>JAMPIT010000472.1:5000000-10000000 GCA_026261815.1 Monarcha castaneiventris obscurior
CCATATGCAGAAATTTCTTTGCAGTTTAATTTCCATTCTTTCAGGCTACAGCATTCTTGGAGCTGAGCAAAGAAGTGAGTTCTGATTTTCAATTAGAAGCATAGAAAAGAACAAGAAATAAATGCTCTAGTTGTATTCAAATCTGAAATTGAATAGAAGTGGAAATAATTTAAAAAATAAATGGACTAACAGAGATGGTGTAGGGGGCATGGGGACTGGAAATTCAATATTTTATTCTGTGTTGTATGGTAACTTTTGAAATGTGGAAAACATCACCAGTGCTGGAGAGGGAAACAGACAACTGTAACTGTAAGACATTGTACTTCTCTTTATTATTAGATGTATCTGAGCCCAGTCTCCAGAATGACAGACATGCAAGTCAAAGAGATTTGCTATGAACAAATTAAAAATAAATACTAACTGGTTTTTGTGACTGTAAGTGGCTTTAGCCTAGAAGGGGCCTCTCAGCCACAAGCAGAGGCTCCTTAGCCAATGAGGGTCCTAAATGTAAAGACTTAGTTCAGAAGAAGCAGTTTTCAGGAAGTTCCAAGTATTTGCAGAAAGGATGCATGATAAAAATTGGCCTGCTCTTCCATATCTTTTGGTGGCTAGTAAAAAGTCGCAAAAAGAGGTTGTATTTTGCATCAAAAAATGAAATTTGCTTAAAATAATAAAAGCTTAAGTTCTGAATTTAAATTAATTTATATGTTAAATACTGTATTCTACTTCTAGTGAAACAATAAAGTCTAAACATAAAATATAAATATATTTAGTACATGTACTGATAAATATATCATTAATATTTTAATGAGTCAAAATTATGTGAATGAAAACAATGCAACCTAAATTAAATTACCGAAACAAGACAAACCCAAGCTATTTAAGTCTGTTCCCTATTGAACATGTGAAAAAAATTGGCATATTTCTGTGAAATATTCAGAGGGGGAAATCACAGTTTTAGGGAAAATGGTTATATAGGTAGTTTTGCAGCCACGTTTCCAGCAGACATTTTTTAAAAACACTCTGCTTACTGTCTGATGACAGTTGAAAGTTTAGCTTATACTGTACAAAGAGATGAATACTGAAAGTAATCACAAGTAATTATTATATATTATTTATTCTTATTTGTATGCCCAGTGCTCTTACAGCTACATAGACCCAGCAGAAGGAGTGGTGCCTTCCCAAGAGAGCAGCAGGAAGACTTTGATCTGTGACAAGCTTCCTACTCCTTCCAATAAAATAAATATAGTGCTGGGGTCTACCTCCCTATGTTCTGCAGAGAACTGCCAAGTAAAATTAATACAACCCTTGTCTGATTTGACATTTTTTGCTAGGTTGGCCTGGAAGAAACTTTTGCCACCCTGAAGAGCAATTCAGGATGATGTGATTTCTTACACTGATTAAGTCTTTGACATGACTTCTTGAGGTATCATGTCTTTTGAAGATAATAACTATTTTATGTAAGTGTGTTGTGATTTCCAAGTGTATCCATGTGGAAAAAAAGGCGAACTCCACACTAGCAGGGACAGCAATTAGGGTTGTGTGTTCCTGAAACAGCAGCCACTAGCTTTTAGTTGACTTAGAAGATGACTGAAATCAGAATACGAGATGAGGTTGCTGTGCAAGAGGTGATTTTAAAAGTAGTCAAGGAATGATTCAAATAACAAGTGAAGTGGAAACAGAACTGTCTTAAGGAAAAGAAAGCATTGACCTTTAGATTTTCCCTAGCATTTTATTTTATGCACTCCAATTCATGGAGACCCAAGAGACTTCACAATTTCTCCAGAGTCTCTGCCTGTGGAGGGGAGCTTCTGCAAGCGTAACAGCCTCTTGATCTGGACACAGACAGAGTCTGACCCCAGGCACTGGGGGAAGTGGAGGCAGACTTTTTCTGCTGTTTCACTGCCAGTTGTAATAGTGTGCATGTGACTGGTGCTCCAAGGTATCAAAAAGTTTGTCTACACCACCTGTTAAATACGGAAGCTACCTGGGTTACCAGATCAGACTCATCCAACACAACACATGGGAAGCAGAAAAACTCGGGTTTGCTGGATGCTTTAGCCTGTGCCAAACATCTGCCTTGGGTGCACTGTGTTGCCTAGGACTGTCAGGGCTGAGCACACAGCAGCCCAGTCCAGCTGTCCTGCAGTGAGCTCTGCTGAGGCCCACACATGTGCTGCTGCACCAGTGCAGACTAGTGCTCCTCAATGCTTAGGGACAAGATCCACCGAGTTGTCTTTGTTGTTCTCACCAGAGCAAAGGGGAAAAATTGCCAGCAAGACACAACAGGTCTCCCTCTTCTAAAATTTTGTCTCTGGTGCCCAGAGGACACCACCAGGGGACTGTGTGGGCCATTCATTATCTCTCTGCAAGACGTCCGGTGAAGTAGTGGGACAAATCAGACACTCTCCAAACCCTGGGGAAACCTGCTGTAATTCTGCATTTTTCTGGAAAACAGTGTGGTGTTTGCTTTTGTTTGGAAGAAGCTGCTTCTTTCCACTGTGACCTCTTTATATAAGAGGACAGGATAAACCAGTTTCCACAGATACTATTATTTTCTTCAGTGCTGGCTCCCTTCCTTCATTTAAGTCTGCTTTGAATACGCCTTTTAAGTCTGCTAATGAATACATTTATCACATTTCCCAAATATTTCTTTTGTAATTCACTGACTTGACTGTTCTGGAAATTGACACATTATACTAAACAATTAT
Organism: Monarcha castaneiventris obscurior; assembly: GCA_026261815.1. Lineage (NCBI taxonomy): Eukaryota > Metazoa > Chordata > Aves > Passeriformes > Monarchidae > Monarcha > Monarcha castaneiventris. Next base: position 5,002,712 of record JAMPIT010000472.1, read on the forward strand.
TTTAAGGCAAAGATATCTGGGGGGGAAAAAAAAAGATATTTATTTCCATAGAATTCTTCCTTTTTCTTCAGGCTCTCAAGATTTATTTTTTTTCCTTAGAGCTCAAAGTAACCAAGAGTAACTAACCGAAACTAAATCAATTATTTAATTAAAAATAATAAATGAGGAAAAGTAAGATTTATAACTAAAAAGGGAGAAAACATCTAGCCTTCATTCTGTCTAGAAACAGTTTTTACTAAACTAATCATGCTAAAACAGGTGAATTTAGACATTCTTGGGGTGAACAGGGAAATATAAATATCTCTTCGACCAATGGTCATCTCCTAAGGGACTGAAAAGATTAAACTGTTCAGATTGCATAAAGCAAATGTGTGCATCATAATCCTGTAAGGGCAAGAAAGAGCAGTAATGCTTGGAGCACATGAATTTTCACATGAGATATTCTAAGACAGAACTGCTGGAAGCCTCTTAAGGCAACAATGGCTGTAAATTCATATATTACATGTAAATAACCTTGCTGTCAACAAACACAGGGAAAATTCTAATCACAGTAATTATTTTCATCTTTTCCCAATTTAAAAAATAACAGAAAGGAAACTGGGGACTTGTGTTCTAGTTTTGTGTTTGTTGTTAGTGGTACTGTGTGCTCAGTACAGGCAGCGGTGCAATAATCAGAATGAGACTGTTTATCCCACCAGCTGCTGACATTCACCCTTTGCTTCCCCCATCTTCCTGGGCTGCACCTGGGCCCCTCTGATAACTGGTCCCTGGTGTAGTTGCATGCTGAATAGCTACATCATTTCTTCTCTCACCTTTTCATCTCCTCCCCTCTCAACTGAAGTGCCACCATTTTCACAATGGTGGCATTTCAATTATTTTCTGTCCTCATCAACAATTACAATAAATGCTGTTATTCCTCACTGATAATATCTACTTGATCCAAATGTGAAAAGAGAGGTTGTATGGTGTACATCTTGGTCATCTCTTACCTCTCACTGCTACTTGGTTCTCTGTAGCTTCCTCTTATACTTGTTCCTTCTGAAGAAGAGCTGAGGAAGAAAAAGTCTGCATTACATATTTTCCTATGAAAATACCCTTTTGTCCTTTTCCATATTTTTGTCTCTGTTTTTGCATGAGATTAAAGCACCTCAGTTCTGAAGTTCTCCACCTCATTATGCTCTAATCAGCAACTATTATCCATGAAAGAGAAACAGATTATTTTTCTGACTAATTCCAGAAAACATCAGTTTGCTATTCAGCATCCATGAAATAGGAGAGCAGAAGACTAAAAGCTAGTGAGAAAGGAGTAGAAAATAGAAAACATCAGTAAGTCTTTGTCAAAGGCTGCAACGCACACACACCTAGAAAACTGCATGGAGTTTTGATTAATCAATGTTTAAAAGGATATAGTGAAACTAGAACAAATACAAAATTACATAAAATAATATTTTTAAAATACATAAATTTATGATTGCTGTAAAGAAGATGAATGAGGTGTAATTATTGACTGTTTCTCACAGTACAAGAACTGAGGGCCATCAAATGAAATGATCAGGTGACAGGTTAAAAAAAAGGAAATACTTCACAAGATGTTTTTAAATTATGGAATTCATTCCCACATCATGCTGCAAAGGGTGTTGAGAAAGCTGAAAGTAAAAGTTTGCTCAAAAAGGAATTAGAAAAGTGATTGGAAATAAAGCCTACCAAGACCATTAGACAGGAAGGTACAGTTACATTTGTTTGTGAAAATTCCTAAGCATTATCATTCTTATTTTCTTTCCTTCCCTCTTGCTGGGACTCCTTTTCTTTTCCTCTTCCCCTCCTGCAGGACATTATTCCTACTGCAATCCTCCCAGTCCTTCACCTCTTTCATAAGCATTGCTGGGTACTGATTTGTCCTGAAAACACATCATGATAAGACTTACAGTTTTAGTGTGTCTGTCATAACCTGAACTGAAACATCAACTGGTTCTCCCAAGGTTTCATCATTTTTTAGCACTTGCACACTGGTGAGAATGCCTCCAGGGATGAAGAAATGTGACTGTATCTTCCAGCTTCAAAATATCATGCCTACATCTCGCCGACTTTCTCGTGGTAGCAGAGATCAATATGAAAACAAAAATAGGAGAAAGAAATAAGAGGTGGATGGGTGCACTCTGCATTCAGCATTGATCAAGGGAATGAGTTTTGCTTCTGAGTTAATGCAGAAAGGGTATGACAGTGACAGAGATTTCTGAAATCCTGATCAGAAGAGCTTTCATGGAAAGGAGGCTCCATGCTCATGCCACAGAGGGACGCTTCTGATGGAGGGTGCAAAAATATGGCCCAACATCTGTCTAGCAACAGGACAATCATGTGGCATCTGGCATTTTCTGGCAAGCAGCCCGACACACCCATCAGCCAGTGACAGCGCTGATCTCTTAATTAACGTGAGGGGCGTACACCTAACCCCTCCGAGCCGGCTGGCACTGCTGCAACAGCTCGTCCAGCCAGCAGCTGGCTCTCTGCTGTGTCTCAAGTGTCCTTCTGAAAGAATGTGGCAGAGCCTTTGTGAAGGAAAAGGGGGCACAGATAAGGTGGATCTTGTCAGAGTCTCAAGGGATCCAGTCTGCGAGCCTGGTGAGCCTGCATTTTTGTGCTGCTTCCCATTCTGTGCACAAGGCAGAGGAGAGCACTGACAAATGGAGGCTTCCCCAACATGCTCAGTATTTAGTTTATGACCAGATAAGGCTAATAGGACTGATTATTATTGAATCACTCTCACTGCCCCAGATTATCTGGCCTAACCTATTGATTGCTCTCAGCACCTGCTGCAAACAAGTATCCTCATGAGCAAGCAACCATTCATTGATGTGGCAAATTATAAATATGTTTGTGTGATGAAGAAGTAGGCAGATTTTCCTTAATATAAGAGTACATTGGTGCCAGACTCTTTTCAGTGGTGCCCTGCAATAGGGTGAGGAGCAATGGCCATAAACTAAAATTCAAGAAGTTTCACCTGAAGAAGAACTTCTTTATGTTGAGGGTGGCAGAGCACTGAACAGGCTGCCCAGGGAGCTCGTGGAGTCTCTATCTGGAGACATTCAAAATCCACCTGGACGCATTCCTGTGTCACCTGCTCGAGGTGACCCAGCCTTGGCAGGGGAGTTGGACTGGATGACCTGCAGAGGTCCTTTCCAACCCCAGCAATTCTGTGATTCTGTGATTTTCTACAATTACAGAAATTCATATATACGCACTTATTCCTAAAGAAGTGCATATATACAGTCAGCTATTTTGTCAGTAGTCTTTACTTATTATTGTCTCTCAGTGGAACCAATGTCTCTTTACATAAACCACCAGACAAAAGGTGCCCAGTACTGAACACATCTGTTTAACAAGCTTTGTAAGATAAATCTTGCAAAATATATATTTGGAAGTACATTTCCAAGGCAGCTAAATGCTCAGGTTTTTATTTTAGCTTTCAGTGTGCTTTTGTGTATTTCAAGATCAAGGAGATTTATGGCATTTGAGCTTGCTGAACTAGAAGAAAGGGGACAGTGTTACAGCCAACAGCTGATGATTTGACCTCTGCTTATCTTTGTAGAGTCTCTGCTTGGAAAAAGAGGAGTTGAAATTAAACAAAGATGGCTTGAAAGTATAAATCCAGCTACTTTCATCATACAGTATATTTGGGGCTACAGAATGACTGAACATTCAAAAATAACCCTAGTAAGTGTCCTTGGAAAATAATTGTATCAAATTATTAATCTACATTGAATAAATTGGTTTGACTTGTACTGCAGCTGCCTGCAGCAAATACCTACTTTACTAAGAAGTTCAAGACTCCAGAGTAATGTAATTTACATACCAGTCTTTAAGTACTGCTAAGATTAATTGTCTTTGGGAGAGGGGTATAATACTGTCAGTGTGTTCCTGAGCTATCACCTTGTTAGGAGATGCTGAAGTGGTTGAAGATATCCAGGATGCCAAAGTGGATGGAAGTTTTCCCAGAGAAGACCATTTTCAGACACCTAAGTAGCAGTAACTGAGGATGGGACAAAATTATGAACCCACTTTTGCCTTCTTTCTAGAAGGCAATGACGTGGGTTCCATAGGAAAATGGAGCCCCAGGAATGACAGGTACAGAGTTACCCAGGGACACTCCTTGGTGTTTCAATGGCTATCCAGACCATGCCTGTTAGCACAGTACAGCTTGAGAAGGAAGGCTGGATTTACAGAGCAGCGTGATTTCCCCTCTTTAATGGGTGAGGAATCACAGACAGAAGAGAATGTTCCCTCTGCAATTGTAGCAATCCACTGACAAGGATGACCAGAGGGGAAATCACGCCATGCAACACTTTTTTTTTAAGAGTAATTACTATGAATCCAAAAACCTACAAGATGTTTTTGTGTCATCTAAGTCAGTCAGTTCATGATTCCTCATTGTTCCACAAACACACACCAAGGAGTGATACTAATTTGTAACTTTTTTTCTATATTTTGAGCATGGCAGGGGGAAGAGGATTTTAAAAAAACTCCAACAAAACAAAACAGAAAGAATGAGCCACCACGGGAAAAGATTCCTAAACTCAAATATGCTACCAAGGAAACCCTACAAGGAAGATGAAGTCCATGAGCCTATGCTTAGTTGAATTCGTGACAAAAACCCCTATTGGTCTGGATGAGAGAGGTGGGCCAAATGGGAGACAAAACAATTCAGGGCTGCGTGTAAAGGAAGTGCAGGGAACCATTGTGACCTCAGCCTACAGTCAGCAAAGGAAGCTCTCATGTATGACAGCAGATTTCCCAGACAATAGCAGTGCAAAATGGAGAAGACGAAGGAAAATGAAGCTGTTGTATAAATCAGGAGAATAACACCATATTTCCTCAGGTTGTTTGTGCAATCTCCTCCAGAGACTTATCTTTCACATAAAACACTTTGAAAAGGCAGGTGGCCCAAGTGAGGTAAAGTTAAGCAGACACTGCAGTGCACAAATGAACAGTTTGACAGCGAGCAGCTGGAATATTTTGTGTAATATCTATCTTAAGCTTCAATAACTCAACTGGCATTCAGAAGTGTTTCTCTTCTTTCTTTCTTTTATACTAGACTCCATGTTGCAGAGTAACTTTGAAAGAGTAATAAATAAGTACCTGACAAATATAAATTTCCCTCCAAAATTTAGTAAAATTCCCTCCAAACTTTAGTAAAGCCTTTACCCACTGTGGTTTTTCATCTACCTCATGAAATTAAGCAGACTAGGACATGACACATGAAGCACTGACAGATTTATAGTCATAGCTGAATTTCCATGAACATTCTGCTGCTTTCAGCATACATAGCTTTGCCAAAAAAACAATCTCAGGAAAAAAAGTGTTCACCTAGCAGGATTTTTTTTGCACATATATAAAAAAGAAAATGAAAAAAGTTGTGTTTTCTTTGTCCCTTTTTGGAGAAAGTAGACAATGGGAAAAGCTGATACACTGATGACATAAAAGGTGCCTATTTCAATCCAGGCCAATGTGCTCTGCCCAATTTTTGTAGATTTCCAATAGCTGGACAATGCCGTGATGGAAAAACCATGGTAAATTTCAGGACAAACTACAACTTGAGTGTTTGCCCAGTGACAGATTAAGTACAAAGACAGAATTGATCTCTACAAGAAGTCTCTGATTATTTGAGAAGAGCAATCCTCAAGCAAAGCCACCAGGAGATGTTCCAAGGTCTGAGAAATGGACTGCTCTGCCATGAAGCCTCAGTGAGCAGGAAGTAGCTCCCCACCATGGGACAGCTGAGATTCAACAAGAAACAGTGGCTTCCTAGCTCATATGTTGGATTTAACCTCTAGGTTGGTACTGTCAGGAAGAAGGCAGTGCAGTAGCTGGGGCACTGCTGGAAGCTCTCTGCAATGGGGATCCATTCCATGATCCACCATGTAGCAGTGACACTGCACACATGGAAGGGTGGCCTTCCAGCTGGAGGTCGCTGCATCTGGTCACCAGCACTGCCTTAATGCCTCTCAGGCCACATCATCTCCCTGCCAAAAAAAAAGGGGTCAGAGTAGGATTCCATCACATAACAATGTTCCCACATTTTCTTAAGTCAGCTGGAGCAGGCTTTTTAAAGAAAATATTAAGCTTCTTTTGAAATCTAATCAACCTAACACACAACAAGGTCGCCAAATGATGAAGAAACAAGGGAGTTTTGCAGGGCATGCCCATCTGAATGAAAGTAACAGTCATTAACCAAACTAAGCTACACAAAAGCCAAAGGGAGAACATAAATCTCACTAAAAGTTGATTTGTATTATTTCTTTTGGTTTTGTAGAATTATTTTCAGTGTTACTTAGAGGGAACTTCTAAAAATGCATTTCAATTAATAATTTTCTCCATCTTGCAGTACCAAAAATTTTGATTTTTATCTTGACAGCACTCTTTGGAAATGTTCCTCTTTTGAATCCTGACTGCATATTTGGAGAAAAACTGGCATGCAAATAAGCCATCTCTGACAGAAGATCACAAACTTTTTTTTCCAGATGTCTTTTAAATATCCTATTTCTAACAACATTACAAGCTATTTAGAGACCTCAGCTTCTGGAATTGGTAGCTTTCAGTGGTGCATCTCAGAATAGAAATTCCGAGTGTGCTGAGCCAGCAGCCAGTTCCATGCTCTGAAAGGACCACTTGATGGGCCAAATCCTGAGAGCTGGGAAGTGTTTGTACATTTCATTCACTGCTGCAGCTGTTCAATTACCCTCAAGAGCAAAACCCACTTATTTTGTGATGGCTGAACATTCAGCCTTTGCTTGGAAAAAGAAATTATCTCCCACGGGGTCAGATGTCAAACAGAAAGTATTTTTGAGATTAACAATTATTTTTGTTAATGAAAATAGTCTGTTGTTCTTCTTCCCTGCTCCCTCACACATTTTCAGTATTTCCTGCTTTTATGATCAAGGTTTGACTTCTGAAAGACTTCTTTTGCTACAGCTAATTGGGACCTGATCTACTTCATGTTTGCATTGATTGAACAGAGTGGGTAAACTCTCCTAATTTAATGGTGACTAACAGACATCTGCCACAGTCTATGACTAACATTACTCTGTTTTTGTGGGAAGATGTGATTCCATTTCAGATCCTTAAGCAATTCAAATCACCTTATACAGAAGATATTTTGCCTTTTCAGCCTTTTTTTTTCGTCTCTGGAAAGAAATTGAATCCCACAAAAATATGATGAAGGGGGCTGCTCTTAACCAAAACACAAATTAATCTGTTTGGTGTCTGATGAAATGCAATAGAGTGTAAGTCTAAACTCACTTTGCTAACCTGTATTGCTTTGCAAGGACTACCAATTTCAATAGGATTAAAATTCTCTGACAAGTTACTAGCACAAAAAAAAAAAAAAAAAAAGGAAATAAACAATCCCTTATGAGAAGGTTTAGCAAAGGTTATCAATAGGCTGGAGCCTATTTAGATAATGCTAATCAATGCATCTTGGCAACTACCAGATGGGGTACTGTATTTCCTGGTGGCTTTAAAGGGCATTTTACAAAATCGTGCTAGAAACCAGAACACATTTCCCCACAGAAAAAGAGAGTGTTGGTAGATGACAAAGATAAGCAACTTGAGGAACTGCTTTTGGGCATTATGGCTCATCTACTTACTCATGGGTTATGCCTTCTGTCTCCAAGAAGAGGCCTTCATAATATTAGTGTATATTTGGGACCTCTTTTCAATAACATCATATCCTAGTTTTAGTATATTATTATTCTAAACATTTATGGTTTAATAATAATAATATACATCTGGTAATTGAAAATTAATCATTAATTATTTGATATTTATTATAGAAGATTAATGTTTACACTATTTAATGATTTTATCACTTTACTTCTGTGTCGGAAAGGTAAATTAACAAGCTGATACTCAGAAAGAATGAGCACATTCTGCAGCTGAAGAACCCTCCAGTTTGAGCTGCAATGGGAGGACAACAGTGTAATCTGTGGAGGAAATAGAACATGGCTGTACCCATGCACTCAGGCAGGCAGACACCTGACTTGGCAGCTGAGGCATCCTTCAAGAAAGTGAACCTGGGAATCTGCAGACCAGTGGTGATAAAGCAAGGATGGCCACGGCAAAGCAAATGTTTGCAAGACAGAAAACTAGGAACCAATCTGGCTGGGATCCCATTCTCCAGTCACTTCCTTCATGTGTTGCCACAATACAGCTTTCCCTGAAAATCCTATTATGTTTTTACCGAGCTAATGAACAAATATAGGATAAGATCTGAAATTATAATTTTCAGCAAACAGGGTTGTAGATGGTAGAAATACAAGTAGGTTTGCATGTGTGGTTTGCATGATAAGGAGTGTTCTCACAGACCTGACTGTGAGTTGCAGGTCACAAGGAGCGAAGTTCCTATCACTAACTTTGGCTATCAAGCCCTGCAAACTTAATAATCCTGTAGAGTGTTTTAATATAATTAACTAGCTAAACAAAGAGCTTCCAGATGGTACCATGCTACCAGTCCCAGGGACTTTCTAGGTTCAGCTCCCATATCGATCAAAAGTGAAACTTGATCTACACTGCAGGGCACACAGGCTGTTGTAGAGCATTGGCTTAAGGACTGCAGCCTTTAACAAGGCTCCCCCGAGGCTCTGCCTTACTGGCTCAGGTCTTACAGTGAAGTGCATGAGTGGGGTCAGCCCTTCAAAAGTCCATTTCAAAACTGCACGGTTTTCAATGGAAATGTAAGTGAAGCCCTATAGTAATCTGATTTTTGAGTGACAGCACAGCTCTGTGCTTCCGGCCTACTGCATTTAGCTTCTGTTTCACACCCACACCAGAAAGGAAGGAAGGGCTTTTGCAGACCATTGCAGGACACCCTATGGACCCTCCATAAATTATTGATTAAATAGCTGATTTTCCATGCGTGCATGAACAACACCCCTTATCTTTCCCTTTAGAGCTTAGGTGAGACTTGTTCATAATACAGCTTTTGCTAAAAATGTACTGGGCATGCACAAAATGTGGTTTCCAAAGGTTCTTAATCTGAAAATCAAAAGTGTTCTTCACCGAAGCACTGAATTTTCTCTCCTAGATTTTAAATTTCAGTCCACTTTTTCTTCAGTACTAGAAGAGTCAAAAATCACCTCTTCCTCTCATACTATAAGAAAAAAAGCCCATATTTGTTCCATATCTCTCATGTGAAAACAGCAGCTTGCTTTTTTCCTTGAGCTGTGGGTCAACATCATACTTGGGAAATGTTAAACATCAATCCAAGAAATACAGGGTTCAAACAATACAAAGCAGTTAGAAAACAGAAAGAAAAAAGGAAATACCTAGACAAGCATTTGTGTTGTATCCAACATGCCATGTGCTGTAAATACTTCATGAATTTAAAAGAAAAAACAACAACCCACACATATTATCAATGTTACTTCCAACAGGAGAGTTGCAGGGAGGATGAGAAAGAGCTCCACAACAACCTGCATAGAGCAGTATATTATGCAGGGCAGAACAGTAGCAAATCAGTCCCTACTGAGCTGCTTTTCCCTGTGCCATGCAGCAAGACACATAACAGGAGCCTCTGTGGAAGGGTGTGCAGAGCACTGTAACAGGACTGGTTGTTATCACAAGGAGGTCTGATGCTGGTCAGGCACCAGAAGCCAGGACCTTCCTAGAAAAAGTGTCCTGCAAAGAACAGCTCTTCTAGGGGCCAAGGCAGCCTCCCTGCACAGCGGTGATCTCAGCAAGTGTAGCCATTTCTCAGCTCCAAGTGATTCCAGCTCTTGTGATTCAGCTCTGTGTGAGATCACCCGAGGCAAACTCGGGGACAGAGAGACAGGAGCCGTGTGTGGCAGTGCCACAGAGGAGCTTTATTGTCCAGCAGTCCCTGGGAAGAGGAGGCCAGGGACAGCAGCTCCCTGATCCAGGGCAGATCCAGGGCCTTTTTATGGGAAAGGCAGGGGGTGGGGTAGACTCCAATTTACCAACTGGATACAAAGTATTACCCTACAGAAACAAGGCATGCTGGGGGTGGTTCATTTTGTCACAGTAACCTAGAGAGAGGTTTCTTATCTCTGAGTCCTTTTGCCCTGAGGCTTCTCTCCTCCAAGGGAGAGCAGAGGACTCCTGAGCCAAAGGCTCACAGCCCTCCACAGGTTATGGTCATATAGATTTCTTCCCTGCAAAGTAGGGACATCAAATGATGATGTGTTTGAGAACCAGCCTGATCCATGGTCTCTCCCAGGGACGGGACAATCCCTCCCTACCCTCTTCTCAGGGGCTTGGGAGGAAACAGTCCACTGGCTCCAATTCATTATTGTTTTCAGTCTTGATGAAGATTTTTCCCCAAGTTCTTCTGTTCCTCTGAGACTATGCAGTAATGAAATAGGGAACTGAAGCCTAGTGACCTAACACTGGATAAACAACTCCACTGAGTCTACAGACTCTTTTAGTGAGGCATTGAGATGGAAGACAGTTTGAAATTCAGATTCCAGGCTGCACTTTCAGAACAAGTGATTAGAAAAGAATATTTTTGTAATCTGATTAAATATTATTCCATCTCGGTGTATTTGTGATATGGAAGAACCAGGTACACACCAGGCCTTAGGTCTACAAACTCCGTGAAATCAATAGGAAGTGAGGAAGCTGAGGTAGGAGACAGAAATGTCAATATTCTGTTGGATCTAGGCCAAGGTTTGACAGTGTAAATATCGTGGAAGATGGCACAAGACCCTTCCTCAAAGAGCTAACTGTGAAAAATGAGTTACTGAGAAGCGAGAAACAAGAGATTTCCCACTATCATAGTCTTAACCATGAAGATTTTCAGGTCAGAAGGAGCGTACAGAAGGCATCTTTGCTGTTGCAATAAAACCAGAAAACTTCAAGGAAAAAAACACCAAACATTTTCTCTGTAGCCAAATTAAAAGTGAATCCACAGGTTACCATGGCTACAAAAGTCCATTTACTCTAGTAGTGTTTTCTAGCAGCTAAACACAAGTTTAAGTGACTAAGGAGAAAACACAGCTATGTTTATAACATTCCATTAGGTTTATATAATTAGATCTTTCAACTGCAAACCACCACTGGTGATGGTTTTCTTGACTGTTCATAAAAGCCCAGTGGACTGATGTAATAATTTTTAGAACCATCCATCATATTTCTGCACCTCTGCAATCATTTGGGATCAAACGACTACTAGCATGTCATACATGGCAATCTTCACAATCCAGAACACTCATTTTGGGTTACAGTAATCCAGTCAGCAGCTTCTGTGGATGGTTGGAGGGATACACAAGGAAAGCTAATTCTCAGACCATAAGGCAAGCCAAAACCTTAGGCATGCAGGCCTGTGTGGGAGTGTCTGTAGTCTTGCCTCAGAAAAGTAATCTTCCCATGCACACATGAGAGACTAAAGCAGTTTCTCTGCTTGTGGGACAGGCAGAAGAGGGACTTGTCATTGTATACACTAAGCTGAAAGAGGGCAAATTTCCGTCAATAAAAACTGCATGTGTGTGTATGGCAGCAGAGCCCATCATTAAAATGTCATGTTGGATTGGTAGGTGAAAGGGCCAGTCCCATCTCTGTCCATTGATGCAGTGGTCTCCTTCCAGGGCTCTTGTGTCCATCACTCTCTTAAAAGAGTGAAAACTGAAGTTTTGGCCATTAGGAGGGAGGGTCCCAGCAGTGTGCATCAGCCAGCTGTGATGGGAGCCTGTTTTTGGCACAAAGTATGCAAGAGTTGGGAGACAATGTCTTTGCTGCAGCCCACAGATAGAGACGGCTCTGTGGGTTTCTTCAGTCTCTGGACTGTTCCTATTAATTCTTTTACTGGGAGCCCATTCTGATAAGCCTTCTCTTTCTGTCCTGGGCTTTGGAGCAGTCCTTGTATCTGTTGTGTTTCACAGAAAAGAATCAGTAAATTAAAGGCCTTTGAGTGTCCATGGGCACTTTCATAGAACCTGGATGCTGAGGTGAATTCTACATCACCTGGATGGACACCTCCATCCTTCCAAAAATCAAAAGTGTGTTTCAATGTCCCTAGGACAAAGAACCTGTCAACATATTTAAAGTGCCTTTTTTTCAATCTTAAAAACCATTGTGTGAGAAGATCAACGAAGGGCATCCCTATTTTTTTTTTTGTTTCATGAGAACAACATATAAAACAGACAACATTTGTGAAGAAGAGTCTGTGGTTTTCTACATGCCAACCCAGAAAACTGGATTCATGAGGTTCAAGCTGGTCACTCATTACCAGCAAGAAAAGTTCTGCATATCCAGTCATGCCTTCCCATCATGGTACTCTGAAGACACAGGGTGGCAAAGATCGATTAAAACGATAGCTTGGCCTACAGAGCTATGATTTCTGGTGACCAGTGAGACAAAATGAAGCCAGTGCAGTGCTCAACTCACAGGCTAAGTTGGCAGAGCTTGCAACTAAAAAAAAAAAAATCCATTTGTATGTAAACTTAGTAATTTTTTAATATCAACAGTAAGACACTTTTGACATTTTTGAAAGTAGAATTGCAACTTAAATCTTACACCTCAAAATACAGTGGGCTTTCCTGTTTAATTAAAGATGCACAGAAGAGGGATTCTTTTCTCTGGATTTGCCTGTATACATTATATAGATCTTTAAAGCTTTAATGAAGCCATTGCAATTTAAAAATATCTGAATAGAACATAAGATTAGCCTTTTAAATACCTACACAGTCCAGCTTTTATAATTTTCCATGTTGTGCTGCAGTCCTTGAGAATCATCAGAAGGTCATTAACCTTTCTTTTTTAAAGACAGAAACATTCAGTGTTATAAAATTTGTTAAATCTGTAGCACTAACAGATCTTCAACCTAAACTGAAAGTTTGCATCAAAAAAATGCAAATAATATGCTGGACACCTCCCCGCTCCCAGTTGCATACGATCAGTCCACAGAATCCGATTACTGTTTATTTTGAAAGCAGTGCTGTGAAAGGGTAGGCTCGATAGCTGCTATTGCTGTTGACAAGGGAGGGAAGGACTGTCGCCCTAACGAGTGTTTGTACAGTAACCAGCACAGCGGGATGCCCAATAGCAAATAATAAAACTTGATCAGAGATTTCAAACGTTCCTGTAACATCAGACAGACCATTCTGACTGCTGCACAGCCAGGCGCATCAGCTGCCGTATGAAATCCTTAGATTACTCCAGGGATACTTCTGAATCATGTTTAACTAACCCGTCAGGGCACGGGTGCTTTCACTTCCCCCGTTTTTCTTGTGCCACGATATTGCTTTCAAATCAGCTGCAATTTTGGAAGAATGGTTACTTCACTCCGTACTCGCTTGAGGAACCAAAGCACGCACTGGAGGCGCTGAGCCCCACACCCTGGAGAGAGCTGGACAGGCAGGATGTGTGTGCGTCCCACGGCCAGTGCAAAGCCTCCACGGAGCTCAGGCCGGGTGGTAGAGCCTGCCAGGTGCCAGGTGTTCCCCGGCCCTCTGCTCCAGCACCTTCCCCGCTCTCCTCCAAGGACTGCCCCGGCGCTGGAGCTCTGTGTCCTGCTATGGGGCAGCACTGCTCACGCTGTCCTCCGTGACGAGCTGGGTGGCCCCGGCCACGCTGTCGGGGCTCGGACCCACCGGGCTGACACCTCGGCGCCTTCCTCCTCCCAGTGCACGGGAGCCCTTCACCCTCTTTGCGGGACCCGCAGGCACCGAGGCCAGCGCTCCTGCCTCCGTCCTGCGCCGCTCCAGCACCGCGGCGGCGAACAGCTCCGGCCGGGATCGGGGACCGGCGTCGGGGGACGGGATCGGGCGCTGGGATGGGGGCCGGGGTCGGAGGCCGAGGCCGGGACTGGGGCCAGGAGCGGGAGCTGGAGTGGTGTTGGGGGCGAGGACCCGGTCCCGGCGTCGGGGCGGCCCCGCGGCAGCCGGCGCTGTGATTTTAAAAGGGCGGAGCGGCGCGGGCGGCGGGGCGGGCGGTGGGCGGCCCGCGCTGGCCCGCGGCGCCCATATAACCCCACCTCCCGAGCGCGGAGTGCCGCGGCAATTGGCTGGATGTGGTACTTGGAGATGTTGAGCTGGCTCCTTCCCCCCATGTCCCTGCACACACACAGGGGCGGGTGGTGCGGGCGGGAGCGGGAGGCAGGGCTCAGCCCCGGTGGCGGCGGCGGCGGGGCTTCCCCTCCTCGCTGCCTGCCCGCCGCCGTGCCCGAGCCGCTCCTGCTGCTGGGCTGCTGCCTGCGGCCGCAGGACCCGGCCGAGCCGGGCGGAGGGGAGCGCGGGCGGCTGCTGGCGGCGGCCGAGATGATGGCGGAGGGCGGCGGCGGGCCGGCGCGCAGGAAGGCGCTATCGCTGCTGGAGGCGGCCCGATCCCGCTACGAGAGCCTGCAGATCTCCGACGACGTCTTCGGGGAGTCGGGCCAGGACAGCAGCGGGAACCCCTTCTACAGCACCTCGGCCGACTCCCGCTCTGCCGCCTCTTCCCAGGACGAGGAGGACGACGAGGAAGACGAGGGGCGCCCGGGGGTGCCGAGCCCGCGGGGCAGGGCGGCCCGGCGCCGTTCTCCCCGGGCGGCGGCCACCCCGGCGGAGCGGCGGCGGCAGCGGCAGGGCTGCGGCGGCAGCGCCGTCCCGGGCGGCCCCGGCCCTATGGAGGAGGAGGAGGAGGAGGAAGCGGAGAAGGGGGGCTGGACCCGGTCGCTGCGAGACGTCCCACCCCCTCATTTCAAGGATGGCAGCGGTACGAGCAGAGCGGGCTGCCGGGGGCGGCGGGCCCGGGCGGCCGTGGGGATGCCGGCGGGGGTGCCCGGAGCAGCCACGGGAGGGAAAGCCCCTACACGGCCCCGGCTGCCGCTCGGGCTGCTGCCCGGCACCGGGCCCCGCGGGCGAGGGCACGGCAGGTGCCTCCTGCCCGGCCCCTTGCCGGGAGCGGCCCCGCTGTCCGGCCGCAGGTGCCCGGGGCCGGGCGCGCCGGTGCTGGAGAGCCCGGCCGAGGCGGTGAGCGGGAGGGTGAGGAGAGGCCGCGTGTGCTTAGTCACAGGCATCCCCTCCCGGCGGGGCTGTGGCCGTGCCCCGAGCGCCGGCAGCGCACGGCTCCCCGAGCAATGAGGACAGGAGCTGCCCGAGCAGGGTGGGCGGGTGTCCCGGCCCCCGCCGTGGCTCCGCTCCGCTGTGCCGCCGGCTCCTCGTCCCCGCTCCCCGGTGGGGAAAGCCGCTGGCCAGGGCGCTGCGGGGCACCTGCCCTGCGCTGTGCGGTAGGGCGCTGGGATTCGGACCGGGATTCCCCCTGGCTGCAAGGTTTCCTGTGCAGCCGTCCCTAAACTTAACCCTCCTTGTGTGGCTTTTGGCCAGAGCGAATAGCAAGAGAGTGGTGAAATGACACAGCGCGACCTACAGCAGCAGTGCACAGCACGGAGGTCTCCGTGGAGTGGCTTGTGTGGCAAGTTGCACCATTGGTTTGCCGAGGGAGCAATGGGAGCATATCTGCAGGCCTCGACAGCCAGGTTGACTGTGTAGCAGACCAGCAAGGCATTGCAAGAAAAGATTATTGGTTATGAAAAGCTGGGATGTGAAACTCAACATGTGCATCTCAGAATAGGATGGGATGATTGGTGTCAATTGAATTGACAGTTTGCCTGTCCTAAGGTTGCTTCTCTTTGCTTTTTTTTTGGTAGTGTTTAATTGCTTCATTTGGCCATTAAAAGTAAATGGCCCAGAGTGCTGCTGCACTCGGTGTAGTGTGCTGAAATTTGGGCAGTGGGGTAGGCAGAAACCTATCCGAGGAAGCAGCTTGGGATGGTTGGGGAGGAAGGTGGAGCTAGCACTGAAGCCCAGAGAAAGTTCAGTTGTGCTTCTGACAAATGTGCAGATAGAAGCTGTGTTTGCCTCTAGAAATATCTGAACCTTGTAAAATGTTTAAAAGTCACTGTTATGTGCCTCTGTAAGGAACTCCTGTGTTTTGTTGAAAGTTCTTATTCATAAACATATCCAAGATGACATTCTAGACTATGAGCTTCATGATGTGATGGTATTTCAGCATTGATTATCATCTAATTTCTCTGCCTTTGATGGCTTATTTTGTCATATCATTACTTTATAGTTATATCCTTTTTAACACAGAACTGGGATTCGTGCTTTAATACTGGTTTGGAAAGGAATTGAGTTGATGACCTGTTAATTCAAGAATTCATATTTCCTTTGATATAGAGGAGTCTGATTTATGGTTGACAGGGACAATGCATATGTCTCTTGAGGAAGGTGTATGGATATTGCTGTGAATATTTCCTTCCACTAATAGATGCAGAAGAGGTTACTTCTGCCCTTTCATTCTGTTGGTTGTGATGATGATGATAGATGCTGCGTGCTCTTCATAGAATGGTGATTTGGTTTGGTGGAAGTTCAGGTAGTGTTCTGATTTGATATGTGGGAAACATCTGCCATCTGTGATATTTTTATTTTTGACTACTCAAATTCCAAGCTATGGTAACTACTGCATTGTATATAACTAAGCTCTTATAAATCTAGTTTGTGGGTTTACTGGCTTTCATTGGAGTCATGCTAAACTTGTGCTGGCACCGTTGTTGCTTCATTAGACACCATTCTGACCCAAATGTTTGTATCTACACCTGTCAGAAGACAAAAGTCTCATGAGACTTCAGCCTTATTGATGCTGGAGATAAATTCTTGAATCAGACTAGAATCAAACCTAGCATCAAGCTCTTTGGTTTGGGAGACTGCCCTTTCATGAAAGGGATTGTGTGGAGGAGGAAAAGATTTGAGTTAGTTAATGAGAATGAGCTAGAGCTCCCAAGAGAAAAAATAAAGAGCCACTTATAAAGCTTGTGGTCTTTTTAACTACAAGCAGAAAATACTATCACTTCCCATTTTTCTTTTGAATAAATTACTTATTACTGCCTTTCGCTTCCCAGCCTCAATATTGAACTTACGCCTTTAAAAAGTATTGTACCCATCCCTAGAATTAATCTTGATCACAGACAGGCTAATTAATATTTCATCCCAGAAATACACTCAAGATCCAGATGTGCTGGGGGCTGCTGGCAGTGTGTTAGATGGTTGAGTATGTCCTCAATCTGCAGTCAGTCACTGCATGTATGCGTGGTGATGCCTGCCTTGCTTGTGTGGCAGGTTCTGACAAACTGGGAAAGGTCTGGCTTGACTCATGTGTGAGGAGATAAGTGCATTGCTATGCAACGTGGTGCTGTTTGTGTCCCAGATTTGTTTTCTGCCCCTTCTTCAGGGATCTCCAGTTCCTGTTCTTCCTGTTCCATATAATAAAAACAGTGGGTGCTTAGATTTCCTGGGGAAAAAAATCCCCAACGTTAGTAGCTTTAGCTGACTTCCTTTGTTGAAATCCAAAATAGCTGTTAACTTTAACATAGAGGTTAGAACAGATGGCTTGCTGGCACTCTGTGTTACTTCCTGTTAAACTATTTAGCAACTCATTCTTTCAGTTGGTGAGAAAATTCCCAACCATACGATTTGATACCCTGATTTTTAAACTGATAACTTGTAGCACTGTGTAGTTCTAATTAAACCAGGTTGAGGAAACAAGTGTCTGCCACAAATATCAAAGCAGTAATATAAGTTCTGAGGTACTGGGGTGGGAGTAATGGATAGGAGGCCTTGGGGAAGCTGCTGAAATGCCTTTCCTTCACAAAGAGCACCTGGCTACAGCAGGTCCATGGGTAGGTCAATATCTGTGTTTAAAAGGATGATGTCATCCACGGTCAAATGCTGGATCCAAGCTTTTGACCTAGTTGTAGAGTGCAGAAAGAATAAGAGAACAAATTGCTGCTAGGATAGGGAAAGAATAATTGAAAAGGAGAAAGAGCAAGCAACTACTATTACAAGCCAATATGTGCCAGTAACTCAACGTAAGCCCTTCATTTCTGGTTGCTCCTGCCTCAGACTTAATTGGTGTGCTTTCTTTAGGAGTGGGGTGTCTCTGAATGGAGCTTTCCCTTGTTAGCTCAGTAATCTGGCCAGGAACTGTTCTGTGATACATAGAGGCACTGTTGCCTCTGCTCTTTGTTCTTTTGGGGTCTTTGGAGGTGTGAATATCCTGGTGTTGCTGCAGCTTGATGTTCCTGGTTTGGGGTAACTGGTATTTTCTTCCTAGGATCCAATGCGTCCTGTATCAGTGTAGTTCAGCAACCAGAAAATTTGACCTGGGATGTAAGAGCACTTTTTACTGTTAGGATGCTATGTTATGTTTTAGGGTGGTAGTGATAGCAGGGAAATGTAAGCAAAAGTTAATGTTGAAGTCTTCGAAGATATGGGCAATTAGTGCTACTCTTTCCTTCATTTTCTATGCCCCCCAAATCCTATTCTTAAGCCTAGACCTAAGAACAAAATATTAAGAATGTTCCTTGCTGAAAGAGCAGAGCAGGTTCTCTTTGAGTTGCATTTAGACAGTGAAAATAGCTTTTATGGATTTGTAGAGTGTTTCTCTGAAACACCTAATGTGCCATAAGTTGCCGTCTTTGAAGAACATGCTGCTGTGTAACAGCATGCTCTCGGGAAGAAGCTGCTAAGGCCATGTTTAGCAATCTTGTTGCCTTGAAAAAGTTTAAGCAAATATTTAAAGTAGTTTTTAGTATTTTCTGTTCCCAAGAGTGTGGACAGGCAGATGGGAAGGCAGCATTCCAGCAGCAAGGAGCCTGGAGGAAGAGCTCTTGGGTCAGGCTGGGCCATAAAAGAGGGCCATACACATGCTACCACCTAAGAGCAGGAGCTCTTGGTTCAAGTTCAAGAATAGGATCTGAAGGCTTTAGTCTTACTGGATTGATGTCAATATTTAAAGATTCTAGAGTAATGAAAGTATGAAAGCTGCTTAGTCACTTGTGTCAGATTCTACTTCAGAAATATCTGTCCCAAATTTTCTGACAGTAAGTGGATAAAGTAATGTTGATGTCATTTGTTCTTATTTATGTCATCAGAGAACTTAGCTGCTTTTGACTTGCATAACCATGGAAAATACTGGGAAAAATGTGTATTTATATTCTTGCATTCTAGGTAGAAATTACTTATAATCACAGTATCACAACACTCTCGGGAAGATATGATAAATACATCTCAAAGATGTACATTACTCCTTTGCAAAGCCTTTATAGGATGACTTAAAGTCTTGAAGTTTTGCTAAGTAAGTGAATTGTGCAAAGGCTTAATATCTCATACATCTTATGAAATCTAGATGTGCTTTTCAGGAGGTTTTAATGGCTTTAGAGCGCATTTTCCTGCTTCCATCATCACTGAAGAGAACAAAGTGCATATGACAGCCTTATTGATTAAAAAATTTAGTGCAGCTTAGCTATCTGTGTTCCCTTGCCTCTTTTGCCCATACCTCTGCCTTAAACATGCATTTGAGGAATAACCTAGTATTTAGATAGACTTTACAGGGGAAAAAAAAACCCACTGTTTTTTCTCTGCTTTTATAAAGAGAATTTGTTTTGGTCAGTGCTCAAGACATGTAAGTCTATAAGCACTGCAGATTAAGGTCTTCTCCATAGACTCTATCTAGCCTTTTACAGAGGAAAAGCATATTTGCTCCTTGATCTGTTACTGCATAAAATCAGTCTTTCCTCCTTGCCGCTATTGATGGGGTCATTTAAAGTAGATCAGTTCCTACAGCTATTCATGTCCTTCAGTCAGCATCTCAGAAACAGTACAGCAAATAGTTTCCATGTCTGCATACCTTTAAGTCAGCCTAGAGAGGAAATCAGCCTCTCTGTTCAAGTCTAATGAGGATGCTAATGGTGGAGTTGACTTGCAAACTCTGTATTGGCTGCTAGGTCACAGGAAGTTGTCTGGATGCCATAGACTTAAAAGAAACTGGAAATGTCTCTTAGATGTTCATGTTCGTATAAGAGTTTTGCTTCCCTCCTGTGCTCAAGCTTCAAAAAATTTGGAGTAGATGGATTTAGCAGTTTGGAAATACAAGGTATTTCCCAAAGGGAAGGTAATAATGGATATAGTTACACATCCTGACTAGAGGTCAGTGGAGTACAATCACTGAAATACCTCATTCTTTCAAGTACTGCCAGAAATTGGGCATGTTATTAGAAAACAGAACAGATGGACTCAAAAGGAATGCATGGCTAAAACAAATGCATGAGGATACTATCATTTGACATCTCACTTCCTTGTAGCAAGACATCGTTTCTAGGAGCTTATCCAAGCTCCCCCTTCATATTCTTTAAAGAACAGGATGCTAACCAGTCACCAGCTCTGTGTGAAAATGAATGAACTCATACCTGAGTAGGTAATTTAGAAATTAAGCCAGAGTTCCTTGATTGACAGACTGCAGGAAAATAGGCTTGGAAAGCTCCACAGCTGATCTTGTCTCTGTATAAGTTACTCCTGGACTATCTTTGTATTTTCTGTGAAAACAACTGGTATTCATGTAATATGATAGAAAACATGCTTCTGATTCAGCTTTCTTGGATAACATGGGGGGTTTACATGACCTATGTTGACAAACCATACATGGTGTTAAGGACAAAGAACAAAACCAAGCAACTTCTATTCAGCAAGCAATAAAAAGCTCTAACTAAGCAGTTGCAAACTGGGCAAGTTGAAGTGTAGTCGATGAGACACTTTGTAAGGATGCCAAAATCATGTTGGAGCGGGATACACAGGAGACACAGAAGAAGAATTCTGTGTATGTGTCTGTATGGTTGGGGGCAATTAGCTGTGTGTTGGACAGGAAGATTATTGGACTGACAGAAAAGATACAGTGATCCCATCAGTGGGCACACATGAAGGTGTTATTTCTAGTGAAGAAAAAGCAGAAAAAGACTTAAAGCAGCTGCTGTTATAACTGTGATTCATTTCTGATTACATATGGCAGGGAGGTGGGTGTGTATGAAAGATTAAATTCAAGCAAAAAATGAGAATATCTCTTTGAGTTACAAAATTCACTGTTGTGGAAAGTCTGACTATCCAGTGCATGTAGTCATCTCTGCTATTTTTGGACAGGTAGGTGCTGGTTAACTTCTGAGTGGGGAGCCCCTGTAGCTGTGCAGTGCTAGGGGTCAGCGTGTAGCTGTGGGAGTGGCTGTTCCCATTGATGTCATGGTGCTGCCTGCTGCCAGATGCACCCTGTTGACAGAGGGCTTGGACAATGGTAATCTTGTCAGTTCGTGCCCAGGAACACTGCTTGGAAGAGGCTACATGTATTGAAACTCATACATGTGTGCACTTACACATTCAGAATCATAGAATCATTAAGGTTGGAAAAGACCTTTATGATCATCAAGTCCAACTGTCAGCCTAGCACCACCACAATGTTCACGACTAAGCCACGTTCTCAAGTGCCACATTCGTAGGTGTTTTGAACACTTACAAGGATGGTGGCTCCACTGCTTCCCTGGGCCATCTGTTCCAATGCTTTAGAACACTTGAAGTGAAAAAAGAATTTCTGATCTCCAATCCAAACCTCCCCTGGTGCTACTTGAGGCTGTTTCCTCTTGTCCTGTCACTTGTTACTTGGGAGAAGAAGCCAACCCTGTCAGATAGTTGTAGAGAGCAGTAATGTCTGCCTTGAGTCTGCTTTTCTCTGGGCTAGACACCCCCACCTCCCTCAGCTGCTCCTCCTAAGACTTGTGCTCCAGATACTCACCAACTCCGCTGTCCTTTTCTGGACTCCCTCCAGCACATCAGTGTCCTTCTCGTCATCAGGAGCATAAAACTGAACACAGGATTTGAGGGGTGGCCTTGTCAGTGCTAAGCACAATCACTGCCCTAGTCCTGCTTGCCACACTATTGCTGATACAGGCCAGGATGCCACTGGACTTCTTGTCCACCCCTGCTCACACTGGCTTATGTTCAGCTGCTGTTGATCAGTACCCCACATCCTTTTCTTCTGGAGAAAGGATGCAGGATAGATTTTCAGCCGCTCTGCCCCCAGCTTGTAGGACTGCATGGGGTTATTGTGACCCAAGGGCAGGACCCAGCACTTCGCTTTCATGAACCTCACACAGTTGGCCTCAGCCTATGCATCCAGCCTGTCCAGATCCCTCTGCAGAGCCTTCCTACCCTCCAGCAGAGCAACACTCCCATCCTGCTTGGTGTCATCTGAGAACTTGCTTGGGGTGCACTCAATCCCCTCATCCAGGTTATCCGTGAAGATACTAAACAGGCCTGGCTCCAGTACTGAGTCCCAGGGAACACCATTCCCTGGGCCCTGTCATCCAGCCAGGTTTCTCCCCAGCAGAGTACATGCATCCACACCATTGGAAGGTAATTTCTCCAGGAGAATGCTGTGGGAAACAGTTATAAAGGATTTACTAAAATCTAGGTAGATTACATCCAGAGCCTTTCTCTCATTCACTAAGCGCATTACCTCATGATAGGAGGAGATCAGGTTGGTCAAGCAGGTCCTGCTTTTTGTAAATCCATATGCCTTATGGCATTTGGAGTCTGGGGTCTAGTTTTACTTATTCTGCCCCAGTACAGGGTAAACAGATCAACTGGACTACAAACCAAGAGGTGGCTGCCCCTCCCCAGATGGCAGGGTGGTGGTTCATAAACCTTTTGCTGCAGCAGCCAACTGAAAATGAATGACCTTTGGTTTGGGGCAAGGGATTCCCAGGATGATCCTGAAAAATTTAACATGCTCGTACATCTGTCTCGCTGGATATGTTACATTATGTGTATAAATACATATGTGGATATAAATTCTTATTTAGCCTTTCAAAGGGCTTCTAGCTTTCTGGACTGTATTCTTAAAAAGGATCACTAGATGAGAAGACCTCCTTAAACTGAACACTCTCTTGTTTTTTGGCCATTATAGTTCTTCCTTACTCATAAACTTGTCCTTTTATGTAGTTAGTGGTTGTTTTGAGATGAAAAAAATACAATGTTTGAAGGTTTATACTTGGAGATCTGCATTGAGTTCCCTCTTGTCACTGACTCTGAGATTAAAAGAAATTATGCTCTAAGATTTGGAGTGTGTTGGAGTAATCTGTAGCTATTTTCATGGTGCTAACTTTGTTGCAAGTAGTTTCAGTGCTTTCTTTTAAGGGTATGGCTTTAAGTGTATCACAAACCTGCCCCATTGGGAAAAGAGTGATGGGTTTTAGAGTAAATGACATCTTGGTCTTTCCACTTGATGAGGTTGTAGTTGATGAATAAAGAATGATCTCTCAAAAAAGGCCTTTCTTCATCTGCTTCTGTACTACAGGGTAATGACTCACACTTAAACTGACACCAGGGATGGTCTAAGAGATTGTCCAACCTCTACCGCAGCCCCCTGCCACTGGGCCCCTGGGGCTCTGTCAAAGCAGAGCTTGGCAGCCACGGCTGTCCTGCCACCCCAGCCAGGACAGCTGCAGCCAAGGACACTGAGGCAGCCCCGGGCACTGCGGGGGACAGGCTGAGGCTGGGTCAGGATGTGGCTGTGTGGGTGGGCCCATGGCAGGACAGGCTGTGCCAAGCTGGAGCCTGGCCCTGATGGGTGGGGGCTGATGGTCCTGGGTGGCTGATGTGGAGCCCTGGGCCAGGCAGGGCCAGTCAGGCATAGTGGTGACCTTGGGGCACTGGCAGCAGCTCCTTGAAACAAGCTCCTTGGCAAAAGCCGTGGCTTTCTGTAATGGCTCTTCCAGAAAAAAGTGTTCAGAAGGAATTTGTCAGTGCTCAGTTGAGCCATTGTTCCAGCCCACTTCCCGCTAGCTGTGGTTCTCTGTACCCTGTTGCTACAGCTCAGGCTGTGGGTACACAGCCCTCCTGTCAGCCATGGAGAGCCTGGCTGCTGCCACAGAGCAACTGGGAGATTGTGCTGTCTTGTCATTCATTACCTTTGTTTCATGGGTGCCCTGCAAGTTCTTTTGGTTCAGATTACCTTCAGTGCTTATGTCTTTTACATGAAACCAACCCTGGGGGGTTTTGGTGCACAGAGCAGTTGTGTGAAGTTAGGAGTTAGCTGATCCTTGCAGAGGCCCACCATGGTTGCTGTGTTCCATGACAGACTTACTGCCTTGTTTCTGCAGTGAATTGGAGGCAAATGATTGAGGCTGGAACCATCTCTGCAGTACTGGCTCTGAGTTTCACTTTGTGCTTTACATTTCACTACATCTGTTGCAACAAATCTTACAGACATTAAAATATATAGTGGGGTGAAACAGACTGATGCAGAAATATCTCATTGGATAAATACCATCTAATCCCCATCACGTATTCTCACTAAAATTGTCATTAGTGAAAATGCCTGTCTGTCTCCATTTGAATTGGATAGGTCTGGCCCAGCATCTCCAAAAATGTGTAACAAAGATCTGTCAAAAGCTTAAACGTTCTGGTGGGACATTTTTACTTTTATTTTTATTTAATTTAATTTTATTTAATTTTTTATTTTTAATTTACTAAGAACTTGAAAGTGCATTTCTGAATAGAGCTGGACTTCTTGAATTTGCTTATTAAACCTTTAGATTTCATGAAGTTGGGAGTGATTCAATGTACACTGAAGAGCAAGCTGAGAATTTCCAAGGTTCTGAAATAGCCTGGTGCAGGGAACACAATGGCATGGTGCAGAAGGGAAATGCTTAGTGTGAAGGCAGCACTGACTAACAGCAGAAGTGGAAAATGGAGGGGAAGAACTGTCTGGGTGGAAAAGGAACTGGTGGTTGAAGCTGAACACCAGACAAGTGCGACTCAGTGCCATGCTGTTGTGAAAAGGCAAACATCCAAACGGAGTGTATAGGACTTGAAAGGAGACTATTTTGCCACTTAGGAGAGAGAGTCTGGGTTGCCAACCCAGGTGAGACACACGTAGTTAAATATGAAGAGAAGGGACAGAAGCAGAAAATCTACTAACTTGGCTGCCTTTTAGTATTCTGGTTTTAAGCCAAAGGGCCATATGGGTAAGTAAAAGAGCTATTAAAGGAAAGGGAATTATCTGCCTTACCTGCTCTGAAAACTAAATAGGAGGAATAATGGGTATAAATTGATGGATAATTTAATCAGACGTGATAGAAACTCTCAGACGGTGCAGTGGTGCAGAAGACAAACGTGTCACTGAAAACCTAAGAACAAGTGTCATTAACCTGTTATATCTGTTGTAACAGGCTGACACCCAGGATGTGTGCTGAATGGGGATAGAGGCCTTGGACTGAAGGACTTCCTGAGGTTCCTTCCAGCACTCTTTTCCTTTGTTTTAGATTGGTTAAGATAAACTAGCAGGCTGCTTAGTGGCAAGTTAAATGTTGGAGTGTTATGCAAAGGGCTTGCTACTTGCATCTCCCATGTCAACTTTTGGAGTGGGGGGAAGGCTGTGCAGCTTGTGGGAAGGAGCTGTGTGCTCACAGAAGGCTGTCTGATCTGTTAAGGTGAAACTCCCTCCTTCCCTTTGTCCCAAAAAGTGGCCCAGGCACACTTGATGGTTACTTAGGGTGTTGTTTCCACACTCACTTCTATGGTAATGAGTTGTGTGTCCATGAATCTTGTATCTCTACTCATATGACTTACTCTGAGACTCCTTTGTGTTCAAAGCACTAATCTGCTTATGTTAGGGACATCTGATATGACACTACCTATATACTTGTGAGATTAGCAGTGCTACACTCTGGGGGCAGTGCATCATCCAGTGGTGCCTGGGTTTGTACTTGCCTTTGTTCATAACACTTTCTGAGGTATAAAGAGCTTCCTTGCAACTGAATCCCAGCACAAGGCTCTGGAGACATTAAGGATGGATACATGGAGGAAGACAAGCCCAGGTCTGGAAGAGGCCCAGCTAAGTCGTAGTGCAGACACCTGCAATAACTGATAATCATTTAACAGGTGTTCTGGCAAGAAAGAACAACAGAATGTCTGCTCCATTTTCATGGACTGGGTATCAGAAGGTTGTTTCTTCACTTCTTTGTGAGCATTGGAAAATTGTTTCATCTTCAAAGACTACTGTTTGGCACTTAGGTTTTCTTTATTCCGGATATTTACCTCAAGTATATTTAAGAGATTTGCTGTTTAGTTTTCTTGTGTTTTTTTCTCTTGCTCTTTTTTTTCCCTCTTTTTTCTTTTTCTGTACTTTTTTTTCCCTCTAGGCTAAAAATAAGAAAGTGTCATATTTCTTCACAATCTTTCCTTGCAAGAAAATACTTCTAGTAGTAGCTCTCTGCCTTTTCCAGTGTAGGATCAACTCTTTGTTGACAAATTGCACAGGTGTCCAAGTAAGGTCTTAGAGTTCCTTGTTCAAAGGTACTAATACATCACTATCTCCACTAAAGATAAACTGCTTTATGCTACCCAAAAAACGACTGTTCTAGAAGTCAGTTATGTATCACTTTTCTGCAGAATAAGAGATTGTGTCTGATAATTAGAGAAAAAACTTTCAACATGGGTTTGTAAGATTTATTTTGGTCAATAAATTCAAATACTCTCTACTAGGATGATCAGCCCAGTATTTTCTGATAGTGTTTTGAGCATAAAATTGGTTCTAGTTCCATGTCCTGGTGAAAAACAAAATAATGCCTTTCCCAAAGTCACCTCCCTTTATCCAGACAATTTCTTTCTCAGTCAGGGATCTGGGTAAGGAGGACACGTTAATACTCTTACTTATCTGTGCTGCTGCCGATTAACAAGTATCTAGCAGGAAACAGAACAGATAAATTCAACTTTCCTGTAAGTAATATCTTAGAAGCTTACCCACTAAAAATGATTTTAAAGTGACCTGTCTATGATACAAATGTCTGCATTTGTCTTGATGTCTTTAATTAGTCTTTCCTTCAAAATCTATTCAGTGTTTAAGGAGTATTGGGATCAGAGCAACAAGTTAAAGTCACCAAGGCTCTTATTTCTTTTTGGAAGTCTTTGTTTTCCCAGCTTAACATCTTACCTTGAACTTGGATTCACTTAGGTTCTTCTTATGGGGCTCCTATTTGAGTATTTGAGGATTAGAAACAAAAATACATACCAAATGGCAAGATTTGAAATTTTTTCTATCTTTGTCACAGGTATTGCAGCTTCTGGTGTCCTGTCCTCAGACTCTTGAAACTTATTGTGTTATAAACCTCATTAGTTGCCTTGAGAATGAAGCCAAAATCCTTGCCTTAACAGCTGAAACATGCCTAGGGTATCATGAATCTCTGTGTCATGAAAATTGCTCTGGCTTCACTTCCTCCTTCTTCTCCTTCATCCCCCTTTTATTTTATTGAAGAGCATTTTCAATCTTTCTGTACAGGGCATGGCTGTTTCTGGTTAAGTGTGAGTACACACACTTCTGTGGGTGTGAGTACAGCCAGCAGTACCAAAACCTATAATCCCACTAGACTCAGGTAAATTCAAAATACATTGAACGATGTTAAGTTCAAATAGTAGTGCAGGCACCTAACTGCTTTCTGGGACAGATGGTGGGTGTAAAGTATCCTGCAATGGATATTTTTGAATTGGTACTGTCAAAGTACCAATTTAATATAAAATGGTTCTAGAAATATGAAATGGACTTGACCCTGTTAATGCTGTTGTTGAGATTGTACCAGTTTGCAACTCTCTTTTTTTTTTTTTTGGTGGTTTTTTTTTTTTTTTTTTTGGCTGCTGGCTATCTCTCCCTGAATCAATGAAAAGAAGCTAAGTGAGCATCAGGTTTTTTTCTAAAAGCAGCCCTTTGTATCATATGATGAAGCAGAAAGGTTTGATAGCATTTTATGGACATATATTGCAGTAGAGTGAGCGAGATGTTAAAATAAAAACTGTGCCTTTACTCAGGTCTTTTGCCGAAAGGTTGACTCAGAAGAGGTCTGAGTATTGACCTGGAGCAGCTTGACATCGAGCAGTGCACTGCCAATTGTTCTAATGTCAGCTTTCTTCCTAAGATAAAAGGGCAATGGGATTCTTTTTTCTTAAGCTGAAATGGGCAGCTAAAGGGAGAACTCTTCAGTGCGATACTTTAATCAGAAAAGGAACAAGAAATAAGTGTAACAAAAGCTGCTCAAAACTTTACTTTCAAGCTTTCAGTTTCTACTGAATGCTTTTAATCTGTACTATAACCTCTTTCTAACCTGCCTTTCTGTGCTACAGCATTTAGTTTCTCTAATTGTGTTTTGCTTCCTGGAATCTTCTCCTGTCATAAAAATGAAGGTTACTCTTGTATCTTAATATTCCAGTACTTCACATTTTAACATCTTGTTCCTAGTCATTATGAAACTTCCTTTATTTTTATTCTCGGGGCTCTGCTCTGGATACCATGTTTCCACTGTTCCTATTAAAATTGCAGGTAGTCAGGGGCAGGAGTTCATCAAATTTTGTTTCTTAATAAGCCAGGGTTTGTGCAATTTTGCTCTGCCCCATGTGCCCAAGTCCATTCTTGTGGGAGGAGAAGGTAAAGTTCTTCCAGATATTGAGATCTCACCTAACTTACGGGAAGATAGCTGATAGGGTGGCAGCCTTTTGAATTGCCCTTGCTGAAAGATGGCTTGCTTGAGTTCAATCCTTATTAGACAGCACATTTGTAGTGAGAAGAGCCTGTAGGCTCCAACAGTGTCTCCTGTGATGAAAAAGCAGGCTGGTGTCGAGAAGTGAGTGAGGTTGTATGAAACCAGTCTCTGCCTGTTCTTGCCTCACACAGCGTCTCATAAAGGTAACAGCTGGTACTTCTGACATACCAAAATTATGGCCAGGTGCTCCTGACCACATTGCTCACCCAGCCTGCTACAGCTGATGTTCCAGATCTGCTTTGGTGGGAGATACAAAATGTGAACTGTCACACCCACCACAACATCAAATGTAGCATTAAAAAGCTGGGAGGAATGCAGTATGCAGCTCAACAAAATTTGAGTTCAGATCTAATAGTGGTGTTTATTTATGGATTTAGTTGTCCCATACGAAGGCTGCACCTCAGGAGTGTCAACTGCCCCCGCATGGAGTTTTGAGTTTGCAGTGTATTTTGTCTGAGTTTGGAATGCATCTGTACTCCTGCTACCTAATAGAAGAGACCAGTGCAGTTCTAGAGGCTAATGCACTGAGTAATGGGCCCAATTCTTTATAGCAAGGATTTAAGAAATATTCTCCCTTCTCCCTCACCTGTATTGGCAGGAGTGGGGA
Organism: Monarcha castaneiventris obscurior; assembly: GCA_026261815.1. Classification (NCBI taxonomy): domain Eukaryota; kingdom Metazoa; phylum Chordata; class Aves; order Passeriformes; family Monarchidae; genus Monarcha; species Monarcha castaneiventris. Next base: position 5,031,718 of record JAMPIT010000472.1, read on the forward strand.
TTGTGTCTCCTATGTCTGGTTCTTCCCTCGCTTTGCGAAGTGTACCCTGTTGGCCCTCATCTACCAGACATTGGTTCTAGAGTCAAGAGGATGTGACCAAAATCAAGTGATAGTTTCTATAAAGAAATCAAAATGTTATGGTTTTTATAAGCAGTTTTGGAAAAGCTATTGCTTTTCTTTTCCTCTTTGAGACTAGCTGAACTCAATGTTCTGCATACTGGTGGAGCTTGAATGCTTCCTAAAGAAAGGAGACACAAAGATTTCTTTTAGGTTTTGCTTTCTCTGTCTGCTGCTGTAGAGAGTCGCTGTTAGTTGCCTTGTTTGTAATTTAGAAGAAGGAGGAGAAAGTAAGCAAGCTTTTCAACTGAAGTAAAAAAAAGGTTTTTTCTAAGCAGAGTTTTAAGCACCTCTTTGGCTGTGCCTTCAAGGACTGCATACTATACTTGCCAATACTCATTCTTTTGCAGTTATTTCTGTGTTTTATTATGGACTGCATCACTTGACATTATAATACTTATACCACTAAGTCATTTGTTTGGAGCAATCCTAGGCTAGAAGAAATATGCTTTATCTCACTTCGAAAACATGCACTTCAGTATAGTGTTGCAGTGATGCCTAAGAATAATTTGATCACTGTAGCTTAAGGTTAAGTATCTGCCTCAAATGCTTTCTGCTGGCTGGAGCTGAAAAGACCCTAGAAGAGGTTACAGGTGTCAAGTTGTAGCCTCAAAAATTGCTTAAAAGAGAGCCCTTTTGATGTTTATTGAAAGTACAACCTGTTTGCTTCATATCCTGACAACAACAGAAAGTTTGGTATCAGATCTGAGTGGTAGGAGCTAACATTAAATCCCCTGATCAAAAGGAAAAATCCATGCTTCCTGAAGAACATGAGTTCCAATTTGCTTGCTAAGGTTTGCAAAGAGTGACCAAAATCTGTGGTGGTCATAAGGCCTAGGAGGGAAGACAAAGGGGCTGCAGGATAGACTACAGAGAATTTTCGTAGTAAAAAGACATTCCCCTTTTTTCCTACCACTACACATATTGCAGCCTCAATCTTGCTTTTAGGATTAATAATTTGCATGGCTGACTGCAAAATGAGTGTCTGCTCTGGAAACCTATTTCTGCTAGAGAAAAACACAAGGCTCTTACACATCCTTTTGATTTGTGAGTGACACGAATTAAAATTCAAAGGGAAGTGTCAGGGGATGTAAATATAGTGCATTATTCTTTGAATCCAGAGATGCATATAAGCATGTGCATAGGTGGCACTACCTTAATGATATGTGACACATGACTTGAATGATATGTATTTAGTTGCATGAAAAGTGTAAAACCAATGCAGAAGGACCTCTGACTGATACCACCATTCCCCTGTTCTTACAAGAAGACAGCTTTCTAGGAGGACAAAGGGAAATGACTCCTTCTTATATTGGTATAAAACCTACAAGTAGATCAGCTGAAGCTTATAGGATTTGAGCACACATTCAGCTCTCTGCTAAAGAGAGCGTGAACTGTATCTGCTAGGCTGCTTTAGTCCTGAATGCAGTTACTGGAGAACTCTAGGGCAGTGTTCCCCAGTCATTTTTGATTATTCACCCCTATCGGAAGCCTTTTCAACAGGAACCCTCAATCCATGTATATTTATTTCTAGATTATATACTTGTACTACTGTACTAATATACTATGTATATTACAAAGCATACACAAAACCATGGTTTAAACCAGGATGAGATAAAGACAAAATTAACACTATTTAATTTTTTTACTTTGTTAACAATACAGAAAAATGTTTTCTTCCAGCACCCCAGTAGATTGTCTTGTGCAGCACCCCATGTTGGAAAGCAGTGTGCTAAGTTCATGTATGACCAAGCAGATGGTGCCTGGGTCTTGGCAAGGTGGACTGTGGTCATTTGTGTCCAGCTCTGCCAAACTGCTTCAGTCCAGGCCCAGAAAGAGAATTTCTGTAAAGTGGTTTGAATCTCCCTGCCAGGGATGCTACCAGATCCAGATGTAGCTGTGATGAAAAGCCGTATGTTCACCTGCTTTCTCTGTCTTCTCTCTCCTCCCCAAATAAATAACATTCTAGTTTGCCTAGTAGGCTCAGGGTTTTGATCACACAAGGCTATAAAAACTCCAGGCCCAATTTTGCTAATAATCTGAAGGCTTCCCCTCCCCTCTGTGCCCCCCCCTCCCCCCCCCAGGTAAAACATCAACCCAAATGGGGTTATAGCATTTCAGACCTAGTAGAATCTGGACCTTAAGGGAGGAACGTAATAAATTCTTGATGTGGAAGGTAAACTGCTGCCTATTCAGGGCCATTCACAGTGAGCAGGAAAGGAGCTGCATCAAAGATGATGGAAGAAGCTGATGGAGTTTCACAGTTGGTCTCTTACTTTCCTTAATTTTATTTTATGAGGCAGTCAACATAAAGAATGAATAGAAATAAATGTTTAAATGAGAGCTTGTGAACATAGCAACAAATGGCTGAGGAACTGGAAGGGCCATGTAAAACCAACTTTAGCAGTTAGGTCCAGAAAGCTTAGGAAGTGGGAGGCTCCCTGTGGAAATGTGTGTTCTTCTATATTTGCCTTACTTTTTCTGCACACAGAGCCAAGAGAGCAATGCAAGACAGCAATGAAAACTGGAGGCTCTCAGCTACCCCTTTCCCTGGGGGATTTGATACTCAAAGAGTGCTTAAAAACCAAATCAGAAAATGAAACAAGTTTTGGAAACAGATGAGCATACTTGATACCAAAGCTGCAATGCTGTTACCCTGACTGAACAGCACCATATGCTGATTTCTCCCAGAAAGCAAGGTGACACTAGGATTTCTGATGGATGAACACTGGCTGAGGCATCATCTCAGTGAGGGCATGAAGGAAGATCTCATCTCTCTATAAAACACAATGGTAAAGAGGCAGAGATGCTTGGATGTCAGTAACAATGAAAGGAAAAATAATTTTGCCTTGTGAGGACAGTGACTTGCTTAAATAATTCTTCAGTTGTTACATAAGTGGAGACTGTAAGACACCTAGAGAATTGAATTTTCCTTGTAGAAAACGTTGTGGTACTGGTAAACACCAGTGTACCCCACACAGATGTTGGGCACTTCCTTGCCAGTGGGGAGTGTCCAAGGCAAGAAAGCGACTTGCAAGAGCAGCTCTGTGTGAATTGTTTAACATCTGCTGTGTAGTTCAGTTGATTTTGATGGCCTGGCTGACTGGGCTGTACAGATTGCATTTCTGCCTTTGCACACCTACAGAAATGTGTATGTCACCCTACTGGTGTTTTGATTTTAAGCCTACAGCATTTGAATCCATGCTTTAAGATTTTGAATGCCTCTCCCGTTATGTTGGTAATGATTGAAGAAGGTGTAGGTGTGGCATACCTGTGTACTGTATGAAAAGAGCAGGGAATACAAGTTCCAACACTTTCATGTAACATTACGGTGTCTTCCAAATGAAAGAGAAGAGCAGCAGACCTCCTTCCCCAGCAGTTATGGCATTTGATCTATGTTTACCTGCTAATGAGGTAATCCTTGACAAAAGGAGCAAGTGTGACTGTAGATGCCAATACTGTGTTAATTCACATGGGTCAGTGCTTGGGAGCAAGGGAGAGAAGTGGAACAGGACCCAGAGGGGGTTGGAACATCTAATTTTACTTTTTGAACAGCCACAGGCTGGCCAGGCGTAGGTGCAGGTCTTTATTCTGTGACTTACAGCTGAATATCATACAGATGGACACACTGCTATCCAGTGCTGGCTCAGCTCCTTGTGCTATCTGACAGCTATTCCTTGTCTCAGAACAAGTGACCTTAGAAACAGCAGTTGTAGACTTGAAAAATTCATATTAATATATGCCTCATCTCATCACTTCAGTGAATTGCCAGTGGAATGGGAAACTGAGGTATGACATTGTCTCAAAAACGCAGGAGGAAGGGTGGGGAAAGTGCCAGAGAAGTGGAGCCTAGGGAAGGTTGAGGTGAGCAGTTGTGGAAGGCTGAGAATTTGCAGAGTGGAGCAAAGGAGAGCAGGGCATAGGTCCCAGTGACAGCCTGAGACATGATACACCAGAAAAACTGATGATATGGTTAGTTGGAGATAGTAGAGCATATCAGTCACAGAGTCAAATATTCAGGGAGGCTGACTTCCAGTTCCTGAACTCAGGAAATAATTGCTATGGCTTGATGGGCAGGCAGTTTGGAAGGGAAGTACCACTTCTCTTTGAGCAGCAGTCAAAAGCCACCGCCCTTCTTTAAATGAAAACTTTTCCAGTTACTTGTCACCAAGTAAATACACTCCATCATATGGAACTGTAAGCCAGCCTGATATGAAAACAGCAGCTTACATCTTTTCACTTTAAGAAAGTTACTCTGAAAGTATGTAAGAGCATGCAGAGCAGGGCATGGGGCCCGGGTTTACATAGCAAAAAAACATAATGAAAATATTCATATTACTAGGTTAGTAAAACTTTACCTAAAGCATGCAAATTGACTTTGCCTAGGGGCTCCAATCAGTCATTGGCTTTTGTTCCAGGCAGATTTTTTCAAATAGTGAAGGATGTAGCTCTGGTATAGTCATCTAAAAATCTGTTCTGAACCCTGCTGTGAAGACTGCATGCTTCTATAAGAAGACTGTAGCTAGCAAATGTGAAGCTCCAGTCACTGAGGTCTCCAGCTACAAATGTCCTAATCTGTGGTTACAGAGTGGGAAGCTATTATTTCTGTTGTGTTAATGCTCAGAAGCTTCTGTAGAAATCCTTAATGTGAAGTGCTTGGCACTTTGCAAACAGAAATACACTCTTTGCACTAGTTACTCCCATGTTACTAATTTAAATTTACCCTGCAGGTGCATCCTGTATAATTATACCTGCAGATTCAAAAATCTGGTGTTTGGGTGTGGGTTTTTTTATAGCAGAGAGATTTATTTGCTTTGTCTTCCACTCCACTACTTAGTATGACCCAGATTTCATCACCAGCAACCTTTTTTTTTTTTAATGTTAACACACCGTGAAGTTGTTTGAAAATCTCTGCTGTATGAAATCTCTGTTGGTGCTAGGTCCACGATGAGAGATACAAGCTACTTTCTCCTTTTATAACCTAAAATACGTTCTTAGAGTGATTCATTCTTATGAGATCTTTCAGCTTTTACTGGTTCATATGTTGGCAGCCCCCAAGAAGCCTGGACAAGCTGACCTCTTAAGTGTAGCCATGATCTGGTGTTCTGGGTGGCTACTAGTAAGCAATGCTTGTCTGGTGACCTCCAGTCCTTTCCCTGCCTGATCTCAGAACACAGCACACTAAGCCTGTGTTTGAAGAGGTGGACACTGGCTCCAGTGTGACCAAGCATCTCACCTGAAAGGCTGTGGGGGAAAAGTACACAATGCTTTTCTCTGCAAACCTAGTTCTGTGGGCTGGTTCCTGCTCCACTTGTGCCCGAGAGCTGCACAGCACAGCATGGGCCGTGGTGGGAGCTGCCTGCTGAGAGCCTCAGGCTGCATGCAGGAGCTGAGCAGGGGTAGGGGAGTGGTGCTGTGCTGCTGAGGGACTCCTGCTGCTGCTGAGGGTGAGCGGTGCTGTGCCACTGCGGATCCCACTCGGACTTTATGCACTGTTTAGCTCCAAGTTGTGTTTCTGGCTTGCTCTCTGCAGATGCAACTCCCTGAAAACTTTCCCCTGGGGTACAGTGGCTTGTAAACACATTTGTGTCACCCTGAAGTTAACACAGGCAGTACAAGTAATAAATCCCATCTTTTTCACAGGTGGCTGCCTTTTTTTTCTGTTCTTAATTGTTGAAGAAGTGCACTGTCTTCTTAAAAATGGCAAGTCGTGGGTTTATAAGAGTTTATTAGGAAGCCTAAGCACTTGCAATGCTGTGGAGTGTGTCATGTACCCTGCATGTGCTAAGAGGATTAGGAATGTTGATGTACATGGTATATAGAAGTCATTTATTGAACTTCCCAGCTGCTTGCCTGTTTTGAGTTGAGATGTTCAGACAGACTGCAGCACTGGTCACTTCTTTGGGCAGGCAGAATAAGGATGGAAAAAAACTGTCTAACAACAGGGGCAGAACTAAAAGAGCAAAAAGAAAACAAAAAGCACACTAAGTGATATTGTGCATGTGTAAAGGAGTCCTGACCCTAGCAAGGATTTCAAATACATGACCTCCACTTTGCATCTTAGATGTCCTAAGAAAACATTAAGACTTTCATCTGCCTCTAAGCCTAATGCACCAGCAGAGAACATGTGGCTTGCCCCAAGATTTTTGAGGGTATTGGGGAGGAACATGGAGAATATAAAGCGAGGGAATTACAAGTTTAAAAGCAGATGTGTAAGTGCAAATGTAATATGGAGTGATGAGAGCTCCTTTGCCTCCTAGTCTGCGGTGACAACAGCAGAGAAAACTTTTCTTACTGGGCAGTTGATGAAACTCACCTGGAAATGCAAGTGCATGCTTTCCTACAGAGAGCAGTAAAATCCAAGGGAGGCTGGTACAACCTAAAAGAAACAGGTTTGAAAAAGCCTGAATATTATCCCCATGCAGCTCCTGTCATCAGCCTCTGGCAGATTCCAGGTTTTGAGCTCTTCTAGCAGAGCTGCAGCACCACCCTGCTCATCACCCTCTCCCAAGTGGGTGCTGCAGTAGGTGCTTACTTCTGCTGATGAGAAGTAGCACTGAATACTTTGGGGACTATGTACTTACCCTAACAATTACTCTGTGTCTTCTCCACGAAGTGCCTGTTGCTGCTGGGAAGCAATTGCAGGGACCAGTACTGTAGCTACTTGGCTCATGTGGGATGGAGATGAATCATTAGGAAGTTCTGTACTGAGATGAGTGTTCATGTGTGATAAGGTTATCTCTAATGCTTTAGTGAACTGTCTGGATTTCTGGTTGCTACATATTTTTTTTTTTTTAATAACTGATTTTTGGAAAAAACAGAAAGCCATTTCTTTGTGAGACTTGCTTAAAAACTGAAGGTTCATTTTTCAATGGCTTATGTGTGTGTAAATGGAAGGAGTTGATGTGAAGGCTTTCAGCATCCCATTAGTTGGGTCATTTGCTTATTGACTTTTATTTACAAAAGATAAATTAAATATTCTGATGATTTGCTTGGAAAACACAACAGGCTGTTTTCCCTCTTTCAAACACAAAAGCCCTACCTTTCAAGGCAGGGTCCTCACATCAAATATTTTTATTTCAAATTTCTGGAAAGGAGCAAGTTGCATGTGGGTAATGGTATTTGTGAGCAGTGTGCACTAGAACAGACCAGGAGCCTGGGACAGAAAGATGGGATGGTGGGATTGCACCTGCAAGAGTTGCCAGTGCAGAGGAGGGGTCCCCCATGGAACCATCCCAAAGCAGTCTTCTGGGATTTAGTTATGAAGGTCACCCTGCTGGTAATAGAAGTTGTGCTGACATAAAACTATCCGTGCTGCTTTGTACAGTTATTTCATAAATGTGCACAGCTGTGCCTACAGACAGATGTGTAGCTGCTACGTGATCTACTAAAAGCTGTATTACAGATGGTGTACGAAGTCAGCACATCGATGGTCGTCTCTAATCTGCTAGATATGCCCAGTGTCAGCTGGGCTGCCAGGAGCAGTGCAGTAAAATGCTAACAGAAAACTACAGTGGCAAAAGAGTGTGATGGACTATTGCCATGGAAGCTGCTGCAGCAGGAATTCCCCTGAGGAGGAGCATATGCAGTCCCACAGCTAAATAATGTGCAAAGAATTATGTAAACTGACACAATACGATACTACTTCAGCATTGACTCTGCTGCTTTCAGGTCTTTGGCTTTTGGAAATTATTTTAACCATAAGACCTTGTAGGAGTGTTTTGGGAGGTTCTGTTGGGTGTTGGGAAAATGTGATTGGTAGGTTGCAAGATCTCACCACAGAAATTAAGTATATAATTAAAGGTGTCAACAGCAGCTGCAGTGGGCTTTTTATTCTTTGTACTTGTTACAGCTTGAAAGCTTTGTAGCTTTAAAACATGATGGTAAACACAAAGAAATACTCTCTCTAAATTAAACAGTTTTTTTGCCATGGCTTAAATCTACAGCAAGGCACACTTCCATGGAAGACTGCCACAACATTTCTGGCCATGTTCTCATTCTCAGACCATGCATTTGGTCAGTGGGAAAAATGTAAGACCTGAACACTTGGTCTCTTGAAAATGCCCCAACATTTAATTGTTCTTCTACAGTGTCTTATCATACAAGGTAACTTACTGAGTGACAGTCAAAATTATTTACCCTTGGTATCCCAGTCTCGATGCCCCACTGAAGTTCTTCACCTTTTCCAGGCTGAACTGCCAGCACACAGTATGGAGGAGGAATGGGCAGGGTGCCTTGGTTATCACCCCAGTCTTTGGAAGGTCAGTCACACCAGGGAAGGAGACTGTCTTGTGTTTGGTGGCACAGGTGCATTACTTGTCCCTGACCTATGCCAGGGACATATGCCCTGCTACACTTAATGCTCAAGGGTTTTGCGATAATGCTTAAAAAACTGAATGACAGTCTGGATCCAGTACACAGCATGGAAACAAGCTAAATTGCAGGAATTTCCTTAGTTTGCTAAATACTTCATTAATTTTACTGTTTAATTTAAATTTTACTGTTTTATTTACTAAATAAGCTCTTTATTTAATTTATCATTAACTCAGTGCGGCTTGCTGTGGAGGCCAGGGACTCTTAGGACCAGAGTCAGCACGGAGCAGCTCTGTGCTGGTTTTCATTCCACTTTCATTTGTCCTTGGATCGCTTCTAGACACAGTTCTTAATGCTCTCTATGGATAGAAGTCAGACTGCAGTCTGTGGATCGCTTTATTGCTGACGCTGTGAAGAAAACAATCCTTTTTAATGCTGGGGAGGGAAGAGAAAGTGGCCTTTCACAAAAGCTGTTTGGAACAATTTTTTGACTACGATTATTATGTGCAGGCGTGGAGGCATTGTCAAAGGCTTATTTATAAGGTTGGAAGAGTGCAGTCAAATCACACTTTGCTAAATAGCTTGGAATAAACTTACTGAAACTAAATGTAGAGCAGAAGTACAGCCACTTAGTGCCTGTGCAAGGGTATAAAATAAGTTTCTGTAAAGGTGACCTTGCAAAAACTTACCCAGAAGCATGGGCTGCTAAGAGTGAGCCCTTATAGTCTAAGAAGAGACCATCTTTGGAAGGATTATGTCCAGTTTCTTCTTTCTAAGCCAAGAGTGTCTGCTTGGGAGTTGTTGGCTTTTTTTAATTGCCTCCTCCTAGGTTGACTCTCAGCTCCAAGCAATGCCACAGTATTGATCATGTTTTCCTCATTTATATTGAATTCTTTGTGCAAGGCAGTCATTAAAGGAAACTAAGACTTGTTTACCAAAATAACAGATGCATACATCTACTTGCCCAAAATACTGGTCAGAACCACAACTGGTATAAATTAGGATGATGCCTTTGGCTTAGCAAAGTAGGCTTGTCACTGAAGCTTTGGTAGCTTTTTCTAATCAAGATGAATAAAAACATCCAGCATAATATCCTAAAGACCTGGATACTTGCTGCCCAATTCCTACAGGAGGGCGGTCTCTGAAATAAACTGGAATAAAACTCAGAAAAGAAGTGTTATGTGAACTTAGTTCAAGCTCTCTTGACAGGCTTGTTGTAAGGCCATCAAACCAGCTATCATTTGAGGATGGTCTGATGTACATTTCCAGGCCATTAAGAATAGAGCTGAAATGAAAACTGATATTCTGGCAAGCCAGATAAGCTCCAGTGCTTCCAGAGGTTACATGAGGAAACTTAGTGTAAACAGAAATTCTGAAAAATCTCACTTGGGAAATATTAAAACATCATTTTTTGTTTCCTTGCCTTTTTAAAAATCTCTTAGTATTGCTCTCTACACATTGAAAAAGGTGAGAAATCATTTTAACTGTCTGTCATATTTTATGAGTTGACACCTTCCATGAAGACATCATGATTTTTTGGATGGATGTGTATTTTCTGACAAAAGGCTTTTGTCAGCAGTTTTTGATGCTAAATAAGACCCAAAAATAATGTTGTGCACTTTTGCAAAGGTAACTTGTCAGGAATATAAAACAGTCTCTCACTGCTTGGACTTAGGAAAAGGGAATTAATTGGCTTTTCAAACCCTGATTTTTGAAGGCTGTACCATATGTTGGAGGAGAAAGTACTTCGCAATGGCTGAAAAAAAAATAGCTTCTGGATTGATTTTTCATTGGTATGTATCTGTGTATAATAGAGTTCATGTGCTGTTCTCATGGGTGGCTATAAATTGTTAGATTTTTTCCTCAACACAATAAAATTACTTCTAAATTCTTGAACTAATACTTCTACCACTCCTGTTCCTGATTTGGGAGTATTGTCTGCCAAGCTGTTAATGAAGTTGCATTAATTTCAAAGTCAGCCATGATTGGCTCTGCACAAGGTTTGTTTACAAACCACGGAATTTGGGTTATCCTACATACAGTAACACCTGGGCCTGTCAGGGTAATGGGATATTTTATCATGGACCTCGATTGCACTTTGAATGAGAACAGAGTCATTTGCACAGCAGAGCAAGAGAACTTTCCTTGACTGCATTTTCTTCTTACACATTTGATTTACCCTGCCCAAAATGACAATGCTTTTGACCTTCTTAAGATTTGGATGCTATGTTGTAAGCACTGATAGGATAGAGTATGTTTTGAAACTTTCCATCTTTTGCCAATTTATTCTGAGTGTGTTTCAGACTTTATTCTGAGTCTGTGAACTCTGAGCTACTAAATTACAGCTTGGTAATCAGAACAGAAAAAATGGGAAAGGATGCATGAACCTGTTAAAAATGCTCTCAAATTACTTAATTCTGCAAATCAGTTAAGTGAGGAAAAAGTATTTAATTCACTTGGAGTTTTTATTTCTTTCCTAACGTGTTGCTCAGTGAGGAATACTAGAAAGGGAATGAAGCAGGGGGAAGAATGTGACCGGTGGGGATCCATCCAAGAGAGAAAACCAGAAATTGTAGGAGGACATGCAGGGACTGCTTGAAGTTCCACCTGAACTTTTTCTTACATCTTTCTGGGCGTTCTGCAGTGGCTATATTTGCTGAGAAGTTGAGTGTGCAGCCTGTTCTCTTGCTAGACATCAGAGCCAGTGAGGCAGCTGCAGTTTGCCCTGAGTTGAGCCAAAATGGGCTCTGCAATGCACACACTCCTGAGGGCAAGGTGCCAGCCTCTGCTTCACAATCGGATCCCCAGTATGGACACAAAAATGGCTGTTCCTGCTTAGTTTTTTTTCATTTATTTTGAGACTATTCTTACAAATGGAAATGTCTCACTGTGGGAGACGTTAATTCTGAGTGCAAAATAGAACCTACTAGTCAAAGCAGCAGTAATGGCTTCCAAGGTGGTTGCTGCCGATAGCACGTGAAAGTTTTGCTGGCAGACAGGGTGAGAAGGAAGAAGAGCTTGTGTGTGTATGTTGTATCATAATGGAAGTTGTTTGTTATTTTCCACATCCTACAAGGTCACTCAGAGCAAGCCCAAAGTTCTGCTGCTGGCATGTGTGCTGCCCAGTCAGAACTTCACTCAGTAGAGCTGTGTCCCTGTCCTGACTGTGCATGGAATACTGGATCTGGCTGTCATGTTTGCTTTTGCACTCTGTCTCTGCAATTTGTATTGGAAACCCTGATTGGCTTTTAAGGCAAACAACCCTATGCAATCCATGCAAACACTCTGTAGCAGAGGAGAGAGAAAAATCTGAATTTTACATACAAGTCATAAGTGTATAATCATACTGAGAATGCACAACTGGGCAAAGCCATTCTTTCAACTGAGTGAGTAAAGCTTTGAAAGGTAAACAGTGTATGTATGAAACACTGAACTCTTTTCGTATCAGTATTTTCTGGGTAAGTGCCATTTAAGTCAATGTAAAAATCCTTAAAAAGTACAAATTAGCTATTTAAGTTCCTTATGCAGACAGTTGGCTCTCTCTATGGGATATATTTGTGTACTTAGATAGAAAGTAATATTTAAATATTTTAGGCTGGTCATTAACTATGCAAAACTCAATTCATGTTAAAAATTCAGTACTTTTCCTACTGAAATTTGATGTTGCACTTGTTATATTGTGTATCGGTAAATTATGAATCAGTTGTGCTCACTTTGCCAATAAAGGCTGTTTTTTAAGACAATGAGATTATACAGGGGCTTTCATAATTTTATTTAATCAACAATTATGTTGATGTTTGAGTCAGAAAGTGATTCAGCTTGCTTTTTTAGAGCTGTGTGGGTTCTGCATGACCAATGAGATACAAAGCTTGCTTATTTATTTCAGGAGAGGATGTAGCAGGTTCTCTGTGGCTGGAGCAGGACTGCTGGGTAAAAAAGAATTGTCAAATCCAGTATACCTGTCAGGTTTCCATAATCACTTATCAAGGTAAACTTGTGCAGCTGCCGAAAATTTAATTACACCAAAATTACATTTTTTGTGCTTCTGACTGCTCTCACCTCTGTAAAGATGGAGTCCAGTGTGTACCTATTTTCCATATACACAAGTCTCAAGATGGACTTATTTCACTTAGTATGACTTAATGCTTTATGAATTCTTTTTTGCTGTAGACAAGATGTAAAATATTACCCCTACTCCCAGCTTCTGCTTCTGAAGACAGGAATTTAAAAACTGTCTCTGTGTGCTACCTGGAAGGTTGCCTGAGCACTGGAGTTGAGTTCAATAGCTACTCAAGATTTCATATATAACTAGGAATACACTCTGTTCCATGTGTTGTTATCAGAAAACCATATCTACTGTAGAGTCGAGCATCTTTTGTGAGCTGTAACAGTCAAGCCAGTGCTAGCCAAAAAATAAACTTCCTGATCAAAAGGAGTAAACTTTTTGTTAAACATCTTTATTATTGCACTAGCAGTTACAGTTAAGTAAATATATCTATTCTAGCCCCATGGTTTTCACTTGATAATGACAACCTTTTATCATTTAAACTGAAATTTTCTCTTCTGTCCTTACCAAAACATGGTTTGTGTGGGGCTCTTTCCTCTGGCCTTACAATATAGAGGAATGTGCTTTGAACTGAAAGTTTCTCAATCTCACAAATTAAAATTGGAAAGTAATCTTTAAATAGATGGTTTTTTCACACTGCACTTATAAAAAAATCCAGTTTTGTTTGGGTTTTTTGGCATTCCTTGAAATCTGAAGTTTTACTGTTTCAAAGCCTTGATGCTATTTTTGCTGTCCTTTTAGTAGCTTGAGTTCGCCAGCGTGCACCTAAACATTAAGGCTTAAGGGCAAGTCCAACCACAGTATTTGCCTAATTCCTTGTAGTTCTGTTTCATGGAAAATTTCTGCAAGCTGTAGTTGTTGCTGTAGCTAGGAATGTGAACTCAGATACAGGGGGCTGGAGAATGTGCCATGACCAACATGGTAGTGGATCTTTGCATCTTTGCAGAGCCAGGTTGTGGAATGGTCAGTCTCATGCTCTGATCCAGCTGGGAGAGCTGATGCTGAGATCCAAGCAGCCTTGTAGTGCAAGAAAAACTCGCTCTTGTTAGGCAGAACTCCAAATGAGAGGCTGTGTGCCTTCTTTTGATTAGGAAGAGTGTTTCAGACAGTCCCCAGGCTGAAGGCTGCTGGACTAAGGTGCGGTATTTCTTGGATCCAACTCCTGGTTTGGGATTATACTAATGACACTGTCTTTATCACAGGAGTGTAGAGCTGCTTTTAAGGCCTCCCCTGTGCGCTGGGTTTGGAGAGGCTGCTCCTCTCAGGGTATTGGTTTTCACTGCTTCTGTAGAATAGAGAGTGTCCCCTGCCCTTACCTGGTGACTAAAACACTACCACAAGGTGCAAGCATGAAAACTACCACTTTTAGAATGGGGCTTGGTTGGTTTGTGGGAGGGATTAGAGGAGAGGGATCTCTAAAGACTGGTGTCTGCATCCCTGTTATTGCGGGTTTGATGTTCCTAATTAGGCTTAATGTAATCTGGTGTCTGACTGGCTAACCTTGTAACACTGATACAGTGCTGCCAGACCTTTGAGCTCTTTTTGGGTTTTTTTTGCCCTCCTCTTATGGAATAGTTGAAACTGGCAGAGAAAGTGCAAGATGAGTGAAATGCTAGAGTAATGACAGCGTGGGACTGCAAGTCTTATTACATTGTGAGAGGAAGAGGATCACTGCCTGCATTGTAGTGCTAAAAATATTCCTTGTGACGTGGGACAGTGACACTAGCCACATGGTAACTGTGACTTGTTCTGGTAATGTGCTTCCTTGGGGATGTCAGAGTGCAGGATAAAACTCCAGTGTGGTGGCAGAGACACAAAACTCAAAACCACATAGACGTGACCTGTATGTGACTCTGTGTGGAGAAGAGGCAGATTTGAAAGTCATAGAATTTATGACAATGAACTAGGCAAGAATTAGAGGTACAAGAGGAATGGTGGGATCAGGTTCTAGAGCCTAGGAATCATGTCATCTGGAATGAGGGCAGTGCTGTCTCTGGAGGACTCACACTGTCCTTCTGGGCTGTTTGGAGGAAGGCACTGCTTTGACACACATATGGACAAATAAAAGACAATCCAGAAAAAGGCCAAAACAGCTGCTGAGGATAAAAGTTGCAGATGATGCATAAGTGGGCAAATAAAATGCATGCTTGTCTCACAGGCCTGCATGCTACAAACTAATGAGTGTGCAGAGCCAGAGGAAGAAACTTTTCGGTGTGTGAAGTATCATATAGGAGGAGGAATATGGGGGAGGGAGGGGAAGTTTCCTGGTGAAGTCTGTCAGACGATGGGTACATGCTGTCATTTGCATTAGAAAAAATAATCATGCTTTTAATTTCTGGTGTTGGACATGCCTTCTGGTGATCAGGAGTGTGCCTATCTTCCCTTCTCTCTTTTATCCTAGGTCCAACACGAAAAATGCCCCTGACTGCCAGTGCCATGGACTTTTTTCAGCTCTTTGTCCCTGACAATGTACTAAAGAACATGGTGGTCCAAACCAACATGTATGCCAAGAAATACCAGGAGAGGTTTGGTAGTGACGATGCCTGGATTGACGTCACCTTGACGGAAATGAAGGCCTTCTTAGGCTACATGATATCAACCAGCATCCACCACTGTGAGTCTGTTCTCAGCATCTGGAGCAGCGGCTTCTACAGCAACAAGAGCATTGCACTGATCATGACACAATCACGGTTTGAGAAGATTCTGAAGTACTTCCACGTTGTGGCCTTCCGCTCGAGCCAGACGACGCATAGCCTCTACAAAATTCAGCCTTTTCTGGACTCTCTGCAGAATGGCTTTGACTCTGCTTTCAGACCTTCACAAGCCCAGGTAAGAATTAACCTGTCAGCAGGGAACATCTGACCTGTGCGCTCTGGTTGTCTCACTGTGACAGAAAGTGCACAGCATAGCTGCCTGGGGAAGGAGCTGGGGCTTCACAGTGTGAAGCTGTGCTGTGGTGCCTCCATGAAAAAAGAGAGAAAAAGCAGCTCTGTCCTGTGCGAGTGCTCGTCAGTGTCTGCCAGTGCAGGCACCAAGCCTGTTTCAGTGGAAATGGAGCTCTCCGAGCTGGAGCTGTTTGCTTTAGTGGCCTAAACACGCCTGGAGACTTCTCAGTGAGGCTGGTACCAGTAGGTTTCGCTACCATGAGGATGGGAGGTTGCAGGTTGTGCAAGGGCAGAAAGGGTAGGGCTGGTGCAGCTGGGCTGGAGGGAAGACCAGTAGCTGCTCCCGCTGTGTTGGATGGAGGAGTTGAGTTTGCTGAGTGACTGTCCCTGACCTTAGCAATAGATGCTTGCTTTATGGTCCAGTAACACAGCTGCTTCCTCACAACTGGAAAGGGGGACAGGTGAAAATATTTTAATATTCATCATACTGTATTTAAACTTTGTTGAATGTAGATGATCTGCTTTTGAAGCTGTCGCTACTGGTCATGTTCAGAACTCTGGAAAGAGAAAGGAATAAGCATGAAATATGTTACTGCTTGACATAACTTTTCAATCAATTCTCTGTTTCCAGAATATAAATATTTCATGTAGGCATTTGGAAAGGGTGTTGTGCTCATAGTCCTCTTTTTCTTCCTGTTTCCCTTCTGAAGCACCTCATTTTTGCCTTCTGCACAAAATTAATGAAGACATAGATGCAGCACATCCATTAAAGTGTGCCTAAAATAAATGGCGAGTGATTACAGTTTCTTCTATTTTATAGACAATAAAAATCATACCTATATAACTCATTAGAACACAGCTGCCTAAAAAGCTGTTAAGGTAGGGAAGGGAGGAGTGAGGAGTGTTCTCACTAAACCATGCAAAGTATGTTTCCATTAAGATAAAATAGGCAGTGAGAAACACTGAATTGTTGGGACTGAGCTCTTATTAAGGTATGAAATCTAATCCTTATGGCTGCTGACTTCAATGGGCAGAAGATAAAGGCTTCAGAAATGTGATCACTGTGTCTAATGTAAATGCTTATCATGGTGTGCTGTGGCACACGCTGTGAGTGCAAATCCATTAAAGGATAAGATTTGATTTGCATGTACATCCCTTCTGCCATTCCCCATCCCAAGTAAGGCTTGGGAACTGAATTGACGAAATCACAGCACCCTGTTTGCAGTGGCAAAACATCTAAATCCTCATAAGCGAAATGTATCCTTATCCTGAGCTTGGTAAGGAGATGCTACTTAAAAAAAAAAAGGGGGGAAGAAGTAGAGACAGCCCAATTCTCTTTCCTCCCCCTCCACTTCTCTGCTCCTTTGTCAGTGTTTACGTCAGTGATTTCTATGCAGCATGTTTCAGTGATATTGAGTGGAACAAAAAGCACTAAAATACAGCTTCAAAAATAACCGTGTGAGAAAGAATAAGGTTTTGAATCTGTTGTTAAAAATACTGTAGTGTACCTCCAGTAGCCTACTGGGGGCTGTTCCAGGCCTCCTCCTGAAAGGAGCCTTGTGCGTAACATCCTCCTGGGTGCCATCAGTCAGGGCTGCACACTACCTGTCTCAAGAGATGAGGACCCCATCTGCTCAAAACAGGAGGAAAGACCTCTCCCTGCAAATTGTCTTGAGTGCAGACTGCAGTAAGCATCAAACCCAGAATGCCCAGTGAGAAATACCAGAAATAATTGAAAATAATGACCCAGTTGCACAGAAACAAATGGAAAGATGAGGGGAAAGAGCCATTTAGATGGGCTTTTGGAAGTTCTGCTTGTGAAAGCTGGCTGGAAAGGGGGGGGGCAGGTTTCTGTAATCAGCAATACCTGAAATCCCAAATTCAGAATGGATTTGTTGCTTAAGGTACATTTGTGTCTTAAACATGAGGCTTGTGGTACCTGGGTGGCTTGTGGCTGACCCACGAGCTCTATGCTACCTTCTTGTAAGTGGCATCAAAGACCTGAATCACAGCTCCTGTTGAATGCAGCAGGGCTGTTTGGGCTTATGGGTAGGCTCGTTACTGCGTTTCTTCCTCTGGCAGTGTGGACTCACAGAACACGGGTTAGGTTAGGAAGATGTTTAACTCTCCCCTATGGACTGAGCAGGGACAATCTGCATCCAGCAGGCAGTACAACATCTGCCTTCATAGTTATTTCTTCTATAGATTTGCTCTTTTCTTTTTGGAGAGCTAGAAAAGGTTCTTCAAGTGGAACTTCTGTCGGAAAATGGGTTTTTTTCCTCATCTGTGACCCCTCCCCCTGCCCAAATTTGCCTGTAAAAATAACACCACAGTTGCTATGAAAGGAAACAGGGAGAAAGAGCTATGCCAATATACCAAAGCAAAGAAAACAATCTAGTGAATTATAACTATTTTGCTAAATATACTGAGCAAACAAAAGGAAATAATTACTCTCCAGCTTATGAAGGAATTGAAAGCCCAGAACATTTTAATTGCGTATCAGCAGTGCTAGCTTTAGTTTCTGAAGTTTAAAAAATGGTGTTCTGACCTAGATTGGTAAAAAAAAAAAAAAAAGACAGGAATATTCTCTGCATCTTATCCCTCTTCAGCATCATCTGTATAAATAAGCACTGCCTCTACCTGAGCAACAAGAGGTGGAGGTTTGGGTCTGTTCTTGTGAGCAGTGTTGTTTCTTTGCTACTTAGCTTTGTAGCTGTGCTACTGTCTGCAAGCCTGAAGGCAGGGAGGATGCCCTGCCTGTGCTCAGGAGGTACAGAGCGACAAATTCAAGGGTACTCACCTGCCAAGGATACACACTGAATTCCAGAAACCTGAGGAGTTCAGGGAAAATAACATCGCTGCTCAAATATCCTTCTGTGCCTGCTGAGTATTTATATGCTTGTCAGCAGGATGTGACTAGACAACACTGCTGTGTCTGGCTGCCCGTAACTGGTGTGGGAGAGGTCAGGAGCATAACTCCAGGTACTCTCTGCTTCCCTCTGCCTCTAAAGTACCTTCTCTTTGGTGTCTTGGAACCAAACAGTTTTGCATCTGCCCAGTGGAACGTCAGCTGGGAACAGTCATCTTCTTATCTCCAGCAGGAGTGAACCCCCTGGCAAAAAGACAGATGTAAGTCCAATCTCTTGCTCCAAGGGCATGGTGCTAAAGTTTGGCCAATTACTAGGCAGCTTGTTTGTGTTTCACTCTTGGTGGGATCATAGGGTACAGCTAGGCAGTTTCAACATAGCTCTTCCAAATCAGCTCACAGCTTTAGATGGCAGCCTCTTTGAAAACACAGAGGGACAAAAATAGGCTAGTCAACTTGCTTTTGTGTCTTCATGATTAAATATTCATTTGATATTGGGTATTTCCAAATTATAAGATCTTGCTTGTGTTTTACGTCTATATTTCAGACTTCCTGTTCTCAAAAGGATTCTTTAGGAGTTAAGGGTGCTGGTTCCAAGCCAGAACCATTCTGTCTTAGGGCTTATTTGAGTGTGACACAAATACATAAATATTCAGAGAACACTGGCCAAGTATAAGACATCAAGCAAGAGAAAGAGGAGCATTAAGAATATTGAACAGCAAGGTAAATTTCTGATGTCCTGTAACTCTTGGCCAGTTGATCCTTTGGTGAAGCCAGATTTTAGGGAGAGTTTGGCAACAGAAAATGATGGAACTTCATTGCTATTTTTAAATTACCTAATAGTAATGGAGTGCTGTAAGAAATGACTTTTTGTTTTTTAAGAAGATTGATTGAAGACTGAACAAATGGGCAGAGGAGCATGGAATCATGGCTCCATTGGAGGTCGGAGTTGACCTCTGAATGATGGCAAAGAGGATCTGCAAAATGTGGATAGGCCAGTCAGGCCTTTGAAAATGAGAAGAGAAAGAATCTGTCTGATATCGTGGAAAAGAACTATCAGAGAGAAATAAAGAAAAGTGATGAGGTCAGTGTGATAGACTTGGAAAATGGCTTTCCAGCAGCAGTCTGTAGGACAAGATTGCCTTATGTTGAGTAGAAGTAAACCTGTTGCAGGATGGTTGTGGGTTTTGGATGTAAACTTGTCTGGGTGGGTGGGTTGTTACTCTAAAATGAGTGCCATTTTAGAGCTCTTACTCAGAAAGCATGGAAAATGCAGGCATTGCATGGCTGAGAAGATTTTGCAAGTAGGAGGTAAAGACTGACATTCAGATTCGCTAGCCAGTGATATCTGCAGCAGGAGGAGAGGGACGTCTGCAATGACCAAAAAAGGAGATACTAAGGGGTTCTTAAGAGAAGGGAGATGCTCTCAAATGCAGCATAAAGAAATCAGAACTGACAGCTAGATATGCAAGCAGAGATGTCAGACACCAGCAAGAGAATTTAGATTAGACAGGAGGAGCTTTGGAGCAAAGAGGCAGAAGCACAAGCTACTATTGCTGGAGGAATGAGTGTGTGCATAAAGGTGCAGTAACCCAGGGGACTCTGCAACTGGGTGGTACCCACCAAAAGCCAGGGACAAGGCAAGCTGAGGCAGCTTCTCCAGGAGATAGCCTGTGTTGTGGATGGCCATGGATCTAAGGGGGAATTGTCTCATGGATATGTTGGTTCATTATCTAAGTATATGGGGACCAGGAATTCCTAGTACAAAAGACATAGTGATTCAGGGCTTTGTCTACAAGCCTGTTTGGGCTCTGGTGAGAGCAGGATGGGTGGAATTCTGGCATGGAAAGAGCATTGGAAATGATCTAAAATGGAGAAGAAAGACAGGCACTCCTGGCAGTGGCTATCTGTTTTGTTCTGTGAGTGAAAGAAATTGTGTGATGGAGCAGTTGCTGGAGTCCCAGCTTGGAGTCTTGCCTCTGCAACGCTTGGAGTGCAAATACATGTTGAGGGGAAAACAAACGTGTGAAAAAGAGTGAAAATTTGGCAGGCAGAGGTAGCAGGGATAAGGATTATTATAAGGAAAAGAAAGGAAAAAGAAAAAGGAAAAGGAAAAAAAGAAAAAAAGAAAAAAAACAGGCAGTGTGATAGCAGTGGGAGAGCAAAGCAACTAGATGAGGAGCTTCTTAGACCCTAACAGAACTGGGAATTTGAGAGAAAAAAATGGGGATGATTTCTATGAAGAAATCCACGAGCTATCTTGCATCAAAGGAAGTCAGAATAAAAAGAGGGCAGCACTTGGGGAGTGAGAAAAAGATGGTGAAGAGGCGGCCAGGAATATGTGTAGGAGTCAATTAGGCCTGAAAGTAGATTTTTATCAAGGAAGATGAGAAGCAGGAAAGAATATGCCATGGGGGCAGTAAACACACTCCTGTAAAAGTATATATTGCAGCAACAGCAAGAACAGGGAATAGGGAGGGAGGAAATATCACTCTGCATGGGGATTTGGCAAATAGATGGATTTGAGATTACAAGAACAGCAAGGAGACTGAGAATGCAGGAGGGTGAACAAACTAATAGGATGGGCCAGTAGCGCCAAGGCTAACGTTTGTCCTAAAAACACCATGTCAGTGCCAGGAGCAACAAATTGCTTGCTTTGATAACAAGGTGGGGATCAGCTGTTCCACCAGCAGGCACAGCCCATACACTGCCCTGCTTGCAAAGTTCTTTACAGCTGTTGAAGCAGTGGTTGCATATGGAGGGGTGACAACACTTGTCCCCCACTCTCTGAAGGAAGCAGGAAGAGCAAGCTCCAGGGTTTTCAGCTCATTTTCCTTGCCTGTCCACATTTTTTCTTTGCAGCAACAGCAGGTCTTGCCCTAGTCTGTTCACATTTTTATTCCCACTTCACATTAGTTGAGTAGGAACTTTCAGAGAAATTACTTACATTCAGTACAGGGGAAGCTCTGGTTCCTAGGGGAAGGCAGGGCTGAGCATGGGCAGGGAGAAAAGGAAGATGGAGAGAGGTTTTAAATATTCAGATTTGTTTTCTAAATGTAAGGCTGACAGGCCTTACTGTGTCATAGGGGCCAGAAAGAGTGTGAAGGGTAAACAGGATGCAGTAGAGCTGCTGTGAGGAGAGTTGATGCTGTGATGCAGCAGGAACAGAGCTAATGACAGAGGGTAAAATGTCCTAAGGTGATGCCTTTTCTTTCTGCGGCTCTCCATCCTACAGCAGGGGAGATTATAACAGTGGAACCACACCACTCAATGGGATCTGGCAGGTAAGAGAGCCTTTCCAGAAGCTGAGAAATTCTTAACCATGTATCCAACCCCATCCCAAAGGATGTGCTCCTTCCCTCTGCACGTGAGAGGCAGAAAGGCAAAAGTGAATGAGAGCACGTTTAATATTTGCAAAATACTGTCAGAATCCTCTGAGGTGGAAGTGGGAAATGCTCCAGATGGCCTTTAGATAGGAAGGGCTGTGTTCTGTGTGGACCTTGAGAGAGGAAGAAGATTTGGCTTCAGGGCAACTGCAGCTGGAAGAACAAATAGCTTTGTGTGCAGCTCTCCTTGCTCACATCTGTGTTTTGGTGTATAATTTGAACATTTCACAAGAGTGCTTTCAGATGGTCCTGTGAATGTTTCATGAGTCGTTAAGAAGTGGAGTGCATATAAATGACAGTGTGCAGCCATCACTGTGTGGGGAGGGCATGGGTGCCTATTTTGGGCTGACAGAGTGATGTTCAACAAGCATCTTGTATTCATGAGGCCAGCAGCTGCTCATCTCTGGTGCTTAACTGCTCACCCCCCACATCTCTCCTACAAGCATCGCTCCCAGGTTTAGTGCAGCTTTGGTCTCATTTCCGCCACTGACGTGCACAAAAGTAGCGCACGTGCAGGCGTGGAAAGACTACATCTGAGGATGGGAGCCTCTTCATACCTGTATCTGAGCCTGTCTCCTGGAGGGATGGTCTCTGGAAAAGAACAGACTCCTTTGGATTATAACCCATCTGACTATTTTGCACATCTTTACAAGGGTATGAATTATGGCCTCCTGGGACTGCTTTCCCCTCGTGTACAAGGCGGGGAGCCTGCAGTGACGTGCTCTGATTTAGATGTACATGTCTGAATCTGGTCAGCATTTATCAGCTGAGACCTTTCAACAGTTTGCAAGACAACTTGCGCATTGTGCAGTCAGGTATGTGTATGTTATGCACAGCTGCCTGCAAGCTGTGGGGAGTTACTAGTACTTTTCTGTAGGTGAGTTCCACAGTGTGATACCTAACAGTTTTGCTGCTGAATTAATGGAGAGAAGTGTAACAAAACAGGTATAAGAGACAGGGAACCACTTACAGCATCTGGATGCAGAATGCAGAAACTGCTTCACTTTCACAGGTCTTTGTTACTTGCTCCAGTCTGCCTTACCCTTTTTCTATTCCTGCCTCTGGTGCTTTATCCTTGTCTCCTTCTGTCAAATTTTTCAGCTCCTGAGACAAGAGAGACTTCCTGAAGCTGCTGCTGCTGCCAGGAAAAATATTTTCTGTCTCTCTCTTCACCATCTCCTTAAATGGCAGCAGAAAATACCTTTTTCTCCCTTAACTTCTCTTTCTCTTTATTATGTGTTTTCCTTTGCTGTAACCAAGGAACGTACTTTACAACATATTGTAGGGGATGTTTGGGTGGAAGACCTTCTGCCAAACAAGATGAAGCTTATGATGAAGCTTGGAGAAGGATGCTGCTGACAATCCACTCTCCCTGCCCCATCCCCTGCATCATTTTGGAGGGATGTTGGAACTGTAGCTGATAGTAAGAAATGAGAGCTGTGCCTCGCAATGTTTCCAAACCACGTGTAGAGCAGCTGTACATAAGGGAGTGTGCTTGGCCAGGCTTTGGTTTTTGTTGGGTGGTAGCATCAAACAAAAGTGAGCTTGCTGTTTTGTTTGGAGTGAAGCACACAAGCACAGTGCAAGGGTTGTATTTCCTTGAAAGAAGTTAAAGCACCATTTTTTTAGCAATCTTGTATTCTTCTATTTCTTTCCCTGCCTCTTTTCTTGCCACTTGCAGGTACTACACGAGCCCCTGATTGATGAGGATCCTGTTTTCATTGCTACCTGCACAGAGAGGGAGCTGCGCAAGAGGAAAAAGAGGAAATTCAGTCTTTGGGTTCGGCAGTGCTCATCCACTGGTTTCATCTGCCAGGTGGGTTTTACCTCTTCAAACATCGTGATTCAGTCCCAGCAGGCCCTTAAATGTATTGCAGGACCAAGGGTAACAGTCACTTCCCTTCATTACCCTGCTGGGGGCTACAATCTGAATGCAGGAGGCCTCTGACTTCTGCGGATAAGAGACCCAACAGACAGTGATGACAAGTTCCTGATACTTCGTTTGCTGTATGATTTAACTGAGAGTTTCTGTCTCTAATAATGTCCATCTGGCCGCCAGCCCTCAGCTAATTACATTGAAATGCAGTTAAAAGGTCTGTCTGTTTGTATATCCTAAGTTTATCTAAATGTCTGAGTACTGTGACTTATGTCATTTTTTATGAATCAGCTTTTCTCTCTCTGACACTGCAACTGTGATAGCCAACAGTGTCCAATAGACGAAATCAATATGGTATCAAGATGTCAATTTTTCTGTGAGAAATATATTAGTGGGGGTTCCTATTACCTATCTTTTCACACATCTACCTCTCTATCAAAGAAATAAAATTTGGTGTGACTTCAAGGTGAGATGTAAGCTGGAGTGAGAGACATGTTGAAGGATTTGTTTTTATTGTTGTAGGGCGTTGGGAATTTCTTTTCAAATTCTCAGCTTCCCCAATTGCTAATGTATGTTGAGAGCCCTTGAAAAATCTGGTCATTTATTTTGATATTTAGAGGTGAGGGGGCAGATGTTTTCTAGTATTTCTTTTTCCCAAGAGCTCCTGTGAAAACGTTTTCCCCCGCATGTTCCAGAGTGGTGGTTCAGAGGTAGGATGTGCACACTGCTTGCTCAAACTGAATGCATGTCAGAACAGGGCCTGTGGATTTGCTGCAGTTGAACATTTGTTAGAGCAGAATTTGGTTGGTGAATCATTATGACTGAGTAGCTGTGCAGGAAAAGAGGCTCACTGGGAACAGGGGTTTGTGTTTTCAGCAATACTGTTCACTCTGAGAAGAAATTTAGGATCCTCCATCTTCCATCTAGGTTTTAAAGCAGCTGTTTTCTCTGATACAAAATAGATTCACCTTGCGAAGCATCCTTGGAAGTTTCTGCTCTCAAGACTCTTGGAAAGTCATTTGCTATTTAGAGGCAGTGTCTTTGATCTCCAAGGAGAACTTCACCAGTCCCACATGCAGTTTATTACTGAAGCGTATTGGGTACAGCGAGCACCAAGTCTGCTCATCTCTCTTGCCATGCTCCCCCCAGCCAACTGCCACAAAACTAATAAGTCTTCAGACAAGCCAAAGGTTTCAGATTCTGAGCTATAATTATGTTGCACCTCCCGTCCTGTCCACTGAGAGACTAAATTAATGGAATGTCAAATTAAACAGAATAGATGCTCAGCACCACCCTAATCCTCCCACTCCCCTAATGAATTAGATACTCATGCTTCGCTTGCATCCGGATGACGTCCAGGATTATCTTGCCAGCTGCCTTCTATTTTCATTCCATGACTTGGCTGTCATTATCAATGTGCTGAAATGACTGGGTGAAAGGGACCTTAGGGAACAGTGAAAAAGAATATACCTTCATGGTAAAATGGAAAAACCTAATCTGGGGAGGATGGGCACCTTCAATTATGATATGCTTGAAATGCCGTGTTCATTTATGTGTCACGCTTACAAGCGGTCTTGCAGAATCCAAAGCACTTTTTCAGTGGTTATTTGGTTTATTTAGAGTTTTAAAACAGAGGTTTTGTTTCCTTCCCTGTGTTTAACAAACTGAGAGAATTGATCTAAACCAGAAGAAAAGCCAGTGTTTTCCCTTCATTTATGCATCTTCCTTTCCATCTCTTGTGAAGCTGCCATCATGAAGAAAAGACTTGTTGTCTGGTCGTTAAGGACTGACCTGTCTATCACCTGCCAACTGTTGGAAAAACCTTACAGCACCTACTTCAAAACATGCAGACATTCTGTAGTACTGTCCGGGTGAATTCCCTCCCTCACTGCTTCCATGTGATGACATTGAGGTCCTTTTATTCAAGATAAAATAGCACTATCAACACATCATAAATCAGGATAATTCAGTTTCAAAAATCTGAATAATATGTATCTATGAAGGGGTGAGACAGCCCAGACAGAAGAGAGGACGGAGCTATGTATGACTGGTTTTCAGGAGTGGAAGGAACCTCAAGAAGTTTGTCCTGGCCAAAACCAAGGTCCTCCAATCCTGAATGATAAGCCTGATGTAAAAAAAAAAAAATCTCCATTTGAGGAAACACCTTCGTTTTCCCAGTGTTCTGCTTTTCCTACAATGGAAAGGATTGGTTGGTTTGTTTCCCTAATGTAAAATGGATATGCCACATGATGAGTTACTCTGTGAACTCTGGTTGGCAGCTCACAGGTCAGCTGTTAATGTTAGGAGTTTCAGCTGTTTGTCTCCTCAAATTCCCATTCCTGCTTGTTCTGTGAACAAAACTCTGAATCAAATTTTTGGGTAGGAGTAAACACTTCTGTTTGATGGCTCATCATTTACTTTTTTAAGGAATTGTGTTTGGTTAAAAATCTAGCCCAATAAGCCATTCATGGAACAGAAATGGCCTAAACCCCAAGTGCTGCTTGTAGACACAAGAAGGTGCATAGGCTTATGTATTCATAATATAAATAATGTATGAATAGTAGACTGCTTTTCTGTCTTCTGTATTCCAGATAACTTGACTGCACCCTGACAGTTAAGTCTCTGTTTTAGGATGGATGCACAATTTCAGATTATATCTCTGCTTCAGAAAATCTCAAGCAGAGCATCTCGTTGCAGTGAATAGCTTTGTTCCTGAGCATCTCTTCACGGTCAGCTGGCCAAGTGGGAACATGCAGGAAGGACACATCATTCAAACAATGTAAATATGTGCCTGCTGCAGTTGGGAACACGAACAAAACCTCTCAGAGAGTTCAGAAGGGCTCCAGGAGAGCTGACTTTGGCAAAGTGGATGGCAAAACTGCCCTGATACTGTTGCCTTTTTCATCTGCCCTTGACACTGGACATCAAGGTGGCAGCAGCTGCTGGGGGAGAGGGCTTTGGCCTTCTCATTTCTTTGTTTCTAATTCAGGGAGGACAAGAAACACAGCTTGCAGGACTTCAGGTGTCCCTCTCTGTTCCATCTTCTCTTTGCTTTTCTTGTTTCTTTCCAATCTATTTCCTTATATACTGCTTAGCACTTCTATTTCCCTACTTACCCCCGAGACACTTTTAAAACCAATACTTTAATGTCTTGATTGCAGTTTAAATTATTGAAGTAGCTTAGAAGTCTTTCTTAGAGTATTTGCTCAGAGTATATTTAAATAGTAAGTAGTACTATTTAAATCAAAACTCCAGCTGTGTCAGTTTTTTTGTCAGTTCTTATTTCTCTCTTTTTCTCTGAAAATCTGGAATGCTTGATTATAAAAATTGTTCATAAATATGATTGGTAGGGCTCTTTCTCATTTTAGATATAGCAATATAGCTCATCAAAAAATGATGAAGAGAATTCCCAAATACCTTATCAGGGCTAGTTATTTTGTCCTGGTGAGACATATCATGTGCTCTCTGCATTTCTTGTGTGGCTCAAAAGGAATGAGCATGGTTATGAGTAACTAAGTGATGCCTAGTCCTTGCATAGCTCCTCCTGCACAAGAAAGTGTTCTGATCATTTCGCAGGTGAAGAAAGTACAGGATGCTGGTGAGCCCCAGCACCTGGGCAGCTGGCAGAACAAGCTATTCCCATAGTACCTCATCCTGAAGCACAGACCCATAGTCCAAATGTAACCCTAAGACAGTCCTTTGACCCAAAGAGCCATCAATCAACAAGATGGAAGGCAGTAGTAGATGGTAAAGAGCACTACAAAGAGACAGTCAGACAATATTAATCACTCTGATAGGCAGTAATAGAATTAGCTCATCAACGTAATTATTTGCTTAAGAAAACTGGTATCATGGTGAGGAAGAAATTATTTCATGCACGTGTATATCCTTTCCTATTCATTGAGATTAATTTCATTTTCTGAGGCTATAGTGGACACTTCCCTTTCCACACCTCCTCCCTGCCCCCAAATATATGGGCTCTGCACTTGCTTTTATTCCCTGGCAGAAAATTCTTGCAATAATGCATTTCATTTTCACTAATATCCCTGTGAAATATGTTACTCAGATTTATGGAGTCCTTTAGGTCCTTGTGCTGGGACTGACTTTTCCACCTTCCACTGCTTCCCATGAAGTGATGAGTCAGAACAGAGTAAGGAAAAGTACTGTGTCTCTGCAGCTTGAGTCTTCCCATGGTCCTGAAGAGACAGTGGTTTGCATGATAGCCACGTTTAAAGAGTGAAACCTGGATCGGGGTGGCTCTGCCTGTGAGGGTAAGAAAGGGCTCTCTCCCCAAAGAGCAGAAGTCTCATTGAAGGGAGATGTCTGAGGTCACTCCACAGATCATTGGCAGAGCTCTCAGAGGCAGCAAAAAACCCCCAAACAATGTAAACACCATGCTTCTACAGTTAATGCTGTAGTTAATTTTAGACAGGGTAGCTACAGCCAGCTTAAATACTTCATAACCCTATTGACTTTACAGAGTAAGAACTTCCAGAATTTAGAGAAACTAAGATTGTGCCCCAAAGAATTTATAATTTCACAATACACCACATAAGTGCATTCAGTCAATGGGAAAGAGAGGGGTAAATAAACCTGGAGTCAGTTTTGTTTTCAAGGTCAGAGTTGCAGAAGTGTTAGCCATCTGTGCACTTGTTTAATTAGCTGCTCAGAAATGTTGGTGTTTCGGACTATTTAAGTTCTGTTTAGAGATTAGTCTGAGCCTTTTAAACGTTTCTTTAAGCATTTCTTTAAACAGTGCCCTGATAATTCCTCTGTTGCTGGAACAGTTGCATCTGGAACACACAGATGTAGCAGGTGCTTTGAGGAGGTTCTCAAGGTCAGGCTTTGTCTGGGAGGGGATCCCAGGAAATCTGATCCCCTTCATTTGTCAGTTGCTGGTGACTGGAAAATCCTATCTACTTTCTTCCTCTGGGTCTCATCCGGCTCCAGCTTTTTAATGCATGTGGTTCTGTAATGTCAGCATCTGAGAATCTCAGATCTCAGTTGGAAGTCAATTATCCTCTTGCTCACCAGTGTTAAATGGAAAGGTATTTTTGCAGATGCGTGGTGTGCTAGCCCTATTCATTTTTATGGAGCTTTTAATCTTACCATGTTTCTAAATGAATAGGAAAACCAAAGCTAAATGTGATCTAATGCAAAGATCTCTGACAGAGTTTGCATACAGTCTTAGTGTCTATTTTCAGGTGTGAATGAAAGTTATTTTTTAGTTCCCATCTGAGCCGCTTGGAGTTTATGACAATAAAACTACCTGGATAGTTGTGTCCTTTCTGCAGCTGTTCTCATTCAGAACAACTCTGCCTGGGGAAACAGACTAAAAGCACCAGAGCATTAATGCACTGAATAGGTTTGCCATAGGAATATCCCTCATGGATCCCATCCCTTTGTGCTGGGTGCAGAGAGCAGAACAAAAAGACAATCCTTGCCCTAGAAAGTTTAGGATCTAAGTGCAAGAAGGAGGCTTAAGCTTCCCACAGCAAATCTCTTTAGTTAAGACACATTTTGGCTGCACAGAGGACTGTGGAAGCAGGTTGAGTGCAGCAGTATTTCCTGGCTAATGCACATGGCAGAGATCTGGGACTAACACACTGCTAGGCACCAGTATACACCCTAGTCCTGGTGAGCCTGCACAGGCCAGGCAGTCATCAGCCTTGTGGTTCCTCCTTAGAAATTAGCTGGGTCCTCGCTGTCACTGATTTGTTATCTGTTGGGTTTATCTTAAGATTTTATGCCCTTTTCATGTAAGTATTTTCCTCCTTGATCTGCTATGTGTTATCCTCTCAACAGGTACAGCATTTCTGATCGTTTATACTGTTCTTGCCTTGCATCACTTACATACCTTCTCATTTACACCTCCTCAATTACACACCTTCTCACAGCTCAACAGTAATTTTCATAGAAAATCTGAGCCAATGTTGTGCAATTGTGTGGCACCAGAGTGAAGCTTCAGTCATGAACCTGAGCTGGGCTGCCAGTTACACAGAGGGAGCCTGGAAAAGCAGCATTAAGAAGCAGCAGGACCGATGCATTGATTAGCAATTGCCTCGTGGGGATTGCATCCTTTCTGGGAAAGGTTTTGAAGAGCAAAAGGCAAGCGCTCTGCTGAGATGGTGGTGATTTCCAACCAGGCAGAAGGGCAGCATGGAAAGATGCAAATGTGGGCTTGTTTGACATTGGTTGTTGGATGCTTGGCTTCACAGGGCAAATGTGGGCAGGAATCACTGTACTGACATGGTATAGGAGGAGATCAGTAGGGAAGCCTAAACCATAAAGGCCTGTCTCCGTTTTCCAGCCCCATTTCCATTTGATGGTGCAAAGAAGAGGGAACTGGCAGAAGGCTGATGTGACCAAAGGAAAGGATTAGACAAGTGATCCAAGGGGTGGAGCACTGTCTGGATGTCAAAATACATTTCAGCAAGGCCAAAGAAAAGAAGGATGATTGCAGTAATTGGGGGGAAAGCCAGGCAGTTCTTATGTATTTGAAAGAATAGGAAATGATTTATGTGGAGCTGTTAGAGATAATGAATCTGCCTGACCTAGATGTGGCTGCCTGGGAGAAGGTACAGAGCAAAATCTGCATTTGTTGATCCATGGATTGTTGGTCCACCATGCAGGTAAGATGTTGTAGTACCCTCAGTGACAAAGAAATAACAAGAAATCACGGAAAGAAAAGCAAAGATCTTTAAGCCATATGACTTGCATTGTCAACTCTGCCAGCATTTTTTTGCCAGTCTCACAAAGATCTTTTTAGAAACTTTGAAGAACATGTGCAGGTAAAACAGACTTCTGTCAGTCCTCAGCACAGAGATGTTAGCTGCATCTGTGTGTGTTCATGCAGATTGAAATAATTCAAAAGAAAATGCAGAGGGAGAAAGGAAGGGGACCACATAAAGAACTTTGTAAGGAACACCAGGAACTAGCTGGGAGCAGGTTGGGAAAACTGTATGTTCTTGCATACCTGTTAGAAAGGAGCCTTTAGAGTGGCAGGAAGAGAGTGAAGAGAGGCTCAAACAAATGAAAAAATCTGGTCTTGGTAAGAGGACCGCCATTGGTGCCAACATCTGCTAGAAAAGAGCCGCCCGGGAAGCTCATTAAAGAAGGAGGGAGCCTGAAGTGCAGCAGGCTTAGGGTGAAACTGGAGAGGAGAATGTCCCAGCAGTGTTGGTAATGGGCAACAGTTAGAGGTAGGGTTTAGGATGAGAGGGGAAGACTGATTGAGGTGGGATCTAGAAAGTAGTGCTAGGAATGTGCAGATGTGGATTGGCTGTGAACCCTGTAGAAAAAAATAAAGCTATTTTTTCAATAGCTATTGAGGATCGAAAAATTATGGCTACTTTACTTTGTTCTCTTGCTTTTATAACTGTGTCATATAAAAACTTGGCTTCTGTTTTGTGGTTGTTTAGGATCTGCCCTTTGTGAAATATTTTTGCACAGTATATCTTTCAAAATCTTCCTTCTGTTTATTACTACTTCTGCCCTTTTTTTTTCTCCCAAATGTCATCTATTTCATTTGAGAATTGTACCCTGGGGTGCTTCAATTATGTATGAAGGTGGAATATTTGGGATGTGCTATTCACAAGTGCTTTCAATATGCCATCTGAGCTTTGAATATGAGCAGAATCACTAATATTTCAGTTTCTAGGGCACATTCTCTTAAATGTGCAGTCAAGATGTAGCTTTTGTTCCTAAGCGTTCAGTTTTTACTCAGTTTTTGTGAGACCTTATGAACTTTCCACAGGAAGGTAATGAAAACACTGGATTGAAAGTATCTGGTGCAGTAGGGCAGCCACAGATAGAGAGATGGCAGAACTGAGCATGTCACTGTTCTGATAAACAACAGACATTCAACAAATATTCAACAAATAATTGAGGAATGAATGCAGAAAGCACTGCATGTTAAATATCTTCAGCCCATAGTCGCCTCCTAAGACAGATGATGTCACATCTATACAGGTTATCCAAACTGGTCCTGTAGATCAAATGTACCAGTGGCCATTAGAAAAGATAGACAGTGAAAGAGATCTCTGCAGATACTCAAGAAGCACTGGTTGGGCTCTCATGCACAGAGGATGTTTGCTGCCAGCATCTCCCATCTGTTATCCAGCAATAGTGGTTGAGCCTGTACTTCTGATGATATTTTGCTGTTGGTGCACACGGAAAGGGCACAAAACTCTAATGTCCCAGGACAAACCAGAAGGTCTAATGAATGGTTTAACAAACATTTTGGGGGAGCAGTTTCTGACTGTGCCTATGAAGGTCTAACAGCCAATTTCTGGCAATTTGTGCTCTTTCTGCAGAATCCTGACTCTTAAATACCACTTCTAATGCATTACAGAAAGGGAGGGAATGCTGTGGGCTTCAGCAGGTAGGATCTTAATGGGCTGAGGTAGAATGAAATAAGCTGTACACAGCCACTGTTTCACAGCAGCCTTTATGCCTTCCAACACTGTGCTGCTGTCACCCATCATCCCAACAAGCTGGGCATGACAAAGCTTTGAATGATGCTTCTCCAAAACAGGAAATACTGTGCCAAGAACAAAGGCTGTTGTTGGATAGGCAAGGAAGTGCCCAAGGAGAAAAAAAGGGGGTGTATTTAATATTGGAGGAGGAAAGGTTCAGCGGTGGCTATGGACATTTGAGTAAAGGGCGCTGGGGAGGTGAACAGAGCAAGGCAGGGCTGAGATTCAAAGCTGGGTGCACAGGGAATTCTGCCAACAAAAGCTAGGAAGTGTGTAGCATCCTCATATGAAAGTAGTGGTACCTCAGTGGACAGTTGGTACCTCAGTGGTACCTCAGTGCCCTTTAAAGTAGCTGCTTCCAGACACAAACCAGCCCACAGTGAGGGACCAGTTGGCACACCAGCAGTGCCAGAGGACTGTCCCTTGGAGGGGCAGCACTCTAGAAGGAACACAGAGTGACCATGGAGCAGGAGAGATCCTAAGATTTACTACATTAGGGGAGGTAAGGTGTAAGACACTTTTATAGACTTAGAGAGGTTAGTGCTTGGTTTTCAGCTCATCTGCTAATCCAAGGTCAAAACTAATCTGTCTGCATCTGTAGATTTTGAGGATTTGATCTGTGGTCTCTGTGCTGACATACTGGTAACCTAATCTTAATTTTGTTGCCAATAATAATGAAATACCTTTGCTGTAAATTTGGAACAATCTGTTCTTTGAATGCATTCCACTGGCTCTCTGGAGCCCTGATTAATAACCTAAATGACTTATCACAATTAGCTAGTCCTCAGCCTTAGAATTGGAGAAAGCACAAATTTGACAGCTTTCAAAAACGAGTGGAGCAGAATCAGGGAGTCTGCAAACATTGCTGCCTATTTCATTTGGAAGCTGTTTCTATCAATAAAAGGGGTTTTAATTTTTTTTAAATGATAAATGATGTATTTAAGACTTCCTTTTAATATACACTCTACTTTTTGGAATTAGTGTACTTTTGTCCTTGCACCAACTTTGTTTTCAGCACGTCAGTTCCTTCAAAATTATGTCTCATTTCCCAGAAATTTCATATGTAACACACCCTGTTGAGATCTGTTCCATGATGCATGAATTGCTAGGGAATATTACACAGAATACCAGTGCTGGGACATGCTCCATCTAAAATAGGGAGAAGCTGTTTAATTGAATTTTGTTCTTCTCTAAGATCATCGAGTTACAAATTACTGGGAGCACTACTGCAAACATGAGCATTTTTGTTCTCTGAGGATTGCTATGAATTTTCATTTGTAACAGTGACTGTTGGTAAGAGAAATAAGCTGTACAGAAAAGTAATGCTATATGTTTTGCATGGTTGAAGTCTCAAGCAAATTTAACAAATTTGTTGTGGATACATCACTCCAAAAACCAAGGCAAAATTACTTCTTCATGCCCCTGAATAATGAACAAGTTACGGATTTTTCTTTGACAGGTAAAATTTTCTGTAATTCATAAAAGTTTTGAATATTTCAGAGCCAAAGTCACGAAGGCAAGCCTGGGCAAGTTTTTATGAAAATTTGCATTTGTTTGTGTATTAAATCTTTGCAAGTTCCATGGTGTTACAGTAGTGTTTGAGTAATTGAGTACAGTGTTTGCTTCTTCCCATTTCTCTTTCCAGCAGGTTATTTCTGCTAGCTCTTAGAACAAGATGAAGGTTGGATGCCTAGGTGGCTTTATTAAGTGTTGAACTTGGGTGAAAGTTGTTCTTGTAAAATACTGTCAGTGAAATAAAATAGAAGGCTTGTGTACAAACTAAGGGTTACACGTTTTCTTCCTCTGCATGGTTCAAACTGTTTTGGTGGGTTGTATCCAAATCAGCATCTACGTAAAAGATCTAAGTGTTAGCACTGTACCTGGAGAGTTCGATGAGGGTGTTCTGGCTGGCTGGGAGTGCACTTTGCTCATTTATGGAGGTGCACACACACTTGTGTCACAGCCTGACGGTTACTGCCAACGGGAAATAAATCTGAATATTAATGCAGAGAAAGCTAATGGGCCATTTCCTTCTGGTCATCTTACACCGGCCTTTCTTGAAACTGAAGTTGCCATGCTCTCCTTTTGGGGCAGCAGTGAAGCCTATGCAGATTCAGTACAACGTGTAATCCCAGTTATGACTGGAGTCTTTTCCTGCCAAACAACCTTCAAACTGCACAACAGTGACAGGAGCCTCAGAAGTGAGGTGAAAGATGCTGTATTTACTGGTAGCTGTGCCAGCTAACCTGAGTTGGTCGAAAAGCAACAGGCCCTTGAAAGGGACTTTAACATTTTATAGCAAGTATCTGCTGCCTTCTCAGTTTGTCTCAAGTTGAGCTGTGCAGGTGTGTTGGGAAATGCATCTGCTTGCTCTGGATTCTTTATAACCTTCTGACTTTTCTTAATATTTCTCATTTAAGATTTATGTCCATCTCAAAGAAGGGAGTGGTGCTGACGGGCTGGATGCTTTGAAGAACAAACCACAGCTTCACAGCATGGTGGCCAAAAGCCTTTGTCAGAACGCCTCTGGGAAGAACTACATCATCTTCACAGGCCCAAGCATTACCAGCCTGAATCTCTTTGAAGAATTTGAGAAGCAAGGTGTGTATCGGGTGACTCACTAGGTTTTAATGATGACAGACCTAGGGGCCTCCTGCCTCTGAATTAAAAAAAACTTCCAGAAGTCTTCACTGATATTTCAATTCCTTGTATAGATAAATTGTTCATCTCTAAGAAAACTTCTCATTCATGAGAAGGTACTATGCAGAAGACTTTCTAAGTTGCTGTTTATATCTTCCTTTTTAAGTCTTCAAAATGAGGGTGTAAAAACAATTTAAATAAGGCTATTTAAAGCGCTTCCTTTTGTTCTTTGACTTAGAAGTGTGAGGTCAAATCTCCTGTGTGACCTGGGGGACTTTTCAAGGAATTTCCTATCTGCCTGTGATTTTTCTGTTTCGCTTGTGAAAGATGAAGGATGGGATGAATCTTCAGAGATGTGCCTTAGAAGTCTTTTTTTGGTTTAATATCTGTTAAAGAAGTGTTTTCTCTGGAGGACATTTTGTGCCTTTGCAAAAGCTCTAGAGAAGTTTGCTTTTTTGTGTTTTCGGGGATTTTTTGCTAGTATCAACATACCTTGATGGGACAGTTTTTAGTTTTGAAAGCATAATAAAACTCTCCATTAGCAAAAACCCACTTACAGCAGAAAGTCCATTGATACAGCTCTCCCAAGTAAGTCTCTCGCTAGTGCAAAGAGCAATCCCAGGTCATCCTTTCTGTCAAATGCCCCCTCACCCTGAGCGTGGAAGAGCGATGCTGAGGACTTGTAACTCCCCCGCAATTACAGGATCCTGCACTCTTGCCAGTCAGTTCTAAATCATTTCATGTAACTCTGGTCTGGTTCTGCAGTCAGCACAGCCTTTCACAGTGATGTGCATAGAACAGATCCTTCCCAGCAGTGAGCATGGAGGCTGCCATTATGCATCACAGCTACGAGGCCATTTGCTGACGCACCACTGCTGTCCACGTTGGGGTCTTTTTTGTCACTGCAGAAAATTAAGCCACGTAAACCATTATATTAATGAAGCACTGCCCAAAGCAGGGGGAAAGTGTGGGAATTGAGACAATATGTGGATTCTCATTTAAAATGAGAACATCAGTGAGCTGCACCAGTGCTGTAGTTTGGCACTACAGACTGTGCTGGCACTGAGAGCTGCATCTGTTGAGCTCCATACGGGACTTATCTCCTACATTAATTTAGGCAAGCTGGAAGCTCACTGACTACAGTGGAATACCTGCATATTCTCATAAAAGAGCCATGGTTTCCCAAATGCTGTGAACAGCCAAATGGGTAAAGAGTCAAGTGTATTTCTAGTGCACTGGAGTTTTTCCTCTGAGCAGAGACCGGCCTTTGCTAGATGGCTTTTCACAGCTGATCATAAGCATTAAATTTTTAAGACTACCAAACCAATGATGCAAAATGTGAGTTTAAAAGAATGTAGAGGATAACACGTACTCTTTGTACCTGAGATGAAATGTTAAGGTTTAAATGTAAAGACTGACAACTTGACTGAGTTCATTCTTTATGCTTAGCTAGAGAAGGATAGAGATGATCTGGCATGATCCATTTGGACAGTAACCCTGGCTCAAAAAGATACATGGCTACTAAACCAGTTGAGTGTTTATACTTGCAGATAATTCAAATTGTTCACAGGGTTGAATTATTCATAGGCTCTACACTCCACAGATCATTCAAATTAATGGTTTCTAGCAGGTAAGAAATTCTGTAATGTCTTTTTAAAACATGTAATTTTGACTTACTATGTGATCAAATATGCTAATGCAATACTGAGATTTCAGTTTGGTCCATAATTTATGTAGCTTCTTGAGCCTTTATAATCTGTGACAGCTGCCTCCAAAATTAAATTTCAGATCTGGTACATACTATCACCTTCCCAGGGATGAAGCTATGAGGTGGGCGGGGGATGGACACTAAGAGAGCAGGTTTATTGACTTTGCAAAACAGCATGGTGCTCCCACATAAAGAAGATCACGGGAAGAAAAGTGTTTCTGCTTAATAAGGTGATGGGATTGTCTGCATTTGCCATGAGCTACTAGGGGCTAGCTCAGGTTTTGCAGGGAGATGGTGAGCTGAAAGGACTGTGAGACACATGGAGAGGTGAGATGTCAAGCTGTGGTGAAGTCAGTAAGAGCCTTGGAGGAGATGGTGTTTATTGACTGCTGCAAAGCAGGTAGTGTACTGCCAGCACCTGCTGGGATCCTACTGCATTAGCAGTACATTTGGGGAGAGGCAAGCAAAGAAGCCTGAACTTGACAAAGAGATATCTTCTGATGTACCACAGAGTCTCCTTCAGCAATGAAGTCAATGTTGGGATTTTTTGATGTGTGGCTTAGCCAGCTAAACCTGAACAGAGCTATACCATGACCAGGAAGTGTCATGAGAGCCTGTTGAAAAGCATCTATGCTCAGATGCTCATGGCAGTTCAAGACCCATTCTTAAACTAATAAATTTACTTCTTTATGCTCAAGAAAATTTAATCTGTGGGCTAGAGCAGGACCAGCAGTAGAAAGATCCAATCGAGAGCTGTAAACAAAAAGAAATTGGTATTGATCTTAACTGCTTTATTCTGTTTGGGGGTTTCGTGACTATCAACAGAGAAATAGGGAAAGATTTAAATATTTTCATGCTTGGAAGCCATAAACTTACTGGGAACATTAAAGTTTTAAGGGAACTAAAGGGAATTCTGGAAAATCTGGAAAGTCACCCACTAAAACTCTATTAGTCCCTTTCAAAATTCTTGATGGAAAGGACCTGGGGTCTCAGTAGCCAGTGTGCTGAACCTGAGTCAGCAGCATGCCAAGCTGGTCAACACTGTCCCAGACTGTGTTAACAGGAGTGTAGCCTGTAGATCAAGGGAGGTGATTACAGCCTCCTACAGTTCTAGACAACATGCCCCCAGTACAAGAACACTCTGTATGCAAATATAGTCTGCTATGGGGAGGGAACTGTTCTTGTTCATTTTGAGAAGGGCTTTGGGGGCATGAAACAGCAGCCTTACTCTACCCTGTCATGAGAATGGAGCTGGCTTTTTAGAGTGGTGCATTGTGGAAGGACAAAAACAACAGATTTAGGCTGAAACAAAAGATGTTCCCAGTAGATGCAGGATTTTTCCTGAGGGCAGTGAAGGAGGATGCCCAGACAGGTTGTGCAGTCTCTGTCCTTGGAAGTTTTCAAGCCCAGACGAAATAAAGCCCTGAGCAGCACTGTTTGGCCTCAGAGCTGACCCAGATCTGACAGGGGATGGGACTAGAGACCTCCTGAGTTGTTTTTCAGCCTGAACTATGCTTTAATCAATGGAATCCTGAGATCTTAGAAAAAAATTTGTGGAATCTTAACTATCATTCAGTTTTCCTCACCCTAGCCCACACATGCATTATTGTTAAAAACACAATGCTCTTTATTGAGAGCCTGTGGTGTAGCACCTTCACTGTACCACAGCAGGCAATAATGTGCCTTGTAATACAAAGGGATGTCAGTGAAAATAGTTCTGAGACCTATGTGAAGATACCAAGAACTGAGAAAACTTCAGAAAATAAGATAGAATACTTTGATCTTTTTCAAAATCAAACCCCTGAATAGACCTCTTTTTTAGTTTTCAGGGGGCATACAAAGAATTTCTTTCTCTGGCCTCTGAATAGAACTGGAAACCTGCACTGAAATGCCCCAGATTCTCTGTTCTGTGAGCAGACAGCTGTCACTGCTATTTGCTGTGACATTCATTCATAGTGCACATCCCTTTTTCCCTCTCTAAGCATTAGTATTGTCCTTTATGGAGGACAAAACCACCTAAAGCCCTGTGTTCCATGCTTGCCTTAAACATACGATCCCTGAAAGTCCCTTCTGCATGTTGTGAACCAGCAGGAGCAGCTGGCTCTCTTCTGCAGAGGGGCTGGTGTTGGCAAAGCTGCAAGAGCTGCCAGCCTGGCTGACCATGGCATTCCCACAAGGTTTGCAGGATCCTGCAACTCCAGCACATGGACTAAAGCAAGCTCACTGCCCCGCTGCCCCCCCAGTTTCCTGGCTCTGACTTGACCCAGTGTTGCATGCAGAATATGTGATTGCAGAATGTGTGTTTTTGCCTGAATTAGCTGAAGCCTGATGGCCTTTGCAAACTGTACTGGTGAAGATATGGTGAAACAGGCTTCAGCACAAGCTGTCTGGAGGCTGGAGGCTCTGGGAATGAGTTTTGGGTGACTACACTACATTTCCTTTTCTTTGCTTAACTATCTTTGGTGTATTCATTTTTATTGCACCTACAGTTTAAGA
This sequence comes from Monarcha castaneiventris obscurior, assembly GCA_026261815.1. NCBI lineage: Eukaryota > Metazoa > Chordata > Aves > Passeriformes > Monarchidae > Monarcha > Monarcha castaneiventris. Next base: position 5,070,548 of record JAMPIT010000472.1, read on the forward strand.
AGACCAGAGAACAAGCTGCTTCCACTGACTCCTGTGTGTGCAGCAAACACCTGTTGTGATTCTGATTTAATTACACACAAAAACTTCGTTGAGCCAGATGGGTGTGATTTTTATTGCTTCTATTGCTATAGTAACTGGGTGGTTTTAAAAACCTCTCCAGTAGATTAAGGGTGTCATCCATGATGAGAGATGCTAGTAAATCTGCACAAGTGCTGCACCTTTCTGGGCTGTACAGCAGGAAGGCAACACGGTGTGTTCTTTAGAGAGAAAATGGTTCCCATTATTCTGCATGAGGAGTGGAACATCTGCTTGAAGCTTTCTGCAGCCTTATTGCTACAATAAAAGGAAAGGCTACAACTAATTATTATGGGATCTCAGAGATTGCTGTTGCTGTTTTGAAGCTCTAGCACAACAATGTAGTTATTAGCTTGGTTTTATTCCATTGCAGCCTCCTGGAAAAAGTATCATATTTCAGTGAATAATAAACTCTGGGCAGCTAAGAAAATTCTTCTCAGGTTTGCTTGTTATCAAAGCAGGAAGATCTTAATATTGTCTAGAAGAAATCTTTATGAAAGTTTCCCATGTTAATGGCAAAGTTTGCAGCTACATGACCTACACTGTTTGGGTACCTCTTAGCAACAGAAGAAATTTAAAATCAGAAAAATAAAAAATCAGCTTTCCACTGGAGGTGCAGTTCCCTCTATAGTGATTGTAAGCCTGTTACCATCAGACTTTTCTCACTGTCTTTTGTGGAAGGAACTTACAGATTTCTGGGGACTGATTAATTCATTAGAAATAACCAGTGGAGTGCAGGTTTCCCCCTTGAGAATGAAGTTTTCCCATTACTGTGTTGGTTGACCTTCTTCTCACATCAGTGGCTTCAATTTCTGATGGAAGAGCCTTAGCTCCTTGTAGATCTGCCCACAGCAACTGGACCAATGCGTGAATATATGCAATTAATTTATTAGTATTCCTGCAGTGTCTGTGAGCTGTTGAGGGGATGCTCAGCATGCTAATCACTACATGAACCAAGGACAAAGGCTGCACCTGCACTCAAGAGCTTAGGTGCTTCCAGAAAGACAGAGGCAGAAGAGCCACATAAATGGAAACCCAAGAATAGAGGTAACATGTTTATGGAAACCCAAGCACAGAGTTAACATGTTTAGGGGAAGCCAGACTCTGCATTCTGACTTTGCATTTTCACTGTAAGGATACAATGCAAAATTCAGCACGATGAAAAATTTGATCAAGCAGACTTAGCTGACAGATGAGCTTTAAACCCCCACAAGATGTGCACAGATGTCACCTGCTTCCATGCTCACTGTTTTTTTCCACTCAAATGGGTTAACACAAAACTGAGGGAGACCATGGAATTTTCCATCCAAGATTTCTTTGAGTCACGGAAAAATTGGATTGAGAAGCTCTGCTTCTCTTGGACTAACAGGAACAGGCTGCTACTATTTCACAGCCTCATGAAAAATTCAAGCATTGTTATTAATGTTGTTTCCAAACCTTGTTTGTGCCCACCTGGCTGTATTGAGATGCGTTTTGTGGTGTTAGATTTTATTCATTGCCTCTTTCACAAATGAAAAGGCCAAGAGGCTGTGAGCAGCAGACTGTGTCTCCTGCAGAGCCTCTGGTGTCTGTGCAGGACAAGATCAGTGCTTGCTCAGGTAGGGCACTGTGTGGTTTTTCTCCTTGCCCTAAAATCAGTTTTCACTAAACTTGTATTTCTATCTTCTCCATCCTTCTGGCATGTGCATTTTTTAAATCAACCAGTGGTTTCAGTGGTTTTTAGTTGCTTAAGCAGCATTTCCTTAGCAAAGCAGATGATGCAGGTGCAAGGAGTATTGAGCTAAAAATCAAGAACGTGGCAGCACAGTGAAACAGTAGATTAAACTATTGTGACTAAAAGCATCATAGGAGTCATGTAGGAGAATTTATTTCGGTTAACATCAAAGATGCTATAGCTTTCCCTACCTCCCTGTTCCCTCCACAATTTATTCTTTTAGTTAAACATCAAGGACTCTCTTGGATCATAAATTCTGATTTGTCCCATAATGCATATCACCACTGGGGGGTTTTTGAGACCAATTTTAAACATGTTGTAGTGTTAAACACAGATTTTAAGTGTTATAGCTTGGAAAATACCCTGGATTATTTTTCCTGTTGTTTCATCATGATGGTGCAGGAGGTGTCAATGTATTTCAACAAGAGAGCAGACTTTCTGCACTTGTCTGTTTCCAGAGACATTCATGTGGGACACACATCTTTGGTATTACAGAAGAAAACCACTTGGCTGCCATATCTGTTAGACTAGAAGGTTGTAGGGCAGGTTCTTTCAGGGGTCATTCAGGCTTGCTGTGCTGGTTTTGCTCTCTGGGTCTGTGCTGGTTTTACTCTCTGGGTCCATGCAATGGCTTGCTGATAGGAATGTGTTTGTTCACATGCAGAGATTTACTGCTGTGGGTTGCTGAGCACCAGGAAGAGTGACTGCACAGGCCTACCTCCATCCATGCTGAACAATTCTGAAACTCCACAGTCCAGAGGACAGTACAGAATAAGAATGAAGGGAAACATGTCATTGATCTGCTGGTACAATAAAGGGCACTTCCGTTTCCTGACCAACGCCTATTCTCCAGTTCAACAAGGTAAGCAATATTCCTACTTCTCATCTCAGACGTGCACATGCTTTATGTCACAAGCCAAAATGAGTCACTGAGATTGATAATAAGCCTGAACAAAGAGCTTGATTGTAACTGATCATACATCCTAGATAAACAGTAGCTGCAGTGATTACTTCCCTTTTGTGTCTTCGTACAGCTATTCTTTTTTTCCCATACAAAGGTTAAAAGCCTACTGCCAATGCAGCCTCCTTGCCTGAGCTGGTGGATGCACTATCCTTTCAGGTATAAAGATTATATCTTTGCTGATGGTCAGAGAAGGGAAGATGATTATTGCAGAAGTTGATATTAGCCCCATTTGCAAAGCATCTTGTAGGATTGCTGCTACAGAAAAATTAATAATGATGTACTTTGAACTCCAAGCAGATCCTACAATTAATTTTTCTTACCTAGTAAAAACTTAGTCACAAACGAGTATCTTTTTGCCAGAAGTAAATATGATTAAGGTTTCCTGTTGTATGTTAAATTGATTTTTAGCAGTCAATGAAAAGAAAGCAAAACAGATAATCTGGATAGTTCAAATAATCACAGAGAGCTTCTTGTTACTGAAATATTTTCCTTTTTGAAAGTATCCAGGTGGTTTTAAGAACCTTTGGAAACTTCTATGCAATATGAAAATGCAATATGACTAACTAACTCCTTGAAATTAGTTTTTTGATGAGAATGTTTTTTCAGTTTCTTACAATTTTTTTTATTCAGATTTATGTATAACTGCCAGAGAAAAATTAGAATAAAAGAAACATTTTTACGTAATGCCATCAATTCCAAGGCATCTTCTACACTCATTTTCTGACTCTGAAGCTACTCTCACATGTGTGTACAGATTACAGAAGCAAATTTAAGGTTTAGAATTACTGCATGGTAAGCTGAGAAAGCTGACTTAGTGTGTTGCTCAGTGCCTTGCCAGAAGGCTCATTGCCTTAGCAAAGCATGGCTGATCCTGAGGAATTGTGCTGGGCATCCCAGCAGAATGAGGACTGGGTGATTCAGATGGATTGATGTCTGAGCACAAATGCTGAAAATATGTATGTGAAGGAAGTATGACACTTTGGAGACCCTGCTGAAGCCAGTCTCTGGAGTAGTGTAGCTCCCCATGAGGGGCTTTCACCATCAGGATTTGTGCTGTTTTCCTTGTGGTTTTTGCTGGATTTAGATTATTTGGCAGCACTAACTGGACAAGAGTTATCACTACAAACTACTACTTGTTTCCTTTAGACTAGCATGGAGCATATGGTTATAATTCATAAATATTAGAAAAATACTCTGTTTGTAAACATCAGTGTTGAATGCCCTGTTGAAAAGGGGAGAAAAAGCAGACTGTGCTGGCAGCATCCTTTAAAAGCAGCACATGGAGGTGTGAGCTATTGTGCTTGTGATTGACCTTGGGTCTGTTTTGGCAGAGATGGGATTGCAGGTGGTGTGTGTGAGGTAGTTTAACATCCACTGATTACGACTTTCATGTGTGATGGACAAGACTTCTCCAACTCCTTGCTCACCAAATGCTGGCTGGGACAGTTGACATAGTTCACTGTGAATCAGAGCAGAAAACAGAGACTGGCTTTTTAAAGAGTGATGCTGGGCAAAGAGTCTCTAGCAGGGACCTGGGAACAGATGGAAGCTCGGTGGGAAGGCAAGAGACCAGATTGCTTGCCTCTGATTTGGCACTGCTAAAGTCAGTGCAGCAAAGATAGTTCAAACCAACCAACCTGAGAGAAGCCAGACCACCAGTCTTGTCTCAGGCATATAAATACAGAGGAGGAAGAGGAGAAACCTATGCTCCTTGAGGCAGGCCTGGAGCACAAACCTGCTGAGTACACATTAGATGGGAGACGAGGTAGGGACAAAGGGAGTTAAAACCCACACGGGGTGGTGGAACAGAGACTGATGCCAGTGGGATTGTCTGGTGATGCACAGAGTGTGTTTGCACTTGGCTGAGTGTAAATGTGTACGGGCTGGAGGAGGCCACAGAGAGAAAACCTTAAAAACATACAGCAAGAGATGGTCAGAAGAACACTTAGGATGAGAAAAGAGGTGGATATAGCTAATAATTAGCTATTTATTGCAATTTAAAGGAAAGTCAAGAAGGTAAATCTTGCTTGTATGTGGAGTGCAAATCCCACTCAAGCCATAGGCACCAGGAGGGCAATACACTTGTCAGAGCAGATCTGTGAATACTGTTCTTAGATACAGCAGGTTATTTATTATGGATGTTTTAAACCAGCATGTCATAATACATCATCTCAGATATTCAAGGATGGGTCTCATTTCTGTAGTCTTGCAAAAATGTCCTGCTTAGCCATCAAGTGTGTAGTTTCTGCCTAGAACAAAATCCAGCTGGATTTTTAATTGCCCTTAAGCTTTAATTTTCCCTTGTGCTTGTATTACAGAGGAACTGAGAATTCAAAAGAGATTGGGACACCCATAGAATAAAAAGTTACCTTATTCTAAAGCAGGTCATCTATGTGCTGGCCCAAATCTCCCCATCTGCAGGACAAGGCTGCACTTTGTTTTTTTCACTCTAGATCTGGTGCCCACTTCCCCAGCATCTCCATTATTGTGTTCTAGAAATAACTGCAGTCTTTTCTACCTTTCATGTGTAGCAGGATGGAGCAGGGAGCAACCTGACTTGCTGCACAGTAGGATGACCAGAATAACATCTTCATCAAAAAATTATTGAGCCCAAGATCTTTTTAAGAAGTAGCTTCTTTCTGAGAAGAACTTTCACAGGTGCTCTTCACCAACTAGCTCCACATAGAAGCCAAACAATCAGTAACTAAGAGTAGAAAACAAACCTCGGGTCACATATGCAAGGAATAAAGAGCTGCAAATGGCATGTTAGCACCTCATAAGTGACTTGTGAGAAGGTGGAAGGTGTTGTGGAGCCATCATAATTGTATGAAGCAGTTGTAAGAGTCCCTATGTGGTTACTCCAGGAGAAGCTGGAGTGACGGGTGACTGGTGACAGTCTAGTTTCCTGAAAAAGCTTGTGAGATTGGCCCAAAATTGGAAAATCTGGGGAAGGAAGCAAAATGTTAAAAAGCATGTTTCAGGATGGGTAAGCTTAGGGTTTCAATTTAGCACTTCCATGTGTCCTTTGTGAGACTACAGTGAGGAGGTTGTGTCCAAGTATGGTGAGATTGGGGATGGGGCCAGAGGACACCGATGGTAAGACCTCGATCATCAGACCTTGTACAGTGCTGAATGTTGGCAATTCTGATAAAGAACTGTAAGAAATCAAAGTCCTGATAAAAAGCCATATAGCACTTGGAACATACAATGCCCCTTCTTTTCTATTGTTAGGAAATCTCAGGGTTTGCCAAGATGGATGCAAGTGCTTGTGTTAATGAGACTTGCATTTTAAAAAAAGCGTGATTCTAGATAGGTTTAGAAAAAGTGTTTTGAGGAAACAAACATGTGAACCTTTGTCTTTTGGCTTGTCTCATTTGAGGTAGTATTTCCCAAGCTTTGCTTGATGAGCATACAGCTTAAAAATTTAAATTAAAAAGACCCCCAAACCCAAAAGCTGATGCCTTTCTATGGTGCCAGGATGGAGGCCAGCAGTCAGCACCCTTTCCAGCATGGAAGCAAAGGCAGGCTGTGGCTGCAGTGCAGGTGGTGTGTTCCCTGGAGTGCTGCCAGGGATGGGAACACAGCAGTGCTTGGGGAGGACCAGGAGGGGAAGTGGCTCATCGGATGTGCTGATGAGTCAGCTGGCTCGGGAGCACATGCCACAGAGAGCTGCAGCTAGGGATGACCCAGCTCTGGCAGGCGACTTTCCTGGGTTACGGCTACGAAACAAGCCTAGGAAAGGCTAAAAATAATATGCCTATAAAGCTATTTATAGTCTCAAAACAGGGGAATGTTATGGGGAATATAATAGAAAGTGATAGGGAGTATATGGTTCTGCCACCGCAATGCCTTCTTTTAAAGATTATGAATGCAAAGCAAATTGCAAAGGAAATACAAATCCTCCAAAGGAAGACAAGGGGAAGAAAGAGAAGAGAGCAAGAGGAGAAAGAAGGGGATTTTTTTTTTTTGTATAGCACTTGTGCCAGGAACATACTTACCCTTCCCTGACCTGCCCTGATGAGATGGCAAGTGATTTTGCAGCACTAATGCAGCAGGCTGATGGTGTATCAGTCCTTTTTACCTCATGCTGGCCAGATATTTGTAGGACTCATTAAAAGAATCAAAACCACACTATAATTACATGAATGTAATGAAGAATTTATTTGTTCAATTGGTTTCCCCCCCGCCTCCTTGGGCTGCACTTACACCAAGCTTGAGGAGGCAGAGGTGAAAGGAGAGTGTATTGAACAATTCAGAGGTGATATAATTTTGGACTCTTTAAAAATAAGATTTTAAACACCCCAAATAAACTTCTGCATGGCTCAGCTTTAACATGACATTTAGTATGTGTTGCATACTTCGTTCAAAATAGAGCCTGCCAGCTAGGACAGCACAGGGGGCTTGACAGAGATAATGGATGGAATGAGACTTCCAGCTGGAGGAATGAAATGGTGAAGTCTGTAATCAAAACGTGAGTAGCATTTTAGGGCTGATTGTAAAAGAGTTGGCAGAAGGAAGGCGAAGAAAGTTTTCTTGAAAGCTTGAGAAATAAGAAATGCCAGAATTGTACTGAGAAAGGATGCAACCAAGCCTGTGCTTCTTTAGACCTGGAGAAAATAGTGCTGTACCAGAGAGAAGGGTGCCACATTAGGCAGAGTGCCATAGCCGTGGACTAAGTGGTGGTCCATACCCTGGAGAGCTGGCAATTGAAACCTGTGGGGGCATAAGGTCAAAATTAGGGAACAGACTCCTATGCTATAAGTTTCTTTTACTCACCCTTCCTTCCGACAGGGACCTTTCCCCAGGAAGGGGGAAGAAGGATAGGAGCAATAAATGAGAAAAGAGCTAGGGAGCTTCTTAGGAGAACATCAGACTTATAAATACTGCTGTAGTGTTGGATAAGGCCAGGTCAAAGATAGACCACATGAGGGAATGGGGCCTGGTTTTGGACCAACCTGCTCTAGCACCACATCCTTGTCTGTGCAAAGAGTGGTTGGTAGGTGGCTGCAGCATGATGCCTGTTGCCTTACCACAGATTTCTGCAGTAGGCAGGGTGGCCATCCCCTATGATGAGCTGAATTATCAAGCCAGATGACCAAGCAGGACAGAAAGCAGCACTTGCAGGCACAAAAATGTAAACTCCAGTGAGCAACCTGAGAGTATTTCTGAGCTCTGGCTCCCCACAGCAGGAACCAGGCTGCTTTTCATTTCAAAGAGAGCACAGTCACCAACCAGCATCACTTCTGTCTTCACTGAGTTCAGACAGCTGGCTCCTTCTTACTCTATTTTCTTCTCTGCATCAGTTGGCCCCCAGTGAAGAGAAGGTAATGTTGCTCTTGGCCTCCATGGGTGGAGATAAGCAAAGGATTTAATTTCAAGGGACTAATTTGGGACCTCCAGAATTCAAAGCATATAACAGCAAGTCATTGCTCTAGAGGTGACCACAACTTCTTGTGACCCAAAAGAGGAGGGACTAATACTGTCTGTAGGTGGCTACTGTGGGACTACAGCTATGTGTGCTTTTTTTGGAATATATGGCAGAGATGTTTGTGTCTAACATCTTTTCATTTCCAGCTGAAAAATTATCCCTCTTCTTCCCCTTCCACTTGTTCAATGTATTACCTGTGGGAAAAGAAATCAAATTAGCATATCTGTTACAGATAAGTTTCCAGCTTTAGGGGAAACATTATCAATAAAATAATGTTTATTTTATAAGCCACGTATAGAAAACATATTTTTCAATTGCTAGACTTATGACGTCAATTTAAAACTGTTGTGTTTCTAATTGATGCAGGAGTTATAATTAAGAGGAAAAGCGGAGAAATCCCATGCCCACTGGCAGTTGAAGCCTTTGCTGCTCACCTTAGCTATATCTGCAAATATGATGATAAATACAGCAAGTAAGTAAGAAGATGTGCATGTGTATGGGTACTCCTTTCACACCTTCTCTGTTGCTGCAATGTTTGAGTTCTTCATGTTGAGCTCCATCTGAGGGCCCAGTGCTGCTTTCACTGAATCTCTGACAAAACTTCTGTTTAAGTCAAAGATCAGATGCTGGCTCTGAACAAAGCAGGAACTGCATTGCTGGTATTGGTTTGGCTCTATCTACCCATCCAGCAGTCAAAAAAAAAAGAAACATTGAGACACAGGTCCTTAACATCTTGTAAATGACTTTTAAGAAGTAATGGGAGGATGAGCCAGCAGACTGATAGAGAATTCAGCAAGGATCTACCAGCCCCACAGGCCTCTCAGGCTGGCTCAGCTCTCCACCTCTAGCAGTAAATGGAAAAAATACATTCAGTTGTGCATGTAAAGCTGATCTACATGATCTGAGAGAGCAGAATGTAGAACTTCTGGCTCCTGAATTCCAGTCAGTGTCCTCAGTGTTAGCTCTTAATGTAGCAGGGAGGAACAGAAGTGAGTAAGAATAGCAGTGGTGAAGCCTGGCTGTGGGAATAGCGATGAGGTGCAGAAGATTTCAAGAACTAGAAATTGAGAAGACAGAAAAAGCAGCACAGATTTTTCAAGCCAATTCTGGTCAAGGCTGCAAGAATTCAGTAGGACATATGAAAGAGGAGGAGGTGGTCACTGGAGAACGATGTTGGGATCTGATCTGAGGAAATCATTGTGGAAAAGAGCTGAGGTAGTAGTTTTAAATGGTTGCTAAAAAAAAGGAAGTAGGAAAGTAGGAAAATGGGAAATCTTATGACTGAAGAAAGAATATTCTGGCAGTCCTAGAATTAGTCAGAACCTAAATATAAAGATGTCAGTCCTTTCTAGTTCTGCTCTGTGCTCCACCTACCAGCAGTGTATGCTATGGCTCTACCCCCACATCCTCCCACCTACTGTTGACAGCAGCAGAAATCATTCTTTGCTCGCAATAAACATGAGGAGAAGCATCAGCAAGTTTCCTAAAACTGTAATATAATGTGACTGAGGCTTTTTTTTAGTTACAAATTGAAGGGATTCAGACCTACATCTCCCATCACAAGGATATTTGTCATGGGTGCGCTCAAGGAATCTTTATCACTACTCTTATTTACATGGAGTGATACAGAGGTGAGAGTGTTGCTGAAGTTTGCTTCTGAGAGCAAGGAGGTCTGTTCTTTTACACACTACCAGAAATCTCCAAAATTGTGCAAATTAGCTGTAAATGACTGTCAAACACATTGTACAAAATTTCTTAACATAATACTTGAACCAGGCTTTAAGTCTTATGTCTGCTTCTCCTTTGGGACTGCAGGATCTTTGTGTGGGGTGATTTCTTGCAATCCAGCTGCAATTGTTTGGCTGAACAACGTTTTTCCCTCCTTTCTTGGCTTTTTAGGTATTTCATTTCTCACAAACCAAACAAGACCTGGCAACAAGTGTTCTGGTTTGCCATAAGCATTGCTATAAATAATGCCTACATCCTCTACAAAATGTCAGAGGCCTACCACGTGACAAGGTACAGCCGTGCACAGTTTGGTGAAAGACTTGTAAAGGAGCTCCTGGGCTTGGAGGACACCACACCCTCCCATTGATGCTTTGCTCTTGGTGGCGTAGGCAGGGGCTGGAGGGAAAGCAGAAGATTCTACACCTGGAGCGGCAAAGCAAGGAACTTGTGACACCACCAGTGCTGTCATCCAAAAATGCCATGTGATGCCACTAGAGAGGTGCAGACTTTGTTCCTAGTATCAGCTGGATGTAAACATATAGTGCAGAAAGTGCCACTGGAAAAGCTGACACAAAATTGCATTTGTGAATGCCCTGTGGTAGTCTGGACACCCAAAACAGACATAAATTAGCCGTCATCTTAATGCTATTTGTTGAACAGGGTCATCTTGTAAAGTTCCTCTTGGGTCAAGAGCTTGTCAGAAGCTGGCACAGCTCAGCAGTCCTAGATGGGTGTTACAGGAAACTCTACACCTTCCTTGGAGTTACTAAATTCTGGGACAAGCACCGTGAGGCTGCACCGTGGGCTGTGGCTGAGCACGGCCGCCATCCCGCGAGGCGTCGCTGCTGTGCTCTGGTGGGACAGGCAGGGCAGCCCAGCACAGGAACACTGCAGCAGGCATCTTGACAAACACGACCTTCACAGGCAGGCAGCCAGGAACTGAGGACCAGTCATGATTTTTTCTTTCTGTGGTTTTTTTCTTCCCCCTTTGTTTTTATTAATGTAACATAAAACAATTTGATCCCAGTTAGAACACAGGAAAATTAGGAGAAACCAAATACATTAGTGAATTTAAAATGACAAATACATTACATTGATTTTCTTTTTTAACCAGGATGAAACATTTTATACACAAACAGTGATTAATACTGTAAGTATTAACAGTGAGTAAACCAGTAAGTAATACTGCCTCACATCTTAACTGCCACGGTCAGTGTACAGGTGAGAAATCAGAATATATCAACTATATTTTTTCTTGATTTCAACTGTATCTTAAATGTTGCTTAAAAAGCTAATGTAATGGACTGTTAAGGTTTTAAGAACAATAATTTCTTGCTTTTTCTTTGGTGACTGTCAAGACCTTTTTGGTCCACTTTAGAATTTTGTTTGGCACACAGTTGAAAAAAAAAAAGTCACTAATAGCCACGTGTTTCCCATTATCACTGTGGGGTGTTCTGTGGGAATTCTTTTTGGTAGCGTTCAGGGCTTGTCACAGTAGTGGTAATTAAGCAGATTACATGTTTAGCAAAATAACGTAGCATTGTGTCTTACAAAAGGAAAGAAGTCCAATTCTAACCAACCTTAAACCTTGCTAAAACAGAGCAAGCCCAAAGAGTTCTTCTGTTCTGAGTGACACTGTAGACGACAAGCATCATCGTGAGCTGGTGGCCAAGGCCATGTTTTGGTGCTCATGGAATCTGAAAGCCGCTGGAGTTTCAGAAAACAATGCCAAGAGAGAGAGGTATGATTGAAACGAGGGAATCAATACTGAGGTGAAATACTACTCTGCCCTCTACACTTTATTGATTTCAGTCCACAACTCAATCATCAAAAAACTGTATTCTGAAGGTTAGCAGTGATGGACACAAACAGAATTGCATTAAGTTACGGGGCAGAAAACCAGGTTGATTAGAGGACCCAAGCCTGAAAACTTTACTTTACTCCCAAAGAATGACTCGAGTTGATTCAAGAGGAACGGAGTGAGTGATTGATTTATCACTGTAAATCTTACCAGGTTACATGTATCTATCTGACAAGAGGCAATAGAGGGTCACCAGCTTGAATTTGGAAACTCCTCAGATTTCATCATTCTGTGACGTGCAAATGCATAGCATGTAAATAACAACAGAGAAAGAATCCAGCAGGGGTTAGTAAATGAATGAGTAGCCCATGGAGTATCCTTGCACTGACACCTTTCTGTTTCCACCAAAGTCTTGCTGTTTGGAGTAGACCTAGAGGCAGAACTCACCCGGTTGCAAGGAGAGAAGGGGATGGCCAACTCCATGGTGCTTCTGCTTGTGCTACAGCCTGGAGCCTGTCCCACACAGCCTGCTCTGCCTGCCAGCTGCACAATGAACAGCAGCGGGATTCCTAAGCATCTTTTTCACTTCTCAGTCCACAAGGTCTCCACCCAGGAAGTGTGGGAGAAAGGACAGAACTTTGTGTACTGAGGCCTCCTAACCACAAAAGAAGGGGGTGGGTTTGTACTACTCTAGCCCTTGGCAATGCCAATCTGCACAGGAATCCAAGGATGAGTTCAAAATTTCTTGGCCCTGCAGAGAACTGAGACCACCGCTCTTCAGACTGAGTGTGTTTGATTGCTGGTTCTTGTCAGTCTTGTAAGTATTCAAAGGGAGACAGCAGCTAGCCTGAAGCATGAAAAAGAAATGTTCAGCAATATAAACCTACAGTTTTCTTTTTCCAGGAAATGTCACAGAGTGTTCTCAGTGCTTCAGACAATGCCAGCCTATATTAGATCAGGAAGAGTAGCTACTAGCTCATTCTATCCCATAAATTTATATGGTAGTTAAAACTGGAGCAGTAAGGAAAATTCTGGCTGGAACTTTGCTGATGAGATGGCATAAATGAGCAGTAGCTGCTTCCTTGCCCTCCCATGCCATGCTGGAGTATGTGCAGGATACCCATACCCCCAGCAGACATGGGATGGTTTCCAAGACCACCTTGGAGCCACTTGGCATTTCTGAGGAGTAGGCAGACCACTCTCCAGCTATGTTGTAGGCCCCTGGGATAATCTGGAGCCCTTGGCCAATTGTTACATAACTACATATGCTTAAAGGCCTGGATCTAGGCCAGCCCATACAGAAAATGCCTTTTCTTTTTTAGGTGACAGTAAGCCTGAGGCCTCAGAATATTTAATTTTTCACTAATGTATGCTGTTACTTATGTGGATTACTTGAGCTCAAATCATGAGGTCCTAGCTTTTTGCCTCAGGGACTTGGTCCTGAGTAGTTTTCCCTAGAATTGGTGTTGACGGGGGATTACACAGTGGCTGACTATTACAGGGAAGATGCTTTAGTCTCCTTTGTAAAGGAGAAAAATGAAGACAAAATTATAGCTTTGCAATGAATTTCATTTTCTTAGCCTTAACCATCCCTCATCATTTTGAACTGGTGTTCTAATCATGCACAAACATTCCATAAGTAAGCAAAAATATTTATATATATTTATATGTACAATATGCCTGAATTTTGGCTCTCGAAGCCAACAAGCAAAAGCCACCAAAGTGTAGTCTATATCTACAGATGACTCTTCCCCCTCATCTTTTCCTTTTATTGACTGGAAGTGGATAGGGTTGGGGAAAGTTAAGATTTCTCCTTGTTGAAAAAGCATCTTGCACTTTTCCTGTTACTACAACCAAGGCAAAGTCATTAAGGAAGATATAGAATAATTTTCAGAAGGCTAAAGTTTGTCAGCTGCAGCTCAGCCTGTGTAGGATTATTTGCTTTACTGCAAACTGGCTTACTCAGATTTGGTTCCCCAGCTGCTTGTAACATTAAAGCTTCTCCCCTGATTAAAGGGGGGGACAAGTTAGTCTCAAAGTAGTGCAAGGATGCTCGTTATAGTGCGTGTGTGTCTAATTGTGCAATAGCTTGTGAAATGATAGTTTGGGTTGTTTGTAGCCTTAAGACAATCTGGGTAAGAGATCTGAGAACTCAGCAGTAGGTAAAATGCAGTCAAAATGCCAACCAGGTCACAGAGGAATGGCTCTAAACTTTTTCAGGAAAACAAGTTTGACACTGAAGTAGTGAAGGGAGCACAGCACAGCTCCTTTCTCTCCTGCTGAATTGAATTTTCACTGACATGTACTTCTGAGAACTGATAATTACTTGTTCATGGTATGCAAACTTTGTTTCAAAGAACTGAGACCATCATAAGACATACCAACCACCTTCTATGCACAGTACTTTCAGGAAATGTCTGTCATGCCACGATCCATTCTTGGAAAACATTTCTTTTCCCAGTGAGTAATACAGCACTCACTAGAGCTTAGAAGCCACTGGGAAGTGGTTTCCACTGTTGTCTCAGTTGAAAAATGCTTCAAGGGCTTGCAGGAATTCTGCCACTTTTTACTTCAGCCCATCTGTACACTTGACAATAGGGCACAATTCAAAGAAATCTCATCTCCATTTTCTGTTTTTATTCTCTATCCCCAACCCTTCTATATACAAGTAGTCTAGGAAACATAATATATAGAAGTAAACTTTGTTTTCTTCAGGTAATTCATACAGGAAATTGAATTTAGCAACTCAAAACAGCATTCCCATTTTTTACCTCCAGCTATATTTCTGTGACCTTTTTTTTTCTGAAGATGTTATTTTCTTTCTAACATTTCTTTAGAAGTCTGTCTTCAGCTGGCAAGTAGTGAAAGCAGCCTCCAGTATCTCATTCTTCCACGCCTTAGTCCCCTCGTGCGAGAGCTGATTCCACTGACGAGGTGGGGATTATGCTGCTCTGATAATTCTGTGCATCTCTGGTACTTTCCAAGCAAGGATTGCAAAGTGCTGGAACAACCTCAGCACTCACGAGACATCATCAGCTTATGAAAGCTTCTCCTTTCCTACCAGACACCAAGGCACAGCACAGATAAGGAGGGTGATGAAACTGTAAAGTGGAGTTTGCATTCCTGCTGATTAAGGCCATGTTTGGTCTTTACAGTGATTTGGTTCTTGTTCGAAAGCACTTTTCCACACTAGAAATGAAAGTATGCCAAATATCATATTCCCCTAAGTAAGGGCTGTGGGACTTAGCACAGGTTCCTTCACACAGGCTGGCACAAGTCAAAACCAAGTTGCACTAAAGGTAAGAGAAAATTTGATAAAACATAGGAGCCCAACTAGGCTAGAGGAACTTAGAAGAGGTAAATGGTAAATCTGAAGGTATGCAGTAGTCCAGTAAACAGTGTGAAATTCAGACAAATAATTACTGAGTTGAGAAAAATCACTGAGGCTTAGATGGAATATGATGTCTTCCATCCACCTCTGTTGTGGAGTTTGCCATGGCACTTTCTTCATGCTTGGATTGATGTAAGTTTCGTTGTTTGTAAAATGAGCTCATCTCAGTCTGGCTGGGAAAAACATTCAAGTGTCGAAGGCCTGTTCACAGCTTCACAAAAGCAAGGAACTCTAAGCTCAAAACAGGTATATATTTGGCCTGCTGTTAACTAGGATACTTGCACCAACACATCACATCATCTGCTCAAAAGCAAGCCTGTCACCAGTGCTACTTGATATATATTCTTTCTTGTTGCAATTCTTCCTAAACTTACTTTCGTTTCCAGACACATCGTGAACTGGAAGCACCCCTGTATCATCACTTCACTTTGGGAAACAGTTGAGAACAGCTGTGCTTTGTAAAAAGGATCTCTTCCTCTTCTTTTGAGTGACAGCTTTGTCCCTCTGGAAATCTAGCCCTGAAGAAGCTTCCTGCCCCACATTTTCCTTTGCTTCCCTCATTCCTTGCATTTAGAACACATCCAAAGCATCCTGCAGGTTCTTGGTCAGTCTGGAAGAGCTGACAACACAGAGCTGGGCCTTCAGTTTCCTTTTTGCTGGTCTTTTCTGCTATTTTGCAAATCTCAGATGAAACAGGGTATTGTTTCTGAAGCCTGTTCTGATTGCAGTCACTGTGAAGGTGTCTGATTTGCCCCATTAGTGCTGCCCCAGCAGGTTCAGATGGACCCCAAACAGGTTTCAGCAGCACCACACCCACTGCTCCTATGGGAATGACTGTAAGATTCCTCAGCTCTGGATTGCTGTCATACAGGGATCTTTGACAGGATCTGGGGATTTTTTTTGTGTTTTGCTTTGTTTTTTGAAGCCCTTTAACTCTGATGGGTTTGGTGAACAGCTGTTAGGTATCACGAAAAGGCCTTAAGTGGTAAATCCTGTTTGTATCACTCTTTTGAAGTAATATTTGCTCGTATTGGATGTCGAGGTGGTCCACGTGAAGTGTAGTTCAAAAACCTTACCCACAAAAGCATCATTTGCTGTAGCTGAACAAGCTTGGATGCCTGGGGGCCCTGGGTGAGGAACCCAGTGGGAGAGGACTGTCATGCCGTGCTGTAGGACCACGATGTGCAGGACCTGACTGTAGAAAGAAGCTGGGGAGATATGAGATTGCAATTTGCAATCCGAGCTCCTTGGACAAGCAGACTTCATGGTCAAGCTGGTCTCAGAAGTTCTTGTAGGGAAGGGAAGATGCCAGGCCTATGCAGTTTGCTCCCAGCCCTGGCAACTGGGTTTCTAAAATAAACACTCTGGCAAATGCTTTCACGCTTCAAGTATTTACAGCGTGCTCTAGACTTCAGAGCATTTTGACCCATTTCCACTAGATCCTCCCGAAAAGCCTAGAAATTGAAAAGCAAAGCACAGTACACTAGGTTCAGCTGTCCAGAACCCCAACCCACTTGTGTCAAAGTAACTTTGTGGTCTTGTTCTCAAATAATCTGTGTCAAGGCATTTGCAAAACGTGACTGCTGAACAACTTGCATGTCTCTAGAAACATAATTGCTCATTTGGTGGAAAACAGTTTGCAGGTCTCTCTGACTTACTTTTGCAACCTGGATTTTTCTTCTCGATATAAGCCAAATCTTTGCCTGGCATTTCAGTACCGAAATAAAAAAAAATAGCTTGATCCCATGGTCTGGGGGTGATATTAGAAACAACAAAACTCAGGTTTATGCCAGAGATTACTCTGGCCCTGTGAAGGTGAAGCTAATCAGCATGGTCTGACACAAGGAAGAATTCAAGGGCAACAGTGGGTTTGAGAAGGCAGAGGAAAGTTCAGAGGTTGGGCACATGGAGGGAGAGGAGCCAGGTGATCCCTTCTGAGTCTCATCATTCCAGCATGTATCCCCCCCTCTCCTGCTGCCTTTGGACTAAAAGAAAAGGCTGATGTTTAACATAATCTGTCTGCACAGCTGATTTACTAACATGAACCCTGCTTTAGCTACATCCCTGGCCTCACTCCATGCCTTTCCTTAGACTGTACATGTTCAGTAGTCATCAGCCTTGGAGTCACAGCACTGCTGCATGTCAGCACAGCATGGAAGCTACAGGCTGTGGAAGCGCCACAGTAGAAACAGGAACAACGGGGATTCCGGAGAAGGAGTCTCCCCCTTGACATTTTATTTTCATTTCTTTTCAATGTGTGCAACTTACATTCCATCCAATGCAGTGACAGTTCCAAAAGCGAAGATGGGCCCTAGCTGGCTGAGTGCTTTCAAGACCACTGGGCTGTGCTCACACCATCAGCAACTGCGGTTCTGTTGCAAAGTTCCATATTCTTTATAATTCTAAAGATTTCTGTTGAAAGCATAAATTCCAGAGGTAAAGTATACACTGCAAATTACTTTTTCTTTTCCTTTTTATTTTCTTTTTTAAAATCTTCTCAGAGCAATTTTGTAACAGCCAAGTCTTTCAGGAAATGCAGGTGTGTGACCTCTTCACAGTGAGAGACACACAACTGTGTTTCTGCATGGGACAGGGAACTACTTTTGTGACACCAGTTTTGTTCTACACAAAGGCACGCTTGCAATAAATTTTTACAAGTTTTGTACACCATAAGCTAAATTCCGAGTTCCAAAAATGTGAAGTGTGGCAACAATAACAAAATGGATTTATAGTATCACTCTGATATCTTGTCATGTGATTTTATTTCTTCAACAAAGTTTGTTTACAATCAACAACTTTGAAATACAGTCAGATATATTACTGGTTGCTTTTCCTGTCTTTTCTTTTTTGAAATAGGTGGGAAAGATGTTTGGTCATGCTCTGGGTGTGTAAGTAAAAGGATACAGAGAACATATTGCAAGATAAGTTATCTTGCATTATATTCTGTTGCACTCTAAGAATCCATTAGAATCATAAATCTACCATCTTTATCCAGCCACTGGGGACAAGGACATTTTCTTTAGAAAGAAATTACTTTAAAAAGCCTTTTATAGTGTGATCTGCACACAGGCATAGGAAAGGGGACCAGTGTCCCTCTCATGTCGTCCTGACCCTGACAAGCAATTCTTCCCAGCCACCTCAGGGCAGAGTGGGGTGGACACAAGGACAGGGAGAGCTGTCCCAGCTCTCAAATATCTCTGCTGCACAGAACCAGCCCTTTGTCCTCACTGCTCTGGCTCTTCCTGGCGAGCATTGCCTGTACCACCAGTGGCACCCACCAAACCCGTGACCTGCACACCAAATGAGTGGCATTTGCAGGCAAAGCCAGACCCGTGTGATCTGCAGTGGCCGCTGTTTCACAGCTCCAAGTCGGCATGCTGGTTGCTAGGACCTGATCTAAACCTTATTCCACGAGGGGAGCAGAAGCCTTGCAGGAGACACCTGAGTGGGGTTGCAATCGGTCTTTGCCAACAGCCACGATAAAGATGTTCCCCCACGCCTTGGGCTGTGTCCCTCATTTCCCCGTGGCTGCAAAGGCTCCCCTGGGACCAGGCTGCCGGCACCTCCAGAGTGTGTGAGTGGCTCAACACTGACCTCTGGCTGGGATCTGTCGGGCTGCCGTGGCTGATTTGCTCGGGGTGTTTCTTCATAGCATCGTGTGTTTCCCACAAGAAGAAATTTAGTTTGCATCAAATCTGGGGGGGGGAAAAAAAAAAATAAAAAAATCCAGAATTCCAGGGAAAACAAAACATTAACAGCCACCAGCAACAAGCCCCTTGACCTATTTGATCTCTTTACGGACCCCTTCCCTAGGAGAGGACTATTTTTCTGAAGTTGGTTAGTATCACAAAAAGGGAGGGCAAGAGATTCTGGCTGTTCAACACAGCCAAGATCTCAGAAATCTTTTCAACATGTAAGTAGCTGCAATGAGAGCCCTTAACTCTGGTCTGAAAGACAGTCTGGCCCCTTCACACAGGAAACAGACTCCTTTTCTCCCTTGCTGTGTGTTTTTTGCACCGCAACAGTCACTGCTGAGCAGCAGGGGAGGAACTCACAGTCTGTGCTCTGAGACGTCACACCCAGGCTCAAGAAGCGATCAAAGCACAGTGTGTGCCTGCAGCTCAGAGTGGAGGCTGGCTCATCCCAGGTGAGTGCAGAGGCTGGGAACAAGTAGGTGCAAGGGTGATGGACTGGCATGAGCACTCCTGGCGGGTGGCAGGGCTCCCTGAGACGGGAACAGCCACGCACAGGTGGCTCCCTGCATTGCTCCATGGGCACACACACAGGAGGGACCTGAGGAGAGGATTACAAGCCCCTGCAGTGAGACCAGCTACACACCAGGCAGTTCAACTGTGCCATAAACCGAGTGAGAATTTCTCCTTGCTCCCTGTCATGGTTGGAGAGTCGCCCCCAGCAGCGCAGCACTTTGTTCCCTGGATGTGCTGTGACCAGAGCTGAGACTGTGTCTAATCAGGCCACACCATCAGAGGTACAATAAGCAATGCAAATCATCTTAAACACACTAATTGAATAAAAGAAAGAATTTAATTTATGACATTATGAAATCCAGGATCTGATTGACACAGACACACGCATTACCTTGGCGCTGTCATTTACAACTTTGCCATTCGTTCAGATCAGTCTGAGGCCTGCAGTAACTCAATTTCCCATGAAATTATTCTCAAGAGAATTTGCAATTAATAATTCCAACAACATGGTCTTTCTTAATTAAGCCAAACTTAAAATTCCCTTTTGCAGTGTTTTCTAATATCCTATTCCACTTATTCCGCTGTCCTCAGAGAGGAACAGAGAGAATAAAAATGCCACCTCACAGACACTGCAGAGAAGGACACCCCCAGCAGTCACCAAGCCAAAGCACAGACTCTCCTAAAGCACCCTCACCTGAGATTGGACAAAGCACTTTACAGGCAGTAATGAATGGCATCTCATCAGACCCCTGCAAGGTAAAGCCATCTCCACTCTCTTCAGACACAGCCTCCGTGCTGCAGTTTCCTTAGATTACAGCAAAGTCACAGTTTTGTCTTTGGGAATGAGTTTAAGAAATCAATACAAAAAAGGTGATGAGAATTGAGAAGCCAGAAACCTCTCTTGCTTCTCTGATATTCCCACTTCCCCAGGTGAGGGCTTGGACAGGATTCTACAGGAACACCTGCACCAGAGATGCTGGCGTGGAATTCATGTATTTTACCAGGGCTTTTTTTGCAGGTTATGTTTCCTGTCACAGGTTTTGCCTGGGAATCTGCAGTCTGTCCTTCATCAAAGAAGCACGAGCAGCAGCAAAGAAGATTCTCAGATTCATGGGGAATTGGCAAGCCACAAACTTGGAGGAGAATCACCTCCCCTGAGCAAACAGACTCACCTCCTGCAGTGCAGCCATTGCCCTGCACTGGCCTGAAGGCAACTGGTACCAACTGCAGCGTGAGCACCGAGGTGCTACAAGCCAAAACATGCTCCTTTTTCTACTGCCGTGACTCAGGGCTGGATTGCAGCCTTAAAAGAAAGGTTAGATACTCCTCCTACCAGATTCAGACTCCCCAGGGGCAATAAGGCAGGATTTAAGATCACAGCATTGTCTCAAACACTTTGGGGAAACAGCAAAGCAAACCTCTTCCATCTCTCCTGGACACATACAGAATTTAGAAACGGTCAGGTGCAATGATGCCAAATAATAATCCCCAAGAAATGGAAAGCTTTGAGGGGAAGTGGGGAGGGAGAGACATTTATTTGCTGTGAATAAGATTAGCGTCTGCAGGCAGTCATGCCAGAAAAAACTGCAAACCACTCTCAGGAACTGGAAAAGTTCATTGCCTACTGGTCTATCTGTGTCCCAAAGCCTTTTAAGATTGAAACTGTTGGAGATAAAGACAAACACGTGAATTAATGGGCATAGTTATATCTTGGACATATGGACTGGAAAAGCTGGTCTGCAAACATAACCAATTGTATCTTCACCCAGCCACAAAGGAAAGACTCCATCCAACACTTGAAAAGAAAAATGTAATTCTGTACCTGCTGGTGTTCCTCCAGTGTATGTGTGCTGTTCTTCTCTTTGACATCCCAATTAATCTTTTTTTAGTTGTCTCCATTACTGTGCCAAACAACTCACCAACTCCTAAAACCCACAGCTCCTTCTGATACTGGATGGAAAACAGACATCCCAACAAGTAGCTCAGCATAACACCAGCACAGAGTTTCAGTGTTCAGATAATCACCTTTTCTTTCTACTCCCATCCCACGATTAATATTGAGCAGGTAGAGCATTGCTCTGTTCAGTAAAGCAATTTCCAAAGTGCCACTGCAGAGTTCCACAGTTTGTCTTTTCAGACACCAGGTAATGTCAAGTACTCACTAAATTGTTAATGGTTGATCACCCACAGTTTGCAGCCAGGCTCAGCAAGCAGTGCTATTAAACACTGCAAGTCAGGTTTAATAAACTTACTAAAACAGAATAATTACTTGCACTTTTAATGAAGAAAACCTGTTACTGCAGCCAGGAGCTTGGTGTGTGTGTGTGACCCTGGAGTATCTGAAAGGTATTCAGGACTCAGACCAGCTGTTAAACATCTGTAGCCCTTTCAGGGGTCTTGGCCAGTGCAACAAACTGGCCATAGACAGTTTAAAGAAATCATCCACATGCAGCAGCATTCTCTTGCCTCGGATGGCAGCAACCAATTTCGAGGCATGGTGCACTACAGTGATTTTAGAAGCTGCTTTTTTGAACAAAAAAAAGCCCCTGGCCTGGGGCAAGTACACACAAACACACACCAAGCACAGACATTCAAGTGGACTCAGTGGGTGCCAGCAACAGCTTTCCATTGACATTGTCACACTGCTCATGTGACAAGCAAGACAAATTCAGGAACTTTTCCCCACAGGCCAGCATGTATGATCTGTTTCTCCTGATTTTTCCAGTAGCATCACCACCAAATTTCAGTGGAAACGTGTATAGGGTGGTGGATCAGCAGGCCAGTGATAAATCATGTATCATGAACAGCTTGCAGGTGCTGGGATGGACCCTTCCCTCATTGCTTCCCCAAAGAGCAGCCTGCAAGAGTGATGACCAGGCTCCCTCTGAGCAAGGGAGAGCAGGTGCTAAGCAAAACTGGGCTGCAAGGGAGCTGCCCTGCCACAGCCCAAACCCCAGGGAGCTGGAAAAGCTGTCCTGCAGCTCTGTGGGTAGGACCCAGCCTCATGCCTCTGCATCAGGTTTAGCCACCAGATGTGCCAGACCAGCCAGACCCTACTCTTCTCCCCATGTGCTCATCCTAGCTGTGGTCTCATTGGTTTTATGGCCACTGGTCCCAACCAGCTCTGCTTCTGCACTGCAAATAACCAAATGGCTTTTATGCTACCTGAAAGGGACAAAACTGCAACAGAAAGAGAGTAAGAAAGAATTTCCTCTGACTGTTTATTTTCGAACAACGAGGAGCTATTAATAACATGGTGAGGTTCATTGTTGCACGAAAGCAGTGCCCTTTCCCAGCTGACAGAGCCTCTCTAGCAATGACAGCCTTGCAGCAGCCTGCAGGATTATTTTGCCTGAGGTAGCTTAACCCAGTTTTTCATGTGGATAATGAAAATCAGCGGCGGATGAGATTTGATGTGGCTGCTGCTCTTTGGGGCTCTACGCAAAGGCTGAAGCACCCAAGAAGATACGAGCAGCTCTATCCTCTTAGGGCAGATTTCTGTAGAAATGGGTGGCTGAAAAGCTCCCTTTCCTCACTGAAAGCAAACCATAACACCTTATCTGAAGGGACTTTGTACTTGGAGTTGCCCTTCTCTTCTGTCAGCACCTCAGCAAACTGCTCCCTAGGCAGGTGACCTAAATCCTGCTTTGCCCAATGCTGCTACAGGGAACTGAAGGGGTTTGTGTGCTGCCTTCCCTCCCCTCCCCAGCAGCTAGGGGCTCCAGGGCATCTATCCTCTCAAGCTGGGGCAGTGCAACTGCTCCACAGTCCCTGGGGCTGAGAAGTGTCCGCTAGAGAGGGACAGCCTTCAGAGGCTCTGGGAACAGGGCCAGTGTCACACATACCAGCTCTGTATCTCCATGGGTGCACATCCACACGGGATGGCTGAAGAGCCCACCTCTGCCCTTCCCAGCTCCCCCTCCAGTGCTGTGCAAGTGCTCCCTTTGGCAGACGTCCAGCAGGACCATCTCTGGCCAAACAGAGCACAAGTGTCCTGAAGAAGTGGCAAGAACAGCAGAGCTGTCAGACTCTGAGCTGCTCAAAGCAGTGGGGAGAAGATGGACCAGGAATGTTTTAGGAAAGGGGGATAAAGGGTCACTACTATGGGATATTTAGGCACCTTCACATAGGCTTTGAGTTTCACAGGAGGCTCCTTGGATGGACCCAAGCCTCCCAAGCCAAGCTGTGGCCAAGGAACTTCACTGTAACATTGCAGCAGTGGTTGGGAAAAGGCACAGGAGTTGCATTTGGCATGGCTGCCAAAAGTTAATTAAAACAACAAAAACAAACTGGAGAGAGGGCTGTGCATATGACAGGGTTCATCAGTCGAATCAGGTAGAGCTTGTGCTTATTATGTGCGTCAGACCAAACTCCCCACAGCGATTCCTTTACCTTTCCACCTCCTCGGGGCTAATTTAAGAGCTGTTCTTCGCAGCCCATAATAATAGCGAGAAAGAAAATCAAATTCTGTTCTGCCAAAAGGAGGAAACTGGAACAAGGGAACCGGCAGGAAACTTGTCTTGCTGCCATCTCTGGCTTTCCTAAGGAAATTCGTGCTCCAGGGCACCCAGTCAAAGAAAGCAGAGCTGCCAACAGGATGCATGACTCTGATCCTACCCTCAAGGGAAGCCAAGTCCATCTGCTGGGAGAGGGAAGGACATTTCCCACAGATAAAACAGCATTGGGGTGGGATGTATAGGTGAACACAGGAAAAACCATCCTGCACAGACAAGCATTTTCTCTGGGAATACCTTGGGCTCAGACTGCCTCTTTCTTACACACAACACTCCCCCCATCACCAAACCTTTCCTGTGAGGGGCAGGCAACCTCCCCTGCCCCAGCAGAGAGCACCAGCACAGTAACAGAGCTCCTCACACAACATAAGCAGTAACACTGTCACTGCTCCTGCTCCAGCCTCTGCGGGCACAGGGAGTGAGGCTGACGTGATGCCTCCTCCAACACAAGTATTCAGGCAAAGCCAGAATTGAAGCCAGCAGGCTAAAAGGTCACCTTCCACTCACATGGATTTGGGCTTACCCTTTGTGTCTCCCATGAAATGACTTTTTATCTGGCCAAGTCTATATAAGTGATTTTTTAAAATCTTTCTGGAAAGTCACCTGATGGCTGTTGCTACAAGGGCACCAGTCACTCCTGCCAGGCTCAGCTCTACCCCACGCAGGCTGGGCACGTCTTCAGCTTCGTTTCCAGGAAGTGTTTAATCCATACAAAGTGGATCACAGAAGTAGTGTGGTACTGGCACTAGGAAACCAGCAGGGCTGGTTCCAACCACCCCCACAGTGCAGGGGTTCCCAGGGGCAAAAGCCACCTGCCCTTTTTGCCATAATTTCTCTAGCAATGGAGCCCAGGGTGCCCCACCTTGAACCAGGACCTGCTTTGTGCCAGGCGCAGATATCCCAAAGCTCATACAAGCCTTTCCCCAGGCACTGCTAACAAAGGTCAAAATTCAGATGCAGCACAAAGATCTTTGCATCCAGGCTAATTACAAATCCCATGGCATGCTTTCAGAACTCTGTGTAACTTGTTTTCTTCAGAAGCTCTCAGAGACTGTCCTTAGGGACTTATGCAATGAAAAGACCAGAACGTCAAAGATGCCATCTTCTACCAAAGAGACTTTTGAGAATGCAGATTCTATGGGTTTATGTCTGTGACAGTTTTGGATAGGAATAAAATTCTTAAAATCATGTGAAATTTGGTCCCCAAAAGCACTAAACTGCTATTTACAACAAAATACAAAATTATTTTCCTAATCCTTTCCAGACTCATTTTTTCCCCATATTTCCTCAATGTGAAAGTCTGAAATTTAAAAACTGTCTGCAGCCATTTTCTGTTATAATATAAAAATCAACCAGAAACATCTTAATGTTTTATGTGAGAGGTTGAGGACACCATTTTGTAAGTAGCAAGAAAAGTAATTTGAAATGAGAGCTGGAGATGGGATTCTCCACCCAGCACAGGAAATATCAGCTGCTCGGTTCATTCCTTCTGGGTGTGCTCACCTGGCACCGCCCCTTGGCACGTTCCTGGTGCTGCACTCGCTTTTCTTGCCTGCTGTGCTCCAAAGGTGCTCAGTGCATCCATGTGTTTGTCCAGCTTCAGGACACTTCAGCTGGAAAATGTGAGCCAGCATGGACCAAGGGATTTGATAACCTAGTAAGCAATTTCCTAAGGAAAGACCAAAGGAATGGAATTAAAACCAAATAGTATTACCTCCACCTGCCCTTCAAGCTCCCATTAATCTCTGTCTTAGAGACTTCTTGGTGCATGTTTATAAATTTGCATGTTTTACAGCCCTGTTTTCCACTGAAAGGGCTGTCACATCCATGGAGTAATTTTCAACAATATGAAGTGCTTTTGTCTTAAACCTGGTACTTGGAGTTTTTGGGTTTTTTTGCCTTCTCATTCAGTACTTGTGAAGAACAGCCATGAGTTAACTCCCTATCCACATACTCTTTACTGTTCATGGATGTAACCTCTCCTTGTACAGCCACCCTGCCTTCCCAGCTCAAAACTGGACCATTCTTGCTCCTTGCTGATAAAGGACTTCAGATTTAGCAGGGAAAGAAGTGGCCCCTGGCATACACTCTGTTCCACTTGCCTTGTAATTGAGCTATGTCTATCTCCCTTATTCCATTTTCCCCTCTAAAGATTTCCCAGTGTACTATGCAAATACTTTGATCCATCCCAGTGCCTAATCCTGTTGTGTAAAATGGGAACCACAAAGTTTCCCAGGTGGACAACCAATTTTTCAGATGTTTCCCGAGCGCACTGACAGGCCCTCAAGAGCACCAGTTCTGACCAGCTGCCTGCAAGCCCTGCTCATGGACATCTAGCAGTGCTCTCTCTACTGATTTAATCCAGAAAGATAAACAGCTGAAGGCCCAACATTGATCTACCCTGCCATGCTGGATTTGCTGGAAGCCAAGGAAGGTGTAACATCCCTCAGGATCACTCAGAGCACTCCCTGGCTGTCTTTCTTACAAAGCCCCAAGTACAAGGTGAGTGAGAAGCATCAGTGGGAATCTTACACAGGTAACAACCCATCCTATTTTTACTGGAGGTGAGAGAAGGACCTTCACCCCTCATCATCCCTCTGTCTGCCTTGAGGACAGCTCAGGGAACAGCTGTAGCAATGTGTGACCTGAAAAACCTGCTTCTCACCTAGTTTAAGGGCTCAGTCTGTACAGGCAAAAGTAAAGAAATGACAGAATCATATTCCAGAAGCTCTGACTCTATGAAAAAATATTTTAAGGAATCAAATATAATTAGCAGACAAATGGCTTGCAGTTGAAGCTAGACATTCAGCCTGGAAACAATAATTCATTAAAACAAACTTATATTGGAAGAGTTGACAAAAGGAGAATTAGATCAGCTGAAGAATAAGATTTCCTAATTCTCAAATTCATCTGTTTCTCAAGATGTTTAAACTTCCAAACTTGATTTTAAAAAACTAACCATCCTTAACACACTTCTGCAAATTGTAGCTGGTCTTTTACATCTGAACTCTTGCCAGAGGTCACATCCAAACAGAAGCTGAGCACTCGGCACAGACACCACTGCTGAAGATGTTACAGCTGATTCTACAGAGCACAGGATAGCCCCATTTTATTTTCCCTTAAACTATGAATTACTAACCTTGAAATACATTCTAAGCTGCAGCTCTGCATCTGCTTCTCCACACCCTCTCACTTTACAACTCTGCTCTCTTCTGCTTCACTTCTTTTTCCTCTTTTCTACCAAGACACCAAGAAGAGTGTGTGTGTCATTTTCTTTTGAAGCTCCTCCCAAGACAGAAGCCCTGACCCTCACCAGTGACCTAAGGATGCCCCCCTCTCTCAAATAACTCATTCAACAGGAAAAGGAAGAGCAACGTCTTGACACAATTCTGAAACCAGCTGGCAGAGAGCCTAACACCAGTATGGTGTGTTCCATGCCACACAAAGCACAAACTGCATGCAGGGTGGAGCATTCTCTTTCTCCAGATTGATGAGACCAAAGTGTTACGTCCCTTTCTAGCAGGAAACTCCCTATCAAACACTGGCTTACTGTTGAAACCACAACCTTGATGCAAAACTTAAAATCTTTTTGTCTCTCTCAGCCCCTGTTTCTCCTCTCTTGACACTACAGGTGCTGCTGGCTTTAGACATCAGCAATAAGGCTGTTTTGGTATAAGTTAGTAGTAGTAGTAGTAGTATTACTATAGCCACCTCAACTGCAAGGCAAACCAGAGTATTTCCTCACCTCAGCCTCTCCTATAAAAATGTAAGGCTTTATTTTATGGTCTAGTTAAGCCAAGCTCAAAGGACTTTCAGCTACCAAAAGTACCAACACTTTCTATGTTTGGGTTGTTGGTTGTTTTCTGTTTGTTTATTTTTGCCAGCCTTCCCTATCTTGTCTTATGGAACGGGCAGAAACAGTATCCCAGGGAGGAGAGGCAGGATCAGCATTCCTTTCCCCTCAGCAGCAACAAATAGGCTGGCTCAGCTGAGCACGGAGCTGCCACCAGGAACCCAACCCCTGCTCACTTCAAAAACAACCCTCTGAAGAAAGGTGGCACAGCAGTTGAGAAAAGTGTTTTGCAGAAGTGGTGCTCATCACACTACCAGAGCACAACAGACCTTCCATAGCAATTTTCTAACCCTGTTTTTACCAGACTACCAAAGGTGACCTTTAATTACTACAGGTTTGGCAGAAAGTTATTTGCTACACTTCCAGATCCTTTTTAATTAAAAAACACCTCAAAAAATCCTTGGATTAAAAACATCTGCTGGGTAGAAATAGGAACTTGAAATCAAACATTCCTCTTTCTGCATACAGAGCAGCAACATGCTGCTGTGCTACAAGAAATCAAGTCAAATCAAAAGGGTATTTTGCACCCATTCAGACCTCTTGGAGGGCTGTAGAGAGAACATCTGTGGACTGACTTTTTTCTCAATTTTTAAGCTTGATTACTAGCAGATCTTAAAATAGCTGCTGGATGCCAAGCTGTAAATAAAAAGTGCAGGCTAACAAAAGATGCAACCCTGACATTTGTGCTCATTCTGCAATCATGGCTCATTATCCCAGAGGTTTTTTCAGTGACTTCATTCACTTGAAATGATTCTGTAGAGGAACAAGCCTCTTGCTAGAGCGTCCTGTAAGAAGTCATTGCTATGAAATTATTCACTGTGCTTCGGGCTTGAAGGAGGACACAGGTGATGCCTGCATGCCACTCAGGGCCACATAAATTCATAAAGCATCTACATTTAAAACAAACCTAAGTAAGGCAAAGTAGATGTTGGTATTTGTGTACAAAAATTAAACATCTTAAAATAACTACGGTTATGGCAGTAACACCCCAGAAAGGAATCGGGCAATGCTCTACAGGATCCACTTTAAACAAGACAACAGCCCTTACCTCAAGCAGGTTACAGCCTTTTAATCTCTCCCAATATCCAGCTTCCTTTCCAAACAGAGACAGGCATCTTCTTGAAAATTCAGGATTTAAAATGCTTTTGTTAATCCATAAAGAGTAAAGCTTAAACATTCCCTTATAAAAGCAGTAGACTTCTGCTTTTGTGCACAGTGACAAGCAAGCAGAGTAAACCCAGGCATAAAAAACTGCTGAAAAGCATGACCTGAATTTCCAGAAAATGAATGGGAAACTTTTTTTCAGATCTATGTACTCAGGTAACAAGGCAACAAGGGAGTTCTGGTCAGCAGTAAAGCAAAATTTGCTG
This sequence comes from Monarcha castaneiventris obscurior, assembly GCA_026261815.1. NCBI lineage: Eukaryota > Metazoa > Chordata > Aves > Passeriformes > Monarchidae > Monarcha > Monarcha castaneiventris. Next base: position 5,099,594 of record JAMPIT010000472.1, read on the forward strand.
GATGGTTCATTCAGTCCTACTACTTACACTAACTAGGAAGTGATAGGAGAACAATACACACAGGAAACATGGAAGACTCTAGGCAGAAACACAACAGACTCCAACATTTAACACTGGATTAGATTAAAATCTTCTATTGTCAGAAACCTGTTGTAATTATCTTTTGGTATCACCTGCCAGCTTCCAGGTGTTAAAGGGCATTTAAAATAGAGAATCCTCATCTGAATACCCAGATCTAATCTGCAGATGCAAAACTTCCTTTTGTTTACTGCAGCTTGACAAGGCCTTTTTATTTTTGCCAGCCATTAATATTAAAGACCTATTTCCTTCATTTAATTTAGATTTTGAAAGTCACTGACTTCTGCTACATAGAGAAAGTTTGTACCCAAGACTTCTCCTTTCCCACAGGTTGCTAGGCAGAACTCTTCCTGTCAGTACAATTAAAAGAGTGGAAGTGTTTCACTCTTTCTGATAGATGCTTCTGCAGGTTCTGCTGGCTGATCATGCCCTTGGGGCTGACTGCAAAGCTGAGTTTCTTAGACCAGGAGCAAAGAACCTAGCCCTGTATGCCCTGGAGTGGGAAAGAATGATGTGCCCCAAAAGCTGACCTGTGGCATCTCTGAGGCTGGACAGATAGCAGATGAGATTTTTGGAGCACTGTCCCATCTCCATATCACTTAGCTTGCAGCCCAGCTCTGCCAAGGGGATGCCAGGCCATGCCCTGTTGGCAGCTCCATTTCCTCTTACAGCAGCAGGGAAAGTGAAAATTCTCCTTTTGCAGCTCCCCATCATTTCCCATGCAGGATTGCTCCCTCCCCAGCTGTCTTGGTGCAGTTTTCATTTGCAAACTCTCTAAACTAGACCAATGGAGCGTGTACCCTATAAGAAACCTTTATTAAAGAAAAAAAAGTGTATTTTTGTTTAAATAAGAAGTATTTACAATCTATCACCTCATGCAGCACAGGCACCTGAATGCCCCCCCTGCACTAGAGAGAGCAGGGGGACAACAAGCCCATGAGCACGGGCACCCCGAGGGGCTGGGAGCTGCAGCTGCTCCAGGTCCTGGCACAGGCATTGCTGGGAGCAAGGAGAGGCACAGTGGGAATCTCCAGAAGCCCAGGCCTAAAAGGGCAGGAGGGTGACAATATGTTTTAAGGTGACTACACAGCCAGCATTAACCCTCTCCCCAGTGTAACACAGCTTCTAAAATAAGACTATTTCCTCAAAATTATAATAGGAAATACAAACAAAATCTCTTTTCTTAAATACAAATATACACCCACATATACACACTTCTAGAACAGGAACTTTATGAAGTGAAATTAAGTGTTTGAAAACTACTTCAATCTACAAGCTCCAGACAGACTTTTACTGGCTTTACTCAGTTCTATTAACCAGCACACACTTATCTATAAAGTGTTCTTCTTTATTTAAGTTAAACAAATTTTCAAGGATGGTTTCCATCTATAAAATGAACAAGTACAAGCTCTGTACAGCAGACTTTTCAAACCAACTGAAAAAAACAGTTTCCAAACTATGTTTTGAAAATCTGCGAAATAAACAGTATCACCATTCTTGTTCTGAAGACAGTAAGAAAAGTTCGCAGGAGACTCCATCACAATTTGCTTCAAGGGCTCTTAATTTATCTTTCAAATGGGTGAATTTCTTCAGCATTAAAAACCCCTAAAATCACAGTAAGTAACTTTGGCACACTGTCATGTAAACATAACAAAAGGATACCACTTCTTGTCTATTCTCTCCAAGAAAAGCAACACACGGCTCCTATTGTAAAACCCCTATGCACAGCACCCATGGGGAATTGCTGAAAAAATATTCCTACTTTATGAATGTTGTTGTCATTAAAGACTTAAGAGATGGAATATGGATTTTTAAAATACATTTTTACTTCCAATTCTGATTCAGAGATAAGAGGCAGGTCAATATTGAGAGTTGCAGCTGCCGATTTCAGTTAGTACTGCCCTCAATTTGATCCAAGATGCAAATGGAAATACCTCCATGGCTGAAGCTGAATGGTTGGGTTTTTTAATTTCCTTTTAAATTCTGTTTTTCAAAGCCTCAAACAACTGGCTTGCTGCTGAGCTCATATTTCAGCATTTGTTTTCCAAAACATGAAGGCATCTATTGCTATGTTTATGAAACATGTTCTTCAAGTTCTCAGCTAGGTTAAAAGGCTACAGGGAGAGACTAAGAGCTGAAAATAGTTTATCCACTGTCTGGCCCTTAAAACAGGCAAGTTTTGGAGAATATGGATTGTGGATAAGCACAGAAAAAGTATTAATTATTCATAAAAAAGTCAGATGATGATGGATGGGTAAAATTGGATTTAATGGCCCCATCCAAAAGGTAAGCAGGTACCTGCAGGTCATAACTCAGACCCACAAGGTATCTATGGGCAGACAGACTGGCACAGTAAAGCCATGTTGCCCACGAAAGTACCATCTCTACACCTGGTGCATAGGTACAGGCAAGGGAAAATGAAAAATCAGGAACTACTCTACTTCCAGGACGAAGGAAGAGGGGGACTGTACCAGCATACTACAGTACAGCAGATGTTTTTTATCTCCTTATGATCAACCCTTTTATTTTTCCAAGATCCATCATCTTTCCAAAACCACTTCCTGGCATGCCATGTCTGCACTGATCTTTGTCAATGCTGTCTCACTTATTAATACTTATTTACTTTCCTTCTCACTTTAAAAGTTCATTGAAGCGTTTGCTTTTAATAAAAAAAAGTATATAGTCTATGCAAACATAAGAAAGGACAGGTCAAAGTTGGGGTTACCTTTGACAGTATTGTTTTATAAAACTGACATCAGCTGGACTGAAGCTGCAAAATGCACAAGTTCTATGGTTAAAAACACATAGGCTATGCAGGTATCCAGGCTGATTCCCAGAGTCAAGCCTGAATCCATTCAAAAGCTACATTTAACGAAACAAAATGGAGGAAAATTTCCCAGTAGTAGGTCTATAATTTAAGCAAGTGCAATTCAGAGATATTACATAGCTGCTCATCCTTGCAAATTAAAATTCAGATCTTGTGCTGTCATCAGTGGCATTACAATTCTAACTTATTTCTACAACTCAAAAGGAGAGTTTGAGACAAATTTTTCTCCTTAGGGCCCAGAATAAAACTCTGCTGAACAAACATGGCTGCACAAAAGCTCTGTGCAGTGTATATAATTCTGTAACTAAGGAAGAAGTATTTTAAAGACAAAGTACTACAGAAATGATCAACACAAATATCAAGTACAGGTTTAACGTTATCCAGAGCACAGGTGATGAATTCCAGAGTTGAAATAAACAATCCGAGCAATCATCTGGGCAGATGCATTGACTTCCTCTGCTATTTTCCTTCTCCTCCTGAGTTTCATGATCTCCAGCCATGGTGAAGTGTTAAGAAGTAGATCCAGTTTGCAAAGCAAAAGCATCCAGTGTTAGCACGGACATCATACCCAGCAGCACAAAATCCGCACCCTCAGAGTTCCTCTCTCCTAGCACTCCAATCCAATTTCTGGTTATACATATGTCAATCACTTTGTTGATAATTATAGGATGATGAAAATGGATACAAATCATTGGGAGCTGACAATATATATATTTTCATATATTTATATTTAGAGTCCATCATAGAAAAGTTCATATTCAAATTACCAAGTACACACAGGAGAAAAAAAAACTTCAAAATGACACTTCTGGTTCTGGAAATGACAAACCATGACTTCTATTCCAATGGAGTTTTCAAATGACCTTCTCCTAGTATTTTTTCCCACCCTCCCTCCCACACTCTGTTCCCCCACAGATGTTTCTTCAGATCCTTTTGTTTATAATACGTCAGTTGTTCCTAGAGTTAATTATCTGCTGTGCAAGTAGTAGCTGAAGACAGAAAGGAACAGTTGAAGTCTGCAGCACAATTCCTTCTTCATGTGAAGTAATGCTCAGTGACATCTTTGCAGTGCTCCGAGTCCCTGGATCCCTGGCGTCTGCTTCAGCACTCTACTTTCAGATAAAGGTGGAATACTGAGGTATATAAGTTCCGTGGAAAGTTTTAAGAAATACATCAGTAATTCAATCAAAACTTTGCCCAATGTTTTTCAGTTGAAACAGCACTTTGCTGGTAAGTCCTTCTACTGCTGCAGATTAAGTGTGAATTTCCACTGCTGTGACAAAGAAGGATTGCAGATCTCAACGGTGAGACCACCATTTTTGGCATTTCGGCTGTCTAGACAGAGGTTGCTGCCAACGTGCCTCAGTTTAGAATTGCTTTCAATTTGTTCCCATTTCTGGAAGAGAAAATACAGTTATTGACCTGGAAAAGCAGGAAAAGGAAGAATTCTACATCCTGTCCTTTGAAGTCTTCATAAGCCTCCCTGGCTTGTGCCTCGAAAACTGTAAAAACTGCAGTAATAGGAGCAGTTTAGATGATTCTTGAGTAAGAGTAAGTAAGTTCTGGCAAGGCTTGCCAAAACAGCTGTTCTTTCAGATAACACTCAGCAAGACACAGAATACACCAACACATCTCCCTCTAGTTCAGAACTTCTCAAATACACTGTCCCACAGTTATCTGTGTGACACTTTTGGTCTGAAGAAAAAAAATGAGAATCAAAATCCATCCATGTACCACTACAACACTGAGCATAGAGAAGCAAGAAGAACATTCGCTATAGACAACTTTACAGAAATCCAGAAGTTTGTCAGACACCTTTCAATTCTACAGAAGACAACCAGTCTGTGCTGTCAAAAGTTCTTTGTCCAAGATGATGTCAAGGACAGAATAAATCCCAAATACAGGATTTTTTTTTAAAAAAAAGGGGGTGGTTTCTCTTGTATGTCTTATACATATTATGCCAGTAAACCTTATCAAGAAAATCTTGCTTCCTTAGTTTCCTTTTCTGAAAAGTGGCAAGAATATTCCTTCCTTCATCCACAAACAGTGTTTCAGTTACCTCTCTGCAGAAACAGATACAGAGGCAAGGAAGCTGGCAGATGATCAGAACTGATGACTGAGCAGAAAGAGATGAGCTGTTGTATGACTACATCAAAAAGATGGTATGACTCTGCAAATGTGATTTTCCTCAGGCATGGGAAATAGATGAAGTTACAATGATGCATTGATAAAAATGAATTTAAGGAGTCTAGTGCTGCTATGAACAGGCTACAACTGAAAAGAAGGAGAGCCAAACCACATTCTTCTGAGACACAGAATATATAATATTCAACTTCACTGAGTAAGACCTTTCGAAAAGACACTGGAATATATAAACTCTTTCAGAAGACACTGTGGAATATATAAACTCTTTCAGAAGACACAGTTAAACACTCCTATATCAATGGGTGAAACCTTTATATAAGGCCCCTGTTGGGATAAAGCTTATTCTGCCTTTATGACATCAGGAATTCTAGCTTTACACACAAGCAGTAAAAGTAGAACTTATAGAAGATATGATCAATAGTTTATTCATCATTTGTAGAGTGCAGTCACAACATACTGACCTGTCTGCTGTCGTTTTCCCTACAGCCCTGAAGTTTTATTAGTGAACCAGGTGCTCTGTCCACAACAGTAAGGCACAAATCCATGTGTTTCACTGACTTGTCCTTTGTTAAGGCCCATTCCTACAAAAAGGAAGAAACAAGAAGTGTACAAAACTGTGTATGTTAACACATGCTATCTCTGCATATACAGCACAGACTAAAAGCCTGCAAATAGCTAGGTACAAGCATTAGAACAGTTCATTGCTTCCCACAGGGAAGGAAAGGAAAAGTCCTTTTAAACACAGTAATTCCAATTGCTTTAGTGTCCCCACATCAGCTCTGGGCTGAGCTGGCTGTTTGCTCCCTCTGCTGGCTTCACACAGCTGTTGCGGGCAGTCTCACAGGGTCTCAGGGAAAATATTTCTCCAACTGCTTATTTAGTTAGATGTTTATTTTTATATGTGTGTGTGTATTACACCCTTCCCCTGTCTTCTACGTGGAAGGATTTCTACATATGTAACTATATATACATATATATAAAAAATTAGATACATAAAAACCCTAAAAGCTTGGTCTGCAGCATCACTAGCCACACACTGAACAAAGCATATGGACCACAGTGAGGAAACAGCAGCTCCTAATACAACAGAGACCACCAGAAAGCAATACAGAAGAGGGGTAGAGAGGATGTTCCCTCCCATCCAAGGCGTGATGTACAACAGAATCTGCTTTAAATGTATTTAACTATGCAACTCCTGAAGAGAGAGCAAAGAAAAGCTGTTCTGTATGTACTGCTGCCCAGCTTGTTTGATCTCAGCATCTTTTCACACAGAGTCTGATCTTGCACTGATGTTCAGAGCCTCTCCATATGCCTTTCTCCTTTCAAGTTTGGTCTCCAGGGTCCACACTGGTCTCCATATGTCTAACTATCCTTTGAGGAAAGAAGCCACTTGATTAAAGCCAGGCTAATTATCCAAATCATGCTTATAAACTACTTAAAAGGGCATGATTAGCTTCTCTCGAGCAACTAAAGAGGATTTAGAGCTGTATAATACAAAACCCTAGACATACAGGGCCAAGCCTGTATGTTAAAAAACATTTAAATGTTATTTTTCATGTAATCAGTGTTTCAGAAATAAAATAAATTTATAATTACTTTGAAACTCAGCAGATTTAACAATTATTAAATCTCTTTGGGAAGAGATGCTCAGGACACTGTCAACTTGGAACCCAAGAGATTACAAGAAATCACAATCATACAGGTCCCAAGTCACTGGATGGGTACTGTATTCTGCAAGTACCAGAATGATGACAAACTGTGGAAAACAAAGCAAAGCCAGGAAAAATCTGTGTATCCCTTAATTTGTCTTCCAAACTCTTAAGCTGATAACCTCTCCTTTTACTCTCAATATGTTAAACTCAGATGACAGCAAAATTACTTGCCCTCTCAGTTCTGTCCAGTTTGTAAGTTGCCAACAAGAACCATTAATATATAAAAAATTAATACCCACCTCTTTAGCCACAACTAAAGGAATTAAGCAAGTTATTTTCAGAGCTTATCAGGAATTACAAATGGCTCTGAACCCCTCTCTTGTAAGATTTATACTGAAAAATGACACTTGAAAATACTACCAGGGATGTAGTAAAAAACTTGTCTGAGAACCCTGCAGTCAGAGCTAGAGCCTTGAAATTATTGCCTTTATACATCTCCAGCCTTCCATCAAAAGGCTGCACGAGCCCCAGCCACAACAGAAATCATGCAAGAAGTTAACACATTTAAGAGCCAAAGATAGAGCTGCTTTGTAAAAGCTCCAAGCTCTGTTGCTGGAAACATCTACGTGAAGGCCCTTCATGTTATGAGAAACAGTGTAGAGATCTTTTTCTCCACTGATCGGTAACCATGACTATAATGGAGATAAGATGGAACAAGTTCCACTACACCAGAGGAAAAGAAAAATTGCAAGCAGTGTATATGCTCAGGGAGCAGGCTGGAAATTAGACAGCTTTATGCAAATATTGGAGTATCTGAGAAAATCTCTGTCAAATCAGAAATAAAAAGTTAGTAGAATACAACTAACCTGAAACCTTCCCCTTGCACCTAAGTGCATTTGGTTTTACCTTTAGCTCTTTATCATAACCCTACATACTGTCAAATGTACCACAATCTGTTCAGCCCTTTGGAGGTGCACAGCTACTACTGAGTTCTACCAGCCTGGGGAGGGGAGAGCAGGGGAAAAGGGGGGCAGAAATCCCATTTTTGCATTTTAAGTTGTGTTGAACATAAGACAAAGTACACTCAAAGTTATAGGAGAAGATTGCCACAGCCTATAATATCTGAGTGCTCTTAATTCCCCAAGAAACCTCTTGATAAGAATAAGGTGCAAAACACAAAGTACAGATTTAAAGACTGTTGTTTGTTCCCTATCCCTCTCCTCCCATGCTGTTATTTCTTTTCAACCCAGTATGAGTTCTTCTTGGACATAAAACCTGTTTTTGACCCATTCTGCTTCTTAACTTGTCTGAATGTCCTCTCAAAGGTATTTGTTCAGAGCAAGTGCATACTGGCTTGTCAAGGTCAGTGCCACAGAAGAAACAACACAAAGAAGAGGGTCAGATTCAGGGGAGGGGAGGAGGTTGAAAGAGGAAGATAACTCCATGTATCTATAAAAAATACACAACATCAGCAGAAAATTCTAAGATTTCTGCTCCATGGGACATGTGACATGTCTACCCTTTCTCCCAAAAAACCCACTGTGATTTCTGAAAAGATGAGGGTACTTTCATAAAGGTAATTGAAAAGCCCTCCACAGATAAATTTTCTTTAATGGTAGGGAAAGGAGGCATTACTCACATGTTGATTTGAATGAATTGTCATCATACATCTTCCAGGAAATTATTTTATTTTAGGCTTCATCTTATTTTAGGGTTTTCCCCTTCTAATTTAAATCAGAGCAAACTTCTGACAGTCATTCAATAGTAGTTTTTAATTGGTCAGCCTTCTATTTTAACAGCTGTACTTGACACATTAATATTACATTTGATTTAAAGTCAGGTTTAATCTGACAAGGATTTAGCGACAAAGCAGCACACAAAGCAGTGAGAACCTTTGTGTGTATCTCATGAATGATAACTAAGTCACAACTGCATAAATAGATTCTTTGAAATAATTAATGCTCTCATTTACAGATCTGACACATTTGCAATTAGTTAAGGAGTAGGATTAGAAAGGATTTGTTAAAACACTCCCCTTACTGTGAGTGAACATTTAAGCACCTCTGTTTTCTAGAGGAGCCAAATGGAGATTTACAACAGATTTTTTTTATACTTCACTATTGCAAACTGTAAATTACTAATAGGGCAGCACAGCAAAGCATTCTTTTATTTTGCTGACCTTAGGCCATATGCTTTAAAGCAGCCCAAATATTTTTTTAAGTAAAAATCACCCCCCAAAAAATCAAACACACCATTTCATTGAAAAAAAAAAAAAAAGCTTTCTATGCAAGTGCAAAACCCCTGGGAAGGAAGCTATGGCCTCCAAAGCAAAAGCAAATGTTGACAGTGACAAAGGAAGGGGATAATGTGACACTCACTGAATGAATCTCTGGGCTCAGATTCTTAACCCTGAAAACGCAAAATTATATTTGAGGGAGAAGCTATTTAGCCAATCTGTTACAACAACTGATCTTCTGGTTTGGATTCATCTTTCTCTCACCAGTACATAGCAAAATGCTTGAGTTTAGAAGTTTAGCTTGACTTTCTTTCTTTTGTTTAAGACTTACTGTAGAAAACAAAATTAATGGCATACAGACCTGGTTTCCCCCGGCATTATGACATTCATAAACTCCAACAACACCATCTGCAAAATGGCCCAAAGTGTCAAGGCAATTGGTACCCTGCTGCAGAGCCCCAAAGGCTATATCTTGATGATCAGGTACCCTAAAACAAAACCAGAAATATCTGCTTAATTCAGTTCGGGGTTTGCTCGGGAGGTTTTTTTCAGGTCTTTTTTTAAACTCCTTGTTTGTAAAAATACTCAGAGTATTTGTAAGATGAGAGGTTAAGGATGAGGGATGACTATCATCTGGAAATCTCAATCATCATTTATGGGGAAGCAATTACCTAATCATGAATTGATCAAGCATGAGTAAACTTGCAAGCTCACTACGCAGTACCAGAAGACTTGTTCCAGAGAAGGAGGATGAACATATAAACTCAGCACAAAAACCAAATTAAAGATGACTTATCATCATTTAAAGTGACTCAAAGCTGAATGTTATCAGTTAGGTCATCAAGTCCTTTTGTCTTTTCAGGCACCATAGCTTGTGGCAGAAATAGGACACTCTACATTTTTCTCAGACTGTTTTTACTGAAATGTTAAAAAGGGGGATAGCAATTTGAAAAAAAAAAAAAAGAACCAAAGTTTTTCTGATATCTTATTTTCTAATGGTTGCACACTCCTAGCATAGCAACACCTAGGCAACTTCATTCAGCAAAGTACAGTTGTGGATAGAGCCCATGAGTTAATGCCTAACAGTAAAACAAAGGCATATCAAAGCTTTTAAAAACTTCAGACTATATTATGAGAATAATAATTCAACCCAGCAGAATGAGCACATGAGGGATGGCAGAATAAGACAACATTACATGTCAATAATGCTTGTGGTAGCACATTTTCCAGGAGAAACATTTTTTTCTGATGAATTAGACAAAACCAAATATCCTCTGGGACTTCTAAGAGATAATAAAGGAAAACCTACTTCCTCAGTATCATCCTGGTTTATGAAACTTGTTAGTATGTGTGGTTCTGCACATGTTGCACTGGGGCTGTAATAGCTGGTGGTGCTTTTGCATCTCAAGCCTGTATGTCCCTTGCAGTTACCTTGCACCACTGACATGAAGTGCCCCCAGGAAAAAAATCTCAAGTATTCTCACAAGCTACACACAGTATCTTACACCACTGCACAACCAATATTAGGTTGGCAGACTAGTCAGACTAGTTTATGGGCTCAGATCTGACCAACATACTTCTTAATGGGTTATTTAACCAAAATCTTTCTATCCTTTCAAAAAGTATTTCTCTTCAAGGATTTTTCATTAGTTAGGATGCATTCATGTTACAGAAACTGTTAGCAGTGCTATCCCTCACTTCCCTCTTCTCAGCCGTTCCCAGAAGTCAGTGATTATTCAGTGACAAGAGAAAAGGAGAGAAGAAGGAGCATGAGACTCAGCTTTTCAGAGTCTTAGGCATCTACCCTTGTCTGCCAGACATACACATGAGATTCAGTCTCCTCGCTTAACTACACGTGCTTAGGCAAAGGCAAAAGCTTTAAAGGGATGACAACAGGATACAGAATATGTGCTTTTGAGCAAATGGCTTGTGTAGGAGACTAACTTCAGGCTCAGGTAAGCTGAGTCCTTTGGACACTGTTCTCTAAAATACTGCAGCCATAGAAAAAGGAAAAGCAGCTAACTGGGGAAAAATTACTCTTTAAGAACAGAATTAATAAAAAAAGCAAATAAACCTGCATGAAGCATTGCATTCACAGATAAAGTAAAACACACCCTTTTACATCCAAGGATGGAGAAAGAGAAACCAATAATTTCTGGGGAGGGCAAAAAAGAAAACTCCATATGAACTCTGTTTCAGCCAAAACTCACCGTAACTCAGGATAAACATTTTCAAGATACCACTTAAAGGGTTTGCAGCTAAGTCTCTTTCTGAGCTCCATTCGGCTTTGAATACTGGAGGAGAAAAAAAAAGGAGTTTTCAAAGTCAGGCTGTTGTCTTCATATATTTTATGGAATACACAGAAAACTCAAGAACAGTACAACTGTAGAAATATATCCTAAAGAGACAACCTCAGATTTAGCATTACTTTCACCTCAGAAGGTGCCGTCTCATGAAGAATAAACAAATAGGGCAAAGAAGCACTTGTGACTTACTTGCCATAAGGTACATTCCTGGCTGAAGGCACTGCTGCGTAATAGAAGTTTTTATACTCATCCATCCAGACTTCTGCTGCCCTGCGTGTATTTCTAGGGACAATGATATGAAACACATGGGTTACATTTTCTCTAGGTGCAATTAAACCATGCAATTTTTCCTCAGGTTGATTTTAATCCTTCCCAGTACTAAATGGTCAGCTGCCTCAAGCCAGGCAGAAGAGTCCCTATGAAAGACCCAAGTAGTAGAAAACCATTAGAGAAACGTAAGTCAAATAAATGCATTTATAATGAAATTTTTGTCTTTTCCACACTCATCAGTGCTTCAGGTGTTCATCCAGAATTTAGCACACATATTTCAGTTCTTCCTGCAAACTTCATGGAATTTATTAGGTTGATGTTTGGTTGATCTTTTTATAAGAGTAACTTGACAGAAGACAAATTCACTGAGTGTTCACCTGGATAAAGCAAGCTAATTGGGAACATAAAAGTCTCAACAACTGGCAATATTTATAATGTCTCTTACATTTTTGAAAACAGATGTGCTAACACAGGCAAGACATTTTCAGTCTTCATCCTATTCCTATCAGTACAGCATTCAAAGTTCCAAAAAGACACAAGCTGTCACAACATCTAAGGCTATGAACCAAACAAGTCTTCTGTAGCTGAGGTAAGAGGAAACACAGCAATCAGAAAATATTTTAAATGTTTTAAAATTTGAGATTGATTATTGTAATCAATGGGGAAAAAAAAAACCCCACTAACCCAAAAGTTTTACTTCTAATCAAACCTCTCTAAAATTCCTGTATTTATGTAATTGGTGTCTTTAAATTTCCTTTTGGATTGCAAAAGGGTCCAATGGCTTTTTCCCCTCTCCTGGCTTCCACATTAAATTAATTTACTTCTATTTTTTATAATTTCATGCTTAGAAAATTAGGTCTTACTTCAGTTGCAACTGCCATGCTCTGAAGCTGATTTTACATTTGGCAGAAAGTTCATCTAAAGCAACTGGAGTGAACTCAGTCAGCCAATAACTTCCTTCATACGATTTTCCAATTCAAAAGACAAAACACAGGATAAAGTGAGGAGGCTTGTAGGTTGCTGAGAAAAGAGGATGTGGGGAATGAAAATGTTACAAGACAAACCTGAATAATTTTTTTGATTGAGGACTGATTTTTTTTCTTGCAAAGATTCCTCTAATTTTTTGTAAGCAAAAACACGCTCAATTCAGGTTAGAAGCTACGTGAGCGTATCTTCACCTGCAGTCTCTCAGGCCTGTGTGCGTGTCAGTCACTCAGCCCCTCTTGTCTGCTCAGAAATCAGCTTGGCTGCCCACAGGACAAACAGATTTTGGTGGTGGGAGAGGAACGACTTGGTCTGCCGTGGTTAATGACTCCCAAGGCACTTCCAAGGCCAGAATGCCTGCCTGTATCCTGCTGCCGCATACTCAGGGATGAAGAACAGCTCAGGCTTAGTGTGACACAAATATGGGCACTGTGTAGATGCTGGGAACTGCCTGAACTAGCAAGGCCCTGAAGAACTCAGGGTGCTGAGGAACACAGCATGGGGTGCCCCTAAAGCTGAGCCAGTCAATGAAAACAGAGCACTGAGAGATCAGAGGCAGCTTTGCTCGGAGCAGACTGGGGCCCGCAAGGCTCACTGGCTCGTCTGGAGTGCTGTGTTAAGGCAGCACCTACTGGTCACACAAATCCTGCTGGACACAAGCTGTGCCCGCCCACATCACATGGCCAGGACCTGGTGATGTGGTCTCCTCTCTCATGAAACAGGACTCCCGGTCTCTCATCCAAAATTTCCAACCTGTGTGGGCTGCCAGAAGGCCAAGCATACTGCCAAGCCAGCTAAAACCAGAGCAGTCCAGAGCAAACTGCTCACAGCCAGGAGACAGACAATGGCATAAGCCAACATGTCCCAACTGTGCCACTAGCACAGATTCCATGCACCAACTTTCTTGGCACCATGGTCCCACACACATCTGTATTATAATACCTGTATTACACAGATATCTCATTACCTAAGGTTTCTCATCCTCTTATTGCTGAAATTGATTTTAAGGCATCCCATTATATTGAAACATCCAAGACATCCAAGAAAGCTATTTACAGCACAAGAAAAGCAGCATCTTGGCAACAACCCAAAGATGGAAAAGCTGCAGGAGTAGGAAAACTGCACAGTATATTCATACATTTATTCACTTTTATTAACCATGCTCCTTGTTATGGCACTGTCATTTCAAAACCTCATTAAACTAAACCAGTTGCATCCTAAGATTACATAATGCAGTTGAAAAGGTAAATCTTTCTACTCTCCTGATGCACCCTATAAATGTTGCAACAGAGATATGATGTATTGAGGATATTTCATTGCTAGCTTTTGTGTTCACATAAATACTATCATTCGTTTTTCACTGCAGCATAAAAAACACAAAGAATGGGTAAAAAGAAGAAAAATACTACTGTGCCTACTATAACTAATGAGTGAAACAGGACAGTGACTTTATTTTAGGAGACTATTAAATTCATTAAAGTCACCTTGGCAGCATAACCAGCATGGAAGGGAAGAACTACACCCTAAGGAGATTCCTCAGTCTAAAGTGAATCACAAGTTCAAAAATATCAGCAGCTTACAACATTCTTATGAATTTAAGTACATCTGCACTCTGTGTTGCTTCATGTTAAACAGAGTTTGGGCTCCACATCCCTTCAAGGGTAAATAAACAATTTTATTTCCAGCTCTGAGCCCACAGAACCGTAGCCGAGACTTGTACTTCTTCAGCCCCCTAAGCATCAAGTCCAATTCTCTAAACCAAAATCTACAGTGATTCTTCAACTACAACTAATACAGCCTTGATCAAAATGTTCTCAGTACATTCACGCAATACTTTTATCCATATTAAGTAAAAACCACTACGAACACAAATCAGCAATGCTGTTCTCACTTTATAGAAGAGAAACTGAGGAGACAGCTCAGTATTTCAGCTACTGCTATGCATGAGTATCAACAGCAAAATTAACAGGCATACTAATCTAAGCCTTTAAAACTGCAGTTTCTTAGGTCTGTAGGAAATGCATTTTTAAACACAGCACAGGAAAAGGAAATATGATAGAGAACTAAGTTGCCAAGAGACTGGCACAAATACTGAAATCAGTCTCTGTAATCATTTGCCTCTCACATGCTGATCACATACTAACAAAAAGCAAGCAAAGCATATTCATAATTTAGTGTATTCTGGCTCTTAGTGAACGATGAAACTGTTTCTATAAAATGAAGTTCTATGACACAGTTCTGAAAATAAAGCCTTCTTTAAAATAAAATAAACACAATATTGATGAAATACCAAGTTAAGCATTTCCTTATTTTCCAGATTCTCAGTCTGTGTCCACCAGAAGTTTTTCCCTCTTTCAGCTCTCAAGTTCTTCTCTCAACCTACTGACTCAAACTCATTAGTTTCTTTTTAATTAATATTTGACCATGACAAATAATATTGCAAATATTTTAAAGACGAGATCCCTTAAATGAAGTTACTGCCACCTGCTGATCATCTGAGGAAATCCAAACCATGGCTATTTAGCAGTTACCTTGCAAACACAGTACCACTCCCACCAGGAAACGTGTAAGGATGCTGCTTGCGGAATACATGACCCACTCTGCTGCAAGGGATGATTTCTAGACTCCCACCACATTGCCAAACTCTGAATGAGATCTCTGAAACAAAAACAGGAATGAAAGACCAACACCACAAAATACTGGTTTTTCATATCATATTTAGAGAGAAGGCTTTTAGTGATTGTTGCTGAGAAGATCAGCAAGACAGTTTTTGATAAATTCTAGGATAAACAAAGGCATATATCAGTATTTCTGATTCTGCAAGCTCAGCAGAAATAAACATTATCTTGGAAGCAAAATGTGTCTCGTATCTGAAGTTACCAGCATTGCCCAAATCCATAAACCCTGCCACAATTTGCCAGTGAGTTAGGTGTATGTGCTTTATCTGAAGGGTAAACAATAGTATGTACATTTAATAAATAAACTGATGATCTAGTTTATAATAAAATTTTTCAGCTGAAGATGGAATAAAACAGTGAAATCAAGGCAAACTAAAATAATCAATAGATTCAAGCTGCTAATGTATTATAGCAGATAAACACTCCCAAGCATTGGAAGGAGTTACATCAAGTAAATGTTGTCTTGACCAAATAAAAACATAACTTTTGAAAATTGAAGGTTATGGACAATACAATTGTAAGCCAATCCAATGATCTGAGCCAGCTAGTGATGACAAGAAGGTCTAGAAATATTGATGCTTTTCTCAACTTTGACCTCTGATAGCAGAAGTCACCTAGTGCTGAGAGAGAACTTTTCCACATTAATTCCAGATAAGTGCAGTGAGAAGGGTGCTTCTACTAGCACTGTTTCAATTTTGATGATTCCCCCTTTAGTCCAGCAGCTTGTACCAGACAGCCTTCAAGCCTCTTCAAAACCATTCAGTGTCTTTCCACAGGTTTAAAAAAAAAAAAGGCATCTCTAAATTAAAGTCAGTGTCTCTCTTTTATGACAAACTAAGTGACATGCCTTCTTCCCTCAGAAGCCTTCCTCCACATACACAAAAGAAGTCATAATAGCAGAATTACTTCAAAACTGAATTTGAAAAAACCAAAACAAACATAAAACCCCACAACTACAGGCTAGAGAACACATCATCTTGATTGCATGTCCAGGGAAATTTTAAAAAGTAAATAAAAAGAGATGTTGTAATTTCATCTGCTGGAAGTGCAAGTTAACTGCCTTTCTTTTCGATGGCCATATTCATGAATCCTATACAGTCAACATAGTTCAAGCTATAGATAGATCATACTCCAAAAACATGAATGACAACATTTGTCTTTGACAGTAACTTATCCAGTTGAATATACATGGGACAACAGGCAAAAATAATTTTTAATTTTTGTATACCTTCCAGCACCTTAGATCATTAAGAATCTCAAAAAAGTGAACATTAAGTAAAATAGCTCAGTGGGAAAGAGAGAGCAAAGGACAAAAATATAGGGAGAAGCAAACTAATTCTTATTTGCACCAACATGGCTTCTAAAGCCTGCATGGAAAAAGAAAAAAGAATTTACAGCAACTAAAACTCAAAACAACCCCACAAACTCCCTTAAGACAACTGTTTTGTTATACTCAAACAGTAGGAAAAGAAATGTTACTACTGGAGCAAGTTCAGTGGACATAGTTTTAAAATGAAAAAGAATTTTTGACATGCTTCTAATGCCTTATGAGATCAAGTTACACTTCTGTAACAGATTCATTCTTTTTATTAGAATGTGTCATCAATATAGGAGACAAGGAATGTCTTGCTCATTCCCTGATTTTAGGAAAATTAGTAAGAAAAGCCTAGATTTTCAAATTAGGCCCAAACCTTCTTATGGTCCACCCAGTTCTCTGGTGTACTCCAATTCTCCTAAGCTTATCAAAAAGCATCACAAACATACTGAGAATGGGAGTTTCTAAACTGGAGACAAGACTGAACTAACCTTGATCCACTTTTTGTACAGCAGACACATGTTACCAGTTAACATTTAGCAACAGTCAGAGTGTACCTATCTTCTTGGTATTTTGGGCAGTTTAGAGAAAATACTGCAGGCTCATCTTGAAATTTTCCAAATTGATACTGACATGTGAACAAAACCCCATATAACAGCTGCTCTGTACATGCTTGAAGGAAAAATGCTGGCTTTTATAAATGAATATGATGTGCAGAATTATTTTGCTAGTCCATTTAGCAGGTTATTTGCATTCAACACCAAGCCACTGATCTAGAGCTATGCTTGAGAGTAAAGAGGCCTGACAAGTGTGCACATTGAATTTTAAACTGCACATCACAGATTTCCAGTTATCTGGTGCATGTGTCATTTATTGCCAATTAAATCATATGCCATGTGATTTTTACTCGTCTTCAATTAGTCTGACAGCTAGGAAGAAATCATTAGCTGCCTTCTGCCTGCTTTTCAGGTACCCCTAAGTCTCCATCTTCTTCCCATGGAGGGGGAGGAACTGAATGCAGCAGGAGCAACATAAACATCTCTTGGCATCCTTGAGAGAGGAGCTGTTGCTTGGGCCCTTTCCTGCTATCAAGGCCTCAACTATCAAAGCATAAAAGGAGTTGCTAAGTGTTCACAAAAAACTCAGTTGCCAAAGCACATGCTTGTAACTAATCAAATATTTAAGTGCTTGAGTGGCAAAAGTGGTTTTCAGAGTGAATAGGAGTATTGCTGCATCAAATTTATCCAGTGACTTTCCAGGACATTTAAAAAATTAAAAATTATTATGTTTACATTAATACAATTCAGCAATATACAGCCAAAATAGCAAGACAACAGAAACATGGAATGTAATTGCTCAAAACACCCAAAGGGTTTCTTCAAGTACTGCATAGGATGGCCAGAGACAGGACTGTAGAGATGCCACTTCCAACTTTGTAGTGCATTACAGTAGCATTGAACATTTGGTTACCATGTCTCCATACAGCAGACACTTCCTTGTAGGCCAAGCATATGCTTAATGCATATGCAGATTTCAGTAACTCAAAATACTCGTGGGTTTTTACAAGTTCATGGTATTTCAGGATTTTGCAGCTAGCACGTGCAGTAGAGAAGCTTCTATCCTGAGAAGTGTTCCTAAAACACACTACTTGGAATGTCTGAGATGCATCTCTACCCAAAAAAACTAAACTAAGGACAAACTGGATTTCTTGAGGAGTTGTAGAATTCTGTTCCTTTCAAATCTTTTTTGTTTTAACACAAGTAACACATACTGGTCTTAACTGGAGAAACCTTTGCATAATACTGTCATGAAATTAACCAAAAAAACCTACTAATGCCATATTTAACCACCTGGTCAAAGAAGAAATGGCCAAAGCACAAGCTCTCTCAGCCCCTCCTCCCTCTTGCCTCAATCTCACTCACTTCAACATCTGAAAATGAGGACATAGAGAAAAAAATGCCTTCTTAACCATCAGTATCTCATAGGGCTAAAGAAGGGATATAAAACTACAAAATTCACTAAGTTTAGATGCCAGGCAGCATACTATTGGCGAAGTTCAGAAACAGATAATCCTTCAGTCAGCTAAGTTAATTGGTTTATTAAGGTGTATGCAATAACATTAAACTCATTCTCTTGTACCCTACTTTTCATTACTAAATTAAGCAACATCTTAAAAACTTAAAAGTTCCTTCAACTGTCAGCATTTAAATATTATTATATTTAATTAATAACTCAGGATGATGCTTGACTTTTGAAAAAGATAGCATTTTTGAAACTAATTGCCTATCTACAGCCTGTAATTTTTTTTACCAACTAACTTCCATTACAAAAAAATTGCACTGCTCAATAAGCTAATACATTTATTCCCCCACATTTAGCATATAATTTTTAATTTGCTATAATTCTTTCATTGAAATAAACATTTTGGATTTTGCCAATAATGTGTATGAAATTTTAACTCTGATTTTAACACTCTTTGCACAAAATCAGGAAAACCATGACTCCTTGACAGTAAAGGAAGTGATGAAACCTGCTTTCTTTCAAGGCTGATCAGAAGGTAAATAATACACATACCTAGGTTTTCTCCACCCCAAACATCCATCATCATGTCATACTTTCCTAGTTCTTCAAAATAGGATTTGTCCATCACAAATAATCCACCAGCTATCATGGGTGTCCTAAACAAACAAGAAAAATTAAATTAAAGAGTACCATGAACTTGGGGTAACTATTATTTGCACATCAAGATTAATACCTCCTTGAAAAAACTGGCAATGCTTTTGAAGGCAATTTATTTTGCATCTATCACTTCAAATGCTGTTTCCACACTTTTCTAGGGCATACAAAATGCCACGACCACCTCTGAGGTAGCTTCCAAATCTCCATTTGGCTCCTAAGTCCCTCATTTAAAGGGTGGCAATTTGTGCCAGCAATAAGACATTAAAACTGATGCTGTATTTTTAGCTCTCAAAACACACTAACTTTAAACAGTGACACCTACTTTTTCTTAAGGGTAAATAATTTACTAGTGTGTTTTAAACTATTTTTAAATACCATTTTTTTCTGAGAGTCTCATAATGCTCCATATATATGAATGAAATTTCAATATTGATGTAAGCTATAGTAAAGATATCCTTTCAGACTCAGAGAAGATGATTTCTAACTTTGCTTAGTTGCAAACTACAATTTACTTGAGAAGTGTACAGACATACTTTATGGGAGCAACTGGATTTCCTTGTCGTGCTCTTCTTTGCTCTGGTGTCATGTAATCCCACTTGAATACAAGGTTCCAGTCAAAGCCTTCAAGAAGAAAAGTAGGCTGTTAAAATTACTGTGGTTATCATACAATTTGTTGTAACAACGTTCACTAAAAACACTGGGAACTGTAATTTAAATTAAAATTTAAACTTGTGCAAAATTCTGGGTAGAAAACAAACAAGTAGGAGTCCAGATGAAAGGTGAAGAAATAAGAGAATCTCAAACACCAAATCACTTTGGATCGTGTCTTCATCTACTTCACAAAGTAGGAAACCCAAGTGGCACCCTTACATCAAATAGAAAACATCATATGATGATCTTCCAGCCATTACAAATGCTCCCAACAATCTTTACTGAATAACTGCATTGCGACTCTTTAGAAGTGATCACATACATTTACACAGACTTTATGCAGTACTCTTGGAGGTACTCTGACAGCAAGCGCTCTCTATCATGAAGGTCACAAGTTATGTAGGTTCCACTTATCTTCTTACAATTAATTTAACTTCTTACTTTCCCATTGTGTTTTAAGTGCATCATTTTTTAAAACCTGAGGCAAGTGCTAGAGCACCAAAATCTTACTTTCCTTATGCATATGCATGTAAGTGTGAACACACAGTAACAACTGGTCTGGGCCTGCCGTGAGTTAAGCACAGAAGCACAAAGATGACTAGAACAGACAAGACCAATAGGTTGCCTATAGCAGCTTTTTACATAACAGCCATTAAATTACCTCTTTTAGGCAATGGTACAGAGCTGGTATAGGACAAACTTCCTATAGGAAACACTTTCATAACAGTTTTTGTGCTGGATTATGCCCATGATCATGAACATCTATTAAAAAACTGCACAAGGCCCATAGTCCTCTCCCAGTACACCTCGCAAATCAGCCTTGTACACTCTGCCTGCTGCCAAACACATTTAGATCCTATGAGGTCATGTAATGAATGATTTCCAGACTTCTGGTGCACAGATGTCAATAGTTTTCATTCTCCAGTATAAAGATAAAGCAATTACTTTGTGGAGAAGTGGGAAAAAAAGCTAAAGTAAACAGACAACAATTACAGCCCTACAAACTGCCCGTCTGCATCCGTAAAGGTGCATAGCAATGATTGATATAGGAAGTTAAAAACTCCACAGTTTTCATTTTAACTCATGTGATACTTAGCACACACAATACAAAAATTATCCTGAACAGTCTTTACAGCACATATGCCAGCTTTCTCTCCATGTTTGAGTATTTCATGAAATGTTGCACTCTAAAAATGAAAGACTGCCTAACTACTCCAAAACTCCAAGCAGCAAAACTGTAAAATAGCTACAACCTACAGTACTTCGCCAGCATGAAGAGTAAAATGAGTTCCAATATTTCCATGCAGTTAAAAAGCCTCATTCCATCCTAGATAGCCAGCAAAATTACTTGCATCTGGGAGAAGTTGAACAGCCCACTGTACTCCATCAGCAGCGATAGACAGTTACCGTGTACTCCAGTGAACACAAGGGGTCTCTTTTGGAACACAGCACTCTCACAAACTGAACAAGTGTATAAAGTCTCTGCACATTTAAAACTGGTTTTCTGTCTCCATTTTCACAGACTCTGGGAAAAATCTGCACTCAATGAGATAGTATCAGTAACTCTGTAAAAGGAGTATTTTTAAACACAGTGCATATCCAGTATGAAATTCTATCCGGTGTAAACTGCATCACAGGCATATTCTAAATTATTAGATCTCAGTTAACTACAGCTTGTTCCAGTAATTACAGTGTTTCTCAGGGTAGCATAAACACTTTTGGAAACCCCTTCCCAAAAAAAAAAAACCCCAAAACACCTGTAACATGAAGTGCATGGATTTAGTTTTGGTCAGACTTGGGAATTATTTCAGACGTGTCCACTTAGAAAAAAGTGTGTACCACTTGCTAAGTTGCTTGTCTTGGGTGATTAAGTCCTTTCAAGACAGACCAGGCACAAATGCTATCCCAGCTGTTTCAACTCTCCATGCTTTAGCCACACAGACATTGTACCTAAAGTTGAAAGCATAGTTCGGTTTCCATGTTTAGACTTGGCCCCAGTGGAAATGTCCTGTGGTGCCAAATGCTGTAGTGCCTCTAACATGGCAATCTGTCTTTTTGAAACTGACAAGAAATATATTACTCATATTTCAGCTAACCCTCAAATAGCTTGGCACACTGGTATGGGCAAAATTTCTATTAATGTTAAAAAAGACAGTTTCTCAACTCCTCATTCAGAAGGACACAGGCTTCATGTACTTTAAAAAAAAATGAAAAACCCAATCTCTATTGTGTACAAAGGGAAAAAATGAGTACTAAAGAGTAATAGATAAATGAATGAATTGGGAAATGTAGTTTCAAAGATAAAGCATAAGGAGCAGTAGCAAGTGAAACAATCTCTAAATCTTCTCCCACTTTACTTGGAAAGAATTCAGCATGAACCCAGCAGCAACCAATCTAAGGTTTCAAGGAAAGAATTCCTTTTCCTCCTGCAGACAACAATAAAAGCCACATAATGGTATAGGGATTTCTGTAGTCGAGGTTTAATGAATAGATCAAGTAAAGGCCTTAAGGTTTAATAATACTGGCACACACAATAGCACAGAACTATACATTAGCATACTGTGAAAATATGCACCGTAGGTGTAATTTCAAAACATTAATTAGAAGGATATAGAACCTCTCACCTCCAGATCACTGATGAACTTGTAGCATATGCAACATTATGCAAATACTGCTTTTATTTTAGTTTACTGGAACACTCTAGGTGACCAGTTAAAGACGAGAACCTAAAAGAACAGACTTGAAACTGTTTTTTCCTTCCTCACTCAAGAAAACCCATTCAGAAAAAGATGGGACACTGTGAGAACAGCACTCTAATTTTTATGTTGTGGCTCATCTTATACCTTTATGCAGACAGGTCAGTTTCCAGGGTTGTGGGAACAATTACTTACAAACAACAATAAAAAAGGGGGTGTGGGTGGCAGCTATTTTAAATACTAGTTTTCTTGTTAGCAGTGAAAGAAGTTCTAAAAATCTGTAGTAAGTAAGGAGTTTAACATGTAGTTGCCCTCTCCTTCTTTGTCAAAGGAGATGAGAAGAATTTTTTTATTTATTCTTATTTAGGGCTTCAAAAGTCATTTCAGTATTTGCTGTCAATGCTTTACACTACCTAGACATATTGAAACTGTAGTACTTCTCAATTTAACAGTGGATTTTTTTTAATGGCAGAGGTATAAACACTACAAATTTTCATGGTCACATGTGACTGTTTTCACAATTACAGATCATGGCTGACAAACATTTATTTTTTTTAAACACATTCCAAAGCCTTCTGCTTATTCAGAAGAGTTTAATTTTTTAAGCAAACCAGCATCTTGAAAAAAACCTCATAGACACTGCATTGTTGATGGGCTTCTAAACTAGTGAGCAATTAAAGCCTGTGTTATCTAAAAAGAGAAACCATAAGCTCTGGCTATTAGCTTTTTCTGACACATTTACACAACCCTACAAACCTTGGAGCAAGTATTGTATATTGGTAAAAGGCAGCATAAACTTATAAGAATTAGTATAATAAAGATGAACTTTTAAAGCAGAGAATGAGAAGGCCAATTAAAATCCAAGCCAAGAAGCAAGTGACCTACAGAACTTGAAACTAGACCTATGAAAGGGAAGAACAGTATGTTAATTGCCCATTCCACAACTGCAGTGATTATGAGCTTTGATTCTTGATGGGTCTTTTTAAAGTCTGTATTCCAGTACAGGTACATACCGCCTTTTAAATCAGCTGACGCCCCCACGTACTGGAAGTTGTCCATATTAATTACATCAATAATAGGAGACACAACTCTGGTCTTGTCCTAAAATAAATGTTAGAAAGTGATATTGAAATAATGAAGTCAATATATCAAGGTTCAGGCAGGATGTGATGTTGAACAATTCAGCAGGATTTCATTAGCATGTCTCCCCAGCTCTCCCCCTATTTCCACTTACGGCTCTGAGGAGCCAGTGCTGTGAATAGCACTGCTCAGCACTGCTTCACAGAGCAGAAACCATAGGATGTGACTGGAAATCCTCTTTCTATTCTAGGCTACTTCTGTTCAGTAATCTCCCTCTTCTGACTTGCTCTTGAAGAAGGCAGCAAATTTATGGTTCTAAAGGCAGGCAAGCAAACAGCCCTTCCATTCTTACTTTTGAAACCAAAGCAAAGAAAAGCACCCAGGCAATTTATATTTTCCACAGCAAGTCTCCAGTCATGCAGTGTACTAGTGTCCTATTATTTCAACCTTTAAGGGACACTTAGGCCTTTCTGCAATCAGAAAAGTCTTAGGTTAATGCCAATCCATTTCACACTAGAAGAATCACACTTCAATAACAGATACTCAGATAGGAAAGAGAACCTAAAAAGCACCTCAAACTCATGAATGCCATTAATCTCCAGCAGCCAAGATTCCAGTGATACAGATAACCACACTCCTCTGTCCAACCACAGTCCTGTATACTATTTTGAGCAATGTTAATTATTTTAGCTGATGTTTTTGCCAAAATAGTTTAAGAACAAAAATCTTTCCAACAACTCCACATGCATCATCCAGTAGAATCACAAGACCTCAGTATTCTAAAAAAAGACTCATCTAATGTTAGAAATGCAATATCATGGTTAAGTGAGTTTGTCTCCATGACTTATTGCTTGAATTCAAAATAAGTTTTGAACTGTACAATTTAACATAATTCAGAGAACAGATAACTTCAGAACAGCGAATCACCAAATCTGTGAATATTAAAAAAAATTTTTTTGAACAAACAGGAGATATTTTGTTAACTCCTGTTACAGAGAAACCATTCTCATGGTTAGAAAAATACAACCTAAATATCTCCATTTTAGGAATTCATTTTACAAGTATGTCTTGAAACAACAACACATATATTCTAAACAGTGGTTCAAGCGATGTATCCCCCTTGCTAATCAGTATTATACAGAACAGATTGGAACCAAATTAGTATGAGAATAGCTTGAGCTCATAAGAAGAGACTTAAAAGCAACTCTTAGTCAAATGCTTTGCTTGGTCCAATAAGAACCTTTAACACCCACTTTCTTTTATTGAACCTTAACTATTCAATCTGTGCCGATTTTTAATAAGCCCTAATTACATATATGGCATTTCTAGGTCATTCTGCCTGAGTGAACAAAAGGTCACAAACTTCTGTATCATCCAACAGAAGAATTGAAGCAAACACAAGAGAATTCAAGCTGAAGACACTTTTCTTCTTACATTCCCTTTACTACCACTGCAGCTATGCCGCCCAGGCCAAGAATCTGCTTTTATGAGAGAGGCAATGTAACGTCTAATCTGGTCTGCTACTAAGCATTCATTAGTTTGGTCTAAAGTAAACTAGAAACACATACAAAAAAAGACCAACCAGTCATATTCCCCCATTGATCACATCTTTAGCTCCTGTTTCTGCTAGTGGTAGCCTCAAGCCCATGTTTGCAATGGCAAGCAAGGCACAGTTTTGCTAACTGTGTTGTACTGAGGAGGCAGTTACTATTTACTGCACCTTCACTGCAAAGTCCCCTGTGTGTGTGTGTGTGTACACCTTCCTACATCACTGAAATGCTTTAGATGTACCCACGCCCTTATTTTAGGCACTCTATTTATAGTGCTAGAATTAGGAAACTCCCTTAAATAAAGACTGATGAGACAGAAGATATCCAACCTGTCCAGTTATTTACAGTACACCTATGAGCATAAAATACAAAAATGAAAACACCCTTCCTTTCTTTCTCGTTTATTCCTTAGCTGAAACAGAGACAGCTTATTCATCTATGCCCCTCTCCAAATCTTTTGAGAAAGATTTGGTTTTTTCAAATGGTTCTACTTGGCCAGGTTGAACCTGGTGGTAAAAGCTGCCCAAGTTATCAGGTGTCACATCAGGCACAGCTTCATTTAGGCTTCAGCTTATCTCCACCAAGCCGCATAAGCAGGTACCACGTCATCTCCACACATTTGGGATTTCCTCAGGCTTTTACTGTTCTATCAATATCAGTGTGGCACCACACTAACACCACTTGCTACATCTAATTCCCAGTTGTTTCTCTGACAGCCAAATACCCAGGCCATGTGCATTCAGTCTGATGTATAACCCCCACACTGTTGGCTTGGAAATATGCTGTTCCTTGTGTGACTTGAAATTTTAGGACTTGCTCAGCAGCAAAGCAAAAAAAAAAAGATCTGTACATTCTTAAGGTGATGATTTGTAGAGCATTAGAAAATTGTTAATGCAGAGACTGCTAAAAGAGAGCTTGTGGGTCTCTAAATTACAGAGTTCACTCATTTAAAAGACTAAAAAGCAGCTGCTCCCTTTAATCACACCATGGATAAGTAAGTACCCCCTGCTTTGATAATTTAACATAGAAAATCTTTTGCCTTCTAATGGCAAGCACAACCGGAAAACCATGCACTTCTTGGAGAAGATAATGAAAAGAAACAGCCTGTGAATACTGCAAGTCTCTAGCACCTGGAAATTTGTAGCAAACTATTTCATCTTGACAATTTATAAGGAAGTTATGAATGCTCTAGAGAGTTAGACTTAAAATATTGTTCTCATAAACCATGAGAAATTATCCTCAAGATTCTGCATGTATTGCTTCCTCCTTCTAAAAATCTCAAGACACTTCAAAGATTAAGCTTCACAACACTCTTAAGAGCAAATATAAAAATTTTCCTTTTAGCATTGTGTCAGTTAAAAGTTGACTCACTCAAAGTCACAAATATCTGAGACAGACATGAAAAAGCCAACCACATCTCACTTCTTAATCTTAGTTATTTGTTCCTTTTAAGATCTTCTTTGTTTAAAAAAATCTTCCTAAATGTGATAGAGGATTTACTGCTACACTATGAAAACAGATTAGTTCAGTTCTGCATCATAATCTTTCAATTTATTTTTCTCATACAATTGCTGAATTCTAAGAATAAAACGTCAAAGTGTTTAGAAATTTGAAATGGAAAAAGCCAAGTAGACAAGTGCGCATGAAATTGCTAGTAGTTATAGATGTTTTCAGGATTGTGTGTACTTACTACTATGCTGACATTTTTGAGGAATCAAAGGGTTAACCTCCACTGTCTCCTCATTTAATCACACACACAAAAAAAAAAAAAAAAATCTAGAGTGCATAAAACGTAGCCTTAGCAATCAAGCAGAAAACCACTGTCCGGGAAGGAGCAAAGATACCAGCTCCAGGTTACACCAGTATCTGTACACATTCTGAACGCTAAAGCAATCACCCTGTGTGTATGTTGCTTCTGCTTTAAGCCTTTGCTCAAATTGCTGTAGAAAAATCCCTAGCAAAGTCAGACCCCTCAGAAATGCTAGGCAAGCATGGCTCATGAAAAAAGGAAGACATTCTAACCAGGAAGCCATCTTATAGAAGAAAACTGTGGGATGGCTCATGCTTCAGTTGAGGAAGAAAGCTTGATATCTCAGATGTCAGAGGCACAGCTTTCTAAAGTGGCTATAGCACATCAGACAGAGTACTGCAGAAATGACTCTATTCAGAGTGCTTCTTGGAAGCCATAAATTCTAGTATTGTAACACACACAACTAATCTCCCAAAACTCCAACAGAAATAAACACCAAGTGGGCAATTCTGGAACAGAAAGAAAAAAAGAAAAACAAAAGACACTTTCCACCAGATATATAATACAGGCAGCTGCATATCAGCAAACGTGGTATTAATGAATAGCAGCCTCGACCTGAAAAAAGTTACCTGTGAGGCCAGAGCAGAAAAGAGTTCACGTCTATTCAGCTTCTTGTCACTGAGACTATCAAAAAATGCTGCCAATTAACATCAACTGACACACTGTCTGCCCTGTGAGCAGAACGAATCCATTTAAAATAACAAAGGACTATCATATACTATGCGTAAACACTAACCATGCCTTAATTGTTTGAACAACCAGAAAGCTTAGAAGCTGCTTTTTCAATCCCCATATCTGTTGGTTGGAAAGCTTTGCAGATGAAAGTTAACTGGAATTCTATATTCATTATTTATTTAACAGTACAACAATCTTTTAAGCATGGAAAAATATATTCATACAGCTAAAAACTATTCAGTGGCACACAATTAGTGTGTATTATGGTGACAACTGGAAGGAGCAAGTTTTGGAGGATCTAATAATTCACATGCTACTAAATGTAGCTGCCACAAAAAGCGAAGTATGTGCCAGCTTCTCCAACTAAATACACCCCATGCAATGCTGGATCTTCACAAAATTGCCAGCAATTTAATGAGAGCTTTTACATTCTGTTACGATGAAAAGGTAACACTTTTTCAAATTCCGTTATCAGTTTCACCAAGATAAATGAGGATGCCCTGCAAAAAGTCATACACAAGTGAAACAGGAAAAATGACTAAGTAACTGTCTTACCAAGTGCAGGGTTTTGCTGACCAAAACTACCACTTCTCTTCTGATTTCTTGAATAAACAGATGCTCCAAACACAAAAGGTCTGAAAACAGTTCCCATATCCTAGATTTCATTAATGCTTTAGCTGCAAGTATTCTTCACTTCTTTTAGAGATATATTTAATGCCTTCAAGTTTATTTTCCTAGTTAATAATTAGAGAAATTCCCCCAACCCTTCTGAGGCTGCAACACTTCAGATGGGTACAAAAATAGGAGGAAGTGCTTTGTTACTCATGCTCACGGGCTTTGTAGGCTCTAGGTACTTTAATAATATCCAGGTCTGAGCCGCTCAGTTATTTCTATTCCAAAACAAGATCTCAGCTGCTGATGTGTCTTGGGCAACTTGCAATATTTCTGAAATACCCAGTAAATACAACAGGCTGTGGCCAATTGTATGAGGTTCAACAAGGCAAAGTGCCAGGTTCTGCCCCTGGGTCACAATTTCATGCGATGCTAGAGGTTCGGGGATGCTGATTGACAGCAGCTAAACATGACCCAGCGTGTGCCCAGGTCAATGGCATCCTGGCCTGGATCAGCAATAGTGTGGCCAGCAGGACCAGGGCAGTGATCATCCCTCTGTATTCGGCACCACTGAGGCCACACTTCAAATCCTGAGCCCAGAACTGGGCTCTTTAGTCCAAAAAAGACATTGAGGTGGTGGAGTGCATCCAGAGAAGGTTAACAGAGATGGTGAAGGGTCTGGAGCACAAGCCTTTTGAAGAGGAGCTAAGGGTGTTTAGCCTGGAGAAAGGAGGCTCAGGGGAGAGCTTATGACTCTGTACAACTACCTCACAAGGGGTTGTAGCAAGGTGGGGAATCAGTCTCTTCTTACAAGTAACAAGCATAGGAAAGAGGAAATAGCCTCAAGTTACATCAAGTTACAGGGAGGTTTGGACTGTGCATTAGGAAAAATTTCTTCACTGAAAGAGTGGTCAAGCATTGGAACAGACTGCCCAGGGAAGTGGAGGAGTGACCATCCCTGGAGGTATTTTAGAGATGTGTAGATGTGGCACTTCAGGGACATGGTTTAATAAGGGGCTTGGCAGGTGCTCAGGTAACAGATGGACTCAACAATCTTAAATGTAATTTCCAACCTATATGATTTTATGATTCTAAAAGCATCATGGAACCAAGCAGAAAAAAGAAAAATCAGTCATCAATTGATAGCTTCTTCATTGGCATAGTGAGTATATGGGGTTTTCTTCCTTTTCTCTCCCCCTTTCTGTTTTTGGAGGGAAATGCAAAGGAAAGCTTAAGGTAGATAAGTGAAGAACCAGAGTAGCTTACCAAAACCATTTTGATCCGGAGCATTTTGGAACTAAACCTTTCCTGGAAGACTAGCTTTCCAGAAAGGGAATGCAATTAAGAAAGAATAAAAACCCTGTTGTCTTGAGTGTTGCTCAGTGCTTTTTTGGAATCACACTTCATTCAATTTCCACTTCAACTGAGTTCTTCCAGAGCAAGTTAACAAGTACCTACCCCTGGAGAAAACAGTATACTTTCACTCTCAATCCCCTCAATTGCTTTTCCAGGAGACAGACTAAGCATCATCTTCATAGATGCTGAGAGCCTCTAGCTCCTGCTAGTTTCCATGAGAATTTTGGTTTCACAAGTCATCCTCTCTTCTAATATCACACCGAATCTTAACGAAGCATAAAGATTCAGGTAAACTGAATCACACCAAGATGATATTGGTAGAGGAGAATCATACTTTGCTTTAAAGATTTTCAGTTTACTGAGGCAGTCCCCAAAGAATGAAGGAAGCATATATTTGAATTGCTTGCAAAGATAATAATAAATATTCAGATTTTATGTTCCTGTGTTCACAGATTAAATGAACAAAAATATGTTTTAATCACAGAACACTCCAATCATCTCCATCATCTTAAATCAGGGGAAAAAAGCTTCCTTAGAAAAATGAATAAAATTAATCTAGTATAAACCAGATGGCTTTAAAATTTAAAAGCTGCTTCTTGAGGAGATTACGTTAGAACTCTTTACTAACCTCAGCTACTCTTTCCAAAAGCGGTTCCAGCCAGTGTTCATTGCACTCACAGTGGCTATCCAGGAAGGTCAACACTTTCGCCTGTGCTGCATCTGCCCCTCTGACCCGGGAGCGCATCAGGCCTGAGAAGTAAAGATAACAAGTTTTAAGCTCTTCCTGAGGAAAACAATCAACAGTAGTGAGAAGCTACTGCATTCCCAGTTAGTAATTAGTTAAATTACTCTAACTCAGACAGAGCAAATACACAAACTCCATTATCAAAATCACGTGCTAATTAAGAATCCAGTGAAATGACTTCACACCAAACAGCCTGCAAGTGCCCAAGCTACTGCACGCTACAGGTTTCCATCTGATTTAAGCAGAAGCAGCAAAGTACCTTTTCAAAACAAATGATACACAAGTACAGATGGGTCTGCATCACTCTAAGTAGTATTTATACTGATAAATCTTACTTAAGATTGGACCTGAAAAACAAATATGTCTCCTACAGTTCTACTATGAAACTGAGGAAAGCACCATCATTAACTTATCTTCCCCAGCTTTTTGTCCCCCCCATTTTAGTTCTTACCAGAGTCTGTCCATTCGTCTAAGAACTTCTTCCAGAAATAACCATGCTGCATTAATTCCCTTCTGAGACCCTTACCTCAACCCATTTGAACTGTCTTTCCTCTGTGATTACAGTAATTTTCTTGTTTTGTAGCTTGTTTGTGGTTTGTTTGTTTTTAACAGATATCTTCAAGAAGAAAGTTTTGGTAAAACCGTAAGGTTCTTCTCTTCTCCATGTCTTGATTACATAAATAACCTCACTGATTTACCTTTTTCTTCTTTCTGTTTTAATATTTGTTCATTGGATGACCTCACCATTCCTTAAAGTCCCTTGCTGTACACACACGTAGCAAGCTTCCTTCCATTACTTTGCAAATTTCCTATCTAATTTTTTCTACTACTATTCAAAAATTCATTGATTTCTTTTTGTCATGAGACCAAAAACAAGTCTTTGTTTTTCTTTTTCTTTCCCCATTGTTTCCCACTAAATCTATTCTGGTTTGTTTGGGTATTTTTCCCCCTAACTGAAACACTGTAAGAGAGTCAAGCCTGTTACTTACCTCTCCCTTTACAAAATAAACATGCAAAACATGACTATGCCAACAGAATACAAGATGCCTAAGAAGAAAAGCTTGTTTGCTCTGACATTCAGCAACAGCCCCATCAAGATCCTTTTCCTATCTCTTATTTCAAGCGTGAGCATTTCAGAGTTCCAGATATGCACTGTGCTATGGCTCTCTAACATTTTACCTTCTATCTGTGGCACACTGACATCTAACTGTACCTCAATGACTTTGCACTGTTGCCCTAATTCCAGCCTTTGAATCTGTTCTGTTTTTTCCACATCAAACCATTCCTCAAGCACTATGGCTATACTTTTTTTAACTTTTCAATTCCTCCTCCCAGAGCTTATTATTTCTAAATAACACTGTTGTAGAACCTACTGTCTTATCCTACTTCTATTGAGAACACACAATAGTGTTTCTAATTTCAGACTTAGCGGCAAAAAAAAAGGAGGTGAGCCCTTTGGTCATTGAGTGCTCCACAATCACATTCAGGCTTACTATGAATAGAGCTGAAAAAGTTCCACTGAACATTTATTCTGTAACTACCACACCCTCAAACACATCTGTTCCCATAACAACTGAGACTACAGATGAGACTAAAAGCTACTAATGTTTATTTCTGAAAGAAAGGCAGTTAACGTCATCCCCTCCACTGACACCATCTCTTTACTCCAACTTTTGTTTTAAAACACATTGCTTTCCTCTATTATTCATATTACTGAGTAACTCTTAGCATCCTACACATCGGTTAATTTCACCGATTCTCTTAAATTTTAATTTGTATGTGTAATATTTAACCTTAATCTCACAAAGATACAAAGTATACTGATAGTCTGTCTTCAATCTGCAAACAGTTGTTTTTTTCTGACATAGTAGATTTGTCAAATTATATTTAATTTTCAGATATACTGATGCACATTCCTAAGTATGTTTTTGTATACGCATTACAAATTAGTATTTATCATTACTAAAAAAACAAACATCAAAAGGTGCTACTTCATTCTGTTTATTCCCTTACTACTATTTCCATCTTCAAGTGATGCATTAAAAAATGACATTAACTTACTCAGAACCTGGCAACCATGGCAAGTCATAAAAGACCTGCTTTCCTAATAAGCCTTTGTTCACAAGTATATTCCAAACAGAATATTTAAACTCTAAGAACGCATCAGTCATTGCAATAACTTTAATTATGGGACAACACAGGTTTTGTGCATAGTATTTCCAGTTCCTGACAAACTAATGATTTCAGCTCCTCCCCAGGCTAGGCTGGCAGTCTGGAAGATACAGTGCTTATAAAAATTATCAAGCACATATCTGCTAATTCAGTCAGCTATTTCAACTGTCAAATCTCATTTATTATTTCAAACAGCTGTAGAACACCAATTGCCTGTATCTAATACTCTAAACTCCACTGTCAGTAAACTGCTGACTGAAGGGCTCAATAATGTGAGACCATAATTTACAAAGCAACACAGAACAAAACAAAATTGTAAGACAAATTTGTTACAGGGCACACTGGCTTCAGCAAAACCAGCATACTTGGTCCCAGCCCTCCTGGCTGCTCAAACCCTCTTAAGTCAAAACAAATTGTTTGTCAGGCTGTCCATCAACTAAATCCTTAAAATGATATCTAATAAGGGAACCAGCAAAAAAAGAGGGCTATTTTTAAGCTGCATCATTTCAAACACAGGTACATTTTACAGTGGGACCTTGTACACAATGGAAGCAGCTTAACTAAAGATTCAGTGTGTAAGAGGAAGGAAAGTTTGAAGATTAAATGTAATTCTTGAAGGAAGCTTTCACTGTAAAAGCCAACAACAGGCCATTGTGCACACAACAATATGGAAACAATCACAATTACTGTTTTTACCTGCACAAACACATTTTTTCATTCCTTCTACTAGTATGTTTAAAGTGGCAATCTCTCTTCCAATAAGGAATGTTAAGCAGAATGTTCCTTTAAAAGACTTGATGAAAACTAACAGATAAGGCAGCACAGTGGAATTTGTATCTTACTTCCCCAAAATTAAGCTTACCTTCTCGTCGATCATTTCGAAGAACCCGTACTTTTTCAATTTTTCCCAAGAGAGCGCCATCATCAGCTTTAAAAAATAACACAATAAGAAATATTAAAATTAAAAAAAAAAAAAAAAAAATCAAGTGATGAGAACCAGTTTGACATTCAACACTGTATACCAGAAGAGAGGCTGTTTCCAAAGAAAAGTAAAAGCTTTTTGGGTGAAAATGTTTGTGGTCATAATTAGCTACTCATCTCACAAGACAAAGGAAAATCACCAGGCTAAGAAATTACTACCTTCATTATGTTATTTAAAGCTAGCTTAATTTTACAGTCTTGAAATAATTTTATTTAACTATCTTCTCTTTGCTTACTTTAGACAGTGTCTACATTGCATAGAGAAAAAAAAAATTCATAGGATTAAATAAAATGTTTTCTTTACCTATGAGAAAGCTCACTTTCTAACCAACATTAAGACAAATCTGTCCTAAGCTAACTAAAAAGGTATTAAAGTATTCATGCAAATATAAACACTTGCTTCTTCTAAGAAATATTACTCTGAGGTCCATTTCAATTGTTTAAACTTGTATCATGATACTGTAGTACCTACAAGACATTGACTTATTTTGGATTCAGTAAGAATTCTTCCAAGAGACTAATGGAGACAGGCATTCATTTAAAACAGCACTACAAAAATATTTGTTGCAAGCACCATGGGTTTTATTTTTACTTAAGTTAACACATCATGAAAAGGCTCTTTTAAAAGGTACACTCTTGTCCTTCAGCTAACAGGAAATAATAAGATATACCTGAAATATTTATAGAAACTTCACTTTTCCACAATGACAGATATGGAAGACTTAAGATCTGGTTTTGGCCAAGTCTCTGCAAACACCTATTCATGAGTCCTATTCTCAACTGAGTCACCTATCATCATCTACAGGAAATCTTACCAGAATAAGCACAGTAAGGTAGGACTCTGTAAAAGTACTTACGATCATTACTGTAGTCATCCACCAGTATGATTTCCTTAATAAGATGTGTTGGACTTTTTTTAAGGACACTGAAACAGACCAAAACAAAAAAAGCATTCAAGCAGTATTAATTTTCCATAATGATGTGATAAAAGCAGTTACTTTGTTATGCTGCAGTAGAACCTAGCCCAGGATGTTACTTTCAACAACAGCAATTGGGCTGTTCTTACAGAAAGCACGAAAAGAGGCACATATATAATTTTGTGTGCTCCTTCCCCCCTGCCTCCCCTACCCTCTCTATTCCAGCCTCCAGAAATCAGTGCATTAGACAATATCTAACATGGAACTTTTGCAGGTGTCTTTTGAGTCCAATATCACCTGGGAATCCATCTACCCTGACTTTTTCTTGAAACAGCCATCCTCCAAACATCATCTGGTAATTGGTCCTACACTTCCATGCATTTTAGTTAAGGTGAGCAATTTTGTTTAACATCACTATTTCAGAATGCAAAAACTGAAGATCTCAATGAAATTAAGACTCATTTTTTCCTCTGCAAATAGTTCAGAAGAACATAATGGGTTGTTACTTCCCTTTCTTATCATAAGCTGTTACCTGACAGAAATGAATGGCCTTTAGAGAAACATTAGGCTCTCTTATGCATACCTGACAACGGTCCGAAGCAACGCAGATCTTGCCTCATTATGAAAGGTGATCACCACACTAGTGGCTGGCAAATCTATCCGCCATTGTTTCCGTTGACACCTGTAAGAAATAATACCTTGTCATTTCAACGTAATTTTTACACCTCAGGCTTGGCAGCCAGCCTTCATTGCAAAGTATTTATCTATTAAACTCATAGACATGCTGCCTAGGAAGAATGAAACACCTTGTTTTCAAGTGAGAATGTAATCAACCTGTCTTTTGACACTTTTGGTAGCTGTCTTAGTACACGAAAGACTAAAAAGTCAGA
Source organism: Monarcha castaneiventris obscurior (assembly GCA_026261815.1). Classification (NCBI taxonomy): domain Eukaryota; kingdom Metazoa; phylum Chordata; class Aves; order Passeriformes; family Monarchidae; genus Monarcha; species Monarcha castaneiventris. The sequence continues at coordinate 5,134,899 of JAMPIT010000472.1, forward strand.
AGCAGATATGGGCAGGTTCAGAAAAGTCACCAGACCATCATCATTGCACTATGTCAAAAGTCTTTTGTGCAGTTGAATGTGAAACCAGAGCCCTTCTTTTACATTAAAAGCATTCAATACATCAAAGGAAATAAGCATATTTTCAACAAAAATGCACAGGTTCACAGGCTACCACGTTTCTTCTTTAGAACAGCATGTGTCCACTTTTCCCTTTACTTTTAAAGCTCCTATAACATCCTGGCCTTACTCATAGATAAAACTAGTTTTCTATTCTAATGATAACTTGTTAGGCTCATAACATTCAGAATTCGAAAAACAGAGCTACCTGTGACAATGCTGAGCCAACTAAACACAGAACCATATCCTTCCAAACCATAAAGATAATGAAACAGTCCATCTATGTCAACTCATTTTTCATCACCTCTAGAAATCTGAGATTAATATAATAAGCAAAAAGAAGCAAATCCCAAAATGCTTCCTTCAGGACTACATACAGTTAAGATATTTAACCCAATAAAATAAACCTAAAAAAGACACTACTCTCATTGTATTAGAAACTAGCAGTACTAGAAAACAATGTATATTGAGTTTATGCCAAAAGCATTACAGTGTGACAAATCATGATACTGATTGCCATTTGTGCGGTGACACACACCAGTGATGTATTTTTTCCATATCCTTTAATTAAGGGTAGAGTTTTAACAGGCCTAGCTGTCTTCACAGGGAAAAAACCCACCTAGCATACACCTCTAGCAAATTCAGCAATTGATTTCAGAACTTATTTCAGCAATTCAATTTCTGTACTCTGTGCAGTGTTAATCAGACTAGTTTTTAAGAGAAGTTTGCCACTCACACTTCTAAAACCAGGCCTCTGCCTGTATAAAAGCCCACTCTAATCCTTAACCTGATTAAGCATCTGCAACATGCACCATAAACCAGGCAACCTTCAACCTCTTGGAATCACAGAGCAAGCAGCACTGTGCTTCTTGCCCTTGCCCACCCTACAAAATCCCAAAAACCTGTGGTGTTTTTGATACAACACACCCATAGTGTCACACACATGACATCAGTGCCTGCATGAAACAAAACATTATCATGCTGCAGTGACCTCACTAGGCTCTGAACAAAAACAGAGTCTATGCCAAGCCTACAACTGCTGTGTCAGATTAGTAGGGCCATCTCTGGCTTTGTGGTGGGCGTACAAGATGGCTTTGTCACTAGTGCCCAGCGTGGAACGCATAAATCTCAAATGCCTATGCATTCCTGAAAAATAAAGAGCAGCTTCTCTAGTGTGAGCTTCTGGCAATTCATCTAGACAGCTAAAAGACATGCAATTATTATACTCCAAAGCCTGCAGTGCCAAAGAAGATATTCTTTATTCTGCTAACTTTCAAATTACCCACAGAGGACAGGGCTACTGCGCACGCAGTTTTCCCATGAAGCACTTGCATTAGAATAATTAAAAAGTCACATTAAATTTATATTGATCTCTTTGCAGAGGACAGCACTTGAGCCAGAGCACATATTAGGGGGAATTACTCAAGGCAATGAAGCCTCTCAGTTTTAAGAAAACTGAAGAGAAGAGCACTACTGAATATTTCTGAGGAAGAAATAAGACTTCCAGACTTCCAAATAAAACTGGAAGAATGTTTCACTAAGTATTACTGTTTTCAGCTCTTCATAAATCCCTGCTTTAACTGACTCAGTATCATCACTCTTCCTCCTATTCTACTGTGTCAACAGGGCCACAGTTAAAATTCAAAACAAAGAAGCAATGTCATTATTTTTGGCATGGAGATTAAACTTTGTCTCTTCAAGATGCAGCACTTCAATTTTGCATGCAGAATAAGAAACCTGAACTGAAAACTTCAATCGAGACCTTCAATGTTTAGCATAGGTCATTAAAATCAGTTAAAACATGAAAAGTACATTCTTTCCCCCAGAGATTTGGACTAGTTCATTTAATTAACAATTTTTCCCAAAACCTCTGTGATTTGAAACCACTTTTTGACAGAAATATACATTTTAACCTGTGCAAGAAGAACATTCACTTCAACTGGCACCAAAGACAGGAGAAAGGTTGTTTCTTCTCTACTTAAGAATAAAACCTGAGTGTGACGTCAGAAACTTCTAATAGGTGCCAAATGAGAAAGAAAACATCGCTTAGTGCAGCTACAGTACTTAACAGTAATTCTTAAAAATCATCACAACACATCAGTTAGGAGACATGATCAGAAATCAAAAATGTGGTCCAAAGCTTACATGGGGAACATCAGTCCACAAAAACATGGAGTATTTAATCCTTCATCCCACTTGGGAAACTGTTTTACACTGACAGGAAGATAGCTCTACAAGTTTCCTATTACAACTGTGACATTCACTTGTCACTTTCTGGATCTCCAAAATCTACCAGGAAACAAAAGGAAACCCAGCAGTTTCTTAGAGTTGTTGAAAGCAGTAGCTGTAAGCATCGGCTGGAGTGAGAATCCGTGTTCCTGCCCAGAGTTCTCTCTGCTTATGTCGTATCTGCCTGTCTCTGCCTTCTTCATTTTGCTTAAAACAAGGGCAAGCAGCTAAAACAGGTGAACCAAAAGTGTTTTCTGGTACTGCTGGCAGGCTTTCACAAAAGCAAGTGGAAGTCTTTGGTCTTCATGCTAGTAAAAGTTTGCATGATGTAAAAAAAGACTAAACAATAGAGCATTAAGAGATGCATAATTACACTCACATCTACGTATCTAATGCAGAATCCTGATAAACTGCTTCTAAACAGTCTAGACAATTTCAGCAGTTAAGACAAACAGCCTCTTAGACACATCAATACAATTAATAACAAGTTACTTAAGCAGAAACAAAGTATTTCCTCATGCAGGTTTCTTTCCTTAAAGAAGATTGCAACAGGTCCATAAGAGATCTTAATCTCAACCCAGTTGTCTCCAATTTTATTAGCAACTAACATGCTTCCAAGTGTCACATGCTCAGATATTCTTCCTATGGCTATTGCTTTTGTTCTTTTCATTGCACAGTTCCCAAACAAATATTTCATGCAGCTTTTTCAGCTTCTGCAGTGAAAGTTCTTCCCAGAATAGAAGGAAAATTAAATTTAACATGGCAGGGAACTCATTAAGGACAGCTTGTAAGAATGATTGCTTCAGTTTGTTTTTCTGTTTGGTTGGTTTTTTCTTTAAAAGATGACTATTCACAGACTGATGGGCACTTAAATCTGTTCCATGGCAAAGTCTAAGTAATAATCCCAGCTCAGATACAGCTTTTCCCCAGAAACATCTCTCTTTCTGGGTTCTTTTCCAGCTCCATTTAGTGAAAACACTTAAGCAAGTCAGCATATAATCACAAGACTAATAGTTAAAAGAAACATGGCCATTGTAATATAATTTACCTCCAGACATCTCTCTTATTTATGTTATTCTCAAAGAACAGCCTTTGTCTGTTAGACACACATCCTCCCTCCCCCCCCCCACCCCACCCCCCCAGGTTATTAGGTACCTAAAAAATTCCAAATTCAGCATATCTAAATCATAGAAACTTCTAAAAGTTGGTAGTTGAGTTTGATCTCATGGAAAAGAATATCTGATCTAAAAAGTTAGAATATATTTCTTGTGGGGGAAAAAAAGTATATGAAGAAAATTCAAAAGTAATTTTAAACTCCTCAGTACAACACCTTTCACTGCTTTCTTGGCAACAAGCAAACACCAGATTCTTCCTACTCTGACATTCAATTAACAACAAATTACTTGCTTTACTCCTTTACCCCATCTACAAACACTTTGCGTAAAGAAACATAAACCCATTATTATACAAGGGATTTCAAAAATGATAGTGAGTTTTTAAACAAATTTTCTTCCCATGCCATTTCTGATTAAAGAGCTTTGTGGGAGAAAAACAGAAGCCTTCCTTTTCTCCTCTTCTAGTTTCTTTCCCAGCTTCTTCTACTTACAAAACTGTGAATGTACATTCATCCTAACTGAAGAATTAGTTAGGCAAATTAACTACGTATGGTTGGCTAATTTTATGTTTCAAGGCTGGCTTCCCTAGTTTTTAAAACCAAACCAAACCCAGTTTTGTATTTTTAAGTTAACAAAGCCCTAATAAGCAACTTTTTTTTTTAAGCAAGACTCCTGCAAGTTATTAAATCCTTTTCAAAATGAAGGTCTTCTCTAACCAGTAGCAAATAATATCTTTCCTTACTGTGAAGTGTACTGTTTCCTGAAACTGCAAAAGCAGCCTGAAGTATAATTCCATCCTATGTTTACCAGGGTGTGCATAAATTGACTCCTTTAGGTTTAGAGTTGACAATCATCACATACAAACAGAATCACAGAGTGACTGAGATCCAAATTGGCCCTGGACATTTCTGAGGTCAAATTCCCTCAAAGCAGGGCCTGCTACAGCAGGCTATGCATTGGGCTTTGAATATCCCTAAGCCCAGAGACTTCACATCCTCTCTGGGCAACCTGCTCCACTGTTTGATCATCCTCACTGTGAAAGAGACTCACAAATGTAGAAACCAAGAAATGACATCAGATAAACAGGAACAAAAAGAGACTGAAATGCAGCACCAGTTTGGATATATAATACACACTGATGGAAGTCATGGAAACAGAAAAACTTGAATAAGATTTATTGTTCTTTAAACCACTGCTCGAGGATCAGGGAGCTTACTGTTACTGTCCTTTCTAAAGCTGGAGAACTCCTGCTTCAGAAAAAGCAGCTCAAAAGCAATAAATACAGAAAGCCTAATCCAAGCCAACATGGCTCAGTCTGGCACTTACTGATCATGCCTGGTGTCAGGAATGCTTCGGTCCATCCGCAGTTTGTCACTTTCCACCTGATTGAACTTATTCCGTGCATAGGGATCCTGCCCAGATCGCACCACGGTAGCACCAACATAGGCGTCTTGATCAAAGTCCTGCCACCGAACTTTTCCTACAGTGGAAAAACAGGAAAATATCCAGTTCAATATTCTTGATTTAGGGAACAGCATGTAGCAATCCAAACACAATTGATGAAATACTTAATTAAGTAATTAAACTTCAACAGTATTGTTAACAGTAAAACATCAAAATTCACTTCTGCATATTAAATTTGTCTAGACTATACTGCAAATTAGTATCAAACGGAACAATTTTGCAGATCTCAGTTTATCCAAGTAATCACCAGACAATGTTTCATCTTGTCCACTTTTATGTGTTGGGGTTTTTAACTCCACCTACCACAACTGCCATTTAAAAAAAACCCCAAACATCCACAGGTCAACAGGCAGTAAAATATCAGATCATCTGGCTACAAAGTTTTCTAAAGATCAAGTCCAGACTTCAAAGACATTAGAATTAATTTGTCTCATTATGCAAGTAAAAACACAGCCAGTTACAATCAAGCCATTTGAGAAACAGGCCTTTTAGAAATACAAGAAAACATTATTCTCATAGAACACCAAATTCATGTAGGCAGAGCACTAGGTCACTCTGCAGTATTACCCAACTGCAACCTCCTTGACGATCAGAACTGATTCAGATTAATCCCTCTTTAACACAGACTGTTACTATGCAACTGGCTGTGGCACTAACACAGAAAGGCAGATTAACATCCAGTCCCTAGGAACAAAATTTCAGTACTCCCATCATTTTCAGGTGAAAAACAACAGTATATTTACCAAGTATCTTAAAACTACCAGTTCTTACCTCTAGTTGAACGCTGAGTCTTTTTACTATTGATGGACAAACCTATGCCATCTATTAGCAATTTTATACCACATTTAACTCAAAATCAGAGGTCAAGTCCTAATGCAACACAGCCTTCATTTAAACATAGATGTGGTATGAGAACTTCTTCCAAGCAAGTTGTGGTGAGGCAGCACGTCATTGGCATTAATAAAAGATACAAAGCAAAAACTGTCTTCTGACATCACTGTTTATTACAGACGAGGATTTATTAGTCATTGTGTTCATAATTAACACATGAAGTTTTTGAGGTACTGTCAGTTAAGTGCAGTAAGCAGAAGGTTGCAGAGATGTCACTCCATTCAAGTGCAGAAGAATATTATAGTGCAGGCATATCCTAAATTAAGCTGATAAGCATACAGGGAATACCACTGTACCAGCTGTTAACAAGAGTTACAGGTTGCTCAGATTTTCCAAGGTTTGCCTTTGCTCTGTCTCTCAACCAGCACAGCATGGAAATTAAGGCAGGCCTCATTCATTTACAGATTTTTAGCCACAAGCTATGCACCAACCACAGCACATCACCACCTACTAGAATCTGATAAGGAAAGAACACTTCCTATCATTAAACAAAATAACTGTCCTTTATTAAAGCAGACGAATGCCAACAACACCCTCTAATCTCAGGGTCATCCAAGGAGGCTCATCTACAAAAGCAACTTGGACCCAAGGTGTGATTTGGTTATCAGACAGTAGTGGAAGTCACAGAGGAAAAACCAGCAAAGTTGAGAGGGAGGTGGTTTGAGGTCTTTTTGTATGTTTTTAAGAAACTTCCAAGAGAATAAAGAAAGATGGGCCCATGCTTTTGGATTACTGGTTTAAGAGTTAGCTAGTCAATACTAAGCAACTAACTATATTTTATATCTGAATTATCATCCTAAAGAAGTTAAAACACATACATGCACTCACACAGAAGCCAGAACTAGAGAGTTAAACAAAAACAGACTGCAGAACGTTTAATAGGCACTTCTTGAAACAGTCCAGAAGGGAAACTATAAGAAAATAACTGGAGGGAGAAATACAGATTTTAAAATTCGCATCACTGATAGAACTCTGAAAAGGAAACTTGCCAGCTGTTGTTGGTAGCCCACAGACTGACAAAAGCTTTTCTTAGCCGTTCAAGTTCTTTCTTCAGAGTATTTCCAGGAACTTAATTCATAACAATTTTACACCTCAGCCAGCTAACATGCTAGAAATACCCCAATACACAGTTATTTAGAAAAACTACACCAAACCTCACTTGTGACAAAACTGTACAAAATGCAAGACCAGCTTGATTCAAGAAACTGGAAGAAACAGATCACAAGATCATCTCCCCCATACAATTCTCTCCATCAGCATTTCCCAAAGCTTCTGCAACCTTCTTGGTAACTAAACTATATTATCACCCTTGCTCCTAATTTATAATTCAGGTTCAATCTGAAACATTTGATAAATATTTTCTGAAATACTGGACATGTAATGTCATCCTTTTTCTTGCCTAAAAATAAAGATTGTAGTGATTTTAGAATAAGAATTTTACAAAATATAATGTACATTTAAAAAATATTTATATACATTTCCAACTTTCAAACACTCTAACTTTGAATGGATTTTAAAGCTATGCTCATTTCAGGACTGCCAGCCACCCAGTTGCCCTTCCCTTCCACTGGAAAGAGCAGCTAAAACACAAGAGATCATGAGGGCATCTCATCAGTGGTATGGGTGATGCTGCCACAAGCATTGCTCTTAAACAGGTTGTGTTCTTTAGGGAATACAGTATGTGGCATGGGCTGTCCACACATTTACACATGACAAAGGTTCAAGTTAACTACTGGAAAATGAAAGGCTGATCCAAAGCCAACTAAACCATCCAGCCTTACTTCTGCTGAAAGGCTTGCCTTTCTGAATCTTCAACTAAATTTTAAAGTTAAAAGTCATTTAACAAACCTTTTCCAATAATAGATACAATTTTTGTTATATGCTTCCCTAGGGTACACAAATAGGAGCATGGCTGACTGAATTTCTCCTGGGGAGTTAAGATGGCTTTATAGTTTCCCGCATTTCAATGACTTTGTCAGGTGCAGTGAATATCAGAAAATGCAGCCACATTATTTCAAACTTAAATTAGGTAAAATGGTAACTACAAATTCAAGCAAACGTGTTTACCTATGCTGAAACCTAAGATGACAATAAATTAGTCTTTTAAATATCACTAAGTGAACTGCAGAATTTGCTACCAGAGTAAAATCGAGGCATAAAAATAAAAAACCGAACCCCAATCACTGAACTAAGTAACATCCTGGAAGCAGATTATGCTGCAGTACTAAATTTGGTTTTGACAAGACATGTTTATTTTACAAACTGATCTAAGCCTAAGAAGTTGAGCAGAAACAAGGAAAATACGAAATCCAGAGAAGCTGTTTCTTTTTGTCCCAGTTTCCGTCCAAGTTGAGCTTGATACAAACCCTTTAAAAAGTATCACTTACCATTTTCCAAGACTTTAAACCAGCAAATGCAAAACTAGTCTGGAAAGAATAATGCAAGTTTAAGAAGAAAGGAGACCACTTCTTAGGGCTAAGTTTAGTGAAAAGTAGTGACAGCCCACAGAAGAAGAGAATTTGGCTTCAGGAACCATGAAGGAGGTAATGCCTGGGTGTGACTCCAGCAAAAGACCCTGTCAGCTGTGTGCAGTAGGAATCAGATCTATTAGAGGTAAGTCAGATAACAGTAAGAGCAGCTTGAAGCAAGATAGATGAGAAAAAAGCAGGAGATAAATCTGTATGGAATCAAGCAGCAGGCAACAAAGACTTGGAATAGATGGATACAAAATCCTCTAAATAGCTTGCATTCCCTCTTACTGACTCAATACAGCCTAAAAGCAATATGATTAAAAATAAAAAATTATAAAATAAATATGATTATTTTGACTTACATGCATTAAGGGGTTCCAGATCTTCATTAACTAAGAAAGAAAGTGTTTGAGTAACTGCTGGAACTACTATCAAAGCAGGCAACTGGTTATACAGTTTTGCTTAGTTATCCATGCAGACCATCCAGGGTTGGTCTTTCAAGAGCTAATATCACTATTTTCACAAAACAGAAAATAAACTTTTGCAGCATATCAAAAAGTCACCAAAAGACAAAAGGATGGATACACTCTGACTGAACAGTTTAATCTTCATACAAAAAAATTCTAAAGATAAAGATAGTAAACAATTCCTTAATTCCAGGAAATTCTGAAAGATGCTACTGTATTACGCTGAAACCTAAATTATAGGTCTACTAAACTCAGTGGAAAAGTAAGAAAGTTTTAAACCAAAGCCCTCCTAAAGTTTGATCACTTTATTTTAAAACAATGTGAAGAATATGCAGAAATATGAGCACCAAGCTTCACTGCCATAAGGATTCAGAAGTTTGGCTATATTAACTGAAAATAAAGAAAATAGTGATTTAAGAGTGTCTAGTTCTGTCTGTGAAGCCTTTGATGTTTGATTCCAGACTCTGATACTACTTTGCAGTAACAATTCTCCTGTCTGTTACATCAGGCCATAAGAGACTACTAATCAACATATGAAATGAAAAAAGCTGTGTCCTGCTCTACTTTACACTTAATCTTACTGCTAGTTTCAACCCTTCCATCTTCTGATAGCTCTCCCTTTCAACTTGTGACACTTCCCACTTCCATTAATACTCAAATAGGCTACTTAGGACCACTGGGAAAGTATAAGGTTTGGCCCAGAATACATAAACATTCAGAAAAGGGGAAATAAGAACAGCTGGAAGTTGCAAAATTGGCTCATCTAACCCCAGTAACAAAATCTGTGGACAGTTCTGTCAAGCAGAACAAATACTTGAAAAGAACTGCCAGAAACCAAGTTAAATAAGCCAGGCTCCTCAACTTTTCAGGATTTATTTCTCAATACATACACAAAATAAAGGCTTTGCCAAAAAGGCATACATACATAACCAGCCTTATTTCCCTTCTCCAGACAGTAGCTAGGATAAGGTAGGCCAAAGGACACAAAGAAAAGCCATCAACAGCAAAGAGCTTATATGTACCTGGAGAGGCTATGACTGAAATAGAAAAATCATACCTCACATGTTCCTGGGGATGGAAGTTCCCAGCTGCTTAAAAGAAAGCTTACCTTGGTTAGTTGTTTCTGCAAGAACTCATAGTATTTCAAATATTTGGCCAAGACATATTTGTAAGAAAACCATGAGGATTAACAGAAGAGACGCAAAACCTGTGATGCTATCTGATCAGTAGCTGTCCTTCTCACACGTTAAATTTTTTCAATTGTGTAAAATATTCAAATTCAATTTTCATTTTTCTCTATGTTTTAGTATGTCAATTGCAGCTATATATGAAATCTCATCAATGTGAAACAGTTAAGCAGCAACAGAAGTTTATGGAAGCATTCACCTGAAATGAAGATGCCTTAACACCTGATTTTCCTAGCCCATCCTCAAGGCATGAGGATTTTACTCAAACAAAATAAAAATCACGTTGCTCTGTTATTTTCCAGCATGTGACAAATACTGAGCAAGTATGAGAAAAAATAAAACACACCAGCAACATAGTTATGAAAATCTGCCAAATCAAAAGCCAGAAAAAAACCAAAAAATATGAACCTTGGCTGAATCTTCAGTGAAAATAACAATCCCAAGGTGACTTGTCTGTTGCCTGCCAGCATCATCCACCAAGGGAAATGGACTGCTTTTGCACCAGAGCCTATTACAGTATCTCAAACCTCTTGAAGGACAATATAAGCATACTAGCAAAGAACCACACTCCCTATTGTTTTAAACTCAAAGGAGCAGTGAAGCAGGTAAGATTTAAGGATGCTGAAACTGTAAGAACAGAGAAATACATGTTGCTGAAATAATCCTAGCACTTCCAAACTACAAAGAATTATTAGAATCAGAACAGCTGCAGTGTTTTATGGCTTTCAATGATAAATGTTTTATGGCTATGGATCTTTCACAACAAATGTTACAGCAATACCTGGAGGGAGTGTCTCCACGCTTTGTGCCTTGTCGTCCCCATCATTGCCACGCACTTCTTTCCTTTTGGGGTCAATATCATTTGGGTCCTCCTGAAAAAAGTACATAATCTTTAAAATAATCTTAATTTAGTTTTGTGTCTTCAAAGCAAACAGTAATAACTAAGTTTTCCAGATTTTAAACTTAGAGTGGTCCAAGAAAACAAGGATTTTAAGAGAAACAATTATTATCTTTTCCATCACTTGAAAAACAGAACAAAAATTGAGACAGACTTCTGCAGTTAATTTATGCATAAATTCTTCTTTGGGAAAAAAAAAGGAACTCTATTAGGAAAGATGGAATTCTTTTTTTTTAATCATTAATATTCCAAGGAGCTACACAGACAAAAAGATTAAGCAAGACCTGAAGAAAACCTTGCTCTAGCAAGAACAGCCTAAATAGAAAGTTATTTGAAAAGAGAAATCAGGTTACCTAGCAATATCCAGCAATTATATCCAGAATGGCAGCCTTACTATTTGAAAAATACTTCCAAAATATTTTCATGAGTTAATTTCATCGGAGTTTATTCTGGGCTTTACAGGCAACTCTGCTGGATTCGTGATTCCAGAGATGATGATGATATAACCATTTAGATGTGTGGGGGGCAAAGGGTTTCATCAATGCCCTCCTCCACTTTCCAGCATTCATTCTGAACCAGTAAATCTCATTTTCATTTCAACCGAGAAAGAAAAAAAAAACCACAACCACCACACTTTTGCATTCTTATTACCACAAAAATACAAAATATGAAGTCAGAATTACCCCAATATGCATTTGGAAGAAGTGGAGAAGAGGCTAACTTTAAAACAAAAAACAACTAGCAACTGCATGGACTGTATGCCAATTTGCACACTCCACTAAGCCAACTGATTTAAGTGCCATCAGCTTCTGTTGTTCTTGCACACTTGCCAAAAAAAGTTCCGTTTCCTTTTCTAAATCTGCACCGAAGGAGTCCCATTTACAAAACCAGTTATATTGGCACTATCCTGCTAAAGACAAGACCTGTACTACAACATGCAAGAAGGTACTGGTTAGTATAGGTGTAGTGTGGTAAGTGTACCTAAAAACATTACCAGGCCTTGAAGCCAAGCAGTGCAGAACAATTCTTATCTCTTACAGGAATCTGCCAGTCTCCAGAGCAGGGTGCTGGTTTATGAAGTGCATACTGGAAAACGTCTCTGCCATTCCAGCTCCTAAGCCACACCTGGGAATTCTCTGATGGAATAGTAAGGAGTTGGAACAGGCCAAACATGCTGAGGAACATTTTGACCACAAAAATGGCTGAAATACCATTTTAGCTTGTCCCCAGGCGTCTCAGAACTTTCCAATGTAAATTCTACTTAAGCATCTAAGTGCTAAGTGGGCACTAATATTTAGAAATATGTTGAAAAAAGGCAACAGATTTCGAAAATACTGAAAATTAAAACCAAATACAGATGCTTTCTTTTCCCCTGAGAAATACAGTCATCCAAACACTAAATCAATTTAAAAATGAATGCTACCAATGCATGCTTTTCATAGTGTCATGCATCAAGGATCCTAGAGAGAAGGAATTTTACCAGGGTCTTTATACTACATATCACCATATTGCTACATACTTTGGCTACTGGGCCTTGCGGAGGTCAACTGATACCTCTGCTTAAAGAAAGATTTAGGACAACAACAATAAAAATAACAAAAGAACCCACACCAACACAAAAACACACTCCCAAAAATCACACAACACATTTCAAAAAAATGTTCATGACTCACACTGATGAGGGAAATTATAAGTCACTGTGCACTGAGTCCCACTAGCACAAGTGAAACGGATGCTTTCTGTGTTTTGAGAAAGTTGTATTTCACTAGTTTGTGAAATTTGGCTTTGTGCACCATTTTAAAGACACTAAAGAAACACTTAAGTCCAAGTATCAACTGCAGCTGCAAAATTCAATGAAGCTCTTCACAAGTCCAGATGACTGTAATGAGTCTAAAAAATATGTAAGTTAAAAAATGAATGCAAAACATCCACTAAAGTATCAAAATGATAAGGCAAGGGTTTCTCCTGTTATTAAACGAAACAAAAACTATCGAGTGCTTCCTCATTGTCCCCCTCCTGTTAAGTCTTTAGGATAAAACTCTGCCTGCTCATTAATCCTTCTAGCTAAGGTGCATGTGCCATTGAGCAAAATTATTTATCAAGTTCTGTCACTTTGGATTTTATTGCTGTTGTGTTTCATTTTTTTAATAAAATAAACATAAACTACCAAAGGCAAAGTTAGATGCAGAAATCTTATGGTCAAGTGCCATTTTGAATTCTTACAAGTTTGACACTTTTAGGAAACTACTTGGTACAGCCTTCAGACATTCTGAGGTGAGCCAAGCTGCCAGGATGGAAGTTGCCACTGCATTTTGCTGGATGTTCAACTTGCCTCGTAGGACTCCTTATAAAACAGTATTGTGATGGGACAGTATGGGGCATTAAGGGATATTAACCTTGAACTTTGCACCCTGGATTAGGACTTCGTGGCATTTTTCTTCTCTAAAATCAGCTCCTCAGCTAAAACTGGTATTATGTTGTAAGCACTAACTTTCATTCAATAAAGAATTTGGAAAGTACATATGGGAAACTCCTACCTTTTAGGTGCAAACAATGTTATACCCTTTAGCAAGAACTTGAGAGCACAAAAAGAGATGAAAGCAGTTTGTAAAACCATAGGCATAAATACAAACAGTTTCTTTACATCTCTGATTGCAAATTGCTTCAGCATGTTAATTTGGTGCTATATAGGAATCAATCATATGGTCAAATGGCATTATGATGGTGCCATCACCACAGACTGAGCTGCTTTTTCAGCTTGCTCAGAGTAAAATAAAATCCTGACTTCTAAAGTGATCTTAAAAAGCTGCTTGCTTTTGAGGAGTAATCTTCTTGGTAGAAGACAACAATGCTGCTACTGACAAAATTCATTCATACAGAAAGCTCAGCTTAAGGGAAGATTGAAAGCAACTTAAACTGCTTAAGAGGAGGCACAGCTCTTTAATCATGAGAGCACAAAAGGGAGATTTAATGAATAAAAACTAAAAAGAAAAGGCTACTGTATTATTCTATACTAAAATACTATAAATACTTTAAAATCATATTTTCCTGACAGTCTTAAAAAAAGCTAGCAGTATCAGGCTACAGCTTAGTACACAAATGCACATGGACAACCATTTTGAGGTTATTGAAAAACAAAAAGGTAGCTGCCAACTACCAGAGACATTAACCACACATTAGATGTACACAGAACACCACTATAATAAAAGCTTTGTGGTCATTGTGCATGCAGTTATTTTCTTAGGCCACGACACATATCAACAAGAAAATAAGTGCATGCCAGCTAAAATGCACATGTTGCAGGGATTTGGCATATATTAATTTTATACATCATGTCACTGCTTCCCACTAATTTCTGAATCAGTACTAGAAAATATGCAAAGAAACAAAACTGCAACCTTTCAAGTCCATTTGGTGGGAAATACTACAACAATATTGCAGTAATATTTTAAACATAACAAATAAGTGTACATTAAATGTAATTTTTAAATTCAATTATCTAAATACTTTTGCCATTCCCGAAGCTACTAAGAAACTAAGGGATGTACATTTACTTAACATTTTGTTAAAACATTGCTTCCAGCAGTGGCCTTGCCCAATTCGTTATGGTAAATTGAGTAAACTGAGGGTGAGGTGGGTGTTTTTTTAGGCTGATTCATCACTGAAGCGCAGCAACTTTTTCTTTCAGGATACTGTAAGCTCTCCATGCCTCAGAAAGCCCCCATCTACTGACAAACCTTGCATTTACTGCTCACTTTTCTTTTCTTGCTCAACTCACTCCATTAAGACTACCTGGAAGACTGAATTTGAAATGTGCTGAAAATGCAACATCAAACTCCACTTCTGAGAGCTAAACTCAAAAAAATTGTTTCAGGAAATGATTAGTTACACATTTGCAGCTGCTCTGCTGCAGGGAAATGACGAGGTAGTTCAAATTCAAAGCAGGATTTAAACATTTTTATAGCATTTCTACACATATACAACAAGACACGATCGTATTCCATGAGAAATTTAAGAGTACTCAATTTGAGTTTAGAAAGCTGTAATTATACACACATGTACATTAGTGGATAATTTCACTACCATTACTTGAATCTTCCAGACCACTTACCCTTCTAGTTTTTGTATATTTGTATGCATTGAATATTATATTCCTTACAAGCATTGCAAAACAATTTTTTGTCAGTTATTTCATTTGGCACCAAAACCAATTTTAAGCTGGTCCAAGCCCCTAGGTATTGCTTCTATATTAAAAAAAAAAATTAAAACCACATTTAAAACCACTACTGTTTTTTCCTCTTTTTACCTCACAATACATTTTTTCCTTTTAATTATAGTTTCAAGTATCACGGATTTGACATTTAACTGCTACGAACTAGATCTCATTATAGCAGAGATTTCAACCCCACAGTGGCTTCCTATCAAGAGAACAACTTAACAACATGAAACATCCTTAGATACATTAAGATATCACACAGACCTTACAAGTAGCAAGTCAAAACAGATCTCCGAAAAGCTCTTGAGGTTCGAAATACCTCAAGTGGGAGCTGACTGTGCCCCCAGTACTAGTCATTCCTCTCACAGGCAAGCTAGATGATGAACAGCATGCAACATTTGGGCACAGGATGTGCTACCTGGACAGGTGGACATTCAGAGAAAATAATTGAGAAATGTATCTTTGTGGAACAAAATAACATATTAAGGCTTAATATCCATTTCAGAACTTGTTTTTAGGCAAGGACTACTGCAGACAGATTTTCTTCTACTGGTGATTTTCTAAGAGGAAAGTGAACACTGGCAGCATCTTCAAAGAGCCTCATTTGATCCAGCTGGCCTAATACAAGGCTGTGCTGCTCCCAGCAGTACAGATCAGCCAAATCAAGTGATCATTCTGGAAGGGGTGCTCTCACTGCAAGACAACTCCTCTCAGGACTTCATACACTTCTGTTCTCACCCTGTACTTGGGACCAGACACCCAGAAGCACTTCCATGTTGTGTGGAGCAGCACTTAGCATTGCAACAGTTTAATGCCTGCTGAAGTGGTCATTGTGAATGCAGTTATTTTCTTATCCATTCCTAAACCAAGCATAAAGGCTCCTCACAAAGATTAGTTACTGAAGAAAAGGACTCAAAGCCAAGGAGAATCAGACAGCTGACTAAGACACTGACAAAGCCCAAGCCCAAGCTTCTTTGCTACTGCTTAGTACCTTCTTCTGTACTTAATATTTGCCCCTTCCCTCCACCCCAATTCAGTTTACAACCTTTTAATTAGCTATCACATTGGCTAAGTAAGCCGTGAAGCACCAGTTCTTCCAACCCAGGAGGACCTTCAGCAGAGTCCAGCATCCGGCTCAGCTTGCTCTCTGACCCCGCACCCACTCACTCCCTGCCAAGGCATCTCCAGAAACACCACTCCAGTCTCTCTTGCTGCAGTGAATGAATCCAGCTTTCCTGTGTGCCAGGCAAGCACTCTAGCAATTTAATGTAATTACATTATGGGGCACTCACTTCTTCCCTTCTCAGCAAAAACATTTTGTACCAAGCAGAGATAAAGTATCCTCTGAAAGTGCCTGGAATGCCGCTTCTTACAGAACAGACAAGCAGGAAAAGCCCCATAAACAACTTCCTTTGACTGCCAACCTGCTTAGCATACTAAAGCAGACATTTCCAAGCACACCAAGAAGTGAAGCATAAATAAATACAAAAACCACTGAAAAACTATACACTTTGCAGTATTTGATTATCACTGTTGGTGCCCAAAATTATTACAGCAAACATGATTTAATTCTTACTCCTTTACTCAGTAAGTAAATTGCTGTCGAAGGTACATTCCTTTTGTATGTTTGAATACTGAGAACAAAAATAGAAGCTTCCATCAGGGTGAACACAAACAGCCTTCATAAGAAGACAATTTTAAATTCACAAAAAAGGCAGGGAAAAGCATCCAGATTATACCTTGATGGCTCCATACATAGGAAATGTGTTTAGATATACCCTCAGTGAATACACTCAAAACATTTTGAAAATGGCAATTACTATAAGCTGTACTCTCTAGACAAAACTAAATGCCTTAGTGTCTTACCTTCTCTGTAAATGTTACCTTTACTTAGAGCAAAGTATGTATTTTGGAGCTTGCAGGCACTACCTGAAGTACTAAAACAACTATGAAGTGTGACATTTTCTAAACCTAGAAAGGATTAAACGAAAATAATGCTTTATCTGAAGTTTCTGGAAAACAAGTATACATATTCTCTGAGGAAGGTCTGACCCAACTTTGCAGTTGAATACTTATTTGTACAGCAACTGGGATCAACTGGAAGTTCTGGTTCAACTTAATTTCTGGGCACAATAGACCTACTCAACTGGCAAAAGCCAGCCAGTGGCTTATCATGCATGATAAGCATGACTTATCCCCAGATACCCACACTGGTATAATATACACAGGATTAATTGATTAGCCCACAAATGCTACACAGTTTTAGACTGCATTTCAGTATTTTCCAAAAAAATTAATTTTTCTGTAAGTATCTGTCATCATAATGTGATCCTAAAGACATTTTTAAAAAACCCAAACCCACTACACTTTCACAGCTTGGTGAGAATTCAGGTACCAGCTCCAGGTGACCTCTAATAAACCATGTTCCCTTTTGCCTAGAAACTTCATCCACCCTAGTGAAAAATGTCAAAACTAAGTGGACAACCTTTTCACCTACCAGTAAAGCAGAGAATTAAAGATTACTTGCCTCACAAAATTGGCAATCTAGTATACCACCAGACAGAGGAAACAAAAATCCCACAAACCCCAGAAACTACAACACCCCTTTCTGCTCCATCAGCTCTATGGTGAAAAAACACTGTTAGATCTAAAGTGATTGTCAGACTGACAAGTCAATACAATCAATGACACACCCCCACACAGACAGAGTGTGGGTAAGAACACATCTCCCTGCTAGCAGCTACTCTATCTAAGGCTTCCATGCTGAAAGAAGCCCTGCCAACCAAAGATCTCCACAGAGGCCACCACAGACAGAAGCTGAATCAGCACCTGTGGTGAAGTGCCCAAGCATCAGAAAGCAAAATGGATCTCTCTGGCTTGATTGTCACCTCTCCACAGAAACAGCAGAAGCGAGGGGAAGGTCTCATACACCAGACAGAACGTGAATGGACAAAAAACACTGCAGAGGAGCCATGAAAAGGTTTCACTGTTTTTTCTAAGATCACTCAATCCTCATGATTCATGATGCTGCATAAATGTAAAAGGATACATGGCAAGGGGGAGGCATGGGGGGAAGAGTAGGAGAAACATATAAGGGTACTGGGACTGACAGAAGGGTACAATCTCGAGTGCACCAGCAGCTTTGAAAGCAAGGAATTAGCGTCTCTAAGAATGACAGCAGGTCACAAACAATATCCAATGTTTCTTGTTAAATTAATTGTGTCTCAAAAAAAACCTCACTTGTCTGCACTACCTGCCACAGACTATGAAAATAAAACATCACAAAATATTTGCAGTGATTATTTAAATTCAAGGCAACATCTAAGGCTATTATCACTCAATTTTAGTTTCCAAAAGGAAAGACTGATGGTGACAAAAGACATTTCTTTCAAAAGTTAGTTCATGTGGGTTTTTTAATAATGTTGAAAACAGCCTTCTATTCCAAAAGTGTTTGTCAGTGCAGAGACAGTTACACAATTTACACAGTAAGTGCACACTCAGCACCAATAGCTTTCAAGTTGCTCTTTTAGTTGTGCCAGATTGGGAAAAAAATAAATCCAAGAATATATTCATCATCAATCAAAAGGAGCTGATTGATCTGATCTGTTACAGATATGCAAGCAAAAAAAAACCCCAAAACTTCAACAGCAAAAAAGAAGAGTTTGGAAACAAAACTTCACCATTTGCAACTTGTTAAAAGCATCTTACAGGTATATTCACCTCCAAGGAACATTTTGTCATCATGTCTGATGTGAGTTAAAAAGTGTTTTGAGGTACATACCTAGGCAGCAGCAATAATTTTAGCATGCCTATCCCATACCTTCTAATCTTTGCAAGTAATATTTCCTTTATGTTTACTTGGGTTTTTTTTTTTGTTTTAATTGATAGGTTTCTGGAATGGGAAAAGGTAGAAGAAGTGGCAACAGCTTCCTAACAGGGCATGGCTTGATACACAAACGGTATCTGCCCACTGTGCTTCTTTCAAACTCCATGGTTCTTGTCTGACAATTACTGTGCTTATTAATTTTCTCACTTGAGCGCTTTCCAAGATGTGAAACCTGAACATTCAAGTAGCTTAATACAAGTACACAGCCCCCAATTCAGATCCAAGGGATATAGAGGCCTTACTAGTAATTCAAAAAATTAATGAGATTAAATTCCTGTTTACAATCCCAGTTGATTCTACTTAAAGCAGATGAAAGAGCCCATGGAACAACTAGTCCAACAAGGGGAAGAAACCAGGAGGACATCACCATCTTAAACTGATGCAATGCTCTGCAAAGCAAGCATGGAGCTGGTGCTGCTTACTCTGACAAGGCAGCTGCTGTGCAGGCCAGCCGCTGCTGACAGGGGCTGTCCACACCTCACCATGCCTCCACCTTGAACTCGTGGACTGTCCTCACTTCTCCCCTTAGAGACACTGCTGTGGCAGATCAGGTGATCCAACTCATCTGGCTGAGTTGACACTGAGCTGGGGAGGGGTACAGATGTATCATTTCACTGGGTGGGATTTTTTTTAAACCACAAGACCAACCACTAAATTATTTGAGGTACTGGATGCAAGGGAAGCATTCCCAGCTAGGGTAGCAGGGAAAAAAGTGCTGAAAGGGGTGATCCCATTACACGTAAAGGATTACAAGTTTAGTTACAACATTATACCACCCATCACTCAAAACCACTACAAATTTCTCTTCTTGAAAGAAGGCAATTACTCAACAAATGCTCAGGCATGATTTAATGCCACCTCCTGTTAATTCTACAGTATTAGAAGTGTCTGATGAATTAGCCTGTATTTTAAAGTCCTACCCCTAATCCTCTTTGAATTCAAACTCATCACTGCCTGCTCTTAGCTCACTAAAGAATGACTCTAAAGAAAAAAAGAAAAGAAAAAAAAAACCTTTTGCACAGGAAGAAAGGGGAAAGCACAGAAAGCAAAATTTTGTTTTAATATTTAGTTATATAAGAAAGTCTCATTTCCTGGAAGTCCAGGAAACTGAACTTAAATAATTGAAAGAAAAGTGAAGTATTGAATAAATAAGCAGAACTCAACATGAATGTATCCAAAAACTTAAGTATACTAAAGTATTCCAACAACCCAAGTCTCCACCTATATACATCTCAATGAAGCAGTAAGAAAATCACTCACCAGCAATACAAGAACCAGATGCAGCAGAAAGGAAGAATGGAAGAAAAAAAATCCCCGTAACTTCTACACGCATCTTGAAGTGCAGAGAGCAGAAACAGAAAGCAATTGGAACTAAACCCTCTTCACTTAATTTTGGTTTACAAATATTTAAACTTGCAAATGTAACTGAGATCAAAAGGACATCAGAAATGCAATTACATCTAAAACCAAACTGCTGTAGCAGTCATCCACAGTTTGCTAGCAAAGGGGAAAGGTGACTATTATACCACAACAACACAGAAATTGTTAAACCAAGAAAATTCTCTTGCATTAAGGAAAAAAAAAGAAAAAAAGAAAAAAAAAAAACAAGATGCAGTTAACAAGTTGAATGTTTTGCTGGATGAGATCTGTAGGGGTACAATGCAATAAAGCAACACAACATCACACTACATTTTCTCAGCCATAATGGAAGGTTACCACAGTCATATTAGGAAAGTGAAGATAGAGTGAGACAAAGGAATTAAAGTTGCTGTGTGTTTTCTGTAGAATGCAAAAGCATTGTTTCGGTCTCTAAGAAAACAATAAGAAAAAGCAAGACTGATTTTAAAATCTCAACTTTTTGTTTTAAAGGGAAAAAGGTTAATCTTCAGATTCAGAAATCAAGGTACTGAAAAACAAAGAAACCATTTCCTTATACCTCTTTCAAGGAGGTCATCTTTGAACACAAAGAGATGGAATAAGTCCCAGAAGTCTGAAAAATTACTCAGTAAATCCTACAATTAAATAACCTTCAGAAGAAGCTTGTGCTTGACAGATGACTTCTGCCTTCAATAACTCTCTGCATATTTTCTCTCTGTCTCAACAGTAGGATTTATGATCAGGTCTCCGCAGCTCTGGGCATGTGACACAGTACACATAGTATTACTTTTCAGCATCTGTGTTTAACTGCAGACTTTTACTTAAAAAAAAACATGTCCACAGCTAGTGTAAAGTTTTTTGTCCAGTTCAAAAATTCTGACAGTAAATGGTATCTATTAATGCATTAAACATTAAAGGCTTCATACTACAGAATTCACACAGATGTTTGCCAATAGCATCTTTGATTTTTGCCAGACCCAGACAGCATCATTCATCTGCAGTACTCAGGACTACTAAATCAAAACTCAATCCCATAATGAAACAAATACCTATGACAAACAAGACAAGTGTGGAAGACAGACCCCTGCATCAGAAGGAAGCAATACTAATCACTATTGAGATAATGGACATGTATACTTCAAATTTTTTCTGCCCAACTTTAGTACTAAGATTACTACCTGAAGCAGGCAACGCAGATCTTTGTATCTATGCTCAACATAGAATAAAACTGTATAACATTATTCCTTTGAAGGACACCATTCTGCAATAAGGCACCAACTGGAAAAGAAAAAGAAAAAGACTGGAGGTTTTTTTGTCTACTAAGGGTAACACTCAAACTGATGCTGTTACAGGAAGCCAATGTCAGAGCACTCTATTAGTAAAATTTCGACCACACGCAGACACAGAGCTTCAAGGCAGAAAATCAGGCATTTTGCCTTGCTGCTCCTTGCACACAGCACTGCCTTTCCCCCAATCTGGGCTGCATTAGTTTGTCTGTACTCCATGAAAGAGTAGCCCTTCAAGCTGGGATCCTGTTAGCTCAGCCCTGAGCAAAGGCAGATTGTAAGGCACAGAGAGGAGCAGTAATTTCAGGTAAATTTTATACCAAGTGTATAAATTGAGCCCTTTAGATACAATTTAGGTCCTGTGTGCAAAACATTCAATATTCCCACTGTGTATCAGATGTATCTATCGGACCTGGGAGCACAAAGTTAACAAACTTATTCATGGGAAAGATCAAGGGGAAAAAAAGTCTAGAAAAGACTGGGCAATTTACTGAGGCACCCCAGGAATTCTGCAAACTTGCAAGCAGCTAGGAGATTTCACACTACCCAGGCACACTAGAGTTAATCTTGTTCTAAAGAGAGCCAGAAAACTTCCTCCTGGATGCTAAGGCCTAACAAGAAAAGGTTGGGGGCTCAAGCCTGCTGAAGTTACAGCCTATTCATCCACAGTCTCTCAGAGGAGAGGTCACCAACTGTGCACCCTTAGTGGAGATCTCACACAACCTCCACAAAGAGCCCTTATCATAGAGACTGACGTAAGAGGGGGAGGGCCAGAATTAAAGCCTGATCCAAGCATGACAGCTAAGCCAAGTGCAGTGCAGAAAGCTTTTGTGCTGCTCTCAAACCTCCCAAAATAAGGAGAAGTCTTGAAATTTAACAACTCAAAAGAGTCCAACAGGAAAAATTACTCCAACCCAGATTCCACTTTAAGGCTGCCCAACTCAAACTATTAGAAATTTCTCAGTCAAAATTTAAACCCTTCTGCAGAATTTTATGAGCTACCATTCTCTAGAATACATCCAAATACATGGAATATCAATCTTAAGGTCAAAAAAAGCCAAAAAATGAGGTCAAAGCTGTCATCTAGTTTGTAAGTCTTGGATGGTATATAACAGACAAGACCAAAATGTCACTCCTATCATCTAGTGTTTTCACAACACACACTACCCCACTATTTTTAACACTGAGCTCTCTGCCTCTTCTCACTATGTATGACCATATGCTGACATTTAAGACATAAGTCATCCCAAGGTAGGTGAGGAAAAAAAAAAGGATTTTAGGAGAAAGACTCCTTGTATTTGTGTGCATGATGTGCATGCATGCATATATATGCACACACAAACATATACACATGCATATACAGGGTTAACCACAGACTTACTTTGTACTAGAAAATTGGGGGGAGGCACAGAGTAAGAGACGAAGTACACTTTTAAAAGTACAAAAAAATCTTAAACTTCTACTAGATGATAAAAAATACAGAATTAATTGGTCTCTGGCAAGTGAGAGAAGAGCTGAAATCACTATCACAGCACAACAGCAAACAACAAAATGAAAATATACATTATCACAAAGAAGAAAAGACAAACAACCAAAACAAAACTTAAGGAGCAACAAGAATTCACAAAACCTTAAAAAACAGTACTAATAAACATCTTGAGCCCAAGCCACAGCATCATTCTCAAATTTAGCCGGTAGTATAAATAGTCATATGGATTAGAAAAGTCCTTAAAGATAAGAGAGATCCTAAAATATTTAGAGAGTAAGAAACAAGTTGTTCATCAAACTTGGAGGAATTCAAACTACATGAGTCAGAATGTCCTAGCTTTTCAATGAGTTGCTTTGAATAGTGTGGATATATAAAGTGGGTACAGTCAACTGGCTTGACTTTTTAGACCAGTCGCGCTGTCAAAAAAATAGAGCCACCGTGTTTTAGAACCCCCACACATTGCTCTAATGCCTTACCCCATTTTGCTTGTATTTTGGGGAAAAAGCACCAAAATACTGAGCCATAGAACACAAGTTGAGTGTTACAAACTGAGCTTCAGAGTAGTGTGTAGCACATTTCTCACACAGACTAATAACTCAAAAGCTATTTCTAGACTAAGGAGTAAATATGATCTGTCAAAATTCCTTATATTTTGACTCACATACCCAGATTAACAGTTGAATTGCAGCCTAAATGCACCTTTACCATAATTTAAGATTTCAGTTAAGACTACAATGGGTAACAGAATTACACAAGCAGGAGCTTTATAAACTAAGGCCATGAGAAATTAGGCTTTCTAATGTTAATCCGTAAGGAGCTACAAATGTTGAAATTCATGATATAGCCTTTCCTTCAGGGAAGTCATAATCTGATCTGCCCTTATCTGCTACATTGTCTAGTTTCTTTCAAACAGCTTATCAAAGATGACACATTCAAGTCTATTTTGAATTGAGCAACAGATTCAAAAGCAGAACGTGAAAGACTAATAAGAAAGGAGAGAACAGAATAGTCCATCAAAAGAGTTTTCTGGGTCAGGAAAAAGGCCTAAAAAAAGGCCTAACACACACATGAAACCAGAAAAAAAGCCAAACTTCCTAGAGAAAATGAAGAACAACTTCAGAACCACCAAATAATTCAAAGTAAGTGTTTCTTTGACATTTAACTCTCACCACTGGACACATATGTTTCAGATAACAGCAGCTTTAAAAGGTTTATTATTAAACACATATCCCCCTTGAAAACTCATTTATTTTTCACTTGCTGGAAAGCACAGATAAAGACAGAGACATAGATTAGGTCACCTGCTCTTGTAGTGTGCATTGTTGTGTTGATAGATATTATCCGCATGTTGAGATTAAAGTTGGAAAAAAAAAAGCGCTAAGGAAAATCCTGAAAGATAAAATCCCCCAACTTTACACAACCACACAGAAGAACATTTACAAACAATTTAAGAAGGGGGAGATACACATTAACTTCTCCAGTCACTGCATGCTACTTTCCAAAAGCCAAGTGTCTGGTGCCCTTCTGCCAGCCCCAAGCAATATTGCTTGATGTCTCCAACCTTCTTCCTCTTTTTCCTTTCCACTCATGCACTCACACCCCTTTCCTCTAAAAGGATTAATCAGTCTTTAAAACCAGATTCCTTGATGCTCAAACTGATCAGGTGCCACTGAATTGACCTGTAACACAAACAAGAGTATTTTTCAGCAATTCTTCTGATATTGCCTTTGAAAGTCACCAGCTCTATTTCCTCAACCTAACATCAAAACCTGTTCCAATCCTATATTTCACTAGGCTGTCCCTTTCCCTTTCACCAAACATTTTTAACTGCTGGTGTTATAAAAAGGAGTTGCTTACCATGAGCATTAGCTGAAAAACCTATACATTATAATTCTGGGTGGTCATATTTGGTTCTAAAACACCATTAAACATTGTTTGCCTATTTTCTGCTACTGCTTCAAAGCCACACAGAGAAACTATCAATTTTACAATCTCTCATACTTGTGAACCTTTTAACATAAGCACTTAGGGCAAAACACTCAAAAACTCATTATCAGCTATATATCCAGTGCTAACCATTTGTTGCAACTGGACATATTTAAAAATAGTGCTGAGATTATATAGAGGCAGTGTCTAAGCTTTCTTACACACAGAAAAATGCCCCTGATTAAAGCAAATGGCCGAGAGTTTTCCTTCATAGGCAAACAAATACAATAAATTGGTTTGGAACACTTGTTGCACAAAATTATTGTGTTTATTTTTGTATCAGCTGCTTTCATTACTACCAAGGGAATATTCTATTCTGTTTGAGTTAGTGAAAACAACTGGCCCATTGCTAAAGATGAAAGAGGTGAATTGTTAGTCATAAGCAGGAACTTATGATTTTAGAAATCGTATTTTAGTAGGTGAAAAACAATAGTAAATAGAACATTTGTTAAAATCCACAACCTACAATGAGAGCTTTAGGTTTTCTTTTAAGGAAAACCATTGTAAGTAAACTGCTTTTTAATCAGGCTATTAGTTTAAATTCTCTTCAGATACAGTAATAGGAACATCTTAGTAAATGCACAACTACAAACAACAAGTCGGAGAATGATCTTGGTTCAATGCTTAGTTAAGGTAAGCCTGAAGCAGTGCACACAGACAGGTTTATTGATTATTTTCGGACACCGTAAGATCTTGCATTTATGAAATCAACCTGCTTGAGGCAAAGATAAACTTCCAGAGAAACTCATACACTGAAGTTTACACTACACTTGAATGGAAGATATTGATTCTGTCTTAACCATCAGTTCATTCCACTGACTACAAACCACTGCTACTAACATCACTGAAGAGAAATAACACAATTCAAGTTTTAGATTTTCAAATACTCTTTCACACTGCTTTTCAGAAGTATATTAACTAATAATAAAATTGGATTTATGGAATAATGAGATACCTTTGACACCACTGTAAGTAAAAAGCAGAGCAGACTTTTAAAGCCTAGGATACAAAGTTTTATCAGCTACTATTCAAGAGTTATCTATTGAATATAGTATTTGGAAATAGCTCACTGGTAACCATTACTTTCAGCTTTGTGGATTGCAAGCAGCATCTTTTATTTCTTACTGCCCCTTTATAAAAGGATGAACCTATGCCTGCATCTTCTCACTTTCAACTTGAAAATGTTTTAAGTAGTACTTTTATTCCTATCCTGTTTAATTTATATTTCTTATCCCAGTTTTCCTACACATTAATAGATTTTTTTTCTGTCATCTTGAATTTCACTGAGTGTCTTAAAACAGTTTACTTATTTTTTTTTAATCCACTTTTCTATACAGAATGATTTAAAGTAAAAGAGGAAGACTGTTCCCTCAGTAGTTCTTATTTCATTATATATGCTGCTTCTTCCTTGCCCTCCTTCCCAACAAAAAATACACAGTACTTCTCAAGCAGTTCACATATTTGATTGCAATTCTTAGGGATAATTCTGGGAAGCACCTACCTCCACAACCAATAGGATTTCAGCCATATCAAGAAGGAGGAATATATGGGGCAGGGGGATCAATACAAAAGATGATCTGGAGAACATAACCTATCAGTCCTCAGATGTCATATTAAAAGGACTCTCTTTGAACAAAATAAAATGCTTCTCCCTTTTAAACAATTAGTCCTTTGCATCTACTTAGATCCATCCAGGTTAAATTACAGGAAACTTTGTAGTGATGGCAAAGATAAAGGAATTTGATAGAAAAAAATACAGAACATGCACCAGAAGCAGAGTCAAGAGATTTTTCAGAAGAAAGGGGCTCATCTGGAACTCTCAGGAGATGGGGAAAAGAGAATATAATATACTGTTTACTCACAAAATCCAAACACGCACAGCTAAGGGAAAAAAAAAATGCTGTGTACTCAGGTTTAATAATGGAAAAGAAAAGCATCTTGGGATTACTTCTACCATAACCTCTTGGAAGGCAGCAGAGATCATATGGAATGGTTGTCCAGAATGAAAAGAAACATAAAGCTTTGCACCAGCAGGATTAAGAAAAAACAAATCTGCTCTGAAGTTCAAAATGAATCTGAATCATTAATATCTACAAGCTATATAACAGTATGAATAATACATAGTCCAGATGAGAGAAGTAAATATTAGTTTTCTTAACAAAATCATTCCTTTGGAGATGAAATAAAACATTGGCTATTTTTACTTAGCTTAGTTCTCACATTTTCATCCCCTTAAAAGTGGAACTGCATCCCTCATGATGATGCATTTTCTTGGCAAAGTTCAGTATGACCGTAAGAGCTCCCAGCTTTTTAAAAACTGTACTGAAATCTTGTACCCTTTTGAAGATAAGATGGCTTTATTGCCAGTTTTAACTGGCAATAGCTAGCTAACACTAGCATTAATTTCTGTAGCTAGGGTAAAAAAACACAGTGTATGAAGCAGGAAATGAAATACAGTGTATGTAGCACAGCTCAGGGAACCCAAACGAGAGATCTACTCGAAGAAAAATACCATCGTGCTCCTCCATGCTATTGATAAACTAGACATGTCTGCTTTTCAATAAAGGACTAGATTAAAATTAGTTTTCCTTGCTCTCGTACCAGACTTCTTGCAGTTTGCATTCTTAATCCGCTTTCTACACTGGTTCAGCACACAGAAGGACGTTCTTACACATGCACATTGACAATATGTTTAGTTACAGCTGAAAAACTGTTCAAAACACCCTAGAGCTTATTTCTAATGAGTTTTGTATATCTAATTCTGAATACATAGAAAAATAAACCCAGTTTTCTCACATGCACAGTGCCACCAAAAGATTAGTCCTTTCCAATAGCAATCAACTCAGCCAGCAAGAACTAAGGACACACAAGATAAAGGCAAAGGAGCAGAGCTGGTGGACACAGATCATGTCTGTCCAGGTGCTCTTCATCAGGGATCTGCAGAACAGAGAACAAAGGAGAGCTCTGCTTTGACGGAGCTCAGCTCTTCTAGTAGTGACTCAAAACTACCAGAGAATACTTTGAAGGCAAGTTCCTCATCCTTCCATCAAGATATCTATTAATCTCTTACTGAGTGCCAACAGAGCACCACTTTTCAGCTTTTGGTTTCATTTTCCACTGAAGACAGGCTCAAGGATTTCCAAGCAACCATTACATTAGAGTTTGGAATCCAAGGCATGCAGCTATGTTAGCTATGACCCAGGCAAAAATTGTGAAGCTCAAGAGCATGCAAGCACTGACATGTGAACCCAGATGTCCAACAAAAGGTGTTCTGCTAGGCCAATTTTACTAATCCTCTTCATGTGGCAGAGCTAGCAAAGCTGAGGGCACACCACAGCAAAAGAACCTGGATAATGGACTGGGAGGGCATGGTCCAGCCAAAGTAGCAAGCAGGACTGAACCATCAAAAGGAGAATCTATCTGGTCTTGAGAACAGCCACCTTGACTGCTCAGAGACCTCAGAACTAAAGGATTTTGTGTCCTGCAACGTTTTTCTCTTTGTCTCTCCAGCCGTTGGAAGATCTACTAAGTCTGATCTACCAGGCTGACCAGAAAAAGGATGTGCAAAACATTTTAAAAAGTACATATGTAAACTCAATTTTCTGGTATTAAATTAACTTTCATTTTTGTCATCCCTGCTGACCCCAGAGAAAGGATGTATTTTCTCAACAATGTTAACTTCTACACTAAAATTGCCCTGAATATAATTTACATCATTTAAAAAAATAAAAAACCAACCAAAGCAAAAACAAAGAGAAAAAACCCCACACCTTTCCTTAAACCTTTCACACACACGAGAAAAACAGAAACTGAAAGGATGAGCAAACCCAAACAACAGCATGTATTTAACATCTACAAAAGGTTCGAAACTTTGAAACATGCCATTTGTTCTATTCATTTTCCAGGTGCCTAATGCTTAAGAGCATGTAGTGATACGGAGCGGGAATGGTTTTAAACTGGAAAGAGTAGGTTCAGATGCAATACTAAGAAGAAATTCTCTCCTGTGAGGGAGATGAGGCACTGGTTCAGCTTGCCCAGAAAAGCTGTGGATGCCCCATCCCTGGAATTATTCCTGGCCAGATTGGACGGGGCTTTGAGCAACCTGGTCTAGTAAGAGGTGACCCTGTCCATGGCAGGGGGGTTGGAACTAGATGATCTTTAAGGACCCTTCCAACCCAAATTATTCTATGACTATGATTCTTACAGGCAAACTTTGAAACAGAGAAGTACTTCTCTTCTTGCAAGAGAAGTAAGGGGTGAACACTTGTAACAAAACAAGAACCTGTTATCAACAAACTAGATTTCCATCATAGGATCTCTGCGTAAAAGTAAAAACAGATTTCACCTCAGAAGCCTACCTTTCTGGAAGCTAACACAGTCTATGGGAAATCATTCTTAATTGTTTTACAGCACCTTTACACAGCAGCATGGACCAGTATGACAAAAAAGGTATTTCTCCTTTTCCACTAGTCTCTCATGATATTTCAACACAGCCAAATACCAATAGCAGAAAAATAAAAAGGTCCCTAGCCAACAAAAAAGTTATTGGATTAACAGATTTTTATTGCACAACCAGCAAACTATACAGAAACATATTCCTTTCATAGGGAGGAGAGCTACAAGGGAGAGAACAGAAAATGAAATAACTGTTCTGGCAGTCAAAACTTCTCTTATCCTAGAAAAACATACCACATGTCATCTATCTTGAAAAATGTATTAATAAAGAAATTAAATTCTTGAATCCTCAGGCTGCCAAATTTGATTGCAGTGCAAGAAAGCCACACTTGGTTTTCTCTTCCTCCTACTCATGATCTTATCAAGTTCTTGCATTAGTCTTCCAATGACTCACATACAAGCAAACAAATTTTCATCTTTTAAATAGTTTTTAATGAAATTACTACTGATAAGATTTATACAGAAGCAAACAAGAAAAAAAAGTGTTTTATCAAAATCAGATGGGGAAAATGCAAAAAAAACATGCTAACCCTAAAGTTTCTGTGTGAATGCTTATCTGTGGGTGGATAGCAGTCCTGTTCTGAGCAATACTTAAGTATTAAGAATAATAATTAAGATTAGGAGTACACTAGATATGCGTCTTGGTCTACCAATTAAGGTATTGTTTGCTAAGGCAGCTCTGCTTTCAGATGATAGAAGAATAACCTGGAAAATCGGTCATAAGTCTATAATTTAATACATTAAAATATTACCTAGTAACATTCCTTTCCCATCCTGAGAAGGTGACTGAAAAGGATTTTTCAACTTCTGTTTTTAAACCCTTGGAAGAACGCATACTGTAGACATTACTCCAACTATCTAAAAGATAAAGTTAATAGAACATTGCAGAACAGTCAAATATTCAGCAGCAGCTACAGCTAGCTTCTCCATGCAGTTAACACATTCTGTCCCATTCACTTCCTCAGCCCTGCTTAAATCAAGGATTTAAGCTTTTCTTTACGAAATGTTTCAAACACTGATGTCTCTACACACAAACTTTAGTATTATATCCCGAGTTTTCCCTGATTCTTTTTCAAATGGAGAACAGCTATTCCTGACATAATTTGTTTGTAAGAGAATTTTCAGCCTTCAGAATGAAAGCACAACAGCCGTGTGCCGCAACATGATTCATATCTTTCTTAAGCAGTAACTGAAGAAAGAGAGCTGAACTAAATTGTTAGGCCAATCTGCCAGCACAAACGTAAATGGAAGTTTTCCTTTTAATTCAAAAGGCTGTGTTTTGGGCAGGATTCACTTCAGTGCCTCCACAGTGACCCACAGAAGAACTATACCCAGAGTTCATGGCTCACTGCTTGGCCATGAGCCATCCCCTGCACCACGCAGAAGTTGGCACCAGGTGCCTGCTCAGAGCTGCCAGCTGAGCCGTGCGCTCTGCCAGGAAGCCATTATTCTGTGGATTCAGAAAAGTCTGGGGGAAAGAGCAACTGATAACCAATTATTCCTTAAAAACAACTTTAAAAGCAGCAAGTGCACTAGACTACATCACTCTTCTCCATATTTTCTACCATTAATTTACTGCAGTCACAAAGAGCATCGGGTCTTGCCTCACTGCTACACTTAGCAGGCTCAAATCAATTACGTGCAGTTTTGATGACATTTAATTGTTAAAAACCAAAGTGCCTGGACATGCTTGCCCCACACTTCCGCTTGCTGTGCATCCAGTTCCCTTCTTGTGAGGCCATTCATGGCAAATACAACTGGAGCCTCATCTCTGATCAGCCCATCAGCCACATGGGCAATAGATGATTTGCTAGAAAATACATCTGCTAACTGCAATAAGTGAATAAATATGCCTGAGCAGGCAACCCTTCACTCCCCTGGTGATGGCCTACACTGCATGGCCTGTACAGTGCCTCGCTTTCTGGCACACAGGTGAGTATCTAACTAAATGGCATAAAGAGACTAACAGCCAGTTTTGCCATCCATCTCACACTGGACAGCACGGGTTCTTACCTCAAAGAGTAAAGTGTCACAGTAAAAGAAGAAATATTCAATTTTTCTTAATTTGCATGACAAGAGTCTAAGGCACCTAAGGACATAATTAGGCCCTATCTCCTTCAAATACTTAAATACAAAGCTGCCTTGTTAATCTTTTGGTTAGATTCATAGACAGCCTTATTTTCATTTCAAATGGAGAAACTATCCCAGAATGTGTGTGATAACAAAGGCAAGCCCACTTGTCAAACATCAAAAATTATTATTTTGGAAACAAATAGACATGTGCAATTTAATTTTATTTCACTTAGCAAGTGCTAAATGCCAAACAATGTGATACTAATTAGTTCATGCTGACAACAAAAGAATTTCCCAGTTACTCTAAGGATGGCTTTTTGGAAGCCAACCTTTACTTGACCAAAAGTTCACAGAATTAAGAACTAAATTTCTGCAAATGTAGAGAAAGGTACTGGAAAGATAAAATTTGCATTACGGTAATTCATTTACTACTTTAACAGCTGTACAGTACTTTTAGAAAACAAAAGTCACCGTTTCCCATGATTATTAGTTCTCTGCAATAATTAATGATTTAAGGATGTGGAAAGGGTTAGCCTCATTTTTAGGTAACTTGATTCAAAGCCATAGCATTTCTTGTAAAGACAGTAATTTCAAGAAAAGAGAGAACTCAGATACAATCAAGATAGCAGGCAGGTCCCCAGATAAGAGAAAGAAAAAATTTAAAAGTCAGTTAAGAATCTCTTCAATATTACACAGGTGGAGACAAAAAAGTTAACCAGAAGTCAATTGAGACACTTCTGTCTCATCTCACAAAAGCAATCCTCCCCAAACCTCTACCTTCCTTCCCTCCCCACCAACAGTTTACCTGTATAAAACTGAGTCTTACTCAAACTTTTTTTGACTGAGATTCAGTAAGAAGTTTCAGTGAAGCCTAAAAAGATTAACTACATGGCTTACTGTATCATAGAGAAAAAGCATGTTAATTTAGAGGAATTTTATAAAAATGCCAAGTAATAAAGCTTTACAAATGTCCTACAGCTGGGCTCTTGAGGAAGAGAATTCAGGAAGGAGGTAGCCATAAAGGTAGAGCTATAACAATTCTTCCATTTTAAAACAATAAGCTGACACTGATAATTTTGAGAGGGGAAAAATCAAAGCAACCTTGGTTTATCATTACACAAACACACACACAAAAGAAATCAGTGAATTTTCTTCATCAGTACCAAAAAAGATACCTTGACAGTTAGAGGGAGGAAAAAAAAAAAAAGAAACAACTCTCAAGTACCCCATCTATTAGGCCTATTTGGTATTAGGTTTAAGAGAAAACTTTTACATAAAGGCATTTCAAACCCTATTCTGCAAGCAGATTGGAAGTAACTTATCATGTAAAAGCAGATCTTTCACATAAAACTCATTTCGGAGATGCATGTAGTTAAAAGTCTGTCATCATTAATTGGTAAAAGGATTTTAAGCACTAAAGATCCACCTAATTGATAAAGCAATATCAGAGATTAGTAGCATGACATTTCTAATAACTTTCAGTTCTACAGAGATGCTTCGGGGATAATCTGATCTCTGTGGTGCCTTCAGAGTAATTCAAAATCATCATGACTATGAGGAACAGAAGAAAAAAAAAAAAAATCAGTACCATACATTCTTGGAAGGCACAATCTCAGTAAAAATACTCATGGTTACTTACAAGCATGCATATTGAAGTTAGACACAGATTTCCAGCCCAGAAACTCTGTTTTAACTGTTTTAACTCCAGAAAGACATTTAAAGCATCCAGCACCTAAAAAGGTACAAAATGCCTTAAACGTATCATTATCATGCTTCTACAAAAACTCTACAGAGCCACTGGAATATTGAAATCCTTGCCATAGGTTTTGGTACAGATCAAAAATAAGCTCCTGAAATACAGCTTCTTTTCTCTTGCAGTAACAAGTGAAGAAAGTTGCAAGTGAAAGGCAATTTTCCCCTCTACACACATTCCAAGTATCTTTGCAAGAAGCTAACTAGAATTCCCAGAGAAACATTTTATACCAGCTCACTTCGGCCCCCTGAGTCTTCAAAAGCAACCATGCTCCTTTCCAGTTTAAACTAAGGAAGGAAGCCTCGTCTTAATTGATCGGTCATGCTCTGAACAAATGTTTTCATAACCACAAATCCAAACCACTGCAGGCTTCACAGCTTCAGAAGACACAAACTTCAAAAGAGATCCTTAACCTAACAACTTGCAATAGAAGAACAGCAAGAAATGAGATAACGCTTTTTCCAAGTGAAATCTTGCTTGACTGAAAGTCTTAAGTCAACCCAAAAAAAAGGACTTGTTGCAAGAGTGCTCTGTGCCCTCAAAGCTTTTCCTAAATTTTGTTTTTAAATGAGACAACAAAGGATACAACACCAAATTCTTTTAGTCTCAGACTTATCAAAGGACATCAACTATTAATTGCCACACTTTAGTAGAAGGCACAGGTGAAGTAAAGAAAAAAAACTATTAAAAATAGCACACCTTCACATTAAGGAACAGAAAACATTTTTCTTCACTCAGCTGTAAAGGAAGAAGTAATTTCTCCCCTCAGTGAGCTGATAGCCTGTGTGCATCTTTTTCTCTGATAACCTCAACTGTCAAGCTCTGTGTTGAATATCCAGGGCCTGCTTAGCCTGGAACACTACTTACACAGTAGGAATACACTCATGTTTCTCGCATATTTAATTTCTGAAAAGCTTTTTTTCCATCCAGATAATTTGATGTTATTAAAAGTCACATCTTCCATTATTCAGCTTGTCCAAATTCACTTTCAAAACCATAATTTTGCAGCTAGCAACCTTAAAAAAGCCCACAACTTCTTTAGAGCATTGTGGAACTGGCATCCATGCTATTTCAAAAACAAGTATGTTTACAGCAAGCTGTGGCCACAAAGACCTGCATATAATTTGTGGGAAATAAAGTATGAAAGGGTAACAACACAGGAAACCAACACAGGGAAGACCAAGTATTACAGGAATTTGCATTTTGATATTTAATCTTTTTTGACAGGCATATAATTTGTGTCAATTTTCAAGTACTCAGACAAGCTGAGGAGGAGAGACAAAAGATGACACGAAAACTGAATGTTTTAGCCAAAACAATGATCACATATGAAGAAAAAAAATTCAATTTATGCTGATTTTTCATATTAATTTGCACTGTTGACCATTTTTCTCCCCCATTATAATTATCAAAGAAATTCAGATGACTCTAGAAATTTATTTCTGACAGACCTTATTCTTCAAATAAGTTTAGAAAGTACAGAACAAGGCTTTAGCAACACACATTTAAACAGGTAAGTATTTTAGAGTAATTTTCAGCTAGGGCAGCTGTCCAGATCAGATGGTATCTCCTCTAAACTTCTTTCTAAAATAGCAGCAAACCACTAGTAACAGGAGTATCACACCAAATTAAGGCAGAGGCAAGATGTCTCTCAACTTCCTTCATGACTGTCAGACATTAATTACATTTATCCTCCCCTAAAGATAATTTTTCAGGAGTTAATAGAAAGCAAATTTACAGTGAAGCATCCCTGTTGCAGTTCCAATATTCTTGCTCAAAACTTTCCCAAACACCACAGAAATACGAAACTTAATTATTTGAAGGATGTCATTATTACTATCTGCAAAACCACACAACCTATGAAAATCTGGCAATAAAAAACAAGTGACAGTTTTAGATTTGTTACCTTTTTGCAGCACCTCTGAAGAAAACATTTACACCCCCTGTTCAGATGGAGTTGAAGCTTAGATGCATGCTATACCTGCCACGAGAGGCTAGAGAAACTGGAGTGCCTGTGCAGCCTTTGGTAGCCCCAGCAGGCAGAAGATAACAATAAAATCCATTTCTTCCCAGAGCCACAGTCCAGGATCAGAACCACTAAACCTTTGTTTAGTATTGTAATTACTAAGAGACTTTTCAAAAACACTAAGAACTGTGAAAGACCCACTGGAGTTGGGAAGGCAGTGATCAGGAAACTGAACACAGATGCTTGCACACTCAGCGTGCTCTGCAACACCACCTACCAATCAAGGGAAGAGTGGTCTATATCTATTTACCAGGCTTTTTTGCTGCAGTAAAAGAACAGAGGTGAATGGATAAAGAGGCTAAGGAGATGAGTTAAGATATGGAAGACAAGAAAATAGAATGGATATGGTTGGAATAATAATGTAAAGAAATTGCAATACACTGCACCAACTGTAACCTTCCCCTTAAAAATCATCAGGTTCAGAGATGTCATCCAAAATACCTCAGCTGCATGTTCCACCCAGACTATCAGGCTCCAACTCTTTTTTTAATTGACAGCCAAGTTTCAAAACTCATCATTCAAGGGAGACTAGTGCGGAGGGGAAAACACGTATTTGACTTCACTGACAAATCACATTTTAATCATCAAAACCATTTTGAGAAAGTGGCAGATCTGTACATGACTGGCTCTACTGATTGTTCACTGAAGACAAAGAAATGCAGCTCTGAAACTACAGAAACAAGATACAACCTCTCATGCAAAACCAATCTGCCTAGTACATTAGACAAAAAAAATGTTATTGATATGATTTCAAAAGAAAGTCATTAAGGAACATTAGAAGTATTCATCCTTCCAGCAAGATGTTTTCCGTGTCTAACAGAGGACCATCAGAAGTTGTATTGAAAATCACCACTCACAAGGTGTGGGGGTTGTAGCAAAGCTCCAGAGGGCACACTGGCAGTGCCAGTTTCCTGGGCAGCACACACAGCAGTGCCAATAGCACAGTCAGGAGGGCTGTTTATAATGAAACACTAAAAAAACCCCCACATTTAGAACAGGCCCACAGATTTTATATAGTCATCACAGAGGCATGCAGCAAGCTGCATCTCTAAATCAATTTCAAGAACAATCAATACTCCTCTAACACACCAGGCAGGCTAGATAAGTAAAGTTTTATTTTCACAATTGCTTGTGAGTGTGCTCTATAGCAAAACCAAAAAGCCAGAACCAAGGTCTGCTTCAGTACTAAGAATAAATTTTCTGTGGTCACTCTGCCATGAAATCACTCTAATCTCTCTATTTTCTGAGTCAACTAAAGAAGTATTATCACAAGCAGTGCCAAGAATATTTTGCCTTATCTAAAATTATAACCCTATATATTCACAGTAAGTGAAGAAGTATTTTAAATCTACAAGGCTATACGTGATACTTTTTAAAAAATTGTTAGAGAAATGCTATGGGATATTGAGTTTGTACTTCTTATAAAGAAGATTCTAGTATGGTAACTCACTGTACTGTGCATAAAATACTGATGATTGAATTTCTATAAAACCTTCTGGGAGTTTAGGAGAACTAGAGGTGCATCTTCAGCAATTTATATCTTAATTCTTGAAAATCCGTGCCAAGCTGGCAAATAGAACACCATAGAAGCGTATTGACAAGAGTGGTATCCATTTTTACCCTCTAGTCCTCTAGGGGCTCACTTCAGATATACAACCAGTTATGCCAGCTGGCACACCAAAAAGCAAGTCTTACACTCTAAAATGCCAAAGAGCATCACCAGAACTTCATCCTCTTCTAGATTTATGATTAGTGTTTCAGGACATCTTTCAGTTTCCTGCAATTTCCATACATAGTTGCCTTCTACAATAAAGTGCAAAGTTATTATCTTGCTAACTCACAACTAGAGATCTCATTTGCAGATGCTCCACATTTGAGCTTTGTATGGTGTTTTGTGAAATGTAACTGAACTTTCTATGACTTGAATTCAGTTAGTAAGGACCCAGCAGAAAACATAACCCTTTGCTATCCTGGACTCCAGCAAAAGAAGCATAGAAGTGGCTGGCAGGTATAAGCACAGTACAGAAAGATGTGCCCAGCAAGTACCACCATTTCAAGTCAGCTAATTCTACAGCTCCTGAAGTTCAAGGAGGCCAATTACACTGTGATCCAGATTGCTTTCACTTTTGCTTAGACAGCCTCCAAGTTATATTTTTGTGTGTTAAAATACAGGCTGGAAGAAGACAACTATAACTAGAACAGGAATTTGCACTTCTAAAGCAGGTTTTTGTCAGCAAAAATCTAAAGCACTACAATTAGTCAACATTTAATTATCCCTGGCATGCAAGAAATGAAGATGTAATCAAGAATGATTAGAAAAATTGCAACTTCAAGTTGTACAGGCTAATACTGGAAGTATCTTACAGAAATCTCAGGGTTGTAATTTCATACAATTTAGCACTACCATTTAGTGCTAGGACTTCCTCAAGACACAAACAAACATGAAATAAAATAGGCCATGCTTGCTTCTCCATGTAAATTTGTTAGGGTTATACTCCTGTATGCCCGGATGGCTGATGAAAAAAACATTCAAATGCAGAAAAAAAACATCACAGCCAACACACAAGGGCTACATTCAGGGAATTTGTTAGTCACTGAGGTATTTTAAAGATAGGGGGTTGTAATGCTCAGGTCATGGTTTAGTGGCAGACTTGGCAGTGCTGTGTTAAGGGTTCAACTCTGTGATCTTAAAGGTCTTTTCCAACCTAAATAATTCTGTGATTCTATGAAATCAAGCATTCAGTAAGCAGATTACAGCTCATTGAAAACATTAACAATGAGGTAATAGATGTGGCTCACACCAGCTGCATTTACAATAGTCATTCAGCATGCCAAAGGGAACAAACATATCAGCAAATATTTTAGAAGTAAGCTGAGGTGAAGTTTTAGAAGTGAATTAACATTTAGGCTTATTTACATTTCCTAAAAGGTGATGATAAAGAACAGGTGTTTGGTCTGCCCACTGTCACTTTAAAGGCACAAGATCAAAAATAACATGCTTAAATTCATTCCATGATCTACCCTCTTTTTGCTAAGACCCATCTGCTCCTACAGCTCTGCAGTGCCCACTCCCTGTGCTCTGCCAACTCTTTTCTCCTAAAGCAGAGCAACTATTCCTACTGTGCTGTGTTGATAGACTCTGGTATACATCCTTACATATTTTCTTCTTCTGCCCTTCTTCAACCCTTACTGTTTTGTTTGGGAGGTTTTTTTAAGCTTCTTTCCTGCTCCCATTCTCAATTCTGCTTTCCTACCTCTGCTTTATGGGCTGTAGAACAGCTGAGTCTAGAGCTAACTCTCTAGCAAAGTACTCAGCAGTACTGCGCAGTAAATTATCTGCTAAGTATTGATACACAGTAATTGAGATCACCTAAACCTATTAATGTTAACAAAACGCTTAAAACAGGGCTCCTGCAAAAGCCCAGTCTCACACCTGAGCTAGACTGCTTTAATTTAGACTATCATTCACAAGATAAACAGAAAATTGTTTCCTTATCATTGCTTTGCTTCCAAATGATGCACTGTCTTACTTTATAGTGACTTATATAGTACTTATATATACTTTGGACTTTATAGACCAAACTAAAAGGCACTGGCTCAAAACTCTCAGAAAACCACCTAAGGCTTAGTGACACATATTGAAAAGCAACCGAACTTTAACAGTGAGTCAGAGCAAACATGGCCACTTCTCTTATCATGTTGTCTAATAATCCAGTTATTATATAAAAAGCCTCACACACATTTATTGGACCTCTACCAAGACTAGTAACTGTTTTATATCAATGGTGCTACAGTGTGCACTTCTGTTTCCTCAAAATGAGAGGGTGAACACATCTGTTTAGATTTTACACACACACACTGCTCCAACTGCTGAATGAAACAGCAGTGATAACCTATAGGTTTTAACACATGTGCTTATACATTTTTATTGCAGATAGTATCAAGTTGTTAGAGGTCCATGGTCATGCTGTTAATGATACAGAAGCCCTTTATTCCCAGACATAGTTCCCATGTTTAAGACAACCTGGTGCATTTTGCTACAATATAAATGCACGTATGAACTGTGCTGACTGTATTTGTTGACTACTCTCTTGCTTTACTATCTTTCCACAGTTTTAAGCAATGTCATTAGTTTATACTCACTTAAAGAGTTGGACAAGCAGAAAATTAAAAAACAACTGAGTTTTACAGTACTGTTATATGACAAAAGGGAGAAGGTAGAAGAGCCAAGAGTAGAGCTGAGCCTAAAAAGGGAGGGGTGGGGAAAGGTGGTTTTAGTTTTTGTTTTCAGTTCTCACTGTCCTAATCTGTTATTTGGCAATAAATCAATTTCCCAAAGTTGAGTTTGTTTTGTCACTGATAGCAATTGTTCAGTGATCTTCCTGTCCTTATCTCTGAATGAAAAGTTTGTGGGTTATTTTCTCACCATCCTGATGAAGATGGGGAGTGAGAGAGCAGCTTGGTAGGCACCTTGTGGCCAGTTAACCCAGCACACTGAGCACAGCTGAATGCACTGCTATAATCATATGCTTGACTTGAAAACGAATAGCCATCAAACATTCTTGGTGCTTCCAGAATCTCCTTTCTATGTGGTGTGGTGTATTTTTTCTACAGTACTAGCGTACAAATGCAGTCTTTTATCATGGCTAGAGAGTCAAATACTCCTGACAGTGTAAGCCACATGCACAAAACCATATTGTAATCCACCCTAATGGGATGGAGAACAGCAAAGCATATCCTACTCACCTCAGAGAGCCAAGGCTGACAATACACAGTCACTCATAAGCAGGAAGAGCAGGTCTAATCTCCATTGCAATGCAGACACACTGCTGTGTTTCCAAAGCGCTAGCTATTTCTGCTGCAGCAATTCCGTGGGCTTGCACTCTACCGTAGTTGTGAACCACAGAATCATAGAATCACCGGGTTGGAGGAGACCTTCAAGATCACAGAGTCCAACCCATGCCCTAACACGTCAATTAAACCATGGCACAGAGTGCCACATCCCATCTTTTTTAAACACATCTGGGGACGGTGACTCCACCACCTCCCCGGGCAGATGATTTCAAAACTTTATCACTCTTTCAGTAAAAAACCCCTTCCTAACATCCGACTTAAATTTCCCTTGGTGCAGCTTGAGACTGTGTCCTTGTTCTGTCAGTTGCTGCCTGGACAAAGAGACCAACTCCCATCTCACTACAACCATCTTTCAAGAAGTTGTAGAGAGTGATAAGGTCACCTCTGAGTCTCCTTTTCTCCAGGCTAAACAACCTGGAGTCGTTCCCTCAGCCATTCCTCATAGGGCTTGTGTTACAAGCCCTTCACCAGCCTTGTCACCCTCCTTTGGACACACTCAAGTGTCTCCACATCCTTCCTGAACTGAGGGGCCCAGAACTGGACACAGCACTCAAGGTGCGGCCTCACCAGTGCCGAGTACAGGGGAAGGATGACTTCCCTGCTCCTGCTGGCCACACTATTCCTGATACAGGCCAGGATACCATTGGCCTTTTTGGCCACCTGGGCACACTGCTGGCTCACGTTGAGTCGGCTGTCGACCAGCACCCCCAGGTCCCTTTCTGCCTGGGCACTCTCCAGCCACTCTGTCACCAGTCTATAGCATTACAGGGGGTTATTGTGGCCAAAATGCAGGACTTGGCACTTGGACTTATTGAACTTCACCTTATTGGACTCTGCCCATCTATCCAACCGTTCCAAGTCTCTTTGCAGAGCCCTCCTATCTTCCAACACATCGACACACACTCCCAGCTTAGTGTCACCTGCAAATTTACTAACAGTAGACTCAATATTCTCATCCATATCTTCAATAAAAATATTAAACAAAACTGGCCCCAGCACTGATCCGTGAGGGACACCACTAGTGACTGCTCACCAACTAAATGCAGCACCATTCACCACCACTCTCTGGGCCTGGCCATCCAGCCAGTATGGGTGATGAATTCACCCCACAGTCCTTTAGACAAAAAAACCCAAAAAAACCACCAAAACAATAACCACTCACAACACAGACAGCGCAGCTCAACTTGCAAACAGCAATTATTTTGACTTATTTCCATCTATAACAGCTTTATCAATAGCACTCACTAGGACATTTTTAGCTATGAGTTCAGAGACTATCGATATTCCAACAGAGATATAAGAATCAAGAATTGTCACATTACAAGAAAAAATATCTTCACAAAGAATAGGCGCTAAGAAAATAACTGAATGCTTTTCATAGGCTATACTTATTACTGTAGAATACAGCAAAACCAAAGAAGAAAGGGTATTTGCATGCCTGGCTGTGAGGCTTTCTTCTTCACTACTTGCCTTTTAAAGTCAAAGCAAAGGAGCTTCTAAGGAAACACAAAATTGCAAAGTTTGTCAGGTCATCCATAGGCTTGTTCTTTGGAGTCTGACCAGACAGACTAAACCATGAGAAGCTACCTATCACACTGCCTGCCCCAAAAGCAGGGAGGAGACAGAAGCAAGGCAGTCATTGTACTTTTAGAAGTACCAAAATACCTTCACTATTAGTTGACAGATTCAGCCTTTGAATTTTAAAATTTACTACTTGGATTTTAAAAAGACCCTTAATACTATTGTGCTAGTAAGGGTATACACAACTGTGCAGCCTCTCTCACCCCTTAAAGAAGAGATCTTCATAGCTGCTTGTATAAACACACTGTCATGCTCAGCTGTCTGAGCAAGACGTACTGGGAAAATTAGTAGCTAAGAGTCCAACACCAGACTTCCTTCTTAATTCAGTAACAGCCCTCTTCAGACTCTTCTCCTTATACTCCCCCTTCTCCACAAGAAAGGACACAAAGATTAATAGCTAAAAATCTGTTTAAAAAAATCAATTCAATCAAATCAGCTCTTCTAAGCACATTCTTTAAAAAAAGTAACAATAGTTAAAAATACCAAAACCATTCATTTATTAAACATAAGAGCACCAATACTGTATTCAACACAAGAATTCCATTCCCCTCAACACATTCTTCCTGAGAAATTAAATTCTGAAACAGGAAAAGGAAAAACTGCTTTCTCTCCTTTATGAACAACTTTCATGAAAGTTTGTGCAGAAATAGAAAGCTCTGGATCTTGAAACAATTTCCAGAATGACTGCTTTTGGAGTTGGTGCCAGCCTGACAATTAAATAACCCATTTCCCAAAACTTCAAGGCAAGTTGTTCAAGGCAAGACCATTCCACCAAAGGTCTGAAGCTACCAGATGCACAATCTACAGAAGTGGCCAATTACTAAACTAGCCAATTACAGTGAATTGGGCGTATTTGAAATCTGTCTCTTAACAAAATAATTATGTCAGTTTACTTCTTTCTGCACAAATTGAGACCACTTATTCACCCATTTAGGAGATAAGTGCCCATGCAGTACCTCGTAAGACTTGCTTTCTGATCAGAAAACAAGTTACTCAAGACTATGGCAATACTACTATTACGGCAATGGGAAAGAAAGACTGCTTGAAAAATTTAACCTTTCCAGTGGAAAACCACACTAAATTGACAAAAAAACCCTTAAGAGTAATCACACGGTTAGAGTAACAAAAAACACTTAAGAGCAGTCACATGGTCAGAGGGAGCAATGGCAGGCAAGAATTCCTGTGTGCTGCTGTTGAAAAAAAGAAAAAAAAAAAGCCACTGAATGGATTGCTTTTTTCTTATATCAGAAAAATACTTCCATTGTTTTCACCAAAATACAAGCTACAAAATAATGTGTAGCTTACAATCAAAAATGTTAAAATCAGATTTTAAATTCCAGAAATCACTCTGAACTACTCATACCAATATTTCAACTTCTGAATCTAGCTGTTGACATGCAGCTTCAAAGGCTGAATTTGAAGCAGTTTCTGTATTGTTTTAATTTCTACCCATACATACGCGTTGATCATCTGCACCAATAAAGCATATTTCTCTGCAGCTCATATATTATACTCTTGTTGTCAATACCCATCAATATGGGCAAATCTCAGATGTGAAAAGCAGAAATGTTAATTTTTATATCCCTCTCAGTAAATACAAACTCATGGGTTTGAAAGTCAGTCCTTCAAGCCAAGCAACTGACAGTATCACCAAGGCAAGAGAAGTTTCAAAGAAAAATACTGAGGGTTATATCTGTTTCATGGAATGAATACATTATAATGCGCAGAACAAAGATGGTTGATTTTGTATGCAACTAAAATAAAGAAATAGCTACATCACTGCTCTTCAAAAACAAATACCCAAGCCTTTGGAGATATGCCATGCCACACAAACACACAGACTCCAGGACTGCTACTGCAGCAGATTTCTTCAGAAAAAGAAAACCCACAACGAAAACAGATCCAGATCTGGCAGAAACTGTTACTCAAAATGTCCTTCAGAAGCCATCTTTAAGTTAACCTTCATTCAAAATCTCTGATAAAAATTCATACCCAAGATCAGTTTGAAACATCAAATTGCCCGATGCAGCAAACTGAAGTGCTGCCATCCACCCTTCTACCATCCAACACACACATTCTCACACAGAATAATTGGGGGTTTTTAAGACCATTATATTCCTTGGGTTCTGGTTACCATCAGCATAGCATTTTGTCACACTTTCCCACCAGCAGGAAAATAATCATGTCACGTTCCTTTGTTTCCGAACTTCCCCCTCTTACACTGATTTGAGGATTCACTCTAAACAAGAGGGGGTAAAAATTACTCTTGTTTTATTACAAACTTTTTATAATTCCCTCTTTATCCGGTACTAGTCTGCACTAGGGCTGAAAAACATCAACAGGCAAGAAAGCGAACTACAATAGGAACTACACGGCTCCTTAATTGCAGTAGTCTAATATCAGGTGGAAGGGAGAAAACAGAAGCCAAAGGGACAACAGTTACCTGATACAAAGAAAGCCAATCAGCACAGGAGGAAAACCTACTCAGCAATCTTTATAAACCTAATCAAAGCTCCCTTCCTGGAGCAGAGCCGATGATGAAGCTTGGTACAGGAACAAACTAATCACCTGAACACGGAACCAAATGTTTTTCAGTATCATGTCGAAAACACACATTAATTTTAACTTTTAAGCTTGGTAGTCTCTGTACAGCTTCAGTATAATGACTCAAAGAAAGCCTACTAAACCCTACTTGAATTGCAAGCATTTGGCTACGCACCGAGATTTGTTTATAATGACAACTGTATTGTGGAAGATGCTGTTAAGGCTCTGCAGAAGAAAGGCTTGGCTATACAGAACAACATGCCCTATCAAGAGCTACCAGGAACTGCTTGGCCTCCCAAAGGTTATCACTTTCTTTAAATGTCAGGGAAAATAATTGTGT
The DNA here is from genome assembly GCA_026261815.1 of Monarcha castaneiventris obscurior. Taxonomy (NCBI): domain Eukaryota; kingdom Metazoa; phylum Chordata; class Aves; order Passeriformes; family Monarchidae; genus Monarcha; species Monarcha castaneiventris. The sequence goes on from JAMPIT010000472.1 coordinate 5,179,604, forward strand.
ATATTAAAATTTCATTCCTATTAGTTAACACTACACACTGAAGAGAGCAAAACGAGGAAAAAAAAGAAAGGAGTGTCACATTTTTAATTAAGTCCACTTATGCATTAATCATGACCATATGGTCATGGTATTATGCCATGAGATAGTTCAGTAACAGTGCATTTCCTCCAACAGACAAAAATTAAATAAAAAAGACCTGTACGCATGGATTTTATTCTCTTTCCTCAATCCTTTACAGAGGAAGTTATTACAAAGTCCTTATCCCTGTGACATTTCAGGTCAACATTTCTCTGGTTTGGAACACATGTTCAACCACAACTGTCTAATAACCCAAGATGTAGAAAAGGTGATGGTCTGCAGTCTTATGTAGAGAATTGAAGGCTCCAACAGCACTGCTGCTTCAAACTGCAGTCCAGAGTAAACGGTGATTTAAAAAAAGCAAGGAGATATTTTGCTATTCGCTAAAAGAAACAAGCTCCAGCATATCTAGGAAGTCTTAAATTGTAAACAGTGCAATGGCAAAAATATCACAAGCAGATTAAATTAGCCTTTATTTATAAGACATAATACTTTCCACTTTCACTCAGGCAGACAGTTTATAAAGTAAAATAGCACGCTTACATCAAATTGCAAAAATATTTTGGAAAAATTGGGCCTGTTATTTCTTGTTGCAATAGTAGAAATCACCATTCCATTTTTTTTTACAGTAACATGACAAGGCAGGGGTTTTTTTAGGAAACAAAGGTGGACAGAGGGATGCTGAACATGCAACACATTCAGAATTAGTGCATCTCTAAAAGGCAGCTGCAAAATAGAGCCTTGGCAGATGAACATTTTTGTGAAACAAACAGCTTCTCTCAATGAACAGTCCAAGCATACCACTGAGGTAGAGTTTGAAAAAGCACATTGCAAAAATAGCAAACAAGTTAAAATTTGTAGGTCCCAAGCCCAGCAAAAAAAGCTACATTGTCAATTTAATTGGCCTTTTGTAATTGCAGATAATCTCTCAAAATACCTTCTGATCTCTTTGGAAATAAGCTGAAGTGCAACATTAAGATAGGCATTGACACTCCTAGAGCCAGTGCCACTTGCTAGCAGGAGTGACGGCCCAAGAAGAAAGAAAGACTGAAAAACAAGTTCAGTGCCAACTGTTTTGTACCACACAAAGACACTGGGGGCCACAGGCAATCCATGCTCCAGAATCTGATTCACTACCAGCCAAAAGTCTGATTCTCCAACAGTCATCAATGCAAAAAAAGGGACAGGTACTCTAGCTTTAAAGTTAACCTAAAGCCAGTATTTCAACAGCTGGAGTCACAGTGATGGTTACAGAATAAATTGACCCCCCGCTTAAGAGATTTGCAATACCTTAGTTTTGCCAGTTAAAGCTGTAACCTCACCTGTGAGTTCTCTGACCCAGATGGGCATTTTCAACAGTTTCTGTAACATGATTCGTGGCTACGCAAAACACAGATTTTTACAGATTACTGCAACTTGAAAGTTTTTTGGAAACGTATCCATCAAAAGTGGGCACAATCAAAATCACCTGGTGTCCTAGGATCATGCACCATGACTATTGTATCTTTGCTTAGCTTTGAACACCATACACAACATATTTAATTTTTCTCTATACATGCCATACTTCAGAGCTGACAAAAAAGACACCATAGTACCATGACAGACGTGGTTTCCATTTCTAGAAGCCTCCTTCTCTGCTAATGCAAATCTGAAGGCAGCTGACAGTCTGAGAAAATCCAATTGTCATAATTAAAATCCAAATGTGACTGAAAAAGAAATAAATCAGTCGCGTTGTCAAGAAGTGACCGAATGGTCAAGCAGAGGGATAAAAGAGCCCAAACACCCAAACAAATGTGAAAGCAACAGACTCATGGTTTGTCTTAATAAAAAATAATTGCTTTTGTCTGCAAGCAAACTTGGTAAATAGGTATACTGAACAGCTCAGTCTGAAACTACTTTGCTATTCTTAGCACAGAGACTCTTTATTGTTTTGCAAAACTCAAAGCTAAGAGGATTTTATAGAATAATTAAAATTATATATTGTAGCCATTAGTACAAATGAACATCAACCAAGGAAAGAAAAACTCTGCAGCATGGTATTCTCCCCAGATTTTCTTCAGTTCAACTGGATTTGACTTTCATGGAAAGTGCAGATAATACGGGCATGGTTTTATACTAACAGTAAGATTAGTGAAAACACATTTGTTCTCTTAGGGCTTGTGATGATTTTCTGAGATAGAGAAAAGGGAAGTAAAAGGCTACACTTCTTTAAAATACCTTTCTATTTTTTATGACCTGCAGCTTATCTTCAACCCATTTCTTCCTTCTCTTACATAGCATGCTTTGCTGGCAACTGATGAGAATTATGTACAACAGCTACTAAGCCTTTAAAACAAAGTAGCAGCCTGTATAATTATCTCTCCCTTTTCTGTTGCAGAACACAAGTAAAATGTCAGTGCGTGCCAGATACTATTAAAATTACTAGATTCCTGCAGCCCTTCTTCCTTCACAGAAACACTGGGTTTATGCATCAAAAATAGGAACAGCCAGCTCCTACTTTAAGTTACTTACTGAAATATTGAGCTTTCTTTGCATATTCTACCAATATGCAATCTTTTAATTCTTAAATCTAAGATCATAAGAGCTCTAGTTAGTGGAAAATAATCAAGGGTCCATCTAACTTTGTCTTATTAAGGTCTTGGTTAGGCAGCAGATTTCCCAAGAATACTTCTTATACTATATTCTTTATTGCATGGCAGGAATAAGCCATGTCAGTATCAGCAGCTTTCCATTCTTGCACGGAAGAAGAACAAGCACTTTATTTACACAGTACCTAATTTTCAACTATGATATAAAGAGCAAAGGTGCTAGAGATTCAAATACAAACCCAGAAGCACAGCATAGAAGCTGGACAAATAGAACTAATACAACTTCTGCTGTACATATTCAGTCCTCAAAGGAGTAACAGGACAGGGTATGCTAAAGTCATCTCTCTTATTTGAATGGGCATAAGAGCTAGAACTGCACTTCCAGAAAAACAGGCAGAGTTAAGTTAACAGTTGAAAAACTACATAGTGCTGCGTGTGAGATAAGCTATACCAGCCCAAAGTATTTAGGGGATTAATCTTCAGGATAACACAGACAAATGGAGACCATACATTTATGCATGCTGGCACTCAAAGAAACAGGAGGAATGCAGCCCATACCATGCTATGCTTCTATTCAAAGAGTACAACTGGAGTAATTCCCATCTCACCAGTAGTTCTATCTATTCTAATATCATTGCAGTAACTGGAAAGCACTGCTGTTCACTGGCAGACCTGGAAAAAGCTTTGTTTTCTCCCTTCCAACTCAGGATATTCTGTGATTCTGTGGAAGAAAAGAATCGAGCGCTTGATCATTGAACTGGGGCAAATAATAGCATTCAGGCATGCAGCAGCAATTCTAACTTCCAAAACCAGAAGGGAAGCCAGTATTAGCACTTCCTATGATTCCACTGCCATTTTCTTCACTATTTGTATAATGGCAAAAAGCCATTCAAATACAGGGGGAAAAAATTACCATACAATTATTGTCTCAAACTGATAAGCCTGAAAAAGAAGCCTAAACCATGTCACAAGAAAGCAAACATGCTGCCATCCCAGCTGCTACAGCCTACTGCCAGTAAGAGCATGAGAACAGTCTAAATGAAAACATCGTGCAGTTGCCAGAACAGCAACTGACATACTTCCAAAAATCTCTCCCATTGGAGACTCTTCTTCCTCCAGCTGACAGAAGAACTCAGTGCTAGAAAGCTGATATCCACAAGACCTCATTGATCCAAAAAGCTTTTTAATTATTCTGATAAGACGCTTATGTGAAATCAGGTTTTCCAGACTGATCATTTAATGCTCCCTCTCCATCACCTTCCTCCAAGACAGGGTGTGCATTACTTTAGCCTACAGAAGACAAATTCAGACCAGTATCTTCAACTCACTTGAAACTGCAGATATCAAGCTATGTTACTGCAAAGTTCATATATCCAAGCAAGAATATTGTATGAGAAATATGCTCAGCACTGTATGACAAACAGCAGCAAACAAATTATCAGTATCAACAAGAAGGCCACTCTCTTAGTTTTAAACAAAAAAAAAAAGCACCAAGAACGGAAGTCACACACACATTTTTCCAAAATAAGTTCTACATCTATCTTCACTTGTATAATAAAATAGAATCTCTACCTAAAAACCTGTCTTATGTTTGAAAAAAATACACCATGAGGTTCTGACAAAGCATCATGACACTACAAGAAGAAAGTGACACAGTCATATAGCTGAGGGGATAAACTATATAAATATATAGCTAGCAAAAAACTCAAAATAAGGTGGTATGTAAGATGCAAGCAAAAAAAAGTATTAATAATCAAAGCCAACTAAAAACATTTGTTTTACGTACACAAGTGCTTAGAGTCTCAAACTCAGATAATGACAGTGTTTCTATGGAGTATTTTATTAGAAATTGCCATCTTAAGTACAGTGGGGCTCTCCTTAAGCTCTACCAGTCACATCTTTTTTAAAAGATGATAATGGCTTAGAAAACTATCGAGTACCTACACCCATCAACATCCAACACCTTGCTTATTCAACATTACAAACTGCCTTTCATCACAAACTGGGTGTACTAAAACCAGTGCTTCTTAAGACAGTTTTTAAAGTTTCCAAATGACTTCACCAAATCATTCAAGTATAAGTTCCCTTAACAAAAAAATATCTTCAAAGCAAAACTGAAAAAGCAATCAGTTCAGGCATTGAAAACTATTCAAAGGAATTAACATCCAAGGTACTCCAAAACCCCAAGATTCATTGAACAACTTCCCTAACATTTTTTATTTTTTTAAATACACCTTTGGGAACACCAAGGACATTTCTCTAAGTTTAGGGAAAAAAAAAGTCATAACAGGATACATAATACTCATCAAGTAGAAGAAAGTTTTTACAGCAATTTTCTTCCATACTTCTACACTGGAAACTTAGCTCAGAAACTGGGATAACAACATCATGCAATGACAGCCACAATCACAATTAATTTGAACAAATACCATGACATTTCCAAACTGCTGCCTGCCTCTGAGCTGTAGATGCTCTTGGAAATAAACATTAGAATAACACAATTCTAAACCAAACTGAACATATGTGAACTGAGGGTTTCAGAAGTGGTCAACATCAACCACACTAAGATTAGACACTGGATGTGGTTTCCTGCATAGCCTGACAGTACCAGCTCCAGATCCATACTCCAGCAAGCTTAGCAAGAAGCACCAGGTCCCACTGTACTTCAATGCTGAAGACTGAGAAGCTTGAGCTATCTTCTCCATATGATGTATAACCTGGGACATTGCAATTTCTTGAAGTCCATTCAATTACTGAGACTTAATCCATAAAAGCCAATTATCTAATATAGTTGGATATCTAATATTGCTAAGTACAAAAAAAAGTTTGGCTTTGAGCAAAAGGCCATACCAAGAGATAACCACATGAGAATTTCTACCATGTGACCAGAGCTAACAGTCACACTCAGGTATATAAAGCCTAGTGGGAGTAAACCCTTTTCTAAGCTCATGCTGTAGAAATAAACTTACGACGATTCAATCTTTGGCACAATAGAACCAGGACTCTAAACAGTGCTATAATGCAAACAACATTCAAAAGTGTCCTGAACAAATGATGGCATCTTTTCACCAGTTCCCAATCTGGTTGAAAAATGTTAGTAACATCCAAGTTTATCAAGAAAAGGATTACTCATACAGAGACAACCTAGTAAATGTACTCTGAAACTGAAATTTTCTACATGCTTAACTGAAAGAAGAAAAAACCATGACCAAATCTGAAACATTTGCAACCATTAGGAAATAATAATGAAAACAAAAAAAAAAAAAAATTGAAAAGTCACACACCAAGACAATCCACGCGTATAAAATCGGGTTTTGCCTGAGTTTCTGGCTCTTAGAATTGCAAGCACATGAGCGAGAACATTAAATTATTGCAGGCTGATCTTAACACCTTGATTTTCTCGCTATTGTTCCCAGGATGCAAGAAGCATTAGTTATCTCAGTAGGTAACTGAAATGGATTTTTAAGCAAATAGCTTTTGCTTCATATAAAGACAGATATTTTAGGTCTAGGCTAACATGAACATCAAAATCAATCTCTCACTTAATTTTACTAGAGAATATTCAGAAAGTATTGGGAATAACTGAAAAAAATGTACTTTAACAAGACATACTGCAATCTTACCAAGCCTTTCACAAACCTGATAGTCATTGCAGAGAAGTCCTTCAACTTTTTTTTTTTTAATTCTCTGATCAGTGTAGATTTTGCCCTAACATATTTTTAAGTCTTGTGACAACTCAGGGGTGGTATCAACAACCTGTCACTCAGTTCAATCTTTCTAGTAAGAATCTACCAGGCTAAATGACATTTATGCACTTATGCCTCTATAGAGAAAAAAGTTTCCTCAAAACAAGTGCCTTCAGACACCCTTTTTGCTGTACAAAGTCAAGCCTTTCCATCTTTTGAACATCAAGTATGAAAACTAAGGATGCAAAGAAGCGTTGATGGTTACTAGCCCACTGCTCACTACTTTACTTAAATACTTCTTTCAGACTCTGAACACCTTTTAATTTAACTGTTAAGACCTGTAAATTCTTAAGATGTACTTATTAACGAAAGGCACACAGGTTAGCAAATGGGGTGGGGGCATTGTCTTTGATCAACATCTATCAGTTTCAGAGGCTTTAAGAATGATTCTTTTAGGAATCAAACTCCAATTTTCGCATCAGGTCCTTACAGCACTTGCTACGTTACTGTTCACCCACAGCACTTTCAGAACACACTGAAAGAAAGGCATATGCTGTGTCAGTGGGACAAAAAAGAACATTTCCTTAATTAAAACTTTAAAAAGTACTCACTAACATAGCCTATATGGGTTATAACTGTTCCACGTGCTAGAACAGTCAGATTGATGTTTGTTGAGGCTAAATGACGTAGCACATCTTCAATTCAGTGGGCGTTGGCAAAGCAACACGTGTTGTGAGAGCACAAGTCGGAGGACTAAAGAACAGCCCTATTTGCTCCACACTGATAATGCCAAGGCTGCAGTTGATGGATGGTCTGGCACGGAAACCGGAAGGACTTTGGCATTCCACTGCAGCAGGAGCCATGCCACCGCCCATAACAAGAGCTTATCACACTGCCGGGACAACATCTGCAGATCTAATTTTGTGACACACTTCAGCAGAGATACTGCAATTCCATTGCCCCCACACTCTTGGTAGGCACACCTACCACATCAGCGGTTTTGCTGCAGGGATAAATCCCAATATCCGGTAGGGCAACAATCCAATATCCGGTAGGGATGTTTCCAATACATTGGAACAACGTAACCTCTAAGTATCCAGGCTGGTCCACCATTAGTCTGGAGCAGTTTGCTACCAAATGAATTTCTTTATGAGGAGAAAACTTTGCTTTTCCTTACCAAGGTCTCAAGAGAGTCAAAGTGTACTTGAGTGAACAGACTTTTCCATTTCACTTAAGAGAAGCAAGAAAAAGAAAAACCAAGTAACTTGAAAACCTTCATGTCACTGAAGCATATATCCATATATATACACACTCATGTATTTATTGACCATCTGTAAACCAACAGGCCAGATAGAGAAAATTTATTTTAGTAACAAATTTCAGCTGTGCTCATATCTCCAGGGTGGCTAAACATTTGGAACTTAATACAAGCAGAAAACATTTTCTCCTCATCAAGTCATAGCTCTTTGAGAATTCATACACAATAGCATTAGCTGGGTGCCAATCTTTGCCTAGTCTTTCCTTGGCTAAAGTTCTTTTGTTCAAGCAGATCTGTTACTCAGTACAGACACTCTACTGCACTTTGATAATGCTTGAACTCAGCAGAAACTCTAGTTATTCTCTGCTTCCCTTAATAAAGCGCCTAGGTTTTACGACAATTTTACAACTTCAAAAAAGTTATTAACAACTGAACTTGCAACCTTTTCAATAGGCTCTTTTTTACCATAAGAGACCATAGTTATAAAGAAGAGAAATCCAAATTATTGCCTTTGATGTGCACTACATAGCAATTTTGTGGATATATGGAATGCTCTAAAATTCAAACTTGCTGTTCTTTTACTATCCTGTTCTTTTCCCACTTGAATTTCATAAGCAAAGCTCAAAACTAACATCTGTCTGCATAGTCCCTTTACACAAATGTGCTCCTGTCAGTTGATGGAGCTATTTGAACCAGCATATTTAACTTGTTTAAATGACAATACAGGTACCCTGAGCAATTTACAAAACCAGTGTACAAAAAAGGGATAGTGGGAAAAATAAAACAATTTAAACAGATGAGAAGTCAACTAGGGAAAAAAAAGTCTTGATCAGAATTTGTAATTTGCACAGGCTACACTGAAGCCAGTCATATTAGCAAGTTACCCTGTTTTTGCAGAAGAAAAATAGCTTTTAACATTCAAGGTGACAGCACCAAGAAAAACACACAAACAATTTAAAAAAAGCCTATCTTAAAGCCAAATACAAGTTTAAAATATGCTACATTCCAACAGGGGATTCCGTTTCTAGAAAGAAAACAGATGCTGAATTTTTTCACTTTCTTAATCATTATTGACTGTCACATGACACAAATAGTGCAAGCCTGCTTAATTCATGGTAAGACTACATGGCAAATGAACACTTAAGAGAATGACAGCTAAACATGTCCTCTGGATATGTCAGTGAGACACAGGTTCCACAAAAAAACCTCATTCTCTAAATAATGGAGGGAAATGAAAAAACACCACATATTTAAATATCTTCACTTCCACTTATCAGGAAAGGTCCACCATATGAAGATTTCTGTGAAAGAATTTTATGGACCTAGAGGGAATATGAAATGGTTCAATTCTAGTTTTAGCTAGATTCTCTTATGCCCTATCTTCAAAATCCCAAACACACAAACCTAACATTCTGATGTGGACACTTAACTTTTTTTTTCCCCCCATCTTTTCTCCTCAATCCATCCCTTATTCCTTTGAAAGCTTAAATGAAAGGGAAAAGCAGAAGAGAAAAGGGCACCCAACTTATTTCAAAACAAACAGCATTAAAGACTGCACCCAGGTTTTAAAATTTATATAGCTTAAGATACCACCACTTTGCATTCCATGATGGCAATATGCAATTTTAACAACCTGCTTAGAGTTTCCTTCTGTAACACCCACACTGATATTCCACTTCCACAATATCCTGATATATTCGGGCAATGACATTCAGCCCCACATTCCTGAAAAAATTGCAAATGCCTCACTGCTTCCTGCAGATTCATTTTTAGAATTGAAATGATTTGCCAATACATGGCATTGCCAACATATTAGCAACACACATCTTCTCCTAAGTTCTAATAAAAATCACATTTAGTAACAATTTCACTGTTGGGCAGGGAGTTAAAAAACTGTCTGTACACCACCTGGCTATATATTGCTTTATACCACTACAGCTTCACTATTGTCAAGAGTAGGTTATTTTAAAAAAGTAAGTGGATCAAATCAACTTAAAACAAATCATTTGCACTGACTTAATTTGAGCAGTTTACATTTATCACCTGAGCTTCACAGGACAAACTGTGTTCTAATGTTTTCTTTTCAAACAGATTTAACTTAAACAACAGTACTGTATATTAAATTATTTATAAATTATATGTAACTACCAAAAGCCAAGCAAACACATTTTCTAGGCTGCCAGGTGGAATTGTTTTTAAACAGCTTCTAAGCATGCAACAAGGGTCACTCTGTTGGGACACCCAGCACCATCTCTTCCATTCTATAGTAGAGTATCATTGCAAGCAGCTTTCTAGTAGACAATACCATGTCTCTCACCTGACATACCACCCTTTTAACCAAACAGTATCAGTTACACACAAGCACTTAGATAATACATCACACTGAAAAACTGAAAAGGACAGGCAAGACAAAAGAGGAAAAAATAATAGGATTTCCAAGGGAAAAATGTGGAATGATCATATAATTTTGAAGACTAAGAAATAAGTTCTCTAAGATATGTTTAAAAGTGAGGTCGCACCATTGAGATGAATCTTGTAATATTTTTTTACTTCATATGAAGTCATATTGAGCCTTTTCTAAATTAGAAAAAAGTGCTATTACATCACTTTCTATGTTCTATTTTTGGAAGTATCTAGAACACAGAAAAAAGGACAGGCATTTACTTGCAATATACCTCAAATCACAAGACTGATGGGACAAAAACAGGTAAGGCACATGCACAATTCATTAGTGGACTACCTTATTTTTAAACTGTATCTGTCAAACGACATCACTACAATTTACAAACTTTGTACACAGAGATCCCAGAAAGCAGCAAACCACATCAGCAATGGAATAACACAGAAGCACAGCACACTGCTACAATATCCACATGAAACAGAAAAATAATGGGGAAAGGTGGGTAACTACCCCATTTTGTATTAAACTACAGAAGCAGTCATTCGTGTTTCTCCAACCCCTTCTACCTATGGCCCTGCTCTGAAACAAACAGCTAACAGCAATCCAAGAGCCATAGCATCTGCATCAGTCATCAGTTTCTAACCTAGCAGGTTGCAGGGGACAACACAAGTCTTCCAGCAAAGAACTGATTTCTCAATGTCCCTACGTATCAACAAGCAAAAAAAACTCCCTCGCTGAAGCATTTAAAAAAGGAGAGGAAAAGAGAATAGCCCAATATAGCCACAGACCTAAAGAGACTGCACAAAATTTGCAACAGACCACCTTTTTATCGCACCCAAAGTTAAGTTTTATGAAGTAATCCATAAAAATAAGTGACTGAATTGCCAAGACTGTAATTTTGTCAATTGACATACGTTAGATTAAAAAAATATACATGTATGACATTTATATTCTAGTGAGAGGACAGATTTATTATTGAAGTGCCTAGGCATTTAATTTCTTTCCCATTTATTATAGAATCATATAAAAGAAAGATCTATTAGCAGAAACTGTTACATGTTATAGAGAGAAACATCATTTTCTATCTCCTTGCACCTTCCAGGAAGTGAGTGATACAGAAAAGGACACACAACAATTTGACTCTTTTAACTTCTGCTATCTTCACTTGACTCAAGGTCAAGGTATCAGAAACTACATTCAGTGTCACAACACATAAGGGACTAAAGTTACATCAAAAATTATGCAGCAAAGTAAACAGTATTTAGAAATTAAAGCAGGCAATGCCTTTCTGTGACGAAAGAAACCAACAGAGTTGGAGTGGTTACTTTTAACCCCCTTGTTTCACACACCTCAAGAGAAACACTCAAGCTGCACATAAACAGATTAATGAACCTAAAGTTAAGATGTATTTCCTTTCCTCCTTACTGAAATCTTAAAAAAAAAAAAACATTCAGGTATACTAAATCTGTAGTTTATGCAGAAAGAGAGCAAGAGTGCTATGTGTGTCATTATGCAGAATGTCAATAAAAGCCTCCTTTAGCAGTAACTGGATTAGTAGAGGGGTTCCAAATAATAAAAAAAAGAAGTTATAAGGCTTGCTTCTTTTTCCCCTGCTTTACCCAGTGATTGAGACATTCTTAATCAGTCACATATTCAAGATGAAGCATCACCTTTTACCTTCAGCTTTATTTTATCTCAGCTAGCCTCAGTACAGTCACCTATCAATAGTCTGCTCCAAAATAAAGAAAAAAAGCAAAACAAACACAACCAGAATATTGAGGGGAAAACCAGCACTACGTACAGGATAATAACCAGTTCCACAGGAAAAGCCTGCCTCCTTGTGGCTCAACTAGCCATGAATTAGGTTTCTCCAATTCATTCCATTACACCCAGTAAATCTGGCGAGTCAACAGAGTAACAGCCTTCTAGTTCAAGGAGGTTTGGAGTTTCGTTTTTGGGAGGGGTGGAGTTGATGAAAAAGAAAAATGTTTCTAATTTTAGGAAGTACTTGTGAAGGTGATCCATCACTCATTACCAAAACACTGCTTTTAGCTTTCTCCTCTAGATAGGGTTGAAGATGACAGGTTCCACTTAAAAGCAACTGAGATTCTTTACATGACAACAAATGCAAAAGCTTGTCAGCACTCTGGCACCTAAATCCAGAAGGCTACAAACTTTGTTTCAGCTGTGGCTTAACCTCCCAGGCCTCTCTGAATGCCTTAGCTTTCAACAGTAAATCCCCATTCTGCCTGCAGGTCTCCTTTTGGGGATGCCTCAGAGGATTTCATTCCTGGCAGCACCAAAGCATTTGGCACTTTCAGTAAGATGCAAACCTTCCTCTGTCCAGCCTGAAGGGCTCAGTTACATGGGGCTACTTTCCTAAGGCCTAGAAGAGCAAGTTCTTTAGAAATCAGCTGGAGTTTTTGGCTGGTTTTGGTGTGTCATTTAGTTTTGTTAGGTTTTTTTTTTCTTTTTGATTTCAATCCAGTCACTCTATTTTGCAAGAGCTTAGTGGTTCAAGAACTTAAAACCTATGTGACAAATATACAAATTCACAGCGGCCTTAGGAGGGGATCACATCAGGATGACTTTGGCTTTCTAACCATCTTGCAGAAGCTGCTCCATTTTTATGCAAGTCTGAGACAGAGAGCATGCACTGCTTTTGCTCTGGGTTAGGAAATTTATCCATGAAAAGGAGGGAACTTCCAGTCTCCACTCCAAAGGCTTTTTAATATAAAACACATTTACTGAACACAAAAGTAGACCACATTTTTTTTCAGTCTCACAACTGTTGGGCTTGCAACTTGCTCACTTCTCTGTCACAGCCTCTGTATGGGAACCATTTCTCTAACCTTTAGACATGTGAATCAGACTCACTCTTTCCAATTTACAACCCAGTGACCCAGCTGGAAAAGGAGTCAACTGAACATGGCTCTCTCATGTTTACAATAATTTTGATTGGAGATTCACTGGAGAGGAGAAGGGGAAAAAAAACATAAAACATTTCTGTCCCCTTCAAGCACATCTTGAATGACAGGTTTTGATTCTACTCTTTTCTTCATTTCAGGATGAAGGAAAACAAAAAGTTTTCACATACTGAATTCCAAATGTGGAATACATCACTTCTTTCTACTACAGTTTTTATGCCTAGGTCCAGAACGAGAAGCACTGCACCTTTTTTTTTTTTTTTGTTATTATTATTTACACATTTACCACTGAGACATCCTGTGCTTTGTGTGCTTTACACACTTTCATGCCTGCTCAGACCCTACCAGGCCAATATACTGCACACAGAGCTGTGGATTGCACCACTGTTGAGAGGGGCCAAAAACTTTATCAAGGCTGTACCACACACTGCAACATCCAAACAGCTTCACAGGTCTTATTGGAAAGGTTGTAAATGAAAAACCAAAATAAGCAGGAGCTTAGATTAACTCTGACACTACTCTAATAAGAAAAGCAAATAAAAAAATGAAAAAAAACAAACATTCTTTTCTCTTACTCAGGTGCAATCCTGGCAAAGGGCAAACACCTTCAACTCTACTGAAGAGAAAGGGAATTGGTGCTGTTCAACACATCACAGGACTGGGTGTCATATCAAACAAGTCCAGTATGTCTGAGTAACACATTATGTCTGCGTATGGGAAAAAAAAAAGAGAAGATAATCCTTATGGAAAAACACATTCTGTTTGTACAACCAGATCTGTAATTAACATGCAAATTACTTACACAAACGAGGAACTATCCCCTCTTGGCTTTTGTAATTTTATAGACTGAACATGGTAGAGACTGCAATTTATTAAAAGTTATGTTCTTCTATAAGCAACTCTGTTTCCATTATATTGAAATGGTGGGCAAGTAATAAGGACTACATGAAGTCATACACATTAAGAAATTTACTGCAGCAGGGTTTCTGTTCATAAGTTTAAGACAATTTGTGGTTTTTTTGCTTTACACCGTTGTCTGACACTAAGTTAATAAGCCTTTTATTCAGATTCAAAAGCTATTACACTACACACATCTTCCTCTACTTACATTTGCTAACCTATGCTGAAGCCTGGGATTAAATTTTATGCTTCACTGACAGAAAATAGAATCTTAAATCACCAATCCACATATAATAGTTAATTTCCCCACTTGTTTCTTGTGGCCACAGTACCTGCTTTCTTCCTTACCACAGCTTTACTTTAAACTTTCGTATTTTTAAACACAGCACTAAGCTTCAGCTCAGGTCTATGAAATGTCTCATTTTCTTTGAATTATCTTTACTGAACTTTCCCAATTACCCAGACAAGTAAGGTTTACTAAATTTTGTGCAGAATGATACCAAATTATGCTACCGAAGCAAGGAACAGGATCATTGATTTCTTAAAACCATAATAAAAACTGCTACTAATATCAATAATAAACAGCAACAGGTTCTAGCAGATTAAACACCAGACTCTTACATAGAAATACTGATTTCTTTCCTATTTTATTCTCACCAAGTCTTCTAGGTGACCTTGGGCAAATCACTACCCCCACACTGCAGTTTCCCCAGCAGTAAAAATTAATTGAACAGAATTGCAAATCTGTCTGGAAACTCCAAATGTAACACACCATCAGAGTTAAAAATATATTTCCCTAACTGCAGATACATTTGCCTTGATAGCTGTTCTTTATCCCATTATACAGCAGCAGTGTACAATTGCTTTTACTTTCTAAATACACTCTGGTGGTTCTTCAAGAAAGGCTTTAGGCTACTGCCTTACTTTTTATCACATGCTTGATCTATTTCTGCTACTGTATCTACTTTGAAGGACCAAGAGCTGGTATTTGGCAATACATACTTACACTTACTTTAATATATTAGGCCAAAAGTTGCTGTTGAACTCATTCCTAAACTACAGAGAGAATAAAAAACAGGACAGACAGCCAATTATCAGCAAGCACTGACTCATTCCCTAGACCCTTGCTCATGTAAGTAGCCATCCAAGTATTTGCTTCCACGACCTGACGCAGGAACTAGTCATTAGCATTTTTTTACAGAGAATACATATATTGATGAACCAAACTGCATCACAGAAACACAAAAATATTCCTCTTTTTATATATCAGCTAAACCCACAAAACACTACTTTTCATTTAACAGGAAGCAGCGATTAAAAGCAAACAACACCATTCAACTGTAGAGCACTTCATTCAATTCCCTTCTTGCCATTTCTGGGTTTTTTCGTAAAAAATGATATAATTATGAGATGCTTTACACCTTTCCTATTTCAAAATAGAAAGCTTAAACAACAGTTTCTAAAAGCTCTTGATATTTCTAATCTTTACGGGGGGCAGGGCGGGGGGGGGGCGGCGGGGACGATCACAAAAGAAAAAAAACACTTAATTTTTCTAAGCACAGATAGTGGATAAAGTTGCCACTTCCCACATCATGCCACAAAAACCTGTTCTGATTGACACCAACGTGAACTGTGATGTGCTTAACTTCCAGCTGTGCTCCTGGTCGATTAATTACTACAACCCCTTGAAAAATTTACTTAATAACTCGATGGCCAGAATAACGAAAAATTACTCCTGTATTGCCCACAGGGAACTCCTTAAACATTAGTAACACTTGTAACATGAGCTGTTATAAGAAGGAAGAGACAGACCTTCCACGCGACAGACACAAAACATGACAAATCCGGCTATTTCCTGGAATATTGCAAAACCGGTCGGAAAACGGCGCAGAGCTAAGGAGAAAGGAAAGTGCTGTGCATCCTAAGAGAAAATGCACTAGCAGCTCGGATCCTGGCGTGTTCTCTCGGTGGGAACACGAGCCCCAAGGGCTCCGGTGCCGGCGGGGAAGGCAGGCATGGGCAGACGCTCCGTGCCGGCAGCGGAGCGGAGCCAGGCGGCCCCCCCGCCCCGGAGCGCAGCCCCGGCCCTCCCCACCCTCCCTTCCCACACCAACTTCCCCCGGCCCGGGACGTGGCCGGCCGCAGTTGGATAAGGAGTGACGCGACGGGGCTGAAATCGGTCTGAAGTCCACAAAGAAGCCATCTGCCTCCGGGAAGAGGGCTGGACAAGGGCGGGCGGGAAGGGGGAAGGAGCAGCCCGGGGCAGTTTCACGCCGCCCGAAAGCGAGGGGTGGTGAAAAGAACCTCCCTTCCCCGCCGGCCGCCGTCCCTGCTCCCACCGGGAGAACCGCGCAGCGCTGCCCCCAGCCCGGCCCGCATCGCCCCGCCGCCGGGGCACGGAGCGGGCGCACCTTCCCCGGGCTGAGCTCTCACCTTCCTCCTGCCGCCTCCGCCGCCGCCGGCCAGCGCGGCGCTGCCGCCCGAGTACATGTAGTAGGCGATGCCCAGCACCCAGAGGAACGCGAAGCAGAGCAGCAGCCGAGACCTGCGCCGCATCCTCCCTCCCGCGCCGCCGCCAGGCCACCAGGAAACGGCCGCCAGCAGCCGCCGCCTCCGCTCCTGCCGCCGCCGCTGCCGCCGCCGCCGCCGCGCAGGGTCAGGGGGCAGAGGGCGAGCGCCCGCCCCCCGACCAATCCCGCGCCGCCCGGCCCCACGGGGGGCGGGCCGGCCCCGCCGCCGTCGCCATGGTTGCAGCACGCCGGGCCGCCGCCTCCGCCGCGCCCGCGGGCCGGGGGCTGCGCGCCCCCCGCGGCTGCCGAAGGGCGGGCACCGGCACGGCCCGCACCGGCGCCGCCCGCCCCTCCTGCCGCCGGGCACCCCCGGCCTCCCCCCGCCGCCGGCCGCGGGTCTCCGCGGGCGCTGCCCGAGCCGGCCCGTGGGGCGGGAGCCGCGCCTCGCAGGCGGCAGGCGGGCGGCAGCGGGGCGGCTGCTCCCCGTCCTGAGGCGGCGGGGCCCCGCGGGACTGTGCGGCTGTGCCGGTCTCTCCGCCTCGGAGTCGTCCCGCTCCCTCCCCGCTCATACTGACCGATGGCACAGAGACTCCCGGTAGCACAAGAACTCCGGGCTGGCCCCGGTGCGCACCTCGCACCCCCGCCTGGCTCAGCCCGAAGTGTCCGGCTCCCTGCGCGGCTGGGCCACGGGCGGTGCCGCAGCGGCACCTCGGACATGAGGGGTACACAGCCCTTGGTAGCGGCTGCGCCCTCGTTCAGTGCAACCCCCAAGGACCGTGGTACAGCGCTGGTGAGTGGGTCTCACCTCCTCGGAGTTGTCTCACTCCCCCACCCATACTGGATGATTACATAGAGGCTCCCAGGCCCCAGAAACTCCAGACTGGCCACGACACAAGTCGTGTCTCTGTCTCTTTCCAGAACAGAAAATGTGCTCCATGAAGGTGTTGCCCCTGAAGTCACACGAGGCAGGTAGTGAACCAGGTCTTCATTACACCTCAAAGGTCGGAAAGCAAAGTCATGTCAGGGCATGTCCACTGCACTGCCCTCTGGATGGCATTATTTAAGAGATTTTTCCATGCCCTATGGGACGCATTGAAGACCTAACGCCCCACCATACCACTGAGGTCACACATCTGCTCCACTTGCACTTCTGAAGTCACCACTACAGCAGTGCCCAGTCTGGAAGCATGGGCACCACTAATGCAGGCCTAAAGGGGTCTCTGTAGGATTCTACCTGGATCTTCCCAGAAGTTTGACTCACATAAGGCTCTGCTCTTAGAGGTTGGTCTGCTGATATGGGGTCATAGTCTGGTAAAATTATCTTTCTTTCTACTTACCCAGTTCCACCCTTGAACACCCCAGGACAGACACTACAGTGCTGCACAGCTCATGCTGCTGTTTTTCCACACCAATGAGTTTCCTGTTGTTCAGCATTTGCTGCTATCTCATCCCACTGTGAGACATCAAGAAATGAGAACACAAAACTAACAAGAGACACATTCTCTAACAATTAAAAAGCACCTCTATTTCAGACGCATAATATCCACTCAAAGGAGAACATTCCTGGTTTTGAATTTTTTTTCGTTTTATCAACAGACTGTTTAACTCCCACAGGTTCTGACTGTACCCCACATCTCTTCTTGTCTCCATACCAATGTCAGGTCTCTGCCAGTCCAGCCACACCAGTGGCTACAGAGCCTCTGCAGCAGACTGCTCACCAAGCTGGGCCAGGATGTGGCCAGAGGGTCTGGCATAAATTTTGTTGCGTAAGCAGGAAAAGATCTAGCAGCGAAAAGAAATGGCATCAAGAACTCACCTGCTCACCAGCACAGTCATTCCACTGACAGTCTTGTCAAGAAGGTGAATTGTATCAGCGTTGGCACTGCCTGGGCAGAAGCTGTCTGGCATGCAAAGATTTCAGGGAAGAAATGCGTATCTTCCCACCTGCCAGAGCACTGGTGGAGAGATAGCATGGGTAAAAAGACAAAAGAAGGAATCCCAAATTCCCAAATTTTCCCAAATTTTACATTCAGAAAGTGTAAAACAAACAGATCTATTTCTTCAGAGCAAATGAATCTTTCAATAAACTGAGGATTATGAATTTAGTTTTGGAGGGAGGTGGAGACAGACACTCAATTTGGGCAAAATACAAGTTTTGGAATCAAATAGCTAGCATCTATTTGAAGTGAGGTACACTGGAGAGTATGGGCTGCCAGGAGACACACAGATGTTCTAGATGAGGGTTTTTGATTTATCCTGGGTGTGTTTGATGCAAGCGAGAGCAGTTCCTGCAAAATCACTGTCTGTGTTTTCATCTAAAAAGACACACACATACCCACATACACACACCTCACTCCTAAGCTAAATTTCCATTAGCAAGGTTTTCTATATAAATCAGAGCACTCAGCTACCCAAGCTTGTAAACATCCTGATAAAGTCCCACCTCTTGAGCTCTAGAATGAGATGGAGAAGCAGCTTCCCTGCTGCTGGAGGATTTCTTCACTGGGCAGATCTGCTGAGGGAAAGGGTGCTTTGCATGACATATGTCCCCACAGAAAACATCATACACTTTCATGTGCTAAGTGAAGCCATAATCCCATTTAACTTTACAAAATCTGAAGACCATTTAGTCTTTAAACACCCTGCAAAGCCTATAGGAACTTTTCTTGCCCCTTTTCATAGTCTTAAAGATCTTAGGATGGTCTTCAAAGGTCTCACTGCAGCCCCAGGTATTTTCACTGATTTTAGCAATGTGCTTAGATAGATTTTTCCCTTTCCGGCAAAATTAGCCAGCCATGCATGTACAGAAAATTCTTTTGTAGCTGCACACTTCACAAGCTTATCGAAATAATCCACTGCACATGCTCAGCCACAGCTCTCAAAGGTTTATAACTCAGTCAAATCAAAACTAATTTCTTCTCAAACAAGCAAATACATGCCTACTTCAAGGAAGGCTATTTCCGTGTCAGAGTTCATTTTTCAGCCTTCTGCTGATAAAGTTACAGAAATGCTCAAAAAATGTTGTAAGAGTCTATTTAGATCAAGAAATATTTTTTTTTCTCCACTCTCCTGATATTCTGAACTGGCTGAACCAGTTTTGTTCAAGCCTTTCCAAAATATTCACATTTGGACAAAGTCCCAATCCGGCAGATTTCATCCTGAATCATTTATATTTCAGAGACCACAGAAAACACAGAGGTTTAGAATGGAAAATACTACGTTGATTTAACTCTTGGAAAAGCTGCCTGTTCTATTACAATACATTTGCATACAAATATCTCTTTACCTCAAAAGTCCTAACATGTTTAGTCAGCAAAGAAAAACTGAAAAAAAAAAGTACGCTTCAATTAATGGAAGGAATTCAAGAAAATGTAAGATATTTTAAAATTATTTTTCCAGCGCATTTCAAAAGAAAATATTAGCATATTTTAAAAGCAGCATTGCTAGAATGATTCACAGATTAAAAATGCTTCTGTATCAAGCACAGCCCTTTAAACAAAAGAGAGATCAAGCATGTGAGAGTACAAATAGGAGTGAAATTTGCAGAAGGAATCATCAAAACTTTGCCTTTGATCTGCAATGCAGACACCTAGATTTGAGGGACAAAATTCTGATCTAGTTAGCTAGGGTGTAAACCAGAGGGAACTTCACTGAACTCATATGAGAAAGGGTACAAAACCAGCCACAACCATGACCAGAGTAATTTAGACAACACAAAAGTTGCTCATCCTTTTCTGGAGTTACCTGTTCTAGTCAAAGCTGAACAAATCCTTCAGCAGTGTGAATGGAAAGCAGTTTTCACATTCAGGAATAAATGAGTCAATCTCTTACTCATGCAAGCAATCTTGTCCTTGCAAAGACAGAAAGAGGGATTTTCAGACCAGGTCTAAACCACAGAAAATAGGTCTTTGAAACTTTAAAAGGCAAAAATATAACTGATCAACCTCTTTGATACATGCAAGCTGTAACGTAGCTGATCCAGTTCATATTACATTCTTTCAAACCTATGCAGTTATGTCACAAAGTAAATAATTTCTCCTCTGTCATGAGCAAGGTTACTTATTAGCCTAATGTAGGGTGTTTTATAGCACAGAAATAACATATTAACATGAAATCTAAAATACATCTGTAGAGGATATAGGTCTACTAATGTCTTGAAAACTTGACTCAGCCAAAGCCCAGTTTGTGTTTGTAGTGCTAGAATTGTGTTTGTAGTGAAAGATCCTGATCCTGAAAACATTTATGCAAATGTTTAACTTCATTCAGCATGTATTCCCATTGGAGTCAGTTGGACTACTCAGACGTTTAAAATTATATGCTTATGGCTGAGTACTTGCAGGATTAAAGGTTAAGTGCAGCTAGCAGGTCTGAAAATCTATGTGGGTGTTTTGCAATTCCTCACTGCACAGTGGTAACAATGAGAAACAGACTACCTCCTCAGCTAAAGACTTGGGAGTCAACATGTCCTTTCCCATCTGTTTAGATGCCAAGAACTATGTTTGTTTAATTTTTCAGCAGAGTTTCTGATGCTACCCAGAGTAGGCAGACGTGCTGGCAATAGCATTCAAAAGCGGCTCACTTCCAGAAAACCTTGTTACCCTCCAAGAATGTTTTTTGAACTGTTAAAACCCCAAGCAGCAAACATTGTACACGCACATTTTACCTTGAAAACAGTGTGTCACTGTGCCTGACCACAGGGTTTGTCATACAAAGTCCAAATACGTTCAGGCATTGCAGAGCTAAAGTTCTCTCATCCTAGACTTTGAATTTGAGAAGGTAGTATCTTCTCTTTTAAAGCATAAAATAATGGCTACTTCCTCTGATAGCAGTGCTCTTATGCTGTTTCCACATTAGAGATTGATCAACACATTACATCATGTGATACAGATATTGTAAACACTGCACTTTCTCACACGAGTTTGAAGTATCAGCTTAAGCCCTCATGCTTCCAAGGCAAATTATCCAAATCTGGAAGCCTTTCCTCTCTATTAAAGAAAGTTTAAGGTTCAACATTCCTTGGAGTCTTTCAGTTCTACAAAGAGGAAACAGATTATTTTCCTATGGGTGGTGAAGACAAAGAAAGAATAACTCAGCCTTTGCTAAGCCTCCTGCTAAAAATGGCAGAAGCCAGTACAAACTGCAGCCCCATTGCCAGCTATTCTTCCTGAGTCATTTTGCATGTTGGACTGAACTTCAGCAGCACAAAACAAACCTCTTGCAGCATTCTGTAGGCTGCTGATCAGATATCAAAATGTGATATGGCTCAGAAGTCTCTCTCATAGGAGAGTGATGATAGATGAAAGAGAGAATCAGCCGTGGAGAGGGACTTGCTGAAACAACAACCTCACCTTTGATTGAAGTAATTTGACACCCCTTCATTGCAATTATCTGAATTCCGAAGGTCATGGCTGCCAGAAGTGGTAAAGACTGATGATCTATGGTCTGAGACAAGGCAGGAAATTCCATCCTTTCCTCTCGAGCAACACCATGTAGCAGTGGTGTGCAGCTGTAGTGCTCTAAGTCATTTGAGGCTAGGGGTAAATACTGTGTGCTAATGCATAATACAAAAGTCTATTTTTGAGCAACAAAGGCAAATGTGAACCCGTCAGACAATGGTGCTGTAATGTCAACTGGTACTTTGTCCATTCAAATTTATAATCCAGAGCAGTAAGGCTACAGCCTAGAAATTTGAGACTATCTATGATACAAGTTTGCTACAGCAAAGCATAGAAAATGCAGCTAAATTACCCTACAATCAGGTTTGTGGAGATCAAGAAAAAGGTTTTCCTGAGTCAAAGCGTTCTACCATAAGCAGGTTCTTCTTATGCCTTTACATAAAGTTTTCTTAGCTAGTTGCACCATCATCAGCTCACCACAGGGAATGTCATGGAAAAAGGAAAAAAAAGGAAAAAAAAACATAAAGAGGACTGAAGGAGGCATGGTAAGAGGGGAGGTGAGAATACAAGGAAGGAACATCGACTTTTGTCTTCCAGAGTTGCTGCACCATCTGCAGTGTCTGAATTGAAAAGATTGATAAGTGGTACAGATCACCAGTTACCCAGGATGTCAGACCCCAATGTCAGGGAGAACCTGATGCTTAGTGAGTGCTCAGTCTAGGTATTATAAATGTTTCTCTTCAGTGATTGTGTATTATTTAGAAGGGCAGAGGAGAAAACCTTTCCTTGCTATACAATATTTTAGTTTCAGCTGGATAGTGGAAAGCATCTCCTTACTTCTTCTCCACTTACCTTATAGCAGGAGTTAAAGAATGTGCTTTCAGTCTGAGACACAGCAAGCAGGTCTCCAGCTCTCTGGAGAAACATTCTAATCACTGACAATGGCAAGTCGCATCAGAAATGCCATTGTGAACAGGCTGAATACAGGCTCACACGTCTTTGATTAATTTTTTTAATATAATTTTCCATCTTCATACTATTGCCTCCCACTCAGGTGCGTGTAGTGGAGCTCATGCCTCAAAAGTGGTGTGCTGCCCATAGCAACCTATTCCCACTGGACACAGTGCAATCTGACAGTCAGCAGTGCTGTACATTCCCAAAGACTCCTCCATACCAGGTGAAGGACACCACTCCCCCCACACCTACCTCAGCACCACGCCTGCTTTTTGCATTACAACAGTGGCTAAACAAATAAACCCCAGTGATGTATTTTTATCAATGCTATATATTGTACTCCTGGATATTGCTCAAGAATATTTTGCGCTGTGCAACTGAAAGTAGTATTTTCACACAGCACATATCATCAATAAATACATTAATTTGTCCTGTTCCTTTTGCATATTTGCCAATTTGCAAAATTTTGTGTTTGGATCCCACAATCATTATAACAAATTACACAGGTCATCTCCATCACACTCAATAACAAATTTCATATAAGAGGGAAAAGAGATGTTTCTTTCAGTGCACATACTCTCTAGAAGTCATATATTGATTTCTCCCAAGTTTAATCTTTCAGTACTTTGGAACAGACAGTAAATAGGCTCACTTACCACAAGAGATGGAAATTGACCCCATTTGTAACCTTCACGATCAGTTTGGCTTCAAACCTTTATCATCATCTGTTAAAATCATGAAAGACACTGAAAACAGGACCAAAACCAACAAACCTGGACAAATTAGTTTTACACTCTTCTTCTTCCAACAGAAGTAGTAGATCCACCCCGTACATAATACAACTGAACCACAATGAACTGGGCCTATCACACAAAATAATTTGTAAGAGAAACTGGGATTTCCCTGCAGAGACCATGTATTTTCCATCCCCTTTGTTCTTTCAAGAGTTTCAAGTAGAGGAGAAACTGTTTTCTTCCAAGGAGTCAAACATCAAATAAAAGAACTTTCTGTCCTTGTCCTGTAAGCTGAAGGTCTGTGACTTTGTGAGCTGAGGTTAATATCCCTTTCCTTTTCACATTCTACCAGGATATTGCTCACTGTTTTCTCTAGCTCTCAAAACTATATCTGAACTAAGAGACATGCACCTTGGGGAGAGGTGGTCAAATAATGATTTTACTTTTACTTGTAAATTAGATTTTTTCCAGCACATAGGGGAGTAAATGAGGCTTTCCCTATGGAAATACCTTTTTTTTAACCTCAGGAATTCACTGTAAGTTCAAGACAGCAATACTTTGTTCGGTTGTAATCTCACACTCACTGGTGTAAATTGGGAGTGACTCTGTAGAAGACCAAGTCATTACAGCAGGTTAAACTGATGTAAGTTGAGAGAAAGAATCAGGTTTCCCATAGAGCTCCTTCTCTTACTGAAAAGTGGTAATATACAGTGGAGAAAAGAAAAGCATTTCCAGAGTACTGCACTTCAGCATATATGTCACACCAAACACTCCTAAAATGTATCACCACTGAAGACATAGAGGATGAAAATGCTCTATCTTTGGTGTCCTATGGGGCCACTGTCCCAAAGGCTTGTGTGCAGGGCTGGAGGGATGGCAGGGCAGAAAAGGGTACAGAAGGCATAGAAAGAGGAAGAGGGAGAGGGAAAGAGAGAGAGAGGGAAAGGGAGAGGAAAAAGAGGCAAGAATTGGAAAAGAGAAGACATGCCCTCTGCTTGGTGATGTATGGGGGTATACTGCTTGTGTCAGGAAGCCCAGAAACAGGGACCTGAAGCTTTTGCCCTGTAGCTTCTCACACACCACTTGTTAAGGAGAGAAACCTCACACATTTCAGGAAATGCTTCCTGCTGTGATTCTGGGAATAGAAAACTCTGTGATGCTGAACAAGAAAAACACTGTTTCTGGTATCATATCTTTTCAAGCAGCACTTCTACTGTATACTTATTTTTCTTTTGTACTGTCTGAGTCATCCCCTCTGGATGGATGTCCCAGGACAATCTTACAGGAACAAATATCCTTGACTGTGCTGCCCAATATAAAACATTTACCAGCTATTTTCTGTGTGTCCTTGTTACAGAGGAGCTCCCTGAGTACTTGCCTAGGGACACAGATGTACCTGCAGAGGTACAGTGTGACAGTGGCGAGACAAATGTGCATACACTGTACTGACCTTGGCAGAGCACCAGCAGAAATCCTAGCAGCCCACCAGCAGGATCCTGTCTTTAACACATACAGCCCCTGCCAGGCCTGGCAGTGCCTCACCTAAACCATTCTTTGTCTGAGCCATCTGCCCTTTCAGGATCATGTTACGTGCGCTGGAGCAGCTGAGCCCCAGAGTTCTTGCTCAGGAGAGTGCAAGGCGGATGGTGGCTCCATGCTACAGACTCCAGCACCCTGGAAGGCAAGGATCCCATCAGGAAAAGGCCATGGCACTACACATTAGCCAGGCACACACCTACACACTGCAGAGAAACCCAGCATTTAAGAAATATCTCCCTGTGCTCCCACACTTCCCCAGGACTCTGTCCAGACCGCGGTACAGAGTTTCAGCCAGAACAAAAGCAATAACCTGAGTGCTTGAGTGTTATGGTTTTCCCTGCTTTTTGATGGGACCCTGCTAGAGGCTGAATGCAATGGGAAACCTCACCTGCTGCAGGACCACACTTAGCTTGTATCTTTCTATTTCCTGCTCCTACTTCAGTTTTTCAGTTTCACAGATTTTGTCTTTCTTCCTGGCAGGAAGGCTTCTTTTAAATTCCATAAAGGGCAGTGCATTTTCTTGCTTTAATTAATCACATATTTTCTGTCCTGTGAGCAAATAAAAATTAACCTGGCAGCTGGAGGTACCCTGAGTTAGATCATGATGCTCTGTGTTGGCTTTCCACAATGTTTCCTTGCTGTCAATGCTGCTTTCTTGGCTAGGTAATCTCCAGGCATACCATGTGCTTGAGTAACAATAACAAACAGGAAAAATGAAGCCCTTCATAGGATTATTATTTTAGTTAGATTTTCTGTTCTAAAAGCCAAAAAAACATCAGCAGGCCCAATATGCTCGGGAGAGCTGAGTTGTTTTTTTTCTCTCTAGTCACTAAAATATTGAGCTGTTATACAGCTATATCAAAGAATTTAATAGGACACCAAACAAGGTCACTGGTACTTCAGCTGCTGCATTTGATCAGCCATGAGCTCATATCATCGCTCATGGAGAGAGAGAGAGAGAGGAAAGATGGGGCATTTGTTTGAAGGACCTGAACGGATTTGGATCTCAAGTGCTTGTCAGGGTCCCTCTGCATATGTCATTCTATTAGTTCTTGAAAAATTGTGCTGTATCACTGCACAGGAAAAAAGATTTGAAAGAAAGGGCCTCCAAGAGCAAGGAGATGTCCTGACAGGATTCCCACACCCCGCCCCCCACAGAGAAGGAAGAAGCGTCCTGGTGGAAACTTGAGGCAGTAGCTAATACATGCTGAGAGGAGTCAGTGTGCTTCTGACATTCCAAGAAATGCAGAACCAAAGGGCTTGAACCTGCAAATACAACAGAAGTCTGAATTTACCAGGTGGAGAAGTTTCACTTTCCAAGAAGAATAAATTCTTTAGAGAGGCACCTCTTCAATGTAGGAAACCCTGCTAGAGCTGTGCTTTTACTCTGCATGCCCCATGGCAAGTGACATTACTTAGGGCTGAGAAAAGTTTGAATAAATAAATCAGCTGAGCCAAGGAGTCTTTTCAGTGTATAATCAGTTGCTCCCTTCCCATGTAAGTCTCTCTGCCAAGGTTTTCCTCTGCTTCCTTGAGAAAAGCCCAGAAGCATTCAGACTGGTCTCGCCACAAGCAGGGTCTTCATGAGTCTGCTGGGAGAGCTGGCAGCCTCAGGCAGCTGGGAACAGCACACACAGAACTCCCAGTCACTGCCAGAGAGAACGGGCTGCTCAGACCCTCCAGCGCTGCTCAATAGCTGTCTGTGAAATGCTCTGGTCTCAGCCCACTCAGAGGGGATCCAAGTCCCCAGCACAGCTTATGATCCACCTTTGCACTTGTACCAGGTACCATCTGTGTGGTGGCACCACAACTGAGCGACTCCACTGCTCTTAGCCCTACTGAGTGAGATACAAACCAGTAAGGAAACCTTAGTAAAGCCAGCACTGATCCTGTTCCTGCTCTGTGGAAAAGAAAGGGAACATCACTACAGAGGCTGTTGGCCCATCATCATTCAGAACCATGAAATTTGCTAGAACCAAACAAACAAAGTGAACAGATACAACTGGAATTTACTGTACTTTCAGTTCATTGTTACATTTTGATCTCCAGGTGTGAAAACAACCCTACAGAGAAAAAAACCCCAAACACTTCAAGTGAAGGCAGGATGAATACCTTCTGGAAGCAAAAAAAGATATATTTTTGTCAATTGATTACACAGATGGGAAAATCATACAAGCAGTGGCAAGGCTGACAGCAATTTGGGAGAACTGGCAGCATCCCAAAGGCTAAGGAAAGTATCCTCTTCATCCAATGCTTCTTGACATTTTCTCAAAGACCAAGTTCACAAACTGTGCATTTCTGAGTTCAGACAAAACCTTCCAAGCTTGTCAAGAGTATAGATGCTGCAATTGCCAACCCAGAGGTATAAGACTTCTATAGATGCTGCCATTTCTTTTTCTCTTTTTTTTTTTTTTTTCCAAGAGATGGGTCTTGTAACATCTTGACTCCTGAGCAAGATGAATTCTGTCACTGTGCCAATTCTTAGCACTAGGCAATGGAGGGCAAAGATAAGGCTTCAGACGTGTCCCACTTATATGTCAAAATACTGCAACATTGACAAGTATTTTAGTGCCGTACATTCCCTGAATACTAAACTTCTTCCTGGTACTATCTTGTACCACACAATATGGCTCTTTTTATGCTTTAGTTTACCAGCGTCTTTTTTCATTTGCAGTTAGGCTAGTAGAGGAAAAAAGCCCCTCACAAAAATTAGGATTGCATTTTCCCAATCCATACTCAAGCGTGTGGTGTATGCAAAGTAGTCACACAAACTGGGATTAGAAATCCTAGAGCTAAGATATATTCCCGCCTTTTTCATCCTGAAGTGTTCTTCATCAGAGTTTAGCTCACTATTTATCTTTGCAAGGTTTAAAATATACTGTTTTATTACCTAGCTCAGTATCTTCTTGCCATCCTCAGAGATGATGGAGTGGAGAGTGCATTTATAAAATTTGCTGATGACACCAAGGTAGGAGTGGAGGGAAGTAATTCAGAAGATGGGATCAGAATACAAAATTATCTCAATATGTTGGAGAAATAGTCTAAAACTATCATGGCAGAATTTAGTAACAATGCATATGAAGCACTACATGGAGAAATGAAAGATCAAATGCACAAATACAAAATGAGAAATCATAAAAGAGTTGGAAGAGCTGGGAAAAAAAAGGATGTGAGAACCAGAGTATGACTCAAAACCAAATACGAGCAAAGCAGTTAAATCTCCTGAAAGACAAATCTCATATGAGGTGCATTATTACAGGAGTGTCAAATGTGACAGGGAATTATTCAGCTCTTCAATGCACTGGTGAAGAGCCAGCTAGTGTATTGGATCTAGCTCTGGGTGACTTTTTTAAAAAAGCAATAAAAACATAAGACACTTAGAGAACGTGACCTATCAGAAACAGCTTGTATAATTAGATTGGTCACTCTAGAAGCTTCACAGGGAGGTTTGGTAATAGTTTTCCAGTCGATGAAAGACTGTCCAAGAAAGGACAATAACTTACTTCTTTTGCTCAGTTTTCAGGCAAGAGTCCCCTGAATCTGGCAGAATGGCAGTTAGGTGGTGAAGGAAAATCCAAAGCTGGCTAATAGTTCTTAGAAACACTTGGGACTCTGCTCATAGGCAATTTTAGGAAGAGATCTGACAGTGCTACAGGTATATTTGTTCCCGTTTGGTTCCCTCAGTTTTTTCATGCAGCTTATCAACATTCTCAATCCTATTTTACCAACAGATCCATCCAGTTCGGTTGTTTTTGCAACAGCACAGAGTTGAAGCTGAGCTGCAGGTGCTTTTCAGACACTTCAACACTTTGGCAGTTACAAATTCAGGATGAGACACCTTTCCTTTGTCATGCTTTTCTTGGACAAGCAGGGATCATTGTCATCATCCAACTCTGCTCCCTGCTTTCACATGTGGATTTTCCAGTAGTGGGAGTCCTGAGGAACTTACATTCCCTTTTCTCTCCCTAGTGAGCTGTGTATGTTCACAGCTACATGACATGAATACATTCCAGTGTTCACACATACCCCCTTTCCAGTCACTCCTGGATCTTGTTCTGATGTTGGACTCACGGATTTTTAATTTAATAGGACTCTACCCATAATATTTTCTAGATCACCCTGAATATTTGTCCTCACTGTAGTCGAAGGCAGAGAAGGTTTATTCAGGCTTCAGCTGTCCATGAAGACCCTTAGAATTCAATCTCTACCGCAGGATCAACCCTGCTAAAGGCAAAGCTTGAGCTGTGGGATGCTGGAACCCCTCCAGCCTGAACCATGTGCAGGTGCTATGCGAGCTGCTGCAAGTCCTGCATCCCTGCCCACCAGGGCCCAGAAAATGGGGAATCCACAGCACGATTCCAGTTTACCCCCTGCAGGTTAAAGTACAGGGACAGCAAAAAGACGAAGGTACCACCACCACCTCAACTGCTCCCTGTCTTGGTGCTGAGGAGCAGTGTGGGCAATGTTTGTCTTGGTTTCTGTTCTCTTGTGTGCTGCAGACAGTGGTGTGGTATCAACAAGTGTGAGACAACCTCAAATTACAGGATGCAGTTTATCTGCAGGAGTATGGAACACCACACAAGCTGATTTGCCTTGTTTCACTGTGAGTTTTCTTTTTCACAGCCCAAAACCCCCCCCGCAATGCAATCAGCTGAATGGCAGCCTCAGGCAATTGCACCTTTTCACACTTTCCAGGAAGAGAATTACTTGCATAAAAGCTTCTACATTTTGCTTTACTACCTCTCCACACAGATTTGGTTGTCTGTTGGAGCAGGGGGAGGATATTTTCCAACCATAATGAAAACACTGCATGGTGACATAAGGGAAATCTCCAGTCTGACGATGTGCCTTTATTTTCAGAACACTATTTTTTTTCAAAAAAAATATTTTAAGTCAGAATAAAGGAAGGCTCCTGGTGGAACTCTAACTTGCTCTTGTTGGGCTTCTGATACATCGCTGTGCACCAAAAAAGTTCACAGCATGGATGCACCTAGGTGACTCCTAGCCACCACAGAAAATCTCAAGAAAACTTCTGATGAGGTAGATTCACACTTGCACCCAAACACAGAGGCTTGTGTGCACATGATTCAGCCACCACTAAACCTACCCAGTGCTCCTGCCTCTCAGTAGTCATGCTCTGCAGAAACTGAAAAACTAAAATTTGTTGCCATAACCTGCTGGCATCAGCCTTTCCACAGTAACATTGATTTTTCTTTTTTTCTCTTGCACATTTTCAGCTATCCAATCCTCCATCTACCTCACCCTCTTGCCAGGTTCTTATCCCTTCACTCTCATGGGCAAGCCCTTTGCTCTGCAGAGCAACCCTCTGAGTTCACTGGCTTAATCACACTGAGCAGCAGATGGTGTGTGTAAGGACAGTAAAGTCTGGTTCTGCTTGCTTTTTACTTCCTTTCACAGCCTGTGTTTTCCTATTGCTAACTTCAACATGTTATTTTTAACATTTTTTTATATCTTTCAGCATCTTCCCTTTTCTCCTTACTTTCACAGCTCTTAAAGTTTCTATTTCCTTTCTTCCTGTTCCACAATTCCCTCTCCCAACTTCCCCTAAGAAAAATGAACACACGGTAAAATACTTTTTTCTCATTGCTTCTCCTTTCCTTCTCTTCAAGTCCTTTCTCTAATTCTATCGCATCTTCTACTACTTTCCTTACGAGGACATGTTTCCTCAATTATTTATGGATTTATTTACTTATATATTTATTGCTTTTGGCTATTGTCCTTACAGATGCCCTCACATTTTTCACATTTCCCATCAGCTCCCAGTTTTGACTCATGTTCCCTGGAGGTGGGATAAGTTTCTGTTCTCCATCCCTCCAGCTATGAGTACACTACAAGCCAGAGTACAATTACAGCTGAAGGAACACCTAGCTTTACAATAGTTCAGTGTGAAAAACAGTAGGACTATAGCTATGCAGAGTTTAGTACAGACTGCAAAGTCTGTCCAGGATCTTAATAAATACATGGAGCCTTAGCTGTGGCTCTGCTCACTGCTGTGACAAAAATACAAGGCCCAAGAGAGGTGTAAGCCCATTCTTGCATAGCAAAGTAGCTGTAAGAGATGCAGCAGGGAGCTCGCAACCTCCATGAGCCGGGCATGACAGCCTTTAGCCACCTGTACCTTACTCCATCCCGTGCTGCAGAATGCTCTGAGTAATGCAGAAACTCTGCTGGGCTTCGAAGCAGGGTATTCCAGGGCTTTTCCAGGAAACATAGGCCTGTCTAGAAATGGCAGCAGAGAGAACTGTGCCCCCTTTCCTTATGTACCCTTTTGTCACAGCTCATGATACCTCGGCATATCTCTGCCCAGAGTTTGCCAAATGCCCGGGAATACAGCCTTCCTGCTGCCCCCTGCAGAGCTCACAATGAAATTTCCTTCACAAGGAAATGGCCTCCCCCAGACAACTGGGACTTTTTGTAGCCCCTTGGTGAGCAACATTTAGGAGTCCAAGCAGGGAGGAAGGTAATGGAGTTTAACTTTTTGGCTGTGCAGTACCTCACATCACCAAGTGCCCTGATTGTGTGCTATTCATGTCCAGGAGAATTTTGCTTTTGTGTTCAAAGGAATAAGAGAAGTCTTGTGGTGTTTGCTTCCAGTAAGATACAATACTTTTTCTGCATGCGAGAAGTGGTATAAAAGAACTAAGAGAGCCACAATAAAAGGAAAAGCAGACTGGTGTGGTTTAGGAATGAGTTTCTCTACTTCCCACTGCAGCTGATTTAAGTCCCAGTTTCTCAGCAAGGCCGGTTCCCCCACAGTGTTTGGATGTAGAGTTAGGAAATGAAATGATCTTGGTACCTAATGCACCTGTGTGAAAGCCTTGGATGGTAAGCCCTAAGGATAAGGGAGTGAGAGCCAGACTCTCCAGAGTACAACATGCCAGTTTAACTTGGCTGGGAGTCAGGCTCTGCGTGCTTTTCTTACACAGTGTACAAACCCAAGCTCATTGGCACTGCTCGGTAAATAAATAGCGATAACAAAATGTGCAGCGTAACCAAGAGGATACCCAGAAATTACTTGTGTGCGGAACTCCCTCGGACATGGCACGCTGCCTTCAGCACAGGGAAATATGCTTCCATTGCAAGCTCAGAGTACATTAACTGTTATTTTCACCAGTTATCCCAGTGTGATAAAAACAATAATCTGTGGCTGTGGCAGGTCAGAGAGTGTATAAATTACCAGTCAGATTATATTTAGGCCCATAAACCAAAAGGATGGTGTTCTGGGAACAATGAAGTGTTGACTACATCTGATTTTTTCCTTAATGCACCGTCCAACCTTTGCATCTTGATGACCTGCTAGACTTGTCTGTGGTACATCACTTGTTTTTTTGTGAGAGAGGTCTGAGGGAAATGAAAAGGCTGGATGAATGCAGAAGGCACAAAAGTGTGTATTGATAGAACAACATCTATCTCAGAAATTGTCCTTTCTTCTCATATTGTTCAAAAGCAAACAACTGCAGCAAAAAAAAAGGGATTTTTACTTGCTGGATACTGACATGCAAAATTTTTCTGTGTGTCTGTACTGTTCTTTTGAGAATGACTGCAGGGTACAAAAGAGTAAACTGCAGCAATAAAATGCCGTGCAATGGCCAACAGGTAAATAATTCAGTGCTGTGGACAAACAGATGAACACCAGCTGTTTCAAGCTGGTATTAAATGCATCTCAAATTGTAATTCAGTGTTTTGGATTGGAAGCTGCTTGCTGTCAGTTGGCATCTCAGCTATTCCCATTCAGGCACTTCAGGCAAACATTCAAGAGCCCCTACCTGGCCTAGGGCTACCAGAAGCGTTGCTGACTGGGGCAAGGAACCAGCCACCCCTCCAGAGCAGCTCTGGGTCCCCAGCTGTGACAAGAGCAGCACCAACCATGAGACATCCCCACAAATCCACCCAGGCAGATGAGCTCTGCCCTGAGCCAGCAGGGCCTCTGAGCCCCTGGAATACACCTTGAAGGGTGAAACTGATGGTTTGCAATTGTAATGGACTCAAGCTTGCCCCTGCCATAGATAAGGGCTGTTTCCCACAGAATTCAGTTGGAAGCAGGTTGAAACCACAGGATCATGGCATCCCTGCTGTGATGATAAGAAAATACTGTGAGATTGTTATTGATACTATAGCTAGATAAGAATCATGCTGTCATACAAACACTAAGGGAAAAGATCTCTAAACCAAATATATTTAAATCATATTCAAGGCATATTATCAAATGCAAGAAGAAGACCCATAAGGAAGAAATTGAGAAATGAAGAGAAGGATTAGAAATGATAAGACGCTTGTGTTCTGGGCACAAGTAGCACAGTTACATTCTTTAGAAGATACAATTAGGAAATACTGAAACCATGTGATTAGCATCTAATAAATATTTACTCAAAACAGTTGTACAGTACTTCACAAACAACATGAGATTTGCAGAAGATGAAACAGTATTTTTATGAATGAGTTACTGAAGTTTATTCTGGGTATAGCAGAGAGCAAGAAGAAAGTGCAAAAACCATCTCCTGAGATGGAAAATCACTTGTTATCCATTCTTGTCTTCTATCACTCCATAGAGAGGAATATTTATCCCCTGCTGGTCTTCTTTAGGTGATTTCTCACCTGTTCATCCTGCTCACATAAAAGCCACGGGCTACAATATACTGATGGGTCTGGACCATCGACTTGTATGTCGAAAATTGAGCTTCCACATCAGCAGATAAAAACAGCCTCTCAGCCAAAGTCTGGCAGAGGGAACAAATCTGGGATCTTCTGTGTGAAAATTTTTTTTCTTTCCAAAAACCCAGGCACCAGCAGAGAAGGTGTCTCATATAACCCACTCCTCAGAGGTGAGTCCTTCTATTTCTGGGATTTGCCATGATTGGAAAACAGGGCATACCTGATAAGTGTCATGGACACATCCTTCCAGCCCGGGAGGACTGTGTGGGAGAAACACAGCACTGAAAGAAAGCTGGATCTAGGGTTTGTGATACTAGGATTTTCGGTGTGGTGTGCATTTTGAGGAGGTAGAAAATGAAAAACTGCTCCAGGTTTAGATAAAATGGACTGGAACAAAATAGAGGTTTTGTGAAATGACTAACAGTCCATCCACAATTAATTTCCATGAAATATTTTGTTTTATTTGAAATAAAATAGTTTGTTTCCTCGAATGATGTTGCATAAATAGTAATAATAATAATAATAATAATAATAATATTATTCCCAGGATTTTCCTAAACAAAACTAAATCATGAATACTGCTCCTCAAAGAGCCTTAGAGCCTCTTCATACACACGACTACTCTTTCCCTCTGTGCATCACAGAGGCTTACAACACATTCTTACTGGGGGCTACAGAGATGGTTGCCAAATGCTGCCCTGTTCTGTCCTGTATGAGCAGTTACTGACTTTTCAGGGGGTGGCATTCAAATAACACTCTCAAACAAACACTTAATTCAAAAGTACTTGAAATATGACTCAGGTCCCCTGCTGTGACGTTCTAGATGTAGTTTCCAACAGCAAAACTGTCATTGTTTTTACCAGCCTTCTAACAGTGCACTGAAGATTCTTCTGTCTGAATTGGCTGGGTTTGAACCTCATTATTTGCAGCACAGCAGTAACAAACACTGTATTCTCAGTGTCATCCTATCACAAGAAAAAAATATAAGATTCTCGGTTTTACAATAGTACCAATATACATCTACATTTTAGGCAAATTTGCACAGGACTTTCAGAACTGAATTTCAGGTCTTGGTATTCTTCCAGATCACTGTGTCTCTCCTGGCGTTCATCAAAGCACTGCACTGTACTGACAGTCTGCCATGTCGTAGTGGTAAAATACTCTAATACAGAGATTCAAGTACTGTTTACAAATTGAAACCTGCAAGAAGAAGCAAAAAAAATAAACTTTCCTTGTTAAACAAGGTCTGATTTTGCTTAAAATTTACTGCAGCTGGAAACAATGTGAGCAGAAGAATGTGGGTTTGTTCATGGTGCTGCCTTCAGCTGGAGGAATGTGCTCTGGGCGTGTGAAGTGATGGAGCTGAGCACAAGCCAACACCAGCACCCGCAGGCTTCTGGCTCTCACTCCCCTACTGAAGCCACCAAATGCCTCTGCTGACATGGACACAGAGGTTTTCACAGGAAAATCTTCACAAGGTTTTAGAGAAGTTGGTTTCTGCCATGCCTCGTGTCTGCCTCCAGTCAAAAGTTGCTCCAGGTGTCCTTAAATTGATAATCTCTCCAGCCACCTTAGGCATGGAAGATAGTCATTTTCAGGGCTTGTTGATATGGGGACATCCAGAAGAATTAAATTGATTTATCCTTGGAAGGGGATTAGGTGATGACACATAATCAGCAGCAGATTAAACACTCTCATTCAGAAACAGAGAGCCCCTAATTCAGTTTATCTCAATTCACTCTGGAAGGGAGTTATGGCTGTGACTGAAGCATGAGGAAGGCAGGCTTGGGCACAGCTGCTGCTATGCTCCAGCAGCTCTCCCTCAGCCATTCGACAGGGGCTGCCAGCCCACCCAGAGTGTTGGGAAAGGATGGGGGCGAGATAAAGCGAGCCTCCACTCCTTCCTCACCCCCATAGCTCACAGCCCACATCTCAGGGCACTGGGTCCTAAGCAGGATGACTTGGGGTCTCAGCAGTCCCCACACCACTGCATACCGTGCCCTGGCCTGGCTGATGAGTTCCCAGACCCATCTTTGAAAATCCCCCTTTCTCCATGCTCTTTAGATATTTCAAGAACTGAGGTTCTGGCAGGATCGCGTAAGAGCCCAACTGACTGATCCATCTGATGTTGAGAATGAACTACGAAGATTTGGCATAAAGGCTTTTGAAAGTTTGCCAGCAAAAAAATTGTACCAGAACAGGGAAACAAACCCTGAAACCCATTTAGGTGCCAGCTAACACTGCTGGAAAGTGGACTCCTTCTGCTCACCTTAAGTTGTAGATATTTCCCAGGCGATGAGCATCTGTTATTAAAACTCAGCTGTTGTGTGTTATTTACTCCATACTACGTGTAGAAAAACAAGACAAGTGTGAAGGAGTCAGTCCTCTTTATCAGGTCCTGCTACAGCACACACATAGATTTATTCCAAGTGGAGGCAGCCAAGGACACAGGAACAGAAGATGCCTCTCGGGACCCAGCCTGGTAGCTGTAAGAGTGATACATGAGCATGCATCAACACCCTTTGCTAAAGCAGTTTCTCTTCGCCATTTGAAATCCCCAAATCTGCCGTAAGTGTGGGAACCCAGAGTGCAGAGAATATTTCTCTGCTGGTTTTGAAGGGCTCTAACCCCCTGGACAACACTGTTTTTGTCCTTCATCCATGGAGAAAATTGCCTGCCCTCTGGGAAGAATTAGAATCTACACTGGTATGAGCTAGGTGATAGAATATTATGTAAGATTGTCACAGGGTGAAAGATTCAGAGTTTTTAGGTTTGCTAATATAGTAAATAGATAAAAAGTAAAAACTTTGAAATGGAGGATTGTTGTTGTTCTTCAGATCTTCTTCTTCTTTTACTCCATATTCTGCAGTAGAAGTAGTTTGAGGTGACTGGATAAAGAATTCCGCAGTTCCTGTCCACGTGACAAAGTGATTTATTGAACATTGGTGGAAAAGTGAAAATACCTTTCATTTCAAGTTTTCATTGGATAATTTACCTTTAAAAAGACTGTATAATCTTGATAAGTTGGCTTTCTCTTGCATTCTCTGCTCTGTGCTGTGTCTGGGTCACGTTGGTGACTCCATCTCTCTGATAAGACTTAATAAACATCTATCTGAAAGCAGAGAATGCTGAAGGTTCTGTTCCTCTCTTAGACTCCTGGCAAAGACTCTAAAAAATCTCCCCCATCCAGGGAGGTATAATTAAGGCACAGAAAGTGTCAATAAGTAACCTCTTTAGCCCAGCTGATGCCGATGAAGTGTCATGCAGAAAGTGGCTCAGTCTGGTACATGCTCTCCCACAAACTGCAGTTTGTTTTCATTTAAGGCCACAGTTTGGGCTTGCTTTATCCCAACCAAAAATCAGCTGCTTCACTTTCAGACACTTGCTCATGCTCCCAGAATAAGAGCAGCTCCCTCCCCTGACTTGCCTTTTCCAGATGCTCATAGTGGTGCATTACGCTGAATAATGGTAACTTTAACAAAAAATGGAATCTCTTGAGACTTCAATTGACCTTAAATATAGGTTCTGTTTCTAAAATCCCTTCCTCAGCAAAAGTGGATGTCTGGGAGAATGGGTAATGGAATATGGAGCATTGCTGCCTCACACTGTGCTTGGCAATTACCAGAAATTGTTGCTGTTTGACAGCAAGTTCTGTGTGATTGTACACCTATAGCAATGATGGTCTTGAGTCCATAACTTCTACTAGCATGCCATTAGTTAACTGGTAATGTTCCTGTCTGTTGTGGCAGCTCACCCAAACAAATCAGCAGTTGAGTGCAAATCATTATAATCTTTTACAGTCTGGGAACACATAGTTTGTTACTAGGCAAGTTTTTATTTGTACAGATCCCACTTAGACTTTCGCAGGGAAATACGACCCATAACCATTTGCAGATTATTCCTGTGACATGAATTCTCACGTCTGCTAGCAGTAAAGTTCCTCTCAGAAAGATGGAGCATGAACAGGTGACTTGGGACCATCTGATAGCATTGTTTGGGGTAGCCTTACTGCTTTTGTGATATGTAGCTGTCTCTCATCTAAGTGAATGCAACCTTTGTGTAGCTGTACATCACCTACTGCCCACAAACACTCACACACACCACACAGACACACACACACCACTCACACTCTTCTGTGGCTGAATTTGAGAGCCCCAATATGCAACCTATTTGTTTGATTTGGTAAATCTGAAAAAAATATGACTGAAGTGAAGTAAGACAAATAATCATATATCAGCCTATTCAACAATGCTGTCCACTCTTTCGAAATGTGATTAGACAGAAAAATGTACATGTATATGTGTAGGGACAGACAGGAAGATATCATTTGTGCCCATGTGCATATACACATATTTACGCATGTATAGAATATTTCAAAACTGAAAGGGAGATTTAGTCACACAGCTCCTTGATGCTAACTAACTCATACTGTATGTCTGTCTGCATACCCACATGTGCATACACTGCTGGTACTGTAAAAGCCATCTGTGCTTGCACTGTATAGAAATTTTAGTCATATTTCCCGAAGATAAAAATTATTTAAGAATTCATTCTCCTTCCAGCTGCTTGCTCTCCTTCCGATCTCAAACCTTTCTGGCAGCACCAAACTCACCTAGAAATTGCTACTTTCTTACAGAATCAACAAAAATATACATCGAGACACAGGAGAAAGCCTCAATCTGTATTGTGACTGAGGCTTTAACCCACAGAATCTGCAAGAGACAGGAAATTTAAAAGTCTAGCAATCTGAGGAAAATTAAATTGGAACTTTTATTCAAGCACCAGACCCAAAACCAGACCCAAGCACCAGACCCAAAAATGGGAAGTCTGATTTCATTGGTTCCAGTGCTCATGGCACTGCTTCATTTCTGTTGATCTGAAGGAGAGTGTTCCTCTATCCATTTCTACATTAGATCTTTGGCAAATACACTCATTCTGTACAATTCTGCTTTGATCCCTGTTTGTTTAGGTGCTGGATGACTCACTTGCAGATCTATTGTTTTGGATTTTGGGTGAGTGACATATACTAATGTCAGAAGAAATTAGACCAGGACTTAACTGATGGGGGGCGGGGGGGGAAGGGTCCAAGTATAATGATGATCTCTGGGTCTAGCAGCTGGAAAGAAGTTAAACATTACAAGAATTTCCAATGCCTGTTTTTCTTGTTCTAGATCCTCAACTTTACTCGCTTCCCAAAAACATAGAGCAGGGCAAAAATTATGCACACCTTAGCAAAATTTGCCCACCAAGAATGGAAAGGCAAGTTTAGAGCCCACACAAAATAGTGGGAGAGTCTCAGCTGAACTGGAGACTTGTGTGTCCTGGAGGTTGTTCCAGGTGATGATGGGGAGGAGGTGGTTTCATGTTTCCCAAACCTTCTCAGACTTGGGACCAAAACCCAGGCCAAGCTGGGGCAGCACAGTATGAATTGGCTCCTGCACAGCACTTCCCATATCCCACACTCCTGGAGACGCAGGGCCAGGAGTCCAGGGACTTAAATACAGCAAGGGGCTCTGATTGTGGATTTCTAAATTTGTTTAGAGTTAGACACCTGGACCTCCAAAGACCACTCCTGGTGAAAGAAATCATGCACTTCCACACTGCATAAACATAGCCATACTGAGGGGTTTGCACGTGATGGCAAGATAGAACTCATTGGGATTCAAGTCATCTCATTCCCATTAATCATGTTAATAATTGAAAACATATGTTCAGCTTGAAAGCACAGCAAGAGAGTCAGGCAACCCTACATGGAAGTGCATTGTTACCTGATTCTAATGATACTCATTAACATAGCTTTGCCAACCTCAAAGAGAAAATCCTCCCCCCAAAATCAGGTACAGTATTTGCTGTCAACTTCATGTGTTCCAACCTGACAAAGTCCTTCCACAGCCACTTGTATCACCTTAGAAAGTCTTTTTCAGTCAAGTCTGTCCCTTCTCCCACAGTGTAAACACGGTGCTGGTGGTGAGCTCTTCTATGCTGGTTGTGAACTGCTCACACAGGAAAGCATTCAGGCAAGACTATTGACTTCAGGGCTCATTTGGCCACGGTCTGTGCCTCCCTCTCCAGCAGCTCTATCACAGGGACAGGTGCTACCCACAGCCCTGCCACCGTGCTTCAGCCTGACGCTGGGCTGGGGTCCCTGAAGGAAGACCTTCAGATTTCCAGTACCAAAAATAGCCCAAACAAGCTTAAATATTCACAGGCATTGATATTGCCCTCTCATTGCTCCCATTAAAGTGAATATAATGTTCCCATTATAACCTTGCTTTGGCAGAGCTTGCATGATGGAATCATTAAAATGAATTCCAGGTGAAAATCTGCAACGCAAATTCTAACCAGAGCAGTGAATTTCAGAGGAAACCTCACTGCCTGTAGGCAGACAATATTCTTAACATCTCAGCCTTTCCCAGATCCTGAAACTAAAAGGGGGACCTTTTGCTTTGAACCATGCAAAGGTGGGCTCTTCTTGGGTCTGGACACACTAACAAGTTACCATTGTAGCTCCAGAAGCCACACTAAGTCCATTGTGTGTTTGAACTCTGAGGGAAGGATGAAGAAAAGAGAGAAAGTTTGTATACAGGTGAAAGAAAGGATGGATGTTTTTTCTTTTCAGATGCACTTATTCTCCCAATGTGCATATAAATCACTCCTGCTGCTATTAGTAACAGCAAAAAATGAGCCTATTTGGAAATGAGTTTTGCAATCCTGTAACAGGAAGGCAGGAGAGGGGAAAAAAAGGAAAGAAAAAAAATTTTAAAAGCAAGCCTTGTTTAAATATTAATAATATGGTTTACACAGACTTCAAAATCCTGACAAACACTCTGGTTTAGATTGCACACTTAGTTCTCATCATCCCTTTTCTCCTCCTACACCCTTTCTCCACTGATCCGTAAACTCAGCACAAGCAAATTCCTCCTACCTGGATAGAAATCCTCGGGTGCTACCTACATTTGTGCTGTTCCTTACTCAAAGAACACAGTGCCTTGCAGGGCAGCTCTGGACAAGGAAACAGAGGGTTGATGAGGGTCACAAATGTGACATCCAGCTAGTGCCACTGCTGGAAACAGGAGCCAGGGCAAGTTGGATCCCATGGCTGACCTTCTAGGGCTGTTCATATGCAGATGTGGGTCTGAGGCTCCAGCAGAGCAGAAAGGATCTCCTGACCCCTTTTTCCTACCTCCTGCCAAATTACTCCTCCCAGCAGGTACTGGCAAAAGCAGTGCCTGTTTCTGGAGTCTACAGCAGCAGAAACATGGAGAATAAGTCTAGATCTTGCTGTTATTTCATCTGACTTAGGGAATGGGGTCTTGGAGGCCCCATTGCACGGTCGTCTCATTTTTGCCACTCCCAGAGCTGAAGTTGGGCAATGGGAGAAGGATATTTCTGGGCTGCTCTTTGGGGCTGAAGGAGTTAATCAGTGATGAGACTTTTAAGTTCTATGCCTGCCAGGGGGTGCCCCACAGCTTTTGAAAACGGGAGCTGAGTGCGTTACAGACGGTCTTCCATAGGGTGTGAGAGCCAGAAGATAAACTCCAGGAGTATGAGTGCCTACAGACCTCATCCTGCAGCTCTCAGCAGGCTGGAAGAGATTTCACCCAGGGCTTCCCTGGGGGAGGCTGGAGAGAGGGGCTCCCTGCATTCTCCAGCCCGCTCACTGAGGTAACCTAACCCTGCACTGATCAGACCACTCTGGTATTTTTCATTAGAAAATTTTGGAAAATTCTTTGGAAAATATAGGCCAAGGCCTCAAGCAGTGTAAATCAGTGTAAACCCCCCCGAAATGTATCACCAGGGATCTATCACGTGAAGTGCTTGGGATTACTATTGTATAAACAAAGTGTAAAGCCTTGAGCCAGGCCCAAGAAGCTGGAATCCCAGACAACTCCATCATCCTTTCCCCAGCATTCCTACATCCCAGTATGCTCAGATGTTTCTCCATGTGCTTTGCTCAAGCTGCTTGGGCTGCTCAGCTCCCACCACAGCTTTAGTGGCATGCCTGGCACAGAGGCTTTGCTCTGCTTTGAAAGTAGCAGAGAGGCTGTGCATTGACAGCGAGACAGAAGGTATTCCAGCTGTCAAAATGAACTGACAAACCACACCCTGTGTGTGTATCCACCTCACTCCCTCACTGCAATAATATTTACTTGCCAGCAGCCCCTGCTTCCAATGGGTCTCCCTCCCCACAATGCACACACTAGCTGGATTTTAGAGGTCATGGGGTGGGAAGGGACCACCTTGGGACTGCTGAGCCTAAACTCCAGCATTGGAGGCAGTGTGGGGTGAGACCTGAGGCAGAGGAATGGTTTACTCCACCCTACAATACTTCTTGGTGTTCCCTTATAAGTCCAAGTCTTGTAGCAAAAGACCAAAATCTATTCCTTCAGGAAGTTATTCAAACAGAAGGCCCTGGGAGGAGGCCTGACACACCTTCCCAAGTGGTCTGGGGGACCAAACTGTGCCTCTCTTTGCAGAGGAGGGGGAAACCAAGTCACTGCTGCTGACC
The DNA here is from genome assembly GCA_026261815.1 of Monarcha castaneiventris obscurior. NCBI lineage: Eukaryota > Metazoa > Chordata > Aves > Passeriformes > Monarchidae > Monarcha > Monarcha castaneiventris. Next base: position 5,221,757 of record JAMPIT010000472.1, read on the forward strand.
TGGGAGAGAAATCCCTTTTAATCCCAAAACTGGCAACAGGTTTATCTGAGCATGTGAGCAAGGCGTACAAGCCAGGCACTTCTGCTATCAGCTTGGAGAAAAGCCACACTAATGATCTCATGTGGAGGGGTGAGGGATGGTATTTTGCCAGAAGGAGCAGAATTAGACCCAAATTGTTGTTTCCTCTCTGCTTTCCAAAACTCCTCTCCCTGATTAAAACCAAACTTATAGTATCCTTTTCTTCCACACTCTGAACTTTTTGGCTGCCTCTTTTCTTTTCCATGTCTGGCAAAGGACAGAACTGCAAAGGCCAAAATGTTGAGTAAAAGTTTGGGGATTTTTCCTGAGAAACTCTCTCACTACTATGGTTTATCCCAAAGCTACAAGCAGTTGAACAGAGTAAAACAGTTGAGAGAGGGGTGATGACCAGGACAGAGGCACCGATCCGGGACAGTTTTTCCTCTAACCCTGGCAGTGCTGCAATGCTGTCCACCTCCTGAAGACTCTCCCTCAACCCTGAGCCAGCCGAGCACGTGAGTCTCCTCGTGAAAGTCACAGGACTACACACACCAAAAGCAAAGCACATGTGTAGCTGCATTGCTGAGGCACAAGCCAAAGACCCCTCTTCAGCAGAATTCTTGAGTATAAATCAGTGGGACAACTCATATGCTTAAAATAAAGGCGTATGTTAAAACACCTTGCTGGATCAAGGACTTAACCTCTCTTTCTCACAGCAGAGCAAGTTTTTAAAAGGCTTTGAATATGATTATCCTTTTTTTTCCCCCTGGCATTACATGGAGTATCAAGACTAACTTAAACCAGTGTGTATAAAGGACGACTCTAATGGGAATGCCACAAGCCTAAGGTGTTAAGGTGGATGAATGGCTAATATTTGCATTTACTAACCCCATGGCTTTCTCCATTCTTCTTCTCTTGACAGGGGGAGCTTAAAATCTTTTTTAATCTAATTTCTCCTAAATCCTTGCATGGGTAACACAAAAAACAAACTAGATTCAAATCATGGCACAATCACATGTACAAGTGTTGCTCCCCAGTTTTGATCTTCTCTTCCCAAAAGTGAGCCTGATCCAGTTTCCCCTGAAGATCAGGGGCAAGAGCCCCCACTGCCATCAATGCAAGCAGGAAGACTAGTACATATTAATTCAATTATTCCAGCCCTCAGGATCCTTTGTTGCCTAGCTGGCTTTCTACCTGTCTACTCTTGCAATCCTGTCCAAACTGTCTGCTCCTAGACCTGCAGCTGGTGGCACTTCACGGGTTACAGAAGGAAGCTTCTTCCAGGTGACCACTGCCAGAGATGAAGAGAAACTACAGGTTACAAAGCCACAAAACTCTCTTTGGATTCCTTCCAGTCGAAGGCATTTTCAAGAAATTCCATATTAATGTGACATCAGCTTGGCACGTGTATCACTGCAAGGCAACCTGCGTGTTCAGAGGCTTGAAGAGTCTTGCACTGGCTGCAGATCCTAAGGGCCTGAAGACACCACCAGCACCCCCAGCAGACCCCATCCCTCTTTGCTGTCCCCATCTCACAGCTTTTCCATGGCTGCTGCAATATTTCTCAGGGATCAGGGCAGGGCCATCAGGCTCAGTCAGTGACAGCTCTTTGTGTCAGCTGGAGCCAACCACAGTCGGGTGGGAGTCTGAATGGGGTGGAGAAAGCCTCGACAGACCCAAGCCTGGCTGCTCACTGCAGCTCTATTTGTGAAAGTACAGGTGGTAGATAAAATTGTTTTCTAGTGTCTTTCTCCATCTCTGTTTTATTCCGATAAATCTCTCTACAGCACATCTCGAGATAAGACCAGTCCTGCCTTCCCCTAATACAGGGTGACACACATGGCACAAGTCAGATTTCCTGTATGAGGGCTGGGAAGCCTTTTTGGATTAAATGATTTCTCTTTGCAGATACCCTCGGGGTTTGCTGCATTTCCTTTTGTCCCTTTTTCATTTGCTTGATTTCTTTTCTTTATGCTGTGTCTGACATTTTGTTCAGGGTTGCAGTGAGGAGCAACAATTTAGGATGATGAATAATGGATTAAAGGCTGGACTATTTTGGAATCACTATTCAGTACCTTCTGCAGGGGCAAAGGAATTCCAGAATGAGTTTTTCAATTATCTCTGTTGGAGAAGAGGGAGAAGGAAGAGAGGGAAGAGAAAGCAAGCCAGGGAGGATGAGAAGGCAGAAGGGAAGGAAGGAAATGGAGGAATGACAGAACAAATGAAATACAATTTCTTCTGTTTGGAGCACTGCGAAACCACTCCACGCTCTGATGAGTTTTCTCTACCACACTTTCCAGGGTAAATTCTGAAACCCATGAGCAATTTTAGTTGTGCTTGCAAAAGCAGTCCCTTGAATCTTCTGGGAGCTACTCACAGGAGCATAAGCCACCCAGAAGTTAGGAGAGTTGCAGAAGGCTGTCCTCCTCTATGGTAGCTGAGTCCCCTAAGCACAGAACTATGAAATAACCTGTGGTGGGCCCTGCTGTAAATTTACTTAAAGCCACAAATAAATATTTTCTCAAGTACTCTGAGCGATATCTGTATAAATACTCCCTCCCTTGGCTAGAAGATTAAAGGAAGAACAATTGAAATTTTGCTTACTTAACTTCAACTTTTAAAACCAATTATTAACAAGGCGTGGGGGAGCTTCTGTCAGGGAATAGAAATTGCTATCTATTTACAATTAAATTTACTGAGCTCAGACAAAGACGAGCTTGAAGATCTTGGAGTGGGAAAAGTGCTTTATAGGAATATGAGGGTGACATTGCAACAGCTGGCTTTTGGAGCAAAATCATACTCTCCCTGTTAGATAGCTTAATATCAATTTGGTTTGTTAATAGACTCTCAGCAATGTGCTCATTTCATGCTCCACTCCCCCCATTTCTGTGACCCTGGCAGTACAAGTGTCAGGAAGACACAGTTGTGACCAGCCAACTCCCCACTGCCTGCCCCTACAGCGTCCCTCTAATCTCAGCTGAATGGTTTCATTACATGACATGTTAATGCGCCAAAAGAGCTGGAAAGGCTGAGTGCTTCTCTAGGTGTACACAATGTAAAATCATTAGGCTGCTTAAGAAGCTTCCCAAAAGCTTTCTGTCAGCAGTTAGATGGCAATTACAGAATTAACTGGAACAGGCCAGGTCTCCTCCTTGCTGACCCAAAGCCTGCCAACAAGAGGATACCATTTCAACGGAAAAAAGGTATCACCTGTCAGAAGAACAATATGAACATGAATAGCACATGGAAACCATAGTTAACAACTATCACAGTATGCACTCACCAAGCACCCTGCAAGTTTGAGTATTGCTTGGACCAAGCTGAGGTCCACAGACCTGCTGATGACACCTGTGTTGTCCTTTCTCTGCAAACCATGTGGCTGAATAAAACTGTGAGGGGACCAAGACTTCAGTCGCTTGTGCTGATGGGGTAAGGGCATCAATGACCGAGGCAGGTGGGATGGCAAAGGGTGGTGTGGAGAATCCCACCTGCCTGCCCTCCCCACTGCTTGGGCCTGTGCTGCTGGCAGAGGATGCCGTGATGCTGGAGCAGGAGGTGAGTCTCCCTGGCCTGCCCCTGTGGTCTGTGCAGGGCAGACAAGTCCTCCGAAGAACTTCTTGGAGGTTTTGAGGGAGGACCCAGCTTCAAGTTACTTGTTTCTCTCTCTATCCCTAGATCCCCCTGCATTCCAGCCACTGCCAACCACTGTCTCACCCACCCTGATGGCACAGCTAATGGACCTGCTCTGGTCATGAGCATACTAATCCTAGCCAGATGTTTCTCAGAGTGATTAAAAGCCAGACACAGCTTGTGATTTCATACTGGGCCACACACTTGCTGGGCTATTACCGTCACATCACCCTCATTTCACAGAGTAACCATAATCCTTCCCTGAACCATCACATGTATAAACGAGCATAATGGATAACCTCCTTTCCTGGCTTTTCAATCTTTCCTTGTCATCTCTAGGCCTGGTCCTTGTGCACCACCTTTCTTTCTTTCCTATATCACATCCCAAAGCTCCTTGTGGCTCCCATTGGCTCTGCATTTTCCTGTACCACTGCCCCATTCCTCCTCAAGGCTTTGCTGCTTTTCCAGAAGCACTCTGGGATGCTTCTTCCCACTCCCATTTGGTGCCATCTGTTTAGTCTCCTCCTGCCTCCTGAGCAGCTTTCTCACTACGTCTTCAGCTCCTTAGGGCAATGGCATGAAAATCTCAAGGCCCACCAGCAAAGCCTGTCTTCCTCCAAATGTCTCACTGCTGTGGGTCTTTTCCACTCATATTTTTCTGCATTGCTTTTACTTGCACCTTAATGTATCACCTGGAGAGGTCCTGAGGCATCCCCATCTGGAATACCAAACTCAGCTCATATATGGACCAAATACAGACCACCAGGTCTGTATTTGTCTGGTCCACACCCTGTCCCCTGTCCCTTTTCTCTTGGGAGTGACCAAGGAGGAGTTGTCCCAGCAGCTGTCAGGACAGCTGCAGCAGAGAGTGCATTTCTGTCTGCCTGCTCTGAAGGCATTTCTCAGAAAAAGGGTGGTGGAGATCAGACAGCAGCATTGCCCTGGCCATGGCCACCTCCTGGGAGCTCCTCAGGAGCGACAAGAACGTCGTGGGCAGCATGCACAGCCATATGGTTGAAGGGACCCTGTGGGCCATCAGGCCTCATTATATGCTAAACCTAGAGCCCTCCTGACAGATGTTTGTATAATCTGCTCTCTCAGATTGCCAGGGCTGGGGTTGCTCACTGTGTCCAAGCAGCAGCCAATGACCTGTGCTGTCCAATGCATTGACGAGGGGCTGGGATTTGCAGCACTAGACCATATGATGCATGGGCAGGAAATCCAGTCAGATAGAAGAGAAATGGGTCTGGCATCCAGCCCACCCTGACACCACAATGACATCATGACCCACCAAGATGGAAAGTTTGGGCTCGCTGTTCTGTATTTTTCTAGGCAAGAGCCTGTTAAGTGTTTTTGCACTCTTTGCTGATGCAAAGAGCCATGTGAGTTAGGGGAATTGGTTAAAAATATTCAGCTCTGATTTGTTCCATGAGGGAAAAATCCATCATTTTGCATTTTTACATCTTTTCTTTCACACTTACTCCCTCCAAAGGGAGAATGAAAATAAATATATAAATAAAAAAACTGGCGGTGGTGGGGCGTTCAAATAAAGAAGAATGATTTTTTTAAAAAATTCAAAACCCAAAAATAAAAACAAATAAAAAATGCTAAAGGATCCCTTTTGGGGTTTTTTTGCCAAATTACACTTATTTGTCTCTGTGTGACATTCACAATAACTACATATGCTGCTTTGTGCTGGTAACAGACTCACTCATCAGCCATCTCATCTGGGTAGACACACCAAGCCTCCCAAGAGGCACCTTTTCAGCAGGTGAAATATACGACAGTGCAGAGACCATGAGTAGGGTCTAGAAAGAGGGGTAGAAAGTCCACAAGGAGGACTGGATAATCTGTATAGCTACTCCTTCTGCCAGCATGCATCTGTCTTGTAAATATGGAAATTAACTCTTCAATACCCCAATTTTTATTCTCATATAGAGTAAAAAGTAAAGGAAAATCGAGATTGGTGATCCATAGAGCTGCTAAAAGGGCAGCTGTGAAGGAGGACAGGGTTTGAACCAATCAGCACCTAAAATAATGAGCATCTTAGAAAAATATAACCAGCAAGAATACAGACAGAACAGCTGTCCAGGCTGCAGCTGAGTCCTGTCTGAGGGAAGACAATGAGTGTTAAGTTCATTTTTCAGTCCTCTCCATCACTGTTCCCTGTGTTAACAAAGTGTCCTGGAAGGGAAAGCAGTGCCAGGGAAAATTCTGACCGTATTGTCTAGCTCAGTATCTGCTGGCTGTCACCTGGCCAAGGCACCTCGAACACCTGGGCATCTCAAACCTCTGACTTCTCTCTGCCACCCAGAGAGACTCCCAAAGCCACCTGGGGATCAGGTTTTTTCTGGTGCTGCCAGAGGGGTCCTCCACTTCCTAAGACATGGGCAGGTGGAGCAGTGCCTGGGGACACTGGACCACTCCAGGGGACCAGCTGCAGCCATGGCACATTATCCAAGGGCACCTCAATTGTCTCTAAACCATATGGGGCTGACTGGATCATGTCCAGTGGTTTCCAAGTCCCCTGCAGCAGCATGGGCAGGTTAAGTTGGGTGTCTATGTAAATCAATGCAGAGCTAGAGATGGAGAAGTTTCGTTTTCACTGTGAGCTAGATTTGCTTAATTCACATGTAAAGTGCCCTACACACTTTTGCTGATACACAGACAGTCATTTTAAAGCCAATTAATCTCCTCATCCCACATCAGGTACCACCTTCTAGTCACCACACAAAATTTCATCCTCTGTGTATAAAAAATGTATGGCAACAGACTTGCCTGCCACATGCCTGCAGAGCTAATTAAATGTTGATGCCAGAAAATATGAAGCTGGAGGTTGGCAAAATTTCTCTATGCCTTTTCATCCCTGGCTTTTGAGTTCATGGAAAAGGAAAATGGGAGTTTGGCAATGACAAGAGATTTAAGGGAGTCTGTGAGAACTGTTTTTTCTGTGAGCAGAAAGGGAAGATTTCATTAATCTTTTTATGTGCCAAAGCACTGCACTAACTTATGCATAGCCACGAATTTTGCTCAGTGTGTGATATTATACTACACAACTGCTGGTGGGTTTTTTCATAAAATATGTTTTAGCTTATTGAGTTGCTGTACCAAATCATTCACTTCTCTGTTTTCTCCCTCCTTTTTTTAATAAACATCACCTGCCATATATTATGTAAACGCTCTTCCCATCTCACACACCACAAAGCAGAGGTGTAAATCCAAACATGAAGAAACAGAGAAACAAACCAAAGTGGATATAAACATAAACAGGCCTGTGTCACAAGCCATGAGCAGAAAATGTAGGATGAGTTTAAAAAAGCACAATGATTAGAAAATGGCCTGTTTCAGGTGTGCACTTTGGGGCAGAGGTGGGTGATGTGCAGAGGAAGAAGATCACAGCAGAACCAATCCTGTCACTGGACACCAGCCCCATGGCTTCTGGCCAACACCTTTGTTCACCATCTGCTCTGTCCAGCCTCTTTGGAGAAGACACTGAAGAAGTGTTGTTGGACACAGCACAGGAACCAGGGGCTACTGTCTATACACACACAGGGATGTGTTGGCATGATTTTGATATTTATTTGTTTTGCCATTTCCTCTCCCTCCTTGTCCTGATGTTCTTGATCTCTTGGTGGATTTCACCAGCTCTCTTGCCAGCTGTATTATTGGCATCCCAATTGTTTTCCTCATGTTTCCTTTTTCATGTGCTTTTGGTGACCTCAGCATCATTCCTGGACTCCCCATGCTTCCTTTTTCAACTGCTGCCACTGCTCTTGGCTTCTACAAGAGCTCCCTGAAGCTCTGTTCTTCCTACACTGGGCAGCTGAGAAGGTATGAGCCACTTTTAATCCCTCCTTTTCCACTTTCCTGAACAGTCTCAGCTCTGAGTCAGGGATGCTGCTTTCTCTGCACATCTGCTTATTCTACCTGCCTGTGAATAGCCTTTTCTGCTTTACACATAGGAATTGAGGACATGGAAATAATGTATTTTTGCTCTTCAGATATCATTAGGGACACGAGTCGGCAAGGGATTTACAGGCAAGTCTTTAATAACCTGTTCTAAATCAGACTGCAAGACTCCACCTTCCTCCTTATCCCTTATCTTGGCTCGTCCAGTGCTCTCAATGCAGGCAACTGCTGCATTTTTTTCCTATCCCTTCAGCTGGGAGGTCTTCTCTGTCCTTTCTTCATGTTTTGGGGCTCCAAGGCTCTCCCCTTAGTTCCACAGTCCTTTATTTCTGAATCCTGTATTTTACATAATATGATGCAATTGCCCAGCGAGAATCTCACCCTGTTCCTCATCCTCTCACGTGTCTGTTGGTGTAACATCCATTTCCCTGGCAAAAGCAATCATTATCCTTCTGTAGGGATAATGCTGCAGAGACCCACATCCCTTGTCTATAACCCTGCTGCGTCACTACTGCTGTGATGACTACCGTTCCTTTTTCTCATTCTGCTGGGTGGGTTTCTATCTTGAAAAAGTAAATCATTCAGGGCAAGGACTTCCTTTTCATTTTGTCCTTGCACAGCATGTAGTGCAGTGGGGCTCCAGTCCCCAGTGAGCATCTCAAAGCACTATTGCTAATCAAAGTGATAAAAAGATAAATAAACCAAAAGCAGCAGTAGATGTAAGTAGCCTGGTTTAGTTTGTCTCTTCTGCTGTCTCACAGGTGGTCAAAACTGAATGATAGTGATGTTGCCAGTGAGAAGATTTACAAGCCATAGTAACTGGCAGCAGGAGCAGCAAAATACTGGATACTGGTGCACACAGCCACCAGGTCTGGAATCTTTACACTTACCTACGTAATAGATTTACACAGATTAAAAAACCCAGCAGCTAACTCTCTGATAATTATATTCAACAGGTTGCAGACAGCTGGGTTCATATCATCTCAAATGTCTTCCTACGGTTGTAGTCAGTGAGAAAGGCTACCCTTACTTTGGCCACAGACTGTAATTTGCCATAATAAATCTCTTCTCCTGTCAGCACCCTTCCTGCGTGTTTGCTAGACATGATGAGAAAACAGAAGCAGTGTTTTACAAAATAGAGCAAGGTCATGTTCATCTGACTGAGTGTGAAGTGGAGCTCTTCTCCTTTTTTCTCAAATACTTTCAATTTTCCTGGATTTTACCTCAACAGCTTTTCTTAACCAACCCTCTTTTCCCATTAAATTACACATTTGTAAGATTTTGATTGAGATACCAGATGATGCAGAAAAACAATTGCAGCCTAAACATCTTCCAGAAGCAGAAAATGTATTGCTTGACTTCAGCAGAGCCAAACACCTCTGTGCTCAGTCCTCTCTCTTTTTCCTGCTCCTGCCCAGGGGGAAGACAGCATTCCTGCTTGCTCATCCAGCAGCCTTCAACATGAATGCCAGAGGTGTTTCGTGTTAGGAGCGAGAGGGTGACTGGAATCAGATGCTAGGAAATGCTGCCCCATGATACTTGCCAGGACACAGCACATGGTGAAGTATGGTAGGAAAAAATGGAGGGGGAAGAGGGGGGAAAGGCAGGAGGAAGAGAAAAGGTGTCTTTTGACGTCAGTAAATATTTGAAGTAAATATAAGATTGATTTTGCAATCTATCTACATATGAATCCATTGCCGGATGTGGCTTGTTTGGTTTTCATCTGCCAAATCCAACAAATGCTATCAGGGTGGAATTTGGCCACACTTCCAGAATTCCAGTAAGGGAACGATGGTCTAACTGTGGGTACAGAAAAAAATAACAGCACAGAAATCTTCAGAGCTTATAGGAAGAAACATGAGTAACATTAGAACATGACAAGCAAAAGGGGGAAAAACCCAACCAAGAAGAAAGTGTATAAATATTTATAGAAAGGAAATGTCATCATTAAAGAAAGGAAATGTCATCAGCATAGTGGAAGAATGAAAACTGCAGAAAAATAATGGGTCAATAAATAGTGCTCTTGGAAAAAAAAAAGACGACTAAATGTTTTCCTCGCCTCTGAATTAGTTAAAAAAATATATCAACAACAAACCTGTGGAGGACATGTGGATACTGAGTCCAAACCAGAGAGTACTGAGATAATTGAAAGAATGCAAAAGAGCCTCTCATGCAGTATACAGACACAAAGTGTCCGGCAAGTATGAGTTAATCCACAGTTAATATTGGAGATTAGGGATCAAACAGTTGGACCATAAACTGTACATTCTGAGAGAATTATTTATTAATCATGAGTCAGAAGAGTTTTTTGAAAGGCAAATCATGTCAGACAGATGTGGGTTTTCTCCACAAAATATCTTTCTTTGGAAAGATGAGGTAAAACATTGAAGCATATTTTCAGATCACATGGATGTGACAGCCAGGGGTGACCTTAGAAAGCCTGATGTGAAGGAGAGTCCTGGCTCATGCATAGGTCAGAGTTCAATGTTATCAGTCCTGATTTTATCATAGATAATGAGGAATAAATGAAGAAGCACCAGAAGTTTCAGAGGGGTGAATTAAAAAGTAAAAATGTGATAAAATTTTTGGTGGGCTACAGAATGAAATTTCAGAGCAAGTTCCAGATAATTTCTAAGAAAAAAATATTTGTAAGTGGATGCTGGGGTGAAACAGAACTGATAAATTGAAGTCCTCTCTCTGTCAAAAAACAACTACTTTTGGAACCATGTTATTACTGATTTTGACATAAGAATAATGTGCAAAGCATATTTGGAAGTGATACTAAAACAGAGTTGTTAAGAGACATTCAATACTGTATGTCTTAATTAGTATAGTAACATGAGCAACAATAAAAGGCTCTGAGTTACAAATTAACAGTCATCATACCAGTCTTGCTTTTGCTGCCACAAATTGGAAGCATTTCTAATGAAATAATAAAAACCCCCTGCTGATATAAAACATACACATATGTGTGTATGGCACTTGGTTTTGTATGATTATATAATTAGGGAACATAGTATCCCCTCAAGGATATAAAAAAGAAAGCTGTAACCTTAATTATGGCATTTTTAATTCCTTTTTGCAAACTGAATAATTATCTTGTAGTTAGTTTTGTTTCAAGGGAAAGTAATGACAGGAGCTAATGAGTTGCAGACAAGCAAACACATACAAAATGGGGCTTTAAGAAAAGCAAGAAGGGACAAGACAAACTGCAACCCCCTCAGTGATGTTGTATGTTTTAGCAAGAATTTCTAATTGAGGTCATTTCACTCACCAGAATTAGAACAGCAGCCAAGGGGAAGGCAGAATATGTATCTAAATAATTTAAGGAGGATTATTTTACAGAGAGAGCAATCAGGAGGTGACACAGATATGGAGCAGAAATGGAGAGGTCAGACAATGCCGATGTGAGCAAAATCCTGCCATCCACATAGAATTTAACTGATGCATGTTTGAGGTTAGCCAAGAACCCAGAGTACTGCGGGGAGCAAAGAATTTGTCAACCATCACATTTTTCTTGCAGGCTGGCTGTGCAGGGCTGTTTGTATTATATCGATCTCTGGGAGGGTTTTTGCCCTTTGGCACACGTTTTCCACATTTACAGGCCATAAAAACCAGATAGAGTCATAAGCCATGTAAATGCTGTTATATAAATTATATTGTTTATAAAAGCAGAAAAAGTAATTCAAATTCACACTTTCCAACCAGTTTTGTGATCAAGAAATGCCCTGTCATCAAGCTCCCCTCCTCAGAAGGAGAACATGACAGAAATATTTCAAATGGCAGAAAACTGTAGTTATGGAGACTTCACCTTCCACACCTATTCCAAACACTCTGCCCAGAAGGGCTGATAAAGTTTTATTTCTTCTTACTTTTGTGAGGTCACTGTCAAGCAATTATTGTGTAATCTTGTAAGGCTTACCTGAAAAAATAAAAATCAATTTAGATTAAGTCATCTCATGGCTGGTGAAAGAAGGTTTGTGATTTATACAGTAATGAAGTGATGTGAGAAGATAATATCCATCAAAATTCAGGAAAAGGATTTGTGAAATTTCATAATGAAGCTTAGTACTCATTTATTTTTTGGCTTTCATTTAGACCCCTCCAACCACCCTCAACATGCTATGCACCATGTTATCCCCGTTTCACGGCACTTAAATGTAGGCTAGGAAAGAGTTCACACAGACTGCCTGCCAACCCAGCAAGAGAGTTTGGAGCCATGAACTAGTGGGGAGTATCCTTCCCTTGGTTTCCCTGCTGTGGGGTGGACAATGCTGCCTCCTGTTAGCTCCTTACACACGCACACAGCACACACAGGTGCAAACACTGAAAAGAAGGGTCCTCTCTCTCAAAGAATGGCTCATTGAGCCTGAACGACTTCACATTGAGACTTCAGCCTTCTTGGCTTCCACCCAGTGCCTGCTTCCAAAGAGCTGGGAGCCCAAATCAATATTGTCTATAACTTCTCAGCTTGGCAATTGCACACACAACAAACAGGCACTTTGTGTGCTTCTGCAGAAAGAAACAATCCTGCACCACTGAAGAACATTTCTTCTGCCTTTCATTCTTTGACTTAATTGAATCCTGGCTTTGTCCCTTATTGCTGTTATAGAAATAACTGAGACAGAAGTGTTGTCTAGCAGTCCAAGCAGCAAAAACAAGCTAAGTACAAAATTGCAATCCTAATCCTAACATAACTTGCTTGGTCAAATCTGAATCCATTTCCCTTCAAAGTCAAAGAGTATTTGTAGATGGTGAGGAATTAGGGTGGGCAATAAAGATCTCTGCTTACTATCAGTTTGCAAGCTGGCTGCATTTAATTCTGTTGTCTGGAATAAATTATAAAAATCGTCAATTATAATGTTCTGGCTGAGCCTAAAAACAAGGGGGTATGAAGTAGTGAAGGAGGCAACTCATTAATACATAGCAATCCAGGGAGCTCGTACTGTAGGAGCTAGATCATATCTGTAGGGAGAAAGAGCACAGTGATACATAAAATCTGGACAGCAGGACACTGAAAAGGATGAGGGTGATCAGCCTGGGCACACAGCTGAGCATTCCATGCAACAGTATGGAGAAAATGAGAAAATACCAAGGAGGTGGGGAAATGGTTTGCATAAATCTGGTGAAACTCTCACTGCAATACTGTGCCTGTTGCAGAGACTCCTGCAAATGTGTTTCTGTACAGAAGGGATCGATGGGCCAGTTTGGTTTCCTGGGCTAATTCTAGAAGGTCTGTAAAAGAGCATGGAAAGAGAAAACATATGAAAAGTTTTAGAAGTCCATTTACTAATTAAAGTGAAAATTTCTTTTCTGGTATGACCTCCTGTATAAAAGAACTTCTATGGCGACAAAGAGTCAGTGAGAAACCTTAGGAAGCAGTTAAATGGCTAGGAGCTCCTGGTGTTAAAAAGAGTGGATCTCAGCTCAAAATGGAGCTTTGTAGCTGCAGCTCCAAACTCTTGGATCTTGTTAAGCCTGTAGGGTAAGGAGCCCTCCAGGATCAGATTTCTTTTCTTGCAGCTGTGGTCAAGTCTCTTCTGGGGTTGCTGTTACTCAGGGCAGCATCCTCCTTTCTGCAAGTGCAGCCTACTCATCTTCTCCCCACAAGAACCACTTCACTTCTGGCTGTACTAAAGCACACAGTATTTTCAGGCTCCCGTTTTAAGGAGCAATTTGGCTCAGTGGTGTGTCTTCACTATCCTCTCTCCCCAGCCTGCAATAATATTTGTAGAGTTGCTTTTAAGTCATTCATACAGCCAAGGGTTAGACAGCACAGGTCAAAAAAGCCAAGAGTTTCCTCCTGAAGATAGCCCTCTACTCAACAGCAGGCTTTAGACCTAGTATGTTACCATGTTTTTAATATGACTTGTTATTTGCAATAATTGTCAATTAAAATTTTATTACACTATCAAATACCTTAGAGAAATATGAATAAATTATTTCCAACACCTCTGCCACCAAACAAATAGATTTGGTGCCATGATGGTATTGAACAATTTGTTTCCCTTAAGCCTAAACTGATTACGGTTAACTGTAGTTCTTTTTTTTTTTTGCCTTGTGAATAAAATTGCACTATTTTGCTCTGGCTCACTGTCTACGTCAGGTTGATATGTCTATAATTACCAGTATCTGTATCTTCTTTTTCTCCAGGCAAGCCTTTCTAGCATTCCCATGATTTACCAACTTTAATAGCTCGCACATCTCCTCATCGAGCTCTTTAAAGTTCTTGCTGCACCCAGACCTACTGGTTAAAAACAGCCGGCTTATTAGCTCTGCATATTGCCAAGTTACTGTTGGAAGGGAACAGATTTCATCTTCACCCTCTGTGAATTCTTCATGCAGACTTTTCAAAAAACCACTTGGAACAACAAGATATATTGAAACTATTTGACATTTCTACATTAAAAACATGTTTTTATAGACTAGAATCATTGTTAGGATTTTTTTGTATTACGAGACATACTAAAACCTTTTTTTTACTGCCATCTACCCTCTTGCCTTAGGTTTTTTCTTGGTGTCCTGTCACTTCATTAAGACTTTTTCTGGTTTTCCATCCTTCTAATTTATATTCTTTACTATCTCCTTTCCTTCTGTGTCTGTGTGCATTTGTATTCAGCTACATTTGCCTATTTCAAGCCAGTCTGGTTCTTTTTACCAATGCAACATTTTTTCTCTTGGGCAGCTGTGTGGCTTTGGGGCATGCAGTAAGCAGCTGTATAAAATTCCCAATTACACTTCCCATTTTAAGACCATGAGAACAGCTGGAAAGAGTGCAAACAAAGGCCCTCCAAAGTGACCCTCCAGCAGTGGCCAGTTTGCCTGGAGTACAAGCAACCGAGCATCACTAACACAGGTAGTACCTCCCTGTACCTCCCCTCCAACCCCTCCTGGCCCTACACGTCCTCCCAGGCAGTCTGGGCTGGTATTGGGGGCCTTTACTGGGTCTTTCTTCCCTTCCTTTGCCTGGTTGCTTCTGGAATATATGTAGACTTTTAGCAGCCACACAAGTTGCATGACAGGAAAGTGTGTGAGAGGACAGATAAAGAAGCACCCCTTTTTATTCACTCTGTCTTTTCATTCTATGCCTCCCTCATTATTGCACTCAGTCATTGCCATTCAACTTTCCTGCCTCATTTTCTGTTGCATTCTGCCACCTTCCCTCCTCAATCAACTCTTTTCCAAGCTGACAAAGTCTAGTCCATTTAATCACTCCATGAATGAAAGTATTTTCTCTGTATCTGTGATCATTCTTCTTGTCCTGCTCTGAGCTCTTCTACTTCTCTGAACTTTTCCACCTCTTCTTTACTCATTTTGAGCTGCAGGGAAACAAAATTACTGTGATGTTTTGCATTTCAAGTTCTTTCTCTAGGATGATTTGTCTTTTAAAGGTTTTTAACATCAGGAAACTGAGGTTTTTAAACTACTAAGTTTTTCTATGTTACTGACTTGTTTTTTAGTTTTTATGAATGTAATAGAGACACTCAAGCCACCATCACGGCACTCTCCAGAACCAGACAAGTTTCAGCCCTGTGCCCAGTGAACCTTTCTTTCTGAGTTAATGACTAATTCAGAGCTATATGAGGCTGAATGCAGTCTCTGGGCAGGGAATTGCCAGCTATGGGGTTGGCAAGTCTAAGGAAATTTTGTGCCTGCTTAATAAAAGCTAAAACCAGAAAAGATTCAGGTGGAAGCTGCAAGAATAGTCCAAGATGGGACAACCAGGCTTTATAGTAAAAGACTAACAAATCTAAGTGCTTTTAGTTTATTCAAGAGAAGACAAAAGGTGACTTGATCCTGACTTACAAATCATTATGAAAGGGATTTCTGGTGGCAGATGGATCTGTAATCTGGTGATGTAAAGGCATAATAAGATTCCATGACTGAAAGCTGAAAGACTAGAAACAAGAAAAAAATGTTAGCAACCAGGGTAATTATCCAAACAGCTTAAAGGGATGTACTGGATTCTGTAACACATGATGTTTTCAAACCATAATTAGCTGTCTTTTAAAAAGATGTGCTGTTGCTCAAGCAAAAATTATGGTCTCCATGCAGAAATAATCAGAACAGAGTTTTCAGCCTGTATTAAGCTACAGGTAACCTAGATGGTCTTAATTACCCCCTTGGCCTTAAGATCTATGATTCTAGTAAAGTGGAGATAATGGCATGTGTTTAACTATCTGGTGTTTTGAATGAGAAAAACTGTAAGAACAGTGCACAGTAAATAATTGATTCTACACATTTAGTCTGATGTTTTGCTCATAACGTATCTGGGGACAGACCATTAACTCCCAAATCTATTTCTCAAATGTGACAGACAGCTATCTTGCCCAATATTTGACTTGGAGCTTGTAAGCTGTGCTGCCTAATTGGTTAGCTAGCAGAAAATGGGCCAGTTTACCTCTGTGATTGATTAGCATGAAGGCAAAGCAGACAAGCATATTTAAACATTTCAAATTCAGTCTGGGTGACCATATATAGGAACATGATTTTGAAATCCTTTTCTTTTAATCAAGCTCCGCCATGTCTCCTCATGGTGACTGAGAGTAGGCAGAAAAAAATGTGTAAGCACCACTTAAAGCAGATACATTTATTTGAAATATTAAGGTCTAATCAAGCCATAGTCACAATGTTATGTTGCTCATCAGTCATACAGGTCTAGGCCTAAGGGTGCATTTTGTTTTGAAAATTAACAAATTTCCTAGCCCCTGGCTTATACAGTAGGTATGCAGTGAGCTAGGAGCCAATGTAATCGAAACAGCAAACACTGAAGATATCAGGTATTAAAAAAAAGACTCAATGCAGGTTGATATTCAGTGAAGGAAATATAGCGTACTGGGAAAGAATACAAGAGCAGAGGAAACTCACTTGGGTTTCAGTTAAATACCACAAACCCAACACTGGAGTGTTAAGATGGGGTAGCCACAAAGAGGAACCTCTGTTAAAGAAAAACAGCTCTTTCAAAGCAGATCCTCTTTTGCTAATGAAACCCATTTAGATGATTTTAGGACTGTGGAAGGACATCCCTTGTGGTGTTGAGGTGCATCTGAGAGTGGTCTACTGTAGAAAGAGGAGGGCTCCTCCAAGACCAGGGAACCATCAAGTCCTGCCTGTGACACTGGACCCCAAAGGGGAGGTGCAGCAAAAGCAAAGAAGTGGCTGTTATTTTAGGAACATGTAACAAACAATGCACTTACTGAGCAAGGCTTTTACTACCATGCTCTGGTAACCTGTGCTTGTTACCCATCTGCCTCCCCATCCTGAATACACACCATCCATCTCCATGCTGCCCACACCTCTCATCCTGCAGCCAGCACCCCACCCCATCAGCTCCCAGGCAGTGAGGCCAAGCCGTGGCAGTAGGCAGGATGCTCCATCCTCACCAAACTCCAAGGGGCCTGCTAGCAACCTGGACCATCGAAATATGAATCAAAAACGTGGTGCCCCTCCAAGTGCCAAGTGCTTTCTGCCTCAGGCACATGCACCCTGCTGCCAGGAGGGGCAACTGTGACATGCACAGACACAGCCGAGGTAGTGGTGGTCATGAAAGCACAGGGAGGAACCCGGGTTGCCAGCAAGCTTTGACAGCCCACGGTGATGTCTGTGCTTCTGCAGCATCAGATTTTGCAGCCCACCCTGGACTAGCACCAGTCTGGGTAGAACAACACGTACTTCAGTGCTGCCTTTCAGCAGCAGTGTGGAGATACTCCAAGCAGGAGCCAAATGCCTGCAGATGATTACAGCAGCGCAGTCAAGGGCGATTAACAGCTGTTTAGCCTGCAGTGAGCTTGTGAAATGAGCACAGTTTGTATCACACAGAGACTTCAGGGAGCAGTGGGGAAAGCTGTGACAGGCAGGAGGGAGTAACTGCCCGTGTCAGGGGCCGTTTCATTTTTCACCTGTTAGATGGCTTTCCTATTACATCTGCAGTCTGATGTGGAAATTACGCCTGTTCTACGCCTCCGGTTCAATGCCAAATTGGAGGAAATTTATGGCTGCCCTAATTCCATGCACTTTCTGATGGGAGATTTAACATCAGGTACCAAACCACTCACTTCTGCCAGCTCCTGGGGGGAGTGGTACCCCCTGATGCTTGGTAAAAATGTGATGGTTTGGACCAGACTAATCTCTGCTCTGTTGGTATCAAGAGCTGTAAGAGCATCTGTGCTCCTGGAGACACGCTGTGGTACACAGACAAGAAATAATGCAGTAATTTCCCTTTCTGCAACCCATGAAAACAAACTTCTGAGTCATAAAACCTTTGAAATAACTGAGAAATACACATGCAGGGCAATGTTCAGCCAGCTGAGCACACCTCCTGCTGCCCTGCCTTGCAGACAGGCAGGCTGCCTTCTCCCCTCTCCAGTCACAGTGGCACATAGGCCACAGGTCTCAGCTACTTCCTGGTGTTTGGGAGATGCAACATTCAGGTGTCTGACCCATCACTGTGGGAGCCTGTGTCTGCCCTTGCAGAAGGAGGCTGCTTTTATACCTGCTGAAAGTCACTGATGCCAGCAAAAACCTTCCTGTTGTCTCCAGTGACAGCAGGAGGGCAGACACAGACCCCAACAAAAGGTCTGATTGTCCTTCCCTAGCAAGATGAGCACTTACTGGCACGTTTGCTGCCTGTTTACAGCCCATGCAATCTTGCAGCACTGGCAGTAAATGCCCAGGCTGTCAGGTCACACTTTAACTTATTGCAGTGTGAGCAGCCAGGACAAAAACAACTGCCCGCACAGCGTGCTTCCAGCCAGCAAAGCTGCTCTTCTGCTTCCTTCTGGGTTTGGTGTTTGAGTTAAGTGGCAGCTGGGTTGACCCCAGCTCTGGATGCTGAGCCACAAAGAAACGATTTCTTTGCCAAAAATAATGTCCAGGGCTTATTCTGCCTTCACCAGTGGTGGAACAGGGCTAAATTTCTCAAAAGTTGTTCAATCCTAGTCATGACCTGGACAATCGTATGTAATGCTGCCTCTAAGGAAACTCTCATTTTTTCCCAGTTGTGATCTAACCCCACAGCAGGCTGTGGATGTGGAAGGATTTTTGTGATGGGGAAAGAGAACGGTGTGCCTTCATCCCAGGAACTGGACAGGGGTGGCTACAGCAGGCAGAAATTCAGATTCATGTCTGGTCCAAACCCACAGCAGCAGCTCCTTCCTTCCAGTTCTCCCTTCACGTTCCTGAGGTTAATACAGATGGTCTAACAGGCCAGAAATGAGCCCTGGAAAAAAGGCCACCTCTCGCTCTCTTTCTCTCTCCCTTCCTCTCTCCTTTCCTTCCCTGGTGTTGACTCAGACCTTCAAAGCCAGCCCTGGGCCCTTTCTATACCACAAGGCTAGGGAGAGCTGACAGAAAATTCATGAAAGTTCATGGCTTCATTTGAGGGATTTTGAAGGGTTGTTGCACATCAATGGGCTGACAGAGATGCTCAGGTATAGCTCACTTGGGATCTGTTTATCTACAAAAACAAGCATGCTATTTCCACCAGCTGCTGTGTGAAGGCTGAGGAAATGGGAGATACGAATGTGATACCTGTTCTTTGATTAGTGTGGTTTGTACATCAAGGTTTTATTAGCTTTTACTGCCCTACTGACTGCTGCCTGCAACTGCCTGACACTCACCTCCTCTCTAACAGCCCCTCTGCTCTCTCTGCTTTCCTTCCTGCTGGCTTTTTGTGAACCTCTTTATTGCCGACTCCAGTGAGATGATAAAAATTGGCATCTGTTGCTGGACATTTCAGGTTTATTAGATCTGTTAAAAATAATCTTTAACTCCATAATGTGCACAGGGCTGGGTAACGATGGGGAAGCAGAAGGGGCAGCCCCAGGAACCCTGTGCATGCACCATTTACACTGGGTCAGTGCCAGGGGGCAGTTACCATGGGGTGAGCAGAAGGAGGGGCTGGGAGGTGATTTAAAAGCTGGCTTTACGCACACATCTACCCACCTACCTGTCCATGTGTACTTGTTCCAGATAGGGATATTCACCTGAGACTTTCATGTCTTGCTCAGTGCCCGTGCCTCCTCTTAAGTGGCATTATTCCATGTACTACCCTTACCCTGGTCATTGCCCCAAAGCCTTTGAAAGGCCAAGATCAGGACTTGGTCATCTCTGGGGTATTTTCTTTTCTCTTTCTTCTAACCCCAAGCAGCTCTTAGTCAACTGTTTGTGAGCTCTGGGTACTCCATGAGGTTTCTTGCCTTCTCCTGCTAGTCTTACATTGAGCTTTTTCTTCTATGTGCCTGAGTTTAGACTTCTGCCTTCTGCTGAGCTGTGGGGAGTTGCTGCCTCTCCTCCACAGGGGTCTGCCTCACCTCAGTGGATGTGCAGGACCTCACCTCCAAAATGAGTTACATGCTAAAATAAATACCTCCAACTTCTGCCTGTTGGAGATCTCAGCTCTTTCTTTCCACAGGCCCATACAAAAAAGTGAGCATAGAGCCGGTTCCTAATGTGGGAAATAAATATTTTTTCTTCTTCCTTTCCCCTCCAGCAATCAAAACCAGGAAGAACTGGGATGTTTCATGCCAGCATGCCCAGAAATGTGCTACTGAACAGAAAAGCTGCATAAAACTCTTCACACCAGGAAAAACATGTGTTCCAAAATGTCCTGAGAACGTGGAAATGAGAGATAATCACGGAAAGTGCTTTAAACTTCACACAGAGTGGTCAATGTTGGCAATTTGCATAATAACCCAGGGAAATAAGCTATTATGCTTCATGACAGCAGCAATAATTACATGCCGGAGCTGGTCATTACGAGAGTTAACCACTGATTAATTAGTCTGTTTATATTAAAAAACAAGGTTGGCTTCAGTAACTAATAAATTGCCTGTGTACAGCTGTTACCAAAAAGATCACTTGTTAGAAAATTGATTAAGTAATTTTTAAATTGTTTTAATTAAATTTCAGTAATTAGACTCCCCCAACTTATTTCCCACTTTTTATGGAATGGGGAAGAAATAAACAGGCAGTGAGTATGTAGAGGCGATTTGAGGCAACAAAAGGATGACTGGAAATCTATAGGAAGACAAATATCTTTTGCAATCCTCCTGTCCTCCTAAAGGCTTGTAGGAATCTAGAGAAAAATAGATTTCATTTTATTTTATTTACTTTGCCTCATGGAGACTTGGTGCCTACTTCACTCCACTTGGTGAATTCATAATAGGGACAGAAATGCTCAAATTGGTAAATCTTTCTGTGCTCAATCCATTTATTATGCAAGATATTAGCCAGCCAAGCGATGCTACGGGGGGCAGTTTACAGCTTAATCATAAAATCTCACAGCTTCATAGCGCCAGGTCCTCTCTGGAAAGTTGCTGTTTGTCTTTTTCTGCCTGTCCCCTAAGGGGGCCCTACCCTGTGCCCACCCTGAGCTTAGCAGGAGGCAGGGGCAGGGGACAGCCATGCCCACGAAAGGGGACCAGCACCCTTGGTGACAGCAACAGGGCTGCCTTCCCTGAACCAGACTCCTAACATTACCAATGTGACAGATCCAACAAAGCTTGGCACGAAAGAGAGAGAAAAGTTCTTTTGTTCCTGGAAATTCAGTTACAGGGGGGTTGTTGTAAAGGGCCTCCTTAATACATTGCTGCTCTCTGCATTACCAGTCATTACTGTACAGCCTGCACTTACAGAGGGCTCTTGAGCTTCCATCACACTGGCCTTCTGCATTGTCTCCCCTCTCCATAAGGTCACTTTGCTAACGACTTCATTGATCCATACCTTTGCGTGGTTCAATATGCCATTTTCTGCCACGCTTTTTCAGCGGTGTGGGGCTTAGCTTCGGGACAGAGCCATCCAGGCATGACACTAAGTTCTGCTGAAATGCAGCTGTTTGACAGCTTCCTGGCTAAGATTCAGCCTTTAACGTATTTGAGGGCTTCAGGTCCAGAAAGGCAGTAAAGTAATAAAGCCAGAAAATCAGAAAAGCAGGAATAATCACATTTTGTTATCATTCAAAGCCTTAACTACCTGTACCACACCTAAAATACAGACATATACATATATATACACACATACCTCCTTTGCCCAGTATGAAAACAAAACCACCTAATCCATAAATTCACATCAAAAGTTTCCTCCCCTACGGAACATTCAATTACATTCAATTTATATCCATAATCCACCTGTGTGGCTCTGCTAATAATAGTTCTTAGAGCCATTTTTCCTTCCTCTTAAGAAAATGTGATTGCTTTTTGACTGAGAAACAGTCTCATTGGGGAATGGCAAACCCAGAGTTATATCCCCTGGAGACTTCAAAGCATGCAATACAATCACTAGCAGTATGAGCAGTGTAAATGTGGATCTGCTTAATCCCTGTTAATCCCTGGGTTTTTCAGCACATTGGTGTAACAACACTTGCACCTCCCAGCTGAGGCGCCCTGGAGTAGACAGCTATGAATACATCAGAAAAAAAAGTATGGAAAGGTTCAGAGGGAGAAAGGATGGACACTCTGGGAGAAGAGATGAAGGATGCCTGTACATATGGCCGGGTTCTTGCTCTCCTGCAAGGGGAAAATCTCCACTTGTCCTTTTCAGCCACTCATTGGGAATCACTAACAAGCGGCTCCTGCTCTTTATTTTCCCCCCAGTGATCCGTCCTGGTGAGAAACCTCTCATTTTTCTGGCCCAATGTCTGAGAAGAAAAATTTTTTTTTGTTGGACAAAGACCTTGCCTCCTGGCCTGCACTGCAACTGCCAGTAAGCTGGAGTGTGATGGACTGGGGATGAATTTGATGCAATGTCTCATCAGTAACCTTGCTGCGGCTGCTTTCACCTCGTGTTAGTTGGCACCTGCCCCTGGGGCTTTCAGCACAGCACAACTTCCCCATCGTGTCCAGCACATCCTCCCCTAGCAGCAGTCTGACTGCCAAGCCCCTGACAGTGAAGGAAGAGCACTTGCTGGTAATGTTCCCTTCCAGCAGAAGAGAAGAGATAGGAAGGGTGGGAGGAGGGCTGCCAGGTGCCACTGAGATTCGTGACAGCATCAACAGACTCGCAGAGCTGCTGCCATGGCCAGCCAAGCCCCTCATAGGACACCCAGAGTCAGTGTCCCTGCTTGCCCACATACACTCTTGCCCTCCCTCAGGCTTCTAGTTGTCCTTCTGTACACATGGCTAATCCATGTCTCATTTCTCCTTCATTATTAGGCTGCTTTGCAAATGCTTGTTCTTATCGATCCCATTTTCCAGATCTTTTTCTAACACCCCGGCCTCCAGGCAGCCCCGTAGACCTCACACAGAAGCTGTCTAGACAAATTCAGAAAAACTTGGAAAGCACTTGGATGGTACCACAGGAGGTTAGGCAGGAAAGTTAATCAGGAAATTGCTGTCCATTTCCTCCACAGCACAGTTTGAATTGCGGATTGTAAATAAGGCATGAGATGCACTCTGAATAATGAAGAGAAATGATGAAAAGTATGAAATGGCTGATCATGAGATCACAATTTATTTTGGATGGTGAATGTAGGAGAGGTTCCCAGGCAAAAATTAGTATGCAAGTATGTAGGTACAAGATGAAAGATGGTATCATAATACATATGAAAATGGGAATCAAATGGATATTGCCCAGACAACCCTAAGTCTAACCATTCTTATATTCCAAGAGCTTAATTTTGCTGTTTTAAAATCCTCTTACATTCAGAGGATCAAGGTCTTATTTTGTTAATCGCTTGTATGGAAATGCTCCCAATGTGGAAAAGAAATTCAGTGACCAATAAAACAGACAAAATAACATTCCTTGTTTTTGTCATTTCATTGACATTTGACTTGTCTGTATATTGAAGTGTGGGGTTTCAGCCATTTCTTTACTTAAGAGAAAAAGAGCTTTGCTGAGCAAGAAAAAAATCCCAGGAAAACCTAGTCACATAAAAAATGTGCTTTACTTTTGGTATATTCAGCATTTTTCCTGAGTAAAGTTCACCGAACACTCACATGAATAAAGTAATTTTCTTGTTTAATTGGATTGAGCCTGGAGAGAGAAAACCAAATAAATCTTTAAGTGAGGGCAGGGAAAGATGGGGGGAAATTCTTCAAGGTAAAGTGAGTAACACTCTCACAGAAATTTCCTATGGCAGAGTATTATTTTTGATGCTGGGTCATTTTTCCAGACTCACAGACTTAAAGGCAGAACGTTGCTTATCTCATTCATAATACAGGTCATAGGATTTCATACAGCTGCTCCTGCTTTAGGACCATACCTGAAAGAGCTGAAATTATCACAGGCAGACCGTGCTCCAGCAGAGGGGTGGGTGGCATGAGGAGGATCCTAGGGTAGACTACAATATTTCTGTACTATCCCACCAGCATGGATTCTTTCTATTTCATCAGCAGAGGTTTCTTACTTGATTTGTTCATCAACAGTGAATTCAGCACAGCCAGAATCCTTTTTGGGTTTGGAGGATCTGGGAGCTAACAGAAGACTTAGAGTGCCCCATTTAGAGTACCCCATGACTTCAGTGCTGGGATGAAGCTGGAAAAAATTCAATCCCTTGCTGCTTCCTTAAAAATGGAGACTCCATCCCAGCTGAAGGCAGCCTAACTACCAGTGTCATACATGCCTTCAGGTATAGCTTGGGATGAAACAGCAGTGGTTCAGGCTGCAATAAACACTACAGATTTCCAGGCACAATTTTACACGGCCTCCTGGGCTTTGAGCTGCCACGCTTTTATTGCTAGTGGTTTACAAATTAGCTGCATCAAGACTGGATCCATTCTGCTTGTGATGGCGGCAATCGCAGCCCAGTGGCTTGAGCAGCTTGATCCCTTTTGCTTTTTTAGGTCAGCAATGAGAAGGATAGATGATCTGCTCTGAGCAGTCTTTCTCTATGACGTCCCACAGCTCAACCTCATCCAGATGCAAGAAGGAGAGTTGGAGAGTGGCAGCCTGGTGTGTAGATGGCAAGCACACCCACACTCCCATATTTCTGTGTGCCAATTCATTTCAGGGCTATTGACTTCTGCAGGGATTTAACTTCAGGGTCAACGTGAGAATTAGATGGAAGAAACATTCACTTTGGTGAGCTCCTTTGTAGGGCTGGGAAAGGAGACAAGACTCTTTAACGATAGCAATTATCCTGAAGGTGTTGGCAAACCCTGTCAGTCAGCAGGCAGCTTTTGGCTATAAACGAAGCAGGGGAGTGAGTGTGATGGTGACACTTGAGTGCTCTGCACCTTTTAGTTACTACCTGTGAATGAGCTGGTAGGTCTTGCAGACTGGTGTCCTCATTATGAGATCGGAAACTGCCAGTGTGCATGTCATGTTGGCAATCCCAGGGGAGGAATCAGAAGCTCAGCTGGAACGAAAACCGCTCACCTTCGCAAGGATGCATCCTCCAGAGCAGGATGGAAACACATCAACAGCATGCTGTGATTTGACACAGCAAGCACAGCTACTGCCCGGGCTGTGCACAAACTGTGGTTGGAGAGGGAGCCAGGATGAGGACTTGCTAATCCAGCATATCTCAAAAGCGCTATAAAAATAGGAGATATCTTATTTACAAATGAGATCTTATTTTTAGCACTGGGGAGAAAGGAAGTGCGGAGGGCTGTGACACTGTTGTTCACACTTGTTCATTTACCCAGGCTTCCCCCGGAGAGACCAGCAGCTAGCACAGGCTAGTAGAGGAGGCTTGCAGTAGGAGAGCCAGTTTACACAATTTGCTTAGGAAAGAAGACCTTTTGTGGCAGTCAGAGCAGCACAAAACATGTTGTTCTTCACTACGGGGTGAGCTATCTCAGGCAAATGCTACCTATTGAACGAGGAGATGAAGAGGACCAGATGGAAAGATGAATTTCCTTTTCTAGGATCCAAGAGAGTGGGCTGATGCTGTTGCAAGCGGAGATGAAGGCTGAGTTGGAGAGTGAGGATCTGGCTGCAGATCTAAAATTTGTTGGGTGGAGGGGGAGAGATGTGCTGGCCCAAATGTTCACAGAGAAACTGTAGGATGAAGAAAACTAAAGGTACTTTTAAATGTAGTTCTGACCTTCAGCACAGTAACACCTGCCTTCCATCTGTGTCCTTAAGTCAAGATGTTCGTGCTTTAAAAACACAGATGAGAACACCCCACCCTACATCACACTGAGAGGATGGTATTCACTTATTGACCATGGCAGTCCAGCTGTCAGAACATCTCCCTGGCAGCACTCAGGCCCATCCTCCCTCCCTGGGCCCATCCCTCAGGTGGGGACAGTCACAAGCCTACAGCTATACCAGCCTTCTGTGATGCCCCATTCCCCTCTGTCCCTGTCTCCTCCCATACACCAGATCTTCCAGCCTTGTTCAGAGCCTTGGTCCCTCCCCAACACTCACTGCTCCTTTCCTCTGCACCATCCTGGCATGAGTGCACCCTTGACATCTTTCCTCCACAACTCTTGTGTCCCCACAGGGTCATTCCAATCCGTAGCTGAGAAGGTTTTAACTCCACACTCTTGATGACTGGCAGTGTGTCCGTGCTGCCCACGGTCCAGCACTGACACAGGCTGGTGATCCCCTCCCCCTCTCCCGAGATAGCCACACTTCAGAGGCAGCTGCATGGCTTTTTATAGATGGGACTTAATGCCACTTGACGGACCACAGCGCTATTTTTGTGCCAAGCTAGCACAGCCTTAGTATTCTGCGCGTGCGAGTGCTTCACCCAAGACTAGTTGCTGAAATATAAATACCACTCAACCAAAGTTATTTAGAACTTCAGTTGGATCGACCTGATCCGAGCCAATTATTTTCCCCGACAGAATTAATTAGACTGCATATAAAGTGAGTGAGATGTGAAAGACAGGTCTGCAGAATTACTTATTCCATTAACAGTTGGTTTGGAAAAAAAGAGGCTCTGTCCTTGACTTGGCTGTGCCATGGCCTCGTCAAGAAGAAGGGAAGCAGGGTTTTCGCATGGGAAGCTGCTCTGCTGGCAAACACAGTTCACTTGGTGTTAGTTTGCATCAACAAGCTCCCTGCTCTCTTATATTCATGAAGATAAGGGCTGGCTGTGTAAATGCTGTTGCAGAATCCAAACTCCCTCCCTGCTCAAAACAACTGTTGCTCAGACCTCTGTGGAACTAATTTATTGCCAAAGAGAGTGAAATGTAAATAGTTGCAGCAGGTACGCGAGCAGGCGTTTCTTCACTGAGTATTACTTGGAGAAGAGCCAATCAGTGCCTGTACACAGAGCTGGAAGGAGCAGCTTTTCAAGCATGAGAGAAAAGTAGGACTGGCTTCAAAAGCAATGATTATTTTATGGGAATGACTCCAGCAAGGTGGGGAGGGACTGAGAAACTCTTTTTTTCAAGATTGAAGCTCACGCTTAAGTTTCCTTGGGACTCATTTCTCCTCCGGAGCTCAAAAAACAATGACAGCAGCTCTGCAGCTCCAGTTCTATGTGAGTACTGGGATCCAGGGAGACAAACATCCCAGTGACTTAGTGTAGACAAAGTCTATTTTTTTTTAAACACAGACCAAAAGAAAAAAGATGCAACTGAGACATAGGGCTGGGGCAGATTTTCCCGTCCTCTGCACAGGGAGAGGGGTTCACACCATCCCACTGAGCGTCCCTGTGCTCGTCTCACAGCTGCTTCAGTAACAGAGGTCTGGTTGCACCAGGGCCTGTAGGGATTGGGAGCCATCCCCAGCCCCAAGAACCAACATTTTACATCTCACAGCCAGTGATCTCTGGCCCTCTGCATTCACCATCCTCTCTGACGAAATCCACATGGGCTCTTCCTGTGTAAATCACTGTCCCTGCTGCTACAATGGAAAGAGGGATTGTCTCTGGTGGCAGATGAGTCCCTGGCATGCTCTTCTTTCCCAAGACCAGCTTCTTTTCAAAGTCAGAGCCTAGGTGTCTAGCCTTGCGGGGAGGGAGGCTGGGATGCCAGGGAAGACACCATCTTGTCCCTGCAAACATTTTCACCTCAGATGTAGTTTCATACCACTGTGATTCTTTCTCCACCGGCTCTTTGGATCTAACTCCTCAGTGGTGGGTTAATATGGAAAAAAGGTGACCTACAGAACATCTAATAATTGTAAAACATGTTGCACATAACCTGCAACACCATCACCCTGACTGCAGGGCAGACCCCTCCTCAGCACAGGACTGCCACTGCCACCTCTGCCAGGTCAGACAGAGCTCAGGACTCTGCTGTGGTGCAGCAGAAATTAAAGGTACTCGTTCCTATTTTGTGAGGTTATTTTAAGCATCATTATCCTGCTTCCTAAAACACAGTAATGCTTTGCAATTAACTGTGCTTTGGGGAGGAGGAATGGATTATACAGTCTCCCAATATCTCTCCCCAGTTCCATAGCCTGGCTTGAGAAGGAGATCAGAGCAATCTTGAGAGGTGCTTGACTCCATCCCCTACACCCTCTTACCTGCTCTGGAAGGCTTTCAGTGAAGACAATTCTGCAATATCCTCCTTCTCCCCATGTGCAGGGTTTACAGCTCTCCTACAGGCTGTAGGATATTACAGGAGATTACACCTAATCTTAGGGTATGTTTCTATATATTACGCCAATTATTTCTCATCCTGCCTGTAGGAGACAAACAGGAAAGTAAAAAACAGCTCTCTGTTTATTGAAAGCTTTGTTATTCCCCTCAGTTATCTACTTCCTAGACAAAACCAAACCCACTTATCTTGTGCCTTCTGAAACTTTTCCTTTTTTTGCTGCTTTGCCCAGATTGTCTCTGACACGATATCCAAATCTGGCCACATTGCACCAGGTGGGATCTCAGCAGCACTGGGTGAAGTGGTATAAGTAGCTCTCACACTGTCTGCCTGCTAACACCTCCCACCCAAAGATTCACCTTTCTCGAAACACCAACATATTATTGGCTTGCTCAGTTTGCAGTAAGCCAGAACCCCAGCTCCGGTTCTCCTGTACTGCTCGCTCAGCATTTATTGTGCAATCTGTTTTTATGCATTTGATTTCAATGTGTAATACTTCCAACTTTTCTCAAAATAATTCCATCTCACTGGGCCCAGATCATTCTTCCAGCTCATTGAGATCACTCTTTTTCTTATTATGTCCTCCAGTCTCGTTATAGCTCCTTCCCAGCTGGGTGTCTGCTGCACATGAAATCTCTTCCATCATCCACCATGATAATGAACACAGTGAACAGAAATAGTCCCAAGGAAAAAATTCCCCTGTAGAATCCAACTTGAAATGCCTTCTCATACCGACAAGAGATGATTGCAAACCAGTCAGTACATTTTTTCAACCACTTCAATGAGACTTCATGGCAATTTCTTTTCTAATGAAGATTCACCCAAAAAAAGCATCGAATACTTCAAACACCTCTTCATCATGCTTTATTTTTTCTCTGTGTCTATTAACTAATGGAGCCACAACTTCTGCTTCTCACACGTTTAGGAGAATTGTTTTTGTTGTTTTCTTGCCTTGTTTTTACTATTTGCAAGGCTCCTTTTTTTTATTTTGAGTAATGACACACTCCTGATGCAGCTATATAGGGTTTACTGTAGATGCTGTTGCTTGTCTGCACTGCTTTGCCTGTAATATAGACATCATCTATCTGCACTTCTTCACTTAGAATTTCTCCCTAAGACTCTGCCTAATTGCTCTCTGAATTTGCTGAAATCTGCTTTTTCTTTTTAACACCAGGTTTTCATTCTGTCACATTTAGACCCTGAAATAGCCAGTGATTTGTTCTTCATTCTCAGTTTTAGTGGAAGATGAAACAAGACACAGGGAATGCCCAATTCTAATTTCAAATATTGCCTCTCTCCAGGGAAGAGATGGATGGGCAAGATAATCTGCTCTTTTTTCTGTGCTTGATCTGTAGGTAAAGGACTTTTACTTACTGAGTTGTAAATCAAGTAGGCTTCATGAGCACATCAAAGAAAGTTGGAGGGGTGGGAATCCTGTTAATCAAGGCAGGGGGCTCTTAATTGACATATGAGAGAGTTATGTTTTAATTTGTTCTTTGAGAGATGGACATGACTAGCAGCAATCTAGGATTATTGGATAACTTGGGCAGCTGTCAGAAGAGACAGAACATAATTTACTACATCCAAATCAGCTGTCAAGGGAAAGGAAGTTGGAATTAATCTAGTAGGATCAGAAATCATCCAGAGACTTCAACAATAAATGTGAAACATTTATCCTAACATAGCACTAAAATTAGAAATGAAAACCCCGAAAGAAGTCAGGAAATTCGCTGACCAAGTCCCCTTGGCTCACTTTTCATAGGAGCACCCTTAGAGGAGGAGGCACAGAATTTCTGGTGCTTGTTAACATATCACAGTCACTGTGATGGATGAGAGAAGCTCTTGGTTTGGGAATTCAGGGAAATAAGGGAAGTGTTGACTTTTTCATTTTCTTAATAAATAAGGGTTAAATACTGCAAAAAGAGGTTTAGAAATATTTCAAAACCTAATTTTACTATTTTATCAGCTTATAGAGGAAGAATCACATATGTGACTTTCTCAGGAACACTGGCAATGAGCCACATCACAAAAATACTTCTTTGCACATACATCAAGAAGAGGCCAAGTGCATTTATGATACATATATTAATTCTTCCTAGACACTACAGCCACGGCTTGAGTGAGGATCACAAGCCTTATCCCGAAAGTTGTTGAGTAACTTCAATAAAATTCAGAAAGGAATGTAGATGGTCAGTGACTTAACTGTGTTATCTGAAAATTTTGACAACCACTTATGGATCTGGAAACCTTTATAAACCTAAACCCCTTTCTCCCTATCTCTAGCACAAAGATTTTTCAGATGAGGGTCTCAAAAATCTGAGCAGAGAAGGGTGGTTTCACTTTGGAGTGAAGATAAGTGGAAATGTTGTCTCCTTCCAGATTTGGAAATTGCTGCTTCAGTGGTGACAGAGCACCTTTAGCAAACCTCTCAGCTAAGCTACAAAAAGGTTGGCCTGGGTTTTTCAAATCAGCTGTACTAATTTGGAGTAAGGAGTAACCTGCCTTCTGAAGTTACTGCTTTTCTGTTCTCTTCCCCTATCTCTTTTTCAGAGGCCAGGTTTGCAAGCAGCTTGACCTGCTTCTCATTTTCATGCCAAATTGCTCCTTCACTTCATCCTCTCCTCCAGGCAGAAAGAGGAGTGTGTGGAGGAGAATGTCAGGCTGATGTTTCCTGACAGCCCTACAAAGCGTTACTGCTTTCTAAGGAAAATAAAGGCCAGCCAGACTGCTTTGCAATCAAAAGCCCTGCCTCAGGAGGCTGCCCTCCCAAAGGATGGGGCAGAGCACAGCTGGATCCTGCAGCCATTTCCCCGGGATGCACAGGCTTGACCAGAGCAGCACCAGGGGGAGGGAGCTGCAAAAGCTTTGGCCAGCCCCAAATCTTTCAGTCTGGCTGTGGTACAGTGGCCCCCAGCCATTCCTTCAGCCCAGCTCCGCAGGGCTGCCCGGACACAGACAGCAAGTGGATGGAAGGATGTGCTGCTCAGGGCTGGTCTGGGCCTGTCCTTGGCTCTACTTGCAGCTGAAGCAGGCTCAGTCATCCAGCCCTGCTAAACCGACTGCCAGCCACGCTCAGCCACCATTAATTTACAGTAGAGACAAGGCCATCTACACCGTGAGTGCACACTGTGAGCTGCAGCTCTATATTTACATGACATTCACCGTGGGGCATTCTGAGGGCACGGACCCCTAGAGAAGTTGTCAACCCGTAAGATCAGAAGTGAAGTTACAGTCATGCGTGTGCTTTCAGGCTGTGGTGAGCGTGAGAAACCCACCTCGCCTTCCTTTTGCCACAGAGTAAGGGCACAAATGTGAATTATCACTCCAAAGTGGCTGACAGGCTTTAGCTTGACTTCCCAGCTTGTTCCTGCTAGGATGCTGATTTGCCCTTATCCTCTGGGTCCTTGGGTTTGATGGTTGCTCGTCTTGTAGAGTAATTTTCATTTTGGTATATGATTCCAAGAAAGAATAATAGCATTTTACATGTGTAAGTGAATATAGAGTGCACCAGGGAAGGGAGAATTAGACCCTTATCTTTTGAAAGAATAATAAAAAAACAGCAGAAAATTTGGACTTGAGCCAAAGGATATTTCCTCATTTTGAATCTAAAATGCTAAGAGAATTGTATTAAAAAGCATAATTATGGAAGAAAAAAGCTTTAGCTAAGGTTGTGTTGCTAAATATTCAAAATCACCTTCTGCACAAAATCTTACCCCTTCAAAAATCCTCTGAAATTAAGATAATGTATTCATTACAGTACTCAAAAGATTTCCATTTCAATTTATTGTCAAGGTTGAGAGGCTCTGAATAGGACTCCTGGGGAAAAGGGCAACTTCTCCATTAAAAAGATAGGACTTTACTGCCTGTAAGTCATTTTCAAACACTGGCTAATTCAGCCAGAGACTAACATGGTGGCACTGTGTTATTTAGTATAGCTGTGATTCCCCTTGCAATTCCCATTTCATAGTGGGAAGCTGAGGAACAGCTGTTGAAAACTTTCTTCAAAGCAACAATCAATGGCAAGGCAAGTCTTAGAGAGGATTCCTAGACTCCAAGTATGAGGATGATATGAATACTTCACACAGGTTATCAGGAGCTTTCCTAGATGCCTTCCATGCAGTCAGAATTATCCTAATTCTGCCTTCTGGCAGTAAAAGGGTGAGTAACTCTCTCAGGGGAAGGAAGAACAGTTTCTTCATGATCCATATGGATCATTTGGATCCAAGTGGTTTTGGGGTTTCTTGGGTTTGATTGGTTGGGTTGGGTTTTTTGGGGTGGGGGAGAGGTTTGCATTAAGGAAAAGAAATAGTCACCCACACAAAAGCTGTAAACTCCCAGAGAATCCATTTGCCCTGCTGCAGTATCCATTGTTTCCCTTCCACTCATGGAGAAGACTCACCCTAGCTCCTGAGCAGAGGTTTCTGTGCAATAAGCTGACTCCTCATAGGTCCATGAGCCTGGAAGTGCCAACTGGAGGGAGGCTGTGGCTCCAAATTCAGTTCTGTGATGACAAAATTTTGTCAACTACAGCTCTGGAAGCTGCTGGCTCAGTCTCCTATGCATTGGACAATGCAATCAAAGGATTGGAGGATGCAATCAAAGTTGGAGTTTGTCCAAGAATTATGCAATAGTTGAGTTCTGAGAACAAAATCAACCTACAGACAAGGAAAATATGGTTTCCTTCAAAAAGAGACCTGCCATTTTAGGTCAAGAAAAAGCTGTGGGACACGTATGAGTCTGGCTTCGCCACATAACCTTCTAGTCGAGGTGAGGCATCTGCCTCAGTTCAACTGTTATTGCATCAAGCTGAGGAGGTAAAATATCCAAGAGGTCCTGATTTAATCTTTAAGAATAAAGGACACTTGTGCAAGTGACTGTCTCTAGGGAACAGACTCTGTAGTAATGGTCTTTCTCCAGGAGCAGGGAGGAGTTTTGAATGGAGAGGCCCAGAAAAAATCTTGTTGATGATCTGAACCCCAAACAGTGGAGGATCTTGATCTGAGGCAGGGGATGTCTTACATAATATTAATGATGGGAAGAGAAAAATTCCTTCCTTCCTTCCTTCCTTTCTTTCTTTCTTTCTTTCTTTCTTTCTTTCTTTCTTTCTTTCTTTCTTTCTTTCTTTCTTTCTTTCTTTCTTTCTTTCTTTCTTTCTTTCTTTCTTTCTTTCTTTCTTTCTTTCCTTCCTTCTTTCCTTCCTTCTTTCCTTCTTTCTTTCTTTCTCTTTCTCTCTTTCGCTCTTTCTCTCTCTCTTTCTTTCTTTCTTTCTTTCTCTCTCTCTTTCTCTCTTTCTCTCTCTCTTTCTCTCTCTCTTTCTCTCTTTCTTTCTTTCTTTCTTTCTTCCTTCCTTCCTTTCTTCCTTTCTTTCTTCCTTCCTTTCTTTCTTCCTTTCTTTCTTCCTTTCTTTCTTCCTTCCTTTCTTCCTTCCTTTCTTTCTCTCTTTCTTTCTTTCTTTCTTTCTTTCTTTCTTTCTTTCTTTCTTTCTTTCTTTCTTTCTTTCTTTCTTTCTTTCTTTCTTTCTTTCTTTCTTTCTTTCTTTCTTTCCTTCCTTCCTTCTTTCCTTCCTTCTTTCCTTCTTTCTTTCTTTCTTTCTCTTTCTCTTTCGCTCTTTCTCTCTCTCTTTCTTTCTTTCTTTCTCTCTCTCTCTCTTTCTCTCTTTCTCTCTCTCTTTCTCTCTCTCTTTCTCTCTTTCTTTCTTTCTTTCTTTCTTCCTTCCTTCCTTCCTTTCTTCCTTTCTTTCTTCCTTTCTTTCTTCCTTCCTTTCTTCCTTCCTTCCTTTCTTCCTTTCTTTCTTTCTCTCTCTCTCTCTCTCTTTTTCTCTTCCTTTCTTCCTCTCTTGTTTGCTAGAGGTAAAATGTTGGGAGAAACACTCATGGCCTAAATCAGCAGAGACTTCCTAGCCTCTGAGAATAGTCTACTAAAAAATAACTATTAACACACAGGACTGGAACACACCGAATTGTGTTTCCACAAACATTATTGTTTAGTCAGATATAATCTGACTTTATGGATCACTGCCACTTCCATGGTGCAAACAAATGGCCAAGAACAGCTCTTGTAGAAGTGGATGCAATTCCAGTGCCTTTGCTAAAGTGAAACCTACATACCCCAGACTTGGATTTGACTAAGTGCACATGAGATTGATGAGTGTCCTACAAAGAAAACACTCAGCAACATTAAATTTGAGGGTGCCCCATCTCTGGAGTTGTTCAAGGCCAGGCTGGATGGGACTTTGAGCAACATGGTCTACTGGAAGGTTCTCTGCTTGTGGCAAGGGGTTGGAACTAGGTTACCCTTAAGGTCCCTCTCAGTCCAAACCTTTTTATGATTCTATGAAATTGTTCTGTCAGATCTATGATGAACACTCAATCAAAGTTGTACATCATAAAAAAATCCATTGAAAGAATGTTCCCTACAGGTAGACAGTGCATTAATGAAATAAAGTATTTTCCTCAAATTATGCCCAAGGAGAAATTAATTACTGGGGGAATGAGGGAAGAAAAGGATCTCTACCTTCTGCAGTCTCAGGGTACTGTGCTATTTTTGCCTCTTGGAATCTAATTTCCATGAACCATTTCTGCAGAGTGCATATTTTCTAAACACGAGTTCCTTAGCAGCCTTGCTAATATAAATGCCGTAATTCCAGAATAAAGAGACAGTGCCCTGTTCCAAAGGCCTTTGACTGGGAAAGGCTCTATTTCAAAGGGATCCTACCACTCATGTCATGGCATTGTAAGCAACCACTGCCCAAGTAGGAGTCAGAATGACAGAGGGAGGCTTAAACTCCCTGAAGGTAGGTGGTGGGAAGGGTGTATATTAACTCCAGTGGTATAGGCTTAGTTCGTGCCCAGAATACAAATACAACTCCACTCTGAATTTTTTGTCCCCTGCTGGCTCATGCTGATGCCAGATTCTGGAATAACACTGTGAACAGCATTTGCTTGCAGTTGATTTCAGTAAGGGGAGTTTACAATAATGATGATGTAGCTTGCAAGGTGTTTCTAGAATTACGTGCATGCTTTGAGTAGTGCTGCTTCAATGCTCTCTGCTTCTCCAGCTTGCCTTCAATATCCTTTTTTGTCCCATCTGCACCACTTTCCCACCCCTCCTGCCACCCTGCAGATATCAGAAAAACACTTGGGCTTTTCCCAATCAGCCTCGTGTTCAGAACAGAAGAACAAGTGCCTCAGATTGGCACACTGAGACAGGGCCAGAGCCAGTGAAACATCTGCCTGAATACACTGGGAACACTATCCCTGCCAAAGGGCTGCAGGTGAAATTCTGCCCCTGAGATGTGGGATCCAGGCTCAGCTCCTACTCCTGAGACCACCACAACAGTGTCACCCCTCAGCAGGACCTTCCTGGCTGCTACTGTGGGAGATGCTGCCTCAGCATATCTATGTAATGGGCTGGATCACAGGCTGGCTTTGTCCCAGGAGGACTGCTGCTAGTTATCTGTAGTGAAGAACAAAAACCTTGGGGGTTTTATCTTTGAAGATGGAGAGATGCATGACAGATGCATGATGCTGTTTCTAGCACTTCTTTTTGGGCTACTTGATCTCCTGATCCTGTGCCACAGCACCAGCCTGTGGTGCCATCCCATGCCTTCTGTCTGGCAGTGGAGGGGAAGCCAGCACAGGGGGACTGGTGTGGGCTTGAGAAATCATCTGCTCTTCATCCCATCATCTCATTCTTTTAATGCAGCACTACTGTGCTTACTTGAGGTTTAAGCTTGTCAGCATCAGCCAGTCTTGTCCCCACAGGTGGAAGCCGTTCTGCTGGCATGCACAATATGGCAAGAAGTATAGCAGAGGTCCCAATTTCCACAGCAGGCAGGTGAGGCAGCCCTCACTCATGCCTCAGTCTCTGAAGAACCACTGGCCAAAAGAGAGAGGAAGGAAAGCCTTTTTCATTGCTACTGTAAGAGTGAGAAGAAAACAGAATTTGGTGGTGCATGTTCTATGAAGTTGGTATTAACCCTGGCATGAGCAACCAGACGATGCTCAGGGCTCTGCAAGCTGTTTCTATTTTTACGGGAAGCAGTGTCAATCTTCTGTGTCTTTGATGGATCCTTGACCACTGAGTAAGGCCTCAGAAGAATCTGGTTTTCATGGATGCTATAAACCTCAAAAAACAGGAGATTTTTTTTCTGCCCACAGCCTTGACTGGATTTGACTTGAGAAGTCCCCCGCCTCTGGAATTTCTTTCAGTGCCTGATTCCCAACACCTTTTCAAGCGATGCTGAAGACTTCCTCTGCTGCCTCTGTTCCCAGTTTCTGTGGCCTTCTTGCTCTCCTCTCCCAAGTGTGCAAACTCCCCTTGCTCACACTATGCCCTTAGCATGCCCCCAGTTTTGGGCAATGAATGACCACTGTTATTCCTGCTCTTTGCCTGTGAAGAGGTCTTACTCTCTCCATAAAGTTCTTGGAAGAAACATCTTATGCTCCTAATGCCAGAAGAAAGTGTGAAATATTTCCTATATTGTCTTAATGCCTCAGAGGCTCATTTACAGACCTACTACAACAGCACAGCGTTAATCTAGGCATACACAGCATCATGACTGTCATCATGGGCTATAATGTGCTGGACTTCATGACCACAGCAGTTTTCTTGCTCTCCCTGATGGATAAACCAACAGCCTCTGTGCGGAAAAAACTCAGAGGCATGGCTGTACCCTAGAGCAGTGCCTCCTTCCTCCTTCAGTTCACAGGAGAGAAGACATGCAATAAAGGGTTTTACCCATTCAGATTCATCTGGCCAGTGCACCATGTCCTCAGAAACATCCTCCCTTCAGGCTGTGCCAGCCGTGTCCTACCTGGTTCCACATCACTTGCGTCCAGGATGAGTCACCGGGCCCTTTGCAGGCATGTTTCCACCCTGCCAGCCAGCCATGGCTCAGGCTCTCCTTAGCACAGAACATTCCCAGATTCACAAACAGCTCTCAGCATGTGACACCACTTCCTCTCCTTGGGAACAAATAACTCAGTGTGTGGGTTCAAAGTGGGACTCTTGCAGCCTCTTTGGTGTCTCTGCACACAGCAGGACTGAGCCCGGCAGCTCTGACGCACAAGTGGGATGGTGCAGTGGGATTTGTGGTCAGACAGTTGCCTCGCTCCTCTCTGGAATGTTCCTGTCTCCACTGCACATATCTCAGGTGCCCCTGAGGTGGGTCCTGGACCACTATAAGCTGCACACCAAAAAGTATGTCAGAGTGCAAATCGAGCAGGAGCGTCCTTGGAGAGGACTGCAGGGGAAGCTGAAAGAGGAAACCACATGTCTGGAGGACACTATCCTCACTCACAGATCAGGGACCTCCTTGAGAGCAGAACCAAAGTGATAGCAAGGTTCCTGTGAAACACTCGTGACAACATTTCTATAATCTATGCCATGCTCTCACAGTTCAGTTTCTTACAAATAATCCCGTTTAGAGGCATGAATTGTAAAGTGCCAGGGGATGGCTGTTGGAAAATGGGATTTTTGAATTTCAATGAACTTTCAAAGAAGCCTTACTGCTCAGGACAAACACACACCTTTCCTCCACTTAAAGTCATAGGAGAATGAAATCCAGTTGTCAGACAGGCAAGTTGATCTGAAAATGCCCTAAAACCCAGAAACCCAGTCCTCAGCCCCAAAACTACCCACAAAACTACTTTTATTTTTCCTTTCATTATTGTTTGTCTTGCCTTTTAAAATTCTGCTGATACCTTCAGTAGCACATAAACTGGCCAAGTCTCTTCTTTTAAATCTCTCTTCAGAAACAGAAGAAATATTCTTGCTCTTGGTAAATGCAGCAGTGCAGGTGCTCCTTGCAGATAAGGTAAAAAAGCAACTTCAAATATTAGTAACAATTTATGTGGGCCACGGCTGAATTTTTAGTAGCTGAGTACCGGAAACAAGTTCTGGGATATGAGTACATATTTAATAGTTGTCTTTATTTGAGCACAAAAATATGGGTTCAGAGACAGGTTAAACGATGGGGTTTCTCCATTGTAAGAAAAAACGGCACCGAGGTTATGTTCAGGTCTATCAGATGCGAGTATCCAGTTTGTTTTATGTTACAAAATCAAACAATATTAAAGGAGATGTCCATTTTGGAGCTAGCAGCTGAATTCCAGCAATGACAAGAGGCCACTAGGGAAACAGACTCATTTCTTAAAAGATACAAAAAGGGTTACTCTGAATCACTGAGCACCTCACCCGAGGCAATGAGCTATGGCAGGGTAAAGGCACACCACAGTCACCAGACAAATCAAGCTCAACCCAGCCTGCAGGAGTAGCACCAAAACCACCCTGATTCTCCACCCCACCTCTTCCTCACCAGATTAGACAAACCACAGTATCCTCAATCTCACCATCAGGGCTTCATCCTGTGCCACGATTGCTGACAAGGTTTATTCCCACTCTGATGGTGGGTACTGCAAGGAGGCAAGCCAGACCCCAGCCTTTCATGCCTGAGCTCTTCCCACAGCACCACTGTGGGTCTCCACATACAAAATTGTGCCATGTCCAAAGTACAGAAGACCACGCAGAGCTGGCGGGTCTTATTCCCCCAGTTTGGGACCCAGACACGGGCCAGTTTTGCAGAAATTATGCCGCTGTGGAAACCTGGCTTTCAAACCCCAGGACCCTGTTTCCCAAGTCTGGAGGAAGATAAGGGGCAAAGACAATCACTGGGTGGTTTGGGGGATATGAAAATTTTGTGCAAAGGTCTGCTTCAAAATGTCTACACCAGGACAACCAGGAAAATTGTCCCATGAACGACAACAATACTGATTCCTGATCTGGCCTCTAAAGGCATGTGACATAGAATTTTTAAAACTAATTAGCTACAATCAAGTATTTCACATTTTTGTCAGTCCCACACATTGAATTATAGTTTCTCAGATCTTTTATGGGTTGCAGTTGAATTTCTTTTTCAGTATCAAAGACTGCATTCTTTTTCTCTGTAATATATTTTTAAGAGTGACAAGAGATCGATAAAAACATGTAATTTAAGGATCCATAAGCCCCACATAATTTAGCTTCATATACCATGCTCTAATAAAACAAGACATACCAGTCAGGTGGTTTGCACACAGGTATATACATCTATGTCTCTGGTTTGGTTTATGTTAGGCTTTATGTTTATAAGCTCTGACAGCTATTTAACACTTTATTAGGAGAACCAAAATGCAATTAAATATTGTAATGTGAGTCTCCTTTCCTCGGGTTCAGTTGAAAACAATGGCCTACCCCCACCTTTTGCATGAGAAAGAAAGAAAGAAAAGACAGTGTTAATCACTCCCTATCCTTTGCAAATTTTATGGACATTTGTTGCAGTTAAACAAACGAGCAGCATTTTTCTGTGGAATTTCCTCTATAGACCTGGATGACTGTGACAGATAGTCAGCAGCCAGCCTCAATTATAAATAACTTCTGGATATTTAACATGATTCTTCCTGGAAAAGGGAAAGCTGTGAGGCAGAGAGCCCTGATGCTCTCCATGGGGATCTTCTTCCCTGTATAAAGGACAGGGCTACGAGCTAGACAGAGAGCTCAGATCTGCCCAGCTGCTCAGCAGCAAGTCGGTGTGAAGAGTCAACCAGCCACACTAATATGTCCCTCGATTGCAGCCAATGTCACACCAGGCCAGCGAAAGGAGCCAGGAGAAAACTTTCCTTCTGTTAAAGTGAGTGGCAAGCTGCTGAATCACTCTGGCAGGCAGGAGTCAGCATGTCTAGGGGAAGTGAAAGTCAATGTCTCCTGAAGGGAATATTAATAATAAAAGCCAAAGCAAGGACATTCAGAACTCGAAAAGATCTTTACATTTAGTAAAAAAAACATTCCAAGAGTGACTCCATGCACAAATTAATATTTCAGGAACCGTAAACCAATATTCATTTTATATTTATGATACAACATTATTCATCTCCTAGAGTTTCAAAGTATTTTACAGCCATGTGCTAATAAAGCATCTCATTTGCTGTGAAATGCAGCCATTTTGTCACGGGAGCACAGCGGCTGACAGGACTGTCTAGGGCACAGGGGAGAAAAAGCTGCCCTCAAGGGAATTTGAGAGAGCTCAGCACTGCTGTTCTTCCTTTTAAAGCCCAGGATAGGCCAAAGTATTTACAGGAGCTGGGCTTAGGGAGACAAGACAAGTGGAAAAAATAGGTATAACAACCACGGTTGAATAGAGAAGTTTTAGACAAGTCCTTGTTGAAATCTGACTCACCCAGTGCAGATATCTAAATACATAATAAATCACGCAAAGCAGATTTTGTTGTCCTTCCTCTCATTTGTGTCATATCAGAAGCTAGCAACTGTCAGGAGCAAACCACCTGGGATCCCCTCCTTGCTGGGTCTCATCCCTTCCTCAAAAGTGGAGAGGGAGCCTCCATTTCTCCTTCTTTCCATCCATGGCAGCCTTTTCCCAGCAGAGGAAAAGAGATGCAAAGTTAACCCTTTTGTTTACTGGGGACTGTCATTATTCACCAGTCCATAAGTATATCCACCCATTCCATAGATCGAATTGATGTGATCAGAGAGTTCAAACAGTAACAACCAGTAATACTCTTCAGGAAAAAAAGTGCAGAATGCAACACCTCTGCTACCAAACCAAATAATCCTGTATGCATAAATATTCTTGAAATACAGAATTTGTGTCAGAGGCAGCAGAAGCTGTGATATGCGATGTGCTTTGTTACAATCTGACGTAGATTAAAAGTCAAATAATGCACCCTCGGAGATATACGTACCCAAATCCAATTTTCCTCTCAAATAGAAGTACAATAAATAAAATAGGCATCCAAAACCGTCTACATAACTCCAAGCAATGCCATGTGCTTGGTTTTTTATGTGTTTAGGAATATATATGTACATAGGGATGTATATACACATGAATATGAATTTGTTTATTCAGGGATAGACTTTGCTTTTGGTCTGTCTATGAAGATCGAGTATTTCTAAAATAATCATTAGAAATCAAGTGAAAAGGGAAAGGGGGAAAAAAAACCCTTTAATTTTCATTTGGAAGAAGTTCCTCCTTATTGATAGGGCTTCTGTTTGATAGGAAAACTCCTAGGAAAAAAACTGAAAGAAAATGTTAGCTGTAGCTTACTAATGCAAATGCAAGCATAGTTTGGTGGAAACATGTAAGTTAGC
Source organism: Monarcha castaneiventris obscurior (assembly GCA_026261815.1). Taxonomy (NCBI): domain Eukaryota; kingdom Metazoa; phylum Chordata; class Aves; order Passeriformes; family Monarchidae; genus Monarcha; species Monarcha castaneiventris. Next base: position 5,262,892 of record JAMPIT010000472.1, read on the forward strand.
AGGTGTCAAGGGCTGTTGATTCAGAGCATGACCACAACCCACATGGGCCATTGAGGGTTTTCAGCTGAGGTATTTTACACAAGTCTTTCCAGCTGTGTATGGTATCTCAGACAGCATTTCTATCTTCTTGAGAAAGTCCTCAGAGGTCCCTAGGACAGCAGCTCAGGCACCAGGTGTTTGCACTGTTTCACAAGACAGGGACAGCAGTGACTCTTTTGGTCACTGCAGTGTAAGGAAGATACTAAGCCATTAGAGAGCATCCAAGCGAGGGCAGCAAAGGTGACCAAGGCCCTTGAGGTGAAGCCATTTGAGGAGCAGCTGAGGTCACTTGGTCTGTTCAGCCTGGAGGGGAGACTGAGGGGAGGTCTCATTGCAGTTACAACTTCCTCATGAGGGGAAGAGGAGGGGCAGGCACTGATCTCTGTGATGACCAGGGACAGGACCTGAGGGAATGGTCTGAAGCTGTATCGGGGAGGTTTAGGCTGGACATTAGGAAAAGCTTCCTAAAAAGGTTCCACCCCAAAGGGTGGCTGGGCACTGGAACAGGCTCCCCAGAGCAGTGGTCACAGCACCAGCCTGGCAGAGTTCAAGAAGCATTTGGATAACACTCTCAGGCACATGGTGTGATTCTTGGGATATCCTGTGCTGCTGGGCCAGGAGTTAAACTCAATGGTCTTTGGGGGTCCCTTCTAATTCAGGATATTCTGTGATTCTGACTTGCCTTGACAAAATCTCTCAGTCAGACCCTATAAGTGCTGGGGTCAGCAGCCTGCTCTTCCAAATCCCTCCTCCAGTCTAAGCACTGCCATGGGCTTGCTGCCCCTCTCAAACCTGAAGCTGCTCCCAATTTCATGGTATTTCTTCTATCTTTAAACACATACTCAACACACCCTTTCGAAAACCTGTCCCCCTGCAGCTCTGTGCACATTGGAGTATCAACCATGCAAGTGCTGTGTAAATGCTTGCTGAGTACAGTGGAGTATTTGGTGTAAAAATATTTGAGTCCAAAGGTGAGTAAGATACACAGCAGATGAGCAATCCAGGAGAAGAGGCTAATTCAACAGAGCTTATCTGGGACTCTGCAAGGAGCAGAGGGGGATGATAACTATATCTGAGCTTCCAGCAAGTTCATCTGTTTAGATGTGCCATATTGCCTTAGCAAATTTCCCTTGGCTAGTCACGCCTCAAAACTTCACATTGCTTCCAATGTATTCAGGAAAAATAGTAACTTTGGTCACAATTAACATGTACAGTAAAACTTGTAAGGATGAGAAAAAGGAGTGAGTGGTCTATCCCATATTTTAGTCTCACTTCCAGAACCTCTGGTAAATAACAGGAACAAGCATTTTGCAGCTCAGTGCTCAGAGGCTTGTAACCTGTGTGCTTGTATTTGTCATGACATACACATAGTCAGGCTTTTCTGTAAGGTGAGTCTTCAATTCAAACATGAAAATCTTTTAAAAGCAACCCACTGCCAATCTATTATAACAGTGGTCTCTGCTAGTGAATCTAAGCCAAGGACTCTGGGGACAGTGAGCACCTTAATGTTCTAGGAAAGTCATTTAACATCTCTTTCCATTTAAACCATGCTGATCACCCCATGGACTTCATTTTCCCAGACATAAAATAAGCCAACAGTATCTGCTTACCTGGTCTGTGGATAGAGACGTCTGCAGTAAAGGGCTTGAGGAGTGAAGTAATTAATGAGGAAGACCTTTTTGCCTGCCACAGACTTCACCATCTGTGTGAGGACCTAGTGTGAAGATCAAATTGAGCAGCAGAGATATCTGATAGAGTGATTTATACAGAAAACAGAGTCAGCTGCAGGCAGAAGGCCGCTGTTGGAAGGCACTGCAGGTCAGTGGGACATCTGCTGTGCTGTGTGGGACAAAAGGTGAGCTGGGTGAGATGCAGTGGTGGAAACAAACCCTCTCTCTGCAGCACCAGCACTGAGGTTTGGGAGAAGACCCAATGCAGGGCAGGGTGTGCAACAGGGAGGCAGACCTGAAGGTTGTGTTGAAGGGTGTCACTCTGCTATTTCAATGCTATTAAAGCACAGATCAACATGAAAATGTCTCAGCAACAGACTCCCTGGTAAACTGCAATGCAAGCAGTAAATGCGATGCAAGCCATAATCCAACCCCTAAAGATCTCTCTACCCATGGCTGCTCTTAGATGATCCTGTTGCAGGACAAGGGAGTCTCTCTCCTGTGTCTCCCAGGGTAAGGGCAGGGAGCAGATCAGTGCAGTTTCCTTGACAATCACAGAGCCAAATAAGGACTGTCTTTCAGTGCCACAACTCAGATAAAATCAAGAGATCACATTTCACTGTCTAATTGCCTTTTTCATCCATGGTGCTTAACCATCAAGGCATACAGGAAGACAACACCAGAAAGGACAGCTCTTACATATCCAAATAGTACACAAATCCCTTTGTTTTAACCTCCCTTTGTTCAAGGTGTCACCCTCTCTTTTAGAGCACAGAACCTTACTCACCCTCATCCTCCCCTGGCTAGAGCTGCTCCTAAGCCTGGTCTGCACAGCCACCAACACAGGTGACAGCCCACATCTCTGCTGGGCTCACCAGAATCTGCTCGTCAAGTGTACGATAAGGCAGCTCGGCTAACTCATGCCCCTTCAGAGGCACCTGGTGCCATCCACTGAGCTTTTATAAACCCTTTGGAGGAGGAAGAAGGCTCTGTAGGACGGGCTGGGATCACCGGTGGGTTTAGCACAGGACTGGTCACAGGCAGGGCCAGATGGCGCTGCAGGGCTCATGACAAACACATCCCTGCACAGACTTTCTGGTTATCCAACAAATAATTACCATGTCCCTTTAGGATGTGCCTAGCATGTGCCAGCCCAATTACAACACATGGAGTAGGAGGGGATGGTGTCATTAAACAGCAGCTAATAATGAAAATTAGGCCTGGAGGAGGCAAGGAGACCTTAACTTCCTTTTCTTTCTTTTCCCTTCCCTATCCTTAGCTTCTTTCACTTATTCTCTCTCAGCTTCTTTCACTTTTTCTCCCTCAGCTTCTTTTCTTGTTTTTGCAATCACTGCACAATTTTTTCAGTTTTCTTCTTGATGGAAGCAGTCTTCTCCTTCTGCCAGGCAGGGGCAGAAATGCTGGAGGGCAGAAGCACTGCCCCTTTCAAGCCGGTCACCCATGAAGGCAGCTCCAGATGACCCACAAGCAGTGACACAGCCACGTCTTGGAGCGTAATGCTCTTGTAAGGCTGCTTATGGTAATAGAAACTTAGCATTCGCTATGAATAATCACAGATTTTATTTATAGTGACAAAATGAGAGGGCCTTTTATGCAATATTGACTCAGGTTACCCAGGTCAATAGCAGCCAAGTCATAGTGACTCATACTGTGGAATTAAATATTTTAAACATAGCACAGTTATAGCCTGAGCCTGACTTGCCTTCAGTAACTGCCTTGATCTCATTTTCCTCCTTCCTCCCCCAAAATAGACTAGAGAATTCAAAGTATCCCATGCAATACAGCACCTGATGATCAAAGACATGGAAAGGAGTGCTCACACTGTCTTTTGGATTTTTTGCCTAGTGATCTATAGCAAACAGGGGACACATGTAGGATGCAGCTATGATGCCAGGACACCAATTTTGCAGGGTCATGTTGTTGCTGCTTTTACAGTAAGGTCACTTGAGGACCCAGGTAGCTGCATGATTCATGCAAGGTCATTGAGAAAACCAAACAGAAGAGCGGGGGATGGAGTTTTAAAGCTCAGAGTGCAAGGCCTCACCAGGGACTTGCCTGCAAGTTTTACAGTTCAGATGACCAAAGGGAAAGTAATGCTTGCTGAAGCCTTTCGACCTCTCTCTACAAGGGAATAAAGGACTCATGCACTTGGCCCAGGCACAGGTCCTGCTGTCCCACTGTAGATTTAATGATGATGTGATAAAGAATCCCCCACTGGAGGTGCAAGTTGGTACCGGGGCTTCCCCAAAGCAAAGGCTAGAATAAAAGCATCAGAGAAGCAGCACCATTTGGACTGGAGGACTTTCCTCACCTGGGACCTGAGTGTTATGCAGTGGAAAGTTCAGACCACTCATCAGAAAGGATTTGAGTTCTGTATGGTCAAAACCTGTGCAGCAGTGTGTCCCCAGTCCCAGGAGGATCCAGCCAGCCTTGCCCATTGCTAGGAACAGAGGAGAACCACTGCATGAATCTGCCAGAAATTACAGGAAATAAGGAACTTAATGGGGACACAGTTTTTTGTGATTATAAATTACCTTCTCTATAAGCTTCCATGCAATGACAAACTCCTGCATTTTTTACCTTATGGGGTTAACTTTGGCTGTCCCTGAGCACATGGACCCAAACTACAGGCCTGAAACAGCTTACAAGTCAGGGCAAATTAGGAACAGCCCCGCTGGATGCTACAGTGCCTCGACTGCTGGGAGGCAACTCAGACTCTGTTCGCCTCGCATGGCTTTGGGGTATTGATCAGCCCCCGCGCTGCCAGCGAGCCAACCCCGCTCTGGCACAGCAGGCACTGGGGCAGAAAGTTCAGTGGCTGTGTCAGCCCTGGGAGGCAATGTGTGCTCTGGGAATGGCTTTTAAATATGCCAGCCAACATGGCTTCCCAAAACCACGCAGCACGCACGCTGCAGCCATTTCTCACACTAACGTGTTTTCAGTGTGCCTTTTACTGTCCCAGTAAAACTGACCAGAAGAGAAACTACACTGAGACAAGGACTAAATTGCTCTGATTCAAGTCTTTCCCATTTGGAAGGGGCATTATCGGAACAATGGATGTAATAAAGTGATTCTTGTTTACATGACTTTTCCATTAGTAGAGGAGGATTTGTGGGAGATGTAAGCTTCTCCAGACATTCAATTAGAGCTGTTTAATGAAACATTATAACCAAAGCATCAGGATATAAAAGGGTGATTTACCACAGCTTATTGCTTTGTTAGAGGAGAACACTTTAAGTAAGTGTGAGTAAGAGATCAAGCCTACAGTCTCTCTCTACACCACTCAGTACTTAACAGCACACCCGATCTTCTCTGACCAGAGAAGACCATAGTCACTATTTCCCAGACAACAATCATTATTTCCATGAGGTCCATGGCAGCCCCACTAAGTCTGCTGAGGGAAGGAAAGGCTTCACTCAGCAGTCTCTAGTTACGCAGCGAGGTCCTTCAAGGGCAGCAGTGTCTGTGTTGGAGAAGGCATCATTGCTGTGTCACGTAGCATCTTTGGCCTGAGCAGTGGAACCTCTTTTACTAATAAAATAACAAATGTTCAGCTAAAACCTGAAGTAATTTCTTCCCTCTGCCAGAGATCCACTTCTGTGGCAGGGAGGTGCAAAAGGACTATCTATTTACCCTGCAACCAAAACACTGCTTACTTCTGAAGGAGCAATAACTCCCTACAGCTGCCCTAACACATCCAAAGTGGTGTGAAAACAAAACTTTGGCGTAAGACTTAAACAGCAACATGACACCCACCACCTGGGATCTCATTGAAGGGATTTATTGTGCTCTATTCTGTCCAGCCAAGCCTGTTTGGCTGCTGAGTAAAGACAGCCCTTAGCATTTTTTTGGGTCAATGTGATACCAGGAAAACAGTCTCTCCTACAGCAACAGCAGTCATCTTACCGGGTGTGTCTGTGCTCATTGTAGGGAAGGATGCCTAAAGCAGGAGGAATTTGTAGTTCACCATATCGATAAACCTGTTGACAAGACAGCATGCTGTGGAAGGGCCTGGTGCAAATGGAAATGGAGTCAGAGTGGGTCAGGATGTTCCCCTAATGGTCTGAGTATCAGAAAGCACAAATAGCCACCATGCCACCATGTGGAAGCATCACCTGCTGCAAGTCAGCTATTGATCCTTCACATAGCTTCTTCTTGTGTAATTAAGTCTCTGGAGAGGGTAAGGCAGAAAATTAACTTCGGAAATGAAAAGTATCAATAGCTGCAGCTGAGGTTCTGAAGAGTCTAATGAATTCAGGGTGATGGAACAAGCACCATGAGCTTCCCTTGCAGAAAAATATGTTCTTACATAAAAAGTCTCCTGGAAGTCAGATTATGGCAACTGCTACTTCAAATGGAGTTATAATAGGGAGAAATTTTTACCCCAGAGTTTTGCCTTTGGACATAACTTTATAAAATATGAGTTCTGCTGGGAATACACGGGATACACCAGTCCATGGCTGGCCCTGCTCTCCCTTGAAGGACAAAGGTGTTCTGCCCTAGCACTAACATGTTTCAGATGCTCCACGCAAAATTTCTGGGGCCTCTCTTTTAAGTAGTTTCCCACAGCTGTAACTCAATTCTAATAATGAACTTGCACTGCAACATCATCAGACTGAAAAAGTGTGCATTTCTATTCTAAAAGCCCTGGCTCTTCCACACCAGTAGGCCAGCAGCACTAATAGCTGCCATTAGCTAATAGCACTTGGAGCATCTTTATGGGTCAGCTGTGAGTTTGTGCATGACATCCATATGTGACTTGAGGAAAGAAGTTCCCTGTATATGAAATTAAGAGAAAAAAAAAAAGTGAAGAAGAAACCAATATTGGAAGGAACACGCATAGAGGAAATACAAACAATTAGGTGACATCAACATGGCCAATGTAGTTCTCACTAATTTTGAAGGACTTAGTGACCCCACAGCTCTTACATTTGGCATTACAAAACTGGGAAACTCTGCCACAGGAAAAAATGTTAAATGCACTAAGATGCTCTTAGAGTAAATGTATGAATAGCTTGATTTGTCCTGATGGATGGATAGACATTGTCACAGTTCACTTCATCTGACAGAACTAAGACTCATATATGGTACAAATTGATTCAGAAAAGAGAAGACTGTCACATGCTATTACTGCTACATTTGATCTTAATAACTATGTACTATAAACAGATTTTGGTGCATGGCTGCTTCCAAGGGAAAAAATGAGGAGTAGCCAAGCAAGAATCAAAAGCTCTCCTGAGTATGAACCCCTTTGCACACCCTGAGCACTTTGAAGGGTGGGAAGAATCCACTTACATCTTGTTCTGCTTTCCCCCTTTTGTCCACCTCATCATCACTGCATTTGGTACTCCTAAAGGATTTGCTAATGGCCAGGGAAAGAAGGAACCCAATCTGTACTGCATGTGTCTTCCTGATGTTGAAAACAAACACTCTTACAGCTGTTAGTCCTTCTTCTCATGCCCTGTTTAGAGAAGAAATTATGGGTTTTGTTTATCTTCTCATGCAAGACAAGCAGGATTTTAGGGCCTTTCCTATATACTCCAGCCTCTTTACACAGTTTCCTTGCCTGGACATACAGAATGGCTGCATCTCTGAGGAAGAGGAATTTAAATAGGGGGTAAAGGTCTCAAACATAAAATCTAACAAAAAAGAAAGTAAAATAGGAAGTGGTAACACAGAAGCCCAGGTAACAACTTCCATCCCCTCACCCACTGCATGTCACAGCAAAGGCTGGGCAAAGGAGCAAATTCTGCAGCTGGTGACACGACTCACTGCTGGGAGATGCTCCAGCAGCTCAGGAGAAGCGTCCAGCCTGGCATGGAAAGCCCTCCCCTGTGTTCAAGGAGATGGCACTCTGTCCTTGGCCCTGCCTAGCACTAACAAGGTGATTCTGGATGCATCACTGCCTGTCTCTTTGCCAGCAGCAGAGCAGCCTCCCATGAGGAATGGGGGGGAGAAAAGATGTATTTGTTTATATGTGATCAGTCACTGAATATATTTGCTTTTTTTTCTCATGAATAGCACTTATTTCTTCTTGGGTACTTCCTGCCAACAGGAGCAGAGGAGGAGAGAAACGAGGTATAATCTGGGTGTTAGCAAAAGTCACCCTTTGCAATCAGAAAAGCCCTAAACACCTTCCTTTTCCTTTTTTCTTCCTTTTCTCTTCTGAAGCAAACAATCAAACGTTATCCACCGGGGAGTGTGATTCATCATAAAATCTCTCTTTCTAATCAGTATGCCCAAAAAGATTTTTGTCTTCTTATAATTGCATGGAACACAGAAGTTTTAGCAGTGCTCCTTCCCAGTGTACGTGAACCGAGTGAGACAACCCTTGGAGTCCCACAGCCCCTTATCTGATGGGCAGCCACATTCCCTGGTCACAAGGCAGAAGTTAAAATTGGTTTCATTACTGTCAAGGGCAACTTGTCTGATACCAGCATATCACACTTCTTCCCACTTCCTTCTCCTCTCCTCATCCCAACACTTGTGGGCATAGGCAGGGGTCCACTTGCACACACTTAGACCACTTTCCTTATCTGCGTGGCGTATCATTGGTGGGTTTTGACACCTATGGGGCAGAGGCAGTGAGCTATCTTTACCAAGAAAAACACTTAACTGCAGCATGGCGAGCTAGAAGGTGAGGGAATTGGAAGCACATAATGGAGAAAGCATCAGCAAATGAAAAGATGGAGTGGATAAGTAAAGAAGAAAGAGCCTTTAACAAAAATGCACAACAAATAGAGAAATGCGAAAGATTGTTTCTATGGCAATGTAAGTAAGACTGCGAAACTGCTGCCTGCAAGCAAATGTATTTAAAATGAAACACGAGGTAACTGAGGTAACAGATTCTGTATCATTAATGGCAAAGCAATTTAGCATCACCAAGTCTCCAGCATCCCCCACACCTTTGCCAGAAGGTGCAATGTGACTGCCCAGATTTCAGCACTGGAGATGTTCTCCAGGCAGCCAAGGCCAGGGGGCACCACTCGGGTCACAGGTCTGCAAGGGCAGGCAAGAGACACCAGTCTACTCCCACATGGATCAGGCCTGTGGCTTGATCCAGCAAAGCTGACTTGAATAATCCCTTCCTGCACAGGTCTTGACAATCTTAAAAATTGAGCATTTTAGACTCCTGTTGAATCCCCTGGTTGAATGAACTCTTTAATGGGATTTGCTCCTCTCTCTCTCTCTGGCTGCTGCTTTCTTGGCCAGACCGCTGCCTCTACCTGGCCTCAGAGGCCAGGGAGCCTTTCTGGAAAGGGGGGGCAGGACAGGGCAGACAGGGGCAGGTAGCCCCATTAAAAACATGAGCTGCCTCCCCTCTCGTGACCCCAGTGCCATCAGCTCACCAGCACCCTGTTGAGCCCTCCCCTTAGCTTGCCTTAGGTAGGTGACAAGAGATGGTTAAGATCTTGAAGCTGTGTGCACATAATATACTGTAAAATAAAACATGTTACTCTGTATGTGGTAGATTAGGATAAATTTGTAGGTCAAATAGACTGAAGTAAAAGCTTAAAATAGAGAGGAAATAAATTCCAATACAGCCTGTTCCTAACCTGCTGAAAGGAAGGCAAGATTATTAAAAAATTAGATCAGCGTTTCTTCCACATGACCTTTCTTTGAGACCCTTGTCATTGTTTCCTGGAGACATATAAGACCTTCCTTTCCAAACCAGGACTCAAATGAGAGCCATGCATGTGCTGGGAGGCAAGTGGCCAGCTGCCAGCAGCCCCAGCTCTCCCAGACTGGGAGACCAGCCCCTCTCACTCACCCCCAGCAAGCTGCCTGTGCTATATACCAGCATCAGAAGCAACAGGCCAAAGATGACAGGTACACTTGTCTAAATTAAATGTTGCCAAGTGGTTCTCAAGGAAAGGGCTCGCAGCAAAGTGTAAGATGTAAATTGAAGTGCAGAGAGTGTGCTTCAACAGACGCTCTTATCAGTTGTGCTGCTAGACGCCCTCTTTCAGCTATGTGACATTTCAGTTCCCTAAACTCTATTATGTCCTATTTATTTCCATTTTCTGAATAGTAAAAGCTGTAACCTAGCACCTCAGGCACTGGTCTGAGGCTTTGGAGAGTTGGGTCTGGCTTGTTGCTGTGCATGCAGCATGGCAATGCCGTTATTGAAAGAACAGGGATAATACTGCAACTAAATCCAGGTTATAAAAGCCTCATATGAGGGCCTGTTGAGTGCTGGGGGCTTATGCTGCTACATGTATTGTTTTTGAATTAAACTCAACCATTTTTTTCTTTTTTTAAATGTAAGACAGCTTATTCACTCTTAGTGCTCTTATTTGTGCTATGCCAATGCCATTTATCAAAATGCAGTTGGTGTCAGCTATATTTCTCTGCTGTTGACCTGAGCAAAACAGCAGTGAATGAGGCCCTTTCCTTTTTATCTGCCTCTTTTCCCCAGAAAAAAATCTGTACCTAGATATAGTTTTCACTATGGTAATCAAGGGGTACAGAGTCTTCCTACTCTCTCCAATATGTTGCATGGACACCACTTAATTCCTCTGTCCCTTTTCTGCTAGTTATGGGAGAGTGTCTGTGACTGTAAATCAATTACGTATGCAAGGAAGGAAGCCGTGCTGGTGGCCTGAAACATTCTCAGGTGAGGTGGTACCTGCTTTTGTTTCTCAGTGGTCAGGACTTCACCCACACTCTTCCCTCCCACCTTAAAAGGCAAAGCTACCCTCAGCCTGCTGGTAGGATGGGCTGAAAGACACCTTTCCTGTTAACATCACATACCCCCAGTTCTCTCTGTTCGTCTCCCCTTCAAGTTCAGGGTTTGTTTTGGTAGCTGGGGTTTTCTGTTTAAAAACAGTCCTTGAGGAAGCAGCCTGCTGGCTAAAATCTGCTGTTTATCCACAGAATGGAATGTTGTGTGCCACTGAAGCTTTCTTATTCTCATCACCTACATGCCGCAGGTCTGCTCTGCCGAAGCACCTCTAGGGGTGAACGCACGCTTCTGTCTCTAAGCTAAATTCAATCCCTGATCTCTTTGCAGAAACGAACAACAAGGGAGAGATTTGGCATGATTGATGGGAACCAAATGAATAATTCATGGCAGATCATTTATTTTGATGAATTTTATCCTCTTTTTCTGTTTGCAAATTGTCTGCAAGTAGCTTATGAACATCTCAAATGTATATGGGATTTGAAATTAACTGCTGGATACTTTCCGCAAATAACTCCTAGCCTGTAGATTGCTCATGAACCATTCAACAGAAGCATTTGAAATTTCAAATTCTAGCCACATCGATTAGTTTTGATTGCTTGTGTGAGCCAGAAGCTCATCTACAGTGCTGGTGTAAATGCAAAGGAACTCCATGGACCACACTGAGGCATGACTCCAGGTTGACATTGGTGTTACCAGCCTTAGAGTCTGTCCAAAGAACATCATCGTTCTCTGAGCAGGAAAGCAGCATTTGAAGTCAAGTGTCCTCAGTGACTGGGAGAGGAGAAAGTAAAAAAAAATAATTTTATGTTTGCATTTATTTTCCATGAAACATAAAACGCTTTGTTCTAGTAACAATCCCTGCCAAGTGAACATCCATATCTTTTACATGCCTGGCTATTGGTCATGAAACCTGTCATTTCTTACCTGCTTACCTGATGCATTTCCCATCAGTTACTATGGCATTTCCACTTGTAGAAATCCATTCAATTAGTTTGATAAAGCGAATGCAGGACTAGATTAATCATCAAAATGTCTCAGCTCCATGCCAGTGGTGCTGCATTGAAGTCAGGGGTGTAAAAATGGCAGGTTACAAGAGAAGATTCCAGTGGGGCAAATAACTTTTATTTTAATATTTATCAATAGTCTTGTAGTAAAGCAGACCAAAAAAGAGCTTTGGTTGATAGGATGCTGGTTTTGGGAATCCTCAAACCTTTCATTCAACTGGATAAATCTTGATATATGCCACTTCAGTGAATGCTTATGTGATATTCATCTGAGCCTGGTGGTACTTGTGCCAAATTCCTGCTGGCTTTCTAGGGAGCTCCATGTCTATTTTACATAATGTCATAAGTGCCCAAGCAGCTGGTAGAGCCCGTCAGCCCCTGTCACGCTATTTGTGTGGAGTACATCTGAACAAACACCCCAGCACTGAAAGGCCAAGTCACCGGCTCCCAGACTCACGGTTGTCAGCCAAGTGAATAGATATGAGTTTGTCTTAACTTACAGCTGAAAATCTGACTGCAAATCCTCTCTGATCGGGTTCTCTCGCTTCAGCAAGGCCCTGGCTACTCGAAAGTCAAGACACGCTACCGCACACATCAAGGCACAGCCCATCCGACCTCTGAGCGACAGCTGGATATTGGTTTTCTCCAAATGACTCCAGCTGCAAGCAACATGCAGCATACTGAGGGAAACAGGGAACTCTTCATCAGTGGGAATTAGCAGCTGATGCTGCTCTCTCTTTACCTTTCCCCATCTCTGTGCCCCTGAAATCCCTGATATCAGACCTGCTGCCAGCCCCCAAGTACTTTTTCCTTTTGCCACAGCTGTGCTTTGCCAGGCCTGCTGCATCATACTTGTTTTCTCACTCTGGTCCTATTGCATCAGAAACCCTGGGATGGAGGAGTAAGCAGGATGACAAACACAAGTACCCTTTGCTGCAACACCAACAGAGGCGGAGGAAGGTGCTGTGCCAGGGTGGGGGGTGGCATTTCCTCAGGGCAGAGTATAAATTGTGTGGCACTCCCAGCCCACCCCACATTTGTGTCAGCCTTTTGCTGAAATACTTGTAAGCTTGTCATTGCCGAAGTCTTTTTGGCAGCCAAGCCTTAAATACAGACTCTAATCACAACTGCACATGTTGTACAATCAGCCTAAAAACTGATTAACTTTTGTACAAGCTTATGTTCAAGGGGCAATTCAAGATGTGGGAGCTGGCACTAGCTCAGGGTCTGAGACTGTGTCTCCTTGTCATGCATACCATAGAAACAGTGTATGGCAGACTTAAAAGAGAACCAAATTATATATAATGGGAAATTAAGAGGGGGAACCATGGAGCAGCCTTCATAAATTAGGTGACCCATTGGGCTACATTACATATATGTAATACATAATCTGATGGAATGAACTGCTGTGAAAATGCTTATTTCACCTAGGAGTCCTCACATGTTTTCTTATTCAGTAGTTTTATTTCATCAACAGGAAGGTTTTTATTTAATTTTGAGAAAAGGGCAGGAGGGAAAAATAAAGCACTCCAGCTCATACCATATCTGTAGAAGGAAAAGGATGGTGTGGGAGAAGGAGGCATTTGTACCTACCCAAGCCCATCACTGAGGCGCCCTGTGAGTTCAATTCAGACACATCAGAGGGGATGTTGGTAACACAGCTGGTTAGGACAGCAGTCATACCTCATGACATAAGCTGATCTACAGCAAGGTCTACAGCTGAGGCCCAGCAAAATAATTCCCCTCTGGAACTGAACTCCAGAGAAGTTTTCACCTTTGCTTGAAAGATTCAGCACTCACTATGCTGGGAGGCACAGAGTTTGACTTGGCGGCCCTTTGATCTCTCCTGGTTCTTTAACTGCACACTATGCATTTCTGAGCAACTGGACATTATTTTCCATGCAATCCTCCCTACAAAAATAACCCCTTTATTGGTCCATAGTTCCCACTGGTCATATTTCATATAGCAAGTCCCCAGTGCTTCTCACTGCCTCTTGGTGCACCGAAAGCGAACTGTAAAGCAGCTAGTGTTTGAACAGCTGCCAGGAAGAGCTCCTACTTGAAGGGCTTGCTTTCCCAGGCAGTGGGTGCTTCATCTTTAAAATCAATCTGATGCATTGGCACAAGCCCAGAGAGTGTTAGTCCATCTGCTGCCTAACTCTCTGGGTTTGTTTGCAGAGACTTGCTGTCAGCTGTTCAAATCCCTCTTTTTCCCCTCCAAGGAATTTCCTTTTTTTTCCCCCCAAGCCTCTACCAGGATCCCATTAATCCCCACTTTACTTTCTCTCTCTTAATCAGCTTCCTGAAAGCCATGGAAAGAAGCTTAGGAGCACACAGTGCAATTAACACTATGTCTTATTCAGCTGGCATAGTGAGAGCCATACAATGATGTAGGTGAGGCAGGAGAGGCTCAGGTTTCTAAGTCAGAGTTTTGCACGGTCAATCCCCAAGCCAAACACCATTTCCCTAGGGAGCTGGAGAACAGGATCCTACATCCCACACTTTCATCTCACCTACTGCAGAAAACAGTAGACTTCAAATCACTCCTGGTAAGAGACCAGAAGACTCTCACCTGCTGCCTGGTGGTGGTCTCAGACAAACTCCTACCACTTGGGTACGTAAATCAGAAAGTTGGCTACTGCAATAAGGGCTTCTGGGGCTGTGGGGAAGAGAACACTGCTGATGGATACAGCAATGTGTTCCGTGGCTGCTAGCCACCAGTCTGAGGGGATATGCTTTTCACAATCCAGGATTGCCTGGAGTCCCTGGGGAGGGGCTTTCCAAGATGTGTGACAGGCTATCAGCCTGCTAAAGCAGCACCAAGCCTGCCCCAACAAAGCTTGGGGAGGCATCCACCACTTAACACCTGACTGCGCTCAGGTGTCTGCTAGAGGAACAAGTCTCTGCACCACACTTGACACTCCGTCTCCATCCATACCATCCTTCGCCATCTTCTGAAATCTTCATCTAGGGAGGAGACCATATCCCAGACAGGTTAGATTTAGGACTATTCAATCTCCTGAGTAGATCCCCAGTAGGTGCAGGAGCAGGCTGCACCTTGTGCATGTCCTGGCTTACTCCTGAATGACCCTCGGCCATAGTTCTCTGTGAAGAGCTGTAGCCAACCCCTTCTCCCCTTCTCAGTGCAGAGCAGAAGTGAACACCAGCACGGACAGGCACCGACCTCAACCCCACAGGGCAGCCACTGGAGGATGGCGTTGTTTTCCCCTTAGGGCATCCCAAGGTTGCTGAGCACCTCCCCTGGACAGGAGGAGAGATGGGGTAGGCTTTACCAGCGCCCAGATTCTCTCTGTGTCCGCGCCTCCCGCTTGCGGCCCCGCTGTGTGACAAAGCTTCGGATCCGCCCGCAGCGCTCCCGCTGCCCCAGCCCCGGACAAAGGCGCCCATTCAGCCCCGGCCGCAAAGGGCTTCAGGGCTACTCATCAACATCTACCATTGCTGCCAGCACTGCAGCCCGGAGAAATTCAGCGCAAATTGCCTTTGTTCCCGAGCACAGATTGCCATTTCTCCAGCCCCACGAGCCAAACAAACACCCTCTGTACTCCCCGTTTTTTTCCCTGCACATCACCTGCTTGTCAGCTAATACGGGGCTAGGCTGCGGGATTTAGCCCTGGGCACAGCCCGCTCACGTGCAACAGCACACAGATCATCTTCCAGAGCTGTGGCTGCGCGTGTTTCGTACAGCGGGATGTGTCTCAAAATAGAAACAACAAAAATCAGTCAGGGGGTCATCAAACGACACATCTTAAAGGCAGCTGATTTCCTGCTTGTAAGGAAAAGGCATCACTGCTTTGAAGACTGTCCATCCAAAATTCCTCCACAGCGGGGGCAATGGTGATACCACGCCTCCAAACCTTGATGCAAGAAATACTACTTCTCCTGCCATTATTCCTTTTATCCAGAAATAAGAGGATAAAATTGAACCAATGGACTCAGGCTTGAGATCAAACAAAATTTCCCATGACAATAATCTTTAAAGGTAGGAAATAAATTCTTGAGGATACTGCGAAAGCCCTGGTTTTGGAGCAGTTAATCCTGTGACAGTAAACAAACAGCATGCAAAAAACCCAACTTTTGACAGAACAGGTGACACACCATGTAATTTAAAGAGCTTGGTCTGCCAAGACACTTCTGATGTAACAGAGGCATCCATCTGTGAGACCCCTGAATAGACAAATGCCTGGATCCCCACTATAAACAACTACAAACAGTCTGAACCTCTGCCTACTGCAGCTCTGTCTCCTTGTGACTGGATGTCAATTACTGCTGAGACAGTTCAGTGTCACAGTAACAACGATGTGCCCTCCACTCACAGTTCGGAAACTTGATTAGTTGCTACAGCTCAAGAAGACACTGCTTATCAGCCGAGCTGCAGCAGCAGACTGCACGCAAACACAGCCTATCACAAAAGTGAGATAAAATTGTATTTGCTTAAATCTTTTTCATTGTGGCTTATGCAAACATGCTTTACCTCATGTTTGGTCACAGTGCACTTGCCTGCCTGAGCCTCCAGCTCATAGCAGGTTGTGCTTTTAGATCCACAAATCCCAAATTCAAGCCTAGATGATGATGATGCCTCAAGCCATGATGTCCTAACAGGGGGCACAAGATCTGTACAGAGCTGACAGCAAGACTAAGGTTTGGATTTTATATTAGGCTTATCTCCATGGTATCTGATCAACTCTATCCACTACCAGCTATCACTTACCTCTGTAAAGCAACAACATTCAGGTCACCAGCTTTGCAATTTGTGAGCAATGAGGCAGAGAAAACTCTAGTTTAGAATAGATGAATCTCCGAATGGCTGATGCATAAAATGAGAAGCTTAACATAAAATAGTCAAATATGGGGTTTCCCCCCACATTTAGAAATATTCATCACCTGCACATTAGCTCACTAGCTTCTTCAAATACACATAGACATTCACTCTCACAATGCATTGAGGGAAAACTCCATTTCCATGAGTCAGTTCCTGGTAGAGACTACAGAGAGCTGGATAGTCCTCTGCCAAGAGGAAATTATTAAAGCCAGAAATCAGCCAAAACCATATGGTTGCAAAACGTTGGGGTTCCCCACCCTCCCCGAAAGGGCAGGGCAGAGTTCTTGCAGATGTTTAGAATCTTTCTTTGGCTCACAGAATGCAGATGAGCACATCTGATCAACTCTTAGCTGTGAAAATACCTAACCCAGGACAGGAGGAGCTGAAGGATGAACACAGTAGCATGGCTTAATACAGATGGCCCATCATCAGACTGGCAAATGGCAGGCTTATAATTTTCATACTGTTGCAGAAGACCCCCAGAAGCTGTTGTCAGCAGAATCGGGGAAAGAGAAAGCATTTCAGAAAGTGCACATTGAAAACAAGAGCTAAAAAAGGTTGAAAAATTTAGAGCAGATGAAGCTGCTCAGAAGTTTGCTATAGAGGCTGGCTTCACCTCAAACTGTCCTACATACCACATTCATTTCTCAGACCAATTTAAGCTCTCAGAAGCCTGAGACTTATGGACATAGTTATCACATCTGTCTGGGGGAATATTTCACCCTCAGTACCGAACTGCAACTTTGCTTTTATTTAACAATCACAATAATAGCCCGCATTTCTGGAGTCTAAGGAATGCTGTAGCACAGGCAAAACTTATTTCTGTAATCACTGTGCAAACAGAGGAAGTGCACAAAGGGGTGAAATACTGCAGATGCTGGGACATGGCACTTAGCAAAGAGGACAAGCTGCCTGACAGAGATGACCCTGCCCAGCACTGAAGATGAGCACCTGGGCAAGATGAAGGCTCATGAACGAAGCTACCCACAAGAGCTGAGCACAGAGCCACCTCAACCTTTGCTCTCTGAGAGAGCAGTGGAAGACATTACCTTTAAAAAAGGCTACAATAAAGGATGAGGTGTGAGCGCACACCACATCCCAGATTATGCAGCCACAGCTGGGTAGGGCTCCCCTAACACCTTGGGAGGGAAAAGTGCCACATCCTGTGGGAATCCAAGGCAAGGAGAATGCAACCACCCATACTGTAACATGTGCCACACAGTCTTCAAGAGCTGCTTTTCAAAGCTCTGGAAGTCCACTGCTCCAGCCAACATCTGTCAGCTGCAAGAAATCAGTCTCCCTGTGGCCTTGCTCACCTGCAGCCTACATTGGCTCCAAAAGAAAGGGAAGACAGGGCTACCGTGGTGGGGCTTTTTTATTTAAGCTTTTAAGCCTTAACCTTTCCCATTCCATACTGAAATTCCCATCCCAACTGTCTTTGAAAAAACTAAACAAACACATTCTTGAAGTGCTATGAATAGAAACAGCAGGGCAGACCTTGCTTTGAACTGAGTTGCACTGGCAATTTCTTCCAGGGAGCTTTTGACTTGAACATTTCCTACTAGCTTTGAAACAAAACCATGAAAATGACCTGCATCTGAACTTGTGAATATTTCCTTTTAAAATTGTCCCAAAAGGATGGACTCCCAAGCTTTCTGGTTCCTCGACAACAGGGGTGTTATCACTGAACCTTAAAGTAATGAAGCCTTAGTGGCTTATCTCATTCAATGATCAAGGCTTAAATCTCAGTTATAGCTACAGAGAAGAAACTGCATTACAAGCCCTGCAACCATAAACTTAGTTTTGCTCTGGTCCAGTTTCACTCCCTTCTTTCTCTTTTGCTGAAGAGTAACTCCCATGTTGCTCTAAGAAAGAGAATCCATTCTTGTGTGAAGTCCAAGGCAAGGCTTTAAAGCCAAGGCATGCCTGTTTTGCCACCAAAGGTGTAAATAACTGCAGTATACCTGGCTATCCTTTGGCCAGCTTTAAACAAGGTGTTTGTGATGGCAGCCCCTGAGGTGCCAGGGTAACAAGAGCTAAAGGGAAGACAGCAGCCCCGATACCTCCAAGGCAATTAGTGGCCAGGACTGAAGCTTCATTTTTGAGCTTTGGCATCTGTGGGAAATAAGCCAAGAGCCAGTTTGCCTGCTGGTGCTGTGAGTGCCTCCACCTGCAGCACTCACCTACTGCTGGGCAGAGTGGGAGTTGTGACAGGGCTGAGTTCTACCCTGAGTATGCAGGACCAGCAGTGCCCTGAGATTTGAGGCAGCTCCTCGTGGTTGCATTGACCTAGCTGCATCTCCTCCAGGTACTACCTTGAGTTTCACCAGCTGTGTTTGTTCTGTCTGTGGTCAAAAGGCTACTGTCCCACTGTCCCACAGCAGGGACCAGAGAGAGCAGAAGTGTGTTAGCTTCTCTGCAACTCAGCATTTTATTTTTAACCATCCTCTCCAGGGGTTTGGGGTAATGGATCAGGCTGGGAGCTGCTGGGTCTGAGGCAAGACCACAGCTTTGCTCCACTGATGCTGCTGTGGGGAAAGTAACCTCCAAGAGGGTGCAGAGAGATTGATACAGCCCTGCACTGCTTTGGTTAAACCAGCTGAAGCTTCTCCATCCCAGGGCTGTAGGAAGTGACTGCCAGTGGTGGAGGGGGCACCATTCCTGTCACAACAAATAAACTCTGGTCACTTCTCAGTGCACATATTCATCTCGCCTGGCCCCTTCATAGCCTGCCTGCAATCCATGGCAAATTCTAGACAGCCAAGGGCCGCAAGGGGAAGAGATGAGCTCCTCTGACAGCCAGGCAGGTGGTTAGGAAGGATCCTTCCATTCCTATCACCCTGTCCTGTCACAAACACTTCTATTTTAAGTCAAGGTTTTATTCCTTCCAGATTTCAGACTAGGTTAGCTCTTCCAGTAAAAGAGGATGCTGACAAACATCTCCCTGGTCTGACAGAGTTTGAGCAAAGCTGTGGGAGTGTCAAATCCACATTAGCTGAAAGAATTCTTACAAAAAACCCCAACTTTCTCCATTTGACAAGCCACTTCCATCCAAATGGCACAGGCAGACTACGTGACCCTTAAATTAGGAATTAAGAGATAGAAGAATGGGGCTGATTCCCCATGTTTATTAAAATCTACATTTGAGACTCAGAGCATTTATCCTGCATGCCATCAGCAGTAAGATTTTACTCCCTAACTGCTGTATGGAGATCAACTTACTGACAATCTGCATTGCTGGAGAGCAGCTCCTGGCTATGCTGATTTGGGTTTTTTTTTTACAACCTCCTCCACTGCATTAAAGAGCCCTTCCAATACCTCGTCTGCTGCTCTGCAGAAGTATTTGCACATCAGAATTGAAAAGCCACCTCTTAGTCTCTTTTCTGAAAGCTACAGTTCATATAGAGTGGCTGGCTTCACGGTTAAAAAGAAAATTCAACACAAAACTAGCAACCTAACAAGCTTAACCAATAAAATATTAATAGATTTTATTGTAATTAACATTATTAGTATTACTCTTGGTGTTATTTTTCTTGGTGTTAATATTGGTTTAATAGCACTGCTGAGAATCTCTAATTAAAGCTTGGATAGGACACAACTCCTGCCCTGAAGAGCTTAATGTCAAAAATTTGGCTTCATGGATGATATGTTGCAACCACCCACAGGTTATTGGGTTCACTACAGCAGTAACTATATCAAGCTGAATCGACTATGATGTGATACACAAGAGGTCTGGCAAGATGATCTAGTAGTCCCTCCTGGTCTTAAGCTTGTGAATCTAAATAAACAAGACAGGAAGAAGACAGAGGTGAAATCACTTGGCAAATGGCAGAGCACTGCAAAAAAATCACTAAATTCACAGTGTAGCATCCCAGCCACTAAATCACCAAGTGTCCGAACTTTTGGGAGCATAGACTTTTTCAGAGAAAATCTTTTGTGTCCTTCCACCAACATTTACTGTGAGAGTATGAGCAAAACTGCATGTGTATGGTAACAACCACCCATCATGTATTTGTGTGTGCTTTGAGGGCACAACCGACTGTGCTCAAAGGGTAAAGACAAAGAAGAAAATCAGGATTTCATTAGCTTTAGATGGCAGTTTTCAACACCTTAAACTCCCTGACATAGTCTTTCATGACCTTCCTCCACCCCTGCAGCTCACCCACTGTGGAACACTCTGCTAGATTATACCAGCTCTCATAAAAACACCTAAGATACAAGCATATGTAAAAGTCAAACATTCACATAGGCTTTCTTCACCTTGCAATTGCAAGCTATTTTCATGTTCTCCTTTTCTGCAGATCCCAGTCATCCATGACCTCCTTTTCTTTGCATCTGTGTGTGCTAGCATGAATGTTACATAGATGAGCAATTCCATGTAGGTTAGGGAAGACAGAAGCAAGAAAGGATGCACAGCTGTCAGCTGGGAATTGCAGGGGTAGGTGGACTTACACCTAGAATCAAATTGTTCCTCTCCTTTCATAGCACAGCTTTATTTGCCTTAGTTTCCTGTTCTCATCATCCCCGTTCCTTTTAATGTCTTTGCTATTAAAGTTATTAGGAAAATTATTCATTCAATTGCTTGTAGAAGCTGCCCAAAGATAAATACATTCAGCTTAATAAATCTAGTTAGCTGGATGGAAGGGAAGAATGCCTAATTAATGTATTAATGATTATAATGCACTTTGAAGATGAAAAGTGCTGGGAGCTCTAAGGGCAAGTTACTACCCTCTGAAATCCCTAGGAATCGTGTGCAGAAGCTAATTCTAAACATTACCACTGCTATGTGGATACAGAGGTGAGCCCATCTTCCAGATACTGCCTGCATTAAGACAACACAGCTACATATTCTCCTCCAAAAACAGGATCAGAGGAGTGGTGCTATTGCAGGGAAAGGGCATGTGGGTCAAAGGAGGTTTCCAGCTGGTGAAGTTTCCATGGCTCAGAAACAAAACTATTTCTCTTCCACAGGTTTCTCCTCATCCAGACAATACCACACAGGCTGAGATCTGAAGAACAGATTTGCCTCTTGCCGCAGTAAGAAATCTTCCTTTACAGCAAGGGAAAATAAGTTGCTTAGAAAGTCCCTTAGATGTCACTGCACAAACAAAATACAAGCTGCTAATAACAGGTTTCTTAGTCACACTTCCTTTGCATGTGGTACCAGGAGGCACATACTCTAGGCTCTCAGTATTATGGGCTTAGGTTATGAAAACTTTCATGGACATATTTTAAATTTCAGTCTGAAGAAATCAGGTACTCACAGCTGACATTTGCATAGCTGTCTCCTGAAAACACTGAACAATCTCAATAAAGCCTAGAAAAGAGAGTAAAATGCACACTAAAACAACAGCAAGATTCACATACATCTGGTGAGAAGACTAAAGGGGCAGAAATTATGCAGTCAGTCAACATATTTAGTGGTCATCACTGGGGACACTGTGGATCAGCTAAATAATGCTGTATCACCCATCTCAATAGCAGTTAAAAAAAAAACAACTCAGTTCCCTTAGATACCCACAGAGCATTAAAAATTCTGCAAACTTCACAAATCTCTTACAGGGAAGACTCCTGTCTGTGTCAAAAGCCAGAGAAGGTAAGGCCTCAGCAAGCAAAGCACACAGGTGACCTGCAGCAGGTACAACACCAAAGCCACCACAAAGCCCCCAGCTTTACTCCCAGCCATGGGTACTCAAAATCAGCTGCACCCCTGAGCCTCAGGAACAGGAGCAAGCAGCAGCCACTTGCATTTGGGCAGACCAGCTGTGCTCAAGTGGCAATGTTTTCTTGCCAGGCTAAAATCAGCATCTGTTTGTTCCAGCGTCTCTCCTCAAGTGATAAGCATGGACGGCTACTTTCCCTTCAGGGGATTATGGGCTGACAATTACTGGATGAAGTGTGATAAATCAGCCTTCCCTCCATGAGTTAATACACTCTCTGATAGAGCTGAGGCTTTGTTTGCACAGACCACATAATTTACCAATGGGAGTATTGATCAAGTTGTCTTTTATGGATTTGTGTGCTTATGCCCCAACATGAAATTCTGATTTTTAAAATTTTTAAAAAAAAAATTTTTTTTTTTTGGTAACATGGTCCTTTACTCTTCCTTTCTTTTCCTGGTATATTAACAAACCCCAAACCCAAGAATACTCTTCCCTGGGGTTACTGGAGGGAACTCCCACATGCTGCTCTAAAACTGGCATAAAAAACTAAACACAAATCAATCACTTCTTCCTACAATGTTGTTTCTTCTCCCACCCACCGTCTCTCACACCTGGCAGTGTACAGGGACAGCGAGTGCCTGCTCACAGTTCACACTGCAGCACACGTGGTAGCCCATTGCCCAGAAAGGTTTCTAGGTGCTTGGAGCACACCAAATAAAGCAATGAATGTTTAAGATGCACTGAAAATCAGGAACAGCCTGGTTTTCAAAGCTGCTCCCCTTTCAGCTACCAGAAACTTCCTTCTGTCTTGTAAGCTGCTGACTCCTACCCAAAATCAAATCATTAACAAAGTTATCTCAGCAAAGAGTCTTGACAATAGACTGGATGCATCCTAGACCTCCATTCCTGCTCTTTTGCTTCTCTCCCTTCCCACAGCAGAAGTAGCCCATGGACATCATCCTTAGGGCAGCAATGTGTCCGTTTTGTGCACATTCCTGAGCAGCCTCAGCACAGCTCTGTGAAAGCCTGAAGAACCAAACCCTCAAGCAGAGGCTGTAAAAATAAGAAGCAGGGATACCTGAACCTAACCGAAAACTTGAATGGATGAATTAACAGGGGACTTGTCCCTGATTTTCCTCTCCTTTTATTCTTTGTTTGCTTTTCAAATCCTCTCTGCCAGCTATCAGCAAAAACACCCTGTCCTCTGGTTGCGGGGAAGAACTGAAAAAGCATTACAGCTTGAAAAGAGGGTCCAGGCCCTGCAGCAGCCTCCACAAGAAAATGTCTAATTCAGAGCAGATCATCTGCTGAACTTCTTTCAAGAAGCAATTCTGAATCCAACTTCTACAAAATGCAATTAAAATAATGACAATTGCTCTGGGGCAGAAACTGGTCTCCACCAATCTTAAAAGAGAAACATCAGACACACATGTCAGAATAAAGCTCTCCTGACATACACAAGTCTACACCTAGAAAGGACCAAGCAGTCACCACTGGAAAGCCATGGCAGGCCTGTATCTCTTGCCACTCTATGCTTGCATTAGAAGACTCCTACAGAAGACAAAACTGATTTGGTCATTTTTGTTTGCTATCATCTTCAGGAATAGGTACAAAAATGTCAGTATCCTTCTTTGGAAGTGAAGGGATGGCAATACTCTGCACTTGGAGGGCATGTCTTGTCACCCCAAGACATTATTCTTCCCAGATTCTCTTGAAGAACTGCCAGTGGGTTTGCTGGAGGGCTCTCCTAGACTAAAATTTCTGAGAAGGTCACAGGGACACACTTTCTTTCACAAATTTTCCAGACTTCAAAGTTAATTTAAAAAAAAAAAAAAACTTTTATATTTTTTACAAAAGGTATGTGAATACACATCAGTACTGCTCCATGGCAAGTCAGGTTTCACTTCGACTTGTCTGTGACATAAATATTACTGGGTAGGTACAATAACAGCAGCCTCTTCCTTTCCTGAAATTTTGACTACTTGCAGAATACACCACTGATCATTCAGCAGCAAATGTCAGTACTGCCTACAATGGCACTTTTGTATGTTTCTCATTGAAAAAAATCAAGCAGTCATTTAGCAGAAAAAAAAAAGAAATTAAAGTTGTTCTGTGTTGAGGAATCCACCACTTCCCTGGGGAGATTACTCCAATGGCCAATTGTTCTGTGAAAAATTTTCCTCTTGTGTCCAATTGGAATGTCCTCAGTTTTACCATTAGCTTTTGTGTTTTCCATGTGATTCCTTGTAAAAAGGGAGTCTTCATCTTTGCAGCCACCCTTTAAATACAGAAACACAGTGATAAAGTTTCCCCCTAAACCTAATTTTTCCAAGGCTAAACAAACCCAGTTGTCCTTTCCTCTCATGGAAGGCTTCCCTGTCATTTGATCATCATTGTGGCCCTTCCCTGGACCTTCTCCAGCCTGTCCACATCTTTTTTCATAGCGGGGAATAAAATTGATCACATTATTCCTGGTGTGGCCTGACAAGCATGGAAGAGAGTGGGATAATGACCTCTTTCTCTCTTCTGGTGATGCCCTTGTTGATGGGATTGAGTATCCCATTGGATGTCTTTGCCGCAGAAGCCCACGTTCACTCATACCGAGCCTGTTGTTCATTGGGACCCCCAGGTCCCTTTCCACAGAGCTGCTCCCCAGCTGGGCAGATCCCAGCCTGTGCTGCACTCCTGGATTATGTTTCCCCAGGTGCAAGGCCCTGTGTTTGTCTTTGTTGAACTTCACAAGGTTTTTGTTAGCCCAGCCTTACAGCGTATCCAGGTCTTCTTGCAGCTTGGCTCTCCAGTCCCAAGCGTTCACTTCCCCACTCAGTTCAATATCATTAGCAAATTGAATCACTGGAGATGTTTAATGGTTCAGTAATAATGGCATAGAAATCTCTCAAAGTACTCCTTTATTCATATTATTATGTTTTAACCCATAAAGGTAGCTTTGGAAGGAGCCTTCTGTTATCCAGAAGCTCCGGAACTGCATCAAGAAGTAAACAAACAGGAAGCTACTGATTCATTTCAAGCTTAAAGGAAAGTACTCAGTACATTGTCTCTTCCCAGAAGGTATGATCAGCAAAAACAATTTTTGAATAAGTAAGACAATATCTAACATCTTACACCATCATCTTTTTTGACATTTCTATCCACAATTGCAAGGTAAAACAAGTATTAAGCCCCACCGCCAGGTAAGTAGAAAAATCATCTGATTTTCACAGCAGCTACACAAAAATAAAGGGTAAATAAACCCAGCGTGATCTTTGTTGGCCTTGACTGTTCTTCTTGCCTTTCCTGTTCCTTGCTATTTGAGCCAGTTTTGGCACAGCAGACTTGGGCACTGCCCATGCACCAGTACCAACCACCACACGCAGA
This sequence comes from Monarcha castaneiventris obscurior, assembly GCA_026261815.1. Classification (NCBI taxonomy): domain Eukaryota; kingdom Metazoa; phylum Chordata; class Aves; order Passeriformes; family Monarchidae; genus Monarcha; species Monarcha castaneiventris. The sequence goes on from JAMPIT010000472.1 coordinate 5,288,190, forward strand.
GCCACGGGCTGAGCCAGTGGCACAGCCAGCAGGACGCTGAGATCCCAGCCTCCGAGTTCTGCCCACAGGAGGTATTTCTGTCCATGCTGCAGCAAGAAAAGCCCTTAGAAGAGATGTGCTGCATCAACAATTGCAAATCTGGCCAAGAATATCTGTTGCAGAAGCCTGTAAGGCCTGGAGATTCACTCACACAGTGCAATGCTCCAGTGAAACAAAGGTCACGATTCCTGGCCTTTACCCCTGAGATGGTGCTTCTTCCAAACCCTTTACCTTCCTAACGTTCAGAGCTCGTAAACTAAGCCAGCCTAGGAGGAAGGGCTCCAAAACTGATTTCAGACGGTGCTTTGTACCCTTGCAGGATGGCCCCACCGTGTGACAACAGAGGAACACTGCACCCACGTGGGAATGCTCTTGGGAGTACAAAGCCTGCTTTCTCAGCAGGTGGTGGTCCTCTGCCAGTGATTTAATTTATTCCAGCTAAAAAAAAATCCGGAGCAGTTCTTGGACAAAGATCTAGGATTAGCAAGTGAAAGACAGCCTTCCTTTTAACCCCTTTGTCACTTCTACACAGAAGCACTGCTTTGTGCTTCAGAACTCCACTGCTTTGCATGGAAATGGAGGGGGGCTTGTGGGGTAAGTGGCAGTTGCACAGAGTGTTTGAAATAAAGGTTTAATTGTGGCAGGATTTCAAATTTTCATTCATTCAAGCACTGTGTCCTTTTGATAGTGGGGGTTTGTTAATTCCATCACCCCTGTGCATCTAAGTCAGATACACATTTTCATTTCCAAGCCAAGAGATTAAAATTGGTACCATTTAAAAAGTTAGTATTAATGAAATAAAACTGATCTCAACTCGTTTGCCTCCTTTGGCTAACGTTATTTACTGTGGTCTGCACTCAGCAGCTTTTGAGCTGCTTGCAACCACACAGCTACATCGGGGAGCCTTGACACTTTACATGCCAGAAATGCTACCTCACTTCCTTCCTCCCTCACTTCCTTCCTCCCCCGCTCCAAACCCAGCTCTCCTTTTTTCGCTGCTCTTTCCACATCCTCTCCCAGAGCTCAAAACCTTCTTTCATCTTCCTAGTGTATTAACTGTCTCCACCCTGGAGACCTCTCCTCTTTGGCACTCCCCTTTGGACACCCCCAGCTCCTACATGTTTCCCTTCTGGGGCCTGTGTCGCTGTCCCACTTCCTGGTGGAGCAGAAGTAACTCCCCTTCCCATTGCTGACCCACATGAAACAAAAGACAGAAGTGGCTGAGCGGTGCACAGGATCCAGCTTGGATGGAGTTAACTCCCTTTGTGGCAGCCTATACGGCGCTGTGGTTTGCATTTGTGGCTAGAACAGTGTTGATAACATAGCACTACTACTTCTGAACAGCCCTTGCACAGTATCAAAGCTCTCAAAGATGCTTTTTAAGACGAGAGGAGGGTCATCTCTAGTCCAGCAGATGAAGTTTAGCCAGCCCTGCTCACCTCCCTCATCTGAGCCATGTGGAATCTCTTGCCCCAGACAAACTTCATCCTTTGGACCTTGCTGTGAGGCAGATGGACCCAGAAAAGTGGTAAGCCACATTCCAATCTCCCTCTGCCCCATCTATGGATTAAAGCAGATAATCATAGGAGAATATTGAGTTCTTTCTACTACCTACATGTATGTGCGAAGACTGTTTTACCACTCACATAAAAATTTAGATCTTTAGTATCTATAATTTTCAAGAAAATAAACTTCTGTTATTTAGCTAATGAAAGGGAGATATTTGATGAAACTTGATAAAGCTTCCTGTCAATTGAGCTGCAGGAAGTCCAGGCCTTACTCTTAACCTAGAGTGAATGCAAAGCAACAAGGCTCAGCTTAGACCAGAAAGGGTCTCAGACAGTAACAGTGGTAATTAACATTTGTCACAAGATAAAACTGTGCACTGAGAGTGATCACTGCTCAGATGACTAAGTGTAATTACTTAATGACAGTAAATCGACCAGAGCTCCAGGTAGTCAGTCTTTTTGATTATCATAAGATCAGAGGATAATACAGCTGGGAAGGAAATTCAATAGGTCAGACCAGGTTGCCCAGGGCTGGACTGGACTGCAAAACCAATCAAGCAAAGAGATACAATCTTTCAAATTTTTTACTGTTACTTCTGCGGTTTTGCACAGTAAGCTACTGTACAGCTGTGTAACACTTCAGCTACAAAATGTAAAATAACAGGGTACAAAAATAAGCACTTTAACTGCTTTAATTCTGCTTACCATGTAAGCGAAAGCAGGGGTTATATCCCTCACTGGCTTTTAGACCAGACTGTTGCTTCCACAGGAAAGCACCACGATGTGCCAAAGCCTGAAGCCTGACATCTGCTGCCAAATTGCAGTGAACTCCCCAGGGCTCCCAGCGAGTTCACCAGGGGCCAGCAGAGGCACAGCAGTTCTGTCATTTGTGGCACGATGCAGGACCAGACCGAACAGCACAGCACATCCTCCCTCCCCATCTCCTTTTGCCCCATTATGAAGGCTGGCTATATAGGGATAAATGCAATCCATGTCTGGCACCCTCCTCAGGTTCGATCAGCAACTGAGCATCTTCTGAGTGCTGCAAGATCAGTTCATAACTGATCATGCAGCACCAGGCAGGATTCATCATGCAGTGTACTTTTCCTCGCCCTGCTTTTTTGCTTTGTGGTAGTGGTTGTAATCATTATACAGATCCTTGAAGACCTCCCTCACGCCTGCTGGGAGCGATGCGTTCAAGAACTTGATGTCCCGTTCAATGCAAAGGTCAAGGATGTGATATATTCCTTCTGTGAGATGTGCCTTCACAGCTGGGTGCAAAGTCACCTACAAGAACAACAAAATTGCCTTAAACTTGAAGACAGAAAGGCAAGAAAACACCGTTTCCACAGTCACTATACATTAAATGCTGACAATGTTATCCTTTGCATCAGACCATCTGGAACAGCCCATTAGATAAAATCCAAGATTTTGACTTGTGCAGTATTTTCCTGATTTTTGCAAACTTGTTGTGCAAAACAAGCACAGCCCTAGCAGTAAAATCCACAGGAGTACTATACACATTGCTGCAAGATGGCAAAGACACTAATCATCCTGGAACCACATGGGCACTCCTCAGCACAACAACTGTAATTAAAAAAACCCCTAAAATACCTGCCTTGGATTACACATTTCAGGAGATTCTATATGTCTCCTATAGGCTGTATGCTAGTAAGTCTGTTACAAATGAGCACTTCCTTTAGGCTGCTCTCTCATTTACATTGGGTAGTCAAACAATTACAACTTATCACTTAGTAATTCGACAGTTATCTAACAATTTTTTCCTGAGTACTTCAATGTGCAAGGCTTAATAAAAGAAGCCTTCAAAAAGCTCAGGAGATGTATATTTCCTTAACCTGTTTTAACACCAGCAATCAGGTAGCTTGCCTGAAGTCATGCACAAAGTTGGAGGAATACAAGAAATTACTCAGGACTCAGCACCCTGCTCCCGACATTACCTCTGCTCAACCCCACAACCAGCAGAACTCCCACTACAACCAGGAACAGCAGTGCTGACTCTGGAGTCTTCTGCTGCTCTAGGCTAATTGAAATCTGTCCTGTGCTCACAAATCACTTGCTAAATACTTCACTGCCCAAGACAGTGCTGGCCTCTGGCATCATCACGTTATTTTTGCTGCAGAACCATGTCTTATCTTTGCTGAATCCCAAAATTAGCCTTATGCCTCCAGATGTGAGCCTCTGCACTCCAGGCCTAATGAAAATTACATAAAAAGCCACCATTAAAATTCAGGCTTCTTTCTTCCTTAGGCAACTAATAAACTTTCTGCTAATGAAGTGCACTCCTCATCACTGTGACAGGCTCCCGCTCTCTTTCTGCCCTACATGTGGAACAGCTAATATATTTTGTTGGATCCACTAACATAGCAGGGAAAAACGTATAGCAGGCACTAAGACACATAACCCTTCATTTAAATCTGTGACCCTGAAGTGTTTGCATGCCCAAGAAGTGGTAATTTTCCTCTTCTCTGTCAGCTGATCAATTTGTTTGTTTCTAACAGATGCTGTTTCTCCCTACACTGTGCAATAGGGTTGGAGAACAGCTGAGCATCACGGCTCCCAGTGAATGCACTGGGCTGGGCTCTCCCTTCCCAGGGCAGAGAAATGACTGCAGAGAACAAGGACAGGAAAACCCACAGCTATTGACAATATGGACCAGATGGCCCACTTGGGATAAGTAGCTATCTCAGAGCTGCAGTTAATGGAACTGCATCCCTCACACCAAAAATTCATCTGGACCCATGCCTTATTTGGTCCATTCTTGCTATGCAGTCTCCTATAAACACCAATAACACCATGGCAAGCAGAACCAAATTTAAACAGCTGCCACTACTGGCTGGCAGTTAATTATACTTGTAAGTGGTTTATGGTCTATACAGTTAGCACAACCCATTTGTCAAGCATTATAGAGCTCTTGATGTGAGACATTAAATGTGTGAAGAGGTATTTCACTGTTGCTGAGTTAAGCAACAGCTCATAGGCAACAAGCAGAAAGCACTGTCAACAGTATGAAAGAGATGCCACCCACTCCAGCAAGGAGTCTTTCCAGATTAATACAAAATAATTTGTGGTATAAAGAGGAAGCACTGAGGGAGCTGTTACACAACCACTTTAGGGGTAAGCGACTACTTAGGCCAGTAGCTTTCATCAACTCTAGTTTGCAGACCCTTAAAAGGGTTCCAGTAAGTGTGCAGATGGCGATATAAAGAGTTAAACCTACCAACATGTTTTTCTCAGTTATCTTTGATGGACCCTCAGGGTCTTCATATCACAGGCAGAAAGCCACTGATCCTGACTAGGAAGAGATGAATGGTTAAAAGAGTTTTTCTCTCCCTCTACAGAGCAACATGAAAGATGTGTACATGCTCCATTTAAGACAGGCATGCTGAGGCCTCCCCTTCCTCTGATATCCATCAATTCTCACCAGTCTAATGAGCAAATAAATCATCACCTACTTGTGATCTATCTATTCTGTCAGACAGAAAACACTCCTTTGCCACAGCGTCTGGTGGCTCACTACAGCAATTCCCCCTTCCACGCCCAAAGGTTCCATGCATACATTACTGATCTGTGGTTTCAGCTATCATCCATCACTTTCCATTTCCCAGTGAACATCCTGCACAAAACTTTCCCAGAAGTCTCATGAGACTTTGTACTCCTGCTAATACTGAGACAAGTGTCCTTTCGACTTAAAAAGGTCGTTTGACAATTCAAGTCAGGCTTTCAGACTTACATTCAGTGATGACCAGATTACAGAATTCAGAGATGGTTAAAGGGAACAGAAGTTGTCTTAACAGCAATTTTCCTTCTGCCGAACCATGTTCACTATGTAAACAATAACCAACTAACCAGGAAATCTGACATCTCCCATTGTTTTGTTCCACCCACCCCCCCCAAAAAAAAAAAAAAAAGAAAAAAGAAAAAAGACAGGTGATAAGAGAAGGCAGCAAAGTTTAACGTCTGTAATAACCTTCATGGTTAGTTACACTGGTTACACCACAATCCTTCAGAAACATAGCACCAGTTATGATATTTTTATTTTTGTAAGAGGGCCTAAAAACAAACACTAAAGTTCCTTTCTGTATTTCAGCCTCGGCCAGAACCACAAATAAGCAATTTGCAGGTACTTGTGCTGCAAGCAGTACTCAAACCCTGATGAAATCTAAACATATTGGGCTGAAGAAAATGACAAGCTGAAGTTACCTCTGGATGAGAGAAAATACTGATCTGGCTCTGGCATCCAGAAGAGCAGAAGTAGTTGCTTTCAATAAGGATCAGAATGATATCTTTGGTACAGAAGGAGAATTACTGAAAAGCTAATAATTATTGCCTTGGTAACATTTTTACCATTCACTTAATCATTTAGACCATATTAAAAGACATTTTCCAGAATTTTCCACCATTACTTTGCCAGATAGGGCCTTAACTGCTATCAGTCCTGGACAACTGAGACTATTTGGGAGATAAACTTTATTATCAGATGTATAAGGAAGACATTTTTAACAATGATGGCAGAAAAACTCTGTAACAGATTGCCCAGAGAGGTGGTGGATACCTCATCCCTGGAAACATTCAAGGCCAAGTTGGATGTGGCTGCGAGCAACCCATCTATTTCAAGATGTCCCTGCTCATTGTAGGGGAGTTGGACTAGATGACCTTTAAGGGTTATCTTTCAACCTTTCAATCAAAACCATTCCATGATTCTATGAAAAAAGGCAACACCCAACATGGCATGAAAGCAAAGCAGTTTGTACATGGGCACTGCATTGTTTTTTATCTTAAAAAAAAAAAGACACATCCTACACCTTTAGAAAATTTCCAGGAGCTTGGTAAGAAAGATTCTCAGGAACTCATGCTCAATATAATAGTCAGGATCAAACCCGCATCTCCATGAGGCATAACAACTTCTGTAACTTCACATATTTTACAAAATTTAGCAGACTTGCTTTGGAACAGAAACTCCAAAGCTAGCACAATACTATGGCACTTTGAAGATGGATGAGAACATACCTTCTGCAATTCAGTCACATACTGAGCCACAATGAAAGCAGAAAACACAGTGAAGTCCTCCATTTCTGCAGCAATGTGAGTATACATCCGTTCCACCAAGTGTGCACATTTCAGTATAATTTCAAACTCATCCGTGTTGCCTAAAACACAAAGTGAGATGCAGCCTGGCATTTGAGGCCTAAAAACGTTAGGAAAGAACCCCCAAAGAATCACTCAGTCTTCCATGATGCTTCAACTGCATGAGGCCAAGGACAGCTTGCCCATTTTATCATCTTTTCCTATCAAGCCACAGCTAGAGGCCCCCTACAACACACAAAATAAATACGTCTCTTAGAATGGCTATTTTGTAAGAGCATACTGATTCCAATTTCATGTGCACTGCAAGGCAAAAATTATTTGTTATAGATGTTGAAGTGCTCAAAGCAGCAGTTATGGTCCCTTCCACAATTCAGTCCCAACTAGCACTGTGGAGGAGAGAACAAGGTGACAAGAAAACTGTATTCCCTACCTAGAGAAAATCAGAAGACATTTCTTCGAAACAACATAGTAAGAAAGCTTTCTGGTGAGATCTTCTATGTGGAATATAGCAGCAAAAGCTACATCACTGGAGATATTTAAAGTGAGACTGGTGAGATCAGCTGAGAATTAACTCAGCAGGCAGAGAATGAAGAGAGCTAGCAGAAATAAGGGAGAAGCCAGAAATTACTTTCATGTTATCTGCTACAAAACCAGAGCCTGCAAAGATAAACAGCATCATTTTCAACTTGAGGATGCCATGTACCTGTAAGCTTCCTATCACCCTTGCCTTATGGAAACATACTGCAGAAGCAAGAAAATTCTCCAAGTCTGGCACCAGTTTAACATACCTGTCCCTCTATCACGGAGCCTCAGCTAATATATTCCTCTACAATGAATACATACACTTAGATTTGCCCACAGCTATGGGCAACATATCAGCTGAGATAAATCTGAACATGGCACAGGCTGTAGGACATCAGCAGAAAGCTGGGATACAATCAGTTTCAGGCCATGAAGTCAACTTGTCTCAAAACTCACCTCTATTAATGAGAGGGTATTTGTGTCCTGACCATCTTAATCATTGTGGACATCTTTGACTTGTCTACTTTGACAATGTAAATTCTTTAATAACTTCCAGTAAGAAGTATGTTTTTCCACTTCCTCGTAGGATATTTAATTGACCATAGAGATGTATCATCTAATCCCAACTGATGCTCCAGATACATATAGAGTTCTGGCTTTATACTTAGCATAGAATGGTGACAACTCAGCTCCACAGTAAACACAGATCCAGTCCAGAGAAATTCCACTTAGTAGTATTGATTTGGGATTATAACTCACACACATTACCATGCATCACTGGAGCTTGCAGCCACCATGCTTCCAGACACAGGGGTTGATAGGAAGAGCAGGAATTGGGCACAGCAAGCCTTACTGGTTCCCATCTACTTGCCAGCCAGTCAGTGAAGAATAACTTATTCACCAAAAGCAATGCTGTCTGCATGCAGCTCCACAGCAGCCCCAGTTACCTTCCTAAACCCACAACACCACAAAGCTCATCCCCAATTTTACATAAAGGACAGATAGGGCTGACAGTTTCAATATCACAGCTAGGTTTTGAGGGATTTGCCCTGTTCAGCATCTCCTCTTCTAGAGTATATAAAATTAGTGTGTATATATATAATGCAAAGGTGGAAAAGATATGGTACCTCTGTCTCCTTTCTGACGTCCTTCATGCATGACAGAAACAACCAGACGATGGAAACTGCTCAGAAAAGATGGTGTTGCTTTCAACAGCACCTGAAAAAGGCACGAAATAAAAACATCTGAGATTACATAGTGGAGAGGGTACAAACTATCTTTTCATTCTGCATCCTGAGCCATTTGTGCTTCTAGAAATCAACCACAGAAAAAGGAAACGTTTTTTCCTAGCCTAGCATCAGATGTTCATAAGCAATCCACTGTTAGAGAACAACAATGCAGGCACAAGCAAAGCAGGAGAGCAACTGAGATTATGTGATTTTGAGGTTCCCAGCCTTTCAAATGACAAGCAGTACAACACACTTTCATACTAACAAGACAAAATATACAAAGCCATACTAAAAAAATTTCTATCACTGCTGTTTTGCTCTTTCTACCTTTTTCCCCTCCTCCCACCCCCTCACAGATATACCTTCGGATGACACTGCACAATAGAGAAGAGCACTTCATGGACCCCCAGAAAGACACCACGATAGTCTTCTGTCTTCAGATGATCCAGAGGGACTGCTAGGAGAATGCTGAATGCCAGTGATACGTGATGTGGATTCACAAGAACCCCTTCTCCTTGCCTTAGCAGAGCTGCTACAGTCTCTAGAATAGGTACAACTATGATGGAAATCAGTGACTGGTCCTGACAGGCCTCTTTGGTTTGCAGCTACAAGACAAGGAGAAATGCATTAGCCACCTATCATTAGTGTTGGAACACCAGAGAACCCTAATGCTCCGACTGGAATCAATGGAACTAGACCCGTGCTAGCTGGACTGGCAGGGAGACTCCTGCACCTGAGCCATTTTCATGCAATTGTGCCCTGGGTGAGGATGCATATGATGCATTTCAAACAAACACTGCTGTGAGTGCAACTGCAATGGCAACTATTCCCTAGCCCCTTGAAAACCAGTACCTCTTTGCACCTCTTCACATGAATGCAATGATGCAGATCACTCCTTTACAAGCATGCAGACCTATCAAAAAGGGCAGAAACTGCAAGCTTATGACTCCCAGGCATTGCAGAACCAACCTCTGATAAATTCTTGCCAAGAGATATCATCCCAAGAGAAGAAAAACCTGCATCACTAGGTTTATATGCTGCACAAACAAAAGACAGGAAACTTGGGTTTGATTAGTTTCAGTTAAGGTTCCCTTTCATAATTCAGTGAATTTATATAATTACTTTTTTATATAAGCACTTTTTTCTTTTTGTTTTGTTGCCATTGGCTTCTGCTGTACTCATGGCTGACAGTTATCTTTTCCTTTAGAGAGAAGGGAGGACAGGAGACAGACTCTCTACTCTGCAGTCTAACAAGTTTCTCCCAAGCTCCATATTACATGGGGTGGTTCCAAAAAATGACTGTGTATAAGAAATGGATGACCCGCACACTACACTCACAGGAGGAGATTTACTTGAGGAAGAAGGAGAAAAAGGGTCTAGACAAAAACATTCAGATGAATCTGGCATTGATTTGTTCAGGTTTTGTTCCTGAGTGCCTCTGTGCACCTTAAATGTAACCACTAGAGACTCTAACAAATAGCAGGGTAGGTAATGAAGTTACAATAGAGATACTTACAGCTAAAGCTGTGATTATCTGTGGGCTGGCAAACCAGAAAGCTTTCTCTTTGTCTCCACTTAATGGGCAGCTGAGCAACAATTTGGTTAGCGTAACAGCTGACAATACTTCCTGCAGAAAGCAGACGGGTCATCAGTCAGGGGTACAAGGCACACTGGGCTCCTTTCAAGTACAGAAGAGCTCTTTCAAGGCCAGTGGCACTTTTGAGCATTACCAGAGCCTTGACACATGAAAGGCCTCCCACCAATACCTCTCTTTGGAAATTGTGAAAAAAGCGGCAGCTCAACAGAATTCAATACACTGAGCAGCACTGACCCAAATGTACTTCACACCACAATTTGCTTCACAATCAACTTACTGTACAAAAAGGCTTACGTGACTTTTAAGAAAGCAAAGCCTTCTCATACAACTGCCACTAGATAACAGAGGGAAGCAGAGGCAATACAGTGCACTGTAAATTAAGAATGCTGCTTTTGGCAGCAGGGTATTTTTTACTTGCTAGTTGTTTATACAGACCAATAAAAGAAGCATATCGCAAGCTACACTAAGGTGGCAAGTATTAACTGTGCAGTTCAGGAATTCCAGACACACTTTCAAAAAGATGCATCATGAATTGATGCAGCACATCCACGTCTCTTTCTGACAAACAAGACAGGGCCGGATAATCCCACAAATTTAATCCAAGTGTCATTCTCAAGTCACTGGGCTTTCTATGGAGCATACAGCTGACTTTTTTTGCCTAAAGTGTTCCATACATCACCACTGGTGCTTAAGCTGCTCTGGAGAAAGGCACAGAATTTAAAAAGATCCTGAGTGGTATCTGAGCTGAGTAGTCTTTAGAGCAACAACTATCAAAAGCACAGGTGGAGTTTTGGTTTTACTTAAAAATGCTAGCATTTCTAAAAGTGCCTTTTCGTTGTAAAAAGAGCCACAGATAAACACTGACTGTTGGTGTCTGCTGTGCAAGAGCTCTGAGCAGCAAGTAGGAAAGAGCTTTCAGCATGGCCTGGAACACCACAGCTGTGTGATTTCTCTTGACAATACATGGAATCCAGACTGCTGAGTCCTTAAGCTGGACAGAAAGTTTTTTCAGTAGGTTTCTATAATCTTTCCACATCTCAATTTATATACAGAACATAGCAGTCACCAAGCTCTTATCCACGTAAATTAATTTGGCCTGATCACTGAACATAAAGCAGGAAGAAGAAAAAAATGTTTAACAAATGTCATCCAGCCAACAACCTTTTCCAAGATACAGCAGCTTGCAGAAGGAAGCTGACAATGTATTAAGCTCATGCCTTACTTTAGCCTTCTGTTGCCAAACATTCCTCAGTTCCAGTCCCTGCAGCACCAGCCTCATTATGGCATAAAACTCCTCAGCAGAGCAGTTTCCCAGCACCTGGACAAGCACCTCTGTCAGCTCCATCTCCATACTTTGGATCACCTGGGCTGTAATTGCAGGACCTGCATATTCAAGAGACAAAAGCAATCAATTCCCCAGACAAGGACTTCCACAGGTAAGAATAGGGCAAACTGAAAATAAAACAGTTCTGTGGATACCTTTTTAACACTCAAGTACATAGAGGGCTCAATACTTTGCTTAACTCTCTCCACACCAGTGCAATGACTTGATGATCTCAAGTATATCCTGCCCTCAGGTTCACAGAACAGTCATCATACCAACAAAAAGTCTTCAATAATGATGACTACACCAAAGCAGCTGCACAAGCCAAGGGAGCAGGCTAAACAAGCCACGGGTCTTTTCTACAAATGGTGGCCAGAGATCCATCACAAATCCCAAAAGCATAAAGCTTTTTTTATGACTACTTAATGGCAATACAAACACTGAGATCACAACTGTAGTTCACTTGAACAGTAGTCTCCAAAGTAGGGTGTGAACACCACAGGGTGTGCACAAGACAGTTCACTGAGGTGTGGGAATTATAAATAAAATATCTTTAATAAATATAAAAAATATTTTAAATAGTGCTTATTTCATCTTTATCTCATGCTTTTTTAACATTTTTTGTATGTATGCTTTGTAATATACATAGTGGAGTTCAGACTGTATATTCAATTTTTTAGGTTTTTTTTTAGTGATAGGTATGTGCAATCAAAAATGTTTGGAGACCAGTGCACTAGAGCATGACAGTAGTAAGTCTGACAAATTCCAACAGTTTGAAGAAGTCAAAGAGAACAGTTACACCTGTGCTGTGTTCGTCTCTCTGAATGAGACAATGTAAAGGAGCCAACAGGTCCCATAGCTGGCAGCAAAGGTTTTTCATGCAATCTCCAGCCCTGGCTCTTTATTTGATGAGGATAAAGGAACCAACCTGCCAATATCCCACAGAATTTAACAGAATTACCACATGGTGTTCAGCATCCTTAACAGTGAGGTAACTTCCACTGCTCTATAAACTCACCTACCAGATACAAAAGCAGATGAGTATTTTACTGTAAGATCTGACCTGGAGCAAATCAGCTGCCTCAGTGGTGCCTACTACACCAATTACATGAGCAGGATGCTGCACTTCAGCCCTACTTCCAGAAGTATTACCATGTTGCAGTTACTTTCAAAATGTTCTACCAGGAATGAGTAACTCAGGACCTTAACTTATTAAGATGTTAATATCCATCAGAAGATCATTACTAAATCAGATGGTGGCTGTGGTCCAGGTACTACAATATTGCCTCCTCTAAAATTTTCCAGTTAGGCATTTAGGAAAGCCTGCTGTTTTAACACAAGTAAACAGATACAGACTTTTAAAGAAACTGTATGCTTTGCTAAATGGCTTTTAACCAACAGAATTAGCAAAGGAGGTGGAGAAAGAGTTTTCGTACCAGCGAGAAGCTTTTTTATAGCAAAAACAACCATGACGGCAGTTTCTTTTTCAGGGTACAGCTCTGGCACGGAGCAGAAGACGGTCAGGAACTGCAATGCAGGCTGAAGGAACTGCAGATTACTCCCTGCACAGGGCAGCTCTTTCAGTATCTGAGAGTAAAACTCCTGATATAGTTTAATACGGGGCCGCTCCAGAAGCCCACCGGGCTCCTTCTGCCAGTCCTTCTTGACAGGATGGCTCAGATCTGCTTTGAGGAGTGTAGTGACAGATGGTATGAATGCTACAGGCAAAAGCTGGTTTGGGGTGTTACTCTGAAGACCGTGTTCAACAGTTCTGACCATCTGCAGAACTACTGGTTCCAAGAGAGCAGACAGCACATCCGCAGAATGCAGCTTCTTCTCTGGCAGCTGCCGGAGGTGCAGTGTGACGACGTGACAGAGTGTGGTGAATGCTGTAAGCAGCAACTGCTCAGCTGCAGGATTCCAGTTCTTCCAGTCTTTGCTTTTGGCTGCACCTGTGTCTGGCCTGCAGCTCACCAGGAAAGACATGAACTTTTCCAAGTTGAGCTTCACACTTTGTCTTCTTTCAATAATCACCTGAAGAAAGTTGTCCAAAAACTCTTGGACTTCCTGGACATACTGTGCCCAAAGAGGAACATCAGTCAAGACATCCGTGAAGAATTTGCTAGCTGTAAGCTGGGAGGTCATGACAGCCTCAAGAACATCACTGGCATGTAACACCTTAAAAACAGAGTTGGCATTCCTGCCAGCTTGCAGGCACCTCATGAGGTGGAGGCAAGTACTTAAAACCTTCAGCAGTAACAACTTGCTGCAAGAGACACTAGCCCTGGTATTAACTAGCAAGGACAGCAGCACCAGGAAACACCGAGTACAGTCAGAGGGAAGAAAACTGTCCAATTTCAGAAGAGAAACAATTTCTAGCAAACCCAGGCATCTTTGTAGCTGACGTTCTTTCAGGATGACAGGGCAGCCATTTTTTGCTAACAATACTATACATTGGGCAACCTTCTCCAGTGTTTTCCAAGACAAGCTCAGCTCATCCTTCTGCAGTTTTTTTTCTGATGGCACTTTCAACTGGTCAACAGTTTTGCAAGGAGCCAGAATTTCTTCATGCCAAGGAATATTACTCACAGACAGCTGCTGAAGTGGCAGATCTACTGAATCCCTGGTAGCAGTGGGCAGCACCACAGCAAATCGATGAATAAGATGGGTCAGAAAAGCACAGTGCAGGACCTTCATTTCTGGTAGAAGAGAGCTGTGGATCAAACCAAGGGATATCTTTCCAATGCTGATGAAAGGCTCCTGGTCCGTGGCAGCTTCCTGAGCTTTGGCCAACATCAACGTCTCTAGAAGCACATTTGCAATGTACTCTACATCTTTTAAGGAAATATATGGCAACAGGATGGTCAGGTTGGACATGACGAGGTGCCAGTGTGCTGTGGGGTAGCTAAGCTCAGTTATTGCGCTGATATCTCCATCCCATGGTTCAGATTCTCCTCTGCCCATGGTGGATCTTCCAGACTCCAGGATGAAAGCTGCAGCATGCTGCAAGGCCTGTAGGTCAGCTTCAGTCTGCATTAACATCGTCTTCATTTTCTGAAGTGTGAGCAGTTCTAAGCAGTATTTACTAGTGGAGGCAAAACTATTTGCAAGTTCCATAACTCTTCCCCAACACTGCTCCTTCACACCAGGCAGGAAAGCTGAAATGCCCCAGTGCCTTGCAGCAGGCTCAGTAACATCAATTTCAGCTGTTGGAGACACGTATTTACTGCAGCTAATACCAAACAGAGTGTCTACCTCAACCCAAGTGTAAACAAGGAGGAGAGCAGCGTCGCTGGCCTTTCTTAGCCAAAGCCCTGACTTTTCTTCCTCTCTCCTAGGAGCCTGCAGCAGCTCCATCAGTGGCTGAGTTACTCCCCTCTGTATGTTCGCCATCAAACGCTGAGTGCGAAGCACCACAGGGGAAGGAGTGACATCATCCAGGCTCCTCATGTTGAACAGAAAAGCATGCAGCACCGAGCACACTGACATCAGCTTCAAGGCCATGTCAACTGACCCTTCAACAGCTGGAATGATAAGTGTCTGGCATTTCTCCACGAACAGACACAGAATGTCCAGAATCTGGTTGGGTGGCAGCTCAAGGAGGCACTCACGAAGCTTTACTGTCAGGCCAGCAGAGAAGATGGGCGGCCTCAGTTCATCAACAGCTGGCCGGCAAATGACTGTCAGCACCTCTTCGAAGAGCCGTGGGAACTGCCTCAGCTTGGAGTAAGTCTGGAATATGGCACTGATGAGAGTCTCCTGCGGCTTCTTTGTACGTGGCTCAGAGGCCTCGGCATCAATCCAAGCCGACGACACCAAATCATCCAGGTCTGGCTCTACTATAAGGTGGTTTAATGACATCAAGAGTTTGAGACACCTGAACCAAGCAGGGATGGAAGCTTGGGAGTGTGTCAGCAGCATCTGTGCTACCTTCCGGTAAAACCCAAACTGCACCTCCTTGTGCCGGATGCGGTCACTGGCGACATTATAGATATCATTGCTGAGCACCAAGTTCAGAAGCTGCTCCAAAGCAAGCAGCTCCGTGCTCCAGTCCACAGGGGAGAGCGTATCCCTCCTCCCCGCCTGTTGTAGGTCAGAGAGCCTGAGACAGCCAAAAAGCCTGCTGAGCATGTGGAAACACACCAGGTGGTTTTCTGCCTTACAGTACGAGTCCAGAAAGAGCTTATATAGCAGGGACACCGAACCAGCCACAACCGCTCCATGGAGGGCAGGTTCACACAAGTCACAGCCCAGCTTGGTCTGCACTGTGTTGACTGGTAGCAAAAGGGTTTTCAAAGCTCTTTTCCTCTTCTCCTGGGGGTCCGGTTCTGGCAGCAGGTCTTCTTTGTAGGATGACAAAAGCTCAGGCTGAAATAACGCAGCCTGCAGCAAAGTTTCTATTTGGTTTCGTATTTCCCGGCTCAGGTGCTGACGCACACGGTTATCATCTGCTTGTGTCCAGCTCCTCACAGTCAGCAAGTGCCTCAGGAGCAAACATGGCTGGAGCAAGTGACTTGTCACCTGCCCAAACACACGGTTTGGGTTGGTTTGCTGCCTCTGGATCAGCAGGTACTGAGTAAAGGTAAGATGGAGGACGCTGAACAATTGGGAGCCCACAGCATCATCAGAAGCCAGCTGCTGACACGCCAGCTTGGACAGCTTGCTGAGGAGATCAACCAAAAGCTCACACTTTGCTGTGTAAGTGATGGACAGCGAAGGAGTAGAAAGGATGCCACTGGAGCAGCTCAGCACTATGCCAATGTTCTGCTGGGTTTTTTCAGAACAGGCCTGTGATAACCTTTTGTTTATGACCTGAAGATGGGGAGAAAAAACAAAAACAAACCCCCAAAAAACAATCAATTTAGCATACAAAGATAAAGCCCATCATAATAAACCAACACCACCTTCTGTGAGCTGTGGCTGCAAGCAAGGGGGACATGCCAACAGCTGCTGCTGGGCCTCTCACATCATAGGTCTCAAACCAGAAGCTCCACTGTCCTTGCATTTGTTTGCAGCACCAGATGAGTGAGGATGCCCTCACGTGCACTACTGGCAACAGCGTAAGACTATCCATACTTGATCCCAATAGTTCATCCTGCAGAAATGGAGTAGGGGTAAATTTCTTCCCTTCTTGAATGCTCCCCAAAATTACGCTCCAAACAAAAACAAACCCACACACAATACACATCCCTGCTCTGATACAGGGAGCTTATTTAGTAAGAATGTCCATGACTCAATGTCATCTTTATATTTGAAAATGAGACAGTTTCTGGTGCTGATATCTGGAATGTGAAGGACTGTTCTCTTTTCTCTTTGAGGGATACACATTTCTAGAGAAATAATGTTGCATTTCTTTTCCTTTTCTCAAACTTTGTGTGGATTCCCCTGTTTTCCCCTCTGATCCACTTTTCACTTGCTCCCTTTTCTCACCTTCAGATAATGTCTGCAAACAAATTCAGTAACAATTTACAAATCTGCCTCTATTTTGTTAAAAACCTCACCTGTCTCCTTATACCTTATCGTGGATGGTTCATCTTCTCAGCTGGAACACTGCTGGACTAAAACAGACCCTTAAATTCTTTCCACTGCACGCTCTACCACCTCTGTCCTTGGTGTTCAGGGTACCCTGTCCTGCACCTCTGACCTAATTTTCATCCAGACAGGTTTTCATACCCAGACCATGTTTAAATTTGGCACACTTTCTGCATAACATCTCTGAAGCACAGATTTCATCCAACCAATTCTCTGTACTTCACGGTTCAATTCTGCATGTAAAGACAATCTTTTCTTGCTTCCCTTCAATCTGATCAAAACTAAAAGGACCATTTTCCCAGTGATTTTCACTGCCTTTGCAGCCATTCACTAATTCTGCCATTTTTAACCTTAGTGCTGCACAAATACAAACTGTACTGCAGGATAGAAATAGAGAAACTTTCAGTACAGGTCCTGCAAGCTATCAGATTAATACATATTTCATGTAACATCTGACACTGTGAGGAAGAGTCAAGTACTGTAAAAGATACATATTGTCATCCAGAATTTTACCAGATATCCCCAGTTATAGTTACCTGTGCAATTGAAAAACTGAGACCAACTGTCTTCCCACTCTTTAAGAGATCGTGTAGTCTTTTACTATGGATAACATTGTCAAGATATGCCCAGAGTTTTTCAACAACTTCATCCTCCAGTTCAAGTTTCTTGTTGTAGACTGAAACCAATGCATGGCTTACCCAGTCAAGTAAAACCTGTTAACAGAAGGGAAAACAAGAAATGTTTAATAAATCTTTAATAATCCCCAAGCAAAACCAGGACAACAGCAGTACCTCTTCACAGTTACTGTGTTTGTGCCTTGAGAACTGTACTACATCCAAGCAGAACAGACTCTGAGTGAGCAGAGAAGTCTTCCCCTGAAGGTTTCAATTCCTAAGAGCTTACACTCTGTATCTAATGTTGGCCCTGTACTCACATGTACCATCCCAAAACAGCTTTCAGGAGTGAACATCTAAAGTCTGACAACATTCTAATTCTAACAATTGACACTGGTTAGCAAATGCAGTCTTTTAAATCAGTGCTCAGAGAATCAGCTGGTTTTCACTTTCTGACAGCTGCTATTCCACTCACATCCTTCTTTTCATATGTTTAAATTCACTACCTAGAAATTCAGGCCTAGGAATTCAGACGGGTGCAAACTGGAAAAGGTTGAAATCTACTAATTACTGTTTTAAAACCGAAATTACAGTGTATGCCTAAGTTTAATATTCTAAGTAAGCAAAATAACAAGAACCCAAAACATAGATCTCAGATGTGCAAACCCTAGACCCCACAGTACTACTATGGCTGGAGGAATAGGACAAGACACCCCTACCCCAGGGAAACACCGCACAGACCTTCAGGAAACAGGGTCAAAACAAAACAGGGTGGGTTTCATGGAGAGAAAACCAAATCACCTTCCAAGCAGCAGTCCATGAATCCACAGCGTGCTCTTTGCTCATGCACAAGTTCTGAGCCCCAGAGAATACATACACGGCTACAGTCAGTCCTCCCACCCTGAAGTTCTTTTTTTTAACTATGACCAAAAGCATCTGACTTCGGAGCGTCCTGTACTGGACATAATACCAATGGCAATGACAGCTCTGAAGACAGTGATTTCCCATCTCTCTGAGAGACAGAACACAGGCATCACCCTCTCTACAAGAAAGTTTCTTCCATCCCGCACTAATGCAGGTCTTTGTGCTAAAGATACCTGCAATATGTTGTTATAAAAACATTTCATGTAACAACAAAGAAATTGAGAGCTGATCACAATCCTAAACCAGCGTTATATTTACAGTGCCACCAGCTAGCTAAAAGCTAGGTCTGGACTTTAAGAATTGATTCATCCACAGCAGCAATCCGCCATCGGTATTTTCTTCTTTCATCACTGTTCACCACTAAAAAGTACTCACTTGCTCCTTATTAGGCAGGACGCACTGGTGAGAAACCCACGCGAAACGGGCTAGTTTGAGTTTGTCCTCCCAAGAAGTGCTGGCGCTTTTCAGCTTCAGGTAAATGCCGGAGTAGATCGCTGCCATGGGGGCGGCACGTGGGAGCCGCGAAGAAGCAGACACGTGTCTGGAGGAAACGCCAAGCACAGAGAAGGCGGTCGGACGGGCAGCGGCCCCTCACGCCGATCCTCACCCACCCATTCACCCACCCACCCACTCACCCACGTGGCGCCGCTCGGGGCCCAAGCGCCCCCTCCCCGGCACCCGCCCGCCGCCCACGGCCCCGCTCCCCAGCGCCCAGCTCTCCCCCACCAGCCCCCGGTGCCACTCGCCTTCCCCTCCGCTCGCAGGGACGTCGCTGCCCGCTCCCCGCACCCGGTACGGCCGGGCCCCGCTCGCCGCCCTCGGTCCCCGCCAAGCAGCGACAGCCCAGCGCCGAGCCCGGGAGGCGGCGCGCTGGGGGGAGCCCGCGCCCATTGGCGGCCAGAGGGCGCTTGCGCGGCCCCGGCCCCGCTCCCGCCCGCCCCGGCGTGTGTCAGCCGGGCCATGGAGCGGCCGCCGCCGCCCGCCGGGCCCCGGGCAGCACCGGCCGCGCCACCGGCACCGGCCCGCAGGGGAGGCGGCAGCGGCGGCGCGCCCGCCGGCAGCGCCCGGCGCCGCTGGGCGCAGTGACAGCTCCTCCCGGCCGTGCCGGCCCCGCCTGCCTCCCGCCGCCTCCCGCCGCCTGCGATGCTCAGTGAGTGGGAACCGGCCCGGGGCCGCGGCCTGGGGCCCGCGCGGGGGGGGCGGGGGCGGGGCCGGCGGCGGGAGCGGGGCCTGGGCGTCCCGGGGCCGCCTCGTGGCGGAGGCCCGCAGGCCCGGCCCGGCCCCGGCTCCCGGGAGGCCGGCGGGGGCACCGCGGGCACGGGCGCGGCCCTGGGGCAGCCCCAGCTGCGGACGGGGCCGGGTGCGCGCCCTGCGCCCGAAGGTCGCGGGGGGGCCTCTGCTCGTGATATCCTTCTTTCCCGTGGAAAGTGCGTGGGTTTAATGAGCGTCTTCTTATCGCGCCATCTCTCTTCCCTTTTCTTTTTTTCCTCCTTTTTCTTTTCTTTTTTTTTTAATATTGACAGGAGAAGGCTTTCACTTTCGCGTCCCTTCAGCGAGCGCCCTTCGGCCCGCGGAGCAGCGGCGGGACGGGCGTGGGGCCCCTCAGGACTCCCGGCCCCGGTGTCCCCCGGCAGGGCCCAAAGGCGAGCCGTGCCTGGTGCCGCCGCTCCGCTCGGCCCACCGAGGGCTGGGTGGCGGAGCTGGGGCCCAGGTGGTGGGAAGTGGGCTGGAGGAAAGCGTGTCCCGCAAGTCCCGCAGAGGACATCGGTGAAGCACTGTTTGGCACCGCCTGGGGGCGGCGGGTTATCGGGGGGAAACAATGTGGAATTGGCAAAGCGTCATTTGTGGATGGTGGGCCAGATCTAGGTCCAAGTGGAAATGGATTGATGCTCTTTCAAAATCGCAACTGTTGCCTCTCTGCCTCTTCACGTGAATGCCACTGCTCAGGCAAAAGCCTTCTCCGAAGCTCCTGCTATCCTATTTTCCTATTTTTGCACCACCACCATGCTCTCTAAGTCTCCAAGTCAACTTGTCATGTTTCCTTGCCTGTTTTTGTGAATTGCAGCTGCTGCATGTGTGACATCCCTTGGCTCTGAGTTCATGGTTATCTTCATATCAGTTTATCCTTACCTCATTTTTTCTGAAGTTTTGTAAAACTCAGATTATCCTAATGTCACAAAATTAAAAATTGGGACCTATTATTGTCGGTAGGCCCCAAATTTCACCTGTAGTGATAAAGCATAAAAGATTATTTTTTTGCTGTCCACAGCTGAGGCCTGAGACAGAGTTCTTATTGGAGAATATTCAAAAGATGCTTCTGTTTTATGCTTTTATTGGTTTGGAGTATGGGTGTTTTTTAAGATTGCTTGTTCTTAGTTCTCTGATGCTCACAGGTCTTTCCTCAGTCTGTTGGAAGAAAGAGACTGCAGTCCCAGTGTCAGGACAGGAATACAGAGTCTTTCAAAGCAGTGTTGCCAGTGCTAGTTTTTAAGCACTTTTTAGTATGTCTGTACTGGGATTATTTCAAGGCCGTGGAATCTGCCTAAACCTGTACCTGAAATGTAGCATAGGCGGGAAATTAATTTCCTTGGCCCAATGCTTAGTTCACTACTAATTTCCAGCTTTTCTAGGAAGGAGGAACTTGCAATGTGTTATTAGCCTCTGCTGTGTCTTTTTTTTTTCAGTGGTTTTGATTCTTAAAATTACCTTAACCTTTTTTTAGTGCTCCAGTTTGCAGCACTGCAGAAGATGCTGCATTGTAGCTCTGCAAACTCACAACGTGATCTTTCCTCTCTCTGTCCTTGTGTATTTTGCTTATCAGTAAAATTAGTTAATGGCATTAGTATTTATTGTTCTCTTTGGCTGTTTGAGAAGAATGAGATAGCTGGGACTTCTGAGCAATTGTTTCAAGCTTTATGCATTTCACAGACAGGGAACTCTATATGCTTTCAGTTCATTTCATATTTTGGAGTTAATCTTCAGTTATGAGAGCTTGAGTCTTAGAATTGATTGAAACTTAAAAATGGCAGGCTTGTCCTTTTATACCTTTAAATTCTGCATCATTGACCTGTTGTGCATTGGCTTAGCTTGAACCCACCTGAAGGCATTTTGGCAGGCCATCCTTATTTTCTGGTATACTCTAGTTTTGATAAAGGGCTCAATAAAGAATATTTGTAGGAATGTTGGTTTTGCTCTTGCACTTTTCATGAATGCTTTTCCTGCCTCTGTGACATTATTCTTTGTAATGCTGGGTGTGAAGTATGAAGGCAAAAGTGAAGGAAGAAGCAAAGCTGAGTATGGGTGACAGTGTGCCTGATGCCAATGGGTGTTTCATGGTGAAGACGTATTTCCTTAGGGTAGTTCCTGTTGTGTCACCTGGGAGCAGGGAAAAAATCTCCTTGAGATACTGCTGGTAACACCCCCTACTGTGACTGCAGAGGGGAATATATAGGAGAGCAGGACACTGTACAGATTGCATAAATGCCTGTGGACCCGGGCAAATCACTTGCACATGAGTCCATGCTGCTGGCTGAGATGCAGAATGGTAACCATACATTGTGAAGCTTAGTTAAGGGTGTTTTTAGGAGGGTGCTAAGTTGCTGGTCCAGCCTTGTGTCCACTCTTCTTTTTGGTCTTCATTAGAGTTCTGTCTTTCCTACTGTTCTGTGCAGCAGAAGTGTTACATTTGAGACAGTGTAAGTCTCAGATATAATTTCTTTAATTGCAGGGAAGATGAAGTTTTCTTTTGGAGTGAAAAAAAGTGTGGTTGAAATCTGGAAATGCTTTGAAAACTCCCACCTGTTGATGCCCCTTCCCTACCCTCAACAGTTACTTAACCTGTGGGAACAAATGGGAATCTTTCTAAGGTTTCACCCAAGCCATGTGGGTTTGCAGTTCCACATATCTGTTGAAAGTGAACTCTTGCTGAAACCTTCCATCCTCATCCATTGTACCTAACTTCACAGTAGGGTTATTGTTCTAACAAGTGGAATAAGCACTGAAGTGTGCATGGGTATTAGAAAATACTCATTTATTACAATATTTTTAAAGCTGTCGTTACAGTAGAAGTAATGGTTCTTACAAGGGGAGGAAGGGCATCCTTGCCTCTCAGAGAAGTTGTGTTTCATTAGATTTAGCTGCTCAAGCCAGGAAGCACTAGCACTCAGGATACACTCATGACGTTGGTAGTGGAGCTGTAAGGTGTTGAACTATCTCGAGGCAGGCTTTACCTAGTATTGTTATAGGAAGAAAACCCCTGTGGCTTAGTTCTGCTTTATTTAAAGCCTTTTAGGTTATCTAAACTTTTGTGTAAAATTGATGGCTGTTGTGAAGGATTGGTGCAGTCAGCGACTACCCAAATAGCAAGGGAGCTGTTGCATTCATCTTACTGAGGTTCCTTTATTACAAGCCAGGAGCTAAAAGGTAGCCTTGGGCTCATTCTGATTTTGAGGTATTACCAAGTGGTGTTTGTGAGGATGGCTTCCTAAATGTATATAAAAAAACCTTCAAAGGCTTCTTTTTATTTCAGACTTTTGTAGGAGGGAAGCCTGGATAGATCAAGGCAGGTGACAAAGTCAGAAGGCTCTGCTTTTAATTTCCCTCTTTTTTTTCTTGGGGACCTATCTGAGTGAAGTGCCAGCAGTCTGGCTCTAACCTTTAAGCTCAGCCAATAAGGTGTTGCTTCTTGGACTCCCCAAATAGATTTGCTATATAAAGCATTATGTTGCCATCCTTCTTTGTATGTTAATTTCTCATTCCACTGAATTTTCTGGAATTTTATTTTGTTGGTTGGTCAAGCAGAGGAACCAGAAAATGACTGAAGATTACTCAAACTGCTGCTGTGAAAACTCAAGGAGGAGAGACATTCCCTTTTTTTGAGCTGTTTTTAACAAAAATGCTTCAGCTCACCATTGCAGTTTTAGTCCAGAATCCTCAAAACTAGTTTTGATTCCTCTGTGAAATTAGTAGAATTAGGCAGCAAAATATC
Source organism: Monarcha castaneiventris obscurior (assembly GCA_026261815.1). NCBI lineage: Eukaryota > Metazoa > Chordata > Aves > Passeriformes > Monarchidae > Monarcha > Monarcha castaneiventris. The sequence continues at coordinate 5,311,572 of JAMPIT010000472.1, forward strand.
TTCAGGGATCTACAAAATGTCTAGTTAGGCCATACTACCAAGAGGCAAATCCCTGAAGGTTCTGTTTCATACTTCAGCAACGAAAATATGGAGCTGTTTGTTTTCTATCAGCATTATTGCAGCTATGGTCTGAGTTGATCTTAGCTTACCCTGTGAGAGCCTCATCACCTCTTTCTTTTCTTTTGAGGTCATGAAACGCGTACGCACAGAGCAGATTCAGATGGCAGTGTCCTGCTACCTCAAGCGCCGGCAGTATGTGGACTCGGAAGGTCCCCTGAAACAAGGGCTGAGGCTGTGTCAGACTGCTGAAGAGATGGCAGCTAATCTCACAGGTAATCCTCATGTATTTTCCATGACTACTTCTTGGCAGAGTTGTGAGCATGTATGTTGGCAGCTATATGAATTTGTCTGCACAAATGGACATTTCTTCTTTTGAAATAAATTTCTCACTGTTAAGTTGGCATGAATGATGAACTTTTGAAGAATGAAAATGTGGGTGAAAGTGTAGCAAGGTGACATTCATAATCAGTGAAACATCAGGCTGAAACACCATGTCAGGATAGTGGAAAATACATATGTTGTATCGCAAAATAATGTGAAGTCTGGTGAGTAGGAGTGCTTTGGAATGGAGGTGAGAACCTAGATGAGGAAGGAAGTAGAAGCAGGAAATTCTGTTGTACCTTTGTGCTCCAGCAGTTATATCATGAGAAATTAAAGTGCTAAAGCTGTGTATTTTTCTGGCCTAGTCAGCTTTGTAGTTGTGAAAAGCCTGCTCTGTCACTTGGGGGGAAAAAAACCCAAAACCTTCAGTGGATGAGACAAGGCATGCAGGGAAATAAACTTTCTTCTCTTTCTTAGAGATGTTTGAATCCTGCTGCACTGCTTGCTTTCCAAATTGTCTGTGACAGTCTTCATTGTAATTATTATTTTTGTTTTAACAAACTATGCTGTTGCTTGAGCATGTACAGGTATTGGAAGGATGAAAGCTATGCAGACATTATAGAGATTAAATTTACTTGTAAAAGTAATAGAAAATACTAGCCTGACCTTTTGGGTAAAAAAGCAAGGAGAAAATTTTTCCTGTTAATGAAACTTTAGATTATGACAGTATCCCAGGCAAAGTGGAGTGGTGGAGACCTTTGTTACTTGTAATACAACTTGATTTGACAGAGTATTAGTAGCTATATAATTGTGTTTGTGTCTAGATAAGACTGGATGCAGGAACAGCTTTTTCCACCTTTAGAGTATTTTTACCATAGTTAACAATCCAAGGATGAGTGACTTGTGGGTGAATGTCCAGGGGACTCCCTCAGTGGCCTGGACGAAATTGGACAATATTTCATTATTAGAAGTAACTTAATGTCTTACTAGTACTTCTCATTTCCTCACTTTTTTCAGCCTAGCTATCAGAAGTTTATTGCAATCCCTGAAAAAGTACTGGGGAAGATGGGGAAAGAATGAAAGCAGAGTGAAATGCTGAATTGTTTTTCAATGGGAGATTTTATGTGAGAAGTGGGTAGAGAGGTCAGTGTCAAAATGTGCTCAGAATGTGATACCAGCCATATGAGGAGGTCACAGAAGTGTTTTGAGTAGTGGAGATGGACTGGATTACAAGCCCTTGCATGTGCATGTGGCCTCATGCAGAAAAAAAACATTTCAGTAAAGTGTGAATGAGTGTGTTAATTGGGTTTTGTCTTTTTTACTGATCTTCCACCAAATGTTATAACTAAATTTCATATTAGTCTGTATCCTCTCGCCAGTGCACGTGTTTTGTGGATGGTGATTCAGAATTCAGTCATCAGTTTTCATTAGAACTGAAAATGGTCTGCTCTCATGTGTTCAGCTTCTTACTACTTCTTGTCAAACATGCTCACAGTGAGCTGTCAATGAGCGTGCTGCAGTTCCATCAATGAGTGTTGGAAAAGCAAACCCAAGCTTGTTACTTAATCTGACAACAGATGCTGAAAATGCTTTCTACTGCAGTCATCTCAGTTTTGTGAACTGAGTAAAAACTGAGCAGATTGTAAAACCTGCATAGCTTTGTTTTGGGGAAAATTATTAACATGTTTTTCTGAAGATGTTTCTGCGTTTTCCTTAGAAAAGCTCACTTTGTTTTTTCTGTTCAGTGCTTTTGTTGGGCTTTTAAATTAACTAGCCTGTGTGAATGGGAGACTTGGAGGGGACCTCGGAAAATGGTCTGGTCCAACCTTTTCTGTGGGAGGGGGAGCCCAGATGAGATTATCTAGTATCCTGTCCAATTGTATCTGCAGTGAAATACAGAACAGAGCTTCCTTGTGAAAGAATAATCTGAGGACAGAATGACTGACTAAGGAACAGGTTCCTCTAATATTGCCCATAGCACTGTTAGCACATACAACTGTCTGAAATAATGTAGAATTGTACATCATCACAGTCACCTAAAAGAGGAATCAGTTGCTGCTATACAACATTTACAGTAGCCCCACAGTTGTTAGCTGGAAGCAATTCTGCTGGTAGCCAACACATGAGACCAGGAGGGTACTGTCCATATGCCTTAGTTAGGAGTGAGTTCCTTTGAATTTCCTATCAGGTTGCATAGCTGGCCACACTTACTGGATATGAAGGAGCAAGTATTTCCAATAGATGTTCTTAGGACCACTGGGGAAGGTGGAAAAGAAACTGTGGTAGGTTTATTAATGTGTGAGAAGGATAATAGCCAGTGTTTTATTTCTACCAGGTGGAAAATGTGCATGAAATTTTACTCTTGTTTTGGAATCAGTTGACTTCTTGATCCTCTTTGCTGTTCTCTTAAGTTTAAAGTTTTAGGAAGGCAAAGAACTAGAATTTGTTACAACTGTCTGGGGGTTCATTTACCATTTCCTGGATGGGAATGAGCTCTGGCATCATTGAGGAAAAAATAGGCCATAATGGTTGCCCAGTCAGACTGCTTCAGGACAGGCAGACAAAAATGATACTCCACTTTCTGAAGCACTAAGTACACCTTAATTTTGGAATTAAGTTGCTTATGCAGAGGAAGTTGTAGTGTGGAAGAAACATTTCATAAAGCCCAGGCCACTGAGTTGTGCTTGCATAGCATGAGCAAGGTGGCAAGCCATTCCCATTCCTGCAGAAATGAGGCCACCAGATCTCTGTGAAGAGTTGACTGTTACATGTAATCCTGTGACAGCATAAGACAGGCCCTCATATTTCTGTATTTCTTTGCTTTTACAATGAGTTGTATGGGTGACATTGGAAGCTGTCACTGAGTATTCTTGAGTTACTACATGTGCATATGTGCAGTTTGCTTTCTCATGCTGAATATTGATTATATTAGATTTTACATCCAAATAGCGGAGCTTTTTACTTTAGCTGTTGAGTAGTACCAGTATGTGAGTCTGGAGTTCTTACTATCTTTGAGTGTCTGAAGCAGCCAGGCTTAGAAAGCTCAGTGTAGCTGTGCCTTTCAGCAAGTTATATTTGTTTATATCTAAACTGATTTAAGATGATATCGTACTGGTGCTGGAATCCATTTTTGGGTTTTTTTCCCAAGAAGGGATGATGAGCACAGCCCATCTCTCTGTTTCACAAGCTGAATTCAGCTTGCCAGATGCACCTTCTGTATTTACATAAGATGAAGGAAGGTAGACCTTTGTCTTACCAGAAGGAGAGAGAGAGGAGTGGGGGAAGAAGAAGTGACAGGCTGCCTGTGTACCATGTGCTGATCTCTTTCTAATTAGAGGCATTCAGATGAGCTGGAGGCTGGCCTATCTCTCTTTAGTGTGTGAACATTTGATAATGTTGTTTATAGACTTCCAGGGCTGTCAGAGTGGTGCCTCTCTGCATGAGCCAAAAGCCCCCCAGTGAATCAGGAGTAGAAAGGCAGAGGATGGAAGGTGGTGCAGGGCAAGGGAGACTTAAATAAATTGAAGTGAAAGTAATGAAATAAGGGGGTTGGAGGGGACGAGAGTTTCAATTTGAAAAAAAATAATAGGAAAGGAAAATAGTGAAATTCCTTGTCCTCTTGTGCTCTGTTTAGAACAGCAGAATGGGTGTTTCTAATCTCTGGTATTTGCATGGGCTTGGGCTATGTTGATGCACGTCTGTAAACTTGCACAAAGTCCCCTGCGGATTCCCGACCATTAGCAGAAAAGCAAAGGTTTGGTGCCAGAGAAGGAGAAGCCAATTCCCTTTCTAAACAGTTCAGAACCCCTTTTACCAGAGTCTGGTTCTGAAAACCAGTTTAACACAGTTAAACTGGTCTGAGAAGACTGTAACAGCTGGGTTTGTGGTCAGTTGCCAGCTACTCCTTAACCTAAAATGCTCAGGGAGGAGGGCACATTTTAGTGAAAAACTACTAAGTGTTTGTTTAGAGATTCAATGTTTTCACCACCACCTCTGTGAGGCTTAATAAATGATAATGACTATAATTTATTGTAAATTATAATGACTGGGATGAGAAATTTGAGAATCTGAAGTAGTGTCACTGTAGACCTGTTCACGGTGGTTGGTGGGATTCACTGAAAAAAGAAACTATATTTTGGAGAAAGTTGTATATTGCTTTCTTCATCTTTTCTGAGTGTAAAGTTGTAAAACCACAGTTTTAAAACTTTTAAGGGGTCTGCAATGGTGTTACTCTGAATTTCTTGGGAACTTAAGGTTGCATTTGAAAACTTTAAAATGAATTCTGGGTGGAGCAGGTGAGTTGCTGAGATTTTTAGGGTGGGTTTTGGCTTTCAGTGTACTTTCTCTTTCATGATTTGTCAAGGTGGTTAATGCCACATTTAGATGCTTTGGACTACATCATACCTGGATGGTTTGAAAGATGAAATGTCATCTGAGTGGCTGCATACTCTGGATTTTATGAGAAGCTTTGTTTTCAGACACACATGTAGAAATCCTTAAATCCCCCTGTAATTTTTGCTTCTTTTATTTCACAGTCCAATCTGAGTCTGGTTGTGCCAACGTTGTGTCTGCAGCTCCCTGCCTGGCAGAGCCACAGCAATATGAAGTACAGTTTGGACGATTACGCAATTTTCTGACAGGTAAATATCAGGAAGCAAGGAAGAAGTAGCTGAGTTTTGTTTTTGTTACTTCAGTGAGTAAAGGGCCGTATAATAAAACTCAAAATTACGTCTCTAACAATCTTTTGATTTCTAGTTTTGAGATTTCATTTAAAAGAGAAATATCTGATTTTTCTCTTTTTGGTTGTTGTCTGTGTGCTGAATAGCTTTGAATTTTGTAGATGGCTGACTGTCTTTTCTTGCTCAGGCATTTGGCCTTTGTAGATCTTCTAGACAACAGCATATTTACACAGGACAGGAGTAACTTAACTAATTAGTCTCTAGTTCAACCACCTGCTCAAAGTGGGGCAAGATGGGTGTTTGATCAAGTTGCTCAGAGCCTTTTCCAGTCAGATTTATAAAATCAAAGACTCTGGAGATTGCTGTGCATCTCTGGGACCCTGCTGCAATTCAGTGAGAATTTCCCTTGCAGCAACTTGCCTGAGCACCTCTGAGAAGAGGCTGGCTCCTTTTCCAGTGTAATATCCTACTGGGTATTGAATGCAAGCAGTTGAATACCCCCTTATTGTTCAGGCTAGATGGACCCAGCCCTGTAACCTCTTCATATGTTCCTAGGGAACATTTTCTTTGTTCATGTTTCTGCCAACTTCCCATCTCTTCCCTTTTTCCCCTACTGCAAAGTGAGGTCCTTCCTCTTGTGGCATTTTTGGACTAGTGCACTTGGAGAAAAGAGACCTGCCAACAGCTTAGAGCTTTTACTACATGCAGACCACTGTTTTCACTGGCTTTGGCTCAGTTTCAGTGGGAGAGGAAGGAGATTGATGCTTAAGTATTCAAATATGTATGTATACACTGCATACTACACATTCCCTGTAGTTACTCCTGTAGAAATGAGAGAGAGGCACAGTATGGACTAGAGAAAGTCTGGAAGAGTGATCAGCACAAAGGAAAAATAACCTCATGGAAAGGGAGAAAAGAGAGTATGCATTGATGAGTGGCAGGAAGGAAGAAAATGTTGAGAAGCAGCAACGCCTTTTGCATTTTGAGGATCAGCAGTGCCCATTTGTTTTCCAGTAATTTGGACCATTTGGTCCTGTGGTAATAACTCATTGTGGCCCTGTTTGTTGCCATGGTATTCTGCAATGCTCCACTCCCCACAGTTCCCTGCAGCTGGCAAACAGCCCCAGAGAAGCTGGGGAAGGAGGGGTGGAGCTGTTGCACAGATCAGCCTCTGCAAGGTACAGCACAGCCTAATCGGGGTTTGTTACACTGTGTACTAGGAATTACTGCTGGGATTTGCCTTGGCAGAGAGAGGAAAGCATGTACATGAGCAGGCACAGAAATAAAACAAGAGCACAGCATATTGCAGTACATTTTGGAAACTGTAGCTTCCTTTCCCCTGAAGACAAATCAGTTCCATCCAAAGCACCTCATGCACATTTTAGTGATGCTGAGAGAAAAAAAGCCACCAAGCTCAGGCCTAGACAAGCTAGGTAAATAATTTTGACTTAAAACACTTAAATACTATTTTAAATACAATGAATAAATTTTAAAGTTAATTTATCACAATAAACAGAGGGCATACTTTTTCTTTTGAAATAAATGGGGAAAATGCAACTATCATGTATTTTATGAGGTGGTATATTATTAGCTGTCCCACACCTAAAAATGGTTTTGAAATCTCTACATTTTGTTTTGACAAGGTACCTCACTGATGTGGCAGTCTCTATTCAGGTCTGTGATACGTACTGTACCTCCTTTAGGTGACAGAGAGGTTTGCTTAGATGTGCCAACAAAAGTCTCCTTTTGCTTGCTCTCTGATGTTGCTGTCAAGGCTTTTTCAGTAGTCGTCCTTGCTCTGTTTTATTTCCAGATTGAGAAATCATTCAAAGTTTGTTGTTGTTTTTTATATAGATTCAGATTCTCAGCACAGCCATGAAGTGATGCCTCTTCTATATCCCCTCTTTGTCTACCTCCATCTGAACATGGTCCAGAATGGCCTAAAAAGCACAGTGGACAGTTTTTACAGCCGCTTCCATGGCATGTTCTTGCAGAATGCCAGCCAGAAGGATATCATTGAACAGTTGCAGACTACCATGACTATTCAAGATATCCTGTCCAACTTGAAGCTCCGGGCTTTTCTGGACAACAAGTACGTCATCCGCCTTCAAGAGGACAGCTACAACTACCTTCTTCGCTACCTCCAAAGTGACAACAACAACGCCCTGTGCAAAGTCCTGACCTTGCACATTCACCTGGATGTGCAGCCTGCCAAGAGGACTGACTACCAGCTCTATGCTGGTGGGAGCTCCTCACGCAACGAGAGCAATGGCCTGGAACCCAGCGATGTGCCGGCTTCCATTCTGCAGAATGAGGCGGCGCTGGATTTACTGCAGGACAGCATTAAACGTGTCAAGGACGGGCCCCCTTCCTTAACCACCATCTGTTTCTATGCCTTCTATAACACGGAGCAGTTGCTGAACACTGCAGAGATTTCACCAAATAGCAAGCTGCTCGCTGCTGGGTTCGATAATTCATGTGTGAAGCTGTGGAGCCTGCGCTCCAGGAAATTGAAATCTGAGCCCCACCTTGTTGATGTGTCCCGCATCCGTTTGGCTTGTGACATCCTGGATGAGGAGGTCTGGATACCCTTTTTTTCTCCCTTTCTCCCCCTTCTGCTGACATGTTTTGAGCATGAATTGTTCAGGATCTAGTAATGTCTTAGGGAACCATGAGGCTGTTCCACAACCTGTATGTCTTGATGGTCAGATTTTATAACCTACTTTCATCCTTGTTCTTCCCTGCAGTGATTAGAAATGCTGCATTGAGGTGCACTGAGTTTGTGCTCAGGTTATAGTTTGTTAGTCCTAGGTGCTGGTCCCCCCTCCTCCAGCTGTCCTTGAACAGATGTCAGTAGACAGGCAACTCAGTAAGGACAGGTGACTAGAGTAGGCTCCCTTCCCTGAGGAACATGGAACCTTTTTCGGGATGGGAAGATGAGACAAGGAGATATGGGCAGTTAAAACACAGTGCCAAATGAAAACTAGAAGGAAAGTAGCTCAGAACAACCAGGCAGAAGGGTGGAGAGAAGGGCAGAGACACGGGAGGAGGAAAATATAGACAAAGTAAGGAAACAGCTAAAGAAGTCTGATCAGATACCTACATGCAAAACTGTATTTCAGGCATCACCTTAATTTACCAGAGGTAAAGAGTTATAGAAAAATTATGCAAAATGTCTCTGTTAAGGAATCTGAAATGTAGAAACTTCAGAGGCTTTCTACTCTGGAGTGGTGGAGACAAGGACAGGGATGTGTGTACCTTCAGTTCGCATGCAAGGCTATATGGCATCTTCTACTTGCCTTTTTGTTTCTTGGGGTTTTTTTTTTGTTTGTTTGGTGCTTGGGTGTTTTTTTTTGTTTGTTTTGTTTTGGTTTTTTTTTTTTTTTTGCTTTCTCGTCACACCCTTCCTTCCCTCTCCACCCAACTGCCCAAGTAACAACTTATATCTGGTTAGAGATCAAAATTTGTGACTCTTGCGTTGTTTAATCACTTTTGTAAAAAAACCCCAATACTCATTTGCTCTCGTTTAGCAGGAGAGACATCGTTTTTTCCACTGTTTTTTCTTCTAAAAAAATACTTAGAGGCAAGGTTCTATTTCTTTTGTAAGAGTGCCAAGAGCTTGGTGTATTCAGGGATCTGTGATTAGGGGTTGCTTTGTTAAACAGCATGAGAAAAGAGGCAGGCATCAAGATGAGACAGCACAGCAGCATGTTCACTGCTTCCCAGGTTAACCTTTTTTGCAGAGTGAGCAGGTAAGTTGGTCAAACTAGCCCAAAATGGAGCTGTGGACTTGATTTCATTATAAACTCCGTGAGTTCATAGGGCGTGGGACTGTGTATTGCCCATCATGGACGCCCAATGTCAGTAACCTCCAGCAGAGGAGAATTTGTCTAGTAAATCAGCAGGTCACCTTCTTTGGTTCTGGACTGTGGAAAAGTGAGATATCAGCAGGTTATCAGCAGTGTGTGTATTAGTATGTAGTCATAGACTTGCATATTGTCCATGTCTTAGGAGACAGCCATGGAATCCTGAATGCAAATGGCTTTGGTAGCTGTTTGATGTTATGTGTACCCTGCAGTTTTTGTGCACAGGTCTACAGCCAGAACGGGTCAAAAACCAGCACAGATCAAAGTCCTCATTGTCCTGAATAATTTCCACCACTGACAAAACAAATAGTGACCTGAGCAGTTCAGTGTTGAGGGAGGATACCGATACCCGCCTGAACACACTGTTGGTTACCAAATGCAAATTAATACAAGGAAAAAGTTCACTTATTTGGGAGATACACAGGCACCCACAGAGTTGCAGATGGGAACAGACCAGCACTTGCTTTGGTGGGAGAGGAAGTCAAAGATAGCAAGACCAAACCAGACTACCTTGACTGGGCTGCAGCTCAGTGTGAGCAGGGGCTGTATTTCAGACTGTCACTGCAGTCTGATCAGTAGCAGTTCACAAGGATAAAGCTGATAAAAAGTTTGACAAAGAACAAAAATTCTTAATGTGCTTTGACATTACTTCTGTGAGTTCTGTAGAATAACTTGTGAGGATGTTAGAATTTGATTTGGTTGATTTCTGTATTGTATAATTAGTTTTGGATAATGCATTTACATAGCAGTGCATTAAATAAGTAGTCTTCAGCCTGGTTTTTGATTTTCTGCAAGGAAACGGATCCTTCTTTTTATGAAGTTACAAAGGTCTAAAATCATGCTAGTTTCAGTTGATGTTCAGGGTGGCACTAAAGCTACTCTGTTGAGTTTATTAATTCTTGTGAGGGGGTGTGTGTATATATAAGTGAGGTTGAGAGTTAGCAAACGTGTTAGAACAACTTTTTTTCCTAGTCTGTGTGAAGCCTTTGTGTCACTAAGGTCAAAATCATCTTCTAGGTGTAGTTTTAGTGAATTTTGCTTGGTGTGATGCTGCAGTGTACTTCACTAGTATAGTCCTGCTTATTGCAAGTAAGAGAGGCTTACTGTTTTGGGATGCAGTAATTCTGTTTTCTTTATAGTAGCATCTCACAAATGCCACTTTATAGTCTCTCTTACTTTGGGTCCAGTATAAAAATTGAGTTTTGTAGCTGTACAAATGAATGTATTGTCTGTCTCTTCACAATTTTGCCATGCTCATTGCTGGTACTCCATAAACCAACATCAGAAAAAGTGCTCTGTTCCAAGCCACAATAGTGCCAGCCCTTAAATCCTCTGAAGACTAAGACTTGTCCCATTTAGCTCTGCTTCTAAGGTTCTGCTTTTAAGTGGCAGTGGTCCTTCAAGTGGTAATGAGTGGGGACGATGCTGACACGTTGTTTGATGGCAGATGGGAGGGAATTCTGGAAGGAGCACTAAGAAATGTCCTGCAAAGAGAGCCATCCTTCCTCATCGTTCCCTGCTAGGGCATCTCTACTGTAGGCAGACATCTTCCCTTTTGACATCTTAAGAGCACTGCAGGATGAGAGATGATGACAACCAGGAAAACCTGTTACTGGTTAGGAAAAAAAAAAAAAAAGGAGGGATGTGAGATTTTGTTTTGTTTTTCTTTGAGGCTATCATTGTTGCTTTTTTGAGGCTTAGTGGCTGCACTTGCAGCTGCCTCGTTAATCTGGTCAGCAGACTAACTTGGATAGGGAGGAAACTGAAAAATGTAGTGACTCAGAAGCATGATAGATACACTGTTTTCAGTAAGCTATGGCAGGAGCATGCAGTTGTGCTAAATGGGTGTCAGACAAGTTCCAAGATAAGATTTGCTCCCTGTGACCATACGGGAGTGTAGGTGTCAGTGCTACTGTAAAACAAAGAAGGAAGAGGAGGTCCTTGCAGACAGCCCAAGTAGCCTTGTATTTGAATGCATGAAATTAAATACCTGGACTTGCAAAATTTGCAGAAACTGTAGTACAATACAGGTAGCTTGAATGGGCTTCCACTGGTAACTTGTCAGGAATCTTATGGTCATAATTCAATAGCACAAAATGCTGCAGGTATCAGCCATTCTCCTTTAATGTGGTAACACAGCCTAGAGATGCTGTGGATTCCAGTAAGCCATGCTCTATCTGAGGTAGAAAAGCAATTTGAGTAAGAATGGGGTTTTGCGTGCCAGAGCCTGCAGTTTCTCTCTGCCTCACCTCCGTAGCAGAGATGGAGTTGGCTTCCAGCCCCACCATAAAGCTCCCATGGGCACTGACTACTCTGAAGAGAAGCAGCACTGCTAAGTACGGCGGGCTGCCTACGAGTGACAGGCTGTTGAGATGGGGAAAGGCAAGGACATAGCCAAGTCACAGTTTGCTCACCTCCAGCGTGGAATTTGAAACCACTGGAGGAGAAGCACCTTCAGGGCTATTGCTAAGTCTGAAGCCAAACTGTCTGTGGGTCCTGAGGTCAGGGGGGTGGGAGACACAGAGCTGCTTACAACACACTGACTTCGTGGTCTGACTTCGGCTGATTGTCAACAGTCCAGCAGCCCTGGGGAATTGGGTTTCCTCTCAGGGCAGGAAGTGCTCCTTCTGCAGGAAATGGGCCAGTTCAAGATGATAAATGTTAAAGGGGCTGGTCACAAACAAAAGGATGTTGTGTTAAATTGGATGTACAGAAATTGTCTGTGAATGGGTGTTACTGGTTCAGTACTGAGGAAAAGTGTCTGCCTGACAGCCCTGAGGAAAGGTGGTCTCAAACTACTACACAGGTGCACCCCAAGCCAGGGTTATCTTGCACTGTCAGTGAGACCCCAGCTTGTCAGGCAAGGACACTTCTGAGATCTATTGAAACCTGTGCAGTCTGTACTTCAAGTGTCAAGAGGTGCTACCTGAGTAGGCTTTTAGAAACTCATTGGGAGATTCCTTTAGCACAGCTCACTGAGTAGTCTTTAAACACAAAAGCCTTGTTGACTATCTGCCCTCGTACTTGAATTGGAGAATAACAGGAGAGAAAGGTTTCCAGTTCCATCATTTTTGTGATTATTCATCTTCTCCTATGCCAAAATAGATACATTGACCTAAATAAGCTGCATACATTTGCTATTCTTGAAGGGTGAGGATGTGAAAGCATCCTGATGGAGCTTGTAGGGAGAAATAGATGTTAGAGCCTTGCTGGGTTAAGAAAGAATGTTAAGCAGACAGCTTGTCAAATATGCTTTGTCTTTCCATCTCCTGCCTTTTGTTTAAAACATCTGTGATTGTTTCCCTCTACTGTGAGATTCACTTCCAACAATGACCACATGCCAAGGTCTGTTTTCAACATCTTAGCCAAATGTTTTTAGTACAGTGTGGATAGGGGCTATGCATATTCTTTTAGCAAAAGGAAAAATGTCATTAAATATTTTTTCCTCTCTTTGCCTGCAGTCTCAGGTTAAGATGCCTTCTGGATTGAGCATAAGGCTACCAAAAATAATGATAATGCCTTTATAGAAGGTCTTATCTCACCATCTCTTTCAGTATTCACTTAGAGCAAATGCACCTGCAATGTTTATGTCTCAGTGTTGTACTGTTGAGCTTTTGGTGGGATACCCTTCCTTCTTGGACGAGGATAAGAGAGCAGAGGAGGCTGCTGTTCTGCTAAGGTTCTCTCAGTCTCATAGCTTTCTTGAAGGCAGAGTTCAAGGGAGTTACATGACAAGGCCAAGGAGCAACAACAGCAGCAGGAAAACAGCTTCTTCTAATTCTAGTTCTTCTCTAATTTGTAATTCTTTCTTACAGAAGTGTGGATTATATTTGTTAATGGACCAATAAGACCAACACACGATTTTAGTTTTCTTAACCTATCCTGGTCTAATTCTAACACAAGTATTACATAGGTATTACACAGGTTTGCGTATATAGTTTCTATCAGCTCTTACTGTTTATGTGAACACTATCTAAAAACTGAACAGTATAGTTCTGTCTATATTTTGTCTAAAGTAGAGAAACTCTGTGAGAAGGTAACACTGCTGCAATAAAAACTATGTTTAAGGTTTCTTTGCTGCAGCTTTTCAATGTTTAAAGCACTTAGCATATATTTCTACTAAAAATTAAAAATCTGTATTTCACTTTGGTGTGGCTTCATGTATCTCAGCTTATCTAAAGGTTTTAATTCAACCCCTGTGCTTTGGCTTTCCTCTGGGCCTGAGTCCAGAGAAGCTTTCACTCCAACATTGCACAAAACGTGCCACATCTAAAGTAAATAATCTAACTCCTTCTGTACTAACACCCTCCCGTTTTCCTTGTGGAGATTCTTACATTTGTTGAATGGATAAACATGCTTTCCTTCCTTCTTTCCTTCTCTTCTTCATGACCAGGAGGAAGAGGATGACAACGCAGGCACAGAAATGAAGATCCTGAGAGGACACTGTGGACCTGTGTATAGCACGAGGTTCCTTTCAGACAGTTCAGGACTCTTATCTTGCTCTGAGGACATGTCCATCAGATACTGGGACCTGGGAAGTTTTACAAACACTGTGTTGTACCAAGGACACGCCTATCCTGTGTGGGATTTGGATATTAGCCCCTGCAGCCTGTACTTTGCCAGCGGTTCCCACGATCGCACGGCAAGGCTCTGGTCGTTTGATCGGACGTACCCGCTGCGAATATACGCGGGCCATTTGGCGGACGTGGACTGCGTCAAGTTCCACCCCAATTCCAACTACTTAGCGACGGGCTCCACGGACAAAACCGTGCGCCTGTGGAGCACTCAGCAGGGCAACTCCGTGCGCCTTTTCACCGGCCACCGGGGCCCTGTGCTGGCGCTCGCCTTTTCTCCCAACGGGAAGTACCTGGCATCAGCAGGCGAAGACCAGCGGCTGAAGCTGTGGGACTTGGCATCAGGAACTCTTTACAAAGAACTGAGGGGGCACACGGACAACATAACCAGCCTTACTTTTAGCCCTGACAGTAGTTTAATTGCTTCAGCGTCGATGGACAATTCGGTTCGGGTGTGGGACATTCGGAACACTTACTGCAACGCCCCTGCGGATGGGTCTTCCAGTGAACTGGTTGGTGTATATACCGGACAGATGAATAATGTACTGAGCGTACAGTTCATGGCCTGTAATCTTCTTCTAGTGACTGGAATTGCACAAGAAAATCAGGAACATTAATTTTGCTTTTTGTCTTAGGGAAGTGGGTGGGTGTCTTGAATGCCAGAGTCCATTGCAAGCTGAGATTACTGACTGTGAAACACTTTTCTTCCTCTGCCCCCTTGAAAGGCATGTTCAGAGCGATGCAAATGCTTTAAGGTGTCACAAAAATGCCTGTGCTGTTGAACAGAATAAGGAAAAAAAGGAGGAGTGATGAAAATACATATACATTCTAATTTTGTACTTGTAGGAATGGAAGAAAGGGGAGTAAATCCAGTAGCCTGGGGAATCTGAAAGCCTGGCCCAGATAAGTGAAACTGCCAACCAGATAAGCTGCTGACCTGCACTTAGATATCCTTCATTGATTGATGGGCACATCTTACCTACTGTTAATTGGGCTTGAGTGTGTGGAGAACTACTGGCCCAGTGGTTTTTGTTCTGCTTTGCTTTTGTTTTTCTGGTATTGCAGAGGACCAGCATTTTTAAGACCCTTTTATTAAAAGAACATTATGTATTTCCTACAGTGATAGTGGTCCTAAATATTTCAGTTCCCTATAGCACTTCTGGAATATTTTGGACTAAATAAGTAGAAAATACCCTTGTTCTTTTTTAGTAAGGGGATGGAAATCTGACCTCAGTTGGGGCCCATCTCTGCATTGTTATTTGGGTTTGGTTCCTGGTACTAGCTGTGATTATGTGTATTTATGTTCCATTAATTAGGAAATTTTCTGACTCTGGTTGCACTGTGTTTTGAGGATGGGAGGACAGTGGGGACAGATTGGTGGCTTTAGGGTAATGAACAACTTGCCTTGTCTGGAGGGAGGACACCATAGAACAGAAGCGGCTAAGTTTGGACTCCTGATGGAAACAGGGCGTGTCAACCCACCACTGCACCTCACAGAAATATTTCCGTAAATGGAAGTTGGCAGTCTAGGGAGAGGGGGATGAGAAGAGACACACAAAGTGACACGGGGAAAAAATAGTATTACTAAATTATTGTGTGTACACAGAGGCAGCTCTGCCAGTGTTGGATTTTTCTCAAATGTTGCAATACCGGTTTCATGAACACTTTGTGAGATAAATCATCAGCATTTACAAGGATCTGCAGAAAAAGCACGTTCTAGTTTGTCATTTGGAGAGATTAAATATTTCTGCTTTCTGGAAAGAGTTATTTTGTATTTTGTTTTCTATTAAAAGCATTTAGTTTAAAAAGAAAAATAAAAATTGTTTGGTCCCTTTCTGGGAAGTTTGCTCTGACTTGTATGAGAAGAAGAGGGCAGCAGCTTCCCCTACACTGCTTGAGCCAGACCCCACTTGGCACTTGGAGACTAAATCTGGTGGTCTCGCTCATTTGGTGCAGTTTTGATGTCCCCCTACTTGCTTTCTACAGAGCTGATGTGACACGACATGGAGTGGAATATTGATATAGCTTTGTAGGTTAGCTAAAATGTATGTGGAGAATCTAGGTACTCCCTGAGGGTGACACTATGCACCAGAAGGCCTCATTCTGTAGCTCTGCATGACCTTTACTTTGTGGTTTCATCTTTTAAAATGCTTCTTTCAAGCAAATGTCTTCTAGACAGGCTGTGGGTATTAAATGATAATTCCCTTCAGCTTCCCTCAGCCCTTCTGGATTTTCATGACAAAATTCTCTTGAAAACATCTAAACAATCTAAGAGTTCAGACAACAACTGACAGTTGCCATTTTATTTTATTTTATTGTGATAGTAAACTACAAAAAACCTTTTACCAGAAAAGTGTTTGACCTTCCTGACATTAATACCAGCATGTGCTGGGAGTATCAGAAAACCCTCTGTACACTTGGAGTTGAATGGCACTGCTGCTCTTCTGATGGCTGCATGTCAGAAGCATGAAGCAGCTTAACAATCCCAGACCAGGATTGGGCATGTTGAAGAAAAATGTATGGAAGGTGGCTGTGTTGCTGATGCTTTGTGCTGTGCAGGTCTCTAGAGAGGTCGCCTTCTGCTTTGTTGAGCCAATACCACACACCAGACCAAACACATGGTATTCTTCAACCTGCAGTAATCTGTCTAGTTGTTTTGAGTGGTTTTGCTCAATTCTGTAGATTTTAGCCCAAAGCTTTCATTGTGAAATGACTGTTTTGGCTGAAAGCCTGTGTGAATACCTAGGAAGGATATGGCCCACCAGTGCTCTCACTGGAACTCATTTTGCTGTTTGTTGCCATATGTCCTGAGCAGTGTTTAGATTTAGAGCAGCTGGAGTCCTGGTCCTGAAGTAGAGCAAACAGCAACCAAAAGGGGAGGGGAGGAAGGGAAGGGGAGGAGGGAGGGGGAAAGGGTAGGGGGTGGAAATAAGAATGAGATGGGCAGAGAACAAAGTTTCCCATTGACATTTTATTTCTGCAGCAGAATTGGGCTTTTTATTACTTGGGTTGCTCTGAAGTATTTTGCATATAGAAGTGACAAGAGTAAAGAGACTTCAGAAGCAAATCCTGTTGTATGTACATAGGCTAAAAGATGTGAAAGTGATTCCTGAATTGTTGGAAAAACAAGCACTAATTATGTGCTTCAAACCTATAAACTACTATGTACTGTGTGGAGAATTTCGGTGCTCTTTGAAGGAAGCTAGGAAATAATCTAGACTATAAAAAAATGTCTCCAGTTGATTGACAGGCTGAATTGTAAGGCAGAATTGGGAGGAAAGTATGAGTAGAAGGACGGAATACCATTAAGTCTAGCAAAATTTGGACTGTAGTCTCTATTAGCTACCTAGTTCAGGAATAATTACACTTGCACAGACCACTTTCTATTTTAAATATATATCAAAAACCACAAAAGGATTTAAGCTGCCATAGT
Source organism: Monarcha castaneiventris obscurior (assembly GCA_026261815.1). Lineage (NCBI taxonomy): Eukaryota > Metazoa > Chordata > Aves > Passeriformes > Monarchidae > Monarcha > Monarcha castaneiventris. The sequence continues at coordinate 5,328,505 of JAMPIT010000472.1, forward strand.
TAAGCACTCAAATGTTAATAAACATCATAGCAGGATCTTGCAGTTTGTGTGTCCATACAGTTCTCAGTTGCATAACTGGGTCCTCCTTCCCCTGCAAAACTTTTTCCTTCGTGTGCCTCCTGCACGATGCACAGGGCACCAGGCACTGCATGGTACCAGCCAGTGGCTGTCAGGAGATACTCAGAAAAAGAGGACAAATGGACAGCGGTCCTTTCATGGTTTACGCAATCCTGTCTTCTCACAGTTTGCTGGGGTTTGGGGTTTGTTCCAGTAGACCTCCATCACTGCAGGCTGTGTGTCTTTAATAGATGCTGATGCATTTAGCTTCATCTGAAATAGTCTCATCTCTTTTATTAATCAGCTATATACTTGTAGCTTCCACAGTTTTCTGCAGCAAGAAGTTCTACACTTTGATTTTATGAGGGGGGAAAACACTTCCTTGGTTTTGACTTTTGTTATCTGATAATTTTGTTCTGTTCCCTAACCTCTTGAATTGATAAAGACAGTGAGGAGCAAAACACCCTTCCAGGGTGTCAGGTAGTCCAGCCCACAGCAGGTATAGACAAAGCTAAGGTAAAAGTCCATGCTTAGTCACTGAATACTGATGAAAGGAAAGGGTATTTGCTCTAATAAATTTCTACACCCATTCATAGGTCTATGCTAAAGTTGTCCTTCTCACTTTTATCACAGGCACCTCCCAAGAAGTGTGCTGCCACACTGTTCAGTCTAAATGTCTTAATTCCTCAAATGGTAAAGTTCATCCTATTACTCCCCATTCTGGTCACTTTTTAAGTCCAAAAACATTTTACAGAATGGTATTTCCATTAACAAGTCCTTCGGGTTTGCCAAGAAAAATAAAAAGGACTTCAAGCCATGTTGCTAACCTTGTTTCAACACTTGCTGCCTTTTGTTAGACCTCTGGACTCTGGGTTCTTCAACAAAGTCCTGAAATGGCCTTTCTTTCTGAGTGGTGTCTAGTTGCTTATGGGGAGCCAGGCTCTAAAACCGTACCATTACAAGACACCGATGTGACAGTTAACTGCCTGGATGTCCCTTGCCAAAGACTATCCTGGCATGCTCCACATCAGCTATGGGGTTTTTTTAAAAACTACTGGATAGGAGCCCAAACTGACTGAAATAACTCAACAACATTCACCATGCTCAGCGTACTTGAAGTACAAAATACTGATAAAAATTTTTCCTCTGGACTAGTAATCATTTTCAACAATTTTAAACCTCTGTCTGGCTTTCTGTTTCATGGACGCTGCTATACAACAGCACTGAGCAGCAGTGAACAGAGAAGGTGGTACATCCTAAGTGCACAAGGTGCTATCTACGGTGTGTTATCCTGAAGAAACAGTCTCTTGGGACAGGGAAGTTGTTGAACAAGGCAGCTGTAGACGTTATTTCTATAACTTGATATTACATCAAGTGTTACTCTTGTATTAAGCTGAGGGTTAGAGGAGGAAGGAGGCAATTTCAGAAGCCTGCTTTATCAGTAGTCCTGCTTTCCGACCTAGTCCAGATCTCTGCAGGTCCTTTTAGGATAAAATTGCCTTCTCTTTGCACAGGTTTGTGATCTTAAGTGAAGTTGTGGTCTTCTGTTTATGACAAGCCTGATAGCAACGATATTTTAGGATATACAGATGGGGGATCAGCTAAGAACAGGGCTTTATAGTGTTTGGTGCTATATAAGCATATCAGCACACAGGCAGTGCTCCTCTGACACTTTGCCCGAGAACAGGAGGAAGTAACTCCATCCTAATCCCTCTACCAGGCTATCAAAGGGAGGAGGTATGCTGGGACTGCTATCCCAGCTCTGGAGAATGGGATGGGAGGCAGCTCAGGAGCTGCGAGTGTCAGAGCACAAGACCAGGATCATGATGGTATCCAGTTCTACTTTGCTATCACTTCTTTTCCCCACCAAGTAGTGATGCTTCTGTTCATATTGCTGCACATCATGCATCAACACTTGCTCCAGCAGCCCTGGTAGGGCAGCAGCGGGGCTGGTCAGGCAGCTTATTGAAATGAACACCCTGCATTCCTTGTAAATGGCCTGTAAATATCAAGCCTGGGGTTTGGGTTGGAGTGTTTCTTGTTTGTTGGGTTTTTTGTTTGACTTTTATTTGACTTTTTTTGTTGTTGCTGTTTTTTGTTTGTTTGTTTTTCCTGTGGCTTAAAATTAGTTAACAGAGGTAGGCTGTAGCAGACTGAATTGCCTGTTTCCTGAAAGAAACGTTTGATCTTGGGATATTCTTTGGAATATTCAGGGATATCTTGAACCACCCCCCCCCCAACTTGGAAGGTGCCAGATCAAACTCCATTTTTACACTTAGACAAGTGCAGCACTACCTAGACAGCAGTGAGTGCTGTATGCCAGAAGGTGTTTCTTGTTCTCTTGGCAGCAGCGACAGTACCTGTGCTCACTGATGTCTGCCTTAGGCCAGCCCTGCACCTGGCTTTGCAACAGCTCCTGAAGCTTTGTAGTTCATGGAGAGGGATGGGGCAAATAAGGGCAGAAACTGCTGTGTGCTGCTGCAGTGATAAACCGTAAGCTCTGTAAGACAGCTCCAGACAAACTAGTGCCAACTGCATGTGGAGAATCGCCAGTTGTCTGGCATCCAGAAAAGCACTGCAAAACTCGTGTACTGACAACTTGCCCTTTAGAACTAGCACAGATCCTTCCGGAGCTGCATGTACTCCAACACCAGGAATCCGCCAAGCCCTAAACATTGGCTCCCAGGGACTGGACTTGTGAGTGCACGTGACTTTGTAGTATTTTAAGTTAACACATCACAACTTCAGCCCATTACTGGAGTTGAAGCAAGGCATGTTTGCACAGCTTTTTTTTTTTTTCTTTTTTTTTGTTTAAATTGGTGAGTAGCTTAGCTGGAGACGTGCAGGACTGCTGTTGCTTTTTGCCATTTTTGCTTAAGGCAATAGCAGAGCAATCTGCATGTAGTTAACAGACTGGAAAAGAATAGCCAGAATTTTAGGCACTCTCTTCCCTCCTGGCAACTCCACTCCACTAGTGCAAATATTTCATGACCATTTAGGATGACTGTATAACCATCTGTGAGTTTGGAGGTGGTTGTGTTTTTATTTATTATTTTTTAACCCAGAAAGCCTAAACCAAACTGGAGTGTAAAGCTCTGCTGCACCTAAACTTTCTGGTGCCTTTGCTAGGCAGATCTCTGTCTGGGAGGAGGTGGGGAGTGCTTGGCTTTCTCTTTTTTTTTTTAATTATTCATCCATAATTCTCACGTCTCTGAAGTCTCTCAAGAGAAAACACAAGTGCTGAGAACCTGCCTTTCTGATGCACTGTTTGTGTCTTCATGGATTGTTTTATTGCCTAGAGAGATCACACCTCAGTGACATCTACATGCAGTGATGCCAGAGCCCCACCCTGCACACCTCACTGCTCGGGTGCACCTGGCAGGGGGAACTGTATGCTTCATTCAGGTTTCATTTCACAATGGAATTGTTTCATTTTCCTTTAAATGGCACTTTGAAAGAACATGTGTTACAGGATTTCAGTGCTCTGTTGCTTTTGTACTGCTTGGTTCACTCAATGCAAAGACTTTTGTCCTCAAGTGCCTGTTTTTTTCTCCCTGAAGATGCAGAGAGGCTACAAAACTATTTCAATATCATGCAATAACTAAATAGAAATTTAATGTTTGCAGTTTAATCTACAACATCTAACCCCATCAGCTTTCATACACCCAATCAGATAATCTGGGGACAGTACAGGTTTGGAAGGACAGCCTGCAGCACCTGAAGCTTCACTGCAAGACACAAACTCTCATCTCTGCAAACTTTCTTGGGTGTGCCCTTCTTGCGGTTCTTTCACCTCCCCTGCATTCACCTGATTTCCGCTCCGAACCTTCCAGGGCAGGGGGGCAAGACCCTGGCCCTTGGTATCGCACCTAGGTTTGAAGTTTGCTCTGTCCTGTGTCCCAGACCCCACTTAATCCCCAGCCCTCAGAGGTGGGGGGCAGCCACACAGTGGTGGCCTCTGGGGCACACCATGGCACACAGCCTGCAGCGGTGTGAGGCTCCTCAGGCCACAACAGGGTCAACTAACCACTCCTCTCACTAAAATACACTATTTAATTGGGTGTTTCCCCCTTTTACAGCCTTGTGTAGAGCTCCCCCAAAACTACACCAGTGGTTTTGTGTGCTAGTGTTTTCCAAAGCTAGGTTGTTTAGCCTAGGGGAGGCGTGACCTTATCGCTCTTTACAACCACCTGCAAGGAGGATGTAGCCAGCTGGGAGTTGGCCTCTTCTCCCAGGCAGCCAGCGACAGGACAGGAGGACACAGTCTCCAGATGTGCCATGGGAGGTGTAAGCTGGACATTAGGATGGATTTTTTCACAGAAAGGGTGATTGGACACTGGAATGGGCTGCCCAGGGAGGTGGTGGAGTCACGGTCCCTGGAGGTGTGTAAGGAAAGGCTGGATGTGGCACTCAGTGCCGTGATCTAATTGACAGGGTGGTGTTCGGTCACAGGCTGGACTTGATCGCAGTCTTCCCCAAACCAATTGATTCCGCCCCTCTTCGGGAAACGCGGGTTCGATCGGGGCGAGCCCGCCGAAAGGCGCCGCCTGGGCCCTCTCCTGGCCCGCGGGAAGCGGCCACGCGCTGCACTGCCTTTTCCTACGGGAGAGAATTACTCCAAAAACATCGCCCTAAACATGGGCACAGGGCGAGCGCACCGCAGCTCCCACATACTCACCCACCGCCCCTCACAGGGGGCACGGCCCGCCCGGCTCGCCCCGTCCCGCTCCGCCCCGAGGGACGGATCGGTGGCGCCGCTGTTCCCAGGACAGCTCTGGGAAGCGCCGAGCGCCGGGAAGGTCCCGCGGGAGCTCCGCGCGGCCGGCGGCGCCCACAGCCGCGGGGCGGGGTCTGCCCCCTGGCGGCCGCCTGGCCCCGCGCGCCGCAGCGCCAGCAGCCGGCCTGCCGTGAGGGCCCGCGAGCGCCGGGAAATGGCTGCGGGACCTCACCGGCGTGTGCACATAGCTACAGGGACGGTGTGAAGAGGATGGGGCCAGGCTCTCCTCGGTGGTGCCGGGCAGGAACTGATGCACGGCAAGTTCCACCTGGATACGAGGAAGAACTTCACTGTGCAGGTGACCGAGCACTGGAACTGATTGTCCAGAGAGGAGTCTCCCTCACTGGAGATGTTCAAGAACCATCTGGACACAATCCTGTGCCAGGCGCTCTGGGATGACCCTGCTTGAGCAGAAGGTTGCACCAGATCACCCCCTGCAGTCCCTTCCAATCTGACCCATTCTGTGATTAAATATACAGTAGATACACCACATCCTCCTAGCAGTGCCCAAGAGCAGCATTTATAGAGGGCAGGCAGGCTGGGTGTGGGAAAGGAGGAAACCCAGGCACTGGGGTGAGGCTGTGGTGCTCCTGCCCTTGCACCGCAGGCCTCCTGTGAGGAAGGTTTATGCTAATTCACTCAAATATCAAGGGAAACTGCTCCGGTGGTTTTCCCAGGATGAGGCTCCCTTCTTCAGCACTGTCACTGGGTGTGCTAACCCCTCGGTTTCCCTAAACACTGGGAATTTGACTATATCATTTGCAGTAGCAAAAGGCTGCCCATGTTTTCTCGTGATCTTTTGATACAATTTTACTCATTTGTAGACTTCAAAGTGTGGCAAACCTAGTCTCACAAACCGATGCTAACTAATTTATACAGAAGCTTGACCCAAAATTTTAAAATTGAGGTATAGGTATCCTCATATTGGGCACTCTGGTGGGGAAAACAGGACAGCCAGTTCCCTGTTCTGGCTGCTGGTAGTGTGGCCTTAGGAAAGTCATGATTGGGTTTCCTTTTCTTAAATCAGGTTTGTGGCAGGAGATTGTTTGGAAAATGATTCGCACCCTGAGCAGCGATATGTGAATAGTAATGTTAAGCGGTAGGAAGGGACCTTAAAGATCATCTAGTCCTAACCCCCCTGCCATAGGCACGGACATCTCCCACTGGACCAGAGCTCCATCCAAACTGGCCTTTAACAGTTTCAGGGATGGGGCATCCAGACCTTCTCTGGGTAACCTGTTGCAGTATCTCACCACCCTCACAGTAAAGAATTTCTTCCTAATATCTATTCTAAATTTCCCCTCTTTCTGTTTGAACCCATTAGTCCTTCAAATCCTATGGGCTCTAGCCCCTTGCATAGGCAGTAAGGCCAGTTTATATCCATCCTGTAGACACCAGCCTGAGCATGGGATCAGGAACACGGTGTCCCTGAAAGGCAGCTCTCCTCTGGATGGAGATTTTCCCTTGTTTGGACCAAGACCAAACTCATGGACACAGGCTGGCAAGGTCCAGTGGCCAACCCGAGATGGCTGGAGATACTGTGACCCTTGCACACCTGGAAGGAAGGAACGGGGAGGGGGCCAAGTCTCTGCTTTCTTCTCCCGGGATTGGCTGCCTCAGCTCCCGTCCCCTCCCAGGTGAGTCTCTGCCATCACTGGGCAGGGCAGGTCAGGCTCAAAGAATCAGAGACTTGTTAGGGTTGGAAGGGACCTTTGGAGATCATCCAGTCCAAACCCATGGCAAGGCAGGGTCTTCTCGAGGCAGGGTGACACAAGAACACGTCCAGGTTGGTTTTTTAATGTCTCTAGACAGCGAAAATCCACGACGTTCTTGGGCAGCCTGTTCCAGTGTTCTGCCACCCTCAACATAAAAGTTCTCCCTCATGTTGAAGTGGAGCTTCTTATGTTTTCATTCATAGCCACTGCTCCTCGCTCTCTCGCAGGGCGCCCCTGAAAAAAAAAAGTCTGGCACCATCCTTTTGGCACCTGCCTTTGAGATATTTATAAGCATTAGTGAGATACTCTCTCAGTCTTCTCGAGCGCCATTTCGGCAGGCCCGGGCCCCCTCCAGTGCCTTCCCCGGGCCGGGCGGCGGCAGAGGGCGCTGGCCGGGGCGGCCGGGAGGAGGCCGGCAGCCGCAGCCTTATCAGCGCGCCGCAGGCCGGGCCGGGCCCGCGCGGTCGCGGCTTCCCGGCCGCCGGCCCATGGGCGGCGGCGGCGGCGGCGGGGGCTCGGAGGCGCCTCCTCCTCCTCCTCCTCCTCCCGCCGCAGAGCCGCGCGGCGGGGACCGGCGGCCGCAGCAGTAGCTCGGGAGCCGCGCCGGCCGCATGGCGGGCTACGCGCCGCGCCTGCCCTGGCTGCTGCCGCTGCTGCGCCGGGCGGCGCCGCCCCCCTGGGCTCGGGCGGCCGCCGGGCTCCGCGCCCCGCCGCGCCCGTCCGGCAGGTGCGGGGCACAGCCCCCGCTGCCCCCGCTGCCGCCGGGCTCCCCGTCTTACGGCCGCCGCCTCCTCCCCGCTGCGGCGGCGGCGGCGGGCGGCGCCCCGCGCTCCCTGAGCACCGCGGCGGGCACGGAGCCGCCCCGGGGGTCTGCGGGCGCCCCGCCGCGCTTCGAGGCTCGGAGGCTGCTGGCCCTGGCGCACCCCGAGCGCCGGAGACTGACAGGTACCGGGGCCGCCCCGGGGCTTTGCCCGAGCGGGAGGGGGCGGCGGGCGCCCCGCCCGGAGGGGCTGCCGGGGCCGAGGTGTGCGGCCGGGGTGCGCCCCCCGAGCGGCCGCCGCCGGGGCGAAGAGGAAGGTCGCGGTTCCCTGGCGAACCGGCCCTGCTGGCAGCATCCCAGCACAGCGCGGATCTTGGAGCGAACCTTCCATACGTGTGAAAAGCCAAAAACATGCAATTTCCCCCCTCTTCTCACTTTGCCATCTCTTAATCTGTTGGTTTTTGAAGGGAAGGTAAAAGTTTTGGAAGTTAACAGAACTCGGTTCCATTTGTTTAATGCCTCTGTGCATGTTCAGTGCTGGCTTCTCAATCTGCCTGCAATAAATTTGGGCCCAAGACTCTATGAAATGCAGTAAAAGGGGGAATCCAAAGCTTTTCTTTCTTTTTTTTTTTTTTTAAATAAATGGGAATTCTCTCCTCCAACAATTTTTTTACTTAAAAACTTTTATAAGATGTTTTGAACATTATTTATTTTCTGCTGTCTGTTTGGTGAAGTCAAAACACCATGGTTGTATAAATTACACCTTTAACACCGATATTTTCAACACAGTATAAACGAACTTTTCTTGAAATTGCTGCTCATAGGTTAATAGGATAATAGCTGTTGGTAAGAAAACAATGTCAAATTATTGTGTGCTTTGGGTTTTTAAGGCATCTTTATTGGTAGACAGTATGTGCACTATCATGGCAATGAAAGGCCTGTAGTCTTTTGCAAAAATTTAGGTAGTTCCTATGGAATGCGTAAATGGCGTTTGAGAGAAGAGAGGTGAGGTAGTTAGAGGTGGTTTGTGAAATAAAAATACAAATACTTTGCACAAGATTTTATTCAGAGTGGATATTTACAGAGTTCATTACATGTTGGTGTTATATAGTCAACATAATTTGGATCCAAATGAATGTTTATAGATTTTAGACTACCTGCCGATTTTACAGTGAAGTTTTAAAAGTCTGTGGTTTTCCCATTTAAATTTAATCAAGTAAATAAATCAGCTATTTTAAGGATGGCTTTTAGGACCCAAAGCTTCTAAATAACTGAAAATTTAATTTAGTTCACTTTACTGGGCACTCACTGTCAGCTTCTTTATCACAGGCAGGGTATGGTATGCTTGTTTGTAATTATGTTTTGAAATAGAGCAAAATATCCTTAATCTGTGCAGTCTGCTGATGGTTTTATTCAAGTAATCAGCTATCACAGTTATTAAAACCAGCTACATGCAGTTTTATCTTTTGAGATAACAAAATGGCCTGAATTAAAGTTTAAAAAAACCCTAACACAACAACTTGATTTATCAACTCATGAGGATGAAAAAAATATGAAAATGTAATAACTGCGTTTTGGTGTTCAGTTGGTCTTCATTCTGGGAGAAGAGAGAATTTATGTAAAATTCTTCTTTATTGACACCCCACTTAAGGGCAAACTTTTGTTGTTAAGTTGTAATTAGGTGGGATGATGGAAAAGCTAACAAGGAAAATGCTTTTGGTCATTACAGAGTGCAGGGATAACTAATATGGGTAAAATGCATTTTAGGTGGTTGTGGGGAAATTGCATCTACCCATTGTATTTAAAATATGTTAAAATATGTTGCATTTTGTTCCTGTTGAAGCTTGGTACTGAGAAACTAGTCTTTAAAAACTCAGTATTGGTTTTTCTGCATTCAAAAAAAGAGGAAGGTTAATGGTTTCACTATATGAAACAATGAGCCAAGGGTCAAACATTTAATTTCCTCTTCCAGTCCACATAACTGGTAAGCAAAAGCTGTGAGATCTCTTCAGAGGTCTACAGCTGCTGTTTAGTTCTGCAGGAAGGTTGAGTTCTTCCAGATTTTTTTCTGTTTTATAGAACCAGTGGCTGGTAACATGGGGGTGTAGCAGCACCAGTGTGGAGTGCTGTGTACCTTTTCTGGAACTCCCTGTGGTGTTCTGTCTGCTCACTGCAGTTGTGAGTTGACGTTCACAGTCACAGAAGGTGGAGTGGCTGCCGTGAGGACAGTGGCAGACAGTGGGAGCAGAGGATGATTTATGAGGAAGTTGAGCGAGACTGCTTTCACCCATCGTGGTGCGCTGGGGAAGTGCTGTCAGCTGATGGGGTGCAGGTACAGAGGTGAAGGTGACCTGCTCCCGTTGTGGTTGGCACCAAGGGAGAAGGTCCCATCTTGTTCTCTGCAGGGCCTCCTCACCATCCAAGGCTCAGGAAGAAGTGGTGTGCTCTGGCCTGGAGTTCCAGTGCGCTGGCACGCAGCACCTCTTGCAGAAGGAGCTTCTGACCCTCTGGAGGCTCCTGGGAATGAAAATAAATGTATCAAATGTCATACTGCCAAAAAAAAAAAGGAGAAAAAAAAGTATCAGTATAATATGTTCCGTGTCCAGCTACTTCTACAGTGGGGTGGAGCTATGAGTATATTTTAAATGGGACATGTGTGTTAAATTTTGTTGCTTGCAATTAAAGTGGTAAAAAGAAGCCTAAATACTATGGTGGGAATTCACTCTGTTAGTGACCACAGTTTTGTGTAGTGATTAGGAGTTTGTAAATCCTGTAATACCTCCCAGGTTTAACAAAGGAGAGAAGTAGTTGTAGGAATTCTTTGGCTGATCTAGTGGAGTCAGGTAAGGTAAACCTGCGTCTTCAGTTTACATTCAGTTCCTGGGGAAGAGGACCGGGCCATTGTTGAAATTATGGCATCCTGCTGTGTGTGTGTGAGACCACAAAAATGCCTTTTCAAAATGATCCCTTTTATTTCCTGCTGCCTCCTTGTTTCTCCCCGTGAGAATCTGTCTGTTGCACTTTATCCAAGCCACACTCGAAGGAAACAATAGTTCTATTGAATTGTAAAGTAAGCACAAGGAACTCTGAAATTTTTAATCCTATAGCAAAGTGTGCCCTTTCCCTGTATAAAACTATCTGTGCACCATGTAAGAAGGTTTGTTTTGTACACAAGTCTTCTTTAGAGGCATTCAAGAAATGTTATTTCATAAGTTTTATTTGGTAATTTTTGGCAAATTTGGATAGCTGCTTTCCTACGGATTAAAATTTTTAATTAAGTCGAAGAGCACTGCCCTGTTCATAAAATTACACCAGGTGATGCACTTTGATTTTTTTGAAGGCAATTCTTGTGGTTTTAAAATCGTAATTCTTGTATGTGTACATATATATAGGGGTAACTTATTGCATAAATACAGGCCAGATGCTTTCTGTTGTTTCTACCCTAGTTTTTCTTCTGACTTTGTCAGTGTTTGGTACGAAACTCACAAAAGGTCCAAGCAGCCTTGTAGCTTTATCACAGAAAGTTTGTTTTTCTGTGCCTAATTGGTGACAGTTGCTTATTTTAGACTGGTGGTGAACTGTTAACGAAGCTACTTAAGTAAGACATTGCAGAAACGGTAGCTGCTTATCACTGTGGTCAGTTAGGTGCTTAGAGTTTAAATTCCTTGGGGAACGTTGTTGCTGCATTATTTGTATAAATTGCAGAGATAGGAGTACTAGGTAGGTTGTCTTCTATACGAGGTAAATATGAACAAGTTAAATGCTTTACTGTTAAATGCACGATAAAAAAAGAAGCCATACTCTCTCCTGTAAACCTAGAGTTATTCTGTTACCTTCTAGCGTTTTGTGAACTGCATTTTTTTTTTCTCAGCACAGTAACACAGTTGTTCTTAACAATGTAAGGAGGGTGGTTCTAAAACGTTCTTGCATAATAATAGGTGCAGTGTAGATGTCATGTATGAATTTACTTTAACACAGAAAGAAAACCACACCACTTATACCTAACTTAGAACTATACAGAACATCCTTAAGTGCTTACAGTGCACTCTGGAAGAAGGTTTTTATCTTGTAGTAAGTATTTGCAGAGCTGACTCTTTGCAGGGTTGTTACCCAAAAATATTGTGGACCAGGGCCCACCAAAAGGAAACGAATTTTATTCAACCAACAAATATAAAATTTACCAGTGCATCTTTCTCCCATGGAAGAACAACTGAAGAGCCTGATCTTTCTGAATGCACATGATAATGTGGTAGATTTTATTCATCACTCCAAATGCCCTTGTGGAAAGCCAGTTAGCGTTAAGCTAAAAAAATCCCAGTGTATTAAATAAAACTGCACAGGTAACTGTGAAAGGACAGACATTCATTGTTACTGGTAAAAGGATATTTCTCACAAATCCAAAGCTTGCTTCTGACCCACCAGCTCCCCATATTTAAATGAAACCAGTACAATACTTGAAAGATTTTAGGAGGTAACATTCATAGCTTATGGAGTAGTAAAACTAGCCACAGTGACCTGTTGCTGGGTTACTGTGCACTGCCAGATATCATCAATACCTCATTTTTCTGACTTTCATCCCTGATTGGCTTGGGTGATCTTAATTCATCTGAGGTAAAATCCTTATGCATTTGTCTTTAAAACAGCCCCTCTCCAAACAGGCTTGCAAGTATTTTGTCTTCGTAGACTTCCACATACTATACTGGGTGAGAAGGGTGCTCTAGTAAGAACCAGCAAAATTAGAAACATTCTCTGTCTTAATGGTGTTTTTGTGTGTAGAAAATTAATTGATGACTCTTTGGAGTCCCTTAGTCTGCATTCTGAAGAGAGGTTTCTGATACCTCTGCCTAATTATTGCTTGTAAACATCCTGGTTTATCACTTGGCAACCAATACCTTGTCCTCGAAGGAAGTTGCAGGTTTGCTGTCAAGAAGCAAGCCCATGTTAGCCTTAACAGAGAGTGTGTTCATCTTAATAGTGATAAAAGCATCACTTTGTACAGCAGTCTGGATTTCTGTGCAAGTAGACAAGCAAAATGTTTGCCTAATGTTTCTAAGAGGGTTGCTCAGCTGCTGCTGCAGCCAGCTTGCCTTGTTGCTTCTGTTGCTACTTTGAAGTCCTGGTTTTATAAGTTCCACTGATCTGCCTCACATTTTCTTTATTGTCATCTCATAGCCTACAAAAAAATTACTTTAAAAAATAAAAGGGTGTATTTTGAAAGCTTCGTTTGATGTAATTTTTTGGGTAACAGAGTAAGCCGTGTGAAACTAATATTATAGAGTTTACTGACCTTTTTTTTCTATCAGCAACAACCTTCAGTGTCACTGGAGTGTCTTCATATCTGGTTTCGGAACACATTGAACTCCTCCCTTCAGCCAGTTATCACCGTGACAGCTCCTTTGAATGAGGAGATGGAACGAGTGTTTGCTGGTTCCTGTTTTTTCAACTAGTCAACATTTTAAAACAAACAAAAAAGAGCAGCCCCTTAGCAACTGCACTGTTTTCCAGTTGGTGTGCTGGTCTAATGAACATGAGAGTTTCAATTAGGGAACCTTATTTTGCATGTGATTTGTGATTAAATTAATAACGACGGGTATGTTGCTTAGTTCAGTGGTTTTCAGATTACTTTAGGTACTTGTATTTGCTCTTCATTCAGTTAAGGCTGTTGGAAGTAACTACAGTGAAACGTGTGCTTGTTCGAATGAAGAAGAGCTGAAGATAAATTCAAGCCACTGGACAGAAACATTTTTAGCCATACAGTCCTCTTCCTTCTGTGAATATTTATATCTGCAGTTCGTGTGCACTGTTCCATCTGTAACTGAGAAATTGTCTGGACTAGTGAAGACTGAGCTGCCATGCAGTACTATGCTTATAATCAATGCTTTTGTCCATCTCCAGCTGCCTTGGAGACCAACCAGCTTTTTCTCACAGGAAATGACCTGAGTTCTGTTAGATTTTTCCCTGCTGCTTTACAGTTTAGTACACCAGTGCTGCCAGCCTGTTAGTAAGGTCCTTCATTAATTTTTAGCTAGTAAATAACATTCTTGTGAGATGTGCCTATGGTGTAGATCAATAAGTTTGCAGCAGAAAGTTTTTCCCTTTCTCCTCTGGTTTCTTATAGTTTCTATAGCTTCAAGTTAAAGATCCAAATCCTGTATCTTTCACTCACTTGCTGGCTTGAGTGTAACACAAGGGTAAGATTGCAAACAAATCTTGAATAAGAAGCACAGGCTGCAGGTGTTCATTTTTTGTACTCTGGCTTCTTCTTTACACGGCTGTATTTACACTTCAAGTAAAAACTGAGACAAAGCTTTCCACATGGGTGTGGAAGTGGTAAGAAGCATCAGACTGTCTGCATCAGGTGTTAGAAATATTGCTTACAGCAGCGTGATGCTGGGACGCTGGCTGCTGTCTTTGTCATAGAAGTGATACAAGAATAGAACTAAACTTCAGGACCTTCAGCACAGTATATTTTTGTCTTCAAAGGCATTTTTTGCTAGTAGTTTTGTAGCAATCCTATGAATGGTTGCTTTAAGTGTGTGGTTGGTTTTTGGAAAATTATGCTATATAAATGTTATTGTTTGTTGTGGTTCAGTGGTTTTCATATCAATTTTTTTCAGTTTTCAATTAAGATGTGGTTTTTTTCTAGCTGTCAGCCTTCCAAAGGCAAGCTTGGCTTGCCTTTTTAGAACTAAACTGTGTTCCTGGCTCAAGAAATTTCTTTGCAGATTTAGGTTCAAAAGGCTAGGTTTTGGTCCAGTGTGATTTTCATACTTTGTGATACACCTTCAAAAAGCTACACAGGTTGTTCTATGGGTGATCCTGCAACTGGAATTCAAGAGCTCTGCTCATCAGCAAATGTACTTCTAATTAAGACTTATGCTATTTTTCTTTTAGACCAACAATAGTAAAGAGTAAAACAAAATTAATGTTTATAAACTCCATCAGTCAAGAGGAAATCAAATTTTGGGGGATTTTTGGGCTTGGGTCACGTTTTTTTTTTTCCCATCCAATAAAATTGCATGGTTAAATGGTTCTCAGATGAGATCTTTACTTCAGTCCATTGTTATCTCAAAAACAGACAACTGGAAGCTTTCATACAGTAACAAACATTAATAATAAAATCCAAACCAAACAGGAGCTGAAGGATTGTGTGTGAGAATTTGGTGACTGCCAATGCTCTCTAAGGGTGACACCTGTGAAAAGTTGTCTTTGTTGGATGGTGCTGTTGAAGATTAGACAAGAGAAGCGATTCCAGGACTGTGATTGAATACAGAGGCTTTCAGAGTCTTCAAATGTGCCTTGCCTAAGTTAATTTATTACAGTGGCTTAAAAGACCCCTTTCAGAACTGGGTGTGAAAGAGTGCTGATTATTTCAATTGGCACTTGCAAGCTTAATAGAAATTTCAAGTGAAAAATCATTTCATTTGTACTATTAATGATCTTGTAAGTTCAGAATAACTTTCCTTTTTCTTGTTGATTTGCAGCTGCTGTTGGCTTTCTGGCAGTTTCCAGTGTCATTACCATGTCAGCCCCTTTCTTTATGGGGAAAGTTATTGACATTATTTATACAAATCCCAGTGAGGATTTCACTGACAGCCTGACCAGCCTGTGTGCCTTGCTAAGTGGAATCTTTTTATGTGGTGCTGCTGCTAATGCTACTCGTGTCTACCTCATGCAGACTGCAGGTAAAAACAGAAGCAAAAGTGGTACTAAGAGTCATCTTGTTTTTTGCAGAGTCAGGATATCTAATGATCTTAAATAAATTCTTGGCAATGGCCAAGAGATGATCTTGGAATTGGTAGCATTTTTTAACCAGAGCAAAGGTAAACTAATAATGCAAAGACAAGTATGCTGGAATGATTGCTCAATTTTATTTACTGTTAGGTGAGATCTTAAAAATCTCACCTGACAGATCTTACCAGACTCTCTTCCCTGTAATGTGCTTTGTTCAGTGCTCTGCAATCCTGTGATTTTTATATTGTTGGTGTCTGTGTAAAGTCTCTTGTGTCATGCTTGACTGACTTATGTTTCTGACAGGACAGAGAATTGTGAAACGTTTGAGAGCAACCATGTTCTCCTCTATTGTGAAGCAAGAAACGGCTTTTTTTGACAAGACCAGAACAGGAGAGCTGATAAACCGCTTATCTTCAGATACAGCCCTCCTGGGCCGCTCAGTGACTGAAAACCTTTCAGATGGGCTCAGGGCAGGAGCACAAGCATCTGTGGGGGTTGGAATGATGGTATGGTGGTCTCTTACTTGCTTGACACTTCTTGTAGTTTCACATTTGTTTCAGTTCTGTTAGGTGAGCGTGAGTCAGTTCAGGAGCAATTGCGTGCTCTTGGGTACACGTGTATTTCATTGGTTATCTAAAACCAATGCAGAGATTATTGCAATAGGTGATGTGCCTGTAGCCAGCCACTTGATATTTACTCACAAGCAAAATTTGGAGGATGAAGGATTGAAATTAACTAAGATTGCTACCCAGAGTTATCGACAAAATGTGGTAGGCAAATAGCTGAATTCCATTCTTACTGAAGATACTAAAATCAGTGATAGCATTCCCATGGTTGTAGGTAAAATATGGTATGAAGTGCCTGATATGAAAATCCTCAAAGTTGGTTGATTCTGGTTAAAGCCTAGGTGAGCAAAGGCAGCATCACATATTTAATTAATGCAGAGGATTTTTACAAGCATTAGTCTTCCTGCTTTAGTCTGTCAGTAAAGAATATATTTATGTAGTAAGTTTGTTAATGAAGGCTTCAGTGCAGTGCATCAGTTAATATTCTTTGGTGGTCAGTTGGTTTACATGAAAATCTGACTTCTCTTGATGTTTTTTTTGTGGCAATAATCTTTTTATGCTTATGAATTGATTGCA
The DNA here is from genome assembly GCA_026261815.1 of Monarcha castaneiventris obscurior. Classification (NCBI taxonomy): domain Eukaryota; kingdom Metazoa; phylum Chordata; class Aves; order Passeriformes; family Monarchidae; genus Monarcha; species Monarcha castaneiventris. The sequence goes on from JAMPIT010000472.1 coordinate 5,344,690, forward strand.
ATTATCTTGAATGAAGGTGTAGTAATTTCTGCTGTCTACCTGGAGTTAAAAACAAATAACAAATAGTCTCCTCATAAAATTAAGCTTCCAATATTGTAATTATTAGAAACTGTTAAGAGTTTCCACGATGAAGCTTTAAAGCTTTAATATTTTGTCACTGACAAGAATTATGGCTTTCTGTACTCTCTTACAAAGAGAGTCTAAGGTTTTATCTTACCATAGATAAAATGAGATAACTTTATATAATGCATTCTGCTCCAAAATATTGCCATGAGACAGTTGTAAGAGGTGGGCTATAAAAGCTTGCCCAGAAAGAAGATATTATTAAGAAATAATTATAAAGCCTGTCAATTATGTTGATTTTGAGTTTTTCTTGAGATTTTTGTTTTCAATACAGAAAGCAAGCTGAAATTAAAACACATTAGATTTAATTTCAATAAATCTTATAAAGAGAACCTCTTTAGGTGCTTTGATGATCATTACAAGTGATAAGAATTGCAGCAGTAAATTAAATACACTGTTCCACCCATTCGTGGGTGCCAGGGAGTACTGGTGACTCCATCTGTTTGTTCCTCAGTTACCCAGAAGTACTGTATGATATTTCTCTACTCAGAGTTTCTGTATTACACCATCTATTTAATAGTTGTGAAAGCACTTTAGAAACTGTGTAATAGCTTATGTCTTTCAGCATCCCCACATGATTTCCTTGTAGGCCTGTTTATGGCAGGTTAAGATGCTTGACTAAGACCACACAGTGAGCCAGTGAGAAAGCTAGAAATTAAATCCAGATGATTTGTTTATAGTCCTTTGTTCTAACCTCTCAAATGCTGTGGAAGAATGGATATTTGGCCTGGAAAAAAAATAAAACATGATAAATGAAAGCATGGCAGCACTAAATCCCTACTAGTTTTCAAAAAGTACCAAGGGAAGTTGCACTGCAGTACTCCAGGGATTATTTTTAATCTGAATGATAAACTCTGACAATACCTTTTTCTTCTAGTTTTTTGTGTCCCCTAGCCTTGCTGCATTTGTTCTGAGTGTTGTACCACCCTTGGCTGTCCTGGCTGTGATTTATGGCAGATACTTGCGAAAACTTACTAAAATGACTCAAGATTCTCTTGCAGAAGCAACTCAGGTAACCTTTCTAGTTAACTTTAAAGTTGCTCTAGTGTATTTAGGTTAATATCTCTGAAGTTAAAGATCTTCTGAAGACAATTGCACTGTTAGTTCTGACCCTGTAGTTTTGCACCTGAGTAGTATGAAGGGTAAAAATGTCAGTAACACTTATTCATAGATCTCAAAAACAACCATGCTTCCATTGTCCATAACAATATAATGCAGAGGTACTAGGCCTTGAGAATTTGGAAATGTAGGAAACGATAAGGAGGTTAGGCTTTAGCTTTGTGAGAGCATAAAAAGCCTATGAAGTCCTGTGTAATTTGGTACCTGGGTTTGAAGAACACTTTTCTTGGATTATGGTTTTGAGCTTAAAGCTATCAGGAGCATCCTCGATGGGTGCTTCCTTTGCTAGCAAGTCTGTCTCTGGAATGCATCCCTGATGCTTGACCTGTCAGCTCTTAAATGTTTATGGTACCTGTTTCTTAAACATTTTACTCAAAGGCTTAGGGTGGGGAAACATTACTGTAAAGCATAGAAATATAATTAGGAAACCTCTAGTTAAAACAGACACAGTTGTCAGCTGTTATAAACTTGGGATGTCCTTTGTAGACTTCTGCTTGTCTTCCTCAGACTCTGTTGATGGGAAGCTCGTGCCTTTGTAAACCTGGTGTGGGACTCCATATGAACAAGCAATTGTTGTGTTCCATTAAGATTTTCAGGTTGAGTGGGGGATGGAAGAAGGAAAATTATATTTTTATATCATACTTTTACTTACAAAAGGGAGTTTTGTTTTTTCTAAGACCATCACAATGTCCATTAACGACTTAGTGTAATTGGTTACAACTGAGGTATTTTAGAATTAATGCTTTGCTGTTTAGAAGTTAAAATACTGAGTTGAAATGAGACATTAGTAGTTGGGCTAAATCAATTCCCAGCATTTCTTTGATCAAATGAGAGGAATTGTTTTAGGAAATAACTGCAGGCTTTTTTGCATGATTTAGTACAGAACAGAATATTCTTTATATTTTGTCTTCCCACATTGTTATTGCAAATTATTGTGAATAGTAATTTCCCTATGGGTGTTGTTCACACCAAAATTTTTAACCCTACTTTTATATTCTTCTGTCTCTGCTAGCACGTAAGACAATCTTGAGGTTTTTTTAAAACTGCCTGGGCATGCAGTTTGCTTTTAACTTAATAGAATTTTAAAAAAAAGGAGTTGGGGTGGGGAGGGGAAGGCATGAGAAATTTTCCAGTGCTATCCAAAGATATGTAGATTAGTGAAGTGATACTGGTTTAACTTTCAGGTGTTCTGTAATGTAAGCATTTCAAATTGTGTGTCTCTGTGCATTGTGTGCATCTGTTTTGTGCTTTGCTTCTATGCAGTTGGCTGAGGAGCGTATTGGAAACATCAGAACAGTTCGAGCTTTTGGGCAAGAAGTGGCTGAAATGGAGAAGTATACAAATAAAGTTGATTATGTGCTACAGCTGGCTAAAAAGGAGGCACTAGCTCGGGCAGGCTTCTTTGGAGCAGTAAGTATATTTTAATGAAAGTAAGCCAGCCATGTTATGCAAAGTGTCAATTATTTCAAAACTCCTGATGATACTTAGAAATCTGCAAGTAAATTATGGAGAATAAATTGAACCTACATAAAACTGTGGGAAGACTGGACTTAAATCAGTCTAAATTGCTGTGAAACTGCATTTCAAGATAAAATGGTATGATAAAGTCACTTTAAGCCTCTATTTCTGCCCCACACCCCATAGCTGGGGACTACTTACCTGAGTCCACACCTTCTACTCAAGGAATTAAACCAGTGGAAACCCTCCCCTGCCCTTTGCATTTAGAAGTTTGGCTCCCTGATGAGAGGAGCATCAATGCATAGGAAGGTGGGGAGTGCACAGGTAGGGGAGGGAGGCTTGGATTTTTCCATAACTGTTTAATTGAATTCTGAAACTGGAACATAACTGCAGACTACCAATTATTCCTCGGTAATGATGGTTAAGAATAATGTTTAGTGTTCCTTTCCACCTTGGGGAAAAAAAGCCAAAAAAGGGTTGCTTGCTTTTTGAACACTTGCTAGACAGCACAGTGCCACTGGATGTCTGGCTGGCTGTTGGCTGCCTTTACGTTAGAATTTTTGAATTTACCTCACTCCTCCAAAAGCCTAGATACCTATAGTGTGAGAGTTCTTTTTTTTACAAGGAAGATTCTGAAACGACATTTTAGAGGATGAAATTTAAGATGTATGTGACAAAATCTGCCTTTTCCTTTTTCCATAGACTGGCCTTTCTGGAAACTTAATTGTCCTCTCGGTGTTATACAAAGGAGGATTACTAATGGGCAGTGCCTACATGACAGTTGGTGAACTCTCATCTTTCCTAATGTATGCTTTCTGGGTTGGAATAAGCATTGGAGGTATGGAATGGGAAATTAGATTTTCTTCACTTTAAAGCATTATAGTCATTATAGGGTTGGGAGGGAAGAAGCTCTTAAAAGATCTGACTTTCTTAAAAGTCTTTCAAATGAACTTCTCAATAAATCATGATTTTTTTCTGAAGAGTTAATGAAAATAATAATCTATAACTTAAAATAAGCCTTCTTTTTCCCCAGAAGAAAGGTTGGTTTTTTTCAATATGGGCATGTGACAGTATATATTACTTTAATTTTCTTTAGGTCTAAATTAAGATGCTTGCTGTGCTGTGTAAAACAATAGAGTATATGGGTCTGTGTTAACCATACCCTATTTAGAAAGGCACGTAGCATTTAGCTGTAATTCAGTATAGAGTGTCCTCAACTGGAAGAGTAAACAAAGTGCCAGCAGAATACTGCACTGTGGTGCTAACCTTCTGGTTTTCCTTACTCACTGACTCCTCCTTGAAGCCCACACTCTGTAATCTACTGGCCCAGCAACAAGCTGTTCATCTTTTTGACAGAGCTGTCTTCGTGACTACATACAGGCAAAAATGAAGATAAGTTGCTCAGAAATTCGACAACTAACTGGAAGCATTCTTTAAAATGAGTCTGTTACTTTTGATAGACTAGGAGGGCGATGCAGCTTGCCAGTAGTTTTCTTTTTTAAAACTAGGCCTGATATCATGGGGAGCACAAAGATGTGCCTGAGGGCAGAATTTAACAAACCTTCTTCCTTGTATATCAAAATTCCAGTGGCACCCATTCCTACTACCAGCTCCCTTTCTTTCTTCTCTGCTTAAATCATTGGAAGTTTGCTCAATGGAGAGATATCTGGCACTATGGGACAAGCTAATGTTAGATAAATGAAGATTAGAAGCATTGCTAAAAATATCACTGAATTAACTTTTATTTGCTGTAAAAAGCAATTTGCTGTAAAAATTGCTTTCAGGTAGTCCTTAGCAGCAGCATGATGAAACTACACTTACAGACTCGTAACCTTGAGTTGGGCTTGTTGCTCTGCAAAACTAAACCCATTGTGTATATATATATATTTAGATATGTATATTTTTAATATATGCCTTGGGTTTTCTGCCCCCCTGAAATAACTCTTAACACTGTAAGCATTTTACAGTGTAAGTATGTTTATTCTGTTGGAATTCAAAGATAATGAAATCGGTGTCTTTCTTTTGAAAAGCACACAAAAATTATGAAATTGGACATTTTATATCTATGTACTACTCCATTTTCAGTTCTGTGTTGGTTTCTGTGTTTATGTCAGCTGGAAAGCCCTTCAGCTATGCTGCCTTCAAGATATTCATACAGCTGCTAAGAGCTGGGACCTAGTACTATGTGCAGGCCTTGTCCTTAGCTTTTTCTTTCTCCAGTAGTGTTTGAAGCATGGGAGACACATTTCTTTCCACTGTCCATTCTCCACACACCTTCTCAAGCGTCACTTCAGCCTTAGGTTTTGTGCCCTCTCTCCACTGTGGCTGACTCAGTCAGGCTCCCCTGTACTAGTGTAAACCTGTCTGACAAAGAAGAGCATGCAGAATGCTCTGTTCTGCTGAATGATCTGGAAATACAGCTGGTTGGATGCTGTTCTTCCTGACAGGTGAATGAAAAAGGGCATGCATAAGATGAAGTGTATTAATATTTTCTTTTCTTCAGAGTGATTTGTTTTACAGATATTTAAAAATAAGAATGGTGAATAAGGGTTATTGGTAGCTTTCGAATGAGACTGGATAGGATTTAACACGTTTAACAGTTTGTTGGAGTAAAAGATCCCCTACACATCTGATCCTTTACTGCTGCTCCTGAAAAGTATAATGGTAATTTTATCTCTTCTATGTCTTCCATTCCGTATGGATGCATAATAATGTTCTGCTTTTTGTTTAGGTCTAAGTTCCTTTTATTCTGAGCTAATGAAAGGACTAGGTGCTGGTGGACGTCTTTGGGAACTTATTGAAAGGAAGCCCCAACTTCCATTTGATGGTGGGTTCTTGGTTTGTTACTGTTTAAGAGTTGATTTTTCTCTTAGTGGTCAGCAATACTTTAGAACAGTGTGTGTAATACTTAGAGGTAGTACTGACTTATATTCTTTTCAAAGAAACTAGATATAGTCATAACCCTTCTGACTTTGCCTAAGTACAAAACAGATTATGAAAATATCCTTTAATATAAAATTTTAGAAGCCAAAAGTTTGGCTTAATTAATTAATTTTGGTTTAATTATTTATTATTTATTTAATTCTGAATATGATTTTAAATCATACTACTTTCTAAGTTATGTGACAGACGACATGGTCATTTCTAGCTTTTTGGAATTTTTTGTTGATGTCATCACTACTTCCTCTTGATTCAGCTTTAGAGAGAAAAGAGTGGAAAGAAGAAAAAGGAGAGGAGAGAGGAGCTCTGAGATGGCTGTATCTCATATTTCCACTGAAAGGCTTACCGTGCTCATCTCTAATGGCTAAGAAATGATCAGTCTGAAAAGAGAAGCTTTCAAAAGCAGGTGGCTTTCATTAAGAGTATTTTGAGCTTAAACATTTCATACTAATCCAGTGAAAACCAGTCCTTAGTAAGACATGTTGATTTGAATCCTAACCTGCAAACACACAGTTTGAGGCCTTTCAGCATCACATACTAAACTGAATTTTTGAGTTGTTCCCCCATAGGACTCAGGGACTGAGGCATGACTGGGGAATAAAAGGAAGTAAAGGGTAGGGGGATAGGGGGACTTCTGCTTATTGGGATAGTGTGGATGTGCAGCTACAGCAGCTGGTGCTTTTGGAGTGATTTGCACCTTTCTTGTTGCAGTAATACTACCCACATTTCTTCCTTATTTAGGGGGGCATGGTTTTATTTTTGCAGAAGTCTGGTTGTTGCTGGTGAGAACAAGTATCTTGGGAACAAATAATAGTGTCATTTTTCTTGCATCTAGAATCCAAACAAGAGACAAGTACGTAGCTGTTAGATATTTTTACAGGATATATAGAGGAAGGACTTGCGGTAGCAGACTTCCTGTATTGCTGTAGATTTCAGTGTTTCAGGCCATGGAATAGACTGTGCAATAACTGGAACTGAGACTTAAGATAAGTGATTACTTTCTACTGTGGTAATAATAAGAATTATGCTGCTAACACAGGATTTAGCAAATACATTTCTTTTTCCAAAAGGAGGTTTACAGGTCATTGTGGAAACATTAAAGTTACAATGTGTATGTCCATAGGTTAAAGTCAAGGAAGGAATCTGGAATTGTATGCTCTTGCATTTTCCATTCCAGTGCTACTACCATTAAACTGAAAGCCTGGAGAAGAAATGGAAACCTGGAATAAAGAAAAGCAGGACTAGTGAAATCTTGGTTTCTGCTGATGGGTGTCTTTGTTTCCTATCCACGGTTACTGTTTAACCAAAAATTGGCATGTGCTACCATGTGCTGTGGTTGGTTGGGAGTTACTTGTGTGCTGCATCTGAAAAGAATTAAGGATTTGAGTTGTGTTTCTCTAGTACAAACAGACATGACTCGGGTACTGCTCTAGTACTGCCAGTTTTCACAAAACCAGTGGGAACTTCATCCTTTGGGAATGCAGCCCCACTGTCCAGTTAGTTTGCTTTGTATGGATATGTGTCACTGGGTTTTAACAGAGCTTAAAGAAATATTGTTTCTTTGTCTTAACTATTTATCAGCTTTTTCTAGTAATGATATTAATGTAATTGTTTAAATCAAATGCTGTGTTCCAGAAAGAATCTGATTTTATTTAACTTTGGTAGTTGTTCATTCATGGTGGTTTCATTCATGGAAAATTTCACAAACTGAAATTTTCGTTTCAGTGAACTGTTGCCTAAGAGTTAGGCCTCTGATTGGTATTTGAATTTATTAAATATGCTTTCCACTGAAAGGAGAAAAGAAAATTAAAAATTGGCCGTTAGTGCAACAAACGTAGCAGCAGCTTTATTCCAGTGACAGGAACTGCTCTTGTTCAGAGGAGTTTGTTTCAGGTGACTTTTGTGGGTTGGTGAAAGGGCAATAAATGATTTGCAATGTTTATCTTGTTGTGTTCTATGGTAGCGGGACTTTGGCCTTCACCAATGCCTTTTTATTTCATTGCTCCTAATTGACAGAGCTTAAATTGTTTATAGTATATTTACTAATTCAGATAATTCTATGAGAAGTGATTGTTGTTAGTGGTTAGGTATTAGCAAGATGCAAATTCTCCCTCTTGCTGTAGGTAGCCTACAGGTTCAGTGCTGGTGAGCAATCTGCCATTGCATTCAGGAATGATTGGTGTACCACGCTGATTCATTTATGGCTGAACTATAACCACTGCAGTCCTGAATTGTGGCTTGCAGTTGTCCATAGATTGAATGTGGAGATAGATATTTCTGCTGAGTGTCTGTAAAGCAAGTTCTAGGAGGACTGAGCTAATTTTTGTTTCTATTCGCATTTCTGTATTTTATTCTTTGTGATACAGAGGGAATCACATTAGGCAAAGATGTATTCAGAGGTGCTTTGGAATTCAAAGATGTTGAATTTGCATATCCAACACGTCCAGAAACATCAATTTTCAAAGATTTCAGCCTTTCCATTCCAGCTGGCTCTGTTATGGCTCTGGTTGGCCCAAGTGGTACGGGGAAATCAACGATTGTATCCCTTTTGCTGCGGTTGTATGATCCTATCTCAGGTATGGTTTGTGTGTTGCTCTCATTTGTGACAATTAATACTTTGCATCTCAGATAACCTGATAAACAGTTGGGGTTCCTGTGCTTGAGGTCTGTTTCCTTCTGGGGTGTATGGTTGCCTTGTGGTGGTGCCTGCGTAGCTTTGCATTTTTGATCCACCAGTACAGTGTGTGATTGATTCCTCAGGCATTGTCATTCTCAGCTGTGCCTTCAGTCTCTTTTCAGTACGTGTCAAACACACTTGGCTGTACTGTTTCCTTACTTAAGGTACTATCACCGTCGATGGCTTTGATATCCGTCAGTTAAATCCACTGTGGTTCAGGACAAAGATTGGAACAGTAAGTCAGGTAAGGAATAAAAAAAGAAATGCAAGTGGATGAAATAATTTTGTGATCAACTAGCTTTTCCTCACTTTCCATCTTTTTAAAAAGGCATGATCATGCTTCTCAGTGAAATCCTTCCATCTCACCATAATTGCTGTTGCACATGATTTGTTCTAAAAATAAGCATTTAGAGCTAGTTCCAGTATTCTGTAGTCTGTTTTTACATAATCACAGAGATTCAAAATGTTAGTTTAGAAGAAAAGTGTGCATGTGGGGACTGGAAGGTAAATTGCTGTAAATTTTGTGTAGGTATGACCAACCTAATGTTTGCTATGTTTTGTTGAAGAAAGTAACAAAAAGCATAACACTTAATTGCCTCTTGTATTGATGGAAGTCACACAATCATATTTTACACAGCCATTTAAAAAATTGACCTGTGCTCTGAGTATTTTCCAGGAAAACACAGTTCCATTGGGAAAGCATGAAAATACAGCACAGTTGGCACTTACTCTTCTAGTGCCACCTCCCTAGCAACCTCCAAACTCTGAAAGTCACTGGTGTCTTAAAAATTAACTATTTTGCCAATTAAAATGTTCATTCCCTTGTCTCCCCGGATACTTCACAGTGCATTAACTGTTAGGCTGCTGTTCTGGTTAACAGCATAAGGGTAACTCAGTATTTGTTGCATTTCAAAACAACTTCTTTATGTAATAATGCCACCAAAAGATTTTGTGCAAAAATTATTTTCCTGTTGCCATATGACCACTTTTCTTTTTGAATGAATGTATTCCATTTAAATTACCAATAGGAGGTCCCTCCTGGTATACAAAGAACATGACTCTATTTTTTAAACAGAGCTCACTTACCTTGTTTTAGACGTTTTCCCATTGTACATCACTTGTCCTGTCTCACAGTTCTCTGTTGCAAGCTTTAATACTAATTAAATGCACATAATGCCATAAAATCTGTGTAGAGGTTAAGAAAAGAATCATCCTTGTTGCAAACCACTGAATACTTTGTGTTGGAAGGGACCTTCAAATGTCATCTAATCCAATCCCCCTGCATTGAGCAGGGACATCTTCAACTGGATGTGGTTGCTCAGAGCCCCATCCTTGAATGAGCCTGACTTTGAATGTTTCCAAGGATGGGGTATCCACCATCTCTCTGGGCAACCTCTTTTGGTGTTTCACCACCTGAATTGTAAAAAATGTCTTCCTTATATCTAATCTAAACTGACTCTCCTTTAGTTTAAAACCATCACCCCTTGTCCTATGACAACAGGCCCTGCTAAAAAGTCTGTTTCCATCTTTCTTACAGCCCCCCTTTAAGTCCTGAAACACCACAGTCAGGTCTGTCTGGAGCCTTTTCTTCTCCAGGCTGAACAGCCCCATCTCTCTCAGCCTTCCCTCACAGGAGAGGTGCTCCATCCCTCCCATGATGATGATACGTGGCAAAATACAAAGGAAGGGTTTTTTGATGTTTGAATATATAGCTCTTCCTAAACTCTTCCTAAAATACTAGAAATTGAGAGTTATGTTTTGTCAGTTAAAAAGGCAACTTAATTTTTAATTGGTTTTCACTATCCATTTTGGTGTTAGGGGAGGAGGTTTTCTTATTAGTTTCCAATTCAATTAATTCTAGCTTACATAGTCTTCGTATGGATATTGTGAGTGGGGTCTTGTAAGTGGGGTTTATGTTATTTGAGATAATAGACAAAACATGCATGCAATTATAGATCCACTATATTAGTTATGTGTTTGCATTTGTCAGGAACCAATTCTCTTCTCCTGTTCTATTGCTGAAAATATTGCCTATGGTGCAGAGGATCCTTCTACTGTGACTGCAGAGGAGATTCAGAAAGTTGCTGAAATAGCCAATGCTGCTAGTTTTATCAGAGATTTTCCAAAAGGATTTGACACTGTAGTTGGAGAAAAAGGCATTTTGCTTTCAGGTACATATTTATGTTGCTTATTTTAAAAATCTTGATGCTACTGCATGATGTAAAAATTTCATCATTTTTGTTACCACTTTTTTCTCCAAGCTGTAGCCTGCCATAAGTATTAAAAGAATCCACCCTTCACCTCCATTCCCCACTTAAGTACATGGGCCTGATTCTGCTCAGCCCAGGCATTCAGTTAAAATTACCTGACATTTGTTTTCCTAATTCAATTTACTGATTCTTTTCCCCCAGGTGGACAGAAGCAACGAATTGCGATTGCTCGAGCTCTGCTCAAGGTAAGGCAGCATCCAAACAACTATTTAACTACTTCTTGAGGGGAGGCAGGAGGGAATAAAAAGGAGGAGGTCTTTCAATGGGAGAGGTAGGAAAATATTTTTAAAAATGAGAAGTGTCTTTGATGTTAATAAAGTTTGAAGGGGCTGAGTGGCTTAACTAATGACAATTTACTTAATGTCAGTGCTTCTTCCTATCTTTCAGCCGTGTTTTTTGATAATTCTTGCCAAGACTGATGTTAAATCATTGTCTAATGGCCCACTTCCATAACATGAGGTCAAGGATGAAGGAAGACTTAAAGAATGTGGTGCTAGTAAATGCATATATGACACTTCTGTGTTCAAATCTCTGTCATTCATGGGTTAATTTTTCTGGGTTGCAGTTTACTAGTACTTCAGATGCCTTGTCTTAGTTTTATGGGGAGGTGGGCTGGATTTGGGCTAAGATGATATTTCAGGCACAATGTTGTGTCACATTTTTCTTCAAAGATTGGTATGGGTCTAGCTTCAGGACAGGCTCTGTGCTGCACAAATTTGAGAAGGCTTCTGAGGATCCAAAGGACAAAGAGTTTGGTTCAGGGACAGCCACTGGGCCTTGCAGGGAGGCACTTTGGTGTTGATGCTCAGCTGGAAGTTTTGATCCTTGCTGAACCCAGTTTACATTCACGTTAAGCCACACAGGGGTCTGTAGCATCCTGGCATGCCCAGTTAATAGGAATTTCAGTATACCAGTTCTCTTTTACCACAAATGCTGAAAAGCTGATTGTATTTCAAGTCATGCATTTTATACGGTTCATGGGATTAAAGACTTAATTTTGTGGAAGAAAAAAGGTTGTAAAAAATAAATGAGTAGTTGATGTACTGGGGTAGCTGGGGGTGCAGTGGAGCCCCGTCTGTCCCAGATAAAGTTTAAAGCTTTTACTCTCAACTTTATCAAGGAAGTTTGGGTTATGTACTGTAATTCAGAAGTGAATTCTTCTAAGGGATTTGAGTGCTGGCAATTTTTTTTTTAATAACCTAACTGGGAGAAGTTCTTAAATGCTAGTTTTTAAGTACTATATGTTTTACCTGTGGGTGAAATATTGCTTCTTTGTAGGGGTTTGTTACTTTTAGTTACTAAGACAGTTCTATATAGCAGACTGACTGTAAGCAGTGGGTAGCTGAGCCTCTGTAAAAGAGCCACATAAGAACGTAGAACTTTTGACCACAGTGCTGCCAAGAATGCCTTAAAAATCATCCCCCCCTTTTAGTCTGTATCTTTCAAATGGTTATCTGGGAATAGTATTCTTCTCTTTTAGTTTGGAGAATTTGAAAATGGAGGAGTGTTGTTTCTGTTTTGTCCTCTTAGCATTTAGATTTCTTAGAAGTAATGCTTTGAATGATGCTCAGTTCTTTTGATGAAGTAAGTATTCTTACTTGGAGTTTTAAGCTATGTGAATCCTGTTCTCTATTTATGCAAATATTCAGATATTGTTTAATTGCTGTTATAACCTATTTTACTTTCTTTTTCAGAATCCTAAAATTCTTCTCTTAGATGAAGCAACAAGGTAAGAAGGAAAAGAAATTTAGAAATTATGTACCTCTAAAACTCAGATGTGCAAACTGTTCTTTCTTTTTCTGCATGTCATTATACATTATCTAGCCCCTTATTGCTCTCTACCCACAAAAAAGAATGTGCCTTCTAGAATGTGTTAGGAGACCTGGAATAAAAGCTGTTGATGCAAAGCAGAAAGAATAGCTGGTACATTGTGATTTTTCATGGGGTTAAATTTGTAATATAGAACATGGTTTTGAGACATCTACTTAAGTCTTTTTTGTAATTTTAAACTTAGATCCTAGTGTAAAAGAGGATTATTCTGCAGTGTAAGTGATTTTTTTTCCACTTAATTTGGTGTTATTTCTCCATGCTTATTTTTGCATATGAGAATATGTAATGCCAATAACTTGGGTGTGAGCACTAAGCATGTTCACGAAACTTTCCTACAGTCCCAGCAGTTCATCTTCACCACCAATAGAGAGGGTTTGCAGTTTTGGCAAAATAAGCCTAATGCATACAAAAACAACCTGTCTTAAAATAACAAATATCCTCCTCTCTCCTATCCCCACCCTGTTTGTTACTAGTGCTTTGGATGCTGAAAATGAGTATCTAGTGCAAGAAGCTCTGGACCGGTTGATGGAGGGGAGGACAGTCCTAATTATTGCTCATCGTCTGTCTACTATTCAGAATGCTGATTTCGTTGCAGTCCTTGGCCAGGGTAAAATTCTTGAATGTGGGAAACACGAGGAATTACTTGCAAATCCAAATGGACTTTTCAGGAAACTAATGCAGAAACAAGCTTTTCTTCAGAATAGTGATACTTTTGCATTAGATTTACAATCCAGAGAAAAGGATATATTAAAAGAAAATGTATGAGACAATGTATGAATAATGGAAACTTACAAACTACAAAGACTATAACTTATGTTTCAGTTATGTAAAGTAAATGTTATATTTTTCCAAAATGTACAAAATATTCTTTTGAAACTTAAAAGTGTTTAAACTTTTTATTGAAAGCTTTTTAATAAGTATTGTAACTTTAAAAAATATTTGTGACTGAGATAATTTCACTGCATAGATTTTTCTGCTTGTGTTACTTTTGAGACTGTCTAGAATCTTGTTTGCTGTAATACATTGTACGAAGATGTGCTCCATTCTCAAGTAAGTTCAGGATTTCAAAGGTAATTAAATGACAATCTTATCATTTTCATATCATTGTCTCTCTTTCCAAGGAACTTTTGTGGTTTGTGCTTTGTCAGTAGTCTAAAAATGCTGGAATTCAAAAATGCATGACACTAACACACTGTGAAAATTGTGACTTCCACTGCACTGTCCTTCCAGTTACTGTTTGTTCCGAAATGTGATTGTGTTCTGAACTTGATTATGATCCCCATCTACAGTTCCTGTAGAGAATTACATATAAAACCACATTTTAGAGAGTATGAAAGCATGAGTTGGAGGAAAGTTCTTTAATAAAACAAACAACCCAACATGAAAAAAGGGCAACCAAACAAAAATACTGACTTTACATAAGGATAAAGGAAGTAAGTGTATTTTACTATATGAAGTCAGCATAGGAAAATCTAAAATTTGCATGCATTTTCTTCCCTGTTCTATTTTCCCATTTCTTTAGTTTCACTTCCTTTCTAAGATGACATCTGAAAGAACATGCCCTCCCTTTATATGTTTTTGTCCTTTTTAAAGGCATATGTAAGTTTTGTATTGTTAATTAAAATTTCAGTGATAGAAATAATGAGTTTTGCCTAACTACTTTATTAGAAACAACTAGTAAACAACCTTCTCAAGGACAACTAGTAAAATAGCAGCATTACATTAATTTGAATAACTGCAGGGGGATATGTTTGGCAGTGAAGAGTTTGCCTCATGTTTCTAATTGAAGAGTCTCTTTCAATAGAATGTCTGAAGATGCAAAACCCCACAAGGTGATTTTAAAAAGCTAGAAACTTCTCAGGTCACATTAAAACTCATCTATGCTAGGAAAACTTGTTGCTGGAAGACCATGTTGGCAATAGCTGAAATACCTAGTGCTGGGCAAGCTTAAAATGTTAGTGCCATTAATGGCACCTTGTGGAATATAGTGAAAGCATTAGAGAATGAAAATAAAATTACATCTAAGTGTAATTTTATCTTCGGATATAGTTTGCCTAGAAGCATACGTTGTACTAAAGATATGCCAGAAATACTCCTGACCCAATGCTTCATTTCAGTGTTGACTACCAGTTAATGCATTTTGAGGGGTTTGAATCTTAAATCCTGACTCATGTAATTTCTCCTTAGGTTCCATAAGCCCCTTTATTCCTGTATTTACACGGGTTACAGGAATTACTTGCAGCTGAACTGATTGAGTGTTTCATGTCTTTTGTTCATTAGTTATCCTGGCGGGTATTACAGCCTACAGAGAAGTGTGAAAAGCTACACAAAAGCTCTAGTCCACAGGAAGGCAAATGTTTACCGTAACAGGTGCAGTGGATAGCAGACTTTATTCGAGTTAGAGCCACTCAAAAAACTCCTTGGGATATTTATGGGACAGTCAAGAACTGGTTAAGTCTCTAACTGGTATCAGTATAAATTATTTCTGTGTCGAAAATGAGATTTGAATGTTGAGTTCTATCTCTCTCCTCAAGATGGAGCTCTTACAGGACTGGGACAGCAAAATGAAGGCAACTTTCCTGAGGAAGTGTAGCTGAGGATAGATGGGGTTCAATCAGCAAAAAACAACTGTTCATGCCGCATCATTTTAAATATTTTAGGAACGACCTGTGAAGAGGAGCTTTCATTTTTTAAAATAATTTGTATGTCACCATCATAAATGTTGAGAAATGTGGATGTCAGCTTGAATTTTTTTCCAGACTTTTCCATATTTGTTTGTTTGTATATGCATTTCCTGGTTTGGTTTGTTTTTCTTGACAAAGTGACAGTAACATGATGATTTGGCATCATATGTATGCAGAAGGCTATATAGAAGGATACTAGCATACTACATTAATGTAACAGCATAGTGAAGCCCCACTAAATTTCTGTATTTTGCTTTTCACATAAAACCAAAGCAAAAGGAGATGACTTGAATGAAAAAGACAAAGCACTGACACTGACAGGTGCCTCATACTTCAGTCCTGCCAGATGAACCAGCTCAAGTTTATCTCACCTGCATTTTGGGTTCAGTCACATTGGACAACAATCCACACAGAAAGCCTAACAGCCCTGAATCTATTATCACAGAACACATTCTTGGAAAGTTCTGGGATTTTTTTTATATTCTATTTTTAGTTAATTTTATATTAACTGATCAGCTTTGTTGACAATACAGATACAAATCAATTCCTTCCCCAAGTGGATGGTACATACCTACCTTCTGAAAGCTTTTCCATGCAAACCAATGCCATTGAGCATTTTAGTTCCTCTTGAAGGCTAAAAGCCATTTCTACACCGTAGAATAGCGGCAGTGCATGGTTGTTACTTCCTAGAGATGTGAAACATACCAAGGTTTGCATGGAATATGGTTTTGTGTATTTATTTATTTAATTAGAAATTTGGGGACCGACACAAGTATGCTGTCTTGGGGTAACCGGCACATATGCACAGGCTATTTAAAAGATAAGGCAACTCTCAGTGGAAAACACGTCCTTCCAAATGGTTTTTGAACAACTGCTTTTTGAGCATATCCAGCCTTCCCCTGCTTCAGCTAACCGCATGAACTCGGTGAGGAACGGTACCCAAACCCAGCCCTGTGAATGTTCCTGGGAGCGTCCCGGAGGATCAAGCATATATTCTTATGAATATCTGAGGGAGCGAGCCGTGTTTCAGTTCGACGCTGAGAGCTGTGGCAGCACTGAGAGGGAGCCCTATATCCCATTCACCCGCTGAAGGCGAGGGCAGGGCTCCTGCAGGCGGAGCCGCACGGCTGCCGCGGGGTTTCCGCTGCTCCCCGGCAGGGGCCGCGGCGCGCTCGGATCCGCTCGGCTCCGTTCGGCTCCGTTCGGCTCCTCGCAGCTCCTCCCGGCCTCGCTCGGCTCCGCCCGGCCGAGTTCGTATCCCGTTCGCCTCCCGGCGGTTCCCGCGCGGCCCCGCCCCGCGGTGACGCGCTCAGCGGGCGCCCGGCGGGAGCGCGGGGCCGGCGCCGCTGCCGCATCCACAGCCATGTTCCCGTCGGCTCCCAGCTCCCCCCGCACCCCGGGCGGCTCGGCCCGCAGGCCCCTCGGCAGCGCCGCGCCCAGCCCTCTCTCCCGGCCGGGCGGCAAGAAGGGCCTGCCCGTCGTGACGGCGGCCGCCTCCCCGGTGCTGT
This sequence comes from Monarcha castaneiventris obscurior, assembly GCA_026261815.1. NCBI lineage: Eukaryota > Metazoa > Chordata > Aves > Passeriformes > Monarchidae > Monarcha > Monarcha castaneiventris. The sequence continues at coordinate 5,361,299 of JAMPIT010000472.1, forward strand.
TCTCGCCGGCGGCGCGGAGGAGCGGCTCCCTGTCGGCGCGGTGAGTCCCGCCCGCCCCGCACTCCGCGGTGTTAGGTGCTCGGACCAGTGTGGGTTACGGTATAGTACTGTACATAAAGCCGTAAATGTACCCTGCCACGTGTGCAGCGTTATGGATACCTCTTGGTAGGTTTTGAATTCGAGGGTTCCTCAGATATATCCCTATGTGATGTAAGTGTGATACATGAAAATAGTAAGAACTTCCTTATTTAAAAAGAAGATAAAGTTCAGGCATTGCACACCCACCCACCCCTCTCCCCAGCTACTTGTCTACCCCCTTCCGTGCGAATCAAAACTGAGATACAGCGTGAGCTCCAGATCAGTGTCAGGCTTCCTACTCTCTTTCCTCAGGAGCAGCTATTTGCTGGGTTTGAGATAAAGAGGATTGCCCATGGTCAGTTTTGGGGAACTTCTACTTCAAGTCTGCGTAATTATTTTTGCAAACTGGGTGTCAGGATTGTCTTCTAGCTGTCATCAGCTTTTCCCATTTCACACTGGGAGGTCTGAGGCATCATTTGACTTGTGAGGAGAAATAAAAAGGGGGCATTGACTTCTAAAAGCAGAGAAATTTACCCACCTAATTGTGTTCAAAAGACAAGACAGACCTATGCTGTCCCGGAGAGAGAAGGTGGGGAAAGATGCAAAGCAGCTTTTATAAATGAAATTGTGAAACAGATAAGAACTGCAGTCTCGGGTGGTAGAAGTGGTGTCGGAACCAAGCTGCCATGGATGTTGGAAGTGTTGCAGCGTGTGTACTGCCCAGCAGTGCCCCAGCTAGGGATGGAAGTAGGCCCTGCAGTCGGGGAAGAGTTTGTGCTAAGCTTCTCCTGGTATTGTCAATGTCTTCATTCTGTAGATAACCAAAGTGCAGAGAAGTTGAACAGTGAGTTTGTTGCTGGTGGAGTAATGCATATTCAAAGTCAGTTCTTTAAAAATAAAGAATTTGATGACAGCTAGCAGCTTGTAAGGAAGATAGCACATTATTGCTTTAGGTGGTGTTCCCAGAGGAAGCATGTTTATTTTACATAAATCTGTTTCTAAATAGATACTAATGAAGTAAATGTATGCTGAAACTTATGAAGAAGCAATAAAAAGTTAACTGTAACATTTTCTTTTGTTTAAGAGCGACTCCTACCAGAGTTATCCAGCTTCCTACAGCAACTGAGACTATTAACTATGATGTTAAAGCTTTTGGATCCTCTCTGCCTGTTAAAGTTATGGAAGCCCTGAAGAAGGCTGATGGTAAGAATTGGTGTTACTTTTTTCAGTGAAAATTGATGAGTGAGAGAAGTCATAACATGTCGTTGATGCCATTGAAATGCTGACTTTACAGGGGAAGCTAAAATGTCTGTGCCTTGCTTTGAATCCAACTTGGTTATCTATGTAACAATAATTATAATAATACCCATGTGGGTGTGAATGCATGGAAATATCCTTCAGGTGCTGATTATGCAATTTTTTGTAAAAAGCCAAGGTTATAAAGAAAGCCAATAGCAGGTTTTGTAACTTCTACTTATTGGTTCTTTCTCACCTTTTTTTTCCTCACCTTTTTACTTGTTTTGATTCTGCTGTGTCCTAGAGTGGACATGCTTAATTTTTTTCTTTATTTCAATTCCCATTTGTTACCTCTTTCAAAAGCCCCAGTGATACAAACCTTTCCCTGAATTCAAGAAATTGGTCTCCTAAGCAATTTTTCTCTGTGGATAAGTTTTCGCTTTATAGTAGATATGAGAGGAACCAAATACATATCTTAAAAATAATCTTAAAAATTGTTGAGCAATTTACAAGGCTGTTATGATCAGCTCTAAATAGGTGGAAATGGGTTTTAGGGTTGTCTTTTCATTCTCAAAAGTTGAGGGTTTATCAAATGGATTTTTAAGCTAGATGTAGTAGTTTGATATGTTAATCAAATAGAAGGAAATTCTAACATGGAAACTAATTTAATAATAAGTATTTCTTATTTTCATATAAGAATGAATGTTATTGGTTTAAAGGTTACTCTGCAGTGTTTTAAACATCTGAATGCTTTAAGAAAATTGCTTTTTTATGTAGCTGATGACCAGCTGAGCGTTCAAGTGGATGAAAGTGGATGGGCCTGGCTAGTTCATAAAGAGAGGCTGATTATTTGGAAGATTGGTCAGTCTGCAGTAGCTAAGGTAACTGAAAGGTCAAGATGGAAGAAAGTCTGTATTTTATGATATTTGAACTGGTTATGCAGTTGTGGGGTTGGGGCTTTTTTCAACTGGAGTTTGCCTGGTTTCCCCCAAAAGCAGCGGGATTGATAGGAAGTCATGCTAACAACAGTAACTGAAACTCAAGCTTTTGAGACAACTTATAATTTTTATATTCCTCTATTCTGCTTTAATTGTCACCTTGACGCTAAGGCTAATTCTTTGTATTTTAATAGGTGTGGCTCTTAGGTGAGATAGTCTTGATAAAGTTTATTTTGATAATTAAAATCTAGTTGATATGTTACAGATTGGTTTAGACTATTCTGGGACCAATTTTCAACTTGCAAAATACCCCAAAAGCATGGTTAATTTCACAGGTACTGAACGTATGTTTCACCTAGATTTCTTAGCTTTCCAATAATTTTTTTATCCCCTCTGGACAGTGTTTCTTTCACTATTGTTTCAGTGGTGGTCAGAGAAAAACTGTAGTTAGAAAATCAGTATCTTTCAGTCAGGGCAGTGTATGTTAATTATACAGGTCCTGCTCTTACAGGGGAGTGTCAGGTATGCACATTCTGGCACTTGGAGAGATTTTTCAAGGGATTAAAATTTTTCTGGTTGCTTAACTTCAAGGGTGTAGGGGAGTGAGGAGTGTTTCCCCTCTCTACTCTGTTAGTATCTAGTAAGTTTTCTCAAGCACTTCTAGTTTAATTTTTTTAGAATACTGTAATAAGGAATAGTCAAATAATCCCTGATAAAAATAATTCAATATTGTAGTGTTGTGAGAAACACTCAGAAATAACTAAAGAAAACCAGTGGTATTTGAAAATGTACCATTAGATATTTTTTAGCTGTTTGGTGGTTGTGACAACCTCGTTGAAATTCTTTTGTGACATTTTTTGGTTCCCTTACACAATGTCTGAGTTAGCTGAAATGTAGTTTTTAGCAGGGTCAAAAAGTCTAAAGATTTTGTGGCAGAGGAATAAGTTCTTTTAGTCTTGTATTTATTATGACATCTCTTTCTTTCTTCCAGTTATCTCTCTGCAAGGAATTGCAGCTGCCACCCAGTGACTTCCAATGGAGTTCTAGCTTAGCAGCTATATCTTGTCTCAGTTCTTCAGGTGAAGCACCTTCTCTGCAGGTGATCAAATTTTAAATTTTAGTGTTTAAAAGCGCCTTTAGAATAACTTTGAATATATCTTTTTTTAATCAAAAGGATATATTCAAACTATTTGAAAACATTTGGTGGTATGCTATCTGTTCAAAAGGTCAGGAGTGATAGTTGGCAATAAATATTGTTGAAGTAAACAGAATTCTGCTAGTCCTTTTAAATTGCACCATGTGCATCTTATAGGATCAGACTAAATAATAGTTTTCCTGAGGATTACTTGACACGCTTTCATAGCAAACAAAAATACAATAAACTAGGAGGTGTTGTGTTAACAACACCAAGGCAACCAAAAGTGTGGTCTGACCAAGTGCAATTTAAGTGTTGGCTGAAAACGTTGTTCAGTGGATTCATTCCCAGAATCCATAGCTGAGAGGCAAACACCAGCACCCTCCCTTGGCTGGTCTTTATAAGGAAGCTGACACTGGGAGGACAGATTTAATCTGTCTTGACTGATTGGTTTCCTAAGTGGCTTTTTGTAAATTACTGTGCTAGAGGGTGAGGTTCAAAGATCAGTTGTGTTCTGAAAGTGTGTTAATGTGCCTGTTACTCTAATTCATGAAAAGAACCTCTCATTTTCAGCTTGGGTGTAGATTTCACTTAATGTATGTGATGTTCTAATAAAACTAGCTAAGAAATTGGCCTTGAAGTAAGCAGCAGCATAGAATATGTAATAGGTTCTTTTCTTTTGATCTGTTGTTGTGTTACACTTCCAGACCATAAAAAACAATCTTAGTATTTTGGGATTATCTCAACAAACCTGAAGTGTTCTGACCTAGTCATATCCAAATAAGTTTAAGAGGAAGTTTATTGCATTTTTAAATTGCATCTTTCTTTAGCTTGTGAACTGAAAGTCAGTGTCTAGTAAGAAATTGGTTAGAAAATTACAAGGAACTCAATAACAACTCCCAGCTACAGTTCCTCTGTTGTTCTGTGATTTTTTTTTTAACAAGCAGTATATTGAGTACAATACTTTTCTCTGATTCTCTACCTGAACAGTCTCTTGCTTCATGCTTTTAATTTGGTATCTGTGATTACATGAGTTACTCTTTAGGCCTATGCCTTTGAAGAGAAGAGCCACCATGTGATTTGCTATTTCTCTTAAAGACACTAGAGTAGTTTCTTTGTTAAATTATAGTCTGCATTTGAAGTCTGCCATAGTAGCTTTTAACTCATGGCATCTGAGATTTTCCACATGCTTTTTTCTGTTCTACAACTGTAAGTTTAGTTTGCATTTCAGCAGCAGACCCTGAATTATCAGGGACAAGAACTGGTAGAAAATATTCATTAGCAAAATAAGCGAGTATAACATTCCCTGCACAAATTAAGTTGTGCTGCAGAATGTTTTTGTGATTCAGTTCCAGGTTTGTCAGTGTGCATCCATATGTATTTACTGCTTTCTCGTGTCTTTGTCACCCACAGTCTTGATATGTAAAATGACGTGTTTTAGTTAAAGCTACAGTCTGATGATGATGATGATGATGATTATTATTCTTTTCTTGCCTGTTCTCTTAATTACTTTTTCACTTCAAGTCTCTGGCAATAATGGTTGCTACCAGTGAAGGTTCTGTGCGCTACTGGCCCAATCTTGCACATGAAGGATCCTATACAGACACTTTCACAGACTTTGGAGGCTCTTTGTGCAGTTTCCTCACAGCAGTAAAGGTAAACCAGTATGATTTATATTAAAATACAGGTTTTATTCCTAATTTAAAGATGGAAACACATGCTCAGCTTTATCAGTCTTAAATCTGCAATAAATGTCATGAGGGTAACACTATTTCTCATCATTAGATTCCAAGGATTATGTGAAAGATAAGTTCCGTTTGCCTTTTTCTATGGATGCCCTGTGTCTTGTTCAGTGTTTACCCGTATGAGCTGACATGACATAAAGAATTTTGGCTGACAATAGAGTTTTCAAGAATATGATTTTTATTTATTTTTAATGTAGTTGCTTTCTCTTTTTGTTAGGGAGGAAGCTTTATTTTGTCGTCTTCCAGAGGTCAACTGGTCCGGTTGATACCTGATAGTTCTGGCAAGATTCATCAGCATGCCCTGCCACAGGGGCAGGGCATGTTTTCTGGAATTGGTAGAAAGGTTTCTTCTCTCCTTGGTATATTGTCTCCTGGAAATGATGCTGTGGTAAGCTTGAGAAATATTATTCTTCTTTAATTTCTCTCTGTAATTCATATCCTCTGTGTTTAAGAAAGGAAAAAGAGAAGATTGTATAAGGATGTGTGATGACAAAAAAAGACAAGACTCAGTTCATTTATGTTACTTACATTTCTTTGAAATTTGAATTGAAGACAGAAACCAAATAAATCTGTATGTTTTGTGAAGGCAAATGCTAGCTTGCTCTTTAGGTCTAAATAAAAGACTTTGGAGTAGTAGTCCTTCCTGGGGAATATCCCAGGATATCCTACCCCTTTCTAGTAATAGCCTCATTACTACTTTAAGAAACCAGCCTGTAATTCTTCTTTGCTGATTTAGCACTGCCAAGGGTTGATGACTGGGTTGAGTTTTGTCAATGAACTCCACAGAAACTGGCAGAAAGTATGAGAAAGATATTTAGTATAGATGTTCTTTTATCTATAAAATAAGGCTTCTCTTGGAAGTTACCATAATGCTCATCTTGAATGCAACTTGTGTAGATTGCCCAAGGAGATGACTCTTTTTGTGGACTGAGAGAGGTTTAGATTATTCTGTCCAAACATTACGGCTTTGCTTTAACCTTTTTAGCTTTTTCATTTTTTAAATGCAGATTTCGAGTGTCCTTTGGGATAGAGAGAGATCAAGCTTTTACATACTAACAAGTTCAAATCTAAACAAGTGGGAGATTGATGATTCATCAGAACGTTACATTCTCAGCTGGGATATCAACAGGATCCTGAAAGAACATATTACAGATGCAATTTGGGTAAGAGCCAGCCCAACTGGAAGGGGTCAGTGTGTTGGTTTTAACTGATAGCCTGTTTATATACAGTTGCACAACAGATGTATTTTCTTTTTTTAGGGATCTGAAAGTAACTATGAAGATATTAAAGGAGGAGTAAACATACAATACATGGATTTGCAGCAGAATCGGTAAGGAAGTACACTTGCATCTGGTAAGGCCTTCATTAGTGAGCTAAATCTCTTCTCTTTTCCTGCAAAAACTTCATACCAGTAATTGCAGTTTAATTTTACTGGAGTGGCACTGTTGGTAAAATAAGCACCTTATATTAGGTAATTCAGTTATCCTATATTTCATGCTATCATTATCTTTTTAGGCTTTACAAATCCTTTACCTGATAATAATTCCGTTCACTTTTTTAGTGTCATTTTATCGGGTTTGTGTATTTGTTTTGCCTTGATTTTACGAAGACAAAAAGTAAGCAACTGTAACTTGTTCCAGCAGATGCAGAGAATTCCATATCTCTAGCATTTGATTTAATTACATAAAATTACAACTGCCTTGGTTCAGTTTTGTACTGCAGTATGAATACTGTTAATAAAGTAGCTTGGAAGAACAAGTAGTATAGTTTTTCTTTCTAAAAAAAAAAAGATGGGAAAATATCTAGTTGAGATTGTACTTAGATATCTTTTTTTTTGAGTGGTAGTGTTTGAACAAGTAGAATATATAATAATCATCTCTCAATGGTGTGATATCTGTTGTTGAATAGTGATGGACTGGTCATACTTGCTGCTGCATGGCATCCTGGCGATCGTCCGTGTCTTGTCTACTACACTTTGATAACAGTAGAGGATAAAGGCTACCAGATGTCTGATGATGTTGTTGTGGAGGTCACACAGTATAATCCATCTTTTCAGGTATGCTAATGGAGGTTCTGGTACTGACTTAAGAAAGCTCAGTGTTTCAGAGTATTCCTGTACATAAATCATGTGTCAGATTTTTGTCTAAAGGAAGATCAGTTTCTCTTGGAAGTATGTATTTGTAATACTCTGAGGAAAATGTGTACCAGCATCTCTTACTGTTTAATACTAACTGTATGTAAAGTTTAGGCTTTGCATTTTAAGGTATAAGATCAAACCCTCAAAAATAAGTCTAATCTGACTCCTACTGATTTATTTTAATTTTTGTGCTGTCTGTGAAAGTTTCTACAGAGCGATTTTGTCATGTGCTCTTGCAACCCATTTAGAACAGATGTCAAACCCTGACTTGTTGCAGGACAAGGAATTAAGAGAGCTGGGTTTTGGTCCTTGCTAGGCAGTTGGCTTGCTGGGAGGGGCGGACACATTGGTTGTCTGTAGAATACATTGTCTGTGCTGTGTCTTCTGGAAGCATAAACTTGGGCATTAGATTTCTTTGGTAAAATTCTTCCACTCTTCCACCTGCCCCCACTGCCTGGCATCTTAAAACTTAAAGGTGGAAGAGTGTGAAAACTGTAGAATAATTTATCTATTTACTTATCTCTCCATGTGAAATTAACAACAACATAATGCATACTGAAGGGGAGAAAAACCCCAGGATCTAAAATTTTAGGGCAAATTAAAAGCCATTTTGTTTAGGTTTTTAGGTTTTAAGTTATAGCCATATCTCATTGTTTAAAATTAAAACAAGTTCAGGCAGCTTGGATTAGCATTTAAAATTTTAAGTGTTTAACGTATTGATTATATATGTGTTACTGTTCATATTTAACACTTTTCAGTCAGAAGATGAAGTGTTGTGCTGCCTGGTAGTCCCAGATCACTTCAGCCATGCTGCTTACCTTTATAAGGAAGACGAAGTGTTTGCTTGTTCCACTGGAACTGGCAGAATTTCCTTACCACAGGAGAAAATCATATTTGGCATACAAGGTAACTTGCTGTGGAGGGGAATCCCATTTTGTTGGTACCTTCTAGTGGAGTATTTAGGTATCTCAAAGAGCAGTGTCATACCTGTGCTCCTGTATTAAATGTTTCAAGTTGGGCATTTCTCATGAGTGTATGGAGAAGTGCTGATGTGATATCCAGTGTTGTTACTCTACAGTGTTTCAAGTGAAAATGAAGCAGATCCCTATTCTTGGTATGTGAGAGGATGGGGGTTTTGCTTGTGGGGCTTTTTCCTTGGTTTTTTTTTTTCCCAACATTCACTGTGGGTTGATTTTTTTTCTTGAAGTTAACTCAGTGTCAGATGTCTTTATGTCATGCATGACCTTCAGAGGTGTTTTCAAGTAGGGCAGGGACATCAGTCCTTAGGTAGAATTTGAATTAAATGAATCTTGAATTCTTTTCTTCTTTTCTTCCCTTTTGTTTTTTTTAACATTGCATTATCTGGAAGTCTACATGTGGAGTAGCAAATAGTTCCACAATTTTTCTAAGTCAGGTGCAGTTAGCAAGTACTGTTGGTTGGTTAATGACAAAAGTTAATAATTATCTGTGAAACTTTCGCGTTTTGGTTTTAAAACAAGGTGGTGTTCATGTGCTTGCTTTTTTTTTTCCTCTCCTCATTTTAGGAGATAGTATTTTAGGAGCAGGTTCCTGTAATAGCCTTCCCATCTTCTTTGCCAAAAAAAGTGGACTTCTCACTATCTTGTCCAGGGAAAATATTTCTGTGCTTCCTGAAGACCTTGAAGATGCCCTGTCCTCTTCCATTGCTGGACCAAGAAGTGAGGTAATGGTTATTTGCTTGCCTGGTTGAAAACAGGGTACAAATAAAGTGGATTTTTATGTCACTTTTGAATTTTCACTGTGGAAATCCTCGCTTGTTTGGGTTTTAAAGTTTTGGGTTTTTTTTTTTTAAATAGAGACTCAAACACTTTTAATGAAGGCAGTTTTCAAAATGCAAAAATTTTTCATCTGCCAATTTGGGTAGCTTTTTTGTTTAGCTCTATTTCGCAGTTGAGGTTTCCATGAAATTTGCGTTTTTTCTGTGGTGTGTTGCTATCACTAGGCCTGATGTAACACTATAATCAGTTGTTATTATTGACTAGTATTTTAGTGGAAGGCCTTTGTGTGATTACTCTGATGGAACTGTATTTTTCTTAAACTAGGCTCTAGTTAAGTTTGTGTGCAGTTAAACTGTTTTTGTGGATGATGGTACTCAGGAATACCTTTTAAATTTTGTCAAGAATGGTGGGTTTGAATCTTCAAATAATAATCATTAAAAAATCTGATGGGCAGAGTAAATTGGTGTAAGTTCCTTTGCAGATGGTGTGAGTTTTGGTCAAACCTCTGTGTGATTTTCATTGTATCGTATCTTAGAGGTTTATGTTTGACGCAATGAACAGAACTGCTTCCAGGTGGTGATTTTATTTTAAATCTGTGTTGTTACTACTTAAAAAATTTGTTTTCATTTCATAGTGAAGATTAATATTTGTCTTTCAGCTGAAGTTTTTATTTTGCATTTTCAGAGTCCTGCATTTGATGCAACCAGTAGGCTAGAAATTATAGCTCAAGAAGATAAGACCAAATTACTGAAAGCTGCTTTTCTACAGTACTGCAGGTAGAAATTGCACTTCCTTTTTGAGATTTTGTTTGCTGTTTCTGAAGACACTCTGATATTTGAGTAAGAGATTGTCTTGGTTAGGATACTCCTGTGCTATTTTAGTTGTAGCTATTTTAATGACACACATCTTTATTAAGAAAGTGTTAAATACGCCTTGGGCTAGTGAAGAAAGGGTATGTGCTAGAAAGGAGCAGACTTCTGTAGTCTCAAGGACTTGTCACTTACTCTGTGTAAATTCTGTGGGTATATTTGTGCCAGTGAAACAACTTTCAGCTTTGCCTTTTGACTTCTTTATTCTTTAGTAAGTGGTGTTTTGTTGTTAAATAAACTTTCTTTTTCATCATCATTTTTATTTGCCTAGCTCTTTTCAGCAATATTTTTGAATATGTTTATGACCATGAAGATTAACTGGTATGGTAGACCTTGGGCAGGATGATATTGATTTTTTAGATTGGCTGATATGGAAGAGTGAGAGGAAAAAAATACCCTGTTTGTCAAACTATCCTGATTGAAGCAGTTGGAATGTGGGGAGGCATGTGATGCTCCTGAAAGGTTTGATGTTGAGATGAGTGATGTGAACAAAGGAGGAAAAGGAGGAAAAAGGAGATAAACAGATCTGTAGATTAATTATATTTAGAAGGGATTGTTTACAATATTTATGTATTTAAAAAACAAAGCAAACCCTCTTAGGACTAATCTCCTTCAAGCGTCTTAAAACTTGGAAAGAAGAGGTTTGAGATAACAAGAGGTAGGAGTGCTTTTGATGTAGAGCTTCATGTGAGGTAAAAGATAATGAAGGGGATTCGGCACAGAGAATAAAGGATACCAATACAAGATCTGTAAACAGGCACAGAATTTAGACAAATTCTGCATGAATTCCAAAGTGTCATTAAATAGAAGTGCTGCCGAAGATGGCTGGAATAACTGTGGTCTGAGAGCACAGTTAACAAACATGTCATTGAGGATGTGCACAAGGGGGTTGGAAACAGAAGGAAGTGGGAGGTAGTAAGGAAAACAGCGTGAAACAGTATGAAAATTGAAAGTTATTTTGATAAAAATCTGGGTTATACTTATGAAACCAGAAGAAAATAATAATTTTATGTAAATAGTAGTTATTCTGAATTTTTTTCCAGAAAAAAATAGTATGGTAAAACAATTGGAGCAATCTTCCACAGAAGAGATGTAGCATTGGTCTGTTCATATGGCCACTGAGTTGATGCAGCCCAAATAATGGAAGGTTGTGCAGCCCCTGGAAGTTTTAAGTCCACCAGCTATACAGTGAGCACTGGCAGCTTTACAGACCTAGTGATCTTCATAGGGAATAGGAAGTTCTGTGGAAAGATCAAGTTGGCCCTTTCAGAGGGCGTTTCATGATAGGAAGGAGCTAATAAGGTCCCATGTCCTTAGAAACACATCCTGCTGGGTAGTAAAGATGTGCCTTCCTTTTTTAATAGGAGATCCAGTATATTCCGGTTTTTAAAAGTATGCTTTGCTTTAGTTTACCTTTGTGCAATTTCTGGATGCACTGCTGGCTTTGTGGTTTGTTTTTTTTTTTAATTTGTGGGCATCTTAGTCATGTAGGTGTTCAACCTGAAAGTTTCATGAAAAATATAAATACTTCCAGTACTGGAATCACAATATCCCTTCTACGTCAGAATACTATAAGTTTTTAGTCAGAAAATCAAATCTCTGGGTTTTGTGTATATGGCATAATTCTTACATAGGAATACAACCTCCTGCCTTGAAGGTCTATGTTTGGTTGCTTCTTACTCTTTTACTTATTGATATGAATGAGAGGATTCTTTGAAATTATAGGAAATAAAAATAATGCATTATATTTGCTGAGGCATTTTCCTTAGAGCTTTTACAAGCTTCCCCTCTATTGCCATTAGTGGGAGTGATTGAGAAAATGAGAAAATTTTAAAGTAAGCAGTAGAAATCTAGTGACTTAGCTACCAGACACATCCAGACTTAGCTCTGTGTGATGATTATTTTCTCTTAAATAATAATACTACTAGAGATAATAAAATAAAGTGTGCCTTGACTCCTGGCTTGTGCTTTTTCGGTTTATAAGTTGTGCAGCCTACTTGCTTTTAAAGAATTTGAATATCTTTTATCCACAGGTAGTTTAGAGAGAGTGCAAACAATGCTTGATGTATATAATCAAAAACTTCACAAAAAGTGTATCAGAAAATCCTGTTAACTGAGGGTTTTTTTTTTCTATAATCCTGTCCATTGATTTTATTTAACATACTTTGTTTCATTTATTTCAGGAAAGATATAGTCAATGCACAAAGCATGGTAGTTGAGCTCTTCCCAAGTAATGCAGATCTGGATTCTGATGCTGAACTGGATAGGGCAGTGACTCAGATCAGTGTGGACTTAATGGATGACTACCCTGCCTCTGATCCAAGATGGGCTGAATCTGTACCTGAAGGTAAGTGTAATATGTTGGGTTTTGAGCTTTTTGGGTTGGTTTTTTTTTTCTGAAATAGTATCTATAATATTCTAGATAGCATTATACTTTAAGCTTTGCAAGGAAAGCATAGGTGTCTCTTGCCCTCTACCACCACTAGATACATTTCCAGAAAGACTTGAAGATGCACCTTTTGATACTACCAGATAAACTTGCAGTCTGCTGTGATTAGTTCTTGACTTCATGTAATAAATACAAACAGCAAGGAAAACGTTTCTGAGAAGGGTACTTTGTGCAAGGATCAGATGGTGTCACTTTTAGTATTTCCATGATTCCTTGTGTAGTTTTGAATCATTTTCAAAAAAATAGACGTGTTAAGGGAAGGAGCTTATTTGTGCATTCTTAGCCCTTTTGTCAGTGTGACTGCACAGCTTCTGATCACCTTGGATTCTGGGTAGAGCGGGTTCATATTCCTCTGGGGCTTTGGTATTTGCATCTGCCTGAAAGAGGACCACAGAAATTGATTTATGAGTATTTGTTGTACATAAAGTATAAAAGTAGACATGTTTTCAGCAAGAAATTTCTTTGTTCATGCTTTGGTGTCTCTTACAAGTTTTAATTTGAAAGTTGCCCCAGGACCTCTAAGCAGTAGTTGCCAGTTACAGAGTAGAGGCTTAATTTCAAAGTTCATGTAAATAGTTACAGATGGATGATGTTTCCTGTTGTTGTTTCTGTGTGACAGCCAGTTGGAAATTGTCAGGCATCGGATCCTCTTTATTTCCGGAATCAACTTTATTTTTAATTTGGCAGTCTGTCTGTGTTTATTCTTGACTAAAGCCAGAAGTGAAAATTGATAGCTTCTTGGAAATCATCTTGCTAATTTTGCTCAGTGATCGTTCTTCCAGGTTTTTTTATCTTGATATTCTAAGAACACTTAGAATATACAAAAAATCTAAATGCAGAGTCAATTAGATCTGAATGCATGTTAACACTGTAGTTTCTAGTAGCTGCAGTCTAGGGCATAATAAATTTAGCAATAGCTAGTCCACCATGAGGATAAAAATCTGAGTCTGAATCCTACTAAAACTAGAACATGCTCATGAGCTGCTATTTTAGCAGCATAATAAATTGAGTACTTCAGAACAGTACTGATCTAAAGATACTTTATTTCTTCTAAAAGCTTTACTTCAGCTGTGATAGAGTTAAAAAAACAGATTAAAAAGAGCATGGTATGCAATATATAAATGTGTGTGCATATACTGTAAAAAGTACTAGTGTGGTGCCACTATAAAAATTGACAGATAAGTTCCTCTCAAAGGCAAAAATCATAGTTATCCAGAAATTAAGATTTCAAGTGCTCTGATCTAAGATTTTACTTTTTTTAGAAGCAGCTGGTTTCAGCAACACATCTCTCATTCTTCTTCATCAGCTAGAGGATAAGACAAAAGCACACTCCTTCTTCATTGAGTTTCTTCATCAGGTAAGTTCTACTGTTCTTTTGGTATCAATACACAAAGATTATTACTTTGTCTTGATTCTCCTAGAACACTGTTTGAAGTGCATGAGGTGTTTTGTTTTGTTTTTTAATGCAAGGTTGGTGCGTTTGAGCGTCTGGGCAGCTTTCCAGTGCGAGGGATGCCGATGGCCACGCGCCTGCTGCTCTGCGAGCACGCAGAGAAACTGGCAGCAGCGATTGTTCTCAAGAATCACCACTCCAGGCTGCCTGATCTAGTGAATGCTGCTATACTGATTGCATTAAACAAAAGGGAGTGTGATGTTCCACCAAGCCTTACCCCTGCTGATGTGTTCTTCAGGGAGGTAAGAAACCTGTTATTCTTGAATTACTGTATAGTGTTGCGTATAGTAAATGCTACAGTGCTTTGAAATGTACTTTGAAACTCTTCCCTGTAAAACTGTAAAAATTCATTTAACTTTACACAACTACCCTTTAAATAGGTATGGTGTGGTATTGTTTTCCTCACTTTAGAACATGTACTTTTTTGTGTCTGCAGCTGAAACATGAATTTTGATGAATTTCTTATAGCTGAGGTAAAGTTGTTAAAATTTCCAACTACCCAGCATGGATAAGCAATGAAAAAAACAACTGAAACTCTGACACATGAGAAGATGTATGCTAAATTACCAGTTTTAAGGGATGAACTGAAGAGTATAGAGCTCTCCAGATAGGAGAGCTGCTTTGATGAGCTGTCCTGGATGGAATTATATTTATTCAGTCTCTTTATAATTTTTGTCCTCTCTAACTTTAGTCAAGCTAAGTTAGTTCTCAGTTTATGGCACATTCTAGTCAAGTGCTCTGTCTTTATTTCTTTCTTCCTTCTTGAGAAGAACTATGCACAAAACATTTATTCTTAGGAAGTTTTTTACTGTAGAGAACAATAGTTGCTAAGGGAGAATAATAAATATAAAAGAAAATAGAAATAATAGTCTGCTGTTTTAAAGCAGGTCTTTAACCAGTATACTTTATCTAACAAAGATTTTGCTGCCAAATATTCCAGAACATGACAGAGGAATATGCTTAAGGGAAGTGTATGGAGTTGCCTTCAGAAATGAGGATTTGTTTTTTCCTTTCAGATTTAAGTCCAGAAAGAAGGCATTTTTTGTAGTCTTAAGTATTCTTTATGTAGTCTTAAGCTGGTGATTTCATTATCCATTAGGGCACTCGATACCTTTTAATATTTTTGGCTATTTATGTGGTTTATAAGAATAAGTAATGTGAGTATTTTTCTATACAGCTCTTAACTTGGCTTTCAGGTATCAGCTGATGGTGGACATGTTTGTGTTCAGTGTAACTTTTCTTTCTGTCTTCAAGGTATCCCAGATAGATTCCATCTTCGAATGCTTATTAGAAGAGGAGGAACAAATCCTGAAAGATATGCCTATTGAATCAATTGAGTGGGCCCAGATAGTTGTCAATGTGAACAACATCATTAAGGTACAGAACTGCATTAACCAAGATGTTTGTGGGAGGGGAAGATAATTTGTTCTGTGCTCTTCAGTGTTTGAGTGCAGCACATCCAAGTTACTGACATGAGGAGAAAAGTGAATGTGCTTTTCACATGTCCAAATACTGTAGGAATTAGGGACAGAATTAGGGACATTTCTTTTCTTCCTGAGCCACTGTTAAAGATAATTTGAGAAGCTGCAGTTTTGTTGGAAGTTGTGAAGTCATGAATATGTAGCAAAGAGTGAAGAGCTTGTGTTTGGGCCCTGAGGTTTCTTGCTCAGTCAGTACATCTCCTTCTGTCACTGAGAAAGTGGTGTAGAAAGAATGTGGATATTGAAAGAACATTACAGAATTATAGAAGACAACATCTTTTGTGGTCTGTGTATCCTGAGGTAGACTAAAATACTCACACCCTTGCCTTTAAATAGGATATGCTACAAGCTGCCTGTCAGTATCGTCAGTCTCGAGCCTCTTTATATAAAACAGGAGAACTTCCAGAAAGAGAACCTGAATATATTCCATGGACAGGTGAGAAACTACTATTACAAGTTCGTAAGTTTCAGAACACATGAATTTGAGTCTGAATTTTAAACTTACTATTAAAAGCTTCTACAGGGTCAGTAAGACTAAGTGAAAATGAAGTTTTCATTTGGAGAATGAAATGGGATGAATCAATGAACACTTCATTTGTCCATTATTGATGCTAATTTTTTAAAACTTGCATTGCAAATTTGGCTATAAAACCACAAGCTTGGGAAAAAACCCCTAACTTTAGAATTGCTATAATTTTTTTAATGCATTGGTTCTGGCTGGCAGATCTTTGGGGTACATAACATTAAAATAATTCATAAAATGTGGTCTATAACTGTTTTAAAAGGACTGATGATTCTCTGCCTGCATAGATGTGTTTTGTTTTGATGGTTTAATAACGTGAAAAATTGTAAGAACAAATGTTCTCAGAAGCAAGCACTTTCCAGTTGGTGCTTAAGCTTCCTTATAGCCTCTACATGTAAAACACAGTTGTTCAGTGCTTCCAAGACAAAAGTCTTGTGAGTAGCAAGACCCATGCAAGCTCTTTTAATCTTGTGTTTTGACGACTACATCCAAGTGTTTAAATCAGGTTAACAGAAGTTGCCTTTTCCTTGTGTATATTCTCTTACTTTGCTTAAAAATAGTGCAAGTAATTATTTTGTTGTGGAAGAAGAGCTGGTGTTGGTAGTTGGCAGCGTAGATCTGCGTAGTTCCGGTTTTTTGTTCAACCGTGTCTTGGCCCAGCTTAATATGTAAAAGTAGATGGGAGCAGTTGCTTTTTGGGGGTGTGGATCAATGATGATATTACTTTGATTTTCAAAATGGAAACATTTATTAGCTTTTTTTCCTTATTTTTTTTTATTATACATAGTAATGCTTTTCTTACACGTTGCCGTGGATTGCTGTGCTGATCGGACCATTGCTTTAATGTTCCCTGTGTTGTTTTCCCAAGCATCCAGCGGCCTCCGCGCGGCAGTAGCGCGGCAGCACGGGATCATCCTGAAGGTGGTGTATCCCCAGGTGGACAGCAACCTCCGCAGCGTGGTGGCCGAGCAGCTGGTGGCGCTCCTGGATTGCTTCCTGGATGGCTACGTGGCTCAGCTGAAGTCTGTGGATCGCCTGGCCGAGCAGGAGCGCTACAGCAGCGTGGAAATGGAGTACGTCCAGAAGAGATCCGAGCTCTTGGCCCCTCTCTGTGAGTGCTCTCCGTGTTCTTTAACACAAAGATTAAACGATCCATTCGATGAGGAAATGACCCAGATTTGAGCGAGTGAATGAATTCTGCTTGCTTTACACATTTGCTTTCAGAGTACAAATGGCTGGTTTTATCATTTAATGGGATAATGACAAAATAAAAGCAGATCACAAGTTTGCATCCAGGACTGCACTCCATGTGCATATCTCTTATTAGACATGTGGCTGCTTGAATTTTTTTCTTCTGCTAACTTGTTATATTCTCCTGGCAGGATTTTATCTTGTTCTGCCTGGCTGAAAGTAGCCTGTAAATGGATTTCTAGATGTTTACGTTGTTGCAAGTTGAGATAAACTTATATGCCTCAAAAGTTTTTTTAGTATTTATCAGGGAATAGTTAATTTTTGAGTATCAGTTATTTAATAATTGTAACCAATGTGGTCAAGTCTTGAAGGAGTAAAAAGCTGCTTTTTAAAATGGAAATAACTTGGTGTAAATGCATTTTAATAGTGCTGGAAAGTTTAGGTTTTTTTTACTAAAGCAAATGATATGAGTAGAACAATCAAATTACAATTTTTGAGAACTCTTAAAAATGTTTCTTAAATTATCATTGTTCATTTTCCTGCTGTCCATGGGCTCTGTTAGCTTATAAATACATTTTATATCATATGTTCAATCTAAGGTTCATATTCCCTTACAAACAAAACTGAGTCTTCCGCCAGCTCTTACATATTTAACTGAATGAAAAGAAAGATTCTAAGTAGTATCTTTTTAATACAAGCCAAATTGTCTTTATTTGTCATGTTCTTCTTCAAAAGCCTTTGGCTGCTACTTTTTTGCTTTGTGTATTTAAGTGGCTGTTATTATAGATGTTAAGTCACGGGTGGAATTCCCGCCCCCAGTGGAAATAGCAGATGATACTAACTTCCAGAAGAAATAGAAGACATGGTGCCATTTAGTATTCCCTTCTTCCTTCTCGTGCTGTGGGACAGGGGTGGTAGGTCTGTGAGCTTGCGTGTGCACAGGGGGTGTGTGCAGTAGGGGAATGTTCCTTTGGGAGTGTGTAAGAATCTCCTCCATGGCAACACTTGAAACTTGTTTTCATTTTTCTGGTCTCAGACGAAGATGAGCTTGTTTGATAGAACTTGGTTTTTTTTTGGTTACTTAGTGTCCCTGGGACAGTACCAGTTGGCAGCTGCTTTAGCAGAGAAGTACTGCGACTTCGATATCCTGGTGCAGATGTGTGAGCAGACAGACAACCAGGCCAGATTACAGCGCTACATGACTCAGTTTGCAGATCAGGCAAGTCTCTTCTATTTCCTTTTTAAATAAGTTTGCACCGGAAATGTTGCAAAATTTATTATTTTTTTCTGGGGGTTTCTCCCCCTTTTTTTTAATGTGTATGAATTTACATATACATACAGGGGTAATGTGGAAAATTAAAATCGATATTCACTGTAAAATATTCAATGGAGTATTTTAATTGGCAATGCAAAGCTAGCCAGCAGAAATAAGGGTACTACCTTCATGGGCAGTGCCTTTTCATGGGACCTGTTTAGTGCCCCAGACACTTTAGCTCACTCTTAACATTTTTCATCATTTTGTGACTTCTTCACTGAGGTGCTGTTGTCAGTACACTGTTGTTTTATTAAACTAACATAATATAAATTGGAGGATAATTTCCAAAAGAGATTAAACTGTTAAATGTATAAATAGAAAAGTAATTAATATATGAATATAAAAGTAGTTACAAAGAGTAGGAAGGTAGGGCTGTTGCTTTGGGGTTTTTTGCATTGTCCTGCCACATATTTGTTGGACAGTTTTTCCACTGTTAAAATCTAGTGTAAAAACTTCTAAGTGTGCTGAAATATTAAAAAGCTTAAGGAAAAGGTGGTAGAGATTACTTGAAATGTGTGGGACTGGAACAAAAGGTTCTTAATTTGAGAGTTGGTGAGATGAATTTGTTTAGCTTTCCACAATTATTGGGGAAAAGAGAAATCCTGCAGTCTACTTGTTTTCCTAGTAAAGAGAGTACATAAAGGTTGTTCTAATAACAAAAAATAGAAGTATCAGTAATAGAAATTACAGCAAACTGTTTAAATAGTACATCTTAAATACTCAGCCTGACTGTCAAAGGGGATAAATTATCTCTTTTTTCCTCTTCACTGTTTTATTTTAAAGGGGAAATGTAAGGTTTTCTGAAAAGAAGTTACTGTGGCAAATGTAGATCTGAATAGATAAGTCTAATGGATAGACTATCAGACTGATGGCCTCTTCAGACTTCATTTTTTAAATTGTTAATGCAATTAAAATTTAACATTACTCTAATATTGTCCTGAAAAGACTAAATTAAATCTTGAACAGAAATCCTGATTAGGTATTTCACATGGTAGTTTTTGAGGATAAAATAGGGTGCTTTTCCTTTTAAAAAAATAGTTTTTTTAAACAATGCCTGAGAGAAGTAAGGCTGCAGGTTAACTTGTAGGTAGGAGGGAATGTTTCAAAAACGGTGACAGCCGTTTACATATAAGTAAACTTATTTATGAAAGGAAAGAGTAAGCATGGAGTTTCAAAGGGGGAAAAGGAACTGGTATGAAATTGAGACTAGAAGAATTGTGATTGATGTGATACCTGTTCCTATTCATGTGTATTAACGTGTATTACTTTTGGCACTTCCATTGCTTTAATTGAAGGATTCTGTGTTTATCAGCATCTGTTGCAGAGAGTTCATTAATGCTTTAAATACTTTCTGTCAGGGCTCTTACGGGGTTTTTTATCAACAGTGTATTTTGTGGGGGGTGTGTGTGTGTATCTGGCTTTATCAAGCAGCTTGTTACTATTTTCTTACCAATTGTATTTTATAAAGCACTCTGCCTCAGAAGACAAACCAGATACTGAAATGTAACTTTTAAAATTTGTTCATATTCCTCTTATCTTCAGAACTTTTCAGATTTCCTGTTTCGCTGGTATCTAGAGAAAGGAAAGCGAGGAAAGTTGTTATCTCAGCCTATTGCTCAGCATGGACAGCTGGCCAGTTTCTTGCAAGCACATGAACATCTGAGCTGGTTGCATGACATCAACAGCCAGGATTTGCAAAAGGTAGGGTTTGTTAAATACAGCCACATGGAAATATCACATGTTGAACAGGTCAAGTACATATTCAGGCAGGTAACTTACCTAGTTATGACTCTTCCCCATCAAAAGACAGCTTATCCAGGTGAGTTAGTGGAAAGATGGCAGATAATTAATTAATGGAGTACGAAAAGTCTCCCTTCAGGCACCATCTAGTATCTCATCTAAGCCACTGCACCGTGTAATGGAAATTAGGGCTGCTTTTCATCCCTGGTTGGTGGCTAGTACTTTTTACTGAGGAAGTTTGGTTTGGCTGCATGATGACTACTTCAATGGAATTGGGGATTTATAGTGAATATCAATAGCACTAAATACTGTCCAGTGAGGTTTTGAAAAACTGAAACTTCTATTTCAAGACTAACATCTTAAAGCTAAGGAATTTGGAAGTATTGTGAAAGTAAAAAAGCTATTGATAACTTTAATCACTTACATTCATAGTTTAAAGGTTTTTTTTATAGCAAATGTGCATGTGGATAGATTAACATTGTTAATTGTTCATTGTGACATTGTTTTTAAACATGATCATTTGTTGCCTTCTGGGCTTTCCAGTTAGAGCCCCTCTTCTTGCTGGTCAGTCTTTCCATCCTTCTGCATTTCATTTAACAGTTAAAAGTATTTCAAATCAGAAATGGCTTCCTTCAATTCACACGCACATTTGTTAAGCATGCAAACCATGGGAACATTTATCCTACTGCAAATTCTGGGTTCATAATGCCATATCCCTCTTAAACAAAAAAGCCCCACCCACCAACCCCAACCAAAACAAACAAAATCCACTCTGAGAATATTGTAATATTCCATTTGTGTCAATTGAGGTTTGCTATGTCTTAGCAAAGCACTTTGAAGAGATGTAAGAGTTCTAAAATACACAGTTAATTCAGTTTAGATCGTTTATTTCTGAGTAAGTGCTCTGAAATTGTTCCTTGTTCTGATAGACAAGGGCTTGCCTCTGTGTTTGGTCACTGCAGCAGTTACACACAATTCTGTTTTTTCAGATTCCCGAATTAGCAGGTAAATCAATCTGCATGCAAAAGTGTTCTGTCAAAACATATTTGCTTGGCTTTTACTGCAAAGTACTGAGTTAGATCCCAAAGATACAATGTGTGAAGTTGCAATTTATCCTTTGAGAATAAGGTAGGGGTTTTTTTGTTTGTACTGAAAAGATTTTTTTAAATATATTGTTGGAAGAGAGAGCTATGTCCTTTCCTGAAGAGTGTAATGCAGTTTTATTGTGCAAATTGGACAACTTTTAAAAATAAGGGTTACAGTATTACAGACAATAAATAGCTGTGAGACTGCTGTTCAGATAAAACTCTCATCTGTTAACCTCCTGATCCTAATTTGTAAAACTGATTTCTAACATCTTTATTAATTTTAGGCTCACAGAACATTGCAGACTTTAGCAAATATGGAGACACGGTATTTTGCAAAGAAGAAAACACTTCTTGGCTTGAGCAAGTTAGCTGCACTAGCATCTGACTTCTCAGAAGACATCCTGCAAGAAAAAATAGAAGGTAAGAAATAAGAACAGGGCAAAGTGAAGAAAAGACTGATTAAATTACTGAATTAGAATCCCATTAATTTTGCCAGTAGTTGATTTTTTACGTTGAGAGCACTAACTTAGTGTGGTAAGGATAAATGGGCTGATGATTTTGCTCATTTTAGGCAGGCACAAGGAAGACAGCATGAGGCAGTAAGCTCAGTATTCACTTTCACATGTGAGTTAGGACTATGAGCTTGGCAAATTTGTACCCTTCCTCTTGTTCTACTAACATGTGAAATAGTGGCATAAATAACAAGCTGCACTTGTGCTTTGAGAAGTGGCTGAAAGTTGTAAACCATTCACACTGAATGTATTTTAATGAATCTGCATTTTATATTTCAGATGCGAGGTAAAAATTACTTAATTTCTTAGTGCCTGTTTATAGAATGGCTTTCAATTTTGAATTCTTCTCAAGTCCTGAGGCCCTTAGGCTGTACAAGGAAGTCCAGTAACTGTGTTGTAGTGCAGTAATGTAGTTACAAATATATACAGGTGTGATCAAGACGTGCTTTCTCAGGGTTTGCTCTCTGTGTCTAGAAGGATTACCATGACAGTGTTTCATTGTGCTCTATCCAAAATGATGTGAACAGGAAAAGTACAAATATCTGTCCTGCTTCATTACCAAATGCAATGGTTCCACTGCTCTGCCATTCGTATGCCTTTGGAAAATACTGTTAATGCAGCATATGTGCTGTGAGTTTGAGAAAAAGCAATTCTGCACTATTGGTTAAAGGATTCTGGCCACCAGGGGGAAGCTTTGGAATACGACTCAGGGTTGCTGCTCAAGCTTACTTCTGTTTATCTGCGTATTTACCCATCTATGTAATGAATAGTTCTTAAATGCTGTTGAAAAAGCCTGGAAATAATTATGTTAACTAAGTAAGCTTTACAAGTTATTTTTAGCTCATAACAATAATGTATTATCTGTCTTCTAAGCTGTAAAACACTGCATGAAATCTTGAAGTTTAAATTTAGTTTATTATCACTGTGAAAATGCCTATGCTGATGTGAAGGATCTCACCTTTAAATAGAAAAATTTAAAAATGAAAAATGAGAAAATCGAAGCTTTATTTCAGTGGACTAGTGGACTCAAAGTTTGTTCTGGTCTTTATTCTGCTACACATTTCTGTGTGGCACATGGTCAGTGTTTAAAACTTAAACTCTTTGCGTATCACTTTCCTGTTGATAAAGAAAGACTAATTATTTCTGCCACATTTTTCTTATTCCTCTAAACAAATAAAATGCTCCATAGAATTATTTTCCCTTTTCTCCCATGCAGTGGAAGTTGGTGGGAAGGGCAGGGTTCATATAGTGTGGTTGATATTCATTCCATTTTGAATGTCTCGGACTAGCAAGTTTCTGATCCTAAAGCAGATCATACTGGCAAGTATAAAAGTCAAAAATTGAACAGTTCATGAAATGGAGTAAGTCCATGGCACAGCTCCTTAAAGTTGCAACCAACTTACTTTCAGTAAGCATTGCAACAGCTTCCATCCAATCCTGTGTATTAATTTTGAAGTTTTGGGGCAAAATTTGAGTTAGCCATTACTATTACACTGGGAGCATGAGTGAAAAGTAAGAACGAACTCACAAGGATGGCAGTATTGAAGTGGAAGTATTTCTGTGCTTCGGGAACGTGGATGAGAGTCCAAATAGAATGCTTCATAACAAACGCTTGTAGGCTTGAATAATGTTGTGACTTGACAGTTATTGTTGTGCCACAAAATTTATTATTACGTTTTAATAACATGAAACATTCATTTCCTTAAATGACTTAAATTTCCTTAAATGACAAGAAATAGCAGAGCAGGAGCGCTTTTTGTTACATCAGGAGACACTTCCCGAACAACTCCTGGCAGAGAAGCAGTTGAACCTCAACGATATGCCAGTGTTGTCTGCATCTCAGCTCATTGATGTAAGTGTCTCGTGTTTTCTTCATTACACAGGTGAACTTCCAGGATGTTTTCTGCCTCTTTGTGATAAAATAAATGAGGAGGTCACAGCTGCCTTTATCCCTTATATGACTTGCTAAGCACCTAAAGATCTGATGTATGAATGAGTTTAACTTTTGATTAGTTTCTACCAGCAGCAAACATCAGAATGATGGGTTTAGTCCTAGTTTTTTCTGTTGGCTGTGTGCTTTGGAGTGCTCCTACGAGAAAAAGCAAATCAGATCAGTGCCAGAAGTTGATTTACTGGTCTAAACCAGTTTTTCGATGTGAGACAGTTTTTACCTTCCTTTACATTCTCAGTAGGGCAGAACTTGGAAGGCAGAATGAACAAACAACTCTACCTTAGTGGGGAAGGATGCTGCAAGATAGAAAAAGGAAGGACTAGAAACAGGAAGAGGCTTTTGGTCACATGTTGCAAAGAGGCACCGGAAGTCTTTCTACTTTTGTTTTGTTTTACAAAAATCCAACCTGTAATGAAACAAAAATGTGAACTGTTCCAGTCCTGGGATAAGTAACAGTGCTGATTCCTTTTTCACACCCCTTTCTGGTGATAGCCAGGAACCAGTAGCCTTACTGATTCTGCTTTGTTTGCCACATATTTTTACCATCTAGTAATGCACACAAAAAATACTCCCATGAATAACAGCCATACATTGTAAAAGAAGTCTGTCCTGTCTGGGTGTCAGTTTTGTAACTCTGTATTTTTCTGTAATCCTGTAGAAAATCAAAAGCTGACATGTAAACAAACATGCTTAAACTGTGCTAATAGCAAATTGTGAAATCCTTACCTGTGTCTTTAAGTAAGGCTCTCTGTGGGATTAGGGAAGGGTAGGAAGTGTCAGTCAGGACTTGGCAAGTTTTCCTTCTGAATTCTCTCTTATTGTCAAACCAGTGTTCATGCTTGCTACTTGCAATGCAGGAATGAAACTCAGAAAGTGTGAATTAAAAGAGTGTTAATGTTAATTTCCTTTGAAGTACTGATTTATAATTGGGGGATATAAAATACTGATGGGGAACTTGTTTTTAAGGGGTGAAGGGCAGCACATGTGCTGAAGTACTGCTTTGAGCTTAATTACTGAAATAATTCGGAGAGCTTATTTGTGGAGCTGAGCTCTGGCTACAGTAGTCCAGGAATGTTACAGCCTTAAATGGCACTTAAATTTGAAACCCAGCAGCCTTGTATCCAGTATCATTTGTCCACAGGCCATTGTCACGTAGGTGGAATGCTGCTCTAAAACCTTAAGTATATTCCTTACTATAAAAATACTGGCAGTTGAATCAAGACATATTTTCATGAGAAGGTCATGTAAGCAGAAAATACGTGGTGGTCTTCCCACAGTGAGTTGTTCCTGATACCCATTACGTTAGTTTGCAGGCTAAAAATAATTCTCCATGTTATCTCTGATTTCATAGATGTTCATATGTGATGAGAACAGAAGAGCCAATGAATATGACTTCAAGAAAGCACTTGATCTGCTAGAATATATTGATGAGGTAAGAAAACTTTTTTAAGGATTTCTAACCTAGAGACTTTTTTATTATTATTTAAGCTAGGATGGTGCATCTGTAGTTAATGAACATATTAGCTTAGTGTATGCTAATTAAAGCAATCCCTAGTGTGTTTTTTCAGTTTGTTTTTAAGTCACTGAAGACTTAATGCCAAATGTGGTTTAGATAATTGAAGAAGAATTGCACTCTTCATCTTCACTTCCCATTTATAGTCTATAGTTTCTTTTTTAGAGCCTTGCTCCCCTACAGGCTGTCTCCAAACAGGGCAAAGATCAGCTGTTTTTAGAAGTTTAGTTCTTGTGTCTTCCCTCTTGGCAGTTTCACTGATGGTCATGAGGTAATGTGGGATAGTCACCACTTTTTAACATGTAAATAGCTTAGAACCACAGATTTGCCATCTGCTTTTTTTTCCAGCTGTATTTTTTTTCATCTAAATTAAATAAATTCTACTCCTGTGAGATTTAGAATTTTTTTCCCACAGATATTTAAGTTTCTAACAACTTATGTAGAACCATTCAGCACAAACTGGAGGTAGTAGTTTCTGTGCAATGAAGAAACTGCCCTTTTCAAAGCAAATGTGTATCTTTGAAGACATTTACTAATATATTCATAAAACATGTCCTACTGTGGACACTAATGCATGTTAGTTAGCTTGGCCATAATGAAAATAGAGCTTTAACTTCAGTCATCATTTAGCACATGGTAAAATAAAATTTGCCTAGAATACAATGTTTTACAAATTGGTATTTTAAAATGTGCCCTTTTGTGTTAGTTGGTCTTCAGCAGTCTTGTGGTGATGTAATGTAGAAAGTCTGAATCCATGATTTCAAATGGAAACAAACAGTGTTTGGTGTTTCAACAGTTGGATCAGATCATCTGTTAAAACAGCATATGTTAAAAATGATGTTTGGTGATTGAGGAATCTGGTTTATTGGTGCAGTCTGTGTGACAGAGTGATTATTTCTTTGTAAAAAAACCTAAAATTTTAATTTGCCTGTCTTTTCTCTTTATGTGAATTGAAGGAAGAAGAAGTGGATGTAAATGATCTTAAACTTAAAATTCTCTGTAAGGCTCTCCAAAGAGATGGGTAAGTATAAATATAAGCTACTGTGACACAGCTTTTCCAGAATTACATTTTAGTGTACTATTCTCTAATTCACTATAAAGATTTGATTTCATAGGATAAGGTTAGTAAAGTATAATGTATCTGATCAGAACATACATTCTTATTTGTAAAGTGAAACCCCAGCAAAAAAAAATGTGCAGTACTTTGTTGGTTTATCTCACTGGCAACCTACTATGCAGTCCTGGCACCTGACAGAAAGGAACCCATGCAGCTTTTGTTCTTGAACCCTGTCTTGAGTGACCAATGCTGAACCTTTTTTTTTTGTTCTTTGAAGCATCTCAGATACAAGCTTTTTATTAAGAGTAGCATAGGCAGAGGTCACTCCTGCAAGCTTTTATTTCACTTGGGTTTTGCCATTGAGCCACACTGGCAATTTTGTGACCTTTTCGAGTTAAAGCTGCATTCTTGGCTGTAAGAGATCAAAGCCTAAATAGTGCTTAGAAGAGCCACTCTTATGGATGTTCAAAACCAAATATAGGCAGAATCCAGTTGGTCACAAGAATCATCACACAGTGGTACTGCTCTCTCCCAGGTAAAATAACTCAAATGGCATTTCCTCCCTTTCTTTCTAACTTTCAGAAGTCTTCTGACTTTCCTATCTATGTTCCAGGAGGGACCTAAGGAAGAAAAGATGAGGAGAGAATACATTCCAAATGCACTGTGCCATTTGTGATTAAAATGGAAATAAGCAGCATTTGGATTCACACTTACACATGGGATAGATTCCAGAGGACCGTGGTGTCTAGGAAATAAATTCCTAATTGCGTGACTAAGTTATGTCCACATGTAACACAAATAACAAGCAGCAAGAGGTTCACACTGTTCCAGAACTCCTACATGACACCAGTCCAGTTATTGCTTTATGACCTGTCTACCCTGGACAAGCACAGGGTTTTGAATGTAGCACGGTTCAAACACGTGTAATGCTGACAAGATTTTGGCCACCCTGGCAGCTAACCAGGTGCAATTTGAGATGCAGACTTTACACTGAATAGTGTGTAGAAAACTTGATGTCCCAGCTGAGTTTCCAGTCCAGCAAGGCTCACAAAGGCTTACAGAGAGGTAGTGTTAACTTTCATCTGTGTGCAAAAGTAAACATTCAACATGTTACAGTAGCTGCTTTTAAGGATGGCCTGTGGTTTCTAGCTTGAGGGCTACAAAGATGGTGGTAAGGTTCTTGGGTAGGATGGGGAGCCTTGCTGAGTGTGCACCTGGTGTTCTGCTAGTGTCCTCACTATCCTTCTCTGTGCCCAAGAGGAGGAAATCCCCCTTCCCTCCCTCCTTTCCTCACATTCTTCCTAACTGAATTAAAGATGTAATCCTAGACATTTAGGAGCTGAAGAGATGTCCAGGGTAAAACCAGTGAAGTACAGAGGATTTGTCAATAATAGCTTCTGGGTCCTGGTCCAGATCTGTTACAAGCATGTCCCACTGGCCTGTGGTAGTTTAGGGAGTGATACGAGAACCAGTTTTGTCTGACAGCTTAGCACATGGAACAGGAAATTTTAACAACTGAAAGGTTAGAACCACAGCAAAACAAGTTAGGTTGGTGTTGGCTTTAAACTGGTACATATAAAGCTCTGCAAGGATGAAAAATTGTCATTTAAAACAATCTTCCTCTGAGAAAAATCTATTTGGGATTTTTTTTGTATCACAGGTGAGACTAGCATTCATGAGTCTTTGTGTTTAATCACAAAGGAGACAAACTATTTGTTTTGTGACTGTGTGTGCTCTTACAGGCCTGCAACTCAGATTTTGCAGATTTTTTCCTCCTTTTTTTCTCAGTGTTTGATTTTTGTTTTATTTTGATTTTTTTTCACGTTAGAGAATTGCTTCTCTTGCTTTATTCTACCAAAAAAATAAATCTACACTTTCATCACCTCAATTGTAAAATATAATTACTGAGAATAGGTAGTTCTTATATTAATGGATAATACTTTTATCAAAGAACTAATGTTGTTTGGTTGGGGTTTTTAATGGTTTAGAAGATGGGAAACATTTCTATTCTCCTCCTAATTAGACTACATTGTAATAGTGAAATTTCATGCCAGTTTTACTGTTGTAATAAAGACTTAATTAACACAAAGTAGAAAAAAACCCTTTTGCTTTGAGCTATAACCAAGCACATAATGTTTCCATGTGGACATGTATTAATCACCTTTGATAATTTATCAGATTTTGCTGTGGTTTTTTTTCTTGTTAGTTTTCCTTGTGTTTTGTCTGTGCAATTCTCTCCCCAAATTATTCTTTGACTTGCAGATGGTCCTGTTCAGATGGTAGAGATGATCCAATTGAAGCATCTAAAGATAGTATATTTGTGAAAATACTACAAAAGCTATTGAAAGAAGGTAAAGTGGACTTAAATATAATTGAATGTCTTGAAATTGTTTTAAAAGCTGTTTAAGATCAACATTAGTATGTAAAAGTAGCATTAATAAATTTTCAGAGTAATAAAAAATTCATTCCAGTAGACAGTTAAAACCATATGGAGCTAATTCTATCTCTGTAAACTGTTCAGGGTGATAAGAGATGAGCAGATTTCTTGGTTACAATCTCAGTATCCTTAAGGTATTTGCTCAGTAGGGCACTCAGCAGGTTTTTAGTTGCTCACTGTGCAATAAAGTAGGTCTTCTGGAGGGTAAGTATGTACCTTCTGTAAGATCCAGGATAATAAATAATTGACTGTCACTCAGAAGAACTTAATCCATTTTAGCCAAAATGGGTTTTTTGCTTTTGCTTTCCCTCTCAAAAAAAAAAAAAAAAGATAAAAAAAAAATACAGCTCCCATTTTCCAGTTAAAGCTGACTATAGGAAGTTATGGCCATGAAGGTTACCGCTGAAGGAGGGAGGGAGAGGAGGAGGGAAGCAACTGAGAGTCAAAGCCAGTTTTACATATTACTGCATAGAAACTTTTTCCAGAACAGAGAAGGCTTCGTGTGAAAAATACAAGAATTAAGTTCTTCAGAGCAGTTCCAGTTCTGTGTTCAATCCTGTCCATTTCCTTGCATTTGTAAGATTTGCACACCCACGCACTAAACTGTTGCAACTGATACATAGTTATTGTATAACTGAGGTTTCTTTCCTTTTTTCTTTCTTTTATTTATTATTTTTATTTCGGTGAAGTGTCATGTAAAGACTTGGATTTTAGGTTTAATCATTAAATTACTGAACTCTTGGTAAAGAAAACAATTAACTCTGTTTTACAGGCTGCTTTGAGCTTTATTTTATTTGTTGACATGTATAACAAAATCAGAGCTTCCCAATTCCTCTGAGGCAGGCACAGGTGTTTACTCAAAAATTATATTAACTGCTAATGCAAAGTGCTTTTATCAGTGTTGTAATGAATGTGTTTGTATTGTAGGAGTTCAATTAAGTGAGTATTTACCAGAGGTGAAGGACTTGCTTCAAGCAAATGAACTCGGCAACTTGAAATACAATGCTTACTTCGAATTTGTGCTAAAAGCGAACTATGAACTCTACGTTCAGGGACAAGCATGATTCTCACTGGGTTTTTTTAATATTTTTTCTAAAGAACTGTGGAATTCATGTGTACTTTTTTATGTTCGGTTTGGTTTTTTGCTAAAACTTTGTGATAAAGTCTATATGAGTAATGTACTTGTAAATGTATAGACGCTGATGCTTTCATCAGGGGAGGCAGAGTTGTGTTTTCAAGCAACATAAAAATAAAGTTTTCATTTTCTGTGCCTTTGATAAATTTGCTGTTTTGTTCTGTATCTTGATTAGTGTCCTGTCTGAGACTCAAGGATACACAGACACACAGGGTGAAATGCAGGGACCCACTGCAGAAGGTGGGAAACTTGTGTTGTCACCACTGGGGCTGTGATTTCAGTTCAGAGAAAATACTGAACACATTAATATGAAGTGACTGCGTACATTACTTAAGAAACAACTAGTTATTCTATCAGATAACCCCACTCTTTCTTTGTACAACACTTTTTGCAGTAGAAACTGGGTAATTTCAGTTTTGCATTAAAGGTTACTTGCACAAAAAGGATCATTGACTTGTCACTGTTCACTCAGCTTGTCTGTGACAGAAAGAAATAAAGCACAGCTCTCATTTGAAGAGGACCTACTGCTGATCCAGTAAATACACCATTCTTCCAGGTCACCATCTGTAAGATTAAACTTTTCCCAAACATTTTAGTATTGTATCAATTTAATTTCCCTTTAAGCTATTTCTAGCATACATGTAAAATGGGATTAGCAGCTCACCATACAGTCATTCACAGCAACTGCTTGTGCCTAGGCTCAAAAGAAACCTCGAAAGCAGTTATGAAAAGTGTGGGAGTACAGCATGATCTTCCTTACTTCCATGCCTTGCTCTTTACTGGTAGGCACTACTAATTTGCCTTTTTCCTTTTTAGCCGCAGTTAGTTATCTCTGACACAGGAATAAAAAAAAAATAATTTCCATTTCTCGATTATTCTGACAACAGAATTTAGTCTTTCAAGAAAAGTTACCGCAGTCTGATGTGTTGCACCTTTCTTTTGCATGTAGCTGAAGAGACAGAAACTGACTGGAGAGCAACTTGCATGCCCTTATGTTTTACTTGTCTGGCTCCATGCCTGCTGCCACAACTTGATCTAACAGCTGAGAAGGTCAGAAGTTAAATTGGTTGAAGAGAATCCAGTTTCTAGTTTTAAAAGCATAGCTCTCCTTCCGTGGCTTCCCCTTCTCTCTGTACTAATACAGTAAGCTGGGCTGAGAGTCTGAACATGTTTGGAAGAATACATTTATCTAGAGAGGTTCAAACTAATATGGGAAAGAAATGCACTAGCAGTCATCTTCTAAGATTGTTCTGAGCAGCGAACTTTGCTCTTCTGCCGTCTTGCATGGCTGGGAAGTGTGAGCGTAACTCCCAGCTACGGCTTCAAAGGAGTCGCTCGTTTAAAGCCTTGGAAGAATTCCACGTGTTCGCCTGAATGTCACTTTGAGGGTGCTTTCATGTTGATAAACTTAGCGGGGTTTGGGGAGAAAGGGACTAATGGAATAAATCACTGCTTGCCCCTGCCAAAATATGTTCTGCCTTAACTCTTCCTAGACTCTTCAAATGTTGCTTGAAGAAGAATCTCTTTAATTGACTGTCCACCATAAAACACTTCGGGGGTATCTCATACCTGCCTAGACTGTTGTAGATCTCTGTATTCCGTCAGGCATGGCAGGGCAAACCCTGGAAACTCCAGGTGCAAGCGGTTCTGATCACCTTTATCTATTGTTTCAAAGTGCCTGGCTTCTCTGCTGGGTCATGTTTATTGTGGTTGGTGTAAAAGCATTCTCCAGGTTTTTGGGAAAGGATGAACCTTGTAGGGTTTTCTGGTGTTTTACTGTGCTGCTGGGTTGGGAGGCATTTGGCATCTGTACAGCGGCTTTCCATCTGACTATTGCCAAAACAGAAGGCTACTTGCAATGAGTTTACTTAAACAACGCCTCATTAAAATAACTTCTATGTCTAAACAGATGTTTAATGTTCTTGTACTAGTAATGTTGAACTGGTTCACTGTTCTGTTGGAAAGTTTGAAGAGTCTGGGATTCGGGGCTATTCCTCCTCTCTGTCCTCCACTTCGTTATGTAATAAGCTGTGCTGGTGCAGAACTCCAGTCTCAGATTACTGCTCCAGGAGGATGCCTTCATTTACCACTGCATATGGAAGGTGGTAAATGCCAGAGCTCTAGGTTGTTTCTAAGTGTAACAAAAACAAATAAACTTGTGGCAAAAAAGGTGAGGTTCAAACGTCCTAAGTGGGATGGATAGCTCCGCTTGAATAAGGATATACGTTGTTTCTTAAATAACTATTTTCTCAGTAATGGAAAGCACGCTGAGTACAGGAGGTGCTCGTTTGTATCCTTTGTTGTCACCAGAGCAGCAGGAAAGTTTATCAGTTGTCATTTGTGATCAATTTCAGAAGCTATGCATGGTGGATAGTGAGTTCTTTGTGCCCAGCTCTGTACTGGAAACTCACTCCAGCTGCTTTCTGACTTGAGACAAAAACCACATTCATTTACTGAATACAGATAAACATCAGATCTACCTGCAGAAAATGGTATTGTACTCAGAAGTGGGAGAATTTAACATCGCCATTTGGGCACTTTGCTGTAAACTAGATTGGGGTAGAGAGAAAATAAAAGGGAGCAGAAGGGATAGAGTGGGTTTATGCTTGCATCGTGTTTCATTGCAGGATTAAGGATGTTTATCTTTCAGCGACGTTAGGGTTTCTGTTACTTGATTTCTGATTCAACAACCGACCGTATTTTGGAAACCACAACGAAGCACTACAGCTCTGTAAATAGATTTTGTGGCTGCGATGCCTTTAAGTGGTTTCAGGCTTCCGATTTTTGTACTGCCAGTTGTTGATGACAGAACTGAAGGATAATACAAGTTGAGGAACAGGACGAGAGTAGAGCACGTTTTAATACAATAACTTGACAGGATTTCAGAATCTATAGCAGAAGGAAGCAGAGGGCTGCCAGAGGTAAAGAGGAATGCTGCCGACCTGGAGGATGCAGAAGTTTAACAGAGGAGAAAAAAACTTATCTGCTTCTCTGTTGAGCTGTCTGCTCTGCCTTGCAGTGGAGGAAGTCACCTGCAGAAATACCTTCACTTGCAGGAGACACCTCACAGCATAGTGCTTCTAGACTACTTATTCCTTCTTCCTTCTTGCCTGACTCCCTGCATTTTCAAAGGATTTGCGCTTGACCAATTGTGCCTTCAGAGAAGATCGTGAAGGTTGATTTGCATTGACGTAGTGGCAAATAGGGCATAGGGCTGCAAATCTCTTGCATTACTGCCTCTTCTTTCCATTGGAAACCAAATGTCTAAAATCTTCCAAGTGTCCCACATGGAATCTCTGCTTAAATACCCATAGCTGAAGGAGATGAACTGTTCTTTTTCACTTGCATAGTACCTTTAGCTCGTCAGAGATGACTTGCCTGTGAGACTGCATTCCTTTTGGAAAGGGTGAGCCACAGGGATAGCTGAAGGATTCCCATGTTGCCTGGCCGAGCTCAGCAGCCAGCAATGGGCACTCATAATGGCACCAGCATTCACGACTACGTCAGGCTTCTGGGATCAGACCAGGATTAATCCTTTACCGGGCTTCTCTTCAGGCATTTGTCTGACAGATGTTATCCCATGCATTTATTTTCCATTTTTAAATCACAGCAAGGAAAGGATGCACGGCTTAACTTGATGTATAAAGTTGTGGTTTTTACATGGGCTGTCGCCGTGTGCCCTGCAAACCAGGGATCTACCTTGTCACTTCTCTCCCAGTTCCCTTTCTCCCCTGGGCTCACCTATGGCTATGGGAAAGGCTCGGGAGGGACGCGTTTCCCTTCGCAGCCCCAAGCCTCGGCACGTGGTGGCCGCGGAGCCGATGGCCGCTCGCTGCGGCCCCGCTGAGCCCCGCGGGGCTCCCGGCCGCCCCCACCTGCTTTGCCCTTAACGGGGCCCGTGCTGCCGGGGGATTATTTCGGCCCCGGCCGCGGGGGGGGCCCGGCAGACGCGCCTTATACGGCCGGGCCCGGCTCACCTGGGCCGGGGCCAGGAGCGCCTTCTTTGGGCACCGCCGCGCCGGGCCCGACGCCCAAATATGGGGACGGCCGGGGCCGCATTCCTGGGGGCCGGTCGCTGCCGCCGCCCGCCGTGATAAAAGGCTCGGCGGCGGCCGCGGCGGCCACGAGTGACCCGGCGAGGAGCGGGAGCCTCTCTCTCTGCCCGACGTGCGGAGCCCCCAGCCAGCCCAGGTAAGCCCCGGCGCCGCCGCCATCTCCCGCGGCTGCCGGCCGGCCGTGAGGCTCAGCCCCGCTGCCCTGTGCCCCCGCAGACACAGCCGAGACCATGTGTGACGAGGACGAGACCACCGCGCTCGTGTGCGACAACGGCTCCGGCCTGGTGAAGGCTGGCTTCGCCGGGGACGATGCCCCCAGGGCCGTGTTCCCTTCCATCGTTGGCCGCCCCCGCCATCAGGTACCTCGCACTCCCCCTCCGAGCCTCCCCGCACGCCCTGCCACAGCCGTGGTTGTGGATCCCTGCTGCCTTCCAGCCCTCCGCATCCTCCTGTCCTGCTGGGGAGCCCCGTGCTGCTGCCCGTGGAGAGGTTGCTGAGTCCCTGCTTTCCTCCCCTGTAGGGCGTCATGGTGGGTATGGGTCAGAAGGACTCCTACGTAGGAGATGAAGCCCAGAGCAAGAGAGGTATCCTGACCCTGAAGTACCCCATTGAACATGGCATCATCACAAACTGGGACGACATGGAGAAGATCTGGCACCACACCTTCTACAATGAGCTGCGTGTTGCCCCAGAGGAGCACCCCACTCTGCTCACTGAGGCCCCCCTTAACCCCAAAGCCAACCGTGAAAAGATGACCCAAATCATGTTTGAGACCTTCAACGTCCCTGCCATGTATGTGGCCATCCAGGCTGTGCTGTCCCTGTATGCCTCTGGCCGTACCACTGGTGAGTGCAAAGTCCTGCTGGCCCTTCTTCCCCAAGGAAAGACACCCAGGACTGATCCCCTACGTCTGACAAGCGCTCTGCCCTCAGGGCAGGACCCTCTGTGGGCCACATCTCTCAGATGGCTGCTTCCTGTCTCCCCAGGTATCGTGCTGGACTCCGGCGATGGTGTGACACACAATGTCCCCATCTATGAAGGGTATGCCCTGCCCCACGCCATCATGCGCTTGGACCTGGCCGGCCGCGACCTCACTGACTACCTGATGAAGATCCTGACTGAGCGTGGCTATTCCTTTGTCACCACAGGTAAGCGCCATTCCGTCCTCCAAAAACTTCCCTCTCGCTTCCAACCCTCGCACCTCCAGAGATGCTCTCACCCTGTTGCAAGCCCTGAAAACTCTCCTTGTTGGGAGCTTACGTGTTGTTAGGGGTCTAGAGTCCCCCACAGCAGACACATGGAGGCAGTGCAAATGCTCCCTGTTCCTCCTCTGCAAACACTGATGCCTTTGCTTGCCCCTGACAGCTGAACGCGAGATTGTCCGTGACATCAAGGAGAAGCTGTGCTATGTGGCCCTGGACTTTGAGAACGAGATGGCCACCGCTGCCTCTTCCTCCTCCCTGGAAAAGAGCTACGAGCTGCCTGATGGGCAGGTCATCACCATCGGCAATGAGCGTTTCCGCTGCCCAGAAACCCTGTTCCAGCCTTCCTTCATTGGTGTGTGCCCCCCTCCCTCTCTCTTCCCCAACAGCTCTCCCCTCTCTCCAGAGTCACCCCACAGAGCTCTTGCTTTGCACTTAACTTGTGCCTGCCTGTTTCCCCCTGCTCCCCCCAGGTATGGAGTCTGCAGGTATCCATGAGACCACCTACAACAGCATCATGAAGTGCGACATTGACATCAGGAAGGACCTGTACGCCAACAACGTCATGTCTGGGGGTACCACCATGTACCCAGGTATTGCTGACCGCATGCAAAAGGAGATCACAGCCCTGGCCCCCAGCACAATGAAGATCAAGGTAAGGCTGGAGCACAGAGGTGCTGGGAGCAGCCTTCTCTCGCTGCCCTGCATAGGATACACGGGGCCGTGCACACCTCTGTGCCTGTCACCCACAGCAGGGTCATGTTTACTGATCTCAGCTCTCTTGGTGTTTTCCAGATCATTGCCCCACCTGAGCGTAAGTACTCTGTCTGGATCGGTGGCTCTATCCTGGCCTCCCTGTCCACCTTCCAGCAGATGTGGATCACAAAGCAGGAATACGATGAAGCTGGCCCATCCATTGTCCACCGTAAATGCTTCTAAACATGTTTACATGATCACTTTGCCAACCACGCTCAGGATGACAACCTTCAAAGTTGCAGGCAGCCGAGGGCCTGCAACAGCCATGTAACTTTCTATTTTGTAACAATTTCTGGTTACTGTTGCTGCAAAGCTCCATGTGACACAGTGTATGTAAAGTGTACATAAATTAATTTATTTTATCTCGTTTTGTTTGTTTTTAAAACCAATGCCCTGTGGAAGGAAACAAAAAACTTCAAGAAGCATTAAATCATCGGTCATTCTGTCACACCCCTAACGCTGTTGTTTGTCGTCATTTGCTCAGGTTCTTCCATCACTTGTGGGCATAGCATGAGGGCAGTGGGGTGTGGGGCTGGACTCCCCGGGATAGGAGCAGGACTGGGGAGGGGACAGGACCCCAGGCAGAGGAGCCAGCTCTGTGGCTTCCTTGGGGTGCAGGCTTCTCGGTGGCACTGAGGGCAGTGCGGGGGTGGCTGTGTGTGTTGCATCATGCTACTGCACCGTGGGTGGCTCCCCTGACACACTGCAGTGTGCCAGTCCCAGGCAGGAAAGGGTTACCTGGAGCCTTTGCTTCCAAAACAATTCTTTTGGCTCAGCCTGCCAAAAAAGTAGCCCTGGCATGCTCCCGAGGAAGGCAAGGCTGGGGCTGAGGGCAGGTGGCTGGTGCAGGTTAAATAAAGAGCTTTCCACTCCACTTATGGGAAGCCCACCTGCCATCGTGTTGTCCCTGGGGGGCTGAGGGCAGCCAGGGCCACTTCCTCACCCTGCCTGACACACTTGCCCTTGCCAGTGGTCACGGTGAGGGAGCTGCCTGCGAAGGGAACACCCCCTCCTCTGCCCCCTCGAGCCACCCCTACCCGGGATCAGATCCTGTACTCAGGAACTCCCTGGGAGCCCGAAGGAAAATCCCAGGGGCTTCCCCTTGCCGCAGGGGTTTGCCTGCCCTGTTTACCGATGAGGAGGCAGAGCACAATGGGAGGAGGGAAAGATGCTCCTGGCCTGTCTCATTTCTCTCTTACTGTGGTGAGGGGGCTCCGGGGACCCTCTTTATTTCCAGCATTCACACCCACACCAGGTGCTCCACTCCCTCTGGGAGCCATCCTAAAGCCCCGCCAGGCTTGGCACGTGTCCCTGGATCAGGGCTCAGGTGCAGGAGCCATCAGCCTTTGAAGGAGGAGGACTCCTGGAGCACAGGACCCTGTCATGAAAGCAGCGCTTGTGTTTTGGGGAGTTCTTTTGCTGTGGGAGACAGCAGTACTAGGAAAAAACCGATTATATCCAGTTAAACTTCCAGCCCAGGAACAGTTTTTGCTCTTCTGTGGCTATGCTAAAGGGTGCATTTGTTTTGCATTTTGGCTCATTTTACTTGCATTAAATTGAGACCCATCCGTGAGTACACTTTTGTATTTAGCCCCATCCTAAAGCAAAAGCCTGTGGGAGAAGCTGCCCTTGTTCCCTGGTATCTGAGGGCAGGGAGGGCCACTGGGCAGCCCTGAGGGCTCTCTCAGTGACTGGAGATGGACTGGAAAGTAGTTACTTCTCAAAAAAGTTTCTTCTCAAAAAGCAAACACAAGCTTTTATTGCTGTTTGTGTAGCAGCACATACTCCGTCTGTCAGCTCCCTGTTGGGATTTTGGGAGGTGCTTAACATTAAGTCCTCAGTACCTGACCCCTGATCTCAGGTTCAGTTAAGGCTTAGATGGTGTTATGAGATGGATTTTAGGACCTGCTTCCGTTATTTGATTAAAAGACTGTTTTAGAAGCACAGACGAAAGTTTACTCAGAATAGCAGCCTCATGGGTTAGATAGCATTCACAGACTCCACATTCTCACCTACAGTATTTATTCATGGCCCTAAACCCACGACAGAAGGGGCTGATTTTTGAAAGTGGGAGTGGCGCTGAGCCGGCCGCTCCTCTCCAGCCTGATCAAAATCAAAGGGGTCAGGAGATGCTTGCACCTTCTGAATGAAGACCTATATTTTGCAGCGCCAAAATCGGGTTTAGGACTACTCACGAGCACAGCCTTGGGCAGAGGCGAGTGCTTCAGCAGCGAGGGTGCTGCACAGGCACTGCCTTGCACAGAGAGGCTGATGCTGCCGCTGGCGTGTCATTGCCTGCTGCGTCTAACAGCAGCACTTGGTCTCACTCTAACCCCCAGCAGCAGGTGCTCCCAATCGCCTCCGTGCCAACTTCATCCAGGTGAAAATAAAAGCCCTAAAGTACATTCTTACAGCTGCAAAAAACGACTGGTTTGGGGGTTTTTTTTGTTGCTTACTCAATGAACAGGGATGCAATGAATCTTAAGCCTATGAAACCACCCTGTTCAGGTTTTAATTTCAAACTAAAACACTCTCTTTATTCTGAAACCAGCCTTTTATTTGGGCTTTGGATTTTCCTTAATATTTTTAGCAATTGGAGACACAGATTTTTTGGAAACTGGTGAGTTGGATTTTCACATGGCTCATAAGCACCATTGTTGGGAAGGTGTTTTGGAAAATTTTGCTTGTGCACAGTAGTCTGGGTTTGGTCTTTGTTGTGCAGTTCTCAATAATTTCATTACCTTCCCTGCACCTCTAATAGTGCTGTTGGCAGTAGGCAAAGGATCCCCAGGCCAGCATCCTCTGTTTTGAGAGAGGCAAAGGGATAAATGGGGAATCAGGGGAGTAAAAGAAGATAGAAGGAAGGATGCAGGCCACCCACATGCTGTGGGAGGAAGGGTAACAAAGGGAAATGGCTCTTGCCTGCACCGGAACATCCCATGGAGCTGCAGATCACTGTTTGCTCCACAACCATCTGGATCCAGGGCTGGACCAGTGCAGGAAAACCCTCCACAACTTAGGTCTACACCTGCATGTAGTGGGCAATGCAAGAAGCTGCCCTCGGTCCAAATATCACCAAGGGATGGAAAATCTGGAGAGAGGAAGGGTCCTTGAAAGGACAAAAATTATGTGTGGCTGCTTAGATGACCTTGGGAGGCACAGTCATGACTGGGTGTTGATGTAAGCTTCCCCCAGATCTGCAGATTACCTGGGCCATTGCCTAAACTACCTGAGGAGCTGAGTGAAAACCCAGGCTCTGAGGGAAAGTCTTGAGGGAGCCTCTGAACAACAGAGCAAAGGAAATCCTGCAGAGCACACTGGAGAGGCTCCCTAATTTTATTTTGATACAGATTTTGCTAAAGTGAAAATCTGCATTTGCACAGAGAGCAGAATGTGGCCCAGGACGGGCCACCCCCATCATAGGTCATGGCTTTGTGCAAAGGGAACTGGCACCCCGACATGCTTCTCCCCTTGGGTTCTGAAACTGCGGAAACAAAAAGCACTTTGACCGGGCAGCACTAGAACATTTCTTGTTAGGGTTTATTTGTTTATTTATTTATTTTTGAACCAAACAGACATTTTTCTTTAAAAAAAATTAAAATTAAAGAGCTATTCAGTTGTATAGATTCTCATGGAGCTTCTCCTGGGGCTGGAAAGTGCAGCACGCAAGGGTGACTGTAACCTATTGATCAGCCAATGGATAACTGCAGGCAGTGCTGGTGTGCAGGGCTCCCACGTGGGACAGAGGCCAGTCAGGGTGGGCTGCTTTGGCAACAGGACCATTCAGAATATCCCCCAGCCTTGTGCACTTTCCCGAGAATCACTGGCAGCTTTGGGGATCCTCTTCAGACCCTCATGGCTAGAACTTATTTTGATGGGCCCAAAATGTCCTGGCTTCAGGCTTTGGGAAGTAGTTGTATTTGCAGCTGGCAAAGACTGTTTTTTATTTGTCCAGGATCTGAAAAATAAAGCAGCTTCTGATTGCTATGCAGCAGGAAAAGCTGGAGCATTGCTGGCTCCCATGAGGGCTGTGTGCTGTGGGTGATGGCAAAGAGCAGATGTTGGAGAAATCTTTCATTACCCCGCTTGTCTCCTTCTTCCCCCCTCCAGGGCACCTTGTCAGCCTTGAAACTACACAGCCCTGTGCAGAGCAGGGGCCAGCAGTGAGCAAACGTCTCGCACTGTGGTGACCCTGGGCAGCTCATCCTCTGCGTTTGCAGGGACTGCAGCCAAACCCTGTCTTGTCTCGGCTGCTCAAGGCCATGCTCTGAAAATAAAGCTGCAGCTTGGAGGCAGTTCTGGCTGTTGATGTCCAGGGAGTGCCACAGGCAGCCCGGGAATGAACCTCTATGTAACCCCACCTCAGGGAGCTGCATATATATAGATCTCTGGAAGCAGTTTTCTTCCTTGGCACATCACTCCCACCCATAACTCCCTCCCAACAAACACTCCCTCCTCCCCTGTGCCCTCACTGCTTGGCTTCCAGCAGCTTCTCTCTCTTCCAGGGTAAACAAGGATTTAAAGTTGAGAAATCTACTGCTGGAGGGAGGAGGGAAAAGGGGGAAGATTGCCTTGTAAGAGGACTCTCACACATGCTCACAGATGAGCAGCCCAAAGTCAGCATCAACAGGCATCAGCCCTTGACCCGGGTTCGCAAAAGCACGAGGACCTCGGCTGTATTTGCAGTGTGGGCCGTGCCTTGTCACAGCTCTGGCTGGGTTGTCCCCTTTCCAAAGCAGAGGTGCTGCAAGGCTTCAGGTGCAGGTGTGTAGGGAGACCTCTGTATGGATGTAACTCCATTCTTTTCCCAGGGAAGAGCTGCCCTGGTGCCTGGGGCATGCAGGCAGGGACAAGGCTGCTCCCACTGGCAGGTTGATGGTGATTACTGGACAGTGACCCTGCATTGCACACCACTGGCTCCTCAAACCCCCCTAGACACAGACACCATCTAATCTACTTGAGTGTAAAATAAAGTGAATTTACATTGCCATTCATGGTGGCCAGTGCTGAGCTGCTGGGGTTGCATTGGGTATGTTGGTGTTGGGAAGGGGACAGCCAGAGAGTGAAGGAATGCCTGGAGGCCAGAGCAAAGCAGGAGCCAGAGCACAGCCAGCTGAGCTGAGGGAGCAGACAATGACAGAACAGTCCTGCCCTTCCCAAACCTCCCTGTGGCTGCAGGGAGAAGGCTGCCTGCAGAGGGAAGGACAGGATCATGCAAGCAGGAGGAGATCTGAAGCAGATCAGCACAAAAGGAGCCAACAAGGTTTCTCAGGGCAACTCTATCTGCTTCTGTAAGGCTTTTTAATTCCCTTTAGCAACAATAATCACAAAAAATAGTTACATTAACAGAGGTATAAGAGTCTAAAGGGGTTTGAGTTTGCTAGCATTGAACTATGCTGCTACTGGGCTACCTGCCTGCAGAGCACAACCAAAGGGCACAGCAGGCAGCTCTGCCCGTCCTGCACTACATTCCATGCTGAAGATTAAGAGGTCCAGGTGCTAAACCTGTCCACTGTCTTGCCAAAAGTTTTTGGAAGTGGTGTGTGGGGACCGAGGCACTTTTCCAAAGGCAAGTTATTTTCTCTGTAAGGATTTCTTGTCCTGGAACCCTTTTACCCCCAACACCCGAAAAAAAAAATCAACTAAGAGCTACCAGAAATCCCTTATCCCAAATGTTTTGAAGTAGTGATGATGTTATTCCTACCTAATCCCAGCAGCACTGCTGCAGGTGACAGACCATGTTTCTGTAACTGCAGGAACTGAGTTTACATTGGAATGTTGGTTTTCTTTCTGCTTTCTCCTTTCCCATACCAAGCCTCCATCACGGTTTTCCTCTGTGACCATGAACAAGTCAACACTCAGGGCTCTGTTTGTTGCCAGCAAAGTGGCTTTTCTATTTTCCATCTCAAAGGAAGATAAAGAGGAATAGCTAATGCCCATGAAGGGTTTTGAGATGTTGTCATAGAAGGTGTTTGGGGAATGTGAAATACTTGTGATCCTAAATTTAGCTCTGAAAGTCATGCAGCCCAGTTTCCTGGCACAAATACCGGAGAAAGTCTTGAAATCTGAACATTTTCCAATTGCAGCCACAAGCCAGAGGCTGCAGTAGCCACAGGTGGTTCTGGGAATCTCTGGCTGTGCCTCCTGCAAGTCCTTTGCCTTGCTGAGAGCCCAGACCTCCCACTTCCTCACAAGCTGCTCCCACCAGGAACCCAAACCACCAGCAGTTTCTGTCCTTGTTTTGAGTGTGATGGTTCCATATTTGGCCTCCAAGAGCCCTGTGTGATAAGATTATTCTTCAAACCTAATAGAAGTGGCAAATTTAGGAGATATACAGTGTTCAAACCAGTCAGCTCAGGAAGCATATGAGAAATCTTTCTTGGGATAAATGTTTTAGGAGGAACATGGTGATTGATTTTAGACCTTCTCCTCTGAGATTTATTCCCTCTTTCCTTAATTTTTGTTAGTCCACTGAAGACAGCCCATCGTGGCCAAGACTGCATGGTCAAGGTGTTATCATTCCTCTGCTCACATTTGATGGGTTAAATGCTAGACAGGTTAATAAAGAAGATTGGTTCTGCTTAGACAGCAAAATATGGTATAAAGTGGAACTTGGAGCTGAATTCCAAACTCAGCCTAAAAAGGGTGTAATGTAATCCTTGAGGGACTTAGCCTCTGCTGGGACCTTGCTTTATTTATTTTAGTGCCTGCTGC
The DNA here is from genome assembly GCA_026261815.1 of Monarcha castaneiventris obscurior. Classification (NCBI taxonomy): domain Eukaryota; kingdom Metazoa; phylum Chordata; class Aves; order Passeriformes; family Monarchidae; genus Monarcha; species Monarcha castaneiventris. The sequence goes on from JAMPIT010000472.1 coordinate 5,403,766, forward strand.
AAAAGTTCCTGGATGGAAAAGCAATTGTTTGACAGAAAGCTGATGTAATTTCTGTAACATAGCCTTGATCAGAATCCAGAAACCAGGTGTAGCTCTGCCCAAACTGGAGGTGCTTGGTTTCTTCACCAGTTGCAGCTTCCCGTGGCAGAGGCTGCAGCAGGACTGTGGGCAGCCCAGGGAGTGCACCTGCTGAATGTGCATCACCGTTTAAAAATAAAAAGGGGAGAGAAAAGAGCAACATGGAAAATATTGCAAGGTCAGCAGATGGCAGGGGGAGGTCTCATGCCTGGGCAGGGGGGTTTGGGCAAGGACAGGACAAATAGTGGGATGGAGGCATAGCCACGTAAAGAGAAGGCATCTGGGATGTTCTGCAGCACAGAGGTAATGGAGAAGGCTCCCGGGGTGCTGTAGTGATGTTACACTCAGGATTCATTTCTACTATTTGTGCACGTTAGATCAGCTCTATTTCAGCATTGCAGCGAGGTTTCAGCCCATGTACCCAGTCTCAGATACCCTCTGCTGCAATGCAAATGTGCTGGAGTTGATTCCACCAAAACTAAGGGGGAAACAGCAGATTTGGTTAATTTTTAAGTGCTTGAATGACCAGGTCCCAGATTAAGAAACAAAGCTATGGCAATAAAAGCAATCACATGAGGAGGCAGAAGGCAGGAAGAAGGAATAATTAGTTTTGCTGCTGTAGGTCCAGAACCTGGCATGACTTGAGGCCATGGAAAGTGTAAGATGTATGCAATGAATCAGTTGCCTGTTCTGTAGAGGTTTTATTGTTCATTTCATAATTCACATCTATTTTTCTCCATTTTCTGTGGAAGAATCTGTCTGAATTTAGGATCAGTTGAGCCAATGAAGGTAGAGAAGAAAACTGAAGAGTAGTAAGACCCAAGTCTGGACCACAGGCATTCTGTAGGAGTTGTAGTTTTGATGTAGTTTTGAATAAGATACATGGGTGGAAAAAAAAAAAACACTAAAGGAGATAATGTTTTATGACATAATCATCACGCCATTGACTTTGTGCTGGGAAGGAGTGCTGAGTTGTAGTGCTGGAAGTGAGGGCAGGTTCAAGTTCCGAGGAGGTATTTTTCTTTCTGACTCTGGTTTATCTCTTACCAGCACAACGGTAAGTGGCTTCAGAGTAGTTTTGGAGAAATATAAATATACTGACTGCATATGGGAAGGGTGTTTTTATTTGGTAGGTGTAACTGTAAGGAGGGTTTGGTATTGCGAAATGAATATTTAAAGCAAATGTCTGATAAGTTCTTCACTGGCAGTTTGACTTGTGAGTCAAGTTGCACAGTCCCCAACCATGCCCCTCTCTATTTATAAAGCCATGCCTTGCTATATCTGACGGACTAAATAAGCCTTTCAGATTGTGGAGGGGATTCTAGTGGCACAGTGTGGGAACCAGGGAATAATTCAAAGGAGAAAGGGAAGTTAGAAACCACTGCATGCTGACTGTCCTCTGGAGAGCAGAGCAAATGTGCTGTTTGGCTTCTTCACCATGAACAAGTCCAGGACGCAGGGACACATGGCTTCAGTCTGCTGGACACGAGGTAGAGAAAGAAAAGTGGAGTGAAGCTTTGTCTGAGCCGAGCCCCTGTAGGTGTTCCAGGATGCAGAGAGGAGCAGGGGGAGGTTACTCCAGGGAAGCATGCCAAGAAACCCATGAGCCAGTGGTTTTCTCCCTCTGCGCAGTGCCTGGAGGGGGGCTGTGGAGCTGCTGGAGCTGCTCCCTGCCTCAGCTATGGAGAGCAGTGCAGCCTCAGTGGGGGTCCCTGCCGGCATCTGCCCTGGCCCCTGCCACACACGGGAGCCCTTTCCGGGTCACTGCCTGCCGGCTGGGGGTGGCTGTGGGGTGCCTCGGTGCTGACAGGGCTTAGATGGGCAGGACAGGAGGGGTCACATCTCCAGAGTGGCATCCTCCTCCCCAGGCTCCGGCTGGAGCTGCAATAAAGCGTGTTTCCAAATGCTGACAGCATAGTGGTTACCAAGTAGGTGCAGGACAGGGGAGATGAGGCAAAGGGACATGAGGAATGCAGTGGAAATTGTACTGGGAAGCGCAGCAGTGGTGCCACTAAAGGCAGAAGGAAGTGTCCTGACCAGTTTTATCCGTCTCCTCTTCACAGACAACAGGCAAGGGAGGGACAAACACATGCAAATTGTTTTTAAAGGGTGGTTTGGATGAATGAATGATCTTTTTTTTCCCCTGTCAGTCATTTTTCCATGGTGGGCACCTGCAAATGACTGGGCAGATGAGAGAAGAGGGCCGAATGTGAGACACACTTATGTCTGCCTTTGCAGAAGCAGGGCCCCATCACATGAATGGTTACTTGGGGAGACAAACGCCATCACTCCAAACATTCCCCCCCTTCCTCCTTCTTCCTCCCACTTTATATACTGACATGATATCATATGGTCTGGACCATTGCTTTGATCAGTTTGGGTCACCTGTCCTGGCTGTGTCTCCTCCCAGGCTCCCATTCTCCCCCAGCTTCCTCACCAGTGTGGCTGTACCAAAAGCAAAAAAGCCCTTGGCTTTGTGTAAGCCCTGCCCAGCAGTAGCAAAAATATCTCAATATTATCAACCCTGTGTTCAGCACAAATCCAAAACACAACCTGATACCAGCCACAGTGAAGAAAATTAACTCTACCCCAGCCAAAAGCAGCACACTTGGAAAGCAGACCAGTGGGGTTACAGCATCATCTGTTTCGGAGACTTCAGTGACTGAAGGAACTGGTTTCATTCCTGCTCACCTCTTCCTGTGTGCAGGAGCTAACTGCTTTCTGCTGGATGTGGTTTGGTTCTGAAGGACTTCACAGGAAGCAAGATTCTTTCTTGTCCAGCTCAGCAAGACAGCATTGCCACAGTGTTCATTCACCTTTCCTGAGTGCCTTCCTCCAAAGAAGCAGACAGTGGGTCTGAGCACCATGGGGACAGCATTTGGGAGCAGTCACATAGGGCTGTACAACTACAAATGAGTGAGTGTTTCCTAGCCAGAGGAATATGTTTCTCTGGTCTTGCAGGGGATGGGGAGCAGGAGTGTGGGGTTGATGGGGTGCCCATACAGCTGTGGGAGTGCCAGGAGCACAGGCCAGAGTCTCAAACTCCCAGTCTCCTCTCTCAGGAGCAGAGCTATCCACTTCATCAGCCACTGCTAGCAAAATGCCCTGCTCAGTAAGCTTCTCCTGTGAGCTTGGCTCAGTGAAGCTTTTTTAGCTCTGATTGCCCCAAGTTTCCTCACAGTGCCCATCACCTCTGATCCAGGGCAGGTGGCAGGTGCTGGGGCAGGACATGGCAAGTTCCACAACCAGCTCCTGTTCCGCTCCAGAAACAGCCCCCTACACCACCCTTGGCCCCCTCAGAGGCAAAACCAGCACAGATTTCTCCTGAAGCAGCCTGGCTGGTGCTTACTGTGCTGTTCCTGGACATGGATGGCTCACTTTGTGCGGGGTGGCAGTGACAAGGGGCTCAGGGCACCATGGTGGATTTTTGCAGGGAGAAGTCTGGTTCACAGGAGGTTCAGGCTGGATTCACACCAGCAGGCTGGGGAGATGAAAGTCAGCCTAATACAGCTCTCCAGAGCCACCAGGTTACCCGTGCTGAGTGGATAATTAATTATAAACAATATAAGCAAGTGTCAGCACTCTCTAGGGGAGCAGCTCACAAGTGGTGCACAGGTTCTTTTCAATAGCATCCATTTATCAAAACCATTCTCAAGATAATTTCTGGTGCCTCAGAGGGATGCTGTGCTTCAAGCTGGGGCTTTTCCCACTGGGCACAGGTCTTGCTTGCTCCCCATCCTCTGAGAACTGAAATCTGAGTGCCAAGCCATGTGACAGCAGAACTGAGGTACCCTTTTTGTAGGGGAGCTGCAGGGTCCATAGCTGTTTTTTGACTGCAGCTGGCCTTTTTGGTGACTGTCCTTGTGACGAGGCTGCTTTGCTGTAATGGGTTAGGATGGAGAGCACTAGAGGGGACAAGCAGGTGTCTGGAGACAAAGGTATTGAAATCTTAATCTGGAGAGACTTGGGGAAATGGCTGTAGTGTTTGCTTTTCTGTATTTTAAATCAGCTCTGTTTTTGCTGAACAGCTGGATTTCCTCCCAAGAAGTGATGAGGAAACCCTTAGGGCACGATGGGCCATTTTACAAAATGCTGTGCGATGTGAGGGGCTGCAGACACACCCCCTGCTCCCTGCCAAGGTAGGCTGGTGGTTTAACTACTCAGCTGGAAGAACCTTGGGCTGGCGGGGGTGTGTCGCCTGCTGGCCAGGCAGCAGGGCCCGGGGGGATGCAGGACAATGCCAGACCCCAGGCCAGGAAGGCTGACAGCCAGCCCTGATGGCTTCACAGTGGTGCTGACAGAAGGGCTGAGCCCCTGCCGCAGGGCTGTCCTGCCGCCGGCAGCCACCGACAGGTCACCGGCGTGCGCCTCACCCTCCCCGGGGTGCCCTGCTTTTCCTTGCCTTGCAGCAGCGTTTCCTCCGGGTCCCTCCCGCAGGCAGAGCCCGGGGGACGCCGAGGTTAGTAACTCAGACCCAGAAAGTCCTTTTCCAAAAAGAAAACTGCAAAGCTGGTGAGCGGTCGGCGGTGCTTAGCACGTATGAGTGTGCTCCGGCTGCTGGCCGGGTTTGCTACCGAGGCAAAGGAAGGGGCACGATAAGACTTTAATCTCCCTCCTCACTGGGGGATAAACGAACCCTGACTACAGAGGCATTTCCCAGCCCGGTAGCCAAAAGGCTGATCACACGCCTCCCGCTAGCTGCCGAGAGCGGCTCTCAGGGGCTTTGCACATCTGCAGACTCGGAGGGGTTAAAAATAGATCCCACCCCGCTGATGGCACATTTTATGTCCATTTAAAGGTGTGCCATGCATTTCCATCCTAACAGTCCTCTGTGGGACCTGAGCAAATGCCTCCGTGGTGCTGACATTTTGTTCAAGGCTCTTTCTGCTCCCGAAGCCCGTGGCTGCCGGGGCTGGATCTCCGCTCCGGGTGCTATTTCGGGGGGCTGCCTTTGCCCCCAGCTGCCCTGTTCTGAACCAGCAACTGCGGTGCGACTGCTGGCATGTCCTGCCCCGACACACAGTCAGCATATAATGAGTTTGTGTTTCTGAGCAAGGCAGGGAGCTGTTCTCTAAATGAGTAAAGATTTTTTTGTTTTTTCCCAATAAGCCAGGGAATACCTGTTAGAAAAGCAGCATCCTTTCTGCTACTTGCTCGTGCTGGCCGTGTGGGATGGTTGTGTTACTTTTTGGGGTGAACATCCCAGCAATGTGCCGTGTGGCACATGTGTTCCTCCGAGCGTCCTCCAAGTGTGCTATAGGGAACATCTGGGGCTGGGCGCCTGTGCCCCAGACCCCAGCTCGTGTGAGACCCAGCCCGGGCCCGGCCCCTTTGGAGCTGCCGGGGTCGGCTCCCCAGTGCTGCCACCTCCCTGCCATCGATGGGCAGGGGTCTAACCTGTGTGTTGGGCACTCTGCGGCCCTCTGTCACATAGGGTCCAGCCCTGGTCAGCACTGCAGGTCAGGGAATTTCCCACACACGGCTCCTGGCCCCAAGGAGGCTGCTTGGGGTGCGGATGGGGTGGTTGTAGCACACAAACGGGCACCGGAGCATATTTGGAAGAAGCAAAAGCAAAGAGGAGCTGCTGCGGGTTCTGCTGTGGAGAGCAGCAGTGAGTGGGGGCTGGCGTGGTGGCACTGGTCTGCACCCTATGAAGCATGTGCTGCTGCTGCTGCTGCTGCGTTGGCAGCGAGAGGGGAGCGGGGAGCAGGGAGCAGGAGCCCACGGCAGGGGGATGCCAATAGGTTTCCTTCCCAGAGTGATGCTGGCAGGAGCCCTGTGCTGCTTGCAAGGGGCCTTTCTCTGCTGGCAACCACCAGGTCACGCAGACCAGGCCACCACCTCATGCCATATGAAACCCAAGAAAGCTTGGATAATCTCCAAAGGGTGGATGAAATTCCCATATCAAGCAAGCTTCACTGTAGCTCTGCGAATGTCCAGGGAAGTTTGCCTTTGTGGGAGGACCTGGATACTTTTATAAGGGACTCCATTCCTCCCCCAGGAGCCCCCAGCCAGTCAGTGTGGCTGAGACCATATTAGGGATGCCTTTGCCTGAGTCTGAACTGTGTGTTTCCATCACATTCCCCATAAGAAGGCTCCCTGCAAGGTTTCCCCCTACACTGTCTTAAAGAGTCAGTGAAGGCAACATCTTTGGGGTGAGAAGCAGGGACGATGGGGCCCCATTGCTCATCCTCCAAGCCAGCACTTATCCCAAATGGGTATAAGTGAGGACAAGCCAAGGTGCCAGCGGGGAGAGAAGGGGGAGCTGTCAGCCTGTGTGTGATTTTTCAGCTCGCCTTTGCCTTCCTCACCACCATTTCCCAGTTTTTTCTGCCACCCCTGTGAAATTTTGGAAGCAGCTTAGAAAGTCAGCTTGGTAGCTGAGCCCTACCCCTGCTCAGAGCTGAATCCTTGATGTGACTGGCTTTATTTGGGATGAAATCTTTGCAGCTCCCCACCAAGAGGCTGGGAGTCCTGCTCACCTGCAGGGTACTGCCGAGGGCAGTCCTCCTCCTGTCCCCATCGTGGCATCCTCCTCCACCCTGTGTCCTCTGTGTCCTCATCAGGAGACGGGGGGTCCTTTGGAACTGTTTCTCTAGGTGGTCTGAGGAAGAACTTCTAATACACTAGTCTTTCTGAACTGGTGCTGGAGGTGCTTCAAAAAAAAGTGAGATAGTTGTGTCAACCTTCAGTGAATTATCTCAAAGCACATGGTCGTGGCACTGAGACCCTTAAATGGAGTTTATATTGGGATGTGGGTTTTTTTGTGTTGAAGACCCACTTGTTCACAGGGGGAGGATCAATGAGATTAGGTTACAGAGACTTCACAAACTCACAGTGAAATCAGCCCAGAGTCAACACTGAGCTGCCAATCATTTCTGATGTTTAAAAGCAGACTTGGAATTATGAACTTGAACCGGCCTTGTTCCCAAGACTTCTCATGTCAAACTCTTTGAAGTTTTTTCAAGCATTAAATTATTTTCTACAGATCATTTGTTATTACCCATCAATTCACTGCTTGGGAAACTGAGATCCATCACTGGGCAGGCTGCTGTTTGGTGCAGGACTGGCACTGAGCCACCATAAGGGGAACTGTGAGGCATGTGTGTTCCTATGCTGGAAGTAACATCCCAAAGCCACTGAAACAGCTTCTGTCCCCTTTGCCTAGAGGCTGACTCTTGCCCAGTAGTGATGGTCTGAAGGACTGATTTTTCAAAGTTCATAATTTCAGCAGCACTCCCTTACTGCTGTGAGGTAGGGAGCAGGTTACAGCACAGGTGTTTGTGTTTCGCCCCAAAAATTTTATGCTCTTTCAGTGACAGATGGATTCTCAGAGGTAACCTTTAAATGTTGGAGATTTTGAATCCCTTGCTTGTGGCAAATGCTGTACCAGCCTCTTGGGTGTTGTCCAGGGCCAAAAGAAGTAGAGGAAGATGTGTCTGGGATTGCAAAAGGAATATTAGAAGAAACAACAGCAAAAGCAATCCTGACCAGTGGCTGGATTGCTGCCCCTGAGCTCCAGAGGGAAGAGAATATGAGCCGAGAACAGCTTTGTGTAGCAATATGAGCATGAGACAAGGCTGAAGCAAAGTGTGTGGGCTCAGATACTTCTCCATCGCCTGTGTCTCCCTGCGTGGGTGCACTGGGGCTGCCTCCTGCCTCAACTTGTGGAGGTGGCATCCTGCAGGGGTTACTGAGACCAGGAACTCAACAAGGTCTTGCACGTTGCAAGTGGCTGTGTTGGACTCTGACACTCAGAGCATGATGCAGGTCTGCCTTGATGACTTTTTTGGGAGCAAGATTCCACCACGTGGTGAACTACCTCAATCCCTGTTTGTCCTTTAAAACCGGTTTCAGAAATATTAACTTGAACAGGCATGTACCTGAGAGTGGGTTCTCCTGCTCTGCCCATGGAGCAGCACATCTGGGAGCCAGGTCCTTGCCTTGGCCACGGGACAGGCAGCTGCTGAGCAGAGACCCAGGGTCACCAGCCAGCCTGCTGGCCACTGGGGCTGCTCAAGCAGGAGACAAAAAGGGACAGGTGGGAAATGTCTCCCAATTCTCCTGCCTCTTACTCAGCTGGCATGTAAACTGGATTTTTCTCAGACGGAGTAGGCAGCCTGCAGATGTGTTGCTGGGGGCAGTGTCTTGACAGGCACCCTGTTACTGCAGACTGTAAGATCTGTTTACTTGCTAGGACCCACTTGACCAGTGAAGAGTGGTGTGCAACCTTGCAACCTGAAAAAGAAATGGGGGAAAAAAGAACTGATACCAATATGGACTTTATTATTTGCCACTGTAACAATTTAAGTCCAGGAGCTGAGCTGTGTTCACACCATATGGGGAAGAGCCAGCCTCTCTGGGTGCCCAGTTCAGGACTCAGAACTGCAGTAACCAGAAGACACTCAGGAGTGGGAAATGTCTCTCCCTGCTCCTGGCCACATTACTAGCACGCAACCCAATGAGCCACATCTCTCTTTTCATCTTTTAGAAAGGTGGATGGAAAGTGTGGACCTTTGACAAGGCTCAGAGGAGCTGCTAAGGTTGCTGCGAACTCTGTTGCTGTGGGTGCTTGGAGGAACAGCCACTCAGCTGTAACAGCAAAAAGCTTCAAGCAGTTCCAAGAAAAATATGAGATTTGCACAAGTAATAGGATTTGTGATCACAGCTGCCAGGAGAGGGGGTGCAGGGCTTTCCCAGCTGGTCGCTACTCACAACAGCCACGGTCAAGTTTTGCAGAGCTGGACACTGGGATCAGGCAGTGCTGGAAGACTTCTGCAGCCAAGTGCACTACTGCTGACTAACCTGCCCCTGAGAACATTTGAACCAGCTCTTCTGATCCTTCTCCCATGACAGTGTTACCCTGTGGGCAGCTGGTGTAGACCTAAAAAGGATAATAGCCCATGAAACCAAAGAACCCGCATCTGCAGGATTAACCAGGCTACTATTAACAGCGTGATGGCTTGTTTTGTGAAGTGATTGGGACAGCTACCCCCAGTATTTGGCAAAGATTCACTGATCTAAGTGAAAGCAGAGTTTACAGGTCTGGAAAGACTGTTGTTTTTTCCCTATCTGGCAAAATTTTATTGCTGATTTGGATTTTATGCTGTTAAATACTTTAAAAACGCATTTCTTTTGAGAAGCCGCTTATTTATTTTCCCTGGTTTCTCTCTCCTCCAGACTTTACCTAAGCAAACTCTGCAGCCCAGTTTCAGACTCTGACAGCTCCTGATTTGGCTGGAAGCCAGTCTGTGGATATGAAAGTTGTGTTGACGTAATTTTTCCACTCCTACTGCATATAAACTGTCCACTATTCCCCCTTATTGCCTGGAGCTAGAGAGAGGTGCAACGGCAAAAGACTGCAAGTCAAAACCATGTGTAAACTACCCATGTGATTACCCGGTGTTTTTCTGGACCATACTCTGCAAAATAACATCCATGCTCATTTTTCATTACGTGCTACTTTTTGCATAAAACTCAGGCTATGTCTCTGCTCTTGACTATGCTGCGGTTGTTTCAGACAGAAGTAAGGCTGTTTCCCAGCCCAGGCTGCTGTCCTCCCTAGTGGGAATGGTACTCCCATTCAAATGGGGGTAGTGGGGGAAACTGGGGTTTGTCATCAATCAGTCATCTGTCATGGATCTGGTCAGAAACTCTTGACCTGCCTGGCCACCTGGTTTGCTACGTGTAGAAGAAATATAAAAAGAATTAAGAGGCATAAATAAGATCCTCAGGGGAAAAGTGCTTTAAAAGGATAAAGCCTGTTTAGAATTTCAGTGTTATGATTCAAATGGTGTCTTTATTTCATTTTTTAATGAAGGCAAAAACGCAGCGAGGTATGCAAAGAAGGAAATTCTAGTGTTATTATCAGCCTCATAAATGTCGTACTTCCTCATCAAGGAATCATTTAATAACTGGCTATTCTCAGTACATGGAAGTCTCTGCCATGAGGTATTGAAGCCAAAACTCATTAGGATTAAATTAATAATAATGTTTATACTGCTACACTGAGAATATCCAGAGCTGCTGTGTTGAGGACGGGGAATGATTCTTGTCTGGCACATACAGAGCTGCTTGGCTGTAGCTGGAGGGGTGAGGGAGGAGTTGTTCTTCACCCAGGACAGTCTCAGCATCCTGCCCCAGAGCTGCCAAATGTCTCTGGAGCTGGTTTGGGATGTTGGGCCCTGTGGCCTGGAAGTTGCTGCACTGTAGGTGTCAAGATTAGATTTTGGCAGGGCGTGAGGAATGTGCCTGAGAGCCACATTCAGCCTCTTGCTTGCATCAGCCTCAGGTGATGTGCAAATTACAGCATCAGCTCTGCTGGGTGTCTCTGCACACTTCAGTCACAAGTCTTCTTACACAAGTGGTCCCCAGGTGCTTTCCAAGCCTTGCTGCCGCCCCTTCCCCAGGAACTGTGGGATGTACACACAAACTCTTGGATGGGAGGGTTGAGCTGTGAAGGAGAAACTTGAGCAGGAGTGTGAAGGTGCATCTTACCTCGTAGCACAGTAGCACAAGGGCAGCTGGGTGCTCATTTTCATGTCAGCAAGAGTACTAAGCCTGCATGGTACGATGGAGAGGGTGGGTGGAGGCAGCTACTAACAATACTGTGTTATTCATGAAGCATGGACACCTTGCAGGCTCTTGTGAAGATTAGGTGCCTCCTCTGAAGAGTGCAAAATTTAGGGAAAAAATTGCAGAAAATGGGAACTCACAGACTCTCTGCCAGGATCTGGAGCTTGTCATACTGGCATTTCCTGTGTGATGGCTGAGACACGGAATAATGACTGAGCAGTAGGTTTGTAAGCACCTCAGGAGAAGTTTGGTTCTGCAAAAGGGGATCCCTTCCTGATAGAGAAGCCATCAGAGAGCATCCATGTACCTCTGATATAGCTGTGTCTTCTTAAACTGAGATCATGGTTCAAGCCCAGCTGGCAACCCAGTACTGTGCAGTCACTTGGTCCCTCCCCTCACTCCTTGGTAGGATGGGGAGGAGAATCAGGAGAAAAGAACAGGTAAAACTTGTGGGTTGAGATAAGAACAGCTCAATAACTGAAATTAAGTGAAATATAATAATACCAATTATAATAATAACAATAATGACATATAATGATAGCAATAAAACTGAGAGGAAGAGAGAGATAAAACCTAAGAGAAGCCAGTGCTGCACAGTACAATTGCTCACCATCCACTGACTGATGCTCAGCCCACCCCCAAGCAGCAATCAGAGGCTCCCAGGCAACTCCCTGCAGTTTATATACCGGGAATGATGTTTTATGGTATGGAATATCCCTTTGGCCAGTTTAAGTCAGCTGTCCTGGCTGTGCTTCCTCCCAGCTTCTGGTCCACCTGCTGGCTGGCAAAGCATGGGAAACTGAAAAGTCCTTGATTTAGGGTAAGCACTACTGAGCTACAGCTAAAGTATCAACATTATTCTCATACTTAATCCAACACACAGCACTGCACCAGTTACTAAGAAGAAAATTATCTCAGCTGAAACCAGGACAACAGGGAACAGAAGTCCTTTGGGAAAGGAAAGATTGATATTACAAAGTATGTGGAAAAAACAGCAGCATTTTCATAACCACAAGTGACCAGCTAAAACTGTGCAGGTTGGTTCAAAATGACATTTTGTACAAAATAACATTTTATAAAAGGAAAGGAAATTCTGCAACCCCCAGACCTTGCTCGGTTATATGAAATCCACTTATGTCATCTCCTCATATAGATAGCCGAGTATCAGAGTAAGAAAACACTCCAGGTTAATTGGGGAGCAATCTGCTCTCCTCTCTAGACAGCACTGCTACAGCTGCTTTCTCTAGTGCTGCCTTCAGTTACAGGTATTTTTAAACCTATTGTTCCCTGTTATTTTCCAAGAAATGCCCTCAGCAGGTGGTGCTGAGGACATGGCTGGGTCCCAGCGGGACCACTAAGGGCAAGAGGAGAAGGCATCAGGGACAGCCCAGATGCAACTGGAGCCCTCACTGGGGATAATAAATGAGCGAGGCAGCTCCCAAATATAATCCTCAGGATAGCACTGGGCGGGGGGAGAAAACTGCTGCATCTGCCTGGTTTTATTCCGCTGAAGTATGTGGGCAAGGCTCCTGCTCGTCTGCCTTGGGCAGGGCACCGCGAGTGTCACAGCACGGAGAGAAGGAGCCCTCAGAAGGAGCTCCTCTCTCGTTTTTGAGGCTGTTGAGTGGGGGATAGGTGCCCTGCTATTTCTGTGCCTCTCTTCCCAGTAAATACACTGCCCAGACTCTGCTCCCTGGCAGCCCTGTCACCACTCACCCCTGAGCGCAGCAGGAGAGCTGAAGGGAGCTGGGGAAGTTATGACGGGTTTTAAAACGGAACTTAACAAGTTTATGGATGCAGATGTACAACGTGTCTGCCTGCAGCACCAGGCACTGGCTGTCACTGCAACTGGCCTCTCCTGACTGCATTTTCCTGAATCTCAGCGGGACAACCGGGATTTGTCCAATATCCTGCTGTCACGGGGCTGTTGGCATAACTGCAGAGGTTGGGGCACTGTGAGGGCTGAAGGGAGGAATCCAGGTACTTCTGGAAATGTCAGGTAACATCTCCGTCCCTCTCTTTCATGCCTAGGCACCACGGGGTTGGAAAGCCTCAGCCAGTCCACGCAAAACCAGGGCTAAATTCTGCTCGATATGAGCATTGATTAAACTAAGTCAATTTGGTTGTGCTGGCTGTATCGAGGATTGCATCACTCAGCCGCGCAGGCAGAGGCGCTGTGTGTAACACCCGCCCCCTCACCTTGAAGCCAGCAGCACTTTTGTTTCACTGGAAGAGTCTGGGACAGCGTTTACCATCCCGGGAATTCGAGCCAGATTGTGGTTTTTCATTTGTGTCAGTCAGGGGACGCACGGGGCAAGGCAAAAACCTGTTTGCTTCCTTATTAGTTAAGGGAAAAAAAAAAAAAAAAAAGGAGCAGTTTCCTAGAACTGTTTCTGAAAATCCGTCAGTGCCCCCGTGTGTCGGAGCGGGGTCTGGCGAGGAAAGCCTCTGTGCAGAGCCTGCGCATGGCAGGGGGAGTCAGGTTTGCAGGTGCCCAAAATAGGGCGCTCGCAGCCCGTCGGGCGGGGGGTTCCCGCTGTCCCCTCCCAGAGGGGGCTGTGAAGTGTGCGCGATGCTGTGGCAAAGGCTCTGCAGCAAACCATTTTAGAGGACACTCATGTCCCACAGGGGCGCGATTCGCTGCGATGCCCTAGATACGGTGTGTGAGAGAAGGAAACATCCAGAAATGGCTGAGGAGCCGGGGGTGCGTGTCCGTGCGGGCAGGCAGGAGGGCGGAGGGCGGCTGCAGAGGCCGCCCCGGTTTCAGCATTTGTCTCTAAAGCGTTTCGCGTTCCAAGCGACGGCGGCCGCCCAGCGCAGGGCTGGATTAGGCGAATCCTGTTCTGGCGCTCGCTGGAGACAGGTTTTTAAAGCAGATTAGTGCAAAATGGAGAGAGGTCGCTGTTGTTGCAGAGGCGTTCGCCTCCCTCCGGCCGGCCCCGGCTCCTGCCCAGCCTTGTGCTCTTACAGAAGCGGAACGGGAGGCAGCCCGGGGTGCCGCTCGCAGAAGGCGCTGCTGCTGCTGCATCAGTTCTGCCGCACTGCACGGACTCGCTGGGTTCCAGTGCGCCCCGGCAGGCCCTGGGCAGCGCCAGGCCGCCCCTCAGCCGCCCCGCGGGGAGGCTTTCCCGGAGCCTCACTTGGTGCAGGGACCACCCGGGCCCCAGCACCCCTACTGCTGGGCCCAGGGCTGCGGTGCTTTGGTGCGTTTATTAATTAATTTATTTTATATTTAATTTAATTTCATTTTCATCCTCTCTCGCCCCGTTCGCTGCGCCTCATGCGCCTGTCCCCCGCTCCAGGCATCCCTCCCCGCACGGGGCGGGGCCGGACGCCGCTGTTTGGATTTAAACGTTGCAGCGGGAGGGGGCGGGCTCGGCCGGCGGATCCCGGCTCCCGGTTCCCGGCTGCGGCTCCCGGCTGCCGCTCCCGGCTCCGCCATGGTGGTGCCGGCGCGGCGCGTGAAGACGGAGTACATGAAGCGCTTCAAGGAGCCCAAGTGGGAGTCGTGCGGCGCCTGCTACCTGGAGCTGCTGCACTACCGCCTCAGCCGCCGGCTGCTGGAGCAGGCGCACCGGCCCTGGCTCTGGGACGGCTGGGAGCAGGACAGCGGCAGCGGCGGCGGCAGCACCGCCGGCTCCCCTTCGCCGCCGGGCGCCGGCAGCCCCGCGGCCGCGCAGGAGGAGGAGGCGGCGGCGGCGGCAGCGCCGAGCGAGGCGGGACGGGCCAGCCCCGGTAGGGAGCGCGGCGGCGGCGGGGGGACACGCGTGTCCGGGGCGGCCCGAGCCCCCTCGGCCGGGCCGCCCCGCAGGGATGGCTCTGCCCGGGCCGCCCTGCCGCGGCTTGGGAGCCGATCCCCGATCCCCGATCCGCCGGGGGTGACCGTGTGGGGGCACCCGGCCGCCGCCTGGCCCATCTTGCCCTCCCCCAGGACACGGCCCGGGGGTGGAACGGCTCATCAGCCGCATCCTGGCTAGGCCTGCGGAGAAGCCATAGCTGCGGCATCGGAGGTGTCTCTTTAAAGAGCCAAGTGGTGGTAACTCTCATCCTGAGTCACAGCCACTTATGTAAACTGTTGCCATGGAAGCCGAGCATCTCTGCAATTATATAAGCAGGTTGTCGGGCAAAAGCAGCGGCAAGTTGGACTGTATGCCAGTGGCTGGCGCTTAACGCAATTGCATTCCTGGATCTGCACATGTAATCTGTCTCGGCTGAACACTTGGTTCTTAATGCCACCTGAGGTTTGATCTTGGGCGCACAGCTGAGTGCGGGTAACTTCGTAGTCTGAACAGGTGCAGAGCTGATAACATTCTGTTCTCTTCTAGCGTGGAATAATTCCCCTTTGGTGTCTCACCATCTAACTAAGAGAGTGGTTAGGCAGATAATAACACCGTCAACCTTCCTAAGCTGGTATTTTTTTATCCCATAAGACATTGTTTCTTACCTGTTGTGAAAGAATACTCTATCTGGCAGCTATTGATCAGCATTTTGAAATATCTTTTGAATCATCTGTCTATCTGTTGTACAGTAGCAGGGAAAATCCTTGAGAACTGGTCAGTTAAGCCTCGTACTTCTTGCTTGTTTGTTTGTTGTTGATTTTTTTTTCCACTTGGAGTTAGATGCGCTTGTTTGGAATGGGGAAACGAATCTGATTCAAAGCCCTTTGGGGCCTGAGCTTTCCAGAATGATCTGTATTCTGATCTTCAAGACTAAAGTGCATCCATTGACCTTAAGACTACCACATTACACAAAAGCTTTAGCTATGCTGTCATCTGTTGCAGAGGCTTGGTGTTTCAGAGCATATTAGGGATGTGGGGTTCTGCAGTGAGCTGGGTGGGCCTTTGGTACCCAGGCCTCCCTTGGGGGTGCACACAGATGCTGGGGTAATACACTCCACCTCTCCAAAACTGTTGTTCTGATTCCAGATGGGATAATTTTATGCCAGCATCTGGTACAGTGCTGTGTGTTGGATTCAGTATGAGAATAACACTGATAACGCATGGATGTTTTTAGTAGTTGCTCAGTAGTGCTTACCCTAAATCAAGGACTTTTCAGTTTCCCATGCTCTGCCAGGCAGCAGGTGCACCAGAAGCTGGGAGGCAGCACAGTGAGGACAGCTGACCCAAACTGGCCAAAGGGATATTCCACAGCCAGAATGTCATGCCCAGTGTATAAACTGGGGGGAGTTGCCCAGGAGCCACCGACTGTGCACCACTGGTTTCTCTTGGGTTCTATTCTTCCCTTTCCATTACTACTATTATATTTGATTTCGTTTCAATTGTTGAGCTGTTCTTGCCTCAACCCATGAGTGTTTCTGATTCCCGTTCCCGTACCCCACCCCTCGGCGGAGGGAGGGAGTGTGTGACTATGTGATACTTAGTTGCTGGCTGAGGTTAAACCACAGCAGCGGTGGAAGCACCCCAGCTCTTGGGTATGTTACAGAGTATTAGCGGGCCTAACCTTGCTTTCCTCAATTAAGGCCTCGAGGAAGGAAGTTAGGCTGGGAGCCTGTGTGGAAGAACTACATAGTATCTCAGTGAGAAGCAGAATTAAGGAATTGCAACAGATCAGGGAGTGGGTGCGTGGGAAAAGGCAATGCAGTCTAAAGGCTTGGCTTTTAGTGAGAGGAGGTGAAAGCTGTTGAAGCTGCACTCGGAACCTGGCATTCCCAACTTTTCTGATGCAGTTTGAATATGTACAAGCCTGGGGGAGTTGTGGTGGAGGCCTGAATTTCTTTTCATTCTTCTTGTTGAGCCTGTGGATAGAGCACATAAACCTGCTACAATCTAATGGCACTAGCAGTTGCCAAAGCTAGAGACTGCTGGCCAGTGTGCTCTGCTCACTCCTTAGCCTGCTCCCTGATTCCCTCCCAGACTCCTCTCTAGGGAAAGATCCAGCTGGAGTTACTCAGTAGCCTGATTCTGGCTGGGATTTCGCAGGGAATAAAAGCTTGCTGGCTGTGCAGGCACTTTCTGTGGTCAGTGATGGTGTGTGTGACTATCCAGTGTGTCCAGTTGTGTCCTCAGGCCTGTATCAGTGGCAAAGGGACTGTGGAGTGCCAGTGGCCTGGCAGGCTGCAGGGTTTTGGGCAGTTGTGCTTCTGTAACTGAGACACCTTTGCCATGGATGCTGTAAGGGAATGCCTAATGTTCTACTAGGTCCTTGCTATGTGATACTTTTAGTGGGAGAAAAATCTGTGCTTAACATTTGCTCCTTTGCCAAATGACTTAGCATAAACATTTTTTAACTTCTGCAAGTATTTAAGGGCTTTGCTCAGTCCTTAGCAAAAGGACTGAAAACAACTCTGCTTAGGCAGCTGGATTTAGTGGATATTTATTGTATCTGAATGCACATATAATATATAAGCAGGTGAGTCATTTAATATTGGACAGTTATAAGGATGTATTTTTCTTCTGCTTACTGGCTGGCTAATTAAAGCTTGTGGAGGAGATAACATAGAAACTACCACTCTGAAGAAGCTTCTACTATTAAACTGCCTTTTTTATTTTTTTTTTTTTTTTTTTTTTTTACTCTGAAAGAACTTAATTACACTGAAGTGCTGCGGGGGTAGCTGAGTGTGCTCATGTTGATGACATCTTTTGTCTTCTGAATCTGACATCCTCCCACATGCTGGAGCATCCTAGCTGTTACCTGGCTACTGCTGCTTCCTGCTGTTTTGTGCAGAATCTGATTTCTGCCTGAGTGGTATTGACAGTGGCCTGTTGCCAAGATGGTTGGCCAGCACTAATGACTAATGTTGTTTAATATCTGAGGCAAATGCAATTCATAATGGTGTGCATGGCCCTGGTTTCCTCTTTCTCTCACTGAGATGAGCCCCTGTGTGTTCGTAGTTGTGAATGCTTCTGGTGTGTGTAGAGAAAGCGGATGTAGGCAGCTTGGCTTAAGGTTCAGTGATGTTGGTCTAAAGCAGTACCAATGTGAACCCCTGGGGCAGCACATGGCACAAAGGTGCTTTGTCACTGTGTCTTGCACTGAAGCTATGGCTGAGTGACACCAAGGTGTGCTCAGAGGCAACTTTGGGTTAATTCCTTCTGGGCCTCCACTTGCAGCAGCTCTTTGTGGGATTGTTCTGTTGAAGATGCCCAGGCGCAGATGTGCTTTAAACATAATCCAACAAAATCTTGACCTAAATCAACTGGTGTAGCTGTGGTGTAGACACGTCCTCAAAGCTGTCAACAGAGCCCAGTGGGCTGGTAAGTAGAAGACAGAAGTTCTTGGCAGCAGTGCTGCTGTCAGACCTGTTGCTTGTGAAATGACACTGCTGCACACACATGCAGGATGAAGGCATCTTTCAATCCTTATTGCCATTTTGCCTTCAGCATTTTTGTGTGGTGGTCTTAAGTGACAGCAGTGACAAGCTGCTATCAAAGGAGTTGCCTCAACAGTATTTGGAAAGCGACTGATCTGGATTAGTGGAACTAAACAGAAGATCCAGTTTCAGATTTGTTCCCTGATCTTGTCTGTCATCGTGTTGCGGGTGTATTTCCTGGCCCATGTATGTGGGAAGGAGTAGCTTGGGGTGGGGGAAGAAGGCAAGGGTGTCAATTCAGAGGTTTATAGTACTGTTTACTTAGAGTTGCTCCAAATTTTCTTTTTTTTTTTTTTTTTTTCCTTTGGAAAAAGCTTTGCTATCAAGCCAATCCAGTGATTGCTTTCCAAACTCTGCTGCAGATGAAGCTTGTGTGAATCTAATCAGCTCTGAGCTGCTGTGTGGCTGCTGGCTCCAGTGCTGCCTCACGCAAGATCTGCCTTGAAGAAATGATGCTGCAATCTGTTTCATCTGTAGTAACATCTACCTAGCTGCAGTTTGTTGATACCCAGAACAGGTTATGTAGCCTCTTCAGGAGGTGTTGGAGACCCGCCCCATTTGGGGAGGTGTTGGCACAAAAGCAGGAAACTCCAAGTTCTGCCTGCAACAATTCAAGCACCAAGTGCTTCTCCTGATGCTGGGGTACTGTTGTAAGGAGCCGACATCTCCCTACAGAGATAATGCTGCTGACCCCCGTGACCTGGCCCGTGGGTTTAATCAGAAGGCTGCTGATACTTGCAGTAAGCCAGCAGGGCCCTTGAAATGGGGATCCTGTCTGCCCCCCGGGGCCTGCAGTGTTGCGGGAGAGAGCAGCTCCTCTGGAGCTTCCCGCTTGAGGCAGGAGAGGAGCTATTACGCAAGCGGGGCGATGCAGCAGGGTTTAAGTGACCTCTTCTGGGCAGGAGCTTTCAACAGCCGTGTTGGGTGGGCCTGACAGACTTGTTCTGCCTGTTAAGCACTTAATCCCCTCCTGTCCATCCAGTGCTCTCTGCTTAGCATCCATGATGCAGTTTTAAACGTTTCTAGCTTTCCCCCTCTCCTGTCTAATCCCTGTAATGCTGCAAGCTGGTCAGTTCTGTGTTTCCTGTGTCTGCTGGAGCTGGTGCTCTGCATGGGAAGGAGAAGATGGGTAGGTGTTGCTGGTGCCTGGACTCCCTGAGCTGCTGGGTCTAAGTCCTGCTGTCAACTGCTGCTTTTCTGACCTCCTGTGAAAAGTGTTGCCAAAAATAATGGCTTGGATATAATCTGTAGTTTTAAATAAAAGGCTTGAATAACTGTTAAAGATCTTGAGCCTTCACCAGCTGTGCTGTGTGTAAATGCACTGTAGGAGTGGGTTCATGGAAATACCTGCCCTAATAGCAGGTGCTCGAAAGTGCCACAGTGCACTCTGGCATGCAGCATTTACTGTAAGGCTCTGCACAGGACTCTGCGTGCCATTTACCCATATGCTTTTATTGCTATTTTGGGACAAGCTGGCTCAATCATATCTGGACCAGCTGGAACTATATCCTAGTGAGCAGCATCCCCAGGCATGGCTCTTGCCTTGTTTTTTAAAGCTAAACTATCCATGTAACTGCAGAGCCCCCACTTTCCTGTATTTTTAAGTCTCTAAATGCCACTTCTGCTGTTTATGAAGTCAGTGTTGCTCCATCCTCCTTTGCAGAGAGGGAAGATGCCATTTTCCCTTGAATGGAGGATGGAACAGCTTTCCAAAATGAAAGCACTCCTGTTGCAGAATCCACAGCAGTATGTTCCCTTTCAGTGTTTCATTTTCTCAAACAGTGCTTCCTTCTGATAATGGACCAGGCAGTCTCTCCTTTGGAGTGGCTCTGTAGGGAGATGCTCAGATAATATTTTGTAAGGGGATAGCTCTGTGCTGCCTGTTTGCAGCCATGATGAATGAGCTGCCTTGTTTCAGAGGTGAAGCTCTGTGTCCCAGAGTCAGGACACCACGCAAAACAAGTCACTACCACACTGAGGTCACTGCTGCTGTCTTTTACCAGCCTTGGCTATAATAACTGAAACGAAGTCCAGCCAATATTTAGGTATGTAAAATTCATCTAGCCATTTTTACTCTCAATATGCCACTGCTTTGGCCTTGACTAATTTTTTTTGGTTGTTTTGTGGGGTCATTAAACTGAATTCTTAACAAATACAGCTCTGACTGCTTAAACATTGCTGGCCACTCTTGACCAAATACTCAGCTGCGTTGCAGTATCACCTGTAGATGAATGCTACACCTGCACATCTTGGAAGGTGGGTATGGGCAAGCCTGAACAAGGCCCAGCACCAGGGCCTCTGTGCTGGTTGACAGCAAGTAGAAAGCATGCTGGCAAGGCTAACACCTAGCAAAAGAGCATAAGGCTTGCCTTGGGGGAATTCTGGGGCATGGAACAAGCCTTGATATCTTTACCCTGCAAGTGTGAAGTGAGTGCAAGAGTAAATGGGTGCTTAACCAATGTGCCAGACAGGTAACTTCTATTTCATCAGAACTGGATGGATGCAGAATTAAAATTAAAGCGGTGTCAGGCTGGGCATGTATGTGCTTGGAATGACAGCAATTAGCAGGAATGGTTGCTATTTTGTCACAGGATTGGCAAGACCTTCTGCCTTTGATGATTAAGACACTTGGGTAAAAATTGCACTACTTGTCCATGGTCAACCTGTCAATATGTAAGCAAGCCCTAAAACAGACGAACTCCCTATGACAGTGAATGAATTCCTTCTGTCCATACCAGTGTATGCTGGTGGTGGCTAAAAGTGCTGAGACTTGGAACACAGGTGGCTTGGAGCTTGTCTCCACCAGAAGCAGAAATAGATGGTGTGGTAGAAAACTTGCAAGTTTGCTGTGTTTATATCAGCAGTTTGAGTGATCATTGTGTGTGTCAGAAGACAGCATCTAATGATCAAAGGTGGACACTTGAAGGGAATTGGTGGACTCCTATCATCTTAGGTGAATAAAAGGCTTTAGTTGCCTTATGCATAAAAGGCATGGTTGGCCTAAAAGTCACAGAGATGTCAGATCACAATGTCTGCCTGTGCCTGCCCACAATGTTTAGGGGCCATGTTCAATGTCTAGCATACACTTCCAGCTTGTCCATATTACTGCTGAAGATTTGCAGGATGGAGAATGAAAACAGGGTTCCTTGTATGTACTTTTTTCCATAGTCATATTTCACTAATGTACTGTAAGCAGTATATTTGATTGACTTGCTCATCATAGAGTAATGGAATTGTTAAGGTTGGAAAAGACCTTTAAAATTGAATCCAGCCATAAACACAGTACTGCCAAATCCACCTCTAAAATCTATGTCTCAAAGTGACTCATCTACATATCTTTAAATACCTCTGTGATGGGGCCCAACCACTTCCCTGGGCAGCCTGTTCCAATGCCTGGCAACAATTTTGGTGAATACATTTTTCCTCATATCTAATGTAAACTTCCTCTGATGCAATTTGAGGCCACCTCCTCTTGTCCTGTCACTTCTTACCTGGAAGAAGAGACTGACCCCCCCACCAGGCTACAGCCTCCTTTCAGGCAGCTGTAGAGAGATGAGGTGTCCCCTGAGCCTCCTCTTTTCCAGGCTAAACAGTCCCAGCTTCCTCAGCTGCTCCCCAGAGGACTTGTGCTCCAGACTCCTCCTCAGCTCCATTGCCCTTCTCTGGACATGCTCCATCAACTCAGTGTCTTTCTTGTAGTGTGGGTCCCAGAACTGAACACAGGATTCAGTGTGGCTTCACTGGTGCCACAAACAAAGGAAAACTAGTTCCTCCCTAGCTCTATGGTGCAAGAAGATTGGATCTTATGGAACAGTTGTGTCTCTGTGTTTTTATTAATTAGCATTTTTAATAATGCTGATTCAGCCTTCAGTGGTGATCTAAAACTGTGGTGATTCAGCCTTTAAATGCTCCCTCACAAACCCTCCTCTCCATACCCAGTGCCTGGAGGACTTTTGCTGGCCCCTTGCTATGGAAGGCTTAAATGTGTGGGAGAAATGAGCCTTGGAGAGTAATGCCTGCAGAGTGAGGTACTTTAAATATACAACATAATTCACCGATCAGGTAGCAAGGGTGATGTCTACCCCTTTGTGGGTTTTTGCTTCATACTCTCCTCTCTTTCATAAGCAGAAAACCACAACAGATGTATATGTATAAACAGGGAGCTTGAAAGTGAATCACTTTTTCCAGAGGAAGCTGGTAATATGAGGGATTTAATATTGCACGTACTCTTATCAGACTTCATCTCTGACTGGCTAGCAGCATCTATGTGGCATTCAGTGCTCCATCTGTTTGCTGTCTGAGAGATGCAAGGATGAAATAGTGAAGACAGAAGATCACTGGAAACAGTCTTTAAATTCTGCCTGGAGCTGTTGGTTATCTGTAACCTCACTAGTGAAAGGCATTTTTAAGCATGTGAAAGCTGTATTGTAGTCACAAAAGAAAGAATGAAGACATTTAAGCAAGGTATATGTCTGTTGCTAAGGAAATAATGACCTCTTGCATTTCTAAAAAAAGCACAGCTTCAATGATGTATTGAGAGGCTGTGCAAAGCAGACATTAATATGTTGTCACTGGGAGCTTAAAGCACTTTTTTTTTTTTTCCTTTAGAGAAAGAAAAAGAAGAGCAGGAAAAGCAGGAGAAGCAGGAGAAGGAAGAGCAGGAGAAAACTGTAGAACATGCTCCTGTAAAGGAAGCAGACAAAACCAGCCGTACAGGACGACGTCCGAGTCGAAGTGCCTTGTCCAGCCGTAATGATCGAAAATCAGCCAAAAGTCCCCAAAGGACAGATGCACCAAAGGAGAATAAACATCCATTTGCTCTGTATGGGTGGGGAGAAAGACAGACGGATACTGGAAGCCAGAAAACTCACAATGTCTGTGCTTCTGCTTCAGTGAATGAAGTAAGTAAGAGCTTCTGTTTCATTAAAAGGCAGTGACCACTTAGTGCCTGGAGATGTCTTAGTGTCTAGGTAAAACTTCTAAGGGGTCCCCCTATTTGAATGTGTGGAGATTCCAGCAGTAGATTCTAGCAATAAACCTGAAGAGTTTTGAGATGCCCAAATAAGAGCTCCTTACTGTTAATTGGTTTGGAAACTTCCCAGGTTTGACTGCTTGCAAGTGCTAATTCCAACCTGGCTGTCGTGTTTCTGGCTGTTACAAAACTATTTCTGCATTCTGAACTTCATGGAAACAAGAGAAAAGCAGGCAGCTGGCACCAGGCACCCCACAGCAGGCATATATATTATAAATTTATAATATAAATAAAATACCTGCTGTGGGCCACCCCACAGCAGGTATATAAACACTGGGATAGCATCTGTGCTGTGAAAGAGTGACTTTTGCTGGGGCACTTCCTAGACTGGGAGCCTCACTGAGATAGTACAAATGATTTTCTGCTAGAATGTCTTGTCTAGCAGCCTGTTTTGGTGGGTTGCCAGTAGGAAATGTTGCTCGCAGCAGAATGGTCTATCAGATGGCTGATGGATTACAAGGCTGGTGTAAATATTACCAAAATAGCACAAATAAAATTCATGTGGTCATGGGCAGCACCAGGATTCTGCTGTATTGGGGCTCTGTTTCCTGGCTTAGAAACAGCAAGGGAGTGTTATAAAAGATCCATTTCTTTCTTCTCTATAACTCTCCTAGGCTGGTAAAACATAATCATTAATGCATCCCTGCCAGTGTCTTGTCTTAACTTTTCTTACTACTAATGTAGAGTCTGAAACTATGACACAAGATACCTGAGGACTGAGGTGGGGGGTGGTCATAATGTGCAGGATGGAGCTGGCCTTTAATGGGCTGTCTTGGAAGGGGTGTGAAGCCCAGGCTTTTCCTTCCTGGACAGCTCAACGCTTTGAGCAAAATGCGGAACTTGGGCCTGACAGCTTTGGAAAGAAGCTGCCTTTCTTGAAAATGGACACTAACGCAGAATTGGTAAGTTTTGGTCAGTGCTCAAAATAGTTGACTGGTGCTTTATGTTGAAGCCTAGGAGAGGCTGAAGCCTGACTTGAGCAGATATATTTATACTTTATCTTAAACTTCTAACATTTCTTATGCTAGAAACAGTAATGGAACACCTCAGCCTGGGTCTTGAGTTTAGACTGAATGGGCAGAACATTCCTGAAACATTCCCAATTATGTAGTGTTTTGTCACTGAGGATGTTTCTTCACATACGAACTGACTACTTACTGCCTGCTCAGGTTACTTTTCCTTGCATGTCTGAAAGGTGTTACTTTTTCCTAACTGAGATGGGAGACAGTTTCCAATCTGGAGATAGAAGCAAGCAAACATACTAAAAAGTAAATATTATTAAATATTGTTAAATATTATTAAATATTAAATTTATCATATTAAGATTCTGGAGAAATACAATTCATTAATATAAAAATGTATGTAGTTGTGTGTTCAGTGTATTGTTCAAAATGAAGATCTTTAGTCTCTAGTAAGGGATTTCCAGGGTTTGGTCTTACTAACATGGCTTAGGTTTTAAGGGATGCTTGGGCATATTGAGGGGTGTTTAAGATTTTAAATGATAGAGAATTGAAGGTTTTAGAATACGTCTCAGTAAGACTATGAAACATTCAAGATTTTTGCAATCATTTAATAGTTTGAAGTGTGAAAGATAATGCAGAACAGAATTTGAAGCACTTTTTATGAAAAAAAAGAAATCTGTGTTCAGTTAGTGGTACAAATTACAGAAGAAAATATAACCTTGCTCACAATCCCTATTCCTTCAGGATGGGGACTGGACAAATAAAAAGTGATCCTCGTCATTCCCGAGGGATTCCCAGGCCATTTTCCTTCTGTAATGCTAACTCTGGCCTTTCAGATTCACGAATCTGCCCTACGAGCGAAGAACAGGAGACAAGTGGAGAAAAGGAAGCTTTCTCAGAGGCGAGTGCGATCAGCAGAGGCAGAAAACACTTGGCGAACAAAGCCCTCTCCGCCAGACAACCCTTGGATGACAGAGTACATGAGATGCTACTCAGCAAGAGCTCTCTGAACCTGGATTCCCTTAGGCATCCTCAGAAGAAGTTACGCATATCAGGACACTGGTGCAAGGAACCAAACTACTTATGCAAGGTTTTTATAGGGAGTTTCCACCTGTTAAAATATTTGTTACAATGTTTTTATCTTGGCTACCTACCTCACAGTGGGGTGTATCCTTGGAGCCATAACATTTGAAGAGGCTTTTAGATATAACTACCCAAACTTTTAAACAATTCCCCTTTTGGGAATTTTTCTAATGCTTCAGTTGGTTTGTTTTGAGGGTGGGAGGGGGAGCCTTAGCATACAGGGAGTCAAAGCAAACACTTTTTTGATCATGGTCGCAAATAATCTGTTTTCCCTTATTTAAAGTACAAGCCATGGGGAGATGGTGTCGGGGAAAGACTTTAAAGGAGTGATGGAGGTGCCTTTGTATTTATAAAACTATTTGATTTAACACTTTTATGAAAATAAGCAAATGAAGACAGGCAACAGGATGCCAGTGTGTCCAGTAATTAGCACTAATAAATGTAGATGCTTTAGGCAGACAAATACCAAGCATTGTCTGTATACAGAAACTTTAAAAACAACAACAACCCAAACAAAAAACAACCTTGTTTGATTAGTGAATCTGCTGATGCTAATGTTTATCACTGTTTCTAAGGTTATTAGAATAAACTACTCATTTTCAGGGCAAGAAACAGTTACAGGATGGTTTTGCTGTAGCTGTTCCTGTTGTACCAAATAACTAATGTAGACAATCATTATCTGATAGCTGCCGCTCAATAAGCAGTTACTTGTTCTACAAACATAGAATTGTACCACTGTACTATCCTTGTGGTCACACTTAGTCTGTACTTAATCATGTAAATGCATTTATTGAAGGAGAGGGCTGGCTCCTTTCTGGTGAGGTCTATTTTTAACACTTTAGAGTATCTATTACGCTCAGTGGGGGTCAGAGTGCAATATGCATTCCACTTGGAGGTGTTGTACAAGTATATTGTTAAAGGGTTTAAACTTGAAAATCATGTTGATAAAACTTGCAGATGAAGTCCTGAGAAACTTGCTGCCTCTTGAAACTGGTGCAGAGCCCCTCACTTGTGGGGGGATGGGGAGGGGGTAAGGGCTAGGGTAAGGAGGGGTGTATCCTTTAGCAAACAAGAACATACAATGAAGTTTGAACACTTTTGTTTTGTAGGTCCTACTTCTACATAGTAAGACATTGTGATATCCTTGGTGGTTTTGTTTCCCTCAGGTGGCTGTGAATTACTTTTTTTTCAGTTTGCTAACGACGCTTTAGTCAGATGATTGCTGTAGTTGTGAGCTTCAAAGTTTTGTTCAGATGTGCAGCGTGTTAGTTACATATGTTGGTTCTCTCGGTTTAGTTGTTTTGAAGCTTGTGTTTTACAGGCTGGACACTTTCCCACAGGAAGCATACTTGCACTTCTGCAGCAGAAACCTGCACTAGTTTTAGCTTCATTCCACAACCTCAGTGAGTAAGCAGGACCCTAGAATTACTATTGCAACAGAGTACATATGCTTAGTGAAAAGTCTGATTGTGTTCTTGAAGAAAGTCATTGTGCAAAGGGTCCAAGCACTGCTGCCTCCTAGTGTCTATTACATCACTAAAGGTTTCATTACTTACAATTTTAATTTTGTTAAAATGTCCTGGAATCTATGAAATTATAATCTGCGCTTTTTTTTTTAACCTGTCTTTTAAGCATAAAGCTATAAAAATACAGACAACTCTTGTTGAAGGCTACCTATTTAAGATCTTACAGCTTTTAAGTCTGGGAAAGCACAGTATGATTAAGAATGTTTTATACACAGCAAAATCCCTGTATTTCAACTGCTAACTAAACCACAGGCTAGAACTTCCTGAAACTTTAGAACAGTGCCCAAAACTGGGGAAAACTATTCCAGAGGATGCCTTTACTCCATGTGAGATTACTTTGATTTCCTTTTATGCTGTTTTCCTCTTTAAATAACTGCTGTAAATATGCTTAGTTTGCTCTTGATGCTGTTGCAATTCCAGAAGCCACCCAAGCTTTGAGCAGCAGTGTCAAAGCACCAACTCAGTAGTGTTTAACAGCCTTATTAAATAAAAACTTGCCTGTTCCTTTTGCCCACAGTCTTTGTAGGCTTTATGTAACTACAGCAGATGGATTGTGCCCTCAGTCCATTGTGTCACATTCACATTCAACAGTTTCCTTGATTGTGTAGGGCAGGACTCATCTTGCCACGCTTTTGAAGAAGCTTCTAAAGCTCTCTCTTCCCACAGGGAATGGAGGAGCCAGGATGACTGCGCCTGCCTTAAGTACCCATGTTTGGATAAGATGTATCTCCCATTAGGTGTCGGTGTTTTCAATAATTGTAGGAGGCTTAAGTGTCTTGTGTCTTGGATACTGGGAACCAAACTTAAAACATCTCCAACAGGCCTGTTCAGGTGTTCAGCAGAGCATGAAAATTTTCAACAGCATGAAGGCTGCTGTATACTGAGGAAATGGTCTAGTTCTAATCCTTGTCTGGTCAAGAGCTGTCCCCCACAAAGACAATTTACTAGAAGACAGCAGAGATACTGATAAGGTCTTGTGAGTTGTTGTTGTGCTTTTTCAAATGGTCTGTAGCCAAAACAATCCTGGGTGCTATGTTGGTACTATTGGGGTTTAAGTAATACAATGCCTGAAGTGAGGGGTAAATTATTCTGCAAATCAGGTAGCCTTCCTGCATTTGGGCATTACTTGACTAAAAAGCTACTATTTTGCTTCGACTACATGAAATAGTATAGTTTTGATCACTGCAACCTCTATGTGCAAAGTATTTGGCCTGGAAAACTGCTGGTGTTTTGATGTCAACATATGAAAAGCCAAGTGAATTGTAAAGCACAACTTTACAGATGTAAAAGCTTTAATTGTATTCCATAGATTCCGACAGGAGGTGGCCATTTTGCTTCAAATTGGACTCACTAGAAAATAGAAAACCTAGTGAATGTCTCCCTATCAATTAAGGAATTCCTGAACTTTGTCTTGCATGGACTCTTGAATTTAGCCAACTGGTGAACACTTCTCACTCCTGTTTTAGAAGTAAAACTTTTTGGCAAGAACACAGTAAATACTCAATTGTCCAAAGTCTTCATTAAAATTACTGTTTATTCCTTTATGTTTCTGAAAGTACTTAGCTAAGTGGAGCAAGAGTTTTACAATATATAATGCTGCAGTCTAACTATAGTGTTGTGAAGACTAGTGTTTACAGTGTAAAATGTTACCATGAAACCTGCCTAAGAATGTCCTGTAAAACACAGTAGCATGCCTGTTCAGTCACTGCTGTCACATCTTTGCAACTATGAAATACAGACCTTTTCACAGGAAGCTGAGATAGTCAAGGTGATAGCTAAACTTAAAACCAACTTTAACAAAACTGAGGGACAGACCTGAATTTCTGGTAAGAATTTTGTCCAGGTAGCACATGCACATTTAAATCGAATTTTTAACACATAGAGAAGTGCATCTGTTCTCATTTTTTATGGTATAATGTAGTGCCACTGAACTATAAAGGCCTCTCTGACTTTTTTTTTTACTGTGATAGGGACCAAATGCTAGCAATCTGAGGACCTAATGTGTGGTAACCTGGGTGTTCCAGTTTCTTTTCCAGCTCAGTTAGTGCACTCAGCAGCAAAGCCATAAACGGAGCCTGACTCAACACCTTGACAAGCAGCCCCATGAAATTAGGGGTACAAGTGAATGGGAAGCTGCCTCAGCTATTGTTAGCACTGAATTCACTTTAAAAACAATAGGGAAATGCCATCTAAGCTTGAAGCAATATGTGTTTTTTAAAGTTTTTAAACAGTATTTGTTTTTAATGCTTCTGTATTGTCTATTATTAATAGTGTAGTGTCAACTTGTACATGTGAATAAAATGAGTGACACAAAGTGCCTGGACTGCTTGTACTGTGCTTTTTGGGGTCTCAGATTTTTTTTTTTCCCTTACAAGGGCACTTTAGTCCCTGCATGCAAACTGTGGCTTCTGCTTGTCCCAGATATTCTCTCCTAGAATGTGACAGGCTTCTGTAATGACTAAGGTTGGGTATGAAATTAGATTACAGTTACCATCCCTGTCTCTTATGTCCCTCCTGTAACTCTCCCAGAGATCCTTAACACCCTTTCCCAACTTGAATCATTTTTTTAACCCCTACTATGATAAGAAAAGAACCCAGCTATAATAACTGTCTGAAAAGCTATGCCTTTGAGAATATGGATTTAGAGCTTTGGAGGAAAAAGGGTAACAGATGAAAACAGGAAGCTGTATCACTAAGAACAGGTATACTCATGCAAACAGGAAAAATGAAGCTATTAAGTGCTGGCTGCACTGAACTTCTCTATGCCATGGGTTCTACAATAAATGAATGACACCATTTTTACTCTCTGGATTTACAATGTATTTCTTGATATTTTTATAGGGTTAACTCTTCCAGCATATAAAATATAGTGGAAATGAGGTACACAGAATAATCAGGTTTTTCTAGGGCATTCACTTTTTATAGGACTTACTTGAGCCATACTGCATACCTAGTTGAATACAAAGAATGGATAAGATGAGGCAACTGTGAATTGCGTGTGAGTTGCCTAACAGTCATGGTATTGACTTCACTTAACAGACAAAGCTTGCACAAGTACACAGGATTTGGTGTAAGACACCTAGGAAATCAAGGAAGATTCTTTATTTGGTGCTAGATACAAGCATTAAATGAAATAGTGTAGGCCAACAGACTCATTAAAAGGCAAGACACAGACTTTAATAAGACTTTTAAATTTCTTAATGGGCTGAACAGCTAAAGCTCCACATCCAATGAAACCTCAGATACAGGTACCTGGTGGTACTTCATGTAAAACTCTCAGCAATCTTGCTTTGGTAAAGTAAGAATTTTACCCTAAAAACATACATAACCTATTTATCACTTACTGTTCAGGTGAGCTAGGTTTGGTTTGCTGTGTCAACTATAATGCTAAAGCTTGAAATCTACTCCAGGGCTGATATTGGCATGATGTTTATTTTTAGAAATAAAAGACCCTCAGAGGAGCTATAGTAAACAATAGAGTTTGCACTGCTGAGAGCTATTGCTTCCAACAGTACTTCTCTAAGGAGTTGCACTTTTAGAAAATTTCTTTTTAGAATGTCAGCAAGATATGCAGCATAAAAGGCTGAGATACTACAAAACATGCACATTAACCAGGTTAATGTGTATACAGTAAGAGTATACATTAAAAAATGGTAAAAACATGTTCAAACTCATTATAATGACACTGTTCTTTCCTTCCAGGGAGGAAGGGGACAGTTTTAAGACAGTTACTGAAAGAATAAAACTGCTTACTGCTTTTTAAACCAGAGACACTTGACCAAAATGATCATAAGAACCAAGTATAAAAGAGGCCAGTCTTGTATGTAAAAGGGACAGAAGGAAGTAGAAGAAAATCCCTGTGAAACCCCTGAATTTTCTATTTATAAGCAGCAGTCCTCTGCTCCTTTTCAACTGCTACTGTGATAAAGGAAAGAGGTTTTGATTAACAGCCAACACCCCTTCCACCACTGTAACAGTGACAGGAGAGCAACCTTTAGCTCTACTTGTGCTGTGTCAGTGCTCAGCTTTTGCCAGTGGGCAAAGAAACCTGATTGGGCTGTGGAAAGGTGTGTGGTGGAACAGACTACCCAGTACCTCATCTTTTCCCAGCATTCCAGAACTGCTTTGGGGTTTTGGAACCAACACCTACCCCAGCTCTGGCAGACAACACATCCCAATTAATAACTCGCTATTTGGATTGGTGGAAGAGACAGCTCCATCCACCTTCCTATTCCAGAGGACTTGCTTTTGGTAAGCATTTGCAGTTCTGAAAGCCAAACTGAACTGAGTGAGGATTAGGACAGGTAAGTTTCTTTGGAGTTCTCAGATGTTCTTGAAAATACAGTTATGCTGCTTCAAAAAACACTTCACCCTCTTACCAGGAAGAGAATACTGCTGTGAATAATTGTTATCAGTTCTGTAACAAATCAAATCCTAAATACAACAGAGGAGTGATATAACATCAAAGTTTTTGGACCCAACAGCCTTTTTAAACCAAAGCCCAGGCTTTTCAAGTACAAAGCATCCTTAATTCCATTTAATTCAGAGACAACCTAAGGTGCATACTTTTCAGATAGGCATCCATTTGAACCAAAAATGTCAGGCCAAAGGGAACAAACAAGTCTAATTTCATGGAAGGTGGTATAGCATTCTTGCTCTGCTCTTGTGCTTTAACTTGCCTTTTCCAACTTGACATACCAGGATACAGAAGTATGGGTCATACCCACATGCTAAGAATCGATCCTGTCCACAGCTTGTTAGAATGTGGCAAACTGAGTAGGAAAAAATAAACCAACAACCTCTCACTGACAGTTGCCAGTGGTTTTATAATTCAGGCTGTAAATACAAACTATTGTGCAACAAACAAACGTGACAAAGCCTACCTTGGTTAAATTTGTTTATATGATAAAAAAATAAAATATTAAACTGCTTATAGTGCAACATTCTAATAGCATACGTAAGTATACCATGCTTTGTAAATTTACTGTTACATTATTTACAGTACATTGCAATGCTTCAAACTAGAGGTGAAAGAACAAAAACAGGTAATGGAAAACATTTACATACAGGTCTGAGTCTTAGTATTGTCCACCAAACTATCGAGTTTGCTTTGCAGACTTGTGTGCTGTGCACATTCCTGCTCCCTACCACAGGACACCTTTCTGTCAGCAGTGGTCTGCTCTGCTTGTAGATAGTGGAAAGATGTTTTTAAAAACTGCATAGCCTTCAAGCTTTTCTGTTTCTTCAAACACCATTTGCAAGGAGAGCTGTAAAATACACAAGAACTCCATTAATTACCCATATCTGATTCATCTGAAAACTCAGCTCTCGAAATAAGATCAATAAATATTCATTTCTGTAGAGCCATACCAAAGCTGAACTAAATTAAAGTCCTTTTCTAGCAGTCTCTTAGGTGAAGAATGGCATTTAGTAGGAGGAAAGCAGTTCAAGGATTCCTAGCCACTATTTAAAATTCTGAGCTTTAACTGGGAGATAAGCTCCCAGAACACAGGAAAAAATATGAGAATGTGGAACTATGTGCTGCCTTATTTAATGTTCTATAAAGCTTCTGCCATGTGCA
This sequence comes from Monarcha castaneiventris obscurior, assembly GCA_026261815.1. Lineage (NCBI taxonomy): Eukaryota > Metazoa > Chordata > Aves > Passeriformes > Monarchidae > Monarcha > Monarcha castaneiventris. The sequence goes on from JAMPIT010000472.1 coordinate 5,435,933, forward strand.
CTGCTCAAGCTGATGAATGAATACAGTAAAAGTGATGCAGTAACTATTCCTGCAGTACTTATTTAATTTGATATCACTGTCCTTGTATTAGACAAATAAAGATTAATTACATCAGAATAATTAACTACACAGGGAGAAAGGACTGTGCTAAGGAGCCACTGCATACTGCAAGGAGTTATGTAAAACCCAGCAAATACTGAGAGGTGTCTTAAGGACAACTGTTTATAAGAAAGACTAACCACAGAGCTGTTCTTAGGAGTTTATGTGACTTTTATGTCTCTTCGCCTACAACTGCTATAGGGGAAATTTTTTTCCTCACTTTCTCTGAAAAACATCTTTGGAAGACTTTAGAACACTGCACACCTGTTTCCTAGGCTGCAACAGCCCCAGAAGAACTACTTTAGATGACAGCATTGCTTAAGCAGCAAATACTACTATTCTCTTGTTTACATTTCTGAATAACTTCAGGTTCCTTTTAGGTAGGGGCAAAAAAGTCAGTGCAAATTTGAAATTTAGTGCTATCTTTAATTTTTGAGTTTCAGTGTTTAAGCCTCATATTTTCAGAAGAGACTTTATAATAGCTGAGGACCAGATACTGTACCATATATTTTGTGAATGCTCATTTCTACTGTTTGTTCTCAATGCAGCAGAACTGATTCACTCTCGCTGCAGTGCATTAGGTAGCTATTAGGCCCATAATGCATTTCAGGAATTGAGAATTTTAAAATGTTTTCCGCAGCATTACTCAGAGTAAGCTCAGATCTAGAAATACTTCAGTAAGAGCACTAGTCTTTCTCCAGTGAGCAGATGAGAGCAGAGAAACCAAAGTATAAAAAACCCCCAATCCATCCTATTGTGCATTATTTCAATAGATTCTTTGTAACTTTACAGGCTAACTGTGGAAAAGCCAAGCACTCAATACAGCACATTTATGAAATACGCTAATTTGCCCACCACCCTGTGATTTTTGTAACCTTACCTTTTGTATCTAAAGTAAGTATTTGGGATTTTGTGTTTTGTTTCTCTAACACCCACATTCTTGAGCACTTTGTGCTTGTGCTCTACGTGGTGATCTCAGCTGTCTCAAGGCAGCATCTCCATACTGAATACCTGAGCCCATTCTTTCTGGATCCAATTCTCCTGATGAGAAACAAAATGGTCACAAGAACATAGATCACGTGCAAATAATACATTCCAAATTAACTGATAACATTAGATTAAAAAAATGCGTAAGTACATTCTGATCTATTTATGGAGAGATTATCTCAATTCTGTCTACTTTAAGGCAATTTCAAACCTGAATCACTTTCTCCTCTACTTTAACCATGTGTGCTTTGTCATGATGACAAAGCAACCTGTCCTGGAGTTAGGCTGCAAACAAGAAATGCATTTGCACTACTTTGCATAAAAGCAAAGTCTAAAATGTTTTCTGCGAACAAGGTTAAAAACTTCCTTTCAGAGGCTCATAAGCAAAGAAAATAGTACTGTAGATACCAAGGCAAACAAACATGGATCAATCTGATAGAAGGATTCCAAAAAGAACTGCCCCCAGGGAAAATGATCAACCTCCACAACTCCTGCTATCCATTTCTGCCTACTTCATACTCTGTGCCTTCAGAACTGTTCTTACAGCTGTATGGTGGTCTTGCCAAGATTAGAATTACTTAATCTACTTAATCTTAAAAAAACCAACCAACGAGGAATCCCTCTCAATCCTTATTCAGGTTCATTGCACACACATGAGCCCTTTGTTAAGTTAGCAGATGGCACCATGTTGAAGGGACAAGTGGACAGCTCCAGAGTTGAGCTGTCATTCAGAACTTGGGTTGAACTACTGGAACAGACCAGAAGGAACCTCATTAATTTCAGCAACTACACAGGGAGTGCTTTGCACCTGTGGTGGAACACAGAGAAGCACTGGTGTGGGCTGGGGACTGAGTGGGAAGACAGCAGCAATTGTCAGTACTGGGACACAGTGCCCAGAGGGGCTGTGGAATCTCTGCTCCGGAGCATCTCAAAATGTGCCTGTCTAGCCCTTGGCAGCTTGCTCTCATTTTGAATATGAATTTGCTTTAAACAGGAGGTTGGACTAGAGACCTCCACAGGCTCCTTACAGGGTCCATTTTTGCATGATTCAATGGCTGGCACAAAAAAACCCAGGAGCAGTTCACAGAAAACAAGACTTAATTCTGTGGTGGCAGTGCCTCTTTAAAGCAGTCATGGAACTACAGTATCATGAGAAACTCACTATACGTTGTTTTTTCATTTGGGTTTTGGGTTAGTTTAGGTTCTTTTTGTTTGTTTGTTTGTTTAAAATGAAAGCTGCTGTTTGGCATTGATTTGATGCAGTAATCAGAAAATTCCTATGAAAACATCATATTATTTTCATCTAAAAATTTGTGTTTGGCATTTGAAACATGTAATTAGAATCTGAGACGGACTTTTCAATATGGCCAATACTTGAAACTTTGAAGATATCAAGCAGCTAGAAAAGAGGAAAACTGGAATGCAAATTAGCTGTAATGACATCTAACACACAGGAGCCTGTCTCCAACAGAAACCTGCCCACTTGTGTTGAGAAGCTTCTGGTGTATTTCTAGATCTGTAAAAGTAAAAATGATTTCAACTGAGAGGCAGGAAGGTCACTTCAGAGAAACAGTTGCTAGGAAACATCCCAGAAATTTTTAGTATTACTGTTCATACTCTCTTAACTGTATTTCCTGTTACATATGAGAAGCAGAATTTAAAGTTATGTCTGCCCTGATACTAGGTTTCTATTCTGGACTAAAAAACTGTCTAATGTCAGGCTTGGTATTTGTAGGGATGCAGCAACCCACAGAACACAGAATCTACATTTACACCTGACTGTTAAGGTAAATATCACCCACAATTCACACCACCATCCCTTTTTGGATATACACATCTCACTTAGACTATTAAAACATATGAAAAGCAGCTATAAAACAAATAGGCTATTCTACCACAGTGAAATTTTGGGATTTGTTGGATTACTTCTATTAGAGGACTTTGGATGGTGATATTTCCATGTGCACTTTTATTAGTTTTCAGATTAAAAAAAAATAATAAATATAAAGCTAATTTACCTGATTCAATTTTATTGAGTATTTTCCTTGCACACTGTACAAAGGCTTCTTCAACATTTTCCCCCGTTAGAGCACTTGTTTCCAAGAACATCAGCTCTGCATTTGACACCAAAAAAAAAAAATCCTCAAATAATGTCTGGAATACCACATATAGTAATTCAAAGCATGAAAGCTAGAAGCAATAAAAATATTTTTACAGACATCTAAAGTCAAAAAGCATGGTCCAGAAAAACTAACCTTTGACGGGAAAACCACAAAAAATATCCTCTAAAATTTACACATGGACCCTAGAATGCTGGAATCCAAAGATAATAACCTGGGCTGTGCATGCAACAGCGCTTGTAACCAAACTTCATCTAGCTTCCCATTAATAGAGGTTATATTCAAAAGCAAAGCCAATAGCTGGAGTTGGTAGAAAAGACTTTAATTGATTTATAAAAGCAAAAGCAGATTTTGCTGATGGCAGGACTGCAGCACAGAAGCTCAGATTGAGACTGGCTTTAGCTGACACAGAAATGTGTCCTCAGACAGGAAATCCTGAATACTACAGACGAGATAATAGTCCTCTGGATCCATGCCCTGCACCGAACTCAGTTTTCCATGAGTAAAACTCATTGCTTCAAACTGCAGCACACCCCATACAACCTTGTCTATTATCTACAGCCTTTAAGATGCTTAAAAATAGGAATTTATGTTCTTCATTTTCTCCTCAGCCCTTCAGAGGCAAGGCAATACCTGAAGTTGTATTACATTTCCTACGGAATGTATCTCCACACAGAGGATGTTCTTAAAGGAGCAACTGGAAGAATCACTGGTAATGAGACTTAAGTAGTACAAGTAGTTTGTACTGCAGGCACTGCCTCTCTGGGCCTCATGCACTGACAGAAGCCTTTTCTGTGGCCAAGGTACAAAGTACAGCTTAACTGCACAGAAATGGAAATGATTTGAAGTATTATGCATCTTTGAATGCTATGTGAAGGTTTTGTACTACTTACCATTCTCCTGTGCAAACCGGGATGCTTCTAAAAAAGTGACTTCACGATCTGCATCAAGATCCTTTTTGTTTCCACACAGTATTATCACAATATTTTGACTTGCTAACATTCTTGCATCCGTCAACCAATTAGTAAGTGCATTGTAGGTTTCCCGGCTGTGTAGGAAATGACATCCTTTACTAGGACACACTCATTTCTCCTGAACAGAACACCTAACTAAAACTCAGGCAGCAAATCTGTGTTTGTGGCAAACAACAAACTGCTGGTAGTCAGGCAAGGCACCTACACATCTCAGCGTGCCACTGATGAACTGGGAAGAGTATCAAATTCCTTCATGAAACTATTTAAAAGCTTGCGTTTTTAAAAATCAAAATTAAATCAATCACAATATATAAACACACAATTATAAATTACTGTGTTAATGTGAAAACCTAAAATTTTAAGCTCTAATTTAGTTTCAACCTTTTGTGCATGACATTTTGGGATAACAGAATGAGATACTGTTCCACTTGGAATTGAACTGATACTTAAATTACCAGTGGGACTGTAAGAATTTACGAGGCTTGTGCAGACGTGCAAGACTTAGCCATCACACGGGTGTCAGGACCTACACTGCAGGCAGTCACCCTGCACACAGCAGTTGTCACTGCAGCAGTGGTCAGAGAGAAAGCCTTCAAGCAGTAAGACTGACAGATGACTCCAGCTGACCTTAAGCACACAACACAGATTTCAAAGCCTGCTGAGAGAACCCTTCACTCACAGGACAACAAACAACAATCTAGTGAACCACCATTAGCCAACACAAAGCTCATCTGACAAGTATCAGTCGATGGTGGCAGGAAGAATGTGGACATGTAATAGTAAGATGTTTTAGTGGCTGCCTAGAATATTAAAATACGAAGAGATGAACAGAATTTTGTGCTATAGTTAATAGGAATGTGTAGGCAGAGCTAGATTGTCCCAAGGATGATCTTCTATCCCAGCACAATAATCAGCAATTTCCACAAGTAAGGGTGCAGTGCCTTGGTTAAGGATGGCTGAAGTCTGCTCTTGTTTCTGTGGCAAAGCTTGCTGAGGCAGTGGCTGTGTGTAGTCCACCACGATTAGATCAGTGACTCAGGGGCCAAGCTCCACAAATTTGTGTAACCCTTTAGGACTGTTCACATTTATGACATCCACATTATCTCATGTAAGAAAGTTCCAAAACCTAAAAATGCACTGAAACACAAGTCCTTCTTGTACTTACTTTCTTTTCTTCCTGCTCAACCTCGATTAGAGCATTAGGTATGTGGAAAGGAATCATTGTGTGTTAACTGGATCTGGCAGTCTATGAGCAAAAGAGCTGCTGGCTTTCTTACCTGGTTATATCATAGACAAGCAAAGCACCTGCAGCCCCTCTGTAGTAACTCCTTGTTACAGACCTGAAATTGAATTACAAATACACATTTCTGTGGTGCCTTCATTGTTTAAAATCTGGGTTAATACAACACAATCTGTATTATGAAACAGAATTCTCATTTACATATTTAAAACAAAACATGTTTTTAGACAATGTTATCAGCTGTGCAGCAGCAGACTAACTACAACTAGGATTCTGATGAAGCACTTTCATTAAATATAGCTGTACAAGGATTCACAAAGTCCATTATGACCCGTGTGCTCCTGAAAGTACACAAATCATCATAACACATAACCAGATACAGAACTGGAGGCTGGTATCTGGCCAACACACTGAAGAGACCTCATTAATGAAGACTACATATCACAGCCCAGCTTTATCTAGTCAGAAGTATATCCAAAGGACTTGTCTAATAGAAGACATTTACCTGGATTGCTGCCCATTACTCAGACTTCTACCATCATACTCATCTTTGTTAACCAACCCCCCTCCCAAAACAAAGAAACCTCAGGCACACACTCCATCCCCCCAAAAATAGAAAAAAAAAAAATTTTGTCCTATGTGATGGTGAATGTAACCAGGAATACATTAGATTTTTACTGAGTTTGAGCTATGCCTCAGATGTAGAACACTATTAAAATATAGCATTAAAAAGACACTGGTGGTTCTAAGCTGACAAATTGATTGCTTTTTCTCTAAGAAACTTAAGATATCTCAGTCTTTCTAGAAATAGATTTACCCCAATGAATTTGACTGATTTTTTTTCTTCTTTAATCAAACTGTATGTAGAATTACTCTGTGCAATTGTTTCCATGCAGATTTTGAACAGTTTACAACTTCCTGACATTTACTGATTCCAACCAATAGAAGGTCTTCTAAACACAGAGTTAAGCATATACACTTAGTTAAAAAACAATTATGAGTTTGGCTGGTGAACAAAGCTTTTAGCCACCTATTCTACTCATCTACCTTAACAGAAAATACCTAATGAAACAAAGGACAGAAACTCAGATCCTGCAAGGCAGCATTGCTCTACTGAAATTGATGGACCTGTGCCGTTATGTCCAGGTTGGAAGGTCAGTATGAAAGAGACACAATTCCACTGATGAAGAAGCCTTCCCTAGTTACAAGCAGAGATAAATAATATCCACCACTCACAGCAGCAATTTAATAACACTTAATAAAATGGCTGAAAAGCATACCTGAACCTTTCTTGTCCTGCTGTATCCCATATCTGCAATTTTACATATTTACCACCAACATTTATGATCTTTGAACCAAATTCCACTCCTATAGTATGATTTGAGTCATCTTTGACTACAAAAAAAGAAACAAAATCAGACTTCTTTGGAGAACATTTAGAGTGAATAAACAGCTTTTACATAAAACAGTTCAGGTATTATCAAAACTCCTAAGTGTTCAAATTACAAACTACTTCCTGAACCATCAAATTTAGTGCCACTCATGAGTCTACTGCCATCACACAGAAATAAATGTTCTTACAATTTTTGACAGCTTAGTCAATTCAAAATTACTACTAGAAAGGCCTGCCTTAAATAATTTCCTTTCACTTTAATAAATAGCAAATCCTAAAGTTCACTTTAATAAATAGCAAGATACTTTTTGTACATTTTTTTCCAACTGTGTTTTCTAATACCTTGATGCCATTCAGAATTAAAATCCATGGGAATGCAGAACAAAAAAACCCACTGTCCTGTCCATGAATATGCAAGAGCCAATTCTTTAATGCACAAAGCTAAGATCCTTGCCCTATGTATGCTGTTGATACCACAGAATCTCAGCAATTTTCAGCTGCCCTTACTTGAAGCAAGGGCTTGTTTCACGGTCACTCAGAACCAAGCCATGTTCCTTAATGTTTACACATCATTATCCTTAAGTATTCCTCAAGAGATAAGGTGAATTACTGTTTGGTTGAGAAAGATAAGAGTCAGCTTAGATTCACAAAGGTTTCTAAATGCGTATTTGTTGGGTTGTATTAAATGTACAACACAACAGAAATTTTTCTTTTATGTTATCTGCTCATCTCTGAATAACATTCACAATGAAATCTCTACCAGTATTTATCACTGTCCACAGTCCTTAACAAAGAAAATGGAGTTACTATTTATATAGAATGATGCTACAGGCTTTCTAAATTGACTCAAGCAATTTAACTTTTCTTTCATCAATTTTTCTAACAGATCCAAGTCTCTACTATATATCTAGGGAAGCTTGTAGCTGCAAATTATAACTCCCACAAAAAGTAAGTTTATTTTCACCAACATTCTGTTATATTTACTTTAGAGTAATAGAGAATAATGCTCCATATTAGGCTTTAGATTAAAGACAGTGAGCAATAGACATTTACAGAATGGTTCTGAACATAATTCTTTACTAAAATCCTCACCGACACAAATAGGAGAATTAGGGGAGCTTCCATACCAATAATAGGCACTCATATAGGCAGAGCCTTTACCTGTGGTACAAAGCGATGGAAAGCTCTGACTGTCCTTCACATGTACTTACATTTCTTTTCAATAAATTGGTGTAGCAAACAGGATTTTCCAGTTCCAGCATTTCCTATGACCAAGAACTTAAACAGGAAATCTGAAATTGAAAGAAAAAAAAAAAGAAATCGCTAAATTTTAGTATGGACTCATATTTTTATTGCAAGACCAAGTTCAGAAGCCAGCTACTCTCTTGTAGCTGTTATTTCAAAGAGAAGGGAATAGATGACAAAATTAGCAAAATAGCAATAAATCTGAAGAATAAGTCAGAGTCTGCAACAGTGATGTCAGATGGCAAGAGCTAAGAATTCTTGTTTATGGAAAGGCAAGAAGGACAAAATGAGGTGGAAAGGGCTGAATTTGAATTCAGTTAAAATAGGGTGAATCACAGGTAAATAGTTGGCTTGCATTCCAGCAACCTATTTTAAAAGTATGTACGCTATTAACTATAGTCAACACAAATAGATTATCATGTCATTTCTTAAAATCTGTACTTTTGGTGAGGGGTTGTTGGTTTTTTGGCGGGGAGGGGTGTTTTGTGGGTTTTTTTGGTCTTTAATTTTTATAGGTTTAAAACTTACATTCATTTGAACTTGTCTATTAACAGTTTAATACTCATATTTTGTTTAATCTTTGTACAGTTGGGACAACTACAATATTTCTCTACAACATTTAGAGGGAAGAAGTAATTTTTATTCTGGAATGCCTGGTTTCACACTTCCTTCACATGTTAAATTAATATACATTTATTTCTGTTACCTATTTATGAGCCATTTGTATCAATGTTCATTGATAATACACATATTCAAGATTTATGGCCCATTTCTATTGTTTTAATGGTTACATATAATGCTTTAATGCTACCACCACAAATCTGCTTTCAGTTTTGCTAAAGACTGAAGAAAGCTTCCCTGTCTTACTAATCTCAAAAATTATAAACTGATTAGAAAGCTTACAACTGCTTCCCCTAATACACTGCCACCAAGGCAACATTTACAGCTCATGCAAGATTCCCTATTTATTTTTCTACCAGCAGCAGATTTTTTACTCTTTATTGCACAATTTCTCTAATAAACACAGCAGGTCTCCAGGAGACATCTGGTAAGCATGGAAGGAAAATGATTAAGTTTGTAATATCAACAAAAACAAAAAACATTAATTTTGTTAAGAGTGTTCAAAGCTGTCAAATCAGCTACACGGGTATTGGCCCAGGGGATGGCAGAATAAAAAGAAAACTAAATTATGCTAAGTAAGTCAAAGAACTGATAAAATCATCCATCAGGATCTCATTTGAGTATTTAGTTTTAAAAATCAAATTTACGATGCACACAAATCTACGTGTTCATTCCATTGCATGAAGGAGTTGTTACGGTATATCATAAACACTCCCTAGCAATGCCAAAAGGAACAAACAAGTTTCTCAAATGCTAAGAAGATTATCACTGTTAAAAAGACAGCAGTAAAACACAGGGCTATGAGTCCTGGAAATGTCTACCGTTCTTTGTCTTCACCTGTCTTCTGGATTTTATTAATATTTAAAATGAGGTAATGTTTTACTAAGGATTTTTGCTTTTTTACATTTTGCCCTTGTATGATTTTCTTGTTTCAAATGCTGGCTTGGAATAGATTCTGAATTCTACCCTTCTCAGAAGATGGCTGTTTCTTGCTTACAAATATGACCATTTACATGCTCAAGACTTTCTGTTTCAAAATCCTCTCGTTCTTCACGCCCCCCACCCAGCTGCTCATGCTTTCTGGATTAAAGAAAAATAGTTACAAAAAGGATTTTCCTCCAGGTTATGAAAATTCTGTGTTATCTCTTCTAACGAGGGGCCCTTTGTGTCATCTCAACTGCAAAACACGCTGAAGCTGAGAACCCTTCATTCTATCAAGTCTTCACTGTAAGTATGAAATGTAGATATCATAAATAGCCCAAAGTGTCAGGTTAAGAAAAAAATCATCTCAAAGAAAGCTGAGTTTCAATTTTTATGGATTAAATATCACTGGTTAACTGCCTTTGACACCATTTTGTATATTTAAACTACTTGTGCGTGTGCGTGTGTGTGTGTGTATAATCTCATTGGTTTTACCACTTTCAGAGTACCTCAAAATGCAAGATATTCTGAGACACAGACATAATTAAAATAATCTGTTTCTGATGCTGCCGTTTTTCCACACATAAATCTGAAATCCAATTGAAACTGGTTCTACTTTTTATCTGGTGAATGCTGTTTGTCAGATTTTCTCCTTAAAAACAATTATAAAACACAAGTTTACCTTCCTTTTCTGTCCATGGAAGACTCGTGTTATTGACAGCAGTACAACAGCTACTGCAAACCTAAACCAGGGAAAGACTAAAACCAAAACTCTATTTCCCCACTAATTTGCACTGTAACTGCAAGCGCTGGTTGGCAAATGTGGCTCATGAAGGCACATTTGTGCAAGCCACAAAGCCACACTGAGCAGGAAATTCAACACACTGCTCCTTTCTGCACAGGCTGCAGGCCATTGAGGCCTTGGGACAACCCTGTCACTGGCAGGGACTGATCCGGAAGAGCATCAGAACAGCAGTGTATTTTTCCCTGAGGTGTTTTAAGTGGAGGTGCTTTACATTTTGCTCTGAAAGCAACAGTGCTATTTGGGGATTTTATAGTCACATCTTTAAATTGATAATATATTCTAGTAGTGCTCCATAATAGACTCCCAATTCCTATTGAGATTCAATTGTGCCAGATAAATTTAAAAGGGAATCTTTCCCACAAATAAATCACTTAAATGCCAGTTCAATGCCTGCTTACTTAGTAGGAAAAAAAAAAATCCTTCTCACAAAAATAGCAAATGGGCTCTTTGAGATGAAACTTGAAATAGTTACAATTCACTTTTTCTCACTATGAAACTAAGAGAAATGTGTTTCAGTCCATTTCATAAAATGAAAGTGTCAGAATCTTCTAACAAAAAAACTAAAACCTTTCTGCACCAAAGGCAGAAATGTTTCCAAACACATGTAGACTCAGGGTAAAAGACACTGTTACATTCACAAATATAACTATACTTCTATAATTTTAAACTCCAATTTTATGTAAATTGTTCAAAGTAGCAAAAAGCTTTTAGACTTATGTTATATCCACAAGCACTGGATAACATGGTTCAAGAAATATGGAATACTCTGCACATTTAATCAACCGCAAGGAAGGACAAGCAAAAGGCTTTGCCAATACCAAAAGTAAACAATACCAAGATTTAACAAACTTTCAAGTTCACAGCCTAGCATATTAATGAATAAGGTAATACCAGATAAGAACAAGGAGAACATTTTTCATCTTATTATTTTGCAACTTCTTTATTAAAATGTCATTCTGTATGACAACTGGTACCACATCAACTACCTTTTTATTACTTATTTTAGCACGCGATTTAGGATATGAAATGTTTTCTCTTTGAGCTGTAAAGATGTATGTAAAATTCAGCACAGTTCGGAAGCACAGAAACCAAATGAGATTGGGCAGATGGCTTCCTTTAGACCATCACTGTGGACTCAAACTTTATATAATCATTCTTTGCAACTTCAGCAAATGCAACTCACATTCTAGTGTTTGCACTACTGCTTAATTGCTTTAGTTTTTCTTTTTGGTGTCCTCTTCCCAGAGAAGTTAATTCACTTCATTTCATAGCTTTTTTTTATCTCCTTTTTTCTTTCCAATTGACCAAGCAGCTCAGAGCTCCAGCATTCCAGTCAGCTGCCAACGCTGTCACCCTAGAGAAACTTTTCTTTTGAATTCTGTTGTTCCTCCTTCATAGGAAAGCTGAAAAGCAGCATCATTCAGATGTTACAAATGCTTGCTGCCATGCTGGCTACGGAAAAGGTCTAGAAAAGTTAAAGCACTTCGCCTTTAAATAAGATCATCTTTATACAAAAGGGCTTTAGGATGAAAATGGAACTCTGTGCTAAAGGGAAAAAGGGTTACAAGATATGCACTGCAGAAATCAAAAGGACATGAAACATAGCACAACATGGCTGTTTAAGGAAATAAGGCAATATAAAGAATCAGCTTACTCCCCTCTGAGAGCTACATGCATCACCTGATCCCAAACTGGGTAGGGGGTGCAGGAAATAAAACTTATTTTCTAGCACAGGCAAAAAGAAATAAAATTGTGGCTTCACCCTAAAGATGCACCAGCAGCACAGGCTGTTAAACTACATGAATTACATCACGTCTTTTGTGTTTGTTTTTTTCTTTTGGGGGTGGTGGTGCAGTGTGAGCTGAGGGGAAAGGAGAAGAGAGACAATTGTGGGCTTTGACTCAAGCACCAGCAAAAACAGATGGTTGATGTGGCAACCACCCCCAGACATCCAACCTCCTCCTTTGACTGAAGCCTGCTCCAGCAGGAGGAATAGTCAAACAGCTTCTGAGATGCTGTAGCTTAGTCTTTAAAATGCAATGAGAATTAAATTGTTTTCTTTACACTGCTAACACAGTAGGGTAGGGAGGGAGACCAAGTTATATCCCCAATCTCAGTCTGATCTCCTTCCAGCTCCTTGCTAGAGAGTAGAATTTATATTCACTAATGCTGACCCTTTGGAAAATCTTTCATTCATGCAAGCACTCCTACTGGCATTTGCTGCCTCTAAATGAAAGGAGAAGCTATTCCCACTGCTTACTCCTTTCTCTAGCAGGAACTTAACAAGACAAACAGGTAGAACAGATAAACCTGGGTCTATTCCAATCTACATAAAGAACGCTTCAAAGAGGGAAGATCTGCTTCCTTACAAGCATAAGAGCTATGCTGTCTAAGAAATAAAATCAGATTTGAAACAAATCACCCTGAAGACCACAGTGATAAATGCAAACACCATCAGGTAAATGGGGGGGAAAGGGATGGCGAGAAAAGGATGAATCAAATTGTCCAGACCAAAAAGAATTATTTTCAAATGGATGGAAAGACTATACATTCTCTGACAAATAGAGATTGGTAAATTTATGTGACCAGATTGGGAGTAGTAGATTCTGGTGGAGAAAACACAAGGAACTAAGGAGTAAAGAGATTTGACTTGAATCTTACACATTGCATTTATTCAAAATTCAATTGAATAAATCCTCAATTCAATACAACTTCCATCCTTCTACTATTTAAAATCCAAAGGTTGCTTTGCATTTACTTATTAAGGATAAGCTATTTATATATCAGGCTGTATTTACCCCAAAAACGTGTATTTTGAACTGGGAAGCAGGCTAAAACATGTATGTGTTGTTATATGGCAATTATCTACAGAAAGGCCATTACATCTCAAAACCTTGAGTTAAAAAGAGTTTTTCTACGAATAAGAGATTTGTTTCCAATGTTACACATTAAACTTTTTAAAGAATGACCCTTTTCTCCCCAAAGCAGCAGGAAAATGTTCTTTCTAAACTCAGTCTCCAGAAATTCATGGAGTTATCTTGCATTCATTTGGTTTGGTTTGGTTTTGGCACTTTATATGGGAAATAAATTGAACACATAAGAATTGAACAGATGTTGAATTGAACACATAAATAATTGAACAGATAAGAAAGCTAAGAACAGAAGATACACAACCAATGTAATAGATCTACAGGAGTGAAAATATGAATTGTAAGCAAAATTTAGTGTCAAGGCTGAGAAGCTGCAGAACTTTGTTTGAAAAGAGGGAAGAGACAAGAATCCCAGTAATGGATGGAAAGAGTTGTGAAAAGTGAGTGAACAGAAAACCGTCAGAGAAGATAGAATTTGACATGGAGGAAGAAACAAAGGGAGGAAAGAAACCAGGAAGAGACATGAAATTAACAGTGAGGCCCAGAGGAAAGGCTCTTTATTCCCTATGGATTGAGAAAAATATTGAAAAAAATAATCCCCCTTTCAAAGGAAAGGGAAATTGAAACCTCACAGCAAAATCAAAGTCATATAAAAGTCAGACAGCAAAATGACATTGGAAAGAAAAACACCAACCCAACCACCAGCCAGTTTCCTGAGCCCATTTGTATGGGATGAAAAGCTTGAGGTTACATAATCAGAATGGGTCATAATTCAGGTGACAAGAAAAATCTAATTAATGACTAAGCATTTACAAGCTATAGGGATTCCAGGAGGGGAATACAGTGACCACTAGCCTCAGTCACCAGGGGGAAACTGACCTAATACTTCTCCCATCCTCCATGGTCATTGTAACAGCTGGTCAGAAACAAACCACTCTTTGTTAGGACAGTGAGCACATTAAATCCAGAGAGTTCATCGAGCACAGAAGATCTGTAATTTAATCACATTGTACTGTTAACTTTGATATGTCAATGGGGCTGCTACGTATGTGGACAGGACACTGCAAAATTAGGTACTGACTATTGTTATAGTCAGAGACTGTAGAGCCATTAGTTAAATTTTATACTGTAATGTAGCTTTTATTCTTCTGTGTACTCTAGAACTTGAAACTCTCAAGCAATCTAGCTCAGAATTTTTTGTAACTTGTGTGTGCATAGGACAGACACGGAAATTCCAGAGGGTAATATATCAAACAAGAATTAAACAAAAGGAACAATCCACAGCTACAAGGCTTCCATTTCAAGGGCTTGTTTTCTAGGATACCAAAATAATCAGAAAGTATCAACAGCTCCAGTGGGCTTACTATCCCTATTCTGTATCACTGGAACAATGCAAAAAATATTTCAATGTTCTGGTTTAAGATACCAATCATCTATTTGGCTTATCTAGTATTACAGCATTAGAAGAGGAGCACCACTGAAATTGTCATCTCTGGTTTTCTACCAAGCCTTCTTCTCAGAGAGCACCATAAGCATAGCCAAAGTGATCCCAGTTCTAGATCACAAGAGTTCAGAGCATGAAGAACTTTTCAAACTCAAATCTAGATGGACAAAGCACACTCATCTGGTTTCTACATATAAGTCTTACATGTTTCTAGAAAGTATGGACAGAAGAAGCAGGGTCTTAGTATCCTCATGCTGGCACTTCAAGGGCTGCCACACACTCCTGCCTTGTTTTGCCCCTTAGTTCAGAGCATTTGCTGCACACCGAAGCACTGACCAGTAGGACAGAACATCAAGCACTGATGACTACAGTATTGAAAACAGACTGACTTACACAGCAGAAACAATCAGGTCATTTGGCCTACTCCTGATGGACATCCCAGCCCCCCAAACGGTTTCCAGAGTTGTTGTGTCCAATTTTGCTTTAATTATTCAGTATTCAATTCTGATCTTACCCTCAAGGACTATGAATACGAACCTACTATATGGACTTAGAACATGTTTACTAGACTTATACATGTTCACATGTATAACTGCATCTTTATACTGGAAAATATTACAGAACTGTTTGGTATGGAAAGGGTAGAAGAAAAATCTATTCCAGCAGCATTTCAAGTACAATTATAAAGAAAAGAAATTAATACTATTCAGTTGCTACTCATCTCCTCCACCTAGCCTGCAATACCAGCTCTGCTTACCTCTTTTTCTTCTCACTTCACTTTGATGCTTCCCAGCGAGGCACTGACACACCCTGTCAGTGCCTGCACTCGGATTTACTCCACCGGATATTTTCCTACCAGCAGCAGCCAGACATCCACGCCAAGACAGGGACATACGAACGTACCCACTGATCTTTTTACCCCCAACTCACCCTCAAAGCCAACTCTTTTTGACGCCTGCACGCCTAAGACAATAGGACCGAAACCTTAACCCGCAGAAGCACACGCCATCTCCAGGTTAAGGAAGGGGCAGTTTCTCCCAGAGGACAGGCACTGCAAGTTTCCTTCTGGACTGCCCGGACCATAACAAGCAGCGCCCAGTCGGTGCCCGCTCACCCTGAAGATAACTCGGATCGCTCCTGCCGGGCAGCCACGGGCGGGGGCTGCGGGGCTCAGGGCGGCGGCGGGCAGAGCCCGGGGAGCCCTCCCGTCACACCGGCGCCTTCCCCGCTCCTCAGGGGGCACTGCCCGGCCCCGGGCCCGCTCCCACGCAGGGGAGGAGGGAGAGGGGGATCCCCTCACCCCGCCCCTGGATCCTACCGTAGGTCTCGGACATGGCACTCTGCGACATCCCTGGAGGGGTGACCCCGCCGCCGCTCGCTGCCTGCCCCGCCCGGGCTCGGCGCTGACAGCGGAGGGAACCGAACAGGCCCCGCCGCCCGGGCCCGGCTCAGCCCCGCCCAGCCCCGCGCCGCCGCCGCCGCGCAGGCGCGCCCGGGCCCCGCGCGAGCCCCGCCTCCCCGCGCAGGCGCGGCGGCTCGCGCCCCGCGGCCCCGCCCCTCGCGGGCGGCCCCGCCCCCAAAACAAGGCGCACGTGCGCCGGGAGGCGCCCGCAGCCCGCTCCCGCCCTCCGGAACGGCCGGCCCCTGGAATAGCCACCCCCTGGAATAGCCGCCGGCCCCTGGAACGGCCGGCCCCTGGAATAGCCGCCCCCTGGAATAGCCGCCGCCCCCTGGAACGGCCGGCCCCTGGAACAGCCACCGCCCCCTGGAACAGCCGCCGCCCCCTGGAACGGCCGCCCCCTGGTACCGCCAGCCCCTGGAATGGCCGGCCCCTGGAACGGCCGCCCCCTGGAATAGCCGCCGGCCCCTGGAACGGCCGGCCCCTGGAACAGCCACCGCCCCCTGGAACGGCCGCCCCCTGGAATAGCCGCCGCCCCCTGGAACGGCCGGCCCCTGGAACAGCCACCGCCCCCTGGAACAGCCGCCGGCCCCTGGAACGGCCGCCCCCTGGAATAGCCGCCGGCCCCTGGAACGGCCGCCCCCTGGAATAGCCGCCGGCCCCTGGAACGGCCGCCCCCTGGAACGGCCGCCCCCTGGAACGGCCGGCCCCTGGAACGGCCGCCCCCTGGAACGGCCGCCCGCTGGAGCCGCTGGAGCCGCCGGCCCGCAGAGAGCGGCGGTGTTGGCCCGAAGGCGGGCACGGTTCCCGCTGCGCAGCCCCAGCTCCCGCACACTGCCGCCGTTCTCTCCGTTCCGTTCCGGTTGGGCCCGGCAGGGAGCCGGCGGTGCCCGGTCACCAAAACGTGACGCTATTTATACATTGTAACGGGCAAAGGCGTCAGCATTCCTTGGTTACAAATTGCATACCTGTTCTATTAATTTGTACTCGATCCCCTGTTTGCTCGTCATTCCTCTCCTTTTCCTGGTAATTATTCCGCAGGCTAAGTCCTGCTCTCCTTTCGAGTCTGGGGTCCGTATTGAGTAGGTGGTCAATGAGTCTGTGGTAGTGACCGGCCACTCACTGCTGGAATTACCTTTCCCCCAGGTACTGCTCAGTCCTGCTGACTTCACTCCTGGCGGCTGTCATCCAGACAGCCCATTCATCCTGGGATTGTCTTCCCTTTCCCTTAAAAGACTAGCCGAGCACACAATGTTCACAATGCAATTGCTTAATCATAACTGTACAGCTATAGCTACTGATAACAACTAAAAGAAGTTGCAAAGTTTGGTTCAAATCTTCAGGGGCCCGATGGCCCCTGAACAGTGCCTGGACTCTATAATTCTTTATTGGATGTCTTAACTCCCCTGCCAACACTGGTTAGTCTGGCAGCTAAGGGCACTACAGCTCCTGCCACAACAGCCTCTCCATCTACTCCATTCCTAAATGCTACTTCCTGTGTGTCCTCTACATTCTCCTTTCTTCCAGTCCTTAAAAAAAAAATTCCTCTTCTCTTATTTCCTCTTCTGTTATTTCTGGCTTTTTAAATCTCATTGCTCACAGTTTCCCATCCTTTCCACTTCTCCTTCATCTCCTAAGCTGTAGGAAAAACTGCCTCTGCCTGTCCCAGCCACCTCCTTGCCAAGTCCTTTGCTGGTCAGAGGTCAGCTTTGAAGTTCCCATCTCTAATCAGTGGAACAACATGCACTGAGCCAACACCAAGAAGCCCTCAGAGAATCTGCTGATTATTCTTGTTGTGGGTACATACAGACAAAGAAACTCGCCACAGTTTTCAAAGAACCAACTTCTTAATGAGTTCACACCGCTTACAGTAATTAGAGGTCGTATAAACAGGTCCCCAGATTTAGCATAGTCCTCATACACAGAGGATATGGAGGCCTAAAATGTCACATGTGAGCATTTCTCTGGGGCACCTGCTCTCCAAAGCGCTGTGGAAAGCTGAGGAACTTTCACATGAGCTGCACGGACCCCAGTGTGTCACAGCTGTGAGCTTTGTGTCTGAAAGCTGTCTCCCAAAGCGGTACATTCTAAGGCTCAGGTTGGGCTTTAAAGAAGTTTGGTCTAACATCACCAAATCCCTGATAGGTGTCGGTTATTTTTGCTCAACCCCCCCAGAAAACAAAACCAACCAATCAAAAAACCCCTACCAAACACAGAAAACAAACCGAATGTCTGAACCAAAAAATCCCCAAAGATACTGAAGGTGACAGATTTTACTAGATTACCAAAAATATGTCATGTTATACCAGTAAGAGAACAAGGAGATTTAGACCTCTTGCACTGCATAAACTTTAGGTTAAGAGGTAAATTAGCCTTGTTTTTTTTATTCTGTGCATCTTGCAAGATGACCTTGCCTGTATGGAGTTTATATTTGATAAATATGTCATTGTGTTAATACCACATTCCTTTTCTTCCAATCACTCCTGCTACATGCACCTATCAATTAAGTACATCAAAACTGTAAAGGTTTCCATAAAAGCTATTAGTTTAATACTGAAGAAGAAGGTGGAGGTTGGAAGAATGTTAGAGCAAAGACAGGAGAACATAAGACATGAATAGGATTTGGTGTGTTAGAAATTTTGCCTTGAAGACAAAGCTAGAACAAAGAGTAAAATTCAGAAATAATAAAGACTGCACTAGGCAAGAAAATATATAGCTGATTTCTCAGTAATTTGAGCATGTCGGGCCTGTATGTTAATGAAGTCATTCTTTTTGAGTAATAAACAATAAGTAGCTAGAATTGGCCTTGTCAGTGTCCATCTTGAGTACAAAGGTGAAAAAAAAACCCAAAGCCAAATGTTTAATTTACTTGATTTATGATTTCTGTTGATTACATCTGCTAGAAAGTTTTGGCTTATGTAAAAAGAGGCATATTATGTCAAATTGGATCTGCACATCAGGGACTTCCTCAAATTACTTTCATCACAGTTATTGTGCCTGTAAGTGGTTGTGGTTGTAAAATTGCTGCTCTGAAGGTCATGTTAAGTTTTCTCTAAAAGTGCTAATCTCATTTTTTGCTAGTTCTTACTAACCAGTGTACCATAATAGAAATGGAAGAGGACCCACAAGATCTCATGGGAGCCAGACTCAGGGTGGGGTATTCTGTGAAATCTTTTCCGAAATAAAATAACATGACTCAGGACTTGGCAGATTTGGACACAGCTTTTGATGACCGAGCACTGCAGGTGGCCAGATCCTTCTGTTTTCTCTTGCCTTGCCTTTCCTTTTTGTTGTAGGGGAACAAAGTTCAGTTTGCAACTGAAGCTGGGCTGTGTTTTTGGTTCACCTTCACCGTAGGCTGCTGTCTGGGACCGGAGCGCAGCTGAAGGTGGGATGGGCTTTTCCTTGAGGGAGTGGTAGGGATGCCTCTCTCTGGTCTGAAGGTGGCACTACAGGGCTGGATGTGGAAGCCGGACGAAGCTGTTGTCTCTGTTAGTTGTGGCTGTGTGGCACGCAGTCCAGCCTGGGATGCTCGGGTAAAACGAGGAATGATGTATGCTGCTGCTCTTCCCTGTTCCTTGCATGCTGAATATGGAAAGCAATCCAGCATATGCGGAAGCCGCTGTCTTCAGCTTGATCTGAAGCAGCAATGAATCTGGCTCTAACAACACGAATGAAATCTGAAGGCAAGCGATTCATGCTCTGAGGAACCTCTGAGGTTGCTGCGACCTCCTTGTACCCAGTGCCATTGGCCAGCTGACTTCATCTGAATGTTTTGTTTTTACTGGGACCGTCTGAACATTGTCATCTTCAGCTTCCACGGGAACTGCCCTCGATCTATGAACACATTTGCCAATGTGTGCATGTGCAGCTCACACCTAAGAATTACTAGCACTGAAATCAGCATTAGGCAGACATTACATCACTCTTTCACATATGAAAGTGACATCCACATATTTTAAATAATAAGAAATGTAGCAGTTTTTCTTTTTAGGTTAGTACCTTGCTTTTAGAAGGACCTCAGCCCACTTCACCTGGTGTGCAGGTGAAGTAGTTTGAATTCCTGATCCTCAGGGATCCAAGAAGAATCTGAGGATCCTCAAGGGACCAAGTGCCTAAGAGGTGTAAACTGATCCAGTCCCACTTGCCACAGCAGTGCTGAGGGGATGGGCATTTGCACTGGCACCACAGCAGGGAGAGGGTTACCTCCCGTTGTACCAAGGCTGCCACCTGCTCATGGTGGCCCCAAGACAGAACAACAGAACTATCAAACCAGTCTGATAGCAGGGAGTCACTCTGCTGGGGTTACCAGGGCAGACTTTAAGAACTTATATGTACTCCATATTATACCACTAGAGATATCAGAAGCAGAGAAATATGATATATAATTGTAGTTATGTGTGGAAATTTATGGGTTGGATGCTTCTAAAATCATGGGTTCATCCCTCTGCTGTTAGCCCAGAGTGATGGGAGCTGATGAAGGAGACTGCAAAGGTACATTGGTGCTGTAATTGAACTCCTTTATCTTGTCCTATGGGGAACATTTCCAAGAATAAATATGAAGACCACAAGCTATGCTGCTGGCAGCTGGTGTTGGCTAGAGTCTGCCATGCTGTATGCTACACATCTACTTTATGCTTTCATCACGCTCTCTTCACCAGTAGTAGGGAGAAAGAGCCACACTGCACAGCTTGGTATTGTGAAGAATCACCAGAAGTTGGGATAAGCTCATTTTAGGATAGCTTTATGCTGTAGCAGAGAGACACAAATTTGCCCTGATGTTGGATTGAATACTATGTCTTTTTTTTCCTTGCAGAACCCTGCATTAGGTGTTGTGTCAAGGGAGTCACTTTTACTAACATAAAGCTGTATAGATATGCTGTATTTAGAAAAGAAATGCGCAGAATAGAAAAAAAAGCCCAAACCCAATCAGTCTATAGGCCACAGCGTTTAAAACTAGTTAGTGATTCAATTTTTCAGGAATCCCATAAATAGAGTGAAGGGGCCTTAATACTTATTTCAGCATGTCAAGAGATGCACAGAAAAATGAAGACAACAGAAATTTGGGACATGTTATTGGCATACATAAGTCATTGACAGTGTCTAGAATACAGGCAGATTGATTTGACACCCATGTTTTATGAAGTTAGCCTCACGGTGTCACCAATTAACTTCTCTGTTGGTGAAATGATGATAATGGGAGGTAGTCAGCTGCATATGTTCACTTTTAGCAATAGGAAATGACTGAGGGGGTTGGTATTTTTAATACCGTACACTTGAACTAGAAGATGTGTCAACAGATTTCTCAGGGACACACAAGGTCATGTTCAAGGTCATGTCATCTCTTTCATGCTCAAGTTGGTTCTCCCTGTTCAGAAGAACTCATATATAATGAAAAGGTCTCTCATTTGTGTCCTGTTTCTCAAGTGCATATCCTTGAAGATACAATATATCAGTCTTGATTAAATTCTGCCTCTTTGGTTTCATGGAATGCAGCACCAGGAAGCAGTCGAGGCTGGCTTTGAACAGAGGTGTTGAACCTGCATGGTTCACCTGGATGGCTCAGCAAGCAGTGCCTCTGTCTAGGTCAGTGTGTGAGCTGCATGCTCAAGGAGGAATTTATCTGGTCTCATCCCATGTTGCAGGTGACTAAGTGGTGGACGCATCATCTCACGCTCCCAAAGTTTGTGTTTCCCCGCCAGCTGAATCAGGGACCTGTCCAGAATGCATCATGATGCCCGTGCCCTGCTGTGCTGGGGGCTGCAAGGAGCAGTGCAGCAGTCCTGGCTCATGGCAGTACTCCCATGTCCCTTGTCCAGGTGCAGCCTAAACACACACAGGCTTTCTGGGCACCATCTGTATCAGTGCAGAATGGGAGACTCCTCCAGAGGGATCTTCAGCCTATGGGTCACCACTGTCTGTCTCAGGACAGAGTGGATCACCTTCTCTCCACTGGCTCTCTTTTAAGTGGGAGCCCAATGCAAGCTTTGAAAAACTAACACAGACACCTAAAAGCAGGAACTATCAAACCCTACCCCAGGGGGTTTGTTTTCATCTTCCTTCCTCCAGACCTTGCTTGTGCTGATGGAGAAAGGCCCGTGATGAGGCACCAGACTGGTGGGGAAAACCCACAGAATTCCCTGAGCCAGTGTCCTGTGTCTGTCCCCTGCCTTTCTGGCTCCCCAGTGACCTATTGCTGCCAGCATGCTCACAGCAACTTCTGCTTGCACCTGGTTTTGGAAGCAGCCAGGAGGTTTGTTAATTTGGCTGATGTAACATTATTTTGCAGCTTTTAGGCTTGCTACTGGCAATTCATCCTTCCCTTGGAATTAAAATGGGCAACCCTTTGTTCAGGCTTAGTGAGTAAAGCCAAATTTCAATATGCTTATCTTCCTCTGTAAACTGTTACATTCCATGATGCATGCAGCCTGTAGTGGCATCCTTGCCTCTGAAAGTGGTTTTCATTAAACAGTCTAAACACACTGTGAAACTCTTGGAATATATTTGTTTTGTTTTGTGCACAGATGTGCTTAGAGGGAGACCTGGTGGGACACAGGCTGGCAGTGCTAAGCTGTGCTCAGTGGAGTGAGCTCTCTGACCAGCAAAAGAGTTTTCTGGTCATGAGTTTCTGTGGTTTTCGGCCTCGGCATTGTTAAAATAAGTTAAAATAAGTTGCAACTGCATGTAATGCTTTCCTGATGCTGCTCCCCTTCCTGAATGTAGTGATATGCAGCCATGAAAGCAGCCATGCAGCCTGGGACAAGCCAGCTTCCATGTAAAGAGGCCAAAGAATGTCACACTGCACATCTGTCATGCATGCAAGGAGAGCTCAGCAGCTGGAAGAGGGCTAGGAGGAGAGAAGGCAGTCATGTGTGAGGGGATGTCCCTGTGGCTAAAATCTTGCTGTGGTTTTGCCGGAGCCTGGAGATGTGATCTGTGCCAAGATGGTTTGAGAAGACTAGTCTGCATGCAGTGTTAAGGCTTTCACTGCTAAATATATAATACATTTCTCCAAAGCCACAGAATATTTCTGTTTTAAGAGCTGCAAGGTTAGAATTTTCCAAGTTGCTATTACATACTTATAAAGCATTCCACAAAAGAAAATCTCTTAGTAACCAATAGATTTTAATGGATCAGACTTTGGGTTATTTCTTTTTTAGACACACATAAAATTCAGAATGAGGTCTAAAGTGGATTTTTAATACACAACATTTTTTGCATAAAATAAATGTATCCACCTTGCATTTGCTAGGACAGAGGTAACCAAGCTGCTCTATGTGGATGAGATGTGCAAACTCCCTTGTGCTACAAAAAGGACCACCAGACATGTTCACAAGTGTCTTCAGAAAGAATTTATGCCTAAATATAATGATGTCTGTGTAGGAAGTGAATCTCAGTTCCCAAAATGCAATTCTGTCTCTGGTCATGCACATAATTTTTCATGACTCTGTTTCTGCCTGGTTTGCTTTCACTTGTAGACAACCTTGTAGCTATTCTTTTCCATAGTAATTTTTTGAAAATCAACATTAGAAAATACTTGTGACTTATGAAGAAACTTCCTTGATTTCTTCTTCTTTTTTTTTTTTTTTTAAATAATTCTGACATGTTGACTGAAATGAATGGGCATAGATTTCAATCAGCCTACAGTGCTAGTGGCTGAATATTGTTATTGATGGCTTATATAAAATGTGTTTCATGATCTTATCTAGCTTCAGGTTGTTGCTGTCACACAAACCCCACACAGATCTGTTATTACCAGTTAGAGGAGAGGTTGAAGACAAATGAGACAGATATGTTTTTCAGCAGATGTTACAGAATTTTTAAGTCTGTCTTGAGACTTGACCCTCATTCTGTGTCTCTTTCAAAGTCAGCTCAATGTTTTTGTTCCCTGTAGCCTTTCAAGTGCGTTTTATCTACAGCAATGCCTACAAATGGGTACATCAGAGGCACCAGCTCTTCGCAAATGACTTGCTGTTACAGGTGCTCCAGAAGGGCTGTGCTGGTTTTCGCTGGGGTAGAGTTGATTTTCTTCACTGTGGCTGGTATCAGGCTGTGTTTTGGGTATGTGCTGAACACAGGGTTGATAATATAGAGACGTTTTTGTTATTCCTGAACAGGGCTTACACAGAGCCAAGTTTTCTACTTTTCGTACTGCGACGCTGGTGAGGGAGTTGGGGGTATCTGAGAGGCTGGGAGGAGACATGTCCAGGACAGGTGACCCCAAATGACCAGAGGCATACTCCAGATCACATGACATCATGCTCAGTATATGAAGTGGGGGGAAGAATAGGAAGGTGGGGGGATGTTTGGAGTGATGGCATTTGTCTTCCCAAGTAACTGTTATGTGTGGTGGGGCCCTGCTCTCCTGGGGATGGCTGAACCCCTGCCTGCACATAAGAACAGGGAATTAATTCCTTGTTTTGCTTCTCTTGTGTGATTTTGCTTTCCCTAATAAACTGTCTTTATCTCAACCCATGAATTTTCCAGCTTTTACCCTTCTTGTTCTCTCCCCAGTCTCACTGGTTGGGGAGTGAGTGAGTGACTCTGAGGCTCTTGCGGCTGACTGGAATTAAACCACGACAAGAGCAAATACCTTTCTCACCCATGAGGGCAGGTATATTCTGGAGTCCCTCCTTCTGCTTAATACCATGTGTTTAAGCTTGATTCTTTTGTATTAAAATCCCTTTGGATCACTCTGGCAATGTAAATATCCTGGAAGCAGGTATAGGTGGGAGACTCAGAGTCCAGAATTGAGCTTGTAGCTTTTCTGCAGCTGTGTACCATGTAGGATCAGGGATGGTGCTT
Organism: Monarcha castaneiventris obscurior; assembly: GCA_026261815.1. Taxonomy (NCBI): domain Eukaryota; kingdom Metazoa; phylum Chordata; class Aves; order Passeriformes; family Monarchidae; genus Monarcha; species Monarcha castaneiventris. The sequence goes on from JAMPIT010000472.1 coordinate 5,460,856, forward strand.
TCATTCAGCCATGGGCAAAGAAATCCAGAGCAGATTTCCATTAAGGCATCCCAAAACAGATACCTTGGCTACTTGCACATGTGCCCATCTGTCAGGGTGGCAGTGAGCCCAGACCAGTTGGATCCTCTTGGCAGGTGCTGCTGCTGTGCCAGGCATGGTGTTTGGTGCCTGACCTCCGTAACTGGGCAAGTGACTCCTCAAACAGCTACCCCATATGTATCTGAACAAGGTCTTTTCACTCCTGAACACACTTTCCCTGACTTCCCCTGCATTGAGGACCATGGGCCATTTGCCAGATCCATGGATTGCCTTGCAGCAGGCAGCTTGAAAGCTCTCACACACTTTTGCCTTTAAAGGGACAGGTAGCATTTGCCAGTAAAGGTCTTGGGCCTTTCCAAGGAAGGTCATGCCACTGTCAGTCCATAGCAATAGGAGGCCAGTGACTTTAAAAAACAAAAGGAGAAAATCATGCTGGGTTCAAAGCACAGATTGAACTCTTCGATTGCTGAGTGGATGAAGTGTTGCCTGAGAATATAGATGTTCTTGTCCATAAGCAAAAGGACAGTAGAGGTTTTCTGTGCTGGAAAGTAAAGTGAAAAAGAAATGGAATGGAACAAAATTCTAGTCACACCTGAAAATAGCAATTGCAATTGATTGTCTACAGGAACACCATCATCCTTTAAAACTATACAAATACATATTCACAGGCCTCTGTCAATTAATCAATGAAAACTCTATGTGTTGACTTCAACAGTGTCTAGATGGACAAAATCAAAAAAATTCTATGTAGCAGAAGCAAGCTAGGTCAGCTTCTTCTGGGACACCAAAGAGGATGATTTTCTGACATCACTTTGCTGATCAGGTGATGCCCATGCTCTACATATCCATGTCTGTGCTTAATGTTTTGGCTCAGGATTAAATTTTACTGCTGCTGAGACTTACAATCCCTCTCTCAGTTCCAGAAATCAGATTTGGGTCTGCATAAGGTCCTTAAATATAAAGCTAATGTAAACAGTGTAGGACTTAATGGAAATCCTATAAAAGTATAAATCCAGTGGATTTATTTCCTGAAGCAGCAACGAGGGTTAGTTGCGCAGAAGCTACAATTGATCCAGCATGCCAGACTCTATATTTTGTAATTCATCTTTTACAGCAGTGTTTAAGCACCTTGTATATCAAGGAGATTCGCACTGATTAAGACAGAAGATTGATTTGAATCCCTCCTTCGGAGACCAGTGCAAAGTTGTTTTGGATGATCTCCTAGGTGGTTTCTGCTGCACACATATAAAAAGATAGTTTCCATCATTGGATAAAGGTACACAGTACAAACCTGGTCTTGTTTCTTGTGGGGGAGAACTCCACAGCTGGGGTGCTTTACACTGTGTTCTTCTTTCAGCTTCTGCACCTTGTGCATGATTGCATACCTTTCTTTTGCAGAAGGGCTCAGAATATTTTTATTAGGAGTAGTTAAAATGTCACTCCATCTGATATTGTAAAAGGAGATTTTGGGAGTTTTGCCTATAGCCTCTCAACACTAAAATTATGCTGAAAGGCTTCTAACAAGATTTACCATCTTAGTCTGGACTTCCAGTTGTGATCTAATAGGATAACTCAAATGATGCTCATGGTCCATAGTGATAGGAAAAGGTCCTGCATCTGAATGAACGATTTGTAGATAATTTAAGAATTCCAGACACAAATCAGGCAGAAGTCCACAGCCAGGATACTGATACTTTCCCTGTTGGGGACGTTAGCAAAAATTGCACTGGATCATCCTCAGATTAAAAACCCAGCCAATTAACACCTCTTGCCATCTTCATTTCTGGTTCGTCATTGAAAAATTATTAGAGAAACTTTGAGGATTCATTAAAATTTAAATATAGAATTCTTTATATTCTTTATTACTATCAGCAAAGCAGTTGTTTGCTTGGGCTACTCCAACACAGCCAGGAATTGCTGGGCAGTTCAGAAGTGTCATTGTTAGGAGGGTTTAAAAGAGCCCTGCTCCTAAATATGCCATTTAGGCCCTGCTTTCTCGATTCTACTTTCAAACTAACATCAGTCAAGGGGATTAATGTCTTGTCACTCTACAAATGGTTTCCACAAAATATAAATGATGGCCATGTTTTCATATTATCTTGTCTTTGTAACTAACCAGAAGGAATTCTAGTAAAGTTATAAGACCAGCACATTTTTATTTTCCTTCTTAGCCAGAGAAATGGTTTCTTTTGACTTTTCTGAGTAACATACTTGCACACTTTGCATTAACATTCACCGAAGTTAGGTGAATGTCTCAACTCTAAGTATTTCCAACCTGTATTTCTGAAAACTTAGAGTATTCCATCAGGGTTGGGAGAGTCCTGGCTGGGCTGACAATGAGATTACACACTGATAGGCAGCCTTTCTTTGGAATTAAATTTTAGTACATCTTCAGTGTTTGATATTGTTGGTAACAACTTTGGTCCTGTCATAGTAATCAGATTTTCTAGTGGCATGTCACTATTAATTTCTGTTATTAGAGTGTTTCTATTCAATCAGTTGTTAATATTCCAAGTTAAACCGCAAATTTGGCAGTGACAATACATTTAGGGTTTACTAAAAATGTCAGTGAAAATTTATAGTAGTTGCTGAACCTTTCTGTTTGGCTTCGTTGTATTTTAAACAAATATGCCAATGGTACCTTTACTTGGGCCTTTTTCTTTGCCAGATTTTTTGGGGGGTTATATTGCGCACCATTGAGCAGAACTTTTCTAATTACATTTTCTGAGTATTGCTTTTCTCTTAGCTTGCACAGCTTGCCTTTTAGTTGCCCCTCTAAATCAGGTACATTTATGTAAAATTCAATCTGGGGAGCACTGCTTGCATGTTCCTGCTATTCACTTAAAAGAGAGGCATTGAATTAGCCCTTGGTCTTAAATGTGCTGGTTTCAAAATGAGCATAAATGGATGATGATGCATAAATGTCAGCATATTATGAACAGGTGGAAACTCCAGAATGTCACAGACAGGGTCTTCTTGTCCCAGCAGCAAGAACCATTTTGTATAAAGTAGAAGGGTTTCCAAAATGCAAATAATTCTTAAATTGTGTGCTGCAACAACATGGCAGATAATAAAACTGTGGGAGTGTAATTATATTTTAAATTATTTAAATAAGTAATACAATTAGAAAGTGGTCTTTCATTCTTAAGTTGTAAAATTTTAGTATATTATCTTAACTATTATTAACTAATTAAATGATTTATTTCCCTATTTGTATTTGGCTGAATAATTATTCTAATCCCCTTTCATTATTCAGATGGTGTATTATAAACTGATTCAATTACAAGTTTTTCTTTTGTGTCTGTTGCATTTTACACATGAAACTTTGCCTAAGAATTTTCAGGAAAGTTTCTTCTTAAACATGAATATATACAACAAGTTCTCCTATCTAAAAATCCTTTAAAATAAGCAGATTCTATAACTCAAAACCAATCTAAAATGAGAATTTTGTTCAAAGAACACCTACTGGATGTCTTCATGGTTTTGCCTCAAACCTTTTGCAGGGTTAAAGAAAACCTGCCCCTCAGGTTTTCCAGTAATGAGCATCTTTTTCCTGTTTCAGGCTCTTTCAAGTATTACAAAATGTATAGGCTCTTAATGCAAGTTCTTTGTATTTGGCAAAATGCAGGAAGCCCTTCCCTTGCCCCAGCTCATGCTGAACATGTACATTCCAAATTCTAGATCCATTTTTTCCCCCCTTGGTGACTTTGATCTTCACAGCAACCATTGAACCAGGGAGTTGGACTAGATGATATTCAAAGGTCCCTTCCAACCCAAGCTATTCTACGATTCAATGAAATTAAATAAACTTAGGCTACCTACTGATTGCTTCAAGTAATCATCACAGAAATCCTTTGGGCTTCAACTTGCAACTCCTTACAACAGTATAAACCCACATCATTATTACAAGAAAAATATTTCTTTATTTCATTCCTAACAAATTGTATAGAATTATGGTGCAATTTCACTGCTAAAGAATAAGCTTGCAGCAGTAATTTGCTCCTCAAAATTTCCACACCTCCAGGCCAAGTGGCTATAAATCATAGTGCATGGGGGCTGGGCTGGCCAAGGCAGCTTCTGAGAGGGGCATTCTCCAACTGATACTCTTTCAATTAATTAACACTGGAAACTGTATCCATAGTGCTCTTGCTTTTAATAGCCCTAATTGGGTACATGTACGTCTCATGTATTAACAACTCAGTGAAATTCAATCATTTGTGGACATTCCGTATTTCAAACTACATAAACTTTTGTGGATATTACAAATCCTTAGCTTTCCAAGCATTCTCCCACAAAAATGTGTCAAAATAAATATTGTTTTGGCTTCTCGGGTTTAGCAGGTGTACCCAAGTCAGCTTATAGCAACTGCAATTAATTATCTTACTCTCCCTGGACCAATGCCCTGTACTTGCAGTCACTGGTTTCCTCACTGTTGTTTGAATGATACTATTAATTTCATCCATCCTTCAGAAAAATAAGGCTCATAGAAAACAGGTAATTTACGCTGGGCTTCCAGTTGTTTCAGACATCTGGCCACTATGGTTGGAATCAGGAATAACTATGATCACCCCTAAAGAAAAGTTCCTCAAATACTTCTAAAAATGTTCCCAAACTTTTGTTCCAACTATGCCTCAGCTGTGGCCAGAAGTTGCTTTTAAAGGCCAGGCTTCCCTTGTCTATGTATAAAACATACTGAACTCCCTGTGTGGATGCATATAATTATACATCTCTCCTAACAAAACTTCATTTTCAAATAGAAAAATCATAAGTATATTACCAAGCCAATAATCTCTCATTAACATCTTAATAAACTGAAAAATGTCTAATGACATTACATTTATTAAGAACAAAAATGCTGCTACCTCAATCTCTTGTTAAATATAAATGTCTTAAATAGGATGTCCTTCGCAAATCTGCTGGGTCTTGCTTTCTGAAAAGTTTATGGAAATTTAGAAGATGCAAAGATATTTTTTGATTGTACCTAATAAATAATTTCTTCATGTGCAAATGGAGAAAAATGTTGAACTACAATCTACCTCTTCTTTCATGAAATTTTACTAATTAAGAGAACTTGTGAAATTCCTGGAAGTAAATTTTCCTAACCTCTGTGAAAGCATATACAGCATATGTATCTGTGAAATCCACAAAGTGTTTGTATTTAGTCAATGCTAGTAATTCCTCAGAAGTGAGGCTGTGGGAAAGCACAGGAAATCTGCTCCTCCAGGGTCTCCCCACTGCTTGAGCTGGCCAGCTGCTGAATGGTGACCAGAAATCCGACTTTGAAAAAGAAAAGAAGTGGCAGCTGCCACAGTGCAGGAGATAAAAAAAACCTTCCACAAATAACTCAGCAATTGTCTTGGATCAGCTACAGCGGGAAGTGTTAATTGGTGAAACAAAGGCTGTGATTTTCTAGTGGGTTATTTTCTACTCTGCTGTATGAGGGATGTGTTCCTGACAGCCCAGGAGCACAACCTTCCTCTTTGGGGACTGAGTGATGACTTGCTCTCACATGAGTCTGCAAGAGGTATTACAGGGGAGCAATGAGGCCAACTTTGGGATGCTGGGCACTCTCAGGCACTGTAAGTGATCTGAATAATCCAATCAGATAATTGGGGCAGAGCATGGTTCATTTACAGCAAAGCAGAGGAAGAAGCGCTGTGGCTTTTGACAGATAAGTGCTTCAAAGTCTGGGTGTAGGTCAGACAGGCAGAAAGGGCAAGCTTCTCATTTTACAAAGTTGCTTCCTGGTGGAAGTAATATTTTTTTAACCGCAGCACGTGCTGAGCATCCCAGCTGCTGGAAGAACACAGCACCTTAGTGCATCCACCCCACAGACATCACCCGACACCTGCAGATCCTGCCAGTGTGAGGCCACCAGCATGCCTCTGAAATGTGGCTGTTTCTGTAGCAGGACCTTTTACAGAAAAAAGTGGCAAGTGATTTGTCATCTTCTTTCTTAGGGGAGAGGAATGTTGGTTGTTAGAAGGTGCTATTTTAACAGTTCTGGTGTGTCTTGCAGATTTTGGTTCTTAGAACAACTACATCTGTTCAGCTGGCACCATGTAACTGCTCTACCATTCTTCACCCTAGCTGAAATTATTGATATCTTCTGTGGTAACTTCTTGCTGTGAATACATAATCATTTTTAATGAAGTTTATTTTTGTTTCTATTCACTCCTATGTGACATTTCTCTTGTTGTGTGCATTCTTATTTCTCATGCAAAGAAATAGAAAACATCATAGTATCTTGCAGGAAAAATAATTTGTCTGAGTAAAGTCCACAACAAATGTAAATGATAGGTATGTGCTGGGGGAGGACATGGACACGTTAGGAATGTCATAAATGAGCTCTTTCTTCTCTTTTGACCCAGGATCTCCTGCGAGGTTTCATTTATATCAGAGCACAAATGCTTGAGGGTTTGTGCCACTGTTTTCAGCTCTATCTCATTCATTGCAATGAGTCAGGATTGTTTCCTGCACTGATTTTAATTCACTGTACCAGCCTTGTGCCTGAATTATATGCCTGAGCATCTGATTTTCCAAGGCTTGGAGTTCCTAAAGATTAGTGGAGGAGGTTTGGAAAACATTATTGTTCCAAATGTCTTTATGCATATGAAGACAGACTGTCCTTGTATTATCCCACCTTCTAGTGATGTAATACAGGAAACAAAGCCAGCTGTAGGAGGAAACTCACTGCATAAAGTCAGGGAGGCAAGAAGCAGCTACTTTTCTTTTTTTGATGAGGGCCTGGGAAGTCGTCGATGCTGAACAGAGAAGAGGCAAAGCCAGAATATAGGGTCACAAACACATGTCCTGGAGCAGGGCTTGTGCTGGAGTCCTGAGCCCACCTGAGGACTCTCATCTTGAGCAGCGGGAGCATGAGAGTCTGGGAGGGACTCTTCCTCAGAGGTAGAGAGTGATGCCAAAAGCCAGAATGGGTATTTGTTCCACATGGTGTGAAGTTTTGCATGGCAGAGCTCCAACTTCAAGTCAGGCCTCTGGGCACAATGGCACTTGTCAAATAAAAAGTAAGAATACTTTTTTCCATGTCCAGTGTAGAAATTTCCCAGGAAGACTCCCCTGTGATGTGAGGAAGAAATAAAACAATGCCCTGTAGCAGCTCAGGAGGACTCTGTCAAAGAGATGTGAGTGACACACTGGCATTTGCATCCAGCCACATTTGTCCTGGCCAACACAGAGCCAGTGGAGCACATCTGCATGCATGTTCATTAGTGTGCACCCTGCATTTAGATTCATGTCCAAGGAAACAGGGTTTGACCTCTAACTGCTCCAAAGGGATTTCTTTATATTCTCCCATGGCTCTTACTCATGATTTTTGTATTTAGTATGGCCACACACTGAAAAAAATGCTCCTTCAGTCACATAAATCTCCTCCCTCCCAGTTCCCTCTCTCCTCCTGCCGTATGCTGGGCCACATATTTGGGTAAACTATGTAGAGGGGTTTTCTGTGTTCCCTTTCTGATATTCTCTGAATATAAACCCATGGATTTGTAAAATGTACTTTTTGAATATGTACACATGCTGCTGACACCATTGTTTTGGCCAGCAGCCCTTTTCCCATGACAGTGTTAGGGAGCTCTCCCTCTGTGCAGTTCCACTTGAACTTTGTTCACTACCCTATGTGTCGAAAGCAGGAATGTTCACTTCTGGGATGAAAGGAATGAGCTAAGACACAAGCCAGGGTAACTATGTTGATCTGCATGAGAACACATTCTTGTGTAATTTAGGGATAGGACAAATACTTCATTGACCTTTACTCTGATATCTGCTTATTTATCTACATTAGATAAACAGCCAATGACTATATCTCAGCCTCAGCAAACAGCAAGTTCCGTCATGCAGATGCAGATGCCATTTGTTGCTTTATTTTATGGGAAGGAAGGAAGGAAGGAAGATTACCTTTTTATTACTGCTTTCAGGGATGCCTCACCGCAAGGCCTGCTTTCCTCTGCCCTGGATGTTTGGAGCTTTTGTACCCGTGTCCAGATTTTACCCTATGGCAAAATTCTGCCCTGAACAAGTTCTCAAGCATGTTACACATTTAATGAGACTGACAGCAGTCAACTCTAGTCTTAAAGACAGAAACAGCAGATCCTTATCTGAACTATGAACTGGATGGGAGGAAAGCATTTTGGTCTGGGTAGTAGGACAACAAGTTCCAGCTTGGTTTCTATAAGGCTAACTTAGTGCTAGCATAAAAACAGAAAGACATCATTCGGCTACAGCTCTGGGAATTTTACCTCTGTTGTTACCTCAAATGCTGGTATAGCTAGGCCTTTATTCTAACAGTTGCAGAGAGTAAAAAGGACACCTGTCCTACGCAACCAGTTTCTCATATCATCAGTACCAGCCTGGCATGAGAAGGGTGTCTTCTTTAGAATCTCTTGGCTCAGTTAATGTGGTTTATTTCACACTCGGAAGAGCTGGATGCTAAAACTTAGCATGGGAGAAATTTAATTTCAAGCTTGAACACAAAGTGTGGTATCTGGTTCAAATTTCCAGTTTGCTTTAGCTGGTGCTCAGCACCACTGACTAGACTACTGAAACAACTCTTTATCTTGGTACTCCCCTTACTTCTGCTTAGGATGAATGTAAGACAGAATCCTAAACACGAATGTCTCACAAATATTGAGGTAAGTTGGACCTGGTCCCAAAGTTTTCAGAGCCTTTTTCTCTAGGAATAAAAAACTTCCCTTCAACCTACATTTTGGAGAAATTTACACGCAGTTTGGTTTGATCTTTAACCTACTATCCTACCCTGGTAGGGTTTAATTTCTCTACTGAGTTCTGCACAGTCTTTTTTTTGATTAGTACTTCATATAGGTTTTGTGTCCAAGCCAAAGACCACAAACACCTAAGGAGGATGTCTCCATGGACTTCAGGGACAGTTTACATAAAGCTATGACATGTGTTTCCATGTGCCTTCAATCAGGGATTTTGGCAAAGTTGCGAAGAAATTTGGTTCTCTCTTACTAAAACCAAGAAATCCTGGATTCTCTTTGAGTCCCTCTTTGCTTCTTTCTTCCTGTGCTGAAATGTTCAATAACTTACAGATGTCCTCCCAAGCAATAATAACATTTTATTCAGAAAACTTTGCTAACCTGCTGATTGATACACAGCCACTGGCTAAAAAAAGCCACACTTTTCCTGGACTCACTCAAATAGCTTTGCTCTAGAAACTTAAGAAATTTGCAAATGTTTTGTAATAGGAAAGAGAAAGATATTTTACAGGATGTTTAAGAAATATTGCCCAAAATGAACTGGTACACACTAAGATGGAGAGGATATATGAAATAGTAAATACACAGCAAGGCTGAATTATTCGTGGATAAAGGAAGTTGCCTCCTTACCTTTGGGTATGGATTTGTGAATAAACCTGAGGTTTTTAAATGAAATAAATTGTATGATTTCAGTCCTCCCCCTGTGGTGTGATAACATCAACATCATGTCTTGATCTCTTTTGGGAATGCCCTATCTTTCTCTCCTTTTCCTCCCCCCACAGCCTATTGTTGTAGTATTGTTGCTCTCAGCTTCTCATTCTGATGGCATTTGCTGCTTCTCCCAAACTTAAGGTGAGCAGAATTGCAGTTGAGCAGGTCCATATAGAGAGCTCCTGCTTGGTATGCAGTGGCAAGGACCGGTGGCTACCAAGTGACTGGTGCTATGGATTTTCAATACCAGTGCAGGCTGGACAGATTTATTTTCACAGTCCAGTCTGTAATCCTTGGCTCCTTGAGATATTAGGCGCAATTCTAAACGTTTTCCCACCACAAGGTGTGCCTGTGTGTGCTTGCTGTTTGCTTGTGTGTACACAGCCTACAGAGTGCCAGGACTCGCCTTGAGCGGGGGATTGTCACTCTTCTCCTGCCTTTGAAAATAGAATGTCACCATGATGAGTTGATAGAGAAGTTGTGGTCTGATGTGAGTTTTTCAGTCTCAAAACTGGTACACAGACTACTTGAACTCATCTATATGTCTTGTCCTTCCCCCTCTGCCATGGCTTCTGTCTTCTCTTCTTTGTGACAATCCAAACAAACAGTTTCATTTCCTCTCCTCCCACTTCAGCTTGCACAGTAACAGCTCTCTGGGCCTAATTGCTGGCTTTGCTTCCTTCCTATCCTTGTCTCCTTCCTCTCCTCCCAGCTCAGTTTCTGGCTTAATTAATGCAGCTACTACCAGATGTTTCCACTGTGCAAAAGGAACTTCTACACACCTGCATGGGAGGTCTGTCTCATTGCAGCAGGGAAACCTGTTTGTTCAGGCAAAGGTATTAGCAACATCTACATATGATTTCAGACATGGGTATCTGCAAGCCACCATTCTGGAAGTTGAGTTTTCATCCTGGTTCTGCTTTTTCTGACAATCTACTGTCAAAAGACAGCAGAGACCTTGTAAGAGAATGACTGCCTAAGACAAGTTTATTTCTTGCAGGAATCCTTGTACAGAGGGCACAAACAATCCCTGCACAGAGTGAAGGGCAGTTGTATTCTATCCCACCTGGAAATTCCACATCTAGCAGGATAATACAGATTTCTGGGTACTGGAGATGAACAGAATGGCCCAAAGCAGCTACAACATGTCAGGATCTGTCCAATAATAGAGTCTGTATGCCAAGAAGAATTAACCATTTAGGTAGATAATGAAAACTGTTATGTTTGATAGGGTAATGGGAAATACAAATTGTGTTGCATGACCTAAGGCAGCTACTAACAGATTAGAGTTTGGAAAACACTTTCACCATGGCCAGATGGGCAGATTATTCTTCCGTTTTCCATGGCAAAATTTTTTTTCTCTGGTACTAAAACTTTTGCTACAGGAATACGTGGTTCCCTGACATTTTAAACTGGCATAACACTAGGCTGTGACAGGCTCCCGCCTTCAAATACACTTACTGTTCCATGCACGAGTCTCCATCAGTCTGAGAGTGAGGGAGCTCCATCCATGGGGACCCTCTGAAAAGTATGTGGTGACTGGAAAAATGCAGCCCTCCATGAGATGAGGCTGTCCAATGCCTGCTCTGGGAATTGTGTAATCATCTCCCTAGTTTAAGGCAGATTTTAAACACCTCTCTATTCAGCATTAAGATGCTGCTTTCTCCTTAATGCCCACCTTCAGACTGTTGACAAAACTTCCAAGGCTGTTTATGTACACTTTTAGTCTGGGTTTGTTGCCTAGCTGGGGCTCCTAGGTCTGGGACAGAGCCTGAGGTTGTTTTTTAAAATTACATCCTAATCTGCCAGCTTTTCTGTGTGCTATGCAGTTCCCCAGAGCCATCTCATGGCTGCTGCAGGTTTTATTTACCAACCCTTAGCCCATTTCTCTTTGGATGGATTTCTCTGTTCCTGTATCCCACAAGCCACTTCTGCTCACTCACAACCAGCCAGCACTTGGGGATGGCTGCAGTCCCCAGGACAGGGAACGAGCCAGCCAGCAAAGGGAATTGTCCTCACTGACTGCTCACAGGAGCCAGAGGAGCACTTCAAGGCTCAGTGTGCTCCTTGCACGTCACGTTTGCAGGCTCTGCAGGTGCCAGGCTGTCTCAGAGAGCCTGAAGAGTGGATCAAGCAGGTGACTACTCAAGGTGAAGAGAGAATTATACCTCCTAAAGTGAGCGTAAACTGACGGTGGCCCTAGTGTTAAGAACATAAAGTTAATTTTCAATTACAAAATAACAATAATGTGGACAACAGTGCCTCTGGGAGTGAGGCTGCTTTGCCATACGCTGCCAGGCAAACAACAGAGGAAAAGGCACTGGGAAGCTGGCCTAGGTTGTACCTTCGTGCTAAACTGACGTGAGGTGGCAGTATTTCAAAATTCAACTGCAACACTAGCACTGCTCAAGCTCTCCACCCGTATCCTCCCACCGGGTAGAGATCCTCAGTAACAATCTTCTGTAAAGGGTCATCCGCCTTCTGGTTTTCCTTAGGGTTTATTTAATAAGCCTCTGTGGGAATAGTCTCTAAAAATGTCAGGAGCTGATTTTGAGTCTCCCTTTAAATGCTACTCTTTCTCTGGAAGTAAGATAATGTCATGTAAATATATTTGCTATAATTTCAGGTGTAAGTTTATGGCAATCTAGTAATGTAAGCTATTTTAATATGAGAAGGCCTATGCTGTTTTTTCTCATGTCAAATTTAGAAGAACTTAGGCTAAGACAAATAATACAGTGTTACATTTGTTCAGTTGGAAAGCTCCAGCAAAATAAAACATTGATATAATCGGCAAGTTGTCTTATGATGACAATTTTCTCATATCTGCACACTACCGCATTCTCAGAGAGATGCTGTAGCACATTTGTCTTGAGCATCACTCTCGGTGCTCTGTGAGACAGCACTGTATGAGGCATCTCAGTGGGGGATACATCAGAGGCCTCTGGTGCAAAGGGCCAATGGCTCTTGGTGGCCCCTTAGGGGCAGGCTGGCTTGTAGGGTGATTTCCAGGATGGCTCATAAGATAGCTTCTGGGACAGCCCTTGTAATTTCAAGGCAGCACCTCTGTTGTTCTCCTGCTTCATGACTGTGCAGGAGGCACAGTGGGGTTAGCAGACCACATCAGCACAGCCTGGCAGCAGAGCCCTGCTGTGACACGGGGACTCTGAATGTGCAAGCTGTGTTCCCAGCCCCAGGGAGGTATGAGGCTGGAGTCCACAGCATGGACTTCAAGTGCTGGAGCTCAAGCCTGTGCTCAGACTTCAAAATTCGTCACCATGTGTCACAGGGTCATGCTAGAGTCCTACAAATGGCACAGCGTGCAATGAGAAGGAGCCTTAGGTGCTGAAGGGCTGCCCCCCATCTTGTGATCCTTCATTTTAAAGACCCCAGCGTCAGGGAAATTTCCTCGAGTAACTTATTTTAAAGTAGAAATCTCCTGGTGAGATGGACGTACATGTTGAGTCTGCAGAAGTTTTTTGCTGGGTAATGTTAAGCAAAGGAGGTGCAAAAATCAGGGTACTATAATATCTCTTCTAAAATGGTCTAGGATTGCAAATTTGAATCAAGTCTTGCTGGCTAAGGAGGCTGTTTGACTTGTAAATCAGTTTCTGTTTACAACTGCTGGTGACAGATCCCACGCTATTAAAGATGATGTCATTTCACAGTGAAGTGTCTGTTTTTCCCATGGTAAAGATGGATCTGTCACCCCGGATCAGACTTTTGGCTCATCACATCTTGTTTTCTGCCTCCAGGGGTGAACAGTGGATAGTGCTGTAAAAAACAGCAGTTCACTTGCTCCTTTAAAATTCATGTATCCAGTGAAACAATGCTACCTATTCGTCTCACCACCTGCACATGCTCAATTAATGCCCTAACGCATTAAGCTTCACTGCACTTCTAGTGTCTTGCATCAAGTCAGATCTTGCTGAGAGTACCAAACATACTGAATTTGTATTTATTTCCATGGAGCTGTACCACCAAGGATTTAAGTGCCTGATTCCCTACTGGTCTCCAGTGCATATGCAGGGCTCCCCAGGAAACAGCAGCTAGGAGATTTCTATTAGAAGCCTTTGTAAAAATCACTTCTTGCAAGGTCATGAGAGTTCTCTCACAAGCATGTTGAAGAACTGGTAAGAAACAAGAATAGCCACACATGACTTAGTCAATGGTTAATGAAACATATTTCACTCAAAGAAAGCAGGATATTAATGCCCTCACATACCCCCCCCGCCCCAAAGATTCAAAGGGAAAAGATATTTTTTCCTTCTTGTCTTTCAGACTTCAGAGGCATTACTGTTACATCCACATCCAGCCACAGCACTGAGAATTTGGGCCCTGGGCGTTCTGCCACTGTCAAAGCATTTGGATCTAACCCATGTTTCAATATACATTTAGGCTCACTGTTGCTCTTCTCTGTATTTAAAACTAATGTTCTAGCTGGTTCTGACCCTGACTAGTTACTATCCCAGTCGCAAAGGGACTTACACCTAGTGCTGTGCAGAAAAGATTACACAGAACACCTTAGACAACTTTGAAAGAAAGCCTTTAGCCCCAGCAAAAGAACAGAGACAATCCAGAGCACACCAAATTGTAAAACAATATGCAAATAAGAGAATAAGCAAATTGAAAAAAAGGAAATAGAAGTGGCACTCCAAGGCAAAATCCTTTCAACAAGACAGCTCATATCAACACTCTGTGTCTCATGGATGTAGCTAGCTGATAAAATTATTTGCTGCTGAGAAATGTCATTACTCTGGAAAAGAAATAAAGATTAATGCTCAGAAATGAAGAAATGGCTGGAAGTCCCTGGTGACTGAAAAATGAAGAACAGCATCATTTAGTCTTTGCTCATTGTTGTTGTTAACTCTCCAGGGAGACCCGGGCTGTGTGCTTTGTAAGCTTTATTGGAACTGCATTGGCATTAATCATATGCCTGAAGGCAGCATGGCATGTTGTTTGGCAAATGATGCTGTGTGATATGATGGGAAGGAAGCACTTTTTTTTTCTTCCCCTTTTAATAATGTTCACCACACATAGACTCGATTCTGATCTCACACTGGTTTTATATAGTGATTTCGCTGATTTATGTTGTCATGTAACAGAAAGCAAGGCCAAGATGTTGGGGTGGATACATATACAACCAGTCATCACTCATTTGAAAGCATTCTGTGCACTGCATTTTAATAATACTAATGATTTCTGCTAGTTGCAAAACTGAAAAAAGTTGAGAGGAAATAAAAATGAAATAAAAGTCTTTTTCCTAGATGCCTAAAAAGGACAAACTTGCTTGTGTCATGGGAGAACAAGGCTTTATTCATTGTTTCCTGTGTTCATGCTCTATGGTATCAGTTTACACCATTATGAAAGGGGATTTAGATCCAAGAGGTTTGTTAGAAAAAAGGAGGCATAATTAAGTGCTCATGTGAATGGCTTGCTTAGAGGTATGGATCCACCTGAAGTGTGACTTAGGATATGGATGTCCCAGGTCATTCCCAACAGGAAGTTTGGAGGCAGCCCTTCTGCTGCCTTGGAAAGGGGAGTTTGCCCAGGCAATCGTGGGCTGCATTGGGCCCTTGTCCTCAGTGCCAGAGAGCAGTCCTTGATCTCTCTGTTTACTAATCTGGATATGGACCTGATGATGATAATTTAGGAACACAGTACTCTGTGAATGGGAGTCACAGAGTGTTTTTGCCTGCCACGCTGTTGATGTCCTCACAGAATAAGCTGGGAAGCCCATGGATAACACAGGACAAGACTGTAGTTCAGTTCTGTAGAGGCAGGATGCTGTAGTACAAGCCCAGAGATGGAGACAGCCTAATTATCTTGAAAATTTTGATTATTCAAGGCTCATTAACACTAACTGAGTAATGCATTGCTGTGTTTTTTTCCAGATGACAGTCATTGGCATCAGCCAGCAGTTCAACAGGTAGTGGCTGAAGGCTAAATGATGTTACTACAATTCCTGCTCCCAAACTGTCTAGTCCAACAGCCGGAGTGAGACTCCACTGCTTTTTGCCATGGCTGTCTGTCCACCAGCAGCAGATGATGGGTTTTAGCAAACCTCACTCTGCCAAGGAGCCTAAGGCCTCTGGGGCCAGCATTATGTGCAGACTCCAGAATTTTTCAGGTATTCCTGTATTGTCCTTGAGACAATTCCTTCGTCCTTGAGAGCAGACATAGTTCTAACTCACAAGGCAAAATTCTGCTGGTGCTGCAAAGTGAGAGAGTATAGTTCTCTGCCATTAGATGTCTCAATGTCTTAAGCCATCAGAAATAATCATTTTCCAAGCAGTGGGATATGATGCCACCAGGGAAGAATAATTAAATGTTCTTGATGATTACCCAGGGAAGTTGTCATGAACCCTGCCCAAAGCACTAGGAGACAGAGCTGGGCCCATTCTTATGGACCCAGGAAAACACAGCCTCCCTTGACATGAAAGACCTAGGTAGAGAACAAGTTTTTTGATGAGGTTGTGCAGACCAGTGTGTCAAAATCCCTGGTTTTTAGTATATCCAAATTTCCAGAGCACCAGGAGCCATGGTCACAGGGCACCAGAGACTCTTTCATTGTACCAAGCCCATTCCCAGCATACAAACCCATCTTTTCAGAATATGTAGTAGTGCTTTTGTGCTTTTTTCCAGCACCTCTAGTCTACAGAAAATTAACAGTGCCTGAAAGTATGATAACAAATTTGTGAAGTCTGGAGTCCCTCTGGTCCCGCAGTACGATCAAAGAAAACTTTTCTTCTGCACTTAGAGGGATGTTTAGATCATGTTTTAGGGAACCTTGAAGAAGTTAAAAGGCACACGGTGGTGACATCTTTCATGTCCCTCCATCAGTTGCTTTTGTTACCAGGAGTTCAATAGTGCAGGATATTTTTAAAGATGCCAATCAGAGAACTAGTATTCTACGCCTGAGAGGAATGAATTTGGGCCCCTTGGCATGTTGTCCTTGTTTGTTGCTCTGCCAGGCTTGGCACTCCTCTTTCAGCTTTCCCTCTCTTGGAGAGGACCATCCCTGGGCACGGCTGCCAGTGCTTCCAGCTGGGAGACAGCAGTGGGAGCAGTACCAGAACAGCAAGGGGGAGAACCAGGCTTCCACAGGCCAGCACCAGGGAAACCTCAGCAGGTTGGAGGGTAAGTGCAGGAGACAAAAGCTCAAATTGCACCTAGATGTTCAATGGGAAAATGAGCTGAAGCAAAACAAAGATTTGGAGTCATCTTTTCAATAATTTCTCATAGTTTTTGCTATTCTGAACCAGATGTGCAGGTTAGAGCTTCATCAGTTGCTTCATACAGATGAAATGGTGTGGGTATATTGCTTCAGTCTTGTCAGATGAAGGTGATTATTGGATTTTACTTGATTTGTTTTGTGCGCTTGTTTGGTTGGGTTTTTTTAGCTTATGGGTCATCTTTTAAAGATTTTCCCCATAAAACATGAGAAATACACACTTCCTCCTTGCAAGAAGGGAAAACCCTGACTCTGATACATTCACAGGAATTCAACTGAATGGGCTTTGAGGGAAGGAAAAAAAAAAGAATATTGTAAGATTCATAACTAAATTATGAGCACTGAAAACTTTGGAACAGATACTCTTCTCTAGCTCAGTAAACAAGAAACCTCTGCTTGTCTCATCCAAGTATTATCAGTAAGTACCTGGGACTCATAAAGAATACAGCCTGCTCCTGTGAGCCAGGATGTCTGCTAGGCACATCTCAGGAACATTTACCTTGCAAGCTCTTTCCAAGGAAGCTATTAGCATTGATTTCAATGTGCACAGTGGCATTGCTTTTTCTCTAATAGAACTTTACTGTTTGACACTTTGCTCACACAGCTTTTCTGCTTACATGCATTTGTCCTAACAGCAAGCTGCAGAGGCAACAGGGGGGAGCAGCCTTCCCCTTTTTCAGCACTCTCTGTGTACATACTGAATGAAATATAATATTCTTAATAAATAAATCATGCAGTGCAAGATATGTGGGGAGCAGGAACAAAGGAAGAAAAAAGGCCTGACTGAGTCTGGCTGGCAAACTTCAGAGCGTGCTGGCCTAGTGTCTTTCATCATTGAAGATTCATACAGCTACTTCTCAACCCTTCATACATATGCAGGCTTGTATTTGTGAAGGTTGCAAAGAAAATCCTTTTAAGTGTAAACAGCATATAAACTCCTTGCTGTCTAAGAATATCTCTCAGAGGTGCAAGCTGCTTCTGTGCTCACTGCCAGAATAATAGCTCTGAATATTAGCTCTTACACATGACCAGAAGTATGCCTGTCTCTAACAAGTGTGTGCTAGCTGTACCTCACAATTCTGGTTCTGTCACAAAGTGTAACATCTGCTGGATCTGAAACATCCATAGGCCCTGTCTGAGGGAAAAAAACACATGAAAAAGAATGTATGTGCTTTCCCGGCTGTGCATTTGTTTTTCAGAGCTGCTGAGCATCCACAATGCAGGGAGTCTTCCCTTCTGGGTACAGCAAACTGAGGGTGAGGTTTTTGCTTCCACACAGATGGCAGCCAAATGCAGCATGTGCTGCAGGCCAGAGGACAGGGAGCAGCTGTGCCATGGCATGCTGTCCTGTCAGTGCTAGTGTCACTGCCCCAGAGCCCCTTTGAGCAAGCTCCAGCAGAAGCAGCAGGTTCTCAGCATCCTCAGGTGGATGGGCAGGAGTGGCACTTGCTGGTAAAGTGGTGCCCCGGCATCATTCCTGAACAGGTCTTTCACAGAGACACTTTTGGTATTTCCATGCTGTAGCTTTCACCATGTGCAGCAGTCAAGCCTGAGAGTATGATTTTGGGAAGAGGATCAATATGGTCTAAAAAGCAAGAAAACAAAACCTTTAGGACAGCTGACTGTTGTTCTGCTGATGTGCAATTTCATCAGCCAGGGACAGCAAAATACTGTTCCACATTAAATGGGGATGGCTTGGAGAATGTTATGTCTTATTGCCCCACAGAAACCAATAATAAAATTCCTGATCCTTCTCTCTGAAGAGGCTCTTTTGGGCTCTTTTTTGCATGTCTCAAACTCTCCTGCTGCTGGTTGTTGAAAATGAAGGTCAGACTGGTGTTTCTAGTGTTTTCTTGCAGGCTCTGTACTGATACCTGAAGTGTTTCTGTGTCCAGACTGTCCGTGTTGTTGTTTCACTTTTGTCCATCTGCTTCTGGTGGGTTAAACAATGTTCTTCCTATCATTCCTCCAAGTGCTTGGAATTTCAGATGAAAGAGGGAGCAGCAATGTCCATTACTGTTTTAAGAGTGACATTTGTACATTTGCTGACATTTCCTTCTGTTTGCCAGTACTCCAGAGCCAAGTCAAACAGCCCCACCTCCTCTTGCCTTTCTTGCCGCTGACAGCTCTTCCCAGTTCACCTTGTGGTCATGCATTTCCAGGCAGTGCTGTGCTTCAGCTTTATGGGATAGGCTCACTCTCAGTCCCTGTTACAGGAACCAGCTGGGCAGCTCCTTCACCCCAAGCCCAGGCTGTGTGGCCCCCACACTCCCCTTTCTCATGGTGGCTACGTCTGCCTGCAGTGAGACTTCACCCCTGCAGGGAAGGAGCAGCCAGAGGATGTTTGTACCATCACAGCTACCTTTTTTCAAAGCATGCCTCCCTTATCACTCAGCTAGAGAGCACAGGGTCCCTGGGTGGGATAGTGCAGCAAAGCTGCTCTGAGAGACCCTTTAATGATGTCTGCTTCTCCTTCTCTGCAATATCTGAGTCGCCAACCATTTCTCCCTTCACAGTGATGGAAGCCAGGCTACACCAGCCACATGTCAAAGTCTATGCAGCATAACCTGGGGATTTGCACCCTGGCTTCCAGTGGCCCAGCTGGGTAAATCTGGAACATGCACTTCTGTTGGCACCTCATAATGGAATGGTTTCACAGCCTCACCAAAATGTGCGTGTTGCACAGGGGGAAAATTCCCAAATACCCAAAGTCTCCCAGCTTCCTTCACCATCACTTGCTCTCATATTTTTCTTTTTTTTTCTTTTTTTTTCTTTTTTTAAGAAATGAGAATGTTTGCTGTAAATGAGAATGTAGCCTTTGAAGCTGAATGTAAAAGAGTAATTTCCTATTGGATCCTGTAAGAATTTTGTGTAGGAAGAACAAAAACGCACTGTATAAGATTTGTAAATAGTTATATCATTCTGATTTATGTTTAATGTTTTAGTTATAGCTACAGAAACTATAAAAGACAGCCTGAAATAGTCTCCAGACTTCCTATCTTTCATGAGAAGAAGTGCTTCGCAACAAAAATAAAATACATATACTTGCTTGTATTTCATTGTGCATTTTCTAGAGAAGGGAGGAAGGTGACATAAGACATTGTGCAAAAGAATCAAATGTGTGCAGATCTGGTTGTTGCCCTGAATTGTGTTTTATGCCTCATGAAGGGTTATTTTCTGCAGAGCAGTATTTTTCGTTATAAATTTAGAAATATTGTAGTGTAAGAAATATCTCCAGAAAGGCATATCTGCAACAGGCCTTTAACTTCCATTGAAGCTCATAGAAATGTCTCAGGACTGACAGTAGATTGCTGATCATGACCTGTTCTTCCTCCATGTCTTTTTCTCCAGGCTTTCACTCAAGTCCTCACTGTCAAGCCTAAATTTAACTCAGCTGAACTATGGACAGGTTATCTGCAAAAGGAAACTAACCCTTCAGTAATGTTATTATACAGCCATTACATAGTTAGGATAGATGGAGAGGGCTGAAGGAGCTGAGGTAATAAGGGCAAAGGGCAGAAATGGATGATGGATAAAGAGGACACACAGCAGCAAGGTAAAATGCAAGAGGGAAACGAGGAGTCCAGGGGAACCGTGCTCCTTGGGCACCTGGGTGCATTTGCCTACAGAGGGAAACCAGCTGCATGCTGGTAACGTGTTGTAGCGATTTTCTTGCAGAGCTAGTGACTCTGTCATGTGAGAAATGGTGCTGAGAAGAGTCAGAAGTGATTTAGAGTCTCTGTGAATACTGTGCCAGGTCCAGAGGTGGGTACAGCAGCCAGTGTAGTTAAGGGAAAGGGGGCTGTGCTGCTGTATAGCTGCCCCAGTAACACGAGGTCCAGAGTGTGCATTTTACAGGGCGTGATGAATGTGGGGTGGGAAAGAAACTGCAGTTCCTGCCAAGCCACACTGGGATGTGCTGTAAAAAGAGGTCATACAGACGCTTGTATGTGTAAAGATGAAGAAGTGGGGCAACACTGAGCTTTGCACTGAGAGCAGTGCAACACTGCTCACCTCGTGCCTTCCCATATCCAGCAGGCAGGACCTCCAGTACAGGGAGCGCTGCAGAAGGGCAAGGCCACCTTGTTATGGACACTCCTCTGTCTTAAATTCTTCTGCTCTGAAAAAGAGACCAGAAAGGAAATAAAATGATGAAATGTGAGGGAAGCCACTTAGAAGAAAACTTTGTCATTTGCACAACAAAGATGGAGGTCAGTCATACAGAGCACCAACGCAAGCCGTGTCATTACCAGCCTTTGGTGGTACAATGGTGGGACACTCAAAGTGGGGCAAGGCATTCTCATTGGCAAGGCAGGACAAGAACCTTCTAGGAGAACTTGCAGCAGAAAAGGCTACAGCTGCTGGGAAGCGGGGTGCAGAGGTAATGCAGACTCAAAATGACAAAGTCCTGGAGAAAAATCTGGGAATAAGAGAAGAAAGGAAAGGTTAAATCCTCAAAATGGTCTGGCAAACGGGCATGTGTGCTATCACAAGGGCTGAACCCCACAGCTGGCCCTGAGCTGTGGGTCCAGTGGGCAGTGCAGGCTCTGCTGTTTGCAGGAGGATGTGAAAGGATGAGGAGGGTGAGGAGGAGGTTCAGGGGTCCAGTGGTGGCCAGGATGGGTGTCAGTCAGTTTCAGCAAGAAGATGTCAGAAGTCAGTGCGAAATTAAGCTACTGGAGGGCTGGGTATATTTACCTTTGGTTAAAATTTCAGGTGGCAGTTTTGCAGCCTCAGGCCAAATCCTGCTCCCCACTGAGGCCAAAGGCACAGCTCCCTCTGACTTCACTGACACCCAGGGGTTCACTTCAAGGGGGGGGGAAGTGGAGTACTTGGCTGATGAAAGATGGTAGTGCTGAATAGTGCTGGAGGAGTGCCTCACCCTCCCTGCTGTTTTCCCCTCTGCCCTGGAGTTCCAGTTGGAGCTGCTCCTGGCTGAGTCAGTGCAAGGTGCTCACTGGTGTCAGGCGCCGGGAGTCACTGCTTGCTGGGTGACCTCAGCCTCCAGGGAAGGAGGGGGCAGTGGGGGAGCAAGAGCAAACGCAGCTTGAATATTAAGTGGAAGTGGCGAGTGTGCATTTGCTCTCAGGCAAAAGCCTCAAACCTCAGAGCTGCCTCTAAGGCTTTCACTTGAGCAAACCGCAAAAACGGCTCAGAAAAATTTGTACAGCTGCACTCTTACCTTAGGATTTGACATTGTTAGCTCATGTTCAGTCACTTGGTCCATGTGCTGGAAATGGTCAGCAGTGCCATGACTGTGGCATTTTGACAGGGCAAAACAGCATCTCTTCTCATCCCCTTGCAGGATCTAGTCATTAAAAGTCTGGCCTTTCTGCCCAAGTGTCAGAAAAGGCTTTGAATGTTGATTACTCCTGTCTAAAAAGACAGTATTGCTTTTCTATCTTTAATCTCAGGAAGAAAGGAAACAATTACATGGTCCAAAGTCTTAAACAATTGCCTGTAACTCAGACTGCCTTCTCAGTGATTGCAGTTAGTGTCATGACCCTTGAGAAATAACCTCAAACACCTCTTTGACACCACTGGTCCACTTAGATGAGAAACAGGGCACCCATTTAATTTTTTACATCTCTTTCTATAATATTATTAATTTCTTGCCTTTTTTTTAAATTAAAGAGCACATACTCTCTTCTGAATTCTTGAAAATGCAACAACACAAAGTAAAGTCCAAAAGAAGCCCTTGCCAAAATGCTCTGGCATTAGGAAAAGTTCACATCCAGCATGGCAACTCCTTCCAGGGAGAGAGGCAGGAGGGTGCCCTTTGCTGTTGCAGTGCTGGGCGGGGATTAAAATCAGGCAGCCAATGCACTGAGTCATAGCCAGACTTAGTAGAGGAGCTGGTTGAGAAAATGCAGGTGATCCAGTCATGGTAAAGTCACTGTTGCAAAATGGGACTGTCTGCAGAGCAGAAGCTGCATCAGAAGTAACTCAGCAAGCAGTGACTGCAGTTGGCTGGTGCTTTGCACACCTTCCCCGCACACGAGTCAGCTCCCTGAGCAGTGATTTGCTCTTCCACATGCAGACACTGCTCATGGGACAATGGAAGACATGCTTGTTCTTTAGGGCAGTGCTTGCTCAGTCCCTTGCACCTCAATTACTTTCTGCAGAGACTGTATTGCAGCCATTTGAGCGCTAAAATTGTTTAGAGACGTGATTACATATGGTACCTTGACCAGGAGATGCTGGATTTTTCCTAACTCCCTTTGAATAAATCTGCGCGTCTTGATTTCATTGTTCATATGTATGAGATATTCAGTAAATGGGTACATGCATGAGGAATATGCGTGTGTGCCTATGCAACTCTGGGTCTAAACAACCAAAACTTGTGTAACAACAATAAACAATCAATCTAATGTTGCAAGTTTTCTTTCTCTGTTTCTGTATTAGTGCTCTTTATGGATGCTGCATCTTTCCTGTGAGCCCTTCAAAGCCTGGGAATTGTGTCTTCCATCTGCAGAAAAACACCTACCATGTTTTAGAACCTAGTGCCAATAAATAAATGAAATAACAGCTTGCACCAGAGATCTGGGGCTCTCCACAATTGTTTTTATCTTTGAGTGAATGATGCACAATGGAGAAAGCTGCTGAGCTTGCAGCTGCAGAGATTGAAGCCCTTTATTTACCCTCTGAACAGATAAAACAAGGGTGACATGAGAGCAAACTTCCCTGCATTGCCCCATGCAGGCTGGGACAAACCCCTTCCAGCAACAATTCGGTCTCCATGCTCTGTCTTTGGTGTTGCGCCAGCTGTGACAGTGGCTTTTTGTGATAGCAGCTTCTTATCACTGAAAACTGGCCACGAAAGAGTCTCACTCCCAAAGGTCAACAAACAGATGTGCATAAAAAGGAAACCTTACAAATGTTTGAGTAGTTCCTGATGTTTAATTGTACCCAAGGGCTGCGCTGCTGGTGTCAAGCACGTGTTCCCTTTCCTATAGCAGCACAAGAAGATTAACTATGAGAGGGCCACATGTAGCACCCTGACTGAAACAGGGCAACATGATTAATGTTCAGACTGTGCTTATTAAGCAGAGAATCGTAGAATCTTTTAGGCTGGAATAGATATTCAAGATCATCTAACCCAGCCATTAAACACGTTCACCACTAAACCACATTCACACACCATTTGAACTCTTTCAGGGATGGTGATTCCACTGCTTCCCTGAGGAGTCTGTTCCAATTCTTGACCACGCTTTCAGTGAAGAAATTTTTGCTAATACCCAGTCGAAACCTCCCTGATGCAACTTGAGGCTATTTCCTCTTGTTCTACCATTTGTGTCTTTGGAGAAGAGACCAACCCCCTCCGGCTACACCCTCCTTTCAGGAGTTACAGAGAGTATTAAGGTCCACTACGAGCCTCCTTTTCTCCAGGCTAAACACCTAGAGCTCCCTAAACTGCTCCTCACACAACTTACTCTCCAGACACTTCACCAGCTCTGTTTCCCTTCTCTGGACAAACTCCAGCGCCTCAATGTCCTTTTTTGCAGTGAGGGGCCCAAAACAGAGTACAGGAGTCAAGGTGTGACCTCACCAGTGCCGAGTACAAGGGGACAATCACTGCCCTGGTCTTGCTGGCCACATTATTGTTAATACAGGCCAGGATGCCATTGTCCTTCCTGCCCATGTAGGCACACTGCTGGCTCACATTCAGCTGCTGTTGATCAGCCCCCCCAGGTCCTTTCCCACTGGGCAGCTTTCCAGCCACTCTGCTCCCAGCCCACAGCATTGCATAGTATTGTTGTGACCCAAGGGCAGGACACAGCACTTCACCCTGTTGAACCTCACACAATTGGCCTCAGCCTATGCATCCAGCCTGTCCAGGTCCCTCTGCAGAGCCTTCCTACTGTCCAGCAGAGCAACACTCCCACTCTCCTTGGTGTCATCTGCAAACTTCCTGAGGGTGCACTTGATCCCCTAGACTAGGTTATTGATGAAGGTAAAGGGGTCTGACCCCAACACTGAGCCCTGGGGACACCACCAGTGACCAGCCACCAGCTGGATTTAAATTCACCACCACTCTCTGGGCCCAGCCATTCAGCCAGTTTTCTACCCAGCAATGTGTGCACTCTTTCAAGCCATGAGCATCCAGTTTCTCCAGGAGAATGCTGGCCTGGATGCACAATGACTTGGCTGCAACCACCAGCTCAGCAGATCCCGCAGTCACTGTGGCTGTAGCCTGGACATGTTGCCTGTGTGGATTGCGTGCATCCTTCACATCTCCCCAGAGTGCCTGCACCCGGACAGCTCATAGCCAGGATATGGGGCTGGCTGTGCCTCTGCCTTGCCCCAGGGCTTCTCTGCCCTGCAGGCTGCAAGCTGCTGTGTAAAACCATTTTCATAATCTTCAGAGCATATTTACTCTCCATGCTTAGCCCAGCTAGGAGATGCCTCCTTTGCCTGTAACGCTTTTGGTGAAGTAATCTTGCTAAATCCAACAGATACCTGATCCAGGCCCTCAGCTTGGCACAGGACGTCCTTGTCAAGCTCGTGCAGCATTATGCCATAATACCTCAAAGTGTATGTTTGAGTGTTTCACTGCACAGGGAGAGACTGCACAGGGAGTTCAGACCTTGCTGCCAGCCAGCAGAGCAATAAAATCAAGGCCAAGCAAACAGAAGAGGCTGAAAGAGGACTAAATTTTATTGAATAAAAGCATTTCCCAAAGAAAACCAGAATTATTTCAGTAAATTACATGAAAGAACACACACCTATAAATAAAAAAGAAAATTGCAGGAGACC
This sequence comes from Monarcha castaneiventris obscurior, assembly GCA_026261815.1. Lineage (NCBI taxonomy): Eukaryota > Metazoa > Chordata > Aves > Passeriformes > Monarchidae > Monarcha > Monarcha castaneiventris. Next base: position 5,486,335 of record JAMPIT010000472.1, read on the forward strand.
AGTTCTTTCCAGAGGGATGAAATTTTCCTTTTTGCCCTCTGGTGATCAGTGGTAAAGCCACAGCATATTTCACTAGGAATAGCAAAGCATGCCTGAAGACTTCCCGAGAGACAACAATAATCTTTAACAATTTGCACTGGAGCAGCAGAGAAGGTCACTTGCTCTCTACGCATGCTGGGGGTAATGTGAGGGTAGGTCAGGTACAGGTCACAGATTTCTGTTTAAACAGACACAGGAGTCCCTGTACCCTGCAAAACCTGTGGTGAAAAACAGCCCAAATATTGTAGCTGTTATGCTTGCTCAAAGGTTCCAGTGAGTAAGTACATGTATTATCTTGCTTTTTTCAGCTCTACACTCTTCACCCCAAAGCCTGATTTTGTGGGTGCAGGGAATTTCCTACATTTGAGCTGTACTCCAACTCACCAACGTCAGTAGGATTTTGGGGTTAAATTCAGCTTTGAATGAATGAGGTTTCTATCACATATTGCTTCTGGTTCTTCCCTTCAGTTTAAAATGCCAGAGAAATCAGTAACAAAAGCTGAGTTAACTGAAGTTAAAAGACTGAAGTTTGCCATTCTTACTGGATTTGCAGCCCTTCTGAGAAGACTCAATGTAATTGTGATGTATCTCCACTGCATATTAACACACCTCACAGTTGACATCATGCTATCTGACTATGGGACCATATGGGACTAAACCTCCTCAGGCTTAATGTATTTATTCACAGGAAAAGATAACTTATGTGCAGAATTGGCCTTTTTTGAAATAAAATTCCATAGAAAGAGGATTATGCATTTCTCTAAAGCTTCTCTTTTGAATGATGTTTAATATTCTATTTTGCTAGTGAGTAAGGTAAATTTCACCAGTTTGGCTTCTGATGACAAATCTGATCTTGCAACTCTCTACATCTTTAAAAGTGACAGCTTTTCTGTTAAAATAACTCAACTTTTGGCTGTGATTGAACCTTCTTTTCATGTAATCCAGTCACAGGGCTTTTTTAAACATCAGAGCCTTACATGTACTTTCTTGGTTTTGAGTCCTCCAAGATAAATTTTGCTGCCACTATATCCTCACACTTTTTGGACTTATTTTCTTATCTAGTATAGAGGCTGGGTTTATATTTTTCCTTCCCCACATTTTTAATGCACACCTTTTATTGTGAAGTGTTTTTTTGTGAAAATTAGATGTCTTGTTTAAGCAAGAATGGATAAGGAGGGTGGGGGGGTGGGGGACCTTCATGCGAGTGCTCGGTCCCTGGCCCATGGGGCTCTGCCCCCTGCCTGGGGCTGATCTGGCTGGGCCATTGCAGTCAGCCTGCTGCTCCTCCCTTCTAATTCCTGAGCACACTCTGCTTACGGGACAGCCCCAGACCTTCATACATTGAAGGTTTTTGGGGAATTATCTCCACTTATCTCTTAAAAACCACAAAGGAACTGAAATTAGAACCAAGTCCTTTAAGACATACAGAACCCTCAATCTTTAATTTAAGGAAGTTTATTCTCAAGCAGTTATTAGATTACAGTGATTTAAAATGTTATGGATCCCATTCTCAAAGCCACGGAAATTTTGATTTTTTAGTGGCCCAAATCAAACAATTTTCTGGTGAACCTCTCCCTACCTCCCAGCTGAAGATAGTTCTTCTTCTAGTGAAATAATTAAAGGCTGTATATTTTGTTGATTTTAATGCCAAAAGCATGTTATCAAAGGGCTGTACTGGCTCTACTGTACAGTTGAAGGCCAGTTCTGCAAGGATATACAAGATCCCCTGTGAAAATTTCGGCTCTCAGTGTGAAGGAACAAGGTATACTTGTAAGTGCAGCAGCTGGTACTTGGCATTTTTGCAGCTCTTTTTACAAGGAGTTGGTCAGCATTGAACAGGATTGCCTGGGAGACAGAGCAGAAGAATTACTGTGCTGGCTCCACATTCCTGGATGGGGGACAGAACAGGAACTCAACAAGCTCAACAAAGAGTTTCTGTCAAGTTTGTTTTCCAGTTAAATGATGAATAAAGGTCTCCAACTACAAATCTTATGAACCTGTGAACATGGAAACAGAAGCAGGGAAAAATATAATACTTTTTGTACTTCAGGGACAAGCTAAAAACCAAGAAATTTAAGGACTCGTAAAGTCAATGTTCATGTGTCTAGTACACTTTTCGTTTCTCTGCCAGTCTATGTGAAGGGACATTTCAGGCCCCAAACTCTTTTTGGGTCCAATTAGGCAGTGGTAATTTACTTGCTGCCACTGCTGTCACTTTCATTTTGATGCTTGTTTAAATAAATTCCTTTAAAAAAGGGCAGCGATTAGTTATCCAAGCCTAAAGTTTTTAGTGCTTTTGCTTTATGACAAAATAATCATATGTCAAGCTCTGACCTGACTCGGCACTCCACATAGTGATGCACTAAAGTTTGCATGCTCATCTGTAGAATTGAAAACATTTATTAAAGAAGGGGTCCAGGCAACATGCTGTACCCTAGCACTGTCAGGGAACTGTGCCAAAAGGGAGTATCTTGCCCTGGAGCTGACACAGCATCGTCCTTGCTCAGTGCTGCAAGATGATACTGTCCAGAAAGTGCAGAAAATACTGGAAGAAATAGTCTTTCCTGCCCTTACCTTCACTGAATATGTTTGTTATGGCCAGTTCCTGCAGGTACTGATGGTAATAGCGTGTGACTTTAGTATTTGCTTTTCAGGTCAGGAATTTAAAATTAATACTACTTCCTTTAATTTATTGGTGCTAGTTTTCAGAACTGAGCACCCCGATGGGACAGTTAGGATCATGTTTTGAGGACAGCCTGGACCAACCATTTGTCATCTCAGATTGCTCTCATTAACTGGTATGTTCCCCCATTGAAGTGGACCCAGGCACTTCACAGCCGTGCCAGTGTGTACTTTCAGAGAGCGCCCAGCAAAACAAAATCTTCTTCCTCTCCCAAGGAGGCATTGGGATGAAGTGGTACTGGATACACAACAGACGACAACTATGGGATGCCCACAACCCACTTCCCTGAGGCTGACCACGCCACTGTCCATGCTCTTTGATGTGAGATGCTCTGGCTGGTATCCCTGGGCTATGACTGCACTCAGTTGCGTGCTCCTGCTGTGTTCAAATACCTGTGTGGTTACCCGTGCTGGAGGAGGAGCAGAAGCCTCCTATGCCAACTCCTAAGCAAGATGCCTAACTATGGTGTTATCTTTCTACTCCTGAGCCCTGCCTCTGGACACTGATATTCTCTGAAACCCAGGTCTTTAAGTCCTACACACAAAATGATGCTCTCCATGCACTACGAACAGAATAGACAGGATGATTAATCAGTGGATGAACTGCACTCATGGTAACACATCATATATAAAGGGCAAAAAGAGAAACCTGTCAGACATAAAAGAAAATACTTCCCAAGTGACTTTTATTAACTGGAAGTGCCAACAAGCTTTTAAACAGAGTCACCTTGCTCTAATGCCTTTGCTGCAGCATTTCATGCTGGCTGACATTGTCCTGGAGACATCCCTTAGATGTCTTGTCATACCATAAGAACTCTGGAATTAGGTTATTCAGGATGTTCCCAATTATCTCTGTTACTCTTTCTCTACTATTAGAGACGCTCTGGGAGCCCTACAAAAATGGAACCGTGAGAAAAAAATAATTGGGACCAAATTAACAATGGAAGATGCAGCTTTGTCCTTCAAGATGACCAATTAGAGGTTTCCGTTTTATCTTTGCATTTTGATTTGCTTGCATTTATCTTGTCCAGCTCTCTAAACAGCAGATGCAGACAATAAACAGGAAAGCTTTTTACTTTGAGGTACACAATGCCTTCAAGTCTGCTTTGGCTACTTTTCTCATTTGATACAAGTCTCATGTTATTGGAGATGACCTTCCATTCCCTGTGCTACAGGGGGTTTAAAATCTAGGCCTGAATGTGGAATCCTTCCCTGTTATAAATGCTCCTGGATATGCCACCATGTAAATTTTATAGTTTGTGAGTTTATGTAAGGTTTGTCTTTGCCTGTCTGGGTTTGGGCAGTGCATATGGTTTATGTCAGCATTTGTAAGGTTATCGCAAAGGTTATCTTAGCTAAATTATAGCCCTTTGTTTATCCATGTGGTTAGTTGTGGTGCAAACAGCTGCACTGTCAGTAAAATCTTTCTGCTGCCCTCAACCCTGACCTGGAGGTACCAGACTCTGAGAGGTTACATGGCTTCATATGAGAGTTGCTTTGAAGGGGCTGTGAATTAAAGCTGACACTTTACCTGAAATACCTGCCCCCAAATTAGCTGTAAAAAATCAGGTAACCAACAGAAGATGCCACTATGTCTTTATCTAACAGCTCACTGTGGTCAGTGAAGCTTCTCCTTGCCCTGGGAACTCATGCGTAACGTGTCCTAAAGATAAGAAAAACTGCACTTACAAGGGAGTATCTGGAAGTACTTCAGGAAGGTGGGGGCAAAAACCATTTTGCAGCATATGAACGCGGCCTGGGCCTTTTGTTGGTTAGGGACTAACCTGCCTGCTGCTCCAGTGGTCCTGAAATCATGGTGCAGGGGTCTTTTTTCCTGTTGCCACAAAATACCTGCCATCTTTCCCTTCTGATTTCCCTCTCTGACCAGATTTGACTGTGAAATAGGAAAGTTCACGGTTGCCAGTCAACACAGTCAACAGTCTCTTTCTTTACATGCATTTTGTCAAAGATGGGAGACTTGTGATCCACTTGAGGCAGATTTTTTTTTGTTCTCGCTTCTTCTCAAATTATCCTAAAATCATCAGCTAGATGAATCATCAGCTCCTTTTTTCGTGACCCACTGCATATCACCCTGCATTTTGCAGGGAGAATTCAGCTTCACACCCAACATTTCTGACTTGGACTCACTGTTTCAATCTATTTATGAGGCTTTGTTCTGATCTGGACAGTGACAGTGGGTCTCAAGCAAAAAATCAGTGAAGTAAAGTGGTGCTAATCTGCTGGGCTTCCCAAATCTGGCTCTCTGCATATGTGAGCATATGCCTGTGTATATGTCTGCCTAAGCAAGTGCATATATGTGTGTAATCTAGCCAAAAAAAGGCTCTAATTAGAGCTAACCAAATAGTGGAAGCAATTTTTCTTTGAATAAATTATTCAGTGCACTTTGTCTTTGTTCATCTCATAAATTATTCAGCTAATAGTGTTTGAATGGTGCTAGAGCTTGTAGGCTACTGCAGAAATGATCAGTCAAATAGCATATTCCGTAAGGAAGATCAACATTTGCTAAATAATGTATTTGGCAAATAATATTCATCCAGCCCTGGTTTTAATTGATCTAATGAGGAAGGCAGACAGCACGTGGCACTCATGGATGGCTTGGCAAGTGCTTAGGGAGCTGATCCTTTCAGCCCTTCTTCTTCCTCCCCCAGTACAAATAAAGGTACGGAGTTTCCTGTTGGTACTGATGTGAGTGACCCAGCTGGGCACCCCACACATGCATACACATTCCCACAGCCAGAGGCAGATATCCAGGCCTTGGCACCCTGACGTGGGCTGTCCAAGCAAGCCTGTTGGCTCACAAGCTTGCCCACTCCTCGCTTACTTTCTTGTGTGTAGATAGTTTTGGGTGTCTGGGCAGAAGCTCTATCAGAGCAGAATGCCAGCACTTTTGCTGCCACTTTGCACTCGACTTATGTGGCAGCAAGGCCCATTGTCTTGAACTAGCATAAAAGGAAGGGAAAAAAGGAAAAAACCCAACAACCCACCCTCATTTACTAGACAGGAAGGTTGCCGGATACAAGTAATTTATTGGAAAAGGAGGAGTACCTTATTCACTGGAGGAGCTGATTTCAGGGACATGAATGAATACATTTTTGTGGTAATTTTATGCCAGACATTACAGAGACATGCTACATATTTCCTAATTTTTAAGTTTGATTTTTTTTGTTTCCTTCCACCATCCTCGTTTTTTCCTTTTTATGAAAATAAACCCCAAACAAATCCAAACCCTTCTTTTCCACATGACATCTCTTCTTGTGCAGCCTTTCATCTGTAAAAACCACTTTTCTTGGAAATGTCGAGCTAAGCCTTTGAAAAAATTAGATGTCATTGGTTGTGTGAAACGTCTTCCTTCTTTTCAAAGCCAAACCTCAAGGATATCTTGTTTAGAAACTTCACATCTGCTTTATTTAACAGTACCCAGGGCCACACTATTCAAATTAGATTTTTATTGTATTTTGATGGTACTATTATTAATAGAAAAATACAAATAAATAAAGAGATCAATGCAGAGTGCCAGACACTTTGCATAGTTGCTTATTTCTGAAATAGGTCCATTGGCAGGGACACTTTGTAGGCTCAGGTACTACTTATTGTGGCTTCCCCTTTTAGGATCTGTCACATTCTTTCCAACCATTGCACACATATATAAATGCATTCTGCACACACTTATATTCACATGACAGCTCAGCAGCCTGCCAATGTTTGAAATTATTTTGACTTTATTTATAAGGAAAGTCAAGAGGGGGAAATTTCAAGGCTAAGCCTTTTCTGTGTTTAGTGTTGTAGAAGAAGGAACATGAGCAGTGAAAAAACTTAAGTAGAGAAGTCAACTAATAAAACAGGTTGTCCAGAGAAGCTGTGGATCCTCCATACGTGGAAGTGCTCAAGGCCAGGTTGGATGGAGCTCTGAGCAACCTGGTCTAGTGGGAGGTGTCCATGTCCCCATGGCAGGGGGGGTGGGAACCAGATGACCTTTAAGGTCCATTTCAATCCTAGCCATTCTATGATTCCATGATAAAAACTACACACTGATTTCTCAGTCACTAAAGAGGTTTTGCTGGATTTTTCTGTTTCCATCTGCAGGGAAGATGTTTCTTCACAGAGATGCCAGTTTGGCTTAGGGCTTTTTAGCAGTGTGAATCAGGGTGGATTCTGCCATTCCTGGTGGTGAGGCCTGCAGGCCACCAGTGCCACTGTTCAACCTAAGCCAAACTGGGCATGACGAAAGTTTGTAGAAATGCGGTTTTGCAGCTAAAATTAGTTTGCAATCAATTTCATGCAGCATTCATCACTCGTGTTAATAAGCCCCTCCAGTCATGTCTAAATCAAGCTGTAAGACCTATACCAGCACAACAAAAGGTTCCATAAAATCAGTCTGAGTTATCCCCCCATAGTGACTAATTATGTTAATTAATTCAAAGCCTGATTAAACAAAATTATGCTGAAACAGAATCATCTCCATGAGTCTTCAGAAACGTTTCTTTTATAAACAAGGAATGAATCATTTGCTGATGTGAAAATTTGGGGTTTGTGCATGTGTTTTGTTTTGGTTTTTAATTTAATCTAAAATGTGCCTATGTCATTTCTGATTTCATGACAAAGCCCTGTGGCCTCAGGGCTTGCATGTCATGTGTTGTGGTAATGGCTGGTTTATTCCTGAAAGCACTTGGCTGTACCAGCCTTTCCTCACAGGAGTGACTGAGCAGAGATTTCTAGAAACAGGGAGCACCAGAGATGACTCTAAGCAAACCCCTCAAGCCTGGAATTCCCCACTATTTTGGAAAGATTGGCTAAAGCATCTTGACCATTGAGGCTTGGTCATCCAAGCTAAAAATAAACACTCTCATCTACCAGGAATCTACCGAACCATTTTTAACTCACTGCAGTGAAAATTAAGCAACTTGATGTTTGGATGTTGCCAAGGAGGCTCTGTGATGCTCTCACAGCCCAGGCTAGTGCAGCTTGCCACGGCACCACTGCTGTTGCAGTGTGAGCCCGTGGGGACGCAATGCTCTGTTAATTACTGTAATCAACTGTACTGTTATAAAAGAATAAAATTGTCTCCCGGGCAGGCTATGTGCCCCACCTTGCCACATGCCAGGAACCTGTGTCATCCCCCAGGCCTGTCAGCCCCAGCAATGCTGCCAGCAACGCTGGGCTCCGGTTCCCCACAGCCCTGCTCTGCCTGGCCACAGGCCCTGGGAGGTGGCACATGCCTGTGGCTGGGGCTGCCCCATGGACTGCACCTGTCCATGGCCTGTCTGCCAGGCTCTCTCCTAATGGACACCCATGGGGAGCTCCCCTGGCTTCGCAGCACCCTCAGAGCCCTAAGAGGAAAACACCCCTCATCTGAGCATCGCCTTGTTGCACAGGTGTGCCACTGACAGCCTTATTTCACTGATTGAGGAGGTTTTATTCCCTTCAATGAGGGTGGCAAGTTTGTTCTAGGCCATGGGTAATTGGGCATTAGCAGGGGGTGTGACCAAAAATGACAGACTGGTATTTTGAGCTAGAATTAACTATTTCAGAAAGTCAAGGTTCAGCTGAGAAAAATGAAAGTACTGAGGAGAAAAATGAAAATGCTGAAAATTAAAATTATCCAACATCAAATGATTCAAAAACAATAAGCAATATTATAATAACAGAAATAATTGAATATTAGTAGTCAGTCTGGTTATGATTTATATCCTCAGTAGTCCTCTGAACAGAGTATTATTATTTTTAGTCATGATTCCCTGTGTCTGAATGTTTTAAACCCCAGAAGATGCTAAAAGACCTCAAATGCTGGATCAGAGGTGAGGTGAAAGCCATATGTAGAAGTATTCTCTTCTCTCTGGTGTATAACAAGAGGAAAAACAAGGAGAGAGACGTCAAGAAATAGTAACTGAGAGGCATGAAATGCAGGAAATTACTTAGGGTAGTGAAAGATATCAGGAAAGAAAAGATCATTAAAACCAAAACAGTTTGCTCCTAGGGAAAGAAGTGAGCCTCTGATGATGGGATATGTGATTAGGTGGGATAAGGAAATCATCAGTGATGGGAAAAGACGGATGCGTTGGATAAATATTTCTGTTTTGCGGTTGGAAACAAATAATTTATATCCTTGTTTTAAATGAGAAACTATTTTCCATTAGTAAGCAGAGTGACTGTTGACAAGCTTCCAAGAGAGAGAAAAATTTTTATATCCACACCTTCAGGGAAGTTACAGGTCAGGACTGTAAAGGGCCCGGCTGCAGGAGTCATGGGCCCACCGGTATCAGTGCTGAGCAATTTCCAGTATCTGGAATTCCCGCGTGAAACAAGGCAAAGGCTATTTTTATGCCAGTAGCCCCAAAAAGAGGAGTGGATGAGTTGTGCTTCTCAGTGCCCCTTAGCCTGACATTTGGCTGGAGTGAAAGAATGGAAAAGCTGATATGTGATTCAGGTGATAAGACCAGAGAAAGAGGGGGAGTATAATTCATACCTCTTAACATATGGGAAACCCAAAGAGAAAAGTGTATACTTTTACTGTCCATGTTTTAAAATTAATGTTTTAAAAATAAGAGTGTGGAGAAAGCAGCTAGAAAATGTTCCACAGACTGGAGGAAATGCCTTGCAGGAAGAGACTCAGAGGTTAACTTGTCAGAAAAGAGATGGAATAGTGCCTGAATTAAAATTTATAAGTAAATTTACAGGGCTAAAATGGCAGACCCTAAAGGCTTACTTATCCTGGCAATGCATGACAAAACGAGAAACAATGGCAGGGAATCAAAGCCAGGGCAATGCACCTGACAGAAGGCTCACATCTTTAACAGAGGGGATGACTGATGAATGTGATGGATTCTCCATGTTTTCATGGCTCCAGATCAAGGCTGAACTGTCTTTTAAGTACACAAGCTTTTGGGTTCAGTGCAGGGAAAAGCCATTAAAATTAAATGACCTGTGATATATGCACAAGGTGCCAGACCCAACGATAGTCCCTTCTGGCCTTAATTTGTAGGCCATGCAGACCTGAAAGATAAATCTGGTCCTGTATAGGTTTGAAAGATAAATACTTTTATATTTCTCTGTTTTATTTCCTGTGAAAATGAAGGCAGCAGGGGTGTGCAGTGTTCCCAGTGGGCTGGGTGCCCCACTGGAGGCAGGAAGGGGTGTGCTGAGGTGCCTCGCTCAGTGTGACCCATCACGAGCTGCCCACGTGCAGCAGGGTCGAGCTCTTGCAGGCACAGGAGGCCTGACTCTGCATATAAGCTGCCCTAAGCTGTCTCCAGGGAGTAATTCATGGACAAAATACTGAATCCACCCCATAATCCCTGTGGGTCTCCTGGGAAGGAAGGGCAGCTAGGGACAGGTTTCAGTTTGATTAAGCTGTCATAGCAGACCCTTTCGCCCCCAAGTAACTTCTTATTTATTGCAACCTCTTGTCTGGATAAGAAATGTTTTAAAGACACCCTAAAAATTGCACTGCAGCATAAGAATTTGCCCCAATATCAAGCCCAAAGCACCCCAAACACCTTGATTCCTGTGGACACCCATTATACATTTCTTTTGACAGTAGAAAAAGTGGAAGGAACAATGACTCCCATGTGTGCATCCAGCACCAGGCAGGGGGAGAGCACATGATGGTGCAGGACAGTGCAGACCCAGTGGGCCACATTCTGACCCAGGCATTTTGTGGTCTGGAAGGGAGCTGCAGAAGGCACAGTATGTCAGTGCAGACCCCTGGCTATCACAGGCACTCAGGCGTGCAGGTAGGGTAATGCTCAGTGCCCTGTTGTTACAACACATAGTGTGTTGTCAAGGTTTGTCTGCTCCCACTTAAGAGACTAAAAAGAAAACCTTTAATAGCCTTTTGAGACATTCTGCACTGTCAAAAAAGAAAAAGTTTCACTGCAAACTCTTATGTTGTCAGTTGCACAGCCCTGTGAAATATTTCACATGGTAAAATGTGCCTGAGAGGGAAGATTATGTGAAATGAAAATGTGAGCAGAGGTGAGTAATCCCTCCAATTGACAGTTGGTAGAAGAGGTTAACTGCAAAAAGGTTTGATGTATGTAAAGCCAAGGGCTCCATCCTTTGCAGTTTGCTGTTGCTACTGCAGTTAAAGTACTACAATTTTTTTCCTTTGTAATCCCATGCTCTGTTTTTTGCTCACATGTGAGACATTTTCCTCGGCCTGGATTCTTTGCCTATTTGAATCTCTTTAATATCACTTTACAAATCACATTCAGAAGTTCTTTTGGGTACAGTGTTACAAATATTGTTCACTACCATTCTACTGTTCTAGATACTGTACAAAACCACATGGATCTACTAGGAATATTCTTATACAATTCTAGGAATATTCACTTTCTCACTCATACTCCAGCTACAATGCTAGAGGTGAGATGCAGATTTTATGGAGAGAAATAACCTTCTCACAGTCTATTTTTCTTATTCTTTCCCTAGCTCGACTCTGTTTTGCACCTCTTGCAGCTGTTTACACCTGAGTGAAGAGAAAGCAAAGTAAGTGTAAAATGCCACCCACTTTGCATGGGTGGAAATTACTGCATTTAATGGGGAAGGCAGTGAAGGAATCAGGCTACAGGGAGAGAAGTATCATCCATATACAGTTAACCTAAAGACCTTCACACCAAGATGTGCAGATGTGAAAGTGCTAGTGAAGACTTCTGGAGAAATAGTTGTTGAGACTGCAGGACTCAGTCTGTGCTCATGCAATTATGACCTGTCCCATTTCACCTCTGTGGTGCTAATTTTTTACTGGTTTAGTGAATTCTTATCCTGCAATGGACAGCTATGATTTTATTATAATTTAACCATGATATTTTTTTTCCCAGCAGTTTTGATTCTGAGCATGAAAATTATGTTTGAGGTACACTTTCAAGTTCTGCATCCTGGAAAGTTCCTTAGACTTGATCTAAAGGTGCAAACTGACCAACTTACTTGCTGGTAACATAATCAGTGACCCTTGCTCTTAAGCACAAATTCTTCTTTTATTTCACATAGTGATCTTTGCAGTTTTCCAGATTCTGGCAATCAGATTTTGTTAGGCTTTTGTTGGCTTCACATAAGAATTATCCCCACTTCAGTCTGAGGTGTTATTGTAGCTTAAACCTACTGTAATTCAGCAGTAAATCATGCCCATGGAGCAAGAAAGGATGTGTCTATCACACTAATACTGTTTTCTTCTGTCAGTCATATGCCACATTAATGTTCCCTTCACATGTTGTTTAGATATGGCCATTTTTTTACAACATCCCACTGTTAATGCTAGAGGGAAGAATAAGACAGTGCACCCATTTTATAAGTTGTTTAATTCCTCATTGAAGAGCTTGACATAACTGGGAATGACTGCAGGTCTGTTGTTATAATTAGAATTTGTTCTCTAGCCCTAGGCTTTTCCCCTTCAGGGGGGTTGATTGGAGTCCTGGGAGGCCTCACTTCGCAGCATGCTATTTCCTGAAGCCTCTTTCATCCCTGCTGCTAAGTGTACACTGAGTGACTTGGAGGGTAAAGCATGAAGCTTTGCAGGGTCTGCAGAAGCAGAGCAAATAAGTGATTTGTGCCAAGGCAGAGATAGACCAAACCAAGCTTTCTATAGGCAGTAGAGCTGCCAGGATTTTCTGTCACAAAGAGGCATATCATCTTCTGATGTACATTGTGGCAAACCTCTGTTTAGGAGCTACTGGGAAAACATGATGGGAACAAGAGAGGGAGGCGAGGAAAACAGAAAATATTACAAGAAAGACACAACTTTCAGATGCCTGCAGGGACGGTTTTCTGTGTGTGCAGAGAATTTCTCAGACTCATTTTTCTAGGGCTGGCCAGAGCAAATCCATTGGGTCAAAATGCTGCCAGAATTACCATCAGCATGTCATGGTCAGCTGCACCTGGACTGCAGGAGAGGAGAGGGGGGAGAAGGCTGGAGTGTAGGCCTGATACCATCTCTTGGGATCATTTGCAGGAGCATTGCTGCTGCATGTCACCCTGTTAGTCACCTCTTATAGGAACAGGGCCTTTTGCACTACAGTTGAACTTAGAAAACATCTTTTTATAGAGTTTTGTTTTGGGCTGGGAGACACTGAGGCGAATTCTCAGCTGCTGCAAATTAGCACCGCTGCATGGTCTTCTGTTACACCAGCTGTGGGCTAGGCCCTTATCAGAGTTTATTTACAGAAATGGGCATGATCTTTTGCTGGGATAGGCAGCAGAGAGACAAAAGATGTGCCTGTTAGTGTGTTAGGGTCTCTCTTCTCTGCTGAAGTACACATAGGTGGTGCAGGTATCCATCAGTCACCTCTGAATTGTCAGGAACCTCTGCATGCTGCGGTCAGAATCACACATCTACAAACCCCCTTTGTCCCAGGGACATCAGTGAGTCCAAATGTTATCACACGTGCATGCAGCAAGCCCCCCACAGTGTGGCATGCATGCCTAGGTGCTTGCAACACAGGCTTATGCACATGTACCTCCAGATTCCTATATCCACTCAACCTGGATCTAGAAAGCCTTTCAGCTTCACAGAAGTATAGTTCCTCTGAAATCAGAGAGGAGAAGCAATTACAATGGGCCCTCTAGGATGTCTCGATCCAACCCAAAACTTCTTCAGGCTCTTCAAAATATTTTGTGGCTGAATACATCACCCTTTCTCTGCTTCTCTCCTTTCCCTCTTGCACAAACACAGACATAACTTTTTGGCGACTATAAAAATCCCTCCACCCAGCCCCAGGAAGTCTAGACTCTGTGGAGTTGCAATGTGCCTTATTGATCTGTCAAGGCATTATATTCACATGTACTCTTCTGAGATTACCTAAATTGCTCTGCAAACTGCTAATAGGCAATTTCACAGACACAGGTGTCCAAAGATAACAGGAAAAGTTCAGAAAACAGAGTTTAGCTAACTGATCTGTGACTGCTGAGAGCTTGTAAAGCTTTTAAAATGGGCTATGAGTGAAAGGAATTGGTGAGGAGCCCAGGTCTCTCAGGATATAATCCTTACACCTCTTTACAGTTGATTATGCGTCACTCACTGCAATAACCTGGTATTACTTGCTTGGCCTTTGTTCTTTGACCAAAGGCAGGGGGTAAGTCCATCATGAACTGTCCTGTACTTCCATGTGAAATTGCTGGATAAAGATGCATGAGGAGCTACACGGCTGAACAAAATAACTTCACTTCCTGTGGTGAAGCCTGCAGGCTGAATTTCAGGGAATGACTGACATTTCCAGCAGCTCCCTGAGATCTCTGGGGATCCCTGGCAGCAAAAGTGTGCTGAGCCATATGTTTCTCCAGGAAGCAGCCCAGGTCATGGTCTGTTAAAGAGAGAACCATTGTCCATTGTGATTACCTACACTCTCAGCTGCGCTTTGGAAGCTGGCAGGAGTGAAAATGTCAACCGTGAGTGCTGATGGGGAAACAGATGCCTCTCGTCATTTAAATGTAAGTTCACTCTCCCTATGGGAGAACAATACATGGATCTCTGGGCAACACTTGCATCCAGAGGTGGACCCTGAGCTAGGATCTGAGCAGGACCTCCTGAGGATGGCAAAGAGCAGCAGAAAGCCCAGCCAGTCTCAGGGTCAGGCACTCTGTGAACTCCCCCTGGCCAGGATGACTGTGGGGCTGTGTATGGTGTTGGCAAGCTGTGCCTGTGCTACAGTGGAAAGGCGTGCCCACAGCCCATGCAGACACGTGGAAGCTGTGTATGAACTACTGGGAGTCATGGCAAGGCAGAGTTCAGTGACAGCCAAGCACCAAAGAGCTTCTGCATGGGTTTTGCAGCTGGCTTGGAGCCATGTTGCCAGGTACGGGAGTGCCTGAACTACCCAATCTCGCTGCAGCTGAGGATGTGTGTACAAAATACAGTGGCGCTTTTCAGACACGCCCCACTGTGTGGCTGGGTGCTGTGGTGCCCATGCTGCTAATTTCTCCTCTTGGGTCAAATAGGAGGCAAATACCCTTGATTACAACACAGATTCACAGATCCAAAGAATTTATCAAGCCTAAACTGAAGTCCAGGGTCATATATCCCCATCTGCCCTTTTATTCTCCAGGGAATCTGTTTGCCTCTAACTCATTGACTCTGAATAGCTTCCAAAACATATTTCTTGGCAATGCTTGGATCTTCCCACCAGAAGGTCATCATCTTTTCATAAGAATAAGGGGAGGCACAAAACGCCCTAATTCCTTGGCAAATAAACAGGCCTCCATCAGACATGTACTCTTTCTAATGCCAGAGAGAAAGGCAAAGAAAAAGCTGTTAAAGAGTTTTGTTCCCCAATTTACAGGACAATTTGTCTCCCAGGTCTCCTTTCCTCATCAGTAGAAGCTCAGAATAGTGGCTAAAGTAAATGAGAAGGTTGTCTTAGTGGCAGGATGGTCTTTACACTGTCCTGTCTTGTGTGTCTTGTTCATGCTCCTGGGGTCCAGCTGACCTCTGCAATTGCCCCTTCAGGTCAAATGGGGAGGTACCACTGGACACTGGATTTTTCCATTTACCCTTTGTAATGAGAGGCCTGGCCAATTTCCAAATCTCATCTGGGAGTTTTACAGAAGGCACTGAGGACACTGGGGCTGCCTGTGGTTGCCCCACTGCTCTCTTCCTGTGGCACACAAAAGCTGTGGCTTTTGTTCTCTGCTGTTGGTCTCAGGCTTGTTACAGAGCCCTGGAGAGCATTTTGTGGCCATGGGCTGTGGGGTGGATGCCCTGGAGACCAGTCAGAACTAACCATCTTCCTGTGGTTGTGGTAGACTGAGCTGGTCCTGGGACCTTTCTAATTCCAACTTTGCTGTCTGGCGTGGCTCTTGGTATAATGCAGACCACAACATTTCAGCCAGTAATTCCCACCAGAAGGAATTACTCTTTGCTCTAGCAACAATCCTAGAGAGCCCTGGCATAAGGACTTCAAGTGAGCGCTCTCTTGCACCACGAACTTTTGCTTCTTCCTTTATTCATTAAGAAGATGAGAAGTGCAAGGTGATGGTGATCAGCCTTTCCCCCACTGCCTGGAGGAAAGCAAGGCAGAAGCAAAGCCCTCTTGGGCAAGGGGAGAGGGCTGCCCTGTGCCAAGGATTGCAAGAGATTGGGGGCTGTTCAGTACAGGTGATCCCAAATGTTATATGTATATGCATCCTGGATATTTATGCCATCATTGCATGCATGTCTTCTAGGAACTGGGCAGGCCAGGTGCTGAGGCCCAGTTTTCCTTCCTGCTGGGAGTTCTACAGAGTCCCTCACTTCTGCATGGGGCACAGGAGCCTGTGGTAGGTGTTGTCTACCTTGCACCCACCAGTTCATCTGTACTTCCTCCAGCCTCCTCATATCTAGCCTTCCCTAGGAACAGAAGACTTAGAAACAGGGATATGTGAATCCCTGCCAAGCAGAGATCCAGCAAGTGCTATTTAATGCTTCACTTTACCCGCCCTAGCCCTCCTTCCTCCTCTGCTCTTCAGTTCCTGCTTGCTGTGAAGACAGGGAGGTTATGCAGGCTGCCATCCCACACAGTTCATCCCTGCATCCCTCTCTCATGTATTGACAGGATCTGACATCTGCCCTCTGAGGGCTTTCCCCTGTGGGCAGCAGAACTGTAGAGGAGCAGCACACTGTGGTGTTCAGACAGGAACTGGCAACAACAAAATGCAGGGGAATTCAGAAATAGGCATTTGCAGCTCTGGTTTTAACTCTCCCTAGAAGGTGTTGCAACATTAGCTGGAACCTGCTATTTTTAGAGACGTTTTTTCATTTCATATGTTTGAATATCAGCTGACCACTGCCACTGAGAGCTAAAACTACAGACTGGGGCTGCTGTTGAAAATCAAGAATCATTCTCAGACCAGCCATGAGCCATACCTTCAGCTACCATCCATCAGCACAATTACACCAGCTGAGAGTCTTGCCCAGAAGCCTGGCTCCAAACCCATCATACGGGCTGAGAGTTAAGGGCTGCCCATTTTGTTGGAGAGACAGCTAAGACTGCAGCCAGGATGGACTCCTACATGCCCGGGCATCTGGGGTAAGGTGAGGGTAAAAGCCCTTGTCCTCAGCCTGTTGTTGGATGAGGCTTCACTGAACCAAAAGATCAAAACCAGCTGAGTAACATTAGTATAAAATAGTAGACTGAATGAGAGGATAGGAAGATTTGCCCACTGTTGTGTGAACAGAGGATAGGTAAGAACTGAGAGAAAGAACAGATGAGGAAGAGAAAACCTGAACACTTCTTTTTTTTTTTTTTTTTACACATTTGACCCTTCAGATGTCTTTGTGTGACTCCAATTGTCTTGTGTGATTGTTAGGTGTGTTTTTATGAGAAAAACTTGCATCATTAAACATTGTCTGAAATAGCCTAAATAAAGCCTGGTAAAAGCTTGCCATTGTCCAGTTAAACAATAAAAAGCCCAGATGGTTGCAAAGAGATCTGTACTTACATAGACTTAAAGATGAGGCCTTATTCCGCAGAATCAAGTTCTGTTCCCAATAAACCCTAAAGTTTTTGGGAGTCAGTATGTTACTCCACATATCTGCTTTTTTGAGAACAGATACTTTCACTATTGGTCCTTTCAGGAAAGGTGCTGGAGGCGAGGTGATCTGGTCTCTTCTTTCTCATAGCGGTTTCTGTCATCTCTATCAGAGTTAGAGATATCAGTGCTACTGACAGGCTGAGAACGAAGGGCACTCTGGCTTGTGTACACACCTTTGATCAGGCAAGGTTTGTGGAGAGCAACGGCTCTTGGAACTTGCTAGACCAGATACTGAAAAAGTGTTGGAGAAGACACTTTGGGGATGACTCCCTGCCAGCATTGCATTGCTCTTACAGGGATGTGGGTGCTTTGTGGACCTTACACCCTCACATCTGCATCAGCAGAAAGGACATCTAGCCTTGTGGCCAATGTACCTGGTGCCTCTGGTTCCACCTGGGCTCTGTCTCCATGTGTGTGGCCTCTGGTAATCAGGAAACCATGTTCCTCATTCCTTTTGTAGGCATTTGCATTGCCTCTCATAGGACCATAGCCTGGCAAAAGCCCTCCAGAAAATGGGGATGCATGGAGGCATGTACCCCTTGTGTTGCCAGAGTGAAAATGGCATCCTGGTGCCACACCATACTTTTGCTGATTTTCTTTCTGGAGTGGTTGCAGATGCTGAAAAACAGGGAGATGCTCTCTTTGGGGAGCTGCCCCCAGGATTTCCACAAAGCAATCACTGGGAAGTGGAGTAGGAGGCAGAATGGCAGACAATAAACCCTTGATACCTGCCCACAGTGCACCCAGACATAAACACTGGATGTGTCCTCTGGTTAATTCTACAGAATTGTTCCTGTATATGCTCACATGTGATCCATACCAAATCCAGGAGAGCTGGGAAGGCACAGGTCTGGAATTAGTACTTGTGGATCCCCGAGTTCAGGAGACTGCATAATAGAGGTAGCTTGGGGACCCTGACAGCTTTGAGGAATTGCTATGTGCTGGCTGTGTTCCCAGTAGAAGGATTAGCTGCAACAAAATGACATTAGACTTATTAATTAAATTAAGATCCGTTCATTATTTTGGGGCAGGATTTTCAAAAGTGCTCAGCCTTGCCCTAACTGTGCTCTCACCAAGGCTACACAGTCAGGTGTTGTACTGGCACTTTCAAGCAGAACAAAAGCCTTTAGAGAACTTATCTTCATTCTGAAACCCTTTAAGCAAGTATGATGGGAAAATGCAGTGGATCTTGGATTCCAATGCCACTCATGGGATATCTGCAGCTGCACAGGCTCTGTCTGCTTCCCTACATGAAGCAAAGTCAGCTTTGGGGCACACCTAGACAGGAGAACCCGAGGAAACAGCAGAGGACTTGGGGTACTCCCCAGATAGTCTCTGCTCCAGGAAGGGGACACAGGAGGGATGCTCCAGTTTTAAGATGTGCTTTAGGAACATGATACAAAATGTCCTAGGGTGCATATGACATTAAAAATCTCTTCATGCCTGCATCCTGTCCCTCTTCCAGTTTGCTTAATCCTGTCCTGCCTTTTTGAAGTGTCACCTGCCATCTCAGTCAATGCACAGGCCCTCCTCACTTCCTATCCCAAATTGTTCCAGAGCCTCGCTATCCCCTGGTAAAGTGACACTGCAGTTTGTACTAAAGATGTAGAGTACCTTCCTTCCCTGTCATTTCTTCCATGAGCAAAAGGTCAAAGCTATCACTTCTGTGACTGGGTAGGAGGGATAGTTGTGAGTTGAGTCATGCCACAGGCACAGGGTGTCCTATAGATCCCCTATTGTCTCGGGAGGGCAGTGAAATCCAGGCCAGCAGCCTCAGGCCTGATGCAGCTTTTCCAATGCTGTTGGTATTTAAGACAAATGATTATTATTTCAGAAAAGAGGAGGTGATACCTACCCCTTCCATTTATCAGAAAGGCTGACATTAAAAAGCCAGAGGCAACTGGGAATTTTTCCTGAACTGGGAGCAGTTTTTTCAAAATTACAGCTGAATTCCTTGCTGCCCTGCCTGCCATGTCATGGCACCCCGTTGAATTCATTGGTTTTCAGGGTCGAATCTGGCCTGGCAGCCTTCACACAAAGGCTATGGAGAAAACAGAGCTGCCCCCTTTTTTAAGACTCCCACAATACAGGATCTTGATGAAGTTAACAGCTGGCAAATGCAGAACGTGGAAAAGGAAATACTGCTTCAGGCAGCGCTGTCATTGTAACCCTTGGAATTCAGGGCTGCGGGAGGCTCTTGCAGATAGATGTTTTTTCAAGGACAGCAGCACAACAAATGCGACAGTCAGTAACAAAAGCTCAGAGAGGAAAGCAAGCCCCAGCAGGGGACGGGAGGAATTGCCTTTCAAGCATGGCACTGAGTGACCAGACGGGTAATTTGGGAGGTTGTCTTTCCCTAAGTATTCAGGAAATCTCTGGGAATGGGAGGCACTGCAAAATTGTCATTTTATAGTTTTGTACAATGTATCTGGTCAAAACCTGGAGAGTTTTAGTTTCCAGAGCCAAAAAGAGAACCTGGGCCAATTTCTGATCCTTTTAATGTTCTAACAGAGATTTCCATCACACATGCAACTAATCCTACAGGGTCAAACCCTCTGACAATGAATGTCCTCATAGTTTAGGTTGTATCAGCTAAATATGCAACTAAATATCTAAATAGCAAAGCAAGGCTTATGTGATTGCATTTTTTTCCATGCATTTGTCTCTCAAACTTGTCCCCTTCCCAGAAGAAACTCTGAGCCCATTGACTAACGTAGCCAAAGTTTACATAGGGTAGAGATCAATTACATTCCCATCATTTTTGTGGAAAGTGATTATTCAGAAGGCAGTGAGTGTCCTATGGCATACTTACAATCAGAAAAAACTGCAGTGTGATTTTAATGCTATCTGTGCAGTTCTGCCTGCTGACTGGATGTGGTCAGGGTCCATCCAGCAAGGCCCCATTGCCCCAGGGTCTCTCAGTGGTTAGTGTACATGCAAGATGCTGCACAGGGGCTTGAGCTCAGGTGCATGAGTGTGGAGGGGGAATTGAAGCATTTTGAAGGTGGGAGAGCTCAAAGGGAGCTTGGTGAAGGGGTTACTGCAGTGAAAAAGTATGGCCACAAGGCATTAACATGTAGGAAACTGGATTATGTCACGGCTCAGAGTGACTTGCTTTGTTTTCTGGATAGTACAACTCTCAGAAATGTTTCCTCTGCAGAGTGGTTTGTTTCCTAACATACACAGCTCTTGATACCAAAGGGGAATTTGTGTGAGTGCCATAATCTTTGTTCTTTGCAGCCTTATATTTAATCACAAAGACCTGATACAGATAGCAGACGTGTGGAATTAATGGGACACCATTTCAGCTCACTGGTAATCTGAGTTGCTGTTACTTCGCCTGTTCGAGTGCCCTTTTGTCGTACAGTTTAATTCTGATTTTAAAGATGCTTCCCATCTATGCAATGCATTGATTTCAGTAAAATTATCCCTGTGTTACACCAGGGACTCAGGCGCAGTATTTAGACCATTCACTTTAAACTCATCTCAGTAGAAACCATGTATAAATTCCACCGAGTCTGGGGACTCTTGCCTTAAGTCAGTGGTTGTTTCCTACACACAAAGTAGGCAGGAGATGTTAGCTTTCTGAGTAGGGGACATTTTGTGATGACCATAGGTAGGTGCAAGTAACAGGTCATGGCAGGCAGAAGTCAGAATCAGATCTGACAACTTAATAAACACATAATTGCTATTTTACAGGAGGCATCACACAGCACTGTACCAAGAACAAGAAACGTGCATTGAGTGCCCAAAACCTTAGATCAGCCATTTGCTGGAACTCAGTAACCAAATTATATGCTGCTGTCTTGGGTAAGGGCACAGTGGGTATTTCCAGAAGTGCTTCAGGACCATTAGTCTCGCTGGGATATGTGCATGACAGAGTTAAGTGCATGAGCAGCTTGGAGGTCTTGGTAGGCAGGTACTTGAGAAGTCACAGCTCACTAGGACTCTGCTGCTTCTTGGAAATTGCAAAGAGGTTGAACTTGCAAGCTCAAAGAAAGGATACTTCAGTTGTTCTCACTGCAAAATCTACACATGAACACTTTTAATTTCTTTTAGGAAGTTATTTCTTGCCTGAAAAGGGAGAACTGAGCTGGATTTTGGATGTGTCACTGTCACGTAACACAGCAGGGCTCAGAGAAAGGCCTGTTAGTCCATGTGCACAGCAAGATGCAGTACAGCAGTCAGGGTCCTGTGACCAGCATGCCCCAGGGGTTTCCCAGTTTGTTACACCTTGCTTTGCAACAGGAGCATTTTGGTCCAGGTGCAGGTCTGCAGGGGCACAGCAACACCACCTGCTGAGGGACGTGGTGTCACCTTCCTGAGAGCATGTGAGGGAGGGAGGGGAGGATGAAGGCAGCCCTTCGAGCCTGTAAGCTATTGCTGTATGCAGTGGATCATACCACTGGTCTGAGAGACAACAGCAGTAATACACACAGCACTTAAATGCCTTAAACATGGCTCATGTTGAGTGCTCTGCTGTGCATCCCAGTAGCACGAGATTTTCCAGGTAGCCTGTAATTGTATAAAATTTAGTTTTTTGTGGAAACCAGATAGAAATGGGTAATTACTCACAGAAGGAGGTCATAATTGCCTTCACTAACAAGTAAGGGCAGAAACTGTTGCCTTTAGCCCCACTTTAAAAGGACAAAGCAAAGAGCAATTGGCAACAGGAATTTCCCATAAGGAAGAGGTGCTTGGTATTTGACAGGGTAATTGAATGTTTAGAGGAACTGGCTGACATGAAAATACACTTTCTTTTGTGTGGGTCAGGAAGACCAATCTTTGACAACAGCCAAAGATGCAGGATGGAGGACTGTCAGGAGCCAGACAAAAAATGTGGTGTAGACAAAGTTCTCATTTGTATTTTGCGTGCCACAACTTCCCAAGGGACTGTGGTGTCCACCTGGAGTTGCCTGGCAAAGATGTCCAGGGCTTGGAATACTTGGCTTTTAAAATCTTTTTAAATACTGATGTCCCTTTGCATAATGTTCCCTCCCAGCCTGCGTCCATTATGTCCAACAGTCTTTGTTTTGGGCGGTTTAGTGCTGCTGAGCAATGAGATGTTCTGTGTCCTTTCCTTCACATGATCTCCAAAAGGCCTTGCAATTCATTGTGCAGCCACCCTTACTGTTAGCAGAGCGCAGAGTGAAAGAAGCACGTGGGACAGGAGAAGGGGACTTTTGCTGGCAGGACACACATGGAGGTGGTGGAGGAGATCTCCCTCAGGGCGCCAAGGGAGTGGTGGAGCTGGCCTCTGCAGGACACTTCTGTTCCCTGCAGGCAAGAAAGAAAATTTTGAAATGGGGGGCTTTTAAATAATGGTCTTGCCCCATTCCCTGCTCCCCTCCTCTCTTGGTACCCCCTCATGTCATATCCTGTGGATTAAGGATACAGCATTTAGATAAAACGCTCCAAATTTGTCTCTTTGCAGCAGGTCTTTCAAATGTTCCATCTCCTCACAGCTCACACTGTTCAGGGTATTTACATAAAGGGTCCACTAGCCGTGGAGAGAGGCTATTTCTTGCCATCCTGCTTTTGTTTTGAATTTTGCATGGACAGGGACTGTGTTGTCAACCCATTAATTGTCACAAAGTTAATGGCTTGGATCTACGGGCCACAGGCTTAAATTTCTGGGAATGAGATTTACTGCAGACTATCACATGAGGATACTGTGACAATCTAGTTGAGGTTTAAGAAGAGCAATCCTATTAGCTTGAATTGCCGATAGGGATCAAAGCTCTCTTTCCTCTTACAGAAATGCCGTGGAAGCAAACTGATCACTGTCCAGGTCTATCAGACCATGAAACTAGATTAGCAAACTGGTGCCTCTGTGGCCAAATGACAGAGCAGCTGAGGCCGCTGTACATAGAGGAAGAGAGAGAAGTGGGGAGATTATGCAAATATGTGGCAAATAACTCACTTTATAGGATATAATTAAATAAAAGTGAAGGTACAACAGCACTACCAGCTGAATACGAACTCACTTGCACAGGTAGCAAAGGACACATTCAATGTCATGGCCAGGAGAACCACCTCAGGAATGAACAGCATCCAAAAATTTGTCTTCATAGCTACCAGCTTTTTTGTGGTGCACAAGCAGAAGAATGTAGACCCTTTCCTGCCAGGTATGTGCCATACCCTGAAACAGTTGGCCTTTTATTAGAGTTTAGGAAATGAACTGAGATGAAGAGAGGAGAAAGAATGGTGATTAATGGTTATATGGTTGGTACTAGCCACATCACTAATATGACTCTAGTGGTCTGAATTTTTGTTAGGGCTATGGGAACAGGGCTTTCTGGTGCTGTGCAAGCAAAACAAGCCATGGGTTCTTTGCCAACAAATATTCTTGATTAGTCCCACACACCTCGAGGGATGCTTCGAGCTGATAGCTGGATGTGGCTTATGTAGAAAAAATTATGACTTACATCCCCTTGGAGTGGGACAGGTATCTGGTATTCAACTCTCCTGCCCCTGACTTAAAACTGATTTACAAAAAATCCCAAGGCAGAATTTAGTCCTATGGCAAATTAAGTATATCATAAGGAGCCAAAGCCCTGTGTCTCCTCTCAGGGGAAAAATCTGGAGCAAATTGTCCTGCTGGCCCCCCCACCTGCTGGGATTGCAGTACGTCATAGGTTTGGCAAAGACCTAACAGGCTTCAGTAGTCAGCTAGCACCAATCGGTCCGTCTGTGGACCAGACTAGGTCTAGAAGCAGGGATTAGTTAATAAAGTAATGCCAATTTTTGGCTAACTGTCCATGTGGACAGGTAGTGTTTGAGTACCTTTGTATAATTAGCCAAGTTATGTGCATTTAATTTGGTGGGTAGATGCTCTGAGGTTAAAATCAACCCTGACCAGGTTGTATTGATAAGTAGGATAGCCCTAGTAAATACCAGCAGAGTATTCTCAAGATGTCTGTACTTCACTCTGCAAGGCAGAACTTTGCCCTGTGCTCCGTATTATTCCTTGCAAACTTACCATAGACTACTGATTTTGATAGAAACTTTGGCTCTTCTTCTTCTCTCAAGTGCACTGTCTTTGCATTGAAACATACAGAACGTGCTTTAAAATGGGTGAAAAGTCTTCAACAGTTTTAGTCCCTTGAATCAGCCGAGCCATATGATTGACATATCACAGGCATTTCTCCTTGGCAAGAGAGTTTGCTTACTTGATAATTCACCAGAGCTGGAATTTCCTTCCCTCACAGGTCTCGCCCACAGCCCAACCTTGCAGCCACAGCATGTGCTGTTAGCAAAGGAAACTTTGCTCCTCATTTTGCTTCTGCCTTTTGATGTTTCTTACTGTGCGCCAAGAATGTGAACTCTTTGGTACACACAGAAATGGGGGAGGTACTCTACATAAAGCTATACATAAAAGTTGGCAGCCAAGACAACCAATTATGTAGAATTAATAGTCAATACCTTATTGATTACATCTTATACGACAAGTCCCCAAGTCCTATTACTAAGATTTTCCAGTACAGTAGTTGTTAGTTTGTTTTTCTTTCCCCTTTTTTGTTTTGATTTGCTTCTGGTCTAATCATGACTGGAAATAAGCCTTATTCACAGTTCTGGCAGCAATTCCTGCCCACAAGTTTTGGGGAAGTTCACACTGTAATCCCAATATGGATTTGCAATTGATGGTCTTGCCTTGAAATTGATCTGAACTGGAACCCAAAATGTGAATGCCACATTACTCTGCTTAAATGCAGGTTTTGATTTTAATGCTAATCCAAATCTGTATTTCAGGACTTGACAGGAAAAAAAACCAGTAGTACGAAATAGTATCTGAAAAAAGCAGGAACAATAACATCAATAAAAGCAATAAAACCAATCATATCCACGCATTAGACCTCCTATGCTCATAAAGAATACATTTATGAGTGCTTTTGAAACTCAGCACACAGAGATCCTTCATCTAAAATTGTTGCACGTGCACTTCTGGTGTGCAACATAGCAACAGCAGGATTCCAGTGCAATCTTTAGGGGAAAAACAAAAAATAACATCAAATAGTGTCACAATTGAAACAGAGGGGAACATTCAAGCAACGTATAATTAACCCAGCTGGAATTTGGTCAGGATATCCAGGTTAACACCTCATTCAGTTAGTGGGCTGTGTAGTAAATTGTTGAATATTGTTGTTTAAAAGTGAAATAATTTACTGAGCTCTTTTCATGTGTGGAATATACAAGAAGGTCAACTGCCTTTTTAACATCTGGTAGCAGAACCCTGGTGATTTACCTGCACTCTGGTGATTGTAGATAGCCAAATGATGGATGACTTTGCTAGAAAGCTCACTCTGTTAACTCATACAAGCCCACAAGGAGCCTGATAACTCTGCTTTGTGGAAACATTAAAGGCTTTGTCTGCAGCTTGTGTAGATTGACAAAGCACCATAGATGTCAGTGGGACTCTGCTGATTTATACGTGCTTTGGACATATCTCTAAACCAGAAGGCCATTCATTACTCTTTCTTGCTCAAAAAAAAAAAAAAAAGGAAAATAAGAAAAATAGAAATAGAAAGTACCATCATTGATTACTTACTTACTAGAAAACATTTAACTCAGATTTTCAAATTATGGTTTGAATCAAATCTAGGATTTGGACATAGCCTGGATGAGGAGAAGACTAGATGAGCTGATGCCACACTTACCTTAATTGCTTTGCTGCCCAGCACATGAGTCTGTAGGAAAGCCAACAGGAAAATTACAGAAACAGCAAGCAGAGCAGTAGATGGTCTTAAGGAGGATCAGAAAACTGATTAGGGGCTAAATCTCCCCTCAACCTAATGAACCATGCACAGGGGAGAGACTGCCTGCATCTCCCTATCCCTTTCTGGCTTCCCACATCTCATGTCAGTTTAAGCACAGCCTAACCACACCAATTGTGCTGACCCTGTAGAGCTGACCTTCCTCTCTTATAGAGGTCTCTCTTTGATCAGCATATCTGTATTCTGAGAGACTCTGAGCACATTGCATTGACTGACAAAAACTAGTTTTTCTGTCTTGCTGGCAAGAGGAAGCTAATATGGTTAGGGAAAAGGAAGGTGAGTTCACTCTGTTTTCTGCCTTATCAGCGAAACTGTCAGTCTGCAGCCACAGCATGGCAGCTGGTGGAAACTGAGGACAGGAAGAGCATAGCATTGCTTTATTTCTTCCCTATCCATAGGCTGAACCTGTAGGAATGGCAATTAGAAAATTCATCTTATGACTTTAGATTTTTGCTTCAGCTTCATGCCAGACTTCAGCCAAGCACAGCACGCAAGTGTAGTTCTCCACTGTGGCTGACTTGGAGGCAGCGTGGAGGGGATGAGTGTCCAACAGACCAAGGGCAACAGTTTTACTGCACGGTCCCCCTCCAGATTGCTCTTGTTTTCCACATATCCCAGGATTACCAGAGGATGCTCAGCCTGCACTGATTTACTGACTTGGCAAATATCGAGCAGAGCACAATCTATGCTGTATGTTGCAAGGAAGCTAACAGGGGATGAATGAGGGTAATGTTTGCAGTCAGGACTTTCCTTTACAAACACTGAATCATGCTGTTGTGAAACCAGGACCGAGTGATGAATGACTCACTGTTGGCAGCACACACTGCCCTATCAGTAGGCTCTGTTCGGGGGATGTGGGGGCTGGTGTTTGATATCATCTCTGAGATCCCAGCTCCCAGCATGCTAATGAGTAAGGCACACTGTGGCCTGTATTGATCTGTGATTTGGTTATTCATGAGGCTCTGCACAAAGACACCCGAGTTGCTGGAAGTCCTGTTATTCTCTAACACAAAGATGTTGCTTTGGGGATGTTTAAAAACATCTCTCTTGTTTGGTTGTGATGTTTTCAGCTTGGATCTCTTTTTTTTGAGGATTTTTTTTCCAGTACAAATGCTTTGTAGTAATGAAATGCAAAACTTCATTGGTAAGGGACAGAATAAGCATGCTTAGATGATTCAGAGAAATGAGAGTGAGAGAGAGATCCCTGGGCCAGTGGTTCAAAGTCAGTGCCTGCTGGTTATGAGGTAAAAGACACATCCCCTATTTGAGTGCAGGTGATTATATCATATGACCCAATGCAGAGGCCAGAGAGGACCTGCCTGTTGGTAGTGCTGGAAATGGGTACACTGCCAGCCTCAAAAAATGGAGAGGGAGAAATGTTCTTTTCAGTGGAAAGACATCAAGCTGCTTGTTCCGCAACTGGTTCTAAGCTATGGCACTGATTTCCCTCCCAAAGACTCCCTTCAGGATGTGAGGAAAGGGTCTGCATCTTGAGACAGACAGGGTTGAGAATGGTATCACAGGAGGTCTCCATACTTGACATGATAAGAATCCCTACTAAACCAGCACTGCACCCACTTTCTACTGAGACTCGGCACAAGGACTGAAGTCCCAGAAAGTTTATAGAGTGATGTGTCCTCTCAAGGTGAAAGGAGGTGTTCACAGATGAACAGTGAAGCACAGGGAAGGTTGGCCTTCCTCTGCCAGCTCTCTGGGATTAAACAGGAGACTTCAGCCTGCTTCAGTTGCTGCTACTGGGTCTGTAAGTACCAGATCCCAAGCTCACTGCAAGGCTCCCAGTAATTTAGGCAGACTACAAATCAGGCTGTGAATAAGCTCCATGTTCGCTCAAATAGACTGAATGGAATTTGAGAGATGGGAGATAAGAGCTCTTCCCAGGACAGGGCAGAAACAGACGGCCTGGTTTCCTTCACAGAGAAGTCCTGCATTAAAAAGGCTCAGCATCTGCACCAAGGACGGGCAAGGCAAACACGCAGGAGTACCTTTATGCATTGACAGAGGTTAGAGTATTGTTGCAGACCAAGCCGTAGGGATGTGACAATCCTGTCTTTCCATTAAATAGCTGCAAGTTGGTTTAAGAGGGACAAACCTTACTTTTCAACAAATAATGTAGCTTAATTAATCAAAGAGAAGACATATGCATTCAAGCTCCGAAGCAGTTTTTCTCTGACAACAGTCCCCTCCCTGTGAGTCTGTGTCATGTGGTAGTATAAGTATGGGCTAAATGACACTTAAGACTGAGTAAACAATATGATTGCAAAAGCAACTGGGAAAAGGAGCATGGAAATTGAATGAAGCCCAGAAATATGTTCTGAATCCCCACCCCAATCACACTGTGGGAGGAACTTGACATTGCCATAAATAAAAGTGCATGTTAAAAACCTTTCTATAGTTTCTGCAGAGCATTCTCATGGGGCCCAAGATGGCTGTTGATAGCCAAGAATGCATTACACTGAAGGATCACAAGTTCTGGAAAATCCTATCAAATTTTACGGAAAACGATAACATTCCTGCCAGCTTAATGAACCATCACTTCAAGGCTCTTAGGAGCAGTACACCCACTACTGAAATACATGGATGGTGCTTGCAGAAGAGATAAAGCCCTCCAACAGTCCTGTGGTGTTAGCCAAGCTAAACTATGTTCCATCTCTGACAACCACACAGCAGTACTCACTCCTGACATGTTCCTATAAATATTCTGAGCCTCTACAGAAACCTACTGGCTTCAGCCCCAGCCTGCTCTGTAGGGTTTTCCTGAAAGGCTTTATGGCTTTACTAATAAGGTAGACCCCAGATTAACCCCCATTCTCAGATTTTTCCCTTAAAAAGCCCCCCCAGCGATCAGCTTGGGAAAGCAGGCAGCAAAAATAATGGCTATCTCCAAACCTCCACACTGCACAGAGGTCTCTGCCCAAGCCCTGGGCTCGGTTGTTTTCCTCACTAATATAAAGGCTCTGGGAAGGGGAACTTTGGCACTGAGCTGCTTTGGGAAGAGGTGAATGTGGTTGTGAAGCCAGGCAGCTCAGGAGGAGAAGTGTGGAGTGGGCGCATGAAGAGACAAAGGCAGATATCTGAGCAAGCACAGTGTGTGGCCCTGGGAAGAGCCCAGAGAGAGGGGGCTTTTGGGTGGGGGGCTTGGCCAAAACAGCAGGGGAAGTTGGGAATAGAGAAACCCTCTCCTGTGACTTGACTCCTGCTGTGTAACACAGGACTTTGTCTCTCCTTTGTAAATAAACAAAGCTGATTGCAAAAAACTACCTAAGCCCTGCAGTGACATTTCTTCCTGACTGGAACTACCTACAAGCTTGTGGGTTTTAGCCAGCCCCATGAGTGGAAAAGGAACAGCAGGGTTTTGTGTAGACAGACAACCTAGCAATATATTAAAGACATGTATTTAAGGGATATGTGGCAGAAGTGAGCAGAAGACACAGATGGCAGCAGGGGTAGGTAATACTTCATAGAATCCATGAGATCCTCTTTCTTCTTGAAGAAATGGTATCTGATGTAGATAAATGCAAATACGATTTTCCCCAGTTTCAATTCTTGACTGTAAGTACAGGCTAATTCTTCTGCTGCC
Source organism: Monarcha castaneiventris obscurior (assembly GCA_026261815.1). Taxonomy (NCBI): domain Eukaryota; kingdom Metazoa; phylum Chordata; class Aves; order Passeriformes; family Monarchidae; genus Monarcha; species Monarcha castaneiventris. The sequence goes on from JAMPIT010000472.1 coordinate 5,515,945, forward strand.
TCATTTTCTTGTGTGTAAGCACCGAGTTAATGGGGAAGTATTTGTGTTCCTTCAAGTAGCTAGGAGGTGGGTTACCACTGGCTTCCTTAATCCAGGTACCTTGTTATCTTAATTAAAAGCCAAAATCGGCTTTGATCTCCCTACAACTTCATTGCATAACCAGTTTCATTTACTGTTGTTTAAGCTCAGTTTGCTTTCCATGATGAAAAGAATTTGTATTTCACACTGAGCAGGAAGTCCTACTTAAATGTTTCCTGGTTTTGATCTCCTTAAAGGGAATTAAATTATGTTCCTGGTTAAAAAAATTCATGGCAAACAGATTACTGAGTCACCAGACTTGCCAACCATGAGCCAACAGGGCAGCAGGCTGGACACCTGGAGGGTGAAGTTGCTCCATTCTCTTGCTTTAAATGTAAAAAGGACTGTGGAGATGGTTCAAATTTGGTTTGTGACCCCCTTTTGTTGTAGTTTTTGCTGCCTTTCCAGTCTGGCTTCTCACATCAGTTCAACTGGACCTTTACACCTTCTCACCCTGTTCCCTTGAGCAGGGAACACAAGCAGGGCTGGTGACAATTGCTCTGGCCACTAGGTAGGGTGTGGGAAACCGCACCCACCCCTTCTTTCCCCCTGACAAAACGATTCTCAGGATACTCTTTCGACTCCTTTGGTTGCTGTAGCACTGAAGATGTTGGGAACGACCAGGCTGGAGCAGCCCAAGAGCTACTGTTGGTTTCTGCATCCCCAGCTTTTCTCCAAAGGCAGCTCTGGTGTGTACCCGACCCGCCCTGACCCTCCTTAGTGCTGGCACGCCTGGAAGCTGTGCTGCAGAGCTCTGATCTGGCTGGAGAGGATGTCCCACCACCTTGCTGTCCTCCTGCATCTGCAGAGCACCAAGATCTGTTGGCTGCCATGCCCTGGTGGCACAGCCAGGTTCCTGACAAAATCTGTGTTAAGACAATCTGCTGCTTTCTGCAGGAGTCTGAAGGGAGCAAGTGAGTTTGCTCCTGATGATGCAGGAAAAAGCTTTCTAGGTTGTTGAGTGGCATTTTAGATCATTTAAGAACATTGATCTTTGCCCTGCTCTCCAAACATGCTCCAGACTGTATCCCAGAGCATATGTTTCATTTTGCGTGGGATCTGGGGAGATTTACTTGTTGCCAGGTAGCCACACTCACAGCGTGGCGAAGCCCAGTAAAGCAAATGGGACTAACATACTTTCTCACTATGCACACTATATAAATCCAAGGAACTAGCTGCCACATAAAGCACTCAGCTGCCTGTTTTGGACAGCAGAGGGGATCAAATTGCTTTAATTCTCTTCCCTCTTTGCCCCGAGGCAGGTAAGAATCAGCTTTTGTGACTCTGGGAGATGCCTCTGGTTTCCTGCTGCTGCCTGGCAAGAGCTTTTGGCATTTGTGGGGGTGACCCAGGAAACCCCGGTGCAGGGGGAAGGGAAGCCGAGCTCTCAGGGTCTGAAGTGTTCTTGCTTCTCATCTTACCACTCAAAGGAAGCAGGAAAGAAAATGTTGACACATTTTCCTCACCAGTTGCCCTACATAAAACCAGTTATCTGCTTAAATGGTTACAGAGAGGCTGAAGTTTGCAATGCGTTGTCTCCAAGTTAATCCTCTGTGTCTCCATCAATCGGTGTCACAGGAGTTAACAAGAAGCCAGAAAGAGAGATCAGGTAAAATTTAGCCACTTAAAGAGGAAGTCAAACAAATGTCTCTTTTGAGTGTGTTATAATTTTACAGGGTTTGCTTTCTTTATACCCTCCCCTGCCTAGTATGTGATAATCTTTGCTTGCTGTTCCCTCCTCTTTTATCCCATCAGCAGCTTGGCCCTCGCAGTTTTTCCCAAAAGGGCTTTGCTTGTGCTTGTACATTGTATTATCTCTTTCTCCCCTGCAAACCCTCCCATTTCCATGCTGTTTAACATGCAGGTAGAACAGCAACACTCCTGAAGAAGCTCTGGCATACCAGTGCCCTTGGAGATGCTCTGGATCACATAATGAGCCTCCTGAGATGTGTTGGTGCATGACTGAGCTTTAGTGGGCTAACAGAGCCCCAGACTCATTTATAGAACAAGTTCTTCCCTAAATCACTGCCTGATACTGCAGGCTGTTTGACCTTGGGACAATTAATAGGGAGTAACAAGGTCAAAACAGTGTCTTGGGTGACCTTGGGCAGTGTCCAAGCCATGGGCTAGTCCTGTCTTAGCCTTCATTTTGACTGGTGTGGCCTGCTCCCTGCCTTATTCTAATGAGACCCTGCAAGTCCTAAGGCCCCGTGCAATTGACCTGAGAGCTCGTCCCAGTCCCAAGCACAATTTGGAGAAGGACTGGGCCCTTAGGGGAAAGCACTTGGCTACTGTCTCCCTCCTGTGATGAATTCAGATGATGTGACTGCGTGCTTTAATCTCGTGAGAGGAGTAGAGTCCAGCATGCCTGAAAGAGAGAATTTTTGGCTAAATGGGGCAGGAAAGGCAAGAGCACATACAGCAATTATGTCTGCTTGTACAGCCTACACAAATGCTGTGGGCCAGCTGGACAAGACTGCACGCAAATAAGAAATTTACACAGATATCTACCTGGCTCACAGACTCAGACAAGTATCTGCACGTACGAGTTCATGTGTATACAGCAGACCGATTCCAAGCCAAACACAAATTATTCCACGAACTCCAATGGGACAAAATTTGTTTGTGTAGTTTCAGAGGCCAGTCTGAAAACTTGGAAAGAATATTTTCCAGGCACTTGACCAGTTTCTGGGTAATCTGAAAAATGGTATCTTTTACAGAGATTTATATAGCTATAAACACACCCTCACATATGCACACGTATGTATTTGATAGCTTTTAACTTGCTTTTTTATTTGTTTTACCCCCATTCTACTCTAATTGTTAACTCACTCTGGAATGTGAGGATTAAGGGAAGCTAACCTGTGCTTCTCAGAGTAGAGTTTTTGGCCTACAAAATGCATAGGAGTGGTTTTTGGGGAAGGGAGGATGCATTTTGCTTCCTACATACACTTAGCACCAGCAGTCTTTAGTTCTACTTAAATGTAAAGGAAACGTTACCAAGGAGGGAAGTGCCTTGCATTTTTTGAAGTCTATTATTAAAATATAACAAAAATCAGACGAAAGTTTGCATTGCGACCCATTGAAAGATCCATGTCTTTTGGACTGCTCTTGGCAGGAAAAAGTAATTTCTTCCATATGGTTGGGGTAACTCCATTGTGCGAGGGCTGCTGAAAAGGTGGCTCACATTCTTTGTGTTTGTTTTCTTGTGGGATGGCAGATTGCCCGGCACCTGAAGGCAGCTCACCGCAGCACCGTCACTTGGGGGCTGGAGCGTGTGGCTGCTGCCAGCAACTCTCCTCTTGCCACCTAAACCATAGAGTGAAAGGGCATCCGAGTGGCTGCTTGCAAGGCTGGCATCCTCACGTCCCACAAGGCTCCTGTGCCCTTGGGTTGGCAGTGTGGGTGTGCCTGGGTGGGATGTCCTTGGTGCTGTGGGTATCAGGTTTTTTCTCCTCACCCTAATCTGGCTGGCCTGTGCTCTCGGGTGGTGGAAAACAGCAGAGGTCCTTTGCAGCAGGGCAGATTTTCATCAGCAAGGAGGCTGCCCTCTCAAGGTAATGTGGCAATATCCCAGCCATCAAAGGGTTCATATGGGCACGTGGTTTACCTTTCTCACCTCACCTCCAGTCATCAAAGCAAGCAGGACATGACAGTACTGTGCATTCCTGTTGGAAATCCCAAAATAAAACCAAGGCTTCTGGAGACAGCTCCTCAAAAGGGAGATTTGAAAGAGCTTGTGTGCTCCCCTCCAGATGATTTTATCTCTGACTCACGACATGAAAACGAAAGATACCATCGGAAAGAATCCTTCCTTCTCTCCGTGTGCTGTTTGCTTGTTTGTTTCTATGTAAATGGGGTTAGGTTAGGGTTAGGGTTGGCCTGGTAACGGAGGCCACTGTGCTCCACAGTGTCCCCTCCCTTTGCCCAAGTGCATGAAAAAGGTAAATTTAGCTCTTTGCTCATCCTTCTATTTATGTGTTAAGAGCTAACAGAGTCATCTTGACTCAAAAGCTGAGATATTAAAAAAATTGATTGTAGGAAGAAAGCACGGCTTAATGGATTGACCAGCAACTTATAGGTCAGGCATTGAACTTCCAACTGTGGCTACTCATAGCTGACAATGACCACCCTCTGACATGGTTTTTGGGAGCTGAAAAAGCCCTACTGAGCATGGCAACACCCGGGCATGCTGTCGAGCACAGCGCAGTCTGCCGGCCTCAGTGCTGCTGCCCACAGCTGAGGAGCCAGAGCCCAGCAAAGCTCTATGCCAGGGCAGTGAGTTGTTTGAGCTAAAGCAGTGAAAATAGGAAGGGAGAAGTATATGAGAAATAGCTTTAAAAAATGAAATAGCTTTAAATACATCTTATCAGGGGGTTGATTAAAAAAAATATATTGGGTGAGTTCAAATCAATGAAAATACTGGAAAGGGTGCTTTCCTTTCCTTCTCACTTTTGTGTTTATTTCCCTCTTTTCAGTTCCCCCAGCTCTGTCTGGCAGAGTAGAAAAATAGATAAGTGACACAAGGAGAAAAAGAAGGCACACAGGATGCAAAATAAGAATTTTTTAATGGGAGAAAGTACCTAAAAATCAGGGAGAGAGGACTTACACAGAAATGGTTTTAAAATAAGCACCATTTTTAATGGGTGGGGGGGGAGGTTGGGGAAGAAAGAAAGAAAAAACCCACTTTAAACAAATAGTTGTAGCCACAAAATGAGATAGCAGAGCTGTGGTTTGGCTTTGCTTAAGGCCTTTTATGCCCAGAAGCACATTCCTGGGGGTGACAAGGAGGAATTCTTGGCCCAGAGTCATTTGAAGGTACCTGAGGAAGTCAGAGCTAGTGGGGAAATAGTTACTTGATTAACATGAAGTTGTGAACACTGAGTCTTTCACGCCTGCACCAAGGGCTTCAGACATGCACTCAGCAAGACTGCAGGAACTCGTGGGATGCTGTTCTTAATGCAGTGTCATCATATACGCCCTGATTTTCAGGCAGAATATGCACGGGAATGATGGGGTAGGTCTGTGACCCCTCTCCTGGGAGGTAACCAAGCAGTGCTAAATGCCCGAGGATGGAGAGGATTTGGTGACCTCCTCCGGGCAGAATGACAGATAACCTACTTCAGCCCAGGGAGAGCCACTGCTAAGTCTCACTGTCACAGCAGGCCACTGAGCCATTGGCAGCCCAGCCTGCTGATAGCAGAGCTGTACAATGGCCAGTTCATTACTGGAGCAAAAACATCTTACAAAAGCTAGAGCCAAATAAATGGGAGCATTAGGATCTCATTTTCTACAGCATTAACACTATGATGAATGTGAAATCTAATCCCTGCTGGCATCATCAATACCGAAGACGACAGTGCTGTGTGTCAAGAGGTGTTGTCAGAGTCCCTCAGGAATTGTATGCAGTGATCAGAAAACCTTGTGTCTCTTTCCCCCTCCTCACCAGCTGTCTCTGCTTACAGGGGGCCACCTCATTTCCCACCAGTGAGGGACCAACAGTACAATGGCAGGCACATGCTGAAGAAAGAAGCAAAGTTTTTTCTTCAAAATTATTTTGGGAGTGAGCTGTTACTTGGAAGCAGAGAGAGAAGCTCGTGTTAGAATAGCTGCTCCAAGAACAGTAACTCTGCCTGGATGAATTTATAATAGCCACTTCATCTGGTGCCAGGAAGACACTGAACCTCCAGTGAGTCATTTTTCCACAGCCGTGATTAGGTTAGGATGAACTTCAGGTATGCGCTTTGTTTTTTATGGTCTAACAACCACAGCAAAGTTTTGAATCCCTCCAGTTTTACCCACAGGGAGGGGCTATGCCCATCTTTCTTGGGTGGTTCTACTTGAAACTTTCTGTATTCTTCATGGAAAAGGCTAAAATATGTTATCTGGAAGAGCACTGGGTTTGGTTTTTCTGTCTCTCAACACCTTCATACCCAAATTCCACTCTGGTCTAAGGAAAAGCCTTGCCATTGACAAGGGGTAGGGGCATTGGACAGCCTCAAGATGCAGAACTGTAGATGCTACAGAGTCTAATGGCCAGGTTTGCTGCATGTATCAAAGCCTTCTTGTAATCCTTTCTTCTAACTAGAAATTCTCCCTTACAGGTGTACTCTGGGGCTCCAGATCCTCTCCTGTCTTTATGCCTTTCCCCATGTGCTTCCTTCAGCTCAAAGTTACCCTTTTCTCCACGTCAAGGAGAAACTTGTCTTAAGGTGCACCCCAATTTCCTTTACTTCCCTTTGTGTTTTTGAGCCTTACTGTTTATTCCTGTTCTACCACTCATCTTTTCTTTCTCTTTCAGGGACACAAAGTTTCAGGCAACGCTTGATTTGTTGGCTATTGTCTGGGAGGTGTGGGCCACCACCACCTGATAGCTTTGGAGGTGGGTGTGCCCATTTGCTCTTGTGTTTCTGTTACATCCTCTGGGCTTTGCTAAATGTCACCAAAACCTGTGCAGGGACGTGGGAGTAGAACAGCCCCTGAAACTTTCAAAGCAGTGTGTCAAAATGAGTCAAAGCTGTGCTTTAATACCCAAACAGTACTGCCTAACTGAGCACAATATTTTGCGAACTCTGACAAGCAGACCTTTATGATAATAAAAATCCCTCTGCTTTTTCTGAAGCTAGGAGGTCTCATCTCATGTCAGGCCTTCTTGTCATGTGCTCTAAGGAATGGGAACTAGCAAAATGGCTTAGATAAAGCAAGAACTGCTTTTAAACTGAAGCTTTGTTGTGGCCCAGAGATTTTTTCCTAATTAGCTTTGGAAAAGCTACTGTTAACTTTCATTGCTTTTTCTGGTTTCATACACCTGCGGCTTTGCTGTGCATCCCGAAGGATAAGGATCAAACTATCAGCAGCAGGGTGACGCTTCTTACAATTCAGGCCTGCCCCAACAAAGGTGGGAAGGAAACTTTTTGAGAGAAGCACATTTTTGGTGTAGTTCTTGTGCCTGTGGTTTAGCCTTTGGGCTTGGGCGTGACCTTCTGGGTGGAGCTCCCAGACTTTCTGGGGTCACGAGGGTGGGGCACACCAGCAACTGGAGACCATCAGCACTAGGAAGCGAGGATGAAGAGATAATCTTCAGCTCCCTGTTTCTGGCCTGGTTTGCCCATATTTCATGGCCTATCTCCATCTGATCTGTACATTCCTGGTGGCATACCTCCCTGAAAAAGTATCGCTTTGTTTGTTTTGTGCTATACTTTTGAGGAGGATCCTCCTTACTTACTGGGAGCAGCATCTGCAGCCTGGCAGAGGGGAGACCCACGCTGAGCTTTCCCCTCCACCCTGCTTGGGCCATTCCTGGGCTTCTGCCATCACCCAGAAGGAAAGGGCATGATGTGCTCTGCCAGCACAGGGGCCAGGCTGCTGGCAGCCAGGACCGGCAGCCGAAGGCGAGGCGTCACATCGTCGCAGGGACTGTAAATACACCACACATCTTTTTATTGTTGTGTCATAATCACAATGTTCCTTTAATGTAGTTTGTTTAACTGGATGACTTCAGTGCTAAAAATAAGTGGATCTCGCCGTTTCCAGGACAACCACTATCCCAATGGCTTATCTCGGCGCCTCTCCTCTGTCAAAAGGATGTTCTAAACAGAGCTGGCCATGAATATTAAAAATGAAGCATGCACACAATAAAGCATTCCCTGGGAAGAGCCCCATGTTTTAATGCTGTACGTTATGCTAATAGGACAGTTGCCTCTCAGAGAGGTGCTTAATTCAAAAGCGGCACAGTGTGGGGTGAGATTGCAAGTAAGCAGGAATGTAATGCGTATTTCTTTATTCTTTTTTTCTTTTCTTTTTTTTTTTTTTTTTTTTAATTTCAATCTCTCTCTGATGCTTGGAGTGGCTCACTAGGCAGCACTTTCTGCCTCCAGCCCAGAAATCCATAAATTGAAACCTTTCACGTGTGTTCCGAGCCCACACAGTGAGATGGCTGCAGGGGGACAGGGAGCTGTAGCCTGGCAGGTGGCACCTGGTGGCAGGGACAGCCCGGCTGCCTCTGTGGGCACGGGAGTGCTGGTGCCTTTTACACTGAGCCAGGGAAGAAACAGCTTTCACAGGTGATGCCTGGCTTTTCTGAAACTGAAATTCAGCTGGTCTTCCCAATAGGAGTAGAGATGAATTGCTCATTTGGAGGAGTCAAGGAGATTTTAAAAACCCTCCTAGCAAGGAAATGGTTGCCTTATTACATGTCTGCATTCTTCTGGCTTTTTATTCTCTATCCCATTTTTCTTCCTCCTTTGCTCTCAAAGAAAAAAGCCTTTAAGAAAAAATCAGAAGAAGCCTTAGGAAATCAAAGAGGTCATTTTTAAACTCTGTGTCTGGACAAAAAGGAGGAGATAATTTAGCCAGTAGGATTAGTTTTCAAGTACACGATGAGTGGAGGCTGACTACTGAGCAGTAGTGCTCCTGCAAGAACTGGGGAGACCCATGTCCAGATCATATGTTTTGAATGAAGCAATTGGTTCACTATTAATTAAACTGTTTGATTCCAGGGTTACAAAGAAATGTTCAATGTTGCTGACACAATAGAGCAAAGTATTATACAAAGGCAGCCATCTCAGCAAATGCAGCCTCATTTCCCCCAACAGTATTTACTGGAAGAAAATAGTAAATTAGTTTAAAAATATTGCCCATTTATTTCCATCTCTTTAGCTACATTTTTAACAAAACTTTCTATTTACCTGAAGGCACATTTATGCAGTAATTGGCATGAGGGCAATGAGCTAGACCCTCAGATGTTATACACTGACTAGGTTTCACTGCCCAGAATTTAATTTTAATCAGATGACAATCAGGCCCGTTGTTAGGAGACTTCTGAAAACCGTCAGTTGTTTATGAGAGCTGACAGCAAATACAACTGTTCAATCCTTATGCACTGAACCTACAAATTTTTGAGGTGACTGACTTGGCTGCAGGACAGCTGCTGTTTTATGATGTTAGTACAGAAGGCTTCAGAAAAGAAGTGGATCCTGAACTCCCACTGAGATTTATTGTCTACTTCTTAATATTTAGTTGTTTTTATTTTTGCTCTCAAAACTGATTCTGACTCCCTATGGATATTTAATTTTCTTCATGAAAACAATGTAGCAAAAATACTTGCCCTCCTTTGGTCTGAAAATTTGGACTGTGAATCTCATATAAACCAAGTGACTGAATTTTTCCGATGCATTTCAGATTTGTAGTTCTAGCCCCACCAGAGCTCAAAAAGTGAAGGTATGGGGAAAATAATGTTACCTGGATGCTTTAAAATGTCAGAAAAGGCAAATTCCAGGGAGGTGCAAAGTCCTCTGGAGGTAATGCATATCTCAGCTCACTGAAAATAACTTACCTTGGCAGGCTGTGTCATGTCAGAGTAAATAATGCTGAAATGCATTAAAGAATCTGAAGACTGGATCTGTCTTCAATAAGGAAGATCTGTATCATACCACTATTCCCTTTTATCTGTGTTGCTGCAGTAGAGGGCAATTCTTCTGAAAACCTCAGAAATGTCTGGGCACCCTGAAAAAAGACAGTTCTGGGGAGAGGTTCTTGAAGGGAGGTGGCTGGTATAGCCCAGGCTGAGAGGAAGAAGAATTTCATGCTCTGAAATGTCATTCCACGTGATTTGTTGCAGGGTGCAGGTGGGGGGGGGAATAAGGGAATTGCAGATATTGACATAGGTGACGATGGTAGGAGGGCACAACTTTGGGCATAAAACTATTTTTTAACATGCAAACAAAAATTTCTGGTGCAATGTCCATTGTTTTCAGTGAACTTCTCTCACCTCGGAATAAGGGGAATTTTGACACTCTGGTTCTAGTGCAGCAGCAGGACCATGGCAGGAAGAGGTATCTGCACGTGCATACACACACACACAAACACACACACATGTACAAAAATATATATATGAATATTTCTATGGGAATATTTCTATATGAATGCAGAGGGAGTCCCAGCAACCCTGTGAGAGCCAGTCAGCTTCAGGAGGGACCAAGCAAATGAGAAAGGAGAAGGAAGAAGAAGACAAAGGAGGAGACAACATTGCATCTCATTCTGCCTCTTCTGCCTCTTCCTGAGATTCAGATAGGTTTGAGACAGCCCATGTCTCCCATCACTGAGCGAATGATCTGCTCCCTCAGCTGAGATATTAATAAAGTCAACTTGCTTCTTTGGAATTAAGGAAAGAAATGCAGATGTTGAGTTGAACTGACAGCCCTTCAGGAAGCCTTAAAATCCCCCAACTTTTTTTAAAGAGGAAACAAGGTTTGCAATTAGTGAACTACAGCAGGTTAAAGCATCCAATTGCTATTAATGCAATTATAGTTAAGGTCGTGATAGCTCTAGTGTCCTCTTGAAGACTCAGACCTCCATTTCATTAGGCCATTCAGTGCTGTTTTAATATTGCTTCTAGCCCTTAGTAAAAGGAAACATAAATTTTGGACTGAAAATGCTGCAGATATGGCTCATATGCTCTGGAGTGTGACTGTACATGTGTCTGGGGTGGGACTGGAAGGTATTTGAGAAACCTTTTGGTATGTCCTGGAGTGAGAGAGTGCACAGCTTGGTGCAGCAGAGCAGCAGCTTCAGCAAAGGCGCTGTAGTGACTCTGCTGTGCAAATCAGTGCTCACACAGAAATACTGGGTTAATGCATCTGACAGGAGCAGTGTAGAATAACAAGACTATCTCAGTACTGCTGTCTCCAGTGCTTGTGCTGCAAGAAGGCATGTTGTCTCTCTGCACCTTCCATATGGCAGACACTTAAAAAATACAGTGGTTTAACAGGTTCTACTGTTTCCACCTAAATTCCTCTTCTCAAGGGTAAGGAGTGACCCTTTGAATCTTTCAGCTGCAAATAGCAAAGAGCAAATCAGCATCCACCTCAGGCTGCAGCCTTTACCCTCTAGCCAGGCAGCACTTTGAGTGCTCTCCATCCAGTCACTTGTTTCTACAAAATCCATAGGAAATTAAGAACTCTATGACCTGGGACTAGCTGGGCTCAAGTGTGCCTGTGGGTTCTGTGATTCAGGCAGAAAGACAGATGGACAGAAAATAGTGAGCTTTGCCTTCAATTGCATTAAATATTGCGTGCAACATCTTTATTTCTCAGTTTTTGTCAGCAAAAAATATTAGAGTGTTTTGAATCTTCTGATGTTTAGGCCATGCCCACCATCCATTACTTCTTCTCAGCAATTGTTCTTTAGAGAATAATAAGCTCACAGAAGTACTCTCAATGGGTGGCTGATATTTGGGCCTTGGGCTTCAGTAGATTTGGGGCTTGGGTCCTGGCTGGGTTGCTGACATGATTTATGGTATTTACTGTTCAGATGGAAATGCCAAAGACATCCATCAATCTGTACAAAAAGGCCATTCCATCCCTTCTCTCTCCAAATCATGTCTGAAGAGGTATTTTTGGCCAAGTATGCCAAGCAACACACTGCTTAGCTGAAAAAAATGGGACTTCATACACAGAAAAAAGGATCCTTGAGATCACAGCACATACATTATAAATAATAAGTTGCTTTTCCTACAAAATGCAAAAGAAATGCCAGATAAACTAATTTTGTTCTAGTAATCTCAGTTGAATTCTGCAATTATTTTCCTGTAGTAAGTTCAATCATTTTTTAATATCATTACTTGTGCAACATTTTATCTTAGTGCAGTCAGTTAGATAGGTAGAAAGACTGATTTTTTTCTCTTTCTATATTGAATACTAAGTAGAGGCATAAATGGACAAAATCATCATTGAAATAGAGACACAAACAGTATTTTCCAAGCAAAGTGCAAAGAGAAGCCAGCGTATCTGCATTTCAAACGAGTCAGGGAAATTACTGAGGAAGGACTGCTCTAACTGTCATTCCTGGGAAAGGGCAAAATGGAAATTGCTGGTTTGCTATTCAAGTGCATCACCTAGCACAGCAGGGTCTTGGTCCTCTCAGAAATTCTCAGAAGGGCTACCAAGCAAATAAACATTCTTTGCCATTTCTCTTCCTTTTCCTGTAACATCTTACATCCAAAGGCTTTTGAGGGCTACATCCTGACCACATAGGAGAAACATCTGGGCTGGGAGGTGGGCAAGGTGTGGAGCAGCTGTCTAGCTGACAAGTTTCAGCTAGGTGCCTGGGGTGAGAGGTGGTCTAGCCGACCTGGCTGCTCCTGTTGTGGCTGTGTGGCCCGGAGCAGCAGATGTAAGGAGTGTGCTTTCTTTCTGTGCTGCTGCAGATCTGGTCACCCAGAAATGATTATTCATCCTGTACTTTGGACTTAAATTTTGTATTGATTAGGCCAGTTTCCAAATCCAGAGCAGCACCACTGGCAAAGAGACTTTTGAGGGACAAAGTTCCTCAGCTTTGGTTGTAAGTTCTGTGTGCAGTATGGCATAAGTATATACAGACACCCCCAAACACCTCCAAATACAGCATACTACCTGCTGTGAGATTAAAGGGGCAGCTTGCTAACAAAATTTTGTGATCTCATTCTAATGAAAGAAATAAGTTCTTCACAAGTTCCAAAGCACAGGAAGCAGTTGCATAGTGAAATCTGCAGACTACCCATCTGAAATGCCAAGGCTTTTTGTGCCTTACCATGAATGGCAGCTACCTGGCCATTCTGCCTCAGCAGCCAGCACTGCCCACTTCCCAACAGAAGTTGAGTTCTACCCAAGCAGGCAGGAAAACATAGCCATGATGGCACAGCCTTGTGACAAGAACAACAAGAGTGGTGAGGGGGAGCATCTCATTTCTTCCCCCTCCCTGAGTCTGCAAAGACGAGAGGGATGTGGATAGGGACACCCAATGCTCCCATTATCCTGGCAGCTGCACCTTGCTGTTAGGGTCATCATACTGGAAAAAGGCCATGGATAAGCAGGAACTGGGAGTCACACAGAAGACATGCAGGTGAGTTGGGGAAGTGGAGCCAGGAGCTAAGAATATGTTAAAAATTTGGCATGGTCCTTTTACACTTGGTCCTGGAGCTGGGAAACCAGATCAGGCACTCAGGCTGTTGTCACAGCTCATGGAGATGTAGTGTGGTGAGGTAACACCAATGTAGGGGAAAGCCAACTTAAAGAAACTGCTTAAAAATATGGCCTGAGATCAGATGAAAGTCCCTAAGCCTTGCTTGAAAGCTTGGGCTCACTACTGAGGAACATTTAAGGGTCATATCCAGGGCTGTGGTGGCGATCCCTACTGCACATGCTGTCTCTCTGTTAAAAGGGGGCTGTGAAGGGGAAGACGAGTGGTGTGCTTTGCCATTCCAAGGGATGTGTGAGATTTCACTTACTCACAAGTGGTGTAGATGAAAATACAGGGTACAGACATGCCTGTGGTGTGTTGAGGCCTATTGGCAATCGATTTGGGAAAACGCAGGTTTCCAGATGTCTGCAAGTTCTGGTATGTGTGCTGTAAACCAAAGGTACAATAGTGGATGAGGTGTCTGCTCTCAGTGCAAACATTTTTCCTACTTGCATTGTGCCAGGATGCTTTACTGGCTTTAATCATCACAAGGTAGAAAGCCGGTGAGTAAAGTCTTGTCACTTTATGGGTTTGCCTGAAATTGAAAAAAAAGAAAATGTAGCAGACCAAAACCATTTAATCTGGAGCAAAGTTAAGAGAACGAGTTAACGAAAGAAAGGCAGTTGTTCAAAGGTGTGAAACTGCTGAAGAGAGCCAAGATACAAGGGGTTATCCGTAGATGTGGCCAAGTTAAACAAGACAAGCTGGTGACTCAGGGAGGCTCCACCTCCAGTGTCATTCATAAACCCAGCCTGTCCCTGGGCAGCCACTCAGCTTTTGTTGCATGCTGTTTAACTTGGGCTTTGGATGACTTAACTCTTCCAAAAGTTGGCTCTTTGGGTAGGTATCACACCTTAAAACATCTGATCCTCTTTTATAGGTGCAAAGCAGTCTTTGATTTCTTTGTGCTGCCTGCCTGCATCATTGGGTTTGGGTTGGTCCTACCAGGGACAGGCATGTTTCTCACTGGCAGAAGATGGTAGGTCCAGCAGTGACTAAGCTGACAGACTTGGACGAACGTCCCAGAAATGTTCATCTCCTTTGTAGCCTGCAGGCTACAGCTGGCATCTGGAAGACAGTGGCAAAGGTTTACCAAAACAACACAGAGGGGAGTCTGATTTCAGAACTGAGCTCCTGATGCCAAGGCCTTGAAGACTTGTGTCGGGTGATATCCTTGGGAAAGGTTGTTTTGCAGTGTTTTGGTAGCTGTATAGAATAAGTAGTGTCGAATATCACCAGCATCTAAGAAGTTGTTTTCCCTCCCAGGATTATGTGATAAAAATGAAGCTATTTCATTTTCAGTGATATTTTCCATTAATTCAATGAGGAGAGGTTCTGTTAATAGCAAACTGAAAAGCACTTTCTCCAGAAAGCGCTGTGCTGCTCCCCGAGTTTGGAAACTGTTTTAAGCTTTTCCAATGTTTTAACTAAGCCAAGAAAAACGAGGATGAGCTTTGAAGCAGCAAGTTTGAAACACTGGATGTTGCCATTTTGGGAGCAGTTTATCACCTCCACAGGGTGGCTGCTCAAGCTTCTTGATATCCATACCTGAGCAAAATCCACTGGCACCTCAGACTGCAGGTGCTGAGCCACAGCTCTTGGCATCAGTGCTGGGGTGGACCATTGCCACTCCACTGCCACTGAGAGCTTGTGTCACGGCTGTGACCTCGTTCCTGCAGCTCAGTGGTGTCTGTCAGGTAGGTACTAGCTTAGCATGAAAGTTGTCTTAGCCCTCTGCTACATTACTTAATTTATACTGCCATGGCAGTGAGAGGAATAATCTTTGATCCACACTGATCTTTGCTCTAGAAACACCCACTGGCTTGATTTATTTCAACATGGTGGCAGGGCACAGGGGTGCTTGAGGTGACTTTCAAGGCAGCCTTGCCTGCTGAAGGCAAGTCCTGTGCAGGCTCCTTCCTCTGCCCTCGTGAGGACAGCCACAGGCTGAAAGATGACTTAAGAGCTCCCTATGCAATATTCCTTCCCTGGGGGTCTGACATAGCCTTTCTGGCTGAAACCAGGTACAAAAACTCCCCTTTGCTGTGAGACGAGAAGAGCTGAGAGCCACCAGTGCAGAAATGCTCAGATCTGTGAATCATCACTAGTCGCTCCTCAATGCACTGGTGGAGTGAGAAGCAATGACAGCCCCTGTGCCCCAGCCTCAACTGGGAGCTGGGAGGTTGGTTGCACATGATGCTGTCATTCTGGGTGGGTCAGCCTCTATCACGCTAGCCGGGCAGGGTCCATCCTGCCTCAAAGCTAAACCTGTGAAGGGTGACATCATGCAGGAGGCACTTCGGGATGCAGCTGCCAGCATGTGTTATTAAGCTAATCGTGGTAGAGGAGGAGCCCCCCGAGGCTGAGTCGATAAGGTGAAGAGTGCATTCCACTAAATGGTAAACAGTAAATGGAAAGCCCTCAGCCACCTTCGGCTTGGTGTCACAGAGCTGCATGCTGGAAATGGCACAAGTGAGATAAAGTACAGCCGCCCCCAGGGTTTGGACTCTGCCGTTTCTCTGCCCTGGAGCAAGCTGTTATTTATGTTAGGAGCAGACAGCTGTAGAAAGCACAGAAAAACCCAGGACCATGCTGGGGACTGCTGAGGAAACCACTGCCACAGACTGAGGCACCCTCGCTCTGGGGAAGGGTGTGAATGCCTCCCAGTCCTGCCCTGAAGCCCAGCTTGCCTGCCCTGGTTCCGGGTTTGGGCTGTAGTCTGCATGTAATTCCCTTCTTTCACCCTTCTTCCATGATGATTATCCGAAGCCTCTTTCCACTGCTTATCAGAGTAGGTGCTGCTCTTCTCCAGGAGCTTCCCATCTACTACAGGGCATTCTTGTGGTTGGGAAGCTTGAGGGCAGCAGCCCTTCCCTGTGTCACCTTCAGATGCCACAGGCCATGAGATTTTCAGAGTCAGGGTGCTCAGGAGCTGAGGACCAAGAAGGGTTGATAGCTCAGCTGCCCTGGAAAACAAGTGCCCATATCGGCAATGCTGGCATTGGCCCTTCAGGAGAGGAGGGACCCATGCAGAGGGTCCTGCCGTGGGCAAGGGAATGAAAGGGCAGCCATGTATCAGGCAGTCTGGCAGGCAGAAGTTCAGATCTCAAGAATCAAACTAAAAGAAAACAAGCAAATAAAAAAACATTGCTGTGGCTTCAGCCAGGAACCCAGGACAGTAAACAGAGGAGGCTGGAAAGCCAATATATTTTACCCTGGGGGAATCAACTTTGCTTGAGCCAAAAGGAAAGAAATGAATATAAAATAAAGAGCAAAGATGAAAGCCATGTATCGCAAGCCCAAACTGCCACGGCCATGATTGGCAGTTTACATATTACATTTTATAGCATTCCTCTTCTCCTCCCTCCATATTTTCTTTCTCCCCATTTCTCTGCTGACAGGTCATATACACGCCTTGCACTGCACAAATAAGTGCTCTGCTCCTCCCTCGCATCCTGCTCAGACTTCACGCCAGTCCTTCCCAAGTTCACAGACCACCCCACCGTCCTGACTGCACGCAAGGCAGCAGGTCAAGGTCTGAGTTGTCCCAGGTCCACTGAAGAGATTTCCTGTCATGTGCAAATAAACCCAGCTCCTCTCCTCTGGCTTATTTGGTTTTTACTGAATCCGGTCAAATCACGATTTCCCCCTTCTCTTTCAATAAACAATCAGCCCGTGTCAACTTGATTACGAGCTGCTGATGCAGCATTGTTGAATCCAAGCCCTGAGTGTATGTTTTGGCAAAAACAGCGCTATTTTCAGCTAGGCGTGCAAGGTGGCTTGCCAAGAGGCTCAGCTTTCCCAGCAGACCCAAGGTAGGTTGGAGGCAGGGCAGGGCTCCCACTGGCTGCCTGGGCAGCAGGACTGGGGGCCAGGTCTGCACAGCTCGGCACTGGCGCTCCTGGCAGGGCCTGCACCACCTTGCTGCTCCTCCTGAATTGATCCAGAGCAGGATCTCAGCAGGATCAGATACGCTGAGCAGAGAGAGCACAAAACACCCCTGTGCCTATTCTGACCACTCTGAGGGCATGTCAGCTCCCAAGGAGGTTTACTTTGCCGACATGAAGTTCATGGAACCCTTTTGCCTCTCTGTCCAGTGTCTGTTCCTGGTGTAGGAGCTCTGAGAGCCCTGAACTGTGCAGAAGTTGAGGGACAGGGTTTACACTTTCTCCATACCAGGGCAGGTACCCTCCAAGTCAGCTCACTTACACTCAGACTACGCAGCCTTCATGTCATTCCTCTCTTTAAAGGGTATTTATTTCTTTCCGGGGCAACGGTGTATCCCTATCCTCCATTTTCCTCTGGGACCACTCATGCTTTTGGTGTCTATTTTTCCTGTTGCTACTTTCTTTTGGATGCTCTTTTTCCCATGGAATCAGTGGGCGTACGGGCCAGGTCTGTGAAACACAACAGTGAAGGCACAGACAAAAAATAAAGTGTAACACAGTTTGGGCAAAGTGACTTCCCACTCCTCCCATGACACCCTTCTTGCAGAAGTCTCTTTTCTCCATGTGGAATGACAAACTTGCTCCCTACTTATGTTGATAGCATGCAGATTCACAAACTGGCTGTCTACAGCAATGTTTTTTTATTTCTAACCCCGTCACCTTTTATTTTGCTGGCAGGGATGCTGTAGCAGCAGAGCCCCTCGGGTGCTTTGCAGTGGGCAGGGCTGGCAGCTGTGGGCAGTGGCAGACCCCGCTGGTGGAGGGGTGCTGCCCTCAGCAGAGCTGTGCAGGG
Source organism: Monarcha castaneiventris obscurior (assembly GCA_026261815.1). Classification (NCBI taxonomy): domain Eukaryota; kingdom Metazoa; phylum Chordata; class Aves; order Passeriformes; family Monarchidae; genus Monarcha; species Monarcha castaneiventris. The sequence goes on from JAMPIT010000472.1 coordinate 5,533,759, forward strand.
ATGGCCCTGCACGTGTGTACCTGCACACGAGTGCCTGCCTGGCTGTGCTGGAGACTGCCTGTGCCTGTGCCTGCATCTCCTCTCGCTGAATTCCAGAGGCGTGACGTGTCCTGCGGAGAGAAGGAACTATTTATGCCACAGGCATAAATAAATCCACCAAGCATTTTCAGTAACACAGGTTGCTCAGGGCCTGAGCTCAATCCCACTCCGGACAGGGACAAAATCTGCCTTTGGTGGGATTGGTAGGGGCTGTGGTGCGGGGATGCTGCTGGGAAGGACACAAGGACAAACATACAGGCAAGGTGTCTGTTATCTCCTTATTAAGTGATAAGTTGTGTTATTTGCTCGTGACTGCTGGCACAAGCCAGGGGGACGTGTTTCTGCCTCCTCATTACACAAGAAGCTTGAACCAGTGAATGTTTGCATACAGCTGAGACAAACACACCACCACCTCTTCTTGTGTGCAGGCTTGACTCAATAGAAAGCAGTGGCTTATTGGTTCATGAGAGACATGTGGTGCAATTACCAAAATGAATTTTTAACAAACGTATTTACTACACACCTAAATAAATATGCATTGTTATCCCGTGTTTCAAAGGAAGGAGATAGTACCACTGCTTTTATCAAGGGCAACAGGATGCTACCAACACCTGCACAGAGCTTACGTGACTTGGTAGCTGGTGTTCTTCTTTAGAAATAGCTGGTGCAATTTATTCACTGGCCTTTAGATACAGATGATGTAGGTATTCATCAGTTGGCTAGAGTCAGGCATTTCTGTGTATGGGTTACCCCAAACAGGGACACACCTCTAATATTAGGTGAGTGAATTGCACTTCACTGATGTTCTCTTCTTTTCTTGACTCTGAAGGGGTTCCCAAGGTCAAGTTCAGACATAACATTGCCCATTTGAAAATGTGCATGAAGCAATTTTATTCCTGGTCTTTCCTGGAAGACTTTGATGACCATAAACCTGTGACATGCAAAACCTCCCTCATTTTTCAAACCTGTCTTTTTTTTTCCCTCTTTGTTGCCTGGGTGACACTCTTGTGTTCTGGCTGATTCACCACTCCCCTGGCTATTTCCCAGCATGAAATTGCTCTCAGCGAGTGATGAATGAGTGCTCTGCCTTAACTCTGCCAGAGCAAAGGGCACAGCTACCATACACACCACAACTTTGAGAGTATGATGGATATGAGCTTTTACAGAAATCTTTATTACCTCACCATCCTCACCCTTGGAACCAAACTTCTCATGAGCACTTTTCAATTTAATTTACTTTCTTAAGAAGAAAGAAAAAGGTAGAAAATCAAGAGTGATTCTGTTACAGTGATTTTAAGCTGGTGTCAAACCCAGCAGTGAGGTGCAATGGGCTGCCCAGCCAGGCAGAGTATTGGCACATTGCTGGACAAGCAGGGAAAGCAATGGCACTCAGACTGCTTTTGGTGCAGCTGTAGGACTGCACCCATGGCAAAGGCTGTTTTGGGAACAAGCTGACTTTACAACCCCTGTAAGCATTTGCTCTTCAGTGGAACTTGGTATACAAAATCTGGCACAATTTTTAAAAAACAAACAAACAAAAAAAAAAAAACACCAAAAACACCAAACCAAACAAAAAAAAAAAACAACCAAAAAAAGAGACTGGTCTTGTTTTCTGTTGTTGTAATAACAACAGAATCTAGTAAAACAAAAGAAACAAAGTCCTCTGGTATTTAGTGACAACAGGTCCTTAAAAAAATCTGGATGAGATTGTTGCACTTTAAAGTTAGAAGGCAGGGCTAGGGTGGGTGGAAAGCAAGTGAAGAAGGCAGCTGTAGGGGAAGAGCATGACCAGGCTGAAGCTTTTGAAGACATCAGATCAGTTCTTGGCACAACTGCCAGTCTTGTGTGGGACTGTGGCCCTCATCTGTGAAGGTGAAACAAATTTTTATGTTCTTTAGGGTCTGAAGTCAGAAACAGTCCTACGTGTGTTTTCTCCAGGGGAAACCTGGCCCTGGAGAAAGCTGCTGTGGTTGAGGGTTGATGCACAGGGCTTATGCTGTGACACTGCAACCAGCAGAAAGCTGCTCATATTCTCCAAAATGCATTTACAAAGGCTTTGCATGGCATGTGGCTAAAAATATGGGTGAAATTTTGCCTTTTGCCCTCCAAAAATGAAGTGCAAAGGTCATTCATGTGTGGGACTGGATTTTAATAGGCACATGCAGCCAGAATTTGGGTTTACTGCAGTAGAAGTGGGAAACAAGAAGAGCTTGACACACAAAGGGACAAGGAATGGACAACTATGAATCTGAAGGCAGGTAACACACTAACATCATAACATGATGATGTTAACAAAGCCCTGAAACCCAGTCTCACCTGGTAAGTGGGGCCAGATGCCTAAGACAGGTTGATTCTCCTGGCCATGATGTGGAGTTGACAGTGCACTTGCTGCAGGACTCAGCACAGAGGTGTGGGCCTGAGGGAGAATGCCAACACCAGGGGAGCCAGGGATGCTGGAGCACTGTTGGTGTGAGCGCACAGTGGCACCCGAGTCAAGGCTTTCTCACTGCAGGAAAGAATCTCTGCTGGAACAATGCGTCTGTGGATCCTCAGTGGAAATTTTGTGTCCAGCACTGGCAAGACGAAATACCACAAACGGATTAAGTTGTCAGGCTGCTCATTTATTTTCATACACACAATGGCTGTCTTGAACAAACCCCATCCTGTTTAAGCTCAGGGGCTGTGCTGCTCATTCTCTGCGTTAAAACTAGATAAACTGAGGAAGTGTCTATCCTTCCATTTAGCTAGGAGCTGAGCTACTGGACAATGCATCAGGTGCTAGCACATTCTCATCTGCACTAGTGGATTTGTCAAAGCGTATATTCTGCAAAGGGTCCAAGAGTTTGCATCAGTGATAGGTGACTTCCAGGAGGCTGTGCAAAGAGTTTGGGGTTGAAAGCTCTCTGTACTCCAAGGCTGAGGTAGGGGGGCAAGATATTGTCTTGGGTCTTTATTCAAAGCTGTTCAAGATTCTTGGTCAAGAAATCATAGACTCATAGAATGGTTTGGTTTGGTTTGGTTTGGTTTGGTTTGGTTTGGTTTGGTTTGGTTTGGTTTGGTTTGGTTTGGTTTGGTTTGGAAAGGACCTCACAGATCATCTAGAACCAACCCTCTCTCCCATGGGCAGGGACATGTCCCACTAGACCAGGTTGTTCAGGGCACCATCCAACCTGGCCTTGAACACCTCCAGGGGTGGGTCATGTATCACTTCTCTGGGCAACCTATTCCAGTACCTCACCATCCTCTGAATAAAGAATTTCTTCCTACTATTTAATCTAAATCTTTCCTCTTTTATCTTAAAACCATTCCCACTTGTTCTATCCCTATCTGCCCTTATAAAAAATTCCTCTCCAGGTTTCTTGTAGGCTTTTCAACACATGACAGGGCTTTCTGCTTGGCTGTCCAGTGTTTACAACTTCCAAGAGTCTGGATATTCTGCAAATCAAGTTTCTGGATGAGAAAGGCACCTTTTGGCTCACAGCTCTGGCTGTACTCAAGCGCTATAATGATGGGTGTGAGGAAAGAGTTGAGTGATGAGCAACCAAAGTAAAGTTGGCAACTTAGATGAGTTTAGGTGAGTTAATGCACTATTAATGCACTCTCAGGCCCAGACATACAATTATCAAGGTTCCTTGAAATATCTTATATGCTTGGCTTTCTCCCCAGCCAGTGGTGTGAATGCCAACCACTAGGGACAGAGTTACGGACTGATTTTGTCACCCCTGACCTTTTGTTTCCTTAACAACTGCCTGGTCTCCAGGAATTGGCCTCAAGGATTTGCTAGAGAAGGGAGCAGAAAAGAGCATCTAAATCGTACTCCAGCCTTGCTACTTGTGCTAACTCAGATCTTTTTGTTAATTGGTGCTGTGCACAATCAATACCCTTGTTTAGAAAAAGGCAGGGAAGGAAAAAATTGTAAAAATCCCTGTTTAACAAAGAGCACTGATGGACCAGCTAAGCATCCTTCGATTAAAAACTAGTCAATGAACAAAATGAAACAAGAAATGAACAAACAAGGAGAGAACAATCTGATTCTCATGCAAATTTTGCATCTGATTCTCATGCAAACTGAGAGACAAGTGCATGAGCACAAAACCCATTATTGGCTAATGGTCATTTGCATACCCTAAACTATCTCAAAGCACCTCTGAAACTTTCGTGCAAAGCATTTTGCTAATCAGGACTGGTCTCTTCCACCCGTTCCCATGCGGGTAAGTGGTATTTGCCCGCAGAAAGGGAAACTGCAGGTTACAGCCTCTATCAAATGAAGAATCACAGCCTCCAGAGGGGAGCACCAAATGCTCTCACAGCCACACAGTTCTTGAGAGGAGCAAGGAGTCTAGCAAATGACTTGCTAGAGATCATACAGGGAAACAGCAGAAGGGTTTGAAAGAGTTAACCAATGTCCTGTCACCCTCTCAAATGTCTCTCAAAGCTGGTCTAAGGGCATCTCCTGAAGAATTCACTGGGATTATTTGCTTAGTTGGAGATGTCAGGGTGGTACAGCTTCATGGCTCCAGAGATTGAGCATTTGGAAGCCAGGCTTGGTATCTGAGTTGTGCCAAGTCCACTCATCTCTCCTGTGTCTGACTCCAGGCATGCCTTAACTCCCTCTCCTCCACAGCCTGCAAAGTATTGGCTTCCCCCTAGAAGCGGCCAAGTCAGGGTGCAATCCTTGTTAGATTGGTGAAAATTTGTAACAAACTCTTACTTTAGTTGCTTGAGGAATATGTTGCTTTTCAGGACTCTCAAACTGGTTTCTGCACACCTCACTGCGAAATATGAAGGGTGATGCAGACAGCAAAAGTCTGAATGAAATTGCTGGTCTTTACCGAAGACACTAAATGATAATAAGCAGAAAGCCACTCCAAAGAGGTGTTCCCAAGGATCTAGTTCACCTGCTTGATTCCAAATACATATTTTCCCACTGGTAGAGTTTTTATGATGTGCATAACAGAGGTGCAATTTAGCAGTCACAGGAACAGAAGCACTAGTGATGATGAATTACGCCAGTCCTGGATTTAACAGCCCCTCCATGCCTTGTGCCAGCAGAGTGGTAAGGAACAAACTGCTCCCCAGAATGGCTCATCACACTGTGGCCTCGCTGGGTGGTGTGGGGACAGCATGAAGATGTCATTCATGGGGTACCATGATGGCTTTTCTCCTGAGGATCAGTGTTAGGGTTGTGGCATGGGAAATGGTGGCAGTGGCATTGATCCACTCCTCCTGGGTTTCAACTCAAGCAACTCCCTGTGCAAGCAGGGATCAGGAATATCCCATTATATTGCAATGTGCAAGCAGAGGCAAGGCCACTTAGCGGAAGGGGCATTTGTTTTTGGCCTTTGCTTGTTCTGCTTTCAAGGACCTCCTCCTGAAAAGTGTGGGCAGCAATTCCTCCCCTTCTCTTCATCCCTGTCTGCAGCTCAGGGATAAAAAGAGGTGGGGGTGGCATGCTAAAATCCCTGGCTTTGCTTTGGGCAGGTTTCTTATTTGGTCTGTTGCTGATGTAGAGCCCTGTGCTTGAATGTTCCCTTCTTCTCCCAGAGATGACATCCTCTGGTGTCATGAAGGGGCTTTTCTGTCTTCATGGTGGCAGTGACGGGTGCTGGCTGGATCTGACCCCGAGGGAAACAGGTGCTGGCTCAGAGCTGCCCATCTCCAAGCCAGGGTGCCCTTGGCCAGCCTCACCCTGCTGTGCTTCCCTCTGAATCTCAATGAGCTCTTTGGGATGTCAGGGGCAGATGGGATACACTGATTACTTGGATCCTTCCCATTTTGGGACATGACGAGCAGTTCATTTCCCCCTCTCCTTTCATGTTCACACAATGCTTTACACTGATCTCCCCTGCACACATTTATCTGCCAGGCAGGGTAATAGAGCAGCACCCAGGGAGCCTCCAAGGCTTTTGTAGGGGTTTGATATTGCTGAGCTGTGAATGCAGCAAGAGGCAGCATGTGTAGCTAATCCTATGATACAATAACCAGTCCTTCCTGGTGGATGTCAAATTTACTAAATGCATGTTTGTTTATTGTTTGCCTGTGTAATGATGTGCGTGGGACTTGGGCCAATTTGGAAATATTAATAAACATGACAGCATTTCAGTAATGCACCAGATAGAATCCTCCCATTGCTCCTAGGAACACTAACACGATATGTTCATAGAGGGAATGAAAGGGAGTTTTCTTCTGAAATTAAAAAAAGGGCTTTCTATTATCTAAGCCAAGAGGCAAAAGAGTGCACTAGGTTATTCACACTGGCACATTCTAACTGCAGGTGGGTTCATAAGCTTCTCTCTGATGTAGCAAAATTAGATCAGTGTAGGGGACAAGGAAGCTGACATTAGCCTGTGCTGTCACTGAAAGGGCTGCTTGTCTATCAGGAGGAATGGGCTGGTGATTTACAGGGCACTTAGCTCAGGCAAAACTGAGCAGTCAGTTTTATCTCAGCCTTTTCTCCCTTATGGACCAGGAGCCTTTTGGCTGTGGCTCTTTTATTTCCCTAGGCCCCCTGTGTGGTGGTACATCCGTGTTGCCAGCACTGCAGAGGGGGGTATTCAAAAGTAACCACGCGTGAATGTTTATTTCCCAAAATCAGTCTATTTGACCTGCACCAGGCAAGCTCCCTCCTGCCCTTCCAGCCTGAGTGTGTGACATCACAACTTTTTGGTAATGGCCTATTAATCACCTACTGCCTGACACTGTGAATTCTGTCTGGTTTCCTGCAGGATACTTCATCATCTGCAAGCAGGACTTGGACCAGGCAGGGCTACCTCCATCCAAGCTCCTCCAGATGCTGGTGCTCCGAGCTTTGCCAGAACTGCATGATTTCTGTGCGTGCCATTAGACTGGGCTGATGAACAGCTTGGCTGTGAGCACGTGGAGTGCAAACCCTGGTGAAAACCTGGCTCAGGGCCCCGGCGAGTGAGCGTCCTCACTGCCATGCAGAACTGCCATCTGGCAGGTTGGACCTGGTGTCCTCACCCACTCCAGCTTCCCAAGCCAGGGGCTTTTTTGTTTCCTTTTAAATGAAAACAAATGTTAACCTCAGCCCATGGATGAAGCAGCCCACGGCTACCAGCAGCACCTCTTTGTGCAGGGGTTGCTGTGATGAAGGCGCTTAACTGCACACCACACAGTACCCAAAAATAGCCCCAGTGGGTCAGCAATGTGGTCTTTGCAAGGGAATGCAAGTAAGAAAATGATCCTACCTCAGGGAGCAACAAGGCAACCAGTTTGTGGTGCAAAGCATGCTACAAAGTGTTCCATGTCAGTGGGTGCAAGGTGAGGTACAGTCTGTGTGTCCCTCTGGCACTGCCTGCTGCATCCCAGGAGCCATGTGGGATCCCACTGCTGCATTTTGCAGGAAAGGGGCTGCTGTGCTCTCAACCTCCCCACCTGGGAGACTTGCACTGTGAGGACCTTCGTGTGGTATTAACGTGATGCACCTATTTCTTGTTTCAGCTGGCTTCATGGGGAAAAAGTACAAGGAGAATCCAGTTGGGTACAACTGGACAAAATCTGGATGAGGTTTGTTTAATTGTAGTGACAAATTTTTCCACTGCCACATGATGTGGCCTCATATGTTCCTTCTCCATCCCTTCCTTACAAGTTGGTAAAAACTTGGAAAGAAGGCATGTGCCCAGGAGCAGCCTCCAGCTGTTCCATAGGATGGTTACAGCAGAAAATAAGAATGTTTGAGCCTGAACCCAGATTTTTGGTTAGAAGAGCAACTGCCCCTTCTGGCTCCCCTTGTTCATTTCCCTTCAAGACACAAGAACAGTCTTGGATGGTAGGAATGAAGACAGACCACAGCAGCTGCTTTTGCAGCTGAGGGTAGAGAATCCAGGCAAAGCTCACACATGGGTTTTTGGAGGGATCATGTCAAAGCAAGGCTGTGGTTGTGGAACACACCTTGCAGGCTGCAACATCATTGAGTGACTTTACCACTTGCAACTCCTCCTTGAGAAATGCTGCCAGAAGAAGAAAGGCTCCTTCCTTTTCACCTCAGCACTGATGAAGCTTTCAGGGAAGCACTTTGCAGCATGGAGACTGCCATTTTCCTCCAGCAGTTTGCTGCAGGGGTTTATCAGCTTTTTGGTTGTCCTGACACAACCACATCTGCCCCTTCAGCACTCTCACCAAGGGCCCATTAGCCCTTTTGTGGTATCATCATCTCACAGGTTCTGCTGTTCTGCTTTTCCATGAGGAAGCCAAAATTCAGGCTATAGGAATTCAGGCCACAGGTCCATACACAGTAGGCACAGTTGTCTTCCTTGCTTCTTCCACAACATGCTTCTTTAATTTTATTGAAGACAGTTTTGTCTGAATGACTTTAGCTTCCTAAATGTCTTCATTGTCTGGGATCCTCAAACCCTCCTCAGCTTCCTGCCTGTCCCACCTGCATATTCTGTCAGTAGCAATAGTCACTCCTTCCAGATCACTGGAGGAAGATGCTGCAAAGTGTCAGGTCTAGAAGAGGTCCCCAGGGAGCCCCACCAGAAGTGCTCCCATGTGTGCCACCTCCATTAGTGCCTGTCAACCATGCAGCCCCTCAACTCTTTTATACATTGTCTGGAGCTGTTGCAATATCGTCATTCTCCCCTAAAAGTGCTGTGTGGGGCCTAGTGATGCCTCACCCAGGGATTGCCTGCAGGCAGCTACAAGTATCAGTCACTTTTTATAAAATCGACAGAAAATTCAATGAGACCTGTTTTCCATGAAACTCTCTTAACTGGCACTGATGCTCTCTCTCTTTTATTTTTGTGGTACTTTAATCCCGTGTCATATTGTGTGTTGTTTGGTCTGGGGTTCATGTCAGATATTTCCACTTTGTCTTTCTCCAAATATTAGCATACACTTAGACCTTTTCCAGTCCACTGAAAATTTACTGGGACCCCTGGGATTATTAAAAATGAATGCCTACAAGCTAAACATCTCCCAGACAGTTCTTTAAGGACTTCAGGGTGTAAGATATCTGCACTTTGCAATTTAAAATTGTTTATCCCTAACAGCTGTTGTCTGTCATTCTTCTCAGTGATGCACTGGAGAGCACTTTATCATGCTTGTGTCATCTCAACATATCATCTATTCCTTTTCAAGTACAGAACAAAAATATTAATCAAACTATTCTGCATTATCATTAGCTGTTTCACCAGCTCCATCTAGAAATGAACTAATACTGTTGCAATGACTCATTTTTCATTTCTTAATGGATATCTTTATGGGAATTGTTGAATTTATTTATCTGCATGACAATTTTCTGAATGTTTCCTGACTTTTGAATATGTATAATCAACATTGTCTTTTAGATACATCATTCAGATATATAATTTGCAAAACATAAATTATTCAGGATGTTGCTCAGCCACACAAATGAAAGCATTTTCTTGTCTCAGTCATTCAACTCACCTAGATGAGGGCTAAGGCACAAAAGATGCTGCTCTTTTCAATTTTACTAAGGCCAAGTTAGTTGAAATATAAAATAGCCATCTCCACACAGCAATGCTGCCTACAGAAAAGGGATGCAGACTGATCAGAGAGATACTGGATTATCCTCAGGTTCAGGAGACACAGATTTTGTTGCTGGCTGTGTTATTAAGTCTCCTCACCAGCCCATGCCCAAGCTCTCCTGCCCAGTAACTGGGACTCAGTGCTGCTTCACCTCCTCTAGGAAGTGCTCAGGGTCCATGGAGGAGCAGATCTTCGCTGAGAGAAGCCTTCTGCCATCGGGGGGCTTTAGAAAGGTATTGAATGGGCAGGATTAGTGCTTGTTTTGTTCTTCTTTGGTTGCCATTCACCTGGTCATGCACATTTGGAGCATTAAATTTGTGTTTTACTTTTGGCTTGGAGTTTCTGGAAAAGCTGTCCAGTGCAAAGCTAGGACCTCAAGGCAAGAAAACAGAATCAATACTTGTTGATCTTTTAATAAACTCTGTCCCCAGAGAGTGGGGTTTAGACCTTCACAATTTCCAGTCTCTTCTCCCAGCAAGTGAGTGGACTAGGTGGAGAGGAAAGCTGAAACCAGGAGGAATCTGTATCCAATATGTGATTTGCTCTTTGTGGAGAGACCAGCTTTGGTTCAGACTGCTCCAGCTGGTAAAACTTTCACTCTGTAAATTCAGTGTGAAACCAAATGTGTTTCTTGAAACAGATCCTTGGAGGACTTTCAAAGACACCGGTAGGTCAGATGTATCCAATTAGTAAGGGCCTGTGACAGCAGGCGAGAGCCCTGAGGGGCAGGGTGGGGAATCTTCCCAGAACATCTTGCCTGCACCAGGCTGAACTTCACTGAGGTCACCCCGTGGGTTAGAGCACAGGGAGTTCATGGTGGGGTTTTGGTGGCAGAGCCTTCTTTGAGCAGGGCTCATAGAGGCAGTCATGTCGCAGGCTGTCAGCCCCACTTATGCATCTACCTGCACGCCGTGTGGTTAGGAAATGGGAATCGAGGGACATTTCTATTCCTAGCTTTTTAATGTTTCTGTCTTTGCTGGCTGCTGTTTTGTAAACATGTCCTCTCACAAGACTTTTAAGCTTGACTTCTCTTTAGCCATGCTCTCTATCACCTGGGAAGGTTTTACCCCTTGTAGTATATCTCACCTCTTTCAAGAAGTCTCAAAAGCAGGTTTAGAGTCCCTTCAGGCTATGAGTTCAGGACCCTGTCTTGGACCCCAAGTACTATTGGGGGAATAGCCCTGATACTTGACTCTAAGTACAATTTTTCTCTAAATCTTGGCTCTTTGGATCAGCTGTCATTACAATGCGAAGACAGTCCAAACTTTCTCTGAGTGTTGCTCACATGCAAGGCTTGAGACTTCTATTCATTACTCGCAGCCTCCTTGATGGATTACTCGCTGGGTAAACTAACCAGAGGAAAGTTTCCCACAGAGATAGCATCCAGGGCCTTTCCCCTGAGAGGGTCCTGGGCCATTTCATGACTCACACGTGTACACGGCTGCTGTGGAGAGGCAAAGGGTGGCCTGGGGCACTGCACAGGAGAAGGGTGTGCAGTTGCAGTGGGCAGCAGGGCACAACACCTCCTGCTGTTACAGAGCTTGGCACCCACACAGAAGCAGAGATAGGCTTAGTTTGTAAAGCCCCAAATGAGAACTAATGAGAGGGAAGGTGACCTTGGTTTAGGGGGTGAGACAGAGGTGTCAAGCAGCGCTGCTTTCCAAAGCTACTATGTGAAATCCCTAGTAATTTTCCAAGCTGAAAAGGGGAAAAATAACACATCCCTACTGACTCCTGAAGGATGCTGGGGTGCTATGTATAGTATGAAAAGACCTAGCCCTCTAAAGTGGGGATCAGGTTGAAAATGACATCAGAAACAAGATTATCCACATTTACTATCTATGTTTAATTATCTGAATCTCATCTTTACCAAGTGCCGAATGTTCAGTTATAAAAAACTGCTGGCCAATTCCTCAGTCCTGTTCATAAGCAGCACTCAGGTGCCGAGGAACAGGGGTGTACCTGAGCTGCCAGTAGGACTACTTTAACAGCAGTATTAATTTTGCAACAGCTGCCAGTGACATAGGAACTACTCCAGATGTGGGGTGTTTATGAGCTGATTTATGAACTAGAGTAGGATCACAGCAGCTATCTATGCTATGGGTAAGTATACAGAGGATGATGGCTGCCTCCTGCTTCGGCCCCTGCAGATGTACCTCACTTCATAGCTTTCTGTCAGCAGAGGACAGGAGGAGAAATCAAAGTGCAGGAGCCCTTGAGGAAAGGATGAACAAGGCTTTGCATTTTAGATGGGCTTTACGTTAGAAAAATAATAAAACCCGAGCATTTTAATAGAAAGATCAGCTCTAACATTGGTAATCTAGACAGACAGCAGTGGGATGAGGAGACATAGGGAATGTTTGATGTAAAATCAAGGCCGTGCCCTGAAAATCAGACACAGACGTGGAGAGAGGTATGCGAACCATTAAAATGAAAGGAAACCTGAGATAGTTGCTCCACCAGCTGCCAAAGACACCACGCTCTGTTTGTGCATGCTGAAGCCTATTCTCCTCCACATTTGGCAACGTGGCAGATGCCTCATTGTGGTACCATCAGAGGAGAGGAAACCCAGAGGATAAACCAGAAGTGACCTAGGAACATACTTTAAAAATTCCTTTCTACTCATTAATCTGATGTGGGAGAGGGGATTCGAAGCTCTCAGTGGAAGGGAAAGTCCTGGCCCAAGAGCTAGGGGGCTGAAACCCCCTGCTCGCTTGGTGAGCTGACACAGGGAGCTCCTCTCCTGCTCAGAGGCACCAGTGAGCAAGGAGCTGCTCTGTCCTTACATATGACCAGGCAGCAGTGTCTCTGCAGGTGCCACAGAAATCTGCTGTGGCTCTCCTTAGGAGAGCCTAGGTGCTGCAGTAAGAACAGCAGACTCTTTACATGCAAGTTTGTATGTTTCTGAAGGAGCATGAAAGTTCTGCTCCTTCTCATTTTTTAATGCCCAGGCTGAATCTCAGAGACCCTGAAGCTGATAGCATTTTTACTGCTGGTTTTACTGGGTGCTGTGACATTCATTATCCTTGAAACAACTGTTGCTGCAGCACCAGCCTTCACTGAGCATTCTGCTCTCGACTCTCAACATGGGAAACTGGCTCCTCCAGCTCAGCACCTCAGTGCAGCCTCCCCATCACCCCCTGGCCAGCACCTGCCTCTGCTCCAGTGGGTGAGGCAGACAGGCTCCTGACAAGGACAAAGCAGACACTCAGGAGGGCACCTCGCACCCACCAGGCACATGCAACTGCATCTGGCCTGGACCTCCCACTGCAAGGACAGCGTTAGATGCTCTGGGAGAGAGGCACAGGCTACCCACTAACAGAAAGCCAGACCTGTTTGTGTTTACGTTACTGCAGGGATCACTGGCAGATCACCTTCTAGATTTAAAGCTGTGCAATCTGCAGCAGAGTGGCTGAGCCGGGGTGCAGCTGGGGCTGTGGCCTTGTGCCACTGCCTCCTGCAGCTCTGTGCTGCCTGACAGGACTGTCACCCCGTCCTAGCAGCACGTGTGGTTACCCAATCCCAAGCAGCTGGAGTGGAACAAGGTTTCCATGCCCAGCTTCCAGATCAGAAAATCCAAATCCATGTGCAAAAGGACAGAGCATGGGAGTGATGGCATTCAGTCACCACAGTGCCTTCAGACACACATCAGGTACTCCTGGGACAGTGAGCAAGTTGCAGAGTGTCATAAGGGCTGGAGAACCACTCCAAGTCAGCTGGGAGCATGCAGACAGTCTTTGGCATGTCTTGGCTGGAATAGATCCTTTCTTAGCAGGGCTGGGAGGCAGGAAGGTGGCAGGTGGGGAAGGTACCAAATTGCCCTTGCACCTTTATACCTCCCTGAGTTCCTCACTGTGCATCCCCATGTGTCACTGAGGGTTGCTGGCTGCCTACAGCCTGAGGAAGCCTCCTCCACAGGAAGGTGGCCAGCAGCACTGCCTGCAGCGGAAGGACAGACTTTTCCAAGGAGCACCAGTACAAGGTTTCTTCCTCTTTGTACTTGGTCATCTAAACAACAGCTCTGATTAAAACCAGGAGCTGTTGCACACTCAGCCGCATGTGGACATCAGCCCAGCTATTTGGTCAGCAAAATAAAAATTAAGATACTTAACTCAGAGCATCTGTTTTCTTGCTTTGTTCTTTTTTTTTTTAAATTTTGGCTCAGTCCCTGTGAGATTGGACTGTTTTCCTGATAGGTCAGCACAACTAGATGCCTTAAAACTTTGTAAAGATTGGTTCTTCTACTTGATGATGGCCCAGAAAGCCGCTGGGGATGTACAGTCGGCATCCACCCTTTTTGGGAAACTGAGAGGGTGGAAGGGGAGAGGCCACGGTTCTGATTTGCTTGGCTTGGCGCTCAGGCTGTGCCTTATGCTGCAGCCACGTGATTTGTGTAGCTGTGACACAAAATCATAAATCAATCCAGTTGGGCTAGAAAAGTTCACGAACCCTTACTGAACTTTTGGACGAACATGGGTCGAGTTTCAGGCTCATAAGGAAATCCGAAACCAGGCAGGCTTCAGAAGGATTTGCGTTTCATCACGACCCTTTTGTAGAGCTTCACTAGAAAGGTGGTGGTCAGGAAAATGCTTGGCTTCGTTAAGGGAAAAGGTGTTAGCATGAGAGCCTTAAATAGATTAAGGCTGACTTCATGAAATAGTCCTACTAACAGTTAGTGGAAAATGATTATTTTTGAAAACTGCCTCTTGTACAGCCAGGAGTTATCTTCATTCCACAGAATTGTCCAGCATGGCTAAAACACCTGCTGGGAAGATCTGTTCCAGCATATTTTGCAGATTTTCAGAGAGGTTTCGAATCTCTTACTCCTAAACCTATTAAATTGTGGTGATCTGTTTAAAAACTCCTGCCCTTTTTTAAAAAAAAAACCCCACCATTTTATAGGCATGGAAGTTTCTCAAAAACATCTTAATGCAATACTAGCAAAAGGTTTCAAAGAGCATCTTAATTTTCAGACATCTCAAAAACTATCTGTATTCCTCCCTTAAATCTGAATGCAGAAATGAAGCCAGAAAGGACTTCCTTGTCAGGTTCACTACTGCTTTTCTGGCTGAGGGGGGGGTCCAGCTCTCCTGCTGCATCTCCCAAGATGGCAGATATCTTCAATGGCTTAGTTTGAGTTCAGATTTTGAATCAGCCTTTTCAGTGTTGCTTATTGCAAGTGGTTCAGGGCTAATAATCAGGAGATTTTAAGATAACAAGATTTCAGGTCCAGTTTATTTGCCTTCTTCTATTTGAGCCTTCAGGTTCCATATTTGCAACCTTTCCCTTCCCTTTGCACAGGAGTGAGAAAGCTGAGATCCTCAAGCACTCACAGGGCTGTAGAGCCAATTTCTCAGGAGAACAGTAGAAACACCATGACTCTTTCAGAAAACAACTCAATTGGCATCTGTGCCTCCAGATGACCAAATGAGGCTCTGACTCCACTGAGCTTTGTTTTTCACCCATTCACAGTACAAATTAGTAGAAGCCTTGTTATACTTTACAATTTGTATTTCAAATAAACATCTTGCATACTAAGAAACTGCTATGGCTATTCAGTCCAATGTTTTCACAGTGCTTAGGAAGACTCTTGCTTTTGGATTAAATTGACCCTGGAGCAGATCCCAAATTAGCAAAAATGAAATAAAAGCATGGGATTTCAGTCAGTTTAAACACTCGAGATACACAATAAATATTGAAGCTTAACCAGCACTTTGTGGACATCTGTGTCTCTCATAAAGCAAATTGTGCTAGTGCAAAAAACTGACCTGTGTGAAAAAGGACCAAAAACAGTTCTCCTTATTGACAACTCAATTGTGATGATTCAGAGGAAAGGGCTAAAAAAGGGAGGACAGTGAAGTGCCTTTCTCAGGAAGGAATAGTGTGACTGTCAGATTCTGAGCAGTGATTTTTATTTGGCCTGGGTGAAATTCAATTTGGAAGTTAAAGGGAATAATGAGCTGAAAATCTCTGAGCTATGTGCAGCTGTCCCAGCAAAACCAATGCTCTGGGCTAACTTCTGCTTCCACAGAGGTGGACAACACCTTGTGGTGTGACTGGACCCCCAGCATCAAGAGCAGCATCTTGGGGTGCTCTGGACCTTGCTGGACCATATCTGCATTCTTGAAAATCTTCCTTTCCATGAGACAGTCCTATGGGCTCCTTCTCTGACCTCTGCTTAGTGCATGTAAGTCCTGAGGGTCTAAGGGAAATCACAATGGGCTTATAAACTTACAGCTGAGTTTGGACACTGATTTTTGGCTTTAAAATATGAGGTCTCAAATATGAGAACTATTATACTCTATTTGTGAGAGCAGTGGATTCAAGTCCTTCCATGCCAGAGAGACCCCAGGAGTAAGAATGGGAGAGAAGTCAGAGCAGGCAGAGAAATAGGACTGGGCTTGATAGATAATATATGGCAGAAAGACAGCATTGTTCCTCAAAGAGGACAGGGAATGTGAATTCTTAATGTTCTACAGCAGGTTACCCAGGACCATGTCCAAAAGGCTTTTGGGTATTTCCAAGTATGGAGACTTTTCTATTTCCCTGGTCAACCTGTACATCAATGATATAAAATAAGCTTCCTGCCTTTCATGCACCCTGTGCACACCTTATCCTTGGACAAGTTCTGCATGTAAGAGATCAGTATGTACTTCAAGCAAGGCCAAAGCAGGTGACTCACTGGGTGCAGCTTTCATCCCAAAACATCCATGTTTCAGCACAGCAGCATGGCTAGGAGCTGCTACCCTAATTTGCCATTTTCCAGACTTGAAGTTTTCCAGGTGGAGGCAATTATTTAATTTCCTTCTACGCATGAGGGAGTCGGAGCTGTCTTTGACATTTAGGTGAGCTCCACTTCATCAGAAGGTTGGAGAGCACCATTTCAAACATACTTCCCCTGGGTAGAGTTTAATATGGAGAAAATTGCTCCCAGGGAGCTGTATGAGTGAGAACTGTGACATGAGAAGCTGTAAGAGTTATCCTTTTGCCTGGGTAAAATCTTGGTGGAGAGTAAACACCATTTGCAACATAACTGATAGCAGCAGGAACAGGAACAAGATGAAGGTAAATACTGCATTTTGTAATGGAAGACTTTCTGCTCTTCAAAATTCAGAATCCTGTGTGCATGGGACTTTCTGAATGCGTGCATGTGTGGTCCACAGCTCTTTGTTATATGCTGTGATTTTCCCCACTCCTCAACAGAGATAAGTAGGTAGGAGGCAGCTGTTTGGATAAGTCAGCAGCAGGCGATAAGATTATAACAAAGCCATTGGACAGCAGTGGAAACTTTCTATGCCACACGCAGGGTTTTTATCAGGGGTCTACAAATTGTCTTTGTTTCATTTTAAGGGCTTAACTTAGCTCATCCTCAAAGCAAAATGGCCTCATCCTTCCTGTCATCTTCCAAGATAGAGGAAGTGGTGAATTGTGTGTTTGTGTTCCCTGTCACTTGATATCACCTTACAGCACAGCCTGGAAACAGGCTTTTTAATCAGCATTTTGGGTTTCCTTTCCTTGTTTCCCTCTGTCTTTGGTTACTTTGGCAAAAAGAACCTCCACTTCCTCCTTTGCTCTGCCTAAACAAACTGGAGGATTCGTGATGGTGTGAAGTGAGCCAGCCCTGATGGGACCTAGGCACAGGCCTTCCTGTCCCTGTAAAACCCCAGTGCAGGCAGTGCTGACATCCCCTGCCTTGGTGCCAGGGAAGTTGCACATGTATACTCCATGTATAACCTAAAAAGCCTGAAGGTCGCTGGGCAGCTACCGAGGTGGTAACTCAGCCAAGGCTTGTGGACTGGCTTGCAACTCCTTAGCTCTCAGCCACTGCAAAAGCAGAGAGGCTTTGAGCATAGCTGTGTTGGGTCATCAGAGAAGGCGATTCAAGAGAAGTGTCAGAAAACTGATTGGTGGAAGAAATCTTTTAGCTAAGCCTTTCAGATGCTGGAGATGAGCATGAAGGGATTGGCTTGGTAAAGTCAGGGTGTGACCTGCACAGGAGTTGGGTACAGGCAGGTCTGGAAGTCCCATGCACTGCTGTGTGTGTGATGAGCACTTCTGCCCTGTCACTGAGGGGACCATAGAGCAGCTAGCAGTACATAACATGCAGCATCTCCTTAAAAAAGTTAAAATATCAAACCAAAATTAAAACAGTATCAAAACAACGCAGTAGCTCAAAGTTGAGCACTGTTCCTCTGGCCCTAGGGACCAACAGGTCTCTGGAGTTCAAACCTTCCTTGCCAGGCCAATCTCTGCCCCAGAAGAATTTGCAGAGTGTATGGACAAGACACACAATGAATGGGAGAAAAAGGGCTAAGGTCTCATTATTATTGTATTTATTGGCCAAGAGGACTGAAGAAGCAGAGGAATCAGTGTTCCTGATTTACTCCATGTGTGTCATTTTTTTCAGCAACCAGAGGTCTTCCAGCCAGCTCCTTAGCTTGTGCCAGACACAGGCTCTTCCTCTGCCACCAGGACAGTTGCTGTGAGGTTCTTCAGGAATGCTACTGCATGTTAAATCCTCATCCTGTCTCAGCGAACATGACATTGCAAGCATAGACAGGCTGTTTCAACCTGAATTAACCAGGTCAAAGAGGAAATGGGTAGCAGAACAATCTTACTCCCTGCCCACTGACAGCCCAGTGTTTGACTCAGGTTGCAGTTCATTGAAAACCATGAGTGACAAGACCTATGCCAAATGAAACCTACCCAACACTAAATGCAAATTTTGTGAGCAAGAAGTAAATTAACCAAGCTGGAGAAACATCTAGGCCATTTAGATGGGTTTATGTATTTAAGAAAGTGTTGGCTTATGCTAGCAACTCAGCAACCTCAGAAGCAAATACTTTAAATCTTCTGATATGAGTTTTTTTCTGGGAATAAAGAGATGAAACAAAGAGTGCATCTCATTGAAAAGCCCAGTCCCAAGCCCTGAATATCCCAGTAATAGTCTACAGACCACTTTAAAGTTCTAAGAACTTTTCTGCCTGATATTTGTTCATGCTTATTAGACATGGGATGAAAAATATGATTTATAACATAATCCTTATATATATATATAACCTTTCTTCTAGAAAACAATCATTGTTTGTGCGGTGCTGGTAGAAGCATCTGAGTTGTGAAGTGGTTTTGACTGCAGGGAAGTGAGAGGTTGACTCTGTTAATAACCTTTCAACATCTTCATTTTAGTTCCCTAGCAAAAGGTCACTAAAGGCATGCTGAACAAAGGCAGGAGAAGACACTCCTTTTCCTGCTGTTGATGGCCCTCAAGTTGCCAGTGGAGAGGAGAGATGCTCTGACTTGCGCAGGTGGAGGAAGGTGCCCTCACCAATGCCAGAGTGAGTGCCTGCAGCCCCATGGAAGCCCTGCACCTCATTCACTGACATGGAAGACTTTGTCCTTACAGTTTGGTGGAGAAAGTGGTTATAATTCATCCTCACAAGCCAGAAGGACACTCTTTCTATGAAAGACAACCCTCAGGGATTACTGAAAAGATCTGGGAGTCCCAGCAGGGTGTGGCGTTAGGAAAATGGGCAGTGAGGGAGTGTCAGGACACTGGTGATCCTTGTGGTCTTCTTGCTCCCTGAGATGGCAAGTCCAGGCCAGCCTGGGGCCTACCTGGACATACCTGCAGAGTCCAGATGACTCATTTTAACCAGGAAAATTGCACTGCCCAAATCTTCTTAGAGAAAGGAGCACTGAAGAAGACAGATTTCTCACAACTATAAAAATGACCCTACATGGGAACTTCTGCAGAATATGCATACACATACACAACTACATGTATATAAACTAAAATGATCTAAAACTGCTTACAGATCAGTCTAAGTGCCACGAAGTGATTTTTGATTTCAAAAACAGTGTGCTGAGAGGATGGGGAGAGGTCAGGCTAGTTTTAAAAAGAAGGAAGCTCCCATCTTTCTTTTTAGCCCAATTCTTTTTTTTTTCATTTATGACTATCAGCTGGTAGTTTCATACTTCTGAATGAGTTTTGGCCAAGGAATTCTGGGCATAGAAATCAGTATTTTTAGTTATGAAGCAGAGACATCGTGGTATTCACATTCTTTGGATCTCCTCTCCTGAGGTATAACTATTGAACCTCTATTAATTGCAGTTGAAACAAACACAGTACTGCGATTACTTTCAGTAAGGTCAAGGCTGGGTCCACTGCAGACAGAGATCCATTAAGCCCTTTATGTGCTGGGCCAGGCCTTACAAAATTGGCCTGGCGTTCTTGTTGTTCGTTCCTCCTGGCTGCTGTTAATCAATTAATATATGAAATTGCAGAGTCAAATGGAGACGGGATATTAATATAGAGTGTGCACTGTTTCCCTGCAGGAATCCATGTAAAAGCTGTCATTAACATCATGCATATACATGAGTCCAACAGAAAGCTATTAACTTATGTATTCATCCAAGCAGGCTCAGTAAGTGCTTTACCATCAACAGTCCTGCTGCACTTGAAATTAAATATGTGTGTCAAGGTTAGCACTTCCTGGGCTGAGAAACTGAACCAGAAGAATATTAACAGATGTTAGCAATATATGTGTGTGGGAGGAGAAGATCACACCTGAATCTGGTCGGTACTGAACAGTATTTGGAGCCTGGAGCTAGTAATCTAGGAAAAAACACTTTTAAGGAGCACAGAGGGAGTTAGTGTTCTCTGCTGATGCCTTTCCTCTCTCAGTATGCCCAAATGGACTTCCTGACACAGTACTTAAACACTGTGACTGTGTTAAAGTCTGACCTCAGGCACCCAGGAACCTGCATGGTCTCTTGCAGCAAGACAAAGCCATCTAAAAAAATGTCTCTGGCTGATGCAGAATTACCTATTATCTCCAGTTCCCTGCTGCAGCCCCTTACCTGGGGATGGGAAAATAATTCCTGCTCCCTGTCCCTGAGACAATCCTCTGGTTGCAAGTAGAAGGATTGAAACTATGTTCAAAGCAGCTGGTTTAAGTTGGCTTTAGTTTCCTAAGACATACTCTCTTTTAAAAAAACAAACTGTTTTTCAGCTGTTGCACAAAATTATTAACAGAATAGGTAACGGACGTCAGGAAAATGCAAACTTTAAACTCCATTGGAGAAAAGAGCTTGCTGAGGTCTGAGATCAGATTTCCAGCTGTAAGAGAGAAAGCTCTGTCCAGAAGTGCACCCAGGACTTACCAAGTGGCAGAAATCCACTATGATCCCACATCGCAGACCCCATGGTGTCTGAGGGAGTGCGCACAGGAATCGGGGAAGGAAGCAATCATATTTGTAAAAGGTCCAAGGAGGGAAAATGCTATGTGAGAGCTGGGAATTGGCAAAGACGACTCTTGTTTAAGAAAATAAAATAAAATAGACTAAAGACAATCTGGGAAGCAATATGGCCAATGAGTTGGACATTTGTTCTGGGGAAAATGCTTGGGAGCCATTTCAAGGGATATAGTGAGAGAAGGGTGACCAAGCCCCAGCTAGATTAGAGGAAGCCAGCACAGACTGAGGCACAGGAGGATCGTGTCATGCTTAACTACTCTTCAGGAATCCTTTGAAGATACCACTGCCATGACAGATAAGGGCAATTTAGTGGGTAGCAGAATATTTTGATTTTCCAGAAGCATTTGACAGTTTTGCATGCAGTAGATTAATGGCTTTTGTACAAAGACATTAAAGGGAAGATAAAACAGTGACTGGAATGGAAAAAGAGCTTAAAAATAGGAGACAAAGGTTGGCAAAGGATGGAAGGAAGCATTTCTGACTGTTTTTAAAATTGACATCACTTCCATTTATAGTGGACCCAATGATATTTATGTTGAAGCCAGTAGTAGAGTGCCACTGAGATCAGATTTGGAGGAAGACAATGAAAACGGGTGGTGTCTTGCTTTGATCTATGTACCTGTTCAGAGCAGCCTAAAAATGGGATGGTAAATCACCTTTCTGTATGAGCTGCAAACAGACAACCTCTGGAAGTGCTGCTGCCTTCACTTGGAGTGTCTGGCACACAGGTGAGTTCCCCCATCAAACCTGTGTAGAGTGTCTGAGCAAGCAGCACTGCCTGCAGCCAGGCAGCAAGAACATTCCCATCCCAACCACTGCCTTACTCATTGGGCCAAAAGTATTTCCCTGAAAAGTGCTATGGGAAGACCTGGAAACAGGGCTGAAGCATCCTGTTAGAGTGCACAAAGGGGCTTTTCATAATCACAGAATAGAATCACAGGACAAGCTGAGTTGGAAGGGACCCTCAAGGAACATTGAGTCCAGCTCCGAGCCCTGCACAGGACAGTCCCAAGAACCACACCATGTGCCTGAGAGCTGTCCAAACAATTCTTGAACTCTGTCAGGCTGGTGCTGTGACCACTGCCCTGGGGAGCCTGTTCCAGCGCCCAGCCACCCTCTGGGTGAAGAACCTTTTTTCTAATATCCAACCTAAACCTCCCCTGACACAGCTTCAGGCCATTCCCTCAGGTCCTGTCCCTGGTCATCACAGAGATCAGTGCCTGCTCCTCCTCTTCCCCTCATGAGGAAGTTGTAACTGCAGTGAGGTCTCCCCTCAGTCTCCTCCAGGCTGACCAGACCAAATGACCTCAGCTGCTCCTCACAGAGCTCCCCATCTATCCTTAATGCTGCAGGCTTGCACAGCAGCATCCTTAGTGTGTACCTGCAGCAAGAATAGGCCTCTTCCTTGTTGGGAGCACTGAGCCCTACAGGTGGGCAAAGTGTCAATGCTGGCCCCGTGGGCCAAGTGCCAGTGGGATCTGCCCAAGGTCCAACAGGTCAGAAGTAGTTTAGGAGACAGATCCATGAGCTGCAGATCCCCAAAAGCCCTGCACATATTGTTCAGCAGTAGTAAACATCTCAAATAACTTCAGTCCTAAACGTAGAATGATAGGACAGCCTCCAGCCACCTCTTGTTAAACCATAGCCTGCTCATTGCGGGCAGAGCAGTGAGCAGCCCTCAGTGAAATTCTTTGGTAGCCAGAGCACTGTAATGCCTAGAGGTGATGAAGGGTGAAGGGCAGAGGAAAGCTGAGGCCCTGGCTCCATCAGCTCCAAAACTCAGGGTTATCTCAATGGAAACCGGATTTGAAGTACCTAAACTCTTCCCTAGGCACTGCAGATAACTGTTTGTACATATCACTGTCCCCGTGTCAAGCTCCAGGAGCTGTCCCTGTTGATGTGCATTGGCAGTGGGAGTTAAAAGAGGCTTCATGAACAAGCATCAGATGGCACAGAAAGCCACGACCAGAGGAAACTTGTGCCCAAATTACCACCTCATGGAGGTTTTCTGCTAGCCCTGCTCTCCCTAAACGAGGGTGGGTCAGGCTTGATGCCTCTGAAGTTGTTGAATGGGTCAATAAACTGAAATCCTATTAATTAAAAATTGGTACTTGTCTTCAAGGTCAGTAGAGTCATGTTGTTCGTTCAGCAGAAGGACAGAGATTTTCCCATTTTTCCAGTTGGATATGGATTCTGGAGCTGTGTGCTACCTCCCTCTTAGGTGGAAGTGTATTTCATGTAACCCAGTTCTCTTCTTCAAGGATATTTTGTTGGTCAGACCCATAGATCTAGGCCTATGTAAGAGATCTTAAAGGTACTCAACTCATCACCACTGAGTATGTCTAAATTTGCATTTGCACTCAAGTTATGTTAATTTTTGGATAGGGGGCACATCAGACAGTATATCACTAAACAATATTTTTCCCACAAGCCTTTATTATCTCTCAGTCCTAGAAGAAGCAGTCTGCAAAATAAAAAAGCTTTTAGATAACTTTGCCTGAATACTCTTTCTATTCCTTTTCAGTTTTGCCTGTAGCACTTTATCCTGGCTTTCAGAGTGCGGATAAAAATACAGGAAAAAATATATCATGTTCGAATGCCTGTGGGGAAAACAAACAGCATTTGAAACATGTTGTTCTAAAATATAACTTCCTACCTGTAGTCTTTGTTTTTTCTGGAAGTGTCCAGAATCTTTGATAGCACTTGAGTTCTAAAAAACTCTTAAAAAACTTACTCAATGAACATAAATCAAGATAAGGAATACATATGGTAACAATACTGTCTCCTGCTTGGTTTCAATTTGTTCCAGCTGTTTGCACGATGGTGAATTGCAGGGCCAGGAACACTGTGTTCATGACCATGTTACTGGAAGTGGCAGACAGACCACTTGGGCAGATCACTACCTCTGTGCAAGCAGGTGAGGCAACAGAGAAGTCAACATTCACCTTGTGGCAATCAAAAGAGTTGCTTCGGTATAATGGAGGAAAATCCAGCTCCTCCAGCTCCTTGAGGCCGCCATAAGAAAAGGTCATGGTCAGCAAACAAAAAAGAAAATAATATCTGGGTGTTCAAAGTCTGCCTGAAGTTTGATTTCTCTGCCAGAAAACCCAACACTAAAGTTTAAGATAACATTTAGAGGGAAAACAGATGTACTTGAGTTGTTTATTTGAAATAACTCCTCATACCTCATAGCCCAGCTTTGTAAAATCTTTCTCTAACTTGAACATTTAATGTGGTCACTCCTTACAGCAGTAATCATTAGCGATGCACAGACAACCATCCCAAGAGAGATGTATTTTACACTCTTGCTTGTAACTGATAGTAAAAAAAGCTGTATAAATGTATGAGCTTAAATACACTATGTTAAATTCCTTATTAAATAATGGTATTGAATCCTTATGCCATGCTTTCTCTTGTTGCTGGAGCTGTACAAAATGTTCAATCCCTTCCCTCAGTGACACATACTATCCAAAACAGAAACATCACCTGCTGCATAATGCACGGAAATGCAAGGGCACTATAGTCAATAACCACAGCTTAAATAAATGGCTGAGGATGTGACTGTGCTCATTCTTTCCCGTATTTCTCTGTAGATCAGTTGTCAGGGGAGAAGAGGAGTGTGTGTGGCACCCAGATGTACTGGGAGCTTTCACCAGTGGAGCAGAATGTTTGGCACTCGAGGTTATCACCTGCTGTACATCTTCCTGGGATTGCCCAGGTATGAAAAATTATATTTAAACATGCCTTTAAATGACCCCACCCACTTCCCTGTGTTTCCTATTTCAGAAGTCCTTCAGGCTGCAATAAAGTTAAAACCAGGGTTAACTCTGCTGAAATTAATTGTGAGATGAGCAGAAGCAAGGCTTAAGCTGGAGTAGTTTTTGTGTTACAAAACTGGGAGTCAGTGAACAACTAACATCACACCCCGGGGAGAATGGCAGCACAGGCCAGGGTTCAATGGAATCAGCTCCAGAACAGCCAGTGGGTTGTATGCTGGCACCTAAATTTCCCACTGTCTCCCTTGCTCCTGCAAAGTGAGGACATCCTGTTCCCAAAGCCCCTCCACCCAATACCCCCATATTGCTGCAGCACCCATCTGGGGAAGGGGTGCAGCTGCTGCTACTGAATCCCCCTTGGAGGGGGGCTAGGGAGCTCTCTAATTGCAACTTGTTTCCCCAGGAAGCCTGGGCAGAATAGGGGGGAGCTTTGATGGGGAAACAGATATTGTGACAAGTCTGGGGTGCTGAGCTCTCCTGGGCAGTGATACTGCAAGGACAGCAGGACATGTAGGTCTATCCCTGGTGTTGCCAGTGAGAACATGAAAATGTGCTTGCTGCCCTTTTCTACCTGCTGTGCTGTAGCTACCCAACATAAACCATGTGATTGTCCAGGCTGACATTGTCCTTCCCAAGCTCTTTGCATTGTACATGCAACAGGAGGCATCTTTGCAATCTGGCACTGTTGTGGTATGGATGCTCCAATGGATCCTCAGGATTTTCAGTCCCTCTCTGGACCTAAGTGCTGCATTCACACTCCTAAAATAAATTTGGAAAAATTGTTGCAAACGCTTTAGGCTGGCCTTGTAAACTTCCTGCAAATTTCTCATGGTAGAACAAATAAAGAGTATAAATATTTGAATATGTTCAAAGAGTAGAAAGGTTGTGATTTGTTATCTGCTGCTGGGCATTAGGGATTGCTGAACCTTGTGGCTGAGGGCTGGGGTGCAAGAGTGGGTCTGCAGTGTTGGTGGCACCAGAGGAATCCTTACAGAAGCTTCAGATGGAAAAACTGAGATCAGGTATATTATACAGGGAGATCTGTGCTCCCTACATTTTTTTTAGGTTTTTTGAACAAAAATTTAGGATAATGAAAGAAGGTTTTAGGGGGGCTATAGCCGTGAGTCCCATCCTTGGTCTGCTGTTCCGTGTATGTTAATGGCCTTAACAGACCTGGCCAATCCTCTAAGCTAAATCTCCAGCACCAGGTAAAAATAACATTTGTCAGATCCAAGTAACAGAAGAACTTACAGGGACTGGAAATAATGCTTCTTATTCCTGCTTTGTGAGGGAGACTTGATGGGTGAATACAAGAGACAGAGCACTCTGCATCCAGCTGGGCTTCCTGCCCACAGTGTGAGCGCTCTCTAACACAGTCTCAGGGCTCACCAAGACAGTCTCAGTTCTCACTAACAGGGTCTCAGAGCTCACTGAGAGTCTCTGAGAGAAGCTGTGATGGCATCCTCGGAGCAGCCCAACTAGAGGCATCACTAAACAGAGGCCTGCAAAAACTCTGCTGCAGCTGCAGAACAAGCCCCTCCTCCCCATGCCCTCTGTGCTCAAGCCACACAGCAGTGCAAATCAAGACAATCCTCAGCCAGGGAAGCAGGGATCTCCCAAACAAACACGTGTCCTTTTATTTCTTCATGTGACCATATTTGTTGGATCTTTTTCTTACCAACTGCTGTCTGAAGTTCAAGAGATGCCATATCTTTGTTTTTCTCTGCAGCTGTGAACTATGATAAACATGATAAAATAATGACCTAACATCTAGGGCTAAGTCTTATGGAAAACCAGCATTTTTCCTCATTGCTGTAAGAGACAGCAAAAGTGCATGGTCCTTCTTGGTATGAGCTACCGCAGCTTGAGAGAATCATCTCAAGCAGTCTCTGTCCTCGCTGGGCCATTGCCTTTCCTGGGATGCTGCTGCTGCTTACATCTCACAGCACCAGTTATAAACATGCTCTAAATGAGGTATAAAAATACTCTGAAAGCAGGCCAAGGAAGATGGTCAAGTGCTGTGAGGAAGAGAATGCTTTGAACAGTGCTGTAACTGAAGCGAGGTCTCCACCTTGTAAGAGGAAGGGGGTCTCGGAGCTGCCTGATGAAATGGACAGGCACTCAGTGGTGCACAGCAGCACTCAGCGAACAGCCCTGCCCTGTTCCTCACACCCAGTGGTTTCCAGAGCTGCCTCATTATCTCATTTCCAGAGTGAAATCTGATTAGATTTAAAAAACAATCAGTAAAATTGAAAACATTCAGGTTTTCCATGTGCGGGGAAGCAAACCCTTGGGTTCGAACGTTACCGTATGGAGAATACAACTGCAGCTGGCCGGGTTTTCCCCTCCCACCAGGACAGGAGCAGGCTGTGGACCTTTCCTGGAGCTTGCCTGGTTCACTGCTGCAGGAAGCCTGCATTTATGGACACATTTTGTCCACAGTGACCGTGAGGTTGTCAGTGACCCATCACAACTCCTCAACTGAAGGCTTTTGGCCAAGCTCTTGTGGTACTGAAGTCAGCAAGAACAATGCAACCGATTCAAGCAGGAACAGAATTTGGCCTGACAGAAGCAAACAGAAAGGCTGGGACAATGAACCCTCTTGATTGTTCAGAAATAATCTTCCAGCTGATGGGCATAAAACAGTATTTACTGAAAAGGCCAAGCAAATTTTCCATAACTCTCCTGTGAGGCAGCCCTCTTTCCACTGCTTGTCTTATAAAAGCAGAGAAGCCAGCATTCACAGCACTGCTAATATAAAATAAATCAACAGATTGGAGGCATCTTTCCAAACAGACAACTGTGTTTATTAGTACAAGATACTAGCAAAAGCACTCTGTAATGAAGATTTCCTCATTTCTTTGTTTTATGTTTATTATAGCCACTCCTCTGTTGCAACAAATAAAACTGACATGAGGATTATTAGAGTCAACGGCAGACTCAGATTTTTTTCAATGTGCTTGGGGTAACTAACACAACAGACAGCAATGTAGCAGGAAATGCAAAGGGAGTAGTTGTTTCATGTTACAAGGCTGACCAACACAAATTTATGTGGGTAGTTTCCTGGGAACTGATCCAAAAAGAATCTTAGATGTCACCATCCCCAACTCCACAATGCTGAAGTTTCAATGTCTATTCCCAGGCCATAATATCCAGCCTCAAATTAGGTTCTTAGTATGGACAGAAACAGGATGCAAAGTGGGATGCCACAACTCAATACTGAGCACTGCAAATGATCAGCCTCAATGGAAATGAGTCCCCAAAAGTCTCTATTTAGGCACTGAAAATAGAAAACACAGATTAGCAAACACTTTAAATATGTATGAATAAATGTTTATAAATTGTTTCCTTATCAAGAGATGTTGATCAACCTTGTCCTTCTGGAAAAGTGATCAGGGAGAATGTGAGAAATATATTCTGTAGGACTTTCTGACATCAATAAAGGGCTAAAGTATATAAGCCTTTTCCAAGGTTTCAGTAATCAGCTCAGGTTAACAGCTTGAAGCAAAATAACCCATCTGGTTGTTATTCTATGGTAAATACCCTGGGGCAGGGTATTGGTTTGTTAGAAAGCAGTGGAAGCGCAGAATCAGAAGGCTGATTTTAAAAACACCCCTTTCTGATTAACTCGAGCATTTTGTTAATTACATGCTACACAAAAATATGAGCTTGAATATAGGCAAAATAAAGACCCCCACAACATGTATTTATCCTCTGCAAGAAATAAAGTATGAAGAACTGCCAATACTGAACCTCAGCCATGTTTGCATACTGCAGTGCTGCCAAAGGCAGCAGTGTGAAAATATGCAAGACCCACATTCGTTCCTGGTGTTACTCAGCTCATTCTGGTGCAGATACAGCTGGGATAAGTTTGTCTCAAAAGGGATAGACAGAGCTGCCTGTCAAGAGCAAAGATCAGTGTACTGCTCCTGGGAGAAGCACAGACACCAGCCTGCAGCACAGGAGGTGGTAATACTCTGTTTCTTCCACGTGAAAGTGCAAACCATTCCCAACAACTGGCTGACCCAAACAGCTTCATATCCAGCTGTACAGGGGTTTCCAGCCTTAACACTGTCTGCCTACAGTTCCCCACCTGCAAAACAAGAATAGGGACTTAGGTGGCCAACCAGGAACATGAGAATGGGGCAAGTGTGGCAATATTCCCCTAAATACACTTTCCCCTCCTCCATGTGCATTTGTGGTTTAATTTCTCCAAATAAGACTTGTCATTGCATTTCACAGTCTTTGATAGATTTTAAAGGAAAGCAAATCCTTTGTGAAAGCACATCACTTCTAGTGCTTTCTCCTTGCACAAACTGCTATGGTTCCTGCCTTACGGTCCCAGCTCCCTAGCAACGGATGCAAGATGCCAGTTTTATCCCTCCTCCAGGTTTCACAGAGATTTAAGCTCTTGATCCCACACATGTATATGCATTTGACTGCCTGATCTTTCTGCTCAGTCCTAACAACCCATGTCTGTTGCTTCCATGGAAAAGATGATGAACCACCAGGTACACAGCCTCAGAGCTGCTTTGAATCAGTACATCCTCACAGTTTCTTCAGTGTTTGGATAATTTACCCAAAAGCACCAATGAAGCTTTTGCAGTGCAGACCTATGCTGGCAGATGCTTCCAGCCTTGAAGTCATCCACCCCAAATTCCTTCTGTAGCACAGATAAATTGGTCTATGAATTTCTAATGCACCTGTCATGCAGCATGGAGATACCATGACATTTGTGTCAGTGGGAGACATCAAACCTTTCCAATGTGTCTCTGTTGTGTTCTGCATTGGGATGAGCCAGCAAATGTCAGAGCTAGGACTAGGGCCCTGGTGTAGTTTCAAGTATGTGTTGCTTGTAGTGGGGCATTTTGCAGGGTACACAGTTAATTTGATATGTTGCTGTAGGAGTCCCTGGCAGAGAGGCAGCAGGAGCAGTAAAGCTTATCTGAAGGGAAGTCAGCTCTTACACAGGCCAGGAGGCTGGGTTTCTCAGCAAATGTGTTGTTGTTTAGCTGATTGCCATCTTGGAGAGAGAGAGTGCAAAAAAAAAAAAAAAAGACAGAAGTGTGTGGGAAAGAAAACAGGGTTGATATCAGACATTTGGTATGAGAGCTAGCTCTGTACTTGACTAACTTCATCTGTGTGCTGCTGGGAGTTTGGGTAAAGCTGACATGGATTTGAATGAAGAAATTTGGACAAGGGGATGAAATGAAGTGCAAAAGAAATACAGGCTGAATTTCAAGACCTAATGTTTAAGTGTGAGGGAAATTTTTAAATAAAGATGTCAAAAAAGAACAAAATGTCCTATTTTTTCCAGCATCTGTGCGCTGTCAGACAATAAACTAAGGAAGGTGCTGCCTCTCCTCGCTCTGTTCATGCCCATAAGCACCCCAGAGTCAAATCTCAGGAAGAAGCGAGTCCATGCACGTGCACTATGGATGCATATGGTCACACAACAGGGACAGACAGATGGGCAGGAGGGCTGGGCCTTCACTGGGTGAAGATGAGGTCAGTTAATCTAGAAGTGAACGGATCCATGCTGCCTTGCACTGGGCACAGCCTCTGTGATCAGTGTTTGCAGCACAGAACAGACTCCAAGGAGTTCAGATCGCTCTCACCTAGAACAAGATCCTGCCCAAAGAGCACATCCTCCTCTATCAGGAGCTCAGCTTCTACATGCAGCATCGCATCTGAAATCAAAGATGGATCTTAACATAAGGAGGCAGGTGCCAGCTCTAGATGTCTGTGCCACTCAGGCAATTAACTGACAAATATAAACCAGATCTCCACATTTCAAAGCTCATTTGCATTGCTCCTGAGACAGTCTGTCGGAAAAAGATGCAATTAGGTTGAAGCCGACAAGATTTATGCGTGGGGGGGGGGGGGAAAAAGAGAACAAAAAGCGAATCTGTCGAACACCCTGGGAGAGTGGCAGCACTGGCATGAGCATCCTCGGCAGGAGAGCAGTCAGCAGGGCTATAGCAGCCAGGAGAGAGGCAGAGCTGCTTCCCCCCACCTCCAAAGTCAGCAGGGAGTGGATGCTCACGGCGATGAGCACTGAAATGCTGCCGGCAGCCTTGGTGGGAGGCTGCTGCTGGCAGTTCAGCTGCTACATCGCCAGCCCAAGCTGCCATCCAGCCTCGGCCACAGGAGCCAGGCTGTGTGCACAGCTCAGCTGATCCTCTGCCCCTTGCAGAGTTCAGCTTCTGCTCATCACGGATGATGCACGTGGGCATGAGGGTCCTGAAGGTGTAGCCCTCCAGACAGTGTTCCTGCTCTAAACAGGAAGGTTGTCATTCCAGGACCATGTGCAAGCCCAGCAGCCACCACAATAAATGAACCCGCAGATCAGACACCTGAGATGAGCGTCCCTCACTTTTGCTTGGCTATCTTAAACGGGAAGATGCCAAAATCTGTATAGCTCTCTTCCCCCGAAAATGGGAAAACTCAAAGTGCAAGGCATACCTCTTATTTAAGAGTAAAACCACTACAGTAATATCACCTGTTTAGCATCCCACACTAAGAAGACTTGGAGTTATTGTGAGATTCATACTTGTGAAGAGAAAAAAATAAGCTTTGCCTTGTAAACCATACTTAAATCTGCTCTGTGGTAAAAAGACTGCAATAATTACATGATTAAAACATTTTAATGGTTGTTGGAGATTGTTCAATTGGCGGGGAAAAACACATTCCCTCTTCCCGTTTTTTTCATTTGGCACCACTATGACAGGAGCTAATGGTGTCTGAGCAGCTCACTTTTGAGTCTGGTCCTTTATTTGCCACTGGGCAGACATTTCAGCAGGCTGTTAATAAAAAGCACTCCTGTTTTCACTCTGCAGGCAGGATGGAACTGGGGCAGCCCTGGAACTCTGCCCTGCTGCCACAACTTTGCAAGCCCAAAGCTAGGCCGTACAGCTGTATTTTAACCCAGATAGGCAACACTGTCAAGAGTCCTCTTGAACAACTGAGTCTCTACAGCCAATATATTTGCATGTGAGTTGGGAGAAGACAAAGAGAAGTGATCACTCTTGCCTTTGTCATGCTGGCTCCACTCAACAGTGGTTGCATGGCCCTAGGGCTTGCAGCACTAGACAGCGAGGAGCTGTTGATTCCTAAACGTCTCGCCAATGACACTCACAGCTTTCTAAATCTTTCTTACATCCTCTTAAATGCTACCTTTTTGAGGCTTAACAGTTGTAACCCAGTAATTCCTTGTAAGAATAGCTTCTGTTGTGCTGTCCGCAGAGAGGGACCCAGAGCTGCGCAGAGGTGAGCTGGGACCCCCATCTCTGGCAGCAGCATTTGGGTTCCTGTTTCATGCTCTCTTAATTTCCCAGTAAGTCTCAGTATTTAATCGGCCTTTGATTGTCTCTGTGGATGGAGGTGCTCTTTCCATGGGTCTGTCTGCTCAGAGCCCATCACCTTACACACAAATTGCGGGTTGTCCTCCCCTCCAGATGCACCACCTCACACAGTGACATAAGCAGTTTGATTCACAGTCTAGATAGTTTATCTACAAGAATTTATTTGCTTTTTTATTGCCATTGCTTTTTTATTTTTTTATTGAATTTTTATTTTATCACTTTCATTGGATCCTCTTGCAATTCCTAACAGTCTGCCTTCATTTTAATACTCTGAACAACTCGGTACTGCCAGCAAATGATAACTCAAGGCTCCCTTCCCTCTCCAGATAATTTATGAACACATCAAAGAGCCCAGACTTGGCACAGATTACTAGCACAGGCAAAAGACCTGCACAGCTCCATTGATGACTTTTGTCCACTGGAGAAAATGACCATTTACTTCCGTTTGTCATTTTCTATCATTTAGACAACTGTTTGGGCTGATGAAGACTCTTATCTCTTGTCCCCTGGTTACTTAGTTTCCTAAAAATCTTTATGAGAAGACCGTAGGATAACCAAAGACACATCACTGGCATTACATATGAACTGATCTCACCAAAATGCCTGAGAGGCTTGTAAGGCAGAACTTCCCACTCAGAAGCCGGATTGAACCTTTATCACTTGCCGGGTTTTGTCCCGATGTCCACTAAGTTTATCCTGTACCACAGTCTGGAGTCTGGGCTAACCTGCCTGGCAAGGATGTAAGAGCTGCCATTCTCTAGATTCCTCCACACTCTTCATCCCTTTTACATATGATTACAGCTACATTTGCCTCCCTCCAGTCTTTAAATGCCAGTCAATGAATGCTAATTTTTAGCTAATTTCTTGAATAAAATTCTATGTTAGATTTCATTTCATATTAATTACATTTAGAATTTCAGACCCCTGATTCTACTGTTCAGATTTTTCAGGATGGAGAGGAGACTTATACAGGTGCTGGATTTCACGAAGGACTCAGCTTTACCCAGGAGTATGAATTAATTACAAATTCACATTGTAAGCATACATATGGCTTATTTGCCTAGCCACACAAGTTGTTAGGCATCCAATTTGCATACAGCAGGACTTTGCTTGCACAGATGCTGTCAAGCATGAGCTAACACATTCATTTTCTGAAAAATCCATCTTGCTATGTTTCATTGTTAAGTACATTGTGCTTTATGCATAGTTTATCTTGTACTTTCTTTTTATTTATATCTCTTGTCCTCACCACAGTATTTTTTTTTTCCCCAAAAAATCTGTGTTTGGAACTGTTATGTCGATGACATGTTGAAGTCTTGAAAATAAAATTGATTCATCCCCACTGAAACCAGTGGTATATTTGACAGAGATTTCAACAACACCAGTTTTTTCATCCAGATCTGCTCATTACTCCTGCTAGGAGTAAGGGTAGTAAAATACCTTCCCTTGCAACCATGCTTCAAGGGTAAGTGCTGCCTGCTCTGAGGAGCTTCCTGGGGATCAGTGGAGGAGCACTGAGCTAGAATGCTGAAAGCAATGGCAAAAACTCACTCAAAGGGGACAGAACTGGTGTACAAAATCCAGAGACAAAACAAAGAAGCTTTAAAACACTATGAGGTCTTTGGGCAGTATAGCAAAACCAGAAAGTACCTCGTGTGTGGTGGTGAACTCAACAGACTGAATAGAAATCCAGAATCAGCACTACTGAAGTATCAGTGCTTATAGATTGGATCGTGACATAACTTTGGGGAAAGATCCAGTTCTGATAAAGACAAGATTATGATGTGACAGATGTAGATAGAGGCCAGATCTGTGCTCTCAGTAATGTCCATGGCGAAAGTGTTCTCCAGACGTAAGATCCCAAGAAGTACTAGAAAATACCTGAGCAGCCTGTAAAACACTCTTGGTAGAATTGGAGAGTAGAAACCAAAAAAATTAATTTTTATCCTCCGCCTTTATGTACTTTCTACCAAGTATTTCTGTCAATAACTTTGTTTTTTGTGCGTGACCAGTACAGCAAGACTTCACTGGATATTGTGTACTGCAAATCAGACAGAATGTGAGATCTCTGACAGAGATCTCAGAGACTGCCAGACATCTCTGACAACCCAAACCACCATTCACTCAGCTATCGTCAACAGTGAAGGGGTGCTGAGGAAATCCAGTCCTGACGATGTTCTTTCCTCCCTGCTTTAAGATTTAGAAAATAATTTTTTTAAGCAGAGAAAATTTATTTTTTCCAGTTCAGTCTAGATACTTGGCTTCTTACAATTGCCTTTAGATGGAACTGATTTTCATGCTAGATTTGACTAGGAAATGTAAGCATTTCAGAGCAGGAAGAAGAAAGAAAAGAGTCCGTAACTATGCCCTTCTGAAAGATGAATTATAGATCAGTTGCCAAAAATTAGCATGAAGGGATCAGAACTAAATGCCAAGGTGCCAGTGAGTTCTAGGAGA
Source organism: Monarcha castaneiventris obscurior (assembly GCA_026261815.1). Classification (NCBI taxonomy): domain Eukaryota; kingdom Metazoa; phylum Chordata; class Aves; order Passeriformes; family Monarchidae; genus Monarcha; species Monarcha castaneiventris. The sequence continues at coordinate 5,568,161 of JAMPIT010000472.1, forward strand.
ATTCAGGTGTCCACTCGAGTTCCCCCATTAAAAATAAAGACCCAAGCTTCCTGAAACAAATTTCCTTTATATGTGTCGCAGACAAGCAAATGAAGGGAAGAGTGGGATATTGTGAAATAACTCTGAAATTCTGCATAAAAGTGAGTTTATATTTATTAGCTGCTCTTCGTGTAAGCTGTTCCTTCCCAGGCACCTCACCTCAGACATTCCTGGTAGGCATGGCTCACAGGGCTGGCCTCTGATTTATTCATGAAATCCACTTCATGATAGCAGAATTATTTTCCATGGGGAATTGTCATACTTTTGGAGATGGGACAGAGGGCTCTGAAATTTCACCTGAAATGTCACTGCCCAGCAGTGGGCTGTAGTCCAGTCATGTCATCCCAAAAGGAATTGCATGCCCATTCTAACATCCAAAGTAAATTTATATCTTGGATGTAACTCCATAGCTATCAATCAAATTGATCTAAGTCAAAGTCTGGCCCCGTATTTCCATGAACAAGGTCAGTTAAAAACAATTTCTTGCCGTTTGATTAATTCTAAGCTTCCTTTCCCTGTGAATTCACAGTTAATTAAGTGGTAATGTGTCCTGCTGTAGTCTCCTTTGGGAAGAACTCAGCTCTGTGGGCTGATGGAGAAGAGGCTGCTGTGACACTAATATCCTACCCTGTATATAGCCAATGTGAAAGCAGGCCCAACATTCTGAACAAGCTCAAATATTTGACCAGATTCACTCAGGGAAAAGGAGGACATCGCTGTGAGATGTAGGCACTTATTTGGGCTGGCTTTGACCCAAATGGGCAGCTGAAGGAAAGACATGACCAGGAGCAGAGAGCAACTCCTGCTAGTACCTCTGCTCCTCCAAGAGCTCATCCAGTTGCCATAATCATTTCTGATCAAATCTTCCCAGACATAGACACTTAATTAGTTTATTTGCAGAGAGAGTTTGAAGTTTCAGAAGGTTCAGGATCCATTTACTTTCTTCCTCCTTACATTTCACTCACACATGTCCTTCTCCCCAAGCTGCAGCCAGGATCTCGAGCAGGGTGCCAGCCCAGCTCAGGGTAGAGAGAAACTTCAGAAACTTTTGATTATCCAGGCAGCCATTTAATTTACAGACAGCAGCTGAGCATCATCCAGGAAAACGAGTTAACTGAAACATAATTAACTATGTGTCAGCAGAGTGAGCTGAATTAGTCTGTTGAGGAAATTAACAGACACACAGATACAATAGGGCTTCCAAAGAACCTAAAGAAGTCGAATAAAGGGACACAACCAACTCACATTTCTAATTAGAGAAGAAAGTATGAATGAAATACAAGTTTCTCCCACATCTCACTCACCTTTCACATGCCCTTTCACAAAGGGATTTCTATGTGTGGGAACATTTCAGGCACATCTAGAACTTGTTTAATCCAAAAGTCAAACCATGTTGGCAAGTTAGCTCAAGTCACTTTGGGCAGAGGGGGGCCAGTTTCTGAGGCAGTCAGTCATGCACTTGAAGTAATGCCATGGGAGTTAGGAGATCAGCCATGCAGAAAAGCCAGCCAGCTCTGCACAGCAGCTCATCAAAGGATACTCAGAACACTCAGAAGTCAATCCTGATGCTGAAATCCAGGCTCAAGTTTCAGTTTCAAGTAAATTCAAAGTTCACAAGTGGGGATATTTTCTCACAGGTAGCAGTAAGCCTCTTTACTCTGCCTTCACGCTCCCAGGTCAATTTTTTGCCTCGGATAATTAAACCCAGTGTGGGGCTGAGGGACTGTACAATAGGGCACACCCTGGAAAATACCCCAGGAGCTCTGCATGGCTGCCAGAGCTTGTGTCTCCCCCAGCCTCCCACCTGCATTCAATTCAAAGCCCCAGAGCTGCAACCCTACTTGGGGCGTTTCTGCAATCTGGGTTCTACTGACCTGGGGCCCCTCTGCTCCCAGGGCTGCCAGCCCTCCTTTGCCAAGGAGGTGGCGCAGGGGAGCCCCAACTCTGGGCCCTCTCACTCAGGGCTGAGCTTCGTGTGTTTTCCTAGGAATTAAAACCCTTTCCAGCTTCAAAGGTAAACACAAGTGTGCTCTTTCTGCCAGCTCTGGTGGATACTGGAGTTGTCTTCAGGGCCAGACACTTTTCTCAGAAAAAAAGCGCTTAATTCCCAATATATTCCAAGTGCTTCAAGAACCGTGACATGGCCCTTTATATGCTCAAGCCCTCACTTTCCACACACATATAAGCAAAGATCCAAACTTCCCCAGAGACCTCCCTGCCTGTAGAACTCTGATTTCACAGTCATGTGTGAATGGACAGGTGAACTTAAGTTCCCCTCCTCACTTTTATTCATAAAATCATGTTTGCTATAACTTCTGATAAGAAAAGAAAAATCAGCTCTCCAAACATAAATGGAAAGCAGCACTTTGTTTTTCTGACGTGTTTTGCCGTAGTCTCAGGTTTAAACCAGACCCTGATGGCCGTGCTTGTTATTCTCCTGTGGGCAATGAGGAAGTAGTTTCTCAAGCTAGAGATGTGAACTGGAGTGATTCATTGTGCTTTACGTGCCTCCTGTGCTTTTCCTAGCCAATTTAGGTAAATACAGTATCAGAAATCGGGTTCTGTATGAACAATTGTGACAATTACTGCTAAGAGGCCCATCACTTTTTGCTTCATTTAATATTCTCTGTAATTATGTTAGTCATAAAGAAAGTCATTCGGTATTAATGTGGATGTCACATGCCCTTCCACGGAAACCTCAGCAATAATTAATGCTCCATTAACACCTTAAGTGTCTTGTTATTATTTATTCATTTAGCATTAAAATTGATGAGGCTGTTTTAGGGAGGAAGCAGTCAAGATATATTGTATGAAACCCTTTTTTTGCATGTGTGTGTGACCACATTGTTCCTGCAAGTGCCACAGGACATTGGTTTAGTGACAAATGCCAGTGGGGCTGTAGCCTCAGCTATACTCTCCTCCCTGCCTGTTGCTGTGCTATAAATAGCTCAAGCTCAAACAGGGAGATACGCAAGACACTTTAAGAAAACACCAGAGGAAAATCAGGAGATGATGTCTGGCAAGCCTTTTGGCAGAGAAACCAAAGACCCAGGAAAATATCATTGTGTTCCCCTCTCTACCATACTTCCAGATATTTGTGTACAAACCATGCAGAGTCCTCACCCTGTCAGAAAGTCAGGCTCTCAGCTCAAGAGAGATCATGGGGAGTCCTTTGTTTTCTTGTTTCTTTGTGGCCAGAGACCCAACATGAAATATTCAAGCATAATACAATTTTTTTCACTTTTTTTGATCCACCAAGAAAAAATTGTTTCTCTGGGATTGGTAGGATCTTCTCTGTGTTTTGGTTTTCCCTTTAGCTCCTGCAAAAAATCAACCATTGGCTGGGTCCAAACTTCATTACTGCATTTGAGTTAAGCATCTCAGGGTGTCCTCTGGAGCCTAGTGGATTATCCTTGGCAGGTGGCAAGTGTGATCTGCCTAGGGTCACAGAAAAGGAAATCGGTGGCTGCTGGCAGACAAGCTCCCTCTGGAAACTGTGGTGCATCTGGGATGAGGATTTAGGTCTTCCACACGCCACCTCTGAATATCACTAGTGGTCTCATCCCTCCTGCCCAGCTCTCTTGAACCTGAGGGCAGCTCCCAGCACTGCATCCGGAGCAGAGTCTCTGTGTTTCCCTGCTTCTATAATGGCTGTACCTGATTTTCCAGTTATTACTGTCATCAACAACCCTATTAACAAGAGACATCTAGGCAAACAGCAATTCCCCTTACGGCTGAGTTTAGTGCAGGCTGGAGTTCCCCAGCTGAGTCTGGGCTGAGTGTATCCTTCTCACACCACAACTCCGAAGAGCTTTTTCTTTCTTTCAAAAGCAACACGGAGCTCTGCATGCTGCATGACCCCCAGTCCCCAGTTAAACTATCCCACAGCTGCTACTGACTTCCAAAAGTGGATCTCTCAGAAGCGTGGGTCGTTGTGTTGAGATCTACCACCAAAGCAAAGAAAACCCAGCAGTGCCTGAGGAGACGAACTTTTGTTTGACACTCTCTGCCATTACACGTGTGTGTGTGTGTGTATATATATATACTTGCTTACACACAGGGTACCTTGATGGTAATTAATGTCTTGTCACTCACTGCAAAGCCTCGGTTATATTAGCCAGAGCCATATGTTTTTTGCACATGCTGAAACGTCGTATATTTATGCTGCTTTTATAGCTTTCCTTCCTTGCTGGAACAGGACGTGCTGCCTCCTTTATTCCCTACATTTTCTTTTCCTTCCTCTCAGTATCATCTGCTGCAGCTTCTCTAGAAGAAGCAGCTCGAGCAAAAGGGGTGCTCCTTGCACTCCTGCCAAGATACAGTGCCCAGCCCTTGGTTGCAAGGGCTTTTCTAGCAGGAACAGAGGGCTCACCTCTTGTATTTCCACCCAAAGTGTGCACTACTGACACTCATCGTGTGCCCAAGCTGCCTGACAATGGCACGTGGCTTCTGTGGCTTGGCAGGGGGTAGCTTGGCAGATAGGCCAGGTAGTTCATCACTTCCCACCGCAGGAATGCTCTCTCCATGCTGCTTTTCCTTCTATCCTAGATATTGCACTGAGATTGCTGCTATAAAGAAAACAAATACAGCAAGATGCATACAAATTGCAAATAAAAAGTTAATGGTGGCATCTTTCAGCACTCCATGGAGAGTAAAGGGCCATTAGCCTCATTAAAGCAAGGAAAATCATTTTTTTGTGCTCCAATTTTCCTCTTTACTGCAGAGAATCTTCATGAGGGCACACACATATCTGTGCCTTGGAAACCTTGCTTTGAATTATAGCTTCTCATTACAAGGAAAAGGTGTCAGCTTCAGCTTTCCTTGCAAAGTGTTTTGCTGCCTTTCCTCCACAAAGGAGGCCCCTTGCTAATTCATCCTGCATCTCTACAACCAGAGGAGACGGTACAAGGATCCTGGTCTGAACTCCTCACCTCTGGGTCTGACCCTCCTGGTCCCTCCCAGGGGTTGAATTCTCTACTATACTCCTTTATCCCAGGGTATAATTCTCAAAATCAGTTACTCCTTCCCCTCCATTTCCACTTCATGGGCTATACTTACCCATTGCACAGGAAACCCACATGATTTGGCTTCTCCATCACTGCATGATTTTCTGTGGAGATGAGTGCTTTCATTTTTGCAGCTTCATTCCTTCTGAAAACAGCAGGATGGATTTTCTCCTCTGTCATCTACTTGTAGTAAAATCAAAGATATTTCACTAAACCATGTGGACATGGTTTTCTCTGACTCCATGTGCTGGTTCCCAATCTATGTCAGTGTAATAGAGATTAAAAGCAGGCCTGGATGGCCAGTGACCGTTGACACTGATGGTCCTGCATTGTGTCATGCTAAGGTCAGGACAGTCCTTATCTTTCTGCTTTGATGTGAAGCACTGAGGATACACATGTGTTCCCCAGTTTGGGTCTGGGTTTGGATCTGAGTCTGAATTTTCTGTCAGAAAGTCAGGATTCAGACCTAGATGGGGCTCTGTCACGACAGATCAATTGCAAGGAGGAAGTCGTGAAATGTGGAGGAACTGAACAAAAATCAAGTAGAAGAGAAGGTGGCATTCATCTCAAGGGATTTTATTTTTAAACACAAAGACTTTGGGCTGATGTAAGATTCCTGAACACCTGGCTGGTAAATACTTCATTGACTGAAGACTCACAATTGATTACTCCCTACCAAATTTGTTTCTCTTTTACAAAGCAACTGCAAACACAGATGCTTGAGGAGTCTGTTCTCTTTGCTTATAAGCTTTATAATGGCTCTTTCAAACTGTCTGCCTGTGTTTCTGATTCAGCAAGCATTTAAGCATATACTGGATTGAATTTTCACAAGTAAAATCCAGTTTTGCTCACATCTTAATCCCCACCTCATCCCCACCCCCCAAAAAAAAATAAAAGAAAAAAAAAGAGAGAGGCCCTGAGAGATACCTAACCTACTTGCAAGCCATGAATTAACACTGTTGTGCCATTGATCTGATTGCCCACATCGCCTTCCTGAGGAATCAGTCCCGATGTAGAAGTCCGTGGATAATGGCTCTGCATTTCTGAGTGAAGCTTCCTACCTGTGAAAAACAGCTGCTAACAGAGTTTGTCTGTCAGGAAGCCAGCAGACAGATGCTTTGGGTAAGGAGTCATGACATGAAAGACGAAAGGATCACTGCTAAGGCATCTGTTACCCATCTCAGAAAAAGGAAGAAGGAAACATTACTGAACCATTTATACAGGAGCTCCGGAGCTCCTGGGGACTTTAATTACCCATACATCTGCTGGGTATGATGTTCCTCAATCTTAAACCAAAATCATTCTTTTATTCCACATAGATCCATTTTATTGCATAATAAATAATAATAAAAAAAAGTTAAATTTTTCCACATCAAATGATACAGAGGGAGGAAGAAACCTAAACTGTTTGGGAAGATAGGTGGGTCTGTAATGTTGACCACAGCTTTCTTGAACTGGGTGCGTATAAGACAGTTCTGGGAGTGCACAATACCACAAAGGGGTTGGAGAGTGAAAGTGCACATGGATGAGAGTTAACAGGCCAAGCAAGACAAGCATTCTTCCTGTTTATGCTCTATTCATTTTTCATCATAAACTGTCCTCAAACAGATTGCAATCTTTTAAAAATGAATTGTCTACCTGAGATGGCTTGCTAAATAATTTGAGAAGCCAAAAAATACCCATATTCAAAATAAGTCACTGAAATGAAATGACGCTCAAAGCAATATGTAACGATTGTGCATTGCTGTTCCTTGATCCAGTGAGCGTAATGAGTGTAATACCAGAGGAGTGATGTCTGAACCCATCTTAGCAGGGATGCAACCTTTTTTTAAAAAAAACACTTCTTAAAGGGCTGCCTAAAATGCACTTTTTAGATGTATTTTTATTCCTTGCTAGTAATTAGGTTAACTGTAGCATATTTACATTTGAGCACCACAAATGAGCTCTAAAGTTAGATCTACCTCTAAATATAGGCATAGCCTCAGTGCCACATGGGAAAGGAGAAAGCTACAAGCTCTGTCTGGTAGGCAGCATCTTTCTAGGGAATTGCCAAGCCCAGTGTAGTGTGTGTCAATACAATAAGCAGTCAAGCTTGCTTAATTGTTCACTCAAATGTGTGCCTTCCCTCAGCTCTACTGCAGTACAAAGAGAAGGAATAGCCAAATCCAAGCAGGGGTTATTCCATGAGGACTTCAGGCATGGAAAGTTAGATATCCTGCGTGGGGAAGAGATACTTCAGGGTGAAACAGAGAAGGGCAAATTAAGTTAAGAGATACTAGCCTCAAAGTGAGGTCTAATGGCAAACTAACTGTGTGCTATAATTGTTCAGAGGAGCAACTGGAAATATCAGGCACCTTGTAGAAGACAAAAAAACCAAAGAGTTAAGGAAAATAAGATCAGGCTTTACAGATACTGAGAAAACTGAAGCACTAGAAGAAACAGTGAAGAAGGAAATTTCAGGAGAATAAAATATGACTGAAACAACAAGCTGTTTCTTTAAAGGGCCAGGGAAGTACAAGTGCAGAGACTTCGTCAAGCCTGTGCCTGAGTATGCTCTTTCAGAGGTGTTGAATCCTCTTTTTAACCCATCCTAAAGGCTATATGTGTTTTACTTGTACTTCTAGTCCGTTAGACTCCTATGGTGATACCTCCACTTTTAGGAGGATTTGGCCAAAACTTAACCTTACCGAGCAAGGCAATCAGAGCTGAGCAAGTCAAGGATGGAGAATTAGGCATGTAACAATGCTTAACTTCCCTACAACGAGTAGAGCTCAATTATTTCTGTTAATGAGATCCCCCACCATGCATAATCAATCCCTGCTTGCATGGGGAGGCGCTGAAGGGCACGAGCTGAGGGACATCATCAGGTGAGCGTGCCTGGGTAGCTGCCTCTCAGGCCACGGGACAAATCACTGGTGATCATGTCACTGAACTCGCACAGAAATGAAAGGCACGAGTGCATTGCCGAGTGCTGAGCTTCACACATCTCATCTCCAACCTCAGAGGAGTCTTCAAGGCACCAGTAAAAGTCTGCACCTTACCAAAGTGCTCTTCTAACAGAAGGGGGAAGGCTGTGTTAGCACCTCTGGGCATATCTGGTATACCCTTCTCAGAGAAAAACACTGCAGTGGGTGGTCTTGGGCATGGCTTTCCTCGTGCCTGTCTCGCATGGAGCTTTTATATTTATTTGTAATGTTCTTTACGTATTTATTCAAAACTCTAATGACATTTAAATGAAAAATCTCGTGCTGATTAAAAGCAGGTAGGGGAATAGCTGGGAAAATGAAATGCACCATACATAATCAGATCCAGATGACATACAGCCCAGGGTTTTGAGGGAATGAAGCTAATGAATATAGTGAACCTCTGGTAATTAGATTTGAACAGCCACGGCAAGGGAGAGGAGGGGGAGAAATGCAAACATGGTATAGATCATAAAAGGGGGAATAAACAAGAAGGAAAAAGAGAGTTATCCTAACACAGGCTTATAAAAAGCCCACATCACTGACTATAACCCCCAGAGGGGAGGACTGCAAAGTGTTTCTTCAGCTTTCCCTTTCAAACTTTCCATCATCTTTTCACTCCCCACTTCCACAGTTGTGCTCTTTTTTGTTTCCCCTCCTCCCCTTCCTCTGCATCCCACCTTCTGATTTTGCCCACATCCCCCATTTTACTCCCTAGGAGATTTTTAGGGTTTTTCAGGATGAAGAGCCCTTCCCAGACCATTCTTGATTCCCCTCCAAGGCACAACCTCTCCATAATGCTCTATGTAGTTACCTAAACAGTAGAGCTCCATACTGTCCCTTTCCTCTTCAACAGCACTAAGTTAAACCTTTAATTCAGGCTAACTACTTAAAGATGTACATTTCTTTACTGTGTGAGCAGTCCTGCTAAAATCTGTGGAGTAACTGGGGTGTTAAGAACCACAGGGTTTTTTTCCTGCCCAGAACAAAACCTCAAGCATTAATTCCTTTTCCTTCCCAAACTGTGTCCCAACTGCTGCTGTTGTGTTCAGGCCCATGTCCTCACCTGCACACAAACCAGGCTCCACTTGCACCTGCCCTAGCAGACACCCCTCTGCAGCCAGTCTGACCTGCCACCTTCACCCTTCCCTGTGCTGTAGGGGGGGAGCCTGGCTTTGGCACATGGGGCTGGCAGCGCTGGCTGCCCCGGGGCTGGTGGGCTGAGGGCATTTGGGGCTCCCGGCTGGTCTCCACCCCGAGCCGATTGTGTAAAGGGTTTTTGTGCAGCCCAGTTGCCTGAGTGCACTGACAATAGCCCCCTTCAAGGTGCCTCACACCCCGAGGTTAGGAGCCACGACCGGGCTGCATGACCAAGTGAACCCACTCTGCTCTGTCCCGGGGCACCCACGCAAGGGGGGAAAGGGAACAAATGAGTTACAGTTTACTGAGGGATTTGGTGGGTTTTGGAGGTTGATAGGCTGTGCATCAAGCCTCGCTGAGCAGGTCTTTGGATGAATTCCTCACATTGCTTTAGAATTAGAGCAGAAGCCCACCAAAATCCTGCTGCTTGCTATGCCCAGGCAGCCCCCTGAATTTTGCAGCATCCTGTATGTGAAGGCATTGAAGGAATAGGATGCCACTTTTCCTTTTTTTTTTGCTGTGGATAATGAATTCTTTTCAATTAGTCCAAGAATCAGCATCACTATTTGAATTGTAGATTTTTACATTGAGTACAAAGTCTTTAATGTCTTTCCAACTGAGTTTATATATAGAGTGTTAACAGAGCTGTCTGTTAGGCAACAATTCCACTGGAGAAGGAGAAAGTGAGTCTGGATGGTGATAAAAAGCAGTACTTCTTTTTTCTCTTGATATCTTCACTAAAGAGCGAAAGTGTCTCTTGGGATCTGTTATTTGGATTGTAATCTGAATTACTTTCTGTGAGAGCACTGACTTTGTGGACTAGAAAGATCAGACTAGCACTGAAAAAATAAATTCCCTTTGAGACACTTAACACAACCCCTTTTTCTCCCCAAAGGCAGAAAAATCCTTTAAAGTTATTTTAGTAACACTAGGAACCTAGAGCAGACTTCGCACAGATTTGGAAGAAGAGAGCAACATCTCCTTGCAGCACAGTTCGTTACCGATGGGTCAAAATGATTTGCTGGATCAGAAATATTTCCCTCCCTGGGAGATGTTGATTGAGGCTGTAGGCTTCTCATTTGTATATTGCACAGTGCAACTCAGTTAGTTGGGATTGAGGCAATCAGATGTTAAAAGGCAATTTGGAGAAAATTGCATATAACTTCAGATGTCATTCAGAAAGGATGGGGTAGTGGCATCTGTTTCTCATAACCTTTGAAACATTACACATGTTTCAGAACGATACTGTTTCTTTAGAATAAACCATATAATTTCTGGATTTTTTAAAATTAAACATGGTGCCTTTAATTTAGGATATTGTTATTCTAAAAAAGACAATGCTAACCTTTCTCGACCTTTCTCTGCAGTGTAAGTTATTGTTGGCAAGGTCATGTTTGGTCACTTTGTCTGATCCAGGAGTGTATTTCATGAATTACCTTATAATTTTAAGTGGTGACTAGACCTTTGTGTTCTAGATAACATCACAAAAACAATTTATCCAAGGCACTTGACAAAGAAAGGAAAAATTGCCCACTTTTCCCATCAAACATAATTACCATTCACCACATCTAAATGAAGTGCTTGTTGCATCTTTCCTGGTGAACCAAAGGCCACTATGAATAGGTTTATTTCTCCATTAACTGAAAACTGGTGCAGGGAAGACAGGGGAAACGGGCTTTATAATTAACCCTCTTAGTGCTCCAACAGAAAACTGATAGATCTGAAACTTATGCTGTGGTGGAATCTTCTCTTTTTTTTTTTTTTTTTTTTTTTCCCTATAAATGATGGAAAGCCATGAGGCAAGCCTCTCATCCCTGTCGATGTAACACAGGGTCTGGCAGTGGGCTGGAATGATGACACAAGGGCAGGAGAGCAGGCAAACCCAGAGCAGGGCTCTGCAAGTTTATTCAATTAGGTACTAAATGTTTGGAACAAGGTTTCATTTGCCAACAGCTGTATACAATCATTTGTGGTTTTGAGGCCAGGGTAATTGGCATGTTATGAGCTTTTGCCTCAGCTTTTGGCATCTGCCTGAAAACCACATGGAAAGAGGGAAGGTTCTGCATGGGGCTCAGCCAGGAACCCTCCCCAGGGAGTATAATCTCAGGAGCCATCAGTGAACAAACCTCACCCAGGTCTCATGGACATGGGGCAGATGCTGCCCACCAGCACTCCTAGCAAGCCCTGGTGAGTGGGAGAAAGAGTCCTTGCTAGGCTGGATGCTACCAGAGCCAAGATTGCTTCACGTGCATGGATTTATGCTTTTAACTAGGGATGCCTGTTTTCAGGAAATTGACTGAAGCTGCTTGTTAATTGGAAGCAGTGAGGGAATTCTATTTTCCGTTGTGTGCTTCAGTCCTCAGTGATCCAGCACTCAGCACTAAGTTGTTACAGCTCGGAAGCTGCCACCAATCTTTATCCAATGGTGACATGATATCCCCGGCCTCCCTTTGAACAGTCCAGGACGCTTTCTCTTCCATGCCATGTTTCCTCTCAGGGCATGCTAGGAGCTGCAACACCCTGCTCCTTGTATCCTCTTTCCCCATTCTGCCTTTTTCTTCTTCCCTTTCACCAGTGCATCACCTCTTTGCTATGGGATGCTCTTTGGGGAAACAATAACCATTTGCTACACATTTGTGCAATGCCCAGCACAGCAAGCCCTGCCTTGGTACACAATTTTTGGCAGCATTGCAACAAATACTAAATGCTAATAGCACCATGGTGGAGCCATGATTCATCACGAGTATCACTAGGTGGGATCACAGTACCCCTTTTATTATCTCCTGTTACTTGTTCCTGTTAAAGGGGAGTCAGACTTGAATGGTTCCTCTGGCTCACACTGTCGTAAACAACATCACGCCTTGGTCTCTTAATTGTTTACACCTTAAAGAGCAGTCCTGTATCCTGTAGAGAAGCTTCCAGCTGATGTCTAATCATTAACTCGAGATCAGGAGAGCCAAAATATGCATTGCTACTCTGTATTAGTGTTCTTTAGTTACAATAATGGATTGCTTTTTCCCCATGGTGCTCAGAGCTCTTTACAAAAAAGAGGAGCATTGTTATTGCCATTTAAGGGGTGAAAAAGCTTAAGGGCAATGAAGAAACATGCCTTGCCCACAGTTAGACAGCAAAGGAGAATCCAATTCTTCATACTTCCCATGTCATTGGGACTACTTGCAAACCTACCAAAAGCTGTGTCATATCCACGCCCCTAAGTGAGAACTCAGTGCGGCTACTTAATAATAACAAAAAGTATAATTTATCCCATATATGTCCAAGAATCAACGCCAGTTGTTCTGGCAGACACTCACATGCTGTTTGGTTGGGGTGAGCCTGCACTTAACAGATGCTGAGATGTTTGTTAACTGGATGGAGAGATGCAAATGAAATCTGCAGGCTTCAGAATAAGCAAACTTTGTCCCTTGATCACAGCGCAGTGCCTCCTGCTCCTGACAGTTGCTGTTTTATAGTGGATCAGGTGGACGACAGATGTTCACCTGCTTAAGTACAGTAGCAGTAAAACTCTTAAAAACAAAAAGACCCATCTCCTCTTGCTGCTTTGCAATCAGGCAGGAGCTCTTCAGATGTATTTGTCTACACGTCCTGTCTAATTTCCTCTCAGAAAGCTCAAGCAGCGGAGCCTCCACTCTTTCCTTGGGCAAAAAATTTCTTTCTGTGGTAAGGCCCTGCTCTTCTGATGTGGCTTTACTCCCCCAGCTCACATGGCTAATTTAACTTTTCCCTTCCTACCCATGCTCGTCGGCATGGATGCAATATGCACACTGAAATGTCATCACTCCCCCTCACAATCACACCGTTGTGCTTGCTCATCTGGGGTCCATCTGTAGGGTGGTGGTAATGGAGTCCTATTATGCTGGAGAGTAGGAGGATGGAGGGATGAGGAGCATGGGAATCCTGACTGTTGTGCTGGGCTGGGTGATCACACCCCGTTTATTGGGCTCAGTGCTGAGGCAGCTGTGTGAAGCTCCATACCCTGTGATATGCATAAGGACATCTCCCAGGATGACCTCACACTCTTGTCCAGTGGAAATGCCATGCATTTTTTGATTCACCTTTGCTGCTGTTTGCTCTGGTGACTCCGGGTAAAACCTAAGGGACTTCGGAGCTTAGCATTCCAAGTGCCTGTGCCGTGTTGAGAATAAACAGGACCTAAGCACATGTCCATGTTGATCCGTGTCAGTCTGCTGTGCTTGGAAACTCAGGGAAGGAATCTAAGCTAATAGGACCAATGATTTTCTCCAGAGCTTTTATACTGTGTATGGGTCTGCTGCTGTCTACAACACCATGGAGCTGATACCTGCAAAACCATCATTTTTAGTGAGTCTGTATGAACAGAGACTGGCTTTGACGCTCAAAGCTAATGTTAGGCAGCACATGGAGATATGTGGGATGTGAGCTGGGATTTCGTGGTCACACTTTCTGCTGAAGTATCTGTCTGAAGCCCAGTAAGAGGCTGACTACTGTGAGCCTGAGGAAGATGTGTGGTGATGCTTGCAAAGCTTCTCACAGCACAGCTGCTGACCACAGGTGGGGCAGAAAGGGCCACATGGGGTAAAGATACTGCTGTCCATAGTAAGACAAAACCCTTGTCTAGAAAAAAGAAAAGTTATGGAGGAGTTTATCCTCTGTGCACTTCATATGTAGCCTGAATTTTCTGCTGCTCAGAGGAAAATGCCAAATATAATTCATATCCTCCAAAGGAGGAAATTTGGTTTAAAAATGAAAAGAGCTAGACATATGTCTCCTCTGAAAATCAATAGGATTTATGCATCCCAGTCTCTTTCTCATTTTAAGACTTCCATCCCACACAAAGCACTCAGCTATGCTTTTATGACCAGGTTGCCCTTTTCCTCGCAAAATCACCGTCTCCTTTTCATATTCATCACCAATGGGGATCAAAACCAGCCTACAAACCAGCAAAGGCAGACTTCAGGTTTGCCTTGTACATCTTTGTTTAGCCCTCTGACAGAGCTCTGGAAAAAGCTCAGGCTGCAGCCTTAGCTCAGGGCTGAATGAATAAAGGTCACCGTGCTCCAGGATGGAGGTTCGTTGTCACACAGGGAGACAGAGATGGCCAGCTAAGCTGGAGGTGGTTTGAAGAAAAGGTACAGCACTCAGCTGTGCTCACTTTCAAAGATACTAATCTCACAGGCTTGCTCTTGCCTGCAGAAAGCAGTGCTGTGACTCGTGTCAAATGGTGGGAGCAGGATCTTACCCATGACGCTCCTGTGGAAATGCCTTTTCTTACGTACTGGGAAGAGGAAGAAAGACACCTCAGCTGCTAGGGCTGTGGCCTTCAATAGGCCATCTGATGATTTCCTTGAGGATGAGCTGGTTAAGCCGGAAAAGCAGGATGAAAGAAATAGTGAGCAAGTCATCTAAGAATTGATAATTCAATAGACTCTTTGTGAATTCCTTTGCTTTGGTTTTACTCATGTACCATTACTATTTTCCTATCATTAAGCAATGTCTGGAAAAGCATGATTAAAATAAGAAACAAACCCCACCAGATAACAGGGAGGCATCGCTAGAAATAGGATCCCAGCTGCCATCTACTTCCTTAAAAAACCAAAGAGATCTGCTCTTTCTCCATCCTGCATTGAAGAGCTTGTGGAGTTGAGGATGTTTTTCATGCCTAACAGGACATTCTGCATTTGGACTGCATAGTCCCTTTTCCTTATCCCTCCTAATCTTTCTTGTTTTTTCTTGCATTACTTTGCACTCCTCTAGCTGCTCATGTACAAGAATGCTGGCAGCAAGCATATGAAGTCTCAAATGTATTGAATATGAGCTTCAAGAATGAAAATGCAGAGGTATTGCAGACCTCAAGTCCACTGAGACAGCAGGTTGAGTTATGGAGACATTCAGTCTTTGGGCTGCTACAGTAGATTGATAAATCTTTATACTGGATTATACGCTGGCATTAGAACTGTTGTTAAAACCTAGCACACAGAAGTTCTCAAATAATTCCCTGATTAAAAGATTGGGTACCAGGATATGAAGTAAATGAGGTACTTCTATTGCCCAACATTTAGTTTAAACCATGGAACTCGCTGCCAAACAAAATTGCAAAGGGAAATGCTTAAGCAGACTCAGCAAAAAATATCAGCTGAAATTGAGAAAGACTGGCTCATGAGCAGTGGGTAAAGAGGACAGGACAGATGGTCACAAGGAAGAATCAGTACACAGAGAGCCCTGGGCAGGCTGGAAGGTTGGGCCAGCTAGGGAAGCATGAAGAATTGGTCTCTCCTTTGCTGGAAATATTCATGACTGGATTTGACAGGGCCCTGGATAGCTCAGACCTAGGCTCTGCTTTACATAGACCAGATGGTCCCCAAGATCAGGGACCCAGCCCAGACTTACTGAGATTCTATGGATTCAAGCCTGAAATCAAATAGTCAGGCTGAGGGGAGGATTCTTCTTCCTCGATCTTTGCTTTTGTTTTTCTAGGTACCTACTTCTGCCCATTGGCAGAAATGGCACACTGAGCTGGGTGAATGTAACCTGAAACTGCATCAGTTTTTGTACTCTTATGATTCCTCTGCTGTAAAACCCCATTTTCCTTTCCAAGGAGGATGCTGTAAATTCAAACTTCACATCGGAGGCAGGGCAACCTTTTGACATAGCCATGCAGTCATTGGGATAAGCTATATTATTCAGACGAGTTGTTAGCTATTACCCAGAAAAAAAAGATCAACAGAAAGCAGCTGGGAATAAGAAGAAAGCAAGGGATGCATGTCCTGAACATCAGTGCTCCCATCAATAAAGCTGTTTCTTGTACATGTGCATGCCTGTATACCACGCATTGCTGAACTAGAGCAGAGTGCTTAGCAGACAGCGTTACTTGCAAACCCCCTGCCCCCAAAGGACCATCTCTGATCCATCTGAAATGATGGTGGGTTCATGAGTGCCTCATGGCTTACAGCCGCCTGAGACAGCAGCTCTCTCTTTAATGGCAATAGCAGCATGTGGGCAGGGAAAGGAGGCAGCCGAGCGGAAGGATGGCTGGTGCAAGTGGATCAGCGCTGCACGCACTGCATGGATGGAGCCATCCACGGTGACCCTCAGGCCACAGCAAGATGGGCCCTCAGCAGCCAGCACCACCCTCACTCTGTTGGTGCCAAGGGATCTGCACTGAGGTCTGGAGGTGCAGCCTTCTCTTACATTGCCTTTGCTAATAATACAGCTGCTGCGGTGGGTGGCAGCCTGGGCTCTCAGTCTGCTTCATGTCGAGGCCTTTGTCCTCACTTGGGCACTGAGGGTTTGTTTCTGGGCCAAACAAAAGCCTGCTCCAGCGAATGCCACTGTGGCTTACAGGCTTTCATCTCAGGACCTACCTGTTCCGTCAGCTCTGCCTGCAAAGCCTGCGTAACTCTGTGTTTGTTCTCAAAACAAGCATTCAAATACACTCTTTTGTGTTTTCTTTTCCATAAGAAAACCAGAGCAGAAGAAACCTGTGTGAACAAGCCAGTAGGAGCACCCTCAGCTGCAGGAAGCCAACAACAACAGGGGCACCACTTTCAGATTTCCTCACAGCTCTGCAGCAAACAACAGCGAGAAAAACAGCAAACCCAATGTGGAAAGAGCCACTGGTGGGGTTTGCTTTATGAAGAAATGCTGTCCTTGTGTCCTGTAGACGTTGGTCACAGCGAAGCCAGGCAGCAACCCATCTGTGAACTTTCCCCCACTCTCTCATGGCCTCACTTCACTAAACCTAACACAGTTCCTCTGCAAAGTGCAGAAGTCAGCACTGTGCACAGGTGGCTCCTTTATGAAGTTAAGGGTGGAAGGATGTCTGGGTTTCTGAGAACCTTCCTTGACTCTCTTGGGTTGCATGGAGCCTGCCAGGGTGCAGGGATAGCCCAAAACACACAGGGAAAAACTTCCTGCCACAAAAGTCCAACAGGGTCTCCACAGAGCGAGCCCCTGCTCTGAGCAAGACAGCCTGAACTCAGCAGGGACAGGAGTCCTAGTCCTGGGTGCACAGCCACTAGGAGATGTAACCAGATGGAGTCTGCCTTGTGCAGCCCATGGCTTGTATTTTCTGTCTGTGTTCTCTGTCCTCTAACCTCTTTGAACTGCCTCTTTAAATGTCTAAACAGTGCTCAGGGTGGGACTCTCACAGGATTACCATCCAATTCATAATTATACCCAGACACGATACTGAAGTTGAAGGGCCAGCTACTCGAAAGTTAGGGAACAATAGAATTTATATTGCCTCTGTACTTTAATGCAAATCCTTCCCTCAGCAGCTGCTGTGGTTTCTGTGCAGCCTGTTTGCTGTGAGTGGGAGAGCCCAGGGGCACGTTTTCTGGGTGTCCTCAGCAACTCCCTGCTGCTCCCATGAGGAGTCAAACACAGGGCAGCACTGCATGCTCCCACAGCAAAGTAGTCACACAGGGCTGGCTGAACGTGTTGGAGGTATCCGCCTTTGTCCCTCCTGTGTACCCTGCAGCTGTGGGAGCACAATGCTGGATGGCCAGTGGGGTGAAGGATCTGGTGGATGAAAAATACCTCAGCAGGAGCTAATGGTTTTTCCTAGCCCAAATCACTTCTGTGTGAAGCCTAGAGGGGTGGTACAAGGGTGAGGATGAGAGTGAAGACTAGGAAAAAAGGACTTATGCTGGCTTTGCTCCAAACAAAACATTCTTCCAACTTAGGCAAACAGCAATGCTTGCGTGACACTCTCTCGGAACCTCTTTTACCCTTCACAACTCCTGAGCCAGTGTTTTTTAATCCAATTTACTGAACATGTTAAGCAAGGATGGAGGCAGGAGGGGATCTAGCAAAGAGAAGCGAGGTCATGGTTCAGAGTGACTGAGTGCTGCCTTAGATAATGGAGTTCTTCCTGCTCAGCACCTTGGAGATGTTAAACACATCACTCTGTCCAAACGTTTTGCAGGCAGTCACTGCTTTTCTTCCTCATTTTTTGAGTGCTTTTAAGTCCTTGCTTCAAACCAGAAGAGCACTTGGACTTGTAGAAGTATATGCCATCAGATTTTGTCAATACAGCCATTAGTCTCTAGCCTTCTCAGATATGGCTAACCTCTTTCACCAAAAATTCAGTCTGGGGCAATCCCCAGGAATGTAAACTTTCAACCTGCAAGGTGAAGTGTTGGAAACACTGATAAATACCTCAAATCAGGCTCCTGGAATGGGAAGCATTTGGCAAGCTTGTAAGAGGCGAAACCAATCCACAACACTTGAGAATAGAGCTTGTCTCTATAAATAATAAAAAGGAGCAGCTGTTATCTAAAAAAGTCAGAGCATGAAGCTAAAATGTCCTCCAGGGTATTTGTATGCACTTGCAGGAATTGGCACACAGCTGGAACGGGCATACAAAATGCCTCTCTGAGGCTAATGAGGCCTTACCTGTGCTCTAAGATGAAAGTGACCGGACCTCCATGCGCAGTGTGGAAGCCTGTATTGCTCCAGCTCTCCTGCTTCCAGGTAAAAGGGTGTAGAAGTGCACTATGTGAGGCCTGGTATTCCATTTGCAGAAGTGATTCAGGCATCCATGCCCCCATGGCATGGATTCAAAATCTAGGTGACATGGGCTCCACATCACTGTGGTGGGTCTGGTACTTCTAATTCACCTCTCAGCGGAAGCTCTTAAAGTGGTGTAAGTAAAAATGTTAAGTCTGACTTTATTTCTAAGCTTGGGGAAAATTTGGCTCTGGGTGGTAGCATGTGCTAAAGGTGATGTGCTTAGTACCCAGCAATGGTGAAAAACAGACTGTCAGTTTGAGTACTTCACTGTTGGTTCCTGCAGCTGAGGATGTTTGCCCTGAACATCCCTTTCTGTGGCTGGTGGTAACACTGAAAAGGAATAACTCCTTCCTTTAAATGTTTGGGAGGGAATTGATGGGAAGAGAAAAGACACAGATCCCATCAGCTGTAACATGCAAAGTCCACTTTTCTTTGACAGCCTCCCTGACACCAGGGCTAGAAAGCCTCGTGTTCAGGTGAAGGTCTTCTCCCACTTTGGTCAACCAGCCTGGTGGAGAGACGGACTTACAGAAAAAATGGTTCTGGAGACTCATGGTAAGGGACACCCCTGCTGCTTGCAGACTTTACATTTCAGGGTGCTGCTTTCCAGGTTCTTGGGCTTTTCTTGAAGTCGATTTTGACTACATGAAAAAGTCTTGCTTTTAAATTTTAAAAATTATCTTTTATGCACTCTCTTGCTTGTTTCCTTTCTTTTCTTCCTTTCCTTCTGGCCTTTGGGGTTTTTTTCTTCTACATCACAGTCACCATATCCTTGAAGTGGGAGGAGAGAAACTGAAAGAAAGTAATACCTCAAGTTTTTAAACCATCAGCAATTGGTAGAAGCCTGACAAGAGGTCATCCCTGGACTTAATCCAGCTGGTGAACTCCTTATGGATGCCACCTTTCCAAGAACAGTGCCATTTCCTCATGAGGTGGGTGTACTTATTTATTGTGTCATTAAAGCTGTTTTTTTTCACACAGCCTTTAAATATCTTCCCTGGGGATTTGCCAGACTGGGCAGCAAGCCAAGTGGAACCCCCTAAAGTTAAGAGCTCAGCTCTGTTGGACATTAAACCACTTAACATTTCAAAGACGACAAAAGTGGTACATATCCAATTGGTTTCCAGTAGGAAAGAAATAATTGGCAAGTAGCACACTGAGCCCATCACAGCAGACAAGCCATGCCATGGTGACTCTCCTTCTTCAGGCAAGAGCAGGGCACTGCTGTATGTCATATCCACAAGCTGTGATTATGGACCCTTCACTCTGCTTGCCATGGCTCCAGAGAGGCTGAGACTGGTGCTCCAAAATCCCATGCTCTATTGATGCCATGGGCTCTTACTGCTGCTACTTTCCATTATTGCTGCAAACCTTCCCCCTGCCCTGCTCACAGGGCTTGAATTTTGGTGCTATGTATCCTGAATGCAGTTGTCCAGAGCTCAAAGGGTGGTGCTGTTAATAATTCACTGTCCCCAGGCCAGGGGACAGCAGTCACCCCTGGCACAGGTTCTTCCTCTTCTGAGATACTCAGACTGCTTCCATACAGGGATGCCACCATGGGTTTTGAAATTTGCTTTCCACAGACCTTCAGCTGGATTAAACTCAGTTGCTGCCAGATTAGCAGAGTGCAACACAGAGGATCAGCTGCAAAGCTGATTGAGGGACAGGAGAAGATTCCCTGGATTTCAGAAGGTCATAGATCCAGCTTGTAGGAGGTAGCTCAGCAAATTGTGCACCCTGGTTCTCCCTGTTGTGAAGAACAACACTGATGATCCCTGACTGAAGCCAAATGCTTTAGGATCTCGCAGTCCCAAGGGCAAATGATGTTTTTGTTGGGTTTAATGTCTGGTCCAGCATTTGGTGCAAGATACTTTGACCTGTTCAGTGAACAGTACAGTCCTGAAGGGCTACCAGCTTGCCAGGAGCATTATTCCTGTAGGGCCTTTCAGATAGCAATGTAGTTTCTCCAGATTTGGGCTTGTGAAGGGCAAATCCAGATCCAATGACTCAAAACAGTAAAAAAACCATTGCCACTCCCACCTTTGGGGCCTGACACTTCCTGTCAGCAGGTTGTGACAACAAAAGACACCCCCTGTTTGGCAATCCCAAATTGCCTGGCTGCTTTCCTCACGTGATGGACACATGGCAATGCAGAGGAGCTGGCTGAAAAAACCTGCAACAGGGAAGAAGGGAAGCAGCTCCCACACTGGCAGACCCAGCCAGTGTCAGATACTAGCAGGAGATCACTGCTCAGAAAATCTGGGGAGGAGGCTTATATGCAGACAAGACCAGAAACATAATCATCTGTGTTTTCAATGAATAAAACATGGCAGTCCTCG
Source organism: Monarcha castaneiventris obscurior (assembly GCA_026261815.1). NCBI lineage: Eukaryota > Metazoa > Chordata > Aves > Passeriformes > Monarchidae > Monarcha > Monarcha castaneiventris. The sequence continues at coordinate 5,589,158 of JAMPIT010000472.1, forward strand.
CAGACAGGGGGTGAGGTAATAAGGATAATAATAATAATAATAATAATAATCTGTTTGGTCTCTGTTTCTTCTGGACTTCAGGGGCTCATTTTGCAAATGGTTATTTGTATAGCTGGGGCTGCTGCGTCACAGTTCATGCTGCTCAGACTAAAGTCCTGCTTTTCTCTCTGCCAGCAGCCTGGCTTTGCAAGTGCTCATGACTCAGCAGTAAATACATGCCCTGAAGGTGAGCTGGAGCAGCAAGGAGCTCTCCTAGGGGCCAGGTCCAACGCTGGCTGGCTCCAGTGGAACTCAGCTCTCCTGCAGGATCCAGTACCAAAGGGCTGCACCTGCCTGCGGAGGACCAAGGGAAGATTTAGGCTTGAGCAAAAGCCCAGTGGCCACCCCAGTAAAACTGAGCCACCAAGCAGGCACTGAAGAGAGGGGCTATATCTGTGTCCAGTCCTGCTGGTGCTTCCAGACTGGTGAAATGAGTCCAAAAGGGCTAAGCTGACCACAGATTGGATCTGCACCCAAAGCACTTTGTGAGCACAGAAATTCCAGTGAGCTGCCCTCTAACAGGCAAGTGCAGCAATGGCAAACAAGGGGCAGCAGAGACCCTGTGCTGCTGCAGGCTTGTGCTCCTTGGGAGGGAATCCCCACTGAGGTGCATGGTCTTGCTTGAGAGGCAGCCTGTGACAACTGGGTGTTGTTTCTGCAGAGTAAGCCTCCTCTCTCCCCTGTTTTTAGCTAGCAACAGAAAAATAGAGGTGGGGCAACAGCTGGAAAAGATCCTGATGTCGGTGTTAGAAAGTCCTCGGGGATGACAGGGAAGGAATCTGTGCGGGCTGCCTGCCTGTGCCTGGCACCACCATCCTGTCCGAGGGCACTTGGCAAATTGAGATGGAGCAGCAGGACCTCAGGCAGGACGACTGCAGCCAGACCATGAGCTTTTGCCATGCTGGGGCTTCAGTGCCAATCTCCCGGTCTATGCACACCACGGAAACTCTGCAGCAGTTAAAGGTGGGATATGAGGCAGAAATTTCTATCAGCCTTGCAGCAGATTCTCACAGCTCTCTGCAGAAGAGTTCAGCCTCGGTCTTGAATCAGTCCAGTAAGAACAGTGAAATTCTTGCCCAGCAGTTTCAGTGACAAACTGTAGTTGGTTTCCATGTAACTTGCACATTAAAAGATATCGCTAATAGTAAATACGTGAGTGGTAAAACAGAACCAATGTTCTACCTCCATCTAAACCCTCCTATACAATGAGCACTGGCAGGGTATTGCAGTACCTTTTTTAATTCCTCCTCCACTCAAACAAAGACTTGTTTTCCCAGTCATTCATGTATATTTATTGTGATTTTGTATAAATAAATCCATTAGTTTACAGGGCATGGAAATGCTTTTCCAAACCTGGACTTTTAAAAGGATGTAAAACACATACTAAAAATTAATCCTTGTGGTTTCTCCTGTGCCCACTTCTTCTGGGAAAAAAATACAAAGCATTTTATTTTGCAATAAAGAAATCAATAATTACAAATATTCAGGCTTTTCCCACACCCCACCTTTCTTCCCAGAAAGAGTTTAAATGACAGAATTCAGTATGCTTTCCACAAAATAGAGGGATTTTAGTAAGGCATTAATAGACATTTAATTTTAACAAGTACCACTATAAACATTTCTCTAAAATTCACCAGGGAACCAGGATTTTATCACTTTAGGAGCACTGCTTGGCTCTGTGATATGCTATGATGCTGGATAATGATCTAATAGGCCTCACTGACAACAAGCTGGCACCCTGCCATGGGCATGTGAAACCATCCTCCAGCCGGGAGCATGAGAAAACCTGCAAATAATGCCTCCTGATTTCCCAGCTATTAGAACAGCAAGGATTAATGTGGCTGCAGCCATCTCGTGCAAATAAGGCATGAAGTAAAGTACCTGAGCCTGGACATTACTGCTGATGGCTGATTTTGTCATTCCAATTGCCTAGAAATGTAACTGGGGAGTTGTTTCTTTGTTCCGCCTGCAAAATGAATGAAGGTTCACTTAAAAAGAAAATAGTATTGTTCATTTTAAAATGCACTGGTTCAACACTGCTTTTTGGTTGTCCTTTGATTAATAATGTTTTCTATTTGAAAAAAAACGCAAATGTCTGAAGTAATGTTATAGGTAGCGACGTTTTCTTCTTCATTTTTTTTAAGGTAATAATTTCTGTGAAATTCTTCATGAAGAGGGGATATTTCAATTTACTTTTATTTCACTTTTATTTTGAGACATTTCATTAAGCTCATGCAGGTATTCTCTGTCATAGTAGATTAAAAGAGGAAGAACAGTATTAACTGAATTTGTCATCATTTTGCCCTTGCTCTGAGGTCTGTAATGCTCTGCAAGACTTACTTGTCTTCATTTTCAGGGCTTCTCATGGAAATTTCTCTTTGAAAGTGGGTCATATCAGTAGTGACTTTCTTACTTGTCACTTGCAGTTTCTGATTCAAACCAAAACAACAAAGAAGAATTTTTGCTTGGAAGTTGTCAAGAAAAATGCAAGCTCTCCTTAATCTGTTACAAAGGCACACTTCTCATTTTGCAGGCTTCGCATGCAAACTCATGGATTTCCTGATTTTTTTCTGGAAAATGAGTCTCCATTGCTGAAGAACCAATGAATTGGGACTTGTAAACTGAGACCAAAAAAGTGCTGTCTAGGTTTTGCTCCCAGGATCAATCTTTCCTAGGATCTGGCGTCAGGTTGTTAATACTTTTAAACTATTTATCCACAGCTCCTTGTACATCTATGATTAAAAGACAATGGTTTATGGAGTTCTCGTTTGGACTAACCTCTTGATTTGGGGTAAATTAACCAGGACTAATTAAAGAAATCAATCTGCAGCATTTCTCACTTATGCTGTCCACAGATAGAGTGAATATTCCTTTCCATCCACCACTGAAAATGGCACTGACCTCACAGTCACTTGGAAAAGGTGGAAGCTCCCCCACCCAGATACCTCCTACAGCACTGGGTGTGCAGCTGCAATGGTCTCCTCTTCCACTCTCCAACACCCCCCTGGTGCTTCACCAACTCACCCCAGAGGCAGAAGTTTCCAATTTGCCTGCTGCGCACTAAAATTCAAATCTCTTCAGAAAGAACCATCTGTGGAGTCCTGCTCTTCCAGGCTGGCCCAATAACAACAAACTCTCTGTTCTAGTCAAGAGAAACAGCAGGAACCTGGCTCCAGCCTAGCCAATCCTGGTAGTAGAACCAAGCAAAACCATAGTCTGACCCCTGAATATAGACAGCCAGCTCTACAAACACAAAAGAGGAAGACAATTTCTGTTGAAGAATGATCATTCTGATTGCCTGCAGCACACACTTTTCATATTGTTTGGAGTTTTTTTCCTAATGGTGCTAAAAATAGCATCATGTGAGGCTTCTTTATATTATTTGTAAATTTAATAAACTGAAAAGAAGAAAAGAAAGCAAAGCAACAAAAAATTAAGACAACAACCAATTAGGAAAATAGAAATAAGAGATATGAATACAAGTACTTATCTGGGAGCTAGAAAAAGAGGGAGGTAATTGACAGTCTTCATTTACTAATGAAATCAGATTTCTGATTATAAAACAGGAAACCTCTGGCTATTTTAAGATGGATGTTATTTTCATAGCTAATCATCCTTTTGTCTTTCATCTCACATTATTTGGGACTAAAATTTAACAAAATCAGTCAAGATACTTCTCTAGCCAGTGGGCAAACACCCACCATATGAGTTTTGCCAGTGACTGTGTCAGATGTATTAAGCTTATAGGGGACAGACTAGTCCTAATGAGTCACTCAACATCTCTGAGCTTGTCTTTTCCACCTAAGAGAATACAATAAGCCTTTCGTTCTTTTCTTACATCACCCCAGAGTGAGTTTTCAGCCGCTTACCCACCTGGGTAATTTTTTATTTTAATAAATAATAAGGATCAGAATAAGCAAGCATGTAAGGTTTCAATTAAATATTTAAAAGGTCAGTGCTGTGGCTGCTGCAGACTGTACCCACTTTCCAAAGTCCTTTAATGACAGTTTTCATTCACAGAAGATAAGCATGAGAATATATATGACATTGCCCTGACTGCTTAAGGAAACCTCTGTGTTGATCCCTGGGTAGGCCTGAGATTTTTCTCATTCAAGCTTAAGAAACTGATAGGAGGGTTCCTACAGCTACATCCTCCCACCCACCCACTTGGCACTTAAACTGTAATAGGTCCTTTCCTGACAAGTGGTAATCTTCCTCTCCCCATGACACCTCTGCCAGACCTCATCACTGGAGCACACAGGTTCTTATTCTGCATGAAAAAAAAAGAAATGCAGAGTGGATTTTATTAAACTTTTTTTCCCTGGGCCTCAACCAAGCACATGACATGTGTACCTCAGAAGGCAACAGTTATGGAAAAATGTGACTGGTAAGAGAACATTTCCCTCCCCCAGCACCCTCACAGCACTGCTGCAACCCTTCAGCACAGAGAATGCAGCCTGGGCTAAGAGCCTTGTGCTCACCTGGTCCCTGGCACAATCCGCATGGCCCCTGGGGGAGTTTTGCCCAGGAATAAAGGAACACACCCTAGCAGTGGTATAAGCATCCCCACTGCCTCTAGAGTTTGGCTATGGGGCTGCCTTTCCTGTGCCTTAGCTTGCAACAGCAGACAGAATGTCCTGCTGGGAAAGAGCAAGCTAAGAGTAGCTCTCCTGAGGGCCATATGAGGTCTGAGGATCATTATGAAGACATCAAATGACAATGTATCAGAAACGTGACTGTACCACAGCCGCGGGTGGGCAACAGGAGCCTTGTGATTCCTGTAATGATGACTTTGTGGGTGGTGCACTGTCTTCTGTCATCTCAAATGCAGTGTGTAAGTTCTGTGTGGTGGGGAACATTTTCAGCTCACAGTCACGGGCAGCAGCTGCAGTGATACAGAAAACAAACAAACAGAAGGAAGGGAGAATAACAGTGATCTTTAATGAGATTTTTTTTTGTGGTTAAATTTTTTGTGGTCCAACAAAATTTGGAACAAAAGAGAATGAAAAATCAGACGAGTCAGGCCGTCCCAGTGCATCTGATACTACCATAAGCCTTTTCAGCTTTGCTTACATAGTTTTATTGCCAAGCACAGCATGATGTTAGGCATGTACCTATGTAACAGTGGGGCTTCCTGTTCCCAGGTTCATTGCTGCATTAACCAGTGACATAAATTCATATGTTAAGGGAGAAAAAGGAGATATTAAGGATTATTAAGGCTTAGAGGTGGACTAAAGCAAAGTTTAAGCTCAAACCCCATTTTAAGCCTGCAGTTCAAATCTCTCTCCCTGGTCAAGTCTGAGTGCCTTGGGTTCTGACAACTGCAGTATTTGGCTGCACACCCTCACTGCTTAGTTAGGGAGGATCTGTAGCTACGTGGGTGATGTGCCCCTGTCTGAAAAGAAATACCCATCCAGGGTTCTAGTGGAGCCTTGTTCTCTGATAAAAAATTTGTTTGATAATTTAAGATACCCAGGCACACTCATTTTTTTGAAGTGTTGCTCAGCTGTCCCATAAGCAGAGAGGCAAGCTGTAATTTTAAGCAGTAGCTCATCAGATTCCCAGCCATCACCTACTAATTAATCTACTGCAGACCTCTCGCTTGCTTCCAGAAAAGGGCTGCCAGTTTTTCTGCCTTTTTGCTACACCTCCCTGAGGAGCAATCTAACTTGACAAAGGATTTTCAGGCCCACCAACATAAGCATCCTCAGCGGGGATATATGAACCAGCAACCTCAGCTGTATTCCCAAAATGGCCTTCAGAGTTAAAGGTTTGGATAGTTTGATTGCATTAAATCCCTGTCCCTGTCTGCCTTTCTCTACAGAAGGCAAGAAGAGGAACAAGCAGCACCATCTCTGTTCAACTCTGGAGCTAAAACCAGAGGCAACAAAACTACCCCCAAGACACCCACAGCACAGTTATCTGTAGGAAAGCAGCTGAGGAGTGCTAGAGAAATGCAGGACTGCAGCACCTTGCACTGGAGAAGATGGAAGGGTTGCCAGAGTAGTCCTGGGAGAGCATGAGGGTCAGCATGGTGCTGTGGAGAGGAATGAGAGTTGTTTGTCAAGAGGGGCAGGAGGAGGAACCTTCCTTGCCCTGCTGCAGGGGACAGTGGTGGGAAGAGCAGCAGGGATGGCTGCAGGGACATTCTGGGATCAATCAGCAGGGGAAATCCGGGAGCATCCCATTGCTCTGCTGTGCCATCCATGATGCTGAGAAAACCCTCCGGTCCTGACAATGTAGATGTGCTGGAGCAACAAATATCCCCACAGCAGCTGGAGTCCAGTGTGGCCTCCCACCTGAGCCAGAGGTAACCTGTGGGCTCCCAGCCCTCCTCCAGTCAGGTTCCCTCCCTGCTCCCATGGCAAGCCCATCCTACTGTGCAGCTGCTGCCAGGCAGGCCATCCTGTTAAGGATATCCCCATCCTGAGCTGTTAGGGATCAGGATGCCCCCTTGGGACCAAGACACCCCTGCCAGTGCCTTTGCATCGGTGTCCTGAAATCCTGCAGCAAGCACAGCCTGCTGTCCAGAGGAGAGCTGTTTAGTCTCACTGCTCATTTATAATCAGAAAGATGTATGTTCACTGGTGCCACACTGAGGGAAGCACAAGGACTCGTCAGGGTCCGTGCAACCATCCTGTGCCTACTTTGCCAGCTGGGGGATGCCAGACAGGGTGTGCTGCTGGGCATGGATGCAGAATGAGATCCTGGGGAGGATGCAGAATAAGGAGCCGCTGAGTGGAGACCTCATTTCTGATCACTGGGGAATTTCATGCTCCATCGGTACCACAACCTCATGCACAGATGAAATATTACACGGCAAAAGAACCCCTTCATCATATAAATCAAGGCAAGGAAGATTGAACAAAGCCCTTTCTGTACTCCTGCCCAACAGCCCCACTGCTTCACAGGGTGAATGCCACAAACTAAACTTCATGACTGAAGCCTTTGCTAAAAGATGAATTTCATGCTTTTCCCAGGCTGGCTGTGGACTCATTCGTGGGGCTGTCAGAGAGCTAACCTTTCCCTGTTAATCTGTTCTCCATCTTAATAAGGGTACAACAAAGCAGGAGCACTCTTAGACTTAAAACCAAGAATACATTAAAAGGCAGAGTATAAACTGCCTTTCTGCAGAGGCAGTGAGCATCCAGCACTGATAATGATATTGAAAGTGGGGATTAAGCAGCAAAGTGCTGAGGGAGCCAGCATATGGCAGCCCATTGACCTGTCCCATATGCAGCAGCTATTGTTCCCTCCCCACTGTCCCGCAGCAGCCTACTCATGCTTTTTTGTGGCACGAGGGCCAGGGCCAAGGCTGGGGTCCACTAAAACTTGACATTTACACATGAATTGTGCAACACTGCTGCACAGAGAGCCAGGGTGACCGGTGCCACTAAGCAGTGTCTCGGTAATGAGGTTCAGCAGAAATAAAAAGCGTTGGGGAAGTTGCTCTGGGTATGCTGGTGGAGAGGACCTTACAGCAGCACTTCCTGACTTCATGCTTTCTTGGGCAGGGTGGGGTGGGGTAGGATCTGATTCCACTGCTAAAATGCTGGGGGTTTGGCATGGTTGGCAGAGATTGTAGGAAATGAACTTCCAGACCTGCAGGCTTTTTCCCTGAGCAGCAGAATACAGAAATCTTCACCGTACAAAAAAAGCAGAGCAGTTTCTAAAATGTTTGTCAGGAGCAGAGCAGTCCTCAGCTCTGGGAACCAGTCATAGGTGCTTCTTTGGCTCCTGGTTGAATGGCGAGAGGATCAATCCAAATCAGGATCACAATCACACACGAGAAGACGGTGGTTGCAAAGCCTGAATGAGACCTTCACCTAGGACCCACTGGGCTGCAGTGCCTGGTGTGGAGCTGTCAGCTCTCATGCATTGCAAGGAGTCACTCGGCCAAGTCCCACCTCTCTGGGCCACTGCTGCAGTGCCACAGGGCACTCAGGTCCCGGGCTGGGCCTGACCACAGGGTTCAGCCCCATTCCTCCTCTGCCTCTCCCAAAGCGTGCAGCCCTCTCCCCTCGTCACCACAGCTCATACCCATCACTGATAACACTGTCCAGGGAGTTGCACCTCTCTCCTGATGGTGTTGTGGGCTGTCCCAGGTAGGGGGTAGAGCTACAGCTGTTTCAGCTGCCCCTTCAAATTACCAGAGCTCCCCACAGCCACCAAATGGCAGGATTGAGGTGACAGCATCAGAGCAACAAAATCCAAACACAGATGAACCCCATGAGCAGGCACACACCTTTCCTCAGAGAAAGATGCTATTTGCTCCTGCTCAACCAACTCATAGGAAGAGACCTCATAGGCAGAACTGGATCCCACATAATCCTCTATGAAAAATACATTAATATGTCCTGCTGCTTGTAGTTGTTTCTGGCAGCTTTCACAATGTAGGACCACCAAAGGACTCCCAGATTAATTTAAATGATACAGCTATTTTTAAATCCTACAAGCCATTAATCCCAAACATGTTTTTTAGCCAGAACTCTACACATTTATTTGATTTCTATCTAAAGCCATAAACTAAGCCTTGCTCATTGATGAGATTTCAAAATTCTTGAGCCAAGCTCGAGCTACTAGGCCTTTTAAGAGCTTTTGGAGCATGGTTTTTATTCAGAGACACCTTTGCCTGAATTTTTCAGACAGCTCTGCCTCACATACTGAGAGTCCCACTTTCCTTCTTATGCTCGCACAACTGTTAAGCCAAAAATGATGCAAGTACAAGGTCGTGCACATCAAGGAAATAAAAGATGTCCTCCTGTCATAAGATAATATTAGTCATCACGACCTGAATTATTCTGTCAGTCACTGGATATTAGGATAAACAACTTCCCTGTGCTTGTGGCTAAGCACAGGAGTGGGCTGCCAGGGTGGATGAGCAATCTTCATTTTCATAAATATTGGAAATTCAAGTGGACATTACCCTAGGCAACCTGGTCTCATTGGTCCTGCTTTGAGCAGCTTCACCAGCTGCAGGTTGAATCCCACGTTGCAAAGGCTTCTTTCCCGGGGGAGACAGAGAGCACAGGGCTGGCACTTGCTTGCACGAAGCTGACCCAGCATCGCGTGCGCTACACAAACCCTGTGGGGGGCAGAATGTGCTGGCCTGGCCAGTCCTCACAATGTCACACAGCCTAAGCTGGAGCTTGTACATGTCCCTTCTGTGCCCAGCCTGCCAGAGCTTTGCCTGCAGTGTACAGTGTGGATATCGTTTTCCTTGCTGAGGTCAAAGTGCAACGTAGGAAGAGAAACATGATGGGATCTTCTTAGTGAATTCCTCATCAAATTGGCTTAGAAAATTTTGGAGGAAGCAAGAAGAAGCATTTAGCAATCACTATGATGCTTTTTATTCTGTCTGCCTCAAAACTATCCTCTCACTCTGAGTCACATGCTGTGCCTGCCTAAACCATAATCCCTCACTTTCACTGTCTGACCTGCCTCTCCACCCCTCGTCTTCTAAAAAGAAATCACACCTGATTAAACTCAAGTGAAGTCCCCAACCTCCAGGCCATGTCGTGGGGCAAAGTGGCAGAGAGAGACTGTTCCTGCTGCCCACCATGCAGTACAGGGCTGGCAGTGATGCTTGGGTACCACTGAGGATCAGCAGCACTGATACCACAGGAGGGGAGGAGTCTGCACTGCACAAGGCCAGGAGCTGCAGGCAGCAGGAGCCACCCAGAAACGCGCACAGGATGAGAACAAGGAAACCTGATAAAACCAGTGGGAAAGAGACTCGACTTCACAAAAAGGCAGTCACAAACTACGGCCAGTGAAATGCCCTCCTTCCAACCCTGGGGTTGCAAACAAGGCAAAGGCTGCTCAGGCTCCCCCAGTGCTGTGCTTCCCAGCTGGAGTGGGTGCGGGGAGCCAAGGCTTGATGTGATTTATCCATTACATACTGGATGAAGGCAAAGGCCGGCCGGTCCTGTGAGCACCGAGGACCTGTCAGCAGCTGAATGGGAGTATTGTGTGTCAGCTGCTGCTGTCAGAAACCGGGGCCACAGGCAGCAGCCGTCTGCAGCAGCTCTTTTCTGGCAAGGAGGACTTCAACTGCTCACTCCCTTGGTGGCATGCAGATGCCTGTATCTTTGTCCTCCCCTTGCAAGGAGGGCTTTTCACCGAGGTCTGTGCTGCAGGAGGCAAGGACGAAAGAGACTTCTTAATGGGGAAGAGGCACGATCCCATCAGCAGAACAAGAGCAAGCAGGGCAGGGCCCTTGCTACGTGGCCTTACAGAACGAGTGTGAAAGCAAGAAAAACAGAACCATGTTACAAATCCCTAACTTAGATAGATCCAGGCCTTTGGAAGGGTCACAAAAAGGTTTGGAAAATGACTGACCCCTTGAAAACTTTTTCTTTAGAAACAGCTGGGCTAAAGTTGTCATGTTTCTTTGGTTTTTGAATATTGGGACAGCATATGAACATGCTTGAGCCTCCAAATCAGTATACTGGAGGTGGATTTGATGAGTAGAAACTCAGTGATTTTGCCCTTCTTTCACCCCAGGTTTTACACTTTACTAATTCAGATGATTCTTGTTCATCCTTATGTGCACCATGAGGGGGACAAGAAGAGCCAGGTCCTTGGGGACTCTTTGCGGGTGTCTCCTCTGTAGCTGAGTTGATGCAACAGGCTGCACTGAAAGGGAAGAGCACTGCCTGGAAAAAGAGATTAGTGGGGAGCCTTTATTCTTGCTGTAACTCCTTTGAACTAACAGGAGTCACACCACAGATTAGTTTGGATCAGGGTTTTTACTTGACCATCATTAGAAAGGGAGGTTGCTCAGGTTTGAGACACTGCACTGAGACACAAAGACACTGCATCCTTTGTAATGCAAATGTGTTTTCTGCTTCAATAAGCTGCAGAGAATGATGGACAAAAAAACATTGTACAGAGATGTCTGTGGCTTCACTCTTATTCTTCTGTGATGTGCAACTTCAAAAGAAGGCATTTTAATTTGACAGATGGACATTTAATCATAAATAATAATGTATACTGGTTCTTAAGTCAAAAGCACATGGCACCTCTGCACCTGTAGCCACTGTCCCTCACAAAGGAAGCCTTCCCTCTTCCAGATCATCCAGCCCATTTCTTTTTCCATCTCCGTGAAAAACATGCCTGCCCTTCCAGGCAGATCCACCCAGCAGAGCCCTGCAAGCACCTTTCACTGCTTGCATGGCAGGCTGCAGGGTGGTGAGAGACGTGTTTATTGGTGTGGGGTCCACTTCAGCAGCTTTGAAACTGCCCTGAAAACTGCTTGAACACATCTTGCCTCCTAATTGCTACAGATGGAGTAGGAGATTTTACTTTGAGTGTTAGGTGAAAGGCTTGTCCTGAGTGGAAATACTATGATCTCCAGGCTACAGCTGGTTTTAGCCTGTTTCCCTAAGTAAACAAGGCTTACAGGATCAGGCTTTGTGAGTTCATCTGCCACTATCTACTGCCAATAGCTTTTTGACTCATTGGCCAACCATTTTGACAGGAGAGTGGAGGTTTAAAAGCTGTAATTTTTCTTCCAGGTTACGAAAATTAACTATGAAGCACTGGGAAAAAAATCCTGCCAGTGTTTCGCCAGGTGAAAGTCTGACAAACTCAGCTCTAATAGACATCAGATAACTGTGCTAGGAAGGATGGAAGGGAGAGGATGAAAGAGACTGTGAGGCAGACAACTGCAATTACTCCCTGAACCGCTACAAACACCTTCCCTTATGACTTGTCTCTACAAGAAATTATTTGCAAAATATTTCATCTCTTCCCACCACAGGTCCAAAAATAGTGGCTAAGTTTTCAAAAGAGCATCCACGCTGCCTAAAAATTTGGCCAGAGGCAGCATCCCAGAAGCCACTGGATGCTGAGAACTCTGGAGGGTTCACCCTGTCGAGGGACTGGAGCTTCCCTGAAACACCCTGTCTGAGCAGTGCAAAACAGCCTGGAGGTGCTTGTTCCTGGCGAGGCATAGCACCTCACCATGCTCAGAATAGCCCTGTTGAGATACAGGGTCTGTTGGAAAATGAAGTGGTATGGGGACACCCTAATGGAATTGGAAGGTTTGGCTTGTTCTGGAGTCTTGGAGAGATTACTTTTTCTTTGGAGCACTTGCCTGCTAGTCATGGCCATTCCACAGGGAGAGCAGTGGCAGCCCTGGCCTTCCATTCACCAGAGGAAACCTGCTCACCCTACAGAGGAAAAGCAAACATGCAGTGATGCCAAATACAGGGACCTGCAGACCTGTTGTTTCCCACAGCTCTGCTCAACGCCCCAGCAAAGGACATAACTCCCTTTCCTTCCTCTTCAAAGTCTTTATTCCTTCTCTTGCCTCTGCCACCTTTGCAGGACATGAGCATCCGAAGGCACACAGGCACGGTCTCAGTAGCAGCACTGGATGAGGGCACCTCAGCACTGGCCTGACACAAAAAAAGAACAGAAAACACCGTGTTCTGTCCTTCCCTTCTAGCACACTCTCCTGTGTTTTCTGTTGCTAAGAACTAGAAATGTGGTGTATTTTCACCCATTGCTGTGGGAAGCTTGAACAGAGCATCACTACCAGACCATGGGCTAGAAAATGTTATGTCTGGTGTGCAGAGACCACAAGCCAGTGTTTGCTCATGTCCACCTGCCCAGGGCCGTCTGCTGTGGCTTGTCTCACATTTGAATAACGAGGCTCCCTGGGGCAGAGACAACCTTCCAAGGCTGTGCTTGGCACAGCGGAGCTGCAGTTGGGACCGGGTGTTACGACAATAATAGAGAATACAGTGATGCTAAATTAAGTTGACACAGATATGACAAACAGAAGAAGAATGGGACTGAGACAGGGTCTGTGTGCAATATCAGGAAAAAAGGGGGACTATTTCATATCAAGATCTGCCCAGACCTGTACATGTGGGCTCTGCTCCTGTCCTTCCCTTCAGAAGTCATTTAGCTTCATGAGAGTTTTCACAGATGGACAACATACACTTTTATAAGGATGAATTTACAGCCAAGTGGTGAGGCAGTGACAACCAGAGAAATTTAGGCTGTGGACTGGAAAGGATGTGTGAGGCCAACTTCAGCCTAGAGCTGAGCTTCATTTTGGAAGGCACTAAAAACCACATGATTTGTGCTTGCAAGAAGCCTTGTTTCTGGTTTTAAAGGATTTAATCCAAGTCTGGGTCATGTTTTCTAGGCAGTCTGGAGATATTCCAGGGGATTCAGTTTGTGCTATTAGTGCTCACTTAATACTGGGGGTATGTGTCCAGCAGACAGGAAGCACCCTGTAACATGTCGGGTCTGTGTTTAGAAACTGAGGAGATTTAGAAATTTGGTGGATTTGCCTGCTTTTGAAGTTGAATCAGCTCGAGCCAAAAAACTTTGAATGCAATCTGTAAAGCCATTTCAGGGCTTTGTATTACTGTCATGGGCTTAAGGGAAGCCCAGGAATAGCTCTTCCTCAAAGTGACAGGCTGCTGCAGGCTGGCTTTGGCTCCAAAAAGGTCCTAAGCCAAGCACGTACATTTCTGTAACTGTAGGAGAAATTTGGATTTGCCTCCTGATGGAGACTCAGGTCAACGGGGTCTGGCAATCCTTGTAAACTATTCCTGGGGTGAGATTTGCAGCACTCCCTCTCCTCCTTACCCTGCTGCTGCCCCAAGGGGGAAAACACCTTTTTTACCTGTTTCCTTTGCAGATGTGAACAACACATTCACAGCAGGAGTGGCAAATTGGTGACAAATAATAGTCTAGGTGGAGCACCATGTCCACGTGCATGATGCTGCATTGCTGCACAGACACTTGCCCTGCTCACCACCGATCCGAGCCTGCAAGCCCAGGCACCACATGCGTGGTGGGGACACACACCGTGGGGTCCTGCTGGACAAGGAGCTCTGGGGCTCATGGCAAAGCCAGCCTGAGGGCAAGGGGCTGCAGAGGTGGTGTTAACTCAGCCTGGTGGTCTTGTGAATGGAGCTCCTCCACAGGAGGACAGGCCCTTACCACAGCTGGGATGTTCCTGGACTAGAATGAGGGACCACAAGGAGCTTCCCTAGCTGTATGTGCTGCAGCCCACATGCCTCCCTCTGCGTGGTGACACCACCACCCTTCAGGACACCAGCAGAGATGGGGTCTCGCAGCACTGCTCTTGCACAGCTGGGCAATGGCACTGAGAGCCACTTAGACCCCACAAGTCCCCCTGAGCTGGACAAAAAATGGAGGTTCTTTGTTGTCTCCCTTTGTGTTTTGTGTCACAAAGCTTGTGTTGCATTGCTACACATTCAGACTCTTATATTGAGGGTGGTGGAGAGAAGCAGTGGGAATCACACAAGAGCAGGAAGGGAGGAGGCATCCCCCAACCATGCAGCACACAACGTGGTCCTCATCATCCAGCTCCCTCTCATCTCCCTTTCTTCTTCTCTTTCTCACACATGCACAAAGAGGTTAATATTTGGTTTAAAAAGGAAAAAAAAGCGGAGTAATTTAAAACACACATTTGCAGCAAACCAGTGTTCAGTGTAAACAAAGCATTAAACTGAAAAGATCCATATGCACTCGTTATCAGTTATTGCATTTTTTTAAAGAAGGAAATCTAATACATTTAAAATAAACCCATAGCATGAAACAAAATAAACTATGGTCTTGGTTAGTTTGGTTTGATTTTTTAATTTAATGAGGAAAAGAGCTCTCTGATAAAGTAATCCTTTCAGAAGGAAAGGTCTGGGCAATGGTGAACATGTCAGCCACATGTTGAGGGAGGATTAAAGCCTAACAAGAGTCTCTTTCCCACAGTTTTTGAAGCCTTGCAATATTTCTGTGCTTAGGATGGCCCAGAACATCCTTCTGGACAGAGGCCCCAGACCCTCCACAGCTCTTTGCAGAGAAGTCCTGTAAAAACGACTGACAAGTCCACAACACTGAGGAGTGGAGGAGACCTGGTACAAACTGTGCACACACAGATTTCAGGGTTTTGATACAACAAATTTTTTTAGTGAACTTTACAAAGGAGCCAGTGGCAGCTGACAGCATAAATCCCACCAAGAGTGGGAGGAAGAGATTTACCTTTCAAAGTCTGATCTGACTGTTTCTCATTTTAAAAGCTCCTTTATGATGTGACTGGCACTAACATGTTACCCACACCCCTTTTATCCAGTGCCACAACCTGCTCAGGAGAGGGGAGAATTGCATATGTAGATTAGTGATCAGCCGTAGATAAATTAGAAACTTTTCCACTTTTTTTTTACAAACTTGTCTTCTGTTCAGCATTAGTTCAGGCATTTTATGTCCTGATGTGCAGCCTCCTGGTTGGGCCTGAGGAAAAGCAGCCTTACCATAGAGCAACTCAGCGTCAGGCCAAGGGACCTGCAGTGGCCAATGGAGCAGCTGCAACCTGGCTTCCTCAGCTTCTGCTGCTGGAATTGTGTCCAGTGGGGTGCCTGGGGACACTGACTGAGCCAGGCTGCTGGCAGACTGCATTGCTGCTCGATTTGTCAGAGCTTCCAACCCGTGGTACACATTGGCTTTTCAGCAGAAACCAACCAGGAGTGAGGATGGAAAGCATGGCGCAATGTAACCCACAGGATCAGTTTTGGGCTCCTTGGGAGGGGGCACACCCACCCCAGAGGTAATCTACTGATGATCAAAGAAATCACTTAGAACCTACTGTTTTATAGCTCATGTATATTGGGCAGCAGGACGAGAAGTGACCCTTTAAACCCAGCAGCAGTAGCCTGGCATCCAAACCCAACTCCCGACATTTGATTTATGGTCTTGAATTCTGCATTTACAATTGCATAAAGTCCAGGCTGAAATCTCAAAACATGCTAGCTTGCTCTGATTAGCACTATTTTTTGCTTTCTGACTGACAAGCCATAAATTTCAGACCCAATTCTTGCCTGCCTTGAAGTTCAGCTCTACTTCTGCTCGGGTCAGGCTCTTGCATAGGTGTTGCACAGGTCCATCTCATAGCTGAGGTGCACGGGGTGGAGGAGATGTCCTCTGCTCTGAGAGTAACCAGGGAAGGCTGAGGGTAGAGCCCAGTGCTGCTCTGTCAGAGTGGGTCACTTGGGAGTGTTTGTGACGTGATGCAGTTCAGAAAGCAATAGGCAAAGGGAGTATATAGATATGGACATGGGTACATATGTGGATACAGATACAGACACAAATACAGAAGCAGTTCTGACACACTAGCAGCCAAAAAGGTGGGAAGTCTTTAGGAGACAGAAAGAGTCAGGATGAAGCAGATTTTTAACCCAGATGAGCTACCCAGTCCATCACATCACATGGGCCTTTAAATCTTACTCTTTAATTTTATGAGTACACAGTCAGAGCCAGCCATGTCAACCGTCATTTTGTGGAAAATGGGAGCAATGAGGAAGATTGAAAGCAGGGAAGTGGAAGGTTTCAATATTGTCACAGAGTTAAATGTTTTGATTTCTCAGGAACAGCCTTTTAATGTGACTGCTTATTTTAAGGGTTATTATCTCTACTGTAACATGTCATTAACTAAAAGGCAAAAATTGACACAAAACGTTTCAGTCAAACTAAAATCTTTTTTGGTATCTTTCCATCTATCTTTGGGGAATTTTTTTGGTTGGTTTTTTTGGCTTTTTTTTTTTGCCTGTCATTCCTACCTGGAACAAATGGAAATGCTGTAGTCCTGAAGCCCAGGTAAAGTGAAGTATCTTTCCCTTTCACAACACTCCTGCTGTCTGTGGAGCTCTGCAAGCCTCTGGAGCAAGGAGAGCAATAACTGGGAAGGTAACAGAGGATGTCCCAGTCTGATGGCTTGACACAGGTGAGTGGGAAGGAAAAGGAAGTCCACTCCAGACTGAGAGCCAGGGCAAGGGAATCATTTCCCTGCCTTCACTGTGGGCAGCTGCCCATCCCTCTATGCCTGCTTGCCCCTGCCTGCAGAGGCAGCAAAAACACAGTGTTTCCATAATTAAGGGCCTCTGGAGGCACAGGTGAAGGGCTACAGAATAACCCAGGAGGGTAAGTTTTGTCACTGCCTCCAGACATCGGTTCTGTAACGCTGCTGCAAAAGGCAGCAGTAAGAGTGGGAGTTTCTGGTTTACTATCTGGGGGCAGAGGTTTGCATCTGCCTTCAGCTCAGAAAACACTCACTTTTACAGAGCATTGGCGCAAGTAGGCAAAGCTCCGGCTTCTGCTGCCTGCGAATCTTGTGTGTGAACACAAGGAATGGGTGGAAACACAGGCTCCCACCTCATGTAATAAATAAGTAAGAGGGTAATTTCCCCCAGCCCTGGTGAGTGTAGGGCTGCCTGGCCCTGTGACATCTGCGTGTTCTTATGGCTCAAGGAAATGTATAATGCCATCCTGAAAGAAAGTGGTTTCTTATGGAAAGCCTAAATATCCACACCCTGGATTTTGCATGCAGTTGAAATGGCTGTCCTGACAGATGCTAGCAATTAGCCATGGAGAGGAGGCCTGCCACAGGGGCCAAGGGCTGTGGGAGCTACCCTGGAACTTTGGGGTACACAGACCACGTCAGTGGCCACCTGATAGCTCTGGATTAGACCAGGAGCAAGGCTGGGGCAGGCTGAGGCAAACTACCCCTCTGACACCCCGAAGTAAAATCTGAAAAAGGAGTGCCCAACCAACACTCCCAATTTTCCTCCTCCTCCCCTTCTGACCCACATGTTGCCCTTGGGGCAGGAGTAGAAACAGGACCTCAAGGGGAGAAGGGCATGACTAGATACCCTACATGCCCGGGGCTTGAGCATCCCATGCTGATGGACATTCCCTGTCAGGCGTCTGCACCGGTTTTGTCTGGGCCATGAGAGCTCCATAAACCCCAAACGTAGGGCTCTTCCCCAGCCTCCTGTCTTGTCTTCCTTCTTAGCAGGTGAAGGGGGAAAGAGGAGAGGCTGAGCCTCATGACTTTGTTTTTTCAGGCTATTCTGCCAAAACTGGGTGTTCTTGTGTCCTTTGAAAAGGGTGTTCCTTTGAAACTGGGTGTCCTCATGTCCAGTTCTGGACATCGTGGCTTTTTGAAAATAATAAAAGCAAAGAAAGACATTGTTTTTTGGGCAGAGGGTGTATTTCCTGGCTTGCAT
This sequence comes from Monarcha castaneiventris obscurior, assembly GCA_026261815.1. Classification (NCBI taxonomy): domain Eukaryota; kingdom Metazoa; phylum Chordata; class Aves; order Passeriformes; family Monarchidae; genus Monarcha; species Monarcha castaneiventris. The sequence goes on from JAMPIT010000472.1 coordinate 5,607,241, forward strand.
CCCCCATGCAGTATGCCCAGCTCACAGGCTATTAAAGAAATTTAGATTAGTCTCTCCCCTGGTCAATGGTTTCAAAGATACAGGGAGGGTTTCATCATCCCTGTGGGGAGGCAGATCACCCAGTCCAAGGCAGAATTTTACTTGGAAAAGACAGAAATTACAGTCATTCTATGAAGCTCACCAGGGACCTACTTATTGTTAATTATTTTAAATGAAAAGATTGGATATTCTGGTGGTGGGGAAAAGGCATCAGAGAGAAAGGGAAAGAAACACAGTAAGCCTGGGAGAGACAGAGATTTCCCAGCAGGGCTATTTGAAGGGATCTGGAAATCCCCTCTCAGCTTCCCTCAGCTAGGAAAGAGGGACAGGTTGAGGAACCAGTTCCTGACAGCTCTGCTGTGCTGCTAAACCCTTCTGTCTCCTTACTTTCTCTGCACACTAACTCTTGTCTGAGGCAGAGATCAGAGCCTTAGTGTGACAAGCCTAGATCTTTAGTGCTTGTCACTGCATCATTCAAAACTTTGCTTCCCCCCCACCCAGCTCTGACTTAGTTGCAAATTCTGAACAAAGGAGGGCACTTTCAGATGGAAATGCTCCAATACTCATCCCACCTGCAGAGGGTATCCCCCATCTCCTCTGCCATTTGCAACTAGTCACACCAAAGCCCTGCAGAGGAATATGCCTGAAGGTGTGCTCTGGAGGAGGGTGCAGGTACAGTGACCTTGGAGCACCCTTCTGTCTCTCACTTCAGTGAATGGGAACTTCTTATGGACCCATTTGCAGGTGCTAACTGTATTAGCATAGCCCCAGCAGGGGATTTCATCAGCAGGAACAGTAGTAATAGGATAAGGAGTAATGGGTTCAAACTGAAAAGAGTGGAAATTCAGGTCAGGTAAAAAAAAAAAAACGCTTCTCTGTGAAGGTGGTGAGGCACTGGGACAGGTTGTCTAGGGAAGCTGTGGATGTCCCATCCCTGGCAGTGTACAAGGCCAGGCTGGATGAGGCATAGAGCAGCCTGGTCTAAGGGAAGGTGTCCCTCCCCGTGGCAGAAGGGTTAGAACTAGATGATCTTTTAGGGTCCTTCCAACCCAAACCATTTCATGATTCTATTCCATGATTTGTCATCTTCAAGAATACTAAATGTTTTAAAGATTGAAGAAAAATAATGGTCGTGAGTAAGGTATTTGGTATGTAAATGGCATGGATTCCACAATAATTAATTAAACTTTAGCTAAAGGATAAGTTAAAAGTCTAAAGTTAAAGGGACTTAGCTGAATGCTTCATTCCCACCAGGAGTGTGAGAATCCCTGAAAACCACTTTGGAAAATAAGGGAGGAATATTCCTCCCCCGCATGTGTACTTAACTTTGATACGTGTGTGGGCCTCCCAAAGGAAAGAAGGGTGAGATTGCAGCAGGGCTTGGGACTGGGAAATGCAAGCTGCAAAATTCAGGTGATGATGATTCCTAAGGATCCAAGCTGAAGGGATGCTCATGACAGGCAGTGGTGATGTGGGTTTAACTGTGGGTCCTCCATGAAACAAGGGTTTGGGTCTGCATTACAAACCTTGCCCCTAACAACAGCGGGGAGAGGAGAGCCAATTTCACCCTATTAACATTTATTTAATGAAAGATGGTAACCAGATAGGCACACTTTCAAAAGTAGTTCAGGGCACCTTCTGGTTCACACGCATTCCTCTACAAATCAGCTGCCAGAGCTGTGCTTAGGGGATCATAACTGAATGTGTCACATGGATTTCCAAAAGCCTCTCCCTGGGAAGGGACAACTGTGAGATGCAAGCAAAAAGTCTGGCTATAGAGCTACCAGAAAGATCCTATACAATAAAGCTCTAAGAATGAATCCTGCAGGACAGTATACATTTGCATCCACTGTTGAAAACATTAACCCTACAGAGGGTTACAGGCAGTGACAGGCAAAAGCTGCCAAGAAGCATCTTGTTGAAATCTCTGACTGAAGCAGAAACTCAGGTTAGTTTCAGATGCCAGCTGAAAAAGAGAAATGGAAGTAAGAAACAGACATTTGTGCTAGGGCCTTCATTAAACAGGCCCAGCTTTTAGGTTTGGGCTTTACTTTAGTTTTTTTGCTTTCAGATCTTTTCAGCAAGTATATTCTGACATAGACACAATTCAATCTGATGTTAAAAACATAAGGATGGTGCCAAACCAATTTGCAGAATATGAGAAGTTTTGTTATTATTTTAAAAAAGAACCTATGGAATCTAGGAGGTAGAAAAAAAGTATTATTATAACCTTGCAAAAATTATGTACAGCCTTATCTTCCACATTTTTGGAGGATTGTTTGTATCTAGAAAGAAGACAGCTGTTTCTGAAGGAAGTTTACTTCTGAAGGGTGATGGAGAATTGTAACTGAACTCGCTTGGCTGCTTGGGCGAGTTCCTAGAACATGGGAATATGAAGCAGCTCCTAAAGTCTGGAACTCTGACAGTTGTAAAATGATTGCTTTTGAGAGTAACCAGGTAAAGGCAATGAGAAGCCTATCTGTGCCATCTTGTTTCTCTACTACCCACCTGTTTTCTTGCCTCTCATTATATATTCCTGAGAAAGCAAGGCTGAGAAATTGTCCTGGAAAGAGTGCATTGTAATAAGACATAGCTTTTGCCCGTTCTGGCACTTGGAAATTGTGTTTTGATTTAGTATGTGTGGTTTGGCAAATCTGTTTTTGCAAGCTGCAGGCAATTGTCTGTAGAAACCATGCTCCAAACACAACGAGCACAGAGGCCTCTGATGGGCTCCTCAGAGACCACCGTGAACGGAGCCAGTAAAAGAGAATGCCAAAGGAAACATTTGTATTACAGTCCAGGAGGAGCCAGACCTTGGTTTTATCAGTCTCCTCAGTCTTCCATGATGGAAACCTCTAAATCTGCTCATCATTAAGTCAAGGTAAACACACTCTGTATCCCCACTCCAGAAAACACTGACTGCACACTGGCACACCTACAGCCCTGGACTGTCAGCGTCCTTGATACACGGCTCAGCCTCTTCTCCAGGGGAGAGGGAAGCTCATGCCAGCGGCACAGTAGCTCGTGCTGCACACACCAGAGCAGTGCCCAGGAGGGCAGTGACTTGGTGCCTCTCACACTGACATCACAGGGGACTGGAAATCATCACGTGATGAACTCTGCTAGAGCAGTCCGTGGTCTCAGCCTCATCATGCGCAGCAGGTATTCACGGGCCCTACAACCATCCCCACTCCTGGTACCATTTCTGCTTGCCCATTGAGGGTGGACCAGTGGAGGCAACAGCCCCGGATGGGAGCTCAGGAAATGCATGCAATGCTTTTTTGATTTGCTGCCTCTCTGGAAATTATTGGAGAGTGCATGTGCAGAGCAGCCAGCATGCACCAGCAAGCCAGGCGTGAGCAAACTCCACAGACCCACATTAGAAATGATGTGGCTGGATAGTTTTTCCCAAGCTCCAGCCAGCCCCAGAGGGCAGGACCTGCCATGGCACAGCATATTTATGGAAGGGTAAAATTCATCTCTCTGCAGGTCAAGGCCCATGCAACATTCAAATCTCACTGAAGTGTATCCTGATCAAAGACCCTGGGACAGCATTTCAGCTCGCTGTGGGAGATACACTGAGAAAAGCCTCACAACAAGTCTCTTACTGAGATGCCCACTGATGATGATGCTGACATAGGAATCCATCCTTGATCCTGTAAGGCTCCAGAGTGATTATTCCTGTGGATGAGGTTGCTCACGTGTATAAGTATGTGTGGGAATGGGGCCCTCGGCTTGTGCCACTTAGCAGAGTTTTTCTCACAGACTCGACTAAGATTTTACTCCTAAATCTCCTTAATGATCCCAATACACTCCCACATTCTGTTTTACAAGGCTGAGCAGAGCAAAAAAGAAGGGGCAAGGAAGCCACAAATGCGGGAGGCTCAGCTAGGCACTTCAGGCACCGGGCTACACTCTTAAGTAGCAGCAATGACTTTTTCTGCTCCTGTATTTGCTATTCTCATAGTTAAAGATTATGGTTGTACTTTTTAGCTATGAAATTACTGGATTTTCTACAGAGCCATCAGCTGAATTGAGTCTCAGCAGTCCCTGTGAAGTGCTTTAAATGTTAGGTCACCCTTAGCATTGCCAGACTCTGGGAGTGTTTGGGTGCTTGATGTTACCAGTGGCTCTGAGCACAGAGCTGTGCCCTGCTATGTGTGCCAAACCAAGAAGAGAGATTGTGCTCAAAGTGTGCATCAGCCTTCACTCGAGTGCTTATCCACATCATTACCACTGCACAACAGCAGGATCCTCGCAAGCAAAAAGTCTTTTTGTCAAGTCCAAAAGAAAATAAGGCGCTTGTGAGCAGACCAATGAGCCTTCTGAAAAACTGGAAAAATGCCACGAAAATGAAACACACAGGGGCTGAACTCCCTTTTGCAGACAGTCCCTGTGTATGTGATTAACTTTACCTGCAGAAGCAGAGTTGCTGCCAAGCAGGGACATTCTCTAGCCGTGGTGCCTGGTGGGCTCTGTGACGTGTGGGCTGTGCGAGGCTGAGGGAGGAAGCCGCTCACACGCCCCCGGCAATCTGTCATCCCCAGGTTCAGGCTGCTGTGAACCAGTGCCAGCACCACGCACATTTAATTAACCTTTCTACAAGTTGTAAGACGAGCCATCTCTGCTCGCCATGAGATTTATTTTCAGCACTGCGTGATGGCAATAGAAAATAGACGCTGCAATTCAGCAGGAAAGGGAGCAAATATGGGCAACACAGTTCCTTTAGGGAAGTTGGTTTAGCACAACGTAGCGCTGTGATTTTTTTTACAGCCTCCTCTAGCAAGTTCATTCTGTTTCTCATACATCAAGTCTCCTGGAAAGTACTTGTGTCATATCCATTTCTCCTTAGCACACGTGTGAAATGCACCTGGGGCCCGTGGAGCAGAACTGCAGCATCAGAGATCCACAGATGTTCCGCCTGCACCATATGGTGCGTTCCCCATCATTCCCTGCAGAGCCGCTTCTTGCACTGAAAGTCAATGTTTTTCCCACACATGGGAAAACCAAATGGAGTGGCTATAAAAGGGAAAAAAAGGGAGAACAAAACACCAACAAATCAGAGAAAACTGGTCTGAAAAACCAACCCATAAAGAGAGTAAGTAGACTTGGCTAATTCTGGGGACACTGATGCCTTGGGTTTTAGCTTTTGTATTTTTCAAATTCTGTACTGCTTAGAGTGTAACTCTAAGCTCCTTGTAGCCTGTAATTTCTGCTCTCTCGTGCAAGATAGACATAACAAAGCCTCTCCAGGCTTTGCCTTCAAGGACAGCCAGGCTCTTCTAGGCCCAAAATGTGTAAACCAAAGACTCTAAGGGGGGAGCAAGCTGAGGGGAATTACATCATTGAACTGGGGCTTTAATCGGAGAATTAACCGTGGTATGCAAATGAACCAAACCTATAAAGGTGTGAAGAACTCGTGACCTGTCGTCCATCTTGGGGTCCATTTTTTTTGGAAGCAGCCTCCGGCTCCCCCAGGGTGTACCTTGAAGGCCCTTCAAATAAATACCTATCTTTATTCCCTTACTCTTGTCTAGTCTCTGTTTCTAGGTGGCTGGAGAAGGCATCAACACCAGTCTAAAATTGTGAGTGTACACACTTCAGTGTGCCCTGTGAATTTCAAGCAGGAATTAAGATTACATTAGATGATATGATAACTTGTATCCCAACCACATATTGTTGTCAGCTTGTACTCCAGCATTCAGGCACTTAACCACAGAGGACTCTGGAGAAATGGCTTTTTATAACAGTCTGTGTTTTTTCAGAAGTATGGAATATTGTCAGCATAGCTTGCAAATATCATTACTGTAAAACGTGGAGTATTTCTACAGCATCTTTCACTTCAATCCGCCCAGTGCAGTGAGGATTAATGCATTTGAAGTTGTAAAAAAAAAAAAAAACAACCAGAAAACAAATGAATTAAAGTAATATAAGACTTTCTCAGTCCTCAGCCTGTGTGACCTAAGTCCGTCTGTCAATCATATAGACATGTTCAAAAAGATTTTCTAAGACAGCAATGTCAATAAGACATCTATGGTAAATCCTGTTTGACCTTTCTGGGGGCAATGTACCCAGCTCCCAGCTCCAGCTGTGCAAGCCTCCCCCAGGAGATATATCCAGCCTTGCTTTGCCCATCACTTTGGGCCACGCTCTAACAGCTTTTCATAAATGTATTCCTGCTGCTAGAAATAGCCCTCCAGGGCAGGATGTGAAGAGCATCAGCTCCAGTCAGAGCTACAAGCTGAGTGAAAAAAGCAGCTCACACCATTTCCTCCAGCTCCTGGGTTTTCCTTTGAGAATGTGCCATCCACAAACTGATCTAATCATGAATCAGCCCAAACTTGCTGAAGCAGATAAACTTGGCTAAGAGCAGAAGACACAGGCCCATCTGAAAGTCTGTGGAACTGCAACTGTGCCGTATGACATGGAATCATAATGTGGGATTTTTTTGGGGAGGCAGTGAAGTCCTTCAGATGCCAAAGAGCTTTGGACCTGATGAGATCACAGGTGTTTCATGCATCTCCTGAAAATATGGCAAAATAACCATTAAGGAAAAGAAAACACTCCTAACTGAAAGCTGTACCTGTACATAGTAGAAGATACATATACATGGTTCTCCAGCCCATGCAAATAAAAAATCCACTGATGTTCACAGATAAAGACTCTGATGACCAGATTCTTTTTGTGTGGGCACATTTTTTTACACAGGACATCACACAGGCTTCAGAGGGACAAGCCATGCATTGAGATAGTGCCCCATTGCTGCTGGTGTGAACAAGTCAAAGGCAGCAAATAACAGTTTGAGGGCATCTTCCGGGCATCCCAGGGTGAATCAAAATGCCTGAATCATCTCATCTCACATTTTCACTGTTGTCAGCCTCCAGCCTCCACAGCAGAGTCAACAGAGTGACTCTGGTGCAAAAGCAGAGCGATAGCCAAGCCCCCAGGCCCCCCACGCACACACTATCGGAGGGAACTGGTACCAGGCTCTGCTGTGTAAACAACCAGGGCAAAGGAGAAGGAGGTGGTGGTGGGGTTAAATATCTGCTCTCTTTTACGAGACCACCTACAAAATGTTGCAAAGACCCCGCAACAAAAATAATCTGCCACGATTCCAGTGTTAGGCAAAATATAAACAATTTAAGTGCTCTGTTAAAGAGAACATCTGGGGAGTTGCAAGCTGCACAGATGTTTTCACAAGTTGTTTTTTAGGGAAAAGTAACCCTGCTAAGTTTTCTGCCTCTTCCATCTTGTCTCTCTTGACTGTGTTTATCAAGCCAAGATATAAACACATTAAAAAACCTTTAGAGGGCTGTCTCATGCTGTATTATTAATTTGGAATTGACTGAAGGTTGACAGCTGGCTTCAGTTTGACCCCTGGTTCTTTTAAAGTCACTCTACACGAATAATTAACCAGTTTGTATGTTGATTGGATTTTACATGCATAAATATATACACACACAGAGACACACACATATCTGTATATACACACACACACACATATATATGCAGCAGTTTGCTAGAAATGACCATCGAACTTAGCACTGGGATGGTACAGGCAGGCTTGGGGCCCTGCCTGGGCAAACAGGAGAGTGGTCACAGTTTTGGAAGTCCTTGAGGAAGGCAGGTACTGGATAGAAGAATCTCTAGGTGAGGAAGATTTATTGCCCGGGGGAAGTACAAGGGGTATACTGCTTAAGGCAGTTTTTATTTTAGCACCAAGCTCCTCCAGAATGGAAAGAATCTAGGTTTTTTAGATTTAAAAAAATACAGTTAAAATTTTTAGAAAAGAATTTGTCTTTTCTTTATTCTGTAAAAATCCCCAACCAACCAATTGTGCAAATAAAGACACAAATGTACCTACTCCTTGAAATACATAAGAAAATAAATTTGTCTACTGGGTCATTAGGAAGCAGAACAATTCAACAAAGCAGTGACTTTACAGCAGAAGATCCCTTTAAATCTAGGATCACTTTAAAGCTGGTCTTTTCCAGAGAGGGGGCTGGAGAGGATAATTGCACTCAGGTAATAAAAATAACGCACCAGAAGAACTTGAGGAAGGTTGAACCTGTTGAAAGAGAAGGTGCTGAAACAAATTAATGAACTCAGTACTGTGTGTCGCTGGGCCCAGATACCAACAAGACCTGAGTGAAGGGTTGGAGACCTCAGTGACCAAACTCACAAAAACCTGCCCTTCACCAAACCCAGTCTGTGTCTCAGAGGACTGGCAAGCAGTGAAGTCAGCCCATATCTCCAGCTGGAGAAAGTCTGGCCCAGTGGGCTCTTCCTCAGACCTGCTTATCTGGTTGGGTGCAGTTGGGTCTGTTGCTGGAAGACCAAGATTTTCCACTCTGGTCATTGAGCCAGCCAGAAACATGGCAGCCGGGGATGATGGAAAAGTGGCTCACAGACAGTGTAGGGTCTCAGAGCCGTGGTCTCATTGGTCCCACCACGCCACCAGCAGCTTGAGGGAAAACAGGGAATTACTCTTGCCAAGCCAGTGGCGTAGTCAAGATCCCAGGGTTGGTGATTGTGTTGGGTGCAGGTTGATACCGCCAGGAACACTGTCACATCCATGGGATAATGGGACCCCAAACAAATGTGAAAATGCCTGGCAGTGACACTAGCCAGACTGAGAGATGGGAAAATCAAAAGAAGATTAAGAAAACACAAATGTGAAAAGCAGTTGAGATGCTTTATGGTATTTTACTGCTGGTGATATGAAAGTGCTACTAGAAACACTATCAAGAGGTTCTTCTGTTTTCTTTAATGGGGATTTGTATTACAGAATCATAGAATGTCTTGAGTTGGATGGGACCCACAAGGGTCACTGAGTCCAACCCCTGACTCTGCACAGCATCTTCCCCAAGAGTCACACCAAGTGTCTGAGAGTATTGCCCAAATGCTTCTTGAACTCTGCCAGGCTTGGTGCTGTGACCACTCCCCTGGGGAGTCTGTTCCAGTGCCCAACCACCCTCTGAGAGAAGAATCTTTCCCTAATATCCAACCTAAGCCTCCCCTGACACAGCATCATGCCATTTTCTAGGGCCCTCTCCCTGGCCAAAGCATAATTTCCTGTTTTATTCTTTCTATAGTTCTGTTTCAAAAAACAAAGAGTGGTCAGACCATCACTGTTGTGCCTGTCTAGTGAAACCTGGGAGGTAGTGTGGAGGAAGAAAGAAGGGGCTGTATGATTATGAATAGTGTAACTTGGAAAAATTCAACAAATAAACTTGAAATAAGCAAGATAGACGCTATCTGCTCACTACATTATCTATCTGCTCAGCCTTGGCTGAGGGATTTTTAGGATATCAGCTTGGTGAGGATTTTTACCTGTCCCTGGGGAAGGGAGAAGCCTCCACTGTGTGGCCAACTTAAATCTGATTTTGTGCCTGTGCTGGACACTGACTTATTTGGGATGTAAGATGCTACCTCAGGAGAATCAAAGCATTAAAATAAGTGTATTAATAAATAAATAATAATGTTTTATACACACTGTGTAAAAAGAATATTTTTTTACAGCCCCAGCCTGCTGCTCCATGTGCCCAGAAGGTACCCTTTGCAGCTTGGGCTCTGTTCCAGTCTAAATGAAGTAGCAACAGCCATTAAGCCATTAACACATGCTCTGTTATAAGATAGATCTTGAATTCCCTGCTTCTCTGGGTGACCAGTGCCGTGGGGAAACTCTTGCTGTGCAGAAGTGCTGTATCCCCAGCAAGCTTTCCACATTTCAGAGAATGACTCCTAGCAATGCAGGATGCAGTTTCCAGCCCCCTGTTTTTGCTGTGGCTGGCCAGAGACAAGAGGCACATGAAAGCACAAAGCTTAATCTGCAAAGACCCTGCAGCTCAGCTCCTTACTGAGCAAAGCCCCAGCTGCCAGCAATGATGTGATGGCAGTGCTGAGCCTCGGCCTGGGAGGATGCAAAGCGGAGCAGGAAGGACACAGCCAGGAGGTGTGGGAGGGGGCAATGCCTGTGCCTGAGCCCCCAGCCACCATGGGGCTGTGCCTGTTGTGTTCTCACCAGGGGCACCTGGAGCAGAAGATGCAGTGGGACACGGACAGGAGGCTCCTTGATAGCACCTTCCCAGCATAAGTTTTGTTTAAACACAGCCCTCAAAATAAACCCCTTGTCATTCTGTGCCACAGAGTGCATGAGGCCTAAGGACTGCACTCCTACCTGCTGAGGCAAAGCCAGTTAAAAGGAGAATGCAAAGGAAACTCCAAAACTGCTTTGCTGCTCTTTGACAAACAATTTGGCAGAGCAGCAAGGAACCTCTAAAACCTGGGTATTTCCCTCCTGCTTTTTTTTCTATCTCAAAATCCTGGTGCAATCACAGTGAGTTGGAGATTGCAGGAGGTGATGGACACTCCTTAGCTTTGCATCACGGCCTAGTAACAAAGGGATTTGCCCATCTGTACCAGTCTTCTGACATTTCAAAAAGTCACTGCACTTCACTCCTCCCAAAGGAGCAAGTAAGCAAGAATCAATTCAATTTGCAATCTGAAAAGAAAAATATTCCTTTCTCTCCAATTTAGGCACAGGAAGAAAATATTGAATTCTGACTTGCTGACTGTAGTAGGAAAAAAATCTCAATCTCTCTCTCCCCATTGTTATTTTATTCTGAGGTGGGTTAGGCAGTTTTGCATTTACCCTGGTGCAAAGCAAAGTAGGATCAGAGGCTAAACCAGTAAGATTTGTTTATGGTGGTGAAGATAATTTATCCCCAGAGACATTAAGCAGAGGGACCTTTGGTTGGCTGAGACATGTGGCCCTCCTGGCTGTTTCAGACCACGTGCCTCACTTACTCCCAAGCCACATGTTTGAGTAAACCCTAAAAACTCCAAGACAAATTTAAAGAAATCCACACAATTTGATCAGGTTTCATCAGGCATCTTGGACTTGTCCTGTGAATGTTCAAAGAAGTCACTGAATGACCCAGATCTCTTTGTTAGCAGTTTTTGTAGCACGTTTTATATAGCTGGGTTTTCTTGCATTCATCTTTTCTATCAGCCTTGTGTACAGAGGTCAGGTCTTAGCATCACTGGCCATGGGCAGTTACATTCCTTTTGCAGAACCTGGATGGGTTCAGTTCAATTTAGTTTTGCACCAGGGACAGGGATGGGGACTTGGCAGAAAACCCCACTGAACTGAGTTCTGAGGTTTTGGGTCTGGCAGTTGAGGGACAGATCTGCCCCAGTGCATCCCATGAAGTGATACCTTTTTCACCTGGGGGATCACAGTGCCATGTGCTGTAATGATGGGTGATGGTTTCTTCCTTCCTGCCCCCCAGCTCTAGAGTGGCTCCAGCCAGCCTGCAAAGTTCTGTGTACCTGGGGCCTGTGGGAAGATGCAGAGAAATGCATTTCTCTCTTTAAATTGCAACCATCTGCAGAAAGGGACTGTGCAATTGTTTGTGCCATGCTGAGTACAAAAAGGGCCCAGAGCTGAGGGCTGGTGCTGGGGGCTGCTGCCACCACAGGAACAACAACCGGTGGCAGCAAACAATAGCCTTTGTCTGCTAACAACAGCTTTTGATGGGGGCAAGCAGCTCAGCTGCTCATCTCACTTTCATTTTAGGAATGCAGAGCAAAAAAGATCCTTTTAACGGGAGTGGGGAGGACAAAAAGCCCTGGGAAATAAAGTGTTTTAAAATCTCAGATTTGCTCCCTCATTCTACTTTATTATGGTGTGAGTAAACTGGTGGGAAAACCTAATTCCCACTAGACCCCTCAGCTCATTGCTTTCAGGCAGTTCTATCCTCCACCTCCCAAAACATGGGCACCTTTTCTAGCCTGGAGCATGAGCCCATGAACCAGTTTGTAGCTTGGCTCAAGGTGAATTCTTCAGGTAACTTTGCCGGTGCAGCAGGCTCTCAGGCCACCAGCTCTGGATGTGTTAGAATGTTCATGGAAGGTGATGGAAGCTTTGTTTAAAATCCTCTTTAAAATCTGTTTGCACTCCCAAGTCTGTGAGAAATCATGGCTCTGACCTCGGGGAAGCTGTGTGATGGGTGAGATGGGAGGCAATAGCTAACGGAGGAGAAAGGTGACATTTGCACTAATATCCTACCGGTGCTATTTCAGGCAATGCCAGAGCCCGCTGGAAGCACAGCAAACTGATTTACATAATAATCTGTGTGCTCCACACTTCCACCAGAATCATTTATTGCTTAATTGGATGTAGTAAAAATGGAGGTATCAGCATGTCGCATCGTTAGTCTTCCAGGCACTTACTCCCTGTGGTGCCAGTCACAGCCCCCACTGTCCTGCAAGGAGAAAAGCCAGTGTAAAAAGGCTCCATGCAGGGGATTCAAGACAATTCATTCAGAGTGGCTGGGGTTCAGAGGAAGGGGGTAAACAAGAGGGCAACATGAACCTTTGCTCAAAACCCATCCCTGTTACCAGGTTTGATTCCTCCTCTCCTTTTTATATAGCTTGTGCTTGCACTTTGCCTCTTCTGTACCCCTTGTGGGGCTAACTAGATGGACACTAGAAAATATAAAATAGTTCCTGTAACAAGCTTCTTGCCAACTCTTCCCACACTGTTTTCATGAGTACAGGGAGACAGGCAGCTTTCCTCATAAGCAGACCTCCTAAAGCTAGAAGTCAGTTCAGATCCTGGCTGTGCCTGGTGCTTTCTCTACAACCTTAAGAAATCCTTTAAGCCCACCTCTAACCCATTGAAGCTGCAATGTTTTACAATGTTCCTCCTAATAAAGAGCCATGAAATCTACAAATGGAAGCTGCTGGGGATGTAGAACTTTGAGGTCAGTCCAGCCCTAGACTGCGGGAAAGCTTGCAATCTGTTTCTCCAAACGGAAAGTAATCCATGCTATTGTTTTTCTGGATTCATCTTTCTTTTTAAAACACAACACTTCATGTGAATTTGAACCTAATCCTCAAAAACCCCTATGTTTGCACAGCTGAGTGGAGACCCCACTGAAGATTAGTGGCATGTTTCAGGCAGACGACAAGCACTGACCAGGGATGTGTCTCATCCCTGAAAAACACCTGCTCCTTTGAGGTTCCCCTGCCTGCTGTGAGAAGAGGGGTAGGCACCAACTCCAACTAGAAAAGCACGACTCAGGAAAGTTTTTTTCTGCTCTTGTAGCTGATTTTCACATGTGTTGTACATTACAAAGGATATGAGTTTGATGTCTTCTTGTTCCTGATATAAAGTGAAATTTTTATGTGTTATTTTTATTGGACTCAGTGGATCCCATTTTCAGCCAGGGTCCTGTTGCGTTAGTCACAGTACAAGACAGGGCTCAAGAGCTTATTGTGACCAGAAAAGGAATGAATGAAGGATAACACTTTGATTTCAGCATGGGTTTTAATGCCCTGCCAAAGAGCACGGTTAAGATTTGTGGCTGGTAAAGCCTTACACATGAGGCCCGGTAAAACCAAAAGGAGAGGTAGTCTGATGCAGTCCAGGAACTGTTTTAAACTATATTTTCAGAACGTGCCATGTCAAAGAAAAGCAGCAACTTCAGGCAGTGCCTGGCAAGCAGCTCTGGGGCAAAGACAGGCTAAAAGAGCCAGGTCAGAGCTCTTAAATTTCTAAAACCATCTCTTGCTGCTGTAGCTTCAGAAACCATCTCGCTTTCATAACCTTGGGCCCTTTGCATGCTCACTGCCCCATGGGCTTTGGGGTTTAGGGGACTGTGAGCACTGTGCTGCTGGGACAGCTGGGTTTGCCCACAGGTACCGTGAGAAATAAAGAAGTGGGATAACTCTGTTTCTGAGCTAAGAGAGGTGGGAACACCCCCTAATGCCCACAATAAAAGATAAAAGTCTCAGCTGCTCTTTTCAGTGATAAGGACATGCTGTTTCCTTCTGCAGGAAATGCCTTCAAAGTGCTTGAGAGGGCAGGTGACTGTTGTGGCTGCCAAACAGGACCAGGGGTTTAGGAAACCTGCTTGGAAGGTACCTTTTTCCCCCCCGTACAGTTTCTTGCTTTTATTTTTGGGGGTTCAGAGGGTTTAGTCACTGTCTGTTACTGCTGTGATCTGTGATCAGCTGGTGCATCTCCAGTCTCCTGGGAAAGGATTTCTAATGAGGATGGAGGCCCTGGGGCTACAATGTGAAACAGAGACTGCTGTAGCACAGCAGAGTAGATAAGATCAATAGGAAATGCAGATTTGCAACATGTTGGAAATATGACAGATTCCACACAGACCCTGGGGAAAAGATTTTTAAATCTTTTAAAGGAGTGGCAGAAAGACTACATCTCATATAATAAATACATATTTATATATGTAGGTATGTGCACAGGAGTAAGAAGGAATCCGCCACCTCACCTCTAAAATATTTGCTGAGGATTGTGGAAATCTTTGCTGGGTTGGTCCAACTAAATCAACTTTGTTTTACTGCAGAAGACCTACTGGTACCGACCCACACCAAAAGGAGCCATGATAAGGAGTGGGAAGCAGTTCACAGCAGAGCACTGCTGCAGAACCCACCACAGCCAGCACGGCAGCTCTCTGCAGGGCTGCGTCCCAACTCGCTCCCTGGGCAAGCTGCGGCTGCTGTGGCTCCCAGGGGCTGCTGGATCAGCCAGAGGAGAGTGTTTGGGTCTTCCCTGTCACTTTTACTTCCCCAGCATATTATGGAGCACTTGGCAAGCCAGAAGTTGTAAGGTGAAATAGCAAAGTATGAACAAGAAGTGAGATACAAGTGTTTATCAGCCAGGATGGTGTAAAGCTGCCACCTATAAAATTCAAGACTAAATCTTCTAAATCATCTCTAAAATTCAGCTGCACATTGCTCAAGCTGGTGGAGTAAAAACTGAAGTGAAATTCCTGTTTTACAGAAATGGACTGACTATGTCATTGTGATAGTGTCTCCTGGGCTAAGGCTGTAATGTACCAGAAACACCACGAGGAGTAACTCAGGTGTTCCACGAGGAGTAACTCAGGTGTTCATCTTGTCACCTGGTCTATCAGCATCTGCTTTCTGGCTACCCACTGTGTTAAAGGTGCAAGAAACACCACAATCTACTTGAAATGTATTTAAAGCCATGTTCATGCGTTTTGTCACCTTCTGTAGTGAGTTCATTCCTGCTGGTAGGGAAGCTGCAATCTGCCTGAATGCCGAGTGCAAGAAATAACTCTTACCCATGAATGCCTCGTTAGAAAAGGTGTCCCCTTCTCACCACAATTCCATAGGAGGAGGGTCTGAGGTTCTGTAAACTCCCACCTGACTGCAGTTCCAGCCCACTGCCACACGCACAAGGAGGGGTGTTATCCATTTGGAGATATTCTCCTGGAAAACTTGTTCCAGGGAGAGTCACTGTCATTGACTTTGACTCATGGAGATCAGAACACGCTCCTACAGAAATGCTGGTTTTGGTATGAGAGGGGTGAAGCAATTGACTTTGCATCTTTCCCCGATGTGAGCTGCAGATAGGCTGGTACATCCCACAGCAGGTGACCACCTTTCCACTCACACTGGGTGGGTACCTCCGCAGTGACACACTCAGCCACCGCATTGCTGGGTGGATAGTCCATACTCCCGTCGCCCTAGCTGAGGTCAAAGTGTTAGCCTGGACACCCTGTGGGAAGAATATGAACTGTACATCACGGTGACCTTTGCCTGCAAGGAAAGGCTGCAGCACCTCAGCTCTGTCAGGAGCTCAACCCCCTCCTGTGTTTGGTTTGGGGTTGGAAAGGTTGGTTCTCTAACAGCAGCTGACGTAATTGTCATGATTACGTTATTACCAGCAAAGGAGCTAATGACTTGTCCTGTAACACACATAACCAGCTCCAGAGTGGGGAGAAGTGCTGCCAGCTTGCCTGGCATGGCTCTCCGCCCCCGGAACTGAAACCAGCATTCCCAGCAATGCTGGGCTCCTCTTCGGCTCCCGGCCAGCCACCAGGGCGCTCACACTTGGCAAGCACTCCACACACGTCTGTCACATTTCCTAGCAGGAGCTGCAGGGATGTGTCCTGCAGCCCTGTAAGTTGAATACTAACTGCATCAGACAGTGTGTTTGTAGCTAAAAATACCACTGAGCAATTTGCCTGAGAAAGGAGCCTGTTCTCCCCGGCTGGCAGCCAGGTGGCTTTGCCTCGATTGCCACAGCTCAAGCTGCTGTGTGCAGTCCTTATGTAAAACCATTTCAAATATCATAGCATGGTAACACTGCCGGCAGAGTGTAAACTCCTGAAGAATGGAAGCTCTGGATGCTAAATCCTGGCACAGTGAAAAAAGGCCAAAACATTCCTTTATTGAGATGATGAAAGTGTGATCACCAGCCCAGCTTTACACATTGACAGTGTTAAGCAGGTTCTCATACCTCAACCTCTGTTCTTTGAAAATGTTCGTGGTTGAGGTAATAGCAAGTGAAATCTCCATTCATTCATCAGATTACTGTTTGGTCATCATTTGTCTCCTGTACAGGTAATAATTGCAATACAGGGCACTTTGGCAGAACTTTTATCCTGGAATTTCAAAGCACCTCAGTTAAGCTTCCTAACACAGCTGAGAAGCAGGACCAGGAATGCACCCTCTCAGTTAATCATTAATGAGTTTGGAGCACACCATATATAGAGGTTAAAAATAACATTTTGTGAATATAATACATGATCTTGATAAAACAGGTAGAAACAATCTTATTCGCTGCTGGGCAAAGGCCCAATGCTAGAATAAGTGTGAGGCTGCCTCCTACAACCCCACTGTTTCCCACCTCTCCAAAGCCATGGAACCAAAGCTGCATAAGCACCTAAGAAGAATTAGGGAAAACTTGCTGCTTTTATAAGCTTTCAGGCACACACACAGAGAGTGCTTTTACCTGTTTTTTTTAACTGCTTTTTACCTGCAAGCCACGTCCAGTGAGTCCCACTGGCTGTTGCTCCCCTCTTCTTCCATGCCTGCTTGGCTCAGCAGGGGTGGGCAAGACAGAACAGCCCTAGGAAGCTGGATAGCCCCATCTCCTTTGAGACTTTCTGACTCCCAGAAGATTTCAGCTAATGTGTGAAGGCAAAGAAGATAGGACAGATTGTATTGCCAGTGCAGTGCTGCCAGCTTTCATCATGAGTTGTAGCCCATTTTCCTCCAAGCTCTGTTTTCCCCAGGGAGTGGGTTATCCAAGTCTCTCCTCACTGATAGAAACAGCAGCACAGGTCTAACTCACCCTGAAAAATAAGAAGCACGGAAATCACACATTCTTGGTACCTCCAGGACCAGAAAGGCAATTTAAAGGACACATTGCTGTATGATTTTCAAGCTGGTCTTGTGATGATTTAGGAGTGTGACTTACATTTTTTTTAAATACATGACATTGGCTATCCAGCTTTCATTACCAAGATGAAGGCAAATTTAACGTACAAACTGATTCACACATACACTGAAGCTATTTTTCTTTATTCTGACCTCAGTGCTTATGCAGATATAAATCCTCAGCTGAGAATCTATGGTACTTAATGTTCTTCCATAATTGGGTTGGAGCTTATCTCCTTCTGCAAGAGCAGCAGCATCCAGGATGCAGTGGTTTGCATTTGTCTCAAGAAAAATTATCAGTATGGGAAGCAGTGAGCTGAGGGACTGGGTAAGTGTACTCTTGGTGGAGTGAGTTAATGTTTGATGGACAGGTGATGGAGTAGGCTAATATTTGAACCTCTGGGGATGTAACTTCAAACACCCACTGGGATTTGAGTCTGCTCTGATCTGTTATGGCCAGTTGCCACGTCAAAGTATTTCTACACAACCAAGCAGACTCCAGTCAGGCTGGCAGTCTCTCTAGCCATCCCCACCTGGCTTGTAGAGGGCAGTGTGTACCTGGTGACCTCACAGTCCTGTCCCAAACCCCAGCAGATTGTGCCAGGGCTGCTGTGACAGAAAATGTGCAAGTGAATTGACTCCAACACGTGAGAAAGGGGCAGAGCCGGCAACGCTGGGAATGAGCTGGGGGGGCCTGGAGGTTCTGCTTCAGTGCCCTGTTTCTAAAGTATTGGGTTCCTCTGGCTGGACAAAGTAGCTTGAAATAACTCTTCAGATGCATCCTCCAAGGAAGGAATTAGCATGGGGAAGTCTGCAAAGTGCTAGGCAGCATTGCTCAGAGCAGAAAGTACTTTGGGATGGCAGTACTCTATTTAGTTTTTCTCATTATTTGTTTTTTGAGGGAAAAAAGGATGTTTTTATACAAAGATTTATAGGTGTACAATGTTTCTCCCTGAATTTGCATTTGTTGGATCTGTATTTCTTGGCTTCAGCACAAAGCCAATCTAGTTTATTCCACTCTCTGCACTCCATCTATCTAGCTTTGATGAGCTTCAGCCAGAATTAGCAACCAAAGCTCCAGCTCACAGATATCTGTTTTCTCAGCCCAAATGATCATAAAAATAGGGACATGCCTTCTGGGCTTTAGCCTCTTCTGGCCAATCTGTACTAGGAGAGCACGCCAGCTCACTGGCTCCTTACTCCTTGTATGGAGGGAGCCCCAGGATGTGCAGAGGATTACTGGAGGGACCTCTTGTGCAGCTCCGAGCAGGGAACACGGATGGAAAAGAGTCCACAAAAAAAGCTGGAACGGGGGGCAGTTTGCGCTGGGGTGAAAAGGATGGGTTTGGGGTTTTGCTGTTTTTATGGTGATGCTGCTCTTAAATGTGGCTGACTTAGAGGGCAGCATATGACCCATGTGTACCTTGTCACATCCAATAGAACTCATGTGAAAAGCTGAAAGCTCTCAATAGCAGCTGGGCCCCAGGGACCATCACAAGGCTGAGCTGCATGAATTAAATGACCAAGAGCAAAGCTCACAACTCCTCTGACAGAGCCAGAACTCTGCCAAGAGTGTGGCGCTGCCACAACCCTGCCCTCCTCTTTCAGCACCCGTGGAACCAGACCGTCCCCATACAACTCGCAGTGCTCCAGCAACTCCAGAGGAACTACAATAGTTTAAACCAACACCGTGTCTGGCCCTTTGTCTTAAATCTCCCACCCAGACTTGATTTTACAGACGGTCCGGGTCGTGACAGAGTCCTCATCTATCACAGTCAGGTTACTTCCCTCCTATCCTAAATCAAACAAGCCAAAGCGAGGGCAGCTCCTTTGTGGAAGGCTTTCTCGGCCGGTTTTCCCCTTTTCCCTCCCTAATTTTTCGTTAATGAACGTAAATGATTTAACCAAATAGAGGCTAGAGTTTCCCGTAGGAAGGGAAGTTTGTTGGAGGAGGGGACAACCCACAGATGGATTTACCTGTATCAGATTCTAGGTAAATATTTATTCTCCTTTCCCTTTTGTTCACCCTTCTCAGCCGCAGGAACAATGACAGATCCTCGCCGGCCACAGGGCAGCAGGGAAATATTATTACCCCCATTTTACAAGTACACAAGTAGGGCAAAGGTGACTTAATCTCGGGAAAGTCAGTGGTGGTTTTACCACTGGTTCTGGGGGACTTTGAACAGGAGTAGCTGGAGTGAGCAGCTGGAGTAAACAGCCAGCGCCAGCCCGGCGGTGGGCAGGATCACCGAGCTCCAGGGCTGCATCACCAGGCACCCCAGGGAGTGCCACCATCCTCCCTCAGAGGCTCAACCACCACTCACCTGAGTCATGGCTCCTCTCTGGAGACTGACTTCAGCCCCTCTGACTTACCTTGTGGAGGTGCTGGGAAGTTTCATTAATTCCCAGTTGTAAAGCAGATTTAGAGTGCTGCCTACAATGAATTCTTTGTGGCAAGAGCTGTGGCATTTAGCAAGATGAAGAGGGCAGAACACTCCCATGCCTTATTTTTTTCTGGCCTTTTTTCTGGGTATTTTTGCAAAAAGGGAAAAATCAATGTTAGATTTTTATTACAAAACAACAGACTACAGCCACCCTTTTTTCCCAGAATAATAATAGTCATAATGCATTACGTTAGGTTAGTCAGTAGTTTTCACTAATCCACAAGACATGCACTGTTGACCTCTGAGGTAATTTTGGATCATGCTCAAGCCAAATAAAGGCAGATTTGTGGTTGCAGGTGAGAGATCCTCTGAAAAACCATAAATGTAACCACAATGTCCTCTGGTTTGAGCTGAACTCAGCCTGGCCTTCATCAGTTTTTCTGGCACTAGTCCAGAAGTAAGGCAGATTAATGATTTAAAGGCATTACACTGTGATATGCTGTAACTCAGCACAGAGTGGTGGCTTTGGGAAGATAGCTTGCAGTAAGTACCCAAGGCAGCAAACCATGGACCACCCCGCCTGGATAGCACCTTGCTCCTTGGAGGATGTTACTGGCTTGACTGGAGTAATTCATGGCATGAATGTGTCCAGTGATTACAGGGGCAAAGGGATGTGCCTTTCTACAGGGCAGAAAATGCCCATGTGAAATGCTACACCTCATCTTCTGCCTCCTGCAGGGACAGAAAAATTGATTGTGTCTTTGGTGGACGATAAAGATGTCAAGGGAGAGAGAGGTGAGCCTGTGAGGGTGGTAGCAGTGCCCATGCCCATGCCATGCCATGGAATGTTGCATACCCAGAGAGCTGCTTGAAGCTCAGGCACCAGTGACTCTCTGGCCTGGGCTCTGTGTAGCATCTTCTGTCATCTCCCCAGCCACTGCTTTTTGGGCTCATTAGATATATATACCAGGAGTCCACTTACCCACACTGTAATCCCTTCTTTGAGTAAGGTCTGATCCCCTGTGTTAATCCTGAACCTACAGAGAAAATATTCTCCAGCCTGTTATGACTACAGGTCTGCCTGAGCTCTAATAAATCAGCGAGGCTCCAGTGGAGTAAGACAAAGCTTGAAGGAGTGCTGGGTGGGTAAATGTATATAAAAGGCAGTCCCAATCTTCCTTTAGCAGCCATTAATTACAGCCAGTGATGGGAATAGGAAACAGCAGTCATTCTGGGATACTGCTGTTTGCAACTCAGTCAGGGGCAGGCTGAAACCTGAAGACAGGGAGGATAGGCACTGTGTAGTGGACTGGGGAGATACATGAGGCTTAAAAACAACCTCCCCTTGAAATTAAGGGTTAATGCTTGTTTAAGGGTTTGGTCTATGAAGTGACATCAGTATGGTGAGGCACAAGCCTCACCATTGTACGGGAGAGAGACAGGGAGAGAACACATCAGGGCACATCAGTAAATGGTGCCAGCCCCGAAGGGCAACAGATTGGCACCAACCAAGCAGCACCCCACCACTCCCACTTGAAGAGGCACTTGTGTTAAACAGCAGTCGGCAGGACTTTGTTGTGGAAAGCAGGTTTCCTGGCACTGCAGTAGGGACAAGTTATCCGGAGTGGGCCAGAGTGCTGAGCTGAGGGGGTGTTGGGTCAGGGAGCAGGGAGGCAGCGAGGACTTGGGCTGCTTTGCAGCTGACTTTTTGAAAAGAAAGCTTGGGAAATCTCGGGAAAGATCTTTTTCTATTTATTAAACAGCTTTCAAAGAAGCTTAGTCAGTGCTTCCATAGCAACTTGACACCAGCAGCACTGTGACTGTAATTATTAACAGGGAAGGAGAGGTGAGCAGTGTGGTGGGTTTGAAAAGGCCTTGTACAAAGCTGCCTTCCAATCTGTGATCAAACCATAGGCCCTGCTTCATTTCAGCAACAGCTGCTGGTGTATTTCCTCCCTCAACAAATAATTTTCTTCTTGACACGGTCTAAGGCAAAGAACCCTCACTGCCCAGTGGGAACAGATCAGGAGCACAGGTACAGCCTGTCCTGAGGCCTGGGTGGCAGCTCAGTGCTGTGCCATGGTGCCTTCTTGGCACACTGCCTTCCTCCACCGGGGTCACTGTGCTCCCGCCGGGACTGAAACAAAGCTGTGCAATGGCACAGGCAGACACCCAGCTCCAAAACCCTGGTGGTATCCTGTGGTTGCTTTCCCTGACATTCATTCAGGCCAGCCTCAGAGGCTCATCTGGCCACTTTCACAGTGAAAAACTTGTTATCAATTCAAGACAACTTGGTACTTCTTCTGGCATGGAGGATTTGTCTCTCCCCCTCTGCTCACTAAATTTTCATGCTGGTGAATTTGGTGTGACTCTGCTATGACTGGAATGGTTGCACTGCCTCTGGACCGCCTTCATGACCATTTCTGCCTTCGCACACCATGGGACACCAGACCTAAGTCCGTTGCTGAGAGAATTTGGAGCCTGAAACCTCCTGAGGTCTTCTAGCAGATTTATGCTTAAAATATCTCTGGGCTAAGAAGGTGTCAGGCCCTCTCAGAAGTGCTCTCTCTCCCATCTGCTTTTTCATGTGAAAACTAGAGGTGCCAAAATCTGTTGAGAGAACTGTAGAGGAGCGTCCAGGAAAGATGCTTGCAGCTATCCCTCAGGCTCCAGCACAGACAATGCTTCACAGATGTGAAGTTGTGAGTACAGTCATAAACATTTTAAGACACACCTGCCAGATAGTTCTGGAATTTTCTAGTGACTGCAAACCTTCTGTAAATACCAAGGGAAAAAAAAATCAGGAAGATTCTCATTTTATGGGTGGAGACAGCAAATTTTCTTTCTCTCTCTGTGATGAGCACAGACTCATCTCCACCCTCTCCAACAAACTCACTACCATTTATTTAGTTACGTAAAGCATGAATTATGAGAATATAAAGAGGTATGTTTCTGTCCCACACATGCTCTACTGTTCTTTTTTTCAAGGTCTCTTCCTATCATGCAAATAGGAGTTAAACCAGATGCACATACAGACTTCCATGCCCTAATTCCCCCACTTTTAGGTCTCATTATGGCCCCCACACACCTTGTTCTGTGAGTTATGCTGGACTTGCCTTACTCTCTGTGGTAAGGCTGTCAGCATGAGTGGTTCAACCTGTCCTGCCCTCACCCACACACACAGACACACTTCTCACTCATTCCTACAAGAAGAAAGAGCAGTGAGGGAGCTGCCAGCAGGCCATGGGATAGCTCCCACCTCCTTGCAGTGCCAGCGACCCCATCCTAACAAGGCTCCCACATGCCCACTTCACATCTCCACCCTGTGTAAGTCCCTCTCTAATGGCTGTACCCTGGTGCCTCACTTCCCTGGAGTGCTACACTGAACTGTGTGAGTATTTGGGTGTAAGCAGGCAGAGGTCTGCCCCTAACAGCCCATCCCCTGGCATAGCTCTCCTTGTCATAATGTGATGGAGAGAGGGCTCCTTCCCCCTGCATAATCCCTGAGAGCTCAGTCCACCTGCATTTTTAATCACAGCGGAGTGGTGGCTGGAGGGAATAGCACTCCTTAATCTTCCTGGGTTTCGGTTTGCTCATCCGTGAAACAGGGACGGTCCCTGCCAGGAGCATCCTCCTGGAGCCCTTCCCCTGGGCCAGCTTGCAGTGTGCTGAAGGCCAGCATAGTGCTCAGGGTCGGGGGGAGCCCATCTGTGGGGATTTAAGTGTCACTGAGGCCTTCTGCCGACTAAATGCCTTTCATTATAACATCAGCAAAAAAGCCCAGAGATGCTTTAACCACAGCTGAAGTGGCTTACAACCTGCTGAGCAGAGAAATGGGAAAATATAATTTATAATGGGAAAATGCAAGGTTTGCTGCAGCAGGGCAGTGCTGGCACTGTAATTAAAAAGTAGTTTGGTATAGCTGCATCTGTTATGGGAGTAAATGAAAAACGTTTTATCTCTCTAACCTATGCTCTTCCTAGCATTAGTGGAGCTACACAGGAAACTGTGGTGCTGCTGATACCATTTTTCTCCATCAAAGAACAGGTTTGGACTATAGTAGGACAATCTGGATTTTATTTGCTAGAATGGAGCTGTATATTCACTGGGATAGACCAGCAAGTCCTTTTCAGCACAGACAAGCTCTGAAACTCCTGGCTCTCACATTGTAAAAGTAAATAGCCTTAACATATATCCTCTCCCTTCTCACATGCAAGGCCATCCTGCAAGGAGGGGGATGAGAAAAAAAGGGGCTGTGAACTGTTTCAAGCACTGAGCACCCAGTTTGAGGTTAAAGACTTTTCCCTTCTACAGCAGAGGGTTACTTTCTTCACCCTTTTACTGTGTCCTGGCTAGTACTTAACACTCCGTTCTCCAGGTGGTGCCCTTCAGGAAGGCTTAGAGATCATCCAGCCCTGGCTGTCAGCCTGACCAGCTGCAGTCCTGCCAGCTGTGCCAATCCAGGCTATAGCTCCCTTTCCAGTGGGGCTTGGAGACCCAAAGAGTGAGTGCCCAGGTGTTCCCCACCTCGTTCTGGGGGAGAGGAGCCAACCCAGGAGCTGCTGCCCCAATGCCCTGGGCCAAGGAGGGCAGATGCTTTAGGGAAACTTAAGTGCCTTGCTGGAGGTGCCGAGAAGTGGATCTGCACTCCTCTGGACAGCATCCCCCTGTGCCATCTCCCACCAGTCCCCTGGTCTCAGGCAGAGGCTGAAGCCCTTTCAGTGCTTGTTTCCTCTCTCCACCCACGGGTGACCTCAGCATGAGCCTGGTGCTGTGGAGGAGCACAGCTCCCTCTGCTCCCCCTCGCTCAGGGGCAGGCAGGCAGCCCCCACGGTGGCCCTGCTCTGACAAGGAAGCAGCGTCTAGACACAGATTAGGCAAACAGCTAAAGCACAAGACCAGACACTGAAAAAATCAAAACAGAAAAAAGAGCTCCCCAGCTCTGTCCATCAGTGATTCCTGTGAGATCTGGGGCAAAGAAAGGGCACTTCTTTAGGTCTTTGTCTTCCTCACCTGTCTAGTATGGGATAATATTTCCCTTTCTGGCAAGGCTATGGTCAGAGTTAATTAGCATTTGAAAAGTGCTTTGAAATGGAAGATGCATTTGGAAAACTGAAGTATTATTACTGCAATTGAGTGAGTGGCTCTCAGGCTAGGGAAACATTTCACTTCTTTTTCCCTGTCGGTGGAATAGCCTGGATAATACTGGGATTTCTTCACATTTATTAATTATCCAAGCATCAGGTACATATCAAGTATCTAAAACAGAACTCCGTTTAGGTATTTATTCCATTAAATATTGGATTGCAGATTCATGAAACCCAAGCTATGTTGTTCAGACAAATAAACCACATGACACTGGGACTCTTCCCCTACTGGCACCAGCCCTCCTGGCACAACTGCTCAAGGACAGGCATTTAAAATCTGTTTTCCATGACTCCTCATGCAGGATTTTGTAATGTACTCCAGGTTTGCCAGTAAAACAAGCTCTTGCAAGAGTCTCCAGCAAGCAAAATGCGGGTCCTGAAATAAGTACATGTGAAAAAAAAATCAAATGAATGAGCTTAGTTTGCTCAGGCCATGATTCTGCTTCTGCAGGATGCTTCTTTAAAGTATTCATTTGTACTCTCATGATTAATCCTAGGGAAGTGAGTGGAACTGTTTCTGGGCAAAATCAGTCAGATTAAATACCCTGATGAATAGAGCTTCCAATTATTATTTCATCAACTCATGCTCTTGTCCTTTATTTTAAAGACTTCCTGTGTATTTTCTTCCCCTGTGCTCTAACATGAATTGAGTCTAGGTTGGAAAAACACCACCTCTGTTACCCATGAAGCACGTATTAGTCTGTAAAAAATGTGTCACCATTCCAAGAAACCTCCAGTAACTTTAAAAAAAAAAAGTAGAAAAAAAAGAAAATAAAAGGTTAAGGGGCACATTTTCAAAACTGTGGTGTGCTGAGTTGTGGGGTTGGCAGTTCTTAGCTTCATGCCTCTCATTAACTTCTGCTGAAATTACCTGTCCACCTATGCAGCTGTGACATCACATTCTGAAAATCCACTCCAAAAGAGAGTGGATTCTGCTTTCTTTTGGAAACTTTTAAGTTCCCGTGTAGACAGGGGCTGGGATTGATACAAAGCTTGCTCATCCAGCCCAGCTCATTTTGATTCTGTGGAGCGGAGTGGTACTACTGCAAGTGACTCCTGCATGTGCACAAGGGAAATAGTGCTTATTTTATGTGAATAAGGATGTGATGCCAGTATCTAGCAGGTCTTGCTGGGAGAGAAGAATCTATGTTGGATCAATCTATTAATCCAGACCCAGGAGTTTCTTTTCTTTGACTGAGCCATAGAAAATCAGTCACCAGGCAGTTTTCACTGGATCACAAGCTCCACCTCATTTAAGAGAGGCATTGAACATGGGATCGTCAGGATATACTTAGACTGGTTACCTAATTGCCGGTCACCTCTCTGGCTGAGTATGTGTCTTTTTTGAGGCTTGGGGCAAGGTCCCCAGCGTCACCAACAGGGGTGAAGCCACACGCTCTGCAGCCACCAGCCCTCACCCCAGTCTGCACAACCTGTGCTTGTGCAGAGCAGCAAAGCAAAGAGGCCAGCAGGAGGATTTGGTCAGGGCTCTGCACAGGTTGGTGTGGTGGTCTGCAGGGTCACCATGCCAGATTTCCATCCCTGAGATGATTGCAAAGGGACCTTCAAAGGCAAGCCCAGAGGTATGGCTGCACACCCAAGGGAAGGTGAAAGCCATGGGCACTGTGCCATAGCTACCTGCTGTAGCTGCTATGCTCATGGGTTATATCATGGCACAGGTGATGGGAGGCTCTTTAGCTGGCTCAGCTACTTGGCCTAACAGCAAGTGGATGCCCATGGGCATTCACCACAGAACAATGCACAACATGGCAAATCCAACTTGGCACACCCATGTTCTCAGCCCCTAAGCTTTTGTCTATCTTCATCTCCTTTCCCCACTAATTCTCTTCTGAAGGATTTCCAGGGAGTTAGCACAGCTCTCTGCTGAACTGTGTCTAGACTGGTGGCAGGAGAGACACCCTTGGTCCTGTATGAGTAGAAGCAAATGCCATCACCTGTCTGTGAGAGAGCAATGAGCTCTAAAGGGCAAAAATCAATGTTACCTGCTGTGAACCGTAGCCTGGAAGGTGCCCAGGCTGGCAGTGGCCAGCTCCTCTGTTGGCCCTGCCATGGGAAGTCATCTGCACCATCTCAAATCTGTTTGGAGCAGCTAGAACAGCACAAGGACACAAGGTTCATCATCTCAAATATCATCAACGAAACCCCTCTGTTTTACTTTTCTTTCTGTTGTCTGATGTTGGATCTGAGCCCCTGTGAAATGTCCTCTCTGGCTAACCACGCTGCAGTGCTGAGCTGGATGGAAAGTGATGTGAGCACCAAAGCAATGTGAGTGGCTGCACCTGAGGCAGCTCCATCCCAGCTTAACCCAGCCTCTCATCTCAGGGACACATGCCTCCCACTTCATCCTCAAAGGCAAAGATAGGCAGTGCTGGCTAGCAGTAAACCCATTGCTCCTCCGTTCCTCTGACTCATGGTTTGGGCTGTGCCTGCCAGGGTGTGTTTTCTTCCCTCTCCTTACAAAGCTTGCTCCCTCTAGCAGTGACAGGACCACAAGTCTGTGCAGCCCAGGGAAGGCCCAGATGCTCACTGTTAATGTTTAATGGCAGCACTGGAGCTGGAGATATTCTCAGACTCTATTTCAGTGGGTCAGGCTTCATACAAACTGTTTTCAGCAAACACTGTAAATCTACAGAACAAGTTACTGAGGAACACTGGTCCAGATTTAGGGAAGGCTTACAGAAAACCTGGTGTGATTCAGGGCTTCCAAAGGCTTTTCTGCATCCAGACGTATTATTTTCCACATGTGCAAAACTCAGTGTCTCTTGCTGTAGAGGCTGTGCAGTAACAAATGTGCATGCAAAGTCCACACCAAAGGGTCAGTGCCGAATGGGACGCAGGCGCCTTCCCTGTCGCTCCCGGAGAGGTTGCTACTCTGTCAGCACAGTCCTGCACAAAGAGTAGTGTCAGATGGTTTCCTAGAGTAAATTAATGCAGCTTCATTATGTTAGGCCAACTGATATCAGCAGAGAATTCACACAGCTAATTTTTAACCTTCTCCAATTTCTCTTTGGCTCAAGAAACCATTTCCTGCTCCGGTCCCTCTGACAGCTCCCTGGTTCTCCTCCAAGCATCTATCCAGTGGAGAGACAAAGTTAGACATGAAGCATAGGAAGGTCAAAGCTTAAGATCATGGAAATAGGATCTAATGATCCTAAATGCTACTAATTATATGCCTAGCCAGAAGAAACAGTGGGTCAGAATGGCCCAGCCAGTAATTTGGACCCTTAGACCAAACCTTGCTTTCATTCTCAGCATGAATCTAGAGCTATTACAGCTCATGAAGAACATGATGCCTCCACTCTCTACTCCCACCTTGACCACGGGCTGATCCAAGATGCACATATTCTCTGTGGATATTATTGACAACTCACATCCAAGAAAGACAATTGCAATTGAGAGCCACTGCATGGAAATTTTGAAGTACATTGGCAAGTACATATAAAAGTATTTTACTATAATTGCCTTGCTATTCAATGAGAACCTTGAAAGACTTTGAAAATGTCATTGCTTTGACTTTACAAAGAAGGTGAGATTGTAGGAAATTCTGTGTGCACACGTTGGTGGGCTTGCCACAGGGCATAACTGGGTTTGCCAGCTGTGGATGTGTGTATTTCGAAGCAGCCAGGCCAATGCCTTGCAGGTGAAAGGACAAAATGGATAAAAGTCTGTCTGAGCCAGAAAGACAAGTTTGAACCCTTTCCTTCTCTCTATCTTCCCTCCTCAAAACCCTGAAGTCTATTAAATGTCTGCCGAGGTCCATTTCATCCCCAGCTGGGGATGGGGCTGAACAGTGACAATCTGAATATGGAGGAGGATATCAGGGCAGTGACAAACCCCACCCTGGCAAGCTGTCTGCAACTGCAAGTGCTCCTGGCCCCATGTTGCTCAGAGAGCCAGACCCTTTGTTGTGCTCCTCATCATCACTAACAGGGACAGGATGGTCCTCCCCACATCCCCTGCCAAGCTACTTCCAGTGATGTGAAAAGAGAGCTCCTCTCTTTTCCCGTCACTGAAAGCAGCATGTGTAGAGCTGCACATGTCAAAAACCATGCTGCACTATTACAGAATCAAGCTGTGGTTGGAGCTTGCTTGTCCTGCTTGCTCTGGGACATGCTGGGAGCATGCAATGTGGCCTCATCCCCTTTCTATGGAGAGCAGGCAGAAAGCTGCATGGGTGGATTTCTGTCTACCTGGAGACCAACACTTCAAAAGCCTGAGATTGTTTTGGCCAGAGCTCATAGGATCAAATCTATCTAATGACACTTTCAGGTCACAGCTAGGGAGAGACAAGAAATCATGGTGGAGAAGGCAGAAACTGGCTGGCATTGGGTAGTGGGAGGCTGGCACTGTGGGACAGCTCCTGTGGATGATGGTCTTAAGATTTACTTTTGGCCCCAAATGAAGGTGTTGGTCTGTGCCAAAGATAGAGAATATGTGCCCAAAACGTGCTGCTACTCCTAGTCTTCTTTTTCCTTCCCTCAATCCTGTCTGAAAGCATCCCTTTTGCAGGAATGAGACACTGTTGAACTAGGAGTGATGTCAGAGGCCACTGTAAGTAACCATAATAATCTGTAAGGCAATATGCAGCTCTGATGTGCAAATGGGATTTAGGGAAGCCTTGCTAACGGGATGACACAGACAGTGCCTAAGCTGAGTTTCAAACTGAACATAACGTTTCATTTGACAAATGTCTGGGTTTGAACTTTTATAAGCCTTCAGGGCTTTAAGAAAGGAGTGTAAGTCTCCTGCAGAATAAATCCTGAATATTTTGAGCTTTCATTTAGGAAGAGGAAAAAGCTCTAAGTAGAGAAGAAGCCAAAAGGAATATCTGATTTCGTTGCTTTCATCATATACCACTATCTATAATTTATTTTCTCTCAGAAGCCAGGGACGTATCTTCTCTAAATATTTATCTACTTTCTTTCTAAGAGCATGTCTGCATGTCACCATGCTGATTTGTAGTAGCAGGAATACCAGCCTTACTTTTGATCTAATACATTTAACACACCCAGACTTTAATAGTAGGCTAATAAAACCAAGGTCTAATAGTTACAGTGCGAGGTCAGGATAGCCTGCAACATCTACTGGGAATATTTTCCAGCCACTGCTCTGCACCGGGACAGTCACACTAGTGCCAGACCACACTGCACCACGGGTCTTGCAGTGAAACTTGGGACAAGTAGGGCTGGAAGTGGGCATGGAATTTTGACTACAGGAAATCCTTTACCCTTATGGCTCATTAATATCTTCCTGAAATGGAACCACATCTGATGGGCCTCTCTCTCTTGCCTCCATGTTCACCCACCAGTCAACTCAGACAAGCAGAGGCTGTGCTGTCTCCGTCCCCTGGAGGCTTTCAAGACCCAGCTGGATCAAGCCCTGAGCAACTTGGCCTGACCTCAAAGCTGGCCTGGTTTTCAGCAGGGCTTGGTCTAAAGAGTCCACAGGTGACCCTTCCAACCAGAATTATTCTGTGATCCCATGATCTAGCCCAGAGATGCCCTTCTTAACGTCTTGAAAGGCTCTGTTCAGCTCCGTACCAGCAACAGCTACTAGGCTTTGTACTCCGAGAATTTTCTACCTCAATATCAGAAACTAAAGGAGTGACTATGTCAGACACATTTTTTCCTCCCCTCACTTTCGCAGTCAGGGAGTACTGATCTCTCCATCCTAGAATGGAAACTGAGGCACACTCAGGTGTCATAAGATTGCTCTGTTTGAGGAAGTAAAAAGAAGTCAAAGTTAATGGATCATTTCAAGGCTCAGGATGATTCTGCCTAGTCCGATCAGTACTGTGGGTAGCTCTTGCCATGTCTTAATTGAAATTGAGCAAGGATATGTGTTCAAAAGGACACTTTCAGATTGTGGCTACAAATCCTGGTGCACACCCCACTTGTGATAATCACTCATCACCTCAGCAAACTTCCTGTTGCACTAGGCAAGCAAAGTTTTAAAATGTTTTTTTCTTTTTTTTGACCCTTTTCTGTTCCTCAAGTAGCATCTATCTTGCTGTGCATGATGCTCAATAGGTTTTCTGAAAGCCTCAGTGTTTCAGTATTTGTGGCACCACCTGCCAACGAAGGAGAGGATGAGGGCTTGGAAGCTATAGCTCTTTTCCCAGGGTTGCCATTGCCTTGTTTCTTCTGAGCTCACTTACAACAGTCCTGCTCTGCTTCCCTCTGAAAAAGGTGGAAACAAGTAGCAACCCCACAGTGACATGAGGATGTGAATATCTGTGCCCTTAGCTGGAAAATTCAAGAGAAAAGTGAAGCACTCTTTATTATAATGGCCCCATCTCCTTATCTCCTCTTCCCCTAAGAGGACAAATCCAGGATTGCTAAACTTCCTGCCTTTCCTCCATCCTCTGCAGCACTCTGGCTATGCTCTGCTGGACTTTTTCTACTTCAGTTGGCTCCCCTCTGTAGCAGCCAGAGCTGCACACCTACTCCGAAGCTATCCCCAAGCCAGGTGCTGCATCTTGCTAACTTTCACTTTTTTTCACTAGCCCCTCTTTCAGAAACTTTGGGAAATACTTAGCATTTAGCTGCCTAAATGTTCTGCCTTTTCTGCCTTTGGGCACCCAGAGGGTGGTTGGGCACTGGGAGAGGCTCCCCAGGGCAGTGGTCATAGCCTGACAGAGTTCAAGAAGCATTTGCACACTGCTCTTGGGCACATGGTGGAATTCTTGGGGGTGGTGCTGTGCAGGACTGGGAGCTGGACTCGATGATCCTGCAGGTCTCTTTCAACTCAGCATTTTCTGTGATTCTGTGTGAAATACCCAGTGAAGAGCCAAAGCAGATGCCCCACAGACAGGCTGGGGCTGTGCTACAGCCAACACTCTCCGAAGTGCTGGTTCTGCCAGCACTGCCCTCTGAGCTCAGCCACCAACACTTCACTTCTGAAGGGAAGAGGGAACAAAGACTTCCATGACCATGTTGCTAACACAGAAGAAGTATTTCAGGAGCCGTAGGAGCCATGTTTTCAGTTGTTTCCTTGGAATCTAAGAACCTGTTCATTTAGCTCTTTGTTAAATGGGGCTTGAGCTCTCTTGGGAAATTTGCCTGCGGTCTCTTCCCAGACTTTGCAGTAGAACTGTCTGAAATGTCTTTACATGTGAGTGACATCTACACGTGAGCCAGACACCCTGGGTTCAGTTAAAAGAGATAAACAGGCATTTACAGGAAACAATTCATCTTCTCCTGTGGTAGATACCTAAAATAGCCCACAGCAATCACAAAATGATTGCTTCCCTCCACAAACTATAAATTTATTCTGGAAAAGCAGCCCAGCCCTTGACTTGTGTTGGAGGATTCAATTGCCTGGTGCTTTTTGAGCTGCTCCATCTTATTTTAGACATTTACACAGGCAGGCAAGCATATACATATATGTACAAGAGCCTGAAGGAGAAAAATGTCCTTCCAGCATGTCTCCTGAACACCAGGGAAAGGATTCACTGTCCTGTTGCCAACACAATGAGGGTCACTACTTCTGGAGTACTGGATTAATTTCCCTCCATCGCACTCCCTCATTTATATCCTAAATGTTAATGTAAATGGTTCACACTGGAATAGCCAAGGATGTGGCCCACAGCACTACACAACAAAGCAATGATTAATAAAATAATAATGGATTTTATTAAAGGAAAAATTGGTTTTATTATAAAGAATATAAATAATATGGGTTTCATGGCATCATGGCAACTGCCAGAGCAATGTGTTAGGGTATCATTACTGTTCTGCAGATAACCACCCCGACCAGGAAAGGTGTGCAAGATGTCACGTTACAACTGTTACATCATCAGGAAAAAATCTCAATGGCTGATCGTTGCCTGAGGGAGATGTCAGTCTTCCCAGCTTCTGTGCTAGGAGAAACTCTTATAGGAATTAACTCTTTCCTAGGTGATGAACACAGCTAGATTTTACCAGTATTAGTTCCACCTTGTTCGCCTAAAATGAATAGTTGTTCTCAAACTTTGCAATTTTGTCTTTCACTCAGGTCATAAATAGTGTGACTTTGCAGTGACAGCTGTCTATCACATCTGCTGTGTGACTGAGGACTTTTTTCTTCCACCTCACTACCATATTTCTGCTGGACACTAGTTGTTCACCAGGCATGCCATTCCTAAAGGAGATGACAAGTGCTGCTTGCTAAACACATCCCAGGTGGCCTCCCTGTTGTGTGGAGACCAGCCCATTGTCCAACAGGAAGAAATACTCCCTGCACATCAACAAAATGATCCATCTTGTGGTGATACCCAAGGCAGCATGACCATAAATCATCTTTCCTGGAAATACGTTCTGGGGAATGCAGGGATAAAATAGGTTTTTACCAAGTCAGAGATCAGGCACTATGCCTTGTTACTGCTGATGTTAAGGGACCAGTGCTACAGGGATCAATTCCCCCAGCAGCCACATGTCTCAGGAGGGCAGACCCTTCCCAGCAACAAATTCTCCCCCTTGTCCAGAGGAGATGGAAGTGATAGTGGCTTTCCCCAAGTTTCCACAGACTCCAGGCAACCTCCAGTTCCATAAAAATGATGTTCCTACGTCAAGAGAACAATGGATATTTCCTTTTCCTCCTTGATATTTTGTCATAGGGATGCTCTTCTCAATGCTCAGCAGGTGGCATGCAGGCTGCTCTTCACACTGGGTTGCTGTGGGTTGTGCCTGGGCACTGGAGTCCAAACAGTCCTTGCTATTAATAGAGGCTCTATCCTGTTGAATGTTCACCCTTGTGCCCCGGGCCAGGCTCACATTGAGCAGGAGGAGGTGTCCTGTGTGACAGCAGTGCCTTATATCTCCTCTCTCCCACCTGCATTTGTCCTTGGTTGTTTTGCATCCCTCTTGCTCTCTCAGTCAGGTAGGACACAAATTTCTAAGTACAGTCCTTCATTTTACGATTTTTTTTCCTGATGCAGAACTTTGCTGCTACATCTCTTGGTCTCTCTACTCTCCAAGCTATTTCATGGGCAATATAGTCTACCTCCCCATTTACATACACTACTGAGTTTCTTTTTAAGTTATATTAGACTGTGGTCTGTATCCAGAAAAGCATCTGTTCCCAGTTACCCAGTTTAGCACTGGCATGGTTTTTGCTCTTGTTTACGCTGAGGCCTAGAAAACTTGAGCTTACTTCCTCTAGAGCTCTTCCTTTCTTTTGTCCTCTTTATCACATCCCTTCTTGTACACAAGTTCTTGAAAAAACCTCCCCTACCACCTTGATTTTTCCTTTTTGTGCATTCGCATACTAATTCTCTTCTCAGCACTCTCATGCCTGCCTCCTCTCAAGTCCTCAGCTGCTATCTCCTTCCAAGCTGTGCTGTCACTGAGCAGAGGCTGGAGGGCCTGATTTCCCTTCCATGATCGTGGGCCAGAGCTCACACTTTGGCTCCTTTTCCTTTTCCTTTTCCTTTTCCTTTTCCTTTTCCTTTCCTGCAGTTATTTTACTCTCTTTAATGCTGTACATGCTCCAAACAAGTGACTTACTTTCCTCCAGAGGCACCAAGGCCCCCGACCCAGCACAAAGTACACACTGCGCTGCCCCTGAATGTCTCAATTCAAGAAGCTTTGAGCTCCCATTGTTTGCAGTTCACAGAGTTCACCTGCATTTTATTCTGCTCATCCATTAAAGAAAACAAAGTGGAGATGAGAGAGAAGGAGAGGTACGGCTGTAAAAGCAGCAGTGGGTCAGAGAGCCCTCGTGTTCCTGGTACCAGTTGTGGGCCAATCAATCAGTCTCAAACAGCTCACTGGAGAATAACTGCCCAACTAACCCAAATTTATTTTCTTTAATAACAGAATCCTCCTGTGACCCTGTGGTTATTGCTGACACAAAGCGAGGCCTGCTTGAGCCTGATATCTGCTCCCTTGCTCCCTGCTGTGTGCAGAGCAATGGAGCCATCGTCCCCTTGTTTTCTGCAGACAGCAGCTTTAAATCACTGACAGCCACTTCTGTCTGTGAGGCCTGGGAGAGATTTTCCTGCACAGGTCACTCACTTGTGACTTGTGTGTGTTCACCCATGTGTGCTCAGGCTGGGTGAAGTAAAGACCAAAATGCCTGGGGATGTCTGCTTGTTGTTTGAGTGCTTGGCTCTGCAAGGGCTGTGGACACTATCCAGGTGATGGAGGGAATGGATGATCACACAGACACTCAGCTGCAAAGAAAAGATTGCTGTAAAACCTCTGAGCTCACGTTCTGGCCAAGTGGCGTTGCTAGCCAGGAAACTGGTGTGCCCCAAGCAGGCAGACATTGAGATTACACAAAGGGAAATGGAAACTTTGGGATTATAGGCCATGTCTGCATTGTGGGAAGTCTCAGGGCACAAAATCCTATATAATGCATTTATTGGAAACAGTGATCGTTCTTTTGGGGGTGTTCAAAACCCTTGTGAGAAACATGGAAGAATGTTATTTGGAATTCTGAGAGAGGAATCCTGCTCAGCCCTCCAGGTTCAACTATAGCGCTGGTTTTTAGAAGGTAAATGAAAGTTCTTTAAAGGGTAAATGGAGGTTTCTTAGAGCTGACATAAAACCCACACTGGTCTTTGTGTTTGAAATTAAAAACTTATCAAACGAAACCAGCCTTTTTCAAAGAAAAGCTGTATTTTTTCTAAAGCTCAAGGACTAGTTACAAGAGGAAATTTCTTCACTGTGCTTGTACTGGAGAGCAGATTCTTGGAAAGGAAAATCCACTCCAAAACTGTAGGAATGGCCCCACAAGGCAGTTTCAATCCAAACCCAAACCCTTGCACGGTCCAAGAGAGGACGTGCATTCCCTGGGAGGGAAGGACAGGGCGAACCCTTGCCCTGCCAAGGCTAGGCAGGAGCAGGAGTGAGGAGGCCGAGAGGAAAAGCTGGAGCATAGGGAAGGAAGGTCCCTGGGGGTGCTGGGTAAGCCTGTAGTGAGGGAGCACCGTGTGGTCTACAGGTATTTCAGGCATTTCCAGGTGAGGCAATGCCCTACCGTTCTCCTGGCCTGTGTGGGCAGGGTGTGTGCAGCACACCCTGGGGATTCCTGGACCACTTAGTGCTGCAGGGACTGGGTGTAGCTGGGGCAGCACCCAGAGCAGGGAGCTTGGAACTGGTACGTGTCCTCTGCGCAGCTGTAACCCAGGGATCCAGGCAATTTGGGCTTGGCACATCCTGCTGATAGCCTGTCCTGAAAAGGATGGAGCAGAATGGGGGTCTTTTTGCAGGACACATGAGCAAGCAGGGCTGCAGGCATCTCACTCACCCGGAGGGGCTGCTGCTGCTCACCCAGTACTCCATGAGCAGAGACCCACAGGTCTGTCCATGGGGGTGTCCTATCAGTCTGTCACGTACGGAACAATCCATGGACTTAAAGCTAAAAGTTGGCACAGGCTGTGGACAAACATGTTTTTTCCAGCCATTATCATGTTTGTGCTTGGATGCAAGCCAAAATGCATAAACCTTCCTGGGGACATTAATTGGCCTCTGATTGCCTGTCCCTCAATATGGTGGGGGGAGTGGGGCTGTTTGGCTTTTCATAGATTTCCTTAGGCCCCTAATCTTATGTGAAAATTACCTGGCATGAATTCTGCAAGTCAGAATGGCAAAAGTATAATTAATTCCCGGTGTGAAGTGAAAATAGCCATTTTTCCACAGCGTCAGCTTGAATATCAACAAGTCCTGGAAATAATATGCAAAAGAAGCAGACAAAATTTGCACACACACACACAAGATACACTGATTTTTTATGGGCCAGCAGTGCTTCATGTACTGCTGGATAAAAATGTCAATACAGACCTGAAGAGCTCTTCATTCCTGGTATGTATTCAGCTGAAAGATTGGAACAGCCTTTAAAGACAGCCTCCTTTTCTGATCAGTACAAGGAATTTGTTCAAAATGTATGCTCATGTCATTTTTTTCCTAGACAGTGTCATTTTGCAGGCAGGTCCACCACAGATATCTCAACATAGAATGATAATGATTCTTCTCTAACCAGGGACAGGGACTGAAAAGTAAAACACTTCTGAAGCCCAAGCCCATCCTTTCCACCACCTGAGGTTTTCTCTCCCTATGGCAGACTATATTTATGTGCTGTTTTCCTTCCCACCTCATGTTCACTCCCACCTTACTGGTCAAGATCTGGGCCCCCAGACCATTTCAGAGTTATTTGCACAATCTGCATCCAACTTAAACTCTGACAATCCTAACAGAGGTCTTCTTTCCTCTTTGATGCCTCAAAACACATAGTGGCCACCATAGCCTGTCTGGCTTGGATAACAGGAATATCTTCAAGCCTGTTAAAACAGTCCCTGAGGGTTAATATTGACCCTCTGACCACTGGTTGCTCTGCATGGCTGATAACTTGATTTTAGGAGGATGGGTGTCCAAAGGAAATCCTGAGCTGCTGGCATGCCAGGGAAGCCACGCTGCATAGCTTCTCCGGAGGTGTTGAAAAACACCTCTCAAGTCTCCATCTGTTGCTTTGCTGCAGGTGAATTGCAAAGCAAAGAAGAGAAGCAAGTTATGCTCAGATAGCATCAAATACAACTTATTAGCTGGGCCCTGGTGAATATCTGGAACAGATGTTGCAGATATATGTATCACCTCTCTGTAACCCTCTTGACACTTCCTGTTACATTCTGGGACAGTGGGGAAATTAAATATCACCACCAATGTCACAAAATTAGCATGTGCAAACAGTAAACTGAAATGTCTTATCTCTGACTTTTTTTTTTTTGGCACTACTTAGAATAATGACTGGATAGTG
The DNA here is from genome assembly GCA_026261815.1 of Monarcha castaneiventris obscurior. Classification (NCBI taxonomy): domain Eukaryota; kingdom Metazoa; phylum Chordata; class Aves; order Passeriformes; family Monarchidae; genus Monarcha; species Monarcha castaneiventris. The sequence continues at coordinate 5,644,790 of JAMPIT010000472.1, forward strand.
CAGATGTAGGGTATATGTTGGCAAATGTGAATTCTTGGGTGCAACCACCCCATTATGTATTACAGTGACAGTGTTGGTGTCCACAATGTAATTTTCTGTGCCATGGCAAACCAACAATTTCAAATGAAAAGGTCTAATAAAGAGGCTATGTACTTACCAACCATTTTTCTTTCCTTTACCTGTATATAGCCTTATTAGTGGGAATAACAGCTGGAGAAATCCAGGTTCTCCTTTCACCCATTTCTACTTTACACTTCACTCACCCCAGAAGCTTCCTCACCATCACAGGGACCACTTCACATATCTCTCCTTGCCGAACAATTCTTAGCAAAAGGCCATGATAGCTCTTTGTGCATGTAAAACGTAGCAGAAATATTAAACCAGAGATCAAAGGCAGTTCTGTTCCTCAGATATTTTCCCTGATCCTTTAAACTGGCTGGGTGCAGAATGAATAATAAGGACCAGACTCTGCCATCAATTACGCTGAGTTAAATCCAGAGGGGGCTGTTGTAAATCAAGTTATTTCAGTTACACAATGTAACCGGGAGCAGATCTGGGACCTGGGTCTGCAGGCCAAAGCACCAGACTGCAAAGGGAAAATCCCACCTCTGTCCTTCTTCGTTTCACCTAAACTCTCCTCCTCTTCACGTAGGCAGCCCCATCTGCCTGCTTAGAAAAGCACACAAAGCTAAGGCCTTCCTAAGCTACCCAGAAAGAGCAATCCCACCTCTAAGCACTGCCAAATGTATCACAGATAAATCAGGTTTTTATTTAACTAATGTGTCAAAATGCAGCCCAAAAGGACCGAACAACATCAAATTTTTATCAGCAGCTATAAAGGTGGGGGCATGAATTGCCTGGGTGCAAAGCTTGCTGGAGAAGAAGTAAAACAAAAAGACTTCTAGTGTTGAGTAAAAAGTGTCTAGAAGCATATTTATACAATAAATTCTGTCTCTTCTTTTTCTCTTCACATTATATGATGCTTCTCCCCCTCACACAAGCCTAATGCTTTAATCCTGCTAAATATTTGCAAATTGGCACCACATCAGATCGAGACAATAGAGGGGGAAAAGTAAAGCGATGCAAGTCATGATATACTTCTTATTACAGAGATAGCATTTCACAAGATTAAAGAGGATTTTCTAGGCAATGGAGACAAATCCAGCACCAGCTTTATTGAGCAAACGGGTGCAGATGCTTCACCCGTTAACATGTGGTAGTGCAAACAAAGGAGATTATCTCCTTTTCCAAATGAACACCATCAGTGTTGCCATTCCATTTATTACACATTTTCCCACTCAAGTATTCACTTTTGAGAGGCTATGTGTTTTGGCTGTGGAGACCTGTGGGAGGAAATGGAAGAGTCTTTGAAGCATAAGTTCCAGCCTGGTTGCAGCATCTGGGAAAATTATCAATCTGGAATATTGCTCTTGGGAATAAATCCACCAACCAGAATAGGAAAAGATAAATGGGGAAAAAAAGAGCAATGCCAAGCCCTTCCATTATGGAGATTTTATGGGCAATATGTCCTGAGAACCTCCACTCTGGTCAGCCCAGGGAGACGAAGTTATTTGTAAACACCAGAGTATGCTATCTTTCTGCCACCTTTATTCCTAATCATCAGAAACAGAAGTGCCTGGATGAGAAATACCGTGTTAGAGGAAAATGAACAGGAACCTGTGCAGCAACTGCTGTCCTCCAGTGGAAACATGCCTCTGTTTAGGTGATAGGTTGGACTACAGAGCAAATGGAGGCCTGTGTTAAGCCAGGACCCTAGGATCTAGCCCTCCCCAGCCCCAAACACCTTTTTATCCTGTTCATTACAGAAATGACAATGTCAGGACTGCAAAGAGCCCCAGCAGTCCCAGGGCACTGCTTGGTTGGAGCCCAGACCCTGCCCAGTGCCACTTCCATTCCTTCCGCTGTGCCACTCTCTCCTCTGTGGTGTTCTGCATCCAAAGCACAGGTCGACATTTCAAGCCTCATAAATGTTAAGACCTCAGCTGTACAGAAAAGTGACACAAAGGACCCATAACAAAGCTGCCGGGACATGTGGATTCACTTTGAACTGTTGCAGATCGATGAGGATCTGGGGCTGCTTCCTGGTCAGCCAGTCCTGGCTCACACCACTAAACTTTACCAGCAAATGCAGCCTCCAGTCAGAACCACCTGGTCTCAATTAGGATGGATTTGTGGCCCTTTAAAGGGGTTTAGTGACTGCTTTAGCTGACCCTTCAGATGAAGAACTCCAAAAATCTGGCCTGGATCCCTAACAATAACGGTGCTTATCAAGGCATCCTTCCATCATCAGGCTTGCCAAGTGCCTCATGTCCATTTCTCATCATTTTGATTTTCTTGCTCCCAAAAGCATTGAGTGTAACTGTTGCTTCTCTGGATTCACAGAGGTAAAATGCCTGATCACATCCACAGGCTGCTGTCTGCATCCTGACAGTAAGCTCGCGACACAAAAACGGGAAGTTTCACCTCTTTAAAAATAAGGTCAGAGTCCAACCTGCTTGTTTCTTTTGCATTTTTCTGCTAATGGCATCAGCTATGGTAATATCATTCTCCATTTTTTCCTGGCCTAGAGCAACAGAATATCAAGTGTCCCCATCGCCTGAAGTCAGGTTAGAGCAGTGGTACATTGCTGAGAATCTGTGATCACAATCTCCCAGAAAATTAGGAGTATTTTGAAATTACTAGGCCAAATCTGCCCTCTGGGTTGTCACCACAAACATATTTGCACAAGTGCCTCTAACAACCAAATCTATGATGGGAACATTCTCAATGTAATTTTTATAAAATATAATGAGTATCCATTCTAACTAGGCAAATGACACACCCTGCACAAAATATTTGTCCAGTGAGTCAAAATCAATTTAAGCTAGACTTTGAAGAAGGACATGAAGACCTCTTTCTCAAAGAACTTCAGCAGGGGAACATTATTGTGTACTGCTGCTCTACCTCCTACCTCGGGCACCACAAAAATTTGTGGCCTCCTAAAGGTAAAATGCAACTGGAGATTAATGCAATCAGACTTGGAAAATTACAAAGGAACTTGATTTCTGCAGAGTTAGTGATCAGAAAAACTATTGAACAACCCCTGGCGAGCTACCCACCAAAGTGACAAAGACTTCTATAGCACCAGAAAATCTTGGCCAAGGGTACTGTATTGCAGTAGGAAATTTTCACTATCTGTGTCCTCCCAATGGAGGGGATGATGCAGAAAGCAGTCATTTGACTTTCATACTTGTCAAGATCATAGATCCATTGAAAATTTTGGACCGGAAGAGCTCCTGGGCAGTTTCACCTTCCCAGTACCACTCTTACAACAGACTATCTCCCATATGTTCACACGGAGGGTAGATGCTATAATAAAGAGTAACATAATGGCCCACATGGACAATATGGTCTGTTGGGAAAGTGCCACTCTGTCTTCTCTGAAGGGAAACGCTTCTGGAAAGATGCTGCAGTTCTAAGCTCTGCTCTCTGCCCTTCAGGAGGAGGATGGTGGGGCTCAGGTAGACCCAAAGGGACAGCAGATTGAGAGGATGGAGAAATTCTTCTATGAGGAGATGTTATATAAAAGCTGGGACTCTTCAGCTGAGGAGGAAAAAAGCAAACACAATAGCAGATTACAAAACAGAGAAGGCAGTCAGTCGAGTCACAGTGACATTTTCCTGGTCACCTGGCAAACTATTTACCGTATAAACTGCTCTTCACCACCTTCTACAATGCTGGAGCCAGGGATGATGTGATGGAATGAATGGGAGCTCAGTTTAAAACAAATACAAGGAAATTATTTTTTATATAATACTTCTCTACACCCAGAGGTGTAGGAGCTGGTTGTCCTGGGCAGCCACATGAGCAGCAACAGCCTCATCTGTGAGGGAGAAGGCAAATTCATGAGTAACAGCTCCATGCAGACACTGAAAGGGTGTAGGGATGTACACATGAATGCCTTGTTCAATTGCAGGTTTGAGTTAGATGCTAGAAAATTGATTGATTTAAACTTTGGAACCCTGAGGTTTGGCATTACTTTGCATTTTCTGCTTAAATCCCTGCATATCTTCTCAGGTGTCAGTAGCCCAGGTTTTGGCCTCCTTCTGGGTTACCCAGCCTAGATAAACACACGTGCTGTTAAAGCTGTTTCCAGGAACGCCTTCCTCTCCCTGCAATCTCTTATCTCCCAGAGGAGATTGTCAGAGGGTACTTCAAAGCCCTTTGAAAATGGCCAGGGCTCTGCCTGTAGCCCAGCAGATACAGGCGCCCTCTCCCCAAGAAGTCAACAGCCGCCCCTGCGTTTGGAGCCGCCTTATCACCACCACAACAGTGAGCAGCAGGAGAGACTTTACCCCTCACTATCTCAACCCAATCTTCAGTCTTTGCTCTGCAACACGCTGCCCATCATCTCCCCAGATTCACCCAGGTGGGTTGTAGAAGATTACGTGAAAACAAGCAGAAAATAAAAGGAGTGGGTTAGCTCAGCCCTGAGGAGCAGGAAAGCCTGAAGCCTGCTGAGCTTGTAATTAAAATGTGGAAAGGCCATGACAGAGCTCAAAAGATGGAAGAATGGGATACAGGAAGCAGAAAAATGCTGAGCACCAGGCTTCTGGCAACATGCCGTTTTGAATTAAAAATAAATGAGAAATTGCCTATAGAGAGGGGAATGCAGGGGAGGGGCAGCTGTGGAAAGAGAGGGTGACGGAGCAGGGGCTATTGTCCAAGCACTGCCCTCAGATAAATCTTGTTCAGCGTTTCTCTGCTGAAAGACTATGAGGTGTAGTGAGGCAGAGGAAAACGGTGCAGCTGTTTTATGGTGTTATTATCCCTGCTGAACCACGGAAGAACAAGTGCCTGCCAGGAAAAAAGGCAGGACACCATGCATGCAGTTCTCACTCCATCAGCAACTTGAAAATGGAAACACCAAATATAAAAGTCACATTTTTGCTTGGAACTTGTTTTCTGCTACTGTTAACAAGCATCTTAGGGGCTAGCATCACTGGAACAGGCTGCCCAGGGTAGTGTTGGAGTCACCATCCCTGGAGGCATGTAAAAGATGTGTAGACGTGGCACTTAGGGATATGGTTTAGTGGTGGGTTAGACTGGATCTTAAAGGTCTTTTCCAATCTAAGTGATTCTCTGACCAGGGACACAGGCCAGGTGGCCACAGAGAGCCCATGGCACACACATGGCCAGGGACGTTCCACCTTGATAGGAAAAGTAGCAGCTATCTGGACAAGGACCATGCTGTATCCCATCTATATTTTTCCCATCTATATGAACCCAAATCGTCCACTGCTGCTAAAATTACCCTCCTAGAGAGAAGGGCTTTAGAAAAATGTTTGGAGTTAACTGAATGAGTTGTGGACCGGGAGTCAGAAACATCATATAGGTACATGGGAGATTCGTCCCAGGGTAGCACAGAGAACAGCAAAAGTCTGAGCAGCAGGAGAGGATCAACATTCCTCCCTCCCATTGAAGCCAGGGGAAAAGTGCCACAGACAGGCAATGTCATTATACGTGTACCTGCAGTGCCAGATCAACAGGGATCCCTGCCTGTATCTTTTTTCAGGCTACACAAAGTTTTACAGGTCTGCAACTCTGCTGACCTGGGTGAAATGATTCCTCCTTTGTCTCCAAATAATAAGATCAGGATCCAACCTAAATGCACAGAGCTAGGGAACAAGGGATGTCTGGGGACACTCTCAGCACTAGAGTCTGAATCAGGGTCTAACGCAGGTCTCCTTCAGCCAGGAGAGCACTTCAGATTGGTACAGCCTCTTGCAGATCAGCAGAGCTGCTCCTCATGCTTCCTCCTCTAGACACATTTCCCTTGCTGAACAAAAAGCTGCTCCAAGCTGAGGTTTTGTGCCTTTTTTCATACACATTTCTGATCAATTCATCCTGTTAAAACTGTGGAGAAATAAGTCTGCAATGCTGAAGAATACTCTGCCTCAGATGGTAAAATTCATTGGATTACCCAGCTGCCTGTTCCCCAGGTTATACATAGAGGACTGCACTAAGGGGGTAATGAACAACCCTCAACCATTTTATCTTCCTGCTGGCTGCCAGCAATGCGGGAAGCTAAGGCTTCAGAAGGTCTTACTGGATCTTGGGGCCCTGCTGTTGGCCTGAAACACATCCTGCTCTTTCACAAACACTAAATAGACTGGGACAGTCAGGCTGATTGATGCCAAAAGTCCACCTCATCCCACATCCTGTCTCTAGTCAGCACAGATACTTAAGGAGAGAATGTTAGAACCAAGCAAATGCTGAATGATTTTTCCCTATTGTGTACAGTGATTTTTTTCCTCCCAGCTTCCAGCTATCCACAGCTTTTAGACTTCCTAAAGAAAGGACTGTATTTTCATACCTAACAGCCCTCCTTGGGGCTGTTCATTTCCTCAGGCATTACTCTAATTGGGCTTTTAATCTGCTTATGACTAAAGTAGGTAAAAGTAGTGTCTATCACTCCCCATTGCCCCAGAGTCCCTTTGCCAGCTCTCCAGAAGTTTATAATGTCTCACTCTTTCCTGAGCAGTTGTTTTTCCTCTCTCCTCACCTTGCTGCATGCCAGGGCAACGCGAAAGGTAGAAGTTGACAGAGATCTTTTCTGTACAAAACCCTGAGCACATCAATTACTAGAGCTCAGAAAGGTTGCTCAACTGTAGGGGCACTCACACGCTTCAGCAAGGTTCAGTGTTTAAGCAAAATACGTATGACAACATTAGGTCAGCTCCATGTGGTCATACAAAAACCCCGTCTCCTGCAGCAGTGTCCCCCCTCTGTGGTCAGTAACTGGTTTCTAGAAAGAAAATCAAAAGCAAAGTAAGAGTGCAGTGAAGTGTCCTTACAGACATCCTGTAAGGACAAACTCTCATATTTGTCAATGTCTCAGCTCTAGTCAACCTTCAATCACACCCTAGAAGTATGTCAAATCCACAAAACACAGGGGGGGAGATGGTAAAGGGGACTTTTCTTCATTTAAAAAAAAAAAAAAAAAACCCACAACTTTCCTAGAGCACTTTAATTGCATATGAAAGAAAACAAAGTCCTGTCTTGGGAACTTATATCCATCACAAACCATCAGCTATTTCGGCATTCCTGGGAAACCTTATGTACAGCAGGCTTACTTCAGTATGCCCTTATCAGCCTCAGCAGCCAGCCCATCCAGTATCTGAAGCAGGGCAGCTGAGGGAGCCTTTTGATCACAACAGCACACCCAGGCACAAAGTTACCCTGGGGTAAAGGACAACCTGAACTGCCTTAGCCCTGTTCAGATGCCGGGATGCATAAGACAGCAGCCCACCTCAGCAGAAAAGCAACACCCCACAGGTAGCAGAGGGGTTTCTGTGCCAGGATTTGGCAACAGCAAGCTCTGGACTCCAAACTAGCACAGCCCCTTTTCCCGCGAAGTCAGCACACAAACGTGGGGTGATTTGGTCTCCAGCCAGTGCACCCCAACTCCACTCCCCGCAGCACAGAAACCCCATGGAAAGGACTCTCCAAAGGCACCAGCATAGGCAGTGGTGACTCAGTCCCAGGTACTCACCAGAAAGGAGTCCACTGGCAACCTGGGCTCTCAGGCAGGGTTGCTGTGCTGCAGGCATGACCAGGTGAACCAGCCTCCCAGCAGTGCCCAGTGTGGCACTTAGCAAAGCAGAGAAGCCAAGGCTTTGTTCCAGTGAGGAGCCAACCACGAGAAAGAGGAACAGTGCATTGATCTCCTTCCTCTACGTTGTGCAGGTTGTGTGCATCCCATGGTTGAAAATGGCTTGCCCTTATAGCCCAAGAGACAGGTGGCATTGGAGGGCGACATGGTATGCCACCCCTGCATGCCTGCTCCTCTCAGCTCCCAGAAAAACAAACACAATGGGAGCAGTTTACCAACCTTGGTCCAGAGCAGAGCTCCTTCTCTGGAGCAGTTTTGGAGCAGGACACTGGATCCGTGGGAATGCCTGGAGGTCTAGATGCTGCTCTCCACTCGGCTAACACAGTGGCACCGAAGGGTGGAAGCCTTCTGTGCCACAGCTATTGACCTCCTGGGCATGAACAACCTCAAACCTCACACACCTTGGCCCTGGCATGAGGGACAGGACCCAGAAAGGAGTGAAAAGACCCATGGTGCCAAAAGGGAACGGGCTCTGCTCTTCCAAAAATGCCCTCTGGCTCCCCCAGGACACGTGGCAACAACGTGCAGCAGGCAAAACACCCCAGTTGTGCCGTGCTCCCTGCTGCTCACCCCACTTCCAGGGCCAGGCACAATGAGCCTGTCCATGCCTCACAGGGCCACAGCAAGATGCTGCTGTGCTGGCAGGGAGACAGAAAGCTGACCATCATACCCTTCCCACCCAGCCCAGCCCCCTGGGGATGGGGCAGTGCAGGGAAAAGGCTGTATTTTCTGGGCAGAGGCCTTTTGCTGGGGCACTGGGAACACAGTCCCCCCCTGCCAGGTATCAGCAGAGTGCATGGCCAGGGACTGCCCTCCAGCTTCCTCGAGCAGGCAGCAGAGGCAGACACATACACAGGTCAGAATTTATTTCCAAATACCTCATTTATATCATTCTCACATGAAATATTTCTTTTGGAATATAGCCTACACTTAAAAAACAGAAAAGAGGTTTTTTTTATAAGGCACATCAGATTATAGACTACATAGAGACATCTCCCCCTCATTTGCGCTCGTAAAATACCGGTAATTTTAAAAGTAATATTCCTAAAACCTAGACCCTGTGTAGCCCCGTGTAGAGCAGTATCCATAAAGTTATTAGACCTCAGTTTACACACACCTAGTAAAGGGCTATAACAAGTTGTATATAAATCACATCTTCAGAAACAGTCACAGCTGGCTACATTTAAAAGTAATGCTACTCCAGACTATGAAACAGGCTGCTAATAAAGTATAACCTACTGCTTCCAGTACAGCATGATACCAAGCAGTATGATCTTGCAGAGGAAATTTTGTTATTTTTGTAAATGGAAGATGCTCAGATTCAAGCCTGTCTCCTCCCCAAACCCATATTTTTGATCAACCAAGACTGTTTTTTACAGACAATCAAAGCACCCAAAAGAAATCTAGCTTTCTGTTTTTCTCCAAGATGTCAGTATGACTGCATATCTGAAATCCTGTCAAAGCATTTGAGTAAGAAATATAAAGGCTCAGATGTTAACTTCAGGACCAGTAAACATTAAACCATTACCAACCAACCAGATGCAACCAAGTCAAATGCATCCAGCTTCTGTGCTATGGAAACTGTTTTTCCAGGCTCTTCCAGGGCAGAAGCCAACATATTTTTTTTGAATTGGGCCCTAGGTAAAGATTTCCATCCCATTTTCAAGTTTTCAGTGATGGAACATTACCCAGTCTGGACTCGTTCTTCTATAGAGAAGGAAAAAATACTGTCTGTGGAGCCTATGCCAATAGCCCAGAATCCATTTACAGAGTGTCATTTTCCTTAATGGGCCAGGAGGTAAACTGTGGTCAGCTTTATCAACTCAAATGGCCTCCACAGTTCTTTATATCAGGCATTGATTCATTTCTGATGAAAAAAGGTTCTGGCCTTCTGTCATTACAGTTTAGTTTAAGAATAAGGAAAAGGTCACTTCAAGGCTAGGGCCAAAGGGGAAAAAAAGAAATATAATTTGATCTTGAACTATCTAGGGGGAGAAAAAAAAGTAGTTGTGGCTATTAAAAGGCAGACAGACAGCACAAACTAAATGTCCTCTACAGAATAAGTTTAAATACTGATTCTTGCAGAGAGTCACATTATCATTCAGGTCTCTCAAACTCACTAGAACTGCAATTAGGCTTAGAGTTCAGTAAGAACCAGATTCAGTCAGAGAACAGGTCACACTCAGCTCTATGTTGATCCCTCAGCTACATTTTAGGCACATTTCAGTTAATCTGTTGGACTGATCTGGAGAAAAAAAAAATAATTATCAGTTACATTTCTGGGGTGGCCTCAGACAATTTCACAACCATGAGCTTGGACAAGATTCAACCACAAGTGACTGTTGCCTTTAGAAGGGAAACATTAACTTGGCTGGAAACAGCATTACAAAGAGGATGCAGCAGCCTCAGTTTCTAGAGTCCAGTTTGTTATAAATCTCAATCTGCCTGATTTGTTATTTGTTTAGCAGCCTTAAAAGGTAAAGTGGGGCATCCTGAAATTCTTGGCTGTAGACTTAAAACCAGATGCGGTTTATATGGTGCTGCACAGATATTCGTTACATCGCTTAGAAAAAAAACCAAAAAAACCCCAACACAACAGTATTTACATTCCTTTGAGCTGAAACAGATGAACTGTCGTCATGTCTGCAAAAACACAGAGGAAATCGCCACTGCTCGAGGTAGCGAGTTAAAGCTTGGTCATGTTCTCGGGCTTCCACTCGGCTTCCTGGGAAAGGCAGGGGAAGGAGGACAGGAAGGACTTTCAGAAAGTCAGGAGGTGACAAATGAGATGTCAGCTCTGTAAGGGATTAGGTTCCCTCACCACAAGCTGAAGGTATATTCATGACCTTTTTAACCACGGCATTTGCGGATAGATTACACCTCTTGCATACCCTTTTTAAAGTGATCCCTAAGAGCATTGGCTTGGGAAGACACAAAGAGAGCAGGAGTGGGGTTTTAAAGCTACAAATGTCAGTTAGGAGGCACAGTGTTATTTTTCCCTTTGATCGTCCATGTACAGAGCTCTACATTTCCACCGTTGCTTGTGCATTCCTCCTGCAAAGCCCTGGCAGTGAAGGCCTCTGTTGTGCTCCTCCCCATCGCGTACACCTTACAACAGAAGAAGTTGAATCCTTTGGACAAATCCTTCTACGTTCACAGACACATGGTGCTTTTTTTTCCTTACTGAGAAGTTCTGGTCACAAAGCTGGGTGCCAGACCTGATATATAGCAATTATTTAACTAAGAATCCTTCTGCAACCCTTGAAAGGGCAACCGAGTTATCCAGTAGCAACATATACACATACATACAGATCTACACTATACACTCAAGACGACACAAATTGAGATTTCAGCTAATATAGCCTCTATTGATTTCCTCAGAGCAGCACTCAGGTCCTTGCAACCCCTATACAAAACAGCAGTATTTTTTCCACCAGGATTTGGAGAGGTTTTTCATCTTGTCTGGAGTCCTACATTTGGATTTCTTTGGTTGCTGCTGGGTATCCGAGTACTGAATACCAGCCACGATGGCTGCATCAAAGACCTCCTTGAGGTTTTTCTGAGTCAAAGCGGAGCACTCAATGTAGGATGTGGCTTTTATTTCCTCAGCACAGAGCTTTGCAGCCTCCTCTGAGACGGGCTTTTCTTTGCACTTGTCCAGCTCGATGAGGACTTTGACATCCTCCCGGAGGTCTGACTGTGTCCCAACCAGGATAATGGGTGCCTTGGGGCAGTGGCAGCGAATTTCGGGAACCCACTTCTCACTCACATTCTGGAAGGACGAAGGGCTCACCACGCTGAAGCACAGCAAGAAGATGTCCGTGTTGGTGTAGCACAGAGGCCTGAGCTTGTCAAATTCATCCTGCACAGAACAAAACTGTGTTAGCACTCCACGGAAAGAGCAGCTCTAGCCTGCCCTAACCTTTGGCAAAGCTGAGGATCACCTTCCACTGCCATCTTGACAGGCACCCCAAAATGAGCACCCAAACCAGCCAGCAAGGTGTGATACAAGCAGAAGCCACCTGTACCTGGCCTGAGGTCTCGTGGCTGCTAGCCAGCAGGCACCCTGCCACCATCAGGCACACAGGACAAAGGTGGTGGCATCCCCACATACCTGAGATTTTCCAACTAATGCTGCCAGTTATTTCAAGTGCCTAAATATTTCCTTTGCTCTTTGTACACAAGCCCTCTGCCCTACCTTCAGCAAAGAAGCAGGTTACGGCACACAAAGCCACAAACTGAAGAGGGAGAGAGCACTTTCTACAGGCTCACCTCTACCAGGGTGAGTCAGACGGGCAAGGGCAAAGCAGGCATAAGGCAGCAGGTGGACCTTTCTGGGTACCTTTCCTGGAGTTGGCTTTCAAGCTGGTAACTACTCAGCAACATCCTACAGGATATGGGAATAATTTCCCTGCCATTGTGCCCAGGGATTTAAATCTGATGGGAGCAATAATGACTTACAATGTGCAAGCTTAACATGCCAATGGCATAGAGTAAGAGCTTTACCTTTCCCTCCCACCCATGCCACATCAAACAAACTGCACATGGGCCTCCCAGCACTACCCTTCTGGGTTTGTTTTTTTTTCTTTTAGTGCAAACTCCAGCAAAGCAAGGCCCTTTTTCAGCTTCAGGACGAAGCCACAAGAAAGTCAAACACCTCAGGTAACAAAGGCATGCTGATCCTCAGGGAAGAAAGCAGCTAGAAGCAAGGGTTACTCCGGGCAGGCTGCTTTTATACTGACAGCAGGATAAAACCAGGGTAACACTAGCAGCCTGAACAGGTAGGATTTGCCTCAGCAGCAGTGACATTTTAATTAAAATGGACCATGTTCTCAAAAGCCTGGAATTGAAAGTGCACAGAAATACAAAGCTGAATATATCTCTCTGGCACCAGTTCACTGATGAATTGCAAGTTGCATGTTAATTTTTGATATGTGAAATTTTGCTTTAAAGCCACTGGAGGCCCAGGATATGCAGTTTAAAGCCCCCTGGAAGCCTCAGAAATCTTGTTCTGCTCAAATTAATTTCTTGCAGCAGTATCTCTGAGAGAGACAGCAATTCATAAAACACCAGTCAAGAAAGTAAGATTCATTAGCTCTCTTGATTCTCAGATTAAGCCTCAGAGGAAACCAGGTTCCCACCACTCAGGTCGAGAAAAACCCCACATTTACTGAGAGATGCTGCTCTGAACAACAGGGCTGTTTGCAGAAAGGTACCTTGCCATTTAACTGCCTCTCCTTGCTACATGGGAAGCCTCAAAAGGGCTCAGTTCAATGGGTTTGATCTGAAGGGTTTCTACCAGGTGAAATAGTGCCCTTTATATCCCAAGCACACTTCTGCCATTTCAGTGGTAGGCACGTGGCCTGCAGGGACTCTACACATCTTTGGGCTAGTAATGCTGAAATAGGATTTCCCACTGCCTGGAGTGCTTTTTATAGCTGCAGATTTCAGCAGCCATCTCCCATCAGCAGTTTTACCAAAGTATCCACCCAGGAATCATTTACTCAGGACAATTTCTGTCAGTTCAGATAACCCCTTCATTTTAAAGGCAGTAACTTTACCCATTCCAGCTGCACTTGGGCAGCCAGAGCAAACACCTTAACCATTAACAGGAGGGAAGGCAAGGGGTGACAGGGCCTGTCCATCCCTCCTGCAGCTTGCAGCTGCATTTCCACAGGCACTACAAGTCCACAGGCTGTTACCCGATGGCAATTTTACCTGCCCTGCTCTGCATGTGAACATGCACAGCCAAGACTGTTGCAGCACCACCCCATCTCTTCGGTAGGACACAAAATCATGGGACAGCTCTGCTGTTTGACTTCATATCACTACCTGCAGAAGGCTGTTTGTAGGATTTTAGCTTTGGTTTGTAGGGCACATGGGAGTCCTACACTGCTGTCTAATACTTCATAGCCCTTAAAACCTCATTCCTAAGTAGGGCACCCAGTTACTACTCATCTAAATAGGTTTGTATGTTAAGACCACTGAGATTTTTCAGCATGGTTTGGTGAAGGCATAGACCTAGATCCACAAAGCTGCACAGGATCCTAACTCCACTGCCTTCAAATGCAGTGAGGCAGCAAAATATTTTTGGCTACTTTTGGTTATCCAGCCTCAACCCCTGGCAAGCAGTGTTGCACACTGTTCAGGGTGGTACAAGCCTGAGTCTTCCAGAAAATCTAAGGCAGTAAGAAATGGGCTCTTCTTATGTATCAGGCAAAGCAGGAGATGAGAGGCATCAGCCACTCTTCATCTCTTCGGGCCTTAGATTACAGCAAATCTCAGCTTTGCAGTGGCGGCGCTTTCTAAAGGGGTGGGAATGGCAAATATGAAGCCTCCACCGTCAACACCCAACAGGACTTTTTTCTCCCTCCAGCCTCTGTCCCTTCAAAAACACAGTCTCTATCTCCGGACACCTACAGCTGTGGATACTTTGCACGCGTACATCCCAAACACCCTAATTCTTAAACCCGCAGTTACTTAGCAAAAATAAAGAGTGACAACGGCTCAAAGAGAAAACCAGGTGGCCGTTGAATCTCCAATATGTTCAGCCTTTTTAGTCAGGCTAAACAGAGCAGCAGCTTGAGCCAGCAGAGCAGCAGCCTGTGCCCAGCCCCTGTATGGAGGCACAGCACGTCCCCCACCCTTCAGCAGACAGGCAAAGCAGTGAGTTAAGAAGCACTGAAAACGACAGCGGATAATAACATGATCAAACACTGGGAATACTTTCAAATCCATGAAGTCATTTGCAGGACTACCTTGCGCAATAGCAACAACTTCTCCCCTCCCGCTGTCATTTAAATCAAGTAAGTGGCTCCACTGACCTGACCAGCTGTGTCACAGAGCTGAAGTCTCACCGGCTTGCCATCGACAGACACAACAGCTTTGGAGAGAAAGGAGGGAGGGGGGGAAACTGTGCTGAGTTCAACTTTACATGTTTTCCATTTAAAAAAAAAATTAAAAAATTAAGATTTACCATCCCTCAGCTCTTATAACTTTTTGTTCAATTATATTAGATTTAACAACTTAGCAGAGCTGTAAGGGAGTCCGTCACTAACACTTGGGCACACACACAAGCTCTTCAGGGCTTTCCGATTCATTTTACTACAAGAGATGAGTTAAGGCAGTGACGGCACAAGTCCTCCGCAGGCAGCGTGGAGAGCAAGCCCGGCAGTCCGGGATATTCTTCTGCTACCAAGGTTTAGTTTTATTCTTTCGTACACATTCAGCACGCCCGGGACACGAAAAGCCCCCGCTGAACCGCAGGGAAACCACTGGACATCCCCCTTCGTAAGGGCGAGACAGGGCGAGTATTTAACCTGCCCTTCAGGCGTTTCCGAAGTCCCCGAGAGCGCTAAGCTCTACACCGGAGAGTCCCCAGTGTAAGCCCGGCTCTGGCCGCACTGCCGGGCATGACACCGGCTGCCAGCCCGGCTCCGTTACACCGGAGACCAGCCGGTGCTGCTGGCTGCCATGGCAGCCTGGCAAGCTCGGTCCGGCTTCGCAGAGTCCCGTTCCCCATAAATACTTAATGAAATCACCGGACCTGGACATCGCGTCCCACCCCGCGCAGCCCAGCCACGGCCGCGGGAGCGGCACGGGCGGGACGCGCCGCTCCGGACGGCGGCAGAACCCCCTCCCGCCGCCCCGGTGCCCGCGGCCACCCCAGTCACTTACCGGAGAAGTTGTCGAAGGCGGTGGGG
This sequence comes from Monarcha castaneiventris obscurior, assembly GCA_026261815.1. NCBI lineage: Eukaryota > Metazoa > Chordata > Aves > Passeriformes > Monarchidae > Monarcha > Monarcha castaneiventris. Next base: position 5,660,168 of record JAMPIT010000472.1, read on the forward strand.
ATGTACTCGGTGGGGTACCCATTCGTGGTGTAGCTCACCACCAGGCTGGTCTTCCCCACCGCGCCGTCCCCCACCAGAACGCACTTGATGCTGCGCCGCGGCTCGGATCCCGCTCCGGCCCCGGCTCCGGCCACGGCCCCGGACCCCGCCGCCCGGCAGCGGCCGCCCAGCGCAGCTCCCAGCGCCGCCGCCGCCCGCCCGCTGCGCACCCTGCGCGGGGGCACCGGCGGCACCTCGCAGCCGCCCGGCGGCACCGGCTTGCTGATGTATCCCGCCTCGCCCTCCTGCTGCGGCGGCATCCGCGCGGCCACGCAGAGCCCCGCGGCCCGGGGGGCGGCGCGCTGCCCGGGGCCGCCGGCCGGGGTCCGGCGAGGCGCAGCGGCGGCGGTGGCGGGCGGGCGGTGCGGGGCCCCGGCGGGCCGGCAGGAGCGGCGCGTCCGCCGCGAAGCCAGCCCCGGCGGCGCGGGCGGTTCCCGGGCGCGGGCGGTTGGCGGCGGCTCCCGGCGCGGCGGCGGCTCCCGGCGGCTCTGCTACCGCCGCTGCGCCCCGCGCGCCAGAGTCCCGGCCGCCGGCCCCGCGCCGCCGCGTGACACAGCGCGGGGCGGGGAGGAGCCGCCGCCGCCGCACGGCCCGGCACCGCACCGCACGGAACGGCCGCCAGGCGGCGCCGCAGCGCCCGCGCCGCGCGCACCGACGTCCGCGGGCGGGCAGAGGGGGCGGGTCCCGCGGCCTGGGCGCGCCCCTCATTGGCCCGCTCGCCCCGCCGCGCAGCGCCATTGGCTGGGTTGGCGGGAGGGGGCGGTGCCGCCCGGCCCGTCGGGGCTCGTGCCCGCCCCTGCCCGCGGGGCCGCCGTGAGGGCGCGTCCGGCCCAGGCGGGGTCCGCGGCCGGCTCGGTGCCGTGGGGTGCGTGGGGCTTAGCAGGGTAGGAGAGCCCTGAAGCGGCGGCGGGTGCTCTTGTTGTGTTTGCCGTCGAAGCCGCTGAGTGAGGTCCCCTCTGCACGCTTGGGGAGGGGTAAACTGGGCCATGTGCCGTGAGAAAGGGGGCACCTCATTTTTAGCGCTTTAGAAATAAGTTGGCCATGGAAAGTTTTGCAGTTAAACACTGAAAATAAAAGGCTGGTGAATACTTGGCTGTGCTCTCAATTAGGAACATTATTAACACATTTCTTACGGGAACCTTAAAAGCGCCATGCAAATAGCAAGCACACCACCTGCAGAGCTTGGGATACCTCATTTGGCAGGCAGCAAGTGCCTGTATCTTAAAGAACTTACCCAAATCAGTGCTGATAAGTCTATGGCAGAGCTGAGATTTCAGTTCACCATTTTTAGCGTCACTGAGTTGCCAGTGAGTCCTGAAGTGCCATTTCCTCATTTCCCTCAGTGAAATGGAAACCCACGTGAGGCAGCACATGCTACAGCTGCCCATCATGCCCCATCTGTGTGTCCCATGGTCACTGGAGCTGACATCTTCCTGCTCCTTTAAACCCTGGAGCGGTGTGGTCTAACCACCAAAGGCCCTGCAAAGGCTGATGTCTCACGGAAAAAGCACTCTGTACAGCTGACCTTTTCCTAAGTGCCCTGGCCTCTTCCATGGGAAGAGTCACTGTGGCTCTCCACAGGGCCATGGCTCTTGTGTACTTAGACATTTTGGACATTCTGAAGCAGGGCCAAACCAAGGTCCTCTCTGGCTGAAGGCAGCTGTGAAAACCCCAGGCTGGATACCCCGTGCATGCAGTTGAAGGTGTAGGGAAGAAACATCTCCTTGGAGTCCCATGGCAGCGCAGCAGCACCCACTCCCTGCAGGGAGCACAGCCAGGCAGGGATGGAGCACAGCAACCAGCAGAGCATACGGGCTCAGTGTGACCCTCATGCTCAAGACTCATAGGGGTCATTGACCCTCCTGTGGGACATCCCAGTCCTGCAGAATTACCTTCCCTTAACTGAACAAAGATGGTGCTGTCACATATGGCATTAGCCCCAGAGAGAGCCATCACAGGGCACCCAGCTACAACCAAGAAGCATTTTCCCATTGGGTACTTTCATACATTTTTCCGTCTGTGATGAAGCCTGTGAGAGATCACCCAGACAGCTGAGCTCTGCCAAGATCCACAGGTAGAAGGACTGGAGTGGAAGCCTGCCTGTACTCAGGCTTATACTAAAATAACAGAAATGGCTTAATTCATACCTTTGGTTATTTTGGTACTAGTCCTCATGGGGAAGCTGAAGTTAGAACAAAAGCATTCTATTTTAATTTAGTGTAATTATAGCCTTTCTACCTAGAAAAGCTGAATTGCTTTAACAATGCTACTGCAGCTAATTCCCTAGAGTATGGAAGCAGTTGTGCCAGGAGTATGCAAATATGGCTAATTCTTGTCGAGAAAGGGAAAAACATTATGTGTGCATTGCAGGCTCGCTTTGCAAACAGCTGCAGCTATTTGAAGGGTTACCTCCATGGCAGCATTTTGCTTCACTTGTTCTTGGGCCTGCTGCCTCTGTGGCAGAGCCTTACAGCAAGTGTGCTCCACGGCCACCTGGCTGCAAAATCACAGTGCTTAATTCAGTATTAGGCACCTTCAGCCCAGCAGGTGTTCCACAGAAAGGCCTGGGATTGCTGTGTGGCTGCTGTGCTGTGATGTGGGGGAGCTCAGAGCTATCTGTGGCATGGTAGCATCTTGAGTAGTGAGCAGCGATGCTGTTTGAATTCAGTAGTAGAGTGATACAGGTGACAAATCACATCCCTGATCAAAGTCAGGTACCAACCCCAGTGCCAAAAATTGTTATAGGTCCTCCTTTTCCTTAAAGTGAGACAAAACGAAAATGGATTAATTGCACAGAGGCTTGTGCCCCTTTTTCTGAATTGAAAACAAGTCACTTTTCAGTGAAACTCCGAAGGTAGTCAGGATCTGCATAAAACAAGGAATATCTTCAGTCATTTCTGGTGAACTGCATGGAGTATGGACACTGGATACTGATACTTGTGGTGCATTTCCTCCCTACTGCTCTGTGCAGGGGGCAGAGCCACATTTGCAGCCCAGTGTCTCATCTTTATTCTGCACGGTTCCAAGTGTAGGCATAGCTGCATCTCTGCACAGGACAAGGCATTGCTGGTAAGAGGCACGTACAATGGGAAGGGGTACAGCTTTTCAGGATCTAGTTCCCTCAGGGTTTATTCTTCAGGCTCCCAGCAGCACCCAAGAAAGTTGTCTCTCACACACATGAGCTTTGATAGAAGGCCCTGTTGTGCCTGAGGAGCAGAGCTGTCAAGAGGAGTCTCCATCTCCATGCCAAGATTTGTGTTACCCTTCTGCCAGAGCCCAGCAGCTGGTAGTTTTCCATCTCCTGAAATCCAGAGGAACTTTTCACCTCAGGGAACAAGAAATTGGAGGAAAGTCAATAGCCTGGACTAGGTTCATACCACATTTATGCAAAGAAAGAAATAAAAGGAGCACTATAATTATATTTTAACTACCTTTTACTCTCATCAGCATCCCATAAATCATGTACCTTGTTAGTACTGTGGAATGGCATATGATGCTGGAAGTCAGCATACAGTAAGTATGCTGACAGTAAATACAGTAAAGACTGTGAGCTGGTTGGCTTTGGCCATCTTGGGCAGTGTGTCCTCGCGTGATGAAGTCATGGCAGCAGACGAATTTCTGTCTGTTTTGTCCATTTCTGGCAAAGTGAAGGTGAGCAGATGTACTGCAGTCTCTGACGCCAAGCCGGATGTGGCCCAACCGAGGGCACAAGGATGTGCAAACTGTGTCACCCCTTACCTGCAGTGACAAATAGCAAATTCATGTCCTGGATCAATGCCACAACGATAACTCATTAGGAGAAAAGATGCACAACCACAAGGAAAACTCCCGTAGGTGGGAGATGAGAGGGCGGGCAATATGCACTGGGTGACAGCCCATCTGAATGGCACTGAAAGATGATGTGAGAAATCTCCTCATGCAGTGCTGCAAGCAGAACATGCCACGTGTAAATTTTTAAACACCTTCAGCAGACAAGTACAGCTGATGCATTGAGCTGCGTGGGCTGCAGTGGGATAGCTACAACAGTCTGCATTGTTTCTGTGCTCGGGGAGGGGGGCGTGAGTGGATTCAGAGCTGCATGGTTGCCCTATACTGTAATGTACCCTGCCCAGTACAGTAGCCTTTTGTGCAAGAGGATGAGCTAACTGGTTGTTTTGCAGAGAGGGGGCCCGTTTGCACCACAGCAGCAGCAAGTCAGAGCAGCTCCCGGGCAGCCCTGGTGGCAGTGGGCTGAGGGAGTATTGATGGAGGGATGCTGTAACAGATAGCCCCCATTTCCGAGCTTTTGGCCTCAATCCTATCATATGCACACATCTTACAGATTTGAACCCAATTGTTTTCAGAGCTCTAAGCTGGGGGATAAACAGGCTTAACTCCACACAGGTCAACAGGGTGGCAGTTGTCTGTCTCAGGGCTGAATTTGACGCATTATCAGCCAGTTCACAGAAAAGCTCTTGCTCTGTCCTACATGCTCGTGTTAGTCAAATATTATTCTTTGAGAAAAATGACAGAGAGAGGAAATTATTTTATCAAGACGTGAAGTAGGTCATTGTTATACCCTGGCTTATCATTTTGCCTACGATACAAAAAATATGAACTGGATGCTGGCCTTGGAGAATGAAAGCTTTCTTTTTTTCTTTTTTTGCAGAAATTTGAAAAGCTTGAGAGGGAGAGAGGTGAGGGAGTGAGGCAGCATGCTCTGTTCAGAGGAAGGGCATGGCCTGCTCTGCAGGACTGTCACCAAGATACTGGTCTTTGTCAAGAACAGCAACTCCAAGATCTGGAAAAAAATCCATCTGTGATGCCTCCATCCGTTTTTCAAAGAGTTGGATCCCTGTGACTCAGCTGAGCCGGTCATTGGCAGGCAAATTGGTGAGAAAAGAAAAGGGAAGAAAAGGAAGGCAGGGAGAGAGCACAGAAAGGACAGCAACCCGGAAAAGAAAAGGCAGCTTATATAAAGGACTGCTCTGACTCTAGAGAAGTACCTTTGCTGTTCTATGAGAACTGTGAGAGGAAAGGGCTAAAGAAGTACAAGATATTTCTACTTATATATTTGATTTGTAGTTTTAAAAAAATATTTATTTGCCAGAGCTTTTTTTTTAGTAACATTTTCATTCCCTGGGTATGGATTTCAGGGAAGTTTTCACTAACTGGGGAACAGTATCAGGAAGTAGCACATATTATAACACAATAAACTCTCATGACCCCACCAGCTAAGTTCTGATTGAATTTAGGTCAGGGTACCAAAAACTCACAGACAAAACCAGTTGTTGAGATAAATCTGGAAAAAACCCTCACAAAACCAAAACAAAGCACAATTGCTTCAAGGCTTCCAAATTCCTAGTTAATTCAGAAAACAAATTAACCCTAGCCTCCTATCTGCAGTCCCTCTGCAGGAGAACCACGGTGGGAGGTGAGCCCTTTATCTCACTTTCAAAATCCTTTTCAGCTGATCTGGGGTCACAGATGCTGAAAAGCACCGCATGTCCTGATTTTGTGTGACAGTCACCAATTTGCCAGCTTCTCGTGTAAGCCCCTCACTGCCTTAGGGCTGCTCCACGCCCCTCTGGGTGCACCAGAGGTGGGAGCTCTTCCCAGGGCTCTCTCTGCCAGCTCAGAGCAGGGATCAAGCAGTGGATGCAGCAGGTCACCTGGGCACTGCTGGGGACACACTGGATAAGACCTAGGTGGTGGCAGATAAATATCTTGGCAAGAGAAATAACAAAGGTACCAGTTTTGCCAAACATCTGAATGAAGGAACTGCCCCTGCCCTGTAGTATATTGCATTTCACTGCCCTTCTGCTCACTGGGATTTATAACTATTCTTCTATTTCTGCCACAGGAGCCCCTGTTTACAGAGACGACCTGGAGAGAGTCAGGAAATCCAAGGACTAAGCTGGAAGAGAAGAAAACGTGCTTGGATAATGTGCTGCACACCAGTGGGACTGGTGAGAGTGACAGAGGAGAGAGCTGAGGAGAGAAATGACAGCTCAGTTTGGACACATCTCTGAGGAGCCAGAGCAGAGCCGCCTGCACTCGAAACAGGCGTGGTATCTGCAGCACAGGTGCTCTTTGCCAGACTACCTGTCAGCCCACAGGTGAATCCCCTTATTAGTTTTCCTTAGCTGGCTCAACCCCACTAGTTCTCCAGGTGGACACTCAATACAGCTGTCAAGATCCTAGTCTGCCATGCCCCTGTTCTTTAGGGGCTCTCTCCAGCAGCTGGGAAAACTTTCCTTTGTCCTATGCATTCCCTTCCCTGTTAGAGCAAACTAGTGAGTAACTTTTCTTCGACAGTCTTCCTGACAGTTGTAGCACTCGTGGGAAGAAACCTCTGCTGGTTCCTGCTCCAGCCCTGCTCTCATCCCTGATGTGACCACTTTCTTCAATTCATGCTGGAACTGAGCTGACCTGCATTTATGGGCATCTTCATGTGACCCTACAGGCAGACAGATCTCCATGGCCTTCATGCCCAAGTGGACTGCAGTCCAACATCTCCCATGTACACTCCTACCCCAATCTTCAGTGATGTAATCTGTATTCCTGGAATCGTCTATCTCAGAGGTATTTTCTGTACAGCAGACATTTTCCTTTTTAGACAGGCTAAATAGCCTTTATCAGTTTTCTTCTTAGGGTTATGTGAGGCATCTGTTTTGTTTCACACTGGCTAGATATCGAAAGTCTCCTTGAATAGGGATGAACGCCAGCAGTCTGTGTGCACCAAAATTCATTGGCCCACTCTGTGCACCCCACCCACATGCCATACCCAAACCCCTCATTTTGCCAGAGTTTCAGGCCTCAGGGCTGCTTCAAAGGGGAGTCAAGATCCAGAGCAGCCTGTCAGACCTGGGGTTTCTTTCCTGAAACATCCCCCCTTATGGCACAACAGATATAAGGGGTGTGATCTCCCAGGCCTGCAGAGAAAGAGCTGGGAGGTGCCAGGGAGACTCCAGCTGCACAATAGGAGATGCAGAGCTTGTCTCTGGACCAGGGAGTCTTCTGTGGCCAGGCCTAAAAATGCTGACACTTTTACATTGATAAAGTGAGTGCAGGGATATCTCTTTGCATTTGAGGTGCGGGGCAGTGTGTAAGAATAAGGTCCCTGTTTGCAAATGAGTTGTGATAGAGGATGATGTGGTCAGACCTGGCTGGAGAACTGGGAAGAGGCAGCTACAACCCAGGCTGATGGTGTAGAGCAGTGAGCTCAGAGGGAGGGAGTCAGCAGTGAGGCAGGAGAGAGGTTTTTGACATCTTAAACCCAAATGCAAACACCGTGAGAGGAAAGGGAATGCAAGAGAGTGATCAGTCCATGTGTCCCCTAGGCATAGAGAACCAGGACACTAAACAGTCTTATAATGCTGAGTGATATGGTACTTGTAAAATATGCTCAGCGGGGCTGAAATAGTCACCAGCCAGAGTGAACAGAGCTCAGTACATCAGTATTCCCAGGGGAAATCCACCACCTCCCCTCCAATGTGGGGTGTCCCTAGGGGCACCTCTCACTGGGCCATACACATCCTGTATACACAAACCAGCTTCCTGATGGGACCCTTCACTTTTGTTAACAGTGCTGGGATGTGAGGAGAGCAGAGAGATCTGTCTGCTCTGCAGGGATGCTCCCATACCTGCTTCTGCACCCTCCCACCCCTGGAAGCTTGGCCCAGCCAATACATCTGTGCTGATCTGCCTTTGCAGACAGTTTGTCCCAGGCATTTTTAGTTGGTTACTCTGAAAGTAGGAAAAAACAGCAATCGGTCTTAGTGTTATCTCTTTTGGAGCCAGCTGCTTCCTCTTGGTATCAAACTTGGAAGAACCCCATAGCCACTGCTGAAAGGCCTTTTCCCTTCCCACATTTAAAGATCTTTTCCAAAAGCAGTTGCAAGGATCTTGGTGGGGATTACAAGGAACTTTTGGAACTCTTGGAACAAGCCAATGCAAGTGTTAGTTTCATTGAGAGTGAGCAGGCTGTTCTTCCCTGATAGCTGCCTGACTTTGAGGGCAGGAATCGCAGGAAAGCATCCACAGCTGGCTCCAGGGCAGCTTAGCAGAGGAGGAAAATGATGGCTTTTTTCTGTGCTGCATGGTAACACAAAGGCAGGAAACCAAAGAACAGGATTCACTTGGTGCAGGGCAAACCCTGCCATCCAAATCAGCACTGTCCTGGCTCAGGTGGTTGTACATGAAGACTCCCAGGTGCCTCCCTGATCTCCAGCTTAGCTGAACCAGCTATATCCATCCCACATTCCTGGTGCTGGCAGCCACAGCTAGGGAGGAGCAAGCACTTCTCAGCACACCATGCTCCACCCCACCAGAAATCTGCTGTGGGAGAGAACTGTGAGCAGGTTTGGGATACTGGAAAGCAGTTCTGCAGGCATTATGTTTCTCTTTTCAGGGACAGAATGAAAACCTTTGATTCCCAAGTTTTCAGGACAGCACTTTTCAACCATAATAGGTATACATAATCAGACATAGAAGCCAGCCACAGTATAAGGTTTTCTTTCCCTTTCAAGCACATTCTCTTCCTGGGACTCCCTCACTAGCATACAAGGCTGGGCCCCAGAAATTGCCATTCTAGCCCATTGGAGCTGGATTTTGAAACAAAGAGTTGCCAAAACAATACTACCAGCATGGGTCTACAAGGCAAACCCTTCCAGAATGGTTTACTTTCACACGATAGTCACCAGTCCGGTTTAAAACAGTTTTCTGAACAGAATGAAATTCCAAGGGCTCCTTTGCTGGATAACCTTGACAGACTGGTGTCCTTTCTTAGCTGGGGGGGGGGAGCAGACAGAATTCATGTGCCAAAAACAAAAAGTCTACAGGAAAACTTCTGTTGAGTGAAAACTGAGCCTCAGTTTGTCAGTGTTTGAGAAGGTACTTTGTAGATGTCTTGAAGTCCTCAAACTAAAGATGTGAATGAGGACGGAGCATTACTGGTAGATAATGTGATCCTGGCTTCAAACCTGCTTCTCCTGTTGCTTTATGAATCTCCATATCTTTGACAGAGTGTTAGAGCAAGAAGGACGAAAATGCTGAACCTCTCCCAGCTCTGGTAGTTGAGGAGAGGGGGTTTGACCTAGGGGCTTTGAGCACCAGCCTCTGTGTAGTTGTAAATACAAACCACTAAAAAGCACCAGAGCTTTCCCACTGAAGTAAAGGCATCGGGAACAGGAGATTAATGGGTTGCCAGCTGTGTCGGCGTGATAAGCCAAGCAAGAACCCAGACGCTTTCAGTCGAAAATGGATTGAGACCTTAGCAGGGACACATGGCAAATCAGCCAGAAGACACACATGGAAAACTGAGCAAGGCAGCACGGGCAAACATTCCTTATCTTCGCTTTACGTCAATAGAAATGGCATTGTAAAAGAGGCAGCAAAGTATTTGCTGGAGAGGAGGAGGGAAAAGTCCACACGCTTTCTTGGCTGTGCATGTGGGTTTTTAAATGCTACTGTTTTCCTCGGAAACTCGTCACTGAAAACAAGCATCCAGCAAAAACCACCCAGCAAGTTCTTCCAGAAGGCTTATTTGCTTGTTTTGGTGGATTTAGCCGAGCTATGCTAGCAGGAATCTGCCTGCCACTGCTGTTGTGCTCCAAAGGTGGTTGGGAAAGTACAACCTCTTAAAACAGTCTAAAGCACAGCTGTGATAATTATGCCATCTAGTATGATTTGCCACAAAATAGGACTCAGGGGAGAGGCAGACCTCAGAAACCTGGGCTTTCTGCAAGGTGATGTTGTCTGCAGCCATGTCCCTGTTTCCCACAGCTCCTGCTTTTACAGCAGCTCAGCCCAATTACCTTCCTCGGCTTTTTCTTTGCTTTCTGGTTTTATTGTTTTCTTTAAGGCTAATTAACAGAAGAGTGGATGAGTCCCATATTTCTTGTGTGGGGTTTTTTTTCTTTTTTTTTGGTGGTGGTGGTGGTGGTACTTCTCATTTTTCTGAGTCTTCCTTTTGCTTTTAAGCAATTGTATGCAAGAAAATCATCTTTTCTTCCAGAGGCAATACCAAGGAAGAAGAAGACTCAGCAAGGAGAATAACAATTAAGGTAAGGCCATGAGTAAGTTTTGCCTCCTCCTCCCTCAGTTTTGCAGCCCCACCCTGAGTGGGTAATGGACCCTGACTGCAACTCTGCTGTCAGTGCCCTGGAGCAGGGAAAGGCACAAATATTCCCTCCACGCAGGTGTGCAGGTGTCAGTGGGAGGTGAGCTGGGAGAAGAAAACAGGCTGGGATAAACACAGCTGAAGCCTCACAGCCTGGATCCGTGTGGCCCCTGGATCGATCCCTGCCCTGAGGAGCCTCGGGCTGGCTGCTGGCTGGAGCAAAGCTCTTCACCAGGTTATGGGCAGGGCTGGGCTCACTGCAGCTGGGTGTCTTAGGGCAGGGCCACCCACTGCACACCGGTGGGGAGCTGCAAATCCCCACACCAGGTGCACAGGACTCTGCAAGGACTTTAGCCATGTGCCTGGGAGCTGGCCCTGGAAACCTGAAGGTGCTCTGTCAGAAGGTCCAGTTGTTCAGACATCAAAGTAATGATATCACTCATAAAAATAACCTCAAAATAGGATTGTTGATAAAATAGTGCATTTTGGTATATTGCCATAATTAATGAACCCAGATTCTCTGTATTTTCAGTCCCTGAGACCATAGTGATGGATGTGGTTCAAGAACAGAAACAGATGACCCTGTAGCTGAGTGACTGATCATCTCCCTCTTAACACACACATGAGGAAAATGAATGGAAAAATTGGAATGGAGAAAATGAAAAATCTATGGTACTGAACTGCTTTCTGTTTTTCTCAGGAGAGGAACTTCAGGCAATGTGTCTGTAAAGCACTAAGCAGCTTCCACTCTTCCTGACCTCACCAATTTCCTCTGCACAAAATATCCGTATGGATTTGACGTGTGGCCTCTGAGAGGCCCTGAGGCCTCATATGTCTCAGTAAGTCAAAACGTATGGGGTAGAGAAGCCATGTCGCTGCCTAAGTTTCTGCAAGTCCCTCAGGGTCAAGTTAAGTGCAAGCCTGATCCTGCTCTCTGAACCAGGCTTGCCTGGTGCGTGCTTTAAGCTGCCCAGCCTCACCAGGCTGGGTTTCATCTCAGCTGCAGGGCTCAGAGGAGGTGGCCCCTGTCTTGCCCCATGGTGGTCCTGGGCAGCTCAGCATCCCCACCAGACCAGGGGCACATCTCCATGGCTGGCTCATCCTCACCAGCCCAAGGGGCTTCAAGCCCTGGAACTGGGGCAGGAGGTTAAGAAAAAAGAGGGCTGTGAGACTTGAAGGCTTCTTTGGAGCCATGAACCCCTGTTAGTGTTTCTGTGAGTCTGCTTCTGCCCTCAGACCCAGGGGCTTAACAGTACTTCCCTGCTCCACAGGGATGCTGGGATGAGTCAATCCTTTAAAAGCTGTGCACTGCTGAGACACCAAGTCTACAGCCACATAAAATAAATAAGACAGGGCGGGGAATGTTTTCCACCCCCAAGACCCATTGGCATGCCCAGCCATCCCCAGGGAGACAAGCTCCTGTCCCCCAGAGTGCAAGAGCTGTGCCCAAACCACCTGCTGAGAACCACCCTGGCTCCTGAAACATGCCTGGGCGTTGGCTGCAGGAGTATTTGCTTGGTCTGGGACAAACTCATGCAAGGACAATGCCAACGATTTAACTGTATGGGCAACTGCCTGGGCCTGTGCCCTGCCTCTATTTATTAATTTATTAGTACCTTGCTGCTAGCCTACACTTGTACAGACAGAGAGCTTGCCATGGGCAAGGGCAATAAAGTGCCTGTGAGGGGAAAGTTCAGAGCATTTTATTTGTTTTATGAGAAAAAGGTGCCTTCTCCTCTGCAGTTCAGTCTCTCTGGTCTCTGCAGATCTGGGTTTGGTCGATGCAGGTAGTGTGATTTTTTGTGCAGTGCCTGGCAGAGGGAGCCTCAGTGGCCACGCATCATTGCCACCCCAGCAGATGCTGCTGCTGCTGTTATGAACAGCACTGCAGCCAGGTTTGAGACAGGGATGTAATGCTCTGAGCGGCCAGCTTACCAAAGAGAACAAAGAAATTATTATAGGGCCAGGAAAAAAATAAGGAGGGAAAAAAAGCTAAATGAAAACAAAGAGCCATTGACAAGAGAAACAAATTAGCTAGGTCTCGAGTGTCCTTCCCCATCTGATAAAACAAAAATGTCCAGAGCAACAATTAACAAAAAAAATATGAGGGGTACAATATCTCTGTTTAGCTCCAGGTACTGACTACCACACAGGGCTCTCTTTTTGTTGTTCCCATGCTTTGGGTTGTCTTGGGTCTTGGTTAATGTAGAACTGGTTGCATGTGTGTGTGTGTGTGTTGCAGTCCCCACAGGTTTGAAAGCTGCCTTTTGCAAAGGAAGGGAGGCCCTCCTGAAGGGCAGCAAAGGAGAAAAGTGGGCTCAGAGGATACAGGAATGTGCTTTGGCTGCTCCTGAGGAAATACAGCTAGGGGTAGGAATTAGCACCGGAAAAGCACTCAAAACTAGAGGCAAAGCCAGCAGGTGTTTAGGGTTGGGAAGACAGCGCCGAATAAAACCAGTGCAACAGAAAAGGAAAGCTGTGGAGAGTGCTGCTCCTGGGCTGCTCTGGGGAACACTGGTTGTTGCTGGCTCACTGGCCAGCACTGAGGTGAGGAAAGCGTGGGCTGTCCCTGTGAAAGGGCCTCATGAGCAATGGGGAGCTGAACACTCTTCACTTTTGCCACACCAAAGAGAAAGGAAATAATCCGTTCTCCACAGTATGTAAATCAGGAAGGAAGTAATGAGCTCAAAGTGCATCATGGAAAGCTCAATACATATGGCAGAACACACTTTCCAGAGGTGGGGACAATTGCATACTGCAGTTGCCTCCAGGGACTGAGGCATCTCCAGCACTGTGAGACACCCAGGACTGTCAGGAATGATTATGGACAGCTGATGTTGTTTCTAGGTAGCTGGGATGCAATGGTGTTTCCTGACAATCACTCTTCCAACCATACTTTTGTAAAACAATCCAGAGACTGTCAAGTGCTGTGGTTCCATGGTGATTTTCACTGACAACAGAAAGGAAACCAGACAAAGCCTAGGGTACATTTCAGTGCTGCTGCTCCCTCTCTGTAATATTTGTTTGTGTGTGTGGAAGTGGACGCACCTATTCCATTCACTTCACTGACCAGCTCCTCTTGTCTGTGGATCACCAGTGTGTCCCTGAAGGGCAGCCTGAAAACCACAGGACCACATATCCTCATGGGAGCCCTTTTGGTTCCCTTCCTTGTGTGTGCCCAGCTGACCAGTGCCAGGCACTGCCCAGAGAACCACTTGTCTCTGTGGGTGAGGCACACATGGATGTTGGGTTCTGAGCAAAGGCCTGCCTGTCTCGTGCTGCTGCCACTGCCTGTGAGAAGACGTAGTCAAGACCTGTCAGATGTACAGCTAGGTGCTGTTAAGTGCTGTCTGTCCTGGATTTTAAATTGCTCTCCATCAGAGAAAGATCACAGAAACAAGAAATGGCACTTGTTTCTTGTTTCTAACAGTTTTGTGTTTGAAAGTAGAAGTTATTCTTAGCTTTATTATATAATTTACTTATATCACACCATTTCTGTATGGTCTCACTGGAAAAAATCTCCATTTGGTTTGCAGTGGTTCCTCTTTCCTTTCTTGCTGGATTGACAGGCTCAGCTGGTACCCTCGAAATTGTTATAAATTCCTTCAACTTTGCACAACAGCTAGTGGCACCATGGGTTATTCAGTCAGCACTTCCCCAACAATCTTATTGCCATAGCATGAAGCAGAAGGGGAAAGGCCTATCTTTGTTAGTAAATAATTAAAATTTCTTTGTCAGTAAACTGAGGAAGGATGAATTGAAGATGAAGAAATAAAACCTTTTTTTTTTTCCCCAATGCAGTGAGAACTGGGTTCTGCAAACCCCCATGCAGTTGCTTCCCTGTTAACTGAAGCGTGCAAGTTCTTGTGCTTAAGGCCTCTCTCCCCTGACTGGAGCTCTTCTGCATGGCTTGTCCTTCACAAGCTAAGTGACAATAATAAATCGTCCTACTTAAGCAAGGGACCTATTTCACCTCCTCACAACACTCATTAAAAAATGGCAATGCTAAATACACTTGGAGATCAAAGGCCTGGTATGCAAAACAGTCCTGTGCAGCAAACTGATGGGCTTCTTAGGTTTTTGTCGCTACGGTGTTATTGCCTTGACAAGTTAAAGTATCCCTTGTCAGCCTCTGTGGGAGCCTAGACAGAGAAGGAACCATCAAAAAATAACTGAATGCTGTCTTTGACTACAGTCACGGAGTGGTTAATTTTTTTTTAAGCTTTAATCATCCTTGACTTAAGGTTTGGCTATTAACCCACCAACTGATCATTAACTCTCCTGACTGAATGGCTGATTTCTAAAGGATCGGTCCAAAGCAGGATTGGTTTTTAGTTGGTTTTTTTTTTTTTTCTGAAGGACTTTAATATCTCCTACCAGCAGACAGAAAACCTATTGAATCCCCTGTAAGACTCTGGGGCTGAGCAGGGAGGTACTTGCAGGTTATCTGCATAGAAACACACTGCTCAGAGCTGATAAACTCACTGACACTCTATCCTGCTTTCCAATTTAACTCAAGCCTTGCTAAGCAGCAGGAGTAACCTGACTGAATTGTTGGGGGTCACAGCTTGAGGTCCTTAATCAACATTCCCAGCTTAATCAACGGGAGTTTAGCAAGCCTAAAACGCAAATCAGGATATTTCTGGTATTTACCCTAGTGCTTGTCCTATTCCTTCCAGGACAGCTGGTTAAGGATAAATGTAATGTTGATGCAGAAATGATCAAATGTCAATTGGACTTTTTTTTTTACCCCTTCTATCTTTAAAATGCCTACAGTTGAAATTTTCTAATGGCAATTTTGCTAGTTAGAGAATGACCTGCTAATAAATGAAAGGAACAATTTTTTTTTCATTAATAAACTATTCTGACTCACAGTCCGTATCCTAAGCCACAAGACCATCCTGCCTTCCTGACTTGAGACCCATAAGACCTAAGAAGCTGACTCTGACTCAGCAGAGAAGGGCTGGGATTGGGCTGTGCTTGCTATGTGTATCTTTCTTCCGAACACAACAAAGACAGAAATAAATTAGGAAAAAGCCTCTTGTACACTGGCCCTGATTTCTCCCTGGGAATCACTGGGGTTTTGATTGCTCCCTTTGGTATGAAAATGAATTAAGCTCGGATTTATAAATAGCAGTCTAACCACCCCTGTGCTGACAGGCACAAATGTCAGGAAATATGTAGTTAGTTCCACCGGCGCTGCATCTTTGAACTTTAATTTTAAGTACCTCTGTCATACCAGGGGAAGCAGAACAACACATCTGGAACTAAAAGGTTCCTGCTAGACTTTTCACGCTAACTATTTCCAGCTTTCTCCCAGATAGGAGTTCTCAGCAAAGTGCTTCCTAATTGAAAAGTTCTGATTCCTTAAAACTATTGTTTTTCTTATGAGAGTTACAAAAGAAAACATGCCCAATACATCTCTCAAAAGAAAAAGTAATAAGGAAAAAATTATGAATATCAAAGCATCACTTTTTCTATTGTTGACGTTTAGAATAATGTTTTCTTTATTCAACTGTCTTCTACAATTTAAATAATTTTACTTTTAAGTAATAATAATAATAATAAAACATTGAAAGTATGGGAATTTAATATTACCATTGACTCAAACTGCATTTTTATTGTTTGCCTGCAAATATTTTCCATGGCTTCATTTTCTATCCCATTTTGTGACTTGACTTTTTCCATTTCAAGCACCTTCTCTCAGCTGAAAATAGTAACCAGATATTTTGTGCCTGAATAAAAAATGGGATGAAATTCCAGCTAAGACAGCCCACATGTGCCTTTGGAATATGTTCACAGAGGAGCAGCACACCTGTGCTATGGCTTAGGATATAATAGCGAGGCTTTGCTGTAAGTCAGCCAGGTGAGGAGTGCTCCACCAGACTGAACATGCTACCACCCTCCTGTAAGGAGCTGCTAGCATGAGGTTCAGCAGGACAACAAAGTGGACAGGACTAGACAAAAACTGGGGGAGAATAATTTTTTCTGTGTATGTTTATTGAATTTTTCCATTGCACAAGTGCAGTCATGTTGATTCACTGTTGGCAGGATGAATGTCCCAGTGTAACAAAAGCACCAGGCTTCTGAGTATTCATTTCCAGGGCTACAATCCCACAGAAAAATCTGTTCCTGTGCATAGGGAGGGTCTATCGCTGATGGAGGCAAAGCTCACAGTGAAGCACCAGCTGTAGTATTGGAGCCAAGAAATTGCAGAGGCAGCTGCTGTCTGCCTTTCCCGTGTTGCACGCCTGCCTCCAGCCCTGCAGAGCGGTGGGACCAGGAGTACATCAGCAGCGCTGGCTGCATCCAGCACACGTATAAAGCTGCCTCCTCAAGCTCAGGCTGTGGCGAGATCACATTAGAAAGATTTTTCCAGCTCCCAGGCATGAAATAGCACCTCTGTCAATCCAGCTCGTAGCAGGGCCTCAGGCAAAAAAACCCCAGAGTAACCACAGCCACCTCCACAGTCACAGCTGTCCCTGCCCCTGAGGGCAGAAGCCACAATAAAGCCTAGACCCAGGAGCAGCAGCTCTGTGCCAGCTGCGCTTGCTGTGTGCCCTGGGCTGGGATCTGAGCTGACGGGACGAGCTGCCGGCTCTGGGGCCGCCGGCGCACGGAGCTGCAGAGCGGTGCAGCCCTAGGGCTGTGCTGGATGATGGCTGTGGGCACGGGTGGGAGTGGTAGGCACTGCAGGACTCCTGGGCTGCTGGGATGTGGGGATGCTGGAATTCAGGCATTTGGGAATCTGGGACTTGGCGCTAAGGCTGAGGGTCTGCGGGGCTACAGAAATGGACATTGGGATGCAGGTCTGCCGGTGTGCTTGGTTGTGGGACTGCTGGGACACCGAGCTGGGGAGGTATGAGGCTTCTGGCTGCTGGGCACAGGGAAATGTTGGGCTGGAGGGCTGTGGGATGCAAGGCCGCAGGGGTGCTGAGTGGAGGGGCTGCGGGACTGCGGAGCGGCGGTGCTGGGCTGTGAAAGGTGCGGGGTGCGGGGAATGAGGGGATGAGGGGATGAGGGGATGAGGGGATGAGGGGATGTTGGGCTGGGCGCGGGTGGCAGCGGCGATCCCGGGATGCGGCAGCGGCGGGCTCCCTCTGCTGGCCCTGGAGCGGCCACTGCCCTGCATGCCTGTGCCCTACCTCAGCCGTAGCAGCCGCCGCAATTCTCAGAGATATCCGCAATATCTTGGTGGAGTTTTTTTCCCTTTGTGCCTAGAACTGGCAACAGGAGCCTGCATGCCCCATGTGCGGTGTCCTGTGGCACCATCAGGTTACTGATTTATTCCATTAGCCACAGCTTAGAGATCACAGCTTCGCACTCTGAGGCCAGTTTTCCGCTGGCTGGCGTCACTCACAGGAGCCAAACCTTGGCAACATCCTTGTTTTCAGCTTGCTGTGGCCGTGTGCGTCGCAGAGCTGCAAGCAGGAATGGCACCTGATGCCCTCAGCATCCCTCTTGTCCAAACTGCACAGCAACCCCACTAAGCACCACAACAAAATTCTGCTTATAGGTACTTAATGAATCTAACTCTCCTTCTCCCGGGGACAACTGAGACAAATACACAAGCACTGCATGGCAGGGGTATTTTTACTTCCTTATTGGATACTTTTGCTCCCTGCCCTAAAAAACCTCCACTATCAGGCATGTCCTGGTGTAAGTACAATTAGGCTGTGCTGTACTCTTTTCTTCACCTCCTCTTGGATGAACTAAATAATTGCTCTCCTGGTTAACTACTCATCAAACACAGGCAGTGCCAGCCCCTCGGACACAGCACGCAGTACAGCGAGTTTCCCAGGGCTGTCCCACACCACTTGTGCAGTGTTAGCTCTGCTACACCTCAGGAACTGAGACCTGGCACAGTGTTTCCAGCACTCCCATGCTCCACGGACCACTTCTGGAGCTTTGTTCAAGCATGCAAAACCTGATGCTTGAACTGCTCATGAACAGCAGGAGGAAAACACGCTGATGTTTACCCAATTTTTAATTTGCAGACCCCCATGTTTTCCAACAGAGGTGCAGACCATCTGTCACAAATTTAAGGCAACTGGCAACAGGGTTGATTTTCTTAGCTCCCTTTCCCCTACAGATAACCCTCAGGGCCTGCAGACAATGGGCTGCAAACTGTTGGCGATGATAGATGAGCTTCCTCCCCTTCCATACAGCTTGGAAAATTGCTTGCCTGTCTCTTATTTAAACAAATTAAATATTCCAACTCCAGACGGTGCTAAAGCTAATAATGGAAAGAGGGACCAGTTTAGGACTTGAGTCTCCTACCTCCCGATTCTTTCTATCCCTACTCGCTCTGTTCTAGCACCCCCTTGTTAGATTTTAATTTAGTAAGAAAGTGCACAAACTCAGAATGTTAACCAGGATATCTGAGCGAGGTGAGGGACAGAAAAATCATTTGAAAGGTATTGGTGTTTCAAGCTATAACCTTGATATAGGGTTTGAGCTGGCAAGGTGGGGATTTACAGTCTTTTCTACACCGGCAACACCAAAAAATCACCTTCTGCCTTTCCTACTCCTGACAGCCAAGCCTCAGCCAACCGATTTTCTCTGCATCAGCACCCAGAGGTGGGAGTCTGTCACAGAAAGAACCCAACACGTATAGCTGCAGCACCAGCATGAATACAGATCCACAGAGCAGCAGCACATTTTGTGCTGCAGACCCCTGGAGGCAAGCTAGGCTTGCAGCTCGCATACACACGTGCCAAGTTACCTGTGTGTGCTGCAGTATAGGCGTGTTCAAACCCTGGCGCTGGAAAATACTGGAGCTATTTTAAGGATGGGGAAGCATCTGGCTAAAAAACAAGCCCTGTGTGTTTGGGCCTGGCTCATTTAAAGCCCTTGTTTCTTCTGGAATATTGGAAGTAATGAAAGTGCCTGCAGTAAAATACCTGATAAGCCTCTCCTCCTCCATAGAGAGGGTAAATGCATGTCATTTTCCAATTAGCTCTTGCTCTGAGCAATTACGTTGATCAAATAATTGAATAAGTGACAGGAATGTGAATTCTGGAGACAGTTAATTTCATTCATCTGCCAGTTTATAGCCTGACTTGCATGAACACATAAACCAGGCTAACGTGTTATTTATAACTTTGAAAATGCAATTATAATAGTCAAACATGAAGAGTTGTGTGTGCAGAGAGGAAGGCTTCTGCTAGTAAATTATACTAATAGCATAATGAGGGAATTTGCTCTTTATAGTCAGCATGTAGGACAGGAAGGATGTGAGGCTTGTGTTTGAGAGAGGAAACAAGGTTGGTGTCAGCATTAGCAGGTGGAGCAATGGCCCTGGCCTGAACATAGGGCAGAGGGGCAACTAAGCCTTACCCTCCTGTTTTGTGAAATACTGTGTGTGTCCTGCCCCGGGACTGTCAGTGAGGGCTAAACATGTCCCCCAGCTCCCCATACACTTCCCTCCAAGTGAAGCTGAGCATCATTTTTGAGGGAGAACCAGGACTGTGATCCTTTGCGTCAAGGTGAGTACAAGAGAGACGAACTAGGTGTTTCCTACTTGGGGTTGGTCTTGGGTGAGCATCACAGTACTCTGGAAAAATCTCCAGTTGAGTGTTCTTGACTGCAAGTTGCTTGGAACAACCCTTGAAGTCAAAATCGGGTCCTTATTTCCATCAAAAGCATCAATCCTTCTTGCGAGTTTTCTTCAGAAAAAATAATAATAATGGTAATAATAATTTTTTTAAAAGCCCATGAGGAATGCAAACCATTTGATTTTCTTCTTAAAGCTATCTTTAGATTGTCTTAACTGATTGTACCTTTTATCTGAACCCCCTGTAGCAACCTGGCCTAACATCCAACAGGCACTAATTAGCAGAGATACACTGGAATAAAAATGGTGTGCAGGCATGAGCCACTGCCTCACAGGGAGTATTACCTGGTTGAGTACTACACTGGCTGCAAGGAGGAAATCTGTGCAATTAATTGCTTCCTCATTAAAGGCATTTGCAGTCTGGCCTTAAATCTTCAAGGCCTAAAAGCACATGCTGAGTTAAATATGGAATTTGCTCACAGTACTCAAAAACATTGCCCCAGACAGCAGGATTCAGTGCAGTAATTTTGGTTGAAAATAAACATTTTCCTGTCTAAGGATATTTTACCCCAAGCCAAGTATTTAGAAAGTGCCCCAGTCCAAACTAAAGGGCCGTAGAAGGATTTGTGCAGTTTAAAACAGTTTCTAAACCAGCTCAGTTGAGCTCACAATTTTCCTGTGAGGACATGCTCTTACGGGAATTAATTTCCCAGGGCATGAGGCAGTGGAGGCAAAACCCCACAGGACGTCTCAGGCTGAAAGGCTATTTAAATGGTAATAAAGTTCAGTGGATGACAAAAAATAGTGGCTGATTAGAGGCACACCAGGAGAGAGGCTCTGTGGTGTGAAGCTGCCGGGCAGCGGCGGCACCGGGGCCTTCTGTTCCCTGCACACAGCTCTTGTCACCGAGCAAACAAGATGGGGCTTAATCCCGCCGGGAGGGAGGAGGCCTATTTCAGGCCCGTGGACAGCAGGAGGAAAATGCTCACCACGGGAGGTTCTGGAGCTGGGTAAAATGAGGGAGGGTGGTGTGTGTCAGGAGGCTGGGACAATACCAATACAGCAGGTGATCCAGCCTCAATGTGCACCCTTCCTGAAGTGTCATAGTTTTCCCGAGGGCATTTCCTCCACCCTAACATGGTGTCACATATTACAGCCGGTCAGAGGAAGTCACTTGATTTTAGCATGTCCAACATTGTTATTGCTGCCTCCTGGGAAGTTGCAGCACTGGTGATTTATGGAGCCTGCTGCTCCTGCCGAAGAAGGGGCAGGCTTTGTTTGGGATCACCATTTGTCACACTAGAGCTGAGGTGTCCCAGAAACACACATTTTGTTTGCTCATGTGCTGCTGTTGCTCTACTGCTACCCTCCCATCCCTTCTTTGCCAGCTGTTTTTGCAAATTTCAAAAGAAATTTACTGATTAGTGAAAAGCACTTTAGGATCTAATTGCCTCTGACTGTAGGGGTGGGCTTCCCAAATTCAGGGGGGCTTTTTCAGTGTGTGTTTAAGCACCTTGCTGGATGGAAGTCAGAGGGACAAAGATTACAGATCTTTCTTTGCAAGCCTCCCAGCCCCCCTCCTCCCCACCAACTTTGTCAACGGCAAGCGCAGGCAGGGAGTTTATATAGCCTGAATTGTGCTAGGACAGATGTACAGACTGAACTCAACATTCAGCTTGACATCCTTCCTCCACAAAGCCAGTCTGGCACCTCTGCTGGAGAAGTTATATTGTGGAGTGGGAAAACAATCCTGCCAATTGTTAGTGAAGAGGGGGGGAAGCAGAGCAGAAGCTGCTTATCAGAGATCTGCATTTTTAGAGAAAATTCACTGAATCCTGAGGAAGGAAGGATTCTCTGCAAAGCTTCAAGGACTCTCCTGGCAACCCCATCCTGCAGGAGCTGGGGTTGGGAGCTGGGCTCCTTCCTATTGTGAATACTGGGTTTGAAAAATTAACGTAACAGGAATCCCCAGACTGCAGCAGTGCTGTGAAGCTATAATTAAAACAAAACAAAACACATTAGTCTCACTGGCACGGAGTGTTGTCTGTGAACTGTGATTTTTAGCAACAGTAGGAACGACTCAAAGCCCAGAGAACTCAAAGTCCAGAAGTCTGGAAGAGTCTGAGGCAAAGTTTTCCCTCATCCCAGTCAGTCTGGGGAATGTCTGAAATGGAGATCTTAATTTTGCCCAAGTTTGCAGGTGTTTAGATTCATATGCTTTGTATCACGATGGATTTGGCTAACTCTCACCTTCATGAGAATTTTGAGTTTGTTTGGACCAGTTTCTGGGAGGACAGAGGAAGAACTGTGTGTTCTTGGTGCAATTAGATGAAGAGCTGTATGCTTGTAATTTTTTTTCCAATAACTTGAAAACATCATCAATCCAAACATCTCCAAGGTTTTCCCAAGCAGCAGTGAAGTTAACACTACCTGCTCTTCTCCCTGGTCCACCTTCCTAACGCACTGCATTCACTAATCACATGCCAGGATATTATTAGCACATCTGAGCAAGATTCCCGGCAGCATCACATTTTGGGCAATCTAAGATGATGCCTCAGAGTCCATCTCCTGCCTTGACCCGAAGAGATCAACCTCTCAGCTTTTGTACCCACTTTTAGCCCTTGCACGGTGAGGACTGATCGAACACAGCCGTGTCAGCTTGCGGGTGGTGCCCGCGTTCCCTGCGCCGAGCGGGCGCTCAGGAATGCCCAGCTCCTTTGGGACCCCCGCTGGTGGCCCTGCGCCGTCGCTCGCTTCAAGAAATCGAGGGAGCAGCTTCTCTCCGTCCTCCCACATTATCTTCGGCTTGGGGGAGAAGTGGGACGCTCTGCCCATCGAAAGGAATGTGGCTACTGCATGGGGAGGGAAAGAGAATAAATACCACAGGGCTACAAAATCTAAAATTGCCTTAAAACTGTCCTGATTAACTACATAAACCCCTGGGAAGGGTACTACTGCTCAGTGGTCAGCACAGGCCAGGTCCCTTGCCAGTACTTTCTCTCTCTTGTGTCAAACTGAGCACAACTGTAGCAGAGAATCTAGTTCAGCTTGTAACCCTGAAACTGAGAACTGTATTACAGGGCATGTCGAGGAGCTGGAGCTGTATAAGCAAATTTTCCTAAATACACGAGAGGTAACAGCTCTGTGTCCAAGGTGGCTCAATCAAATTCTGGTCTATTACTCCAGTCAACATCCCTTGAAATGATAAATGACATAAATCTATTTTCCCCACAGGTTGCAGTGTTTCTCTCTCCATTATCCCTGAGACTTCGCAGGGATTGAAGATGTATCACAATTCCTGAACCTGTGAGAAAAAAGATGTCTGTGCTCACAAAGCTGCTTGACAGATAAGCCCCATCCCAGATTTTATTTTCTTCAGAGAAAATACACTGAAGAGTCTGCAAAGCTACTAGCATTTCTAAGTAAAAGGTAAACCAATTAAATGGTAACAGTTGTGCAGCAAAGGGAATATAAAGAGTGTGTAAGTTATAACGACAGGTGGTGGGGACCTTGTGTGTTACTGTGCTGGAGTGCAAAGCTGCACTGCAAGAATGAAGTTTCACAGGAATTTCAGTCCAATATTGAAGTAAAATGACCAGAGGTCCCACAAACTTGACTTAGAGAAGTCACTAATCTGAACATCCTACATGAGACAGACAACTGAGCTGGGACAAGTGACTTTTCACACCTCTGCAGGGGCTTGAAGTGTAGCAGTGTTTTTCAGGCAGAACAAAAGTCACATGCTGGTACCTACCTCAAGGAAAAGCAGAAAGGTGACATACTCTGCAGGACACCTGCTAACAGGATAGAAACACCTCAGGAAAACATGAAGACCTAAAAATGAACAGTATAAGAATTAGAAAATGCAGAACACAAGCACTACCAAGGAATGAAAAAGAGTTGACCCTAACATCTGGATCATTCTCTGCAGCATCTCCACCCCCCCAGCATGCTATCCAAAACCTGCCAAGCCACACTGCCGGGCAGGACAGCTTCCTTGCCCGTGCCTGCTCACAGCCTGCTGAGGTTTCAGTGCACAAAGCTCCACCTAGTGAGGAGACAGGCTGTACTACACATTCAGCATCCAAGCATGGATGGACTCCACACACAGGAAGTCCGAAAGCTAACAAACCTGTTAGTGTTACACTGCCTGGGTGCTGATAATCCATCACACACCCACCCAAAGGCCCATCAGGCAAGAGTACAGCCTCCCTCCTGTGTCCAGAAACATTTTCTTCCAGCGTCACCTCACTGAAGTGACATCACTTGGCTTTCATCCGCTGGCTGCTGCTCACCTCTCCTTCACAAGGGACTGACCTGAAGCTCTCCGACTTCACTGGAAGTCCAACTTCAAACCAACATCCCCTTTCTGACAATCAAAACAAATACACCACTAGTGTTGTATGTCCAAAAGGTTTAATACATGGTCTTCACTGTTCAGAAAAGTTATTGCATTAAATTCTAATACATACATTTATCTGAATTTTAAAAAAGTAATTTTACACCATTTTGTCACAGCAGCTAAGGGAAACCGTATTTTATATGCAGTTGTCTCAAAAAAACCAATATTAGTTCTTTCTCAGATCAGGAGAATTGTTATCATATTATTCAGTAGTTACTGCAAATCCCAATGTAAACAACACTGTCCCCACAAGTGTACAGCTCAGGAAAAGGAAAGTGCCATTCCAAAACTGAAATTTATTAAACCATGACTCACCATACATTGATTTTTCTCTGTTAACTAAATTAACATAAAAGGCTGTTTAGCTTAATTTAATTCCACACCATTTTCTTTATGTTATTGTTTTTCTTTTATTATGACTTTAATAGAACCACAAGTTACAAAATATCAATGCCTCTTACAGCAGTTTATACAAATCCACACCTGTTTGAATTGTGACAGGCACATGAACATGATTGTATTGTCCCAGCCTCATTCATTTGATGACCCACATGAAAGCCAGATTCCCTGATCCATTAAAACCAACATCAACACAAGCCCGTTGCTCCATGGATGACAGCAGAGACAAAATCAGTAGGCTCAGTGTGCCATAAATAGATTGATGAAGGGCTCAGTGACAGAGGCATAACAGAGCATGTGGCAGAGTTACATTCTACATTTCATCCTCTGGTGAGGGTAAGCTGTGCTACACCAGCTCACAACAGAGGCATGAACAGGGCTCTCCTCCTTCTCAGCCTTATGTTAATGCTTGGGAATTTGGGAAACTACAGTTCAGCTTCTTGCATAAAATCCTCAAGCATCACAATCACCAGTCTAGAGTTCCAGATGTAACCCCTCTCTTGCAACGACACACACACAAAGATAAGGCTCATCTGTATTTATTCTGCTTTCTTTTGTTGTTAAAAAAAAAAAAAGAAATATACCTGTGTTCACAGGAAAAAAGCCATCTCTTCTCCCTCTCCTCCAAAATACCCATCAGCAGAGAGCTCTCATTTATAGCACACTTTAAAGTATTTCTCAGATTAGGATGCTACCTTTGCCCAATTTAAACAGATGACAGAGATTATATTACTTTGCTATACTTCACTAGGTTCTGGTATCAAAAACAGTTCAGTGCCGAAATGACACCAATAGGCCTCTCTCTCTCGGGACATAACATGTTACACAAGTTCTAACTCTCACTGTTCCTGTCCCTTAAAATAAAAGAAGGGCTATTTCACTGGTTTTCAATCAAGTTAAGCTGGGAGCAATGAGTGAAGTTACCCTTTAAAAGTATTTTGTATGACTTTTTTTTGTGAATTGCTAGCAAAAGGTGCAAACACCGAAAAGCAGGTGAACAGAAACAATAGGAGGCTTTGCAAAATCTGACAGTGCAAAAGGCATCCAAAGAGCAAGAGAACAAAACCCAGCCACTGAAGTGAAAACTGCATTGAACTAGCACTGTGAAAACAGGGAGAAATGAAGAAGTTTCAGTAGAACAGTTATGCAGAATGTTTTACTGGTGATACCTTTTGTTTGCTCAGGCAGTCACAAGGCATTCATTACCATGATACAAACTGCAAAAGCTTTATTTTGAAAGTGTTACAGGAATAGAATACCTAATTATTCCAGTTAAGGACACTTTTTGAGGGGCTAATACAAGGTTCCTTAGCTGTAACATGATTTTCTCACAACTAAGAAAGTTTGCACCAAAGGGGAAGGAGTTTGCACAGCTTAGAAGTTGATGCTGACAGCTTTCCAAACCATCCTTGACACAAGACTTGGCTTATTTTATTTTTACAGACATATACTGCATGAGATAGCCAACACCGTTCAATCCAAACATAAGAGCATTTGTACAAACTTTCCCCATCGACATTAGAATTGCCAGCCAAATCCTTGTGATTTCTGCAAAAAAGACAGTTCTTGCTTATTGCTGTATTACAGGAAATGATGCTAGTTCTTGCAGCAATGTGTACCTCAAAGTTCACATCTCTTACAGAAAGCCTCATGGTCTCTTCACCAGGTGCTGCTTCTGTGCAGCAAAACTAGCATTCCATTTCTTCCAAATGGAACAGTCCCTTCAGACCCTCTCCCTGCTCTGCATGTCTCAAGAGCATTTGTGCCTCTCCACTATGGTTCCTACCAGCGGACAACAGCCCATAATGCCTTTGTGACAGCACCTCAAGCAACAGTGCACATCCACTTCACACTGGATGTGACCCCAGTTAGATCCACGAGAAAACATGGAAGAGGAACACAAAGAGAAAGGGAAGCAATTTATTCTCACTTCTCTTGAAGGGAACAAATGGTTCAGACAGCTATAATTTAGGCTGACAGGCCATCTTATTAAACAGAAGAAGTCCCTTCATGCAAACATCAGAACCTACACTAAAAAAGCATTTTAAACTTCAATCTGCCTCTGAAATGAATGAAGATAAGGTTAAAGAAACTGAAAAGTCTGCATTGCTACCACAAATCACATTGTGCAAATCCATGTCATTTCTCTTCAGTGCTGAGTCACACCTGGATGGTGGATGTGCCTCACTGAATACCACACCCTGGGAATGCTTCAGCACCTCCCCTCCTACCAGAACACTGCCTTAAAAAAGGATTGCTACAGTGACATGATGAGAATGGATCTTTTCCTGCCACATGCTGTATATATGTAAGACTTTCACAAACAATTGGTGAAAACTTGTATTACTGTTATTTCCCAAGTCACAAATATGACACGAGCCCTTTGTACAGGATATGCTGTCCAAGGACATGTGACCTTCACCTTCTCATTTCCCTACACCCCATCCACCAAGTAAAGCACTGCATGCTTGCAGGCATCGATTCAAAGTCTTCTGGAATGCAGCAGTTAAGACTTCTGCATCTTTCAGGGACTCAGAAAAAAAACCCATTTAGTTCACCTATTCAATGTACAACCTTTTCAGTAAGTGCTGCCACCCTGTTCACACTTCACACCACAGAGGTGGTACTTTCCGGATTTACACGCATCGATCTTGAGGCATTTCTCAGATCCTGTAGCTGCTTGGCTGGCTTTCCAACTCCTTCCTCAAATCTTTTTTCCACAACAGGAAGGACAGTTTCATACAGGAAAGAGGCGTTCTGCCTAATGAATGCCTTTTTCTCAGGGTCCTGTTCACACCGTAAGCTGTAATCAACATGCTGGACAGCCACCAGGATGATTTCCACGAGACTCTCCAGAAGAACCATATGCAGCTCTGGAAAGTAAAGCTTTAGTGCTTCCTCCAAGAAGGCCATAGTCTGCTTGGTGAAAGCTACTACAGTGTAACTAAGGTTGACCCAGCAGTCATCACCCGTGTATTGGTCAAAATTGCCCACCCCACAGCTCTTCATCTCCTCCCTGAGCTTCCCCAGTGCCTCTGGAGTCATCAGGTTCATCTTTCTCCACATCTCCTCAGAGTTGCGGTGCTTGGTGGCCTCGATGATGATATCCTTGTAGCTCTGTAAAGCACCTTTGATATCCTTCACCAGGAGGGCGTGGATGATGAAGGTGAGATCCAGTCCAATCTCGCTCAGCTGCTTGCAGTGCTCTTTAGCTACCTGGGATAACAAAGAAAAGCAAAGGATCTTATTAGTGTGCAGGTCCTCTTTACATCTTACACATTTACCAAATTTATCGCTGTCAGAAAACTGAGAAGTGTTATTTCACTTACTTCTCATTAGAGTAATCATACTTCACTAAGAATCTCTTTAATGAGAAATTAATAACCAAAAGATAAACCCTGGCTGTCAAAAATACTCTGGACAATTACATTATAACTCACTCACACATAAGCTTTTTTAACCCCTCCCAATTAGCAGCTGAAAGAAAGCTTAACCTGAGAAAGTTAATCTTGCAAAAAACCATGAAAATGTAGTTCAGGACAGTCTTGGAAAACAAAGAGAAAGCTTTTAAGTACTTATAATTCAGATGTAGCTAATGTAAATTTTAGGATCTCCTAGTAGTTAAAGGCAAATTAAGAATAAACGTGCTTTGCTTTCTGATAAAGGCAGGGTTTTTCTTGGCATGTATTATAATCTTAAGGCTTTCCTCTGTTAAATTGAAAAAAACCAAACCCATCTCGAATGAATATTAACCTTTCAAACAGGAAGCCTCTCTGGAGACCCACACAAGAGTCAACAACTAAACTAGAGCTCGAAAAGAGAATTTAAAGCTTTGAAGCCTTTGTTTCAGCTATTGTGTCCCACCAACCCCCTCTTACCTTGACACACTCTGCCGCAGTTGACAAACTCTCTTTGCTATCAAACACTTGCTTGCTGAAGGCATCTACAAACATCCTCATGGACGAGCGGGCCCAGACAACAAAGGCCGAGTAGCAGCCGTTGTTGCCGGCGAAGTCCGTCTCGAACTCCCGGGCGGTCTCCAGGAGGCTGGTGAAGAAGACGTGGCAGAGCTTGTGGATGTAGAGCAGCGTGGCGCCCTCGATGCGCAGCTGCCGGATGGCCGTCTGCACCGCGGCCGCCCGGTTCTTCAGGAACAGCTCGCACGCCTTGGTGGACTGGCCCAGGCGGATGAGCTGGGACACGGCTCGCCGGGTGGCCCGCGGGCCCCCTCGCAGCGAGCGGTCTGGGGACAGCTCGAACACCAGAACATCCGTGAGCTGCCGCACCCGCTCGTCCACCTTGGCGCGCAGCTCCTTCACGGGCTGGCTCACGGGCTTGTCCGCCAGGTACTCGTTCAGTTTGTCCAAGAGGTCCACCGCCCCCTCGAAGTCCCGCTGAGCGATGCAGACGTCCAGGTCCTCAGGCAGCTCCTGGATCCACTCAAGCGAGAGGTCAACAACCTCGTCCTCAGTGGAGGGCTCATCCTCCTCCTCCTCGTCCTCATCCTCGTCGAAGGGGTTGGTGGATTCGGCGGGCGCTGGGGCGGGCCGGGGCAGGGCCTCCTGCTCCAGGCGCAGCTTCTCGCTGAGGGCACGGTTGCGCTTGGTCTCCTCCAGCACCTCCAGCCACTCCTTCTTGATCTTGGCGTTCTCAGCCTGGAAGATGCGGCTCTCGGGGAACATGAGCAGCTTGAACATGTCCTTCATGGGCGGGTTGTCCTTGACGTTGACCACGGCCAGCCCGTCGAGGGGGTAGAGGGCATCGTAGCGGTAGGCGCCGCGGCGGTTGGGCAGGGCGGTGGCCACGAGCAGGCAGTCGTTCATGAGGAAGGCATGCACCCGCTGGATCTGCGCCATGTGGTCGGCATCGTACTCCACCAGGTCCCCGTTGTAGACCAAGTACTTGCCGGGGCTCTCGGGCAGGAGGTCGCGGCAGCCCTCCACCTTCTCCAGGAGGGTGGTGAGAGTGCGCTGCCGCCCCTCCTCGCTGGCCGCCGCATCCTTGGCCGACAGCGGCAGGAAGGGGTCGGCGGCGGCGGCGCGGCGGGCGCCCAGCGCGGGGTCGTCGCGGTCGGCCTGGAGGAGCAGGGCCTGGGTGACGGCCTCCATGATGCCCTTCTGCTCGGTGAGGATGTGGCTGAGCTGGTACATCTCGCTCTCCAGGTAGCTGATCTCCCGCGCCGTCTCGATGAACTGCCGGTAGTTTTGGTAAACGTTGCGCTTCAGGCTCTGCGCGGTCTCCTCGCTGAGCGCCTGGATGCGCTGCCGGTGCTCCTGCAGGTCCCGGTCCCCGTCCGACTGCTGCGACAGCTGCTTCACGTACTCCCCCGCCGCGAAGCCGCCCGATTCCAGCTGCCGCCGCAGCCGGCTCCCGCCGCCGCCTTCGCCCAGCGACAGCGCCATGACCGCAGCCGCCGCCGCCACCGCCGCCGCCGCCCGGTATCCGGCCGGTATCAGGCCCGCCGCCGCCGGGGACACCGCGCCTGCGCCCCGCGGCCCGGCCGGCGGGAGCGGCTGCCCGCAGTGACGCGCGGGGACGCGCGGGCGGGGCGGGAGCGCAGGCAAGGAAAGGAAAGGAAAGGGAAGGGAAGGGAAGGAAGGGAAGGGAAGGAAGGGGCGGAGGGGACTCTGGCGGCGCGCGCATTCCGGAAGGAGGCGGTGGCAGCCCGGGCATTGCTGCTGCGCCTGCGCCGCGGCGCCAGCGGATGCCGGCTGCGGTACTGCCGCCCGACCGGAGCTGCGCTCGGGATGGAGGACGAGGATTTCTTGCTGGCGCTCAGGCTGCAGAAGGAGTGGGAAGAGCAGGACAAGGCAGCGGCGGCAGCCGCAGCAGCAAAGCGCCCTGATCTCTCGCCGCGCCGCTCGTCCCTCCGCCCGCTATCGGTTGTGGACGAGGCGTGGGAGCTGCTGGACCCCAGCCCCGACGTGCACGCCCTGTTCGTGCACTTCAACCAGACGCTCTTCTGGGGGAAGCTGGAGGCGGTCGCTGTGTCCTGGAGCCCCCGCATGACCAGGTGCGGCACCGGGGGGTTTGGGGCGGAGCTGCCCCGTCCTGGGGCCCGGGGGTTGTGTGGGGGTGGCCGCCAGGAGCGAGGAGGCCGCTCCCTGTGTTTCGGGCTGGCGGCCGTGCTCCGCCGGGCCCCGGCGGTGGGAAGGGCTGGCAGCCGTGGAGCCGCAGCCCGCCTTGGCGTGTGGCTGCGGGTGGCGGGGAGGAGCTGTCGCTTGTCTCTCTGTGCCGCTCCTCGCTGTGCCCCGTGGCGCCCTGCTGCTGCCATGGCTTCTCTTCCCGGGCACTTGAATGTCCCACAGCTCTGGCAGAGCCCCCAGGGCGGGATATGAGTTTGCCGCCGGCGTTGTCTCCTTTGCCTTGCATCTGTCGTCCCTGGCAGCCATCAGTGGCTTTCCCCGGGGTGCAGGCAAGCCGGAGGGGTGTTAAAATTGAAAAAATTACTTGGTCTTAAGACGGCGTGTGTGGAAACCTCACGTACTCGTGTTGCTGCTCTGGTTCTCAGTCTCTGTGATAGTTCTACCGCATGGCAGAAAGGCAAATATGAACCAATAACAGTATATTACAAAAACCTAGAATAGACTAGGAAGGGGAATATAGAAGAAATCTGAGGTTAAACAAAACCAGGAATCTTTGAAGTGCAGTCTGCAGTTCTGCAGCAGATGCAATTGCTGGCGGCTGGAGTCCTGTCCCCTCTTATCCACTGCTGTTGCAGTGTTCTTTAGACATTTGGAAATAGTTGAGTATTGCACTGGTAGAGGACTAACTCAGTAACACACAGACAAAAATAGTGGTGTTTCCTGGATTAGCACACAGAAGTGAAGGTATAGGAAGGTTCAGTATGAGTCAAAAGTTGAGGGAGGGTGGGGAGTGAAATTGAAGCAACCAGCAATTAAGTCAGTGTTTGCTGCCGTGAATCGCCAGCCTCCGTGTAGTGCATTTCACTCCATCATGAGTTCTAAAGGAAACATTCTTCTGCCTTCAAAACAGGTTTTTCTACTCTAAGGAACTTGTGGATTTTTTTCTTCTTGCTTAATGATGCTGAATTTTTCAAGTAACTACTCAAAGTGATTTTTTTCCATGTTCTGAGTGACCTAGCATGTGTTTACAGGGATGGTATTTTAACTTAAATTCTCCATTTTCTTCATGTGCTGCAGAAACAAACACATTTTCACATTTTCTTTCTGCTTTTCCTTTCAGCTCTGCTGGTATCTGTTCATATCACGAAAGAAGTGGGTTATGTTCCATTCGTCTCAGTGAGCCACTTCTAAAGTTAAGGCCAAGGAAGGATCTTGTGGAGGTATTTGAACATGGCTTGTGAATCTGCACATGAAGTGTATTGTGCCCCCTCCTCTGCTCCATACAAACATTCTAGATTTCGTAGTGGGATTCTTATGTGCAGTAACTTATGGATCATAAAATAGTGGTGGCTTTACTGTTATGTTAGTGTGGCTTGTGTTGCAGTATCATGGTAATATTTAGTTTTATGTTTCTAAGTGGGCAGCTCCAAGTAGGAGTCTAAAGTCACTTGTTTATTTTATTGACTTTATAAAGGAAAAAAAACAGCCCAAGTTTTTAACTCCTAAGTTATTCTTTAATATTCAAACATGGACTGTAGTTTTGAAAGGGCCAACAGCAGAAAATAAGGATGTAGGATATAACTTAACATGACTTTGTGTTGCTTCCTGGGCCTCTGCCAGAGCTGCTGCTTTCAGCTGGCTGAACATTCAGGTTTGCCATTCAGGTTTGCCTAAGGACAGAAATGCTGTAGAGTTTCAACTTGCTCAGAAGTGGCTCTTTTTTTGAGTGTCGGGGATGATCTCTTTAAAGATGTGACTAAAGTTTGAGGATTATTTCTCCTTTTTTGGAATGCTGCTTATTGAAGTGATATTCTCCAGCATGTTTTGGTGGTGTGGGAATAGTGGTAATTTGGTTGGATAAATCTAAGTATTATGTTTTTATTCACTAAATATGTGAATAATCAAAGATAAGATCAGTACCATAATCAATGCAGAGGACTAACACAGCTGCAGCTTAATTTTGAAACTGAAAATGCAATGCTTTTTAGTAAATATGTAATGATTGCATCATTTCAGACGCTGTTGCACGAAATGATCCATGCCCTGCTCTTTGTTACTCATAACTACAAAGATCGTGAGTCCCACGGACCGGAGTTCTGCAAGCACATGTGTCGCATTAATCTCTTGACTGGAGCCAATGTCACAGTAAGAATAATCCTCTTCACCTGATTTAACAGAACTTTCTTCCTGATCTGGTGTTTTAGTTGCCCAGTGTGGTATGAGTAATCTTCTTGTTAGACACTCCACAGTTGGTACCAATACAAATTTGCATCCAAGTGTGTGCCAGTTCTGTAGTTATTTTGTTGGGGACGGTGGTGGGAACAGGCTGAGGAAGATGTGGTGAGTTGTTAGTCATATCATTTTCAGCTATATTCTCTGTAAGAACTTTTCTTTAAGCTTTTGTGGTAAACTAGAAACAGCTTAATGGTAGCAGGGACAGAAGAGCTCTGTGTGAAGAGCAGTCAAGATTTATGTCAATAGAGGGTAATGATATTTATGTCCATATTTTAAAATAATGGGTCTAATAAGATCAGTTAAGGTAACAGCTGAAAGGAGAATGCAATACTGGTATTGTTTGCAATGCATTCTAAACAGTTCATCTTCTAGGTGAAATTGTATATAGATTTCCAAAGTTATTTTATTGCAGTTTAAACAAGATAACCAGGACATAGTCCTACATATCCTATCTTTTTAAAGCTTTGTTTTAATGGTAGCTAAATGTTGATCAAATATTATTCAGGTCCAGCTCTTTTAACTGCTAATATAAAAATCACAGCAGTAGTGGAAAGAACTGAATAGAAATAGATTTTTTTTTTTTTTTAATATTATAGAGCTGGTGATATCAGATTTGTAAGTTCCTGAATGACTGTTTGTTTTTTGTGTTTTTTTTTTTAACTTAGATCTATCACGATTTCCATGATGAGGTTGATGTGTACCGCCAGCACTGGTGGCGCTGCAACGGCCCCTGCCAAAACAGAGCACCCTACTTTGGGTATGTGAAACGCTCAATGAACAGAGCACCCTCTGCACATGACTTCTGGTGGGATGAACATCAAAGGACTTGTGGGGGCACGTTCACCAAAGTGAAGGAGCCAGAGAAATTCTCAGAGAAGACCAAGCAGAAAACTCAGGCAGCAAAACCTCCACACTTCAAATCAACTAACAAAGGTATTTTATGATTTTTTTTTTTCTTTTCCAGACTGATTTTTGTCCAAATGTTTTCTTGAACAAATATGGACCAAACACTACATAAGCTTGGTTTAGATGTTACTGTTACATAGCCAAAGAACAGGGTCTCTTTGTGCACTTTTAGGCACAAATTCCTCAACTGAATTGTCTACAAAAAGTTCCGTTTTATGCACTGTTTTCAAACAGCAGATTTTTTTTGTGTGAAGCACCTCAAATACTAAGCCCATGATTTTTTAATGAAAAAGTCATTAACTTATTTTTTAATCTGATTTTGCAGGCAAGACACAAATGCATGGTATGCAAGACGTGACGCCTTTTAGTGGAACGGGATATCGGCTTGGAGGAGGAGACGGTGTACTTTCAGAAAAAACCATGAATACCACCAGTAGCTCCATTGGAAACAGTGAAGCACACGGCTCACTGCATCATTCAGTAGTGAGGACAATACCAATCCCTAAAAATGAGATAAAATGGGAAAAATTACCCCGTAGTGGCATCTTTCCGCTTCGTGCCAGTGGTGCCAGTGAGAAGATCAACTTAGCTGTGAAGCGTGAGTTTCCAAAACCCTCTGCTGCCTTTACAGAAGATGATGAGAATGACTGTGGGTTGCCTGCTGCTAGGATGGCTCGTGTTACTGAAGGAACATCAAGCCAGGGCTCACCAGTTGACAAGAGGGCTATGCCATCTTCTAAGTGGTCACCAAAACAAATTTGTTTGGAGCAGACCCCAACAGCTCAGGGTGCATCTGAGAAAAAAAGCTTGGAGTGTGTTAATACCCTGCAGCGATGGCCAAAAAAGGAAGACAAAACTGCCTTTGAAAATTATTTCATCAAAAAGGGGGGTACTGATGTCACTACAACTACGAAAACCAGAGCTGAGTTTACACAGTCCTCTGCAAGTCCTAGCAATCCTGCCAGGCAGGATAGAAAAGTCAGTTGTCCTGTCTGCGAGACTGAGGTCTTGGAATCTAACATAAATGAACATCTCGATTCTTGTCTTGCATGAAACAGCAGAAAGCTGTCTCAAAAAGATAAACCAGGGTTGGGAACATTGCTTGAAAGGTAATTTGCTCAGGGTTTGCTTAACTGTGGTTACACTCCTGTGTGCTTGTTCTGAAATGGAATTGAAGATGTAACTGACCTCCGTATCCTCACACTAGTAAGTAAAAATTTTGTGGAATGCTGCTAGGAATACTGGTAAAGACTGTTCCTGGACATGTCATAAAAGCTTTCATGATTGCCCATTTAAACTTCCAGTGCTATACAGGACAAATTAGGATTAAAGTGACATTACCTGGCAGTCTTTAACTTGCTTCTTCTGGCAGCCAGCCAGCTTGGTGGTTAGCAGGCCAGTCAGTTGAGTGCTAAAGCCATTGTGCCATGAGGAGTTACGAGTGCCAGGCACACGTGTTTTCTGTATAAGCTTCCTGAAATGTTCTCTTGCTGCACTAAGGTATTTAACGGGTTAAACAGTTTGTTTCCTCACAATCAGTAAAACTGATTGTAAATATGTTTGCTTAAATATAAGAATTGTTTTATATAAATAGTTTTTAAACAAAATTATTTTATGTCTTGTTAATGTAATTTTAAATGGCTGTATCAGCCTGGTTCGTATGTGTTTACTGTATTACTGCTGCTCTCTTAACTCATTTTAAATGCTTCCTATTTTTTAAAATATTGACACTACAGAAGACTAATGTAAATTACTATGTTCTTGCAGAGTTTAAATAAATTGTTACTGAAGTTTAAATTTCCACTAAGCCTGGCCATTTTGTGCTACTTAACCAGTGGGTTCACCTGTATATATGTTAACAGTCTTGTTTATTAGAGCCTTTCTGTATTAACACTTTTCCTTCTTAAATTTCCCTGTAAAAACAGGTGCTGGTGGATACAGATTGCACCAACTTCTGCATTCACCATCATCCTGTTTTTAAAACGGTTTCACTATTGTTGCACTTCTGTGAAAAGTTTTACAAATACTGTTAGTAAAACTTGCTTTGCCATGGTAATTTTCCATACTTCCTTCTCAAAGCTGCAACTTCTATCAGTGTTTCCCATGATACTTGACATTTTCAAGGACAAGACTACCAAGAAATATTTGTATTATCTTATGTTTTTAAGATGAGGATAAGAATTGCACCACAAAGGATCTCTCACACCATGAAGCACTTTTGAGAGATATTTCCATTACAATTGTTCTCTGCAGTTTCCTCATTTGTCTTTCCTACTGTGACAGATGGGAGAGTAAAGGAGAAGGATTGTGGGTATTGTTAAATGTGGGGATTTTTTCCTAATGTCTTCTTTTACTTCTAAACTGTTCATCTGACCGACAAACAGAAAACAAATGAGGAATTCAGTGAATAGTGTAGCCTGTGGAGGGAGGGGGAAACTTAAACTGTAGGCAAGTCTGTCCCTCATATACCCATGTCCTAAAATAGATCTTTGTCCAAACAATTGAGCAATTCTGGATTAGCTATGGAAAAACAGCACCTCTGTCGTATGTTTTTACAAGGAAGTATTCTAATGCCAGGATCTCTTTTATCCAGAGAGGAAGCCTTTGCAGTTGCTACGTATTGCAGGCTGTTATTAATGGGTCACGGCCACCTTCATTTTGGGTATGTTACTATGAATGCTGTTTCTGTAAAATGCTGTGCTTGAATACAGTGTCCTACCCACAAGGATACCAATGACTGCCAGTATGTTTTTAAAATAAGCTGCTCAATTTGGGTCAAAGGTGAGAAATTTCTCTGTCGGTTGTCTTTGTCCTTGAGTGAGTTTAAATACTGCCTGGAACAACACAAGCTGTCAGTGAGCCTTGGACAAACACGCTTCACTGAAGTGCAGCCGAAGTTGCCTGAATGGAAATCTGAGAAACGAGTTAATAGACTCGATTTCTGAGGCAAAGCAGCTATGAAAGAGGGTCAGGCGTGTGCGTGCATTTTGTCAACAGAAGGTTCTGCAAACTAAAGGAAAAAGCCATCTCATTTTGTGGTAACCAACCAGAATTGCTCTGAATGATTCAGATGGAGTTCCAGAGGTTAAAACTACCTAAGTGGGGGTTACTTGGCTCTTTCATTATTATAATAAGAGACTGCTCTTCAGTTGCCTTGAAACTGGTTATCAGGCTAGAAATCTTGAAGGTTGAATGTCACCAAGTATTGTTTATGTTATGGAAATGTTAATCTAGGAAGTTTTCATAATACTTGAGTTCTGATGAAGCAGGGGGAAGAATTCTTCTCAGGACTACTAAAATATATTAGTATCTTGCAAGAAGAGACACAATAGAAATAGTCTGCTTTATAACATATTCTAAAAGCAATAATGTGCATTCATCTCTCCTTCAGCATCTCCAGTAGTCCAACCACTCTTTGTTTTCTGGCATATCTGGGTCACATGGGAGAAGTGCATTCTCACAGCAAGTTCAACCCTAATGCCTGGGCGTAAGCTGATGAGGAGGCTATTTACGTCTGTGTGGAAGCAGCCCCCTAAGGCAGGGCAGGCCCTGCTGCTCAGAGTGTGGCATCAGGAACCTGTTCCCTGAGCCCCCTGTCTAGGAGCATTTTCCAAGAGAACCACCAGAAAAATATTGTTCATTTGGAACAGGCTGTGCTCCCTGCTTCTGGACCAGGGTTATGAAGGGCACCAGGTAATAATCTAGTACAAAACCAAAGGGTAAAGAGGGCTTAGTCATGACTGGACAAGGAGTGAATAATAATTCCTGAGGTGCAAAGTAGCTATTCAAGCTTCAAACTTCCCCTGGTGCAGCAGGAGGACATGCAACAGAATAAATGGCTTGGGAGGGCTTTCTTCCTCGTGTGTTTTTCTGGCGCAGGGCAGCCTCAGTCCTCTTGCATTTTCCATGCACACAGCACCTCTTCAAGTAAAGCAAGATACAGTTTACGGAAGGGATCAACAGAAGTTTCTGAGGGAAAAGCCAGATGGACATCTCTTCTAAGTGGTTGGAGCAATCCAAGGTTGATGGTGAGATGATGCAGAGTACTCTGGCTGGAGAATGTTAAGAAACTGCCACCACAGCAGTTTGCTCCACCACTGCTGGGTCTGGTCATCCTAGAACACCACGTCTGTGCCTTTTGTCACCTTAAATTGAAAGGCCATTAAAAAGTTGGAGCAGGTGTCCTCATGAGGCTACACCTGACCTCCATCCCCCTACAAGCATGGCTGTTGCTGCCTGACATGGTGAAGGCAGCAGTGAAACCTGCTGGTCTGCAGCAGCTGCTCCTTAACAGATAACCCAGCATTCAGCAATTCTACCCTCCAAACTGAAATACCCAAGTTCTTACTTGCATCTGCATTATTACAGCTGTCTTGAAGTCTTGGGCTTAAAAAAACTACTTTTAAAAACACGAATATAAAGACTCTGCATAAAATTATCCTTGAAGTGTGGTTCGTGGGCAGACAGGCCATGAAAGAGACTTGCCTTTCACTACGTGTGAAAATACGTGTGTGATTTCATTCACTCGGGTGCATGGGAAGAACAAGCCAAGCCCGAAGGCCGTGTGGAGCTCAGGCCGTTAGGTGGCACTCCTTGCACGTAAGGAGTTCCTATTTCTTCCTCTCTAACCTGTGAGGGAAGAGAACAAAGAGTGCAGCAGTGGCAGGCTCCTATTTCACCTACACCGCACCCCGGGCTGGACATGGACCAGCAGCAACCCTGGCTGGACCACAAACGAGTTAAAGGAGGAGCAACAGTGGTGGCAGGGGGGAAATCTGCAACTAGCTGGGGATGAGAAGTAAATGTACAACTAACTCGATTCTGTGAGTGGTTCTTTAACTTTGCTGCGGGAAAGACTTGGAAGATGAGAGAGTAGCTTCTTCTAATTCAAGGCTCAAGAGTAAACCCAAAGGCACCCTTTTGTGGGTTACAGATACTGCACTGCTTGCATCCATTGCAGTGACAAAGCTAATTTTCTGTCACCATTTGGCATCAACTCAGCTCTGCAAGAGATGCAGGACAGAGTTTTAAGAAGTCAGAGGGGTTTGTAAAATACAAAACTCCTGTGCCTCAGCTAAGCCAGGGAGCCAGAGGGGTGTAACAGGCCCAGGGAAGGGTAGTGCATTACAGGTGTGAAAGTTTAAAAAAGGATGTGGCCATGGCCTTAATTCCTCTGTTTCCCTTTAGCTTCTGCCAGGCCAGGCTGCTTTAAGACTAGATTAAATTTCTAAGCAGGTGCAGCAGCTTGGCCTGAATAGCTCACCCTGCCTCTGTTCCATCCATCCCCCATCATTCACATAATTTCACCAGCTTTTTTGCCTTAGTATGTCTTAGACATGACATTTCCTAAGGTGCATAACAAAGAATGTTTGAAGGGGCAAAACCCAACAAGTCAAGTATTTGCTTTCACCACTGCTTAATTTAAAAGCAGTGATTATTTTTCTTTAACTGGTGTCAATCTCTGGATCATAGTTTTTGTGTTTACTTCAAGTACCTTCGCTTCAGAGATCTGTCACTAGTGGCATAAAAAGTCTGGGGCAAGATGTGGGCTCGAGCTCAGTGAAGGCCTGGTACAGGATATGAGCTACAGGAACATGGTTCAGTTGTGGGCTTTGATTCTCCTTGTGGCTTCATCAAGCAATTTACAGTGGCAGGAATGGCCATAGGGCCTCTCTGCTCTTACCCCACTTTCTCCCCACTGCTTTGCTCCCCTGCCTTTGTCTTCCCACTGACACTGGTCTCTTCCCTGGAGCATCCCAGTAACGATCTGCTTTCTTTCCCAAAGGATCCACTCGGTGGGCCTGCTGCCACTGGTCTGTAAGCAGTTTTTGATCCACTGGGAAGATGTGGGTTGTGTTTGGAGGCAGGCACACAGCTGAAGAGCCGTGCAAGTGACTGGCTCGGAGGCTGCCCTCCCGCAGATGCCTCTGCAGCACTCGGCTGCAGCCGGAGCAGGGCAGCACAGAGCCTGTCTGCAGCACCAACAGCGAGAAAAGCTCCTGCTGCAGCACAGGACTGCACCACTGGGCACGGGCTGCTCCAGGCAACACAGCTCTGGAAGGACACGGCACAGATCTGGGCTGCTCTGGCAGATGGCAAACACAAACACATCCAAAGGGAAGAGTCATCCTAAGGGTAAGTCAGCACCCCAGGGGCTTCAGAGAGGATGGCACCTGTAGCTACCAGCTGGAGTATGGATAGCTGCAAGGAAGGAACTTCAGTTTTCCATCTGCCATCTTCTCCAGGATATGCTGCTAGGAATCCTTTGGGTTGTTCCTTTGATTTACATTTAGCAGTACCTACATGGGAAATTTAATTTAAAGTAGAAATTTTATTTCAGCAAGGGTGGCTGAACATGGGAACAGGTTTCCTGCAGAGGTTGTGGAGTCTCCATCCTTGAAGATAATCAAATCCCAACTGGACATGGTCTTAGGTAGCCAGATCTGGGTGACCTTGTTTAAGGGCAGGGAAGCTGGACCAGAGCACCTCCAGGAGCCCCTTCCCACCTAAACAGCCCTGGGTTTCTGCCTAAAAACTCCAGGAGCACTTCAGGTCAAATGGAAATTACAGCTGAAGGCAATTACGGTCCACCTCCTTGCCCTTGCCCTGGCACAGCCCAGAGGTGCTCACAACATCTCTAACCATCAGCCGATTTCCAGCTGTGCGTTTCTTCCTCCCGCTGCAAGCTTTGGCATGGGCAGCTCTCATCACTGCCACCACCCAGACCATGGGGATGAGGGATAAGTCTCCTGTCACATGCATCAGACACTGGGGGACTTGAGGCAGGAGCTGGGCACGTGCCATGACACAAGGACAGGTACAAGGAAGCTCTGCCCTCCCAAGCCTAATTGCTGAATCCTC
Organism: Monarcha castaneiventris obscurior; assembly: GCA_026261815.1. Lineage (NCBI taxonomy): Eukaryota > Metazoa > Chordata > Aves > Passeriformes > Monarchidae > Monarcha > Monarcha castaneiventris. The sequence goes on from JAMPIT010000472.1 coordinate 5,700,754, forward strand.
GCCAAGTCACACTGGGGGAGAGGATTATCAGCCCTGCAGACACCATGAATTAAAATTCAGACTTAATTAACTTTGAATGTATCTAGATTTAGAATGCCAGAAAAGCATCCCATGAGAGGAAACACGAGGTGTTTCAGGCACTGCAAAACCCTAAGTCTAGTCAAGCTATCAGGCAGTATTTCCCAGGCAATTTGGCAGAGTTAAGACAACTCTGCCGAGAGGTCTCACTGCTAATATTTGGACTTATGGTTGGGCTGTGAAATGCAATGTTGCTGAAGCAGACACACATCCCAAGTGGTAAGCTTTGGAGCTGTTTGCAAGGGGTTACGGACACATTAAACACAAGCATCCCCTGAAGGAATGAGGAGCTCTCAGTTCGGAGGAAAACACTGAAAAATTGTTGCCTTAATGCCACCCTCTTTTTAATCCCTGTAGAGGTCCCAGTCAGCCCATGCACACCCTGCAGCAGGTATGAAGGGAAACACTGCCTTAACTTCTTCAGGAAGAGGAGAGGCTTCTGCTGTTGGGCAGCACCCTCACTCAGCTCTGAGTTGTTACACAATGGGTTGATCCCAGCCCTCAACGTGGTGCTGTGGATTTGTGTTGAAGTGACACCATTTTTAGGAGACTGACAAGTAGATGTCCTGTCCATGAAACCTGCAATAGTTTTCAGTCTCCTCTGTACCTCTCTTCAACAGAAAGACTCCCCAAGGCTGGTGTGAAGCTGCTGCTGGGGGGTTGTTGCATGGTTAAGATACCCTGAATGCAGTGCCAGGTGAAGGGTATATCCCACGAAGTGCCATGGCTCAGCTGTGTTGTGAATGACCGCACCACCTCTGCAGAGCAGGAGCACCCTCAGCGATTCAGGGTGAGGTGGCCTCCCAGAGATGGCAGCAGATGGGCACACGGAGCTTTTGTCAGGCAGCACCAACTCAGGGCAGGCAGCAGCACCAGCCAGAGGCTGTGCTGCCAGCCGGGACTTGGTAGCCACTGTTCTCAGGCATTGTATACAGCCCTCACCCGAGAGCTTGGCTAGCACCTGACCACCTGGAAAGGCAGCCACCAGGCTGTGACCAGCTGTCATCTCACAAAAAAATCCCCCCAAATGTTTTCTCCAGCCAAGTATGTTACAATTTAATCCAATCCCCACTCAAGGGACACAGCAGAGGAGAAGAGCCTGCAGCTCAGCTGACAGCAAGTGGGACAGTGCTCGGGGAGCCGTGGAAAGATGCAAAACCACGGAGGCAGCAAGGGGCCAGAGAGGCCCCCCCGCACAAGTGGGAGCAGAAATGGCAAGGGCAGGCTGGAAACAGAGCAGTTGCTCTCCAGGGACTCTCACATGAGGAAACTTGAGCAAATTTTCAAACCTGCTGTAAGCACTGGAGGTGTGACCAAAGTGCTCCTACTTCCCCTGCTCCTCCATCCCTGCCCCAGCGGGTTTTTGTGCCACACAGCAGCCTCCCCCTGGAAGAGAGGGGTGTGTCTCTGTCACCTCTGGGACACAAAGAACACTTTTTTCTGCTTTGAGAAGAAGCCTTGTCCTGGCTGTGACACAGCAGGACCCCACCCCCACTCTCTCTTCCAGCCAGCCCCATGAGCAGGAGCCTGAACCATTTCTGCATCCCACTCCTGGTGTCCCAGTCACAGCCTGGCCACAAGTGGGCCCCGCTCCCCGCCTGCCCTCTTGGATTTGTGTAAGCCTTGGGTTTATCGGAAAGTACGTGCCCTCCCTCCTCATCTCATTGCATAATGTTGCATGGCTGCAAAGCTGCAGAAACTCTCAGCTACATACAGTCATTTCCTAATGCCCTACTTTAAATAAAGGGGTTTTTAACAAAAACCAAACCCACAAACATCTAAAATGTTCTTATAGTGCAGGTGGGAAAAAACAAAAGTCAAAGAAATTCAGAAATTGCTACCTCTATTCCTTCAGGGGTTCTTCTAGATACAAGAAATATTTAGGACTGAAGAGAGTTAACTTTCTACAGTTTCTGCTTGTTCATTAAAACATGACTGTGTAGAACACGTGCCCAGCACCACATTACTCACTATTATGTCATGGCTGGGGAAGGGGAAGTGAAGGGAAAATAAATATGCCTAATGTGACAGCTCAAACTTTGCTCTTTGCTATCGGGAACACCATCAACTGGACTCTAATCTCAGAAAACAGATTGTTATTACCCATGGCCCTTCAGCAAACATTAGTGGTGTCCACAATCACATTTTCCCTGAAGAAATATTCTCCTTGATGTCCACAGATGTTCCCAAGTGCTCCTATAAAAACAGTTCTGAATTATCTTTCAGCTCTGGTAACTCATGGTACAGCACTCACCAGGATTGTACTTTTCAAATCTAGGGGTGGTGGCATTTAGTTTGTTTCCATAGTGGTTGGTAGGGGTTTTTTTTGACACATTCACTCCTATCTTACTGCATGAAAAAAATTCTCAGGATTCCAACAGCAATTAATCCAGCTCCAAAATTCTAGTTTCCTTCTGCTCCTCAGAGCTGCCACCATGTCTTCTGCTATAATGCAATCTTTTTAAATAGATTTATAAAGCTTGCTTACATGAAGTAACACAAGCGAGACACATTTACAACCAAAGTGACTTGCCTTCAGACAGTTCTGATAGGTTTTCTTTCTTGGTTTTTTCGGTTGACCCTTGCTTTCTTTAGTTAGTAAGATACCAGCTCACAACCCAATATAATATTCAGGCACTAGGCTTTTCATTTGTGAGTAGGAGTCAGATCTCTACATTTTAGTTATGCTGGCTTCATCTTTTATTTAAAAACAAAAATAAAAGAGAACCACATGAGCCCTTGAAACAAACCCAGGAGAGGAACGGGTTCCACCCTGGCAAACCACACTGACACAGACAGGCCCACAAGGAGCACTGGATATTCAGAATATTCAGAGGTGAAATTTTACTTCCTATCTCCAACAGTATTTGAAAGAAATAATGGTTTTCAGTTCAGACACTGCCCTGAAGCAGTGTGCCTTGTATCAGAGTTTGCCTGTGTGTGATCCTGGCAAGTTGTTAGCCCAACTCTGTGTTTTACATCCCTCCCACTCTGCTGGGAGGCATGCCCTGCAAACTTTCAGCCATGTGGGAAGGATGGTACTGGGCTTAGAGGCTAAATGAGCCAGTCACCTCTTCCAGGAGTTACCGCCATGTTATATACAAAGGTAGTTACAGGAAATGCTCCAGAAGACCCCATAAACTCTTCCCAATAGAAGTTTAATCCCAAGATGCGTATTTAATAAGGGGAAAGTCCAACAACTTACTATTGGAATACAGACAAGGAAACCAACTCCTGGTTCAAGTAAAGTTATGAACATCTCATCCTCAGAGATAAAAATGTTTGTTTGCAACACACATCCATGAAGAAAAGGATGGATGGGATGCGTCAACAACTGTCTTTTCTGAGACAAAACACATTGTGCATTCTTTTTCCCTACACTTCATGTTCCTCCCAAAGCACACACCTATAGCATATTTTTAATTGACATGTCCCATATTCCTCATACCCACCCAACATGTTTTGTCTTGGTCTCATGTGCCAGTCCCTTCCTATCCTACTTTACCACTTCTATGTAACTCATTACTTCCTCCTGTCCTGCTAAGGACTTGAGTCTATCCCCAACAGGTTGGCAATTTACATCTCATCTGTCTCTTCCACTTTTAGAGCCAACTCCTTAGGGAGCTATGAGCTTGGGGGCTTTTTTTGTTTTTTGTATTTCAGGAAAGGGATAAATGTTCTGTATATTCACTCATCTTCAAAGCCATTGGGAAAAGCTTGATGAAACTCAGTAAGTGGTAGTAAAAATCAACAGAGCAAATTCTCTGGAACTGGTTTTGACTGGTAGGAGAACCTTGAAACCCGCTTCTGTCGGCTGCTATCCACCCCTAACAGACAGGATCAAGCAACTCTGATGCAGCAGATGTTCCAGAGTGAACACAGCTCCTGTACAAACAGACTTCGGTACATGTGCTGTAATTACTTACATTCAAGCTTTACACATGAAAAAAGAAAAAAAAAGCTGACAATGGGAGACCCAGAGATGCATACTTCTACCCCCATTCTCTCCAAAAAGCAGGTGAGACCCACGAATTTCTTCCAAGTCTTTGTTGCTCAGTACTCATAAATTCCCACTAGGTATTTGCAAGAGCATGCAGCTATCTGCATGCCTGCAGGCAAGGTGCAAATGCTAGACTCCTGGAGTTTTGAGACTTTGAGTTTGCTACTGTCACTGGACATTCTCCCCTCTTCTTCAAAGCATTCAGCATGCAGAGAAATGGTTCTTTTCAGTCTGGCCATATTAACCAGTATGATGGAGATGTGATCTCTCCACTCCTGACCTTGAAGTGGTCAGCACAGCCAGATGTTTTACACATGATACAGGCTGTCAGCTCTCAGATCTGCAAGAGTCTTTTCTGAGAAACACCCAAGAGAAACACTCCATTTTCCCTGGTGTAGTGTTTGATTTTACTATGCAAACCAATCCCCCTGCATATTGTGCTCAACAATGTGATAATTAAAAAAAACAAAACCCAAACCAGGTCTACACAGGATGGTTTCAAGAAAGGTTCCTTCCTTGTTCAATGTAAAACAAGGATGGGGAAGAGGTACTTTGAAGAGAACTTGTAAGAAGTTACACAGCACTGAACAAGGAAAAAGCTTCAAAGCACTTTGCCATCATCTCAGTGCTGCTACACTTGGGTTCCAACCTAAAAAAAACTATTGAGAATCACTACACCTTAGAGCAGAAATGAGCACAACTGGCACCCCAGTGCCAAGAAAGGTGCACTAATGCTGGAGACTCATCTGAAGATCCAGGTAGCTCTTCCTGAACTAGCAGAAGACAGACAAGCACATGCAGGGGGCTCCACAAAAGCTAGAGCAATGTCACAAGCACAGATGTTTCTTTGATTACCATACAGTCATTACAAAGCTCATCAAAAGTGGAGGAATATTGTGTGGTAACTCATACAGGTTTACACCTGCAGACTCTACCATACTTCTGTCATCCCTCAAGGGTACATAATTCATTGGGAGCCATGTAAAACTGAGGAGATCCCACTAAACCTTACAAATGTTTGAATATGTTTGAATATGACCTTCATTTTGTACCCCACGTACCTGTCAAAAGTGGCGAAAAAAAATAAGCTGACTCTACATCATTATCACTCTTCAGAAAGCCTAAAAATGGTCCTGTTTTTGAGGGAGGAAACCATCAGGAAAATGGTCACCACACCCAGGTAACTACAGGCAGTCTAAAGAAAAAAAGTCCCAGATCCTTCTCCAGAGCAGAAACAGCTCTGACTAAAAAATCCAAAAAACCACCACAACAAAAAAACCCAAATACAAGCAAAAATCCCAACCAAACACCCACAACAAAACAACCAAAATGCCACATACCCCCTGTATCAGGGAGCATTTATAAGTTAGCTGCTACAGAGTAGTTTTAAAAATTACAAAGATTACAAATAACCACATAGTTTTCAAGAACCTTTATACATCATCTTTTTTTAATTAGATTAGCTTTACAAGCAACTTGAGAGCTCTTTCATAATGAACACTGCTTTTGAAATTACACAACTTTATAGGCAACCTGTAAATGAATCCTGAATTTCTTTGCCTGCTATAGATAAAGGTCTCATATTTCACAGCCAGCTAACATCATGAATAAAAATAGCATTATGAAGCTTTATTTTTAACCAGGACTAGACACATACAGATCATAAGACAGTTTAAAAAATAGTTTTAAAACAAGGACCTGCTTGGTGATGCTCAAGACTGAATATTCAACCGACATGAAATGAACAGTTTCTGAAGGACATGGAAGAAATGGCTGACCTGATTTGTTGACCCTGTTGTAATGACTTACATGGAGTGAAAAATTAAGCACTTTTTAAACCTGTCTGGCAAGCACAAACCTACAGTGTGATTAGAATTTGATACGCTGTTTAACTGCAGCAGTTTGAATTACAGAGGGACTGAAATGAGTTTAAAGGCTTATGCTTACACTTCTAAAACAAAACCAAACTCCTGTTAAAGTAGTACTAATGAAGATGAAGTAGAAGAGGTGACTTTTTTGCTTGTTTCACTGGTAGCCTAAATGCACTGCAGACCAGACAGTAATGAAGATTTGCACTCCTTGGCCAGGTTGGCAGAGGCACTTACAGTAAAGGTATCCTGTCTGTTTTACTGGGAAAAAAGAGGAAAGAGGAAGAGAACTGTACAGGGCAAGAACTTACTAAAAAAGGGAAAAGTGAAATCAAAACAAAACTGGGATTTCTGTTGGTTCTCCTAAATGATATACCAATACTGAATTTTTCCCCCTTCTGTCAGTTTGTTACTAAACAATTAGCTTTTTCATGTTTTACATGAACAATAGTAATGTTTTTAATAAAAAATTACTGAGCTTTCCATAGAAAAGGTCTCTAATTGAATACAAACTATACAGATGCTAAAATTGTCACAAGTTGTAATATATACAGAAATATTTCTGTACACTCACATTGTTTTGGCTAAGTAAGGAAATAAGGGACAGATAGAAAACTGCAGTGGGTAAGGTGAACAACCCCCAAACTCCTGTAAATACGAATGCTGTCTTTGATAGGTTTGCTTTTGTTTTCTCAAGCTTTTAAAGCTCAGGAAAAAAAAGGAAAGAAGAAGAAGAAAAAAAATCTGTGTCCAAAACATCCATTTCTTAAAAATAAGAATATCAAAGTTTCTGCACATCTCACTTTCATTCTGTGACGTCCCATCTCCTTGATAAAATAAAAACAATGTAAAAGAAAGCAAATGTTTTCTTACTGAATATAAACCTCAGTATTGATCAAAGGGCAGTGCCTTTTTGGGGAAATCCTTCAGCAACAGTGAAAATTTAAAGATGTATTATTGCACAAGGAGCCTACAGAGTGATGCACTTCAGCTTCAGTGTGCTGACCACCTCCTTGATACTATATAATAGATCAAGGTGTCAGCTTACAGACTGAATGGGACACCAACATTTGAAAAGGAAATTTAAAAAAGTGAATTTTAGATATTCTATTAACTTATATACAAAGGAAAGAGGGGTGGCAAGTATTTTTTAGAAAAGGGAGAAAGCTCAAAAATTTCTGTCAAGTAAGTAAGGAGGTTCTGGGTACCTCTAATAGCCTAGGAAAGCCCTTGTATATTCTTGTAACTTGATGGTATTTACCAGGTCCCCAAAGCCAATGACAGCAACCGATAGTGTCAAGTTCACTTAGTGCCAGTCACTTAAAAAATAAAAACAAACATCCCCCCCTCCAAAATAAAAAAAAGAAACCAAAGAAAAGAGACAGAAACTTCCCCTCTGTGGATTCAACATACAAAACCACAAACTGAATGTTACTAATAGCGAGATACTGATTTGCTTCTGTTAATAAGGTTCCAGAGAACATAGTCAAAAAAAAAAAACCCAATACAGCAGCAATCTTTAAAAGTTAAGATTAGTGTGAGATATGATATAAAACAATCAGACTTTTAGCTGGTAATTAAAGTGCTCCTTTTCTGACTTAAGGTGTAAAGAAAATTAAAGTGATTATCAGTTACTGGCAACCCTTACATTAAATTAGGTCTTTCATGGCAGAGGAGAACAGTATGAACAGTTTTACAAAAATAGATCCATGTTATATTGGAGAATACTGTAATTTTTTTCCTTTTTTTTCAGTTTTTCTTTTTTTTTTTTTAAGACTCAATTTTGATAAACTGTACCTGGTCATACAAAAATTACCCAAAATTCAAACTTTTACCATATAAAAAAAGGGAGAGATGAAATGGATTCAGCTGGATGACAGGTCTGGCAAAATATAAGGATGGACAAATTCTATGTAGGGCACTTATTTATGTCCAGATGCATAATGGTGTTTCTTACTGATTGCTTATCTTCTTCACATAAGCAGTCACAGGCCTGGAGTCACAATCACGTAGTACAATGCTTCAGCAGTCAAAGAACCTTCTTTTTGATGCAACATTGAAACACTGTTTGCTTCCATATTAAGATGTTGGTTTGTTGTTGGTTTTCCTTTATCTTGTTATTCACATTCAAAAGTTAATAGATAGCATCAAGATTTATCAGGGAGAATAGCAAGGGGAGTTGCTAAATCAAAGGCTTATAAAACGTCTTTCCCAACTGAGTCAGAAGGTTTATTAAGTTCAACCCTCACACCTTTTTCACCTGCAGAAATATGAAAAAGGAAAATGGTATTTTTAAGCATTTATCAAAGTACAGTCTAACAGGCTACATCACTTTCCAGAATAAAGTTTTGCTATCAAAACACAATATCCCACGAGCAAGTAAAACTCACACATATTCTGCATGGCTTTAGTTAGACTGACATTTATCCAAAAAATGAATAGTTTTCTATTTGATGACATTTTATTCTATAATTTCATATATTATTGTCAGCAGAAAATAAATTGCATCTTGCACAATTCTTGCTGCAGATACAGAGCAAAAAATGCAATTTTAATTGCAAATGAAAACTGAAACCAATTAAGAGCAAAGTGATACTGAAGGAGGAGGAATTTCTTCACAGACAGGGTGATTAAACCCTGGAATGTGTATGAAGGTGGAATGAGCTGCAAAGGGAGGTGGTGGAGTCACCATCTCTGGCAGCACCACCTCAGTGCCATGGTCTAGTTGACAGGGTGGTGTTCGGTCACACTTTGGATTTGATGATCTCAGAGGTCTTTTCCAACCTGATTCTGTGATTCTGTGGAATTTAAACAACCCAGCCTTCCTTCCTTAAGTGCCTGCACTTTAGGGGGACCCTGTAGAGGGAGGGGAGCAGAGGAGGGAGCACCTTCCCTTCAGGCTTGAGCCCTCCCCAACCATTTCTCTGCACTCCTTCTAAAAGGGCAGCAGCTGAAGCTGTGCAGAGGCAACAGAAGAGCTCTGATCCAGCAAGGCCAACCCCAGGAGCTGCAGAGTTGCACACTTGTGACATGAAGGCCGGCTTAGAGACAGACAGGCTTCCTGTAGAGACCAGGCAGGCGTTATCCAGCAGTCCTGATTGCCTGGGAAGTCACTGTGCCTTGCCAGGCATGTGCCACCAAGCAGTGGGACAGGCTGCCTGGCCAGAGATGAGGGGCTCCCTTCGAAAGCCAAGCAGGAGCTGCACTGCTCTTGCCACTCCCAAAATGCACGGTCACCAGAGCACCAGGAGGGACTGAACTGAACTGTGCACAGCTCTGGGAGCTTAGGAGCTCCTGACACCTAACAGCAGTGAATGGAAGTCTCAGTAGGAAATGGTTGGCACACGTCTTCAACACCAATGGTTTCAGAGCTCTTGACAAAACTGTGTTCGTGCATGTGTGCACTTGAAGTACACCTGATCTGGGTTTGTTTTTAAACTACTGTAACAAACACAAAATTGTGATGGCAATTACAAGCATGACAGAAGTCCTATGCCATTTCTCCTTATAATGCTAATTTGAACAGGAAAATTAGATCAACTTCCTCTTGAGGGAGAAGCCAGAGAAGGAAAACAGATGCTGGATAGGTGAAATTGGAAATGAAGGAAGTAAGTCCATTCTTTGATTACAGATTTTAATTTTAGGCTTTCTTTTTTCCAATATAAAAATTTTAGTCAAGTAAAGTTGTATTCACTTGTTGAATCCCTATAGTCAATCAAAACTATTTCCAGAGCTCTCAGTTCTGCAGTGCCTTACACAGTCTCTGGTGCATTTATCCTCCACATATATTAGGGAGATAAAAAGTGGGAGAAGCTGCATCTCCCGTGTAAAAACAGTGAGCAGCCTCAGGTCTCAGAGGAAGCGTGAGCAGGACAGGCATTGACCTGGATTTCACAAATCACTGCCCAGGAGTTCAATCCCTGGGTCACCCTCCCTGTAAAACCTGACTCGAGTTACACCACTTTCTCTCTTCTTTTTGTGCAGAGGGTGGGCTAAGGAGACAAGGCTAGACTTAGCTACACTTCCACAAAGAAATAACAATGATAAGAAGAGCTTACCTGTTAGATATTTTACTTTAGCTCGTGCTCTTTCATCTGCATCAAAATACCACACTGTTATTGCGTACCTAAAGAAACAAGAAAAAAGAACTCCTGAACTATGAAGGAAAATACCAGTGAAGCACTTGACATGAAACACAACCTAAATTAGATGATACTTCCACAGTCAGAAGAAAGCTTTCATAAAGCAAGCAGCTGGTTTGGGTTTTTTTCCTCCCAGTAGGTATTACCTGAAAAGTCATTGAAAGGGTGACACTGATGCTCCAAGTTTACACTCTTTTTCCTAATGAGTTGTTATTATGGTTCTTGTCCAGAAAAAAGTCTCTGCCCACATCACCTTGCCCTGTGACCTTATTTTTTTACTAGGCCAAGTTCATCACTGAGTCACACTGCAGGATCATCTTTTTTTGGACATTTGCCACAAGGGACAATTAACTACCCCTTCTTATGTGGCTCCTCTGGTTTTCCACTGCCCATAGAGGATTTAAATACAAAATGCCAGCTATTGAGAAAAGACTTTAAGGAGCTTTAGTAAATGGCATTTCACCCTCTGACTCTTCTGGGAGCAGAAAGGGGGAGGGGAAAGTGGTCCAGCTTCTGGAAAAGCTGCAAGAGGATGTGGTGAAGGCAGCTTCAAGTTACTTCTTGCAAAGGTAGTTGTGTTATCTCACAGCTCCAGTCAATGTTCAGTGCTCTGGCCATCCAAACACGTTAGAACATGGGCAACAGGAAGTCTGAATCAATGACTCAAATGATTTACCTATTACCAGTGTTTGGAAATGTCACTTATCAGGTGGGGGCACTGAATGTGGGTACCTTTAGCATCAACCACTGCCCTGCACTGAGGGACGAAAAGAGAGATCAAGTTTCCCCTGTGCTTCAGACTGGGAGCAACTCCTCTAATACTCCAGAAAAATATTTGTGTAACAATGGTTGTTTCTGTTCCACAACCCTCACCCAATTCCCAAATTAGAATGTGGCAGCTTAGTTAGAAAATTACTATTTTCTGGCAGCTCCCTCCCAACAAGAGGAAACATTGAACTGAAGTACCCAGTAAATCTTCCAGTAACACAGTAGGGTGCTAAGGACAAAGGGAAGGGAGAAGAGTTTAAAGCCACTACAGAGAAATAATGAAAACAGCACCCTTTAGCTAAATTGAGGTCTGCTTATGGCTCTGTGTGCTCCCACCCAGCTCTGCCAAGCACACACTCAGACACTTCCCACCGACTCACTTGGGAGGTTTTCTCCAAAATAAGAGATCAGGCATCACTACAAACTCAGCAACACAGGGAAGCCTAATCAGCCATTAGCAGAAACAACCCTCCTTTATGTCAGGTCATAATTCAGAGTGTCACTAATTTCTCATTTCTTGCTAAGACAGGCATCATGCAGTAGAGAGTCCATCATTCCTACCTTGTAGCAAATGCTGGCTGTACTTCATGAGGGTTGCGGCGATCAGACCAGAAGAATAGCAGTCTATCAAATTTGGGTTCAATATCAGCAAATTGGGCTTTGCCTTCTGGAAATATCCGAAGGATGCCTCCACTTACCTACAAATGAAATATTTTCAAGCAATGCTTGAGAATGATATCACGTTGTATTTAAAAGTACTAAATATCACATTGAAAATATTTCAGACACTTGGAACTGAAACAAAAGCCTTTATCAGGTGCTACAGAAATTACGAATCTATAGCTTTTCTGTCAATACATTTCATTTAACACAATGTTTAACACACTTTTCACTGAGTGATTTCAGAATGCTTGCAAATATTAAACGTGCATTCACGTTTAAGTAAAAGCTGTGAACTTAGATGGGGGAGGGGGCTTGATGAATTACCTATCAGCAAAAAAAAAAGAGGACAAGACTGACTGATGTTACACAGGTGGCTAAAAACACACCAGCATAGATAAGAGAAACATTTCACATCTGAGTTTCGCCCTTCCTATTAAAGAGATTATTTCATTTAACTGAGGCACAAGTTTAAGTGTAATTAAAATAAGGAAAGGGTAGGAAACTTCAAACTAAAGCTTGAATCCTTACTACTCATGGTCAATTCAGATCTCTTCCAGGTTTTGAAAACAGTTGAACCTACCTATGTATGTCTAGAAATAAGCACAAATAGGTGGGGTTACTTATATTTAAGTCACATTAACTTCTTCCTGCTGATGGTGTTGATGTTGTTAAATCTAACTATAGATGGCCACCACAGACCTTCATGTCCTAACAGACATAACAGTGCAAGTACTAACTAGGCAAATCAATGTAAATGACAGGGGCATCTGTGATCTAAATCAGCAAACAAGTAACAATTTAGATCCATTTCTTCTCCTAAAGAAAGTGTGACCTTCTTTTTTCAATAAGAAATATACTTGGTAGTATATTAATTTGTAATTTAAAATAGATTTTGCAGGAAATTAATGCCTTTGCTCATAAATTAAATAACCAGCTAGTAATTTTTTCACAATTATTGTGAAAATGCAATTTGCTTGACTTCTACACTCCAGTATGTATTCACTTTTTTTTCCAAGAGAGAAACCATAAATCAACTAAAAATGCCCCAAAGCTGCATTTTAAGATGTTCAGTACAAACAGTATGCTTATATGCAAAGATGCTATCATGGTAAAAAAAAATGTATTTTCTAATTGTAGGATTCAGTTTGAATCCTACAATGTGTCAAAGAGCACATCAGAAACAAAAAGCTTGAAGTGCATCCATTTGACTCAGCTTTCTGATCTACCAGCTTTATGCAAGTATGTTATGAGGGAAAAAAAGAAGAAAAATAACAACTCTCATCTGCTATCTGTGGTATCCATATCTGGTGCACGCAATGCACAGAATCTGACTGCTCCTATGTGCTCTTCCACATGCTGCTACCTAAAACTCCCTAAAAAAAATGAAGCATCAGTAATTTTATCTTTCTTTTTTCCCCATACACCATGAGAATAAACTTCTCCATCGTTAATGGCAGGGAAATCAGAGAATTAGCAAAGCTGTCTGCATTACTCTTTCACGGTCTCAATACTGCCACACTTAGTTACAACTATTCTTCAAACCTATCTAGTCCCTTTGAATCAGTAGGAAAATCCTTATTAAAAATTCACTTTATCATAGCCACTAGTAGTAAATTCTTAGACCACTTGAACTGTGGTAGAAATCTGTTCTATACCCTGTATCTACAATGATATAAGACTTGTGCTGCTTTGAACTATACTGATGTAGCAATGACTGTAACACTTGGCTTATTTGAAAATGCTCCCAAGCTACAGCATCTTTCTTTTTATTAGCATACTCAAATAAGTAATCTAGTTGCACAAACAGTAAACTCAAGATTTAGCAGGAATATAAGGAAAAATTAAATTAAGAATATATGAAATTGCCTTTAATTTCTCTTTGTGCACAGGGGGGCATTTACCACTTTACTTCAATCTTACTACCAAGAAGGTCCTGCTGGCATCATTCAAAACCTTGAAAATAAATGCTTCATCTCTATCTGCTCTCACTAACAACAGAATTAGGGAGGCAAAGAATTCCCACAGTTAATACCATGTAAAAACTCAACTAAGGCACAGAAATAAGGACATAAACAAAAACCTGTAGCAAAGGTGCAGTAACGAGTGTGCATCTATCTATATCTTTACATTTATATATATACATAAAAATATCTGTATGTATGAGAAAAACGTTTTAGAAAGAAATTATTGCATACCTTGGCATCCCAGTCCTTATTAAGATAATATATACATGTAACACATCTTCCATCTCCATTTGGATTATCAACATGGCGCACATATCCTGTTCCATTGCCTGGATAACAAGCCACCATAGCCTAGAGTCAAAGAATCAAACACAATAATTACTTTTATCTCTGTGTGTGGGAAAAGTCTACATTTTCTCTATATTAATTCTTAAGTAATTAATACATAAGCAACAGAAAAATTAAACCAGAAATAATGCGCAAATTATGTTTTCAGCTGTGTTTTCTTTCTAGTTAAAAACTGGTTTAGAACACTAACAGATGTCGACAACAAAGGCATGAAAGTCACTGAGAGGAACACTTAATTAAGGCATGGAAGGTGGGGCTATTCTCATGTTGTGACTAATCATTCAGACTTCCCTCCCCTGAATGACATAGAGGAGATGAAGAATGTCTTGTGTGTAATTTAATAGCTTCTCCTTGTGATAAGAAATCTTCCAGACTCAAGTTCAGACAGCTCTTTTTATCTTTTTTTTTTTTTCCCCTGTGTTTCCAATGCAAGAATTCCTTTCCAAAAAATGTCAAACTTTATTTTTAGGAGACTTTTAGACAAAACCAGTAGCCCATGTTACTCAATCACTCCAAGTGCATTCTTGGGCTTGTGTTTTGTCCTGTACATAGGAGGTCTTTGAACCTTTGTTGAAACAAACCTACATGTACAACAAAAACATCCTTTTTAGTCAAGAAGTGAGAAATGAAAAACAGACACCGAGCAGTAATCTGCAATAACCTTCTGACATCAAACGGCTCCCAGTGCAGCAGTGTATTAAACTTCCCATGCTGCACTTTGCTCAGCTGGCTTGAAAGACCCCTGGAAGGCGATTTCTGAGTCTTCAGACATGCGGATGTGCGTGTGAAACAAACTGGCCCTTGCTCCCAGATGGCCTGATTAGCTTGCTTAGCTAGCAGAGCACACGGCTGGTTCGTTGCACAGCACATCCCTGCATCTTTATGCCTTTGCTCAAAAATATCAATTATTTCAGTTTTTTGAAAGAGATCAGAACAAAGTTTTCCAGGACAAGTCACCCACTGCCACCACAGCACTCAGATGCCTGCAGTGACAATATCGTACCTGCAAGAAATTGCAGCATGAATTAAAAAAAAACAACCAGCCAAAAACCAAACAAAAAGGTGAGTTTCTACCAACAAAGCAACATACCGCTAATCTCAATGACTGTCTGCTGCATGAAAAAATGTAAAAACTTTTATGAACAAACATTCCTGTCTAGATTTAGCCTGGTTAAGTTAGAACTCTAAGTCAGACCTCTGCGTTGCAAACTCTTTCACCTCTCATGTAATACATAAAAAATATTTTCCCAATAAAGCAATTTTTTTGCTTTTTACTGTTAATTTTAATTCCCCCCCCCCCTTTTTTTTTAATATGCTATAAATAAAGCTTTCCAGAGTTTGTATCACCTGCAAGCATTGAGGAATACATTCAGTGCAGGTAACTGGGTAAACTGTGCTTTGTGAGAACTGAGAAATAGTTTAAAGTACTTGCAGTTCAATCAGTAAAACATTTGCATATCACATGTAAGCAGAATGCATTTTGCTGTAGCAGCAACCATTTAAAAATCTTTATTTCCATACATACTTTACTAATGGAAAAAGCAGTTTTTAGTAGCTCTGTCTAGGCAGAAATCAGAACATAGTATTTGCCAAGCTGCGACACCGCGACTAAAACGAATCCTAAAATTAAGTCCAACCTCATTCACATCAGTTGGAAGTGACTACATTTCAGGAAAGGTACTCAAAAATACAAAATTCAAATATACTTGTAATTTTGATTGGGCACTTCAGCTTCTCAACCTCTTTACTGTAATCATAATGCATTTATCATTACAGGCCTCACGTTATGAAAAAATTACACATATCAAGAATGTGATCTAATATTTGGCAAAGTCATGACTTAAAAGTTTTGCAGCAGGAAGATAAACCCACAGAAATCAAAACAGTGAGTTAAAGATACCAAATAATGTAATAAGGTTCGGTAATTTCCTTTCTTAAGGAGAAAAAAAAAAAAAAGGAAGAAAAAAAAAAATCAAAGCTGGGCTGGAAGAGGAAGATATTTGGTTTCCACTGAAAGCCAACACTCTTGACAAAAAAGTCCCATGTACCACATAAATCCTACCAAGCTCTCATGGAGTATGAACAGTGCTGAAAGCAGATCTAGGCCCAATCCTGTGACAGTATTCCTAATAACAGTGAAGTTTTAATTTAAGGGGCTTTGCTGAGACATATCATGCAAATTAAACTCTGACACTAACTGTTGCTCACTATCTGTGTGGAAACAGCTACTAAAACTCTCTCAGAATGAGAACTTGAAGATCAAGCAGCTAGAGCAATGTCAATTCTCACTTTAATCATGAGGATTTAGACTCCAAGGCAACAAAACAATATTTCACACCACACTGCTGAAGAAAAAGAGGACCAGCAGCACTTTTTGGGAAGTCTGAGGAAACACCAGTTGTCACCAGCTCCACATAAAGAGCAGCATATTCATTTCATACAATCATTTGAGTCTAAAATATTTTCAGTGTTTAAAAAGACCTGTTTTCGACTTTAGAGTCTGAAACGTCTCCTATCATCAACTCCAAGTGACGAGAAACAGTTTTGCTGCGATAACTTATCTAATATGTATTTGTTATAACAGTGAGAATGACTCAGCCTTTAGCAGCAAATTGGAAAGCAAACAAATTTGCAACTCAGCTGCTGTACCATAATATACATTGCTTTTGCCAGTGAGTGTGACAATTCCATGTCCCCAAGTAACCTATGATATGGAAGGGTACAATATGTAACTATTTATCAGACATGGGAAATATACTGCTTTGTGCAACAGACTGAAGTGAGTTCATGCCAAACTGTCATGTAGTGCAAGATTACCCATATGGAAAGGGCAAAAAAGTGATCCACGTAAATAATGAAGCTACATGCTTTTGTTGCTTTTTTAACCTTTTACAGTATAAATAAGCAAGCCAAGCCATGTATATTAAGAACAGAGAAAAATTTGTGTCTGTAGCTTTTTTTTTCCAAACACTGTTAATGGCGGTCAGTATAGTCAGGCATTTGAGACCTGGAAATCAAAGATTCCTTAACATTTTGGGCTATGAACAATAAAGTTCCTAGCTTTCCAAAACAAATCTGTCCCATCAGCTGCCCTATAAAAGCAATCAGTTAATTCAACTCAAGGTATTACTTGCATTTTCTTAACAGAAAAGGAGCCTCCTCTTTTATGCTTCTCAGGAATCACAATTTTTAAGCATTCAGTAAACTTACTTTCTGCAAAAAAATTATGTAAGCCACACATTGGATTTGTTCACTCACAGGATTCCTGCACCAATGCTTTTACTATTAACCTTCTTTAACCCAAGAGCATTCTGTTTTAGGCTGAGCACTCGTGTCTAGCACATGAGCGCTGTCCTAAGATACCCCCTGGAATTCATGAGTAATCAAGAAAGCATGAAAGTGCCCTCCTCACTCTGATATCTGCCCAACTTGTGTCTATCAAATCTCAAGTACTCACATGCTAAAGCTGCTGCTGATCACTCATTCACATACAGATGTTCTATTTGCAAATGTTTGCACTCTGGAAAATAAGGCCATCAGCTCAAATAAGCAACATTAAGTTGTTAACAGAAGAACTAATTAAAACCACAGATCTTTTGCTAAGACTAGGCAGCCTTAGTGTACCAGGCATTACTCTAGTTAACAAAAAAATGCATAAAGGTAACATCAGAGGGAATAAACCATAGTCCATACAGTTTTTTTCACGATGTAAAGACACATCAGCTAAGACTCAGCCCTGAGAGGCACAGCACAACAGTGCAGCTGAAAACCTGATTTCTTTTGGCACTAGTCTCAACCTCCTTTCACACAGAAGTATGACAGTCTCTACCATCTATAAAGAAGGAAGTCTCTTAGGAAAGAGAGGAGAATACCAGTGACACGAGAACACAAAATTCCCTAAGGGGGGGAAAACACCCCAAAACCATAAACATATAATGGAGATGTGTGTTCTATTAATTTATCAAATAAATATATTAAAAATATTAATATTTAAACTTTATTGTTTAGCTCAGATTAAAGCTGCATCAGTCAAGGAGATGTCACTTTTGCTGTTTGCTGAAGGAACTGCAAATCTCAGTGAGCAAAACAAGATGTCTAAATGCAAGACTGATGACTTCCTACCAAAATTTATCAGATGTGCTCACAAAGACTTCAATGGAAATCCTTGGCATAGGACATCTGACAGATTATTCAAAGAAAGAAAAAACCTCACACACCACTGCAAATACAAAACCAAAGAAAAAGAAAATAAAATTTAACAACGACCCATCTCTGTTTGGTCTGTGGTGCATTTCTACTTCAGAAATTTGCTCATTCCTGACACACAAGAGTCCTGAGGAAATACATTTCACTTTATGCACACATCAGACTATGATTTTTCATTAGTTGAACAAAGTAACAGATCCAAGGAGAAAAAGACTGGTTTAGTATCACCTTGTGTGAGCAGGATCAAGATTACTGACTTAAAACATTCTAGAATGGTACAACTTAGTCTGGATTCATAACTCTTCTGCAAATCCTTCACAAGCACAGACAGACACTTGCAATAGGAAGAAAATGTCAACACGGAGAAACTCCTGCCAGCCTTAACCAAAACAGAGCAATCTAAAAAAGGGTAAAATAAATCTATGACACAGCTAATGTAAGTTTTTCCATACTAACTTCCATCTGAGTAAAATTTCTTGCTGTTATCCTCCATGGTTTAGTATGCAAGGCTAGAGAAACAAGTTTTCACACATGTCAACATTGTGAAACTAGAAAAGCTGGAGAGAAATATCAGGCCCTGCAAAGTTTTCTCATTAAAAATTCATGCCTTGCAGTCATCATCAACTAGAGAACATGAAAGGGGAAAGTAAACTGCTACTTAGCAGCTTAAAAATTAATCAAGGCATTATACATCCTCAAGAGAAGAGAGGAATCTCTAAGTTAGAAACTAAAATAAAGAAAAAACTGACATGTTGCAGCCGCTTTGAATCACTGATCTTTAAGCCCTTTCTCCTAATATTAAATTACCAGTACAGCCATTCAATTTGTCCGTTAGCAAAGGACTTAGGAACCATTATTCTCTGTTGCATTTTTCTCTGCTGATATGGTAAACACCCAGCTGCAGAGTGAAGGAAAAAAAAACCCCAAATACCAAAACACAAATCAACAATTCCCCACCACCCAAACCAATAACTACAGCAGTTAAAAACTAGAAACAGTAACTACAGCAAGCACCAGGTATTTGTGCCATCTTTTGCAGGAACAGAGTAAGCTGCTCTTTCAGGAGAAAAAACCCCAACAGTTGAAGGCAAGGATGGCAAACACAGGTCACCCTCTCTTGTATTTTGCAAAGATTTTAACAGCAAAGCTGGAAAGCTTGGCAAAGTGAAGGCAAACAACTAAGAACAGAGATGAAAAATGAACTTAGATAGGAAGCGAGAGAGGAAAAACTGAGAGTTGACATAGCTGCTTATGCTATTAATAGAATCAGCACACAGCTATGTACATGGATTACATCTTCCATGACCTTCTAGGGAGTTCAGTAACCCGACCCACCTCCCTCCTTCCCAGGCTTTTCAATGCAATGGCCAATACAAGATTTCTACTTGCTTTGGATAGAACCACATTTCATACACATACAAAAATCAAGCAACATAACGTACCATGCCATACCATCAAAAGTTTGGCACAACATATTAATACCTTTATACATTGCTTATTTCTAACTTGCCAAAGATGCTGATTTCTCAAATCAAGTTTCAGAAAAAGCTTTGCCAACCCAGCAGTTCAACTCCTCTTCAAGTCGTGGCTTTACTCCTGTCTTCATTTTTACATGACCTTTACCTGCTCACAACATTCACTTCAAACATCCTAATAAACTGACGCAAGCCAGAGGGCAGCAATTTTCATGCTGGTTCAGTGGCCACATTCAGCTGAGCTCTCTAGGGCCAGAAGAGCCACATGAAGTTTGGATCCAAACAGCTTGAATGTAACCATGGTGCCACTCAGCAAAAACCAGGTCAGGTATTTTTCACTGTAGCAACATCAAGTTTGGTATTCTCCCTTTACCATTCCAGACTAATTGTGCTCAACGCAGGACCACACGAAGTTCATTTCCAAGTATCATTCCTTTAATCCATGCATGTCCTATGTCCAAGAAATACTCTTCAGCTCTTGAGCTGCTGAAGAAATGTGCATACAAATCTAGATGATTCATCAGTTCTTACACATGGCACAGGAAAAAACACAGAACTGCAGTTGCTTTAAGTCTGATATTTAGGAAATTACTGTGCACATGGGTTGTGCTTACACTGTGAGGAATACATCTAACAAAATAAAAAATAGGACAGAGAAGCTCTTATAAAACAATCAAGCGAGAGGCATTAACCAGGGGAAGATGGTATTGATTCTCAACATGGGGGCAGAAGAAGGCACAATCCCTGCTCGGAGGCTTTGACTGAGACTTGGAGAACCCATCTCCAAAGGTGAACCCACGAGCAATGGAAACCAGCGCTACAGACAGACACAACAGGGAAATCTAAAACGCACTTCCCAGCTGAAGTTCTGCAGCTCTCATCACTACTAAACTGAGATAAAAGTGCTAAAACATTAATGAGCTTTTCTGCTCTCCTGTACCTGAGCTCATAAAGCTGCAAGTCTCAAATCTCCAAAGGCCAAGAGAGGGCTGAGTCAACTTACAAACGGCAAGGAAAAAGAAAGATTGTATCTTCTGTAACAGTCAACACAGTGGCATTTTCCAGGCTGCTAGCCAGGTTAGGGGGGACGTGCCTATTCTCAAAATTGTGCCAGTTTAACCAAAAGGTGATGCTTTAAAATTGAGTCAGTGAAGGCACTGCAAATACACCTGCAGTCCTTCAATCTTATGAAGGCCTCGTTTCCATTAATTTAATGTAACTGCTTATCAGAAAAATAAAACTGAGTTCAAATCTAAAAATGTACAGAGAACTGTGCACTGGCTTAAACAGGGTAAAAAAAAAAAAAGTGAAGTTTATCTAACATATCTCTGAATACAGACAATGTCTGCATTCCCTAAAAAAAAAAAAAAAAAATTATACAAGCACATCCAAGATATGTCAATGCTTCAAAGCAGTAATTGCTCCCTCCTGTAAGGTTCAACTTAATACATTCTGATTGTTTTGATATCCAAGTCTATTGCAAACTTTAAAAAAAAGGTCAACAACACAGAACAAACAAGCAAAAAAATCCCCCAGATATACTTAATTGAGGCTTCCCAAAGAAATTAAATGAAAAGCAGTGTCACCAGAGGCAGAAAGCTCTCTTTTAAAAGCCTAGGAGCAAACACAACACTTGACTTTGCAGCTTGGAAGGATCTAAAACATACTTTGATTTGTGTCAGCCTAAATCTGCCTACAGTATGATTAAATAAGTTGACCAATACATTTCAGATTCAAACAACTGTTGAATACTGTTAAATATGTTTCTAGAATTGGCAGGCCTCCATGGCTAACTCCCCGTTCCCTTCAAGAGAAGCAGACCCATGACTCACTGTTTTGGCGCTGTACAAAAATTTGACAGAGAAGTAAGTCAGTCAACACAAATTTTAAGAGTCTGTTTTTAATTTAACACCATACTTGCTTTGAAATAAATAATACCATTTAGAAAATAAGTACTTTGAAATGTTTTTCCCCAAGATGTGGCAGAGCTTTCTGCTCTCGCATGAGACTACTCAACTTCCTAGTTTCATCACTGCCCATTCAAAAGGGGCACAGAGCAGCAACATCTTTAAGAACTAAAAATAACACAACACTAAAGCAAATTACAACAGTGCACTAAAATAGTATGAAGTTAAGTCTCATTCAGCTATATCACTTAAAATATATTCTGACAGCACTTGGTGCACATCAGATTTCCAGAGCCAACCACATGACATCAGCAGGCACACTGACGCACAACACACAAAGAAGCATGGTTACAGATTTTTAGATTATTATGTATTATCAATGAATTTGTTCAGTTGAGTGAGATCTACTGGGTAAACTTTCAACAGCAACTGGACTCAACCTTAAGGGGTCTTTTTCAACCTTAATGATACTGTGATACACTACCTTAAAAATAAAGAATGCACATTAGCCCACATGTCAAAGCTGGGGACCTGTTAGCACCAGGAGAGGCTGGGAAGGAAGAAAACACTAAGGATTAAGGCTGGGCAAGAGGTGGTTGTTTTTTGTTTCTCTATTTAAGCAAAACTTTACTGTATTATCTGTGAAAATAAATGGCTGAGAAATTTGCCATTTAAGGAATGTCATTCATCATCTCTGCCATTCTCTCCTCAAAACTATACATACTGAGAAGCCTGGAATTTCTTTCCTATAGAAGACAAACCACACACAATCATTTTGCTAACTACTAGGAGGGAGATTCATTTCTTACTTAAAACTGCAATTTTGTTTCTGTTTTAGGGAAGAAAATAGCCACATAAGCGAAATGTAGCTTGCAGGAAAGGTATCTTTATATAAATTTGAAAGTTGCACAACTGCATGGGAACAGGATTGTTTGTTTAGTACTATGGTTAGCCAGATACTTGGAAGTACTTGTGTACTGCAAGTTCCTCAAGTTTGGTAAATCTTCATGTAGATGCAGTAATGTGTCCAAGTCTAGGCCTCAGGTACCACCTCTAGATTTTAACCACAGCAAGATTTACTGTCATAAACCGTATGCTGAGGAGAATGATTTTAAAACCATTTTTAAGGCTATTTTCAAGGGGACATACATGATTCTGCATGCCCACAGAATTCCAAATTTCACACCACATACTATAGCATTCACTCCTACTATTAGAGTCCAGACAATTCTTTGAAATTATTTATATATTACAGAAAAAGAAATAACTATGCACTGAAATGCTAATAGACATTTATTTATAGGCATTGATTTCATTTATATTACTGCACTGCACAGAAGTCTGACGAAGGTTTAAAGCCAAATAGCAATGAACAGTCTGTAATATGCTTTCAAGACACCTACAATTTAAATGCAAGAAATGCTGACTCTGCCCATGCCACTTTTTATGGGCTTTCACACATAGGCTTGGATGGAGACAGTTTTTCTTTACAATCCCACCACAGTCCTGTAATAGGACCTCTTTCCCAGCTGGCATAAACATCACTTAGGGGTTTCATTATTTTAACCAGATCACCCAGTGTATCCAGATCAAATCCACGCAGGCATTACACAAATCTACTGGTATTCCAGCTGTCTCAGTTCCTTCCAGTCCGTGGGCAAAGCCTTGAGGAACAGCTGAGGCCATGCAGCACTACAGGCTGATCATAAACACCAGGAGCAGGACTGCTGACGTTGGCATGCCAAGTCGGAAAGGTGATTCCCAAACCCACCCCTACTCTGTATGTCCCAGCAGAGGCAGCCATGTCATCTCAGGTTAAGGAGGCATTCTGCTGCAACGAGAAGGCTGCACTGGCTCAGTGAACTCCTGGAGGAGGGTGGCTCAGGAACGCAGTGTATTTGCTCTAGGAGCATGTGGCCTTGCGAGCACGAGACGGATCTGAACGTACCCAACACTGACTCCAGGGAGGAAAAAAACACCTGAGGAAACTGCCTGTGCTTGTCTGGCTGATACAAAAGCCCCACTGTCTTCTGAAATGCCAATTCAGCTGACCATACAGCGAGTTTATGTTCATGGCAGCAACAAGATCACTTCTAGATCACTTTAGGACCTCCTGAAGAGCTCCTTGGTGCTGCTTCAACAGGCTTTTTCCTAGTCAATCACAACCAGGAGACCAGCGTGATGGAAAAACACATCACTCTCATGCCTTGGGAAAAATAGAACACGTTGCATTACCAACTATAAATTGGTTAAAACGGACACATATAGTTTGTTCCAAGTCTGTTTATACTTGGCATTAGGAAACTGCTATGAAGAAAACCAATCCAATCAAAAAAGTGACCTCTTTTCATCTTTATCACTATTTCAATAACAAAAACAGTATTTTTTATATTTATCATATTATTCACCCTTCCTAAAAGGCAAGCAGGCTTCTTGACAGATCAGTCCTTTACGGTGAACAACAACTAAAAAGCCTGTTAAGTGACAAGGCTCCTGTTAATTGACATGGTTATGACTGTCTATAACTCAACAAGTATTGTGGTTAGAAGCCGCATGCTAACCTCAAACTCCAAATTTCCCACTCTAAAAATCAGAAGGTAATGGAATCCAAACTCCACACAAAGTGATGATGCAAGCAGAAAAGCCATGTTGTACAACACCTGACAGAAACAAGAAAGCTTCTCGTAAACAAGTAGTCACAGAGACTTTTTTCCCTCTCTTCGAAGGCATTCGGAGGAGCACAGAACCAGGACCCCTCCCCTCAAATGCCCACAGAGAAAGTCAAAAATCTCAACACCAGTTGTGTTAGCATGCAGCCAGCACTTACATACTCTTAAACCTTCTTAAAAGCACTGTATTTACTAAGAAAGAGAAGCACACTATTCCATACCATACCTCACCTAGAAATAATGGATTTCAAGACAGGATACACACACCTCCTTTTTTCATGTTTCTGCAGAAAGGTTTATCTGTATGTTCCTAAAAATCCAATCAGCAGAAACTTTCCCAGTAAACCAAAGGACAGCTAGGGCTTTGCAATCTACAGTAGCCACTGGGGAGAGATTGCAGGGATTAGCAGTAGTAGCCCAGATCAGAGGTGTCACGTCAGACCAAGAGGACTGTTCCACATCACATCTTTATGCAACCTACATGCAAGATCTGCAGATCTTAAGTAAAGCCTGTTCCCAGCTTAACGTTGTACCAAATAAAGAAAAAAAGAATAAAAAGAGGCAACAGCATAATGGATGACAAAGTGCTTGCCTCAGTCTACAAACACCCTGAAACAACTCATACCCAAGGGTATAAACTCATCATCAACTTAGGAAACAGCAGTGGAAATTACTGATGGGCAGACAATGTACAGTGAAATGAAAGGAAGATGAAGAAAGCAGACACCAGAAAGAATGGCAACACTGACAAAAGTCTGCATTATTGGAAGGGGGAAGATAATGCCGAGTATCACAAGAACTAAGCAACAAATGGAACAGCAGACAATTCTAAAAATCCTAGATTCCAGATTTCTATACAGTCAACTTCTCCTTTAAATCAGCAAGCAATCATTTCAGATTTCAGGATTGGCAGACATAGTCTTTCAGGCAGAGACCATATTGAAAATAAACAACAGATCTTCTTAAACATGTATCTAGCATTGCACATTAACACTGGATAGAAGTTTCTAAATAGGAGACCGCACTTCAAGTAATTATCTGTGGGCAGCCAACCAATTTACTAATTTCTACTAGGTGCAGTAGATGGCCCTGTATTTTCAGTATAAAGACACTACAGATCCCAAAACTCTTTTTGTATCCTCTCTAAGTCACACCTGTTTGGAGATGGGCAACCAAGAAGAGGAAAGCTGATTTTGAAGCCAGAGAAAGGCTGTAGAGAAGAACAGGGAGGAAGGGGAGGAGCAGACAAGGACCTGTGGACAGTGGATGCACTTGCCAACCATGTGCTGCAGTAACAAAGGGAGCAAGTCCCACAGCACGGGTTTTAATTGTGACTGCCCTGCTACTAACCCCATGAAATCAAGCTGCAAGCACTAATGAGAGAGATACCTCAGCAGGCCTCAGCTGTAATTGCTTTTGGGTGTCTTCCGGCCCCTTAATGAACCACACCACAAAACATCTTGGACATCGGAGGCTACTCTCAGCGCACAGATTTGCAACCAAAGATAAGAAAAAAGCTGCTGCTCCATGCACAGCACAGCACTGTGCTCACATCCACCCACTGCGTGCAGAAGGCCACTCACATCATCTGAACTCCACGTAAAATGTTCACATGGAGTGATGCTGCAAAAAGCTACCTTGACCTCTCTGAATTGCAGCTCTGCCCTCAAGCCTATCTAGCAACTTAACCCCCACAATTCACACACACAAAAATGAGTAAAAAGACCAATATATTTTATTTCCAGGATCAATACAAGCAATGCTATACAGCTACCTCAAAGACAACTGAGAGTTACTCCAAGAATTTACTTCCTCTGTAAGGACAACCCTTAATTAAGGGTTCCCAAAGCAAGATAACCCTTCCTTAAAAATTAAGGCTAGATGATAAAAAAAAGTGTAACGGATTTTTCAAAGGAAAAAAAAATCTCAAAGGGACTCCATCTTCCCATCACTGGCAAATTCTGTTCCCCACTGAGACCCTGAAGAATTCCATCACTCCCTCCAGAAAGCTGTTCCCAAAGGGGGGGGGGCAGGAGGAAGGGGGGGTGGGGGTGCACTGGAATTTTCGTTCTTCAAAGGCAAGTTTTCTCTGGGGTTTTAATATGGAGCTATTCTAAGTTGAATTGCAGAACTTGAGGTCTCAATGGTGAGGAAGCATCATTTATTACTAGCTTTGTCTTTCAGTGGGTGTGTTCCTTCAAAGTAGCAGGATGTGAGTGCAGAAAGAGTAAGAGACACAGTAAAAACTAGAAATCTGCAAAATTCAAGTTGCTATATGAGATGAATAAACTGTACATAAAGCTAGTTGATAGTATCTTCATGTCTTGCAGTGGAATATTATTCTCCATGTTTACAAGGTCCTTTATAAAGCTATAGGACTTAACAGGTAAAAATATTGTATGTTTATCTTATTACCTCTTACAATATAATTTTGGCATAGCCTTGGCTCATGAGAGAGACAACTCCCATTTTCTATTTTCACTAAGGAAAATGACAAAGTCAGGACTCCAGTATAGGAACTCCTGTGTTGTTCTTGAGTCTGTGCCAGGTGTTAGGGAGGCCTTCAAGAGTCATTACATGTCATTTTGTCCAAACGATAGTGGAGATTTAATACAAATTTACTCAACCCATTAATTTTAATGCAAACATTAGACATTTTTAAATATAAAGCACTTTAACCATGGATCTTACTTCCAAGGCATTTCAAAATAATGGAACAGGCAAAGGAAAGACTAATAAAATATTAAATTCCAGTTGCAATTTCACTACAGCAAACGAACCTCTTTTTAGTGAAAAATGAGGTGTTACCAGCAGGATTCCCACAAGACTTGTACTATTGTTGTGTGACCTGGGTAAAGGGGGTGAAGGAGCAGCGTGATCGTGTTTAACTGCAATACCTAAATATGCTGCAGCCCATCCTCGCCCTGGCTGCAGAAAGGCACACAGAAGGGTGTAAAACAATACCAGCTGCCTGGGCAACAAAATGGGACGTGAAATTCAGGAAAGAGTAAGTGCAAAGAAATACCCGTTGGGGGAGAAAAAAAAGCTTCCTTATACAGTGATGTCTTCTAAACTGGATAACATCACTTTAGGGAAAAAAAAAAATTACTAAATACAGGCTGTTCTCCCAAGAACTTCATCTCAGCACAGCAGAGGAGGCAACTAAAGTGTCATAAATCACTGAACAAGGAAAGGCAACATAGAATACATCACCCTGCCAGCTTACAAAATCAAGTACATTAAACATACAAATTGCTTGCTTTACCTTGATTAGCAGAACCAGGAAAGCTGCACAGAAGAGCAGAAGGAATAACTAGAACCATGGAATAGTAACCATTGGATAAACACCATAAAGACTACAATTCTTCAGCTTAGGAGGGAAAGCGTGTCAGCTGAAAAAATGCATGCAAGCAAATGCCAGACTTTTTTTAAAGAATATGACAAGTAAAGCTACTGGGAAGTGAGTTTTCACAATACAGTCTAGGAGACACTGAAATCACCATCAGTGGGTTTTAAACAAAAGGAAGTTCCTTTTCCATCTAATCAAACTGCAGGACTCGCTGTTACAGGATGTTGCAGAGGCCAAAAGTACAAATGGCTTTTAAAACAAGATTACATAAATTAATGGCAAATGTATCCATCTATCTGCACGTATTACAAGCAGTGGTCTAGATACAACCTCTGGCTCAGAGCTCCTGGATTGCCAGAGGTAGATCGTATATGAGAACATAATTTATATGCACTTTGAAGCTTTATATACACAACAATTATTGACTATTTACAAGAAATACATAATAGTATAAACACAGATGACAAATCCTTGGGTGAAACAGATATTTGATAAGGAAGAACTCCCACTGAGCAAACATGAGAAGGCAGCCAGCTAGAACCTAAACCAAATTAGCCAGAGAGCAAAAGGTGTAAGCTTCGAGCAGAGGGGGTATTCAGCATCTGAACAGTAAGAACAAATGGTTTTAAATTTTAGGGGTTTTTTTACAGTAAGACTGGATACTCCTCAAAAACACTTAGCTTTAACCTACAATTCATGGCCTAGCATCTAGTTCCTACAGAAGGCCACTTCAGATGAACACAGCTCCATCTGGCTTCAATTTCCCAGTAGATACAGGGTATGGATGGCCAAGCTGACACCTCCCGAGAGGCACATGGCTCTTATCTCTCTAACACAGTCCCTGCAGAGGACAGGCCATGGACAGGGTGCCTGCAACTGCTGTACCTGGCACAGAGCAGCAAATGAGGCAAGCCTCGTCCTCTGCAGCCCTGCTGGGGCAGCCGCCTCTCTCAGCATCTTGTTCCTCCTCCCTTCTCCTCTCCCCCAACACAAAAGGAACACACCACGGCAGAACAGGGTCCCCAGGGGAGCACAGGCAGGATGGAAGAGGCCAGGAGCAGCAAGTTTGTGTGGGGAATACAGATGAAAGACAATTACTAGAAGGTAGATGGAAGAGGTAAGGATTGTAACTTGAGAGCTGCAGGTTGTTGATTTATTCAACAGCCTGGCAAAATACATAAGCCTGACTCTTATCAGTTCAAATGTTCCCTCCTCACACTTATCTTTTCTAATACGGAGTGGGTGGCATTTTTCATAAGTAAAACAAAACTGAAATGTACCAAAAATACTGGCCAGATGTTTGTTACAAATTTACTACATAAATAAAGTAAAAATATGTGAAATATTCAAGTAAAGCACTTTTTGGTACTTTGTGGCTTTGAAACAGCATATTTCATTTTTCTGTCTGTCTTGCAATAAAAGGATAACTATACCTGCTGCACTATGCCCTCTCAGCACAGAAGTGGCCCCAAAATCATATATAACTTTAAAAAAATTTTGAGGAGGAAGTATGAATCCCCTATAGGCAACTGATTTTAATTTCTTAAATCAGTCTTGTGAAGTATACACATGCTTTGTATCAGCAAGCTATGCTAGGAAAGGACTGTGCTATGAGCATATGCACATATGAATGGAAAAACAGGCAGCTTGGGAGAAAACAGGAAAGAGGCAACGGCACAGACTTAGTAAAAGTGACCTCTTGGATGACCAAAAGGGATCCAAGACAGGAATATTTCAAGCAGTTACATTACTGGCATATTTAACCACAATGATCCTTTAGGGAGCAAATGACCAGTAGTAGAAAGACAGACTCCTGGTAACGTCATTCAGACATGCAATAAACAGGACTTATGCAGATAGTGCCATTGCTGGAAAAAATATTTTAACAGATTGCAAAATTTGGCTTGCTTTGTATCTCCTCCATTTCAAACTGCAGTATTTTTTTTTCATGGGAGGGTTGAGGTTGGCAGGCACCTCTGGAGACCATGTGGTCTGAGCCCACTGCTCAGAGGTGGGTCACCCAGAGCAGGCTGGGTGACCAGTGATCAGGTTTTGAGTATCTCCAAGGATGGAGACTCCACAACCTCTGCAGCAACCTGCTTCTTGGTTCGATCACAGTGGAAAAAGAGTTTCTTACATTTCAATGAAATTTCTTGCATCTCGGCGTACCCACTGCCTCGCCACTGAGCACTGCTGCCAAGAGTCTGGCTCCCTCTTCTTTGCTCCTCCCATCAAGTACCTGCACACACTGGTATGGTCCCCTCACACCTTCTCCTCTGCCACATAAACAGCCCCAGCTCTCCCAGCCTCTCCTTGTATGTTCTGAAAGACCAAATCCACTGCTATGAACAGCGCTGCTGCCTGGCTGATGCGCTGTCATAGAGGGGCTGAACACACACAAATAAGGTCAAGCCAAACAGAAGTACGATTAAGCCAGCATCTATTTCACTGGGCATCATCCAGTCTGCCAACTGAAAAGGAGTCAGTTTAAGATGCCCTTATCAACTGGCCACAGTTTCCTTTCTCACAGCAGTAAGGCTGCATGCCAGCTGCCTGAACAACAATGCAGCGATCGCTGAAACTGGAAGGGCCCAATGCCTTCAGCAGAGAACAGACCACACACTGTTCGAATACAGCAGAAGCTGTTGAGGGATCTTGGCATCCACGGCAAGGTTTAGCTGCTTGAACAGATGCTTGAGCAGGACAGAGAGCAGCAACAAGAGAGATATGTTATTAACCATCTATAAACTGCTTTGGAAACCTTACACATGTTGCATCCCTGGATTTTTTCACAGCACAGAGAACTTAAACATATGAGGATTTCTGCCTCAAAGTTGTGACAAGTTTTTAATCTAATTTAAATTTAAATTCCTCATTATCACAACAGTCAGGCTAAACTATTATTGAAACTTTGTTTCATTTGACTAGTAACTTCAAGACTGTTATAACTATATAGCTGCAGCCTTCTGACCTACTCAAGCAGGAAGATAACAGACCCTGGCACACCAGAAAGGCAGCAAACCACAGCAAGACTACGCCCAGCAGAGAATCCTGCAGCCTCTGCCACCTCACCAAGAATTTCAAGCTATCAACAGAACAAATTGATGTGAATTGATAATACAAGCTCTTCCTGGAAACAGATTTAAAATATCTTCATACAAAAAGACCAATCAAACAAAACCCAGGAAAAAAACCAAACCAAGCAAATACATATAAGCCCCTAAGGTTTTTAGCCTTTATTGCATTTTATAACTTTACCATCAATGCAACAATTCCTTCACCCTGCTAGGACTAAAACAAAAAACAGCTTTCTGAACTCCCTCAGTGCATTCACCTTTGTATCATTTCCAACATGTTTGTTTTTGCTGAAAAAAGGCAAGGCAGTCTCAGGCTCTGCTCTCACCGCAGCACACTGGGGTGACATAGCAACATCTCCTCGAAGTTGTACAGAAGTCCTGAAGTCCAGAATCCTTCATGGTCCAACTGTGCTCTAAGCTGGTCTGAGCCTAAATTAATGTATAAAATTAATCCTTGGGTATTAAATAACTTTTTTCTTCAGGCCCCAGTAATTACCCTAGAGGTATGGCCTTTATCTCTTTGTCAGAGCACGAGGCACACAACGTATCAATAACCACGGTACCACCACACACAAACTCCACACAGACGTGTAGGCAAGCACATTTCTACCCAATTCCTATTTATAACACCACACACGAACAAAAATACTCTCAAGCAGTTTTCAGTTAAATACCAAAGAACAAGAAAGTCTTCAAGTGTAAGCAGCTGTTACGTGCATAAAAGCATTGCTCTATTTTTGACAGACACTGCCCTGGAACAGCAAGTGGATTTTGACCTGATGCTTACGACTGCCACTTACCAGCTAATTCTGGCACAAGCCTGCTCTGGAAATATGCCTGGCCACCCATCGTTAACCAACAACCTTCAGAAACTCAAAGACATTTACAAGGATTTAATCAGCACCAAATGACTTTTCCAAAAGGCCTCAAAGCCTAGAATTAGTCCTCCTTCTGAAGGGTCTAAGTAGTAAACCACAAAGGCAGAAGACAAAAAGGCTACCATAAATAATGATTAGTTCACTCAGTAGTAACTGCGAAGTCAAATAACTCTACTGTTCTATTCACTAAAAATACTGCTTTCAAAATACTGTTTTCTTAGTGCAGTGTAAAAAACATGCCAATGAATAAAGTATCTGAATTGATATAATCTGAGTATGTTGATTTCCAAAAAACACTTGTACAGTCCTTGCATTGTCTGCAGTCACTCCCCCACTGAAAAGTAACAAAATACAGCAGCACAAGAGCCAGGGAGCCTCACGAGTGTCCTACTGAAGAATTCACTAACCAACCCACTCACAACAGTCCCAAAATTAATTTTTGAACTGAAAAAAGTGCTGTCTTTGTACAAGAGCTCTCTAAGGAGCTTAAAGAGAAACTATTTAGTCTCCGGATGGGCAAGAAGAAATTTTTGCTTTATATAGAGTATCCGTTTCCCTTTTATAACAAGTTTCCTTTCTGCTGCAGGAGAAAGCCTTCATTTAAATTCCAAGTACGCTATGCACATACCTAGAGGTACAAACATACATACTAGCACCCAGTACAGAACAACACAGTAGCAACTAGAAAGACAGCATCCTGCAAAATTCCAGTAGCAATCTAGCCTGTTCAAGCCATGAGCCATCAGACATTAACCAAGACAGGCTAAACACAACTGAATTACAAATATTATGAACATGGTAAATACCACAGAAGAGAGTAATATGCTGCTGATATTTTCTTCAGGAAATAGCTAGCAGCCTGTTCAGAAATTAAGCACCATCTAGAATAAAGGAAAACATATTTCAACCAACCAGTCAAGGTTACTGATACAACTAACCCAGGGATCTGAGAACTGCTGTTCAGACAGTCCTATGACTTGGCAGGACATCACTTGCAAAGAATTTCAGTCCAAGAGGCCACAGGGAAGGGAAGACAGCTCTTCCTCTCAAGCTATGATGAGAAGCATCCCACTTGATTCTCAGGCGGTATTAAATGAGCCCATCCTGTGCAGAAGAGACAGCACAGAACATCAAAGTAGCACCATGGTCAAAAAATCATTGGTATCACTGACAGGAAAAAATTAATTATCCACAGTGTACTGAAATCACTGACGTGCACAAACTACAATGTTACAGGTTCCTTATCTCCAGAACAGTAACAACTAAAGAACGTGAACTCCAGTTACAGTCAAAAAAAGGCTTGGAAAAGCAAGCAACAAACCAACCCAGAATTTCATACAGCTATCCTAATGCACCAGGCAACAGAGAAGAAATAAGCAGGACACGAAGTGAAATAGTACTGAAACTGCTCGTACCAGACAGAGCCCCTGAAGAAGAACAAGTGCAGGAGCTGGTACAAGGGGACGGGGCTGACCAGGGACCTCCCTTACCAGCAGCAAACAGTAGCAAGCTGCAGCGCACTGCTCATGGCAGAGGATGCCAATCCAGCCCTGTCTTGAAACAGAGAAGTCAAGAATGTCTTTGATGCTAATGAAACTCTAGAGTAATGGATAGGAACAGCCAATAAGTGTAAGAGTAGGTTGGTTTTGAAGCTGGGAGTGTGAGGGAAATCCCTTTCATCTGGAGAAAATACATGTTTCCACTGTACATGTTACGTGGGATCACCTGGTGGGTAGACGAGCAAAGTTTCTGTATAAAATTGTCACAAGAAAGATTCTCAGAGGACAGAAGAATGCATTTCTGATGGCAAGAACCGAGTCTCACACTGAACACAAAAGAACAAGATTTCTTAAACCGTGTTTGAATTTTCAAGGGCAAATTTTGGGAGAATCAGACTCCAAGTGCTAAACTAAGGCTGTCGTTTGGCAAACACTTTAAACTGGCATAAATTTGCATTGCTGCTGAAAGAAAGTCTCACCATCTGCCAGTGCCCCGCGCCAGCACAAACATCCGAACACTGAACCAGGAGCACTTCTTTTGCCAGTTAATTTTTCAGATGGATCAGTTCCCCAAACCAGTTCACAGGATGGCCATGTAAATACTTGTGCTGGCAAAGAAGAGTGATTACTTCTCCAGCACTGCCAGCCCAAAGTGTTCATTGAACTACATCCTAACACATGTGTGGAGAAGTTCTAGCAGTCACAGGTGGTGCTCCCCACCCTCAGACACACTCCATTCATACCACACTTCAAAGTTACAATCACCACACAGCTGCCCCCGAGAAACCAGCATATCTTGGTAATTTTCTCTAGTAGGAGAATCTCAGCAATGTTAAGTTGGCTGTAAACAAGATTCTTTTCTGGACGCTGCTGTGTTTCTCAATCAAAAGATCATTTGCAGGAGAAATCCCAGTCAGTCTTGTGATCATCTGCTCCACCGGGGACCCAAAAGGCTTGTACATGAGGAACAACAAAAGGTTTG
The DNA here is from genome assembly GCA_026261815.1 of Monarcha castaneiventris obscurior. Lineage (NCBI taxonomy): Eukaryota > Metazoa > Chordata > Aves > Passeriformes > Monarchidae > Monarcha > Monarcha castaneiventris. The sequence goes on from JAMPIT010000472.1 coordinate 5,734,627, forward strand.
TACATGAGGAACAACAAATGAAAACTATAGTCATCACATGTCAGGGCTCTAGTCCAACAGGGATTTAAGAACTGTGTGTGGGCTGCGTATCCATGAATCACCACACAATCCTTCACTGACCAGCACACTCATCTACAAGAAAACAACACCAACAGAAACGCTGCTGTTGGGGAAGAACCAACAGATAAGGACGAGCATTGGTCATATTCTGTATCAAGGTCAAGCAACACGAGTACTGGGAGACTGAGAGAGACCTAGCTACACTTTCCCCTAAGTCAGTGGCCAATTCAAACCCATACATAAAGTCATTCACTAGGAACTAGTTAGATCAGTACGTTTTCTACCAAGAAATAAATTCAAGGTGTGATAGTGAAACAATCTCCAGAAGGATCAATGTAATCATACATGCCACAAGCAAAAATGAAGGGAAGCCCCCCACTTTAGAGACATTCCTAAGCCCAGATCTCCAGCCACAGCTCTTGGGCTCTTCAATCAGGGCAGGACTTACTTGAGCTGCACACCTGCCCCTGTGCTCGCTTTCCGTTCTTCTACCAGAGTTTTGACATCATCATCACCTTCCAGTACCTGCTTGGTTGCCAAGTTCTTATTCCCTACCTCTTATTTTTCATTTGTTTTCTTATTGCCACACATGCTCGAAGTTATATTTTGCAGAATAAGATATAGTGGAAAGAACACCAATAAACCTTACTCTTCCTTGGTAGCATTAATCCAACATGTTTGTAGAAAAGTTGCAACATAAATAAGTGGCAAGAGCAGAGAGCTTCTTCTGTCCAGTTTATAAAAAAGCTAACAGCAGGGTATGAGAAATCCACTCACTCTTGGAGAATTATTTTTGGAAGAAGCATTACTAACTTTGAAAGAATCTGATTTAATAGGGCACAGTCAGACTAGTCTGAATCCAGAGTCCTCTAGGTCTTCAGAAAACTCCAGGATCTCCAGAGTAAGAGATGAGCAATTGCCAGAAAAAGCAGAAGAGCAAGTTTTGCACGTTTGCACAATGTGTAACAAATAAAGCAATTTTTTAAGCTACAGGTGGCTGAGAAGCAGTGAGTGCCACTGCCTACCAGGAGAGAGAGGAGAGCATTAAAATGCAGCAATTTGAACAGGACTGGTCTTCTGACAGGTTTCTAGGAGTGAGAATGAAGGAAGAACTAAAGAGATGTAACAGGGCCTGTCAAACTGTCTATTTAATGTCCTTCCAGTAAAAGGCAGGGGGTAGGGTTTAGGAGATGGTCGGCACTGGGTGTAATGGCAAGCAGAAACAGGGATAGCTGATAGATCAGATGTCTGGTTATACGGTCATTAGGAACCCAGTCCACAACTGGTAAGTGGCAGTGTTACTCCAGGACCAGCTTCAGATCAGCAGAGTCCGCAACATGGAAAAGAGAAAGCTAGCAAAAAAAAGCATAAACCTGCCCCACCCTCAACCCCTTCTTTGTGCTCCATATGGGGGAGGAGGAAAAACCTTCTCACCTGGGTGAGATTCAGGATGATTTCTTTTCCTGATTTTGATGAGCAGGTTTTTACCTCCACTAGGTATGTAAGAAAAGGACAGGCGGGAAACAGAAATACATGCATGTACAAATGTGGCAACTGATAGGACAAAGGAAAAAAAAAATAATTTATGAAAAGATGAAAGAAGAAAAAACTAGAAAACAACAGAAAGGAGAAAGACACAAGCTCAAATAGGCAAGTATGTGCCACCCTCTGCTAGAGAAAAGAAGGAAGCAGAGTCTGGAAAGCAAAAGAACAAAAGCAAGGAATGCAGTAAGTCAGGACTTCCAAGATGAGTAAATAGTTAGCCATTCTCTTATACTTGCTGCTGTCTCCACACACCTCAAAGGTACCTGGCTAGTTTATAACTACTGCTGTATAGATATTTTTCAGGCTGGAGAGTAATTTGCTGGCACTCAGGACTAGGTAGAACCACATCAGTTTAAGCAGATCAGTTCTAGGTAGCCCAGGCAATCTAGAGAAAACACCTATCAGAGACTTTAAAATGTAAAAAATCTCAGGTCGCTCACAATTAACATTTTACCTTATTTCATGTCCTTTACCTTAATTGACTGGCCCTGGTGAATGTAAATCAGTTTGAATTAGATCCTATTAACACAAAATAGCTTTCTCCCTCACAGGCAGGTTTACAAGCCCAGAGATTCAGGTTATATATCTCAGACCCATTTCTTCTTGCTTTTTCATACAGTGCTTCTAGACAGTTTATAGAAGTGATAGCAAGTTCAATGCCACACCACCAGTGGGTTACAAGTTATAAGGTTATAATACAAGTTATTTGAAGTGATACTCTAGGTATCATCTGCTTCTGTTTATTCAACTCTGAGGTAAATGTGTGAGAGCGAATGACAGTTTTAATTCTGCTTTTGCTGAAATTTTAGAGAACTGATCTCTCCTGCACACTAAAAGCACTCACTTTTGTGGGGAAATAAGCAAGGGCAAGTGAGAAGACAAAGTAATGCATTTCTGTGCCACCAAGGAGTAAAGCATTGCGCTTTTACTGATCTGATCCCTGTACCTGTTCTGATCCCCCAAACAGAGGGATTTCAGCAGTGACTGAAAACCAAGTAGGAATGCAAAATACAGTAGTCCAGGAATTACGTGTGATTCAGGATTACAACTCCAAAAGCCCTTTTCTAAAGCCCTGGCACCTATTCTTTGCAGAAGCATACCACAGCACATAAAAACAGAAGCAGTATTCCTTTTTGCTGCATAAAACTGAAATCCAGCAAAACCACTGATATTTTTAGAGTGCAAGTTTGAAACCTTGAAGAGATTTAAGACTGCCTGAAAGATAAGCTGGCTTAGGAAAGTCCTGCAGGGATCTATGAGCACTCTAGATCATGTTCCCATTGAAAAGTTTTAGCACAGTACTGGTTCAACTGAAGAAATGCAAAGACAGCACTACAAAAAAAAAAAATATTCCCACCCTCTTTTCTTTATCACGGGAGTTTCCCGTGCCCTGAACAAATCCAGGGCTGTTTTTTGCCTTCCAGCTTCTCCCTTCCTCCCTCCCGCAGCTTCCTACCAGCTGAGATTCTGCAGCTGCAGCAACAACAGTCCATCTGTGACAGTGCACCCACCTCGGCAGGATGACTCCTACCATTTCACTGGCTTCCTTATGCTTTAACAGAGGTAGCAAAGTCTGAAGGGGCTTCACCCCTCTTCTTTTTTTTTTTTAACTGAAAAGATACTAATGAATATTCATTACTAGTCCTCCACCAAAGGCATGAATTTTATTTAAAGGACTGGAAGGGAATTGCAAATTAGGCTAATACAATGGGAGATTTTGACTCAGCTCTCTGGTCTCGAAATAGAGCTAAGGAGTAAGACTTTTGCGGAAAAGTGGTTTGATGACAGTAACATAAAAACTCTGCCCAAAGCCAACCTGCTCCACTGTGATTCCGCTGCCTGCTGCAACACCACTGCCAGAGTGCCGCACTGTAACTCACGGGTTTATTGTGCCACCGGAGCACTCGCTCACTGATGCGGGTCTCCTGCCCACATCTTTAAGTCCTGCACCTGACAGGCCACATCCTGAGCCAAGGCTTACCAAAAGCCGGCCCATTCATGCGAGCCTACGAACGCTATGCACAAGTGGTTCCACGCTCTCCAGCCAGCGCCGCTGCCGGGACACCTCGCAGCCAGCCCCCTGCTTCCTGAAGCCCATCAAAGCACTGTTATCCTGTTTTTTTTCGGGAGACCACGAAAGAACTCGCATTTCAAAACTCATCGCCTAGCGGATAAGCTTCCAGGTCAGGGAGTTTTTAACAAAACACAGGCATATAAACAAGATCACTTTTTTCCTGCTTTGGAAAAGTGAAGAGGCAAACAAACCCTTTTACACTCCGCCGGTAGAGAGCAATCCCCAGGCTGACGGCGGGACAGCAACCCGTCTGTCGAGGCTGCGGCCCAGGCCGGCTGGGGCTGGGGGTCCCACCGCGGCCGGGTGTGAATCACAGAATTGCTGGGGTTGGAAAGGACCTCTGCAGGTCATCCAGTCCAACCCCCCAGCCAAGGCTGGGTCACCTCGAGCAGGTCACACAGAAAGGCGTCCAGGTGGCTTTGAATGTTTCCAGATAGAGACTCCACGAGCTCCCTAGGCAGCCTGTTCCAGTGCTCTGTCACCTTCAACGTAAGGAAGTTCTTCCTCTTGTTGAGGTGGAACTTCTTGTGTTTTAGTTTATGGCCAGTGCTCCTCGTCCTGTCACTGGGCAAAACTGAAGAGGCTGGCACCACCTTTTTTACATCAACCTCTGAGATATTTACATACATTAATGAGATCCCTTCTGTCCTCTTTTCACTAGACTAAAAAGGCTCAGCTCCCGCAATCTCTCTTCACGATAAAGACGCTCCAAACCCCTAACCATCTTTGTTATCCTCTGCGTGACCCTCTAGAGAAAGACAGGGAGCTTCTTTCGCGTACTGAGGAGCCCAGAACTGGACACGACTCGCAAGTATGAGTCGGCTCCGGGGAGCGGAGCGGCAGCGGGAGCACAGGCACAGCAGAGCCCCGCAGAGACACTCGCACACCCCGCACGGACGGACGGACGGACAGGCAGCCGGACGGACGGACGGACGTGCGCACACGCACGCCGCCCCGCAGACAGCCGCACACGTGCGCGCACACACGCCCGCTCCCGGGGAAGCGCCGGCTCCGCCGCCCCGCTCCCGCCCCCCCGCCGCAACACCCCCCCGGCCGCAGGAGCAGGGGAGGACGGGCACCGGGGCTCCCAGCTCCCTCCCTCACTCACTTTCGTCCTGCCGTTGATTTTGTAGTTGCCCAGCTTTCCGTTGCAGTGCCGGATGAGATCGTCCATGCTGTTCATGAGGAGCCGGATGGTCTGGCAGCCCGGCTCCTTGCCCTCCACCCAGGTGATCTTGTCGCCGCGGATGTCCTTGGAGGAGTCGCTCTTCTGGCTGACGAGCTGCCCGTCGGTGAAGCGGCCGGTGTGGTGGAGGGCGCGCACCTCCTCGGCCACCAGCCCGCCCAGCTCCTTGCCGAGGAAGTCGTCCACCACGCAGATGCCGTGCTTGTTCATGCAGGGCACGATGTACTCCAGCGCCAGCCGCTGCGGCACCAGCGACTTGGTCTGCCCGTTGGGGCGCAGCGCGGCGCCGCCGGGCCCCGCCTGCACGCCGCCCGGGTACAGGTTCGACTTGTCCCGGTACAGCAGCACTGCCTCCCCGGAGGGCGACGGGGACTGGGCCGCGGCCGGGGCCTCCACCTCACCGCCGGCAGCTGCAGCGGCGGCGGCGACGTGGTTGTTGGTCAGCGGGGCTGCCTCGGCGGGGGTCTCCGGGGACGGCGGCGCTGCGCCCTTCCCGACCCCCGCCCGGCTGCTGCCGCTGCCGCCGCCCGCCGCGGCCCCGGCGTGGGCGCGGGGTGGCGGGGGGTGCCCGCCGCGGGGCTCGGTAGCGCCCCCTGCTGCGCCAGCCACCGCAGCGCCTCCGCCGCGGCAGATGAGCTTGTGCTTCTTCCAGTCCTGGCGCTGGTGCTCCTTGCTGCAGTAGAAGGAGCTGCGGCAGCGCCCGCACCGCAGCAGGTTCTCCATCTTCCCGCACAGCTCGCAGTACTGCCGGTCCCGCTCGCTGCTGCTGCTGCTACCGCTGCTGCTGCCGCCGCTGCTCTCGCCCTGGCCGCCCTGGCCGGCACCTCCGCCGCTGTCATTCGCCATGGCGCTGGTGGTGCCGCCGCAGCCCCGCTCTGCCGGATTGTGTTATGTAAGGAGGCGGGCGGGAGCGGCGCTAACGCGGGCCCCCGCCCGGCCGCGCGGGGAGGGAGCGCTCACTGCATCATGGCCGCCCGGCTCCGGCTCCGCCGCGGCCCCCGCCGCCCTCCGCCTCCGCCGGCCCGCGGCCTCCTCCGGGGCGGCCGGGGCGCGGGGGCCCGCGCCGCCCTCCCTGCGCCGCTAACGCCGCTTAGCGCCGCCTCATCGCCGCCCTGCCGGCGGCGGAACGGCCGAGGGGAGCAGGGTGGCGCGGAGCGGGGCTGCCTTCCGCTCCCCGCCGGCCTCTCTGCCCGGTGCAGCACGGGCCGGCGCGGCCGCCGCCTCTCCCCGCCGCGCCTCCGCCGCTGTGCCGGGGCGAGGAGGAGGAGGCGCCACTCCAGCGGCCCGCTGTGCACGTACGCCACTTCCAGCCCGCCAGCGCCGCCGGCGCGTCAGGCGGGCGTGGCCGGGCGGGCGGAGCCGGGCTGGGGCCGGGGCCGGCCGCGTCCTCCGCGGCGCTGCGAGAGGGGCTGAGAGGTGCCGTCACTGCCGTGGGGCCCGGCCCCGGGCGCACGGACAGGCCGCGGGCCGGGCCGGCCACACTGCTGCCGTGGGGACGGCGCCCTTGCCCCCCTGCGACACGTGCGGCCTGCCCGGCAGGGACAGTGGGGAGATTGCTGGGGGATGTCACCGGTCTGGGCTGCCGGGGCCGTCCCGTCGGCGCTGGGCTGGTCGCTAAGCCGTGGGTGCCCGTGACCCCAGCAGCGAGCTGCCCCGCCGCCCCTCCGGGGCGTGGGCCTGCCGCAGGTGAGGCGGCACCGGGGAGCGGCGGGTGACATGGAAGCTGGGCACCGTGGCCTGAATGACAGGCGGGGTGGCGGCGGTGGCATCCGGCCACTGTGGAGGGCCAGGTTTTGTCACTCCCGTAGGCCCCAAAATATTCTCGCTGGATAGCTGGTAGAGCGGGAGAGACATATGCTGTCTCCTTCATAAATAACACGTGGCTTGTGTCCCACCGAACTCGGTGGTAATGAAGGCCGGAGCTAGGCTGATTAGAAAAAGCAAAAAGCAGGAAGAAGGAGCCAGTTGATGTAGCAGCCAGAACAAGGAGAGGCCAGGAGTTGTGGACTGTGCTGTGATGAACATGGCAAAGTCCCTGACAGGAAAAAGGAAGCTCGTTTGGCAGAGCAGTGCTGGTGGAGGGACAAAGGTCTCAGCTCAGTCACGTCGGTTGTCAGAAGCCACATGGGGACCTGGACTCCTGTGAGGTGATGTTTAAGCTTCGACTGATCCGATTAACCGTGGCTTTGCTTGCTTGTGGTGTAGTTTAGGAAAGTGGAGTGTCTTCTGCCGTTCCCTGCAGTACTGCCCAACACGGTGGCCGGTGCTTCAGAGCTGTGTGGTGAGGCAGAGCAAGGATTCCTCCTGGGCTGGGTGCTCTCCCACCCATCTTCTCAGAGAAGCATTTGGTGAACAGACAGCAAGTCTCCGCTCCACGGGCTGGGCTGGTGAGACACAATGCATACCGTTAGTCTGCACTGCCTGTAAATTAAGCAAATCCATTGTAAAGCCCAAGAAGTGTAAAATACATGTGCCAATATACAGATTTTGGTGTGGAAAGGTGAATCCTCTGGTTGGTAACCCAGAGGCTGCCACAGGATTTCACATGAGTTGGGATAAGTGACTTGTTCTCTGCCACTGTAGAAGAGGAATACTAATGCTTTTGCTTCTCACAGGCTTTTGTGAGGCTTAAGACTGTAGTCTACTTGTATTATAGTGAGATGACTTTATGTATGCAATTAAAATGGTTTAGTTCTTATCATCTCTCCTATAGAACTGGATTTAAGATTGATTGGCATAGGAATAGGACTTGGAGGAATGTTAGGCACTGAGTGTACTATATGAAGAATGTAGGAGAAACAAAATGTGCCAAGGCTACAAGTGCCTGTGCAAAATGAGAAGGAAAACCAGGGTGAATTATTAGAAAGGCAAAAGGAGTACTGAGGGGACAAGGTCACAAAAGCCCAGTAAATAAAATTTCAAGGTGAATATGACCAGCGAGCTCCAAGGGTGAATTAAAAACAACAGCAACCACCAAAAAAAAAATGTTGGCAAATGAACTGGAAGAGATAGAAACTAAAAACAATGTTCCAGGTTAGTAATTTCTTTGTGGTAAGGGCAGAAGGAAGTGTATTTAAAACAAGTTTTGAGCCCCAAGCATTAAATTGACAGATTTTTAATGTAGGTTTAGTGAGAGTTTTTCCTTCAAGTATAGGTATATGAGGTACGTCAAAAATACTAGGCTTAGGCATTCCTCTAGTTTGCTTTAAGGTGAGATTAATTCAGCTGATTTCCTTGAACTTGCAGCATTGTTAAACTGGGCTAAATGAGAAGAGAGTCAAGGCTGTTATTTTCAAAAACTTGAGAAATGCAAACAATGGTGTTCTGCCAGATAGAAACTGAAGAGTTAAAGATCTTTTGCATTTGTTGTGTACTCCTTCAGCAAATGGAGATGAAAGTCACAGACTTGAAACTCAATCATCCAACCATGAAACAACTAAGAAAAGAACCAAGGCACAAGTATGGTGCCTGGCTAAAATCTAATGATAGTTATTAATTTACAGGCTAATTTGGCTTCAAAAGTCTTTTGTTCTTTCCCTCTCTTTTCCAAATGTCTTTTGGGATGCAATTAGAGGTCTTGGTTTTCACATTTGCTAATGTGCTAAGCTACTTCAGGTTGTCTTGACATCATACTGTTTCACAGCATGGTCAATAGAAATACCAAGTTCAGCAAAATCCATCTTTGGGTGTATGAAGCATTTGCCTTATTTTATTGTTACAGCACTACACCTGGCGCAAAACATCTTAATGAAGGTTGTTTTACAGTGACAAATCTCTGTTGGGGAGCAGTGGTGGTAGGGAAACTCAGGAAGACAATGAGTATTTATATTACAATAGTGTCTGCAACATGCTGGAAATGTTTTCCTAGCATATAAGACCCTATTCATTGCCAAAGAGCTTGTTCCTTGAGAGACAGTGTAAGGACAAAGCACAACAAAAAGCAACATATGGCATGCAAAGTAAAATGACCAGTATGATGGTTGCCAGAACAGAAGAGGAAGGGACTTCCTTCTGTTTCTTTTTGGCTGGTTACTCTTCACTTGCTCCCTAAAGTGGCCTTTCCAAGATAGCTGATTTCTTGTCTGTGTCAGTGGATGTTGGAAAAGAGCTTTACCGGTGACTAGGTAGTGATGAAACATGCTGCTTTGCAGAGAATGCAGTGAAAAGTCTTTAAAATTAAATACCAGTCATAATGAGGATGTTGTGGGATAAACTCAATGCAAGGTCATAGTTTTTTATCACCACTTAGATATGGATCTGATATGTTTATTAGAAAGGGAAAATAGAAAAGGTTGGTCAATGAATAACTTCTCTGTTTTTATTAAGTAGTAATAATAGCTGCATTTATACCATGCTTTAGATAGCTTGCATACTGCAGCACTGAGATTATATAAGCAACCAAAAAAGAATCTTTGAAGCCCAGGGAGAAGGGGAATGCAGAGTAACAAGATTATAGAAGGTTACAAAGTCAGTTTAGAAATAAAGTTTGAATGAAAAGTAATCTCATGTTGGGATAGTTTTGCTGTGAATGGGGAAAAAAATGCTTGGACTCCAGGCTAAGTTTTTCATTGCTGCCAGAAGGCCTCTTGGAAGCTACATGTGCTCCTGAAGTGGGTGGTAGTGTAAGGTGTCAGTGAGACAGATGCGTGTCCACAACAGTGTCATAATTAAAAGTCAGAACTTGGGGGCTTGTAGCATTTGCTCTCTTCCACCCAGACCACTCCACCATGTTCTTCAGCCTGACTGCTGCTATTCCACTTAGAACATTATTCACTGGTCTCAACAGTGCCATTTTTCAAGCTTGCTTTTCATACTAGCAAGTGAACTGTAACAGGTTTGCAGCTTTTCCAAATTAAAGGAGAGAACTGTCTGAGTTGGATTCTCTGTTAAAGTCACTTCCTTTCTAATCAGGACAAAGTGTACAAAGTACATCCACAAGGCTATGCAAGTGCTCCTTTGTTGAATGCATGCTCTTTTCCTGAGGTACTCAAAGGGTTAGTATGGTTTATTTGTGTCCCAGATACCTCCCCTGGCCCCTGTTTCTGCAAAGCAAGGAAAGGGTCACCCATCAGAGGTGATCTGGAAGGTGTGAGGTTATTGCCTTGCGGGACTAGTGCTGACCATTACAGAGGAGCACATGACCAAACACAGCGTCCCCTCAAATCACTTGGGCAGCATAACCAAAGGGATCTCAGAAATTTTTGCGATCCAGGCTTTGATATGCCAATAACTTGGTATTTTCCACAGTATGGAGTGGCAAAGGGCACTTGGAACAACAGAGAATTTGGCTCAGAGCCCTGAAAATAATCTGCAGTACCCTGTACTATCTCTCATCCTGCTTAGTGCTTGTTGATGCCATTGTGGAGTTTCCCTAAAAGTTTTTGCTGAAATTAAAGTAATAGAATAAGTTGGTTATCACCAAATATCATCATGGTCTAATGTTTAAAAGAAAAAACCTTTCATTATAATCTGAGTTTATAAGTGTTGGACTAAATTATAAGTAGTATTCTCAATTACTCTATGTAAACTTGTGTTTAATACTGCCTTTAATATTATGAGATTCCTCCAGGCTGTTTAACTAAAATTGGTTTTGCTGTCCCTGAATCTGTCTGAAATTATATGCATTTTCATATCTGGGAATATAGCCTATTTTTATTACACGAAAAATATGGTTAGGGTTGATCCAGAGAAATTTATACATATTAAAATTTTTGTCTACTGTAATAATTTTATTCACGTTTAAGGAAAATTATTTATGCTAGTGAAGTACAGAACAATGGGGTTTTTTTTCTTTCTTGCTGAAAATTCTGCTTCCAGATGTCTGTATCTGTAAAGCTGTGGAAATGCAGCATAGCTTAGAAAATGCTCAAGACCAACTCATTCCAGTTTTGTCCTCATTTTTAACTTTGTACCATGGAAAGTTCAAAACCTTTTTTTCACATTGTTTGTGAGATTTCTCCAGAGGGAGTATTTCTGGCTCTGGTTAGAAAAGAACTCCCTGTCTTGCTAAAGATTGACAATTATGTACATTTTTGGCCTCTAACTTTAGCAAGCCAGCAGGCCCTCAGGGTGCTTAAAGTCCAGTTATGAACAGAAAATTACTTTCAAAGAACATTTTTTAAACCCATTTGAAATTCGTGCACTGATACAGCAATAAGCGGTTTTGGGGGCAAAAAAAAAAGAGGGGTTCCTGTTTTATCTGTATGTAGGTCAAATTTATCTGAACTGCTCCAGAAACTTTTCTTGATTTTGGTGCAGACAAGTCTTCCAGAGTGAGAAGAGGTGACTCCAACATAAAGAAAGTCCAGCGCTTCATAGCGCCACAATCACAAAAAGACCTTTTCATTCTGCATCTGATATGTGCTTCCTGCCCCTCTGTCATCATGATTCAGCAGGGTGACATGCTGAAAGATCATTAAGGTGGAAACAATGCCGTGCAGTGTTAGGATGATGTGACCTGCCATGATTATTTTGTGTGTACCTGATTTATTGCACATCATATTTTCTCTTTCCTCATCTTTCGGCTGCCAGGCACGTAGATCTTACTTCTGCCAGTGCCTGGTCTTGCATTTGGAAAAGGAAACAGGGATGCCCTGAGGTGTAGGCAAGGACAGTTTGTCCTCTGCCCTTTGGTTTGGGAAGCTTGAGAATACATCAGCTCATGCCTTACAATATATTGGGCTATTTAATGTGTTACAAAGTCTCCACTTTTCTTTTTTCTTTTTTTTGGATTACCTAGAAACAGTTACCCAGAGCTCAAGAGAGGAACTCAAGAAGTGTTCCTGAAATTATGAAGACATATTTGTTAAAAAACTGGATATTTTATCATTGGGTCAAAGATGCAGTTTCTTTTCCTTTTCTCCAGATAGCACAATTTCTGTTATCCCTAAACTCTTTTTCTTATGGAGGCAGTTGTACAAGTAGGGGAGATTCCAAGAAAACAGTGAGCTTAAAACATCTGCTGCTATGAAAGAAGAGACCTGTCTCAGTAATTTAAGAGAGGAAGGAAAAGGTAATAGTGAGTGAGGTTTTGAGCTGATAAGACTGACTGGGTGGTATTCGTCAGTAACACGTGGTGGTTTGATTTTTGTTCTTTCTTTTTTTGATGAGGCAATTTCTTGAGAAGAATGGGGACAGGCTTCATTTTTGTTTGTTTTTCAAGTGAACAATGGTGTCCTCCCTCTTTTCTTGAACAATGGGGGTAAAATATTATAGCTCATGTTTTGTTAAAGCTATCAAGATAGCATATCTGTCCTGAAGAGCTCACCTTTGCCAGGGCTGGCTACACACACACACACACAAGCACTGTGAGCCTGAACCCCAAAAAGTCACCACAATCAAGGTGAACTCAGTACCATGTCTTCTGTCACTACTTGTTCCTACTTCTGCCAGGACAGTGCCTGTGTTCCCATGCTCCCCTCTGATGCATAATACAATGCAAAGTCCTGTTGCTCTCCTGCCATTGCACTCCTTGGTGTCTACCCCATACCAAGGGCTTTGTGATGTCTATTCTTGCATTTCCATTCTTTCCAAATACACAGGATTTTACTCCATGCCCTTTTGTTTGCCTTCAGTGCTCCTCTTGTGCCCTTCTTCAACGCTTTGTTCAGTTGTCGTTCATTTAAGACACGGTGTTGAGTTGCTGCCACCGGAAGGGGTGGTACTGCTCCCTCCAGAGCCATGCTCCTTGGCATCACTCTTGTCAAGCCCTTTGGTGAGTCAGTTCAAGAGAGTAGTTTTCTGTTGGATTAGCAAGTTGGATCAGCTTACCAAGTGGTTTGATGTGGTGTAAGAGAGGGTGTGGACCAGCAGGGCCAGGAGTTGGGGAGGGAAAAGCAGGACCACCCAAGTCAGAATAGTAAGCTGACTCAGTCATGTCATGTAACTTCAGTCTTACTTACTTCATATTATGTAACTTGACCCATTTCTACTTTCTCTCTGACTGAAGAGAAGCTTTTAATTTTGAAACTGTAGTGAGGGAATCAGCAGATCCCAAGTGCAGGATATTCTGTACAAGATGGGATAATGGCTAGCGTCACCTGATACTGCTATCTGAGGATGCAAGGAGAGGAGTTTCAGGCTATCGATGGTGTGAACAGCATGCCAGGGACTCAGATTTTGTAAGTTTTTGTTTGTTTCTTCATTTTTCTTTTCAGGTTTTAGTAGTTGAAAGGTTCTGGCTATTGATGATAATAGTTCTTGATATTTTAGAACTGAATAAATATGGTATTAAAACTTGTGATATTGATGCACACTCATTATGATAGTGTTCTCTGTCTTCTTGTTCTTCCTATGCTAACAAGCATAACCCTCTGTGCAAATACTCTTTGACTAATACCAGAGTAAGGTATTTCATCATGTTCTAAAGCACATCCCAAGCAACTTATACCAAGGACAGACATTTACTAAACCAGGAATGCTAGTACTGGATATACAATAATTTAAATTCCCATATTATGAAAATTGTGTCTCCTCCCTGAATGATCTAAACTGACACTATTCATTTTATCTCTTTCAATGGCAACGCTGAACGTTGGATTCATGAACAACGCTGCTCATGAATCCACTGAAACATAATGTTGGAATTGTACATTGGAGAGCTTTTAGAAAGCAGTACCAAAATATTAAGCCCTGGAAAATTAAGCTTACAAGGATTTCGTGCAAACACACAGCTGAATTTGTATTATTAACATCCTTGTTTTGTGTTCAACGTGCTAATATGTGCTACAGAGCTGTAATTAGTGCTGGGTTGTGTCTGAGTTTTGCTATCATTCTGCATCAGTTTGTCACTGTTAGAGTCACCTGAACCTGTTCCTTGCTCACCCAGTTAGCTAATTAGTGACCTAGAGAAAAGGTGGCATTCATTGGCACTAGAAGATGTGGCCTTTCATTTTTATGCAGAAACAAAAACAAGTCAACAAGAATTTGCTGTTTCATCCACTTACAGCGCAATGGAAGATGATTACGCGTATCTTGTCAAGAGGTGGATTTCACTTTTTTTCTTCCTTTCCTGTTGCATTAGGCTTTTATTTTCTCCCTGGAATTATTCTCTCTTTTTTGTTGTTTTGGGTATGTTTTGTTATTTGTTTGTTTGTTTGTTTTGGGATGTATATGTGTACGTGCCCTCAAATTGTTGGTAATGCTGGGACCATGTTCAGGAGTTTTCATTAAAAAGCAGATTCCTAAAAAGGATTTTTCAGATTAGAGCTTCCTCGCTGTGTGATTGACTTCTAACTGGAGGGGGTAGGCAGACAATAGATGAAGATTCTGTCCTCACCTATTTACCAAACTGTTCAAATGGTTGTTGAAATTTGTGTGGGAGGCAACACTCCTCCCTTTATGCAAACACATCTTCCAATAAAAGCCATGTGCTGTGGGCAAAAGTAGTCAAGGGCTTGCTGCCTTTTTCTTTTTTTTTTTTAATAAACAGCAGCTTATCAGTTTGAGAGGCTGAACATGGCTAGCTCATATACTCACACAGACTCGTGTTTGTGGATATGCCCATCCTGTGAACACAGCCTGACTCCTACCTTATTTTAGCTACAGCAACCATTTCCCCACCATTTTAAAGCATATTCTGTATTTAACTTGTGACATGAGTGAAAGAAATGCTAAATTATATCTTTGTGGAGCAACACGCAGCAGCGCATTTGTTAATGGAACCTTGGTTTTGATTTAATAATATCAGCCTCAATCTTTTAAGGAAAAAACCAGCACAAAGCTAAAAAGAGTTTTTCCTCTCTGTTATCTTATGATAGCACTGAATCACAGACTTAGGACAAAAATCAATTGAGAATATGGGTTCATGCTAGAGAATCTGCCCCAAGCATGCCAGGAAGAAAACTTTTCAGAGGTTCATAAATGCCAATGTGTAACATCAAACGCATGCCTGGTGCACTACATACTGTACTGCAAAGGTTTAGTGATTGTTAGATGCCAGGCAAAGCTCTGAAGCAAGGTGCAAGCTTGTTTCCCTTTGTAAGCCTTCAGAGCAGCTAAATGGGAGCTCTTCCAGAAAACTCTCTGGAAATTTTCATCTAGCCTCAGTGCTCTATAAATAGAGGAGGTCTTCATCCCTGAGGAGGTTTTGCAATGTCGTTGTGTGGGGGAGTGCTGAGCTCCAATGGAGGCAGAGGAAGCAGAGTTGTGGAGCAGTGTGGTGGGACCAGGAAGGGGAGCAGGATCTCCTTCATTGTGAGATGAGGTCTCATCTCAGTAAGGACAGGTTCAGAGGAGAATAACCAAGATGTAAGGCTCTTCCCAAAAATGCATGTGCAGGGAGAAATTCCCTTAGATGCTACACAGAAACTACTGCCAGCAATGTGGAAAATGCAGCCACAGTGATCATCAGCTGCAAATGACAAAAAAAGATACCTGCCTCATTCAGTCAAGAAACACTCCTGAAGAGGGGATCTTTCCCTCTCCACAGCAAATGAAGAAATGATTTCACTGGGACCAGTGAAAACAGCAATACATGCTGAAAGAAATGCTGTAGTTTACCATGTAGAAATTATTCAATTGCTCTGATGGACTGTCATGAGTGTGATATTATGTGACAGAGTAATCACAAACGTAACTCTGGACTAAGTCCCAAGAGCAAAACACTTGGAATTTTGTTTCTAAAAAATAGGTAAATATAAAAAAAAAATCAGGTGACTGGTACAGAAGCTATAAGAATCTATCTTAACTCTCTCCCTTTCTATTAATGCAGGTCCCTTGATTGTGATGGCAGATGAAAAAGCATTGTCTTCCAAAATTTAGCTACAGTGTATTTTCCAAGATTTAGCTACAGTTTAAATATAGGGGTGGGAAATTGTATTTGGGTAAAGTTTAATGTAATATTTTCAAAAGAGATAACTTTAAAAAATGGGATTGAAAAAGGAAGATTTCACTCTGACCTCTGATAGGTCAGCCTCATGGCAATATCAAAATCTTGTATAGTATGCATTTGAAAGAGGCATACTGCATTACTTGTTTGGTTACTTTTTGGGGAAAAAATCTGAAAATATAAAAAAGAGGCTTCATTTTGGCTAAGCTCAGTAATTTGGAGTGATCAAGGCTAATTTTGGAGACAATATTCTGTCTGCAGAAGAATGAAAAATGAAAGCAAACTATTTTCTTGCTGACAGACTGCATATTGAACACTGTTCTATAGATATGTTATTGTTTGATCTCAAAGACCTTTGATATGCAGTCTCTAAACGTTTTTCTTCCTGCCAGCAGAGTTTCAGAGTTAAGAGAAATCTTTATTTTGTTGATGTAAGAACAATATGGAAATAATAATAATACAGGAACACTGAGCCATTGCCCTACAACGCTATCATTCCTCTGCCTTCCTGAAAGTGTCATCCAGCTACAGTTTCTTTAAAGGTGAGGGAGATGTGTTTTCTGTACCAGAACAGTACTTACTTCTTTCAGTGTGCTGAGGTTTTATGGTAGAATTTTAAGATCAGACCTTAGACGGGCTAGAATGTATGACACTATGTGCTAATTGTAAGGTAAATTACAAGGAGAAAAACCTCACAAAACCAAAACTGGTGACAAATCACTTGGTCATGCTTGGCTTCTAAGTAATCAGGACAAAATGTACAAATGGGAGGGGATTTCTACCAGTGTCATGCAATAGCTCCCAAAAACTTCCCTTTGCTTTTTTATTCCGGTGAGCAAAATCATCCTCGCATATCCTAGCCTGCTGCAACTGAATTGCCTACTGCAGTCTCAAAGGCCACAATGGA
Source organism: Monarcha castaneiventris obscurior (assembly GCA_026261815.1). NCBI lineage: Eukaryota > Metazoa > Chordata > Aves > Passeriformes > Monarchidae > Monarcha > Monarcha castaneiventris. Next base: position 5,751,227 of record JAMPIT010000472.1, read on the forward strand.
AAGAGTTTCTTTATGTAAACAAGCCTGTTCATACACACGAGAGATAAGTAGTCACTCCAGTGTTGGTGTAATCCCTCTGAGCAGCTTCTCAGACACCCTAAGGCTGTACTCTTGAAGTCGTGCACACATAGCTGAGATGTGTACAGTGGTTTTAAGAATATTTTGTTAACATTTTGCTAAGAACTGAAATACATTGTTCATAAATTGGCCTGGCTGCGTGGTGTGTTGCTGTGAGAGTGTCTGAGAAGGAAGGGAGAGGCTAGAACTTGTTTTCAAGTGGTTTATTGACTATTAAACTCATACCTAGAATAAAACCAGCAGTAAATAACCTGATCTGTGTGTTACAACAGTGCACAGTCTCACCTTCTCCCTCCTTGCATTGTATTTCCTATCTAGGTCACTGTGCAGTGCAAGGCTGTTGATTTACCAGATAATGTTTCCACACATTGCCCCAGACATGGTGATGACAGGTAGGTTTTCAGACTGTTTATGCAAATCACTAGTGTCTTAAGCCTACTCCTGGCACAAATTTTATCTTCCTTCATGCTGGTTTGGTGCCTGGTATGGCTTGCCTAGCCTTATGGATGGCACTGGCTATACTGACATCCAAACAGCTTTGTAGATAAAGCCATCTTGCTGTCAGCCTGTTAAACATGAATCCCATCACTACCCTGCAACTGCTGTGTAATTAAATGTTCTGCTAGGCATACTCTGGCTTAACGAGTTTTATGAGTCATGGTGGCAAAGAGAAAGGAGAGTCCCCAAAAACAAGAATGGGCACAGATGCTGTCTTGATAATTATCTTATTTAGAGAGTAAGGTTCTTGCTTGTACAGAGAAGTCAACACCAGGTCTCCTTGGATCCCTTGTCAGAGAATCCCACACTGATGCCTGCTAAGGTACCCAGAGAAAGTGATTTGCAGTCCTGAGTTACATAAAACAGTAGTACAGGCTCTTGCAAGAAAGTGGTTTGTTTGTGGCATCTTGGTTTGAGAAGGCTTGAGAAGGAAGGAAGGAAGAGGTGAGAACTTGCAAATTCTGTGCTCTCATAAGCTCAACCCCAAACCCATCTACACCACAGGACATGTATTACATGCAGGAGAAGAGCATTGCTAGGCCCCAGTAGTCAAGATCTGAGCGTTTAAAGCATCACCAAAACCATTTCTCACTAGCTGCAAGCAACTAGGGGCATGAAAACTGCTGGTGTGAGGAGGCAGCTCAGCGGCATCATGCTCTTGCCTGCCGAGGCAGAGGGAATGCACCCTGCATGGCCAGGACCATCTACACCCCCTGTTGTTCCAGGAGGGAGGGCCTGTGCCCCTGGCAGTGTGTGCAGGGTGGTGTGGCTCTGCTTCACCTCGGCTGGAACATGGAACCTACATGGAACCTTCTCCATGACTGCCTGTGGCGGGGAAGAGGCAGTCAAGGAGCATGTAGGAATGAAGGTGTTGGGCACATCTGGAGTTCCTCTGACCAGCCTCGCCCTGTTGGTGTCGCTTGCATGGAACACAAGCCAAAGTCAGCTCGTGGGTGCATGGGGCGGGTCAGTGCAGAGCTGCCTAAGTGTGTCTGTAAACTCCAGGTCTGTCAGCTGAGGAGATTACCACTCACCCTGCACTCAGGCACACACCCCCCGCCTGCCTTCCTTGACCTATTTACTAGTATTGAACTGGATACAGGCAGACCTTGTGTTTCAGCTGCCTGAGCTAGCCTGGCTCACTTTGGTTCCAGAGGACCAGGGGAAGCACGTACAAGCAGTTTTGCTGACAACCTGGGAGTGTAGTGGTGGTTAGAGGAGAATGGTAACAGCCAGGGTGGGATTGGACTGAGGTACTGACACTTCAACAGCTGGAAGAAGTCTTGAATCTCCAGCTTGTTTGGGTCCATCTGGCTGCTTACAGGCTGTGGCTGCAGACAGGCGATGACTGCGCAAGCAGGGCTTTGAGTAGAGATGTTCCATCCCTTCCTTTCCCCATGCTGCCCCAGCGGGTGCTGCAGCTGCCCCAGCAGCCTGCCTGCCCCTCCCGTGGCTGCCCTGGTCTCTCCTGGGACTGAGCATGGTGTGCTTGTGCAGGGACTGCTCATGCTGAGCTGGCTCATGTCCAGTGCTTGCAGCAGCACACAGCACAAATGATAGGGCTCTGTGCTGTTCCCCACATGGGACAAGGATCAGCCTCTGCTGCAGCCCCTCTTCTTACCTTGTCCCTTCACCTTAAGCTCTTCATCTATCTGGGTCCTGTTGCAAATGCTGAACTAAACTCTTAATACCCCTGAGCAGGGATGGAAGGTTAAATCAGATGAAAGATTAGAGTATCTTAGCAGGATATATGCTTAACTAAGGGTCCTGGATCTGTAACTAAAGTCTAAAATGCCCCCGGGCAGCTGGCTACACCCCTGGTGGTGCCAAGACTTGCTAGGCAGCTGCCTGTGTGAGCTGCTGGTCCCTGTTCGTAGTCAGATCTGCTGCTCTCTGTTCAAGACCAGGACACCAACCTCATTTGGTGGGCATCCTAACCCACTGGCAAGAGAAGGTGGCACATGAAATACTTTGCACAACTCTGCAAGCCTGAGGCAGATGTCTGACCTGCAGAGTGGGATTCACACAGCCTGTTCCTCCAGACACAGTTTCTTGCTTCTCCCCTTTTCAGTCCTCCAGGTACTTTTTGAGGTAGCCACCAAAGCACATGCTTGAGGTGCTGGCAGAAGAGAGAGGCCTGTGCAAGCAAGAAACATGGTCTGTATATGAGAAGCATGGGAGGTCTGGCATACAGCACCTTCAGTTTGTACATCCCAGGAAAAATGAAAAAACAGTAAATAAAGCTGTCTGCTTGTTTTGGCTCAGGTGATTGGAGATTTAAACTAGGTAGTGTGAAGTAGTATAATTTAATTTTCATCACTGTCTTTTGTAAGCTGTAAAGTTCCACATCTCATAGGACTTTACAATCTTTATGGGCTTCATTTTTGATCTCTTTTTAGACCTTGATATATCCATGCTATTTTTAGTCTTGCAGACTATTTTTGGATAATATCTCAAGAAACAGGGTTTTTTTAGCCATCCTGGTAGCCCAAACTGTGCCAGACTCTTCTTCTCTTATACCTTGATTGCTGCAACATCCTTCTTTGGGTTGTGAGATACACACTCATTGACCTTGCAGCTGCATACACATTCACAGGGCTGCTGCAAAAGTTGTTTTCTTTGCTTGCTGTTTTGTCACCCCTTTTCACTGACCTCCTTACCTCCTCAGTAAGAGAAGAATTCAACACAATTTATACAAGTCCATTTATGTTGTGGCTGATGGTGCTCTTTGCACGTGCACAATGGGTGGAGCAACTTTGCTGGGCCCCAGGTTGCTGCAGGAAGGAGCCCACCCCTTGGGCCTCGCTGCAAATGAGCTGCAGGCCACTGAATCACTGGCAATGGCTGTTTGTTTCCAGCACCACCTTTCCTGGTGTCCCAAGGCCCCACTGCTGTCACATCAAGGATATGCATTACTCCTGTGATGGGCAGGAGAGTGAGGAGCCCTGGGGAAAGCCAGCTACAGGATGCCAGAATAGCCCTAACACCCCCAGAACAAATTCCTCACACCCACAGCCTAATTGCTGTGAGCTGCAAGGTGCCTCAAGAAACAGGTTGTCAAGGGGAGGCTTTAGGACAAAGGGCCTGTTTTTCATTATTCTAACCCACAATGGGCCGCTCAGAAGCAATCTGCAAATTCAGGTACCCCAAAGCCCCTTCTTCCCTTTTAGATCCCACACAGACTCTTTGTCCTTCATCAGCTTTTCCATCTCTGCTGAGATGTGTGAGTTATCTCTGGGGCTTATTTTAAGGAACACTATGGTACTGATCTGGAGTTTTCCTAAGGTGTGTGCCACACGTGCAAATATTGTAGAGCTGCTCTCTACAAGCACAGATTGAGTGTCACCGATTTTAAACCATCAAACACACCTGCTTATCTTTGCTTTAAGAACCTTCCGAGCCTGTCTCCATTCTTTCCAGGACAAAATACAAGGTGAAATCCCACCTTCAAGGAGATGCCCCATATTTCCCCATACTTAGATTTTTACCCCTGCGACTTTGATCTCTTTATCACGCTCCCTTTCACTTTCAGGACATGCCTCAGGGAACATCTGCTTCCCAGAAGTTCCCTAGACAATCTGCAGTCAAACTGGCATTGGCAAGGCTGCGGGTGTCCCACTGCCCCTTGGGCTGACCAGGCAGTGATACTGCAGGGCTACTACACTTCTAAGTGGGGGTGCCATTAAGTGGTATCATACCCTGCTCAATTTCTTTGCATGCTGCAAACAAGATTAACTCGGATCCTAGAAATGAAAATAAACATACACAGGCTATAAGTTCATATAGATGGTTATACAGATTGCTTAGGAAATAAATATCCCAAACCTGATAAAAATAACAAAAGAAAATATTCTAGATTATTTTGGTGAATTCTGTTCTCTTACTGTCACACAGAATTTGCCTTCCAGGCTATTGTAGGGCATCAATCTATTTTGTTTTAAGATAGTAGTTTCTTTCTTCCCCAACCATATTCTAATATTTGCATTATACAAAATAAAATAGTTTAGACATTTTACCTTGACTGTGCTAGAAAAGGGTACTATTACAACAACACAGAAGTAATCATTGACAGCTACTGTGCAGACAGCATAAAGACATTTCATAATAGAACAGCAATTCCCAAGTAAAAACTGGAAGAAATTAAGTGGTACAAGTCAGCTCTCTATCATCCAGAGAAGGGATTTTGCCAGCATAAACGAGTTTGGTTACAAAACCTCACAGTTCTTACTGCAATTATTATACTAGGAAAACTTGTAGATCCAGACTGCCTACAAAAACATGACTGCAGCAGCCACCAATATCCCGAGGACTTGTTACACTGAAGTCAGTCCAGTTGTAACTCTTGATTTCATTGGAAGTTATTCCAAGAATGACTTTGTCCCACTGGACTGGATTCCCTTTCATAACAGGAGCATAAAGTGCTCTTCTAGTACAATCACATATTCCAGGAAATATGTAAAAAGGAAAATTATTTTTCATGGTTGGGGGAGGGACCGTGCAGTGAAAATAAATCATTTCTGTACTGGAATTCTTCCACTCCAGTAAATATCCAACCTCCCACCAGTATGCTGCCCTCCTTATTTTGCAGGCTTGTGAGATTTTTACAGCTCCAGGTGGCCTCTTTTTCCCTCCTAGATAGTGCAACTTGGCCTCACAGCCAACACAACAGCTAACCAGAACTTTTTTTAGCTTGATAAATATATCTGTGTGAAGGCATTGTGTGGCATGTGTGAATCCAAGAGGGGCCAAGGTGCGAGCTGGGCAGCACGCAGCCCGGGGCTGAGGCAGCTCTGTGCCAGGCAGGAGGAACTCTGTCCCTCCCAGCACGTAAGCAGCAGGAGCTTACAGCATGTAGGGCACAGCCATGCAAATCCCTCTCAGCTACACGACTTCCCAGCCCCACGTTTAGTTCCCACCCAGCACTCAGGTGCCTTGTGCTGGGCATGCCAGGTTACCTGCAAATGGGTGGCTTGGGCACCTGGCCCCATACTCAGCCTGTGCTCTTCTCCTTTATCTGGGCTCTCCTATCTGCTCTGCTATGTTATGGTTTCTTCAAGCCTGACAGAGAAATAAAGGCATTATCTTCCCTCCACCAGGAGAAATGAAGCTGTTTCTGGGCCTTGAGGCAGCAAGACATGGGGAATGCTCACTTCAGTTGGCTGTCACTGGTGGCAAAGTAAGCAGCTGGAATGGTGGTGGCTTTTCTAGGTACTTTAGATAGAGCAGACTTAGGAAGCTAGAATGGGAGGATACAAAGTACTGCCCAGCTCCCACCTCTGCTATTTGTGCCCCTTGTGATGGTCTTAGGATGGCATACCCAACTCTCCAAGATCTTCTGTCATCTCCCTGTAAGAGCTTGACCATTTCTATGTTCTCTTGAGTGGTAAGAGCCAGTCCCAGTCCTGGCCTTTTATCCTTGGTGTGGCAAAGTTAACTTTGCCAGTTCAGCTGGGGAGCCAAGAGAAATGGCTTTGGCCAGTCGGACCTAACCAGGGGCCTGGAAGTGCAACATTCCCTGGGTCTGCTCTACCAAGCACCACACAAGGGGTTGACATGTTTTGGTACCTTCACTTACGATCAACACTGACCCGTTTCACTTTATATTGCAGCAGCCTAGGAAAGTGCAGATAGTCAGTGACTGGACCTTACCTTAAAACTCATTTAATTCAGGCCTTTGCACTTGTCAGTCAGCAGTTTTGCATGCAGCCAAGTGATGCTCAGACACTGTAGGTGATACGGCCTATATATGCAGTTTCACATGGTTCTAGCTTTGACTGTGATTGCTGTTTCCTCTTACGTTTGGGATGCTTTTTAGAGGTGGTGCTTCATTGACAGGGTGTGTGTAGCTCCACAGAATCACTGGTGAGGAAAGCCTGTTTTCACAGGCTGCCTTCTGGCAGGTGTTCACGTGCAGTCAGCTCAGACCTGACTTTGCACTGACTGTGACTCAGAGCGTGTCCCTCGCTGCGCTGGGCAGGGTGTAGGCATGTGCATCTGGGCAAAGCAGGTGCCAACCACTGCCTTTCATATGTGGAAATGGCCCTCCTCAGGCACCAGGGGATGTGTCACTTGGAGTGTTTTACCTCCCTGGAGAGTCATGCCTTGGGCTTCCTTTCACTCCCCCGACTGGGTGAGGGGAGTTCGCTTTAACATGTCAGGTTGAAAACTTCAGATGGTTTAGGAGTTGCTTCACAAGCAGCTCAGCTGTCTCAGCTCAGCAGTAGCTGCCTCCAGGGGAAGGGGAGAGTGGGAAGTGAAGCACAGGCACCCTACAGCTGTAGGACTCTACCTGTGTGGCTCTGCCTTTGGCTGCTTTTGTAAAACAGTGCAAAGTTTATGCATTTAGTATCTGTCCTGTGCACATATTCCTGATTCATTGAAAGTCTGCCCATTATTCCCGTTCATCTGTTGCACGCAACTACAGTTTATCCTAATTTGGTGTTTGGAAAAATCTTGTCACTCAAATTACACTAGCAGAAGGTGAAAGTAAGCAAGGAGGAAATAAGGACAACTGCATATATTCCATGCGGGTAGATTACTTGTTCTTTTCCTGTGGAACAACTGTGGATGTTTTTCTTACTTAAAAAAAAAAGCAAAAAAGAAAAAAAGAAAAAAGGCAAAAAACCCCAACCACCAACAAAGCCCCAGACCTCTGGCTAGCTACCAGCCTCAGCTACACCAGACATACCCAGCTGTATGCACGTAACTGAGTGATGCCCTCCCAGAGCAGGGCACATTCCAGGGACTTGGCTCTTTGGGATTAACTGTCTCTTTCATCAGCTTGGCTTGGACTATGTTGCTGTTGATCATGCAATGCAAATCTTTCTGAGAAAGACTGTCAGGCTATTGATTACAAAACACAGCCATTTTGACAACCACCACATAGGATCCAAACCCTCAGTGTTGTGGACTGTTGTTACCATTGATAGGAGCTGTGTTATTGATCACAGCCAAATATGAAAATATGCATCCTTTGCACTATGTGGTGTTGAGTATCTAGCGAAGCAGGATGAAAAGTATCATTTATGTCACTTGGGGGAAAGAGCTCTGCCAGAACGTGGGAGGATTTACTTTATCTAACGTCCTACCTAACATTAGCGGCTGAGAGCAACAAGCAGGAGAATTACAACACTTCTGCTTGTGAAACATCATGCGAGAAGCAGAAGGGTGTGGATTTATCCACACCTCATTTTAGGTGCCTAAATGAAGCATCAAAGTCAGGAGCAGAGTTGTCCTGGGCACTTCCTCAGAGAGAGACGTGGTTAAGATTTTAGGAGGAATAAATTGCTTTCTGCAGGTACCTCCCTCTCTCTCTCGACCACAGAGAACTGCACTGCTCACCTCACTGGCTGCACTGAGGGAGCAGGGTGGCAGAAACACTGCCTGAAGGGAAGAGACTAGTAGTTGTTTGGGGCCTCTCTTAAAGAAGGGAAGAGGGAAATTCTGAATGATTGGCTCAGGATTCCTCTGGTGGGGGGGCAGCCACAGCCAGCAGTAGTCAGCATGTACAGCAGAGCCTGTTATCTCCTGCCCAGAGGTGTGCTCTGCAGGAAGGTTGTGCTGGGACAGTCCCCATGAGGTAAGAACCTCCTGTGATGCCATCCCTGAAGCTCTGCTGATTTACACTAGGAGGAAAATAGCCCTCAGAGATTTCACACTAGTGAAAGGTCAGTCAGACTGGGACATCAGGGCAAACATAAAAAGGAGTGGGCAAAACAGCAGCTTTTCTGTCTATGTGCAGGGGCTCTGCTCTAAAGATGGACTGCTGAACTATTTATTGTGACATTTGCCTGTCTCATCTGCATAGGAACCAGTTTACCTCTGAACACTGTCACCATTAGAATAGGTACTGGGTAGCTTTGAGAAACCTTGGGCCCAGCCCAGGATTGTACTGTGATAACAGAAATTTAAAACAGCCCTGTCCCATATTCCCTGCCTTCCACAAGCTTGCTCACAGTGTGTTCCCTGTTAATGCTTTCTGTGAAAACTGGCAAGATCCCCTTCTCAAAACCCAGGGGACTCCTGAGTTCCAGTAGAGCTGACATTCACATGAGCTACAGCTAGGGACAAGTTCTGTGCACCTTCTTCATGCCAGCATGTGCAAAGGAAAAGTCAGCTTTAAGCTTCCCAGCAGACCCTGCTTTCCTGGGGTGCAGGGCACTCCTTCATCTGGCCACAGAAAGCCACTGTCAGGAAGGAGGAAGAGCAGAGAAGGGGGTAGCTTCAAGAAGTATTTGGAAAAGTTCCAGTTCTTGCAAGGCCATTACAATGCTGAATAAAAAAGGTGGGTGGTTTAGTAAACTTGGCATGGCCAGCAATGACAGAGTGACAAAGGGCATTTTCCTGGTGGTCAGCCTCAAGGTTGGGAAGGAGGGGCAGGTGCAGCTGCATGTCAGAGCAGTGGTGGTGAAAGTGTGCATTGCTATGATCACACAGAAGGCCAGCCCCCAAGAGATAATCAATAGCTTTGGGGGTCTGAGGTGCTCCAGATGAGTTGGGACAATTGATGGAGCTTATAGTCCTATTGCCTGACCCTCACTCTCCTCTACCCTTTCTTCCATTAAGGAGGCTTTGCAGTCCAAAAATACAAAAGAGCACTTCTGTGTTGTTCTTGAGCATCTGACTGTCTGCCATGGTCAACATGCTGTTTTTAAAGTAGTTGGGTCCAGAAAAGATAATGTTAAACCTTTCAAAATACACAGTTCTTTCCCCCTATGTTACATAGCCATAGCATGGATAACCAACGGTAGCTGCGTGCCTCTCCTTCCTTCTCCTCTCCCCAGGAGCCTGTGTGCCCCTCCCTTTCAACTGCAGTGCCTCAGGCAGGTCCCCACAGACACTTGTGCTGCCACAGCCAAGAGCAGGGCATGCTGCAGTGCTGGAGCAGGGGCAGGAACATGGCACAGGGGCTTGGCAACCTGTCTGCCTCAGAGCCGGCTCGCTTCCTGTCACCCTGGTGGAGGAAGCACCTGGCCTGGAGAAGTGAGCTCTTTAACTGCTGCCAAAGATCAAAATGAAGAATGCCTCTGGAAAACTGGCAGCTGGAGCAATAGAAGAGGATTTTGTATTTTGCACACCATTGGAGAAAAGGGAGTGACCTTCTTTGTGGGCTGGGAGACAGAGGTTCAAAGATTCGCCTCTCAAGTCTGTGCAACCAGTGAGACACCTGCTTGTGTAAGACCACAGTTGAGGAACACCTTCCTGGGACACCACCAGGACCCTGTGAGGACAGGACGAGGGACAGAGATGGGAATTGATTCCTTGGAGCACTGGCCTGGGTCTCTGCAGGCAGCCAAGTGGTAGAAGTTCTTCAGAAACTAAAGAGATCTCATACTTAAAAGCAGCAACCTTTGCTGCTGTCTTGCTCTGTGGGTAGCCTTTTTGGTCATGCCTCTAGTAACTAGGAACTTTCCTCTGATTTCACGACTTGGTCTGTTGATGACCAGCTTGCGGTCAAGTATTTTTGAGTCAGATTGTCCTTCAAGTTGAGCAGTTTGACTTTTTCCCTCCTGTCCCCCCACAGTGTTTATGGTGAGAAATCATAAGCTCTCTCATCCTTTGCTTTGCTGAAGTTCTTCCAGTGTCTTACAGAACAGGCCTTCTATTCCCTGTAATTTTCCTGGAAATGTCTTCACAGCACCTGTCCCAGTTTGAGTGCTTTCTGAAAATAGATCTAACTGGAATGGTACACAATATTCCAGATGAAGTTTCTCCGGTGTCTTTTCCACAATGCTATTAGAATAATTTCTACTGCTTTTCTGTCTGATTTTTACTACACCATTTGACTGTATTTGTATAATTTCATCTCTGAGGGATCTCTGACTGTGATATCCATAACTTTTTGTGTACCAGCAACACCCTCCAGCCATCTACTGTTGACAGATTTCATCACGTATCAGTCATGTTTCACAACACTCCTGGTTTTTTTTTTTTTAATGTCTAAACTGTCAGTAAAAGTATTGGAAGTCCCAAGACTGGTATTTGTGGAGCCCCCTCATCCCAGCACAGCACCTTTCCAATGCAACTTGTCTTCTTCCCTTAAGGCAGTTCCTCACTGCTTTACAGTTTGCTGACTAATGTCCATCTTCTTCAGTTTGCCTTTTAATCACCAAAATTGTGGCACTGAATGAGATGCTTTACTGAAGTCCAGTAGTTGAGACAGACCATGTTACATCCCTAAACAGGGATTGAGTTAATCACATCTAAGAAGGGTAATTGCTTAGTTTGGCATGATGTAGTTTTGAAAGACCCATCTTACATCTTATCCTGTTTCCCAGCTACTCATTACATACAATTTGTAGTTATTCATTCTCTAAATTTGTTCTAAAGCTCTTGATATGCAGTTGGTGGATAATCTGGTGAGGACATGCTCCATACAATTTCTTGTAAATCAGATGCAGGATTTTTGTGTGGCAGATCTAAATAATATGCTATACCTACTTGTGCTTTCATCAGCTTTTAACGTGGTGTGGTTTTAACTCTTATCAGTCAGGTGAGCACTTGCTCATGAAGCTGTAGGCAGATTCACTGACCTTCTTCAGGACTGTCCATGGTTTTCATGTATTTTATGCTTTAGTTCTCAGGTTGTGCACTGTGTGAATGCTTTGTGCCTTCAGGCTCTTGGGAGAATGAGTTGTAAAATTTGTAAAGAGTTGCTTGGCTGACTGTGGAATATAAAATTAGTGTTTGAAAAGGGAAAGCAAAACAGCCCAGGGTAAATACAGATTCTCCTTGCAGTCACTCAAGTTTTTTGACAGCTGCAGTGTTGCAGGAGCAACTCAATGTCATAGGAACACGGGAATTTGTTTTCATCAGAGAGTTGCTTTCCCTGCCAAGCTGGCAGCAGCTATAGGTGAAGTCTTAACAGGGAAACACTTTCATACTGACTGTGCTAGGAGGAGAGTCCTCCACACATGACTAAGTGACAGAATAGTGACCTTCACCTTCTGATCCTCTTCCATCTTCTCACCACCCTTGTTGTGTTTTGAGGGTTTTCTTTTTTTTTTTTTCTGCTTACCAAGATGCTGGATGGCAGTGAACACAGGGATGCCTAAGGATTTGCACATTGCAAGGGCAGAATTCAAAAGGTGAGAAAAACAAGTATTGTGTAATGCTCAGAGTTCTCCAGCTCAACAAAGCTGAGGTTTCCTTCAATCCTCAAGCTGTTTCCTGCAACCATTCTGAGAATCATCCCCACGGCCTGCTCTGAGGTGTGGGATATTCTGGAAGAATTTAGTTTTTAGCTTTGATCCTGAATCAAGTGCTTGTCATTTATGGGCCAAACATCTCTACCAGTTAGGTGATACACTGTGTTTCATCCACCACAGGGAGGGGAGAGAGATTCCTTGAGATTAAGCATGTAACTTAACAACCCTAGAGGGACACAGCCCAAGATAAGAGTTAGAGGGGATGCTGATGGCCAGCCCAGTGATAGTGTTTGTTTTTGCAAGTGTTGGAGGGTGTGTTCCCCAGACATGTGAAGAAACAGCAAAAAAAATACCTGTTTGCAAGGGTGAAAGGGAGGTCAGTGAGATGAGCATTGCAGTTATTTGCTAGTATAGGCCCCCTCAATGTTCTCTCTATACAGCATACAGGTACTAATAAGCTGGAAAAAGATGGCCATGGCCCTGTGGGTTTAGAAAAACACCAGAACACTCTCTGCTTTTAAAATTCTATTTCTAAATTGTTGCAAACAGACTAAAATTTCTCTGCCATGGATATTTCTGGGATGGTCAAAGCACAGTAATTCATGTTTTGAAGTGTGCTGTCCACTTGTACTTGAGATATTGCTGTCATATATCTGGTCTAATTCACTTCTCATGCTGCCAGGTCCATAAGGCACATGTCTGTCATCCCTGACCAGTTTTGTCCCAGACCAGTCCCCTGAAGATGTCCAAGCTGCTGACTTGCGATGTTGCCGCTTTAGTCATTATTGTGTTTCCTCCTGTTCCTCAGGGTCACCGTCTCTTCTTTCCTCTTCATGTTGAAACAGGGCTTGTTGAAGGACCTGGTTATCAGGCACTCTCAAAACATGGCCAAGGTCAGTCTGTTTTCTCCACTGTACTGTTTGTACAGCTGTGGGTAATCACGCAGGCTCTGAAATCTCAGCATTCCTTTGGCTCTCTGGCTGCTTTATGATCACTGTCCCCCTGCAGGCATCCGCATTGAAAGCACTTTGATTTCTGGGGAATAGACATGTTCTTCCAAGACTTCAACTTGTACAGGTGTGTGTGTAATGTATATTTAATAAGGGTGGCTCAAAAGGGCTTACAGGGGAGCTTAGTATTGATACTGATGACTTCCATATGGGATGTATTCTTGTCATGGGAACAAAGAAATTATTTCACCCATTTTGATATCATATTCTTGGACCAGTGAGTAGAGAGATGCATGTCATGTATAGGTGTCCTCAAAAGACCCGTGCTCTAAGCTTACCCTGTTTTGTTCATTACCCTTACCAAATAGCCTGTGGTAAACTTAGAAACCACTAATAAAGGCATTTAAAAGGCATTAGGATTAATGTGTCAGTTATTACAGTATTCTAAACAAGTATTGATTCTCTGGGATTTGTTGGAATAGATGGATTTTCCTGGAGGACAGAAAATAAAAACTTCATGCCGACTTTTTAAAGGTGAGGTTATAAATGCATATAAAACCTGTATTAATTTGCTCTTTGGGGCCTTCACACTGTGACAGAACTATAAAATGTTCAGTCTGTAATGAGTACAGTTTTTATATTATTTCCATTTTCCAGGTCAGAGCTGATCATACAGCACAGCATTCAGGAGGAGCAGGGCCTGAATTTTGGAGATACCTGCTTAAGTAAGAGCCTGTGACCCAGTCACAGCATTGGCATATGTATGAAAGCTTCCGTGAGGAGGTTTTCAGTCCTCAGTGTCTTCAAAGTCCTCACCCATGACACAAAATGATCCTGTTAGACTACTACCTCTTCTCCAGCTCATTTTGAATGGACAAAGGTCTGTAACACAACTGTACTTCCTCTACTTGTCTTTAATTCTTTGTTTTGAGGCAACTCTGTGTCTTTGTTTTGATGCAGCTGTGTCAAAATTCTCCCCAAGACTAAGCATAAAAATTCTGGTTTCTGTGCCTGGACCAACACAGATTGACATTTCTGTAGAGTATAAGAAGACTCATAAGCTCCCTGTGGCACAGAGGCAGCAGATAAAGCCTATTAGTGTGATGCCAAAACATTGTTCCAGAGCATCTGGGTATAAAATTATTACAGAATTAACTCTGTGTTAGCATTTAAACAACCAGGTGAAACCTGCCAGTACTGGTCACTGTGACCCACTCGAGCAGAAGAAACTTGGATGAAAGCAGCCAGTAGGTGTGGGAAGGTATAAAGCTATGTAAGAAAGTAGATGGAAGACCACCAACACACTTTGAAGCAAAGGCTTCTTCAATACAAGTCTGTAACGGGCACCCCCTGTTCTTGACCCCTCATAATATGGTTAGCTTAACTAATGCCAGTTCAAAAGGCAAATGGCCATTCTCTGTGACCAACTGGTCATGTGTCAGTCTCCTTTCCCTTCCTTGTCAGGTCTGGAAGGTCCCATGCACCAGACAGAATTCTCCTCCCCCTTCCCTATTAGCCTCAGGGTTCATGGGCACTGGGCTGACTTCTCCCTTCCTTACCAGCCTTGAAGGTCCCAGGCACCCAGGTTGTGATGACACCATCACAAACCAGGAAAGTGTGGCAGAACACAGAGCACTGTCTGTAAAATCAAGCCATTATGAGACCGAAGTAGGACATGGACCACAGTTGCTGCTGGACAGCAAAACCCATAATATCCTAGTGGTCAGGGATACCTCCACCATCATCTGCTTCCCCCAAATTCTGAGTGAGTGATTCATATTTTTCCACATTTTTTTATTCTATATTATGATTATTATATTGATACTGAAAGCCAAGTATTAAGATTTGACCCATTCTGCAGAGCATCCATGTGATTAGGAACTGTAAGCCAACCTGTGATACAAATTTTGTGCTAAGCTACTTAGAAAATTGTGATATACTGATTCTGATTATAAAATCCTGTTCTATTCTGGTCACAGAATTGTGTGCTATGCCAATCATAAAATTCTATTTTAAAAAATAAAGCTTTAATTGTAATTACAACTTTGTGTCATCATCATTCCACCCCATAGTGTTGGGTGACAAAACACCTTTCATGTAAAATCTTTTCTGGCCTATCTGGGAATAAATCACTTAGAAGAAGCTGCATACAAATATCTGGTACAAATGTAGCTATTTTTTCAGCAAGGGAAAAATATTTATTCTGGTGTAAGTATATCAAATAGCTCATTCTCCAGTCTAATAAAAAGCAACAGATGGCTCTTCAGCCCTGCATTGTGGAAGGGGCCTACTAAGTGGAGTGGCCAACCACAGACAAAACAGAGTCTGATGAAGTCACAGGAAGTCTCTGAGACCAGCAGGTACCAACAGAGCCTATGCTCAGGGGGCACTTTATTTCCATTTTCCCCCTATAATCACCACTGACTCTCCACATGCACCAGCCGCTAACGTTAGTGTTACAAAAGCCAGAGGGTTTTGCACTGAAGCATGTAGGAGGTGTTTAGTTTGTTTCTTTATCCTGCAGAACAAGGGGAGCTTCTTGTTGGGGTTTGGAGTCTGTCACTGGGAGTGGTTAACATGAGGTGTGCAGGATAGCTTATGCAGGGAAGGTTCCCCTAACCTGTCATTTCTTGTGTGGGTGTGTTTTGCCCTGGGGCAACCTTAACTGCTTTTTTAACAGAACTTTTTGGTGGGAATTGTTAGGAAAGCATTTCTCTAACTATCTAAGCCTTGCTGTGTTTTTTTTGGCCCTACCTATACCACAGCATAAAATATTCTGTACATTGGGAATTCTCAAGACTTGATAGTCATCTCAATGGCACCCAATTTAAAGAGAATTATTCCTGATTTACATAGGCATGAATAAGGGCTTTCCATATATAATAGAATAGAATATATTGCCTCTCTCAGATGTAGACACAAAGGCCATTCTCAGATTCCTTCTCATAGAGAGTTAAGTTCGGATGAATCAGATTAACTCCTTTGCCAAGAGCCATTACTTCCAAACTGCAGCACTGGAGAGGACCAAGAGGGTGAAGGAGAATATGTATTTGGCACTGCAGTGCAGGGGCACAGGGGGTCCTGAGGGCTGTAGGAACTGAAAAGCACCTGAGATTCCTTAAGGTTTGTATGGTTTAGATGAGAGACCTAGGCATGCGTACAAGAAAAAAACAAAGAAACTCCAAGCAAATCCTGCTGTTACGTAATTGAATTTAGCTTTTCTGATGAGAGCCACACCTTCAGGTTCCCTCACTTTCCTGACTCCCAGTGCTGAAGGAAACATTTTAGATTTTCTTTGTTTGCAGCTCTTACTCCACCAGCATCTTTTCCAAAACTACCACACACTATAACTTTAGCCTGTACCTTTTCTCTGTCCTGCCTTCATGCTGTGGCAGAAAAGCCCAGCATTTAACTGACTGACCCAATCCGGAGCAGCTAGAAATACAAAGGATCATATCACTTCAGTTAGACTTTGCAAGGGGCTCAGACACAGTGCAGGGCTTCATCTCATGGGAGAGATGAAGGAGAAAGGTTAATTTCTGCATTTCACTTCTACTGCATTAAGGGTGTTGGTGTTGATGCAAAATAAAGATATTCTCACCTTGAATTCCTCCAAAGACACTCTTTTATGTGGTTGCCTCAGTAGAATGAAATCTTTATGAAATAGCCAGCACACCTACCCAGACATAAGCCAGGCACTAACTGTTCATGTTTAGAAACAAACTTTCCCCATGGGTACATTATTCATAGCCGGTCATTTGCCAGTTTTCCCTTGGAAGATATAAACTAAACACTAGGAATAAAGGTGATGCATAGTTTGGTCTCTTTTTTTTCTTCCAGATGGATGTTGCAGCAAATCTGTGGGTTCTCTCTGTCCTTTTTTTCACTCACTCGTTTACAAGTCAGCTAAATCGATGGTGCATTCCTAAAGTCTTCCTGCTGATCCACTCAAAGGCTGCACCGTGGTGTGTTATCGCTTGGGTCCTGCCACTTACAAAGAGTGAAATTCTACCAGCAGGAAAATATTCACAGCTTTCAAACCTTATTCCAGGAAATGAGGAAATTATCCTCCTGATCCATCCTGCCACTGCTGTGGGCATCCCTGTTGCCTGAGAAACATAACAGGTTGTTGTTATAACAACTAGAGACCAGCTGACCTCCCGCTTCCTTTCGTCAACCAGCTGCGAAACTCCTCGGTCATGGAACAGTCTCAAATTGAACATCTGACCCCAGTTTATGCAATTCCCCTGTGACCGTTTCATAAGCTTTTTGTCACTTCACTTCACTCAATTGTTTGTGGAAAGCATTCACAGTAACCCTGGCTAATGGGAGCGTTTCGGTGTGACAGCTCGCCCCGTGGCTAAGC
Source organism: Monarcha castaneiventris obscurior (assembly GCA_026261815.1). Lineage (NCBI taxonomy): Eukaryota > Metazoa > Chordata > Aves > Passeriformes > Monarchidae > Monarcha > Monarcha castaneiventris. The sequence continues at coordinate 5,768,266 of JAMPIT010000472.1, forward strand.
CCTCCATCTCCAAGGCAACCTCCCAGCCTTGCTCTAAGAGTACTACGCCATGTCATGAGATAAAATGAAACCCAAAAGGATACGCGGGGATAATTCCAGCTCTAACTATCCATAGTTCTGCTTTAGCAGAAACTTTGGGAGACATTCCCAGGCCAGTTATGTAAACATGGGAGGGCACCACAAAGATAGCATATGTCTCTGAAGCTATACAAGCCATACAGGGACATGAAGCGCTACAGCGTGAGCTCTGCGAGGGATCCCAGGGATCTTAAAGTTTCCACAGAGCTACATTGAAACGATTGAGGGCAAAAAGATGTGGTGATTTCATGTGTCTGACAAATCACCTGGGTCCTACCTCTATGCAGCTCCATTACTTAAAGATGTAGGTGTTGAAGCAGCTTCACTAGCGTGGTTCTTGAGTTGGACCCACCACACTCCTCTGTCTGCCCTTCCCAGAGCTCAGCTGAGTCAGTGTTAGACTTGGGCTTTTACAGGAAAGGAAGGATTCCTTCCCTGCTCCCTTGAGTGCCAATTCAAGGTGGTCTCTGCTGATCGTACTGCAGAGGACCAGAAGCCTCACTGAGGAACATGGTGTAGGAGTGTTACTGAAGCAGGTCATTGCCCAAAGCAGATTTCAGGGATAAAATGAATGGAGAAGTTCCAACCCCCTGTAGTAGTTGTTTTCATTTGGTTTCCTCACTCAGAAAGGCAGAAATCCTGACTGGTCTATGCACTCATGTGCTGTCCTCACAACCTTGAGTCTTGAAAAACACTTCTTCCCCCACGTGAAAGCTGAGATACCAACCCTGTCTTAGGATCTGCAGCACAGTTGTATGCAACCCGTATGAAACATCTTAGTGTGACCTTAAGTCTCTGAGAAAACCTTGTTGGTTTGTTGTTAGCTTATTTTAGGGGTTGTGCCCTAGCCTAAATCCTCACACCTACTTTTTCTTACAAATTCCTCCTTCAAAATGTTGCTATTCCACCTTCACGCTTGTGGAGGGGCAGGTGCAACTCTCTTCAGGCATAATGAACACATAATGGTAAGGGGAAGAGAAAAAGTTTAAATACCAGCTAGAAGAAAGGGAAAAACATTGCAAATAACGTGCTACCAAAATGGTTTAATACTGCCACACTTACGTGGATTGTTTCAGAAAAAAAACTCCAACCAGTTCTTATTCACAACATCCCAAGGATGTCAAACAAGTTGAGTATCTCAGTGCACGTGTAAAGTGTCACTGAATCCAACAGAAATCAGCGGAAGACCTGACCTTCACTCCCTACAATTGGCTGAAAATTCTCCACTGCTGGGAAGCATTCAAATGCAAGCACTCTTTCCACTCTCCTGCGACATCAGTATAACCAAAACAACTCTGCTGTTTGTCCAAAGAGCTGCCAAGAACAGGGAAATAGCACAGTTAAAAAAAAAAAAAAAAAGGTATGTGTTTCCAAAAGCAGTTATGTACATCTTCTAAAACAAAAGGCTGTGCCTGAATGTGTGCAATGATAACACTGACACAAATCATTTCATGTCCTGATTTTGCCCCGTAGAAAGCAGAAATCTCCAGCTGGTAGGGCAGCAATCAAGCTGTTGCACAACTCAATATGCAGATCAGGCCTGAGGAAGTTCTGCCGGGATCCTCTTTGTCCTCTGTTTTTCAAGTGTGATTGAAATCTGTTTTCTCAGATTAGGAAATCGGAGAGAGGTTTTATGTTACAGTTCTGAATAATTTTGAATTCTGCGTGACAGTCATGTGTTCTAAATATTTGAAAATACCAAGTTTCAGCAACTCCTGCTTGGCTGCCTGGAGACTTTAAAGCTCACTGTCAAAGTTTTACTCCTCTGCTACCTGAGTTAGGTGATTTACTGTCCTTCTGCATCTGTTGATGGATTCACCTGATATTCAAGTTTGCCAAAAGCTGTATTTGTTTAGTTGTTAAACACAAAGACTTGATACTGGGCTAGTGTCCCTGCTCTTCCAGAACTTCCAGAGGCTGGGCTCTGCTAACTTTGGACTCTGAAGCATTTGCATTTCACAGCTGGGCTTATCTGGTTTCTAGTAAGGTGCAAGTTCCACCCAAAAAATTTTCCCTACTCAGGATGTTTATAATCGCTCTTTCCCTCTGTCAAATCAGATCGACCAGTTGACCAACAGATTAAAAAATTATTAAGGGTGGGGAGGAAGGACAGGCACACATGCACACCCACACACAAAGGCTGCAAGCACTCCGCCTTTGTGCTCATATGAGCTTTGTTTCCTTGGGAATCCAGCTACTAAAACAGGCAACAGCTGTGACAAGAAATGAGATCTAGCAGCAGAGCAGAAAGACTGATGATTTGCAAACCTTTTGGTTTGGGGATTTTCAAGACCCATCCCTATTTTAAACACGTCGGAGGAATGCATCAGGATGCATGTGTAGGGAAGTATGAATGTAGCGGGCCAAGCAGACTTTTTGTAGCTCATCATCATAAGAATTGAAGCATCATCAAGTGCCCTCTGTGTTGAGAAATATTTACAGTGCCCATCCATCTCCTTCGTGCTCAGTCCTGCAGTGTCTGCTGAGAACACTCACACTAAGTCCCCAGTAGAGGAAACGTGATTTTTACCAGGCCTGACAAAACATAGGATGCAAATAACCTGGGTCTGGGAATTTGCCTCCCCTGTACTAGCAGCTACCTCTGATGCTTCTCAGATTTCTTTTCCTGGCATCAGGTGGCTTCACCATCAGATCTCTTCGGTGTACAGGTAGTGTCTCCAGTTTCCAGACCCTGTCTCAGTGTTGGATTGCATCCTCCCTGGCCTCATTCCCCTGGCACACCCCGAGGGTGGGCACACAGGGGAGTAAGGCGGCACTAGGTGCTGCGCTGGGGGTGTGCTCCCATTCACCTCGCCTGCAAGGAAAGCACCCTGGTCTTGACGTGCCAGGGAAGAAAGGGGCACTGAGGAGACAGGAGAGGACAGGCAGTAAGCAGAGGACACAGTCTTAACCTGTGCCAGGGAAGGTTTAGGTTGGACGTGAAGAGCAATTCCTTCACAGAAAGGGTGATTAGGCCCTGGAATGGGCTGCCCAGGGAGGTGGTGGAGTCACCATCCCTGGAGATGTTTAAGGAAAGACTGGAGCTGGCACTCAGTGCCATGCTCTGGTTGACATGGTGGTGTTTAGCCATAGGTTGGACTCGATGATCTCAGAGGTCTTTTCCCACCCAGCCGATTCTGTGATTCTGTGAGAGCACTGTAGTCCCGATATGCCAGGGAAGAAAGGGGCAGTAAGGAGAATGGCCGAGGGTGAGGGGAAGGCGACATGACTGCCGCTTTGTGCGGGTCTGGGCTGAGGAATGTGGCTGGGTTTCTGCGGCTCCAAGCCGAGGACCGTCGCAGCCCCGGCGACGGGACACGCCAGCTACCGGCGAGACGGCGGCCACAGAACCCCAAATTCCCCGGCCCCGCTCTGACCGCGCCGCCCGGCACTACATGTCCCGTGGTGCCGCGGGCGCTGAGGCCCCACGACGGGGCCGCACACCGGCTGCCCGGGGAGTCGCCTTCTCGGAGGCACGGCCCGCCCTCGGCGCTGCCCCGCTTTCGCGGGTAGCAATGTCCGAGTCATCCTCCGCGCCGCCACTGCTGCGCACCGCGCCTCCCGCGCCGCGGGCCGCGGGCCGGGCTCCCTCCGCATGTGCGGTGTTTTGCCGTCAGGCAGCCGCCGGCGCCCCGCCATGGCGCCCATAGGGCGGGGGCGGCGCGGCGGGGCCCTGGCGGCGCGCGGGGCGGCTGCGGGTTGCCCGGGGGACGCGGCGCGGCGGCGGCACCGGGATGAGCGGCAAGGAAGGTGATGTCTCCTTCCCTCCCTTTCCCTTCCTTTCCCATCCTCAGGAGAGTGAGGCGTGAGGAGCTGGAGCCGGCAGAAGCGGGGGGAGGCCCCGCGGCTCGGAGGAGAGCAGGGTGCGGAGCCTCTGCCGTGCCCAGCGGTGCCCTTCGGCTGCGTCGTGAAACTCTGAGTGGGAGAGGCCGCTCCTTCACGGGTGTCACTGAGCTTCCCTTCGCGGGTGCCCTGCCGTCCCGCCGGGGTGTCCGGGTGCGCCGGAGAACGTGGTTGTACGTGGGATCTGCATCCCTGGGAGGGGAAAAGCAGATGCCACAGAGGGAAGCTGAGTGTGTTAGGCCCTAAAACACTTGTGCTAACTATTGAGTGTAGTGTGTGTATTTATGTATATATATGTATAAAATATTATGTATATAGCGTAATAGATATGTGAAATACATATTTTTCACAACTTGCCCTGCTGCCTGTGTGTTGGCTTAGCCCTGGCAGTCACAGAATCAGCCAGAGAACGGGTCAGGGTGGAAAGGACCACAGGGGTCATCTGTTCCAAGCTCCCTGCTCAAGCAGGGTCATCCCAGAGCACCTGGCACAGGATTGTGTCCAGACGGTTCTTGAACATCTCCAGTGAGGGAGACTCCACAACCTCTCTGGACAATCTGCTCCAGTGCTCGGTCACCTGCACAGTAAAGAAGTTCTTCCTCGTATTCAGGATGACTGGAACTTCCTGTGCATTGGTTTCTGCTTGTTGCCTCTTGTCCTATTGCTTGACCGAGAATCACACAGACCTCCCTTCAGCACTCTTTCAGGGGATGCATTTAATGTTTTCAACTGCTATAGGAAAAACAAAACTCTGAACTCATGTCCAACAGAAAAGAAGGAAAAAATTATTTTCAGTTTCCTCTTTAAGAAAGTAGCTACGCCCACTTCTGGTTTTGGTTTGGGATAATAAGCAATTAAGCGGAAACATTTTAAAATCCAGTGTTCATGTGGAACTTTTAAGTAGCTTCCCTTGGTTCTTTTAAGGAAATTGAGAGAACTCCACGTATTCAAAAGGTATGCCTGTATTCAAGTTTGCCAGATTTTGGGCTCTGTAAGGAATGGGGTGTCCAGCTGTCACCAAAAGGAGGGAGAGAGAGAGGGAGGACACATTGGTGACATGGGTGACACAATGAGTCAGTCCAGGGTGAAGGAAGGATAAAAGGAAGAAACAATTCAAGGTGGAAATCAGGAGTAAAACAGAAGAGATGAGTTCTGGGTGTGGGTCTGAAAAGGAGGGTTAAGGAAGAGGCACACAGAGCAGTTGAAGTGAGCAGCTACCTTCAGAGAAGAAACTGGTTAATGGGCAGAGTGTAAGGGCCTGAGAAGCTACGCTGCAGGAGCTAAACCTACACAGTCTGCTTAAATTATACCTTGCTTCTTTTTCTGGTTACTGAAGACCCATGACATAAATCACAGTAATAAAATCTTGCAGGCTTATTGACTAGTTTCAAGCTGAGTATTTTAAACAGTTAAAAAAAAAAAGGAAGAAAAAGAAAGGTCTAATCCTTTAGGTCCTTGTTCACACAAGGATTTCCATGCAACCATTTGCTTACAGCAGGAAAACATAAAAGGGTATAAAGACCTGAAGACATTACAAAAAAAAAGTCTTAGGATCCTGCCACACTCATCCATTGAAATGGATTTTTTTTTCTAATTTTCACTAGCAATGTTGTAGGAAAGTAACATGATAATGTGAAGCTGGCATCAGTTCATAATAAGGCTCATCCAATTACCTTATTCGGTCCTGTAGAATATGACTGTGGTCAGGAATGCTCTGAAGACAGCATTCTGGTGCTCCTTATGCTCTGACAAAAACTATATTTTTAAGTATTGCTTTTATTGTGTATCTCTTCTATTTAATAGGATCAGGTGGGTTCAGAAAACGAAAGCATGACAATTTTCCACATGGTCAAAGAAGAGAGGAAAAAGAGAATCCACCCTCAGCTTTGATGACGTCTTTTAAATGTAAGTAAGCATTTGGAAAACCAGATAATAAAAACGTGGTGTAGAAATTGCTAGGAAATTATTAGTGTAATAAACTCTGGGGGAGAAACTTGAAACTGGTTGGACTCTTACTCCATACCTTTAGAGCTTAGTGTTTTGTATTTTGTGCAGTGAAGTCCTGGGAGTGGGATTTTGCACAGCTCCACCTGATCCATGACTTGCTGCCATTCCCATCCCACCTGCTGTTCCCCCTGCCCTCCTTGCTTGTGCTGAACCTGATGCTGAGCACAGTGCACAAGTGTTCAGCCAGGCAAAAGGAGACCAGGCCCTTTGGTGGCAGAAAACTGTAGGATCTGCAGAGGTGTAATACAAAATCTGAGCCACAGGGGCAAGAGGAGGAGATGGTGACTTTTGGGAAACTGAGGAGGTTCTGACCTTGGCTGTGGTGCACAGATGACTAAGCTACTTTAATGTAAATCTGGATGCATTGTTTTAAGAGTTGGTATTTGTTTATACCTGCACTTTTTCAAAAAAAGACTTCAGCTAACTAATACAGACCTGTATGTAGACACTTAGTTCAGTTTGAATGTCTTTTAAATATTAACATGTGTTTGAGATTCTTCAAATAGGCGAGTGTAAACTTGCCTTCAGCCAAGTTATTTTTTTAAGATTTTCACCAAACCAGATTTAAACTCTAGTAAATTTAAATATCTCATTAGACAACCCCTAACAAAGCAAAGTTGACCTTCAGAAATGAGAAGCCTTGACTGAAGAAAGAAGGAGATTTGATATGGGGAACAGATTAATTCTTGTTGTAAAATTTTCTCCATGCTAGGTATTTTTTATGAAGCTAAGAAGGGTGAAGTATAAGCTGTCTGGCTGCTTTACATGGTTATTTCAATGTCATATAACTTCCTGTTTTTTTTTAAATGGGTGTTTATATTTTTCTGTGTAAATCAACTTGGCAGATGATTAACCATGACCCCTGAACTTTGCCTAGAAAAGCTGTGGATGCCCCTTCCCTGGCAATGTTCAAGGCCGGGTTGGAGAGGGATTTGAGCAACCTGGTCTAGTGGAAAATGTCCTTGCCCATGGGAGGAGGGGTTGGAACTGGGTGATCTTTAAGGCTTCTTCTGACCAAACCACTCTATCATTCATATTGAATAGTGTATACACACTTGCTCTTGAATTAAATAGTGCAACTGTACTTTCAACTTTTAATTTTTCACTCTCATGATTATCAGTTTGTCATAAAGTTGCTGTTACTTCCACTTCAAAACATCTTGATTCCCTCCCTTCTCATGAGATCCGGTCATCTGTGTTTGGTAAATTCCAGAAATAATTTAAGGGACATGGTTTCTTCAAAGTTTTTCAAAGATCCACTCTTTGTATTTATTGCAGAAATGCTTAGTGCAGTACAAAGTGCACTAAGTGCACTGCCCCGGACAGAGACACTGGTGGTCTTTGTCTCCATGTCAGGCACAAGCATTAGGAAAAGGTGTGCTCCAGATGGCTTATAATTGAGCAGGTTGTATAAGGTGAACCAGAGTTGTGCACTATTTCTGTGTATGTTGTCTGAATCTAAAAAACAATCAGAGAATCATGGAATATGCTAAGTTGGAACCAATCCATCAGGATGATGGATGTGCCTGAGAATATTGTCCAATTGCTTCTTGAACTCAAAACAAGATTGTTGCTGTGGCCACTTCCCTCGGGAGCCTGTTCCTCTGGGTGAAGAACCTTTCCTGACAGCTAACCTAAACCTCCCTTGACACAACTTCAGGCTGTTTGTCCGAGCCCTGTCACTGGTAACCAGAGTGAAGAGACTGGTAACCTGCCCCTCTGCTTTCTTTCCCTCATGAGGATGTTGAAAATCTGCCCTCTGTCTCCTCTTCTCCAGAATGAACAAATTGAGTGACCTCAGCTGTTGCTCATATGGCTTCCCCTCCAGACTCTTCACCATCTTCATTGCCTTCCTTTGGATGCTCTCTAAGATCTTAAGATCTTTTTTGTATTTTTTTGCCCAAAAAACCGCACGTAGTATTTGAGGTGAAACTGCCCCAGTGCAGAGCAGAGCGGGACAATCCCCTCTCAGCTGGTGATGCTGTGCCTGATGTCCCCAGGACAGGGTTGGCCCTCCTGGCTGCCAGGGCACTGCTGGCTCACGTTCAGCTTGCCATTGACCACCACCCTCAGGGCCCTTTCTGCAGCACGGCTCTTCAGCTTCTCATTCCTGGTCTATGCACACAACCAGGGTTGCCCCATTAAAGTGTGGCCTTAAATGGGTATACATATTTTGCTCTTTTTAATCTCTGAAAAAAAGATGTGCTTGAATTGATCTATTTGCACCAAAGTTTTCTAAAAAAATAGTGAGAAATTGTCTTCTATAATAATCAGAGAATCACTGCATGGTCTAATTAGTCAAAACCCAAGGAGTTACACCTGTTTCTTGCAATATGTTTTAAATATGACAGCTCAGAGATAAAGAGAGTGGGTGCTACCTTGATTTGTAAGATTAAGGTTTAGTAAGTGTCATTTTAATGGTCTGATTTTGCACCACCAGAATTATCGTTAGAGTCTGATTCTTTACTTCCAGTGCTAAATGAGACATTACAGTGGAATGTGTGTAGGAAATGACTGTATGGTTTTGATGTGTTAGCTTGGAGAACCCCCCAAGTACTAATCCTTTGCAGTTTTAGGCAGTAGCACAATACAGTGGGTTTTCTTGCAACCTGTTAGGCTAAAGATTATTTTATTTGTCTGGTTTACTTTAGAATAGAAGGCACTTTACAGTAGTCCCTAACAGGTGTAAAACCTAACATAGAACTCTAAAAGCCACAACTATCCAGAAAAGTTTGGGGGTGTTGCTAATATTGCAGATGTTAAGAATAGTTAATTTCCCAGTAGATGACATTTGTAAATGGTCCTTGGAAATGTCATATGTGGCATCCTATGAAGGGAAGTCACCCTTCCTCACGTTCCTGTCACTATGATCTGAGGGAAAATTCCTTGATGATAATTCAGGGGTGGAATTGACTCTCAGAATTTGGAAGACACACACCAAACAGACATGAGTAAGAATTAAAGGATCAGTAGAAGCATTTGTGACTTATCTTAGAGTTTCAGAAGAAGATTAGGGAGAACAGAACGAAATGAGAGGAGCCAAGTTTTTACCAAGGCAATGAGAAATACAGAACTATTTTTCTAGCATCTTCTAAACCTTGCTTGCCAGTGAACTGCTGTGCTTTTTTAAAGGTTATTCATTTGTCAGACCCTTTAAAAATGTAACCTCTTAGTTTATTTTCTGCATCTTCTTGCACAGAGGCTTTGACACCTCAGACAATTATATAGGAAATTTGTTAGATTTCTTCTAAGCATCTATTATGATTTATTTACTAGAATAATGGTCTATAAAATGTTAATGGTATTTGTGAAACATTCATTATGTTTGACTGTCATAACCAGATACACTTCCTCTCTTCTCTGTATTCATTGCAGTTAGAGAGAATTAACATCAGCAAGTCAGAAATCCTATTTTAAATAATCGATCTCACTTTTCTTTAGTATTTCTAATCCTTAGGGATATTAAAATACTTAACTTTTGGCCAAGTCTAGCTGGGATGTGAAATGCAACCTTTCTTATAACTAAATGGAGCATTTTGAACAGTATATGTGCCTTAGCCAGATGCTTTTTATTTGATTGGTTTAGGCACTGGTGAATCTTATTAACAAATGATTTATTTTTTGATTTATCTTGCTGAATTTGGGTGAAATTTTCAGTCCTATTTCCAGAACAGCAGTGTTGTGGAATAGATTTTATTAGCGAAACCAAGTATTTTACCTTAAAAATTGTTTAGGCTGCTTTCAGGCATCACCAGGACCGATATCTACTTCAACCTGACTTACTAAACAAAGGCAGTATTGATGATGAATTGTGCAGCCCTGGCAGGTGACAGGCAGTGGTGGCCTCTGCAGCCATGCCCCGCGCAGGGGCAGCCCACCTTGGGGAGAGGTGCTCAGGGACAAGGTTGGTGGGGCTGGGCTCTGTAAGGAGCTGGTGCAGCACAGGTGCTTTGGCTCTTCCCCTGGGCTGTGTTCATGTGGTAACTGAGCTTTTGCTGTAACCCTTGACTCCGCAGCGTTCCAGCTGGAGCTCGACACCAGGCACGATAAATACGAACGGCTCGTGAAGCTCAGTCGGGATATAACCATCGAAAGCAAAAGAACGATATTTCTGCTCCACAGGTTCACCAGGTGAGGCATGTTGAGTGTGAAAATGTTGAGAGGAACCTACAGTCTGCCTTGCAATGTTGTCTGTGAGTAACAGCTGCAGTGTTCTGTTGAGAGGAATTTAATTAGCTTCCCAGAAACATCCTTTAGGGTGGGTGCAAGCTAATGAATGCACACTCCAGTCAGAGAATTAAAAGATGCTGGTTCAGATTTCTGGGTTGGTTTTACTGGTTTATTAAACCAGTGTAGAGCAGTAGAGAGAGCAGCAGATGAGAGCCCTCCAGCTTTCAGCAAGCAGGGAGAGAGGAGTACGAGTACGCACCCTTCCTTCAGGTTACTTGCCCGGGCAGTTCCGTCACTGTTTTGGTTGTTGCACCCCCACCCGAGGTCATCAATGCAAATAGGAGGTGACCTGGGGTCTGTTTATGTAAATACTACAGCTGGATAGGCTTTTGTGTGAAGTTTTGAGCTTCTATATGTTTTGTGTTCTCACGAGCCTTCAAGCAATCTTTGGAAGCCAGAAACGAACTAGAAGAGCAACAGGAAAATTTGAGGCTTTGCATAGCCTGTTGTATAAAGTGTTTACTGTACATGACAGACATTGGTCTTGCATGTCTTAACAGCTCTCCCTGTTCCTTTTCTTTGTAATTTCATTTATTTTAATTTACATTTTGTTACCTATCAATATATTTATGTTGAAGTAGTAACTATTTATAGTTACAGTTATAAATGGAGATTATGAAGTTGCCTGCTCTTTAACTTGGTTTTCTTCTGCAAAGAGGTATTGTGATAATTCCAGTAACCTCTACAGCCTTGACTGTAAATAACTACTCCCACTGCAGGGGCTGGGTAGCTGGGAATTCGTGCAGGAAAGAACAACAACAAAAAACTCCTCATTACTCTGAATTTAGATTCCTGTTTTATAAGACATTCCTGTTTTTGTGAGAGTGGAAGTTTTCCATGCTGTAGTTTGTATTTCCTTCTTTGCTTTTCACAATTATTGTGCTTTTAATTTCAGTAAATTTTGCTGTTTGCTTTTAAATGTTTTCTCGAGACCAACCAATCAGTAGTTCCTTAAAGAGACTGTAAATATACCATGGATTATTTGGGCTCAAGGGAGGAGAAAGTTTAAAGGAAATTAGATAACAACTTTAAATGCCAATGTTGTGGTTTTGAATCAGATATTTCAGCTGTTCCTGAACAACATAGTCTGTAACGACTTCTTAAAAAGAATCACATGTAGAAGTACATCATGTATTGTATTTTGCAATACTGGAATTTATTTTTTTTTAAGAGGGTGAAGGACTTCTGTAAATACTGCTTGTTTTCTGGAATATTTTTTGAAGCCTTTGTATGTATTTCTCCTTTTTCTTATTTAAACAATAATCATGACTGTAGTCTGGAATAAACATCATGTTACCAGAACTCTGGCTGTTTGATTATTTTCTTGGTAAGAATCTACAGAATATCAGAATCTGCAATAGATATCTATCAAACTTAAATTGTTTCTCATTCTAGTATCAGTTTTGCTTTTTCTTGAAGCCAGTAAAAATGTATTGATTAGTAAAAGAAAAAGTGTAATGTTTTTTAACTGTTTGCTCATGTTCTGGAAACTGCACTTTTAGTTTCTGTTTTATGATTGCAGTGCTCCCAATGGGGAAGAAATACTAAGTGAATCTGAAGTCAAGCTAGATGCTGTCCGACGGAAGATCAAGCAGGTTGCACAAGAACTGATTGGAGAAGACATGTATCAATTCCACAGAGCTATATCTCCAGGTAAATAATTTTAAAATAGGAAAAGTATGCTGCTTTGAACTAAGCTTAGTTTCTCTTTATGTAGCAATACTTCCCCTTCATGCTGCAGGCCTTAATTTGTTACATTTCTGTGGTCATAAATCAGGACTCAGATTAATCTTTGTTACTAGCAGAGTTGGCTATGGTATTAGAGGAACTATTGTCCTACAGATCCATTGCAGTTTAAAGGAAGATTTAAATGGGAGTCTACAACTGGAAAGATTTGGACCCTGAGCTAAACTGAAGTTGGGAGTAGTTCTAACAAATGTACCTACTGGTCTTCTCTGACTGAGAGGAATATATGTAGCACACTCATTTACCCCTCCTGAAGGGTTATAATTTCTTAAGAGGAGAGTGGGACCGACTGTCTTATGAAATTATCCATTTTGAGTGATAAAGTGATTTTGAGTTGATAAAGTTAATTAATTTAAATCCTTAGATTAGCATTTTCTTTCTTCTGGGCTCAGAGTGTGCTTCTGCCTCTCTGTTACAAGCATTAAACCAGTTTGTGTGTTTCAATCACATCTTTTTCTGCTTCTCTCTGTAAACAGCAGTCTAACATTCTTGAGATATTAAATTCCAGTTCATTCATGACTCTTGGCTGTCAAACCATATTTCTTTGCTGAATCTTTGCTGACAATCTGAATATTACCTAAAATTGGTATGCTTTGGTTATGGCAATGCATGACTAAAGTATGTAATTGCTTCTTTGACATCTTAGTCATGGTATAAAAGTGTGTTGTGTTTATCAATCTCACTTTTAACATATTTGGAATTGGGTATATCTCTCCTTGTTTAGGCAAACCTTCTTCAGCTGATGAGAGCTGAAGATTTGCTCGAAATTATTTAATTGTTTAAAAATGTCCATAAGATTGATATGATAAACCAGCAGCAAATACATGTATGTAATCTACAAGACAAAGAATGTTCAGGTTGACTTGCACTCATGTCTTACACAAACTTTAGTTTGCTAAGAGTGAAACAGGTCTTGAGTCTCAGTTAGGAATTTGGAACCAGAAGGAGCTAGCCCTGATAGTCTTCAATGGCTGTGATTAATTCCACAGTCCTCTCACCTGTGATCCATTGGGTTGTTCAAATTAGATATAAGTAGTTTTTCTTAGAGCCACTTAATCTGTATGTGTCTTGCTGCTATTTATAGCCAAGTACTGTAGTGACACAATGGAAAGAGATAATTCAAAATGCTGACACTACAGATGATCTCAAACTGTGAATGATACTATTCCAAGTGTATTATGAGTATCTTGACATGCTGAAAACGTCTTTTGATTTTCGTTTTAAGTACTGCTTATAAAAGCTGAGAATCCCAGCATTCAGTTTTATAAACAAAAGTTTTTGAAAGCATCATTGTGACCTGTAAAGTTTGTCTGAATAACCCCTGAAGTTTGTAGTCCCATGTGAGTCATATAATGCTGTGTGAAAACAGCAGTGTTTGAGGTCTGCTACGTCATGGATCTTTGTGAGAGTGTGTGGTGCAAGCTGTGTGCCATGCCATGGGAGCAAGATTCTTACGGGGTAGCTGCTTGTTCTGCATCAGCTGCCTCACCTGAACTGCCTCTGTTTTGTTTGATACCTGTCTTTGTGGCGGTAAATTCAAAGAGGGTTACCTGCCTGTGGTGCTACTGAGCAGCAGCTGGCCTGGAATTAGATTCTTTCATCTCACATGTAAGAGAGTACCCCTACATAGCAGACATATGGAAACTTACTGCACAAAAGCTTCTTTATGTACCCATGTTCATATAAAACAAGTGCGCTAGTTTTCTTCATCCACATTCTCTCCTCTGAATAAAAAAAATTATTGGTTTTGTTTCTTTAAAAAATATGTATTTTCAAAAATCAAGTTAGATTTCTTTTTTACTTGAAAGATACCTAAACTTAAGCTAGCCATAGCAATTTGAAAATAAAGAAATTAATGAAAACAAAATTTGTTCAGCTTTGCTTTGTGTATTTGGTAAATACAGACCATCAGCTATGCAGATTTTCCTGCATCATTTATTTCTGACGTGCATAAAGGTATTTGTTTATACCAGAATGCTGCTGAATAAGCTGTTTAGAAAACAATTGCAAGTATTCTGTCAGGAACAATTCAGAATTTTTAATAGTTTTTTCTGGTGTTGTAAATCTCAGCCTCTTAAAATGACTAAGATGTATTTGTCCATTTTAGAGCAGGATGAGTTAGTCTAGAGGAGGTTAGTAGTAGAAGTAGTTAGTAGAGGAAGTTAGAGACCTGCTGCATGTGCATGATGACTCAATGCCTCCCCTGCTGCTGAAACTTCTAGAACAAAATAGGCAAGTTCAAAAGGAAGGGACCTACAATGATTGTCCAGTGCCACTACCTGACCACTTCAGGGGTGACCAAAAGTCAAAGCAAGTTGTTAAGAGCATTGTCCAAATGCCTCTTCTAAACACTGACAGGCTTGTGGCATCAGCCCCCTCTCTAGGAAGCCAGTTCCTGTGTTTCACCTCCTTTTCGAAAGAAATGCCCTGCCTGATGCTGCTTAGAGCCATTCCCACACATCCTGTCACTGGGATGGGATGGGAGATCAGCACCACCTTCTCCATTTCCCCTCCTGAGGAACCCGTAGGGAGCAATGAAGTTGCCCCTCAGCCTTGTCCTCTCCAAACTAGACAAGCCCCAAATCCTAATGTGCTCTTTATAGCACATTTATTCCTACCCTTTCACCATCTTTGTTGCCTTCTTCTGGATGCCAGGTGGAGCCCATGGTGTGTGTTTTGTAAGAGAGTGTTAGAATATACCTGTGTGTCACTGGGAAGACAGGGAACACTTTCAAGCATTGTGTAAATGAGCTTGTGTGCATAACAAGTATAAAATGCTAACTTTTAGCCAGACCTTTACTCTTACCTTCATTAAATCCTCCACTCTCCAGTTAGTCATTGGGATGGCAAAAAACGGAATATGCAGGCTTCAAGACTTGTAGCTCTTGATTGTGCTGAAGCTGGGATCAAGGAGGTGCCAGAGATGTGAAGATGCTTGGTGTCAGAATTATGAAGCTGAGATAGAAAACCTAGAAACAGGAAGAATGAGGGGACACTTAGGTGAAGAGCAAATGGGAGAGGGAATGCTTTATTCCACCTGCCCGTCACTGTTTATGAAGAACTGTAATTGGGAGGTGAACAGTGATAAGAGTTAAAAATGTTGCTTTTAGTTTTGGTTTTAAGTCTAGTGTTCTTTAATTGTTGCTTTGCTTTTTTTTTTCAGTGGAAAAAGCTTGCATGTCTTTTTGAAAATAAATGTAGCTAAGAAAAGTGCTAGATCTTTTGTCTTTATATATTTCCTAGGGCTGTAAATCTTGACCTTCCTTTAACCTAGTTTTCAGCTCTGATTTTGTGTTTTAAAGAAATTCTGGAGAACTAGTTAAAAAGCATTTTATGAACAAAAACATTGCCATTAAACTGCTTTTTTCTTCCAAAGAGAATAAAGAAACGCCTATGTCCCATATCTCAAAAGCAGCATGTCTAATTAACCTCAAACTTCCTAAAAATATTCTCCTTTGTCTTGAAATCAAACATGAAACATCCTCCTGTTCCCCACCCTACCTCTCACAGAAGGAGTAAAAGGCTTCAAAATGGAGCTTATACTGGAAACCACTGTAGCAGCCTTAACTGGGGAATCATGATTGTCTGCATAATAAAGCTGCCTAATACATATTTTATTCAGTATAATAACTGTTAGCCTATAAATAGAAGAATGCTATGAGTATTATGCTTGGGAATATTGTTTGCCACTTGTAATTGTTAAATGCTTTTTTTGGGGTTACTCCAAGCAGTTGTTCTTTTGACTTGAAGATAAAACAATTCTGGCAGAGCACTAAAGGAGTTTCATGCTTTCCCTCATTAAGAATAGTGCTAATGGCACGCAGGACGTTTCCCCAAAGGACACTTGCATGAGCTCAAACACTGAGTATAGCACTAATTGAACAACAACAAAAACTGATGACTGTTTTCTACACGTTTCTTAACAGTACAGATTGTCCCAGGGGATGATTAAACAAGCAAACAAAGAGATACTGAAATAATGAAGTCTTTTTTTAATGCAGAGCTCTTCATTTGTTATGTTAGAATGTTCTGCTTTGTTGATATTTTTAAAGCTTTACTATTTGTAATATAGAATTCCTGCTCCTTTGGCCCGCTTTGCAGTGTATACCTTATATATCCTGTGAGGAAATACGTACTCTTTCTTTAAAATTGTTGAGAGACGCTGCGCAAGAAAAGGACTGGAAAAGATTGTATGGATTTATGAAAGGAAGGAAGAAATTTTTCAGGATTTTTTTATTTGTGTATATATATGTTTGAGCATTTTTATATATATATTTAACTCTCTGAGGGAAATATCAACAGTATACAGAAAAGATCTGTACAGGACTTAAAGACAAGAAAGAAGTGCTCTGCAACGTGTATGATCCTAGACTTTGGCTATAACAACCCCATGCAGTGCTGCAGGCTGGGAGAAGAGTAACTGGAAAACTGCTCGTTGGAAAAAGACCTGGGACTTCTGTTTGGCAGCAGCTGAACATGATCCAGTGCGTGCCCAGGTGGCCAAGAAGTCCAGTGGCTTCCTGGCCTCTATCACCAGTAGTGTGGCCAGCAGGAACAGGGCAGTGATTGTCCCCCTGTATTCCGCACTGGCTGCGCCTCAACTTCTGTATCCAGTTTTGGACCTATCACTAGAAGAAAGACATTGAGGTTCTGGAACCCATGTCCAGAGAAGGGCAATGGAACAAGTGAAAGGTTTGGAGCATAAGTCTGGTGAGGAGTGGCTGAAGGAGCTGGAGGTGTTTAGCCTGGAGAAAAGGATGCTCAGGAGGGACCTCATTGCTCTTTATAACTACCTGAAAGGAGGGTGTGGCCAGATGTGGGGTGGTCTCTTCTCCAATGTAACAAGCAATAGGACATGAGGAAATGGCCTCAAGTCGCTCTAGGGGAGGTTTAGATGGTGTATTAGGAAAAATTTAATCATGAGAAGGGTTGTCAAGCATTGCTCAGGAGAATGGTGGAGTCACCATCCCTGGAGGTATTGAAAAGACATGTAGATGTGGCCCTTAGAGACATGGTTTAGTGGTGGATTTGGCAGTGTTGGGTTAGTGGTTGGACTCAGTGATCCTAAAAGTATTTTCCAACCTAAAAAAATTCTGTGATTCTATGTTAGAATGTATGTAATTATTCAAAGCATGTTCTAAATCTGCTCTGCATAAATGCAAAACTTGCGTAATGCAGAGGGAAAATTAAGGATTGCTTGATAGGTTGGCGTTGTGTGGGATAAATGGAGTACCTTTTTAACATGACTTTGTTAAATGAAATCTCTGGCCATTTGAAGGCTTTGTCAGTTTTTTGCCCCTTAAGACAAAATACTGAATGGGGAGCCCATAATTCTTCTGGAGCTTCTTAAGTGGAGTGCCATGGGATGATGATGGTAGATGCAAGTAGAGCACTGTTGGCTGACCTGTGCCATGTGCCTGTGCTTGCAGCAGTGGCGAATGGAGTGGTGTGCACAGGGAAGCTCATTAGCTGTTTATCATGTCTGCACTTGCTCTCAATGGGATTAGATGATGAGGCTGTAAAATGTCAGCACCTTGACAAAACTATTGCTCTGTGACTGCTTCTGCTGATGATGATGCAGGAAATTCTGTGTAAAAGTTCAGTACTGACGCAGTCTAACACATCATTTATCTTGTGCAGGCACTATTTGTGTTCTGAGTGATTGATATAATGGAGCTTATTTCTGTTTCCTGCCTTATGCCATTTAAAGTCACTTTAGGCCTGTAAGATATTGCAACAAACTGCATTGCTCGATTGGACAAGGCCAGTTAAGTCTGTGTGGATGAAAGGGAAACACTTCAGTTGCACTAGAATGCCACTTTTTAACTGCAGTATATAGGACCACCAGACAGGATGCTGTATGAACTGCTATGGAGATGAGTGGGGTCTGTCCAAGCAGGCCAGCTTTAGATTACTGATGATTTAAGTAATAACATTTTTTTGGGTATTGTATGAAGGATTTTAATTAGAAGTCAAGCTAAAGGAACTATCCAGTAATGATTTCTGTGTTTACCTGGTTGCTTTTTTTGTTGTTGTTGTTGTTTTTTGGTTTTGGTTTTGGTTTTTGGGGTTTTTTTTGTTCTTAGCTTTTAAACTCAAAATATGCAAATAACATACTCAAATTGTTCTACCTTTGTAAACACCCATGTATTTCTGAAATAATATCAAGGATATAATGTCAGTGTACTGTTCTGCACATCAGGAACAGTTATATAAGTAGGACACCTGTTTTTTTCCTTGAAAAAGCTCAAAAACTGTAGTTAAAATAGATGGCATATTTAATTGTAGGTTGGTAACAGAAAGGAAAAGCTTTGTACTGCAGGAGGAAGGTATCATGAATTGTAAATGTCTCACCCAGGATAAGACCTAAATACACCTAAAACTTGAAAGGAAAGCTGTCCGTGAAGGAAGCAATCAGGTTTATGCAAGATGGTGGGAAAACACAGTAACACAGGAACAGGATGTAACTGAAGAATTAATCTCTTTGCTGTTGTAGGTGAGGGGTAAAATGCCAGAAATGGAAACAAAGTTTCCTGATTATACTGGAAAATTAACGGAATTCGAAGTGAATAAGATAGTGGTTATTAGATACAATTTTGTTAATTTCTTTCTTTCTGTTCTGTTACTTTCTGTGTTTCTCTGAACTCATAGCCTTGCTTGGTCAAACTGGTTTGTTTTTTTTCCATTCTGCAAGTTGCCTATTTGAAATTTGATACCTTCAGTTCGTTGTGTTTTACTACCCTTTCATTATTTTTGGTTCATGCCTTTTTCCTAGGTTCTTCAGGGAAAGGGAAAAACCAGCAACTGCAAAGGCTCTCACTTTGTGTTTTCTGCTGCAGGTTTTGTATGTTCTTACGCAAAAAATTAAAACAAACCTGCGAAGATGAATGCAAATTCTGACAGGAACAAACTAGGTATGCACTATGTGAGAATTGATTATCAGCTCATCCCTGAAGGAGATGTAAATTCAGCAGGAGCCATTCAGAGCAGCATAAGTCCGCAAGAGAAGCTACGTACAGTCTTTTAAAGATGCATGATCACAAAAATTGCCCTTTCCTACTTCTAACTTAAGACCTAAATGTCCTAAAGCCCTGCTGTACTATTATGACAAATACTGCAGTTATTCACATGACAACCTGAAGCTAGTGATACTGTTTGTCTTTTAATTCAGTTTCATGCCTGGCAAATGGAGGAGACGTTGTGCTCTGGCTCAGGAATTTTTTTCAACCCTGCAGCTATTGACATTAGTCATTCACAGACCAGATCTCTCCAGCCTTTGCAGGAACCAAGTGCAGCTGGAACATAAGAGAAGTTAAAAAAAATCTATGAAGCTTTTCTGTTTGTTTATTTAAAATCACACAGGAGAATGTGTCATAGAGGAACTCCATTCCAAGAAGCAACCGGGATAGCACATCATGGTTCAGTTTTTGTTTTGCAGTCACGTGGGGAGAAATAGAGGCTGGCGAGTGGTGAAGTACCCTTGTGCCATCTCACAGATCTGTGTTTATGAGGATAAATGGCCACTATTGGTTCTGATGTGCTCATGAGTTGGGTCTGTTGCATGGAAACAACATCATCTTAAGAAGAACTTTCACTGTGTTTTGAACTGCAGAAGCTGTGTTGTGTTAGGTGCTCTTTCTTCTTTGATCAGTGAACATCCTGGCTGAGTCAGAGCTTCCTTTCTTTGGTATCTTGAACACTTGCCCTCAAGGCTGTCAGTAGTGTAAAATTTGCCATCTGACTGAAGGACTTCTAAAACTCTCTTAATTAGAAGGCAGTTGGGGGTAGTCAAAGAGATCAGGAAGATTACTTGTTGCAGAAATAGGTTTTTTTAAGAACTTGTGTAGAACATTAGGTGCTCTTCAGAATGACTATGTTTGGGACTGGTGGGTTGGAATAAAACCCCAAACTTCAGAAGAAAAACCTTGGTTACAAAAGTAACCATGGTACATCCCTCAGGTCCCCAAGCAGAAGGAAAATAAAAGTTTGTGAATTTCTCACCCACAATTACTAATCTGCAAAAAGGCCTGTCATTTGTCAAATGTCCATGTGTTTTTAACAGCAATATAAAAAAGGCTTGATTAACATGTTCTCTGCAATGAGAGATTAAAATATTCTTTGCAGATCTTTGAAGGGTTTTTGTGTCTGTTTTGAGAAATAATTTAACTCTCACAGGCACCTGTCTGATAGGTAACCTAAATTTGTTTCTGTGGTTTTTGGGAAAACTGACTAATCTTGGTATTACCTTTTCCCTGAAATTGGTGTGTATTCAACTTTAAACAAAGTGGAAACAATATTAACACTTCAGTATCTGAAATACATCACTTCAACACATGCAGCTAGAAGAGAACAGAACTTTTTGGTGGTCGTGCATGTGTCAAGTAGCAATTGACGAATGAACAAAGCATTCAGGGCTTTATAGAAGAAATGTACATGAATTTAATTATTGATATAATAGTAAACCTACTCAGCTTTTGAATTATTACTCAGTGAATAGAAACAGATGTTTTTGTCCAAATTTGTAAGCTCATATAGACTTTTGTTCTAGTACTTTCATTTGTATTTGTTTGTACTGTTTTATAAAATCCATCCCTGACTGGAATTACTCTTTTAAGCCATTTCCACAACGGGATGTCCAGAACATTCCTGTCTGTGAGGAGAGCTGGCTTTATCCTCTTTCAGTGTATGTTATAAAATTAACCTTTGACTTGAAGCTCACAATCAACAAAACAGTGTGATTGTTTCATAGCCTCAGCTTCAGTTTAATTACTTAAGTTTTTACCCCTTCTGCCCAGAAAAAGACCTGTGAATCCTAGGAATCATTGCCAAGTATGAGGAGAACTTTAAAGTAATAGATTAGGGTGTGAATTACCAGTTTCATCTTCATAGGATACTGGATTTATTTTTTTTATTAATACTTCTAAATTTATTGTGTGTACTTGTTTCAGTCGATGATGTACCTGGTTAATTGTTTGCTTATTTCACTTGTTCTCCCCTTCATTCATCCATATGCTTCTAGAAACGAGTTCTTTAAGTTTACCATGCTACCTATATTCTGCAGAATTATTTCTCTGTTTGGGATTTCCACAAGGATATTACTCTTTTTTTCTGGATTATGGTGGGGGTTTCTATGGGTGGGATTTTTTTGTTGTTGCCTTCTTTGGTTTTGGGGGGAGGATAAAGAAGTTTTTTTTCTGTGTTTGGTTTTTGATTTTTTTTTAAATGCCAATATAACTTGCCAGCCTAAACATGAGGATAAGATAGAGCCTTGTCTGTGCTGTTTTGGTTTTGTAATGAATCAGCAAGTGGGTAGTTTCACATGACTCGCCCTGTAAACAATGTGCCCCACCCTTCATACCATGATCCTGGAAGAAACTTGCTGTGTATATCTTCCTACCATCTTTCTAGTGGCTGCTCTCGGCCTGTGATTCCTGCTGCACGGCTTAGGGGAGGAGCTGGGTGAGAGAGCACAGACTTGTGTCTATCTGCTTGTGTCCTAACCATCAGCACAGGTTCCTCTCTAAACAAAAAGGTAGGGAGAAACAGGACAAGGGATGAGAAAGGAAATGTGTTTGAGAAGAAATAGGGAGAGAAGGAGCTTATTTGGGAAGATGGCAGGTGGCACTGGCATTGCTAACCTTAACAACTGAGAAGCATGAAATCCATTTGAACCTGTTTTGTAGCTGTCAAACCAAGATTTAAAGGAGGAAATGAAGTAAACAGAACTTTAGAAGGAAACATCCACCTCTTATTTGATCTGTCATTCTGGTTTGAAACTTCCATGCATGCATGCACATCTCGGGTGGAATTAGATTCTGTTTACCCTAATATGACTCCTGCAATTAAGTAATTTCTATTATTTACTCATTCTTTAAATAGAACTAGCTTTTCCTCTGTCTTGTGCATTCATGTGACTTTTGGATTGAGTGCTCCAATGACTTTTTTAAAACCATTTTTTATTTAAGAAACCTAATTTCTTGCTAAGTTTCTTAGGGAAACTACTTTTTCTTCTCTCTCAGAGCTTGCATATGTAGTTAAGGAAAAATATCTTGAATACCAGCTGGCAAAAAAGTGCTCAAGCTTTCAGGCAGAAAAATCTCCTTTATTTATAGATGCATGCTCAGAAGATACCTCAGTGTAGCTCTCTAATTCTTATGTAGAAAATAAATTTTTAAAACATAGAAGGGAGCTGCTATACTGGGTCACTGTCCCTTGTCTAGTACAAGCTATTTATATAGAATAAATGTAATAAAATATCAAAATACTTCAGCAGTTACTTTTTTACTTTACATCTGTAATTTTAAGAGGTACTAGTAAAAATAATACAATGTTTTTAATTGGGATTTTTATCCATGTACTACAAAAAACCCCAAACCCATAAAAGGCAGTCTTACAAACTATTCCATTACTGGCAGCTCAATCCATAAATAAGCTAATTTTGGAATAAATCCAAAACAAGAGCATAAGGGGAAAGGTATTGTTGGATGGTGTAGTGAAATGGGACAGGGTTTTTCACCTTGGGAATTATTTGCTGAAAATAGCGGATGTCCTTCCATTAAGCCAAAACATAACGTGTTTAAACATCCTTCTACCTGCACATGGAAATACCCTGTTTCAAGGTCTTGGGTCATTGAAATGTCATATTGTAGCTACTTGTAGAAAAAGGACTTATTTAAAAAAAAAAAAAAAGGAGAAGTAAAATATTAATGTTTTTTTGCAAAGCAGTTGTGAACAGGATTTGTTACCAGTCTATCTGTAATGGTAACTTTAAATGAGTTTTGTAAGGCTTACTAAATAGTGGGAGATAGATTCCCTAATTGTGAAAAGGTGACAGTAAATGGCAGACTGTGTTCAACATTCCCATGGTGTTGTTAAACAAAAGGAAGGAGCACAAAGCTGGAACGTGTCAGCTGGGGTGGGATGGCAGGAGGAAGCAAAGATCTGTGTGTGCACATACATATAAATATGCCCACATAAAAAAAGTACATAAAGATGAAAGAACAGAGGAGCCAAACACTTACAATGGAAAAGGTCAAAACATGCGTGAAGTAGTAAAGTGGAGCGAGTTGAAAGTGGGAGATCTGACTGAGGGCTGATTTGATCTCTCTGAGAGCTGTGGAAAATGCCAAGTTGATTCTTCATGTGTGATAGTCTTCTCCACAGATAGCAGAGAGAGATTCTCACAGATGTTGTCATGTTGAGTGCTGCTCTATCTGGTAGCTTACAGCTTATCCACAGAAAAAGCCAAAATTTCGTAATGAATTACTAGTCCTGTTACATCAGAAGGTAAGTCAGGGAAAGAGAGAGTGATGAAATCTACCTCTCTGCAGCTTCTGAAGTTATTTATCTTAACAGATCCTGAGTAGCTTTTATCTAGTATTCTTCTATTGCTTGTGCCCAGAATGCTTTACCTGAATTCTGTTGATTAAATTATGGTGTTTAATTGGCCTTGCCAGCTCACTGTTTATGTTCTGGTTTGTGAACAGCTGTGCTGAGTGTGAGTTTGGTTGCTGCATATTTGTTCTACTTTTCCCACTGCTGCTGTAGAGTACTATAAAGGGTGCAGGCTCAATTGCTGTTCTGAGTTGATTCTGCTCAAACACGTATTTAAAAGGAAAAAGAAATGCAGGTCACTTATCATGCTTTTGTGATTGTAATGTGGAAAGCCTCCTACCACTTGAGGTTATGCTAGTTTTTCCAGGTATTTCCACCCTTGTCTGTTATTCAAATCTATGTTCTCTTCTTTTTGATTTGGACTATTTCTTTGATCCAGGTGAAGTCTAAATTTGCTTCTTCCTGCATGTTTCTGTAGGCTGAGGCCCTGGCCCTGTACAAGTCAGTTGAGGGTATTAAGATTATTCTAATGGAAACTGGATTCTACTTCTGGTACCCTTGGTTACATCCTCATTTTCTCACTGACAAAACTGTTGTCTAATCCTGGCCCTCTTGCAGCGTGATACCTGTTTGCTTCTCTTGAAGTGAAGTCATCCCCTTAAAATGGCTCAGAATAGCTCTGCTAGAACCATCTCTGTCATGTGTCTGTTCCTTTAATGTCCTCTTTGGGCTTTTGCTGTTCATGGGTCAGATATACACAGGCATTCACTTTGTCTTTACAACTTTTTTTTAGCTTAGTCCTGCCGTGGCTGTTTGTTCCAGCTTTGTTTCTGCTTTTTTTTCCACCAACAGTGCCAGCTTCAGCTTGCTGCTTATGAACTTTTCTCACATGCTTCCCCCAAATCTGCTCTCTGCACATAAGGAAAAGCTGACAACCTGTGAAATCTCTGTCTGAATGTTGAAACTTTTTTTTTTTAGATCTCACCTTTGCTGTAATGCATAATAAAATCACCATCTGCTAAGTAGGTAGCGAGAGGTAATTGTGGCAGGTAGCTGTAGATGGCATACAAATCTGGTACAAGCTACATTTGTTATCCTGTCTTTTATTCCCTTACCAGCACACCGACTCCTTTTGTCCCCCTGCACGCCTTAATTTTAGAGTGTAAGTTCTTTTGGACAGAACAGTTACTCCTGTATTCATAGAGTCACAGAACAGTTAGGGTTGGGAGGGACCTCTAGAGATGACTGAGTCCAACCCTCCTGCTGAAGCAGAATCACCTGTTGGTCCTCTTGTTGGACATCACAGTCCTGTCTGGTTTGTTTGATTGATTATTTATTTATTTATTTATTTGGTCTGGAGTGATTTGTAACAGCAGATGCTTTGTCTTGAACATGAATTTCACCAAGCCTGCATATTTTAAGGAGCCTGATTCCCACAAAATGGAGAAGTGGGAAGTTCAGTTTTAAACAAGTATCTACTACAAGTCCTTCTGGGCAGGGCTGCTGTCACTCTGTTCGTCTCTCAGCTTGTGTTGATACTGGGGATCTCCTGACCCAGGTCCAGCACTTCGCACTTGCACTTGTTAAACTGCACGGGATTCCCATGGGCCCAACTTCTCAAGCTTATCCAGATCCCTCTGGATGGCATCCCATCCTTCAGGTGTGTCAGCTGCACCACTCAGCTTGGTGTCATCTGCAAATTTGCTGAGGGTGCACTCGATCCCACTCTTTATGACATCGATGCAGATGTTAAACAATACTGGTCCAAGTATGAGTGCCTGGGAACACTGTGGGGAGCTGCTGTTCAGTACGTTTCTGAGAGTACCATGACGCTTTATGTTGAAATTATAGAAGGCTCTGCATGAAAAATGCAGTTGGAGTAAAACTTGAACATGTTTGTCTGTGTGCTCGGTCAGAATTTCATACTTCAGAAACGTGCTATGGTTAGGTTATGTTTCAGTGTTATTTCTGGATTATGCTAGTTTTCACTTTCTGGTGGTAACCTTCAAATAGTCTCACTTAAAAGATTTCTTAAAAAATAAATAATTGTGAGGACGTATCTTTGCTGAAAAGTTGAAGCATTGGCTTAATTCTGCTGTTTTTGCAGGACTTCAAGAATATGTTGAGGCAGTTTCGTTTCAGTATTTTATCAAAACACGATCTTTGATTAGTGTTGAAGAGATCAACAAACAACTAATATTTACAGCAGACGACAGAGAAGAAACAACAAACATGGTAAAAGTTTTTCTTTTCTCAATTGACAAACATCTTTCTGGGATGGAAATGCAGCGAGAAGGCTTAGTCACATTTTTGGCATCTGATTAAATAAGGCCAGTTAGTGGAATGGGATTAGATATACATGTGGGCTTTGACTCAGTTGTTCAAAACATGCTTTTTTTTCTGATAAGTAGTAAACTAAATCTGTGGGATACAAGTTTATAAATTTCACATCCTTTTTATTCAGAGCAAACTGAACTCTTTCTGGTATGGCGAAAGATCCAGGCCAGTGAAATACTAGGTAACAAATGTAGCAGAGGGATTTTTGGTGCCTGGGACTGTCTGTAAGACCTGCTGGGGTACAGTGATGCTGGAGAAGTTGGGGGAGACTAACCAAGGCAGGATGAACTCCACGAATGAAATTGTACTGTTGGTATTGAACTAGTCACTGGAGGCACTGTATTCACCTTGTGTAAAACACCCTGCATGTGTCTTAGCTTCGTCATTTGTAACTCTCCTAGAGCTGATTCCTTTCAGAGGACAAGCTGGTGTCCCATCATACCTTAGCCCTAACACCATAGCTGCTGTTTCTTGACTTGCCTGTACTCCTACCCTAAAGGGCTCATAGGGACAAACTACTGTCACCAACCACAGTAAACTGGGTGCAGTTTGATTGTTGGCAGGGGACAGCAGTGATTTGGTAGCAATCTAGAGAAGTGCACATGCAGTCGAGGTGCAGTCTACAGTAATGCTACTTTACATAAATTCCTGAGTCTGCTTCTGCTGAAGAGATTCTGCTGTAAAGCACTTCTCATTCTTTATTTTCTTGATAAGATATTTGCAGAGAAGCCTGATTTTTAGCTTAAATTCATTTTTTTTACCAGAGGCAAGTCCATTGTGGCACACTTGTTTTAACAAAGTATGAAGTTGTTAACCCCAGTCTGCATGCCTCTGACCAGATCTGTCAATTTGAGTAGATAGCATATTATGGGAACAAGTGAACAGACAGATGTTGCTTTTTCCTGGTCTTAAAAATTAAGAGCCAGACACAGTTAAGGGAAAAAAGGGGTTTTACTTCGTTATTTATTAAGGATCCCTATGGTGCACCACTTTGCCAAGGTGGAATGTGCTGAAATGTGCACACACTCTAGATCGTGTATACAATTTATAGACTTCTCAAATTAGTATATTTAGTAAAGATTTCCCAATAAGAGGCTTGAATGATTAGTGTGATATTTTCTAATTTCAAGGAGTTTTTTTCCTGGATGGGCTTAATTTTAGTTTACAGGATGTGTTTTAGAGAGGATCTTGGTTTTTCAGGATAGCGTAGGGCTTTTTGGCCTCCAACTGCAAGGCCTTTAGGATGATTGGTTTCTTGGTTTAACAGAATATTAGGATTATGCTAAATTACCGGACTTAAGGAATTACAAGTATGCATGTTAAGAACACTGAGGATACATAAAAGCTCTATGAAAGTTATTTAAAAGGGATGTAAAAGAAAAGGCAAAAAATCATCGTGGCAGCATAGAAACCTGCATTGTCTCCCACGTTACCAATATTGTGGCAATAAAAGTATTGGAAACTTGGATATAGGAGCAAACTTGCAACTTTGTAATGGATTTACTTCATGAAGATTTTTGTTTGCTCTTTTAATAAGCTCAATTGATATAAAACAGATCTGAGAATACTATGGCTCCTTGTAGAGAGTATATTCTGAAATTCAAGACACTACTACAAAATTATATGGCTTGTTTTCGTAATGCAGACTATTTTTAATTGATTTGCTAGCTTTGGACAGACCATTTAGGAAAAAATCTCTCTTATCAGCCCAAGATCTGTCAGATGAAAAAAAAACCCAAACAACTGCAAATAAATGTTGCTACAGAGATGTGATAATTCTGTTTGCAAATAAAGATGGTAGAGTTAGGTATGTTTATCATTCTTAATTTTCCAGAATGCTTCAAATTTCCAGTTAAGTTTGATGAGTTAGTGTGTATTTGAACCATTATGGACAGCTTTGTCACAGTTCTGTACTGGACTTTCTTCCGTTCTGTCCCCAGACCTCCAACTCCCACGATAAACAGCCCCCTACGTGGAGCCTGAAGGTGACACCCGTGGATTACCTGCTGGGAGTGGCCGATCTGACGGGAGAGCTGATGCGGCTGTGCATCAGCAGCGTTGGGAACGGGGACATAGACACGCCCTTCGAGCTGAGCCAGTTCTTGCGCCAGATTTACGATGGCTTTACTTTCATTGGCAACACCGGACCTTACGAAGTCTCCAAGAAGCTCTATACCTTGAAACAGAGTCTGGCAAAAGTGGAGAATGCCTGCTACACGTTAAAAGTACGGGGATCTGAAATCCCAAAGCACATGTTGGCTGATGTGTTCTCCACCAAAACGGAATTGATTGACCAAGAGGAGGGTCTTCCTTAAAATATGGAGGCTCTTGCAACTCAGAAGGGAAGAGGACTTAGAGAAAGCTCTTTAGTTATGATTTGTGGGGTTTTGACCCTTCTCAAAGCTTTTTAGGTAGAGACATTTTTAGTTTTATCTATGAGAAGGCTGTTTGCAGTGGTAATTTGTAACCAAAAATACTTTTTATGATGTGCAAGAGAAAAACTGTTTGACTTTGGCCTCTTGGTATGGAACTTCCTGTATTGCTCCATTGTATCTTCTTTCAGAACAACCAAAATTTCCACTGCACTCTACTCCAGTGACTGTCATTTGTATCACCTCACCTCAAACTGTTGTTACAAGTTTTTGTCAAGCACAGCAGTGGAAAAAAAATTAGGTGCTCTTATTTAGCATTGTCCATAGGTTTCTGCTGACTCATTTTCTGAGTATTTGGGTTCAGTACTCATGTCATACCTACAACAATGCACCTGTGTGTAAGAGCATCCCTTGATTTGAAACTGGGGTGGTCTCTACAGTGCCATGTAATTCAGGTTTTCTCTGATTAGTGCTTCAAAGTATGAAACTAAGTCAACTTTTTGCCAATTGATAATGAAGCTAATTGCACCAGGTAAATACTATTGTGCACCCGTTATTTTGGGTACCTGTTAAAACTGAGCTCCGTTTGAGCTGACACTGGTACTTCAGAGTTTTGAGATGAGCTAGAAAATCCACAAAAAGTAATTGTGGAATATATTGGTTTACATTTTTTGTAATACAGTATAATGCAGAATCTGACATATTTCTGTTTGTAGACAAAGAAGTTGTCATACAAAGTATGTAATTTGGTGTTAGGACAAGCAGTTTTTGGCCAGAACAAATGGCGTTGCAGTGCTGGAAGTCTGTTCTCCATTGTTTGTGCTGCCCTGAGGACCTCCAGTGGGGTTGAACTGGTATAAGTGAAAAAGGGCTAGCCAAGCTTTAAATATATGTTAGCAGGAACTATATCATGTGCGTGTTCCTGTGGAAAGGAAATTGCAAACAGAAGTAAGGCAGGCATTCTGGTTTCCACATTTATCTTTGAGGAGGGTATGTCACTGTTGGCAAAAAATCAGGGCTTTATGCTGGTGTCTGAAGCTATGAAAGTCTGATAATGTACATAATGCTAAAGGAAAACAGATAAAACAACATGATCTCTAGACTCCAGGAAACAGGCCTCCCAACTGCAATTGAAAATACTGCATGTTTTTTATTTCCACTTCCATATGCTGTGATACTGCCAATATTTTTCCCATGAGCATGTCCTGAGTAGCTGGAATCATCTGATATATGGATAGGAATGGGTGAATACATTTCTGTCAAATTTTTCCATTGTTTCCACATAAAGCAGTATGTGGTGGCCTGAATGAGGAGTGGCATTTTTCCTATTGTTTAATACTATTTTTTACAATAAATTCTGAAAAGTAGTCACTGTCTCTATGTTGGTCCTTTTGCATGTCAGTCCAAGTGGTAAATTACAAATATGGTGCAAGTTTCCCACTGTGTAGGACTTCGCTTGGAAATTTTGCTCCATTCCTATATTCAAACTTCAGTGGGCACTTTCTAATCCTGAATCTCTTTTCTCTTTCTCCCTTAACTTTATTCTGTGAAGTTTGAAAACTAGTTAGGCTAGAAACTTCATGTGATTCTCTTGAATAAAAAAGGTGCAAAGGATTCAGATGACAAAGGGAGTATATCCCTGGCACAAATCTGCAACAGTACCCACGTTTTTACATCTCACCTTTTTTCTCTGCTTTTTTTTCTTTTCCTCTGATGAGAGGAGGGGAAAGGATACTTGCTAATAAGGAACAGTTTTGGGGTGTCACCCCTTCCCTGAGATGCATACATCTAGCATTTCAGTTGATGCAGCTATAGTGCAGTTTTGTCTCTTTTGGCACAACTGAATTTACTGCAAGTCATTGCTTGTTTAGTGTAAGTGTGTGAAGCGAAAGCAGATACTGTCAGACAAAGTGTGTGATATTAAACAGAGGTCTGTCTCTTGTCTGTCCTAGCAGCTATCAGGGGGAATTAAAAAATGTTTGTGGCACAGTTTGAAAAGGGATGAGATGAATTCCAGCACATTGCACTGCTTGGCTCAGTGACATTCTGCCTCTAGCCATGGAACGAGCACACAGTGGCCACCACTTTAGTCAGCTCCTGCTTTTATACAGCCATTCATTATTTTAAAACTACAGATGTCTAAAAAAGAGTACTTTTTTTTTCCTGAGTGATCTTTAGAAGTAAATGCTCTTTCAACAAGTATGTACTGGTTCTAGTGATTTTGAGACTTAAATTTTCAGTAAGGCAAGAGAAATTTTTTTAATGGCATCCATGATTTCTAAACTTCAGGCTGCCTGCCCATAATCAAAAGCTGCAAATAATTTCTAATAAGGAGCAAAGTGTATGTGGGGTGTATTAAAACACCAGCACAGATGGGAAGTAGCTAATGGCCTGCAAACCTCCTGCTCAAGGAAATATTTTCCCCAAAAAACAATTGCACTGTAGCTATTTGAAAAGTGACAGACATTTATCAGCAAAACAAGCTGCTAAACAAGCAATGGCAATTTTCCCATTTCTTATCCCATTACTCTATGGAGCTATTGATACGCTTGGTCTGCAGCCAGAACAGATACGTCATAGCAGATGTTTCACCAGGGCAGCTCTGCATGCTAAAAATCATCTGCCTTTCTGGAATCTCCTTTCTCAGAAATGGTTTTTCTTTACGGGTTCACTTTTTTTTCCCTGACTGTGAATTTTCAGTGAGGAAAAGTGCGCCCACATTTAGCTTTCCAGAACTGCCAGAGAAGTTATGCAAGAGAAACTTCCTGTTGACAAGACACATATGTCTGTCTACTTAAACTCCTGCTTACTTGGATGCTTGCTGAGTTTATTGAAAATCAAAAGAAAAAAAAGAAAATAAACCGTACCTTTTATGATATTTAGCATATCAGGTGCTTTATAGAATCCAGACCAGATTCTGGCACTGCCCTCAAAGAGTTTGCAGTTTAGGAGTAGGCAAAAGGTCAGCCAAGACAAACAAAAGGAAGATGGTAGAAAGGGGAGGAGATAAAGTGACAGGATTTTTACCAGAAGACAGTGTGTAGTAGTAGGTTGGTTTACCACTTCCCATTTTGGAAAAGAAAATGGTCAAAACTTAAGGAATCTGGAGTGTGACAGTAAAGGGTTAGTTGGGAAGGGTGAAGGCAGTGGAGAGGCAAAATGGAAGGAAGTGAGGTAGAGACAAAGGGGGGAAGAGTGGCAAGGAGTGGGACAGCATGGAGGAAGAGCAGGCTGAGCCACGGGACAGCGGGTGCACATACAAGTAGGGTGGGACTGGGGAGGACGTGGGACAGGAAGACAGCCCTGCAAGAAGTTGGAAACAACACTTTGAAACTAAGTGACTCAGCTATAACAGAGACTTGGAGTTGACCGAAGGAACTGAATTTAAAATTACCATGAGGTCCCCAATGCATTGATCTAGCCTTGGGCCATAAATAAGGGGAACTTGATTTCCTGAGCAGCTGAAAACCTGCAGGTCTGGGACTGAGCAGGGTTTGCAGGCTTCCAGTCATGCTGCCACTAATCAACAAGCTCTCAGTTCCCCTATGACCCAACTTCCCATCCACATTCCCTTCACTCCCACATTGGTAGCCACAAACCTTGTTGTTTGAATTGCCATCATCTGCAGCTGTTAAAGACATGGTTAGATACAGTTTTTAACATAAAGGAATGCTTACGGTGACCACAGTTTCCCCTTGTGTGCTGTTTACGTGTCCATTTCGCTGGCATTGCTGCTTCAAACCTTTCTCTGTTTCTTCCCTTTCTTTACTTATCCTTTCTTAGGCTGTACTGTTCTTTTGAGCCATTGCCCATGTCCATCCCATGGTTCAGTCCTTTCCGTGTTTAGCTGGAATCCTGGGGTGAAATGTTTCCATGCAGGAAGAGGAATCGATCGGTCTCTTAGGTAGGGTTGTCTGCTTGCACCTCCAAATTTGGGAATAGTGCTCTGACTGAGGGGAGAGGTCTGGTATTCCTGCATTCACCAAGGCCTGGTGCATATGTCCTATGGCAGCCATGGTGCCATGTGTCGGGATGGGTGGGTGGGTGGGCAGATCTCATGCTGCTTTTGCAGGTGAGCAAACCTTAGTTATTCTGAGCTTTGCAATCATCACGAGCCAAGGAAAATTGCCTACAAATATGAAAGAAGTTTCTTCTCCAGTTCTGAGGAAGGTTGTCTTTGAGGAGCATGATTTCCCACAAATTCTACCTCTTTTTACCTCACCCATCATCCCTTTGAAAGGCCTATTTGCAGAATGTAGCAGAAGAGACTTGCTGATGACTTCTTCTGGAGCCAGTCGGTGCCTCCCTGAATGCTGGCCAAAAGTGATGTGATGGTTCCTTTCTCAGCTCCTCCCACAGGCCAGCCAAGCTGGCTCTGTTGTCCCTTCAGCCACCCCAGGGGGGGCTAACTCTGATCCTCCACTATTGGATTTTGCAGATCAGTGACATGTGGGTTCATCCTCTTTTTTTTTTTTCTTCCCCTAGTGTTGTTGTTCTCATGTAATGCAGATGTTCATTCCTCCTAAAGAAAGACATTATTGTGCGTGCTCTGCTCCTCCACCACCACAATAGGTCAGATGATTTCTTGAGCCCATCATAAAATGTTTCTTGGCTATAGGTGCAGTGCAGGTTTTGGGGGACATCCAGCTTTGGGTACTTCTTCCACAGCCCTGAGCTTTCCTGCAGGCTTGCAAGTTGCTTTTAATTCAGAAGGGTCCTACTAGTTCCATTAAATTCTTCCTCAAGGTCCTCACCTGAGATGATCCCAGCAAGAGAAGCTGAAGATACTGATCTGGAAATCGCCCAGGTTTTTGTTAAAATGAGCTTTTTCATGCTCAGGGACAGGTCCCAGGGTGGCGAAGGATGTGCTTGAATAGTCTGGGAGTTTGGATGTCATGGGAACATCAAGTCCCAGGAGTCTCCTTTTAGGGGGGAGTTGGGGTTGTTTCTCTCCTTGCAGCAAGGGCAGTTGGTAGGTGTGTTTTACTCTGTTTTACTTTGCACCTCACACCTGCAAGTAAAGGTGACAGGCAGCAGGTGCTGGGGCTACAAGAGAAGATGGGTGAGATGGAGCCGTGTCAGGCTGTACAGCAAATCAGCCAAGAGTCTGGAATAAGATGCAGCTCTTTAGCCTCCAACCGTGCTCCCACCAATGTGAGCCTGAGCTCGTGCTCCCAAGAGCCAGCCAAGGCCAGAAGCTGCACCACCAAAATGCCAAGGTCACTCACATGTGCATGTCTGTGACCTGCCACAGGCCTGCATTTATATGTGCCCAGTGAGCAGGGGATGCTGTTGGAAACACTGATGCAGAACCTCCTGCCCTCTTTCATAAAGTCCTGATGTCTGGTATTTTATATTTACTATTTATTTTATTTATGGTTTATATATCTTTGCTGGAGGGCACAAAGAGGAGGGCAGGACATGTGCTAACACCTGTTTCCTTTGCCTCATTCCCAAGCCTTTTTTCCAGCCTTTTCAACTTAGTCTCTGCCTGTAATGGCTCCTGGTTGATGGGCTGTTGGAGAAATGTTGCTTTGCAGGAGCAAAAAACCCAAACTTAACAGGGTCTGTGCTCTTTTGAACTGGTCAGGAAAAGTGGGGCAGCTATAAACTTTCAATTTATTTCAGATACGTGCCATAATTTCCCTGGGCCTGCCTTCTTACTAAAAGGATGAGTCTTAGTTACTGGAGAACGTATAATTTTTCTGCCACCTAGTGTCCAGCCTGTGGCGTGCTCAAGCTTTTGGCCTTGAGTTACAAGTTATTTATTGTTTTCTCTTTAACTACTTACAAACACAATTAGTGATGTGGCGTAAGTTTCATTTTTAGACTGAGGTAGGTCTGTGATAGTAATAATTTTTACTGTCTGCACACTCTACTATTTGGAAATCTGGGGAATACTGGAGAAGAGCGTATTTCTATTTTATATCTCATCATAGGTGTATATGGTATTTTGAAGACAGGTAAATAAAAAGCCATGAGAAACTTTGACCAGATGTGCTCTTGCAGATTTGTATTATACAAATGTTTACTTGAACTAGTACTTTGAAGGAGTACCAGTGCTATAAGGATTTGTAGACCAGAGTCCTAAAGTCCTTACTTTAGGTTCTAATCATGCTACCTATACAAGCAAATGCAGTCCTATTTTAGCTGTTGAGCTCCTGGTATAAAATGAAATGCTTCTGCATGTGTGAATGCGCCAGTGTGCTTCCCTGCCCTGACTGTGGTTGTCACAGAAAATCCTCAGGTAGAAACATGGGAGGCTCCAAACCTCTGTGTGTCTGTAGGATAAAAGGAGTGGCTGTGCTGTGCTCCCTGAAGAGAAGGGGGCTGGGGTTGGTGGTTCAGCCCTGGGACATTGCCCAGTTATTGCTAAAGGTGATTTGGTCCCTCACGTTGTCCTGATCCTTCATCTCTCCCTTGCCCTGTGCTGCTCAGGGGTGCCCCAGGCCAGAAGAGACCTGGCATGCCCCACAGCAGAGGGATGATGAAACATCAGGCTTTTAAAGGGGACAACACAGCCATAGCTGTCACTTGGATTGCCCCAGTGGAAAGGCACTGATAACAATCTCTTACAAAATTGCATCCATGGACTTAGAAATGGTGGCACTGTCACCCTGGAGATTCTTCTTCTAAAGGTCATTCAAGGGTAATGTTAGGTCCTTCTCCTACAGAGTACCTTTCACAGGATACCCACTCTGGGACTGAAAGCCAGAGAACAGCACAGATCTCGTGTTCTTCCACCCACAGTTCCTGCCTGTCCTGTACCCAGCTCCAGGGTGAAAGGCTGGCACACTGGAAAAATCAGGTGGGGCTGGTGTGTCTGGACACATGGCTGCAGATGTCTGTTGCTACCCAGGCATTCTGCAGTACAAAATTAGCCCTGTTCTGTGTTATATTGTCACGGTTGTATCTAAGCATCTTTGGCTTTTTGTAGCTTAGCTGGGGGCCAGACACCTCATTATTGTAAACTGCTTTCTGGATTACAGCCATGGGAGGAAGGAGGTGCTGGTTTGTTTTAGAGCAGTTCCTTTGCCTCTGGAAGATCACAGGTTTCAGAGGGATTTCCGTCTTTCTCTGCCACAGCTTAACAAAGACAGATTTCATTTGTGAACCTCTGAATGCTCGGGACCCAACATGCACGTGTCTTAAGGTTGGAGACAATGCAAGTCCTCTCAGTCTTTAGAATAAACTCCAGTGAGATTCCAGCTGGTGTCTTCTGTAAAAAGACTTTGAAATCCCCAGCTTCAGCAGGGAAGTTAGTGGCATCCCTAAGCTGCTGAAACTCAACAGCTACATCCTGCAGCTTTGCCTCAGGCCAGAGCTCAAAGCTCTCCCTGAGGTCATCAGGAGCTCTCAGAGCTGAGCTTGATGCTCCCTCTGGGCAGCAGGAAGACTCAGAGATAGGCAGCTATGAAGGTGTCTCTGAAACTTGGCAGCCCTCCCCTGGCCTGCCTGTGGCCCTGCTTTTCTGAGTCTGGTCTCTTTTGCTTTTGGGAGTCACATTTTGCTGTAGGGTGTTACCATGGATGTTTGCTGATGCAACACCTGAAAATGGGATAACTGATATATGAGCACATGCTTGGATTTTTGCCTTATTTCCTGTGCACTTCCCTCCCACTACCCTGTGCACACATAGGGAGTGTACACATAAAGATGTGGAGAAGAAGGTGAGCTGTGAAGTGAAAGAATTTGCTCATGGTAAGATATCCACTGTAGTAAGGACAATAGGTGACAAAAAACTATGCAGAAGAGCAATATGGACCTCTAGAGTGACAGGATGGGGAAACAGATTGAGTGCAGGTAGATGTGAAGCAATATACAGGGAAAAATAATCCCCATGTACCCCCTTCAAAATATTTGGATGCTTTCCAAGAAAATATCAACTCAATGATTGTCAGTAAGCAAAAAAAGCCAGTCATATGTTAGGAATTTTGAGGAGTGCGAATAAAGGCAAGGATATGCTGTATAAATGTAACTGTATGAATCCTTGGGTCAGCCGCTTTTGAGTGTGACTCTGATCCCTTACCTCAGAAAGGATATGGCAGAACTGGAAAAGGTCCAGAGAAAGGCAGAAAGGATGACTAAAAGTAGGGAATAGTTTCTCTGTGGAAGGAAGCTCTGCAAGTCCAGTGGGCTGGATAAGGAGGCCTACAGAGTTACATGTGCCATAAAGATGGATACGGAGCAACCACTCGCTGTCTCTGCCAAAAGAAGAATTAGACACCATCAACTGCAGCTGGTCATAGCCTGGCTCAGAGCAAGCACCAGGAGCTGTGTCTTGCACAGTGGATGGAGACCTGGGGAACCCCTCGTCTGTGGATGCTGTGTGGGCCAAAAGCTGAAGCGGGCTCAAGGTGGGGCTGGGCAAGCCCTTGGAGAGCGTGAGAGCTATGCAGACTACTGACTGAACAAACCAAACTGAGCTGAGGAGCCCCTCGAGCCCCCTTTGGGCTCCTTTCAGGTGAGTGCTGTGTTTGGCTGCAGGATGGCCCTGCTGGGAGCTCTGCCCCCTCCCTCAGCATGGGCGAGTGCTGGGCAGCTCCTGCAGGGGCTGAGCACTGCAGCCAAGACCTGCACACCCCGGGGGAGCAGCCTGTGCCCTGGACAGCTGCTGCTGCTGGTGTTTTCCGCCTTGTCTCCCAGGAGAAGGGTGCAGGAGGTCTCTGGAGAGGAGACCTGGTCTCCTGCCCAGGCAGCTGCAAACAGTGAGGGAGGATGTTGTCATAAAGGGCTGTGTCTGTACTTACACTCTTATGTTTTTCAGCACAGGAGAATAGAGTTTAAACAAGGTTTCCTGGGACTGAATGATTGCTACAGGAGCAAGCCATGTCTTACACCTTTCCCCTCAAGCTCCCCCAGGAAGCTAGTTGGGTTTGTCAAGCAGGGCTCAGGCTGGGAAGAGGACAGGAAGAGGGCGGCCACAGCTCCTGAACACAGCAGGGTATGACCCTGAGAAATGGTGGGGATCCAGACCGTGCATGTAGCAGGAGAGACCACTTGGGCACCTCAACACAAAGCTGCTGCTGGATGTGCTTCAGGCACAGC
This sequence comes from Monarcha castaneiventris obscurior, assembly GCA_026261815.1. Taxonomy (NCBI): domain Eukaryota; kingdom Metazoa; phylum Chordata; class Aves; order Passeriformes; family Monarchidae; genus Monarcha; species Monarcha castaneiventris. Next base: position 5,805,261 of record JAMPIT010000472.1, read on the forward strand.
TCTATGGTGCAAAAAGAATCATGGCAGCATCTCCCTGGCTTGACCTGAGCTCCTGCCTCACCACAAAACTTGCACTGCCTGAGCTAATGCAGGTTTTGATGTCGAGGTCCTTAAATTGTTTGTCTCTGTTTGCAACAGGCTTGTATTGATTTAGCTTAATTTGGTTACCCAAAAAAAGGATTGTGCTGATTGCCCTAAATGGATTAAATAGTGATTTTAGTTAAACTGATGGCAGGCTTGTGTGTAGACAGGGCCTGGAGCTTTGTAAGCTAATGACTTGGCAGTAATGCAATGGGTTTTTTTAGACAGCTGAGACCAAGCTGTTGTTTTAAATACAAGACCATAAGTGTTACTATTGTAGTAAATGGTCCCCAAATGTGATCGTTTTCCTCTAACTTGGGCTCCTTCTGAATCCTGGCTGATCTCTTTGCTAACTCTCATTTTCCTGATAATAATTTGGCAAGTACCTTTATTCCAAATGGACTTTGCATTAAATCCAAGTGCAAAACATGGAAATTTTCCAATTTCTGGCAAAAGTATCTAATTTTTGTTCACTTTCCCAGCCTGCTAATTTTTCCACCTTATTTTTTTGTCAATGGAAAAAAGTTTGTCCTCTTTTTTTAATAAAAATTCAGATAGAAGAAAAAATGCAAAGGAGCCTAGCTCCTGCCAACAGCAGGGACCTTTCTCCACAAGTGAGGCCTGAGTGGAGGACGAGTCCAGAAGCAGCCACTGTTCAATCTCTTCACTCAGAAAAATACAAGGGTGAGACCATAATAAAATTATAGAGTGGTTTGGGTTGGAAAGGACCTTAGCTCTTGGGCATTACGTATTTTGTGCCCATATCATCTCAATGGGAAGAAATCACTGTATCTGCATAAAGTCTTTCCTGCCTGCCTCTGAAACCCCCAGCTGAGCTTCTGCCAAGCTAATCTGCATTCACGGGTCTTTTCTCCACCAAACCGCAAATCCCATTTTGATTCATCTGCTTTCTTTGCTGATTTTTTTATCTTCAGGTTGGAACTGAGATTAGAAAAGAACATGACTCCAGACAAATGAGTCATGGGCCTTGGTTAGCTTTGATCTGTAAAGAAGTACTGTAAAAGCACTGAGAGATACTGAATAAGCCTTAGGTCGGAAAACAGCAGTCCAGCAGATAGGTTGTGATCCTTTCCTGTCTTAGGCAGGTGTGTGGAAGCAGAAAGTTGATGGCAAGAATGAGAGGAGACCTCAAAGGACAGAAAGAGCAGCAGAAAGGAAAAGCTCAGGGTTACCAACTGGACAGCAGCTGGAGACTCAAATCTGAATTATCTAGAGAAATGGGTACATGGTAAGCCAGTGCACACTAAGACATTTTTGTCAGACGTTTCTATACCGCTAGTGCAGGTTGGATCCTGGACTATTTTCTGCATTCCTGGATTCTGGAAATTGGATCCCAAACACAATAAAGGTGAAACTGTGGGAGAGGGACGTGACACAAATCAGGCAAATCAGGGGTGAGAGCTGAGTTATCCAGAAGGGGTAACAAACAGATTCTTTGTCCAAGTCATAGGCCAAAGAGATCAAGTGAATCAGCATGGTAAAAGCAAGTGGATTGTGTGTGTCTCGACTGCAGTGTCTTGTGGGGGAGGATGGTCAGGAAGGGGCAGGGAAGGGCCACAGCATAGCCACGAGGCAGGCCTAAGCCATAAAATCACAGTGTGCTTGTAACCCTGCGGTCATAAGCACTGTGGAAGCCATCTTCATCTTCAGTGACCACCTAGCCAGAGCAATCTGCCAGTGGATCAATGTCCTTTTGCCCCTCCTTCTAACCTGCAGCATGTGCACAGAAGTTTGTCTGACCTCTGGGCCCGTGCCTGCACTCATCCCTCTCACATACATCCCCAGTGCCCATGGCCAGGGTGTAACAGCATCACAGGAGCACCAATGACTTGTCTTTATGTGACCAAACAGGAGCTGACACTCCATGATACACACAGGATGTGGATACAGACTGTGGCAAAGTGGGGTCCTGGGTGCACATGCCCCCTGGATGGACCCCATATTCATATCCATTCATCAACCAAGACAATGATGGTGATCCAGCCCTCATAAAGTAAACCTCCACCAGAAGCCAGGAGCTTTTCCCCATCTTGTATGTGGCTCTACAGCCCCACTGAGCAAAGCTCAGGGGCTGATCATTGAGACATCTTATCCAAGTCCAGAGGCTTGGGGGTAGAGATATTTGTCAAAAATTACAGGTCATCTTCTTGCCTTGAACACCTGAAATGTAGGTGAACAAATCTTAATGAAATTGACCAAAACATTTGCAGAGAGCTGATGGGGCAGCTAGACTGGGAACAAGGCCATTTATCCCCTCCTCCCATTTGCCACGTGGTGGTTGCTGAGAGCTCCAGAGGACAGCTGCAGTGTTGTTCCAGGCTCACAGCAGAAAAAGCTGCCCATGAGGGATGGATGCCCAGCCCTGGAACGCAGCCCTCCCTGGGCCATGAGTCGTAAAATAAACTCTCAGATCAGAACAGCTGGCCTTGCTACAAAAGACTACAAAGCTCACAATGAGTAAAAGAATATCCTACAAAATCCTTCTTCAGACTTCCCTGAGCCTCTTCCATGAAACAATTAGTGGATGCTCTTGTTTTGAACTCTGTGACTCACTCCTGTAATTCAGTTGTGGCCTGTGATCACTCAGTCACTCAGTGCATTGCGGGGAAACAGGCAATTGTGAGAATTTCCTCTGTGCCTCCCTCGGCCTCTCACTGCAGCTCTGAGCATGTTGCACCGCAGCCTGGATGCTCCCTTCCCAGATGTGCGGGCTCACCCCTCAGGAATGCTTCCTCACGGTACCAAGTGGTGATCAGGAAGGTTTCTCAAAGAGAAAATGCTTCTCGCTACGTTTTACAGTACGTAATCCAGCTGCAAGGGTGGTCCTATTATCAATGGTCTAAATGGTTAAGTTGTGGCTTGGGTCTACCAGAGTTTTATTTCTAATTTGGTATCTTCACAGTGGGTACATGTGTGTGCACAATTGTAAAAACTCCATTAAAGATAATAGACCCTAATAAAGCAATTACATTGGCTAATGTCTCCCACATTCTTGCCTATTAACCATACTTAACTTTGCCATTCAGCAGTATATTTACTGTTATGGACCAGTAAGTGACTTTTAATCACTGGATTTGTATAGCATGCAGATTTGTGTAACTTTTCAAGTACATTGTAAGTATGAAAGACATTTAACAATTAAACCAAAAGTGTTTCCAGAGATTTCCAGTACCCACTGAATATGTTTGAAGGCTTCCCTGTGCTTATGTTACCTTGGTCATGCTGAGATAATTTTGGCAGCAGAGGAAGGAAAAAGCACTGAATAATTTGCCAACTATTTCACGTCTAAAAGAGAATTGAAAACAGAAAGCTGAAAAATTCCTCCTGCTGGTACCACACATCAGAAACCCTGTCCTGCATCGGCTGAATGGTGCTGTACGTTTGTCAAGAGGAACAGACAATTCCATTCTCTGGCTGCAGCTACCAAGTGCTGAATTTCTGCTGTTACAGGAATGGCAGAAGAGGCTGTCACAGGAGCGACCCTGACAGAACAAACTGCAGTGTCCTTCATGCGGGGCCCCCTCCAGGCCCTGGGGGTGGTTGAGCCGGTGCCTCTGGTGGCCTCAGGCAGCTGCTGCTCCTCTGCCAAGGCACAGGGATGACCTTCTTCACAAAGTGCTCAGGCTTGTAACTCGTCTGCTTTTGGCTTTGCTCTGCTTGATCTCTCAGACACTTTTACCCCCGTAGTCTCTTTGTTATTTCCCTTTAGCAGTTATTTTCCCTCTTATAGCTCATGTTAATTCCTTTCTATTTATTCCCTTTTTTCTCTTTTGCCTTCCCTATTTCTCTTGCTTTTCCCTCTTGCTTTCTGCCAAACCATATGCACCACTTTCTTCTTTGCTGGTTATTTTTCCCAAGGGCTGAATCTCAGCAGTTCTGTTTGCATGGCCATTTGAATAGCCCAGAGTCATCTCCCACAGTTTGGGGTGCTAAGCTGAGGAAACTGACCTTCCCTGGTTCCCTCTGCAGTCAGCTGGAAGAGATGGGAGCCTCCAGAAGGTGGCTCAGGTTTTGAGGCTGTCATAGGACCTTGTGAAGACTGATGTCCTCCCACGATCTGCCAGTAAGGCAAATGAATATCCTAACTTTCGGGCTTTGAACTGGGGACCCAAAGATATTTGGTACAAATCTTGCTTTTGCAGAGTTTTGTCGCATGTCAGATGGATGATAAGCATGAATCAGGGTATCTTCCCTCTAACCAACATTGCACTCCCAGGTGCCAGACTCCTGCCCACACCCTGGCAGTCAGGAGAAGTGGCATCTGCAGCACAGCAGCTGACAGAGCCTTGCAACAACCTTCCCCCACCCCAGAGTCCTGTCTCTGCTATAGACAAAGCATGTGGTCCAACTTCAAAAAGCCAAGCAAGCACTTTTGCTCCTGTTCCTTTTTTTCTCTCTAAGTATCGTGCAAGGAATAAGGAAATAAAAGTGAAAAGGGAAACAAAACTTTCATTCTCACCCAGCCATTTAAAAGCAGGCATCCGCACAGTTTCCATGACTTTCATTTCACCGGGAGAATGTTTCCCAGGGGCTAACTTCAACATTTTGAATGGAGCCATGTTTAGCCTTTTCCACAGCAAATCACAAAGGAACCATGAACTGGAAATGCAGCCTTATCTCCATCCAGACATTTGTTCCCAAAGAGATTTTTCCTGTTTTCTGTGATCAGACCAAGAAAATACGGGTGACATTATAACAACTCTCCCAGAGCATGTTCTGTTGTATTCTGAGGTTGCTGACAAGCTGTTACATGGTAAGGGGCTGTTTTCTCTGTAGAAGTCTGGTCCTATGATCTGTCTGTGAGATTTTGTCACTGGATTTCCTAGGATTTCATCTCCAGCACAGTTGCAACTTGCTAATCCAAGAATGGATAAAACTGTTGAAGTTGTATTCTCCCTCCCCTTCCCTGTGCACCTCTGCCCTGCCTTCCCTTACAAACACTTGTGGGCACAGAAGGGATGAGCACTTCCTCCATGAATGTCCCTTGTCCCAAGGCAGGCTCAGCAGGACACTCTTTCCCACGCTTAACCCTCCTCTGCAGATCACTGGTGCAGGGAAAACTGGGTCCACATCCACCTGTTCTTAGGCTGATATGCTCTTGGGAGCATTTTTGGTTAATTTTATTATTGACATAATGAAATGATGAAATGGACAATTCCTTGGCCTTGTGTCTGACCCAGGTGGCTGCTACAGCTCCCTCTCTGCCCCCTGACTGCCGCTGTGTGCAGCTGACCTGGTGCCTTTGATAATCAAATTCCCATTAGTCTGCTAAGCAAAATGCTGGCATTGAGCCATGGGCAAGTCGTAAAGCTGGCCGAATAATTGGAATAATAATTCACTCATATTGAATGTGGTCCACTTAAAGGTGGTGCTTATTTCCTGAATGGAAATTAATATCTTCTAAGGATTTGGTTTAGATTACTTCACTGCATGGTTTACTTCAGCTGTATAATTTTGCCACTGATACGTAAAGTAGGTTCATAAATAGAGCAGCAGAGCCTTGGCTGTGCTCGGAGATGATAGTGCTGTGCACTAATGTAAATTATAAATGTAGAGCTAGAAAATGTAACAAGCCCAGCTGGCAAACTTCCATGTATTATCTCACAATAATTGTTTCCAGTCAGTAGAGATTTTTTGTATAGTAGAAGACAGGTTATTTATATTATATATTTAGCCTAAAACTGTAATAACATCCTCTGGCAAAAGTATTATCTGATGGTGTCTGAAATGGAATCAGCTTTCCTCTTTTCAGGCATTAATAAATGAAAAATTTGTGTCACCTTATGGCATTTCCTGAATTGTAGAATAAAATGAGGAGGACTTTTAAATTCATATAGTTTACTTCTTAAAAAGTAAATCTATTTTTGACAACTAGAATTTCCTAGAATTGTTACGTGTAGTTTGTATCAGCAACCAACGAAATATTTCCTTTTACAATTCAAATCAGGCAGAGACAACAGTACCACCAGCAGGACTGGCTCCTGGCTTAGCAGTCAGGAAAATACCTGTGAACAGGCAAGGCGTGTGAAGGTCACGGAAGAGAGAGGGTTTTTTCCCGTTTCCTCAGAAATGCCTGGATGCCTGCTGCATTGCCCATCTGCACATTCTCGGGCAAACCCTACAGCAGTGAGGATGTGGGCTTTCAATCCCCAGGTGGCCATCCTGCTTTATTACCCCTTGGATTTCTGGCATGCAGGGAACATGCTTTAGATATTAGAACTTTCAATGTTGTGCATTTCTGTTTAATACATTATTTAAGTGATCCTACATTTACGAGGTATGAAAATGGGAGAAAATGGCCTTCCCCTCTATGGGACCCACTCAATCCACACATGAGAACGGATGTATACAATGGCCATTCTAAGATGACATGTTAAAGGAGTAAGGTTTATTTAAATGAATGCTACAGCCAAATAATGACAACTTCAAATGCAAATACACACGTGCTGTGAAAAAAACCCCACCGTTATAATGACAGCTCAATAGAAAGTAATTCCATATCCAGATGTAAAAAGACTAATGCAGGAATGTTTGTTTACTTAGTGGCTGTAGTGTAGTGTTTAAACCCCAGTTTGTGACAAGCAGTAGATACTGAGCAGTGTGAGAAATAAATTTGAGGAGATTTGGGGTGATTAGTTCAGTAAAAAGGACAGTTGATGAGAAAAATATGTTTATTCTGCTTTTTAAATCACCAGTGTTCCTTCTTTTGTTTCTCACAGTTTTGTTCTTAGTTGATCTACTGATGTGTAATTATGGCTGGTTCACACTACTGTGAGTAAAATCCATTTTTAAAGCCTGCAAAACAGCAGTATGTTCCTCAGCTTGTTTGCTAGTGATCAGGTATCTCTATGGAAACTTAATTCTTTTCTTGGACTAACTTAAATATATGGGAAGTCATTCAGTCAAAATAAACATTGAGAGGCTTAACTCTTGAATTGTATATCCACTGGATTAGGACTTCAAACATTTTGAGTTATCCATGATATATAATTATTAATCCCATAAATATTTTGAATCGAGTGATAATGAGCTATCAGCTTTACTCTTGTTTTGAAGTCTACCCTGACACCAGTTGAGTCACTGTCTTTGGAACAGGATCAGAAAATGATGCCAGTAGAGCCAAAGAGCTGCTCTGTTATGGTTGTAGATGAACAATGAAACAGGTGACTCTGGAAAGTGAAATGTATTCACCTGTAACAACAATCCCATTAAAGTTTCATCTTTTTCTTTCAGATTTACATGAGTTTGTTTTAAAAAGCTGTTTAATTTTTTTTTTTTTTAAGCAAAATCCTGGCTTAGCTGAAGTCTCTAGGAGTTCTGTGGTTTAATAACTGAGTCTGGGACTTCTACCTTTCACCTTAGGCACCCTGATTTATTTTATTTCCCCATCTATTAGGAAGATCACCTTTATGTTAATCATATCACAAAGCATATTCCAGAGGTATTGTAAGTACCCACAGAATTAACTAAAGCACAAATTTAGAACATCTTATTTTGGATAGGGTATGATGGTATATCTAACCAAAGCACTGATTAAAACCACGCCAAAAAATGTTTGCTTCAGTTCTGTGGATGACCTAAAAATACATATATTTAAAAGTTCTTTACAGATTAACCAAAAATACCCTGGCTTTTACTGGTTTTTAATGGAAAAACAATCATTTGGTGATGAAAGTGAAATGAGTTCTGATTTTGAACAATTGAAGTGAAAATTAAGGAATGTGAAAGACAGTGGAACAAAAGATGCCTCTATAGGGAAATAAACACGTGGTGACCTGAAGCCAAGCATGCAGCTGAAAAGGAAGGAGCTCAGAGACTGTCGTTCCAGTGATGCCTTAGGTTTTAACTTTTATATTTTCAAATTCTGTACTGCTTAGGGTGTAACTCTGAAGTTCCTGGTAGCCTGTAATTTCTGCTCTCTTGTGCAAGATAGACATAACAAAGCCTCTCCAGGCTTTGCCTTCAAGGACAGCCAGGCTCTTCTAGGCCCAAAATGTGTAAACCAAAGACTCTAAGGGGGGAGCAAGCTGAGGGGAATTACATCATTGAACTGGTGCTTTAATTGGAGAATTAACCCTGATATGCAAATGAACCAAACCTATAAAAGTGTGAAGAACTTGTGACCTGTCATCCATCTTGGGGTCCATTTTTTGGAAGCAGCCTCTGGCTCCCCTACGGTGTACCTTGAAGGCCCTTCAAATAAACACCTATCTTTATTCCCTTACTCTTGTCTAGTCTCTGTTCCTAGGTGGCTGGAGAAGGCATCACCAGCAGGACCAGGCGATGGAAAAGTATTGTCCAGGTTCTTCCTTCTGCAGAGGGCAGCAGGAGCCATGGCCACAGCAAACCACTGAGCTGGGCTGCTGTCCCCCAGCCTGCTGGGCAGCCATGGCTCTCCTCAGCCGTGTCCCGAGCCTGCTGGTGCCACAGGGCAGCTGGGCTGGCTGCTGCACCTCCCGTGGGCACAGCCCTCGCCTCAGTGCGCTCTGTGCCAGCCCCTGCTGCTGCTCCACACCAGCCCCCTCACTGCTGCTGTCTCGGCCCATGCTGCAGCCAGGCTTCAAAAGGCGCCATGCAAATGGCTTTTTAAAGGGAAGGAGAGAGGATGAGAAGGACAGCTTGAAAAAAATCCGTATTAGAACATGAGCACGATGGTTTTTTACTCTTCTGATCTATGATAGATGCCACAGCGCCTCATGTGAGCCTAGCTTAAAAAGATCGACATGTCTTGATCCTAAAGAGATAAAAATAAATAAGCCTAACATGTCTGGGATTTCCTCATTTTTATGCCAGGCAAAACCTTTTTTTTATTAATTTGACTTGGATTTGTGAGTGGAGCTGGCTTCCCTTCAGTGGCATGTTTTGATGAATACATTATTTACTACTGCAGCAGAAAAAGTCTCTCGTGAAGCAGCGATGGGGCAGAGAGGGAAAAACAAAGATGAATGCAAGAAGAAGAAAGGCAGAGTTTGCAGCTGAGCTATGAGATGAACCAGAGGTCGTAAGGGACAGAGCTACAGGAAATCTGCTCTCTATGGCAGCAGGTGCAGGGGGGGCTCTCATACACTGATGCCTATTGGAAGCGAAGGTACCACACAAAGCAGCAGCTATGTGTAGATAATGAGAAGCTGAGAGGCCAAGAGAAGCAGTGGAAAACAGGGGTCAATTTGGAGCTTGAACGAGGGCTCAGGAAGTTGTTTGAGAAGGAAAGAGGCAGCAGCACTGCCTTCAGTACAGAGAGAGTTTGTTAAAATTTGGTGGGATGTCTGATGCAGCATGTAATGCTGTAGCTTCACAGTTGCTTTCAAGTGGAGAAAAGTTTTTAGTGGGAAAAGAAAAAAGTTTTGAATCCACATCTGTTCCTAGCTCATTGTAGAGTCAGAGAAACTCTCTTGCCAGCACAAAGCAGGCAGTAGCATGGGGAAAGGGAAGGCAGGCACAACTGGAGAAGTAGTGCAGGGAGCAGGCAGGACCATCCCTTTTGGTGGCTGTGCCTGTATATGCCATTATAATGAAAAATGGAAATTAAGAAATAGCAAAATGCTCCAGCTCCGTCCTGACTAATCTAAATTAGAAGATAACATTATAGTATCCACTGTTATGTATGCTCTTCTGTGTCATTTCTTACACCATCCATCTCAATCTAAACACTTAAGTACTGCTCTACATCTCTGGATGTCTCACCATGTCATTTGAATCAGACTTATGGTTATAATTAGGCTAGGGCACAATTAAAACATCATTAAAACCCAAGAATACTATTCTCCCCTACTAGTATCTGTACCTTTTTCTCCAGTTTCACTTAAAGTCTTCAGTAAAAACTATCTGCCATCCCCCTGCAAGTCCTTTCCAGTGGTCTGGCAATTGAATGAGCATGGTTGTCGAAAAGCAGTTCCTTTCTGGATAAGGGAACAGAAGGCCATGTTCTGTGTACACACACATATTCACACATATTCCTGATTTTCATCTGAGGCAATGAATTACAGTCTGCTGAGGATTCTACTGTGGTGGGACTTTTTTGTTAAATATAAACACTGGTGTGAGCACACATGAGGTAAGGCAAGCTCACCGGAAGCAGAAATGATGAGGTTTGGGATAAACTTTAACTCTCCCAGTAGATTCAGAACAAATGCACAGAATTCACTAGTGGGGTTTTTTTTCCTGGATACAGCTCATGCCTTCCTTCTTTTAGATATTTATTTTGAGACTATGTACCTTTTGGCAGCTTTGGATTGACTAGTGTCTCTTGAACCTCTGCTGTTCACCATATAAGCAGCTGAAACAAGTCTGCTGCTGATGCTGAGTTATTTGAGGTAGCATGAGCAAGAGCTGGCTGCAAAGAACAGCAGAAGGACTTTGTGAGGCTGAATAACTGGGCAATCAAACCACAGATAGAATTCACTGTGTGTAGGTTGAATCAGCACCTACCAGGAAAAAATATCCTAGCCTCTCATATAAGATGAAAAGCTCTGAAGTGATCACACTGAGAAAGAAACGGTAGCATTAGTTACATATCAGAAAACATCAGTTAAGTGTGTGGCAGCACTCAATCAAATGTTACGGACCATTTGCAAAGGAACACAGAACACAACAAGAAATACGAAGATGCCACTGCAAATCCATAGCAAACCTGAACACTAACTTAGTCCCCTCATCCCAAAAAGCAGAAAGAGAAAAAAATTAGAGAGGGGCTGTGTACAAGGTCAGTCTGATTAGTTTAGCACTGCACAGTTTGGAAAAGGGACTACATGATGTGTTAACACAGGAAACCATCAGAGGTACAGACACATTGGAAAAAAATCTCTTTTTTCAAACACAAAAATCCAGGAGGTCTCAAAGGCAGGGAGGCATAGCCAAGGTCACATCAAGAGCTGGTGCCTTGTGCAGCAGGTAAGACCTGGGGAATCCCTCACCCATGGGTGCTGTGTGGGCCAAAAGCTGAAGTGGGCTCCAAGTGGGGCTGGGAGAGTGTGAGAGCCACTGCAGACAGAAGAAACCAAACTGAGCCGAGGAACCCCCTGAGCACACATTGGTCCAAATGTGTCTCCCTCTTTGGAGGGAGAGTCCAAAGGGGAAGTGTTGTGGGTGCTGCCTTGTTTCTGCTTTTGCTGAGACAACTGCCCTGGCTTTGAGCTGGAGGCAAGGCTGTGCTAGATGGCCCCCATCTGCACCCATACAGCTGCCCTTTCACCACCAATTTCTTTCTGAATGATGGGAGCCAGCACTCACCTCACTTGAATCAGATGCACTGCAGCAAGGCTGAAGGAAGGAGGAGAAGGATGCATGGCTATTTTTGGCATGTGAGGCACAGCTGCTTGCTGTCTTCTCTCACAGGTCAGGAAGGGCACACACTGGAACAGGAGGTCAAAACTCTCTTAGCATGTCCTGTATTTCTTAATAAATGGACTGAAACCAGAGAAAATCAGTAAGATGACTGTTGTTATATAAACCTGGGCTTTTTAAAGCAACTTTCCTGAATGTTGTGAAAACTTCCTTGTGCACAGGATGGTATATTTAACTTAAAATTGCATTTCCTGCATCTGAGAAGGAAGGAGCATTCTTGAAGACTAGGTTGGATGGAAGCCACCTTGAAAACACTGACTTCATGCACATGATTAATATAGTGGGTATGATGGATGATCTATGAGTGAAGCAGGTACCACTTTATCAAAGTTAATAAAAGCTGTAGTTAGTGGGCATTCATAAGCTTATATAAAGCTCATAATCATGAATAACAATAGAAATAAAACTGTCAGTACAGGAATACTAGGGATAGCAAAAGATGATGTATGTGTTAACTAGGGGGGAGAAGATACACAGGAAATGGTGGAGGAGTAAAATTAACTAAAACACAAAACAGGAAAGGGGATTTTAGCAGAAATTCCTGTTGTTCCAATGATATGTAAGTTCAAGAGGACAGACTCAGGAAAGGTACACTGATCTTAGGAAAAGGACTTGGAATTATGTACTGTGTATTAAGGGTTAATTCTGGCAGGCAGCTAATCCCCATGCAGCCGCTTGCTGACTCACCTCCCACCCCAACAGGATGGGAGAGAGAACCAGAAAGGCAAAAGTGAAAAAACTCGTGGGCTGAGACATAGACAGGTCAATAGGTAAAGCAAAAGCCACATGGGCAAGCAAAGCAAAACACAGAACTCGTTCACCACTTCCCATGGGCAGGCAGGCGTTCAGTCATCCCAGGAAAGCAGGGCTCCGTCCTGCATCATAGTGAGTGTGGAAGAAAAATGCCGTATATCTGAACATCCTCTCTTCCTCCTCCTTCCCCCAGCCTTTACTGCTGGGTGTGACATCATGTGGGCATATGGTTTGGAATATCCCTTGGGTTGTTTAGGGCAGACTGTCCCAGCTGTGTCCCTTCTTGTATATCCCAGCCTGCTCACTGGCAGGGCAGTTCAAGAAGCAGTGTAAGCACTGTCCAGCTAAAACATCCCTGACTCTGGTCACAAACCCAAAACAGCTAAGTAAGCTACTATGAACAAAATTGCCTCTATCCCAAAAAAGCCCATGCATATATATAAGTGATAGCACCTTACAACAAAATGAAAAAGCTCGGTGACATAAAGATGTGTGGAATCAGACAAAAGCAATGAAAAAACATGCATAGAATTCACAGTATCACAGAATATTCTGAGTTGGAAGGGACTCACAGGGATCATGAAGACCAACTCTTGGCCTGGCACAGGATAGTCCCAGGAATCACATCATGTGCCTGAGAGTGTCATCCAAAGGCTTATTGAACTCTGTCAGGCTTGGTGCTGTGACCACTGCCCTGGGAGCCTGTTCAGTGCCCAGCCACCCTCTGGGTAAAGACCCTTTTTCTAACATCCAGCCTAAACCTCCCCTGACACAGCTTCAGGCCATTCCCTCAGGTCCTGTCCCTGGTCATCACAGAGATCAGTGCCTGCCCCTCCTCTTCCCCTCACAAGGAAGTTGTAACTGCAATGAGATCTCCCCTCAGTCTCCTCTTCTCCAGGCTGAACAGACCAAGTCATGGCCTCCCCTCAAGGCCCTTCACCATCATTTTTGTCCTCCTCTGGACACTCTCTAAGAGCTTTATATCATTCTTTCTTTGTTGTGCCCAGCACTCACACAAGACTCGAGGTGAGGCTGCCCCAGTGCAGAGCAGAGCAGGACAATCCCCTCCCTTGCCCAGCTGGCAATGCTGTGCCTGATGCCCCCCCGGACAGGATTGGCCCTCCTGGCTGCCAGGGCACTGCTGGCTCACATTCAACTTGCCATTGACCAGGATCCCCAGGTCCATTTCCATGGGGCTGCTTTCCAGCACCTCATTCCCCAGTCTGTCCGTACATCCAGGGCTACCCCATCCCAGGCGCAGAATCCGGCACTTTCCCTGGTTGAGCTTCATAAGGCTGGTGATTGCCCAGCCCTCTGATTTGTGCAGGTCTCTCGGCAGGGCATCCCTGCCTTCAAGGGAGTCAACAGAAGCTCCTCCCAGTTTTGTATCATCTGCAAAGTTTCTTAGTATCCCTTTACATCCTGCCGGAGTGGGGCTCACAAACGGTCACATGATGGCTCCGAGACCAAGCAATGCTCAGTATGGCTAAACCTGAAAAGAAACAGTTTTCCAAGAGTATGTTTGGTATATGTATTTGTTGTAGCCATATCCGCGTGATGCTGGGACATGTGAGATGGAGGCAGATGTCTGTCCGTGTAGCATAGGTCGTGTCCTTCACCTGGGGTGGAATAACCCCAAGCACAGGTACGAGTTACGGGCTTGACATGATGGAAAGCAGCTCTGTGGAGAAGGACCTGAAGGTCCCAGTGGACAGCAAGCTGTCTGTGAGCCATGCCTGCACTCATGTGGACAAGAAGACCGATGGAATCCTAGGATACATTAGGAAGAGCATTGCCAGCAGGTTGATCCTGCCCCTCTGCTCAGCCCTGGTGAGGCCACATCTGGAGTGCTGTGTCCAGTTCTGGGCTCCTCAGGACAGGAGAGACATGGAGCTCCTGGAGCAGGTCCAGTGGAGGGATACAGTGATGATTAAGGGACTGGAGCATCTCCCCTGTGAGGAAAGGCTGAGGGAGCTGGGCCTGTTCAGCCTCAGGAAAGATGACTGAGAGGGGACCTTACCCATGTTTTTAAGTACCTGAAGGGAAGATATGAAGAGGATGGAGCCAGGCTCCTCCCAGTGGTGCCGAGCAATAGGACAAGAGGCAATGGGCAGAAACCAGTGCACAGGAAATTCCATCTGGATATGAGTATGAACTTCTTTACTGTGTGGGCACTGGTACAGATTATGCCAAGAGGTCGTGGAGTCTTCCTCACTGGAGATATTCCAGAACCATCTGGAATACAATCCTGTGCCATGTGTTCTAGGATGACCCTACTTGAGCAGGGAGCTTGAACCACTGTGGTCCCTTCCAATCTGACCGATTCTGTGACTCCCTGATTCCTCTCCCCCGTAACTTAGTGCTGCAGACCTGCGGGAACAGAGCCTGGACAGTCTGAGAGCACGGCGCGGGCGGGAGCCCGGAGGAGCAGCGTTTCCAGCGGCGGCCGCGCCGCTCCCTCCGCCTCCCGCACCGCACCGCGCTCCGCAGCCGGTCCCGCCCGCCGCTCTCTCCTTCCCCGGGGCGGCGGAGCTGCCTGGGGCCCGCCCCCGGCGGGGAGGGGCCGGGCCCAGGGCCGCTTTCCGCCCGGCGCGGGCCGGGGCCGGGATGTGGCAGCCCCGGGCGGGCGGCACCGACAGGCGGCGCCGCGGCGGCGGGGGGAGCGCGGCGGGCCCAGGTGAGCGGGGCCGGGGCACCGCGGGGCGGCACCGGGGAGGCAGCAGCGGGGTGCCCGCCCGAGTGCCGGCCCGGAGAGCTCCGCTGGAGCCCCTGAACGCGCCGGGGGCGTGCGGCACCGGGGCCGGGGCTGGGGCTGGGGCCGGGGCCGGCAGCGCTGCTCCCCGCTGGAGGCGCCGGGCGGCTCGGCTGGATGCTGCCCTCGGGCTGCGAGCGGCGGCAGCTCCTGGGAGTCGCTTGGAGTATGGAGAGAACGTACGGTGTTGGGTTTTTGTTTTGTTTTGTTTTTTGGTTTTTTTTCCAAAAATACGGCTCTTTCATTGCACAGTCCGAAAGTTTTAGGAGTTTTTAGTCTTTTTTTTTTTTTTCCCCTTAATTTTTGATTTTTTTTTTAACCCCGGTGATGCTGGCATTTGTTTCGCAGTTAACGCAGTCTAAAGAACGGTCTTGCAACTTCGAAATAACGTAGCTATCATTTTTTTAACTCAAAGAAATAAGATACTTTGCTTTCACTTCAGCCAGGCTGAGCGCGGTTATATTGATGCAAAGATGTGTAGTTTATTTGCGAAGAGGGGAGTAGTGGTGCTCTTAGAAAAGTCACCCACATTATGTCTCCAGTCCTGGCTTAAAGAAGAAAAAGGAAACTGCCTTCTCAGCGGGGACTCTGTGTGTATGTGCTTTAATAAATAACTGAATTTTATAAGATCATGACCTCTGATGTGGATGAACTACTCTCCTCTTCTCTCAGAGCAGCATCAATCAGCTGGTCAGAGCTAGGGCTGCTCTCCTTACCAGCACTGGTGCTGGCAAAAGGCTGGAGCCATGGGGAAATTCTAGAAAATAAAACCTTTCCCAGGACAACTGGGAAAGAAAGGTGTATTTCTCACTAGGTATGTCTGCTGTCTTTTGGGTTGTTTGGGATACGTGGTTCTCCCAGCCCCATGAGTCCACCAAGACTTTCCTCAAACGTTTCAGTCGTCCTTGCCAGCAATTTAATAGAAAACAGCTCATTCCTGTTTTGGTAGTTCACACAAATCTTTGTGTACAAGTGCTTGAGTAACTTCTTGCTATGCTTTTGAATAGCAATTTAAGAGTTCTGCAGTGAAGTGCTTTTATAATAAAGGCTTTCACAAAATATGCTGCAGAAGGTATATCAGCAAGTGCTGCTGCTGCTAATTAGAAGTAATGACAGTTTTCAAAGGAGTGAGTGAAGTCCCCTGGGATGCATTATCTCTGGTTTTGTCCCTTCCTATTGGTTCATTTACTTGCTAATTTGCTATTGGCCTTACAGTAACTCCTGAAAATGGGAGGAGTTCTACTTTATTAAAACTTTTCTTGGTGTTTAAATACCAAAGTCCCTTCAATGATGATGTATGGGTATTCCCCCATGTCATTGCTGAAGTTGAAATTGTTGTGGTTCACTCCGGGAAGGCGTTGACCGTGGTTTTCCAATTGAAGCTACAGTACATTTTTTACTATTCATAGGGCTTCTAGGCCCTTATGAAACTGGAAAGTAGGGGTATTTAAAATAAATATTTGATTTAAAAGAAAAAAAAAGCTGACTTTAGAGATTTGTGGTTACTTAAAATATTGGGATCATGGCAAGTTGAAGGAATGTACAAGAACCACCAAATGCTTGTGCACAGTGTTTTGTACACTTGAGATTAGGACCATATCCAATATGTCTTTTTTTCTTCCCAGTGCTTGATACTGTCAGAGTTATCAATTTTCTATATAGCTCTCTTTGAGACTGGGCACTGAAAATGGCACATTCTCATACACAACACTGACAATTACAGTGCAGCAGCACTCTAAAAAACAGTCAGAGGCAAGTACTGTATTACCACTGGCTTCCTCCCTCTTTAAATTTAGATAAATCATCCTTTGTTCTCTTCAGTAAAGTGGAGTCAAAACTTTGGGCCTAAGCTGCTGCTGGTGGAATTGTAGTGGGTCCATGTAAGAAAAGCGGATTTATTAGCACCAGGATAAATTAATTGTGATGAACAGGAGGACAGAAAGCACTGCAAACAATGTTTTGTACTGACAAAAGCAAAAACCCTAAAGGTTAATTCTGACTTTGTTCACAAATTAGGCACACTCGGTTAGGCTTTTTTTGCTCACCATGGCTTGAGCCTTTGACAGCTACTGAACCAGCTGACCTTTCAAGTGCGATTTACTCGAGTGTGTGACGCCTCATGACTGCTCCTCGGGAGTTATGATTTATTCTTTTCCCATTTTAGCATTGTGTTCCTTTGAGCAAACCCCTCTTTCTAATTGAGCAGAGACAGGCTGTGACCTTTCTGGTTTTGGCCATGATGCATATTAACGACTCCTGTGGAAAGGGGTTTTCCTATCTTCTTTGGAGTATCGGCCTCCAAGGTGAATGGAAAGGGACCTGCGGAGTTGCCATAGTGATTTCCAAGTTCATCCTTAGCATCTTCTGTCTCTTTCCAGAAAGCAGCCCTTTCATGCTGCGTCACTTAGATTAGGGTTGAACCCAGGGTATGTTGTAATACTATTCAATATTCTTGAAGGAAGACTGCTGCAAAACCCTCATGTATTCGGAATGAATGCGCCCTTTGTAAACCAGCAGTCACACGAGGAAAAACTTGGCCCTCTGGCATTGAACAAAGGCTGCTGTTCCTATTTTAAGCATGGTAGTATCCTTATTTGAAGGTGTTTCCTTAATTCCATGTAGTGTTAACTATTTAACTCTCCATGTAATTTTCTTTTTTTCTTCTCCTTTAGCATATAGGTGTAGATTCCATTAACAGCTCACCTGAAAAATGCTTTCAGGGAGAAATATTTTATGAAGCCTGCTAGCTACTGCTGCTGTGAAAGCTGAGATCCACTATGGGCATACTTTGTTTGCTAAACATGAGTTTTCTGTATGGAAATTGAATTAGCTATTGACGTGGAGTTACTTCCCTATTTATTGATGCTAAGAATGTGAAGTGGCTTAATGAGTAATCTGAAGTCTGCCGGCAGAGGGGTGAGATCATGTGCTTGCCTCAAGTAGGGATTCTTTGTTTGGTGTGATTCCTTTGGGACTTGCAGAATTTGGATTCTGCCTCCCCTTTGTAGGTATTGCAGAATGCTGCTTGCTGTGTTTCAGACCCTCCTTCATCTCACAGCCAAGCTTCCTTCCAGAACACCTCTTATTATCTCTGTGTGATATATTTCTAATTGGGACCCAGCTGTTTAATGAGTATGATCAATGGCACTTTCTGATTTTTCTCACCCCCACTCCCTTCCTCTCTTGCTGCTTTACAAATAGGTGTGTTAGTCATGTCACCCCGGTGTCAGGGTAAATTGTGTTGTTACTCTGCTCTTTTTTGCCCTCTGTCACTCTGTTTGTTCATAACAGTGACAAGTGTAAAAAACCCCACTAAATCAGATTTTACCTTGAATAGTAAATATTTACTACATAAACAGCTGTGTACTCAGAATAAGGGATGGAAAGTGGAAAATATATTTTCTTAGTAGTGCTTAGCTAGCTCCTTTAGTTTTAAAGTTGTATGCAATACCTGTGTTTATGGATTGAAAGAAAGAGCAACCACGGCAGAACTACAACTGAACAGAAGTTTGTTAAACACACTGTATGTATGCTTAGATTATAAAATCTCCTTGGGAAAGAGCTGTGTGGGAAAAGTGGCTCCTTGAAATTAAGAGCAGAATGGATGTGGTGTATTTGAACTTTCCCTGTTCTCTGCAAGAACAGGGAAAGTTGGTTGGTTGGAGGGGTTTACGGTGCTCTTGTTGAAAGTTCCTTTGCTGGGCCGAGAGGTCAGCTGGGCAACCATTACAGAGGAAAATCTCTTAGTAGGGAGACTTTGAGGCAACCTGTGAAGTGAAAAGTCAAGAGGTTGATAAGTGAGTATTGCAAAACTAAATAAAATGAAAGGGTTGGTATCTGTGGGAGAGGCAGGAACTGGGAGTTGATACCACTAGATTTTCTGAATTGTTTTGAAAGTCTCCAGATCTGTGTAAAGTGAGGCATGTGGCATTGGTGTAGCTTTTCAAGACCTTGCTTAATGGTGAATAATAATACTAACGGAAAATTAGAATCAGATTATAGTGATGTTTTGAATGTGTCTGCAGATAATGAAGTTTGTCAATGGCTTCACAACTTCATTGATTAATGGGGTGAGCACCATAGTCCCTAGCTCGGCTCTTCCATCTGACAGCAATTTGAGTTTAAATCACCAGTCAGGCCTTTTGGTCTGAAAAATATGCTTTAAGCAATAAAGGAAACCATTTTTAACATCTTTTTGTTTTGTTTTTGGGAAGCCATCAAGTCTCCAGAGAGGATGGGAAAGGGAAGAATAGGGTTTTTTCATTATAGTAAACTGCTTTCTTGCTATTTTAGTGGGATACGTATTTTGTTTCTGTTGCAGTGGTAAGCATTCTTCCCACTGACATACCAGCTTAGTCTCATGGGTTATCATTGCTGCAGATATGCAGGCACTTGGAATGGTGCAGGGGGAGACCACTTGCAAGGCCAAATGCTTGTAGCCACAGGCTTTTCCTTCATGTTATGACTGTCTAATTCTTGTGGTTGGTTGTTCCCCTTCCTCCACACATAAATGTTTTACTTCAGGGAAACACCATGAGGTTCAAAGAAAGGAACATCCCTGAGCCTGTTCAGGGTGGTAAAATGAAGCAGCCTCAGTTCCATAAAATATCTTGACTTTTTGTTGCAAGAGCTAGGCTGATCGTATCAACTTAATTTCCCCATATTGTTAGAGAGCATGGCTTTGGGGACAAGAGCTTTCCATTCTCTGTTAGGATTTTGGACAAGGGTGGCTACTGAGGCAGGAATGAGATTGAATTTCGTTGTGCTAAGTTTCAGGTGCTTCCTGTTGCTAATGGCTCATGGAGACCCAGGTGTTGGAGGGAAATGGGCAGTACAGCTGTTTGCTGGGGCTTGGCTTTTCCCATTTAATGAGTAGTGCATTAACCTGTTGGTATTTGCACTAATAGCTCAGGCTGAGCTGTGGCTGTGTTACATTCCCAGCTCTGCTCCTGAATAGCCATGGGACACCAGTGTCGGGAGGGTGTGACACACAGCTGCCAGGTTTGGTGATATTTGACATTGTCGTAGTAAGATTTCCTTACTGTTAACATTCTTTTGGTTGCTGTGTCTCCGGTGGGAGTGATGTGGGTAGGATGCTCATATCTGAGCTTCAGCAGGGATGTGGAGTCTTGGGCATGAGGTGCTCCTGGACACCTTGGATGGTCCCAAGCTATGCTGCCACTTCAGTGGGACAGCACTGTTTTGGCAGGGCACCATGCTGAAGCTTGGCTCCTGTCCTGCCAGAATCCTTGTTTAGGAGAGCAGTACACTTTAATTTGCTCAGAGCAGTGAAAATCTTGAGGAGACCCTTCCTGAAATGGTGTAAGAAGGTCCTGGTCACTGTTGCCTGGGGTGCAGCACCAGAGCAGCTGATCCTCTGTGTGGTTTTGCTCCCAAGCTGGTTAATAATCAACAGGTGTTGTGTTTCCTTTTTCCTGGGGAGCCTGAACATGATCATGGCGAGACAGCTGCTGTAGTGTTCCCATGCTTGTGATCTGCTGGGGACTTGTAGAGACTTGGCTGTGAGAGAAGAGTTGCTCCAGTTAATGGTCTCTCTGAGCAGTCCATCAGAACTGGACATCTGCTTCCTATGAGAATGAAGATGGGGGAAAATCCAGGTTTGCCAGGGGGTCTTGAGTTGCTGTAAGGTAAGAAAAGATCAGCTTCCACTTCTTTTTTTGTATGCAGTGAGCACTAGCAGTAGTGTATTTGTTCTTTTAGCTGATTGAGAATTTTCCTGCTATGGTGCCAGCTTTTGCCAATGACAGAATTTTCCATGGGATCATCTGTTCAAGGGTCAAGTTAGGATCCATTTCATGTTAACCAAGGAGATGCTTTCTGCCCACCTCGAGTACAGTTATGATGTAGATTTTCAGGAGTAGATTTGTTACCGTCTTTTCCTGTGTGAGGTAGGACTGGGAGGTAAAAACCAGCATTGCTATTTTCGGAATAATAATCCATAAGACTTCTGATTGCCCTTTGTGAAACCTACTGGCTTGCTCTGTTGTTCTTCAAGGCCTTCTGTTTATCTTTTACAGTACAGTTAGTAAGGTTTTCCATCTTTGACTTAAGTAGGCAGTGTATATTCATGTAATTCACTTTCTGAATTAATTTCATATTATTTTAAAATAATTTAATGTAAAATAATTGTTACGAGTAGTGAGCATGGTGTGTAGCAATTGTTTTGCTGTGTTTCTGGTGAGTTTGGTGTGGCACTGAGTTTGTTGATGAGAGTCCAGACTTTTCTCCTGGATCTGGATGCACATGCGCTACTTGTGTTACTGCTTCGTGTGCTGCCATGCTCTAGTGAAACTCTGTGTGCTTTGCCTAGGCATGAAGCTGGAAGCCTAGGCATTAAGCGTGACCCTTGTAAGTCTAGGTTGGCTGTGGTTTTAATGCTGAGAGGCCAGAATGACTGTTCAGTGCAAGCCATGAATACTACTTGGAGTTGCTGTCTTTCTTGCAGGTCTCTCTCTCAGGAGTAATTGTTCTACATGTTAGCTGTCTAAAAGTGATTTCTAATGGCTTGGAAATAATGATATAAATTATGAGAGGAGTTTTTAAGAGGAGGATTACAAGGCAGGGGGCAAGCAGGGAATAATACCAGGAGTAATAATAACCAAAATCAAACAGACCAGGTAAAGACAATGCAGAGGACATAAGGAATCCTGGGTAGCTGTCTGAGTACATATTTTGAGCACCAACATTGCTAAGTAGTGGGAGAAGAAAGAGACCAGCCCCAAAAAGCCCTCAAAAATCCCACCAAACCAAGAAAGAGAAGATAGAAAAGTGTGAGTGTTTGCTACTTAATTCAGTTTTATATAACAAACAGACCTCTGGCAGAGTTATGGCTGATACATCTGTGTGTGGCGAAGTATTCAGGTGTGACTTTTTACATGCTCATGTCATAATCAGACTTCATGGACTGGATAGGGTAGAGGGCAGTATTCCCTGGGCAGAGGTGGTCTTCCTCCTTCCTTTGCTGGGAAATTTGTGTGAGAGGCAGGTTTTGCTGCAGCTGTTCAGACGTGATGTTAGATTTTTTTTTTGTGTGTAATGCCCTTGGCACCATTTAAGGGATTATGTTTTTGAAAGGCAAGTGTCTTCAGAGAGTTGTAGTCTCACAGATGGCTCCATCCTGTCTTCCAGTTGGCAAGCAGCCTAGGAATAGGTATCAAAATAATTTTTAATATAGCAAAGAGAAATGCTTGCCAATGTTTGTACAGACAAAAAAAAAGCCTCAGTAATAAAGATTTTGTGAAATAACTGCAATAGATCAAAATGACATTTAAGTGATGCTCATGAGCATCATTTAATCACCAGCTAACTGCTAAAGGCCTGCTGCTGTGGAACAATTGGTGTTCCTGTGTTGTTATGCTCTACTGTGTCTGTCTTGCTTAAGGCCCTGACCATCACCAAAGCTTGTAATTTCTCTCTGTATGTGGATGATGGATACTTAAATGCTGTTTGAGACCTTATTTATTTCCAGTATTGAACTTTATTCTGAATTTTGTTTATAGAGAGTCAGCTGTTTTCAGCTTCCAGGATGTGATTGAACTATTGCTTGCTAACTTCTTGTGACTCCTTTGTGGAGTTATAAATCAGACAAGTTGCTTTCTTGCAAGGTTGCGTGCACCTCCACAGATGAAACTCTTGAACTTTTGTCGTGGGTATAGTTAACTACTGGAATACCGCAAATACTGAGACATGTATTTAAATCTTAGGGGTATGTTAGGATAGTTTGGGTTTGAGGGAACCTGGGGTGATCTCTGGTCCAATTTCCTGCTCAAAGCAGGACTGACTCTGGGGTTGTGTCTTGTTCCTCAGAGCTTTACCTTTTTGGGCCCTGAAAACTTCCAAGGACGTTATAGCCTCTCTGCATAGCCTGCTTTACTTCTTGCCTGCCCTCAGGGTGAAAAAGTTTTTCTTTGTATCCAGTTGGAAGCTTTCCTGTTTTTTAGTTATGCCCATCTAATTCTTGTCCCCTCCCTCTGCCCTGCTGTGTATAGATTGCTGTCATCCTCACTATTGTTATGCAGCATCTTCAGAACATTGTTACTAGTAGAGGCTAATTAGAGGGTCGTTTCTAACATCTTTAGAAGTGTTGGAGTAGCACACTTGCATTCTTTGATTTGCTTTCCTTCCTATAGCATGAAATAGCACTGTACTTAATGAAATTTAGTGTTGCTGCAAATATGTCTTTATACCCAAAGAGGGCATTCTAACCTTAAAGATGTTCTTAGTTCTGCCTTCCTGGCTTTCTCTGGTACAGAGTCCTTGCTTATGACTCAGACTTTCAGGTAATTTAAGACATTTCATATGTTTTTGTTCAGTGAAGCACTATGACACTTTTATTGTTCAGAAATGAAAATCCATGTGTCTTCTGAGTATCTCTTATGGTTTTGTTGTCACCTCTTTGTTTTGTAAGGCTAGTCATGCAATGTGTTCCTGCTCACAGAGGGCTGGAGAGAGAGAGGATGCTTTCTAGGTTGTGGAACTTTTGCAAGTACATTCAAAATACTGTGAGTTTTCCTTTCTGCCTAGTCAGGAGAAAGTTTAAAAGGTTTCCAGCAAAAAGGTATCACCGGGTCACTCAGTAATTAAAGGAGCCTGTCAATTAATTACTTATGTCTGTAGACTGTCTTAATGGATTTACTTGACACAGATATTTTATAAATCTGTTTTCCAGTCTCAGATCTCAGACTTGTCTAGGTTTGGAGTACAGAAATGTAGACAGGTGCAAGTCATTATAGACAAAGAGGCCTCTAAATATGATATTTGTATTTGCTTCATTTTTCTGGTGAAACTGTAAGTTTAACCTGAAGTTTCCAGTAAAAATTCACCAGATAGAATAGCACTATTGCAGGATCTTCCTCAAGGGGACCTGCAACTCTAAGGTTTGATAGCTTAGATAATATAAAGATAAAATTCTATCCAAGTGCTGCTTTTAAGTCTCCAACCTTTTCTGTGAAGACAGGAGTTCTAAAGGTAAAAAGCTTTGGGTGTATTCTGATAGTGAAAATACTGAGCTGTCTTTCAGGGGTCCTGTGTTAGTCCTTTGTTCTGTCTTTGGCCTGCTTTGTGACTGGTGCAAGTTGTGTAGTTTCTCACATGGTCTGCTTCAACCACAAAGCAAATGCATCAGA
Source organism: Monarcha castaneiventris obscurior (assembly GCA_026261815.1). Lineage (NCBI taxonomy): Eukaryota > Metazoa > Chordata > Aves > Passeriformes > Monarchidae > Monarcha > Monarcha castaneiventris. The sequence goes on from JAMPIT010000472.1 coordinate 5,829,357, forward strand.
TAACTGCTGCACCTCAGAACTCACGAGATCAAATGTCTCTGAAATTGCATCGCTTTCCTTGAAAGGAAGCTACAGCAGTTCTGCCTGCTACTTCTTAATAATAATACTTGTCAGGAGTATTATGGGTAAACCTGAAAGAAGCAGAAGAAATCCCTAGTTACACAGGGCCCTATCCCATACGCCTGAAAGGGATATGCAAATATGAGCTACCTTGCACAGGACCCTGCTGATCTTGGATTCTGAATTCAGGTTTTCTAAAGCAAATAGTAAATTAGAAACCCCCAGTATTGGAAGTAATGAGTTAACAATCAATGTTCATTCTGGAAAACAATCTGAACGACCCTCAAAGTTTTCCTCTGCCAAGCTTTTTGTTACTGAAGCAGATCTATTCAGGTGTGTGTGTTTAACACCATATGGTACATTCTGCACCTTATTTATCCACTTAAAATGCTAAGATGGATCTGGAATATGTTGACCTGAAAAACTGTTCATTGGTTTATTCTTTCAATACAGAGGATACTTTTGAAAGGTCTGATTTTTGTGTTGACTTCTCTTTTAATTTTTTTTTTAACTTGAAGTATTTTACTAAAGACTTTGTTTCAGTGCAGTATCCCACAGAGTCCCTGGCACCCAAGAAACAAGCTATCTCACACAGGGATACAATTTCTTTGAAGACTAATACTGTGTTTTCACTTACCTTGGTAATAAAAGCAGATGGGTAAGGTTCAATGAAAGGCGGCAGATACTATGGGTTTGTACTTAGGGAGTAGTACTTATTTGAATCACAAACAGCATGTGACAGAAATATGTTAAAAAACAAAACCTTCTGGCAGGAGTCTGCTTTTGCTGAGCAGCATAGACGTGTGTTAGTAAGAGTAAACTGTGTTATTAGCTAATGTATGTTAGCCCAGGGACAACGTCAGAGTAAATTGTGACAGGTAATTGTCTTGATTTCCTAGACGTGAATAGAAGTGATTTACAGTCACGGGAAAGAAGCTCTCACAAGAGTGTTTTCATTGAGATGGTCTCTAAGGGGATGAATGGAGTCAGTGTGCCTTTGGAGTGAGGTTTGGTTTAGATTGTCATACAAACTCTGTGCGCTGTGAAAGATATAAAAGAAACCCTGAGAACTGTCTGAAGTTCTGGTAGCCACTGAAGGTCTGGAGCAACTGAAGGGAAGTGATGAAATCAATGAACACAGCTGAAGTGGGGCTGGGCTTCTTTTAAATGCACCTGAGGAAGCCTAGAAACTTCTGAGCCCTGCTGATGGGCAATGTGAAGCAGGAAGCCTCTCCACCTAGGAAGGAATGGGGTGGGCTGAGGAGCTGGAGGGCCTGGAAGCTCATATGAGGAGGATTTTTGGGGGTAAGTTGAGACATGCTTGTTTGCTGTTGTGAGAGCAATGATGTTAAGGGGGCTGGAGGGAGCCTTGTGCATGTTGGGGTTGTGACAAAAAGAATGAATTGGAAAGGACCAGAGAGGTAGTATTGAGGAAACTGGTATTGGGAAAGAGAGTATCTCTCTTTGGTTTGGAACACTGGGAGCTTTGTGGATGGTTATCATTCTAGACTGTGAAGTGGGACCTATCCAGAGTTTGGTCAAAGTTCCAGAGCAGCAACTAAAAAGATTTCTGGATCAACTCTCTTTCACTTGAAGAGAAATGAACCCTTGATTTGAGAGGAGTAACTGGGGAGCGATGATTGAAATGCAGTGGAAGTCAGTGTAAAAGAAGGCAGGGGTTGATGGGTCGAAAGCATGTGCAGTGTTGGTATCAGCAGAGTTAGGATGGAGGCACAAATGAGTGAATGACAGAGTGGATCTGTTGGTGTTGGTGATGTCCTCCCTCAGACTGGAGTCTGACTGGCTTTTGCTTGGCTGTGTTCCTTGATCCATGTCTGCTTCTGGTGGCCATGGCTTTTGAAGGTGTGTGAATGGACTCCCACTGAGTCTTCAGTCTCCAGTCATGGTGTGAGGTGCATGGAACCCCATGCACCTCTCAGCTCCTGCCTGAAGCTGAGCAGGCAGTTGCTCCGATCTCCATGTTCCTGCCATACTGTGTGATATGGGCTGGAAATAGCAAGTTTGGCCTCTAATGCCAGGGCTCCTACATGGGAGGGTATGGAGAGCTATCTGTCTGGTGCTGGTGGGTGCCTCCTTTAAGTGCTATCTAGCTGTTTATTGAGGTCTACTCGACCTCTGTATTGACAGCTATTGTCCCTCTGTGCTGCCACATCTGCTAAAATTCTCTAATTCAGTGCCATTACCTTCTAGAGAGAAATTCTATTCTTTCCTGGAATGTTAATTTTTTAAAACTTTTTTTTAAAAGATATCTGACTTGCTCTAGACAGTGACTTCTGACCTACAGCATTTAGAAGGAGCTGTGATTTCTGCTAGAAGTGTTCTTGCCTGTGGTTAGTATTCTGCTGCAGTTTCAGCAATCTCTGCTATAATATTTCTTCCATAGCCTGTTCATAGATAATCTCAGAATTTCATCTGAACAGCCTACTTTTCTCCTCCATGCTAGAGGAAAAGGATACAGCTGACGTCTTCACTTTTGTGTTCTGGGGCCCAGTAAAACAAACTTCCACCTTCTGTTTTGTCTGTCTACAGCCTTGGGTAAGGGTTGTAAAGGCCAAGCCATATTCTCAGTGAAGGTCTCAAAAGGGATATTGTGTGTGTCTTTCCTGCTTGCTAGTGAAGGTCTCCAAGGGAACTGCTCTCTGCTTGCTGGAGCACAGTTTGACCCCTCACAGGTTATAACATCTGCGGGTTGATGATGCTGAGCAATCTGCTGGCCTTTGGCAAAGACTTGCATTGACTGAAGCTGCTTGTGCAGGTATTGAGGACAGGAGAGTGGTGCCAGAGGCTGTGCCTCGTGGGTTCACCAGAGAATCTTTATCTCGCCACTCGGAGCAGCAGTTTATTATCAGCTGGCAAAAGTACAGCTCACATAATTGCTGCTCTAAAGAGCAAACAATACCCGAGTACAGAAATTCTGTCAGCCTAAAGAGTTGCAGGGCTTCATGTAAAGCCCTGAGACTTTGTTTTCAGGGGAGCAGGGTGAGGGACCAGCACCACTTCTTGGCCTTTCTCCTGGCTACATGTTGGCCTTGTGGGCTTTGCATTTGCTGTAACTGCACTTTGTGTCCGTGCCTGGCTTTTGCAGGATCTTGTATTTAATCTGCATCCTGAGGTGCTGTGCTTTCTGTGTAAATTTAGTGCTCAGCTTTCCTGATGTCTGGGGCTCCATTCCATTTGTGTTGTTGCCTGGACAGCATGGACATTCCATCTGACAGCCTGACTGGGGCTACAAGGTGAACTTCCTTCAGCAGGCAAAGGAGGAGCATCTGTCCTGGGACTTCGATATTAAATTGTAGAGCTAAAAGCCTTCTGACTCCTCACCCTTGGCAGTACAGGAGCTGCCACGTTGTTTTATTTTCATTATATGTGATCACTACTGAGCTGTTAGGAGAAAATTACTTTCTATTTCAGTAAACTCAATTCTGGTTTCAGACTGACTGTGCATCAGATGCTTAATTTGGAACCCACTCTCTTGGTGAAATTAAAAATTCAAATCTCCAAGCTGGAGCATTCAAACTGTGCTTGAATTAGAAATTGACTGCTGTCAATGTGCTCTCACACTTCACTTTTTTTTAATTCCTCTCTCCCCTCCCCCCTGATGAGTTTTTATTAGAGTCTTGCTGTAGATGATCTGACTGAGCAGAAGTAGTGGGAATCCACACTGTCACTCTGTAGACAGAGTGATGAAAGAGAAGTGTGGTGTGTTAAATAGACCATTTTTGAAAAGGACTGCTGTGTACTGATTTCATAGTTTCATGTGTGTTTGGTGAAATGATTTTATGAGATATGACTGCAAACCCATTAAGTGTTGTTCGCAAATTAATTTATTACCTAAGAAAACTTCACAGTTTCTATGCAACATCCTTGCTCCTGAGTTTCTGTGTAACATTTAAAGCTGTTGTCAGATCTTGACTGAAAGAACCAGAGTGTTATCTCCACTTGAGACATTTGCATGGACTGCCATTACAGACTTTTGCATTGAAACTGGGAACAAAAGAGTTTTTCCCCAGGAAGAAGAACAACAAACCTTACACACACCCACACCCCACCTCCTGAAATAAGCATTGATTCTGTGTTGTGAATATTCTCTGTAGGCTTGCAACTTGTGTGTCCATCTGCCTCTTCAGAAAGTGGATAAATTATTCTCAATAACTTAACTATAAGTTAAAAAGAAATTTACCCACAGGGGAATTGGGCAGGATATTTTTGGGGAAGTGTCTTCTGTTATTCACTGTGCTGAAGGCACCCAGTGCTGGTACTGGCTTGTTTTTCCAGACCTGCTTGTGTTCTCTCCTGGGATGTTTTGTTGCCCATCAGATGGTTGACAGGATGGATCACTGGGCTGGGTGTAGGGTTTGTGATGACTGGGGAGTCTGAGAACTGTTCTGCTAAGCAGCTGGTGATGTGAGTTTGGCAGTTGTCGCTGGCCAAGGCAGGTATCAGTGGGTTGGGTGAAATACATCAGTGAGTTGTGTAAGGAGGTTTGGAGAGTGATTGGGTTGAGGCTGATCAACCAGAGATGAATTTGGAAAGTGAGGTGTAGTAACAGGTGTGTAATTAAGGAAAAGGTTATTTCTCTTATTCCCCTGACTAAATAGGTGATTGTTACTGACATGGGAAATGTTTGTTATTTACCAACTTACTTTTTGGTAGACTTTTTTTTCTTTCTTAGTGTTAAGGCTAGACCAGGTTTAAACTGCTTTTTTATTTCTTGAGGTGTGAAAACTTTGATGGGCATATTAATTTCAGCTGATGTGATTCTAATTCTAGAGAGGTGCTGCAATTTCATCAAATGGCTTAAAATGAGTTGTTGCATTAAGGAGGTAAGTGGCTTGATTGTAACATCTCAATGACATGCATTCTGGGAGTCTGTCAATAAAAACACAATTATTTAAACCCTGGCTAAAGAAGAGCACTCTGGCTTTTACAATGCACAACTCTTTGAACTGCTTTTTAATGAAGAATGGAAAGTGACATGCATTTAATGACCTCAGAGAATATGTTATTTGAGATGTTTTGGAAATTTAACAGTTGAATAACTGAACCCGGTCTGTGACCGTAGAAATCACAGCGCTCCTTGGTGAGGAAATAATTTGTATAATTATATCCAACACAATGTAGCTCAGCCATGCTTGCCTTCTATAGATACACTTTATGAAACGCTAGATAAACCACAGTTATACTTAACACTGACTAAGTGAGATGAAAAAGCGAAGTGAGACCTTTTCATTTTAGGAGTTACAAAAATCTTTATTCGAAAGTGACTTTCTTTGAAAGCTTATTTGTGCAAAGAGATGGTGCTTGTTTGTTTCAGCATAGGCTGTGTTGAGATCAGCACCATCTTATTTTGCATGTTTAGTGGTGTCTTTGAAATTCAGTGAATGAATCAAACTATAACTGGTTAGGAACCTGCAACATTTTACATATTTCTGTGACATAGGAACTGAACAGTCATGGTTATTGTCATGTCAGATTAATCTCCAAGAATGCTTCATTTTTGTTTCTGATAGGTTAAACATTTGTGTGTGTATGTTTGTAAATAACAAATATTTGAAACTCACTTACTTTGTTTGTGTATAGTTTGATGCAGGTGTTTAAGGCTTCCTTAATAGAAGCAACACTACAGAATTTGCTTGGAGCAGTGCTTTGAATATGACCAAACACCTTTTCTTCCACATCACAATCCGCCCGCAAATGCTCTGAAGATGAATTTGTTATTCTAATAAAAATGAACTGTGTATAATATAGGTGTATTTAGATAGTTGAGCTGTCTTTAAAACTGGGAGAACTTAAATGAACTTGCAAGCATTTTGCATTACATGTTTAAAGCAGGAGTGAGGGGGTGATCACTTCAGAGTTTCTGTACTGATCTCTAAAATTCTGTTGGACTTAACAGAAATGTAAAGTATTTACACCTTTTCATCCACAGATGCTATTAGAACATTTGGTCAAAAAACCTGAACTGCCACTTTTGTGGCTGAAAACAAAGACTGATGATCTAAAATGAATTAGATGACTGTTTTGCTGTCCTTCAGTGTCAGGCTGGGTACAAGAGAATGTGCTCTTTCCATCAGTGGGAAATGCTCTTAGGCTTCACCTCTCCGTCTTTCATCTCACTGGTGCAACTAAGATGTGAACAACACTGCTTTACAGCAATAAACTGTTTTCTTCTTCCCTCTGCTCTGGATCTGAAGTGTTATTTTTTATGAAATGTTGATCATCAGGAAAGATTGCTGTGACATGTGAAAAATATTTTTGAGCTTTCATAATTGAATTTGAAGTAATTTGCACATATCTGTCATTAAATATGTTACGTCATCTTCTAAGATTGTAAAATACATATTTTAAAAAGCTGATTTTTGGTATTACATTTGACAGGCTCTTCCATTTGTGGCTTTTCTCTCTTTCTAAATGTGTGTCTCATACAATGCATGACACACTGTAGTGTAGGGTTTTAAAATTGCCTTTGGTTATTTCCATTCTGATAATCTTGTAGTTAATTGCCAGCAGTTATTTGATGTTCTTCAAACTGAGGTAGTGATGAGAAGAATTTAAGGCCTGTCTTTTTTTTTTTTTTAATAAGGCAGCTGAATTGGTTCAGTGTTAATTTCTCTGATGTGCAGACAATGCAGGCTATGGTTGGGAGGCAATGCAGAGAAAGTTTGCATAACTGTATTTCAGATATGTGATAATAAATAACTGAAATTATTCAAATCTTCAGAACAGAGACATGGCACAAGGGTAAACAGCTCCCAAACAGTACACCCAAGGCAGTAGTAACTTCCTGGCTGGATTTTGTGATGGCTGAGGGCACTGTGAGTGCGCTCTAGCTGGAGCTGGGGGCCAGGCTGGGGCGTCCCTTATCCTTTGGGGAAAGTGTGAGTGTCTGTGTTTATGTTGGTCCCAGCTCTGTCTCTGTCCACTCTGCCTTGCTCTCAGGGGCAGCCACATCGGGGCAAAGGACCTGCGGCTCTGTCCTTGTAGCATCCTCTGGCCTAACTACCCTCCTGAGTAGAACTCAGGCAGTGCCCTGTTCTGGTATCCAGGGGAGCCATTTGTGCTGTTGGACTCCCTGGGAGACAGACCTGGAGTCCATGAAGGAGCTGAATAGCAAACCTGTCTAGAGGGTTACCTGTGAACCTTGTGAGGAGCCCAGAGGTGCGTGGGCTGTGTTTCATCTCATTCAGGATACTGGAATTGTACCCCTTTGGCTCCAATAATTTTTAGAATTGCATCCAGTTCACTTGGTGCGACTATCTAATGCTTTGGCCAATTTAAACCTTATTTACATTAGCTTAGTTTAAATTTGGTGTTTAAAGAGCTGTAATTATCTGTCTACTTTAGAAATTCATAGTGATTTAGTGAGATCAATTTTAAACTGATGTTAATTACACCAGAGAACCTTTTGTGTTTTTACAGACAAGGCCTGTGACAGGCCTTTTTAGATGGCCATGGAGTATATGCAGCCTTAGAACGACTTTTTTTATGCATGACTGATTTCTTCTGCTGAAGTCAAACTTAGGCTATTGTTTTGTATATAAACTAAAAGAATTAAATTTTAAAGAATATCTTGTTCAGTTTTTGTTCCCTTGCTCTGAGAATGATTTCTGTTTGTTGTTCTTCTATTAAATTACTCCCAGTACAGCATTTCACTGTCTTTTTATAGTAGACAGGCTGATGGACTCCATGACCTTTTTTACTTCTGATTTCTGTGATGCTTTTTTTCCTCAGACAAAAGAGAATGTAAGAGACTGCTGGGATATTCTAATTTATGGTGATAGGAAGCAGAATACAGAAGCTTAACTGCAGTCCCATGGTGAGACGTGCCACTATTCTAGTATATGGAAAATGTATAATTTGCTTTTGTTGAAGGTTATTTGGAGAGAATGTAATGAATGTTGGGAAAATTCTCCTGGGAAGTTTCAGTTCTAATGCTTAAATTCTTGTATAGGATGTCATTGAAGTGAGGTGTGTATGAGGCCTATGTTAGGAGCTGCTGAGTTTAGATTATGTGCATATCTATCAGTGTAAAAACTGGCAAAGAGTTGTGGTTAGAGAGGAATGGTAAATGTAAAGAAAAAAAATTGGAAACTTGTGTTTTTGGAAGAGCTCTGTATGGGTGATATGAATGTTTCTAACACCCAATTGATTCTGTTTCAGTGAGTAGAGGGCAGCTAACAGAGGGCATAATTCAGCTAGGCATCAGATCCCCTTGAAGGGTGATTCTGGCAAATAGGTGCAGTCAATATCTTTTTGTGTTATAGGATGGATGACAGTGCAGGGCTTGTATTCCCATTGATTCCCATTGTGCAGGACAGACAAATGGAATACCTTTTAACTAGCAGTAAATCCATGAGAAAATGAAAGTAGTGATCATGTAATCTTTTACCAATAATATGTATATAAAAATATACAGAAAACACAGTAATTACATTCTGTTCTCCCACTTTTAATGTTCACTGTGATCTTTTCATCTTGTTTGGGCGTGGGTTTTCTTGTTTGTTCATTTTCCTATTCTCTGCAAGCAGCAAATTTATCTTTTCATCTATGTAAGTAAGGTATGTGTAAGGAAATCAAGTTACTGAGCAGAGGCTGCTTGTTAATGATATTAATACTTCAGTAATGCTGCGAATTACTACTTTTCTAGGATTGTTGGTTCTTCATGCAAAGCTTTAACTTTACATTTTGGACAATAGGTAGAAGCATAAATCTAAATGACAACTTGTACAATACCTCATTAGACCAACATCTGCAACCACAGGGTGTTAGAGTTGCATCTGTTACGGCCGCAGAACCTGAACCACTTGCTACCCCTGGTGTTAAAACATGGATAAGAACACAAGAAATTGAATACACAGCAACAGCAAGGTTATGAACAAAATTTCTTTGTGATCATGGTTCTCACCTTTTTGGATGCAGATTCAGTCCTGTCTTAGATGTGCTTGTAAGTCTGAAATAATTTTGGATGGTTAAGAGAAACTTAAAGCAAGTTTGTGTTTCAGCGTGCTGTAAGCAAGTTGAGAATGGAAAAGCAGAGTGATACTGTGGATAGGGAAGATGATGTGATTCATTGTAGCCAGGTTTGTGTCCTGATGGAGGAGCTTGTTAGTGAGTTCACTTTAAAACAGGTGCAAAGTCTTTAGAAAGTGAATGAATGCACACAGTGTTCTCTGTCTGCAGTGCGGGCGGTGTCCGTGTTTTGTTGAAATGGAAAACGATGTGCTGCTTGAAATTTCAGAAACAACTATTTTCAGGTGCTACAATGTGTTAAGCCTGGAAAACTGCAGAAACACTTACTGACTTTTTCTCCCCCCCCGCAGATGATGACCAGCAATTAATGCCGACGGGCTCTCTTCGTAAAAAGAAGCTGGCAAAAAGACCTGGATACATGAGGCCAGAAGTTCAGCGACAGGTCGAGTTTCAGTCCCTGGGTGCCTGCGCAGGGTTCAGCCCAGCAGAGCTCCAGCCCGGCAGGCAGCGCTGTGGAGGTTCCGAGAGCAGGCAGTGCCAAAATAACTCGGAGTTCCTGCGCTGTAGTGCAGGGAGTAGTGCCCTAGTTCCTGCTAATGGGGTAACACCACTGGCCACTACTGGAAATGCGCCAGGGTGCCACGAAAATCTTTCATGGTGCAATAGCCCACGGTCAGATAGCACAGGGAGAGGGGTTTGCCCCGCTGCCACAACAGGCAAAGGAGATGCTTCTGCTGTGTGCTGTACACGGCAGAAAAGCCACAGCGCTAAAGTGAGCAAGCCCTCAAACATGTATGCTTTGGATCGGACAGAAGTGAATAACAACTGTGAATATCAAAACAGAGATGGTGTTTCTCATTCTGCTGGTGCACAGGATAGCTTTAGTTCAAGTTTCAGCTTCATACAGCTCTCCCTGGACTCGGCCTCTGAAGTAAAGAATGTTGAAGGCAAGTCTGTCAAGGAAGCTGAGATTGTTTTGCATCCCAAAACCACAGGGAATCTGCAGAAGCCAGAAGAGATGGCACAAACTCATGAGCACTTGGGAGATTTGTGTTGCTTCTCCGGGTCCAGTGAGGATTTGCGGCATGAACGTGAGAGCCCAGTCAATGATAAATTACAGGACTGTGAGACTGTCTCTCTCTCGGATATAGATGCAACATTTTCATATTCTACAGATTCCTCAGATGCAGCATCTGCTGGCTCTTCTGTCACCTCAGGCTATGAAAGTAGCTTTACTGTTAGTGACCATAACTGGGATACTTTGATGAAAAAATATGAACCAGTGCTACAGGATTGCTTGCTTGGCAACCGCACTACATTAAAGGTCAGTAATCTCACTTTGTTTTTGATTCCTCTTCCTCAAAATATTTTTATTTATAGTGCTAAAATCAAAGTTTATATAGGAGTTCAGATGCTACTGGCTTTTGTGGCCTTTGTTCAGAGTTTTCCCGTAGTGCTCTGCATGATAAAAATGAGATAACAGGTTTTGCTTGGTTCTTTAAAAATAGGTGGTATTGTTGCAGTACCCTATTCTGTCTTCTACTGGAACTTTGATCCTCTCATTTCTAACATCACACATCAGTATCTGACTTCAATAAATACCATTTCTTTTCACAGGCGGCTGTTTTGTCTGCAGTTTGGGGTAAATGTAGGATAAGATTAGGGGGTGGTAAGAACTCTTTTCTTGAAGTATCATGATTTAACAACACTAAAATTTTCAATTGGAAATTTTTAAGTTGAGCCAAAGATTTTTAGGAATTAGGCAACTTTGTGAAAGTAATCGAATAGGCGCTCTCCCCACATGAAGAAAAATTAGGGTCAAGTCCCTCTCTGTTTCCAGGTGGGAACTGAAGCTTTTGGCTTTTCCTCTTCCACTCCAGAGGAGTAGTGGGCTGGTGAGTCAGGAGTCTTTTTGCACATATGTATATACCCACATTTATACCTACAACATCGACAGGCAGTGTCATTCACTGTGTTCTTTATAGGAGAGGGGTGGGGAAGCTTTAAGAAGGATCAGCTGTGTTACATTTTTATGATGGTAGGGTGGGCATTGGAGGAAAACCATTCTGAGCTTACCTGATCAAAGGAGCCAAGTATTGGCTTTATTGTGCACACAGGAAACAGCAATCTGGAGATTAATATGGACACAATGGATTTCACTAATTTGTTCAAGGTGCACTGAGTGGCTAGTGGGGGTTTTGTTGGAGTTTTTTTGTTGGGTTGTTTTTTGGTTATTTTTTTAAAATATTTTATTTTAATTGTGTCACTAGTGCCCGAGTTTCTTGGTTGCCTTTCAGAAACTCACATGTTTGTAATGTCTCAGCTCAGACACATACCTGCTGAGGTGCACTGTGTTGTCTTTAGGCCTAATGAAACAACCTGCTCTGGGGGGACTTTGCACAAACCTGCTGTCTGGGTAAGACAGAAGGCTGAGAAACATTTATTCTTTCTTTGCTTGCTGTGACATTTGACCTGGGCTTATGATGCTCCCTAATACTTTCTTTTCATAGATAATATGTGTAGAACTCAAACTAGGTTCTCTTATTTACAGACATCACACACATTGACAAGGGGCAGTTTCTTTGGTTTCACGCCTGGAATTGCAACGTGCCCATGGTCTGGGATGGTTTGGGCAATTAATTCGCTGGAAATTTGGGAATGTATAAGGCAATCAAAATGGGAAATGGTTTTTCTTTCTTTTCAGTATTGCTTATTTGATAGGCACAAAAGAAACATTGCTATCTTTAATTTCTGTGTTCATTAGTTCATTGAATGGAGAATTGGGGATTTGTGCCCTCAGATGTCTTTGCCCTTGGTTAGCCAGTCGTGTATGTTTAATTTGAAGCACCTTCCTATTGTAATAATAATGAGGAAGTCTCAGTTTTCAGAAGGGAACAAAGGCAACGGTAGTCGAGAAAAGGAGACAATACCAAAATTGTTAAAATTATGCTTTGTCTGTACTTAAAAAACGATCTTCATCTGGTACACATACAGGACATGCCACACTGAAGCAGAAGCAGGTCTTTGATTAGTTGAGCTCCAAATGTCTCCCCAGCCTGCAAATGGGAAGCACTTTACAGTGGCAGCATCAGTCAGTTTGCCGTGGGCGTGCCTGGGCTGTGGCACCAAAGCACACTTTAAATGACCTGCCACTGTGGTGCATGATGGAGTAAACACTGCCTGCAGCAGCAAAGCTGTACTCTCAGTATAGATGGTTGTTATACATCATGTATATGAAAAAAGTGTCACTTGAATCATTCCTACTGCAGGCTGCTTTAAAACTCTATAAAAAGTCAGGCATAAAACACAGCAGATAATTTATGGTGAGGATTCAGAGCTCCTCCCTTCAGTATCATTTGCATTCCTCACCAGCCTCAGAGAAAAAAGATTGGAGTTTGGTGAAAACCAAAATAAAGAAAAGCACAGAGGGAATGGGAATGTATGCAATGTTTTTTGTTTGTTTTTCTTCTGGAGCATCCTATAGCCTATTATTAATCAAACACTTTTGGATACTTTTCTGACTTTACAGTTCTTTTCTTACTAGTCCACTTTTACCTACCATGTTTAGATGGATATCCTGAATTTAAAGGTTTGTGCATTGATTGTCTGATTTGTGTGTTGATGTGCAGTTTTGATAATTGAGTATTTCTAGTAAGTTGTTGACTGGCTGTACCTATTTTTCCTCTATGCAATTTAGAGTTTAAATATGGGGATTGAATATGAAAGAGCTTCAGAAAAAATGGAAATCTTTTCTAAGTGCAGGATGTCTGAAGTATGGATTTTAATGCTCTCCCAAGCACTTTCAGGCTTTGGACTTTGAGAATATATGCTGCTTCTTTCTCCAGGCTCACCTTTTTCAGGGCTGATAGTGGCTTGTTTGGTACATGTCATGCATAATTTTAGTAAGAAACACATCCCAGTCTTGTAACTGCAGCTGAGTTAGGCTGTGCCTCTCAGGGCAATGAGGAGAGGAGTAAACCTACCTTCTAACCAATTTCTTTTAGCAGCAAAAACTTGTAAAGGCCTTACAAATTTTTAGTACATTTAGAACTTTGGTCCAGACTCTTGATGTTAATGAAGAGAAGCATTGACTTTTGAAATAAAACTTTATTATGGTGAGTTTCTTTTGGAATGTGAGAGAGCACTCTGTATGTGGTTCGTGTATTCCTGGTGTTCTGCTTTTTTTCCTCATCTAGCATTTGCATTGCAAAAATGCAAATATCAGCATTATGTAGACGAGCCTAAATTGTATTTTAATGAAACATTTTGGCTGCATGTGAACACTCTTTTCTGACCTGTAACGTGAGTATACCTGTTCCAAAATATTCATGCTGCGTTTCTATTTACAGAATAAAATGTGGTTTGCATATGGAAATTTTGTATTTGTTCTCTGCAAAACTCAGGTTAAAAATTGTCAGAATGAGCTTGGGAATGCACTGTTGAGTACAATGTGATCAGAAGTAGATGTCATGCTGACAGAATCCTTTAATAATCGTACTTTCATTTATTCAAAGGGTGAAAAATATCCTGCGATTGCCCGATCTCCTTTGCTTTTCAAGAAATACCATTTGTTATTCTCTGTATGTGTTTGGACTAAAGCCATGCTTGGCTCAAGTAGCTGCAGTTCAGCTGACTTCCAAATAGGTCTGTCTACTTAAATAATGGGATTTTCCATCAAAATTTGGCCATTGTAGTGATGTAGTAATCCATTAAATTTATATTATATAGAGGTTAATAGTCTACATATTTTTAAATGCAGCTTCTTCATAACTAACTTTTTTTTCTTTGCATAGTTAAAATCCTTGATCTTACGGCTTCAGAGGCTTCAGGAAAAAGCAATAGAGGAAGATGACTATGATAGAGGTGAGAATTGCTCCTACCTACCCCCCACTGGATCATGCTGCTTTTTTTTTTCCTTTCCTTCTTCCTCTATTAGTTTTATTTTATATTTCCTAAATAGCAGTGAGTAGGTGTGGAAGAGTAGTTCAATGAACTGCATTGTTTAATCTGTTGTATGGCAGGAAACAAATTAAAGTGGGTCAGCAGCAGGTAGCAACAGTTTTTATTTTCTTGAGCCACATCACCATGTGGGGAGGTTGAAATCCAAATACCCACCATCTGGATCAGCTGTTTTGAAGCAGCATGACTAAAAAAAAAAAAGGCAGAAATGAGTGGAAGCTTCAAAAGGAGAAAGGACTGGCACTGGCTGCTGACAGAGTGAGATTTGCTGCTCGCCACATTTAGTCATGACACAACAACAGGGCTCATAGAAATAAGGTCAGTAGCTACTACAGAAGTGAATGATACTGTCCTGTGGGATTAAGTTGAAGTCCACTGAGTTCAATCAAAATCAGCCAGAGAATATGGTGCTGATACAGCTGCTGGCAAATACCTGTCTTTGAATAATGCTTATTCTTTCAAATGCGTTGGCACTTCTGATAAGCTTTGTGTGTGTGCACATTAATAATTAGAGTATCTAGTAACACACATTGGGTTTCTTATTGTTTCCTGTTGTGGTAGTCTGTGTTCAGGTACTCATATTTTGATGATCTTGAGGTTCTAAGTTAAATTCTTCCTGCTAGATCTATCTTCAGTTGGAAGAGCCTGCGAACATTTCATTGGAATCTGCATGGTTACTTCAGAAAATAGGGGTGGAAAAAGTCAGCTCCTTTCCTGCCACTTTTATATTCTTTGCTTTTAGGAACTGGGCAGTGGTCAGATGTGTGGTTTGCCTCTCCAAATTAATATGTGATGATCTGCAGTTGTACCATGACTCTGTTTTCTTGCCCTCAGAGATGTCCCCAAGATGATGAAAATGTGTTTTAATAGTGTCTAGGGTGTTGCTGTGTAGTGCTGTTGCAAGAGTGATTCTGTTGGCCTCTTAAAGGCCTGCCTCTATATAGGAGAAGAGTCTGCTACTGTCACAAGTCTTTCTTTTAGCGAGGCATCTCCTAAAGGGGAAAATCTTTAGGTATGTTAAAATCTGAGGATGTAGTAGATACTTATTGGTTTAGTCTCTGTCAAGTAGACATTATTGATGCGTGTGCTTTACATGTGTAACACTCATAGCTCTTCTTTTTTAAATGCCTGTGGGTTGAGCTCACAGTTGGAGACTTCCCAACAGCTGTGTATTCGGTGTGCATGGTTACCACAGATTCCAGCTGGGATTCTCTAGGCAGTCAGCCAGTCTGACAGCAGTATTTCAGTGTATCAGGTGTGACATCTCCATGTGAAGCCATATAGTCATTGACCACAGGGAAAAATGATGACTTGTGTTGAATCTTGCCCAGAAAGCTCTTGTGTAGAATTCCTGGGTGCTAGTCTTCTACCCTTAAATAAGGCCCAGCCTTCTATTGACCATCATTTCATCCTTTTACCCTTTTCAATTCTACCCTCGTTATCAGGCAGGGTTAGCACAGAGGGTGGTTTGCAGAATCTTGCATTAATTCCCCTCAGAAAAGTGCTCTGGCTGAAATGTTCACCAGGTGATGTGGGGGCACAGAGAAAAAGTGGTAAGGAGAATCCACAGGTGGGGTTGCTGTTTTCTGTGCAAAGTCTGACAAACACAGACGGAAAACATTTGTCTTGGTACAGAAATAGATGCTGAGGTGCTTGGGAGGCTTTGACTTGGGTTCTTCCATCCTTTAGAAAACTGGAAGTCCATCTTGACACTGTTGTTCTCAGAAAATGACATGCTTCATGCATGCATGTGACTAGGCATCCTTAATCTTATCAATTCCTAGCTTTTGAGTTCTTGACCTGCTTTCTGTCCTACTGGTCTTTGTTCCACTTCTGATAGAACTATCAACTGGGGTTTCTTTTGTGACTGCTTTTCATTATTTTCATGGTAGCTGAACTGGCTTCCTTAGTTTTCCTTTTGTGAAACCCAGGCAGTGTATCCTCCAGGTAAGGGTTGCCTGGAGAAGGTGCAGTACTGCAAGGAGGATCAGAGCTGTGACCTTCCTTCCTCATCTTGCAGTGGCAAAGCTTTCCACCTTTGGTTTTTGAGCTATGTTGCTGCTCCTAGTGGAGAACAAAGTCTTTCCTGGCATGAAGTTTGAAAGCTTGTTAAAGGGCTTACAAATTGGCCCAGTACCAATTTCTGCCCAAGTGAAATCTGTACTTAGCCTTCTTTAAGGAGATCATGTTGCCAAATATTGCTAGCAGGGAATGGAATTGCTCCATATGCAGAGCTGTGATGTGGGGCCATTTATGCCCAGTGTATTATCAGGGAGTGGGAGAAGTGGACATGGTGCATGGGGAGGGCTGTGGACATTTTAGCTATAATTCTAGAAAGAAAATTACTGATCCTGTAATTTTGGGAAATGACTTGGAGTATAGAGTGAGTCCTCTGTTAAGGGCAGAACTGTTTTGAACCAGAGATGATGGTAGTGCTGTGTGTGATGACAACACAGGTCTTGCTCATTTGGAAGTGCTGCAGGGGAAGGATAGTTCTAGTGTGATGAGAATAGCTGTGAAACGCCCTGGACATGGAAGAGGCGAGTAGAGGGGAGGGAGAGTAGGTGGAGGAGGGGTATGCGTGGTTAGATTCCCAAAGGGAAAATTAAATTGGCAATAAATGCATTATCATGTGTAACTACTGCTTTGGTGGTAGAATCTCCTCTCCACCTTCAACCATGGTCAAGAAACTCAAGAGATTTTCTGACTCCAGCTCTTTAAGAGTCATCTAGTCTTGCAGGGAAGGCCTCTTGGTGGGAGGGAGATGTGTTAAAACGCCTCTAAGTGCTCAGAACGGTTTCTGCTGTCTGACACTGCCAACTTCACACCTTAAGGAAAGGCAAGCATCACAGGTTTGACATCGTTGCTTTCCTGCTCTACAGAGCTTTTTGAAAGCTCCTGTAGTTTAAGGTAATCACTGAAACCGAATTAAAAGTAAAGTGGTGCCCCTACAGAGAGGGAAAAGGGATACACTGTGTTTTCAGTTGTGGAGGCTAGGAAATGACACAAATAAAGACAAGCTTTTCCGCCTGCAAAGCCGTGGACAAATACCTTGCTGCAAGCAGCTCAGGAAAAAGGATCTATTTCTTTCTCCCCCTTGAAGAAACACAGGACAAATGCAAGCTGCTTGAGCTGTTAGAGAACATGGTGACTGCCAGGTTAATGTTAATGAATTAGCATTTATTTCCTGAGTGAGGGATGATTTTTGTAAGAGCAGCCACAACCTTCCATTGTTGTTTAAGAGACAAGGGAATGCTTGTTTCAGTCTTCAGCTTGTTCTTCCTAGTTTTTTCTTTCCTTAGGTGAATCTGTTTGCTTTGTCTTCCTCTTCCCCTTGGGCTTGAGCGGTGCACAGCAGAAATGACTCTTGCCATTGCTTGGTTACCTGTGCTGTGCTTTCTGAAAGACCTGCCTTGGCATGGTTAGGGTGTTGGTGTAGAGGAGCTTCAATCAGTCATTCAGATAACTACGTTTTTCCCTACATTTTCTGGCAGTGCCATATGCGTGGGGTGGGGGATGTGTTTGTTCCAAGAGCCTTGGAGGCTGCTCGGGGTGGAGGCCACCCCTGTGTCCCACATTGGTGCTTATTTGCTAGAGGTCACAGTGCTGTGAAACCTGCAGGGTGTTCCCTCTTCGTGCTGTAACTGTCGTGGGTTGTTTCAAATGCAGATGTTCCTTGGCTGTGAAATGCTTGTGTGAAATGCATATTCAGTGAGACAAATATCCTCAGTCCTGGTATAATTTTAAAGAGGAACCATTAGGATGTTATGTGTTTTATTGCTCTTGCTGTTTTTAGGTGCTGAAATATCAGGAAATAACTGATTTTTTTTTTTCTGTATTTACTTGTGGTCTCCTCTTGATGGCCACATTACTGTATATTTTCAAAGCAGGTACTGCACCATGGGAATATAAGCATTTTGCCTTGCATAGTATATAGGAAAAATTGGTCTGTTCTCCAAGGATCACTTGGAGTGTTGTCATGGCTCATTATTCATGATGGAGCTTGACAGCTCCAAGGTTAAACACACTGCTGAATACAGGAGAAAAAAAAAAAGGCTGTGTATTTTGTGTCTGAGGGAGTTGTGCTTGCAGTGGGAGCAAGTTTATTTTGCTCGGTACAAATCTATTGCCCAAACATTTGAAAACCTTTTTCCTGTTCTTTGCTGCTTGAGCTCCTCAACCTTGCCTGGTGCAAGAGGCAAGTGGATTGGTAACTGTCAGGACCAAGTCTTGCTGCTGAACTCCACTACTGTCTCACACACCATCTTGTTACTCAGAAAAAAGTTTCCTCAGAACTACTGATTCTTTTAAATTGTTATAATTATTTTTTAAAGAAAATTTTCCTTTGTAGATGCATTGCTTGCAACTGGTAGGGAATGCGAATTCCCCCATGCAATTCAGAGTTAGGGTTCTTCAGTGAAGGTCACTGAGCAGATCAGAGCAACTCCTCGTCAGTCCAACATGACAGGAGGAACACAAACATTTATGCCTCTGGGGGGCAAAATTTATCCTATCTCAGCAATAAGGATTCATGCTGTAGATACATTTAACATCATGTAAGCCTTCAGTTATTTTAGGTGAGTTCTCAAAGGATGAGCTATGTGAATTGGTGAACTGCCATAGACTTGTGCGCAGTGTGCTCTGCAGAGAAATCGCGTTTGCCTGTTTTTTCTTTAATTTTTGCTCTTTGCTTGTGCACTTTAAGACCTCTTAATACCAATCATCCTTTCCATGTCTCAGGATCTGCAGGGCATCAAGGATAGAACCCTATGGTGTGCCTCATTTTTGAGTTTCATTCTGAGTCTCATTTTGCACATTTTCACTTAATCACAAGAATAGGAAGGGAAAGGAAAGGCTTTGTAGCTGTTAGTCTCCTATAGGTTTACACTGTAAGAGGTGCTGTTGCTCACTTGAACCAGCTATTTGTTTTAAGGCAACTGCAGAGAGAGTAAATGAAGCAAAATCACGTTAAGTAATGCTTGGGTTGAAAATGTTAAGTGGCACTCAGAGGAAGGCCTTTGCCATTTCTTACAGTGGTACTTGCAAATGCTGAATTTTGCAAAAACTCTGAACACCTGGCCAGATGTGTAGCTGTTTGGTCTTTGCAAGTTCCTTTTTGCAGCTTAAACTGGAACAGTATTTTTCTCAGTTTGAAGTACTATTTCTAGTCATAGCTCTTAAACATTTGAACTAATTTGATATTCAAGCAGGTGGGTGGTGTGTTGTTCTTTTTGTTGTCTTTTTTGTTTGTTTGTTTTTTAATTTCTTTTTTTCTTGGAAGAGCTGTTTGTAGATGAGGGTTGGATACAATCCCTGCTTTACTGTGCTTCTATTATTTTGAACTAAAATGCTTGCTTGACAGATGGCTGCTATAACAGGACACAGAAACGAAGGCAACTTGGCTTCTTTCTGAGGAAGGACAGGGAATTTGAGAGAAGCTATATCTGGAAATAACTCTCGAAGAACATGTTACTTTGGTTTGGACTTGTTTCAGTGTGGCATGTACCTTTGGAAGTTGAATCTTCAAACCCAGCTGTATATTTAGTGAAGCTCTCTAGCTGAGGCTGCTGGCTAAATAAAAAGTGGTAAATGCTGGAGGAGCAGAGCTGCAGTGACACAGGAGACTTACTGCAAGCTTGTAACTTTCATTTGCAGGCCACTGACTTGTCAATGGGTTTGGGGTGGATGGAGCAAATAGGGCTTTCTGTTAATGCCACACTGTCAGAGCCTGGTTTCACCACAAGCTTGTAGAAGCTTCCTGAAATCTGTGGGTAAGTCTTCTGGGTTTCATTTTTTCATTTTTATAACTTTCCTCTAAAGCTGTTGAGAGGATGGGAGGGAGTGGGGGGGTGGGGAAAGGGCCTGTACAAATTCTTAAACCCAAATCCTTGTGGAATGGATATTGTTTATCTTGTCTTACTCTCATGAATTTGAATAACCTGCCCAAAAAAGTTTGGATAGTTAAGGATAAATGCTTCTGGGAAGTGTATCTTAGACTTAATTTACCTTGCAACAAAAAGAGGCAGCACGAGCCTTGCACCTCTACCATATTGTCCATGTTTCTCTAAGATAGAAGACTGAAATGAAAAGATAGAGGTCTTTTTGCACATATCTATTTTTTGGTTGGTGCTAGTTGAAAGTGCGGACCAAAACACTGTTGTTCAAATGCTTCATCTTGGCTTCTGTCCACAAGCAGCAGTAACAACATCATTGTTTATTTTTATGCAATCTGTGTTAGGCCTATCCAGTTGCTATTGTATTGAGTTTGGGTTTTTTAATCACAAAACTGAGCAGGAGTCACAGTTTAAAGGTATGAATTTCCTTATCTCACTGTCAGGTTGACAACTGGAAAAACTTCTTTTAATACTAAAATAGCTGTGACCAATGCTTATGAGAAGGGAGGTCTGGTATGCATTTCAGGGTACTTTGACTTCTTGTTTTCAGTCATTACATATGAAACACATGCATCTTCAACAGGTTCTTGAAACACTTTTGATGTGAATCCTTATTTTAGACCTGTTGTTCTGTTTCATATCACTGAGTGTCTTTGAGGTAGAGGCGGATCTTGGTGTTGGTCTGGTGATACCTCCACATTGAGAATGCAGTTGTGTTTTCTGTATCTCTAATTCCTTAGCCAGTATTGGAGCAGAAACTGCTATAGTCATGCAGTATCTTGCTTAAACTGTGCAGCCTAAATATTTTTAGGAAGCGGTAGTATTTTATGGGTTTCTGCTATGCTCTTGTATTTTAATCTTGGCCAGAGTGAAGAGGTTCAGCTCCTTCTTGTGTTTCTGGAAGCTGCTTGACAAAAGGAAAATTGCTGAAGTTTTGGCATGCAGAGTGCTTGGAAGCTTTCTCTGCTCCTGGCCATCTGCTGTCTAAAACTGACACTGCCGGCCACCCTCCTAGGGTAGCCGGGCTCTGTTTCTCAGTCCATGATGCAGCCAAGCTGTTCCCAGACAGCCTGGCTAGTCTTTTACAAACAAACAAGCAATGATAAAAATATGAACAAAAGAAGCAACTCTAGGTAATTTAAGATCTTGCTGAATTGCTGTTTTGAAGCATTGGGTTCTGATGGGTGTAACTTGGGAGAAGTGTTGATGTGCTATCTGGACAGTACCCACTGAGTGAGTGACATGGCTCTCCTGATACCCAGCCAGCCCATCTGCTTACTTTGCACTTGAAAACAAATTTTATATTCAGGACAGACTTATCTTTCCCTAGCTCTTTAGAAATATTAGCTCTGGATAAGAAAATTGTGTTTCATCTGCAATACAGCCACTGGAGACAGCATGGCTATTAATTCAACCAACTAGAAACTGGTTTTGCTGCCCTTGTCTTGCACTTAGGTTATAAAAATTTTAAGGGAAGGGGGATGCCTGCTCCTTTCAATTATTATCTGCTTAATAAATGACTGGACATGGGCAGAAACTTCTAGATGTCATGATAATGCAATTTCTGTGTGAATTTGGATTCAAAAGATGCTGAATGAACGTGACTACCATTTGAAAGCAAACATGAAGATCTTCCAGTGTGAGTCCTCTGTGGGGAAATGATAACGCTCCTTGCTGATTGTTGGATGGTGTCTGGTCAAATTCTGTAACGGGATGTTTTTTTTGTAGATCTCTGCAGCCCTTCCATTGCTTTCCAAACTCCTCTGCAAAGTGGGATTGCCTCAAGTCAGTTAACTTCTGCTTTCTCTTCAGATTTCCCTCCTCTCCTCCATGTCCACCTGTCCAGGCTGAAGTGCCCATGCTGTGTTCATAGTTCTGCAGGTGTGTCTGTGCTCTCTGATGCTTCACTGCCCTGCCTTTGGCGTATGCAAACTTCTGTGTGCTTTTTTCTTATCATTAACTTGTGGAAGGTAAAAGTAGCAAATAGGTGTTTCATGGAGATCTTTAGTGCTCTTAGGACAGCAATAGGGTTGTGACAGTAAGCTTTAATAAAAATGGCCAAGTAGGGAAATTTCAAATTCCTACCATTCTTAAAGAATAGCATGTGTTGGACCAATACTCAGTGGGTCTATAGGAAATGCTGACTGTAGGAGCATCCAAACTGATGTCAGGTAATGTGAGCTTTAAACTTGCCTACCAGTTTAATACCAGTCAAGATTTCCTGGTGGGTTTTGATTTGAAGTGTGGAAAGTAGTTGGGACACCTTTGTAGTCACTGAGATTTTTTTAAAGTGTGAAAAATAGATGGAATTCGTGAGTTGAATTGGTTTGATGTATGGCAAAGTTGGAAAAAAAGCAAGGTGAGGTGCTGTGAATTGGAGGCATAATTCCAAGCTGATGTTGGAACCACATACAAGTAAAGGTGTGCAGCCTTTTTTTGTTTAGATCATGGCAGAATGTACTACTGATCTGATTTATTTGTGGGTGTTCATTCATGTGTGCCTCTGGCACTGCCAAGTGCCCCTGTATGCCTCCCTGCTAATAACTCCCTGGAGAAATAACATCTTGGAGAAAAGGCTTTAACATTGGGGTTGCTAGAAGCTCTTCAGAGGTCATTCAGCTGCTTGAGAAACTCAGGGAAAATAAAGAACAAAACCCATTCGGGTTTATATGTGCTGTGGCACCATACAGAGAATCTGTTGCCTTGCACCAGAGTCAGGGAGTGTGTTATATATTGAAGCATTCAGGATAATGGTCTCAAGAATAAGACCTGCTTATAAATGAGTGGGTTTTTATCTGTTTTATTTTTTTCATGATGTCCTGTACCTAAAATGTTTCTATTCTGTCCTAATATCCAACCCTAAACTTGGAATAGGCTGTTCTAAGATCAGGAATTGCAATATCTGAATTTCAGACATTTCAGTTTCTGCCTCTTGCCTGAAGAAACTTTCAAAGATGTACTAACTGATGTGTTCTGAGAAGCTGGTGTACTTGAGTTTTACTGAGTGAGAACACACAGGAGACATCTTGAATTTGACAGGAGTAGCAATATAACTTCAATATTTAAGACACACTTTTGAACAAATGTGTTTCATAAGTTTTGTCTAACTCTAGGGTTTCAGTTGTGCAAAATATGTGGGAAATTTTTCATTGTTTTCTTCCTTTTGTGTTGTGAGGCAAATGAGATTAGTCTTTAACTGTAGGTACATGTGTTGACCTTCTGGACTTAAATACACTCATTCTTAGTGTGGGATTTTGGCATGGCCATGACTTCCAGACAAGGTTTGTCACAGGGCAATGTCTTTAGGTGTCTGACCATAATCAGATAAGCTTTTAGACACACTGGTGTGGAAGAGTTTGCGTGCCTGAAAATTTGTCTTACTGTTCCAACTCAACTGGTTGCCCTGGCTTACTAGTTACTAGGACAAGCCTTGTGCTACCTGTTTTGTGGTGCTGTGATAAATGTATTATAGGCAATACTGTGATGTGTGTGAGGGAAAAAGACAGTTCTAGTTTTGCTTTACAACATAGTAGACTCCATGCTTGCCTTTGAAACTTAACAGTGAGAATATGACATTTGCTTCTCTAAAACTGTCAGTTTAGTACTTTGCAGTAGTTGGTAGTTGATAATGTCAAGTAAATTACCAGTTTTACCTGCTTCATTAAATCTGAATAACCAAGGGAACATATAGATAACTAAAATCACTATCTAGGAAGGGTTTCTTTTCATGAAAAAGAAATACTGATCACTTATTAGAAAATTGGAAATTCAAAAGTAGTTTGGAATTTCCCATTGTGCATACCAATAGCAGTAAAACAAATGTTGCTGGAATAGAAAACATTTTAGAGACTTCTGGAGGAACTTTTATTAGCAGAGATCTTCTGAATGCACAGGTGGAAAAGCTGGTGTCACTAAATGGTGTGGTTTTTTTTTTTTAATCTTTAGTTTTCCTTATAGAGGTGAAGATCTACCATGCAGTCACATCAGTGATCTGTCACTTCTAGAGTTGTGCATAACTTGAAATGAATAATGGCATTAAAAAAAAAGGCATAAGAGTATGGTTGTGAAAATCAGCCCAATTCTGGAACTTAATTCTACTTTATCTGTTTTTGAAGCAAATTATTTTTAGTCCTAGGAGTTTTATAGTTTTGAAGTGAAATGTATGTGTAAAACCCCCTCAAGCAATACAACCCGTAAGTTAATTTTTCTTGTGTTATCAAATGAGTATGAAATGCTCTCATGTATTTTTCATTTTTGGTAAATAAAGCATATGACATAATGGGATGAATTTTGGCTGCAGCTCTGCACTGGCCTGAAGCTGGGCTCTTTTCAGTCTGAGTCCTGAGTGACAGCAAGAACTTTCTCAGTGGGAGCCATTTAAAATTAAATGGCTCTCTTAATTACGAGCACATAGGAATGCAGAGAGAAAAGATTACTGCTGTACCCCATAACACAGTGCAAAGCCTACTAGTAGGGTTATTGCTGAAAAGTCCTGATCTATCAAATACCACTCAAGGGGAACTGATTTCTCAATCCTTAATCTGAGCAAGAGTCAAACTGGTGAACTGTAAGCAGAAAGCTCAATAGCCCATTAGTAGTTCTGCTGAGGTCTTGAATTTACTGGTTTGAGAAAGTAGCCCTGGTATCTTAAGGAAGCTACACTGATTCTGACCTCCTTCAAATCTGTACAAGCAGTAGCTGCTGCTCAGTATTCACAGGCCAAATGCCATACTTTGTTGCCCATGTTCATAGAGAATCTGCTGTCCTGGCCTTTCTAAGGACAAACAAAAGGAATAAAACAAAACGCTCAGCTCTTCTGAGTACACAGCAGTAATTAAAATCAAACTCAAATTGATATTGAAGTGCAGGGGTGTTGGTTTGAAATATTTTTATTATGACCTTTATGTGGTGGAGAAAACACTTTTGAGCAAGAGCTGAAATAGTCCCTTTCACAGGCAGGCTTCAACAACTGGTTATTCTGGTGCTGTCTAATAATAATATTTTCAAATAGTGAGGAGTTCTGAACAGAGAGGTTCTGGTCAGGCTGTGTCACTTGCCTTGCAGAACCTAGGGTAAGAAGACTCAACATGTATGTATTAAAAAAAAAAAAAAAGTAATGTTGTACAAAATGACAAGATCTTCCAGGGAAAGAAATGCTGAAGATGCTGAGGAGGATGAAAACAAGAAGTATTTGTGGGGGGAGGGGGAGGGAGTCCAAAGTAGAATTACTTCAGAATTAAAATTTAATTCTATTTAATTCTGTTTCAGAGCTCTGTGCCTGCAGAAACACTGCTACTAGAATGGTTTTCTGATACAATTATTCTGCCATCACAAATCTGTTCATGTCTGCCTGCAGAGAAGTGTGAGCTTTGTGCAGTTTTGTATTTCCTGTCTCAGGTGCTTATTTATAGACCTGTAACTCCCAGGACTTATTATGAGGAATACACAGGATGCTGTTATTTAATTTAAATGGCTCTTACTTTTTTTTTTTTTGGAATATTTTTGAAAACAATCACGAAGTTCTGATTGAGAAGGAGGAGAGAAATCTGGCAGAGAAGTAATCTTTACTCCCCATGTCATGCACTGTTGCTACTTCGCTTGTTGAGTGAACCTGCCTGACTGTATACAAGAGGTGTTTCTCTCTGCCCTGTTCCTGCTTTCAAAATATTTAGGCTCTTCCTTGCTATAGGTGTTGTATTGACTGACCCACTCAGGTTGAATATATATGGGCAGCCTTACATGCTAAAATTATTTCATTGTTATTGCTTCTCTCAGGGGAAAAAAAAAAGACAAGAAGTCCTTTCCTTTTCAATCAAGCGAGGAGAAGGCAAGGCTGCCTGTCTGTGTGAATGGCTGATGCCTCACCAGTGCAAACATATGGGAGTTACTTGGGAACAGTGTGGGCAGCAAAGCAGCTGAGCTGTATTTGACTTACTTTCTTTACTTGTGACACACTTGTTTGTTGAATGTAGGAGAAAAAATATTCATTATGTCAAAAAAAGTGAAATGAAGCTTTTTTGGCTTGTTAAACTGTCCTGAAAAATGCTGCTTTTGCTCAGATGAGGAAAAAACAATGAATTCAGTTCCTATTCAAGCCAGAGCTCAGTTCTGTGCTGACTGCAAGAAGTGTAGGTCATGTGAGGGCTGGAATCCTTCAGGGGAATAACGTAGCTGGCCTGGTTCTGCTGGACAAGCATCTTCTGGGCTGTAGCTTGAAGGAAGCAAGCTTGAACTTTGACTTTAACTGGCCTGTGCTGAGAGGTTTCTTGTACCCCCAAGTATGCTCCTGTAGGGACTGTGCTGTTAGTGATGTTCACCACATTTCCTGGCCTCCCTTGGGTGCAAGCAACAGCATCGTTTCTCCTGTCTCTCTGACATCAGGGGCCAGGTTTGCCTTGTATGCTGTGCCTACTTGTAATTTGTCTGGAAGCCCTTTCTTTCCCTGTTTTAATTTTATAACGTATAATTCCTTAATAGAAACCTCCTTACGAGTGTGCCTCTAATTGTTCAGAGTGAATGCCAATAAGAGCAACTAACAGGGAACAGAATGTTTGCTTACAAAATCAAATTTGATTTCTGAAGTTAGGAGGGATGGAAAAATCAGTTCCTCAGGGAAGCGTACCCTCCTTGATTCTAAACACTCCTGGCTCTCCCTTTCCTAAGAGGCAACCTTTCCTCTATTTCCATTAGAAAAGTGAACTTTTGTGCTCCCAATTCCCAGCTCTAGAATCCAGTGTGCTGCCTGGCCTTCTCTATGCTTCCCCAAGTCTGTTCTCTCTGTAACAGAAGGGGGCATGTCAGTGGCTTGTGGGTCTTCCCCACTGCTGGAGCAGGATCCTAGAAGCTATGTTGTTCTTAGCCAAGAGCGATGAGGGGTTTTTGAATTTCTTTCATGTAAGGCAGATGACTTTAGGGTTCACATTTCTTTGTCTGTAGGAAGATCTGAAGAGTTGCTTGGATGGTTGGTTGTTCAGGTGTGTATAGTTGATGCCTATTCAATCTAAGGAGTGTCTTCTTTCTCATGCTTTTTTTACACAATCTTAATTTCTTTTCTCCTATCTATTACAAAATCATACTTCATAGCTGCCCAGAATTACTGAAGTCCATTTTTAATATCCAAGATTTATCTGTCTTGTAATGCAGCAGCACACATTGTTCCTAATATCTCCAATGCCTACCTAAAAGAAATATTGCTGAATATTACCTGGGGTGCAGAACTTTTTAAATAACCTTGGGAAAGCAAAGAAGGCATTTAGGCGACCAGAAAGGCTCCCTTTACCAAAGTAGACTGGATAACCCTTGGAAAAATCAAGAAAACAGTGTGAAATACCAGATTTTTTTTTTTTTCTCAGTTCTCATCTGCAGGCCAATTGACTCTTGAGAGTTGGAGGCCTTTTTTGAAGTGATGTGTAGCACGCAAACCTATCATCTTGGCTTCCAAGCAAGTAGACAAATGATACTGAGGTCAGTTAAAAGTCACAAAGAATACCAATCATCCCTTCTATGCAAAGGGGTTTAAAGCAACAGCCCAAACGAACTTGCAATAGAGAGATAGAGAGACTTCCTTGATGTTGCTATTCTGCTCAGCCAAGATTAACTTACTGCTGGAGGCTGCTTTTGAAGGTTTGGATGAAGCTGGTGCTATGCTTATTTCCAATCAAAGAATGTTCTTGGGAGCTCAGGGTAAGGTCAAAAAGTTGAATGAATATTTCATCACTGCAAACTCTTACGAAGTTCACGACTGTCCTGCTTTACAACTTTTTCCCACTTTACTCAGGACTTGTCAGGACACACCTGGAGTACTGAGTTCAGTTTTGGTCCCTGCTACACAAAAAAAGATGTGGACAGGCTGGAGAGGGTCCAGAGAAGGACCATAAAGATGACCAGAGGGCTGGAAGCCTTAAATGTGAGGAAAGGCTGAGAGAACTGGGTTTGTCCAGCCCTCAGAAAAAAAGGCTTAGAGGCAGACCCATGTTCCCATATTTAAATGGTGGCTACAAAGAAGATGGAGAGTTCCTTTTTGCAAGGAATCAGTGAAAAGACAAGGAGTAATGGGCACTAATTACTCCTAGAGAGTAACAGTGCCAATTGGATACAAGGAAAATTTTTCACTATGAGACCAATCAGTCACTGGAATAATCTCCTTAGGGAAGTGGTGCATTTCCCAATGTTGGATACCTTTTAGGTTCATCTGGACAGGGTCCTGGGCTGTCTTGTCTAGACTGTGCATCTCTAAGAGAGGTTGGATCAGGTGATTCTTGAGGTAGGTGCCTTCCAGCCTGGTGTTCTGTTATTGATTCTGCTTCCATCTATTGGTGAGGAGCCTAATTTGGCCTCAAATACCCGTTTGAGAAACATCCCATGGATTTGGGATGTGTTTAGCAGTATTATGATGTGTTCAGAGCTGAAGTGCCTGTGCACAGTCTTTGTGCAGGTGGTGCTCTTGCCAGGCTTGGTTTTTGATCAGTATTTAAATGGCCTCTTCCTTTATTGCTCAGCTGCTTCCAACCATAAGCAGCTGCTTGTTACTGAAAACTGTGGGGATGTCCATAGTGGACAAGGAAGTGCTAATTACCAGGGTGACACCAGTGGGAAGTACGAATCTGTCAGAGCTGTTGTCTCTGGGTGGATTTTGTCCTCTGGTGTTTTGCACTTGTTCATTCAGAAGTACTCTGCTTGGGGTCCCTTTCTGGCAAAAGGGCTGTCAAACAGCTATTTGCTTACTGCCTTAACCTTGGCCATGAGGAGTTGCCAGGGCTCCTACTGTGCAAATTCAGCCCCAGCAGATGCTGGTTTAGAAATAAAGCCAAACCAGGAAAGGAGAAGAAGCCACAGTGCTAGAGGATATCTTAATATCTGAGTGTCTTAATCCTTTTTTAGACAGTAAGCAATCTAAAGAGTCAGGTAAATAATGGTTTGTTAGGCTTCCAAAGGAAAATTTATGAAACTGGATGGAGTGACCAGGAATGCCTGAATTGAACAAGAGGTATTTTTGCTGCTTATAACAGAATTTATTTCTTGCTTTTTTTGACTTTTATGCTTATTATCTTGTTTATTAACAGTGGAGGAAGAAGGTGAATGTGATGACAGCGCAAATGATGTGGCATTGGGGAGAACTTCTGTAGAAATTTTTTTTGTTTAAAACAAAGGCTTTTGATCATTGGTGAAGCTCAGTAACTGGGGTATAATGTAGGAGAGAGATAAGGCAGTTGTACAGAGGGAAGTATTCGATAGGAGTTTTTTTAAAAAGAGTAACATTAGAATTTTACTTTCTTTGAAACTTTATGCAAATACTTTGTTGCATTTTTTATTATACTCTTTCATGTATTTGACACGTTGCCTATTGTACCTGATTTTACCTCCTGCCTAACTGTGTTTAAGAAAGTTATTTCTGGGAAGTTTTTTTGAAAGTTAGTATGAGGGGATTTAGTCTGAGGGTTTATTTCTAAATGTTCATCATAGCATAATTGCATTAAATATAAGACACAGCAGCCTGGTAATTCCTGGAACTTGCTGAAAGAGGTCTGTAGGATTTCCTAGCACCGGAGGGGGTGGGTGCAGTATTGCAGAGGCTGGCAGGCTGCCCTGTAGGCTTTTCTCTCCATCCTTTGAAGAGTTGAAACATCCAGATGTCACTGCTGCAAGTAGGATCCAGTGCTGGATGGACCCAGCTCTGATCTAGTCTGGCAATATTTGTCACTTCAAGACTGTTTTGGTTTCTTCTGTTGGTGTAATATGCTCATGTTTTGTTGTATGTACTTATTGTGCTGGCAAAGGTATAAGGTAGCATCTGTAAACTTTTCTTTTTAGCCCTTTATAAAGCAAAATAATTTTTTTCCCTGCAACTTAGGCTCATGTAACCACTCCAGCATGCCAATAGACTGTGCATCTGAGAACCCCACTGGCTTCAGTGGGTATCAGATTCTTTATATTTAGGTTCTGGATCCATAAGCTTTCCCTTCTTCAGATAGGAGACAGCTGACCAAGGGCAAATTTTATTTACACAGTAACAATCTATTTGATGAAGTTTCCAAGTAAACAAACAACTTCTTCCAGAATGGGGTGGGGGCTGATATTCTCCAGAATATTGTATTGTGTCAATGCAGTTACACCTAAAGCATCTACACATTGAGGGACATTCATCAAACAATGTTTCGTTAGCCTAAACCACTTAAAAATTATATTTTCTGTCTCTTACTGAGAAGCTGTTTTCTTTTGGGTTTTCTTTACTGCAGCTGCTTGCAGCCTAACATTCTGATGCTGCCATCATTCATGGTGCTTGTCACTGAAGAAACCATTGTGGCTTTCTAAGGTCTTGATAGTGTTGTTATTGAGTATGTTTGAATAACTACTTGAATTTGACACAGTTAGGAAACCTGCCAGAGGGTAAAACAAACATCATTCCCGTTCTTGCACGTGGCAGCTGAAGTGGCAGTGAAGAGGTCTGAAGAATGCCACCCTGTCCCTTTGCCAGCTTTCTGCCTTCTCTTTCTTCCCTGTGGAAGTGAAAACCTATGAAAGGAGATACATGTTACTGTGCTATACCAGATTTTTTTCTTTTTAGTGGAGAGATAATGCTTTAAACAAGGGGTATGTGGCTTCAGATACCTGTTACTTTATCTCCTAGTGTACTTACTGACAGGATGGCTTGATTCTGTTCTTAATGATCATTTAATTTCCATTAGTCGCATTCTATAAATGTTCAGGTAGTTAATGTTTATTCTGTATCTTAGGGACAGAGTTGCAGCTGTCTCTGGTTAACTTCTTTTTTCTCTAACAGTTTGTTGTATCTTTTTGTTTTAATCTAAAGTTTGCTTAGGATGCAGGCAGTTTTTAGTTCTATTCAGCTAGTATCTGGAAAGTCTAGTAAGAGCTAAGCTGCTTTGCAGTAAATATGGAAGCCCAGTGCTTACAATCATGGCATTGATTGCATGGTTATTTTATTTTTGCTTGTTTGAGAATTGACTCTAAAATATTTCCGCCACTCTTCCCAGTAACTGCCAAATTTCTTCCAAACTTGTCTTGATGATACAGGATCTGAATCTTAAAATACTGTTGAATTTTTAATCTTTTTTTAGTAATGGAAGCTGAGAATAAACTGAGTTGTGTATGAATTGAGTGGTGGAGGGGTGTGGTGAGATGAGGAGAACCTGAACATCTTCCTTTCCCTTCTCTTCCATCATTGCATGGTACAACTCCAGGTTTCCTTGAGTGGCAAGGGTCATGTGTCTGTACAGGCTGGGTTGTCATCACTTAGCCTTAGGATTTCAGCTCCAGCATTAAAGTGGCCTGATGCTAACTTCTGTATTTGTATATGTTAATTTTATAGTTTACAACACACTGTGATTATGTGACACTTTTTGAAGAAGAAGAAAAAAGTTTTGATAAGACAGTAAAAGGGAGCTAAAAGAAAAAACCCAAACCCACAACAGCTTTCCTTGTTTGTTTGTTTGTTTTGTTGTAATCTACATAATCATATTTGCTTTTTGCTACTTTAACTTTAGGCAAGGTATTTCAGGCTGCTTCAGGTGAGCTGTCCATAAAATGGGTGTATCATCACTTGCCATACCAGTCCTTTGAGTTCTAATTAAATACTCTAAGCCCACTGAACTCCAGTCATGAAATGACAGTAATGTTAGTTTGTCATGTCTTGGGAAAAAAATGAAATACTTGAACTCCTTTTTTAAATTTTTTTCTTTTTTTATTCTTCTATGATGTAGATTACAACAACGTTATTTTCTGTAGTAGCAATTATTGGATGGAGTGACCTTTACCAATCTAGACATTGATGTAGTGGAAGGGACATTTTTGCACTTGACCTTTATGCAATGTGTCGGCTTGCCCTGTAGCGCCAAATGAGTTGCAATTGACAGATTTGATGGAACACTAACTTGATGGGAGCTTATTGTTTGGAAGCAGTTATGTGTGGAAATGTGGAGCCTCTTGTAAATAACATGATAAAAGTTATTTGCATGTCTTCCATCACTAAGGAACTTGCTTAGAAATGACTTGCTGCCTAAATTGCAATTTAAATGCTGGTTAACTGAGATTCCAGTAAACCTTATCAAACAGTGATATTTCAGAGTAAAACCTATCAGCTTAACTTTTTATTTCTGCATTGCTTTGTAACCAAATAACAATGGTTTTCTATATTTTAACCTTGCTACTTGTTTTATAAAAAGAAAAGAGGAATAAATGTCAGATAAAGTTTTCATAAGGAAGCCATGGCTTTCAAGAAGATGGCCACATGTGTGGGTGTGTGTATATGTATATGCACTCTACCCATAGATATGTGTGGGTGTATATATATATATGTATAAATAGCTTTCTTGGTTATTTATGAATATATTAGAGAAATAATGGCCAGATAAAATTAGGGAAGAGTGAAGTTCTGGTTGTGGGGAGGAGTGAGAAGCTATAAGCACACTCTAGGGTGAGAGTGGTGGATAGTGTAAAGGGAACTATAAAAGGAGAACCAAACCATCCTGCCCCACTTCTTGCTCCAGCCAGGAAGTGCAGATGTCAGCTGCTCTTCAGATCTGTTAAAGTAGGGAGAGGATTTTGCTTGTTGAGGAGAAATTTAGAAGTACAGAACAAAAGTCAGTTATTTCAGGTGTCTTGTTCTAATTCAGTATCTCTTTCTGCTCTGGTGGAAGGCTCTGGATCCTGAAAATAAGATAACTCCATCTCCAAAATGGATAAGAAAAAGTTGTAGTGGAACTCAGGATCTACCTGAGACTATTTAAGTAATGAATTATTGTGCCTTTTTAAAACCATTGAGCAGCAGGACTGAGAAAAGAGCAGCAAATGCCATCTGTCTGATCTACGTATTTTACCACAGTTCTTCTTAAGCTGTCCGTTGAGGTAAAGTAAAAAAAGAGCTGAATGGGTGTGGGAGGGGAAAGCAGCTCAGCTCTCTTCTGTTGCATTTGCAGGAGATATTTGGATGGGGGAAAATAATTAGGTGTTTATAGAGGTTGCTGTTAACAACAGACACATTAACATATTCCTTGTTACTTCAAAGACAATCTGCTCAAACAATTTCAATAGCAGGGGATGCTGCTGGACAGAGTCAAGGTGGGAGGCTGGATAGAAATGTTTATTTTGCTATGGTAAAACGGGTTGTGTGGGTGTACTGGCATAAAATGAAATTCATAGGAAGATTCACTACTGTAGCCAATGCTATTTGATTGTAACTAAGTAAGAAAGCACAGATTAGTTATTGTGAAGCTGTGTGCTAATAAAAACTATTTTCTTGCAAAGTTTTCATTTGTAGCTAATGCATATCACAGCCTACCACAATAGCAGGCTTTGATGCATTTAGTTTACATGCTTGCAGGAGATGTGCTGCAGGGGCTGGAAGCAGAACTTGCATCTGGTGAGCTGCAATTCTGGGGTCTACCGCAGGATCACACTTGAAATATGTTCTGCATTTTGTATGTGGGTTCATATAGAAATTGCAGATCTCTCATCCTTTCTGGAGCATCTGCTTTTCTGAAGCCCTTCTGGAGAGCATGGCAATACCCAAATCCCTCTCCCCAAGCTCGGTTCCTAGTGTTGCATCCATCAGAGTCCCACTCTTTTCCTCTTTCCCCTTCTCACCTGGCTCTGTCAACAGGCACTGGTCTGGCATTTTGTCTTTCATTTCCAGCCTCTGGAGGCTCTGCTGAACAGGGGGAGGTGCTGCTGGAGGCAGTGACCCTTCATGGGCTCAGGCTGGGTAAGGCAGTGAGCCTCTAGGTAAAATTTTCAAGTCTTGTAGGTTGAAGTGTGAGGACCAGTGAGGGTGCCTTGGCACTGCTGCATTCCACTCAGGTTGGGCATTTGAGAGGCTCTTCTGTGGATCTGCATGCTGGAGGAGGTTGGAATTCTTGCAGTGGCCATCACTGGCTGGTTGCTGCTGTTCTTCTGTGAGCACAATCCAGCCAGGCCTCTGGTTGCATTTAGTGGTTGATGGGGTGTTGTCTCGTTCCTAACTGCTTTGCTGAAGTGAGCACAAAAGTAGAGTTAAAGAGCTGTGGAACTTCCTTAGAGAGCCTTTGTTCTTCCACCTGCTGACCTCTGCTGACATCTTCCTGTGCAGCTCTACCTGCTGTCCTGGGTGCTTGAGGAATAATAGTTCTTACACCTGAAATGCTTCCAGGAGCTCAGAGCCAGGATGAAAGGAATGTTGTAAATGTAAAAAGCTAAAGTGCATATGAGAAAGGAAGGAAAGTGGGGAATAATGATTTAAAAAAAAAAAAAAATACTCCAGGATCCCATTTGTTAAAGCAGGGAAGATGATGAGCTTCATCTGCTTTTGAAATGAGAAGATCAAGAGGTGACTCCAGTAGGTTAGAGTCTTTTATATGGAACAGAATCTGAAAAGCTCAAATTATGAAAGGGTTAATACAAGGTTTCTTATGCAAAGAGCAGTTCAGATTGTGTAATTACACCTGTCCTTTTATCTGAAGATCTCACACAGGTGTTAATTAAGCCTAATGAGCTCCCTATGGAGCAATTGTTGCTATCTGTGTTTTTACAGACAGAGGACCTAGAAGCTGAAAGAAATTAGGTTATTGGTTTGAGACCTTGTAATGCAGCACTGTAGAATTGGTATTCATGGGACCCAGTGTGACTTGGAGCCACCTGGCACAGTCATGGCAGAACCAACCCACTTCATGAAACCATGTTGTATACCCCAAATGTTTTCTCTTTGCCTGAAAATGTAGGTATGTGTAGATGCATAAAAAGAAACTGTGGACTAAGAAAAGTTACTATTTCTAGATGGGCCGTCTTGGTAATGCCTATAACTACTCTTGTGTTTTCCCTTTTTTTTTTTTTTTTTTTTAATGTTATGCTTTTGATTTGTAGGTTCCTGTGATATTTTGGTTAGCATCCAGTGTTTTGTGAGGCTTATGGGACCCAGCAAGAAGGAAAATATACCTGTGTTGTTGAGTTTTCCTATGCTAATTCCTTTCATCTGTTCATGTAAATCTTTTCAATGCAGAGCAGACAGATTGTTTTGTCAGCTTCCCATAGGGAAATCAAACAACTCTTAATTGTTACTTCGCTTCCTGTAGTACTCCTGAGCTGTTGATAATTCCACAAAAGAATTCTGTAAAAATACTGGTGGATGGATGAGGATGGTGAGACAGAGAATTTTGAGATAGTCTTACACTACTTTATTTGTAGAATGTTGGATTTTTTGAGCAAATCATCTAAGCCTTTCATCATCTCCTGACCATACCCCACACAGTGTTGGGGGGTTGCCTGCCTTCTATTTAGTTGTTCTATTCTTTGTCCCTGGTGGTGGAATTTGGGGAGCTCCAAGACCAAGCTTGACAAAATTGCTACCTTAGTTGTGTCTGGAAGCTTCTGTAACAGGTTGAATGTGGTGGTGGCATTGACTCTCCCAGTGCCATGGTATGTTGGTAGAGATCTGTTTCAGAGAAGTGATGCCTCTGAGTTGTCAGCTCAACAAAACACAAGTAATTTTTATAATAAGGACCTGCAAAGCTGCCAACATGAACAGCAGAGGAAATATCTCCTCTGAGGTTATCTCAGTGAGATGTGGCTTTGGTTCAGTTCAGCCTGAGACTGTTTCTTCAGAGAAGTTCACTTCGTGCAGTGCTCTCAGCCCCACAAACTTTCTGTTTTTTTTTTTTTTTACAGGATTTAGAGACATTTCGGGACTGTCAGGAATGTAGGATGTTTTCAAATTCAGGATCAATAGGACAAAGTGTGTTTGAGATTAATTTCCAGATGGGAAAAAATAGAAAAGGGTATGCAGCTTTTACATTTGATATATTATTTTTTTTTGGCCTTCCAAAGGAAGTTGCAGGATCCAGCTACAGTTGTCACTGCCCAAAATTATTTGTGTATATGCTTTGGTACCAGAAACAGACTTGGGAAAGCAATGTTGAAGATGGTAGTTAAGAAGTAAACAAGAGCTTAGTATTTGTATATGTAAGCTAAATAAACTGTAAGTCAGATAGATAAAAACGGTATTTTTTCTGTTTTTGGAAAAGAGAGAAGACTAGAGAAGCAGATGCTAGCTGAAAGGGGAGAGAGGATCAAGGGGCAGAAACAGAGAAGAATCTGGGGTGTAAGGGTGCCAGTGAATTGCTCGGAGGGAATTGATTAATAAGGCCAAGTTCAAATGGAAGGGCAGGAAGTAAGTCACCAAATATTAACAGTCAGCAGCTATTCTGTGTTTAAATGATTTTCTTTGCCATTGAATTCCAATTCCTGGAGCTAGTGGAAATTATTGGATCTGACTAGATACATGGAAGATTTTTTTTTTTTTTACAATGAGTGTGGTTGAAACACTGGAACAGAATTGTGCAGAGAGGTGATGGATGGATGCCCCATCTCCGGCAACATTGAAGGTCAGGCTGGAGGGGGCTCTGAGCAACCTGATCTAGTTGAAGATATCCCTGATTATTGCAGTGGGGTTGGACTAGATGACCTTAAAGGTCCCTTCCAACCCAAACTGTTCTATGATTCTATGAAATTGTAATTTTTGTGAATCCATTTTTTGTTTTGACAGTCAGAATAGTCTGAGAACAGATGACGTGTTGTAAAAAATTCTCTCTTATTGCTTGATTTCTTAGGATATGGCTCTTTCTGTATAAAATAGAACAGTGTAACTTCTGGGTGCTAGAACAGTGGTGGATGGTAGAAATTGGAAAAGTGGCTAGGCTGAACTAAGTTAGGATCTTTTATTTGCTATTTTTTTATTTGCCTTTATTTTTTTAAATAGTTTTAAAACAGTTTTTGGGTGTGCATCTACTGATGCAGAGTGCTTGGGGAAGGCTGTCAGCTTAATTTGATGGTGAAGTTTTAGTTCTTGATGAGCACTGGGAGTAAGGAAGAAACAATAAAATTAGATATATAGATCTGAGATTATGTAGATTATTAAATGCGGGAGTGGAGACCTGGAATTCAAGCAAACCTTGAGCAGTATTGTGAGAGTTCAAGAAGGGGAATGCAGGGAACAAGAGAGGCAGAAAAAAGATTGCTTTAACCTAAAGTAAAATTCTGGCATCCAGGTGCTCATCCATAATGAATGGATGTACTGTTTTCAGCTCTGTTACCACAGAGACTTACTTCATCTTCTCTCTTGCCTTTTGTTTCTAGAAGCTTCAAGTTTGCTTGTAGAGTTCCCCACAGCAGTTTTCAGAGCAATTGCTTTGGGGCTGCATGCACGTATTTATGTTCTCTTTATAGTTCTCTGTGTGTAATATTCAATCAATAAGAAATAGTATTTTATACCTTTTCATCAGTGTGCCTTGCCACAGAAGGAAGATAATGTTGCCTAATTGCATTTTGTTTTGATGGTGTTCTGGTGATCTGTAGCTGGTGGCTTAAGCAGAATTGCAAGCTGATTTCTTCCCTTATTATAGTCCTTGGGAAACATAACACAATTTAATAGACACCACACTTCAAAATTTGTGCTGTTTTCTTTCAAACTTCAAGCAACTCTACATCTACTTGGTGCTGTTTCTCAGCCTAGACTTTGTGCTGCTTTGTTCTGCATTTTTGCAATATGGCTTTTAAAACTATGAAGATAAACCTTTGTGAAACACTGCTTGTATTATCTATGCTACTTTGCGACTTCTCTCGCACAAAAAATAAAATCTTTCAAACAGTATGCTTTAGGATGGTGTTCTCAATATATTCAGGTTAGGCAATAATAAAGCATCCTTTTCTTTGTTTGACAGCTGGAACAAAGCACTTTAGATTCACAATATGTGCTTAAATAGAGCCTGGTACGAAAAAATCCCAACATAATCAGATTGTCTCCTGTTACAAAATCCTTGCTATAAAAGCCCAGATATAGACCATCCAATTTTAAAATTTCTTTCTGGAGTATTTAGAAATTTATAAAAATTACAGATATCTTACAATATAATGCAATTAGTTGTAGAGCATTGCACTGTTTACTGTTAATTGATTCAGTTGTTTTCTAATCAATCCATGGCATTTATTCCGAGGCAGTGAAGAAAGATGTTGGCTTAGAGATTCTTGGAGCAAGGGAAGGGACTTAGTGAACCAGGATTGAATTGTCTACAGCTGACATTAATATACAGCTGACAGTTCTTGTGTATGCACTGCACTGATTGGAAACATCCACCAAACCTTTTCTTCCATCTCCGATAAAAGAAGGAGCTGTATTGGAAGCCCAGGAGCTTTGCATTGATTTCTGCCAGCTTCCTTGTCTGGAGAGATCTCTTTCAGAGTAGAATTTAATACACAATAGTTGTCTGTGCCATCGTGCTGCATAGCCTGACATCTTTAAAGATACAAATTTGACCTGGAGTCAGCGGTATGTGTTTTTCTTTATTTCTCTAAAATCTCATATGTAGTGACAGTACTGTCAGCACTGCTTGCAGAATAACGTTGGTATCAAATAAAGTGCACAAGCAATCAGCTTATTTTTTCCCTTTTAATGTATCTTTCGATGTCACTGTAAATTATTTTTATTGTAAAGTCATATTGGAAACGTAAGGATCTTGGTGGTTTCATTGGAAACTGTAAGAGCGACTGTGGAGAGCAAACAACCGGTGGGGCATTGTTTAATTTGTATTGTGAACTGGGTAAAGGAGAAATTATGTCTCCAATGTTCACATGCCTATCTGTGAACTCTTATGGTGTTTGAAGGAAATTACAAATGCAGCAAATCTGAAGAGAAAGACTACAGGGAATCGAAATTGTATGGAATTGTACTTTTCATGCAGTTACAAAGGTGAATTACAAAGGTTGTCACATACAGAAAACTACCCACTATTTCGCTAACTGTTATGCATGTCAGGCACATTAAAAAAATGTGATTACTCCAGCATTTAGAAAACTATGGAAGTAGTTAGTTTATGCTCTAATGAGAAATACTTATGTAGGTCTTAATATTGAAAATGTTGCTGTTAAAGATTTTATAAAAGCTTAATGCTTTTCAGAAGTCAGATTAAGAGCAATGGAGATTAAGATGTTTCTAGTATGCTGAAATTATTTCCCCTAACTTGCACCCAGAGTGTAGGTCTGATGCACTGTTCTCTTCATTTACCCCTTCAGTTGTCATTTGTTTTGTGGATTTTAAATTTGCTGGAGTAGGGTTTTTTCTCCTGCCACTATTGTCTGAGCCTAGTACAACTGGACCTCCATTGGAGGCTCCTCTGTGAGATGATAGTGGCAAATAATAACTACTTTGCTTTTAGGATAGTCATGTTACAGGAAATTGTAGTGTAAGTTTATACAAATAGTCCTGATGTCCTTAAGCTCAGCCCAGAAATAACAGCTGTGAGGATAGTTCACCCTACATCCTTGCCAGGTGAGGAGAAAGTAACATGAGAAAGCAAAACTTTTCTAACATTGGCCAAGTAACTAAAGAGATTAATTGTCCAAGTCAGGACTCGGATATTTTCCTGCTAGGCTCTCAACCCCCATATTTCCCAGAGGTGTGCTGGCTTTGTGGCTTCTTGCTTATGTTCCCGCTGATGTTGGAAGTAACCATACGTAGACTCTCACAAAACCCACGGAGTTCTATGGCTTGTGCCCATAAATCCTTTTAACTATTGTTATTGAGAGCCAGAGAACCCATTACAGATCTAAGTGGCAGTCTGTCAGTCACGTTGCTGCTGTGAGTGTTCTGTGAAGTAGGGGCACTGGTCAAAATTTATGATAAAAGTCTGCCCCAGGCTTTGCACTAATGCCCTTCTGGGGAGAAGTTTCATATACAGCACAGACTTTGCAATATTAAGATGTAAGCTGTAGGTGGAAATCTTAGTGCTGTGCTTTGGAGGAAGCCTCTGTAAAACTTCTAAGAATGTAGCTTTTTGTTCAAAGCTAAATGAATGCTCTTAAATTCAATATAATTTAGAGGAGGGAAATTAAATATCTGCCAATGTGTCAAGCTTCCCTTTGTAATAATAGCTAAAAAGTGTCTGTTCTTGTATATTTTAAAGCTTTCAGACTTCCCAACTCTGCTGCAACACAGATGTTCAGTACACTAAATTCTGAAATGTTATTTACTTTAAGGAGGCAGCAATTTCCTGAGTTGTAATTGGTATGAACTGATGGGTGGAAAATGCAGAGCTTGCTGGGAGGCAGAGAGCAGGCTTGAGTTGTCCTCCCTCTTAAGAAATCTTGTAGGCAGTGTTCTCCATTGCTTCTCTTGAAGGGGCTATTTTGAGTACCAGGTTTCCTTCCCTTTCCTCCCCCACCTGATTTATGAACAGTGGTGTCTCATTGCTAGGATAGGAGAAGAAATTAGAGAATAGGCAGCTGATGCTGCCTGCAGCAAGGGGAGCTTGTGGCATCAAATGCCAGGTCAGGTCATTACTGGGTGTTTTGGTTACTCTGGTGCCTTGAGTCTGTCAGGGAACAGGAGACTTACTCTCTTCTACTCTTCTGGTTGCTAGTCTTTTAACTTTAAATAGCACCAGAATTGGAGGCAACCATCAATCGAGCATCTCAGCAGGAATTAGAAGGGTTTGTCATCTGTACTAAGAGTGGCAAATAACTGACGAATACACACAAAACAAGGAATTACACAGTTATAGCTCCTGCAGATTTTGGCCCTCCTGCTTTAGGGTGAATTTTGTGGCAGTAGCTTCTGACTCCAAAGGTTGTTCAGCAGCCAGGAGTTTGGTTTGTTCCTCTGTTCCTCAAGATAGTCGTGATAGTTCAGGAGCAGAGCTGGAGTGTGGAATTTCACAAAGTTGCCTTTTATACTGGGTTGGAAAAAGTTAAGTGATGGGTAAGCGGGATAATTACATTTATGTTTTTCTCTGCCTTTTTATGAGCTGAACATGAATGTTTGGCTGTGGTACACAGTGGGTTACAGCCTTGCCTGGAAAGCTTTAGCCTCTGCTTACTGGCCTTCCCAGGAGCTGCTTTTTCCACTGGCTGCTGGATGTATTTAATGGACCCTGGCCCATATATAATTTTAGTTCAGATTAGGCGCGTGAGCCTTTGACAGGAATTTCCCAGTTGTCCCATGTACTGTGCTTTGCTTTGCACTGTAGAGTTATCTTGTAGAACAATGGGTTTGTTTTCTTTCAGGTGAGACAAAGTCTGAAGATGTGCTGTAGAGGTACCCAAGGGGTTCAACTGTCTCTGATTCATGGCACTACACTAAACCTAGTTTGAAGTAGGACCTTCTGAAATACAGATGCTGGGGCCTCAATACTGAACTGTTTTGCTCTGCAGATGTTCTCCTTTTAGTCCACACAGTCATCAGGGTAGGCATAACTCTGCTACTCCTGTTGCTTCTGTGGTGTCTGTCCTCAGCCCCATGACTTCTTGGAGTCAGCCTTGCCCAGGTGGGCAGTTTGACTTTGCGGTGGCTTTATTTTGCTGTTCTCCGCATGCAGGGCTGAATGGAAGGTAGAGAAGGTTTTGCTCTATACTGATGACCAGACAGCACATGGTGAGGGCTATCTGTTCAACTATCCAAGAGTAATGTGAAGCTCCATTTTATACGTATCAAGTGTGTTTATTTTCGACTGTGTATATGTTTGGTACGGTTAAATGGTTAATTATTTATCCTTAAATTAAGAGCAGATAGGTATTCCAGGTGCATGTAATGCCTTCAGGTGTCCTATCACAGTATATGTCTTTGTGTCATATTTGGATGTTAATTGATCTGCATTTTCTCCTGCAAGTTATTTTGCAGGAGGCCAGTGCTAGTAACTGAGCTGTAGACACCTTGCTTACTAGTCTGCTCTCCAGATGTGTTTCAGTCCCATATTTAAGCTCCCCATTGGACTTCTCAAGTTACCAAATGGGGTATGTGTTTAAATAATTCATACTTCAGTTTTTATGTTCTCTGTTATAGTGTATTTTGGAGACCAAAAGTATAGATAGTCTGAGAAGAGAGAAGTTTCTGGTGGGTAGATGTCCACTGGTTGGTGGTTTTATTTCTTCCCTCACTTAAAGCAGCGTAGAGATCTAAGAGTAGAATCTTGCACAGGAAGTCTTCTAGCTGACAGACATTAGAGACTCAGGAACAGAAAGAGGGGGCACTTTGCACCCTGGTTCTTAATCTCCTCTCTAAAGTCCTGTTACTGTGTGTAACAGGATTTGGATACAGGCTGCTAGAGTGGTCTTGGGATCTGAACCTGGTTCAGATCTTTGGTTCTTACAAAATACATAACTGTCTTTGGTGCTGAGTATACAAGATGCTTCATCTTGGACCCTTGAAGTTTTTTACGAAGGTGAATGGTGGGGAGATTATGTATCTCTGGAAGTATCTAGCAAACAAGAAAAAATATTTTACAGCTGCAGTGTGATTTATGCTTATAAATCCTACACAAATCCTGTTTTAGGGCCTTCAGATTTTGGGGGGATGCAAAGGCAAAAGGGAAGATAGTGTTTCCTGAACTGTGGAGCAAGATCAAATGACCTTCCCTAGTTGAACTAGCTGAAGAAACACTTTTTTAATGTCCAGCAACTTGTAGAACAGCATGATTGATTATCTTCCCACTTATTAGCACAGATATAAATAAACATAAATATATGCAGTACCTAGCAAATGAGGTTCTCTCCTTACTGAGATGATTTTCGTAAATGTTT
The DNA here is from genome assembly GCA_026261815.1 of Monarcha castaneiventris obscurior. Taxonomy (NCBI): domain Eukaryota; kingdom Metazoa; phylum Chordata; class Aves; order Passeriformes; family Monarchidae; genus Monarcha; species Monarcha castaneiventris. Next base: position 5,871,815 of record JAMPIT010000472.1, read on the forward strand.
TTTAAATGATGATAAATAGTTCTGATGAAGTGAACCTTTTCTTCGGAGGAATAAAACCAATGTTTAGAGTACTTGAAAAGTAGAGAGGTAGCCAGATGTTCTCATATGGTCAATTAGAAATTATGGAAATAGCTTCCTTTTCTCAAAGCTATTACAAAGCATGATCTTTGGAGACACTACTGTTTTCTGACTGCTGCTTGTTTAATTGAGAACAGCAGTTAGTCAGCATCTTCCAGGCCTGTACTCTGGGCTGCCTTTAAAGTGAGTGGGATGTCTGAAGTACACAGGCAATAGTGGATTGCACAGTAATGGGTTGCAGTGAAGGGTAATTTAAGAGTTAACTTTTACTGTTTGGTCTGAAGTAGGAGCTTTGTCTAGGGTATGTCTAGGACTCTGCAAGGCAGCAAGCTGGCACCAAAATACAGTGAAATAAAAGGCTGATAAAGAAAATTAGGCCTCATTTTAAGTGCTTCTGTAAAAGAGTATGTATTGATTACATGAAAGTTTGGTCATTTAAGAGCTTCATCAAATGGGGGGGATTGCTTTTGGCATGTAAGCTGTGCATGTAACTTATTTTGAAGTGAAGTATGAGAGAGAGAAAGTATTAAGCCTTTCTTTGTGATGGAGGTGTCTGAGTGCACGTGGTTTCCCTTCATGTCCCAGTCTATCAGTGAGTTCTTGGATTCTGTGAAGGTCTTTTCTGTGTTGGAATAACATGCTTAAAAGACTGAAATGAAAGTAAAAGAAAGTTGTGTCTGTGAGTCTGATGACTTAGCAATAGTAAAGGCCTTCTGTGTCTGATTCTTGGCTGAAAAATCCTAGAAAATATGGTGGAAGAGATCACACAAAATCACACAGAATATTCTGAGTTGGAATAAGGATCATCAAAGTCCAACTCCTGGCCCTGCACTGGACAGCCCAAAGAATCACATGAAGCTGAACTCTGTCAGAGTGCCATGATAGCTTCCTTTGGAAGCCCATTTCAGTGCCCAACCACCCTCTCTGTGAAGAACCTTTTCCTAATATCCAACCTAAACCTCCCCTGACACAACTTCAGGCCGTTCCCTCGGGTCCTGTCACTGGTCACCATAGAAAAGAGATCAGTGCCTGCCCCTCCTCTTCCCTTCATGAGGAAGTTGTAACTGCAATGAGGCCTCCCCTCAGTCTCCTCCAGGCTGAACAGACCAAGTGACCTCAGCTGCTCCTCACACGGCTTCCCCTAAAGGCCCTTCACCATCTTTGTTGCCCTCCTTTGGACACTCTCTAACAGTTTAATGTCTTTCTCTTACATTGTTTTGCCCAAAACTGCCCCCAGCACTTGAGGTGAGGCCGCTGCAGAGCAGAGCAGGACAATCCCCTCCCTTGCCCGGCTGGCGATGCTGTGCCTGATGCCCCCAGGACAGGGTTGGCCCTCTTGGCTGCCAGGGCACTGCTGGCTCATGTTCAACTTGCCATTGACCAGGATCCCCAAGTCCATTTCCATGGGGCTGCTTTCCAGCATCTCATTCCCCAGACTGTCCATACATCCAGGGCTGCCCCATCCCAGGTGCAGAATCCAGCACTGTCCCTTGTTAAAACAAGAGAATTTGGTTTTTCTGGCCTCAACCTTAAAACTCTGCCAGAGCTATTCCTGAGAGATGTCTGTCTGACCTGAAAACCAGCACTGGTGGAAATTTCTTGTCTAACCCTGGCAGTTAGATTTAGTGCTTCACTATATCTAATGTTTTTTTCTCGTATCTTTTGCTGCAACTCAGGTTTGTTACTGAAGATTCAAGTTCTAAGGGAACATTGTATTACTGCTTTCTTTGCAGCCTGCTGGCTTGTAGTAGTACTAGAAGTTACCTCAGTCTTTATCTCTGCTAGTCCGAGGAACCCTGCTTACTGCCCTCTTTCACATCCTGTTGGCTAGACTTCTGATCATTTCCATTACTTGTGCTCGATCTAGATTTCTCTTGAGCTGCAGCACTGAAAGCTGGATTGAGATAAGCCTTATTTGCATGGTTCCCTGCTCTGCAGCTGGCACTGAGGCTCTTGGGTCTCTCCATGCACTGAAGATATCAGCCAGGTCAAATGACAGGGGTCCCCTTTCCAGGAGAGGATTCTAGAAGCTGAGTGCTGCAGTGTTCAGCTCAGTGGTGCTGGAGTCTCTTAAGACATAACCCTTAACTGTGATGCTGAAAAGATAAAAATTGATAAAGAAATCATTAAGTGCAGAGAGATAAGTGGATATGACCAGCCATATTACTTATAAGATGCCAGTGGAACAAATTATTTAGAAATGTCTGTTAGTAAAAACTAATTGAATACTGTGTAGATTGGAATATATGAAGCAGGATGCAGCCAAGACTTAATGAGAGAGAGAGAAGGAATTGGCATGTGGATCCCCTCATCTGTTTCCCTTCCCAAAATAGCCTGTTTCTAGGGCCAGGAGGGGTAGGAGTAGAACGATTAAACAACTGGACACACAAACACAGTTAAGCATAATTATGTCAAAGAACAATGATGACATTGTTACATGGCTGTAGAGGGTTGCCACAACTCCCAGCAGGCCCAGTGGTGAAGCATGTGAGTAAAAGGAAGTGTTTCCATGTGGTTTGGCATTCAGTGGTCACTGGTCACACTCCAGCCCTTTCATCCCTTACTATTCTGTTTGTAACAGTGGTGTTTCTGATGGCTGAGTTTGAAATGCCGAGTGGCATATTAGCATGAAAGTGCTGATATGTTTTTCTGGTCAAAATATGGGGTTGGGAATCTCATCTCAGCTCAAATTTCAGTTTCAATATGGTGATAGGGATAGGGTGAATCAACTTAGCTGTGGCCCCTGAGAAATGCATCACAGATGTGGTTCACCTCCACTGCTTTGCAGGACATTGGTATGCACGTGGGTACGTGTGGGGTAGGGTGCTCATTTCAGCAAGGGCCTTCTGACATTTTGCACCCAAATAATAGCACCATAGTGAGGTTACCCTGGAACAGTGTGCTGGGACAGGGAAAAGATCTAGTCCTATTAGTAAGGTCTCTGTCTTTATTCTACCCTGTTGGCACAGAAGCAGAATGGAGATCAATACTAATGATAGATTATTGTAAAAATGCATCATTTTGCTAAACCAGCAAATGTAAGCAACTTGTCTTCTTAAATCCCCTCAGAGGATAAAGAAAGAAAATAAGCAATAAAAAGCATGCACAGATGGATGCTATTCTGATAGTAACATATTGTATTGAAAATGTTAAAAGGATTGCTAATCGCACAGAATTGTAGGCAGTGAGGTCATGAGCAAAGAACTGAACTGTAAAGATTTTCCATTTGTGGGTTAGCTCGAAACTCTCTAATTTGACTAATGTATCATCAAAGGTGTTCTGTCTTGTACTGGCAGGCTTGTTATCTGTCATATATGTGATTTTGTTGGTGTAGTGGCACAATAGAAGATACATGTACTGGACATAATCAGTAGTTGGAATGATATTCCTTTGTTTTCTACACAGGGACGGAAAACAAATAAGTAACTTACATAGAGAAGTGGTTAGTCTAAGAAATGTGTAGGGTTATGGTAGAATCAAAGCAATCTCTGGGGGACTACTGTTATTTTTATTTAAAGTTGAAGGTAAATCTTTTTTGGTTTGGATAATAAACTGACCATAATCCAGGAGAGCCTGGAATGTGATAATTGTTTAATTGTTATAATTGCATGTGCATTTTCCGCTGAAGTATGCTGCCATGTTGTGTGTGATTCTTCAGTTCTAATAACAATAAAAATTTTTGATAAAGTCAAAATTTGAATGTGTAACTGCTATCTAAGTTTTAAGACAAACTGAAGCAGCGTAGAGTAGCACCTTTCCTAGAATTTAATTCTCAGCTGTTACTCTAGGAAGAGCATGGGTGATAACTTTGAGCCAATTCGTTGGAGCCCTATGAAATTAGAAAAGTGCTGGGAAGCCTGCAGTTTTGTCCTTGTTGTAGAAAAAAGTAGCTTGGCATCTTGGTTATTTGATGTTCTACACTGTAGTCTTGTTAATTTGTCCTTGAGCAGAACAGACTGATATATTTTATGAAAAGAGGAAGAAGAACAACCATCAGAGAGGCAGATTTTACTTTTTGTTGAGAGACTTTTTTTTCCCCCCCCCAGGTAAAACAGGATCCTTTTGTCACTGTTTAACTTTTTTTCTTTTTCTAAATTTAATTTCTAGCTGATAAATTTAGACGGAAACTGGAAGAACTGGAGAAGGAGAAAAATTCTTTAAAATTTCAGCTTCCTTCAAGGCAACCTTCAGTCAGCAGTTTTTTGGATAGGTTCATGACCCAAGTTCAGGCAACATTGCGCTGGGCTGCTGATCATCGGTAAGTTTGTTGATTCATGGTTGTGTAAAATGATGCTTCTCTTTTTCTCCAAATGCAGAATACAACTTATGAATAATTTTAATAAAGGGTTTTAATAACCGCCCAACGTATCAATATGGAGCTTGTCTGTGAAAATCCCACCCTGTCCCCCTTTTTTTCTTTGTACAATTCTTTCAGAATTCCCCTGAAAAACATTGATCATGATGAGCTGGCGAATTAAATGGAACGTTTCTCATTGATGTTGAGTGGGAATGGGATTGAATCCTTGACACGGCAGCTTGAGCATACAACAGCAACGCAGCTTGAGCAATGCTTCCCTGTGGAGTTAATTCTGATGCTCCCTTTCAGGCAATGAAAGGATATTTAAATATAAAGTAAAAACCAGATTATTTTTTGATATGAATAGATCTTTGAGAGCTTCCTTTTGTGTGCCACTTCTTAGATAGCAATATTGAGCTCAGCACTGTACAAAGTCAGAAAAATAAATTCTAAACCTTGTCTTGAAGGGATGACTTCAAAGATGGGGGGAATGTGAGATGCGTTGCATGGCACAAGAGGGATAGTTATCTCAGGAAAAAAAAAAATTCTATTTCTTGGTCTGTCTTCATCCATGCTTCTAGTTACTGTTGTTAGAAGAGAATACTTTATAGGTATTGAAAGCTATTCTCAAATGCAATAGCACAAATGAAAGACGAGAAGCCTTTTGTTTTCTGGCAGCTTGTTCATATAAAGGCTGCAGTGTGCTAGTCAATACATTTGGGTGTAATTTTTGATAGACGTGAAAATTAGATAAAATCAGTACAGATAATGATTTTTTTTGTGAAATTGGAGAATTTGAAGGTATTTTTAGCCTCTCCTTATAGCATCTAGTAATAAGTGAGCTTTAAAACAAGCTGCACTCCTTCAGAGCTGTTTTCTTCTACCTTCTGAGGCTCTAAGAGGCTGTTTAACCATTCCTGGAAGATTAGGATACACCATTCTCTAGTTTTTCATTAAGATGTGTTTGCTCTACGCATTAATTTGTAATAATGATTTTGGCATTAGAGGTAGTGTCGTCTTCTTTATCATAGAAATTGAGTCACTAAAGCATCCCTCAGATACAGTTTGCTTATTTTTATCCTATATAATGTATATATAGTACTTTTATATAAAAAATAAATGTTATAACATTTATAAAAGTGTTCATGTTCTTTGGATGATTAGATGTGTAATTCTTCTCTTTGCACAGGTTGGAGCAGTGCCATTCTGCAGGGTCAGATGGATAGCCTCTTCCCTTTTCTGCCTTGTGTACACTCCTTTCTTTGAGCTGAAGTTTGAATACTGTTGTTGTGACACTTTTCTTTTGCTTGCTTGATTCTTGTAGCCTTTTACACTGCTTTGTCTGTGGTCTGACTCGTTGATACAGAAGGAGTACCTTTTGTCTTCTGTACAGGGATTTAAGTCCTTTCTGTTCCAACAATATTTTTAGATAGTACGGTGGAAAACATAACTGCTTCTTCACAGAAGATTTGTCAGCTTCAGTTTTTGTTTTCATTTTGAATTGGAACAAAAAAGATATACCCAAGACAACTTCTTTTTTCACCTGGAAAATTAAAAAGATGATCAGACTAGACTCAGAAGACCAGATCACTGCAATTTTACTGTAGTTAAGTCAATCTCGTCTTTTTGCAGTATTCTGAAATGAAAAGTGTGTATGGCAGCTTATTTAAGATATGAAGCTGAAGTTCATGCCACAGTTTTGTTTTACTTCATTAAATGATGAGATGAGTTTCTAAGCAAATGCATTTGATGTTGACACAGGATATTGGGGGCATGTGGTGGGAGCCAGATTTGGTTATGTTTAGCTTGGGAACAACAAATGCTGTGGTTGTGCAATCAGTCAGGTTTGGTGAGATCAGAGAGATCTTGTTTCTCTTCCACCAGCCCCAAATAGACAGATACACATGGAATTTCCAAGAAGGTTCTGAAAATAAGCTATGTTTATAATGGATTTTTTTCTAAATTTCAATCAGCCACTTGGAAATTTATTACATACCTCTCTAGGAATGATGCAGCTCCAGCTTGAAGAAGGTGGCTTCAGAGCTACTGGGAAGTGTGGTTGGTTGGAGCCACAGGAACCTGTAATGATTGTAAGGCACAGCGATGGCCTAGCACCTCATAATAGGGATGTCTCTTTGATGCATGCTGTTAATACAGAAATGCAGTTACACTGTCATTATGTCTGTCTTGCTTAATGATACCTATGTTAGTGTCAAGGCTTTATTTTGCTTTTTCAGTACATTCTGCAGCCCACAGAGAAGGGAGTAAGGCATTTGTCTTTTACTGGTCTTGCAGAATAGATGGAAACCTCTTGTTCTAGACGCTTGTTAAACACCTGTGCATGGAGATCATAATTGCGTGATTAATCATGCTTAAACCAGACTTAGGATGCATGTTTTGTATGTGGCATGGATGTATTTGCTTTGCAAGATTACAGTGGGAAATCATGCCTCAACCACTCTGTTTGAGACACAGCATTTTTTAAACAAGATACTGAAATGAATGTGTACTCCTTTTGTGGAGATGCATGCACTCATCTCTAGAGATGAACACAGAAATGCAATTGCCCTTGCAAGTGCACGTGCCCCTGTGGGGGAACATGGAAGGCAAAATGGATTTGTGTTGTTTGCAGGTGCATTTTGAGAGGCTGATTATGGAATTGATACTTAACATAATGTGCTGATTACCTTGGAGTCCAGTCATGCAAAGATTTACAACTGAGGGTTGTACAGATGACTGGGAGGAAGCCCACTGACTGTGATTTTGAAAGAACTCACTGTGCAAGAGAGAAGTGAAATTTGGCATTGTGGAGCAAACACTCCAGATGATCTCTAATGTAGTCTCCCAAAGCTGACAGAAGCTGCAAAAATGGCTTTGGCAAGTTTCTAAACTTCTGTCTAAGAGATTTTTCTCTGTATTGATAGAAACTACATGCCTTAGTTTTGTCTCTTTCAAGGCAGTGATGGATAAATTTCTGAAATATGATAAAGCTGGGGGAAGCCTGAAGCTATACAAGCTTTCCATTTTCTTTCTTCATCGTGTTGTAAAAACAGTGTAAATGTTTGAGATAATAAAGGAAGATATGCCAAGGAAAAAAATCTCTTGTTCTCTGACTGTATCTGTTTGAAATGTAATCATTCTGGTGGTGGAGTGTCACGACTCTAAAGGTAGTTACATGTAGCATTCCGATCTGTTTAATCCTTGAGACACTGAAAGTCATGAAAAACGCTAATTTTTAGCTTTTGTCATGTTTTTTTCAAAGGGTTAGACATGAAGAAAACAGTCTCTGTCATGAAAAAGAGCACAGACTTCTGAGATCATCTTACCAGGAGAGGATGCAGGTTTCGGCCACAAAACGAAACCAGCTTTTTCAAGAAAAGAAACGGTTACAGGTAACAGAACTGCAGAGTTGTGTGTAAGAACCAGTGCTGTGTGGGGAAAGCCTTGTAAGCTGTCACACAGAATTAAATAAATTTATTGTAATAGCGACTTTGCTTCTGTGTAGTAATTAGAGCCTTGGCTGGAGTCCAGTCGATAATCTAAGTGATGATTGGAGATGGCAGCCACAGGAATTGTGTTAATCTCATTACAGAGATGCAGAGCTGGAAGGTTTGGTGGCTTGTGTGCGTGCTTAAACTTTCCTCATTATCTCTTTAAGCGTGCTCTTTGTTACAATTTGACATTTTAATATTACACTGATCTTCAGAAGTTTTTATTTTAAGACAAAAAGTTTTCATCCGTTTCTGGTTAAAATTTACTATAAATACATGATTAACAGCTTTTATTCCTGAAAAATGATTGATGCTTTTCAGAAGGATGAAGGAATCATCATGGAGCAGTCAGCATTTGCTAACAATAGCTTTACACTGACATGTGATGTCACAATGTGATAGTTTGGCAAGTGGAATGTTTCAAGATGGCATTTGTCCAATTTTAAGTCTGCAAGCCTTTTAAGCAAAATTTAGCTCTTTCTTTTCACTGTCCTTCAAAAATCTCAATGTATTGTCTCCTTATGTGTCTTTTAAACCTTGATGATCACACTCAGCAATGTGGCACCTTAGAGACCTAGTGGACCTAGTTTTCCTTTTTTTTTGTGCTCTTGAAATAATTTTTTGTGATTTTTTTTTTCTTTGGTGGATCCATTAGTATAGTAATCTCTGCATAAATCTCACACATAAATTTATATGTATTAAAAACTTACAAAGAAATAGAGAAAAACATCTTATGTGGTCATTGCAAAACTGTACTTAGGTGAAGAAATGTCTTTTTTATTCTACTCGTCACCTTTGTATTCTTTAGGTTTATTTCATCAACATGTAAGAGGAGACATAGTGTAGTTCAGCATTCAGTGTGCAGAAAACTATTTTAATCTAGACATCCAAGAGCCACCTTCAGTTCAAGATTTTGAACTGAAAACTGCTGTACTTAAGACTCCACAACAGCTGATTTTTATACTTGCTCAAACTGAATCTTTGTTCTTCTCTAGTTGTACTAGGGAAAAATTAACCACACCATTGTGCTATTTATTAGCATTTTATCAAAAATACCAGGAATTCAAGGTTCTGGGGAAGGCTGATCTGTGGTGATTGGTTGCATCCAGCATCCACTAAAGATTGCTCCTGCCTAAAATCTTGCACGATCGGAAGAATTTTTTTTTTTTTCCCCTCAGCCCCACTTTTCCTTACTTTTTCTTCTGCCTTCTCTTCTGTTGGTTCTGCATTTGCCTTCAGGGATTTGAAAAGCTGTGGCAGTATCTATAATTTACGTACTACTGTTTCTACCACTATCTCTGCTTCATTGAGACCATCAGTCCATAAGTGAAGCTGGAGGTTTACAGTCAGTACTGATTAGCTGTCGTGTTGGAAATCTCAGTTTAAACTTAAATCCGCAAAGTAAAACTCCAGCTTATGTTTAGTGAGATGAATATCATCTGCTGCTCCATGCTGAGACTTTAAGCCCTTTTTATCTGTCCCTGGAGGCTGACCAAGAGCACGCTAAAGGCTTCTTTACATTTCTGGAAAAGAATGCGGGAGAATTCCAGTTTACTGATTAAAATTTCCATGCTCCCAAGAATGCCTGTGAACTATTCCTGAGCAGAGCAGCTTTCTTTCTGTGAATGCCGATTGTGTACTTCTGGTATCTATTTATGTTGTACATTTCAGTACTAAAAGTGTGATTGTAAAACCAGATTCCCTTCATCTTCCTTTCTGTTCCCATGTAGGTTGCTTATTGCAGTGATTGCAATTACTACGTTTTCACAGAATATGGAGGTCTCTGTATTAAGTAGGGCCTATTAAGATTTTGGCAGTCTTCCCAAGCCAGTAGCACAGAGACAGAATTGTCCTTTGTGCACACTAAAAGCCTAATTTGAGACTGAAAGGAACAAAACTCATGTTTTTGGTCTGCTGACCTTTCTGTCCTTGACAAATGCCTGTGGGTTGGAACGTGGGCTACACCATTCTCTTGTTCCTGTATCTGAAACCAAAGAAGGAGGAAAATAATTGATAAACATAGTGTGCAGGACTATTATAAGTTGAAATTTTAGAGCTAGTCAACCTTTGAACATGCAATGACCATTTCTTCTTGTTTTAAGTGATATTTGGGAAGGTGGTTGCAGTGCAGCAAACCTGAAAGTACATTTTTTAACAAAATGAGCATTAGTGAGCTAAACTTCATGGAAATTGCATTGGAAATATTATTTTAATGTTAAGGTTATGAAGTGAAGCTCTAAAAAAGCAAAGAAATGCCAAAGTCTGTTATCCGTGCGCAGTATGTACGTTTTATAAGAGTCTGTAGTATCAAAGTATGCGGGTTTTTTTTTTCCCCTCTAGATCACTACCTCATACATAGATGAAGTGTCTGTTCAGATATTCAGAATACTGTTTTTTCTTCATTACTCAGTATTTGACCCCTCTTACTGTGTGCCAGTCAAGCCTTCTTTTGAATACAAATGTATTAATTTGTGAGTGGGCTCTTTCTGCAGTATTAATCAACATCGCATCTTGGTGATTCAAACCCACTTAATTTTATCTCTGTTAACACCGTTTTGGGTGTTATTGCCATTTGCTCAGATGGAGAATGGAGAAGTGAATTGCCATAAAAAGCCATATGGTTGTTTCTAACATCAGTTTTTTAATGCCTAGTTATTTACTTATTCAAGATTTAGTTTTGGGTGTCTGGCTTTTTGTTTTTCATTTTTATTTTTAGTTGGACTGGATGTGATCAGAGCATGAAATTGAGCTTTGATTTCTATTGAGAGCCTATAGATAGCATGTCAGAGACCTCTTGCAGGTTGTATGGAAATGATGAACGTATGGTCTTTGGCCATGTGGGAAGATAATAGTTTAAGTGGCTTGCAAAGTTTCACAGAGACAGTAAGAAATGTAAGAATAGAATCAAATTCTCCAGTATGGCATTCAATTCAATGACAACTAAGATTCCTTCAGATTCCTTCAAGAAGTGCTCCTTCCTTGGATGCAAGCTATGTGTTGGGTTTTCAAGGAAAAACCTGTGCAAGGATGATGTACAAATTCGTGAAGTTTTTTTTTTTTTATTTTTGGGCTCCTCACTGCAGGAAAGACATTGAGGTGCTGGAGCATGTCCAGAAAAGGGCAATGAAGCTTGTGAAGGGTCTGGAGCACAAGTCTGATAAGCAGCAGCTGAGGGAGCTGGGAGTGTTTAGGCTGGAGAAAAGGAGACTCAGAGGGGACCTTATCACTGTCTATGAAAGGAGGATGTAGCCAGGTTGGTCTCTTCTTCCAGGTAACAAGCGGTAGGACAAGAGGAAATGGCCTCAAGCTGTACCAGGAGAGACTAAGATTGGACATGAGGAAGAATTTCTTCACTGTAAAGAGTGGTCAGGCTTTGGGGCAGGCTGCCCAAAGAGGTGGTAGAGTCACCATCCCCCAAAATGGTCAAGAAATGATGTGACATGGCATTTAGTGCTGTGGTTTGACAAGGTGCTGTTTGGTCAAGGGTTGGACACAGTGATCTTGGAGCTCTTTTCCAGCATTAATGATTCTACAATTCTATGATTCTAAAAGTTATATTTTGCTCTTGCAAGAAACATCAATATCATAATGCACACAGTCTGAACTTCTAGAGTGCAACTGAGGTTGAAGTTCTGCCCATTTTAAGTAAAGGGAAGGATTTTGTGCTTTTAGTTAAAATGAACTGTCCATTATCAGAAGGGCTGGTTAGATAGTGATTCTCTGCTTGCATCCTGTGCTTCATGTCAGATTGGAACCATTAGATAAACCATGGCAGGGGTATTCTGCAGGATAGATGTTTGATCACTTCAGCTGCCAGCTTGTAGAACAAGATTCTGTTGCCATGGGTGATCTGACATTTGGTTTTTTGGTGGAAGTTTTTAACGTGTGAACTTGGTAAATACCTATGTATTTTAAAAGTAAGAGATAGCTGACACTAGGTGTTGGAAGAGGAACCCGGAGCATGGTATTGAAATGGAAGTGGTGAGTTTCAGATTGTTGGAAGCACTAGAATTTCTGAATGCAACCCACATAAGAATTTCTGTATGTCAGCAAGTGGATGTCTCATTTAATGTTTGCTAAATTGGACAAATTTAATTCATGCTATTCTGACACTTGTACTTTTTTGTCTTATGGGCAAATGAATTTCTTTTATAGTGTTCGTAGTAAACTTTGGTTTCTGTTCTATGCAGAAAGAAATTGAAGATCTCCGAACAAGACTGGCCATATTAGAAGGAAAAGATCAACAACTAAGAAGAGAAATTGAAGAACAAGACAGGCTTATTCAGTCACAGGACTGTGAACTGGCTGCTTTGCTTGGCTACGTTTCTTTAAGAGAGCTGCAGGAAATAAGCAAAGCTGTGGATGACACTTTAGCATCCTCCTATCGAATTCCATTCAGTTTAGATCTTCCAGGAGCAATAAAGAGGTATTTAAATTTCAATTTAGATGTAGAGTCTTGTATCTTCCTGTATGTTCTGCTGAATTGGCTGTCAGTTGTTCTCTTCATCATTGTGCCAGCTAATTATCTGGATTCAGACACTTTAAAACTTTCTAAGAAGAGATGTTGGAGTTCTAATATTGATGTACTTCCTCAGAAGAGTTTGTAGTTACTTGAATGTCTTGCACTTATTGTTCTCTTATGGTGAAGACCCACCTACAAATAGCATATGTATCCATCAACTGTTAATTCCTATCATCAGCTTATGCTGTTTCTGGTTAACTGGTGGAATTTTTTCCCCAGTTTGGTAATGCAGTAATTAAAACAAATTTCTCACAGCCTGAAAGTGTGTACTAGGCACGATTCACATAAATATTAACGATGCTTCTTGCTTCCATGAACTTGTAATTAGAATAAAGTCCGGTGTGGTGGGGAGTGCTAGACTCAGACAGTAGATGCAAGGCAGTGAGGAAGAGGGTGCAGCACAAATAATTTTGGGACACTCACAGTTAAATGTACAGCATTATGGGTCCTTTAAATGGAAAAGTAGCTACTCTTGGCAGTCTTTTGGAAATAACCTCATCTTTATTTAAAAAAGCAATTGAAGCACTGAAACTGTACTGGATGTTGGTGATGGGACTTTGAGAGTGGTACTGCTGCAGTGTCACTAAAAGAAAATAAAATTCCTGTTTATCCTAACTTACTTTTCTTCCAGATAAGCAATAACTATGTTGCTTGCAATTTTTTCTCCCATCATGTTTATTGGATTTAGTTTGGTTGTATTAACATTCATGAGAAATTGCTGCTCATATGTGCTAATTTTACAATTTTTTTTTTAAGTCAGCAGAACATTTTGTAGAGGACATACTCTCTTTTGACATTTGTGTAAAATTTTAAATAAGGTTATGGGAAATAGTTTCTTGCATTAAGTTTAGCTTGTTTTAATAGTATCTTATACCTATGTTTCTGTGATTGAGGAATAAAAGATCTCAAGCAGTCTGCTGAGAAAATGATTTTACTTTTCTTAGTTTTGGATTTGCTTGTGAAAGAATATTCAGATTATTTTTTTCTCTCATTGCTGCTGTAATATTTGGGTTGCACTTACCTCATTGGGAAATTATTTAAAAGTGAGTTAAATAGTATGAGTTCAGGAGGAATTTGCTCTGAGTTGTTTGCTTACTAGTACCATGAATAGCATGATCACTTGAGAGAAAACAGGCATTCATTATTCAAAGTGGGTTCATAACTGGAATAAAAATTAAAAAATAATTTCTTTCATTTTTGTTCATTTTTAAAAGATGTAATGAATGAAACTCTTATGGTTATTTTTTTTTGTTGATTGACTTTGTTTCCACCAGTGGTCAGGTGCTTCTGCTCTCATTTCCATGGCTGGAGTTCTGCTATTGGGACTCTGGTGGGTTGACCTTGGCTGCACACCAGGTGCCCACCAAGCCACTCTATCATTCCCTCTTCTCAGCTGGCCTGGGGCGAGAAAATAAGATGGAAAACAATCCATAGGTCGAGATAGGGCAGTTTACTAAAGTGAAAGTGAAATGTTGCATGCATACAAACAAAGGTTTTATTCTCTACTTTCCATCATCAGATGATGTCCAGACACTTCCCAGGAAGCAGGGCTTCAGCACATGTAGTGGTTGCTCTGGATGGCAAACACTTCAAATAACGAATGCCCCTCTTCCTCCTCCTTTTGTTAGCTCTTATGTCAGCAGACATCCCAGACATCTTAGAGTGTGGAATATCCCCTTGGTCAGTGTGAGTCAGTTGTCCTGGGTATGTCCCTTCCCAAGATTTTGCCTACCCCGAGCCTACTGCTGGTGTGGGAGGGTGGAATGTTGGAGAGAGGGTGCTGATGCTGTGCCAGCGCATGCTGGTGCATTATCAACACCTTTCCAGCCACCAATGCAAAGCACAGCACTGTGGGGGCTGCTGTGGGGAAAGTTAACTCCAGCTCAGCTAATACAGGGCACATAAATGCTGTTGTTTGACACCAAGAGTTCATTCAGAGTAACTATGAGCTTGAGTGATGCGTGGCTTCCTTTTCAAGCTGTGCAGTCTATTGCATCTCAGGTACAGAGATTTTATGTCTGAATCCAGGTGTGTTCTGTTCTCCTTCTGTAAGATGAAAAAGCAGCATGCACATAATGAGACATTTGGTGTGGGTATAATTCCTGTGTGCCTATGGGCATCCCCTAAATTGTTATGCAATTAAACAGTAATCTTGTTTAAACTTCTGCTCAAAGTGAGGTTACGATTTCCAAATGAGATCAGGTTGATCAGTGCCCCATCTCTGTGAGTTTTGTATATCTTCAAGGATGGAGATTTTGCAGCCTTGCTAGGCATCCTGCATTTCACCACCCTTGCTGTAAACTCTTTTTCCTTCATTTCACCAGAATTTCCATGGTTTCAACTTGCATTGGCTTATTCTAAATTAGCACTTCTTGTGGAAGAAGTATTGTTTATTAGGTAACAGGTTTAAATACTTGGTTGATGCTAGTTCAGCATATTAAATTCCAAAGTCTTGGCATAGTTAATCTGAAGGAGACTTTTCTGGAAATGTGCATTTTATTTTATGAATAGTCGTAGAGGGAAAAAAAATTTTGCCAAATTTAGAGCTATTTGTGTGAGAAATAAAGCTATTACTCATGCACGTATACTAGAGATCAGTGCCTGTGTAGCAAATTCAGTATCGGTGGGCAGTAAATTACAAGCTCCTCACTGCTGGGCTGCAAGATACTCTATATTTATTCTAAGAACATTGTGCTATAATGTGCTTTTGCATAATTATTTGTTGACTACATGAATTGCATTCAGCGCTGGAGTAACACAGGCAAGGCAAGTGTGAAGCATCTCTTAAGACAATCTGTGCTGTAATGAATTGTGTTTGGTGGCTTGCAGCTCACTATCAAATAAAAATTATTCAATATATTGAAGCAAACTTCCAGAGAGAACATATTAAACAAAGAATACTTGCCCAAGTAGAAGTGTGAAGGAGGAAGAGAGCAAGTAAAATATAACACTACAATGAGCATTGGTTCCAAGCTTATTTTTCTTGTCAGGTGTTATTTTTTTCTTTGTTGTTCTTTGTTTTGTCTTGTTTGCCTTTGGTATGTGGTGAACATTTTAAATGCAAAAAGCCTTTGTCAATAACTAAAGCATGCTTTGAGTTTGAAGAACTGAGAATTGTTAGGCACATTACCCATGGACCTTACTCGAGGGCTGTTGGAAGACACGGTTAAAACCTGCTGGTTAATGGACGAAGAAATATGTTTTGACAGGGAATTCTCACTGAGGTTGAGGCTGCAGAATGTGGTTGTTTTGCTCATCCAGACAGGCTTAATTGGTCTTGGTAAGCTAAAGGGTATAATCGTTTTCTTAAAATGGAGAAATGGCAGGGCAAAAGCTCAGTTTCCTTGCACGGAGTTGCATGGAGATGCATTTAAAAGGTGGTGTTGTGTGCATTGTGACACATTTTAGCTGAAGATAACAAACACACTGAAATCAGAGGAAAATGGGTCTAGGTGTTTCAGCATGAAATACTTTCTTCTGGAGATTGCAAAAGGTATCAAAATATATAATTTTATTTGCTACTGAAGCGGACGCCATTTCAGAAATACATGTTTTTAACTAGTGTAAGTTGAGTTTTCTAATTATAAAATAAGACTGTTTTAATTATTTGACCTATTCACTTCAATATCTGTTGTTTCCTTTATTTGTTTCTTTCCATTTCACAATAAAAACTGGGGAAATCTGTTATATGTCAGTTCATATTTAGTTTCATTTAGCAGTTTCTTTGTTTTATCCATATCTGCAGATGCATATGTCCTTACAGCATGTCATTCTTAAAAGAAATGGCACAGTTCCATCTGGACTATTGTCTGGGCACCGATTGCTGCTTGAGAGAAATTCAAATATACGCGTTTCAATGTATTTGAATGCTCCACCTTTTCTTCACATGGAACAATTTTTAATCAGTAGGAGTTTATTCTACAGTGGGTTTGTGGGATCATCATAAGATAAGGATAATACAGATAATTCTCTGTGAGGTGTATTAGTTGTTAGAGGGTGGCCAGTGGTGCAAGGAACTGGACTTGATGATTTATGCGGCCAGTTCACTCTGCTTTTGTTATGTCTGGAGTTCATTTGGCATTTTGAAGGGAAGATCCCAATGTCTTATCAAATTTCATCATCCAACTTGAGCCTTGATAATAGGTTTGTGTTGTTTTCAGCTAGTCCCACACCTGGGTTTGTCTTTGAGGCCATCATCTCGGCTTTCTCAAGGCATTTGGCTACAGTCTTTTGTGAGAGGCTAGGACGAGTCATAGGTGAAAGAAGGAGATGTGCCTCATCTTTTGTGAGCTGATTGATTAGGAGGCTCATCTTTCTTGTAGATAGATAAGTGTTTTCTTCTCCATTTTGTCTGCCTAGGATTAATTTCATTCCTCTCTCCCCTGCCTAGGATTGAAGGGTAGAATTAATGGGCAAGTGGCTTTGTTTCCTTTCTTCTCACTTGTGGCAGCAGCTCTAGGAGTAACTATGTTATTGAAAGCCTGGCATTCCATAAAATGTCTGTGCTTTGGCACATGAAGTGAATTTGCTTCCTGTGAAGGTGCAGGCATGGCTCAGAAGTTCATAATGACTCTGATCCTGCTGGAGGGAGGAAAAAGGGCTTCTGCAAAGTCTATTCCCACACCGTAGGCACTGGCCTTCCTTGGGAAGAACGGGGCGGAGTTAAAAACAGAGCAGGGAAAGGAAGAGCCAGTCTTCCAACTTGGAGGACAGAACCATTGCTGTCAACCTGAATTACTTTTGAGCAATCTTAAAGGCAGCTTTTTGTCCTTCCAAGCAGAGTTATAGAAGGAAAAAGTCGCAGCAGGAGGATAAGTAGCACTTGCTTGAGTACCCACATGTATGCTGTAATGAGGAATCTGGTTTTCCCTGCTGTGCATCTGGTTCCCCCTGCTTGCTTAAACAGCATCCAGTGGGACGTAGGAGCCTATAAAGCCCAGGCCACATATGTGCTGATTCCTCTGGGTATGTGCACAATGAGATTTACTTCTCTTTAGGGAAAAATGACCAGCTGTCTCAATCAATGTGTGCTACTGAATTCGTTTGTATGTAATGAAGAGAAACAGCTAGCAACAATATCCAGGGACAGACCCTTTCAGTCAGTGAAGTAAAATGGATGTTATTCTTAGGAGAATAATTGCAGCTGCTGTGGGCAAGCTCTAGTTTTTGTGCACTCCAGACAGATGTAGCAGAAGAATGGGGATCTATTGATACGTCAGAAAATCTGGGGAAAGTATTAGTTAGGATGTGATGGACTGCTCCTGCAGATAGCTGTTTGATTGTCCCTTTGTTCTCAGTCTGATGCTCCTGTTCCCCACAGCAGCTGAAGCAACAACTGCTTCAACTGCCCTGCAGCATCAGCTGGCAGAAGAGTGTTGGGAAATGCGGCACCATCTGAATGGTTTGGTTGGTTGAAACAGCCAGCTGGTTTGGCTGTCTGAATGGTGATGTATAGGACCAGAAGATTTCTCAATACATGGCAATGAAAATTGAGCTTGTTGTGATGATTAAAGATGCCAGGAGCATCTTTAGGTGTCTGTGAACTGATTGTTTCTATTAGGGTGATTTTATGTAAAAACCTCGAAACTGTACTGAGATACTGCCTCTGTCCTTGTATTGCTGGCATTAACAAACCAGTTTATTAATCTTATAAAAAATTGTGAAGTGTCATCCAGTGCTGTGATTTTCCTTCAAGTCTGCTGACTGGGGCTCTGGCAGCACTGCAGCAAATAAGAGTTGACTCAGTTTAGAGTTTTGTGTGTGTACGAGCTGGGCAGCCTGATGAGTTTTTAAAGTACACTCAGTGTAGGTGTAACACTTCGAGAGTTGACAAAGACAGGTACAGTCACTGAGCAACCTGCGAGTCAGTGGGAAACCCTATTGGTAAGCTGAGGTTATACAGATGTTGGGAAGGTGTATTTCCAGTTCTGACTCGTGATAAATTCTGAGTAGGGAAGCACATGTATTGAAGCAATCCTTGACATATAGCAACAGTGAAGAAATACTGCTCTTCAAATGATAGCTTGGAGAAGAGCAGATTGCTGGAGCAAAGCCAGCTCTTGGATTGCTCAGAGGTAGGTGTATAATTTTGGGTTCTCATTCATATTCCTTCGAGAATTTTGTAGATTGAAATGTGCAGAAGGTGCAATGCGCCTGTACCTTAAAGTACATCTCTTGATAGTTGTTGTCTCAGACCAGATTAATTTTCGAGGTTGGAAGTTTTCCAAGGTGAGACTTCGCATTTTACTTCTAATTCAGGTGACTAGTCCTTGCAGCTGCCAGAAATTTCATTTTCATTATAAGTTAAACACAACTTTTCTCTCCTTGTATTTAATGTCAAAGTCCTTGCCTCAAGAGCGCTGTCAGGGTTACATAGAGAAATTGGATTTTTACTACATCAGCTGAGCAGAAATTTGTATTTTTGTAGTTTTTTAACTAGCTCTCTCATCATATAGAAGTTTTCTGTGGGCTGCATTATCCAAGGAAAAATCCGAGTTTATTTGGAAAACCATGACTTAGGTTTAAGGGGTGATTTTACTTCCCATTACAAAGATATACTGCTGTGAAAATATCATTGTTTTAAGGCCCATGGATCATTGCACAAAGATGAAAAGGAACTTATGTGCTTGGCTGAAAAATTGCTTTCCTTGGTATGGTGATACTCAGATGTGTAGCCCAGACAGGCTTATGAAAGGATCACATAGATTGACAATCTTGTTATCCTATATCTTTCTTGATTAAAGAGAATCAAACTGTGTGGTAGAGAGTTTCAAAAGAAAACAAAAAATGTTGGTTTACCTTAGTGCATTTAATGCATTCGAGCCCTGAATGTCCTTAATTGAGCAGAAGTGTAGGACCAGCAACATCCTGTGTAGGTCTTGTCCTGGTGAATGTCTGCCCATGGTATCTGTAAATAATCTGTTGGTTTTCCTCAAGAAAACTTTGGTAACAAGTATGTTTTCTCTTTTTTTTTTTTTCGCCTTTAGTCCCAGTTGTACATGTCTGACTTAAAGAGGCCTCTTGTTAAATATTGTTTTGTTCAAAGCTTTTTTTTTTTTCTGATTTGTTTTCAAAGTTTTCTGAGACATACCCATTGAGGGAACTATAAAAATACAAGGAAGTTATTGATTGATTTGATTTTATATTGTGGATTTCTTCCCTAAAGGCATAGTGAAGGCCACACACTGAAGATTTTTGGTGGATTTTTGCCGTGATGTAGACTGTAGCAGGCATTTACACCAAGTGTTCCCCAAGTAGCACTTCTGATTTTTTTTTGCAAGGGACTGGACAAAAGCTTTTCTTGAAGGTCAGCTTCTGTTTGCTGTTAAAAGCAAGGTTACAAGTGTAGGGCTTGGTTTATATATTTTCATCTTCCAAGACAGTACAGCTTCTTGTGACTTCAGAATCGGAGGAAGGATCATGTTAGAAGATACAAAGTTGTAAAAGCCATGCTCTATGCAGGCTGTGATCATGAGAATGAGGTTATCCTTTGCAGGCAGTCTCATTACTCTGGGCCAAATTCAAACTGTAAACTGTTTAAATTTGCTGATTTTATCCAGGAGGGAATACATATTCATATGAATTGAGGGTTCAGCCCATCATGCTTTCTGCATACAATCTGAGCATGGGCTTCTAGGCTGTTGTTCTTGAATTAGAAATTCAAATATGGGTAATTTTAAATTGTTCTGACTTGTGCTTAGTTTTAAAGAAATTAAAGTGCTTATTGTTTAAGCATTGTGTTGTGGTGTGGAGATTGGGAGTGAAATTACAAGATCTATAATAATTTTTAGGTGACAGTAATGTAAAGGAGAATACTTGCTGTTAAATGACTTTTTATGTGTCTTTCAATGTCTTCAGGCAGGGATCAGAGACTGCAGCTTAGTTCTATATGAAGAATAAGGATTGTTAGTACAGGATTTGTTTTATAATGGTACCATACATGTGGTATATTCTGTTGTGAAGCTACAGAAACTAAATTCTGACTACACTTTTAGTTGCTGTGTATGTATTTGATTATTAATACAGGAACTGTTTCTGTTTAAGCAGTGTGTATATTTACATATCTTGAATGTGGAGAACAGCATGACTCGCCTTTTGCCCATTTGCATTCTTTGAATTTTTTCTTAGGAAGCAAAACATAAATACATAATAGCTTGGTTTGCAAGGGGAAGTATACTAGCATAGTGGAAGGAAAGACATTCCGAAACATGCCTTCCTTTAGGAAAAAGCCATTCTTCCCAGTATTGTGCAAGTTAGCCTTCCTTTGAACAAAGCCACTTCCATAGTATCTGTAATTCCTGCATGCAAATCATAATTTCTCAGAAGAGTCTTTAAAAGACTTTTAAAACATTATCTATTATATCATGACACTTAATGTCCTCTGTGGTCATGTTGGAATCCTGTGAAAGAGTGAGGCATGTGTGAACCAGACCACTCAATTCTTAGTCTTTCCTCTGTCCCCTATTGCATTGAAATGTCTTCCTTTATTTTGCCTGCGCACCATTCCCAGTTACGAGCATCATAATCTCAGCATGTTCCAATTGTGTTATTACAATTAAATATACTTAGTAGCTATTCTTTAATATCAGTAAAATGAGATACTTGAAGGGTACTGCCTGAAGTGTTTGGATCTTTAAATTTTTCCCGCAGTCTGTTGTTACATGCCAGATCAATCTCAGTTCCTGAACATGCAGCATTCCCACACCCTCCTGCAACTCTCCAGCCCAAGTCCATGTTTTGCCAAAGTACTGCTTCATGTGTCATCCAGAAATGACATCATTCCTCAGCTCCTGCTTCCTCAGTTCCTTTTCTTCTTTCCTTGTAACAGATCCCAATGTCTGCAAGTCCATGTCATTTAAATGAAAGGCCTATGGGGCCAGCCGCATGGATGAAGATATTGCACATGATTTATAGATTCCTGTGGGTTCTGCAAGTGTTAAAAACCTTTCTTTTCCTTCATATTTAGTCAGTTGAATTTGTGTTAATTGAATTCCTGTCTTACTCTAGTCCTTTCAACAGCTGGGTCAAGAACTTTTCTTTCTCTGTGATGGAGTTAGCTTATATTGAATTTGAGAAGTAAGTTCTAAATGGTCCTTATAATGGATTGCTGAGACTGTGAGGAGAAGCTGTCAAATTCTTGATTAGCTGTTCTGTCAGAGAATAGCAATGAGTGGATGCCTTCCCAGGCAAGAATTTAGTGTTATTCCAAGGGGCTCTTTCTAAAGCCATTTACCCTTGTAGTAATACCTAAAGCAGCTTTTAAGATGACAGAATACCCCTCTTAAAATGAAAAATGATGCTCCAGGGTGGTTGTAAAAGAAAATACTGTTTCTGGTTCAAGTCACATGTAACAGATCATGGCTGTTAAAGCTCTTTGTCGGTAGAATGAATCAGTATTGACTGCCTGGTTACTCTTGTGGGTCATTACCTTGTCAGCTAATTGGAAAGCTTGTGAGGGGCTTCTCTGTGACAGTGTTTTGTGGTAGAAGAAAACAGCCTGGGAATAAATGTAGTTAAAAGCAGTTTGTATTTGGTAACTATGGCTGGTTCGTACATGGTTTTGATTGCTGTGTGTGGACTGGATGATGGGCTAATCTCTACAAGGGGTAAGGCATTCCTATGGTATCACTCTGAAGGCTAACAAGGATTTGAAACAGAATACTACTGTGAAATTCATACCGTAAATAACACAAATACACTTGTAAGAGTCTGTGTGAAGGCTGTATCTGCAACAAAAGGATCATTAGATTTGAGTCCCTGGTTAATCCAGCTATCACTAGCTTGTGTCAAATTAGTTGCTTGCTAAAGATATCCTTTATTGATATAGGTCAGATTAATATAAAATTCCATAAAAACTATATTTCTGCAAAATTCTCTTAAAACTGTAGTTCTGGTGTCATTGAAATGGCAGCATTTGATTCCTTTATTTATTTTTCAGTGACATGTTAGAGACCCATGAAAAAGAAATCTGGGTATACAGAGAGGGTTTTTTCCCCACTCAGCACCTGGTCCTGAGAGTCTGCATGGGCTTGTGCACCTTGTTAACAATGCAGGTTTGACAACTGGGTCCTAGTTTGCAATGCTGTTTTGAATGCATTGTTTCAAAAGATGTTAAAAACTGATCTCCGTTCCAGTTAGCTGTGTGAGTTCTGCAGAGCAGTGAAATGTATGCACCTGGGGGGGCTTTCTGTGAGGAAAGTAAACAGAGAAGAGGAAGGGCACACAGAAGATATTTGTTAGATAGAGTTGCTAGCTATATACTGTTGTTCTTCTGGCTATAACTGCACTTTACATTTTAATGCGGCCTGGGTCTTTTGAGTTGAATTTTATAAGGCAGTTTCAGTACAATTGGGTCAGTCACCCATTATTCATTCAATTACACACTGCAGCCTTGCTGCTGCCCCTTGACATCTGTACACAAAGCCCATCTTTTTTTTACATAACCTGACCAGCTCATATGCCAATTGTGGGAGATGCTGAAAGTCTCTGGGAGCTCCAAAGCATAAGAAAAGAAATGGGTAAACAGTTCATTCCCTCTGGCATGCCCAGAGGCAAGCAGGGAGCTGATAATGGCATCATTACACATGCAATACTTTGTGTTTTGCACATATATTGCTGTAGAAAAGGGAGAAATTTGAGACTGCTATGTGGGAAATGTCATTAAACTTTTACATGGGAAGGCAGCTGCATTTGTGTTTGTTGCATTGCACAGGCGCTGGGGTGGTAATGAGGTGACAGGCCTTGCTGGGCTGTAGATAGAAAAGGTGTGTGCTCCATGAAGCAGGGTATTAGGGATAGCAATGCAAATGGATGCCTCGTTAATGTGATTAAATGATGTGCTGAATTCTGCCTCTGAGGCTATTTCACTCCCGTGTGCAGTTGGGCAAGATGGTCCAACCAGCCTTTCTGTAGGTGATCAGTGGCTGAGTGCAAGTCCAATGTCACACGCTTTGGGATTCATGGAAATGCTGACTCTTGAAATAGGGCTCAGTAAGTGCTGTGCTTAGAAAATAAGAGCAGGTTCTCAAAAGAAAACTGAAATGCATGGAAAAGAGAAATGCACAGGCAGCAGGAGCTGTCTGCATGTCAAAACAGGCGCTCAGTCATAGTGTGCTTTCTGAATAACAGTGGCTTGTGTTTCTTCCACTTGTAAAATGAATGCAACACTGCTTTACCATGCAAGAGTATTGTTGAAATAAATCCAGTGATGTCTCTGAAATGTTTGGATATTTCAGCGCCGAACACTAGAGAAAAGCTCAGAAAGAAATTAATAGTTCTTATTTGGGGAAAAACAGTAGTGGTAGATCATGAAAGAAGTAGGGGCCTTATAACACAGGCGTGAGGAAAAATTGAGATGCTGCTAATGGGGAATGCTGACTGTCACATACACAGAACCGAGGTGTTTGACAGAAAAGAAAATAGCATGTGATAAGGTAATTGAACACTGTATAAAAAGTGTATGCCTCTTAAGTCAGAGAGAGAAGAGTAATAAAGTTGCAAAAATAGTCTCTCTCCTAACCCCTGACATTTGATTTGACTTGGATTTTTGAACTTCATGTTAAAAATGTAAATGGTGAATTTATTTACAAGAACCAAAGGCAAAGGTTTACTTTAGATTTGGTAATATAAAAGTAGGAAACCTACTTGCTTATAATATGTGGAAGAAAACCTTGAATTTGTTCATATAAGCATGGGTGATGCCTCAATTTCAGCCCACTGTTCCATCAATTTGATTCAAATATTTGGTAGGTTTTTTGTGTCTGAGGAAACTGAGTACTGGTATTTCACGTAAAGTTACTGAGAGAACAAGTGACTGTAGTTGAACTTTTTCCTGGTAGAGTTGGAAACTGGGTCGTGAGAGGATAGTAAACTGCCAATTCTTTGTGTCAGAAATGCCTTTGTGTTAGGTGTTTGGATAATAGTCTAGCAAAGCACCAGTCCTGGACATTGCCAGGACCTTCTAAGACATTATGATTACACAAATAATCGTAATTGTTTTTCAAATGGTAAGTAAAAGCTGTATACTCATTAATAGAGAACTGTAAAGGTGCTGTTGGTTAGTCACTAGCAACCCTGAAAGTAGGTGTAGTTTTTATCTTGGTATTGGCTCTGTTGTGTGTGTTCAAGTCAGCTTAACACTTTACTTCTGTATGAAAATGTGTCTTCTGTAGCAGACTGTGTTGAGCACAGGTTAACTTTATTTTATTCTACTTATTTATTTTATTTTGTTTATTGTATTTTAATTCCTTCTAGCCTTCAGGAGAAAGAACGATTGTTCAGCATGTCCATTAAAGAAACTACTGCCAAAGTAAGTACACTTTTCCAGTTCTTCAGAATATTTGCAGAACCAGATCATAGCTTGCATCTTAATAAATTGTCTTTGTTTTGGAAGTTGGTTTTGTGGTGTTCCTTCTAAGAACATTTTGCACATAAATATTTTTAAGCATACACTGAAAAGCCCTCCCCAGCTTTTTGTTTGAACAGGCCACAGAGATTATAATGCTTTGGGAAGCAGATGGAGTAATCTCTTCTTTCTCAGCTTTTTTTCCTAGTGATCAGTCCTCTCGCTCAGGTCTCTATTCAGGAACAGACTCCTCATCTTCGTGAAATCATGGTCATAGCTGAATGTTTTAGCTCTTAACACAGAGCCTCTTACTTCCCTCTCTAACTGTTTTTTTTGGTGTGAAGGGAAGAGCATAAATTGAGTACCTCTTTTCCCAACCATTTCACTAATAATCTAGGTAGCAATCTCATTTTCATACCCCTTTAAAAATACAAAGAAAAGTGATATAGTATATTCAGCATAATTTTTGTTTCTAACCAGAACTGTTAATACTTTTCCTTTATTTTTCTTATTTCATGGGCTCCTTTCAAGAAGTAGAACACTGAAATTTTATTTCAAAATGGCTCGGTTGCTCCATGAATGCTCTAGAAAAAAAAGATCCATTTACTCTAGCTAATTCACATAGATCTATATGAAGCAGGGAGTGAAAAACATTTCTCGGTTTTGATTAATAGTGAATTTATACTGTGAAATAAACTTAGTTTTCATGTTCTTTCTCTTAGAGCACTCACCTAAATCAGTAAAAATTTTATCCTCTATGATCTGTTCTTCCTTATCATCTTGACCAACATTTTCACTGTGCACCATTAAAAAGATAATTTGAAGATTGCATCTCATTATCACTCCTTCCTTCTCTTCCACTTTATTTTGAGCTTATTTTCTTTATTCCTTGCTTATACTCGCTTCTTGGGAAAACTAATATAGACTATTATATAGACTGATTCCCTCTGTATTTTTTAAATGACTATGACTGCAGTATCAAGGAAATTATTGTAACTGACCTACAGCTCATCTACTAAAATGAATGGGACATTCGGTAGCTCAAAGTGATGTTTCAAGTGTTGTTTCAAGCTATTTGCAAGCTAAAATATAAGGTATGGAATTTGCCTTTTCCCCAGAAAATGTCTCATGAGATTTTATTTTATCACCATAGCATCTAGAGACTTTTTCACTAACAGCTGAAACATTGGGTAACAGTAGAGAAGTCTGTGAGGTAGAATTTCACAGCTTGCTTTTTTTCTTTAAATTTTCTATAGTTAAAATATTATTTTAATTTTATTCCATTCCTATGTGATGACTTTTATTTGTTATAGAAGATAAATAGGAAGCATGTAGTGAGACTCCTCCAAGTTTCCTATTTTGTTTATTCAGATCATCTCATCCTATTGTTTTCATCTCAAAATAAATAGAAGCTGGTCTTTGAAACCTTTTTATTGTATGGCAAAAGCATTCCTTTGTCAAAGGTCTTTCCTTTTCCCCTGTGCCTCTCTAACTTCTATGGCCTTTTCTGCCTCATCTCTCCTGTTTTCAGCTGTGGCTGCAAAAGCTAACTTTTGCCTGCTAATGAAAGGAGCACTGTCCCCTATTCACCACCTTCCTTCAGAAATTAGTATCTGCTTTCACTAATGGCAAGATTGTGCTGTGCGGGAGACTAGGTAGACAGTTCCTTCCTTTAGGCAGTGTTAGCAGAATTTCTTTATCTTTTCCAAGGTACTGTTTTAAAGAAAATGGGAAGGTTACTCAAAACTTCTTTTCTCTTGAGATGATTGGAGAGAGAGTCAATTGCAGTGCTTTAGTTGCTGTCCTTGTCCCTGTTTTTGCCGCTTTAGATTAACATCATATGCTGGAAAGATGGAAGAGGATGACAATGGGCAAATTTGCCTTTGATATTTTGCTGCTTTTCATCTTGATTCCCATCTCTTTGCTAACCAGCTTCCTACTGGTTTCAGATAGACTTGCTTTTTCGAGTAATGTTTGTGTCTGAACGCAGATTTGTAAAGTATATTCCTAAACAAGAGCCTTCTGGTTTTTTTTTTTAAAGTCTGCTTTAAAAAAAGCCTCAGAAACTACTGAAGAGGATTTTTAAATAGATGCAGTAATACTTGTCTGCAAAAACACTTTCCTGAAACTGAAAGAGAGTTTTTTAGACTTTGAGCTTGCTGGTCTGTGGGTCACAGCAGAGCTGCTCACTGAAAACAGGGAAAGGGCATTGCTGAGGCCACGGGCCCCTGCAGTCAGGCTGGTTAGAGAAGGATGGTGTTCACTGGAAGCCAAGGACGCTGGCTCTGTGAGTGTTCACCATCCTTGTTAGCTAAGAAATAACCTTTCCTTCGTGGCTGAATAAGCTACTATAATGAATAATGGTATCTGTTATGAAGATAAAATAATTAGAAAAAATGAGAAGGATTGGAGCTTGTAGAGTAGACTTGATGTAATGTAGAAGCAGTGCCATTAGTTTTGGGGATATTACTTTGTCCTTCCCACTTGCTCATTTAGTTTTGTTGCACTATGGCATGTGATAGGTCTGAAGATTAATGTTGTTCATTTATCTACAGAATACATGTGACATAGATACAAGCAGAGGCCCGGCAACCTACTTATCTCATGTTCCAGAAGAATCATCTCTGAGTTGGAGGGACTGCCTTTCTGCCTCTGGTCCCTGCATTTGGTCCATCAATAAACAGTGCCAGCAAGCTTTGTTCTGACAGTAGGGCTTACAAAGTGGACAGTGCTCACTAGAAACGGATTAAACATCCCAGCTTATTTTGCATAATTGCCAAACAGCTGTCTAGTGATAATGACTTTAAGTTACTACCAGCATGGGATACATTCATGCAGTTTTCCTGGAGCTGAAAGATTCCCCATCTAATTGCAATTCACTGAGCCATTCAATGCCCCTAAAGAGAGAGTACTGCTTGGAAAGAAGTCATTAAAAACTTTCAGATTTATTTTGGAGATGGGAGACAGACATGGCCTTTGGGTTTTTTAGGTACGTTTATTCACCTCTGACAGGTTTGGGGTTTTAAAAACATTTTAACTAAATTAGCTGGCGAGTCACTTATAAGGGGGTACTGAAACCAAGTGAGATATCTGGGTATTTAAAAATTTTAGTAGGTGCAGAAGTGAGATGTGTGTTTTAAATTAATAGGATGACCCTGAAGTCTTTAGAAGTAACAGTTACTGCTTGGAGGATAGTTCTGTTGACTCAAGAAAAAAATATGGCCCATTTATAGTAAACAGATAATCTCAGTAAAGGAAGAGGGTGTTATTAATTTAAAAGATTTAAAGCTAGTGTCATATACGAATTATTATAATTTAATTGTACAAACTATTAGAACTATAAAATTTTGCTCTTAAAGACTGAAGTGATAACTGCCTCTGTTAATAAGCATGGTGTTTGTTTTTGAGGAGGGAAAAATGGAAGGAAGGCAGGGGAACTTATCTCTGGAGATTTCCTTTCACATCACATCATTTCAGAACTGGCCTATGCCTATCTTGATTATTGCTTTACCTTTGGTTTCAATGAATGCAATGTTTTCTTAAGTGTCAGCTACAATTTTAAGCAAGTGTTTGACAGCTGCTTCCAGAAAAAGGGATTTGCCTTAGTTCAGTGAAGGGTTTTTGTTTGTTCATTTTGCTTTCCTTCCCAAATGATGCAGTAAACCCCAACATTTTTGAATATATGGGGCCTGTATAAATTTTTCACGCTGCATGAAGTCCTTCAGAAGTGGCAATGTACATTGAAATGTAAAGTGCAGAAACAGCTGACTTTCCTTTATTTTTTTTCTATCTTTTCTCTCTCCGTGTTTTCAATGCCAAACCTGATTGATTGCTGAAGGACCTCCAGTTAAAAAGATAAAAAAAGGAGCAAGGGAAAATCAGAAAGCTGAACCCTAGTCATCTGTGCATCCTGATTGTGAAACAAAGTACAATATCAAGCTGGTATAGCCTTAGTTGTTGCCTGTGCAAAAAATAAGGCTGCTTTGCCTTTTTTTTCAGTTAAAATGCAGAGCATGGTATATTTAGTCTAAAAATCAGTGCACATGGTATGTTATGGCATTTTAATCTCCAAATATTGGTTTACTTATGCTTCACTTCAAGCATGATTATTAATACTGAAATTGTACAGAATTTGTAAGATGGCCTTCATTCTGTGTGCAGCCTCAGTATCCAGGTGTGAAACATGTCCTCTCTCATGCAGGTAGCTAATGCTAATACCATTCACTGTTTTAATAATAGAATGTGCAGCACAGCCTGGAAATTTTGATTCATGTTGGGTGTTTCTGTGAAGACATCACTTTTTATTAAGCTTTTTTACCTTGCTTCAGGATGTTATGTCATGTCTGTAAACCCAGAACATTTGAAGCCCCATTTGAACTGCCTTACACTTTTACATGAATAAATTCTCTATCATGGCTGTCTGCCTCAATTTAGGTTTGCACGAGTCAGAAACTCTGCAGCACTTTGAGGAGGAAAGTGAGTGATATTGAGACTCAACTACCAGCTCTACTCGAAGCCAAAATGCTGGCTGTTTCAGGTAAGTTTTTAGTGATGAGAAGGACTAACATTGTTAAGGAGTGTATTAGAGCAGTTATTGACTGTAAAAATCTCTAATTTTCCAACAATTGAACTGTTCATAACAGACTTGCTAGGGGAAGTTGTTCATGTGCTTGTGTAGATCCCTGGAAGTCGTGGCCAGCCCAGCAGAACAGGGCTGTGCCATGCCTTGTTTAAGGTACTTCAGGTCCCTCTCTACAGTTTGGAACTCCTGGCAAAAAGCTGAAGCTGTGTGGTAGGCAGTAAAGATGCAAAACACATGGTATTTTTCCATAGGTAAAATTGATATATAATCATCAATAGCTGTTCCAGGACTCTACAAGTTATATTCTTGGAGCTCTCTAGCCAAGTTATAAATTTATAGCTAAGATATCATAATTACAAGTGTGGTTTTAAATGACACTTTAAAACGGAATACAATAATTGGCAGCTTCTGCTCCTCAGATCATTAAACAACTAATGTTGGCAGCAAAAGAGCAATTTCATCCTTGGAGCACTCATGCATGTTATTTACAACCAGGAAAACACTGAAATGTGATTACAGAGTCTGATACATGACAGCCTTACATGGCATTTGCTTGGGATTGCTGCACTGTTCACCAAGGAAAAAAGGCAAATTCTTTCTCTTAAGTTGGAAGAGGTGTGTTTTCTAGTTCAGCAAATCGTTTGCAAATATTTCACTAGGTGTCTCTCTGCTGGACTCCTGCCTCAGAGAGGAAGCTGAATAGAAGGGAATGAGGGCTAGAGTACAAGAAGTTTTCCAGTGTTACACCAAGTAAAGAAAGGCTAAAGGGTTTTTGATACATGTTGAAATGAGATGTAGCTCTCCATATGTGATTTATCTTTTCAATTTTATACAAGAATCTATATTGCACATACAAACTATTTTAAAATGAAACCTTCTGCAGTGTCATGTTTTGTTTGCCAGAAGTGGATAATGTCAGGCTTGAGCAAAGTCCTAAAGGAAATTAAAGCCTAGATCTTGTATTAGTGCTGAGCATGCTCAGTTTCCTTACTTCTCGTAATACGTTTTTAAATGAAAATCCTCTTTATTTCTCCCTCCATCTCTAAGAGGTAAACCAGGCAATTTTCCTTCTCTACCCGTAGGCTGTTCAAATGTAGGTAATTTTCTCACTTTCAGAAATGGGGTTTTATGGCTTGGGAACAAAGCAGCCCATGAAACTGGACATGCAACTATGTGTAGGAAGCAGTTGGCCAGAAAAGCTGTATCACAGTCTGACACTTGGAGAGAGTGAATGACAACTTGAGGATCGTTTCCAAAACATTCATAACAGTATTTTATACTTGTTAGCTCTTAAAAGAGGTTGCTTGTTTCAGGAATGAATTCCAAAGGCAATTTAATGCTGCTCTTTCTATAAACTGTTTTTACAATTCTTTGACTGTCTTTCTATGCTTTTTAAGAAGTATCAGTGCAATTTCTTTGTACTGATAAGAAGCACTTGCTTTTTTCACTCTTGCTTCAGGGAATTTTAATGCCTGTGAATGGTACAATCCTAATTTGTTACTAAGGCAGAATTCTACACAGCATGGTTGAAAATCAAGGATGAAAGGTAATTTGGTGACAGTGGGTACTGTAATTTCTTTACCTCATTGTAAGATACAAATACATTTAGTCAATGTGATGGAGCTTGTTTATGTAAAATGCAGCGTTATATATAGAGGACACAGGGGAGATACAAGAATAAAAAAAAAATATTTCTCTGAAGACCTGAAAGTGAAAAAGAAAAAAAAATCTGAAAAGACCAGGAATAGTTTTAGAGCATGCAGTGAATAAAATCAGAAAAGCCAGGATGCGGAGCGAATTGCAGCTAGCTAGCAGAGAAGCAAGACAGGAAGAAAAGATTTGATGAATACAGAAGAAGAAAGAGGAAGGAAAAGATAAAAATAGTGGTGTGTGGTTTTGGTTTTTTTTTAACTTAATTATGCAAAACCAATGAAGAGTGGATAATGGAGGAGGCTGAATTACTCTAGTTTCTCTGTATTCCTGTTTTAGGAGTAAATGAATGACACCTCTTAAGGAAGGCATAGTTAAGAACCACATCTTAACCTTTTAAGTCCTGGCTAAGATTTAGGCAAGACACTTTAGGTGCATATTCCCTGGTCTCTCAGCCAACAATGTTATTGAACAGCCTGGATATATTCAATTGTTAGAATTTGGAAGAATGTTCCGTTGGGTAATATGCAATTATTTAAGGACACTCTTGGAACAGCGTGACATTCAGAAGGAATTATAGTGTCCATATGTAAAAATGCAGTTATAATAAATTTTAGTGGTCATAGTCAGAGGTTTTCATTTAATCTCAAAACGTCAGGCAGGATAAAATGTCTGTTACTTCTTTTTATGTAGCAGTTAGATAATACATTCAGACAGTGTCTTCAAAAACACTACTAATGGATACTGAGAACAACTGTTTTTCTCTATACAGATGTCACATTGTTTTTTATTAAAATAGCATTTTTCTTGAGGAAGCAGAAAGGGTTAAGTGACTTTGGAACAGTGTCAAAGCAAAAAGGTGACTGTATCCCAAAAGTTAGATTAGATGAGCTAAAGAATAGAGTTATTAAGTGAAAATTAGCTTTCAGAGCTTATATGTGGTGACTTAATGATGTGATGACTTGGAAAGCGTGATATATACCTCAGCCTTTAATGGCTATCTTGACAGCTTCAGACAACATTCATTTGCTACATGGACTGTGCTTCCTAATACAAATACATTGATTTAAGATACTGATGTATTTGCACCAAATAAATGTAAGAATATAGTTGATATTATTTTTAGAGGAAAATACCACAATAAATGCAATGTAAGCATAACAGTTCTGTTAGTCCTGTCAATAAAATACCTTGGATTTTAAGGCTGTGTGATAAATGATACTGTAACGACATAAGAGACAATACTATGTATATAAATGCCTCTCCTTCCTCTTATTTCACCCTGGGAAGAAGTATAAAATTAAATTTGGAAGAGAAAAAAGAAAGTTTGTGAATATTCGGATTATTGAAGGCCATAAAATAAATAGAATTAAATTCTGGTGAGCTTTCGTATGTGAAAAAGAAAATAAGCCCATACTTACATGTTCAAGAGGTATTTCTATCAACAGTTACAATTCAGAACGTTTATATCAGCACCTTACTTACTTCTGATTGGCCTGTTGGGACAAATAACTAATAGTTAATACTCTGGAGATGCTAGTCCAGAATTTTCCTCTGAAGATAATTAGTAGGATCCTGTATTTTTCCAGTTTTTAAGTCAGTAACTTTAGGTAATTGTAGGTAACAAGTACTCCTGATGTCATGAGGCGTTACTGTTGATATGCACATTTGTAAATTCTCATCAATGAACTATTATAGTTTAGCATCTAGTAGGTCTTTTTTTAATTACAAAAAACCACCTTAATGTCAGTGCTTAGAAACCTGCATGTGATTTTTTCTAACAGCTGCTTCTTACAGTGGCTCTTAACATGCTTTTAAATTTTTGTAGTCGGTTATAGGAAGAACGTGACAGTACGTGATACTCGGTTCTTTTTTTCAGTATTGTCTGACAATTTAGCATGAAATTTTTCTAGGGAATAAATTTCAGATGAAATAATTGGAAGCTGGTAAGAAAATTCAAGTAGGATGGTGTTTAAGCAAGTGTGAACACAACTGTAGAAATATTATTGAAACTTATTTTCATATTTTGAGCTGTTTTACATAAGAGGAAATAATAAGAAATTGTGTGTTTCTGGTTTTTCCTTTGTGAGAAAATAATTTCGGAATTATTTTTACAATTTTACAATGTTTTTGTAGACATTCTGAGAACTTTTTTTCTCCTTGAGAATGCATTTCAGCATGGGACTGGATAGCCAGAAAGTGGCTTAATGAGAAGCTAAGCAGGCTTGAATGAAATACTGTGTTTATCGTGTAGTTATCCATGAGATGCATGTCATTAACTTTCCTTCTGTCTTTGCAAACACAAATTAGATCCCAACACAGGAGTTAGAGTGAGGTGACTTGTAGTTTTAAAAAAAAAATTGATTTTAAAACTGTGTATACCAGTAAGAG
The DNA here is from genome assembly GCA_026261815.1 of Monarcha castaneiventris obscurior. NCBI lineage: Eukaryota > Metazoa > Chordata > Aves > Passeriformes > Monarchidae > Monarcha > Monarcha castaneiventris. Next base: position 5,905,169 of record JAMPIT010000472.1, read on the forward strand.
ATCATATGTCATGATCCTACAAATATCATTACCTCTATGTCATTAAGTACTGGCAAGTGGGAGCTGCTTGGAAATGATGTTGTGGGATGATTTCCAGCAGTACAATAAGGTTTTTTTCCTTATGTCCACATAAAAGTGTAGCTTTGGAAATAACGTGACATAAATACTAGATAGCATATTTCACAAAGCTTAATGTTAGGGCTGTTGCTTTTTTGGCTGCATGTTGATGGGCAAGTTCAGCATGGATCCAACTGTAACAAAAAGAGCCTCCAGCTTTCCAGCTTTGGTGCTAAGTATTCCAGTTGGGAAATGCGTGTGTTAGAGAGGGGACAGAGCCATCAGGCTGGAAGATGCCAGTGCAGGCGGAAGGACATTTTCAGCCATCCATCTGTGCTTTATGGTAATGTGGATGCCTTGTTTTCGTGCTGAGGTCTGTCATTTCATGCAGAAATATGAATGGACACATAGTTCCTGGTATGATGTCGAGTCCTTCCCCAGACATGCCACATACAGCTCTTAATTTGTCTTTCACTGGAAGCTAGTGGTGTTCCTGGTTTCTTTATCCTTTCTGTTTCTGAGAACTGTTTTTCGGTAATGATTGAAGAACTTGCCTAGTCTTAGAGGCAAAAATAACAATGCCTCTTTGTGCCTTCTCATGAAGGCTCAGTTTTTTGATGAATTGGAGTCCAGCAGTAGTCTGCATCTTGTCAGATGACATAGCTGGTTCCACACTTTCCTTTTCCTGATTCCAGCAGCAGTCTGGGTTGATGGATCAGAGGCATATTGAGATTAATTCTACTTCATGACTGCAGTGTCTGGTTCCAGCATTCAATGCTGTGTTTGGTCGTGTCTTCCCACAACCCTCACTTTATACTCCATGGAATAGAATTTGCCCCTGTGTATTGGTGCAAGCAGTGTACTTTTTGGCATGCCTGTTAACTCATTTTAAAATGATGCTAGTGAGTCCCCCAAACCAACTCTCAAATGGTCCCTCAGACTTCAGACAGCTCTGTGTTGTGTCTTGTCCCCAGCCAGCAGTTCAGTACTACACAGACATTCTCTCTGCTCACAGTGGGAAGGAGAATTAGAAAAAAAAAGTAAAACTCGTGGGTTGAGATAAGAACAGTTTAATAACCGAAACAAAATATAATAATACTCATGTCAAAAATAACAGCAATAATAATGGTAATGAAAACGAGAGTGAGAGAGGCATAAAGCCCAAGACAGGCAAGTCATGCCCCATACCAATGAAGTGGTGCTTACCATCCACAGAGCAGTGCCCAGCCCATTTCCAGGCAGTGATTAGTCCCTCCCAGCCAACTCCCCCCAGTTTGTTTTCTGAATATGATGTTCTTTGGTGTGGAATATCCCTTTGTCCAGTTTGAATCAGCTGTCCTGGCCGTGCTCCCTCCCAGCTTCTGGTGCACTTGCTTGCAGAGGATGAGAAACTGAGATGTCTTTGACTTTAGGCTAAGAACTGCTCAGCAACAACTAAAAACATCAGTGTGTTATCAACGTTATTCTCTGCCTAAATCCAAAACACAGCACTGTACCAGCCACTAAGAAGAAAATTAACTCTGTCCCGGCCAAAACCACGACATTATGCTGTTTGTCTTTTTAATCTCATTTTCAAGTCAGACTGCTGGATGTTACTGGCTTTCAGTGAACTTCAATTGTAATTCATTGTAGCTGAAGTTCCAGCATAATATGTGACCGGACAGCAGAAAATCTTTTCTTCTGTTGGAGAAGTCAGTCATGAAACAACTTATTCTCTTACACTCCTCTTACCCAAGTGGCTATCCCTGGAGCAGGAGAGAAGGTCAAGTTATCTCTTTGGCAGTTCCTTTTCTGTGATTTTCTGCTCAAAGGAGACATGTTAGATGTGAGAGCTGTGAAGGGAAGGTGCTATCACCCTGTAGAAATGTGGTGCTGTGGTCTGGAGGGGATGAGAGAAAACACTTGTGGAAGGGGACAGTGATGTCCCTCTTTCCATTGTTACTACTGATTTGAAGTGTTATTGCTTTTGAGTTTATTTATTTGCACTCTCCCCCTCCCCCCCTCCCACCCCTTTTTTTTTTTTATTTCTGGGTTGTTCTGTGGTGACTGATTCAGCCTGGGTGCAAGGGGCTCTCTGTGACTGAGAATTGCTCCTCCAAACGGATGTCTGTGGGATCTCTCACCTTCTTCTAGATGGCAATTACCTTCCAGGATCATATCAATCATTCAGTTGTGTTATGCTTCATAAAAGCATTGACATGTGTTATTGCTTAAAAACAATAATTGCAATTCAAATATGCTGGATTTTTGTAAAATGTTTTGGGAGATGGTAGACTGTCCCTCATTTGCAGTTTATTTTTTCAGAGGTGCAAACACACTGGCAGTGCTTCCAGAATCTTACATTTCTGTCAGGTCTTTAGCTTTTTCCCTTTCCTTTGTGTGTAGGTGAATGATATTTATTTTCTTCAATTTCTTTTGTGGTGTTGAAATTACTTTGTATCCTCATTAATCACAGGGTGGAAGATTTTCAGCCTTGAATTCCAGTGCCATTGATAAATACTATGGTGGCAGATGCCCTAAGCTAAAATGTAAATTTTCACTTTCTTATGAATTATTAAAGGTAGTGCTGTTAGTATATGAAGAATTAATTTATAGATAATGATGAAGAATGACCAGTCTATTCTTTGTTACATTTAAGCTAGTGTCCAATAGATGTGCTTTATTATTAATGAAAAAATTACTCCTTTGTCTGTACTACAATGAACTTGTTTTCAGTGGGGCTGAGACCTCTCTCTCTGCTTCAAATATAAATAATGGTAACTATGGTTGTATGTAACTTCTGCCATAAATATGAGAAAAAGTGTGAGTAAAAAATTTGTGGACCCTTGTCTTATATTGTGAAGGGGGAAATATTTAATAAAGTTTAATTAAGAATATATTTCCTGATTTTGCAAAATCAGTCATATTTCAAACCATATTTTTAGTCAATTTGTTGCTGGCAAATGGTATCAAAATAATGATATTTTACTTCAAGGCTATTAAATGGGCAACAATCTGCCCAATATAGTAAAACCTGACAGTAAGCTGTTATAATGAGCCTGAATTTGTGGCATCCATCTATCTATCTATCTATCTATCTATCTATCTATCTATCTATCTATCTATTTTTCATATGCAGAGTACTGTTTAGCTGTAGCCATAGAAGTAAAATTTTAGGAAGAGAAGAAATAAGGGAAATATACTCATGCTTACACTAAGTAAAAGCAATTATAGGGCTGTTTTCTGCCTGGGGATTTTTTTTATTTTTACTGTTTTTTCCAGTGCAGGTTGTTGTGCTTGATTTGGCTGGTGGTTTTGGCATTCATGTCAAGCTGCTGGAGCTTACCTGATGTCACTTTCTGTAGAGGATGAAGGATGCATGGGAGGAGAGAGCCCCAGAGGGCAAGATTAAGGAGGAAGATTTAACTTCTTTTGTTGCTGTCTTTTGAGATAATGGTAATGTTTAGTCCCTCGAAGTGAAGTGTACATACTCAGTTCCTTATGATAGTGCACTGCAAGCGCAGTACTCTACCTGTTCAGAGCACTGGGTACTGCAAGCTCACTGCCCCAGTTTGCACCCAGTATGTTTATGTGACCATGTATGCAGGGGCTGAAATTGCACATGCCTAGCAAGCATCACTGCAAGACAGGAGGGAAGATGGGAAAAGTGGCATCTTGCTCTTCAATCCCCTTCATAGAATCTCTGTCTCATGCCATGGTTGAGACCAGAATCTCAGATTTGGTCTCAGACTATTAGCTCCTTAGCTTTGATTTCTCTGTACAGATTTTCTGAGCGAGCAGTCCTATTGGCTGCATGATTTTTGAGTTTCCTGGGAAGAGTTAGACTGACTTAACTAATATCAGCCCATTAGAACACTGTGTAAATCATAGCTCCAAGTGGTTGACCAAGTAACAGTTACTGTGTTCACTTAGGCAAAATAAATATTAATCATCAAAAAGTGGAATTTTAACATTTTGAGCATATTAGCAGAATAAAATATCTTGACATACATCTTCAGAATGTTCCTATGGCATCCAATGTGACATTGTCTCAACAAAAAAAGCCCCACAACAAAACAACAACAAAAACAACAACCTAGGAGGGTATGTTTTTCAATGCTGACAGCTATGGATTATATATTAATTTTTAAATCAACCTTCTTATTTAAAGAAGCAACTTTCTTATCTAAACTGCATTTAGAAAGCAGTTACTTTGGTTGCTGTGATTGAGGTCAGAGCTCACTGATAATGGTACTTGTGATGCCTGAGTTTTTGTATGCTCTTCTGAATTTTCACTGTAAGCTTTCAGACATTTTTGCTGTCATGGGAAGCTGCATCAGGTCGGGTGTCTTTGGCTTTTGGGTGTGTGTCTGATGCCATTTCCTTGTAGCCTCAGTTTCGATATAAGCTTCTCCTCTGGGAATTCAGATCCATTCAGTATATATAAAACTTTCATATGCAATATCATACCTTTCTCCTTGCTGTCCTCTGAAATGTAGCAGCAGGCTCCAGATTCTAATGAAGGTTTTCTCACCTTCATGTTTTATTAAGGCTCCTGTGCTTTGATGCTTGGGATGAGTTCAGGTGAATAAAGGTGGACTCAAGTCTTGTTGCCTTAGAAGCATCTGAGTATTTGCTGTTTTTCCAGTGATTTTGTATTGCTTCTCTTGCTGCTTTGTTTTGCCCATTTGGAAACATGATAAATTAAGGTAATAGAATTTGTGCTGTTGTTTCCCAGTAAAACACTGATAAGCCATAAGATCCTATTATTTGTGAAGCATGTTTGTAATTATTTAATTGTGTAATTCTTTGTAAGACAGAAGTGGCAAATAGGGTTTTAACAGGGAATTAGAAATGAAGGACTTTTTCAGAAGTCCTGTTAAAAAGTCCTGTTAAAAAGAAACAAGAAAATGTCAGCTTTAAATGAGGAAGGGGTTGAATGAAACTACCATAGCCTTGGGACTAAAAAAAAACCACCAAAAAAACAAATGCAAAGCACGACTACCACACTTAGCAATGTTCAGTCTTTAAACCTGACTTATCTGATAAAGTATTTAGCAAAGCATTTTGGTAAGTGCAGCGTCCCTTTGTCACACCGGCCCTTGTGCAGCCGCTTGAGTTTGCAACAGCGTCTTTGCTCCAGGAGAACGGCTGCAAGTGTCTGGTGGAAGTGCTCCTGTTCACTCTGGCGTTCTGGAGGAATGGAGCCTCTCTTGGCAGCTGCTGGTGGTGGTTTGCCATCTTCTGACCGGTGTAAATACTTGCATCCCATTCTTGCTTCCTTGTCCTGAAGACACTGAACAGCAGCCAACCTGTTCCCTTTTAAGACTTTGTGACCAACACTTCGAGGACACCAGGTCAAAAAGATGTAATGCCATAATCTAGGATATTCTGATGTGAATTTGATTGTTTGGATTATGTGTTAATATTTGAAAATAAACTTTTAAATTGATCTCTTGTGTCTAAGCAGCTGTTATATTGCTGAAACAAAACCAAAAAGAAACCCATACATCTGAATAATGCTGGTGGTATTATAAAGTGATTTCAGAAGTCTAAAGTCATTACACATACTTCAGAAGCTGATGAGACATTTGTCTGACTGGATGTGTTTTATGTTAATGTTTGCTTCAAGGCTGAATCTTCTAAGTGCCTTTACTTACTAGATACCTTTGCTTATTAGATCATAGCACCCAAGTTTTGCTAATTTAGGATGTTATCAGAGTTTAAGTCTTATGCTAGAGATCTTTCTTTTATTGGGCAGTTCTATATGGAAATTATTTTTGTCAAGAGTTCTTTAGATTGAAGTGTGGGGGTGGGGTTTGGGGTTTTTTTTGTGTATTGGTTGGTTTGGGGTTTTTTCCCCCCAGCCAAGTATCTCAGTCATTGAAAAGATTCTGGTACAGCTATGTAAATGTAGCATTGTAATACTTACTCTACTGCTATTGAAAAGTAATTTAATGGTTGAGTATCTAACTGTCATTTTCTATTTATTATGGAAGACTTCTTTGTGAAGTAAGGAAACATTTCTCTTCAGCTGCTTATAAAAATGGTTTCCAGAATGGTTAAGTGGATAAATGTTACTAGGCTACACTCTAAACCACTTGGGAGGTGAACTTTTTACTCTGGATCCCTGTCCAAAGGAACCAGACTTTTTAAAAACTCCAGAACAGCATGAGCTGGTGCTGCTGAGGCATTCTGCCTGTCTGTCACATTTCACGCCTCAGGGAGAGCCAGAAGTGGAGAGTTGTGACTTCTGGATACGTTCTCTGAGAAGAAATCTCCCGATGGTCTTTGCTTGAGGCGCAGGCCATTTAAGAAACGCAATGTGTCATTCACAAACAACCTTCTGGTGCTCGTTATGAAAACCAGCACAGGGCTGCTTTGTTCAGGGATGAAATACTTCAGGGTCCAGCAGGTTGACCGCCTCTATTTCAAATGTACTGTGCATTGAGGGGTCCTCCAAAAGAAGAAAATGGTCTCATAGATAACACCACAATGATCAACGAATTACAGTATGACGTTATTTGAAGTGTGAACCCTTAGGAACAGGTTTCCTGAAAAAATGTAAATTGTATCAATAATTAAAGGAAATACCATTTCTATGTGTGTAAGGTTAAATCAGCTACAACTGTTATTCTTGTAATATTAATGAAATGGATGCTTGCAAAGCAGTTTTTCTTTTTTTCCTCCAGTTGGTCTTTCAGTTGCTCTTGGGAAGTATAATTGCCTAATTTCCCAGGATTGCTATGTAAGCTACTGATGTTGCAACTGTCTGCTTCATTGTCTTTTTCCTCTTTCTTCCCCCTGCCCCCACAAAACATGCAGGAAGTAATTTCGGCACTGCGAAGGATCTTGCAGAAGAAATAAGATCATTAACATCTGAGAAGGAGGGACTGGAAGGACTTCTCAGTGAACTATTGGTTCTGAGTGCCAGAAATACACGAAAATTAGAGAGAATTAAAGATGATTACACCAGACTGAAGCAAGAACTTGAACAAGGAGAGACTGCTTTTGGTAAGTAGTTTACAGATTGTTACAGCTTTTTGCTCAGTCCTAATCTCCTGGAGGTATGTTGGGATTGATGAATCGTTCTGCATTTCACAAAACATACTGATTGTTCTGAGGGAAGTCTGGCAATGACCTAGATAAGCAGTATGTTCAATATCCTCTCAGCTGTTTCCCCCGGAGTTGGGGGAGGCCGTGGGGAGCAAGGGATACCCCAGCAATATAAAACTTTTTGAATTCCATCTTAGCCCAATTCTCAAAACCTTTCTTTTGTAAGCCCATTTTTGTCATAGTGATGTTGGCACTGTGCTTGTATTCACATGCAGAGGAACATGTGGTCTTTATGCAGAAGCAGTAGATGCGTCTGGCTGTGACTACAGGAACATGTTTATTGTATGTAACTAAGTGTTTAGTGTGTACATATAGAACACATTTGGTGGTGGGTCTGGACGTATGAGGTGCAAGAGTCCTGATTCTGAAAACAAGAGTTCTCGTAGTAAATTTGTGTCTGAGGGGGAGTTCAAACAGCTTGCCAAATGCTGCTCTCACACAACTATGAGCAGTGTGCTTGGGTTGTAGTGTCATGATGGAACTGGGGAGGTTGTCTGCATTTACTGGGAAAGCTACAGACAAATTATCAAATAGCAAAGTGATTCCTAGACTTGACTTACTCTCTTGTCTGCTCTACCCATTCCTGAAGTTGAAGCAGATAAAATAGCCTTGCTGCTTGCTTAAATGAAAAGGCTCAATAATACTTGATTGACTACAAATGTACAGTTACTATAATTACCTCTAAACAATTAAATATAATTCTGAGAGCTATTTTATATCTCTAGGATTTTGAAATCTTTCCTATTTTGGGATCTTATGAGCAAGCAGTAGGTTGGGTGAAGAGAGGAAGGCGCTTCTGTTTTAGAAGCATATGAAGTTTCTTCATAGGCAAATAGATAAGTAGAGCTACCTTAGAAACAAAAAGATTTGTAGGCAGCTGGATACATCTAAGACAATGTTTTAAAAATGCCTAGAACAATGTATATACACACACACTTCTGGATGAAAATAAAAAAAAGGTTCCTCTTTTAGAATGTAGATAAAATTAAAAAAAAAAAAGATTCCTCAAATTTAGTGCATTGCAATACAAACCCAGAAATGCAGATGAGGCAATGCTTCTCCTTCCTTGGATTTTCAAGAGAGTTGAAAAGGTTTATGACCTTCTAATCAGTCCATTTTGTTTCTCTTTTGTTTCTAGGATGATTAAACTTCCTATAATACACACGTACCTTCTCATTTGTGTTTTAATTCAGCAGGGTTTTGAATAAAGCCTGTGCAAGACTCTTGCAGAAGCAACAAATCGTATCAGTTCTTTTTTTCCTTTTGCATTTATATAGCTCTAAGGAGATGCCTTCTTTACATGTCCTCTACTGCCCATGATTTGTGACAATAAATTTCAAAATACTGGGTGTTTACTATGTAGATTTTTTTTTTAATTTATTGTGATTCTGTAGGCATAAGGAGAAATCTATCCTTGTGTTAATATAAAATGCTGTCAAGCAGATAGTAGTCAGAGGTACATAAATTGAAACCTGACATCTTCCCTTTTCATTGTCCCTGCCCCCTTTACATGTGATCTATCCTATTTTCTCCTGTAAAAATGGAAATATTTGAGAACCCTAGCATGGGTTTGATACCAACACATTTAACTGAATGTAAGCCTTTGGATATACTCTGGAAAACAGTGTGCAGATGATGTCTTGAGGAAGAGAGGCCACCTTTATGAAACAGTGTTATTTTGCACAGCACTTTTATGTTTAGGGAATAAAGCATAAAGAATTGGAATACAATTTTGTTGCCATTTGTTTTTGCTGTTGTTTGAAAGAACTGGAAATAATTGTGTTGGCTTTGTCTCCGCTATGAAAGGTGTGATTTGAGTTGGGGTAGCTGACCTGACTTACTTCACAGCCTTAGGCCTGGTGTTTCATTTATGCCAGTAAAATCTGTGTTGCTGCAGAGAAAGGCAGTTCTGCCTTTTTTTCTGTGTTCCTGCCCCAACCTGTACACGAGGTCAGGGTTAGGTCCTATACATGTCTATTTCTATGTCATCTGGCACTTGGATTGTTGTTGTGTGCCTGTGAGCTTCTTGAAAACTTGGATTTTTTTTTTTTTTTTTACTGAAAATAATACCATTTTGTATGGAAAATATTAGACAAAAAAATTAAATGTTAAAATGTGTGTATGTTTGTCTTGTGTATAAATTGGTCACCTATTTTTTACTTCATTAATAATTGTTGATTTCTCACAGTAATGCAGATATAAGGAAGCAGACGTCAAGGGAAGAGACTTAATCACACAATAATCAGAGCTGGAATTTTAAATAGGACACATCATTAGCATGTTAATGAATTTTCTCACTCTGTGCCAGCTGCCCAAGTATAAAAGATATTGCAGATGTAGTGCAAAAATCAGGCTTGGCTTACTGCACTGAAAGCTGTCAGTGCTCCCTATAAAGGAAATTTGACAAAAAATCCTTTCATATTTTTAGAGATGCTCAAAAATATGTTTTTCATGTTGGATAATAGAAGCATTGACAAGTAACACTACGTATTAGCATTTTAGGATGAATAGTACTAATTTGCCCTTTAGACATTGACTTTCTTCTGAGGCCGTCAAAACGCTGCTATAAAAGTGATCAACTTTTATTGTCATTTCACAGATAGGAAAGCCAGAGACTTAGAGGTCATGTAATTTACCTGAAATGGTGGTGAAACAGTTTCCCAGCTGATGGTCTAGCATCAATCCTGATTGAATCAATCACTTGCAATAAACATGTGAAACCAAGTGGTGCTGTGATTCTGTGTGAACTTTATATTCTTCTGGACCACGTGGCAGGATGGTTCTGGGAAAATCTTGTGCTTCATCATTGAGCAGACCTGTCTTATAAGGCCAGAAGGTTCTGTCGTGGCAAAGAAGAGAGCTGCTTTACAGCCCAAAACAACCAGACTTGTGTTCCAGACAAGTGAAGCTTAATTACTCGCCTGTCTGCCAAACTGTTGGATTGTGCTTATAAATCCTGGCTTGGGTTGATTGGCATTTGTAACCCAGGGCTGGAAATGAAACCTGCCCTCTTGTTGTGGTTTTCTCACCACCAGTACTGATGGGCAAGTTTTTCTGCTTCGTCTGCTGTATTCTTTTTCTGGCTGCTCTCAGCCTTTTTCTGCCCCTGTTGCACTTTTGGGAAAGCATCTCCTGTAAGTAATGTATGTACACACACAACTAGGGGGGACCATGCTTCCTGATCTAATTGCTAGGTTGTGCTTGCCAAGTCATATTAAGTAGAATTTCTATACTGAATTAATTTCTGGAGGAAATATAAAATAAAGGCTTTCATGCACATGAAAATAGCTTTTTAACCCCTTTAAAAAAAAAAATCAAACCCCAAACTACTCTTTGAAGGATGATATTTCAGTCTTTCTCCTCAACTCTTGTTGCCATCCTTGAGTTTTATTGTCTTAGAAATTGCTTGTGTAAGTCCTAAAGCTCTTACCAGCCTGCTTTCTGGAATTGAACAGATACGTTTATTAAACAAGGAACTAGATGTAGCAGAGGGGTTTCTTGGGAAGCTGGGAATTTCTTTCACACTCAGTCTTACTTTTTGTTCAATGTACACACACTGCACACTTGCACAGAATATCTCACAGTGTTTTGTCCTTTCAACAGAAGAAAAACCTATCAGAGTCCATTTTTTAATCTGCTTTTTTTTTATAAAGAACCCAAATGTTTTGGCTTTAGAATACTACTTAGGAATGAAATGTTTTCAGAACGTACTTCAAAGAATAACAAAAATTCTTCTATTCTTTTTATAGTCATTGTTCCAAAAGCTGCGTATCTGATTGTTATGGAGGATGCAATTAATTAGTCTCTAACAATATTGTGTGGACAGCAGAAACCACTAGTGGCGCTGCTTAATGTAATACTCGCTATTGCAATACTGAAATATTTATGAATAGAAGGTTCTGTGCTTCATATACAATTATATAGGATGTGATTAATCAAACTGTTAATGACCATTTGCTACAAAGCATTTTTATTCTCTTTCAAAGACATTTTTATTCTGATAGGTGCAACAAAGAAAGTCCTGCAATAGAGACACGTGCAGTGTGCTTTGCACCAGGAAATCTACCGGTTTTGTTTGTTTAAATATTTGTTTTTACTAATAGCTGCAATGCAAAAGCTTCTCTATTTCTCTTCACAACTGATCTTTGGAATGCTATTTGAAGACGTCTAAGGATTATTAATAATTTTACACCATTTTCAATTGTTGCAAAAAAGACCACCTAAGTATGACATAAACCCATGTGCCTATGACATAACCAGAATGATTCTATGTTTTGTGTTACTGATTTTTCAGGTGGTGGTTTTAATGTTCTTCCTCGGTGCTAGTTTTTCTGCACCAAATAGGCTTTCCATATTGTTTCTATAGTTCATCCTGTGTTTGAGCAATTATCTGATTCTAAACTGAAGAGCTGAACCTTTTGATTGCTTCTGTTTGAATAAATCATTAAAGGAGAACCCACACAGTGTGTAACACAGATGGGCTTCCGTGAGGAAGAAGCTGCTCTGAGTCTTGCTGTGTCTCCACGTCTACTTTGTGTGAGGTCATTACATTCTGCATGTCACACCTTTATGAAATGCTTGTTGTCATTAAAGTGAGTGTTGAAATTGAATGGCTTATTGCTTATGTCTATGGCCATCTCTGCTTAAACAGTGATGCTCCAGGACTTAGCCAGTGGTCACTCTGGCTTTCACAGGAGGTGTAAAACCCTCGGTGGTGATGCAGTGCAGCTGGTAGCATCCTTTACTCTGAGCTGATGCTCCAAAGTAGCGCTTGGCAGCCTTCCCTTGGGCAGCATGGAAAAGTCATGTCCACATAAGAAAACAAAAGGATAAAGCCACAACAACAAAACCCCCAAGAAGCCCAGTCTTGCAGACCTCCTTTTGTGTTGTCTTGGGCAAATACAGCATGAGTAATTACCCTCTGCTCGTTAGTATTCTCTCTGCTGTTTCATTTGAAAAATTGGTGTTCCTGTATTTGCATGGACTTGCACTGTTATGCTTATTCTGTGCTTGTTTGTGTATCACCGACTGTGAGCATGGGTCTCACTTTCTTGGCTTATTTTTAAAGCACTTGGGATCTTACAAGTTAAGTATACATATATACATCTTTTGGTCTTTATAAGTCTGTAATGGTAGTAACTGCATATCAAATTGTTACCAAGCTTTGAGGATCAAATTCAGACTAATGATTTTCATTCCATGTCATGCTTCCACAAAATCATCCACATCATCTTTGTTAAATAATACTTAACTATAAATAATTGAAGGGTTTTTTAGTGTTATGGAATTGCCTTTTTTGATAGATACTATCAATAGAATTTAGTAGCATAAAAAGAGTAAATTCTGCTATGGATTTCCTGTTACTAAAATCTCAAACATATTTTTATTTTAGACATCAATTTTTGTCATGATTGAAAAGATTGGAAACCAGTATGTTTAAGTGTAATTAAGTTTGCCATATGTCTTGAGTCACTTGTAATTGTGTTTCTTATAATGGTGATTATAAAGGTCCTCTTGTCTGATGTTGTTCATTTAAATATGTAAAATACTTTGGATTTAATTTGGAGCATAGAAGTTTAGACTGTATAAATGCAATGGAGGTATTAAATTTAATCTGGCCCTTCTGTATAATTAGATGCAAATACGTGTAATTCAGAAAATACGAAATATTCAGGCAGCTTGAACTGACAAAGCAGCTTGGTTCAAAGCCTGCCAATATCTGTAGAGATCTTTTGATCAGGGCATTTCTCTGGTGATGCTCAAAGGTGAGCTTCTCTTCTATCTCTTTCTTGCAAGATTGGATGGCAACCACTTTGTTGAAATGTTTTATGTACCTGTGTAATACTTTTTAGACAGCAGTGTGAGGTAATGACACACAGGATAATAACTCCTGAAATGACCTGATACTGATGCTGCAGTCACAGAGGTGGTCATCTACCAGGTGCAAGGAATAGAGCTTGGTCTGAAGTTTTATGCTGAGTCTCTTCAGGCAATATGATGTCATCTTTAACCAGGATAAACATAGAGACATCAAGGCTTTGTAAGTTTAAGGCCACAGAAACACAGAGTGGTTCTGTTGGAATAATGGCAAGGCAATCGAGTGGTGAAAAGCATCGCTGAACAGGTTCCTACTGCAATGGGAGATGGGCAACCTCCCCCCAAAATGCAGTGTGGGCACTTTCTTGTGCTGGTGTGCAGGCAAACAAGCAAGCAGAAAGTTCTGATAGTATTGCAGGCAGCTTATTCCTTTACATCTGAAGTGCTGTTGCCAGCTATATACACGGTACATTAAACTTTTGGAGTGGGCGTCATATCAAATTATTCTGGTTTGCCGTCTCTGCTCTAGGTTTCTGCATTGCTCTGCTTTTTAGTTCAACTCCTTCAGCTGACAGCGATGCAACAGAATAAGTAGGAAGAAGCAACACAGATGAGTTAAATTTGGAATAAATGTGGAAATGCATACCACCAATTTTAATCATTCTTCATTCGATTCTGGTTCTGCAGCTGCATCTTCTGAGGTACTGGGCTCAGATCGAGATTTCACTTTTATTTTTTCTTCATGCCTGTAGCTGTTTTCAAAAAGAATGCGATGCGAAGATGCCAGAAAGCTAGGACTGAAAAGGAGAGAAAGAATAGTGTCTTTTGTTCATTGGCCAGATAGAACAGGTTCCCATATGCAATTCAAACTCCTTTAGCATGACACTAACCCTGATGACAATCAACAAACATTCTTTAGTTTGCCACTTCTGGAGTTTGAATATGTCATGCTAGGAAACTTGTAACTCTCTTCCTGATAGTATACAGCTGCTGTTTTACATGTTATATTAAGAGAATTCCAGTTCTGTTGGAAAGATGCTGTGTCTGACTGGAGCTGCTCAGAGGCAGGCAGAAAAGTCTGTGTCTGGTGGTGGGGTGCTCAGAAGAGGGCCAAGAAAAGTGATGACATGTAGTGACACTTAGCAGATAGGATCAAATTAATTTTCAAAGAAAGGTAAATACTGCTTTACTTGTCTCACAGGTGAGGTAATGGAGGCACTCAGGGAATTGATTTTGTGTTTCTGTTCTTTTTGCTATTTCATATAGGTACTGCCTGTATGTATCTGGCCAGGACCTTTTGAATGGGATTACAGCATGTATTTGACAACTTGATCCCGAAACATTAATAGGTTGGAAGTGTGAAACAGTGTTTGGTCTCTTAAAAACATGAAGTCTTATCGAAAAAGTCAATGAACAGTTGGTCTGGCGTTCACAGGTTTCTTTAAGTTATGTTCCTTTTGGTTTTTTATTCTCAGTGTCATACAGCATGGTTTTGCTTTGTTTTTTTGCTTTGTTTTTTTTTCTTTTTTTTTTTCTTTTTTTGACATTGTTCAAGTTATATTAACATGGCGTGATATTTTCAAATCCCAGAAACGTGCAAAGGGCTCTTTAGGATACTTTGCCTCATTTAGTTTCTCTTGAGGATGAGTATAGAAATGGATAGAATATTTAAGAAATAGTGTCAATTTGTTTTCAAGCAGTACTTCAGTGAAACCAATCTCAGGCAGTTATCCTTTCAAAAATTCAGACTTTCTGCAAATTGAAGATAAAAATAGTACAGCATTTTATATTCAGTTACTGGTTTGGATTTTATTTAATTTTTTTAGCTGTAAGCAAGAAAATGTTGGTTTGGGTCATCTGGGATCACTGACATAAAAGTGATGTGCTGGGAGTATACTGCAGCAGAAGCAGAGAGTGAAGATACTGTTTAACCTTTTAATTGCAGATAAATTTCAGATGTATGTATTTTGATTCAAAATCTTAGCACTTTAGTGTATTTCCACCCGAAAGTTTTCATTCAAGAGTTTTGACAGTGTTCTTGAGTTACAGTGTACAAATCTAATTATATGCTTGCAGAAATACATGCAATTTGTAACGAATTATACATCAATGGTAAATTCACCTCACTGACTGGAGTCAGATATTTATTTTTCTCAGACATTACCTTTCATCTTTGATTTGATAGTGACTGGGAGTATTCAGATACAGCATCTAAAAGTATGTGCATCTAAGCAAAAGAAACCCCTGGCATACCATTCCATTTGGAATACAAGACGTCCCTCATGAAACACAGGGTTTTTTTCTCCAGTTCTTGTTCCTGTTGATTGTCAGATGTAGAGTAATTTCTGCCTCATTCTTTCTTGCTTTTGTTGGTTTAAGGTTTTCTTTGAGTTATTTGGAAATACAGTAGTAAAGATACAAGCTAAACGGAAGTTTCTGTAAAAGATATTGTCAAATAGGGATGTTATCAGCCTTGAATGAGTTTCACCGAATAATTAAATTTTTAAAGTGAATGCAATTACTGTCTGCTGTATAGTTCATTCCTTCAATCACCACAGGGTTCCAAGCATGCTGCAGGCTTTATACCCACAGATATGCAGAAGTATAACCACATCTGGAGTAATGGATAATATTTATTGGAAGGTGGGGGAGGTATAATACCTGATGATAAATCCAGAATAAACCTACTGAAATCCTAATCCTTTCTAGAAGAGCTGGGGTTTGTCCCTAAAATTATTTTAATGCTGCATGTATTATGGTAAAGAAGGCTTTACCATAGAAAACCTCTTCCAAGTGACACCTCTTGCCAAGACAGACAAGTAGAAATACAGAGAATTTAAATGGAGGAAAGAGAGATTATTTGTTCTGACTTTGATTCCCCAAAGAAAATGTATTTACATTTTCTCTAAGCTTTTAGTCTTTTTCTGTACTTCCATTAAATCCTAACTGATTATTCTGAGGCAATGGAAATCTTATTATTTAGAGCAGAGTTAAGTACCTTCCATCTCAGCTTCAGAAACTGAAAGTTTTTGCCCAAGAATTTTCTTTCTCTGTGCTTGGAGATATAAATTGGAGCAAAAGGCAGAAAACCAAGGAATTGCTAATGCCTGGAGTTAGGAATGAACTCTGTGTCCTTCAGTTCGATTTCTCTTCTTCCTTGAGCAGGAACAGAGGCAGTTTGCTGATGCTTCAGTTGATTTGGGCCACAGTTTCCTTGTAGGAGGCGTGGGGGTAACCACTGCTTCTGTTACCATCCTGGCATGTGCTCTGTGCTCCACAGATCCAATACTTGGGCTCGGGAGAGAGTAGTAGCAGGTGATGGTATAAAGCCCAGGGATTTTGTCATCTATAATTGCAATGAATCTGTGGCCTGTGTGCAACAGGTACTTGTGATTAGTATTTCTGATGGCCTGCCAGATTTCAGCTGATAGGCTGAGATCATGTAAGAAATAGAAGAAATTCATAGAACTGGGTATTTGAAACATTACTTTTGTTGTTTTGTTTGAACCTGGTTTCTTTACGCAAAAATATTGTAGTAGAATATAATTAAAACTTTGATGCTAACTGAAAAGAAGATTCAGTCATCATATTTGTGGATGATATCTGTGGTTTGATGTGTATGTTGGAGGCTTGGGTAAAGATAAACAGGCATGTTTGCCAAGCTGCATAAGATTAAACAGTTCATTACCTGTTGGAATTATCAGCTGCAAGACACCTTGCATAATTTGGACTACAACCTTTATATGCTTTTGGCTGGATTATACCTCTTATCTAGTGAGGTGCATTGAAATATAATTAACAATGTGAGCTGGAAATGACAGGTCAAAACTATGTGTATTTTTGTGCAGATAAACAATCCTATATCTGGATCAGAAGTCATAGTAACATTTTATCTACTAATTTTTTCCTAGTTCCTGTGTTCCAAAACATTGTACAGAGAAAAATAATCTGTGCTCTGTGCCAGAGAAAAGCAAATAGACAGCAGCCATGTCTCCTTGTAGGCTTGACTTAAAGAACATTTGGAAAATGTTACATCCTCTGTTAAATTCAGAAAATCCTGAATGTTTTGTTGGGAGAGAATTTTGACAATGGAGGCAGAAATTCTGATCCATCAATATGAGTAAGAGTTTTGCCTCCAGTTTCAGCAGAGTTCAGGGTTTCACCTCTGACATTCTCCACACTGAAGCTGAGCTGAGCTGCTTGGATGCAACTCATCTTATTTTGATGCAAGTACAGTCTGCGTAAGAAAGAGCAGGACTTGTTCAGAAATTCTTTTAACTAGGAAATCCTTCAGCTTTATCACAAAATGATAAATTTTGAAGTTAGTAATCCTCATCTTCTAAAGAAGTATCAGGTGTTTTGAGTGTTTAAGCTAAAAAGCTAGTTGCTGTTGATTTTAATTCAGTGAACTTACAGCCCTTTGACTTTTACAATTAAGTTATTATTTTAGGATATTGTTTCTCTGTAGTTAGGAGAAAAAAAAATTTTTTACAAGTCAGAGCACGTGCAATGTAGCATTTCCAACAGAATCACCTGCAGTTTTTGTTCTTGTTGCTGCAGTAAAAAATGACCTAAATGAAATGTATTGCTCTTGTATTTTCAGGTTTCCAGTGTACAATCTTCTGGGTATATATATGTTCTTGATCTAGTTCTTAATCTATTTAAATGTTCCTTGATCTAGTGATCAAAATAAAAATTTTCCTGTGCCAGCAGAAAAATGTTAGAAGTGTGAAGTTTATTCACTTCTATTCAGTACCTGTGAAAAAACTGTCTGAGTACTGGTGTAACATATCATTGCCCATTAGCTCATGAAGTGGACACCCAGATCCTTAGGTGGAAGGATATTATTCCATCGGGAGAGATGCCCTCTGTAGGCACTGGCTGAAGCATCAAATATGGTGGTGTCCTATTCAGCACCTTAGACTGCAATGCAAAAGCACAGATCTGGATATTTATTAAATTAGCTCTTTTTTTCTCCATATCCTTTCTGTTTTTGTGGTAAGTAATGACAATCTGGGGAAAACTTGGAAATAACAAAATTCTAGACAGGGACACAACATTTCCTGCAGCCTTGTAGTGCTGAATGGAGCTTTTGACAGTTTCTGGCAAGTACTTGGCTTAGTCTTTTGCCAGCCCAAAAAAGCATGGATGGTGTGTCGGTATCGTAGTCCAAGGATGCTTCAAGAGCAAATTGGCCAATACTCAAAAACATTTTGCCTGCAACCTGTCTGTGGTATGGATTATAGACCAGAGGAAAATGAAAAATAAAGCCCATGTGTCCTAACAGTTTTTGCCAATGAGGCTGGTTAAAACCAGTTTTAGATGTGAGCTGTTCTTTGTTCAGTTTAAAGAACAGGAGTCTGAGATCCTTTGGTGGTAGGCTGCAACTACCTGCTCAGAGACCAGAACTTGATAGCAGAAACATATTTATGATGATAGACAAGAGCAGAAGTGATAATTTCTAATGGCTAGTAATTGAAGCTGACAACTTCAGATTACCAAAAAAAAAAAGAGCCTTTTAACTGACAGGACAATTGTCCTTTTCCAGAGTTCAGCAAAGATGTTATTGTTAATGCCCAGTAACTGTTTGGGGTTTTTTATATGTAGCTGCAGCCGGAATCAGTTCAGAGAGATCTTACTGCAGATGAACAGGATCATCAAAAGCAACAACTTCTGTTAGACTTGTGTTCTGGAACTGTTTTTTTTATAAATAGAATAACTAGAGAAGCTATTCCTGTTTTGGTATTTTTTTAGATGAATAAAGCCCAATGTAGAATGGCAACATTTTCTATTAGTGTTAAAATTCATTGGGTTGTGCAGTAATGCCTGATTCTCTTCTTTCCCACTTTTGTCCTGTAATTTTTAATTTACTAGCTCCCAATACTTTTCAATCTCTGCATGGTTTGTTTTCATCTCCATCTTACGCTATATGAAATGGTTTTCTTACAATTCAATAATTCATTGAAGTCCTGCTTGTCTGAGCTCCTAATCATATGGAGCACAATTTCACACCTTTTCCAGGACAGTGTGCAGCTCACCAAGACCACACTCTCTACCTGATTTATTTATTCTTAAAACAAGATGCTGTACACAAGCCTTCTCTGACTCAATTCCTCAAAGGCCCAGTATATAGGTATTTCCTCATTCTTATGCTGCTTTCATTTTGCCTCTTGTGGTGACCCCTGCTGAGGTCACTTATGTGGTGTAAGAGTGGATTGGTTGGGGAAATGGAGACTGCAGGAAAACACAGAACTCTAAAAGCATAGAGTGTTTTACAAGCTCTCTGTCTGACCTTGAAAACCAGTATTCACTGGTCTAAGTGGAAGATGTATTCACAATTTTGCAGGATAAAGTACCAGGGCAGCAGGATCTTTTCCTGTGTTAGAATACTTTGTCACAGTGCTAAAATGCTGAACTGTGGCTGAGAACCACCAGGGTATACATTTATTAGTTTAGTTCTGCTTCTGTAGCATCCCCTTGTAATGTACCAGGCATCCTCTTACTCCTTTCAAAGAAATATAAAGAAGTAAGAAAACCTCTATATTTTAAAATTCTCTGGGGTTTTGGGAGTTGTTTTAAAAGTTCAGAACCCCCAGAGTCTGTCATCTTTGTCATTGTCTATGTTTATTTCTATGTTTATTTTATACCCTCTTCCTACCATTAAACATTCTGCAAAACATGTGTTTTAATACTTCTACATCTCTGATAAATGCCAGGCATCTCTGCAGTAAAAAAAAAAAAAAAAAGTTTTAATCTCTAAAATCTGAGCATTAATTTGTTTACAACTTTTCATTTTCTTTCCCCTTAATCTTTTTACTCTTGTTATGTTTGCTTTCATTGTATGCCTTCAACTTTCTAAGTCCAGTTGACATGTAGTTTTCCTTTATTTCTCTTTTATCTTTCCTCATCTCTGTTAAAACCTTTTGAATTTTTGATATTTTTTATTTGTATCTGTGTATGTGTAAAATGATTTCATTTAGTTTATTATGCTGTTCTTTCATTTCTGATAGTCTTTCCTAATGCAAAAGGTTCCTGAAGTAACTTGCATGGGCCCACTTCACTGTTAATTTAATTTTCTGTTCTCTTATTTTTACTACCTTTTTTTTCCCAGTTTGAGCTTTCCAAATTTGATGCTTAATGTTACTTACTTTTCAAAAAATATGGACCCTCTTCCTTGTTTCATTCCACATGTAGCAAACCTGAGTTACGGATTATTCTTTCCACTTGCATGATTTGTGGCTTGGTAGTTGGGTGGTTGCTCTAAAAGTTGCCAATATTTACTGACAAGTATGTATTTTTCCCAGCCTACATGTTTAGTGCAAGGGAATAACCCAGTTGGGCAGACATTTATGTTTCTTTCTTCTCTGTATATACCTTCTCAGTGTCCCAAAAAATCTCTTTAGGCTGTATTTCGTATTTGGGCAGTGTAAACAGAGGGTGTTTCACTTCACAGTCCCAGAGGCAATGTATCTGAAATTCTCAAGCAGGAGGCCCATCTCTGTGTGATGCTCTACAGTGCCAGGTCCTTTTCCTGTCCCAGAACACGCAGGTGCTGTGATGAAGTGCCTTCAATCCAGATCCTGCTCCTCCTTGCTGTAAGGTGCTCTGCTCTTGGTAGTGGTAACCAGGCTGGACACAACACCCTGTGCACTTTTAGGTGGACCTGCACTGTGGGACAGTTTCCTTGTCACAAACCCAATACTTTTCTTACCCTGCTTATTATGCCTCTTCAATGTGGTGCTTAAAGGGTTTGTGGTGGGGTAATCCTGGCTTCACTGTGCCATCACACATTGTGTGTTTTCCTGCAGCAGTGTTTTCCAGGTTCCCGTCTGTTCTTTCTGTTCTCTGTTAGGAAAAATGTCCATGTTGAGCTGTGATGAAGTACTAAGCTCTTAAGGCAGAGTATGATGATCCCAGAGAGGAGCATTTTTCCTGTATTAAGCAGCAGAGTGCCCAAGATGACTTGGCATTAGAATTATTATCTCTGTCTTCATTCTTCCATGGTGTTTTGCTGCTGAACAGTAGGACTGGTGATAAACTTGTATACCTACAATGTGTCTGGAAATTCCATGAGCTATAAAGTTTAAAAGATTTCTGGAAATAGCCTATCTGAAATGATTATTTAATGAAGAATTCTCCTTCAGCACAGAAGGTATTCTTCAGTGAATAGTTTGAGACTGAGTACTGTGAGCCTTTAAAATGATAAAATAGGTAAAAGGGATAGTAATAGAAGAGTTGCTGTCCAAGAATAACTCTGTAATAAGAGATTAGGTAGGAAAAGTTATCTGTCTGTCTTGTGGTCAAAGGTTGCTAGCACAGGAAAAACTCATTTAGCTTTTGTTCCCCATTCTTACTCAAGGTGATTGCTTTCTTCACATGCTATTTTTGTTATTTTGGCACACTATGTGTGAGTGACAGCAGGATCTTTAACTCTTCCCAGCTTTGGCAACCATCCCCCTGCCTATGAAATGACAGTCACTCTATAGATTTTGATAAGACATTCTTTAAAAGAGAACTTAGTCTGCCATCATTTATTTTATTAGATTGAAATATGTTCTTGCTGCCCTCTTTTTTTGAGAGTTATTGCTTCAACAATCACAGGCAAATCTGATTTACTGTAAACAGTTATAACAGCAGAGTAGGAATGTGGGCTGTAAATTGGTTGGAAAATAGGAGCAATTTGCTAGGAGTGAGAAAGTAAGATTAAGTTAAACTGCTGTAGCACTGACTGAAGTCTTGTACCATCAGCTCCAACAGCTTCACTAAGTACTATGAGAAGCCTTGTGCCAGGTCATCCTTTGCCACTTACTTTGTGCTGGCATTATTGGAGAACACCCTGCCTGGCAGGGTACAGCACTGGCTCAGCCCACTTGTGACTGGTAGTAAATCAGTTGCAATGAAGAAAAAGGGAAAGGGGCTGTTCCTCCCTTGTCCTGAGGAAGCAGCTGCGATTTGGATGCTGCACATAATTTATTTTTATTTTATCTAATGAACTGGAGAATCGGGAGAGATTGGGGGGTGGGGGAAAAAAGCTTCAATTTAAGTGGTGTCAGGGAGGATACACAAAACCCAAGGATGTATTTCAAGAAAAGGTGTTGAATATTGGAAGAAGCTCTTGATTTGGGAATGTATGAAATATTTCCTTCATCCAAAAGCAAATCTTAGGTATCCTCCCCTCGGAAACCTCTGGAATCAGATTAATTAAATTTCTTCTTCCCTCTGCCTCTCCCCTTAAAGAGCAAATGGGAGATCAGTGGCCCAGCACTATGTCAGTGTGCAGTATCAGAATTCACTTTCTTCTGTGTCTAGGATTTGAATCCACCTCTCCAGGACCTCTGACCTGCTGAAGAGGCTCGATGGGTCCCCAGCAGTCAGACATGCTCTTGAGGAGACACTGTGCTGTTGCCTCTGTGTCCTGACTACTATACTAGAGCATTCTCCTTTTAGGGGTTATAAAACTTATCCCTTTTTATCATGCATTGCCTTTCCTAGTGCAAACTGTCTCTGGAGTCATGGAAGTTATAATTATGCAATTTGTATGATTTATTGCTTGCACTCAACATTCACTCTGCACTGCTGTTTCCATTATTTCTGAATTTGATCAATTTAAAAGTTTGATGTTCTTACAAATATCACATCAATATAATTACAGGCATTGTAACATTATTGGCCAGTCTTGTTTGGGAAAGAATTAATTTCAATAGAAAGTATATTCTAGAATGATTTAATTTGGAGAAAAGCCTCACGTTTGCTGAATTTTGTTTGGTGTGTGGGTTGTGTCACTATTTTCATACACAAGAGAGGTGCTTTACTCCAGGGTTTGCACTGTGAGAGGCAAGTTCTGTACACATTAAGGCAGCAAAAATGAGATTTTACTTAAAAAAAAAAAGAAGCTTTTTTAATATGATGTATTTCCCACATGCTACCATTTATACTGCCTCGGAATGTTCCTTTTGACCTTGGTGAAAGGCTGTAATTAATGAGCAATTAGAGCGGTGGCGGCCTTTAGGAGGCAGCGCGAGGGGGCGGCATTGCCGCGGGAGAGGCGCGGCCGCCGCTGGGATGCGGGATGCGGGATGCGGGATGCGGGAGGGAGCCCCTCTCCCCGGACACCCCCGCAGCTGCAGCCCGCCCAGTCCAGCCCGCGGCTGCCTTCGGAGCGCCAACCTCGCCTCCTGCGGCAAAAGGCAGGCTGGCAATAAGATAAACTGGCGCGGCTGCAGTATTTCTTGGTAGCCAGGTGTCCTCTTCAAACTTGATTTAAGGCTGTTATTGAGGGGTGTGAATTGCACTTTGTTCTGTCTGGGTTGTTTTTGAATGTGCACCTTGCTGTAATGTTCCAGATGGCTGTCGTCTTAACAATAGATAAGAATTAAGGATGGTAATAGGGGATATTTTATTTAAATCCACATCTTTATCTTTCATTACTTATTCACATTCTATTATACCCTGGTGCTGTATTCAAAACACTTGAGGATTTAACAAGGGGAAAAATAACCATTTAAATTAGGATATTATGTTGACACCTTTACTGATGGTAATTTTTTCAAGCAGTAGTGCAGTATGGAAAAGCTGGAGATGTTTCACATGGAGGAGGAGGAGGAAGCTTCACAAACTCAAAATTTTGTTTGAGTTGCATTTACAGGCTAAGAGTTCATTCTGAAAGAAGACCAGCTTATGTAATGGGGTGGGGAAGTGCTGCTAACAGGCAGGCTGTTCAGTTAGTAGAACTGGTGAGAAGACTTTTGTAAGACATTTTGCTAAGTCATTAAATTTGTTGGAGCATCACAGAATGTTTTTCTGAGACTTCTGACTAAAACTTCATCAAGCAAAGCAGGTAGTAAATGCAGTGGTCTGGGACACTTCATATCCATGTGCAAGTCCATGCATGGCTTGATTCAGAGTGATCTTGGATACTGTTTTTTTCAGAATGAAGTGGTGGAGAAGTAGAGAGGTCACACTGAGCCTCTAGCACTCCCTAGAGTAGCACCAGATTTCCTGGGATGGATGAATCCACCTTCTCACTTGTAAACAGACACTTTGAGAGGATGAAGGTTTCTTGACACAGTGACCAGACAAGTCTGGGCATTGTCTGACTTAACTTCAAAATATCAGAATGATGCTTTGACACTGAATTATTATCCTTGATCACTGCTGGTGGTGCTGCAATGTGTAATGAAGCCAAATATTGAAATGCCTGCAGAGTAATGAGTGATTGAGCTGCATAAAATGCTTTTTAATAGGGAGCACATTTCTTCAAATGTCAGTACAGTGGGAATAAAAGTGGATGCATTGACACTGTTGTAGATTTGTCTGTGTAGCCACTGTGTGCATAGAATTAGTTTGCTGTCGTGATAACTTTTACTGACAGAGGTGGAAGTACCATTTTCCTTTGTTGCTGGTGGGATTTGGGCTAAGAACCTTTATTTGGTTCATCAATACAGTGCTTAATTTCAGAATGACAGTCAAATGCTTCAAGTAATCACTAATGAAAGGCAGGCTCTTCTATGTCTTGACTTCCATATTCAGGATGGATTTGCTTATGTCAGATTTCTGAGTTATTGGTAGTCTAGATAAAATGAATGTTGGTTACTCTCCTTTCCTACAGCTACAACTCAGCCTGCAGAGGTATTTTATGCATTGATGGGAATTGCACATGAGAATTAGCACTGCATTATAAGCATGGCACTTGAATCGTCTCTTAGGCTTGTTCCATGAAAGTCATGATTTAGGTTCGTTGGATTAGTGACATGGAATGGGGCAGGTGCTGTAATGTGCATGTACACTGACTTTAGAGAGTCAGATATAACATTTTTATAATCCCTTAAGATGATGTATGTTGCTAATGGTTTTAATAGCCCCTTAAGTGTCTCTCTCTTGACTACTTACCTTAATACAAATTTTTGGTTTTAGCATCTATATAATAAATGCAATTTCTGTTTTCATTAATGTTGTTGCTCACCTGTATCTTGTTATGCCCATGCCACATACCATGCTGACATATAGTGTCAGAATTCCTGTGTTAGTAAAGTTAATGTATTATTCATCAGTTTGAACTAGAACTCAGTGGCAGTGTGCTAGGATGAAAAAAAATTTGGATCTGTATCAACAGGGAAGCTAAGAATATCAGTAATTTTCCAAACACATAGAATGTGTTGGATAAAACCTTCCTTTTCGATGCATTTACTTTCTTGTAGAAAACACAAACAGCTGATGGTTGCTGGTAAATCCAGGGTAGTGTGATCTTAGCAAGATAGTGCATATATAGAAGGAAACAGCCCATAACAAAAATCCAGATTCTTTTTACCTAGGATGCACTCTCTGCATGTTTTGGAGCTCAGCAAAGTTGCAGGATATGCATGTGTAGATAAAAGCTTTATCAGATTGATCGAAACATTTATATAACACCTCTGATCAATGGAGTGAAGACAATGTGAAATATGTTTTAGGGGGAGATATTATTATCTGTAAAAATCAATACAAATGTTACAGGTGAATTATTGTTTCAGAATATGATTTGATATATTGAGGTATGCAGCCATTTTCCTTTCAGTGCTAGTGTTGAGCCTTTTTTTTAGCAATAAGAAAAAAAATGTGAATTTCATAATGAACCATACTGAAATGTTCTTTTTCCTTTTATTTTATATTTTTATGAGTTCACTTTACAAGTTCTGTTGTATGGAAGATGGGAAAATCTGCTGTTGGACTTGCAGGTGGATTACATTGCTCTCCGGACTTCTCCCTTGTTCTTCTTTGAAGAACACCTGGTATAAGATTAAATGTGGGCAATTTTAATAAATACAGGTTTCTGAAACCCTTTTACACACAATTAAAGTGACAGCTAAGGAAAGAATGAGAATAATTCGCGAAAGGTAGGTCATCATCACCCAACTTAAAGTTATTGTGTAAGAGAATTTTAAAATGGAGGACAGGATCTAGACCTCTCTAGATCCCAAAGCCTTACAGTCAGCAGTTTCTCTTCCCATGGGCTTGTGTGACATGTCATGAGTGAAGTCCTTAATGAAAGAACTTCTCATAAAGCATTTTTGCTGTTGAGTTTTGAGTACAGCTCTGTTTTGCTCAGTACAGTTTGTCTGGTTTGTGTATGCTGGGACACATCTTAGTCTTCCATCTAGAAAAGTTCCTTAGATGGGAAGAAATTTAATTTAAGCTATTTTCCTTTAAAAGCCGCTCTAAGCATGCCCGTTTGTGTGTGCAGGCACACAGTTAATCTAGCATGTCCAAAGTGCCTACCCTGCTTTGCCTCAGTGTCTCCAGCTTATGCTGGGACTGGACAAGAGTAGGAGTGTGAAATCAAATTTATGTTACCGTGCGTGGCTACTGGGAAGCTTACATCATGGTGGAATCATCAAAGAATACATCCATATGCCTGCTTGTGTACATGTAATTAGTTTTATCCTTTAAGAGTGCAATTATTGATGCAGTAATACCACGCAAAACTGTTTTGGGTCAGGTTTTTTTTTCAGAACTTAATTTTACAGTTTTGACTGTTCAAAAAAATTAAAGTTTCCACTTTGCCTTTTCCGAGGGAAACCGGTGCTTCAGCAAGGATTTCTGTAGATCTGCTTATGGACCTCTGACATAAAGGTTTTCTACTGGGGTCATAGAAACCAGGATTTCTACTTTTGTATCTCAGTCTTGAAGGCTGTTGCTGTGAGCACAACTGAAAACAATTTGTGAAGATCAGTTCAGGAAAAAACTTGGCCCTCAGTTGCAGTATGACTCCCTAGAACACTTAGCCATACATTTGTATGGAAGCTTCTAGAGTCAGGGTGAAATGAGGGGTAAGAATGGGATGGAAATGTTAGAGGGTGGTACAAAACCAGGTTGGTAGTCTTATGAAAACCCTTGGTAAGGAGGCTACTGTGTTACAGTCCTCATTTTCAACTGGGGTGATTTCCTCAGGTGCAAAGCAAAGTTCACATGGAAGCTGATGTGAAGACAGAACTCTTTCATAAAGTCCGTCCAAGGGGATGTGTTTGTGTAAAGTTTTATGAAGGTCCTTCCCATTGAAAAGCTTTCATAACGAAGATGTGATTGCTCAGAGCTTGGAAGGGCTAAATTGTGAGCAGAGGCTTTCTAGGGCTGTCAGAGCAGAAGGGTTAGTGGGGGTTTGGTAGGCACTCTGTGAGGCTTGGTGGGGTTTCCCTTTGTCTATGAATTGCCTTCTTTTGCAAGAACATGTGCATACTGATGGCAGGAGAGATAGCATCTCTTTTCCATGCTGCTGGTCACTGCATCTATCTGCTGAGAGTTCACATTGAGTGCAGCTCTTGCTTGTTGGTTTTCAGACAGTTCTGGTGTGGTGGGCCCAGGGCTGTCCTTTGAGCTCCAAACCAGGAGCAATGTTCAATTTACTTGTTTAATTCTATTTAATTCAATTCAGGAATTGAAAGCAGTAGAATAATATTGCCCTTCTTAAGAATAGCTTTTCAATTTTATATTGACTTATATATATAAATATATATATATATATAAAAAAGACCTTGTACAGTTGCTGTGACTTCTCTTTTCCTTCACCCATCTTCCCTCTCTGCAGGTTTTTTTGGCTCTTCTTTCCTTTGATAATGAATTTATTCACAAGCTGCTGATCCTCTTTGGATATTTAACTGATTTCTAAAGAAAGAAACAAAAAAATTATGGGACTCTACAAGGATAGGCTTTCCAACATAATCCCAGTTTTGGATTAGTTTGAGATTTGTTGAGCTATGCCCTTGCTTGTCACTGTAGTAGCAGTATGCTAAAAGTGGTGTGGACAAATACAAAATCATTTGAGTTGATAAAAAATCTCCTTCTTTATTTAGAGCTTGTTTCTCACCACTCTTACAAAATCTGTTATTGTGTAAGTTTTAGGAGTTGCAAAAAACGTATCTGCCTGCAAGTGCTACTTGACAGCTGAGGGGGTGAAGCTGGAAGCAACCTAACTTGGGGTACAGCTGTGTGTCTTGAGACTGTCTTTTCAATGACATAATGACTATATCTTTAAAAAAAAAAATCATTAATTGTTTAATGAAAATTGATTAAAATAGTATTTTTGTATCTCAGTAACAGAATGAACAGAAATTATTCTGAACAGAAATTATTCTGAACAGAAATTGTTATGAACAGGTTACTTATCAAAACCTGGGATTCATTTGGTTTGATTATTAAAGGTTGGAAAACTGAGCCAGAGAAATTAGTTTTCTGAATATGTATTTTCAATTCTTCTAGCTAATTTATCATTGGAAAGAGAAGCTACATTGCAACCGTTTCTGAAACTAGCAACTCTGTAAATGCACACAGCATTTGAAGGCTGTGGCAAATGAGGTAGGAGTGTTCATCTCCCTCACTGTACTCCTAATGTAAATTACTTTCCTGAATATCCATTTTGTGTGCAGGGAGCAGTACACAGCAGATGCTTCATAAGCTTAACTGAGAGCATTTGAAAAACAAACCGTCTCTGTAAAACCTGTCTCATCCTTGGATATCAGTATTTCATTCAGTGCTGGCATTACTTCTTAGAAGAAAGTTCATCTAAGAGCAACACAGGCTGCATCTCTGCATAAAAGCAAACATTCGAGATGGTGGAGGTAAAGTTGTTAGGGGTATGTGATCCAAGCTGGAGTTTATAACCAGGAGTCTGTAATATCTTAGTATGTGTGTGAAATATCAGATACTAAAAGGAGGAGTTTGTCAGAGGAGTGTCCAGGTGTGCCATGCAGGCTGCCAGCAATAACTTGCTCCCCCTGATCTTATAAATAGTCTGTGGCTTGTTATGTTTTAATTCAGAACACCTTAGAGGGCAGCATGTCATTATATAACCATGTATGTCCCTATATGCTCTTTCAAAAATTAACTTTGGCAGATACTAAAATGGTGAGCAGACTTGTTGGCTCCTCACATGGGCTTCTACAAGAGTTTTGTATGAGCCAAAATAGTGTCAATAAACGGTATAAGCTGTGGATGAAACATTTGCATGGAAACAGAGAAGTACACTGATACGGGTTCTTTTAAATATACCCCTAGTGATTAATTGTTATACAAGAAGTGATGTCTGACTATGCTTTTAAAAATGGTATCACTCATACAAGTTGTATATGTCTTTAAAATGCTCTTCATTTTAGTCTAAACTTTAGATTAAATTTTAGTCTCAGTATTTATTTTCTTCCATTTCTCAATAATTTGTGTCCTCTTTGTCACTTCTTTCTGCCATTTTCTGTACTTCTCCGAATGAACTGGTTTGTTTTTTGGGGTTTTTTTTTTGAGTGTTCTGAGGCATTTTCTGTGTTTGTAAAGTTCTTTTTCCTGAGAGAAGTAGGAGTTATTCTTCTACTGGAATGTACATGAAGACTCCTGTTCATGTAAGGGTTCATCCCTTGAAAATAATACTGTGTGCTAGCTCTGACTTCTTCCCTCCCTTGGATCTGGCTATTATTTGTTGAGCACTGTCAACACACTTGACGCTGTGTGATAAAAAGAAAGAGGAGGATGGGCTTTCTGCCCCAAAGGGCTTGCAGTCTGTTAGATGCACAAAACAGATAAGATAATGCTAAATATGGCACCGGTCAGATGCACAGATTAGTCTGAAAATGCCACAGATCTTTTTAATATAACTTCCTCCTTTGATGGATGTAGTCTGTGTTTTAATGAAAGTATAAAAACACTCTTGTCTTCCCTGAAGACTTTACAAAAAGCTACATCTGACTAACTGACAGGTAGGATCTATCATGCCAAGCTTAAGCTTATTGCTAAGCCAACATATCTGATAAAGATGGTTTGCCTACTGGCAAAGAATTAATTGGATTTCATACTTTGAGTCCTTTCTTTTTCTCCGTCATTATTATCATGGAGTTCCAGGAGGTAGAGATATAAAAGACCTATTAAGCCATCCAAGCAATAGGCTTCTCAAAGCCTGCCTTCTATTACCCTTTTTTTTCTTGAGAGTCAGACGTTTCTTAATTTCATCTTTTTATTCGTAATTGTATCTGTTTTTTCCATCCTAAGTAATTCATTTTCTTTATTGGCCTACATATCCTTCATATCCTCTTTCAAATATTTACAGGTTGTAACTGTGTCCCCCAGAAAGTTGTTCCCTATTCAACCTTTATGCAGTTAACTTTTAATGTCTTGATGTAATAACTCTCTTCAATCTTCACTTATCATTTTTGTTGCTTCTCTAATAACTCTGTCTAATGTGTTATCTTTCTGGTAATGAGGTGTCCAGAGCTGAATGTAATATTCTGTACGTGCTTTTGCAAGAGTTCTGCCGTGGGGGACTTTCAGCTCTCTACTGCAGGAAGTCACAGAACTGCTTAGGTTAGAAAAGACTTTAGGATTCAGCCACTAACTTAGCACTGCTAAGTCCACCACTAAACCATGTGCACATGGAAATGTGGACAAAACCCCTTGAGCTTTATTGTGCTATATGGTGTGGCAAACAGGAGACCAACTGATTCAGATGACAATGGTTTTGTATTATTCCAGGTGATAATGCAATATTATGTGTGTCTTTCCATGCAGGTGTGAATGGGATTTTCTAGATTTTTATTTCTGCAGGAGTGAACTATAGTCATAAAAAATATTTGTTTCTTTTATCCCCTCTTTATAACATAGGCAATTAAAAGCAGAACAGGCAAGTGAGGTTAAAATAACACGGAGGCAATTGGCAGTGCCCTGCTGCTGATCGCTCCTTTGAACATCTGCTGACACCCTCAGGGGAATATGGTTGGGATAGGAGTGATTTCTGCTGACTCATTATGGTTTATTAACACCAAATTGAATATATTGGCAGTGTAGGTGTCCCTGGGGAGCAGCTAGGAGAACCAGCACTCTGTAGATGCGCTTCATTTGCCTGTGATTCAAAAAAATAAATCCTCACTCCGGGAATGGTAGGGGGCTGGAATCAGGATGTGAATGATAAAGGAAAAGTGCTCCTACAGTAAACCCTCATTACTTCAAGGTGCATTGAGGGAATTTCAGCTGTGATTCATATCCTCTGTGTAGCAGAAGATACAAGACTGGAGAGTGATGGGGGCAGGGAGAAGAGGCCAGGGAAGGGCAGCCTGTCCTGGTGGTGTGCTCGGGGCCAGTGCCCCACGCAGCACAGCACCACATCCGTCTGCAGATCCCAGCATCCAGATACAGACCCCCAGCAAATACACTGGTGTGGGTTTAGAACCAAAGGTGGAAACAAATGGTCTGAAACTGGGTTTGATACTATCAGGAAACAGCAAAGAACTAAGCTTGCTATGATGTGTTAATCACATTTTTTGTCTTTAGCTGCTCGTGTACAAAATGGAGTTATGTGCAGTTAAAATTTTAACAGGAAATTACAGTCACCGATCTGAAGGGACGTTTGGACTCCAAGTAACTGGGATCCCAGTTTGTTTGAAACTGAAGTTTTGACATCTCGGTGTCATTCTTGTCTCTGCTGCAGGAGCTGTGAGGTCATTTTCTGTTTTACTTTATTTGTCTGATTCAGTTCAGCGGCTGGTTTATTGTGCACTGAGGAGCTGAGTTAAAATACTGAGAAACCTATTTCTCCTCTTCCAATCTGCAAATAAAAGCTGTGTTTCAACAAATACATCTGTCATGGTTATAATCTTGGAGTAATTTGGGACGCCGAACTGATTGTGTCCACTCCCTTATCTGAGGCAATGTTTCCTCCTGATCAATTTAAAATACAAATTTGGATAAACTTAACTTTCTTCATATGTACACAAGTCATGAAAAAATAATTTATTTAGTGAATTTGATGCAATTTTTTAGTGTTCTTTGTATGCCTTTTAAGAAGAACCCACTGTCATTCAAGCTGAGCTTTGTGTAAACATTAACATCACAATAGAAACACAGCTTACTATTTTTTAATAAAAGAAACATGAAGGTAATACAAAGGTACAATTCTGGTAGGTTATAACTCTTTTAATAGCATTTCTGTCTTGTACTCTCAGAACATAAAGTATGTATTCTGACATACAGCATGATTTGGTTGTGGATGAACCTGTTTTGATGATTGCTGTGCAAAGAGAGTCACATCACTTAAAGGTGAGCTAAAAAGTAGAAGTGTGGATTAAGACCAATTTAAGGTCAGGCGGTGTTTAAATTAGAACACTGTTCCAGAGAACAGAATGGCAGCTTTTTTTGCTCCCCACTTTGATATCTTTGGCTCCTGCATTCCTGTGCAAGGCTTGTGGTTCTTTCAGGATAAATTTTTCTTGTACTGTTCACTTCAGCAAATAAGTGTTGGTGGAGAGTGTCTGAGTGGTCCCTGAACTAGCAAGCTATGGTTCTTGTTAGCACTGCTTTGGGGTAGTTTGTTCCCAGTGTCTGGGTTTGTATCCCGGTGTCTGGGATGGTTTTCTTCAGTGTTTAGTCCTCTCCTTCAAGTACCTAGTTAGAGGCAGACCCTGGTTTTGTGCAGGAGGCATGGTGGGTTGCTCCCATTGTTTTATTTTACAGTAATTCAGAGCAAGCCTGATATCCTGATAATATGAAAGGAGATCAAGCCTCCCAGAGGTACTTAGTTCTCCTTCTTCTTGTAGGTGATCACAGATGAGTAGACATGTATTGTTCCCAACCTTCTGGCATGCTGAGGACAACAGAGAGGAGCAAAGGGCAAACTCACTTGCCTCATTACAGTCTAATTTTTTAATTTATTCCTTAATTTTTCAGTCAGCCTTACACATACCGAATACGAAAGCAATGTGTTGAAGCAACAGATGCAAACATCAGCCTTGAACTGCAAAGCACGTTCCATGCTTTATTCAGTGTATCTTACTGGGTGATGAACTGATACATGCTGAGGGAAAAGGAATCTGAATTAAATTAACTGAAGAGGAATGAATACTTTGCAAGCAGAGTAGCATTATTCTTCCAAGTTTCTGAAGGGCTTTTTAAAGCACAAATTAATTAGTCTCCCAGCCCCTCTGAGATAAAGCTCCTTTTACACAGGGTTGAGGCCAGGAGAGACTGTTCCATTATTTAGTCTGACTTTGCCCTTTGTGTGTGCCAGGTAAATGCTTTCTTAATGTCTCTCACAGACAACCTGTTGTGACTTTTCCTACTGGTCTTTAGTAAGTTATTGAGGTCTTGAACTGAAAGAACTGGGTGCTGCAAGGCAGATACCTGGCTTCCAGGTGCTAAAGCTTGCTGTGCGTGGTGCGACGCTCTGTCATGTGTATGGGTGTGCTTCGTGAGAATTAGTGCCTTGGGTGGGATCTGCAGCCACTGCTTACAGCTACCCATCAGAAAGGCTAAAGAGAGACAGGAGTCCTCAGCCCTGAGTTTCTACAGAGCTTGGCTATTTCACTCAGACCTTCAGGGAAAGGCTTCTTTTCATTTGAGCTCATAGGCTGTTGCCCTCTCCTGAAGACAGGACAAAGTATCGGCAGTATTTAATTTCTTTTATCACCTGGAGGGATAGAGACTGACAAATTTCACTTTGTTGGAGAATATCCAGACTGCCAGGGAAAGAAAGAGAAGCTTTTTAGGTTTACTGCCAGTCCTCTTTGTCTCTAACCAAGAGGATACATAATAGTGTTTCCTGGTGATCTCATCTTCCTCCCTAATGAGCAATGGAATATTTTAACTACACTGATACCTGAGACAGATGTTGAGCTATGTGTTCTTGCCAAAGCAGGGATACTAAACCCGTGAGGCTTTTGCTGGTGGTGAAACTTGAAGGTTAGTGAACTCAGAGGCATATTGAGTGGTTGAGACAACCAACAAATTACCAGAATAATTACAGCATCACTTTTCGGGATAATGAGAAGTGGTTTTTCAGAAAATTTCCAAGTCTGAAAGGTTGTTAGCACTGTATTAGAAATCAGCATCTAATTGTTTTCTTCCCTTTCTCTTTATTATTGTACTATTCTAATTGTCACATAATGATTTTATAGTGTTCCAGAAGAGGCAAAGTGTAGAATTCTTCTATTTTTGATAATTTAAATTTAATTTGTTGCAAACTGGATCTTAGGATTCTATTGAAGTTTGCTGATCTCTTCTGCTTATTCCCTTGGTGAATTCCAGTCTGTGACAGTGAAGAGTGATGTGGTGGAAATATCAATACCAGTATGAGTGAAGAATGGCAACTTTAGAAAGGAAATGGCCAATTGCAGTCAGTTAATTCTGTAAGAAATTAAAAGTCAGGACGTGCAAAATAATATCTTATAAAGTAGCTGTCATGACCTGCAGGAGTCTGTTCCTAAACAGATCGAGCTTCCTGTTAACATCTAACATTAGACTTCAGTGTTTATGGAAGAGGAATTCACGCTTGATTTTTTTTTTTTTCCTGCCATGTTTTTACCCCCTATCTATGACTTGAAGGCTTGTGCCACTACTTTTAACTACTCTGTATATGACTTAGGGAACTCTGTTCAGATCAATTGCTTCTGAAGAGAATGCCAGGGAGAGCTCAATGAAATGTTTGTTCCACGTCTGATAGGTCTTTAACTCTTACAGTAGGCAGGCAGTCAAGTAGCTTCTAATATGCTGGTGACTGCTCTGCTATCACTTCAAAATGGATGTGTCAATTATCTTCTCGTGCTGTATATTTAATGGTCAGATCAGCCTCTGCACTGCAATTTTAGTTTGTTTTTACTGTACCCTTTTTAGTCGTTGTTCTGGATGGCGTATTTCCAATGAAGTCGCTTTATTGAATCTCTTAGGTGAAATTAGAGGAGGAGAAGATTAGAATGGAATTGTTAATACAAAAACATACTTCACTGAATTACTGAGGGAACTACTTTTGAGATGCTTCTTGCTGCAGCATGTATGGATATGAATGTATTGATCATGTATCAAGCAATTTTTTGCAGACCACACGCATTTTTTCTGCTAAAGAAAAAAGAGTACT
Organism: Monarcha castaneiventris obscurior; assembly: GCA_026261815.1. NCBI lineage: Eukaryota > Metazoa > Chordata > Aves > Passeriformes > Monarchidae > Monarcha > Monarcha castaneiventris. The sequence continues at coordinate 5,939,991 of JAMPIT010000472.1, forward strand.
GTTTATTTGTGTGTATGTAAGTTTTGGCTTTCTTCTTGAATACTTTATTTTCAGCCTTAGTTCTGTCACTCTGAGCAGTAGTAGAGATTTTTTTTTGCATTCACCCCCCTCATTGCACAGCTTAGTGTGGACGTGTTTTGAGTTATCCTCCAGTGGGCAAGTACAGACCACTTCATTCTCCCAAAAAGCACAGAATGAATTATCCTTCTTTCCTCCCTCTTCCTTTCTCCTCCTGACTTCAGCATATTTGTGTTGCCTGAAAAACAGTCTTGCTGTGAAGTTTAGCAGAAGCCCATTGTATAAACCCCAAGCTTGGGCTGCTGTCAGTGTTCTGCAGTGAATAAAGCAACATTGGTTGCTTTATTGTTCTTCAGTTTCTTATGGTTTTTGGTACCTTTTGTGATATCATCTTCATTTATCTGGAACAACAAAAGGGGCAATAACAGATGAAGATGTGGGGATTTCAGCTGTGTAGTAGGTGAAGTCCATCATTGTGTTTACCTGTCTGGGTAACAGTGAATAGAAGAATAGTAACATGTTGTTTTTTGGGGTTTTTTAAAAATCTTTTTCATGTTTGCCTTACTTTTAAGGGGAAAATTTCCTGCTTCTGTCCTGGGTACCTGGGAAATGGCTGTGTGCAGCTCCGATGTGAAGCATTTGATTGCATTGATAAGTTCAGCAGAATTAATGTCCACAGCAGTAATTTGTTGTTCATGTTTTTTGTTCATCATTGCCAATTCTGCCTAGTTAAAGTCCCCTCCATTTTTAAAGACTCTCTCTAGTCACCAATTTTACTGTGAACATTTGTTTGTATCACCCACTCCTTATTCACCTTTGAGATTTAACAATTGCTGTGTGCAACAATCTAATAGTCAGTAATAACCTAAAAAACAACAAAACCTGGAACTTCTCCAGGGGTAAACAGCATCAAAGCACTCAAATTATAACCTTTTATAACTTTTAGAGGTCTCTGCAGTTTACTTTGTGCTTAAATGACTTGGAGGTACTTCTTTTTCGTTCAGACTAGTACATATTTATTACCTCCTTAAATCAAGAGAGGCATGATATTCTAGTATTGCATTTCATCCTGTCAGTCCTGCATCCTGGTTGCTTCCCTCCCTTCGACATCTGTGCCCCTGAGAGAAGCAACTACTACAGCTGCTGCTCTTTCAAGTTGCCTGCCCTCTCCTCCTAACCCTCAGTTGCCTTACTCTCTTCTGAACTTTTCCGTGTCCCACTAAAAAATAGTCTGACACTCCAGTCTCCATGAAGAATAGTTAACTTCTGCTTGTCTTTCTTAATAGTTTTTGTAAAATCTGTGAGCAGAGTGGGAATTAGTTGGAAGATGAATCAGGCTGTTTTTTCAAATAAGGAATTTTTCTTGTATTTTTAAAAACTGCCCGCAACAGTGACTATAATCTAAACTATGGTTAATAACAAATTAAGCACGAAAGAATCCTGTGCACCAGCACAAAAGCTTTGTGATGAATATAATGTTCATGTTGCAGCGTTATCCCCCAGTTCATGGTAATGATTACATTTCAAAGTATCTAAAGAGAAGATGGAGCAACTGTGCTTCTAATGAATCTGTAATGAGTTCTAGGGCTGGGTAACCATGCAGAGTTGAGGGATTTGCATAATAATTGTTATAACTGGACTAAAACTATAGAGCTTTTTTTCCAGAAGAAATGAGAATTGTTGCACAATTTAGTGAAAAATTCAGCTTTTGTAGCTTATCCAGCAATACCACAACCGTAACCAAGGAAAAAAAAAAACTGTAAGGAAGATGCAGTGATGGCATTTCACTTGTGCATGTGTAAAAAGTGTGCTTGAAAGCAATGGATTTTATAGTATGTATAATTACAAAGAAATAAATTTGAATTTTATACTAATTGAGTCTTCTTCAGCCAGTATTAGGATTCAGAAGTGAATAGCTGAGGAGGATGGAGTGTAGGTAAAATAGGTAAAAGCTTCCCCAGCATACTTGCTAATAAATTGAGACAGTTCTTTTTTAAGGAGAGGACTACTAATAGAGGAAAGAGATTAATTAATTTCAGTTGCAGGAGGAAGATCCTTGTTTAGCCCAGAGGTGTTGCAGGCTACCATCGGTGTGGTTACTTATTTGACTTTTTTTGGATTTAGTTTTAGTTTCTACTTAGGTTCTTACAGTATACAGTAAAGGGTTCAAAACTGCATTCATTGATTTCCTGTAACACAAGAAGAAAGAGCTAACACTTTCTATGTTGACTAGGACTAGAGGATTCTGAGGCCTCTAAAACAGTGAACTGGAAATTCTAACTTTTATTATTTTCTATATTGACTTTGAATTTATAATTAAAAATTCCTGTTGCACCGTTTTCCAGGCAGACAATGTTCTACAATAAAATTACTTCATCTATATGCTGCCTGTCTTGGTTTATTCAATCATTTATTCTGTCAGGATCCATTTTTCACTTTGTGAAAGTGTTGCATTTTCTTACCAGTATCAAAGGGCAGCATTACACTGAACCCCATCTCATGTCCGTGTGGTGTGATTGGAGAGGAGTGGTACACAATGCTGTGCTTGTGATTTCAGGCACTGTGCTGGCCACAATCACCACCGTGACTGCAAAAATAAAGCTTTTGTTATTCTTCTCTTTGGGTTTCTTTCTGCTCCATCAGGTGGTCAGTTCGTGCTGCTTGGCCTCCTCTCAGAGCCAGGCTGGTTCTCTTTCTGCCAGGATACTTTCTGCTTTTGTTTTCTATGGTTTCACTGATCAGATTATATTTCTCCAGAAAGTGCTCCCTAGAGCAATTTCAGCTGTTCTCTGCCTCCTGATGTTGCACCACTTGTCTGTATTTTTATGGTCTGACCCTGTCTGATGTTGCTGGATGTGAGGTGCTCTGACAGTACAGTCAAATTCTGGAAAAAGATAGTGGGGTAAAAAAATCCAGAGAGATCCATCTCTTTGGATAGTGGATATGGTCCAAGAGTGCAGGGACAAAACATGTTATAAAAGCTTGTGTGAAGTCAAGCAGTTCATTACCATTTGTAGCAGACATCATCACATTTCATTCACATTGTTTGCTTTCCAGGGGTGCACAAGTCAGGCCTCTCCTTTTCTTTTTCCTGTGCCCTAGATGTGAATGTGCCATCGTGATCCCCCACTGGGGAAGGGTTGAGCAGTTTGTGTATCTGAGGTCAGCAAAGGCAATTGGCTCACCTCAGTCTCCAGCTGCAGGCTGATGAGCTGGCTCATCTCGGTGAGACATGGATGCTGGGCTTCCCACTGTCTTGTTATCACGGGAAGTCTGTTATAAAGATGCAATCCCCATTTCCTGACCCCCAGCTCCTTGAAGCCTTGAGGTTGTAGGAGGTCAACATTGCATGTGGTGCCAGAAAATATGTGGTTAGCACCACACTTGTACCAGTCTTATGGCTCTTGGACTATAACAGAGGGAGCTGTCATTTCCTTAAAACCTGAAGTCCTTGATGTGCTTTCTTTTTTTTAAGCTCTTTGCCATGTTCCAAGTCTCGAGTAGAACAAGCGTTCAAGGTGATTTGAACCCACAAAAATATTTAATTTAAATTTATGTGGTGCTGCTGCTGAACTAAATTGATCTGTTGATGGCATTGAGAACAGTGAATGACTTGATTAGGAAGAGAAAATCTGATTGATAAACTTCTTACTTTCTTGAAGAATAATTTGGCTTCTTTGAAGTAGCCTTGCTTTTGAATCATTACCGTAACATTATTTGTGCATGTGACTGTGCTCCAAAACCATTTTTTTCTTCAAAATGTTGTCTCTAACAAGCTTTATCAAATATTCCTTGCTTCAGTGCAACTTTAGGAACATTTTGAGATTTGAAATTGATATGTTTTCTACAAGGAAATGGTAGTGTTTTGAAAGTGCCCGTCACAGTTTTTAGTTTATCTTGGCTGAAGACAATCAAGAGATTAGCAAGCAATGATTTTTGTCCTTAATTCTCATATCAAAGCTGTTTGTGCTAACAAGATAAAATGCATTCTGAGGCAATATGTGCAAACGCTTGTTTATCAGCAAGAAGGATAAAGCTATCCTCACTTGACCTGAAATTTTTTCTTTGTTTTGTGCTTTTTCTGGATACTTCTAAAACATTTAAATGAAAAAATAATTTATATCTGAATTGCACTGGCACAATTTTATCTTCATGTTTTGTGTTTTATTGTTTAGTTTAAAACAAATCTGTAAGAAGTAAAGGGAATATTAATAAAATAATACTGTTTTTTCAAAAAAAGTTTAATGCTACTGAGACTCATACATTTTTAAGTATCATCAGAAATGAGTTATTTTGTAAAGAAAATTATGACTTCCTACTTTCTAAAGTTATTATAAACATAAATCCATCTGTGACTACTTGTATTAGAGTAGCATGAAGGATATTTCACAAAAAACTTCTTGCCATGGCTTTGCTATCTCATATGAGCCAATTCTGTGTATCCCAGTTGGGCTGCAGAACAACCACATTTTGTGTTTGACTTCCCCTTCCACACAGGCTGTCATTAGAGGAGTTCAGCCCTATGACCCCTCTCTCTATCCTTGTTACATCTTCTTGTGCCAGTTACCTACTGTGAACCATGAATGCTCATCAGGACTTGAAGCAGTAGGCTTCCAGACTCTGTCTGGGAGTTTTATGCAGGTGGACAAAGGAGCTGTGATTGAGGCAAAGAGATTTTCGCTCCTTTTTTCCCAGTGGCAGTACTGTGAGCACTGTCTATTTGAACTCCTTGATTCAATCTGCAGTGCCTCACCCCATCAGTAATTTGTTCTGTCATTCTCTGTCAAATCTGATAGTCTTCATGGAAAAGATACGAGAATCCTTCTAAATCCTGGAATGAAAATTTTTTGTTTCTTTATAAATTCAGACTTCTGCTCCTTGTTCCTGACCACAATTTAAAATTATGCTGTCCTCATTTATCATTATTTTTTATGCAGCATGCTGATGATTTGGGGCTGTTTTGAAGCAGAGCTTTAGTATCATCACTGAATGCTATGGGAGGTTGAACTCAAAATTCATTATTATTAGAGAAAAGGTTTAATTGCTCAGGAAGAGCAATTAAAGGAAGGTCTCGGAGTTGTAGTTTTGTTCCCAAAGAGCTGGAACTACTGAGAGGTGCTGATCTCAGGAGATGACCAGGAAAAAGGATACAAAACTGTCAATGGGAGAATTAATAACTGAACTTACTAAAAATGAACATCAGAGTGAGTAATGGAATAAGGGATTTTTTTTAAAAATTTCTCCAAGTGTTCACATGTTTTCTCTGGCAGGTGGGCACTTTCTGTCTCTTATGAAGAATACTGCACCTAGGTAACATAAAACATAAAACATTGAAACTTGTATGTCTAGCTTGGTTTGTGAGTCTTTTGAAAGATTTTGGTAGTTTTGAGAGGACGGTTATGAATATGTTTCTGCTAATGTGGGTCCTTCCTGCTCCTTGTGTTTTGTGCTGCATTGATTCTTGAGGATGCTCTGATTTTCTTTTCATCCTTTTCTTTCACTTATAAATATTTTGACTTAGTTGAAGCCACTCAGAACAGAAATAAGTTTTTCAAGGGGCTTTTTGAGGCATCTCTTAGTATTTTTTTGTGTTTTTGCTAGAAAGCCTGAAAGCATTGTGCTTTTAAGCAGAATTTTTATCAAAATTGTAAAGGGAAATGTGAATAAAAGATAGCAATAGGAAGAAAGCTAATCAAAAGCATTAAATGGAAATACCATTTGACTTGTACTTGGGCTGGGTGCTCCCTGTTATGCCCTGTGGCAAGTAACTTGCCTGTGATGAGTTGTGCTGATGCAGCACTGGAGACAGCTGTTCACACTGGGGGCAGTCTTTGTGTGTGTTGGCCATTTCAGTCTGTGAGGGGATGGTAGTGCTGAGCTGGGAGCATATTAAGTAATGCAGCTAAAACGGGATTTTGCTGACAGCACTTTTATCAGCCATTCTTTCAGAGATGCAGAGACCTAGATGTCCATGCAGAATGGTCCTGTTTTGTGATGTCGTATCTTTCCATTTCAGTTTTACTGTTTTCCCCCCTCTCTTCCCATCCTGTGAATCTATTGGATTCAGAATGAAGTGCTGTGGTAGTCTTTAACCCCTCTCTCTGCAGCAGTTCCTGTGCTTATGATAGGCCTTGCCGTGTCCACGTTCCCAAAGGCTGCCTTCCCCCAGCCCACCTGAGCTGCAAATGTTCTGCATGTGGTTTTGGGGTGAGGCTGCATGCTGACACTACTCTATAGCAACAGAGACAGTTGGTGCAGATACTAAAGCTTTGCCTGCAAATAGATGAAATACCTTTGTTGATAGTCTTTTTGAAGAAGGGTGAATGGAAGTAGAAAAAAAATTTATGAAAAAAGGAGGTCAAAAGCAGAGCCTTGCTGAGAGGATGAAAGGGTTAGGTATTGTTTCTGTGGTATGTACCAGCTGATTAACTTTTTGCTTTGACTTTTGCAAGTTACAGTCTCCCTTGGAGGAGAGTTTGAGGGTCCCCTTGATAGGCATAGTCTGTCACAATAAGTCATAAAATCTGTCACCTAGGGTGCCTTGCCCTCCATGAACTGTCGGTATGTCCCAGCTGTCCTTTGGTGTGAGGGGTGACACATCCCTGTGCTGGAGGCTGGAAAGCAATCTCTCTGAACAGTGGCTGTTTCTGGTATCAAGGATATCCCCAGTGAACTTCTGAATCATTCTGGTCCTTCAGGTGACACAATGATCCAGCCCATTATCTGGGGTGAAACATGCATTGGCAGAGTGCAGCATATCCTCTTTTAACAGCTGAGGACAGGACTTGCTTTCACCTCGGTAATGCTTTTAGAAATGAAGCACCAGAAATAGCCTTAACTTTGATTGTGTTTAACAGTCTTAGGCTGTGGGTCTGTTGAAGCAGTGTGCGGTTTGGAGGAGCAAACTGAGCAGTTGGACACTTGGATTCAGCTCCTGTCTCTGATCCTGGACTCTCAGCTGATGCTGACACGATACCCATGTCTTTCTGGGTCTCTGTTCATGTAACTGTGAAATGGTGAAGCAGTTCCTCTCTGTGAAGAGCATCACTTATTTTTTGGGATTCATCAGCAGATGGTACTCATTTAAAGGCAGGATGATGAGTGGTTTATAGAACTGTAGAATGTTAAGGGTTGGAAGGGACAGGGACATGGGTAGGGACACCTCCCACTAGACCAGGTTGCTCAAGGCCTTACCCAGCCTGGCCTTGAACACTGTCAGAGTTGGGGCATCTACAACCTCTCTGGGCAACCTGTTCCAGTGTCTCACCACCCTCACAGTAAATAATTTTTTCCTAATATCTAATCTAAACCTACCCTCTTTCAGTTTGTACCCATTCCCTGTTGTTCTACCACTGCATTCCTGACAAAGAGTCCCTCTCCGGCTTCACTGTATCCCCCTTTGGATCCTGGAAGGTTGCAATGAGGTCTCTGTACAACCTTCTCTTCACCAGGTTGAATAGACACAACTTGATCGGCCTGTGCTCATAGGGGAGGTGCTCCAGTCCTCTTTATCAATGTTGTGTCCTCCTCTGGACTTGCTCCAACAGTTCCATGTCCTTCTTACATTGGGGGCAGCAGTGCTGGATACAGGACTCCAGGTGGGGTCTCACAAGTGCCTTGCATACCTCTACTCTTGCTCTACAAGAGTAGAGGGGTGGAATCACCTCCCTCGACCTGCTGGCCACGTTCCTTTGGATGCAGCCCAGGATTTCCTTCATTTTCTGGGCTGCAAGTGCACATTGCCAGCTCACGTTGATTTGCTCATCACCCTTCACCCCAAAGTCTTTGTCCACAGGGCTGCTCTCAATCCCTTCTCTGCCCAGCCTGTAGCTGTGCCTGGGGTTGCCCCAACCCAGGTGTGGGACCTTGCACTATGCTTTGTTGAACTTCATAAATTTGCATGGGCCCACCTCTCCAGCCTGTCCAGGTCCTTCTGGATGCCATCCCTTCCCTCTAGTGTGTTGACTGCACCACAAGGCTTGGTGTCTTTAGTGAACTTGGTGAGGGAGCACTCAATCCCACCATCAGCATCGCTGACAAAAGTGCTGAACAGTGTCAGCCCCAGTACTGACCCCTGAGGGACACCACACTGCTGCTTCCTCGTGGAGGAGGTTGCATGCAGCTGTCATCTGGAGGCTGCTGGGTACAGAATGTCCAGTCCTGGGCAGAAGCCCAAGTAGCCTGGGAGCTGCTCTCTTTTTGCCAAAAGATAATTCCCAAAGGGGTTTTCTATTAACTATCCTGGCAAGTCCAGAGGACATTTAATCTGCTCACTGTTTTAGGAAAAAATGAGAATCCTCATTTTGTTATAGCAGTTGCAGTGAACAAAGTGCACTTACAAGAGGCTGAGATTTACTCTTAAATACAGTCCAGCCATACAAGCTGTCACTTTGGTCTGAAGCTGCTTGATCTGAAATAGCTGTGGTTCCCATCAGCTAGCATTCCCATCAGGGTACCCCAAGTACATTGTTGCCTTTGTGCTTTTTGTAAGAAGTTTTTTCCTGAAATAGACTTTCTTGGACAGCGAAGGATTTTATTTTCTCTGTTGTCCATCTGATTCCTTCATCCATGTCTGGAATGCTATGATTACCCAATCCACAGCAATAAAGATAATTTAAGAGTCTTAAAAAGACAGCAGAAGCTTGTGGAAAGGATTTATAGCTTATTAGGGTGCCTGTATATTTTTTCTCTGTCTAAAGAACCTTTACGTTATTGTGTCATTTCTAAGAATGAAATTGCCCTCAGGGAAAATTAAAATCCATCATAAAAATGTACTTGAGAGTAGCATTGTTTTTCTAGAAATCACTGTAAATACAAGAGGCGCTCTGAGTAAATAGTGAAGCTGCAGAGCCTGTTTTTGGGCAGTTTAGCACAAAAGAGCAAATATTCTTCAAATAATTGGCAGAGCAGGATAATTACTTTTATTTTTGTTTTAAGTGGGATGTGTTATATCTGTGCGGCATTGCCCATGCCCCATAGAAAGCAGATTACATTAACATATTTCAGAACTGATGAAGTCTTAAGACAGTGCAAATCAAATAGAAGGAATCCAATGTCATTTAATGCCTTTGTTGCTAATTCATTAACTAAGGAGGGTGGAAGATAAAAGGTTAATCAAAGGTGGTTCTTACTAGACTACACGGTGATTTTTGTGGCAGGGTGACAGAAGTTGTTACACAAGGGTTTCTTTTCGTTCCCCTTCATTTTGTCTGCCTCCCCCCTCCTCCTTGTGCTGTGCAAGCTCAGCAGGTCTGTTGTGCCATCTGAACCTGGTAATTCATTACGTGCCTGGCTGGCTGCAGTAGAGGGCTGGCATGGCCCATGAGCTCAGGGCAGTGGGGCAGGAGGTGGCACTGTTCACTCTCTGCTGGCCTCAAATATGCTTCTGGTCCAGAACCTCCATGAACCAGAGATTCCTGTTTTTCAAGGAAGGCATGCTGGAAAAAGTTGAGGAGAGTGAGCTCCTTAAAACATAGGGAATGGATTTTAGTAAATTGTGAAGAAGCCCAGCAGGAAGAGGTGGCAACCTCATGTGGTAGGAGTTATGCATCAAGAGTTTTGTGAAATGACCATACCTGACCCCCAGTTGTCAATTTTCCTAGTTCAGCTGGCCAATACCTCTTACAGATCATCTGATTAGGTGGGAGAACAAGCATTCAAAACTCTATTAAAAAATAATTATGAAAACATCAATATGTGAGTGCTTTTCAAAGAATTGTAGCTATCCAAATGTCATGGAACTTCCCACAAAAATACATATTTGAGCAAAGATCAAATCAAAGTAGGCAGCTGTATTTTCCTATGCTGACATGCTCCATTTTGCTTTAGTGAAGCAATACTCTCTTCCTTCTGCTGATTGCAGTCTTGTGCCCTGTTTAAATATCTTCTGGGGAAGACCAAGGAGAGTGAAGTTATTAAAAATCTGAGTTTCTCTGGGTTAATTTGAAATGAATCATTATTAAGCAATTCTGCCTCACAACTTTTTAGAAAGTGAGTGTTTAATTGCTACTACTCAAATGCATTTTCTTAGGGTATGATTCCCCTTTGGACATCTTTTCTCTTTAGATAATTTGGTTTTAAAAATGCTAAAAATGGGAATAATGCGCAATTAAGAGTTGCACCACTCATTGGGGAGGTGATAGCAGACTGACAGCATCACGTTAAACACAGAGAAAGCAGAGATAAGCTTTATTTCCCCCTTCTTGTTTGCCCTGACCCTGCATGCATACACCTAGAAGTCTGTCACAAACTCAGGTACATTTGTGTATCTGTTGAAGGGAAACTTCTAACTCATATTTCTGTGTGGATATAGAAAGGCAGAATGACAGAAAATCTTGTTGGTTTTTTGTTTTCTTGTTTGTTTGTTTGTTTCTTCTTCAGAACAAAATATTTGACAGTTTCTCTGCCTCTTTATTGGTTTTAAAAAGTGATGGAAGAAACATTAGCTGTGAAGAACCCAATGGAAAAGAACAGCAAATTGAAAAGAACAGTTGTAATTGAAATGAGGAAAGAAAACAACTCGTGAGCTGATTTGAAAAAGTTTGGAGAATTCAAATTCGGCTGAATAGTCCTTTAAAGAGAGAGTTTTCTTCACAGTAGATCCTATTGAATCCTGAACTAACATATTGCCTCACTGCCTCTGCAAATTCATTTGTGCTTGTAATCTATGACTCCTAAGGCTAATCTAAGCCTTCCTCTGCTACTAAATAGGTATACAATAAGCACTCAATTGATTTGTGTTGCTCTACCTAGTTTCAGAAGTACTCATTATACCAAATATCTTTTACTTTTCTGGGCACTCTAGCTTTTCTCTTTGTTGCTGAGTTGTCATGCAATAGTAAGCATCTTACAGTGCTTACTTTCCAAAAGATGCCTTTTGTTTGTTTGTACTCTGACAATATATTTATTTTATTTCAATTTACGTATGCTTTCTGATCTTTCATGTGTTGCTGTCTTCCATAGAAAGCATTTTTCGCCCAGCTGAGTATTCAGTCCTTGCCAGCTATTTATAATTCACTAAAAGCCCGTTTTCTGTTTCACACATCAGTTTGCATTGCAGCTAGGGTGGAATCTGTTATGTATTTGTGTGCTGTTTTCTCACATAGGCAAATCCTTTCATTCTCACCACTTCCACCAGGAGGTTTCAGCTATTTAGCTGGTCATGCACATGGACCTGAAAGTATTTTGTGGAGGTACTTGACTCGAACATCTGAATTTGTTTCCCAGTATCTCTTTTTTTGTACTTTTCTACTTGGTCCTGTATATATCACAGTAATTTCTTTCAGGGCTTGTGAGGAATTTTGCTTAGTTCAGCCCCTGTAGATCCATTAGGCTGCTGCCTAATGAATTAAAGGATTATGAATATTAATGATGAGATACCCCTCTGTGTCCCAGCTCTAGCCATCTTCATGTGTGAGGAATGACCATTTTTATATAGTTGACTATAAAACCTGTCCATTGAATGATTTCTATTGTGTAATCTGAAATCCCATGGTTTGTTTTAAGGTAAAATAATTTTGAAGTCTCCTAACTGTTATTTCAAGTATCTTTCTGCAGAGAAGAGTGATGTATTATGTGTTAGCATTTACAAGAGAAGCAGCCTTTCAAGGCAGTTACACTAAAATTTCAGAAGCTTAACCGCAAAATGATCCAAGGAATGAATCTTTAGATCATGTCTGCCCAGGCAGGCCATATATAACCCAGGTATAACTCATGTACTGGGCTGACTTGATGGCTTGATAAGACTGACCTGAACTGACTGTAGTGTCTAGACCAATTAACAGCCTTGACCAGAACAATTTCCATTGGCCCTTTCTTTTATTTTTTAAGTGACGTCTTCTGGCTTCATTGGAGTTGTAGTCCTGAGGTAGAACTTCATTAGGATACCTCTTTTCCTGTCAGGTCTGCATGCTTCTGTTCCAGCAGTTTGTCCAAAGATGCTTTGTGGGCTCTGAAGTTCATTAACTCCTTCCATATTTGTGTGTGTGTACATATTTGCTGTCTGCCCTAAAAGTAGTCCTACAGTATTTGTTACAGGGAACTCCTTGTCTTAATTTGTTGTGGGCTTCCTTTCAGCATTGTTAAACTGTGACTTTTTAGACTCTGGCTGTGGGTTGGTGCATGCTGGGTTTGTCTCTGTGGAGGAAACTGAGTATCTTTTGAGCGTTAGTTGCATTTTATGTAAGCAATGGATTCTGTGTAAAATTCACACATCCTCTATGTCTTCCTCACACTCACCTGTTCTTTTAATTTGGATGGGAAAGAAAGTGTCTCTATGAGGTTTTGAGGATTTCCACACCTCCTGGGAGCTAGTTTTGCCCCCTCTTTAGAACAGGTCAGTAGTGCTTATCAGGCATCAGGGTCACTGGCATCAGGCTACGCTGCTGTGAGCTGAGGCATTCTGGTTTCTCCCAGAAGTGAAACCAGACATCTTTTAAAAGGCACTTCGCCCAAGAAGAGGATTTCCTGGAATTTTAATCGTACCCCATTTTGTTTTTACCCAAAATACTGTGCTTTGGAGCTGTGCTAATTGACCTGATGTTCTGCTTTTAGATTCCTGGTAGTAACCCTCAGAGCTAATTTACACAATGTGCTTTGAACTGAACTTGGTAATGCAAATATAATGTCCTATTAGCAAACTATGAATGGTTCCTACTGGGATTTGTACAATGATTCTGAGTTCATTATTACTGTCATTCAATACTGTGGATGAGTAGAGGAAAAATAATTAAACAAAGTAGTACTTTAAATCCCAGAAGGAATGTAAAATCAACAAAGTTGAAAACCCAGAAGTCTTAACTTGTGTTTAATATATACACTCTGTGGAAAGGGAGGGGGAAGCAAGGGTGTGTATTAAATACTCAGCGTAGCTGCCCGGCCTAATTGGATGGAAAAATTGATACCCAGTGAATCATATATTTCCCCCAAATGATTCCGTATTTCTCCAAATTTTAGACTGATAATGTTACACGGAAAATGGCTTAAGAAGTATTTTCTTCTAATCCTCCTTTAAATATAAGTCATCTTCCAAAAGTGTTGCTTGGGGATTTAGCTGTGTGACTCCTACTGATATCCCTGGAAGTTTCACGGCTAAAATGCACAAACAGCGCTTTGAAAAAGCCTCTTGCAGTCCAACACTGTGGAAGCATTTGCTGTGTGAGCATTTCTCGTTTCTACAGCTTGACCCAGTGTTAGCAGCAAAATCTATGGAGGACCTTAAAGCTGAGAAAGCTGTTGAATGTCCCTCAGCTTTGCATAAACATGCAGGCTGGTACCAGTCCACTTCTCTCAGACGGCGGGCAATTTGTCCCAACGTTTAAAATTCAATTGCTAGGGAAGACGACAGAAAAGCCATTCTAATTGTTCAGCTGGCCTATTAGTTAGTCAGTCAGCCAGGCAAAGAGGCAGCAGCTCAATTGAAAAATTATTCTCCAGTGTGGTGAACCGTAGCACTTGGCTCTACTCACACGTGTACAGAGAGCCCTAGAAAGTCGGCTGTAACCTGCTCGTCTGCTGCAGACCAGTTCAGATCAACAGAGTTTCCCTTGGGCTCAGTTCTTCAAGAGCACCTTTCAACCTGCTCTTTATCATGCCTTCTTTTTCCCTATTTGACTCCTTCCACTGGGAGGGAATGCCTTCGGCACTGCTCCAGTATGTTTCTTGGGCAGACTGTCTCTCTTAAGCTGGTTACTGCCCAGTAATTAGACTGGATACCTCAGCAAGAAACCTGAGTCATCTTCTCTATGTTCAGGGTATGAGACTCATGGAAAATTTCATTCCTTAGGTGTCACAGTCCAGATTTGTTGTGGTCCAGCTGGTGGACCAGCATTCTATCTCCCTGTCCACCTTTTCTATGAATGAGTGATAAGAAATAGATGAATGTTGTCTTTAGAGCTGATTAATTGGTCCTGAGAGTGTCCAGAAGAAGTTACTGCTGCTCTTGCACCTTAGTGAGAAGGTTAAGCGAGGAGGCATAATTCTAATCCTAATGTTGTACATTTTGGAATAGCCTCATAATGCTGTTCTTGCTGTAGGTGTTGGGATGTTCTGAAGATTTGGACCTTGATTTTTGCCAGAATTGGATTTCTGCCTCACGTCTTCAAAACTTAAGAAATTAAAACTTTTCTTTTCAAGGTGACACTTGAAAAATAATTTAGGTCATGAAGATTACATCAACTAAGCACGTGAAATCATACCTAAAGAACATTTGGTATTAGAAAATGTTCAATTAAGTTATTGTAGAAGAGTCTACATCAGCCATTGGTAAGTTGTTTCAACATCATCAGAACAACCAGTAAAGAATCCACAAACTGCTTTCTCAGGAATCCTCACTAGCTTGTACTTAAAAGTTTTCTTTTCTAGAAGTGGCTTAAACACTGCAAGTTTGATATGGAGAGCAAAACCAAAAGTAAAATTCCCTATGGTATTGAATAATTTACAGCTTAAGTGAAAGAGAAAAGCTGACAAAATCTGAAAAAGAGGAATTTGAAAGGCAGAGTGGAAACTGAAAAGAACGGAGGAGAAAATGACACAAACAGCATAGACTTAGGAGTCAGAGAGGGAGAGAGACAGCTTGGGTCATATGGCAAACAAAATGTATGAAAAAGAAAGTCACAGTCAAAAGTCGAGGAAGAGTGTCAATTTCAACGGAAATTGCTATTTTCAGTTGTTTTTTTGGTTTTTTTTTAACGGTCCCTGCATTAAAGCATTTTGCTGCTCTGAGGAATGAGTTCACTCATCCTTCTTACAACATAGGGGTGCAGAGACTCGATATGAAGGGCAAGGTCTTTAATTTCTTTTCTTTATGGACATTACGTAAGCAGGGGTCTTAGGGTTTAATTCAAATAAAAAATTTTCTATTGATGCTGAAACTGTCTGCTTCAGTCTAGAAAGAGATTTTGAACTAGTAATAAAGCTGCTTTTTTCATCATCTTTCTAAGCTAAATATGAATTGTCTCTTTAAAAAAACCACAAAAACAAAAGGTTACAGGGAGCTCAAATATTTTATAGCTATCCAGATAAGGGGAAGATGCAGATTTATGCCTAGTTCTATTCACAGAAGAGGGTATCAAGGAAAAAAAGATACGAAAGAGAGAGTAGCATCAGGGAAGATTACATGGTAATCTGCAATGTACTGGAGTCTGTCTTCCACTAGAATCCCATTTTTATTATGCAGTATAAAGTGGTGTGCACAACTAATTTATAAAGTGCACTTTATCACCCTATGTGAAATCTCATGCCTTCGTTGTGACCACCTTAGCTTAGAGATATTAAAGCCTTTGCTCTCAAGAGCTCTACTGTCGTAGAGTTTTGTGCTAGGAAGTTAGTAAGAAAGCTAACAAAGAATTTATAGTGTAAACAACATTTTTAAGTCAGCCAGTTAAATTAATGATCCTGTCTTGCGAGCAGTTCAAGAAACATCTGTCCACTCAACAGTGCGCCCTTGTGTCTGTGACTCTGCCCTTTTGGGTGCTCAGGATTAGTAGAAGCACTTAGTGCACAGACGCTCCTGTAGGTACATCTGTTTTGCTCAGCTGCACTAATTCTCCCACTTACACTGTGTAAATCTCTGCCCCAGCTTTGTGTGTAAGGAGCAGAGAGGCTTTTAAGGCACCATTGCATGTTCATGGTCAAAAGCATCATGTTTACACTGATGTGTCAGGCATAGCCAAATATTACTTTGTGGGTTTAATGAAACTCGTCTGCAGTTATGTGCAGGTTGCATAATGGCAGGAGGAAGCAGCTAGGGCAAAGATTGTTAGGGATTAAGGAAAGTGATATATTAAAGCTGCCTTGTCCCTGAAATGGCTGAACAGAACAGGCTCTGCTCAGCCTCTCTGCTGGGCAGCTTCACATTTTTTCTTGTTTGGAAGCCCTGTAATTGCATTGCAGAAAGGATGTCTGGTATAGCCAACAGCGGTCAAGTAGCTTACAAAGGGTTTCGGAAGACTTCAGTGTATGTGGGACACTGCTTCTCTGTATCATGGTCTCATTGTCAGCTATTTTTCAAAAAAGAAATTGCTGCTTTTCTGAAGTTTGAAGACCTGTTCTAGATCCTTGGAGAGAACAGCAGTACAAAAATGTAAGCTAGTGCTATTTGCAGGTCTCGTTTGTAAGCCTTGGTACAGGAAGTCCCTGCTTTATTTGATGTCATTTCAAGGTTGTTAAAAAATAGCTTGCAATGCTGAATATTCTTTCTCATCACTGTTGCAATTTATATTACTTCTAACCTTCATACCTTTGAGCTCCACTTTGCTTTCTTTAAAATTATCTGAAGGACCGATGTCTTAGTAGCAATTTGTTCTACTATGAAGGTGTTTGTGATTTTCCTTTGTCAGTGATAGCATTGGCTTTTTAAACACTTTCTTCCCTTTTTTTGTGGCTTTTCAAAGCTCTCATGCTTGTATGCTGCTCTCCTTTCAATCTCTTTTAGTAACCAGATTCTGCACCGGCATTTGGGGGCATATTCTATTTTTCTCATTTTTTTTTTTTTTCTGTGCTGCAGTGATGTGGTTTTGTTCTATAAAACTTTGAACAAAATCATCTTCTTCATTAAATAATTGTATTTGTTGAAGCAAAAATATATTTTATCCTGTGACTTATGGCTGTCTCTCTGTAGCTGCCTGGGTTCTTGCTAATTTGTATGGTCTGACTAGCAAGCATGTTGAGATAGGGGAAAAAATAATCAGCAGTATTAAGACTAGCAAGAAATTTTGCAAAGTTATTTTAGAAAAAAAGTTCTGGAGGGGTTAGAGTGATTCAGAAGAATCTTTGGTCATCTTTCCCTTGCAGTCTTAAATTAAAAAGCCAGAATGGGTTAATAATTTAATATAATTTTTTAGTGACTAAAGCATTAGGTGTAATACTGCATACTTGAAAGTTCAGTGAAACAGCCACCTGAAACCAGCTACTGTATCTTTTAGAAGCCTTGATGTTGTTGAATGGCTGTGACATGTGTCCAGTGGTCTATGGATCATCCATATTAGCTGTAAAGTATCCTCTTAAGCCAAAAATTGAATTCTGCTTTCACTTGTTTTATAGTTTGTCTGTCAGGCAAAAATGTTTGACCCGTTCCTGCTTTTCATAACATAGGCATTAGGTGTTGTCAGTAATTGTGAAGGAGCTTAGCCCATGCATAAAGCCTTAATTGTTCTCTGTTGTTTGTCTTGGATAGCTATATAAAGGGCTCATTCTGGGTCTTTTTATCTTATCTAGCAGTGTTAAAATAAATCTTACTTCCAGGAAAAACTTGTGGCAATTCAAGTAACAAGTTTGAACTCTTCTGGTGCCTTTGCACATGTTGAGTCTGGTTGCCTTGTTTTCGGGTGTGTAATGATTTCCAGATGATGTCTTGTGACTGCTGACAATCTACAGAGGGCAAGCTGGACACATGGCTCTCCTTGATGTTCAGGCTTTGCTTTATAAGGAGAAATGAGAAAAGGAAATTTTTTTTCTTTTTTT
Source organism: Monarcha castaneiventris obscurior (assembly GCA_026261815.1). Lineage (NCBI taxonomy): Eukaryota > Metazoa > Chordata > Aves > Passeriformes > Monarchidae > Monarcha > Monarcha castaneiventris. The sequence goes on from JAMPIT010000472.1 coordinate 5,957,469, forward strand.
GGAGCAGGGAGGCTGAACAGATGGTCAGCAGAGGATTGAAGTAATAGATGGCAAATAGGCAGAGAGGAGAACCAGGTAGGAGAAAATGTAAGCAGATTGCTCTCGGATACCCCTGCCTTCCCTTTCCTTTCTCCCCAGTTGCTTAGTAAAGAATGCAAAAGAAATAGTAATAGAAAGTGAAAGGAAACTTTTCTCAGGGGTTTTGGGAAAGAGATTATACTTTAAATACTGAAGTTGGTTAATAGGTTCTTGTGTAACAAAGTGTGAACAAGGATTCTGGTGGTTGCAGAGAAGCAAGCAAAACAGGATGGTCCTATCCATGTGATGGAATGGGAGAGGAAAAGTCAACCCTCACTTTCCCATAGAAGAATTCAGGAACCTCCATCCCCTGAGGATGTTATTGGTGAAGATTGGCAGCATTCTTCCAGAAGTGGTACTCCAGTCACTCTGGAGCTAGAAACTGTGTATGGATCCACATCCTATCTAACTTCAAATAGTTAAACCTGTCTGCAATGAAGAAGACCTTTCTGGGGCAAGTTGGCTTATTTATGTCAGCAGCGTAGAGAAGAGAGAGAGTTTGGTTTGAGCTCAGATTCCCCTGAAATGAGAATGTTGTCATCTGGTACCAAATGCATGAAGTAGGAATGGTTTTCTCCCTGGTTTTCTGCCACCAATTTAAAATTCCATTTAGTGCACTCCCATCATTTGTAGCTTTTGAATCATTTGTGGAAAAGTAACCAAACCTGTGACTGGGGATCTGCACCTAGCCTGTGGTTACTGCAGAGGTGGTACATGCAGGGGAGAAATTGGAAGGCCAGGAGGCTGCTTCCAGACTTGGGGCTGGACAGGTGGGTGGTCTGGTGCTGTTCACTTTGTAAGCCTCCCTACACTTTATATAGTCTCTTGAAGTATCAAGGCAGGTCCTTTGTTGTGTAGTTATGTGCTCTGGTGACTGCTGGGCCTACAGCCCTTTAATTTAAAATCAGTATGCTTGCTTTGATGCTGCGCAATAAAACAATGTGTAAAATTTCAGCTGGTTTTTTTTAAGGTAAATTATTTACTGAAAGTAATTTGCCTCCTTCTGCCTGCTGTCTCCCTCATGTAGCATGGAAGGAATCCCTGTGTCAGGTTTGACAGATTTTGCAGAAATTTGAAAGAAACTCAGAAACCGTGTGAAAGTATGGTAATTCTCTTGAATTTAGGCAATTTAATCATCACAGAACTTGAAGGGTCACCTGTCTCTTTGGATGAAAAGTACTGCATACAACAAAGAAGGTTCAGGAGGCAGATTCTGGGAATGTCTGTTTCTCAAATGTGCCTTTTTATGCAGGGTGGTTTTCCCCTGCTCCCTGTCACCTCTGCAAACCTTTTATGCCTTGCTCAGAGACAGAATTGTCAGTTGTTGTTACAGGCAGAGCTGCTGGCACCTCCTGTCATTTCTCTCTTTGAGATCTATTTTCTGTTTTTTATTTCTTTGTCAAACTTCTGTTCATTCTGAGATTTTCCATAATTTATATCTGCCCTGACATCTAACTTGAGAGCAGAATGTGGCTTCTCTGTTAAAATCAGTATTTTCTGTACGCTATCTATGTTTAGCTGTAATTTTTTACGTCAAAGGCAAGGTGGCACTTGTCTTATTGCAGGCTCCAAATCCTTGTTGCACCAAGGTCTACAAATTAAGCCATCTGTAAATATGTTGAGAACTTTGACACAAGCAGAAGGAGCATTTTCTTTGCCTACTTCTGCTACATGTAAAATACTGCCATCTTTCCAAATGAGCTGGAAAAACTTGGCCAAACTTGGCCTTCATGTGATCTCCTAGAGAGAGGAAGCTGGTTCTCCTGGGCTTGCAGTGCCCACCCATTCCCAGCATGTCTGGAGGTTAGGCGATGCTTCCTCCTGTTCAGGATGTACCAATGTGTTTGGGAGAAATTGAACAGTAGACATTCTGTATCCACAGCTCCAAAGGGAACTTCCTGAGGAAGGCGAGTTGTTCACACTGTTCTTTCAGTCTTTTCCTGTTTCAGTGCAGTGTTAGGGGCAAAATGCTGTGCTGTCATGTGTTCTGCCAATTTTGTATTCCTCTATCACTCTTCATAGATTTTTATTACTGCCCATATTTTTCCAGAGTTAGAGGGTATAAAGTGGAAATATGTTGTAGGTTTTTAAATGTAAGAGTGAGCAAAGTATTTTAAGACAGTGATGCTCCTGATGGAACCTTTAGTTGTTTGCTTCTATGTATCAGAAGAGTTGCCCTGTGGTATCAGAGCAGTTGACTGTCTGGTGCTGGAGAGGCAAATGATGCTGATGGAAATCTCCACGTGGACAAGATACAACATACTCCATCCCTCTGAGAGCTCTGAAAGCAGCGGAGTGTCATTTGACAATGGATCCCTGAAAGCCCCCTCTTCTCCTGTGGGATGGGATTATGATAAGATCAACATTACTGAATCACCCAGCTGTTGTTGCAGGCTCTTTTCCATCCAAAGGGACTGAGACTGTCTAGCAGCCCTGCATACTACAGCCCTGCTGCATTCACAGATCTCAGTCCCAGCAGAGCTGCTGCTCCTGAGCTGCCTGCCAGTGGTATGCAAAGCACAGCTTCCATTTGTGTGGCAGGACAGTATCCTGTTCTCCAGGCCAGCTGTTTACAGCAGGAGGGAAAAACCTCGTGATTGAGTTATGGAATCATCTCCAATTAGGCAGAGGATATTCTCAACTCTATCAAGTAAGATTGGGTTGTGTCTTTAAATGTCTGGCTTTAATTTCTCACATGTTCAGTACAGATGTTGGTGTTTCCAGTTCGCCTTTTCGTAGTGTTTCTAATTGCAGAATAGCCAGTCTGTTTGGACCCCTAAATTTTGGTCACTTCATCTCTGGTGGCACTAATTTCCTCAGGCTGATTTTGTGCTGTTCTGCAATGATAGTTAGAGGATTAGCACGTTTCTTAGAACAAACCACAGTTACTGGAAGAGATAGGTAATAACTACCTATCTCAGTATTTACTTCATTACTGGATGACAGCATAGAATTTCCTTTGCCTTTTTTGAGTATTTACACTTTTTTACTAAGGCACTTATTTTTGTCCCTTTAATCCATACTTTTTCTGTTCTTTCTACTTGAGTTCCTTGGGAACAATGCATTGGAGAGAGGCCATTGTTCTTCACACAGAGCTTGTTCTTTGGGGTTTCCCCTGTCTGTGTGCAAAGGATGCAAAATTCCTTACCACTCTGTAATCCAAAATCTTGTTACTGGGGCTTGATAAATCATCTTGACATGTAGTTGGGCAGCTGAGATGTCATCTCTGAAGTTTGACTGTCTTTTCAAGTGAACCTTTAAATATATCAAAGCCATTCTTCAGTTTTTCAGACCCCAACTTCATGCATTAATGTAGTACATCTTCCATGATAGAAAAGATTGGAATCATTTTCATAGAGTCATTTTCTGCTTTCATTTTCTCTTAGAATTAATAACAATTTCTACATTTAAAAAAAGAATAGTGACAGGACAAGCAACATGTCAGCCTTGTTCATACCTAATTTTGTCCTCAGAGTAGATCAATGCATGTCCATGCAGTTATTTTTATTCCTAGATCCTTAAGTCAGGAAAAAATCTCATTGAAGCCGGTGGGAGTTTTGCTCTACCTGACTAATAAAGTGTTTGAGAAAGAACATAATGCTTGTGGATCAGAAAGGCTAATTTTGTAGGCTTCAGTCTTGTCATGCAGGCAGGTTATGTCTGGCAGTTCTTTTTATGCTGGGTGTTGATCTAGGAGCTATCACAGCTCTTCCAAGCTTTAATTTTGTGCAAAACTCTGTCATGATTCATCCACACTCTCTATCCACGTAAAAAGAAAAAAAGGAAAAAAAGAAAAAAAAAAAACCTTCTAGGATAGAAGGCAAAGAATTTACTTTGGACTTTGTGTCTCTGGGACTCAGTGGATGACTAGTCTGGTAGAGAACTACTGACCTGTGAAAACTACGGTGATATTGACTACCATTTTTTAAGCCCCTTAATCAATTTTAAAGGTTTATTCTTCTGTGTTGTCAAGTATCCACATCTGGAACATCCATATGAACACTGGGTTCAAGGTATCTCCAGTCAGATACTCAGGTTTTATAAAGTTTTAGAAAGTATCGATCATAGAATTCAAAGCATTTATCATAGTCCATAGGTCTTTTTAAGTTCAATTTTTGAGGACCAAAGAATAAGAGACCGAAGAACAAAAGTGATGATACACTTTCATGTGAGGGCTTGAATAATCTTAGCAAGTAATAGAAATAGCATTACCCCACTGGGGCTGCTTTCAGATGAGAAATGACATGTGATGTTATTTTAAAAGAACACTATGTAGGTTAATTATTGAATGATATTTATGCAGCTTCTAAAATGGCAGATTTACATTCTGTAGCAGTTACAAGGCCACCACAGGAGCTCACTGCTGCTTCTCAGTTCTGTCTGACCAGGACTGATTCCAAGACTGGACCTTGCTGCTGTAAGGAGGAAGAAGAATTGAAGACAAAATAAGGGAAAGAAATGCTGACTCACTTTTCTTCAATTAAGACTTCACAAGAAAAGTTTAGTTTTAGTCTTAGCAAATAACCTGGTATTCTGATCTTCTGTGAGTATTTATACTTCTTTATTTTAATAACTCCCCTCAAGGCCAATATAGGCTAAGTATGTAAATCCCCAGAGAACTTATGGAAAAAGGCAACCCCATTCACTTACATGTGAAAATAAACCATTTGGCATGCAGAGAAGAATCTCATAAATTATTATTTCTTTTCTTTCTCTGTCATCTAGTACTTTCTTGGCCAGATTGAAGACACATACAGTTTCCTGTTTGCATTTTTTTGCTTTGAAGTGATGGTGAATAGATTCATTAGATTAGAACAAAAAATCTGCTAATCTGTTGCTTGTCTTCCATTTCAATGGATGATCTAAAAGACTGAAAGTATTTCTGTATTTGTTGCAGTGCTGTCTACAGTTTGTTGCAAGGGAAGTAACCTTAATCAGATTTTTAAGATGTGATTTCCTTCCAGCAAAATCTCCAGGTCACAGCTTTTCCAGTTACACAGAGAAGAAGGCAAGGAGACAAAGCTAGTCTGGGGAGCTTTCTCTTTCAGCAGCAAAGTTTGCATTTCTTTTAATGTAGTTAAAACGTTTGACAGGAGAGAGTAGGGTTTAGTGATGTGAGGTGATTTCCAAATGAGTGTTAGCTTTTTGCTGACCTACTTTTGGCTAGTGGTGTATTCTTGTCCATTACTTTTTGTCATTGAATAATGCTGATGTATTAAGCTGTGTGCTTCAAGGGCATTGTAAAATTGCATGTAGGGGCAGGACTGAACTGTGAAAGTGCGAATTACTCTATCAGATCAAACCCAATTAAAAAGTGACAAGCACAGCAGGAGAAATTGAAAGCAAGTTTTATCTTTCATGTAACATAAGAAGTCACTATATTGGTTAGAAACAAAGTGAGTGTGAAACAGATTCTCCACCTCTTCCCTCTCAAAAAATTAATAATATCTGCTGACTGTATTATCCAAAAGAATAAGCCCCTGAGTTGTAACAGCTCATGTTGAAGGACGCTGTGACAATGGCAAGAGAAGGGGAAGTACAGCACCTGTACACCTTGAAGCTTTTTTCTATCAAAGCATGCACTGGGCCTCAGGTCAGTGCATTTGGGGATTAATGGATAGGGAGCTTGGAAGAAGTGGTTGCCATTTATATAAAGCTGTAGTGTGTCATTAAAGAAAGACTTGCCATCTTGCAGGCTCTCTGCAGTTCTGCAGGAAGTGTAGGAATAAAAGCATGGTAAGGAAACTGAGCTTTTACTAAGCCCTGTAGTTGTTACAGAACTGCTACAAGCTAGGGAAAGTTATTTAGTCGCCAGTGCCATTGCAGAAATCCTTATAAATCCTTTTGCATAACGTCCACCAGCACTCTTCTAATGATTAGTTGGGTGTGTGGATGTATAAACTAAAGCAGTTGTCTGTGTACAGTATAATAGTGCAGAATCCTGCGTCCAGAACAGTGGGGCTGTGGTGGGTGTGGGTTTTTGTTTGTTTCAGGTTTTTTTATTGTTCGGTTTGTTTGTTTGCTAATGCAATAAACTCATATAACAAGCAAAACACAAAAAAACTCCAGCCAAAAGGTAAATCAACCTTGCAAAATGTGTTCTGTACTTGCCATTGCGTTGCAGACAGCTTCAGTGATGTGTGACTGCTGTGTGACCTGGTGAGCACCACCTTCTGCAGACAGTCGATGTTACACTGACCCTGATGCTTGCTGCTAATGGTATTACCTCAGTGAACTCCTCTGTGTGTAAACTTCAGCACAGCTGATTTGGTTAATGCTGAGTTTTCAGGTTAGGCTTTAGTGGGTGATATTCTGCTTTGTGAAGGAAAAAAACCTGACAAACACAGAAGGGGAAGGCACTTGATATGTGTAAGCTGTGCTTGGAGACACCATATTGTAAGGAAGGTGGGAGAGATGAGTGGGTAAATTCACAGGGTACCTGATCCAAGTTTTGCCTGTAAAAACAGTGATGCTCTGTAGGATGCCTCTTCATATAAAATACACATCTGATGTGCAATGAATTAAGACTTTAAAAGAGATCAACTGATTTGCAGTCCTACTAGCCTTGGACCTGGCACGCAGCTGTTAGGGAGGGGGGAAAAAAGTTGTCATATTGTCATGTGAAAATGGTTATTGTCTAAAAGCCTCCACTTTCCTGAAAGGGGTTTACCTTCTACCATTGATGGATTACCAGTGAAGAACAGCTTTGTTGTGTGTTATGGTAAGTAGTCTTTTGGAGTGTCTTCTGGGTGAAGAAGTTGTAGGGACTCAGACAATATCTAGGTCTGAACTTTAAAAACAAAAAAACACACACAACTCTCCCCCCAGACACCAAGCCACAAAAAACCCCAACCTGAATTTCATAACAACCTTGAATGGTATTTCTTTTCATTCTATAGTGTTTTGGTTTTATCATAAAAAGTTTGATGCAAAATTGATAACAATTTAAAGGACTGTTGTGCATGTGCCGATGCATTTTTTTAGGATGGCTTACTTCTCCTAAGGATAAAGAGGAGGACCTAGCTGCATGGGTAATGTTTGTTTATTTGTGGGGATGGTTTTTTTTTTGGCTGCTCTTGTTTTCTTTGTTTGCTTTTTATTTTGTCAAGAAGAAACTTCTACAAGCTGTGTCTTTGTCAGTCTCACAATTTTTCTGGCCCAACAAAGAGGTTAATGCATTCGTTATCGATCTATTATTATAATATAGATACAATAGACTTTCAAGAAAAAAGGGAGAAGACACCCACATTCTAATTTGAATGTGAAAAAGATTAGTGAAATTCTTATTCCTAACTGATAGGTGTAAAATATGTGGGTAAGAGATGAGTTGGTTTAAAAAAGAAACCCCCATAAAACTGTACAGTTATACCATTACCTAACTTTGACCTTTATTTTGCAGTGACCAGTGTAAAAGAAAATGCTGAGAAGTACATGGAGATTCTGGAGGATAAACTACATAGGTAAGGATGATATCATGGAAACCCTTTGAAATCTTAAAGATGCTTGTACATGCAGCATTGATATGCATAGAAGTGTTAAGAAACTTGCATGAAAATAATACCAAAAATAGTTCAAAGTGGGAAATACCGATTGTGTTAAGAGCTCTGTTCATGGCAGTGTTCAGCAGTCTGGCAATGGGTGCAGGTAAAAGAAAGAATCACTGCATTCTCCAGTGCACAGGACAGCTCTGGAGCAGTGGTGATCTGGCCAGAAATCATGAAGTATTGGGGATGTGACAACTGGGTGAAAAATCACCCTTCTGCTCCTATGCAAAACCCAACGCTGAGCAGGGCCAAGGAATCCCTTACCAGAATTCTGCACATCTTTAGCAAGTAATGACAGTCTATATAACAGTTTTGAAAAAATGCCTATTTGGGGTGTTGTGGAGAGCAAATACAAACCAAGGCAACAATACAGATATCTTAAGAACTGAATCCTAGTGCAGAATTTACAGATTTTTATGCTTTTTTTTTTTTTTAAACAAATGCTAACATTTCTATTTCTTTCTCTTGCTGTGTGAAGGGGGTTCTAGGTGACCCCTTCTGACTTTCAGCTTCTCCTTGAAATACGTTTAGCAAATACTGCACTGCTGTTGTAATGGAATCTTCTAGTGAGTGAACTTTGCCCTGAATGAGTGTATTTATATTGAAAAAGGCTTTCATGGATTCTAATTGGAGTTTGTGTCTTAATGAAATGTAATCCACCAAATTAACAACACTTCCATTTCCATTACTGAGCAGGTATAATTAATAAATTGTTGCCCTTGCTTTTTTTTTTTTTGTTGTATTTATAAGGAGGGTTCTATGTGTTTAGTTTTGCTCACTCATACTTTTGAATATAGAAATATTTATTTTACTCAACTCTTAAATTTTAAAGATCTTCATATCTGAATGAAAAATGATAGAAACAGACCTGAAGATCAAGCTTTGTCTGTGTGCTGCCTAACCCTCTCTTAATAACATTTTTACTCCATATACTTCAGTCCATTAGTTTAAGACAAGTCTTAAGGATTTTGTGTGCTGTCTTTTTGAAAACCATACTCTTTATTAAAAAATAAAGGATAGCAATATGTTTTGATGCTTCTAGAGTGTATAGATTTAATTGACATATAAGCTCCCAGAAGGAAGTAAATTTCTCTTAAAGTGTTAAATACTTGGAGAATCTGTATGTTTGTTTCTCCTTCCAGAGGTTTATCAGATAGAATTTGCAGGTCCCAGATGGTGACGATTCAGTCCTGAACTTGTTTACCAAGATCTGCAAATGGTATAAGTCTAAAAATAGTTCAAGTAATTAAAGGCTAAGAATTTGTTTGAATATTGGTGGCAAGAGAAAATCTTTAATGCTTTTTCAGAAAGAAGTTTCAAAGATACTATGTCTTGAAAAATATTTTATTTTTATGCTAATAAGGTGGTTATAGATGTTTGTTTTTTATACTTTCTTTGGTCTTTAAGTAGTTAGCTACACCTGCTTTGCAGCTTGAGCAATAAAAAGAAAAAGCAAGCAAGAGCCCAATAGGCCTCCCTGAACCCTGCCCCTGCTTAGAGCAGTAACATGAGAGAGTTTCTCATTTTTGGTCTTCATATAGATGCTCAGATTACTCATTTATATACATCATAAACTAAAGAAAGAGTCTCTCAGGAAAGTTTAAAGAGTGAGTTTTAAGATTACATTTTAGACGGAGGTAGAATTTGCATCTGGCTCATGGATGCACCTTTGGGGATGCTCTTGAAAACAAGAGAGGATTAAGTCTGGGTAGCATGAGTTCAAATAAGCCTCTAAAGCTTTTCTCCAGATGAAATATATAATTTTTCCAGGTAATGTTTCAAATAGAAACAGCCTAGATTCAGAGCCCTTCAATTTAAGATACAGCTTCAGAGTAAAGCAGGACTCTCAGAAATGTCATTTTTGACCACTTTGTAACAGAAGGAAAAGGAAGTTAATGAAGAAAACTCATAACAAAACAGCTTTAATGAAGATTCAGGTGTTAAAAAAATCAATTTTGTCAGTTAATTTCCTTTCCCCCCACCTTTTTCATTTAGCTTGGAATATATTCCTGTTGCCCTTTGTTTTTTTTTAATGGTTGGGGAGCAGGGAGGGGAACATAACTTACTTGCTGGAGCACCTTTTGGTGAGGTGGGGGTTTTGGGGTTTTTTGTTGGTTGGTTGGTTGGTTTTTAAAACAAAGTCAATACTTTTCACTGTGACCTAAAAAATGCATCCATTGTCAGGTAGCTTAATAGAATATGTTTCATTAGGAATGCTGCTCTTTTGATAGCCTTGTACCTAAAGAAAAAAAGGGAAAATGTGCATTGACCAAAACCAGAAATATGTTCAATATCTGTTAGTTTAACCCCAAGGAAGGCAAACCACCTGCTAAGTGTACAGATTGCTTGACATTTTTTTCCTTATTTAAAATATAGGTTATATTCTGAGAGTGGACTGACAGTTGTTGAGGACAATATCATCCAAGAAAAGAATGAGCAAATAGCACATTTAATAATGTTGCTGGCTGTCTCCTTCCCATTCACCAGAATACATCAAGCCATTCCTCAAGTTTATATATTAAATCATTGGCTGCTCTCTTGATAGTGTAAATACCATTGCCATCTCTTCCATGGTAGACCTTGCCAATTGCTTACCTTTTGTTAGCAAACAGGAGATGTGCAAAAGTGGTCGGAGTTAGGGTAACGAAAGTGAGTTCAGTAGAGACATCTGGATGTGTGAATATCTGAAGTACAAGAAGTCTTGTGTGGATAACTTCAACTCATCACTCCATTTAAGAGGGATTTTACAGAAGTTTACAGTAATTGTCTGATCTAGATCATTGAAATTCAGATGAGCATCTTCTCGTGGGACCCTTGTTCTTCCACAGAAAGTGGGGTATTTTTATTTTGCTTGTTTTCACACCAAGTGAAGGCTCTGCTAGCACTTTATATCACCAACATAAATAAAGTGTACTTCAACCATCCAACTTTTTCAAGAACCACCAAGTTCTGCCATAAGCGAGCTTAGGTCATGTAAATGAGTGAGGGTCATGAGCTGATCCTAGGAGAGAGTGCTGTAAAGACATAAAGGATTTCATCTTGAGCTGTTAGTGGCTGTATGTCATGTTATAGAAACTCTGATGTCTGCTATGGAACTGCTGTGCTAAGGCTGCTGAGTAAGGCTTTCCAAAAGCTTTTCCCTCTTGTCTATGGAGCGGCACAGACATGCTTGGGAGTGCCAGATGGTCTGTGGTAGTTTTGTGTAACCTATGACCCTCCTCAGTTGTGCTGAGGGCTGTTCCAGATGCTGATAGTATCTTAGCAGTGCACAGATAGGACTGAAATGTCATCTTTGCCTGCCTGCCCCCAAGACTGTGTGCTTTCTACTGTGCTTCCAAGAGACCTTACAGCCCCATCCCTTGCTGGATAATGATCTGATCTTATTTTGCTTACCAATAGTTCTGCTGCTGGAGTGTTAAAATGCAGGTTAGATAAAATACTAGATCCTTCTAGTGACTCATTTAGTCCCTTTCTTCTTCCCAGCTGGTCTAAGTCATACACAGCTGTGAGAACATTAGCTCCAAAATTCTGAGCAGCAGATACTTTGTATGCTGTGATGCATTCCTTTATATCTCTTGGCCCACATGGTGATGACTTCTAAATCCCTTATCATAGCTGCCTCAGGCTGGAAACAATTTTTTTGTACCAGCTGATGTAAAGATGACATTTCTTGAGCTGAGGGAATTTAATGTGATTGTACTGTTCTCCAGGCCTCAAAAGATTGTGCTGTGACTTCCATTCATCACAAAAACAGGGCTTTTAAGTGTCTTTTCCTAATTCCCAGATAGGAATCATGAAATTATTTTTGGGGAATAATATTGTTCAAGAATAACTGGTGACAATTACACAAAGGTGTTTTATGAGCTATTTTCTGTGCTATCCTGCAAGAAAGGGGAAATGCATAAATATAACAAGATGCAATACTGCAATGACTGTGCTTTGCCATTGTTGAATGATACAGCACCAGGTAACTTTGCAAATGTGTGCAAAACCTTTCTTCTTTAATTGACTCTTTTTTGCTGTCTGTCTTGGGTTAATTTTCTGTTCAACAGTGTTTCTTTTCATATTAATGGTGCCTTTATTTGCACTCATTGGTGCATGGTATGGGAAATGTCGTGGAGTCTTAACTTACAGCGTGTGAGTTGTGCTTATCTGGGTGGCTCCTTCTTCACTGAGATGTTAGGATTGTTGGTGTGATACAGGCAACTTGCATTTATTGAAGCAGCAGAAACCAAGCCCAAGGTCTGTTTTACCTGATCTCAACTGTGATTTTTTTTTTTTTAAAGCGTTTCAATCAAATGTCACTTGACTAGTTCAGCACAAATGTGGCTGCAGCCTGGTTGCTCAGGCTGCTAGAGTATGCATGTATTCTGTATCAGAAACAAGGGTTTCTCATGCAGGCAGTGTTTTTAATGCATTTGAGAATGTCGTCTTCACTGAGATCCTGTCCCTTCAGGCAAGACATCCAGTGTTCTGATGGTCCCATGCCATAAGAGGACAGGTCAGGATTAAATGCCACCACATCACATTCCAGTTTACATGAAAATGAACAGTCTTAAAAGTTATTGTCTTCCCTTATTATTCATTGTTAGCTTACATACCACATGTCTCAAGTCTCCTTTATAACATACTAAGTTTCAGAAATGGTTCTGGGAGCAGAGCTGGGTTTGAATGCTCTGAATAGCACAGCATACTGAAGGACAGTGTTTCATACTGCTGATGGTCTTAAAGATGGTCTCAGAGCACATCAAAAGGGCTGTGTATCCCTGCAGATTTGTAGCTCTCTTTTTCTGTTGTTCCTGTCTGTATGGAATACTTTGTGTTTTAGTTTAACATTGACTATATAGGATTAGTTTCCCCAGCTGTGTTGTTTGCTCGTGACTTCAGGCTGTTGTTTTTGAGTGGTCCTTATCTCTGTGAAAAAAATGCCCTTGGATGGCAGTGGAGTCACTTGTGCTGCCTGCTGTTGCAGCAAAGGACTGCAGGACTAGGGCTCAGTGTGATTAAGTACTGAAAGTTTGGAACATGTTTAGCAATTGATGCTGCTTGAAGTGAATATGGCACATAACTTGCCAGATTCATAAATTTGGAAGAAATCTTTGCAGTCTTCAGTGACATTTGAAGGCATTGTGCCTAAATCATGGTTTGCTGTTCTTTAGAGTAAAAAAGTCTCTCCCAACCATACTGTGTAGTTTTATCATACTGATGGGCACCCAAAAAGCCTTCAACCACCACCAAATAATTTCTCACGTTTCACTAATGTGAAAAACACATTGCAGTGTCACCAAACCCTCATGGGAACAATCAAACACTTTACTTTGGACAATCCATTCTCCTTGTTGTGAACAATACATCTGCTTTGTTTCAGTTACCTTATTTTTCTGTCTACATGAGAGAAGCTGTCATGAAAACAGGACTATTGTTTCTTAAAGGCTCATGTTTTCCTGATATTCTTCTCCAGCCTGCAAGCAGCAGCTCTTCTCATACTACTTACTTTGCTGTGGAAAGGTTATGATACCGTGAATTGAAGGATTATCACTTTCAGCCATATAACTGGTAACAAGAACATAGGAACCTGTGAATGAAAGTAGAATTTTAAATGGATAGGGGAGGGGAAATTTGGCAAGATCCCACTGGTCTTTTGGTACTTTTGTAGTGAGGGAAGTTTACTTGCCCAAAATACTCACAAATTAAAGGAGCTGTGAATAATGAAAAGCAAACTGCGACGTGTGTTAGTTAATAAATTACAGGTGATTTTTTGGTTGCTATATTTGCCCAGTCTTATTTGGGAGATACATCTTCTTTTTTCAATAGTTTTGCAAAGTTTCACAGTGGTGAATCCAATTAACAAAGAAGAAAAATTTAAATAGTCTTTCTTGCTCTTTCTCCCCTCTGCTTCAAATGTTGTGTGCTTTCTTATTTGCTGTTCTTTAATTGCCCTGTTGTGAAGTTAGCAATCTTGGAAAGGGGACTTTCTGATTCTCCTCCTGCTCTTTCCTTTATTGTGGATCCTCTGTCTTCCTTCCTTGGACTTGTCTCATTTCCACTTTGTGTATTTTATTCTTACCTTTGTTTCCAACTCTATCCCTTAGGACACCTTTTTTTGCCTATCTCCTTTGTGTATCATGGAGCAGGGGGAAGTTGGATAGTAGGAATACAATAAAGCACTTTCTTCGCAGAAAACTTATTCTCACCTTTAAAACACATCAGATTACTTTTCAAGCTGTTTAAGGCTGCATGGCCACACTGCAGGTTCTCACTAAATGTCCTTATTGTCTCCACAATCACTTGCAATGTATTTGAAAATGTTTGCCGTTTCCTGACGAAGTATAGTATCTTGGAAGCTCTTAGTAAATTTAAATAATGTCAGAAGAAATTTGATGGTATTGCTTCACAGAAGTGGATTAGCCTAGATTAACTAGGTCTGGAGGAAAGGGGAGAATCTTCACTATGCCTTTCATTTCTGGTTGTGGAAAGTGTAGCTGATGCCCACAGGGTGTGGAAAAGGAAATCATCTCTATAGAAGTGCAGCAGATTAGTTTCTAATCATGTTTCTGCAGCATAATGTGCTTTTTATCATCAGTGTTATCTGGTGCCATGTGCTGGTGGAGATCCTTTGATAAACTCATGTCTGTGCCAGGATGGAACTCTTGATTCCCAGCCTTGAACTTGTGTTTCAGCCCTGGCAGGACTAATACCTATCTATAGATGAAATGCACACTGCACAAGCAATAAAAATGGAGGGCAAAGAATGCAATCTGCTTCCTTCACCAAGTGAGAAAATGTCTTAAAGAAAACCCCCAAACAAATCAAAAACCAAACCAAAAGACACCCCCATGACTACTTCTGTCTGTGGCATCCACAAGATAGGAGATAATTGCATTGGTGGAACCCACCACGTCTTTTGTGGCAGTAACAGGAATCTTCTGAATATGCAGTGATAAAATGATTTTTTTGCTCCAAGGGAAGGAGAATTTTGTTTTATATCCTAAGGGACCATCCGCTGGTTTAAGGTGTGGAGTGAGATGGGTAGGCTTTTGGGCCCCACAGTGCTCTGGGGGAAGGGGAGGTAACAGAAAATTTACTTTTTCACTTTAAGGTCTGGTAGACAATTAAAACTGCACCAATGTATATGTGTTACATATAACATTTTTTAAAGGCTATTTGGCTTCCATATGAGATGATAAGAAGTGAAGAAGGGCACAAGAATTAAAAACTCAGAAATTATTGTCCTTTTTTCCCCCTTATATATATATTTGGGGTTTTTTTTTTGGGGGGGGGGGTTTGTTTTTTTTTTTTTGGTATTTTGCCTATTCAGAGACGCTGGGTCACAAACACTGATTTTTAATTGGGAGGTAGGGGAACTGTGGCACATGACCATACTGTTTGATAAGAAGTAGCAGAAAGCTCTGTTCTTTTTAGCTATTCTCAGCATTGAAACTAGATCTTTTGAGGGGAAAAAAAAAGGTTAGATTTGAGGCAGTTTCCAGTGCCTCAGAGCTTTGGAAAAAGCAAAGCACATGGTTGAACAGCCTTTACTAACACCCTGTCCATATTAATTCAGGTTTCATCCAGGGCTTTTTCCAAGTTACTGAATTAACTTCAGTAGTTATTGTGCAGCATTGTCAAAGACAAGGTGACAGGAGATTTTGCTGCTTATTCATGGAAAATCTTGCCCTCCTTCCCTCTAGGCTCTTTGTCTTCCATTCATTTTATTCTTAGCATAGCAAAAATTGTCAGAGGGCAAGGCTGGGTCTCCCCTTCTAAAAACAGAAAGTATTGCCCTTGTTTGAAAAGGAAATGTGATGAAAGATCACAGCCACATCTAGCTGGTTAGTAATTGTGTATTTTGTTAGGATTTTGTTTTATTCTGTATGCCCTATTCTTATGCTGCATTGTTCTGGTCATGCCTACGAAGCTGGAGTGCAACACTGTGCTGAAATTCATTAGTGTCACGTTCTGTGGTTTAACCCCAGCCAGCAGCCAAGCCCCAAACAGCAGCCTCTTGCTCACTCTCCCACCAGCAGGATTGGGGCGAGGACAGGAAGGGTAAAAGTGAGAAAAGTCATGGGTTGAGATAAGACAGTTTAATGGGGAAAGTAAAAGCCGTACACACAAGCAAAGCAAATCAAGGAATTAATTCATCACTTCCCATGGGCAGGCAGGTGTTCAGCCATCCCCAGGAGAGCAGGGCCCCCTCATACACAGCAGTTATTTGGGCAGAGAAATGCCATCAATCCAAACATGCCCCACTTCTTCCTTCTTCCCCCACTTACATATAATAGCATGATGTCATATGGTCTGGGATATCCCTTTGCTCAGCCTGGGTCACTTGTCCCAGTTGTGTCTTCTCCCACTTTCCATGCACCCCTAACTTCCTTGCCAGCGTGGCATACAAAAGGCAGAAAAGGCCTTGGGTCTGTGTAAGCCCTGCTCAGCAATAACAAAACCATCTCTATATTATCAACCCTGTGTTCAACACAAATCCAAAACACAGCCCCATACCAGCCACTGGGAAGAAAATTACCTCAGCTAAAACCATCACACACAGTACTCCTCTCTGCTGCAAACTCTTGCCTTGTCAAGAGTAAGTAATTTTATATCACTTTGCTGCTTTGGTGTGCTGGGATTTCCCTGTTGTGGTGCCGAAGTAAAATTTTTCTTATCTTTTTCCCTAATCTCTTGTGCACTTCTTGCTTGAATTAAATGATTTTGATTAAGAGTTTAAAATTAATATTAGTAATTTTGTTTGTTAATGAGTGATACTTGTCAATGTGGAGAGGATCCCATTTTATGAATGGTGAATGTCTACCATGACTGACAGCAGTCACACATCCTTCCTCTTTCCCAAGAGTAGGTTCTTGGCTTTCTGACCTGGAAGCCTATACAATTTCTCTTGAAGATACTGGTCCTAATGTATGCTTGCATTAATGAAGGGAAGATTGATACAATTAGCCTTGGTGGTTTGTTTTTAATAGTTTTCCATTTCCTATGCAAAAATGCTTTGGCTATGACATAATATTTTTTATAACAGCTCCACTATGCTTCACAAAGAGTGTTCGGCCACTGACCTCATCCTAGAATTTTCAGAGGAAGTTTGAAAATAAGATCCAAGATCAACAATATAAGGATGTATTTGCAGTGTGCTGTAGCTGCTGAGGAATTAAATTTGGATGCTGTCAACCTAAAGGACAGTGGTTTCATCATTCCCTTCAAATAACAAGGAAAGTGTGCAGCAGGATATAGTAGTGTTAGGTGAGAGGCAGTCTGAAAACTAGGGACTGATTTTGAGAAATTGATTAAAAATATTTCTTTACACAGAGGACTGTTTCCAGTAATTTTATGGGACTTTTGCCAGTCTTACTGAGAAAAATAACTGTAAACTCTTCCAAGTGCTTCTCTTTGCCCTTCAGCATCACCTGTGCCTTGCCCAGCTCTGCCCTGCTGCTGACTTCTGTGTGAGCTGATTTCATGCAAACCTCAACCCATCTTAGCTGTGAAGATATGACTCTGTCAGGGGAGGGAGGGAGAGCAAAGCTGTTTGTCACCTCTGGGTCCATGGCATTAAGCTTCTGCTCTCTTACCAGGTGCTCTTGGTGGCTGCATATAAGTGAATACGTGTAGTGAAAAAGAGCTGCTCCCTTCTGAACTTGGCAAGAATAATGTTCAGAGCTGAATGTGTATTTTCCTACTGCTACTGTTTTCCAATGCATCCCTGAAGACGAGATTTGAAACCAGTTTGTGCAATTACAGAGGCTTTGTCATCTGTCCTGAGTGGGATTGCCATCAGTGGTGGTAATAGGTGTAGAGCAGTCAAGGAAGATGGGGATGGATGCCTGACACCATCTGCCTGCTCTCCAGCGGTGCTGCTAAATCCTCCTGTTCTGTCTTTGGGTGATACTTTGCACAAAGCCCTAGCTGGCCAATTAGATAGAAACTTGATGGTAATTAAACAACTAGAAAATAAAGTATTGCCATCTGCATAGCATGAGTACGAAGACGTAGGACAGCTCTATTTTGCATGCAACTGGGACAGTCTTTCCTGCTAGCATTTGGAAGTTTCCATTAATTAATGTACTTACTCCTGGGAGTGTACTGTGCTAATCTGGGGAGACACACGTGGCCCAGCAACTTTAGGTGTGCTGTCAGCAGCAGTGCAGGGTTTTTGTAGCTGGCAGGGTCCAGCCAGGGAGGACCTGTAGACCTTGCCCTTTCTCTCTTGCTCTTTTTGATCCAGAACAGGATTTGGCTCCTGAACGTACATGACTCTGCAACTACAGCAGGTCATACAGTGCCCTTGGATGTTTCAGAGGAACTCCGTAAGCACGTGGCTATTGACATCAGTATTTGGCCAACACTCTCTTTTTTCCAGGTGTGTCTTCCTGATTACAAAAATTGAATTTCAAGGTACATTTCTACATGATAACAATATATTATCTCTCCCAACTGTACCTTTTCTAAAAGGTTATTTCTTTGCCCTGTTTTTTATTCATTATGTATGCTTAATTCCTGTTTGGTCAGTGGCACACAGGATGATTCACATTCCCAAATTCCCTTGACACTGAAAGTCTAAATCTCTCATCCTTTCAGACAGAGAAGTATATTTTAAACTGTTTGATATCAGGGAACAGAGGTGAATAAAAATGATAGGAGAATTGTGAATTCCTTCTATGTGCTTCCTAGCACTGTGGTTGGAGAATGTAATAAGCAATAAGAGATCAGGGTCATTATTCTAATTGCTTTGCAATAAGAACACATTCTTCTTTTGGTATAAATAGCCATTGCTGCTCTTGCAGCAGTGTGGATTTGTGGCAGCTGAGAATGTGGCCTCAATGCAAATGCTGTGCTTTCTTCCTGTGGCATACTTTTAGAAACAAGTGTATTCTCTTGGATTAGAACTGCTTGTGACTTTGAAAGCCCCTCAATGACTTCCATTTCAGTGGAGGTCACTAGGAGTTGGATGCTTTGTGGGGTTCAAGCTTAAGAAAGTATTGAAGCTTGTGTAGCAGCTGAACAGAGCTTAGATGAATACGTAGATACTGAGACGCATGTTTTACAAAATCAGGGCCTAATTCATGCCTCTCCTTTAAATCTAATTTGGGATCAAATATTAAATAGTGCAGAAAAAAAATCTTATTCCAGCAATTCCTATCCAGCCAAAATTAATGACATTGTGGGGCTTTGCTGTTATTGCAGGAGCCAAAGGCAAGCGGGATACAGACTGAATTATCAGAGTTAGTACCAAACTTGAAGGTGTTTTATCAGATTATGAATAAGGTGAATGATAAACCATGGTCGAGAAGCTGGCTTTATGTGAACTGTTTAATAAGAAGAATTCCCTGGTAGCTTTCTCCTCATCTATCAAAGTTAAGTTTTTTAGTCTTAGAATGGATTATCTGTAACAGATGTTTCAGTGGAGGTAAGGGCAGAAGACCATTCCTTTTTTTAAAGAGAAATAAATAGTCCTGAAAGCAGGTAGTAAATTTTTACATTATAAATTAGGTAATATAGTAAAAATAAACTGCAAAGTAAATATAGGGACAAAATTGAATTATAAATGCACTCAACAAGATGCCTTCCTTCTTTCCTTGTAAATTACTGAATTTCCTGCATCCGGCATGTTTGTCCCATTCCTGCATCCACCCTGTGTTAAGAATTGAAGCGAAAACCATCAGCTGCAGCAGTCTATAATTTTGTGTTTCCAGTGGAGATAATTTAAGTATAACAGAGTGACATTGAATATTGGTAAAAAGATGACAGCCCATGATTAAAGTTCTGTGCCAGGTAAAATAAATGGCTGGAGGATTGAAGAGAAAACGACGGAAGTATTGTTTGCTATTGTGTGGTATGTTGTTTTTTAATAACACTAATCAAATGTATGTTGTTGGTTTTAAGCACTAGAAATATTGTTTTTACCAGGCCTTTCAGGAAAGAAAAAACAGACATAAAATATGTACATTCCACATAAAATTGAAGGTTCTGTCCTTAAGTTGCTGTATCAGGGTGGGGTTTTTTTAGAAAATATGTCAATTCTTAGCAAACTGGTTTTAGATTTCAGTGCTAAACTTCCAGTATCCTGGATGCAGTAGGTAATGTTTCACTGAGTGGAAAAAATTGTGGATAATGAATGTAATTGACAAGGTTAATTTTTAAAAACACATTTGGCAGAAAATATTGGCAGATATATATTTATTCTGTTTTTTTGTTTACTGAGATTACTGTGAGGGGCCATGTATTTTTACATGAATATTATTTCTTATTTGTTGTTATTAGCATCTCCCTATGAAAAATTCTGCGTGGGAAGGAATTTTTTAAAGAAATATGAAGGTGGTTCAAGTTAATAGCTTTTATGAGATGTGAGAAAATTCCTTAGAAATCTTAGAACCCATCATAATAGAATGTTTACCCTTTTTCCTTAATTATACAATTTATAGAATTGGTGGTGTAGTCTCATTAGGTATATGTACAAAATACATCTAAAGACACTACGTGGAGCTAACAGAAGTGCTAGAATGGCAGGGTTACCTTCTGGGTAACAGAACAGAAAGGGGGAGAAAATAGAGGCAGTGAAGAACAAGCTTAAGTTTTTAACTGAAAGGATTGTCCCTGCTCCCAGGCTCGAAGAAATGTGCTTTTCCCGGAGTGAAAGTTCAGATATGGGCAAGCAGAGATGTGGAGGAAGCAAGGGCCATGCAACAGGCAGCAGCTGTCTGAAGAAGGCTGTGCAGTGTTTGAGTGGTTGCCTTCCAGCATGGCATTGTTCCTTTCAACATAGTGTTACACTTCAGTTCCATTCTCTGAGTGGTTTTTATGCTGGACATAGGATGTCTACAGTGTTACATATCTCAGATGGGCAAGGGCCTGAATGTATTTGGGGTTCTCCACTAGGACTTGTCTGAAATTTGGCAGATGTGAGGAAGGAGGGAATTGAACTGTTGCTCTTCTTTTTGCTCACCAAGCCAAGAAGTGAGAGCTCCTAATCCCAACACAATTTAGAAGACCATGGTGGGTGTTCCACAGCAGTATTGTAGAGGTTAGATCACTCAATAAGGACAGAGGATATCTGGCTCCAGGTACTCTGCCTACTGCTCCTCCAGATTTACTCTGTCCTGAGATGTGAATGCCACAGCCACCATACTGAGGGCTGGTTTGGAGGCTCTGCTCACCTTTTTCCTCAAATCTGCTCCTTTCTGCACTTTTGCCTCTGCTCCTGGGATGCTGTGGAAAGCAGAGCCACTGCCATCACCCATTCTTCCAGCTGCATGAAAGTGGTGTCTACACCTCTGTGCTGCACTGTCATGTCCTGTTGGGGTGTGCTGGAGGTCTTTTGAATCTGTCTGATGTGCAAAGAGCTTGGCTGTGGCTATGAAGTGTAGATATTAGAAAAGTCAGCCCAGAGCAAATTTTTCAGGTGTTGAAGGTATAAAAGTCTAGAAATTAGATGGGGATTGTGAGGATTGCTTTCTTGGGCTTCTGTGGTTCTGGTCCAGAATATTCTCTAGTGGGTGAAACATCACATTTAAAGAGGGAGAGCTACTTGCTGTTTTGTAGTTATTATTGTATGTTTTGTAGAGGAGAAGGCCAGGTTGGAGAAGCAAGTTGCTGTTGCTTGTGCCAGGGAAAAGTACTGCAAGCTTCTGACTTTGCCTGGGAGTTTTAGCTGTTCTCCAGGGTAGAGTAGGTTGTTAACTGAATAGGTGGAGTTTCTTTCTGGGAGTGAGTCTTGTTTTCACATGGAGAAATGTGACAATAGTGCTGAGCAGCAAACAAGTGTTATCAGTGAGCTTTGAAATTAGGGAGTAGGAAGAATGTCTCCCACACTGGGAGACAACCACATGATTGGAACCATATGAAGTCAATTCATGAGATTTTTGGCTCCTGTGGAGAATGGAGAAGAGAGACACAATGTAAGGAATTGAATTGTGAAATTGAGATTATATTGAAGGCATTTATAGGATTAGGGAGACTTGCAAGAAGGGGGTAAAAAAAAAAGATTTTGATTTCAGATGTTTAGGGAAGGTGACTTTCTAGTGTGCAGCTGCCTCAAGGGGAAACAAAAGTTTTGCTGTTTGGGCAGAGTCCACATTTTCTTTGTACTTTCTCCCTTATCAGTCTGTCGTTACACATCAGTCAGGTGGGGAAAACCAGATTATGTGCCTCCTTCCCTCAGGAGCCTCATGTGAGTCACTGATTGGCACATTGTAGTTCTTGGTATGTTCCACAGGTTGGCTGTCAGCATCTTAAAATGTAACAGCCAAGGTTAAAGAACAAGAACTGATCAGGCTGGAAACTTCTATTTTTTTTTAATGAAGAAGAGAAGTAAAGCATGTTTCTGAAGTAGTAAATACTTGTTAAATATAAGAAGAGTTAATTAATGCATGACTGTGAATTAATATGATGAATCAAATAAAAAGGTGAGGCTCTGCTAAGAGTGAAGTAATACCATTCCCTTTTTTCCTCTAAGTATCATTAGAGGATACTTTCTTTTGCTTGCCTCCTTTGTTCACTGCACAGCTATTGCCTTAAGAAAAGGAAACAAAGACACTGCTAAATGCTGAGTGAGAAGAGCTCATTCCTTCCCTGTGGTGCAAAATATAAATAGAAGCAAGTGACCAAAATATAGAGAAACTTTCCCTAGTTTGTACAATAGTTCAATAAAGAACGGGCATATTAAACAAAGTTTTTGATTCACATTGCCATTTTATGCAAGCCTCAAAAGTTTCCAATCATTTAAATTGTCATAATGAAAATCCCTGTTGTTTCTGCCAGACTATTTATATTGCATTTTGTTTGCTTTTTTTGTCAGAGAAAACTGCTTTTATGGTCAGTGAATGCAGAGTTAAAATATGTGCCAGGTATTGGGAGAAGATAAGTACATGGTTTCCTTAATCTGCATCTTAATGTGGTTCATATATTAAAAGGAAGTCATCTGGAAAATCTCTTCTTAGTGGTGGTTGATCTCCCCTCCTAAGTTACCTTTTGATTATGCAGTTTCTGAATACTTGTCTTACTTTGTAACCTTTTAGCTTCAGTCTCACTCTCTTGGCTTTCAACGTGAAGGTTCTTACAGGGATTTCCCTTGAAATAAGCAACATCATCTTATCAACCCACAGTGCTGACCTCAGGGTGGTATAAACCACTTGTAACAGCTCACTCACCAAGGGGCATTCCTGAAAACTATAGATGATGAGATTTACAAGTAGTGACATCTTCCTGTGTTGATTCCAATATGCTTTTGAGGAGGTTTTGCAGAACTTTGTTTTGGTTTGGGTTTTTTTTTTAATAGAGTTTAATATAAAATCTTTTGACTATTTTTACACAGGCATGTTTTCGTTTAGACCACAATGTTCAGGAACTGAATGTGCCTTTTGTTTGTATGCAGAGTCCCCAATAAAGAAAAGTCATGTTCTCGTAGTTCCAGTTAGCACTATAAATAGCTTTAGAATAATGTTGTGCTGAGAGCCATAGAGAGCCCCCATTGGTGCCTCCCAGAGTCTTGTCAAAAGGCAGAGGAACAATGTTCTTTGGAGCTCAGGAGAGAGAGAACCCTTCCTGGATATGTCTCTTGACATGAATTTCACCTAGCATCACAAGAAGAGGAAAGATACCCTTTTTTACTCCTTTTACCCTTTTACCTTGGTCATGTTTCCAATAAAACTACTTGAAATTTAGTAAAGGCAACTGCAATTACAGTGTCAATTGCCACTTTATGAAGAGGACTCAAGGATAAGCCTCTCTGTTCCACATCCATTTCCTCCCGTCCATAAACAGCTCTGTTTCTCTGACAGCTCCTTAATCATCATCAACTTGACCTAATGCAGAATTCTGTCTGCTGCATCCTTTTGTGTTGCTGTGGGTGTCTCAGCCATTCTTCAAGTCAGCTTAGGCCTGCTCTTGTAGATTCTTTTCTGCACGGTATCCTTGAAGTACAACCTGTCCCAGCTATCCATGCAGCTAAAAAATTACTCACGTAGAGTCTTGCATCTCACTTACCTCACCATCAATTTCCCTGGTCGTGACTTGACAAAAGTAGTCTTGCCCTACTCTCATTCATTCAAGATGAGCACTTCTGTCTTTTTTTCCATTTCACTTTGTTTTTCTCCATTGACTCCCTCTGTTCTGTCTCATTAAGACTAAATACTAGCTTTCAGTGTCAGGGCTATTCACAATCTTTCACTCCATACTCAGTACTTTTTTTTTTAATAGGAAAAGACTGACTTTTCTCTGTAGATGTTAAACCACGTTGGTGTCAATCACTTGCCCACTGTATTCTTATATTAGCATCTCTTATGTTTCTTACATGATTCCTTTGGGAAGGGATGGAGATCTTGGATATCTAATGACGTTTCATTGACCTCCCACAAATCCTTAGAATACTCATTCACTGTGATGCCTCAGTGTTCTTGACATCACTTAGGTTAATCAGTTACTTGTGTAACTAATTAAACTGTTGTACTGTAACTAACATGCCATGTCCAGTCCACTGTATTTCTTTGAACATCCTCATCTGTATCCTAGCTCTTGCTGGTTGTTTGGAACTTAAAAGTTGCCTTGAGAAAAAGGCCATCATTGTGATGTGTTTGGTGTTTCTACAAAGCCTGGCACTCTGACTCTTGGCAGGTCAGAATCAGTAGGTGATTAAGGTATGCTTTGTGTCTGTGTAAATGGTTGATGGATTGTGATTTGTTGTGGATTCCAGCAGATTGTTCCAGACACCTTCAATGAACTTGCCACATATGCCACTTTGATACTTATATACAGGCAGGCATATTACACCTAGAAGTGTTGATACATCATGAAATATTTATAAGTATAGGAATAATGTAAAATCTCATCCAGACTCGATCCATCATTTTGAAACATTTCATACCTGAAAAATCTCACTGTGTTCAGTACAGCCACCCATGGAGACTTCATGGAGACTGCAGATGCTCTTTTACTGCGGACTGAAAATGAATAAACCAAACTCTGAAATTCAATTGAGTTTTATTTTAACACCTGATGTAAAAGCTAAAGCTTTTTGCATGCTGGGGACAACATAATTTTTAATAATCATTTGGAATGTGTCTCTGTGTTAGCTATTTGCAGCTTTAAAGTAATTTTCAATCCGAAAGTGTGTTTGAAAAATGCTTCAAGGCACTGAATTCCAAAATACAGACTAAAAGGTGGAGCCTTCTTATGTTGGGCTTAGATATGTTTAGAGTATCTAAGTGTATGTGCATTCACTGATTTTAGTTGGAAAGTTCAGCATAACATCTTAGCATCTTAGCTCAACATGTATCAGAGTTTTACAGGTACCATGAGAAAACCGTGATGGCCTTCAAACAAAAGCCATCTGTTGGCAGTAGGTTCAGTAATTGCTGATTACTAAAGTGTGTTTAATTAGACACAGACAAAACCACGCTGACCAGTGTGCTGAGTCATGGCCAAATAACAGCAGCCCAGGCACCATTATGCTGTACTATTATACATGCTGTTCGTCTTCCCCACTGTGAAATACTGCATACGTCACCATCTCTGCCCTAATTTTGTCAATAAAGCTCTTCATTAAGTAGCTAAAACAAGTTATCCATTGCAAATTCTGATTTAGGTCTCTAGAGTGTTTTTTAGCCTTTAATAATAAGCTGTCTATAGATGCAAAGAAACATTTTCAAAAAGCAAGTAAATGAGCTTATGTATGTCTGCAGGAAAATGTTTTGACTGCGTAACTATTATAATGTGATTGACAAGTAGAGAAACAGTGGAGGCTATTTTATTTTTCTGGCTTGGTAAGGGAAATGCTACCTGGATGGAACACAGACATGTAATCCAGTGAAGCGTTTTTCCTTTCTAATTAGTGATACTTTGAACTCCTTGGGGGAGACCAGTTTGTGGACCCCATGCTGCATTATGGCTTCAATAAACATATATACTGACTCTTAAACACAGATCAAATAGCTCAGCTTCTGAAGCCTGATTTTGCTCTCAGTCTCAATATATTACTGTGTGATTTTTACAGCTTGGCATCTTGTGGGATTTGTGGAGTTAAAAACATACTTGTGTTAGATTAATGAACTCATTGTGAGAAGTGCAGCTCCTATATCCTTTGTTTGGGATAAAAGATAAGCTGGTATTTAATTTAATCAGAAAAGTTAAAATCAAATGGTTATTTTTCTTCTTTTAAGTCACTTATAATTTCTCACAGTTATATAGTAAATGATATAATTTGAAAAAGAACAGTGAAAAAAAATTGCAGTTATTAACATTGAAATCTGTCTGGAAGGGTATATTGCCATGGGAAGAGCTGCTTCTGAGTCCCATCCCAGGCTCTACCACTGATCTGCTATATTGTAGCAGGCACTCAACTCGTTTGGTTCCTTAGAGACAGCATGTATTAAATGGAGATGTGACCACGTCACTTACAAACAGTGTGATGTTAGTGTTCAGTTCTGAAGAGCTATCTACACTTAGAATTCCCATTTATTTCAGGTGGAAATAACTCTGGCATGGATCTCAGGAGTGTCATTTGTCATGCACATGTTTGAGAGATGATTAATGGATGAAAAGTTCATAGAAGATTGGTATTTTGCATTTACTAATACTTCTGGTTTTGCTTTGATGGCATAACAAAGTAGAAGGAAACCAAAGCACATTAGTAAGAGATAAGGACAACACTCAAAAGTATAAGACTGAAGGGAGGCTATTGTGGTTTAATCTAATCTGATTCACCAGTGCTGAAGCAAGCACATTTTAGTCTAATAAGAAATTGAGTGTATCTTTTTCCAAAAAATAGAGCTGATTTAATGCAGTAAATAGTGTGGTTTTTCACATATAATCTTCCACAACTAATTCAGCCAAGCCACGCGGCTGCAGGATGACAGGCCTGTGTATCTGACAGTGTGAAGGAAGCTCTGATTATGATGGCAAGACCCCTGAACCTGTGTCTGAACAGAAGAAAGTCTCATGTAGCCAGTGTTTGCTGTACAGCTGGAAGCAACATCTTAACCCAAGGAGGTTTTTCTGTCTTTGACTTTATTGCTTTTCAGTTTGATATAGCAGTGTTATCTCTGTGGGAGTATTTGAGGTACTTAGGTTTTTTGGTTGTTTTTATTTTTCTGTCTATAATAAGCAGTTACCCCAACTGTTACTTGAAATAGCAACTATTCTCCCTGAACTGCAGTTTTATTTTCTTTTGGCTTTTATTTCAGCTGTGGGAGCCAGCTGCTCCAGAGAGTGTGGGAAGCTGACTTGGAGGCCTGTCAGCTGTTGATCCGAGGGTTTCAGCTGAAAGAAACCAGTTGCTGTGTTTTTGAGGAAGAAGAGAACCAAATGGATGAGATGGAGATGACTGCTGATGCCCCACCTGATTCAGAAAAAAGAAAAGAAGGTCACTTTCTGAAGGGCACAGAGCGCGGTGCTGTTTCCTGCCGCAAACACAGGGAGCTGAAAGAGGTATCTGAAATAGTCTGCAGCTGCATTTCAAGGGATGCTGCTGGTTTTCCTTTTGAGAGGAGGAGTTGAATCTTGGTGATGGATCAGCAGGGCAGGTTAAGTATGAACTTAGCATCTGGCTTCCAGTCTGGAATATGAATAAAATAGCTTATTAGTTTCTCAGGAGCCCTTCAACCCTTTTTCTTTTTACCATCAGTCTTTTTAAAATGCAAAAATTATTCAGGCAATAAATACAGAATGTACACCAGGATTTAAAGGAAAAACTATTAAGTATTTAACCAAAATTATCAGTTGTTCCTCATCTCACTGATGAGTTTCATTCTGAGTTTGTTCTGCTGACTTGTTAGCCTGGATCATTGTTAGCTGACATGAGGAGAGAGTTAGGTTTCCACCCTTAGTGAAATGGTCAAAGGCTTCTGAGGTAATAGATGCTAATAGGCTTACTGCATCCAACAGATATTAAAAGGAGGAAAAAATCATGAATCTTAGAAGGTTTGACAAATTTCTTTTTACGTTTTCATGTTCTGATCTGGAATTCCATCCCTGCTTGAAAAATCAACCACTATCTAATGGTCTTTTAACTGTACTGCCTAGGTAAACAAGCTGTTAAAAAAGCTTCATCACCCAACAGCACCACTGTGACAATAAGACCCTCCAACAGCAGTTATTGGTTTTATTACCATGGAATTAATTTGAAAAAAAACTTAAATTATGCTTAATTGCATATGATGTTAAGAGTCATTGAACTGTGGATTGCTCTGAAATCTGATGCCTAATTTTGCGTTTACACTGGCTGAGACTTAGTGGAAAGCAGGCCCTTATCTTACTGCAAAATCTCCTCTTGTTAGTGAAATTCCGGTTTTATATTGGGCTTCAGTAGTTCTTGCAGTCTTTACCCAGGGCAAATGCTTTATGGACTGGCTTCACATAGAGAACATTTTTATTAGAAATGGTCAGCTTGGCTTTCATTCCACTCCCATCACTCCCTTATCATATGTTTTATGAGTCTGATGAACTGATATAAGGAGTTCTGTTGGTTATGGAAATCTGTGCTCCTCTTTCAAAAGTGCTTAGAGGCTCTGGAGTGTTTGGGACCTTGTGACTTTCTCTGTAGCACTCCTGATATTTGTGCTGTAATTATCACCTCTTTCACCCCTGCAAGTCCAGATTGTTTCCCTGAAATCAACCTTGCTATCCAAGAATGACAACTGGGCAGCTGAAGTGAGGTGACTTCTGGTTATAGAGAGGTATGCAGGACTTGAGGGATGGCTCCCAATATCTCAAATGGAACAGGAAAGTGTATCTGCAGTGCTTCCAATCCAGCTCCTCCTTTGAGCTTGCTTTTTGATAATCTCCTCTCTGTCTCTATCAACCATAGAGGGAACTTAAGACTATGCACTTCACTCACTACCCACTTCACCTAGGTGCTTTAAATTTGTGGTACAAATGCCTTTGCCTGGGATCTGACCTATCCTGGTATCCCGAATAAACTCCATTTTGAGAATGCGCTGAAATCCATTCAGAAGCTGATGTATAAACATGAAAATGTCCATCAGGGAAGGACCTGTGGAGGTACTCCTCCATCTGTTCCTAAAGCACTCCCAGGACTGATACACTTGAAAGAAAAAAGGAAGCACTTTTGCCGATATGAGATTGTTCATGTATTATCCAATTTTTTGAAGGAGGTGAGCAACACAGCTGTGTTTCATCATGGCTTACTCAAACAGCCTTCCTCTGCTTCAGTGCTGCCTGCAGCCTTCACCATTGAGGCAAAGTTATGTGTCACTGATGACTGAAACCCATTGCAACAGTGAAACTGCCCTGGCATATTTACTGTATTCTGGCCCTGTAGTTAGGGTTGGTCTGCCTGCTTTTGTACTTTCAGGAGATAAGATTGTTTTCTTTGTTGTGGAGCATGGAAGTTTTGCCCCCCAAAAAATGCCCTAGGTTGTAAAACTGATAGGATCTCATTAGAAGTGACAGGCAGTATCTAAACCTCTAGAGAAGAGCCCTAACAGATTATTCCCTGACATCTCTTAGTAGTTCATCACAAGACAGAATATAAAAGCAAACAAAAAAAACCAGACACAAATCATGCTAACTTCTGTTTTTGAACATGCTAAAGTGCAAGAAAAAAATCCATCTTGATTTGTAAATGGACTTGAAAAACAAACCACTTCTGAAGCATTTAAGTGCTCTGTTATATGATAGTGTATTTTTTATTTAAAAATAATTCAGTATTTGTGGCAAAAAAAAAAGAAAGGGGGGATGTGGTGCTTAGTCTCTCAATTTAGCCATTTATATGACTTCCATGGAAAAACTTATTCTTGTACAATAGCAGGGAACTTTTCATAGCCATTTATCAGCAAGTGAGGATACCTAATAGAAAAAGCATGTATTTGTCAAAATACGTGGTTTCATATTATTTAACAAGGCTGTTGTGCCCCTGTGAGAGGAATAGCTTGCTGTGGTTGCCATGTTTCTGGAATGACTGTCCTCTTCAACTGGGTTACAGCCTCTGTTCCCCATCAGGGATTTTCTAGAGAGCACCACTGTCCACTAAAGCAGAAGGAAAGACTCATGTTCTTTGTACTTAGAGGTTATTGAATTAATTATTTCAAGACAATTTACAAAAGGCTGATAATAGCATATGTGCATATATGCCTTGAAAAGCACATTTCATACCCAGGTGATTGATTTACTCTACAGTGGAATTCTATAAATGAAGCTCTCCAGTTATTTATTGTGTCACATAGAGCTAAGCATGAGTTCCAGGTGAATATTGGTTTTGTTGATGTGTACTATAAATAGTTTTCTTGCATATAACTGTATCTTACTCTATAGGTTTCCTTAGAAAGCAAAAAAAAAACAAGTAAAAAACATAGCAATAATAAGAAAAGCAAAACAGATGAAAGAGCCCTTCTCTTAGATCCTCAGATACTGCTTTGCAGAGGGGCCATTTATCATTTTTAATTAAATATCCTCACTAAATCATAAAATATGACATGTTCTGATATAAAAATATGTAAGGTATAAATTCTTTGAAAGTTTGTTCTTTTACTATCGTGTGAGCACAGGTTTATTAACTGTCAACAGTTATTTTATAGTTTTCATAACTGTGTTTCCTAAGGCATTGCTGGTTTTTTTTCCCCCCGGTTTTTATGTGGTAGACTGGCATCCCAAAATAATTCAGTAAATCAGGCTTCCTTTATAACACTGACTGTTAACTAGGTACAAAAATCAGATGTATTGGCAGCTCAGCTTGTTGAAACATCATTAATGATGATTTGGTAAAAACTACATTAAGTGGGCCCAGCAAAAATCATCCTGTGAACCACTCTGAGTTGCTTAAATAAGATGTGCTTCTTTCAATTGCAGATAACTCATTAGACTATAGTATTAAAAAACACTGGAGCAAAGTTGCAGACAATATTGCTGCCCTCAGTCGTATGAAAGTCAGGTTGTCTAATGTATTTGATACAGATTCTTGAATTCTCACATAAGTGTGTGTTTTCCAGCTTGTAGCTGTGTTGATGAAATTAGGGTGTCCCATCATTTCAGTTGTAGTTTGACTTTTTGTGTCTATTTGGACTTGATTTTCTTCTAAGTCTCTGAAGAATTAAAGGTGGGTTTCAGTTTTCATCCCACGAATGTTCCACGCTTTTAAACTGAGTGAGGTGGAAATTGCAGTGATCATTACTACATGGTTAGATGCATATCTGGGTGATTTCTAAAATATGCAGTACTATTTCATTTCTCTTCAGATTAATGCTTGCTTGTTCCACTCCTTACAATATCTTGCTTTATTCTTTTCCTTCTTGATAATGTATGTGTAAGCAAAAGCTTTTATAAAAAGCTTTTAAAAACAGCAAAACCACCAGTGTTAACTAATAAACTGAGGGATTTGTGTGTGCTGGGACCTCCCTAACAGCAAGTAACCTGATGAACATGGGTATGTGTGCACCTGCAGGCTTGAGTTCCTGACCTATCCTTTTTTCTTCTTCTGCTCTCTGGCATGCTGTGCAGTGCTCCCTCTAAATCACTATGAAGGAAAGAAACACCTACTAGATTTCAAGAAAATTGAGGTGATTAAAGTTACAAGGTAAAATCCAAAATTCAGTAGTTTTACCTTCTGTAAGTCAGCATTTTTGGTAGTTGTCCCATCAGAATTGTTTGTAGATAATTTCTCACTTTTTCATCCTAAAAGAGGTAGAGAACAGGGATAAGGGTAAGGCCTGTTGTCTTTTCCTCTCCTCTACATACTTCAGTCCGGTCATCTGGGATGATGTTTTGGGGTCAGCTGAAGATCACTCTGGTGTTGGGAAAATGTTCTATAATTGTAAAGCCTTCATGTGATCAAGTTTTTAAAAGGTACCAAGGTCTAAGTGATACCAAATGGACCATCATGAAAAAATATTTAATGTGGTGTCTGCCATTAAAAAGAAGTTATCACAGAATGTGATACAACATTTTTCAGAATTTAGTGATAGCAAGCACCCAGAAAACCTTTGTGAGCAGACTGTAACTCATTACTGTGCATTGGGATAGCCTGTGGTCCAGAAGGCAAACGTGTAGTGTGTGAAGGACAAAGCCTTTTGAAAGCTAAATAAACTGTGCATTCATCTGAGCTTTAATTAAATGCTGTATTTGTGGAGCTTAGAAAATAATTTGGAAATTTAAAATTTAATCTTAGTTTTAAATGTCAGCGTTAAGCATTAGTGGAAGTCAGCGTTTGCGTGTTTCTTGCATTGATCCAAGCTGGAAAGGATGGCAGTGGCAAGAGGCAGCTGGGTTGTACACAATGGTCAGACCCTCACTTTGCAGCCACACGTGAAGCTGTGAAGCCCCTCTGCTGCATCTGAGACTGAGGTGGGGTGTCTGCTGGTAAAAATGCCAGCTCTTTAGGTAGAGATTGTTGCATCTCAGTAAACTTAATGCTTACGTGTAATTTAGAAGTAAAAATACCATCAGAAAAGTAATATTACTGGCAAGAGAAATTTAAACCTCTTTTCAGATTGATTGCTGAAAATAGTGTCCAGTAACAATTGTGATTTTATGGCAGATTAATGATTTTGCACTCTTATTATGTGTGTGTGTGCATACCAAAGCAATATCCCTATCTCAGTTTATTATCAATATACTCTTATGTGTGATAAGTATTAATGATTTCCCAATGACATTAAACACTGGGAACACCAAATTTCTTTGCTCTTCAGCCAGTCAATGAAACACTGGCCAATTTCTTACAGACTTCACAAATGAAGGAAGTTTTGAAGGAGGAACTGACTATAGTTAGTATTTGTTACCAATAGGAAGCATCGATGGGGTCTCTCATTTCTCCTGCCCAAAATAATTTACAGGGTTCGTACCAAAACAAAAACGTCTGTAGACTCTTGAGTGGTGTACAGATCTGCAAGAGCTTGATAGAAAAGTTTGTTTTAATCTAAAGTTAGTCCTTCAGTTTTAGAGACAGTATTCCTTGTGGGTTTTAAGTGGGAAGCCAAAGCAGGCTTTAATAAAATGTATTCAAATATAGTTTTAAATATTGGGTGGCTGCCACTGCTCCATTACAAATGCAATTTAAATCTTTCATGCATGTGAAGAAAATTGATGCAATTGTTCAGCTTACATAATTTTTATTGTGCTATATGATTTTTATAAGTTCCATTAAAATAATACTGTTTATATAGCATGTATCTACTATGTACTTAATAATTTATCTCTAACAGGTTATGGAAGACATTTCATTTGGAACAGAGGGTCATTTATCTGAGGTAAGTGTTTCCTAGGCAGTATAAAGTGGTGATATTGTGCAGACTGTTCTTTGTCTCAATTAGAACAAATGACTCTTGTTTTTATAGTGTTACCTTTGCTTAAAAATTGCTAGAGAGTGTGTGAGCACTTGGGAAAGCAACACAATCACAACTAGAGTGGGGCCATTCCTTTTTCCCCTTTTTTCCTGTTGAAAATAATGGCATAATTGCTGAGTATTTCAAGGAGTTTATAGTTAAATCCTGTGCTAATATTTTTAACACATACCAACTACAGGATGAACACATTTGGGCAAGGGAGAGCCAGTAATATTTAGCCAGTAGCACTGTCATGATGCTTAAGAGTGGAACAAAATTTTTATGCTTAATTTGTTTTCTTGTGTGCCACTAAAAATACCTTTGAATTTATTTTTGAAGTACAAAAGCAGACAACATATTGCAGCAGAATACACAGTAATAAGAATTTCATCTGAATGAAAATACTGGATGTTTGTAATTTTACACCATTTTCATAAAAAAAATGGGCCAGAACCTAGTTCATGCAATTAAGAAAGCTAGGATAATTGAGTAACTTAAGATGTGTGGCCTATGAGAAAAACCTGCTCATTGCACTGAGAGTTAAGGTAATATATGTGTAAGGAGAGTTACCCTGGTTCTAACAGTACTGGTTCAGTCTGGTCCATTTTTATATCAGTATGCCTTGGGTTGCAACTTACATATTAAGGAAATTTAGTATCCAAGCATTGTGTCCAGCCAGCAAATAAATTACATGGACAAGTAACCCTCAGTTCACCTTCCCTAGCAGCATACATGCCTCCTGTCAAGTACAAGTGACAAGTGCTCCAAGCCAAGCAAATATTAAATAAATAAATATTAAGGTTTAGGATAACTATTCAGACGGGGCATTTCTTTAGATTCCCACCAGCGAATCCAAAGGCTCTGGAGCAGGTGGAATGCTCCAGGAAAGATAATCTAACTGCAAGCTCAGATTGTGTTCAAGGAGACTGTGACATGAGGGCACACCTAGGATAGACTGCTTGGCTGTGTGTGAGTTCAGCATAAATAAAAACGGGAAGCCTTGAGAATGAAGGTGAACTTTGCAGGAAATGCAAATGGCCTTTCTGATCAGTGAACTTTGCTGTGAATTATAGTTAAACTGTGCAGCTGCTTGTGTCCACAGATGACATGAAATAGGGGCAGGTAATCCCATGGGATAAAGACAGCAAAAAGCCCTACTGCTATCAGGGTAAAATACTGAGGGCACCAGAGTTCACAAGTTTACAGGGCTGCCACTATAGAAGTGTGCACCAAAAGCTTAGTATCTTAGAGTCCTCAGAATCAGAGAGACTTCTGAATTTTTAAGGGGGGCAGGGGACAAAAGTGCATAAAGAGAATATAAAGCAACGATAGAAATAAAAGAAATTAAAATATGCTAGAAAGCCAGGTTCTACCACACTGCCACAGCTGGATTGATGGTGACTTGTAGAGAGCTCTCCTTAAAGTTATATGAAAGTGTCAGCAGCCTGTACAATGTCAAGGTTTTGCATAAATGTACCTTTGGTGCTTGGTCCCCTAATTCACTGGTCAGTCTCCCTGCTGCCTGCAGGAGAGCACCCAGTTAGTCATTCCAGATTGTTACATTTTAGTGACTTGGGAGCAGAGATGGGAATGAACAATACTAGGAACCACCTATAAATGAAACCCAGCTATGCTGACTCCTTGCACAGCAGGGTGTGGACACGGGAAAACAGTTTGGTACTTTTGTTTCTTTTTCCAAGGCCTGACCCACTGTGAATTTTTATTGGTAAGTTAGTAAATAGCCTCATCCTCCCACAGCAGGAGCTGGAATTGTCCCAGTATAATTAAATGAGCCAGTGCAGTAGTGTGCTCTCATTTTAGGAAGTCTGCAATTAGGGAAGATCTTCAGTCTACTATGGATGAGAATAGGAAGACTGCTGTCAGGCCACAGCAGGGTGCTGGAAGGCAGTGAAAAGCTCTATTCCTGCATAGATGCTTTTCCAGAGACACTCCTCTGTATCTGTAATGGAAGATACATGAAGGGAAGAATTGCCAACATTGGACTGTAATTCTGATGAGTCATTTAACACTCCCATGGAGAGAAAGGAAGGGGATCAGGGCAAGCAAAGGGAGTGTGGGAAAAGCGTGTGATGGTGGGAAAGAGGTAGGTCACAGCTGGCTGGGAGGCTTTATGCCTAAATTGTTGCATGTGAGAAAGCGGGGAGTATGTCGTAATGCTGAAGTCTCTTAAATGTATATAACCACGCTGATAGAACGAGCAAGCAGTCTGGAAGTGGAAGGTCATAAGAGCAAAAGTAATTGGGAAACAACCTTGATCCCTCTTCTGAGAGAAATTAGATAGCTACCTCCACAAAAGAAAAACTCATCTAAACAAAACCAGGGAGACAACAGGGGAGCTTCTGTGGGAAAAACTCTCTAGTAGAAGGAATCAGCAGATGTTCTTTGGTGCTATCCAGACTGATGCCATGATGATTTTTTGCCTTTTCTTTTATACCCTTTTATATACCTTTTTATAGCTTTTGTATTCTTAGTGGGTTTTAGCCTACATTCTTGGACTTGTTTGTTAAGCCAGGAGACCAAACATCTTAGAAGCCTTATCGTTAGGGAGCAATATGCCCCAGACCCCAAGGTCCTCTCCATAACACATTTTGTAAACTAAAATAGAACCATCCAGGGGAAGGTTCCTTGGGGAGGATTCCTCTCATTGGGGAATCTTTGATAGATCTGCTAATAGTAAGACCTATAATGTTATACCAAATTTTTGATGGGAGCATTGCAGTGTGCATTTCGGCGCATTCCATCTGGACGTGGTGCACCTAAGCATCCTTAAAATAAATGCAGAGGTAAAATCCCTTTTCCCCTTCTAACCGTGTTTTGATTCTTGATTTTAAGACCAGGAAAAGGCATCAAGCTGACATCAGGTTTATAGTACAGCACCATCTTCTTTTGGTGCAGAAAAGTGCAAACACAGCCACAGACTACATATCTATGTCAGCACTTTTTCAGTGGCTCAAAAGTTTTGAAAAGGACAGCACGAAAGTGCTTCTAAGAATGAGCCCAAAATGGTACTGTACAATGTAAGTGTGACAGTGTAAGCAAGACCCCCGAGCACACTAAGCTGCATTAAACAGAAGACATGTGAAATATCAAGGGAGTTCAGGGATACCTTGGATGTAAGGGAAAGGTGAAAGAAAGCATGTGTGTCTTCTAGTAGGAAAGGTGAATGAGAAAATAAATGAGATCAGAATTTTTTTCCTCCTTATTCTCTGTGATTTTGGTCTTTCTGAAGAGTATAAACTACGTCCAGTTATGTAATGTTCCTAGTATTCACTACAAGGTAGCAAGAGACAAATGCAATAAGAGATCCAAAGGCAAATGAGATGTACTCAAGTCAGGCTAGACTGATGAAATTTCTTCTGAGCACATAGGAGCCAAGAAAAACAATCTCCAAACCATTAACAAGCTCCTTTGAAAACTCCTAGAGGAAGCTTGAAGTCCCGAGGGATCAGTAAAAGGCAGACTTTGTGTTTGCCTTTAAAAACGAGGTAGGCCAGGAGTTTATGTGCCAGTCAACATAATTTCAATTAGGATTAGAGTTCCAAATGGTCTTGATAGATTGAAAGAATAGTCTGAAATCAATAAGAAGGGATATGTTGAAAGACAGGTGCAAATTACATTTGAGGCAGAAAAAGAGTCGGATTTATGTATACAGATGGTAAATAGCAGCTAAGTTGACAATACTGCAGAAGAAGAATCTAGGTTTATAGTGGACTACAAATATAGTGGGATTCATTACCTTCATTGTGTTGGAAGAAAGGGCAAATGTCATTTGCAGCCTCATTACTGGGAATGTCAGTTGTAAGACAGAAATAATTACTGTGCTTAGCTGAGAATGCCAAAGCCTCCAGAGGACTATGGCTCGGTCTGAACACCTACCACTGTAGAAGACAGGAACACAGTGAGGAGAAGAAGGAAAGGAATAGAAATAAAAGGTTTAGAAATCCTAGTCTGGTTGAAAGTCAAAGTCTTCAACCACATAAAACGTAATGATAAATGGGAGAACTGTTCGTTATTGTTGTGTGCTGTGTAAGGGTAAAATGAAATGTAACCATCTTGGTTTGGAGCAGGAGGAAAACCTGCTCAGTGCAAGGGTGGTTTAGCCCTGGAGCAGCCTGTGCCCTGCAAGCAGAACCAGCAGATGCCGTGTCAGCTGCTAGGAGCCGTGCATGCAGACACCAGCTGAGGACAGTCACAGCAGGCTTGGTCACACTGCAGGTCACAGAGCAGGCTCTGGTGGTCCCTGGCTGCTTCCTGGGCAGCCTTGCCATGATGGTGCTGGTCATGAGTAACATGGATTGTTCTCAGTGGCCTTCTTCATCTGCAGCAGCTGCTCGGGACAATGCACATGGGGCAGGAAATCTGGGATGCAGAGCAGGAACAAACTCCTGTTTGTTCCTCCCCTGCACCTTGGGCACCTCATGGCCATGCAGCTCATTTATCTGAGGGCATGTGTGCTTAGCCTGCGTGTGACTGAAGCAGGACAAACACGGATGGTTGCATTTTGTTTCTGGTAATTATTTAAGATAAGCCCTGGCCTAACATTCTGGAGTTTGTAATGCTGACAATTGCCATTAACTTCTTCAAAGGTCGAGGGTGAACATGCAGCACTTCTGCCAACTGTAGATCGCTGTTCTAAACTTTGTGCCATAATATGAAGTATCTGCCTGCAAGGGCAACTTTTTGTAGTTGTTATTTATGTTATTTTGAGTTATTTTAACTTTTATAGGGGAGAGAATGTTTAGTGCAGGTGAAAGAAATCTGGCTTTGACTCTGCAGAAGGTCTCCTAAAGCTTCTATTTTATTGGGATTATGATATTGCTGCTTGGAAGTAAGGCAATGCCCTTTCACAAAAGTTCCTCTGTAGGTAGAATGAATTTTAAGGATATATCTGGGAATCCTCCTTCTCAGTACAACCACTGAAGACTCTAATATAGAATCTAATCCCTAATAGAATTAAAATAATCTAGCTACTACAATACCAATTCTTCTATATAAAATTGTTGAACTAGATTGAAGAGCACAGAAGGTGTTTGCACTGGAAAAGCTGATCAAACATTTTCCTCAAGTAATACTGTCGAGGAGCTGTTGCTCATAAGTGACTAAAATTACTTGTAAAAGGGTAAAACAAAATGTGAAAACCATTCCCTCTGCTCTTGATGCAATATGCTGATGTTACAGCAGTGGATCAGCTGGAACCTTTTCTGTTCTTACCATTTCTTGCATTGGACTTTCACATGTTTGGGAAAGAATGAGAATTTCTACTTTGTCTGAGAAGGCAGAAGAATTGCACTTTAAAAAGTAAATCACACCCATATTTGTGCTGTTTTCACCTGCTTAAGGGTTTAGAGGGAAAAAAAAAAATACCAGCCAGCTACATTCCCTGTTAACAGAAAAATCCATAAAGCAATATTGCATTTCAGCTCTCTCCTGACTCCTGCAATCTCTCCCAGCTGCTTCCTAAAAATGCCATTAGAGCAAAAATAACCAAAGTCTTAAGACTTACAGCGTCTTGTAGCATTGACATAACCTACAAGCTTGGGTGAGTTGTATTTTATTAATAAGTTGAGCTTGAGGCAGAGTCGACTTTCCTCTCAGTGATATTGTTGATCAGTGTAAAGTGCCACTTTCCAGCCAGGAGCTGTTCTGAATAGTTTGTGTATCACTGACGGGTTTTCTTGCCTATATAGACAAATGTCAAATAAAAATGCTACCAGTGATGTTAACAGGCATGAAAGAAACCATAGAAATCTTTTCTATCTACTTCTCTGGGCTATCAAACATTTTTTAAATGAGAGCCTGGAGGCAGAAGCTGTGGAATTGATTGAATATTTAGAATTATTCTTGTGTATTTTCGAGAGCACTGTATGTTTCTTCCATTTCCATTTTCATATTTATTTATTTATTCATATAAGTTCTGGAAAATCATAATTTATATGATGGTTCTCCTGCATTTTTCACATGACACCTGCAAGTAAGTTCCTGAGAGTTGATGCTTGTCTAAGGTATTGGAGGAACTTCTCATTTCAACTACAAAGGCAGCTGGGTTATGTAGGTGCAGAAATAGTTTATCCATACACTATTATGGCTGTAATAAAGAGAAATTAAGCTGCATTACTAGGAGCTAAAGACTAATTAAATATAACCCTGATCTTACAGAGCTATTTTTGTTACTCTGCAGTGCAACCATAGCCATTTAGTTATGATTAAATTGGTTTCAATACCTAAACTAGTTTGATCTGACTTTTACTCTTTCAGATTTCAGTCTTCCTATGTTGTTGTTACAACTGGTTAAATTTTTGCAGTATTTATTGTTCCTTTGTCTTAATTTCCAAAGCAAACAGGATATTTGTTCCATTTTTAGACGATTCATTATGTACCAAAAGGTGATCGTTCAGGAAGAATACTCTGCACTTTTTCATATGCAGTAGAATGGACATATTACTTTAACTGAGAATCTAAGTGTACAGTTGACAAGGGAATTAAAGCCAGTGGGTTAAAAATTCTAGTCTCTTATTTCCGAGCATGTTTAGTGCAAGACCAATATGTCAATAAAGGCCTTTACTGGAACTGCAGCAGGGTGGAAGCTACTCCCCAAGGCTTAGTCCTCCAAAATACAGATTAGTACTGATGCAAAGCACTGTACTCACACAGTGAGATGCCTTTGCTGCAGAACGAGCATTCACCTGAAACCCTATCGTCTTGGGGGCTTGTTTGAGGGGTTCCTTCCTTCTGTCCTTCTTGGGACCTTTCTTTACTTGGCTGTAAAGTTTTTATTTTAAAAGGGAGAAGAAAATGCCAAACATGACATCAGATTATGTAGCAGTACACCAGTAAGTGTAATCATCCAGCTGCATTGACTGTGGATTTCAGGCTGTAGTGGTATTTTATTCTGGGTTTTAAGGATCTGTGCACATTAGAGTGAGGCCACGCTTGCAACATGGAGCCCGTTTTATCACCCAGGTATCTAAATGCTGCCTCCAGCATCTTTTGACTCACCTGAAGTTCAGTAAGGGGTTAAGTCTAAAAGGCCCATTTTGTCCTGTACATTCACTGACACTGTGAATAGGGGAATGTCTTCCACTGTGGATTTTCACAGCAGAGCTAGGCAAATCCAGCCAGTGTGCTTATCATAGCTGCTCAGTGAATTCCTTGTATTTACATGTATGACACAGGAAACGTGAGGGCAATTTTAAAGTGGAGAAAATGGATCTTCTCATACAGCAACTAATGATAGAGCTAATTGTGTGACCAATTACCTGTATAAATGTTCCTGCCATAATGGTACCCTAAAAGATAAAGGGGTACCTTACTGTAATGCATACCTTTGAACATTTGTTTATATTTAAAGATACTTAATGGCACAGGTATTCAGGAGTGTACTGTAACATGTCCTTCTAAAAACTTGTCTGTCTGTAGTAACTGGTGATTTCAAATCAGGGTTAGAAGTGTCATCCTGCTTGGCAAGCATGAAAGTGATCCAAAATCTCATGAAGTAATAGTTTTTGATAAAGGCAGTACCTGGATCAGACTAAAGTATTCAGTATCTTGATGTTATAAGAGCAAGAATCTGCTTTTTATGTGTCTGTAAGATCTGTACAGGACTAATTCATTTTGTTGAAGTACAGAGTCTGAAGAAAGCATCTGGTTTTGAAAACTTCACTGGCAGCTTTTGTTTGTCAGAGCACTACTTAAGAGTTTGTGCATGAATTGAAAGCTATTCTTCCTGAATTAACTGTCCACTGATCGTGCAGCACTGAGCATTCTTTGCTTGCTATTCTTGTGTTTGAAATTAGGATTGTGGGAAGACTGATTTTCTTATGTGTAATTAACTGTTAGAGAAAAATCAGTGTTCAAAGGTGGATCTTTCTCTACATGGTCATATCTTTAGAAGTGCTTTCAGAGTACTTGTTTTTCTTTTGTTTGGTTTGTTTTGTTTTTTTTTTTTCAATTTACTGACTTGTTTAGCCTAAGACCTAAGTTCTTTTGGACAACTGTCATCTGTTCTTGCATGCGTGTCACAGAATGATTCCCTGAGAGCTTTCTATGGATACAAATGGCCTGGGTTATCCCACCCATAGCAGCATATAGAGTCCTGCGGTATGCTGAGTAATAATTTAGTAGCTGGATGGAAGACTTTTCCTCATGTTCTGTCCCTGATCTTGAGAAAAAGACATTCTTAGTTGCTGCAAGGGGAATGTTTGCTTTCTCCTCCTATATTCTCACTTTAAAAACAATGGGTCTTTTTCATAGCCATACATTCTGTGGAGTGCTGCTGTAGATTCTCAGGTTTGGTAGTGCATGGAAGTGGTGGCTCTGGTTCTGTGCACAGAGCCAGGGACTTGTACATTGTGCTCCTCTGTGTCTAAGCTGCAGGGGTTTGCAACATAATCTCTTAACCAACACATCCATCCAGGGGCTGAGCTGCAGCTGGTCCTAGTGGGATCTGCTGGATAGCCATGTCTGGGAAGGGCCCAAGGAAAGCAGAAAGGTAAAGCTCTGTGCCATCCAAAGAGGATGTGCCAGCAAGCAGAGCTCTTCTGGCATTCAACTCCATGTATGCACCGTGTGATGCAAAGTGACAGGATAGCACAAAATGGAGATCTGGTAAATGTGGTCACCAAAATTCAGATTGTTTCACAACGGGCAGCATTCCAACAAGTATTAGCATGATTTCTCTGAAAGGCCTTTGATTGAAGGTTTGATTTCTCTTGAACAACCACTGATGTCTGGTCTTATGGCAACAGATAAGTGCAAACACCCCCAAGTCTTTTTTCCTTTGAGGAGAAAAACTTTCTGCACATAGGATATGGCCACATTAGAAGCTAGCTTTATTGATGAGTGCACAGACTAGGCCTAGAGACAATCCAGTTTTCTGGATTCCAGCTGATGAATTACTCATTTTTTTTAAAACATGGTTCCAGCAGAAGTTCATCTTGGCACCATTATCTTTTCTTACAAATAACCCCTGTCATTACTGTAGACAGCACTATGGTGCCATGGGAGGGAGAGGAAAGGCTTGTCCCAGAGCTGCACAAATTGATTGATTTTTTTATTTTCCTCTTCTCATATTTGCTGCTTATTTGGGTCAATTCTCAAAGTACTACTCAATGCAAAATATAAAAGATAGCAATTACCCTTGTGCAGTGTATCTGAAAAAACTTACGAGATGGACTTTGAAATTGGTTTAAAATACTCAATTTAAAATAGAAAAAGTATTTGCCTGTGTAAGTTCTAAGCAGAGAAGCATTATTTTTTAAAATTTAGTCTTGTTTAATGATAACTCAGTAAAAAAGTATAGTTTCATCTTGTAATCTCAAAGACTTTGATGCATTTTCTTTGATTGCTTGAGCAAAGTCCCCAAGTACTCTAGCCAGATTTTTTCTTCAAAAATATATTTTATGTGTATAAGTGTTACCAAAATGATGCTTCTTGAAATATTTACATGACCTAAAAGTGTAAATCATATTTACATGAACAACCTGACATTTGGGTACCTTAATGGGGTGGTTAGCATGAGATTTCCCTCCCCTGCTGTGGTGAAACAACAGGGAAGAAGGAGAGCAGTTCAGTCTTCACACCCCTTTAATCATCTTCTGAAAGTGAGATCATTACTTTTTTTCTGCTGGGAAGAAGACTGAGACCACAAATTCATTCAATTTCATATTAATCACCAATTTATTATACAGAAACAGCTTTTTGTCTCTCTAATGGGAATTTGCTTTTAGGCAATGTCTTTGCACTGCAAAGTATCGTATCCCCTTACTAATATTTTATTTTCCCTTTAATTTGATGCAAATTTGGTGTAGAAAAGTGCAGTCAGCAGCAAGCATGCTTTCTTTTCTTTTTCAACTTTCTGTAGGAGTTCTTCATATTTTCTGCAGAGTTGGGAGAAAAATGTGAAGCAATAAGTGAGAAATTGGTGCATCTGGAAGATCAATTGCAAAGTTCCGCCTGCAGAGTTGATGAAGGAGTTATTCATATCCTTTTCGCTATAACTATAGATACGTATCAATCTGTGTGAGTATGCACATGAAATACTTGCCTCTCAGATTCACGTGGAATGCTATTCCTAGTGTAGATTAGATACATTAAGAATGGGAGTACTGATTGTCTTGCTGAAATGGGCATTTTTGTGTAGTAAGTTTTCCTATAGTGCGTTTTCACTGTGGTCTGATCCAGCTTTAATTGCTTTAAACAGAAGTTAGTTCTTTGTAAATTAAGACTGGGCACTGAAAAGCCTTTATTTTACTGTTAAAAATCCTTTTGTTTGTAATGCTCATATAATTAAATACATAGCACATCAACAGCTGCATGGATACAAATGTCCATGCACCTGCATTTCCCAACACGATTTAGCTGAATTAAATGCTACATTATTGACTCAGACTGTGTATATTGTCACCTGTAGTTTGGGGTTTTTCTTTTTAAATAAAATGGGCAACAGATGCATCATGTGGCATCCTACACATTTTAATCTGCCTCTAACACTCCAATGCAAGTAACCAGATGAGATATTGTCTTATGCACCCTTATCTCTTTCTGTGCTTCATCTGTCAGTTTTTCTGAAGATTGCTTAACCTTTATGAGGCATTCCTTGGCCATTTTTCAGAATTTAAGAGCACAAAGTTTTGTTTCATTTGTAACTTTCACAGGAAAAACTTTTCATAAAAGAGATTTTGTTCTTCTAAGGAAGGGTAAAGAAAGTAAGAACCAGTGAAGCTGATGAAGGTGAGAGTACTGAGCTGCTTAGGTTTTAGTAGAGAAGAGGTGGCAGTCGAGAGGATCATGAAGAAAGACAAATATGTTCAAGGGGCAGAGATCAGCAGAGGAGCCCTTGGAGACATCTGAAGGTGAGTTGAGGTAATGACAGTGCTAGAAAGGATTCAGTTCCTGTTAAGCCAAGGTGGACAGTCCTGCAGGGGGTAGTTTAGAGAAAGGAGAATAAATAGTGTGTGGAAATACCACTGTGTTCTAAGTAATTGGGCATCTATTGCAAGTCATT
This sequence comes from Monarcha castaneiventris obscurior, assembly GCA_026261815.1. Taxonomy (NCBI): domain Eukaryota; kingdom Metazoa; phylum Chordata; class Aves; order Passeriformes; family Monarchidae; genus Monarcha; species Monarcha castaneiventris. Next base: position 6,001,394 of record JAMPIT010000472.1, read on the forward strand.
GCAAATTTCCTATTCTAGAAACTTGGTTTATTTAAAGGTAACAGAAGGATGAAGGGTGAGGGGCAGAGGGAGGGGAGAATGGTGCTGGGGGAAGGGGATTTGCATCAGAGGAGAGAAATCCAGTCAGTAATTGGTCACTACTTCAAATCTTTCTTTTCTAAGCATTTCAATATACACACAATATACAGAAAGATTATTCAACATTCTTTTCATTATATTTGCAGTGTTCATGCTTGGTTGCAGTTGTGTTTCTCCAGTGCATTCTTTTCAGAGCTGTATGGATGTGTCTTGTGTGTGTGTGTGTGCGCAGAGCATCCAGTTCCTTTCTCCCTTGTGTATATTTACTCTCAAATGAGCTTTTCTCAGGGGCCCTTATAGAGGAACACTGAGGGTTGGAGTTATGGGTTCTTTGCAGGGGACTTAAGTTAATATTCAAACTGATCAGTCAAGTCTGATCATAGTTATAGTTTACTAGGTAATGTGAAATAAGCTAGAAAACTGCATTTTTGGTTCCAGAAGATAATACACTACACATATGTGAAATGTGTTTGTGTGTTCTATGGAGCATGCCTATTTCTTCACAGATGTTGAAACTGCAAGAGTTAGTTAAAAAAAAATAAAACTAATAATTGGAAATTTCAGAAGAGTTGTAGATTAGTCTCATTTTAAGCCACAGTTTTCTGATAGAGATCTGACTTCCTCTATCAGTGAAATTCAGCTCATGTTATCTAAATACAGAAATGCACACTGTGTGATATCCTGGGCCTAGCAAGACCATCAGTCACAAAATAAGAAACTATGTTTAAAACATAGGGACGTACAAAGAAGCAGTTCAGCAATTCAGCTACCCCTCATTAACATTCAGTTGCTATTTCAGAGGTAGTCCAGATCAATGTGCATAAAATGTTACCATCTGGTACGTGTAATCACTGTGCCATACTTCAAAAAGGAATGAGAAAAATAGCTACCACAGTGCTACAGACCTGTAGATTGTTGTTTTTTTTTTTTAAATAAAGACTGCTTAGTGCCTATAAAATTAGCTTTCACTCATTGGTAACTTGCCTGTATTGCAGGAACTAGCACTAAGATAGGAGACAACAATTAGCCTCAGTTGAAGAATTTATTTAATAGATGGATCTGTTGTTTGCATGGTAATTTATTTGATTTTAGCTAAAACAATTTCCTATCACAGGTACTGGACAATCATGCAGTCTTCCTTAAAAATCTGTAGAACTCTGCGAGCAGGAGCTCAAAGACCTGAAATAGTAATGAAAGCAGGATAAATTTTTCCAAGTCCATTCACTGGTTATTTTCACCCTTCTCATCTTCTTCCCAAAAAAACTGCCTTACACATAAATATTACAAAATGTATTAGGTCAAAAATCTAACTGGGGGCTGCACAGATGTAAATTAGTCCTGTGGTCTGATTATTAAAAGACTTCTAAAGACTCCACTGAGAAAAATAAATTCCTGATGCTCTCGAACCATTTGCCAATGTTTAGTGTGTGTCATAGCTGTGATTAATAATTAAGTTTGTATTAGAGGAAGAAACCCAGATGCCATTGTTTTTCATTCTATGTTTTGATGGCATAGCACACTTAAATCAACCATGCTGCTCAGCATAAGTGCCAGCACGACCTGAACAAAGGAGAAATCCAGTGATATTTCTTGGCCCTGAGTATAGTCACAGACCCACTTGCAGTTCTAATTTATTGTTGAAATCTTTCACAAAAACCATTAAACTGCACTTTTATATAAAAAGCATCAAACAATAGGGGCATGGGACTGGATGCTAGAGCTCTTTGTAGCACTATGACATATTTGCTAAATTCTATGTAGTATAACCAAATAAACCCACAAAATATTCAATTATGGTTGATCATTAATGAGTGTATGAAAACAGTCCATATCATTAATTGGAAAAACCAAAGGATGAGAGGTGACTCATTCTGGTGTCTGCAGAGCTGATGAGAGGTGTTACTTTCCTGACAGTAAAGGCCTGGAATTCCCACTAAAATTAAATGGAGCCTATATTGCAATTTCACAGTCATTTTTGTTCTTAATTAGTAGTTACATTTTGATAGACAATTTGAATGCATGTAATAGTTCCTCTTGGTGGAAATGCTTTGTTGAAAGGCAACCTGGCTGGATTATTATTACAAAAACAATCTTCTTTTCTTGCCCTAAAATTGGCATTTTAATCGGTTATTTCAAAAGTAGAATTTTGTGCCTAAATGTTCATTAAACATTGCAGGTCACATTGCTAACCCGTCACCTTTATCCTGCAGTAGGCTCCCATACAAGTCTTGCTTTACACCAGAGTAGGTTTTCAACAGAATCATGTAAAATTTAGCCCTGTCTGTAGCTCAGTGAGGAAACTCATTCTGGGTGAACCTGTAGAAGATTTTGGGATCCTCAGAGTTTAGAGGTGGCAATGGCACCCTCTTGATTTTATTTTAGATGGCAGGAGGGTGAGCCCTTCCCACTGCGTGTCACATGGTTCCACTTGTATAGTTTATGCCGTGATGGAGGTAGGTCCGTGTATTCCCACCCAGGTGCTGCAGCTTCTTTGCCTTCCATTTTCTGCTGGAGCAAGTGATTTGAAAGTAGCTGAGATTCAGACCACTGAAGTATTCAATTTTTCAATGTGTAGCAGTCATTCTGTTGCAGTTTTTTGTTTAGTAGTTTTTGGGAGAGTATATTGGGTTTTGCATGGGAAGGGTATTATGTTAGTTTATAGAAATAGTTTATAGTATATAGAAATAACATGGATGTGAAGGAGGGAGACAGTAATCAAGGGGGTAAATGGAAAAATTCTAATTGGTGTCACTACTGCAAATACCCCTGTATTTTGTAAGGAGAAGTGGTGGATTTCCAAAGGCCATTTTGCTGTCTTGCTGTGACACCACACAAGCTTCATACAGAAATAGTAGGGACTTGCTTAGTGTCTTTCCCTTGCTCCCAAGAGTGCTCTTCTAAAAGGCCAAAACCCAGGTCATTCAAAATACTTACTGAATTGTCTTGGCTCTTCACTGGTCCTTTGGCATGCAGCACACACAATTACAGAATGGTTTAGTTGGAAGTGACCTTTTCAGATCTTCTGGTCCAACTCCCAGCTCAAGCAAGGTCACCTAGAGGAGGTTGTCCAGGATGTTGTCCAGTCAGGTTTTGAATATCCCCAAGGATGAAGACTCCACAACTTTTTTTTGTGCAATGTAGTCCAGTGCTTGACCACCTTCAAACTATAAAAAATGTTTTCGTGTATTCAGATTCAATTTCCTATTTTGGAATTTCTCCCTGTTACTTCTTGTTCTGTCAGTGGACAAAAAAAAGAAGAGTCTGGCACCCTCTTCTTCATTCCTGCCTTTCAGCTATTTATACACAGTGGTAGTATCCTGTGAGCCTTCTTTTCTTCGGGTTGAAGAGTCCCAGGTCTCTCAGCATCTCCTCATGTGATGGATACTCAAGTCCATTAAACGGGTCCTGTGCTGGAGTCATTCCAGTAAGTCCTTCTCTTTTATTGTGGAGCCCACAACATCCAGATGGGACCTCACCAGTGCTGATTAGGGTGGAAGGATCATCCTGCTGGCAGTGTTTTTGTCAATCCAGCCTGGGAGGCTGTTGGGCACCTTCGCCTGAAGACACATTGCTGGTCTATGTTCAGTTTATTGCCCACCATGACCTCAAGGTCCTTTTCTGCAGAGCTGCTTTCCAGCTGGCTTAGCCCCTCCATGGGTGCTGGTGCCTGGGATTAGGAGTGACACTTGCAGTTAGGTGGAGGGACATTGAGCTGAGCTTCTGTCTGCAACCACTGTAGAGTTTAGGTTTTGGAAACAAGCAGAATACTTAACCAGGTTAAAAACAAAAACAAACAAACAAAACCACAACCAACAATAACCGCTTCTTTCTGATTATTTCTGTTCTTCAAGAACTAATTTCTTCTTCAGATGTCCAAAAAATGCAGTTACTTTCCAAAATCCCATTGGCTCTCATCTCAGAGCAGTAGCAGTCCTTCACTGTCCTTCCAGTGTCCTTTTATCTTACAACATGTACTCTTAGTTTCTAACCTTTCCTATAGGTAGGCAACTGATTCATAATATCTACTTTTTGTCTCTTTTCCCTAAACATCTGTGCTGAGAGATCAGAAGCTGCATTTGAGCAAAATGACCCCATTTTTTCCAAAAATTAAGTCTCTACAGTAACTAGATTTGCTTTTTATCTGTTTGCAAATCATGGCCTCTGTCATGATGCTCAAGTTTTTCGAAGAGACAAAGTCAAACAGGCAAAAAACTTCAAGCAAGATAGTGTTAGAGCTGCAGCATTGTTGAATGTGGGTTGTATTTGTGTGAAGCTCTTCCCAAGTACTTTAATTTACTGCTTATTTGACATTGGGGAGATTTTTTCAGTTTTCAGCGGAAGACAGGAGGACCAGAAAATATTCCTAGTTGGAACTTGTTTTCACTCCTGCCTTGGATACTGGCTCAATATTTGCAGCACTGGATAGAGAATTTAAGCATGAAGGATGCATTTGCATGTGGACCCATGCAAAACTGTTAATTTGCATTTTTTAAATGGGTGAAGCTGTTTATCCTGCTATAAGCTCTGTGTATGGATAGAGATGCCACGCTCCGCCACATACCATATATTTTTCTTAGCCATAAAGGCTCATTTTACAGTTTTTTGTCTACATATGATTGTGGTGTTGTTTATGAGGTTATCGGAACCTGGTGCAGTTAGACTATGCAGTCATCTATTTTGTTGCTCCACCTCTCTGTTGGTTAACAGGTTTTTTTCCTTTTTTCCTCATTTTCTTCCATCCTATAAGATTTCTCATCTGCTGTCACTGAAACATTTCAATTTTGCTTTTTCTCTCTTCACCTGAACAGAATTTTGTAATTACTTGGGATATTACAAGCAACAGCATGTAGTCAGAGACTACACATCAGAATTAATTAAACTTCAGAAGTTTCATGGTGTTCATGGACTGCAGAATTTATGTTTACCAGTTAGGTTTTCAGCAGAGCCTCATGATTAAGTTGCAGAGGGGTGGAGAATCCAGGACTTAGAAGAGGATAATAATATTTCTTACTTCAGAGAAGATGCAAAGCATAATTAATTTGTCCTTGTACAGTGCTTTGTGATCCTGGGATAGGAGAAGCTTACCCTACTTGTAATCAGAGACACAAGCCCTTTAGATTAACAGAGCTGTCCAGAAATTAGAAGTAAGCATGAAGGTATTAAGGGCAGAACATCGTAGCAAACGCATGTAAATACACAAAGATGAAATTTTGAGGAATTGATAACAGAATCAAAAGCAGCCAAGACTTTTCAAAGACATAATAATGGGTGCCTGAAAGAGCTATGGTTTGTATAGCTTTACCATGGTCCAGTCACAATTTTTCAAAAGTAGCAGTTTAGTTTTTACAGTCACATAACCTGAGGCTGTCTTTTTTGTTGACATTGGGGTTAAGTAAAACAACATTTCCTAGTGTATGAGCTCTGCAAAGGAAAAAGCCTGTCCTTGTGCATTATCCTTTCTGTGTGTTGTACTTTTGAAACTGAGTTGTTTCAATGCCATCCTCTTTCCTTGAAGAGAGGTTCTGGCATAATTTGATGACATACTGCTAGAAACAAACCAATTTCTGTATTTTGGGGTCTTTGCCCTTTACCATACCTGTCCAGGAGGCCTCAGTGGGGATGGGATGGGCCCTAGGGCTTATTTACAGACTTGGTCATTGGTTTAGCATTTCAGCAGGCTCTGACTTGCCTCTGCTTGCTTTCTTCTCCACAGAGTGTAAGCTATAGAAGAGAGGATAGAATTGGTTGTCTCACTGAGCTACACCCAGTCCTTTCACTTCTTCCAACAATGGATAGTGTTGCTGATTTAAGATTATCAGCAGAAAGGCCAGTATATTGATACTTGTTCCCATGAGAGGCCAGTCGTAGCACAAAAAGCTGTTCTGCCAAGGAAGCCCAGCCACTTAACAGGCTTGTGCATGTGGCAGCAGCTGCTAATATCTCTGTGAATGTCCTACCTTCATCTGCCAGTCTGCTCCCTGCTGCACCCCTTGTCATCACCTGACACCCTCCCTCTTGTCACTGGGCAGCTGCAGGAAGAGGGAAGTGGAAGGTCTCTTTCAGAGGCTGAGCCATTAGCCATCAGTTTCTTCCTGAATTCATTGCAGGAACCCTGAACTAGACAGAGGAAAATAAAATGTGGAAAACTCTTTCTTAACCAAATGAAGCATTTTATACTAATTATTGGATACTTTCAGGTGGCCTTCTTCCTTTTAATGCACAACAGTACAACCTTGTTACTGCCCACTTTGCTTTTCAACTTGTTCAAAGCTTTCCCTGTGGAGTCTTGTATAGCTTTATATTTGCGTGTTCTGCACTGTAATTATGATGATAATTCAGCTAACATAAAAGCTTTCTGGAGGTAAGTGTAGCAGAAACACTTTCTCTGCTATAAGCTAATTTTGTTCCTTCCCTATATTCCCACCCCGCCTTGCACAGCACACCTTGTGGAGCTCACTGACGCCACACAAGCTGTGGTCACCTGGTGTTTGTATCAGACTGCTCCCTGTTGCCTTCACCTGGGATCTGATCCACCCAGGTCTGTGTCTCTGGTGCAATAGTTCACCCTCCATCCATCAGGGAACTCACAGCTAGTGCTGCTGCTTCCATGGTACAGTATTTTTTATCTCCTTCCTTCCCATGAGAACAGTATCCAAGCAGTATCCCCCATCCCCTCCTTTTTTTAAACTGCTAAATAATGCTGCTCGAGAACTTGAGTTTGCCTGCATTTTTCTTTTACTAGCAAGTGTGAGAAATGTATTAATATTTAATCCAAACAATTTGGAAGAAGTTGAAGCTACAATTAGATAGCCATGGCCATCTGTTGTGAACAGCAGAACAAGAATGTACTTAATAACTTGGAAAGAGAAAAGGGACTGCCAATCACCTATAGATTATTCCTTAATAAAGCTTGCACAGTCTCTCCAGAGGGAGATCCAGGTGGTGAAGGAGACACTCCAGACCATGCTGGTGCAACTTCAGTCAGCCAAGGAGGCAGGAGAAGAAAAGGCTGGAGACTTCCTCTGTGACAGCTGGTGTCCAGGAAAACAAGACTTGAAGGAATAATGAGCAGAAAGAGCTGGTAGGATGACATTAATTCACAAAGGGCTGCTTTTAGTAACTGAATACTGTTTTACTAAGCCTCAGGGATCTCTTCTCTCCCCTGCATAACTAATAACTAAATCAATTATGGAGAAACAGAGCCTGGAGGTCTATCATCAGAAGTATGCTACGCAGCCTCACATGTTTTGGCACAGATTGGGAAACAGCTTTCAGAGCAGAGCAGCTCCTGTAAATGTGTAGATTACAAATTGATACATTTCAAGTGAGTCTGCAAAGTTGCCTTTCATGTCAGTGAAGTGTTCTCCTTGAAGGCTCATAAACACTGTCTTCCTCTACTCATGGATTTTTTTTCCTGATTTTAAAATGCAGCATTAAAGCTGGAACATCTAGTATTTCTTGGAAAATAGCTCTAAGAATAATAAGACTTTTTTTTTTTTTTTTTTTTTGCTTTGGCTTTAACAGCTTTCTTACGCTGAATGTATTTTCACATTCCTGCCAATAATTAAATCAATAGGGTGAAATTCAAGCTAACCACGTTCTTTCAACTGAAATTTGGACCTCATTTGCTCTGTGGTATTAAGTACAGTGGAGGTAACTAACAGCAGCCCCTATAGGAGTAGTTTAACTCAATTTATTTAGGTATTAATACAAACCTTCTATAGTATTACAGGGGTCATAAAGCAAAAAAAAAAAAAATTCCTATGTTGGTGGCTTGTGTTGCTTATATTGAAATATTGTATGAACAATAAGTCATTTAAGTCTCCTTGTAAAGATTACTACCATTACTTTGATCTTCCTGGTAAGCTTCAGAAGGAATGCAGGGTTTTTTGCAAGACATGTGTGTCAATATATACACACACCTACTTAAACCTGTGTTTTTATAGGAAATAAAAGCAATGCTCAACTGAAGCCAACTGGATAATTGTTCAAAAGAGTTAATGTCTTCAAAATTCATGTGTACTTTTACTTTGATACCAGTATATCTCTGATACCACTAAAAATTCTGTTCCTGCCAGTTGTTGCAGAGGGAAAATTAAAAAAAACAAACAACCAAACCTCTGAATTTTAAAAAATACAATAGAAAATGTCTTGCAACTCAGTACTGTACTTTTTTGATACTGTTTTTCTGACATTTTTAGAATTACTCTTCTACTTCAGTTACTCATTTTATAGCCACGTTGTGTTTTTGCAAATTTTGAAGGTTATTGGACTACTTTCCCACTAAGATTCTATTCTTTTTTTTGTGTGTGTTTTAATGCTAGTTGAAACTTCTACCTCAGTGTTAAGTACAGAAGGAGGGAGGAAAAAAGTGCCAGGCAACTGGGACATACAACAGGATTAAAATTGCCTCCAGGAGCACACGGTTGTCAAACCAGGGCAGCAGAGCTCAGGTGGTTTCTGTAGTCATCAGATCCTCAGGGCTGAATTACAGCCCTATAATTCAGAACATGGGTGAGTTTTCTCATTGAGTAATATATGGGCCAGCACTCACATTGTGGTAAAGACTCTTCGAGCTCCATCTTGCATGGACTCTGCTGCTTGGCTCCCTAATGGAGAACTCTCACTGTTCTGCTTGACAAGTTTATCTCTCCATGTCCCTGTTCAATACCTACCTCCCCACCATAGCTCTGGCACTTCCTGAAGCTCCCCTGAACAGATGGACAAGGTGTTTTCCTCCAGCTCAAGGCAGGAGACAAGTGCAGGTGGCCCCCTGACATTCAGCCCACGCACAGGACCAGCTCCACAGGAAAACCTGCCTGCCAGAAAGCACTCACAGAAACCCACATGAGTTCAGGTAATCAGGAAAGAGAGCACACTGACAAGATACATCTCTTAAAACTGTACCTTTAAGACCCATACAATCTCCTTGGGGCTCAATACCACAGAGGGCCCAGGTACTGCATTTCCAGCAATGAGCATTTATATAGGACCATGAGGGCAGTCCCAGAGATGATGGCCAGTACACCAAACTAAGGCTGCATGACACCCCACTCTCCCACCCTCTGGAGTTTTGTCCTTTGGATACTTAGTGTCTGCAATGTGAACAGTTGTTAGGCCCTAGAAGTGCCTTAGAGCCAGCATCAGCTACAGCTGAAGCATCAAGTCTGCCTCCTTGCAGCAGCAAGGGCTCAACAATAGGAATAGGACCCAACCATCACAGGGGCAGGAGAACAGCAACCTCATTCCCACTAGCGGGGTTTGTTGAAGACATTCCTGTTCAATTAAAAAAATTGTGTGGCTTTTCTGTTTCAAAGCTTCAGAGCACCACTGCATTTTCATAAAAACTCAACTTAGGCAACCACTCTAAGAAGACACTGAATTTCTAAGAAGGGAAACTGAATCAGTCATCATTCATGTTATATTTGTATCTGTTAACATCTGTATATGTAACGTGGACTACTACTACTCCTTTAATTTATTGTTCCATTAACTTCACTGTTTGTTGTGGTAAGTTAGAGCCAGTAACCATCCCTTTTCTCGGACACATTTGATAATAAGCATACTTTAAACAAAAGGTATACTATGCAATGTATCAACTGCCTTTTATCTGTGAATAGAAAACTTCCAAATAAAGAGAAGTATGTTTTTAACTAACCCAGTGTCTGTTTGCATTCTGTGCAGTGTACAACATTTTAGAAATTTCATCATGGGGCGTGGAGGAGAGAAAAGGAGAAAGAAACCATGTGAGTGACTATTATTGTGCTGTTGACAGCAGTAATTTGCCTGCTTGGGCGAGTCTGTTATGCCTTTTGGAAACAGTCTAAAGACATATTCAAGACTGGGGTCTGACATGTAGCTGTTTTCAGTATGAGAGGGAGAAATAAGTATCACACAGTGAGCTGTACGGACAGGTAAAACCTGCACTTGGATCCCAGCTTGACTCAGTCTTGCTGTGCCACTGAATCCTGCCTGCCCTCCCTCAGTTCCTCACCTATGGATAAGGGCTGAAGGGAGGGAAGTGCGACTGTGCATTGACTACAGCAATATCTGAGGTCAAAGTTATGCTCTTACACCCGTTCATTGCCATGATGAGAGGTAGGAGAGGGTGTATGGTGTCCCAAGCACCAGTTTCATACATCCTTGCTAGAATTCTCACTTCTGGGTGGACTGGTCTCCCACCACCTGCAAAAAATGAACACCTCCAGAAAGAAGTTCCTTTCCTGCCCAGGTCATGTGCTGTCCCTAGCCAAGAGCCCAGGCCCAAAAGGTTTGAAGACTCATAGGCAAATAAGGTTTTGTGTGTTTGTCTTCTGCCACAGCACTCTAATAATAAAATAATTTAGATTAAGACCTTAAGACTGAGCCCAACCATTCACCCAACACTGTCAAGCAAGTCCACCACTAAACCACATGCCTAAATGACACATCCACACATCTTTTAAATACCTCCAGCACTGGTGACACAACCACCTCCCTGCGCAGCCTGATCCAATGCTTGACAGCCCTTTCAGTGAAGAATTTTTTCCTAATATCCAACATTAACCTCCCGTGGCACTTGGAGTACATCTTGAGGGCATTGCTTCTTGTCCTGTCGCTTGTTACCTGGGAGAAGAGACCAACTCCCCCCTGGCTGCACCCTCCTTTCAGGCAGTGTTAAAGAGTGATAAGGTACCCCAAGCCTCCTTTTCTCCAGGTTGAACACCCCCAGCTCCCTCAGTTGCTCCTCATCAAATTTGTGCTCCACACCCTTCACCAGCTCTTTTGCTCTTCCAGAGCACATACAATGGACTGCTCCAGGAGAGCTGCAAGATGAGGAAAAGCAGCTCACCTCCAGCAGGCCCTTGCATGTGGTTTGTAGGAGGAGTAGTTTATTGTGTTGAATACACCTCCCCCTCTTCAGTGTACAAACATACTCTCAAGGGACTAAAGACGGAAGCAGGGAAAGGAGAGCACTCCAAAGGGTGTTCAGCTCCAGCCTAATATTTCTTTTCACAATCAATTAGCTAATCCATTATTTCTAAAGCATGACAGCTCAGGCTTTTGCTATCATTTCTTGTTAAATCAAGATAAGTGCCTGTTTTCTAGAGCACTAGAGAAGGCAGTTCAATAATGGGTCCCAGATAGGCAGTAGTGCTGGAGAGAGCTCCAGGGTGAGATTAGAATAATCCTCATGTATCCTCTTAGTTTACTATCCTATTAAAAATGAGACTGGGACCAAGAGATTTTTTTTTTTTTAGTCTCAGAGATTAACATGCTACAAAGAAGCTCTAAAATATTGGATTTTTTTCTGCACTGCTAAAGATGATAATACAAGTTTCTGGAGAAGTATTAAAAAATAAAAAGAAAAAAGGGCCTGTGAATAAAGGAGATTCTGCCTGAACCTGAAAAGCAGCCAAGCCAGGAGCCACAGCAAAGCATTTCTCTCAAATTTGAAGACTTGGATATGAGGGCTGGGAAAAGAACATCTGGGGCCGAGTGAGTAAGGAAATGTTTGAGTTCTGCACATGCATGGTATTCAGTCCCAACTTCCCCTGTTGCCTTATCTGGAAGAACAGTGTCTTTGGGAAGGGGTTGTTGTGGCATTGTCAAAGACACACAATGTCAGTACAACACTAGACTATTTATTCTTGTAATCACCTGCAAAGTTGAACAAATAGTTTATAACAGTATTCCTGTATGGCTGCTTATTAAGTGGCAAGAGAGAGAGAATATTAAAGGCACAGGTAGGAGACACATGATAGATCTCATTGGAGAAATGGAAAATTAAGAAACCTTTCCACACTGATGATCCCATTTACCAGAAGAAAATGACCTTGAATTTATTACTTCTCTGACAATGAGACTTTGAAACAACCAAAGGAAAGACCTCTCTGTTTCTTGTCAAGTAGGCTTAAGATTTTGTCTATCAGCTCAATCCCAAACCTTGAGTTCTGTTCCCACTCTCAGCATTCCCTGTAGTAACAGCTCCAGGGCAAGGCTCAGGAGCAGCAGCAGGGAGCCAGGCACAGCTCTACAGGTAGAACTTCTTCAGGACTGCATCGCAGTTTACTCCTTTAATTTCAATACAATGAGCTCCTGGAGCAGCAGCTGAATAGTTTACCAGGCAATTTTCCTCCCTTAGATGAGAAACACTGAAGAGCAAGAGCATGGCATTGCATCTGTACACAGCAGTGGCAAGACTTTATGGGCACTGACAACTCGGCTGTGCCCCCACAGAGAAAAAACAAGCAAGATTTCAGGAAAAGAGGAACAAGAACCCCTTTGGAGATTAGGACAAACTAAATTAAGTTGTAAGAAAGACCAGCAAAATTCAGCACAGGTAGCCTGCCAACTAAAGCCCAAAATGTGACCCCCTCATGTCCTTTCATTTTTACAGGGAGAAAGATTTGCAATGCCTACTGGTTGTTTCATGTAGCAGAAAAAAAAAAAAAACCCAAAAAAACAAAAACAGAAAAAAAAAAAAAGATATTTTTAGCAGGGAGAGTAATTATCTGTTGAGATTTTTTTTCCCCAGAAATTGTGACTAAAGCCCTTCTGCATCCCAGATGTAACACACTTGACTCAGAAAACACCACAATTCAATGTTATACAGCCTGCATGATACCTGTACAACTGAGGAATAGTCACAGTGCTTCACCTTAAATATATGCATTTTCCTTACTAGCTTTAAAAAAAAAAAGCAAAGGCACAGAAAGAAGAAATGCTTTCATAAACTGTTGTTTAGCTCAGTAGGAGGACAGAACAGCTGGGTGTCAGCATGTTGGGAAAGCCTATTTTACCTACTCTCTGATCTTGACCTTAGCTCAAAAGGGCAAGTCAAAGCAAATGCTAGGGAAGGCCTTCTTGTAAATCTTTCCAGCAAAGCAAAGACTGAAGCTATTACAAAATGCTTCATAGCCTGACTGAGGAGAAGTCTAGGGTTATGAGCCAAATTTCTTCCCTGCCAGGGGGGAGGTTAAATGGGCTAGAGAGTTAGGGACACATGCCATGGTGCAGTAGCAGGGAGGACAGGCCACCAGACTTGGTGGCCAGGAAGCAGAGGCAGTGCCACAGCCCTTGGACAGCACTCCAGCCTGAGAGACAGCACAGACACTTGCAGCACTGCTCACCATCCCTGCAAGAGAGGAAAACCCAAAGAAACCCAACCAGCACCAAGCCATCAGGCACTGCTTGTCTTGGCTCGTAGTGCTGATCCATGTAATGTTGCTTGATTTTGTTAAATGAGAGAGAAGAGGTGAAAAGAACACCCTGCCTCTCACAGGCATGTGTGATTTGTCATTGCTGATTTTCTGTAAAGTAGCAAGTAAAGCCAGTCTCTCTCCATTAATCCTGATGGGAAATATTTCTTCTCTGTCTTCTCATCAAGCACCCCAAATTCCTTGAATGAATACATGCTACAGCTGTACCAAACACCCAGTTGCCCATAGAACTTTTCTCTAGTCTTGTGAACTGAAGGCAGCAACACAGAATAGCTCTTCCAGCACAGTAATACTCCCTGGTTATGATATGGGAACAAAAGGCATCACCAGCTTTATTTCCTTCTATGGGTGGGGGTTTTTATTATCCTGAATTAGAAATGTAATATTGATTGGGTCTACAATAGTGGGGGAAAAAATAAAAAAAGTAAAAACAAACAAAAAAACCAATGAGCAATGTTGTGCTCTGAAAGAGAAATAAATCACATGGTTAATGTCTCCTGTTCTGCAGCCTTAGTTGTTGGGATTAAGGAAGTTCTTCCCAGAAGATATATTGAGGTCAGCAGAACAATCATTTTGGGACTTCTTTATTCACTTTCCCCATAAATTGGTAACACAGCCTCTTTTCTTCTTTTTCTTGCTTCTCTTTTGCAAGAGATATTAGTAAACTTCAAGTTTCACCTCGAACTGTTAATGGTCACTGGGTTATGGGAGGTGTTATTTAGCTCTAGGGGTTGAATCAGTAGAAGAAAATATTCCCAATTCCTGTGCACAGACAGTTCTCTACAGAAACCTAAGCAAAATGTCTGATGTCTCATGGTCAGTAGCTCTCAGGGTGCTTATCTTTTTCTCCAGTCAGTCCACCCCAAAGTAAAGGCTCAGGCAAACACATGTGCTCCACATTCATCCCTCTAACACCTTTAACATATGGTTTATGCATGTCCTAAGTGGTGCACTGATTTGAAAGAAAGGAGCAACATTCATGCTGGAATTCAAGGCTTTTTCCCCACTGCTGGTAGTCATCTTTTCATTTCAGCTTTCCTCTTTGATCTCCCTGCCTCTGCCATGGGCTGGCACATCAGCTCTGGGACACGGGTGGTGGTGGCAGTGCTCAGCCCTGCACTCTGCACATGTTCCCGGGCACACCCCCCTCCTCGCACGCATCCTCCATCCGAGAGAATAAACACAGCCCAGATGCTTTGCCCTCACTGTTTTGGGGCAAAGCCTGCCCAAACTCCAATGCTCAGGGGAGGCAGGCGTGCTCATCAGGGATTGAGGATCCCCAGGGCTCAGGTCAAAGAAAGCTGTTTTCAGCCAAGCCTTGCACACATCTGCTTCTTGAGAGGTTGAGGCCAGCCAGGCAGAGAGCAGAGCCGTTTGTCTCTAACCCCACACCCAAAGTATCTACTAATCTTCTCCCCATCACTGCAAAAAGCACTGACAGAACACCACCAGACAGGCAAGAAAGTTTAGTTAAACTGGTTGAAGTAGGAGGCAAAAGGTATGTTTTGGGCAGGCAGGGGCTTGCCCCAGCAGCTCCCCCAGAGGAGTTAATCTCATCACAGAATCACAGGAAGAGCTACGGGACCCTGCCAGCACCACACAGCCTGACCTGGGAAGCTCAGGATCCCACAGGGGATCATCAGTTACAGAGGTACATTCACACACCTTCCTTCCCATCTTTGCAGGGGAAAAACAAACTCATCTGCCAGGAGATAAAATAAAAGCTAATTCAAAAGTCAAGGACAGCCTGGGTCTCCATCTGACCCTACCAAATCTGGGCTGTTGGAGCACGGGCTTTCAGCACTGTACCAGTCTCAGCTGGAGTTAACACATCGGTCCTGGGTGATTACTGTGCAGCTCAGCGGTCGTTAAAGGCTTTAGAGAAATAGGAGAGATGAACCTCTCATGCCTGAGAGGTGACTCCAAATTATCCCCAAATTAGCAATTAGCAATGCTGCCCAGTGCAGAAGGTAGGTGAAAGAACAGAGGTCCTGGTCCCTCAGGGCTTTTAAGCACATCAGTGATTTGGAGAACGTAAACCTGAGTCTCCAGTAAATTTTACCAATGCCCTTATAATTAAAACAATGCATGCTGTCGAGTCTGTGCAAGGTGAGCTTTCTGGTGATTCTTGCTTCCCTCATGCTAGGATAAAACCCACGTGCCTCTCTGGTACTGGAGAACCCACCACTCACCACTCACCAGTCAGGTCTCCTGGCCAGTCTGTGGGAACCCCCCAGGCAAGGATGCACTGGCACAGGATGTTCAGACCCTTTCTTTCATGTATGTCTCTGGACTCTGGACACCAGGTTGATCTTGAAAACACCTACAGTGCTTCAGTGAGGCTTGGGGTAATTAAAAAGGCAACATGATCCTCTGCAGTTAGTCAGGGCTGTGCGTAACCCTGGGTTGATGCAAAGGAAGTAAAGCTTGTGAGACATCCTCCATGAAGCGTTTGAGATAGGAAAAGGCAGAACATGGGTGACTACACAGCCTGCAACAGTCAGCACCCACTAGAGCTCAAGCCTTTCCTTATAACTTGGTGACAGGATTTCAACTGTACGCTCTTGTAAATATCAGCAGGCCACTAAATGCAGCTTAATTCTCACCCAGATTGAATAAACTGCCCCAGCAACTCCCAGCCAGTGGCCAAGAAGTTACATTAAAAGTCACAAAGAGGTGGAACAACTTCTCTCATACAATTTGGGGGGTAAAAGTAAGACTCGTCAACTTTTACCATACCCCACATGGAAGAACAGTGTTGCTCTGCATCTGGAAAGGAATGAGTTTCAGCAGGAACCCCTCACATGGATGAGTCCAGTGACTAGCTTCCCTTCCTCCAGCCTCAACTGGAGGCTGATACTGATTTTCAAGGGCCTGATACTGATTTTCAAGGGCCTGATACTGATTTTCAGCTGCTCTTTCCACCTTCTGATGCCCTCTGAAGACCTTGCCTCCTTCTTCAGGTTTTCCCTTGCAGATACAGACCTTCTCTAGCAAAGGACACAATATAAGACTTTATATGGACAGTTGTCAAAAAAAGTGCAGCTTCTCCTGCACTTTAATATAAGCATTCCCACCGTCTCCTAGGCTAAATACTGGGTCTTGAACCAAACCCCACCTTCCCTTCCAGGCATCATTTGCAATCTCACAACTTTAAAACATAAGCTATAGTTGAATCTGAGGAAGGGTGGGGAGGGGGATGACTAGAAGATCTCCAGAAGTCCCTTCCAACCCCAATCATTCTGTGATAAGAGGGGAAAAAAAAAAAATCCCAGAAAGCCAACTGCAATACTTTGTTGAGTTTCAGATCTGCCAAGTGTTCCCTGCCATTTCTAATCACAAGTCAAAGTAATCCTTTAAGAGGTTTTGCTGGAGGGAGCATTAAACTGTGCAGGATCATGTGGAGTTCCCCAAGGAGAGTCACAAAGTGATACCAGGAAAAAATGCAGGCAAGAGGCACACCACTGACACGGCTCCAACATTCTGCTATTAAAATGCTAGAGAAACCCGAGCTTAGACAGACACTGACACAGGATTCTTGTAACAGCAACCAGTAAGTGCATTTCACTTCTGAATTGCACCTTTACAAGCAGCACTGACCCAAACGTAAGGTTTAAGCCCAAGAAACAATTTACAATTTACTTTCGGAGTACCAGCTGAGCTGCTTAAGGGAAGCTTGGCCTAAGGTGACAAGAAGATAGAGTTCCAGTGCCTGCAACCACAGCATCTGAACTCTGCTTAGGATCCGCATGTTCCTTTACCCTTTGAAACTGGTATAAAATGGTCCTCTCTTAGTTCATCTCTTCAGTGCTCATAAAGTAACAGGAATGATGACATTTGACACAAACTCTGCACCAGAAGGTAGGCATTGCAGCAGTAAAGTAAAAGCCAGGATCCTTCAGCTCAGGGACTTCAGCATTTCAAGGTAGCAGCAATGACATAACTGGATTCACAAAGAAAAATTCTACCTTTGGGTTTTTTGGTGTTTTTTTTTTATTTCATCCAAAACAAACTCATGAACATTTTGCCTCCAGCTGAAACCTTCTCCTGGGTTCATTGACCAAGATAAAAACCTGTGTCCAAGGGTGGAGAGAATCCAAAAAACAATGGTTCCCCACCATTTGCCTGCTCTGCACAGGGACCTCCTGCTCAAAGGGTTTCCTCCACCTACTGCTCATTTCTATTCTGCACCCCACATTGGAGGCACCTTTTTCACTTGCTTCTTGTCCTCTCTCCTAGTTGATAAAATGAGTAGCATACCCTTGCCAAGAAACAGCCCAGTCCAAGGCAGCAGAGAAACCCTCCATGCCACCCACTCAGGGACAGGAGTAAGGAGTTTGCCATTCCCATCACTGTGTCTTATCAGCTTCACACTGAGAGGGAGAGGGAGGGACTGTCTCACCAATGACCCACCAAAATCAAGAGAAGTGAATGAAGTGATTAGTAAACCTTAGTTCACAGACAGATGTACCACACTTCATGCAGCAGTCAGGGAAGAGATTGTCTGGATAAGGGCAAGATAATCAGGACTGGTTGGCAGACTGCAATTCCCTCTTTGGAGGGCGCAATATCCAATCCACAGGGCCATTTCCTCCTTCCCTGCCTCACAGCCCTTTGATACTACTAATTCCTATCTGCACATAAAAAGACCCCGTTTTCCTCATGACATGGGCTAATGAACTGATTCTGACACAGTAATTAGCTGGTAAAAGTAGGTCTACATTTTCTTACTTAACATAAATGCTGTAGTTTTTGTGCCAGGGAAGCTTCTGAGTGTGGCTGGGCAGCCTCACTGCACTGCATTTCCTCATGATGCCAAAGAGTGGCTGTGCACAAAGTGACAGGGTGCTCTGCAGCAGCAGATGCAAAGGGATACAGTAGGACCAGAGAAACGTCCACATCAGCCTCAGAATTCACTCCACCAGTGAATCTCTAATACCCTGTGGAGCCGAGTCATACTTTAACACATCAGACGTGTTTTGTATGAAAGCTCTGGCACATTCATATCTGGGCCGGATGATGCTTAGCCAGTTTTAAAATAGCTCTGTCATTCTAGGAGCCTGTTTTGACCATAGCCATGTCACAGCTGGTGGTGCCAAAGTCTGCAAACAAGGAATAACAGCTCTATTGAGCCCCACTGAGGCAGGGAACAGGATGCACAGCCCCAGGAGTGCTGGCAAAGCAGCATTTCACGTGCCATTTTGAATCACAGATATCAGCTTACTCTGCAAATGTGACTGAGTTTTAAATCTCAAATGCTTGACACAACATGATATTTCTCCTCACCTTCCCCCTAATGCCCACCCTTGGGGCCATATTGCCCTCCTATTTCCAGCTTAGAGACTTCTAATTAAGTTTTTGTACCTCTCTTGACTCTCTGGTGCACAGCAGGTAAATAATATTGAGGAACAAACAGTACCTTCTGCCCAGAGCAGGCACACTATGTGACTAAGACAGAGAGCATGTTCTGTTTTTTAAAAATTTATTTTATTCTTGTTTCTAAATTTTGTCAGGATAAGGAATACTGACTATCTTGGAGCAAGCCAAAGACTGCTATCCTTCTCTAACACCCGTGAGCCCACACACTTTGAACTAGGTCCGGCCATGGTTGTTTTAAGTGCAGCAGGTCAGGGCTGTCTCTGTACCTCTGTGCTGGGTGTCTGACATGTGAACCAGTCTAGGTCCATCTGTCTCTTCCCTCCTCCCATACCTCTCACTAGAGGTACTGAATCCCAGTGCCACCCAAATTAATGGCAGTTTACAGCCACTAGTGTCTGGGACAAAGGCTGGCTGTGCTCTGGATCAGCTCCTGGACTTTGGTCTGAAATAAGAGTCTGGGCAGGGTACTGAAACCATCCATGTTTCACAGAGGCACACAAGAAGTCTGCTGAGAGAAACCCTGTTGTTATGAGCCACTATGAAGATGCCACCATCTCATAGCAGATGGCAGCATCGCATGCTGAAGCCTTTTTTAAAGTGCTTTATGTGCCAGGAAACAGTCACATCAGGTTAGCAGTTCACAAGCACACTGAAGTTCAGAAATTCATTTGCTGCTGCTTTAACACTTCCCAAATGGCACTTGTGAGCCCTGCTGCCCCCTCCATTACTACATTACTATTTCCCTGCCTCCAGTAAATCAAAGATGCATTTTATGTGGTTTTCCCCCCAGTGTGAATTCCTAGAAACATGTGATTGTTCAGAAAGACTCTTCAGGGTTACTCCCTGGCACAGCTCATCAGCCTTGCCTGGTTTTGTACATCTACACCTTTAGAGAAAACACTTTGACTAGATCCAAGGTCCAACAAAAAATGGTTGCAGAACCCACAGAGATGTGACCTTCACCAGTGGGCTGCAGACAACATTAGTAATGCAAACTCTGTAACACAAAACGCAGTCCAGTCAAATACTGAGCTGATGTTACCAGCTGAGGTTGTCCCATTGCTGTTCTCCATTAGGCCTGAAGTGTTCAGTACCAGATGTGTTAGATGTTCACCTCACAACCCCCTCCAGCATCCTCAGTTTCAGGAAGCATGAAGGATGCTCAACAGCTCAGTGAAAGGGTCAGTTACTTTAACCCATGACCTAATCCTTTGATGTTGATGATTTTAAAATTTATATTTCAGTCCATTTAATAATGTGTGAGGTGTTACAAATGAGCCACAACCTCCTTACTGCAGGTGGATATGTAAACAGTCGCACTTCTCACCAGCCTCTTTAGAGAATATTACTCTTCAGTGAGCTTATGAAAGTGTTCCCTCTGTCCCAGCAGAGACATTAGCAAGTTAAAAAAATTCTCAAATAAATTGTTACTGTCAGAGATATCTGAGCAATTACCAAAGCCAAGAGGGAGAGCTGGGATTCAAACAGTGAAATGCCAGTGAACAGCCTTAGCTGAGCCATCCCCTCTGGGGGCTGGGACCCTGAAATCTCAGCATTAAGACAGAGAATGAAGAATGTTAGAAATCAAACAGATGAAGCTGGGGTGAGTTTAATCCCAAAGGTGAGCAATGTAAAGTACGATCAGTGATTATAAGATTGCTTGCATCTGCATGACCAACACCACAGTAAGAAGATAAGAACACGTAAGTAAATTCCTAGACCATATTTAAATAAATCCCTGATTATGCTGTGCCTTAAAGCAAGTTCAAAGGGTGGTAAAGTTTTCCTGCCTCCTAAATGTACAATTGAAGCTACACTCTCAAAAAGACAAATTATCACCGTCAGCCAGAACCCAGACTGTGGGAGGGCAGCAGCACCTTACTAGAAAGGTCCTCCTGGGGTTAAGAAAAAAAGCCACAAGACATGTACTAGCACATCATGAAGCACTACCTGATAATTCTGTATTTCTCTAGCCCAAAATGGCCAGGTCCCATGGATACAAATTCATGGATTAGTATAATCCATACAAATGTAATTACAGATCTCTATGGCTCTTAGCAGGCTCCACATACTGGCCGTGTGCAGAACTATGAGTACTTCTCTAATCTCATTTTCTGATTTTCTTTTCTCCCCAAAAGCACATCACCATGTCTTCCTTTTTCCAGACTGAAGTTTGATGCTTTTGATCTCTCAGGATTGTAGACTATGTTGCCTACCACAGAAGCTTATTTTTATTCTCTCTTCCTCCACATCCCTTTAAGTCTGTATGGGCACAAGAAAACATTCAGGACAGACATTGGGCAATGAGATCTGTGACATCAGATTTTAACTGCAGGTCTGTCCCAGACTTGGCACAGATACTGTGCTGGTCTCAGGCTGAGTGCCTTGTGTGGACATACCTGGCAAGACCTGGACACTGGGGCTGCTACTGTAACACAGGTGTTTGTGGCTGGCCCGTGCCAGCAGGCTGTACAGGACAGAAGGACCAACTCTTTTCCCTGCCCTTCCATCCCAAACACCTTGTGCAAGGGCCTGGCCCAAGGCACTGCAAACATGAGAGCACAAGCACAGAGGAATGAGCATCACCTTCCTCTTCCACAATCACCAAGCAAAGGGGCTGCTTTTCAAGAAGGAAGGGATCTCCCTGGAAGGCACCATGATCTGAGACACATTCCAGTGGCCAGTCCAAGACCTGGACAAGCCTGTTCTACACTTGCCTCTGGCCTTACATGCATCTAGTTTAGGTAGCTAAAACTTAGGCAGGGTTTTAGGTAGGGTTTTTGGGTGCCACAGCTAATCCAGCATCTTTCTTGTCGGACCTGTGACCTGCCCCTAGAACACTTACGGGACTCCACTATCCTTGTATTTTTTCCACAAAAGCTGCTTCCAGTTCCTCCACTTGAGGCCTGGCCTTATATTTGGATATTCCCAGTGCTGGAAAGAAAGATCACAGTGCTCTGTGATGCTACTGTGGAAGGAAGAGCACTGATTAAATTGGCAGCTCACCCTAGCTCTGGTGCCTAGTTACTCTGGGAATGCAGAGGAGGAAGGCAAGCTCCAAGGCCAATTCAGCACTCTCTTACCCAGCAGCTCTGCATGAAGCCTATGGAGGCCACAAAGGTAACAAGCTATTGAGTGCTGGTTCAGCCCAGAGGCTGCTTCAGGAACAGGCAATTAAAAAGCAGCAGTCAG
The DNA here is from genome assembly GCA_026261815.1 of Monarcha castaneiventris obscurior. Lineage (NCBI taxonomy): Eukaryota > Metazoa > Chordata > Aves > Passeriformes > Monarchidae > Monarcha > Monarcha castaneiventris. The sequence goes on from JAMPIT010000472.1 coordinate 6,023,245, forward strand.
GGCAGCCTGTCACATGTATCACTCTCCCAGATGTCGTGTGGGGGTGTAAATGCTGGCAAAGGCCCTTTCTGACAGCCCCAGGTCTCAGCATTCCACAGTGGATGGGGAGCTAGAGCAGCTCCTTCTCACAGAGGCAAGTGCTCTCCATCCCCACTCTGGGGACACCTTTGAGGGGCAGAGGCAGAGCTCACTTTTTCTGACCTATTACATTAATGGCCCCTGTGATGGAGACAGACAAGAACTATGCCAGTTAATAGCCATTGTAATGAGGGAGAGAAACAATCCTTTTTCCAGTTGAGGTCGATAACAAGGCTCCCACGGGTACCGATGGGAAGCAGATTAGGACTGTTACAGGAAATGAAGAAGCACGTACAAGAGTGTAGAAGGAACCCTGGAGAGGGGTTTCAAAATTCTTGTAGCCTGATGAGAAATGATTCACTTATTTTCCCAGGTGTCTTTTAGAAGAAGCACACGTTGCCCATGAAGAAGAAATTCCATGCATTCACTGGTAATAGGTAAACTCCTCGGCTGTAAAGCTCTTTCCATACTCCAACAGATGTAAATGCAGGTGCCATTCCCACCTTCCTCTCCTTACCTGTAATGGAGGCCTGACTTCCAGTGCACTTCACCCAAAAAACAAGTAGGGAGCCAGTAACAACTGGCTTTATAATCTACCAGGGTATCAGATGCAGTGTGTTCCTTTCGCTCAGATTCACAGCTCAGATGTGGGGCAGCTGTGCTGGCATCTGAACCAGAACAGCAGCCCTGGTGCTCAGGTGCCAGTAGCCCTAAAACCTTAGCTCAGAACAGGCCCAAGGCTTCTGGACAGGAACAAAACTTTTTCTAAATAGATGAAATTTTCTGCAGGCAGAAAGATCTTAACTTAAATAATCATGTCATGGTTGTCCTGTGCAGGGCCAAGAGTTGGATTTGTGGGTCCCATCCAATTCAGGACATTTCATGATTCTATTATATGCTCCCAGCTGGTGAGAGTTTATCCCTTCCCAGTCTCTACTAGCATCCCCAGTCTGCAGTCAGAGCTTCACGTCTCACACGATGAATCATCTCTCCCAGCAAGCCTTAGTAGTCATGAAAGCAAAATCAGTACCAGACTGACTCATCCTCTGCATTCAGCCCAGTCAGTAGCAGAGACAGCATTCCCTGCTCAGGGCCTGTCCTCTCCCAGCCCATGTGCTCAGGGCCTGCTCACTCTCCCCTCACATGCAGGTGGCCTCTGCCATGGCAGTTAGTATCAGTTCTGATTTTTCTTCCTGGTGAGAACACATGTATTTGGGACAGAAACCAAATAGCCTGGCCGACTTCAGTGAGCAGTTGGGTCCCAGACAGCTGATGCTGCATTATCAGCAAGGACCCCATCAGTTATCTGTCCTCTGGCCATTCAGAGCAAACCGAACAGAAAATGCTCATGGTCTCTGAAGAGCTGCTCCTTTCCAAGTTCAAGGCTCACCTCCATTTGCTGTCTTCCAACACCGGAAAAATATTTGCTTTCTCCAGGTAGCTAGGTTAGGACTACCACATAGCTCAGTTTAAGACAAAAGAGTGTGGTTTCCCATGGTAATGAGCTTAACACTTCTGCCTGACAGCCCAGTGAAGCAGGCAGCATTTACAGACCCAGAAGACCAGAGTGTACACCAATACTCTGGGTTGCTATCGCCTCCCAAATCGTGCAAGGACAACAACAGAAACCCACAGATCAGAGCTTAGTCAGATAATAGTATTTCAAGTGAAAAAACGGGACAGTCCTCGTGCTCCATGGCAGCTCCTTACTGTCTGCACCCCTGGCTGCCAAATGTAACAGCACAACCAGGGCACTGGAGTAAAGACTTTGCTTATCTCTTATTTGTGGGACTCCACAGATAGAACAGAAAAAGCACTGTTCCCCTCCCAAACAGCAGTAAAAACCTGTGATTAGACTTCTCTGAAGAGCTGCATCTCATTAGCATTTGAGATTCTATCCCAATAGGAATACAATAGCTGTGTTTCTCCTATATTTTCTCCTTCTGTTTGCCTTACAGGAGCCAAAGAGGTTCTACTGGCTTTCCACGGAGAGGAGTTCTCAGGCTTTTCAGGTTTCTAAGGAAGCTGCAAGTGCTATGACCGGTGAAGGTGGGGATCCTTCAGGTCAGGTGCTTACATACATTCTTTGAGTCAGGTTTGTTCCATTCAGCAACAGCTTGGATTGAGGCTCAGGAGGTCAGCTGTGAAGGGTTGAACAAAATGACTGCAAAGCAGAAAAAGTCTGGGCAGTCCCAGGAAGAGCCATCCCCTGGAAGGCCTGGGACCAAGCAGAGTCAAGAGGAGTGCAAGGTCCTGCTTTTGGCCATCCAGTGTTACACTGGAAACATCTTCATTTTTAAGAACTCTTTCAAAGAATATACTCAATGAATTAATGATGGCAAAATCCTGCAAATGCCTTCAACCTTTTAATCAGACTTTGAGTCCTTTCAGTTTGGTTTCCCAGGTATTGCTGCACCTCCTTGAGGCACCTGGAGAAGAACTTCAATTACAGGCTTTTGTTCCATCTCAAAAGCTGGCTCAAGAGTCATCTCCTATACTTTCTCTTTCATTGTAGTTATGGTGAAAAGGGATCTTTCAGAGCTCTTTTTGAAATGCTGACATAAAAGCCCATCTAAGATTAGCAAAGTACATGCTTGCTAAACAGCTTTAAGGACTCCAGCAAGCTTCTCCCCTATTTAGCTCCTATATTCAGCTCTCAAACACAGCACAGTCCATCTTACTCGTACAGACATCAGGGGCAGATAGAAAAGGGAGAGCAGAAAGGATGCAGGGGACACCCAATTCTTTACCATACAGAAGAGTTAGAAGGTTTCAAGCACGAGCTCTCATCTGTCACAAACACTGAAAATGCAGCTGGTGAGGGGGGAAAAAAGGAGCATTTGTCAGGCAAATGCAGGTTTGAGCAATATGGCAAAGTAAAACAGGTCAGAGGCAATATGGCCCTCTTGGCCATTCTTCATTGGCTCACTCAGAGAGCATCTGTAATGAATTAATTCCCCTGGTGTGTTGCAGCCCCCTTGCTGCACGCAGACCGTGTGCTCAGCATCTGCTGCCTTTCCTCACCAGTTCAGCGTGTACTTTCAGCCAGTTGTCACAGCACCTACGACTGTGGGCTTTCAAAGTCTTTCACAACTGTGTACAAGATGGATCTTCAATCCCAAAGTTGACACGAGACCTCTATGTTAAATTCCACACACTGTCCAGATGAAAAACTGAACTTGGCTCTTCCTACAAGGAAAGCTAGGTACAGAAATTCAAAGGACCCATGTCCCTTCAAAAGCCACAGCTTTACATCTTCCTAAGGAGATTGGGTGGTTAAGTCCCTACTTTGGAATGCTGTTATTTTGAACTTTTATACTTTTCTCTACCATTTCAAACCCAAGGTAGTATGTAAACAATTTCACTGTACTACACATTTTTCCTGCCACAGAGCAGCAGCTATAAGTTACGAAGAAACAATGGTTTTGAAATTACTCACCAGAAATCCATCAAGAGTAGTGTTAAGATTTTTTTCTCTTGAGTTCATAGCTTAAAGCATCTCTTTCAGAAAGGGTGTCAACCTTTGAAGATTCTTTCACATGCAAGGTGCAAAGCTCAGAAGAATGTGATGTAAACGGGAAGAGGATGCAAGATCTATAAACATATGATTGCCAGAGATTGACGTGAGCTACAGCAAGTCAACAACTTTTCATCCCTTAAATTCCTACTCCTCAAAGCTTCCTGCTGCAAACAGGCCCTTCCTCCTTTGTTAGCACCTCCTGTTTGGTTTCCTTTGCTACCAGCTCAGAGGAACACCCAAGCACACCCTGAAAATATACTTCAGCTGGGAATTAACTCATCCAGCATTGTGCGCCAGAGAGATGAGACTTCCCTTTCCAGGATGGGGGACACTGTTTTGTGCATTAGTGTGCCATCATCACTGGGAGGTGGCTGCAGAGCCTTGAAGGCAGGAAAGTCACTATAGAAGGGCAGGGGAAAAGGAGCAAAAAACTCCAACTGGAATGCTCTCTTGCCAAAAGGCTGTGGTGGCATGCAGCAGCCCTCTGGAGACTGGGGCTATGAGGCCAAACCCATGAGCAGGAAGACCTGCCTCCAAAACCTGACCTCACAGCAAACCAGCTGGTGCTCTGCTGAATTACACTAGCTCACCTTGATAACTCACCTGCTGTGGCTTATCACAACCCTGTGTTGTGATCCCATTCTCAGCTGGGTTTGGGCCCAGAGCTCAGCATGCCTGGCTGCTGAGGCAGGACATGCCCTTCCCTCTGTTTTTGTCCAAGGTTCTGTTTTCACCAATAGGAATTGCTGCTCTGGAGCACCACAATTTGCTCAAGGCTGTGGTTACAGGACCCCAATAGAGCTTATGTTTTTTTCATTTACTTAAGCCTGAAATAAATGAACAATCCTGGGCAGGAAATCCCAAACATTAAGCAAAGGGTCTGGGATAGTTCTCATGGGTTTTCCTCTATTATATAGAGAGAATTATACTGCCCCTTTAGCACGTGAAGAATCTCAGATCCCACAGTTAAAAACCTCTGCTCTCTAAATGCTTCCTCCACACACTTTCTTTTCCTGGCTGTTTCCCCGGCACAACCTTGCATAACTTGGGGTTTCATTCTCACCCAGTACTTCACAGTAGAAAAAGGTAGAAAACTCTGAAAGGTAAGGAGGAGAGAGGCTTCATCCTCCTTTGACAGAACTAGCAGGCCGAGAGGTGATCCTGTACAGATGTTTGTGCTCTTATGACTGCAGAGCAGCTCATTGTGAGCAAGAATAAATACACAACCAAAAATCAAGACTAAAATGTATATCACCAGTAGTACTGCCATTTGCAAGGTGTGTGCATCTGACAATTTGAGGCAGCAGATAGCATTTCAAATGTCACTGTTAATACAGCTGTGAATTGGCCTAGCTTTAATGACTTTAATCTATCATCTAATGCTTCAGCTTGGTTTAGTAAAGGCTACAACTTCTCTTTTTGCTGACAAATGGGTGTTCTGTACCCATCTTTGCTATGCTCTGGGAATTGCTATGTTGGGGGGAAGCTAGCAAGGCTAAACTCCAAGTGAGGGAAAAAACCAAACCCAGGAACAAACCCACCATTTCCTTGGAGTAATACTGTAAGCAACAGGGCTTTCTAGGAAGTAGGATCCCCATCAGCTAAGCACTGAGGCACAGGATTTATTTTCAGGTTTACTGAATGCCAGTGCCTGCTGGAACTAATCTGTATGCACAGACTTCTCCAGGACTGTTCCCTTCCTGAGTGGAGCAATTCCGCAGGAGCCTGAGCACACCCTACTCCAGGCTGTGCAGCAGCGGCTGCCCCCAGGAAGTGCAGGAGCAGCAAGCAGCACTTCAGCATGGTGAGAAGCTACAGAGGAGGCTGGGACAGTGGCAGGGACACGTTCCAAGTGCCAAGTCAGCCCTGCTGCTTCCTGTTACTCACTGCCCTTCCATAAAGCTCTCTGGCCTGCTGGTACTTGCTGCTCTCACCCACCAGAGAGAGCAAAATTCTTATGTTTGAGGGAGCTGATGGCTTTCCCCTTCCCCACTGACAAGAGCACCTAGGTGTGAGCTCCTACAAATTGCTTTGATGAACTTGGATGGGGGAATTGGTGCTGACAGAGTAAGAGCCATCAGCCAAAACAAAGTTCAGCTCGGATTGAGGCTGAGGCGCCTTTCAAGCCTGACTAACCACAAATATGAAAGACAAAGCCTTCCCTTCCTGTGCACCTTCTGCCTCCCCTTGGATCATGCAAGAGCAGAGGGTGGATGTAAATGTGGGGCCATCTTTGACTAATTCTGTGCTTGAACGGGAGCCAGAAAATACTGGAAGCAGATGTTTTTACGGGGATACTTTTTTCCTTGGAAGTTTCCCATCTTCCCAGAGACACTCCTTACCTGAAATATTAAGTCAGAACTTACAGAATATTGCCATTAGAGCTGTGCAGGAAATATTTTTCCTATCCTATTAAAAGAAACCTTCCTTTTGTACCCTAGTGAGGAAATCATGCTTTTTTAGTCTTCTTACACAAGGAAAGGGAAGGAAAGCAAAACAAAGTAACAAAAGTTCCATCAATTGAGAAACCACCTGTGTTTTTCACCATAGCTAGTAGACAAGCAATTACACAGAATATGCAGAGTTGGAAGGGGCCCACAAAGATCACAGAGTTCAACTCCCAGCCCTGCACAGGACCATCCCAAGCATCACACCTTCCTTGGAGATCAGGTTCAAATTCTTGATCTCTCCAAATCATTTAGTCTTGCTTTATGTCCCTAATAATCTCATGGGTCTCCAGGCTGCTGATACCTCACTAGTGATGTTTTCAGGAGTTCTGGAAGATGGGAAATTCTTTGCAGGATAGCAAACCTGCCTGGAGCCTGACCTCTGCTATGGAGTTGGGATAGGGCAGTTCACAGAGTTTCTTGCAAGTAAATCAGAGCCATGGAAACTGCCAAAACAAAAACCAAAGAGCTTTCAGGGGTGTTGACAGATGACTCCAGATTGTTATCCAGGACACCGTTTAGAGGCAGACGTATGCAAAATACCTTGCAACTTCTGAGGAAATAACTTACCAAGGCCAGGTAAGAAAAGTGCCCCAGCCTGTTATTCCCACTGTATTTCAGTTCAAATGCATTATCTTGCTTATGAAACTTGAGAGGGAGTTTCACACCATACAAACTCAGGGATTCTTCTAGCTCATGCCTGACCTCCTAAGCTGGGATAGGTGAACTCGGCAGGCAGGACAAAACCAGTTTGGCAGCTTTGCATAGGGAAATGGTTGTCCTGATAGGCAGGAGCTTTTGAACCAGCAAAGGCAGACACCCAAGTTGTACAGCTACTATTACAGCCAAGGTGCTTTCGAAAGACTTTCAAAATTGCTGACCCAGAAGATCTCTGGAAACTATTTGTCATACTGCTTTGTAGCTGTAGAGGAAGTCTGATAAGGCAGAACTTTACTTCCCTGTGTGCTCTCTCCATCCCCCTTCTTTACTCACCTGAGGGGAATGTCAGGAATATCCTGGTGCAAGAAATTCTGTTCATGGTCCCATACAGCACTCCAGTAATTGCCACTTTTGCCTTAGACCTTTCTGTTTTTTCTTGGGAATAGCACTGAAGACAACAGTGTATATTTCAAAGCATGCAATGCTCCAGTACAAACAGGTTAACTTTGGGCAGAGAAAGAAATACCTTGGTGTTATGGATAGCCAGATCCTAAGAACAGATTTAATGCCTTAGGTCATGAATGGAAAAAAAGAAAAAAAATCTATTTTCAGTGTCTTTAACCAAGCTGTGAAGAATAAAGGCCTTTTACACTGAAGTTGTCATACAGGCAGTTGTAAGTGGCAACAGATTTGTCCTAAGGACCAGAAACAATAGATTCATTTTGCCTGATCTAGATTGAATCAGATTAGTGCCAACCTACCACAGCAAGATCTCAAACTACAGGCTATACTTTCCATCACAAAACTGAAATAAATTTGCACATGCTGACACAGAAAGGTTATTTTATACAACTTTCATAGATGCAACTAAGAAACCACTAAATATTAAAACAAGTGTGAGTTCATCCATGTCTGTTAACAAATGTATAAATCAAGTTGTCTCAGATATCTATTATATCTACCTTAAAACAATAAAAGTGACGTATCATTTTTGATGGGGCATATCTAACCACAGACCTTATTTTTGACTCGCATTGCTAATGTGACTTTAGAGAAGTTAAAGGCAGTTCTGCATAAAACTAAATTAACTCTTGACAGAATCTGCAAAATCCTAATTAGCATATGCCCAGCAGAGAAAAAACATTTTCAAATGGGCAAGTTGAGGTTTGTTTTTTCTGCCATCTTGAAAGAAGTTGAAAAAACAAATTGCATTTTTGTTATTTCTTCACAGGGCCATTTACTAGAGTTCATTAAAATGTGAATGCCCACAATATCATGACTGAGCCTTGACTTCTTTCACTCTGCCAGTTCATGCTACATGGAAATTCTCTGTGCCCAAAACAAAGAGAGCAAGAAGAGAGAAAAAAAATAATTATGGGTTTAACAAAAAGAGGGGGGGGGAATCACAAATCCATGGCCTTATAGTGAGTTTCCAGAGGTTCCAAAACCTGACAAATTCAATTACATTAATATCACAGATACTCAACCTGCCAGAAAAACTAGTGTTTTAAACAGAATACCTAGAAGATAACCTGGTATTTAAAACCAAATTCAGGTACCCCTCTAATCAACCTTCCTGGTCACCATTTGCATGGCTGGGGTAGTTTGAAGCCAGAAATTTTGCTATGCAGCCCCTTGAGGATCAGGATCAGCAAACATTCACCTGTTGCCCATTATCACTTCTGGAAGCCAGGAGGGCAAGCATCCCCCCCTGCCCACCCCGACCTGACACACCCGGAGTGCACGTTTCCCTCTCAAGCCAACCAGTAACAACGACCTCTTGAGGGGGTTTTATCTTTAAAATAGACCAATTTTTTTTCTCCTTAACCCCTCTCTGGTTGGGGGGGAGGGGGGGCATGGGGTAAGCTAATTCTTTTGTTCAAGGCTTGTAGAGCATGGTCTGGTTAAAGGCTGCAGCAGATGGTGAAGATGTGCTATGGGAACAACAGCAAAGACAGTGGGATGCACCAAGATCAACACAGAGGAGACATCAATAGCAGCAATACTGAATTGGGCATCATTTATCATCGCACAAGACAAGGCATGGTTATCTTGACGGACTGTTTAAATCCCACTGCATCCTTCCAACTATCACCCAGAGTTTTGGCCATGGAACAGCTACATTTCCTGTCCTTTAACATGGCTAGTTTGGCATTGAGTTGGGCAAGGTACTTTACTGCCCATGTAGCTCTTTTTACAGTGAAATGAGCAGTCTCACACAGAAACTAAGAACCAAAGTAGTAAGTGTTCTTAAAGCTAGAAAAAAAATGGCATGAAGCAAAATTGTCTCGATAAAGACTACAGGGTAAAAATCAGGGGCAGAGCAGGAACGAGGATTTACCCTGGCCATCAGGCTCTGCTAATTCCTCTGGATAGTGCTTGCAGAAAGAGTGAACAAAAGCAGTTTTCCTTTGAATACCAATCAGGTTCTTTACCAGATACTCTTAAATCTAACTTTATACCCTGATTGCTGCAATTCTGCCACATTAAAACGATTCTGTGAAGTAACACTGATTTATTCACAATGCTGCTATTCAGCAGCCAGAGCATCAGAGCAATACAGTTATGTTTTGATTTTAATTCAATTGCCAACAGAGCAGAGGCCACCCCAGCACTCTATGCCTCCCCTTCCCCAGTTTACAGTCTTTTTGGTAATACCCCTCTGCCTCATGGCCCTCGGCCAATACACAGGGGCTCACACGATTTACACAGTCAGACTCCCAAGCATGAGGGGGCATTTTTGCTTTCTTAGAAACAGATCGAGACCCCTCTTCACCCACAGAGACAAAAAGCTGGTTTCTGAAAGCAGCACCAGCTGGAGAGGCTGTAGGAGCTAGGGTTTGAGGAAAGGGAAATACCATGTCCCAAGAGGACACAGCCTCTTCACATGAAAGAGGTATAAAAGCTGAGATTAAAAAGCTGTTCAAAAGGAGCAATTCTCTTTTCAGAGGGGAAATGAGAAGTGACCTCAGGCCAAAGCAAGAACATCTCTTCTAACAGACTTATTTCAGCATAGTTAGGACCAGTCCCTCCAAGCAAAAGGGATGGGTGCCCAGACCTCAATAGTCAAGAAAAGTCTGACCAGAAAAAGACTACTTTCAAATTTAACTCTACTACAAACTTAAACATCAGAGCACCAGAGCTTCAACATGCAAAAATACAAGTGCCTCATCTGAAAATAACGCTTTTCAGAGGACTTCACCAAGCAGGCAGCTACAGGAATGCACACATAGAATTAGAAAGGACCTAAACACTTCCAGCAGCTAGCTTTTACCAAGGTCTGTTCTGCCAATTGTAGCCAAGCTGCTGCACAAGAGTTTAGCAGGTAGAAACAAACACTCACCAGTAATTTTTTGCAGAGATCTGTGAAGCTCAATCCAGAAAACTGCATTTGCACCTCTCAGCATCTACAGCAGGCACCCAAAGTCAATCAGAATCCACCTCACTTCCCAGCAAGACTAACCTTATCCCTTAGCTCCATGCAGAAGTACCTTATCACTAGAGACAGCTGATGAGCATTCACCACAGGTGCAAGTCAGAGGATTAATTACAGCTTTGACTCCCACACTGGTAAATTAAATTACCCCCTTCAGGTGGCCTGAATGAGCAGAAATATCCCATCCCCAAACATAGCGATAACAGTAGCAGCCCAGGTTAACAGCTTAGTCTACCACACTACTAAAAGTCTTGGTGCTTGTCTTAATCCCGCTTTTTTTCAATGTCTCTGCACGACAAGAATTCAATTTTGCATGTTCTGCTTTTTACCCAGAGTCAAAGGAGCTCAATGTTTTGGGAGGTTTGTATTTTACCTGGAGGGATAAGCTGCTGTAAGGCAGAGCTTGCTAGTGTAGCAAAGCTGTGGCACGGAGGACTTCACCAGTGCTCCTTGGGGAAGTGGCTGCATTTTTTTAGTCTCCCTGGGAATTGTCTTGGCTCTGATGGCTGCCCCAGAACTGCTTCTGCAATGCTGGGAGGGTGCCATGGGCTCCAGAGAGCAATTCCCTCCCTCCTCCTTTTCTTCCCTGTGCCCAGGAAAGGCCTTTTTACTGTAATGCTAAAGACTCCAGCTCTAGCTATTGTGATACCACAGGTTTTGTCACCCTCAATTCAAAAATAGTGATGCTGTTGAAATAAAAGCATCCTGCCCTGCTCCTCCTAACCCTTGGAGACAGAAATGAGGCCACAACATTAGTTATTTTCTGTTATTGGGTCCCTGGGAATCCCTGGGAGCTCAGCACCCTGTTCTTGTGGGCCACTGCCAGCCAGCTCCCTGCTGGTTCACAGCCCTTGAGCAGTTGAAATCTCAAATAGTAAACACAATTGTTTTATTTTACATTTATTTTATATGGTGCTGTGCTCCATGTAACAAAATGCAGTGATTTTTAATGGGGTAAAGGGTGTTTTCTCAGAGCAGGATTTTATAAACCAGTTGATTGTTTGAAACAGATTCAACTACGAAGCCACAGAAATTCCTCTTACTAAATTTTTTGAGTTCTGAATCACCATCTGGAGGAGCTGCCTGGCTGCGGGGGAGGTCAAGGGATCAAATTCAGATTGGAGGCCTCACTCGGGAAGACTAAAGTTAGGTGAGAGGAATCCCAACCAAGATGCTGCAACAGCTGCTGAGAGTATTTCTGGAGCAGCCACCAAATGAAATATAACACGAGTTTTTTGACAGGGTACACTGCTGCTTTTAGAAATTAAGCTTTACAGCCCTGTTCCTGTTTTGGAATTCTTTTAACTGTGTAGGATGTACTTTGGTTCATCACCTCCAAGAAGCAACAGGTGCCTAAATCCCAGTGATTTCAGTAGGAGCTGAGATCTTCCAAATCTAGGGCTTTGGAACCCGTTGAGTTTCCCTCTCAGTGACTAGCTTGTCTGTATACATAACTAATCAGAACAAATTGGTAGATCCTGTGATTTTTTTTTTTCAAGCAGGATTAACTGAAATTTGGGGGAAAAAGAGTCCTCTCCTGTGAGCCATGGATTTGCCAGTGGATGGAAGGAGACGTTGCTCCCTACATGGTCACCCTGGCTGAGGAGATCAGTGCAGGCAGTGCTGGACAGCAGTGGCTGGGTGCTGGGCAGCCCCTTCTGCTGCCTGACCTGACTGTGACCTGCTCTGCTGGGTCCCTTTGGTCGGCTGACACTGCCAAACTTCATGTAAACTTTTCACATTATTTTTTCTTTTATACCCTTTTCTATACATCCACACGTACCACTATTGCTGGGTAGTAGCCATATGTAAATTAAGAAATTATGCTGTGAGCTCTGAAATTACCTACTGTTAGCAGTCATCCTACACATCCTGTTACTGCATCCGTGTCTAAGTTGTTTGTATGCCGATTTCTTTTTCTGTTTTATTCCCCCTTGTGAATGCAGCCAAACAGGGCAGTAGTAGATCAATGATCAAATAGCTGTCTGCAAACTATGCAGTGAAAATGGGCTGTGCACAGCCCCTGAAAACTAGATTGTCTGCTGGCAAGGCTGCATTCAGTTTTGGGATGTAGCTGGGCTTTCCTGTCTACTTTCGCTTGATCTGAACACTCTAAAGCCATCCTGGGAAGAACTGTCGTTTCCTAGACAGAAAGAATTGACATTTCCTAGACAGCATTTATTGTAAGCATCAATGAAGATTTACTTCTACACTTGATACCCACTGGGGTAAGGGTTTTATAAATTATTTAGAAGTTAGGAAGAAGAAAAAAGATCATTTAAACTATCACTGAAAGATTCTTATCCTTTACTAGGCAGAGTTTTTCATTGAATTTTCTTGTTTTAAGTGACAAAGGAGAAAAAAAGCCAACAAAAAACCAACAAAAAGTAAACCTACATATAACCCAGAAAAAAAGATTAGGCATGTTACACTCATGACAGTAGGTTAAGAGAGATCCTGGACTGATCATTTAGCTTGCAAAATCAGACAATGTGGAGCTGTGAATTAAAAATCTTAAAAACTGTAATTCCCAGAAATGTTAACTTGATTTATTACTTGCATTTAACCAGTGAATGGGGGTAGGAAACAGAGGTTAGACAGTAACTAGTCCTAGCAGATTGTCAAGTATTCACCAGATATTTGGCCAAACCAGTTGTCTATCATGCATGGCACTGTACAGTTTCTGGCTGTAGCTCTGCACAGATGGCTGCAGCGTTCTGCTTATAACATAACATAACACAACACAGCACAGCATAACAGAACACAATGTAATGTAACCTAGCATCCCGATGTATTTTTTGCATCCCAACACACCAAGCATGGCGTGGTGGTGGCCCCCATTTCCCAGCACTTCCTACCAGGAGGTGATGTGGGCACAGAATGGCAGGAGTTCAGAGCCAGCTTCAAATGTGAACGGTAAAACAAGAGCTACAGAAAGAGACGTGTTGTAGACCATGACAAGTTGCACTCAGAAAGGAGCCCAGCTGGAGTTCAAATAAGACATGACTGCAGATTTGAAAAGACCTTTTTGCTGAAAAACAGCTTGATCTTGCCTGAAAACACATACCAGACTGCAGGAATTTCTATAAGCAAAAGGAGGAATCTGGCTGTGAGTAAAGTGATTAAACAACAGCTTTAACATTCGGTGACAAATGTTTCAGCAGCATCTGAAGTCGTTTGAGGGGCCCGATACTCCTTGTTTTACAGAGTGCCACAGAGACAAGGAATGCCTTTAGAAAAGCAGTGGAAAGCCGCTGTGTGTAAAAGCAAAACCAGGCTCATTCTGATGCTCTTGCTCATTCTCAGCCGCTGCCTTTCCTTCTGAGGGAAGGTCCTATTTTAAGCTCCTTGAAGTGGTGTGGCAGCTAAGCAGCTTGCTACGTGCCAGAGCACGCGGGAGTCTGTGGTATGGAAAAATGGGTGGAGGCCCAGCTGACCCCTCTCAAGCCACAAGACCTGTTGTCTTCGGGCCCATCTTGTAAATTTTTGAGGATTCTGTGAATTTGGTGAAAATTTTACAGCCTTCAGGCACTGAAGCAGGGAATGGCAATAGGAGCAGGAAGGTAGACAGTGGAATAAGAAGGAACAAGATTATTTTTTTCCCACTAAAGGATTGGCTGACTTTGGCTAAACTCAGAAACACACATGCACTCGTAGTTGTCACTGGCAGAAGACAAAATACAGGAAAAGTTATCTCAAAAGTAGGTTAGCTTTTTGTTGTGGTTTAACTCCAGCCAGCCACCGAACCCCGTACAGCCGCTCGCTCACTCCTCCACCAATGAGATAAGGGAGAGAACAGAAAGAGTAAAAGCTAAAAATCTCATGGGTTGAGATAAAAACAGCTTAATAGGAAAAGAAAAAGCCGTGCACACAAGAAAAGCAAAACAAGGAATTAATTCACTGCTTCCCATGAGCAGGCAGGTGTTCAGCCATCTCCAGGAGAGCTGGGCCCCATCACATGTAATAGTTATTTGAGGAAACAAACACCATTAATCCAAATGTCCCTCCTGCTCTCATTCTTTCCCCACTTTATATACGGAGCATGATGTCATATGGTCTGGACCATCCCTTTTGTCAGTTGGGGTCACCTGTCCCAGCTGACTCCTCCCAGACTCCCATGTATCCCTAACTTCCTCCCCAGCATGGCAGTATGAAAGCAGAAAAGGCCTTGGCTCTGTGTAAGCCCTGCTCTGCAATAACAAAAACATCTTGATATTATCAACCCAATGTTCAGCACAAATCCAGAACACAGCCCTGTACTCACCACAGAGAAGAAAATTAACTCTACCCCAGCTGAAATCAGCACATTTGTGTAAGTAGATAAATTAAGTGCATTGAATTAGACTTGATTTTAAAGTGAATACTAGATAGATATAATATTATACTTTTGGATACTGAAAAACCAGTCAAACCTTCTAAAACAGGAATTCCTCAAAAAATATCTTGCCCTTCTTGGGCACAAACATTGAGAAAACAAATTCCCCCAATGCATCTCTCCAGTTAAGGGCAGCACTGGTGGCTGGGAATCTGTCTGAGTGTTTCTGAGTACTGGGAGCACTTCAACTAACCAGCTAAACCATCTCCCTCTTGGCATCTCAACTCAGGAAGGCCCAGTTGACATAAGAATTTGTAGAGTCCAAGGATGGCAGACGTGATTTAGGACACAACTTATATTGTTCTGGGGGATGCAAATTAGAAAACCTTGTTCCCTAACCACCATCCCGAAAGGCCAGAGAAGGACCTGTGAGTTGCTGTGGTGTGAGGAAGTGTTGCTGACATTGGCTTCTCAGGACAGCAGGGAGCAGTCTTCTCCATGGGGCTTGGTATCATGGAATCAGCAGAAGGGAGAGGAGATTTCTGATTGTTCCTTACAAGCCCCAGCTACTGGGGCAGGCAGGGCATTGCTCAGCCTTCAGTGCAGCCTGCAAAGGAGTCCATCTGTCCACTTGGGATTCAGTCACAACTGCACATTTTGAAACACTGAAGAACGTGTGCTTAGGGTAAACCTGCTTTGAAACCCCCATCCTCAAGGCTCCCTGAGCAGAGGTATCCCTTTGGTTTTCACCAGAGCAAAGCTGACAGTGGTGGTGTGGTGGGATGGAAGGCTGGGCTTGTATTGTCCACCATGTCCAAGATAGACCACATTTGGAAGGAGGTATCTGTGAGGCTGCTTCTTCCCTGGGCCTCTGACAGAAGAGGAATACCAAGGACGGGCAATTGCTGAAAGCCCCTTTTATAAACCATGCTGAATGCTCTTATTTGCTGTTTGTAATGATGCCACCTGTTCAGATGTGCTTACAATGGGAGCTCCCTGGTCCACGCTCTTCCCCATGGACCTCTTGATGGTGTTTGGCCCTGTGGGTATCCAGCCAGGGCTGGGGCCACAGGCACTGGAGCAATATGGACTGCAGCACCTGTACGACTTAGCAGCGTGACAAGCAGCTGCCTGTTTACAATATATTCCTTTGTATCTGGATGGTGTTGAATCAACTCCTCAATAAGCTCAAAGAGTGACGGGGATATCCCTGTTTATAGTCGTTTAATTGTTTTGCATGGCTTAGAACAGCAACTGCAACAAGCACAAACAAGCAAACCATGACAGGGAATGCTTCCCACCAGCTCCAGGCAGCGTCTACAATCTTTCTGCAGCATGTGTTTGCGTTCTGGGGGGGAAATGAAGCAACTAGGTCAGGATACTCTTTTAATAGGCAGGCTATTGCAGAAAAGCCTTATAATATGCTGCTAGTGAAATGCTAGGCAGAAATGACAGCAAGCTCATGGAAATATGTGGAAATTTGACATCCCGCCTCTCTGTCCCCCTCCCCACCCTCTGGTATGTATGACTTTGAATCTGCTTTCGAGAGTCCCTGCTGTGCAGGGGCTGTCCATCCATCTGGCAAGGTTACAAACACATTTCAGTGCTGTCTACAACATGCCTGATGTAACCTCCTTTCTATAGCCTCTGCTCTCCTCCTTGCAATCTTTGTTTGATGTGGAGGAATGAAGCCTTGCAAAGCAAACCCAATGAACCGTGAAGAATCACAGGGCCCAAACTGCCGGCTCCCAAGAGGGAGAGGGGGATGGGAGGAAAGCACAAAAGGAAGAAAGGGGAAAGGAGGTGGAAGAAAAAGCTAAAAACCACAAAGAAGATCTTACAAAGGCAGGGTGGGGGAGAGAGGATAAGGAGAATGCCGGCAGAGATGGGCTGTGCCCTCTCTGCAGGGGTTTAACACTCAGTTATTACTGGCTTTGCAGCTGTATTACATCTGTCAAAATCTCAGATTTTGCCTGTCAAGGTATTTACATTATGCTCACTCATGACAGCAGCAAGCCTGTCACCAGCTTCCCTTCTCCTCTCCAAAGCCCTTAAGGAGGGAGAAAGCCTTTGTTTATTTGTCAGTTGTGAGTTCTTTTCTGCTGTGAATCTTGCCCCAGCCAGGTCACAGATGGTCACTACAGAAGCAAGGCACAGCAGCATTGCAGGTGTTGGTGGTTGTTATGGCCATTGGGGAAAGATGTTGAAGTTCCAGTGTTAATCAAGAATTGCATTCACATATTTATCTATGAGCTAAAGTGTTAATTTAGTTGCTCAGTAATTGATTTTGGTTTCTTTATGGCACTGAGGCAACCTATTCTGTACACATTAATCAGAAGTTCTATGGCCTGTGACTTCAGGATATTTTATTAGAAGTTAGCTGAGAGAAAAAAGGGAAACATTCAAATCTTTCTCTGATATGACTCTGTGGAATAGCTATTTACAAGTTCAGAGCCAGTGCACTGAATACAGATATGAGAATGAGAAGCATTTAAGATTGAAACAGACTCTTGGCTTTGTTTTTCTAAAAAGAAATTTAAATCATGCTGATAATTTATGGAGGAAGCCTAGGTCTTTCTGGCTTGATGTCTTTGAATGACAGCATAAACAGGAGAAGTTTTCCTGAAGAATTTGCAGAGGGAAAATTTACCCTCAGGACACACAGAGCTTTTCTGGCAGTTTATTGAAAGGTGGTGGGAGACTGGGACACTGATGATGGGCTGATCTCCAGAAGGCCAACTTCTGCTCCTGGATGTACCTTGCAGGTGCTGTTCATATGCAGGTGCCAGTCTGGGCAGTCATACATACTTCAACAGGGGAAACAAATGTGTTAGTAACTAATACAGGAGCATCTTTACACTTTTCCATCTAATTTTTTTTCAAGACAGGTCACATTTTGACTCAGCCTCACTAAAAATATTCCCCTCAGAAAGAAAACAATCTCCTGTGCCCCAGCTTTGGAGATTGTAAAACTTCCTGACATGAGACCTCACAAGGGGCAACAGCAGATTTCCACTGACTTTTGAAAAACTAAATCAATTTCTTTGATTTCCACTATTTGTACTTCGCACATACGAATAGAGGAGCACACACAAAAGCAGGGGTATGGCTGCTGCTTTTGCTTTTATTTGGAGCTTCAAGGACAGTTTGAAAGGAATGCATGGGCTGCAAAACTCCCGGCCAGATCTGCAACCTTTAGAAAGCTGAGAGTTCAGCTGGAGATAGTGGAATCATCTTCTTTGGTAACAGCTCAGAATCTGGCCCCAGGCTTCTGTGTTTCAAAGGGGGCTAATATGGAAAACATTTCCCCTGGAAAATGAGGTACAACCCTTTTAAAAAGGTAAATGAGGAAGACCCAGGGAACTACATGCAGGTCAGTATCCCCTCCTTTCCTGGCAAGGTCATGGAGCAGATGGGACGGAGTGCTCCCTCAGCAGTTTGCTGATGACACCAGGCTGTGTGGTGGGGTCAACATGGTGGAGGGAGGGAAGCCATCCAGAGAGACCATGACAGGCCTGAGATGTGGACCCGTGAAAACCTCATGAAAGTTCAACAAGGCCAAGTACAAGGTTCTGCACCTGGACCAGGGCAATCCCAAGCACAAATACAGGCTGGATGGAGAATGCATTGAGAGCAGCCCTGACAAGAAGAATTTGGGGGTGCTGAGAGACGAGAAGCTCAACGTAACCCAACAAAATCACACTTGTGGCCTGGAAGGCTGCATCAAAAACAGCGTGACCAGCAGATCGAGGGAGGTGGTTCTCCCTCTCTTCTCTGCTCTTGTGGGACACCACTTGGAGTACTTGTGTCCAGCTCTGATACCCCCAAAAAGAAGGACATTGACCTATTGGAGTGATTCCAGAGGAGGGCCAGGAAGAAGATCAGAGGGCTGGAGCACCTCTCCAATTGGGGGTTTGGGGTTGTTCGACCTGAAGAAGAGAAACATCTGGGGTGACCTTATTGTGGCCTCACAGTACCTCAAATGGGCTTACGAGAAGGATGGAGAGGGACTTTTTACAAGGGCATGTAGTGACAGGACAAGAGGAACGGCTTTATACTGAAAAAGAGTAGGTTTAGATTGTATATTAGGAAGAAATCCTTTTCTGTGAGGCTGATGAGGCCCAGTAACAGGCTGCCCAGAAAAAGCTGTGGATGCCCCATCCCTGGAAATGTTCAAGGCCAGGTTGGACAAGTCTCTGAGCAACCTGGTCTAGTGGAAGGTGTCACTGCCCATGGCAGTGGGGTTGGAACTAGATAACTTTTTAAGTCCTTTCCAACCCAGACCATTCTATTATTCCTCATCAAATTTGCATTTCCCCCCTTTCTTTGCAACTGGAATCAGAGCTGAGTTTTGCTTACTCTGCTGAAGTGTATAGGTTACTGCAAAATCAAAATCTGTTTACATAACCATAGAGGAAGATCATGTATCTGCTTGCAGCCTTTAGTATCTATTAAACTTAATTCAGTTTGCCAGGAAACAAGTAAGAGATGGGATCACTCACGTGCTGTATCACTCCATTTAAAGGCCTTTTAACAATTTGCTATTGTTTGAAAAAAATTGCATGCCATCTCTATCAACCACACTCTTCCTCCTAGGAACATAACCTCAATTAGTGTTACTAGGTTTTTGTGCCTGATGTGTTTGGTCCCGACTATGTCACTTATGAACTGGTTATTTTCAATCACTGCCTTAAAAAAGACCCTTCATTTACGACTGTGTTGCCTCTTCACTAAATGACATGATCTTAATTTTTTTCCAAGGTTGGAAGGATGAGCAGAGTGTTTTGTGTGCTTTGTTTTACATAGCAGCATCCCTGGTTTTCCCTGTTATTCACAAATTCTAGGTATAAAGGGTTATGTGGTTTCACCCCAACTGGCAAGCAGGTACCATGCAGCAGTCTGCTCACTCCACTACCCACAGCCTGGTGGGATGGGGAGAAGAATCAGAAAAAAAAGGATAAATGAGATAAGAATAGTTTAATAATTGAAATCAAATGAAATTAAATTAGATTAATAAAAATAATAATAGCAATTTAAAGGTAGACAACAAAAAGAGAGGAATAAAACCCAAGACAGGCAAGTGATGCACAATACAATTGCTCACTACCCACAGAATGATGCCCAGCCTGTCCCCAAGCAGTCATGGGCCCCTCCTGGTCAACTCCCACAGAGTTTGTTTACTGGGCATGATTTTCTGAGGTATGGAGTATCCCTTTGGCCAGTTTGGGTCAGCTGTCCTGGCTGTGCTTCCTCCCAGCTTCTTGTGCACCTGCTGGCTGGCACAGCATGGGAAACTGAAAAGTCCTTAACTCGGGGTAAGCACTACTGAGCAACAGCTAAATCATCCATGTGTCACTAACATTGTTCTCATACTGAATACAAAATACAGCACTGTACCAGATACTGGGAAGAAAATTATCTCAGCTGAACCCAGCACAGTGGTCCAAAAGAATAAAAAAGCGATGCTGGATTGTTCTCATTTTATGACTGGCTGAAACTGAAGCCCTTGGAACAGGAGGAAAGGAACATGGTGGCAGATGCCCAACTGCAACAGCTACATGTTCCAGAGAGGCAATTAGAAATAACTCCACTCACCTGCAATTCTGGGGGCTTCTTATACATGCCTTGCCGTGGTCCTCCTTGGCTCCTGGGAAGCTACTGGATAGAGGGGTGGCACCCCTGTTGCAGGATGTACAGTGGCAGACTGTTCTTCTCTCCCTGTCCACATATCAGGTTAAGATGACTGCCTTCTTTACCTCACTGCCGGGCTTTGTTTTGTTTACTTTGTAATTGTAATAGCATCACTTTAGTATGTGGCCTAAGCACACAGGGCAATTTTTCTTCAAACTGACTTTTTTTTTTTTTATGATGGGTTTTCAGTTTTTGTTGCCTATAATAAATAAGTTGAAAGATAGTCATAGTGCTGCTACATTGACTGTATGTATGTCTTTTCCTTTTGCTGCACTTAGCAGGAACCATACATACAGATACCACAAAGACAAGTTAGCTGGCCATCCTATGCTGTACAGAGACAAAATGTCTGAAGAAGATCCCAAATTCTTTGACCTAACCACTTGCCTTTTTTCTGAAATTATCCTGATTTACAGTATTACCTTAGTTGCATAGCAGAGGTTTCCCACGTGCCAGTCCCTTTCCTTCTATTGTGAGACAATCACAATTTTCTGAAGAAATTTCATCTCTAATACCAGATACCAAATGTCACAGGAGAAAAGTATCCGGAGAGAAATGTCTGCTTTTCTGTAAGACAGTGCTTCAGATTGGTTTTTGCTTTGTCCCCAAAGATATCAGCTTTAGACTCCATTTTCCATCAGCACTCTTTTCACCTTAAAGCCTGTTGCAGTGTCATTAATAAGAAGAATTTCTTTAGGAGATTAGATCATTTAACATGGAACTCAGCAATACTGGTACTTTTAATCTCATTCCATCCCAAAGGTGATAAGTGACTAATTGAGTTCAATTCAGGCATTGTTTATCTGAACTCTTTGTATTTTCTAGAGTCCTGCAGAGGGAGGCTGAATATATTCTGCTTTTGTCCTAGTCAGGTGCTAAAAATTTCCCGGATGCCAGTGATTACAGGGAAAAGCAGCACTGAAAAGTGTTATTAAGGTTATCAAATGATATGCTCAAAATTTAGGTAATTGGGAATGCATCATGTCTGAGAGCACCTTGCCCACATCTCTTTTCTTATCTTAGAGCCTATTGCAGAGGCTGTACATGGTGGATTGTGCTCCCTTGATGGGCAGATATTCAATAGTTTCTGTTTCCAGTGCAGCCTTCTGCAAATGAAATCTACTTTTCTGCTCACAATACCAAACCTTCTCAGACAGCTGTGTGTTTCTGGTCTGACTGGCTGCCAGATAAGCACTACAGTCTTTGAACCCTTCTTGAATGTTGGTCCAACAAGCCCAAGCTGCTTTTCCCATTACAGCCTTCCTGGTGAGCCCCGTAACACCCCTCTTCCTCCACTCCGTGGCAGAGACAATGCAGCATCCTCTGACACTGGTTCCAGCCGGCCCCGTGGTGTGTCCCACGGGCCACTGGCCTCCCTGCAGGCTCATTCACACCTGTATTTGTGCGTGACTCTGCACCACAGCAGTGCTACGAGGGGTGGAAGCTGTCTGATCCTGTTTCACAGCTGAGGCATAGAAAGGATAAGGTCAAAAGGTAGCACTGATTGCAGCACCTCGTAGAAGTGAAGAGGGTGGGATGATTTGGGCATATCTGACAATTTAGTGCATGAAACACACCCACTGACATTGTCCATTGTCAGTCTCTGCAGCAGGGAGAGCTACAGCGTCTCAAGTCAGGCAGCAAAAATAGGAAAAGAAATACTGGATCAGTGATCACTAATACTAGGTTTGGTTTAAGTAACATGTCAAACATGACACAAGATCTCTTCGATGATTGTAAGGACAGAATTGGATCTTTTAGAAAAATGATCACTTGCTTTAACCTTGTTATAAGCTTTCAATTTCCCGTTCAACACCTAGGTCATCCTGCAACTGCTGATGAGGCTTCTTTCTCTTCCCACCCATCTTCATATCTCTTCCCACCTCTATCATATCCACTTTCCCTTCCCTCCCATCCCATCCCATTCATCCCAATTCCTTCTCCCTGGGTTTCTCTTTATGCAGGTGCCTTTGCCCAGGCTGCTCCCTTTCTACAGTCCCAGTCTCCCCTCTCCCCAGGTCCTGACAGATCTCAGTCCTTTGCAGTGTCCCCACCTCATCTGTGGGGCCATTCCTCTCCTTTCCAGCTGTGCTCCAGTTCTCCTGGCCAGCCCCCTCTCTGCTTGGTGCTAGCCTTCCTCCTCCTCTCCATCCCAGCTCGGCCACTCCATCTCCCTTCTCCTTGCCTCAGATGGGATCAGGGAGATGGTGGCAGCAGGCATCACACAGGCCTCTTCCCATGACAGAGGCAGTGTGGGATGAGCCTGCTTGTGGCACACAGGGCTGGGATGACACCCTCTGCTTAGCACACACCAATGGCTTCCTCATCTGAAAGACCACAGGGGGCCCAGGGTGGACAGAGGCTTCTCCTCACTGCCATTAACACCTTAATGGTCAAATTAAACACCTTAGTAGTCAAATTAAACCTGCTAACGAACTAAAATGGTTACACACACAAAGATAAAAGCTGTTTCCTGCTCTACACTGTGAGAACTCAAAGGCTACTTCAATAATAGGAAACACTGTCAGAAATTCTACAAAATAGTAATAATGTGCTGCAAACTGAGAACCTATCAGAAGCCCAAGGGAAGGTGCAAATATGTAAAATAAAAATGTTCATTTTTAAGATACGTCAATGTGTTGCTTTTTTTCTTTTAGCTGTTCTCCTAGTCAGAGAGATTTTAACAATGGCAGAATGCAGTAAAACTGTGTAAGGTGATAAAACCATCAATACACAGGACTTAGTATTTTCAAATACTTGAAAAACCTACTCAAAATTATGACACAACTATGAGAATAAAGACCATTTTTATCCTCAGCAGATTGTCATCACCTGTTCTTTTAATATCCCTACATTTTGTATTGTGAATTAGTCTCTTCTGATGAAGGAATTATCTCTAAAAAAAGGTCATTAATCAAATAATGGGAAATTGTAAGGTGTGAACCCACTTCAGCTGTTTACTGTATGAATAGTAATCAGTGCCCAAAGTCTTAAAAAAGGCTTGTTGAAACACTTTGAATACAGAGAGCATGCACTGAGTTACTGCACCAGGCCAGACCAGAACCTAACCTGCTCTCTGAAAGAAGCTATGTCTGGCCTGAGAGGCCAGGAAATGGCCGGAGATGAGGATGCCTACTTTGATTCTCAAGTACCCCTCCAGTGATTACACCTGATCAGGAATAGATCAAAGCTCCACAAATCTTGGTATTCCTTTTTCAACACAGGACCTGGCCAGTTTCAGTGACAACACCACCACTGCCTTCACAACTCTGAAGCCATACTTCTTGCTCACAGCAGCACAAGTGGGAGCAACAACTTGCCCTCATCTCTTTGGACCATAACATCATAGACAAGTGGGTCTTTTTGGCAAAGATTAGAGCTGCAGTGATACAACGTTTGGTCCTTCACAAGTGCATTCAGGAGAGTGAAAACAGGTCAGTTAATGATACAAAGTTAATAAACAGAAGTTCAGGTACATTCAGCTCCTATGCAGATGCCCCCCTCGGGGAATAAAGTCATTCTCTAAATAGAATGTGCTCTGAAAACATAACACACATCTGGAAGAGTCTACTCACCTGAGGATTTAACACACTCCACACCCCATAGTTAAGGTGCATTAACATCACAGCTTGAGTTGAATAGCTTTGTAGTAATAGACTGTATCCCATGTATACGTGTTTGTGGTGTGCTCTATGTGCATGTCTGTGTGCTCTCTCCCTTCCTCCACTTCTGTTTCTTTTGAAGAAAAGTCTTCAGAGTCAGTGTCAGAGCCTTCTTTCAGCATGTGCATCTACGCTGCCAACCAGTAGTCACTGGCTGACTCTGCACAGCCCCATGGCACTACAGATGTACAGCCAGTACGTGTGATGATCCTGTTTCGTATTGGCAATTTTAGCAAACAGCTCAGAAAGTGCCTCATGTGGTATCCAGCACACATTTTGCATGTAGCACGCCCTAGGCTAAGTGCTGGATTTAAGGCTGAGTTTGGTGCATGAGATAGCACAAGTGCTGCAGAATGGCAGGCGGGTCACAGACATCCATCCACACCAGCTCCAAAGCCAGAAGCCCTATTGTCATTATGCTATCACCACGGCTGTAGCTGACTAGTTCTGCTGACAGGCAAGACTAATTGCCTCACGTAATAACCCTGTTATCTTCCACCTGTACATCCTTAGGGAGTCAAACTAACATTTGTTATCACTAATAACCTGCAGCCTGTGTCACAAGGTGGCCCAAGATCCATCAATGGTAGCCTGGGATTCCTGGCACCATGCTCTTGTGTGAAATAGAGGTAACACAAAGATCCCCCTGAGCTTTCATTAATGGTCAGCAGCAATGCTTTCCCTTCAGCAGAGCCTGCATGCCACTTTTGTAGTGTTCGCAGGGACATAATTTCAACCTGCTGGACAAAACCAAGTTTCCTGCTCTTCCTTTTTGTTCTAGCAGGTCCCTTAGCTATGATCAGATTTATTTTTTTTTCCTCTTGATATCTATTGATCTAATGTACTGCAGTTTCATTGATATTCCCAGGTTAATCTGACTCTTGTCTGGCATCACAGAAACTTCTGCTTGCTCATGCAGTGTAAATTAGCTTGAGCTCAATTAAACTCTTGACATATGTTGTTTTTTCCAGTTTCTCTCCAGACTTGCTAGTTTTCCTTCAGAGCATCAGTGCTCAGCTCCTTTGGTGAACACTTCTCCGCATTCCAATGCTGCGCTGTTTCAGCAGTGGTTGTGACCCAAAGGCACAAAGTCATGTCACAGCACAGCTTTCTGAGGAAGGCAGCAGAGTACCCTGGAGCATGAAAGCCCTTGAACTCTTGGTCCAGGAACTGTGCACTATCTCAGTGAAAAAGGGAATTAGAGAATGGAAGAGCACAAGAGCTAGGGGCCCTGAAAGGAAGCTTGGGAACTTGCATTTCCATTTAATGCCTCTGCCTATATAAGAATTTGCCCCAGTAGTGTCAGGGTTAGGTGTGTACAAGATGCAGTATTCTGAAGCAGTTTACCCTGTTCATCTTCATTAGCTCCTTTCCTTTAAATTCCCCCTAATTCAACACGGGGAGCTCCACTCATTACGGTCAAGAAGGCCATTACTGCATGTGAAGAATACACAGATTTCTAATGGTGTGCTCTGGCTTAATTGAATTCAGTGAATGACAACACCATGACATTGCTAAGATTAATGACTCAATAATTTTTGAGACAAGGCAAAATGTGAAGCAAATTGATTGCATTAATTTTTTTCCCCTTGGAAACAGTGCTGCATACCAGCTCAGCACTGTCCTAGAGAGGACGCTTTGCTGATACAGAGTGAAGCCCAGCTACCCCCTCTCCATTCAGCTGTTGCACTCTGACATCACTTTGAAGTAACTTTTAATGTAATTTCCTAGTTGGAGAGATGCAGACTGACAATAATTGAGCTGAGATCTTGACAGACCAAATGATTAATGCAGAGGGCTTTTTGGAGTGGAAACTTCAGTTATTATTAGATTATTCAGGAGAAAGAGAGAAGATGTCAGAGCACAGAATGGAGGAGTGCAGTGCCTACACATCTCACTCTTTCAAAAGTATGAACAGAGTTTAATTTCTGCCAACTTGTTAGTAACTCTTATTCACCTGCTAATCAGTTCTTGCATTAATGTGATGTCAGATGCAACATCTTGTTCAAAAACCCATTTGCAGACAGGGAGATGGCTGCTTGTTTCCTGCATGTGGCGTGAGTTGAGATGGCTCTTCACGTTGTATCTGTGATAGCATCTATCAAAGCATCTGTAAAAAATGGAGAGAGTAGTGTTTGGTATTGCTCAACATGATCTGCATTTTTTTTTAATAAGATTGTCACCAAAAAACCAACGGTCATAAGTCTACTGGGAAAAATTCCACAGGCATAGTGGTTTGTTTGTCTGCATAAGACAAGGACAAAGACAAGTATTCCAGAGCTAGGACTAAGGTGTAGATCAAAAATATTAATGAAAAGACCTTGAGAAAAAGAGGGAAGACAGGGTAACTCATTTTATATGATGCCATGTGGAGTCCAGAAACTAATCACAGATGTTTAGAAGACACTTTTCTTAAGTAAGCTGTGTGAAAACTGGAGTATCTGAGCTTAGCATGGGATAGCAAAACAGTTTTAGCTTTTGCTCTCTACCCTTCCCTCCCTTGAGTGAATGAGGAGTGACAGGAGAGACAGTGGTGGTGACAGTTCTCTCTGACAAAGAAACTCCACTTTTTGTCAGTAGAAGGAGACTCTGGTGCCCAAAATAAGAAAAAATAAATATGAAAAATAGCTGAGATCCACAAAGGATTTTTAGCAGTAAATATTACTTAAACAGCAGGATTTTTTATTACTTTATCTGTTAGTGCCCTATTGCATTGTTGCAAACACTTTTCCCTTAAATTTCACCTAATAGTTTAATTTACCCAGAATCAAGTGACACGTCACATATTCTTCAGCCAAAGTTTTGTGACCTAAAGAGCAAGGGTCCTGGTATGGGTATTCTGCTTCCCAACACCGTCTTTTCTGGAAGACAAGACAGATCAGGATCACAGAATCTGTGCTGACCCACTCCAGGAGTTGCTTTCTTGGGGTTTACCAGGAAAAAAAGACCTCTTGGGAGACAGGCACAAAAGAAAACCTACAGGTATGTCTGAAGGAGAGCACACCTGAACCCTGTGAGTTGCAGAGAAGGTGATAACAATGCCATAACACCTGTCATTTTCCCATTCACATTCTCTGGGCTTTTCTGATTTAATCTTAGAGCAGATCCACTTGCTGTCCAGTGGTGCAGAGCAGGCACTACTGAACCAAAGCCTGAGAAGATAAGGACTGGTGACCACAACAGAGCTCCCAGGTCCTCTGGCAAAAATTGGAAAGTCCATGGCTCCTGTAAGAACTGCAGAAGAGTGGATACCCCTGAGAAGTGGGATCCTTAGAGAATACCTACATCCTTCTGACTGGCAGCTGTCTTAGGCGAAAGGGCTCTAGATGTAGGCATCTGGGCGATGCTTCAGGATGAATAATAGTGAGAAAAGAGATCTGAATTCAGGCCTACTGCAAAGTGATAGGTCTTTGACATTTAATGCAAACCAGTTGTTCATTCAACTTATATTTAAGCACCTGCAGCCAAGGATTTAATCCTTCTTTGCTGTCTGACTGAAGGAAATTTCATCACTGTAATGAGGCATTTATATGAATCGTTGTTACGGTATCTCTCACAGCATGCCTTGTTTTGTAACAGTCAATACTGAAAAAAAAACATTGTCAGTCTGAAAACAGATCATTTTCTACCTCAGTGGCTAAATGTGATCTCCTTGTTTTAGTGCTGTATCATTTACCTGGCTGTCCAAGCAAGAGCCACCTCACCCAGACCTAAGTGCAAAAGAGGTGACATGAGCAAGGAAAACTGCTTCTTTCAATAATGTTGCAACAGCACAGGGAGTTTATGACCCTGAAAAGATGAAAGTTCACAGTCACAGAACACTTAATCGTTACAAGTTTTGAAGGAAAAAGGGCAAGGACAAGGTTTCCCTGAGCGATAAATAAACTCAGGAGGTTCAAACACCTTTCAGTATGAGCAGATGATCAGCTCCTACTCCTACTCCTCAGTGTTTGAGGCTCCACTGCAGAGACAGAATCTGTGAATTCAAGTATTTCTGCAGCAATGCTCTCACGGAGCCCGGAGTAAGGCTCATTGCACACTTACAGTCGCATTTCCATGAACGCCTACTCCTTCCTTTGGGGTGCTGTCAGCTGTTCAGTCCCAATTTCAGGCATGATGGCCTGTCTCTGAGTAGTGTCAGAACTCACAAGTCTGCATGAAGTTTACAAGAACTGAAGTCAAAAGACTGTCCCTGCAAATCAGAGAATGAGTGCCAAATTCCAGACAGACAAAACCATTTTGAAAAGGATGACTTTTGGGGAGATCGTGTCACGTACAGACTGCCATGAATTTATCAATGTTTGACCAGGAATTACAGCCATCTGAAGGGACTGTTAGCAAAGGAGCATGCTAAAGATCTGCCCTGTTCTTAACCAGAGGAAAAAGCACTTAGCTATAGCCCATAGTCAGCAGAAATGGCTCTGGAAATGTTCACCAGTCAGCCAAGGAGCAGCTTTAAGGCATGAGTGAAGCAGGGAACACAGGGAGGGAGCAGAGTCAACACTGGTCAAAGGTGTCCCAGGCAAGTGAGGATCTACAAAAAGAGTCTTATTACTCTTTCTGCCACTGAGAAATAGGCAGGATGAGGGCAATGACTGCCCTTGTTAAAAGTCCTGCCCCGACAACAGTCACTGCCTCATGTACTCTTATCTTCTCTACCTGGCAGGAGTACCAGCAGCAGCCTGGTTTCTCAGGGTGGTGGCACAGGTAGGGCAGGCATAAGGGAAACCAGGAAGACCTGAACTAGTGGGGTATGAATCATTAGAGATGCTGTTCCCTCCTGCCTCCATCACAGAAAGTTCTATGACTTTCCTACTCCATCCTTCTTCTTTCCCATCTGGTGTAGCTAAGAATGTTGGTAAGTGCTTGGTTGCCAAAGATGACCATCACTAATGCATTCCTCATTAAAGTAGTACTAGTGGGCAGCAATTCAGGGAATCCACACATGATATATAGGACTCTGGGCTTTATTGTAAGACGAAAGGCAGGGACCTCATCAGGGTTTAATTTCCCCTCATTAATCAGCAGAAGAAAGAAGTCCTTCAGCAGTGCTGACACTTCCAGTTTTGGTTTCCTACTAGATTTAGACCAGATGAGACTTAAGTAGCAAGACATTTGTGGAAAAAATAGTAGTAGTTCCTTCTTATTTTGTAAGTGAGAAACCTGCAGAGGGTCAGCTCCTAACTAAATAACAGTGGTAGTGAAGTGTGCAAGTGAAGGAAATATCCAGATGGATTGCTGGTTTTTGGTTTTATCTTGCCACATGCCTTCACTAACTTCAGCTACTTTAGATAAGCTGTTTCCCTTTGCTCTTCTCCTGGTGCCAGAGGTGTCTCAGCTTTCTCCCTAGGGGCAGAATATGGACTACTTTTGTCCTCTAAAGAAAGAGAGACTGAAGGACTTCCATCACAGAAATTGAGGGGCAGGGGGCTCACAAAGATAACTGAGTAACCCTTCTCTTTTCAGTGCTGTCAACTCTTTCCTTCCTTCCCACCTTCTCCACAGAAGCAGCAGCAGGGGACTCTGCCAGGGGCCAAGGCTGTCTTGTTGCTGCATGCTCACAGACACCTACCAGAGACAAACACTGTGATGTACTGGAGCTTGTTTGGGGATCACATGTGCCTGATTTTGTAGTGCCATGGCTCAGGATGATAGACAAGACAGTGCCAGAAGCTTGCCATAGTCCTATGGTACAAAACAACTGCAAATGCATCTTTATCTGCTGCCTAAATTGGGCTGGCCTTCGATTTGTGTCACCACATAAAATGGCAGTATCAGGAAGTCTTGGTGAACCTTGCTATTTTCTTTATCCAGTGGGCAAAAACAGCACTTGTAGCATCCCTGGGTTATAAGCACCATGAAACCAGTGGGAATCTGTGAGGTGAACACTGACTTCTTACTTATTACTTATTATTACAGACTTATTTGAAGTCAGACATTATTTTTAAAAGTGCTGGTCTTTCAATGATTGCACTAAGTGTGGGTCTAAGCTTACCAGTAACAAAAGAAGTGGGTTTCAAGATGATTTTACCAAATTTTCTGGCATTAACTTTCTTCTTGACAGTGTCTGCAGGACTTAGTCTCATGAAGAGCATTTGCACAGCCACAAAAATTCTGTTTTTATTTGAGATACTTCACATAAATTTTTCCAAGTCCTTGAAACAATAGGCACAGTATAATTGGCCTTCAAGGAGTCTTTGGATACATTACAACTAACAAATGATGGGAACATTGGTGGTATATGGTGTCTTTTATCCAAATAAGACTATGTTCTCAAAATGTTGGGCAAGTCCAATACAACCGTATACAGTCATGAAATGCCTGACTACAGAAGAAATGTCTGTCGTGCAACCTTGGGGAAGTGTGGAGAGAAAGGTAGGAGGAGATGCATTCAAGAGCCGTGGCTCTGGGCCCTGCCCAGCAGCATTATGAACACACCCAGCAGAACGGGGAGCAATGCCTCATGCCAAGACACATCTTTCAGCTTTGAAGTGAACAGCAAAGGGCCAGCTCAGGATACAAGATCCGAAGCACGCACTGGAGTGGGTGTTTCTGGTGTTTGTCTCCTCTCCTGTGCTCAGTGAGAGTGCAGATGAGGAGCAATGTGTGTTGGTGTGCAGTGTGTGCACGAGTTCAGCTCGCTCACCGTCGCTAAACCACAGTCTGCTCTGAAGGGGTGGAGGGAGGCCCCCAAACTGGGTGCATCTGCACAGAAATTTTGTGATCAGTGCTTCCTACAAGTAAGTCATAAGGAAACCGAGACATGTAAACTGTAATAATATAACTGGAACTCACCCAGGACACTCAAGGCAACAACCTTTCATTACTGCTGTGAAGATTGACGTGGGACCTAGATGTTTATGGCTTGTTCAAAAGACTGCACCTTTGACAGCCAGCTGTCCCCTGGCACTATTTTATTGTACTGTGTGATAAAGGGGAAAAAAAGGCCAATTGTTGACCTACTTTTTGAGGCACCAACACTTGCTGTGTGTCATTTCAGGGACTGAAAATTCCCAAACGCGCCTCATTTATATTATTTAGCTGTGTTACAGTGCATAGTTCAAAATCAGGCTGTGGAAGAGTAAGTGTCCAACTATGAAATAAAAGGTGCTATGAATAAAATCAAATAACAGACCCTAGAGAATAATGGTAAATGGCCAGGTAGCAGAGAAATAATTATTTTACCACATTGAATTACAGCATATCAAGGGAATTGTCATTGAGTCCAGTTTTATTAATGTAATACATAACTGATTCAGAGGCGGCAAAATGGGAACTCCCTTCTGAATCAGTTTAACCAGTGTGAATTTGTGGGTAGACCAGGCCTCAGTCAGAACAAAAGAGAAAATAATCCCCTTGTAATGCAGCATTTAACACCTAGCAGTCAGGTGATAATTGCTTCAGTCCAAGGGGATTAGCACATTGCAACCTCATTATAATGTAAATTGTAACTTCCCTATATGGGGTTGTCTACATGGAAAACTTACAGTGGCATAAACAAAGGTATGAATTCAAACTGATTTAGTTTTTCTGGAGTAGTTCCTAGTGTGAATTTATTTCTTTGGAGAGAAGGAAGTGTTTTGTTTGTGGTACCTTTTTTCCCTTCTTTTTTTTTCTTCTGCAGTTCAGTCAGCTTCAGTTTATGTAGTGTGTTTTATAAAAGTTCACCCAAAATGAGAGGCCCTGGGTGTCAGCCAAGCCCCACACCCCTTAAAGACACCAGAGCATTCCTAAATTAAGGAAGTATAAGGTTTGGGGGAGCCAGTTTTTATTAACTAGCAAGCTTAATTTTATGGAACCAAGTAAGAATGCATTTAAGGAATTCTTATACATACTAATACCAAACAAACATATTCATGCAGAAGCAAAATGGTTTCTGATCTCATTGACAAGTTTGGCTTAATTGCTGGTACAGGATCAGATGCATGGGATACTTGTGACATGAAAATATACGAAAATAAGCAATTGTCAGTGGTTCAGTGTGGAGTGCAGTCCTACCACAAGACCTGGTGCCTGAGCTGGCTGCCAGGGTCCTCTCAGCAAGCCTGGGTTATGCAGAGAATGGCTGGAGCTGGCACAGGGGCAAAATTCTCCGAGAGATGTATGGTAATAAGAGCCTTAGTAAATGCTAATGCTGAGGAATAAGTATACTAATAATTCTATTCCACTCTAGCTGTCCTTGTACTTTGGGCCTGCTCTGCTTTATCCTGATTTCTTCAGGTCAACAGCTCCATGTAGGACTGTGGATCCACCTCCTGGGACTGAAATGCTAATGCTCTCAGGTATTATCAGGTAACAAGTCCTGAGGAGAGTTTCCAGACTATACGTCACTCTTTGATAAAGTCCTGTTATTTATTGCATCAAGCCAGACCAGTAGCAAATAGGAAAACCTCATTTTATCAAGGATCCTGAACCAACATTAACTAAGGCTCAAGCCCAGTCTGAAAATGCCTTGTGCTATATCAATTTTAAAAGTTATCTCAGGAAGGGAAGGGGTTAAGAGAGTTTTGGCCCACAGCCACAATGTGCAGGAATGGGGGAGTGAGGGTTGTGAGGGTCTTCTCCCACATAATGGCAGAATCAAGAGTTTTATCACACACTTCCTTTCATTTCTCCCTAAGGAGCAAGCCCCAATGAGTTCTCACCTGCTGTCATTTTATGCATAGCTGAGGTCACAACAAAGAATAAAATATGAAAATCTGATCTGCTTTGCTAATGCAAAATAACTTCTTTCTGTATGTAACCTCACACAGGGTTCAGCCACTTAGATATAACAGGCTAAAGATTGCTTTCAGAGGTTTAATTCAATTTTGGTGAGCTTGCTGTGCACTCCCAGAGAATAATGTAGGTTCCTCCCTGCCTTCCCTGAAAGGAATACATGGCAAAGCTCTTCAAGATGAGCTCTTTGATTTCAGATACACTCTTACACACATCAGTCAGCTCAGCTGCATCCTTCACATTTGAATCACCTGGGGATTTGGCTGCCTTAGAAACAGCGTATGTTGCCACTAAGCAGGCATCTACATATCAGGGAAACCTAAGGAAAATTCTTCTTCCATATGCTGTATGCTTTCTCTTAGCGAATGGGCAAATACAAAATTTAGTATTTCTAAATAGGATTTCCATTATAGATAAAATAGTATGTAATAGTCCACTCGTGTTTTACTCTAACAAGTACTCTAAGGATTTTTGGCTCTTTTTATACATGGGTAATGAAAAGCATTTGTTAATTGTGCTGTTAACTTCTCATCCCTTGCTGCAGTCAGTGGAGTTATCCATCTAAAAATCCAAGCTAGAGGCCTGTCTCTTCAGCCACTCTGAATATACTGTTTTGAACACCCTCTGTACAGTCCTTTGCACCTTCCTCTGAAGGATGTGGCATTGCTGGTACAAAATACTGCCTACACAGACCAACTTTTCATTGTGTCGTGTGTTCACCATCCCTCCCCGCCCCCCATCCCCACCCTGTTTATACTTCTCATGCCAGTGGAAGATTTTCATTTGGGATACATGGAATCATACACAGGGTCGTGATCATGTCCTGCATTTGTTCCCAAGAAGAAGGGGTGACAAGGCAGAGATGACTGTAAAGATAGAAAAGGGGTGGTATAAATTGACCAAAATGCACTTCCTTGCATTGGAAGTGTAGTTGCAAATGTCTCCGGATCTTTCTGTTCAAGACCTTACCAGGCTTTATAGACAAATACCTTCCTTTATAGTGGCACTACTTTCAGGTACTTAGGATTGACAATTCTTTTCATAGAAATTATTAGCATCAGTAACAGGTAGTAAAAAATCTGTAAAAAGAAACATGTTGTTCAATTTAATTGGAAGTATCTAATGGATGGGGCTATCTGTAAAAGGGTTTTTTTGCCAAGAAAGAAATGCTTAACTCCCTACAGCAGTTAGCAGTTTGCTAATTCTTTATAGGAGGCATTAATCATTCTGTGCTTGTTGCCCCAAACAACTAGAAGAAATTGTTTCTTTTTAATTGCTCTGCAGCATCTTTACTACATTATTCAACCCAGCTTTAATGCTACCACTACTACTACTACTATTACCACTACTTAGCACAGACATAGCATTTTACATCTTCATAGTGGCCTACAGCATTAACTAATGCATTCCAAAACATCCTGCACTTGAATTAAGTAGGTGCACTACTGCAGGTAAATATTTATTTCATTAGCATAATTTGTGGTGTAATTAAAGATTACACAAACATAACAGAGATCACATTTCTATTCTATGCCTAGGACCAGACCCAGGTCCTAGGATTTCTCCCTATTCTCTTTACCTGCAACTGTTGTTTGATGTAACTTTCCCATCACAGACGTGTCGAAGAAAAGAGCTCTTTAGGGATAAAGTATGTGCAGCGCTCTTTTAGGAAACTATAAACTGAAGGCATTCTCCAGCCTGGGAAAGCAGATAGTTATTTTTACTCTTAAATTCCTTTGAGGGAGAGGCATTTAGATATGAGTGTGACAAGACCCATACAAGTACATAGAATGAGAGAGAGCAAGAGAAGGAAAGAAGTGATTAATGTGGCTTGGCTACATTACTGGCTAGAAGATGAAACTGAACCAGGAAACATGAGATTTTGGAGAAAGATTTCTTTCCAACTATGGTCACTTTCAATTAAAGATACCAGTGGCTCTACTGACTCTGATTTCAAACATCTCTGACAACAGCCATCACCACCAGCTAGGAATAACTCCTCTAAAGCAAATGACCAGAGATAACCACTACCTATTGCTCTTCCCAAGCTGCCTGGTATGCTCAAATCACTCCAAGGCTCCTCTCAGGGCTTGACGGAAGTGATCTGTCTCCAGGGAAGCCTGTCAGAAATCAGCTGAGTGGTGATGTCTCACTAGTGCACCAGCTGGGAAAGAGCCAGTCCTTGGCAGGAGTCCCTGCACTGTGCCACAGCCAGGACCCCAGGGCACCATGTCCTCTGCCCCCTTGCTCTGCCAAGCTGCAAAGAGCAAAGCTGCCAAGCCAGGCCCTTCCACAGCTACGGGTGGCAGCTTATCCAAGTCCAGTGCCAGCAGCACTGGAAACTCTGCAGGACACACAGGCATATCCAAGTACAGCCAGATAAAGGTAATTTTTTCTTAACTCTTGATTTGACTCTGGAGCAGATGTAGTGGCCACTACCAGTCCTCACGATGTAGACCAAACAATTCTGAAATTACTAGCAAAATAGTGGGCATGAAGAAAGTGTCTCAAGGTTGGTTTTGCTTTTGGTTGCTTAAAGAAGACAGAAATGTCTAGAAAATTCTGGCAATAAATCAGTTGTATTTCTAGGAAGGTTATATATTTTTATGGGCTTTTTCTGGGGGCAGGGGCTGGGAATATCTGTGAGACTGAATATAATCAGTAGGTATATCAAACTGCAGCCTAAAAAAAATCCTGAAACAGTTTCCACAGTGAGGACATTTTTACTCAGGAGCTGTTTGTGACTCACTGTTCCCGTCAAGCAGGTTAATGTGCCTCTAAATTTCGTGTGACAGAAAATGTATCACAGTGTCAGCTGCATTAGGGAATGACGAACACAGCCCGACTGTGGTACCGCTGGACATCTCGAGGTTGTTCTCAGCAAGGACAGGTGGAGCAAAGAACCTGCCTCAGTTCCAACAAAATAAAGGGTCATGGCCAGCTCCTGGGTGTAGTAATGCAAGTTCAGCCACTTGTAAGAGCCATCGTCAATCTCTCTGAAATGAGCCTCCCGGGCTCTTAGAGGGAGGGCATGCTGAGGTGCATGGAATCCATGTGACCTGCTTATAAGCAGAAAACTGACTTAGAAACAGTGTTTGGCCTCTGAACAATTTGTGCTGTTTTGAAATTGCCTTCCACCAGTCCATCACACATGGCAGGTGCAGCCCATGCAGCCACAGGGAGCTTGCTCTTCCCTGTGAGTGGCTGGGACACGCCAAACTGAGGCACATTCAGCCTCATGCCCACATGCCACAGAGGTGCTCATGCCTCTAGTGACCAGGGGAGCTCCTAACAGCTTATCCTGCTTTTGGGATCCAGCCTTGTAGCTGTCTGCTTCATGGATATGCCAATCTACATGGGTTTAGCTGGAGATACCCCGGTGTGTCTATAGACCATGACTGCCTTGTAGTGAGAGTATCCGTGCTTTAGCCTTAGCTATGATTACTTCTGTCTTTCTATTGAAAGAGAAAAGTTCACACTCCATTTATATATCTTAACTGGAATTAGGATCATACACACCCCACCCAGAAATTGTCTTTATCTTTCTGGAAAAGGGGTTTCCAAGCCACACGACTTTTATTGCTGTACAAAATGATGTCATCTCCTGTACTTATGGTCCTAGGGTTGCACTGCACCAGTTACTGAGGAACTGGAGTCTTGGATCTGGAATGCTCTTGGGTGCAAAGAGGGGAGCATTCCAGCTCTTGTCTTCTCTGACTCTCTGGCTCTTGTTATGGTGCATTTTGTTTGAGCGAAGGCTGATGCTGTTAGCTTCCACTACGAGATTTCAATTCCCCTTCACATAATGATTTATTTCTCTTGTTTTTTTTCAAAATACTTTTTTTAAAAGTCTGACGAGTGAAAAAATATACTAAAGCAATTATAATCAGTTCTCATTTGTCTGTCTATATATCTTTATCTATTCACTGATGCTTTTTTTGCATAGCTTTTGAAGAAATGCATGGTGGGTACAGGGCAATGAATAAATATGTCCAGCCAGACTCCCATAAAAAAAAATCACGTCTAAGCAAACTGGTTTTGATTGAATGTCAAAGGTCTCAATCAAACAGAGCAGATAGTTTGGGCAACCTGTCTGCTCTGTACCGCTTTTTCTCCATCCCTCCTGATGCAACACAGATGTCCAGCAGCTCAGCAGCACAATCTGCCTGTGGGGCACCTCAGAGGATAAGCCCCTGGAGTGGCTATGGTGGGTAACACACCAGCTTCAGTCAGATTTGTGGGGCATCTATTCCATGAGTAATCTGCAGAGTCTTTGAAATCTCTGGCTTTCTGGATTCCTTCAGTGTCCCTTCCTTCACACTACAAACAAAGACGAACACTGTAAGAAATATTTACTGAAACAAAGGTATCCGTCTGCTGCTACGACTCCACAAATCAACATTTGCTAGGCTGAGATTAAGCAGTTAGCCAGACAAGATAGCCACTGGATCAACAAACATAGCTGTAGCATTAAATATAACCACTGTGCGAGGGCAATCAATGTGAAATGGACTTATTTCTCAAAATCCCTGAAGTTCTCCCAGGAAGTCTGAGCTGTTTTTACTGTCTAGCTGCACTCCTCCTGATTCTACAACTGCCATTCTCTCCCCCATACAATCAGACAGGCTTCACAATCCACAAAACCAGACAAAAGGTTGCATTCTTTTCAAATGCCATTTGCGGTTTGTTTGTTTGTTTTCTTGTGAAAATCAGAAATGTGTTTGTTGAAAAAAAAAAAAAGAAGCTACTAAAATAAGCCCTCAACTCTCCAGGTAACCATTTTTTTTCCCCACAGCTTTACTCTCATTAAATTATCAGCTATCACAAGACTGTGGATGAAAAATAAGAGCTGGAAATGGTGAGATGTCACATTAATTCACAGCTGGCAGAGAACAGCTGGGCAGTGTGGCTGCAAGTAATTCCTCCAAGGACCCCCACCTTGAGGAGGTTCTGCTCACCATTCACAGTGCTGTTACACTCTGGGAATTTGCACCTTGGAAGTAATGGAAAGGAACTGCTGCAAGCTTTGTCAGACCCCATGGCTCAAACTCATTTCCACTAATTTCAGTGGGGACACTACAGAGCAAGAAGATAAGCTTTCTCTTCCTGCAGACTACTGCATGAATGGTAAGAGTGAGACAGGTTTAGAGACACATTCATCTGTCCAGAAAGATGGGGAGGATGGAGGAGGCAAGCTTGCTTATCTGTCACCCAGGAAGTTTTTGTCCTGTTGCTAGAGGACTACACTTCTTACGCAGCAAAATGTGACAGCTAACAAACCTTCAAAGCCTTGGGAAAAAGAATAAAATACTGGTGCTTGGAGCAGGTTTTAGTCCACTGCTAACGAGGCCCTGAGGAAAGGCTGCCTATTTTTATATCCGTGTGTCAGGCAGGAGGCTAAGCCACCACTCCAAGGCAAGAATGCCACCAAGGCCACTCCCTTCCATCTGCATGTGGCGTGCTCCACCCACTTACAGCCATGGTGCCGACTGCTCCCTCTAACTGCCAGGACAGCTGCGTGTGGCTGCTGACCACTGCTCATCACACCCAGTTTAAAGCCCACATTTGTGTAAGGCTTTCACTGTGACCACTGAATAGAAAGGAACAGGACTAAAGAGGAGTCAGAGACTTAGCATCTTTGGTGGCTGTTGACCTGGGTTGCCTTGTATTGCTCCTCTTTAAAGCCCCTGTCTCACAATTGTGTACTTTCTTGTTTCTCAGGACACTGGTTTTGCCATCATAGGCATCCCACTGCCCTCCACTCCATATATCCTTTACAACAGAGCCATGGGATGGCACCTTCCATAGCAAGATTTACCTTCAGGCCACCAAAGTGTTAAACCTCTAATGTGCTCACAGATAGGCTGTGCCTTTCCATCCTTTCCATCCTTGAGGGCAGGCTTGTACTAAGATCCAGAACTCCCTCCCTTGGGTCACTCCAAAGGCCATTAAAGCTAGTGGTAGGGCATGTTGTTGGTAGTGACAGGATCAGGTGGGCAACAGCTTCATAATTAAAAGGACTTAAAAAATTCAGGATCAGTTGATCAGATGTGGCAACCCATTAGCAGGCAACTGATTTCTGAGGTGCTTCCAGCCCAGCCTTCAGAAAGCATCCCTAATTCCCAGTGTGCCAAAGAGGATGAGGTGTTTTCGGAATTCCTGAAACACATCTCAGGAACATCGTAATGGTAAGCACCCAAAGGCATTTCAAGTTTGGATTTTGTGTAATTCAGAGGTCAAATTAATTCCCAAAACTTTGTCTCCAAAATGTTGGTGGAAATGCTCTGCCACATACAAATCAGATCTTTTTGTTGGAAACCATTGTGGTCACCCCTGCTGCTTTACTGAGCACGCATTGTTACTATTTTTGAGAAAGAGACTCTCACTGAGCTTTTCCCCTAGTCTAAGAATAGGAGGTTTTTGGGGAAATAGCTTTTTTGCATAGTGGTCTCATGGCAAAAATGTAGCTATCCCTGCTCAAGACAGAGGGCTTCCAAATTTGTTAAAAGATACATGCATTTGACAATTTTACTGTAACTTATTATGAGTGTGAAGCAAAATAGGGGGATTTTTGTGGTTTGACTTGTATTTCTGCACTTATATATGGTAATGAAATGTAAAAAAAGCCAATTAAAAACAAATTTTGGCAAGAGATTAGTCAAAATATGTACACTTGAATTTTTTAGGGGCTTGAGGAGGCATTCCTTTGACATTTGCTTTTTTTAAAAAAAGGATTAAAATATGACACTTCAAAAGCAGTTGCTTTGTGTGTTCACAAAGTCATTTCCATATGCAGAGTTCATGTCAGATGTACAAATATGTATGTGCCCACATGACCATAACCACTGATAGTAGGCTAAATAACTATTTACACAGTGCCTTCTCAAGACTGGTGAACCTCTGTTAGTGCTCATTTTATAAGAAATAAGTACAGAAAACAAACTATACCAGTAATCAATGTCCCTACCCCATTCAGTGTGCTAGAATGAGCTACTCTTGGTGACCTTATACAGCTGTCAGGATTTTCTTACCTATTTCTGTGAACGTGATTGTGTCTTGACCTGGTCACATAACTTTTTTTGTATTTAATCTTCCTCATTTGCAGAGTGGTTATAATTGTGTCTCTGAGTGCTGTCCAATATAACAAAGCAAAGTGCACCAGGAGCACAGAAAATCATTCCAGGAAAGGGTTGTTCATTGTTATACATAAAAATTGCCTGATTAGCTGGGGCTGCTGCGAAAGATAGGAAGGTGAAGTGCTCAGATGGAGTGAGAACTCATCAAGGTTTTTTTGTTATTGCAAAATATTGTTTAAAATAAGCCGAAGGTTCAGATGTATTATTGCGGGAATGAGTTGTGCTCAGCCTGCTGTGCTTTGTTCCTGTCTTGTGGGCCTCTGCTCTCTTGCTAGGCAGCAGCCCCAGCTATGATCCATTCCCACTCCTGCCAGAAGGCTCTTTCCAGAGACAGTCCCACACCTGCCTTGGGGACTGCTCAGCTGCTGGGCCATAACTGTTCCTCCTGCTAGAAAAAAATGCAGCCTTTGAGACCAAAACCATCTGTTCTGAGCAAACCCCTGCAGGAAAGCCAGGCAAGCGTGAGGTCTCGTGGGGACTAGGAGTGTTAGTGCAATATACAGCCATCACTCGAGACAATTAAGAAATCTGCTCACAGGAGAAGCAATGAAAAACACAGCGTTGTGTGATACCTGGTGTTCATGCTAGAGATTTTGAATTTAAAAGATAAATAAACAAGCAGCCTTTGAGCATCAGTCCAGGAAGAAGGTACAGAACTGTATCCAGTCAGGATAGGGGTCTGGTTTTGTCAGGGATGAGGAGACCTGTCTTGCTTGTGCCAATGCATTTATGCACTTTGTCGCCCAGATCCCTTTGCTAGCCTGCAGCTCCTTTCCCCTGCTTGGTAGCCTACCCAAATGTGGAGGTATTCTCAGTTCATCTCCTTTTATCCCCAACTTTCCCTCTGCTCTGAACCCCACGTGTGAGCCATATGCTTTCAAATTTGCCATGCTTTCTGGCCACTAAGGTGGCAGTGCCTGGGTGCAGTTGTGAGCTGTTGTGCAGGGGGCAGTGTCAGGGTGTCCTCCTTCCCCCGGGGCTCGTGTGGGAAAGTGCAGCGTGAGCTGGCTCCCCTTACAAAAGCCAAGAACATAGGCAACCAAGTCTTCCCTCTGGAGACTGGGGGAATGTGAGTCTGTGGAGGGGGTTTGCCTCTTTCTGCTGGTCATGGACGGATGTAAAACTTTGTGTCCTCTGAGTCCTAGATCTGCATGAACCAAAATTGTTAAGTATAATCCCTTCAGCAGGCCTCAAATTCTTGAGTCACACGTTGTGATGCTGTTTCTCCCAAGGTGGCAGAGACCATGCCAACACCAGGAGGTGGAAGGCTGGTAGTTTTGTCCCCCATCCTCACTTGTCCATTGTGTTTAGGACAAGCTGGGATCTGGTGACACAAA
Organism: Monarcha castaneiventris obscurior; assembly: GCA_026261815.1. Classification (NCBI taxonomy): domain Eukaryota; kingdom Metazoa; phylum Chordata; class Aves; order Passeriformes; family Monarchidae; genus Monarcha; species Monarcha castaneiventris. The sequence continues at coordinate 6,064,245 of JAMPIT010000472.1, forward strand.
CACAGCTTCAGTGAATCAGCGGCAGCTGGCAGGGAAAAACTTATATCTTCATATACAGCTCTGTCAGCAAGATGTTGCTAGTCTGGACTGGTCTGCAACTGATGGTGTAGAAATCAAAAAGACTTGTGCATTTCAGGAAAAAGAAAGGCAAATAACTAGACTTCTGCCCTAGGATCATGCCTACCAAATTTATATCAAATATCAATATTTATATAAATGTCAATATAAAAATATAAAATAAAATATAAAAATAAAATATCAAATTTAATAAGCACAATAGAAACATCTGGTCACTAGCTGCAGACCAGTAACCCCATGCATTTCCAGAAATCTGGGTGGAAAGAGGAGAATAGGGAGAGGAAGGAAAAACATGTTCCTTGTAAAATAAGATGCAGACATTCCCATACTTAAAAGAGGAATGCAACCTGAATAATCAATCACAGACATTAACACTGAGATCAACACACTTATACGGAAAATGATAAACAAAAAATATGTAATTGCCTCCAAGAATTTTTGGCACATTTCTTCCTTGCATTGAAGCCTGGAGGATTTGATGGAGAATTTTTGTGGCAACGCTTGCAAGGCATGTGTCACAGTACAGGAGGGAGGATTTTTCCATTGCACTCTCTGCCACTCTGCTGTTGAGCATCAAGGAGGCACATTTCTTCCTAAGTGTGTTCTTGGGTGTTGGTTTTGGTGATGGTATTGCTGCAGGAGCAGTGCCTTTTCCAGATGGCATTCTGAAGGCTCCTTCTCTCCTGGCTGAGCCATCAAAGATCCCTCAGGAGACAGGAATTGTCACAACCAGCTGGAGGGAGCATTCATCTTACCCAGATACCCGTATCTGGCAGTCACCTCCTTAGGAGGGATACAGCAGTAATCTGCATCTGCCAACTGCCCTGCTTCACATTTTCTCTTCTCTTTGAAAATTGCCATAGAAGGAGGCTTCCTCTCTTCTTCAGACTTGTCTGTATCTTTATAACATTTACTTTTATCTTTTGGCAAAGAGATTTCACAGGCCATGAACCTATTCTTTAGGAAAGGACTTTCCTTTTTTCTTTGTACTCGTCAGTTCATCACTCATGTGAGACCAGATGCTGAACTAGGGGAAAGCAGTTTAAAGCTTGTCCAAACTAAAATCTTCTTTTTAAACTCACGCTTACAGGTCTTGTCAGCAGCTCCAGGCATCACTAGAGCATATTGAAAAGCAATTTGTGACATCTGCTTTCTGCAATTTAAGTCTGGGTCTTGCCACAAACTGCTGAAACTGGAAGAGCATTAAAAGGTTAAAAGGACAGCTGCACAGAGTAAGCCCTCCCCAGGGATCCAATATTAGTTTGTCTCAGGGTCCTGGAGGTAGAGAGAGGTTAAGAAACAATTGCAGACATACCACTGAGCATGGCTGAGAAAGTCACTCTCCCATTGTGATTCTAACCAGGCGAGGATGAAGCTGAATCATGACAAAGATCAGCACTTCATCTTAGCTGAGCATTTTCACCTTTCCTGAGCGACTTAATTGACTTCCTGTGTAAATGAGCACATGTTGAGGACACTGCAAGCTTACGGTGGGGGGAACTGATAGTCAAGCACAGAGAGCTCCCATCTATTCTCTAAGAAAAACATTCAGGATTTGGCCCCAGCAGTCATGCAAAAAATAAGAATCAGGAAGCACGGCACCTGAGCAATGGTGGGAAAGAGCTCTCTTTCCATTCCCCTTCCTTCCTTTTGCACCAGATGTTCTTCCCTTGATCCCCACATGCAGCCCTTTGGATGCATGGCTAGGACTACACCTCCTGCCCACCAGCCCTGCTCTCCTGACTGACACACGCAGCATGGAGCTGGGCGCCCCTCTCCAAGACCCCCATCCTGGGCTACAGAGATTCTCCATCCCATCTCTCCCACCCACCCTGGCATCAACTTGATCCCTGACAACCTACCTCAGCAGAGCTCCCTCCCTGCTGTGGAGTGAGGCACGGAGGGAAAGTCAGGACCCTTTCCCTCCTGTGATGTGTCTGGCAGGGAGAAGGAAGTGTTACTTGATAGTGAGGTGGTGATGGGAAACTTCATGGCTTTGATTCCCTACACTGAAGCAAGGGAAATCAGACACAGGTGATTTTATTATTTTCCTCTCTCCTGTCGTACTGCCACTGATGAGCAGTTTAACTATCTTAAGTGAGTTTTAAAGTGGATTTTACAGATTAGATTATGATCTTATTGTATAGCATTTAACAAAGCTGTTAGTTTAAATTCTATTGCTATAATTCTGAACCAAAATGTTCCACATTGTTTGAAATCAAACTCAGCTCTTTTCTCTGGCATACAGAAGCTAGAAAGAAAACAACTCTGTCTTAATTGTCCAAGCTAAAAAAGCACTCTCAACTCTCATAAAACAAAATACAGAAATTTAATCCTTCAGAAGAAAAAAGATTTGATTTTAAAGCTGTCTGTGACAGTTTGATCACTACTGTGTTACATGCAACTGTGTGACATACTCAGGTTGCATATAACCACCTGGCAACAAAAAGAAAACAAACTAAAGGAGACCTGGCATGGGCTTGGAGTTTTCCTTCTGAGAAGCGAATTTTTATCCCCACTGCAAAGCCTGATTTCATGCCATGTGTGTTAAAATCATCACTTCTTACTAGCAGGTACAGTTTAGAGATAAAACAGAAGAGCACAGGGTAATGTTAATAAAAGAAACATTGCTTGTTCCCCAACTGCCTGCAGATACCAGCAAGAAGACCCCTGCACAAGAGCCAGCATGGCGTGCAGCACTGCTTCAGATTTCTGCTCTTTCCCAGTATAATTTGTTCCACATGCTCTTTACCCATTGGTTCTTCCAAACCACATCTTGGCTAGAAGGCAGGTGATGACAGGTCATGGAAAAAAACAGAAGAATTTTGCAGCTTGTCTTGGCTGTACCGAATATGCCCTCGTGCTTGGAACAAATCAAACACTTTGTGCCATTAAGAAACTGTGGCAAGTCCAGTCAGCCTTCCTTCCCTGGCAGGAGCTGGAAAGATGCACCATTGCTATAAATGACAGCAAGTTATGGGATGACTTCAGTGCATTGATACTCACAGCAGAGAAAACAAGGTATAGGTCATCTTGTATGAGCAGATGTATGAGTGTACTTTGCTCTGGATGGGTGGCAGGGGACAGAGACTGTTCTTCACAACCAGTATGTGTCACACCTGCCTTTACTGCCTACCTGGGAGCTGCACTTGAAGAAACAATCCTTCACAAATTCCTTGTCCTACAAGCCACTAAGATGTCACTTGCTAAAGATACACTGGGAAGCCACATGTGCAGTTGACGAGTATGGCAAGGTTTACCTCTTTCGTTGTATCAAAGTGTCACAGTCACTAAAAGTAATCCCTCCATGAAAGTGCATAAGTTATATCTCATGCTGCACAAACCTAATCTTTAATAAACAGACGTGAGGAAAACAGCCTCCTCTTCTGGAAGTTGTCCTTACTCTGCAACATGCAAAAGGAAGGAACCATATACCTCTGGTTCCATTGGTTCCCTTGGAGAGTGAAAGAGCTATGTGGTTCCTTGGTAATATCTTCTCTGCTTCTCTGGGTACCACTGAGGGAAAGCCCAAGACTTCACATCTGGGATCTGGAACTGAAAGGCTAAGAAAAGGGGGAGAAATGTGACATCTGGAGGCTGTGTTGCTCCAGTGCCCATGTCTTGTCCTGGAAGGCACATATCCGGTAAGGGCAGTACAAGCAACAGGACAGAGCCTGAGCATGGGCTCAATGGCAGCTGAATAAATGTGCAGGGATTTGCGTCAGTACATTATTTTTGTTGCTGGACCCCGCTGAATGTATTTGACCTGGAAGTCACCGATCATCTCCCCAGCTGGGAAGAGAACAGCAGCACATGCTGTGACCTGTATAAAAATCTAAGCTACAATGGCCGAGAGAAAGAGAGGAATATGTGGACATATATTTATGTGTCTGTGTCAAAAGATCAAGTCTACAAAATTACTGGATTGTTACACCAGTATGATATGTCTCTGTAGCTAAAGATGAATGGAGACAGAGCTGGAAAAATGACTGTTTTGCCATGCAGTTCATCTAATTTATCTCTATGACAATGTATGCCCATTTTCTCCAACAGTTTTTGGCTAGTTTTTCAATGTTTTGAGAAATGAAACTTCCCATGAAAAGTTACTTCACAGACCACACTGAAAGTGCTCATGGTGTTCGTTTATTTTTAAAAAATTTCAGTCAAAATTTTAAACTTACTGATTTCACTTCAGTACTAATAGATGCATCATTCTGAATCTCAACACCTAAATCTCTCAAAAATCTACAGATAACCAGACCTTTATCAATATGGTTCTTTCAGTTTGTCTTTTCAGTGATAGAATTATTTTGCCCTGCCTGAATTCTACCAGTTTTTCCTGGTAACACAATGCAAGGTTCCTTAAACCCCAGACATCAGCTGCTCTGTGATTTTGTTTGCCATGGCAAGTCAGTGCCTGACTGCCTCTTGGCTGGCTAAAGAGTCTAGAAGATCTTAGATTTTGTTGGAGTTCATCAGGATCTACTTTTAGGGAAAATTAAAATAATCCAGCACCACAACGATGTTAGAATATGGCCAATTATTGATATGAATATTCCACTCAGCTACTCTTGCCCATCTATTCGACATGAACATTTTTCTCCTGACTCAAAAGCTGTGAGTACATTGGAGGCTGTCCAAGGGAATGAGCCACCTCAATGCCATATGCTTTTGTTACCTGTTGCACAGCCTAAACTTCCAGTCTTCCTTTTTCAGTTTATTTCCCCTGAAAAACTTACCAGTAAGAGTTACCAGTGCACTGAAATCCAGATGCAGTCATTCAGAATCCAGCTGTGCCACTTTTTGGGAATAATTAATTTAAAAATTGTTTCTAACCTAAAGCCTGCTGAAATTTCTGCCTTCTTCAAGGTTGCCTCTCCATCAGGTTGTGATTGGCAGTTTGGAGTTGGCATATCAGTATTTCCTTGCATGTGCCAGCATTAAAGGAAAAGTACTTGCTCCTGTCTCCAAATAAGAGACATTTTCCATATGTGCTCTCTCCACTCTGTCCTGCCTAATGACTATACATTAAGATATTACGCAAAAAAGTTGCAGCACTCTGTAGCATGTCTGTGCAAGTGAGAAGCGTCTCACACCTGCTTCTTGGCTTTGGGATCTTATTTCTCATAATTCTCTTACTACCTGGCTGGCTTGTGGTGCTGCAGGTTTCAAGTGGAGAGGCAAGGCAGCAAAGCAGGGCTTCCCCTGCTTGGGGTGGCAACATACATGAAAGCCTGTGGTCCCTTCTGTGACACTGAACTCATGGGGAGGGCATGCCCTGCAAGGGGTAATGGCCAGGTCTCTTCAAAAGAAAGCTGCCAAACCACTTCCAAAGGAGCCTCACAAATATTTGCATGGAAAGAAAGCTTGTGACTTCTTTCCTGATTCAAAATTCAGAGAGCTGGTCCAAAATGGAGACCATATTCCTTTAAATAACATAAATATTGCTGGAGCAGGATTACATCTGTCACAGATAAAAATGCTCTATTTATGCCTTATTGTAATCCATTCACTGGTTTATGGTCCTTGTGTCCTTCAGGGAGTGTTGGAAACCCACACAACGCTCCCAAGCGCTACATTTTGCATTCGTATCTCCAATTCTGTTGACAGATGTGTACAATCACACTCGGCAGTCAGACAACTCCCTCTTGACTCTGTATCAGAGGAGGAGCAAGAGGGCAAATTATTTCAGCTGAGGTCAGCATTAACTTAAGCTCAAAATAACTCCCTCCAGATACACCTGTCTCAGACAGAAGCATGTGAATGGGAGGTGATCTTCAGTGAATTCCAGCCACTTCCCTATTTCACATTCTATTTGGGGGCTCTGCCATCACACATGTAGACAGCACACATGCACTCAATTAAGCCAAAAAATCTGCAATCAGCCTGATAACTGAGAAAAGAATTACCCTCACTCTGCAAGTGGAATGTAATGGGTTAGTAAACACGTATTTCCCATTTTATGTATTAGCATTGAATATGTAAATACAGCATGTTCCTGGATCTTCAGGGAAAAGATGATAAATTTACTGAGGACAATCCATTAAAAAAAGAGGCTGATTAATGAATTAATGTTAAATTAAACAAAGGTTTCTGAGAAGATACCATTTAAACAATAGTTTCCAGTTTCTCTTTGTTTCAATTGCTGAGAGTATCAGCTTCCTTGTTTTTATCCTTTCCATATCAAAAAACAGCTTCTTCTCTCATTCCTTGTAATGGGCCATTCCTAATAAAGCTGATTAGTCCCAAAGAAATTCGGTGAATCACTGATTCTCATTCCTTTTTGCCTTGTGATCAGAGATCCATCCGTCCGCCAGGGCAGGGACTTATTTTTTGACTGTGTTCCACCCAACCTCAGGTTGAAGGGATCCTGGTCTCATTGGATCCTGCTGAAAATGTCAGGGAACATTTTCTTTTCTGGAAAGAAAATCACATTTTTGTCAGTCTCAGTTACTGATATTGATGCATACTGGCTAGTGCCTCCAAAGTCCTTCACAACTGCATCTCAGATAGTCACGTGGGGTTTCAGAAGAGGTTCTCAGAAGGGTTTGGGAAGTGAAAACAGGACTTTACTCTTGAAACCATCATTGTTGTTGAAATAACTCTTAGTGGCGTAAGTCCTTTCTCTTTCACATCCACTTAAACTAGAGTTTGAACTCCCAAGAACTGGGAGATTTTCCCTGAGTAACCACAAAGCTTCTTATAGCTGGAGGCCAAAGCTGAGGGGAGCTACCATCATATTAACCTCAGACAGCTCTGATATTTTTGTCAACTGTCCTCAAAAAATAATAGTATTAGCAGGTCTGACTTAAAATATAAAGAGCTGTAGCTCCCTCACAGCAGGTGAGCAATCTGTGCAATTGGACATAAATGCTGATAACAAGGCCTCCTTCCAATTAGGAAGCAATAAAACAAACTACATCAGCAAAAATTCCTGCAAGCTTATTCCTTAAGGCTTCTTTGTGCGCTCATAAAACACAAACATTTTTACCATGCATTTTTACCCAGATTCACCAGCTGCTCACAGATATACTCAAGCACTGCTCCTTTGTGAAAATACACAGGAAAGATGGTGTGGTGCTGCTGCTGAGGTCAGGGCTGGAGGGATGCTTTTACACAGGAGAGGCACAGATGGACATGCACAGACACAGCGCTGCAACCTCTCTGTGCAAGAGGAGTTTGCTAAGGTAAGCTGAAAACTCTGTGTATACATTTTAATTTTCAGAAAGCTGCTTGAATGGAATGTACTTGAAAAACAAATGTGTTTTGAGAGCAGTCACAACAAATATAAAATGCAGGTTACAGAGGGTCTGAGATTACACCCCAGGAAACATCCTGCCCTTGGTCCCCTCTGTCTGAACTTGGAGGAGGGATGGCTTCTATTGCTGCAGAAAGACAAGTGTGCTCCTAGAGATATGCAGAAGACAAATTGTGCAGTTCATTTTCCATCCACGTCTACACAGTTCCCCGGCACAGACAATTACATTGTTTGACAGTCTCAGCCATTTCTCACATTGTCAGAACTGCTTGGCCCCCAGGTAAGCCTCCCTGGTGATGGTGAATCCTGTGGTCCTGTGGTCTCCATCTTCCTCAAGGTCCAAGCACAAGTTGTTGGCAGCATGCCTGTGCACTGCACGTGCAATGCAATTGGATTTTAACATTGCTCTGGAGCACTGAGAAAAGAATGAAGAGAACTGAGGAAGAATTATGAGTGTGAATTACTGGGCTCATTACAAAACATGAGTCAATGACTGTATTTGCGCTTGTTTCTGACTTCTGGAAAGTCACTTGTGAATGACATTGAGGACTTGGAAGAATCACTGAGAAGAAGTTTCTTGAGGCAATCTGGGGTTCAGGGAATAAAACACATCATCAAACAGAGGTAAAAAAAACAAAGACCAAAGAGAAGAGCTTTTAAGATGGCATAAAACTTGATGTCAGTATTGTTAACGCTGGAAAATATATTTTTGGGGTTTTTTTTGAATGTGCAGGCATGACAGTTTACCAGGTTGCTGGAAGGAGTGATTTCACTGCTCTCCCGGAAGCAAAAGGCACTGCTAGAAGATGAATAGCCCTTTCTGGGGCCAAGGGCAGCTTGCATGACTACGGTAGGAGCAGGAGAGTGGCCAGAGCACAGCAACCTGGCAAAACAATCTCCCACTTCCTTAATGCAGTTGACCTAGAGACTTCCAGAGCAGAGTTTTACTGGTGACCTAGGAAGAAGCAGTTGTGCTGGCAAAGGGTAGAAGCACTGCCTCTGGGAGAGGGGAGTTCAGTAGCAGGGAATGGAATTGGCCAAAAGTGGTTTTTAACAGCCATTTTGGCTGCGATCTTGACAGACGTTTCTGTCAAATCGGCCTGAATCATCTCCAGCACAGCTCTGTCTAGGCAAAAGACATAAGATTTACAACGATCTCTTGGAACAATTCTATAAATGCTTTGTAAATAGCTTCTTTGATTTGCACATAACCTTCTTCAGTGGAGATACTGAGCATCATTGAAGTGATGTAGCTGTCTGTGGACTGGGTAAATATGAGCTAATCTGACTGGTGCCAACAGCCTTTCCTTCTGTTCATGGTAGGAATGGCCCCTTCAGTTATTGTTACGATTCATGATTATGTTGAAAGCTGATAGCTCAGCATGCCTGTGTCTATGCCAAAAGCCTGCATAGGATGCCTGGACAAAGCCCAGGTGAGGAAAGGAAAACTGGTTCATCTGGCTAAGAGACCCAGTCAAGTACCCAGAATTAGTGACAAACCAGATGGCGCAATAAGGTAGTTCAGGACAAATACCCCTATTTAGATATGTGTGAGGCTTAGACACCTCTGCCCTGTTCAAAAGACTGTCTCACAATATTGAAGAGGGATGGATTGAGTGGGAACTGTTCCATATTGGCCCTTACACAGTGCAGCCACATTTTTCTCCCAAAGTAACAGGTTCATAACTTTAGCAGTGAAGCAGAAAGCATGGGATTTTCTGCAGGGAGTTTGCCCTCCTGGAGGAAGACCCATTGGTAAGTGAGGAGCCCTTAGACATTCCAGATTTTTCAGGGATGAGGCTGAAGTTCTTTTCAAACATGATAACACAGAGGCCTTCAAAGGTGTTACACAGTTGGTAAAAATTATTTTATTGGTTCCTGAGAAGTTCTAAAAGCTAATGAAGAGGTAACACTGTGAAAACGGAAAAGGGAATAGGTGGTGCGAAGTGATGGAAGGCCGAGAAGAAGTGTCATGTTAAAGAGAAGATGGAAGGCAATAAGATAAATGTCTGAGGTGTGAGGTGTGACTGCTGTAAACCCCACTGGTCTTCACGGGTTTTATGAAAATGGGCCGTTGTGTAAAGTGAACTACTAGAGATGTTTCTAAGAGCACAAACAAAGTCAAGAGCTAAGTTAAGAAAAACTAAATAGGTTGTTTGATCTTCACCAAAGTGCTAAGAACAAGAGCAATCACTAGATAGAAGCAGCAACAGCACATAGAAGGACACGGGAACAAGAGGGTGCACATCCAAAGCCTATAGCAAGAAGTGTTAGCCTGCTGCAAGAGAGAAGAATCAAAATCTATAAAATACTTTATTGAATAGGACGAAACAGATGCACCATCAGGAGTTAATAATAAAGGATTGTTGCAAACACATTTCATACTGTTGGGGATCTCCGCAATTTCCTTTGATTAGAAAAGAGCTTTTTGGTGGAGCAGTCCAGAATCTTTCTGTAGAAAAACACTCAGTCATAAAAATATTATATTAACAAAAGCATTTAGATATATGCATGTGCATGCCTCTGAATATTTGGACCGACATGGATGAAATTCTCCAGGAAATAAATCATAGGTTTTGAACTGAACTACTTTTCAACACTAGAGCTCATTTTACAGACTTTTATTGCTTTTCAAGGATTTTTCCTGTACAAGCAGATAAATTGTAGCAGTTCTGCACTTTTAAATGTGTCTTCTTATATGCTATAAGGATTGTTTACATCCTATTGAAGATTTTTTAATGATTCTTTTTTGCTTTTATTGAGAATATTAAAAGAAAAGCATATAATAGTTAAAAATTGACTGTTTTGATTCTCACACTGGTATTTGTGGCTGGGAGCTGTCAGAGATATGTTTGTTATGAAAGAGAAGAGGAAACACCTTGTGTATTGCCCTTGGAAATTTCCACAGATATGCATGCACCCATTTCTAATTGCATGTGGTGCAGCCTTGCAATGGGAACATGAGTCCTCTCAGTGGGAACGAGTCCTCTCCTTCTGCACCCAAATAATGGCAAATGGATGACATAACTGAAATATATCAGTAAGAGCTTTCTATAACCATGGTAGTACAAGGACATGGGTAAGATAGGGCTGTTGTTTAGAGCTGCCTTCACAAATAAGCACCTCTGTTTTGTGCACTCATGTCTCCTCCTTGCACAGCAAAGACACATTTAGGAGTGGTGAGAGTTGGGTAGCTCACAACTATCTTTAATTTTGCGACTTTGCCCCACTGACTGACTTTTATTAGACTAAATAGCATGGCTGGGAAAGATTATAAAGGGTTTCTAGCATGTAGCATCTCTGCTAGGTCTGAAACGTAGCAGCTAACCGGAGCTAACAGCAAACCAAAACCAGTTGCTCAGAATTTGGTCCCTCTGTGCACAGAGTTCCCGTATCATGACATTGCTTTCAGTCATTCCCTCTAGCTGAAGTCAGCCAGTACGATACTGAAGCTTGGAACATTTGCCTGAAGGAGATGGCTTAAGGGAGGCATCTGGGAGAGGACAAGAGCAATAAACAGACCAAATTCACTGCTCTGGGAAGTGGGCAAAACTTAATTGCTGCCAGCAGTGAGCTCAGTTCTGAGTACAACACTGGGAAGGAGATGCAAAAGCCAAAGTGTATAACTTAATCAGGCATTGCACATCATTCACTCTATTTATATGTTTTAAATGGGACATCCCTGTGGCAAATAAAATAATTCTACAGCATCTGTCACTGTGGGGTTGTTTTCTTGGGATGCTTCCCCTGATTAACAACAGTGCAAGAATGGCTCAGCAGCCCACTGCTTTGCTTTAGCAAAAGCAAACCCTCAGACTCTCCCAGAATTCTCAAGCCTTCCTCTTTCTTAACGGGTTCTTGGCCCTGCAGTTTCCCCCACGCTTCCCCAATTAAAATGGTCCAGCCCTGGGCGTGGGAAGCCGTGCACAGCTGTGTGCCCATCTTTCCAGCCCGCCGCTGTGACGGCTGGAGCTGCTGGCCAAAACCTTGGAAACAGATTTTTAATTTAGATTTCTGGCCAAGCTGTGGCCTATTTTAAGCTTTAGAAATACTCTGGATATGATGCAGATCTCCACTGCCTTTAACTAAACCAGTGGCAGCAGCACAACTGAGCTTCCCAGCGGCAGCCCCGGGTAAAACTGGGAGGGGGGATCAGGATCCTGCACATGGTTTTACAGTTTGCATAGAGGATAGAGTAGCTTCAGGTTTTGTTTCAGACTGTCAGCAGAGGCAGACCTTCTGCTGTTTTTTCAGTTTAATGGGAATTCAATGTATCTTTTTCTTCTCTCCAGATGTGTTAACAGATACACAGATCTGTGTCTTTATAGCCAGATCCCTGGACAAATGTGCAAAGATGATAAGGGTGCAAAGAGTTTTCCCTTGTCCTCTCCAGAATGTGTCACAGGCTGTCCCAACCCACAGGGTGTTCCTGCTACCTCTCTAATGCCCTGCAGGACCTCATGGCTGGGCTGGGCAGGGAGAGCCAGGGAGCCAGCAGCCCCCTGTCACCAGCTGAGTCCTAGCAAAAAAAAAATCCCTTCTCCAGAGACCTGTGGGAAGTCCTGTTATAGGGCATCATAGCTTTGTTATCAGCTCTTTCCCAGAAATCCCTGGCATTTTGCACAAGGTGCCCCTAGCTCAGAACTCTGCATCTGGCAGGGTAAGGGCAAGCAGTGGGCAGGGGAACCACATGAGCTTGACCATCACCTACAAATCACATTAAGCACATGTCAGTCAGGAATATATTTAGTGGGGAGACAAGAAGGTTTTTATGGAATCAGAGCAGTTAAATTCTGTGGTGGGTTTTCCTAAATAGGAAGACCAAAGGATGAGCTGGTTTAAAGTGTAGTTTAGGATGTGACTGGTGTCACATGGTGTGGTGACCTGTGAGATGGGCTGCAGCAGTCCTTGGCCCCCCGTGCCTGAGTGAGTCAGCCTCTCTAGGGCAGATGGTGCAGGCACCTCGTTCTCCTCCAGGAACAGGGATAGGCCAGGTTGTGCTGCCACAGCATAACAGGGCTCCTCTGACAGATGCAGTGTCTTCACAGAAGGAAAAGCACTTTGTCTCATTTACATAGGGCAAATAGAGACATCAAACATTAACTTTCTTCTATTGCCAGTGAGTGGGGTTAGAGTTTAGATCAGAGACCTAAGGAAGATGGTCTGAACACAAACTGTTCCTCTCATTTGCTCTTCAATATGGAGCACAGATACACAGTTCAAATACAAAGGCACCTGGAGACAAATCCACAGCACTGGCTTGCAGGCTGGGTTATTCTCTGCCATCAGGCACGGCTGTGGAGTCAGAGCTATTGCTATACTCAGTGACATGCCCTTCTCTGTGCACAATGATTGAATGAAGATTGTACACGAGTTTGCTGCAGCACTTTTCTAAATCCCTCCTCAAACCTAACGCTTCCTAAGCCTGTGTTCTTCTCAGTTAGACTTTGTTACAGCTGTGTCCTGATGTTAGTACACTCTGTCACCCATCACTACAGGGAAAATGACAGCAGCCAATTTCTGTATGTTGGAATGACATAGGCTAGTTATAAGGTGTCCACTGTGATTCAGCATTTGCTGAACTGTTAACACATTTCTTTTCAGCTGACAGTACTCACTGAAACTGGAAGTCTAACTGGAGTAAGAGACTTGCACAAATCTGCTGTTCTGTATAATTTGATTCTGAAATCAACAGCAGTGCAGTCAACTTCACTGATGCTCTGTTTTGTTGGGTTTTTTCATCACAATTTTTCCTTCAAATAGTGTGCTGATTTATGTGTAATCAAAATTCATAGAGAAAAAAACCCCAGGGGACATGAGTGACACAATACAGCTGCACAGAAGCCTAGAAAGCTATGCAGATTTAGGCAAGTAAAGCAGACATCTCATGATCCCTGACCTACCAGCTCTCCATGTGTGAGAAAAGCTCTTGAGGGGACACTAGACTTGTGTGCTGCAGGCAGCCTTGGTTAGGAAAAGATTTAAAAAAAATTCATGCAGCTTCTCCTCCCCAGACAACAGCACTGCCTGACCATGCAGGGTAAGATTTTTACCCTGTGACAGTCACTTCCTCACTCCATCCCTGTGGTCTCTCTCCTCTGGATCTGCCTCTGGCCTGTCTGGGGATTAGGTTGGAGGAATGAAAATGGTGGGGTCTCAGAGTGGACTTTAGGAAAGGGACAGAGGGTGAGTGAAGTGGACTGGAAACTAGATGTTGATTGGCAAGGGAAAGGAAGCAGAAAGGCAGTGTTGCAGGTTTGGAAGTCACAGTTGAAGTCATCAAGGGATATATAACACAAACTGATAGCCAGCAATATGTGCAGGAACTCAAACAATATGGAGATTCCAATAAGAGTAATTTTCAATTGAAATAAAGATGCCATCCTTCCAAGAGGACAGTAATAATTAGGGAGAATGTAATTTCACAAAAGGGTGTAAACAGAAATCAGCTCTTCAGGGTAGGAGAAGTGAGGAGCATGGTCCCTTCCCCTTGAGTTAACCTTGGGATAAGGTCCAGGCTGGGAGGGAAACATCAGAAGTCAATGTGACTTGGCACTGGCCATCGCCAAGGGAATGTGATATGTCAGACTCATTTCTAAAAATCCAGTCTCTGTCTGTCTCAATTATCAAGGACTGAAGCACAGGCAGCTCTTGTGCAGACTGCACAGGATGGGGCATGGGCACACAGGGGGTTCCCAAACCTGTTCTTTGGCCTTGCCAAGGTCTGTCCCCTCAAGTAAGAACCACTTTTCCCTTCTTTCCTCCAAGGCATAAGTCTCTTAAAAAACTTGGAAAACAGGACAAGATCTTAATCTTTTCCCTTCTGCCTCCACCTCATGATTCATTCAGGTCTCAGGAAGGGATGCAGCCCCAGTCTCCATCATGCAGCTACATTCTGATTATGTGGCACATGATGCAGACACTGTACAAATACTGGTCAATAGTGGTGGTGGGGGTTCAACTCCTACAGCACCCCAGAGTAACTGTGTCTGGTCTTCACTTAAACTATCACTTACCTTTTGATCTTAATTCAGTGCATAGATTGGGTGATAAAGGATCGAAACAAAAGTTTTCTGGCACAAACCTGTAAATGTCACCTTTGTGAAGCAGTAATTCTTGTGTGCAAGTTTGCATACAAAAGGGACAAACCACTTGCGTAAGGGTATTAAATTCTAAAGTCAAAAGAGGATTTTCTGTAGAGTTTAAGACTGATCAGCTTTGTCACTTTGCATTCATCAGTTTAAAAATCAAATGAAAGACTGCTTGCTTGCTTTTAGGTTTCTGAGAAATACTGTTTAAGAAATAAAAGTATAAAAATGTATTGCATCTGCAAAACAAGCCATAGTAAATAATATCTATTCATACTCTATGTAAATTCACGCCCTAGATTCACAAACACTAGTTCAGAAACTTGTTGGCAGGAGATGCAATAGACAAATATACAGGCTGTTGGCAGAAAAAGCACTTCCATTATTCATTTGTCACTGGTACCCAGGACTGTGATGCTATTCAAGGTAATGTACTGTCTCAAAATAAATCTTTTATCACTACTCACTTCAGCAGCCAAAGCTGGTGGTGTGTACAGGCTCGTACAGATACAAGGCCAAATGACAGCCATCTCTTGCTGGAACTACTCTATTGTAACACAGTTTCATTTGAATACTATGCACTGCTCTTTTAGAGGGTTTTATCAAGTTAATGGTCAGATGTGTCTGCTGATGGACCCACTGCTGATGTGTACAGTGCCTTATGTGCACAACACCTAATAAGGTACCTTTATAGCTGGACTTTATAAAGTCCAGAATCTGTAACAGTCTGCACAGAAAAGTAGTAATGATGAGTGACTGACAGCACTGGAAAAGGTGAAGGGACTTTGTGCTTCTCTGAAGTCTGGACCACAAGAATGATAACAAGACTCAGAGCAGAGAGAAGCAGAAAAATAAACTTTTAAACAGTCTTTCTTCATTAGGCTGGACTGATGCTAATGTAAATGAAAACTCTGTGTGTCCCTGAAGAGATGAAACCATATATGGTGTTAATAATTTTGATTCCAGGTCGAGTCCATCTTATTTGAATCAAATTAGCATTTTCATCAGTTTAGATGCTCAAATAGACTTGAAAATTGACAAAAAGAAGAGCAAAACTTTTCAGCTGAAGATTTACATTAACTACAACACTGAAAATACATATGCACAAGCACGCTTAATTACAGTTCCCTATAGCAGCAAACAGTGGCAACTTTACCTGTGCTTCAGAGAGTATTTAAGTTTAAAACTTACCATTCAGAGTTCTTTCTTCTGTCTGGAACATGATGAAGGGGTTTTAGTGTGTGGATTCTTAAGCATAGCAAGGGGGACTATTTTGTCATATACAAACTCCAAGAGATAGGAGGAACAAGGCAGAGAAAGATGGTTCCCACAGAGACTGACTCACTTTTTTTCTAGTTAAGTGGTGCTAAAGGTCTTTGAACCAGGCTAAAAGACTAAAATGAGAAGTACTAATGAAATATCTGAATGAGAATTGGTGGAGGTTTCATGAAATGATGGGAAGTGAAGAGGGCTTTTCTTGCATGTTTTAGATCTAGTTCATACACTGCACAGCCTTTCAAATGCAGTTGTACTCCTCTGCTGTCTTCTCCTCCAAACACAGAGTAAGTGAATAAATAGTAGCAAAAAGAATAAAGGAAGAGAAAAAAATATTCCTTTTTTTCTGAAGAGAAAAAGAACAGCATTTGTGAGGCATGAGGTAGACAAGGGAGCCACTGCTCCCATAGTCATTATGGGACAGGAGGACCCTCCAAAGATGTAGACCTTGGCTCTGATAGACTCATCTGGGGGCTGGTGATGGCAGGAGATGGGCTTGTGCTTTCAGGAGGTGAAAGCTAGGCTGGCTGCAGAGGAGCCAGCAGCACACATGGGAGGGAGCATGAGCTGACAGGATTCTCCAGTAAAATGCAGGGTACTGTGCAAACAACATCCAGGCGAGGCATGAGAGGGACTGTGATGGGAGAGCACTTTTATAGCACTGAGCTTCTAGAAAAGGGGTTAGAACAGCTAAACTTTAGCTGTGTGGTGCTGCTCACAGCTGTAGGAATTGCCTCCAGTGTGTGGCAATGCAATTGCCCTAGCATTGGGATCCCCCACGCCCTGATGGCTCAAAGCAGAACCACTGCCCTAGTGCTGGACCGCAGCTCTGTTCCTTCCCCATGCCTCCAGCTTCCACCAGTGCCTGCATATATCTCAGCAAGCCTGTGGTCTTGCATCTGCTCCCTATGGGTCCTCAATGAGCTCCAGGACCATGACCAAAGAGTGGCATAATGGCCCAGACCACCAGCTGCAAAATCAAGTTCCTTCTGTGGCTTGAAAGCCAGCGTCACTGCTTCTTCCCCTCCACCAGCACCCATGGCAGCAGCTCTTCTCCTACGGGTGGGCTCAGAGAAATCGCTTTAACAGCACCTTTCCTCTCTTCTATCTGTCTGGCTAGGAATAATTTTATACAGGGGGGACAGAAAATGGCATTTAGATATGCAGATGAGTTGGCTGGGGGCTAGGATGTGCAGTACAACATGCTTAAGATAATTGTGTATGTAGTTCTTGGGAACTTACTCCTCGAGGGTTCGATTAACAAGGATGTCTTTGCTTCTCGAAAAGATGATGAGGGAAGTTGACAGAGACAGTACAGCTTTAATCCAGACAGGGAAAATACTGTCTTTAAAATTAATTTCATAGTTCCTGTCACTTACTGCGAAGACAGCAACAATACTTAAAGTCCATTTAGTAGCACTAAACCCCTTGGTTTTTCTTTCCCATATATTTGTTTCAATATATAGGCTTTTGTCCTTCAAAATCCTTTGCACGCTATCCAGGTTTTCAGGTCACTTGAAATCACTGTATTTATTGATCTACTACATTTTAATCCACTTCTCACTAGAGGATGTAGGCACCACAATTCAATAGTAGAATCAGTCTTATGGGATAAATTTTTGGTCCATCTTTTGGTAAGTAAAACAAGATTGCCCACTTTGGCTGGAGAGTGTTTGGTCCTGCTTTTTCTACTGCATGCCTCTATAAACCAAAGACCTCTGCTTTTTGTGCAGTGTGGCTGTTTCTTCTGACAGTGCACCTAAATGGTCTTGTTCCACCTCTGGTGACTGGGCCATGTGCAAAAGCTAAGGCAGCTGCTTCAGTTTCAACCAGAACTGCTAAGTCTTTTCACATAGGCAAGAGAAACTGTGTCTATCTGGTGGGATAAATAACTTTTTTTTTGGTGGATTAGGTCAAAGATACTGTCAATAGGAGTCAGGTGAGACTTGGAATAGTTTAGAGGAGAATTTCTGCATTTTAGCATCAATATTCTAAAATGGAATGTCAAATTCCTTCAGGGAATTACATTCCCAACAAGATGTACAAAATAGTTAAGAGGTTAACTTTCACTGGTCTGGTGTTGTTTGTTGGTTGCAGACATTTAATGAGCTGAAAGGATGGTTGCAGAAAAATAAAAGCAAACAACCAAATTTATGTGCAAGTGGGAAACCTCTTAAACCAGACAGTGAGGCAACAAGAGATCCCCCTGATTTTAAGGTGAGGTTTTAAGGTGTTTGCTAGCATCTGTTACAAACAAATCAACAATATTACTCATCAGGGAGATCTACTGGGCTTCCTCAAAGCTTATGCATTGTGTAGGCATGGGTCTTCTCAGCAGTGGAAGATTCCTTGGAACAGGAGCAGGCTTGAGGACTTGCCTCTGTGCCTCACACCAATCCGAGCAGCTAACAAACTTAGGCAGGGCCTGGCAGCTGAAGAAATATTTTCTCTTTTCTCCTGACCTACAGAAAAGTGCTGGCATGGAGGTAGATCTGATCTTTTCTGCTAATGGCATCCTGACTTGTGTAAGCAATGGTGTGGCCAGCAGGACCAGGAAAGGGAGCATTCTCCTGGCTCTGGTGAGGTCACATCTGAAATCCTGTGCACAGTTTTGGGTCCCTCACTACAAGACAAACACTGAGGTGCTGGAGCAAGTCCAGAGAATCTGATGCCTTAGGTTTTAACTTTTATATTTTTCAAATCCTGTACTGCCTAGTGTATAACTCTGAAGTTTCTTGTGGCCTGTTAGCTGCTGTTCTCTAATGCTGGTTAGACATAAAAAACCTCTCTAGGTTTGCTCTTCAAGGACACCAGGCCCCAAAATGTGTAAACTAAAAGCCTCTGATGAGGAGGGCCAAACTTGGGGTAATTACATCTTTAACGGACATTATAATTGGAGAATTAACCCTGATATGCAAATGGACCAAACTTACAAAAGTGAAGTGAAGTGAAGTGAAGTGAAGGACCTGTGACCCAGCGTCCATCTTGGGTGCAGTCTTTTTCACTGCCCAGGGTGTACCTTTGAAGGCCTTCAAATAAATAGCTACTTTTATTCTCTTATTCTTGTCTGGCCTCTGTTTTTAGGTAGCTGCTTCAAGGCATCAAAGCAAGGTGGAGGTCAATGTCTTCTCCCAGGTGACAAGACAAGAGGAAATGGCTCAAGCTGTACCAGGGGATTTTTAAGTTGGATATTAGGAACACTTCCTTCACTGAAAGGATTGTCAAGCACTGGAACAGACTGCCCAGGGAAGTGGTGGAGTCACCATCCCTGGAGGTATTTAAAAGATGTGTAGACGTGGTGCTTAGGGACATGATTTAGTAGTGGTCTTGGCACTGCTCTAATAACAGTTGGACTTGATCTTAAAGGTCTTTTCCAACATCAGTGATTGTGTTTCTATCCTCTGCCACACAGTGCCTTCTGTTAACAGTGTTCTGTTAAGCCTTTTCCTGATGTCCTTTGTCTTTCCTGGTGGTTCTAACGACCACAGTCATGTCCCTGAGCACCACAATATACATCACCACACACAACATCATGAAGACTTTTTGTATGCATACAAAATGTCTTTAGCTAGACCTGCATCATAATATAAACCTAGAGTTTGATGGTCTCAGAAAGTCAGAAACCATCAGGTTCAAATAACTGCCACGTTCGTGAGCCTAAAGGCTACTGAGCACGTTTGTGAGCCCAAAGTCTACAGCATCCATTTCTGCTGCTCTGTTGCCCTGGCTTCAAACCAGCACCCCTTGTTCGTGATTATACCATTCCAGCAGAGCAAATGCAAAAAAGCATTTCTGTGCTGTGTTTGTAAGAAGGACGTAAATACACTGGGAACATCTTCAATGAGGAGAGAAAATGTGGGAGAGCATGGGCTTTCATGTGGCATCACACCAATTAAGGGATAAATGGATGCAGAGAAAATGGTATTGTGGGAAGCTGAGCAGTCAGCATATGCAAATCCCTGGGATAATACGTCATTCCTATGCTACATGATCAGAAGGTCCTGCAGGGAGTCATGAGGTGTTTGAATGGGCAGTACTGATGGCTGTTAATTTCACAAAATAGTCTTGGGTGTGAAGAGTTTGTGTTCCACGGAACAGTGAAGGGAAGGCTGCCCACGATAGAGATCATGGAGAAAGAGAAATGTAAATACAACCCCTGTGTATGGACTGAAATGCTGATGCCTGTGAAAGGCTGGATGTGTGGCTGCTGCCTTTACTCTAATTGAGGAAGGAGTATTTCACCTTTCCTACTCATCTTCAGATGAAATTTTCCATTCCCTTAAAATGCCAAGCCTCACCTTCCCTATGTCCATGCTGTCATGGGGTGCATCTTTGGGGTGCATTCACCCAATGCCACACTGCCCTCACAGCCAGTTGCTTTGCTAAGCTAATACAACTTACTCATGTGGCTGGATTTTTCCCAGGGCTTGTTTGATCAGAGCTACCTCTGCCTGATGCATCCCTATGCCAAGTCCACATATAACAAAAGTCTGTGAGGCACCTACAGAAGCAAATATCCACCTCTCTACAGACTTAATTTTTGAGGCATTTTTGGCTTTTACTTTATGAGTCCAAATCCTTGTTTCTCACTTTGATGGCTGTTTAATCAGATAGTTTAGCCTAAAATAAAGAGTCTCAAAATGGCTCCTGATGCAGCTCACATTTAATTGCAATCCATCCATCTAGAATTTCTTCATGGTAAGAAATTACTCTGCACTGTTTAGGATATTATAAAATCTTAAATTAAAAATGCACAGATGCTAGTTTAACATGAGAAAAGAAAAGTCTAATGAACAGCTCCTAATCCAAACAATCCTCTCACTTAATTTGCTGTTCAGGTTAGACACTCACATCAGTAACCTGATGGGAAATATCTTACATCAGAAAGATATTTGTAACCCAAGAAATTAAAAATTCACTGTGAATTAAAAAGAGCACCAAATAACTTAACAGAAGATATGTAGAAACTCAGGTTTTTCGCAGAAAGAGGATGGGAAAACTCCAGAAATACAGAGATACCTTGGACTAGTCAAAACAAGCTGCTTCTGCCCAAAATGAAAATTCTTTGTAGTAAACTGCAATGCAGAAGCATCCACTAGTACTTATTTCTAACTATATGATGTGCTGAGAAAGATATAATTGCTAAAAAATTTAAGATTTTCTCATATACAGGAGTCTTGCATAATTTCATATGTCCATTTTTTAGGCAAATATTTTTCTTTCCATTAAACAGGTGAATAAAAGTCTGCTCTTTGGTTTATATTCCATATTTATTGCACATATAGGTTAGTGGATTTTTCACTTGACTTGGTGAGACTTCAGAGCAGCTTATCAGTAAGAAAGGAGTTAAAAAAATCATGGTACATTAATTACTCATAGACTCCAAAAATGGTATTGGTGCTGACATAAGGGAAATGTACACACAACTTATGTCTTATATTTGGAACTGATAAACCTGAATAAACCCACAGGCATACACATGTGCACACACACACACACACAAATGCCTGCTGCTGCAAATTCAAACAAAAACTGCTTCTGTGTGCAGTTTCACTTCTCTGTGCAGCTGGAAGGATGAAGGCCAAAGCATCACTGGAGACTGTCAAGCACTGAAACCTATCCCCCAGGGACTATAATTACCCAGACCCAACTGTTCAGCAAAGGGTACTAAAAGCAAAGGCTTCTGAATAATGCCATCTTCCTAATTACCTAAGGGTTTCTAACTTCAAGAGACTTGGCCGATCAATTCTCTTCTCAGAAACTCTAGAGCTAAAGTTCATGCCGTGCTAAGGGAGCAGCTTGATGAACCTGATTGCATTTGCTTTCCTCAAGTCCACAGAGCAGCGAAAGCTGTTCCTCATCCCAGTAATTCTGCCAGAGAAGAGAGAAGAGTGAATGATGCTACATATACATAAGCGTCCAAACATCAGATATTTTTTCAAAATGTATCTATAAAGAACCTCAGCCTCTTACGTCTGCAAATTTAGATGAAAATCTCATGACAGCTAGCTTTTCTCTGAAATCTCTGAAAAGTCTGTTCCTTAACAGGCCAGAAGTTTCCCATGAACCACCTTGACTACTGTGCAAAAATATAGCTTGTGTTCAAATCCTGTGGTGTCCCTGACTTTTGGGAGCTCCTGCACCAGTATCTCCATGTTTCATTAGCCTGCAGCCAGAAATGGGTTCCTTTGTCAGAGAATATGTGGGCTGTTATTTCCAGAGTCTGTCCCCTTTTCCTTTTTGCTATAAAAAGAAAGAACAGAAGACCCTAAAATACTTTCTCTGAACCAGTGGTTTGTAATATTTTTAGTGCACGTTCCCCTTTCTCTCTGTATGCGTTCGGTCCTTCCTCTGCTCCTGGCATCTGCTGCCTGCTCTGGCCTACCCTGATGCTCTGTATCCCAGCCTCTGGCCACCTTCTCCAGATCTGACACGTAATCTGTCTTCTTCCCTCCAAAGAAAACCTGTGACCCCCACTCTGCAGCAAAGGGAGCCTTGCACCCCTCTCCCTTCTCGCCAGCCCAGCCAAACTGCCTGGCAAGATCCCGACTGCAGCCCCACTCCCTCTGGCCGCAGCCACCAGCCCTGCTGGCTCCTGCTGTCGTGGGTGCAGACGAAATGTCTGTCTTCACTGAAGCGCAGCTCCCCACGGCCTGTGTGCCCAGCCCTGCCTGCGGGACAGATGCAGCCCCTGCAGGGGGAGAGGGGACGGGCACGATGAGGAGGCAGCACCGTACCCACATGCAAGGGCAGTGCCATGGCCGCCGCACGGCCTCTGAGCCCTCGGTCACGCCATCCGCCACCCCATCCACCTCTGTCCATCCACCCTCACTCTCCACACCCTGTGCCTCAAGGCAAACACCTTGCTCTTCATCCTGCTGCCTGGGAAGCAAGAACACCTGGGGCACAGGGAGATGGGAGACGGAAGGGCTGCTGTATGCTCCAGGGCCCACGTCCCTCCCTAGCTCCACGATCTGCCCTCGGCCTCAGTGCTGTGCCTCTCCCCTTCATGCAAACCATTCCTGGTGGCTGGCTGATTCCTAGTCAGAACTGCATCCCTACCTGCATGACATTATTTATTCGTATTCAAAGCATGTCAGCTTTGAATTTTTTATTCAAAGCATTCTTGCCTCTGCAGCTTGCCCGGGCAAGTGAAGCCATAGGAGCAGGCTCAAACACATCAGTCTCGATGCTAAGAGAGTCGTACTCTTTTAAGGAAGCTTATGCACTGATAGATCTCCAGAATGAAACACTGCCTCATAATTAACATTCATTGGATGTATTTATGTCAATGTGCAGCTCCAGATATATAGGTTGATGCTCAGTGAATGCTTGTGACTGTGTGTGTACCAAACAGATGTTCAGTTGCTTCAACTCCTCATCAGTTAAAGCCAACTTTAATGGCAACCACAGGTTGGCCTGGCTCATAAGAATGAGTCACACGCAATTTTTCAGCTGAAGGGATGGGATTTGATTCTGTTTCAGTGGAAAGATAGAAAAGCTCTCATTGTCTTCCTTTGAGCTGGATAAAAAGAAGAAAGGGAATAAAAAGAATAAAGAGATTTTCCATGACAGAGCCAATCATTTCAGAAAGATTTGTTTCTGATAAGTTTCATAAGTTCCATAAAACTAAAAGGTGCATGAGTTTGATTCAAACTTTTGTTAAACATTGTCTTTGGCTTAAAGGAAAACACACATAATTTCAACTGAAAAGATTTTTTCAGGCTTTTATGGGAAGAAGAAAACAGGGTTTTAAAATGGAACTCCCAGAGCAACCTCAGCTAATGCATTCTGTACCACAGCGTGATAGAAAGAGGAAAAGCTTGTGTTCCACATACACCAAAAGCACATTTTTAACAAGCTGTTCTTTATTGTACTGAATCACACTGTTTATATGTTTTCCCCTCTACAAACAATTTCTGTGCTTTAGACAGAGAAGGGAGGAACAAAGAAGTGAAAAAAAATGGCAAAACAAAGCCACTTATAAATGAACTCAGATCCATTCAACTGAGATAATCAACACATGCTGTACTTCAAAACTGTTGGAAAGGACTGCAGAACTACTTCATTAGACAGGCTGTTGTATAAAAACCAGACCAACAGAGGCAAAATACCTTGTGAAACCATAGAAAATATCTATCAGCCATTAGAGCTGGATTTCCTCCCCCATAGCATATCTTGTTGAGAGTGGATAAAATGTGACATTTGGGCTGGAACTGCTAAAATCTCTCAGCAAGGTAATCCATTTCATCTTGCATCCTTCTCAACATTCCTTTTCCCCATCATGTTCTCTCTTCCTTCCCACTACCCTGTTTAATTGGCATTTTTGATGCAGCACTGCAGATTCTGATGGTTTTCTCAAGACAATCACTGGTTTGGGCTTTAGGGAGCCCATGAGAAAGACAAAGCATATTAAATCCCACAGATGTCATCCTGAACCTCTGCCACATATTTCCCACAGCAAGGAGGAGATTTCTCCCTGGTAAAGAAAAGAAGAGCTCTAACCTTGAAAACTTACTGAATCCAATGGCCTGCAAAGGGTGGAGGTGACAGAGTCACATGGGTGATTCTGCCTGGTGTTTCTGTGGATGTCTTGTTCTTCTTCGGTTATTACTCATTTGGCAGATCTTTCTGGAGGCACAGTACCTTCAGAAGACATGGAGTCATTGACTCCTTCCTCTGTGATTGTCCACCAGCCATTCCACAGAAATGAAGAACCACAGGATGTTTTTAATGCTCCTCTGACCTGATTACCTTGCAGAACTCACTCAGAAGAAGGGGGATTTTTTCCTCTAATCAGCAAGCTTGTTTGCACGTGTCCATGGAGGCCACACAAAACCCAAAGAGCTTATGAGCAAAAATGCAGTGGAGCATGAGATGGGCTCCATCTCTGCATGGTTCCCTTGCCTAAGCTGGCACAAAGGCAGAAGAAACACCTGTCTCCCACTGCTTTAATAAACAACAGCTTGCAAGTGGTGTGGCAACAGGATCCATGCATGAATTTGGAAGACACAAAGCAATAATGAGCAAGAGCCATATGTCTTCCTGTGTGACAAGTGAAAAGGTGTGGAAGGACCCACGACCTGCACAAAAATGATTAATACAATGCACAGCGCAATTTTTTTGTGGAACCCAGGGATACTGCCCTGCTAGTCAACCACAGAGGGGAACTGTGCTGTTCAGAGCTGCTATCAGATACCAGATCTCACTAGGAAAATTGCTTGATTTTCATACATGTTACTTTAACTACACTGGTATCTTTATGGTAGATCAGTACTTTAAAAGAAACTGTATTACAGTGAGTATGGGAGTGAAAACCTGGCTATACAGTGTCATTTAGCTGTAGCCTTACTGAAAGCTGCATGCAGGTCTGCTGCTCTGCTGTGCTGGTGCAGTGTGGAAATCAGTTTACAGTTAGTTTAATGAGAGAATGTCAGAGTCTGCTTGTGAGGGCAAGCAACACAGCAGATGGATCTATGGAGCTGACCATGCACACAGTTAGGAGGGTGCAAACGAAAGCTGGGGGGTCTTGAAAGGCTTCGGCTCACAGGTCTGACAGCTTTTGGGCTCTGGGCAGCCTTTTCCAGAGCATGAGGGCTGGGAACATGCTGGCACTACAGGGTTCCCCTTGGTCAGCACTCTGTGCAGGAAATGTTCCATCCTTGTCACAGTCAGCTGTTTCAGAGACCCTAATCTTAATCTAGGATTTGGTGACCAAAAACTGGACAGTTCAGCTGCACACCAGGTTCATTGGGTAGGTTTCCATACCAGCACACAATGGGGAAAAGCTTCAGTGTGCTTTGTGCCAGGGATCAAACAGGACAAGGTGGGGTCTGGTTGTCCAGCAATGTATTTTCAAAGAAGCCTTTCCTTCGTGTGTGTATATATATACACATACATACATATGTATTTGTTCCATCTTTACATTGCATGTGTTTTCCTCTGTCACAATCTTCTATCATACACCTACTTTACATTGTTTAATTGGATAAATATCCATGTATTTAGTACATGAAAATGTTGCAATTACTAACAGTACCTTTATTCAGTTAGTGTCACATCACTGGGCATTATATTTGGATATTGCCTCATCCATTCAGTTTCTGCCACACTACACTTTCAGTGTCTTGTTCAGAACTCAGTTGAAGAAAGACGTAATTTTTCTGCTTGTTGGTCTAGTATCAGTTGTTTTTTCAGTCTTGCTAATACTGCCCTTATACTACTGCAAGAGTTAAATGTCCCATTTCTCAGGTTTCAGTAGAAGTGCTTTCACCAGCTGGGGTGACTTCTCCAGATCACTTTCAGCACTTCAAGACACAGTTTCCTGTGAAATGGTAAAGACAGCATGAGACCTCTTCACAAACAATCTGAGAATCAGAAATCTTCAATACAAACAAATCACCATGTAAATGGTACTGGTAATTGAAGGCCGTGAGAAACTGAATTGTCCAAGACGATGGAAGCTGAAAACTGATGAAACTCAAAGTTGATGAATACCCCTGTGTATTTCTCTCATGTCGTTTGCACCCAAAAAGTAGAAAGGAGGAAACTCACTGAACATTCCCAGATGGCAGAAAAGAGAATTTGGAAATACCCCAGCAGTTCCTAAACATGATGATAGGAGACCTGTTTTGGAGGCAGGATTAAGAGTAGAATTACAAAAAAAGGTCCAATTGGTGTTGCTATCTTGTCTGTGGAGTACTGACTTTTAGAAGTATTGACGTCAACCCTCTTCCTGACATTTGGGTACTCTGGCATTTCTCATCTGCAGAAAATGCTGGTATATACATTTCAGTCACTGGTAGGAAAT
Source organism: Monarcha castaneiventris obscurior (assembly GCA_026261815.1). Classification (NCBI taxonomy): domain Eukaryota; kingdom Metazoa; phylum Chordata; class Aves; order Passeriformes; family Monarchidae; genus Monarcha; species Monarcha castaneiventris. The sequence continues at coordinate 6,090,754 of JAMPIT010000472.1, forward strand.
GCAAGTGTGCACCAGTCCCTTGTCAGCCTGCCCTCAGGACGGAGCCTGCTGCGTGTGTCAGGCAGGCTAAGCATGACAGATGGGACTGGAGGATGGATACTTGCCAGTAATAGAAATCAAACTGGGAGCTGTGTTCCCATGTCTGCATGAAAGATCTAAACAGGTAGAACAATTTATAAACCTGCAAACTGACAGACAGCCTGCATCTCTCATGCAGCAACTTCCTCAAGCTCTGCCCAGGTGGATTGGGCTGTGACTGGAGACTATGGGTGGAAATATATGGACTGGATTCTAGGCTTGGTGAAATCATAGGGTTTAAAGGCACAGGAAAGGCACAAAATTAATTTCTGGGCAATAGAGCAGTGATAGGGGATACACATCATAAAGTCACCCCAAGACATAGGGTCTTGAGGTAAAAGAGAAATTAAGTTCTTTAAAATGTCTATTTTATCCCTTTTGTTCTTGTCTCATCCTCTCTTTCTCATCTATTCTGCATTCACTTTTCCATTTATCACACCCTACACACAGAAAGACAGAAATAAAACAAAGCACTCTGAGATCACTATGCATGAATGTTGTGTGTGTTAGATGTTTTTCCCAACCCTTTCTCTGGCTACTGAACTGTAACTTCCATGATCCAGGGGCTGTCAGCTAATCTTGTACAAGGATTCATCCATGGCTGGTCTCTAGACACTGGCACACTAAACGTGAATAATGGTAATGATGATACATCCTGCACAGAGTCACACAATTAGCTTCTCTTTGACCTATAATGAATCAGTGAATCAAACCCGTGGCCTGGCTGCTTCCTTTAGGGGGTCCTTGGGCTCACTTATTCAAGAGGGCCCTTGGACTCAACATGTTCATGTAACTATTCCCTGAGCATCTCTGGGACTCACACAGTCCAGAACTGTCTGCACCCAGGGTATTAAAAACATTATTTAATCCCTAGGAGATAGCAGAGATGGAAAATAAAGGCAGATTTAAATATGCTTTGGCAAGTTTTGTGTGTGTTTCTTCTGTTTTGGTTTGGGGTTTTTTGGTTTTTTTTTTATAGTGTGGTGTAAAGTGCAGTTTAGTCAGGTGGCTCATGCTTTCTCCAGAGAATAAGAAGCAAATTTATGCCAAGTTTCTTGTGCTGTGACTCGGGAGAATGGGAATACTAAATATTTTGACAGAAAAGATGCAAACAGTATCCTATGGAGTAACATGTATGTCAGCTTGTGTCAGAGTGCTACTGCAGCTCCTAGGGTCCTGTGGAAACAAGTCATAGCAGGGTATTGTTGGAAACATGTGAAGCATGGTGCCTCTGTCTTTTCTGCCAGTTGTTCCTGCTCTGCTATGGTTCTGATGACTGTCCCAAAGGAGAAAAAATCCATTTCCAAAGCAGAACATTTGTGAAAAAAGAAAATGCTTTCAGAGGGGCCAAACCTCCCCTCCTTCCTAGAGGAGAGCAGTGCATGCCCTCCGGTCCCGTGCTCCCAGGCTGTGGTGGAGGGGAGGTGCCAAGGGGTTCTTGGGTGACCCATGGTGTACAGAGGGGTGGCAGTGCTGTGCTCCTCCAAACAGACACTTGTCCATGCACTGGGTAGGTGTCTCTGCCTGGGTGTTTTGTCCACAGCCAAGAGCAGGGGAGATCGCTGCAGCTGGGAAAAAGGAAGCTACAGAGTCCCACAGCCCCTTCTGACCAGAAGAGAGGTCACCCTGGCATTGTACTTTGCTGCTGTACATAACATTTGGGACTCTGAATGGATGTGTGAAGCAGGAGCACCCTCAGAGACTGGAGGTGAAAAGCAACACAGGATGGGTAACTCAAAGCAATTAAACAGTGGGTTTTGAGGTGGGCTCACATGTTTCCCTGTAGGGTAAGGCTGATGTTGGTAAGTGAAAATTAAATGTCTTTTGCTAATCCCCTCAGGGTGACAATACCTGTCAGATGTAGCCATAACTTGCACTCAAATCTCTCTCACGTCCTTCAGCTCTTGAAAGTAATAGTTATCCTAAGCACCTCTGGGCTTGAATACTGTCACTGAACTGGAAGAGAACTGAAGCTGCCATCAACTTCTGCAAGATGGGACAGAGGAAACAGAAAGAAAAATAAAATAAAAAGTGAAAATGAAAGGAGGAGGAGGGAGCCCCATAAAGTTTGCTTGTTGGTAAACTTTCCCTACCTTCTTTGGTTTATCCGCTCATTTCTGGCTCAATGGAAGGTTTCCCAATCTTGTTTTTCACCCCTCCTGTGCCATTTTCTCCCAATTTCCTTATGAGAATCTGAGTAAGATACTGCAAAAGCCTTTCTAAGCTGAGATGTAAGTCAGCAATGCCTTGTTTTTTTTCTGCAAATCCTGAAACTCTGTTCCAGCAGGAAATTAAATGAGTTTAACACAATTTCCCCTGGACAAATGTACACCAATTACACGTTTTCCCCTTTATTCCTTTTGTTTGTTTATTTGGTGGTTTGGGGTTTTTTTTCTTTGTTGGGTTTTTTGTTTGGTTTTTTGTTGTTGTTGTGGGGTGTTTTGTTTTGTTGTTGTTGTGTTTTTCTTTTTCCTTTTCTTTTCTTTCTTACAAGGGCATACAGACTAGTAGCTGACTGGTTGTTGCTGTAGCTGAACTCCCAGCTGTGTCATCCCTGAGATCATCTTGGCTCTACTCCTTTCAAACAAGTTGCACTGTTTTCCTTTTGAACCACTTTCTGGTACTTCTCATGTTCTTCACAAGATCTTAGTAACTCAGATTTAAATAGACAGGATTTAAAGGGCTTAGGACACCAAATAAATAATAAGTTAAAATACCCAAAAAGGAAGGTTGAAGGTTTAGTCTGGCAGCAAAAACAAATATCCAAAAAAGAGACAGAAGACCCTTTCTTTACTGACATCAGATTCATTCTCAGGTAATTTTTTGAGGCCACTGGCATTGCTTCTGATATAGCTCCTTCGAGGACAAAGTTTCTGTGCAGGTTTGGTTACAAAGAATTTTGGGAAAGTTGGAAATGGAGGCTAGTGCTTAGGTCAAAGAACTGTCATTGACTGTATTTCCTAGTCTAAAAGATGTGTCTGAAGTACAGACAGTGCAGAGAAAATCTATAAATGAAGAATTTATAAAATAAGGGGTCAGTGCTTTTCTTGACCTAGAGCTAAGAATAATCAGGGCTGCAGCCAAGGTGCCTAGAGATATGGGTGACAGTAATTAGTTTCATGCTGTGTTTAAAAGATAACGTTTTAGATGTAATCATCAACAGCTCACAAGACAACAGAGGATGGGTTCAAATAACATACACAGAGAAAGAAGGTACATCAGGTCAGCACAGTGTGAAATACTCAGATTTCCTTTTGCCTGGTACTAATTAATGAAATGTGTTGAAAATTATGTCCAAATTTGATTCAAAATTTGTTTTACTTAGTGTGCATGGAACATAAGCTTTTGTGGTGGGAGCTGCAAAAACTTCAGGGCAAGGTTTAGGTGTAAGGCTTGGCATTGCTCACTCTCCCTGGACTTCTAAAAACCCTGTTTAATAAAGACCCAAACTGCTCCCTTCTTAGCTGATTGATGATCTTTAACCCGGGAGGTGCCCAGCTGGCTGTAAGGTTGTAGGTAGGTGGTTATGAATTGATTTGGTTTGAAGATTCACCTCCTTCCTTCACACATGCCTTTACTCTGCTCCCCAGAGTGGTGTGTCACAGCACCAGCTCTGGGATGGTGAAGGACACTGCCAGCCTGGGGGGACTGCAGTAGGAAAGTAGGATTTGGAAGATGAAGGAAGGAAATAGGATCTTGTTTCCCTTTACCACCAGAGCAAGACAGAAAAGACGGAGAAGGCAACACAGCACACCCTGTGTTTCAGAATGACCACCTGGAGTAAATGAGGAAGCAATTTCAAGCTGGGTTTTCTGTGTCATGATGAAGTCACATCTTCCAACCTGCTCCTGGGAAATCTCTGTCCAAAGCACAGCAGAGTGAGGAGGAAGGTAGCTCAGTAACAGCCAGGAATGGAAACTATTCTCACAAGGTATTCAGAAACAGGAGGTGAAAGCCTGTCAGTGCAAGCAGGAAGAGGCTAAAAAAGGCAGGCAGTGTCAATTACACAAGCTGGGATTGTAAGGCTGCTCCTTTTCTGAGTGAATATCAAGCACCCTGATTGTGGGCTTTGGTAAGGCAGTAGTTTATTCAGGTTCACTTCAGGCTCATAGAATCACAGAATCATTAAAGTTGGAAAAGACCTTTATACTGTAACCTTAATTATGCAGCAGGATGAAAGAGGCAGCTATACTTAAAGAAATGATGTGTAAGCTGTATATACAAAAAAGGCTTACTGCATCTATGTAATGTTCATAGCGTGCAACTTTTTTCTTGGTTAATGGAAGAAACATTCTGTTTCCAACAGAAATCAGGCAAAAAACTTTTCCATTTGTGCAGAAAAGGTAATTTCCTTTATGCTGTACGCAGATCAGAGTTTCAAAGGCAATAGCTACTTGATAGGAAACTGCCAGCAGGTATCAGCCCTGTACCATGTGTAGGGACTGCTATGTGTCCCAAAAGAGGTTTCCCAGTATCCAGTAGGCTGGAGAGGGGCTCCTTCACGAACCACTGAGTTTCAGGCTTAGCAGAGTAACTGCTCTGCACAAATAGGTAGCTGAGATGACTTTCCTAGAAATAACCCAATGATCTTAAGGAAACACATCTCAGTTAATGAACCAACTAAGTTCTGGGAGCATAGGAATTACCCTCATGTTTCTTTGGCATTTTCATTACCTTAGGCAGTACAGTAAAGAGGAAGCTGAAGGTCACTGATAAGACAGGAAGATTCAATCTGAAACAGTTCCTTTTGTCACTCTGAAGTGAAGGCATTTTCTCTTTTCTGAAGCATAAATATTCCTGGGTTTTCAAATCAAAATGTCCACTATACTTCATTGACACTTAGCATAATTTACACAAAATGTGTGAATGAATGACATTTTGTCTGGTTCCATGGGTCTTTTCAGGATACTTTCCTTTTTCAGCTATATGTTCTGAAATACTTTCAATAGCTTCCTAAATTACCCTTTACTACTTCTAGCAAAAATATCACTACAGAAAACAAGGAACAGCACAATATTGAGAAAAGAAATACTAAACATACAGATGAGCAACAGGGAAAATAGTCATGACCTTTTTATTTATACCAGGCAAACTTTATGATACATGCTATATGTATTCTATTTTATCAGTGTCTCTGGGACAGCTGCCAATACACTAGCACAGCCAATTAAAAGAGAAAGCAAAGACTACTCCTTGAACATCTTCATGATAGCAAATTTTCCATTTAGCAAGACATACATAAAATGTTAAATCCTGAGCAGGATTTAGACTGAATAGCTGGTAAGTCAAGGGCCTGATCCATCACTGCATTACTCTTATTTTACAGAACACCTCAGTCAAACTCAACATATTTCTACAAGCATAAACCCCAGAGAAACATGTTGGTGAGTCAAGAGACTGAGACTGATACAATCAATAATTTTTTGTTAGTGTTTTTTTCTTAGTCATTTAATGTCTATCCAGATTGTTTTTCTGCCTCAAGGAAATAGTAATTTAAGACCTGATTCTTCCCAGAACATGTGCTGCTTCCACAAATACTCCTTACAATAAAAGGAAGGCAAAGAACCATACAATAAATACAGGAAGCATGTATAAAATAGATGTTCAGCAGATAGGTCACCCTGCCTGGTAATGGGCATGAAGACTAAGCAGGAGGTGCAATATTAGTGCCTGACCCAAACCACAGAGAGACTCAATTCTTCTCCTGAGTTTAGAGGCTGATACTTTAAAAACACCATGATCAAATTTGCGTGTAGAGTCTCAGCTCTGCCCCCTCTGCTGTGCACCATTCAAAGGCTTGGCAGAGAAATGCTGCCAGTCCACACAGGAAAGTGTCAGACTTTCAATCTAAGACAGCGGCCGTTCAAAAGTTTTGGCGAGCATCAAAGGAAAGGGAGAGCCACAGTATTAGAAAGAAATAAGAGCAGCAAACCTAGCATCTGGAAAAAATGATACCATGCAAGACTCACTGCATTTTTCTGACAACGGTAGACTGGCGTCTGTTGACACTGCCCTTGACTTCCTCAGAGAGTCCAGCTTTCCCCACCATGCTCTGGCAGCCCCAAGCCATCAAGGACTAACTGGAGGCTCAATTCAACAGGGATCCCAGATACTGAACAATGCTTAGGCATCTAAATATTTAAGGATCGATTCTGGCATTGAAACACATTTCTGGGCTCCTTCAAATGTCCTGGGATACCTGAGACACCTTTCTTGACCAGACAGACATGACACAGAAGAGAGCCTGTGGGAGAGATGCACACTGTGGCAGCGTTGGAGGCCTGGCAGGGTGCCTCAGGTGTTCTGCATGTCACTGGGCATACGTGTTTGTGGGGTACACTCTGACTAAAACATGATGGGGAAACAATCCTCCCATATAGTGCGTGGATGGCAGTCATCCTGCTGCCTCAGGTTTCAGGGAGGCTGTCACGTCAGGAGTTTCCTATCACTTTCAGTTGAGTATGGACTGGTTTGGAGCCATAATTCTGATAGCTGGAATACATGAGGCGCTGATACTTTATAATGCAAGAGTGAGCCTCACTTGTGAAATAACTGGATTGACTTACATGATTCTCATAGAACCACGGAATTATAGAACACCATGTTGGAAAGGACCTCAAGGATTATCTGGTACAACCTTTCTTTGCAGATGCTTAGTCTAGACAGTACAGGCCAGTACCCCATCCAGAGAAATCTTAACAGTGTCCAATGTTGGGGAATCCACCACTTCCCTGAGGAAGTTATTCCAACAGCTGATTATTCTCATTGTGAAATATTTTCCTCATGTCCAGTCAGAATCTCCCCAGGAATAACTTGTACCCATTACCCTTTGTGTTTTCCATGTGACTCCTTGCAAAAAGGGAGTATCCAACTTCTTTGTAGGCATCCTTTAAATGCAGGAAGAGTATTTAATACACTGATAAGGTCTCCCTTAAGCCCCAAGGATGAAGAAACACAATTTCCATATAATTTCCTTCCATGGACAGCTTCCCAGTTCTTTGATCATCATTGGACCTTCTCCAGTCTGTCCACACCTTTTCTGTATAGCGGGACCAAAACTGAACACAGTATTCCAGGTGTGGCCTGACAAGCACTGAATAGAGTGGGATAAAGGTTTTTCTTTCCCTGTTGATGATCTCCTTGTTGATGAGCCCAATATCCCATTGGCTTTCTTTGCCACAGCAGCACATGTTCATACAGACCTTGCTGTCCACTGGGACTCCACGTCCCTTTCCACAGAGCTGCTCCCACACCAGGCAGATCCCAGCCTGTGCTGCACTCCTGGGTTCTATTTTCCCATGTGCAAGACTACACTTGTCCTTGTTGAACACGATAAGGTTTTTGTTAGCCCACTCTCACAGCCTATGCAGATCTTCCTGCAGGCTGGCTCTCCCTTCCCAAGTGTCCACTTCCCCACTCAGTTTGGTATCACTGCCAAACTCCATCAGGGTAGATTAGCCCCATTACCCAGACCACTCATGAAGGTATTAAACAACCTTGGGCCCAGTATCCATCCCTGGGGATGCCACTTGTGACAGTTTCCTGTCTGAAAAGGATTTACCACCCCCCTCTGGGTGTGGCCAGGCAGCCAGTGCCCACCCACTGCACAGACCCTTGTCTCCACCCTAGTGCATCAGTTTGTCTGGGAGGAGCCTGGGGGAAACTGTATGAAACACCTTGGAGAAGCCTTGGATTTTTGTGGTGGACAATCTAATAAAGACAGTCTTGGTAACCTAGGCAGTTTTCCAACCCTAAATGAAGCCTAAATTCAGATTGATTGAGATGGAAAACAGGTAATGAGGTTTATTTCTATTTTACAGTTCTCTGGAGAAAAATGGTTCAGCCAGTATATAAAATGCCAAGTGTACTGCTAATGAAACATTTAAGTGAATGCTATGGTGGGATTAGGTAATCTCAAAGGACAAATGCCATAGGCAAACAGAAACATACTGTGAAAGATAAAGCACCTCTAGAATACTTGACATGGAAGAGGTTTTGAAGAACAGATGAAAGAAACATCTAGCAGAGACTGCAGAGAAATAATTGATCCCACAATGAAATGGGAAGAAAGATTCAATGGCATTTTACAGACTTTCTGTTATTTGATTAATTCCCATGAGAACCCTCAATATACCATGACATTCTTCATAACCTTACAATTTCTTTGTCCTATGACCTCTACACAAACCATTATGTTCACTTTTCTTTCCTACTTTCAATGGGTTTCTTCTCCTTTTAAAGTACCAGGCAGTAATATCTGTAAATAACATAAACGCCTTAGATCAAGCTATCAAAAAATTAAAGGTTTTTTTCGGTGGATTTTATTTTTTGTTGCTGCTGGGATTTTTTAACTACGAAGAGTAAAAAGTAAATAATGTGCTCTGGATGGCAACTAATGTTTTTATTTACTTAGATGAACAAACACAAAGGGACATACATTTAAAATATCTTATAATTTAAAGTATGTAAGATGAAAATCCAAGTTATTTCACTTGACAGTGTGCTTCAACCCTTGTCTTTCAGCTGTTGAGAACTGCATGGAATGTGAACTGCCTCTGGGTTTGATTCTAATCTCACTTGTGCTAATGTAAATCCAAAATAACCACTCTGAAGCCAGTTTAAAATGCTGTAATTGAGGGAAGGATTAAAGCTTTAAGGGCATTTTTTAAAATAGTGATTGAGGTACCTGGTCTCTGAAATATCAATTTAAATCAGATTAAAATTTGACAGAGGAATTTACCCTGCTGTCAGTTACATGTTACCGTGACCTCAGCGGCACTCAGTGCCTGGGTATTTCAAAGAGAAAAGCCCAGTTTCACATCATAAAATTTCTAGCCTGCTGATGGAAGTGTTAACAGAATGGAGTTTGGCCCTTGCCTGGCATCTGAAATATACTTTCATTTTTGGTTAAGTTTCTTATACCACAAAGCTGAAATCAATGCACATACTTGTATTTTCTCCCTTACTGATACTGGGCATCTTTGAACATTTGTTTTGTATTTTCAAGGAAAACTCAGCATCTTAGCATTTTTTCTTAGCTGATATTTGAATGAACTTACTTTTCCTTTGCTTTTCCCTTTTGTCTGTCCTTGTTGACCATGCAGAGATGTTCAGTCTGTAGAGGCAGTGAGATTATTCACTGTGAATGAATTATCAGATCAAGTCAGCTCTGTCCTCAATATTTCAGTACAGAACTTACATCTAAAAATATTTCATTATTTCCTAATATTCTTGATAGTTTTCCTCTGTTTATTTCAGTGAAGAGACCATTTTTTGAATGCTTTATTAGACCACAAATTACTTATTATTTTCAGTGTGTCATGGTCACCTAGTATTCTTCTCCCTAATTATATAATTGCATTTTTTGAATCAGAAAATAAGAGAAGGCAGATAGGGACCCATTAATATTAGCATATAACTGTAGAACTTTCTGGATAAATTTCAGCTCTGGCACAAGAACATTCTTATTAACCACTTACATATTAAATTACCTTTCTGTTTTCACTGTGGAATATTTGAAGCATCTGAAGTTTGAAATTCTTCTTTGCACAGAGATGTTGGTACATTGTTAATATGCCTTGTGTGGTCGATCCACTTTTGACAGCTGAATGGGTGACTGACTGTGGCTGCCAAGGGGCCTGGGGTGACTAACGCAGGGGACTGAAGTGATGGAGTGCAGTGGATGCCTCTGCTGACGTGGGGACCATGGGACAGATCTCTCTGGTGGGCAGAGTCACTGTGCTGGAGTCAGAGGGGAGCTGTGGCAGAGGTTCGGAGAGCTGAACATAAGCATCTGGGTGACTGAAAGGTATCTCAGACCTCCATGTATGGGACACAACCTGCAGACTTTCATGTAAATGTGAGTCAAACAGAAACACCTAAAATGGCACAGGTCGCAAAGCGTGGGCAGCTGAGCCCTAGTCCTCACAGGCAGTGATGCCAGCAGGTGACAGCCAACCAGCCACTAAGGACACAATTCAACTCAATAAATGTTGGGATCCAGCCCAATTGCACACAAGACATTGAGGTGCACGAGGTGCAAGAACCTTGGGGGATGCGCAGCCTTCTGGTACAGCCACTAGGTGCCATGTTGGGTGTGACAGAGCATCTATGTCTATACTGAACCAACTGAATAAATATTTAGATGGCTATTTTAGGATGGACTGAATCATTCTCCAAGCTCTGATGGTTGTTTTGACTTAATTACCACTGGCTATAACAACAGACCATATGCAGGTGCCTGCTTGTGAACATGGTTGGGAAATCCCACCCTTATTGCCTATACCTGCCTATGTGGATATTGAACTGGCAAATTATGACTACTTAAACTGAAAACCAATTGGAGATCAGTGTGACCTGAAGGCAGAAGTCAGAAGGGGGAGCAGAGGAGAGAGAACCTGGGAAATGCAGAAACTAGAACTGGGTATATGTGACTGGGGAACCTTTGTCTAAAGAAATAGGAAATCTGTTGCCTAAATTAAGCCAGAGAACAGCACTGGTGGGCAGAACACCCAGAAACTAAAAGTAAGGCTCAAAAGTGTAGGATATGAAACTAGAAAGTGTTAAGATAATAGAGATATGTCCCACTTGTCATCCAAATTGTAACACAGATATTGGAAAATATGCACTGATGAGGAGCAGCAGAAATGAAGAAAAATGTCATGGAGGAGTACTGTAAAAATGCAAGAAATGTGACTGAAAGAAATATGAAGAGAAAATATGGGGGAAGAGGAATCTGTTTGAGTCAAACTCAGTTCAGAGAACGGCAGCTGAAAAGGTTTTTTGCAGAATGTTGCTATGCATCTGACAATTTCTTATATTTAGAAATGTACAGAGATTGCAGTATTATTAGGGAGAAATACTGTCAGCTACTTCAGTGGTTTAGTATAGTGTAGCAGAATGATCACATTTTTTACAGTTTGGCCTTAGACTGTGTGTGACTCATAATCCTACGTTGTTCCTAGATAATATGAAAATTATTGTTACATTAGCTGGTAATGTTGCTCATAATTTGATTACGTTTAATCAGTCTCTGTAAGTGGATAGGCTAAAAAAAAAAGCCTCCAAGTAGTTTTCTAAATACATTACTGGTATTATTTCAAAATGGCAAACTTTGATAAATTAGGGGAAGTAAACGGTGAAGTGAATTGTATTTGCATTGGATTGGTGATGAGCCCAAAGTTATGAGTGCCAGGAAAGCATAGAATTTCCTCAATCAACAGAACAAAATTTATTTGGACTTTAAATATCCAGTGATGGAAAGAAACATGTCTGAAGGGGCTTCTTAAAGAGAATTGCAGGGTGTGAGGAAGAGGAGAAATGACAAAACAGTCTTCAAAAACATCAGAGCTAAGAAGCAATTTTTAAATGCTTTAATATAATAGTTTTCTAGCACTACATTCCTCTCAACTTTTAATGTCATTGTTACCCCTCTGCATGCCTTAAATTAAATAAAAGAGAATAGAAGAATGAGGGGAGGCCATTGCTGAGAAGTGTTCTTGAGAGAGCTCTTAAGCCATATTTTCCATTTGCAGTATCACAGAACAGGGAGTAAACACGAATGAATGGCACCAGCAAGTGTCTGAGGAACCCTGCAAAGTGGAAATGACATTTTCCCAAGGCAATACGTAGCTGCCAGCGTAAGCCTTTTAGTATCTCTCCCTGGACCCGTCATGTGCTACGGAAGGCACAGACAGACAGAGGATGGAAGTGAGGAGTATCTGCTCCCTGGAACTCATTCCCAGAGCAGAAAGATGTCAAGAGCTGGTGGTGAAAACAGTTTGACATTATGTGTTTTCTCATGGTTCACGGAGACATTTGCAGAAACATGTTCGCAAGAACTCCAGATGCATGAGATGACCTGGGGGGACACCAAAATGTCCAAGCCCAGAATAGACTGCCCAGGCATCCACTGGTTTCAGAATGCTGTGCTGCCCTGTGGCAGGCCAGGCATTGCAGTCCATGCTACAGATCCTCCCTGGTCGCCACCTCTGTCTGGATGTTTGCCAGGGTTTCTTAATGAGGGAAAGGGAGGAAAGTAAAACCTTTAGAGGTAGAAGATGAGAAATTCTTATTAGCACTCACAGCCTGCTCTGTGTTTGGAAATATCAGGTTGTCTGGGAAGCCCAGAGGGACAGATGTTCTCTCCTGCTTTGTATTTGCACAACACTTAGCAGTGAGAATGACTAGCTCCTATTTGGGACATTTGGGAATAAGACAGTACAAATGAGACTATTAACTCTTCCTCAGACAAATGCATCATCCCTTTAGTGGTTACTGGAATCTGAAGTGTGTTTCAAAATAAAAAAAAAACCACAAAAACTATTTCCCGAAAAAGCAAAATACTGATTTTGCTTTGAGAAATCTTGAGGGTAATAAGTTTCCTTTGCCTAAAGGAAATCTCTCAGCTATAATGTAATTTCTGATCTTATTATGTACTTTCCCCACTAATTATTACTATTCCTTCTCAGTTTGGACTTTAATTATAAAATATCAATTACAATTTCTGCATGTTTATTGGATGGAATGGCTATCCAATCCAACAATTATCTGGAGTACTACACTGAATTCAAGCTCAAAGCTCTATCTTTTTAGAAGGAAAAAATAATATAAAAACCTGCCAGTCCCTGGCTGACCACAGAGGGTAATTCCTTCACACCAGTTTTGATAATAAACTTTGAAAATTGACTTCTGAATATCAATTAAGGTGTTTTCCAAAGCAATTCTCCAGGTTTGCTGAATTTTTTAATGGTTATTTTTATTAAAGGCATGAAAAATTATTAAAAAAGGTAATTGCATAGCTTTCAGCATGGGAAAAAAGATGAGATGGAACATTTTTATTACACAGATTTGAATGAGTTTGATTCAACTATTTCACTGCTTCATCAAGTGCAGTTGCCGGGCCCTGCTATTGCCGCTGGGCTACACTGTCCAAGAAATGTCCGGATTCATATTCTAGGGATGAACGGCTAAAAGAGCTCCAGGGCAAGTTTGTATTTTAACAGCAGTTTGGCTTCATTATAGAAGCACACAGGAGTATAGCACCATTCACTTCAGAGGTGGTGTTTTTGCATTTGCATTGACAAGGAATATCATCCTTGCTGGGTGACTTTTGCAGTGCTTGGGATAAGTGTTCCATCTCCGGGCTGCTGGCTGCAGGAATGCTGTTGCTGCAGTAAACCATGTCAGCATGAATAAGGGGGGCACGAACTAGTCCTGTATTGAATGTATGGAGGGTTGGAAACCTCCATGCAAACCTCAGTGCATCACCTCTCCTTGCTGAGTCTGTTTTCTGCCACACACTATTAAGTGTGGTCAATTCTAATTAATTCACCTGAGATGATTTTGCTGCAGTGTGCTTGATACAGTAAGAAATCTGTCCAGAGTCGGAAAAACATACCAGCATTGTCAGAGACATGCTGGGGATGGGTGGGGGTGGGGATGGGTGGGGAAGTATCCCACCCTCGGTGGATTTTCCTGTGGCAATAGCTGGATGTGCCTTCCTCTTCCGTCTGCTTGATCTCACACAATACATATTCATACATGTTTTGCCTCCAGCCTTTCTTTTCCAGAATGCTTGTGCCCCATGCCTCCAGTGAGAACTTGCCCTCAAGTTGTTCTTGCTGTTCCTGCCTTTCTATTCCAAAGGGCACCTCCCTGCCCAGCTCCTCCTTCCTCACTTTTTTGAGCTTTTGCTGTCTCATCAGTGAAACTCTAGATCAATAACCAGTCATGTTGGGTAGAGCTGTGACAAAGTGAGCAAGGCTCTTCAACCATGATGCTCTACCCTAATAAAGTCTTTGATGCCATGCCAAGATCTTTTCTGCCCTTCATCTTCCTCTTTCTCCTTCCTCTGCTAAGTACATAACTGTCTTATGGCTTCTGACAGATGGCCAAGAGTGCTTTTTCTCCAGCTCCCTCTTTACCCCTGCAGGCAGGAAGGCAGCCATGGTCCCTCCTGTTGGGGCTGGGTCTGCTGCTGAGATCTTGAAACACCACCATGCCCTGCCTTGGGACTTGCCTACAGAAGTCCCTAAATTCTTCTGGTCTATGAGAAGGAATGGAAAGAGAAAAGGGAAGAAAGATGGATGATGAGGAAGAACAACGCATCATGTGGAAGTTTGGGGTAAAAAAATGAGTAATTGAACTGAGTGCTGCAGAACAGGCAGGTTGCGAGGCCTGGCATGGACACAGTTTAGACACCATACTGCTCAACTCTCCCAACACACATGAAACTTCCACCCCTTCTCAGGGGTGCCAGATAATATGAGTTTGTGAGTCAGTTTTTAGTGGCTGGAAACAGAGAAACCACTTGTAAAGTTTGTTCTGTAAAACATTTGCAGCTGCTACTCCAGCCAAGTATTAATTTTAATACACAGTATCATATGAAAACATTCATGTACAAAAACTTGATAATGTAGAGCCACACAGAGTTGGCAGAGAGCAGAGTTTGCATGAGAGAGGTTGGCTGAATATTCTCTTTAACAGTGCAGGCTCTTGGGCGTTGCAAAGCTGATGGTCAGGTTGCCTAGCAGACTGGGGAGATACCAGATGAATTGCTCAGCAAATGGCTGTATAAGGGTGGTGACATTTCACCAAGCACTTAGATGAGAAACATTTGTGGATAGGAGCCACCTTTTTTTTGTTCTCTGTACATCTCTCAGCACAGTGAAATCCTGGCCTCTTTTGTGGGTGGCAAACTGTTTCTGTGCTACAAATGAATAACAAAAAGCTCAGCAGGAGGAGCTGATTGTAGGCTTTTCTATTAACGGTATGAATGCATATGGTTGACAACATACAGCATGATTGTATCACAGCTTCTTGTAGGTCTTTAGCATTGCTGCCAATTAATGCTTTTCAGTGCCTGAGCTCATCCTTAGGTGTCAGGTTGTGATGGGGGCAGTGAGGCTGATTGCCACCAGTCAGCCTGATACCACGCCAGGGTTAGCCACACCAGGACTTGGTGTGCTGCTCATGTATTTGCCATACTCAGCTGAATGGGGCAACAACAAATGCTTCCACGATGTGAAACTCAAACTGAGCTGTATGTAGCACACAGCTGGAATCTGGTACTGTTATTGCCGTGCCCAGATCAAGTGACAGACACGAGATATCTCTCTGTCTTGGCAAGTAACTGGCATTCTTATGATTGTTTGCAACATACTGTTGGTGATGAATAAATGAGTGCGGGTACAAACATGCTTCTGAGTTCGTGACTGGACTGCACCCTTTGCAGACGTGTTTCTGCCTGAACAGGGACACAGCAGTGACTGCAGCATCTTCCTGTTGCTCCTGTCTATCACATTCTCTGGATCAGTGTTTGTGGGTCATGGAATAGTCTGATGAGTTACTGTGCTTGTGTGCTTCGATCTGTATATTGTAGTATGCCACAGCTCATCACATCACAGCTTTATCTAAAGACAACAGGGATGTCTAATAGCTTTCTCCCAATACTCCTGCTCTTGACATTTCTTTGCTTTTCCATCCCTCGTGCTGCTTCTCTGTTCCAGTCACACTGAATTCAATCTGTTTGCCCTCATCTGCACAGAAACCTCAGCAGCCACAGACTCCAGGGTCTGAGGGTGATTGCGCTTTTGCCTTCTATTCTTGGGAATAGTATGAATGGTATCCATATTCTTCTGCTCCCCTGCAGTCTAACTTGTCTGACATCAGCCACGCTTTCAAAACCACAATCGCAGAAATCACTGTTGTGAAAAACAGAGCTGGGACTTGCTTAGATGATTCCCTGTTCTTTGACTAACCTTTCTGAAAGCAAGCTTTCATCTGTTTGCCTGTACAGGATCCTCATTATCCTCAAAAATCTCCCATACTTTGCCCATAACTGTGTGTACCTGTGATTTAGTTCATGTTCCCCTCTATCTTCATTGCTTGCTTGCCAGTATGTTTTTGGGACTCTTTACCCTCATTCTGATGACAAAGCCCTGCCTGAAGTGTGGCAAGTAGTTTGGAAAAGCTGCAGTGTACGATGCACCCAACTCAGGGAATCTAATGTCAGATTTCCTGATGTTGTTCCACAAACATGATTGCAAAACTAATTTTGAGGACTCACTTTTACAGATGATAATAAGAACATAAATGAAAAAATACTGAGGAACGTCAGAGTAACAGACCCTCTTGTCCAGCACACTGTTTATGGTGGTGACACTGGGAGTTGCTAAACTGATGGTACATGTGAAACTGGCCACCTTCTGTAGTCTATTTCCCTCATACTCCATCAGTATTAAATATCTGTTATCAGAGTAGAAAAAAATACTGTCTGTGAGGATATTAATTTCCTCTAGAAAAAACTCTGGTATGTTCCATAACTGGTAACTCTCTACCAGAGAAGATGAGAAGTGCTCATCTGTGACTACTTCCAAATTAAGGATGAGAGTGACTTCCAACTAATCATACCTGCTCCACTGGGAATGCAGAATGTGCTAGAGACAGACACATCACAGACTCTCCAGAGATAGACCTGATACTGTCTTAAAACTACTTAGGATTTTTCATTCCTTTAAAGCTGTTCTATTACTCTAGTTGTCATCGACTTCTCTCTTATTTCCTTGCCAAATTTATGACCAGCAGCAGGTGTTGACCTATTTCTTTTTCACATAGACTTCCCTTACTGGTGGTTCACAGCCCAACATAGAAAGCACTCTTCCCCTTTCAGCTTCCACTTTGATGGGCTAACCAAGGCAGGCTCTTGAAGTCTTAGTATTTTTCTCTGGATAATACGTATTACACTTCCCTGCCCTTTCTTCCAGTAGAGATTTATTCCTGTTTGGAATGTTTTTCAAATTAGCCTTAATCCAGTTATGCCAGAGTTTAAGGGTTGGGTGAAAATGACAAATTCACTTCACACAGGCTATATCAAAACACTTCAGAGGCACTGTTTTTAATTACTAGTTTTGGTGAGATTTGAATTATCAAGCTGTTTGTCTCTAGTAAACAGCATCAGTCAGATTTTTAGGTCACATAAAAATGAGTGAGTCAGGAATTCACAGTTTAAAAAATGCACCAAACAACAGAAAACCCAGACGGTCTCATGAGGAATCCCTCACCTTGGGTGGAAGTCTTGTGCAAACCACTGGGGCTTTTCTGATCTGTTTTTCTTAAGCTGCAGCTGCATTCAGCTCGACACAGGCAAACAACATGACCTACTCCCCAAGGCCCATCCCTTTGCAAGCCTCAACGTCTCCACCACTTCTGTGCTCCATAGAGGACCAAAGCCTTTGGGGTGGGTTCAGCTTTATATGGTCATAACCAAACTAAGGAAAAAAATTGAAAAGTTTTCAGTTTCAGTGATCAGATTTTGACCAATGTTCATTAATACTGTCAACCTAGAAATCCAAGATCTCAGTTTGCAGGTAAGTATGCTTCAATTCAAAATCTTGGGTGGAGAGAGCATAGGAGACAGTATATATCTCAGGGATTTTTTAATCATTTTTCTGTGCAACATTTTAGTGCTGCAAAGCCTGGAGGTGCACTCTCAGGAACAGTGGGAGCCCCACTTCAGCGAGGCTGTGAGGGAATGGCTACAGAGAGAGAAAGAAACCAATATAAATCAAGAGAGGTACTTTCTCAGAAAAAATATGCCTTTTGAAAAAGCTTATGCACAAGGATCAGAAAGTTCAGTCTTCATAAAGTAAAGATCCTTTGTTTCCAATAAGTGCATGTTTTCAGAAAGATTCATAGGCACACAAAAGCATACCATAGCCAGCTTTAGCAGTGTGTCATAGCACAGCACAAAAGCAAAGAAGAAAAGGGAAATTTTTGTAAACATCAAGTGTCTGCTCCAGGAAGCTATCTGTCAGCACTTTCCTAAACTTCTATTTCCAAAGGAGCAAGGAAGTTTGTTGGTCAAAAATACTTAACATTGCCTTCAAAGTCACAATACCTAAAGTCTGGTTTGTTTTTTTTTTTTAATTTTGTATGGAGATGTGGGTATGGTGAGGACAACACAGTTATGCCAATAAATCTCTTTGTCAACATTCAGCATACATCTCTTCTGCATCCATTCTCGACTGTGATACACCTTGCACAACAGAGCCTTGAGTTAATCTTTGACTCTTTTCTTGAACAGCAGTTGTTATTTCATTTTATGAAAATTCACTGACCTGAGAGTTTTCCAAAACCAATATAAACGGGGTATAACATTTTAAGGCACACCTACATTTGCTGATTTAATTTGCAGAAAGGTAACTAGCTGTTAACACTCTCTGTTGTTGTGTATTAACACTCTCTGGTGTTACTGCGGCACCTCCATGTCAAGCATGTTTATTCCCATCCTCATTTTCTTGTGCAGCTTATACAAGCTTTAGGATATTGGGTTGGTCAGTGATCCTTACATGTGAGAAAAGTTGGTCACCTTTCAAGAGTTACAATGCACATTAAGAATCTTTCAAAAATTGTAACCTCAGAGTATTTTAATGCCTGACCTGGTGCAATTAGCTGTGAGGTGAAAGTGTGGATTCTGCAAATCTACTGTTTTCTGTCCATTACAAGGAGGCAGCTAAGAGTGGGCAGGGAATGTAACGGAAGTTCTCTGTCCTTAGGAGCAGTTCCCGGAGAATCCATGTCACACATGTACATATATATATGTATGTATGTATATATGTATGGGTAAGTATATATATATATTTTTTATATATATATATATTTATACACATATCTGTCTTAGAGAGAGGAAGGGAGAGAGAGGGAGAGAGAGATTTTGGTTCAGAAAGAGCAAGGAAAACTTCACCCTTCCAAAATAATTATGACCTTCAAAAGCCCCATAAAAGGAACTTCCTGTGGTTTTTAGCCCCACTTCTGTACTCTTTGTACATTGAGGAGGCAAAAAAACCAAAACCCAAACACATTGATACATGATCTCTGTAAATGAAGGTAGTTATCAGATTAATGTCTCTGTAAGAGTCACGTTATTGCTTCTTAACAGCAGTGGTGTAGCAATTCTAATTACTTCTGTAGATCTTACAACACTATTTTGAACAGAACAATTAGTTTAATTCCACATTGTTTTCAAAGTGGCTGAGCACTCATCAGGCTCTAAATGCCAACAAACGTTAAAGGGTCTCAGCTGTTCTCTCTGAGTGAAGGAAGGCCATACGACATTGGGGCCAGTGCAGCCCCAATGAGCTCATCCACTGCTCCACCCAAAAACTGACTGCAAAGTCCAAAAGCAGCTTGCTGCTCTCCAGCTCTCTGAGTAAAACACAGATGGGGAGTAAGGGTGAGGGAAAGGAAATGCTCTGTGGGAGTGGAGCTCAGTCCAGGGGCAGTGTCTCTCAGTTCTGGTGATGATGGATTTGACTGCTCTAGGAAATGCAGCGGAAAAGCAGTGCCTCATAGAGATGGCAGGGAAGCCCACGTAGGCAGTCATGGGGAGAAAATAAATCAAAAATCAGCCTGGGATTTTTTCAGGTGGCAGATTTGCCACTGTGAGCAGGCAGGGGTTTGTTGTACTTTTGTAAGGCAGCGATTGCCCTACTGAAGCTGAGGAAGGGTAGGAGGCAGGGCAAGGACAGATGTCACTCTGAGGTTTAACTTCCTAAAGGTAGCGATGACCAAAAGGGAGCTGCACAAGGTAAGAACAGGCCATTTTGACTATGCTTCTGAAGCAAACATGGAGAATGGAATAAAGGAATGGAATAATTATATCCCTCAGAATGACAGTTCCTCATCTGTGACAGTAAAAGCTGGGGAGGAAGGATGTGGATGTTTGAGGTAGTAGGAAGCCCTGGGAGGGAGGTATGGGACTTGGAGGAAGGTGTGGGATTTGTAGCGGGATGATGGCTTCAGGAGCAAAGCTGGGATGTTACATGAGCACAACATGAGCTTTCCCACAAGCTGTACCACAAGCTTCAGAGATCATCCAAGGAAGAGTATTTCTCACTCACTCTCTGCTGTTCACATTTTACAGTCAGTGGCCACACCTTTGCAGCTTGCAGGACTTAATTAAGGATTTTAATTCTCATCTTCCATGGCAGTGAATAAGGGTATGATATTTTGAGAACACATGGTTTATTTTGCCAGGTCTGTGTTAGATGCTTGATATGTGACATGGTAATGGAATTATATAATTAAATCCCGAGTTCTGTAGTCACCTCAGACTTCAGTTTATAAATCTCTTACACCCTATTGCCTCATGGTGGAGGGGAAAGGAGTTTGTGCATTGACCTTCCATGCTGCTTCTGCAATTGCTCAGCCTCACTGATCTCTCTGGAAGTCGCAAGGGACTTGCTGGAAAATCCAGCTACTGTAGAGACAGGCAAAGAGGCTGGAGAGCAAGTATAAAGACCTGCACGTCCGTCCTGCATTCAGTGTGAATCAATGCTATTCATTTGTGCCTGCCCTTTCCCACCAACCTTCATTACACTTGCATGAGTGTATCTGAACAGAAGATCTCAGGAAGAAACGGGGTGTGTCCATTCATTCATAGCAGTAGCAGCCGCAATAATGAGGCAATCAAACACGATGTGCAGTGGCAGCAGTGCTTGCTTGCAGGTGTGCTGTTAGAGGTGAACACACAGAGTGTGCCACAGCCACCCAGGACTCTGCCGTGAGAAGGTGTCATTTCATTGCATGCCATTCCAAGCAAAACAGCCTGGAGAAATAACCCAGCCTTTCCACACTGCTGCACTTGTGGGTCCTGTGAGTGGATTCCCACATGAAGACCCTGTAACTGCTTCCATTCCCAATGCTCTGCTTTGTCATAGGAGCATGAAATGAGTGTGCCTATATTGTACAATTCCCTTCTCCTGTTCTGAGCTAAGGGTGCCCACATGCCTACCCATGCCCCTGGTCTGACATAGGACTCCTACGCCCTTTCTGCATGCCCTTTCTAAGCCAGCTTTATTTGTCACTGCTTGTTTATTTTTTCTACTGAAACAGCTGGTTATTTCTGAATAATGAGTAATGAGTGTCAGTGTAAGGAGGGATAGCCTCGCTGGAGCTTTGCTTGGCTGGGGAGTCCCTACATGTGGTCCATCTGCTCAGCTAGGAAGGCATCAGCTGCTTCCTAATCAGCACAGCAAAGAGATCCCCACAATTCAAATGGGCAGAAGCAAACAAGGAAGAAGACAGGAGGATCTCAACGTGTTAAACTCCTGAGCGGCTTTGAAGGACCCAGTCTTGAGGACAACTGTTTCACAGCTTTGGCATGGATCAGTCATTTCCTAGTTTATTTGCTTTCTTGGTGCATTTGGTGTGCAACAGCCAAGAAATCGTTCTGCAGAGGCACCGTCTTCCTCCTGTGCTCTGCAATGCATCCCTGAATTCACCATCTTTTCACCATTTTGGGACCGTGTCAGTCTTCAAAATCTCCTCCAGCATGCCTTGGACTCTCAGATGGAGAAAGGGTCTGTGTAGGATGCATTCCTCTTCTCTTTCCCCTGGTGCCAATGTTCAGGGCTGAATTAGGTGAGAGGGAGAGTATCTGGATGGTGGTTCCTCACACAAGTCTTTCATGCTGGATCACTGAGGGGGCCAGAACATGATCCTGAAAGAGACCAGTAGGGAAATGGTGTTCCAGTCAGCCCTGCTCACAGTGGAGGAGGACTCATGAAGCCAATGGATCTACCACTACCCTTCCTGCACCCTGCAATGAAGGAGTCATACTCCAATCCACATGTTTCATCTGCTGAAACATTTCTCTTATTTATTAAGCCACTTGCTTGTTTTGTGGGTTGCAGTAGCAGAGCAATGATGAGATCTCCATGTGGACGCTGAGGAGAGACACTAAATAAGGCCAAAGGCTCACAGAACTTCAGGACCTGAAAGTGGATGAGGCACCTGATGCCCATGTGGATTTTCAGCAACAAAAAGTGCTGATGTGTACAAACTTTGCTGCCTTCCTGAAGCAGCACATCTTGGAGTTTTGTACTTGCCTTGCAGTCTGTTCCTTCTGTTAGCAAACCTGGTGGAAGAGAAGCCTGTCACAAGCCTTTAGTTCTAACAAGGTTGCATTGCTACCTTCGGTGTTATTAATACATCAGTAAAGATTACTTGTATTGTTTTTCACTTCTGTAATGTGTTCTATCCGGGGAATCTAAGAACATTTTGCAAACATTAATTAATAAGACTTGCAACACCACTGTTTACTAGCTAAGTGTTGGAGTTTCCGCCTGCTCTTGCTGCTCCATCTTCCACATCCCGAAGAACCTACGTCAGCTTCTGTGTAGGAAGAAAGACATGGTGTTAAAAAGGCTACACTGCCCAAATCCCTTGTCTGTACAGTGGCATCAAATTACGTGCTTTAGAAAAACAATCTGATCCTAGAACTGAGATGCTTGGATAATGAGAGTACTATGTGTGTTGTAACAGTTGGCTTAAAAAACAAGTGAATGAGTTGGTGGCTAAATTCAGATGAGGGTTGTGCTGGATAGAAAGGGGTTTGACTTTTTGGAATTTATAAACCTTGTTTTCCATGGTCTTGCATTGTCTAAATTTAAACAATTCTTTTTTTCTTCAATTGATGTGCTAGTAATAGGAATTTTAACTGCTTTTAGCAAGAAATGCAATTTGAAAAGATTGTACTCATTCCTATCTGTTAGCCATATTTCTTTATTGGCATCTTGTTTTTTCAGACATCTCCATTCCTCTTGTTTGTGTTTGCAGACCTTCTGTTCACATGCTTATGTAGATGTGATTTCTCTGACACAACTACAGAGACCAGTCTCGTTTCTATTATTTTTCAGCATGTTCCTTTATTAGTGTTAACCCTCCAAACTCAGTACCAAAATACTTTCTCAATAAAGATATCAAGACTGCCAGAATTATCCTATTTGGTTCTTGACTCTCAAACTTTAAAGTGATACCTTAAAGGCAATTCCTCTTGTGGTCCTGGGTTTATTTTCTCGCCAATTACTTCTGTGCATTTCTGCATTTCTGTGCTGAATTAATGCAATGCCAGACAACCTAAAAAAAGCCAGATAACTATCTGTGGAATGATAAATAAATCTGCCACATATAATCTGAGACTAGGCTTTAAAAAAAAGCATTACCAGCATCTGACACAGAGGGAGAAAAACATATTGCTGCCGTTATTGCTGTTGCAACCATTTCTTACTGTTCCTAATTACTTCGAGTTTATCTAGGTTTTGCTAATGCCCCATACCAGACAATTTCCATGAGTGAAAAAAAAGACCATTTCTCATGCCTGTCCAGTGTTTCCCAGCAAAATATCAGCTCTCCTCCCCTTTTCTATCCCAGTCAAGAGCCACTGTTTCTGAATAGTAGGTATTGCTGAAATTGATTTGCTTTAAATGAGAAAGTCCTACTATAGGAGGAACTGACATACCACAGAAGGGCCACAAAGTTGAACTGTATTGAAATTCTGATTACTTTACCTCTTTTACATCCTTAACAACAGTTGGGGCCGTAGCAAGAGAGTCAGTCCTCTTACCCAGGCTCAGCAATACAACGTCCCACAGCAGCAGTAGGGTAATAGAAGCACTGTGATGAATTGATGGGTTCATTAGTCTACAATCAATGGATAAAACTTCATAATAGAATAGACCTCACAGGAGCCAAATACCAGTGTTTTAATTGCAGCAGGTGCTCAGTGCCAGGGTATGTATTAAAAAGAAAAATCAAATCTTTCAGTGGAATAAAAAATCCCTAGAATCAAGTAGACTGCAAGAACAAAGAACAAGGTGCCAAGAGAAAAAAAAGAAAGAAAAGCACTTTAACTACTATGCACATTTCCAGCTTTGCAAACTGGAGCTGTATTTCCGAAAGGTGAGTGTGTTGCCTGTTTTCTGGCCTCTATTGCAGTAATATCTGAGTACATGCAATCTGAAACATGCTCATCCCCACAGTACTTTTGTGAGGCCAGGGAAGCTCTCTTAATGCCTTTCACAGGCAGAGAAGTGACAGCTCAGAAGTTCAAGTATGTCCAGGCACGTCATCTCTGCTGGGCTGAGTGGGGAGACAGAGTGCAAGGGATTGGGTGGAAAGGAGTGGGAAGTGATGGCAAGGAGCCCAGTCCCACTGGCCCTTTCCTGCCCCTTAGCACAAGCACACTGCTCATCTGCAGGCACTGCCATTTTGGGAGCAGGACATGAAAATGAGCTGTCGAGCTTTCTCTCCTGCAGGGATTTCAGCTGTGTCTGTAGTAGTTCTCCTTCACAGGTTGTTGTTGGCAGACAGAGAATCAGGCTGGAATTTTAGTGGGCTGCACCTTCTTCCTGCATCTACAGCTGGGCTTCTGTCCTCACTTCTAGGAGCCACTTTGCATCATGGCTCTCTTTGCATCAGGTGTACACACAGCAGGACCCTCCCCTCAGCAGGCTGCAGCTGTAACACAGACTCCAGGCAACTCTAGCAGGAAAATATACACCTTTTGCACACTTGTTCCACTGGTGTGGTGGAATGATATAAACCAAGTGGGAAGAGAGGGCATCGTGTGGGTGCTACAGCACCAAGCTACAGAAAAAAGAGCAATAAGTACCATCGGGTCAGGAATTTGTGGGTTTGTGGTCTACTAGACATGCTAAATATGATTTGGGATGTGATCATTCTAGCATTTTGGGACAAATTCTGTTCTCAGTTATTCAGTTTTCCCTCTATTTACATTCTAGTGTGCCCAGATGCTGGTGTAGTTGTACAAAAATGGACAAACCTAGTCCTGATTTTAATCAGTCCACACACCACTTACTTCAACAGTGTTTATGTAGTTTATGTGAGAATTGATTATTTACTATTGCACAGTCAAGTTCCCAAAGAAATATGCAGCAAAAACATGCTCAGAGAAGTTAAAGGGAATAGGCTAACAGCGTCCTCAACGATGTCCCTGGCTAACAAAAATGTGGCTGAGTACAGGGCCTTAAGCAAGAGAGGATATTTACATAAATAAGAGCAAACCTGTTTAAAAAAGACTATGATAAATATGCATATCTGGTAGGGTATCTATATACATATGATTTTGGTCTTGTTTTTACATACATGTGGGGAGACTAATGTGCTTATAGGGAGCGAGATAGGAGTATATATTTATGTATCAACAATATTGCAGTGTGTGTGTGTGAATTTCAGTGTATTTGAATGCATCCAAATATAAACACACACACTCACAATGTGGGGCACTGTGATACTTAGGAAGATGCCTGTTCCTGTGATCATGGTAATCTCTGTAGTGGAACTGCATAGTGAGAATATTTTGTAAGATTTGAGATTTAAGTTTTCCATATTTCAGACTTCAGAGGTCTGTTCAATTTACCATAAACTGGCAATTTTCCATAATAAAAGTGGAAATGAGCTGCTTATGACTGATCTCTAGCTCCTCACATGTCACACTCCTGCACCTCTTAGATCTACCATCCACTTACCTGTGGGCACCCATGCTCTGCCCAGGGATATGCATCTCAGCCCTCTTAGCAGGAGGCTGCAGTGGAAGCACAGATGCTGTCTCCTTGGGTAAAAAAGGCATCTCATACATGGTTGCGATTATAAGTTATCCAATAAAGCCCCTTAAGAGTCTGACACACCTCGTTTTGTAGGCTTTACTAGTGATACTAGATCTCTTTTCATCTTTGGCTTCATATGACTAAAGAACTGGAGAGCTAAAGTTTTTTACTGCTGTGGGAAGAAAAGAGGAGAACAAAGGTGATGATGATCCAGGCAGAGAGGACTTATGCTTTTCTTTGCCACAGGCTCTGCTTTTCATCTTCAGAGAGTCACTTACACCAGTGTTTTCAGTATGTGGCTACTGGTTCTTGGCACTGAATGTAGGACAATTCATTTCAGTACTTGGGCTTCAACACCTGTCTTTGTCAGCCTGATCTGAATAGTCTGTCCTTAACACTCAGTGCTGCTTATAATGTTAAGAAGGCTTTGCAGACACCATCAAAGGTGAGGCACATTTTCAGTAAGAGATGCTCTTCATGCACAGAGTAACTGCGATCAGCAACTACTGTATTGCTTTATATGCGCTGTGCATATGCTGAATATTATCCACTGCAAATTCTGTTTTAGTGAGACTGCTGTGGGCGATTGTTCCTTTGTGCAAAGTGTCCTGGGAGAGCACAGCTATAGCTCACTATTGTCTCTTTCTTCCATTGTAGTTGGAGTTCATTTTGTACTTTCTTGAGCTGATAGCTCTGCACCACTATTGGTCCAACACAGATAGGACAGAGAGGAAAAAAGGCTTGGGATCAGCTCTACTTTCTGTAGCATCCTACTGCATTTTATCAGTTCACTGTTAACAATAGCTGAAGGCAAGGCCTAATGATATGCTGTTGTTAGGAAGAATGAATCTGAATGTGTGAGGGAGAATATCATAAAACAGAAACAAAAATAGGGGCAATAATATAAATGTTTTATCTGCGATGAATCTGTTGAAAGATAATGGGTTGCTATTGAACAGCCTAATGAGAATGAATAAAATATGTATGTCATATAAATAAAGGGAATAATTGCAAAGAGCTGGGGGTCTGAAATGGAGCAGGAAGTAGCTTCCGTTCGACTTTACAAGAAAATGCTGATACATGAGTTGCTTTCTGCGAGGCTGACAGAAATTCTTTTCAGGAACCCAGCAATACCAGCAAAGCCTCTGCTGGCAGCTGGACATGGGTCAAAGGTAACAAGGATTTGCAGGACTGTGGTTTGGGGACTTGAGAGCTATTTAACATTCAGAAATAGGAATGAACAGAGGGAAGCCTTGGATACCAGCAGCTAGAATAAGAAAATCTTGATCTTTCTTTTCTTTTCTCTCTTTTTTATTCTTTTTTTTTTTTTTTTTTTTAAGGACATAAGTGGTAACATTTTCATTAGAACACTACAAAACAGATTATATTTTACCAGCAGGACAGTGCTTTAGTACTCTCAAGGTGGATGGTAATAGGAGAGTGAGCCCTAGAGACAAAAGAAAAGCTTCCTACAGGAAATTAAACCCAAGCTTTGCAAATAAGAACAATAGCCTACAATCCAGGTAAAACTACAGACACAAACGAATGAATACAAAATGAACATTAGCAGAGCCTGAAGCAGTGACACCTCAAAATACAAAAGAGAGGAGAGTGGCTTCACAGCACCTACTGAAATGAATTTATAACAATATGCATACTAATGAACCTGAAACGCCACTTAGTTTTTGCATCCATTATTCATTGTTCAGCTTTATAGGAAAGGCAGCTGTACAATGGAACGATTACAGGGAGCATCGCTGGGAGTGGGATGATAACAGGGAGGAAATAGGAGCAGCATCTGTTCCTTCACCCCGATCCCCTTGCATGAAAATTACCATGGCATTGGAAAAGGAAAAGGTTGCAAGAAGAGAAACCAGATGAGAGGCTCAAGACGTTTCAGAGGGTTTTTTTATTTCCCCCCTGCAATCTATGGGATCGTTGTCCCTGAAGGAGCAGGAGGGACCAGAGATTAAAAGAAACACTGTGCAAGAGCCTGTGCTCCCCTCATTTGTCTGAACATGTTTTTTGGGGTTGATATATTCTTCTGAAAGCAGAAACGGTTGATGATTAAAGGGCCTTATATAAGAGAAACAATATAGATAACAAGTGGAGCCAGTTCAGACAGCCAAAGCTGTGAAAGCTCCTGGGCACAGGGAAGCTGAAGGAAAGTTTTTAGAAAGAAAGAGTTGGAGGCAGCAGTGGTAGTCTGGGTATCCCACATTCTTCTGTGGTCCCTGTCCCTTTATGTCTGCACAGGCAAAGGCTTTCCTGAATCAGATTTCTCAGCCACCTGCAGCACTGTGTGACATGCTGAACCTGACCTGCCAGGGAGATCACACCATCAGCCACAACAGAGTTAGAATGAATTCTTTCCAGTGAGCTGGGTCTTTTTCTGTCCTAGGCAAATTTGAAGAAGAACTATTTATATATCTATAAATAATAATATAAATATGTTTCGAAGTTCCTAATGATTCCCCCAAACTTGGTGTCCTTCACATTTTATTTTCTGACTATCCAGGGCCACAATAAAGCACAGGGGCTGATGCAGACCTGCTGGGATAACAGATACCTTTTCTGCACTCCACTGGCTTTATTTGCGCCCCTTTGAGCAGACTGCAGCTGGCATGGGACTAAGTTTTATACTCTGAGACCTTATTTTGCATAAATACACAGGAAACAAAATAGCTGAGGTTGGAAGCATTCTCTGGAGGTCATTTGCTCCACCCTTCCACAAAAGACGGAGCACAGGCTGCTTCAGCCGTAAGCACCACGAGTTTTCAGGAACCGTGTTCATATTTCCATATAAATATGCAGAATATGTTGCACATTTATGTGTTTTTGATGCAGAATCTGTGGCTGAATCACGAAATTTAGCAGGGAATACATGATTTTTACCTCTCAAAATGCAGTGAAAGTGTAGAGGACAAACAGATTCATTGAAATCATAGGAGCTTTTGCTGACTTTTGCATTTACTGTATCTTAAAACTTGAGAAAGCATGCTTTTGAGTGCTACACCTTCTGCAGTCTCACACTCAGGGTTATGGAAATTATAGCATCTACTGCTATAGGCATCACAGTTAATAATCACTTTCACCAGAGGTGAAAGTCTTAGGCAATCAGGTGTTATATTCATGGGAGTTCAAAGCTGTGCTGAAATCTCTGTAAAGTTTTAAATTTTCATGAGATGGGAAAAAATTTTCACACACCTGGGTTATACTGGAATGGCTTGTGTAGATTTCTGCAGGAGTACTGCTTCTACACCTGGGTTTGATATTGTAAGTTTTACTGAAAAGAAATGAAAGTAACTGGGTTTTACAATTTCATGTTTTAGAAAGCAAGTACATTGGGGTGAAGGATTTTTTTGGCTTTGTTGGTTGGTTTTTTTCGGGCTTTCCAGTTTTCGGTTGATGAAAAATCCATAATATTTCATTTGCACTACAAAAGGATTTACAAAAAAATACAACTAAACATTTTTGTGAAAATTATCACGTCCAACAGCTAAATATCGTCACTACCTTCTGTGAGTAGGTTCTGAGCTGTTGTACTGCTGGTTTTTTTCCACTACCCTAAGTAATTGTTATGCAGAGACATTCTCAAAACTGCAGCTTCAGTCACTTCTAATGAGTAAATTCCTGTTTTGTCTGATTTTCCCAGTAACAGGAAAAAACAAAGCAGGTGCATAATTCATGCTAGAGAATCTGTTTTCTTAACTTGAAGATATAACCTGCCTGTGTCTCTGTGTGATAATATGCTTGTTCTCATGATGTCTGCGTATTTATTTTAAATAAAAGACTAACTTTAAAGACTCCTGACATCCCAAATACAGTACACTAGGAAGAGAGCAGAAGGCTCATCCTCAGGGATTTTGTCTCTATTTTGTAAATAAAAAGCCTCAATGAAACCTGGATTCATAACATGCAGATGTGTTGCTCATTATCTCTTTATGTATATAATGAATAAATCATAAAGTCCAAATAGAAGTGTATATTCATGTATACATGCAAATAGGGTTGCAATAAATTAGTATTATATGCTCTGCCTTGTGGTGCCTTTTTATTATTGTTAAATACGTAGGAGCTGAGGAACTATATACTTTCCTTCCCACCCCATCACAACATTATGTTATGATTTCCTGACACCTGCAACTTACAGAGTTTGCATTCATATTGGGGGAAAAAAAAAAAAAAGAAAACTCAGCTGCTTCGTTGATGGAATCAAATCAGACCTAGATAGATGAGGTGGTGAAACATTTTTTCAAAAAAATCCCATCAGTTTGAATTATAGCTGTACTCAGAAAATGCCTGGGGATGCACGGCACCAGCGAGCTCTGCTGTCTCTTGGTGGGCCACAGCTCCTCACCAGGGAGAGAGGCTGCTTGCATTCAGCCTCTGCGCCGTGACCCCTAGCTCTGCTACAGGCTGACCTCTAATCTCGCTGCCCTGCTACCACAGTGCTGCCATTAGCTTGTCTATCTCGAATTTCGAGCATGCTTATGTCACCAGTTCTTAAAATGTGAGGCTTGTGTTCTCAGTGGGTCCCCTAGATCCTAGGGCAATAACCAACAGCAGCCCCAGCTGGGTGCAGAGCTGCTGGTTGGTGTAACCATTGCCAGCCCTGAGATGCAGGGCGTGGGCTTCTGTGTCAGGTGAGGTGCTCAGAGAAGGCTGAGTTTGAGGCTTCGATACAAACTCTCTGCTTTGCCAAATGTATACATTTCCAGAAAGCTTTGGGGAAATAATGTTTCTAATGGAGTGAGTGATAAAACTCCCTGGGACTCCGTGGGTTACAGATCCCTATTTCAGTTTGCAGGACCAGCAGTGATAAATAAGATTGTTTGTTATTTTGCCATCAGGTTTCATCTGAAAAGCAGGGAGAGTGAGTGCAGCAGTATGGAATGCTAAAGTGTCACTTTTCTATAGCCAGTTTTTCTCTCTCTCTTTCTTTTGATATAACTGATGTCACACACAGCAAGTCACACTGAGCATGTTTTATCACCCCAATAGTGCCATCTCAAGACCTCACCTGATTAGTCTGTAGTCTCTCTCTGTGTATTGTCTTTGTGGGACACTGTCACTTGTCTAGCCATGTATGAAGCTGGAAACAAAAAGTACCTACTCGCATTGTTGTTCATGCCTGTAAATCATGTTGACTGGAAATTAAAGTAAGCTGCTACCCATAACAGCTAATTCTTACAGGAGATAGTTGATTACTGTGTGTGATGCTTATAAAATGATCAGGATTCCTTTTAGGAAGTAACTCCATCATGTTCAGTGATGGATAGCAAAAGAGACTGCTACTAAAATGAAATTCACATTATGCAGCAGGCCATGGTGTGACTGAAAACAACATTAAGAAGGTCATTCTGATCTGATTTTTCAAGTTCATGTTGTTATTCTGGTTTTCTTGAAGTAGAAATCCAAATAGTCTGATTAATGGTGGTTTAGGAACCTCTTTGAGCACAAATTTATAAGAAAACGTTCTGCACAAGTTGTAGTTTTGGGTTAAAATATCACACACTGCCCATGATTTAATTCCTCCTCCATATTCATGTGCAGAACTCAAATGATGATGTCTATTAATCTGCTTCAATAACTACATCTTCAGCTCTTTCTTGTTTCCAGCGCTGTGAATACACAGATGAAAAAAGACATGCTGTTCCATTTATAACCAGCAATTCCTTTGCTTCTGTCTAAAATAGTTTGCAGGAAACATTTTCGCATTTCATGACTGAGCCTGGAGCAAGAGCAAAGAGCAAGTGGTGGTGAAGAATGGCAGGCTTTTTTTGAGTTTCTGGTGGTCTCCTTTCAGTGCAGTCACACAGGATGTTGCTTACCTACAGCAGAGACCCTGTCTCAGTCTCCAAGACATTTGGGCAACCCTGATACGAGATTACAGATTAGTGATGCAAAGGAGACAGCTTTAAATACCATTTGACACAAATTTCACAGTCAATGCAAAGCTTCCCTTCCTCCACCTTACCTTCATTGCACATAAAATATTTTTGACTGAATTACCTATTTCAAATCACCTCCTCAAAATATTCCACCTTCACCTTAACTCTTGAATACTGCATCCCACTCCCCTAGTACCTTATCTTCCTACCCAACCTACCTACCTTCCTTAAACTCTCCCAAGCCCCACTCCAGCTGCTGTGACACATCATTTTACCATTTTGCACACCCATTTTCCTCCCCAGCCAACACCCAGACCCACTGCAGCTGTCTTTCTCCCCAGGCTCCTCTGTTCTTCCACCTTAGCACCCAGTCCTGCCTCTTTGATTCCAGTTTATTCTGTGCTGGTTATGCCACACTAAGCAGCGTAATGCTTCAGGGTGGTTCATTAAGCCGTGCAACCAACAGCTGTCGTGAGCTTGCTCTCTCCTCCTCTCCACATAGGAAGAAGTGTGCACAGCACAGTGTTTGCTTCTGAGATCCTTTAACTCTATGCATGCATTGATGTATATACATTTGTGTATGTACATGTGCGTGTGTGCATATTTCTATATGTAAATGTACTTTTATATGTATATATACATATATATAAACAGACACTTCGCCTTGCATTTATATGAAAGAAGGAAACAGCAAAGGAGGTGCCTTTTCTGTAACCACAGCAAGGAATGAGGGCTGAGAATGTCTTCATTTTTCTGGGAAGATTCTTACCACTGTTTTGGGCTAAATCCTGAGAAATCCATGTCCCACAAGAGTGGGTCTTCTCTTCACTGTGGTGAGTTCCACTGGGCTGAAGGAACAGATCATAGATCATTGCTTTGCCCCAGAGCTTTGGGGATAACATAAGTCTTTCAGAGACTTACACCCTTTCCCTGAAATCTGAAAAATGAAAGTCATCTGAGAACCTGAGTCCATATTAGATGGGGTAGAAAACTACTCAGCATATGGAGAAGGACTTAATCCAAAAAGGCTGGATATGCTGTTGTGTGCATTTGACATAGGTTATTTGAATGCCTGATATTTCCACTGCTATTTTCTGGACTGTGTAAGGGATGAAAGGGCACAAACCGGCTGATTTGGAAGCCTTTGGAGAACAGCTGCTTGGCAAAAGCAAGAATGGTATTTCTTCTATCCAGTTCACCAGTTGCACACTTATTAGAGTGGAATAATTTAAGACATCCAGGCTTTTACTCTTTTCTCTTCCTCTTTGACCATTTATTGTGCTCCATTCAAAGCCATCTCCTTAGATTTTGACCATATGGATCTGTACAATCCAACACCTCAAATGTGTTGCCTTGTGTACTCCAGGGCAACCAAATGAGGCCGGGTCCATGCATTTGCTGCTAGCTGTGTGCAGGTAGGAGTGGGTTGCTCTGCACTGCTACATGGCCTCCCTCTGATCTAAGGATTGGCATTTGCAATCAGCCCACACGTGTTTTTGCAAAGGCCAAACCCAAGGATCAGGGAGTGAGCCCACACACCTTTTGTCTGAAGACTCTCTGCGTGCCCAAACAGCAAGAGGAGGTGCTGCAGGACGAGGGTCTTTGGCTTTCTTCTAGCACATGGGGAGGTTGCATGGGTTCCTTGGCACCCCAACACCCCTAATACCTGGTGCCCAAAGTGGTGTGTGTCCATGGAAAAATAAAAGCGGTGGAAGTTGCAGTGTGAGTTTGGATGGGAGAAAGACTTTTACAGAGTCACAGCCCCAGGTATAAGCTTCTGTTTCCTATTAACTATGCTTCTGATGGTCAATTACAAAATGCCTCCTTGTATAGGATATTAAACAAATTGTTATCATCAAGAATAAAATTGATTCATTTTAGTAGGATTAAGTTAAAACTATTGACTGTTCTCCCTTCCATACCCTTTACTGCAGACTAGATAATGATGTGCTTATCTCTTTAAAACACCATAAGCTTCGACAGGACATATGAAATTTTCCTGAGTAGAAATAGGACAGAGAGGAAAAAAAGTCTATTTTTGCACACAGGTCTCCAGTTATACACTATGGAATTAAGCTAATCCATCACTTCACTTCTGTTCACTAGGCTTTATTTCTTAGGGATATATTCTTCCATCAGATCTACAGGTGCATCTTAGAGGAGTTAGACAAATAAAGGATGTTCTCAGGATGCAAAGTTCATCGCTGCATGCTCCTAAACTGCAAGTAATACTTTCCTCTGGGTGCTTTACCATTGCTGCTCTGGGGTAAATGGATGTCAGAGAGGGTCTACAGTTGCACACCACCAGGATATTTTTAGTTCAACACCAGCTGAAATTTTGGCTGTTTCAAGTGCAAAATGCCTGAGGTGAAATAATTGCTGTGCAGCAGTCTCCTCAGATGTAGTGCCAAGAGCCACATCAATGGCTGTGCTGGACTGAGCTGCATTGCTGCAGCCTCCTTGAAGTCGCAGCCCAGCCGTGCCACCCACCATGGCTGGCCCCTCACCGAGGCCATCCTTCCACACATGGCAGCCCTGATCCCTGGCAGCTGCGGCCCTGGACACCCCAGGGAGGCACTGGCTGGGTCAGCTGCATTTCCTCATGCTCCCTCCAGCTGTACCTTCTTGAAGCCACAGTCCGGTGCTCCCTAATGACACCTGCATCTGAAAGAGGAGTGTTTGGACTCTGATAGCATTGGTGGAGGCCCATGGGAGCCCTCTGCACCTTTTTGAAATTTTCAGACAAACACAATTTCATCAAAAAAACTATTTTGGGAGGGAGCTTTTCCTCATAAATGCAATTCAGTTTAGAGACTCTAAACCAAAGCAGCCCAGGCTGCCCTTGAGCCCTGCCCATCTGGGGTGGAGGAGGAAGCAGTCTACCCTCACATGGGTTACAACAAAAATCCTGGGCACATAAATCAGCTGTGGCTGGGGCCAGATGTTTTATGCTTGACTGGATTTGGGTTTGCTTGTGGATTTCATAGATTGAAAATCTAGTTTTGAGGACAGTGAAGTTCAGCATATTTAAAGCTGCAGTCATTTAAACCAAGCACTACATACCAGCACATCTGAGCATCTCTATGCTTTTGTAAATTAATTTTAAAAATGCATTTTGAAAAAAAAGTTTTGTAGGTGAACGAAACCCTTTTCATTGATAAAATCTGGAGGCTCCACATCTTGAATAATTTTGAATCATGACATATGCATGCCTTTGATAGCGACTTGGTATAAAAGGCATGCAAAGCTAGTAAAACATGACGTGACTTAGGAATTGTTGCTACAACTGGGAGCACTTACTGGGGAAAATTGCAAGTTTTGTTCCAGAGAAACAGCAGACTGCGACTGCCTCCAGGCACCTGGTGGAGATAGGCCCTCCTTATTGCAGGATGTGTGGGCTAGGAGCCTTCCAAAACTCATGACTCGCTGTGCCTCAGCACCTGACTGTGAGCAGGCAGTGAGCAGGAACTTCAGAGGCATCCCTGACTTCCTGAGCCCGTTCCACAGGCTCCCAAGTGGCGGGGGAAGGAATGACACAGGGGTCACACAGCATTACAGGCATGAATTTAGTTAGCAGCAGGCAGCCATCCCCATCCTCCCTGTGCAGCTGTTTGATGGGAGTCCCAGCCCAGCTCCAGCCGACTGAGAGCTACAGCAGTTAACAGCGTTCGTTTCCTCTGCAAGGAGGGGACTCTCCTGGAATCAAAGCATTGTGTCTGGTCAAGTAAAACTTGCCCAGAGCCAGATTGCAAGAAAAGAAATGGCAGCCAGATCTGCTTCGGGCAGACCAGTGCAGTGCCTCCATGCTCCTGCCTTAGATCTTGGGTCTCCGATACGCTCGCCATCTCTGTTCTTGTTCACATGGCAGGGGAGCTTCCAAGCACATGGGCTGGGGTCCTTTGGGATGAAACAAAGCCAGAAGACACACACCAGTGGCTAAGGAAAATTCAGCCTGCTCCAGAGTCACCCACTGCTGCAGAGAGGACATTCACTTCTGGACATTTTCTCTGCTGCTCTGGGGTCTTTCTGCTGTCCCATGCTGGCCAGTGGGGCTAAGCCCAGGAGGCACCACCCCCGTGGCCAGCCCTCAGGTTCAGCTGAACCCTTTCTCATTCACTCTTTCTGAGGAACACGATGCACAGGGAAATATGTGCCAGAAGGACAGCATGGCAGAACTAGGAACAGAGCCCAGACCATCCTCACCTAGGACAAGGTATCATTCAGTAGCCTTCCCCTACATTCAGGACATAAACCTCCATGGACACTGTGTTTATGAGGGACAAGCCCCATCACATGGACCACAAAGGCAGTCCTCCACATGTGCCAGTCCCAGCTTGTTCTTGTCATTCTCCTCCACCCAGCAAAGGCCAAAAAGCATTGGGACACTGACTGAGTACCTTTCTGACAGGGAAAATGAAAGCAAAGAGAAAGAAAAAAAAATTCTCTGAACTCTATCATGAATTCTTCAACCTGTTGTCCTAAAGGCATGAATTCTTCAGTCTGATGTCCTAGAGATGAGCTTTGGACAGATCAGTAAAGGCTTAAAAACATCGGTAGAGTGATGTCTTGCTTGCTTTTACAAAATAAGTTTGTGGGAAAAAAATCTATACTTTTCTTGTTCCCAAAGGCATTATCTTTCATTATAGCAATGTGGCAGGTTTGCAGATTTCAGCAGTGGAACAGCTAGTCTGCAGTTAATTATCTGTGTTCCTACTAACAGGCATAAAAGTCAAGCAAAGGGAACAACAAGCAATCTTTTGCACACTTTTCAAGAACTATCCATGACTCTAAAACTTGAATTTGTTGACAGACAACCTTTAAGAATGTGCACATATGTATGTTTGGTTCTCAGCCATGCAGCACTTATTGCTGCATCTGTCTCTGTAAGAAGTGGAAGACACAAAAAATATTGTATGAAATACCCATTTTTGAACCCTTCCCAATAAGCAGCAGCTTCAAGGTGCTGCCTTTCTTTACAAGGTCATTACTCCAGCAAATGCCCTCTGCTTTGATATTTGGGTAGTACAACAATACAGATTAACAATCACAAATAATCTGCCGGCTCAGAATGAACAAACAGTGCACTGGTAACCACCTTTAGATGGTATCTGTGGTTGGTGTTGCTCAGTCGGATGATATAAGGAACACAATATATGCATCTGAGCTTCTTCTTGCCCACCTCTTCCACCCCAGACTTTCAAAGGAGATTCTCCAGTCTAACATGCTTGTGATTCCTGATAGAGGTCCATGGGAAGAGAGGAGCCATTATAATGACAGCTTCCTACTCACCATCATACATCACTGTCCTGAGCTATTCTTAGGGATGCTTGGAAAGCAGTCAGAGCAATCTGTGAAACCAGGCAGGGATGCTGACAGCATCTTACCACAATTATGATGATGTATACAGTGCTAGCTAATAAGACTGGGGAAAGAAAAATACCAAAACCAAAAGAACATACTCTGTTTCCCAGGTTTTATTCAGAGGCATTGGCATGAAGGATTTCAGGTAAGGGAGGGAGGGAGTTAGGACTGAGGAAGGACACTAAAAGGACACAAAAAAAATATCCAAAGTAGAAAACCTTTCTTCAATCTCTCTTCTTGTTCATTATAGACAAATTTGATTGTCAATAATTCTGACTCAAAGGAATGACAATTACTGGGGTGGATTTAAGAAAGCTTAAAATTCAGCATGGTTTCAGAAACAAGAAGAGAGAAAAATTTAACCTTTTTATACATGGGTCTGAAATTCTTAGGGAGGCATTCTTGCTGATGTAAATGAGTGCAAACTTTATGCTTGGCAGTGAATCCATGCTGATTTATGGCAATTGAGGCTTTGGCCTGGGTAGAGGAAACTGCTGTTGCATTCCTTCCACTGCAAAGATTTTCAGAGCTTCACATCTCTCGCAATGCCCATTATAAACAGTTATTGTCAAATGATTGTGCTAAAACCTAGGCATAGAGAAACAAGTAAGCTGCTGGCATGAAAAGAGTGCAGGGGAGACATCAGTGAAAATATAGTAATGGTGAGATCTATTAAATTTTTGAATGCTTGCTCAGGGAGCTGCAGAAGTAACATTACTTGAATCTTTGGTCTTTGAGGGGCCAAATGCATATATTCCAGAGGGGAATAATCCTGACTCTGTGTCATGGGGAAGAGGACATCTAATTTTTTGCACTGCGGATTTCTGCTGTGTGTGGAACAAAGCAGCTGGGGGAAGGGTCAGTCAGCGTGAGGGCTTAGTGAGCCTGAGGTCCTTGTGCTGTCAGAGGTGGTAATAAGATGAGCAAAGCACAAGGCTAATTTCTGTCCATGGCAGTAAGATCTGAGTTCTGATTAAAATGTAGGATTTTTTTCAAGAGGTTTGTAGCTGCCTTGGGAGAAAAGGGGATGCCCACCAGAAGTTAGCTCTTCCTCCCAGAGATTCCATTGTGCTGAGAGCACAATCCTCCTATTAAACCTATCGTTGCATCAGACTCACCACTAAAGGTCCCTGTCCTAATATTGCCCCATGGATACAGCAAACATATTCTACAATCCAGGAGCTGATTTGATGCTAGTAGCAAGCATTTCCTCAGTACAAACCAAATTTGTTTGCTGAAAAACAACAAAAAAAGGTAAAAAGTTAAAGAGAAATTGTATAAAAAATAAAAAGGTAAAAGGTTAAAGCTGGGTGCTTCTAATGCTCCAGATGACAGTAGTAAAGCTCTGAGCAATGGCCTTACTCTCACTCTTTGTGCTGGTTCATCCACCTGGAATAAGTCTGATGTTACTGACCCTACAGACTTCTCTGGGCATGAGTAAGAGAAGCAGAGGAATAGCACAACCCAGCAACTCAGTGTGAGTTCTTCTGTCCTGGGCAAAGGTGGTGAAACCCTCCTGACGATGTGACATCGGCACAGGAGTGCCCAGTGGTTTAGCAAGTAGCACATGCCTCAATGCGAAAAATGTGAAGATTCCTTCCATTTTACTGGAGAGGTGGCTCCAAACCAGCTGCTCTGTTGGAAGGCAAATGGGGATGCATCTTCCATTTGCATGATGCCAGTATTTAAAAATGCTGTGCCAGGACCCCATTGTGCCAGCTACTGCACAAATGGAACAAAAGACAGCCCCAACAGGCAAACAATCTGCCAGGCAAGAAGCTACAGCCATGCCATTCCCACGAGGACAGACTGTTATTACCTTCCAGGTGGGATACCAGGCTCACCTCCAGCCCTGCTGCTCTTGTGCCCAAGGAGGGGCGTGAGGGCAGACTGGAAAGGGGAGAAATGAAGTGGCTTTGCAGGTGTTTACAGGGAGCTTCTCCAGGGGAACGAGAAGCATGGGAGAAAACCTGAACCCTCGAGGACCTGAAGATCCTGTTAGTGGTGCTACTTCACTCCCACAGGTATGCTGCAGCTTTCTGGTGCACTGCACAGCACAGCCCCAAGGCAGGGTGATGTGGGCTAAGCAGAGGGTGCTGTGCCTTGACTTGCAGTTTCTCAGCCTTTGTGGTGGGTTTAAAACTTTGCTGCTGGCTTTTATGTTGAGTACCCTGGAGTTTTTTTATTCTAATGTGTTTTCAGCGTGTCTTTGTTCCTTGCCAGCTCTACAGACACACATGTATACTGCAGCTCATCCTCCAACCACAAAACCTATCCAAACATTTGTCAGAAGGACTGGGAATGGAAACAGGAGATAAAGCACTCCAAGCAGAAAGCGAGTGATTCGCTACAGCCCACTACTGTGGCAGTGTGAAGAGCACAGCCTTGAGCAGTTAAACCAGCACATGCTACTGAATAGATGGCCAGTCCTGGTAGGATGCCCTCTCTGTATGCTTCACTCTTCTCTTGGAGATTACTACTACAGGTGCAGCCAAAAAAAAAGTAGTTCCCAGAAACATGCAGGGGCTGTTGTGATCAGTGAGCAACACTGGGAAAAGGAGAGTTTGAATTCTAGAGAAATTCCTGCAAATCACTTCTTGTAGAGGATGTGGAAGCAAAGGAACTATCAGGCACCACTCTATGGAGATAAGCCAGTGATGGTCCTCATTAATGCTCTGTCATGTTTTAAAGTTCAAGAGATACTGCAGCTTAACTTGTTTCCCTTGACTGGAATTCATCACTGCTAATTGATCAGAGCCACAGGGTAAGCTGTTAGACATGCACTGGCAAGAGCAAACTGTTACTGCATGAAAAATCACATTAATGTCCTTGAAGAACTAAAGTCTGGGTGGAGGAGGCACTTGCCTGCCATGCCCAGGGCGAGATCTCTTTACTAACTGGCTAGAGGGTCAACAGTTCCTTTTTTCTTTACTTTCCAGTGCTAGAGTTCATCTTTATTTCTCTCTGCACCCACAGAAAAATAACATAAAGGAGAATTTAAAACACTGAAGCTTCGAAATCCCCAAGCAGGTCATTTTATATGTGTTTTCATGCACGTTCTTAGAAGGACTGTAACACGTTTGAAGGAAGAATTTTTTCTCCTTGACAAACAGAACAGTTGTGAAATTATTTTTGCAAGCTTTTCTTTTCTGACACATCTAATTAGATGCGGTGTTATGCCTCCAATCAGACATATACCAGGTGAGAAGCCTTTTCTGTGATTCAGAGATGAGTTGTAGCTTCAAACTGTGCTGCCTCTTGTTTCCTGCGTACTTGCATTGCTAAGATCATGACTTTGCCACCCAACAGATCACCCATTTTGTCCTTGGAGCTGCTGAAGCCTTCATGCAGTGGAGATGTGCTGTGCTCTCTCACACTGAGACCTAACTTTTGTTCTTTCCACTTCTTTCCTTTCTTCCAAGTTAAGACGTAAATCAGTACATAAGGCTGCTTGTTTGTTGATAGAAACTTTCCCTCCATAAATCACTGTGTGTGTATGAAGCTGACCATCAGTGCTACAGGCAGTGGGGCTGAGCATTCCAGTGCCATTGGAGCTCTGGAACTGAGTGTTCGTGCTTGTTTATGTACAGTAACTTCCCTTCCTTCCCTGCACAAAGTCCTCTGTGCCATTCAAAGAAAGATAGAGTGTTCTGCCAGGATTCTCCTCTCCAGGAACTGAAACAGCCTCCGAATATCTGATCATTTGTTATTTTATCCAAATTGCACGGCCTCTTTATAGATTAAAAGACCTCTGGAAGACATCAACACAAACTCTAAGCATGCAAGCACTCCTTGAAAACCAACCTCAATTTGTAAACTAATTTCCCAGAGCTTGATGTTGCAATAGTGACTCTTTGAATGTGAGTATGTTTAAAGGGAAGGGAAGTAAGCTGTGAAACCAAAGGGCACATACATAGAAACCTGATTTGCACATTGGTGATTAACTATAAACTCTTAGTGTTTTGAAGGCATAATAAAATATTTACCTCAAAGAGCACTTAAACAGTGCATCTAAAACAGATTATGTGCTGTGATTGATGATAAGGCTTTTCCTCTTGCAAACACAGCATGTGTAATTTTTTCTTTAATTTTAAAGAAATAAGTAATTATTTTATCATAATATGATTTATTATTTTCAAGACTAGCTGTTGGACTGCAGGCTGAATCTGGAGCTGCCAACACTGTTGCTGATGTTGTGTTTGTCCAGCATGCAGCTTCGAGGAAGAAAAAGCAGCGTGCAGCCATGGTGAGAAAAATCATTAATTCCCCCAGAATCTGCCATAGAAGAGACTTCACAGGAGATCATTAAGCCAAAGGCTCAAAGATCTAAACCCCTACATCTTCAAACCATGAGACATCTGTGGATACATTTCCAACTCCTGCAACTAAGACAGGAATGTGAAGTACAGTGTTTTGAAGCTCTGCTACATGAGTCCTCCAGTGCTCATAGGACTACACTTGATTGATCAAGAATTTTCTGGATTAGCTAGGGAAGAAAAGAAACACAAATTGGTGACATTTTCTTGGGCCCATGTGCCCCAGCCTCGTAGACATTACCACAAATCAACAGTCCCTCTTTCCATCCATATTAAATTCGGCCTTCAGGTGGGGGAGGATGAGTCTGAAGGGCAAGAAGAATATTCTGAGAGAAAATACCTGAAAACAGAAAGCAAAGGCAGGGAAGGATTGGTGTCTCTAAGGAACTCAACCTCCAGTCATTCTTTCCACCAAGAGAAATGAGATTGGTTTTTTCTGTCATACAAGAATATGTAAATCAATCTAATTAGCTGCAAAACATGCTTCTGTTGGATGCAGAAGATTTCCTTTTATAAAATTAAAAAGTATTATTTAGAGAAAGACTCACAGACAACGGATTTTTTCCATCTCATTTAAGCTGTGATTTGCCATTCATTTACAGATACAATAGCTTTTTTTATGTTATGTTTTTGTAAGAAATAATTAATGATATGCTCTCAAACAAGAAAATAGGTTAAAATGAACATTACTTTTCAATACCCAGGAAATTTAGAACATAGTTTACAATGGCAAGCCTAACTATTTCTTGTAATGATTTATTTGCTTGCTAATCTCTTCAAGTTCTTCTGCATTTATTAACTATCATTCAACACTGATTACAAATGGACTTCCGTTACTTTGTTCAATCCATTTTAAAACCTTTTTTTTAAAAAAAATCCCTCACTGTATGGTTGTCCATGAAGGAGTGCAAATTCTTTTCAGCTGACCAAGTGAAAATTGGTGAAATGACCCCCAAGCTGGGGCATGCTTGCAAATGTGTCACAGAGACAACACGGACTTTTTGCGTTGTCACATATGGAGTGGTTTCTGGAGAGATACAGTGGTGATCTAGAGAAGCTGTTGATGTTTGCACCGAATTGAGGAAGCGGGATTGTGACCTAATGTTGCTTTTCAGCCACACAAATCATCAGCAACACCACTGGAATTATCAGGTAATGCCTTCAAATGAAGTATGGAAAACTGAGATTAGAGTTCACATTTATAATTAAGCTTGGCAAACAAATTTTAATGATGCCAAGTGAAAAATGCCCAGTTCTGTCATCTTCACTGTGCACATATCACCTGTTCAGATGCTCCAGATGTACTTTGAGATTTACATTCTCTGTCTACATATTCCCATCAATTACAGCACACTTCACTCTTCAGTGAGATTTATTATCTTATTGTATCACTGGGGCTTGGAGACTGAAGAGTTATAATCTTGCAAGCCATTATGAAATTATTTCCACTTGTTGGGACAAGTTCTTTTCAGGGAGAGCAATTATTTATTGTGGGTTTTCAGTGGCATTCAGAGCTTAGCCAGAGGCTGGCCTTATGCTTATGTGGGTACAGATCAGACCTAGAATCAGAGGGAGGTATGCAGGATGGGTGCTCAAATGCAATGTAAAGATCATCTCATCTGTGTCAAGAACTGTTTTAAGAGCGGCTGTCCTCATGTAGCCTTTCTCTACATTTTCAGAGGAGCAGATGAATAAAAGGGCTCAAATATTCAAAGAGGTCATGAAGCTTTTGAGTTGTTGGAGGTAAACCTGCAAACTTTGTGGTTTGCTGGTATCTTTTTGGACAAACGTGTATTGCATATTATCAGAATAGGCTTGCTCAGGAAAGACAAAAAAATTGACTGTTTTTATTGTTGGAAATGCTGGCTAACAACGTCAAAGTGTTCCATAATTTGCTAGTTTTAGAAACAGTTCTGGCAGAGCTTGGATTTGGCTGAACCCTGACCCATTTTCCACCATCTCCTCTGCCCACAGGGACGCTGCTCCCTCCCAGGATGAATACCAGCCTCGGGGGTTTCACTCCAAATCCAGACAAAACCTGCTTTGGAAATACTGAACTCTCCTGACAATGGGATTAACCTGTCAGCTCGTCTTCCACTGTTTGATCTATGCTAGCAAAGAGTATTTAGATAAAGGCTTTAAATTACAATTCACATCGAAGCTCCACATAGCTCAGTCCCTGGGTGTAGGGGAGTGCTCTGCACTCCCCATGTCGATATATTGAGGAAACAAACACTGCCTTGAGTCAGGTGTCCAGGGTGGATCTGGCAGAGGTGCCTGGGGATGTCCCTGAGCCTTGTGTCCTTGCCAAGTGGCTTTAGGGAGAGTCGTGCCAGGACACAGAGTTTTTGCATTGTCCTACCAGCCAGTTACCCTGAGAGGCTTCCAATAGGGATAAAAGTTAATAAATTAGGGATAAGAGTCAATAAATTAGGTATTTCCATGTCTATGATGCCTGTTTCTAAGCAGGCATTCTACACCTCAAGGTCCCAAAACACCTTTGATGAAGGAGGCTGGAGCCCATTATCTCAGGAAATGATAATGCATCATTTATCACTTATGACACCTTTTCATCCATAATGCTCCTATAAGACTTTGGCATAATTGACCTCATTTTACAGTTGAGGGAAACCAAGGTTTGGGCCTGAAGTGGGTTTTTCCCCAAGGTCACCTATTAGCCTGTGGCAGAGGTAGAAGTTTTCCTTGTTTCCTGAAACTCAGGGTGGTGTTCTG
This sequence comes from Monarcha castaneiventris obscurior, assembly GCA_026261815.1. Lineage (NCBI taxonomy): Eukaryota > Metazoa > Chordata > Aves > Passeriformes > Monarchidae > Monarcha > Monarcha castaneiventris. The sequence continues at coordinate 6,134,545 of JAMPIT010000472.1, forward strand.
TGCTTGAGAGCACATCTTCCCCCAAAACCAATTCAGTGCAGACATCCAAGCTTCGCTCATTCTGTCTAGGTTGCAAAGGGAAGAAAGCAAATGGAACACCTGCAAATTCCTACTTTCTGTCATGTCTCTCTGAGGTGTGACTTTTGTCTGCATCATCTTTCATGAAGGGATCATAACCTAACAGAAAAGAGCAAAAAAGCTGATCTGGCTGCTGCTGAAAGATGATAATCCAGAAACAATTCAGTATCTATCCACCCTTCTTTGTTAAAATCATGAATAGCACATGTGGGGAACATACCCACTCAGATGGCTGGAAAAATAAATTGTCTATTTTTGCAGATCTTTTATTTAAATCTTGCAAGTAGTAAGAAAAGCAATTTTAATAAAAAATGCAATGCATAGAAGGATTGCTGCTTTTCATCTGAGAAGTGAAGAATTTTCTTTATTTTTACTAATTTTGAATTTGATGCAGATGTGATTCCAATGCTAATTATGCCCCCCACTGTCTCTATGCTCCAGTGAAATGTGACTCCCTGATGTTTCTCATTGTCTTTTGTTTACAATTATGAGAAGTTGATGGAAATCATCTGGTTTTTGCTTCTGTACTGCTGTGGGATTTGTACAGCAGCAACCTGTCAAATTAATGACCTCTAGCACGAGAAGCTGTGGCCAATTCAGGCTTCAGTCACAGCTGAAATCTCAGCATTGCACTGTTTCTCTCTCATCCCCCGCATATCTGTGAGGAAACAGTTCCTGCATCATGGAAGGGTGATCTCAGAATTAAGGGTAAACAGTAGGATCTTCACAAGTAAATATTCATACCAAAGTTTTCTAAATGCCGTCTTGCTCAAGTCTTCTTTTTCTTGTGCCTCAGTTTTCTCCTGAAGATAAAAAGAAATAATAATGCAGGTGTGCTCTGAGCATGATCTCATTAATGTTTCCAGTGCCTTGGGACAAACTGGAGACCAAAGGGCTCTCTCAGCACCTACATACTGACTCCAGCACCAGGATTCCTTGACAGAAAATGCCTATTGTATAATTTGCTGGTGGCCTGCTTATGAATATTCCCAGTCCAGACTGCCTGTGAATGTGTTTGCATGTTCTGGAGCTGTATGGCTGTATGAGGCATCCGTGCACCAATCTCGTATCTTAGGGACATGCAAAGTTTACGTCTTAGGAAGATAAATAATTGAATTCACAGTTAATTATATCTAATATATCTGAGTACTTTGTGCATAGACATAAAATTACAATGTTTGTACTGGCAATGAAAGCATTACCAGGAAAAGCATTCTGGATTTCAGAAACCATGAGACAAGTACAGCTCACTATCTAAAGGGCTGGTTCAATTAATCCTAGTACTTTGAAGTGAAATATCAGATTTCCTTCTGCACAGAGGAACAAGAGAAGGCTCTTTTTGTTAGTTCCTTGGGATTTTTGTCCTACTTTTCTTTAAATCCATCCTCCTCTTTTATAGTTCCCAGTTCTTCCACTATTCCTAGTGTTGCCCTCCTCCCAGCTAGTGCTCTTGGCTGGCTGATGGCCAGAGCAATGGTGCTGTTGATGCCATTGTTGCAGGGCCAGCAGGTGTGTGCTGCTCCTCTGGAGGGAATGGGAGCCCCAGTTACAGCTGCATGATGCCAATGGGCCTTTTTTCACCTTGCTTTTGCATTCTCCCAATGATTTTCACAAAACAGTTGGGAATTTGCCCCATTTTAGTATCTCAAAGATACCTCTAAAATTTCATCTAAGGCAGCTGAAAGAAGTCTAACTTTTTTTGGAGAGTAAATAATAGTTCTACAGATGTGAATCCTGACATTCACCCTTCTAGTTCTGCACTTTTTGGTATACACCTATTTGTATGAAGGCCAGCAAGGGCAGAAACTGGAGGGTTGGACACTGGAATTGTTTAGTGGCAATTTGTCTCAGTTCAGCATCTTTGGCCGCTCATGACGGGTCGCAGCTACTTTACACAAAATACTAATATTAGTAATAACTAATAATGAGCGTAATGATGTCACTATCTGCATTTCATAGGTTCATTTAGGAGCACAGATAGTCAGCTTGGGTAGCAAAGCCAAAACTGGGTAAAGCTTGCAATTTACTGGAAAATGTGGTGGTCAGTGTTCCAAAGTAGACAGATGTTCATATGACCCTCTGTTTTGACATGTTCTTCTTTTAGAAGAAACCAGGGACTGAGCCAACATGAGGAATGAATCACCTCAAAATGCTAGAGGGTAAATCTGAAAAGATTTCAACTTTATGCCTCAGCTTGCAATCATCCACACTTTTCCAGTGCTAACCCCCCTGAGACTGAAGGCACAGACCTTAAACTCACTACAGTTTCACACTGGTGGTAAGAATTTTACTCCAATGTATATCTGAGAATTAAGCCACTATAAATAGGAGAAAGTCAGACACACACCATGTTAAGCATACTAATGTATAAACATTTATGTTATTTTTTCCAAGAACCAATTCACATGACAGGAATTTTTTCATAACCTGAAGTTTATGCCTGCACATTTCTGACAAATCTACATTTCTGTGCTGCTTTACTGCTGTTTCAACCAGTTAGTAGTCATGAATGACCAGTTTTCTCCAGCCATTTATCCAGGTAGAATTTACCTTCCAAGCACCAGGGATACCAATATTCCTTATTCCCCAGCTGGTTCTTCTCCTCACTTTAGGGCTGCCAGAAACAGCAGTGTGTGTGTTTTGTACATAATGCACCCTGGTCAGCAATTTGACCTTCAGAAGCCCTGTCCCACCTGTCTCTATACCTGCTTCACCTGGAACCATGCTCAGTGAAACTTACTGTTTTGTGCCCCACAGACATGGATTTGGAGCATTTCCATCTCAAACAGAGCACAGCAAAACTGGGGCTCCCTCTGGTACCCAAGCATGGCAAGATATATCATCTGTAGGGAGGGAGGTGAAATAAAAAGGCAGCTGGAAAAATCAGTTCTGTTAAACCTGGCTCCCTGCTGCTGGTAACAACACAAAATATGTAACATTTGAGGGAAAAGTGAGTTCCAGTAGCTCACAAGTTATCAATTCCCGCTGCTGTATCCACCTGCTGCTGCCCTCCTTCAGGCCTTTTCACCTGCTGGTGCCTTGGTACTTTATCCTGCAGTCCCCAGCACCTGCTGGCAGCCTGATGTGAACCTCTCCTGCCCTGCTTGCCTTTCCTCTTGAAAAGTATGACCTATTTCTGTTGGGAAACAACCACCTAGGAGCTGCTCACATCAGGGAGGTGGCTCCAATTCCAGTTCTGAAGTCCTAACATCTTTAGGTCAAACCTCTCCAGTTTTTGGAGGCTTTCATGTTGTCCAACACAAGCATTCATCCACCCGGGCAAAGCCCCCTGGTGCAGCCTGGGCCACAAAGGGTCACAAAGTAAATCCAATTGCAAGGGGAGACAAAGCTCAATGCAATCTCTTCTGCACATGTGTGAAGTGGTGGGGCAGTGGCACCTCTTTTGCTGGTGAGTGGGGATCTGAACCTAGGCCATGCTCCCAGGTGGGCATCTGAGCACCAGCAGTGCTCTGGGGGTCAGCACAGGGTGTGCAGCCTGCACCAAACCAGCGCAAAGTGAGAAAGACTGCAGAATGAATGTCCTTTAATGCACTAAAAATTAATTTTTACTAAGATTCTGAGCATCCAGGGATCCCCATTCCAGGAACTGACAATGTCTTATCTCATGAATCTTGGGCAGGACTTCTCTGTGTCTCTGCTACCAAATGTACAGCGCTCAAACAGGATATTTGTGATCCATGTAATGCCATGGCCCAAGGACATGGAACATGATGGTTCTCATTTGGCATGGGGGTAAGAGAGGCCCACAGACTTTAAACCCATTGCCCAAGGTCAAACAGCAACCCAGTGGCACATCTGGTACAGCAGATCTCCAGTGATTCAATAATCCCCTATTCACTAGATAGTATTGCCTCCCTAAAGCCAATATAATGATATTCACTAATGAGGTTGTTAGGTTTAATTAAAGCTGGTAGAGCACATTATGTAGAAGGAATGAAATTATTGTTTCATTATTGTATATTATAATAATTACAGAATAACTAGACTTATGCATTAACCACAGAAAAAGACTAACCAAATTCTGTACCATATAAATTTTTTTGACACATGACATAGGAATTGCAATGGACAAAAACCCTCATGCTCTCAATGTCATGCTTAAGTACTTGCAGTCTTCTGGCTTATTAATAACAGTATTTTTTAATAAATAAAAATAAACTTTAAATTAATTTAGTTCAAAATTAAATACTGCTCTCTTAAAAGGCTGATTCCTTGAAGTTCCAGCTTGTTACTGAGGGTCTGTTATGCTCTATCTATTGCCACATGATAAAGTATTTGGGGGTGGGAAGACTTCAAAATACTGGAATATGAGGTATAGGATTCTTTCATTTTTGAATAAAATATTCTGGTTTGTTTCCCATTCAAACTGAGACCTACCTGGAAAATGTAAACAGAATTTAAAGAAAAGCTGAAGGTAAAATGGCTAAAATTGAAATAGAACTTTTCTAAATTACTCTATTTGGATCTGTTCAGACCTCCATTATAACTTTACAATTGCATTACTACAGAGTAATGTGTGCTCTTTTACCAGAGGGATTTCCCCTAGGACCAGAGTTTGATCCTATATGTGTACTTTAAAAGAAGACAAATATAATTTGCACAGGAAGATCTGCAGTCTTGGCTCATGCCAAGAAGAACCTTTTTCCACAGGAATCCTCCCTGAGAATTTTTGTGCTGCTTTATGCAGGGAAGGGTGTCAGAAAAAAATCCATAACTTAGTATCTTAACAATTTCCTCATCTTTTATCCCTGAAACTCTATCCATCAGACAGCAAAAGCAATACGTATCGTCACATATTTTTTCCATCTCCAAACAGTCAAAGTGATGAGCATGACTTGAGGGATCACAAACCATCACAAGGGTCATGCTTAGGTGTAGCCACAGAGCAGTGCTACTTGAACCATCTTGAAATTCGGTGAAAATGGTATGAAAGGGAACAGACAAACTAGTTTAGAGCCAGCAGACTGGGGACCATACAAATAGCCTTTTTTACAAATCTTTTTTTTCTTCTCCTATCTCTTCCATACACAAGAAAACCAGGAGCAAGCACAAGAGACATGGGAAGCATGCAGAATAGTACTGCTCAAGTCTCATTTTCCTTATGGCAGCTAACAGCTCAGGCAGTCAGAAACTGCTGAGATGACATGCACCCTGTGCAGCATCAGTGCTCACATACTTCAACCCTCCAAAATAAGGCAGCACCCTTAAAGCCTAAACACACTTCCCATATTCACTACCCTTATTGTTCACCTCCTTTCCTCCCATCTATATTGACAAGACTTCCTATTTCTGTATGACTACTCAGACTCTTCTTGGCTCAAAGCTGAGTCACAGACATTTGTGGTTTATCTCAGGACTTTTTTTTAGCAGATCCCTTAATTCTCCAAGCACATTAGACAGTTTCAGTCTTACGCTGACTGTGGTGAAAAACACGCAGACAGAAGCATTTACAGGCATGTGAATAAAGAAATTCATATTCCTGGGTTCACAGAATAACTGCCTGCCCATGACAGATAAGGAAGTGTGCACATGTGTCTACTGGATTTGCTAGTGCAGGCAGGAATTTGGGTGTGCAATTTCCCACCAGCTCTCTTGAAAGACCAGATCTAAACCCCAAGAACTACAGCAGAAAACTTTTAACTTTCCTGCTTGGGAAGATACTGTAGTCTCCATTTTCATCAGAGAGGTTTGAGTTCTATGTGAATCGACACATGGAATAGAAACACTCCATAAATAACAAACATCTTAGAGCACTTCACAGAAACTGTGGGAACTCTGAGAAAGTGCTTCCAGTCCTAGAAAGCAAATCGGGACTCTGTGTCCAACAAAAGGGTTATGTGATGGTGCAACATTCAGGTGTGTTCCTGCAATGTTTGAGTCTAGGCTCCAAAGTGCGATTCAGGTGTCACAGTGATGTTTCCATCACCTGCATCCCAAAGCCAGAGTCTCAAAACCTGCCCAAAGTCTCATTCCTGTTTTTTTCCAAGCTAATATCCCCTTCCAATTTTTTTGGCACACACAAGGCTGGTAAACACACCCTTGGGAGGTGAAAGATCTCCTAGAATGATGAAAAATACCTTGCACATGGTTGTTTTCTCTGAGCACAGAGGATCAGGGTTTTGGACAAATGCATCCTCACTTTCTGAGCAGTGCACAGCCACAGCTTTGCACAGCTCCCTGATTTACATGGTGCTGAAGACCCAATGGTAGTGCCGCCACTTTCCCCCATGCACCTGATCAGGGAATCCACAGGGATAGAGGAGAGTCAACACCTGGTCCCGTGGGTGTATGAAACCCAGGGCAGACCAGTAAAATTTAAAGGACACAGAGATCCTGAAAACATCCAACCCTTGTGTACCTGGGAAAAGCGAGACACGTGGTGCTGGGGGCTTTGGAAGCAGACATTTGTTCCTGGGAAGAGTGTTTCACAGGGAGGCAAAAGCCACTGCTTTCTGCAAGAAAGGGCTGATCTAGCTCAAGGGCTGAGTTTGCAAATAAGCTTCATGCCAGATCCACCCCCTTTACTTAGTATTTTGTTTCCTACCATCTCTTTTAGGTAGCATCTGATCAGTGTGCTGGCATTCACAAACCCCATTTGCAGGCACCCACCTCCTTCTGTGAGTTCAGACCTCTCATGGAGCTTCTCTTCCAGAGCAAGATGCTGTGCCTTGGGCAGAGGGCAGGAGCCAGGCCCCAGCACTGTGCTGCAGACAGGGTGAGAGGTAACCCCAGAGAGGGCTGCAGGGGTGGATAAGGCTCAGCACCCGACTCTTGCCAGGTCTCTACATCCCAGCACTGAATTCCAGAAGGGCATCTGAGGTTACAGCACGGAGCCCAACCACCTGCTCAAACTAAACCCTTCTCTCTACCGAGATCAGTATCAGCCAACACACAGCCCATGTGAGTGATCCCTGCATTTAATCCTATTACCTAAACACAAGGAGTTGAGCAGTGTGTCACAATGAGCCAGGAAATGGGGGAGCTTTAACAATTTGTGTTTGTGCAGGAAATGTTTCTGTGCCGATGGCAAATCCACGTCAACCCACAACCCAAGACAAGCTTCCAAGAATGATGAAGATAACATCTTGTTAGCAGCAAATACAAAGACTTAATTTAATTATAATACAGCAGCTTTTCAAAATGCCTGGGAAACCTTACTGGAAAAAAGATAGAAAAAGTAAATCTGTAAGTATAAAGCAGGGGAAATTCTAGGTATCCACACTTTTCTTATTCTAACTCTGTTCATGCTTCCCCTTACTTGCTGTTCTCACCTTCATCTTCTCTTGAAACTGATTGCACCATTACCAAGATGAAAGGCAGAGAGAGGGGAAAATGTTGAGGAAGAGATGGATTCCTCGTAACCTGGGTTTAGCTTCCTACTAAAGTTGTTCATAATGAAAGTGTTAATCTGTGGCCTGGAGGAAAGCCTGGAAGGAAAACAGGCAAAGCAGGCAAAGCACCAGTAAAGCAGTTTAATTAAGGGTGTAAGAGAAGTATCTTGAGCACCATTACAGCTCTGAATAAACATCCATACCGGTTCTTGTGCTGTTCAAGGTGTTGTTTCTGGTTCCATCCTAAGACTGAGAAGAAAACTCTTCTGTGAGATTTACACCTCAAATATTCAATACCTTGTTCTTCAGTGCTTCATATTTATAAAAGGAGCAAAATATTGCAGTGGAGATACACTGTGTGGTAAGGATCCAAGAGGGAATTTAAATTCATGACAGCTGTGATACAAGAAATATATTTTGCTTTTATGGCTGGATTTATTTTTCTCTTGAAAGCAAAAAAAAAAAAAGCAGAATAAATTGCAGACAAAAATGGTTTTCTAAAACTGGGCCACCAGTAGTTATATTTTTCAAGCTAACCCCTCACTTACAAGCACTATTCAAAAGAAGCACAGAAAAAACCTTTTCTAACATTACACAGTGTAACAATTTCTTGCAAATCGGTAACTTTGCACATCAGACAAAATTCTTAGGTCCACAGGGTAAAATCTGAATAGGATATTCTGCCCTTCTGTTCTATACTGTGGAGCTCAGTGATGGCAATAACGAAGCAGAACACAAAAATATTATGACCTTTGGTATGCACTTGTTTTAGCAACATGAACCACATGTGCCGTTTACAGACCAGCTTCAGGTAGGCAGCGTGCTGGTGAAATGTCACCAGATCAATGGTATCAGTAGCAATTGGCAAAATAATGAAGGAGTCTGCTCTTCAACATACCTGGAGGGTGACTCCTCCAAAACAGAGCGAAGACACATTACCAGGGGCACCAGCTGCCCCGGAAAAAGGCTGCTAGGCTGTGCAGACTCGGTATCTAAAGGCTGGGGTCTTTACACAAACACTCGGCAATTCAGCACAGTCTCTCGCAGAACATCTACATTTATCTAAATAAATTTCTTAGAGTGGTCCCTCACAGAATTGCCACCTCTAGGTGTAATTCAACGAGGTTTAGAATCAGATCCAAGCTTCTCTCCATCCTTATTATTTCACATTTTCACACAAGACTTCGTGATTATTGGTTTGGAACATTAAAATGCAAATGATAGAGGAAGCAATACATATTTAAATGTACAGTGTCAGCTTGGTATAAAAGCTCTTCTGGAACAGAATGACACTGTTTTCTTCAGTTACTTCTAAAAGTGGCAAAATAGAAATGAAAGGAGGGGAAAAAAACCTTCAAGCTTATTTGCATTCATGCTTTATTGGTCATGCTGAAAGAAAAAGCTTAGTAAGCTTGGAGGGGGAGGGAGAGGGAGAAAAACAGTCATTAGTGTAAATGCAACCAGCAGCTCTCTGAGACTTCCCAGGCAGCACAAGGAGGAGGAGGAGAGCGCGCCAGGAGCATTAGATTTGGAGCAAGGCTGACCTCCTCCCCACAGAAAAACAAAGAGGAGCTTTGACTTACCTGGCCTCTGTCACTTCTGGAATCAATATCCTCTTCACGTAAACACAAAGGAAAAAGAGTGAAGAAAGGGCAAAACCAGGGCAGAATACAGAAAGGCTCTCTGCCTCCTATCCCATCCTTGTGGGATGCCCTATTATTTTCCAAATTTAACTTCTGGCTAAGGAGTGACAGGAGGTCACTTATTCTCATGATGGTTTTTACAAAGCTTGTATGGTTACCAGGGCAATGAAGCAGCTTTCTCATTTTACTTTTTTAATAACACTTCCCCACTGCCATATTAAGTGTTTCCTGAAGAGACAAACCAAGACTTAAAAAGTGTGGAAGACATTTTTCATAGTCCAAAGTGTCAGCTCACAGCTGTGTGCTTTTTCATTCCCCATTTTCACTCCAGACTCAGCATTAGGACTTCAGTGTTAAATGCTGTATTTTTTGGGCAAAGGACACAGGTGGCTGAGCTATCACTACAAGCAATATCTGACCCTCTTTACTCAGGCTACCATAAAATATTCATGCTAGCTCCACTTACCTTCATGGATACATTCTGCTTGCCATGGAGGGACAGCAGAATTGGGTTCTGCTTAGGAAGAGTAGGTGTGAATACAGATTAGAGACATTCCCAAAAGGTAGCTCTGTATTTAGTCTGTAAACTCTCTGAAGCTGAAAAGCATCTGGACACAGGCCTGGACTGGCTCTCTGTTATGGAACAGCATGTCTTGATGAACCAACAAACTCAGCAGAAAACCTAGTTCAGGCCCTTCTCCTGCGTGCACCCACACACTCAGGTACAAACAGTCCCTCTCAGGTAGAGCTCAAATCAGTTCCCAGAATTTAGTCTTAACATGTCAAAAGTGTTTTTGCTGGAGGACTTTTGTCTGCATTAGCTTTGGCAGCACAGTGAGGAGAGATGGAGAGCAACACCCTTGGTTGAAGGAGCTAATGAGTTGGCAAAACTCCTGTCATGTGTACCAACCTCTAGTGAGAGCAGAATCGGAAGCTTTGAAACTCTTAGCCTTTGCAAGTATTTACATTTCAATTATCACAGGATTGGAATCCAGAAGATTACAGTAAAACAGAATTGAAAGAAAAATAGGAAAACCTCCTCTCAGGGAACTACTCGTTCATGATTTCTTAGCTGCACTTGTTTCTAAGTTGTGGATAATGAAATCTCAGAGTGAATTAGCTTGTTAGAACCCACTGCTAGCATTTCCCTTTATTACCACTTAGGCTGCCTTGTGCTCACTCCAAGGATGTGGTCACTTCAGCTGGGCTGCAGCCAACAGCTGTGGGTGGGTGTCTGGGAGGGGAGCTTTGCTCTTTTCTCTGCTGCTCTTTCCCTTCAGCACATGGAAAGCTGAGACACTTTATGTCTCTCACCCTTCAAAAAGTCATCTTCCATTATGTGGATTTATTCTTTTAAATGGAAATACATTCCAAACAGTACCATCCACTCTTCTGCCTCATGCCTGCTCTGGCATTATGCAAGTGAAAGGCCAGCTGTTCCCTGCTGTCTGAGCTCCAGTCCTTTCTGCCCCCAAACTGAGACAGGCAAAACTTGCTGCTCTGTGCCAGTACATGAATCACACTGGAAATTATGAGTGTGAATTAAAATAGCCCATGAAAAAGCATTAAAAAGCTCCTCTTCATTAGCTGAATATCAGCAACAGGGTAATGGTCACCAGAGGAAATCCAATGCTACACCCTGAAGGATCCAGTCAGTTACCTAATGTCTTTCTGGAGGAGATGCTGTCCCAAAAGCAAGTCAGTCACTCATGTGTATTCCCTTTAGTAAGGGTCAAACTGGGTAATCACCAAAACTGATTGCTTTTAAACTAATAACCTCCTTCCAAAATTTGCTTTGGTTTGGTCTGTGCTGGATATGTTTACAGTTAATTTGTGGTAATAAACTTCTTTCTCAGGCCTAATTACAAGTAGTACTGCCTAGACCAAAGTTTATCACCAACAGAAGAGGTTTCTCCTGCTTTCTTAATCCTAGAGCCTTTTCACTAACCAGGGTGCATGGTGGTATTACCCTTCATTTGTACTTACACCTCTTTTCTTCATAAGCTGAGCTTCTTATATATATATATATATATATATATATATATATATATATGGCCATATGTCCATTGTCATTTTGTCATATGTTCATGTCTGACTTTTTTCCTGGATGTTCCATAGATTGCCAAGATTTAGAGCATCTCCTCTACTGGGTGCTTCTGCAGCTTTTCGCTCTTCCAGAACTCAAATCCTTGGATTCACAGCTCTTGACCTCTGCAACCACTTTGTTTGACTTCTCCATTATATTCTCTGCATATTTTCAAAGATCTGTTTTATATTCTGTTTCCTACATGCTGTTGTTCTCTTCAATTAATGTCTTGCTTCCAATCTAAAGAGTGGTGGAAATTGAAAAAAGTCTACCTTGTATTTGGCTAAGAAGTCTCCAGAGGTGCAGTTAGCAGCTGCATTAGTAAAATAGAGCAAACTACTGTTAACTTGAAACACTCTGAAATCCCAGGAAGGAAGAAGACAACAAGGTTCATTGACAGCCAAAATGTAAAATTGGGGTTCAGATTCCTACACAGAGGAGCAGAGAGAGTTAGTACCAATACTGTTACATGTCCTTGTTCCAGAAAAGTACCTGTTTTCACAGATATCTCGTTGCAGTTACTCAAAGAGAGGTACTGGTAAATCTCATCATCAGGGTACAGATTTGGTAGGAATATCATTTAGCTAATAATTAAGGATAACCAGAATGCAAACTAGGTGTTCCTCTTTAGCTTCCCAGCTTATCCAGGGATGTATAGGACATCTGAAGTTGCTGAACAAAGCATTAATTATACAATACAATAACCTGATAGATATCTAGTCACATGATACCTTGATTTTTAAAGCAAAATATTCTATATGTGTATATGGACAATAAAACCACTCAAAGTTACCAAAGTTTGGATTTTTTTAAAGCAGGGATACACAGGTTTATGTTTCTGTGGATAAGTTCCATTATGAGCAGCTACAGTTCAATCACAGAGCACAAGTAGTGCCCCCATTGTGCCTGAATCCCAGAGGGTAAAGATGATGGTATCCTTTGTGACTGAGAACATCAGGGCTTGGATGGTGTGGGGATGGCTTGCCTATATTAATTAGCAGTGCTGTGCTTCTCTGTCTGCAGCCTCATGGGGCTTCTGCTCCCAGGTGCCTTATGCTTCCCCTGGGAAATACACTCAAGCCTATTTTGCTTTTTATTTCAGGATCCAGTTCTGTTTCCCAGACATGTAGGGAATTGGCCCAGTGTGTCACAGGGAGACACATCAGCCTAGGCATTAGGTGAACAAACGGGTTGGCTCAGCTCCCTCTGCTTCTGCTTTAGTCAGAGGAGACACCCAGGCTCAAGGATCCCAGGAAGTTGTTCCCATGAGCCAGGGGGTGCCTGGCCCCTCAGCCAGCACACAAAGGGCTTCACCTCACCCAAATGTACCTGGCCAGAAGTGAAGTGTCTCAGCTGAACGGGTGTCTGTACCACCTCTGTCGCCAGCGGCAATGGAGGGAGGCAGCTCTGGCTGATTCATCCCCTTTTATTCCAGGTACATGGGTAGGTGGGATGAATCATTGTCTGGCACCACCTCCATTGACTGCAGAAAGAATTAGGCAACTAACTTAGGTCAGATGCTTAATTTCTAAATGAGTAAAATGAGGTTAAAGTAATCCCTCCCTATGCTGCACTGTAATGGGAAGGCTAATGACTGCACATTATTTGAAGAGAGAGGCTGTTTCTCGCCGCAGTAAAATAAAATCACTTTGTTACTTGTTTTCAAGCTGTGCTATTTGTTCTGATGGGTGGATCACTGCTGTCTAATACAGCAGGTAAAATGAGAGGAGACATCTAAATCACTGATACAATATTGCCAATTGCTTGTATCTTATGCTGGCATCTCACAGCATGTTCTGTTTCTTGAAGCCTTAGGCATTGAAAGCAAATGAGAATACCACCTTCCTTTTTTTAATATAAACCAGAATTTCATGCTTCTAGTCATGCAGAAAAAAAAAGAGTGAAAAAGCAAGATCTGAGTATGCTATACAAAGAAAAAAAACTCAAAACCAAATAAAATGCACCAAGGATATACTAAAAAATAACAACCCTCCCTCATTTAAAGCTATTTTTCAAGTCTGACCCAAGATTTTCTTCTTTATGCTTTCAGTAGTTTTGCTCTGTAATAAAATAGAAGGAGCCCTAAACTGTCTTGCAAACTCCCAGTTAAAAAACCCGACAGTCTCCAGCTTGAAGTATCCACTACAGTGTGGTCAGTGAATGACACCCAAGGCATTAGCTTTGTCACCTGCTCCTACACCAGCTGGACCCTCCAAGAGTCTCCTTCTATTTTCTTTCACACACAGGGGCCAAGTGCAAAGCTCAGAGACCATCTCTGGCTGTTGCTTGTTAATTGGCCTGTTGTGTGAAAGTAGAAGAGAGTTCAAAAAGGTTGGGCTACAGCAGATGCAACCAAGGTTACAAGGGTCCTCAGTCAGGTGGAAGAGTCACACAGTAGTGGGCCAGACAAAATATTTCTACTTTGACTTGTTATCTCGTTAGCTGTGCATTCCTTCAGGCCACAGGGCTTCTATAGTCAGCTACAGGTCAAGGCCTGTGTCCCACCCAGAACAAGAAAATCTATTGTATTTCAGCATGTAACAAGGTTCTTTTCAAATCTTGAGGAAGCCAGTAGAAGCAAGGCTTTAATAATGAGAATTAATGAAACAATGTACTCTAGGTATTGAAGGGTGATTCAGGAAAGCACAACCAGCCCCACAACGAGCAGTTTCTTCACCTGGGGATTTGGCAGAGGGAAAACACGTAAGAGTACAGTTCTCAGTTTGGAAGCAATGCTGCGTAAGCACGGGAAGGATAGAGTAGGAGTCAAAAAGGTTTCTGTTACTATTTTTCTGACTTCTAAGTAGGGTTGCTGGTACATGCATCTTAAAATGAAATTAGGAAGAGACTCAACGCAAAAGGAGAGTTCTTATCACCCAGCAACTGGAGATTCAGGATTCAAGCCTTGGCAGTTGCCTTCTGTCTTACTTGGGCAAATCACTGCTCTCTCAGCCTTCATTAAGTAGCTACATTTGAGATGGACCTATTCTACTTCATGTTTCATGGATTGTGGATATTTTAAATCACCTTTGAAACACTCTTTGAAATTCTGCAAGGCAAGGAATTATATGCAGCGCAAAGTATGACTAATGTTTGTGTGAGTCATCGATCGTGTTACCAAAGATAGTTTCAGAGAAATGAATATGCACAAAATAAGGCTGATCCTGCAAATTTCAAAGATCTCCTGCCACGTGTGGGGTGGATGTGAGTACATCAAACAGAGTGCTGGGATTTTCCCAAGCGCCCCATGATAGCCTGCTCCAGCCTGCTGCCCCGAGAGGGAAAACACTGACTGCCAAGCCAAAACTGAGTGCTTTGGATGTCCCGCCACGACCTGTGGAAAAACAAGGAAGCCTGGAAGAGTAAAAAAGGCATCTCCTCCATAAGCAGATGAAATTTTGGGAATACTGACCTAAAATGCCCCGCCTGGCCGTGGTGGCCGCAGAAGCACTGATGGAGAGCTGACCCTGACGAGCCAGCCATCTGCTACACACAGCACGCTGCAGTGGGAAGGAAGGCATGTTGTGCTCCAGCAATACTGTGGCCAAACAACCAGCAGCAGAAGCAGTCAGGGAAATGGTCTTATTCTTTTGGCAAAAGCCTCTCCGTGTATACATACGTCTGTTCTCTCACCCACCCCCTGTCTGAATGAGAAATCAGGGCCTTCTTGACATGAGGCAGCACATGCCAGATGCTGAGCAGTCAACAAGACAGATGCTGCCAGGGGGACAAAAGAGGCAATCATATAAATACTTAAAAGCTCCTTTTAATCAAAATGTTCATTGTCCTTTTTAAAAGGAAGGTACTTTTTAATAGCTATTTGATTCCTTTCAAAGGCAAGGAAGGAGTGGAGGAAATATTTCTTTACAAGGATAGGGCATGCCCTTTTTCCCCCATAAATATAATAACTTGTTTGAAACTTTCTTCCTTTTCTTTCCATAGTGTTTTTTCCCCATAGGAGCTTATAAGGGAAGCAAACTTGGGACTACTTCTTTGCTCATACATATTTCAATTTTGTGTACAGTATGAACCGTGTGTATACTGAGGAAGAGTTTTCTCTGGACAGGATGGCACAGCCTTGGTAGGAACTGATCCCCCACAATGCCCCCAGCCTTCTGCAGCACCCAGAAATCTGCCAGTCCCATTAGGTCTATGAAAATCTGCCTAACAGTCTCCACTGTCTACTTTTGCTGTTTGTTTCTGTATTTATTTCTAATACATCTATTGACTCCCAGTCCTGCTTGTAAGAGCAAATAAAAGATAAGCCTTTCCTTGATACGGTGTAAGCATGAAAGGGAAATGCCTGCCTCACCAAGCAGTGCCCAGACCATCAGCTGGCAGCATGGCCACTGCTGTCCTAGATTCTACATGCCAGTGCTCACTAGAGTGGAATTCTTTGCTCTTCCATAGCCAGGTGCTGTTGCAGTCGCTGCCTGGGCTGCCAGAGAGGACAAAGGTTTTAGCAAATGAGAAGTGGATACAACACTTAGGCTTGCTGCTCCCTCACCAGAGCACGTCCTTGCTCTGAGGAAGGCAGGGCAACAGCTGTCTAAAAGTTCACTTTAATTTTAAAGCCCAGCTGCCCTCACAGTCTTTGGGAATGGCATCATTGCCTTTGCCCTTTTCAGCTGCGTGGAGAAAAGGCAAAGCTGTACCGCAGCAGGACGTGGCGTCCCCAGTCTCCCAGAGGCTGCTTTCTCCCAGCCTCTCTGCTTCCCTCCCCTCTCCCTGTGAGGATGCTGGCATGGATCAAGAGCCGGCTGAGGTCCCAGGGGATGGCACCATCTGCAGCGAGGCTGATGAATTAGATTCTGCTCACCAGTGGCAGGCGGCACAGACAACACCCTGCCTACTCAGCTGAGGCAGAGGTAATGATGGGGGAAGAAACCTTGTTTTGTCATTGTGTCTCTTCCTGAACACATTCCAGACAAATGTTTCCCTACCTTTTCTCATTTGTGAAGGCAGTCTCTGCAACGACTCCCACAGCAAATTCGCTGCCAGCTCCCATCTTTAGGATCCCACAAGTCCCAGCCATGCTCTGTCATATTTTTGGTACATAAATAGAGTAAGACCAGAGTCATGTCTTTTTATCCCATTGTCTGTCTCACCTCTGCGTTAAGTCCCTCTTTCATGTAGCACAAAGAATTCATAAGTAGTTTGGTTGATAATCACAGTCATGTCCAACACAGGTGCTCTTACTCAGGTTTTACTTTGCTTTTCACTTAGAAAGTGATGCCAGACTTTCATCTGGTGATGGATATTGTCAAACCTGTGGAAAGCTCTGCAATGTGACCCCCAGATGATTACTCAAGAGTGTGTTCCAGATGCGTTGTGTCTCCATGACTAATGGCTGCCAGATGGCTGCTTGGGAGAGGGCAGGAAAAGGTACCATTTTGGCATGTTTTTGTCTAACATGACCCCTTGATCCTCAGGAGAAAGCAGACACATGGTGCACAAGAGGTGGTGTTGCTGGAGAGGCCAGATTACATACAGAACCTCAGGAACACCTTGCTTTGACTCACACCATCGTCGCTTTCTCAGCTCTGTCCCAGATCACGAGGGTTGGTTTCCTGCATACCCAAGAGCAGAAAAGCAGGAAGAAGAGGGAAGCCAGGCTGTTCCCATCCTGGCAGGAGCTGAGTGTTTGCAGGGCACAAATCGCAATAAAATCCTTTACAGGAATCACAGTGAGAATCGGTGCTGGGGTGGATGCAGCCCTCAGGGGATGCATCTCTCCTCGGGGGTCAAGAGGTGTTCAGGTGTTGGCACAAGGGTGCTGCCAGCTTGTGAGGGTCCTGCATGCATGAGGGGCATGGCCCAGCTACAGGTTCAGGCTGGCCTGAAGGGCCTCAGTCATTGCAGTTCAGGTTTCTCATAGCATCCCTCTCCCTGTAGGAAATGTCATTCATACCACATTCACAGAGCAGGAAAATATTATGAAAATGCCAGCTGATATGAGTGATTAACATATTTAACAATTGCTGTTCGATTTTACCCTCTCTTCTGAGGTACTGCTCCTCCTAAACTTTTTAGATTCCACATGAAAAAAAACCAGAAAATTTGGAAAAAATCATTTGTTTTCTATTCAGATCAAGGTCTGGTGGTGATACTGCCAGCTAACAATGCAAATAATGAAAAGCAGTTTGTCTTTCTGTGCAAACCTCACTACCGGTGACTCAGGTGAAGAGACCAAGTTAACAAGGGGTAAACCTTCCTGTGGCAAAGCTTTTTTCTGTGCCAAAGTACACAAAGAAATGTTTAACCTTCAATGAACAGCCTGGTTTGATAGAATAGCCAAGAGCTGAAAGGTGCCTCTCAGTAGCAGAGAATCCTACTGCATGGAGGTGAGCACAGAGCTGTTGCCACCAAACCTTCCAGAAGGGTGGTTCTTCTACCCACCCTAACCTACATCTTTGTGCCAGAGGAGGGGAGGGCTCTCAGCTCCTTTTTGCCTCCAGACCCATCCTGCCAGTTAAGATTCTGGGGTAGCTTCCTGCACAGTCAGAATTCATTCTCTTTAATATGAACTCTCAGGACTGGAGCACCTTCAATTATTTACTGATACTAATCTATATAATGAATGCAACTTTTTGTTCCCATTCATGAAGTGTCCACAAAGAGGAAGTGTCTTTTACAAGCATGTGCTTTCTTACAAGAGTTTGCATTAGTTCAGGGTTTGTTTTCGACTTAATGGCTTTGAGCATTAGAAGTCTTTTGCTGTGCAAGCTGCGACTAAAGCAGCCATCCAAGCTCTTCTTTCGTTGGGACAATCAAGGAATGGCAACTAGGACTTGCATTCTCTCCAACTAACAAATATTGAGTGTATCTACCATGATTTTTAGAGGTTTTTAAAAAATATACCCAGGAGTGTTGTGTGGGCACAGCTTTTTTTTGACTGCTGGTATTTATGATGCTTGGTTTCTACAGTAATTCTGCAAGTCAGAACCCATTCATGCCTGTAAAAGGTAATAAAAAGGACTAGAGGCACCAGCCATGTGAGTCAGCAGCTGTTATTTTTACAGGCATATTTGAATACTCGTTGGTTGTATTAACCAAAGGGTCCCTCTTGCCAAACTAAACAAAATGTGGCATGGTGCATGGTAGAGGAAATACTGTCAAAGAGGCTGTATGCAAAACCTGTCCAAGCAGAGGGCCAAGTTGGGTGTATTCTCAAAATCTTTTGCAGTATTTTAGATAGCATTGCAAACTGAGCATCCCTCCAGCCTTTCTGTCCACTACCTGAGGAATGAATGAGTCAGCAGAAGGGATCCAAAATCATTGCTTCACCTCATAGAGCTCTTGATGGCTGGCCACACTCCCCCACAGCTGCACACACATGTGGAGGAGGCAGTTGCATAGTGCTTCAGCAGTCCTCCTGGTAGAACTGACTGGATTCAGTGCAGACAGTCCACACCACTTACTTCTCCAAACAGCACAAGTGATGTCAGTGACTCTTACATTGTCCCTGTCCTGTTGACACCGCAAAACCTCCAATGAAGTCTCATTGAATTCTGTGAAAGCTGGATCAATTCAGACTTTTCCCTGCTCCCAACAGCCTTTCACAGCTCTGAAATGCATCTCTGAAGGCTTGATTTCAGGTGCTGATGTTCAAGCCAGTGTAAAAACAAAGAGACTGCAGAATGAGTGTGTCTGCAGTAGCACGTAAGATATTCAGCTCTTCCTTGCAGTAGGAGGCAGCTGATTCATGCTTCATTAACCTGAACGAAATTTGTAATCTTCCCTCTATCCCTAAGCAATAATTAACAGCTGAGTGCTTAATGACTTCATGTTTTACTAAGACTTCATTTTTCACTAAATATAAACCAGCACATTTACTAGCACATTGAGGAGTATTACCATTAATAATTAAAAACTGAACTACAACTGTCCAAATAAATGAAAAGAGAGTGTTTTATAATGCATTATTTTTTCTCTTATATTGCATTTAGTCATTTCCTAATTTGCAGCATCTACTGGTTAACTGCAAATTAATGCTATTCTGATGCACGTATGTTTTACCAATGAATTTTTAATATCTGTACTTATTCTCTCTCTATGAAAAGTACCTGTGAGTGCAACTGGGAGAGAAAGCAATTGGCCAGAAGAAAAGAATGAAAGGTAAAGAGAACAAAAGAAACCCACAAAACACCCAGGAAATATCCTACATTGCATCTTGTCTTTTAATCACCAGGACTCAGGGGAAGATATTTTGCTTTGCAGGGCTTCTGAGATTCTTTGCCCTGTGGAAAATTACAGCAGCTTCCTCAGGACAAGACCTGATTTTGTCCAATTATTTGGAGAGCAACATACAGATTAACATGTGGACTCAAGAGGAAAAAAAATGAGATAGAAAAGAAGATTGATAATCATAATTAAAAGTCTATGAGACACTCATATTTGATGCTTTGTTACTGAGGTAGGTTGTATTGTCTAGGTGCCAGTGGAACTTTACAGCAAGTCATTAGCCATCAAATCACTAATACCGATTTTAAATCAAATAATGTCTCTTTGAGATTTATCTGTAAGAGCTTGGGTGTCTGAAAAATAATGTGGTACTTAATCATTAGACCAATTAAGGGCTGCAGGTTAAATATGGTACGTAAAAGAGAGCCAGTGTTTTCTGCAAGACAGAGAACTCCGGACCCCTGTTAAGTCAAATATTTGAAGTCAGATCTGTGAGATCAGAATTGGACCTAGCCTTTCAGATTTTTATCTTTTTTTCACAGGGAGATTAAAGACAACACTACATTACAAGTCATCAACTGCTGTGGCATATAATTTTAAATGTAAATATTACAAAGTGTGAGAAAGAAAAAATGGATTGAATAAAAGCATGTGCCTTTTTTTTTTCACCTTATAGTATAATTTACATACACTCACCTTCCTGTTTACGTTGTAAAAATAGTCAAAGTCAATGAAAATAAAATCACTTCCTAGCTTGCACTTTAAAAGAAAGCTTGAGCCTGGAGGAAATTTCACAGCTGAGCTGCAGGTTCATGGGGAGAAGGAGGCTTTATAACACCAGTGCTGCTGACACAACCTTCAGTGCAGAGATGCTGGCAGTTCTTACCACGTGTGCAAGGTCTTTTAGTTTAAGAAGTGATAAAAAAAATTGAAGTCAGTTTGCTTTCAAAGGCCTCACTTTCGGTCTTACTATGGGAGGGTTGCAGTTAGGGGGATACATAATTGCAATTCATGATCTCTCTCTGACCAAACCCTCTTTAACGCCTTTTTTTCCGGACAGAATTCCTTTCGAAGTGACTGAGAAGCTCTGAACAGGGTATTATAATATATAGTTATACAGCAAAGCCCAAATTGCTCAATATAACGGGGAGGACCATAAAAGCTGCAGACACTTCCATTAAGGAGGAGAGAGGAGTCATAGATAAAGCTGCTTCTCTGCTTCCAGCATTGTACAGGTTCTCCTCTTTGCTACATCTCTATGGAGGACTCAAAGCACTGTGGCAATGCAGCCTGCTGTGCTCCTGCTCACTTGGGCCATACAGTCCCTATGTATCCTGTTGCAGGACAGGTTATTCTAGGAGACGCTGGGGTCCTCTTTCTCTGGTCAGTGGAAAAAATCCCAGCTAAGTATTTTATCCCAAAGATGAAGCCCAAGGAGAAACAGAAGAGTGAATGAGGACATGGATTTACAGATTTTCCTACTATGGCTTCAGTATTAGGGCAGGGCATTTCAGGTTAACACAGATAAGGCCCTTTTTGGTGCCTTCATAAAAATTGAAATAGCAATGATAAGTACTCTTCATGCTCTTTTCTTGGGGGTAGCTCTAAGCTGTTTAATGTCACCTCACTGAAAATCCACAGTAGTTTTCTCTCTAAGACGCATTTGACTAACTTTTTACAGCCCTCCAGGCAGGGAGAGGGGCAGGAAATCGAGATGGGTGGCAGGGACACAGAAGCAATCTTACATGATTTTACAGTGAGATCTCTGGAGAATGCAGCTGGGTCTCCATGACAAAGAGTTGCACTGCTATGATGTGTGCCAGAGTACCAGTAGTGACTCTTCCCACACCACTGCCCTGCAGCTCCACTGACAAACTGCAACACCAGCCCCACAGGGATCCCTCTTGCCCCTGGGCTTATTGGTTTAGTACTTCGGCATGAATCGCCATGATCATTCCCCGCCGGCACCTGCTTGTTTGTGACAGGTCCTCATGAGAAGCATAATGAAAGAAATGCACCCAACCCACAGTAGTGTGCAGCACATGGTATTAAACACACTCCCTTTAATGCCACCCGAGGGACTGTCATCAGGACACTTTGCAATACACCAGCCAGGGACATTATTCCAGGCCTTATTCTTTTTGGAAGTCTCTGAGTCTGAATAAAGAGCTGAGCTTTCTGAAATTACAGCTACCCACTGCCAAACGCACACTACTTTTCATTATGTGAGCTGTGGGCCACATTTCTAGATTACATGTTTGTAATCCAGAAAGTAGAAATCAAACACCCTCCTTACCTGTCATTTAGCCTCCAGTTTCTAAAACACTAGCTTTTGTTCTCTACGCTGTTAACTGTTTCCTCACTATTTATCTGTTACAGGATTTTTGCTGTGGGGAAACAGTCATCTTTTGCACCAGCATTTCACAGAAACCAAAGTGGAGCCTTGAGGGAATGTCTGGGACACAGGCGACGTCTGCCGTGTCACTTGGTTTCATATCTCTGGGAAGTCACAAAGCGGTGAAAGCCTGAAATGGAAATGCCTTTTCCCATGCCTGGGGGTTATGACCCCATCTGCTGCCTAGGCCACTGACCTTCAACTCCACACCTTGCATCCCCAACTCTGCTGGAGCTCCTGCCTCAAGGACTTGACTGCAGATGGTCCATGGGAGCCATCCTGCTTCTTTCTCCTCTTGACTCCATCCCTTCAGGGAGGAAACACAGACCTCAAGCTGCAAGAAGAGTCAAGGACGTGGCTCATCCTTACCTTAATTGAAAAATGCTGGAGGGACCCAGCCAGCCATCTGGCTTCTCCATCAGGTTGCTAGCACTGTTTCACAGAGAAGTCTTTAAAGTCAGGAAGCGACCCTGGATCACTGGTGAGGAAAGGAAGGGGCTACTGGCCAAGCATTTCTGATTTCAGCTTCTTGTGACCCCAAGAATACCGCAGATCTTTGCTGAGGGTTACAAATCAGCCCATCAGAGAGATAACTTGTTCAGAGACCAAAGTTACTTTGAAGATCTGGATTTTGGAAAGGAATGAAGCAAAAGTGAAAGGTTCATTCCTGTTCACCATTTCTGCCCGTCCACAAGAATCCAAGGAGTTAGTAAATCTGTCAGAGTTGTTTTAATAACTCTCAGCTAAAGCCTAATTCACTAAATCTGTCAATACAGAAAAGCTTTATTGCTGTGGAAAAGTAGATCCACTCAGTGCAAGCATGTATGTTGCTAAATGTGGGAGGATTATGGACATGGATAATCTCTTACTTTTGCTGCTGGTTTATCTTGTTTATTAACTGTCCTCTATTCCAGAAGTCTCTCTTCCCATATGCCAGGATTTTGTAGTGTATGTATAATTACAGAGGGACACCTATGCACACAGAGTTGCACATATATGAGTACCTACATGTACAGTTTTCTACATTGCTGGAAGTGCTGCCCAAGTATCTCCATTTAAAAAAAAATCATATTACTTGCTGAAATCTTTCTCAGTTGATAAGCTTTCTGGCTGAGTTGTGGCAGATCTGAGCAAGTTGTTTTATCTCTCTTCTTAGTTCTGTGGCTGGAAAATGGGGGAAACAGACTTATGAATACAGCTCTTTAAGGTGCCTCAGGTTCTGGAAGGCGGACGGAAGCTCCCAGGATAAAAATAGAGGACATGACCTGGGACATGTTCAAGGTTACGCAGAAGTTCCTGATGACTGATGCAGGCATTTCATCAGGCTCTGCATGAGACACTGGGCTATGCATTTTCTGATAAGGCTAGAAGGAAAACCAGAACAGGTACACTGTTCTTTGCACAGCTGCACAGTGTCCATCCTTCCAAAGGAAGAGGTAAAGGTTCTGCCAAAACAATTATGTGCGGGTGAAGTGAAAATCTGTGTTTGTATCAGGTACATGCACACGCACACGCACGCACAGGGTTACTGGTGTAAAAACTCCAAAGGCAACTTCATCACAGTCATTTCCCTGCAGCTGGCTTTTCAGCCTTGAAAACCTAAATGTTCTTCTAATATTGGACTTTTGGTATGGTGTTTTATGACTTCATTTGTCACGTAGTTTTTTCTTAGGTACTGCCTTTATTTGTGCTTTAAACTGGAGGATATGTGGAGAAAGGGTGATAACTTGCCTATAATAGGGGGCAGAAAGAACAATTTCCCTGCCTATTTTTGCACAAAACAGAGGCAAAATATTCAGTGTAAGAGAGTTTTGATGATACCTTATCTTTCAAGTCTTTCTCATATTTTCCAGTAATGGTGCTATTATGTATCTCTGATTCTTTTTATGATTACAGCCTGTGACATCCTAGTTCAGTGCATGAATTTATACGTTTGCAATGATATGGAAGCTTTCATTTCCACTTCACTGCTTCCCTTATCTACCAGCTGCCCATCATTCTCTGTCTCTTTGGCGCCTTCTCTTTTTTCCTCACTCCTTCCCCTCCTTCCCCCAAAAAGAAGAAATCAATTTTCAGTTGAAAAATAATCTTGGCATGATAACTTTCTGACCCTGGGTGGAAATACTTGTTATAAATGAGACCTGCTCGCCCCACATCAGTGAAAGGGGAGATGAACTAGACAGCACCTAAAATGGAGAGGGTATAGAAATCCAACAGATGTGCAGCAGGACTACCCCATGCAGGACTGGGAAGGCTGAAAAAAGTCTGTCCCTTTGCTCACCTGGGTTCTTTAATCACAGTGGCCAAAACAGTGACAATTTTCTTTATGGCCTGGTAAGGATGCAGGTGGCCTGGAAAGACTTTTATTTTGGTGATACACAGGAATAACAATGACTGATAGATCAGAGAGCTCTGATGTGTCCTACCTAAACCCAGATCCTTAAACCCGGGAAGGGAAGGGAAGGGAAGGGAAGGGAAGGGAAGGGAAGGGAAGGGAAGGGAAGGGAAGGGAAGGGAAGGGAAGGGAAGGGAAGGGAAGGGAAGGGAAGGGAAGGGAAGGGAAGATGCAGTAGGTGCCATCGATGTGGCCCATGGACATGGTACAGAGCTGGGAGCTGACCTGCCTCAGGATGATCACACACTGTGGCTGCAGATAGCTAGTGGGGGGGATTTGGATCTCTTTTTTGCGGAAATCCTCTCACCTTTCTGACCATAGACAGAGTCTAGGAACAGGTGTCTAGCCTTGGCAAATAAATTAAGCACAGTGAGCATTTACTCTTCTAAACCTCATTCATCTTTCCCATGTGCCTGAACTTCTTTTTAGAGAAATGGTTTATTTTCATGATATGGGATCTTTCTGTTTGTTTGGGGGTTGTTTGGGGGTTGTTTTTGTTTGTTTTGGTTTGGGGGTTTTTTTGTTTTGTTTTGGGTTTTTTTTGGTTGGTTGGTTGGTTGGTTTTTTGATTTGTTTTGCTGTTTAGTTTTGGTTTGGGGTTTTTTTTTGTTTTGTTTTTTTTGTTTGGCTTTTTTAATTTGTTTGTTTTTAAAATAGCATGGATAAAAAAGACTGAGGGAAGAGTTAGGCACTGCTGACTTTATGCAATTAAAGCCACTGAGAAATTTAACTCCATGTAGGGAGGTCTGCAGGCCTGAACCTCTGTCCCATAATCTTCCTGCCATGAGCTGCAGAACACTGCTAGTGGTGGCTGGGCTTGTGCCTCCAGGGCTGATGCCATTGCTCCCTGTTGTCACCTTGGCCAAGTCCCTGGTATGCTCCCAGTGCTTCTCCTTACTGCTGTTTTCCTGAACCCCATCTGCTCCCAGGAAAGGGGAGGAAGGTGCAAGCCACAGAGGACAGGCTGACCACCACATTTCTCTGGCTCCCACCCAGTGCAGTGCCAAGGTAAAAGCAACCGTGATACCCTGGCAGCGGAGCTCCTCTGCCTCTCTGCTCACAAATAGCTGTGTGATTCACTTAGCAGCCTGCAGACCACAGCCTCTGCTGCTGTAAAAGGCTGCTTCATTGATTCCAGGGAGCACTTCAAGCCTCTCCACAGATAATTTAACCACAGGTGTATTTTATCTCCACGTACTTTCCGGGAGTTACACATGGCCTTCCCAGAAGCAAATTTGGTTCATTGGGTTTTAGCCTTTGATAAATCCCTTATGCAAAATATAGCTTAGAAAATGTGTATTTATCATGTTCTCAGTAAAAGTAAAGAGAAAAAGCCGTAATTTCTTCAGGGAAAAAAAAAAGCAAGCTGTTTAGTCTTCAAAATTTCCTGGACAAAAATTAAATAATCAGCTTAAGTTCTATTTCCTATTCCCTTCCCCGGAATAATATTAGTTTCTGCTTTCACAAAGCACATAGATCATCCTCAGCAGGAAGCCAGGTAGAGTACATTAAAGAAGAAATGATACAGTGGAATGGGGTTTATGAAGAGAAGAGCAGTGCCTGGTGGTCTAACCATGAAACATTGTCTGACTGAGGTAGGTTTAATCTTCTGCTACACAGACACCTTCTAAGCAACTTATCTTCTTATGGGATATTTTTAATAGCTTTTTGGAAGCAATGAATAAGGTCTTTCTCAGTGTCATGCAGTGATCCAGTATACTGCAAATCATTCAAGCTACTAAAGGTGCACAGACCTCAGGATTTTCACATTTAAAATAAATATTTGCTCACTGAGCCTTGCTTGGAGCTAGGCATAAAGCAAGGTACTGCCCCAAAACAGAACTTCGTTACTGCAAGTCCAATTTACCTAGATAAAAAAAAAAGAGATAAAATTTGGATTCCTGTCCAGGAATCCAAAAGCAGACTGAATTTAAGCATCATTTGATTTGAAGGCCTTTTTAAAAACATGCAATAATCATAGATTATAGCTCAAATACAATTTCAAATAGATGGTGGTCAACAAGAGATGCTTATGTCTAATTCAGGCATAGCATTGAGATTGGCCATGTTTCTGATGAAAGGTATATCCATGTTCTAGTAGGAGAACTTCTGTTGGGGAAGAAAAAAACAGCAACTCTTACAGCATAAGCAAACCAAAAAAGTTGTCAATTAGGAAATGTGACCCTGGGCTGTGTCTCTGCTTTTCTGTCATTCACCTCCTCCAACACAGATCTGAGGACTTTACTCCAAGAAGAAACCTGGGTTACCAGCCCCTTTAATATCATGTCTCAGAAGATGATGAAGGTGCTGGGGGGGTCTTGCACTTCTGCCTTCAGCTTGTGTTGTTCAAAAAGAGAATTTGTGCTGCTGCTGACGATGCACGAGCCAGCGGTGCAACACACGGAGAACTGCAAGCGCTGAGGTGGATGGACCACAGACACACCTGGGCCCACAGCTCCCACCTGGCTGGTAAGCTGGTGTTCCCCAAGGAGCAGATCTATTTAATTACAGGCACCAACCACCCATGGTCACTTCATGCAGATCTGTTATCAACCAGTCAGGCCTGGAAGCACATTTTTCTGATCGAAACTGAAAGGAGTGTTTATGAAATCAGCCTTTTCCCATCTTGCTGCTGTTTTGGGCCATAATACAAAATCAACTAAAAAATTGCTGCAGCTGGATAAATCTGAGTCAGTTGCCCTTAACTCGCTTTATGGCCCAGGGAGAGGAGATCCCTGTTAGGTTAGCTAAGCTTCCGCTCCTTCTGTGTGTTGACACCTTTGAAACAAACCATTGGTGACAGGCTACTGCTTTTATTGCCACCTTCAAAATGGGAAAATACTGTTGCTTGTCTCCATCTCCCAAAGGTTTTGCAAGACTTAATTCACCCACTCCTCTGCTCACTCCTCTTGTAAATGGCTTTGAGGTTCCTGAAGAGTAGGAAATTAGCAGGTGTATGTAAGGTCATGTTAGCTCACCCCCCTTTGTTATGATGTGGCTCTGTGTGATCAAGTTTTAGAGGAAATATTGTGCTCAAACCAGTGCTAAACTCAGCAGGAGTGAAAATCTTGCATTGCCTAAAAAGCAGGGTTTCTCTTTTGGCATACCCTAATACACTCATTCCCCATAAGTGTTCATGTTATCACTTCTGCTTGCCTTGAGATCTCAGCCATAAGTAAAATCATTGCTAGAAGAAAAACAAAAGAGCTTTCTGGACTGAACTATCATTTGCATTTTTAGTGTTGCAGTCTGTGTGTGTTAGAGTGCAGGGGCTTTCCCTGAAAGTTGATTTGGTCTGAGGAGTGTCCTTTTTCCTGCTCTTTCTTCATCTTCACAGTTTGTTGTGCTCTCCCACTGCCAGCGCAGGGACTGCCTGAGTGCCAGCAACACCTTTAGCGGTGCTTTTGTTCTGACAGCTTCCAAGGGCCTGGTGCTGTCAGCAGGTTGGCAGTGGTAGGACACCTCCAGCAATGCCCCAGAGAAAGTGTTACTGTCAGGAAGCATTTGCACAGGTTTCTTTTTTGGCTGTGGCTGGTGGTGGGGACACAGGCAGATTGGCAACTGGTGAAGCCAAGCAAAGCAACTGCTTCAGTCACTCCAGCTCATGTACCTTTCCCTACCTTCCAGTCCAGGTGTTTTTCCTTCCAACATGGGAAATGTGGCTTAAGCAGACACACAGGAAGATGTGGGATGACAGTGATTGCCTACATTCCGAGGGACCCTGCAGCTGCCAGCTGTGATGTGCCAAATCCAAACCTGAACCTGAGATCTCCCAAGGGGGTTGAGCATGAGGACAACGTGTGCTTTATGCAAACTACCCAGGTCCCTTGCTCCCCAAGGGCAGGTGACTGATGCTTTGCCCCAGCACAGACCTTTCACAGTTTCCTTGGGCCTTGGTGAATGGTGGAGTTCCTTCCCCCATCCCAGCACTTAAAAAGAAGGAAAATAACAGCATCATGTTTTTAACTGAGACAATTCTGCATTGGTATCAAGTTTTACTGTCATCCTGGTTGTTAGCTTTTTATAATAGAGCCACTGAGCTGGATCCTTCATTGCATGCACACACTCAACACTGGCTTCACTGGAGCCCTGGCTGGTGCCCTGGGTATGGGTGCTACCAGAAACACAGCAAGGATGCAGTCAAAAACCTTTACTCTTTTGTAAGTCCAAGGTAAGAAAAGTTTATAACCACTATTAGAAAATGAAGTAAGAACATTAGGCTACTTCTGAGGGCTTTGTTGGGCTTTTCTTCCAGCAGGTTCTACATAATGTAGTTAAACCAACATCAGGAAAACAAAAAAGCACATATAGGGTCACAAAAAATGACCAGGATAGGGCTCATATACACTTGGCTTCCCCTGTATGTGTGTGACAGTGCTGGTCTGAGAGCATCCACTTCTTTGTGAGAGCAGGTATGTACTGCTTGGGCACAACTTGCCTTTCGTAGGAGTGGGTTCTGGTTCTTGGCAAAGCTCCTAGAGCTTGGATTGCTTCTGCACAGCAAGCTCAGGGAGCACTTCTAATGCACTGAGGTTTTTCCAGGCAAAAAAAAAAAATCTTTTCAGCTGAAATTACCATCACGAAACTTCTGCTGCCAGGCTATATAGGTTTATATGCACATGTATTTAAAGTACCACCGAAAGCAAATATACTGCCATGAGGAAAATGTCCAAGGAGATTATAATGTACACTAACAATGATCCAATTTATTAATGGTAAGTGACATGGGAAGGAAGCATTTGATGCGGGACCATCTGCTTGGAGCTGTGGCAGTTCTGCAGCGTGGGGCGAGCCGGAGCACAGGAGTTGTGAGTAAGCAAGGGCTCCCTGCTGCACTTTGACGCAGGTGGCTCTGTAGCTGTGAAAGGAGATTTTTGAAGGACATGGGAGTTTACTAATTAAAAAGATAAATCTCCTGAATTGCACTCCTATAATTACATTGTCATTACAGCAAACGCGGCTAAATTAACTTACAGGAGCATGGCTTTTGCCTTGCCCTGTTGTGTTTATGTACAAATCCCTTCATGTAGCAGCCCCTTGACTGCTTTGCTGGCTTGTTTAGTACCATATGTTTCATCCTGTACACTCCAATGGGCAAATAGAGTCATCTTAATAATCCCAATAACTATATCACAAAATCCAGAACATTGATTTTGGTCATATGGTGCTGAGCCTCCACAGTGGCAGGAGAGTCTGACTCACTGCCTGAGTTCAGGTCACCTGTCAGAACTCATCTTTTCTCCTTAAATCACTGCATTTGGTATTCCTCTGCCACAGCAATACACTCAGACCTTTGCTTCCTGCAGAGCTCAGCCATGATTCCCCACAACTCAGCGTTGTGCCTTGGGATGGCTGTGCAAGGTGTCTATGTGAGGCTGATTTGCACCCTGGGAGGCAACGCCAATTTGTGTTGAAGCTGGGGAGGGAGGGAAATGTTCATACCAGAGAAAAGGGACAGTAATACCAAAGTCCCAGGCTTTGCAATGAGAAACACAAGTGTGGTTAACAATCCAGTTTTTCCTCCTGTGCCATTTGGGTGATGCTGTTGGGTGACTGCTGTCAGACTGTGAGCTGGCAGGAGGGGATTAGGGATGTGCTGCAAAGAGCATCATGTGAGACAGAGAAAGGCAACACCTTGTTAAATGTGTTTAATATCAAATGCTAGAAAAAAAAATGCACCTTACTTCCACTGAAAGATGTACATGATACAAATAACAGTACATTTCTAGTCCTCTTGTCTCCAAAGATAACTTTGAAAAGCTTGATAGACTTAAACAACTGTTTAGCACCACAAAAAAGATGCTTAACTAATATCAGCCCAGGATGGTCCTGTAAAGCAAGATTCTATTGGAGAATGCCAAACCCATGTAACCTCTGTAAGAGCTGGGTTAGCTGTGGGCTGCCAGCTCACTTAGCAGCTCACCCATGCTGAGTAGGGCAGCACAGCCTGTCCCAGTTCACCAGAGAGCCCACAGTGGATGAAGCGTCTATTGATGCCCAGCATGGTCCAGCTGCATTCCCTGAGGCAAGAGCAGAGAGCTCCCAGCAGGTTTGGAGTCACTGTGAGGGCACAAATAAGCTCCCCAGAGGCTCATCCACTGCCAAGCACAGTTTCAAGGGCACTGATGGATATGCTGGCCAGAGCTGAACTGGGAGACAGGCAAGAGCTGAGCAGAGCTGAGCACTACTTCCCTGGCAGCCTAAGGGCAGTGGCCCGAGCTGCCTGCCACTGCTGTTGGCAGCAAACATGAGGCCTGGGACTGAATCCTGCCTCCCTATCTCCCTTGGGTACCCTTCTGATGGAGTGGGGAGGGGAGCCACTCTTTTAAAGCCTTATTAAACTATCTGGGGTCACAGAATGTAACAACATCAGGGGTTAGGAGTAACATAAATTTCTAATCCCAAGGCTTTTAAAAGCCTGGCCCTGGGGAGGAGCCCCAGAGCCAATCATTTTGTGTCGCTTCGTGGAATAAAATGTCAGTGCAAGAACAGCTCCAAGTTCTTTGTATGTCTTTGCAAATCTTTCTTCTCTGAAATGAAGCAAAACAACAGGACAGTAACTCTCATTGTTTGGCTGGCTCAACATCCAGCTACATGTCAGGAATATCCATAGGTCAGCCAAGTCACGCTTGTACAGGGGGAGAAACCCTCACTGTCTGTGCTCTTTTATAGGCATACAAGCTTGGTCCTATGAGGCAGGATTTTATGCCTTGCATACCATGCTGTTAATAATCAACAAGGTCAAATGTTCCACTAAGACAGGGCTGTGGATTAATCATGGCCTTTGGTAGCCAGCTTTCAAGAGGAGTGACACTGCCCTCCACCCCTTCTGTTACCCTGCAGGAAGTGTGGGTGGATGGAGAGGAGAGAACAACAGGAAGGAGGACAAGGAAGGCACCAAGGGGTCATAGTTCATAAAGGATCTGAACCTGCCACACCTTTTCCAGCATCTGGCCTGCTCTGAAATGGACAATGGGCAAGTTTGATACTGTCATTCAATGGTTCAGGCTTCAGAGGATCTTTCTGCTGAGAGCCATCCTGGGAACTTCCTTCAGATGATTTTATTCCTGACTTCAGGATGAGAACCAAAAGCTGACGTTCAGCTCCGCCACCAGTGGCTGCAATGGCATTTTGCCTTGGTGAATTTTGTCTGGTCCACTGTCTTCGAGAGCTTCACTTTGTGTTCAGTGATGGCAATTGCAAATAATTTCTTCTTTCATGCATTTTTTTCCTATAGGACTCAGAGAACAGGATCATCATAAAGAAGAACAGGGAGGTCAGCACCTTTCCTTTTAACTTGTGGAAAAGTCTATACCTTGCACACTTCATTGCCTTTCAGTGTCCATGATGAAAGTAAATATGTGAAGCTTTGCAGCACTGAGAGGCACAGGTACCATAAACTGGGTACTCACAAACACAAATTTCAGTTCCCCTGTTTCCAGGAACCACACACAGAAATCAGACAAACGACAGCCGCTGGCTTCATATTTCTCCTCCATAAGTGCATCCAAACAGGTTAACAACACAGCCCAGCACAAGCTTTTCAGCAGTACCTGTAAATAACTTGGAATTACCAAATTGTTCTGCTGTACTCATTCCTCACTTGGCAAAGCAGAGACCTTTGCAGTTCCTCACACTGCCACTATGATATATTTGTGTTGTAACTCTGCATTGCCCATGAGCTCTCCCCATGAATCCCACATTGTTAGCACCATATGGGTATAAAATAAAAAATGATCTGGCATACAGATGGAAATAAAAGAGGCAATCACAGGTGAAAAGTCTGCCGCATGGATAAGATAGAAATAGGATACTGGCCTGAAAGCAGTCACTGATGGCATTGTTCTTCCTTCCTGCTGTAAGGCACAGGCATCACTTCTGATTCCCCCTGGGCTGTGGGGAAAATAAGGTGCTATACTGAATGAGGAAGTGCCTCAGGGCACAGTCAGCTCCCTAGTTGCCTCTAATCCCTGGAGGGCTCATTCTGCAGCTGTCCTTGGCCAGGTGGTGAGGGCTTTCCCCTCTGCTCAGCCCTGCTACCAAGCTCAGCAATGCTGACTGCTGTAGGCAGTGTCAACACATTACTCAAGACTTCTCCACCCCCTCCCCACTGCTCCCCTGGCCCACCTGCGTGGCAGGCTCAGGAGCCAGGAATCAGAAAGGCAGACACGTTCAGCACAGTCACCCTCCCAGACTTTTTCCTTCGTGGCAGCATAGTAAAGGCTCATGCCCCTGTCCCATCACCAAGTGATGGAGCTGCAGGAGTAATCATGGTGCCTGGCTGTTCCTGTGATGGCTGAAACCAGATTCACCTCCACTGCAGTCTAAGGCAAGGGAACGATTTCCTAAGGCAAGTGTACACGCACTGAGGTATGTATATGCTTCTTTAAATACTCAGACAATGTGGTTACTGTCAGCCATAAAGACTGGAAAGGAAAAGAAAGGGGGCGGGGAGAAGAAGAAAAGCCACTCCATGCCCATCACCATCCAGTGAAACAAGTCATGCATTCAAATATGGCTTCAGGGCTGGGCATTCTCGGAGCAGTTTTTTTACTAACAGCACTGCTCCATTTTTACTCTGTATTTTTTGCACAGTAACCCTGGCAGTGGAAGGCGTGACAAGTCCCTGTTCCTGTTATGCTACCTTGAGCTGTTTCAGAGACCTCCTGGAGGAAACACCTTGCTGTAAACCTTTTCTTTTCAGCATATTTTACTTCTGTTTGGTCTTTTTCCCCCTGAAATGTATTTATGGGTTACTCCTGAAGAGTGTATCTGCACTGCTGTCATGAAACAGATGTCCTTGTTGTCTGATCTGACCGGAACCAAGCACTGTGCCACTGTATCTACACAATTACCACTGCTATAAGCTGCTTAAACCAGTCCTGGTTCAGGAGTTGCACGCTAAACTCTGCTGCTTGTCCCAGGAGTGCACTGGGAGTATCCCCACAGCAGACCCCTGGCACCAAAGGTGACAGCAGGGTTATCTCTAGTAGATGTGGCCATGGTGGCCAGGTGTGGTCACCTTCCCCCTTCCTGGGAGAAGGAAGAGCTTATGATGCAACTGTCGGACACGTGGAAGAGGCACACCAAAATGCAGATTTCCATCCCTCCATCCTCCAGCTCATCCATGAGCTGCCCCTTGTGTGGAGACCCAACACCATAGCCAGAGCTCCTCAGCACATTGTGGGGGTCTTTGAAAAGCCCCAGGAAAGGGTTTCAAGTATGCACACAGCCCTGCCAGGAGTATTGTCTGTAGCTACTGTTTGCCAAACCACACAAAGAGTCTGGCTTTTCTCAGACCTATTCAGCTCTAGTTTTCAGCCTGTATGGTCACAGCTCATGAGCATCTTGATAAGCTGTGGTGCCCCTCCTCATAAAAGTTTCTTAAAGACGAAGTGCAAAAGTCTGGAATATGTTGGAAACCTGTGCACTTGGAAAGAAAAAGGCTAGAGACAGAACTGGTAAAGTTTCACTGTCTTGAGTTTTTAAAGGCAAAACCACACTGTCATGCCTTCATTTCACTTAGTAAGCAGCAGCAGGCTGGAAAACTTTTTTTTTAACATATTTGCAGCCAGTGTGCAGAGCTCAATAATTAAGAACAACACTGTATTCAAGACACATCCAACAAACCTTGATTACTATAGATGCTTCTCCTCAATTTAAATTCAGTTGAATCTATATTTAACAGGTTTTGTGCTATTGCTATTGTCATACAAAAGTTCTTGGCAGCTGCAGGGACCATAGAGAGCTGGCTGACTGAAAAGCAAGAAGGCGTTGAGCTCTTCTTTCACGTCCTCTCCTGCTAACTCTTGCTTCCTCTGCTGCCAGAAGCCCACACACTTCTCTGAGAGGTAAAGTACATTAGTACTGTAGCAACTTAATCTAGCAGAGTATATGAGGCCTTAAAAAAAATATATTTTAGATGTATTTTAAGCTGAACTGGTTATTTATTGTTGAGACCACTTATGCTTCATGACATAAGCCTTTTTTTCTGCTGCTTAAAACTTTGACAAACGCTTTAGGTCCTGAAATTTTCCACGCTCCAGTGTCCTTTCCACAGTGAAGGAGAGATGCCGCCAAAGGCCTCCTCTGGTTTTTAAAGAAACCTCTAAAACCCACAAGAGCATAGCCAAGCAAATATCTTCCCCTAAAAAATTACCTATTTTGGGTTTGGTTTAAAGAACCCACAGCATCCTAGTTCAAAGTCAAAGCCTGAAACCTGCAGCAGGAGTTGCCTTTTGTGAGGGACAATTTTCATTTTATCACTGCCATCCCAAGCTGCCTCAATTTGACCATAATGTCGGTTTGATGAAGCTTGTTAAGGACTGCTGGGTCTTGGTTAGCTGTGGGAGGGCCTGGCCCAGGGAGAGCGTGACATTCCCACCGTGGTTGTTCTGTGCTCAGAGCAGCTGTGGCAGCGGCAGAGCCCTGCCCTCCCCCAGAACATCTGGCTGCCTTACGCCGCTATCGTGCCCCATGCCGAGTCCCCTGCCCCCTCCATGTGGGCTCAGAGGGGCTGATGGGGCAGAGCTCCTGCACAGCAGGTTTTGGTGCAGAACCTCTGCACCTCTGAGACTCTGGAAGAGCTTGCAAGACCCTGCGGTGCTTTGCAGACCTCAATACATCCTTGGTGCTGCGAGGAGAAACAGATGGCTGGGCTGTGGCAGACGACTCTTTCAAACCTTCCTGGTGGCAGTAGAAAAACCTTTGGTGGGCAATGCAAGCTGTGCTGTATCTCTCAGCCTCAGGCACAGGGGAATGAACCCAGGCTGCATAGCTGAAACTTCAGTGGTGTCACTGATGAGTGTGGGCAATGTGAGGGTGCTGCCCAACTCCAGGCAAAACGGACAAGCAGGAGTACTCACAAACACTCTTTCTTTGGAGAAGCAGGAAAGGCAGGAAAATGAAAAAGGTTGAACAATCTACCACACCACTTCCCCATCATACACCCCACATACATTTCTCGGTTCAGAAAAGGGGATTCAGAGCACAAATTCCAGGTACTCAGAGACTAGAATATGCCTGCATGAACCCAGTTTTTTGGTTTTGTTCACTCATTAATAGCATACAATCTTTAGAGCCATTGATTTGGCCCCTCTAGTACACAGTATATGGACACCTTGTGGATGCATCATGGCTGGATAGAGAGAGAGTCTCCTTTGGTGAAGAAGTTGTGTAGTGAATGAGTGAGGGAAGGGACTGCAAGAGGAGAAGGAGCAATTTCATGAATTTTGAATATTGGCTCTGAATATTGCCTAGGAGCACTAGATGTTAACACCGCCTTTGCCACAAGGCTCCCACACAGAGCAAAGGTCATCATATTTTCTTGTTTTCCACGTGCCCAACTTGAAATTTGGGCCCAGTTTGAAGCAGAGATGAGCCTTCAGAGCCACAAAGATTTCCTTTTGTTTCCTGTTCCTCAGTCTCATAGAGTTGTTCTGGAAAGAATTTAATTGATGTCTGAAGTCCTCCTGTGTCATACTGATGAGTCCCATACAAAAGCCTGAAGGAAGCAAATAGCTCCCATTTGACAACAGTGCTTACACAGCAAACTGCAAATAAGGCACTGGGCCATGTACTGCACAAAATAGCAGTCTTCCTTCTGAGACCACTTCTGTCTTTTCTGTGCACTCAAGCAGGCAGCAGTGTGTAAAAGCAATTTAAAATTTCTCTTCCTTGCAATGCCTGCAGGAAATTTGACAATGATAAGGAGAGTGGTTCTCTAGGCTCCTGGCTTGCTTGCCAAGCTTTCCTCTTCTTCCTCTCCCTCTCGTATTCAGATCCATTGTTTGCCATGTCTACCACTTTGGGGCAGGGATGAGGCAGGGGGTGGCTCTGAGCACAACAGGGGCCTCAGCTAAAAACAAGTTTCAAAGATTACTTCTGGTGTGATTCATGGGTCTGTCCTGTGTGGGGCCAGAAATTAGACTTCAGTGGTCCATGTGGGTTCCTTCCAACTTGGAATAGTATATGATTCTGTGATTCTATGATTCTATGCATGTCTCAAATGACTGGGATAATATAAGCATGTACACAAACCTCATGCCAGTCTTCTCCTTCATGTGCAGTTTCTTCTTTGCCCCCTGTTTTCTCTCTTTGTTTCAGTGAATGTGTAGTCCTGCAATGTTATAACCTAGATCATCTTAGCACTCTGGCTTACAGCCAGACAGGGACAGAATTGGGATGGGACAGCTGGCAGGACACGAGGCTGCAGCAGGGCAGGGTGGGCATGGGAACCAGGGCAGATCCATGTGCTGCTTACAAGCAGCATGCAGGAAACACCTGGAGGGAGATTTGAGTTTGATATCTTGACAAAAATTAAATGAGAGCTTGGCCTAGTAAAACTTAACATCACTTTCTATTTTCAAAGCACTTCAAAAACATCAACCATTTCACCCTCATAATACCACCCTGAGCAGGGTGAGGAAGTTAAAGGCTTGGTAAGGGCAGAGCTTAAGGAGCTGGGCGCTTGTAATTGATTGCTAGAGTTTCTAAAGAATTTAGATCCTCTGAGGTGCTTCACCAAGAGTCAGATTTTGAGATTAATTTTTTGAGATGAATGCAGCTGCAGACCTACGGCAGGGCTTCAGCAGTGCCTCCTTCCCTCTGCTGGAAGATACTTCTGGGACTATTTGTCTCCAGCTCAGATTTGCACAAGGAGGCAGCTCTGCCACCTGTCACAGAGACCTCTTGTCCCTTCTCAGGGACAACTCCTAAGGCTTTTTTTTTCCTGCAGTCTTCCCCAGTTCCCAAACTGGGAATCCTCCTGGGTCCCCCCGCACTGAGGAGCACTGCCAAGCATTGCCCTGTGCTGAGCTTTATTATGCAGAAGCAGTGCTGACACCAAAAAGGCCTCACAGCATGGAAAACGTGCCCTCTGGCCTCTGGCTCACCCTGCCCTTGTCATCGAAGCATTTCCTCTCCACCACTCTCAAGCTGTTGCACCAGCAAAGCAGAACCTCCTTGTTTCCCGCAGTTCCCTGCAGCCTGTCTGCCCTCACGCTCGGGCTGGGGAGGGCAGCTCCCTCTCCTCCTTCAGCCCACAGCACACTGGCAACAGGAGCATATCCATGCCAGAAAGATCCAACCCAGGGCAACGAGTGCTTTGCAACCGCTCTCCAGCTTGTGGAGAGGTGAGGAGAGGGCAAGTCCAGGATTTGGGAATGATAATTATATCTAAATAATTTTCCATTTTGTGGAGTGCATCCTGAGTGTGCAGCCCAGCTCAGGGCTCTTCATGTAGCACCTGAGGCCATTATTTTCTCCCATGCTCGTCCCAAAAGACTCCTCCAAACAAAGCCCCAGACAAACAGCCAGGGAGGCTTTTCATGAGCCTGAGCTTGCTTTAAAGTGGAAACCACATTTCATCTGCAGTTCCCAGGTTTCAGTGTGTGAGAGCTATTGCACCGAAGAGGAGAGAAAGCTGGGACACATAAGGAACTGCTAGCCCTTCCCACAAAATTAGAAAGGAAAGACACCACCAGGAGCTACACTTTAGTGGGACACAGCAGGTGGGAGGGGATTTGGGAATATTGCAATGCAGGCAAGGGTACTAAGCAGAAGGGGAGAGAGCCTGCCAAGAATCAGATCTTCAGTAACAATGTATGAATCCAGCAGAGAGAGAGGCTCCCATGTTTTTTTGGGTTGCATACAGTGGCCTATTGCAGATCTGGGAGGAATGAGACTGTCAGGCAGAGAGACCTGCCCTCCCTCCACAGTGAGACCAGGAAAACAGCAGTGGGAGGCAGGGTTCTCCCTCCCCTTGCAGGGATCTCAATGCTCTCAAGCAACCACCTACAGACAGCTGTGCTTGCTCTGCTGAGGCACCAGCTTAATTGGTGACATGGCTGTTTATCTTTAAAAATACACAGTTGCCCTTGCAGCCTGTGCAGCCACTCATCCCAGTGCTGCACCCAGGCATCACCAAGAACTCTGACAATGCCTTACATAAATGGCGCTGCTTTCACCTGGCTCATGACTAACAGATGGATTTTCAGAAATATTTAAATATTGCAATTTGCAGATAAGAAGTATGGGTTTTCTTGAAAATCCACTAGGCACCTACCTGCTCTAAACCCTTAGGTTTCTAAATGCTTTTGGAAATATTGGCCCAGAGATGTTTAAACAAAATCCTCAAGCCACCCCCGCCACCCTAACAAGCTTCCACACATTTCTCAAAGTGACCCTTGGCAGCTCCCAAATGGACTGAAACACATTGCCCGGACTGAGATTTTTAAGGAAACAAAACAGCAGCTGAGAACATCAGTCACAGCAAAGCCTGTTTTGGCAACACAGAGAAACTCTGGGTTAGGTCATGTGCAAATGCCACATGTGTGATTGCTCTTTTAGTTACAGACTGACATTGATGTGTCTTATACGAAAACAACATCACTTCCCCCCTTTGCCCAACTCAGTATTAAAGGAGTTTTTAAGTTAAAACAGCAGAAGACGAGCTGCTGTGAGGGGCTTTCCATCATATAATTAAGTGCTGGTCCTCTCATGTGTCACATGTCTCATGTGAGAAGGTGGTGAGAAGGGGAACATGGCAAAAAAAAAGTCTCAAGAGGAGACCACATCCCCAAACACAGCCAGGCACATTTGGCTGTGCATAAAACACTGGCAGGATCCAGCTGTGCTTACTGATCCTCCAAGAGGTTCTATTATAGCATGGTTTTTAACCAGGAAAACTATATGCCTTTAAGCCAACAGGGAGACAGGCAGACATGGAAGTTAGGCAGGGCAAGTGAGATCCTTTAATGCCAGAGTGAAAGGAGAAAAGAAGATTTGCTTTCGTCTGTCTTTGCAGGAAGGTTGGCCTCGCACAGTGCAATGTAATGAGATTCTGCACCTCTTCCCTTTTTCTTTTCAGTTTTGCTAGGGAAATGGCAGGATCCAGACAGCACCATCCTAACAGGTACAGCCATTACATAGACCCTCAATGAACCAGGGTGTGCAGTGATATCTATTAAACCATTGTATCAAATATGAACCAAATATACACCAGAAATCTGCATCACAAGGCTGTTCCTAGCAAGTGCTACTTCTGTCTCATTAAAGGTATTATTTCTGTACTGCCTTGCTGCTACTCAGGAAGGGACCCTGTCTTTCATCCCAGATGCACATCATGGTACAGGCTGAGACCCATGGGAAGTGTTGAGAGGCAGGGATGGAGCAGAGAAACAGGGTATGTTTCCAATCCCCACAGAAGCCACTGCATGGAAAATGCATCTCTTCCAGTCCAGGCAGGGTAAGGACAAAGGCAATGAACTGTTACACAGAAAAGCACAAGAGAAAAAACTATGAGTAAAATCAGTGCTGTCAGCACACCTCCTTAGGATGAGCTTTTTGTTTCATTTTCCTTATTTATTTTTCATTATCCAGGTTTTGTTTTTATTTTACACTTGCTGTGTGGCCCCAGCAGTGCCTTCCTGCTGCAGGGATCAGACTTCCTGCACCCACAACCTGCCTTCATGGCCCCACACTTGCACAGGGCTCCTGGGACACACTGCCAGCCACTGAGCACCCCATGGGACCACCAAGTTTCCCGCTGGGGTCATGGGAACTGAGTCAAGTTGTGGCCCACGACAAGCCCAAGGCCAAGTGTTTAATAGGCAAAATAGTGGCTCAGCAAGTATCTGCTGTGCATAACTCAATAAACAGGCTGTAAATCCCATTTGGATAATGATGCTTCTCCTTGTGTCTCAGACAAAACCCCACTGGACTCTCACAGAATCAACTGACTGTCAAAACTATCTAGTTTTTCTAGTGCCCAGCTACAAAAGATCCGAGATTGCTGGAAGGCTGGAAGGACACGGTACCACAGCCTATAACTCTTCTAATTAGGAGTTATTTAGGATTTCTGCCATGTGACTCCTGACAGGAAAGCAGGCCCCTTGGGCTGAAAGGTTTCCAAGCATCCAGCTTCCAGGCTACAGCTCCCCTGCAGTTACATATTCAGTAGTACAGCAAAGGAAGGAGTGGTAGGGTCACCAAACGGGGACAAAAGGGTGAGGAGGGGGGAGCATCGGTCCCCCCCCGCAGTTCTGCCTGATTCTGTATTTCCCCCAATGCCTTGGAGGTAGCACAGCCACCTCTCCTTGGGCCAGGAGCAACATTCAGGTTTCAGCACTTGAGGCTGGAATTCACATCTCTCCTTTTAGG
The DNA here is from genome assembly GCA_026261815.1 of Monarcha castaneiventris obscurior. Lineage (NCBI taxonomy): Eukaryota > Metazoa > Chordata > Aves > Passeriformes > Monarchidae > Monarcha > Monarcha castaneiventris. Next base: position 6,174,839 of record JAMPIT010000472.1, read on the forward strand.
GGTATAAGATCTGCATGGGTGCCCCTAACAGCTGTGGGAGAGCAACAGACAATGACTTGTAAAAGTCGATATATGCCACCTATTTTGACAACCTATTTGATGAAGATGACCCCGGGTGGGCTGATGAGAGAATAAGCTTCAGAAAACAGATCCAAGAAGCTGATGGACCTCTGTAGATAAAAGAAGAGATCAAACATGAGCTATATCTTTCAGACCTTTGGTTTGTCTTTGACCACCAGCAGTATCATGGGAATATGAGTATACAGCAACAAAATGAGCTCTCTATATTGGACTCTCTTCTTCACCTTCTCTGAATTAAGGAATAACAATGAAATGACTGAAAAAATAAAATAAATATCAAGGAAAATAGAAGAGGTTTCCATTTGTTCTGCTTGCTAGAAACCTCAGGGATGCCTGTTGCATTAGTGACAGACCAAAATGTTTTCTACTTGCCTTGGGAAAATGGCATTACACAGCAGACAAACTTATAAGAGCAACATGTGGGAGCTTAGCTTTGCCACTGCAGTGACACTGGCATGGACAGAAGAAAGTCATCAGTAATTCTGGTTAAGGGAAGAAAGGCAAAATCCAGGCCAATTAGCTTCTGAGGTAGCCCAGAAAACCTGGCAGCTGCACAAGGAAAGCAAAGAATTCAGAGAAACACCAGACTGTGAGGGATCAGCCATGAGAAACACATCCAGATTCTCAATCCTTCTCTAAATAATAACTTTGGAACAGAGTTAATCTCTATGATACTGATCTAATATAATACTATTGCTGTTCCTGAGCCTATAGCCAGAATGGCCCTGCATGGGACTGGAAATAGCTGATGTGAGCCCACAGCTGTCACAAGGCAGAGCATGGACCAGCTCCTGGTCTGCACACCATCAAGGTGCTCCTCAGGAGAGTTGGCTCTGGAATCGGAGATGAGAAAATCAAGGCTTTTAGTTCACAGAGGAAGTAAATTCTTGTCACCTGGAAGGTGGAAAGGCAAAAAAATATTCTCCTTAACATTCCTCTCTGACTTTGTACTCTTAATATTCACCTTATAGCACAGTTCAGTTGTATCAACTTTTTCTCTCACTGGACCATCACTGAGTGTAGACATCTACACACAAAAGGCCACTTGGCTTTCTTGGTGGTGACATGGCCTTCCCTCCCCTTTGCTTTACTCTCACTGGGAGTTCCCTTCTTCTGCACCCTCCTAAGGGTAAGTGGTGCAGGACACCTGGGCTTTTCCTCCAATGGGAGGAGCAGGTGCTACATCTCAACATCCTCGGCAGGACTGCACTCAGGGCACTTCCTGTGTCCAGGGCACTTCTTGAGAGTGCAACACAGTTATAGGGTGATTTTGCAGGGAACAGCTTTTTATCTAAGACAGATAGGTTGAAACAAGGGAAAACAAGGAAAGAAGAGCTGATGGTGGGGAAAAAAACAGTGAAATAGAGAGGAGCAAGAAAAGTTTATGCTACAGACAGAAGCCACCTGACCTGTGCACCCTTGATCCCATGCTGCCAAGACAAAACCTTTTTTTTTACCCTGGCAGAAGTCACAGCTACCTGAAGGCTGCTATAACTTATTGTGGGCTGCCAGTATTCCTGTAAAGCAGTTGCAGCAGATATTGCTGCATGAAAGGGAAACCCTGTGAGTGATGTCCTCACGGCCAGGCAGAAAGAGCAGGGTCCTTGCTCTGTGGCATTAGGGAAGCCACTGTGGCATTTCTCCATCACTGCAATGCTAATCACAGAATAGTTTGGGTTGAAAGGACCTTTAGAGGTCATCTAGTCCAATCTCATTGCAATGAGCAGTGGCATCAATTAGATCAGGTTGCTCAGAGCCTTGTCCAGCCTGACCTTGAATGTTTCCAGGGATGGGACATCCACAGCTTCTCTGAGCAACCTATTCCAGTGTTTTACCACCCTAATTGTAAAAAGCTTCCACCTTATATCAAATTTCAATCAACCTGCCTTCAGTTTAAAACCATTACCCCTTTCCCACCACAACTGGCCCTGCCAAAAAGTTTGTCTCCATCTCTCTTAGTGAAAGGCTGCAGTAAGTTCTCCCCAGAGCCTTCTCGTCTCCAATGATGAGCTGTTGTCTGCATCTCAGTCTTAAAAATACTGGGTATCTTCAGCTCCCGAGCAGTTACATCACTTTTGTGGGTCTCACACTTGTGAGATGCTGGGCTGCAGCATCCAGCCAGAGACGGGTACTACACACCACTTACCTCAGCATGTCAGAACAGGTGGTGCAAGGAGATATGACTCAAACTGAAATTGAGGTGTTTACCTTAGGGGGAGCTGCAAAGAAAAAAAAACCACCCAGATTTAGAAAGCTTTTAACACCATAAATGAAAGGTGAGCTCACCACAACAGAGCTTGGGATAAGTGCTGGCTGTGGGAATGTCCCTGGAGGGGAGGATGGCAGGGCAGGGGCAGCATTCCGGAGGACAGGTGCAGTGTTTCCCCACTTGCCCCATGCAGGAAGGTGCAGGCAGGCTGCAGCTGTGAGCAGACAGCCTCTGATTCCCAGCAGGACTTCCTTGTCCCTGGGATGAGTAGGAGAACTGAGTAAACAACTTATTGGGTGGAGTAGTCTGTTAAAGATGATTTCAAAGAAAGTAACTGGGGAAAGCTTTACCCTTTTTTTGCTGCTTCCAGGACATCTACGATCGCAGAGCCAGAGCCTGACTTGCCATGGTGGTGTTAGCTCTGCCCAAGGACAGTTAACTCTGCCTGTACCTCCAGCTCTGGATGATGGCAGTTCCTTCAAATGTTTCAAGGATTCCCCGAGGAGCCCCAGTCATGCTCACCCACTCCTTGCCCCCGGTGCAGAGGTTAAAGCAGAGAGCCTGCCTAAGTCCCTAGACTCTGCTGAATTAGCACTCTGCCTCATCCCTTTCCCGAGGACTATCTTTGCTGCATTTAGAAGTGCTGTTTCCTTATGAGCACAAACAGCTGCTGTTCTTTCCAGGGGAGAGCAACAAGCTGGGCTTGAAAGCTCTCAGGGGACAAGAGGGTTTCACAGAGGAGAGGCAGACAAGAAAGAGAAGCTGTGAGTGACAGCCCAGCCATCAGGCCTGAGGAGGGAGGTCCCTCTGGGTCTCGCTTCAAAGAAATAGCTGAGAAAACACCAAGTGGAGAGCAGAAGCACTGACCCAGAAGGTGCCTGGCACCTCTGCAGTAGGATCAGTGGGAAAGAGAGAGGAGAATAGCCTGAGAAGAGCTTGGGAAATGCAGACATTTTCTCACACTGTGTTTAAATGGTATTTGGTGCCTCTGTAGCATGATATTTGAAATATTCAGGTCTCTACTAATGTTAATATCTTTGTCCTCTGTTAATGAGCTTCACACTCTTGGTTATTGCAGCCTTCTCCCACAGCTGAACAAGCACCTTTGTGAGTGGGCTGCATGCACTCCTGAGGACAGGAGTGAGTGGAGCTGTGTTGGCTCCCTGGGGTGGGCTGGGCCTGAGGAAATGGCAACACCCGTGTGGTGTCACTGTGACAGGGCAGTGGGGCAAACTTCAGGTTTGCCATCCCTGACCCTCCAACATTGATACCTCTCCTTTTCCTTTCAGGAGAGACTCAAATCTTGTTCAGGGGAGGCCTGGGACACACTTAATGCTGCTGTGAGTGCCCCTGCTTCCTTCTCACAGAACCCAGCAGTTTTGGGGCTCGGCTGAGGGTCAAGGCTTGCCAGCAGCTGGAGTAGCCAGGGGATGATATTCCCCTCTTTGTGCATGCTTTTACATGTGTATTTATGTGCATCTTCATCCCATAGTGGATGATACTGAGATGCCTTTGGCAGCCAGGAGAGAGTGGGGGTTTGTACAGATGCTGAGAGAGAAGAAATCACTGTTCAACTGAAGAAGGATGGGCAATAGCAATTCTGAAGAAAAACAATAACAATTTAAACAGTAGCTGACATTCTGTTTGGAAAGACAGCAGGAATATTTGTTATCTTTTCTGCCAGAGTGGCCCAGTCCTGATTTATTGATATTATCTTGAAGATAACAGAAAACCATATTCATCTACTTGAAATGAAAACCTGGGCTTTGAGAACAGTCGTTGACACTTTCTGAGGGGCGAAGTGATTGAAATCAATCATATTTTATAAGTCACAGCAGTTTCTGTAAGCAAGTCAAAGATTCAGCTGCCCCACTTGTACCAGGTTTCCTTCAATGGCTGCAATCCAGCTGTCAGAAACAGCTTCTCAATTCAAGTTCTCCTTGCAGTAATAGTGGCAAATGGATGGAACCATATGACCTCTCCACGCAAATGTCTGACCAGATGTGCAGTGTTCTGAAGGTGCAGACCTGACTGAAGACTAAACAGAATTTTTCATCCCAAGGCCAAGGCATACAAGAAGGTACCCCTGGCACGTGAAGGGTGAGGTAGAGGAAGGAGAAAAGACTGAGTTATGCAGGCTGCAATGGGAAGTGGAATGTGAAGTGACCGTCCAAACGACACAGCCATGGAGTAATTTTTTTGTGGAAGGAACCTCTGGAGTTCACCCACCTCTCAAAGAGGCCCAACTTCAAAGTAAGAGCAGGTTCCTCAGTGCCTTGACAAGCTGACCTCTGAACATCTCAGTTTAACATGCACAGTTGGTGCAACAGAAGGAAGGGATGCCATCCAGGGGGACCTGGACAAGCTTGAGAAGTGGGCCCACGTGAACCTAATGAGACTCAACCTGTTCAAGTGTTGCACTTCAGCAAGGTATTATACCTGGGTAGGCACAGCCCTAGACACGAGTTCAGAGGGGGAGAAAAACCCATTGAGAGCAGCCCTGTGGAGACGGACTTGGGAGCTCCTGTGGATGAAAAGCTGGGCATGAGCCAAGAGTGTGCACTCACAGTCCATTATGGACTGAAACAAAAGCAGTGTGGACAGCAGGTTGAGGGAGGGGATTCTGACCCTCTTCTCTGCTCTGGCGAGACCCCAAGTGGAGTGCTGCCTCCAGCTCTGGGGTCCACAGCACAAAAAACAACATGGACCTGTTGGAGTGGGTTCAGAGGAGGGCCACAAATATGATCACAAAGGTTGCTTCCAACCCAAGCCATTCCATGAATTCCACCAGAGAAGGAGATCCAGCCACCTCAAGGGGCAGCTTGTTGCAGTGATGAACTACTGTCACTGCAATTTTTTTCATAACACTTAACCCAGATGTCACTGGTTGCATCTTGTGATGGTTGCATCTTCTCCTTTCTGTATTTTGGAGAAGAGTCTGGCTCTTCCTTCTCTATACCCAGCCATCAGCTCATGGGATCCTGTCATTATTTCTCCATCTTAATGCTCTTATCCAGGCTGCACAAGCCCATTGCCCATCTCTTTTAGCCTCTCCTCATTTGGTATGTTCTCCAGCCCCCTAATTGTCTTAATAGTCATCTTCTGGCTTTGTCTCACTCTGTCCAAAACTGGACACTGCTCCTTATGCAGACTCAAAAGTGCCAAACAGAAAGGCATAGTGCTCTCCTGAGCTGCTGGAATTCTCTTGCCCGGAGTGTGGTTGCCCTTCATCTCTGCTGGGAGGTTCTGCTGGCTGCTGGGCAGCCTGTGCTCACAGGGTCCCCAGCCCTTTTCCCCAGAGAGGCTCCTGAGGCAGTTGGTCCCCAGCCCATTGTATGAGCTTGTTCTGTTCTATGTGCAGGTCTGTGTAGATAAGGCTTTTATCAGCCCATTTTCTCTGACTGTTGAAGTCCTTCTGAATGACAGTCCTAACATCCAAGTAGGTGATCTCTCCCCACCACCACAATTTGCTGTCATTCACATCTCTTCCAATTTCTATTTTCCTCCATGTGTAATCTTTTACTTGGTTAGCATTGCATGTGAAGGTGGACAAAATGACTGACAGAATGTGCAAATGTACTCCAGCATCACACATTTTTCCTGCAAACTAACATCTCCATTTGTATGTCTGGCAGCATTGCCTGTGCAATTCCCTTCTGATTTTTTAACACTATCAGCGGGAGACATCAAAAATTCCTAAGAAATACAAAAACCACGACAGTTGTCTCAGCAGGTACCAACCTCACGTGCAATGCACATACTCTCCTCTATTGCTAAAGCCAAAAAGTGGCTGATTATTAGTTCTTATCAACTTATTTGCGTATGTACGCACAGACGTCCCACTTAAGAGACTCGAAGAACATTTTTGTTTATCAAATGGTCCAAGGGCAGCAGAAAACCACCTTCAGCATTGCCTCAAGCTCAGAAACCCAGGGGCTCTCTGAAGCATTCAGCTCCACACCACACAGGGTCCCACACTTCCACTGGGGTCATTAATCAGTGCTTCACTATCACAGTGATGTGGGGCAGATTGAGGAGAGATGGTGAAAGATGAAGTGTCAATTAGTGCTAGGTGGGATACAAGCTCCTGTCCACCACTACAGGGACTGGGGCTCCATTCCTGCTTGCCTATTTAAAAATTTGACTTGTCTTACCTGTTTGCACAGCACACGTCTTGCTGGGTGCACCGATGGGGCTAATGCCAATCTGAGCTGTCTGCTGTCAGATGTACAGCCACAGCCTGAGCTGATGGCTCTGATACTATACCTCTGGCCCCTTCTGTCAGCAAAAAGTGACAAGGACAGCATCATGGTAAATCCAGAAGGTTAACAGAGAGATAAAACACGACTGTGGTCCAATATATTTGTGTATGGCAGCTCCTTACCGTATACAATTACCACGCCTGTACTTACGAAGTGCAAAGCACTCAGGTACCAAGCACAAATATTTGGTTATTTCCATGATCTTCTTGTTATAGAAAATACACCTGCTTTATATTGGCCTTAAATCAGAGACTTCAAGGAATTAATTTTCAGTCCACACTGTGCTCTGAATCAGTTTTGATTGAGCAAAGGCTCTTATGCCAGGCCCTCACTCTGGACGTGCAAGGAGGAATGCAGGAGTATGGAAATGAAAGCCTCCCTATGCTTGGGGTGGTGCACATTCTGCAGCCAGTGGGGTCAAACACAACCATCTTGTCAATGCTGTCAGCTTGGCTGGTTTTGAGGCAGCACACTGAAATGTCAAAGTACTTGGATCAGGAGAAGGTACGTGCAGGGATGGGAGGAAAGTAACACAGGCATCAGCATGCTGCTGCAGCTGCCACAGTGCAAACCTCAGCCAGCTCAAATGCACATGCCAGCCTGCTCACATACTCAGCCTGAGAGCTCCTCTGAATGACAGCCATGTAATTAATTAATTAGTCAATAAAAATATACACTTGGTTATTGTCTGTTGGTCACTAGTCACCATATGGAGATCTATTTACCCAGTACCACTAGAAAGATACCACCAGAAAGCCTTGACCCACCCTGTTGACTGCTGACGTCAGCAGAGATCAGGTTTAGGGACTGCTGCATACCTGTGTGACCAGCTGTTCTGCCTTTTGGGAACAGTTGAACAAATCCAGACCTTCTCTTTGGGGAGATACTTGGTTTAGACATAGATCTGCTTTTCTTATACAAACCGGATTTTCCTTCTGGAAAACTTGGGCCCAGCCCTTTATTTCTCATTATGTTGGCAAACAGATGCCAGATCTTCTTCATTTTCTGTTGCAGGAGTTTGGCCAAGTGGAGTTGATCACTCACCTGCCCAGTGCTCCCTTTCCCACCTGCGCAGGAGTGAAAACTCCACAGCTGATGACCCTAGGAGCTACCTAGAAGATAGGAAAAACTGGTTACTTTTGTGTCCTGGTGCCTCACAACTGAGGCTGCAGTAACTAAACATTTTAATCCTTCCCATTATCTTTGCCTTGAAGAATGTTGTAATATTCCATAATCCATTTTAATTTGGATAGGAACAACATGCTCCTGGAATGCAATGCTTCTCATGCTCTAATGTGCTCACTCAACTGCAATATTCAGAGAACTGAGTAATAGCAGCAATGTATAACCCTGATACAAACTAGGTAGTAGAAGGATAATCTAAATTGTCTTTCTGAACTCGTTCTTCATTAAATTCAGGTAGGACCAAAAAGAAATTCTTGGCTTGCTACAAAATAGCCAGCCCAGAACATGGCCTTTTGAGTTTTGAGTTCCCTTTATCAACATCCTGAGTGAACAGAATTTGTTGGTCTTTCCAGAGCAGCAGTGGTTATCATCTGCACTCTGTGTTTTCTGATGAAATTTATTACACCCAAGGTAGCATTTTTAATATATGACTCAATCTTTTTTCCATTACTTTGTTTCTGTCTCATCAAATGGACTTGGTTATATTATTTATGGCTCAAATCCAGCCAGTTTTCAGTGTGTATCACATGGACTTGGTACATACTTACCTAGTAATTAAGTAATTGCTGTGGATGGAGCCTGCCTTCAAGCATCATGCTTGGAGCACTTCTGCCCACTTTGCAAGCCTCATCATACATAAACATGCTTTGTCATACCACAATCAGAAACTGAAGATGCCTGTACAAATTTGGAAAAGACATGGCCATACCATCTCAGCCTGTAAGCACAGCAGAGGCTTAAACTGACCATAGCTCAGTGGACCCGAGGCAGGAGAAACTCTTTGGCCCTGTTTGACCCAGAGGTCAAATGTGGCAGCTGCTGTGCTCCACTTGAGTCTCACCATCTATGAATCAGTGCTCTCTCCCTAAGGAGAGCCAGACCTGGTCAGTCTGCAAAGGAAGAGCAGCACAAGTGACTCATAAGAGATGATTCACTCCTGCTGAGAATACAGATGTCCTGATGGAGATGCTGCAAGTGCTGTACTGAAGAAAGCCCTTAGTTCACCAGAGGTTGTTGCCTGGATGCTCCTAAAGAGAAATGCCAGACCTTACAGTGCATCTATATCTACAGTGTTTTCTGCCTCTGTAATTCACAGTAGGATTGAATCAGAGCTGAAGACCAGAACAGCTGATCTTGTACTTGTTTATGTTGTGTTCACCACTTCCCTCTTAAAATAAAGCAAGGATCCCTTAGCCAGGCACACTTTTTCTCACATGCCCATTTTTGGGTGTCCATTACACCACGTGGCAAAGCAGCATGGCCACCCGTGCCCTGAAAACAGTCTCTTGCTTTTTGTTTTGGGGTGTTTCAGGTTCTAAGCTGGTGTTTTTAAGTCTGTGTCTTAATAATCCCTACTTGGACCCCTGTTTCTAACACCACCCCAAATCCTACACTCTGCCCTTCCCTCTCTTACAAAGGGGCGATTGAGAAGATCCTAAGTAGGATCTAGTACAAGCTAAAATATATTGAGTTTCCTGGGGAAGCATTCCTGGTACAGCAAAAGACCCAGTCCTGGGATCCTGGCCAATCTGAGAAGCACAGGGCGAGAGGGTGAATAACTTCCCATAGATAAAGAAAATAATGTTCCAAATCAGTGAAAGAACAAAAATAAGGCCTTTACATCTATATTTCCATTTATATGTGCAGGATAAATTGTACCTGTAAGGTACCCACATTGATTATTGCTATTATCTCATGTGTCCCTTTGGGTATTGCATAAAAAGTTACTTGAGAAATTATTATTTCTGAAATTATTCTGATAGTTTCCTCCACTTCACCGAACTGTGTGCTGTCTAGTCATCTTGAAGACAATAGTTTGTGTTGTACCACAAAGTCATTAAAAATCAAACAAAAATACAGAGCCTGTCCTTAGCTATGTTATTTCTGCACTTTTATCTGGCCAGCCACTGTACTGCAGGAGGCAAAGGTCCTGGGACAAAACCACGTGTGACCAGACTGCCATGTACCCCCATCTTCAACAGGGCAGAACCAACATTTTCAAGCAGAAGAGTGTTCAAACAATTTTTTCCACTAGACAGCAGTGAGCCTTCTCTCCCACACCCCCGTGTGCTTCTGTGGGGCTGGGCTCCTATGATCAGAGGCAGAGTGGTGCTCTCCAGACCAGCCCACGGACAGCAGTGCCCCTCTGCAGCAAGGGCTGCTGCCTCTGGCAGTCAGCCGAGATGGCCAAACCCCAACCCAGCTGCCTGGAAGGTTTGAGAGGTGTGTGCAAGCTTTAGCTCTCTCTCCATCCTTCACCAACCCTTGCACCTGCAGGGGCTGAAACCATGGCCATGTTCCCTTATTATTTTGGGATGCTGCCAACTTTGGAGAAGGTTAATGAAGGAAAATAACATCTGTAGCAGTTTATAAGTGAGCTAATTCTAGAACAGACTGTTGTGGGTGAAGACAAAGTATATCTGTAGATCAACATCTCTCCAGATGCCAAATTCTAACCATCTGCTATCGGCAATTACAGAAAAAGAAATCCCTAAAAAAATATAATTTCTTTTATAGGAAAACTGCAGCAGCCCAACTATATAGTTAGGCATCAGCAATCCCCAAGCTGTACTATTTATAGAAAACTTAGGAAAATGAAGAGGAAAGCACCTCACAGACCTCTTGCTTTACTTGAGTTCCTGTGCTTCCAGTACCAGTAGAAGAATGATATGAAAACCTGTCAGTAGAAAGTTACTTGGATATTTATTTTTAAAGAAATACAAGTCAAGCTAGTGAAGGTGGTGTCTTTGCTGGCATACAGACATTATTCCAGGGCACTTCCATGTAGATTTGAATCTTTCTTACTGCAGCCCACTGACTTTTCTCAACAGCCTTTTTTTTTGTTACTTCCATGCCTGTGCATTAGCTGCTGGGCAGCAATCCACACAAACCCTATACAGGCTGCACTCCTAGGTAGGTGCTGGCAAAATCCTCAAGTGTTCTACAGGGCCTTCACTGTTGCAGAGATGTCTGAGGCCAGAGACCACAGTGCTGAACTAGCAAACTGGAGAGGAGCACTTCAGGCTGATAGTGAAGAAGGCCAAAAAAAAAAAGAAAAATAAGCAAAAGAAAGGAAAAAAAAAAGAAAATATTCCTGTGAGCTCTACATCACTGAGCACTTAACAGTATTTTTAGTAAGTGCTCCTATGACATTTGGGACAGATACACCTTTCTTCATATCCCCCCCCAACACAGATAAACACACACTTTAAGACACTGGACAGTATTTTTCTGTTGTCAGATTGCATCGAAGATTAAAACAAGCAACTTTACTAATGTATTATTACTGCCATTATTCAAGCAATTCCCTCTTTAGAAGTTATGAAATATGGATAATAAATAGAACCTGAATAAGCACATATTTTCTTTGTTATGTTAATGACCTGGCTGAAGTCCACCAGTACAGGCTTATGTGTGTGACTGATTGCTTTGTTACAAACCTCTGGATACTTTATACAAACAGGCTCAAAAAAGGGCACTTTGCACAGACCTGTTCATTTGGTGCTACCTCAGCCGGGAGAAGAGCCCAGCCTGAAAACTGTTTTTTAACCAAGATATTCTTACACTGATGAAAATAAATTCGTAATTGGCACTTGGAAAAAAAAAAAAAATCCTAGCAATAGGCAATGTGAGAAGTGTCTTTGGGCCTCTCCTATAAAATAGTGTATTTTTATGTTTATCAAAGCCCAATCCACGGACAAGAGATGATTCATATGGACGAGGCAGTTACTCTAATGAGGATTAGTTTCTGGGATATGAAAACTTGACCAGACAATGAAAACACAGTTAAAGCACAAGATAATCAATGGGTGTGATTCCTAGAGGCCAGTTCATAGAAATTTGGCCACTAAATTCTTTCCAGGTATGCCCACCACCTTGGTTTAGAAAAAGTGCTGTAAATAAAGTTTCCTCCAAGATTCACAGCATTTTTTTGCCTGATTTGAATAACACAACAGTAAGAATATTCTCACTTTCTCTGTCTCCCATTTTGGTATCCTTCAATTTTAGCCCCTCCCTTGATCAGCATCCAGATCTATAACCATGTTTTCTCAGACCTCAAGCTTTTAAGAACCTGGCAAAAGACCATCATGAACAATTTTTTCCCAAGAAGGAGCTGGACAGGCAATACAGCTGAGTCTTGTGTGATGTTCAAACACCTGGAAATGGAGGACATGTAAGTGGCCAAAAAAATATAACTGCTCTTCAGTCTTTGAAAGTTTCCAGCAGGAAGTGAGATCATTCCCTGAAGTGTTTAAATGGCAAGGTCTTTTCATCCACAACATAGTCGTGTGAACCCTGGCAATTTGCTTTGGAATTTGCTTTGCTTTCCTGAGCTGATTGCATCCAGCAGGATTAGTAAGAGAAGCCACCCCAGATAATCTCCCCTGCCACATGTGATGTTCACCTCTCTACAAACATCTCATCAGAGCCTCCAGTTCCCACTGCTATGGGAATTCAGGCTGGTAAACTCACCAGCAACCTTCACTTTTGTTTTGTTTTAGTGACATGGACCCAGGAGCCTCCCCAGTGCCCTGACACAGCAGCACTGTGCACAGTCACACAGGACATGTGGAGCTTGAGCAGCCAGAGTAGGAATTCCCTCACTCCATGCAATGATCACGTTTCATGTCTGAACTGGACAAGCACATTTGGGTTGTCTCCTGTCTGTAACTCAGCGTTTAGCCTCTCTTTCAAGACTGACAACCTAAGTGCCCACTAGCATCAGTTGTGATATTGATACCTTGTAGAAGCATTTCTAAGTGACTATTGGAGAATGACAACATACTGCCTCACCATATCTAGGCTGTCAGAACCCCTGCTGCTTTCTTTTCTCCCTGCAGCTCAGGGAGCAGTGCAGGGACTGGGGCAGGGAGGAGGAGGGAGGACTGTTGCTCTAAGCACGTAAGGTACAACCAAACTCCTGAATCCTCCTCTTTCCCTATCCTTTATTCTCAAGCCAGAAATAGTTACTGTGTTTCTGAGCACAATATTAAGTCTTCAAAGGTGTTGTGCGTGCTGAATTGTTCACAGAAGAGGGAGTTCCTTTGGGTGATGCTCCTCTGAAGCTATTGTCTCCTCAAAGCACAATGCTGACACCACACCAAGTAACCAAATAAGAGAACTAGTTCCCAAGGATTTGCAGGTTGTGGAATCTGACTCTGCTTTTATATCCCTGTGTAAATCAACAGCAATGCCTGAGTGAGCTCAGATCCAAGCTCCCAAGTGGAGACATTCCACCTCAGTTCCTAAGAAGAGAAGGCATAAACCCTTGAGCTATAAAAGTGCAAACCATTTGATGAATTTTCCCATACAAAAGTTTCAGAAGACATAAATACAGACCCATAATTTCTCTTTGGGCCTGGACAAATCCCATGCATCCAAGGGAGGCACCTGGAAGTAACAAGACAAAAGGGTGAGCCCACGTTAGACTTTTCACCCAAAGCAGATTCTGTCTGCTGTGCCAAAGTTGCTGTTTCACCTGCCACATCCTGCCTGCCCCTTTTCTTCCTTCAAGATCCCAGGCTGGAGCTGGCAGAGACAAGTGAAACTGTCTGAGCCATCCTGTGGGTGAGAAGCTTTCTTCAAGGAAGTTATTCTACTCGGGGAATCTGGCAGTCCATAAATCACAAGACTAATGTTCATTGTAAATTAATGCAGAATCAGCCAGGCAGAAAACTCCAGTGGCTATAACATTTCGCGTTATAAATAACATAATGCGTTATAAATAGGAGTAGTTGCTTTGTACAACATGAAATAACCAAGAAACAATACAACATCTCATACATTGTGGCTGCAAACACTCCCTCCATGCACCTGAAGAAAGTAATAGTATCATTTATTTCATGATCAATGTTTAGGCTTCAAAGGAAAAATTCAGCTCCTTCTTGGCTGATCTCAGGTGAAATTGAGTTTGTTGTTCACCTCCTGCACTAGAGAGGGAACAAAGCTTTATGCATTGTTCATCTTTTATCATCATGGAAAAGAAATAAACAGGTTTCAATATAACTTTTCCCTGGCTCCAATTCATATCAAAGTGCCACTGAACTTGTTAACAGGTTGAGGTTCAATGACAGACCAATGGAACTATCCAAATCTGACCCAGGGCTTCTTCAGGGTTGAGAGAGAGCCCTAAGGCTCAGGCTTGGAGCAGGCTGTCAACAGAATATATGATGGGGGTGGCAGTGGCTCTGGCCTGCAGGATGGTGTCCCCACCTCCTGCTCAGTTTCATCCAATTTCCCCTCCCAGGTCTGGCTGTCCAGGGCTCTGGCACAAGCAGAGAAAACACTGAGACAAGACTCATGTAAAGACCATCACCCAGCTGTCTGCAGCTTAAGCAGCAGAAATCAGCTGTTGAGGAAAGCAGTAATACCTCTGGGAGTAAGCTGAGTGTCTGGTGTTAATGAGTCATGTCACTGCTTTTTCATTCTTAAAACAAAAATTGGTATGCCTTTATGCACAGTGATGGTGCTTGTGTCACATCTGGCTAAGGCAATCTGCATTTCTGGTGCTCCTGGGAGGTGCCAGAGCCTGCTCCACCTGGGATGGGAAGCCGCATGGGACTCCCAACAGGGAGGTTGTTGTGTAAAAACACATAAGGCCAGAGCTCCAGGAGGAAAAATTGAACAGAACCTGTCACTCCCATGCCCTCCATTGCCTCCCTGTTGTGTAGCTGTACTTGGATTCCCCAGCCCTTACCTTCTATTTTTAAAAAAGTTCTAGACATTCACAGTCAGCTGCCTTTGAAGCTCCCCTGACCTTCCCAGGTGTGCACAACTCTTGCTGGTGCCTTAAATGATGAAGTCAACATCAGCTCAGTAAAAAAAACAGATTGCTGTCCTACAAACAGGCAAAATGAAGGCAGACTGTTTGCATTGCAGAGCATCCAGAGAACATGTAACCATGGCTCTGTGCTGAGGAATCTGCTTTCATTGCCCATCAGTGGCTCTACTGCTTTTACATCAGCTGCCAGCTTGACCCCCTGTCTGAAGAATTGATGCTATTTATGAAGGACCTCAAAGTCACAGCAGAGAATCCAGTTCCACTACAGTCAGTGGGGGTTAGACAAGGAGGACCACAGAGCTCAAATGCTCTTGCTGTATCAGGTGCTATGAGGCTTCACATGACTTCTCAGGATCAGCACAGGGCTCCTCAGATCTGGCAGCAGGCCAATTGAAAGGGTTACTTGTCTGGGGCCACTTGGACTGTGTGGCTGCAAATGCAGTATGGGGTGTGCATGGGACCCTGCACCCTCCCACAAGGTAGTAACTGGAGAGGCGGAGATGACACCTCAGTAAATCTGATTGTTTACAGATTGACAGAGCTGAGTTGGTTTTTATCTCCTTACTTGCACTCTCCTTTATCTTTGAGTGTCATATTTCCCTCAGCAGTGGCGCAGCTTACTCCAAGACTGTCAATGAGCTCTTGTAAGGCCTCAGGAGATGAAGCCACTCTGTGAAATTCTACACTCTCTAAATCTAAAAGGACATTTGATATATTGCTAGGGGTTATTGTAAAATATACATGTCTGGTCCCAAATCTAGCCTTGGAAAACTCTTGTATTTCTTCCCTAAAAGATTGGAATCTGATATAGACTAGAAGTCAGGTACAGTGTGACTTCCCATTCTCAAAACAGCTCTTCTCTACCACGAGACTTGCAATGCATTTAACAACAAAATGGGTGGGGACGGGTGAGAACAACACAGGTTTCTGCACTAGGAACCCAAAATAACACATTCAGGCTTTCAGTTGGTTTCTCCTGCAGCAGTGCCTGAAACAGCTTTCTGAAAAAGGGAAATGGACATTTTCTCAGTCATAATCAAAGGAACTCATGATTTCAAAGAGACACTGTGACTTTGTCTGTCATCTGTGTGTAATGAGGCAAGCAATAGAAACACCATGTCTTTTGCTACTTATGCTTTCAGTGTATGAACACATTCACCCATCTGTACCTTACATCATCCTGTGTATATTGGCTCAAACACAATTATTTAGAAAATCTGTGGAAAAATTGTGTGACTGAAAAGCTGAAATGTGGTACAATCCTAGTAACTCCTCAGTAACAGCACAGAGCTCTTATCACAATCTCTTCACGCATTTGATTTTGCCACTAAATCCCTCATGCTCTCTCGGGCTGGTTATCCTTACAGGCTGGAGGTCAGGTTGTATCCAGAATGGAAGATTCTTCTCTGATAGCATGTCCAATATGAGGGAGATTCCCTGCCTTCAGCAAGTCTTTTAAATGAGATTATTGATTTCATTTTGCAAGCGAATCAAAGTAGATCACCTGACCAAGAGTGCTGGGATTTCATTTGAGGGGTAAGGACAAAAGGTGAAAGTTTTTCTGTGAAGTGGTGAGCAGAACCAGCAAAGAAAGACTCCCCCAGTTCTGAAGCTCTCAACTCTGCCCCAGACATTTTTTGGAGAAAACTGAGAGCAGCAGAACCCCTGGTTCTTTCAGCAGCTCATTGAGTTGCAGTTGCTTAAAATGATGTAAGATTTCCCTGAAGACATTCACCTAATACAAGGTTACCTTCCCTGCATTGGTTATCAGATCTAGGCACTGAGATCTGTAAGTTCAAAAGGGCCTTCATCTCTGAAATCGTGGAGAACATGGGAAGAAGGTCAAATGACATGAAATAGAGGATAGTCCCAAAAGGAGATTCTCCTGTGAGGTTTGACATATAAATTGCTGCATTCCCTCATAAACCCGGCCCTGGGTAAGCCACTGGGGAAATACTTACAAAAGAAGAAATACTTTATAAGCTAAAATTAGTCCTGCAAAAAGCAACTAATTTTGGAGAAACAAATATGATCTCTTCACAGGGGATTTAATACACATTGTTTCCATAATCGCTGTTGGATTATGGGTCATTTGTGCCTGGTACCAGCACATTCGCCTCTGGGGTAATGGGCTCTATCAGTAAAAACAAAGATGCTCTGCCCTCTGTTTTCTGGAGGGAGTGACAGAACTCAGGCTCCACAGAGCTGGGCAAGTTTTCCTGCCACAGCACCAGTTTACATCAAAAGCATGATGATGTTTCCTTCCAGATTGAAGGCAGTGCATTTTGACACCTGTTTCTATTTAGGGAACGTACGTAGTTCTCTCCAGGCTCTGAAGAAAGGAGACTAAACTGCAGCAGCCTGGCCTGCCCCAAGCACAGCCCCATTTTAGTAAGTCAGCATAACTACATTCCCAGCCAAAATCTTCCATAGGTATAAATGGGAGGGAGGGTGAGCTTTAACCTCTCAATATGTTGGTGGGTGAGTCACTCCAGCCTGCTGGAATTCCAATCCATGGCACATGTCCCAGGCTGCAGCAAGGAAGCCCAGGGCATGAAGAGGGGGAGGCAGGAAGAGCTGTTGCTCTTTCAGCTACTCTGGCTCTTGTGATCCTGGCTCTGTTCCCCAACGTAATTTCCATTACCTTGAAGAATGATCCAAACTACTCCAGTAACATGATCAACCGAGTATGAAAAAGATCCAGAGGTGATTCAGTACGTTGGTACTATGGAGGCACGAAAGCAATGGTGTATCTCAGTAGTTCCCCTTCTCTCCAGTTCCTGCACAGCCAGAAGGATGCTGAGCACCAGCCTGCCTTGCAGTGACAAAGACAACACAACTCCCCCAACATATTTTCTTCAACTGCTGTATTTGGCTGTGGATGGCTCCCTTTGGAGAGGGCAAACCCAGAAATGCTCCATTGTTTCGCATTGCTGTGTGTTAGAAATACCAGAGGATTTAATTTCAACACAGAGTTACTGAGTTTTATGTATCTTTGTTCTTTGGAAAGTTTTATCTGTGGAGTGTAAGACAAAAGCATAGGTAAAAAAATCTCTGTTACTGCCTATTTTTTTTGTTTGGTGGTGCTTCTGCTTTGCACTTTGCTTTTGCACTCTCATTTACAAACCAGTCACAACAATGAATTCATTCGCTGTTTACTTGAATCATATAGCATATTGAGTTTCACTACAAGTATCCAGAAAACATTTTTCCTCAGATAATCCTTTATGGCCTTAATGTTCGAGGATCAATTTGTTTCACAAGATGAAACAGAGGTCGGAAATTCAATGCAGTGTGACAACACTCTGTTATTCCACTTATTATTATGGCAACATGCTCTGGTACCGCAAGTGTTAAAACTTGCATAAACATTCCAATTTGAAATCTTATTTTGAGAGATCTGCAGTACAGTCACAGAGATTTGCTGTAGGCAGAACTTGTCATACAAATATTCAGCCTAGAACTAATTTTCTTTAACATGTTTTAACATCTTCCAAAACAAACAAAGACTTCAGCACTTTTAAAAATACAGTTCTCTGTATCTTGATCAAAACACAGGACTTGATTCAAAAATGAGTAGCTATAGTTTGAAGCTAGTTTGAAGCTAATATAAATTATAGTAAGGTTAAGTGACTTGAGTTACTCTAGAAGTAAACTAGAATAACACACTAGTAGATCAAGCTCAAAGTCACTTTGATACTCTCTTAGAGCCTCCACTAGATTTTACTTTAACACCAGATTGAATCCAGCTGAACTCTGCTCCTCAGAATAACATGTCCAAAAAAGATTACAAAACCTGGTTTATAAAAACCTGTTTCCAGATGATCATATATCATTTACTGAGGCATCCAACAATGCTTCAAACTTGTTTCAGCTAAGATAAGTTGGGTGAGTGTATCTCACATCTCCTGTTCTCATTTACTCAAAATGAAAAATCACCTTCAAGGGACAATACTTTGTGTCAAACACAAAACAGGGCTGACTTCAAATAATCCAAACACTGATCTAGTTTGTAGCTAAAGCAGGTCAGGGTGTTTTGCATTTTGTTTAAGAATTTCATAACGTTCATTTAAACATCAAAGGCATCAAAGCAATGAACAATTAAATACTCCAGAAAACATACTATACTGCTGAACTCCACACCTGTGCTCCTTTTCTGATGCTCCTCTTGTACTGAAGGGAGAGAGAAAGGAACCGTCAGTGGGTGACACTTCAGAGGAGCTCTGGGACATTGTCCAGCTGAACCACCTCCTGCAAAAGCTTGTTTTCCTTCTCCAGCTATTAAGAAAATGCACATGATGAGTTCAGATGTGGGAGGCTTCATCCGGACAGATCTTCCTTGAGAATCTGTAGCAGAAACACAAGTGAGAGGGTTGCTACCAAGCACCCTTATTGGATTTGCAACAAATAGCAACAGCATGTTTGGAAACAGCCTTCTAAACTAGAGAAGTTTATTTTCCTTTCAGTAACCACACTCCTCTGGGGAGTTTCAGCAAACATGCATCTCACAGAAGGTGTACATGTGTTTTTTACTTCAATTTCTGCCCAGCACCAACCTTTTTGACTGTGTCTATCAGGAAGGAGTATGTGGGCCTCTGCAGAGGTGACCTTGTGGCCACCTCCACAAATGACATCAATGGCAAAGCATCTCCTTTCCCCAAACCATAGCCAGACAAAATCTCAGATATAACAAAAGGGGGAAGAAAAATGGTTGCATTTCCAAAGAGCATTTGGGTTGGTAGGAAAGAGAAGGAACGGGACAGAAACTACAGTTATGCTGCATGTCCCTGGAAAATTGGGGTAAATAACTGTCTGGCAAAGCTTCAGCTGGAATACTGTGTTTAGTTTTGGACTCCCAGTATAAGATAGATTATACTAAGCTGGAGAGAGAGCAGTAAAGAACTGCTAAGATGGTCAGGAGCCTTAAGGCAAAAAGTGGCAGCTGAGAGAATGGAATTGTTTAATCTTGTTTAATCTGATAAAGAAGAGACTAAGGGATGATTGAATAGTAGTCTACAAGTATTTTTTTTGGTATTTACACAAATGAAACAAGCCAAAATTTTGGTACTGCCAGCTGATCGCTATGGGGAACATCCACAGATTGTGGCTGAGATGGACATTAAAAAAAACCCTCCAACTTTACTGGGAGATAGTACAGGGTACTCAGGGAGGTGGTGAAACCTGTCCTTGGAGATTTGTAAGACTTAGCTGGGCAAAGCCATGCCTAACCTGGTAAAGTGGCAGTGCTGGTTCAGGAGGTTGGACATGATGACCTCCAGATATTCCTTCCAGCCAAAATTTCTGTCACAAATTATAAATCCTGTTAATTGACAGTAAATGAAACAGCTTCAAAAGGAAATGTGGTTCTTCACAGGGGAGGAAAAAGTGTCTCTGCCTGTATGAAAAATGGACTCTGAACCTTCCAAATCCATCCAGACCAAATGATGAAGATGCCCATAGAGATGAAAGAGAGTGCTCACTTTTCTGGAAATGTTGCTTTAGCAGGTTTGAGGTCATCAGATTATTTTAAGAGAACAAAAAGTAGCCTTATTTAAAAACAGAATTCTCCATACTTCCTGCGCAGAGCTGGAACGTAAAGCCCCAATCGTAAAAGGTTCACAGAGAAGGGCACTTTTAGACAGTACAATACCTAATATATATTGGGAGTTAAATATACTTTCAAAGGGATAGCTATTCTGCTGTACAGGCCACGGCTTTGGACATTAGAAAAGATATTTCATGCACTTTAAATATAGATATACCTCCTATAGGTACTTCCAAAATAACCTAGGAACCCTGAATTTATTTGTCTGCCACTAGAAAAAGTTTTACAATCAAGTTTGAATCATCTCGTGGCTTCTGCGAAAGCTTGTTTAAAACTAAAGCCATACATAAAAAAGAAGGAACAAAAAAAAATCATATTTAGCCAGTGAACATCATATATAAGCCTTTCCTCAAAGTCTCTGAAGTTTCTTGCACCACTTCTCCCTTTAGATGACTTTAATGAGACAAAGCTGTTTACATTTTTTCAAACCCACTTTATTTCCTGCGTTTCCAGCTGCGATCCAGTTTGTGCTCAGTACTGGTAACATCAGACTGTCCAG
The DNA here is from genome assembly GCA_026261815.1 of Monarcha castaneiventris obscurior. Classification (NCBI taxonomy): domain Eukaryota; kingdom Metazoa; phylum Chordata; class Aves; order Passeriformes; family Monarchidae; genus Monarcha; species Monarcha castaneiventris. The sequence continues at coordinate 6,195,461 of JAMPIT010000472.1, forward strand.
AGTTACCATTAGATGACCACAAGCAAATGTTTCCAAAGCACTTAGGTAAGTGGGGAGGACATTATCTCTTGTACTTCACAGGATACCAGGTTGGATGTGATCTCGAGGATCATCTGCTCCAACCTGTCTTGGCAAAAGCATGGTTTGGATGTGGCGCCCAGTGTTTGACCTGGGTCAAACTGTTTGCTGACTGTATGTGTGCTGTGTGTTGTGGACAGTTTGAAAGGCTACAGGAGGACAGCACAGGGGCTGCTTTCCTCCAGAGTGCAAGTGAGCAGCTGCAGCACGTGGGCCAGATGAGGCCAATGGAGGAAGGGAGTAAAAGAGAGCACGGAGCCTCTAGGCCAGCTGGGGACTCATAACGGGAATGGGAGACTTGTCTGTAACAAAAGGACTCACAAAATAATCTGCAAGATGCGAGGGAAAATGACACTTTCATCAGGGGCCAGATGGGACCATGCAATTTAGGAAGCTGCTCAAAGCTCTGCAACAGGAGCAAGAGGTGAAAAACAGCCCTCATAGGTGGGGGGGAAAGATCTGATTGTGAACATTGTGTGAAAACAACCTGTCTCCATCAGAAAATCAGTATCTCTGTCAGCAGCCACCTTGCTCTCATCTGTATTCTGATCAAATCAAGTATTAGACACTAGATAGCCTTTTGATATTTCTGGAATATTCCCTTTAAGGAGAAGGTGCATATATATGTGCAGCTCTGATGCCTCTGAGCATCTGCATTTAGTGTCAGCACAGCTTAGAATGAGCTTAGAATGCTCACTCTGATTCACAACACTGACTAAGGGATTCATGCCATCAACAGTAAGTGAATATTTCCACTTCACTCTAAAATATGCAGCTTGGGTATTTCTGAGAACTTTCCTAGAGATGAAAAATAGGGATTTTTATGGAGGGAATTTATAGTGTTTCTTGTAAAACGTGAACAAATCATTATTACCATATTGTAGCCATTCACTGCAGTGGGGTTTGCTGTACACGTGGTGTGACAGAGAAACTGTGGTGCATTCAGGAATTATAGACTGGCCTGTTACATATGCAAGCCTAGTCATTTCTCTCTTCTTCACTCTAAGAGGATTATGAAAGCATCTCTGTGACATTATAAAAACATTTTAAAAGGATGCTCCTCTGTGTTAGTCTGCAGATTGATTTCACTCTCTCTTAGGTTTCTTTCAGACTCTCTTCTAGTTCATGTTTGATTTATTAAAAAAAAAACAAACCAAACCAACTATAAATAATCAGCAGCTGAACAATGCTGGGTTGTTCTGCAATAACAAACTAGGACAGACTAGGAAGGAAGGTACTGACATGCAGTCATAGCAAGAATTCACAGTTAAAAAATCCAAGAGGATTTCATGCATGAACCTTAATAAGGCTATTTACAGATGATGAAACTCTCCTGTCAGCATCCCTTTAAGGTTTCTCTGTATAAATATCAACAATCCTGCTGGACAATTGGCAAGACGTTAGGAGGCTTATGGCATGCTGTGCTGTAAAGCTATCTAGTTTTAAAGAGCAAATTACTCATTTAATAGATATGGCTCTGTTGAAAGAACATTCTTCAGAGCTTACTAAGAAGTTTAAACCACATTAACGTTAGAAATCAATAAGCCAAACCACTATGGACTACTGAGGTCACGGTTAATAAAGAATGACTTCAATTTTATTTTCATATCCTGTTTTTGGTCTAATCACTTGACCTCATTTTAAAATATGGTCTGGATGTAATTCACCATTCCACACAAAGAGACTGATTCTCTTCCCAGTTTTGCTCTCTTCAGTAATTTCTATTATATAAAACCTGATTTATACCAGAGGAACTGAATATATTTTCTGGTATTTTTTGAGGAAATCAGCCACCCAGCTTACAAAGCACAGCTCCATTTAATGGTGCCATTTGGAGCTTTTCTGGCTGCATGATATACAGCTTCTGTTGGCTATGTGACATAAAAATATGTAGGAATGAGCCCATTGTTTGCTTTCTCCTTTGAATGGCAGATTACTCATTCCTCATTGTCCAAGCTACGTAGACTGCAACTGATGGAATGGCATTTCCCCCACTGAAAACAAGGTTGACTCTGGTCTATATACAGGCTGAAAGCACGCTGAACGTATTTGTATATTAATTAGAGCTTATGTTGAAGATTCCCTACTCATACACAAACATTTCAGCAAATGGGCTTTGAATCGTTCAAGTATTGAGCCACCCTGAAGTTCCTTTCTAAGCTTTCTGACAGGAGAAGCCACAGAAATCATACAATATTTGTACCTTTAGAAAATGCTACGTTATTTCCTAAAAAATGAAGACATTGCAAATCTGAAGGAGCTTTTTGTTTTGTGCTTGTTTTTACTGAACCCCCTGCTGAGAAACTCAGTTCTTCACAAACAAAAGGAAGACCTACAATCCAGAAGCTGTGTGGCAGAAGACAGACAGTCAACCTTGAACACAAACAGCTTGAAGTTGCACCAGTGCTAGAATACACTTCCTGGACTTCCTGTATACTTACACACAGGAGAAACATTGCTTATTGGAAAGAAGTGCCGTGTCGTGGATTTGGGAAAGGAATATCCATCATCTCCAACAGAATGTCTCTGCAGAGGCAGAAACAGAGAACTGACGAGAATGCAGATACCTCAGGTTTCCACAAAAAAAAAAATCCTTCAGAAAAGATTATCTATCATAGTTATGCCTGAGCTGAAAGCAAGACTACAATGTTAGTGGTAAAAAGAATCTCAGATGACCAGACTACTATTTGCTACTGGATAGCCCTGGGGTCATTTATTTATTCTATTATTAACAGCTCTTGTCATTGAAATAATCATACATTTTCATCCGTTTCAAAATAGGAATCAAATTTAAAAACGAATGAGTTTCTAACACTTAAAATTTGTATTCAGTAAAACCAAGCCCCCACAGCTTAAATTCAGTCATAACTATCTGAATTCTGCAGACCTGCTCCCAGGTTTCTGGTCAGGGCTTACATAGGGGTTTTCTCAAGGTAAGCTCACAATAGTTTTCTGGGTTCCAAAGAGTGGATTTACAAAACATAAAACAGGTTGTGAACATTTTCTATTCTTTTGAAATTCTAATCTTTATACATAGACTCATCAGTCGATACATTTCCAATGAATACTACTGCTGCACTTCACACATCCCACTTTCTGACATGGCATGGTTTTGTCTCCTTACTTTCCCATAATCACTCCTCAGAATTATTTTAAACACCTCCAGCTCTCCTGTCTAGACACAAGGGCACCCGAATCAACAGCATCATCAGTAACTTTAAATTTTTAAAAATTTTTTAATGACTTTGGTCAGAAAATGCTCATCTGCTGTTTTTTAGTTTTTGGGATTTAATGATTTATTATTGTATAGGAGGAACACAGGAAAACATGAAATAGAGGTACAACCTTTCTGCAACACAAGTGTCCTTCCTTCATCAACCCCTGATTATTCCAAAGAGGACAAGGTTGATATGACTGTTGAGGAACCCAGCTGGCCCAGGCAGCTGCAGACTGAGGTGAACGTGGGTTGGGCTGGGTGAGACCTCAGGACAAGAGGCCAGGCCCAGCCAACCTTTGGGATAACAAAGGTTGTTATCCCATGAAGGCAGGTGACACCGACCAGGTGAAAGGACACTAAGAAACACAGCAGGAGCAGGAATTGCTGACTTTTTGGGTAACAAAGCAGGTGAAGACCAGTGAGCCAGTGAAGTGGATGGACTGGAGAGGGAGGTAGGAGCCAAAGAATCAGGAGGAACAGCAAGACTTGTGCCCAGGCAGACTGTGAGGGGATAAAAGCTCAGGGGGCCCATCGCTGGGGGTCCCTCCTCAGAAGCAGCAGCTCAAGCTGTGTCTGTGTTGCTGCACCATGAATAAATGGCTTCCTGGAACGAGCCATCTGAAACTCTGCCATGGGAAAGCTGGGGCCGAACTGGTGAGGAAACCTGGTCTGACTGTGAGCGGGATGTGTGGGGAGCCAAGCAGGGCACCTCTCAGCTCCCTCCAGCCACCCTTTTGAAGGGGCTTCAGTCCCAGCAGTGAAAGTCTCTGTCCTTGGGAGCGTGACTGCCAGGGAATCTCATGAATGGGCAGACTGGGAAGTTTCCTCAACAACCACTGCTAGAGTAATTCTGTGATGCTGTATAGCTAAGAAGTCTTTAAATAGCCATGGTTAGTGAGGGAAAATAAAAAATCAAACAAAGGATATAATACAATTTCCCCTGAGAAGTGAATAAAATAAATGGGATTCCAGCACTAATATCTTTGAAGCCTTCCAGTGATTTCTAAACTAGAAGGCTATGAGAAATTTGGTCTCTTCATTCCATTCCTTGGTTCTGCTATGACCTTTTAAGACAGTGCAACAGACAGAGATGTTGGTTGTCTTTCTGAAAGGAGAATCAAAATAAAACCTAAAAGAAAAAATCCTATCTTCCCATCCTATCCCCACCCCTCACCCCACTCTATTTTTAATTGCTTCCCTGATGAAGGCTTTGGAAATCTGCTAGATACACTTATTATGGAAAGACATATTCTTGATTGGTTGTTTTACCCATGAGTCTAAAATATCTTCAGAAAGCTAGCACTGTGTAAGACAGCAATTGACTTCAAAGTCTGCAAAACAGCAAAGATTTACATTGGCAAGACTGGATGAAATCATACCAGCCTTTGTCTTCTGTAGCCACTGAAGCAAACACAGCAAAATGCTTAGGCCCTGCCACTCTATGGCTGGCCAGACCAGGCACCTATTACAGAAATTTTCCTTCTGCCGTTGGATTCTCCATGAGAAAGAATAAAGGCAACATGGTGAAAGAAAAATAAAGGAATTGCAAGGAATCAAAGGAAAAATACAAGATGTGTGCATGGAGAAAAGAGCTGAGTTGAAAGACATTACAGTCTTTGCTGTGGAAGAAAGAAGATGGGATGAAGAATAACTTGTTTTGGCAAGAATAAATGGCTCTGATGGCTTCAAATTGTACAATACAAATTCCTGAGTTTTACTGACTTCCTTATATATATTAGAACCAGTCAGCACAGAGTTCAAGAAGTGCTGAAACAACACAATGCACAGAGCAATTCTATTTTTTTCCACACTGGAAATTGTTTTGCTAAACAACTGCTCTACAATTAGCTAGTTTACATTAAAAATATTCTAAACATTTTCCCACATTACTGGATTTTAGGCACAAAAAAAGATGAACCATTTTGAGAATTTATATCGAATAACACAGAGAGGACCTAAATAGCTTCTGTATAAAGCTATCACATGCCTAAACCAAATATGACTAACCTCTCAGGAATAGAAAAACTACTAGAAATTATCCCTTATTTTTGTAATAGTGGTCTCAGAAAAAAGCTGTGCATAAAAAATACAGCCCACATTGTGATAAATGTCTCAGTAAGGATCCCTTCAGTAAAGATCTGCATATAAATCTTGATATGTCACTAATGTCTGCAGAAGCAGAACATTTTGTAATTTTGCCATGATTGTCTTTCCCTCTTACAGATGTAAACATCTGCATTGGCCCATATTTGATTTTGGCACCTCAGTACTGCACAGCATGGCTTGTTGTGCTGGGAGCACTTTGTTGACATTTTAAACACTTCCATATTACAGTTTTAATTCAGATCACAAACATATCTTTGAAGCCAATTTCCCAATCACCCCCACTTACTCGGCTTCAGATCATACAGAATGGTCTTAGAGCACAGAGCCTTCAGACAGAGCCAACCTAACACGATTTCAGCCACTAAAAGGCATCCAGTCACGGAACTCGACAAGGAAGAGCCTGAAAGATCCCCAAAACCTGGCTTAGCAACACCCTGAATTTTCCTAGTGCTCCACACTTGTTGCTCATGTAAATGTAGTCTTTGCCTTCATGTGTCTAGCTCACGCATTTTTTGCAAGCAAAATGCTTCCAAGAGGATTATTCTTTAAAAACCCAGTTAATTAAAATGTCCAATTAAATGTCCTCTACCTATGCCAAAGCTGTATTATGGTCTCTGATAAATATTGTATTCCCATGTCATTAAAACACTAACAGCCAGACTAGAAACTTTTCCCCATGATGAAGGTTAATTAAGGAAGAACCATGTGCCCCCAACACAACTGCTTTTGTCAGCAAAAGAAATAGGAGATCTGTAGACAAAGTTTTCTGTCACTTTTGGAAATCAAATGTTTTCAGTCAGATGGGAAAAATAGAAAAAATTACTACTGAAAGTTCTTTTTCGTGCACATAGTTATAACTGCTGGTTTTCAATAACAGAGATAAAGAACTAAAATGAATATTGGACTATAAACTCTTACACAAACCTAATAGTGTCCCTTCAGAGCCAGCTTACCCTCAAGTTCATTTCAGTTAGCACAGCTTTTCAAAGGGAACAGACCAATCTGCAGAGAAACGTGTTCACAGACAAATTGCCCAAGTTGTTCAGCACTGTTATTTGGCAAGGTCTCCAGCCAGATGGGTTTGCTAATGACTTCTGTAAGGTGCTTAAATCAGAAGCTACTGTAACACATGACTGCCATGTTTAATTACCCTGTTAATACAGCTTAGTGGATATTGTTTGGTATGTAAAAGTCTGGGTTTCTGATGAAAAATACAATACAAAATGGTCTTTTTAATTTCAGTGTAAGGATACCACAGATTTGATTATCTGCCCATATAGAACCTTTCCTAGGAAGAGTCTCTCAGAACAAGTGTTACAGCAGTGACAAGCATTTGTTCAATTTATAAAACATTCCTCAGCCAATGTGCACTAACAATGGACATGAAATTTTAGTTGCATGAGTTGAATATATTTTTTAATTATTCAAAAATTTTCTATAGGTTTGCCTGAATGCATTCAGCGGTCAAGAGGAAATTGGGGTATAACTATGATCTTGAAGTGTCTTTCTCCTCAGGGTTACTCAGATATGCTCTTTAGCTTAATTTCATTTTGTCCTTTTTTGCTGTAGACTTAAAGCTCAGTACTGCACACAAAACATCACATATGCTAACACTGCAATCAAATCCTCAATTGCTGGCATGAGAAGATGGTGAATTATTTCCTGCTGCAACTAACATAAGGTACTACGAAGAAACAAGACCTCTTTGGAAAATTTTCTCTAGGATGTATTTGTCAGTAAAGCAGGAATTTTTTTCTCCTAGGTCACTAATCAATGCCTATAAACAGCCCAAACAGCTTTTGTTCAGACAGGTGAAGCCACCTCCTGGGTTCCAGGACAGGATGCACCAAAGAAATTAACTGTGATAATAGTGGCAACCCCTCCTCGGTAACAAGGGATCCTGACAGCTCTGAGGTGTTGGACTGTCTCTGGATGGAGAGCCCAGAGACTGGGCTGAACAGAAACCTGAGCTATTGCTGGTAAGAATGATTACAGATAATACAAGATAAAATAATTCAGGTTTAGATTTTTAACATTTATTAAAAAAGCAGGATGTATGTTCATTTCAAATTAAACAGTTAAAAATGTTAAAGCATACAAACAAATCAATTGTGTACTAGCAGCATCCAATTGTTAGAATTTTCTAGAACTCCTCAGTACAGTCTTGGCAAGCTCAAAATATTACAACTTGCAACCAACTGACCTCACCATAGTGCAGATAAAACAAACTTTATAAAAACAACAATTTAAGGTTAAATAAGCTTAAATAAGGTGTTAAATACAAGACATTTGATCAAAGCTTCTGTACAAAGATAAACAAATTTGGCATTGTACAACTGATTGGCTGGCTCACACCATACATTATTTCAATAGTTAAGCAGTGTAACTGTTTAGCTGAACATCAACTATACAAAAGTAAGTGAAGTTGGGAGTGGGCTAACCCCAGTGAGCCATTTACAAGGCATGTGTATTTTTAGAAAATCAGAACACTGTTTATATTCAGGCACCATTTGTTCCTGCAAATAAATAATCTCTAATGTATCTGCATCCAAACTAGTGTTAAACACATCAGTGCTAACATTTTATAAACACAGCTCTGTGACTATTCACTATACCTCCATTCTTATTGCTATGACAATGTGGACTGTGGAAATAAAACTACTGTACATACAAAAAAATAGAGCACCTTTTAAACATTAAAGTATATGTCTGGTTATTCTTTTTATCTTACAATACTGAAGCCCAAGCTAATTTAAATTGCTTTAACATCTTCACCAGCGCACCTGAAATGCAGGAAATAAAACCCCAAATATTCCTCTTCAGGCAAGCCCCAGCCAGAGCAACTTCTAAAAATGTCTAAAATGACACTAAGGATTTTTTACATTCATCTGCACACAAACAAATATCTGCTATTCTCTGCTTTCTTCATATGAATTTAAAGATTGCCACAGTTCTCGCTCCTTTTCAAATGAATAAAGCTGGATAGAGAATGTAGCAGAAACACCTAAAATGGATTGTGAACACAGTGAAATTATTACCCCCCTAATTCAAAGATACAGCTGTTAGGTTGTTCAAAGAAGTATTTTGCAGGGCCCCAGCCATTAGGATTTTTTGTCTATTGTATTGAAAAACCATTCTGTAAATTTCCTCAGTTGGGCGGCTGCTGTTTGAGACTCCTCCTGAAGTCTCATGTTATCTTGTCTCAGGTGCTGTACCTCTGCTTGGAGAACTGCCTTGTCCTGTTTTTCCTGGTTAACAAAGATACAAGTTGAGCAAAGTGAGTAGTTGTGATGACATTTATTTTTGTTGTTAATATTTCTGTGCAACTCATAACAGCTATATTTTGTTGAGCTCCCTAATTCATTCTGACAACTGTTAATTCTCCAAATATGCTCCAACTACCTCATTCATTCCAAGAAAATACTGCAAGCTAAAAAGAAAACTAGATGTTACTTTAATAGAAAAATTAAAGGCGTTTACTCCATTTAACAAAAAAATAAATCAAGCATTAAAAGCATAAGAAGCTTTTAGCTATAATAAATCATATGTGAGAGCCCAAGTTGCAAGTAATTGATTTCAAGCATATGTTTAAGGAAGAAAAATATCTAATTTCAAAATTTTTCCTTACATGATTATTCTCTTACCAAAAGCAGCCTCATTTCTATTATCCTGGCATTGTCTCCAGCTCAGACTTTTGACAGCAAACGCGGCACACATCAAGTCATTGCTACATGACCAAGATAGCACAAGACAACAAGGATGACAAAACAGGAGTCCTAACTACTTAGCCATGGTGCCCATGTCCATATCCCTATCCTTTCTTAAATCCAAAGTACCATAAATGAAGATAAATTGTTTCCTTTTTTCTGGGGTATGACTGTTTGTAGGACAGTTGGTCTGGAGTAAAGGCCCATAAACTACTTAGCCTCTGGCCAATTTCCTCACATAACTCTTCCCACAGGACCTTCTGCACCTCAGCGTTCTGACCAGCCGCTCAGCTCTACTGTCTAGTTTAACTGATGTACTTCTTTCAAGCCCTTGGTGATCTCTGTGTAAAAATAAAACTCCTGAAACTGGGGAGTAGTTACGGTGCTAATGGTCTCTTACCTTTCTCAGGTCAGTTTGTAGCTGCCGGAGGATGACTTCCAGCTGGTTTACTTTTCCAGTCAGAGTACTCGGAGCATGTTCCCTGTAAAGTAAACCACTGCCTTCACTCTGAGTTAGTGAAAAACATTTTCTTCCCAGCTTTAGCAGAGTTACACTTTTAGTAATAGCAAAGGAAACCAATCAGTTTAGGCATAGGAGAATAGAGACAAAACCAGCATCAGTAAAAGACTACTACTAGAACGTAAATCCAATCCTGCAATATCTGAAATATGACCCTGCTTCTCATGCAAATGAGGCAGAAGTTACAATGATTTTAAGAAGGAATGTTTTAGGAATGATTTGCACATACCCTCTCAGTGCAAGTCACACTCACTGCTCCATGGTGTGCAGGGACATTGGTTAACAAGCTGCTTTCTGATAAGGACTCTACTAATCTCAAGCAAAATGCAGCAGCAATTACTGCAAACCAAAAGAGCAGTAAAGAGTTCTTTTGTCTGCTGTGCAGTAGTGTAATTTTGAGGAAAGGATAAACCTATGGCTTAATGGAGACAAATATTTTGTTTAAAGGTCAAAACACATAAAATATTGCCACAGGTTAATCAAATGCACGACTGAAGGAAAATACTGAGAATAGCTTCTGTTTTCTGAATGACAATGAGCACTGTGGGAGACAGTCTCATGTACATTATAGATGCATTTAACCATCACGTGAGTAATTGTGTCTAAAAGAGAGGTGAAGAGAGAGCCTTTACAAAGCTGAATCAGCTGCTTCATGCAATTGCACAAATCTGACAGGTTTGCCATGGCTAAAAGGGGGAACATCTTTAAGAGTTTTTTGCAATCCTTACTGATCATTAGCCTGGGGAAAGATGTGGACTTAGAAGTCATTACAATAAATGTGCTTTACCATGTAAGCAAGCTAATTTGTGTAAAATTGGTTCAAATTAAAATGTGATAGTCTAACAAGCAAGAAGACTTTTCCCTCCATTTCCCATTCTTCCATTCCTGCAACTGAAGAGCAAAACTAATCAAAGATCTGTTTTTCTTTTAAAGCATGGTGGTGGACAGATTATACTGCTGAATGTGTATAACAAGAATAATCTTTAAATTAACAAGTAGGCTCTGTAGAGCAGGACAGGTGGAGAGGGGAAAAAAAAATTGTCCTAGGGCACTGGGAAGAATTTGAAGAATTGGGTAGTTCGGCATAAATTCTACAGTCCTCCATTACAGATTCTCATAAAGAAAAATTCATAAAAGAAAAATTACGGGTTTGCAAATAGAAAACAGTTGCAAAGATAGGACAGACCCTGTTCCAAGGTTTGAGACATTTTCTGCAGATCAGGTTATTGCATCCTACAGAGTTGAGCTCCTGTTATTAGATTTATTAAAATGAAAACAGAAATAAATATAACAAAAATTATTATTGTAAAGGAGGAATACAGTGAGAAATTTGATTATCTGAAACTCTGCATCTAACCTTGATCTGCATTACAGACCTATTAAAGTGAGAGAGCTTTCTCTGACTATACTACATATTTTCAAGGCAGAACTGCTCAGAAATTGATTTGGAGAAACAACATTTTTCAGAATTAAAGAAATTATCAGTCAAGGCAAGTCTGCCATCAAACAGCTGTGAAGCATGCATACAGGCAATTTGACATGCAATATTAAGAGAAAATCTTTCCTTAAAATACCTTAGTAAGAAATATGCTTTAATTCTGACATACCCAGCATCCTCAAGAAAATCTTTTCCATCTGGGGGACTCTCATCCAAAGGTAACTCTTGTGTTCCTTCCAAGCCCTGAGCTTGCTGCATATCATTCAAGGTGCAAAAAGACGCTACTCTCTGATCTGTAAAAAAGTAACATAAGGATACATCTAAAACTGGACAAAATAAAAGGCTATATTACAGCCATTATCCTGGTTCAGTTAGAGATATGGATGTAGGCTTCTACATCTCAGCTTTGAAGATAATCAGCAAATGTATGTACCAACTAGCTGGCTTCCCCACACCTGCATCCAAAGGCAACCCCAAAGCAATTTTTTATGTCTATCAGCAGTATGACAGTTTTGTCTGGACCACTTAATGCTGATATGAACAGTAAATTGGTCTTGATGAAATATGCAGAAAACCATTTCAGAATGACAATAATAACTTAGCAAAAAGATTTGCAGTTTTTCCATGGACTTAAAGCCCGTGGATTCCTCAGAAATCTTCACAGTTCATTTCATACTGCTTTACTGTCTCAAGCATTTGCAGAAACTGATGGTAATCTGCATACTTGAAAACCAATAAATTCAAAGTATTTTTATCAATTGAGCTTTTATTATAGGTATTACTAAGGCACTCTATTATCTGCAGCGAATTTCACTAGAAAATAATCTAACAAGCACAGATGTAATTACCTATGGATATACAGTGTGGTTGCCAAAATACATCAGTCACCACATAATAGAAGTATGCCATGCAGATCATCATTGCACAGAACAGGAGTAAATGATGCATTCATTAGGATTTAATTTGTCTTCTTAAAAAAAAAAACAACAACACCAAAATCCGTATTCTGTGGAGGTTGATTTAGCTTATTTCTGCCAAACAAAATCCATGTCTGTAGGCTTGTATGAATTCTGGCGACAACATGCCTGCCTTGCCCTTTCTCCCCTTGCTCTACCACCCCACCAGGCCCAAAGCTTGCATTGTCATGCAAACGTGCAAACATAGGAAGTATTAAAAAAAGTTTACAAAAGGCAAAAGTCATCAATCCCAGACCATCACCTAGAAACGGCGTGTGATGACAGAACGGCCCAAATTCTTCATCTGAGTCAAAACCTGGAATAAGATTTAGAATGTTCCTATAAACAAGACAGTCCACCTCCACTGGAGCAGCTGTGGCCCCTGCGGCAGCGCACGCAGTGGGATGTTCCCTGTGCCATTCCTGCTGGCACTCACTCCCAGCCCTGCCGGGCCATTTCTGCACAGCACCAACATTACAGTGAGCACCAGGGGTCACATCCCATGTCTCTAACAGCAACACCCAGTATTGAGACACAGCATGGCAACTTGGCAGGATACATGAGAGGACAATCCTTCAAACTCTTAAGGACACAAACAGTGAATACAGGCCAGATGTCTTCAAATGGGAAGGACAAGTCCTACCAAACAAAAATAGGAAATCACTAAAAAGCTCTTTGTCGATTTAAAAAATCCCTTCAGCATAGCATAGATTGTCAATTCATTCTATAATACAATGAACAAAAGTTGCATGTCTTATTCTGTCCAATTTCAAAGACTGCAGCTCATTTCCCCTGCTTTTAGCCTGATTTCTGACTACTGATGCATCTCAGCAAATATGAACATGACTTTTCCATAAGTGCTGACAATAAGGTAAGAATAAAATTTTAAATACATAATCAATGACTTCATTTACAGATTTGAAACCTACTAAGTTAAATAGTAAGTAAGTAAATTTACTCAGTATGGATAAATTAGAATTAGTTTCCCAGATCAAACACACGATGTAGGCCAGAAACAAGACCGTATAAACAAGCAGTCTGAAGTAGATAATTATTGATTTCACCTTCATACTATTAATATTTTCATTACAAGAGCTAGTTTTTATAAAGAAAAGTGTATTTCTGGGTATGGCGTTGTGGACCTACATTCTGCTTCCTCCAAATTACAGGGGCCCCTCCTATTCAATTGAAGCAATATGTACATACTAAACAGAAGAAGAGACATGTCAATCTCAGAGCTCTTACTTTTAATTGAGATGTCCCTGCCAAACTCCAAGCAGAGCCCACCCATAGAAAACTATTTGCCAAAAACATATTGGTCTTTATATCAAAAGTTTAAACAACTGACTTAGCAAGACCGAAGAAGAGACCATTTTTAAAATTTTTAAATTGTTCTAATTTACTGTAATAGAGTTGTACAGCTGTAACCACTAAGAATTTGAATCTGTATTTTCACTGTTCCAGACCACTAACAGAGGCCAGAAAAAACTTCAGGCAATTTTGATGTACTGGAAAGCTGAAAAGGCTAAAATAAGTTTAGTGCATGAAGCCACTCTCTCATTGTTAAGGTAAAGTCTACCCACAAACATACTCTGACATATGCATTGAAGCAAAAAGAGTTACACATGCATGCCCTAGAAATCACCAAATGTTAACTAAATATTGTCATTTTTTCTTTTTCTAGCAGTTTAACATACTACTTTGGTTAAAATATTTATCTGTCATGCTAAATGATTCACTTCTTTCTCATTATATTATGTGTAGCATTACATTTAGATATGAAGATTTCAAATCAAAGTATTAAAATTACATTACTTATAATAGCACAGGTGTTTCTGCAAAGATAAATTTGCTTAAAGAAACACAGCATTTTGACTGGCACCAGTAGATGCTCATAAAAATCACCTGGAAAAAAATCAGGAATTGAAACCACCAATTTTAATGAACAGGGACATCAAAAGGACTATCTTAGGCTATTAATGGTCATAATATTACTTATCAAACTACACAGCTTTTTAAAAGCATAATAAACCCAGTTTGAAGTAGAAAAAATAGTACAAAGTTCTATTAATAACAATATTCAATATTGTATTTGTGTCAGTTCCCTTTTATAATTACAGTAGCAGGTATGGACATCCAAAAATGCTTCTCCTTTTGGTCCCCAAAACATGGAAACGATTTAAAAAATCATCAGCAACATAATACACATGTTGAAGGCCAGTCCTTCTTCAATAACTTGGAGATCTATTTGAAAGATACTACAAGAAGAGAGTAAAAAAATGAATTATTTTATTTTCCCTTAGTCTTTTCTGGGATTTCTCCTTTCTCAAATTTGGCCTTCCAATTCATTCCATAAATTCCCATATCTTCATCTTTACTCAGCCAACATGCTTTATTTTTTTTTGCTTCTTTAACTTTTCCTTTCTGGTTCTTTAACTTCTTTTTCACCCCAACTGCCCTCCCTCTTTTGCTGTACAGTCATACAGTCCTATCTATTTTTTATTGTTTGCTTCAGAGATGGATACAAAAACATTACAACTCAGTGATTTCCATCACGTCAGCTGCTCCCTGGTTACTGTCTCTCTGCAGTTCCCAACAAAATAAGAGAAGGGAACTGGAAGTAGCCTATCCATGTTTGACAGAAATGGAAGGATTCCCCTTGCTACTGACTGGACTGACGTTAGCATGCATGCAAAATATCCTCTCTGGAGAAATATCAGAGTCAAAACTACATCTTGCAAAGGAAGGCAGTGCAGAGTGTTAAAATAATGCTCCACTGTGCTCCAGCTTATGGGCACTAACCCGCCACAGAGGCAGCTCAAGCAAAAATCCTTCCCTGATGCAGCTTCTGGAGCCTGTGGAGTTAATGCACTCACAGCTCTCCATTCACTGTGAAGACCTGTCTTAGGAATAACAGAAGGTTTTCAGAAAAAAGTTTGAAGTAAATATTCAGCTTCTCACAAAGGCTCTTGTCAAGAAAATGCAGTCAAATTAAATCCTGACATAGTGAAAAGCATTATCACCCTACTTTCAAATAAAAACAAAAGAAAAGAAAAGTAATAGCTTCTTCCACCCTCATGGACCACAGTTTAAAAACTGCTGTTCTACACAGGACCAAGGCTTCAGCTGAATAAAAGCTAATACTAATAAACAACCTTGTCCACTCTTCATCTGAGGGGAGGAAGAAAGTGAAAAA
Organism: Monarcha castaneiventris obscurior; assembly: GCA_026261815.1. Classification (NCBI taxonomy): domain Eukaryota; kingdom Metazoa; phylum Chordata; class Aves; order Passeriformes; family Monarchidae; genus Monarcha; species Monarcha castaneiventris. The sequence continues at coordinate 6,210,679 of JAMPIT010000472.1, forward strand.
TGAGACTACTGCTCTTGTTATACCCATAAGTAAACTCTGAGTATGGATGATGGTAGCAAAAACCTTGCTACTAAATTTGATTCTTAATCCAATTGATGGCAACAATATAAGCACCTAAAAAGACCATATCTAACATTACCTGAGATAGAATTGCTTCTTAAAACAAACAGATGAAAGGCCCACGTTAGGGATGTTGAACTGATCAAATTATATAAATTGTCAACACATAATCTGGAGAGATCGCAGGAGGAAAACTCTGACCTTGGAATCAGATTGGTAATCCTACTAAACTGATAGTAGGAAAAGACATTGTACAAAGAACAAATTAAAATTAAATTAGTATCTAGCTTCTAGAAGAGAACACAACTTCAAAATATCAGGCTGGCAAAGCCAAACTAGAGAAAAACTCTGATTTCACAGATTCAGTATTTAAATATTCTTATCTTTTTAGTGATCCTTTCTATTGAAAGTGGGGGGGGGGGGGGGCAGGTGTTTGTTTACTTTTGGGGTTTTTATATGGACCTATATGAAACGTGATCCCATTCCCACCAGTTTAAAAAAAAGATCAAAGCAGTTTTATATTTGGAAGTGGACAAACTTTAGAATCCTCCACTCTCTTTTTCACATTGATGGAATGCAGAATAGTAGTTCCAAGCTATTTTTAAACAGAAAGTTGAAGCAGCTTCTAAGTCAACAACTTTCAAATACATATGGAAACTGCACTGTTAATTCATATCCAACACATTCCCTTCCAGTGATCTTTTATGACATGCCTATCAGTCATTCTTTTTAAAATTACTTTCAAATTGCAAGACATAAGGTAAAGTTAAGTAAGGGTTTAAAAACTCCACTCCTTGCAAAAGTTTCTAATTGCAGCACTATGAATTTAGTCAAAACATTGTATAAATCATCTAATGTATACACAGATGTCTCTACTGTAGAGTCCTAAACAGAAAATAATTATATTCCTTCATACAAAAATAGATTAATATTTACTACTCAAATTCTTACAGTAATTCAAAAAACATCCAATAAACAGCTTCTGTATTACGACTCAGACCACCAGTTCTTCAGCATTATCTACAGATATATCTAAGTTATTTGCAATTAAAACCCAACAAGTGAATACCTTTCCTCCCTAGGATAGAGCACTGTGGGTTAGCTACATTGTTCTACTTCTCATTCTCAAATTCAAATGTAATTACACTTACATAACACTTACCAAAGTGAAATTATTTTCATCATGATACTAGGTAGTAAAAAGAATGAAAATCTATTAGTTTTCAAAGACAGCTAAAAATACAGGAGCATAGCTGGTACAGAATGATCTTTCACTCAACTGAACTCAAAATTTTTATTAGCATTTAGAAATATTCTTCAAGTACAAAGTTACAGAGCTACTCATTTACTGATCCAAATCTTTTTTCAGTAGTTTAAGATGTCAGTAACAAATAGCAGGGTGTTCCCTGAGCAATCAAACATAGCAATGCATGGGAAGAGCTGTCAAGATTCTCAGTGTCACAGTATTTCCTGCCAGCTACCACAGCCACGTTTGAATAGTATTGAATAGTAATGAATGCATATACAATTAGTCAGGTCAAGAAATACTACAGTTCTTCAAATTCCTAATCATTGCTGTTGGTTTGGGTTTTCACAATGCCATTTAAATTAGTATAACAAGCAGTTCTGAAGAGCTTTTGGTCAAAGTGAACTTTTATCACTTCATACTTTGGGAAGGGATCAGGAATCAGAAAACTGATTTCCAGGGTTAAAAAAAGTTAAAAAATCCCCAAATCACTAACTTCACAACCAGTTTTCACAAAGTTAAGACCTGTATCTTATACAAGGATGACTGTGGTAATGTCATCCTTATTCATAGATTACATTCAGTAATGGAAGCAACACCAGTTAAGAAATGTCAGACATTTTAGGACAGCACAGCAACCTAAAAAAACATCTCTCAAACAAGAGAACACGAACACTCAACCGTGTATATTCATATAAACACTGAAACCAACATCCATTTTCTCTGTTTAGACATTAAGTGTAGGTTCAGCACCCAGAGGTGGATGAGGTTTTTTTCTTGGTTAATCTGGTTACACAATGTAATAAAGCAAACCTGGTCAATATCCTGCACCCCAAGTCCTGCTACTGGAAAATATACTACATTTCTCCTGGTCTTCAAGGGCTCATGAAAACTGAGAGGGACTGCAACACCATTTGGACTACACATGCCAGTTTATAAACACAACACAACAAACTCAGGAAAGCGTTACTCCTCATTTCATTTTAAACATCTAACTTGAATGCTTTGAATCTCTCCTTCAAAGAATTGACTTTTCAATTGATTACGGAAGAAAATCATCACTAAAGTGGAGGAACTGCATCTAAAACGGATATAGAGAGTAACATGAAGACCCAAAATTTCAGTGACAATCTTCCACACTGAGAATTGATACTGCCAAAAGAACTAAAGGGCTACAGAGGCAAACACTGGATTTCTGTAATTCAAAATGTGGCTATACAATACATATATTAAAATAACAATCATGTTTGTGTACTGAACATTGATCTTTATTCAAATTTTCCTGTTACCTTCAAACGCTCGTGCAGCATCTACCAGGTGAGACCAGTCTAGCCCTGTGGCAGTGTCTGGCAGGGGCATCAGGCCAGGATCATTGAATTTGGCTTTATCAGATAAGGACCCATCTGAGAACCAGAATTCATCTAAACAATAAACACAATAATTAGTCTTCCTATAACAATTATGTGCAATTAATTTTGAAGCTACTATAATGATCTGTAAAAAATGAATAAGCAAAAAGTGCTTATCTTCATTTCTCTTGTGTCTGTCTTCTCCTGTTCAATACTCAGTATGGGTGGGACAATTTCTAAATGCTGTCAAAGTAAGATGGGAAGGTTTTAAAGAGTTTTTGGTGCCACTTTGCACATGACATGTCCCTCACATTTTCGTATGAACACTGTGTGGGTAGGCAACATCCGTTCTAAAGCATAGCACATAAAACCTGGGCACTGAGCACAAAAGCTGCTAGATACACAATGTTATATTTCTGAAACAACATGCAAGATATTTACATGCAGAGTTTTACTCTGAAACTGAAAATATTCCTGTTCCAGAAGCAATTAAAAAGAATCACCCGCTTTTCTTTTAATGCATTTGTAAATTCTAGCCTATATCCAAAACTCCCTTTGACATTGAAAATATTACCCTATAAACCCTAAATGTTTCACATTTGTAGCTGTATCTCTGAGGATGTAAGACTTGTGAGATATCAGAGTGAGCTGTAACGTGTTGTATACTGTACACAGATCATATATTAAATGAAATGTATACACTATAAATTGTTCAAACAAACCTTTCAGCTATGCAGACTTCTAGAATGTACCACAAACATACATTTTAGTAGAGGAGATGCTAGTTTTCATAATTTTCTTGAATAGTTTTACATTTTCCTAATCTGTCCATAGCAATCTCCACTGAGCAATGTAAACATGTTAAAAAGAACAATGAACAGACACAGTTTCTTAAAATTGATCATAAATCAAAACTATTATTTGCAACCATGTTTCACCTTAACCATAAAGCCAGAAATTGAATATAATAATTTTATCACATAGTATAGTCAGGCAAAGAGAATTTTTGCTTCAAACATATCCACTCCAATTAAACAAAAAGGTCAAAATAGTAATTTTTCCTCAAATATTTCAGGAGGAAGTTTCCTTCTAGTTATTCCAGTGATTTAAACTATAATATGTAAGATGAGTATTTTTTTCCAGGAAAAGACCAAACACAAAAAACAATGAAGGAAGAAATGCATTCATACAAGTGGAAGATACATTAATGTTTAAGGAAATGGCATGCTGTAATTTTCCTGATATTAATGTCCATTTGACTTAAAGATTCTGACCTAAAAATCCAAAGAGTGTAGGCTGTTACAAAGCATTCTACTGCGTAGAGGAATGATTAAAGCATATGATATGCTCTATTCTTTGCATAAACCTTGCTTTAAAAGAATACAAAATATGAGGAAAAAGGAAAGTGAAGGAGGCTTACAATCCTCTGTCAAAAATTAGGAGTCCCTGCAGAAGAAGTAGAAATTCTCTTTACTGTAGCATTAATCTTGTTACAATTATATGAAAGATGCAGTATTTTTACACTATGCTTGGAAGTGGCTTGACAAAACTCTGTAGAAATGTCCTTCTCAATATCTCTCTCAGTATGTAAAAATGGATGTTAGATGAAATGGAAAATACAATACAGACATATTCTACTCATATATCTGTACTAAGATTTTATTTTCAGTTCCTTATAAACATACTTAAAGCCTTACCTCAGGCTACCTTTGTGCAGATACACTGAAAGCTGAAAGTCAGAGCAGTCTCTGAACTTTTGTATACGACTTGGGAATTGTAAAAACCTTATTTACGCAAGTACAAATGTTTCATACATCCCTGTTGTGGAAAATAGACAGAATACCTTATTTGAAAGACTGGCAAGCCAGCTTTTGGTTCTAGACCAGCAGGCAGGCCCTAAGGGACAGTCCTTGCTTTTGTGTGATCAGCCTACAGAGGCTGATTGTGAAACCTGTCAGGAAGAAGCCTGCTCCCAGTGCGATTCTGCTGGCTTTCCAAATTAAAGTGTAGGAGTGATATATTCACCAGTAGTCATCCTTCATTATGCATTGTCTCTGTGAGAACCTCAGTTCACCTTAGGGTGGATCCTATTCAGCCCTGACAGAGCCACTCAACTGCAGAAAGCCTGCCAAAGGAGAGATTTGAATACTGATAGCTCTGAAAATGCAAGTGCTCATGCTGATGGCTGAAATTCTAAGTGGAATAACTGAACAGGCGTGAGTATACAGAATAATTCATTTTCCAGACATAAATTGTGTTCTTCTGCAATGGGGGAGTGAAAAGAGGGGGAAGAAGAAAAAGAATAAAAATACCAAACAGGAGTTCTAATGACATAGGCTTTGGTGCCTTTGGATTTCAGAGAATATTCTTTGTATTCCAGGAATGCTCCGGGTGAGATAAATTATTTCTAGACTCCTGTATTTGCATTTCTTCCCTGCTCCTCTTATGTTGCTGTTGCCTCACTCTGTCCGTGTATGACTGCCACATCAGCAGCTGTTGCCTGTTTCCTTTTTTGATTTGTGCAAAGGTGGCAAGTGATGCTTAAGCATGCCCACCTCTGTGTGTCCTAATACCTGTGTTAGGAGGATATGCCTAATCTAGTGGGCAACTACTTTACTGCACACAAGATTGACTCTTGAAGCAACACAGTTTCCTCTGAGGAAACATTTTCAGTGTTATCTTCAGTTTTAAAAATTATTTTATTTGCTGTACTCCTTTTGGCACAAAATAATTGATCTTGTAGTTTCTGCTTTTTTCAGTTGTGTCACTTCCTAAAGTTAGGAATTTTATTTATTTTTATTATTTATGCATAAAAGTATAAAGCACTTTCGAGAGTCACTATTTTTACCAAAATTACGTGGTCAGTTCAGTTTCCAACACAGCTCCTGAAATTGATGGTTATTGGTCCTACATACATCTGTATTCAAAGAGCAACTAGTTATGCAGAAAGAAGAAAGATTCACCTGACTTAACCTATTTTATTTCCAAGGCAATTATCTTGCTTCAGCTGGAACTGCTACTTTTATGCAGAGATTGTAGATCATGAAAAAACTCTCTGTTAAGTATTCCTTGCTTTACTGTGCTCAAACTAGACATGTCATTTAACAAGTAGATTCTCTCCAAAGCAGCTGCAGGTGAAGAAATATATCAAATCTCATGCAAATGTAAATCCCACTCTCTGTGGGATGTCTGTTTTCCTTTCCTGTAATCAGTAATTACATCTCTATATTCCTCTTAAGCAACAACTTCTGCCTGCTGAACCCTTCCCTTCTTTAGTATTGCCTAGGGTTGCCCAAAGTCCCCCTTCAGAGATGCCAGCCTGCTTGTAGGCTCTCATGGACATGTGCTCCTGATAACTACTTTTTCCTTCCCTCTGTTATTGAAGAAAGTTGCATGCTCTAATAAGGTGAACTATTCACTGTGAGAACAGGTAACAGCAAATGCTCTCCTTCGGCTGCGTGAATTTATCAATGGCCTTTATCTGCTTACTGAAAAACTGATTTCCAAATTGCTACCATTGCACATCACCAACACACAGTGATGCTCTTTCATTTTAATAGTGCTTCTTATCAACAAGCTTAGTTTTGGATTGAGGCTAACATGGGTAGTAAGGCAGTTAGAAGATAAGACTTCCATCTATGAACATAGTTGCAGAGACAGTCCCTGCACTTCTGGCAGCCTTTTCCCTATGGCATGTATAGTCAGAGAACTTCCAGAATTTGTCAGTGTATCACTGTAAAATATTCCCTTCCTTAGGACCCTCTTCACTGCAACTATCCTGCACCTTGCTCCTTTCCTCACAGCACAGGAACATCTTGCCAGTTTATCACTTAGAGAATTTTTTTCCCGTCTCTTTTTGTGCCTCATAATAGAGTGGACCACAGTGCCTGCAATGTCAATCAGATTGTCTCCATGTGTCTCCCTGGGATCCCGACTTTTGTTACTACACTAGTTCAGTATCAGTGGTTCTCATTGTTTTCCTTCCTTCCCTGCTCATTCACCTGCCATGAATTTGCAAGAAGGGCATAGATTTGTACCTGCACCTGCATGTTAGAATCACTCAGCATGAACAGCACTGTCTCAGTCAGGGAATCCTTAATGTCCCCAAGGTAAAATTCAAGAGTTCTTAGCTACATGAAATCTCCTTTCTGGTTTAAGCTAAAAATAAGATAAAATTAAGGGAATATTTCTACACTTGTGTACTGTTTGCAATCAACAGCACTTGACTGTCAGACTTTGCATTTCGGGCTTTACTGAAAGCAACTCTTTTTTCACGTCACTTCCCCCAGTGATAAAATAATAATTAAAAAGTCCTGTAGCTTCACTTTTCCCATCATCTTCTTACAGTCAACATCACACACAGATTAAGTTCGTCTTTCTATATTTGCATGGTCATTCTGTCTCATAATTCTGATTTCCCAGTAAACTGAAACCCTTCAGGGTCACCTATTACTCTTTGGTTTTGGTGCTGCCTTGCTTACCTATTAATCACACTCTTTTCCTTGCTAAAGGGGTCTCATGAGGTTTGGTGCTGCCACAGTATTTCATGCTGGATATAACATGCAAGAATATACCTTCCTAAAATTAATTTCAGCCAAAACCACACTATTTCCCCTGATTTCTACAAACATTAAATATCAGTAAAATTAAAATGCTTTGAGATCACAAACACAAGACATTACTATGACAGGATATGAATCCTGATATCTGAAACTAAAACCTCATGTTAAAATTATACCACATCACTGCTGTAGAATGGAAATACCTACCCAGTACAGACTACAAAAAACCTTCCTAAAAACACCCAAAGTTAGTTTCTTATATGGAGATACTGACTAACTTTATTTTTGAAACATAGGTGGGCAAGCCATGGTGTGGTTTTTTCAGAGTTTAATTACAGATAACCAATTGAATGTTCCTTGAAACAAACACCACAAAAGATTCTATATAGCTGGCATTGATAAGCACTTTTAAAATACAGAACCAGAAGCAGAAAATAGAGGTTGCATATGAAAACAGTATGAATTGCCTTGGATCAGTTTTTGACTGACAGGATACCGATTTCATGGGGGCTTTTTCCAGCTATGTGTATATATAACTTTCTGTATCTAAGAAGCAGCAAGAATGAAATATTAGGTGTCTAAGACAGAACTAATACAAAACCCACTAAAATATCACTGCTGGAGGAGCAGTATAAAGCTTGGATGTACATGGTTAATTGCCTTGTGCCAATCTCCTGAAGAAAAGCAAGCTGTAGGTTTGATCCCATTGCATGTTTACATTCACAAGAAATTACTCTCAAAAACAAGGCCTAACATAGCAGAAAACAAAAAAAAGAAAACAACCAGGATGCCTAAGTGGACACTATACAGCTCCTTCATAGACTACAAAAATCTACTGAACTAATCTCCAGTAAAACAAAATGTATCTCCATTTGCTTTGTGTAAAAGAATAGGATCATCTCAGATTAAATCAGTAAAGAGTTTCACTCTGCTAGAAGAATATTTTTAGAATGGCAAAAGGTACACCAAGCATGCATTCCCATGTGAGGCAGGAGTTTAGCACTTGTTTGAGATACCAGTTTAAAATTAACCAGTGCTAAGTGACCAAAACTCAGTCTCACACCTGAGGCCACTCTAACTAGAAAACTGTTTTGCACACAAAGCTTATTTCTCAAAGTTAGGAAATGACTGCTAGTTCCTGAAGGACATGATGAATGACAAAGCCCTTTTTATTGCTACTTCTTTTAAATCATCTGACTGCATTCACCCCAGACATGGTCCTAAAATGCCCTTAATGCTTTCAAGAAATTCACCCACAGCTTCTTAACTATGGACTTCAGAGGCCACTTTTTTTTTAATTGTAGTCAGCTGTGATGCAATACTAGAGTAGCTAAAGAAAAGAGGTTTTTTTTCCAGATTGCATGTCAACTCCAGGTGTCCACTATTTGTCAGCCTAAACTAACTGAGAAGCATATATATTCAGCATTTTTGAAAAAACAATTCACTCTTATTAAATAAGCAAATATACATATGTGATCTAAATATACATATCTGTCTGTGTAGATTTGGGCTTTTTGTTCTACTTAAAAAAAAAAAAATTACTCCAAACTTCATAGTTCATCCTGGAATTATTGCAAGCTAAGCATATAGTAAAGGTCTCACTTATGAAAACCTCACAAGTAAAAACCACATTCACAAAGTAGTTTTAACATAGCAACTCAGACTACTCTTTTGCTGCCATTAGAAATGAAGTGTCATTTGTAAAGCTTTTATGTTAAAAAAAACTATCAGCAAATTCAATTTGGAAATTGAAGTCAAAGTCAACATTTATTGCACATTTCCTTTAAAGATGTTACTAAAAGGATCATCTAAATAAAAGCTATTCCATTTAGCTATTATTTAAAATATCTTTGGGGATATTTCAATAATTTTAGTGCACATAAAATTAAAAAAAACAAAACCAGGCCAGCTTGGCTTAATTAGGTCACCACTGAAAAATAAAATGATAACTAGAAATACCTTCAAACAAAGTTTTTTTCTATCACTGGTCTCATGAAAATTCTTTGGGAAGTAAAGTGAATGCTGTCTCCAAACATGATAAATATGAATTGAACACCAATGGCAAGCATGAGCATGTACGGTTGGCCAAATATTCTTTCACATGGATAACTAGAACACTGATTTAACATTTCTTAATTTCACCTTGAAAGTGAAATCTCACTTAATACTTGGTGATTCGTTTGAGTTTACTACAAATATTCCAAACTCAGCAACGACAGCGACAATCACTTACTTCTCAGATTCCCCATTCCAGGAGTCAGGCTCATTCTGGGAGGCAGTGTGCTGTGATATGGTGGAGTAGTGCTGAACAAGATATCATTTGGCAAGGCCTGGTCTATCATTGAACTTCGAGAGCTGGCATAGGAAGATCCTCTTCGATTGCTACATATACTTTCATCAGAGAGCGTGCGATAAAGTGTCCTCCGTGGGGAAAGGTTTCCGTAAAATGAAAACTAAACATAAAAATAAGAACCCATATTGCTGGTTGAAGTGATTCATGCAATCATATCCCATCATCAGTTCTTGGGAATGTTTTTCTGAACAGGTACTCCGGAGTTCTTGAACTAATACAGAGGGATCAGAGATTTTTCCACCATATCAGACCTACTGGGGCCTCAAAAGAGTTACTGAATTGGATAGTCATACTTCCTCTCAATATTTTGGAACATATCACCATGAATTAATCAGATAGTGTGCAGTTTTATTAATTCTGAAATGTTAAATGAAAACTTCATAGCCTTATGAGAGCAATGTTTTACAGAAATGTATATAAGGTCACCAACTCTGGCAACATGAATCCAAGACTATACATGGAATTGTTTGATTTTAATCTGAAATGACCATGCTTTAATGTTAAACATTCTGAACTGATATATGCTGCCACATAATTCATTGGATTATAAAAGTGACTTGAGACACTACATCTCTCCGGATATCACAAAACAGGCTCAGAAAAGAGGAAAATAGGGTTCAGTGAAAACGGCTTATGCATTTCAAAAGGTTACGTGGACCACAACTCAAGTATCTACAGTAAAACAAGATGTTACTGTATTGTAAAGCTGGACCATGGCACTTTGTAAGTCATTTTTCAGGACTGCAAACCCAGTTTTCTTTACATCTAAAAAGGACAGTTAATACCTTAATTATTTTACTGGTTTGTCCTGCACACAATTAAATGTCTAGTTTTCTTTGAAATTATCAAACATGTTGCACATTCCCTATGCAGAACAAATATTCAAGAGGAATAGCTTTTGAAAACATTGACTATAGCATAGAATGTCATGTACTCAGGAAATTCATTTTTGACTTCACTGTCAAAGGTAACTGGCTCACCAATATCAAGATTACTACCCTCTGTGAAGGCATAACCAAAGATTTTACACTGCCAGCTCCTGTGGCTGGGGTTCCTTGTGAGTGAGGGCCCATGGTCTCCCTTACTTACTTAACTTTTGTTTAGATCCCTTGGAGGGGAAGGGGATAGCAGTCATTTATCTCAGCCACATCTCCTCACTCTTAGTTGATTCTTATTCAGGTAGCCAGAAACACTGGCAGTTCTTGAAATCTCCACAAAACCCCTCCCTGATATTATTGTATCCATCATAAATCTTAAAAACTTCTAGGACATGACCCACAAAAATTCAAGCACATATAATGCACACTTAACATACTATGTTAAAAAATATATATGATCTGAATTTTAAATTCAGCTCTGCACTTAGAGGATTCCCATGTGTTACTTTTGTCCAGACATGATGATTATGCTATTTAGCATATTGTATAAACACAGTGGGTTAAGAGAGCATTGAGTTAATATGGACGTGTGACAATTATCTCAAGTAATTTAATTGCTTTTTTCTTTATTCTACATTAAACACAGAGTTCAGAACCATTTATACTTTGGGGACTAGCAAATTTTAAGTTCACTGTCCACTTATTGTGAGCTATTAAACATTACCAACTGTGATCATACTATGAAGATTAGAGCCAGGCTCTCCAGTAGCACTGACAATTATGCCTTCTGAGCATCTGCCACTGACACCTACATGAAACTGATTTGGATTTCTAGCAGAATTGTTGGTACCAACTATTACAGGGCAGAGGAAAATGGGCTACTTTTATTCATGTGCTTTAATATCATACAAGATGTACAAATTTAGGCATCCTTCCTTTAAAACATCACTTTTAACCTTTCAAATTATAATGAAGTTGCTCAACCTGGTCAAGCTAAGCAAAGACATAGTTCAACAAACAATTGATTTTATACATAATCATCTAACAAACATTTCCCATCCTTGGGGGAAATGATATTTTGGGACTTGAAGTCATCCCCATAGAATAAAATTAGCTTGTACAAAACAGTATTGCCTTCTGTGTAGCAATTTTGGACATACCAGAAACCTATTTCTAAGGTAACTGTGACTGAAACACATAGAGCCAAAGAAAGTAGCCAACCTTTCTTCTCCCTTCCTCCATAGAGAGGCTGTCTGGCAGGATCAACTTCAGAAAATCTTCTTTGGACAAGACTTGCTGGCTTTCAACAATGGCATTCCTCACAGAAGTTTGGAGTGGACTCGATGCAGACACAGTGTCAATATCATCATACACTCTGTTGAGAAAATTGGTGGTTTTTAGCAAGAAATTAGATTTGAAAGCCTGCAATCATTTTCTGTCAAAGTGAAAATTGTTAGAATTATCTCCTGACACAGCACACTCTGTTTAGAAATTTTTTTTTGATTGCTTTACCTTTATGAAACTGTTTGTGGGTACAAAATCAAATCCTTAAATCACTAAGAAATGGAGTTTAGGAATTCTAAAGAACAATTAAAAAAAGGATAATCATTGTTTCTCCTAGCTTGCCTCTCTCTTTTTTACACACCACGCTCCTCTATCAATACAAAAGTTGTATTTATTTCAACATTTCCAAAGGCCTATCACAAAATACTTTAACTTTTACTTCCATAGCAAATAAAAAAAAAAATCAATATTTTACAGTACAATATTGCATCCAGCTTCACAATCTAGCAAAATTACTGTGGTCATACAGCAATGTTTGAAATGTATTGGCAATCAATTTTCCAGTGTGCTAAGTATATTTTATTATCAGCAATTTCATAAAGCTATTTAGATAAATTAAACAGGTGCCTTCTTTAATTATCAGCACATAAAAATCTAGTTACAGTCAACAACAGACTGTCAAACTGAATTATTAACCTTCAGCTCCTTCCAATGAGAAAGGAGAGGCAGGATTTTAACAGGTTTACTCTGAGAATGTAATCGAAAGAACTGAAGATTGCAAGTCACACAGAACACACACTGGAAGCCATTGCTTACTGCCAAGTGCAGCCTCATCAGTGACTGTCTTCAGCAGAGAGGAAATGAGCTTTGCTATGGTAAAGTGCAATTCTCAGTGAATTATAACCTATAGTGGCACAACATTCAGCAATTGACCTGATATTCATCATCACTGCTAATTAGAGATGCTATTTTATTTCAACATAATTATCCTCAGAGAGCTTTCCTAGAAAGAAAGAGGTGAGGAAATACTGTGTGCCATGGAAAAATCTGAAAATATTTTTTGGTTTATGGAGTGTTGTCACATTCAATTAATAGTTTTTGAAGAGAACTATCTCTTGAAGATAATTTTCTAAATTGCCATTGTTTCAGTCTAAATACCCTGATTCATATGCACTTTTACTTTAAGGCTGCCATTCAAAATAAGGAGACAGTGTTTCAGTAGTTCATTGACTTCAAAATCCAAAATTTGTGGGAAGCCCTGAAGTTACCACATTATAATTTAAATACTACTATGACTGAACAATTTATGTAATTAAAACATTGGGGGGAGAAATGAAATCACCTCTATGTTAACACAAAGAAAGACAGATAACCAGGACAGGAGGGTAGTAACATCTTCTACTTTTGAAAATTAGGAATTTAAGAGCTTAACTTCAGATTCATATTTCATAGTATATATATTCTAGAATATATTTTTAAATATGACTCTTGCCATAAACACATATGCAAAATTAGGTTTTAGATAAAAATAACCCATTCTCATTAAACAAACAGTAATCTCAATTAAACATTTCAACATCAGGTACTACATGTCATCTTGTCAATTTATTGAGATAGACAGGAGCTAAATACGGTTTATTGAGAACCAAAAGTTTGTGCACAAAAAGAAAGCAAGGACATTATCCACGAAGATGATTTTGAAGCCAGCAGGAATTTCAAGGTTAGTTTCAAACAGCAGATTCAAACATTACTTATTACGGATGCACCACTGTGAAAGCATTGTCTCTCTGTATTTGAGGTACCTCATGTTCTCCTTTGAGTTCAAGGCTTTATCTTGCACCTAAGAACAACACATTTCTCATGGACTATTCCAGTGTTAAGCTTCATTAGATACATAGAGGTACAGAAAAAATCCCAAATATTTAAAGGCAAAACAGAATTGGTAATTTTTTTCTATCCTATTTTAAAATTTATATTCACTACACTTCTTCCCCCAACAAATTTAAACAAAGTGCTTACTCATGACATTCTGAAACTTCAGATTCTTCAGGTGTAGGACTTCCTTCTGATTTTTTCCATCCAATGACATATTTACTCACTGCTCCTTGTCTGTGGTATGGTTTTGAGATCGACCCAGACATCTGTTGACTACTATTCTGCGACACTATATAAACTTTGGAGGTATCTAGAGAGCCACTCTTTTTGGAGCAGTGTGTTGATGGGCTTCCTGAATGATGTGACCCACTGGAAAAGTGAACAAAACACACAAAAGGAAAAATTTAATATGCTATGCAACAACAAATCAGAAATGCTTCGCCTGGTATGCAGCAATAATTCTCACTGTTAAGTTTTTCTCAAGGTTAAAATCAATGAAGCAAAATTGGCACAGTAATTTTCTACACAACAACTGCGTATACATTAAAGCTCTTTGAGAACAGAATTGTGATGAGCTTCTAGAACAAACAATGCAGGGAATTCAGCTTGCTGAAATGCCAAAGCAAACTGATGTGAATCAAAACTAAAAGCCTAAGTTCAAGATATATATATTCAATTTGTGTGTGCAATTTTAAGTAAATATGTACACACACATTTACATAAAGAACTATGTAGGGAATTACTCAAACACCTCCCTAATCATAAAACCTATGTGCTTTTCCATTTCACAATAATTTTGCCAGTTGATGCAAAATTAGGATATGCCTTTCAATCAGACACATTAATACTAAATCATCAGCAAATTTAACAGAAGTAAATTTCAGTTCACCAAAACAGTACTCTGGATAATTTTAACACCCCCTTGCATTATGAATAATAGCACTAGTAGGCACTGAGAAAACCTTTTAGTGAAGACTCTAAAAACTATTTCAAATAAATTAAAGCAAACACTTCCTTGAAGAACAAATTTCTTCAGAATAATTTGGTTAATACAAGACAAATTCACCCACGTTAAGTGTATAAGGAAATCAGGATACAAGGTATTATTTGGTTATTTTCCTGTAGTGACTGACACTGAAAACAGGAAAATCAGAGGGAAAGAAGAACAAACAATTTCCTTCTATCCTTTACAGAGTAAAAACCTTAACACATAGACCAAAGCTTCAACTTCAAAGTCACCAGAAAATGGGAACTGGAAGATAAAGGCAACCAGCTGTAAAAGTGTACTTTCAAGGCTTGCTTTACAACAGATGTACCATGCACACGTTTCATTGGTAACAAAAAGAAAAGCTGAAAATCAATCAGAAATGCTGTTCAACAAGCAAAACTGTAAAGCATACATCAGAATAATGTAAATTAGGGGGGATGGTATGCAATGCAGTTTCTCTATATGTAAAAATTGTCCATTGTCCTATTTTTCTGATTTCCCTCAGCATTAACTCCAAGGTAATTTGTTGCAGTGTACAAAAAACCCCAAAAGTATGTGAAATAAGTTCTAGGTGCAAACTTCTTTATTACTCAGGGATGCTTCCCAATTTTAAAAACCCAAGCAATTTGCAAGGGGTCACATATAAAGCCTCCATCAGATCTGGAAGGAGGTTTGGCTATGCTTTTAAGGCAGCCTCATCAAAAATTACTTGAAAACTGCTGATATAGGCATTTGAATACAACAAACACATCAAAATCTTTTAAGTTCGATTTCAAAGAAAGCCAAACAGAATAAAAACAACACCAGAGAGTTATCTGCATGTTAATCTATAACCCACAACCCCTAATTTGTAAGAAACGCATACCTGGAATGAGAGGAGATTTCACTCAGGTCTCCCATGCTGCCTTCAGCCGTATGGCTGGTCGAAATAGCAGAGGCATAGCTATGAACAGCATAGATTTTAGCTGGATCCTCGTCGGGCCCGGGCGGATCCGAGGGCTCGGGCCACGGCTCCGTGCGGCAGTGCGCTCCCGAGCGGCCGCCGGCGAGGTGCAGCGGGGCCAGCAGCGGAGCCGGCATGCAGGGAGCGGTATCGATCCCGCTGTCCGTGGAAGCCCCCTTTATATAGGTTAACCCCAGCAGCTCAGGATCCATCAGATCGCCAGAGCCAAAGTGCTTCTCATCGCTGTTGCTGGATGTGTTACTGGATAGGGTGTTGCTGCTGGAGTGGCTTGAACAGCTTTTGTCCCCAATCTTAACGACAAGAAAACAAACCAAAAAAGACCCCCATCAAATTAAATAGTAAGAGATCTATTTTCATATAAATTACTGCATTTGTGCCATTCAAAGAACATTTTATTATTTTTTCTACAGTATGCTATCATATAACTGCAAAGTATGAAAAGAGCCAATTATACCACCAGTTTCTGTGAAATGAATTGCACAGCTGGCTAGACACATTAAAGGTTGATGTCACTGCAAATAAAAAGGCTCTAGTTCCATCTTCTATCACAAATCTTAAGATCAGAATTGAATTTTATGATTATAGGACCTGCTTAACATCCATAAAATTGCATTTCTGAACAGTTAAAATAAGCATTTGTTAAAGCTAGAAGCTTTGGTAATTATTCGTTTAAACAAGCTCTTCTGCAAACCTGAAAAAAACCAAAGACTGAATTATTGTTGGCTTTTTCTCAGTGTGGCTGAAATATGCAGCTCATTGGATCAAATCCAATTGGATGTGTGGCTAGTTAAATTGAAGCCAATTGTGATGTATGTGTACCAGATGAAAGCCACTTAAGTCATAAGGCCCTAAACTAAGCATGGCTATTGAAGTGGAATAATTATGTCAGACATTTGTGCCAATAAAGTTGGGGGGATTTGTTATTTACCTTTTAAAATAAATTTTATAGAGAGTTGGATTAATTTATCTTATTGTGACAGAGTAGCCAGAATAAAGGCAGGTGGACTTCTACTTGGGCAAACAGACTTCTTTTAGGTAGGATATAAATGTGAAGGGTGAGTAACTTTTTTATGAGATCCCTCTCCTAGCAGATGCTAGGAGATGCTGTTGCTCACACATAAAATACAGATTTACAAACAAGAGTACAGACTCCTCCTACGTATAGCAGGATTTTCCACATAACAAACGTTATCATACTTTCCATCACTAGGCTGTTGAGGATTTTGCCATTACTGAAAACAAGCTACTAAACTAGGTAGACTAGAAAATCTGTTCAGCATTCCCAACATACAAGCTACATTTTTATAGTGCTTATTGAAAATTACACTCCATGGGTATTTCACACAAGATGAAAAGCGGTATGGTAAATATAATTTTATTTTCTTTTAAAGCGTAATTAAATACTCCACAGATTAAACAAGCCTGTATAAATGAAGCTGTAAATTCACAGCTGAGTGGAGACTATACTAGTTTTTTTCTCCTCAATGCCCCAGACCCAAGTCCTCTTGGAATTCTGAGTTTGTAAACACAGATTAGGCATACTTGATTCAACCCACATCTAGGTGAGCATTAGCTTTGCCTCTCAAAACACACATCATAAAATCATAAATCACATGGTCTTCATAAATTACTAAAATGTATTTTTAAGATTTATTTCTGTAAGTCCAGAGTAGTTTTTTGTTGTGGCTGTTTTGGGGTTTGTTTGTTTTTAGAGTTTTGAATGAGATCCAAGTACAAGACTTACATGTGAAAGCTTGTTTGGCGACTCCTTGCCACTGCCTTCTTTCTGTAAAGCTCGGTCTTTGTAGGAGCTCAGGACTTTGGTTGATGGTGCATGCCACTTGGCTTCTGCCAAAAACAATGGAGAAAGGCACAGGACTCAGCATCAAGTTCCAGACCTGCACACTCTTGGAATCAGACACAGGCATTGTCACAGAACGCTGTACCCGTCCCTGCTTTTGCTGTCACATCACACGTTCTTGGTGAGCCAAACCTCCACATGGGGAGGTGGCTGCATTTCAACAGGCACCACATGGCAAAGAACATGTACTTTAAAGATACAGTGGGTTTTATTACCAGAATGTCTAGTTCCTTCCAAAGTTTCCTCTCGTTCTCTGCCTCCTTCACACTCCAGTGAGCCTGAACCTTGGTGATGTTCATGCAGTAAAGGGGACTGGCATCTTTTAATGTAAGCAGAAAATTAAGCTGTTAAGGTTTTCAACCTGTAAGATCAGTTACATGATGAACAACACCACTTTTCACTCTTAAAAGCAAGTATTTTGTGACTTTTTAAAATAATCATCATTCCCAAACATTTCCAAACTCTCCATAGAAATATTTACATGCAATTTTTTCAAAAGCACACCATTGTATCTGAAGTGTGAACATGCCAAGAAGACAATGAACTTTAAGAAGAAATGCATTCTTGGGGCTATATACTCCAAAGCTTTTGTAGTGAAGAACTATGATAATGTATGTTTAACCTCTTTGTGATATAAACCCAACAGAGTGTAATTGTAGTTTTGCAGGGTTTCACACTGAGAATATGTAGCATCAGATCCACTGCTTTGTATTATACTGCAGAAGTTTAAACATTTCACAAAGCAACAATCTAAAACCTAGATTGCTGCTAGAAATAACTGTGCTGGAAAAAATGACACAAGATGCACAAGACACATTTTGATGAGTTGACTGTCAAAAAAAAAAAAAAAAAAAAGCAACGTTTTTATTTGAATTATTAGCATCTATTTAGCTGCCAGAGATTTCACTGAGTTATGTGAATTTCCTTGAAGAGTCTACAAGATACTGTATATATATCTGCTACATGGAATATCTTATCTACAATCAATCATGCCAAAGCATTAATAAGCTTCAAGGAGTCAAACTGATGCTTTCAATATTCACATTTTTTTTTCTGAAAAGTAGCTTCTGAAAGCCACTTGGCAAGTCTGGAATGCTTTTATATTACACTACTGTAGATACTGCCACAGCTCAACGTTTTGTAATGTTTTCAGCAGCTGTATATACACAACAAAGTAATAAATTTGAAGTAGTTTAGAACAGATGTCTCATATAATATTCTTATAACATGAGTTATATTGGGGTGGTCTTTTATATACAGATAGCTAACTTCTGAAATTTCAGTACCAAGGGATTAACAGGGATGTGAAAGGACCATCTATGTACAGCCTTTTAGGGACAAGAGACCTCTGAAATTCCTACATTTTTGAGGATATATGCTAGGGAATGGGTGTCACTGAAACAAACATAGCAGGAAATAGAACCTTTGAAGACCATAAAGATTATTATTTTTTTAAATTAAACTCCTTCCTCCTGAAGCAGGAGGAGGAAGTAGTATTATTTTATTCTAGTTCTGAGTTACTAGCTGATTTCTGGCCTATTAATGGGAAAATAAACCTAAAAACAATTTCTTATTTAACTGAATTTAAAAATATGATCCTAAAGAGTTAAATTAGGATGACTTTAAAATTGTAGTTGCATTCATGTTACATCAAACATCAGTAAACCTGTACATCTTAAAAGACACTAACAGTGTTTGAAAATAAAATCTAGAACATCCATATACATTTTGCTTAAGAAAGAAGATGCATGGGAGCTATGGCAAGATTTAAACAAAAACTTTTAAAAATCACCAATACCCGTCATATCCCACTTGCTGTCTCCAGTGGCTGCTCCCGCTGGGTCCTGGGTCACTGGATGAGGACTGGTTGCTTGGTGAACTTCTGTAATGTTGATTAGAGTCATTAACAGTGCACTGAGGTATTTGTGGGGGTTTCAGATTTAAACTGGGCTGTGCTTCTTTTATCAAATACATTCATTTTCACAAATAATACAGATGCAGTTTGAACACTTGGTTACATTCATTTGGGGAATTTAAGAGGTTTATCTCAGTTTCATAAAACTTTAACAAGAATTTTAACTGTATAGTATTTATTCACTAATAAAATATTTCCAACTGAATATATAAAAAAAGCACAAAAAGAGAATGACTAAGTGCCAAATCCTATTTTCCTTAGATCTGGCTTTAGTTCTGAACAAGTGGGATTATTCAGGAGTCAGAGCAGCTGGATTAGGTCTCTAAATTTATGTGTGGAAAGCTCTCATAGTGCATCAGAAATGATTGTTAGTTCCTTGGCACTAATTCCAATTTTAAAGATAGTAAATTTGGAAGAGGCAATTCTAATACTTTTTAAAATTTTATTTCATTAATCCTTTGACATAGAAAAGCAACAAAAAAGCATTTTCATGAAGAGTATTATTTTGTACTTATTATTTAAACTTTTGAGCCCCATGTCTTAACAACGTCTCTAAGCAGTTTTGTTAGATTTCCAGAGAGCTGAAATTTAATGTTTAAATTTGGTTTTGATGACCATCCCTTCCTTCAATTCTGTGCACATCATTCCACAACTACAATATAATTTCATTCAGTGGCATTATCTTGAATTCAATTCCCTGTATTTATCTTTTCTTTTCTCTCCCCCATTTTTTTTTAAATGTAGAAATGAATGTATGTACTCAGGGAGGAAATTAAGAGGTTGTTTTTTCTTTATGCACAACACTTTCCCAAGGACATGACCTTCAAAAAGCAACTTTACTGTTCAGCTTGAAAATTTTAAACACATTAGCTATTATATTTTGTGTTTTAAAGACATTAGGTATTATATTTGGCCTAATAGCCAATGTACAATAAATAGTGCAGCACACTAATTTTTCAGTGTGTCTTTCTCTGAGAAGCATTGACAGGACTGCACCTCACTCAATTAAGTGAAGGAGTCAATAGGCCACAGCCTGATTCAGTTCCATGTACTTGTTCTTACCACCAAGAATTATGCATTTTGTGCACAGATTAAGCAACCCAGCATTAAGGAATGGGTAAGTTAGGATCCCATGTGTTCCCAGCCTCCAGACTGATGTTTAGGACATTGTCCTCAAAACCAGGACATTGCTTTGTGCTGTTCCAAGGCTGAAATATGTCTACCTCCCATTTGCTGAACAAGTGTGGAGCCTTTAGCCTAGTAAACAAAGAGTGGCTACAAAAGGAGAACCACAGGAATCCCATCAATGACTGCCTCACACAGTTCCTTCACACAAAAATTCCAGCCATCTGCTCTCAGGAATGGATTCCAGACTCCAGGTGATAGCATGCATTGCCTACAAGTGTGACTCAGGGACTGAAGTTCGCAGAGACTTCTTGGTGCAAAAATCAGAAGAGAGAGTCTGACTGAAGCTTCACTTAGGCACATGCTATGAGAAGCTGTCAGAGAATTAGCCACTTTGTGAAAACAGGAGTAGAGCTCAAGGATATCTTTGTATTTCTTAGTGACTAATTAGAGGAAATTCCTTGAAAAACACAAAAACACTTGGATTGACTTCTCAAAGCATTTAATTCTCAGGAACTGTATTAGCAGCATAAGCGTTTAGCTCTCAGTTTTTAATTTCACTCCAGGGACTGGGCACCTAAATATTATATGTCACAGTACTTGGATTTTTGCTGCTTAAGTCTTCTACTATATCTAGTCCACATTTCTTTTGCTTCGTCCATTCTTTATCTCTCAAACAATTTTATTGCTGATTTCACCCTTAACTCATTTGCAGATCAGCTGTTAAACCTTCCCTGTTTTATCAACCTGCTTCCCCCTACTTGCACTCTTAAACCGATACTGGGTCTCTGACCCTCTAAAATCTCCATCATTTTCCTAGCCTGAGTATACACTTTCACCCTTGCAAAACTACTTAGAAGCACTAATCCAACTTACTTCAAACTCTTCTATTTTAAGCTCATCTCTACCAAATCATCAACTATGCCTCTTCTCATGTGGAAAGACCTTGCCAATTAGGTACCTTTCTTTACATGTTTCAAGACCTACATGCCAGAATCCACAATTTCCCTCTCTTTTCATTATTTATACTCTTTATCATGTCTTCCCCAAAATAGCACTTCTGCACTGCACATGTTCTAAATGATACAAGAATTTCTTCATGATAAGAGTAGACTCAGTCTAAGCATTTTTTCACATGCTTTGCTGAGTGTTATGAGAAGTGCAACTTATGCTTGTGAAGTCTTTTTGGAAATGAGTAGCATGTCAGAAAGCTTTCATTTCTTTTCTGTATAGGCATACAGTATGCTTAATAAAGCTTCATAGATGATGAAGTATTTCTAGACATTTGATACGTAGTCTCCTTATGCTAGATGTTATCAAGAACTTAATTAACAAGACATTAGGAAAAGCTTAAGTTCTATAATGGTACATAAATGCTTACAGAAACACACCTCTCAATTTTTCAGGGGGTGAAGAGGGGTGTAGGGGAGAAAGAGAACACAAATGATCAAATGGTCATAACTTGGAGTTTTCCTTCCCCAGACATGAAATAGACATATTTTCAAATATGTACTGCTATTACTTGTGTACATTTCAATGTAAAAAGTCATTAATTCTCTTCTACTAAATAAGGCAGTCAATGTAGCGATAGTGGTACTTCATGATTTCATCCAGAATTTTTTTAAGCCCATTTAAGACTAGTATTTCAGATTTTTATATCAATCAGATATTTTCAACACGCAGTAATTATTTCCTTGGAAATTAGAACTACATCACCCCACAGATAAGGGCATAAGCTGAAATAATTGTAAACAATAAAGGACAGAGATCTGCTCAAGACATGGTTTTCCTAAATAATTCAAAGGTCAAATGTATTTGCAAATTTTTATGTTTAAAAATGAAGTTTCATTTTATGAAGAATTATGATAAAATTAGAATAGAGCTAACATTTAAGGATACCATCCCATCATCTAAGAGGTGTTACATATTCAAATCGCAAGCTCTGCTTTGTTTAATTAAAAGCAAAGCAAAGCATAAGGGCTGGTAATGAGTTACAGAACCCTTTGAAACTATGCCAATAGCTTGCTAACAAGATTAAATAATTAAATTTTAAAGGAATGAGTTCATTTTATTTACACTCAATATTTGTTTAAATAGTCTTCCAAAAGGTAGGGAACAGGACATTATTAAGATGCAGAAGTCACAAGGCAGTTTGCCACTTCATTGATTTGGGACTGTCCTCAGCCCACTTCCATCATGAACACCAAAAGTCACTTGTTTCAAGCAGACTGCTCCAGTGAATGGTATTTAATACAACCTCAGAATTAAAATTACTGTCAAAACTCAAAAAAATGAGGTTTAAAAAATAAGACGCCAAAGTTCTAGAAAGCAGAGATTTCAAAAGTAACACACATTAGGAATATGACAGGCATTAACCAGAGAGTGTATTACCTTGCACCATCTGGCAGTTTTCTATCAAAGGAAGTGCTACGAGGAATGGCTGTCTGAGCCTGCTGGAGAAGCTGCTGGCACTGCAGTCTGTCAGATGTTCCTAGGATTGGAGAGGCACGAGAGAGAGGCTGCCCAGCGGGAGTCGGCACCCGATGCCAAGTGGTATTCCTTCTGAAAGGGGTTTTATACTCACATGGGGTGCCTTCACTGTCAAGTTTGTATTCCACCATGGGTATACGACAAAGTTCTGAACAACCCCTGTGGGGCAAATAAAGACGCTCATCAGTCTCACAGGAGAGAACAGAGAGAGGAATCTTGCATTCACAGTCAGAAGTATATACATATTTTGATTCCAGGTGCTCAAAGGTGTTCATACAGCACTGCACTTTAAACACTTCAAAATTGTCACACCAAGCAGGTAGAAAACATTTCAAAACAAAAGATTTGCTGTCATGGGCTCAAAGATCTTTGAACTGTCTCCTCACCCTTCAGAACAGGGAACATATTAAACTTTTATAAATTAATCTGCAGCTTGAATTTTACATAATAAAAACTTCTAGAAACAATTTAGAAGTCATAAAGCATCAAGTTTTTCTAAAACAGCTTTGGTTTGTTTAAATTTCAGAAATAGGTTTGTTGCTTTGCAGCAAACTAAACATTCCTTAGTGGGGTTGAGAACTCTCCTTTAGAATCCCACCTTGACCCCACCAAATGACAGAGCACATATATTACAATGCAAATGATTAACCGGAATCTAAATATTTTCTCCTGTGTTTTCAAAGTATACTTTCTAATGTCTCTTTTCCCGGGGATTTGTGTGCCTGGAAGAGACATAGGGGAGTGGAAGGAAGAGATAGATCAGAAACAGCCTGGCTTGCCACCTCTGCTGGAAGTCTACAGACTGGTTAAATACTAACAGCATTCACAGACAGTGTGAACTCAGGTAAAAGTTCGTAGTGTCCACAAAAGATCAGTGTTCCTGTGGGATATTTGCTGCAGACTCAGACTATACTCAATAATTAAGGGTTACTGTTTCAGAAATTGATTAACAGAAGCTTCACACACCCTTTAAGTCAGCACTGATTATCATTGGAGATATTTTATATCCTCAACATTCCATCTCCATTATTTGTCTGATAGGCAGCGTGTACTAAATCAGTATCTATAAAGAAAATACCCTAAATATTTCTAAAGCAACATGTTTAGGTTAAGCAAGAAATAGTGAAAATTTGCTCCTCTGTTTCAACTACAATTCTGCTCCATTCCCTGAGCTGAGCCTTGATCAAGCTTTGCTTTTGTTGAAAAACCAACATTTACCATTTGCAACTAAATTAAAATCACCTAGAGAAAGTGCAGTAGAGTGTAAAGAGTTTACAGTCTTAATCCTGGAAATATCTTGGCATAAATGACTTAACACAAATGTGCAGTAAAAGTAAATTGTATAAATTCTCACACATTAAATTACTGTGCATTAAAGCTTCTGAATCAACTCCCCCCAAAGAATATTTTCATTATCAGTGTTCTGGTACACAGATTAAAAGGAAAAAAATATTAGAAAAACACAAACTGCCTTATTCAGGTTGTTGAAGAGAAGACCCGTGAGCAACTGTAGCAATTACATTCTAGATACTCTGTATATGCCCAGTCTTATCCAGCCAAACACTTCAAATATTTCTGCTGAATTTTTTAGTAGCAAGTAGGCAAGTTTATCCTGTAGCATTAAATCTCTGCCCCTGGTGGCACTCAAACATATGAAAAAGCTAAAAAACTTAAAAATATAGACGATAAAAGTATTGAGAATAGAGATCAATAGCCAATATAGGTGGAAGACACCTTGACGAAGATGAGCTGAAGAGCTAGAATTTTCCAGAGCAGAACTCAGAATTCCTGGTTTTTCAAGGTTATTCTTTTATCAGAAATATCATTGTAAGATGCACCAATAAAATTTGACATGTGCAACCTCTGCTGACAAATCAAAGTTGGACATGCTGGAGGCATCATAGACTTTCACAATCCTGATTTTCTGGTTTGAGCTTCCCTAAGGAGGTAAAACCACTCTAATAATCTCTTCTCACTGACACGGAATGATGCTACAGAGAAATCAGTTATAAAATTATCACATAATTTCAGAGGGTCAATTTGATGTATCTCTAGCCTTCCCCTCATCCTGAAAGTGCCACAGTTATTCAGAACACCACTTCAAGCTGCCTCAGTCCATGTATCGATTTTTAAAACTTTTTTCATACTTCTGAGAGTCACATGTTGGGCTCTTAAAATGATGAACACCATGAAAAGGTCAAGTTAAGTGAACTGCACAGAACTGTGCAAACTCTTCTACTACTGAGGCATATATAGAACACATTTCTCCAGTGCAATTATCAACTGCTTATATTCCAAGATCCTTCTTCCCTTCATACAAGTCCCTGCCTCATTCATTGCCTGCAACAAAGAAAGCGTGGGAGACAACAGCCTCCAGCAATGCAACCATGATCCTTTTTTCCCTTTTCTTGTAAGTTTTACATACAAAACAAACAGATCAAAGAATGCAGAGATGACATAGCAAGGTTAATTTTAGTTTGGTGCACTGCATGACTTTTCATTGTGGCCATATATACATAGTTTTCCATTATTTGAGGATGAAGTTGAACAACTATGTAGGCTAAAAATTTCAATCTCCTTTCTGCTAATTTCTCAGTATTCTTTCACCCCCTTCTTCATTCCTATAGGCTTCAGGCGTTAGAAACAAACCACCCCCTCCCCAACTTTTGTTATTAAGATATCAATTTCACAGTTCATCTTGGTAATTGAGAAAGTTACAGCATGTAATTGTGATTGTATCCCTCATTAGATACTCCCCATAAAGTACTCTCAATGCTGTAAAAATAGCCATGGGTTTTAAAAGCAAAAGGGACAGTTACTACTATTTAGTTTGACTCAGCTTGCTGACTAATTAACAAAAGCATGATATAATAATAGTAAACACAAAGCTTTCCCACACTGAGTAAGAACTGAAAATTTTGTAAAATTCTGTGGGTTTTTTTTGCTTCAAGTAAACATATTCTTCCTACAAATGAGGGATAAAAAAATTCAGGGCACAGTTCCTGCAGAAAAAGGCTTACAAAACAACCCTGTTTCAAATCACTATAAAAATTCAACAGTGTTGCTTATGAATTCAAAACAAAACCCTTGTTTTGAATGCTTAGAATGCTTGTTTTAACTGGCTCAAAAAAGAATTTCCATGGTTTCAGATAGCTTCTTTTGTCACATAAGACTTTTAAATTTTGATTTAAAAGCACCAAACCAATCACTTCAACATTTATATGAAAAAATATGCTTCACTGCTTCACAAGCACTGCCTAAAGAACAGATACTGCAGTATTCTGAGATAGGTAAAGTCATAATTGTAGCTGCCTCCTATATCAGGGAGAAAGAGAAGGAATTACTTCATGCTTGCAATCCCAACCTCCACTCCCCACCATGGATCAAACTGTAAGTTATCTTGCATGAAAAAAAAAACCAAACCAAAAATAAATGCAATTTCCTCTTAAATATGTAATTTGACCTTTATCTAACTTTTACATATAATTTTGTTACTTATTCCACCAGTGCAATAATATACATTGGCACTGGTATTGACTGATAGCTTTTAAATTTAAATTTTATATATTTCTTTAAAATTCACTTTAAAGGATACATAAAGACAAATCTCTATTTTATGGTTTTGAAAAGATACTTAAATTTATGTCAAACAAGTATAGGATATCAAATGTCTTTCGCAATTATATCCAATATAGCATTTGAGAAACAGATTCAAGATACTTAACAAGCAAATGTGACCATATCTTAACCACACATCAGAAATTATAGCACTTCCTGCTCCTTGCTATAGTCTGGTATTAATTAAATCAATCTTTCAACATAAAGCACAGACTCCTACTAATACCTTTGGTTCAAGAGCCATATTATCCTATTAAAAATTTGGTTAATAAAACCTACTGTGCAATTACAGAGAGCATGACTCCATGATACAGCTAGCAGGTCATGACAGCATAATAAAATTTAAGAGTCCACTATAAAAGCCTGCAATATTCAAATGCCCCTGCAAGGAGCATTATGTTCTGAAAGAATTATCAAGAAGTCCATTAAATTTTTCAAACTACATTAACCAAACCTTTCAATCGTCATTTCAGACACCATATAAAGGCTCTGTAATAGGCTCTGTGAAGGGCCTACATTAGGCAGGGATGCTGGTTAATCTCAGTAAATATGTTTCTCCATGGAAAAGTTAGGAAGTTCCCATGCACCATGATCAGCAGCCTGTCACCTTGATAGCTGCACAAAAGCCTTTTTTTCAGCTACATCCTATGACTATCAACTACTGGGTACGACTTCAGTGTTTGGACCCCAGCTATCTGCAGATTTCAGGCATCACGAACGATTTGTTAGGGTATCAACATAACTAGAATACCTAGAATACAATTTAACTGCAGTTCACTGTATTGCAGGGAGATGCAGGGATAGAGAAACAATCACTGGTGTGCATCAGTTTATTGCACTCATAACTTATCTCTTACTATCACCATTTCAATACCCAACATTTAATCCTGCTCAATAAAGAGTCCTTATCTAGCAGAACAATAAGTAACTGCATTCTGCTAACTCAAACTTTGTTTTTGAAAACAATTAGTTCTATTACAGTGCATGTTTGTTCTTACACTACAGTAGTGCCCAAAGTGACACAATGAGACTGAGGACTCATCATGCAATCTATTAAATCCACATAATAAAACACGGATTCATTGCATATAATTACAGGGACTTAATTGAAAAGCAGAATTTAGTAGCTTAGTTTTGCTTGGACACAGGATGTAGTTAGTTAAGACATACACAGATTTCCCCTTCCCTGACACTGTGAAGTACCTCTTGGAGGTAATAGCTCAACTCCAGTGACTCCCTGTGTCAGGTACAGCACAAGTCCAAGACACTGCATAATACTGAAATGGTCTAAGAGAATTTTGGTCAAGAAGTCAAGACAAAAATGTCAAGTTCTGACATCTCAGAAACCTATTAACAGTAGTCACACATCATCCAAAAAAAAAATTGGAAAAAAGTAAATCAATTTTATTTTAAAAGAATTTTATACCACAACAGATGTATGAGGTTGTTTACACCAAACTCAGACATGGCTGCTGCCCACCCTATCACTTTGGTTTAAGGCAAGTGATAACTCTCTGGCAGTCCCTCCATGGAGCTAAAGAGTTAAAGCTGTCAATCCCTCCTTCTTGAAGATAAACTCATTGTCCTTCTGATCTTGATTACTATTCAGTTTTTAAAAGAACCTTTGTGATGATGAGCTGACAAGCAATTCAGAGGCTTCCTAAAGACCCTCTACATGAACCCTCTGTACTTTACATGAAAAAGAGAAATACAGACAGGAACCAGATGATCTTTAAGGTCCTTTCCAACCCACAACATTCTATGATTCTACTAGGATTCCATGAAGAGGGAGAAGAAAGAAAAGAAAAGAGGGAAAAAAAAGAGTCTGGAACAGCTCTTTACATCTCTCCATAGAGACAAACAGAGCTTTGCCAGGCATTTTTGGGTTTTTTTCTGCTTGACTGTAACAACTGTACATATAATTAACTTTAGCAATTATAATTAACTCCTGCTATAAGTTCATTCATAGTAAGAAAAAAATCAAAGACTTTACTTGGGTAAGAAATACAGCTAAGCATTTTCTACCATTTTATTTTTTGTTGGGTAGAGAGGATTAACTTTTGCAAGTAGTACAGCTTCCAATTAGTATCCTTACATTTTCTTAATGGTAGTTCTTTCAGTTACTTCTACAACACATCAGAATCTAGAGTTTTCAGGTATTTTCAGCCTTCTTAGACCAGTAGCAGGGGTGGTAATGTAAAGGTTTGGTACATCCAAATTCTACTTTTCCAACCAAACATTCAGTTTCATGTTCTGCTGCTTCAACCTGCCTCAGGTGGTATTAGACCTGGTTTCTTTCTAGCTTAGGTGGCTTAATTTATTACATAAGTAAATAAATATTAAGAATCTGAAGGCCCTATGAACTATTCCATCAGCCTATGGCAAACACCCCTTGGGTGTATCTGAACTCCACCACACAGTAACCTCTTCCTAAAAGCATTTGCCCAAGCATTTCATACTCTGCTGGTTATCTGCTACTTTAAAAAAAAAGCCTCAGAAAGACAATTCTTTGAAAGAAATCACAACCATTTAAGGGGAACAAGCATCAGGACTGAAAAAGAAGTAATTGCATTTATTTTATTTGTAAGAAAGAGCTTGCAAGGTTCAAGAGAATAAAACAACCTCAAAAGAATTGCAGAAGTACTTAAAAATGGCCCACAGGCAGTTTCAGTCATAGTTACTAAAACATTTCCATTTTCAAAACTACCTACAACAGCAGAAAAAAGAGTCGCTTGCTTGTTCAGACCAACAGTGGAAACTACTGCTGCTACAGCTCTCCAGCTTCTGTTTATAGCCCAGCCCCAGAAATTTGGCTTTGACTTTAGTTTGTTTTCTAAATTTCCTAGAAATTGTTTCTTAAGCAGTTCCCAAGCAGTTTTTTTTTTATCTATATATAATGGTAGTTGAACAAAGACAGACACATAGGTAAAATGTAGTAAAAAAAATCATCTATCAAAATCTACAGTTTAAAATAGATCTAGAAGTGCTTGAATTCCTTGATTGGACTTGGCTGATTAAGGGTATAGTGTCCTTGAGCACTACTGTAACACCACCAGCGAAAGCAAATCAGAATGAATACCATTATTCTCCTGCTCAAATGCACACAACTCCAGCTACTGCACTGCAGTACCACGGAATATTGGCAACAACAAGAACAAATCAACAATTCTGAAGGGATAGACCTAGCACAGAAACAAACATGACACAAGAATACTTATTCCAATCTGAAAACTACAACTAACATGTTTGTTCTAATACTGCTTTGTAATTTAAAGAACTTACGTTTTAAAGAGCAATTTCTTCTATCTAAATATCAGCCTGATGCCACACAAATAATTTTGATTTCTGCATCAATTTGTGCATGATTATTTAATTACTGGAGCAAACTGAAAACAGCAGGAGCTTTGTCTCAAGTTCATTAATTTTACAGAATAGTAAATGAAAGGCCTTATTCCATGATTGCTTTTGCATATACTACTATCAAGACTTTAGTAGAAGGATCTACATTAAGTAAAGGAAGACATTTATTGAGCAGAATTTTCCTCTGTAATTTCCTAATCAGTCTGTAACATTCCTTTGCAAGCACCTTCAACATTCAAATAGTTTATTTTCATGCTGAAATAAATGAATACAAGACAGTTTGCAGAAAAAAAAATCCTTGTTAATAGTTTATTGCTAATAGTTTATTCTCAGTGGGTGCACACTTATATTTTGTTGGTTTTCTTTTAAAATGATGGGTTGAAGTTTATTTGTGGATAAGCTAACAGACAAAAGAAAATTAAGTCAAGAACTTGATTAAAGATGTCCATTTTGGCTGCTGATTTTTCAAGGGACTCCTTTGGAAACACCCTTACACACTTGAAGCTAATTTTCACTTGAAGGGTACAATTCCCAAGACACTCCATGGCATTCACATCCAATCTGTGTAAACTCACTTCAGAATTTGATCCCAGCAAGGAACCAGCACTAGTAAGCAACCCAAAGAAAAATTCCTCTTTGCTTTGTATTCATAAAACCCAGCAGACAAAGCTAAGCAGAAACAAGTCTTTCAAGAAGTGGAAATCAGCTGATTATCTCAGAAAATTAAAGACAGGCATTAATAAAATGATACATATGGATTTTTTCATGAAACTCTGGATTTTTTTTTTTTGCTAAAATTATATTTATATTCTTTCAAATGTGTGTAAATTTTTAATTCATCTGATTCTTTTAAAAAGAAGGAGGAATGTATTTTTGTATCTATGCGCTGGGGGCAAAATCTTATTGGCTGAACTTGAAACCCTAGATTATGGCATTTAAGTTAAACAAACAAACAAACAAACAAACCAACCAACCAACAAAAAAACCAAAAGAACAAACCACCAGTATGTACTGATATGAAAAATCAGGATGAAATACAGAGAAGAAAAGCCTACCCAACTGCCAGAAGATCATATACTCTGTAGGATGAGTTAAACTTTCAGGGAACTTATTTAAGCCTCCAGATATTTTTTCCTACATATATCTGATAGTCTGATGCATCATTTCTTAGCAGGAAACCTCTAAAACCAGCTGTGAATGAAAGCAGTAATTACTGGAGCATAGACATAAAGCTGTCTCCTGGTTTTTAACCATCATTCTCCTAGACAGGTGTAATGTGTTGGTCAAGGATGGATGGACCCCCAAATGTAACAGGAATATCAGTATGTCTGCTTTGAGTGTTATTTGAAAATTATTACAGTTACTTGATACAAAAAAGTTCTCTCCTGATGAGCTGTCACACCTGCCTTAAATGTTTATCACAGGTGTGTGTTTGCAATCACTCACAGAGGCTTGATTCTATCCTATTTAGCCATGCATGGACTCTCTGTGGACAGTGACACTTCTTGTCAAATGAAGGTGAAATGGATTTTAGTTCTCCAGATTTTACATCCAAA
This sequence comes from Monarcha castaneiventris obscurior, assembly GCA_026261815.1. Taxonomy (NCBI): domain Eukaryota; kingdom Metazoa; phylum Chordata; class Aves; order Passeriformes; family Monarchidae; genus Monarcha; species Monarcha castaneiventris. The sequence goes on from JAMPIT010000472.1 coordinate 6,242,163, forward strand.
ACTACTACCTGTAAGTTTCTAGGTAAACCTGATACCAGAGTGCAAGAGAGACATGAACATATGGAGCGAGTCCAGCTGAGGATCAAAGACGATTAAGGGATGGGAATATCAGAAACACAAGGAGAGACTGAGGGCTGGAATCATTCAGCCATGGAAAGAGAAGGCTCAGTAGGGATTTTATCAATGTGTATAAAATATCTAATGGGGTGATAAGGAAAAAAGATGACAGACTTAAGAGTTGTATCCAGTGAGAACATAGAAGGCAAGGTGCAAAATTGAAGTACAGGAAATTCCATCTAAGTACACATAAAAACTTTTCTTACTGAAAGGATGATTGCCTACTGAAATTGAAATACTGAATGGTTGAATCTCCATCCTTGGAGATAGACAAAACCCAGTGAACACGTCCATGAGCAGTCTGCTCTAGCTGACCTTGCTTTGAGCAATGGGGCTGGACTCAACAACCTGCAGAGGTCCTTTCCAACCTCAGCTATTCTCTGTTTCTGTGACAAGAACCTGCAGAAGGCTAAGAGAAGCAATTGAGTAGGAGACAGGGAGATGGATTTGCACAAGTTTTAACTAGTAACTAGCAGTGATAGGCTATCTCTTTTCCCCAAATTCGTATCATTTATCCCTTTCTGCCCTCTCCTCCTCCCCCTCATTCATTAATATATTTCACAAACAATGTCATAGATCATATTTGTCAACTGAAATTCTCAGACTTGTCACACAATACCTATAACTGTGTTCTGTCTGCTCTGTTTAGATTATAAACACAGCAAAAAGGCAAGTTCAAAACCCTCCAGAGACTGGACAATCGAAATCACTAACCATATTTTTGGGGATATAAAAGGGAAAATGAGCAGCTCTCTGTTTCAGTGGGAAATTGGCATTTGAGAGAGAGACATTTATATATATATATATATGTATATATATATATATATATACACACACACACACTAGAAAGGTAAAGCTAAAAAGAACTTAAAACATGCTTTAAAAAAAATTAGAATAGACACATAGTTTTAAAAAAATTCATTTTTCTTAGTAATTAGTCGCAGTTTTAAAAATGCTCAAAATTATAAAGAGGAGCAGCTTTTGCAGATTTTTCTCAGTGTGGTAACACTCAGTTCAAACTCCTCCTATGCACAGACTTGGGTGCTATTATCACACTGATCTGGGATTTAAACATTTTACCTCTAGAAGAAGATTTATACCAAAGACAATATAAACAGTTCATACAGTATGTATTTTTCTATCAGGGCCTATAAAATACACATTTCTACCTTCAATACAGTAGGATCAGCTCATTAGGCTCATATTCTGTAAACAGCTTGGAAATGTATACCAAACAAGTCAGTGAAAATTCATACCCAGAAGCAGATGGTGAGAATAGCAAAGCTAAGCAAAGAGAGGCTTAATTGCAAATTTCTATCCAACTAAGCAAAACGGTGGTATTCTACATTCACAGGCATTTTTTTCAGAAAAGGAGGCATCAACATGCAGGTTGAGGCAGGGGACAGCCCTTGTGTGTCATACATCAGGCCAATGACTGCTTGGAGAATTGCCACCAATTAAACAGCGTTCGTATACAGTTGGCATCGACTTCACAGTGCTGCACGCTACGTAAAATTTTATTGCTTGTTGTCTTGCCAAAAGCAACACATCTAATGTTTTTTCTGTTGAATTAAAAATCAACAAGAGATTTAAAGTTGGCCTGCTACAAGAAGAGAAGTAATTAAATGTACTCTGATACAGTTCTCATTTAGAATGAGCCAAATTAACACTGACTAGACAAGGTGAGTGAGAAATAAAAGTCACACTGTTACAAAGTTCCTATTTTTTCCTGCTTCTCTGCCCCATGATATTAAAAATGGAGAAAAATGTATTTTGTCATCAAAAAACAAACACTGATGAAAGAAAAATGCATTTCATCCCTGAAAACACAGGTACAGTCACTGTAATGATTTTTTTTACTGCCTTTCCCTGAGCATGAGCATACATTTCAAGCTGCAACAAGATTTCTCTGCTTTAAATGATAAACTCATTGATGCAATTCACTATTTATTGTGAAGGAATTAGATTTCTGTAGAAAGTGAATAGGACTCTAAGACTTGGTACCTTGTATGTCCAGAACCCAGTAATTCACTATTTTCATTAAATTTCAATATAAGGAAAAAGTAAAACAAATATTTTTCAACAGTCAGGAGTTGGAGAAATCACAAAGACCAGGTAAAATTTTATGAGAAGGATTCCACATTTTTAAATTCAGCATTAAACCATAAAACTCTCCTATGGAAGAAAAGACGTAACATCAGCTTTCAGAACAGATCAGTCATGACACACTAAAGTTTACTTCCTACCCTTTTAAAGTCATACAAAACTAAATTTTCCATTAAATTTCTTGTAGGATCTTATTTTATCTTCTGTGACAAGTCAATATGGGTTTTGGGGGAAAGATTGCTTTAAGACCCTCCATAATACTATCACCCAACATGACAGACAATATCCATTTACTGACGGCCTCCAATGAAAGCCATCATTTAAGCAGGAGCAGAGGAAAAAAGCACAGCTCCAAATGTTACACTGAGAACTGCTTACCTTCTGGGCGCTCCATCCTCGTGTGGTTGAATAATGACCACTTTCACTGTCACTGATGTGCGTAAAAGGTCGATCATTTGCTCGTGAGTGAGCGTTGCCACGGCCACTTTGCAGATCTCAACCAGGCGGCTCCCTTGCCGTAGGCCTGCTTTCCATGCAAAACCAAAGGGCTCCACGTCTGCCACTATCCCTTCAAAGTTCACGTGGAATCCGAGCTGGCCCAGCCCATTCCTCCGCAGGGTCATTTCCGTGGTTTCACACCCTCTGGTCACTATCTAAAGAAGCACCAGATTGTTATGCGATTGTCAGGGCACGCAGACAGATCTCTTTGCAAACACTATAAAGTCATGTATGGCTGGATATTAATATCTTTAATACACCAACATTAAATTAACATTTCTGTTTGAATGAAGGTTTCTACATAAAATGAACGAAACATTTCATGACGCTAAAAATATTTCCAAATACAGAGCAAGAAAAATGCTGCCCTGTCAATTACTTCATTCTTTTTGGCTGACTGCAGATGTGCAAGAATTTTTTATTCAGTATTAAACAGTATTAAATGAGATATTAAACGAGATATAACATGAGCCGAATTGAGTGAAGTGCTTCAGTTCTAGCAGCTTGTTTTCCTCAGGAAAATAGCAATGAAAAAGATACTAATTTATTTTGCTTCATAGGCAGATTAACTACCATCATCTCCAGATGAGGATATTACTAAAATGGGATGAGAGTTTCCTTGTCACTGGGAAACTTAGAAAACAAAAAAATTACTTTCCTCATATTCAATGAAAAGTAGTTTTGTTGTTACACAGAGTAGCCGAAATCCTTCAAATTCAGATTTTGCTAAGCAGGTTCATTTCTATACACTGTGAAACAAGTTCTCAACAGTTTTTTCATGTAAAACATAATCACACAACAGCCTGTAAGCTGGGATACTGCACCACACTCAGAAGACAAAGTTCTAGCCTGGATTACAAGGAAGTTTGAGAGTTACCCCAGCCTTCCCTTTTGTCGGTGTCACGAAACCAGTATGTACTTAGCTTCATCAGTACAATTAGAACAAAATCTTAAACACTGTGAAACATTATCAAAGATCTTTGTAGTGCATATCCAAGATCTCCCATAAACACTCCACCAAGGCAAATACCTGCCTTTTAGAGATGCATATGATCCAATACAGATCAAGGGTTCTTCCCAAGGTCATGCTACATTAAGAGCAGTTCCACAGCACACCATACCTTGTTCCACACAGGTGTTCATGCTGTTTATGGCTGGGTTTAGTGTTCATCACAAAACCACACAGTTTGGGCATTTAGTTACACACTTTGGCCATTTAATTAAAGGAGCTTAAGATAGGAGGCTAGTGTCCTTTACTGTCAGCTGTGCCGGAGAGGTCTCTGCAAAGGTTGTTTTATAGCTTGAGTTTAATTCAGGAGGCTATTTTGGAAAAGACACTCTTGCTCTCCACTGCCTGCTTGAGCCAGCATCCACGCAGGCTAGCTTACTAGTTTATAGTGTGCTTGCCACAGCAGAACGGCCCAACCTGATTCAGGGGTGCATGACGAGGGAGCAGGAGTGTACAGCTGATGAGATGTTGGCACTGTGGCTGGGTACAGCTCTCACAAAACCACTCCTTCCAAAACCACTCCTTCCAGCACCCAAGTCAGAGGCAGTTGAGTTGACCCAATTTCACAGAAGGTTTAAACTGACCCAAGATGCCACTGGCCCTGTGCTGTCCCCTGTATTGCAATAGCCCTTATGCAGCCATGCAGACAGAGCAGGATAAGGTACTGAAAGAATAAGGCTGAAAATCTGGGTACTTTTCAAAACAGTGCTCCAAAGAGGTGGCAGGCAAGGAATGGATGGGACTGTCTCCTTCAGTGGTAAGAACTATGAAAGTATGTCTCCACCGCTGACAAAGCAACTTCACACATAGCAAAGCATACTTTTGTAGCTTCTTTTTTTGCACTTTTCCTGTTTAGATTGATCTGTTGCCCACAATTATTATAGAGTCAGGGATGAAAGTCCTAATGTTTATTTCCTTTCCAATCCAATGGCTGACTGGAAATACTTTGGAGTGTTTGTGCCTGCAACTTGGTCATGCCTGCAACTTGGTCATGACGGAAGGTCCCGAGATTTGGTACCTTAGTAAGTTTTACAGTGCTATTTTCTTTGTAGAATATTTCTATATGGATATCTGTCACTCAGCAGAAAGAATTAGGATTTGCACACATGAGAACCAAGTGCCACAAACCCATGAGTTATTTTAACTTTGCTGATCTGAGGAAGCTGGTGTACGCTCTCGCTTTTAACCTGTCAGGTAATGAAATACAATTAGCCCTCATTCATTAAGGGATAATCTTCTGTGAACTGTGAAATATTGAAGATACTGCAAGGATGTGATATTCTGAGAATTATTGTTTGGAAAATTTAGGTGAGTTGATCTGTAGCACTTTGATTCATAATCTTTCTGGTTACTTCTGAAGATGTAGGTTTCAAAATTAAAATGTGAAAGTCATTCTTGAGATGTCCAAAATGTACTCTGGAGGCTTTGTTTACAAAGTCAGGTTCTGGGTTTTCATAACAAAAACAAAGCAGATATTTCCTTTGTCATTTTCAGCTCTGAGATTTTGGTATATTTTAGAAACTTTCCTTTTTAAATAGAACTTTCTATTGTGTTTATAACTGCATATAGTATTAGAACTATATAGCATACTGAAAACTTTAACATACTGTTAACTTAGCTCTTTTATTTTCAGCCCTTCAGTCATGACTAAATTTCAATAAGACTCCCATAATTAGTGAACTAGAGAAGTGAAAAGGAAATTTTCAGCTCTTCGTTAGCTACACTTTTGTCACAAGTTTTTAAAATATACATTTAGTCATGCAGTGAAAGGAACATGCTATTACAGTCTGCAGCCCAGCTGAGGGATGAAACGTTATACTTATTAAGCTACAAAATACTCTTTTTTGGGGGATGACACCTCTTTATCATTATGTCACAATTATAGAATACTGCAAAATGAATGCAGCAGCAAAGTGTATGGATTCCCCCACCTCAAAGCACTCAAAATCTCTTCTTCAAGTTAGTTAAATATTCAAAAGTTAAAAGATAAGAAAGATAAAGATTCCTGCCAAGGACTCATCTATTCCCAATGGGAAGCATTCCAGGAGATCTAGTCCTCCCCAAGTGTATATCCCTAAAAGGTAACACTGCATATTACATAGTAATGTCACATTAAACACTGTGCTGCTCCACTTCAAAACACCGCATTCTGCTGACTTGGTTGCAGCTTCACTGATCTTGTGACCACAAATGAACTAAGTGCTGGATTCTCTGAATGCACTTAAAACAGATAAAGCTAAAAGACAGAGATCCTCTAAGTACCAGGAAGAAGGTAAAGAGGTTTTTTTAATATATGGGATACTAAGGAAATTTTGTCAACTCAGATTCTTGTCTAAAGATCCATTCAGTGTTTCCATTTAATCTTTTAACACTCTGCCATTCTCTGTTATCCTAAAGCTCAAAACCACTGCTTTTCCTGCCCTCCAACACAACCCTCCAAGTTAATCTGTAGTTTGCTGCTCTTTCTACTTTCTACAACTAGATACTCTCCTCCACAAATACAAATTTGTCTAGACTGACAAGTCACAGCTCTCTTTTCAGTCCTGGAACAACTGCTTCAGTTCAAACTAAAGTCATGGTATCAACCAGCTTTTTACACCTTTTCTTAATCTGGATATTCAGATAGGTGTCCTTTTTAGCTGCATGATTTAAATCCAGGCAATAAAGTCTAGTAATTTCTTTGACAATCTCATTTAGTAATTACAATGTTCTAATCACTGGTTTTAAGAAATGCTTTAACTCGTGACTGAAAAGGGTTAATCATCTGGTTACTGAAGATTGGTATTACAACACAGTTTGAGCTTTCATGTTTAGCATCTGCTGGCACATCTGGTTGTTAACCTCAGCTGTGTTCTGAGTTACTTGCAAGGTTCTTAAAGTATGTGCATAAAGTGTGGCATTAGAGTTTTAAATAATTCTTAGTGGTTCTAATGGTTCTATACCAAATGTATATAAGGACTGTAGAAAGCATTCAATGTTATAAAAACAACCAGGAAATAACATCAATATCCAGCTTTCAAAAGAGAGGAAGAAGCAGGGGAAAAGAAGAAAAAGATGAGGCCAGAAACAGGCACAAAAATTGTTTTAAAATAAGTAATGATAGTTAACTCTTTTAATTAGAGTGAAAGTTGGATAGGTGGCAGGGAAAGAGAAGGCATAGTTCATTGGAATAGATACTTGAAGATAATATTCAGGTAAATTCTGTAATATCTGATGCAAAATTTTAGGTTTGAAACCAATTTGTCATTATTTAACCCAAAATCTGATCACAAAAAAGAGGAAGTCTTTGAGTAAACATAGATAAACATTTAATTTTGTGTTTTTAATTACCAAATCTTAAAGATCTGTCTTCAGCAACATGAATTATTTCCATGTTTTGCAAAACCACGTAAGCAAAAAACAGCAGAAAAAATTGTCACTGATGACAGCAGCAGTTTCCACTAGAACTTTCAATCTTGCTTTCCATTTGTGTTAGGAAATTTGTATTGTTCGGTTAACAAGACCTAATGGGAGCACTATTTTCTAGAAGGGAAATATCTGTCTAGGGAAAGTGAAACTGAAGACCTCAATTGAAAAGAGTAATACAGCAGTGGCAAGAAGAGTTTAAAGACCTCTTGAAATAGTAATTGTACTTTGGAAGAAAGTTATTATTTAGACAATGATACTGAGCAATGCTCAGTGTGAATGCAGTACTGGAGAGGCCCTAAACCATCAGCTGCAATCCAACTGTCCCAGTGTGAAAACTGTAAGCAGAGTGATTTCTTTTCAGTGCCGAGCTTTCTAGTAGAAGAGAACCCTAAGACCATCTAAATCACTTAAATTAAGATCAAAGAGTGAAGTGCAACCACTGGATGCATCAGCACTTTTACCTTGGAGCTCCTGTCATTTCATTTGTACTGACTGCACGACAGTAGTACTGACAGGGTCACCAAGTGTCTGAAAAACTTTATCCAGTCAGCTGTTAAAACTGGCATTACTTGGTCTGGTTTTCTTTACTTCCTGCACTTCCTCAGTACAGAGGAACAAATCAGCAGAATCACTTACATAATATTTTCCGCTAATATTCTCATGGATTATTACAAAAAGTCAAAGTATATTTTACACATTTAGATTTTATATATTTTTCAATTAATGATACTTCTACCTACAAGGGTGTGATTTGAAAAAAGGTTGCAGCAAGAGGTGGCAAAAGCTTTTCAGTCCTGATTTCAACACTGGGACCATCCATGGCCTTGGGCAAGTAATCAGATTAATGGTATCTGAATCCTTACCTCTGAAAAACAGGTTGATAACATTTACCTCACATGCTGTTGTGAAGATTACTATTTGTAATGCTCTCTGAAGACTAAAAACACTCCTGAACTATAAACATAGAACATTTTTAATTATGTCTCAAAGGAGAGGTAGACAAATAACTGTTCATAATAGAACTGGAATTCCAGTTTAGAAACTGTACTTACTTCAAGTCTTTGAACAATTTCTCTGATGTCTTCAGAACAATTATCTGCTGCAGACAGAAGAATACATTCTCCTCTTTCATAAAATATTTTGATGCTCATTAATCCAGATGTCCATCCAATAACATCTCTGCAGGAGCAGTTAAACACAACATTTTTTGATTCCTTTTCAATCAACATGATAAACTCATTGGAGATTCCAAGGAGACATTCAATGTCAGCAGACTGGCCAAAATCTCGGGCAATCACATTCCACATAATTGCTCCAACACTGAATAGATGCGCATCTTTCCTTGGTTTCACTTTTTCCTTCTTTTTTGCCCCTAAAGTAATAAAGCTGAACTTGGCTGAAGTATCCACTGTAGCTGTGGTAACAAAGTTTTCTGCCAGATCTTTCAAGTATTCTTGACGTGTCCTTGTGGCCATGGCTCGAAATTTTTCCGATTTATGTGCTGCATTTTCAGCATTAATAACTTTGGCTAAAAGGAAGTCCCTAAAGACTGCAGACTTGGGGAAAGTTACTCCTTTGGGAATGGGTGGACCAAATGAGGGAACATCTTTTGATCGTGAAACACCAACACTGGAAATAGAAAAAACAAAACAAAACAAAAAACCACAACAAAATTATTAATTCCCTAGAAAAAAAATCAGATGATAAGCAGAATTATGATCTCTGCAATCCATTTACACAATTGAGTACAGCTTTGACATGCCAATTTGCAGACATTTCAGACACATCAAAGAAAACTGATTGGTTGTCTGTCTTAGGCTTTCTTCTTTTAAATATATAAAGGACATTATGAATGTATCTTATTAAAACAAAAAATATCAAAGACAACATCTTAGGATGCCAATGTCTCCCTTCCTTTATGGAATAAATATAAAAAGGCATTGTGAGAAATAAATGAGAGAAGTATTTTTAAAAATTATTTTTATGTAAGTCTATAATTTTCAGCTGTCACTCAGCTGCATCATCTTAAAACTAAGGAATGTATAAACAGAAACAGTATTAATTTTTATCCTCAAATCTTTTTCTACAATGAAGTGTGAATTCAGGGAAAAAATCTTGGTGTCAAATGTGACTATAATGGAACATTCTCCACCTGTTTAAGCTGCCTACTCTATGTTCATAAAATTGGAAGACACTTGCAATTCTTGATCTAGACTGTTCACAGCAAAATGTAAGAGAATAGGAATATTTCCTAATTGATACAATTATACCTCTAATTGAGATATACAGAATACATTTCAACAGAAAAATATTTCAAAATATTGTACACAGTACATGCAACTACTATTTGTTTGACTGAAATACAGTCACATTTGGGATGACAGATATAGTTTAATAGTAAGAAAAATATGACTTAGGAAATGTATGCATTAATCAACACAAAACAGTTACCAAAACAAAATCAAGTTCTAAAAGATAGTTTAAGGTCTAGTAGATAGCTAAAAGATAGTAATATGACCCACTCTCATGATGTATTTAAATTTCATTCTAAACAATGAATAAATAACATTTATGCATAAACTTGTGTCATTATGCTTCATGTCTTTATCACTATTTGCACAATTCCCAAACAATTCACAACTGTGTTTTCCACCTTGGTTACCTTGCTAAAATTCATGATACAGTGACTTAAATGTGAGAGTTAAAATCATCTGAAATTTATAATGTTTTTCCATACTCCAAAAGTCCTCAGTCATGTGCTTAAAGGCTATGACTCATCCTGGTGTCATATAGTCAAACTCAGGGATTCACACAGGTCAATTGCCTTATGAAATACTTTATATTACTTTCTTTAAAAAGAGGAAACATGCAATACAAATTCTAAATTAATTTCATTGGTCTGTCTGCAAATCTTATTTTCATTAACTAGTTATATCCCCATTTTGAGGCCTGTCTGCAAATCTTATTTTCATTAACTAGTTATATCCCCATTTTATGGCCATGAGGCCATAAATCAGCAACATGGAGTTCTGCATATATCTTTTTGAGTCTACAATCTGTGCTCCATAACTCTAGATGTGTGCAAGGAAGACACTGGGGTTTCAAATTCACAGGAAGTGCAGCAGAAATTTTAGAATTGTGAACATAATATCTGTAAGAAATAAAAAATAGCTAGAAAACACAGCTCCATTGTAGTCTTAGTAACAAACTTGCATATACTCACCTATAACACACATTTTCTGTGCAAGGATTATGCACTTTGACTATGACAAATACATGTTGAAAGTGGGAACGAATATTTTTTGGAGTAAAAGGAAGTGCTCCTGGCTCTTGGAAGACAATCGTAACTATGTCATTTCCTATATGCCTTTTCCTTAGCAGCTAGACAAGAAACATGCATTGAAAAATTAGTTATTAAAAAAAAAAAAAATCACAATTTCATCATCTTTGAAAAAAACCCCAAACAAGCCAAACCAATACAAATGAAGCATAATTTTTCAGAAATAAGTTTTACTGTATCATGGGTAACAACATATAAAGGATATCAGAGCTGCAAAAACATAGGGAAAAAAATTTGGCTACGTTCACAAAAATACTGGTGAATTCTCTCACATCCCCACACTAGTTCTCCATAGTTTCTGCTAATTTCTATTTTATTCTGTGAGAAAATGTATTTGTCTTATTCTTACCAATGCATCACTTCAGTAATAAAAAAGCATTGCATCACTTGACATTTCTCACTATCCAGAAAACGGTACATCAGTTCCCTCTTTACAGTGTAATATTTGTCTCTACATTAAAAATATAATATTGCTTCTATGTCTCAATAAAACTTTCTTTTCCATGTTGCAATACTATCAAATACTGTCCTTAATATTATGATCTTATTTTAAAAAAACCTATTATCATGAATACCCATCACAAATGTTAACAACTGTGTACTTGAGGAACAGAGCCAAGCCTCACAGAGAAACAACAGTTACTGGGAAGTCTTTAATCAAAAACTTATTCTTGTAATCAGTAGCTTTTATCATCATAATATATTTAAGAACTAATTTAAAGTACTAAATCATTGTTATAGGCTAAAATTTAGTAAAAATTACAAAACATATCCAGCAATAAGGGACTATTACTCTTTCTCCCCAAAAAAACCAACAGAACATCACAGTACAATGAAGTTCACTTTCCTCATGGAAGTATATTGTAACTTTCAAATTTTGTGTGTTAACAGACAAAAAAAGTAGTCTACCACGTGCTACATTTAAAATATTTATCCAAAATCTGCCAAAGGCCTTGCATTGTCAACTAATAGCACACAGACACTTTAAGCTGTACCTTAGCTCATGTGTAACTAAAAAGGATATAAGAATAAAGATATTTGAAAACTTTATGAGAGAGCAAGTAAAAATTTCTCTGTCAGGGTGATTTCATGGAACAGAATCTTTCTAATAAGGGTATTTTGTTGCATTTTCCCAGTTCCACTAAAAGTTAGTATTTCAGCTACCAACAAAAAAGAGCAAAGTTGCACACGCTAAAGCCTAGAATCCATAAGTATGTTTCATAATAGCTCTTAAAACAACATAAAGGATGATATTCTGAAGGTAGCAAGAAAGGCCAAAGCCACAATTTTAAAGCAGTCAATATATCTATATTATTTTAAACATAATCAAAATTCCAAATACAGATAGAGAAATAAGACTTCTTATGAAACTTTACAACAGATACAGGAACAGAAAGCAGGATTTGGTAAATCGTGTGGCTCAGTCAAGTTTTCACGTTTTTACGACTAAAATGAAAATAACTGGTTATTTGAGCCATTTAAGATACACAACATGTACCATACAGAAGTATACTACAAGGAACTGACCACAGAACTGTGTCATGTGTACTTTAATTTGCTCATCTAGTGAGCCATACAATTTGATCATAGTAGGGCAGCACAAGTTAATGTTTGGAAGTTATTACTACCTCACAGGTTGGGATTTACAGCTCAGTTAAATTTGTAAGCAACCTTCCAATTATGAGGTACAAGGTGATTAATTTCTGCCCTTGTTATACCACTCAATTACTCTTTCTTGCTATAGTGGTACATGCTTTTACACATTTCCACGGAGCAGAATATAAAAATGAGAATGCAATCCTCTTTAAAGTTATATTTATTTCTCAAGAGAATCGCTGCTTTCAAGAATATTTTCTGCTTTTGTAGACCCCTTTAGGAGGTTCTACTTGCCATAATACATAGTTTAAGCAAGAATAGCATTCATTTAAATTGAGGTAAGTTTTAGAAGTGTTTGAAATTTTACTAGCAAATGACTTTTCAAAAGTATGGCAGTTCTCATATCCTATCCCTAGGATATTTTTCAAGAGCGGAAACCTCTACAAGGCACAAAAACAGAAATAGGAAGAGAGGTCATTATTTTTAAGAACCTTACCAAGACTGTAGAGATCTTAGTGACTTCTTCAATAAAATAAAACCAGTGTAACACTTATAAATAGTTGTCATGCATAAGTGGTCAGTCAACTTCAACACAATGCAAAGGCAAAGCACAGTTGTGGCTGCGTACAGAGGATCATAATGCAAAGAACTTCTGAAGGGGGGAGAATTAAACTGGGGTGATCTGGAACATGGAAAGAAGTGCTCTGGATAGGATAAAGGAACAGGAAAAGAATAAAGTATTGAATGGAGAAGAAGGAGGGAACACATACTTCTCTGGGAAATGTGAGATAAGGATAGCATACTGAAAATGAAAAAGGAATTGAAGGAAACCGGAACTAAGCAAAATGACCTATAAGAAACCCTTTTCTAGTTTCCATTCTATAACCTAGATTTTAACCCCCTAGTTTGTTTGGGTTTTTTTTCAGGTTCTCAGTTTCCCCTTCCTCTCCCATTTTGAGGTCTGCTCAGGTTTGGGGTTTTTGGATGTTGTACAATTATGTTTTTCAATCTGCCTTTCTAACATACTCTAAAGAGTCTCATGCCAATGTCAAGCACAATAGGAAATCTCAACTGAGTGCAGAGATTGCAGAGAATTACTTACAGTAAGGAGGCATCATTGTCATGTTAGAATTTGAAAATAAACCTAATCAAGCATGATAGGTATCCAAAAGGAAATCAGTGAAGTGTTATGTAAGAGTACAAGAGACAAAAGGAGAGTCCAGTAACGAAAATATGTTAGAAAAGCAGAATCCATTTGATTAAAATTATTTGCACTAAATAATAGTTATTATATTAATTCTCAGACTTTGGTGACTCAATTCTTAATTTTCAGATATGCATCTCCAAAGGAAAAAACTGTCTTAAAACTTAGCATATTTACAGCTTTTGCTCAGCCTTAAAAATCTACCCACTTCTGTAGAATTGCTTTGTCAAACTGCAAAACAACAAGGAATTCTTGTTGAAATAGCAGTGAAATATAGTCCTCATTCAATTAAATTATTAAGTGTTAAGAGTCAAATAAGAAAATGTCAAACTTATTTTAGTACATTTCTAAAACAAGTGCTTTCAAAAGTTTTATTTTCAATTTGTGTTCTTAGCCAGTACCAAAACCAGAAATGAATGGGAAAAGATCTTTCAACAGATCTGGTTTAACTGAGTCTGGTATAACCATAGCTCTTGTTACCCAACTATTTTAACAGCAGTTTAAATGCAACAAGCTTATTTCAATTATTGCATATCTGTTTCATTTATAAGTTTTTATAAAACCAGGTGAAAACCAATTATTTGAACTGATTTGGATTAATCAGGTCTGACCACGTGTACACAAGCAGACTGCAAATGTGTGAATGGGAAACTTGCAAGGGAATGATCTGGAAAGGGACATTGCAAAGGTAAAGTTTAAAGGGGAAAGCCTTGAACTGGTTTGAAGAAAAGGCCAGTAAAGGAAAAGGAACTGGCCACACCCGGGCTGGTAGTCTTCTCTGTCCTAGGGAAGGAGCAGCTGACTTGAAATTTTCCAGCCTATGTTGCAGCCAAAATAAAAATTACCTTGCTCTTTGGATCTCCTGCTGGTTCTAAAACTAGAGGGATGTCCTGATCAGGGACCAAGCAGGGCGTAGTTATATCCTGGAAGAAGCAACAAACAGTTCTGGTGCAGCCTATTTTTGGCTCACAGGTCTTTGGAACACAAGCAATGCTCAGTGCTTGCTCACTGAAGGTCACCATTGTAGATTATGAGGAGTGACTGAATACCTTGCCCAGTCGTTACCAAACAAGGGACATAGGGAAAGGATGCAACAACCTCAGCCAGTACATACATAATATGCTAGCAGAAAATAACTATTGAATGGGGGGCTTCATTCCTAACATAACCTAAAGGGAAAATTACCGTGGTCTCTAACTTCCCCTTACTTGGGTATGCAGTGAGCCAAACCCTGAAGAGACTTCATTATGTATTTTGAAACTAAACAGTAAGAGAAAAAAACCCAAAACAGTTATTATAGATCTGTTTTGCACATTAAGGCTGGCTAAATTCTGGTAACTTGGGTGCACTCGTCACATTTCATTAAGACAGTGTACATGCTGTGCAAACACTGATAGATCTCATCACCTGAAAAATAATGTGGTGGGTCTTCAGATAGGCATACAGCTTGAACTTGGAAAACTGCCACATTATTTTGATCCCAAGAAAGCCATGAATAACAACATAGTGCTTCTGCTAAATATTGAACCTGTTAAAGGGACAATGATGAGAGCTTACTAAAACACTGTAGAAAGGAGTGTTTGTTGCTAGGGAAAACCATGGAGTTAAAATTGAAAGGTTTTGCTGTACACAAGAATCAGCACCTGACTATAAAGGAAGACACATAAGGAAATGACAAGAATGAAAGGAAGGCACAGGAAGAAGTGAAAGGACAGTAATAGGGGGTGGCTGAGCAACACAGCAGTGAAGCTGAAAAACAGCAAAAAACTATGAAAATTGGTGGATCATGGCAAGAGGATGTCCTGTTCTCACAAACAAGGAAAATTCATGAAAGACAACAGAAGTAATAAACTCCAAGTAAGGCCATCTTTACTGTCAGTGCCTGTGATTTGCTATGGAAATATTACTTTCATTCTTTTAATGCAAGCTCATTCAGTGTATTATATCTTCTTAATAGGGCACAGTTTTCCCTATTTACATGTATTTTCCAGTCAAAGATTGTTACGACTGATTACAGACAGAACAACTCCTAGTGCGTTTACTAAATTAATCCTGCTTTGTAATAAGGTGCAACTGAAAGTTTAGAGAAGCAGAACAATCTGAAATCAGTGACGAAGATCCAATCCCTTGATTACTAGCTATGTCACAGTTGAGTGTCTGATGTAGCTGAACATTCTGTCTCCTGAAAGCCACATATTTTAAGAAGTGAGTCATCTAAACTTTGTATTATTCATATGGTAAAAAGTTTGTCTTTTGATTCCTAATTTAGTTTCTTTAAACCACATCCAAATCCTAAGTGTAATGTCTTAACTCTTCACTTGAAACAGCTTTTCAAACTGTTTAGAGCTTTATGGACTGATTATTTAAAATACATAAATATATGATATACTTTCTTCCATTTTTATTTTTATTTATCCCTTCTGAATAATTTCAATCAAACTTTTATCTTTTTCTTGCTGCCTTGACACATCTCTTTTTCCTCACACAAGACCTATTGATAGGATAGACATGAAAGATACAACTCCCATATGGTTGAAAAATCAAGCAGTAAGCACCTTCCGTGTGCTGTTCAAAACCAAAGTGAGATAGCATCCTTATTTCATGACAACCTTCCACAACGGCTGAAATTATTGTAACTTGCATGGCAGGGTGAGAATATTGCAAAACTAACTAAATAAATCAATGCTTACTTCTGCATACCTGGAAGAACACAGAGTAGCAGCACAGAAAGTTAGAAACTACCATCAGTCTGATCTATAAGCAATTCTACTGCTTTTCTTTTAAGCATTAATACTGATATATTATACCAAATGTGCTTGTATGTTTTAGTTAAGTCACAAGAAATATCTTAGACAGGCAAGACAGAGTAACCTTACTGGTGCACTGCACACTTTGGGTGCTGTGCTGGTTTTTAGCCATCCTTAATGCTTTGAAGAAATTCTGAATTATTATATAAGCAAAGAGAATTCTCTAGAAATAAGAAAAATACACTGTAGTTTTCTGTTTTCACAGACACCTTGAAGCATACAGTCAAAAGTTATTACTAAGCTCACACATTAATAAACATTTCAATATCTGGAATACAAGGATTAAGTGGAATAGTTTTAAAAACCTTATTACATGCACATTTTAACCATAAGACTATTTTCAAGATTCATTCCATTCAATGTTTAAAACATACATAAGATGTGAATTCAGTCCAAACTGAAAATAACTCACCCACCAGAGGCAATATTGCCTTTTAAGAATATAATGAAATAGGGTACATGGGATAAGTTCCTGAATTATATAGAATAAAAATCGGACAAGATTTCTAATGTCTTACAATATTTCAAGAAGAAAAAATATAATTGAGTCATACTTCTTTTAAAACAATTCAGTTTTCAACCAATACTATTAAAAAACCCCAACACTCAATGTCAAACATTTATAATGTAAAATTACAATGAAAAGCTAAAAAAACATACCTGTTGCCTGTTACTGGGCATGTATGGAAGCATTGTTGATACATGAAACATTAATTCATAATCTTTATAGGTAGTATAGAGGGAATGAGTTCCTGTTGAATCAGCTGAAATTTAATTTAATTGCAAGAAGGTCAGTAAATTAGAACATTCGTACTACTTTTTAGGACACTGCTCTTTGCATGCTATGATTTAAATCTATTTAAGCAATTTATATCCTTTTTTCAATTGAACAAAAACAGTTTCCATCAGCTAGAAATCTACTCTTTAGTTTTGTATTATGAAATAGAGGGGTCCTGCAGAAAAAACCCAAAGAGTTTACTGTCTCTGAGACCTAAATAAACTAATTTTGAATATATTGGCACAGCACAAAAAACCCCAAACACTTAGCTACATGTGTGCAGTTTTATATAATATGCATTTTCATTATTTAAACATTAATAAAGACAATTGACTAGGCCTATACATTACCAAAAATGAACTGGCTATTTCAAATCTAACATTAAAACACATGTTGCAGATCAGACATTTTTAAAACATGAAACATGTGCAAAATACATATATATGAAAATTATTAAAATACATTTCATATATTATATAAATCAATATTTTATTTCTTTTGTTTAGAAAGTTTACTAATAGTTAGCATTTTATGATGTTTACAGTAAACGAGTTTCACAATGCAGTCATAAGTTAATCCTTTTTATTCCTTTTCTTCAATTTGTACAGACTATTTAAGTAAGTACAATGAACTTCTAAAAAGTTTAAGATTTCTATCTACTGGAAACCCTACTGAGTCAAGACAACTACCAATTTTTCTTCTCTTTTTCCACGTTCACTTGCTTTTTAATATAATTTTACGTTGTGTACACCAATAAACATTCTCCAGTACATTCTTTAACACACTGTTTAAGGTTTTGGGGTTTTGCTTTATTTTAAACAGTAGCTATATTCCAAAAAGAAATCAATTTGCCATGCTAGTTCTCCAGTTAAAATTACATAAGAGTATATAAATATACACTTCTTTATCTGCAGTCCTGAATCTAAAAATATTTGTGTGTATACAATTAGGAGCACATTAATACAATAACAGGGTGCATCAGTTATGTCTGTATGATAACAAAATTAACTTCATTTATTAATATCTATGTAACAGATATTACAGTTGCATAAGAAATAGAAAGCATAATTTCCACTGAAGTTTGTTACTTAAACGTTGCTTTTAAAAGGGAACCTTATTGCACTCTTCTATTTCAAAATCTCAGCTGAAAATCTAATTCCATTATAACCTTTCGGTGGCATTTTAGAAAGTTTTTAAGGGATAGAAAGACAAAATATGTTCCAATAATAATACTTTTTTTTCTCATTTCTAGTAGATTGATATGTTTTAAAACATATACTAAACAAATTATATAGTATTGAGTTGGTAAAATTCCATTTAATTTTATTTCTTTATCTTGGAGTTTGGAACTGCATGACACTAAAACTGCACCAAAGAAGGGCAGAAAAGAGTTTATAGTTAATATATTCCATATGCTCTTGACATTTGCACTGGGTGTGGCTTGGATGCAGCTAAAATTCTTCACAGCAGCCCATATGGAGCTGTGTTTTCTCTGTGTGATCAAAGCAGTGATGGTAGCACACCGATGTTTTAGCTGTGCCTAAACAGTGCTCACACAGCATCAGGGCTTCTCTGCCCCTCACACTGTCCCCTGCCCTGGCAGGTGTGCTAGGGGTGGCCAAGAGTTTGGGAGGAGACAGCCAGGACAGCCTATCAAGTTGACCAGGGACATACCCATACCCTATAAAGCCTTGTTCTGCAGGAAAACTGGGGCAGGGACAGCTTTTTCATGGTAGCTGTCGCTCAGAGACGGGCTGGGCATCAGGCAGCTAATGGGAGGTGGCAAGTCATTGCCTTTGCATTGCTTGTATTGTTGGCTGATTGATGGAGTGGTGGGCCGAGGGTTTTTGTTGTTTGGGGGGTTTTTTTGTTTGTTTCAGAGTTTTTCAGGGGGCATTTTTTTATCTTTCTTCCCGCCACTCATTGAACTGTCTTAATCTCAACTCACAAGTTGGTGGGTGAGTGAGCATGCAAGAGGTGGGGGCTTATTTGTCAGACAGGTCAATCCACCACAATATTCTACTTTCTCTATTACATAAGAAATGGACCAATTAATTATCCAAATATTAAATAAAAAATTTTTAAAAAGAGAACATTTTAGAGAAAATCCCCACAGTTAGTCAAGCATTTGAGAATATAAAATCTTAATAAATTTGACTCCTATGAGAACTAAGCAAGATTTATTACTGAAACATAATGTCTACCAAAAATATAGCTCACTGAGTCTACATTATTGCACTCCTCTGAACCTGCAGGCAGTCAGAATAATATATTATCTAAGTATAATACGACACAGAGTAATACTTGTTGCATCATTATATTTAAAAACAAGTATAACAAAAATGTGATCCTTAGGTCAGTACCTCACATTTAATATAATGCTGAAGACTGTTTTGTTTTGAACTCTTAATTCCATTCTGCCTGTTACAAACTATGAGAACATACTATGACAGGACAATATAGTTAATGGCACACAGACTTTGTAAAACATTAAAACCATGTTACGGACTGATACATACACAACGCTAATCAGCAATGTTAAGTTCATACTGAAGCACAGCAAATACAGAAACTGAATTTGCTGACAGACCAGCATTTATTTTCATATGTACAACTTACTAGGTGGCATTCAGTCATGCTCTGATTGGGGAAAAAAATGGAAAACCCAAACACCCCCTACTCTTTTCAATTTTTCATCCCTATTTATCAATTCATTCCAGAAGTCTGACATCCACAGCAGGTTAATATGTATTTCTACAAATTGATTTGAAAAATGATTTGTTATTATTTTGTACTGAAATAGGATGCAATAGTCTCTAAGAAACCTGAATTAATAAAGTGAAACAAGCATGGATTTAAGCAAAAAGGCACTAACGTGATTGGAAACAAATGTGGTGCTTATACAGCTTGACAATATGTTAAAATGAAGTAGATGAATAACTAGATATCCTTAGATCATGGCTCATATGATCAGCTGTCAAAATCCTGCTAAAACATCATTATACTAAGAATGAGTTAGTTAAATTTAAGGGCAGTGAAAACATTGCTAATAAAGAAGAGTGTTAACATATTACTGACTTTTTTTAACACAAATGCTTCAGTTCCTATTTTTGCTACAAAACCCAACCAACCTGTACAATTGAATTTTTATACTACTGCACTTAGGGAAACTGAAAGTCCTGGGGAAATGGCAGTACGAACACAGCATTGGGGTAGATAAATAATTATCAGTTGATGAATGATGACATGCTTACTGTGCATGTGTAAGAAACTGGAAAACATGACTGCTCCTCAAATATAAACAAATATGTGTGTGGGGAAAAGTAAGCATGAAAGTTCAGCTGAAATAAGGAAAACTACTTCATATTTTGAAATACATATATTTTTATTGCCTTTTAGTGATTAAGATGTTAAAGTGTACCTGGGGAAGTATTACTCACATGGTATGATTTTAACTAAATGCAAACAAATGAAATAAGTTGCTTTGATTTTCAGTTCTACTAATGCCACAGAAAAAGTAAATGACCTTTCAGAGAAGGTTTGATACATGCTCTTACCATATGCTTCATCTTCCTAATTGACCATATAATCTTACTAATCAAAACCCAAAGTCAAGAGCATGAAAAGACAACACAATTTACAGAAGATCAGCTGGATAATTACCCCTTCTCCCATAGCTTGAAACATAACTTACTTTTATTATCTAGCTGAGCCCTGTATTTACTGAATCCTTTTAGCCGTACTCTCTGGCCCAGTAGATCAAGGAACTCTTCAAAAGCTGGTCCTGCCATCTCGTTGTTATACATTTCTTCTTCTGTGCTTTGGCCTGCTTTGCAGTAAAGGATACCAATCTTATGTTGAAAACTCAGCTGAAATTAAAAATGAAATAAAAATTAAATAAAAAGAGAAAATGAAAATTTACAGAAGCAAAGGGAAGTCAATATTATAACAAATATTAATCATTAAAATATAACACTTTCATAAACCCTGAGAGAAGGCATCTGAAAGTGAAAAAATAAGTGTTCTGATTTGGGAAATTTAGTCACCACAGAACAAAAACAAAAAAACCCCACAGAAACACTCTCCAATTCTTGAAAGACAACTGGGTTTGCACTATTCAAACAGATAAAAGCAGTACAAAGACTTCACTTTGTTATCTATAAAAGCACACGCTAATTCATGCTACAGTATGAAAAAATTAATTGGCAATATCTGTATATTGGTCTTTTTTCTCAGATTTAAAAGAAGGTGAGTTTATCATACCTCAATTTTACCCTTTAAAGTTCACTGTAGTTCAGCTAAAACAAGCCCTCGGAAAAGTAATTTCTATTATATGTAATCTTTCGCCTTCCTCATAAAATCACGCTGGTGAAAACTATTTCCCATTTTCAAAAGTACACTTAAAGCAAGAAATCAGATTGCAGTCAAATAGTTTTGTTAAACAGACTCTCAGTTACAGAACATTAAACAGATAAATCACATCCATTCAAAAATTAAGTACAAAACCTATAAAACATTAGGTATAAGGAGATATCATTACTCCTTGAGCAGGAGTTGTCTTCTTAGCTTTTATGCACACTTAAGCTGACAAAGAGGAAACCTCCACGTGAATGGATTAGCCTTATTATTCTCAACTGGCACCTTCTAGAGCTTCACAAACTGACAGGGACCATCAGTCACACCAGATTCCCTTCACACATTTATCTATATTCATGACTCAAATCAACCCTGCGGCTATAGACCCCTCTTAATCAAGCTTCAGGATTAGTGTCCAAAATGCATGTTATGCACAGGCTGTATGTATTTCTGCTAGAGCAAGGGTGACAACAGCAGTCTGCTTCCCCTTAGTTGTAAGGAGAGAACTGCTTTGTGTAGGGATGAGCCCTTGTGGAACCTGCTCTGGCAGAACGCCACTGACCAGAGAGCAGTCAGGAGTGAAGGACAGGCTTAGTAAGGGCAGGAATGAGTAACAAGGTTTCACCTGGCCAGCCTAGAACACAGAAAAGCTAGAAGCTGTGCCAAAGTTTGATGTGGACCTTCTGAGATAAAAGGGGATTCTGGGTTTTGGATGCACTGTAGGAGCTGCCCCAGTCAGACCAATGAACTGTGGAGCAGGGCAGTGTTAAGATACTGGCTTGCTCCTGTCTTTCCTTTTGACTGGCATTAGATGCTATCCCCATCCAGAGTGCTTCCTAGCTTGACCCCATTTTAAAGAGAGTTAGGTATTCAACAAAAGGTTCCAGATTGCACACTGGTGCCTTTTATTCAGCAGTAAGATAGCATGAACTATTCATGGAGGAAACGGCAAGATAACTGACCATATAAACATTGGATTACAGGAAACAGCACTGTTGCTTGACACATCCCAGCAGAGACTTAAAATGATGGTGACCACACTGTTACCTCTACACCAGTCCTGTGTCAAATAGTTTAACTTAAACCACAGAGGATTTAAGTTGATTTTGTTGACTTCATGCTAGAATTGACAAGAAGAGAAGTTAAATGCTAAATTGAGCCACCAACAATAGGAACAAGGACTAGGAGTAAAGAGGCACCTGGGCAAAATATTCAGCCTAGTCACACTTCTTTATTCTGTGGATGCCAGTCATTCCTGCATTTGTTCATGAATACCAATAATATTCCAAACAGAAGTGAAGTATACATCTATCTTAAAGAACAATTTAACATCTCATAGTTTAAGCATTCAGCTAAGAGACATTGAAAATGAGGATGTGAAACTCACCAGCCCAAGACATGAATTAATCCTAGGATTTGACTTCATGGACAGACAAGCACTGTAAATGCCATACAGTTTTGTACGAAGTCAATTCTGTCAATATCACTATTGCTACACAAACTGCAAGCTCATTTGCAGTAATCTGAACCTCCTGCCCCTGTGCTAGAACCCTTCACAACTATGAAATTTGAAGACCTGAGTAAAAGAACTCTCAGCCAAGATCATGGGGGCTGTGCAGAAGCAGAGATCAAGGTACATTTAGAATGTCAATGCCCAAAAAGGAAATAACTCGATGAGCTTTGGCAGGATCTTCTTATGTCATGTGTTCAACTGGCATGAAGTACTATCAGAATATTTAAAACTGATAAAGTTTGCCAGTTTTGAAATGGTAGCACATGCTTATTCAAATCTTTTTAAGTAAATAATTGCAGACATGGTTCTGATTTCATTATTTGCAAATCAGAAATTTTACATTCAGTTATATGTTACACTGAGAACAATTTAATAATGTGACATCACAAAATAACTTCTAAACCCATTTAGCTACTTGTGTATGTGGTATGTATTGCAGGTGCATAGCAGTCCTTCCTGACTCAAAATGATTGTGTTCTTGTCAGAATCCCTCACTACTGAATCTTGGCATCTTGTCAACTTTTTGCACAGATTATTTACCATGGAACAACAACTTGTTGACTTTCATCATGTGAAGATTTTAGATTTTTTTCTGTAAAGGAATATCAAGAGATTAGACACACAGTAGCCACTAAATATCACTGCAACCAATTTTAATTTCTTTGGCCTTTTTTAAACTTCATCCTGTATCTTAGAGAGAAGTGAACATCCCTAGGGGGATGTGAAGGGAACCAAAAATCATATACAATAAACAACCATTAACAGAAATTACAAAGCGAAACCAGGGGGAAGTTGGAGAAAAGTTAAAAAAAGAACAGTAGCAGATAAACGGTTGAATTTTCTTGCAAATTTACAGCCAAATTTAACGATGGGCATCATATGGCAGAATAAATTGGGAAAAGGCAAGTTCTTTATATAATAAAATTAGGTCAACCATCCAGTTTACATCTAGTTTCCACTATCAATTTTAGGGACAAAATTTTGCCACATTTTTCCTCCATAATCCATATTAGAATTCACAGAAAAATTATCGAACAGGTAGAAAATTACATCAAAACACCAAAGTACTCTTCAGCTGGCTATGGAACTATGAAAACATTTAATACTCTGTTAGACAAAATTCATGTCACTCTGGTGACAGTACTAATCTTCTAGATCATAATTCATATTTTTAAATTCATGGTATTTCCACCAGTCATCGCCTTCAGTTGCCAAGCATAAGTCTTTTTGTATTTACTTGATTAATAAACCGAAAGCATTACGTACCTAAGAGGATTAAAAACAAAAATGGATTCATTCCAGTTCTTTGCACAGCCTTCTGTCTATGTTCAAGTAATTACCTTGTAGTAAGTGGTACGTGCTATATATATTAATATTACATTTTGTCAGGGGACAGCCCATTAAATAACAGGACTGAATTTTCAGAACTGATCACACAAAATAAAAGGTATATTAATAAATATATTTTATTATTAATATAATAATAAAATACATATATAAAATACATCTTGATGTTTCTCAATATGAGGAGATGATGATTAAAGAATCACTTTGGTCCATTCAGCGGACAATCTCCATTTCCAATTTTTGGGAAATACTGTTAGGGAGTCTGGGAAATATTCAGATCAGGTCAAATACAGTCATACTCAATACTGCAATACTGCCCCTCTAAGAGTGTATATTGTTTACTAGATTAACTTTAACTCTGAAGCTCAAACACCAGAGAGCAAGAGCACATCAGGAACTTTTGGATTCAGAATTCAGTGCTTCTGATTTCCCTGCATTGTTTTACCAGAGAAACTGACAAATGCAGAAGAAAATAACAACATTTGGTAAAATTAATTTTTAATTTAAATTCCTCCTTAAGCACCAGTGTGAACAAAAGTACTAAAATTAACATACAAAAACTAGCTTAACAATCCATCCAAAAAAAGCCAATTCTGTTCCTCTGACTACATGCACTTTGTTTCAAGCAATCATTACAAGCACAAGGAACACCACCAATGCTAGATGCCATCACTACATTTGAAACTGAGTTAGCAATAAAAAATTAATTGTAGCACCATCATAATCTGATCAGCATCACAACTGATTCAATCATCGGATTGAACCAACAGATATATACTGACTTTCACCTAGGAAGTAAAATCTTCAGTTTATATGAACATTTTTTAAAAAAACATGATTTAAAAACCATCATAAGCCTGTCCTTCACAAAGTATTCCGAAACTATAAATTTAACTACTAGCTTTGAATGAAGCAGATTTGCTTTTATTGAACCTAATAAACCTCACCATTTTCTCTCAAAATTTAAGCCATAAGAATATTTCATTGCCATGCAGTCAATTCGTTAGTCTCAATCACAGTTTCAGGTTTATGAACACAGAAGTATTCTATTCTAGTGAGAATACAGAAAGTTAATCATAAAACAGTATTGTAAAAAATGACCATAAATTTTAGATGCAGAGACTTAAGACACAACATGTTTCTGCCTCCTTATCCATACACAATATTAATAAAGTGTTAGATGTATTTTAATTTACATTCAACATTTGTACACATTAAAGTGCAAATACAGATTGTGAAAATCCCTTCTTACTGATGTTAAAACTTAATAATCCTTCTCTCACTCAGCCATGGAAAGACAATCTCCATAGGCCAATATTTATTTCCTTCAGCTGAAATATATTTTAAGAAGAATTTGCTTAGAAAAGCAAACCTCATTTTGTCAGTGAAAACAGACAAGTTTCTCTTAAACCAAGAAAGTGAATGGTTTGCATTACAGATCCATATTAATTAGCACTGTCTGCAAAATATTTAATATTTTTTCTTCTTATATTTATCTAAGGAATAGTCTTTAAAAAAAAGTCCATGTGCTACATACCCCTTGTTCATCCAGTTTAAGCAGTTGCTCAGGTACTTTGGGTGAGTTGGAAGCCTGTCTCAGGCACTGAATGCTCAGCTCTGGTATTACATACTCCAGCACCTCTTTGAGAGGCAGACCTCTTGCCGTGCCATGGCGAGCAGTGGATGGTATAGCATCTTCTAAAATTGCTCCTCTAAGTGTAGTAAGCTGCAGTAAAGGTAAAATACACAAACCATTTTTAGCTCTAATACTCTATACCCTATAGATAAAAACTTCAGGTTTTAGCAAACGCATGGAAAAAAGAAATGGAAAGAAAAACATCCCTGTTTTAATTTATTTTTTTAACCAGTAGAAACATTATTAAACAACTTTTAGAGAGCAGATAAGCTTTCACTGTCTAAGTGACAAATACATTTTTTGCTCAAAGAAATTAATGAAGCATGTTATCAATTTATTCCAATTACTAAGAATATTCCCTTTTTTGGGGAGGGAAAAGTATTAAAGACACAAGGAAAACTAAAACTAGTTATTTTTGCCATACTACTCTAGCAAACACAGTAGTCATATGTTAGGCTGGACATGTGAGATAAGCTATAGCTAATTGCACCTTCACTTAACCCATCCACCTATTATTTATTCCATGCTGCTTTATCTTCACTGGATTTGACAAAATGAGAGTAATTTCTTAGAACTGAGTCACCTGGATCACCTCTCCACACATACATACATACATGGATATCACTTTTCTGGCTATTAAAAAACCCTAGACTGAAAAAAAAATAAAAAAATCTGTATCTGTTTTTACATCTGTTTGCAAAAGCACAAGAGCCCAGTGAGATCAGGAGGTCTAGCTAACACTTCTCTATATCCTAACCAAAATAAAAACCAATAGTCCTAAGGATTCCAAAAATTTACAGCTGTTTGCTACAATAATAACATTGTGTGTTTTCATACAAATCTAAGGTAGTTGCTGTGACAAATAAATTAGTTAGCAAGAGATATTAAATTGCTTAAAATAGAAGTTATGATACTTCACACACAACAACCACAAGCAAATTCTTCTTCAGAAACAATTATTTTATTAATATATTAGTATTCCTTCTGCAAATCATGCATGTAGAAATGCACAGAACATCTCACAAAAAAAGCTTCTAAGAAAGTATTTTGAAACAAAACAAAAAAATACAAATAAGCCATTACACTAGTTTTCATATTTTACAGCTCCCTTTACCCCTACATTTCTTAATCTTTTATTTCTATCATTAGAAACATAACATCAAGTAGCCTGATCCTCACTTATCTTTAACTGTGTTAACATCTGTTCCCTTGCTTGCACCTTGCAGTTCTCTTCAGCCAACTTACCTCCTTTTGGGTGCTCACTCAAAAAGACAAAAAATTTTATGCGGTACAGAAAAGGAAAACTTTGTTCAGGAGCAACTACATTAACTAATGGTACAAGAAACAACCTTTCCCATTAACAGATTTACTTTCAAAGTCAGCAACATACCCACAGACAAACAAGAAGTATCCTAGGCTCTCAGTCAACTTTTGCATTCCTTTGCAGAATTACAAAATTAACATTACCTCACTTGTCCTGAAAACTATACGATAGTTGAACTGAGATCCTTCTTTCTCCTTAGCATCTTCAACCTTTTCCCTTCGGATGCTGACTGCTACAGGACCAAGATTTTCATCTATTCCAAAGTAGTTCTGATGTTCTTTTGCACAGGAATGAATGAAGAGAAAAGAGAATAGTAAAGTATGAGTCTCCTAGAAAATGTATATCAAATCTCAAAAAAATAATATTCTGCAGCAAGAAAAAAAAAGATTATTTTTACTTGAAGTATGAGGTCTGTGAATCCAACAGCTTGTGATCTTCTGAACTGTACAATAAGTACATAAATCACAAAATGCTAATTTTGATGAGCAGAATGGTCACTCATATCACATAAATTACTGCAACTGCTGCTACTATGATTTTTTTTTTTCCTTTTTTACAATGAAATTAATCTTTTTGCTTGATGCTGTAGGAAACTAGTTTGGAGAAACTGTATCTACATATCATGTTGAATAAAAGCTAAGAGTCTTTGAACAAATAAGATTTATCCTTATTCTTATTTACACCTTTTCATTCAAAGCAGCAACTCAGCCTCAACAAGGGAAAACTGAGTCTAGTAACTCTTCAGTACTTAATGAATAGTTAAATTCACCTTTAAGCCAACTGGTCCAGTCTGGGAGAGTAAAGCACTATCAGCTGAAGAGAAAGATCACATTAGAGACCAGACATACTCAAATCCATGTGACCAAACAGGACTCGTGTTGAGGCTCCTCCTTACCACCTTTGAAAGGTCATAGTGAGCAGTTACAGTCACCTTTAAAAAGGGGCAAGAGGGTCTGGGAAGCCACAGAACAGTCACCATAAATCTTAGTTCCCAGGGAGATTAAGGCACAAATTCTCATGGAAGACATTTCCAGGCACATGAAGGACAAAAAGATGCTTGGAAACAGCCTGCACAGATTTAAAAAACGCAAATCATGCATGACCAATCCAGTTGTTTTCTACAGTGATGTGACTGGCTTTACGGATGAGGAAGGAGCAATGAATGTCACCCACTTGTACTTTAGTAATGCTTTTCACACAGTCTCCCATAGTGTATCTGTGTAGCTAAACTGAAAAGACATGGTTTGGACATGCAAATCACAAGGTGGATGGAAACTGGCTGGACAGTTGGCCTTAAAGAACTGTGAACAGTAATACAAATTACAATTAGTGGCCAGTTACTAAAATGTTTATCAAAATTTGATAGTGGAGCTGTTATTTAATAGGGTTTTACATTATCTAAATGATGGAATGGAGTGCATCCTCAACAAGCTGATGTCCACGACCAAGCTCTAAGAGATTAGTTCATGTATTGGAGGTTAGGGCTGCAGATGGGTGCAACAGATGAAGGGGAATAACCAGCAGGCTTTTAACAAATCAGGAATATGTGCACAGGACAGATACTAAATGCATAAACTTTGCACTGTTTTACAAAAGCAGCCAAAGGCAGAGCCACACAGGTAGAGTCCTACAGCTGTAGGGTGTCTGTGCTTCACTTCCCACTCTCCCCTTCCTCTGGAGGCAGCTACTGCTGAGCTGAGACAGCTGAGCTGCTTGTGAAGCAACTCCCAAACCATCTGAAGTTTTCAACCTGACACTTTAAAACAAACTCTCATTTTGACAATCCAAGAGAATGTACTGAAAAAGCCTTATGAAGACCAACACAAACCTGCACATAGAACAGAACAAGCTCATACAATGGGCTGGGGACCAACTGCCTCAGGAGCTTCTCTGGGGTAAAGGGCTGGGGACCCTGTGAGCACAGGCTGCCCAGCAGCCAGCAGAACCTCCCAGCAGAGATGAAGGGCAACCACACTCCGGGCAAGAGCATTCCAGCAGCTCAGGAGAGCACTATGCCTTTCTGTTTGGCACTTTTGAGTCTGCATAAGGAGCAGTGTCCAGTTTTGGACAGAGTGGGACAAGCCAGCAGACAGCTATGAAGACAATCAGGGGGCTGGAGAATAGATGAGGAAAGGCTAAAAGAAATGGGCTTGTGCAGATGGAGAAGAGCAGATTAAAGGATGAAAACACTGCTGGATCCCACAATTGATGGGAGGTTGTAGAGAAAGGAGAAACAGTCTCTTGTCAAAGGCACAAAGTGAAAGAACAAGATGCAACCATCAGAACATGGAGCCTCTCCATGAGGCTGGCACCACAAGCAGGTTGACAGGAGAGTTTGTGAAATCTCCATCCTTAAAGACAGTAAAAAAGGTAAAGGCACAGATAAATGAAAACAGGTTTTGAACAACCAATTCAGAACCTATATTTAAAGGGAGCTTTAGAGTGGGAATTAGACTGGATGGCCTCCAGAAATGTCTTCCAATTGAATTTATGCTATAATCCCATATTTTAAATAACAATTAATTGATTAATTTCTCCTTAAAGATTGTCTGGATTAAAAAACATTCTGCTAGCATTTTTGAGCTAGTTTGATACTTTTTTTAAAATAATGTATTTACAGAAATGAGTAAAGAAGTTTTTTGCAAAATATCTTTCACTAAGAAATTATCCATACTCTCAGAATTAATACAAAAAGAATGAAGTAATCTCTACATAAATGACAGTCTTATTTCTCAAATGAAGTTTAAATTAGGTTTCCAGTAATCTTTCAAAAATCTATCTATAAAGTATGTAGGTGGTTACAATCCATCTCCCAGTGGAAGGAAAATGAGCAGCAGCACATTACAACTTTTTTTGGAAGGAGCACCTGGAATCAAAGAGGCACAGACATTAAATTATTTGCTCATGCTCTCCAACTCCATTCCTTTCCCACTCAGAGCATTCTACCTCCATGGATAAATAATATACCTTATGGACTTCCCAGTGTTAAATCAAAACTTTGAGCCAAAATGGACAATTTTATCAAATGGAACTGGACTTCACGAAGACAAAGAGCAGGAGAGAAAGAGAAGTTCAGAGATCAAACACTTCCGATAACCTAAAAACTCCCCACAGCTGCATAATTCAGGCTTTCACATAAGGTAAACTCCTCAGCTGGAAGTCTAGAGCTTTCCATTTTGATGTAAATCTAGAAAAGGGTATTACACAGTTACTAGATTTCTTGGCTGCAGTATTATTGAGCAGAAAAATGCAAGTGTGTGCAGAAGATACCTACTAATTTCTTGTACAACATGAAAGACACAAAACCAAAGACACTATTTATATGCATTAAAAATAAAATAGATAAACCAGTTTCAGAACAGGAAATTGAAGAAGAGCATGGCTAGTAATATTCTAGGATTTGGGGAAAGCATTTTTAATTCAAGGCATCATCTTTTTTTAATTTCAAAAAGTATAAACTCATTGAGCTCATTTAAATGTATTTATGTTGGTTTAAAAGAATCAGCTGGGGAGAAAAAAGAAAAAAAGGGCTATTTTCTAGCTGAGATATAGAGAGATGCTAAAATATTTGTCATTTTTTACTTTTTCATTTTGAGGAATAGTTGTCAATTTTTCTTCAAACACAGAGGTCTTACTGGTACAAAACTGAGTTAATACCAATAGCTTGCTAAGCCTGTACACTTCTTTTAGGACATTTTTGCAATACCATCTCAGCAGATAGACACAGTAACATTAAATGGTCGCAAGCATCCCTCAAATAAAAAGCATGGTAATAATAAACAAGTCTCAAGGAATTATGAGGATAATTGCACAAAGGGAAAAGGACAAATCAGTGATAATCAAAACCTTGAGATAAAATAATATATTCTAGCTTTTACAAATCTCAACTGAAAACTGAGATGATATATTCAATAAACATAACGTATTTTTTATCAGTTGCGTTGGATTTGATTTTAACAATAGTTACAAAGCTTATAAATATGCAGTATAAAACTACAACTCATTTCAGAAAACACTGAATCCCAAATCTCATATTTCTTGAAGGGAAATGGAATAATTAGTGCTACACATGCTAGGGTGTTTCTTCCATGCATCTTAAAACAGAAATAAAACTGGTATGCTGACAAGTGCCAATTATAAAACTGTGAACAAAATCAAATATTCAGAAAGCTATCTCTTTTTCATATATATTTTCTTAAAGGCAAAGAAAATCAGTGGCAGTATGTACAATTAACCATTGTTTGCTCAAGTTTTATTTCATCCCTCTGCAATGATTTTGGTAAAACTAAACTAAAATCTACAAATCAATGAAAAATCAGCTAGAAGAGCTCACTGTCATGGAAGAGCATCATATAAACCCAGTATGACCATAAATGTCAATTTTTCTTATATGGAAGTTCAGGCCAGCAGCAAGACATGTTGGTGCCCAACACAAAATGTCTGGATTATTTCCTCTACCCACAATAAGTTTTGCTTAGGTGAGAACTGTATTCAATTGAAATTAATGTGGAGATTCCTTATGTGCTTGAACCCTGAAGATAGTAGATATTAAAAACTAAGATTTTCATTTCATTATCTTGTTGGCCCTGACTTGCTGCATCATAAGAGGCATTCAATATAAATTTCCCTCATGTAGCTTCTGTTACAGCTCTATAAAAAGATAATGCACAATAGGCCATGGCTTACATATCATTGGAAAGGTGAGAAGGTAGCAATTTTTACTGGATATTAAATGCATCACACCATATTTTCTTTTGAAGAACTCTACCTAGAGAACAATTAGTACTAATTCAAGTTTCCTAGTATTAAACTATGTGGAAAAAACTCTGAGAAACTATGATACTATTTCAGAACAGAAGTTAATTAAAACAAGATTTTTCTTCACAGAAGTGTTCCGCACTTCAGCACTTGTAACTCATCCAAGATAAAAGCACTTCACAAACGAGTCCTCTTTCATTTCATTAATTCTTGTCTTCCCCCCTCCACCTATCCTGCCACCACCTTTGTCTACTGACAGTCTTCCTTTCATTTTTGTGTATGCCAACCTTTTCTTCTCTCTGCCCCTCAAAAACTATGCCACCCTTTTGTTACAAGTTACCCTCATTCTCTTGTACTCTGACTTCCTCAACATTTTTTATATATTTTACAACCCATCCAGCTTGAAATCCACTTTGAACCTGTGAATTTACTGCCTGTTCCTTTCCTAGCTGTGGGGTCTCTTTATCTTCCTCTTCAATCACAGATCCAAATTCTTCTCTTCCTTGCCTTTTAAATACGGCTTTTTTACAGTTAATATGTTCTCAGTGTCTATTGTATTGTGGCCAGCACTGATCTGGATCCTCTTTTGAGTCCCTTTTAAAGGGTTACAGGAGGAAGGAGTTACAGTACAGTGCTTATTTCCTGATGTTCAAATATAGTTAGAAAGCAGAGGAAGTATGACTTCAAGAAGAACAAGAAGAATTGGGCTGGAACAGTTTTTTAAAAACAAAAGCAGACTTTTTTTTTTTCTTTTCTTTTAATAAAAGCTGTAATTCAAAATACAGAAAGGACAGAGACAGGTATTTTGGGGTTCTTCCACAAAACCAGCAATTTCATACTAATTGCACAAGCCAGTACTGAATGCAGACTATCAAAGCTGATCACAATGTGAAAATAGTTTATCTGAATAATGATTCAAGCCAAGATAATTACTCTGCTGACAAGAGTATGCCGGCATTTTTGCAGACTGGACATATCCTAAAAGAAAGGGGTATAAGGCTAGGAGAAATGCATAAAACATCCTTCTTTAAGCTGAAAAACTAAGTAACATCAGAAGCTCTCTATTTAAGGAGTATGTACATGTGCATACAGTATGAAAGGCCTCAAGACACACTTGAAGACAGTTGAATCTAGAAGAGAGTCAAAAGCCTCAATAATAAAACTTTCTCTTTTGGAGCCACTTTTTAGGAAATAATTATTTCCACTCTGGTTATCAGTATTTCCAATGCATTTACTGGATATAAATGACATCTTTTCCTCCTGCTGATCAAGAAAGTTTGGGTTGGAGAAATTAGTTTGCATGCTATTTTGCATGACCTCTCATAAAATAATTTAATGAACTCACACAGATATTGCACAACCATACATAACCCACTGCTTTGCCCTGAGAGAACAAAAATAACAGGCTTAATTTTAATAAAGAGTTTCAGGATCCTCTGGAATACCTAGGTCTCTCTATAGAGAAGAAGGAAAACAAAACTTAATCCTTACTAAACAACTTAAATCTAGTGCACAGATATGTCAGAACAGTTGCATTAGAAAAATTTACCTTTTCCATAGAAGAACTTGCGGTAATAATATGCTCCAAGATCAATGTGTTCTATGATGTAACGCTTCACTTTCTCTCTGTGAATGGACTGGTTTTCTCTTGGTACTTCCAGTACTGAAACACCAGCATTTGTGCAATGGGAACTCAGAGAGGACTCAAAAGAACAACTTTCACCTGAAGAAAAAGATGCTGAATTTGCTCTAGAAAGTGCAATCCGTCTATCTCCTTCCCCACCAGTTTCATTTCTGAAGTAAGGGCAACTCAATACTAAATCATTGCTTTTCCCATCACCCTCATCAGCATCTAAATTCTCTTTTGAATTGAGGTCCTCTTTGCTTCCCAAAGGAGATTCACAGTTTCCAGTCTGGCCTGCCGGCATCTGAGTTTGTGACGCAGCTGAAGCCCCAGTAGTTATATTTTTTCTTTTTCCTACATTTACTCTGGTAGCCATTGCTTCATTTATGTTAAACAAAACGCTCTGAACGTCATAATGTGCAAAACATTTCTGACAGTTCCAGGAACGAACATTTCTGTCAAGCCTATCATCCAGGTCTGACGAAAACTTAAAAGTTTCGTGCTCGCTTTTAACAGTTCGCAATTTTCTAAACAGGGATTCTTCTGATTTAAGTCTCCTCTTGAAAGATTTCTCCCTGTCTCGACCAATAAGTAGGGCACTATCCATGTAATCCAGCCCAGAAATCCTGACAAATTCTCCTCTGGAAATCTGTGCAGCAGCATGTAGACTCGGAGAAACCGTAGGATCACAGTGGAAAAACTCAGAAAATCCAAAAGGAGCAAGGGTTTTATGTTCAAAATTTTCCACTCTGTATCCTCTCAGCATTGCAAAAAAATTTTCTCCAGACAAGCCTTGTCTATCAATTGAAGAAGTACTGCCATATTCTCTGTGAAGAGCTGCTCCAGTATTTGGGTTAACAGCATTTTGGTCTAACACATCTTCAGCATCAATATCACTTATTGTCACATCACTGTTGCTTCTTTGCCTTATGGGATGAAGTCCCCTTTGAGGTGAATGAACAAAAAGATCTCCAATTGAATATTTTCCCTCTGTAAATTCTAGTTCCAGCTCTTCTTGCTGTTCATCGCTTTGGTCATTTTGTCCATTTGGAAGTACTGAGCCAACACCTTCATAACCGGCTGCAGGTCTGTTTTCCCAGGCAGCTTTACTCAGTTCCTTAGAGCAATCCTTTTTAGGAGGCCATTCAGATACCCTTGCTCGAACACCCATTTTAGGCACGGCTGGTGTACCATTTGTTTGATTATTGTCAGCTTTGCTAGAAGCATTTGAAGAAACAGGAGGACCCATGCTACCGTTCAAGGCTTTAAGTTTTCTAGCGAAATAATCATCAGATTGCATGCTTCTCGAAGACTCCCTGAACTTGGAGGAAGTTCTGCTAACCTTGTGCTTATCTTCTGGCAAAGACCTTTGATCACTCATGTCCAGTCAGT
This sequence comes from Monarcha castaneiventris obscurior, assembly GCA_026261815.1. Taxonomy (NCBI): domain Eukaryota; kingdom Metazoa; phylum Chordata; class Aves; order Passeriformes; family Monarchidae; genus Monarcha; species Monarcha castaneiventris. Next base: position 6,276,976 of record JAMPIT010000472.1, read on the forward strand.
GGGAGGGGAACCACTACTATTGCATAAATTTACTGTTACATTTGTTATTACATTGTCTTTTATGGGCCAATAAACTGCAATATAAAAATACAGTTACAGTCTTCCCACAGGGGCAGGCAGGGTCCTCAGTGTACCATTTTTGCACGACTTCTGTCAGGAGAGTAATCTCAAAACATTTCCTTCAGTTCAGATCCATTCAGTTCAGTATTAATCCAGACAAATTTCTTAAATCTGTTCATGAGGAAAAAAAATAAAAAGAAAGTGTATTAAAATGTTTATAGTCAATAACAGTAAGTTTCCACTGTTGCTTGTATATACATAACACCCCATTAAATTGGATGGACCTAAAGGGACTTGCTTTATATTATTTTCTATCCCTGGACTCCTTAAAACCCAGCAAATGCAATAGTTCCAGTTTTTCATGTGATTTCACAGGATGCGATCAACTTGAGCCCATCTCTCATGGGCTCCCCAGTACATGCACAAGCAGAACAGCCACAGACAATTCTCTCTGCATTCCCTGCAATGCTGTCAGCAACTTGGATGCTTATTCTCTGTCTAATCACTGGGGTTTTTTTACATAACAACTAAGACACTTTTTTCCAAGCCTTCCTGAAAATGGTAAATGCACAGGAGTGCTGGGCAAGACTGGTAGAAAATGTAAGTAAAATATATGGAGCAGATAGGACCTTATACAGAGAAATGTGTTTTGCCCCATTTAAAAGAACATTTTGAAGTAATTGTCCCACTATGATTAATTCAGTGAATTAATGTATTTCATTTCCTTCCCCCTCTCTCTTCCCAAAGGCAGGTTTACTTACATTCCTTTCTTTGGAGTGCAAACTATTATTTAGCTGTGTAAAACAGTTACAGTTGTTTCTGTTATATTATATTCCTCTGCTTGCAAACTAGGCTGTTAACTCAGTTATTGTGATAAAGAACGTCTGTTTTCTTCTGTAAATAAGAAAACATAGTAGCTCTATTGATAAGCCTCAATTTGATTACAAAATTTGAACTGTTAGGATATAAAAATACTCTTCAATGTCTTAAGAATGACCATGACTCATGCTGTGAAGATTCATTTGCAGGCAGAGCCCATCCTTTAATCCATTGCACAAAAGCAGACTAAAACAAGAGACAAGACAGAATGTTGCGTACTTCTTCTTCAGATTTTATTCCTCGAACAAAAATGCCAACATAAAGTTCTTTTAAAATGCTGGAAATAAGGATAATATGCATTTACCAGAGACTAAAAAGAAGTCAGGTTAAATTAGCTTGAAATATGAATTCTCCCTTGATTTCAATGAAGATATGAGGTAATAAGAGGAATTCAGAAGATGAGTATTTTTTTCTCCTATATTTAATGTGACAAAAACTCCTTGGAGGATGGGGAGGAAGGATGAGATGAGGGCCAAAAGAATAATATAAATTGAAATGTGACACCTTATTTTTTTCTGCTTGTCAGAAATCAACAAAAACTGTGTTTGATACAGCAAACTTTAGAAGACTTCTGCAGTAATGGGGCAACAAACACAAGTTAGACTTCAGCACTCTCATAATGGCTATGGTTTCGATGTGACTGGTAGTAGAAATTGCTGACAGTAACAATGTATCACTGCAGCTCACTTTCATTCGGTACAAATTCCTTGATGGCCAATGGACACAATTAAAATAAAGTCTTGGGTTCCTTGCAGGAGTCCAAAAGATTATTTAAACAACTGACATGTTCAGAGAAACAGCATTTGAAATGTGGCAAGTAGGATTTTTAAACACTGATTTATGAAAATACTACACAAGAAGAAAAACGTTGGTCAAAGATACACAGAATAGTTTGGGTTCCAAGGGACCTTAAAGATCATCTACTTCCAACTCCTCTGGCATGGACAGGGACACCTTCCACCAGATCAGGTTGCTCAGAGCCACATCCAACCTGGCCTTGAACACTCCCAGGGATGGGGGATCCACAGCTTCCTTGGGCAACCTGTTCCAGAGTCTCATCACCCTCACAGTGAAGAATTTATTCCTAATATCTAATCTCTTTCAGTTTAAGACAGTTAATCCTCATCCAGTCACTACATGCCCTGTAAAAAGTTCCTTTCCAGCTCTCTCCTAGGCCCCTTTTAAGTATTGGAAGGCCAGAATTAGGTTTCCTTGGAGACATCTCTTCTCCAGGCAGAACAGCCGAACTCTCTCAGCCTTTCCTCCCAGGAGATGTTCCACTCCTCTGATCATGTTCATGGCCTCCTCTGGACCTACTCCAACAGGTCCATGTCCTTCCAGTGCTGGGACCCCAGAGCTGGATGCAGTGTTCCAGCTGGGGTCTCAGCAGAGCAGAGCAGAGCAGAGCAGAGGGGCAGAATCCTCACCCTGCTGGCCACACTGTTTTGGATGCAGCCCAGGATGTGCTTGGCTTTCTGAGCTGCAAGCACTCATTGCTGGCTCATATCCAGCTTTCCATTCACCAATAACCCAAAGACTTTCTTTGCAGGACTGCTCTCAGATATGTCAATATGCTCAACATTTTTGGAGCACAAGTAATACTGCAAAGATTAAATACCAGGAAGTTCTGTAAGAATTAATGTGAACAGCTGACAGCTTTTTAATCATCTTTAGACTGTTTTTATACAATCATAGAAGTGGAAGAAACCTTTGCTAAATAAAAACTCTGAAGGAAAACTAAACTATTCCAGAATCATCTTTTCTGCTTCTAACAGAATATAGAAGAGAACAGAGTAAGTTTAATTTCACATACTGGGATAGATATTTAACTTCTTATTAAAGGTTAATTCAATTTTCTTTAAAATTATGGTGAATTACATCTTCTAGCCTTCCTGCCCTTTCCTACATAAAAAGCATTCAGAGAAGTCATTAGTTTATGCAGTTTTAAGTAAAAATTAATCTCTTAAAAATAGGAAAAAAAATACATAAGGTAAGAAAAGGCTATCTTGCAAAAATTCCATTCTTCTCTTGTGTTAGCCCTTCTTCTATCATAAGCACTTGTGCAAAAGTAGTGAATTGGACCAGAAGCATCATCAAAGTTGAAATGAAACTGGAGGCAAGGTTGTGGAGGCAGAAGGAAAGAGCAACAGATGAACACTGCCGCCCCACTTATTTTCAATCCAAATCCACAATGTGATTTACTGTTTGGTCTCACAAACATCTGTATTTGTGGAAGGCAGCAGAGCGCCTGAAGGCCATGGGAAAGCAAAACATTTTTTTCCTCTGGTGGTGGTGGTAGCTTAAATACTTGATGAAGTATGGCCTGAGTATTTTAACAGAGGTACGTTGCAAAGACAGTACTTAAATAGAGAATTCATTTTCTTTACAGTGCAAAGCTGGTGTGACAGAAGACTGAAGAAACACCTGTTTGGAAATGTAGACTGATATTTTATTGGAAATAGTAATGTTTGAAGAAGTGATGAAATTGTTTTGGTTTTTTTTCCTCATCTGAAATCAGCATAATCCAAAAAAGAATCTGCCTGTTTTTAACATGACTGACCCTTTCTGTAAATTCCTGTAACTCAGTACAACAGCATGTTCTGGCTGACAGCTAATTTATGCTGATGGATAGCATCTAGTCTCATTTATCTGTTGTTAAGGATTTTCTCTCTCCACAGTAAGAGTTTACCAACTCACAAATATTGCTGTGATGTTGATACTATTTACTATGAACCAATATTTTTTGTTGAATTTAGTAAACTATTACTTCCACAACGAATGCTGTCAACATGATCATGAGTACTCTTCTCTTCAGACCTGTACAGCTCTTTTGGTCAAGTTCTTGACTTCCCTCTCTTTTCATCTCATGCTAGCACTGAAGAATGGAACCAGTGACAGATAAGGTCAAAAAAGAAAAGCTGGATGCCTACCCTGCTGTTGTGCTCCTGCCAACCCTTCCCACCAAGACTGCTGGATGTTATGCAAATAACTTAAGTTCCTTCCACACAGCTACAAAGACTTCCTTCTGAGCTCAATACAGCAGCTGGTTTGTTAGCTACTGTTACAGTTCCTTAACATGGAATGATTCCAAGTTTCCTGGGGACCTGGATACATGCCCACAAATGTTCCTGTGCCAGTAGCAGAGCAATGAATAAGAACTGTACTATTGGACTACCCTGTCAAAAGGAGGTTGTTTGGTAATGCTGCCTCATGTCAGCCTTGATAGATGGAAATGAATTATTTAAGAAGTCTCTCTGTGATCATTTGGTTGATCAAGACTTTGGAAATCTGCCCCTATTATTATGTAATGCTATCATCCTAAAAAGAATGCATAATTTGGATGAAAGCATTAATCTCTACTATTTATCAAGATGACAATTCTATACACCATGACTCTCAAGCTCTACTAATCTTAAAAAAAATGGGAAGTGCAATTTGATAAAACAGGAGTATAGGCACTATTAATATGCCAAAAGCTGAAGATCAGACATTTAATTTGCATTCAATTGGTTCTACACAGCATTTTCTGTGTTTCCCTCCAGTTAGTTGCCAGTCTTCAAAGAAACACATAGTGGGGTACCAGTGTTATGCATTTGGCCAGTACAGCAGAGCAGCAGCTACACAACAGCCACTTCATGGGAATCTAAAGTTTGCAAGAAAATTCTGCACGTGCTTTCAAGTACAACGAAAAAGAAGAGTACAAAGGACAAATGAACATGGTTCCTAAGCTGCCTGTTATTTTTACAGGTTCTACTGAAAAAATCTGTCACAAGGTATTATTTCCTAAAACTAAGATTGCCACTAGAAAAAAAATAAGTAATTTTTGAAAAATGACAAAATAATAGAAAAAAGATTTTTAATTCAAGTTCAAACTTGTTTGCTTATTTTTAAAAACAAATTGCATTAGGAAGTGTTCTTAGATTTATGCATTTTAATGTATCTATTAACAGCACCTATTTCTTAATGATTTCTTAATATTGTTAATGGTTCCTAAAAGAACTATCCAATTTTCAGAAGCAAAGTGACAGCTATGTCTGGTTTTCGAGCAATGCTATCAAGTCAGAGAATTCTGATCACACTAAACTGTGATATCATATCACGTGACAGTTCATTATGATGTCACACGAGAGAATTATTGCTGCAGACAGTATGAAAAAGAAAAGTTAGTTCTTCATGTTTCTGCCTTTTTTTCATGCAAATGTCTTTAGAAAATGATGATATTTAAGCATAATTGTCTTTAAATAAAATATTTCTTTCAAAGTTTTCCATAGGGCTCAGTGAATATTAAAGAATAACACTAAACTGTAATTGAGCCACTTATTCAGATTGCAGCTGTGGAAAATGGATTGGAAATAATACAATGAACAAATTATGAGCAGAGCTTATACAAAAAAATGGTTCAAATTATTGTACATCAAATTTACAACTAAAGCTGTAACTACTACAGTATAAATGGTTACTTCACACATTCATATTTCAGAAACTTGATTAACATGCAGACATAGAAAAGAGGCAGAAGAACGATGAGAAGACCCTCATTTGACAAATGGAGATACAGATGAGCTGCTGTGTAGTGAATATGTGTTGCACACTTCCCTAGCTATGCTGCATTTCTTTACATTTATAGTCTCCGTGAGAGAAAATTCAGAGTAGAAACTGAGACCATCCTTTGTTGAAATAATGTAGTTTCAGAAATGTATCCACAAACAATCACAGGGAGTGGGAGGGAAGGAGCTACAGCTAAGAGTGACAACAGCCTACAGGATTCTCAGTGTTGGTATAAGACCATAACTTTTCTTATCAAAACAGTGGAATTGCAGTAGTTTTGAACTAGTGCAAGATTTTGAGTAAAAAATAAATAAAAATAAAAAACCATACTCTGTTCTTCAAACATGGCTCCCTTCTACAACAAAGAAAATGGCAGATGCACGTAAGTATTGAGACAGAGATGCAACAGAACTTTAAATTCCACATCTCTTTGGTGCAGTTCAATGAAAGTTGTCTTACTTTTAAGGGAGAGACCTCTCCAACCATAACTGTCCTCCTTCACTAACAGGCTGAGAAAAATCTCATGAACATCTACAGGAATAATTGTGTAAGATGTAGCACTTTAAAAATGCTAAACTTGTTTATCTTACGGTCAAGATCCCCCACCTGTCATCTTGGCATTTCCAGAGAAAATATTTTATTAAATCTCACCCTCCAACTGCTAAATACAAAACTCAACACTATGCGTCAGTTTGGTTAGTTCTAAATATACTGCATCCATTCAGTGAAAAAGAACAAAAAAAGCCATTACAAAAGATACACTTTCTTTGGTGTAACTCATTATACCAAAGAATATCTACCACAAAGTTCCAGCAGCTTCCCTTTAGCTTATCTTCTATTACTTTTCCTGAATATTTGGTCCTACACATTTTATCTCAATGCATGTTTTGCTTAGTTAGAAGACACTGCTTAAGTTTTTCATCAAGCAACCGAGGTTATCTCTCAGTGAACGACAGTGAGAGCATTATTTATACAGAGCTATTACTGACCATAGCTTTACTGTCACTGATTTTAAACTTTCTGTCAGAAATCACCTTCTGTTCTTGAAAAACACTTTTAGGTAAATTTGTGACTGCTTTGGCACTGCATTTTCTTAGAATATTAACACCAGTATTCTATTGTTCCATTAATGCAAGATTTGACAGAGATGCATTAAGGCTAATTCAATTTCCAGAACCAACTGGATACCCTCCTGTTCTTACAGCTCTCATGCACAGTTCAACTAGGAAACTGGAACTGAAGCTGAATCTTACGGTTCAGGTTGAACCATGTAAAGTAGCAGATTTTAAACAATAGCAAAACTGCCACTGACAAACACACTGAGGATCTTTCATTTGCATTCTTCCAATTCAGTTCAGCTATTTTTAACTCAAATTATGAAACTTAAAATACCGTAAAGCCTACAACGCAACATAATTAATGAAGTAAAAAGGAAACATTTTAACAGGAAGTCCTAGACCAAAGAATTGTCCCAGGAAAGGATTGAAAAGAAGCACTGACTGCCAATTATTCCTGGGGTAGGGGATATGCAGGAGGAAGGCACCAAACTCCTCATAAATCATTATTATTGTTAACCAATACAATTTTTGGGCAGTCTTTAACAACTGCAAATAGAAGTTATAGGCATATCAGTCAAATTCTGATATCAATGAAAATTTTAAAAACCCCCACATAGTCCAAACTCTCTTTGTTTCCTTTCATTCTTTCCATTCAAGAACCTAGGTGTCAAAGAGCAGGAATAACCAAAAATAACCCAACTTAATGAGTATTAAATTATCTGGTTTCTACTGGGAGACTAAAAAGACATTCAGAATGTAATTTACATAGTATGCCAGAGTGGATCATTCTAAGACATTTCCCTACTTTAAAAAATTTAGAAGTGCTTATGCCTGTTCCTCCAACATTTCACAGTAATTACAATTTCCTCATAAATAGATTTATCCTTAAAATACTGATGAAGAAGAATTTTAATTCTAGTTTCATCTTTGAGAATGAAGAGTCTTCACATAAAGATACAGGTATGTCATAAACAAGAGTCATTCAAACAAGTATCAGTCAGCAAATAAACACAAATTTTGCGTAACACTTTATATATTCAGTGTAGTTCAAGATCTTAGAAAGAAGGGAGCAAAAATCTGTTTGCATGACATGTACTTTTCCTCAGCCAGTAGAACCTATTCAGTAAAGGAGTTCACATTAAACAAAGCATGAATTATTCTGAAAGGGTAAAGATGACTCATTTTCAGTTATAATACAGAAACACTGCATTGAAGCAAGTTCCACTCAAAAGCAACCAAAAAAAAAAAAGTCATTTTCAGTGGTCTTCTCAAGCAAGCTGGACAACATCTGAAACCTCAGTAGAAACAGTTCTGTCTACAGGCTCAGAAATTGTCAAAAGTCCACTGATTCTTGAATTGGCCCTTCCTGCTTGAATGCATGTATTCTTATTTAAATTGCATAATCCACAAGGCAGGGACTATTCCTTTGTCCTGTTGGAACAGTGTCCTCATGCGATGACCCCACTGTATGGGATGCCAAATACTGTAATAATCCACTTGGCAAACAACAAGTGGACCAAGCCACTGTCAGAGGCAAAGCTTAGAAAGATAATAAAGACAGCACTCGTGCAGCCCGTTTGCATTATTAGAACACAATGAAAAGGACAACCAATCGCATGTGCATTGGGAGAACACTGAAAGAGAAATACAGCACCTGTAACCTGACTGGCAGAAGAGTGTGCAGAAAGGAGCATATTCATATTGTATGTTGAGAAAGGAGCATACATGTGCTCCATTTCAAAACAAACTTTTTACCTTCAAGTTCTTAATAAACATTTACAAATACTACAAATGCTGTCTTTTATGCAGTTCTTATAAAATACTGGCAGAAACAAAAAGCAAGTCAGCGATTTAGAAGAGTACTGCATTATTTTAAAACAAAGAAAAGAACATATTCCACCTTTTCCCAGAATTAGTCACATCAGAAATTATTTCTTCTAATTCTAGATCAGCGCACAAAATGGTTATTGAAATTCAGATCGAAAAGCACTCTGCCCAACAGCAGGCATAGAGAAAACCAGAGGAAAAAAACCACAAGAAGCAATCCACTTAATATTAAGAAATATCTTCTCCATTCCATTAAAAAAAAAAAAAAATCACACTGTAAGAAGTTTTGTCCTTATAATACATAACAAATTTCTACAAATGGAATGACGGGATTGAAAAATTAGAAGTAGTTCAATAACATCATTACCTTAATTATCAATCTTCAAAATTTAAAACTTCATGAATTGACACAGATTTCTAACTGAAAAATATGCTCAGATAAATTTCTGACTGAATGCACTAGCACTGTATTTTCTACAGAAATTATCTCAGATACTTTTGGGATATGTATGTAAGGCTGTTCCCACATAGTGCATACAATTGCTTTTGATTATTCTGAAAAAAAAGTAGGAATACTGGAGTTGGCACCTCCTTAGCTATCTGAAGAAATGGGTTTTAATTAAAAGTTGATAGGGAAGTAGAGATGTGTTAACATTTTGACTGTTATTTCACATTCTGAGGTAGAAATTTGGAAGCAGGTTCAGAAGCTGCACTGAGGTTGAATAAGGAGCCAAGTACTGCAAAAGGAGATATTGTTCAGAAAGAGGGAACAAGATTGCAAGCTTTGGCTTTTCTGAGTCAATATGTCACAAAAATTCATGAGGCAATTCCACTTTTCATAAGTCTAGTACAGTGAGGCCCAAAATAAAGCTTTTTCAGCCCCTCAGTGAAAAGATGAAACAATACATCCATTAAACAGCTGAGGCCGCCCATTCCACGAAGGAGGTTTCAGATGCTGACACTACTCTAGAGAGCTTTTCAAAAGTACAAAGCCAATTTTAGCCAGAACAAGAAAGTTCTTTTACATATTTCCATTATAACTGTGTTTCCCAGTAAAAATGCTCTTCAGGCAGGAGCACAGATTAAGCCTGCCACGTTCACATTGGTGGTGTCAGACCTGAGCATTCACTGGGATTCCATGGTATGACCTTACAAACCCAGACATTGGGCTTACCTCCAGAGATCACCAAACCCCTCCAAACAGCAAACCACTTACAATATTAATGCTACTTCTACCAGAAATACTCGCTCCAATGCCTACAGCTTTTAAAGGCAACTAATTTTTTGAAGTAGGAAGAAAGAGCCTCCCTAAAGCAAAGGCACACTCAGTACATCTGTCAACAAATGACAGTCAAAGAGGGTGCATGGATTTTGGTCACAGGTACAAAGCAGCTTGAAAAATCACTATTTCATTCCAAAAATCTGTTTTGACACATTACCATCAATAAGACTTTTATTACCCAATGGGAACCGGCATTCAAAAGGCATTTTATTGGTATGAAATGTAAGGACTTTAACTTATGAGTGTTAAAAGGTTAAACTGTCATTCTGCTTATGTTGATGAGAAATGTGTATGTCATCCAACAGGTTTCCATATACTTACTTGCAGCAGACCTTGCTGATTCAACCAGATTTTTGCATTTAAAGCACATGTAAAAAAAAAATATATATATATTTTACAGATAACCTTTCAAATGTCCATCAACTGTATAAAACTTTTGGTACCAGGGAATATATGGATATGACATTAATACTCAGTGCCTACAAAATTACAGTGTTTTATTACATATACTATTTTATCCAATTTCCTGTGGTACATAGAAATTTGAGTGAAAACTGCAATGATTAAAATAAGATTTGAGAAACTTTGCTAAACACATTTTTTATTTACATATGTCCTCATACTTGCCCCCGAATATCAAAGATATGTCCATGTTCTTTGTGAGTTTTCCTGTAATCACACCACCAAGGGACTTCAATTTCTATTGAAATCTTTCTATTAGAAAGGGTCACATAAAGCTGACACCAATCTTTCTAACACGTTGCAACATCTGGGCAAAGAGGGGATCAGAAAGCAGATAAACGCAGTTTTAGAAGTTCAAGTTCATTTCTAGAGAAAAAAAGGGCTTGAGTCCACTTCATTGCTAAAGCAAAGGAGAACTTGAGTGACCTCTCCCATTGCAAAAGTTCACAGCAAAGAAAAACACCCAAAACCACTGCCTGTGACAACTTAAAACATGCTAGTGTTCTGGACATGAGATCTTAACTGCTCACTAAGAAGAAAGTACAGAAGCATATTCTAAAGAAAAAAAGAGGAACAAAGCTGATGTTTATCTTTCTTATGTTTTCAAGAAAGTAAAACAGGAAGTAGGTTTTCTGTCATGTCATTTGGCAGTAGAATGGCTCTGATATCACAGTTCTGAATTATTTTTAGTATTAATGAAGGAAGTGGTTGATTAAAAGTAAAGTAAGTTTTAAAGAAAAAGGAAACGTGAGCATGAGTCTTTATTGTTTTTTATGGAAACTGTTTTAGTTTGACCTTGATTCTTTATCAACTGGCAAGAATTGTGAGGTAGCATAAACTGATAATATTACTGGCCAGTTTTTGGAACCGTAGCTTCAAGCTGACTGAGGATCTGCAGTTTCAGATGTCAGCAAATAATTTCTCAGGTACTTCTGCATCACTGTAGAGCTATAAAGTGTCACTTCACTGATCAAGACCTTTTCTAAAAGCTGTAATTTGAGAACAGAGATTGCACTTTTTTCTATCCTTCCTCTCTGAAACAAAAGAGCAGGAATTCCATAGAGAAAGAAAATACATTGAAATCTATGGTGGCCATAATGCTCTCGATTCATATGGTCTTACTACGCAAAAACAGTTTTGTTCTTAATTTTACACTGTAAATTTGGAAAACAGACTTAGTAATATTAAAAATATACAAAAACATTTTGGCAGTTACCAAATAACTTGGTAACTTGTGTCCACATGACATTTCCAAGCACATGCAATTTGGCCTGGACCACCTGGCACTGAACAATACAGCTTGGGCAAACAAGTGCCCCTCCGAGAGAGCCACCCTCTAGGCTGGTTGTTCCACAGCTTTGTAGAGTAACAGCTCTTTTTCCAATGAATAAAATCTTTTTACATAATTCTAGATATAAACAGAAGAACAGTAGCTAGAGTGAGGGAGTTGTTAGGAGAATATTGTTCTTCATTTTTTCATCAGTCCACTCAAATTTGGCACAATTTGACAGCAATAAAATGTCACTGCCATCTGTTCAGTGATCATTTGATATCCTATCTAGAAACAAATTGCTGTTAAGCTAAAAAGCTTGTGTTCAATTAGACTTAAGAGGGCTATAATTGAAAATAATTTTGTTAAAGCTTTATGTCAACTTTATGGAACACCTTTTTCTGCTTGTCCCTCAAATTCAAAAAACAACAAACAACAAAACACAAAAACAACCAAACCCACCCCAGACAATAAGATAGTGCAATCATTGATCTACAGTTTTGCTTTAGTCTACTAAGTTAAAGCACGTCTGAGAACTTTCTGGAGCTGTCCTGCTGAGGAAATATGCTATATATTTTCATTTTAAACAAAAAAATATGTCTTCAAAAACTCAGTATGGAAACACATCTTTCAAGCATTCTGAGTCAGAGAGACAAGATCTCATTTTTTCTAGATTGGAAGGAAGACTCCTTGTTGTATTTATGCATTTTCCAGACAAAGTCATCATCAGACTGGGGTTAAGGAATGCAGATTTAATGTTGTATTCCTTTATGTTGGAGATACATTAGAGAAAATGTCTATAAGCCTTTCTTGATTCTTAGCTGCCAGCCACTGTAAGCATGACATCATCTTCCTAATTTTACTGCTTTATGATAAAGAGCTAAAAGGCAAAAATTTTTGAAAATGAAGTTTTGCTTTAAGGTGAATTACTGAAATGTTCAATAATCAGTAATTTACCTTTAAACAGGTCTCTGAGCACATTAAGAAATAGCACTATTAGGTATCATGAAAAATATAACTGTGGTCCACTTTTGGGAAGCATGGGGAATGTTAATTTTAAATTCATATTCATCTGGAATGGTTTGCTTTTATAGGGCCAATTTTGTTTTAACTTTTGCTTTTAAAATTCGGATTACATAACACCCCATCCAATAAACCAGACACTGAATTTTATATTTGATTTATCAAGTTCTGCTCCTTATGTAAATGAAAACGTTCAAATAGGAGGGTATAATTAACTGATCCAAAGTGTTCACACACAGGCATAGTAATGCAGTGTAGGCATTGTAAAAAATCTGCGTCTGAATTTCATTATTGGCTTTGATTTAGCACAAAGTTTTGGGTCAGCCAACAAACTGTATATCATTTATACAGACCACACATTTCTGGAACTGTGTTTTTACTTGCTGTCAGTGCATATCTCCCACCTTTTTGCAGCATATTTGCATTACAGAAACTACAGATTTATTTCGAAATCCAAATTTAGAAAGGAACAATCACATTTGCTATGTTTCTGACTCTTAGAAAGCTCATACTAGATTACAAAAGAAGCTACACTTTTGACATATAAACTACCTGAATGGCATTCCCTCTCCTTTCCCATACACACTCAACTACTTATCAGTAAAACCCAAAGATTATTTTTCCACAAAATACAGATCATTATAAAATAAATATTATTTTCTTTATAACCTAAATAACCTTTATAACTGACTGCATATTTGTCAACAAATTGTGAATTACTCACAAAAGGTCACAGCTATTCATGTCAACATTATATATGATCCTTTCAGAAAAATATCCTTACCTAGGGCAATTCATAATGTGACTAATTTTAAATAATATTCTACAGAATCTGCTCAGCTAGTTTTTCTAAACTCTATGAATGTACATGAGGATAAAAAAAATGCCAAGTCTTGAGCAAAAAAACCCGATGCCAAAGTCTCATTAATTGCTATTTCAGCACATAGCACCATTAACCAGGCTGCCCCCATTTCACTGGGAAGATTTTTTAATGAATATTTATACTTCAAAACCAAATAGTATGGGTATAGTTTTCTTTCCATTCAAGGATAGTGTACATCTGCATGCCATGTTTGATGCATAACACCAGGAATTCTTTGCCTCTCATGATGTGGGGTTCCCACATCATTCCCCATTTATTCCAGAGTGTTTCTTCACTTCCTCTTTTCTCTATTTCCAATATACTAGGTGCCATGTATTCACCAAATCATACCCAATTCATGCAATATTTTCCATCTCAACCCATATGTTTATCATCCTCCATTCAAGGAGCACAAACCAGACAAGTGAATATGTGTTAGGCTCATGAAGCCCTTTAGTCTGGAATGAGAGTGCTCACTGATAACCCTCATTCAGGCATAGCTGGGCAGAATGAAATCAGGCCAATAAGGTAAACTGTGATGCTAGGCAAGTTAGGATGGTAATGGTTGTCATCAACCATTTATTTAATTTGCAGGCACTTACAGAGGTGGCAAAAGCCAGCAGCTTTTCTAATCACCAGTCAAAAGCTCCCACTCTATCGTCTTTCTGTTTTCCACCCAAATCAATTGGTTTCTGCTCACTGACTCCTAAAACCATGTGGAAAAAAACCCCAGAATTAATCCAAACCCTTGTACAAAATAGTCTGTCATCAAGGAGTGGTCTGTTTGGTCCTGGCAAGTTCAGACTCCTAAACCATCATGAAAGGAAAAGAAACATCCTATATCATTGTCTTCATCCAAGCCCATTTCTTCCTCTTTTATAAATATCCTTTTCCTTGTCCTTTCCAAGGTCCGCTCATCGACAAAAGTCCAGCTTTCCTACACAGCATTTAAGTTCATCTGACTTTAAAAGCATGTCTTTGCTGTAGCCTTCTTATCTAGAAACAGTCACTTCAGGTTCTATTTAATTCTGCCATTTTACTACTCATTCCCTCTCTGAATGTTTTGTCCTCTTTGATATCACTATTGCTCCTCTTCTGTCATTTCCTTTATCTCAATATTTTTCCTTCCCCTCAGTATCTTCCTAAAGTATCATCAGTCCTTTCTTTTCTCCCAAGACACATCTCTTTGGTATCCAAGTCAGTCAGCTGAGACACTGTACAACAGTACTAGTATCAGTTACCTCGGTCTCCTTTATCCTTCCCTGGAGACTAGGAAAGCTATGGGATTTCTCTTTAAATGTTCACTGTGCTCTATGACTATTTAGATGCTTCTTTTCCTCTGAATAAGGAGGGTCTGTACCTACGCTCAACAGTTAATACCATGTGTTACTCTTAGGTGATAATCCATTCCTCCACCTCCTGTCAAAACCAAGGCAAAACAAATATGTACTTCAATATGTTCTTAAAGTCAGCAAATTATCTAGTTCAAACAATAGCCTGGAGAAGATTCCAATGAACAAAACCCTTCAGAGAATACTCTGTCATCAGCCCTGTCAATTACAAAAATAAGTAAACAAATAAGATCCTAAAGATCACAAATTTTAGTATTGATGAACTAAGACAAGATGATAAAAAGGAAAACACAAAATACAGTAGCCTTTTTGGTACTATATCACACTTTTTAAAACTAGAATTATTTTTTAATAATATTTTTCATTTTTCAGCTATTATTTTTAGAAGAAATATAATATATAGCCTTTGCTTTAAAAAACGCTAATAATTAAATATCCTCATAAACTCATTAAAGCTACTTGAATGTGTTAAATTAATATTTGAATTTAAACACAGGTTGCTGCTTAGAAACTTCAAAGATACATATCAAAGCCATTAAATAAATCAAACAAAGGGAACATGTACGAGGAAAAAAGAAAAACCCGACAATACTGGTATCAAGAATAACAAACACCTGTTCTTGATCAAAGTATTTCATGAATGCCAGAACTCATCTTGAAGCTAAAATGAAAATGCTAGATTATTTTGCCACGTCTTCCTGGAAAACTGTGTGACCATTTTCCCTTGGATTACAGGGGCTTCATTCTGTTCCCCATCTATGTCTTCAAGCTTCTCTCTGTTCTGCAGGGTACCCAAAGAACAACTGGTCTTGCTGTTAAAGACTGAGGCAAAGAAGGCATTAAGATCAGCTTTTTCCTCATCCTTTGTCACTGTTTCCCCCTACTCCAAACAAAGGCTGAGAAAGCATCTTAATGTAAGAGTTTTTTTTACATTTGGTTCTCAAACAAGTTATAACTCTAAGGAGTATTTGCTGAATCTCTTAATTTTAAATAAATTTTATTAAGCCTAGTTTTTCAAGCAGATATCAGCAACATTTGCAACAAAGTTAGAAAGAAGTGTGTTATTAAACAAACACACAAAAAATGAATTCAATTTGCTGATATACAATTAATTGTTCCTACACACACAATGACTCTCTACATTCGAATGAGACAGGATTCAATGCATGATGCAAACTGCTTTGCACATAAAAAAAAAGTTGGGTGAAACTACTATAGTAGCATACTGTGCTTAAGCTAAACAAGACAGGCATTATTTCCATTGAACTCCACAGAACCCCAGTGACAGTGTGAAGTAACTGGGGAAAGAGTACACATTAACATAAAAATTCTGAGTCCACCGGAGAAAAGCAGCTTTGTGGAAACTGTAGAACCAAACTACAAATACAGAAAAAATTATCCAACACTGCTACACAGTACAACACAGTCAACATCTTCCTACCCTGAAATACTCAGAGAAGGATATAAATTTGAGTTTGATTTGTCTTGTTACTGTTCAGGTCGGGTTTTGTGTTGGGTCTTTTTGTTTGTGGGTTGGTTGGTTTGCTTTTTTTGGGGGGGGAGGGGTGTTTGATTTTTATTTTTAGAAAAAAAGGTTATTTTATTAATTAAAAATAAGTACAGTCTGTTCAGTATACAGCTTGCCTTCTAAGTAACATTTTTAACCATGCACTCCTGTTTTGTTGCAATATCATCTAGATTCCAGTAACAAATAAGCTCTAACATCTCTATTTAATACAGGAAAGTAAATTAAATCTTAGTGCAAAAAAACCTTCAAAATGGAACCTCAGCAATCAATGTGCCAGTGAAATACTGAAACTATGAAGCAAGGGCTAGTGTGAAGTGGGAAGGCATCTAGACGAAAGTTTGCATCCTCCACCCTCACCAAATACAGGAACACTTAGAAACTAAATTATTCACATAATAGGAAAACCAAAAAATCTTCACAGGTCCAGCTATAATCAACATCTGATAATTACAGACAAGACAACAGAAGCAGATCCTGAGTCTGGGCAACAGACATGTAGGAGGCACTTTACTGGAAATGTTTGCTTCCAGAGATGTGATGAATACCACTTGACAGACCACATATGTGGTCAACCAAAGATTTTTTTAAACATGAATCAGTATAAAAAACAGATGTCTTCTGATTCAATTAATAAGCAGATTTCATAACAATTGAAAAAAGAAGGTAGCATGTTACAGAATAAAGCAAGCATGAATGATACACTACAGAGATTCCTCCATAGAATACATGTGGACTCTTCTGTCCTGCTTTTGTAAAGACAGTTTTTATAAGGTGACACTAACTGAAAGTGCTTAAAAAAACCCCAACCACTCACCCCCAATCCATTGTACAGATAGCCTTCACAGAAGGTACGAGATACCACTAAGGCCTTTTTCCAGAGCCTGTGTCTTTCCAGTGCTATGAAAAAAGATAATTTGACAACATACTGTAATTTAAACATAAATACAGAAACATCTGTTTACACTGTACTTAGCTCTGCTTCTGCTACCTAGAGAAGACAAGTAAAAATGGGACTTTAGTAAAATCTTCACTGAGCAGTATACCCAACATAGCTGGGCAGTTTCTGGGCTGAATGCTTCAAGGAAATACACCATGTAAAAAGGACAGAGCATCAGGGTGGTAACAACTGAATCTTAAGAAATGGGGGTTGCTGTCTGCATGAAAATCAGCATGGTTATCAAGGGTTGAAAGGAGACAGGAAGTATATTCCAGTCCCAGCTGACACTTAGAAGTCAGTAAGGGTAATTTAAAAAACTAAATATGTCAGTTAGAAAACCTAAGCTGTATGTTAACATTTGAGGCACAGAGCTGGAAGAAGGTGGGGAAAAACTTCTCTCCACCTCATCACCCATCCATTGGTCTTATGGCCAGCACTGAGGGGTTAGTATGAGAAACTGATTTTTATCTTAAAAGAAAGCTAAACAAACAAATAAGCAAATAAATAAATAACCCCACCCACTCTAGTTAAGCTTTTTTCACACAGCACTACAGTAAAAGATGAAAAAAAAATCCACAAAATAATTTCAAATCAACCAGAGGAGTGAAGCATTAATACTGCATCATCCACTTTACCTTGATATTCACAAAGAGATTAGAGACCAGGAAACCCGAAGCTTCCAACAATGAAACAATTGCTTTAGAACACAGTTCTAGAAGCTGTGCACACAACCTCATAGTACACACACACCTAAAACAATGGAGAACTCTACTTTAGCTTCCTGTGTGAACCTAATATCAAAAAAATACAAGGGCAACAGGAATACAAACATGGAGGTTCAAGGCAAAAATCATCTTCATTAAACACACTTGTCAACTACAACATAATTTCAGTATGCAGTTTGTTGATTTTTATATTTTTGCAATTACTACTTTAAAGAGATATTCTGCTAACACCTCCCAAAAAATCAGTTACAAAGTAGCCTCCATTTTAGCTTTTTGGCTACACAAAATGTCAATCCCAACAATTCCTTATAGTGGCAATGATCCTATGATAGAGCAAACTACATTAATTTGAAATCTATTGTGGTTGCAAACACTAACCCAGTTGAGAAAAACAAAGTATTTCAATCATTTATTTCTAGTTTAAGAACACTGCTTCCAAGCCAAACTGTATCAAATGCAAAGTAAGAGAGAACCTAAGTGTACCTTACTAAACCTAAAAGTACTGTAAATTCTGGCTGCCCTGGAGACAAAGTTATCAGAAATGCATTCAGCTGACATATAATCCACGCTCTTCTTCCTGCTCAGACAAAGCTACCAACTGCCAAATGTTATCTAATAATTAGCATATGTAAAGCAAAAGGGCTGGACTATGCCCTCAGTTTATCTGTTTTTAGAAAATAGTTTTGAATTAAACCTACAGCCCACTCCAACCTTCAAAATTCTAAAACGAAGGCTTGCCAAAGAGAAAAAACAGGCAAAAAAACCCCAAAGATATCTATTTACAGGTGTATTCTAAATTCCAAAAATATGCAAGAAGAAATTTCTAAACATTCTCTTCTTAAAAAAAAAAAATCCTGCTTTAGGGAAAGATGAAAATAGAGCCAAAAATCAAAATGACATTCTTTCTATCTGGTTTCTGAACATGATAAGCAATAACATCCATCCCTATGTAAGAGAAGTAAATGTCTGCGAATGGTGATTTGGAGCCAACTGAAAAATTAAGAAAGTCAAAGAAGAAATAGTCTATCTAATCTATCAGTCACCTAAACATAATTAGCTGTTATCATCATTAACAATAACAAAGATGACTTTTCTATAATCTCCAATAGGCAAATGACAAAAGGAAGGATGTCACATACAGAAATGTCTCAAATTCTCTTTTTTCCTAAGGAGCCAGTGAATGTGCTTAACAAACAGTACATGAACTGGAAATATGTGTTGCCATCCCCCTTAGAAATAACCGCTTCAAAAAATGTTTACAAATTTAGTTTATATTTTTGAGAAAACTTTGTTGCTGCAGTGGACTATGATCTTCAGCATTTGATGGCATGCAGCCCCACCCTTCTTGAAGCTGTCCAAAGCAGTTAACGTCACTGGTCTTAAATATGACCAAAAAACCTCAAGAAATTTCAGGAATAAAATTTTTATTGATTTTTAAAGTATGACTTCTTTCCATCTATTTCACTTTCTCATATTTGCAGTAAGATAAAACAGAAAAACTGCATACAAGCAGACACTAGATGAAGTGGAGGGCCTGGGAAAAGTTTGTATTCCTCCTTCCCTCTCCTCACAGGCTGCCATGCAAGACAGAGTACACACTCCATTCACAGGGAAGAATTTGACAAGGCAGCAAATCAGGTTACTAGGCTAAATGACAGGAGTGAGATGGCAAAACAAAAGAAAAAAATTGCAAAAAAAGCCCTAACAGCAAAGAACTACAAAGTATTTGAATGATATTCACAGCAAATGAATAGCTTTTTAGAGGACCATAAAGGATAATTAGAGTACTTGTGAGGTTTCTATTTTTGAAACTAGATGCTTCCTCGCCTCTTGCCCCCTCCTCCCCCCTCAACTCTGCAAACAGACAGGGCTCAGAGTGTGCTGGGTTAATAACCAGACCAGGTCAGTCTGCAAGAGATTATTTTAAGCTGTCTGCATTTTTTAGATAGGAGTAGATGTGACAGGCTACCCAAGAGAAGATCGAATATAGCAAGAGGTCATCTGTATCATATTATCAATATTTTAAGACTCAAATTTACTGAACAGAAAAACTTAGACCTTGGATAGACAAGGCAGAAAATATTACAGCACAGTCAGTTTCACAAAATTCAAAGCTCTCACAGATTTTTTAGACAAACAATTTTGACCCTGAAAAATGCTTCTAGAACCTCATTAAATCTTTTCCCCTCCTAATTAACTGAGCCTGAAAAATATTGATGTCTATTGCCCTGCTACCTAAGCTCACTAACCAAGGAAAGAACGACCTGAGCATTTTCCCAACAACTTGATTAAGAAAGAGCTGCAGGTGACCTTGACTTAGTCTTTTAATTAATGAAATTTATCAATATGTTCAAGCTTTTTTTCTGCTTGCAAAACATTCATCAATTTCTTCCCATTTCCTGTGTTCTCAGAATCACACAGAGTCTTTGAGGTTGGAAGGGACCACTGGAGATTTTCTACCCCAACCCCCCTGCTCAGACTGGGTCAGATAGATTAGCTGCTCATGGCCATCTCCAGTTTAAATATCTTCAAAGATGGGGAATCCACAACCTCTCCTGTAAGATGGTTCCAATGCCCAACCACCCTCATAGTAGAGGCCTTTTCTCATGTTCAGATGGAATTTCATGTATTTCAAATTACACTCATGGCCTCTTGTCCTCCCACTGGGCAACAATGAAAAGAGCCTTGCCTCGTCCTCTTTTCACCCTACCTTCAAGAATTTATACACTGATGAGATCCTCCTGAGCCTTCTCTAGGCCAAATAATTCCAGCTCACTGAGCATGCCACTGTATGAAAAATGCTTCAGTCCCATAACCTTCTTTGTGGCCAGCACTGGATGCTCTCCAACATGTCCTTATCTCTCTTGCACTGGGAAACCCAGAACTGCACACAGTATTCCAGGTGTGGCCTTGCCAGTGCTGCCACAAGGACACTTTGCTGGCTCGTGCTCAGCTTGCTGTCCTCCCAAATCTCCAGGTCTTTTTCTGCAGTGCTCTTTGCAGGTGGCTGACCTCTAGCACATGCTGGTTTCTGGGGGTCATTTCTCCTCAGCTGCAGGAACTGACATTGTCCTTTTTTGAACTAGGAATGTTCTCCTCTGCCCACTCTTCATCTTGTTGAGGTCCCTCTGGATGGCAGCCCAACAACCTGGGATATCAAACACTCCTCCTAGCTTTGTATTATCAGGAAACTTGCTAAGGGTGTGCTTAGTCCCAGCAACAGGGTCACTGAACAAACACATTAAACAGTGTTGAACCACCACTGGCACTAGTGCTGCTGATCACAACCCTCTGAGCCTGGCAGTTCAGTCAGCTTTCAGTCTATCTCACTGTCCACCTATCAAGGCCATCTACCCTCATCCACCAAGCCAGCCATTTCATCATAGAAGGGTATCAGGTGGGTTAAGCAGGACTTATCATGCCTAAATTCATGCTCTCTACTCCCAGTCACATTCCCGTCCTTCATCTACCTGGAAATACCTTCCAGGATCACTTGCTCTATCACCTTCACAGGGACAAGCAAGGCTTATTTATCTGTACTTCCCCAGACTCTCCTTGGACACAGATTTTTTTCCAGTCCTCAGGAACCTCTCCACATTGCATGACCTTTTGAAGAAAATCAAGAGTGCCCTCACACTGACATCAGCCAGCTCCATCGGTATTCATGGGTGCATTCTATCAAGCCCCATGGACTTCTTTATGCTTAGTTTTTTAAAATATCCCTTAATTTAATCACCCTCCACTGAGGGTAAGTCTTCCTTGCTCCACACTGTCTGGGATTCCAGAAGGCCAGTCTTACCAGAGAGGACTGAAGTGAAAACTGTGTTGAACACTTCAGGCTTTTCTGTCTGCTGTCACCAGATTCCCTACCCCACTACCAGCAGGCTCACATTTTCCCTAGCATTCCTTCTACTCCTTAGGAACTTGCAACAGGTTTTATGTTGCCCTTCACATCCTTCACCAGCTTTAATTCCAGAATGGTTTTGGCTCTCCCTGAACCACTTTCAAATTCTTGAATTTTTTTCATTTCTCATTTTCCCATGTTGTTCCATGCTGTGTTTCTCCAGTTTTCTCTGAGAAGTCTCTCCTTCACAAACACAACTCTTTTTTCCCAAGTTTCTCACTCATCCTGCACAGTTCCAGCACTAACCAGAAACAAGCTCATAGGATGTTTTTGACCCATTCTGCAGTTTATCTTCAAAAGTATTTGCATGAATTCTTAATTATTTAAATATTTTATAGAAGTCTTTTTCTGCATGAGCCAGAAACAAAGGATTTCAATTAAGATAATTTACTGTAATCCTTCACTTTGTATAAAACAATAATACACAAAACTTTTTACTGAAATAAATTAGATTACATTAATTAAGGAATCAGGATGGTGTGCATCCTTTCCCCCCTCCCTCCCAACAACTTTCTTTCAATTCTTTTTGTTTGGTTATTAAGGCATTTGTTGTTTTTTCTTATCTGTTTAGTTAGCACCAGTGGCACATCAGCCTGTTCCTCAAAGAGAAAATACATTCTACGTTTGCTGAGGGCTAGGGAAAGAAAGTTCAATACTAGCTTCTCCCATCTTTTTTTAATTAGCTTCCTCTTTCCCTTCGAAGACTCATCATTCTCCAGTTCTCGATCCTAACTATCCTACCCAACCTGCCAATACTCCCTCTTTTTCCCCCCTATTTCCTCTCCAAAACAGCTACCCCAAAATGCACATTAGTAAGCTCCTCCATTCTATTAACACTCATGTTATTTTACCTTGACCTCTATTTTGGAGGACCTCACTAATGCTTTCACAAGTAGTCAACTTGTGCTTCTTACTGTTATCTCTTTATTATTTAGAGTGATATAGCATTTGAAGAGGTGAGAGAGTCCTACTTCTTTCCAAGCTCCAGTAAGCTAAATGGAAAGATCCAAACAAACTAATAAATCTTTCCAGAACCACAGACTTGGTGTAGCACAGTGCAGAGACACATCACATGGCATAGTTTTTTTTTGGCTCACTGCCTTTAGGAACCAAAATAGCTTCTTCCAGATCTCTTTAAACATCTGCTATGCATTGGCCAACTGTACAGCCAAAAGATAAAGCAAATGCAATACTAGAAGTGGTTAGCACACAATTCTAGACTAGGAGTACTAGTGTTCTTTCACTACATTAGCATTATTCAAATGAAGATATTACTGATAATACATAATGCAAAACATGCTACGATACTGTCTTCTCAGTCTATTTCCAAAGCAAAATACATTGCTTATATGAAAAGTAGTAGATAAGATTTTCAAAGATATGTTCTACACTGCCATTAATGAAGCAGAGCTTCATCAGGCTCAGTAACACAGGAGTCTGGTGATCTTATTTTGTATTACAAAACCAACCATTTATTGAAAAAATGGAGTCTCAGGTGAGAAGAGGAAAAAAAATTATTAACCTGGTGTGAGCAAAGGGAGCCACTGAAAATCTGATAAACAGCAACATAGCTACTGAGCATCCACCTAGTTAAACCACTGTAGCACATGGAGGGCTGAGGGGCTCAGGTGGCTGGAGAGAAAGTTCAATTTTTCTCCAGCATCAAAGCATATGGCAAACATAGCAAGGAGGATCAATTATTCAGGCTTCTAAATCTATGGTTCTTTGGATAGGTTGACAAAAAGCAGTTATCTTATTTCATACAAATCTCTGAACGCATAATCAATTTAAGATAATTTTTTCTTAATTCTTGTTTCAGTATTATTTTTCCTCCTTGAAACAACACGTCGTTGGAAATGAAAATTAAAAGTTTTTCTGCTGTCAGAAATATGATAGAGAAAGAAAACTACTATACTGGATTTCTTTAGATGACAGATTGTGCTCAGACAACATGAAGTATTTCTAAGCCTGAGCCATATACCCTAGAATTAAAACCAATCCAGCTGAACTAGATCAAGGAGATCTAGTTCAACTGTAGAGATAGGAAGCATAGAATGATAACTGCAACTTCTGATTCCTGGTGCAGAAAATATGTAGATGTCACAATTTTTGGTGACTGGAGGCTCAGGATTGTCTACAAGCAGCTGAATTAGCACTTACAAAGGATATTCTTTCATCCTACTATGCTGGTGTCTATTTCTGGTCATAGTAGCTCTTCTCCAGAAGACAACCAAGCTAAGAATTTCCAAATCCCCAAAACCATGATTTTATTTTTGGTTTATCTGATGCATTAAGGAACACAATAATCCTTTTGTATAGTAACAGCTTTAAAATACTGATTGTACCATACACTTTAATATTAATGAGAGGCAATCTGCCAAGTTACAGATGTCAAAAAAAAGGCTGAACTTCCTCTGAAGACAGGTTTTGTTCAGCCTGAAGAAGAGAAGGCTCTGGGGATACCTTATAGCAGCCTCCCAGTATCCCAAGTGGACAACAAGAGTGCCAGAGAGACTTTTACAAGGGCATGCAATGATAGGACAAGGGAGAATGGCTTCAAACTGAAAGAGGGCAGGTTTCAATTGGATATTAGGAAGAAATTCTTTACTGTGAGAGTGGTGAAACACGGGAACAGGTCCCCCTGAGAAGCTGTGAAAGACCAGGTTGAACAGAGCTAGTGGAAGGTGTCCTGCCCATGACAGGGGGGTTGGAACAAGATGATCTTTAAGGTCCCTTCCAACCCAAACCATTCTACAATTCTGTTATTCACTTGTACACCGAGCTATATAAATTATTCTCTTAGGGGTTTTTTAAGGTGCTTTAGATATCCCAAGGAAATACAGTCTGTGAGATGTCAAATATCAACAAAGACAGCAGCACACCTGCCTTTTTATTTAAAAGGTAGGGCAGTACTACAGACATAGTAAAAACATATTTACCACCAGTTAGAAATTTACCTTTGGCTAGAAGGGTTCACAAAGGATGCCAACTTGAGCCACTCTTTTTCTGGTATCAACAAAATGGAGATACCTGCAAGTCAAATAGGAAAGGTTTATTGGTTTTAGTTTTAGGTGAACATGTCCCCTTATGATATTACGGGATAAGTAAAAAAAGCTTAAATAAACACTTGTGTAAAATGAAAATCTACTAATTTCTGCATGCAAATAAAGTATCAAGAACAACTCACTGGCTTTAAAATTCAGCGATGTGCCACATGCATGTGCTGCAACAGAAAAGTTAAAGGTGTTATCTGTGCAAGTTCCTGGCAATAACCGGAAAAAAAGCGTTGCTAGGGCAAAAGGTCATGAGCCAGTAGGTGCTGAACCAACAGACTGTTTCGTTATGGCTCTGCTTCAAAGGTCATGATAAAGGGTCCAAAGCTATTCCTAGAATTGTACTGTAAAAAGCCAGTAGCTTAATAATATCTTCAGTTACAAGGATGAGAAAAAGTCATGAAGTTCCATAAAATGTTTTGAGAGAAAAGAGTAGTGAGTTGATCCAAAAAGTTTAGAAACATGCTCCAAGATTCTGTGAGACGACTTAACAGCCAAGAAAGTATCTAACACTGCAAAATTTATATGTGACAATTTTATATTTGCTTCTGAATGAAGGTAAATAAAAGCATGTATAAAATAAAAATATTTTAGCTAGGTCTATCTAATCAACATTAGAGATAAATCATAAAACTATCATGTACCAATAAGGCAAATTGGCTATTTTATACCTGAGCTAACAAAGTTTCAAAAGGCATTCATTTTACCGTGAAATTTACCGTAAAATCTGGCTTGAAAATACACAATAATAATACACAATTCATACTGAAAGAAAGGAAAAAGAACACACACACAGAGCAGGAACAGATGTTATTTCCTGTACTAAATCACCACCATAAGTATAAAAATAATTCTAATAGGTATTTTACAGAATAGTGCATACAATGGAAAAGAACGCAAAGCCTTAAAATCCTACGTCAGCTGCATATCTAGGTGTTCTAGACACCGGTGACATAAACAAACATAAACCCTACACAGATGGAATGCAGGACGGTTTACTACTATCCTCATTCTAGGTCTAGTCAAAACCAGGCAATCACTTCAGTCTGCTTTTATCAGTATGCTCACAGTAGCAAAAAACCCCCAACTTCTCATGTAGTTACAACCCAAAACTTGAGCAAACACATTCACCAGTGCAGTTTTCATGGGAGAGCTAAAAAAAGCCCTAAATTCTATCAGTGGTAGTGTTGACCAGTATCATTAGATAACTAACCTGTTCACCAGCAGAAGACACAATTAAAAACCTCCCAGGATATTAAACAGAAATTTCTCATTCCTAACCTAAAAATTACACCTGAGGAAGACAAATTTAACACATAAAGCTCACTCCAGTAAAATCTGTAACTAAGGCATAGTAAATACTAAAAGTCGAAAGTAAAAACATTAGAAGAAAGCAACTGCAAAAATGAAAAACATTTTTTTTTTAGAATGGCTATGGAATCTGGTCCATTTTCCAAAAGAAACTGCTTCCAGTTTCTATAAATAAGTTTATGAGAATATTATCAACATTAACATTGTCTTTCTCACCAAAAAAAAAAATGTAATCATATATTCAGATCACTGGAAGAGCAAGCTTCAAAATATCTGCCTCAAAGACAATTTTTAGATTGTCTGCTTATTGGAGCAGAAAGTGGAATCAATTGATCCTCAGAGTAAAGTAGGATTTAGAGGATTATGTTGCTCTTTTGTGAGGCAGCCAAATGGGAAAACACTAGGCCTTGTCCACATACTAATTTTTTTCTTTAATATGAAGTTCTTATACAGAACACTGAATCAGGAAAAGAATTTAAGAATTTAGAAGAAAAATAATGTTATATATTTCAAAAATAATTGATTATTTCACCAGCATTCAAAAGTTTTCTTCATAACATCTGGCCACTACATTCATGAAGGTCTACAAATGGGAAAAAAAAACCCCTCAAAATTTCAAGTAATGTATGTTCCTTTAAACTCACATAATGCAACAAATTACAAAACAAATAATGGTGCCTATTTTTCTTTCATGTGCTTCAAAACATATTTGTAGCATTGGACATCATAACACTGCTGTGCTTCACAGATCTGTTTGTTCTGGACATCTCATGTTTAGCTACTTGTGGAGTCATATCTGGGTTGCTTTATTCTCCAGGAAGTAATGCATGGATTTCATTTGCTGGTTTCTTAATCTGTATCTGAATGTCCACTGGAACTGAAAACTAGCACCTTGTTTCTACAGGAATTGTCACTGAGGA
This sequence comes from Monarcha castaneiventris obscurior, assembly GCA_026261815.1. NCBI lineage: Eukaryota > Metazoa > Chordata > Aves > Passeriformes > Monarchidae > Monarcha > Monarcha castaneiventris. The sequence goes on from JAMPIT010000472.1 coordinate 6,303,977, forward strand.
AGTCAACTTGGCCAAAGACAAGGCAAAGAAGAGTTCACATCAAAGATACCTGAAATACAGATAGAAATAATTCCTGCATAGCAAAGTCAATCCTTATTAGAAGCCCTGTTTGGCAAAAAGTCAGACATACATAACTGTGGCCTGCCATATACTGCACCTCATTTTCAGCCACAAAAAAATTATTTTTCTGCATGAATATATGGTATTATTTATGTCCCAAACTTTTAATATTTTCTATTCCTATCTTCTTGTTGCTGAAAAAGCAGAAAGATAGAGTAATATCAGCTCAAGATCTCTCACTTTCCCTGGACAAGTTTTCTTTCTCTACCCAAAAGTTTTGGCTATGCAGAAGAAATTGATTCCAGAAAGAATGGGCAAAGAAGCAGCATCCTCATCAGGAAAGCCTTATTCCAAGCAGCTTCCTAGTGCTCCAAAGCACTGTACAGATGGTCACTGCAGAGATAAGCTCCACAGCAAGTTCAGTATGTCCAGAATATCAACCTGATGCAGCCAATCTATCCAGTACATCTGAGGTACCCTGGACACACTCGATTTACATTGTAGGAGATGTATTTTTGATGGGATATCCAGGGAAAAAAATTAATTCCATATAGGACCACAAAGGCTAGCAAATGGCTTGTCAAGTCATTTGCTCTAGATTGTGGGATACTATTGACATTTGTGTCTTCAACACTCCAAACTTTCAAGAAGAAACCTTACAATTTCTTCTACACCCAGACCAAGTCTCATTCATGCAGTAGCCCTTTTGGTAATACCCTGCCTTAAAAAAAGAATTAGAAAACTACAGAGAGAAAGTAAACAAGCAGACAAACAATTCTGGTCTAGAAGAACACAAACCCAAATGCAGGCAGCAAAGGAATCATTCTTTTTCTTCTGCCAGGACAAAGACAGGGCACATTCTCCTTTCACCAAGACATGCCAGAAGATACACCATTCTCAGTTGCCTTTTACAAACACACATGCACATATTACAGCCTTATTTGCCAACCTAGGCTGAAATACCCAGACCTTAGGATTTCTGTCTGGGGAACTGAATCCATCATGCAAGAAAAAAACCATAATTTCTTTAGCAGCTAACACTGCTATTAAAGGTTTTTGTATTTAAGTACCCCTTTTGAAACAAAAATGGAGGTCAGTATCTATTAAGCAAACAAGATTCGTTACTTTCTTCTTTCCCATACTTACAATTGCCTTTTCATGATAATCAAGAATTAGGAATAATGAACTTAATATATGGAGCAAAAGAAATGACAAAAACTGTTACAATAAATTTCCAAGTATGACTTAAGTACAAGAACTGCAGATAAAAGTGATACAACTAACGATATTTCTCTACCTGCTCAATTTTATTGGCAAAGCTATTGTCAGTCCCATCATCTTATACACCCAGGGTTTCAAGAAAGTTACATTATTCCATAATGCTTAGGCAGAATTTAGAGTTAAATACCTAATCCACAACTCTTACTGGTGATAAAGACTCTTGCTGGTGCCACAGAAGGTAAATGAAAATCAAGTAGCTATTCACAGAAATTAACTTTATAACACAGGCAAGAATAAGATCTCCTGGTTCACACCAGAATAGTAGGTAATATATTTCATATGTGAAGCAGAACTTTGAAAATATACACACTCTACAAGTACGTTGGAAACCATTACTTCCATGAAAAATCCGATTATGACACTTGTCTAGCAAAGGCAACTGTATTTGAAAGAGACGGAAAACAGATGTGCAAAAGTAACTTGAACATCTATCTAAAAGCACAAGTATCAAAAGTGCTTGTTTATAAATAAAAGCCACACTGCACAAGCTCTTAGTTTTATTTTAAAGTGTAGTCTCTCTCTGATCTAGTTCTTACAATGATGACAGGTTACACACATGATTTGGGATCAAGCCACAGCACTCCATCTCCTAGCTCCTGCTTAGATTTCAGCAACTAATGGGGGCATGTGGCACTTTACAGGGTCAAGACTGAAGTGATTGCATGTATTTTGCCATGTATTTCCTCTCCAAGTACTAAACTCAATTTAACTCCATATAACTTTCCATATTCCCAACACAATAGACTGATCTCTGTAAAGGCCTTTTCCTTCCTTTCATACAGAAAATATCCTGTAAATAGCTTATTTCCCACTCTCTAAGTGACTCCTTTTGTTTACAGGAAGGAAAGGGAACAGAAATCTTGCCATAAAACAGTGAGAGCTAAAAAGTTCTGTTTCACTTCCTACTGTGCAGGTGTTTCATACAAGAAATCTATTTTAATTCTTCATTTCAGAGAGAAAACACGCTGCTTCTTTTTGAAATACAGACTGAGAAATAGAAAACAATGAAGTTAAGGAAGTGGCAGCATGCTTTGCTGTGAAACAAAACAAAGATATACAATAACCATTGCTATAAAACTTGTGAAATCCCCGGCTTTGGATGCCACAATTATTTTACACATTAACTCGTAAACTGGGTTTTCCTTCTAAATCCATAAGTTCTTTCTCAATTTTTTGCAGCCCAGATAAATGTGTAGAGATCAATGTTCCAAATACCTTTGACAAAATATACAAACAAACAAACCAACCCAACAACAACAAAAACAAACAAACAAAAAAACCCCAACCAAACAAAAACCACAAAACTCCAAAATAACACAAACAACAACAATACCAAACTCCATCCTTATTTGACAAGGTAGTTGATTTTAATATCAATGCTGGCCACAATGCTACAATATCTATTTAAAACCCAAAATGGAATTCCCCAGTAACAGATCCTTATTGGCTCTTGAACTCCATATTCTAAACAAAAGCCACAAGGACAATGAAAAATAACTGGTGTTTGTTCAGGATGCATGGCATCTCAGTTTGTACACTTGCTTTTGAGTTTCAGAAATACCAACATCCATCATAGTAAGAATTATATTCATCTCTCTAAGTTCTGTAATTCTCTATTGCCCAGTGGTGTGTGGAAAATTCAAATTCTAAAAGAAGTCAAGCACATGAGGGCATTAATCCTGTTGTAGGCCACACATATCACTCAGTTCAAAAGGAAATTGAGAACTTTATCACATAATATCACAGCACACCTATCGCGAATGCTGTCACAATACAAAATTACATAAAATCTAAAAATATTATCACAAGGTTATACTTGCCTCTCTGTGGAAAGGATACCTTATTTGATGCAGGCTGGCTGCACCTCACCAGCTACAGGTCAGATTGCAGATATTTCCCCATCACAGCAAACGCTGTTCCTAGTCCTACACACCAGTTCCAGCACAGGCAGCAAAGGAGGGATGCCTTCCCAGTGGATGCACTTCCAAACTGTTCTAGCTGAGTAGCACAGGGAGCAACATTAATTTATCAGGGAGCACACTGCCCAAACACCCATTTCATATCTTAAAGCAGCAGTAAGCCAGCTGGAAGGATTGGATGGGTCCAAGATAGATTGAGGGTCATCAGATAAATCACCATTGTTTCAATCAAAACACTTCCAGTGAAACGTGCAATTACTTGGAGTTTGTTAAAAGCAGCTTTCCATACTTTGTGATCAGTTACCTGGGAAAACAAATTACATCATTGCACTGTGGATACTTAAAGAAAGATTTGCTAATTAAGCACAATTAATTACACAGCAGCGCTAATTTGAAAAGCAATATCCATTCATCTTTTGTCTGCTTAAGCCTCAGTCTGACTCCTTAGAATAATTGTTTATAGAACCTCCTGCAACTTTGGATGGTCCTTTCTCTGAGAAAGATAACAAAAAGCACTTGCTAAGAAACACATAAGGTGAACAGTAAATATTCACTACTGACACACTCTCTAATATGAGTAGCAGCATAAACAGACCTATCCTTAGGCCATCAGAATTTTCTTACATACATTCAAATGCCACTATAGCTTCATCCTGAATATGAAAAAAATCAACTAACCCTGCTCTGATCTGAGGGAGTTCTACCACACTTAGAATATAACCCCAAGTAAAGAATATTCTTTTATTATGAAAACAGAAAAGGTAAGCTTGAGATAGCACTACCTTTTGAACTTGCCTTCCAACTGGGAAAGGATATGTGCATATTATCAAAATTATTTTGTCAGAAATTAACAGAACACCCCATGATGCCTATCATTACAGTAGATGTCTTTTTACCTGCAGTAAATCTGCAATTAATATGGAATGTAAGTATCTTTAATAAAAGGTAATAAACAAAGAGCTTAATCTTTATCATTTATATTTTCAACATGACACTCCACACACTGCTATCCACATACATAATGTGAACACCATCTTCATTCCCACCTTTATTTTTCTCCTATGAAACAACGTTCAGCTCCAGGCATTGCTTTCTCCCTTTGCAATACCTCATTTTGACAACACAGCAAAAGCATGTAATAAGCAAGATCACAAAGAGAGCACAAAACAATATCATCTCTGGCACTACCAAATATCACGTTTGGACCACAAATCATAGAAAATACAATAGATGAGAGAGATTAAATAGCATAGCTATTTTCAGGAATAGCTCCACATTTAGTCCTCATGTTCTTTTTTTGTTTGTTTGTTTCATTTTTAACTTTTTATTATGCCAGACTTCATCACAGAAGAAATAAAGAGCTTAAATGTGAGTAGTCTGACATAGCCCCAGCAACGTTGAGTACCACACCCCACCATGAAAGAGACAGGGGCTCTTAACTTCCCTCCATTTTCAGAGTAGAACAGTAAGATATCTGCAGTGCTTTTGAAACCACCTGAACACAAAAAATAAGAAACCTCATGAAAATAAGAATGCTGAAATTATTAACAATAAAGGACAATTATCAGCCTGGAACTGAAGTTACTAAATAAGGCAGAAATTATTGACTGCATTCACAGAAAAGCAGATTAAAAAAAATTCAACTGAATGATGAGGTAGTACCTGACTATTTCAATTAAAGGTAATCAGAACACGGCAACTGACTTAAGGCAACAGCTTAAAAGCAGGAAAGATACAAAAATTACTCACAAGTCATAAAATGAGTGTGAAAAAAACCATAACTAAATCACAGTATTGTGAATGCTATTCACGGAAATAAGATGAATACTTTTTTATGTTGCTCCCATAGGTCTGCCTAATATTTTATTCATCATTGACATTTGTCTGGGGTAAAAAAAAAATACTTTTTGTCATTTTGAATAGAAAGCAAGATATTAAGTACTACGGAAAAAAACCAAAGCATTTCTTTATCAGCTCTGCTTTCATCAAGCATGAAAAATAAAATGATTTTCAAACACAATCAGTGGAGAGGAATTTTTTTTGTTATTATTTTCTCTCAAAAACAAGAGTAGGGTTTTCTGAATATCATTTGTAAATGCCTTAATGTTTGCAGGATATGCTTTTTGACAGCGTTGCTTGCTTTTTCAAACACACATGAGCCACAGTCATTTTAGAATGAGGTAATAAAAGAACAGGGCTAAAGGATAAGCAAAAATCTAATCACTTAAAGTTTTGGAGTGGCTGAGAGACACTTCTGGAAGTCATGCAGTCCAATCTTCTGCTCAGAGCAGGACTCTCATCAGCACCAGAAATGATGAGGTATGGCTTGGTCTTGCTGAGTCTTCAAGACCTCCAAGGATGTAAAATTCAGCTGCTTCTCCAGGCAGTTTGTTCCAGGCCTGTACTGGCCTCCTGGTAGCGTTCTCCCTCACATCTAATCCAAACACACCACATCAGAGTTTGTGGCCAATTTGGTGACAGTGGAAAAAATTCACCTCCATGGTTTTTTGGAATGACTCTGAAGCACCTATAGGTCACCCAGTAGCTGCCTCTTTGTCAGATTGAGCAAGCCTAGCTCTGTCAGCTTCTCCTGCCAGCTTGTTTGCTCCAAACAAAGGGCTTTCTACCCTTCTTGGTGCTCCCCAGTTTCTCAATATCCGTCTTGAAATGCAGGGAACAAAATTAGATATTTAACACAAATCAAGATCTTTAACAGTTCATCCAGCTCTCCTACTGAAATATCCAGTAATATAAACAAACTAGCTTGAAGAAGTTAGAAATTAATTCTTCATTTAGTTATAGCCTCAAATGGCTTTCCATACACACTGAATTTACGCATTTGATCGAAAATCCTATTCAAAATTCTGTTGTTCTCTTTCAACCTTAACTCTGAAACAACACTGAAAAGAATGACAATGCCCAGAACTGCATTTGAGTGTCTCCCATCTCCCTTAGAACATCGAAGGCAAAAACAGCATAATTGGTCATCAAATTCTTTCCAAGAATATGAGTCTCATCATTTACTACCATTGCTTTTTATAGTCAACACTCATTACAGGGTGTAATAGCAGCATGAAATAGGCCAGATTAAACACACACAACACAAAACAAAGAGGAATATACAAGGCAAACACACAACAGAAGAGAAAGAATTAATGGAGATCCTTTCAAGCAACACCAAGACCTGAGCTGGCACCTGAGCTGGTATGCACACTATAACATACTGTAACAAGAACATGATCCCTCTTAGGTCAAGAGGGACTAATTTGGAAGCAGCCAAAACTTTCAGCATCCCAAATAAAATTAATCCATACCCATAGATGAACAGGATTTGGTGACAAATTTTTGGGTACATGTTTATTCTAATTCCACAGAAGTCAAAGAAAGTTTGCCACAGAAAAAAATCATTTGGTTTTACCCATTAAGAGACCTGGAAAGAATACCTTTTATGAAGGTTGTAACACCAGATGTTTCAGGATATGGTAGCTGCCTTATATTAAAAAAATTTGAAGCCCATTAAAGTGTAAATTTTCTATAACAGCTTTGATTTGAATAAACATTTTTGGGAAGTTGGAAAGGTACCACAGATCTTTACATGCTTTAAAAAAATATAAATTAATTATTCTTTGATTACTTTTGACTGAGGAAATATTTTTGCTATATTTTGGATTCCCACGGCAACTAGAGACCAATATACTTACAATACAGCCTAGAGTATACTCCATTTGTCTGACCAAAAAAAGAAAAAAAAATTTGTTCACCACCCTTCCACTCATCCAGAGTTCCTGAACTGGTACTAAATAAAAAGCATTTCAAATTTGGGCAATTACAATTACCACTTCTACTGCTGTTTCCCAGACCTTTGCTCTTTACTGAATGGCAAAACTAAAGCTAACTTAAAACTAAAGCTTAGTCTCTGGTCAGGATTACCTCATTTTGATTACTTTTCCATTTATGTTTGACAGACACTTTTTCTTTTCTATTAGAAAAAAAAAAAAACAAACCAAAAAACCACACAAAAAAAAAAGAACAAAAAAAAAAAAACACCAGAGAATTTTGATTGTGCAAAATTCCAGTTTAAATTCTTAAGGTCATTGTTCTTGCAGATGAAACTTCAGTAACTTACTTCCAATATGGCACAGTTCATATGGTTCTGAACAAAAATCACAGTTTGTATTTCAGACATGCCTAAATATGCCAGCCTGCCAATCAAACCAGAAGCCTCCCAAAGGCACTATTGCATGAGAAGAGAGATGAGGAAAGGCACAGATAATAGCATGCCTCCTGTAAAACAAAAAATTGCTAAGAACAAGGTTTGTTTGCTGTAGCAGAAATATGTGAAAGCAGTGTTTTTCAGGGATTTTTTTTTAGTTTTTACTGCCTGGGGAAAAGAAAAAAATACAGCACATCTAAATTATTGAATAATTAGCAGGGATAGCATTTTCACTTCTCCATGTGCCATATACAGTAGTTTTTTTCTCCTTCAGTAGGATAGACCCTGGGTTTGTGCATTTAAAAAGGCCATCTTCTTCTGAACTTACATAAATGCCCTTAACTGTGAAGCAGTTACAGACACTCAGTATTTGAGAAACTGCAATGATAGCCACCTATGACATTAGTGGAAAAAAAAAAAAAAATCAAGTTGGCCAGGAAACAAATCCCCTCCCCATATTTCTACACACAATTACACGGTTTAGATATCAGCACACATCAAAGCAATAAAAACAGTGTTGAAAAAGGCATTTACACTCTTAATTTACAATCCACCAGTTAAGATTTAACAGATTTCAACATGATTCAGATATGACCTAATCTACTTCTAAATAAAACAACAGTAAACAGATTTTGGACATATTTATTTAAGAAAGTAAAAATAAATGAAAATACAAAATCAGGAACCTACGTTAAGATAATATCAATATATTCAACTACGTTTTCTGTGAAAAAAGAATTAATTACCACATTTATACAAAGAGAGCAGCTCATTCTCTCAAAGTGTGTTTTTTAAGCCACAAGTTTTAATTTTTTTCCCCAAACATTAGTTATAGTAGCTCTCATTTGAGAGCTCCTGGTCCATTCATAGGAGAGAATGCAAATTAAAATAATGAATGCTGTGTACCTTGTCTGGGACCAAAAAAGACACCAAGTTTCTTCCTGTCTTTTAGACACAAACGTACAGGTACCTTATTTGAGAAAGACAGCAAAGCTCTGCACCTGTGTACATTCTGCTACCGAGTAAAGGTTGGGCACAGCTTTGGCACCAGGCCATGCCACATCTTCTGCCTCAAAATTAAGTCTCCCTCACGCATTGTGCACCTGCACCTTGGTCTGCCATGTTGTTGTGAGCACAGACTTTTGGTCATGTTAAAAAATTCAGTAAATCAGAGGAATTTAATCTAAATTAAAACAAACTTTCAAGGCTGTCCAAGTTCTAGCAACAGGTCCTTTATCTCAGCCATTGAATCAAAACTAATCCAAGACAAAACCTTCTATTATAAACCTTCTCCTCGGAAGAAGCCTGGAGTAAAATAGTGATTTACAACATATTTCGAATCTGTGCTTGTCACCACACAGTTTTATCTCAATAAAAATTATATATTTATGTAACAGTTTATACCTATTTAAGGTTGTATTGATGCCTTAGGTTTTAACTTTTATATTTTTCAAATTCTGTACTGCTTAGAGTGTAACTCTAAGCTCCTTGTAGCCTGCAATTTCTGCTCTCTCGTGCAAGATAGACATAACAAAGCCTCTCCAGGCTTTGCCTTCAAGGACACCCAGGCTGTTCTAGGCCCAAAATGTGTAAACCAAAGACTCTAAGGGGGGAGCAGCTGAGGGGAATTACATCATTGAACTGGGGCTTTAATTGGAGAATTAACCCTGATATGCAAACGAACCAAACCTATAAAGGTGTGAAGAACTCGTGACCTGTCGTCCATCTTGGGGTCCATTTTTATGGAAGCAGCCTCTGGCTCCCCCAGGGTGTACCTTGAAGGCCCTTCAAATAAATACCTATCTTTATTCCCTTACTCTTGTCTAGTCTCTGTTTCTAGGTGGCTGGAGAAGATTTATTTCATGCTAGAAACTGCAATAGAATGAAAGAGTAATAAAATCATGCAGCCAAACAGTATAACACTTCTACCAGGAGTAGACATCTAACAATCAAAAAAAAAAAAATTCTAAATCATAAACATCACTGACAGAGGAAAAACTGTTTCCTTCTGCTGACTTATGAACCCAAGATCAACGACAAAAGTTTTACCAGTGCTGTGTTTCAGACCTGAGAGCTTTGCTTCTTTTGCCCACTTGGAACAGCCAATGAAAGAGTCACTCACAGTTGTGTCTCATTTCTCTTTCTCCATTTCAGATGTGTGCACAGGCATGCAAACACACACACCCAAGCCACTCACCCCTTTCACATGTGGCAGAGATTTCCCTGCTCCCCAGCCCAAGATCATTACTGTTGTCTTATTTCTTTTCATGCTCGAGACAACTGTTCAATTGCAGTATACACACTTTGCCTCTATCACAAATATCCTAAGTACCACCCAGCACATTTTCCCCCCTCCCACAGAGGGATAGTATTTCTTGTTTCAGTCATGATTATCACCCATAGGATTTTTAAACAGCTCACGCTTTTAAGAAAAAAACAGGTACACAACTGCTTTCTGCAGAAAACCAAAGTATTTTCAAGTTAACCTACTTTTAGAAGTATAGACAAAAAGAACCCAAAAAAAGCACATAAAAGACCATGTAATATACTTTGGACTATGAAGAGAGCAGAATATTTTTGCATGACAATTTTTTTATCCCCTGCCACATGAGAAAAATAGTATCTAGTGTTAATTATTGAAACAAACATACTTTAAAAACTGACCATGAACTTAGAAAACACAGAAAGGTCAGGATTCCAGACCTTGGCACTCTGATGGGACAAATGGTCAATAATCTTGCAGGCATCAGACCCTGCTTTAGATAAAAATCAGACTAAGACAGTGGGAGTAAGTCCAGGCACAGGCTTTGTCTCTTTTGTACTGAAAGTGACAGCTGAAAAGAATCTATATCAGCCAAACAGAGCAGTGGCAGTTCTGTACAAAGAGAGACCCACTTTGCAAGTTTTTCATTTTTTCTCATATATCCCTCAATCACAAAAGACAGCATTAAGTTTCAGACACATTTTTTTGTTCTGTGAAGGCCATGAGGTTAAGGCATTCAGAGAAGTTACTCACTTGTGCACTGCTACACAAATAGGCCCTCATTTTGTTATAAACGGCTCACAACATAATAATGGAAAATTAGTCTTGGAAAAAAAATATAGGGAAAAGACATACAAAGCAAGCTTGAGGTTTGCTTAATATACAGCACAAATTGTCAAATATTCTACTCAAAATATCAATGATCACAAACTAGAGAGCTGCACTCCCATCTGTAATTATCAAAGAGCAGTCAGGAAAGAACTGAATGGGATTCTTTTGATACAAGGAAAAAAAACCCAAGCCCACCATCTAAATTCATCTGATCTAGTGGTTAACATATAAAAATGAAGCTTGAAGTGATTTTTTTTTCTTTTGGATGAACAATTCTTTTAATCTAACAAAAATTGAAAGCATTTTGTATAAATGGAGGTATTCAAAATGAATATTTTCATGTTTCCCATATGTTTTCATTCACTTGGTCTTCTCACTCTCCCTCTAGAGCACCCTGAAAGCAAAAATTCTATAGCCCACCAGTTTGTGGAGAGAAACTGTTGTTAATATATTAAGTTCCCAGAAAACATTGCCTTACACCTTCTGGCCTCTTAAACATGAATGTTATCAACTCTTCTATTAAGATAATGGCATGTTCATTAATTTAGTTTCTCCATGTACTAGTAGTGTGGAAGTTCTACAAATTGTTCACCTTTGATTACAAAACTAATATTAAAACACACCACTGGCTACGGTAGTCATATAGAAGAGAAGAGAAAAGTGAAGCTATTCCTGCCAAGGATAGCAGAGTTATCATTAAACTTATGAACAACTTCCAGAGTACACATGCTAACTCTATGTTCCAGGCAAGATGTTGAAACCAGAAAAAAACCCCTGATTCTATATGAGACAAAATCTTTCTGTCAAACTATTCAAAATATTTATGACATAGAAGCTCAAGAGGCTTTCATTGCCACCATACCCGAACATCACAGAGTTTGCTCATTTTAACACTTCATCTGTATGATAAAAGGTGCTAGTCCCCTAGGTATTAAATGGGGAGAAAAAAAGCAAAAGGGCAAGATTTGTATGCTGAAAAGTATTTAGGCATTTAAAGTCCATTAAACAAACAACCCCTCTCCAGCCCTCTCCTCCACCACCAACTTTGTGAACCATATACAGACTTTCTGGTCTTTGGAACCTCCTGCAACGTTTTTCTTTCCTCTAACTGCTGAGACAGAAAATCATCTAAAGTCCAGGTCGTTTGAAAGGAAAGAACATTCTCTATGTCTAAAAACCATACTCCTTCTACTCTTCTACTCCATTCTTTTAAAATGCGTAGCTGGAAAAGGAATTTCACCAATTTGCCAGTGGTCAAGGGGCAACCTGTGGTGTTGGACTACACAGGGGCTGAGAGCACATCCTCTTGGCAGCAATAAATGCCAAACCTTATGGGTAGGAAGCAAATGTGAGCACACACTTCCCAGCCAGAAGGTGCCCAGGAGCTGACAGCCAGCTGCCTTTCACCAGGAGGTGTGCTCTGCCTCCAGCCCCCAGACAGACTCAGCACACACTGGGTCCCTCTGGGCACAGTAAACCACCCAGGGTTTCAGTGAGTTACCCAGCTGTACCACAGGCCTACGCTTCTTAAACAAAATCATTTTTTGTTCCACAAGTGGGTAATGGCAAGTCAATAGAGGGGTGTGGGAGACAGAATAGAGCACAAGTGAAGGGCATGAAAACTTTTACTGCAGAATGAAAGACTGTATGTGGGAGGAGAAAAGTATTAGTGTAGAAATTATGTCATTACAGTTTAAGGAAAAAATGCATTCTAAACAGATTTCTTTTTTTAATTTATTGCCAGAAAGTTTGAAGGCCATAAACGTTTCATTAGAAGCTCAGACTTTAGCTTTCACAATATCTCATAACTGCAAGGTTTTATTGTGGTCAGCTTGACTATGAGAATTTTTATAACTGTTGCTATAAATCACCTGGGCTACTGGCAATTAGTTGCAATTTTGTTGAAAGCTACTTTAAACAGCAAACAAAAAAACCCAGTAAAGAAACAGAAAAATACAAAGCAAATATAGCAAGCTGTGTTTTTATTTTGGTGCCTGTAACCAAAACACTGGTATGTGATCAAATCTGTGAGTCAAACTACTACAGCAAGCAAAAGCCATAAAAATGAAACACTGACAAAAGTCACCATTACAAGATAGTGATCTGTGATCTTTCCATTAGGAATTTATGTAACAGCCATACTGCCTTCATGAGGAGAAAAGGGAGGATGAAGGGACAGCCCAAGGAATATGTATTTTTTCCACCTCTAGCTGACCCTTAAAAAAACTTGAAAAAAACCTAAAGAGCATAGTAGGTGCAGCTGATGTAATGCTTTTAAACCTGCAGAACAAAGCTCTCAATCACTTTCCTTAATAATGTGGGGGTTTTGGTAGGTTCTGTTTATTTTGTTTAAGTACCCTTCCCATTGAGTAACCATATCTCAACTACTCAACTCAATTTGAGTGAGTTTGACAAAATGAAGATAATATTTTTATAAATCTGTCCAAGTCATAACAAGTTAGAAAAAATATTTACTTCCTGAATACTGAGAAATAAGTGTTTACTCCAAAAACTTTGTTTCATCTTGCTATTTTCTTTCTTCTCATATATTCGCCTTAAATTTTTGTAAAGCACATCACCTTCAGCAGTGTTCTTTTTAGCTTTCATTTCTCAATTACTCTGTCACACTGTATAGCATTCAGAATTAGAAATGCAGTTTATGTTAAGGTCAACATTTTATTTGGGTTAGTTTCTTTACAAAGGAATATACTTTACATTCTCTGAAACATCTCCATCATACAAACAAAATATTAAGTGGAAAGATCAGGAGATTAATTTCAAAAGCTTAGTCCAGCTCTGAAAATTAAAAAGTCTGTTCATTGGCATTTTAACTCACTAATGAATTATTTAGTTCTGAAGGTTTTGTAAGACACATTTACTTACAAAAAGCAGGAAATCTACACTGTCTCATTTGAGAGCTGGCCAGCTAAAGAACTTGGTTTGACATTAGGTTCCATGAAGGCCTGCTTTCCCCTGTATATTCCATTAGCAACTATGCCAACCTTGATAAAATCAGAAGATTAGTTGGACTGCATGAAAGAACACAATTTGGAGGAAGGCAGCTCACATAGCTATGAAAATTCTAGGAAGATTGTATTTTAAATTTCTGTCCCTGCTTGGTACATAAGCCATATTCAACCTATTTAGGAACTCAGCAAGAGCTACTGCTTCAGCTGCGTTCCCACAAGCATCAAGGAGAAGCTGCTTCAAGAGCTCCAGCTCAACACAGTAGAAAGATTCATAGATCAGGTCATCAATGGTATTTTTAAAAATTGCTTTTGGCACAACCTGGGATTAAGGAAGTATCTGATACAGGACCATACTGAAAAGAGAACAAGTTAAGACAATTGTAGTTATTTTCAACAGCAACAGGATTATGAAAGAAACAAATAGCTCAGTTCAGAGAAAAGGAGGTTTCAGGCTTGGCTGCTGATCTGTACCTATCATCAGTCATAATGCAACAATTTTGGAGATTCATCAGTTTAACAGACTTAATGTTTTAATTCATTTTGCTGAAAGTATGGCTTAGAAAGGGCATCTAACTGAGCTTTTCCATGTTCTTCCACTTCCAGCAAAAAAATCTTCAGAAGGCAAGTCCTAACTTTCCCTGCCAACTGACAAGCACTATCTCTCAGGGTTATTTCAACTTTAAGGAATTTTACCCTAAAGGAAATTCTTTCTATTCCCTTTCCTGTTTGTTTTGATTATCTCAGCATGTATTTGCAACCTCTTTCATACTGAAGCTGAATGTTATACAAACGCCTGAAATTTTAAACACTTCATAAAATGGATTCTAAAAACCAAAACAGGGATCTGAAGGTCTGGTTCATGCTTTAGTAAACACAGAAATACTTAAAAGTATAACCACTGTGAAGCTGGATGAGCAAGAGCAGGAATCATCTCAAGCTTCTGAGGTTCTGCTGGCTCTTGTTTATAGCTGATGAAACTGAGAGGTGAAGGCTGAACATTTAAAAAGTGCAAACAGAAGATGTTTTCAGAACTGAAGCATTTTAATTTGTATTTTTAAATACCCAGACAAATCACAGCTTTTTCTTTCCAGCCACATGGGTACCTCTAGCGTAGGTTATCACAAGTTTCACAGTACTAAAATTAGTAGCCAAAGCAAAAGAACCAAATACAAATATAAGTTTGACTTACTGAGAGCCAGTTTCAAATTCACATCCTGCTCTTTAACACTAAAACAATATTTTGAAAGGGAACCAATGGAATTGCTCAATAGAAATTCACACATTCAAATTCTAGTATTGCTAATCGTTTTAAAATTCACTGACAAGCTGAGCAAAGTGTATCTGAAGCCAAACCTGAGAGGACATGCTATTGTTTTTAAGCACTTATTTTATTGTTAAGTTCTATAGTTATAAAATATTTAACTGCTAATAATTTATTTGGGAATTCTTGTCTACTGGTTTAAACAAAGAACATACAATATAAGCTGATATAACAAGACCATAATGGCTCTTGTAAAAAGATCTTCACAATATTGCAATAGAGAAATATTCTGTAGTACACAAAGTGGAATCACAGTACGCTGGACCATCAGCTAAAATTCTCAATTATCAGAGCATAAAATAATGATACCATAAAACGTGATATTTCATAGATTAACTCACATTGGAAACCACAACAGCACTGTATTCAGACTAACTTGCTTAGGGCTTTTTCCAGTCTAGTCTTAAAAAAAATGAAAAGGATGTAGTTTTGACAACCTGTGCTACCTATCCCAATTCCTCAGTGTCCTTAGGGTGATTTTGATTTGCAGCTGCCAAATCAGAGCCTCATGTGTTTTAGACTGTGGCCACTGTCTCTGTTCCTCCTGTCATGTACCTGATAAAGGGCCTGGCTACATCTTCTTGATGACCTCTCAGGTACCACCTTGTGAGGCAGCTATCAAGCATCCCCTGAGCTTTCTGATGCCCAAACTGTGCAAAGCCATTTCTCTCAGACTTAATGTGCTCCAAGCCCCTCATTTTGCTGGCTTTCCACTGAATTAGATTCAATTTAGTCAGTTTTTCTTACATATTTGGGGAACCAAAACTAGACGGGGTATATCCAGTGTGGTGGTCTAAGGATTGGCAATCCACTGGCTCTGCTTCTGCTTATCCAGCCCAGTGTGCTGCTGGCATTTGTCACTGTCAGAGAAGCCTGACTTGTGTGTCAGAATGTGCAGGTCCTTCCCAGCAGAGCTGTTTCCTGGGAAGTCCCTCCCCACCCTGTGGCAAGGGGTAAGAACATGCATTTATCCCTGTGGAATGTCACAGGGCTCCTCAGGCTCCGTTCCACCAGCCACAGAGCGCTGTCCTCGAATGTGTCAGCTACTCCCACAATGTGATGTCACATGCAAATGTGATGGGGATAGACTCCATCTCCTCCTCCAGGTCACTGATCCAGGCACTAAACAAAACAGGTCCCAGCACAGTACTCCACTTGTAACTGGTCTCCAGGTGGAACACAAACCATTAAGTGCTAAAAGCCTGGATAAACTCAAGATAAAGGATGGTCCAGCTGCCAGAAGCAATATTATATCTAATCTGATGGCATTGACAGCTTCAGTAGTACACAGAAAGGTCCCACGACTATGAATAAGTACATAAGAGATGCTCAGAAACTTCACACAAGGCTATTTTAATTACTGCTCAAGGGTAAACAAGAAAACAAAACTAAACAAAAAAACCAAAACAACTCCAGTAGATTCCTTCCTAATAAGGAAAAAAACCATATGACTAAAAGAAAAACATGTTTATGTATGAAACAGAATGGGTTTAAGTTCCAGAATCTGTAAATATAGTCCATGAAAATAAAAACTAATTTCATCACCCAACCAAGGAAACGTAAAGTCATTATCCATCTTATACATGAATCATGAAATGTGAAAGACTTCACACTAAAACAAACAAAGCAATAGAAACAATTTCTTAAAGGAAGTTTGAACTTTTTTATCAATTTAATTGATCAGTATTATACCTACAGCTGCCACAAATACACTGACTTCTACTTAGGGGATTTCTAGTTGAGCAAATGTTCACACTCACAGAAGACAACACTTGCTGAGAATGGTTTATATCATGGAGTTTTTTTTTTCATTTTTATAACCTGTTGTTAAGTCACAGGGAGAAATATCTAACAGATTTAAGATACTTCTTATTATTACTTTTCCCTGCAGCGATTACTCTAGCTGCCATAAAGAACACAAACAATTGTACTGAGAGATGCAATTGAGACAGGTGACATAGAAAAAAATAAAATCTCTAACTTGCAACTTTAAACATGTCTGACCCACAGGCATACAGAACACAGTAAAATGAGTGGATAGGAATATTGATACTGTTGGGTACAGCCTACATAAGAAAGAGGAAAACATTACCATTAAGCATCTATTTTCCCCAGGAGAAAGAATTATTACTATACATATATGTAAATACTCTATTTTAACACTCAGCCACACCAAGCAAGGGTAGATACTCAATTAGCAATCTGTGTATACAAAGAAGCAGTTTGTATTCCCATCACCAGGCACAAAGGCACACTCTGTACACTGACAGTTTTAATGTAATCTTATATATGTAACAATACTTTAAGAAATACCACAATAAAATACAAAGTAAAACCAGAACATTTTTCAAAGGTACTGTCTATTTACTGCAGAACAGTATGATGGAAAGAATGGTCACCAGTTTTTATTTCCTAAGGAAACAAGGCTTATGCAGTCACACAGCACAACGCCTCCCTTCACCTCATGATTTTTTGAGCCTATTTGACTCACCAGAATCTGAGAGAAAGTTTCAAGGGTAGCTATGCTCATAGAAACTTCATTTGAAAGGTTAAACAACCACAGAGAAAAAACACAAAGCATCCCAAGTGTGACAGAAACAGACATTAACAAAAAATCTGACAAGCTCACAGACTAATGAAGTACTGCTTGCCCTTCACTCAGAAATCTCCACCAGAAAAAATTATTTCCAGGTGTCCAGGTTAAGCAGCCTGGCCCAGAATGTCAGTAAATTCCCCTGCTCTAACAGTAGAAACTTCATCCTATATAGAAAATATTGGAGCCCAATTTATATTTGAGGTTTTTCAGTGCGGCACTCTGAGCAACCACCTGTACAGCTCTTGGCCAATTTAGATCATCTCATCTATCCTGATTCCTTCTTGTAACAAACTGGTCAAATTACACATTTAAAGGAAGTGGAAGTGAGCAAACCTGTTCACACACTGTTACAGATTACACCAATCACTGTATTTACTCCATCTCGTTTCACCAACCTTAAAAATAATCTTTTGAAATGATTCCTTACTCAAACAAGATTGTGTGATTCAAAGACATGCACAAAGTTACTAAGAAAATTTTGGGGGGAAGGGATAGAAACTGCAGAGGATTTGAGAGGGGGGGAAGACACCCACTTCTGGAGTACCTGCCTGTTCTCAAAAAAATGGTAGCCAGACCAGGGAGAAAACATTTTGAACACTGACAGGTTTATCCCAATAGCTTCTAATTCTGCCAGGCAGCTTCCAGGACTGAATGCAGATGCCTATGTATCTCTGCCAAATTACTCTGTGAATGGACTGTTGTTTCAATTGTCTGAAAAAGGAATCTGAAATAGAAGGTTACTGTTTTGATAAAAGGATTTTAAGTACCTGGACATCACTTAATTGACTACTACAGCTCAACCCAGACCAAAGAAGTTGGATCAAACTAAGGAATCTCTCTATAACAACAATCTAAAGGAGGCTATGGAAGTGCCAAAATAAGTCCCATGTGTTAGCGTATTTTATGAAATCATAATAAAAAACCTCAACTATTTAAAAGCTTTCTTCATGTAATCTTCCCTGTTGAGCATACCTGCCAACAAGTTTCTCACCTCTGAACACCCCAAAAATCTAAAAGTTATTGCAGTTGAAAATGTTTGCACCTCTTGCATATAATGACCACACTCAGAGAATGACTTTGTAGTCATTTAGTCTGCTGTATTTAACAACATGCGTTCTTTTTCTCATTTACCATGTAACAAGAACAGAACAGCAGCTCTTCAAAATGCCAACACCTCAGCAGTTACTGTGTGGCTTATCACTGAACACCAGCTTCATCTGATGCTTTTGTCAAAGACATCACAAACTCAACCTAACAGAAATGCCCAGTTGGTTTCACTTGTTAGCTCCAGTGTCAGACTGCAGCACACTGACATAACATAGCTTTAAACTAATTCCTACCTTGTCTCAACTCTTATCACAGGTTCCATACTGTCAAACTTCCAACATTTTTCTCTGAGCCTCAGATGGAAGAGAACAGAAGATTAATGACAATACTGCAGAGAAAATAGGCCATGGGTTTGTAAATACAATGGGTTGTTTTACATTAGTCCAATGAAGAAAAATTATTCTCATGCTGAGTTTGCATTCATCATCAATTAGAATTTTTACATGACAAACCCAGAGCATCCTGCTAACCCAAATCCCAGCTGGCAATCCTGCAGCCCAGTGAGGCAAGGCAGCCACTGCCTTTGAAACAGGGAAACACCACGAGGAGCAAGAATAATCAGCTGTTGTCCTGACAACCTTACAAAGTAAAACCAAGGCTTACTTTACTACAGCAGAACACTAAGGACAACCTGATCACTGCAAACTGCTCCTAATTCTTCAAGAACAGCTGCCACTGCACTAAGCAAGACCAGCACAGCAAAACACATGCACTTGCTTACACACTGTGTAGATGACATGCACATCAGGCATGAGAACGTATGCACAGACACAGCCACACTCTTCTGTTCCTTCTTCCCCACACACTTTTTTTTCCACTTTGTGTCACACTAGTATTACAATATGATTTCATGCTAAAACACATCAGGTATTCATTTTCAGTGCTGAGAAGGCAGAAGAACACTAGAAGCACAGGAGTGCTCTTTTCCTTGAATGCACTTCAGGTACCTAAAAGCAGGAAATAATTAGTTTTGAACAGAAAGCCTAATGAACAAATGAAAACATCCAGAGAAGAGTGATTAAATAACTTGCAACTCTCAGGTGGGGAAAAAAAAAAAAATCAAAACAAACTTGGAAAAACCCCAACTGACTGAAATTTCCTCTTTTACAAGTACCTTCTTTGCAAAATATAGGAAAGAGGGCTGCTTTTTTTGCAGTGACAATTTTGCTAACTCTGCAATAATTGCAGTATTTTTTTTAATTCCCCCACATGAAAAGGAAAGAACTAGCAAAAAATATTTTAACAGTATGTGCATTTATAACACATACTTCAGAATGTTTTACTCTGCCCTTACTCATCTTAATTGCCATTTTATTGATACATCCTTTCACAGTTTATCATCATTGACTGATGTGACTGTAAAAATCCAAAATTAAATATAAGGTGGACCAGAATCTCCTTTCCATCTCATATATATGGAACAAACAAGTATAAAAAAAAAGGCAACTCAAAACAAAGCACAAAAAATTGCCAAACCACTAGAAAAATTTTATAAGGTATTAAAACACATTATTGCATTTAAATTAACCTGCCACAGAATGTCTAGTGTTCTCAGAGTACCTTTCCTAAAAACATTTTAAGTATTGTAATCTGTTGTTTCTATAATATGTAAAACAGTTCTATTATTTCATCAGTTTTTATGAGGTTCAAAAAAAAATTGGTAATCCTAAATGGAAATGGAAGGGCAAATTGATGAGTTTTATGAGAGCTTTGTGTCTTTAATCTTTTAGGTAGTCTTTAAATCACAGGTATTTCAGAATATGACTTTTCATGTGTAAGTTACATGAAAATTATTTGATGGGATTTGTGTTAGAGGACACATGATAGACATAAATGCAGGCAGGCATTATGACAATCCACAGCCACTATGCCAGTGAGAATTCAGGCAGCAAAGGGAGAGGAGAAGGAAAGAAGAAACAGCAAATAAGACAGGAGCATTACACAAATGTCTGCAGAGCTGGGTATGTGACTCTGCAGGATCCAGAACAAAAAATGAAGACATTATATAAGAAAAGATTCAAAGTCAATGGCAAAACTCCAAGTCCGGTGCTCAGAATTTTATTGAAGCTGCTGAGGGGGAGGGGCAGCCAGGCAACTTCAGCTACTGCCACCTTCCAGCCTCCCAGCTACTACAAGCCAATTTACTACCACTCCTCTAGCTTCCTTCTAGATTCCCTCACTTTCAAAAAATAGCTGTGGTATCTTTCTACATTACATGTCACAGCTGTAAAAAAAAAAAGAGAAAAGTAGCTACAGGTTGTTTTCCAAAGGAACACAGATTCCCCAGTTAACAGCACTAAAATAAATGCCTACTTCATTTCAAACATCTACTATTCTTAAAATGTCTTACAAGCATCAAATCCAATAAAGCTGTTTGCTTGCATATCCAAAAAGACAGGACAGCAGCTGCTTACGTTTACTGCATGTGCAGGACATTACCTCCATAAGGATTCGAGACATTTTTTGAAATAAAACCTTTAATTATGTATGCACTGCTCGTTATTTAAGAAATTCCAGAAAACCAGAAGAATCCACTTATAAATCTTGAGTAGCTAACTGCTGATGTAATTACAGTTTCATGATCCAAACAAGAGCCTACATATCTTCTTGTAAGAACTATGGTGCAAACTAATCACAGTGACATTTCTGCCTACTGCTGTCCTGTCTAACTAAAAACTTGAAGAGTATCACCAATTATAATAATCCTTTTCAATCTTCTGCTCATTCAATTATGTCTCAAAGTGGCTTTAAATCTGGGGTCAGTGCTTTACTACAAAGGAAGGCAGGTTCTCTCTCATTTACTTCTGTCAGGATAAATCAAATGTTTAACATTAAGTTTGTTCTTTCACAACAAACTGAAAAAAAAAAAAGACAGCTATTCATGTGAAATCCTGACAGTTCTTAAAAATCTAACCAGTCATATGGCATCATCACTAAATGTCATCAAGAATTAATGTTATTCTTAATGCAATTTATGTGAACAACTAGTGTTTAACAAACAAGCAAACAAACAACCGTGGAACATACTTTTCAATCTACTAAAGACAAATTCCCTCATAAATTCTTCTTATGGGATTCTTGGATTTGGTAGACAGTCTTCACACTCTTTTCTCGAAATTCAGGTAGAAAAACCAGGGTTGAAAGAGACTGTCAGGGGCACCTCTACCTTAAACTTTGTGAACTGTCCAGTTTATAAAAGGACGAAAATTCTCTTGAAAATAAAGAGATAAACTGAAGCTGGTCTTGACTTTGCAAGAGGCAACACTTTAAAGAATCAGATATAAATTATGCTGCCTAATATAAAAAAAAATTCTACTCTGAGGACAGTATTGCAACATACATAAAATAAACAGCCATCTCCATTTCACTGATCCACAACCCAGCTTACCCAAACATTTTAAAATTGCAAAGCATAAATTGCATAGAAAGAGAAAAGAGCATTTGTCAAACCCTGATTTCATTTCAAGCTGTCAAAACAGCTACTGTTGGTAATCTTGGATGACTAACATGAGAAACTAGATAACCCAGTGCCCCACCCTCTTTCCACAATCTGCAACTTGTATTACCATAATAGCATAGCATTTCTCCCTTTATATTACCAAACTAGATCTCTCAGCAGTAAAAGGCAGGAACCTACTGAAAATATTTTAACATCCAACCGTCTAAATATAATCCTAACTCCAGCCAAGGCAAGGAGAAAATACTTCCCTTTCTCCTGCAGTTCGAACTAGTGATCTGCAGATAAAGAGCTTAGGTGCAATGCCTGCCTGTGCCCAGTATGAAGCTGGAAGTGAAAAAATGAACTGCCTTGGTTCAGTCATAAAAGTCAAAAACAGCAAAAAGGGAAGGTTTTGCCTTTTTGACCACTGCTTTGCTTAGTTCCTCATTTGACTTTCTTCATTTGCAAGAGTATTTCACAATGCACTTGAGTAATGGCATGTCAGTAAATGCCTACAAAAAGAAGACCATATTATCATTCTTTCAGGAAAATGAAATACAAACCTTTAAGAATACTCTGATATGCACAGTAAGCAAATACCAGCTACAAAGAATGGAGGTTTTGTTTAGTTCTAGGCTTCACATTATATCCTTGGCATATATGAATGAAATGATCTTTAATTGATCCAACAGGATTGGTGAAACAGTCTGGCATCCTTACAAGTATTCCTTCTTGTTACATCTAAGTGCTGCATGACCTGCTAAGTTAACCCACTGGGCATGCAAAACCAAGACAATACATTCAGAGACCTCTCTAAATCTAGCTTTATATGAATGCTACATAAATTATAAATCAACTGTTGTAGACCCTAAGTGATGTTTAAATATCTATAATGCATTAGAGCTCTTGATGATTTAAACATGTCTGCATTAATAATAAAAGATATTTCAAAGATCAAATTTAAGATTGAAGTATTTCAGAGCTACCACTGAAGAAGTGAACGGAGGGCAAATAATGCATTCCCACTGACAAAAGGCATGGTTTTGAAAAAACACAATAAATAGAGTAATAAGGCAACAAGCCTAGGCATTCCTATGTACAGCAGGCTATGAAGCACTTTGTTTCTGAATCCAACTCCAAAACGTTTCAGTCTAAGGTAGCTAGGCACAGAATCTGGGGAAAAAATAGCTGAACAAACAATATTAATGCACTGTGGTCCTTGTTAAAATAAGTCCATCAAACTAAGCAAAAACTGAGACTGAAAAATTGGCTTTTCCCCGTTCTCAAACATCCTGCCTTATCCAGCTGCCTTCCTTTAAAGCAACGTAAATATTTTGCAGAGTTACCTTCCAACTAAACAAACTTTCTTAGTAACACACATGTAAAATAAAGTCTAATGGAGCAACATGAACTGATCAAAACAACGAATTATGTCATCTAGTAAGCAAGCTTCGAATATGCTCGTGTCTAACCGGTGCAGAACTGACCAGAAGATAGTTTACTATTCACGTGAAGAAAAAAAAATACAAATACAGAAATAGCAGGCTGCAGAGACAGATTGCATGCTTTCCTTCCCTGCAGGATAGCTGATATAAGAAAGCCATCTAGTGTTAACTTTCAGAAGTGAAAACTGCGCACAAAAGAGCTCGGGAAAATCTACATGTGCAATTCTCTTTAACTTTGCATGTCTTTTGCATCATAAAAAAATAAAACTCGTTTCCTCCAGAAAAGCCAGGCTGAAAGCAAGTATTCAAACTACCGATGCATTAAAATAATGCAGCACCCAGTACTAAGGTAGTTTACTGACCTACTTCGTGAACCTTAACAGCCATATCTGAAATTTGTCAGCTCCGGAGTTGCCTTTGTCAAGCCTGCGTAGCGCTACTTCCCCGTTCTCCGGGGCTCTCTCCAGCGCAGCCCAGCGCTGCCGCCCCGCACACCAGGGCTGCCGAGCCACCAGCACAAAATCCAAAGCGAAGTTGAGCCCAGCTGGCTACTATTTAACAAATCGAACGCCAACTTTGGAGAACGGACCCCCGAACAGCTATCGGAGTATTACAAGGTAACAAAGAGTGCGAAAGGATGCAGCTTGCGCCTTGCACCCAGTAACACACACACACACAAAAAAAAGCATTTAAATCATTTAAGGAAAGGGCACGAGCTGAAGAGCCTTTCCCTCTGCTACCCCGAGCGCTTGGCGGTCCCGCCGCACGCTCCCCGCTCTGCGCAGCAGCTCTACCCCAGAGATGTCCGATCGGGGCAAACTTACTCGGTAATTGCCATTATTCTCGGAGTGAGACTCGGCGAGGGGAGCGGCGTGCCCGGGCTGCCGCAGCCGGCGGCAGAACCCCCCCGCAGGTGAGCGGCGACCCGGGGGCCACCCCCGCGGCCATTCTCCACGGGGCGGATCGCATCGCTCTTATAAAGGCGACGTGCGGGAGCGAGCAGCCCCGGCCGCAGCCAGCCCTCCCCTCCCGGGTGCTGCTGGGCAAGGGGGCCCGTGGCTCCCCGCCGCTTCCCCGCACGCCCCAGACCTCCGTCCTCCCGCGGAGCCCGCAGAAGCCGAGCCTCCCTCCCAACGGCACCTGAGGAAGGAGGAGCTGGGTCTGTCCTCACGGCACCCCCTTCCCTGAAGTGCTCCCGAGTCCCTGCCGGGAGGGAAGGCACTCGCACGCCCGCGGGGCACGGAGGCGGCGCCGCTCCTTACCTGGTGCTGCCGCCTTGGCCGCTGCTGCCCGGGCTCCGGCTGCTCCGGCCGCGGGACCCCCATGCCCGCCCGCGCCCACGGGCTCCGCTCCGCTCCCCTCCCGCGGGACACACCGCCCGCCGCGCGCCGGAGCCCTGCACGGAACCGGGGGGCCTCCGCTGGGCTGCTGCGGGCTGGAGCCGCCGCTCCTCCGCTCCTTCCCCCGCCACCCCTTCCTGGCGCTCCCCCGCGCTCTGCCCGGCGCTGGGTCTGGAGCGCGGCTCCGCCGCCGGACGGGAAGGCGGGGCGGCGGCGGGAGGGCGGGGGCAGCAGCGGCACTCGCACCCGCGCTCGCCTTCCCGCACGGCCGCAGCCCCGCCCCGCCCGCCGGCCCCGCCTCCAGCGGCTCGGCCCCGGGGGACCGCCCGCTCCGCATTGCCCGCCCGCGCTGCCGCGCATCCCGAACCCGCGGCCGCCCGCTGCCCCGCACCGCCTCCCCCGCCGCCTCCCCTCGCCCGCCGCCGCGGGAGGGGATCCCCGGGGTGCCCCGAGGACAGGCGGCCAGCTCGGAGTCGGAACCGAGCAACAGGTGGGGTGAGGGACGCAGCGAGGGACACAGCCCCCGGGAAGAGCTCTTCCCGGCAGGGAGCCGGTGAGCGCCCGGTCCTTCAGCCGGCCCGGGCCCGCCGCTGCTGCCGTGCCCCGCCGAGCGCGGCGGAGCAGCGCCGAGGCAGAGCGGCCCTGCCCCTGCCCCTTCCCCTGCCCCCCACTCGTCTGCGCTTTCAACACCCTGGACAACGCCGCCCGGCCCGGCCGCTCAACCCCCCCGCCCTTGCCCCGCTGCCGCCCTCGGGCTCCCGGGACCCCCGGCTCCTTCCCGCGGGAGCTCGGGGAGTGGCGAGCAGCGGGGAGACCGGGACTCCGTGTCATCCTACAGGCTCTGCATTGCCTCAGCGAAAGTCCGTCCGAGACCCTCTGGGCCTGCGGCAGGGATGCTGTGTCTGCATCCCGGTAGTGCCTGCGCTTACCCACATCTTGAAACCAGGGGATACCTATAGCGAACAAACACACGGCAGTGGAGTTCTCAGAATTGCCCTTTGTGCTCTGTATCCTATGCACCACTCTTAAGTTTCACACGGTCAGGAGCATGGAGCTTTCCCCCTGTCTTGTGCAGCCCTGAACAGGTTGGTTTGCCTGCCAAACAAGCCATGGCAAGGTATCCACATTTCCTCCACCTCCCCCACACGTTCTGGTAAGCACCAAAGGCAGCTTTCAGAATTTGAATTTCCCTATTTCTACTCTGAGGGCTAGTTCTGCAAAGAACCGTATCTGTAATTCCCCCTTCTACAGAGAGGTTGCAAAATAGATGTTATCAGGACTGATGTGGCTGCTCCCATCTGCTGCCCCAAATGACAAGGCCTGCAATACCATTGGGATAAAGTCTACTCCTACAGAACCGTACAGAAACAATCCAGGATTCTTTTTATGTTTTTCCTGTCCTCTCCTGCTATCTTTCCCCTCCGCCCATACCCACCTCTCATGGGTAAGTAACTTTCTGGTTGTACCAGTTCACTCGGCTCTGGCAAGCAGGCTGAATGTTGACATTTGCAAGTATTCCACTGCCTAGTAAACTTCGCCTCATGCCTACCTTTTGCTGGAAACACAGCAGACGACTATAGTAGAAAAGAACTGCTACGTGTATGCGAAAGAGCCAAAGGTGAAATTTTGGTTTATTGTGTTTAACTGTTCCTTTAATGCACGTTTTACATCAAGAAATACAGTCCACAATCGTAAATCCAAGCATAGGTTCATGCAGGCTTATTAGAACAAACTTTGAGGTGTCAAGATTAAAAGCACTGGCAAACATTACATTCATTAGTTAGGGTTTGGATCGGCTTGAGTGTTATTGTTTTGGTTAAAATGTTATTTTAGAATGTTGTAATTTCTTCCCAAAATCACTAGTCCAGCTGGGCAGAAGACTGTCTCTGTACTGATGTGACCACAGAAATAATATTATTATTGCCGTAAAAAAAGCCTCAGAAAAAAGCACCACAAGCAAAAGGATCGGTGTATTTTTCACTTTGTCCTGTTATAGGCAGTGTCCTTCCTGGAAGTTTCATTCCTTTAAAACGGAATGAAATGACAAAATGACAGAAAATATAAATGGAAACAGAGGGAATCGGGAGAGGTGTGAGTGTGCACAGAGTATGGTAGGCAGCCCTTGCCTCTGGTTTCTTTGCTGACCGAGTCCTCAGTGCTGGAGGGCTGCTTGTTCCGATGAGTGCCTCTCACTCCGAGGGCGGACTCTGCAGCAGCTGCTGAATTTTCTCTCCTTGTCGCCGCTCCTCCCGCACGCTGCGTGTCCTGTGCCGAAAGAAGGGAAGCTGGAGGAGCAGCGCCGCGGCCCCGCAGCGCCGGGAGGGTGCGAGGCTCCGGGAGAGGAGCCCGGCGAGGGCCGCCCGCCGCCGCCAGGGGTCCTCTGGCAGCCGCCCCGGGGCCGCGCTCCCGCTGCGCTCTGCCGAACGCGCCCGTGCAGCGCCCGACCCACCTCTGCTGCTGCGGCTGGTTTGCTCCTGCCCGCACCGCCAGCGCAGCCAAACAGCCCTTTATAGCTCGGCTACACTGCATCTGCAAACTTAGGAAGGCAGCAGCGCGTTGTAATAGCTATAATATTTTGTATGCTAAGAACAATATTTGCATATACTTACTCTGTTTTCTTTTAAAGCCTCGTTTTATAAAGCACTTCGGATGCAAATCAGCGTCTTCCAAGAATATTTCGGTGTTTCACCTACAATCCTAAAGAATACTACGCTTAAAAATACCTGACAACTTATCTGTAAGTCCTTATCCTCTGAAAAAATGCAGTTCCTACGGACTGCAGTGGTGAGATTAACTCCTTCCTGCACACTGGGTGCATTCACCCCTCTGCATACTGTTCTGTCTAAAGAGGCTCAATCTGGATGTGAGAAATGCTTAGGCGTTCTGCTGTGTAGTGCCTCTGAGGCTGATGTCCACTATTAAAAAACAGACAAACTGTGGTAAATCCTGTGAATTTAGAAAAAAAAAAAAAGTATTTCTCAGCTGACAGAATGTACTTTGTGATAGAATTGTGATACCTTACTTACTTAACAGGTCTAAACATTTACAGCCAACACACTAAATGGTGTTTAGGTTGCATTCCCAAAAATAATCATTACCTGTATCTTGACAAGATCCAGCACACTCATATGTATTAGGGCTTTGCTGTTAGGACAGTCTGGAATCTTGCTGTGATCACTACTTTGCCTTTTTTTTTTGTTTGTTTTTTGTTTTTTCTCTTACTTCTTTTCCTTCTCACTCACTCCTCCAGTATCATTCCTTTTGGCTTCCAGGCTACCATCTGTGTACCCTCAGGGAGTAAACAAGAGAAGAAGGGCCAGAAACCAGAACACAGGTGAAAAGAGGTAAACAGAAGCTTCTTGCAATAATAAAGGAATGTTCAAGCCTCAAGAGCACAAGAGCAAATGGGGCAAGAGGAATCTCTTGCCCAAACTAAAAACTGATAAGCATACAATTGAAAAAGGTGGGAAAAAAGAGGACGCTGACTTTCCATTCAGGTTCTAATTCTTGCAGGATGCATGTTATTTGATTTGCCTAGTGAAGGACACTCACTGGACGCAAATTTGGGATAAATCACAGCAGGACAGTTCAGCCTTTGACAATATGGACCCAGAAGGTATTGTTACAGCTCAGCTACACAAATAACATGCAAGCAGAAATCAGACAGAAGACATCCCACTGCAGGATGGGCAGCTCCGATTAAGATGGGTGCCAGCTTTTTCCTGCAGTACCTTTTCTTCACTTTGCCTGTTCATATTTAACTTCAAAGCACCCAGCTCAGCCACATGTGAAGCCTGTCTTCAGACACTGTTAACACACAAGAATTGTTCCAACATCGCCTACTGTTTGTTTCCAGTGACATAAAGACAACTCCAACAACAAAAGTGGACTTTTTCGTTCGTTCTTAGGGAAGTGGGTCTGTCTGGGATCCTTGGAAGTGGTGTGGGAGGTGGAAAAGACATCCGGTAGCCACATGATGAGGCTCGTTTTGCTGACACAAGGCACTCAGGAACAGGCAAGCAGAAGAAAGTTTAGGTTTGTTTCCTCAGCCTTGGGCACAACCCTAGAATCCAGATGAAGTAAGCGCGTGCTGAGCACAAGATCTCACCAATGCATAAAGATGTCATCTCACCCACAAATCTTTCTGCTGAGGTTGCTCAGTATTTCCTGATGCAGTTAATGAGGTGAGGTGCTCTATTTGGGAATCCTGGCTAGGTCTTTGGAGCAACTTAACTCCCTCTGGTCAACCAGAGGAAAGCTGCGAGCAGTAGCAGCAAGGCAGCTGCTGGCTTCACACACTCCCAGTGAATCCCCATGCCATCTGCAGGCTGCTCCGAAGGTCAGCACTGCAGGCAAATCCCCAGACTCCGCATTTCCATAGATCCAGCAGCCCTGGAGCCACACATGCATAGCCTGGTGAACACAAGAGCTCCTATTCCAGTAACCACTATGATTTGGCAGTTTATTGCACCTCAGAGTAGGCGAACAGTGGATTTTGTTCTTCTAACCCCAAGCTGCCCTTTCATTTGGACATCATGGGGTGAAACCATGTACTCACACTCTGTAAAGTGCTTATTTTACATGTTGCTGTTAAAGTGCAAGCAGAGTTTACCACAATACTAATATTTCATCCCAGTGGCTTCCCTAAGATACGAGCAATTCAGTAAAACAAAACATCCTCTTTATCCTCTGAAACTGGTTTTGAAAGCCCAGATGGCAGAAAATACTATTGGTTTTAATTAGCAATATCCTTCACATGAATCCCCTGTTAACCAAAGGAGCATACTATATTTCATCTCACTTCCTCTAGTTTACTTACTACTGCCTCTCTTCTCTGTGGTTTACCAGCAGGAAACCACTGGAGGGGACATAGCCAGATAAGATTAAACAACATGATATTATCATCTTTACTATAACCAGGCTGACAGCTTTTCTGCTAGATGCTGAAACGAGATTCACAGCCATTTTGGCTTCCATTCACTGTGGAAAGAAACCGTTCTTTTGAGTCCACAGTATTTCACTAATTCCTAAACTATTTCACTCAAAACAGGCCATTTTTTTTTTTTTTCACTGAAATGCACTTCAGACAATAACCCAGGTTCACCCTAGTTCAATGTAATAGGAAGACAAAGCAAGGTGTTCTGGAAGTGGATGTATCTTCAAGGGTATTTTAAAGCAAGGCAGCTGTGGGCTCTGCTCTACTGAGGAGCTATTGGAAAGTCACCAAGGGCCTTGTTTCTAGTGGCAGTAAGACAAGTGTGTGCCTGGCTCCATACATTTCTACCTCAATTTTCCCCTGAGGGTCTTTGAATGGACACAAAACCTCAAGAGTATACATGAGAAAGAGGGGAGGCAGACAGAAGCAGGAAAAAAGGTGTTGTTTTCTTGCACCATGCTGATCTCAGTGTACCTTGGATATTCCCTGTCTGAATTCCTTATGCCTTGTCATGCTGGGTAATGTATAAACCTGCAGCAGCATGAGCAGACTTGCATAAAGCCTGTGACACTTGCAGCCATTGTATGGAGCACTTTTCACTGAGACTGGAGCAATATTAACCAATAGCTAACATGGATGGTCAGTTTCTACTTGCAAAATCTCCCACAGATTTTATGGGATCAGTACTGTTCTGCAGCTCTGGCAGAATGCCGCTGTGGTCTTTATCAGAAACCTTCAGTGTCTTGAAAAGACATCTCTAATCCCCTAGCTGTTTCACAGATACTGAGACTGCATTCATTCTCAAGGAATTTCTCCTGCCAGGTAACAGAAAGCTCACCCAGTAAGGGAATCTCCTCACTGTAAATAGGTTGCAACATCCAACTGCTGAGGAGGGAGGGGAAAGAACTGGAGTAAATTGGCATGACGAGGTGTGTGAATGAAGTCAGCCAGGGAGAAAAGACAGACTAGGCATCAAAAGACAGGCTGCTTCAGCACATCTCCAAGGCAACTTCTGCTGGCAGCTCTCTTAATGTCTGCATCTTAGGTCAGGCAAACTGATAATATGCACTAAAATTCCATTATAATTATCACTGAGTTCAGTTTTTAACATGACCACTCCTCTTTTTTTTTTTTTGGTTGCAATTAATTTGACAAGCTTGTTTTCTGGGACTGACATTTTCCAGACTTGGGATTAGCACATGACAAGTTTTGAAAGATGAAAGAAAACCAGCAGAGCTATTAAAGCATGTAAAGATTATTTTCCACATGGCCTGACCAAAACATTTGCACTTGACTTAACTCAAAAAAATCTGGTATTAGAAACTTTAAACAAAATTATTCTTAAAAAATAGTTAGCTCTTAATCGAAAAATTTTCAGAGGTAATTTTTTGAGAATTTTTAAGGTTTTGGCATTTTTTAGATGGCAGTTTTACTATATTTGTTAAATTTTCATTTTACGATGCTGTAATGAGATAGAACTGGGTGGGTTGTTTCTCAAATGGAATAAAAGATTGTATATATTTAGACTAGATAGTTCTTTCAATAACTGAAGTAGGGTGAAGAAGAGAAGGCACTATGAAATCACTATTGATCTCACTACACCGAACTAATTTATTTGGGAAAGACTTAAGACAGTGCTGAGAAGTACGGAAAATCCATTTGTAGACACAGAAATTGATCTTTGTTAAGGACATTCTACTGGAAGAAAATTTGTTAATACCTTTTCAATGTTCCATAAAGTCCTAGACTTTAAAGTTCTAAAGGCCCATTTTTGATAATCTACTCTGACCTCCTGTATATGACATGTCATTGAACTTCTGTGAATTAATTTTTGTTTCAATTAGGTGTCGTCTAGAAAAATTTCCAGTCGTTCTATACATATTCTCACTAACGGGAAATTCACTGAAGTCCTTGGTACATTGTTTCAATTACTTTCACTGTTAAAAATGTGTGCCTTCTTCCTAGTTTGAACTGTCTACCTTTCAGTTAATGTACCTTGTTATACTTTTGTCCACTGTATTGAAAAGTTCATTCACACTGTGTGCTCAGTGCTGGTACTTACTGACAGTAACTGTGTTACTCCTCAATCAGTTCTTTTATAAAGGAAATAGATACAGCGATGAGAGTTTTCTGCTATGATCTGTTTTTCATTTCCCATGATAACTTTCGTGGGTTTTCTCTGAATTGTTTTCCCTCTGAGCTCGTTCTAAATTCCTAAAATGTAGGAGAATGTAGATGCCATACTGTCAAGAACCCCAGGGAGATGCCTTCTGCAAGCAAGGATCTTTGTTAAGTTGCTATTGAACCATTTTTGTTACTTTTCAGATTGTGCCATTAGAATCTAAGCTCCCATTCCACATCTCACATCTCCCAATTCTCATTTTAAAGCATTCCATTTGAAACAGCAGAATGACAGGAAACAATCACGACTTATTTTGTGGGCCTATTACATAGCATTGTTCTGCTGACCACCACTTGGAGTGGAAATACAGAATATTTTCATTCACAAGAGGAATCACAGATCTTAGTAAAGTTACCTGTTATAGTTCACCAAACTAATTACATTCCTAGTGTAATCATAATGCAAATTCACTTACTTTTGATGGTTCTCACATGGCCCAAAGCTGTATTTAACTCTTTATCTTTGGTGTTATGTGGTAGGTGAGGAAGCCTTTCTTGGATCACGTACACATGAAACGCATTTCACTGGTTAATCTGGCCCACATGAGAGAAGCAAAGCTGACTGTTCTTGAACCTGGGCCTCCTCATAACCTCTGAACTTCTACTTTTGTTCAGTGCTATGACATCCATTGATAGCACTGCTTTCTACAGTTTTCTAGCAGAAAACTCTTTCTACCCCTAAAATTCACAAAGGATGCCAACTGGGGATCACTACAGAACTCATGTTTGCTTTTAATTTGGTACCAGACACTGCTTGTATCTAATGTACCCACTAATGGTCTTCGGGGAAGGCACCTGCTTCTGCTCATTAAAAACAGCTGGAAAGAATGATAACTTGGATTTAATCACTCAAATGCTTGAAGAACCAGGACACACCCTGTACCCACACAGTGTGTCTGCTGGTATTTTTTAATTGCTGTATCTTGTCTTTAATCTACCCCACAAGCTGTGGGCATTTTTCACAAATTATCTCTCCTTTGTCATCCACAGCTCCATTTTCTTGTTTTGCAGCCTGCTAAATTGGTAACAGTATAGCAGGAAAGAAAGAGTTTCTGACTCATCTATCATGAGTCATGTAACAGTTTAGTGAGGTTTGTTTTTCTGCTATGACTCTGCACCTGGCACTTGGAGTAGAATAACATTACCTTTATGTTTCTTTTGACACTGCATTAAAACTTGTGAATTCATTGAGCACTCTGCTCAGAAATGAACAGGCCACAGAAGAAACATTGCCAATACCCTCCAGCTGCTTTGTGCTTAAGTTGTAAGTGATTCAGGCCTGATTTTCTTCTGCACCAATGAGTAACTTGCACTACTCTGGCAGCAAGGCTTGACACCCCAGGAGAGCCAGGGCAACGTCAGCTTTGCTCAGTTGTGTGCCTGTTCTGGGCAGACTCTCTTTGCAGGGGCAACAACAAACTTGAGCAGTGGAAGTCTGGGGCAGTCAGACCAAGAGGGAACATTACAGCAGAAGCTTTATTGCTCAGCCTGTTCGTGTCAGTTTGAGCAGCTCTGCTACCCACAGCTACTCAGGTGGCCACAGTGTGCAAAATCCAGTCACTAGGAGACACACACACTCTGCCACACCTGGAAAAGAGGTTCTCTGGGCTGGCTGATCCCACCAGTGGGGCACCACAGGGGAATTATGACAGACACACAATGCCTTAGCTGAGCCTTGATATTTTCAGTTGTAGCTACTTGATCTTTAACTACTTGCGTAATTGAGAAACTTAAGAACAAATAAACTGGCTTGGTTTTTTTTTCTTTTCCCCCTCAGTTTTATCATTTGTTAGGATTGCTTTTTCCATTTTTTGCTAGAAGCTTATTTAGTGTGGATCACTGGATTTGATAGCCTGCCACGGTGGACATTGGAGAACTGGAACAGACAGACAACCACATAACCTTGCTCTTTTGGCCTGACTGAAAGCTCATTGGTGTTGTAGAAATCTTTTTGCATTCCTTAGGGTGTTTTCTACTGGAGTCTTACCATGAGAGTCTGGTAGACAGAAAAGGAAAGGGAGGTAAGGTACACGGCTTTCAAATATCAGACATAATAAGTCTTTTTCCTCTCTCTTCTCTTTGCATAAAAAAAGGTCATACTGGTTCAGAGCTTGGGTACATTTACAAATCACCATGGAGTTGGTGTAAAGCTGGGGAGGCTGCCCGAGTGCCAGTGCAGGAGCTGTGCCAGCCATGCGGTGCAGGGCAGTACCCAAAATAAGCCCTGCTGAGGGGTAGGTCAGTGCAGTCTGGTAGAGTTAACGCCACAGGGCTGTGGTGCTCTCAGGGCACAGAGATCCATGCAGGGCAGTATTCAGTCACATGCACTTCTCAGTGCAAACTTGGTCAAAAGTGAGTCTTTGCATGGCGCCTCAGAACAAAGCAAACATCTCCATCCCCTTTTTTCACGGTTTTTCTGCTTTTACTTAATTTTACAAGTCAGATGCAGATGCAATGTAAGGTCATTCCTCCATTAAATAGATCTTTGAAATGGTAGCATTCACCATGCGGTTTTGCCTGTTTGACTGGTTGGTTGATAATGTAATTACTTTCAGCATAATAGCCAAAAATGAGCAGGCATGCAGATTGAATTTCCAGTTTTTCACAGATTCGGTAAATGAAGTACAGATACTCAGGTAATCTCCTAATTACCACTGGTTGGTATTTTGGTAGATACTATCTTCTAATTTTGTTGAGCAAGAATGACTGTATTAGGAGGCTTCCTCTGGCCTACTTTCCTTTTCACACACACATTACAAAGGGATATGCTGGCTACTCAGAATATCTCCCTCAGCACAGTGAGCTGTGCTGCCTCTCACCTGTCAAAACAATGTGCCTCCATGGTGAGTTACAGAAAAGCTGTAAATTGGCTTTTGTTTTTGCACCGTGCTTTTCACTTTTCCCCAAACAGGAACTCCCACCTACCTCATTTTGCATCTGGATGGAACCAAGCCCAGATACCGCAGGTGATCATCCGTTCTCTGCTTCAGATTACTCTTAACTTGAGAAGGGTTGGGAAAACAGTTCTGAAGGACCACTGTAGCACTCAGTAAAGGAACAAAGACAACTCAAAAAAAAAAAAAAAAAAAAAGGAAAGGAAAATGCATTTAGTCTGGCTATTTGCTTTGGCAGTCAAAAGCTAATTTTAATTATGCCTAATGCCTCATGAAGTGCTGTCTTACAGCCAGTTGAAACAGGCCACTGTTGAAGTAATGAAGACATAGTAACATGAGATAATGCTTCTGTGCATACTCCTAAATCTGTCCTGAGCAGATCCGTATTTCCTCATGCAAATTGAGGCTCACTCTGGTTAAATGCTAAATATAGCAAACCAGGTTTAGCTCTGCCATCTCTGGGTACCTCCATGAGCACAGTTCCTTTCACTGGATGCAATGTGGCAGCCCAGGTGCCAACCTGCCTTGCACTGGTGAAGAAGAAAGGAGTGTAGAGGAAGATAAAAACCCCCTTAGGGGAATGAAACCTTCTTGCAGAATGGCTTAGCAAACCCAAGAATGGGAGATGTTAATTCTGCAATCTGTCCCTGGCTGTGTGGACTAGTCAGAGTCTTGTGTTTTCAGACAGAAAAATACGAAACACGCTTGCCTGCCCCAGTGCTCTGGGAGGTATTAATTAGCTGGCAGTGTTTCTCTTTAAATATCACAGCTAGTCCACCCCAGACCCATTCCCTGTGAAATTAGCAGCAAAGCTCCTATCAGCTCTATTGGGAACAGGATGAAGCACAGGACAGAGGTACTGTTTTGAGTCTTCAATGACACCAAAATGCAACTTTTTATGTACATATTATGGTCTTCTTTTAAATGGTTGCACACATATTTTGCCTGAAGTTGAACCACAAGAGATCCATGACCAACAGATGATACCCAGGAGCCTTGCCTGTTTAGAGTGCTCTGCTGTTGGGTTACAATGCACTACCAAAGGAGAAGAGTTCTCTTTATGAAAATATTTAATTAGGAAACCAGAAACACTTACAGGAAAGTAAAGAGTACTATAAAAGGAAATTGGAGTAAGCTTTGTCCTCTGTAGAAATATGCACTTCTGTTCCACTCCATTCATATACAGTATTATCAGCATTATTATTTATTATAACAGTATTTGAATGTTTTCTTGGATTTACTTTCCCAATTATTCTATAAGGAGCTGGAACACATTCTCCTTATTTTACAGATGGAAATAGTAACAGAAGATAAGGACATATTCAAGGTGACAGTAAATCCCTGACACAGCTGAGAACTGAATACAGGTCTCCAGTGGTCTCTCCCTGCTTCCTCCCTCTCTCAGGCTGCAGTGCTGGGATTCAGCAGGAGCTATGCAGAGGGCAGGGTTGGGCCCAGAAAGCTGCAGAGCCATGATGCTCTACCCAGTGAAGCTTCCTATGGGTCTAGAAAGCAGACCAGCTCCATGCTGCCTCTTCTTTTTGTTTTTTTTTTTTTAAGTTATGTTGTTTTTGGTACCTAAAACAGTTTATTGGCAATTTCTATTTCTATCATAGTGCCTCTGCATGAGCAACCTCCCAGAACTCTCTGCCAGCCTCACATCTGTAGGCTCTGGACACTGGAAGATCAGCTTGCACCAAAAAACTTCAAGGTGATGTAAAACCAACATGTGTTGCTTCTCTAATAGTATCTAAATTTTAAATCTGAGTGACAACAGGTTTCACTACTATAAGATCCCATAGGGAGTGATTTGGAAAGGCAAGGAGCAGTGACAGAGTTGTTCTAGAGGACAGAATGTGCTGTTGAAACAACTGACAAGACTATCAGAAAATCAAAGGGGAATAGAGAAATGAGAATGGGGAAGAGAACAGAATTAAGTGTACTGAGTGAGCCTGAAACAAGTTTACGTAAGGCTTGACGGTGACACAGTTATTCATCCTTCATGTTTTGTTAGTACATGTAGGGTAAATTATTACTGACTTGAGGGCGTCAAAATCACATCCAACAGGCTCTGGAAGTAAGAAAGCCACTGTCTGGAAACATCACCTAAAATTAACAAGTCAGTTAAACTGCTTTAGCATAGGCTAACAAGTCAATCTGCTTTGAATTTGTTAAGCAGCAATGCTTTGAAATGGCTGTGGTTGATGCTTCTAAGAGTGATTCACAGATGCGCTTTAGAAGCTGTGCTTGAATTGAGAAAGGAAAGGAACTGCACATTAAATGTATTCCAAAAGAGAGAGCACACCCAAATTTAGCTTAAAGTTTTCTTTTTCAGTCATCTAGCAGCAATGGGAAGCCACGGTGGGCACAATCATCTCATGTAGCTTAAACTGCCCAAAAAAGGAAAAGAAAAGTTAAGAAAAGGCTATGCACTGTATTTTGTCTCTAAAATATTTATAGGCAAAGCACTAATATTTAGCCATCTGCTATGTTGCATCTGATGGTTCCTCCAGGTAAATAAAATATCTGTTCAATGAACTCAAAAAAAATTGACTTAAACCCTTTAGCAACTCTGATTATACACCTCTGATTTTTCTGAGATGAACATTAGCCCTTTTGTCAGGAGGCTGCAAGGAGTGCAGAATAATGTGTACATGCTACATTTTGTTAAATAAGCCACACAACCAGCACTGTGGAAAGACGATGTATAAAAAAAACTGTGGATGCAAGCTTATCAAAACTTGTCATTTCAGCAGCTCTCAGCATGAAGGAATGTACTTTACTGCAAAAGAGATTTATACTAGGACTATTAATTTATCCTCTTTTTATGGTACCTTATGCAGGCTCATAAATGGATGTTTATCCAGGATTTTTTTTTAATATTAATAGCAATAAATAAGCATAGATATGTTTGTGTGTGTATGTGTGTGTGTTGTCAATTGTTTGATTCGAAAATTTCAAGAACAGAGACCTACTAATTAATGCAGAAACCATTCCCAAACAAGTGAAATTGGAGTGCAAAAGGACAACTCAGATGAGAGAACATTAAAAGATGTTCTTTCA
Source organism: Monarcha castaneiventris obscurior (assembly GCA_026261815.1). NCBI lineage: Eukaryota > Metazoa > Chordata > Aves > Passeriformes > Monarchidae > Monarcha > Monarcha castaneiventris. The sequence continues at coordinate 6,341,835 of JAMPIT010000472.1, forward strand.
TTGGAGTGCCTGTCAGAGCAGGGGAGTGAGCACCACGATTCCTCATCTGCTTCACAGTTAAGGCATCATCTATCCATTCTCCCAGACAGCACAAGGGGGAAGATGCCAACCCATCTCGCAGCACTGGCAGCCCTCTTCTCCTCAAACGAAGCCACAAAAGCCATGCTGAAGGCAATGGCTGGCATCAGGGGAAAATCAAGCAAGCCCGGTTTGCCAGACAAGATAACACCACAAGGGGAAGATGTGGAAAGTATTGCTAAAATGGTTGGGAATGCTCAAAGTGAAGAAACTGGATAATTATTGACATAAGGCTTAATTGTCCTGTCATGCTGGTATTATGACAGCGTAACTCTGCTGACTATGAAAGAGTTGCTTCTGATTCAGGCTGAACTAAGCTGAGTGGGAATCGTGACGAGGACCATGAGAAAGTCTGAGCTTGATGCCGAGCTTGGTACATCTCTGTGTATCTGAGTCATGAACTGGCATGAGATTCTGGACTTGAAGATCCTTGACTCTTCTCACCCACTCTTCTGACTAGACAAACCAAGCCTGTACTCAAACTGCTCTCTGCAGCAGGACCAGCTGAACTCTGAGAATATTTATGATAGAAGTACACTTTCTCTATTTTCTGTAGTACAGAACCAAGGCCAAGACCAGTCAGTTTCTTCATCTGCCTCCCTGCTCTCGGTGCCTCCCTTGTACCAACACCAGTGTTGGGCAAGCATGTGCAAGTGACCCAGCAGATCATACTGTCAGGTGAGGCACTTTCCAGTTCCATCTGTTCTCCCATCTGACTCATCATAAATCATATCAATGTTCATGTCACCACCGAAGAGGCAGCAGCAGGCACAGGTGGTTAGCAAGGGTTACGAGATGGAACCTGACCTCATGGCAGCACAAATGGCAGCACAGTTTATTTTGGATTAAAGCAGCCATTTAAACCAACATGCTTAGTGAAATGCAAACTTTTTGTGGTTGTTTTTTTTAGCTTTCTAGAGAATGTCTGTTTTACTAGTGTCCTAGAGACACTGAGAAATTCTGCTGTTTGGAACTTCCATGGCAAGAGCATTTCTTCCTCTTCCCTCTAGGACAGGTGCTTGTATTGAGCACCAATAATATATACAAATTCGTAGAGCTAGTCAGCCAGAAAGTGCAAAATTCTATACCTACTACAAAAATCTGAACCGATTCCTGTATTTTACAAAGGAGTTTCCTGCAGGAATTTAGTATCAAATATTCTAGTCCTCTGTGTCTCTCAATCAACACCACACATTAACTAACACCTATAAAAAATGCAGTTTCAACTCAAAATTAGTGTGCACTGAATGTGTCACATATAAAGACAACTAAGATTTTAATACCGGCTTTAAGAAGCCAGGAATCCTATGGTTTGTTTATCTTGGCATTGCAGGCACATCCTGAGGCAAATAACTCAACCGAAGGATTTCCAAGAGCCAGCTCTTATCTAGACGACATGAAATGGAAGTGCTAATAGCACCAATATACAGGTGTCAGTGTCACTGCAATAATTACACTACAAGTCAGAGACTGACACTTTCATAAAAGATAGTGTCAAAACAGCAGAAATTGGGGCTGTGAATTTTTCTTCACTCACGAAAAAGGTCTGAAACAGGTATTCAAATGTTCAGCTGGAATTTGCAACTACATTTAGGATGACGATTAAACCTCACCTCTTTTCACTGAAAAAACAATGCATGGAATTGTCGTGTCATCATCAACAGGACAAAAATAAAGGGAGTAAGTGCAGTAGGCTTATCTGTTCCAGGTGAGAGGCGCTCATGGGCTGTGAGCCACCAGTTCCAATGCAAGTAAGGCTCTTTCTCACTATGCAACAAAGGTATTTCCAATGTTTTGGGTGGAGTTACCTGCAATTTTTTTTTTTGTAATAAAAAAAAATAAAATAAACGTATTGGTGGGTGCAAAAGAGAAGTATTCACATATCTATGTAAAATGCCATCTTATCAAAATGGGATTTGTAACTCTGAAGAGAGGTTCTTCGATTGTTTCCTTTTTTGTTTTCTTTTTTAAACCTGTGTTGGTCTTATTTCCTCTGATGAGAATTGACCAGAAGGCTTAGAACTTACATCTGCCCTCAGTAAGTCTTTCAGTAAGAACTTACAGTTTATTTTGTGTGACAGCAAAAAAATTTATTACTCTCTACCTAAAATAAGTAGGTAGAAATTAGGATCTTAGCCCAGTTTGAAGTCAGAAGTAAGTATGTGTGATTATCTGATCTTCTCAAGGCAAAATGGACATGATGGACAAAGACAAATGATTTGTCTGATCATTTCCCTTGACCTTTGACACAAACGTTGATTTCTTTATGAAAGTCCTTTGGATTCAGCTCTTTGGTCTCTGAAAATTGGAATTCATAAACAATGAACTTCCTTCAATATAGATAAATAAATCACAGGGCAGATGGGATTATCAGACATGAGCAAGAGATAAAAAAGTGGACATGTTCTAATTCTCTGCAAACACAGCTGCCGAGAGTAGAGGGATTATCTTTACATTCCCTGCTTAATTCTGCTCTCTGGGGTGGCAAGCTGCAATGGCAGTAGAAGAGCTCATGAGCATGGAGTACAAGCCCAGGGAGCACTTTAGAAGGCCAAATTTTGTGTCTGTGCTCTGGTAACTCTGCTGTTCACACAGAGTTGCCAAGAGATGTCATGATGAGGCAAGCGGATTTTTAGGAGACGAAGAAGAAACTTGGGAGAAAAAGGAAAAAGAGGGTGGGAAAAAGAGGGAAATAAAGGGGGAAAGTGGGAGAGAAAGGTTGAACAGGGGCCCATTTGCTTCTCATCTCAGTAGAGCATAATGAAATCAGGGAGTCCCTGGCATCACTTCAACATCCACGTGGTCATGACCCACACCTGCCTTTGCTTCACCCTGCAGGCTGCCGGGTGACTAAGGGCCTCTTTCTTCATGGCCTTTTATTCCACCCTTGGTTACTTGAGTTACGAAGGCTGAAGACATACAATGGTTACAGAACCAAGTCCTTACTTAGTGTAAAAGCACTGACTTGTAGTATGCCAGCATGAAGAAATTCTCACCTTCAGATCACTTTTGAAAAGTTCTTTGCAGCCAGGGGTCCACCTACAAAGTCTGTTTGCTCTACAAAAACTTGAGCACATTTTCAAAGCCCCTAAGTCACTGATGCAAGTCATTAGTGTGCCACTCTATGTATTGTGTACTATCAACTCCCAGAAACACTATCAAAAGTATAAAGTATCTGAGGGGCGTTGCTTTTATCATTAGTCAGGCAGATGACTTTTTTTTATGCATGTCTCTGGCTGGATGTTCAGAAAAATGCAGACAACCCTCACCCCATCACTGTTCTTTGTAATTGAAGAGTGCCTGTGGAAAAATGGCTCTCTCATTTAAGAGTCTAAAAGACTTTGAGCACTTTCAAAAATCGAGGGAATCCTGTTGTAGGCTAATTCAGTCAGATTGGAACTAATGAGACATCCATTTTAATTCAAATTTCACCTGTGCAATTAAAGAAATCAGTGCACAGAACTTTGATGAGTGCAGAAATGGGGGATCAGCAGCAGCGAGGTGTGTTTTGCAGGTAGCAAAGGCCATCCTGTTCTCTTCAGTGGGGAAGAGATTGATGTGAAGGTGACACCTTCAAAAGCAGCAAATGGAGAACAGCAAGTGTAACCCCTCACTACCCTGACCTGGCTCTGTTACTGCACTGGTGAAATACGGTTTATTTCTGGATATATTTCTAAAATAAGAAGTTGCTCTTACATTTGAATATATGTTAGAAAAGAAAGCTGTGAATGGAAAAAACTCCCTAATGTTCCCCCCCACTGCAAATGGCCACTAGATTAGCTTCCAAGGATGCAATTAGGTTTCAGCTCAGTCTGTCTTATAGCCAGAAATTCAATCCTGAGGTTTATTTGAATTTAACATTTTTTCCCAGCTCTGAATATTGTACTATGTGATTCTGCAGATTAAAAAAAAAACTCCTCCAAACACTAGGTTCAGTATCAAAAAAAAAAAAAAAAAGAAAAAACCCCCACAACTGGCAGGGATTTTCATAGGAGTGCAAGCAGATATTTTGTTATTCAGTGTATTTATATTTGGGATTTTCTATGGATTTTACATATCTCAGCACTACATAAGGATTAATCAATTTTTCTTTACAAAACCAAGTGATGTAGCCTCGTTGCCTTCGGGCGCATGTGTTCAGCTTATCGCTTACAGCAGTTTCTGAATTCCTTCTCATTTATTGTTTTCTGCACCTCAGCCAATGCACAATTCCAGCAGGTTCTAACTGCTACAAACAAATTAACCCTCTGTCAACACTCCTGTGAGACAGGGCAGAGTTCTTATAACAGTCACAGAGACACTGACAACTTTTCCAAGATCAGAGGGACCATCTGTGGCCGAGGCAAGAGTTGCCTTGTCTTTCTTGGATCTTGGTCCAGTGTTCTATCCACAGAACTTTGCTACCACAGTAAATAATCAGTGCTGCAGCAAAGTGTGGAGAGAGAACAGCATAAATCAGCCTCCCTGGTGTGACTGTACCAACACGTCCCAGTCAAAGAAGAATGGTATGGATGGCCATAGGGGCTTACAGATTCTTTTATCCAGTGTCACAGCCCCAAAACAATAAAACTTACTGCATGCCTACATGAAGCTCTGCCCGAAATAAATTGGTAGTGTCAATCCAATGCAAAGTAGATAAGTGGTCAAGATGCTGTCACAACAGGTGCTCCCTGTTACTGTCAAATGATCATTTAAGAGGACACTTAAGGGGTGTGCAGATAACTGGAAAGTGGTGGCCAAAACCAAAGTGCCAGGATGGAGCAAAGAAGCCTGCACCTATGTGGCCAGTGCCACAGCTTTCTGTGCATAAATAAAAGATCACTATCATGGACTAAGAAGCACAAGCATGAAGTTCACCCCAGCAGACGAAAAATTGAAGAATTAAAATAAACAAACCGAAGAAAACAAGTCAAAGCCAGTGAGTTACAAAGCTGAGTGAGCTTCCCAAGAGAACTGCATGCAACGATAGTTAGGCACTAGCAATGCAAAAAAAAGCATTACCTTCTTAAAAATCATTAGAAAACAAACAAATGTTCTTTGACTCACAGAGCGCTGCTGTCAAGGTCTCTGTATAGAAAATACCCCATTGATTTGCACACAGCTAAACAGTTGCCATTTTGTCTTCCTCTAAGTACACTAACCCAAACCTGGGCACAAATCTTGAGCCCTCCAGCTTCAACCTCTTTTCCCTCTGAGATGCATGCTTTTGTTTCTCAGGACCATGCTGTTTCATGGTCTCTGCCTTTCCTTCCTTCTAAGCTCTGGCTTTTTTCAGATCTGTAGAAGAGGCATCAGCTGTAACAGAAAAATCTTTAGCTGTCTTATTCATTCCAAACTATTCCAAATGGTCAGTAATAGCTGAAGTAGGATGAGACTCATTGACCTCAAAAAAGTTGTGACTTATACCAATTAAAACAGTGCTGTTTCTAGACTATCAGGTAGTTTCCAAATCAATGTGTCATTTAACATTTCCTACCTTGGTTCAAATATATGACCTACTCTGCTGTGGCCTGAAGGATTGCAGCAGTTGAATATTTACTGTTCATGTAGCAATGCAAAAGGGCCTCTACCAGAATCAGGATCCTGCTCTTTTTAAGGCTTTTAAATGTACCAGAAAAGGAAACAGGTCAGGAATATCTTACAATCAAAGGAGTAGGCAACACCATTGGGCTTGTTCAAATGAGGGGACTGGGAAGCTTACCAACAGTTCCTGCTAAGTTTGAAACACCATTCCAGTTGGTAAAATGGAATGGAGTAGAAAACCTGCCAGTTCTTTTAAGGAATCGTATGTACTTAGCCAAAAAGCAGAACTTTACATTCCATCTCGACTCATGTGTAAAAAAGATAAATTAAGGTCTTCATTCTCCCTAGAATTGTCCATTAAGTTTCTTATGCATTAAGCAAAATAGTTGTAGTCCCAAATAGGAGGTCTTATTGGTGTGAAACATGAGAACCTTTTAAAAGGCAAGTATTTGGATGAGAAGTACTTGGATGAGAAAGAGACAGAGGTTAAGGAACTTGGCCTATGAACTGTCATCTTCCCCTGGCATGGTCAAAGTACTCACTGATATACAGGCCAATATACACTGACCCTCTTTTTAAAGATGTAAGTTAGAAGGCGCAGACAGTATCAAGAAAATGTTGCACAAAATGGCAATTCTTTTTCAGGTACATTTCCCTGGATTCTAGGAGCATCAGATACCTCTGTAGCATATCCTCATGAGGCAATAAAGCAAGCAACTGATTTTACTATACTTAATTTTGCATGTGCATGTAGCTTGATTTATATATAGGGAAAACGATACCATTAGGATGAAAATAATTGAACACAAGGGCAACAAGAAGGAAGGATGTAAACTCACGTGATAGTGATTTTCCCCTCCTTACAATCCTTACTGCTTGCATGACATTCATGAACTTGAGGATATAATAAAACTAAGGGTGCAAAGAGACAGGCTACTGAAAGGAAGAGGAAGAATAGTTAGATGTTTATTTTAGCCTTTGCAACCAAAGGGCACAGAAACAATGATCTTATGTGTTATTTTTCATTTTCAAAGGGATTTGCATTATTGCATCCTCATTATCACCTCCAGGGAAAATAACAGCGCTGTGTGCTTCCAACAAAGGGTTTGAACAATAGGTTTAACCAGTTTCTCCACAACAGTAGATAAAACTACCTTCTACTTACTTCTTGCAACAATCTGAAATGACTCTACCTATGATGCAGTATTTTATACGTATGAGTGTTTGATAGGTTTGGGTCTGAGTGCTTTATTCCACAGTCTGCTTATAGGTGAATAAGTCATGTCAAAATCAATGAGACATAGGTTCATCAGGTGATTTCAATATATGCCTAGCTTTAAGTTACATACCTGGTTCAAACTGGAGCCTCTTGAAAGCAGTTTTCCTGTCACCTGCTGGCTGAAAATTCAGCAGGACTGGGAAAATTTTAGGGAAGTACTTCATAGCAGATCAACATCATTACCTTTCTCAGTTGCAGGGATAGAGAAGGGTCTTGGACAAGAGGTGCAGGGGTAACAGTCACCTCCTTTAACTGTACAGGATTGCAGTGTAGACATGTACACATCAACTATCCTCTAAGGTCTCTCTGCAGTTAATGGACAAACAGGCTTTTGTAAGTGCAGCTGTGGTCAATCTCATCCTAACACAGATGGTAGGACAAAGAAAATCAATTACAATCCTTTGGCCCCTCTTTCACTCCACTTATGAAGGAGGTTATCCCAAAGGCAGCCACCTACACTGCACCTGTCTAATATTAGGTGAGATTAGATCCTCTTTTCCTCCCAGGAGGAAACTCTTACACAAAGGCCTGGAATCACATTTGTATTTTCCTTGAAATAGTTTCAGATCCTACTTTTGCCTCTAGTTATTCATCCTACTTAGGATCCTCCTTCCTGATGCTATGTCATTAAAGACCCCAAAACATGAGCATGACAGTGGCAGTGTGTACTTGCCCATGCTTTCTTTTATGACAGTGACACTACAAACTGCAGCAGCTGAGACCAGATGTGTCCTCAGGGTTCAGTCAGAAATTCTGCAGCTGCAAGAAAACTTGGTAAAACACTTAGAAATAAAATGTCTGCCAAATCCAATGAAGTGCAGCATCACTTGTCTGGATCTATACTCTTCAGTGCCAAAAATACAACCCTGTCAATAAGTAAATGAACAAATAAATGGCCAATTGATTCCTATGTGTTACTTATTCCTACTTAAAGCATTTATAGAAGTGTCTATTGTATTTAGAGTACATTGTATCCTGGGCAATTTGCTCTATTTGGTCAAACAGTACACTTTCCTTCTGAGATATGAGTCATGTCCCACGTAAAGTAACACTTAATCTAGAGCTGAAAGAAAACTAAAACCCAGCCTTTGTGGGGTTCAGTGCTGCTTTTAAAATACACATTTATCAACCTGGAAGCTAAAACCCTGGCTGGCCAAAGACTTCTTAACTGCATGCTGGGCATCTGTGTCCAGAGATGTCAACAGGATTGTGCACAGTGCCTGATACTAATTAGGAGTATGAATCTTTTCAGATTGGTTCTTAGATACTCAATCCCACAAGGTTCTGGACATTCTGGCCCTAGTCTAAAATCAGGAGAACTATTCACGTCATCTACTCTTTTCCCTGAAGTATAAAGAACCAGTAGGTAAAAAAAAAATTTTTTTTTCTTTTTAAATCTGTTATTCAAGGTATAGTATGATATGCTGTGCAGTCAAACAGTAGCTTAGAGCCCATCCTTAATATGGTAAGTTTTCCTCCTCCAGAATCAAAACTTAATTGTATGACACTCAGGTGAATAAATGAGATGAGTTGTTAGCAAAAAAAACCATGTACAACAATGTTTATTTCCCAGAAGAAAGTATTAAGCAAGGGAATTGCATCAAGATGTGTATTTCAAAAAACACACTCTGGTACTCTTTCCATATTGACTGAAATTACCATTTTATTCAGTACTCTGATGAGTTTTACACCACAGCTGAACCAAGTTTGTTAAAGTGAAGGCTTTTTTACAGACAACTTACTTTTCTCCTGCCTTGGTGGGAATATTAACTTGCATCCTGCCAATTTTAACATAACTCAGCAGCTTCATCATGTGCAAAATACATAATAATACACAGGTGCACTACTTTATGGATGGTGATTGTGTTTTAAAAAAAAAGAGGTCAAATGCGGTCATGGGAATTTCCTTTAAAACTATATAAGGCATCAGCCATATGCAGTCTTCTGTGACAGTTTTATGCTAGATCAGAATTTTTCCCATGTCTAAAAAAGCCTACAGAGAGCAGGAAACATGTTCTTTTAGTGCTGAGTGTGATGTTACTAGCAATTTGATGAATTAAGGCTGATTTGTCAGTTGTATCTAATTTCAACAGCTATTCCCTCGTTCTAAATCTAGAGCTGGCACTTCCTACAAACTGCAAGTATCCTCAGCTCCCCTTTGCATTCTTAGAGCTAGCAAGAGTGGGATTCACCAGACCTTAAGGCATCTGTCAACATACACTTACAACTGAGCTAAGCTAAGCAAGGATCTCTTCATAAGCTTTGGAGAGAAATCGATGGTTTTAGGGAATGAGTCATCTAAGCAGTTTTGGATACATGAAAGGAAAACACTTCTCTGACTTTAAAGAGAAGTTGAGGTTACTAACTCAGAGGGGCCTATTCAGAGTAGCTCTTTCCTAGCATAATTTATGCGCTACATCTATTGATTTCTCATAGCCCAGCACAAGCTGAGATTGATTCCCTAGAAGGTGGAATTTACTTTCTTATAGACACATGTAAAGTGACGTAGATTTAAAGATGACGAGCATCCAATCTTTATGACCAATGGCAAACAAGACTATATCCAGTCAAAGTAACTAAAAACAAGCTAAAAAAGAAGGTCAGAAAAGACTTTCATTTTATTGTGTACTATTTATCCGTCTCTGACTTTCAAGATTCCCCAACATGACTTTCAGGCCCTGCTTCTTTATACTCTGAAAAAGCTGAAATTTCCATAGGGTTCAAATGTGCTTTTGCCAAATAACCCTCACCCTCAGCAAGAAATGGCAGTCAGAAAATGGCAGCACTTGCAGAAATCAGAAATGTTCGGGTGACACCAGAAATCAAAAGGAGCACAGGAAAGGGTTTCTGCCTCCACTGCTAAAGAGCAAGGCAGAACTATCTCCCTGTGTGCATAGCTAACCTTCACTGAACAACTGTGCTCCTAAAGAAAAGTGAGATTTCAAACTGAATGTTCTTCTGGGCTTTTGTCAGTAGCTATTTCACTTTTCCATTTCTCCTTTTTGACAAGGAGAATGTCAGAAAGTGTATGCATAAAAACATTCTGGAAGAAAACACCCAAAGGCAACAGTAGGTTTACTGCAGGATCCCAGCGTCGGTTGTGGAACTAATGAAACAGAAATCAATTTTTTATATAAATGTCCAGTGATGCAACCACCCTACTGGGTCACACCCCATTCAGAATCCATGCCAAAGGAAATGGATTTCACAGAAAGAAAAAGAAGACTTAAATCTTGAAAATAGTTAATAAAACAAACAACCCAAGAGCTGTATGATGGAGAGTGACCTCAGGAGACGCTTCTGAAGCGAAGGGGAAATCTGACAGATAATAAGAAATGCAAGTACTACTAGGCAAAAAAAAGAGTTTCTGCACATTTGATATTTAAAATATCTTCCAGAAATTACCTCTTTCCCCTTTCAATGGAGGAACCCATGGATACATCCAGAAGACTGGCCCCAAAGGACCAGTGGCTGTGCAAAAAATACTCTATTTCTTCTACCCAAAGTTATGGATGCATTTCCCATTTGCATTTCAATTAATTTCCTTGGGTATTCACAGATAAAGTGAAACACAAGGCACAGCAAGTATTGTTGCAGATTTTGTTTCCTAAGGTCATTCTCTAAATGCCATCTTTCTTTTCCTCCACATTTATCATCATTTGCCTACAAGGAATCTGAGACCAAGGCATGTACATCTCCATATACTCTAAGTGTGGCTAGCCCTTTTGCTCTAGCGAGTGAGCAATGAGAAAAAGAAAAGTAAGAAATAAAAATAACTTGAAAAACATCCAACTTATATAACCAGCAAGGACTTTCAGGCTGGGACAAACACACTTCTTGTTTGCACAAATCTGTACATGAAGGAGTGCTGCCAGTGCTTTGTGGCTTTATTCCAAACTTACATCACCGTAAAATCAGAGTGAATTCTGGTGCCCAAAAAAAAGTAGAATAAAAGTGAAGCAAGCCTGAGGCTCATGTAATGTGCTGAATTGATAAAGTACTGCACTTCAGAGGCAATGTACCAAAGTGTACCAATAATAATCAGCCACCAGCAGGGAATATCCATCAACTTAAAGCTTTTAAGGCCTTGAACTGTGTGACTCAGTGATGCACATTGCACCACAGCTCCATTTAGTTCAGTGAAATTGCACTGACTTGTGCCATCTTGCAGGCCTTTTCTCTTTTATTGCTGATTCTTGAATCAAGGTAGTGAAATCAGCCAAATTCCTAAGGGCAAGCAGGTTTCATATTTATCACTTGTTTCTGAGTTTTAACTTTTTTTCAAACCTTGCAGTTTGGTTGGCACGAATCAGTGTGCCAAACTCCTCAGAACAGGCTTGTTCTGTACATTGTGGTAATTTTCATAACACACTTGTACAAGGCTCTAGATGTAGAGATATGGTCCTTTATCACACCTCAGAGGAGGCAAACACGCAGGCACCAGCACTCAGTCTTCAAACCACTGTCTGCCAAGGCCTTTGGGCACAGATCAATGACTGCCCCCCACAGCTCAGACACCACAGCACATTGAACTGAACTGAATCCTGCCACTCCAGGAAAAAGTGCACTCTCCCATACACCACAGTGACTAAAGACAATACAATGGAAAAGGTGGGCATCCTTTGCTCTCCCAGTTTAGTTTAAGCCAAAGCATCTTTGCTCTCCCAGCTTAGTTCAAGCCACACTCTTCCCAAGTATGAAAAGTACCTGAAAATTAACAACAGCCAAAGCCCTGGTCATTAAAAGTCAGGAGGAAGTAAAGATCTAAAGATGTCCCTCACTATACATTAAAGCAGACATTACTGCTACAGGATTGCTTAAGGAACAAACCCCCAAACCAAACTGAATTATTCCTCAGGGAAGCTTCTGAATGAGGCCCAGAAATAGTTTTGAGTTGTGCCTATCCTTGAGAGAATGGGACAACTGATGATGAGTCTGCAAGTAACTCCTTAAGGGGATATCTGGGGGGTGAGAACACCAAGCTGCTTCCAGGGCATCCAGGGACTGGCAGCTTCAGGACAAACACTTGTTTATATAACCAGATGTGAAAGTATGACTTTCAAAATTAATTTTTTAGCATGACTCTCAGGTTGCCATTTCACTCATGGGGTGGCTCTGTACGAACACAGCTTTGGAAGCACCCACCCTGGAATTATTTCCACTAGGATAATGGGTTAGAGTAGTCATCCAGAGTCCACTGGAGACACACAGGTCCCGCTCTGACATCATGATAAGTGAAAAATCTCAGGCAAGCTAAGGCAGGGTAGTGACAATCATACCAATATGGATTCAAAAGCAGAATCCCTCTGAGGGACACACTCTGAGTCAGGTGTGACTGAAGGCATTGCACTGGTAATGTGTTTCTTATCTGAGGATGAGCTGCCTTTCTATTGCAGCAGTCCAGTGACTCATACTGAGAGTATCTGCACTACTATTTGTCTAGCAGGGAATGCTGATAGTTTGTGGGGGGCAAAATGGCCTTATTCCAAAGGAGCGAAGTAATGGTACAATAGTAATAATAATTTACTTCTGCAAAGTGCCTCTTATTGTGAAGAATCCCTCAACAGATTATATACGTGTATATGTGGGGATCAATCAGTCCCCTCTGCAGGGGACGTGGCAACCATTCTGCATCAGCAATGCTGCACAGAAGAGTTTTAGAGAAGTGAAGAACAGCTTCTCCAAATACGCACATAGAAAGAGGATGTTGTGGAGAAAAAAACACCAAGACACATTTATCAATATCTGTATCTTCAAACAGGAAGCTCTCTTATCTTCTTTCCTAATTCCAGGGCAATGCCAGAGCAAGGCTTTGTGTGAGCTTTAAAAAACACATAGGACATGAGAGAAACCTGAGGCACAAAGGAAAACAATAAATACATGCCCATTAGAGAGAGATGAGAACCCAGGAGCCTACCCACACTCTTACATTCAGTCTCATCCCCATGGAACTGCACCCACAGAGCCAAGCAAAAAGCCCTGCCCTGGCAAAACATGAAGGCATTGCAGTTTACCCCCTGCTCAGGGGACTCTGTTAGACCAGACCAGTAAACAAAAGGGGAACCCCATGTGTGAAATGTGCCTTCCACCCACACGAGAATGGACACCACCCCTCCCTCACACTTACCCCCGCTGCTCAGCAGTGCTGGGCTTCACACAGCCACAAAGGGGCATATCTTCAGTTCACTGAGATGGGACAACTCCTCTGGATTTAGTGATTTTGTCCCAAGTTAGGCCAGCTGAGGATATCATGTCTCAGCTCTCACCCACCACCAGGGCAGGAGCCCAAGCAGGCAAGAGTCTCCTCAGCCCAAGCAGCCACTGTGCAGCCTCTGTCCCGCCCAGCAGCACTCCCTCTTCAGCTGGAGCCACCCCACTGGGGACCAGGATCCTCCTGCACCCTCCCATGAGGTGCCCAGGCTCCTATATACCTGAAAAAACTTACTGGAGCTTTATGACTGCTGTGAAAGGGGGTGAAGCCCACCTTCCTTCCCACCTTGACAAACACCCCACTCCCTCCTCCTCTCTGCCACTACTGATCATCTGGCTGCAGGGCAACCAAGGGAACAGGCAGATCTAAAATAAAATAAAATGAAATGAAATAAAATAAGATACAGTTGTAAACTCTTTCAGTTCCCCAACTCAGTGCAGGGGTACTTCTGCTGACACAGCACAGCCTTGGTCACCACACCCTCTGCTTTGCAGCAGATGAGCAAATCCACCAACCTTTGGTTCAATTCTTAGTCACACCTGAGGGACCTGCGAGAATACCATAAGTGGGTCCAAATCACTACCAGATAGTTGTAAGAGTGTTGTAAGAGTTGTAAGGGTCATATTTTCGTGGCAAACTGCTATTACCTTTCTTCTTTTCCCAATAATCATACAGGAATACACAGTAAGATTCAAATAACTGTGCTTGTTACCTCTGTGTAAGGTGTTAGACGAACACTTTGCTCTACTAGCAGCCTCTCAAACCACAAAAGGGCCAGGAAACATGTCCCATACATTAGAAGTTGGTCTATTCCTGACCATTACAAGTAGGCTTGTAATGCCTACTTGCTGCAGTTAATGTACATAAGCAACCCAAAACAAAGGAAAAAAGCCAGTTGGTCTGACAAGACAATGCCAGCCAAGCAAACAACAGACATCCAGTGTGGGAATTCAAAGACAACCAACATTGACCTAATTGTTCTCCTATCAAAGTCCATGGGGGTTTTGCTATTGATTTCCAATACAGCTAACTGTTTGCACAGGCTAGAATTTAACAGTGGTGAAAAGACCTTTCCTTCACCTTCATTTTGCAAAACTGCCTCTTCCTGTTCATAACTGTGGAGTGCTTTTTTCATGTCAGCTCCAGAACTTTTTTACATAGAGAAGACATAAATATTCAACCATATCAAATTTTCTCTTGGTTCAGTTTGGCAGCTGGAAGCAAAGCAGGAAAACTGGTATCAGAGACTGAATCAGCAAACATTGCAGTGTCCCTCTGCAGAAAACCACATGTACTGTCTGAGACGCATTTCTTTCAAAGCGCTGCAAGAAATTTTGTCTGGGAAGATAAGAGATGGATTCATGAAATGTCAGACTTATTGTGCAGAAGGAATAGGTAGGAGCCCAGACTGTGATGCTATCCCAATCCAGGAACTACTGAGACCAAAATCTCATCAGATTACCTGCATGGTTTTATGTCCAACACACTCACTCATGTATATGGGGCATCACACCCCCAAACCTCCCAGGAAAGCACATTAGATATTTGTGTAGTAGTAATGGCTAAAAACTGTCGGCCGTGGTGGGATTTTTAATTTGTTCCCTGCTGATAGGAATGCCATGCTAGATGGTACACGAAAGAATTCCCCCATGACAAGTAAGGGCAAAGCCAACACACCTCAGAAGGACAAGGTGAACAAATGAATGACATGTGGGTATCATATCTTGCCACCCCTCTGTTTGCACAGTACAGCTACCCACCCACCCACCCAGCAGATATTTTTCAGATACTGTTAGAATATGTCAACAAATGCATGTTTATGTAAAAATGTTAATCATGTCGATGTAAAGGAAACCAAGAGGATATTAATGATCCTCTCTACACTTGCTTTGATTTTGTTTTCATTTGTTTTATTGTGTTGCCTCACTGTGAGTTGCAGGGTGGCTGAGGCTTAAAAGCACACATGATGGATCTCTCAGACTGAGCTGCCCAGCAGCCTTTGTAGCGAAGGTCACGTCTTAAACCATTCCCTTGCTTGTAATCATGTCAGAGTCAATAAACATTCATACCTGAATACCAAATGTAGCAGTGCTGGTGGTTTAGATTAAGGAGGAAGGAACACAGGTCAGGCAAAGACACCACTCTATTGGTTTCCTCTGTCACAGTATCTTTGATCAATAGCATCTCTCATCACCTGTCCCACCATGTGAGAATATCCTACCTATCTCTGCAGAATAGCCTGCCTAAAGTCTCTTATATAAATAAAAATTATTCTCTTAATATTTTTACAGAACCATGAAATGGGATATGTTCAGGTCTTTCTTCAAGACGAGACCTGACCTTTTCATCCATGAATTTGCAAAGCTAACAAAACAACTCAGACATGTTCATGAGGTGGTTTCCAATGTCACCAGGATCATAAATTTTGTTGCTTCTGCCAAAACCAGGAGATAAGCTCTAGGCTAAATGGCAAAGTCAGCATAGTCAGCTCAAGGCTGAGCGCAAGTGCTTCTGACACTCCCTCACATATGTTGAAGTACACGTAGGTAGCCCCTGGCTTTCGAAATTGGCATTTAAGTAGCTAAAGTCTGTGCTCCTCTGGGTCTCAAATAAATTTTACTGAGTGGAAAATAGAGTATGTAAATTATTAGTCCCAAGATTTGGGTAATTAGAGGTTTAGCCAATTTATATCAGCAATTGCAACAACAAACAGAACGCTTCAGCATGCGTTCTGCATCCTTCTGGACCAACTGGTACTTAACAACAGTAAAATTCAAGGTTCACTGCTGACAAGCCAGTCCTCCCCACTGACAGCCAGAGCTTGTGAACTCCCGTCTTTGATTTTTCTGCCAATGTTGTGCGCAGGTTGCTTGAAATCTCACATTTGTGGGAAATTGAGGAAAATGTGGGACTCATAACTGAGTATTCTCAGACTAAATTTTGTCTGAAGCAACATCTGCTTTTAAGTGGTTCCAATCACCCACTCGGAGCAGCCACTGGAGGGATAGGTTCATTGTGGCAAAACAATAACAATTTTGGAAATATTTTCAGTACATTTCAGTAAATTTGGAGTACCCTTCTGTGTGCCTTTCCTCAACTCAGTTTGTTAAAGCTTGGTTCTAATAACACCAAGGTTGTGAATTCAATCCCTGTATAGGCCATTCACTTAAGTGTTGGACTCAATGATCCTCGTGGGTCCCTTGCAACTCAGAATATTCTGTGATTCTGATTCTCTGAGAAAAAGAGTAAGAATAATTCCAACACAGTGCAGTGTCTGTGTGCAAGCTGGGTACACCAGACCTAAAGCAAATGTCGTGGCACAGCTGAACCCTTCACTGTCATGGACCTTACAGAGATATGCATGTCAAGGAAGACTTGTAAAAATTACTCTTCTACTTTGTAACATCATACAGAATCCCTTCTGTGGTGGTAGCAATACCAACAAAAAAGCAGAGCAGTAGCAATACAGACCAGTCGCTGTGATGGCCGTTCACCTGAACTCCAAACATAGCTCACCTAGACCACACACATCTCTGCTATTAATTGCTATTTACGCCCAAGAGAGTCTATTCACCTCAAGGCTTGGGAAGCCCTTGGAACAAGGACAAGTGCTCACTCTTCCATGCTGGCAAAGACACCAATGACATCTAAAGTTATGTCTTTGGCTACCTTCAAAAATCACACCTCATGAGGATTTGCATCCTTCCCCCTCCATTACTGGTGTTTTTTGATTTGTTATGCTCTTCAGAAAGTTTTACCCACCAGCACCATGAAGTTTGGCTAAGCAATTCTATCCCAGGAAATAGACAATTTGAACACCATGGAAATTTGGTATTTTCTACCATGTTAGTAGGAGATGCATTTGGGGGGGGGGGAAGGGAAAGAGAGGAAAAAAGAGAAATTAGAGCTCCCTAATTGATTCACAAAGCAAAAGGATCAAGAATGCTTTGGATTATTTATTCACAGTTAACGATTTATCCAGCCCTAATTACAGCCGCTAGAACATTTTCCTTGCTGCAATATTAATTCTACTTCTTTCATGGCTGCTATTTATATAAGAAGAAGATGAAATATGCAATTAGGTGATCAGATGCTGCAGCAGCGTCACTGATAAATTTTTTTTTCACAATAGTTATTATCCTCTTAAAACAATGGTAAAGGTTGGGTGTAATTGCTGCCCGCCATTTACCACGGAGTTCGGAGAGTTCCAGGACAGCCCTAATGGAGCCGGTGAGCGGGTCCAAGGCCTCCCCAGTCCCACGAGCAAGCCCAGGTCTCCCAAAACAAAGACACACGTGTGCAGAGCACTTTCTTTATTTGCAAAGGCTTGAGTATCAGTTACAGACACGAAAAGAAACAGAGAACCTGAGGGACAAGGCTGCCAAGAAGCAGCAGATCAGAGTCAGGACAACACAAGGCGCACAGTCCGAAAGAAAACTAAAACAAAGAAACTTCTGCACCTGTGTGCTGAGCAGAAAGGGGCTCAACACCACAGGCAAGGGCACCAACCAGCTGGAATCCCTCTGCCATCAGAAAACCAAGACTCTGGCTTGACAGAGAAGAAGAAGTTAAAAGAAACCCTTGATTCCATCACCATTTTCTTTGGCTGTGGAAACAATCTATCATGACACTTTATATTTAGCCGAACACTTGCGTCAGAAAAGATAAAAACAGGAAGAGCACTAATATCTTGATCTTTTATGCTGCTCCATGTATACTGCCTTTCATAGGAGGTAACATGCTATTTTAATTTTGTAGGCAGTAAAGTTGAAGTGCAAAAGAAAATAAAAATATGCTAAAGCAACAGAAGAAATAATATTTCTATTATAGAAGCTCCTATAAAACTATTAAAGCAACAAGTTCTTAAAATTACTCTTTATGGTATGCTAAAAAACGGAGGAAAAAAGGATAAAGATGGATATAGCAGATTCCATAAAATCTTGGAGTATATTATCCACATGAAAAGATACATATTAATATTCAACAGAACATATAGTGGCATTATATCGGCTTATTCTACATCTCGTATGACTTGTTCCCATAAAGAAAACAACAGAGGAGATGTATTCCCAGGGCTTTAGTTTTCTTACTTGCAAGTGTGAGAAGGAGGGGGTTGCAAACTGTTTTTTACCCCATTCTTTCATCAGAAGTCTATTTTGGTCATTTCTGTGAACCTGGCTTCTAAGGTTAGTTGACTGTTTGCACTTTCTGTGTGGAAAATGAGAACAGTACCACAAGTTCAAGGATTTCCTTTTAGAAGGAGAAGTATAAATATAAGAGGATTATCACATTTACTATTTAAAGTTCAGTGACCTGCAGGATTTCTTTCTATGAGTGCTGTTAATTGTCACACTTCTAGGAAACAGTAAAATTTAACTAACAGAAAGGGAACTAGTTTGCTTGTGTTTTGCTCTATCACAGAGGATCAAGCCAAGCCAGACATCTAGTTATTGCAAGCATGCACAATTTTGAAGGCCTGAAACGACTGTTTGAGGAAGGTAGAAGGATTTTGGTCAGAGATTTATTGCTTTGGAGGGGCAGCTGTGAGGCCGAATCTCAAACAGGTGAGAGGGTGCCTTAACATTTGCCTGTTTGTAAGAAACTCCATTTCATGGAGTAATCATGAGCAGCCAGATTGCTGGTAAGAACACCCCACTAGTGGGACACCCTTATTACCCTAGTGTTGGTCAAAAAATGTTTAGTGGCCAAATGTTCCTATAAAGCTTCTCCAGAAGTGAAACTCTGAGAGGGAATCCAGTGATGTGGAACAAATTTCATGTAAGTGAAAGCTTAAATAAATTTCCACAGCATTTACCATCAGCTATTCCATCCAGTTAATGTGAAACTGTTCTTGTGATGCTGAAGTGTTTACATTTAACCTGATTATTTCGGCTGTTTAAAATACTACAGCATTACACTGAATAATTGATATTAAACTACTGCACTGTAACCAGAATGAGATGATTACGTATTTTCAGATTATTTTTAAAGCACGGATTTCCTTTTGAATACTTTCAAAACTTTGATTCCTATTTGGAGTGTAAGTTTTCAAATACTTGAATTTCTACTTTCTAACCAATTTCTGCCACTCGAAGTGCCTTACAGCACTATCTAATTTTCACTGTTTCTTTGTCCATTTAATAAATATTTCCTACAGCTCACTCAGAGTTTATTGCTGGAAGTATATTTCTGTAGGGAGTTCTTTTTTTATGGCCATGACACTCTTCCTTCCAAAATTTCACTTATTGAATTCCTTTAGTTTTCTTAGATGACTTGGGCTTGCCAGGGAGAAATATGTAGCTTAATATATTTGAGGCAGTAAGAGCCCTCACATAGCTGATGAAGCAGCAGCAGTGGCTAAGGTTGATGGGGAGAAACAATCCCCTGAGAACATGCTCCGTGTGGCACCATGGAAATCAGAATGATTTTGCTGAGCAAAGAAGTAATTTTTTTTTGAACATTGCCTCCTTCAAAGTAAACTAAACTCCAGTTCCTGTCCTCAGAACCATGCACTACTTTCTAAGGCTGAAACACATGATTGATGGCCCACATTGTCTGAAGACAAAGCTGTTTATAAATATCTCAGCTTCTGACAAAGGGCCTGATCTCACTTGTATCAATTTTAGCCCAGCTTTACATTAACTTATGTGAAAGAAGATCTGTAACATATAAACTCTGGAGAGTAAAGCTTCTTCCAGCAACGTGATCTGCTTCCTGTATTTAAAAGATATTTATGCTCCCTCTGTAGCAGGCTGGAGTCTGCAGGGATTTTTTTTCCTGAGGAAAGATTCATTTATGAAGCTCTGTTCATGCTGCTATGCAGTCAGTCCCCTCTGCATTTAGGTCTTTACATTTTTACCTTCACCAGCAGGAGTTATCAGCAAACACATACAGAAAAAGGGGAATTTCAGGATGTGGCTGTCACCTGATGACCTCAGGGCAGACATTTGTCATGCAAATTTCTGTATCTTGTAACACAGACTGTGAACAATACCAGGTGTGTTGCTACAGTACACCCTGCCCTCATTTTAATCAACAGAAGTAATTAATGTATCTTCCCAATTCCTCCTTCTATACCCTTGCAGCTCATTGCCTCCTTGCCCTCTTTTCCAGGCTTGATGAGATATATCCAGAGTTTCTCAAACATGTACCAGTCAAACTGGACTCATATGTCTGAAAACTAGTGATGAAGGAGAGCTGGAAGATTAGAGAAATGCTGCAGTAGGTCATCCAGAAGAATCGGCTCTGGAGGGGAAAGCAGAGTCCATTAATAACAGACTCGTTTCTTTCTGCTTCAGAGCTCTCAAGGTGCAAAGCTTCAGATGTGCAAGACTTGACAGGCCTGTGGCACTTACAATTAGAGTGTGCAGACAGGGGCATCTGGCACCAATGAGATGGTTTGTGGAGAAAAGGTACCATTTCAGTCATCTGAAAAAGGGAGCATAAGACAGTTGTCACAGGCAGAAATTGGAGGAAGATGGCAGCTGAATGAGGGCCAGGACACTTGTAGCCAGGTCACTGAGAAGGCTAGAGTTTAGGCAGTGGGAGAGGAGTGTCTATCTCTGGATCAGATACCCAGAGAAGCAATGCATCTGTAAGGAATGTCCCACTAAACAGAATTGAGACCACTCATTCAAAACAAACAAACTCTTCGAAACTGAAATGGCTTTGTTATTGCAAATTATTTTGCCTTTCAGCTCATAGAGGGCTTTTTGTTCCTTATTTCAGTGTGACGAGAACTTGAATTTTGCTTGTGTTATTTTGTTTGTTTGTTTTGGGTTGTTTTATCTTTATAATCTCTTCAGGGCCAGATTATTATACCACCATCCACACTAAAGTTCTGTTGGCTTTGTTGGTCTACAAGTAGTGAAGTTTACTTTACAAGGAAAATCTACCTTGATCATGTTGTTTCAGAAGTATTAACAAAAGATGGTTTTACCTAAGTCAGCTGTGTAAAACTAGTGAAACAGAACAAAGGAAAATAAACTATCTTTCTACCACTGTTTGTTTTACAAACCCTGGAAAGACGGAATAGTTATTTCCTCCATTATTTCTTACTTTAGCAAAACCTATCCTCGTAAAACCCACCACTATGTCTGCTTTTAAATTAAGTACACCATATCAAGGATTAAAAACCCATCTCTTGAATTAGTTTGGAGCACAGACTTGACTTATATCTGCTCAACAATGCTTACTTTAACATGTCTTGAATGTACTGGTAAAAAGATATCCTGTCTCAGGGAAAACAAATTGCAAAAGACTAGCCATTGATTTTATCCATGCAATAAGTTAACGCAATATGCATGGTAACTGTATACACAAAAGGATTTCCTACAGAAATGTGGATTTATTTCACTACAGGAGGAAAATAAGTGAGCATTATTAGAGCAGCCAATGTGAGAAACATAGACTAACAATGTGTTTGGCACTGAAATCACACTGGTGTAAAGCTGATTCGCTTCTGATTTACATTAGTGGAAATTCAAACTGGTTGTGACTTTCTGGTTAATGTGATGGTAAAACTCCCTCTCTAGTCACTGATTTGAAATGTTTCCCTTGAGGCAACTCTGACAGAGCGATGATTTCAAGAAGGCTGTTATCATTATGGCTCTCTCACTGTCCATAGAACAAAATGAGCATCAGAAACCTGAACTATTCATTAAACTAGTGCTACTTAGAACTGGAGAAATACATTGTATGAAGAAATTAAAACAGAATAGAAGGTCTTGCAACTTTACATAACTGTTTTCTGAAAATAATGGAGAATGAAAACAAGATAGTATGAAATCGGACCTCTCCATCGGTCTGTGTAATTTAGACAGTTTTCTTAACTGTCTTTCTATCTGTTGTACTGCACACTGGTGAATCACTTCCTGCACTTTTGCTACACACTCTTTAGTAATGATAACGTAAACTGCTGCTGCAAATGACAGAAAAAACACCTTTCTTTTCTTTTGACAAAGAAGTTGAAGTCTACATGGAAAATGAGAAACTCGGATTATTTGGCACCTGCAGCTATGGCAACCTGCCAGAATGATTATCTAATAAAGTACAGAACAGTGGTAAACCTCTATTGCAGCCTGCCCAAATAAAATAGATTTTCAGCATAGAACAACACGTACTTAAAACTCTGGAAATGATGTGAATTTGAAGCAGTGAGCAAAATCAGAGCAATGTGTCACAAGCAATCACACGCTCTGGCCAGTCTGCCAGAAGACAAGCAGACATTTTATCTCTCAAGAGGGCAAAAGTAATAAAAGGGTTTAATCCATTCGCTCTGCTCTCAAAAGCAGGGCCCAATTCTAGCCTAATATCATGACTAGCATCTGTTTCATGTTGACAATCAGTCATTCATCAGCATTTAAGCCACCACAAATTCATCAACCTGTAACGCACCTGAGGGAAAACCCAAGACTGGAAAAGCAGGAATGCTGGTGATCCAGATAAAGATGCAATGACAGCTCAAGTTAGGAAAAGTCCTCAGCCCCAGTATCAGGACCCCTCCTTTTAAACATGTGCTACCAGAACTCATCCAAATCACACAGGCACACACGTATGTAAACCATGTAAAAATCTTAAGACCCTTTCCAAGACCCCTTTCCAAAACTAAGACCTCTATATCCAAGGAAAATACTACCTCCTCAGGCCTTGTCCAGCCTTAATGACTCTGAGACTGCATGGTGTCAGTTTCTGCCACTTCCTTTGCTCTCTGTTGCACCGGGATAAGCAAACCTGGGAACAAGCTGCAGTCCACTGCCTGTAGGCAGCACATGGCACCTCGGGCAGGGCGAGCATCCACTGCTGCCTGCCAGATTCCCTGGAGATCTTTAACCAGAGCAGCAGGCACTGCTCTCGGTGCCAGGGTGCCATAGGTTGGTGTAACTTTAGCCTTTACTTCTGTTGATATGAGGAACATGTCCATATGCTGGAGATGAAAGGCAACAAACACACTGGCACTGCAGCACTTTCTGTCCTTAACAGGCACTTATGAAGGCAGGGTGGCTGCACCAAGGCTACCTCTGCAGACAACTAGGTTTAGTGGCAGGTTTATAAAGCAGCCTAAGTATCACTTCACTGGGGCTAATACCAGGTACTTCCATATGAGACTGCTAGTCTTAACTCACAGCTATCAGATTGATCACTTACATTCCAGGAATGTACCATAACCCCTGCTCCAATATATGTACTACAATTCCTCCTTTTACAGCGACAGTTCCCAGGAATGCTTTGCTAAAATTAAACTGTATGTGCTCAAGGAACCAGTGGTTTAAATTCATTAAAAACATATCAATGACCCAAATTTCTGATTTCTTTCAAATGTTTCCCGTGTAGCTGACATTAAGTGCACCCTGGCTGACTCCAGTCACAGACCTACCTGAGAGACAGTCAGGACTGACCTCCACCTTCCTCTGCTTCACCCTCCCCACCCAGCCAGCAGCAGGCAGCCTGGCCTGCAACCACCACCCAAGTGCACTGCAGGGTGCAGCACAGTGCTGAATTGCAACCCTATCCCAGCAAATTAGGCCTCAACACATCACCAAATGCTTTTAGAAACATCCTACTTATCATTTGCACTCCTCACAGTTAATTTTTATAGGAAGCAAAACATGGTGCTACTGAATAGAAGTCTTTAAAGGTTTGTTTTACTTCAGAGGTTTGTCTGCTCTCTTCCTCTGCAAGAGAATACCTAACAATCCCCATATATTTGTCATTCTCAAGCAAAAACGCACATTTGGTGCACTCAGAATATTTGATTTAGAAATCATATGCATAAAAACTAACTGAAATGCCATTTGCTTTTATTGCTTTTTTTAGTCCAAGAAAAAATTACTGGTATCAGGCAGGATGGCAAACAGTTAAAAAAAATATTCCACAGGTGCTACAATGGCCTGTCTTTGGCTCAAGCAGCAAGCTTTGGATTATTGCTGTTGGGGTGAGATATAAAGTATTTTGGACATATCTAGCACCATTTCAGACCTCCTAGGACATCCAAGCCACATCTGATGCAGGGCTTCTAGGAGATCATTGCTCAGTGGAGAGAGAGGAAAGAGGTTAAATAGGATACTGTTAGAGCATCTCAAATGAGGCTAGATGATTGCAAATTGCTGAATTGTTTCACAAATCTTGTTTTCTCCAGTGAAGAAAAGTCGGCAGTTTCCTAGCTGAAAAAAAATCTCTGTTAACTATCCCAGGAGACTCAATATCCAACCCGTCTCTCCCTCTGCTTCATTTTTAAGCCAGTTTTACACTAGGGACAAAAGAACATTTCCTTAGCTGCTAAGTTAATTTGTGTGTTCAAAACCCTGGAAACCCGTCAGTTCGTATGATTTAGTTCTGAGCTGCCACTGAGGTCTTAACCTTCTGAAGAAAATTAAAAATCTTAACAACCTCAAATAGATAATTGATTGTAAATGTACCTTCTCAGATTTATGGATGCATGTGAAAGAGCTCTGATGGGTCTTGGATGCCTCAATGTAAAACAGGCCAGGTCATTTAGAAATTAGACATTTGCCAAAACTGCTTAAGTGTTCCAGTATATCAAGCAGCAGCCTCATATAACCAGCTATTTTTACTATTAAAAAAGCTCTGTGAACCTGAGGACAAATGTTTAACTTTCATAAGCTGATGGTTCCTGGATCTGAAACTCACTTATTCACAGTAATTAACATTTCTCAGGCTAAGAGTACATTACTAAGAGTACAACAATGTCAATGTAACAACATGTAACAACTAACAAACCAGTTTCAGTGAAGCATTTATAATGATGGATTGTTACCAGTTTTAAAATACTTGTCATACTTCCTAATGTCTGGAGTTAGGAGGTATCTTCTCAGGCTCCTTGACTAATTTAACAAAATGCAGACCTTATTAGAGCTGCCCTGAGTCTCTGAACAGAGAACAGAGCAAGGGAACATTTGCAGGGCACAATGTTCCTGTCCTGATATGGGTGCCAGGACAGGGCAAATAACCTGGCGAAGAGCCATAAAAGAGACTATTTCTTCCCTAGGTCACAGAGACTGGAGACTTTCACATGCAGCAAGAAGACTCCCACTGGGAGCACCTGCTACCTCCATTTTGGTAATGGCCCCAGGCACTAAGATTGAAGGGGAAGATATCCAAGCAGAAGGCCAAGGGCTTGGCCTAGATTATCTGAGACATGTTAAAGAAGCACCACTCTCCACATACATTTTCTTCTTTTTGAAAAGGAGAAAGTGTGTATCGTTGCTTTTTTAATGTAGGCCCTTTCCCATTACACTCAACCAAGCTGAGGACAGCTGAGAGTGAGCAGTTACACTGAAATACAGCTGAACATCCTGCAGGCAAGGCTGGGATGTTTGCAAACAGGAAAACAACTTTGATTTATGCTGTTCAGGAGAAATACCTTTGTCTTTATAACTGGAAATACAGCTCTTCACAAAGTCAAAATTTCTGTGGGTACAGAGTAATTTTTCACTTTTTCATTAGACACAGAAATGAAATGCCTTTGAATCATGTCAGCCTTGATAGAAATATCTCAGATGAATTTGTGGAGTGTCAGTTCAACACTAAGCTGTGTCCACTTGAATTGCTGCAGGGCTACACATAAGACTGCAGCACAACATAAGCATTCTCTCAGAGAAAGTTTCTCATGCTGCCCCTTTGGCCAAAACATTACACACATATGGGCAGTGCATGGCTGTAGTGTGGTCAAGCAGGTTCAATCCAATCAAGACACTCAGACTGGGGAGAAAAGTTGAAAGGAGAGGAGCTGGAAGGAAAAGTCCCACAAGACTCATATTCTCAGCCCTCTGGACACACTGAAGGTGAAAAAAAACCAAACAAAGAGTAAAAGAAGCATTTTATTTCAGTTAAACAAGTTCTATGACTAAACGTGAGACTGGAAAGTTTGGGACTTCCCTAAATTGTCTCAGTTTTTCATTCCAAGTCATGAATAAGAAAAATTAGAAGTATCAGAATTTTTCACAGGATGAGAACCCTGGTCTTATGCCCACCCACAAGAATGACCTCAGGTTTTCTGCATTTAAGATGGATGTGGATAGGAAGTGAAAAAATGAGATTTTTCTTTCTCAGTATTAGTATTTCAAATTGTCAATTGTTCAGTAAAAACAGAGTCAAATGACAGACATTTAGAGGCAGCTTTTTCAAAACAGAAATAGCCAACTTTTTTTTTTTAGATTAAAAATTATATTTAGCAGAAAATAGAAGAGAGATATCCTGCAGTATGTATTTGTAGGAGCTATAATTATAGTTCATCTCTTTTCAAAATAAATTAAACCCATTATTAACAATGCTTTTGCTAAGAACCAAAATGGTATTTAGACCACCCTATGCCACAGACATCTTCCTTGTGTACATTTTTAAAGATGAGACTCTTTCACGTGTGATTCCTTGGAGGACACGTGTTTATAACTGAAGTGACAATGAAAAGTTGATGATATTCCTGTTAATTTAACAAATACTGTAAAATCCTTTAACAGAAATTCTCTTTAATCATAAAATAAGAACATATTTTTCCTTTGATTTTGAAACATATTTTTCCTTTGATTTTGAAACAGCACAAATAGATCTGTTGCTTTAAATTGATGCTTCAGGCAGTCTCACACATTCCCTGATCACCTTAATGTTTTATATGCGGGTGCTATGCACATTTATTTGCACTACATGCCCAAGGGTGAAAGTATGGTGCAGGCTGCCCAATTAGAGTTATCAAATATTTATGCAGATTTATAAGTCTGCTGGATATGCTGTAAGTGCTCCAGTGGAAGAAACAAAATGTGTGTGAAGGAAAACAATCTGCACAGTATGAAGACTATCCATACACAACAGTTGCTGGGAACTTTGTTCAAATACTACTACCAACCTTCTGCTTTTTTTATGCCAGGCTGTCCAAGAAATGGTGTTACTGAAAAAAAATGAAAGTAGCAGACCCTGGATTTCTGCCTCAATTCACTCCTTTCTAAACATCTATATTCTTAAGTGGCAATACTTTTCTTCTAATTCCTACTGTTGCAACTTGATAAAGTGATTGCACATACAGAGACAAGGTATTTAAAAATGCACTGCCTTGATCATAGGTAACTTCATATGTCTTGCCAAAGGGCAGTAGGTTTCCCCCTCTGGGATCCAAAGTCAGACATAGCTATTTCCAGATAATTTACGAAACTATTTTATAGTCTCAGGTTTCCAAGCTAAGGTGTAATGAGGTGGAGGAGATCTATGTGCTATCACAGCTTTTTGTGATAACTAACCTTTGAAGGACTGCTAGATAAAATGGTCAGATGTGTATTTTACCTGCATGGTCTCTAGGATCTATCCCCAACTCCCCACGTCCGGAAGAAAGAAATGAGCAAATTACTTGTAAAACTTATTCAGTGGCAAAAATTACTGACTGGCTAAGGGGCTTTCAAGGGGCACCTCATGTAGTGGCTTGCAGCCCGGGATCTGCAAACATGGGGCATGCAAAGTATCTTCCTAAGGTGACCATAAGAAAAGGTTAAGGAAAACAAGACTATCAATGAAAGAGGCTAACATACCTCAATACATCTACTGAAGGATGTGTCTGGGCCATCAAATCAGAGTTAAGAGCCCTCAACCTACTCTAAGTCAGTGTGTAGAACAGTTCCATCTTACACAGTAAAGCAGAAGGATTGCCTCCAAAAGATTTAGAAAAAAATGACATTTAATTATAGTTGTTTCTAACATATTCTCTGGAATAACATTGATCTCATCTTTCAGGCTGCATACCATTCATTGTACTGTCATCTTGCTGCTGTTTTCATTTCAGAATTAACTGTGCAAATTTACTCTTTGTCACGAGAAGTGGTGGATGTTTAATTTTGGTATATAGCTGTGAAGGTCAACATTTTCACGTAAGTGAGAGCCACAGATCCTTTTGACCTTGCACAGCTTAGTTTGTTATCAGTAGCTAGACTTCTTTGTGTGTGCTGTAATCTTCAATATTATGACACCCACTTTATTTTGTAAAAGGCACAGTGACTGATCACTGGCTGTATTTTAAAACCTCCCAGACCGCCATCAACTGAATACATTTTCTGGGCTCTCTGCATACACGATTGAGTTCTGCATCCCACCCATCCCACGTCCCCTGAATTTTTGCTAACTTGTTTTCAAGGTCATTGCCCACCTGGATGTCTGCAAGCAAACACAAAAGCCTAAGGACACAGTGACTCTGGGAGTCACCACTCCTGAGGAGCTTTGTTTGAGTGGGTTTTTGCACCCCTCAGAGCAGAGTAGTTGGTGTGATCAGGTCAGAGGGGCAAAGCTCTGCCTGGGACTACTCACAGCCACAGCTGCATGGAGCAGGGGACTGGGAAGGCATAGAAACCTTCTTTCACATCACCTCTATTTCCCTTCTCTCTCATGGGGAGCAGAATGGGAATTCTTATCTCTATTGATAACTAACAAGCCCAAGGGGTCACTGAACAAGTATCACACCCAGCTCTGGTGTAACCTGTAATTGTTTCAGCTCAGGTTTGCAAACTGGCTCTCATGTATCTCCATGGGACTTGTGCCTGAGGATCTGAACTGAAGTGCTGCACATATCCTTTGGAAGAATCAATGCTTGCCAGAGCATCCAGAAATATGTTTCTCTGCCAGAAGTTATACAGCACCAGGTTGAACCAAAAATTCCTTGTTGCTATGGTTGCTACTTGCTCTAAATCTTTTTACTGCTCCTTGTTGAAAAGCAGCAAAGGAGAATAAAAACATACACAACAATTGTAATCGCCTGGTGCATATTTAACATTTTTCTTCGGTGGCTGCTTTAAATTATGCAGTAATATTGCTGGCATGTTTCTCCACTCCCTCTTCCCTAAGAGGATACATTTTACAGTGGTGAAATTGGACACTGGGTGTAAGAATCACATATTTGAATAATTTTTTCAGGAGTAGATGTGTCACACACAATGTATTACAACTCAGGCTGCAAAAATTAAGTGGCATTTGCATTCATTAAGCATACATGAAATTTAATTCCATTAGGTCCAGCAGCATTAAGGTCTGTCTGTTGCTGCTGATGTTACAGTTTAAGGACATTATTTCTTCTGGCTAGATTCTATTGCATAACCTAATAAAGCCAGGAATTACATCCTGGCTTGATGCCTTCGTAAATCCCGCTCAGTGAACATACAACATGAAAGCTGTAGATGTAAATTATTTATATTCATCATTGTCCAAGATACTAATTTCTAAAAAAGGTTTAACAGATTAAGAAAACTACAGGCACCATGCCCACAGCAGAACTAATTTAAAAGACAACAATACGATTTTCTCAAGGCAAACCTCACATCTAATCTTCTCACTTTTTTACAGATACAGTACAGAAGAACTATGAACATTTCATTGAGGCCATTTAAAGAATCAAAAGCTTACATTACGTTTCAGTCAACTTCCCAGAAACTTTGATCTGCACAATCTCCCAGGAAAATCAGGGATACTTTACCTTTTAGATTTTGACATTCTTAGTTGACATAAAAATTAGGTAAAGAAAAGGAAGGTAAAATACAAAACTATTTGAATTGCAGCTCTTAGAATTTTTTCTGCTGAAAGAATAGTTTGTATTCAGTACAAGCCCAAACACAGCAAATGAACTTATGTGGACAGATCATTTTGGCCTGCATGAAGTTTCACAGAAAACATCATGACTGGGAACACAAGACTGCCCTCCTAACTACTCCCAAAAAAAATCTATCATTAAAAAGCATGAACAGAATTTTTACTGGCAATTTATGTGAGATGAATACAGGTGCCATCATAAGTTTTCATCAACAGTCCTTAACTTCCAACTATCAAATTAACAAGGGTTCATGAAACAGAAGTTCTTACCTCCCAAAGTCTTTGATTTCTTCTCTGATTCTTATTAGCACCATCAGGCTACTCCTCCTGGTTGAAGTACCAGCAAAATGTTTATTTCTAATGATCTGAACAAGAAGCCTATTTCCATGGAGATGTGAGAAACATGAACTGTTTGCTTAATTATGTACAAATGATGCCTTATTTTCCTGCAAGCAACTTTCCAGTGGTCTAAAGTGTTTTTTCAGAAATCGAAGTGTTTGGCTGTGCCTACAGCCTCATTTCAACGGCATAAATGTTTACCATAGGCAAGAGATGATAATTTTTACTTATCAAGGACTTTTTGGGGGAAAAAAACTTGAAAGCATGCTAAGCGTATAAGTTTTATTTGTATATAGTTTATTTATATATATATATATAAATTAAAACATAAAATTAAACTAGACTCGTGGCAGCTATATTTCCATTTTAAAACTATACTGTCATCTCTTAAAAAAACCATATCTCAAGCCACCAAAATAATTTTTGAAATTCTTCAGATCTAAGTCACTAAGCTTTCTCCGTAATGAATGAAGAGAGGTAAGAACCCTCAGAAAACAAATTTTATCTTAAAATAGGTGTCTTAAAGGACCTAAGCCATTTTGGAGTTTGCCCTCTAGGAAAGTATGCACTGGACAGCTTAGATGAGTAACTCTTAGTAAGCTCAACTTAACTGAGATCTCACTTGTTATCTGCTTTAACTGGAATCCACTTTGAGAGCACAGTATCAGCAGTATGTTTTCTATTAATTTACTGCAAGTTTAGGGGAAGAAGCTAAGCAGCTGTATATCTCTATTTATGAGTCAACATAAACTATTTCATCCACAAAAAAAAACCACACAGGGGATGACTTAGCAACAACTGGTACAGACTGCATTGTATCCAACTTTGGGAAAAAGCCATAATGTAAAGTCTCAGGCCTGCTAAGGAAGAAATTAAATAAATAAATTTTTATGGAGTTCAAAAAAAAAAATCGGTATTTCATTTTCTGTTTTCTGTTTGTCATGTTTTCACATTGGTGTCTGTCTGGAACTTGACAGACCACAAAATATGAACCTATTTCTCTGACACTTAAATCTGGACAAATGCAAAAGGCTGTGATCAGAGGCTTTGCACTGAAGTGCTACAAAATGTGCAAAATTTTTCCTTCAGGGAAAAGCTGGTTTTGCTCCTGTCTACGGCTCCTCTGCTCGGGTAGACTGCATCAGCTCATCCTGACCTTTTCTCCACAGTACTGTGTGTCACACCTGCGTAAAAGCATTCACCTCGCTGTGGTGACTCAGCTCGGAGACATTTCGGGCCAAGGCGCTAGCAGAGGGAAGGGTGATTTTTTTTTTGTATGGGTGCTCACGACTCAGCTTACTTACGAAACTGCCCCTCATTTACAGAGTGCACTTACCTTTCTTTTCCTTCCCTCTCTAGCCCAGAGCTCCTGTCTGCAGCAACAGAAGCATGTTTTATGTAAATCACTTCCCAGTGGAATCACTCATTATTATTGTAGACAGCTCTAAAGAGACAAACCCATGGCATTTAGCAGCAAAAACTGTTAATGAAAATGTCATTAAATAAGTCAATCTACAAGCCACAAAATGGCCTGATTACCTTCTTTCTTTTCCTGTCTTCAACACCTCTGCATCTCTGGATACATTTCACTCAAGTCAATCTTTTTTAGCACCAAGTCACAGCTTTCCCTGAAGAAAGGCATCACTTCCTGACAAACTGGTCGTATTTGAGAGGAGGTGTTATTTAAACTTTGTGGAAATATGTCAGAAACACACCAGGTAGGTATGGGACTAAACGGCAAGGCCAAGGAAGAGGAGACTACAATGGCTGGCTGGCTCTAGGTGAGGCAATTTCCAGCAGCACTGATCTGGAAAGTACAGTGTAGACCCGGCTTTGCTATGCATTTTGTGAAGTTCATGACTGAGCCTCTCACTTAGAACTTGCAAGTTCCTCATGTTTATAATTCAAATTGTTCACCTGAACATCTTTCTGGTCACATGTATGTCCTAAGGATCTACTTGGCTGATTCAAAAAGCCTAAGCCAACAATTCTGCTAAAAATTTCCGTACTCCTTCAGACCATTTATATCTCATCATAATGGACTGTATTAACCCAAAGCAACCATCTGATAAACTGTCTCAGATTGGCAATAGTGCCCCTTTTTAACTTATTTCCTGAGGGCTTTCTACTTCCACATCTGAAGGGGTTTTCCTTTGGAAAAAGGAGCTATTGGGATCAGGGAGAGGTTACTCTGGTCTGGGTGCACATGGACCACATTCCTAAGTTATAAAGGAATTCACCTTTCTCCATAATTCTGAGGGCTATCAGGATCTGCACTGTATATATGTGTTTATATTAAGCCCAAAAAATTGTGTGGATAAAGTCAGTATCTTTTATTAAAACATCTACCATATTTATAAAAAAACCTAAGATTTTACGTGTACAGTATGTGATGAAAGCATCTGTTTAAAGCTCTGGCCATTTTTTTTCTAAAGACATTATTGGTCTAATAAAAAATAAAACTCCTCTACTCACAAACGTTTTATCCCTTCTGATCTGAAGGAGTTATAGCTATAACTACCTGAAGTCCATAAACACAGGATCATAGAAGGGTTGAGGTTAGAAGGGACCTCTGGAGGTCACCTAGTCCAAACCCCCTGCTCAGGCAGGGCCGGTTTGCTCAGGACCATGCCCAGATGGCTTCTGAATATCTTCAAAGATGGAGACTCCACTACCTCCCTGGGCAACCTGTGCCAGTGCTCAGTCATTCTCACATTAAAAAGTGTTTCCTGATGTTCAGACAGAAACTATGTTTAAATACACTGTTTAAAGTGTACATCAACCCTTATTTGTGCTCAGTACACACCATCCTGGTTGGACAGCACATTCCTTTTCACATCAACTTGGAAACAGATTTAGACTTTTATACTTTAGTACTACAGCCCAGCAGTAGCCAAAGGGAAAATTACGGATCTGTTTTTTCTCAGCATGGAGCAGCAATTCAACATGATGTGGCAAAAAATGGCAAAAGAAAGAAGCACCATTTCCCCATTCTGCAAAGAAGTGGAGGCACAGAGAGACTGCTACCAGCCAAAGCCTCTTCCTCATCCCCTGTTACTGTATTTGGCAAGAAGGAGGAAAGAGTACTGAAAACACTCACACCAGGAAACAATAGACAGCAATGGGCAGGGAAGAGCAAAGCAAAGCTGTTTCTTGCTGAAGTGTCAAAAAACAAATGGAAGTCCAGCAGACAGACAAAATGTAACGAGCATTTCAGGGCACTGCCCTTTTTGCCTTCGAAACTTGTACCCAGTTTGGCAGCTGGCCCTGGGGAAGGCCACTAGCACTTGCTGACTGCTGTGGGATGCCCGTGGGACAGAGCTCAGTGCTGTGCGATAGCCATAGTGATTTGCCATGGATTGTCCCTGTATCTAGCTGCTATTTATTGTGCAGGACACATAACATTTTGCCTCAGTGGATGTACTTCACTGTCATGCCTGATCAAAACTGCTGCCTTGGAGCAATCTTAGTTTGAGAGAACCCCAAGCAGTTTTATAAGCAAGAAGTCCCCCCAAGGTGACACTTGAGAGGAACAACATTAAAGTGTACTCATCTCTCCTGTGTCCCTGGCTACTTCAGAAGCATGC
This sequence comes from Monarcha castaneiventris obscurior, assembly GCA_026261815.1. Classification (NCBI taxonomy): domain Eukaryota; kingdom Metazoa; phylum Chordata; class Aves; order Passeriformes; family Monarchidae; genus Monarcha; species Monarcha castaneiventris. The sequence goes on from JAMPIT010000472.1 coordinate 6,375,427, forward strand.
AAACAAAGCCTAGCTCTGCTAGCTAGTGCTCGGAAGGGGAAGGGACCCTTATGCCCTTGTTCATGTTTTATCAGCACTTTGTAAGTAGAAAACTAGCTAAAAATGCTGACTCTAGTCATGACCACTGGAGTTTTGAGCAAAGATAGTTAAGTAAAAGATTTATTTTAAGGATATTTAAGTAAAAACAAAAATATGTAAGCTAGTGAGCTCACTCTTTCTCAAATCCAAGGAGAAACCAACAGCACAGAAATGACACTTCAGGTGGGATCTCAAGGCACAAAATAGTTTAGTTACACACAGAACAGTCATATACCCATGCACACATGCAGGCAGTTCCCCTAAGCAATGCAAGCTGCAGTCCCCCAAGGGTTCTCCTTCAACCCCAAGGAACTGCCAAGGCATGGAGCAGAGATAGCTGAGCTAGCTCCAGAGCCAGCAAAAGCACAGGGAACACAGCATCTTTGCTAAAATGCCTGGCTGACAGAAGCCCAGTGCACATCTCACAGATGTAGGATTGAGGTAACATGCCATCTCTGCACCACCTTGCTGTTGCTCAGCCCAGAGAAAGCCTTAGTGCGGGGAGAAGGAAACACTCTCCCCTTGAATCCACTGCATGAAAGCAGCCCTTCTGAAATATCCTTCTGGTCAGCACTGCTGAAACCACACTTACTTGATCCTTGATTCAGCCTGCCTACATCCTCACTGTTCCACTTAAACTGATTTTCTCCCCATTGGTACAGCATCCACAAGCAGACAGGCAGATTAAATTCTCTTCTGCTTTCTCTTGCTAGGCTTATTCATAAAAGTAAGGCTCAAGCATCATCTTACAGCCCTCAGTCAGCTCTGTGCCAAAATCAGGAATACAAATCCCGATAATGGGCTGCAGCCAGCAGACAAGAATGGGTTAAGTGAGTCTCTTGGGCAAAATGAAAAATGCCACTTCTCAGTAACTGAGATAGGATTTGTCTTGGGTAAAAACACTTGGGATGGGGCTGCCAGTGTTATTTATGTCCTCAGCCTGGCAAAGAGTTGAAGGGAAGGATTTGTTAAAGATTCATCAACCTTCCTCATTTGTTTAAGAGCTGGGAAATCCCACAAAGGAGCCCTCTGAGCAGACCTCTGCTGAAGGCAGAGGAGAGCTGTTGGGGGAGAAAACAAGTGGGGCAGTTTGCTTAGGAGCAAAAAGAGCTACACTTTTTCAGATGGTATCCATTTTCTCCTTCCCAACCAGGTCTGTGCTATGCCAGAGGTCACCACAGACACTAGAACAGCCTCCCTGCTTTTACAGTTGATGCAATTTTTAATCTGTCCCCATGAATCCCAGTAAGACACCGAAATTACCTTTTGTAATCAGCCAGTCCAAATGCTTATGTGGCATCTAATATTCTATTAGATTTCTCTTAATTCGCTCTACTAAAAAGGGGAAAAAATAGCTATTCCTTCTCATTTTTCATGCACAAGGAAGTGTAAATTTCCTCATGCTTTAGAAATTCTATTTCTTTTTATTACATAGTGCACCAGGGTCTTGTGTTCCAAAGTCCTCTGAAAAGCTAAGATATCAAAAATGCATATCAAATACTAGTGAGCCATGTAAGATGGACCACCCTGGAAAAAAAGAGTATTTGGAAATCCATCAAAAGTCCAAAATACAGTAATTCACTTTTTCTGGAAACTTTGAAAGACCCAGTATTGTCAGAGATAGTTCATAAAGTCTTTCAATGAAATGGTTTTTTTCATGAGAAAGTGGCAAATAACTGAAATAAGTGTGCATTCTGCAAGCAAACACAGCAGCATTGCCAAAACTTTTGTCAGAAAGATTTTTCATCTCTAGGGTGTGATTTATGATCAAAACCCAAGAGAGGCTTAGAATCAACAATAGCCTGAAGTCCTGGGCTCTCACAGACCTGAACTTAGGACCACTGTGTACTAGGCAGGTACTATAAATCACCAAGCTATCAACTACCTACCAAAGCCAGTCTCTTACTTTCATAGGTTGGCACCATTCCATTTAGCATTAAAAAAAAAAAAAAGATTGTGAAGAACATCCTTAGTATTTCTGTGATCAGAGAAGGTTTCTGGAATGTGGGAGGCTGGCAATGTTGAATCTTTTTCACCTGATGTGAGCTGATTAATGAACTGTTGGCTGTGCTAAGTGAGGATCTTCCTTTCTTTCTGCATTTTTTTCCGTAAGGATAGAAGGAACTTGGTTTCAGCCCCATGTGGAACAAAAAAGGGCTTGGGGCTTTTTTAAACCTCTAAGTTGTGTACAACTAGAAAATCATCTTTCACCCAGCTGCCAGAGATGACTCATCCCTGTGAGATGGCCATAATTTCCTTCTGGAACACTCAATAGCTTCCAAGTGAGCAGCAGTGCAGCACATAATGGATACGCCCTGAACTGGAGGGGCTTCTAAAGCAAGCCCAGATTAAATAAAGCTCCTTGGAGTTTGAGAACAGACATGGACATAGAGGGAGAGAGTGGCAGGAGCTGAGAAGTTGCAGGGTTTGTACTTACTTAGTCTTTTTACCAGGGCTCTTCTGCTTCACACTCAGTCAGGCTATGGATTCAGGAACAAGGCAGGTTTTTAAGGCAGCCTGCTTTGGATATGGGCAATGCAATGAAACATTTGTTGTAAAGTGAGCACACAGTTTTGCAGTTTGGGTGACTCTAGGTCCCATTTTAGCCTTAAATCAACCTTGGGATATAACAGTTCATTCTAGTGCAGTGCCCCTGCTTTCACCTTAGCACAGGTTAACTGGGGCCATCATACAACCAGTTACTGTCTCGTGTAACCCGCAGTAAAACTACCAGTCTGGATCACTGCACACATATATCAATAACAGGACATGATTCAGGAGTCCATGGTCCTGCTGTTTCAGATATGAAACCACAACAAAGCAGCCACCATGTCGAAAGCTGCTCATAGGGCCAGGATTTGGGCAAAGTGGCATTTACCCAGAAGATTCGAGTTTCATGGATCCAAACCAGGTGTTTCTGAGTTGTGCCACTGCAAATACAGTCTGCATACATACATATGTGCACATCCAGCTAAGTGATGTGGGAACAACTGCCTGTAGCCTGGAATTTTTACCTGTGAGCATCCCAGGATGGCTCAAGAGATGGGCAAAAGAAGGCTACCTTCCGCAGCTCATGGGCAATGAAGTGCACGTGCAGTCCAATTTGCTGTGGTTTCCCTCTAGAGCAGAGCTGTAGGACTGTGTAGCATTAAACTTCTCATAACTCTTTTTAAAGTATCTGAAATCTCCTCCTTCTCAAGCCCAGGCCCTCCTTCTCTCCCCAGGCCCTGAGCAAAGTCAGGTCTCAGGTCCCATCATCTCCATGAGGGAAATGTCATTTCTCTTGCAACCACTCAGCAGGCATAAATGCATTTCATGCCTGGATGTATATTGTCATTCCTCTCCCTTCACTCTTTTACACCCATTTCCTCAAGCAGTCCAAGAAAAAAAATAAAAAAGAAACCGGTAACTTTATTAAAACTATCTGCTTCACCTGTAGCAAGAGTGTATTCTACTGAGGATGTATTCCCTTTGCAGATTAGAAGTCAGCTACACAATTCTGTAGGGTAGAATAAAACCAAGTCCCCTTCAAGCAAAAATGTATCCGGGTGTCTAGGGATCTCCTGAAAACCTCCAGCTCATCACAGCACTACAGCACTGAAATAAGTAGAGAGCTGAGAGAAAACAATGAAAGTAGATGCTAATCTACCTTTCCCAGCCAGTGCCCACCTACATAAGCCCCACAGAAGAGCATGCAGCTGCCCTAGCACTCCTCCAGCAATTACTTATCCTGTTCTTGAAGACTTCAAATGGCTGAAGGCACACACCATCCCTTTGAAAAGCCAGCAATAGGTGTCCTTCCCCTTTCATTCCTCCAAAATTACAGTTTTAGACAGGCTCCCAAAAACACGAAATACCATTTTTCTTCTGAAAACTTCCTGTGAACACTAAATGACTCTTAAGGCCTGAGAGCTGGGCAAAAACCCTCTGGGATGTAAACGGTGTTGCATTTGTGGTGCGCTGGCTGACGGCTGACAAATACAGACAGCAAACATGAAATAACACAACCATGATTATCTGCACATACTATTTAGCTTGTGACCATCGTCACAGTAGATAAAGCTCCCATGTCCCATTTGGAGAGACAGGCAAATAGATTTAGCTTAAAATATGAATATCAAGCACCTGTAATATTTCCTGTGTGACAGATTGTATGCGGCTGGGCATATGTGTATGACAGACAGGGCTGGAATATTTTAAACACTAAATTGCTGGAGCCAGTGATTGGTAAATTAAATAATCATTCATTAGTTACCATAGTGATGCAGTGGCAATCACAGTGAACAAAGAAGGAATGGGGTGGGACAGACACACAGACACACACAGAACAAATGCTGACAGAGGCACAGCCCTGCACTGATCTTTGTTAATATACTTTTATTTATTCAATTCCCCTAGCTGCAAGATCTTTTTCTATATTCATTGCTGTTTCACCTGCCTGCAAAGGGAAGTGACACATACTCTGATACAGCCTTCTAGAGTCAAATCCTGAGCTGGAGCAAATTGGTATAGCTCTATTGACTTTGGCAGAGAGCAGCCAGTTTACAACAGCTGGAGAATCTGGCAAAAAACGAGCACCTAATTCTCTTTAGCTTCTGCAGCAACTAAATACTAAGGCATCCTCTCTGTTACTTTATAGCTTCTTACAGCAGGGCTCTCCAGTAAAGAGACAGAGGGAAGCTGGCGTTCCCAAAGCCAGCTGGCAGGTTTAGGCGTGCAACTGTCACTGATTTCAGTGGCAGCTATACAGCTCAGCCTTGAGAATCTCATCAATAATCCCTTTGCTGCTGATAAGAGACACAGCATGGGGTTAAGAATATCACAGAATCATAGAATCATAGAATCATAGAATGGATGTGACCTTGAAGATCATCTAGTTCCAACACGCCTGCCATGGTCAGGGACACCTTTCGCTAGACCAGGTTGCTCAGAGCTCCATCCATCCTGTCCTTAAACACTTCCCAGGAGGGGGTATCCCCAGCTTCTCTGTTCCAGTGCCTGCTCACCAGGCAGGGTTTAAGCAGATGTGCCACCTTGCCCAGGCCCTGAGTCCTCCTGCTCGCAGGCAGCACTGCAGTCAGGTGCGTTACCACACTCCTGCAACAGCCATGCAGGAAAGCTGAAGCATCTGTATCTGTAGCTAGACAAGAGAGAGAGAGAGATGACTCTGCCTTCCTTTGGGTCACTGGCAAACATGTCCATGGTCAACTGCCTGACAACACTGCTAAATGACCAGTCCTCTGAAAGGCCAATTAAAACTTCTTAATTTATTTTTGTACATGTATTTGGGTAGAAGAGAGTGAACCAATAGACTGAAACTGTGCCGAGACTAATATCAAAATGAGGGTTAGAGGACAGGGTCTTCCCCAAACCAGGGCAAACTGCTCCAGCCCTGCCCTTTGCCACACACCCCCTGGCCCCAGTCAGTGGCAGTAGGCAGATGAGCACCTGGCCTGCTGGCATGGCAGTTCACAAAAAAATCATTAATATCTTGAGGCAGAGGTGAAATGAAGTAGGAAGCTGGACAGCACTGTGCCCAGAAGTCTGCCTGCAGTCCATCCTCACAATACCTCAATACTTCTATCCCAAATGACCATCAGTGACTACATCAGCTACCACTAACCATTAGGGCCAAATAAGCACCTTGTGAGAATGAAGCTGGGCATCTTCCTCTGAGCTGCATTGTCCAGATCCCCACAGTGAAATCAGGCATTCTCCAAAATATAAGAAGGAAGGAAGACAGGTTGAGATCCATTCTCCCAGCTCTAATTCAGTGCTGTAAGAAAGGAAAGCCACAGAGGCATAAAGGAATCCCCAAAATATCCAGTGCCTATCCTTACTACCAATGGTGTAAGAAGCAGCTGCAAGTACCCTCATCATCCCCCAGCAGGCACTTGCAGATAAGCCCCAAGCCAGAGGTGTGAGATTCTGTGCAGTTCAATGAAGGCTGTCAGAGTACACCTGACTAAAGGACACTATTTTCTAGCACCATGAGCTAGACACTGAAAGCAAAGAAGTCTTGCTGCACTTTGCACATCAATTCAATCCTTATTCTTACTCTATTAGCCTAGACATTTGCTCAGTAATGTCTTAAATCCTTCAGAATCACATAGATTTCATTTAAAGACCCAGCGTTCTCCAGCCCTTTAGGTAAGATATTAAATCTGCTAAGACATCTTGAATACAGTAAATAGTCACCATCTTTACACAGAAACCATTTTGATGGGGTTTAATCTGGAGGTAAGAGTAAGTATTAAGCTTTTTCCTATTTTAGTGAAAAAAATAACCATTGCAACATTGTGAGCTCTGAGAAAAGATTATGTTTACAAATCATATTTTTTGTTACATTTTAAATGATTGTAAAGACTCTATATACAGTCTGAGTCCTGTAGGCAGACCTTTTGCAGAACAGTCTAAAGTCTGCATGTTTTAATTTCTGCTATATATGTAAGTGGCAGAACAGTCTAAAGTCTGCATGTTTTAATTTCTGCTATATACGTAAGTGGCTAACAGCCTCAAAGCAACCTCTTTGCATTCACAGCACTGAAAAGCACAAAACCTTGAAAACATGGTTTGTCTCCTCTCTCACTTCCACAGGTACTAACTGGCAGTAGCACTGCCGAATACAAGAGGAAATAAGTATCTCCCACATATGGCTGCAGCTGCTCTGCCCACACTACCCTGTGGACACCATCGCTCCCTGGGGATACGGCCTTTTCCTAGGACTCACACCTCTGGCAGAAAATCCTCCTTCCCCCACAGCAACTGAGCAGCAGCAGATTAAGTGGCTCCCCATTTCCCTCTGCAGCAAAGCAAGTGCCTCTCCACAGCCAGGCTCCCTCCACAGGTCTCGCTGTTCTCAGGCACCAGCAAAGCTGGTGCTGTGAACACTCCTCCCCCTTTGCAGCATGTCCTGTGCTTTAACCCTGCCAAGCTGGATAATGGAAGCGCCTATGGGGAGCACACTGACCTTGTTACAGTTAATGATACAACCACAGAAAGCACACACATGGATTATAGTAATTGTTCGAGAGAACAACATGAGCAACTGATTACAAATTGGCCTTCTGTGTGCTTCAGCAGGGTTGTTGTCACCATCCTGCCCAGGTAGCACACTACCTCTGATCCTGAGGGATGCAATGCTTTCCACAGAGACTCTCTGTACGTAACTGCTGAGCACACGTAAGACCAACACACGCTCTGCAGCTGACTGCAAACCCTAAGGCACTGCTGGGTGCCCCTCCTGCAGCTTTGCAGCACTCAGAGAAGGGAGTGATGTGGTTTCAGCATCCCATGTGTCTCGCCTTTGACTTCCCAGCCAAATGGTGAGCTACAGATTGCCGGTGTTTGGCAGCAAGAGGCCTTCATGTGAACCAAGTGAGGCATTAACTGCTGTAGCACCAGGCGCTTAGGGAGCACAGAAAATATGAGTGGCTAAAACAAGAGATTTCTCTTGCCATTAAAAACCCAGTGAAGGAGGGGGTAGGGTACTCCTTGACTTCTTTACGTGTTAATCCTGTTTCTGGATCTTTTCAGTAGCAACCCTGACTTTTTAATTTTTTTTTTGTGATGAAAGCCTTTGACAAGAGCATGTGTCACAGAAAGTGCAGTGGTGAGCCATGGCTTTCATATATATGTTAACCAGCCTTTACAGCATTACAGAGCCTGGGTGACAGAAGAGTAATTCAGTTAAGCTGCAGCAAAGTACATGAATTCTGTACTGTACATCAGAAGGCAGAGGAGCATGGAACCAAAAGGTGAAGAGCCATGGAACAGCCAGCTCCAGGGTGCCCCACAGCACGCAGCTAATACGGAAATGCCTCTGTGTGAAACATGTGGGGCACACGCTTCTGGGGACGGTGCTGCTGGGACCGCTGTGTTGGGAAAGCATGCTGTGAAGAAAAGACTTTCCAGCCAGACAAGTGTTTATGTACAGCTTAGTGCTGAACTGAGAATTTGGGACTGCTGGGGCACTGAACAATATAAGGTTTCTGCTGCAGATAGTCAGATTTGCCCACAAGCAAAATTCACTCAGAGACATACACAAAGTGAATTTGCCTATCCTTCTGATAACATCCTTCCCCCCGCCCCCTCCCCTCCATGTAAGAGGAATCTCTGACTGGTGTAAACCTGCCTTTGAATGAAACTCATACCTCTCAACTCCTAAGGAGCTGTTTTGAAAATTTTTCTTTAAAAATCCCAGTTTTCACCGAGATAACAGATGTCTTTTTGAAAATGACAATAGACTCAGTTTCTGTCCACATTTGCAGTCTCTAAGAAGAGCTATTGAATAAATGCAAGTATTCTGCCTTGTTGTCTTTTTTAGTTTAGTACTTTCGACTCAAGAAGAATCATCTACTCCAACACAGAATTTTGAGATCAACAGAATAGAATAATATAAAATCAAAGATTTCTGAATAGAGCCATTTATTGGACTTCTATTTCTAGACCTCAATTAGAGTAACATAATTTGTAAAATGGTGAACAGGTAATCAAATTGCAATCAGCAAATCTTTTAAAAAAAGCAGACTGAGAGAAAAGATTTAAACAATAAGCATTACAGATAGGAGAAGAAAAGCAAATTCACATCTACAGCCCCATGGGAAAATGTAGATGTAATCAATTCAGGATAAAATTAGAACACCGAGCAATGGGATGGGGGAAAAAACACAGGTATATAGGAAATCTTTGAGAAATACTTCTGTGAGAACACAGTGAGGTCATTATTATTCTGCTTGTACAGCTATAAGTAATCTGTATACATGCATCATCCCATTAATGGGGAGAAAAATAATTTTGTCCCCCCACCCAAGCAACTCCCAGCTTAGGGGGTTAAAAGACCATAGCAACTGCTTGATAACATTCCAAATATTTCTGCGCCTATCCCCAAAATAGTAGTGCGTTTATCAATTCTTCTTTGTCTAAATCTTAACTCCTCACTGTCCTGCCACAAAATTTTGGTTGAAAACAACCTAGAAATTATAATAATTACAAAAGAGAGGGAGAAAGATAATGGACACTCAACGTTTTCTTCAACTAAAACCTGGCATTGATCTCCACGGAAAGAAAACCGATTCAGTAAGGCACTTAATTCATTATTAAAGACAATCTTATAATTCATAAGGAACATTAAGTTAATGTACAGTACAAATAGCAAGCTATGTAAAACTGCATCAACTATTACATATCTATTATAATCTTAAAATTTTACAGCTGTCTTAGAAAACACTTGGGAAATGGCAGCCATTGAAAGATAGCGTGAGGAAAAGACATGAAACATAACAAAAATGGAAAAGAGTCTGATGTAGTCCAGAAACTGTTATATTTTACTTGAAAAGCATGCAAAAACCAAGCATAAAATGCCAAGAAATAAATGACTTAAACCCTCCATTGCAAAGCACAGATTATGTACTGCAATTCATTTATTGGACTCTTTCTGCTGGGACACTGCAGCACATGATGGTCCAGATCCTCAGCCAGTGAGAGTTGTTACAAACCTGGCACTCAGCTCAAGTACTGGCACTACACACAGGAATGCTAAGAGTGAACCAAACACCACATAAACAGCCCTACAGCAAGAGCATGTGGAGCAGGTACAAAAGGAACCTGGCAGGTGGGTCAGATACCCCCAGCCACCTGAAAAGAGCACACAGCACCTTTGAGGCCATGTTACAAGTCCAGATGATGGCCAAGAAAAAAATTTAGTGTTTCAAATTTTCACCCGAGCAGAGAACATTTTGTTAGGACAGTAAATATACATTTTGTCACTTGTAGTAGGGAGAGTGAGAATATGCAGGAAGATTTTCACAAGGCTGGTTGGTTCTGCCAGCTGTGTGAGGTCACTCACAGCATGCTACTCCCTGGGGACTCCTCCAGCGCAGAAACAAGTACAGCCAGTGGTCTCAGGCCTCTACACAGTGTATTTCTGTGGTCACTTCCCAAAATATAAATAGCTCCTATCCATCACTACCACTCCTGCAGATTACTAACTCCTCAGTGTATGACTTCCCTAGCCTCTCCTGGTATGCCTGTGCCTTTACAGAAGCCTCCAAGTCATGTTGTAGTGTGCAGTTGCGGGAGGAGGGAATTTGTGATGAAAACTATCCCTGACCACATCAAATCCATTTTCCAGATAAATAAAGGGCTGTCTAAAGAGTAACCGCCAAGGTTTTCAGATAAACTAGAAACAAAACAAATCCCAACCCTAATTTCAAAACAGCTTTGGCACTGTACACCTGTAATTTCTGCACATACACTGGAATTCTGCACCTCTTATGATTAAAACTGGCCTGTGCCCTTATTGTACAGGGACAGGGAGCTTGGTGATGGGCTGGGGGACAAACCTTGAGGCTAGGTAGTGAGAAAACTGTCAGAAGGAGGAAGTAGGAGTGGAAAACAAGGAGAAAGCTATCTCCCTAACCTCACAGTGAGTTTCATGCTGTCCTTGTAACACTAAGAGGTAAAACATTTCAGGCAGAAATTAGATTTTTAAGTTGAGAGCATTCCTTCAAAATTCTGTGTCACAATGATAATGAAGTGTCTCCTGTTTGTGTTTTCTTGGAAGAGGCTTCCAACATTCTGAAGTCAAATGAGAGAATTTCAGGAAGACAGATGAAAAAGTCTCTCATTGATAGATGCAAGGAAGGCATTGTTCTGTTTTGTTAAAATGGCCTCTATAAAATGTTCATTGCCCATCAACTGATGTATCAATTATTGATAGGGGAAAACCAGCAGGCAGCACTGCACTCAGTTTGACTGAGGGTGGGCAAACATCCTGGCTTGTGACACCAAATGCAGAAAATGCCTGATTCACAGGAAGCTGTCCCAAGTGCAAAATCATTTTTAAGGGGGAATTTCTACATGAAAGGATGACACTTGTAAGAATAAATTCTGCTGCTCTCCCACTTCCTCTGAGTAAAGGTGTATGCTGAAGAGCTTTTACTTCAGCTGAAATGGTGTATCACATTAGCATGCTTTTTAAACTTGTACTTTACTGCTAGGAAAACAAAAGTAAAAAGTTAAAAACAATCACAACCAAAAAGGACAGCAAAAACTCTTAACAGTTAACAAGAGTTCTATTATAAAGCAGAAGAAATACCTATATAATGTAGATATATACAATATTTGCTGGAAGCTAGCTGGAATTATGGATGTGGTGGAAAACCCACAGTCAGATTTTGCTTAAAATCAGATTACAGTTCAGTGTGTTATGGGTTATGTGTTACAGAAACCTCCTTAAATATAAAAAATTCATGACACCAGCTATATATTAGAAATTTCACCAGTGTGGCAAGAAGTCCAGCTGAATGAAAAGCTGAGGTGTATGCTGTGTGTGTGCTGGATAACCAGTGCACATTGCCTAAACTGAAATGTGTTTTGAAGTTCACTCCCAAAGACAACACTGGGGATGGTGTTTTTTCCAACCTAGAAACTCCTCCTATTGATTTTTTCTTCCACTTAAAGAAACCACTTACCTACCACATTTCAAAGGAAAGTGTCCATCCTGCAACAACTCTTGTTTTTCTGCTGTTGCTTTTCCCTGGGCCTCAGCAGGGGTGCAGCTACACACTTGAATGTGTATACAGCAGGCCAGCACATTGCTCACCCACTGCAGAGACAAAATCCCGGCAGGCCGGCAGGCAGGCTGGCCCTACTGCTAACAGCAATTGCACAATAAAAGATTCTGAAGTGCTAATGAAAGCCCTGCTGAAGAAACCAAAGAACTTTTCAGACGCTGTTAGGAAGTAATCTGTAATCAGACCTATAATTACACATCAGGGTTCACTTAAGAAGTCCTACCAACCTCTGGCCTTCCTGTCCCTCTCTTCACCCTAAAATTTTTCTTGTTTTTCCCTTTCTCTTTTCTTCTTTTCCTACACAAACTGTGCTCTTGGCCCTTTGAGTAGATTTGCAAGATCTACTCCTGACCTACTTTTCCATTGTTAGTCCTGTAGCTCTTGTCAAGAAACTTGGCAGAACCAAAAGGCTTAGTAGCAAAGCAGCGAAGTCCTCTAATGAGCTACAGCAGTGAGCAAACCTTCCCTAGCCTCACCCTGCCCTTGTTTCAGTTCCTTTGTTATTCAGGGCAGGAGCAAAGTCTCAAAGAAGAAGCCTGATCTCTCTCATGGAGTAAAGACTCCGGAACTAAGCTCTTGATTTAACCAGAATAGCAGTCCAAAGAGGACCCTAGGAACAATCAAGGACATTTTTAACTTTTAGGGAAGAAACCAAACTCATTTGTCTCATTTGGAGACTAACTGCTTTGAGCAGAAATGTCTGATTTGGGGTACCACTCTTAGAAGCTGATAACATGACAAAACCTAGAAATCAATGCGAAGATACAAATACAGTCAAGAAAACAAAAAAAAAAGACAATGTGGCTATTTTGGATATCACACTTGTCCAAAGAGATAACAAAGAAAGTGACAAAGAAAATGAGTAGTTTTGGATTTTCTTCTACTCTTTGCATCTGGCAGAACTTTGTTGCTTTTCACTCTTTCCTGCTCTCTATCCCTGCAAGATAACCCATACATCAGGTGCACACATATGCATACAGCCCTCCTGAGGCTCTGACAGGCCTGCACCCCAGCACAAAGAAACACCCCATCAGCCAGCAGGCAGGATTTGCAGCATGATTAGTATGTTTCACCCTTGATGAAAAGGTCCTTTACAAAGCTCCACTGACCTCTACCATTCCTTACTAATAAAGGGAAGAAAAAGAACTAAGAAACTAAAAGGAATTTTAACAAGAGAAGTCAGTGCATGCTCTTGTTTTATAGGGTGTTATACCAGACATGAAAATCTTTTGAAACTTAAAAAGCAGCTAGACAGGAAGCATAACCAACACTTCTCACACTGGGGAAGCTTCAGCTCCAGATCTGGAGCTTTACTCTATCTCTAGCCTTCACACATCCCATTACAGCATCAGCGCTCCAGAAGGCGCAACCACTGGCATGATATAAAGAAAAGTTTTGGTCGTCTGGGCAAAGTTGATGTTTCCAGCCTCTCTAGTATTCTTGCTAGATTACAATTTCAGTACTGATCAGGAAAGAGAAGCCCTTTATTATGAACTATACAGCACAACTTATTTTCTTCAAGCAAACACAGAGTATGTGCTGGTGGCTGAAATTATTGCTGTAAAAGCTAAAGCATATTTTCATCCGTAGTATGAGTAGAGTCACTGACATCATGACCAGCACTTGGTACCTAAATTATACTGTTAGGTATCTTGACCCTTGACACAAAAGGAGCACCTGTCAGTGACGCACAGAATTTTTGGCCAGAAGGGTGTATTATGATAATTTAGTTTGGTCTCCTGAGCAGTGCTGGCAATGTCCATTCATCCTTTCAAGAATACCAGCAGAGAAACCAATTAATTTTGTTTGTGGCAGAAGTGACTGTTTGCAGAATACCACCCCTCAACTACTAAGGATTTCAGCAGCCCCCCTCCTCTGGGGCCAGGCCCTTCAAGCCCTTCTTTCTCTGGTGCCAAAACCAGTCTTTGCATACAAGTGATGGAACTACAGAGCCACACACAAACCTGTGAACAACAGCTGAAAATCTCTGTAGGTAATTACTGGCTCCCTGTGTGATCCAACATTTTAGTGACAGAAAATCGTAGGCGACAGTGTTTTCTCTTAGCTGGCTCTAAGTATCTGCACACTGTGATTTCCTATTCTAGTAAGAACACATATTCATGGAGCTGTTAAGCTGATAGCATCTTTTATTTAAGCTAATACTGTCTCCTTTTTGCCTCTGTGATTTCAGAGGAGTTTCCAACACACCTCACCACATCTATACAAATATCCTGCCACAAATTATATTGATGATATATTATTCAGCTTGCAGATCAGATAAGATCACAGCACATTGTTTAAAGATCTGCCTTTGTATGTTATACAGCGACTGTGCCAATCTGCAGTACATTACAAAGCAAAGCCTTTGTTTATTAAAGAAAAAACAACCTCCTACTGAAGATCTTGTGTGCACGGGAAACTATAGGACTAAAATTAGAGCAGTATAGTTCAATAATTAAGGCTGGCATTTTCCTAGAACAATATACTTTTTCCTGATCCCATTTATCTTTTTTGCACAGGATTTAAGACAGAGCGTTTTAGTTCACGTTGGGTCAGTTAAGGGCGTAAACGTGGTCACTGAGAGATGCCAAGGTTCAGCAGTGTTCCTTGTGGTATCAGCATCCATCAGCTGTCTGTGCTTGTTTGCATGCTCAGGGCTGAGCTAATCACCAGATTTGGAACTGGGAAGCAACCCCCTTTCAGATTAGCTCAACAGACACTGCTGGGTTTTGTTTATCTTTCTCTGCAGCATAATGCAGGGTGTCCAGAAGCATCTGCAAATGTCACCCAGCAAATCTCCTGCTAGTCAGGAGGACTTAGAAGTGCCCTTGATCTCCCCTGTTATCCTCCTGTGACACGATTATTGTGGCATCTTGTCTTCTAGTGCAGACCTGGAGTCTGTAGTGCGAAGCCTGGAGATGTGCAGCATCCCGGGGTGATAGGAGCTGCAGAGCACATGACTGCACATCTGCAGCGTGCGTTTCTGCATTGGGAGAGGCACTGATCCCACAGCTTGGGCGCTGCCATTCAGTACTATGTCTTCAGTTTAGCTGTGTGGCTGATCCCTTGCTCTGGAAAGACTGCCATGGAGGGAGCTCTGCAGGGAATTGTGGATGCAATCCTAGATGCACATAACTACCCCATATCTATTGGCTATGGGTTCATTTATAGAGTAACAAGTGAAACAAAATCTTTTGGGATTCATCTCTATTCATCTCCATGTTCAGCCTGCATTTGGTCAGACAAGCTCCACCTGCAATAATGGTACCATTTCAGGCTCCATCTCTTAACTCTCAGCATCAATGTGCTGGGCTTTGCTTTACATCCTCGTTGTGAAAAATACTCTTAAAATTTAGTGCAAGAAAAATAAAGTGACTTACTGCTCTGTTTGTCTGCCAACCTCATCAAAGATCCAAGTGTAAAGCTCAAGATCACCCCACTCAATTGCAGATATTTAACCAAGGCAGCTAAACATGTCTTTGTTCCTGTACAACCAACATACAACAGCAGGCTCCCCAGGGAGGCAGTCTGCTAATCTGAAGACCTAACACTTCTGGAAGAGCCTCTCTTTCCCTTCAGCAGAGGGCTAATGTGGCCAGGTTGCCTCCTCTAAGCAGGCCTTAGAGTGAACAAGCAAGGCAGACATACAAATGAGAGGAGCAGAGAGTGAAATGAAAGCTACTGCAAAGTTGACATCTATTTTGTGCAGTGTTTTCCACACAGATTAGAGGTGCAGGGCTTTCAGTCTGCTCACTTCTTGCTACGAATTGCACACAGCCATCCCCTCTCTTGCGGGTTGTCCCACCACAGCCAGGCACTCCCACGCCATTACAGGTCACAGCACCAGCTGCTCAGTGCACGTAGCAGAATGAGCCTTTTTCCTGTTTAAGATCAGCCTACAGAAGCATAGCTGAGTTTTCAGAAGTATTTTACCCACTTCCCACTTGCAATGGTACAGACAGCTTTCAACATAAGTGAGAAGTTATTGGGAGGAAGGAATCTTTCTCTGAGAATTTCCAGTGTTAAGGCCTTCATGAAAGATGCCATTATAAGGAAATTAATGAATGCATTTGTCAGCCTCTGGGAGGTCTCAGAGTGGCTTCTATTTTTATCTCCTCTTACCCCTTGAAGGAACTGAGAACTACGATTTGTGATGCCTGACTGAGGATATTAATGTTTTAAAAAGCTGCTATTCCTTCCAGGGTGGGAAAGAGAGTAACTGCTTTGGGTTTTTTCACTAGTTTGCCTATTGAAATGAAATTTTGGTGACTGTATTTCCACTGAGATGTGTCAGCACAACCATCCAGGCCTAATCCCATCTATGTATCTCGTATTGAATCTTAACAAATCTGAATGATGTGTGATCAGCTAGTACATGTGCAAAATACACTTATTTTTCTTTTCTTGAAGTATTTTTGCTAGTCTATGCACTACTGTTTAGTCTGAACTTACAGACACAGCCCAGAGAATGCAGGTTCATGTAAAATCATGATATGTGAAGCTAAAAGGCTGAGTGGAGAAAAAAAAGGGGGGGAATTAAAAGGATACTTTCAGAACAGAAAAATGTCACAGGTAACTGTTATATTGGTACCGAACCCTCTGAGTGTAATGATCTGCCTGCCTGGAGCAGAAACATTTTTATTTATAGTCAGCACCGTGAGAAATCATTAGTCCAGTTACTAGGACATCCATGCCTCGAACAAGTGTCTGCAAACATAAGAAGGCTTTTTGAAAAACCTTCACCCACTACTGCAAGACTGGATGAGACTTATCTAAAAGACTGTTGATGTCGCATTTGATGAAGCAGATGGGTCACTGCTGAGCACACATTATTTACTACCTTGCCAGAGGCTGGGTCTATTGTCAGAGCAACACTTTTGGCCTCCATTGGCCCAAACAGCAAACGAGCAGTGCAGAAATCGAGACTGAAGATCCCATCAAAAGGAGATGGCAAAGAGCTCACTTCATAAGGTTACATTCCATGGAGCAAAGATCTCATATATTCTCATTCACTGCATTTCAAATTTTAATCTTCACAACGTGAAACCATAACCAGCCAAGTCACATGTTCACTGTCTCAGGACTGAGCATGGAGAAGAGGACAAGTCACTGCACCTCTCGGTGACCTAGCACAGAAACAGAACAGGCCTGCATTTTTCAGAACTTTTTCTTCTTAATTATTTCCCCTGCAAAATGAAAATAAGCAACTTAAAGGCAAATTTAAATTAGCATATTGAGGACAGTTTATTATTTATGAGATGGAAATCAGGATCTTGGATGACTGAACTCATTAAAGACTCTTTGGAACAGTTCCCATGTATTTCTTCCATGGTACCCACACAACAAATAATTCACACAGTAATTAATGCCACGTCTTCCCAAACAATACATGCTTCCGACAGGAACTGTTCAAATAGGAAATGCAAGAAACTGCACTAAAATAGCAATAAGCTTAAAATACATACCAGCAAACCCAGAAGTTTTGTGTTAAGGTAATAGGGATGCTTTAGCTGAACTTACTGGGCCAAAGACATGCCTGAATTAGCTCACAAAAGGTCACTGGAGCTAGCAAGGACGAAATTTGGCCAGCCAGGCCTCTGCACTGGCACAGCTTTTGTCTGACCTTGCATCAGGGGCTTGCAACAGACAGCACTCTGTTGTCCTGCCACACAGACTACACAGCGTAGCACAAGAGAAACAAGCCTATTTTCCTCCCTAGCTGTAGCTCGCAGGGCTATTCGCATTGCAGTGAATTAAACACGTTTGTGACTACCTGTAAAAAGCCACTACAGGCATAGCTACACTCTGCAGCGGAGAGCAGCACTGGGGTCCCCATCCAGGGCCAGCTGAGGGACCGGCAGCAGCGCAGCGGTGGCAGCACAGCGCCGTGCCCGGACCGGCCCTCTCAGGATCTCGGAAGATAAAGAGCTCAGGCTCAGGCTGCCACATTTTCAGTGCCTAAGAGCCCTGCACGGCAACACAGGGAACCTCGCCGATGCAGCGGCCTCTCAGGGGCTCCCCTTGTGCTGCAGTGCCACTTCTGAAACGCGGGGAAGAGCTGGGCGGCTCTCGCAGTAAGGAACTGCTTGCTTCCAGCTGCTCTTTGCTGCCAGTGATGGGCTGGTGGCCTCACCACTGCGCTGTGGGGCTGCATTTCAGGGGCAAGCAAAACAAACCAGATGATAGCCACTTGCCATCACTCCCCAGGCAAAGGGGCCTGCGGGGTGGGCAGGGATGCTGTGTTCCCAGCAAATCAGATATTTGTTCCCTTCCAGGGGGTACTCACTCACTCAGCACCTCTGTGAAAACACTGGTCATGTCTTCTAAGAGGAATTCAAGCACAGAGAAACTAAATCTTCCAAAGGAAATCTATGTCAAAAGAGAAAAGGTAAGCTAGATCTACAGATTCCCACATTTAGCATCCTAAAATACAATTTATTCTTTCTTTCTAACCAATAAAGCCATGTAAAGGGCCATGATTTTTCCATGCCCATACATTTAAGTTTCACATCACAGCCACTACCACAGTGAGAAAGAGTCTGCAAGTTACAGACATCAACAGGACACCAGTGGGAAGTACTCCACACTTTCTACCTGACAAAGCAAGAGTAAGGACAGAAGCTAGAAGAGACGAAGCATGAGGGAGGGACATCACTGTTGAGATCCCTGGAACATGTCTGCCAAGAAAAGGACCTCACCTTTTGACTGGAAATCCCACTGTCAGGCAAGCCAAGGACAAACACCCATGAGAGAGCCATCACTCTCACATCCACCTTACTGAACCATGGGATTTCCATCATGTCTCCTTGGAAAACAAGAAGGGACATGAAAAATACAGGACTAATTGGTTCCTCTTTCTGCAACCTCAACAAGCAGCTTCATAAATCCAATTCACTAAGTGGGATGGAATTTTTCTGCCCTCCTTCCTACCAGGCACAGGCACCTGGACATAACTCAGCCTCATGCACATCCAGTGAGGAGGATCTGGTCCAGCTCTGCACAGCAACATCCCCATCTCTTTATTTTGCTCTCTCTAAAGGAGAGCTCTCAAAACAGTCAAACTGGTTTTAAGCTGTTTTTAAAGGGAAAAAGGGAAACAGCAGAAGTTGAAAATGTGCAGCAAACAGAACAGCTGTACTGTGAAAAAAAGCTCTGAAAAAACATACTTTACAATGGTAATTATGACTGATTAACCAATGAGTGTCATCAGTGTGATGGTACAAAGCACACAATACTGTTTCCTACTCAAATATTTGCAGACGTCTCTGACTTTTTATTTTAATGAAATCTCATCTAACAATTAAATTGACTTTGAGAACCATCCTGAGGCTCACAAGAGCTTTCGCTGTCAGAAGCTCTGTCAGATATCTGAACTGCAATTTGCCCCCAATGGCTCCCAGCTTGAGCCAGAGAAATGCTGTAAACATATCCTTTTAGGAGGTGACAAGTCTGAAAAATCACTGCCTGCAAAGACAATGTCTCTGAGAGAAGTTGAGGACCTCTCTGGCTGTACAATTGCCACAGGAATTGTAAGGATCCCCACACCTTGACAAAAACTTTTGCTGCAGATTTTCTGTGCTTCTCAAACATATCCAGGCAACTGCTCTGTTGTGTGATTAAGCTGCTCTCTTCGGCTGGCTAAGCACCTGGAATCCTCTCCTCATTCACTACATATGCATATGACAAATACGGGCTGAAACCACGAAGCCAAAGTAAATAAATCAAATCCTTCTGAGGACTTTTGAGAGCTTCACAGCTATTGGATTGGAAGTAACACAGTTTAAACAATGATACATTAATTGATTACAAATGACAACATGTGAACCCATGGAATTTCTGTTAATACCAAATGACTTTATGATGGTTTATATAAAATGGGAAACTGATAGAAAAGCTTCCATGTGCTAATAACACCCAGATATTTAAGGAAATTGGTTTTGAATGTTGCTGGGCATTATACAAAGAATATTCAATGAGCTGAAGCCTGAGGTTGACCCTTCACTATTGTTTTGTTTTAAGCAAAAATGTCTATTTGCTTTAATAAGAACCCTTTTCAAATAAAGGAAATCACCTCAGATGCAACCCTTATGGATATGCCTCACTGTCATGTTCAATATAGTTGTCTGAGCTCCTGTATTTGTGACATCCTGCTTCCTGTTGGCTCTCACAGTATTTGCCAGATTTTTCCCATGTTTCCTTTAGGTGTCTCCTTGGACTGAGTTTCACTGCATCTAAGAAAGATGATGATGACGGCTCAGTACAGAAGGAGAAGCTGTGTTTTGCCGCAGTCCCATTAATCCCTGAAGAAATTTGGAATCAGAAGACAACCTGGCATGGGTTGTATTTCTAAGCTGGCTGTGAAAGCCACATGCATCTCAAAAGCTAACCATTTCCCCCACCAATCCTGTGTCCCACCCCTGCTGGCTTGGCAGAAGTACTCTGCAATAAGCCCCAACTCTCACCACTCTGAAAAAGTAAAATACTACGGACAGCAGTGAAATCATTAAAAGGACAGGAAACAGACGGGTGTTTGCCAAATGGAGAAGGGCCACATGACTAGGCAAAGAATGTTTATTTTAGCACTCCCAAAGTCTGCTAAAGATAGTAGAGAGTGAAAATAAACGTGAGAGCTATCACACTGAAGTAAGAGGAGTTCACAAGCATCTTTAGGGTAGCAACAAGAGAGGAATTTTGGAGCTGTGTGTCTGAGTAGGTTCTGTACCAGCTGCTCTGACCACCCAAACAATAGGGCACTTTGTGACAGGAGGGAACACACTGAGAAGTGGGGCAAAACCACAGTACCCTTCATTTTGATGGATAACAAAATGCCTATGCCAATAGTTCTATTGCAACTGCTCCTAGACTGCTCCATACATCACTAGATATGGGTCAGCACGAAATTAAGGATTATGAAGTAGGATCTAAACACAGGAAACAGCAAAGTTCCCTGTAAGACTCTGCACAATATACTGAAACATATGCAAACGCCAGTTTCTGAACAGATTTAGCTTTCTTATTTGACCTTATTCCTTTTCAAAACAGTTTCCAGATTCTTCAAGAGAGAAACCTAAATATATTGAAAAAACTTCAAATGCTTTGCTCATGTATTTTATAAATTTTCATTTTTTTCTGAACTGAAGAAAAGAGTTATCGAAGACTGCCAAGCTAATTCCTGAATTTGTTCATGTTTATTGCCCTTTCACAAGTGGCTGACTCAACAGACAACTGAGAAAAGACTAAATAAGTTTTCTCTGGGTGGCATTTTAAGCTGGAGTATTTTAAGAACTGCTATTATGTTGCAGCTGAATATTCCAGCAGACTGTCTGACTCCTTTCTGAATCAGAGTGCCACTACGCTAAATATTTGCACAAATTCCAAGCATCGCCCTGTACATTCTGCACAGAGAAGAGCAATTTTATATCCAGGTAAGCAGTGGCTCTTTACACCAGCACTTGATCTCTAAAAAATGCAATCTTTAGAACAACACCAAAATAGAACTATTTAAAATTATGAATATAGAAATATATTTAATTGTGAATCTAGCAAACTCCATGCTTTCTTAAGATTTTTTTTTTCAAGTGTCATATGTCTCAAACCATAAACAGACATACAACTGCATAGACAGACCTCTTTGTGTAGAGATCGATAAATCTGAAACTGTACAGGAATTAAGGGCAAAAAAAAAACATTTCAAAGCTTTCGAAAGATAGATTTGAACCAAAGTTGCTGAGTTGCTGCTAATGATACCAATTGTCTGGGTTGGAATTTTTTGAGACAGGAAGTTGGTACTTCAAACATACAAACAAGGTCAGTGGAAGACTTCACTGAATCAGCAAAATTCCTCAGTCTTCCAGTCTTTTAGAAAAAAAGCCAGAAGATTTAAAGTCTATTTGTAAGAAAGGAGGACTGAGAAGAAGTAGAGCTATTTTAAAGAGATTACTAAATGTAACTAACGTAGATCCGAATATGTACCTGTGGTATTTGGGGTAGTAGCAGGTCATGAAACTTGGCTCCATAACCCTACTTCTGCAGCATGATGGTTTTCTAAATCACTCTTCAGTGATATGCTGTCTAAAGAAGTCTTATCACAAGTCTTATCCTTTAAATGGTGGTTAGTAGAAACTAAGACTGTTGGGAAGAAAACCACCTTTATTTCTCCTAACTTGCAACTCAAAACCAAAATGTTGTTTTCTGTTTATTTTCAAGAGAAATATACTCTCATGACCAGAGGACTGACTGAATAAAACACACCAACT
Organism: Monarcha castaneiventris obscurior; assembly: GCA_026261815.1. Classification (NCBI taxonomy): domain Eukaryota; kingdom Metazoa; phylum Chordata; class Aves; order Passeriformes; family Monarchidae; genus Monarcha; species Monarcha castaneiventris. The sequence goes on from JAMPIT010000472.1 coordinate 6,397,337, forward strand.
GGAACAAACTTAAAATTCCTTACTCCTTTCTATTTAAGTAATTGTTTTGTCATTAGCTTGCTGACTGATCTTTCACAGCTTATTAACACCTATCAATTTCACAAGTATTCAGTACTTTATACTGTCTGTGCAGAACAGAATACAGGAATCATCTGACTTTCAGGGCCATGAAACGGAAAACTTCAGAGTGCAGAAGCTCAGTATCTTAAAACAAGAATATGGTTCCTCCATAATTCACCCTCTAACTCCAGTTGCAATTACCACACAGAAAGATGCATCTTCCTCTACAAAGACTGGACGTTTCAAATATAAGAGAATAGAAATCATGGACTAAACCTCATAGTCACAGTAATGTCCGTGTATGAAATAGGCAAGATGCCAATCCATTGTCTTTCTGGCCAACCTTTGACCACTGTGAAATCTCTGTCAATTTCAGTGTAACAGAAGTCCTTCTTCTGCCATTTCTCCTTTATGGAGAATGTCTACTGAACTGTCAGGCCCTCCTGATGTGGGAACTGGTTGGAGGAAAAGGAAACACAAGGAAAGCAGATGACAGATGGCAGGACATGAATGCAGTTGTGAAACAGACTGGCCTTTTGTCTTGTCTGCCACAATGCCAGTACAATGCCACACGAGAACACTGGCAGCCTTGATGGCAGAGGACTTGCAGCTCTCAGACTCATGTGCTTAAGCACTATTAAGAATAGTGGCAGTGGAAGAACTGAGAACTCAATTACGCAATTCTTAAGTCCTGATCACAACATGGAAGTCAAGCTCCTTAACTCTCTTCTCAGACATAACAGCTAATGAAAGGTGTCCTTTAAATAATAATCAAGGGACCTGGCCAACAGTGAAGAGCTGGATTCTTTGACCACCTCCTGTTGGTTTCCACTTTTCTAAAAAATTGTGAATTGATAGCTGAAGGAAAGTGGAATAAAGGAGGAAATAACCAGAAAGAGAGAGGGGACTGGTCTTTCTTTTAGTTACTCTCCTGCTGGTAAATGGTGAGGGCGTACTGTAATTTTAACCCAGCACCCTCAGTTTAGGATACATTGTTTTAGAGTCAACTTACTAATTGAAGAAAACAAGTAACACAATTTCCTTTCTATCTCAGCAAGTATTTGTTGTGCCTGTGGCAAGGAGACTGGTGTGAGGGAAGGACAGCCACAGAGGAAAGGACACGCTCTTTGCCAGGCAGGAGGCTGAGAAGTGAAATTCTTCACAGCTGTGTTCACTTCAACCTTCCACTCTACAGGCAGACAGGAGAGAAAATATGAGTTTATCATGCCTATCCAAGATAGTGTGGAGAGACTCTTCAGCATACAGCCCTTGACACAGACCCCCGTATTTCTCTTGGAGTGGGAACAGGCTGTAACTATGAATAGGACAACAGGACATAGTCTAAAGCTGTACCAAGGGAGGTTTAGATAGACATTACGAAAAACTCCTTCACAGAGAGGGTGATTAGGCACTGGAATGGGCTGCCCAGGGAGGTGATGGAGTCATCATCCCTGGAAGTATTTATGGCAAGACTGGACATGACACTGAGGGGGGCACAGTGGTGTTTGGTCAAAGACTGGACTTAATGATCTCAGAAGTCTTTTCCAACCCAACTGATTCGTTGATTCTGTGAAGGTGCAGTTCAGGGTCCCTCAATGCCTCCACAAACACCACTCCTGCTGCGTGCAGGAGCACAGTGCCCATCTCACTCCCACTCCCGTCTCTTGAGAACTACAGTGTGGAACACACGACCAGGGGGCTCAGACCCGAGGGCAGGGACACAGCGGCTGTGGCCACGACACACCGGGCACTTGTGAGCTGACAACAGACAGCACCCGGTTTCCACGGGCTGCGACCGCTGCCCCCCACCCAGCCACCACCAGGGCAGGCGGCACGAGGTTGCTAGAGGCACAGGGAGCTGCCAGATGCACACCAGAGCTGCCAGAGGCGCACCCCGGCCCGCGGGACCCGGGGCCGAGACCCCTCAGGGCCCCCGGGCCGGAGCTCCCCAGCGCTGACGGCTGCGAAGCCGCGGCTCCCGGGAGGCGCCGCACAGGCACCGGGGCTGGGGCGCGACTCTCGCGAGAGAGCCGCCCGCCTCGGCTACGGCCCGCACTCGCAGGGGCCTCTCGCGAGAGCTGGGCCGCGGGCCGGCATGGCCGGGCTGTTCGCGCTGGAGCTGCTGGTGGAGGCGCTGCGGGTGGCGGAGCCGGGCCCCGCGGAGCTCCCGGGCCCCGCGGAGCAGCCGGCCGTGGCGCTGCGCCTCTTGGACTTCCCCACCCTCGTGCTGCGCCCCGCCGCCGCCGCGCCGCCCCTAAGGCCGGGGCAGCCCTTCCCCTTCGGCCGCGGCAAGCGCTGCCTGTTCCGCTGGCGCCCGGACTCGCTTTTCGCCGCGCTCCAGCGCCGCCCGCTCCGCGCCCTGCTCCTGGCGCTGCCCGCCGGCCTCGCCCCGGGCCCTCCCCGCCTCCTGGGCAGCTGCGCCGTGTCCCTGGCCCCCGCCGCCGCCGAGCTGCTGCAGCGGCCCGGGGCTCCCTCCTCCTGCGGCCGCCGCGGCCGCTTCATGCTGCGGGACGCCGCGGGCCGCCCCGTCGGAGAGCTGGTCCTGGGCTACCGCCTCACCAGCCTGGAGGCCGGGGAGGCGAATCCCGCCAGCCCCCGCGCTGCCACACCGCCTGCCACCACCCCTGAACCGCGAGACGACGAGGAGCAGGAGGAGAAGAAGGAAGAGGAGAAGGACGAGGAGGAGAAGGAAGAGGAGGAGGGTGAGGAGCTGGAAGGCAACGTCTTTTGCCCTCCGCTGCTCTATTACAGCCGTGAGCCAGCTGAGCCCCAGCGGTCGCCAGCAACAATGGGGCAATGGGAGTATGTCAAGCCCGAGAGACTGCAGGAGCAGGACAGGGGCCACAGCCCACCACGTCCCAGTGCTGGGCCCTCGCTGCTGCACCCCGCCAGCCCTCGGCAGCCCCCCAACACCCTGGTGCAGCTGCCGCTGCTCAGTGCCTTGCTGGCGGAGCTGTCGGTGCTCACCCGCGGCGCTGAGCCTGCTGCTGCTGCCCACCCCTATCCTGTCTGGCCCTACCAGGCCCCGGCGAGTGGGGACACGGCCCCACAGCCCCCCAGTTCCTCCACTGCCCTCAGGCCTGCGGAGACACCTGTGGGGCCTGGCAGGAGCAGTGAAGCCACAAGCCCTCAATCCATACAAGGCTGTCAAGAGGCCACCTCACCAGGGTCTTGTGGGGTTGGGAGAAGACCCAAGAAAGCTGTGCCCCAGGGACAGCCAGCCTCTGAAAAGAGCTGCAAAGCGAAGGAGAACAGACCTCCCAGAAAGAAATTGTTGTATGGGCTGACAAATACACTGAGGCTACGGCTGCAGCAGACCAACCCTGATAAGCTGATAATTCATGAAAGGAGGGAGCAGTACAGGAAAAAGCAAATAGAGATGCTGAAGGAGAGCAGCCCCTTGTCCAAGAGAAAGCTGGTCAGAAATACTGAAGAACAGCATGTGTCTTGCAGGCATTGTAGCACGGGAGGCAGTTCAAAGCGGAATAATCAGTTGGATAAAATTGTTCAGACTTCATTAGAAAACAGTGCTCTCTCAGAGTCCATTTCTGTGACAGGAGATGTCTCCCCTGGCCTGCAGAAACAGGCTATTGCAAGTCTATCCATAAACGATTCAATTGCAAGCAAGGAACGTTCATACAAAGTAACTGCAGACCCCTTACTGGAGGAAACTGTGTTAAAATCTGCTCATGAGGAAAAGTATTCCAAAGCTCAACTCCCAGCACCGTTCCCATCAGATGCTAATGCAAAAGGAAGTAACGGCGATGCAATACACTTAATCCATCATAAAACCATGGAGCATGATGATGTGTCTGTTGTAAGTGGTCATAAACTAAGCCCCAGCAGGAGTGTTGAAAACAACTCTGAATTCATATACTCGGATGACTTTGTTGCTAGTCCAGAGAACACAGTTTATTCAGAAGAGTTCACCAATGCTGAGTGTACAGACAGAGACTCAGAAGTTCTTGACAGCAGTCCTGAACCTCTGTGGCATGAAAGCCCGAAGCGAGATAGGTCAGATACAGAGCCAGAATCCAGCAGGTCCAGAATTTCAAAGACAAGTCAAAGAGCTCAAAGTACTTCAGATCTTGTGCCAGTTCCTTCAGCTTCATCTCCAGTCCAGTCTTTGAGGAGAAACCGTGACTTTAAAACTAGCAAGGGAACTAGTGCTGAATCTGCTGGTTCACTTAACCTTGCTGAGATGGAGGCATCATTATCAGAAGAAGAGCAGAAAGCCCAACAGATGAGTAAGGAAGAGAACAGGCGTGATCGACATACTAAATTATCTACACTGAGAAGCAAACAAGTTAAATCTGATACTGATCTGGGTATAGGAAAGGGGCAGATCTCTGAAGGACAAAAGCAGTCTGTGACTCAAGTTAGCTCTTACTTGCCATCTGACATGTCTGATCTTGAACTTAGTGTTCTGGAAAACAGTATGTCAAACGAAGAAGATGATTTTCTGGAAAAACTACATGGTTCTAATCAGTACAAAGACATCAGTGAACTTGTAATAAACAAGCTCTCAGGATACACTATGTAATTATAAGCTTTTACTGTCTGGATTAAGATAAAATATTTACACTTTGTAAATCCTGTTACATTTAGCTGCACTATGTGCAAGTTAATTTAAGATTTTATCATGCACATTTATTACATCAGTGAATTTAGTTACAAGATTTTTAAAATAAACTATTATTTGAATCTCTAACACTTGGTGTCTACAGTGTGACTTCAGTGTCATTATCTTAGCCCAAAAGTAATCCAAACAGCACATGAAACATAATTTACTGTCAAAGCAGAAATGAAGACAGAAGCAGCAGAAACAGTCAGTACCCACAAAAGTTGTCCAGGGTAGAAGTAATAACATGCTACCAAAACAGCCAAGTACAAAATTCATTCCAAACCGAACATAAGGTTTCATTCCTCCTAAAAATTTCCAAGCTTCCTTTTCATTACAAATAGTTACTTAAAACATAGTCACAGCCAGTAGCAACACAGAATTTTATCAGCTAGTCTGCGTAATGATGTGTTTGTTTCCCTGTTCCATCACTAAATACAGTGACCAGAACTAGATGAGCCCTTTCAGAGTTTCATAGGTTGAAGTTTCTCATTTAAGTCAGATTTTCACAATTTATTATAGAATAGTGTAAGAATTATTGGTGACAGCAAATTTATATAATCTGGGAAAGCTTTAAGAGGTGGATGGAAGTTACTTGACCTTGAAGACTAAGGGTGTGCAAGGAGCAGGGAAAAGCACAGTAAATCTTAAACGCTTCACAACTCCCTGATTGCATTCTGTGACTGGGGAAAGAGGTGGGGTCAGCACCCACAGTCCAGAAACTTGGAACAAACGAGCATATTATGTCATGATGTAAAGATGCGAGGTAATGAGAAATTTGCCATGTCTCCTTTGCCATTAAGATGGTTGAACTGATGTTTGCTTTTGATTGCAGGTTTGATTTTTATGGCTTCCAGTTTAATCACTGAACTTAATGTCCTCTGTTTAACGACAGAGGTTTCTCTGGAGTCCATATCCCTATCAGAAATATTAGGGATGTTTTTTGACTTGAATTTCTGCCTTAGTTTTTAGTCTCATGAAGCCCGCTTTCCCCTCTCTCTGAGTAGTTAATCTCCTATGTCAGCTTTACATTCCTAACTATCAATTAGGACAGTTATCCTCAGGGTTAAATGACAAGTCTATCGACTCCCCTTTTTTTTATAATTTACAATCTGACTTTTTCCACAACTTTTTACTTTCTCACTGTAATTTTCCATGTACTTTACTGCAAGAGCCTGTGTTTATACTTTTAACATCTTGGAGGAATTTTTTCCTTTCCCTCCTACTATGTGTTTATTTTGTAGGAATGACAGTACCTCTCCTATTTAAAGTATGAACATCTGTGAGGATTATTGGAGGATCTAGTATTGACTTCTGAGAACACCACTACTAGTATTTTTAATCTAAAGGTAAGCAGCTGAAATTACCTATATAGCAAAGGAATCTCTGGCCAGAGCAATTCCTAAATGTTATTTAGAGTGTCTTTCACCAGCTACAATTTTAGACCAAAATATTTTTTCCTTTTTCCTCTAATGTCATGGACTTCTTTGATACAGTTGGATTCAGACTGTCATTTATACCTGGCAGTAATTCTGATTTTTTTGTTGGAATAATGTCTTGCACTTCTCATGAGTAAAACTATCATTAAAATACAATGCTGACCAATGAGTTGCTAATGCTACAAGTCCAGAATTTGAAGAACATTATTTAAGAAAATTTTAATTTAAAAATAAAAGTTTATTTTCAACCCCAAATGGGTTGAAACCCAAGGGCAAATTTTCAATCTTTTTTCTATCCCCTATTCCATCTCCACTTTTCAATTTACAGAAGCAAATAAGGTAGGAGCAATATTTCTTTTGTTTAAATAATGAAACTAATCTCTTTTCAGTTAATTTTATTTGAAATAACATTTCTAATGTTTACTGTGTAATAGCATTTATAATTTTATCAGGAGAACGATGAAAATGACAGAAAATGCATACTAGGTAGGCAGTAGGAGACATTACACAAGAACAAAACTGCAGCATCATGCTTGCATGGTTTAGTTTGTTTTTTTCTTTTCAAACACAGACCCCAAGTAGTAATTATTGCATGGAGAGGTTAGCAGATAGTTTCTACCCTCAGGTATTATAATATTTTCAGATATTACTATCTTGTTGTGAGAGTAAATGAATTTTTACTTAACATTCAAACAGCAACTCTCGGTCAACAAAAATGGGAAATAACTTTATTATTATTAACTCATAAACCTTCCCTTCTATTGACAAGAAATAGCTGCTAATGACAAGAGGACTCTATGTAAACCCAACAGAAAAAAACCAGATATTTACTACCAATAGAAAATATTTAAAAATGGTAGCAACAAACTCCCTTTTGTACAATTTCTGTAAACATCTACACCTACATTATACCAGCTATCCAATTTTGTCATTGTAACTTTCATCCTGTACCCCTGTTATCAAGTAGTTAGGATCAGAGGTTTAATAAGAGATTTCTCTAATGGAGGTATTACACCATTCTTTCATAAAGACATTGTTTCTAAATTTTAAGGGCTGAATTGCATGGATGATGTTTGTGCAGGGGATATGAGGATAAGCTGGGAGAAGCAAATAATAGTAGCATAGACACTGCAATTCTACACCCATTTCTATGTAACTGTCCCAGCAGTAGCATAAATACTTATCTCATTGACTCATTACATCTAAAAATTTCCTTGCTCCACACTATTGAACAGGAAACTATAGTCACTTCAAATTCAAGTTTTATACTGTTCTAAACTTTAAACTTTACTACGGCAAAATTAAAAGGTGAGAATTACTTACTTAAACTTATTATAGATCCTCACTAAACAAAGCATCTAATTGCTTACTTTAGACTTGTTATTTTTGCAACATTGCTTTAAATCTGTATGATATTTTAGAAATAAGTTAGATAGGTGTTCAAAAAGAGTTTTGTTGCTTAAGTTAAGGGTGGTTAATCTGCCCAAATAAAATTGAACTTCATGTTTTACAACAAGACCTAAAACATGAAATAAACTCTTAGATCTACACATTAATTCAGATTTTATGACTGTGGCTATAATGCTTTTTTAACAGTTATTTCAGCATACTATTTATTGAAGTAAATTTAGATAACGACTACTATGTAACTGATGATGCAATGGGAAGAGCAGGATACCAAATACTGATAGTTTCTGGCACTTCTCCCCTTCTATTGTAATATTTTCCTGCTGCTAAGTACTTCTTACAAGTCTTATTACTTGGTGGCTAAGAACAGTGCTAAGGAGTCTCAGCCAGGTAGGTTTCCTCAGCTTCATTTTTTTTTGTCAGTTCTCAGCGCTCTGATTAGATGACACAGTTTCTTTTCTGTGATTTCTCTAATGATAGCTCCTGCCAACTATTTTACTACTTGTAACCCCTTCATCATTTTGGAAATCCTTTCCCTCAGTTTTCTGATATTCTGTCCAGCCTTGGTTAACTGTGCAATTGAACTTCTGACTCATTTTTACTACTTTCAATTTTCTAGGTCCCAGTATGTTATGATGTCTGTTATTGTAATAATTTTGTTTCTCTTTGTCTAAGTTGCTGCTCAGAGTTAAATGCTAGTCATCATTTAGAAATCTTTGGAAGTTTGCTTTCCTTTTCTCAGCATTTGTCACCAGCATCTACTTTACTACCTGCTCATCTCTGATTGTCTAAAGAAAAGTAAAATAATTGAATCCTATATTTACACCTTAAAAGGTTTTGTTAACTTCTACATGCAGGACCTTCACCAGCTGCTGTGTAACACCACTCATTCAGAGCTGTAGAATGACTGTCCAGGACTGTGAACATTTTGCCTGCAGTTATCATTTGCCATGGCAGACATCAGGCTTCTCTTCCTCTACCAAACCCTGCCTTTAATCCTTTCCTAAAGTTTTGATTTCCAAATTAACCTTTCTTCTAAGATGATTGAGGCCATCTCTGTGAGAACAGATGTTGGCTTTAATTTAACATGCATTTAGCACTAATGGCAATCACATCTGCTATAGCTCACATTTGCTAGCAGATAGCTGCTTTCATTTTCCATCCTCTCTTTCAGTCAGTATACTGCTCGATTTTAATTTCAGTTTTGTTCACATTGAGGTTCTTCCCTCATGTTTAATCCCTTGTATGCATGCAGTTCTGTTATGCTGAAGTCACAGACAAGCTGCAACTTCACTGTCTTTTTCTTGTCTGGCATTGACATTCACCTGCATTAAACTGTTTTTGCTTTGGTTTGGCTTTTATGATTTCACTTGTCTGAATTTCGTATGGCAATTGTAATGTAAACCTCCCCTGACTTTACAGAATTGCTTGCATATTCCCAGAAGCATAGTCAGTGTTCTCTATTGTTTTCTAGAGGATAAATTTGAGTGTCTCATGCTGGAGAAAACAGTATTAATCTTCAATTCTGCAGAGACCTCTGCAAGTGATTCATTTACCAATTGTTTAAAATAACATGGCTTGGTAGAGGAAGTGATTAAATAACATCTGAGATACGTATTACTCCTAACTAAATGAACATTTAAAGATTGATTCAGGTACAGAAAATAAAAAAACCCAAAGCCAAACAAACCCACCTTCCCTCCTCAAACAACAAAAAACCTCCATAAAACTAAAATGTTAACTAAAACAATTTCAGATGTCTATTATATGTTTTTATTCTAATCATAGACATTTTACAAACATTTTGGGTATTAGCCTAAAAGATTTCCTTCATGCCTTCATGTTTTCTATGTATCTATTAACAGAAGGTAGCAGGTTTTTAAAAAGAAGTAAAGGTATTTAAATTGTCAAATCCCCTGAAATTCCACGAGAATTAGTCACCTCAAAAATGGTAACTGGAATGGAAACCCATGCAGAGGACTCTAGCCGTATTATTGCCTGGAATGCAAAAATGTTTTTGAAAGAAGATAAGTCATGCTTCAACGAATATTTTCAGAGGTATTTGGAAAGTTTAGTGGTATCATGATTGAAAGAAACTCCCTTGGTGTCAAGGATATTCCAGCCCTTTTTCTCTTGTCGTTAACTGTTGCCAGATTCAGTATTTTTCCTGTCCCTTATGCTTATGTACTGAGTACATAACCTTTGACTCTTCCCTGAATTTCAATGCCAGCAGGATATCCAGAACCTTATTTCAAAGACATCTCCCCCTGCCCACCCCATCATGCCTTTCATCTTGATGCCTTGCCTGATTCAGTTTCTCATCATGTATTGCATGCCATCTTTAGAATTCATCTTGCCCTACTTATCATTCAGAAAAACTCCTGACACTTTCAGACACTTTCACTGATTTGTTCTTATCTTTGATATCAAAAAGTTCTGACCATTGTCTGCTGGGCTCTGCATGGTTTATCCCCTTCCTGCTTCTGTGAACTTTAGTTTCCTTCTCTGCACCCATTTCTACGTAACTCTACCTTCATCCATTAAAAAAAAAGAAAGAATTTGCTGTACATCTGTGTTTCTTTCTTTCATATCACCCTCTGATCTTCCTGCCTTGTGGGTACCTGTATAGCCTAGAGCTCTTGTCCACAGGAACATGCCAGACGTAAAATTTTAGATAGAAACCATCAGATCATGTCTGATCTTCTCTACATTGCAGTCCTTAACATTTCATATGCTTACTCCTGACAGCTGATGTCAACACTGGGATACGACTAAGGTACTGATCAAAATTTAATGGCATATGTAGTGAAGGAAACTCTTCAGGATGTATTGTCAAACCTTGCTAACATCAAACACAGTATGAGGAAAGCTCTGATATACCATGGGATGCAGTTTTAATTTTCTTATCCATAACTCTAACAAGTTTCAGCAACAGAATTACTGTGTGCATGAAAATCTGTTTGTTAACAGCCTTCTGATAGTTGCAGGTCTTTCATCTCCTGCTGCTTCTGCAGTGCTACTCCACAGACCTCCGAACATTGTGTGGCCTTATTTGTAAAGGGGAATAGACACTTAGGGTTTCTTCAACACAACCTTCAACAGGGGTCAGGATCCTTCAATAAAAAGGCAAGAATTCAAATTCAAGGTACTTCAGTACATTTCCTACATACTCATTTTTAATAACAAAATACTGGAGCACATTCACCATTATCAAAACCTTTCATCAACAGGGGATTTGGTTCATTTTCAATCACAGCAGCAGATTTACTAACGTGATGCTTCCCTGGTACTCATCACTGTTACAACACCAGTTTTTAACTGCATTCTTTTTTACAAATTTTTAGCTATTGATTAAATTCTGTTGAATTACACACGTGCCATGTGAATTTAGTGTGCCTTGATACAGCCAGTGCTTGGAAAGCACTTACTGCAACAGAGTCCTAACTGAAATTTGCTTTTTGTTTTTCTGAAACCTTACAGCAGCGCAGTAGTCAGCTAAAGAAGCATCCTTTGTCAGTTACTGGCATCACATTTATATGTCCAGAACAGTGAGTCATGGCCAAACTTAGAGAAGTGTGTCAAGTTGGGGGCAAAGTTCCACATGTTACTCTGAAACTTTATTTGCTTCTCTTGTAGTCTTAAAATGGAACTGAAATTTTGTTTCCCCAGCCTCTATGAGATTTCTAACAAACAAAAGGGAAGACAAAACTAATTTTCTAGGAAGTGTCCCTGTCTTTTTAAACACATACCAAACCTAGACACAGAAAAGGTATTCAAGGAATGTTTACAGAAACCATTTGAGAAATATTTCCAAGCACTTTCCCATTCCACTTAACATCCCAAATAATTTGAGAACAGCGTCCTTCACTGTACTTACTACTTCTACTTCTGATCTCAACAGGAAGAACTGTGAAGATGCACACTTTGTTTTGGTTTGAGTTTAGCAATAGTGTAGATCCCAGCAGTCCTGCTTTTACTGGAGCCATTTCACACAGGCCTGCCAACAGTTCTTCAACTGATGTAAATACCAAAGTTATGGATAAAATGTACAGCAGAAAGCAGAGTAAAGCTGTACTGATGCAACAGTAACGAGAGTTTGATCCCTGTGCTCCAGGACAAAGAAAGTATATGTTTCTGGAACAGCTCCATAGGCCTTGCATTTTGATCCATGGGACATTAAAATGAAGACAGACAATAAAAGGAAGGAGGGAGTAAGTTTTAGGAATGAGTCCCTCTTGGATGGAACCTAGTTTCATTTGCTTCTCCCCCTGGCTAACTTAAGCATCTCAACTGGTCTCTCAACTACCTTTCTGATTGGACAAGGAACAATTTGTCTTTTAAGACAATCTGAATAAATATTGCTAATATATCAGAAATAACATTTTGACTATTCCTGCACAACACACCACAACTTGATCTTTTCTTTCTTTTCAGTTTGGGAATTGTTCTGGATAAAACCAAGCAGTACACACAGAAACACACATATCACCACACACCCTTTGATACCCCAATTAAAGACAACAAAGTAAAGCAAAAACAACCGAAGAAGCAAAAAGGAAAGCCCTGCCCCTCAAAGTTTAGAAATTGCTGGAAAGTCACCAGTGGTGACAGGGATTCCTTGTTCTTTCTTTATTTTCCTGACAGCATTGGGGAACAGCAAGAATTTCAGTAATCTAGTAAGTTAAGTGTCAGTAATCTAAAGTTAAGTGCAAAACTGTGTCTTGAACCTAATGCATCAGCTAAGAAACCACCTGTTCCCACTCAAGGAAGTGGTCAGGAAATCCATCAATCACCACATCATCTATTATTACACCCTATTTTCCGAAAGCTGTCTTTGTGATTGTCCTCAGTTCCTATGTCTACAAGGGCAGCTGTTTCTGTCTTTCAGTTATCATGCTTGTTACTCCTGAAGAGACCTAAATAATTGTGTCCATTTCTGCATGACAGCTCCCTCTTGCCATTTACTCAGAGCAGCCCAGATGTCTGCTCTTACAAGAATCTTCTGCAACCACTTCATCTTCTGCTCCTTCATTATCCCACATACAGTCACAGAATCAGCTACAAGAAAAAGGCCAACTGGCAAGAAAAAGGCACTTCTTCATGTGCACAACCAAAAGGGAAAAGAGCTCCAAGCATGCAGGCAGGCAGGGAAGCAGGGTCCAATCCATGCCTGCAACTTTACCAAGCTTTAGTGATCATCCTCCCTTTCTGCCAAGGATAGGCCTGGAGCTCATGACACAGCACAGTGAGTGTATTTCCGGGCCTAAAAGGTCCTAAGCAAGCGTTCCAGAATTATGAAGTGTGTTGATGCACATCTTCTCAGTGTGTATGCTTTCTTGCCTTTCATTAACTTGCTATACTCAGGGGATTTCCTGCATTTTTTTGTCCTGTTAACATCTACTCTAACTTCCTAGTTTGGGTATCCTATCCCATACTGAAGAAAGCATTTGCCTCAGGACAAGTGTTACTTATATTGCACATACTGATATGACAAGACAGTGTGACTTGAATTACCTCCCTGATTGGATTACAGTTTTTACAATCTCATAAATTCTGATTTTTCAATGAGGACTCACTAGTTTATTGAAGTTAAAAAGCTGTTTGGGTCTTGTGGGAATTTATTACTTTACGTGGATTAATACTGAAGCAATTCTTTTTACATTATTTAAACACTAAGATATGCATATCAAACATTTGCAAAGTACACGTAGCAATTGTCCCAGTAACATTAGCACAAACATCGTCTGCTGCAATCCAGCACCCAATATGTGGACATAACTATTAGGAACCATCTGGTGACCTGGCACTTGCTGGTACCGGAATGAAATTTTAATTAAGTTTTATTATCAGAAAGTGTAAGTGACAGCTCCCACTTGAAACCTCAGAGCCAGTAAACTGTCCAACTAAAGAGAAGGATGTCACCCAGTTAATGGGTTGGATCACACTGCTTGATTACATACTTTGTAAGTAATGTGCTCCTTCCCCATGTTCTTGGGCATAAATTGCTTGTGCAGTTGGAATTTTAAGAACTGACCATATGGCAGATAAATTGGGAATCACACTGCAATTTACTGAGGACAGGGCAATACAATAGATGAGTCACTCATTCCCCAGGTTTGGCATGCCAGGATTGCATCTTGTGCAAAACAAAAGCCCAAAGGAGAGACTATTTGTAACAATAAGACTATTCCAGCTACCACTGTACCTGCATTTGGGTTTACCTGGAGCTGTGAAACAAAGCTCAGAAGTGTAAGAAAACTCTCCTGCCCCAGCACTCACCTTACTATCAGACAGTGATTCATTCAGGTATGGGCCCTCAGAGTCCCAGAATAGCAGCCCATCAGCACCAGATGAACAAGCCCTAGATTTCCTGTCCTCTCTCAGCCATTGGTAACTATTACTGCTATCTTTAACATTCAGTATGTAATACTAAGGGTCTATCAAAAAAATGTCACCTCATCCAAAAATGGCTCATCTTTTCTATATTACAGTTGAGTTATAATTCTAGTTCCACTAAAGGCATTGACTCTGCAGGTACTGACCCATGAAGGTTATTAAAGATCTCAATTTTGCAGTCAATAAACCAATTTGCGATTCAATCATGAGCACCTGGAGAAGGTCTGTTCTGCCTATACCTCCTCCAGTTGTCTACGCCAGAATCAGAATTTGCAAATAAGAAAATTAAATCCAGATTGTGACCCTTTGCACTTTGGGTTAATCCAAGAAAATTCCACAGATCCACACTGCTGAAGAGAGTCACAGTTTCAATCTTTGGATAATTTCTCCAGTGCACTTTCACAAATATGCAGATACACTTGAGTTTGCAACATTAACCTTGAAATGTCCATCAGCTTAAGAAGTAGAGGATTTCTCTACATTAGTTTTTAAAGCTTCAGCAATTCTCTTTTAGGAAAAGTGACTGCGCAGACAGAAATCACTGCCATCCTCTGCGCAACCAAACAATCACAGTTTTTAGATTAAGCTTCATTGCACAAATATAATGTTGGTTATTGTTTATATTTATGCTTTTGGAGCATTTTGTGTTAAATAATGTATTTTTCACTCAAAATTATTTCATTTAGGCCCTATGTTTAGTAAGGCAACAAGCTTTGTACAAACAAAAACTATTGTCAATGTTGAAAAATGCTAACATAAATTGACTCTACTCCTAAATTCAAGCAAACATCAGTAGCATAATCCTTTTCTCAGAGTAAGCTCTGCTTGGAAACTAAATGGCCAAAGTGTTCCCAAGGGCAGCAATTAGTATTTTAGCTAGTGGATTCATTTGAGGAGACTCTTGTAAATTTAATGAATTCCCCAGTAGTCAATCCATCATAGTCACTAATATGCTGGCAATCTTGCTACTGATAATGTTGCCAATACATTATAAGCCCTCATTTATTGCCTTAAATTTTAATTCAATGAATTCTGCATGTGAACTCTTCTCAGATGGTGATACTTTGTGCTAAGGCAATCACAGATGGGCCATTTGGGAGCATAACAACACTGAACTCTGTACACTTGGCAGGATGTCACCGGGAAAGCAAGACATTTCTCACCCAAGATTCTTTATCTCTTACCTCCCTAATACTTGTGCCTCTAAACTAAAACATAATTAGATCTACCCCTTCTGGGCTTCATTTTATGGATTAGAGGAAAGCACAGGGGAGAGATCTGAGTGAAAACTCAGGCTCCGTATATATTCAGCCAGCTTTTAGATGTGAATATGGAAGTGCTGAATTCAGCAGTGACATACAGAACTACAGGCAATAGTGCTTGAAGAAATCAAGAATTCATCTAACCTATCCCCTTGCCCTAAGGCAAAAATCAACTTGTACCTATATCAGTCCTGACAGACTTTTGTCTAGCTCATTTTTAGAAAAAAAAAAAAAAAAATCAGTAAGAGAGATTATGCATCTTCCCCAGGCAGCATATTCCTGTGCTTAATTATCCAGAATGTTAAAAGGTTTTCCCAGTGTCAAAGCTCGGTGTCCTCTGATACAATTTAAGTCCATTATTTTGCCTCTTAAATGTCACAGACAAAGAAAGCAATTTTTTCCCTTTCTCTTAAAGAGAGCTTTCTGTATTCTAAGGACTTGTCTTTCCTCTTGTTTCTCTGGACCAAGCAACCACAACTCTTTCAGCCTTCCCTCACAGGTCAGTGGTCGTTCTTGTTGCCTTCCAGTAAGAGCCATACACATCTTCCTTGGAATACAGGATCCTAAGCTACACACTGTCACTCCAGTGAAGTTTCTCTAGGACCTCGTAGGAACTCGCACAGCTTTCAGTCTCTCCCTGTTTAGTTTTATCTGCAAGTAACCCATGCTCCCTCTCCTATCAATTACTTTCTAATGAAAAGCCTGAATATGCGCAGAGTCATAACAGACCCTTAAAATGCCTCACTACTGCTTACCACCATTTGATCAGTGACCCATGGAGAACTATGCACTGAGAACACAAAACCAGCCACATGAGAAATTTCACATCCAGAGCATGTTTCCCCAGCTTATCTGCAGGAATGTGAGAGCATTCTTATGTCAGGACTTGTGACATCTATTGATTCTCCCCATCAAAACAGCCTGTCTATATGGTCATAGAAAAAAATAGATTAGTCATATCTGATATAACTTCTTCTTGACAAATCCATGCTGGCCATTATTCCTCTCCTTGTCAACTTTCTGCACTAATACAATGTTTATGTGATTATTTGTTACAGCATTTTCCCTCGCAGATTTCAAAAGAAAACCAGTCAGGTAACATGCAGGTAATTGGTAGTAAGGACATTCTGTCCAGAAAAACAAATGAGTAAGGGAACAAAACATACCTCAGTGGCTTATGTCTATAAGCAACCAAAACTCTAATAAAACAAAGTGCAGTTGAATGGAAAAAAACCAAAAAACCTTAAGTGAGACTAAAGAAATCCTTTATGTCCCTTACTTGTCTTTAGTAATTGTTAAGTTAGACCCACTAGAACACAAAGAAACTTACATTGTTAACATAAAACCATAGCAGTATGATCAGACCCCTTCAAATCCCTGAACAATTTTGCCTTAACAGGGTAACTTTAAGTGCTGTCAAACTACACTAACAAGACATGCAGTTCAAGAAGCTCTGAAGAGAAGTAAATATTTACATGAGTCAGAGTAGAAGTTGCATTTCCACTAAATAGAAAATGCATTTCTATGTAGGCTGGAAGCCACTTTTGGTACAGATTTCTTACCATCAATATTTAGGAAGACATTTCCTTCCATGTGTAATCAGAAAGAGCATCAAGCACCAGCTCTTGCTGGCAACAGAAGAACTCGTATCAGAAAGGAATTCAAATGCTTATGGGGACATAGTACTTGGGCTATGTAAAAAATAATAAACTAAGCAGGCCCAGAGCACAGCCCTGTGCCCTGGTACATGCACAGACACGCTGTTGAACAGCCTGCAGCTCACCAGCTGGGCTTTAGTTGCACCCAGCAGCCCTGTCCACATGTGCAGGCATGGGCTGGGCGACAGCATGGGCTGGGGCCAGCTGCCAGGAAACAGACCACATAAGACTGTCCCTGTCTAGAAGAAAAAGAATGTGAAGATGTTGAAATGATCGTGACTCCTCCACTTGGCGACGGGCTGGAAGGTAGAGTAAACACAGCCTGCTGTATTTACTATTACACATGTAGCCTTGGAGACCAGACTGGAAACAGAAAAGGTTTCCCAAAGCACTGTAAAGCACCTTACTGAGAATTTGCGACAAGCTCAGAGCATGAATCTATCCAATCCCCTGGTGCCATTTCAATGCTGCATTTTTGGTTTGCCTGGAAGTAGAGCTTGCTCTCTGCTCACATCAAAAGGCCAGGCTAGGCATCCAATGGTTCATATAGAAAGGGCAGGGAAAAGAAGCCAAATCCCTACAGGCCTTGCCCACAGATCCTAGTGCATGCCTGTGTAGAGCAGCATACCTCCCTTTTTTTCCCATTCAAGAACTGCATTTTCCTCTTCACATTATGGCATATTCCAGTCCACAATGTAGGAGAGATTGGTATAGATCAGTTTTTCCTATGGAAAAGCATAATCTCAAAGTTATCTTTTCTCCCCAAAGGACAGGGCCCCTCCAAATCACAGGTTTTGTGGCAGAGTCTTGAATGTAGCTGGAAGGGCACACATTGCAGCTCTTCACATGAACTTCAAAAATAAAGCAGAAAGTGAAACTGAAATGTTCTTGCTTACAAATCCCACTGTCTCCAGTCTTTATTCTTTTTGTATCTGAGACCTCCAGAACTGCTCTTCTTTCAACCAAGTAGAACCAATTCACTTAATCATTGACTTGAACCTCCCTCTACTAGTTATTTTCACTTGTGTATCCCTTTATTACATTTTACCTTCTTACCAACGTTTAAGCATTCTCTTTTCCAAAGTGACAAGCTCTTTCACAGCTGGACTCAGATTATATTCTCCCCAAATAAAAAGCTGCAACATCCTTCTTTAACTTTTAAAACTGTTCGGATTCAAGACTCCACTGTGTCACACACTTAATGCAAAAGACAGATAGCTTTGCAAAACTTTTGAGTTTTCCATTCTTTCATTTTGACCATTCAGTTGGCACTTTCATGCCTAGAAAATAGTTCTTCAGGAGAACATTTTCCATTTATTGTTATCTGAAATACTACTGTGTATTGAGCACCAGTATGGATAAAGCTGAATGACAGCTTGATCAAAGACAAAAGTTAGGTTTAATGTCTCAGCAAACACTGGTGTAATCTATAAAAACTAAAACAAGATTCTTCATAGTCCAAGAAGAGAGTATTTCAAGATTTTTTTAAAACATTATTTCAACAATAATATTGTTAAGAAAAGCATATGGCATACAACAGATGGACTGACATTTGCATTTCAATAAAGGAAGAGAGCTTTAAAAGTTATGGACTTTAAAACCAGCAGCAGAATTTGCAAAGCTAGAACAGAGCTACAGCATGCCTTTCTTCACTGAGCTTATGCATGACTCTAGCTTTAGTGGGTTTAATAAATCATTCTGTATTGTATTCACAGTGAATTTTTAGAAGTATCTATCAAACAGATACTTAACTTCTGTATTTAGAATTAATTTTGCTTTAACCATCCAAAATGTATCCTTTAAATACACACTTAAACGTAATGACTGGAGTAGGAACTGCAATTTTTAACGTATAATTTTCCCCACAACAATATCAGCCCATTCCTATTTCACAAGGGAAAAAGCACCACCCATAAATGTTTTTTGCATTTTGTGGGTCAGTTTGATTTCACTGTTCCTGCATAATCGTAAGATGTGATACAAGAGCTTCGTATGTTTTTTCTTAATACTTTCCCTATAGAAAGCTATTCCACAGCGACTGGGTTAGCACAGAATACATTTGTGTGATACGCTCTTTTTTCTATGGCCCATCATAAGAAATTAAGTTTTGACTCTAAACTTCGTTTCTGTTCTCAAAAGAATAAAGTACAATGAGCCAAATCTGGAGCGTATTTGCTGAGATGGTTTGGGATTTCAGTAACTATTGCTTTAAGCATGGATGTAAAGCTTATAATACAGTTCCTATTACATTATTCAGGCTTGAATCTACTATAGAAAAAGTGAAGTTTTAACTTGTAAACAAAAGATAAAAAAGTTCTTTAGTAAGTCAGATTTCTCAAGTGCTTGGACTGGAGGCTTCTTGGCAAAAACAAGAGCTTTGCCTTCTGTGTTACTCTCCCTTAGGCAAAAAGACAAGTTGCCTGCTTTTACAGCGTGGAGATACATTCATTTGATGTTAACTCTTAGCTGGAACCTCTCAGATTTAACAATAGAAGCAATTACTCAGTGCAGGCAAGGAGGTCGGGAGATGCAGATTGACAACAATATGAAGAATCTGTCATCTCATTAATGCATTTAATAAGCATATTTTTCGAGTCAGCTATTCTTAGATTAATTTCCTTTGGATGCACCATATTTAAAGGTGTTAGCCCTCAGAGCATACAAATTCAAGAGTAAGAAGCTGTAAATTATGGAACAGATTTCCCTTCAGCAGAGGACAAACTGGAGAAGCTATCACAGAGCCAGAGCACAATAAAGCCTGTCTTTCAAAGATAAGCTGAAAAGACCTTTCCATTGGGAACTAACCACTTAGTTAAATAATGATATGCCAAGATTTAAAAGCTGTTTTATCTAGGACTTTACAAAGTAGGCTGTACTGGGTGTAACTAAAGGTCCAGTAAAAATTCTTAAGAGAAGGTCACATGTACGATAGCTCTTCCTCAGTGTACTTGCAGCCCTTGCTGGTGCATTGGCCCAATGATGCAACCTTGACAACACGCTGATGATCCCTGCAGTGCTAAAGTAATCATTTCAGCCAGCTGCACCCCAGACACCCTTGCTCCTTCCTTTTATCCTGTGGGAAAGCACACATGGCATTCTCTCAGATCCTTCTGACTTTATTGTCCACGGACTTGTGGTGGAAACACAGCCCTTCTTCCAAAAGAGAGATGGCAAAAGCAAAGGATAATTCACAGCACACACTTCAGTTCCAATTTCGGAAAACAGATCAGGCTAACTAGATTTGAAGCACTGGAGATACTTTCAGCCTGACCTGATGGTTAAGATACACCAGATCAACTAAGAAGGATTGTAAGTTTAAATTAGTTACCTTTAAATTATAGTCATTGTTCTCAGCAATCAACACAAACCATTAGTCAGTCTTTATTTCCAGCGCTACTGTGGTGAACTTTGAGTCTTAGATGAATGCTGAATTAACAAAAGATACTTTTGAAGCCTGTGAGTAGCATCTTTTTCTGCTGTCTAGCCTGATCAAGAATGGCACTCTGTCCATCTCTTGGGTGCCAAAAGCATTGGGCACTCAGTTAATGTTATTTTTCTAAATGACTGATTCTTTTCCTAAGTTTCTACACTGGCATTGGCCATGAGGTACAAGCCACAGGGAAAGTTGCTTCTCCACAAGCCCAGCCGAACATGCTCTCTTGAAAGCAAGATGAGCTCATTTATATGGATGAGCAGGGCAAATGAAGAGCTGGAGTTACTGACAGCATGCTGGAAAAGCTCTGGTTTTGGAACAGCTGCTGGCAACATGAAGGCTCAGTGATCAGGCACCTCCATTCCTACCTTCGCACAATGCCCCAACCTACTGTGAAGTTGTGAAAGGCTGTGAAACATTGCAAAACTAACTGAAGGGAAAAAGAGATCACTAGGCCTATAAAATCTTCTATTGTTTAGCACTGGTTCTAGAAATAGCCAGAATATGTAGTTTCTGCCAGTCTCTTTTAGTCCCCTTAGAGTCCCTTTCTATAAAAAGGTATTTATTTTTCCCTTAGATAGCTCTGAGTTCATAAACAATAGAAGTTATTCATCGTTGTCCAGTTTTGAACTTCTTCCTCTTCACAATAGATTTTTGAATAATAAATACTCATTTATTGACCTAGAAAATCTGACTTTTTGCAAGCTTTTTCACTCACGGCAACACAATCAAATACTGCATTTTTGTCTGCATATTCTCCACCCTCAAATACCCATCCTCCTATAAAAATACTACAGGTAACAATAGTAATAATACAAAAGTAGGCTCAAAAATAATCCAAACCCTTGTGTAACTGCAACAAATCAAGGCTGAAGGGTTATTGTGGGAGAGGCATTAGACCACGAGGGACCAAAACCAGGGAGATGAGTTAAACCTCTTGGGCAAATGCCTCTCATGGTTACATGAGTCATAAGGTTTTAATTCTTAATTCCTAAATTATATCTTGGAAAAAAAAAGTTTAATAAAGAACTTAGTCTTGAGGTGAGCAGAGCAGCAGAAACTAGAACTAGTAACTCTTTTTCAAACCCAACCCAACAAAGTAGCTGTGAGAGATCAGCTCCAGTCTAATTGCCTTTAGTCTCCTCTAGTTCTCTCAATACACAGAAATAAATAACATAAGACCTACAGAAACATCCACTGAGTCCCCGCTCCAGGCCCATCATTCTACCTTCACTCAAAGCAATGACTTCTTCCCGGGACTTTGACTATCACCACAGGGACAAGCTACGACATGGGCCTACCTCAACAGAGCATGGAGATCAGCACTGCTGCAACATGACTTGAGTAGAGACTGACAACAGGATTCAAAAGGGGCTCTGGATCACAAGCAGGATGATCCCAGGTAAGAGTTACGAGGGCCATTAAGACCTGTGGGTGCCTCCAGGGCTATGACACTCTTCTTCCACATACCTTTATCCAGTACAACATAGATCTTCTGACTGAAGGAACAGCTGGTGTAAAATCAGAGCCACACTTCGGTACAATCTTCCTACTGCCTTTCAAAATGAGATTGCTTAAGGGTCTCAGGTGTTTAGCCCAATCCATACAGCTCTTCCCAGTATGAGATGCCCTCAGTCATGTGATGGGGAGCAGCTGTAGATCCTTCTTCCCCATCCAAACCTACCTGTGGCTGCACTGACGCCTGGTCTTTCCTTGCCAGCACACAAATTCCCCTTAATTCCTCCCCCGTTGCCCAGGATAGAGTATGATGTGGCACATCAGCCACAGGCACTTGTAAATGTGCAAACTGCTGACCCTTGGAATAACCTGTCTGCAGATTAACACTCTGCTTCATCCCCATGGCATTTGGCATACTTTATCAAGCTCTTCTTTTTTCCACAGCTTCCCACAAACCAAGCAAGGGAACAGCAGTGACAGTAGCCATTTGCCATTTCATGGCACAGGGGGGTTTCCTGCAAATACAGTTTACTTCAATGCCATCTGCTCTCCCACACAGTCAGGAATGTTTTTCTTTGGTAAGGAGTTATCCTGGATCTAGTTTATGTAACCCTCTGAGGCACGTTAAGCCCAATGCCTAATTGTTTTCAAGATGAAGATGTATTGTTTAGACAATCGGGATCTAAAATGATGTGTTCTAAAGTCTAGTTGTGGTTAATTATAACAAGGAGTAAGAAATAAAATCTTGTTTTCTTCTTCGCCTCTGACTGAACTCCCCCAGTTTGTTTGTGCTAGCTCTCTTGTTTATAGCCAGCGTGGATCTCACACTGGGCTGTCCCAAGATGCATTAATGATTTCAAAGCACTCTGTTCCTCTGTGCATTCCTCACCCTTGCTACAGCAGTGTTATTAATCACCTAGGAGTCCCATATGTCTCCAAACTGAAGAGCCCATCCCTCCCTCCAGAAGCATCTTCCTGAAGCCTCACGGGTGAGCCTGCCCATCCTCCCTGCACCTTCCTCTGCTGACCCCAGAGCACGTACAAATTGTGCTGACTTTTCAAAAGAAATGACTGCAGGTGCCTCCTTCTTTGTTTATTCTGGCAAGGCTGAAAATAGCAACTGCTAACAAATATTTTGCCCTTCACAAGGCTTCTCACAGAGATGCAGCTGTTATCTCATCTACTAAAAGTGCCAACCCTAAGGGTAAAACAGACACTTAATTAGGTTAGGATAAGCTTCAAAAAGGTGACTGTCTAAAATTAGTACCCATAATGCTGTGTGGGCTCAGATCCTTATACCAAATTCTCACTTGTGTGGCAGGGAAAAATTATTTTAAGCTTTTTGTTCCAATACTTGTGTCTCATGGATTGACGGCTCTGTTTAATCATCAAGAGCAGCAAGTAAAAGGAAAAAGCAAGGCTTTATTGAGGTGGAGAGACACCTGAGACGCAACATTAAGCTTTCACAGAAGGTATCACCAAATATTTCTGAATTTACAAACCTGCCAAGACAAGGTGCATCCATGAGGAATCCACTGAAGATTTTACAGTGAGACCATTGTGTTATGCAGAGTTTTGGGATTTTTGTCTGCATCCTGTGAAAATCCACGCAACAAATGGTGGAACCTGAGACATCTTTTCCCCAGTAAACTTTAGCACCCTAACACAAGGAACTTCCTGTAATTAGGGACACAGTAGTTAGTGCCAAATTTGCAAGGAACAAATTCAGGTCTGATTTAATTATTAATACGCATTTCAAAATATACTGGGCTTTGGACAAATAGCCCCGAAGGTGTGATAAGCAATTTTATTTTCTGAGCCTCTACCACCTCTACTAAAAGGAAAGTTGATCAAGCACGTTGCCATTTTTATGAAATAACAACTAAAATAATACTAAGACAGAACACAACTTGTTTTGGAAATTGAGCCCCATATGAAAGCCTCACCAAGGAACTTTTGTCTCACAGTTCTGCTCCAACAGATTCTACAGAAAAAGTTCCAAGAGAGACTAAGCAAAAGGTCAAATCAGAACGTTTATAATGGCTTAGTCTGAAGTATCACAAAGCTCTGGGTACAATCCTTTAATCCATTTTTGCAACACCACATCGTCCTTTTATATATATATATTCAAGAAGAGAGTCATGGGCCTTCTGACATCTTTTTTCCATTATGCCTGCTCTGAAGGTTTGAAAGCTTGCCTCAAAAGTTTAGGAGGACAACTACGGCAGCATGTCAAGATTATGTTTCCCTGCTCAGGTATATGAAACTAGTTTTAAAACAACGGGGTACTATAGCCTGGTTAAGAGGCAAAAGGGATTAAGCTTGATTTAAAACACTTGAAGCTAAACTATGTTTACAATTTAAACAAAAATTGCCTTCCTGGGATTTCATACAGGCTATGTCAGTTATATCTGTATTTTCACATAAGCACATCTCACACACACACACACACACACACACACAGAGTAACTTACTGCAATTAAAAAAAAATACTCCAAATCCTTGCATCAATCCTTAGAAACGCAGATGTAAAGGAGACTACAACCTGAAGTTCTGAGTTGCTAAGATAGTCTTTTTAATGGCTTTGACTATTATTGAATAGATAGAGAGAAGATTAGAAAACCAAGGACTTACATTAAATAAGAAAAGACACCGCAATGTTAATCTCTGACTTTTGACTGTCATCCTGTTTTTCTTCAAGTTTGCAGACTTCAGTGCCCCACTGTTGCTCAGGAAAATGCTTATTGTAGTAAGGATGGAAATATTCCCCTGCAACTGCCCCATGCAGTGTAAGGAAATAAAAGAAATCGCCTTCTTTTCTCTGGATAGATTCCAGCCTCTGTACGTTTTTATAGTTAAAACAACAATAAACATTCAGGTCTCTCAATAAAATGAATCATTAAAATCCCACAGTTTCTTCTCTCTCACCAGGGGAACAAAATCAGTCTGGAAATAGGCATTGTTATGGAAGATCCCTGCGTAAGTATAGTAGCTTCTCACCCAGATAATTTTTTGTAAATGCCCAGGGCCATGGTTCTGCATTTTCCACAAAAAGCATGCAGTATAAAATGTGTGGACAAGCAGCCAGGATCTAGGGACACGTATTACAGAAGTATAATGTGCATCACAACTATCCCTTTTGTAAGTCATCATCAAGGAGGGCTGGAAGAAGCTGTGGCTCAGAGTTCCCTCAGGCCAAAAGCAACACCCGTGGGTTGCTCTGTGGACTTAGCCTATGCTGGATGATAGCTCATGGATAGGAGCTGTCTAGCCCACTTTCCATTGCTGTTACAGATAGCAACCCACAAGTGTTCCAGTTGCTCCAGCTTATTCTCTTTACTTTGTTTCACAATGCTGTAATTCATGACTGGATGGTATCCAGAGCTCCCACTTGCAGAAGGGCCCAAAATAATGAGTAAGAGCTGTTTCAGGGGTTCCTGACTGAACTGGTTGGGCTTACCTGAACAGCTCTGTTTCAGGGCTCCAAGCAGGTCCATGCTGAGCACACCAGGACAGAGAACTCCATTGCTTCATGGAATTCACACAGCCACAAAGGCTTCTGCACCCCAGGACAGACAGGACCTGGTGTTACAACCCCTCAGAGAGCTAGGCAGGACACATCTGTCTCACTTTTCAAGGACATACCTTGAAGAAATCACCATGTCATAGAATTTGAGAATTCCAATAACAAATAATAACTCAAAAGCACTTATATTTACTTCTGTCAGTGTGTGGGGGTCTAGAAAATAAGTAGAGAGAAAGCCTTTAAATGTTATTCAATAATCACTGCTAAATCTTGTCTGTAGAATATACATTGCTTGAAGCAAAGAAATATATATATAAATCTTGTCTGTAAAATATACATTTCTCATTGCATTGCGGTCAACTGACAGCTTTAGTCACAAACCTTACTGAAAGGTTATCTTTTCCCAAAATCATATCAAATTTCAGACTTGTCTGAGAACAACTGCAATAACTTTAGGCACACCTATTGAAGAGCTGTTTAGAAGAGCTTTCTATTTAGATGCAAATAATATTTTTTTCAAGACAAAACCTAACAAGTATCATAATCATTCATCTTGCTAAAGTACAGAAGGGGCTGGAGTTACACTGGGGAGCAGTCTGACCCACCATCTTCCAGCCTTAAATTAATTACATGAGGAAATTTACCATTTTTACATTTTACTTTTACAGGTCATTAAATACCAATGTAATTGCTGCTCTGTTTCCTTTCTAGAACATGAATTCTAATTAATAGTATTGTGGTAAGTTAATGTAATATGGTAATGACTTGAGAACAGCTTAACTGTTATCATTATAGAGCTCCTGCAGATGTTCAGCCAATTGGCTCATTCATTATCTGACCATTCTCATGTATCCACACATTGAGAAAACTTCGCCTGCAAGAAGAGCAGTGAAGTATTTCCAGCATCACAACTGGAAAAAGCTTTGCTTTTTCTAAGGGTGGAATGTGTAAGGGGAAAGGAGCAGGTTGTGGCTACTAGTAGAAGTTTTTTTTTTTACATCACTGACATTTTAGGAAATTGAACTGTCTCTCAATGTCTCTAACCAGAACATCCTGTCCTATGCAGCCTTCCACCTGCAGCTGTTTTAATTGTTTAAATTCAGCCTCACATTGCAAATGCCCACAAGCTCTGTGTAAGTTAAGACTGGGCCACTTCTACATCATTTCAAGCAAATTCACATGTGGACATGATTGGGAATAACCAGATGGCACTATTTTTGCTCCACTTAATAGTGCTTATCTAGATGAAAAGAGAATTGTTTCTGGAGACCTAAAAGGGGGGAAATTGACTAATACACTTTAAAATTTCAATCCCTAGCAGTGTCAGGGTATTTGAACTACTGGCCTGCCAATTTTTTCAGTATTTGCCTTCCTAAAGATTGGCATTTTCTTTATCACTCATATACCTTCAAGCATAGCCTAGAACTAAAAAACAAAATCAATAAAAATGAAGGACATAAGCTTTGTGAAAGTAAAATACTATTTCCAATAGTAAGGAGGTAAGGAAGCAGAGAGTAACAGAGTGAGGTGACTTTCCACAGTCACTCTAGTTAGAAATAACATAAGTAGCAACCTGGAATCAAAGAAAAATTGAGGTAGGAAGCTTGTCTCATGCAGCATTCCACTCCCTGCAGGGGCACCTTCAAAGGGACAGCATGTTGCTCAGACCCTTGTCCAGTCAAGCAAGGTTTACTGGTCTCCAAGGATGGAGACCCTTCACCTTCCCTGGACAATGTGTCCCCATGCTGCATCCCCTTGGCTGTGATATTTTTGTCCCTGTATCAAGATGGTGTTTCTCATGGTGTGACTGATGCCACTGCATGCCTGTCACTGTGCAACTCTGGGAAGAGCCTGGCTCCATCTCCTCATCCCTTCTAGCTGCGAGCAGCAAGCAGATCTCCCTGAGTTTCCTCCAGGCTTAATGAAGTCCCTTCATCTCACCATGCGCAGAAATTGTTTCCATTCAGAAGCGAGTGTGCTTTTATTCTTGGCTAGAGATTTACAGATTTGCCTGTCCTTGTTTCCACATCAGGGTTGGTAGCTTTTCAGGACTGGCATGCAAGACTGTACTCTGCTTTCCTAAATTAGAGACTCTGCGTGCTGGTAGGAAGCCAGCAGGAGATGCTTCCTTTTCGGCGGGTGGCAGTGCCAATCAACCTACAAGGAGTACCGGGCATCTGTGTGAACGTGTGGCTCCTGGCAAGGGTAGGTCCTGGGGCTCCTTCGTTCCCAAATGCTGTCTTTCCCAAAATGCTGCAGGCCCCAACTCTTTCTCTGCTTGGAAACCTGCCTGCAGTTAGTGCTGCCTGAGCTGCCTCGGTCGTAAGGACTGAAATAGATGTAACCTTGTTTCCAAAGCATGCTGCAGTTACGTAAAGCATAAAAGGACTGTTCATCTCTTTGTGAAAGGCAATGGGAGTTCTTTACAATTTATTCAGGTTCTCACTCTGCAAGTTAAAACTTGCAATGTTAATAGAGGCTCTACCCTGACAGCCTTTAAATGAGAAAGAGGACAGATGACCTTTGTGGCATGTGCTGTAGGTTTCTGTAGCACAAGAAACATTACAGCACCATTTTTGGGAGAGAAGAGACGAACTTCTGGCAAAGGAGCACAACTGAGTGAAACAAGCTGCGTATGCCTTGCAACCTCCTCTCCTCAGTAGCAGAGATCTGATTTTGCTCTTAGATTTGTTAAAATACAGTAAAGTAACAGCAGAATTCTACAAAGAATGGACCCTTAATTCACAGTAAGGTAAATGCGCCCTTTATTCTGCTTCAGTATAGATCATCCTTATCTATATATTTGACATCCAGGTTCACCAAGTCCAGGGACCATTGTGCAGCAGAACTATAAAAGAACATTCATTCTGATTTAGTTTTGTAATTAATCTGAGGCCCTTGGATGTAATTCAAGGCCATCTCGGTGTCTAAGTTTTTAGAAGAGTTGTTCCTATTTTATACCAGCATGTGTTAAAGAAAATATTGGCCTCTTTTCCTGGAGCTGGACTTGTGCAATGCTTACATGTAAAAATAATCCCACTGAGACCCCCCCCTTGCTGCTTTGATTGCAAAAAGCCAAATGTTCCTATCTACTACACAGAGAGAAAAGGAGCAAAGGGCTCTGCAAACTGGAAGAAAAGGACAAGACAAAAGCACAGATGAGATGGGAAAGAGCTTTGCTCCATATTCCTGGTAAGTTTGCAGAAATTCTTCCATATTTACACTGCAGATTGAAATCTGTTCAGAGAAGCCAGCCAGCAGTCTCTGGAAAAAGAATTACCTTTAACAACCAGCACGTTTTTCAGTCAAAGTTAATGCTTCTCACAGCAATGTCACCAGCACCTAGGTGCAGCTGCAATTGCCCACTGCAGCACAGAGCAGTAGCAAAGCAGCTCTGGCAGGCAGGATTTTTAAGGGCAGGGCCACCACTTCTTGGAACAATGAGCAAGAGCAAACCAGTGCCACTGCTGTGATGGACTGCCACAGCCCTCTGGCTGGAACAGGGCCCTGGAGCCCTTTTGCCAGGCTCCAGGGCTGTGGGGAGGGGAAGCTGAAGTCTGCTGAGCAGCCACAGTACACACTGCATACCCTGGCCTTTCCTTCCCTCTTGCTGGGAAGTTTCAGATTTGCAGCATGCACAGGTTCCGTAACACTCATGCTATCACAAACCTCTTCTCACTCCAGGAAAGTGCTTTGGGTTTATGTCAGTATGCAGAGCATTTCAGATAGCTTCTTTCTACCAAAGTAGAAAGGTAGGAGGCATTTCACCAAGATGAGCAGGAACTAGCACAGAAGCAGAGAAATGACTCCTCACAGTTTCACGGGTGCTAAAGTCTGACTAGCTTTTGGCTGACAACTAGGGAAAAAATAAGAGAGATGTGCTTTCTTTGCCCCTTTTTGCTCTCAGGAAAGATCTTGAAAGAGCTAACTTCAATGAGACTAGAAAATGGAAGAAAAGAGACAAGGGAGGTAGAATAAAGATGACCCCAAACTGACTGTTCACTCTCTCCTCTGTGATTCATTCCATCTCACCCATCTGACCAGCAGACAACTCCTTCCAGCAAGGGGCAGGGGGGAAATCCCTTTTAGGGATATTAGCATGGTGCTAATAATGCCAAGGTTGTGGGTTTGATTCCCGTATGGGCCACTCATTTAAGAGGATACTTGTGGGTCTCTCCCAACTACAAATATCCTGTGCTTCTGTGATTTTTCTTGGAATAGAGAATGCTCAGTCATCTACATTTTCCTCCCTCACTGTGAGAGAGATAGCAGTCCAGAATGGAAACAGGAGACCTGTCATAGCAGTGAGGGTAAATAGGGGAGTTATCTGCTACTGAAACAAATAGTGTAAAAAAAAAAGACAAAAACAATTAAAAAAGAGAGCATCTGCCAGATCAGACATAAACACAAGTGTCATTATTTCTCTGAGAAAAACTACCTGTGTTCTGTCTGCTATCTCAGTAATGTCAGAACTATCTCAAAAGCAAAGAAAGAGCGTTAGAATGCAAATGAGAAAAGGAGTAAGAAAAAATAGTGAGCTTTTGTGTGACAGAAATTGGAAACTCAGACTTCTGTGCTAACACAAAATACTGACAGTCCTTTGCAACTGCCCTGTTTGACATCAGCCCCTCGGTGTGGTCTGTCCTGTGTCACCATTACCTAGCTGACCATGCAGAGTGTTGGGCTGACAGCCAGCCAGAGAACCTCCACTGTAGTGGCCTTTGCAGAATTGGCTGGAGCTGGAATGCATGAAAGTGGAACTACTTTTCATTTTTCATTTAAAAAATAACCCTCTCTCTTTTCTGGGAGAGACAAAAGTAAAATAAAATCTGGAGCATAAGGATAACAAATTGTCAGCTCCAGTGAATTATCACTACTACGAATGTCATTATTTTCCCTTAATGATGCATCTCTAAGAAACTACTAAGTGTGCACATTACTTTCTATTAGCGCACATTAGTGCATGGTAGAAGGTAGGGAAAGTCTAAACAGTCTTCCTTAAATTTAGAATTCTTGTATTTGGAAAACCTTGCAATACTCTGAGCTTCTATATGCAAGTTGTAACATTTATTGTACCTTACTATATTTTGCTCCATCTTAATACAGTTCTGCAGCAGTCAGCAAAGAGTCTATTCAGAGTTCTTCCCAGTTACAAATTTTCCAAAGGAAATTCATTTTCCAGGGTCATTTTAAAAATATATTATATTCCAAGCTGTTAGCGGATACTTTTCTTTGAACTGGTTTCAATCTTTGTTCTCCAGCAGCCAACCCACTTGCAAAGAGTATTTCCAAGACGTGTTATTCACATATGAGACCCCAGCAACACTACAGAACTCACTGAAGATGTGTGATATGGACTCACTTCCCCAGCAGACTGATCGTGCCTCCATAAACTTGCCATTAAAGGTAATTACCTACATCCCCACCTAGAAGTCTGCACATAGTGGGAACACTAACTTTGAAGGCCCTCCATTTTATTCTCTGGGAATATTTGAGCAATTCCTATTTGCAGCAACACTAAAGTGGCTATGGAAAGATGTGTACATAGTTTAAGTAACTGCTCAAGAGCTAAGACTACTTTTTTTCATTCTCCAGTCAGTTCTCAGATGCCTCTAGGTGATAAAAATAAAGTTAACCCTTGGGATTTGGAATTATACCACATGCCACAGATTCAGCTAAAAATGCTTTAGCTGCTGGACCACAATGTCATAGTAAGCATATGCCAATTCTCTGAACCACTGCTCAACCCCCAGACAGGTCATTTCTTTTTCTAACCATGATAACTGACTATGGGTAGTGAGTGATTCAAGAGGAGAGCAGCAAGCACTGCATCGTGGCAGTGAGAAAAGTAAACTTGTTCATTCCATGCCTGGATTTGTCCCTTTCTTCTATCAGCCAAGGGTGACAGATGAAACACTGTGTTCACCTGATGTAATTAAAAGATAGACCTAGCAGAAGACAGTACAAGCGACAGCTGTCAAAACATAGTTCAGGCACAACATTTAAGCATCTCTTATCAGTGTTTATTCATTCACAGGTTGGACGAATAGAGAAGAGCTTGTGTACAGCTGCAAATGCATGTCTGTACTTGGGAAGACAAGCAGTTCTCACAGGTTTCTCATGGAGCCGTGCTACACTGGTGCTGATTGTTAACACACCAGCTCAGTACTTTGTATCTAAGACTAGCTCTAGACAGTGTTTTATATCTGCAGTGTTATGCATCACAGAAGGGGATCCCAATGATTCCTTACTCAGCAGTCCTGTGTCTCCATCTCAGTGATAACCAATGGGCTTCACTCAGCACAAATTGTCCCTTTGGATATCTTCGGCTTAGACAATTTCTGTCTGGACAGTGCTGCTTTTGTAGTTAAATACAAGTACTACAAATGAGGAGTGTTTGGCTAGATTTTACTCTTTGTAGCAGGGATCATCAGGGAAAACCACTGCCCTAAATTACAATGGTAGCTTGGGTGACTACTTGGTTGCCTTCAATTGGCAGCAGCATTCATCCCAGTTCTCAAAGCTCAGTTTCTTAAGAAGAACTGTAGAATTCAATCCAAATTGAAAATAAGCCTTCCACACCTCAGTCTGAGGAACAAATCCTAGTGTCTAAGCCATTTCTCTGGCTCCAGTCACAGGGAATGCTTCCAAGTACCCTACACAGCCCAATACGTGCTTCCCTTGCAGACCACACATGACTCAACAACACAGATTTGCCATTTCTGTTATGGTTCCACTCTGCCACAAAGAAGCCAAAGGTTACCCTTAGATGGATGAAGCTAAATGTCATACTGAACTATAGAAATACATTCAAAGAAATTTCTAAAACTTCTGCTTCGTGAAATGATGTTAAGGCAAGGTCTGAATTACTGCATCCATTTTTGGTAGCCCACTTCAAGGAAGAGATCTAGAGAACAGCAGGTTATGATCACAGGAATGGGGGAGATTTAATATGGAAAAGAGAAGGCAGAGGGAAAACTGTAAGCTTCATGTACATAAAATGCTACTGCAAAGCAGGAAACTGACTCTTCCCAATGCCTATTGCAATAGAACGGAATTAATGGCTTTGATTGCACAAGGGAGATGCAAATTTGACATAATGAAAGCTTTCTAGTGGGAAGGTTAGTTTAGCACTCAAAGATTGCGTGTGGAAAATCTGCAATCTCCATCAGTGAAGGTTTTTAAGGAGAGATTAGACAATCATCTGGTCAGAACAGTTAAGGGGAGTGGATTCAAGAAGCTCTCACAGTATCTACTGATCCTACATTTACAATCCTAGAAAAGATTTTTTGGGTTGTTTTAGTGGCAACTGTCTGGTTCAGACTCCTGCTGGCAGGGATGACATTCAAGAAAAGTGAAGGGTAAAACACCTCAAAATGGATGTTTCTACATTTGCTTGCATACCACTGTAATGACTGAAACTCCCCAAAGTTTAGTGTGTTAATCCACCAAATGAGTGCTTTTTTGTTTCACAACGTGTGGAGCTGTGAGTGGAAGAAGACGTGGATGTTAGGCATAAAGAAACCTCAATCCTAGAAGTCCCTGAGCAGCTTCCCTTTTGATTTTATGATCGCAATAAGGTTTAGATAGACACACAAATATGATATAGAAGGAATTAATGATATGCTTTTATAACACAAAAACTTAATTTGAGCACACAGCATTCACTCACAATGATCTTGGTTCCACAAGCCTCACTCAGGCAGGTAAACCCCTTAAACCTGAAGGTATAGAACCCAAGAAGGGAACAGCACAGCTCATGAAAACAGGAGCCAGGACTATGAGATTTGCAAGGCCAAGGCACCAGGCACCAGTTCGTATCAGTAAGCTACTACTCTTGCATGACATCCTTGTAACTACTGGCAGCTAGAAAAAGGAAGATGCTATCTGGAATGAAAATCAGAGATTAGGCAAAATTTATTTTGCTGCTGCCAATGAAAACACCAACACAGGAGACCAGATTTTAAAAAAGAACATGTGTCAATATGCGGATATGCACATGTTATCTTTTAACGCTGGGTGTTCCCCACCACTGTATGTAATTTAAAGATCTGCTGCCATCAATAACTTATGTATCCAATCTTGTGCTCCATTGTTACATCTTACTCTTCTTATTTTCAAGGACAGTTTCATATTTTGAGATGTATTTTTGTAAGGGAAATCCCTGCTGTACTTTTCCTCTAGTGCTTTATTTTCTTTTGAACTTTTGACCTAACTATAAATGGATTTTAGGTTACAATATTTAATGCATGTATCAAGACAAGGTCTCATCTGAAACTTCCTCATCATTCCTTTCCCACACCTCCTCCCCTAGGCTTCACACTAGATTTCAGGATTTAAATTTTTGTACCTGACAGTACAAAGTGAGTCACTCTTTGGAAATTCCTCCTGCAGTGGAAAAGGAGTTTTAGTGGTAGTCTGATGTGCCTTCACAAAACACAGACCAAAGGCATCTCTGTTTTATGACTCGCATTTACTCAGGCAGCACACATTTCAGTACACACCACATGCTCAGCAAGGGATCTTCTGGTCTCAAAGTATAAGTCCCACTGTGGGCATTAAATGAAATTACCAGATAGCAAGAAGTTCAAAGCAAATG
The DNA here is from genome assembly GCA_026261815.1 of Monarcha castaneiventris obscurior. NCBI lineage: Eukaryota > Metazoa > Chordata > Aves > Passeriformes > Monarchidae > Monarcha > Monarcha castaneiventris. The sequence continues at coordinate 6,431,196 of JAMPIT010000472.1, forward strand.
AGAGATTCTTGATGATACAGTACATAGTTAAGCTGCAAAACATCTTAGCAGGAATAGGTGTAAAGGTGTATATATGTTCAAAATTAGAAAATTCACAGTGAAAATCTGTCAAGGACTCCTGAATACTAAGTTACCACCATTGCTTTTAGGGAGTACCTGAGCCATAAACCCCTGGATTTTGGGGAGTATTCTGTGGAGGGATCACTACAGGCTTGCTGTGTTCTTATGTTCCTCCCCAGGCTTCCCCAGCTGGCTATCACCAGTGACAGGACAGTGATTAGATGAATTTTTCTCCTGTCTTTGGGTGGTTTTTTTTGCATTTTCTTACACAGAACTGGTTGTAGGCGACAGAAAGTGGACTCTGCCCCATTTGTTGCAGTTTCATGCAAGCAGAGTAGTCTCAGCTACAAAGTGCACAGTACAATGCAGGCCCCAGCAAACCTCAGGTACTGAGCACAGGACCTGCTCCTCGCCCTGGGTGCAGCCTCTCTCGTGCTTGCAGCACAGAGCCACGTCTGGCTCAGAGAGCCCCACAGTGCATCCAGCCAGCCTCGAGGGCAATGGCTGTGCTGAGCAGCCCCATCTGGCATAAAATCATAGAACCATACCTTTGGGCTTGGGTTGGAATGGACCTTAAAGATTATCTAGTTCCAACTCCCATGTCATCACTGGGGGGTTGGAACTATGCAATACTATGCACGGGGAGGCCCCGGAGCAGCAGGGACACCAGGATGCTGCACGGCAGCATGGGAGGTTTCTTGGCAGGGGACATTGCTCAGGAAAGGCATACAGCATTCAAAGGCACGCTCCTAGCTGCAGCCTAGCACGTCCCCACCTACCACATAATTCAGTGTGACTATTCTGAAACCGCTTAGGTCCAAAATCTGTGCCTCAGTTTCTCCTGAAAGTAATGTAGGCACAAATAATTTGTGATACCACCTCTTGAGCTTGACATACTTTAAAAGACACTCAAAAAGCAAAACAAAAAAACCCCCATGTCACAGCAATTACCCTATTGTCAACCCAAAGCTGAGGCTTTTAAAATCTGTGGTCCTGGGTATTTTGCCCTGGTTCTAGAAATACTGTGATTCCTACTGATATCACACATATCCTGTAATTCAAAGTCATGCACAGACCATACATGGTGGGTAGAAAGAACCAAGAGAAGGAGTTCTCCACTAAGGAAACCACCAAACCGTTCCTTCAGTGAGCTGCAATGGGCCTGCCTCACACAGTGTAACTGTATAGAGAGAGACAGTTCTCTCCAGACCTGTTTAAAACACAGTACAGAGATTACACAGCTGCCTACCCTTTTTTTTTGCTCTCCTACCTTCTCTCTTATACAATGAACACTGTGGAACAGAAAGTGCAACCAATGCGAACATCACTTAGACCAAGAGTCTGATGTTGGAGAGTTGAAAGTGAAGCTCCCAATTTCACAAGAAAACACCTACCAGATCTTCAAGAGCACTACTGGGGTGACGACTTCTGCCTCAGCCTATAATGAAGGAACAACCACCATCATCAGAGTTACAAGCCCAGTCTTGAGATGAGGAACCTGGTCCCCATCAGTGGGTCTATGCTGCATCTACTTCCTCAGAAGATCAGCAGTGGAGACCAAGCACCCACTCCATGAGCATCTGATGGCTCTTACTAAAGAATATATATGAGCCCCAAATTACTAACTCAAGAGATGGAAGTCAGTGAGAACAGTTAATGCAAGCCTCTATGATGTAAATTGCCTTTATGACATTAGGGGAATTCATTTGTCATATTATTCTGGGGATACTGTGTCAGGTTGTGTTCAGCCTCAGAGCTCTGAGCCCTCATCAAAATATGGTATTTGGAAAAGCCAATTTCAAACCATTTCATAAAGAACAAACTCTTATTTGTGCATATTTGCCCAAACAGACTTAAAATTAATTCCCAAGTCTTTGCAGACTTCACACAATTCATCAATTTCTCATGATCAGTCTGGGGAGGTGCAGAGGAGGCTCATGGTACTTTCATGTTTTCTCATTAAAAAACACCCATTGGTACATTAATAAGACAAGAGCATCTCAGCAGGACATGTAGCTATGTGACATTTCAAGCCTTTTGAAGAAAATGCACAGAAAGGAAATGAACCCCAGCAGCTACAGCCAGCAAGACAACAAGTAAATGAGCTTTTCGTGTGGAGAACAAAGAGAGGGTGCCAGGAATGGATGAAGTGAAGATATGACAGAAAAGGGGAGATCATTCTGCCTGAGAGCCTCATTAGTATCAACAGACTGGAAAGAATGAGAGACTTCAGAGGTCAAACTGTCCTGATGTGTCCATCTCACTTAGGCTAGGATGAAAGACACCAAAAAACCACTGTTCTGTTTTTTCCTGTGCATCACACCCAGTACTGAGCCCCATTCTGAAAGGGCTGAACAAACTGTTTACATTTATTGAGTGTATGTATTACACTCTGTTTATTTTTAAAGTTTTAGTTTCAGAGTAGCCCTGCAGGGTAAGAGAAAGATGGAGTAAACCCTGTCTCATGGCAGGACTCTAGAAACCAGTATTCCTTGAATTTGTTACATCTCTCAGTTTTTTTGCAAACATGCCTCTCTACTTGCACCTATCCATCTACATGTGATTATCCTTCCCTCCTTTCAAACCAACTTTGTCTGAAACCACACAAACCATGCCTACACAGCTCTCAGCAGTAAATGCCCCCCTCTGATGCCACTGCCACATTGACCAGCACTTCTCCACTGGGAGCAGCTGTTATGCCCCACCAGACTGTGAGAGTGAAAAGCATCGGCAAATATTGGCTACGAGCCTGAATACTGACTCACCTGCTCTAGAGCATGAGCAGCTGCTGGCAGTAAAAGCAAATAAATGCATGCTTTCCAGAAATATTTCCTAGTAGTGAAAATCTGTTTTCAAAACATAGATTCAGCTCTGCAAGACTGCCCTTTCGTAAAGCCCCCAGTTTGAGAAATACAAGTTTAGTGTGTACCTGGACAAATGCATTCCCTACCATGCTGAACCTCCTTCACCTGTATTCGAAGGGTATCTCCCTCTAGCAAGAGGAAAGCAGAAGCCTTTTGTGTATTCAACTGAATAGTTTTCACTTATTCCCGTGTGCTTGGCAGCCATTCTTCCAAGTAGCCTCCATACTTTGTTAACATACTGCATGTATTAATCCCATTTTACAGTTTGTTGAACTTTCCCTCTATCCCTTCCTTCGACCAAGAAATTCAATGTTCACAGTCAAAGGCAGAGAAACATTCTAATGTCTTATATTTTCCATCATATGCCCCCAGGCCTTTTGGATCTATTTGCGTATTTTTGGCATATAACTTTTGAGGGCAGTGCCCATAAAACACATAATATTCTTGTGTTTGGTTTTTGGTTTTTTTTTTAAACCTCGGGTTCTTTCAATGTAGGAATAAAATACTCTCACAGAACACCACAAAGCATAACTAAAGCACCCAATTTATTGTACTGGGAAATTTCCACTCAGCAAACTGGATATTACCTGTTTTAGCTGCCTTAGAAATGCCGAAGTAAAACATACATTTCCAAAACATTTTCATCCAGATCTAAAAACATCCACATTTAGTTTCTCACAAGGGACAGGGTATTTTACTTGCATGACTTGGTCAAATTGCCTTCAGATTTTAAAAAAAATTGTAAAAATGCTTGTTAATGTTAAGAAGGCTTCAGTACTATAATCTTATAAAACATACCTCAATAGACAGATTTCAATATATACAGATACATTTTTTTCAAAGGAAACCAGAAACTGAAATTGCTGGAAGTTGCCATAAAAACAAAATCAAAACCAAAACCAACCCAAAAAACCCCAAACAAGCGAAAGAAAAAAAATCAAACAAAAAAAAACTCAAAAAACCCCTCCCAAAAAACAAAAAAACCCCAAAAATAAACAAAAAACTCACCAAAAACCCCTCAAATAAACAAACAAAAAAACACCCAAAAAACCCCCCACCTGCATTGCAAAAGGTAAAAATACAGAAATTTTCATTAAAAGATCTGTTTTTCACCTCCAAGAAAATTCCTACATAGTTTTGGGACTTGTGACCTTTTAGAGTTGTTTGATTTTCATAAAAATCAAGCATTTTCATAAGGAAAATAAGCAATTCCCTGTCCAGTTCTTTGAAGCACCTTGGATTATTTGTCCACATTTGTCAAATACAAGAAAAGAATAAAGATATTCCACAGGTGGCTTCTTACATACTGACTGTAATATTAGCAGGCAGATGCAAATAATTAATTTATGAGGTGATATTTACTGTCTTTTCAAAGTGATTAGGAACGTGTGTGTGAAGTAATGGAACTTACTAGCTTGAAGGAACCTTTTGGCACACCCAGCCCAAAGCACAGCACTCACGTCTAGGAAACCCAAAAACAGCTAACAGAAAAAAAGTACATGAATGGGAGGCACTCAGAAACAGTATTCCCATATCAAAGTTGGAAGAAAATAAATACTGGCTTTTCTTTTGGTATGACATTAAGAAACAAACAGGATTTTGAACACACAAAGTGCTTCAAGTTGACCCTTTGGTATTAAACTGCAAATAAACTTTCAGTGAGAACTCCCACAAACCCAGTATTATATTTGCAATAATGCTGACAGCCATCAGAGCAGCAGTTTATAGTATGTTGGGCTGGCAGGCAACAGCTACAGATAATAAAGGAAGCATATTTCCAGAAAACTATAACCTGCAAAAAGAATTGTTTAGGTAATATCTAAGCTTGTTTTCCTTAGATACGCAATCAGAAATAACTATTTCCTGTGCCAGCTCCTAGAGAAAAAGTATTTACATTTTTCTTCCTCAGTTATGTTAATCAGGTAACAAATATGTTAATAATAATGCTCTTCTTACAAAATTCTGATTTGCTGCATCGTAACCAGAAATCCTCCATAGACACCTAACATGCCATTGGCTTTGATGAGTAATCAAACTAATAAGTCCACTCAATTGTTTTCTTTCCATTAAAAAAGAAGTGACTTTTCGGGTAGTTTAAGGAAGATGACAGTCCATTTCTACTCTACAGGTACAGAAAGCAGCCTCCACGCCTCTGGCTAAGTGTTCTAATAAGTGCTTCTACTCCTAAGCAGAGACTGAATGAAGAAATTGCCTACTAGGGTGCCAAGCTGTGGAGGAACTTCTGGTAGATTGGACATTTAAATTAATGCTTCCAAATTGTTTCCCATCTAGAACTGAATGGCACTATTTGGATAATAAATTGGAATCCAAACCACACCTAGTGTCCTTCCAGTAGTCTCAACTTTTTATTTTAACTCCCTTCAGATACTGAAAGCAGACATCACTTCCTGCAAGAAGCCATACCAAGTACATGTTATTCAAATACTCATGATAATCCTCATAGCAATTTGAAATGGCTGCAGAGAAAGTCCAGAGAAGAGATATAATGAAGTTATCTCCTGGTTAAAAACAAGGAAGACAAACACCACACACCACAAAACCTGCTCTAGAGAGCAGCACCTCTGGGAGGAGCTCTATCATGTTGAACCTACAAGCTAAAATAGTAGTATGGTGCTGTCCCTGAGAGATAACACATCAAACAGCAAGAAGGAAAACATGGCACCAAATTATACTGGTCCAACTGCTGTGTGCCGGGAGTACTGCCTCCCTCTAAACCACACTCTTCTGAAGAAATGTTTTATGACTATTTCCCTATTTTTGCTTTTTATTTTTTAACTGTTGACATATGGGAAGTTTGAACTATGCACTGCCAGTTTCAAGAGCTATCTAGTTTACATTTGAGTCAGGCTTTACATGTGTACCCTATGTATGTCCTCTACCTATCTTTTGAAAACCTTGAACAATTTAAACAAAATTTGATATTGATGCTGCCAAATTAAACACGCCACTGGGTAAGGGAAGAAGACCACCAAGAGTGTGGCATTATACCGTTTTTCTCCTAAGTATGCTCTTGGTGTCATAAAGTGCACAACTCTATCCCACAGTTTTTATTTTTCTTGTGGAGACACTATTAAGGGGTCTCTCTTCTTCCTCCTTGGCTTCTTCCTGAAGCTTGTAGGATTATTACACCTCTGACATCAATGTCCTCCTGCCAATCTGCCTGAACATACTGGTCCACCTTCCACCTCAAACGTTGTTCATGGAGCAAGTACACATGATCCCAAAAATCTGCTTGATTTACTAAAAAATGCTGTAAGAAGACAAGACAGCCATGTAGAGGTAGAAGATACTCTTGTACCCCTTCACACTGCACTGAGAGAGATGTAAAAAAAATCCAGCGCCAGAAACACTTTCAAAATCCAGTCTGAGAAAACAGCATGACACAGCACTTGTATTCCCAGATAAAGAACCCCCTGCAGATTTTTCTACAGCCACGCTCTCCGTGGGATTTGTGGTTGTGTTTTGTGGCTGCTGTGAGATAGCAAGGAGTCAGAGCTGGCAAACCACCTCACAGAGTCAAAAAACAGAACACTCAGATTCACCCCCACCTTAAACCAAATAGACTTTTACAGCAGGATGGAATTGTTATTTCTCAGTTAGGGGCAGGACTTGCAATTTCTACAATTGGTCTGGCTTTTTCCTTGCTATCTACAGGCACCCATCTTTGCTTTTACTTAAACAGTATCTTCCCTGAATGAAAGAGCAGGAAATATTTCTTAACAATCTTAACAATCTGTTCTTCAAAAGCTTGCTAGTGCAGTAAGAAATGAACCCTAAACGGTCAGTATTCAGTGAACTCGCAGAAGGCCTCTAAAGCACAATACAGTAAATCAGTATGTACTGAGTGTCAGTGTGACAGAGACCCCAAAATTGTGGAAAACTCACAAAGTATTGTAGGAACTTTATGACAGCTGCATGCATATGCAAGGACTTTTTGTCTACAGAGCCAGAAAAGCAAGATAAAAATCCACTTCCTTCACAGACTTAAGACAGTGAAAACAAGTTAATGTAAATCCTCTGTACCAGAATAGGGAAATTAAGTTGGTTTTTTTTTTTTCACATCCTCACCCCACAAAAAAAAGCATGGAATATTTTAACTAGATTTCTAGGCCTCTGTGGATAATACGTACTGGTTTGAGGACAGTCAGTCTCTATTAATGAGAATGAACTCACAGCCAAGCAGAGCCAGCTGTGTGTAGCACTCTGTGGTGTTGACCTTTGAGGAACACTGATGAAAGGCTAGGGACAAACCATTTAGCTATGGATGCTTAAGAGTACAGGGGAGGGGGAGTTCTGGAGGGCTGATGTTTTGGTTTACGAGCCCTGACAGGCACTGTCAACAACAGCAATACTGTTGTTTTAGCTTGTGGTTTCTGTAACAAAATCAGACCTCTCAAGGTAGTCAGGCCACATGTCCACAATGCACATTGGGAGCCAAGGGCAGAGATGTTGAAGAGAGAGCAGAGGCCTCATGCTCTGTATCCACATGCAGTGCAAGTAAGGTCAGCACTGCAAGATACCTTCCTGCAACTTAGAGCCTTGTTGCAATACAAACTCTGTGCTGTTTCTCCCTTCTGGAACTATAGTTTGCGCATGGACAAACCTAGAGCAGGTAATACCAAGTCTGGTCATTCATAGCTTTGGCACCTCTATTGCAATTGTAGAGATGCATTCCCTGAGAGCCCCTCAGTTCTCAGACAGGCTCAGCCTGGGATTGCACAGTGCTGAGGGAAGAGCAGGACTTTGGAGCAGGAGAAACGCCATCCTTCAACTGCAGCTAGGACCATGGGAGGCCAGAGATGCAAGTAACTTAGAAACTACAACAGACGTCACTACATCCATGAAGCTGAGTGGATGATTTCCTTCTCTCCTACATCACAGAATATTCTCAGTTGGAAGGGAAGGATGTCCACAAGGAACACCAAGTTCAGCTCTTAAGTGAATGGCCCACTGGGGGTTCAAACCTGCAACCTTAGCATTACTAGCACCACACTAATCTCTCAGGGTTTGCACAATCACCTCCGTCTTCAAACATGACTAACATGTGAACTGAACACAACATCGAACAGGACTGTATTAAAAAGAAGGACAGGATTCTCTTTGAGACTCTTTCTCTGAACCCACTCATTCAAAATGTTCAAAGGGAAAAAGTGACTTCTTTTACTGCACCACTCTGTTGTGTGATTCTGGACAGCCCGGGGAAGCTGCTCACACAGCTTTGAGAATTAATACATTTTCCTGTGTTGGGGACTTCACCGGAAACAATTTCCTCCAAACCAAACTGACTGAAAAAACACTGGTTTTACAACCCAAACAAACAAAAACCTTGCTGTGATGGGCCACCAGCAAGTTAGTCCAGAAACCACAATATTAAAAGATTTATGCTACGATAGTGACTCATAAAAGTAGGAGAGATTACTCTGACAGGGACTAAAGTGTTTAGCTAAAATCACAGACAATAAAATCATTCCCTTCAGAGGTATTTTTTTCTATAAGGTGGAACAGATGCAACTGTTTGGTATCTTTACATGACTGTTTCAGCCAGGTCAGGGTTCAAGCTGCTTCTGGATCCTACCAGAACTTTTTCTGTGCCCAGTGAATTGATGGAGGTTTTCTTGCAGATGGCATCTTCAGCACAGCAGGCAGAAATGAAGCAGAGAGTACAAGTCAAAACAAGGCAGTGGGGAGGGGAGGGAAAGGTGAGAAGGAAGGAGGAACGGGGGAAAAAAGCAGTAGCCCCTATAAGACACATCCCATCTTGCAAAACTGAGTAGGATTTTTATTTTCCTGGAGCCCCCTCTTGCATTGTTGAGAACACAGTATCACAGAAATTCCTGAGTTAAAAGGGACCCACAAGAATCATAGAGTCCAACTCCTGGTCCAGCACAGGACAGCCCCGACAGCCCCAAGAGTGACACCATGTGACCAAGAGTATTCTCCCAACTCTTCTTGAACTTTGTCAGGCTTGGTGCTGTGACCACTTCTCTGGGGAGCCTGTTCCAATGCTCAAACACCCTCTGGGTAAAGAATCTTTTTCAAATATTCAACACAGCTTCAGGCCATTCCCTCAGGTCCTGTCCCTGGTCACCCCAGAGAAGAGATCAGTGCCTGCCCCTCCTCTTCCCCTCAGTTGTAACTCAGAAGTTGTAACTGCAATGAGATCTCCCCTCCAGGCTGAACAGAGCAAGTGACCTCAGCTGCTCCTCATACGGCTTCCCCTAAAGGCCCTTCACCATCTTTGTTGCCCTCTTTTGGACATTCTCGAACAGTTCAATGTCTTTCTTACATTGTTTTGCCCAAAACTGCCCCCAGCACTCAAGGTGAGGCCGCTGCAGAGCAGAGCGGGACAATCCCCTCCCTTGCCCAGCTGGCAATGCTGTACCTGATGCCCCCCAGGACAGGATTGGCCCTCTTGGCTGCCAGGGCACTGCTGGCTCATGTTCAACTTGCCATTGACCAGGATCCCCAGGTCCATTTCCATGGGGCTGCTTTCCAGCACCTCATTCCCCAGTCTGTCCGTACATCCAGGGCTGCCCCATCCCAGGTGCAGAATCCGGCACTTTCCCTGGTTGAGCTTCATAAGGCTGGTGATTGCCCAGCCCTCTGATTTGTCCAGGTCTCTCGGCAGGGCATCCCTGCCTTCAAGGGAGTCAACAGAAGCTCCTCCCAGCTTTGTATCATTTGCAAACTTGCTTAGTATCCCCCTCCCGTCCTCATCCAAGTCATTTATGAAAATGTTGAAGGGCCCAGGGCTGAGGATGGAGCCCTGTGGAATCCCACTAGTGACAGGTCACCAGTCTGATATCACCCCATTCACTCTAACCCTTTGTGCCCAATCCTTTGCACCAGGTACTCACCCATCTCATGACATGTTTATCTAGTTGTGTGCTGGACATTTAGTCCAGAATAATCCTGTAAGACACTATCAAAATCTTTACTGAAATCAAAAAAGATTACATCTATTGGCTTCCCTTGATCAGTTAGGTGGGTTACCCTGTCATAAAAGGCAATCAGGTTTGATAAGCAGGACTTCCCTCTCATGAAGCCATGCTGGCTTTGAGACAGGTCACTCTTATCAAATACAAGCCTATCTGTGGGAAGAATATATTGTCCCCTCACACCAGTACAATCCCATGTAAGTAACAAAGTTATCATAGAGCAGAACATGTCCCCCAGACATCCACCTCTTTGGGGAGAAAAGGTGGCTTACCACCGCAAGTTATGCTGCTGAAGCAACTGCAGCACTTGCCTTCAGTTTGTTACAGCCGGCTTTGAAAGTAATATACTTTTACACTGAACAGAAATGGCTTGAGAACTACAGCTACAGAAGACTTGAAGAATGAAAATAATCATAACCACCTCTGAGTAGTACAGAAATACTGAACAACCTTCCCCAAACTAGCAGCATCAAATTCTTTTACAGCTGTACATACAGCTTAAGAGGTTTGGATATGATCTCCCAATCTGTTACATTACAAGTAGCACGGCAGTATTCAGTGGAATTTGCAGGACTCTCCACAAGGGCTAAGAAACAGTTCAGGGAATCACTCATGTGGCCAAGTGTTGCTGAAAAATAGTAGCAAGAACCTGGTGATCTGCCAGGTCTCACTGGAGATCCAGTGAGGACACAGGTTATCAGGATGAGCAGAGACCACTCTAAAAACACTAAGGCTGCCTTGAGAGACGAACCACAATGAGGGACAGTGTTCCTTTCAACACAGTGGAAGTGTTCCAGGGATCTGCTGGAACTCTCCAGGAGTTTTAAAGGTGGTTTGTACTTTCAGTAAAATTGAACCTTGGAATTTTCTGTCGACTAGAAATGTACATCAACTACAAGTAAGTTTAAAACAGAAAACACTCATCTAGCTGGAGCAGACACTCTCACACAACAATTCCCAAGTCACTTTAATAAGCTGCAGTCAAAACTAATTGTATGGAGAAGTGCACAATCAGATTTAAGGTCTTGGAAGTGATGGAAAATCCATCACGACTGCTACGACCCAGGAGCTAATTACCATCCCATTAGAAAATCTGGCACTCTATTTCTAATATGAATTGGTCCAATTCCCCCATTACAGCTCATTAAAACTGCCATACTACAAATCTTCCTGTGTGTATTAAGATTGATATGTCACCTCAAGTCACCTCACTGGGTAAATTTGAGAGCTTACCTTTTATTCTGGGAGACTTAATGAGTTTTCTACACCACTTTTCTCTCGTCTCTTCCTTCCTAAGTGCATTAACACCAGCACAGGATAAGGAACCCAGTAACAGGCTGTATAATGGCAGAATGTGCTTTTCCATCCCTGCTCTGGATTCCTTCTGCTACACTGCCTGCAAGGACTGTCATAGCTACTCAGCCTCAGCATAAAACTAGGAGTACATGTTCAACTAACTACCCCTCAACCCCTGGCCCTTCCCTGCTATTTCTGAAGCTTTCTTTCTCAAGATGCAGCCCCCACTATGTAAGTGGGATCAACGTGGTTGTGCTTCTGAAACACACAGGCTTTCATTTTTCATGTGCAAGTTTGTAATGCAGTACCTTCTTCATTTATTTCATCCCACCAATTTTATCATCTCCAAATTTCCATGCAATGGCCTTATATTTTCTTCACGCTACAGATGGAAACTAATTCTGTAGATGAGAGAATTACTTAATCTTCCTTAGTCTCAAAAAACTGCAAGCAAGACTAGTACATTTTCTGTACAAAAGATGGCCAACAGCATAAAGGAAATCAGTGTTGCTTTTGACACACATGCCACAGTCCCACTAAGACATCAAACACAGACAGAAGGCTATTCCTCCATTCATTCCTCACAGCTCATTTCAATTTATTTTGTTTTAAAGAAACAGGTCAAGCCTTACAGTTCTTCCTTTGACTAAGAACACTGCCAAAAGTGGTATTTGGTGGCTACAATGTGCAGTAAGTGTACAAAATTCATGGCTAATTTTAATTATAAAGAGCCTAATTTTGGAGCTATGTATCTCTGATATTCACTAGAACCATAGGATATCTAGGAAGGAAGTAAGAGCAGAAAAATTACTATCACCTTTATGATGAACTATGCTGGGAAACAGCAAAATTACATGAGCTTTTTAAAAAAAGAAGAATGTTACTATTTCTGTTGTGCTTGTGTTGTGGTTGGGTTTTGGTTGTTTCTTTTAACACCATTTAGCAAATCCTTTTGACAGAAAGTTCCACAGGAAAGTCTGAACTGGTCTTCTACAACATCTGTAGTTTTATGATAAGAAAATACAAAAAAACGTATAAAATTTGTTGGTTTTCTGCCAGTTTTTAAAGTGTATTTTGCCACCAGTTCTCTCTCTCAAACTATGTTCCACAACACATGAAGAAGACTGGAGGAGTAGAATGAAAGAGACTGATTACCCTGAACAAAAAGTTTCACTGATTTGCATTCCCCTCAATTTGAATGTTTCAAGCAGATTATTTTTTTAAAGTCTGCTTTTCTCCAGGTAATTATTTTCCCTACATGCCTCTTAAATAATTCTTCTCCAGAGTCAAGGACAACACTCTCTTTTCTAGACAGTTCTTGATATTTTGTTAGCAACTCAGCCAATCTGTTATCAGGATCCTCCAAAATTGGACCAATACTTGTAGTTCCCAGTTACTCACTGCTTTCCAGTTTTCCTGGGCACTCCAGTGTTTGTTCATGTTCAACATACTCCTACACTGGTGCAGCTTCAATGCAGAGCAAGAGGCAGCACAACAGCTGAGATGTCCCTACTGTATGATCCTCAGTGCCCAATGTGTCAGACTGGCAGTGGCAAGGAGACATGAAAGTTGGGATGCAATCTTGGAAGTCCTCTGTCTGCCTAAATCTGTCCCTCCATCTCACAGGACAAAATATACAGAGGAGAAGTTCTTACAATTCTACATGAATAAAAGCCAAGGAATAGACGATTTTCTGCCACCCTGTCAGAACACAAAGAGCCGAACTTTCTGCTCAGTTTCACTCCAGAGGCCACATTCTGTCTCTTATTTTTGGCTTTAGTGATGCTGTAAAATGCTCAGCCTATTACCAGGCGTAAGAGAAGGAAACAATTTTAAAACTGCTTCTGTGTCAGAAGAAGAACAAAGAGAAACCAAAGAAACCAACTTTTCGCACACCATAATTATTCCAGGATTCCACATACATCCAGTGCACCATAAACTGCAATTGTGGAATAAATTGTAATTCATGGTTTTGTTAATTTCTAAGCACAGGAAATTCTCTGTAGTTGTACCCTGTCCTCTCCTTGCTTTGCTTCTACTCTTGGCTGGGAGATGGAGTAGGAGAAACAACTGAACGCAAGAATCATCCAAGGAAGAAGTCAGAGTTTAGTGGTGTCTACAAGATAATCGGTACATCATACTTGCTAGAAACTAAGATGAGAGGATTAAAAAAAACCCAAATCCATAGTTTTGAAGTAGAACGTAGTTCAGAGAAAGTTACTTTGTGGAGACTGAAAATCATTTGGAAAAACTTGTTCCCATGGGTTTTACTGCATGTTTTTGGGTTCAGCATCTTACTGTGAAACCTTTATGATAAGCAAGTCAGTACCTACAACAAACAGGAAGATGTATGTAAAATTTTAGGTACAAAATTCAAGATTGCACTTTTCTGTAAGAATAATACAGCAATCCAGCAAGTTTTAAAAGTGCAAATGGTTAAAGACAGCTTACATTAAGTGGCATTGTGCTTGTGCACTACTCATAACCTCTGTAAATGTTTAAGCATGTGCAATACTTAGGGATTATTCTTGCAAAACAGCAAAAGCTTCAGTAACACCTACAGACTCCTTTTTAATTCCTCTTGATGTCCATAAAAGTAAATGGAATAATGAGCACTGTTCACCACTCTGTGAACTGGATCTGCTGGATCCAGTCCAATTTATATGTCATTGTGAATTACTGACACACTGTAGCAGTAACTTTCTGTGTATGATAAAGATAAAACACAACATGTAATTTGTTGACTCGTTCTCAAAATTCAATTAATCTTCTTAAATGCTGTTTGCTTTGGAGAAAAAGCAACAAGGAAAAAGAATAACGTCATGATGAAGTTATTCAAGAATTAGTGTCACCATTACGGAAAAAAGTGGTCAAAATACATTGTGTAATGCTCACATCTGCATGAAAGTGCACTTAGAGCTATGAAACTTGACAGGCTAAAGACACTGTTACAAGGTTAAAAATTTCTATACATTCAAGGAAATAATTTAGAATCTGCACTGGTGGCTCAGTCCTGACCTGCAAACCTCTGACTCTGTACACTGAATGTCTCAGCTGAAAAAGTAAGACTCTTCATTGGAAAATGAACTTTCCTAATACTGACCTGGATAACAAAGGAAGGCTTAAAATAACTTGTTATCCCAAGAAAAAGAAGGAACTGAATTTAACGTGACTTTAGTGAGGAGAGACTAATGGAAGTGTGGCCTATGGATGTTGTGTGCAGTTTGTTCATTGTTTTGAGCATCGGTGCCTACACTGTTTGCACTGAGAAGTGGGGTAGATCTAGGAAGATCCAAGATCCACATGCTGAGAACTGCTAAGAATATGACGTATGGAGTGGAGAGAACTGAAGCTGTTTCCATTTTATTTCACTTGATTGTATGATACGGCTGTGTTCTTTCCCTTAAAACATTCCTCTTCCACTTCAAGGAAAATTCTCCAGCAACTGTAATACTCCTATGCAGATAATTATATTCAGCATATTAGGTGAGTTTTCTCCTACTGACAAGATAATCCTCATCAAATCAAACTGTTTTTATGGATTCCACAAGCCAAATAGGATGTCACACTGAAGACAGACATCTTAAGGGGAACAGAAACCTTTTGATCTACCAACATTTTCATCATGCCTCACCATGGAAAAGCAACTTGAGCCACACAGTGCAAACAAGAGTTAAATTAATTTGGAGATTTGCTTAGACTGGTAACGAGTATTTTTTAAACTGTAAACAGACATCTGTTTTGATACTGACAACCATTCATTAGCCTTGGTGTTTGCCAGCATAGTGCAGCAGATGTTATTTTCTTGTTGTATATTTTCATAAGATGCGGTCATTGTTTAAGCTACATTCTAACAAGGATTCAGAATTAAATGGAACTCGTTAAATTAAAAATGGAATGTTATTCTCCAATGTGAATTAATTACAATGACACATTGAAGTGAGAAGAAATAATTCATGTTCTGCAAATAGCTGCAAAATGGTTACAGTGTTAACCTTTGGCTGATCTTTATGCACAAGTGGAAATAAGAATATACTGGAAATGTTTGTTATTGTGTCTCTGAGCATTCTTTTTTAACATAGACTTGTGTATAAATAATGTATATTTGACAGAAGCACACATATATGTGCACATATAAACACAGTCAGGTATTTAAATTTTGCATTTTTGTCCAAGCAAATAAATTTAGCGGGAAAAGAAAAAATAATTCAAATAAACAGGAAATCTCTGGCTTTTCTCTGTCTCTCTAAACTGACATACAGTTCAGGTTCAGACATCTTCCAATTTCTGGTCTGATAAAACAAATGGTGAGATGTAATTAAGAAATTTATCCTCATGTTACTTCATTTTAACAGCACAGAATGGTAAACCTATGTAAGATCTCTCTAGATTTGACTGGTTCATCTGATAACAATCTGAAATGCTGGATGCTCACTTGAACTGAATTTTAAATCCCTGAAGGTTCATCTATCACCAGCTTATAGACTGCAGAAACAAGAACACTATTTACTTCATATTTTGTTTTTCTTATCTTTTTTCCCCCTCAAATTTGCTACTTGTGAAAGGTCCAAAATTAATGTAACTGGAAACTAGACGGGATAAAAAGATGTTCTCTTTATCACCAGAAAAACTGCCCTACCTTGTCCTCTCAACACAACTTCAGTCTGAAACTTAAAACCAGCTGCCACATTCTGACTACAAAGATGTCATTCATCATTGTGCATTTAATAGAAACTTTATGGCCCAGTTTCAAACACCCTCTTCAGCATTCAAGGAACACAAAATGCGTAAAGAATTCTGCAGCTAAGGACAAGACAAAGCTTGTAGGTCAACGTAACTTATTTCATTAGACCAAGAGGTAACAGCTTTTTTAAAAACTTGAATAAGCTTTTGGACATGCAATCTCTTCTATTAGGTATGAAATACATAATAGAAGCAGCCTATTTAAGAACTGTATTAACAACAAGGAAATCTAAGAACTGTGACAATTACAAATCATCACAAGACCACAGAAGACACTAAATTGTGCTATTTGAAATTGAGGCTACACAAGATAAAGGCAGCAGCCAAGTTAATCATGACATCTCTTTCCTAAGAAACCACAGAGACAGTGCTATTAGCCCTACAATAAAAAAAGCACACAGCTAAAAGCTAGTTCATGTCCCAGGCTATGCAACTATGCTATTCTGTTACTCTCTGTAAAACTGTAGTATCAACTTTCTACCTGTTCCACCAGAGCAGGCTCACCCCAATTACATTAATCTGTGTAAATCACATCTAGAACTTCAAAGGAAAGCACTGAGAAGTACAAAGGATTGTATAATGAATAGTACTTGAAAGAAAAGCATAAAGAACATACAGTGTTAAGCCCCAAAGATCCACAATTATCCAACCATCAGGTTCCTCCAGCCAGAGTTCTGAACAAAACTTTGGATGAAAAGAGTGGAAGCAGAAATCATGGATGACATAATAGGAATGGACCTGAACACCATTTCATTTACTAAGGTCAGTGGATCTTGCTGAAACAACAAGATCTGAGTCAGTACAGGAGAGAAGAGGAGAGAGCACACTCAGTCTGAAGAGTGCCTTCCCTTCCAAGGCCAGCAACCGTATCAGCCTGTTTGGAGGACACAGGGGCTCAGACTTCCAAGATCAGGGGCAGCAGCAAGCCAGCTGTCCCACACTGATGGGATGTAACTGCAATCCCCCAGAGTTTCCAGCCCTTGAGGCAGGAAGCTTGAGTGTAAGGTAAAGCCCATCTTTTGTTTGGATTCCAGTTGCCAGCAAGGAATGACTTTACAGCAGCATTAATTATGAGGCAGGAAGGAACAACAACAACAAAAAAATCCCCAAGAATAAAAATTTAAAAATTGCAGAAGGTGGCAATAGGAGTCAAGAGACAACATAACAAGTTAGTAGAAGGACAACATGTGGGATATATATGTGTGTGTGTGTGTGTGTGTGTGTGTGTGTGTGTGTCAGTGCCTGTGCACTACTAGCACTTCCCATAAGACTTAGCTGTTTGCCAGAACCTGGCTCACCATTGATCATGATAATTTGAGACATCAGTGACTGGTATTCTCAGAGAACATTCAGTATCAACTGCTCACGAGGCATGATGCCTAAATGTCATTCCATCCCTTTTAGAATTATATGCCAAACTTAAGATGTAAATTACTTTAAACAGGGATATGTTCTTTGTATGCTGCTTTGATTGGCACAGGTATTATAACAGCTAATAGCACCTACTGTGAAAGGTGCTGGGACCAGTTTGTGCTGAAGAATGTGTAGTTGTGAGAGCCAGGATTCTCAGTTTATTCTCTTTAAATAAAACTCCAAAACATTAGAATTAAAGAGTAGGAAAAGCACTGAAGCACTAGCACTACCAGCAAGGAAAGAGTGTCAGAAGTATATTTAAGACTCTCCGAGTGGCATTCAGGTTTTTATAGCAGTCGTGATAATGATCTTACACTTACAGAGAATCTTTCATCCAGAAGGATTCACTTATGGGCTTTGTGCATACCATGGGAATAAGTGTCCTGTCTTCTGCCAACTTACACTGTGAAAAGCTGTTTACACCTCTGGAGGAAAATGTTGTGCTATGAGAATTGCTACATCCCAAACAAAATGGATTACGACAGGCAATGCCACAACAGTCAAGTAGAAAACATAATGGGGGATTTGAAGAAACAGAACACAAATAATCAAAACCATGTTCTAGTCAGGATGCTGAGACTGACAGAGGAATTTCCAAAATGTATCATGGTACCACTCATCAAACTTCTGCTTTGAAATCCCCATTGGACCTTGTGGCTCTCCCTTAGTTTCTCTCAATGTATACTCATACAGGCTGCTCTCTAAAACATTAGCAACCAGTAAGCTGAACCTGACTGTGCTGTTTCCAGGTAAATTACATATCAAAGTTGGTAGCTGCTAGCTTTTTAATGCTACCCAATGTAAAACAAGAAGGATTTTAAATCAAATAACATGAACATAAAGCATTTCTAGAATAACATTTATATTTTAAATGCATTCAGATAATTCTCACTAGGTTCAACTACCTTCTTTAATTCAATTTATTTCTGACTTGGTCCCATCGTCCTTACTTAGACAAGCTGTTTTTTCCCATAAAGGTGGAAAAGAACAGGACTGCCCATAGAGATAATAGGAGCAAACTGAGGACTTCTGCAACAAAAGAAAGGTAATATGAAAATTATGCACCACCACATCAACCAACAAACCAACCCACCTACCTAATAAACGTGCTGCCCTCAGGTTAGGAACTCAGGAAAAGAGCACAGAAAGAATGGCTCCTGCTATTCATTCAGTACAACACTAGTCTGATGTTTTCATTTGTTGGTAAAGAGACTTATGACTGAGGGAAAAAAAGAGTATCTTAATGAGCCTCAACTGTTTCCCCCACCTCCATTTTCTTCCTCTCACGGTCTCCCTAATTAAGAAATAATCACATCATAATGTCACATAATCTCCAATTAACTCAACAAGTCAGACCAGCCAGCTCTCCTTTTGACACCAGACTGCTCAGGTGATCTTTAGATGTTACCTTCCAAAATTTAATTTCCAACAATTAGACTTAATTCAAGGTTAATGCCAATTTCCCCCACTATGGAATAGGAAAAATAATATATGGGGAGAAGTTTCCTAGCACAAAAGTATGTCTTTTCAAATTAAATTGAAAGGAAGGAGCCTTCCACCACCCCTAGGAACAGGCCATGACATTGCTGGTCCATGAACAACTAACCGTGGCAAGGCTGAATACAAACCCAAGTGCTTGCAGAATGATGGCCAACCTCTGATACAAGGTCACGAGGCAGAGATCCACCCTTTATTGCATTTTAAATGTCAAATGCATTGCCTTGCTGAATCTACCCACTTGGTGTTGATCCAATTGCTTCAGTCATGAAACATTTTTACTTAAAAAACACCTAAGCTACAAATGGACTCCAAGTATCAAGCAGGCAGGCAAAGCACATACTACAAACAAGTAAATAACAAGCTTTTCTTCTGGGAAGAAAACAAATCATCAGTTCCTGGCAAGGAGTAAAATCACTGTTTCCAGCAACCAAGACTTCAGAACAACAATCTAAACTGATGAATCAGAATCCGTAATGACACAAACAGAATTATACAAGCCCTCTGCAAGAGTTTATAGGAGAAATTAAACTTAACTACATTACCAGTAACATGACAAATGCAGCTACACTAAAAAACACATGATAAAAAAATGGTAACTAAAGAAAATTGTTACCATGAAGATGATTTTAGAATTTAAAAAATGAATTTCAGCATCTGATTGCTCAAACTACATTTTTTCCCCAGTAATATTGAGCTGAATTGGCTATTCAGCAATGTCAATATCATTAATTGCTAATGCTGAAATAGGGTTTTGTTTTTCACATCAAGCAAGACATGACTGACAGCCATGCCAGAGACTGTACAGATTTTAGCACAGGAGAGACTGACTGTTTGCTCTCTGTGACTTTCCTCATTGTGGCAGGGCAAAAACATAGGTGGCATTAGGAGGAATTTTTTCAGCAGGCAAATTTCTTTCCTTTGTTTTCTTGGTAGAAAAAGGAGGAACAGAAAAGTAACTACCAGAGACTTAATTTTCTTGGGAAAACATAGTAAGGGCAGGGGTACAGGATGTCACTTTTAACACCAAGGGTGAGGAAGAAGATGTAACAAAAGAAATGTACAAGCATTTCTTCGATAGTGACACAAAATAAGTACACATAGTATCAGATTAGTAGAACAGTGTCCAGTTTCTAAAACAGACAAAGACGTAACAAGATTCACTGTTTGAAATCCAAAGCAAGAAAAAAATCTTACCAGAAAGAGAAACGCAAATTTTAAATGAAGGTAATAAACTACTGGGCTATTTTACTGAAATATTTTGGTAGATTTCTCAGGATCCCACTTGGACAGCTTTCTAACCTTCCAATGACCACAATGCCTTAGACTTCACACAGAATAAATAGCACCTATTTCCTGGCATCTAACACGGATATGAGTACACATCCATAATGGTCTCTGCTGATCCAAATGATCAAAAGCTTTATTCCAAACTGAATATAAAAAACAAGAGAACTATTTATGGCAGTTTTTTATGTAGCTTTCTGACAGCTTCATTTATGCTGATTCAAATTTTACTGGATAATAAAATCTCACTGAAGTAATTTCAAGGCATCACGAGTGTGAATAAGGCTGGAAAAATTGGAAACTTCCTGTTTTAGGGAAATTAGATTTTGTAGTTATGCTGTCTCTCCGTTTCTTCAGACTTAATAACTTTTGAAAGTAATAACTAATTTAAAAAACAAATGGGATACTAAGTGTCTGAGAAATTAAATTCTCGAAGCTGATGGACCAGGCATATAATTTACTTTTCCTCATTGTCTGCAAAAATTAATCTATTGACATATCCATGTCTGGAGACTTACTGCAAGAATGTGGTGTCTGATCCTGGCAAGAAACCAGTCATGTTCCACAGATCTCCTAGATTTTATTAGAGCATGTGGAAACAGATAACTCAAATGACAAAGTTCATTTGGGTTTCCACCAGGCCTTTGCAAGGCCACTCAGCGAAGGTCTCTGAAGAGCCAAACTGCCATGGAACAATCTTACTATGGATAAATAATTGCATAAAATACAAGAAAGAAAATGTAGGGGCAAATTGACATTTTTCATAATGATGAAGTTCATCACCAGATGTCCATCTGCATCCACACTAAGGGCCATTTTATTCAACTTCATCACAAATGATATAGGTAAGAGTAGACAGTAAAGTGACAAAGATTGCAGCTGATGCTGAATTATTCAGAAGAAAAGAAAGGCCAAATAGCACATTACAGATTCTGGGGTACACCTTTAAGGTCAAGTCCAACCACCAACCTAGCACCACCACCACGTTTACCATTAAAACATCTCCTCAAGTGCCATAACCATGCGTTATTTGATGACTCCACCCCTTCCCTGGGCCTTCTGTTCCAATGCTTGACAACTCTTTCTGTGAAGAAATTTTTCCTAATATCCAACCTAATCTTCCCCTAGTGCAACTTGAGGCTATTTCCTCCTGTTCTGTCACTTATTGCCTTGGGAGAAGGGGCTGATCCCCATCTGGCCATCCAGCCAGTCTTCTGCCCAGTAACGAGTACACCCATCCACACACACCATGGGAAGCCACTTTCTCCATGAGAACGCCGTGAAGACAGAGTACCAAAGGCTTTACTAAAGTCTAGGTAGACAACATCCACAGCCTTTCCCTCATCCCGTAAGTGGGTCACCTGGTCACAGGAGTAGATCAGGATGGTCAGGTAGGATCTGCCTTTCATAACCCACTCTGGCTGGGCCTGATTCCCTGGCTGTCCTGTTCATGTTGCATGAAATGGATGTGGATGAGCCCATATTGTGTGTACATATATATGTGTGTGTGTGTGTATATACACATACATATACAGTCCTGGTTTGGGGCACGACAGGGTTAATTTTTGCAGGAGGTATGTGGCTGAGGGGGCATGGCCAGGACCCTGATGTTACTCTCTACCACCTCACCTCATTGCCAGCTGCAGGAAAGGAACTCTCTGGCTCTTCTGGGGACAAGGAGCTCCCTCCTGTTGGAAAAATGTGGCAGGGAAGCTCTCCCGTATTGTTCATTGTCCCAGGCTCGGTGGTGAGCATTTCTGCATGTGAACCATTCTCTCACTTTGTGTATTTTTGTTATTGCTGCTGTCACTGTTCGTGTTCTTATCTCATTGCTGTTTCCAGTAATGTGTTCTTATCTCAATCCATGACCTTTGCATTTTGTGTCTCCAATTCTCACCTCCATCCTGCCGCAGCAGGAAGGCAGGGGGACATGGGGGGAGCAAGAGAGAGCAGCAGTGTGGTTTGGAGAGGCTCAGTGGGGGCACTGAATGGGGAGTACCATTCGTAAGCCACGGCAATATCCGTACAGGTGTGCACATTTTGTATTAAAGGCAGGGAGGGGAACAGGCTGAATCCACTGCTGTTGTTTATGCAGTGTTTTCTGTTGTGTTGATCTGCATGGCCAATCACTGGTGTATGTCATAGGCACACTGTGTGCAGCTGTGTGTCTGTGTGCTCAGAGTATGTGCTCACTCTCACTACTGGCTGAATGAGGAAACATGGAGCTAGAGCAGTTTCCTCCCACAAGCTGCCGGATTCAGCAACTACTAACAGCCCACATGATCACTCCGTATTTACCCTCTTCCATGGAGGTGCCAAAGACATTAAGGCCTTCCTGGAATATCCTTACACTTGTCCATAAGTGTACTGCAGGGCTCGCCACTGCATCCTTTATGTATAAAAGCTGTTAACCAAAAAGGGAGCATCTCTGAGTAGTACGTACCTGAAAATTATATTCTTCTAAATACATATATATCTACAGCTTGTAAAACTGGCTTAGCTTTTCCTTGTATTCTCTCAGCCCCAGTGGGAGATAATTTGCTTCACTTTCATGTGATTTTGAATTCACTTCATCCTATGATTTCTCTGAACTGTCTTGTAGGATCTACTGCCTAATGCACTTTTTAGTAAAGCAGTTTGTATTCTGCCAACTGTCACTCAAAGTAGTACAGAAATTCACTTATGTTCCTGCCTATTTAAATCAACAACCACAAGAATGACATTTTCTTGACAAAACTGTTACACCTTAAAAAACAGCATTGAAAAATTTAGCAATACAATTAAATTTATTCTCTTTTGCAATGTTCTTCCTCAGTTACAGAGTATTCCACTGACATCTGACAGAATTCAGCTGAAATTTGAAATTTTCAGGTCAGTATCACTGTCAAAATAACAGATTAACACAGTAAATTTGTTTTTATCATCCAAACCAAGCTGGGTTTTTTTCAAAGAGGATGCATCTTGCTATTTCTAGTAAAAATGGAAGAATACCATACAACATGTCACACAGTTTCAGGGAGACTCTATCTTCTTCAAGAAGTAAGAGGTGGGAGACCAGAAGAGCAAACAAGCAAGATACTTCATTGAGAATGGAAATAATGAAACCTGGTTTCCTATGGCTTTGTGCTATGGATTGAGCCCTATATGACTTCTATCCTGCCTAATAAGGATCCTGTTTATGCTGCATAATTCCTCTCAGATCATTAAAAGGGTCTTCCTCTTTATCCAGACATGTACGTTTTTAAAAATGTATAGCAACTTGTTAGATTTTTGACTTTTCCCCCTCTGTCTGCAATTGCCCAGAAGGTTCAGCATGCTCTACTAGGTGACACAAGGGACTACATTCTTTGAACATTGGTTGCTCTCTGCTGTTTACAATAGTAAATTCCATTTTACAAATATTCCCCAACTTCCATATATTTATTTACAACATTTGATGTATTTATTTCTTGTATCTATTTTCAGGAAATACTTTCAGGAATTTCTTCTGTTTTGGAGGACACAACTACTGATGGAATGAAGATAAAAGGATTTCTACTGCATGACCCACACAAAAAAAGCTCTATAGGTAAATCTCTGATAGAAGGAGGACCACAGTTTTCATCTAGAGGAAGCTCTGCATGCAGCTAATAGCTTATCTCTCTGGGAAGTTTAAGATTAAAGACTGTCAGGCTGTAGATGCTCAACGCTTTCTCTCAGACACCTGCTGATGCCATGATTACACCACAAGCAAAACGAAAGTCAACTCTGAAATACCATCACTAATATGATTAGATGGCCCGTGGACCACTACCTGTGAGCAGGAGAATTCTCTGCAGGGGAGAACAAGGACAAAATAAGGATCTAACACAAAGTGTTGTTTTTTTAAAAAGCATACTTCCCTATCCCGATGCAAGCAAAATGCTGTACTAACTCAAGCTACTGTAAATCAAGAAGACAAGTTCTATTGGAGAGAAAGGAAAGTGTTTCAACTTAACCATTCCCTCTTCCACGAGGGGAAAAACTCCAAAACCTAACACCAGATAAACCAAGGGCTGAAACTGTAATGAGGTACTGTGCCTACCTTGAGGCAGAGTGCTGAAACGTAAACTCCTGCCTACTGAGGCAGGTCAGAAATGGTAGATTACACTCTCATTCCTTCCAGCTTCCACTCTAGGGAATACCATAAATATCGTAAATGGCCTCTTTTCTTAGTCACTGGTCTGGAAACTTGCACTTAATTAATTTTACCCCCATTCAACATAAAGGTCTAGAACTCTATCGGATTTTTTTTAGTCAACATCCAGCAATAAAGGCAAGCTTCCCCAGGCTCAGCTAACAGTTCATAACAATGACTGGCAGCTCCTTCCAAGGTCTCCACAGATCACCCAGAATCACAGCCTGCCCCTGGAACTGCACAGGGGGTCTTTTCGTAAATACTTCTTCCATGGCCTTGCCCAATCATACAATTCAATTCAGCATGAATTGAATTTTACTCACCCTCACCTAGCAAAAACAGAGTTTATATACTTGGTCAGGAAAATATTTTGAACTGGGAACTTTTAAGGAATAAATTACTAGTAATTAAGTTACCTGTACTGGAACAAGAAAAGCTGGGTTCTTCTCTCCTCATCCTAGAAGGAATAAAACTCACTTACCTACTTTCTTTCAGAGTTATCTACACTGCTAGGGTATGTGCTGTTTCTACTTATTTCAGCTAACCATCTCCAGCTAAGGATGCAAAAATCCCAGGACCAGGAAAGCACACAGGCTGCCTCCAAACACTACTGGTTCCAGCAAACAGCTCCGGAGAAGACAACTTGTGCTCTGCAACTCGGGCTTCCTGAACAACCTGCATCTTCTGTGCAGTCACTGATTATGGAATAAATGTATCAAAGGGAATACACTTAAATAGCAAATCTTGGACAAAATATGCATTAAAAATTCCAGTTAATTTAACAAACAGAAGGTCCTCTTACCTGCAAAACTCTACAAAAGCACAACTGGTGTAACTACTTCATGGCTTTCATGCTTTTAAGGCTCAAGGTGTCTAGGCTTCAACCTAAACAGCATTCAGAAAGAGAGAACACTTTATAGTAGAAATTACAATGGACATCGCAGTGAAATGCTAATTTAAACCTTGGTGCTGCAACTACTTTGCTTACACATCTGTTTGCAGGAGAAAAGTCTTAACTGCACAATGAAATAACTCTGAGAGTCCTGTATCTGAAAATGGGATGAAACAGTTCTTAGAATACCAGAAAACAAGGGTTCTGTCAAACAGTAGTGATAGCCTTAAAATTCTAAACATGCACTTCTGAAAAAGAAAGGGTTGATTTGTAAAACCTAGTAAAACTCAACATCGAACAAAACAACACTGTCTGTGTCTCTTCATGCGGCCTGCCTGGGAGACCAGCCAATAGACTGGTTTAGCTTAATACTATACAGAAAACCTACCTGTAAAATCCATCATGGTAAGCTCTGCACATGAAGTTCAGGGAAAGGGTGAAGTAGCCAGTTGTAAACTGTTGTTCTTGTGTTAATAGTCCATTCCAACATGCAGTCCTTCTCTGCAGTTCTCTCTTTAAAGATGCCTGGCAAACGCCCTCGAGGAGCTGTAAGTTAACAACATCACAATTTCATTGATTCTAAAAAGCCACCAAAACAAAGTACTGGAATGTAAACTATGACAATGCAGTTTTCATTTCAGATGACAAGGGAAGCTGCCTTTGTTACTTCTCGACCCTCCAACCCCACAAGAGGCATGCCAGCATTGTCACTTTTTTAAATTAAGTATTTAAGCATGAAACATGTTCCACACTACTCATGCAGTCATTCGTTCTAAGAATATAATATAAGGAAGAGTGGCCATATGTAATGCACAGATCAAAAATATTTTGTTCAATTTATGGAAATACCTGTCTACCATGATGTGCACTCTACCTGCTGATGTGCACATTTCATCTGGCTGACAAGGATACACATCATCTTTGTGAAAATGATGAATAACCTTTAACACCTCGAGAAATTACTGAAAATGAAAGCCTGACAAAGACGGGCTGAACCTGAAGTGATCCATTCTAGCCGAGACAAGCAGAGACTGGGATGTATCCCTTTCACAGCCCAGTATTTTTAGGTGACCATTTTGGTGCTTATGGCCAGGCAGCAATCAGTATTTCTTGGTGCCCGGGCATCACTTCACCCAGACAGAAGTCTGCGCACCACAGACCTCCACACAAAAATCCTCTTCCCTGCTCCTTTGCTACTCCCCAAGTTTAAACAAATAAGGAGACCACATGCATATGGCATTTTGGGATGCAGGTATCTATCAGCATCTTTGTTAAACCTGCCAGACCTTCTCAATTTGCTTAACTTTGTGACAACCCCCTGATCGTACACCAGCCCCCCAAACTACATTTTTTTTGTCTGCATTGAGCTTTCAGACAAACTGTTCATCTTTTAGTTGGCTGGCTTGCTGCACCCTGCAGCACACTGCTTACTTGAAACATGTAAAAAACTCTAGGGAGAATTTATTACATCTCTGCACTTGTGAGACCCCATCCGGAGAACTGTATACAGTTCTGGTGTCCTGAACATAAAAAGAACATGAAATTGTTGGAGCAAATCCAGAAAAGACCATGAAGTTGCTAAGATGACTGAAGCAACTCCCCTGCCAAGACAGGCTGAAAAATTTGGGTCTGGTCAGCTTGGAGAAGATTGTGTGGAGACCTCACAACAACCTTCCAGTATCTGAAGGGGGATACAGTGATGCCAGAGAGGGACTCTGTCAGGAACACAGTAAGGACAAGAAGTAATGGGTATAAACTGAAACAGGCAAAATTTAGTCTAGGTATTAGAAAGACCTTATTCATTGTGAGGGTGGTGAGACACTGGAAAAGGTTGCCCAAGGTGTCTGTGGATGCCCCAATCCTGGCAGTGTCCAAGGCCAGGCTGGATGAGGCCTTGAGGAACCTGGTCTAGTGGGAGGTGTCCCTGCCCATGGCAAGGAGGCTTGCAACTAATCTTTAAGCTCTATTTACACACCTTAATATTCTATTATGGTGTTAACGTATTCAGACACGTAACAGGTTAATCTAACTGGATAAAGAAAACACTAGCCATCAACTAAGAAACTTAACTGCTTTTTCTCCCCTCTTCCCTAACCTTAGGTCGCTTCAATCCTCTGCTAAACACCACAGCAGCAGCCTCCGTCTGGCCCCGCCTCCGAGGCGGCCTCAGGCCTGGCAAGGCCCGTCACTCCCGCAGCCTGGGAGGGCATTCCCGCCCGGGGTTTGGGGCACTCCCGCCCGGGCCGGAGCGGGGCCGGGCCGGGGGCGGAGCAGGAGCGGCAGCGGGGCGGGGCCGGGCGGGAGCGGCAAGCGCGGTTCCGTCATGTCCAAGCACGTGTTTCTCACGGGACCCCCAGGTAACGGGGCGGGAGGAGCCCGGGGAGCAGGGCAGGGGCGGTGGCGCGGACGAGGGGATGCTCTGGGACACGGCCTGGCCCTGCCCGGCCCGGGTTGGCTTAGCTCGGCTTGGCCCAGCCTGGCCCTTCCCTTCCTGGCCCTGCACGGCCCTCCCCTCCCCTCCCCTCCGTCCTGTGCGGTGCCGGCAGGGCTGAGGCACTTAGAGCCGGGGGAAGGCAGCCGCTGCCGGGCCCCGGCACCGGCCCGGGCTCCGAGGAAGCCCCGGGAGCTCCTCCAGCTGCACCTGGGCCCGGCACTGCCCCAGGTTCCGCGGCTGCGGACCCGGAGCTCCACCCCCCTCCCCCATCTGTGGTCAGAGCTGTTGCACTAATTAATTTTTTCCTAATGAAATGCCAGTTAACGTCACCATCCAGTCTTCGAGGCATGTACTGTTCCAGGCGCTGCTGCTCTGTCCCTGGCTTCTGCCCTGCGGTTCAGTGTTGGGGAAAAAAACCACCTCCTGGACAACTGGTCCTGCTTCAATATAAACTGCAGCCATTAGTAATTTGTAAGAGCTCACCTTTCCTGTAACTTAATTGTAGTGATTTAGCACTTCCAGCCTCAGTGAAGTGCAGGTGTAGGTAGTAATTGTTGTCCCGGATGGGCAGGCCTTGATTGAAGCAGTGGAGTAGTTTGGCATGGTAAGGGAATCGGATTATTGTGGGGGCCGAGTGGGACACAGTATGAGGATCAAACTCTATGGTTAACAAAAGAAATTAACCAGTTATTTTGATTGCAGAGCTTTCCTTTGTGGTGTGAGAGTAAAGCAGTGGGCCTAATTCTCCTTTCTGTGAAGCTCTTGCAGATGCTTGGCTGGAATTAAGTTTAAAATGCTGCTGGCTAGGATAAGATAGGAATACGTTCCACCCACTTCACACTGGCTTTCCGTCCACTTGAATAAAGGCAGCCTTTCAGGAGATGGAGAGGTTATGGCTGCTTAGGTCTTCTCTCTCTTCATTTATCTGAAATTGAATGTACTGTTTTGATTAGCTAAATGTACAACTTCCAGCTTTCTTAAACTTAATCACTCTAGCTTTTTTTTGGCAGTTTACTGAATGAATGTAAACAAATTAGAGACAGCAAATCCACTTAGCAAAGTTAGTATAAATTCACTTAAAAAAGACAAGGCCTCGAAAAGATGTTAGATACTGCACGTGTCACATTTGTCATATTTTTTGTTGTTCAACTGCCAGGGAGCTCTCTTCTTCAAATTTGAGAAGTTTGCTTAAGTGTTTGACTAGATGCCTTTGAAGCCACAGAATATTTTGTCATTGGTATTGACTGTTAGGAAAGCAGTTCCTGTATCTGTTTAAAAGTCTGAAATAGAAACTTGGTGTGTGCATGTCAAGATGATTTCTGTTGGCATCTTTAGGCATCTCACATTTGGTCTGTGCTCCTCATCTCCAGGAATTTGAAGGTTTTTTCTGCAGGATTATTTTCTTTCATCTGAATTTTTTAGAGCAGGGATTAAAAAGTAAGTGATAGCACTAAATTTCGTGAGAGGCAATAAAGGTGAGTTTAAAAGGAGATTGTTGAGGGATGTACTTGTACAATGACAAAGGAGAAAAACTGAAAGGCTGTCTGGAACATTGCCAATGCTCACATTGTAAAGGGTGCCTCAGACTGTGCAAGGAGACACCAGGTGGCGAGAGTTTTAAGGACCTGTCTTAGGGTAAGAAAATGAATTATAGGGTCAGAAGATAATTCATGGAAGAAGGGACTTGAGGAGGTTTAAAGGAGTAACAGCTATGAGGCTAGACCAGGTTGCTTAAGGCTTTATCCAGTCATGTCTTGAAAACCTTAAAGTATGTGAAGACTGCACAGCCTCTCAGGGCAGCCTGTTTCATGGCTTCACTGGCCTCACAGTAAACAAGCTTTTCTCTGTACCTAGTCAAAATGTCTCTTGATTCAGTTACCAGAAGAAACATTTTTCTATTGTTGGGACTATGTATGACCTGGTTATCTCAGGGACATTGAGTGCTTCTGATTTCTAGGACATCAGTGGAAGTAGCATGTCCTTTGTGCCAGTTGGGCGTGTGGTAGTAGCAGTCAGCTTTGACTTTTTGATCTAAAAAGGGGGTGAAGTTAGCTCTGTTCTTAGAAGTAGTGAGTATCAGTGGTAGAAAGGGAGATTCATCAGTCAGCCTTCCAGCAAGCTTGGGTATCGGTTTTGTGTCATGTATTTACCTGCCTTGTGGTAAGTTTTGAGGTCTGCTCATGCATCATCTAAGCTAACAAATTCATTGGTAGCTTGGGATATTTCTACCATTCTGTCGTGACTTCTTAAAGGCTAATAGAACGTTACAGTGTCAGTACAGGGTGAACTTCAAAAGATGCTTCTATTCTGCCCTACCATTTAGAAAAAGTAATTTGCAAACTTCAAAAGTAATCAATGTTCCCACTGAACTGAATCATTACTGTGGCATTTAAAAAAATGGGCTTTTAGTGCAGAAGATTAATGCTGTGTGCCTTTTTCCCTTCTTTATTTTTAGGGGTTGGAAAGACTACTTTGATCCAGAAAGTCATTCAAGCTCTAAAATCCTCAGGCGTTCCCATTGATGGATTTTACACACAGGAAGTTAGAGAAGGTGGCAGGAGAACAGGATTTGATGTTGTCACTCTGTCTGGAAACCGAGGACCTTTATCTAGAGTCAGGTACTGAAGTTTTAATAACTGTAAGCAGCTCTTTGTTTTATGTGCCTGCTCCAGTCCTTTGGCATGTTAAATGCTCCTCCATAAGGTGATTTCCAGCACACATGGCTTTCATGGTCAAGTTCTTTGCTTGGCTTTTGTGTCCTGGCTGATACCTATATTGTGTATGTAGGCAGTGTCTCTGTTGCACAGTGAAATATTAAAAATGTGCTAGGCAGGGGTGTTCTCCCTTACTGGCTATTTTACACCAGATAAAGGGGAAGTACTGCTGAGCCTTTTACTGTGAGGCCAAGGCCCTTTGGGATACAGTTAAGTAGCTTATTGTGGGCAGGGAGGAAGATTTCCACTTGCTGATTTATGGAGACAGAAGTGGAAAATGAAATTGCATATAGCATTGTTTTAAAGAACATTTGACTGGTTCACAAAACTCGCCTGTGAATTTTAAGAAAAAAGGGGTTTTGGAGCCCCAGAGTGGCACTCTGAAGTGCAGAGTGCCTCTCAGCTCTCCTGATTCACTAGACTTAGATTTTCATACTTATTGTAAAACTTATTCTATGTCCAGTGTGACCTTAGCACCTCATTCACAGAGTTAATGTGACTAAATAATTTGCATTCTGCTAATAAGGGAGGTTCACCTAGCACAGTGTGGTACAGCACATGCAAACTGAGTATTTTTCCAAGATTGTCTGAGGGTTTTGCAGCCCATGCTGAGATGATACTGCTATGATGCTGTCTGTAGTGTTACATTGCAAAATTCAAAGATCTGAACTGCAGACATACGTTTTGATTTCAGTGTAAATATACCTGCTGACTTTTAAATGCCATTGTCCTCCCATACGCTACTGAAATTTGAGCTTGCCTAGTTGTGAAGGATGCATATGGTATATTTATTATCTGACAGCAAGCTATCTGCAGTATGACTTACTGCATGGTTTAGAATTTCTATGCCTTCCTTTTTAAGAAGAATTAAGGCGGTTTGATTTATTTGGGTAACTTAAAAATTCTGTTGAAAGGACTGCAGTGAATTCTCACTAAACTCAGTCCTTAGAAGGAATTGTGTGTCTCTTTTTCAGCCCCAGTTCTGATTCTTCTGCTTCAAGACGTGAATACCGAGTTGGACAATATGTTGTAGACCTTGTTTCATTTGAGCAGTTGGTTCTACCTCTGCTGAGAAATGTGAGTATTCTATGAAAGCTGCTGATAAATGTATGCTTTATGATAGTGTTACTGCAAGGCCCTTCTACAGAGCTAGTTTTTGTTAAGTGATGGCCTGTTTCTGGGTGTTGCTGGTTCTGATTGACTTTGGGGTCAGGAAGCTGGAGGGGCAAATCTGGCTTGTTCTCCTATCAGTATTACGGTGTTGGAGAGATTGCAGTCTTGTGAGCAGGACCTCCTTGGCCTGAAGAGGCAGCAGGAAGGAAATTTCTTCCTATGTCACTCTCATACTGGAAAGCAACAAAATACATGAGTGGCTTGTCATGGAGAACTGGATGGAATGAGTGGGTCTAAGAAAAAGGCTTTTGCTGCTGCTCTTCTTTACAGACTTTTTTCCCCCCCTCTTCATTTGATTCCCATCTTCCTACAGTAGAAACATTTGTTTCTTGAATCCAGTGGGTATTTTTGATTAACACTGTATAAATACCTGCGGACTGATAATAGCAGCCTGATTATTTGGGATTTAGCCTGCTGCACAAGGAGTGCTCTGGCTGTGACAAGACTTCCCACACAAGCTTTTTCCTATCCTTTTGCTAATATTGTCACTGCCTTTTTCCTTCTCCTTCCTCTCTCTCACTCCAACCTTTCCCCTCTCCAAAATTAAACAAGAACAGATCTGATTTTGGCAATAACATGCCACAAACAGTGTGCAGCAGCTGCTGAACTGTACTACTAAAAATCCTGTTGTGATTTTTCTACACTGCCAAAGCTCAAGGGGACAAGGAAGAAGGGACTTTTTTGGTGAACTCAGAACAAAAAAAACCAAAGAGGTGCAAGGAGCAAAAATGAGATCAACAGTCTGATTCTTGTTTTTGTCAAAGAGCATTGAAGTCTGAGAGTAGGGAAGCAAGCATGTTGGGGCAAGAGAAGAAGAAAATAATATAAAATGGGACAACTTTTGTATGTTATACCTCACTGTAATCCTATTTATGATGTTAGTAAATAGAAAAATATTTTAATAAATACTTTATGAGGCCAGTGCTGTTCTTGGAATCCATTTACCACCGAATTAAGGTGAAATCCAGGGGAAAACTTCCTAGAAAAGTGTTAGCAGTGTTGAAATTTCTCCATGCTTATACAGCTTTCTGCAACTACAAGAAAGTGAACGCAAGAACTGGGGCCAGCAGTCACACAGTGCATGTGCCTATGCTCATAGAAAGTGCTGCTTATCAGTTTTGTGGGAATGCAGTCACACATGAAGATGGCCCAAAATGGAAGAGGAGAGTGAGGAAGATCAGAGAACTGAAACAAGGAGAGACAAATGGAGAATGAGGGCAGGCAGGAGAGTCATAGGTATGTTCTGGTTTGATGAGAGAGCAGCACAGAATGGGCACGTGCCCGCTTAGACTTGAGGACAGATTCATCTCTTAAGGCTTTGCTCATTCCACTGAGAACGAGATCGATCCTACTGTGGAAGATCTCTCTGGTTCTGGAAACTTTATCAAGCAGGACTAATAGTTTTTTCAGGTTTTTTTTCAAAGCAAAATACTCTCTTCCTCAATATGTGACCTAGTGACTAGTATTGGCTTTTTGGCTCACTGATCTATGAAAGGATTTCAGATGTAACAGCTACTCAGTAGGGACTTAGCTTGAAAGGATTTTAGCATGCATGTTAGTTCTTTCCCTTTCCCAAAAGCAAATACTTTGCCTTCACAGGGGAACATGTTTCGATTTTTCTTTTTTTTTTAAAGTTTCTGTGTAATATGGCTTGTATTGGCACATATTCATGGATCTATAGTGGTTTTGAATTGAGTTAATTTTCTCCCCACTTCTGTAAATAATGGAGTACAGATCTCAATCACCTTTACCAAAATAGAGTGGGCAGTGCAGTTGAAGAGTTCCTCTGCTTTGCGAGCTGCCTTTTCCTCAGTAGCAGTGACCCTCTTCTTCTCCTGGACTTCCCTGATGCTCCAACAGCCTGCAGCACAGCACTGTTTGGCACAGCATCCCCTTCATGAAAAAAGCAAACAAACCAGAAACGTGGTTAACTGGGTCTCTCCCACTATCCAATGGCTAGGACTATGAAACAAGGTATATCTCAATATATATCTAATGTGAGACAGGCTTGCAAATTGGTTGTTATGCAGGTGTGGTGGTGCTCCAGCCTGATGCCCTGTGCTGTTAGTTTTGGTTACGATGGGAATAATTTCAGTTTCCGCTGGGGCACAGCGGGAGTCAGGGACGATGCCAATGCGCGTTAGGTCGAGGTGGACACATGTAAACTAAAACAGAGAAAAGCTGCGCCTCTTTAAAGCGTGTAGCTGAGGCCAGGCCGACACAGGACCGTTGTGCAGCAGGGGTATTTAAATCATTTTAAAGCACTGCTGGTCCGCGTTTGGCGCCCAGTTTCCCTGAGGTGGAGACTGGAATCTGGGCAGAGCTCTTGGCGTCTGCGGCAGTTGATGTATTGGTGCCGGTGCTCTACACTACTTGGCACTGTGTCCCTTTTTCCAGCAGCGCTGGCAAATCCACTCCTGGTGGCTCTGGGGTGCAGCAGCAGGAGTGGATGCGAGTGCGGTGGGAGGAGTGGGTGCGAAGGTGGCAGGAGGCAGCTGCAGCTGCTCTGGCTGCGGCGGCACTGGTGCAGGCACTGGTGCAGGCACGGTGCTAACAGCAGCAGCTGGCCATCTCTTGTTTCCCTGGCTCGGGGTCTGCGTTGGTCGCCCGCGTGCAGGCCTCGACCATTTGGCACCAGGTTGGAGGGGGAGTAAAAGGAAGCGCGTTAATAATACCTTTACATGGATCATTGGCATTAGTCTTGGCAAGTTCTTGGAGCATTTGCTCCCTTAGGTCTACATTTTCAATCTGACGATAGACTGCAGACTGCAGTCTATCTACGAAATCCATGAATATTTCATTTTGATACTGTTTGATGTTTGTATAATTATGAGTTAGGACGGATTTTAGGGTCATACTATACAGCACTTATTCGGCAATTTCACATAATTGGATTAGGACTGGGGTAGCGATAGTTCGGGCTTGATCATCTGGTTTGGAGAAATTGCCTTCATCAAAAACATGATCAGGGGGGAGGTTGACATTTCTGGAGTCAATAACCCACAAGGGGAGCATTTCCTAAACTTGCCTCTTCCACATGCCCTCCCATAACAGGAATTTAGCATGTCTAAAAAGGCAATTCATGATCTTTTTGATGTCAAAGGGGACTAGAAGGGCAGCGGAAAAGATTGAGGCAAACATGCTTTTAAAGTAAACACTGTCCCTTCCGGTCTTCTCTTGTGCTTGGCACAAGTCCTTTAAATTCTTGTAATTAAAGGGCTCCCATTGGGGGTTGGGACCATGCCGGTTTAGGGTAACACGGGCAGCAAAAGCATTCAATGGATTTTTCAGTGGGTTTCAATGGGTTTTCACAGGGAAAAGTAGCAGTGGAAGGGGGAGAAGGAGAGTGGAAAAATTTCAAAGCATGGGAAAATTTTGAGGCATGGGGATCAAAGATGGCGTCGGTTCCGGTGCCCGGGTCACATGACATGGGAGGAACTTCCAGGGAGGTTACAGCATAGGGAGGGGCTGGGAGAAAGGGATTGGCCCCGCCCACTGGGGGCGTGGTCATGGGAGGAGTTAGGGAAAGGAGGGGCCCACCCCTTTGGGGTGGGATTAGGGGAGGAGTTAGGGAAAGGAGGGGTCCACCCCCTCAGGGCAGGATTAGGGGAGGAGTTAGGGAAAGGAAGGGTCCACCCCTTTGGGGTGGGATTAGGGGAGGAGTTAGGGAAAGGAAGGGTCCACCCCTTTGGGGTGGGATTAGGGGAGGAGTTAGGGAAAGGAAGGGTCCACCCCTTTGGGGTGGGATTAGGGGAGGAGTTAGGGAAAGGAAGGGTCCACCCCTTTGGGGTGGGATTAGGGGAGGAGTTAGGGAAAGGAAGGGTCCACCCCTTTGGGGTGGGATTAGGGGAGGAGTTAGGGAAAGGAAGGGTCCACCCCTTTGGGGTGGGATTAGGGGAGGAGTTAGGGAAAGGAAGGGTCCACCCCTTTGGGGTGGGATTAGGGGAGGAGTTAGGGAAAGGAAGGGTCCACCCCTTTGGGGTGGGATTAGGGGAGGAGTTAGGGAAAGGAGGGGCCCGCCCCCTCAGGGCGGGATTAGGGGTGGAGCTTGGACTGGCGGGACAAACATGATTATGGGTGGGGCAACCGAGGAGAGGTCTGGGAAGAAGAAGAGGTTTTGGCGGGCTCAGCCATGTGGCGCCCGCCATTTTGAGGGGAAGGTTTAGAGGGAAGGCAGGGAGAAGAAGGGAGAATGGGGGTCTGGGTCTCAACACTGAAACGACGAACTTTTCAGGGTTTAGAAACTGGAGTGGAGGGAGTGGAACGAGGATCTGTGAGAGATCTGTGGCAGCATGGCCAGTGCTGCCCCGGGAGGGTGGCCGGGAGAGCTGAGGGGAGCTGGGAGGCAGGTGGCTCTCCTTCGTGCTTTTCCATACAGCTCCTGTCAGCTCTGCTTCAGAGAAGGGGATTTGGGCAGACGGGGTCTGGAGCAAGGGGTCCGGGGAGAACCGGGAGAACTCGGGGAATAAACTGTGCTTTCTTTTACTCTCCTCAAAATCTGGCATTCATCTTTGATAATTAACAGAAGTGGCATATATCTATCAGCATTTTCCTTCTTTGCAGCCTCTCAGAGCTGTGATTTTATTTTCAACTTCTTGCCAAAAAGCCGATTTTGAGACATCATCCTTGGTGGTATGAGGAAAGTAAAAGAAAATGAACCAAACAATTTTTTTAAACAGCCTCTTAGAGAAATGAAATCCTCCCCCCTTTAGAGTCCCACAACTTGGAGAAAAACCTCCCTCGAGGCACTGAGAGCTTAGAAACCACTTTTAAGATACAAGGTGCCTGCAACTTCACCCCCTCCCAAGGTAAAAGGAAGAAATCAAAGAAAATCTTGGTCTCCACAAAACAAAACTTGAAAAAGGCAATACACTTACAGCAAGCTGGAGATCCAGGGAAAGGAAATCCTTGAGAGGAGTCCTCGGGGTCTGGAGTTGCAGTCCCGGTCCCGGGGACACAGGAGAACAACAGGGACAACCTGAGACGTCGGGTGCTGCAGCAGCTCGGAGCAGTGCCCCTAAAATGGAGCGAGCTCTACGAGCTGTGAGGGTCAGCTGGTGGCCTGGGTGGTCACTGCCTCAAGGAACTGCGCTGGGCAGTCCCGGTTCAGGCACCGCTTGAGCCCTCGCGGTTAGCCCGGTGTGCCGCAGGAATGAAGCGGCCGGAGAGGGACTGACCAAGGTCCGATGGCTCCTGGCAAAGCGTGGAGGCAAAGCAGCCCCCTGGATGGGGAAGCCTGTTGCAAGGGTGCCTGCTTGCAGGCTGCCAAGCACCCCGAGGCGAAGAAGCAAGGGAGGTGGAAGGTTCCGAAGTAGTCCAATAAGGACTTATTGCATAGGGTCAGAACAATGGAACACCCCCCGAGCAGCTCTCTCCTCGGGGTTTTAGGGTGAGGGAAAATAGGAGGGTCCAGGGTACATTAGCGAATGGGAAGAAGGTACAGAGGAGGGGACTAACATTGACAACCAGTAACAGGGGAATAACCTAGAGGGACAGGCTCCTCTCCCAATCAGTGACCGAACCCCAAAGATCTTTCTGGAAACCAGGGTGGTGCCCTAGTCAGCCTCCACGCCCACAGATCCACCCTCGCACTCGGACTCGTCTGGCCACTGGACGGCCAGGGCATGACTGACGGGGGCGGGCCACAGGGCATCAGGCTGGGGCACCACCACATCCAGGCAGCTTTGAAGAAAGCCAGTCGCTCTGAATGGAATGCTCCATCATCACAAATTACAAGAGAGAAACTTCCAAATCTAGACTCAATGGAAGTCTTCTTTTTTAGATACCTGTTTTGTGTGGCTACTGATTACATAATTAAGTGTAATCCCTAAATGCATAATTGAGTGGGAGGAGTAAAGTTTTCAAAAATTGCTGACCCTCAGAATGATTGAGAGCTGCTTGTAGGCAAAGTGCAGTTCTTAATTGTCAAGTAGCTCATATGGGACCATGATGAGAATTCTGCTTTAAAGGAAATCTGGTATCATGGATATTTCCTATTGCAGTTGGTATTTATACTGTATGGTTGTTTCCATCCTACTAAAAATCTGTCCTAAAAAAGAAATTACAGATTTATAAGTCTGTCATTTACCAGCAGTAGCTTCGACTTCCTACTTTTCCCCAGTATTGCAGTTGAATTTATTTCTTTTGGAGGTATTTCTCTTGTTAGCATAGAAATTACTTCTGTTGCTTGTTGTAAGTTTTGCTGTTTACAGTCTTTTGATGCACTTTTCCACAGGTAAACCATGGTGGTGATACAGAGAAAAGAATTTGTGTCATAGATGAGATTGGTAAAATGGAACTCTTCAGCCAGGCTTTTATTCAAGCTGTTCGTCAAACGCTGGCTGGCTCAGGGACTGTGGTGCTTGGAACTATTCCAATACCTAAGGGAAAGCCACTGGATCTTGTTGAAGAAATAAGAAGTAGGAAAGATGTTAAAGTGTTCAATGTGAGTAATATTTAATATCCTTAAAGAGCATTCTGTTCTAGGTTACTGGTTTATATTTGGTGCGGTTTAAAAACTGTTACTGCCAATTGATAGCTGTGGGCAGCTTGCATGAAATAAGTTTTTTAGTTTCCATTTTATTCTTAATGGGCAGGTGTTCACCTTATTAAAAAAATCCCATTTGGCACCTACTGTAGCAGTCTCACACAGCTGGCTTTGCTTGTGAGGGGCTGCAGAAGTAATGCTATAGTTATTTTAAAAGGTTTTTTTGCTGTAGTATTATTGCTGTGTAGGTATTCATTATTCCTAACAGTTAAGTCTTTTCAAGTACAGTCAGATTTCTAAGCTTTTTTGGTTTTTTCCAGACCGGCTTGCAGAAATATTACCAGTAGTCTTATTCAAGAAAAAAAAAAAAAAAGGAAAAAAGGCAGTAGTGGAGTTTGCAGGAATGATTTATAGAAGAAAGACAGTTGTAAATGGAGTGTACTTTCTCTGGAGTCAGTGAACCAGTTTTGGAATTCATTATGTTACTTTTATGTACATAATTTTCAGAATATTAGGGCCTCAAAGTATATTTCTGATGAGGGCAGTTCTCAAAAACTTACCACAGCAAAGCATAGCCTGTTCCTAGGAGTGCATGTGTGAGGTTTCCTTAGCATCACTGAGTGTCCTTGATGCTTCACAAAAAGAAACTAAAGGCACCTCTCACTCCTTTGATTTATGTTGTTTCCTATTCCAAGCTGACTTAAAAAACTGCAGTGCTCAAAGTTCCTCAGCTTTCCTTTAATTGAAGGCCTCATCATCATCTTCAATTTCTGTTTTTATATTAAATGCTGATTTAATTATATGCTAAAGCAACTGTAGGAGCAAAGACGAGATTATCCCTTTCCTCGTATAAGCGTTCAACTCCCTCCATTCCTTTCAGAGATAAACCTCCAGGTTTTTCCACTACCAAGATGATGTCTGTTCATAGTCAGGCTGTTGACAGAGATGCACATAAATGTAAATTTTGTATGAGTTGCTTTACAGTGGTAGGACTGGGGAAGAGGGGGTGGAGAAGCT
Organism: Monarcha castaneiventris obscurior; assembly: GCA_026261815.1. NCBI lineage: Eukaryota > Metazoa > Chordata > Aves > Passeriformes > Monarchidae > Monarcha > Monarcha castaneiventris. Next base: position 6,470,188 of record JAMPIT010000472.1, read on the forward strand.
TTGCTGAAAGTAGCAGTCATTTGGTGCTTAGGCTGCAGTCATGGCAGGACAGTGGCACGTGCATTTGGGCCTCCCAGGAGAGGAATTGGGGCTAGAAAATGGTATTCGGCTTTTCAAGGAAGCTTTTGAGGCTTCTACTGTCTCTTTTTTATCAGGTGATATTCAGAGGGCATGGGCTACTCAGCCCTGGGTTTTCAGCTGTATCAGTCTGCTGATATCTTTCTCTCAAGCACTGACTGCAGCCAGCAAAAGTCTTTCTGTAAATTTCAGTGGTGCAGTGTTTTCTCTAGCTAAAAGATCTTTACTAAAACAATGACCCATCCTATTCAGGCTGCTGGGATTAGGACATGCAGGTTTCTTTAATTAAATAGAGCTCTCTGGTGAATCCATTAACCAAAAGCATGGATGTGAAATGTGTGACAGACTGCAGCCATTCCCAGGTGTCACAGACCTGCTAAGCTGAAGTCTTGTGCAGGAGAGCATCTGTCTCTCTTGCTCCAGTGACACTCTGCATGCTCTTTCCCAGCTGGTTAAAATGTGTGCATGAGCAGGAGCAGAACCTGCCCGTGGGGAGTCAGAGGTGTTAGTGGCTGAAGTGAATACTGGGTCACCAGCTGTGTTCTTCAAGGGCTGTGGCATGGGGAAACCTGGAGTGTCCAAATAGCTCATAGTCAGTAATTTCTTACTAACTTGGATGATGCCTGGAAGTGTACAAAAGTAGGTGGCTACCTTCCAAAAGCATTCTGCCTGCTTTGTCACTTAATATGGAGTTAGGCGGCATTCAAATTGCTCATCTCAAGTTTTTTCATCCTGCTCCTCGTGTCACAAGGACAGTTCTGATGAGAGAACAGCTGTTTGGGGTTTTACAGTCCCTTCTGTCTTGAAAGCATATTTTGTTCATGTAAATGGGCCCAGATGCCCTAAAAGCATTTGGTCCCAAACGTTTAATTTATTATGTTCAGGGCACTTAATGATAGGAGCTCTGATATTTAACACATTTGTTTCTGTTGTTGCCCAGTTCCATTTTGCTGAGAACTAAACTTTCCAGTGAAACTACAGAGGCTCTTTTTGCACTGCCTGCATCTGTGTAGTTTTGCAGACAGGGTGGCATGAATAGGATCAGGTTATCCTTAGCATCTGGCAGATACTAATTTTCTCCCATTTTCCCATCTATTAGTTTTGCTTGCATGAAACCCATTAGTGAAGTGTGGTTGCATATGCCTATTAAGAAAGAAAATAGTTAAATGGATAGGAAGGAAAAAAAGGTTCCATTTGAACAGATTGTACGCAAGTGGTTTCCTTGATGGTATCTTTAACAGTTAGGGGAAGAAAGCTTTTGTACTCTGTAGTTGCCTGCTTGGAGTCTAGGTGGTAATTTCCTCCAAATTACATAAATGCTTAATATAAGCAGCATCTACAGTTATTTTCAACTCCTTTCTAAAAACATACCCATCTGTTTGTACATTCAGTGCAGATACTGGGAGATTTGTTCTCTCTGGGAAAGCTGCCTGCACAGAATGTCTCCAGATCTTAAGAGGAGACTTATATCTATCAAGCAGCCTTTGTAAAACAGTTGTGAAAATTTCCCAGCACTTGGCACTTTCTCTCTGCTGCTCTCACTGGACTTTTGGCATATAGGTATGGAAAAGGGATAGATAAAATGTTGTATTGTTTTTGTTGGCTGTGAGAGAGTGGGAAGAGCTATTAAATGTGCAGAAGGTCCTTTGAAAGTCAGGATATCAGTACACTTGCTGTGAGATTTAGAGTTTGGCTCCTCTGTGCAGCGTGTTGTTTACCTTGGGGTCCCAATAGCCTTACTGAAGAGCATTCTTTGTTGTCTTGCTCGCTTTGTTTTTGTGGGGATTTCTGTTTAACTTATAAAGCTTGGACTGGTTCTCAGTAAAAACAGTGACATTTTCAGGTAGATCTTCCTTTTCATTTCTCTCCCCCCCCCCCCCCTTTTATTTTTTAATGTGGCTTTTTCATTAGCCCCATGTTGATCTGCTGTCTTGAATTCAGTGAGACCACTGTCTGTAGGTTTTACAGTGCTGGTTTACAGCATTTGGATAGGATGTGTGTGACTGTAAATAGTGGTAGGCTCCTAGGGCCAAATTCCTCAGATAGAACTGTCACCTATTTAACAATAACAATAATAGTAATACCTTCTCCTGGTCAATAATGTAGTACTGGAACAGATACAAACTCTTGTGCTCACATCTTAAATGGAGATATAGGGAATGCAGTGGAACCTTACTGGTAGGCAGTTTTATGCTGTGCATGGCGTTGTCTCCTTCCTTGTCAAACAGCTTTTCTGCAACTTTGTATGAATGCCCTTACGTATTTTTTTGGCTCATGTGTCTGTCTGATTTCTTCCTGCCCTCTCTGCAGGGATCTGAACAGTGGAGAAAATTTCTTAGACTTTTTAAAATGAAGCTTTTGCTGATGCTTCACAGTTGCTTGTTACCCCTTTACAACCCCAGTCATCTCCCCAGGTTTTGTTTGAGTGAGTAATGCATGGCACTGTGGGTCCCAGGGCTCTGGATCAGGACCCAGTCCGTCAGGAAGGGATAATTTTCACACACGCAGCCCCCCAGCTCCGTGCCCCTGGGAGCTGAGCTGACTAGCAAGCACCAGCACTTGTTTGACAGTTTACAGTCATCTGTATTTGCTGGAATGCAGATGGGGCCAGGAAAAGACAGGACACTGGACTCCATGGATTTTCACATATGCGGGACTTAAAGCCCAGCATTCCCATGGACTGGTCAGCCAAAAACGTATCTCAGTGTGCTGCAGAACACCTCAGCTTCCTCAGGTAGTCTTATTTCTTTTCCAGGGTGTTTCTCTCCTGCAATAAGGTGTAGCCATAAAGTTTCTCAGAGTACAGAGTTATGCTGCTAAGCCTGTTTTAATTTTTTTTTCTTTGCAGATGTTTCTGACTAGGTCTGTAATCTTAATAAATACAACCCTTTCAAGTAATGAAGGCATAAGAACTCCAATTTATAGCAGGAAAGTTAAATTTTGTAGTTGAAAAGGATTTCTAGTAATGACAAAAGTGCATGCTGGTTCTTTGAGTGATTCTTGTTAGTTACTCAAGCCCTGAATAATGCTGCAAAATACCATGGGTAATTAAATCAAAAAGATAACTAAATATTCAATTGCAGCTTTTGTGGGTTTAGCATACTGTGTTCTCAGTAGCAGAAGGCAGGTGTTTGACACTCAACATTCCTACACTGAAAAAGAAGTGCATTGGAATTTCTGCTTTGATTATTTTTGAAGTAAACACTGGTATAGAAGCTATTCACAAAATGACATCATTTTAATTTCTCTTTCTCTAGGTTAGTAAGGAAAACAGAAACAGCATTTTGCAAGACATCTTGGCAGCTGTGGAATCCTGCAGAAAATGAAGACCTTTTGTGTCCTGTAAACACTAAAGCTTTTATTTCAACAAAACATTACAACATTGTGTGGATGGTTTAGAGTCTGTCCTTCCTGCTTTAGCCCCCTGGAGGCTTTACTGGAGCCTTCAGGGTAAGCAGGGTAAAGCTGGTAATACTCTAAAATGGGAAAATGGGATAGCAGGAGTGTTATTTATTCAGTTCACTGAATTAAAAAATTTGAACAGATGTGTAGCTAACATCCAGTTCTAATATGGATGTTTGGAAGTTAGGTGGTCAACTCTGGTCCGAGTTACCTCACGTGGAAACAACTAACTGTAAACTCTGTTTGAGATCTTAGTCTTTCTGAGTGTGTTTGAACTGTTCTGCCAAGAGATCAATTCAGTATCTGGAACACAGCCCTGGTGCAACAGAACAGAACCCTGTCCAAAATGTATATGACTCCTGCCTGGTTTATGTAGGAATATTTTGCTGTTGGTGACCCAGCTTAGGTGTGTCCAAATGTGTTTTAGCATGGGTGCTGGCAAATCAGCAGGTAGAGGGAATGAGCAGATGTGCTCTCTCTTCCTACCCCCAGGCAACCCTGTCTGCAGTTGCAATATAAGAAGGGTTATCCACAGTTTCGAGGAAACTTCCTGTAGTCACGAGTGGCATTTACAGAATTCCATTTTGGGAGGAAAAAATAGCCACGTCTACCCTCTCTTACATGGCCCAGGCACTAATTGATAAGAGGACTGCATTTTGAATTCTTTTTCAGTTTTCTGATGACAAACCTGTCCACACCCCCTTACAAATAATATATATATAAATCTTCAAGTCCATGAAGTTCATAAAATCTTGCGTTTTTCATGCTGTTTGTTAAGTCATGATCAACTTAATACTGCATTTGTCTATATTCATTTTACAATCTCTTACGTTTATTGATACTTATGTTTGGGTTTTTCCCTTACTCAGTTCTGTACATGCTTAATGGTGAAATAAGAAGTGTTTGAGAGTATTAGACAATGTGTTTCTCTGTGAGGAGTGCAGATGTGTTCAGCAAAAGTGCTGCCAGTTAATCAGTTTTGCATGTTGTGAAAACAGAATTCCCTCCCAGGTGCACACTGTTCATTGTAAAATTTATGGTCATCTGTGGCTGAAGAACACTGTTAAAAATTCAGTTGTTTCATAACTTTTTTTCTGTTCACTTCAATGACTGTTAAAATGAGCAAACTATTTAAAGGCATCTTCAAGTATCATTTTGTTGATTTGTTTTTGTAAAACTGACACCCAGAGTCGTATCAGGCTAGATGGGGACAGGTATTTTTACACATGCCCTGCAAACACCTAGTAGAATGAACAGAATGTCCTTTTCTTTCCTGTATTCAGAGCAAGGGTCTGGTACAAGCGTTGCACCTCCACAGGTGGTAGGAGGTGCATGCCATGTTAAAGGATGTCATGGGCTCATTCCCTGACTGCCCTGTTAAGACTACCCTTCAGCCCAAATCCATTTGGATGGTAGTACTGTCTTCATCAGAAGACAGTATTTGGGAAAAGAAAACGGCTCTTAGGGTCTCCACTTGAGATCATGTACAGCTCCTGGCTGCTTTTTGCAAAATAAGGTTGTGGCCTAAAGACACACTAATCCCTTAATTACTTCAGGCATTTTACTCAGACAAAACACCTTTTTAGATGTGGAGGACTTGGGACCAAAGTAAACTTTTTTAAGGCTGTCTGCCATGGGTTTTTGAGCAGAAACCTCTCTGCACCTAAGTGTGGGATGTCCTCCTGTTTCAGTGTTAAGTCTCTCAAGCTGTAAAAAAAAATGCTGCAAAAGAATAGTTCTTTCAAGGATTAAAGAGTTACCCGAGATCTACCATAGTTTTAGTGGGACTGCTGCTGAGTCTTAAATGAGGACTGACCTTTAAAGCTAAATAAAAAAGAGAGATTTGATACTCTTCTGGTAGAGGCCAAGGAGGGGAGTTCTGTTAGGAGTCAGTCTTCTGAATTCTGGTTTAGTCAGTATTGCTGGGAGATCACTTGAAGTGGTGTTTATTACCCATAAAAGTAGATATATTGCCCTGCATGTAGTGCCATGACACCTACTGTAGTCCCATCATTTAGCAGAGTGGGGCGGGGGAACCCCCCAAACAATCCCAACAAGACCTTTGGGGAGCTTTCGATCAGTGCTTTTAGTACGTCTGTTGTCTCACGGTTCAGACAAGACCTTTTGTACTGAGGCTAGATGGCCACTAGAAAATGTAGGTGCATTTTTCCTTCTCTGGAACTGTGAGTGAAGTATCAGCCCTTTTAAACCAATGCATATTTTTGCTCCTGACATCAGTGGCTCTGGTTTTCCGCTACTTATCTCAAGACTGGTGAGAGTCATTAATTTGTTGTTCTTTTTTTAAGCCCATTTTGGCTCTGTTTCTCTTGAAAAGCACTTCTAGCTCAGAGAGAAATTCTGTGATCTGTGTTCAGCAGGAGAATGTAGATGACCTTAACAGTCATGTCTGGCCTTTAAATCTCAGATGCTCCTGAAGATACGATTTGCCTGTTTCAAATATAGATTGAGTGAGTGAGAAACTTGTATTTCCAACTGAATGTAAGTTTTTATGACAACCTGTGTTTACTTTAAAGGTAAAAATTTATTGTCTGGTCTTGCACTAGTAAAATACTTGGAAGCCTTGAGAGCACGAACAGCAAACAGAGCATCCACAATTCCCCTGATGGGCCAATTTTATTAATAGCACACATTTGCTGAAAAGCACCTCTGATGTACCAGCTAGATTCCAGATGACAACATCAGTGCACCTGCAGGTTTTAATTGGTGCAAAAAAGGGGAGAATGTGAGGTACCAATTACTGTCTTGAAGCCCGAAAATCAAGGACATTTTTGGCAACAAGGCTTGTAATTCCAACATAAAATTGCACACAGCATGGAATAAACAGGGCCTGCATTATTTATCATGCATTAGGCAATTTTTGACTTGTAAAACTGAGTGAGAGAGGTGAATCTTTGATACTGGACCTACTGCAAAGTTAATTGTAAGTAATATGTCTGTGTTGCAGATTTAAGGATGTACAAGCACTAGTGAAACATGGTAATTAAATACCAGCTCCTAATCCAGGGAGTAATCTAAATACAGCAATAATTGGGTATTTTAAAAAAATGCATTTATGAGAAGATGATTATCACATGCTGGAGAGACTCACTGGTAATTCTAATCTTCTATAATGAGCTGCACAAAATTCAGCTAATCTTTAACTTAAATTTTCCAGTAAGAGAAGAGCTGTCAGTTGGTGGGCTGGAGACAAATGCAGATGACATTTCTTGCCTTATTCTAATATTCTTCAGTTTTTATAAAAAGCTGTGAATGGCATCACAGAGAGTCCTAAGAACTTAATAGTGTCAGAATATCATTCACAGATATTTAGAGTATCTGGTCATCATGCCAGGGGAAAAAGACTCATGCTGGTAAGTCCTTTTCATTGAGATTTGTCTCCAGTGAAGTGAATGCCAAGATTTTCTGCCTATGGGAATGAGGTGAGACTTTGCAAGAAGAACTTCAGTTCCTCACAGAGGAGTTGCATGACACTACAAAATGGAGGGAACAGCCAGCACCTCTGGCTTTTGTTTTTGGATGAACAGGAATGAACTTTGCAGGCTGTGTCCATCACTGGTTCCTAATTGCTTGCTGTGGTGGGAAACAGCTGGGCTGAAGGCCAGGCTGGGGCTTGCCAGTGTACCTGGTGGATGTGAGCAGTTCAGCAGCCTGTGCTTGGCTTTGGTTAAAAGTTACTGAAAGTCTTTTTGCCAGATCCTCAGGCTGTGTTTCACCATTAGGAGTGTAGCAACTGGCTTTTACTATATGATGTAAACAAGAGCCTATTCGGGAAAGGAAATTTTAGGAAAACAAAATGTGAGGGAGGTAAGTATCCCATGCTTAGTGCAAAGGCTGAAGTACTGTCTTTGTGCTTGTTTTGCCATATACTCATTATCCTCCCTGCTGTAACCTGCTGTATTGTTTGTGTTCCTCTCTGGTTGCTGAGACAGTGCAGATATAATCACTCCTAGTGTTTCTTTTCAGCAGTGGTGACGTTATCTGAGGTGAAGCTGGGGGGAGGCAGGTAAGGCCTCCGTCTCTTCATCCCTTCTGACTTTTCTATGAAAGAACTGCATGTACAAGTGGTCTTGTGGATTGAGAACTTGATTTCCTCAAAGGATGCATTCAGCTTGCTAACAAGCTGGGAACATCACTGTTTTCGTGTTGTAGAAACAAGAACATTCTGGACTGGCTGAATGAGGTGTGTAAGTGGCCTCCACAGCTCTGGAAAAATCAAGCATAGCACCTGATGCAAAAAACCCTGATGGAACTCTTGATAAAAGGTACTTAGGCGGTGGTGGCATCCTTCCTGCATCACAGCTGTAGCAAGAGATCAGACTTGTAAGCAAACTATCAAGCCTGAGAAACTTCAGGGCCAAGTTTTAACAGTGTTTGGCATTGTGAAACCCATCAGCAGTGTCACAGATGACATAAAAGCAATGCAAATTATGTTTGCTTTTCATTTAAAGGCCAAAACCTGCCCCAAAAGTGGTGCACTTCCATCTTGCAACTCTGAAGCACCTCATGTGTGAGGTTAAGTATCAAGCTGTTAAAGTCTTTCAGGAATAAAGGTAGGACTCAAAGCCTTCATGGGCACGAAGGCACTAGTGCTGACTCAGGTGACTTTTGGTGCTATGCAGAGCTGTTTGGTGCAGCTTACTGTTGAAATTAGGCCTTGTGTAGAGGTTAGGTCCCTATTTATTAGCTTGGTGTGCATCAGAGCCCTAAATGCACCTTCTGTCACAAGCAGAGTTAACTGGGTGTATCTCTACCTCATGCAAAAATGGGGGAGGTCTAAGATGCGTTTAATGGATACACCCTTACACCTAGTTGCAGGTTTCATTTCTAACCTGCAGAAATTACTTCAGTCAGATTATTCTGTAGGACTGGCTCATACTTAAAACCTGTGCATATAGCAGTAGTCTTATTAATGTAACAGCAGACTATCTCCAAAAATACAGAGAAATGTAACATGGGAGAGTTTGTGTTCATTTTGATTCTTTTTTTCTATGTTACACTTGTTAGTGGTCACTCTTGGGTTTTTTCAACCCATTATGCTACAACAGCAACTTTAAGGCAAAATAAAAACTGTGTTAAGACATGGCTACCAAAAAAAGGAACTGATTTTTTAATCTTACCTTGACTCCTGTTTTGCTGTGCTTGCTTGCTGTGACTCCACAGAGGTTTTAGAACCTGCCCAGTCTGGCAGCCACCCTGTGTGGGCAGCAGGAGGCTGGACTTCATGGCACAGCATAACTGCTGTCCCCAAGGAGTTATGCTCCAGGGGGTGGGGTGGCTTGGACTAAGTCAGGAACTGTGAGGCAGCTGCCTTATTTTAGGATGCAGTACCAGAGGCTGTGGAGATGGTGGAGTCTTGCAGATGTGGTGCTGGGGGAAGGTGCTGTTGCTGGGCCTCAATCCATGTTAAGCAAATACAGTGGTTGCTGCTGAAAGGATTTGTGCAGCCATTCCCCAGTCTGGTTTAGTATGCTTGAGTTGGATATACAGAATATTTAGGTTGATTGGGACTACTAGAATTACTTACTTTTGATGGAAATTGATTCAAACTTAAAGATGTGGAAATTGGAGGCCTAAGTGAGGCTAAGTGAATATGGGAAAGTTCTTGATACTTTCTGGAGCCACCTGTTTGCCCTGCCTCCATGCAGGAAGACAAAGCAGTGATGGTTTATCCCATGGGCTGCCATGCAAAAGTCCCCAAAGCAGAAATGGGGCTGGAGGCTGTTAGCAGGAGCCTACCTGTATAACCTCCATCCTTCATTCGTAATGAAGCACTTCATGATCAGTGAAGTGAACTAAAAAATAATAGGTTTCTTAATTTTTTAAGGCAGAAAGAAAGTGAAAACAATTGCAAATAGAAAAGAAGACCCAGAAATTGCTGCCACACAAAACATACTTGGATCATTTTATTTTCACTCAGTCTTATTTAGTTCTACTACTCAGATCTGAAGTGTGGCACAGTAGGAAGCTCAGAATGCAACTGAGTATTGCCTAACAGTAATGAGACTTAGCTACAGCATCTCTTGTTAAATCTTGTTAATTGGGACAAGACAGCCTGGCTGCACATCATTGTGTTGAGATTTAGAAACAATCTATGGTAGTTGGAGTAAAGAGGAACAGCAAGACACTGATAGCTGCAATTTTTTAATTGAAAAAAAAAGAACACGCGCGTGTTTGTTTAGACTCAATAGCAGAGGAAGGATTTGTTGTAGCCTTTTGGGTTTCAAAGTAGTCATGCATTCCTGTAAATCAGTGTTTCTCAAATCTTGTGAAGGCATGGCCTCCTTTTTTGTATCATCTGTCTTTATTGGCAGCAGCTCGGTTTTCTCTGGGGGAGGGAAATCAGAAGGCTTTGTAATTACTGGCTACAAGTGTTTATGGACAGTGAGCTGTGTCCAGCAATTAAAGGTATTTAGCTGTTCCCTTCCTAACACAAACACTTCCAGACAATAATTACAGCCTGCTTTGCACTTTTCTGTCCTTGAGGAGGATTCCTCTGGGCCTTTTTGCAACTCCTAAGGGTACTGTTACTTAGAATTTGAGAAACACTGCTGTAAACCAAACAGGAGCACGAGATAATACCTAATTTATGCAAAGCTGCTTTGCAAATAAGGTGTACCTTATGGTTTGAAGACTTTCCATGCACTGGATACTTTCTTTTCTTACGCTTGACTTTGTTACTCGGTGTAGTGTGGCTCGTTCACACAGTATTTCAGTATGGCTGCATGCAGTATATCAGTCTGTGATGCTATGTTGCTATTCAGCATTAGCACCTGCATAACATGTCAAAGAAAAAGAAGACATTTGCTGTTGGAAAAAAAATCAGATTTAGCTTTAATGTTACAGGACACTGTACTGTCCTTTTATGTATTCATTGCTTCTGGTCTTAGTTGCCTTTTGCTATTATGTTCTATACCAAATTTCAATTAGTTTGCATGCAATCAGCTGTTTAGTTACGGCAGGAAAGAGATGTCTTGTGTGCTTTTCACTGAGTTGTTTTAATATTTCCTACTGTATTTGTTTGTGATTCTAACCATTCCAGGGGAAGGAACATTAAACAGGTTGTATTCATTGTTCTAGGATTTACAAGAACCTGAGATGAAGTGGCACTGTGTGTTTTTTAGGATATCTTCCAACCCTACCCATGCCAAGGCCATTAGCTGAGGAACATCCGCCCTGTAATATTTTTGTGTAGAAGTTAGAAAAATAAACATTTGGAGGTTGCTTATTACATTGGAAAGAACCTAAACCCATGTGCAGCTTCCTGACCTAACTCTGTATTTATGCTAAGAAGCGCGTGGCCCTCGTTCCAGGAGTGCTCCTCACTGCTCCTCAGACAGGCTCTGCTGAGAAGCGGTGTCTTCCAGGGCCATGTCCTCTTGGCTGGCCCTTCTGCACTCCAGGTTCCGACTCATGAACAGGGCATGGGCCGGACCCGCCTCCCGCTGCGGTCTCGCTCCCGTCGCATCCGCTGCTTCGCACGTCTCAGCAAGTTGCTGCAAAGTAAGAAAGAAAAAGTCTACTAGGTTAGGAAATTTCTAAGTAACACTTCAGCTATTTTTTGAAGTGACAGGTGAAAAAAGTTAAAAAACTGACGTAGGGATGTCATTCTGTGAAACTCCATGGGATTCTTAACATGCATTATTCACAAGGGAGTTCTGAAGAGGTACTTGTCACACTTTGTGTAACGCATAAATTTGGAAGGAAAAGCAGACCAGGAGCTGGAGGTTTAGTACCACAGATGTACATGTATAGAGAGCTGTAAAAGAATTTGGATTGAAAAGGACTTCTGGAGGTCATCCAGTCCAAACTGCTCCTTCAAGCAGGGCTGACTTCTAAGTCGTTAAATCAGGTTGCTCTGGAGCTTGCTTTATACACCAAATTTTAAATCCAACTTACAAAGGAACCTTTTCATCAAAACTGGAATGCAATTATCAGTCTGAGAACGTTAAGCGCAGTGCCGCCCCACTGTAAGGAGTCCATTAGGATAAAAGCATTCCAGAACTTTGCTGTGTGAACATTGAAATGAAACACTTCCTCTTTACCACTTTCAATCAAACAGGCACCTGGACTCTGAGCAGTCACTTTGGCCAGGATTCACCTCAGCTAAATTTAACCATGTGGTCTTGCTGTGTCATTTAGGCTACCAATGGTTGGCAGAGAGATACAAGTCTCCCAGGGAAAAATTTCCTCCTAATAGCTCTAAGGATGAAGGGGACTGGCCTCTCTACTGAATACAAAAAGCTCACCAACAACCTACTGTGACATCATGCCCAAGTTTTAGATAGCTAAAAGCTGGACAAGGTGAATCCTACCATTAGTACTCAGTATCACAGACTGGCTGAATTCTTGCAAATTAAGCCATAAACTCCTGAGAGCTGGAATTGTGTCTTGTCATTGGATATATTCAGCTGTATGTGTAGAAATATTAATATTTGTTGCAGTAACAAAGCAGGATTGGACCCAGATGAGTAACGTTCAGTCGACTCCTGCTGAATTTCATGGTGAAACTCTAGGGAACTGTACCACACATGGTATTTTTGGGTTGAGAGCAAAATACACACAGGCTAAGGAGCTTTTCTCGCTTGTGGTTTAGAGAACTCTTTGGGAACCAGGGAAGTTACAGTTCAGAAGGATAGTAACAGAAAAGTGCTTGGGACTTATATCCACAGTCTTCCCCTGTCATCAGTTTGGTTTCTATTTTGATAGGTGAAATACAAAAAGTCTGTCTGATTATGTTGTCTGATTTCAGTCACCCTTCATCTCTAGTCCATCCTCTCATGTTTCTGCTTTCTCATGCTGAGGTCAATTTTCAAAGTTCAGGACAGCAATGGATGGCAACCAAAGTTACATAAATACACTTAAGTAGACAATAAAACAGTAACTCTACAATGTGAATTGAATTTTTCAGGGAAGATAGGAATGAAACTCAGTCTGTTGGGAAGAAGGCTGGAAGTTCTTTGTGTGTACTCTTTTGCTGCTAGAAAATGCTTAATCACAGGGCATGCTGGTTTCCTTTGGTAAATATTTCATACAGAATTCCTTTGACTAACTTTCAGCAACAAGTTTTCAGATCCTGGATTGAATTTCTGGTCAGAGAGAGGGACGGAACAAGTGCACTATTCAGGGGAAACCATTCCTTTTCTACAGATAAAATTATTTTAAGTCCTGCATAAGCAGGCAAGGAAGGAGCTATTTAGTCTGTTTATGATGGTACTCATCACATGGGCTGCAGAAAATGGAGACCTAAGTCCCTGGTTTGAGTGAAAGGAAGAGCAACTTTGCCCCAGTTTGCAATTTCAGGTGTGTGTGTACCAGCCCCCCCATCAGTTACTCACAAACCCTCTCACAGACACACTAATATTAAACAGTCTCATTGTGATGCAGCAAAATCCAAAACAAATACTGAAATCCCAGCATTGTTTCAGAAAATGTTTTCTGAGCACTGAGAAGGAAGAAGCCCAGTGGTGGTGAGGACAGCTCAGAACCAGCCAGGCGAGCAGTACAGAGCTCACACTTAGTGCTGCTGCTTTAGCTTCAGCCTTACCCGAGCTGCCTGGCTTGCTGCTCTGGCAGAGGGCCCCATGGCAATGTTCATACTGCTGGATGACTGTGTGTCACTCGTGTTGCCTCCGTCTGCAGCTGAGAGCCCAGAAATCACCAAAGCACTTGAAAAACTTCTCTTGCCGAACAGCAGGCTGAGAGTTGAGCTGGTGGAGGAGGCCAGGCTGGACCTGAGCATTGCTGCAGCTCGGTCCTGCACAGTCAGCTGGCCAGCAACAGGAACAGCAGGAGACTGAGAAAACACAGATGCTGCCGAGTTGTGGAATGATAGCTGACTACTAGAAAGCCTTTGGGCAATTTCGTGGGCAGATGTAGAGGTTTGGATGAAAGGCTGGCGGCTTTCTACAATTGGTCCGGAGAGACTTGAAGCAGGGGGCCTTTGGTTTAAAGCAGTGTGTGCCTGGACAGACTGACTCCTGGGTTTTCTCCTGCCTTCAAAAGAAAGATTAATATATTTAATTAAGTGGCATTCTGATGAACTCCATGCTATTGACAGTGTCCCATGTGTACATATTACTGTTGGCATATTACCACTGGTTTTATTGGCATAAGAATTCCAAGAATAGCAAAAGTAACAAACTCCTAAACCTATACATCTTTCTGTGTTTTCCACTACAGGTGTTCTGAGTTTTGGTCAAAAAGCTCTAGAGGTTGTGCACTGAGTCAAAAGACAGGGAAATGAGAAGAGACCCCAAGCAAAGCACTCTAATCCCAGGCTCACAGCTGTTCTGCTACGTACAGTTTGACCAGCCCAGTGAATGACTGAGCACAGTGTTGCTGTAATTCTGCTTCCTTTTGACAACCACACTAATGGAATGTTGATCATCCACCTTAAATGGCTTGGTATAATTAAATGCAACAATAAAACCAAAAACCTGTAAGTTAAAACAATGGCACATTTAAAAGAATTATTCCTGCATGTGGGGAGAGAGAATTTGAAAATTCAACCAAGTGGAATAATACAGCATTGAAGCCACAAGATAGTTTTTAGGACTAACAGTAAACTCTGAGTTCCAAGAGAGACATTTACAGTACATCACAGACTTGAAAAGATGTGAATGGTTTTCGATAGGGTACACTCTTGGAGGTCTGAATGAGACCCACATAGGCTCTTGTCCCTTTCTGTGAAGCACCTCAATGGAGCCACTACTGGATACAGAAAGAAGATTAGATAAACTATTCTGACATGCCTAGACAAATCCTTCCGGTACATATACATCCCCATATTTAACATTTATATCAGCACCTTCTGTCAATCAAGCAAACAATTCCTGTATTTGTTATGCTTGTATATTTAAATAGCCATAGAATGAAAAATAAATCGTAAAATCCTGGCCAGTGCACCCAGCAGAGGCCTGGTTGTACCCAGGCATTCTGCAGATGGCCAGCCATGGGCTGGTGTGTGCCACAGGCCCCAGCAGAGGTTACTGTTTCTGTAGACAGGCTCTAACCCAGGCTTACACAGCAAACACCCAGTCACAAGAGTGCCTGCTTGGCTTTTTTTGCTCTCCGGGAAACTCCAAACATTAACACAAGCTGGCATTTTGGTTTCCTAGCTATAGCTGTGGGGTGGGGAGTTGATGCCAGAAAATCTGTTGAGAGCCATCAACACAGAAACAAGTTTTTCTAGCAGGCATTTCCAAGCTGTTGGTAATTTGTTTTTTTTCCTTTGGTTTTCCCCAATACCCAAACTCCTCCAAATACTGAAATTTTGCTGGCATAAAGGAATATAAACCTCACACTATCTTCTAAAAACATGACTGCTGAATTCATGAAGGTTCCAGCAATGCAGAATTTCATATCCAAGCCATTTACATTATATAGCTGAAACATGCTGTTTTACATCCACAGACCTGCTTTTCAGAGGCTGGTATCATCATCCCCATTTTTCAAATGCTGAAGCAAAGAGAATTTAGGTAACTTGGCAGAGAGTCAGATGAGCAGAGTTACAAGTTAGGGCTACAACTTAACTGGAGCTCAGTAAAACCTAGCTGGTTTGGCAAGTACTGGACCCTTTCACACCTCATTTACAATGTGTCTTTAGCTCTACTTTTATAGTCCAAGCAATAAAAAAATAATTTTCCTAAGTAATAAGAGCCCCAAGATCTCTGCTGGAGAATGATGGGACAGATGCACATGGCTCTTGGAAGCGCCTGGACAACACTTTCAGGCACAGGATGTGATTCTTGGGGTGGTCCTTGCAGAGCCAGGAGTTAGACTTCGATGGTCCTTGTAGATTCCCTCCAGCTCAGGCTATTCCATGATTCCATGGCCCCTGGGTACCGCTGTGCCAGTGCCCTCTGTCCTTCAGCAGTGCTCAGTAAGGAGGGCACGTGCTGTGATGGGCACCAGGCCCGGCTGCCGTGTCCGCGGCTGCGCGCACGTCTGGCCTCTGCAGGGACTCGGGTTCTTCAAACCCTGGGGTTCTGCTTAAGTGCTTTGCTTTCTACATCTGATGGTTATTTCAGTATGCTACCTTTCTTAAATAAAAAGAACAGACTGGAATTAAGAGCAGACGGGCTGTGGTGCATTAGTTTGCGCTGGGGCTAACGTGGCCAAACATCTGTTTGTGATTTAATTGCGAAGCTGACCCCTGTCCAAAAGTATTCTATATTCATCCCAAATGCAGTGGTTAGAGCAAGAGCATTGGGCAGGAGACCACCCACATCTATGCATCGAAAACTCTGTCCCTGAATAAAGGCTGTTCTATAAACTGCATCATGAAATAAGGACGCTTTGGGGGAGAACCCCACACGTTTCCAGTGCTCCTGATTTTGGTCGCACTTTTATATAGGGCTTCCATTGCATTTTGCAGACTCAGTGGTACCAGGCTGCAAAACACAGTATGAAATATGAAGAAGTTAAATGCACTTGATGCATTTAACAAAGCACATAATGCACGTAGCATTATCGTAGCTATGATTATCTAGTCTGCTGTCCTATATAGCATGGGCCATAGAACTTCCTGGAATTAATTCCTGTGTGGTTTTATTAATTGCTACTGTGATTTTTAAAAATGCATCCAGTCTCCAGTCATGGAGAATCCACCTTAACCCTTAGTCTCCTCTATCACTATTTATTTACTCTCTATTAAAAATGTGCTCTTGATTTCAAATCTGAATTTGTTTAGCTTTGTTACATCCAAGTCTGCTCAGATCAATGGTCTTTAGTCACCTTTCGTTGCCCAGGTAAATACTTACAGACTGCAGTCAAGGCATCTCTTACAATAACAATTGCTTGAAAGCATTTTGTCTTTCAATACAGGATATATTACCCAGAATTTTGATCATTTTTTGGCTCTCCTTTGAAGTGCTTCTGAACTAAAAATGTCCTTAAATTAGGGCACTAGGACTGTGTGTGGCAGGACAAGAATATTCTGATTTTTAACAGGCATAGAGTAAATTCTTTTCCAGTGCTCTCGTCTTGCCTTAATGTCCTGATACTTATTGAAGATCGAACCAAACTTGTTTTTTAACCAGCTCTCTTAAAAACCTTCTTGAATGAGTCATTTGGCTTTGCTCAATTAAGCATATAGCTTTGATAGCCACTCTTTCATGTTCTTTGTAGCTGTTAGGCTGGAAGGGACTGTTTCATGATCAGATCATAGAAATAGATTATATTTTTTCCCAATATAAACCAGGCATTTCTCATTTCTACATATTGCATACTGGCAACTCTACCTTTCTATACAGCAACAGTTCAAGACGACTGCTATGATTTGTTTTGCTTCTAAATACTCTTTAAAAATAAACAGCCACAAGCCCATTTTCATCTTTTCGTCCCTAATGGCCCTAGCCAAAAACTTCTCGTTTCATTCTCTACAGTAACTCAGGAGTGAATACGGATTTCCATTTGCTATTTTCCATTTCATTCCATTTGTTGTGCATGTCTTGATTTTACCAAAACCCAGGTTGCTTTTCTTATCTAAGTGTGACTTTCTCTCTTGATCATGGTTTTCTGGGCACCCAATCAATCTGTTCCTTTAAACAATTCACAATTAATTTGCTTTATTGTATGGTATGCTCAGGATCATTATATCACAATTAAGTTTGCTACTCTGATTACTGTTGTGTCAAGTTATGAGTATGCACGTGGGGATTCCTCTAGCACTAGACTCAATTAAAAGCAGCAGTTATTTTATTCTTGCAATGTGATTTATATGCAGGGCAAGATTTTTTCCAGTCCTGCCCATTATCTTTAACAATAGGTCAAAATGATCTAACGGGAAGCAAACAAGTGTCAAACCCTTCAAGTTCTCTGCTTTAATTTATACAGTAATACTACAAACTTGTTGAAATGTAGAGTTAATTGGCTTTACATTACAAGTCCTGATCCTGCAGTGATAGATCTCACAGTGACCCACTGCCAAACTTAGAATCATAGAATGGTTTGGGTTGGAAGGGACCTTAGAGCTTGTCTAGTTCCAAACCCCTTGCCATGGACAGAGACACTATTACTAGATTAGGCTGCTTGAAGCCCCATCCAACCTGGCCTTGAATACTTGCAGGAATGGGGCATCCATAGCTTCTCTGGGCAACCTGTCCCAGTGCCTCACTGCCCACACAGTACAGATTTTTCTTCCTAATATCCAATCTAAACCTCTTAACCCTCTTTCAGTTTGAAGCCATTTCCCCTTGTCCTATCACTCCATGATCCTCTAAAAAGTCCCATTCTATCTTGTGAACTCCCTTCAGGTGCAATTAGGTCACCCCAAAGCATTCTCTTCTCCAGGTTGAACAAACCCAATTCTCTTTGCCTTTCCTCAGATGTGATCATCTTGGTGTCCCTCCTCTGGACCTGCTCCAACACGTCAATGTCCATCCTGTGCTGGGGCCCCCAGAGTTGGATGCAGTGCTTCAGGTGGGGTTTCACCAAAGCAAGAGCACAGCAGAGCAGCAGAATCCCCTTCCTCCCCTGCTGGCCACGCTGCTTTGGATACAGCCCAGGACACATTTGGCCCCATTTCTGGGCTGCAAGTGCACATGGCTGGGTCATGTCCAGCCTCTCAACTAGCAGCACTCCCAAGTCCTTCTGGGCAGGGCTGCTCTCTGTTCATCCCCCAGCCTGTGTTGATACTGGGGATTCCCCTCACCCAGGTGCAGCACTTTGCACTTGTTAAACTGCACAGGATTCCCATGGCCCCACTTCTTGAGCTTGTCCAGGTCCCTCTGGAAGGCATCCCATCCTTCAGGTGTGTCAGCTGCACCACCCAACTTGGTGTCATCTGCAGATTTGCTGAGGGTGCACTTGAACCCTGTGTCTACATCATTAATGAAGGTACTGAGTAACACTGGTCCCAGTATGGATCCCTGAGGGACACCACTTGTCACTGATGTCCATCAGGATTCTGAGCCATTGACCACAACCCTCTGGATGTGACTGTCCAACCAATTGCTTATCCTTAGCCTTATTACTTAACATACATTTCCAATGTAAAGGCCACTAGTTCAACCCTGAGAATATGTCTGAAGCATTTTTGAATCCATAATTTGAGAAGGGCTCAGCTGTTAGTCGACAGAATGATTGGCAACATTTAATTTTCTCTTGGTAACTGCTATATAGACATGAGAAACTGTTTTCCATTTGTTTGTTCTCCACATGCACTGATGAGCAGCCAAACCAATTCCTCAAATAAATTGTCATGGTCCTTCCAAGATAATTAAGATTTTTGCATACTTTCATTCTGCTGTTCCCAACAAAAAATAAGCAGAAGTTCACTGTGACACAGGCTCCCTGCATCACACATGTACAGTCCCTCCCATCTGCATTTCTTGTTCTGGCATTCTTAGTGGCACCTGCTAGGCCAAAAATTACCCACAGTGGACTTTGACAGTGGAACCTTTGGAGAATCACTTTTGTGTTACACCCTCCCAGTAAATACCTGGAACAATAAATATTGGGAAGCCATCTCCTAACATGTTCTTGGTCATTTGGAGAGCCAAAGTGCATTCTCTTTCTAAAATTAGTTTTCCACTGGATTTGAGGACTCCCCAATATCATCTGCCCATGTGACGCCCAGGAGAAGACTCCAGAGAAAGCCAAGTAAATTGTGCCAATACCTGCCCGCTGGTGGACCTCTTGAGAGGAAGTTTGCAGCTGAGGGGTTCCATCCCTGGTGGGCTGGGAGCTACTGCTCTGGCTTGAATTCCCTGTGTAATTGTGGCTAGACGAAGACCCCCCTCCAGTATCCACCTCTTCAACGTTGCCCCTGTCGTGGTGAGCTGCTGCGTGGCAGTCCTTCCGCATTCTGTTTGCAGGAACACACACAGCGTCAGCCACTTGCTGCACGTGAAAACTTCTGTCAGCAGTGTTAGGTGCCCTTAAAGAGAGTTCTCCCTCACAGCCCTGCAGGTCTTCTGGCATTTTATGAGATGGCCAAGATGATGGTGTGATAAGCTTACTTGGAACAAAATTGTATATGATACAAGGCAAATCTTTCCTTGTCTGTGTTCAGTGGCTTTGGAACCCTGCACTACGTTAGGGCTCTTCACCTAATGTTACAGTTGCCTCCCAAGATTAACTTCTGCATGAGGTAACCAACTAGCAAGGAGGAATGGGCTGGGGGGAGCTCAGAGGGATGAGCTGCATGGTGGGAAACCAGCATGTTAAGCCATCAGATATTGACATTTTAAGGGAGGTCATGGCATGTGAGCTGGCTCCCATCATGTCTCCATGGTGCACTGCCTCTCCTCAGCTGCAGTGGCAACAGGGCAGGGGCAGGGAATGAGGCAAGGGAGATACTGCTGTGTGAAAAGTGCATGTAGGAGTACGAGATGCAGTGTCAGGTACTGATCATGCATAGTTAGGGCAAGTCAGGCAGTTTTGGTGAATAGCAAGTACATTTGGTCAAGAACAGTAACTTGGGGGTGAATATCTAACTGCCAAAGCTTCGGAGCATAACTCACCAAAACCCACCATCACATTTACTCTTATTCAGAGCTACAGAAAAGATACCCTTAATTAGATGGCATGAACAGTAAAATTCCATGGAATAAGGCAAGTGTCTGTAGTGCTGTGTGATTTGATTGAATCTTGTTGAACATATAGAAAGCTTTGTCATGAATGAGTTAATGGATTTTCTTTCTGTTCTATTTGCAGCACTATTTTGTTATATTCTAAGTTATTTGCAAATAATTTTTTACTCATAGGTAAAAATATAGAATTACTCTCTTTTAACAGAAAATACAGTGAAATGGAGACTGCAGGGTCTCTTAGCAGCATAGCCAAAATTTAACACCTACCTTAACCACTTGGATTTGAACCACTTTTTAATGTTGTCCAAACTGACAGGTCCCCCCCAAATGTTCCTCAGTTGGCTGTGTGTCCCAAGGTACGAGGTGGTTAAGGGGGAAACATACATTGGATATCCCAGTGGCTGATCACATGAAGAATTAATTAAGTTCCGCAAGACCTGTTTATTGTTCTGGATGCTTCCTCTCTCCGGGTTACGATTGCGTAAGAAAATCAGTTCCTGCTGCTGCCCAGCCCAAAGCCCTCTGACACACTCCTTGTTGACCTACAGGTGGGTTAAAAACATGCAGATCATGCAAAAACGTTTGCTACTCAAGATGCAGAACTAAAGGACCTAAGTAGAACAGCAGTGGCTGAGTGTGCAAACACCTCATGCCTTTGCACCAACAGCTTTCTATGAACTTTTGCAGCTACTCCCTGGTAAAGCCTGGAATGTTATTCCAGATACACACATGTGGGTGGCAAAATGGCAGTCAACTGAAGAGAGCTCTTTTGGCCTCCAGTCCGTACTTTAAAAATACAATCAACTTCTCCTTTCGGCCACATTACGCAGAAATAGCACTAATTACCACAGCCCTAAATTACTGCAAGATTAGAAAGGTGGCATATGTACCTTGATCACCTTGAAGCTCAGGTAGCTTTTGTGGAGCATGATGACTTTATATTCATCTGCTCCTTCATCTACCACATGTCTCAGAGTCAGCAGCTCCTCCCGGTTGGAGAGGACAGCGCTGCGCCAGGCTGGGTCCCCTTCATGACAAATCACCACCTTTTCTTCAAAGGATTGGATCGCTTCGTACAGAACCGCTGGGTCCTCGTACTCATCCGGGCACGTGAACTGGTCCTGGTCGTACAGGAAACAGTATTGAAGAGGTCAGGTGCATTTGTGAGAACACAGAAATTACTGACACTAAACAAAATTCTGGCTTTCAAACAGTTGCCGGCTGACTCCCTCCAAGTGACTTGCCACTTGATAAAGAGTGTCTTTTGGGAGGGTCATTTAACAGTAATATAGAAAGGTACAATTTCAGTTTTATTGTAGGCTGTTCTGATCTCATGACTACACTGGATGAAGACACTTGGAGAATATCAGCTTGTCCTTTTTTTTTTTTTTTAGTTTAGTGTGAAACAATGGGAGGCAGTGATTTTGGGTAAGTTGGAGAGAGAAATCACCCAGGGCATTCCACAGTTCTTGTGGAAATCCTTATTTTTATACACAAAACCCCGCCAACAACAATAGCACAGACTGGGAATCCATCAGCAGATACCACAAATACTGCAACTGCAGTCCTGCAGCACCACGGCCAGCGGTAACTTCATGAAATTATTGTGTCAAAGAATCAGCTACAAATTCACAGCAGTTCAGTAACATCTAGAACAGCTATAGGTATCATTCATGATAAAAGCATATGATACTAAATCATAATGTGCCAGAGCAAGAATAAAATCAGCTCCAAGCTATACAGGGCCTGACCTGAAATTAGCAGTGAAATCAGCATAATCAATGTATTTCCTTTCAATCTAGAAACCATCCACACAAGTAAAAAGTGACAAGATTGCCTGCTTTCTTTTGATGAAAAATGCAGGGATAAGTCCTGCAAAATGGTTTCAAACGGGCAGCTAGGGGGTTCAGAAAAGAAAATCAAGTGAATGCAAAATAAATAAATGCCAAACTCTTCCATCTTGGTGAAGGATGTTTCCTAGAATAAGGTGAGGAGTACTCCATTTCCCTCTTTTTTGTTTTTATCCTTTCCTTTGGAGAGTTGCTACGGTTTCCTCTGTTTTCCTAGGAAAACAGATACAATAGTAAATATTAAAAATAAATACATAAATAAATACCCTACCTGGTGTAGCTTCAGAGACATTCGGATTGCTGGGGCAACAACCTTATGCAACAGATCCATGTCTGCAAAGACCCACTCATCTTTTGCTGCTATCCGGAAGTCTCCTTTAAACAGTGCGTGGAGCCCATAAAGAAAAGAGTCCAAGCTGTAAGAGAAAGGCAGCAGTCACTCCCAGAAGTCATTCCCATTTCTCCAAGCCAGATCTGTCTGTCACCAGCCTCATGCTGACCTGTGCAGTGGCCCTCTGGTGCAGGGCGAGTGCCTGCGGTGGGTATGAAGCAGGGGTCACATCACGTTTTTCTAACAAAAAAACATTCCTTGGAGTAGGCAGTTTTCCCTCTGCGTGCTCTGTAAATGACTGGCCATGAAATGAATGTGGCACTCGGAATGAAGGATGTCCTCGGGATGGGTGACTCAGTCACAGGGTGCCTCAGGGCGCTGCTGCTCTGCAGCTGTGCCAAAGAGACCAGGTCGGAGTGCCAGCTGCACTCCTGTGCAGGCAGCAGAAGCTGCTTCCTTATTTGAAAGGTTATTGATCAGTCCTGTTAGCACTTCTCCTTGTAAGTGAAAAATAGTGATAGAAAGAAATACTTTCAGGAAATCTAAGACCATTCTCATGACATTCAAACCTCAATGTGAGCATTAAAGCAGCTGTACTGAGAATACTAAATTTCAGAACCGTTCAGCAAACCAGGTGAGAGCAGGAATCAACCAACAGGTGTTTCCTACTGAAACAATGAGCCCTAAAGCAAATACACACGGGGTTTCTTTTTTCTAACACAAGAAACTAGATGCAAGCAGTTCTGTCTGACCTTGCATGATGGTTTACCTGGACCTGAGATCTAAGCACAAGGTAAAAGCTACAAAATCAGGTAGTTGTTAAAAGATGGTTACGCAAGGGCTTTGTGAAGTGAAACAATCAGCCTTCAACCTGCACCCTGAATTACAAGATTCCCATGCCACTGCCACTTGTATAATGCTTGTAGCTGACTGCTGTCCCAATGTTGCTCGGAAGAAGCGATCTCAAAATACAGAAAAACAGACCCACTGATAAAAACAGGCATCTCTTACAAGCCCACAGGACACGGTTTCATCTACCTGCTAAGATTTTACTCACTCTTACGACAGCTAACCTTTTGGATTGTAAAGGCTCTGAGGAGAAGCTGTATTAAGATGTTAGTAGTTTTCATTACTGCCCAGCCTTTCTCTAGAGAACACATAATCTTTCCACATAACTGAGCTTTCTTAATTATTTTATAAAAAGAAAAAAAATCTTTTCAATATATGCTCTTCTCTGAGAGAGGGAGAAGAGAGATTGGGAGAATGCCTCACCAACTTCAGCTCAAAGGTATTCTAATTTTGCTCTTGGTGGGTAGCATGTTTTAGAAATTAAAATGGAAATACATATGTTGTTACTAGAAAAACAGCTGGATACTGATTTTCTCCATGACAGCATCATGTAATACAAATCAACTAATCAGTGGGACCAAAGCCAGCCAGAAAGGCAGGGCTGCTGTCACTGCTGGGAACATAAGGAGTACAGGGAAGCTCTCAGGAATTCTTAACTGATTTGCATTTATTAGTACTAAGTTACATATTAAAACATGCCTATGTGAGACAGGCACACTCAGATCTTCAAAACATTCAAGCACTGATTTCAGTGGGAGTTATTATGTGTCTTCAAGGAGTGGGTCCTGGTCCCCACTGACTTTCAATCCATCATCTCCCCAGTTCAGAAAATGATAATATACTCAAACCCTGCTTCATAGCTAGGAAAGCCCTAGAACAAGCCAGGTGGGAGGGCGGGGGGAGAATGGTGAGTGCAGCCAGTGTGCTGAAATATGTGACTACCATCCCCTTTGAAAAGGCTAGACATCAGGAAGGCTCCTTTCACTCGCCCACCCACCAGACAACATCAGCATACACAGCTGAATCCTTGCCTGGAAAAAACCTTCTTACCTAAATATTCTAACCACAATGAAATTGTAAAAGCTACCTCAAACTCTGCATCTAATGATGATCTGTAGTGTAGCTTTTCCCCACATAACAACCCCTGTATTTGCTCTGAAAAGTTGGCTAGGATGAAGGGAGGAGTAGGCAGGAGAGAGAACTGGTTTTTACATCTTGGGAGGCTCTCAGAACCAAATCTGAACACCAGAGCAGACAGAGAGTTTGCATTCACATCCCAGTGTCCTGCAGGCATCAGCACCAGCTAAACAGGCTGCTGTGAGCAGCAGCATGTGCTGAAGGCACGGCAGGGACCAGGGCAGCCATGCAAAATGCAGCCAAGCATCAGCAGAGGGAGTGGGGGGAGGCACCAACAGCTCTCCCTGGGCTTAGGGGAGGCTCATCCAGTTGTCATCCCTCTGCATAAGAACTTCTCTAACTCAGAGGATTTTTAACAACAAACATGATTGCTGCAAGTAGGAAATCAGTGGTGGCAGTAGTTGTGAGAGGCTGAGAGTCAATTATTTTATGTATTGTATTTTCCACCAGAGCAGTCTGGAGGAGATTGCTCTGTTCACAAAACCATGGGCATCTTTTATTCTCCTGCCAATTGTAATGAGGCTTTTGGGTACATTCTGCCTATAATGTGACACTATCTCAAGCCATTACTTCTGTAACATGCAGCCTCCTTAATCCATATAAGATACAGCTCTCGTTATTCTTCCCATTGTTATGCTCTCTCCTGAAGACACTAATGAGATTATTACGAAGCTGTAAAAGTCAACCACTTTGATCTCAGGCCTGACTCTCAACCACTTTGATCTCAGGCCTCACTCAAGGTTGTTGCTGCTTTCTTGGCCCACTTTTAACATACCTCAATTAGTAATCTGCTGTAGTTACAGGCTGGTTCAAAATATTTAAAAGCCTAGTTAAGGTAAAATTACATGTCAAAGAAACAACATTAATTTGTAAGAGACGTAACTACTATATCTGGCAACATTTCTAACCCTCTGAGCTAACAACCTGAAAAGCTGCTGTCACAACTGCAAGCTATTTTAGAACAGGACTGGTAGGTGCGGGGGAACCATCAGCTCCTTGAACGTGCAGAAAAGAGGGGATTAAGTGGTGCCACAAACACCAGAGGGAGGGCAACTGTGCCAGAGCAAACACTCCCTCCTTCTGCACTCCTTCAGCTCTTCTGACACCAAAAGCATTTAATGCCAGTCTCAGAACATGGTGGATGCAGACAAATGAGCAGAATATCTCTGTGGGTATTTTTCACACCAAAACCCATCCTCTGTCTACAATCTGCAGACCTTCTCCAATGTTAACTGTAGGTTTATTTAAGGAATAAAGGAATGTGCATGTCTGTGAGCTAGTAATGACCAGAATGTCATAGTTCACCTGAAATATTTTCAGTGGTAGCCCTTCTAATTGGATATTTTAGATGACAGTGGGGATGTGAGCTGAGTCAAACTTTTCTGCCCTGCTCAGTTCTGGCAGACATCAAGCTGCACTGTCTGCTTCATTCCCACCAGCAGCAGCACTGTGGTGCCATGGCCTGTGCCATGTATGTCTTCCCCTTCCCTCAGATGCTGGGCAGTGCAATGGGGTGACAGCAGGGAAGGAGCAAGTGGGGCCAGCTGCTTCCCTGGGCTTCAGAGTGAGCAGCAGTTCCTCCAGGCAGGGGCATTCCTTGGAATGACCCTTTGTCCACACTGAGCTTGGGGAACCTGAGCAGGCAGTCTTGGTAGTGTTGGAAGTATCTGATGAGAGATGCTTTATTGAGAGATTTTTGTATTTTTCCAAATTAGAAATTTTTACTAAATATTTATTTACTAATAGCTTTAGTGGCTGAATAGAATTATTCTTTAATATTTTAACAAATACACAGCTAAACATATCACTCACATTTGAATAAATGAATGGTAATGTCATGTCATTCTTCAAATTGCATTTTGTGCAGGAGGCCTCCTAATGACAGTTTAAAAGAGCAAGTGATTTGCATTGCAATGTTCTGCCTCCTTAATGGATGCATTTATTGTGTAATCTAGTGTTAATGTTAGGTTTCTACTGACATTTACATGAACAGGTACACTGAATAATTATTTACATACATTATATAAGAGCGTTTAAAATCTTGGTTTACACAGTGACATTTGCTGATTAATAGATTAGACAAAATCATGTGTAAATGAGTGCAAATTGATAGTTTGCATACACAATGTAAACTTGACTCTCAGCTCTGAAATGCACAGCCCATGGTAACATTACCTTTGCTCTGCTGCACAGCAGCTGGATGACTGTCACTCCTCCAAGACACAGCAAGGACTAGACTCAGTCCAGAGAAAGTTTCCTACTATCTGCATAGTCACCTCTGAGGATGAGACATGAACTGCAGAGCACAGCAGATTCTTGGCTGGTTTCCTCACACTGAACATCTCAAATGCTTCATACAATGAGGAGAAGAGTACGATGCCTACCTGGCCCTTACATCTCAAATCATCTCAATCATCCCAAACGCTCAAGCAATGTTGTACACAAGATGCTCCACAGAGAGAACTAATAGGAAGTCCCAAGATGATGTTCAAGGTAAATTCTCAGTGCTTACTAGAATAATCTAAATCTTGAGTTTTTGTAATCCAGCATTTGAGTGTGACAAAGCATGTGTTGGGAGCCCTGACCAAGTGACCCAGACCCCAAGAGCCAGAGTCATGGAATGGCCTGGGTTGGAAGGGACCTTAAAGATCATCTAGTTCTAGCCTCACATGTAGTACATCCCCCTCTCATGCACACATCTGGCTGTGGGACTGCCTGCTCTGACCATTCCTGAGAAAACTAAGACCCTCTTCAGCACCAGTAGGCTCCAAGAGGCCCCTGAAATATTATGGGACCTTTTCAAAGAAAAGGACTGTGAAGCATCACCCAAGGAAAGGTTCCTCTGATTTCTGAGGACTTCAAGTACTTCTCCCCCATGTGACTGAATGCAGACATGCAGCAGTCTGAGAGCTGGGGGCAAGGACCAGCAGGAGCACTCAAAATGGCCCTTGGTGAGAGCTGCTGTGCTCTGCCAAACAGAGAGGTGGGAGTGCCTGAAGATAATTCTTGTGAGCATCTCCGTGTGGCCTCATCAGCATTGCACATATTGGACATCCTTCCCCTGGCATGCTGTATAATTGCATTCCTACCAGAGTCTCACTGACTTACTGCTCATTTGTGTTTAAACAAGTTGTGCAGATCTGTCTGAAGCAATAAACACTGTAAGTAGGGTTAGACCTGCCCTTCGTGCTCAAGTGAATATATTTGGGGGATTTCTGTTGATAAAGGTCTTGATGTCAGGGGGGTAGGATACCCACCTTGCTCCTTAGTTAGTAATTTCTACTAAATTGGTTTTTTCAGGCAAGATATATACATTGTGAAAGACAAGAAGAAAGGTATTTCACCAAGCTAAAGTCATGTTTCGTAGCTGCAGCAATTTATAACTTCAACTGTGCTACTCAGATTCCTTTTCTATTTCTCAAAATCTTTCTGACAGTGGAAATGCATTAAAGGTAATTTAAGCAGGTGGGGAAGTGACACAATTTTTCCACAGTGAAACTTTTCTAGGGAAAGCTTCTGTGAAGTAGCATTGGAAAAGATACCAACAGAAGCTTCCACTTAGTCCTTTTTATGTCACAAAATACATTTTAAAAATACAATGATTTGATACTGCCCTGGAGCACTTGCTTAATAAAAAGAAAATCAGGACTTAATTGAAGATTATATAGAACAGATTAAAAAAAAAGTGACACCGCTGACACGTCAGATGACTACCCCAGTTTTTGCCTTTCTGCAGATCTTTCCTCCCCAAGAGAAGTATTTTTAAATATAGAGAGTCCACTTACCAAAAGAAAGGAAGTAATTCAGTTCATTGGTAATTTGCCAGATTTTGAAAAGACATGATATAGCTGACTCCTGAAATTATTGTTAAAATCTTTACAGAACACTACACAAATAATTATCCTCAACATTCATACTTTCCATCTTAAGCTTTGGAAAGTCTCTGATAATATTATCCCTTTGCATTACTAACCATGTAAGCCAGTGCAAATAGGTGACATTGTTATTGTATCTGCACCAGGATCCAGTGGAAAGTACATGCAACGTGATGACAGTTTTAGGAAGCTTTTATGATATTTTTAGATGAATTCCTAATATTGCTGTGACCTATGTGTTGCAGGCCCAGATCAAAAATCACTTTAATCTTTTCTCAAACAAATATATTAAATGCACATAAACTTCTCCATCATGCCCCCAAACTCTAAAATCTGGATCATCAAAAAAATAGGACAATTTAAAAAATATCAGTGACTTACCAAACATGACACTAATTTGAGTGAATAGAAATGAAGGGAGAAGAAATGCAACCCAGAAGAAAACTACTACAGGAAAGGAATGTGCAAAGACTAGTAGAAAAGAGATGACAAAAGCCACTTTGGAAAGCAGAAATCGGCAGCACACCAAGAAATAAAAGTCACGTGGGCCACAAACATTTTGCATGGAAGACATAAAACAAAATGTTATAAATGTCTCAACAGATAACAAAGCTAGAATGAATATTTAAAAGGACTGTTTTATCTCACAACAAAATGCATTCAAAATCACACATGCTGTCTTTGTTTGCTTGTTAGTAAGACAAATTCTCTCTAAGGAGCACCTTGATAGAGGTCTAGCTATCTTTGCTCACTGTTCTGTGCCAACACAGCAAGGTCACTTAGAAACTGTATTTGTTCAACTCCTCCATTGTTACTAAAATTCTGTGGACACAGAGGGTTCAAATAAATCTAATAAAACCCTAAAATTACGTGGGAAGTTAAACTTCATTAAAATAATGATTATTTCATTAATAAAATGCCTCATCTATAACACAGTGTAAATTATACTGTATAAAAACCAAACAACTCAGAACTCCCAGTGAAAATGGAAGAATCCCTAATGAAAATATAAGATGAAGAGCATATTTAGAAACAATCTCAATGAAGCATATTTTAATTAACCAGACTTCCTAGGAAGAAGTGTTTAGAATGAATGAACAAATGAGCAAGGTAGACTGAGAACAGGCAAAGCTGCAGCCTCAGGAGATGAGAGGTTTTCCCTTCCTTAGCTGCCAGAATGAGGTGGCACAATGAACAGGAATATACCCCTGAGGAATACAGAGGGGAACCCTTACACATTTATTATTATTTAGCTAACTACAACTCAGGTGACAGCAGTTTCTTCCTCTTCTGGAGATTTCATCCTCCTACTGGAATGCCAATGGAAGGACAGCATTCCAGTAGCCAGGCATGAGTGAACACAAGCAATAACTATTGGTTCTTTCAAGGAAAAATTCTGCTTTGCCCTATGAAGTAAAGACGGATATTATTTAGCCAACCACAAAGAAGAAGATGACCAGGAATGACAGAGAACATTTAATGGAGGAATGAGACTTTGCCTTGATCTAGTCTGCTCTTGAGATCCCACATCACATGGAAAAAACACAAACAGGTCTTTGTTTTAACATGAGGAAAAAGGATTCCTAAGTTACCTGATGGCCATATTGTGAGATGCAGTTCCCAAAGCTCTCCGACCCAATATACACAAGGCAAAGGAAAGTGTCACTAGAGGAGAATCCTCATCACTGTCCAGGTGCTGCAAAGTTTTAAGATTAGCATGTTACTCTAAGTGCAAACATCATATTAAAAAGCATCACAATACTACAAATGGTGACATCATTCATGAAATTTGCATGTGACTGGACCTAGACACCAAAATGTTCTTTCCCATTAAATAGAGCAAGAAGGAAGACCATCACCATCAGAGGATTTTTGCAAAATGCAAGCTTATTTTGCCCACTGCCTAGAAACAGAACATTTCATTCTCAGGCAGTGAGATACCAAGGGAAGGGAGCTTTGGTGGTGGTGGTTTTTTATTGTGGGGTGTTTATTTGTTTCCACTCCTCCCAGATCTGACATTCTAAACTGGAGGAGGCTCCTTATTGTTGAGGGACACTGCACTTGCAGACAACCAAAACGCTTTTCATGGGACACAGTTCCTATGAAATCCTACCACAGATTCCAGAAGTACAATCTATTTGGAAAAGTTTGGAGGCACACAATTTTAGTGAATAATAATACCTATCTAAATTGTTGATGACACTGACTGCACATTTTAACAAGCAGTCAGAACATTTCATTTATGTTTACTAGCTCAGGAGAGGTTTTTTTATGAAATTTTCACAAAGAAAACTTCGCTATCAAGGAGGAAAAAACTGGAACAACCTCTCATGCATGTTAATCTTCAGGAGGATACGGATTATTATTTCAGTCCATGCAATGAGTGATTTCTTAGAGCTTTCTTTGACTCTTAAACTGAAGCCAATTATAATGGAGAATGTAGCTCCTTCTATAAAATAGATTTTCTGGGTTATGTGTACAGTGAACTTGGTTTTATTTATTTCATCTCCTACATGAACTTTGCCTCTCTGTAGTCAGTGAATTAAAAAACAAAGGTAAAATATGTAAAAAAAGATAAATGTGTGTGCGTGGCACCAGTGCAGCCATTAATTTGCCTTTTGAAATCTAACTTACATGTTTCAAGTCTATTGGCATCCCTAAATCTGTTATTGAATTTGAAAATCTAAGCCAGAGAACAAGTGGAAAGGCATCAATTAACAGTGGCTTTCCCTGCACCGTGCAATTCTTTGTGTGTCAGAACTTGGGATCTGAGACATGGAGATGAGAAAGAAAAGAAGTGAAGTATTCCCATAAGGAGGAGATGGTGGGAAAGGGCTCAGAAGACAATTCAATGAAAATAATATCAATATAATGGTATGCAGGGAAACTGGTGGAATATACTCAGCATTAGAGACATGAGAAGGAACCAAAGTGGAACAGAAATATTTGGGGATGTTCCGAGAAAGATTCAGTGATGTTGCACCAGCTAAAGTCAGTAATGGGATGTGCAGTCTGTGATCCTGAGTGGAAAAATGCACAAAAATACAGCACATCGTGTCCAGATAAGAGACATTTCTCCATTTTTGCCATTATCAGCAATAATCAGAAAATTAGATCGAGGCAATATGATTGTTTAAAACTGTATTCTCCCTCTGGGCTATTTTGAGTATTCCATGGAAATACAGCAGTGCATTTCTGACAAATGGCTGCTGACCATCTCAGTGGCTCAGAGCATGCCCATGCACAGCTCTGCATCTGCCCCGACCTTCCAGAGCTGTGAGACGTTTCACACGGTTCTGTGGCATGGTTCACACCCGAGTCACGAGCTCTCAGAGGCGACCTGTGCCAGCAGTGAGTGTGCCATGCACTCCCCTGCCATTCTGCAACCCTGCCCAAATATAGGCACACTTCTGAAAAGGATACACAGACATCACAGACATCTGGAAAATGTACCAATCACTGGCAGCACTGAGGGAGCTGTAATGCTCTGATGACATTCCCTCAATGGAGCCTGCTCTAGCAGCACTTCTGTGAGCACTTGATACATCCACGCTTTCTAGAGTTGATGAAATTAACCTCATTGGAAATGTGCACAGCAAAGAACTGGCTCTGTATTCAAAGGCTAATGCTCCTTAAGACTCCAATTTTTGCACATGGGTAGTTTCCAAAATATGTTTTTTCCGTTCCACAAAACATACATTTTCCTTTTACATTAAATCTAAAAGCTTATATGAAATGAATTTTATTCTACCAATTCTGAGCAAGTAAAAGAGTAGCCATGCATCATTTCACTCCTATCTCGAGAATTAAAACTAATACTACTAAAAAAAAATTAAAATAGACACATACCTCCACCCTTTTCCTAGCACAGAACTGAATCCAGTCCAGATAAACACTGCAGAAGCTAGCTCGTGTTATTCCTTGGAGGCACGGGACATAATCTTCATCTATGTTAACGTTAAACATCGCAAGGTCACGTTCAATGTAATGCCACTTTGCATAAGGCTGCAGCACCTTTTGCATGGATTCATCTTTTATCCACTCAAGGATTTTGGGAGAACTTGCTGTAAAGTATATTATACTCTGTTGATAAAATGTGCAAACGTTAGTCATTCTGAACTCTGATTAAAGCAGGCATATTTTACACAGAAGAGAATAAGCCAAATAGGACCCCGTTAAGAACTCTAATAGTATATGTATTTCTTGCATTTTACTGCTTAGCATCATTAATGCTTCACAAAAGTGTTCAAATTAGAAAGATGATAATAATTGGTACTGATAGCAGACAACAGAAAAAGAAGCAACATCATTAATATCCTTCTGCCTTACAGGAAAATCAATACAGTAATAGGAATAGAGAGTTCCAGCATTCAAACATGTCAGTTCTAGACATGTTCTGGGGTTCTAGAGTCTATCACCAAGAAAGTGATACCAATAATAGCTTAGGCATATTTTGGCAAAACAGTAGTAGATGGTCACATCCTCAAAACAGGGCTCTTTCTTCCTCAGTGGAGTTACTGTTTTCTGGGGATGATGCTTTTCAAATTCTTTATAAACCCCAAAGATGGGATGTGACAGATGTGTATATCAATGCAGCAGGTAAAGAATAACAGGTTTTTTCTTATATGTCAGGTTAAAAAGTTGGTAACTGATAAAACTCATTTTGCTTTTAAAGCACTGAAGGGGGAGGAGCATTCAGCAGGGGCTCTTTTACCAAATACATAAACATTAGAAAACAGCAACATGTATTTTGTATCTGTGCCTGAGTTTCTAAGTTTAAGTTCTTCTAACTGCTCTGTCTGGATACATTAAGATAATAATAAATTAAAAAGTAATTAAAAAGAATTCTATTCAATCCAACTTAGACCATATTTTCAAAAGAATATGAAACTTAAGAAGAAGCCCCAGTGCTTTTCATCAGCAGGAAAGTCCCATTATAATGTTTTATAATATTAATTTAGAGTTGGATTCCAAAGCAAATGAGGAGCAAGTACACACAACCGAAGATGGTGTAGTTCTACTCTACCCAGTCAATGGAAATAGTACTAAGTAATAAATGTATGATACGAAAATATGATGGATTACAGAGGACAGAAGCACTACCAGCCCTTTTAAAAACCCCAAATGCTCTCCATAGTCTATCATTCAAATTGTATAAAAATACACAAGTAAGAGGAGAATCAAGCTAGAGAGGAAAAAGACAAGTCAGGCAGATACAGACAGGATGGACCCTTAATTTCTTGGCATGTGGAGAACAATAGGCTCCTTAAAAAAGATTCATGCAGAAACAATAGGAGCCAAAAACACAGCACTCAGCGAATACACAGACTTCTTGAATGCTAAAAGATGTTTAAATAAGAATATATTGAAGAAGAGATGGAAGAGGCACAAGGGAAAAATATCACAGTAGTTGAGGAGGAAATTATTTCAAAATATATGCAGAAGGGCTACAGGAGCTGACCCACTTTATTTGTGGGGAATAAAAATCCTTTCATAATGAGAAATATATGCATTTCTACGCTGACAATGAAACTGCAAACGAAATAAATATGATTTAGGAATAAGATGCTCAGTGCAACTCATTGTTTAAAAGACCAATACAATAATTATTCTTGAAGGACAGAGGAACTAAAACAAAGCATACATTCTCTTTGTTGATTTTCAAGATAGAGTTTGCTTTTTTTATTATCCTCATCTGTGTTTACAAAGAAGCCAATTCAGCTGGGAAAAAAATCAGACTTGCCATCAGACACAGAAACAACAGAAACTTCTGTCACCTAATTAAATTCTGCTCTTGGTAACTCTTCCAAGGTATGTTCTGTGCACAAGTACATCCTCAGCTATATAGCAATTCTGAAACTATATGGCAAATATTTACAATATTGTAAGCTACAGAGAATAAACCAGAAACACTCCAAATGCTCAATGCAATGGAAGTGCAGCTCCTGCAGGAACTCCAGCCTCAGTGTTTTTCGAGTTTGTGATTTATGTGACCTGAATACTGCCTTATCTATAGTTCTTCTTGCAATTCTTTTCACACTATTAAAAAGGAAGTGTCAAGGACTTTTAAAATGTTCACAGTGAAACTGTACAGGGTCTTGATCTAGATTCCCCCAGAAGAAAGAGCTGGGGAAGGAATGAATTCTCACCTCTGCGTCTGATACTGTTTATTTGGAGGCAAGCATTAAATAAACAAGAGAAAAGCTGATCTAACACATATTATAATCTTCTCACTTTCCAAGGCTGTACTAAGGATTTCACCAAATCTTTTTAAAGCCCCTGTTTATGGAAAAAACAAATTGCTTTAAAAATACAAGAAGAAAATATCCATATAACTTCCTTTTGGGAAGTGACATTCTAAAGAAGGATCTCCTGAGTTCATTGAAGGTAGTTCCAGCCCAGGCTAATATTGAAGGTGCCAACAGGTTATTTTTATCTTCTGTTTGTCCTTCCCTAAAGAGAGAAGTAGATTAAAAAGACTGACTATGTGAGACCGACAGCCTGAGAATGAAGGTCTGTCAGTGCAGGATAACAGTAGTGGCTCAACTAAATCCAGCCAGAAGAGATTTGATTTTCACAGTTTCAGAGCCGTCAGTGGTGAAGATGAACTCTTCAGAGAGTGGAGATGGAGCCACAGCACACCTCAGTCATGTGGAGAGCATTTAGCCCATCTCCCTTTTACTCAAGACAGGATCAACTAACCACACCTGTATCACATGGGAGGGAAGTTTGTCTAAGCCATCTTACCTATGTCAGCTGCTTCTCAGGTGTGTCCAGAACCAGAAGCTCTAAACTACCTTTCAGTTTTATGTCCCATGTGATGAACCTCACACTTTCCTCAAGTCCTTCATATATTAATTCATTTTAAGGAACAAAACCAGTTCCAACTTACAAAGTATAATTCTTCATTGCTTTAAACTAATAAGATGCTGATTTGATTGCATCTTAGACTGGGATTTTTTCAATCTCATGCCCCATCAAAAGCTGAGTCATATGCCAGTTTGCATCAGTTTATGTTCCAGTTGTTCAGGTTACCTTTTAAAGTAAAGCAAAGTAATTGTAGCAACGTACTCATTACAGGTTAAAGAAGGGTTGTTTTCTGGTTTTTGGGGGTTTTTTAGTTTAGTTACATTGCTTTAAAGCAATTTATAGCCACAAAACCCACCTCTCAAATGAAAAAATCATACTCACATGCAGTTTTATTTCTAATTAGTTTATTAAACAAAGCAGGTTGGTTACCAGGCCATACTGCCTGCAAAATTATTTACGAAATCCCAGAAGTAATCAACTGCATGATCAAAGCAGCTTTGTAAGGCAATGAGCTTGTTTTTACTACACTGGTTCATTAGCAAAAAATGGTGATTAACTTATATACAACCACTCTCTCTCTGAAGTTGACAGATTTTTACAATTGCAGAGATGTAAGCAGAAAGGAGATGTCAGAGATGGTTTGGAGCTTTAGCAACTGGCTTCATGGCAGTACCAGTGGCATAGGAAGCAGCACTTGGCTCTTGCTGTTTCAGTAGAAGACTATAAAGCTCAACAAAATTCTTCATTTGCTGGATTGGGAATTGTTTTGGCAGAGGATGAAGATGTCTTTCTAGACTGTAAGGTTCAATTATTTTGACAAATTAGTATCTGTGTGGTTATTGTAATCTTAATAGCAATGCAAATACAGAAGTGGTGTAAACTAACTGCTGTGTGAGCAATGGAATAAACCAACTTCAAGCATGTTGTGGTATACACGTGACACAGAAGGTAAGGGGGTTTGCACTACTGAAAAGGTACATTTGAGAAACAGCTCTGCAGAGCTTTCCCAAGAACTTTATGCTTGTTAATCTTTCTTCTCTTTTCCAGAAAAAAATAACAAACCAGTGGAAAGGCCAAGGCAAGAAGAAATAACAAACTGTTAGTGAAGTGTTGCAAAAACGTAAGAACATAAGTAAGAACACTTAGTCTGACTTTATCACTAGAGGATGGTAACTCGCCTTCTTGATCTCCACTGAAGCATGCCTACCATTTTCTGTACTGACTGTAAGTGATCAGAATTCAATTTAGCAAAGGGAGAAATGAATTAATTATTCCTATTCCAGTGGAAAGTATCCCTGCCCATAGGAGGAGGGTTGGAATTAGATGATCTTAAGATCAAACCAAATGATTCTATGGTTCTGTGATCTAACATCAAGTCAGTCTGACTGCCAGACCGTAGTGCAGATGGATAAGCATAAAGCAAAAAACTTCAAATGCTCTTTCTTCTCTAGACAAACAGCACTCGTTCTGTTTGACAAGCCTGCCTAGGAACAAAGCACACTTTAGCCAAGCGTTTACCTTGATATAGTATCTGATCAGGATCCTGCGCAGGTCGAACACTTGCAGCATGGTTGCAGCGTTGTTGTCGATGATGCTGTATCCCTCCAGGATGTACTGGCTCCGTGTGATTTCCCACGTCAGCCAGCGCAGGTTAAAGGCTGCGTTACAGGACAACAGGTGAGGCAAGTGCCCAGGCTTGCAACAGCAGCAGCCTTCGTTGTCTTCATCTCCTTCTGTTATAGCTTCCACTTCTCTCTGCTGGCAGTATGTCCCTTGGCAGCGAGAAAAAGACAGTGTGCTGCCAGTTATTGGGGGAGGAGGAAACAAAGGACGTCTTGCAAGCTCACATTCAAAGTATGTTTGAAGGTTGTACGTGCTTAGCAAAAATCTAAGAGCGAACAACGGCAACAAACTCGATGTGCTAATTGATCCATGTGCAGCAGCAAATAAAGGGCTGTACATTACTCATCTCCTATCACCTATAAAAGCCAAAAGGGCCTGATCTAATGTTCTAGTTCTAATGGGTTCTGAGCTGAGCTCAACTACAGACCACAGCTTCTGCCTTAATAAAAACTCGCCAGGAAGCAACACTAAAGAGTCTCGCTCCATAAGGCACATTAAGCAAATTGATCCAAGTCTCAGTCTGCTTCTTCAACTAACATACTGGACCCAAAGAAAGATTTTAGTGTGTCAGAGCACTTGTAAAATCTGGGTTTTAGCAAACCATCCTGGAAAGCAGGTTCCAAAAATAACATCTACCGGGTTGTTCTCTCTCCCACTGGAGTAAAAGCTGCTCTGGATCAAACATCTCTAATGAACAGCACTAGTGGCAGTACATCACAAGAACAGAACAGCTTTCTAATTAGTCTATTACACAGGCTTTAGATCAAAGTAGAGTACATATTTCTAAAATGGATATGTTACCTCAAAAAGAAATCGTGAGGCAGATGCAGAAGCAATAACGCAGACCCTGCATTTTCGGCTGTGCTGTGCACACTACATGGTCAAGCCAAGCCCTTGTGGATTTGAAATCTGTGAAAGAGGTTTCTATACCATGTAGGGCACTACTAATAAAAACCGAGGCAGACACCCATGTTCTCCCCCCTGTACTCTCAAAATACATGAGTTTTATGTTCTTGATGTATGCTTCTTTTTAAAATTTACTCTCCATAGGCTGTTGCAGAACTTACTTCCCACTGAGTTTTTACATAAATCATCTTTCATGGCCAGCTCCTGTGATGCAAGTTACACATCCTGCACAGGCCTTCTGCCAGAGGTTCAGTATCACCCCACAGACTGCTGACTCCATCAGCTTCTAAACAGACTCGACAGGAGAGGAAGATGTGAGACACCGCACTGCAGTTCAACAGCTCCCTCCCCACCAGGACCAACAGACCTGTTGTGCCACTGTAAATTGGAGAAGAATTTGGCTCTGTTCATTATTTGAACATTCAGCCAGGAAAGAACACAGTGCCAGCTTCAATTCCCTGCAGTCTGCCAGCACCCCAAAAGAGAGCCTGGAGCAGGGCAGCATCCCAGAGGCCTTTCTGCAGAGCATGATAATTGCTGTGCCCTTGACTGCCTGTTCCAGTCCCATCACAACTCTCTGGTCAACAACCTGTGAACTTCAATTTGTATCAACAGAAGTAGCATCTAGAATATTCCTTTCGCCTCACTAAGAAAAACCTTTCAAAATACAACAAAATATGCTAAAGTATTGGTTATCACATCTTTTTTGCCTGTGCAGCTGGTAAAATGCATGCAGCAAGCAAAACATACAAGTAAAAAAGAATAGGAAAATCAGAAGGAAATGTGTGAGAAAAAACAGGATTGTAGCCCTCAGAGACAAAGGAAACAGATCCAGTGTATTCCAGGGTTCTCTGTCCAGTTTGCTATGAATGAGAATTTACACTGTGAACCCAGTGTTGCTCACACACTGAGATACATTCCTCCTTAGACTTCATGGATACACAATATGAAAAATTATCAAATGTCTTCAGGTCATCCAAATATAAACATCTTGCCTTTCAATACTGCCGAGTACAAATGACCTATTAGACTGACATTTCCAGTTGGACTGCACATGAACTGGACTGCTTCTCTTTCATATTTCACAGATTCTACATGAATTAACACTTACTGCTCAACAGCAAAAAAAACCAAGAACTGCTCTGGGTCAGCAGA
Source organism: Monarcha castaneiventris obscurior (assembly GCA_026261815.1). NCBI lineage: Eukaryota > Metazoa > Chordata > Aves > Passeriformes > Monarchidae > Monarcha > Monarcha castaneiventris. The sequence goes on from JAMPIT010000472.1 coordinate 6,508,760, forward strand.
TGCTTTGGTGAAGTCAAGTCAGAGGACATCGTACTCAAACTGAAGTACGGAAAACATTCCTTTATCCATCACTTGAGAAGAGTAAAACAAATGTTCCATGCTGGTGCTGTTACTATTGTTGTTATGTTTATTTTTGAAAGTTTAAAGGTCTCTCAGTATTACACTGAATTTAAGAGAAGATACATCTTCATCCCAGGTGCCAAATTAAGTATTGCCAAATGTTTGCAAGTGATGAAAAATGAAAACCACAATGAACAAGTGTCACTGATCCCCCTACAACAACAGGATTTAAAGATGCCTTTGCTCAGTCTATGTAACTATTCATATTTTTTTCTTTTGGTATGGAAATATAAAATTTTATTTCTGTGGAAGGCTTTACTCTCTGTACTACCTCTTTCAATAAATGCCAAACATTATTATGGCAGTTTCTGTAATTACTAGTTTTCTTGGGGGACATATTTTGTAAAATACAGGGCCTAACCAGGCTGGTAAGGCAAAAAAAGGTTAATTCCAGAGACCCTCAATGTTTGAAGGAAACTGTCATCACCTGCATAACGAACAGAACACGATTACAGAATTATTTGCATTCTTAGCTAATTCTACAGGTTAAAATGCTTCCAAGTTGTCTTTGCTAGGTAATTTTAATCAGCTAGAGTTAAAATTATACTACAGGGGTGCAATCAATGTTGAACTTGAGGTGCAACAGTCATTCTAATAGGGACTGTGTTATTACAAAAGGTCTGGGAAACAACCAAAGGAGCTCATGTGGTCATTTTACAGATTTATTCCAAAGAATCAAATCTGGGGTGTGCTCTTCAACATCTGGCAAACATGCACTTGATTAACAAAGGCTGTTTGATGGACTTGGGTACTGCCACCTTGGGGATTTGGTGTCTTTACTGCTTGAGGAGCCTCTGGGGTATCCCTGTTAAGTTTAAAGATATAACCTGAGCCATGGCCAGTGCTCTGACAAAATCCTCATTCCTGCCGATTAGTATTTCCAAACAAAAGGACTCCAGTCCACAAAGACAACATTCAGGCTTGATGCTCAAATACATGTTGGTTCCCTCCCAATTCTTAGAGTCATTTCTAGAACGACTGCCAGTAATTTCCTCTCATCTTTAATGGAGCCTCACGTTAGTCCTCAATGCACTGGCTGGACTTCAATGCCAGACTGGCATTTTACTGTAAAATTTTTCATTTACCAGTGCATACATCAATCCTTTTTGGTTCATTACTCCAGACACTGGTACCCAGAGACTAAGAGCACGTGCTCAGCTTTACGCATTGAGCCAGAAGGGACAGGACACAGTAAATGAAGTCAAGCATCTGTGTCTGTCTTTTACAGAAGGCTGGCCCTAGACTTTTTTCTATGTGCTATAAGCTGATGATTTAAATGGCAACTTTTACATTGCTTCTCAAAAAATTAGCAAGTTCAAGCAACTCTGAGAGAATTATTCATAAAACCAAAGAGCAGGGAACAGAACGTGTACTTCACTTCTGCAATATAATTAAGTGTAGTGCCATTAAATATTAAAATACAGGAAAATGTTTTCACTAGTAATTAGTCATTTCAAAATCTAAGGGAAAACATTTTTTTACATTTCTTTCTGCAGTAGAAGGAAAATAATCTTGTGCACTTCACCTGAGTCTACTCATTCACTCTGATCCCTGCTAGTATAGATGAGACCAATTCATTTGTAAGATATGTAACACTGGAGGGTTGCCAAAAATCCATCAATGTAAAAAACATGTGCCAGCTGAACAAAGCAAGGTCAGCCTGTGTGAGCTCAGGAGAAAGTGAGGGTGAGAACTTGGAGCTCTTTGTACTTCCCTGACACATCAGGATTTGAGGACAGACTCATGCTCTGCCAGAATGATCTGACCTAAATGGAAATGAGAAAACTGAAACTGAAGACTGCAATCTTTCTTCAAGAGGGTAAAATACACCTAACTGAATGATCGCCCAGACTTCTAGAATTTAAGGCTGAAACTAGTGGGCTTTTGAATTCAATCTTGAAAACTCAGTGAGTGAAAAGCGTTCTTCAAGATCTGAGGGGCCAGAAAGAAAAATCCATTACACAACCACATACTTCTAGGAGCAGTTTTAATTTCCATAAAACACTTCAGTTTAACAACACATCCAGGACAGGGACTAATTACTGTGACTGAAGGCAGGCACAGCTTGAGCCCTGAGGATTGCTGACATATAAGCAACTGGGGTGCAAATCTACATAGGAAGGGCTCATGCCCAGGGTAGCTCCTTTCCTAAGCCATGCAGAGGTCTCTTCACAGACGACTCCTGAAAAATGCCTGCTTGCCCACCCTTTGTTTGGCAAAACCAAGCACATGAATGTCTTACAAATAAATGCATTACAGTCGACTTATCTGGCTCTGCTTCAACAAGCTTATGTTGCAAACCTGAGTATTTCCAAATTCTGATAGAAAAGGCTTCTTCTCAACCAACTTTTCTGCTCAGGATAGCAGCTTAACAAGCAGCAAGTTATCACACAAAATAAGCATGAGCATAATTACAGCCATTGGAAGGCCATCCTCTACTGAAACATGCATCAGATATGGTTCTAGAAACACAAAAACCCCAAATACTTCAAAGAGGAGTGAACTGAGCTCACAAACGGAAACTCATGAACATGTGTGAATTAGACACATTCTGGAAACCTGCAACCTTTTTTGGCTCCCTCCTGCTCTTTTGCTTGTGGAATTGGGATAAAGAACAGTAATTTATAGGTTCTGATAGTCTCAGCTGGTTTAAAAGAAATATTTTAGGCCTTAAAAGAACAGTATCAATTCTTCAAACATCAAAGCTGCTAGTTTTAAAACTGTGGTTTGGCTTTCAGCTGCTTCAGGTGTCTGTATATCTGAAAAACAATCTGGTTTTCAGCCCAGATCAGTTGCTATAATAACAGGCATCCTCTCTCCTCAGAAACTTTTCCTTTTCTTGGCCCACAGAGGCACATTAAGAAAGACCACGTGGAAGTAGCATTCTCCAAAGATGTTTGTTGTTAAACTTGCAGCTACAAAGTACCACAAAAACTTCTCATGTCACATCTTTTGCAGTGCAATGCAAGATGCAATATTTTGGGTTTGGCAAAGATATTTTCTCAATAAAAAGGTTGCACTGCATTTAACATTTTCCTTTTTTCCAGAAGTCTTCTCCAGTGTGCCCATAAATACACATAAAATTGTGAAAGGAAGAAAAAGGAAAAAAGACAGAAAATATTTATTCTAGTATGTGTTACAGAAACGATTCTAAGCCTATTTGAAATTCATAGACAGCTTCCACTGTTGGAACATCATTGTACACCTAGAAAGGCTTGTATCTCACAGATTTCCCGCACTTTAATATGAAGTATCCTCTTCCCTGTTTCATCCTATTCTTCCCAATTAAATCACCAAAATTAAAGAAACCCCTTTGCATCCTTTCTGTCCATGTCCTTTCTAGTATTTCCAAGAATTGTGTCTCTCAGTCTTTGTTCTTTCCCACAAATACTGCACTTCTGGTTTTTAACCTTCTCTCCCAAGGGAGGTGTCAAAAAATGCTGTTTTTCTCTGAACTCTGTCATTTATCAATACCTTTTAATGTTCTGGTACGAATGTTGAACACACCTCAAGTGTGGTCTCAGGAAAGACATGAACGTGGGCACTTTTATTTCCCGACAGCAAGAAGTGATTTGTAAAAAAATAAAAGTTGCAACCACTCTTTAAATAAAGAATGATTCTTCCTAGTGCTACAGAGCCTTCAGACACAAAAATCAAACACAAATAAATATTCTTTACACTGGTAATGTACTTGCTACTGTAATAAAACTATGCAGCATACGCATGTGCCGCAGAAATGAGTAACTGTCCTTATTAGACATCATTACTGTGCCTAGAGCACACAGCCTGAACTGGCTGCTTTCATACACCATTTTGCGTGGGAAATAAGCCTGCTAACACAGAGAGAGCCCCACAGGCAATGCCATCCTGCTGCCACAGTGTACAACTACATCTGTGTCTGCTCTGCGCTTCTTGCCTTGATCCATCTAATGAAGTTTCAAGCGAAGCATGAATATTGCACGTGCAACGTGCAGTAACAAAAAAATCACAGCAGAGATTTAGAAGTTCATTAAATGACTGAAGAATACTGTGCAGGAGTTAGAAGACAGCTCCTGAAGACTTCAGCAACACCATCAGTAAGTAGTTTCTACACATGTAATGCCTAAATGAATATTCTCCAAAAGACACTTTGTAGACACACAGACTAAACAGGAAAACATTTTAAATCTCCCTTATTCTACAGGGAACTCGTGAGAGGGAGATATTTTGACATTGTTTCTGCTTGTTCCCTGACTGTGGGTTTTCCCATTTCTTCCTTTCAAATTAAATGATATGTTATGTATTTCTTCTGGCAGGCTGCTTTTAGCATTCTGCTGTGGTCTAACACACTCAGCAGAGTGAAGTTACTGAAGGGCTCAATTCCCCCACACCACTGTGCAGCTCCTTGGAAGTGTTCCCCTAGCTGCAGCTCATTACTACCTTCTCTTTGCTTTCCATAAAGGAGGAGCTGGCCATTTTCTGTCAATGCCTGGAGGTCTTGAGCCTCCCCTCTGCTTTACACTCAAGATGAATGACACAATGGAGGCACATCCCCTCCCTGTCCATGGAATGGGAGAGTGAAAAACTAATTCATCCAAGGTGTTTAATATGAACAGGACTAAAGACAGATGAAAGGAATCCCAGATTTGCTGACTCTCTTCTTTCAGTCTGCTCAGTCTGTACCTTCTTATGCTGCCTGCAGGCGCTTGGTTGGGTTTGTTTTTTCATTTCAAAGCTGAGACAAATGCTTCTATTACAAACAGTTAGAAAGGCATCTGGATCACTCACTTATAATGTCAACTCACAATTAGGACAGACTGAAAACCAGGGAGGCAGCAAGTACACTTAAATTCAGAAGGCTCTGTGACCCTTTCTTCGGGCACTACCAGTATTGCCAGCACAGCCTTTCAGCTACCACAAGGAGAAACACCCATAGGAAAACCCAGACCTCCACAATGCAAATATTGCTTTTGGTTTAGTCATAAACAGAAAACAGTCACAGAGAACACTGTTGTGATTCACTCGTTTCCAAAGCAAACACAGATTTCCTATTCAAGGAAGAGCAGATTTTTGGGTCCCTCAATTAAAACTACTTGTTTGAAATTGAAGTTAAGCAGCCAAAGCTCAGAAATTACAGATTACAAGTTCCTCCTCTAGCCCTTCTCTCCCCGTTGCGGAAACCATTTTGTACAATGAAAGGAATTAGGGTGCCCTGTAAAAACCGGTGCATGACCAGGCAACTAAAAATAGGAATGCAGGATGCCCAAAGCAGAGCCTGGTACTTAATAACTGCCACTTGACTTTGTAAACCATCAGGTTCTTCCAGGGCAGTTCCATACACGCTCTCACTACTGCAGAAAAAAGATCCTACTGTATTCAGTATTCAGGCTGCATTCAGCAGCCATTTGCAAGATTTGAAATGGGGAAGAATGTGCCCAGTCTACACAGGAGATGGGTCTTGGTGCTGCTTGGTGGAAGCCTGCTCTACCTTCCTGCCCCTGCAGGCAGCAATCCTGTTCAAGGAAAGGAGCAAAGAATGCCTTCCAAGGACGAATTTCAGTCTCAGCTTTCACACAGCGTCCTTTGAATAGCCTTGGTTCATCCCCTTATGAACTTCTGCATCCAGGTCAGCCCCTCTGGCTCCTTTTACCCAGACTAGTGCCTGAGCACCCCTGTGGCCTGCAGCCCCACCAGAGCAGCCCAGCTCCTTGTTGGCAGAAGGACCAAGTTCTGCAGCACAGTTTATCTAAAGCACACCAGCCCTCTTGGGTTACCTGGAGACACAAACAACCCTCTGGTGTCAGCACAGCACCCCAGCAAGTCCCCACTGGGCACACAGCAGATTATCTGCTCACATTTTGGTGTCCATGAGGCTTTTGTTATAACCTGCATCAGGCAAATCCAGGCATCCTTATCTGGCCTGTGCTTGGTTCCCCTCTGGGCTCCTTTGCTTCTCCTACTCCATCCTTAAGCAGGCTTGTAGTTCGTGGGATTTCTCTGGCACTCATTCTGCACAGTACAGGGGGGTTCAGCTCTCACATGGTAAGGCAAATGGTTTGAGCTGGTTTTGTCTCAGGTAAGTTCCTCTGTTCAACCCTACATGCCTTCTGTGCCAGGCCAAATAACAGAATAGCAACACACACACTCCTAGTTTCTGTTCCCATAACAACTCCTCTACCCAGTACTCTGAAAACCAGAGAAAACTTCCTTACATACCATGTCTGTGAGGACACAAAATAACCACAAATTTTGTCTTATTCTTGGAATAGGATTATCCAATGGGTTCAGAAAAGAGAGGGAGTCCATTTTTCTCCCATTTCCAACTACTTCCTCCTCGAGTATTGAGCAGTCTCTTCCCCCAGTGATACTCCAAAGGTGAGGAGGAATAGGGGACTAGATTTGTACTGAAGGTGACATAATCTAGGTGAAATCCCCATTTCCCCACTCCTCTCCTCCTCCAGTAACTGGCACTGCTTTCCAGTTCAGTTTGCTGCTGCTCTCTTAGTCCTGGCCCCTTAAACTCAGGTAAGAAAGAGGTGCTGCTTTGCAAGCTGCCAGCCTCCCCTGAGGAGTGCAAGACTGGGGAAGAGGATATTCCTCATGAGGACTCAGCTGGCTCTCAACAGCAGCCCATGAAAGGTATGAGAGGCTGTGGGGCTCAGCCCCAGATGAATTTAAAGACCTGTTGCAGCTGGCAGACATGCTGGATCCATTTACAAAGCGAAACAGTATTAACTACAGTTAATTAACACTGAACAGCATTAGGCAGTCTGCATGGAAAGGTCAATTTTCAGACACATTTAATTACTTAAACTGTGATTTTAGGGACTATAGAGATGCCTCAACACGTGGCACACTGCAATTTTAGAGCTTTGCTCTCAGATCCAAATGGCCCTCGCTGACTGTGAATGATCCTGGCTCCACGTCAAAGAAAGTCTTCCCAAACCACTTTGCAACAAAACTGTCCAGTTTTTCCCCAATCAACTTCCAGTTTATTCTGCCAGTCTGCTAGGCCCCTGATCTTTTTAACCAGCTAGCATGTGGCTTGAACATCATCTCATATGGTTTCATCTGTTTCCAATATTTACATTACTTCTACAGCCTGGCAATGGTGATGGTAGAGAGGGACCCAGCAGTATGGGGCAACCACATAAAGGAAAAAAAAAGGCCTCACAAAACTCATGTAATTTAAGTAGGAGGGAGATTTCTTTCTTCTATTTGTTTCAAATCCCACACCAAACTATTTTAACACAAAAGGATGATCAGCAAAGATAAATTTTGGAGGTAATAATGCAAGTACCTATCCTTGACACAGCAGCACCACTGTTCACCTTGGGGGCACCCGAGGAGAAGATGAATACAGGAAAACTTGCACAGGTGTCTTAGAAGTTGAAGCAAGCCTCAGAACCACACATGCATAACCATGTATTCCTCAACAATCATCAGCAGCAACAAGAAATTATAAGGCTGATATATAAATTATCTTTCTTCCTTTCGAGTTGTTTTTGCTTACAATTAGCATTTGTTCTGAATAGGCATCTCATCAAGTACTACAATACCAAGCTGTTTCAGGCATTTACTGTTTTCTTTCCACATAACACTGCTGAGGACACAAGAGTGTTATCTTCATCCCCACTACACAGGAAGGAAAGCAAACATGAAGCATTCACCACAACCTGTTCAACATCCTACGTGGAGTCTGTCACAGAGTCAAGACTTGAGCCCACGTTATTTCCTAGTCTAATCCTCCTACACTTGAGTGCATTCAAAGAGCCAGTCTGTCGCCTATTTTCTCACACTCAACCTTGTTGAAAAGTCACCTTGATTACACTCTAGTTCTAGTGTGACAGAGACCATCTCAGCACTGGCTTCTTGCATGGTTTGGCACAGGACATTTTCCATGGAAGGAGTCTTATTTTGGTTTTGTTTTGGATTTTTTTTTCCCCAAAGACAAGGTTTTTTTGGGTTGAACAATTTTGAGGACAACTTCAATTTTCATAGTTATCGAGGAAAACAAATAATCTGCAAACGTAACTAAGCATCATTCAAAATATCTGTGAACCAAGCAAACCACTCAACAAGCCTTCTTTCTGAAAGCCTTATGATACTGGAGAACATGGCTCCGAATTTCTTAACATCTAGATTTCAAAACAACATTCATATAATGATAGGAAGAAGTACCAAGCTTTTAGACAGACAAATATCTGTAGAAAGAGAAAGGTCCTCAAACTCTACACCCTCCTACAGAGTTGTGATAGATTAAAAAGACAGACAGGATTCATTGCTGGTTTCATTGTTATTTACATCATCAGGGATCCTTACCTCGAAATTCAAGCCCTCTGAGCTGAAAGGTGACAAGGCCATTTCCAATTTCGATCAAGTGCACAAAGGCATTTAAATAATCCGATGCCAGAATAAAACAGTCTCCTGTGTTGTAGTTTCCCCAGCGGCCCAGGATCAAATCTCCACAAAGAGACTCCTGCAGAGATCTTGTCAAATGCTCATAAAAAATGGAGTTGAGATTATTGTCATCATTTCCTACAACCAGAGCAGCACACATTCACAAGGAAAAAAAATTATATAAAGCCATTCTGCATCAAAATTTCACATTCTCTTTCATTTCTACTTAACTCTTCTTCCTCTAGCTGGATGGGATCTTCCTGATACTTTATAGGATCTACATTTCCTAGGTAGCCCTTCAAAGCAATGGGAAGTTGCTTTATATAGCCATGGATTGGTGCTCATTTAATGCACTAATACCTAGCAGAGAAGCCCACTATCTTTCCTACTTCTTCCTCTTGCAAGTTCTCCAATTTCCCTTCTCCCCCCTCTCAAAAAGGTTTCACTCCAGGGAAGAGGAGACACCTGTCAGCCCAAACTGCTCAGTGGTAGGGGCACCACTAATTGCTGCTTTTTTCCAAAACCTCTCCCTGCCCACAGCTGACCTCTGAGTCTAGCTAGGGTGCCTGCTGCTTATTCCACACAGACACAAACGTTATGATTAACCAAGCAATTGGCAGCCCAGCAGCTCTCTGATCAGCTACACATAAATGAGGAGTAAATTTATTTATCAGATCACACGACTTAAACTGGTGCTCTGCTACATTTAAAATGCTCTGGTTTGTACACACATTTACACCCTTTGCACCTCCTTGGCTTTCCCAGCAAAGCCTCACCAGTGTAAATACATCACATTTTGCAAATCAAACAAGACACCCAAACTCCCATGCCATACCTGCATCCTTTTCGATCTGAATTGCCAGTCTGGTATTGGAGTGGTCCGACCTTTTGGTGCTGGAAATAAAGACATCTTTACAGCCAATTCTTTTTTTTTTTTTTAGAAATATTCTCACAATAAACACTTTTTTTGTTTAACATATCTCTTCATTTTGTGTCTATATCATTAGGCAGTTCACACTAATCCATTCATCAGGCATAAACAGGTATTTCAGGTCAGTATTGCTATTGATATTATAGCTTATCAGCACACTCTTTTTGCCCATTTTCCTTCTTTGTGGGGTACAATTCATTCAGAATTTGGCATCTGACACAACACTATGTACTTAAATAATTTAACTGGCTCCAGAAACAGATCAGTCAGGTGCCACCAAAACAGTGAACAGAAAGAATATTTAATCAGACTTTCTTTCCTTCTAAGCCTTAAGGGAAACAGCTGGACTCAAGGAGTTTTCTTAGGGTGAAAACATTTCTGTGGGGGTGCGACATCTATGGAAAAACAACAACAAAAATTCCTTTACTTAGCTTCATATTCAGCTAAGCAGCAACGAGAGAGTCCCTGGTCATTCTTATAGCTTGAAAAAGAGTAAATTAGAGGCCCTTAGTTCATACCAGCACTAACCCTGTCGCCCTTATGAATGGCACATTCCCTATTCAGTATTTTCACTGTAGCAGCAGAATATAAATACCACAGGAAAAATGGTTACAAAAGAGAAAGCAACGAAAAAGGTAGATTGGATTGAGCTTTTATTACTACCTGTAACAAAAGACACTAATAAAGTCTGAATATAAGGAATGAGTAAATCGCTGTGGGCCAGCATGTGTTGAAGAGAAGGGAATGATTGTTGTGGTGAGTAGGGATATTCAACACCAAGTCCAAAGCATCTCCCAAGCACCCAGGGGTACTTGGGGTAAAAGCAGAACTCTGGCTAATAAAAATGCTATAGTAAACATCCATTTCCCTGAAATACTGCTCTGGTATGGGTATATAAGGATTTCAGGACACTTCATTAAGAATATTGCCTTAGAAGTTTTGCCCTCAATCACCAGCCTTAACAGAAAATCTATCAAATATGTAAACATGATCTCTCATTCCTTGGAAAATGAGATTGAAGCAAAAACAGGGAAAGGCCAAGCTCTTTGTCCCAAACAACAGTCAGCATAAGGTTACGTGTGACAGTGGTGAGGGCCTCATCCATACAACAGCCTGCAAGCACAGGGGACAAGTGCCACACCACCATTTTCCCTGGCATGGGACCCACGGGAGACACCCAGGCGTGGCCCCCACCAGTCCTTGGTGGAGCTGCCGTGAGTTCCAGCATGGCTGGGGGGGCCTGGCTGGGGTCTGGCTCATGTGGTGGAGCACAGGGCCCAGTGCAGATTTGGAACTGGCCAGTCAACCTCCACAGCCTGAACTTAGCTACTCACTGGGAGAACTGCAGACGTGCCCCAAGGAAGACAGCACCAGAGGGACCACTCATAAGGGAGGTTTTCAAACAGCTTAAATAACACTGAAAAGGGATGGTGTAAAGATAATGTTGTCTTTGAAACACAGCAGAGACTCATCTCAGTACTGGTTCCCAGGATTTTGCATGTCAATACACGGGCTATTTAAAAGGTCGGAAGCTTCTGAGCTGAAGCTGTAAGTTCACACTGAATCCTGCTGGGAGAAGGATGCCACTGATGTGTTAGAAAGTCTTTTTGTCCATTCCCTACAGCCTCCCCAAAAAAGTTGTGGAAAACTGACCAACAGAAAAATTTCACACAGGTTTCCACGTAGCAGACAGAAGAGGAACAGATTTGCTTTAGTTCTACTTCTACCAAAAGTAACTGATTTTTTTCCTTAAAAAGGCATGTTCTCTACTTTGCAAAAAGTATGTTTGAGAAAATAAGTCTTAATTAAAATTATTTGTAATTAATATTAGTACATTATCTACATAGATTAGCATTTTATTTGAGGTATTATTTATCTTCCTGCTTCTGGTTGGCTCAGCTCATTGTAACTGCAATTATCATTTCCTATTCAACAGAAAATGGCAAAGGGGGGAAGGGCCTTCTAAGCAGTTCAGAATAGGAAGAATGATTTTACTTCAAAAAGGTTGTCAGAATTCTTCCACCCTGATATATATCCACCTGCATATGCAGGAGTAAGCATAAACATTAGGTTATGGAATGCAATAATTTTTCTATTCTCAGCAGAGAAGCACTGCTGATTTCCAAATGTATATGTTTTAAGACTATGAGACACTTTATTAACTTTCAGTCCCTCTGAAATTAGTGTGGCAGTGTAAGGCACAAGTTAATACCATTCTTTACCCCAGTTTCTTACCAACCTATAAAGCATTTCTGTTCTGGAGGCATATTGAGACCCATACAAATCAACCAATACTTCAGAAAATTCTAATCTATAATAAACAGGAATCCTGTTGCCCAGGATGCAGCTCTGGGTCTATTTCTTTCCCCTCCCCCCTTCTTTTTTCCTTTGACAGAAAGATGCATGAAACAATCAGGGGAAATCACAAGTGCTTTGGGACACTCCAAGACAGATGATGCAGCCGGAGTGGGAAAAAGGGAAGGAAATAGAACAGCTCTCACAAGCAAAAACAAAACAAAACAGAACACAACAAAACACAAAACCAGGCTCTGTTAAGGCTTTATTCTCCATTCCAAGCAGAGTAACAACTGTTTATACACCTAAGACATGGGTCTCGGGACAAGGATTTACCTTTCCAGACACTACTAGAAAAACTCAAATCTTTATACAGATATTATGAGGTATAATTTTATTTCATTTTTTTAAGACCAAGGGTAATATAAACAGTTTATAAAGCAATCTTCTGTGCTGAAATTCAGCTTAGTTGAATAAATGCAGTCAGGTAGTTAATTCTGGATTTTAAAAGTCTTCTACAATTGTTAGTAATCAAAGCTGTGCTTGTATCTTCTTGAAGGCTCTGGGAATTTGCACTGGATTAAACTATAATCCACTACACCTAACAATCAAAGCAGCAACACCTTTACTTTTCAACTAGGACCTCTCACTGTGAACTTTTGGAATTATTAGGTGATTTGGGCTTTCCTCCAGTGGCCTCTTGCTTTATATTTGGTTGTTATCACTCATCCAATGTGATAATTAGCTCATTAACTGAATTTCTTCCTGAATTGCATTATTATATGCATACCAAGTGCAGTTCCTCCAGCAATTGCCCTAGAGAAAAAGTGATTGTGTTGGACTGTCTTCAGCTAAGTCTTAGCAATTTTAAAGTCAACATCCTGCTTAGTTCCTGAAATATCTATTTCATGTTCTTTTAATCCCCCATTTACATGGAGACTGAGATAACCCACTGGTTTGTGTAGCACTGCTCATGTCATTAAAACTATTGCTTCCCTTTGCAAAAAGACTAAGTCACTTCCTATATTCTCTTTTCCAAACATACTACCTGGAAAGATTTTCTTGTCCTGCTTCAGTTTCCCAGTTTCCTTAGAAAAAAGGCTGAGGGGGATTAAAGCAGCCTGGGGAATACAGAGAGTATATTGAGAATCGGGTAAATTGAGGAAAATAAATAAATTAATAATTGCTGATTTGATAATGCTAAATAAATCATTATTTCCAGAAGATCAAACAAAATTCCAGCTGTTCTATCTGCCCTGCTGCTGCTGAGTTTTACCCCACAACACAAATTCAAGATTTCCAGGATTCCTGCTGTGTAGAAGAGGATGTCTACTTTGAACGAGAACAAAACAAAGAAAAGCAGTTTCCCTCTGGGAGATGCAGAGATGCCTTTCTAGGGTTGATCCAAAGTTTTTCTTTGTCTGTGTCCAATGAATTTTAATCCACTTTTCCATGACATCTAACAGGCAAATTTAACAGAGAGAAACTTTACTGTGCTGCAGCCCTATGATTATTCATGGGAATCTGGAAAAAAAATCTTCAGTATTTTCATGGAATGCCTAATGCTGCTGGCTCTATAAACAAAGGCTTAGCATTGAAAACACAGTAGCAGTTGTCTGCAGTGTGAGGCAGGAGGAGAAAGACATGGCAGAATAAGCAGGTACCCATCAATATTTGAAGGACACCAGAGGTAAAGACAATGGTATTAATTGGAAGGGGAAGGATACTAAAGTAGTTTTAAATCAATTTCATCTAAAAGACAGAATTATTTCAGTGTGGTTTAACAGCAAGGGCTGACAGCCCCTTCACATGTAACCACGCCCAGGTTTTCTGGGCAGCTGCATGGAAGATACAGCTTGGGTTTAACTCACATTAAGAAAATGGATCTCTTAAAAATGAAAGCAATTTCTCCTTCCTGATCACTTGCTCTGATTTTTATTTTTCATGTTTTCTTCCTCCTCTCCCTCCCTGACTGGGCCATTGTTTCATCTAACAACAATTAAGTGGCTTTGATTGCACACCAGGAAGCCGGGGGAGGGCAAAGGTATAAGAAGTCCCAGTTGTTAGAGACAGAGGTGTTGAAGCATCCTTTTAAAACATAGAAAGGCCTTATTACCAATAATGCTTCCTGTTCTTAGAGTTTCTTTACTTTCTTAGAAAGGTTTTTATAACCGACTTTGAGGCTTCTTGGGTTTGTTTGGAGTTTTTTGTGGTTTGTTTGTTTGGTTTTTTACTGTTTTGGAGGTTTTGGGTTGTTTTTTTTGTTGCTGTTGTTTGTTTAAGTAGGTGTTAAAACCAGAACAGTGGTCATCTGCTGAGATGCTACTCAGCACGTTTATTTGGCATATTCCAACACCTGTTTGGAAGCTTCTGTACTTCTGCAACAAGGGGAATGAAAAATGCAAGGTGTGAAATTGAGGTCAAAAGCTGAGTGCCCAAACATGGGTTAAACAGCCCACCTAAGTGCTCTGACATTCAAAGGTTTAGCTGGGGAATTCACCTCTTATTTGTAAGCCAGGTGATTTAGGCGTCTGTGTACTTTAAAATATTCACTAATGCTTTACTAAAATGTCATCAATATTCCTGCTTTTGTTTTATTTAGCTACTGTGCTACTTAATTTCTCTCTCCTCGTCTAAGTATGCTTTTTCTTTTAAAAGGCGTTCAATTACTGCCTTCAGATAACTTTTACTAGGCAATACAAGAAGCTTTGTAAGTGGAAAGATTATGCAACTGCACAGAGGTTTTTTGTGCTCGATCTTGAGGATGTAAAAAAGGTCAGGATCCTGATGTTCCTGTAAGGATGGGGCTTAGCACAGGACTCTGCTTCATTTCAACTCACTGTCTGTAGTTGAAAGAAGTGCTTTTAATTTAAAAGCAAATGTGTTAATTACATTACACAAAAGCAGGTATCTGAAATAGTACAGATGAGTGTTATTCTTGTGTTTTTCCCATCATAAGCCAACACAAACATTAGAGGAAAGATACTAAGGACTGTGCCCAGCCCTGGGCAAAGAGCTCCACAGGACTTGTTCACTTGGGTCTGCACTGATGAACCCATAAGTGAAGCAGCAAAAGCCTGAGGAACTGCAAGGAGCTGGACAGTAGAAAGGAGGTGGTGAGAAATATCCCGGTGAAGTTTTCACCAGAGAGAGTGAGAACAGACGGGGGGGAAAAAAACCAAAATAAAAACAAATGTTGGGAGCTGCTTCAGCAAATGAGGCCAAGATGTTTTTCTCCTTTACTCCACACAGAGACACATTGTTTAAACATCACAAAAGGAGGAAAGGATAACAAGGCATTTCAGAATTCATTCTTGGTATTTTTTTACTGCAGATAACAAAGTGCTTTCATACTTTTTCAGTGTGCAATATTAAAATAGCATATATTTAAGGTATTTTAATTCTCATTTTTAGACTCAATGTGACTGCTCAATAATTAAATTAGAGGGTAGAGATGGCAAGAAAGTATGAGGAAATACAAGACTAAGACAAAGACTGCTTTTCCAAAGAAAGCCTGTATCAAAAATACTAGTTTAGTTCACTACAGAGTTTTCCATAAACATATTTCTCACCAAAAGATGAAAGGAGGAAAAACCAAAGCCAACTAAGCCATTTCAGTGCTGTAAAACTGCAAGTGCATCATCAGTGACACTACACTGAAGAACAACAAAAATCTTACTGCTACTGTGCAGTTGTACAAAATCCAATCTAAAAGAGGGATAACTTTCAGTACCTCTGGTTTTTTTACTGCAAGGACTGTTGAGAATGTTAATAATTTACAGCATTCATCTTGGTATCCTCTACAGTACTCTTCAGACTGAAAACATCTCTGATATTTTGAGAGCAAACATTGCTAGTCAAAGGACTTTAAAAGAAAAAAAAAATATCCTTCCAGCTTTCATCCAGTATTTACCTAGTCCCAACTAGTACAAAGTTTCAGAGGCAATTCTCTGTGGCAATGGTGACACTTCTGCAATTCTGCATTTTGCACCATCTCAGAAAGAAGAGATAGTTTATGTTTTGCTCTTATCAGCCCCAAGGCAACTGGGTCCAGTGCATACATTTGTATGTTAGGAGACAACCAAGACCCAAGCATGCTGTAGCATGAGCTATTCCCTGCAGCTACCTGTGCACAACCTGTCTTATCCCCTCAGTTAGAATGGTTACACTTGCTGAGCATCTCCTCCCAGATCTCAGCTTTACCAGCTTTCACATTTTGACAAAAGTGGCTTGAATAAGTTTAGGTTTAGTACTCTGAACCTCAGTTTGCCCCTAAATGTTTGATTCAGTTAAATCCAAAACAGGACATGATCTACATTATCCAAGTGTATGGGATGAACGCTTGCTGAGAACACTTACTCTTATGGAAATTCAGTCAACACATTTAAAGGGGTTTCCAGTATTCGACATGACAGAAATTTCATGAGTTAACTTGATCTCATTAGATTTACATAATTTGGAAGCTAATGATTAGATGAACAACATTATAAATCTTTAGTGCTACTGTATATCCACAAACGCCCTCAAAACATCATGTGCCCTGTTTCTGATGGATGTCCATTATTGTCTATTATGTCCTGTTGCTACCTTCCTTTCCAGATATATATTTAAAAGCTCTCCTCTATCATGCTCATGATTTCTTCTCCTCTATAGGTCTGAGTTCCTGCTTACCCACATCTGTTGGGTTACCCCCTCAGACATTTCACTGCATGCCTTTTCCTTTTTGCCCACCCACCCCTTTCCCTTTCCATTTATGTCACTTACGGTTTTGATCTCTATTTGTGTTCCTCCTGATCTCAGCAGGCATTCCCTTTCTGATGTCTCCCTTCTGTCTTTACTCTGTCCTCTTAAAACGATTCAGTGAATTGGAGTTGTGAATGCATCTTTAACTCGGCAGGGAACTACAGAGCACTGAATCAGAATACATTCCCAATTAATTATCACACATATGGCTCCTATTCAATTAGCCTCAATTTGTTTTATTGACTGCCAGGGGCAAAAATTTGAGAAGAAGAGATGTTACCAGTTAAAGAGATATTGCCAAACAGTTAAACTACACATCTTTGAATTCTGTATAGCCTCCCTTGAGTGTGAAACTCCAGGCAACTCAGAAAACACTTATTTTAATACCAGACATACTTCATTAAAGGTGCTTGGTTTTCCTTGCCCATCCTTTCTCATGTTTTCCCAGTTCAGTGTGACTCCACATGTGGAGTCAAGCAATGAGGAGAGGGCTGGGTTGGAGAGGAGGTGTGCACAGCTCTGTACTACAGCAAGTGGCCACAGGGGCACACATGGTCCTTGCTCTAGGGGAGATCACAGCTTGAGACACCGAAGGGAAGGCAGCTTCTAGCAGGGCTTCTTTTAGCCTGGGGCTGTACCTGAAGCAACACCTCCCACACCTGAATGCCGAGGCTGTGTCACTCTGCAGAGCTCTACACTGAAAGGGATTAAAGACTCCCAAACCAGGCAAGTGTTGCAGGTACAAGTCTGTGGGCAGTACTGGTGGTGTGCAAGATGGAGAGTGGTTAGACATTACAGCAGGGAGCAGACAGGGAAGGATCTTGAGAAGATATTCAGATGAAGAAGTCTAATGAGTAACATGTAATTTCAGAGAACTCATGAAAAATTAAGCCTGAAGTACACACAGAGATGTTCTTTGTTCTTCAAACATTTTGGTTTTCTCTATTTTCTCCCCCAGAGAGAATAGAGTGCCACAACCATGGCCACAAATGCCCCTGGAGACCAGTTTATACTCATTGTTTAAAGAGAGGAGAATGTTTTTCAAAAAAAAAAAAAAAATCACCTCTATTGGGAAATCTGCCAATCTTAAGAGAAGAGCAACAAAGGAAAAATAGCAGCAGCTTGCTAACGCTTCAACTTCTGCACCACTGCCAGCCAGGGACTGCCACTCACAACTGCAGGAATGCAATACTCAGTACCAAGTCAGGCCCAAGCAACCATCAGTATAGGCTGCAGTACACCAGTATAGGCTGGATTCTCACAGATCTAAGCACCTTTGAAGTTTCCAGAAAGGCTCTCACCAAATTCTATGTGCTTTGCAAATAGGACTGGTAAGCCCTTCTGATTTGGAGACAACACCCCAAAAATTCAGACTAAAAACCATTCATTTATTGGTGCTATTTGTTTTGACTTGGCAGTCCCAAGCACTAATAAGCACCCATTTCAGGTTTATCTACGTGCTGATACTTATTTATACTATTTTGAAGAGTTCTAAATTAACTCAACTCTCAATAAAAGCCTGGAGAAGCCCTGAGGCCAACTCAGTGACGACCTCTCTTAGAAGAACCACGATCACCAAACCGGCCAGCACTCATCAGTGAGTAATAGCTGTGAACAAAGGCACTAGAACCTCAGTTCACTCCAGAGCAGACAGAAATACAGTGCTCCTTTCTGGTCAGTTCATAAAAACAGTATAGAAATAGAGGCAGCCAGAGGGAAACACAAAAATTAGCAGAGAAATAAAATCAGTTTGGAAGAAACTAAAACAATTGCAATGAACAAGAACACCTAAGGCTACAATGTGGCTTTCAGGCCAGGTAGCTGGAAATATTCAAGAAAGTCTGAACCCTAAGTAAGTTTGAACCCTAAGTAGGGCAGTGACAGTAGTCAGAACATAACATATCTGGAATGATATTTGATGAAATAAGGCAAACACTATCTCCTATCAATTAGGGGGAAAAATGCTAAAGTTATGCTATTCACTATAAATCAAAGTCCAAGCCATTACTGAACTATAAACATCTGCTGCAGTTGTTCCTCTGTAAACATCACTACTATGGAGGTCTAAAAACATGTGAAAAATCAACACAGCAAGAAAAAGACTAAGAAAAAAAGA
The DNA here is from genome assembly GCA_026261815.1 of Monarcha castaneiventris obscurior. Taxonomy (NCBI): domain Eukaryota; kingdom Metazoa; phylum Chordata; class Aves; order Passeriformes; family Monarchidae; genus Monarcha; species Monarcha castaneiventris. Next base: position 6,527,344 of record JAMPIT010000472.1, read on the forward strand.
AATCCAGTCCTAAAAAGAACAATTTGAAAGGTCTGAGTGTGCAGATCCCAAACAAGGCTTTTGGACAGTTACGGGTGAATGAAATTTTGTGTTTGGAACAGGGGTTTTAACAGCTGTAACAGATGAGCAGGCTCACAGGGAAACCAGAGGCACCAGCATGTGTTAAAAGTAAGCATTTGGAAGTGGAAGGCCTGTTATTTTATAGGGAAAAAGGGAGGGAGCATACAGGTACTTTTCGCAGCTCCTTTTCCCACACATGTGCATAATGCGGGGTCAACGAGAATTATGTGTACACTGGGAAAACTCTTCCCACTCCACCTGCAGGCTGTCTGCGATGGGCAGGTTAAGTGAGCTGGCAGGAAAAAAGAAGGAAAAGCCATCTGCACTACAACTGAAGCAGGGCAGGTTTTCCTCACCCTCCATTCCCAGCTGTATTAACCCTACAGGTGGTTATTTTCCAGACCACAATGACTGGAACAATAACACAGTGATACACTTTTTAAAAAGATGGAGAAAAGAAAGGCTTGCTCACATAGTCCCAAACACAGAGAGGCATCCTGTAATGCCAGTCTGAGATAACTGGCAATTTAATCACAGCCTCTTTAGAGACACCTAATTAATTCAGTTACACCGCACTGTAATTCATTCAAGGCGCTTCAAAGCAAATGCAAGCTGCGCCTTACCCAAAAATAGGCAGTGAAACAGAAGAATAGAAACAGGAAGGTGAAGGAGAGACAAGCAGCTTGTAAACAGTGAAATCTCCAGATTCCTGGTGGCAGTTTGCTGTTTGTGAGGACAGGTCACAGCTGCAGCAGAGAACAAACAGGCTGTTCCACATGATCCAGATGTTAGACCCACTGGGGAATAAAGTAAACTTCCTACTCTGTTCTGTCATTGTCATATCCAAGATACAAAGCAAGATAAGAGGAAGGGAGGAGAAGGACAGAGTCAGGCTGCAACGTGACAAAGTATTTGAGAAAAAAAAGCAAAGGCAGAGGAATTGAACAATAGCTTTGGACAAGCACTTTATGCTTTAAAGCGCCTATACATTAAACAAGATTTACTGCTATTTCCTTTTCTCTCTCTGACATCTACAGCCTAATCATTCCAACAGCTGTGAAAATAGGGATTAAAGAGCAGTCTTCAAACTGGGAAGCAGGACCCAGGCCAGTGGCTGGACATAACCAGTGTCACAGCAAACTTTCCCTTGTAAAAAATAAAAAGCCCCAAAAATAACAGAGAGAGTGAAAGAAAAAGTCTCATAGTTGAACTCCCACAAGGTAACCAGCTCATGAGCAGCAGCCCAGCTTCTCATTTGACGCCCCTTTCTTTTCAACAACCATAGCAGCAAAAGCTGCGAAACTGTGATTGCAAGAGTTCTTCTTTCTCATTCACCTTAATGCCTTATTCTTCCTCCTTCTTAGTCAGCCTTCCTTTTGCCCTCTGAAAGATCCGTGACCTCAGTGATGTATTGGTGTACTAGACTCTGCATGCAGTGAGCACCAAAGGGCACACTGAAAACAAACAGCATCTGCTGATTGCAGGGAAGAACACCCATGCTCTGCGCACACACCACAAGAGCACAAACAGGCACAGCGTGAGTCCTGAATTTTGAAGAGCCTGTTAGGAATTTCACAGTTTGCATACTGTCAAAATGAATCCCTTTTTCTTTTTTTACCCACTTGAGTCCTTCAGCTCCTTGCACAAACAAACAAGCCACCATTTTAATTCTCCCAAGACTTTCAGCTCCAGTTTGCAACATCTAGAATGGCAGAAGCTCAGTCAGAGAAACCTAAGGAGTCAAACTCCTCTTTAGCCAGCAGGAAAAAGTGGGACTAAAAGAAACCTGGAAAGGCAAGTCACATGTGTGCACTCAGAAACACCAGGTAGGGACAACCAAACCAACACTTCAAGGAGCAGATGGATCAGCTGCTCAGCACTCAGAATACTGGCCTAGTAACCCTGTTCTATTAATAACCATGGTACTCTGAACTTGCTGAAGTCCAGAGTTTCAGCTTTGGATTCACTCTACCAGAAATGAACTGGATTTTTTTTTTCCCTCATCTAATTTCACACTGTTGGCCCAAACGAATTGCAAAAAAAAATTTTTCCTTAAGTGAAACAACAATGAAGTTTGCTTGACAGCAGAAAAGTATGCAAATACTGATGAACAGAAATGACAGTCTAAGAAAGCAATCTAATTTATGACTTGAAAGAAAAACAATTTTGATATCTAGACTGCTTGTCAAAATTGTTTTCAGTTATTCCAATGAAGAGATTAAACTCTAAAAAAATGTGTAAATGAACTACGTGTAGCTAGTATGTGATAATTTAACATAGTCATCAATACAGCAAGGAAGTGCTTGAAAACGAGTATGCAAAGCAGGCCAAAAAAAAACCTATATAAAGTACATGGAAGGTAGCTTTCCCCTGGACAAAAGTTCCTGTCAACAAGCAGTGGGTATGGAAACAGCAAAAAAAAAAAAAAATCTCCAAGAGCTTCTGCTTCATACGAACTCATGTCAGACCACACTGCAGTGAACATGTGACTTTTCACAAATACCCTGAGCTGAACTTGGGGAAACTGTCAATGCATTCTAAAAAGAAATCTGTACACCAATTTCCCCATCCGTTTGTTCTGTTCTGTCTTATATAACCTTAAGACTTGGTGCACATCTGGCTGTAAGACAGGCAGATGTGCAGAAGCCAGAACAACTTTCCATTCCAGATTAAGTTCCTGATCCTAGCTAACTCCACAGCTCAAAAAGAAAGCAATTATGCCATCTCTTTGAATGTTTAGATGCTGAATAGTCAAGATTCAAAGCAGTAAGGCAAGGCCCATTCAGTTCATTCAATTATTTGAAGTATTTTGTCGAAAACGTCCATATTCTTAATACAAAATTACTCCCCTTCCTTGCCTTTTTCTGTATTTTCACAGTGTCCTTTTAATAAACCAGGAGTTTTTCAGCCCAACTCTCATTCATTTTGGTTAGTTCCTCATGTGAAATGGGATTAAGGCAAAGAAGAATCAGAAGTACTAGAGACAAAATGAATACAGATTTAGGAGGAGTTATTCCATGTACATATTCTGAGATGCCACAGGTTCAGGCAAAGATTTATTTCACTTTGATGACAATCTGAACCCTCCACAATGCTGTTTTCTACTTCTGAAAGGCTTTTGATAGGCAAGGTTGTGGTTTTTGTTTTAAGTGAGATCATAGAAGATACACTAGAATTTCTAACAAGGAACAAAACATGATTTTTTACAAAGAATAATGTAAACCTTCAGGTTGAAGACAAAGTTGTAGTTGCTGCTTATTTTGAAAGGACAGGCAGTGGTGGATTTAAGTATCAAAAGGGTTTGGTTTTCTGCACTTGAGGTTTTACAGTTTGGGGATAAAATAATTACCTTGCTTTGCAAAACTATTAGCACCAACTTCTTTACTTCCCTTAGTGCAAATCACAGATGGTCACTACTGATGAAAACAAGTCACACATACACTCTGGTTACAGTATTAAGTACCAACCATTTTTTGATACTTCCTGTGAATATCTCCTGTTCATTTTGTATCAAAAGATTAGACAAACCAAAAGCAAATAAAAATGACCCCCTCTATTTCCCTCGACAATAACCTAGAGACTTGACACTAACCTAACTATATGGCAGTGATGTGCCTTCAACAGCTTGGTTCTCTAACTGGTACCTAGAAAGGGAACCACATGCTTTCAAAATGCTCTGGTTGAAGTAAAATGTAGCAGATGTTAAAATCCTCATTTCCTGCTTAATATTGTTCAAAGTTTCCATCCAAAAATGTATAGCTGTCTGTGGGATTAGTGGCAGCTTCCTGCCTTTCTGTAACTGCCCTCAGCTTCACTCCCCTGAAACAATTAACCTGTTGACCCAGTAAAAAAGATGTGTGAGAGAGAATTTTGTTAAGATCTAGTGCAAGTATACAAAACTCAGCTCCCCTCGAAAGGTTTCCTCAAATCTCATCACATTCAGAAATGAATACAAAACCTCCTTATACGACTTGGCTTTGTCTGACTAATTTCTTTATAGATGAGTACATATTCACTCACTGACACAAGTCAAAACCCAACAAAATAAAACTCTTCAAACTAAGATACAGCAGCAGCACCAGCACAAGAGGTGTGGTAAGTCTTTGGCCCTTCTCACTGACACAGCCAAACCCCTGACTTGGCCAATGCAATTTTCCCTTTGTGCCTTGTATCACTGTTCTGCAGCTGCAGAGTTACCTGCTGCATCCCACAGGGTAGCATTTAATCAGGCTAGTTAGTATAAAATGTATTTATGCACTCTGACTGCTAGTGCCAAAGGCTTCACAGATTTAGTTGCTAGCACTAGCTAGCAAGACAAAAAAGGCTGACAACTGGGAGTTTTACTGCTTTTTTCTTTTTCACAGCTTCGTTAGTGTGTGTCTGTACAACAAATGCAACATGACACCTCATCTGTAACATACTGATAATTGTTTAAATACATTTTCAGAAACAGCTAAATAACCATGAAAAAGTAAAACACCAGAAACAAGACTCAAAGATTAACCTCTCATGCCCTAATTTAAGGATTACCTTTGGAAGCAAAAATACCACCAGAAATGAAACCAATGAGAGCAAAACCCTTACAAATAACAAGGGTAGAAATTATTTAACAGTCTTACTTGTAATTTTTCTCCCAGAACTTGACTGGTCGTGCGTACGATGCGATGAAGATGACACTACCCAGAAATGGACTCAGTGGTGTAGAAAAGACTGAAGTGGCCAGAGTTTGAAAAAAAAGCATAGCAGAGTCTGAAAATTGCAAGTTAAGGTAACACAAATGATTTCATTATACTTTTAAAACGTTGAGGCAGCTCTTTGTACCCTTTTTATTTTTTTCTGCTGCTGTTACTGTTTACTTTACCTAAGAGATGTTAAGGAAAGGAAAGGGAGGAAGGCAGGCAGTGCCAAGTCACCCACTGCCAGCACGTAATTGGTGGCTCTTCAGTGCTACACAGTTTTAGTATCAGGGTGACCCTGTCTAATCTCTGCCCCAGACAGATCCTGAGCATAGGCAGTGCAGCAAGTGCCCTTTTCCAGCTACCTAAGGTACCTTCTGTAACATAAACTTCCTAGAGTCTGACACAGAGTTTCAAATACACACACAGGGAAAAAACAATTTCTTGGAAATTATTTGTTCTCCATACTGGAATCCTGATTCTACTGTGTCCAGTGTTCCATTTTGTGGGTTTCTGCTTGTTTTGGAATGACTTGGTACGTGGAGGAACTATGCCTATATATTCCAGCCTGCTGGTTCAAAGTCATGCTTTCACATTAATTCTTACTGAGAATTTACTATTCCACGCTGACCAAAAGCTAAAAAATGTTCAGCATTTCACACTTTTTGAAATCTATATGAAATGAGAAGGTGAGGACAGGGGAATAGTAAGTATCAGACATAAACACCATAAAGAATGCCTGAATCCATAGTTTACTTTAAATATAAAATCATATTTCAGACTGCTGGAAAACAAGTTAGGAGATGGATAAGGATACTGAAAAAGATGCAAGTTAAAAGGAACACAATGAAATAAATGCAAGCAAATAAATCGTTAGGCCTAAATTCTTCATAAATTCCTACCACATTCATGAAATTAGGGAAAAAGACTTTCAAACTGGTGTAAGAGACCATTATAAGAGTTGTCATACCTTACACCTCTCTTGGGAGGGAGGTGCAAAGTAAAGAAGCCATGAACTAATGGAACCACTATAAATGTACAGTGATCAAGCACATCTCAAACTAAATTTCAGGTAAAATCACCCAATAACCAGTCTTTTAGCTTACCCTCTTACAGCAATATACTGTACGTGTGTCTCACAATCCCTGAAACTTCACAAAAAGCCCATTTTAACACAAGCAGCATCATTCTTGGTACAGCATTTCCATAAAACAGCTCGCTAGCTATGCTTTCAAAGCTATTTGCAAAATCTAGAAACAAGTATCTGCCAAAATACTTTTCAAATCTCTCAACCTTACTGAAAGACAGTGCTCTAGAACAGTGTCTTTGTGCATTAGAGAGAGTGAAAAATGAGTTGCCCTGAGAGTCTGAAGTTTAAAAAAGTGACAGGGAGCACAGAGCAGAAAGCAAGTGCATCAAAAAGTTAAACTGTCACATTACACCGTAGTCATGACCAAGCACTGGCTGTGAAAGATGAACAAGTATTTACAAGTGTCAGATAAGGGAAGAAGGCACAGGAGCTGAAGAGAGGAAGAGAGAACAAAGAGGACAGATAAGGACAGCAAACCAAGTTTTTTAAAGTGGGTACTAATATCATGATTGATTTAAAAATTGCCACCATCATGAGCTAAGACATTTTGCACACCACTGTGAGCTGTTTGTGTCTTAGACATAATCAGTATCAACGGGGTTTTTTTTCCTAAAAGACATAATGCTCTACTAAATGGACAGTAAAAGACATTACCCATTTGATTTGTGAAAAGCGATTTTAACTGTTTCATATCTCTAAGTGTGTCATGAGAGCAAGTAACAGCATCTGACTCTCTTAAATAAAGTTAATGTGTGCAGTGGGCAGTTATCTGTCATTGGGGTGTTTTTATTTGAGGGTTTCCAACTTGTTTGTATTAGGTTATTATTCATTTATTTTAAATACCAAGACTTTAATTACGTCTAAGTAAAAAAGAAGTGTCAAAAACTCTCAAGCATACTTTCTTACACTATGACCCAAGCCAGGTTTCCTGTGTACCAGGCTACATTGTGTAGAAGCAGAACTCATTTCTTTGTGAGCAATGGATTTTCTTTCTAACAAGGCCAAAATCAAATTTTGAGAACAAAAACCCCAAAGCTAAAAACTCTTCAACATGAAATAAAACGTTGTCTTTGAGGATTAATTCTTGCAATTTAAAAATCTGTTTAAATTCAAACCAGCTTCAAAACAAGTAAGTGAAAGACATTTTGAAAATCTTCCATCCCCTTCTGTTAACACAAAACGATGCAGTAAGGCCAGCTCAAATCCTCTGCTTCTCAAAACTCACATTTTCACTTGCAATTACTACAGATCCCTTCCAGGCACACAGTCACTTAGAGGATGGGAAAAGTGACTGTCACAGGGCTCCGTTTTCTGATGTTAGAGCTGTAACCCTCAACCAACCAAAGCAGAACTTTCCTAAACAGGATAATCTCAACTACAAACTCCTTTTTTACTTTTCTCCAATTCCACTGTTCACTTTTTAGGTAAAATCCTCCTTTGAACTACAAACTACACTGACTTTCTCAGCGTGCTGGTATTTATAAATGCATAACCTCATCTCACCCACTTAAATGCTAGGAAGTGAAGTTGCAGATCTATCCTCAAGTCGGAAGCCCATTCCTGTTCCTGATCCTTTGGGATTAAGAGGGACTTTGAAGAGTCACCCAGTCCATCTAGCAGCCACAAGCAGGATCAGCTACACCTATATGACTCCTCATAGACATTCACTTAAAATCCTGAAGATTTCTAACGATGGAGACTCTACAACCTCCACCAGGCAAAGCTCCACACACGTTGCCCTTCACGCCCTGCACGCTGGTCTCAAAGGCATTAAAGCATGCTGAACTACTCACACTCACTGAGCTCTGCAGCAAAAGTTCACCCAGGCACTTCGAAATTTAAAAATTTACATCCTGTTTGCAGAAGTGATTGAAGCAATTAAGAGTCACAAATAATTAACTCTGTAAAGAAATGGCAGGTTTAGTACCTCTGTAAATTGCAACATGCATTCATCATTACTGTTTGCAGGGTTATGATAACAACAAATAAAATTACTGTGCAAAGAGGCAGAGTTATTGCTGTTGTGGGAATATTAACTTCAGCACTTAACCAGTATCTTAATTGCAGCATTGCCTTAGAAGACAGATTTGCATTAACAAAGCATGCTATAAATGTAAGTAATAAAAAGCTAGGCTAGATCACTTTAGCAATAATTCTGTAAACAAACAAAATTCTGGTTTAACTACTTTCCATTTTGCAAAATTTAATGGGTAATTTTATCAAGAGCAAAGTTATCACTGCAGAAAATATTTGTGACCAAAAAGAAACTTGTTGAAATATAATCTTAATTCTTAAATGTCTTGCTAAATAAATTCATATACACTTCCCCAACAGAAATGAAAATATTTTTTCGTTGTGAAATTCTGGAAGGATTTGCTACAAATAACCTAAAACTCTTAAGACAGATCACTGCTCTTATAATGCTTTCCTTCTATAAGCAGACAAACTAAAGCTTTCCCTCTGGGAGCTATTCTGTGTGCACTTCCCTCTGTCTGAGGCTCCCCTTTATTCTTCCTATCTAGAAACATAAGCACTGTTACTCAGCATTGTTTATGTTTCATGGCACAGAGCAGAGGGAAGAAATCACTCAAGGGGAAAAAACCCCAACCCTGTGGGATGAAAGGGACAAAGACTTAAGTGCATATATCTAATAAACAGTATAAAGTAAACTCGTCAGTAGGTCTGAACTAAAACCACTTTGTCAACCCTTCTTCCACAACTTTGGTTAGCAGGGAAGGAAGAAATTAAAAGTTAGTATCTGGTAATGCCTTAGACATCAGTAAAGTTAAATTTGTTCAGTTAAAATGTTTTTGGGGCTTTTTATTCTGTGTTCAGTCAAGTTTCTAACTGAATTTGAATTCAAAATGAATAATTTTTGTTCCAAAAATTCAATATACATTTTTTAATCCTACAGACGTGGAGGTCATTGAACCCTGTTTTACTCCCCATATCCACAAACCTGGAGACAGCCCTGGAACAGGCAGCAAAACAGACTGCCTCTGAAGGACTGCTTTGGTGTTGACAAACATATATTGTTACTCATAAAACAGAGTGGAAAGTTAAAAAGGAGAGTGTTTCTCAGCTGCCCCAGTGAAAAAATTCATTCATTCATTTCAGCTGCTCCTGAAATTGAAAAAAAAAATCAAGACAGTTGCAGCAGAAATTGGCTCACTGAAATGAATTTATATCTGACATACCAACTAGAAGCAACTGAGAACGAAACTAATACGTGAGAGCTCAGTCGGCCATAAGCCCGGCAATACGTCTGTCACAAAAACTCCCTGTGGATGCATCAAAACTCAGTGCTGAGGACTGGGGAAGTAAGTGATCTGCAGAATGTGGCTGGGTGGGAATAAACACACACCAGTTTGAGTCAAAGTTCAGTTTCCCAGTTTCAGATCCTATGCAGTCCAAAAAAAAAAAAAAAAAAGAGATAACTGTTGTTTCTCAAAGATGTTCCAAGATTTTCAAAATTTAAAGTAAATTACCTAAGAATTTCAAATCTTGTTCAAACACTGTAAATAAATTGCATACACAAAGAGGAACTTCAGAATAAGGAAGAACAAATTCATAAAGGATATGAGGTATTGCAAAGAGCTGAGCAAAAACATGGAACGATGACCCCCAGGCAATCTGCCAGGGAGCAATGTATGTCATGATGAACTGCAACTTCTGCAGTAAGTCCCACAGCTGAAAAAAAAGAAAAACATGGTCACTTTTTAGGCACTGAGATAGTTTCAAAACTAATACCTGAAAGAGACACTTAAAAACTGTGCCCTAGAATAAACATGAGGTAAGTTATATTGTATTATTAGCTTTCACTAAGTATTAAGGTCTTACTTCAGTAAGGCATAAAAGTATATTCTTCATTCGAAATTCAAACTTGCAATGAGGTACATTTTTGACCACCAAACTGAGGAAGTTCCCAGATTACCTTTCAAAAAGATGTCTGCTCTAATTAGAAAGTGGGAAAATAGGTTCTGATATTCACTGACTATATATGACCACAAGTCAGATGATTACAGGAGAGGAGACTCCAGGAGAAACTGGATACGGTGAACAGAGGAAGTTCAATGTGTGACGTGTGGCTATGCACATGGAAATCAGACTTACTCCTCAAGAACACAACATTCTCATTTGTTGTCTCAATGGGAGAAGCTATCACGATGTAAGCACATGCATGGCATTAATCATGAACTGTAGCTGCATTTTCAAGACCGTTGTATCATAAAAACATTGCATAAATATGAGCTTTTATTGTTGTGAAGTACAAACTGAAAACCACAATGAATTTATTTTTGCTTCCTGTAAAATATGCTTGGTGCTGCAACTAGCAGTTTCTGATTTAAGAATGAGGTGTACTTATTCCCTGGAATGCATTTTTTCCCGCCCCTGTCATTTCTCTTGGCATCAGGCCAAAACAGATCTTATGTCTCATCTATTGTAGAGTGGGCTCCTGACAAACTGTCAGGAAAGATTTGGCCATCAATAGACATTAGTACTCAACACACACAGAAGTTGACAGTGAAACAGGAGTGCATGCAATATTTCATGCTCATATAGCAAATGTAAGTTGAATTTCTAAGAGTCATTTATTTTGAGTTTGTGAAAAACAAAACTTTGCCAACATCCTGAAAGACATGGAGACTGTATCAACACTTGTACATTAAAATGCTTCCAGGGAATGTTCTCAAGCACTGGTATTGTGCATATTTTTAAACTGTTAGAAAGGTGTCTGGGAAGGTTCTGGTCTGGCCCAGCTAACTCTCTTCCAAGCAATCTCCAGGAATCCTTTTGAATGTAAAACCCTCCATGGGTTCCTCACTTGCAGGTGGCAATTCCATACCTCCACCTTGTGTACAGACTGGGAGAGTTCATTACCAGGGACACAAGCTTCCCCATGGCAGCCAGCCTCAGGGACAGAGCACGGTTCTGGGCACACTTCATGTACAAGAATGCTGACAGTCTGAGAGGACACACCTTCTCTGGCCAGCTCATTTCACCCCTCCCTCCTTAGGTTACCACCTCCAAATCCACCCTTGGCCATCTGCATCCACAGTGGCAATGCACTTACGGGATGTTTCACCGAGCTTCTCCACGATTTGTTGTAAATAATTGCATATTAAATGTGAGGGAAGTAGGAATCACTTGTAGCACTGACCTGTTTTGGTCTTCGTGCTACAAAACTATCAGACAGCAGCTGCTAACTCGTTATAACCAGTGTCATGCTAGCTCCAGTTACAACTAAAACCTTTCAGCTGAGATGCAAGCAGTGCTTCACACACTTTCTTTGCTTTGGCCTAACTCAAACTAGGAGCAACATGCAAAGTATAGATTACAGTAACTTTGCACAGATATACTATTTAAAACCACCAAAGCCCTGATCAAAACAAGCTGTTACAATCCCTTCAATGCACAGCCTGGTTACCCCTACTTAGTTTGAGAAACTCGTATCTTGCTAAGTTTGTTTTCTGTCAAAAATATTACACGTGACTTGCAGACTGCAGCATTAAAGTAGGCAAGTAAAACTGAACTGAAACTCAAATGGACATTTATTTATTTGAATCTTATTTGGCAGGTTGTGGGGTTGCTTTGTTTTGCCTCATTTTTATTTATCTGAAACATCACAATGAACAGCTGGAATAAAAATTTTATCTACAAAAAGATTTAAGTGAAGGGCTGGAAAAAGCTAATGACTTGCATTTGAAACCTCAAAAATTCAAAACTGCAGCACAACCCAGTGAAGTTCTGCCCGTTACAGATTGAAATCACAAAGCCATAAATCATCCCAGCTGTGCTCAAAGCACAGAGTTCATCAAAAGATTTTCAAATCTCACATAAAATTCAGGTTTTGAATTTGCTAGGAAACCAAATCCAGGAGGACACTCTTCTGGCTCCTTATTCCAATACATCATTTTTAAGTGTTTTTTAATATTTACACCTTGCAGAACTTGGGCCATGGAGCCCAAGTTCCCTGTTGCATCTAACAAGTCCTACTGCTTCTGCATTTGCCACTGCTTGAACGTGCTGTTGCTTCTTTCAACACTTGCCTCTCAGCTAACACTTCCACAAGAAAGGCAAAGGAGCTCATTTCCATTCACAAGAACATGAGGCAAGAACACTTTAGTGATCCTCTCTTGGTTTTTGAAAGCCTTGTGACACCACACTTAAAAGCCTGGAAATGTGTGATTTTCAAGCTACTGCTTTCATTAAGAGTTGTCAAGTGCCTCTATTACCTCTTAAATCCCTGCTTCCGGGGCCTGTTCTGCAAAACGCCTTCAGGGTAATATGCCATTAGCATTTTACATCTCTAACTATAATTGCTAAAGGTGATGTCATCTAGCAACTACAACACTGAGATTTAGGAAAGGAGGACTTGGCTTTACATCTTCTCTTTTTCATTTTGCTAGACCCATCTGAAAAACTATTTCTCCTTATCAGTTTTATCCAATTTGCAATATGCTTTCTCCTATATCTGATAGGGGAACTTACAGAGCTTTCCTCACAGAAAGAAACTGAAGCTGCCAAAAACTGCCTTTATAAATAGGGGAGGCTGATTCTCAGAAAACGCTATTCTCTTATTTCAACTACAACTAGCTGCATTACAGCCTTCAGAAATCTGAAGACATAAGCCAAAGAGGAAAACCTTCATCTTTTTTAAATTGTCAGAAACAATGCAGAATGAATTAGAAAGAGAGAGAAAAGGCAAAGCTCATCTGGAGCTGAATCTGGTGAGGAAAGTAAAAGGCAACAGAAAGGACTGTTACAGGTACATCGACAGCAACACACAGACTGGAAAAAAAAATCACATGGACCTGCTGATGAATGGGGCAGGGGACCTGGTGACAAAGGGCACGGGGAAGCTCAAAGTACTCAATGCCTTCTTTGCCTCGATCTTTACTGGTAACTCTTCAAGTCACAGGCCCCTGAAACCTGTGAGGGAGCATGGAGAAATTGAGACACCCTACAGAGCAAGGGATTAGTTAAGGGCACATTAAACAAAACTAGAAAAAAACCACTTCCATGGACCTGATGGGACACCTCAGCCCTTCTGTGATTCTGTGAAACACACAAATTATCCCCAGCAGAGTTTCGTTTGAATGAGGGCAACAACTTGCTCCTGAGGGTGTGAGGTGTAACAGTGCTAGATACTAAGAGGGAACCTTCCCATCTAAAGTGAAGGTGAAAAAAAAATAGTCTCTGCTGAATTGTAACCCTCTTTTTATAACCACTTCCTTAAACATGTATAAAAGATTAATTTTTATTTAAGACATCTGCATCCCAGTTTAGAATGATTTATAAAAGAATATTTGTATTAAGCCTTATTAGAACGTCAATGTTTTCTACAGTTCAATAAGCAGAAAGTATTATATGGTTATATATTATTTATAATATATAATTATATACTATTTAGGGGGCATAAAAGTTCTAATATTCCTAGATATCTTTACTCGTGTGACAGTTTTACCCAGTAAACAGTTTTTAAAGTCTTTGATGAAGACTTTAAATGATCAGCATGTTCAGTGACATTAAACCAGCACATTCCCACTACTGTCAAGTGAACATGAAGAACATGCATCCATCTTTCATGTTTATGTGGACATTTATGTGGACATTTTATCTTAATCATCCATAAGTCTTCTATGAATTCTGAAGCCTCTACAGGCCTCTGGCGCACTAGTGAGTAATAAACAAAGCAAAGGCAAAGACTTCTCTTTCCAGGCTTTTCTTCAAATTTGGTTATTCTTACATAACCAAATTTAAGTACCATTACAAACTAGAAGTTAATGGAAACTAGTTAACATACATGAAAAAATAAAAGATTTGTGGAGTCTGAAACATCACTAAAATGGTATCTCCTTTCCTCAGTTTGGTAGATTTCAATAAACTAGGTAGAGATAACACCTAAATTTAAATGACTCAGTGTGAGATGCAGACTATGAAATGCTCTCAGCTTTTGGTGGCCCTTCTATGTGTTTAGCATCAGTTGGGACTCTGTGTGGTCAGACTTCTTGGCAACTCTGGGACTAAATAATGCATAAACATTAACATTTTCTTCCTAAGTTTGAATTTTCCTATTTTTTAAAAAAACTGCATAAATATATATACACATAGGTTTTAAACAAAAATAACTGTCATATATATAGCTATATGCTCTACATGCCACACAAAATTGAGATTAAAAAAGTTAAATGCAAAAAGAAATTATTTCCCAATTTGAACAGGTATCTCTTTAGATCCTGAGAACTTGAGATGATTTGAACTGAGACTCTGAGAGGAATATTTACTTTTTCATGTTAAGTTAATTCTGATCAACTGGTAACTCCAGCTTTTGGAATTAAATTCTATTACCTACTGGTACATTTTTATTTTCTTTTTGGTATGTCAATAAAAATTAATATCCATCAATAGTGAAAAGCTGGAAGTATGTGTTTAAGGACATGAAATTAAACATGCTGGAATAATTTTACTCTTGTTCATGGCATTGCTTTGCAAATCATTGACTTTCAGATTTTTATTTAATGCCATTTAAAACAAACTTCATCTGTGAAATCCTGCAAAACAAGATTTACTGGAAATACTAAAGGTTGCTAATGTTTATGTCTTAAGTCATTGTGACATTCTAGTGGTGTATTTGGACAGCTGTGTTTGAACCTACAACAAATACCTTCCAGGATGTCTTTATCTGTATATGCTTACAGACACTTGAAGCCTTTATACTGTGAGCTTCAAAATCATTGTCTAATACAATACATACAAGAGATCAAAATATAATCAGTCCAAGTCTCTGATATCAAACCTTGGGGGAAAGAATATATTCCTCAGATACAGCATTCAGCACTTAACACTGACACGGTACAAAACAGGCATGTTTCAAGCAGTTTTGAGTAGCAAGCCCTGAAAGCCTTACAATTGAAGTTAAACGTCAACCAGATGTAAGTATGATAAGGATTATGACAATGAGATGATGACAAAACCTAACAGAGCCCTGAATCTCGTCATGGCAGATGCTGCTTCCTCCTACACTGTCAGCTGATAGCAAGAGCCCAGGGAAGAGCCTGTGGCACAGTAAAAACCAGACTCACATACATCCCAAGGATGACAAAAAGGACAAGATCAGAGCTCATCAGCTTAATATGCAGAGGGCCAGACAAGCAAAATAAATCAGTGCAGCTGGGAGTGCACTCATCAGCTGCACTGATTCAAGCCTTTTCAGCAAAGCCTTCATAGGCATGGCTTCTGCCAATACTGTATCTTCCAAGAAATTTCCTTTTATAAAGGACTGGGCCCATGCAAACCTCACACAGTTGAGCAAAGCCAAGTGAAAGGTCCTGCACCTGGGTTGGGGCAAATCCAGGCACAAATACAGGCTGCTCAGGGAATGGATAGAGAGCAGCCCTGAGGAGGAGGACTTGGAGACGTTGGTGGGTGAGAGGCTGGACATGACCCAGCCATGTGCACTTACACCCAGAAAGCCAAATGTGTCCTGGGCTGCATCCAAAGCAGTGTGGGCAGCAGGGCCAGGGAGGGGATTCTGTCCCTCTGCTCTGCTGAGACACCACCTGGAACACTGCATCCAGCTCTGGGGCCCCTAGCCCAAGGAAGACATGAACCTGCTAAGAGTGAGTCCAGAGAATGGCAAAGAAGACAGTCAGAGGAATGGAGTGCCTCTCCTACAAAGAGAGAGTTGGGCTGAGAGAATTGGGGCTGTTCAGCTTGGTGAAGAGAAGGCTCCAGGGAGATTTTAAAGCAGCCTTCCAGTACCGAAAGGAGACCTACAAGAGAGCTGGAAAGAGGGGCTTCTTATAGGGGCATGAAGTGATAGGAGAAGGGGGAATGGTTTTTAACTAAAAGAGATTTAGATAAAGTATTAGGAAGAAATTCTTCACTAGAAGGGTGATGAGGCACTGGAACGGGCTGCCTGGAGGAGCTGTGGATGCCCTGTCCCTGGAAGTGTTCAAGGCCAGGTTGGATGGGGCTTTGAGCAACCTGATCTGGTGGAAGGTGTCCTTGCCCACAGCAGGGGAGTTGGAACTAGATGATATTTTAAGTCCCTTCCAGCCCAAGCCATTCTAACATTCTGTGGTCAAAGTGGATATAAGAAAAAACACAAAGTTGGGCACTGAAGTAGTCCAGGTTTCTTTTTCAGTTCCTGCACCAACACAGCCCGAACAGGCCTCTATCAGCAGGAATGCACAACAACACAGTCCTCAGCACACAGTGAGCCATACTGACCCAGAGAGTGGGTGTACATCTCCCTGTACCCCCAAATGCACCTGCCCCATTCTAGACAAAATAAAAAAACACCAAAACAAAGAGAGAAATTGTAATTTGGGAATAGTGCAAGGAATGAAGTGTGACAAAGAGGTCAATGACAGAAGACTGAATGAAAAATCAATTAAACCATTCCTCCAATATTAAAAGGAAACATGAACTGTACAGTGCCCCAGAGAGTTAAGGAGTCTATGGAAAATACCACTGGGATTATCCTGTCAAATATCAGATGTAGCCTTGGGTATTTTACTCAGCAGAAAGTGTCTTAAAAGGGTTTATATGCCAGATATCAGAAGTTGAGGAAACAGCTGTAAGCCAAGATGCTGCAGATGATTAAGACACTGGATTTCCATATGCACAAATGGCAAGGAATGGATTAAAATATGAATTAACAATTTAGTACTAGAGGCTTTAAAGTGAAACATCAGATTTAGAGAAGGATGAAAAATTAGAAGAGGAAAGGAAAAAGTGAGGCTTTTGACTTATAAGTAGCACCTAAATCGATGGGACATGCCAACTAACCAAGAGTTTTATTGCCACAAAGGCAATAAAAAGATCCAATAGGTTAATTACTTGACTTCAACAAAGCACCAAGAAGCTCAATGCACTTGGCAGCACTTTCTCACAAAATGAAGGAAAACAAGATGACACACATAATTTCTTTCCTGTCCAAGGGATTGTGTTGTGGATGTTGAAAGTTAAGCCTGATCAGCATAGGTCTGCCAGGTTGCTACAAACTGGCTGCCTTAGCTGGATCTACTTTGACAAGGATCATCTTTCATAAACATGTGATCTTGGATACTATGGCAGAAAGACGTATACAGAAAGAGAAAAATTCTTACAAAAATGTGGATTCCTTATTAGCTGGAAAATGTATTCTGGGAAAGAAGAAAAAATATCAAACAGGGAAATTGTATACTTAAGTGAGCTCAGCAGGAGTAAGAGTACTTAGGCAAATAAATTCAGTGTTAATGAAGGCAAATTTAACAAGCTCTACTTCTTTGATTATTTTACCTTATGCATGAAGACAAATTCAGAACCCTCAGAAGACTTGATGATAAGAAAATATAAGGTGATTTCATATTTTTGTATTGCTAATTAGTTCATCCACACACACAAATTAAGAGGCCATTAAACTACCTGACAATAACATGCAAGACAGTGAAAGAGACAAGAAGATGTAGTCCTATACATTAGAAGGTTAATGGCACTGGGTCTTATCATTCCCATTCAGATCCATGTAGTAGATGAGTGTGTAAGCTAGGGGTGCCTCACTCTTTAGGGCTTAAAGGAAGCTGCACAGATTTGTCAAAAGTCCATATTCCAAAGTACAGGTATAATTTCTCAGTTGTGCAGCAGAGATGAAAGAGTTGCTGGTAAGAGCCAGTTCAGCATCATGCTCCCAGGAGTGAAGAGACTGGCAAGAACCTCCCATTAGGCTTCTGTAGTAGCCATGAGCATACTACTGCCAGGAGCATCCACAGCCACACTACCCAGTTTTTCTGCTGTCTTTGCTCCTTCAGCTCAACATCAGCTCTACTTGAGGTTCCAAAAGCAGTTCAGGGAGACACTACAACTCCTTTCCACCAGCAAAATTTAGAGGATGCCTGTGGCACTGAATGAAATGGAAAACCACATTTCTAACAGAGCACAGCAAAAGAGCTGGGGACAAGTCTTGCCCTGAGCATTCTTGTTAACATTCAGCCCGTTCCAAATTGATATCCCTGCTGTTTGAATGATTTGCATTCCCTTCTCCTTCACACTTCAAATACCAGTTCCTTCTTGAACAGCTACTCCAGACATCCTTCAAAAGCATCTCACACATCTGCCAAGGAAGGCAATTCTGGGTACATTACTGTTTTACTTTTTGTTTGTTTGTTTTTATCACACTGAAGAAAAATGGACTGGATGAGCTGTAACATCACTTAACCATCCATATGCTCTTCCTCTCATAGCTTTTGCATGTGTTAGAGTTTTTCCTCAGTTAAATATTATGTCAGTAAACAGCAAAAAGATGGAAGACAGGCCCATCTTTTCATCGGTTCTGAACAGTTTATTCAAACCATTTAATATTTCCACATTTTTTTTACCCTGTTACAAGAAAGAGTCTCAGAATTTTTCCTAGTGTTAAAAGTCTAGGAAGAAATCTCCTAAGTCCTATTATATACTCCATCTCTGCTAAGTCTACGAAGAATATATTCTCAGTTTTTTATGGGTTTCCATTGTCACTTAAAATGAACATTCTTATTAACTTTTGCACTAACATTATCTCCTAAACATCCAGGGAGAACAACTGGCTCATTTGAAAAATTTACATGGAGTCATGTAGACCAAGACTGTCTCGATTAACTGGTTTGACTTCCTGCAGAATATACATCAAAGCGTGACACCCACACATTTTGAATGAGCAATCACAAACTTTTTAAAAGGCCATTCAGCTCTGATTTAAAGATTATAGACAACAGGAGTTTTGGACAGAAGAATTCCAGGTCGTAGTCAAGGATACAACCTGAGCTCACTACATTAAAAGTCTTAGTTTAAGAAAGATGGAGAAGTCCTTTTTCACTTGAATTGAAAGTTGCAATCATTCTCAAAAACAAGTAAAACCTTTCCTAAATGTTTATCTTGCTGCCTTCCCAGGCAATTTGAAATACAAAATAGCACACTCTGCATATGCCTAATCAAAATTTAGTGCTTTCACATTCTGTGAATTGTCAAAATGTAAACAGCTAATCATTTTAAAAAAGAATTGAATTAACTGTGTCACATTAGTAAGTCCTATGTAAGTTAAAAAGACAGAAAATCCAAAGTGACAAAAAAAATTCTCAGGAATAGAACTGAATAGACTCTCTTGTTCTCTCTGTTGCCTCAGTGTGGGTGTTTTGGCCAACAGAGATGAAAATCTGTGAGCAGCAATTTGGACTTCCGTGTCCCAACTTGCTCAGGGAGCAGTATGCTCATTTGGAGTTTCTGATTTGACTAAATGACATTAAATCAGCAGCACAATGGGGAAAACAAGGGAAGCACAACCACTGAGATATTCAGAAATACTCTACCAAACATGCTTAGCAAAATTTTATTCCATATAATCTGCTTCAAGAGTGACTAGTGCACAGGTGAATGTCTGTTGTATTTAGATTCTTCTCCAGTGCCTGGCAGGAGAAAAAAATATTACCACTGTGCTTTGAAAGCATGCAAAGCTTTTTGTGGGGTAACCTTCCTCAAAAATTGCCATCACTATGACTAAGACACAGCACTTCTAGTGTTCCCTAATTAAGAGGGTGGTAAATGACATTTTCAATGTGCAAACAGAAATCAGTCATGACTGTGTAATAAACTCTGCATAGCTAAAGGTGACAGTAATAGACAGTATTTCAGATTTTGTTTTTATTTTTAAAAATAATTGCAAACAAAAATGACTGAAATACAGACAGAATCTGTGAAGACTCATAAAGCTTTAGGAGCAAAGGTGGATGCAGCTTGCTTAGGGCCTATAGTAGGAAATAAATACACATAATCTTTATCCTCAAGTGATCATATCCTTTGCTAAGTTCCACAATGCTGAGCTAATTAAAGCTCAAATGTTAATTAGGGTAAAGAAAACTTATGCCCTTTATGATTTGAAATTAAAAGGAATTTAATTGCTATCATCTGCAATGCTACTTTTCATATTGGCTCTAGTGATCATTGTGAAACTGCATGTGCTTTTGTAATATAAATAATTCAACCATTTGACTTAGAATTTTTAAATGGAACAAGGACAATTCCATGTGCTGAACTAATGACCTGCAAAATTTCAGCTATTCTTAGATATGAAGATGGAAGATTAATGCTAAAACTACATTTCCAAAACATGTCTGCAGTACAGCTTTCAGTCTACTAGTGCAGTAGTTATTTTAGCAAACATCTCTGCTTAATTTAATAAGCATCCTTCGTTATCTTATTTTCATTGCTAACACTAGCCCTTCTACTGTGAACAGTAGCTTCAATCTACCCAAGTAAAAAATCCTGTTGAAAAGACTTTATATCTCTTTCTTACAAAAGCATGCAATAATTCACAGCAGTATTTTGTGATATGCTCATGAGGTAAACATTTTGAAAAGAATTAACAAATAGTGGAACTTTCAATTCTGGCATGCTAATTTTTTGATCCTCTAAAAAGGTTTTTAGAGAATGAGTTTTAGGACTAAGTAGACCATCATTCAGACATGGGACTTCCACTCATGCACATCAGTGGTACACTTCTCCGAAGACAGAAATTTACCCCCTTCTCTAGGGAACATGGTAATGAAACAAATACTGAAAACTGGCATAATGCTAGCAAACTCTGCATCACTTTTTCCCTGGTTATCTTTCACTCCAAGCTAAGAAGCTTAAAAAATTGCTCTAGTCCTGTTTTAGAATCACAGAGCATGGTGGAGGGGGATCTTGTTAAAAAGCACAGCTTTGTATCATCTCTTCTACTCCTTTTCTTCTGGCCTTCCTCTCCAGCCCTTGCCTTCTCACCCCAGCAGAGAGAAAGCAGAACAAGTCTGAGGGTGAAGGCTTGAAGCAGGTGAAGCTTCTGCTGGAGTGCGCTCCAAGAGTTCAGCAAAAGGAGTGAGCTCAAGTTACCTCACCAAGCTGTGATTCCTCATTTCTCATCCTCCCTTACAGCAGCACAGAAATAAACCAGAAAAAGCATTTAATTTCTCCTTCATTCTTTCCCTGAATGACTGGGCACTCCCAATGTAACACCAAGGAACTGGGCCTTTCCATAAGAAGCCTGAAACTTTCAGGTGGGCATGGACAGCAGTATGAGCTGATGGCCCTTGTGTAGAAGGGCTAAGTATCTCCACAGCATGTGCAGCAATCAATATGGAACCATGTGATTCTTCTCTCAGAAGTTAAGTGATGCTAGCTGAGTCATACTCACACATACAGTAGGAATATTTTAGAAAAAGAAACCAAGCAAAGAAGCCTGAGTAAAAAAACCCAAACAAAAACAACAACAAAACCAGTTGCCCCTGGATCAATACTTTCAAATCTTCAGTACTTTCCCATGTTTTCTCAAGGTATCAATTAAGCCTAATTCTTTCAGTGAAACAGCTTAGATTCCAAATAAAGACAGGGTCTGAACTGACTGATTCAGAAAGTGGACAGTAGTTTTTAAATAAACTCAACTGAAGCACACTTCAAGAGTTAACAATGTAACAGAGAGGAAGGAGCTCTGAGGTTAAAGTTAAGGGCAGCATCACAAGGACAACAGACTGAAAATAGGAAAAGAAAAATGTTAAGGCTGACATTAGGAAAACATTTATTATCATGAGGGTGATTAGATAATGGAATAATTTCCCAAAGGAAGTTGTTGAGTCAACCACTAGAGGCATTCAAAGGAAACCAAGATAAAAACACCAGGTGATTGATCTGGAGGGCAGACCTGCACTAATGACCCAAGAGGCTCTTTCAAACTCATCGAGGATTCTCCTCTTGAAAACAGCAATTCTGAACTTTATATAGCAACACGTGAACAAAAAGTAGATGACAAACACTGCACAAAGCCAGAAAAAACACTTAATCAAAGCCTTTTTTAATTTTAACAGGTTTTTTTCCTCTATAGTACCAACAATCTGAGTATGCATTCATTACTTCTAAAAAGTCCCAAAACATATTGATCAGCCAAGTGACACTGAGAAGATATATTTTCTGAAGAAATCACAGGAGCTCTAAAACTTGCCTTATGAAACACAATGGACATCATGAAGAAATCCAGCAAGAAATTTTCTGAAATGTCTCTGTAGTCAAATCGGAAGAAGATCACAGTAAAGCTCAAAGTAACAAACTGATTAATAGGATTACAGAATGAGGAGCGGAGGAGTTTCATCCCAGCAACTGTTATCAGGATAATGTCACAGCTGTAAAAAAAGCAGAGAGAAAAACCTAATCAAGTCATAAGGCATTAAATTAAGAAGCTCTTAAATACAAATATCTGTACCAGATGTATTTTATTGTTATGCATATCTAAATCTACATATCTTATTTATTAAAAGGATATAAAAGTAATATCAGAAATCATCACATTTATTTTACTTATGTGCAACTTTGTATTTTTCCCTTATCATTATCACACACTTACAAGCTGTAAAAAATATTAGTAATGACTACTAAAAACCCAAGAATCTAGACCAGACATTTTTATATCCCTCTTAAAATAAAATTTCAGTCTGGGAAATATCTTGGCACTTTTATTAATACATTACTGTAATTTGAAAAAAGAAAAAACTTAAACTCCATTTTTTTTTAATTACAAGAACTTTCACTTGATGACAGAATTTATAATTTTACTCAAAATTTCATTACACACTGCCAAAATTCTGGATAGAAGCACACACAGATGTGAAGTGTTTGAAATTCCTACCATTGTTCTTGATCAGAAAGTTGACTATTCTATATAGTAATTTATCAGATGAAAAGAAATCATGTAGTGCCTATGTCTTCTAAAATATGGGGACTTCAATGCATAATGAGTGAGAAAGTAGGCCAGGTATTTGCAAAATGCATGGAAGGCTCTCCTTCATCCTGCTGCTAACCAGGAGAATACCTGCTGCCATGACTGACACCTGGCAGGCTAGAAAGCTCTCAACAGGTTTTCACCATCCTAGCAAGATTCCTATTTTCCAGGTTGATTTTCTTTTATGTGGCATTTATTCATTATTGTGTATCTCCCGTAATGCAGATGCACCTTTATTTGAGTGCTGGTCATTCCAAAGGATCAGCAGGGCATTACTGTTGGAATGAAATGCCAAGCTGACCTTATTTTCCACTTTGTCAAAGCTGTTCTTTTCAATTTGTCCCACTTTCTGAATGGAAAGCCTCATGACTAAGCTAAATAGATTCTGAAGCCACCAGAAGCTATCCCAGTGCATCCTATATGACCCAGCTGTATAACTCATTCTTCAGAAAGAAGAAAATTCTTGCAACATGGAGAAATTTTCACATGGAAACTTACAGATTATAGAGCAAAAGGAAGACTTTTGTGTCACTGTGTCTGTTACCCTGATGAAACTTTCACCAAAAATGACACTTTATAAAATAATGCATTCAGAGGTAACAGAAAATAATTTGTTCATTATTCCTTCTTCTTTAAAAATACTGCCACACAAGATGCTGTTCCTGGGGCCTTAACTCCTGGGAAAAGATGTAAGGGAGTGTGAGAAGGGGGGCTGATTTCCAGTGCCTCTGTGGCAGGTAACAGGGGCAGGCACTGTCAGCATGGGTCCTGTTAATAACCAGCACATCAGGGTCTGGAAAGCTCCAGCAAACTCCTGACTAGAAAGGAGCTGTTCTGCCTCCTCAAGAAGCAAACTGCTTCAATCCTTTGAATCACAAAGCAAGGTGAAGCTTCTTTAAAAAATGAATTCAATTTGAGGAAGACTCCGACATCAAATGACACAAAATGTAGCACCTCAGACACTTCCAGACACAGAGTGGGAGAGGGTCTTCCCTTCCCTACAGCATGATGCGATCTGATCCTTGGGTGGTCAATAACTAGGGAATGTTCCAGCAACAGGAAACAGGTATTTTTGCATTAAAGCACAGCAAGTACAGCCCTCAGTAACACTGTGTATGGAAGTAGCAAGGAGAATCCAGGATCCCTCATGGGCTTACAGAATTAAGAAAGAGGTAGGATCTGAAGATGAATTCTTGGTGTGTGGCATTTGGATGGCAGCTGTAGGGAGAATGTACTAAAGAGGAGAGCCAGAGGAAAAGGAATACTGGGAGTTTCATGGATAGACCAGAGTTACAAGGAAAAGGAGAAAACAGGTTTTACACAGGTGATCACACAGACACAAGGGGGATGGGGAAGGAAAGGACTGCTGTGGTATTCCCCCACAGGCCAAACAATCAGAGGCAGACAAGTGTAATTACTTTCTTTAATCTCAAGTCTTCTGGGGGTCTGACTCATTTCTTCTGAACACTTGAGGGAGGTGATACTTTAAAGTGCAATCTAGCTTGGAGGAATGACTATGTAAAAATAGCACCTTCCTAACCCCACATATTTGCTCTGTGCATGTATTCAGTCACGTCTGCTAACTAGTAACAAATGGCATTCTGACTACTTTTAATTCTCCCAGCCTTGCAGAACTAAATAGAGGGATGAGTGTGGATTCAGTGTCAGCCTGGACAATACACCTGAACTCTTGAAGCACCTTGGCTGTAGCATCTTCCAAGTGCCTGGGGGAAAAAAAGGTCAGTGGGGAACTACAGAGGTCATCAATGAGTGACTGGGGAGAGTCTCTCTGGAAAAGTAGCTGTCTGGGAGAAATATGTAGAAAATTTGACTAATGCCCTAGACCAAGTTTCAACCCCTAAAAGTAGGGGCTGCCTTTTCCTTGTAGTTGTGTAGCTCCTAAAGCTGTGTTGCCCCTCAGGAGAGAGAAATAATTAAATCAACATGCAATTTTTACATCAAAGTTCTTTTATCTAATATTTGAAATTAAGAATTTGTATTACCATGAATCCTGAGGAACTCTTCCCCACCTCCCAGCAGTTTTTCTTGCTACTGGAACATTCCAAGGCTGTTTCTTTGTTTTATCATCTGCATCACTGTCATTCTGATAAAAAGACTGCAGAAACTCTGCTCGCTGGGGATACTGCAGTCACTAAGCCTGCTGAATATCTGCAGCAGGCAAGCCACTGACTAAAATACTTACCATAAAAGGCTGTGTCTGCAAAGATCATACTATGAGACCACGGATCAGCACCACCAGTTCTGCTTAATATCTAGAACATCAGACTTCATCAAAACTTGTACCCCCACCCTTCTCAAACCACTCCTAATGCAGGATTACCCACCTTTCTAAAGTGTTTAATATTTTATTCAGTCTTGCCTTAAAAGACTTGTGTGGTGAAGCTTCTGGTAACTCCTTTGGGAGACTACAGCACAGTGTTAAAAATCCTCAGTTAGGAAATGTTTCCTGATATCCAGCCTAGAGTCCTCATTTTCATCTGATTAATTCTAGTTACCCCACTGAGTTTATGCCCATCAAACACCTGCAGCCTGGTATAGTGTGTCTTGCTTTTAATTGACATTTAGACCTTCCATATATATCTATATATAGCTCCTTAATCTTTTAATTTCACTCTCTCTCACTGGAGACATATTTTAGTGTGCTATGGTAGTTTTGCATTTTTCTTGCAGCAAAGCCAGTGATGATTGTATTCTGAACTAATATGCATGAAAGCAAACTGTGACAAGATTACAGGCTTATTTAAAAACAAATTCCATTTCTCAGTCTTCAGTCTAAAACCAAATATTCTACTAATCACATGCTTTGAGTTATAATCTACTTACTGTGTACCAAGCTTCTTGTATTTACTAATTGAGAAAGCATCAATGGTGAGTGCATTCAGTATTATGGCTGGATATAAAATGTATTTCTCAAAGCACTGTAGCCACACATAAAGCCTTTCAAACCACATCAAATGAGCAGCATCTGAAATGAAAATTCAGATAACAGATCGTGTCGTCAAATCATGAGCATTTTTTGCATTGGAATACCACAGAAGACACGAGTTAGCTCACATTAATAAATATAGTCAACCAACTAATTAATGAAACAATGGAATTCATAATTCTTTGGCAATAGAGAAATAATTTTGTTCTATGAGTTTAGAGAGTATCTGTTTTGCTGCTTACAACTGCACTCCTGAGACACACTCAGAAACAATAAAAGTACATGCTAGATGGTAGTTTTTTACATCACCCAAAATAGTATATTAAATAGTACTTTTAGTGGATGTGATGACCCCAGAGAGGCCCTCTCCAGCTCTGGCACTGATCTGGTGAACCACCTAGGAAACCTCATTTGAACTCTGTGCCTGTATTTCCCCATCTTATAGTAACAAAACACTGTTCATTAGACTGTAAATTATCACTGACCTCACTGATAAATGAAATGCCCCTTGAGATCTAAAGACTGAAGAACCATCAGGAGCTAGAAACTGCCATAGATGTCTCCCAAAACACCTAAACAGACACTCTAAGAAGTATCTGCCAGGATCACATCTCACATCATTCCTCTCTAAGGAATAGCTTTTTTTTGCAGTAGACTTTTCTAACAATACCAGAGTGCTTAGTATGAGTATCAAACAAGAACTGAAAGCTCTGTGCAATTCAACTGCTGTGAGAACTTAGGTGAACTTTGTGCAGAAACACTTGTGTACAGACAAAAACAATGCCTTTATCCTCAAAGCTCAGCTACACAAGGTTATTGGGAAAACAGCGAACACAAAAAGGCAGAACTTGGTATTAACTCAGAGATAAAAATGTCAGCTACTGAATCTCAATAATCATCCCTGCAAAATGAAAACGATTATATAGACACCCCCCTCTTCCATACACAGCTTTTCAATGACAGACAAAGAAGACACACTGAATCAATCGATTTCTGTGTTCTGCAGGCACAGTTGTATATTTCATAAGCTAAGAGAAAGATCTAAAAGCAATCCTTCCAAATTAGGTGGAAGTCATGCTTTGCCAGCACCTTAAGCTAAGGCAATGTTCTTGCAAAAATCCCCCTTCAGAAAATATAATTAATTTCTGTTTCTTGTTATAACATAAAAAATATTTCCTCTTCATTACCAAAAGGCCACCTCCTAGAAGTTCATACACACAGCAAAATGTCTATTTTGGAACCTAACTGCTCTTCCCCATTCCTCTCTCCCTCCTGAACTTAAGACCTTAATCCATGTCCAAAGCTGAGCTCTGTGTAAGAACTCAAGCTTCAGTAAAGAGATATGCATATCACACAGACCAAAAAGAAGGTAGGTGCAGGAGCAGAGAGAGATCTGTTCAGACAATGGAGACAGAAAAAAGAGCTCACATTCAGAGGGGCCCCAGGGAAAGACGTGGATGGTTTGAAAATGGCTTACACAAACCTTTAGGGTATAAAAGCAGTAGTGGGCAGGAAGGAGAAGAAAAAATAGCCCACTATATCAGGGTTTCTTTCTCATTTAGTCCTGCACTAGTTTCTACACATCTGTTATACCATAAGCTCATACAACTTGACCTAAGCCTTTCATCCTGCAGCCAACCAGGACAATGACAAGTAATAAATGAGTTATCTCACAGGGGCATCACGAGAACTGGTCTGATAATTGCTACCCTATGGAACACCTTAAAGTTCGAGCAGCTCATCCAGAATCTGTGCAACAAAGCCAGGAATAAACTTGTGGAATTGTCATTGGCAGTTGTTTGTCTAATTGCAAGCAGTCATTTGTCTTTCCATAGCACTATCCTTGTCAAAAAAATAGGAAGATTAAAATTAACATCTATGCAGTTAAAACTCCTCACAGACATCTTATTTTGTGTACTTGTCCTTTCATTGTCCGCACCTGACAGCTATGGGGTACTACTGTCCTTTTTCCAATTTTCTCTTTCTAAACAAGCAGGGAACATTTTAAAGTTTAGTTCCTACATTTTTATTACAGGACAAAAGAAAGAAGACAGCCCGTCAGACATATCTATCAAAGGGATTACCTTTTCCACAGTCTGTCTCATCTCAGACATGATAAAAAACCTCTGCAGCAGCCTAAGGGACTGAAATATATAGATATATATATATATACACACTTTTGTTTTTTACTCGTTTTCTAACACACAACACCAGCTACATTACAATACTACTTAGACCCCAAAGTACAGGAACGGGCCACATATGAATGAGGACTGCAGAAGAAGCCAAAAAAGCCTGTTCCCCACAGTGGGCAGCATGAGAAATGCAGCTGGATCTCAAAACAGAAGGAAACCCATCTGTGGATATCAGTGCAGCAGGTCTCTACCTTCAACCTTTTCAAATGCTGAGTCACTGCATTTAGGAAAACAATGTTTTCTGACAAATGAAGATAGACTTAATCAGGACAAGGCAAAGAAATCCTACAGTGGTCTTTTCTGACTAAGTGCTGAAACAGTGCAACTTGGGTATTTATCAGAATTACTCGTTATCAGAGACAGGAAGTCCTGGACAGTGTTTTCAGCTGGGCATGGTGCTTAATAATATTTATATTTCTATTACACTTTCCTTGGCATATTGCAGTAGAAGTTAAAAGGCAACTTTCAATCAAGTTTCTGGGGTACTTTTTTCATACCCAACCCTTGTTTGGAAAGTAATCATTTTGAAACACATATTTTTTTTAAATAAAAAAGATTTAAATCCTTAATGTATGGTTTTCCAGAGAGTGATCTGAACTCTTTTGTGGTCTAGTTGAAGAACAGACTAAAGTCCTTCAACAGATTGTTCTGACAATGCTGTCTTCAGACACTTCAGAAACATATATTGAGAACTATTAAGGCGTGGGATCCATCAAGAAATGACAAGCAAGCTTTTGGCTGGTAGCAAAGGCAAGAAGAGAGCTGGGGAGGAGGGGGGAAGCTTTGCTTCTCAAAGCACACTGCCTGCTTCAGAAATAACTCTATCAGAACAGGAAATCAGATCTCGACATACTAAAACATTGACTGATATTCACATGTATCAAGGCACTACCCGCTGAAGCCGGCAGACACCAGAAAGAACAAATCTTAAATTAATTTCAGTTCCTTTCAATTTTAACAATTCTCTAAAAGTGTTACAATTGAAATTAGAACACTTAAATTGCACTACATTTGCTGATATGTCAGAAAGTAGAAAAAAAATCTGCCTCAATTTCATCAATCTTTTAAGTTTTTAAATTATGTAGAATGCCCATGTATTAGGCATGAACTGTATCATGCCAAGCAACGCAGCAAGTAACAGTATTGTAGTGTAAAAATAAAAGGCAGATCAGACAGTGGCTCTAGAGCCTGTGAAATGATTAAGGGACAGGAACACTGAACATAGAGGGAGAAACAGAGAGCTGGGATTACTTACCCTTGAGAGAAAAAAGACTTGGAGGCATCTTATTAATGCCTGGTTGGGGGCATTTTTGGGGTATAAATACCTGATGGGGGAAAGTAAAGTTGATGGAGCCACTCTGTTCTCAGTAGTGGCCAGTGACAGGTCAAAAGGAAATGGGCACAAATTGAAAATCTGTTTCAACAAAAAAACCAAGAACCAATAAACCACCAAAAACCACAAAACCAAAAAAAAGCAGGAAAAAAACCCCAAAAAACCTACCCAAACACCACAATTCAAAGCAATCTTTCTTACTGTAAGGATGATTGAATGCTATTACAGGTTGTCCAGAAAGACTGTAGAGTCTCTGTGCTTGAAAATATTAAAAACTGGACACAGCCCTGGGCAACCTGCTCTAGCTGACCCTGCTCTGAGCAGGGGCATCAGACTGGAGAATCTCTGGATGTGTCTGCCTGGCCTCAGCCCATCTGGGCAGTGGCCTGAGAAGACAACTCCTACAGGTTCACAGATCTGCTGGCGATGCTGTGGAAAAATTAAAATGATCAGATATGTGTGCTACTCAAAAGTAAAAGCATAATTTATTCTTCCTGCTCTGTTACTTCTGGATTGGTTTTTTTTTTGGTTTTTAAACCAAGGCAAGCTGGAAGTCATCACATCCACTGTTTAGAAAAGACTTTATTACAAACCTCTCACTTCCCGCTGCTGGTGCTCTTTGCTTTTAAGTATGGGGTGGGAGATCCACAGCCAGGGGTGGTGCTTGCGGAGCTGGGGAAGGATGTAATGCGTTACAAATCCCACGGTCCACGCTAAAGCAAACAGGACAATGCTGAGAAATGGCTGGGCCAAAGCAAAAGAAAAGAAAGAAACAGAGTTATAATTTGCAAACAACATTTTTATAGATATGCCTCAAAGATTTTTTTTAACAGTTTCTATAATTGTACTTTGGTGCAAATAATTTTTATTCCTATGTTCAAATTCTTGACTCTAGGTGAATATGGATTTTGACATATGTGTTTTGCACCCACAATTAACCAATTTTTTTCCTTCATGATTGGAGGAAAAAAGGCAAAATTTCAGGCTTATTCGTTCTGTCCTCTGGGTTCCATATTGTAAGAGCTGTGGAGGTCTGGAGAAAAAGATGTCTAATAAGTAATACTGAAATTAATACAAATATCTAGAAACTAACTGCTTTGCATATATAATAGTGTTATCATGACCAGTAAATACATTTTCACTAACTTCTATTCTCACAGTGTCTATTCTTTCCAGTTAAAGCACCCTGTGGTTTTGTGTAAGAGACGTAATACCTTAGGGGGGGAAAAAAGATAGATACACACCCTTAATGACAGAAACACAGTACTGGCACTGACAGCAAATGACAGAACAGCAGCTGCTGTGCAGACAATGAGATCCGATTTCAAGATTTCTTTCTGTGAAAATAATTATTTTACACAAAATTAGTAAGGCAGCACTATTTTAACCTAAGTAAATTACTCTGTTCTCAATTACGTACACTCTGCATTGTGATAAGGCTAATTGGCACTCCCTAATACAAAAGTATTTTCTCCACTCTGCTGTGGGAAATTATTTCTTCACACTTTAGGTTTTTTGAAGAAACCACATTTAAATTCTTCATGCCTAATTCTGAATTATATTTTTAAATAACAAAGTTATAATACTGGAAAAATGAAAGCAGTACATTTTAATACTGAATCTGATTCTGCTTAAGGAATATAACTCTTTTCCATTATGGCTTTATTATTTTTGGGAATCAAAATTCTGGTTCCATTTCCTACTTGCAAGAACTAATATTTCTTATTCCCTTTCTCTTTCATTACCAAAACAAGTCATGCTTTTCTGTAATGTCTTCTAAGACACAACATTAATACATTTATTATGTTCTAAAGTGACATGTCCCATTCTGTTTTTCTTTATTGGAAGTCAAATTTCAGTACGATTTTGTGGATTTTAGACATGGCTTTTTTCTAGTGTCATTGAATGATAATGAAAGGACACGTCTGCTTTTATGTAAAGATCTGTAACTATGATAGGAGTAACTTTGTTTCTAGAGATTGGAAAATACCACTGTGTTTACAGCACATTTTTCTTGTGATTAAAATGTCATTCTCAGTAAACAAATAAACAAGATAGTTTGTGATCTGTGAGGTCTTCTGAACTGTACTTCAGAGGTCACCCAAATGCTTTTGTGAGTAAATGAAAATCTTGTCTTAGATTTATGAGAAGGGCATTTAGGTTCAGCACTCAATATTGCTGCTAAGTTACCAAATGAGTAACTATTTGTAGCTCTTGGTTTAGAAACTGACTTGTGCTTTTATTCAAAGATATCTAGAAATAACACGTGAAAAGCAACACTTCTGTTAGAACCAGAGGTTCATCTGACTTCCTGGTACCGGAATCTAGGTAGGCTTAATGTACCTCGTCAGAGAAAAAGAAGGAAAACTAAAATAATGATGGCACAGCAAATCTAGGATTAAAGGAGATAAAAAGAAAGCAAGCAGAACAAGCGAAGAACAGAAGGGTTGCGAGTTACCGGGGAAGCTGGGAGAAACCTCTATATTTAGGCTGCCTATCACTCCCTGTTATGAAAGATGCTTCTCAGTAAAAGGTCACCAGCATCAGCACTTCCACTTACTGCAGCAGCCTTTTGAAATGCAGCAGGACTAAAAAGCCTTCAGGCTCGGAAAGTACTGTTGCTTTGTCCCAGGAAACTCCAGACTGCCTTAGCTGAAATCTCAAGCCACCACCACAGTCTTTGCCCTTCCCAGGCTGCTCAGGAGTATGTACATACCTCCAAAAGAGCAGTGTTCCCTCCACTCTGAGAGCCATCCTTCTCCAGACAGCCCTGTACCCTGCATGGACTCCGTGTGGTGGGAAGGTGTAGGAGCAGAGTTAGGTCTTTGTAACTCCTTCTGACCATCTTTTCAAAGCATAGCCCTGCTAGCTTTGCTCCTTGGCTGTCGTGTTCAACAGAAGAACCACAGCGTGAGGGAGCTCACAGGAAAAGCCTTCTCTCCCCTGACTAAACCTCTGCTCCCTTCCTGTCCCCACAGGTCTCCTCTGTTCAGCTCAAACTTTCTGTCACTAGCAAGTTGTGCATCCTTCTCTAACTCAAGGGGTTTTAGTAGGTGGAGCAGTACTGAAAAAACAGGGTCTAATAAAAATGAATAATGGAATTATTAGCAATGCATGCAATGGAAATTTTTTTTTTACCCTTTACAGATATTTTTTAAGATGTTGCACACAAAATCTAGGTAAAGCAGCACTAGCTGGGAAAATTAAGCAGTGTCAAATTTATATGGCACTATTTCAGCCCTTTTGTGAATACACAGCATGAAAAGTCTTGATCAAGTATCATCTTCTGCACAGCTGAATTCAACTACTCAGTAGTCTAAAACAAGCTTCTAAGAACAACAAACACGCTCCAATCATATTCACAAGCTCTTCTGAACAACCAAAAAAGGCTTACTATTAAAATGACTGATTTCTCTCACAATCAGATGACTGAAGAAGCTGCCACTTTAAAAACTATATAAAATATTAAGAATTTAGCTGTAAAATCAGCAGAGGTGATAACAATGCACATTTTGGGGAGAAGTGGCATCTTAACTTTCCATTCAGGACCAGAGCACCAAAGAGAATCTTTTCAAACATTACATTCACAAGGGAACATATTACACAAATTATATTGCACAGGACTTGTATTTCCCATCTTCCCCATCTTTCTTTTTGCAATTGTCCTTTTTACAGTGCTCTCATTGCTTTTGACAACCCTATACAGAAAAAGCTTTATGTTTTTATGGAAATTATTATTATTCAGACATTCAACCCCAAGTGTGACAATTGCTTTCCATTTCTGGCAATATTAAAAGTGTTTAAAATATCATATATGCCCAGGCTTGTCCTTCTGCCCTTGCACTGAACTGCTTCAAAATGTAAATATACTGCTCAGCTGCTGACTTGCACAACGGTCCCCACAGGAGCTCCCTCTTGATGTGGCCAACGCTTTCAAGCTTCTCACAAAATTCAGGCTTTTTTCCTTCTAACAGAAAGCTGAGCAGGGGGCTGCTTCTGTTCCGTGTCACTGCACAGGGGACAGGGTCCCCCAGGAAATGGCTGACCCTGGGCAGTGATCTCGCTGGCTGAGGGGGACTCAGAGCAACCCTCCAGGAAAAAGCTTTGGGCATCCACCTACAGCCTGCTGGGGAATGATCTGTGGCTTCTAGCCTTCCTGTGGAAAGCAGCTAGCTCCTCAAAGGGATGTGGCTACCTTGGACCCAACTGTGTAAAGCAGGATTCTGGATGCCATTCCCAAGGCCAGGAACTTATGAGTTGAATACTGAGTAGCCCCATAGCATGATGCTTGAGTCCTTCACTGCAATTGGTCCAAAAATATAAAAATTAAGCTCTACTCACAGTTAAAAATCTCTCCAGTGAGAGATACTCATTGTTATAGTTTGGGCTGAAAGCCATTTTACACTCTCTATTTTATATTCAAGGGAAAAACAAAGAAACCCCAAACCAACATTGCTACCTTTGATGCCTTGGGAATTTCACAAGCAGAATAGATTAGAGTGGCACTTTTTTTTGGTTTTAATTATTATTACAGAATCAAAGAATTGTTTATGTGGAAAAAATGTTAAAAATCATCAAGTCCAACCATTATTTTCAATTATATTTTTGGAGTGTTGTACTAATCCTTTTATTAGCTATCTAAATGTTTGTACTAAAGACCAGGAAGGAAGTTTGAGTTTGAATGTAACACATTATCACCCTCAGGCCACTGCTTAATCTAGTAATCACCCATGTGGATGCCTACAGAAATTAATTATAATGGTAGGAAGCTCCATTCTCAAAGTTGAATGGTCAATTATCAATCACAGCTGCTTTATAATTCAGGCTTCCAAAGCTGGCAACTCTTACACAGCTATTCAAGGAAAGGAAAAGAGTAAAGGTCATGTAACTAAACATTGGAGATGCTGTATTTATTACTCCTAACATCAATGCAAAGCCATCCAGAAAACAACACATTAATTTTCAATATTAACCTTGTTTGCTTTCAGCTCTTTGAGAAGGTGATTTGGTTCTGTATGCCTCCAGCTTTCTGATTAAAATGGATCTTATTTAAATGGTGTGTAATGTAGACCACACATCTGTATATAGACCAAGGTAAGGCTGGTTCATGTTGCATCCTGCCATCTCTTGCCACTGACAAGGCTTAGGAATAGTCTCCTTGCAGGGGAGCACTTCAACAAAAAATTGAGCTACCATCATGAAATCTCTTCCGAATACTGATATATTGTTTCACCCAGCTTCTGAACCGCTTGAAGACCCTCTTACGAAAGTTCTGGAAATTATTTTAAATTGGCTTTGAAGAGTCCTACATCCTAAACATGACTGCTATTGCTGAACCAAGTCAGCAGGGGCTACAGCTTGATTGTGCTCCTCTCAAACTCTACGCATGTGCATTTTCTCCTGCCTCAGTTCTTCCCTACTTGCTCTATTAGCATGGCACTGGTGAGATGGCAGTGGGAGTCTCCTTGGTGTTTAACTGAGACAGAGGTACCAGGTAACACAGGGCTTAGACAAAGAGCCCACATTAATCAGCAATTGCCCTCTCTTTCTTCTGGTCTCCCAGTGTGGGAAAATTAGCACTGCTAATTGACATTGTAAGCAAACACTTTTGCTTACAATTTTTATACAGATTGAAGGAAGTACACAGGAAAAAAAAAAGAAGGCAAAAAACTAGCAAGCTCCAGCAACACTGAAGGAAAGCAGCCTCAGCCTGATAGCAGCAGCAGCAAGGAGTATCAAATGTACAGAGCAGAAAGGCCAATTCCCAAACCCCAGTATTTCCTGGAAAGCAAAGGTGTCAGGAAGCCCACTTAATTAATCCTAAAACATGACAGGAATGAAACATTTTGAAGAGAAGAAGTCCTATGTCTGGCAAATTCCAGCACAGTTATCCCTGTACTCCTGCATCTTCCACCCCACTGGCTCAAGTGCAGCTGTGCAGTGTTAGTGCAAGACATCAGATCCCTGTCCATGTCACCGGCATAAAAATAGTTGGAGAGACTGCAGAATGACTCCATTTTGAAAATACAGCCAGGATCTTAGATGCAGATTTTTTCACTATTTTGGTTTTTGTTTTCAATATATGAAAGCCTTGCTCAAGGTTTCCCTCTACACTGTGAAATGGAGCCAGTTAAGTGGACAGCTGCAGTAACTGCTTCAGTCCCCTGGCTGGACTCCATCTGCAGAACAGATGAGATCAGACTCTGTACTCCTCCAAGAAAGGCACTATCAGCAAAAGACAGAACTGCAGGGGAAAGAGAAGCTTTCCATTACATCTGCCATACAGTCCCCATGTACAAGAATGGAATGTCAATGAACCATGGCAATAACCTGCACACCACAAATACCACAGAATACAGCAAAATTTTAACATAAATAATTTTTTCCTCTGTTTCTAGATTCACATTTATATTCCAGTATCAACTGTTGCAAACAGTTTAGTTTGCAAGAAACTGTAGCTCAGTACAAGCAACAAGAAGTAGCCATATCACTAAATCTTATGTAAGCCCTATTAGAGGAAGCAGTTTAAAATAATATTATACATGGTAATAGTTACAATCCAAGCAGCAGCTTAGCAGAGAAAAGTAGAAAACATTGGTAGAGTGGGATCAATGCACATGCTGAATGCAGCCTGTGTAATACCTTATAAAATGCCTAAGAAATTATTCAAGATGTACAGGAGAGATGCATCCCTTTGAAGAGACATCTGGAGGCCAATAGGAACTACGGACTCCCAGGCCATGTCTGTGGGTCAAAAAAGGCTTCCAGAGACTCTGAATGCTCCTGGCTTTCAGAGAGCATTCAGAAGTTTAGGAATAGCTGCCTAGATTGCAAATGCTTGGGTGCTGGCATTGGGGATGTGGTCAGGAGGAAGAGCTGTCTGGCAGCCAGGAAGCAGGACAGTTCACATGAGTAATGAATGTCAAACACCCCTTAGCACTTCTGGAAACTTGATGATCTTCTTACATGAACTCCTTGCAAGATCAACCTCCCTTGGGTAACAGCAAACATTTTTTTAATATAAAAAGACACAAAAAAGAAGATGGGTCACTTCAGATGTTTATGCTGAAGTGAGAAATAAGCTGACACAAACTTAGAGCTTCCTGCCAGACAGTAGTAAATAAAGAGCCTGCCAAGCAAAGAAGAGACGATGAGATGGCAACGCTTGGCACCAGGCACGTACCTCCCTCTCCCATACCATCCCAGTTTCACATGCTTCTTCCACCTCTAGATGCCAAGTCTGACAGTGTGCTCCACTTGGCTTGGCTGGGGTGGAGGGCACACAGTCAAGAGTATTTCCTGGCACAGAAAAGGCATTCCTGAAAAACAGGTAGCCCTAGCCATAGAAAAATAAAGAATAA
Organism: Monarcha castaneiventris obscurior; assembly: GCA_026261815.1. Taxonomy (NCBI): domain Eukaryota; kingdom Metazoa; phylum Chordata; class Aves; order Passeriformes; family Monarchidae; genus Monarcha; species Monarcha castaneiventris. The sequence continues at coordinate 6,563,771 of JAMPIT010000472.1, forward strand.
GGGCTGTGTTAAACACACATAATTGTGTGGGCAGATTCCTGTTCCTCTCCAGAGCAGACTGGGAGTTTGGCAGGACTGCTCACCTTTTTGAATGCATGTTGAACAACCCAGACTACCTTGAACACACCAGATTGCCAAGCTGTAACTCTGTGCACAGAACCTGCACTAGTTCTCTGTGTACTAGGATGAGAGATGCCTCACTCCCCAAGCTCTAAGAGTGCATTTCCCATTGACTGTATTAAAGAATCAATGTTCCAAAGCCCTTCAAAGAAGCCTTTCAGAAAGGAACGTGGTGTGTATCCCCCTTCTCACTCCTGGCCTCACCATAAAGATTATCTGTGCTTTTAGTAATTTAAATTACTAAATGGGACTGTTTACAAGGTTCGTCAGTGGGCAAAATGGATGAGAGAGAGCTTTGAACAAAAAGTAATGAAAAAAAAAGCCTTACCACTGATTCTCTCATTTTTTCTGGGAGTGGATCTTCTGATGAATCTTCAAATCGTTGGCGTAGATACTGAGGGACATACTTGCACTGAATAAGGGACCTGTTTAAAAAAAATTCCTAGTTAGGATACTTCTGAACATGTGCAACAGATACGAAAATTCCTGAAGGGCAGAGGAGGAAGAACAGCCTCAGATTTCCTTCTTCATGTATACATTAGCATTCTTATCTCTATACAGCTGGAGATCGACACAAACCAGCACTACTGTGATCAGGGCAGAAATTCCTCATCAGAATCTTGAGGAGTCTCAGCAGCCCAATCAATGTGATTCAGTCATTTGGAGGAATGAGCAGAGAGGGTACTGTTGCATTTATGACTCTTACTACTGTTTCAGCTAAGCTGAAACCAATATGAGAGCTCTTTAGACCCATGTTAAAATGGCTGAGAAAGCTATTTCTGAACAAACTGTGTATTAATTCTCTCTTCAAGATTTATGTGCTACCTCCTCATCCACCTTGAATTTTATGCCATAGGCCATACATTAAACACTTTTTCCAATCTCCTCATGTAAAAGAAGTTTCGCATTGTTTAAAGAAAAAATTGTAAATATCTTTTTTAAGGATCATGTATTTTTACAATTGCACAATAAACATTTGATGTTGTTGTACACGTATTCCTACTTTTTAGATTTTTAACAACCATTTCAGTTGCTGAAGATTCATTGCAAATGTTATGAAATTGTTAGCTAGTTTTACAAGTTAAAATGCATTTAGTAGTTTAAGATTACTTCCTTAAAACAAAAGTTTCAAGGAAGAAGAGTTACTGTTTTATTAAAGAGGTTCATGAACTGGTGTGGCCTTCCTGGGAAGTGGGAGAAAAGGATACATTGAAATTACTTCAAAATTGAAAGAGCTCATAATTCCATGCTGATTTGCAATTTACCTGCGTATATTTTACTGCAAGGCTAAGAACTCTCCCTAATACAGCACATAGCTTCATTTCCTTCCATACATAAGTTCCATACTGTAATGGTCAATAAACTCCACACCATCTACACAAAGCTTGATCCAGGTCTACTGGAAATCAGTCAGACACAGAAGGCAGTGGGTAAAGTTCACAGCAAGACATGCAAGCAGTCCTTGTTGCTTTGCTACATCAGAACCGAGCAATGTATTAATGTCAGATTCCCAGAATCTTTTGGGTGGTAAAGAAAGAATTTCTCAACTCTTCAGTAAGATTTACTGGGATGACAATTTCCTACTAGTGCTCTATATCCTTTCCATCCTCATCAGTCTCCTTTTTCCAAATTTCTCTACTAAAACAGAATCCTGAATGGCCTAAAAAGCTCTCCACTTCCCCCTTCTCTCTTCTGCATTGCAGAACTGTGCATAATGAGCTTTAAGCCTCACCTCAAGACACACACAACACACCTCATGAATCGAAGAAGAGAACCTGTGAGTTTCCTCACAGGCCCCCTGCACTCTTCTAGGATAAAACCGAGCTGTCTGTGAAGCAGAACTCCAAGTGGCATGGCGATACTGGCTGCACAAAACCCACTTGCTTGCTTAGCCCCACAGCCATAGATGCAGCTGCCCAGCTGCTTGTGGACCCCCACAGCCCCTATAACAGCCATATATCACAGTTTCCTCACAGGGAAACTCACATTTGCTGCCCCTGAGCTATGGATCTATTGGGTGTCTCTCTCTCACACAGCACCTCAACATGCAGATCACAATGCTGGGACTTCTCCCCTTAATCTCCCTTGTTTGCAATGTCAGCTCTCAGCATATGCTTCCTTTCCTCAGTTACCTCTAGCAGTCCGTGTTGAAGAAAAGGAAGGATGGAACCTCAAACTGAGAGGCAGAGCCTACTACTGTAATCAAGCAAGATTACTAATTCCAGCAAGAGCTGGAATTCAGCCACCTTCCCAGCACACTAAATGTCCCTTCTCTTGGCCCCAGTGCTACCCAATGCGCATTTGCAACTCCAGTAGCCTGAAACCCCAACTCAACGAAATCACTGTCCTCCAACCTGGCAAGTACACAACTTCCCAGAGCGGAAAATCTGCTTCAGAGATTTTGGACAGTGCTGCTTAAAGAGCACCAATCCTGCTGGTGATCTGACTGTAGCACTTCATTCATATACAGGACTGATACCATCCATGCAGACATGGCGAGGAATTTCACCTCACCACAGCATTTTCAGGAAGTAACCCCTGTCCCTGTGGTTCTGAAACCCAGGCATCACTCTGGCTGTGTGCTGTACAGAGTAATCAGCAAATAACATTAGCAGGCAACTTACATCAGTACAGATGGGTCGCTGCTTTGTCTGCTGAGGTGATAAGAAAGTGCAACTAGCAGACCACAGAAAGCAGAGAACAGCGCTGGAATGTGCTGTGCATCCCAGGGTTCCTGAAGAGGATGACAGAAAGCAAAGTCAGGAATGCAAAACTTAGAAAAACTGAAGTAAGTAGGTTAAGCCATACATCATACATTCACTGTTACATGCACAACATCTAAATTTGTATAGCATCTACCCCAGACTGAAAATCCTTTTTCATATCAAAGTTTATTACTGTGAAAAAAGCCTGCAATTAAAGGCATGCTTTGTGCTCATATTATGCAACTTCCTTGTAATCAGCAATTAGCTAGAAAACCACATGAAAGGCAGGTTTACTTTCCTCTTCAATGAAACATTAGAGGAAAATTCTCATTAAAATGAGATCCGAGTGAAATCAACTGCAATGTATTTATCTACACACTAAATTGATATGCAGTTACTTGACCTGTAGCCAGACTGCCCATAACGAATGACAATATCACCTAGATCAGGCAGTGGGGTTTCTTTCAGACATTTTGCTGCTGCTTTTGCATTACACCCAGGCCCTGCCTGGATGCAAACACAGCAGAGAGGCAGAGTGCTCGCCACCGTGCCTGACATCCCCAAGCAGGGAAACAAGAGACAATTGGCACACTTGCCAGCACACTCTGGGCATAAACAAGATGACAAACAATCTCCAGGTGACTTAAAGAGCTAAAACTGGCTAGAAAGAATAAGAGAAATAATATAAAGCTTAAGGAACGCTTATCAAGATTAGCTTTATCTGTGAAGCCCTCAGGCATAATTCATGGATCCTAAGACATACTTTTGAGTTCTATCTGTGAGGAACACAAGTTTCACCTCTGGAAGACACAGAAATTTGGATCAAATCCAAAGCCATTTCACTTACTAGTTGTGCTCCTTGCCTTCACGTAAGTTCTACCTGATCAACCAAATGTGATCTCACCAGATCCTGGCATTAGCATCACAGCACTTTCTGGACAGGTTTTGAGAACCAATGCTTGTAGGATCTGTGAAACTTCAGGCTAGTGCAAATGTGGGAATCCAGAGTGCAGAGTATTCCTCTGCCTGTTTTGAAGCATTCAACCTCCCTGGACAATACTGTTTTTGACCTTTATCCATGGAGAAAACTGCCTACACTCTAGGAAGGATTAAAATCTACACCAATGTGAACTAGATAGTAGAATATTATGTAAGAACATCACAGGGTGAAGAATTCAGAGGTTTTGGGTTTGTTTATGTAGTAAATAGATAAATAGTGAGATTTCCAAAATGGAGGATGTTTACATCATTTTAGGCTTCGTGCTCCTTCTTCAAGACCTCCATTTTCTGCAGTAGAAGTAGCTTAGCATGAGTGGATGAAAGTTGCCACAGTTCCTGTCTGTGTAACAAGGTGATTTACTGGACATTGGTGGAAAAGTAAAAGTATCTGTCGTTTCAAACTTCTATTGGGTAAAATGCCTTTAAAAGGGCTGCAAAATCTTGATATGAGGTCACCTGCAGCTTTTCTCTACTCTCACTACGTTCCTTGTAACCTCATAGCTGATAACAACTTAATAAACAACTATCTAAGAGCAAAGAAGGCTGAAGGTCCCGTTCGTCTCTTAAGACTCCTGGAAAGGACTCTAACAAATCTCCCCCATCTAGGGAGGTCTAACTAAGGCACAAACTGTGTCATGCAAGCAAGGCTTCTGCACAGTTATCCCTTGCTTTAAAAACTTAACAGTTAGTACAGGACCAGTATTTTCAGAGGATAAAGTAGGTTTATTAGCCTTATTTTTCTCAGTTATATGCATGATTTCTTAGCATGTTAGGAAACACTCCATTTCTTTCAGGTGCAATGAACACCTAAGACAAAACTGATTTTCTTTTAAGCACCAAGCATCTAACCCATTGCAGTATGGAATTTTGCAATTTAAGTCTGAAATTCTCATTATCCTAAGAGTAGTACCAAAAAAGTGAAATTTTAATTCCAAGAATCATCTTCCCCTCATCATACTACTGAAAAACCGCAAAGATGAAAGAAGAGCCTAGTTCTATCAAATAATCCTTCCCAAAACAGTAATTACAAACAAAAGAGAGATTCACATGCTATTATTAAAAGAATCCAGCACCATTTACTTGACAATTTAAACTTTATCATACAATCGTACTCTTCATTTCATTGTTCACAGTTTTGGGGCCAAATATATTTTGGGTTAGCTTTTCCCATGCTTAGTCTCCTGTCCTTTTCAATTCCTATTCTTCATAACACTGAAGAAAATTAACTGAAGCCAAAATATTCTGAAAATGGCTGAATCACAGCCTATCCAGACATCCTTGGCATTTTCAGGGCAATACAACTGTGTACAGATCCTCCCAGAAGCTTCTAGTGCACGACTGACCCTTTGCCCTGCAACTTCTTTTGAAAGCAAAATACTATCAGGGGACAAGCAATATTCCTGATACTGAAATTTATCAGAAGCCAGTTTGAAAAATCACTCCATCCTCTTTCTATTATAAAGCTGTACACAGCTGAATCCCTGCACTGATGTCTCAGGAATTCTATTTCTATATTTTCTGCATATTACACGTAGTTTCTGCATTTTTCTGGCCTGTGCTTCAGGTCCAAACTGTCATTGTCCCCTCAAAACTCAGACATCAGGGAGCCAGGAAAGCAGGTAGGACAGACATCAATATTGGTTATGTGCCTGGAGAACAGGATTTTCCAGAAAAATGCTACACAATGTTGTAAAAAAGATGAGAATGAACGAAGGTGTCATTTCTTCAATATCAGTGTGATGCACCCTCTTCCATTCTGTCATTTTCCTCCCCCACTAATGACGCCTGGTAGCTTTAAATTTTAAAAAATGAAAAAAACCCCAATATAATTGGTAATTGAACAATGATTCTTCTCAGTGGGAAAACAGGAATGACAGGTTTTACTCTTGGAAGCTGGTATTATCTGTCATACTAGACAGGGACTTTGACTTCCTAGTTTACCTCATTGGGTTGAGGTGACATGTAGTGCTTTCATATAGGGCTTTGACTTCAATGCAGACACTCACGTAGTCATTTTTAAAACAAGTGAAACAGACTTACAAGTGAAAGCAAATGAGTTACAACAGACCCAGTGGTGGGGGGGGGTGTTCCATTTCAACCACAGAATTGCCTAATCCCAAAACAATCCACTAAAAGGGGAGATAAGGGTATCTTTGAACTTATGAGCCTTTTACCACTGCTAGAGGTGGGAAGGCAAATGTATTTTTAAAAAGTGGTGTCAGTAGTTTTCTGTCCTACATTATTTATCCTTTTTACTTCTTTGTTCTCCTAGAAAAAATGCATGTAGCACACTTATCTTTCAAAGATATGCTCAAATAAATCGTATGTTCTACTCCAGATACAAAAAGTGCTCTGAACAGAGAAACAATTATGCTGAGTAGAAATTCTTGTTACTTTTTTTAACTTTCTTTTATTTCAGAGTATTCCTCTCAACTTGACAATGACTTTGCAGATTGCTGCAGTGACAGCATCATTGAAGGTGAAGGCATTGGCATAGTGGCTGAGTTTTTAAATATGGAGACAAACTCCAGCTGGTCTTCACACACCTGGTTTTCCACTCTCATGATTTCATCACTATTTACAGAGTCAGAGAACAGTTTGGATTGGAACGGACTTTTAAAAGTCATGTGGTCCCTCGTGCAATTCAATCAAACTTTCTTGGGTCTTTCTCCTTACCTCCACAGCCCAGCTTCATCATGGATCTGTGTTATTGCTCACACATCAAGCAATAAACAGGAAGTGCTGAGGGTCAACCATTCCACATGTGTGATGGTAAAGATGGAAATAAATACTATCATCCTATTTCTGAACATCTAAAACACCAACTTTCTCTATGAGATTGTAAAAGGGAGCCCTCCTCACACCCCAAAATATGAGAAAATAGTAGGAACTTGTTCTCTACATGGCTAACTATAAGCTTAACACTATATTACCATGGATACTCCTTTTCAGTGAACACCAACGACCAAAATGCGTGAATTAATGAGCCTTGTGTTACACAGATTAAAGACAAATTCTAGGTAGAGATGCCCACCAGCCTTATCTTCCCATCATCCATGGAAAACAAAGCATTACTTTCCCAGATGCTCTCCAAAAACATGACAAGTGATAAGCTACCAGAATACTCGTATCACTGTTCACTCCAAGCAGCACTGCCTGTTTCTCTGCAATCACAGCTGCTATCTTGGACCATATTTTCACTGCTGAAATTTAAAATCCATAAGAACTGATACAGGGGTGTCTGTATGTGACCACACACACCACCTTACACAACAGGATCCCAGTCTGTGATTAGAATTCCTTGGCCAAAAAGCAGGATGAGCAACAGCTCCAGGCAGGAAGCACGGATACTCATGTTTCACATAATGGTGAGTTTATCCTAAAGAAATACAGCAGATTTTTACATTCCTGTACAGTGACATATAGAGAGAGCCACCCTGGGCCATGTCAGATTCCACAGGCATAATTTCTTTTTTCTATATGGAAAGTAAGTTCTTATTATACACAGAAAACTAAGATCATAACTATTTAAGTTACCTCTACAGTGCAAGACTTGACTATGGCTGCAAAATTCATTAAGTGAAAGGCATGGTATCCAGCAATACCCTAACAGCTCTTGCTTGAAACTCAGTAATCTCTAAATTGGAAAAAGATTGCCCCCAAAACCTCCAAAAGGACTGACAGTATTTCATGCAGCAGAAATAAAGTTGTCCAATAATATTATACTTCTATTTTTGGTTGCTTACACATCCAGGAATTCTGTCTATACACATGAGCCCATTCACTGCTGTCTAGAAATTTATTTGGGGACTTAGCAGATTGAGGGAGATGTATGCTTGCAACTCTTTCCCACCATAAAACCCTATGACAAATATTTCAAAATTATTAGTACGTAGAGGAAGACTGCATCATTGAAGACGGGAAGCAAGAAACACTGCTATTCTGATTAATGAGTTTCAAACTCATTAAACAAACCAAACTACATCAACGTGAGCTGAGAACAGTTTAAAATCCACACAGAATTTAGTAACTGTCCATTGAAGCAATAAATAAACCACCAGAAAGTACTTTCTTCAGGTATGAGGCAATGGAAACTATGTAACTTACATTTCAAAAAATACACATTCACACAGAGCTGGAAAAAGCTGGTGTGCCACATATGAATACATTCACATCAGTTTAATTTTTCTGATCCAAGTCCAAAAATCTCAATTTTTTTTTCCCATGTTGATTAAGATAAACTGCAAGTTCCATACCAAAGGAAAAAAAAAAGATTATCTGGATGACAAGTAATTAACTGGTTCTGGATACATTTCAAATCCAAACCAACTGATATGAACAGAAGGCAGAAGACAAGGACTGACTGATTCCAGAAACATTCAGGGGTGTGCTCTTCTGCCCCATGGCAAAACCCTGGAACACTGGAATGCTAAAGACTGATATCAGGATGGCTAAATTCCAGACCAAACATTTGTAGAAAAAGTAGGAGGGCATACCTGACTTGTTTTTTAAAACATCTCTTAAATATTTCAGCAAGGACTGCAAAACAGATGGAGCAGGAGACAAAATCAGTGCATCATGAAATTCTAGTCAAGTGAAAAAGATGGCACAGAAATTCCCATGTCTCCAATCTGATGGATGTAATATTTGAAAAACAAAAACACCTCCTCCTGGAAAAAGAGAAAACCCTTTCGTATATCAAAGCTAAGGCAGCTATTAGAGCTGCCGATTTCTGTTCAAGATTGCAGGACTGAAGATGAGATCAGAAATAAAGCCAGGCTGAAGTGAACTCAGGTAATGTTAAACTAAGCTCAGTTACCCAACAGCTTCAAAAAAGTAGTGAGCTGAAAAATTGCTGCTACTGGATGTAAGAATCCGAGGAATGAACAAAAGAGCTGATAAAACCATGCTTAGGATTTAGAGCTTTGTATTAAGCAAAAGTGAATGAAAGTTCATAGAGGACCTAGAAAGAACTGGAATAAGGAGTGATGATATCATTAAACAGAGGTCTGGGAGATAAAGAAATTTCAAAGCAAGCAGGAGAAACTCAGGTCTTTGCACTTCAGAATCTAAGACATTTACCTACTTACTTGCCTGAAAGCAGCTTTACACTACTGTTATATGTAAGGATGGATAAGCAGTTGGTGCCCGACCACTCATGATACAAATATCTCATGGGATAAGATATATGAAGAGATGATCTACAGCACCTCAAAGCTGTAACCAAACCACCTTTCCATCACTGGGATAGCACAACAGCAAAACAGAAATCTATCCATGTGCCTTCACATCATCACCACAGGAACAACTTCTGTGCACCAGCCAGGTCAGACAGAGACTTGTAAACCTGTTCCATTCACAATGCACTGCTTTCACTGACAGCAGTGATGAATAGTGTCCTGCCCATCAGTCCTCAAACACACAGACAGAAACCAGCTATTTTGTGCTCACAATTTTTATGGAGAAATTATCTGTTGTAATTTCAGATGCAATACTCCGTACTTCCTACTGTGAACAATTTGGGGTTCCTTTATTATGTGACAGCTTTACAGAAAATGAAAACTGATCATCCCAGCAGTAGCACCACCAGAGGAAGTCCTGACAAGCAGCAGACCCACAGCTCCTCCACACCAATATCAAGCAAGGGCAAAGCTGCTCAGGAGCACTATGATAAGGGGAGCCATCACCTGGCCACAGCAGCTGGGACCCTTTTGCTTCCCAGTCACCTCTGAACAACACGTTCCTTTCTCTCCTCCAAGTGCCCAAGTCACACAGTGCACACACAGTTATCATCGCACAGAGAGTTTGTGCCTGGCCCTGGTGACAGACTGTCCCTTATTCCAGTTGTGTGGAAGGGCACATCTGGCCACATAACAAACAGCCCAGATCAGCCACGTGAGCAGTGTGCAGCCACTCCCCAAAACATGTCACCGGCTTCTGATCAAGCCCTGTGATGGGACACAACAGCAGCCGGACACCTGACCCAACCCACACCCTCCCTGCTCACGCAAGACTAGAGATCTGTCCATCCTTTTTTAGGTGGTATGTGCATTTTAGCCATGAGAGACAAATATTTCTGGTCATGTGATGGCAAAGGCACTGCAAGGTCATTCAGAAAGAGTGACAGAGCCAGATGAACTTCCCGGACATGCCAAACATCTGCAGGTCACAGGACGAACTCTCACTTGAGAATACTGTAAAATAATTTTCCTCAGGCAACTTACCTGAATGAAAATCCATGAGAATTATCAAGTTAACTGTTAAGTTAAACTTACTTAGATGTAAGTTAAATAATACACCTATACCCACAGCTGCTTTTTCCTAAAGTCTCTCAGTGGGTCTTGTACAACACAAGTCAACAGCAAAATCAGTCTGGACAAGGCACAGGACTTGAGCACAGTCTCAGTTCTCAGAGCTTATATTCGCATGCTGAAAGTTACCTTGAATACTTACACTGTTCTCTGGACACACCCCAAAACAATTCCTACTTCCTAATTTTCTAAAACTGAAGTTCTAGACCAAACAAATAAATGCTGTGAATTTGCTATTCTAAACTAATTTCAAAATCTGAGCACAACTAAATCAAACTATTATATGTATATATATAGCTTATGCTCTAAAAAAGAACAAGAAAAACTCACTTAAGAACACACATTTATTATAAAATAAAAACTAGTTTTATTTTAATAAAAAAGGAAAATAATATGGTAAATTAATTATTCTTCAGAAGTAATGTATTTCCTTTCAGAATAATTAATGTACACAGAGGAAACAGGCTGGACTATTGCACTCTGCAAGTTTATAACTAGAACACAAGAACCACTTAAGGAAGGAGAGAATCAAGCCTGATACCGCTGGAATGTTTTTCAGGCTGGGCATTTGATGTGAGCAATTGCTCACCAGTAAAAAGCACAAAATCACTTAGAGATCCATTCTCCTCTGCAATTTATTTCAGGAAATAGAACTCTGGTAGTTACACCTGCTGAGCTATACGATGTTCTGCCAATAAATAGAGCTGACATTTGAGGATGCTACATTTCAGCCAAAAAAATACGCTTTGCAACCCAGAAGTCTTCTGCCAAATAGAGTCTATCATGTTTCCCTGCCCTTAAAAATTTTGATTGTGGTGATTTTTTTTTTTTTTTAACCTCCATAAATATTGAAAATTTTGCTCTGTTGGTTTTGGCAAACGCACAAAAAGTGAAAAGAGTAAAATAAGAATAAAAAAATAAGTAACAGCTATAAAGTGCAAGTATGGAAGAGATGCTCGTTCTAGCTTTAAGGAAACCATGTTACCACTGTTGTGCAAACACCTCCGTGAAATAGACTACAGCATTTGCTCAGTTTTGAGTTAAACTCTACAATTTCTAGTACACCAAAAATTAAAATCTTCACTCGATTAAGATGATAAATTGCTGCTCACCACATATCAAAACAGTTCCAGCTCCTTACAGGGGTATTAGACCACCTTTCACCATGGGCCCTATTCAGGATCAGATTAAGCCAATTCCTACTCTTCCTCCATCAACCAAAGAATTATTCTCTTCCAACACTACAGACACCAGTCCAAAATAAAAATCTCTGGACCTGACTGAAGAACAAGGAGGGTTGAAACAAGTGCTTATTTCATTACTTCTAGAAGAAAAAACGTATGAAATTTCAAGCACCCTGGTAGACTGAGATTATGAGCTGAAGCAAGAGGAATCATCTTTACATGCTTTAAATTAACCTTCTCAGAAGTGTCTTTACAAGAACAGTGCCATTAAAATTCAAATTAACTCTAACTTCTGTGTGAACAGAAAGTCTGAACATAATATTAGTAATTTACAACAGATATCTTGTAAATCTTTCACAGCACTCAACTTCAGGGTAGCATTAAAAGCATATTTCTAAGCAGTTTGAAGCCTAATCCACAAGAAGATTGCTTATCTACAAAGCCACCTGCATGCTGTAATTTAAAGTATTACGCTGAGAAAAGAGTATGTAGACTATTTTAAGTGGTTTTTTTCCCCTACTGTTTACAAAAAACTTTTTTTGAAGTATCTATAGTGCAACTTCCCCAGCCTCATCTAGTGAATCACCCTCCACTAACCTCAGAAAGAAAAAAAAAATTAATTCCCCAGATATTTGCCTGTTCAACAGTAGTTTAACTCCTGCCTCCCATGTAGCTCTTTTCATTTTTATCATTGTTTCTCATCCCAGTTACCCATTTCCTCACTCTGCTCATCCTTATGCAGTGCCTCCTTCTCCACCCCAGCTGCCAGTTTCCAATCACTAATATAGCTGGGAAACAGTAGCAGGAATACTGGCTACTTTAGGAAACTTCACCAGCAGCAGTTAAAACTTGGTAGCATCAATCCCCCAGCTGGGTCAGGTCTAACCAATACCACTGATAAACAGGGTGAGGCAGGTAACAGGAGATTCTCTGGCAGAACACCATATGCTCAAAGACATTTAATTTCAAGTGTCTTAACACTGCAGCTGAGTTGCTGTAATTTATTTTGTAAGGACCGAAGCCACCCAGGGGCAAGATAAAATGGTAGCTTAACACATTTTACCTTACTGTTGGGAGTGGTTAAGAACACACAGCCAGCTCTGATCATCTGCAAGTGACCATTAAGGCAGTGTAATTGTCCTTTTTTGATTTAAGGCTCCTATTCAAAATTTCAAGTGAAAAATTGTTAAAAGCCACTATAGAAATGTTGCTGTTACGGAAAGAATTCCTTTAAAGGAACATCTGACTGCCCCTCTCATCTGCAAACTGCCAGCCTGGGTGCTCACATGATACATCCTTGGCAGCTGCAGAACCTCGTGTTGGGATCTCTGTGTGTGCTATCCATGTGTGCCACCACAGAGCTCCCTCTGACATGTGCCCACAAGATGTCAAGGGCAGCTTGTAAATCACAGCACATCCTGGTGCACCCCTGCATGGACACTGACAGCATCCAGCCCTTAATGAAACACTGTCAAAAGGGTGGCCCTTATAGGATAGATTTTATTACATGTCTAACACAAAATTCTGGTCTTGCTGTGGTCACTGGGAATTTTACAGCTGACTTGAAGGCAGACAAAATTCTATTGTCATTTTTTAAATGTCCCATGCAGAGGAAATAGGCACTATATATTAAAATACTAAAAAAAAATTTTATAAAGCTGTAGATTGAATATTGCCAAAAACTGGGCATCACTGGTAAGGGAACCAGTCCTATGCCAGCATAGAGAGCTGTGGCACACCTGCATCCTGAGCACCATACACAACTGACTCTCCACATCTGAGGGTCACAACAGAGCAAGAGGAGGCACAGAGTAGGGTGACTAACAGCAACTTCTAAGAAAGCAGCTGCTTTACAGGGAGACATGAGAAAGGCTGGGACTCTTCAGTTTGAAGAGATGGCTGAGGGAGATATGTCTGATGCCTACAAAACTGTAAAGGCAGTGGATGAAAAGACTGCAGAGCAGGTTTTCCACAAATGCTACAACACCTAGGCATCAGGAAGACTTGGTGAAATTCACAGATAAGCTTAAAACCAAGGAAGGACAGCACTGCTTTGCACAGAGCACAGTGAACATCTGGAATTCGTTGGCACAAAGCTGTGGAGTCAGAGATGACCAACACATTCAGGAAGGGACTTAACATATTCATAGACAACAAATCCACAGACACCAAATGAAATAAGCACACTCTCCAACATCCCTAGTGTAATAATTGTGGGACATTAGGGAAAAGAGTGGCAAACTCAGTCATCTGGCTTGCATTAAATTTCTAAATTGCATTTCCCTGTGGATGCAGACACATTACTGAGTGAAATGGTCCACTGGTCTGCTCAACATATAAGTTCTTAGGCATATTGTTATGAAGCAACAGCAAAAACCTTACTAGAAATTATGAGCAAAATTGGCCTGTCTATGCAGGTCAGCAGAAACTTCAACTGTTTAAGGTCAAGGCTGCTGTTCATGCTTGTAGAGAAAATTTAGCTGATCATTTCAGACTGATACATATGAGGCAAATAATCACAGGTATTAGACACACATTTACTTCAGAATTTCTGCTACAGTTTTGGTCTTAGTAACAGTGTTACTAACACACAGAAACTGAAGAATGGCTAGCAAAGCTCATCTTGATAAGCAACGACAATGTAGGACCAAACAATGCTGGTCTCCCTAGATTACCTGAATTTCCAGCTTGAAATTTTGAATTGTTCCAGTGTTGTTTTTCTGGCTTACCTTCACTGCACTGAAGCAGAAGGCATATAGGACAATCAGAACAACAAAGCTTCGGGAAATGCTGTATAGTGCAGACACAAACCCAGCAGCAGCTGAAACAGAGACATGTGGTAAGTGGGAAGAAGGAGGAACTTTCTTTCTGACCCAAACTAAGATGACAGAGCAGATGCATCTCAATCTTCCCTGTTACTTAATCTATAATGAAAAACAAAACAGCCCACTACCAATAAAAAATCTCAATGCTTCATCTCTCAAGAACCTTCTTTAATCTCTGCCTGAAATAACACCAAAAAAATTATCACACATCAAATATCTTGTTAATATGCCTTTCTGTGGAAGAATGCAAACGTTTTTTCTAGATATTAACAAAAAAAGAAAGTAAAAAGGTTTCTTTTTTAATAAATAAAGATTCATATCCCATGTGCCAGGAAAGAGCTCTTTGATATCAATCATATTCTGCAGCCTATAGTTTTGAAAACTTTTATACAACTTTTCAAAAGCAAAAAGAAATCTAATCAAGTGGGCCTTGTAAGTATTCACCCCACTGTTAGATGAATACTATTAGCTGTTTGAGCTTCAACATGCACTGTGCTATGTAACATGCAATAATATATTCTAATCTAGGTTATAAACCCAGAAAGGGATAGCTCAGGCTGCAGATGGCTACTTACCAGAACCACCAAAAAGCAACATGTCTATTTGCTCCAAAAGATATATGCAGAAGGTGTTGATTTGAGGGAAAAGTCCAAGAAGAGAAATTGCAGGAAAGCAATATAAAAACACTAAAGAAAAAAAAAAAAAGTAGTATTTTTAGAACACAGTCACACATTCAATGTATGGAAAATAGAGAAACATTCATCACACCAGAATAAGAAATTGTTGCACAAAATTCTGAAGATTATTCAAGTGAGCATACCTTAGCAACAATGATTACACTTTCCTCCCCAGGTATTCAAAATAAATAATGCTACTTTACACGTAAGAAACTAAGCTCAGCGTTAACTTGAAGACTGATTTTGGATAAAAACAGTGTCAGAAAAAATAGTATTATGTAGCCTCCTTAATGCTTCTCAAATACTTTCAAAGTTGTATTTGTTCCTTTCGAAGTAGAAAAATTTTAATTTGCAGACTTTGGAACTTCCTCCTTGAATCTGAGATTGTTCAAGCTATAACAATTCAATATAAACAAACAAAAAAAATTTAATGGCTAAGACCTGAAATATCTTGGCTATCACAATATCCTGCCTCTCCCAGCAATCAAGAGCAGATACTTATAGCAGCCCCTAAATATGGGACAAACCTATAGCAAAACTTCCCCAGAACATTCTGCCTGCTTCCAGCAGAATGGACTTAAACTTTGCAGTAGTGAAAGAACATTAAAAACAGGAAAGAAACTCAGGGGTAAAACCCAGTCTGACAGCTTTACATACTCTCTTTCTGAATAGAAATGCTAATTTTAATGGCTTCCTCATGGACAAGGAAAAGCAGGAGCCATAATTCAGGTAATCATGCTGCTAACCTTATGTTGTGTTCACTTCCAGCCAGTCCTCTTTCCCAGCCACTCACTCTCAGCTTCACCATAGAAAATGGTGAAGGCTGTCTAGCAAAGCATCTAAACACACACCTGACCCAAGTGTAAACTTTCAAGGACACACACACATATTTAATCATAGTCTTACTGCTTCATTGTACTAGTACCACAATGTTCTGCATGGCAGAGAGAGATGCGTGTCATCCACTCTTCCTTGTAAACGAGTATGTATTTGTTACTTCAGATCCTAGGAAGACTGCTGTTTCCTCCTATTCATTCTCATAAAAAGTAAATTAAACAAATCACTAGTACAACTTATTCTCCTTCCCCCCGGTCAGATTTTTGAGAAAGAAACAAAAGGATTTGTGTCCTTTGCTGAACGCTAATTTCACATCTGCCAGCTCATCTTACTGAGGCATCTTGTGCTCAAAGGCAACAATACACCGAGTTTGATCTGACAGCTTTTATCTTCATCATGCTGTACGCTCCCGCTATCTAATACTGTAACTCTTGCCAAGAGAGTCCAAGACAGGAGAGAAAACGACCTGTTCATGTGTTAAACACAGACAGCACTCACTTAAATACACCTGGATTCACAGTGCCCCTTCTACACTACTTTCCGCTACTGGAACAAATTATACATACGTAAGAAAATGAGGAAATGCTCTCTTCTCAGTCTTTTACATACAAATGCCAACATTAAATTCTTCTTCCTTCATTACTCTGCACATTTTTAGATATTCTACCAAGTCATGGCAAGCCAAGCAAGGGCCATTCTTGAAGACAACCAATGGCATGAGAGAAAACTGCTCAGCAGACCATGTGGACTCACCATGGATCAACTAATCCAAAAACTCACTGTTGAAACTCTCAAGAGATAGTGTTCCTTGGACAAAGGACTTACAGAACTGCCAGAACTCATCTTAGACTACTGACTTACAGTCCAAATGACTGCCTTTGCTGTAGCAACCTCAGAAAAAGTGGAATAAGAGCAGTGGAAGGAAGGATGAGATAAAGACTTGACAGTACACCAAGATATTTAGAAACAAATGTAAACAAGGAAGGAAAAGTTAGTTGACTATAAAATTGTCCTCACCTCACCCAATCTCTATTAATACCTTGAATAATCCTAGCAAATTCTTTAGCTGAGACAGCTTAGTTTATCTCATCCTGCACCAAGAAGCGTACCAGAGAGGAAAACAAACAGTTGTCACCTACAAAAGGATTGACCTTAGGAGCATTAGTTCCTCTTGTGGGAAGCAGACAATAAAAGTAACTGATTAATCCTTTGAAATTGCATTATGAATTCCAGAGAGAATGTCTTTAAGCATCCCACATTTTCATACAGACCCACACCACCTTTAAAAGCTGGATCACTAGGAGATCATTATGCGAGCTGCTGCATTTAACCCTGCAGTTTTCCTCTAAACAAGCACCTATCATGTAAACATGAAAGGGAAACACAAATTAGGACTTTGGGAAATTTGTGTCTTTTGAGAAATGTAGAATGGCAACAACACTGCAAACATTTTAGACATTTAGAGAATTATTATTTTTAAAAGAATTATATATCTGAGTAGCAAAACATGCTTTTTTCACAAGGAAAATAAAAAGCATTATTTCAGTGAGATATAGTCTTTTTGTTCTCCCACTCCTGGACATAAGAGAGCATAACATTCATAGCCTTTCTTTCCTTGACACAAGCTCAGTCATTGTTAAAAGGAGCAGGCAGAGGACTCACTATCACAAAATTTTGCCACCTCCTGATTCTTAAGTTTCCTGAGATGTCTGCCAAATAATTTCACTTACCTGTTGAATGTTTAAACGGTTTTATCACAAGAACTATCATATATAAAGTGCATAACTACTTTTGTCACTAACCACACCTGTAGCTCCCAGTGACTGAGGTTGGTTCTGTCTGTGCCCTTACTTGCATTTCATAAGATAATCTAGCAAAAATGTTAACTGAAATAAGGAATTCAAGATGAAAACTATAGTCAGAATTAAAGTCATGAACCCCCAACTAATATAAGTATAAATCGATAGCAGAATCATCACCAATTAAAATAAAACAGAATCAGATCATAAGTAAATTGAAAATAAATGAAGGTGTTAAAAACCATGTTTCATAAGTAATTAGGTTACACATCTAACAAATCTGCAATTATTTTCTCATATGACCTTGTTTCAAGACTTTTATCAGAGTATGATATGCAGCATCATGCTAGCTCTTTGGTACATTCGATGATTTCCATGGCTTTTGCTTTTTATTATAATAAACACCCAAAATAAAAGACTTTTCCTTTCCTTGGTATTTGCAACGCACAAAGTCCCCTGATTGCCAAACATATCAACTCCGAATACCACAATAAATTATGATCACAATATAAACTAAAAAGTCACCCACCACATGATGACAGACCAATAAAAAGAGACAAAAAATGCCTAGCAAATAGGCAAAACTGCGAGACAGTAGTAAGACTTCACTGGTACTCAGAGGGACCAACTTCCCTCATTATTTTATAGCCCAAACCAAATGCTTCTATGCCTTCATCACCCAAGAGAATCTACACTCAAAGTGTGTCAAGATGCTGCAGGAAGCCAGACTGCCACGGCTTACAGAGGTCTCTGCACTGTGAACAATTGCAAGGATTCACAGCAGCCAGAAGCTGGGACTCCCACAGAGACAAAGCAAGGAATAGCCAAAACATGGCACCCAACACCATCTGAACCAATATACCTTGGCAAAATAAGAACAGGGGACAAGCAAAAGGAAATGGTTTCTTCTCTCTTTCTCATTTAACACATGCCAGCGGGGGAGATGAGCCTGTATTTCCTCTCTCCCCCACCCCCTCCTGCTTCAAGAACATGGTCTGCCATCTCTTTTGAGACCAGCCAAAATTAACACATTTATAACCACACTTGGTTTTCATATACTGGTTGCTATAGTTTTTCATTTATCTCTGTCCCAAGTGTCATCTAAGATTCTTGTTGAATTATTTATCAGCATTTTTACTGCTCACCTTTGACAGACAGAGAAAATAAGATGTAAGGAGAAACTTTAACGAGACCAAAGGAAAGTAATGAAAGAAGCTAATTAAAATAAGTGAGATGCAGATCTTCACATTCCCCTGTTTCTGGTGAGAAGAACGGGGAGCCATACTACCCATGTTAAGGACCAGGAGGCTTTCCTAAAAACAGTAAGCCTTTCAGGCAGTAAATCTGACCTGAGTATGGCAAAAAGCAAGTAAAACAGTCACAGGTGAACAAAGACCTTGAAGGTCTATTTATAACAAAAGGTTTTTTCGTCTACTAAAGTAGGTTTTCCCGGTTCTAAATTCACAAACCAACAGGCCATCTTTGGTACACTACAACACAGCTTTTTGGGAAATTTTCACAACTTTTACAGTAAACCTCTCATTTCCTATTTTGTACCTTAACAGTGTTGCACTATCAGCAGGAGTCCAGTTCAGCACTTGCATCTGTGGCTCAGCTGGTGAAACATCACAGTTACAGACTGTAAGAGTGGTGTGCAACAGGAAGAAGTATCCTGACAGAATAGGGTAATGTCAGTTCTGGCCACTCCAAATTAGTGCCAAAGGATCATCAGACCTGTCTTAGGGCCGTATCTGAATGTCCTCAGCAACCTCAGAGTATTATTCTAGAAGGAAACAGGTTGAAAGAGCTACTGCACAGTGGCTGCTCCACGCTAACTGGTCACATGGACAGTTTGATTAAACTAAGCCAAGAAAAAGCACTTTCTTCATGATCAGAAGAATGTCCATCTGAGGAACTGGCACGGATTAGTTTCCAGACATTAAATTTAAAACTTGAGTTGCTCTGCAGTAACTGCTCCACACAGACAAGCTCCTACAACGATTAACTGCATTTCACAGATGATGTCTTTCGTTAATAACATCAGTGACTTTTAGTTTTCTATGGAGACATTTCTATGAGCCTCATTTCATTAAGAACTCCTTTTACATAAGGGAAGGTCAGCAGCTGCCCCCCACCCCTGTCTGAAGTAATTCCAAATGTTTCTATCAGTTTGACTTCAAGTTGTGCCTCCAAAACATGCGTTTGATTGCCAGCATGAGAAAACACAAACTAGAGCTTAATTCCTTTGTGCAGTCCTAGGAAAAATATTGACTCACCTATTACATGGTCTCTGGCTGACTGCAGAGATCTGGGTGAAAAGAGCTTCAGGCCATACATTGTATAAACAGGTGGATTTGTGTCTTTAGATCCAGCATCTAGCAGCAAAATAAGGCCACATAATATACAAAAATATACAGGTCTGCTGTAGATTATGATTTTATTGTGTCCCTGGAAGGAAAAACCAAAAAGTTAGAATTTTGTATTCATTCTCCTACTGTATGCACTGCATTAACCTAGAGAGAGGGTCAGGGGCCAGACAAAATATTTTAATGACTTATACATAAGAATTAGTAATAAAAATATTACAAGGTATTTTATCTTCTCCAGAGGAGACTTTCAAAAGGCACAACAAGGAGTTAAGACTGACTCCAGCAATCACTTATGCTTTTGAAAACCTAACCTTCTGGACCTTTCAAAAGTTATTAATTCCAGGAATCATCTTCTGTGGAGAAAAAACCCTCAATCTGTCTGAATATATCTTTTCAATAGAAAAATAAGTATTTTTCTCTATAATACTTTTAGTTTAAGGAACATCTGCTTCAGGTGGCTTGACTTTTTTTTTTCTTTATGAAATATACGATTAATTTAATTTTTAATTGAATCCTGGGAACAAAAAAAAAATAATAGAGCACATCCCCAGTACAGTGTGAGGCATGGGGATGGATTTTTTTCACTAATTTAATTTTTTTGTTTCTTTGAGCCACTTGACAGCAAATCAGCATGTCTTCTGAAAGGGGTGACACTCATCAGCAGTTTCTGGTCTGCTACTCATGAAGCACTTTGAAATGACAATCCAAAGGAATTAGGATGTGGAAGAAGTCTCATCTGATGTCTTTCATACACACCTCTCACACAATTGATTCCCACTAATCCTGCAAAACACTGTTGTGGGGCTGCAGGCCAGGGAAACTAACAGACACTTAAAAAGAATCTTAACAGTTCTCCTGGTAGCAAGCTTAAGGGTAACAAAGACATCTTAAACACTGATGAGTCAAAAGATTCCTTGAGTGCGAAAAACCAGGAGCAAAGTGACAAGAATCCAAATTTGCCTTGCATAAAGCTGCCATGCAACCGTTCTTATTTGAAAAATGTAATTTAAGTGAGTATAATAAAAGATCATGTCTTTTTTGAGTCTACTTACTGACTTGAAACTGTGGCTGTGTTTGTTTGGCTGCCAGCCAAGCTTGTATGTTAGATTGCTATTAACTGATCTGTACTCTCTTTTGGGATCAATCAGTTAACAAGGTGGCAGATTACAGGGAACTGGTGGGCTTATATCGTGCCTCACATCCATGGAATATGAATCAAGTCAGGGACACAAATCCTTGCTGTTTAATCAATTTCAATTTTACTACTGCCTTTTTTTTTTTTTTAATAGGACACATGCCACAAAACAATCTGTGAAGAATTATAAAGATAAAAATATGACATTAAGAAAGAAAAATAATTTACACTTCTACTTTCTGGCCTTTCTTAAACTTGAGTTCATTTATATAAAATATGAGCTGTACATTAGAAAAAGAAACCAATAAATAAGCACCTAAACAATTGCTTAATGTTTTATATCCTGATGTGCACTCCAGACCAAAGTCTGTTTTAGGGTGATGTTACGTTCTTGTCTAACCTCTTGAATTGTGGAAGCCAGTTCTATCTTTGCATGGTGATTATTTGAAGGCAGCTGGGTAAGACAGAGTTGATGACAACAAGCCCAGAGGTTTAACTCCCCACACCTTGCAGTTCCACACAGAACACTGACAATTCAGTTTACAGTGCATATTAAACTCTTACTTCTAAAGTAGTTTATGGTGTGCTAGATGAAGAACTGGCTGAAGGGCAGGCAGAGCTCAAAAGGCCGCAGTGAAAGGGGCCACATCTGGCTGATGACCCATCAGCAGCAAAGTTCCTCAGGGCTCAGTTCTAGAGCCAGCTCTGCTCCATAGATTTATCAATGATCTGCATGTGGGAACTGAATGCACCATTAGAAGGTTTGCCAAAGACACCAAACTGGGAGGTGCTGTTGACTCTGTTGAGGGTCAGGCAGCTTTGCAGAGGGAACTGGACAGACTGGAACACCGGGCAGTGATTAACGAGATGCAATGCTGGATCCTGCTCCTAGGATGGAGTAATGCTGGGCACAAGTATAAATTGTGAGATGAGTGGCTGGTGAGCAGCCCTGCAGTAAGGGACCAGCAGGTTCAGTGTGAGTCTGCTGTGAGTGCCAACAGCCAAGAGGGAAAACTGCACCTGGAGTGCATCAAACACAGCAACACCAGCTGGTCAAGAGGTGATTGTCCTGCAGTACTCAGCACTGGTGCAGCCCCACCCTGAGTGCTGTGTGCAGTTTTGGGCCTCACAGTTTAAAAAGGATGTGAAGGTCCCTGAAGGCATCCAGAGGAGGGCAACAAAGATGGTGAAAGGGTAGGAAGAAACATACTATAAGGAGCAGTTAAGGATTTTGGGCTTGTCTAGTTTGGAGAGGACAAGGCTGAGGGGCAACTTCATTGCTCCCTACAGGTTCCTCAGGAGGGGAAGTGGAGAAGGTGGTGCTGATCCCACAGGATGTGTGGGAATGGCTCTAAGCTGCATCAGGCAGGGCATTTCTTTCGAAAAGGAGGTGAAACACAGGAACTGGCTTCCTAGAGAGGGGGCTGATGCCCCAAGCCTGTCAGTGTTTAGAAGAGGCATTTGGACAATGCTCTTAACAACTTGCTTTGACTTTTGGTCACCCCTGAAGTGGTCAGGCAATGGCACTGGAGGATCATCATATGTCACTTCTATCTTAGTTAGAATAGAATAGACTAATTCAATCACTCTTACCATGCTAACTACAGTAATTCCACTTGTGATTGAGGAAGCAGATTCCAGAGGTTTTCTGAAAGCTGCAAAATGTGAACAAATACTACCTTTCCTTTCTTTTGTCAGGTGGTGGGTAGTGAGACAGAATACTGAAAAGGAAATCTTTCTAGAATCCTATCAACAGAAGCAAAGCAATGCAGCAATGCACTCAGAAGGACAGTGGCTGCATAGCTCTTGCACTACTTGGGATGCACTCAAGCTGAATGAGCTTCCCAGAGCACAGCAAATACTCCAGTCCCCACAGCCGGGGAACATCCAACACAACACAAGAAAGAGGAACTGCTTCAAGT
Organism: Monarcha castaneiventris obscurior; assembly: GCA_026261815.1. Lineage (NCBI taxonomy): Eukaryota > Metazoa > Chordata > Aves > Passeriformes > Monarchidae > Monarcha > Monarcha castaneiventris. The sequence continues at coordinate 6,586,654 of JAMPIT010000472.1, forward strand.
ATTAGTGTGGTATTTCACTGTCATTTACATGCTTCATGTGAGGGGCATTATTTGGGACAGGACTGGTTTGAGGCCAACAGTGGACACCTTCTGGGAAAGAGAGGATCACTTCCCAAAAGTCACAGACAAGTGACAGACATTACATTTCATTTTTTAAGGTTTTAGAAACAAACAAACGGACTACTAGGAGCAAAGCCCTCCTGTACCTGCCACTGACAGACCAAGCTGGGCAGCCCTTCACCAAAATGGGCATGTGGCAGCACAACTTGTTTAACGAGATATTTTAGATATTAAGGGCACATTTTGTTTTACTAGGCAAGCTCCCCAAATTTTGACATGCAAAACTGATTTAATCTTAGTGAAATCACTCCACTCTGCATTCTCATTTAGAAGAATTTAAATAATGAAGCAGAATTTCTTTTATATTTTACATCTCATTTGTTTTTTTTTCCTTCACTGATAAAAATTTCAGTGAAAGCTCTTCTTTTCCCAAAGTCTGCTAAAAAAAGTCATTTTTTTATGTCCATGTTTCTTATTAGTATGTTTCAGAAACATATTCACATCTTACCAAGAGAGCAGTGATGCATCTCGTATTTCTATAAAAATATTAAGACTTAAAACAAAGAATAATTTCACAAATGCTTCTATTTACTAAAACAGTAGTTTTGACTGCAAAGCATTTTGATAGGAAAATTTTAGAAATATCTAATGGGGTTTTTTTGTTCATCAGTGCACACATGTAAGAGGAAAAAGACAGAAGGCTTTTTTATATAAAGAAATGTGCATGTGCTCAGTTCTACAGAAAAGCTTACAGGGACAAATTAAAAATACTTTTTAAGTGCCTTATGGGATTTATGAAACTGCCTATGGTAGCTACACAACGGAGTTAGCTATCTGCTCTGGCACGTAATGGGACTGAGACAATGAATTTATGCAAGAGATTCTCTAAATCTTGTTAAGAGCACGACTGCAATCCTTCAAGCTCAAATGCCTTTGTAAGCCCAAGCTAGATCCTGAGCTATACAGCTCTCATGAGGTACTTAGAGACAAGCCCTCCTGATCCTTCTATATAGACATTTACTAAATGTAAAACCTTGCCTAAGGTTTTTCTAAAACCTTGAAATGCACATAACAAGGATCTTTTGGATCTCTGGATTTTAGTACCCTGCAGTCACCAGCAGCTTGCTTGTATCAGGTCACAAACGGCAAAATATAACACACTTTGGAATGGACTTCATTTTCTTCTCTCCACCACTCCAGTGAGGAGGCTGTTCCCAAATTTCACCGTCCCAAAACCACGTAGCCCTGTGTAAACAGCAGCTAAAGGCCATCAGCTCTCAATGGATCAGAACTGGAAAGGGTAAAGCTCCAGCTGACTCTCATCTTATAGAAGGCATCAGTGCTAAACCTGCAGAAACAATAAATGCCAGCTCTTCCTCAAGAGCAGCAAGTGAATGCATTGGTACTCAGGAGGAGTTTGGAACAAAAGCTTACAGTATCTCTAGGCACTGTTTTCTGAACTCACTGGATGCTATGTTAAAGCAGTCTTTCAAAATGCTACAGGCTAGAAATGACAAAGGCACATCAAACAGTAACAAACTGCCCATGAGATAGGGAAGAAGTTCGGAACCTCCTTGGCAGCCGTGGATAGCATAAGGCATTAGCGGCCACTCATGGACCCATGAGCAGAACTTAATTCACTGTGCACCTCTGAGGCTCATGATGGTTTGTTTCATACTCAAAAAACCTCGTCTGCATTTTCATTAATGGGCATGATACAGATCATTCTTTAATCCCTCTGCTGTTCTGCATCCTTACATTAACATCAAGAGACATTATTTCTTTAATTTTAATTCGATCACACGAATTATGAAACAGCACATGGAGAATCTCTTCTCACCTTCTCGTTGTCCTATTTCTGAGGTGCTTAGTAGCTCAAGCAAGCCTTTACAAATACCTATTGTGTTAAAAAGATATAATGTAGAAATTGCTAATCTTCTATTTTAGCATGGTAACACCTCCACCTTTAAAACTCTCAGTGGAAAAACTTTCTAATTTATTTCTACTGGAGTTTGTATAGTGCACCAAAAAGTTTGCAAGAGAGTATCCCTAATAAAGTTTTAGGAAAGAAAAGGAAGATGGGAATACACTTGTTGTTACTTTGCTCCATTGCTGCATGGCTTACACAATACAAAACAGTGAATAACACTTGTAACAGTACTGTGAGAACCTGAAATTCAGAAGTGGATTCTGCACAAAAAAAATGTTCTGTTTAAACACTACCTTGTGCCTAATACTATCAAAATATATGGGCAGGATAGGTTTAAAATGAAGTTTTGATTAAACTGCTTGCCACCCACTTTAAACAAACATACACATTACTAATGTCTGATTAAGTGCAAACTCTTTGACCACAGTTCACGTTATTATATCTAGACAGATGCCAGTTGAGCTGACAAATTATATTACTTTAATCACAAGACCCCCCCCAACTTTTCACTAAGGTTGAAATATTCCTTTAATGTATTGAAAATATTACCCTACAATGTGTAAGTTGCTGTTTATTACTGTGAATGCATTATAACTAAAACCACCATTACTTCACCCTTTAATAACTGGCACATGGAATAGAAACTGAGAATCTTCTAAAATCCATCTAGCAAAGTGTGTAGCCTACCTATATAAATAACATCAATTTCAAGTTCAGCCTGTATTTCTAGCCTCTAAACTGACAAAAATAATTGCTCCCTGCCAAAGGGAACTGATCCAGCAGACCTGAAGTTTTTAAAATGCCATTTTTAAAACCTGAGGGAAGAGAGGGTATCCTCAAAAATATTCAAAGAGCTAAATAAGAAATATAAGCAACTAGCATCCAGTGTAGAAGAAAGGAAGAGGCATTATGGCCACTGAAATGTCTTCCAAGATCCACAAACCAAAAATGCTGAGATACCAAGACAGGTGGAGTGGTAAGGTTGCAGTTGTAGGATGATGCCCCTAGAACAGTCCTATAACAAGGACAGACTGTAAAGAACTGGTTCTCTGCAAGGTGGTTGGCACCATCAGAGTTCAATTTCTTAGACGTACCCAAAAAAAAAAGTAGCAACCAGTAAGGATCCTTACATCCTGCATTCACCCAAAGATTTGGCCATTTCTTCAGGACACAAGCACAGAAACTGTCGCCATGTTGTAACAAAGGGAAAACACCTGTGCCATCTGATGAGCTAATAATACTTTTAATAAATAAATCTTCAGTAGCAGATTTAAAAAATAAAAAGATCAATCCCCAATCTTAAAAAAAAAAAGGAAAAAAAATCCCAACTGAGCAACTGAGCTGCTAATCTGGAACTTCTGCTATTTTCTGTCTGTTTCTAAAGGAAAGCAAAGAAAAAGTTTGTCTGAAGTCACAGGATTGAACATCAGCAAGATAGTCCAGATGAATTTTTTACTGCACATATTAACTGAAAGAAAAAGCACTTTCCTAATAGCAGTGATAAATTCAAATAGATTAAAAATAATAAAGCCTAGTGCAAAGTCTTGAAATCAGAGATATCTTTTTCTTTTTCATAAATCAGCTAGAACAGCAAACAACTAATATCTGTGCTGCACTGAACAGCCAGCTCTTTCACAGTACTCAAGTGATAATAAAGGAGAAAGACTTACATGTATTGGCGAAGCAGGATCAGGCTGAACACTCTAAAAACAAAACAGAAAAAAGATGCTTGCTTGAAAGATTTTGTCTCCATAGAAGTTAGAAGATAATTCAGCAATTGGCTATGATCTTGAGTCCTACCTTGAGGAGAGAATACTGGCAGCTGGCCATGACAAGACAGAACAACAGAACCCAAATATCTTTACAGAAGCCTTGGTTCAGAGTCAGGAATCCAAGAAGTGAAACAAGAACTACTAGAACGACAGCAAATACATTCTCCTTTATATCTTCTGTCCTATGTGAACAAAAATGTTGGAGAAGTACAAATATTTATAGAGCCATTAGAACAAGGCAGGTGCATTTGTAGTTGGTATGAACTGTCAGTACTGCAGCAATCAGAATTTATTGGATCCCATAACTGCATTTCCATGTTCAACAGTATTTCATCCCCATGCCAAAAACCTTATCCAAAATGATAGCTAAAATATATAGGAAAAAAGTCATATGCACTGAAATCTAATATCCCTTCCCATCTCACCTCCCAGTTAGAATTCCACAATGGAGATGATTTGAATGCAGAAAAGTGTAAGCTTATTAAAGCACAAACAAACAAAACAAAAAAAACCCAACACATGAACAACTACAAATAAAATCAAATACCCAAACACTTTTAAATAAGGAAATAAGGCATTCCATTAATGAAAAATACATATCTGACAGCAAAGAATTGGATTGAAGACTAAACCTGTCATCTCATGTTTTATTTGTTCTATCTGTTCTGTTAGAATGCAGAAGCTGAGATAAAAAACATTAATATTCAGGCTGTAACAAAAGAGCTTATCAGCAGAAAAGATGTCCATGCAATTGAAACACAGAGATAAGACACCACAGATAAGTAAATATCTGCTCTGGACTTAAAGCTCCCTGATGAGTAGCCTGATTTCTGCAGCAGGTAAAACTGCCACCTGAAATTTCTGCTGTGGAGCCCATGTTGACATATATGGCATAGCAACATCACCAGAAGCAGAGACAAATAAACATGAACTGGAGCAAAGGCAGCAGCTGAAAAATCTGAATACCATTCTATAAATTTTTTTTTTTTAAGAAATTGGAGTACCTGGGATCCTTCTACTTCTGATTTTCTCATCAGAAATCATTGGATCTATAACATCTGTGAGTCAAATTACAGACTAGTCTACAAGCCTGGTACTCACATGAATCAAAGTCTCTACTTGAAGACAAAGGGTAGCAAGAAGCACTGAAACTACCCCAGAACTTCAACTTAAAGCAAAAATACATCTGTCTACTCAACCTGAATGTGAGACACTAACACAATTCTCACTTTTTCTTTCCCTAGTGGTCAGCATTGCTTTATGGACATGTGTGAGCCAGCCACTGTAACTTTACATAGAGCAGCTTTAAGAAAAAAGCTTACCTGTCCAACAATGCCAACAAGGTAAGACGATCGTACCAGACTTTAATCCACTTGCCAGGGAATATAACAAATCTGTAAAACTGCCTGTTCAGCTTCCGCTGGGCTGAAGAACATGAAGAATCCTCAGGGTCCTGGCTGGGCTGCTATAAAAACAAACCACAAATACATAAAACTCTCTCACACTCGCATTCAGCTGCCAGCAAAACAGGTGTTGAAAAGGCCAAATTTATAGGAAGTATCAGAGTTTTGGTTTTTGTTTCCTGGTTTTTTTTTTGTTTTTTTTTTTTTGCTAAAAGGAGTAGTGGCAGCATATTATTGTTGTGGGTTTTTTTTTTTTTGCTAAAAGGAGTACTGGCAGCATGTTAGCAAATGTATTTTCTTAATTTTAAATAGAAACAAAAACGTCATGCCAGCTTAATTACTGAAGATGGACAGAAACTATATTAATTATGGAGCTCAATAGTGATGACATGCTTTAGAAATTAATACTAAACATTCATTTAAAAATTAATTATTTTTTAGTCCAGATCCAGAATTTGTCTAAAGTTTCTTTTTGAAGATTTTCCCACGTATCAGGCTAATTACAGCACAACACAAAAACATGACAGGATAAAACCTTGGTTTTGAATTAAAAAAATAAATAAAGTAGGCCTTAATGCTTAGAGGTGTGACTTATCAATTTTTCTTCCAGACCACAGCTTGGTTTATCTTTCCTGAGATGCTCTGAATACCACATCAGGTGTGCCTCCTCAAGAACAGCAAGAAGAGGAAAAAAATTGCAAACAAGCACAAATAGCAAAAACAGCACTAATTTAAGAGTCTCTAATCTTACCATCATAATCATAAATCCATCCTTTTGAATTTTGGATATTTCCTTAAGAAATATCTTGCTTTTGCCAGATTCTAAGTCCTTTTCCAATTCTTCTCTACAACTCTCCTCGAGCTATCTACAGAACATCAGCCAAGCCTGCAAAGCTAAACAACAGAAGAACACCTCTGCAAAGCAGGGATTTCTTTCCAAGGTATACCATTACTGATGTTATGGAGGGGGGGAAATTACTTATTTTTCTTTCAAGAAGATGAATTTGAGATTTCAAATCACGGTGAAGTCCAGTGGTTTTCAACCTCCTCCTAGGCAGCCTTTTCCCCCACCCCACTTTAAGATAATTAATTAACAAATATACTTATTATGGAACTCTAGGTAAAGTCTACATTAGAGTTATTTATGTTAGATTAAGTTTCCTAGTCAGGGAAGGGGATGTCTGTGTGAAGTAATTGATCATCAAATTAGAACTGTTAGCAAACCACAGTTCTTTAAACAACCTATCCACCTGCACAAAGGAACTGTTAATTTTTTTCTCAGAATATTGGAATAATTTCTAATCTTCACTTTCCAGGAAAAGGAATTTTACACACGGCTTACACATGACAATGTATTCCTGTGCATCAGCTGGGAAACAACTCACTGATATCCTCAGTCTGCTGGCAAACATGAGGTGAAAACAGGCTAGCATAAACTCTGGAGAAAGAAATTCAAGTTTAGGCATTTTTTCTCGTGCCTCCAGTTGACTAAAAGTGTACAGCCATGCCGGGCCAGGGAGCTCAACAGCTGGCAGTGCAGGACAATCCCTCATGTTTCTGACCATTGAGACATGAAAGGGGATGCTGGGCTATTTGGCATTCTTTCGTTTATTAACAATTCTGAGTGATTTAAAAGCCATGAGACCAAGTGCAATCCTTTCACTATGCTGACTTTGAAATCTGAAAGTAGTTTATGTAGTCCAAATTTTAATATTTTTATTACTACTTTAAAAAGTAACTTAAACATAAGGCTGGGGCATTTTTAAAGGCAAAAACAGGTTTTAAAATATTACAGTTGCTAATACTGGCACAGTTTGGTTTCTCATGGGTCCTATTACCCAACAGAAAGTAAAGTGAAACTCAGTCCACTGCAGTCATTAATTTCACATATCTAATGTAGATTGCTCACTATAACTAGACAAAAAAAATCAAAACAGTGGCAGAGAGTTCACTTAAAACACCTGAGGATCTGATCATTGAGTCCCCAGAACAACCTAACACATCTTAGCTGAGTGCGTAAGTGAACATTTTGGCTCCTGAGGAACTGTAACCTTTGGATGAAATCCTCTGTGTGAGGCTTGTAGTGCTTGGGCAGGAATCAGATTTTTGAGCTGGATTTGGGAAACTCTCTGACTAGCCCTGAGCAAGTCACTCAAATCTAACCGTTTCTCTATCAAAAAAGGGCTTATAAAAATTCACTTCATAAATTTATATGGTGTTAGAGACACCCTGAAGCCCTAGCTTCATTGAAATCAATGATAACATTTTTCCTGACTTATGGAGGCTCAGAATCTCATGTTTAAGAAAAAAAATTCAGAAACCAGGAAGTTCTGAAATTACTGCCTAGCCTGGCTACAAACTTGCTATGTGACCTTGAGCAGCAGTCTTCCCAAAAGAGAAAGAAGAAATGACAATTGTTCTCTAATTTGCAGGCAGTTTACAAGACTATAAATATCCAGAAAACATCTGAGCCTTTGGATAGAAGACACTGTCCAAATATGAAAGACACTATTTGGGACAATGTACTGATTTTTAATTTAAAATAGTTCCTTTATACAAGTTGCTTCTAGCTTTCCATTCCTGAGTGAAATCTAAGATGAAAGGCAATTAACTGTCATTCTAATGTTATTCAAAAATATCAAACTAGAATTTGCCATGGCAAACAGAAAGTCAAAGGTATTACAAAAGGAATTGTAAAAACAGATTATAGCCTTAAGTCACAGACCCCAAACACTGTAAAGTTCATGTCCACGTAACACCATGCAAACTGAAGTCTGAAGGCCTTTTTCTTTTACTAGCTGCAATGAGGAGGTGGCTTCAACATTCCACAGCAAACAATCAGAGGTCTGGTTGCCCAGTTCAGAAAAGTGAAACCAGACATGAGGTTTTATGACAGCAATGAATCTGGAATAAACACTTCATACTATTAAAATCTGGTGGTGTGTCTAAAATCCTAACAGCTGTGTCCTCTTCCAAATGAAATACAATTGAAGATAGAACTTTTTCAGTGATAGAGTCTTTAAATACTCCCCTAGGACACTACTCAATGTCAGTAGAAAACAGTTTATCCATCAACATAAAACACATCTTCTCCCACATGAGCAATACCAGGAAAAGCAGCATAGCAAAATCAACAAAATTGTCTCAGGAACAAGCCTGCAGCATCTGTTTATTGAGCAGTCCATCAAGATGCTAGAAACTCAGATATTACAATGTACCCGTGGGTTTTCTGAAAGGGTCCTCCTGGCCACCATCAGTAGGAGCTGCTGCTGAAGTGCACTCGCTGCTTGATCCCCAGAAGATGGTTCTTGGCTCTCTGAAGTGGTAGTACTAGAGGAGCTGAACTGTATTTCACTGTGCACAGAGGACAGAAAGGAAAGAGATGGTTTTAAGCAGCAATATTTTCCTAGTATTTGTGAAACATTGCAGGAGAAAGCCTGTAATTACACTCCTGGTTGGCTCACAGAACTTGGGAACCTTCCGCCTTCAAATCTGAAGTCTAGCATAGACCCACAAAGCAGTTAACACCCAAATTCAGATACACTTGATTTATTACATCCACCACAGATACTTCTGTATCACAGCTTTTCTCATCCTCAGATGAACACCCTCAAGGAATCACACTTCAGAAGTGCCTTTTTCTGTCCATTGACAATTCAAGTTTAGAGAGGGCACATCTACAGAGCAAAACTGCAAAGTAGATACTGCAGAGATCCTGGAACAGCTTCCAACAAGCTCGCTTAGGTACCAAGCTAGTCTGGTTACACTTGCACTGATCAGTGAGTACTGTTTCACCCTGCTGAGAATTCAGCCCACAAGAACTTCCTTCTGCCCTGGCAAGACAACACCACATGAGCTAATTCACATAAGGCTAGCTCAGATACCCGCCGTACTGAGTGTAAACTCACCCTGGGAAGGCCCTCAGCAAGATACTATTTATCATTTTTCCTCACATTTACTGCTTTGTGTTGAAGCTACAGCATCCAAACACTTGCAGAAGATCCCCCCTTAGAGCAGCAGAGCCTGTTGGGTTGCAGCAATGGTGTGCTACCATGACATGACTGACTGGGTTTCAGAGAGAACTGTATTGAAATGAAATAATTGTTACTTGGGAAAGAGATCTATTTTGAATACTTCTTTCTAATTCTTTTCCAAATGAGATTCATATACCAGGTGCTCTGCTCCAAGCTCATTGGCCCACTGCCTCTGGATACCTGCCTTGGGCTCTTACTCCTTTTGTATCTACATGAGGTGAAAGCACCTAAGTGCTCATGCAAGGTAGTGAATATCTGCTGTTCTTATTTTGCATAAAGACAAGCAGGAAGAAACTAGAGCAATCTGCCTACAGTCAGCCAGGAAGCCTATGGCAGTGCAAAGATTAAAACCCTCCTCTTGCATACCCTACACTTGCCCCAAAGGCACCTTATTAACTTTAGTTAACTCAACTTTCCTTGCCTTTGGTCGCCAGTTCCCAAAGGCTGCCATGTAACCCTTGTTAAAGCACTAAAATTGTGGCTGTCCTGCACATAACAGGCTGTTAACTTCAGCTGCAGTGGTTAGCATTGTTCTGGAACACAGTTCAATGTCTGGATTACTTAAAAGAAAGGCCAAAGTGTCACACCAGCAGGGTGAAATGCACACACTCTCCTCCCCTCCAGGATTTGCTAGCTCTGCCTGGACCAACAGGAACATGATCGGCCTTGGGATGTCACCAGAGGAGCCATCCTGCTTCTGGTTTCTGAGCCAGGTAGTTCATGATTTCGAAGCCTTGATTGCTATCAGGCTTGAATTCCAGACCTGATATTCACCATCTGCCACTCCAGCAGAACTCTCAGCTGAGCAGAAATTAGAGCACCCCATGCTCCTGACCCTAATGGCTTCCTCTGCACTCCACACCCCTCGTGCTACAGACAGCAGCATGATCTGTTCCAGAGTCAGGACAGCTGTCACGTTTCCTTTGGACAGTACCAGCAAATGAGAACATGGCCCAACACAACCCACTTGATGTCCCAGCCACAAGGCAGCTCTCTGTAAGAATCATCTCCTTTGTCAGCAGTTATTAACAAAACAGTACAGAAGGGATGGGCATTCATCCAAGATCCTGGATCACAACCAGAAGATTTAAGCAGGAAGAAAGCGGAGGAAGCCTTGAGGAATGTCTCCCAGGAGTAAGATTCCCACAGATATGGACTACAGAACAACCTTGTCCAGTCAGAAGGAAGGCAAGGGATTTTTTGTTTGTTTCCTCAGGATGAGCTGTCCCATTCCTTGTATCGTGGGTGCAACCCTGAGTCTCCCTGTTCACAGCAGGAAAAAGGCAAATGTAGCCCAGGCTATGCAGGAACACTACCCTGGGAATTCCTGCCCAAAAGGTGACTCAACAAAACAGCAGGGGAATAGAACAGTGGTTGCTCATGCCTTCCTAAAAGAAGAGTCAATCTTCACTAAATTTCTGCGTCTTTAGCTGTCTTTCTACAAAAGCCAAAAGTATTTTGAGATCAGACCACATCTTTTATCCCACATTCACCAAAAATGGAAATGGCAGAAGGACAGATGGATGGAGCAGAGTACCGGGGGAGTCTATCCATTCTCAGAAATCAAAAATCTTTTACTAATAAGACTTCTTCCAAGAATAAACTTAGGAGATCAAACCACCTCCCAACAAACTTGAAGTTAACCGAAAAGCCAAGAGTGCCCATAGTCTGTTTTGTGTTTACAGAAAAAATTCCCAGCTCCGCCTATCAGCAAGTGGTAGAGGAGGCCACAGGCAACCAGGACACTGACTGCGGGAAAGAGTGGGAAACTTTATGAGCCTGAAAAGGCAATTAGAGCAGAGAAGCTGGGAAGGCAGAGCTAGCAAAGCAACAATTCCAAAATCAGAATCTGTCATCTGGCAGTCATCAGCCTCATCTCTCTGTATCTTTATTCTCTCCTCATCTTCCATTTCCTTCAGCTCCTGTTTGCTGTTTTTGTCTTCCTTATCCCTATTTTCCACACAACCTCCTTCTGACATTCACTTGCTACCTCCAATGATGAATTGCTTGCACAGCTACTTAGAAACTGTACATCTCATCTGATGACATTGCTACCACACTGACAGCAAACACCAGTAAGAAATGCGATGATGGTGTTTGTGTTTTTATAAGCCTATAAACTAGATTCTATAAATTTATTACCATATATAAATAGGAGCAAACACTCTCTAATCATAAAATCATTATAACGGAGCTGATCGCAGTGTAACACGGAATCTTGCTAAATAGAAAATCTGTTCATTTGCAGAATCAAATTAATATTATCAAGATCTATCACAGTAAACTGCACTGCTAATGTAAGCAAAGGTATAATTGAACTAAATTTTGAATAATAAATTATTAACTAAAAATATCTTTGATAAACATACAACCCACGCAGATCAAATTCAAAAGCTACATAGCACCCTCTACTGATAACTGGGTATAAAACCAGGAATTTTTTCTGGCTCATAATCCCATTTTGTAAGAACACTCTGTAAGCATAAGGTAGTGGAGCAATCATACAACACATAGAATGTTTTAGTATAACCACATAGTGCCAGAAAAGTCTTCCGTCTCCCTCTCTGTTTAGCCTGTTGCTTTACACCACTGACAACTTGGCCCAAGCCATTCAAATATAAGCCAGCCTAAGTCATCCCCTTTGCTAGGACTAGCTAGCCTTGGGTCTGAACCCCTCTCAAGGTAAGCTCATTATACAGGCACACCACAAAGAATTCCCTGTTAATAAAGCTGTTTTGCAGGTTTTGGCTAAATTTCATTTTAACCTGCATATTGGAGAAAAGACAGGGAACCTTGTAGGCATCACAACAGCTGCAATAACCAAGCACCTTCCTCTTGGTCCTCACATGCTTAAAACCAGAAAGATTGAAATATGCCAGTGATAGCTGCATTAGGAGTGGGTAATTATGTGACAAATCCAATCACAGGTAACACAGAAGAAACTCAAAGAGGAAGGACTCTTCACTTTTTTGGTAAGACCACTAGCAGTTTCATAAAGAGTAAAATTAATTCAGAATGTGCATCTTAACTTTCTTCAGTGTTTATATTTGATAGCAGCTCAAGGTAAAGATGAAATCTCTCTTAAATCTTGTTCATATTTTGCATGTTGTACAAATGTGTATTTATACACATTTTACTACAGGATTTGGGGACAGTTCTTAGCATTTGTTTTAACTAGGAAAAATAACACCCCTAATGACAATAAGGCAGAATATCTGAGTTCACAGAATGTGAAAGCTGGATGTAGTGATTCACTGACATAAGAGGCAGGAAAGATAAAAGATCACTGTTGAAGTGTTGCAACAGACTACAAAACAAGCAGTGGTACATATTAAGTCACCTACTTATGGACAGAAAGGCCTTGTAAAACACGTTCCCAAAGGCACTGTGGTCAATATGAAGGTAGGAAGTGATGAATGCCTTCTTACTCAAATGTTAAGAATGGGATCCATTCAGTACACTCCTACTTCCCAGTATTCAGATACTTTTATTTTGCTCATAAGCATGTAAATTGACAGTTTGAAAGCCTATTACATTTCAAAGCAAAGATAAATGTGCTAAAAACCTAAAAACAAACAGTATGTGTTATCTAATGAACTAGAGGCTGCATTTTGAGAAGATGCAGCCTCATTGGAATTAGTGCATTAATAGCATTCACGGCTGTGTTATCTCCAAAATACTTAAAAACATTCCTTTTAGCTCTCCTTACGAAAGGGCAGGGAATGGAACAGAAGCCAGTCCCAACACCTGAAGGACTCCATAAGCTCCTAGTCCTGAGCAGGATTTTGCTGCCATCATGTGGCAGCATGGTTCCCTCTCACCTCTGAGTCTCGTTCTGTTGAAAACACTCGTGTCCTGCCCAGTGATCAGCGAAAGGGCTAGAAACCCCTACCCAAATAAAGGAAAGGATTTTAACTGGCCAAGCTTAACACACGGATTTCCTCCTGCCCCTTGGAAGCCATCAGGAAAATGCTACTGAGTTTGTAAAGAGCACTCTTCAGAAAAATCCATGGCTTCACTACAATACAAACATTACCATTTTCAGTGCAGACACACTGCTCATTTCAGTGTTCAAGCAGCACTGTGCCCACGGGAGCAGCTCATCTGAAATCACTGAATCCCAGAGAGGACTCTATAATATTTGTCGCATCCATTTCAAAACATGCTCAGCTGCAGAGCTGCACAACCTGACAAGCAGCATTAAGAAATCTTTAAGATTCAGCAGCTTATTACAAGAGCAGTGGGGGGATTGGGTTATTTGGGTCACCTTGCTGAGAAATACAAAGATGTTTTAGTGACACACTTTTTGTCATTCTAAAACAACATTTTGAAACACTAAAAAAAATACCTACTCTTAAGTTTACTCTCTCCTATGAGGAATAACCTCAAGGGTCCAGGGAATTTTTCCAGCAGTGAACATACTAAAGTATTAGTGGATTTATAAAGGAGCCATATAGTACCACTAAGGCATTCAGATAGACTTTCATATAGTATAACACACTCAAGCAAGCTTATTCTAGGATGAGAATGTAAATCAAATAAGTTAGCTCATTGATCTGACATTCTCTCTTTTGCCCAGGGCCAGAAACACCAGCACTCTGTAGCTGTACTGACAGGTACCTTAAATGATTTTTTTAGTACTTGTTAGTCACTAGTTTGCAGTGAATACTTTTTTAAACTTTTGGCCCTGATGATACAAAAAAAAAAAATATCCTCAAACAAAAAATCTAAGCAACTTTTTATAAATCTGTACTGCAAAACATTTTAGACTTTAGCTATAACATAGCTTTTTAGAAGCCTGTTTTCAGTGTCAGAGCCTCATCTAAAAATAGTGAGAAGGTCAGAGGATCAACTGCTCAGACAGAACGTGCAAAGTGCAATATGAATGCATGATTTTACTGGTATGGTTGAATCTTGTGTGGTAATGAAACATACATGAATATAATTTTATCCTACATGATGTGATATTATTTTAATAACTTTACAGGTAAATTAAAAGATACATGACCAAGAAAGCAGGATAAAGCTCAAATTGGAATAATTATTTTTTAAAGGTATAGAGCAAGTTGGATTTTATATATAATTGATCCCAAATGAAAGCCCAAGTGTCACACAGCAAGAAGAATCTGCACCTAAGAAAAAGGTGCTTTTTGCTAAGAGCTGGGCAATCCTTCTCTCTGTTTGTACTGGTTTTGGTTGGGGTAGAGTTAATTTTCTTCATAGTATCTGGTATGGAGCTATGTTTTGGATTTGTGTTGGAAATGGTGTTGATAACACAGGGATGTTTTAGCTATTTCTGGGCAGCCCTTACACACAACCAAGGGCATTTTCTGTTTCTCACAGCACCCAATCAGTGAGGATGTTAGGGGTGCACAAGCAGCTGGGAAGAGACAAAGCCAGGACAAGCTGACCCCAACTGACCAGAGGGACATTCCCTACAATAAGGCACTCAGCATACAAATCTAGGTGAAGAAGGAGGAAAGGAGGATGTTCAGAGTGATGGTGGTTGTCTTCCCAAGTCACCAAGACTCAGGGCAAGCAGGTGCTCTGCCACCTCCAGGAAAGCCAGGCTCCATCACATGTCCTGGTGACTCATTTCAGAACAGGCTCAAATGGTCTTTTTGTACTAATTTTTAACATAATCCATGAGCTGGGAATAGAGTTTATACTTGTGTCTTGTCCAAGCCTGTCACAAAGCAATTTATGGCTAGAGGTGAACTTGACAGAGTAATGGGAGCATCAAATTTAGATGCAATTAGCTCAGCAGGGAACCCATTCCACTGGAACTGCTGGCAAGAGGTGCTGCTGGCAAGCCAACAGACAAAAGTGGGGTCAGGGTAATTACACTGACAATAACTGGGGACTTGATTAGCTACCTGCCAATGTTTAAATAATTTACCAAACTCAGTTACATGAATCACCCACCAAAGTGGGGATTAAGATGGAAAAGGAATTATCTAGTTTTGGTGATCATTACAACATAAAAACCTCCTCAAGACTTAACTTGGCTAGGTCTTCAAGTATTTTAAAAGCTGGACTGCTAGGCAAGTGAGAGACAATTTGGCAATAGACAAGTACAGAGACAATCTGAAGAAATCCTAATTCTCAGTAACCTTTAATAGAATTAATGGATAATTCTGGAAATTATTAATAAGAAAGTGTTTCTACCACATTTAAGAAGCTCTTAAAATTTCCCAGGACAAGGACTGCAGGTACAGGTAATATTAGGACAACTACTATAGTTGAAAAAGCCAACAATAAAACTAAAAAACCAAAAACAAACAAACAAAGACAAAAAATAGAAACTGATGGAATATATATTAACATTGATAAACTAGAGAATACTCCAAAGATCACCTCACAACAGTGCAGAACCAAAAAGCGGTGGTGGACTACTGATATTTGACAAGACAAAGTCTAATTCCCTTTAACTGTATTGCTTGCAATGTCAAGGAGTCTCCAAAGGAAGAAATCACAGACCCCCTCAGATTTGGACATCGGCTTTTCCCTGGCACATTGTAATCAATCGATTGCTGCCCATCTAGCCCTTCCTAAGCTAAGGAAAAACAGGAAGCACACAAAAACAAAGAACAAAGATAAAACCATAACACATCCTCACTTCTGTGACAGAGTGATATTGTTAAGATTCTGAATTATTTGTGAGAAATTAATTTCAGACACTATGCTAAGAAGATAAAATGTTACGGGCCATAGGAATACTACTTTAATTTCAGTTCCTAATAATCTGATGTGAAATGCTTAAGCCTACAATAGTAGGACTCAATAAACAGAAGTAGCAACTTGTAATTTGAAGATCATTAAACACTAGTTGTCTGCCTCAAGGCTTTCTTTAATAACTTTTTTTTGAGTAATAGACACCTTCTTCAGTTTTCCATAAGAGCGTTAAAAGGGAGTTACCTATGGCCCATTCATAAGGCAATTACCTTACTCTTGACAAATCAGCCAGAGTTCATGCCCTCTCCAGTCAAAATTCCTTCCCCTTTCACAACTGGAGCGTTACCCAGAAGCACCACAGCTCCTAGACACCAGCAATGTGTCTGCTGCCTCTCCCAACAAAGCAAGAGGCCTCTTGCCATCCTCTGTCCTGGGTCAATTCTCCTCACAAAGAAGCACATCAGGGCACGTTCCATTCAAATCCACATGGTTACTCCACTTGCTCAACTCAGTTTGACATTTTCCCCTTAGGAACAGCTTAACAGTATAAAGCAAGCATGATGGGTGAAAAGTGTTTTAAAAGCTCATACACATCTACTGCAAACCTTTGTAATGTTCTCTATGCTTATCCTAAATTCTGAAATCTGGGCTCCATGAGACCAAAAACCTACCCTCTCCTATGAAAGGGGGATGCCACCTCTTCTGGCTAGGCATTAATTTTCTTCTGCACCTCTTGACTCGTGAAATCTAATTTGGATGGCTCATTAATGTATTTAGACAACTGGCCTAAAGCTATTGGTTGTTTCTGCACCATTTCAATTGCTCATGAAGCTGTACTGTCAAAATCATTGTCTTCTCCTAAGTTAACTTTTTTATGGGCTGGTAGATAAGTCAAGTTCATTGCAGAGGTGCTTTCTGCATCTCTTTTTTAATATTCTTTCACAACAGCAGCATCTCCTGTTGGTACGGACTACTCTTGTGATGAACATCTCCACCAGAGAGGGCCCACCCTCAAGAGAGTAATTTTTGTAAAGGACCCTCTAAAGACAAACACACAAAAGAGACTAAGTGAAGCACTTGCTGATTACACCTTGTGCTTTGTTTTATCCTGTTTTCCTTTTTTGTCAGTAATAACCTTTCCTTCACTGATGATTTAGTTTAGCAAAAAAGGAAGTAACCTGACACAACTGATGAGCAAGCCCACAGGTGGGGACAGGGGAAAGGGGGAGGGAAAGATGCTTCATTCCTGAACTGTCCTTAAAGCAGGTTTGCTTCTCTATTTTCTATATGCTGTAAGTGCTCTGTATTGTCAAAATACAAGATTACTTGATGATAAACACCTGAAGAAAAAACAAAAAACCCCTTTCTTCCCATGCTACCCTTCAACCTACTCACAGATGGCAGAAACTGCCCATTGAACAAACAGCTCTCACTAATCTCTCTGCCCTAGGCATTACAAATTGCCCCTGCAAAAACCGGCTTAAGCATAATTCATGCTTCCTTATCCCCCTTTCTTATTTTTCATACTGACTTCTGCAGTTTTCTTCATGCTGCTCTCTTCTTGGAAAAGCTTGCTTCCCACTGACTCCCACAAAGAAATGGGCCTGGAACTCTTTGCTGATCTGTTCTACTCCCTGGTCTGAACTGTCATTATACGCTGAGATTTCCAGCAAAGGTGCTGGTCTTAAAAAATTACATGCACGTAAATATCTGCAAAGAATATCTGAACATGCTTTTCTTAACAGGGTTGAGCAGACCCCTTAAAAATAAACCTCATCCCTTAAGGTCTGCAAACCACAACTAAAAAACAGCACATAGCATAGGAAGACACAGATGTCACATAAGCATCTAGCAAAGGCAGATTCAGCATAACTTCCTACATGAGAAGGAAGATTCGATTAAAAACAAATTAACTGCTAAAAGTCAGGGGACAGAAAACTATTTCTGAATTGAGGACAGATTCAAGTTCATAGTTATAGGAAGGAGGAGCAGAAGAGTGTTCTGTCCAAGGTGAAACAAAGATGAGTTCCAAGAAATAAATAGAACCAAATAAAATGTTGGATTTTTTTCGGTCAAAACTGAACTCTACCAGGATGGGGGGCTTATTTTGCTAAAGACAGACAGAACATTTCTACTACTCAACTTTTTCTTTTTTTTTTTACTCTTTTCCCACTGACAGATAAAAGCATTATTCTCATGTCTCTCATACTAGCATTCTATCTAAAATGCTAACCCTGTTTTTAACATGGTCCCAAGTTTTTCAAAAGTCTCCACTGAAAGCCAAACATTTGCAGGACAGTATTTGCTGTTCAAAAAAGACCATTTTCACTCCCTTACTCAACTTCTCCAAATGCTGTAAAACAGTATGAAAACCAAAAATATTTCATAAAAATACTTATGAAGAGCTAAAATTATTTTTACAGATATGCAAACAACAGATCACATGGAAGAGTGTGGAAACCACAGTAATAAATAAGGTATTTGTATGGATCACTCCAAAAAGAACTTTTGAAAAAAGAAAATTGTTTGGATGACTCACTGAAGCAGCAAGTTATCATTAGAGATTTAATGCAAGGTGAAAGGCTCTGCTGCTAGAATCCACAGGTCAGTGACTGATACAGCACTAAAAATTTTCAAAGAATGCAACAGGTATGGGAAGCAAACAAGACAAGGTTGAGTGAGCAGTCCCACTTACTTTGTTTTATTTACAGTTTTATTTATAATAGCTACACTTGACTTTGGCTATTCCCAGAAAGTAGTTAAAGCCAAGTGGAGAGGTCTGATTATCATTTTCACTTTTTTTTTCTAATGCTCTCACAAAGCTCTGATTGTTTTAGTAGAAAGCAAAAAAAAAAAAAAAAAAAATCATGCTTTGACTTCTCTAGAAAAGGTTAGCACATTTACTCACCAGTATTCCCCTTCACATGCATCTTTCACAGCTACAGTTTCACAGTTTCTAGCAATGAAAACTTTAAATGTTTCTAAAAATAAGGTCTTACTTACTGAGCATTTGACATACAATCACAATTTGATAGTTGATGTCTAAAATTTCCTTCCTTCTGACAGCCAGCTTTTAAATAGCAGGATCTAATTTCCCCTTTAGAAAACAGAAGGGAAAAATGTCAGTTCAGTGATGTAATCATTTGTTTACACAAAAAATTTATAAAATACAAAATTAAGGTCAGGCATGTTTATGAATATATGTTTCTCAGTCTGCACATTAGGCTCATTTTAGATTTCAGGAAGCAAATTAACATTTGAACAACTGAAAACTTGAGACAAATCAAAACACAGAAGTTACAGTGAAAATTTAAAAAGCATGTAAACTAAATGCAAAGTGCATTGATTAATGTAAGTTCACTGTAAAATGTGAAATCAGATTTTCCTCTTTTCATTCACAGAGGTGACGTCAGGGGGTACAAAGCAGCAAAAAGTTCTGCTAGAAGTGTAGCCACAGCTCCTCCCTGTTTGCAGAGGCAGCACAAAGCCAAGGGTGGCTGCTGGCTGACCCAGAGGCCGTGTCACTTGCCCCACTGGCAGCTGCTGCCCTTTGCCCACAGCACAGCAGCAGCTGCAGGCTGCCAGCAGGGCCAGGAGGAACCAGAAAACCAGAGAAAACCAGAGTATCTCCAGGGTCACAGACCCAGTACCATGAGCACTCATTCCATGCTGGTTTTGAAGGCACCTTTAAAGGATATAGGGCTTTTGGGACAGATGCCTTTCAGCAGTATGAGCCAGTACCTCACAGGGCACTACACAGGGCTCACACCCATCCTACAGCTTCAGACTCTAAGAACAGCATCAGAGCAGTGGCATGCCAAGTATATGCATGGGGTACAACCAGGTCACTCATTAATTCTCTTGAAAGGGGTAGCAGATCACAGCTCCAAATGAGAGCAGCCATCATGGTATCAAGAGGTCAGTCTGAGGCAGCTGAAGAGCAAAACTGTAAAAAGGAGTCATGTTTTGCCCAGCCAGGTCAGCACAAAACTTCTAGTCAGACAGAAAATGCCAGGGGTTCTTCTGATGGGACAGAAGTTGTCTTCTGGCCTAGCCAGCATCTTTTGAGAACGATGTTTGGAAGATAATCTTCAGGCCTGTGACGGTCACTGGTGGATCTGGAAAACTCTATTTATTGCTCATCTGACTTAAAATTACTAAGCCCTTTCCTTTCACACACAGAGAAAAACATGCAACCAGTAACAGACAAGAGAAATATCCTTCCAGGACATCTGAAATGTTCAGCAATTTCCTCATGCATTGCAATTTTCCCAGCTAGATAAACTCACCATTTTCGTCTATGAACACGTGCATTGCATCCACGGAGAGCTCATCTTGCACAGACGCCTCAGGTCCACTTATTACTTGCAAGACAGAACTGTCTTGCTGAGAAGTTACCCGGTAGATTATCTGCCTTTGCCTGCTGCCCTGGTAACTTGACACAAAAATGTTTCAAAACTACTATGAGGAACTTTTTTCTTGTTCTCAATAAAACAAAAAGAAAGAGAGGTTAATTAAAAGTTTATGTCATTTCTACTCAGTGAAACAAAACAGCTTACATCATATCTTTGAAGTACAAAATTGTAAAGTAAACTGGCCTTACAGTGCTGCAAATTTGGCAGACTCTGGTAGCACCGGACTAGTACTAGCACGATCTTGGCTTTGTACATCTGATCTTTCCTGTTTAGGAAGTTGCTCACAGTGCTTTTCTGTTCCCACCATTTCTTCTTTTCTCTCCGTCATCTGGCTATCTGGAAAACAGGGCAGTGAAGTGGAGCCACTCTCCACAGATGACTTTCAAGAGTTTCGTTCATTAATTACTGAACAAGAGCATCTAAAAATAAAAACCTAAAACACTGCAGTATTTGCTAGTTTTATGTACACTACCATTACTTAAAACAATACAACCACAGATCTGGATGAGGAAGTACACTAACTCCCGTGAATGGGCTGTTTCAAGAGCACACTGTGTGAAGCAGAGGACAAACGAGAGAACTTCTGCTTTGCTTCTCCTATTGTTTCAGAGGGAACCAATCTGTTCCTAATCTAGAATGGTAAGAGCCTACTTCCCTGGGGGCTGTAATTTGTTCCCAAGCTGTGTATGCTGGCAGTGGAAAAGCACAAGCACTGGCCCATTCTCCTTTTACGAAAGGGAAAGCAGCACCTTCAAAGGAAATAGAGCTCTTGGACAGGAAAGCAGATAGCTGCCTAATCCCTGCTCCCCACTGGCCACACACCTGGTGCAGGACAAAGGGCAAACTGGCAAAACAATTTCATTGCAGATTATCCTATGCTTGGAAAATACAGAACTATAGATTTAAAATACACATGAAGTATTTGTCCAATTTCTACTACTTTGAGTAACAATTATATTTATATTACCTCTCTATACATGCATATATATATGTGTGTACAACATATTCATGGTGAATAGTGAAACATTTTCCAACTGTGTTTTGTTTATAAACCAAAAAAATAATCTGTTAAGAGTTTTAAAGTGCAACTAAGTGATTTCATCAGCACCCTATGCAGTTGTGCAATTAAATGCTTTAAATGGAAAAAGGGGGGTTTGTGGTGCTTGTTGGAGATGCCTCAGTAAGTCCTGTAGGTTTTTGCACTAAGCAAAGTGTATTGAAACATACTTACCCAGACTTCTTGCAATACCTGCTGGTTAAACACCTTAGGTCAAGGGAAAAACCACAGAAATTTCACCTCACTGAAAATTCCACATCTTAAGCCATATTTCTCATAAAATTACCATCCTAACCTCTAAGAATCACCAGTCAAGAAACAGTGGTGTCATATCTAAGTTGGTCTAAGGATAAAACAGAAGGCTTCTAAAGAGATGTTTTACCCTTTGTAAGGTCAACTGATAAAACTGAAAAAAGTAAACAAGCTTTTGCATGTGCAGACCTTTTAGACCATCTGTCTTGTTTTCCTCCAACTGTATCAGCTGATCTACCAACACACTATTTCTACAAACATACCTACCTTCAAAACTAAAACATCTCCACACCAATTTTAATTCACAGGAAAAAGCCCCCTCACGTCCTAAAGCCTGTGCTATAAACACAATGAAATGAGCACAAGTTTGGTGTAGGGAAATACTTTGTATCTGTTGTGCATGGAGACAAAATTCAATAGGTCTTCCAGATAAATTTTATTTCCTTTTGGGGAAAAAAACCAGGGGAACAGACGACATTTTTTTCCTTTCCCAGTTAAAGATTTAAATGCCAGTTTAAGCAGAAACTGTGTCATTACTGAAGCATCCCCTTAATGATGTAACCATACCTGTGGGTGGTGATGGAGCCACAGATACCTAATCAAAATGACCTTCCTAAAGGCTTGGGCTGTTCAAGCTGTAAGAATAATTGATAGAGATCAGAAACCATGGTTTTAATAACCTAATTGGTCCCATAGTGCCCCAAATTAGCTTTAGGGCTGGAACAATTAAAAAGATTTTTTAAATTTGATTATCTAGTGGTTTCAGAAAACACTTCTCTCTTTTCCATTCCAAACCACAAGCCTTGCAGACTTCTTTTTCTTGCTGTGGTAAAGAGTCATAACAACAAAAACCTAAACGTACTGCTTCTTACAGGTTTCACGTGCCAATCAGACAATAGCATGGTGATGAGTACTTCCAGCACTGGAAAGGTGGGCCATGATGGCTTTGTGACTGGTTTTCAAGATTATTACTCATCTTCTTCCAGGTGACTTACACCTTCAGTATTTAAATGAAGATAGAGGTGTCTAGACTAGGAGTGTCCTACCAGAGTACGCAATCAGCTCTATGTAACCAAACGCTCCCTGCATGGAAATTGTGCTGGCAAAGCTCAAATACTAGGAAAAACCTTTTCCAAGTGCAAGAGCAGGCTAAAAAGGACAACATGGCAGTGTGCTTGCACTTTTCCCTGTGCCATTTACCCTTAGCCACTACTCCACACGTGTCCAGCGCATACATGGCCGGGCTCACAGTAGTATCAAGATCAGACCTCAGCTCTGCAATAACCACATAATTTATCTGGAAATTATATGCCACATGACTCAGACATGTGAGGTGTAACTATCAGGACTCACAGCTAAATCAGTCTGGGGGCAGGGTGATTCAGAAGAGTCCTGCACAAACAGCCAAGTTTTGCTCTGTTCACCATTTTCATATTTTGATAGAGCACAAGACACAACCTTAAATTATCCTGGTAAAATACTTACCAAGAGGAACAATTCTTACATGTCATACATAAAATACTTCATGTAAACATTTTTGTCTGCACCAAAGACTTTTAACAGGATGGCAACAGTATAACATCCCAGTGCTGACAAATGAGCACCTAATTTAAAAGTAGTTACAGTACAATAACTTCTTTGGCCATGTAACTTTTTCACTTATAGAACAGATTTTAAGCATCCCGAATCATCTTTATAGACAAACCCCTGTTCTACTCTAGGAGGAGGCTGAAAACAATTTTAAAGTTGAAATGGGACAGCCTTTGTATGTATCTAAAAACAACTGAGTCCAGAGGAAGGCCACCAAGATGATCAGAGGAATGGAACCTCTCTCCTGCGAGGAAAAGGTGAGAGAATTGGCTGAGATTTCAGCCTAGGGAAGGCTCCAGGGAGACCTGATCGCAGCCTTTCAGTACCTGAAGAGAGACCACAAGAAATCTGAAGAGGGACTTTTTACTAGAGTGTGTAATGATAGAACAAGGAAGAATGTCTTTAAACTGAAAGAGGGCAGGTTTATATTGGATATTTGAAAGAAATTCTTCACCACTGTGGGGGTGATGAGGTGATGAGGAACTGGTACAGCTTGCCCTGAGAAGTTATGGATGCCTCATTCCTGGATGGGGCTCTGAGCAACCTCGTCTAGTGGAAGGTGTCCCTGCCCAGGGCAGAGGGGGGTTGGAACTGGATGATCTTTATTAAGGTCCCTTCCAACCTAAACCATTCTATAATTCTGTGATACAGTAGTCACGATAACCAACTACCAGTGTATCTCAACCTTAAAGTTGCCTTAGTATTAGGTAATTAGAATGGAATTTTACTGCTCTGTAACTTTTCTCCAAAACATTTTTACTATTTGTGACCCCTTAACAGAGTCCTCTTCCTCATCTTTTACTTACATATCCCTATCCCAACCTTCACAACTCACTCCTGCACGATAAAATGCCACCGCTGTCATAATTTCAAACACCATCTGGTTTAAAATCTGGGCAAGCAGAATTAAGCTAATTAAGCCTGTCTCTCTTCTGTTCATTAATTGCTTTGCTACAGAATCCACTTTCTTCAACAACATTACGCTCCAAAACAGAAATTTTCACTTTAAAATATATTTGTTGCCTGTTCAGCCACAGAGAATTGATTTCAAATCGCTCTATGCTTCTGTTAGTACCAGCATGAAACAAAAGTTCTACAAGCTGTGAACTGTCCCATTCATATATGTGGAGTATAAATCCTAAGGACATTGCTAATCCTTTCTTCACCAGCTGCTTTAGCAGAAACATCTAGCTTATGTACTTTATTCTCAACCCAAATTTGTCTATTATGCCACAAACACATTTAAAAAAACAACTGATATTTAAGCTGGTCATCCACCAAACAGTGAGTGCCCAGGGAATACCACACTGTCCAAGAATTGCCACAAGAGCTCAGCATGGACACTGAAGAAGCACATGGCATTACCCATTAATGAGGATTACCACATTAATCCTGAAGCAACAGGAAAAACTAGCAATAGGCATTGTACCTGCCACAGGAAGTGACTTGCTCAAAACAATCTCCTCTGTCAGCAGCAGAGCTAAGAGTAAGTAGCCTAATCATTATACCTACCAATTACATGAGAATACAGACCTCTGAAATAACCTCATAATTTCTTTGCAGATGTCAGACTTGTCATCATACATCCAAACTATTAACTCTTTGATTTAATGACTGAAATCTTAACATTTCAACCTGTCAAGCCTTACCCATTGAGCATCAGATTTAGAGAACTGAGCTCTGCACACCAGCTCCTCCACATCCAAAGAGGGGCACCACATGCTGTGTGGTCCCTCTCTGGTACAAGAGTTAGGGATGACACACAGCTACTCAGAGATGATCTAGCACCAAGCAGGGCTTTATTCCTAGGTGCTACCCATCTGCTGGCAAAATCATCTGCTGTCACTTCCCACCACAGCTGTCAACTGCAGCAGTGACTCAATGCACAAGATCCTTCTTCCCCATGACTATATGGCATGTGATAGTCCTCTTTCTCACATGCAAGGAAAAAAAAAAAAAAAGGTCTAAAAATACCCATAGGAGTATGTTTTAGTATTTTATAGGAGAAGGGTAATTGCTTGGGATCCAGAACAACTCACTTGAGGTTGTGGTTTGTGCACTGCCCAAAATGATGAGTACCTTTTCTAAAAAGAGCCTGCAAAACATCTAAATTCAGGCCATGCAGTCCTGGTTTAGTTTCTCCTGGGCCAGTCCCCACCACTCCCACGGCAGGCTTTGCTCCCTGGGTGATAATATTGCCTGTCCTAGATTACAAGCCAGCTGTGCCAAAGGGGACATACAGGAGGTTTTGCCCTGCGTAAGTCTGATGCACAACTGCTCTTACTTGGCTCAAGACACATCAGAGGGACCCAAAGCAGCCAATAAACCCAGATTTCCTTACACTTCTCGAACCCTGAAAAAAATTTACAGTTGCCCTACAGCACGCTTTCATCAAGTGGGTGGCACAAGTGTAATTCAAAACTGAAAGGACACTGGTCTGAAAGTCAGTTTTAGCAACAGTGTCAGTGGTATTTTCTCACAATCTAGAAGAGGTGGAGTGGCTATGGAGCAGCTCTTAGAGCTTTTATATCCTATATTTTAACAGGTTAAATCTAGCACCCTTAGTAGCATAAAGCAAGGCTTTCATTTTCTCGTACTGCATTTTACCAAGCTGTCTATTGGTGAAGGCTTATGTGGTCAGGATGATAACTGTTCCACTTCCACAGAACACACAAGTTCTGTGAGGGACCACCCATAACAAAGATCCATCCACAACATTCACTCACTTGCCAGACTCTTCTGATGAGCACATTTCCCCACCTTCCACAAACTATACAAAATATCAGCTTTCTTTTGCACAGCTCTGAATATCCAGCTTTCAAGGAATTTGCCAAGTTTCTCACATTGCCTAATAAAAACCTTTCTGGGGTGCATTTCATGCTCGTTTGGACCAGACATCTATTACTAACTTTTGCTAATTAGATAGTTTGCAAGGTTAAAAAGAACAAAAACCAAACAGAACCAACCTCCTCCCTCAAAACAACTGGTGCATAGCTTGACTCCGTATTCCCACACACACACACTTTTCTTAACAACCACTCTAATGTGGGAATAATGTTTATTCAGATCTGTTCCAAGATCCTATATTGTTAAAGCATATTTGCAATTGCAGGGTTGTAAATAAATTAAAGGCTTTCTTATTCCTAAAACTCAGTCTCGCTGTGGGGAAGCTGCCAGTAATGACAGTAATTTATTTTAGCAAACAGCACGTTCTCACTAGGCTAGAAAACAAAGCCTACTTGCTCTTAAAAATAAATGCCTTTGAACTACCTCTCCCAAGCTCAAGGAGTTCAGATTGAATCTTCTTTTTCCCATAGCACCAGTTCAAGGTGCAGAATCCACAGCTGCCATCCCTGCTCCTGCAGGGCACTCCCTTTCCAGTCATCCCTCATCTTTTTAAGGGTGATACTTGCTGAGCCCACACTGGAAACAAAGACACTTAATGACACATGTATGCAGCTCAACTTCACTATCTCACAAAAGTACAGACTTAAGAAAATAGAAATAGGAAGATTTAGAATAGATATTAGGAAGAAATTCTTTACTGTGAGGGTGATGAGGTACCAAAACAGGTTGCCCAGGGAAGCTGTGGATGTCCCATCCCTAGAAGTGTTCGAGGCCAGGCTGGACAGAGCTTGGAGCAACCTGGGATAGTGGGAGGTGTCCCTGCCCATGACAGGGGTTTGGAACTAGATGATCTTAAAGGTCTCTTCCAAACAAAACTATTTCATGATTCTATGAAATTTAGTTCAAGTCACTAAATAAGAGCTTGGTTTGAGGGAACAGCAGAATTCTTCTGTTTCCTCATGATCTTGTATAAGAAGAATCTTGTTTGCCAGATCTAAAGAACAGTAACACATTAGTAAGTTTTGGGATTGGGGTTTTTTTGTCACTGTGGAATCTGAGTCTGACTAATTCTGATCATCCATTTCTTTCTTTTATGCAGCAACCTTCCCCGTTCATACTGAGGGTACTTGTCTAAAAGGCCTTTCTAGATTAGCTGCACTCTCTTTCTTAATTTTAATTTAAATTTACCTCTGAAATTCTCTTTTCTAGCTAAGTCACATCACTCAGAAGTACAATTTTTGTGTAAATGCTCCTTTTTATGGTTGAGGAACAGCAAAAATCACAGTCTGCTTGCTGCACGTGTCATGTTGCTCTGTGCTGTTGCGCAGGTGACTCTGCACCCCAGGAATCCAGCAGGGCTCAGCAGGCTCAGGCGAGAAGCTGGGCTTGCTCAGCACTTGTCTTGGGCAACCAGAGCTCAAACCGGAGCCAGCTGGGCAGGGTGATAAGCTCCATAGAGAAGGACAGAAACTGCACTGAAGAATAAACAGTCTGAGAAGGCGGGAGAGATGGGTAAGATACACTAGAAGAGAGGCAGCAGGGCTAAGAAGAGCAAAATTTGACAAAGGAATGGATAGAAGGGTAAGTACAGGAGAAGTGAATGCAAGCCATGGGGAGGCACCAGCTTCAGGTGGGCTCAATAGAGTGGAAAAGCCTAAAACAGCAACAGTGTGGATTGCTAGGAAGAACAGAAGGGAAGAAGAGAGAGGGAAGAAGAGGAAGACAAATAAGGAGGTGGCACAGAAGGGGAGTGCCTAAATTGAGAAGGGATGACTGAGGAAGGAAAGGCACAGAACTAGAAAAAGTGGAAGAAAAAATGGACCCAAATGAAAGATGGAATGAGATAGGGATGCAATACATTGGATAGGAAAGACTTAAAGAAAGACAGAGTGAAAGGTAAATGGAGTAAAAATGACCCTGAGAAGATAAATCTACTTACTTTTTTAAGCAAGATAAAAGTACGCATTTCACAACAGGTTTTTAAAAAAGCTTTTAAGTTAGATGGGCATTTTTCATGTAGTGGAAGGTTCTTGCAGGAATGAGCTAGTGGAACAGGGAGCAGGCAAAATAGGAGTGCCAAGCTGTTCTTCTAGCATACCATCAGGTTTCTTACCTTCCACGCAAGCTAAGTATTGAGACTGCATCCTCTTAGGCTTTCTTAAAACAGCTTATTATAGGATCTAAGGTAAAACAAATATTTTGGAGAAGGGGAAGATACAGGCTGTCTTATTTCACTTTGACTCAGATCTTCTAAACTTATTGTGCTTGACTTGTGGAAGTACCCTGAGATTGCATCTGCCTTCACTGCACCATATGTCACATCCTCATTCAATGGCCCTACTAATTTTGCCTAGAGGGCTGCTAGAGACACTACAAACAACAGTCTTTCCCAACAGAAAAGGGTCACAGAGTTCAGTGACAGCAACGAGAACGCTGATTAAAACCAGGTATTTCTATACAAGAGCTATAAATCATACTGCATATAGGTTTTTAAATTAGCTGATTGATTTTGTTTTAAATAAAAGCTCTAGATTAAATGGAAACTTGCATGGGAATATATTATTTTCCAATAAAATACTGAGGGCTTTCACTGAAAACAGCCACCAAACTTTCTTCCTTAAAATGTAAATACTTTAATTTTAAGTGACTGAAAATCAAAATTCTTACCTATTGATGCACGATTTTTCCTTTTTTTTTTTTAATTATAAGCCAACCCACAACGATTCAGGAAATTTAGAAATACATGTATGTGTGCACACGTGTTAGCTAAAAGTTGAACCATCTCCAGTGACAATTCCAGCTTTCATACTTAGAGGCACACAGACAACTCCTCAACGTGCACCTGGTAAGATGTACAAGGCAGGTGTAATGCTATAGCCATACACATTTTTGCAAGATACTTTTGGTATTTCAACAATCCAGGCACACTATTCTAGTACAGAATACTAGATTCATAACAGACACCTACTAAGCTTATCACTAGGTTTCATAGAAGAATAAAAACAGTTTTCTTCAAGAAGATAAAAGTATTTAAAAACTGCAGCTGACACCATCACATACTTCCACTAAAACCACTTTGTCACACCAAGTCCAGCCCTACTATGGCCCTATTAGCAAAACCAGTCTTCCTCTGGGAATTTGTCTTACTGCAGATATCCAGCTAAGTTGCTGTAAGTAATCAAACTCTTCATAAAATCTTTATTCCAAAAGAATTGTAAGCCATGCATAATACCTCCAACAAGCCCATTTTCCTTTGTCGTCTCCATTTTGACAGTGGATTGATTAGATGTCTTCATCTTTGAGGTATTAATGGATTCCAAGAGGGAGACAAATTCTAGAAAGTTAGATTCATTGGGCATCTGTCCTTCTTTAGCTTCTAGATCTGATTTAGAGGTTGGTAAGGTCTTTTCTTTGTCAGATACCTCCACAAAATTCTTGCTTAAAAGCACATCTGTCCCGCTGTCTACACTCAACACCCGCATGTGCCTCTTCTCGTGAGCAGTTCTACAGGACTGTGGGTCTAGGTTATGCAGCTCTTCCTTAGAACTTAAATCCACAGCTTGGACATTTTCCAAAGCATTTTCCTGATTTGGATCTGAACAAGTGTTAGTTTCTAGAGGTGTATTTGCTGGGTTGCTGTGCTCCTTTACTGCATCACCCGATTCATAGCCAGAGCATTGGTTGGATGACAGCTCTGCCCTCAACATTTCTGGAGTTCTGTCACTTTCACTAATTTCTGAGCAAGGCTTAGCTTTACTGTCATCAGACAGGTCAAACGTGATAACAGGGATTCTGAGCTGTTCATTAGTTTGCTGACTTGACCAGCCTGCTCTAACTACACCAGAGTCAAGGGCTGAGCTTGTTCTCTCACTTTCCAGGGCCTGTAAGTGGACAGAGCCTGGTAGGTCACTGAGGGTGGTGTTTGGGGTAGTACTCATTGTGATGACAATTTTAATGGGCTCACACAGCTGGTCACCAGGAAGAGAATTGTCCACAATTTCAACAGCAGTCTCACTGTCTGAGCAATCAAGGTCCTCATGGCTACTGCCAGCATTGCAAGAACTTTCCATGTGCTCGTGCTCTTTGGTTGCAATGGCATTGCACTGTGGGCAGTTACTGGTAAAGCCCATCTGTGCTGATCCATCTGGCAATTTCTCTCTTTTGCAGCTTTTAGGATTACTTAAATGGTCTGAAATAACTGAATTTTCACTGTCCCATGGCTCTGAAGAAACTCCAGTCCTTAAAATATCAGCTTGTGATGAAGAAATATTGGAGAAGTTTTTAGCTACATCTCTGTCCACAAGAATATCTTGGGATCCATGGTGTCCACAAGGCTGTCCATTCACTCTTTTTTCATTTACTCCATCACCAGGAAATGTTTCCATAGCAGCTGGTTTTGTTGCTATTGCTGATGTAGTGGCACCTGAACCAGAGGTTGTAGAAACAGGTAATATATCTGCTTTGATACAGGGTGAGGTAGATGAAACTGGTGGTGTAGCCTGGTCTTCCAGTACTGTAACACCTAAGGAAAAACATCTGGGCATTAGGTCTCACAAATATGAACACAAAGCATTATTAAAGCACGATCTTTAATCAACAAAATCTGATCCAGAGCAGAGCAAAGGAAGCACAGATGACGTAGCTGATTAAAACAGTTTCAAAGCACAGAGGGTATTTTGTTAGCTACATATGAAATACTACAAAAGCAAGATAGAACCCTCCCAAGTCAGGACAAGTGTAGCAGCATCTCTATTTAAATAATCAAAACAGCTGAAGAAACAGCTAGTTTCAAAATCAAAATATTTTATAGAACTATCCCCACTTAGGGAGAGATGAAAGAAAGAATAAGCCAATGCTGTAGGTTTGCTAAAATCACTTTCTGCAATTCCTAAATGGTCACATAGGACATGGTGATCAGCCTTAACTAAAAAGAAGTAATATTTAAAATATTAAGACATCTCAAGCACTGGAAGTGTAGGCAATGTAAGGTGTACTGGAATGTACAATACAGAGCTACGGACAACAGAAGTCCACAGTCAGATGTTCAAAGGTTCTAAGATGCAATCCAAGTGTTAGGTTCCTAGTCTAATGCTTTACAGAAGCACAGAGCGTCCCAAGAATGCAGGGCAAGGCCCTTTCATCCCCCTGTATCAAAATGGGGAGAACTATTTGCACAACCCTCAAAAGGTTGCATCCCAAACAGCTTGGCTGACAGCTGAGAAAGCTTAGTCTGTTAGAATATCCTTGAAATTTACTTCTGGCTCTTCAACTCAGATCCTAGAAGGAGGCACAACAGAACCTGCCATGGGGTCCTCTGTGCCATTACTTTTGTGCCAAGCAATGATTAAACAACAGTTTAAGGGGCTTTATAAAGCTTTTAAAATACCTCTAAGATCTTCAATAGTTTCCCGTGTTGGCAGGTCCTAAAAAAAAGGAAAAGAAACACACAAGATTAACATGGTCACTTATTGAATTCTGTTGGGAAAAAAACCATCTATCAATATAGCTATCAATAGCTATCTAAGCAAAGGTTAATTACAGTGTTGGTAAACTGCTTAACATCACTGAAATTTGAACATGTACCTTGCACAAAATGCAAGGGTGGGTGAGGGAGATGGTTATAGAACAGTCATGCTCCAAATTGCATCACTGCAATTGTGTGTGATGTTTGGGGACGGGAAAGAGAAACAAGATGTTCCTTAAAAAAAAAAAAATTTGCAGTGCCTAATCCAGAGACATTTTTTTTTTAATCATTAAGGAATGGAATGTGTTCATCTATTCCGCTTTTCCAGCTATGTGTTTCCAAAGGACTAGAATGAAAAGTTTGGTCTCTAGCATTGGTAAGTATTTCTAAATGGAAAACTATAGAGGACAGAGACATTAAATTAATATAGAATCATTTAGATTCCAAGAAATCGTCGAAGGTCATCAAATCCCCTCTGCCATACACACACACTCAAAGCAGGTACAGTTTGCGCAGGTTGCTCAGGGCCATCTCCAACAGAGTTTTGAAAATCTCCAAAGAAGGAGATTTCACAACTTCTCTGGAAAACCTCTTCCAGTATTTGACCACTCACTTGGTAGGGAAAAAAAAACCACACCAAACCAACCACCAAACAAACAAAACAACCCCACACAAAAGACATTAAGTGTAATTGATCTAACTGTGGCTTTCCATGGCTGCAACTGTTTCTTATCCTGCCACTGGGCACCTCTGAGAAGAGAGTGCTCAGTCTGCTGTGTATCTTACTATTAGAAAGCTGAAGACAGCAGTAAGCTTTTCTCCTACTCTTACAAAAGATGTTAGCCTTACAAAGGCTAAAACATCCCATCTGCCTGTCCTCACACATCATGCTCCTCAATCACCTTGGTGGCCTCTGCTGGATCCTCATCAAAAGGTCAATATGCATGAGAACTAACTGGGGAGCTCAAAACTAAACACAATACCCCAGAGGAATACTTCAGGAGTTTAAATTCAATAGCTGAAGTGCATAATTAAGAACAAGACATTGAAAAAAATGACTGTGGCTCTTTTCTGACTGACAGGCACCAAAACCAAGAGGAAATAATCATTATTTTCTAAAATTTCATGGTGGTATCCTGGCAGCAAGAACAGGAGAGTTGGTTTGACAAGACCCAACCTACATGTTTGGAAGTGGGAGACTAGGATGAGATCCCAGGAAGACATAGGTTTGCAGAACGGACAAATACCAGAATACTGGAGAATAGGACAGAAACAAGGTGAAAAATATTTTACCTTAGTAAAAAAAAAAACAACAAACCAAAAGAACTATTAATGTCTGTGAATCATACAGATGCTACAAAAAGGTAAAAACACTCCAGGAAATGAAGAAATAGTTTTGATTGAGACCAAGATTTGAATAATTTGTAGTAAATAGGGATAAAGGGTGGGTGTGGAGGAATATGAAGACAGAATGAAGCATCAAATAGCCACTTATTCAGAAATCACTAACCATCCTCTGCACTGATTGAGGCAGGAGTCCTGTAGAAAAAAATAGCATGGCATCACATAATTAAAGATGTTACACAGTAGGCAAGGGGAGTAGCTTAAGATTACACAGACAGTGTTATTCTGTTTCTTAATTTTTTAAAAATTTCTTTAACTTATCACAAGTGCTTCTTATTTTTGTCTTTAATAACATTTACATACATCACCTTCATAACTTCATTTACCTTTGATGTATTGAGCACAGCCAATGGCATTGAGTGCACATACATGTACTTTTACCCTCCTGTAGACATCTCCTAGATTTAAATGGCTTTTATGCTTCGTTTAAATACTCAAGAGATGGTTTTGGTTCATTTTATAAGCATAAGTCTAGTTACACAAAACCAAATTATTGATGGTCCAGGAGCAGATCCCTTCAGAGGCAACAAAATAATGCTGATTGCATTAGCCTCTCCCCTCTCTCAAAGCAGCCACAAAAACTAGTTGCTCTCGGCAAGATTTACAAAGGCCACTTGCTATCCACAGAGCAGAGAGAGCCTTCCTAAGAAGTGCAGCATTATGTATGACAGTGTCAGCTCTGCAAAGCCAGACCTTTAGGACAAGGGTGACTGGCAGCAGTGATACCCAAGTAGATGCATGAAATGACCCTTCCTCCTCGGAGCAGACCTATGTGACAAGCAAGCAGTAGCTGGCAGCACAAAAGTGTGTGTGGTGAGCTGTGGAGTGCACGAGGTGAGGACACTGCTGGAGAAGGGCACATACTCACCGCTGCTCCAGGTGAGTCCTGCGAGTGCGGAGCCTGCGCTCGGGAGCTGTCAGGAATTGTCTGGGTAGAGTCATTTTGGCTGCTCTCACCAACGACGTGATCCCCCGAGTTATTGCTGAAGGGGAAGCAAATGAAAGATAAAGAAATGCTTCTTACCACAGGGCATCATAGTGGCTTTGGGAACTAGTTGAAGAATAAGAACAAAATGGGAAGAAGTAGCACAGCACAATGAAGTAAGAGCACTTCTTTCCCCTCCAGTGATAAAAGGCCAGGGCTGTAAAAATACGGTAATGCTTTTCTGCACTTCCTTCCTCACCAAGACAACTTGATAAAAATAAAAGAATAAAAATCCGTCAATCTAAAATGATTATGGTGTCTTCAGAAGTAGAGCTATGAGAAACACAATGGCATCTCTTCAACCTCCCTATGAGTATATAATGCCATTTCACCTGCCTGACACACACACAGATTTACTGGCACAAAAGGCTATTTGGAGCGTTTCCTTAGACATATGACAATCAAATACCATTCCTTTCACAATTTTTGCTTTGTAAGTCCTTGTGTACATAAGGCTTATCTAACTGCCTGTTTATTTGGAAACCTTCCATAAATCAAGTACTTGAAATGTAAGACAGAGAGTATTAATATAATCATTAGATCACAAAATAAAATTTTTGTTGTGATCTAGGCAAACCAAGTATACAGCTATTACTAACTTCATTTGTTGTAGGGCAATTTATTGGTCAGTTCCTTTGTGGATATACTAAACTATCCAATAACTCCTTTTACACATATTTTCTACTGGCTTTTCCATGGATATAAGGAGGTATTTTTGGACATGGTTTACTATCAAGAACCTACAAATATTCTCTTTCTCAGGTATAGCACAACAAAAATTCAATTAAAAACAAACAAACAAACAACCCAGAAAAACACCACAGTGAAATGCCAAAAAGCATGAGGCTGGGCTTTTCTGTTTGTTCATGGGGTTGTTTTTTTCACCAAAAATTTATTTTTAAAACTCTAAAGCTGTATATAAGCTATAAAATTATTTATCTGGGGGTCTCAATTGTCTTTCCACAATACTTGATAGTTAACTAGCTTCAAAAACTTGTTCAACCAACTTGCCAACTACCAAGGTCAGTTTAAAAAATTCTGTCATCCATCTAGTCAAAATAATATCAAGTTCTTTATCTCCTGACTGAGTCCTGAATAATGGATTGTTGTGCATACACAAATCAACCTGGGAAGAAAAGTCACGTGATTTAACATGCAACTTTTAACTTATTCTACCTTTACTTCTCAGCCAAAACAATCTGAAAGGCATAACCCCATCTAAAACAAAAATGTATGGTTAGTGACACACAGAGGAATTTCTCAGAAGAGTCTCGATGCAGGCAGACCTTGACTCTCCCAGCAACATCACTGCCAGGAGTGTAGCACAGATGTGCATGTGTAAAGACATGGAAGAACAGAAGCACAGAGGAACACAAACTAGCTTGATACTACTTACCTGGCACAGAACTAGCAGTAGCAACTGCAAATGCTCCAAAAAATACCCTAAGTTAGTTCTTTTATACAGAGCTCTCTGTTGAAGCTTGACTGGTAGTTTTAACAAAGCTACTCAAACTTGCTTTGGACACTTCTATGCTTCTGTCACTTTTAGATGTACCTAATTTCAGCATTTTTCACATCTGTCTTAATACTTGGGATCACTGAAAGCCACCTGCCAGCTTCATTTGTTTGTATGACTCAAGCTTGAAAAACGAGCAGGAAAGGTCTCCATTTATTCCCAAGAGTGTATAGCAGAACATTCTACCAATACACAAATCTGAAAACTGTCAGTACTAGTCTTCATCCCACTACCGTTTTTACCTTTAATACCATCCCAGCCTGGAAGCAGCCTTATTGATCATATGCAGCAAAGACTAATAGTACTTGGCTCCTTCGTAGAGAAGCTACAGCTACCTCCCAAATGCCCCTGAGAAACAAAAGCAGCACTAGCTTTCCTCATGAACAGGACCACAGAAGCATCATAAGCAGTCACAATAAAACATAAGGGGGAAAAGCAACTTACACATCTAGGTGTGAGCTGAGAGGAAAGTTACTACAAGCACACAAAGGTAACACGAGGTCAGGCTTCCAAAGCCGTGATATTAAAGCATTTTCTTTGCCAACAGGTACGTGCCACTTCCTTGCCTCCTAGTAAGCACAGTAGGAAGAGGAAAGACTTAGCTTTTAAGGCTTCCCCAGAAAACTTCTTCCAGGTTTTCTTCAGGATCTGTGAGCACCTCCAGTACATACCTCCTCTACCACCTTCATGGTGCCCAGCTGCTGCCTGACCTCTGAATCAGGTGCAGCTAGGCCTGCTCCACCACAAGAATGTTTCAGCTACCCAGCATAAAAGCACTAAGGAGGTTTTTAAAAGTGTCATTCTTCACACAACTGTAAGGAGTTTTCTTGCACTCAACAGATATTTCTGCCATGCAGGACCATGGTGCAAGCTCACCCATTTTACATAATGTGCCAGCAAGGCAATGAAAACCTTACCTACAATTTGAGGACTGAACCGCTTCTCCTTTTTGAACCTCTGTATCTTTACATTGCCTTCCATTTTTTCTTGAGAGCTTTTGCTGAATTACTTCGCCTTTATCGAACATAAGGTGCAAACGGTAGCTGATCACTTTTATTACTGTGAAGAACACTGTCACCGAGCTGCAGTACACAAAAACTGTCACTGCATTTGCTGGAAAAGCCTGCAGGAAGAAATAATGAAGACACAATGATAACAGTTTGCTTTGAGAAGATGCTACTGAAATTTTTAAATACAATATATACATTGAGTTCTGCTCACAGAACAGGCTTAAGGGTTTCTTCAAGGCGCAAACCATTTCACAAAATCTATTCTTCTTTTAATTAACTGTGGATATTATTTATTATCAAAATCAGCAAAAACTCACCACAGACAAACATCATAAAGCTTTTTAAAATACTGCACTCCTATGTTAATGCAGCTGCAGCCTTTCCTAAACTATGAATTCATAAAAATAGACAAAAAAAGAAACATTATTTATCTACAAACAGGAAAGCTTTAGAAAACTTCCGTCATCTTACCCTGTATGTCAGTTATGACTTGATAGTAAAATGCTGTACTTTGATGTCCATTTTCTAATGCCACACAACATGCTCCCAAATACCTTAACCACTGAGGAATTTTAAATAATTAGTCAGGACTAGTCAAAACAAACGAATAAAAATACAGTTGGAGAGGCATCCTGTCCTGGCTGAGGCTGGAGGAGTGAGCGATTGGTTGTGTGGTGCTTAGTTGCCAGCTGGGGTTAAACTATGACACCACCTCTTTGAATTCTTTTTCTAAAGTGCATAATTGTTTATTTGCAGCTGTCTGTAATCTGTTTGCTGATCTGTGATGAGCACCACAGTCCTTAGTCATTAAAATTAATTACAGTTCAACTACAGTCTGTAAAGTTCTTTCACAGACATGACATATTAACAACTTTTTAATATACAAATACTTCCTTGCAGTAAAGGGCAAATCATAGCAATGGACACCTGCAGTTATAAGTGAAGCACCAAAGTCGTTACCATCATAGTCACAGAACACGCTTATGTATTATCATTACACAGCTGCAGTCTCTGTGTGACGTGAGTAAACGGTGAGTTTAATCTCATTTCAAGTTTCAGGGTTATTTTTTAAACAGAGCTTTACTATATTCCTGCACAACAACAATAAAAAACCCCAAGGGACAAACAAAAACAAAAAAGGTTTTAAATACTCAGGATTTGCTAAAAGCCTACTGAAGTTAATTTTTAAGAATGGTCTTTACTTTGGGACTAAATCAATCATTTTTCCAAATTCATAAATAAACCACATCGACCACACAGGTGAAGGGAAGGGAAGAACAAGGCATGCTTATTTCATCTTTAGAACAAGTCACCACATTTATCTTGATGTTGAAATTAATACGTTGAATCATTTCTGTGTTGTGACAAGCAAGTGGGCTGCAATTCTGATGCTGCTTTTGGCTCAGTGGGACTTCATACCATCAAGATGTACACATGAAAATTTTCAGGCAAATCCTTTTTTATGACTATTCTGATTCAGATACAAAGAATCTATTGTGCAATAGTGGAGGAGCTATTTACAATGTACGTACTACCAACAATCCCTAATAAGACAGACATGACTTTCTACAAGCTGAGGCTTAAGTCTGTTAAGAGTACTTCATGGTACTGTGTAAATACCAACTCTCAGCACACCCTTCAGTTATTTAGGGAACTCGGGCCAGACAGAGGATCCATTTGCAAGGTCATGTTCTCAGGGTATAAGGCTTAGTAGATGAGGTTGAAGAGCTTGAGGTTGAAGAATTTGTGGTTTATGACTAATGTTTTTACAAAACAAGTTAGAAATTGCTTGGTTTCACAAAGAGTGACAGCCAGTTATCTGTAATGACTTGTTTAAGAGAGATTTGTCCACCTTCCAAGGAATCTCTTCAACTATACACTAAAAGGTACAGATCAACCACTCTATTAAATAACAACTCAGAATGACCCACTAGAAAAGAAGTGCTTTATAGGTGACATTCATAAAGCTTAATAAATATTATATGAATAATGTCAAGAGGACACAACAAAAATAGATTTCCAGTAGCGCAGCCTATGCGTGCAGAGAGCACGCTACCAGAGAGAGTCAAAGGAAGCTCCCAGATTTCTGAGTGGAAAACAGGGCCAGTTTTAGCAAATGCTGAGTGCTGCATGTCCTCATCCCTGCCTTGTGACCAGACCTACCAGAGCTGTGCCCTGAGCCAGCCCGTGGTCACCCTGTCCATCTGTCTGAGATACACAAAGTTTTAGTGCGCCCACCACACCAAGACTGCCAATGCATAACATGACCAGGGCATCTTTAATACTCTAAACCCTGGTGCAGCCTGAGTACTACAAGCCAGCAGCTACCTGCCCACATGAGGAATTAGGAGAAAGATGAAGCCAGTAATGGAAAGCCCTCCAGTCTCTGAATCAGGCCTCTTGCATAAGGTACAAGTGTCATATGACTGCAGTTGGTGTTCCCAGGTACAGAGAGGTGAAAGATATCAAATCCACACTAAGGAGGAATTAAGTTATAGACCGCTGAGGAATTAGATGATAGAGTCACTTTTGATGCCCTATAATTATAATTAGCCTGGTTTTCTATGAAAATGAGGTTTTCTAATCACACCATGTGCCTGTGTATTCATCATCTCCCTCCATCCCCTCAGCTGAAAGGTAGCCAAAGAATTAAAAAGTTATTCAGCAAACTTTAAGAGAATACACCCCACTGGGCAAGGTCACAGCAGCACACCTCCTCCATTAATCAGAGGAACCCACACAGCTCTCCGACCTTTTGATGCCACCCCAGTGACAGGAAAAGCTTCAATTGAGCTGACATCTTATTAGAAACTAGGAAAAAAAACCATCCACAAATACAAATTCATTAGAAAGCGGGCTTCATGACTTCC
This sequence comes from Monarcha castaneiventris obscurior, assembly GCA_026261815.1. NCBI lineage: Eukaryota > Metazoa > Chordata > Aves > Passeriformes > Monarchidae > Monarcha > Monarcha castaneiventris. The sequence continues at coordinate 6,625,938 of JAMPIT010000472.1, forward strand.
CACAGATTTCTATGGAAGCTGTAGCCCTAGTTTTCTTCATTCTTGCCCCATTAAAAACTCTACCATAATGTACTTTTTGTTCTCAGTAGCTTCTGTTGTTGTACCCTGCACCAGAATAGCGTGGGGTCACAGCCAGAAATGCAGGCCGGTGAGTCCCAAACGTGGCCCAACTTACTACTGCAAATGCAACAGAGTTGACGTCACCATGTATGGAGCACCTTTGCTTGGGGCTTCTGCCTGCCCAGAGGTTGCTCCCAGAAGAACAGCCACATTCTCCTTCACCTGTCTACTGACAGGTGACAGAGACATACATAAAGGTATATAACCTCTGAACAGAGTACCACACCTTGTAAATCGGGCTGAATGATAAAGGGTGCTTAGACCCAGAGGTATCTCACCCACTGCTTGAGCCCCCGAGGCACCTAAAGCAAGGCAGTGCTGCACCTGGGCCTCACTGCCTCATGTACTACAGAACACAAATGAGGGAACTACCAAACAAACGTGCAGTCAGCCACTACCATCAGAGATATGCATGGGAGATATAACACTGGGGCCAAACATATTGATATGTTAATTAAGGTGAATCAGTAGTAAGAGATGTCCATCACACAGTATAAAACATGGGAAAGCAGGTAGCAAATAAAATTCCAGGGACGTACATTGAGTTCTAATTGTGTGTCCTAGCACACAATAAATACAGTGCGTAACAGGGCAGCCTCTCTGCTGCTTATCCTTAACTTCTACAGAGCGATCGATAGAGTGGGGTAAAACGTGGCCAAGTGGGACTGGAAGCAGCTGACACACTGCTAGTTTTATCACAGTTTACCTCTGAGTAATTTATGTGCCCACACCCTCATACTGCCATGTTGTACTTCTCCTATCACAGTGTGATTTGAAGATCTAGTGCGTAACAAGTAACACCCCTGTGAGTTCAAGGGTTCCCTGTCCAACAAGAGCCAGGAGAAACATTCAGTATGCTGCTTTGGGAACTCACCCAAACACGATGCACATTCTCTTTTTGTAAAATAAGCTATATACAAGCAGTTCCCAAAGTTGCATCTCCGGGTCACTGGTGTTTTACTGGGTCTGAATTCAGCCCAGGGGCTGAATACTAAAGAGTTATCATCATTTCCATGTCCCATGTAGGGATCCTGGACCACTTGGTGGAATAAGATAACCTTAATTCTTAATATATTATGAAAGTTGATATGGCTCAGTTAGAAGAGATCTCATTATAATTTTGAAAGTTGATTTTAACAGCAAAGATGCTCCAAGTATCCAATGCACATTTTTAATGTTTAAATGATAAATGAGAAAGAAAAGAAAGTGATGGAAATACAGATCTGCATTTCCAAAGGCATGGAAGCTAATAAAGGAATCCTTAGTACCGAAGTAAGCTATGCTGAATAAGCTAGAGAAAGAAATTCTCCATCCACACAACAGAAACAGCCTGATACTTTAAGCTTCTCAATGCTACCGTCAGCACGCCTCTGCTGAGCCACTGTGAAAAAACTAAAAACAGATGGATGAGTTCTGCCATTTGATTCAAATCACACTGTTTCAAGAGAGACTTCCTGACTTCAACAAAAGATTATCCCAAGCAAATGAAAAATTTAAAAAGTAGTACTCTGATCTGTTTTGATTTTGCCATTTTAAGAAACATCATTGATTGCTTTAGCTGAATCCAAAACTATTGGTGTCAAGTATGTAACATAAATATCACCCCAAGCATTACTGAATATTACAAACAAAATTTATTATAAACCAGAGAAAACCTTTAGTTAAAAAGCAGGTTCAGGTTTCTAAGTGGCAAGAATAGATGCCTTGCATAAAGTTTACAAAGCCTTAGAAACAAGTTACTTAAAACCAGGAAAATGTGTAAGGACATAATTACTCTCAGGCAGCCATCATAATGAACACATTATTCTTATCAAGGACAAAGAATTCCCATAGCAATATCTTAGCTCAACAACACAAGTCCTGCATTTAACCAGATGATTCATCAGAAAGTCAGTCAGTCTGCAGAAAAAGCAAGTCCATCCAGATAGGCAAAGACGATGCCCAAGACAGTTCAGTAGATAAGTTATGTTTTCTCCCCTTCCCTTTAAAAAATGCCTTTTTCTACCTTAGTTCTGACCTACAGTCCTGTGCTCTTTTGTGAAACCCCCCATACCTTCTTCAGTTCAAAAGTTTCCCATAAGGAAACACATATCCTTCCAGATACATACTCACATCAACTGGGAAAAAAAAGTTAGCCTTCAATTTTTTTCCTTTTTAATCACACTATGACTTGGACAGAAACCCTACAATGCAAGACTTGCTGGTTTGCATAGGAAATAGACCCTATCAATCAGAAGAAAGCACATTGTTGTCTTGGTTCATTAACTCCATAAGCCATGCTTACAGGAATTCACTGCAATTCATGCAACAAAATCCAGCACCAACTCATGCTTAAAAATACAAGATTTGCGTTCCACTGGGATTGCAGGGGGATTCATAAACGCGCTTTACTTTTGATAACCAGGCCCATATCTTGGCACGTAGGGTGAAGAAACCTATTTAGAAATTTTATCTAATCAAAGAAAATTTCTACAGAACTTAGTTGAGAATTTAGTTGAGTCACTCCAGGAACCAAATGGATGGAAACCGTTTCTAACGGAAGCAATATTACCCTATAATCACTGAAGGACACACCGAAATAGATTCAATGATCCAGCATACGTTAAGCTTTTCTCACACAGGAGGAAAACACCCAAAAACAGAGTAAAAGTTTCAAGCTTTTCAGGAAAATAAATTTTAAGGTCCGGCAAACAAACTCTAGTTATTATTCGCTTGCAAAGTTTAAATTTCACCACAAAGGGAGCTGCATGTCACAAAAAGCCATGTGATTCACCAGTGACATTCAGCAAGGCGTATTAATTACATGGTATCTGGATTTTTCCATTTATTTACCCTTCTCAGCAGGTAAGGCTGGATCAAACTTCAAAAAAAAAAAAATCCAAAACACCTGTCTCCAAAAGAGATTTTTGGACAAACATCCCCACGGTCATTCGGCACTTGCCGAGGCCAGCGCTGCACCCCTACCCAACTCCTCCAGCAGGGCAAAGGGTCCGGCCCCCGCCTAGCGCAGCCGGCGAGCTCACCCCGTTAACCTTTAGACACAAACCCCCAGGTAAAGCCCAGAATGCCCAGCACCTAAGCCCCCCAGAGGGCAGTTCACAGCCCCCCGAGCGCACACGCCCCCGCCGCTGCCGCCCCCGGGCCGGGCCCCGCGGCTCCCGCCCCGCCACCGGCCCCCTCCCGCCGCCGGCCCCTCTCACCAGGTGCAGGGCCATGGGCAGCGTCAGCAGGAACAGCCACAGATAGAGGTGGCAGCTGTTGGTGAAGGCCCCCTGCTCCGGGTCGTGGTACCAGCCCCCGGTCAGCGCCGCCCACACGCCCTGCCCCACCAGCCGCGCCGCCGGCGACACCATGGCCGCCCCCCGCCGCCGCCACCGCCGCCCCTCAGCCGCCCGCCGCCGCCGCCGCCATGCCGGGCGCCCGCGGATTCTCCCATGGTGCCCCGCGACGCCGAGCATCCCGCCCGCCCCACCCCGGGCGCCGCCGCTGCCGCCGGGAAGGCGCCGTCACGGGCCGGCCCCGCCGGGCACAGCGCCCGCTCGGCCCCGACAGCCGGGGCCGCCGCCCCGCCGCCCCCCGGGGTCCGCGCCCGGCTGCCGGCAGCGCACGGAGGCCGCGGGGCGGAGCGGGGCCGGGCCGAGCCGCGGCGGAGCGGGGGCAGGCCTGGCGCGGGGGCGTCCGTCACGGCCGCGTCCCGCCCCGGGCACGGCGAGGTGCCTTCACAGGTGCAGAAAAAGCGCGGCACGGGGGCAGCCCCGGCCGCCGCCAGCCGGGCTGCGCGCCGCGCCGGCCACTCCCCCACCGCCGGGTTCTCGCTGATCCTGCCCGATACATCACGAGTTTCCGATCTGTGAGCTCTGCCCAACTTCAGTGCCACCCGTTTCGTGTTGAACTGAGCTGCGCTTTGGGCAGGATGCGGGGAAATTCCTCAAAAAAACATTCGGTTTCTTTCAAGAATGACTTCAGGGTAAAACCCAGTCTGCCTTCGTTGAAGAGTTTCACGCAGCTGACCTCAAACTAGCGGAGTGAGGAGGTAGAGGAAGGATGGAGGAAGCATAGGCGTGCGAAGTGGGGAGGAGTGGGACTGAAAAGGTGATGGAGCCGAGTGGAACCCTTGAGCAGGGCAGACTAAAGTCAGTGAAGAATGAGACATAAGGCTACCAGGTATGTTGTTACGGGACACCCCTGAAGGAAGGGGTGTAAGGGTGGGTTGTGAACACCAGAGCTGACCACACACAGCACTCCCCACCTCCCATCCCCAACCATCAGAAAACAGCGGTGAAATTCTAGTGTAAATCTCTCACTAGTCCCTTCTAGGGACTGTTCTACATGTATAGACCTTTATTGCAGTCAATTTTGTGAAGGATGCATGTATGTAGCCACACGGCTTGCACATCACCAAATTTACCCTACTTCAGTTGTTCCTGACCATGGCTACAGTTTCACAGACCAAACATGCCATTCTGCTGTGCTTTGTGTGGATTTTTTTGACAAAGTTAGGAGACCAAAGATGCTATTATAGTATTTGTGAGCTAATGAACCACATACCTCAGCTTTCTTCCTGATGTCGCAGGTGATGTGGCCGTGTGGGATGCTTGTGTTGGCTTGATGGGAGGGATGATACAGCACTATGAACAAGCAGCTGGGAGCAGGGGAGGAATGGCATCGTCTTCTTCAGCAGCACTGCCACCCGTAGATGCCTGAGGATCTACAGCCTTGGGGCTTGAGTACTTCCTCAGTGTGACCTCAGTGAGCAGCGAAATTTGGAGAGCTGTTCTTGAGCTGTATGAAGGAGGCACAGTCTTGGCCGTGCCTCGGGCGCTACTCCTGTAAACACTGTGAACTGTAAACTCCTGTGATCTTGCTCAAACTTCTGCCTTGTTGACTGAATTTTTTTTTATCCTTTGCAGGTCCTTTTCAAAGCTGACAAAGTTTGTTAAAGCAATGTAATGATAGAATCAAGTGCAATATGCAGCTATGAATAATGTTTTTGATGTATGATAATTAAAAATGTTAAGTTTCACAAACTGCTGAAGTCATTTTCCACAGGCAGAGTAGCAAATAATTTCCTTTACATGCACAGCTCCAAAACAGAAAGAAGGCTAAACAAGGGTGTAAATAGAAAGCTTCTTCAAAACCTCCTCTCTTCTGTTTTTTGAGACCTCTGGCTCATGTAGGTTATAATGTGCAATGCTCAGATTATGCAGACTGCAATTGATATTAGGTTGACTTGTTGTCCTGGTTTTGGCTGGGATAGAGTTAATCTTCTCAGCAGCTGGTACGGTGCTGTGTTTTGGATTCCATGTGAGAATACTGTTGATAACACACTGATATTTTGCTTGTTGCTATGTCATAATTGTCGTAAATCAAGGAACATTTTGTTTCTCGTGGCCTGCCAGTGAGGTGGTACAAAAAAGAAAAACTGGGAGGGCTCCAAGCCAGGACAGGTGACTGAAACTGGCCAAAGGGATATTCCAGACCATATGACATCATGCTCACTATATAAAGTGGGGGGAAGAAGGAGGAAGAGGGGGACATTTGGGGTGATGGTGTTTGTCTTCCCAAGTAACCATTCCGTGCAATGGGGCCCTTCTCTTCTGGAGATGGCTGAACACCTGCCTGCCCATGGAAAGTGGTGAATTAATTCCTTGTTTTGCTTTGGTTGTGTGTGTGGCTTTCCTTTCCCTATTAAACTGTCTTATCTCAACCCACAAGTTTTCTAACTTTTACCCTTCGGATTCTCTCCTTGATCCTGCTGATGAGGGAGTGAGCAAGTGCTTGCATGGGGCTTGGCTGCTGACTGGGGTTGAACCATGACACTTGTCCACACATCACTCAAATCTTTCAACTCTTCCTCATCTTTGGATGATGCAGACACCAGATATTTTTTGGTATAATGATACTTGTAGTTATGAAGGGGTCCTGTCATTTCCAGGTCAGGATATGTGTTCTGGACACAACGTAGATGCACAGTATTGTAGCTACACAGTTGCAGGAGTGCCAAAGATGAAAAAAGGGACTTCTTTCCTCTCGAGAGATGCCAGTGAGGGTCTGAGCCGAAAGCTTTGCCGTCTGTATGCCGCTCTTCGAACCGGTGCACTCCACTAGGTGGTGCCGTCAGGAAAGTTAAGGGCACTTCACACTGTTCTGGGTCATATTTCCATTATTGGAACTCCTAGGAACAGCAACTATACACCAAGATCCTGGAGTGCTGGGTGCTGAAGAAACATTGAACAAAGACTGACCCGAGTGATTGCTAGTGGATAGTGGCACTTCAGAAAGCAAATTTTGGAATAATAGCTCTAGATAAATATTTAAACATTTCACTGTACTGCAACCAATACCTTGTCTGACCCAAAACATTCCACACTTAATTAGTTCCTGCAGATTCTTTTAGATAACAAAGTACAAGGTGGAATTTGTGTGGCAGAACGCTTGTATTACAACATACTTTATGGCTTTTATAATAAGGCAAATATGCAGATAAGGGAAAGGCTTGTAATTACCTCTCTGAATAGCTGCAAGGCAATGTTATATTAAAGGAAATGGGAGAAGACTTGACAGACATGCTGGTTCTGCATTCTTTCTTTTTGGTTAATGTGGTTCAGTAAGTCACTTTAGCATAATTGTATTTTTGCGTTGTGTATAACTATAAATACAGTGGGATAAGCAAGAATTTATGATTTTTGAATACTGTAATTTTAATTTTTTTTTAATTACTGTCTTTATGTTCAAACCTTAGTTCTGTGGTATCCATCTGCAAATTTTGTGTTTATGTAGAGATGCACAGTGCTCTGGATGTAGGCTTTTGTACAAAACCTTGAGTGTTCATCACACCAAGTTATTCAACCCAGCAGTGCAGTTTTACACCTTTTCCTAGCCTTTACTATCCTTCTCGGGGCCTCTGCTGGCAGCAGCCACATCCATAACCACAGGTTCCACAGCACAGTGATTGGCTCCTGGCATGAAAACTCATTTCCTTCCACTTTGAACCACTGTTTCCCACCACGCTGGCGAGACGGGAGGGCGTCCCCAGCCCACACACTTCCCTTCAACTTCGAAGGAAACGACAACTGTAGTTTAGAAAGTGATACGATTTTTCCACTTAAAACCAGGAGAATCTTTACCCAGAAATAGCATTCTGGGTAAAACACAGCATTTGCTATTTTCAGGCAACCTCTTAATTGAAAAGATTGTGTGATCGCACCACACAAGGCTGGGACTCTCTCAGCTTGTGCATGGACAGGGTGGTGAGCAGAGAAGAGTTGGAGCGAGTCCAGGAGAGAGCAATGAAGATGATTAAGGGCCTGCAGCATCTCTCTTATGAGGAAAGGCTGAGGGAGCTGGGCCTGTTCAGCCTCGAGAAGAGATGACTGAGAAGGGACCTCATCAATGCCTGTCAGTATCTAAAGGGAGGATGCCAAGAGCATGGAGCCAGGAGCTTCTCGGTGGTGCCAAGCAATAGGACAAGAGGCAGTGGGCAGAGACTGATGCACAGGAAATTCCGTGCGGATACGAGGAAGAACTGCTTCACTGTGCAGGTGACCGAGCATTGGAACAGATTGACCAGAGATGTCGTGGAATCTCCCTCACTGGAGATGTTCAAGAACCATCTGGACACAACCCTGTGCCATGTACTCTAGGATGACCCTGCCTGACCAGGGAGCTTGGACCAGATGACCCCTGTGGCCCCTTCCAACCCATTCCGTGAGAGCCCGCGGGTGGCAGAGCAAACACGAAACGAGGAAGCTCAGTTTCTTCAAAAAACCTCTTGGGGTTTGTTCCAAAGAAGCCGCAAGACCGCGCAAGGAAGGCGAGGGGGAGCAGCGGCGGAGGCGCAGGCCCTCAGCCCGGCGGAGGCTCCCCCTCAGCCCGTCCCGCGGCTCCGCACCGACCGCTCCGCGCGCCGCGCCCCGCGCCACGTGACGGCGGGCGGCCAATCGGCGGGCGCGGGCGGGCGGGCGCGAGGCACCGGCGCGGCCCTCCCCGCCTTTCCCGCGCGCGCCTGCGCTGTCCCTGCCGGAGCCTCGCGGCGGCGGCGACCGGCCCGGGCGGCCCCGCCCCTGCCCCTGCCCCTGCCCGCGCCCCGCCCTCCCCTCCCGCGGCTCCCGCTCGGCGGCGGCGGCGGCGGCGGCAGGTGAGGATGCGGCTGGGCGGGCGCTCCCGCGTCGGCGGCGCTGCTGCTGGTGGCCGCCGGGGCTGAGGTCGCTGCCATGGCTCTGCCGGGCGCCGGGGCGGCGGCGGCGGCCGCCGGTGGCGGCGGGGGTTCGTGCCCGCTGTGGACGGCGCTGTACGACTACGAGGCGAGCGGCGAGGACGAGCTGAGCCTGCGGCGGGGGGACGTGGTGGAGGTGCTGTCGCAGGACGCGGCGGTGTCCGGCGACGACGGCTGGTGGGCGGGGAAGATCCGCCACCGCCTCGGCATCTTCCCGGCCAACTACGTGACCCGCCAGCCCCGCGGCGGAGCGGCGGCGGGGGGCGGCGGGCGGGGGGACCCCGCGGGGAGCCTAACGGAGATCGACTTCCAGCACCTGGAGCTGCAGGAGATCATCGGCGTGGGGGGCTTCGGGAAGGTGTACCGGGCCACCTGGCGGGGCCGCGAGGTGGCCGTGAAGGCGGCGCGGCAGGACCCCGACGAGGACATCACGGCCACGGCGGAGAGCGTGCGGCAGGAGGCCAAGCTCTTCTCCATGCTGCGGCACCCCAACATCATCGCCCTGCACGGGGTCTGCCTGCGGGAGCCCAACCTCTGCCTCGTCATGGAGTTCGCCCGCGGCGGCTCCCTCAACAGGGCCCTGGCCGCCGCCCCCGGGTCCGCGGCCGCCCGCGGGGGCCGCCGCATCCCCCCTCACATCCTGGTGAACTGGGCGGTGCAGATCGCCCGCGGCATGCTCTACCTGCACGACGAGGCCATCGTCCCCATCCTGCACCGGGACCTCAAGTCGAGCAACAGTGAGTCCCGGGCGGGGCCGGGGGGGAGGTGAGGAGGGACCTTCGGACCGCCGCGGCGGCGGAGGCGGCGGCCGGGAGATGTCCCCAGCTCGGGCCGCTGGGGCCGGGGATGGGTCCCGGCGTGGCGGCGCTGGCCGTGGCCGCGGTGCGAGGGCGGGCGGCCCGGCCTGGACGGGCTCCGTCCGGGAGCCCTGTTCCACCGGGGAATGGGTGTCGCAACTCGGGCACCCAGTGCCAGGAGCTTGGGCCAGCGGCAGGTTGGCTTGCCGGGCTGCGAGCTGGGTACGGACTCGTGGAAAGGTCGGGAGGAGCTGGGGGTACCTCCAGGATACGCAAGGTCCTGCCCTCTCGGAGGGGAGCTCGCTTAAAGCGGGATGAAATCCTGCGCGCAACCATAATTGCAAATCCACAAGGTTATTTTTAGTCTGATGCGTTGTGTGGTCCTGGCTTTTAAAACTTACCCAAGGAACCGAGCGCCTTGTAAAGAAAAGATTTAATAAGGGTGTCACTTCTGTTTCACTGCCGAACAATCATAGTGTTTCTGGTTTTCAGCGCATTCATTTAACATTGCTAAAATTTACCCACTTAGCAAACATTTAGGTGGCAAAGACAAATACCTTAAAACCAGTAGAAACTGTTGTTCAGACACCAGATTTACTTTCATCCCTTGGCATGAACAAATGCACCTGCAAGAATGAGGGAGTTGCTCAATTCATGCTTAATGGCTCCTTGGTCCATGTGAAATACAGAAGCATCTAAGATTTTGGCCACTGGGCATTTGGAAGGCTGGCTTACTAGAATAGAGCGTTTATGACTTGCCATTATAGTTGTGTTTTGGACTGGTGACCTGAAAGTGGAAATCTGTGTGTTTCCATAAATATCTGAATCCATGTCAACTCTTTCCTTTTTGTTCTGAATGTGCCAAAAGTGCAGCAATATGTTAGTCTATTTTTTTTTCCAGTTAGGAGTCCTTAAATAGTCCAGTAGAAATAAAAAAGCTTCATTCAAGTTTGAAGCACTTTGTTTAAGAGGCTGTGTGTCTTGAAGGTCACCATGCATGGGCTGTTAAGACAAGGCTCAGTCATGGGACTGGCTGTTCTGAGAATACTTTCACTATGTTTGATAAAGAAAGGACCTAGCTCAGCTGTGTTTGTGGTTCTGTTTGTAGCACAGACGATGAACTCTTGGACCTTTAGCATCATGGCCAACACCTTAATTTCTAGCAAGTGGTCTATGGGCAGCTTGTGCCCGCTTGGTTTGCTGCTATGTTCAGAGTGAGCTGCTGCACCTTGAGTATTTAGTGGCTCTCCGTAGAGTGGGCTGCTGCATGCTAGAAGCATGTTAAGTGACAGTGGCAGAGTTTGTGTCTGAAATAAATTCATAACCCTGTGGTTTAGCATAACACTGGGAGGTGAGTTGGGTACTGCTGAGAACTGATTACCATTATCTTTTTATATGGGTAATGGCAGAGCATTTCAAAAGTATACTTCTGATTATAACCTCAGCATATGGGCCTGTTCACTGCTTTCATTGCTAACTCCTGTTGCAGATGCACTTAACTTGAACTAGTTTGATCTCTCACGTGTATTTCTTAATCTTAGCAAAGATTGAAGACAATATTGAATATTCTAGGTAGAATTACGCCTCTTGATCATCTGGCTAAATGATAATGTTAGAAGACAGTGGTGCACTGGTGGTACCATTCACGTTGTTCAACAACATGAATTTAAAATGACTGCAAGTTATGGCAGTATCCCCTGTTCTGGCAGTTCATCCATTCATCGAAGATTTCACTTCATTCTTTTTCTGTAGTCTTTTGCAGTCTTGCACAGTGGGAGTGGAATGCTGCCAGGGTTGACTGAGCGACTTGCTTGGCGTGGATAGTAACAGTTCTGCAGTGGCTGTGGCTCCATTCCTCAGCAGCTGCCTCAGAGCAGCACCCATTCCTCACCTGCTCATCGCTGCTTTCCAGGCACTGCTACTGGTGGTGCTTCAGTGCTCTCCCTTAAGCAGCTCTAGGTAATATATGAATGTACCAGTTTTGTGTTAGCTCAGTTATTTTTGTTAAGAAGGATGTTTTTTCTTCCTCAGACAATAAATTAGAAAAATGACTGCCCTTAACACAGTGTGCTGAGGAAGGCTTCTCAAACTACTTCCCTAGCAAGCAGGCAGGAACTAATTTTCCCAGCCAGGGGAAGGGAGCCCCTTCTACCAGTGTATTTGATCCAGAAGGGGTATGTGCCTGGGCTTGTGGTTGGCAGGCAACAGCAAGCATCTCAAAGCTTGCTATTACTTCTCTCCATGCAATTTTATGGATTTGGGATCTCTACAGCATATCTAGAGTGGTTTTCAGTGATGCCAGATTGACAGGACTGGAGAGAAAGTGCCGCAAACAGAAGAGCCATGAGAGCAGCTGGCTTTTATTAACAGCAGTGACCATCTAGGTTTGAATGCTTTTGTTTCACTGGGCTCCTTTTGGGAGGTGGGAAAAGGTTTGTGTTTCTGCCAGAGTAAGGGAAATTAATAGGTGTACAAATGTTTTCCATTTTGGGAAGAAAAACTAACAAACTTGGTTGTGAGGGCTGAACAAGGAAGTAAATTGTAATTTCTCATGAGTTTTGTTAACAGCAGAGAGAGTTTCTTCAGTTCTGGAGGCCGTGTAAAATAATATTTACAGGTTTTTCGGAAGTAGACAAAACAAAGATGTAAAGGACAGGGTTTAGCTTTCAATATGTGTGATAAAATGAAACATAGCAACCATGGTCTTTAATGTTGATTTATGAATTGTGGGTGCTTTGCAAAACCTTGTGTGGCTGACGTGCTGAGAAGTTTTGCCGACAAAGATCATGGCCTGTTTTGAGGATAACTTCTTATAAGCAGTTCTTATGTTCCTCAATATACTCCATAGGTTAAGGACATAATTTAAGTTTTACTGGAAATAAAAGACAGGAATTCATCTACAAGACTAGACACTAATAGTTACATGTGTCTTTTTACCACATCTCAGCTGTTTTTCTGACCCTTTGGAAGGGCAGCTTTTTTGCTCTGAGGGAATCAAATTTCTTGCTTCTGAGCAAGGACACCCCATTAGTTACAAAACCTGTGATTGTGTAAGGGCTCAGCACAGCATCCCCTGATTATTCTATCCTGAAGAAAGCTAGTAATAATGTTCAGCTAGAGTATGCCACATTTTCACTTTCTGGAGTCGAGTGTAGAGAAAAAAGAGGTTTGTGGTTCTGGGGTTGATTTCAGACTGCACTACTTCTGCCTTTAAAAAAAATGCACTTTATCTCTAGTGCAGCAACCTTGTGTACTCCTAGGAAGCATTGCAATAAGTTCAGAATATCTTGCTTATGGCATAGACCTATCTATGATTACTAAGTTGATTATGTGTCGATTAAATGTACTAACACAGTACTGATAAAGTGCTCTGTGTTCACTTGTCCTAGATGAGTATGCAGGTAGGGTTTGGTTTGATATGGCTTTCACCAGCTCCTGCAACATGCCAGGGTTCTTTGCAGCCCTCAGCTCTGTGAAGGGCAATGAGTTTTTATTGAAATTGTCAAGGTCAGCTTGAGTTTCAAGTATTGTTTAATAAGAGCATGGAAGTGACAACACTGATGGGAACTACTTGGAATCGGAAGAAATCAAACATACGAGAGGACAATCCACTGTAATGTCATGTTCTTCATCATGAGAAGCAGTCAGAAAATAGAAGTAATTTGACTTTAAAACCTTAAAAGGAAGTGTGATGTGTTTTGACAGAACTGTTGAATCAGTTGCTTTTGATGAGCCAAGGTGTCCTGGAGTTTTAAAAAAGCAAGAACAAATTATCTCTGGTTCTTTGCTTTTGCAGGTTATTTGCAGCAGAATTGCTCAAGTTATGCTATTAAACACCTTTAAAATAAGATGGAGATGTTTTCCACAATTCATAAAACCTGCTTTCTCTCTAACTTCTCTACCTAGCAACTTTAGGCTAGCTGTTCAAGAAGAGGAAGAGTAAGAAACTAGAGTTAAGCCATCTTCTGAACTGATTTTACGTATTCTGAAATCACTAGGGTGCATAATTTGTCTCCTGTTTCGAAGAGATAAGACTTGTTCATATCACAAGTAGAGCTGTAAGAATTACTTGTGTGTTACTAGATGTTTGAAATTCAGAATCTTGTACAGTTACCAAGAGAATTCAGAATTAAATTATATTACAATTGTCTTTGGTAGTTTTGAGAGAGAAATGGCTTTTCAGTAGATTTGAGCTTCAATGTGACTTCCTTTGAAAATGAAGTTTCAAGATGCCCACTAATGGCAGTGAAACTTGGAGTTTTTTCTGTCAGCAGCACTGTGCCAATTACTGCTCACCTACTGTGGTGTAACAAAACTAAAAAACGTGATGTTCTGTGTCTCAGTCTCCTCCTCCTGGCACTCCCATTTGTGGAACTTACACTCTCATATAGGCTTCCACAGCTCCAATGTCCCTGGTGGGCTAAGCTTGGCTGTCCCGAGTGCCCATCTCCAGTGCTGGGTGACTCCTGTGCCTCCTGTAGCAGGCTGCATATGCTGTAATTGGTTTGACACTGCTTGTCTTGCCTGGCTCGCTGCTAGGCTCCTGGTGGCTGGTGTCTCTGAGGTCTGGAGAGGAGTGGATGTTCTTTCTGGCAGAACTAATTGAAGTTCCTCTGCCATAAGGCAACTGGCTTTCATAAAACCTGTGGGAACCATATCTTTGAGAATGTGGTATCACTTTGATAAATCCCAGTCAGGTAAAATAGTGGGCCAGAAGTTCTTTAGCAGTTTAAAATCTGTATGCTGTAGTTTTTCATGCTGTCTTCATTTAAGTCACAGTACTTAAATGCTTTACACTGTTCTTAACTACTTGAAATTGCATAAAGCTAGAAATTGTGCCAGGTGTACCAGGTCCCTATCCCATTTCTGAGAGCCAGTAGCCCTGCCTTGTGCTTTGCTGTGGAGATAATGCTGCTGCAGTACAACGTTAAGAGCTGGTCATACATCCTGAAGCATCTGTGTATAAGGAAGTGTATAAGCAGAAAGGAGCTCTGTTTTCTTTAAACTTGTTGGCTAAGTATTCTTGAAAAAAAACACAGAAAGCCAAAATCAAACCACCTTCATGCAAACATCAGTAGGATTGCAAAATTTCATTAATTTGGGAAACAACACCTGTTTTGAAGGTTATGCTCTACTTAAAGTGCTATTGGATTCCAGTAAGTTTTTCTTTTGAATGTCCTTATGTCACATGAAAGAGTTCTGTGTTTCATAAAACGTTGCTCCCAGTAATTTTTTTCATTATTTGATGTGTGCTCAGACTATGCAGATGGGGATTCTGTTTTTTGAGAGGCCCTGAAGGTTAGCTGGATTCTGTGGGAGTGTGAAATACTTAGCAGCCTTGAGCTAGAGTATTGTCTTTTTCTGGTTCATCAAAGGCAATGCTATGCGTTACGCCTATTTTAATATTCACTTGATATATTTATTTGCTGCATATAAATGTGTTGTATATTTCATGTTCAGAAAAATGCTAGAATTCAAGAGAGAACAATTTTGAGTAACTGATTGCTGCAGTTGTCTCAATCTACCATAGAAATAACTAAAGTGTTAATAACTATAGTGTTAAAATGTAGAGGCCTAATTTCCAGTTGAAGGATGTGTTTCAGCATTTTAACATAATATTCAGGAACCTTATGATTTTAATACACTATCCATCAAGTGAAATTTTGTGAACTGCTCTGTAACGCAGTATTTGTACAGTCTAAGCTTTCAGAGGAGGAATAACATCCAGCAGTTTATTTTACTTGTAGATGAAGACTTTACTGCAGTAGCCATTTATTTCACCTCAATTACTGTCCTCTGAATTTGCTTCTGTTTGATGTTTTTCTGTGTCTCAAGTCTGGACAATAACAGGTGGAAAAAATTGCTCATTAATTTAGAACAAAGTCCCTCAAACTTAACAAGGCTGAAGCATATTTACATGTAGTGCTTAATGCTGAAAACAAGACTCTAGGCTGAAACACTAGCTGTATGTAATTTGATTAATTAAAACCCCATGAACTTTTAATACCCCTATTTATAACTCATTTTAAATACAGACTTTCATTTTAATGTTTCCCCAACTATGTCCATCTGACAACTGTAGAGAGTTGTTTCTTATTTGGTGTTGAGACTGCATCTCTAACAGGTAGGATTACTAAGTCAAGAATAATACTACTTTGATCTTTCTCTGGATCTAACTTGGTTTCTCATGTCTTTCTTCTCTCTGTCTTTGTTCTGTCACTGTAAAACACCAAATGATCTGGTTTACAACAGTTGGAAGATTGGGGCTTTTTGGGGGGGGGGGCGGGTTTTGGTTTGGTATTTTTTGTTTGTTTGGTTTGGTTTTTTGTGGTTTTGTTGTTGTTGGGGTTTTTTTTTTGCTACTTTGTGTTATACTCATTCCTAGGAGGTTTCTGCAGGAGGTTCATTTGCACCAAGGTTTCTGGTGATCTCTTCATGGAGAATGTGGGGAGTAACATTCTAGTCTGTGTGTCATGTTTGCTCAGTGTTTTTGATGATAAGGAGTTCTGCTTTGGAGTAGCATTATAAATTGAAGTGTAGGACTTTGGATAAGAGTGTTTTAAATATTTGTATATTAAAGAAGACTTCAAGCATTACTTGGCTCAGTTTTGTTTTTTTTTTTTAAAGCTGGTACCCTAAGGATATGTTCACGTACCTTCCTGTCTCTGAAAATTGCACTGAGCAAGCAACCCATTTCCATAAGGGTCAATAGAAAAACAGACAGCTAAACACCTCCCATCAGCTGTTAGAATACTTGTACTATTTTTTAAATTCCCCTAAACAGTGAAAAATAAGTTTAACTGCTGACCATAACACTTGTTAAATGAGGTATTGTACTTAAATAGACAGACTTCAAAGTGTGGTTGGGATTTAGACATTTGTAGTGTTATCCAAGCATTAGAAAAAATTGAGATATAACTGAGTTTTCAGGTACAGATTATTTCCCCATCCCCATTGGAACTGCAGGGACAGGGCATGTCTTTGGACCCTCTTAGCAAATGTTAAAAGTTCCATGAAAAAGTTACGTTCTGCAACCTCAAAAGAATAGAGAAGTAACACATCACTGAACTGTATTTGGGTGTTGAATGCTGTTTGGTGGTTTCTTTGACCTTAGAAGAGAATGGCCTTTTGTTTGTAATCTGTAAGTTTCTTACCCCTGAGTATGAACTTTCTTCTAAACTTGCTTCAGTGTTTCAAGTTCTGAAACAGGCTGACCTTGTATGATAAACATTTGCAAGGAGTAATTGCAGTGTAGGGTAATTTCTGACCTTGAATTTTATTTCTGATTATTTGTTTAAATTTAAGGCATTGAAATTCGTTTCAATGACTTTCAGTAATAATGCTTCTAAAAATGCAGGAGTTTTTCTTTTTTTGTTTAGTTTTAGCTTTGGGATTGTTTTGTTTATTAGAAGCAAAATTAGGGCTTATTGAAGTAAACATAAATACAGATTATGTATAGATACAAACAGATAAATACCAAATGACTGGCTGTCTATAGTTGCAGAACAAAAATAGCAGCTGGTATAATGTACATTCCTGGACTGACATCTTAAAACTACATTTCATCATTTTACCTTGCTTGACCATGTTACTAAGAGCCTACCTCAGTCCAGTCACTGAAAAGTAAGTGGATTGTAAGTAACCCGCTTACTGCATATTAAATTAATGGTTCAAATATGGTAAATTGGAAAAATTACATATTTGTATAATCTCACCACAGAAGTATTCTTCCTTCTTGAAGTTTCCTGCCAACTTTAACCTTTTTGTGTGTGTGTGTGGGGTCATAGCTCCAGTTAAATCAGCCCTAGACACGCCAGTGTTGGCTACATAATCATGCTTTGTTCTCTTCATAGTGACTAAAATCTGTGTTTTGGCAGGTGTGCTATTAACTCAGAGCTGATAAGTCAGCCCTCCCTCTCAAAAATGTAGGAGTAAATGCTTCATTGCTGTGGTTCATTATGGGACAAGTTAACCCTTGGAACAGATTATATTTTAGTTATAAATGTTTAGGCAGTTCTGTGATTTTCTTTTCTGTTAGGATTAGATGCTGCTGTTACTCCTGAAACTAATTGCTTTTATTTCCTCCTGTATTATGTAGAAAGGAAAAAAAAAAATGTACTTTTAATTCATTGCTCAGTGTTACACTAATTATTGAGACAAACAAGCAGTTCCCTTTCATTTTCTCAAGAGAAAGATAGCACTCTGAAGTTTGCAGAGTTCTCACTTCAAAATAAGTGGTTTTGCTTTGCTATTGAAGATTAGAGTTCTTGAAAATGCACAGTCCTGAGAGGCTTCTGAAGAAACTGCAAGGAATGCAGGAATCCTACCCCACAGAATATATTTTGATGGGATTTTTTTTCCCTCGCAAGTTTTGTATTTAAAAAAAAAAAGTGAGCTCAAGAATTGCCTGGTTTTTTTCTGCTTTGCTTGGAAACAGGTTGTTTGGCAATTTTTTTTTTTTTGTTAAAACAGTAAGACTCTTTCAAATATTCTTTATAAAAGAAACTGACAGCCTAAAAATTCTTTATAAAGTGTAACCTATTAACATTCCTCATAGAAATTATGTTAAAGGAGTTTCATGTTAACTGATGAGATTCTAAAGGAACTTTATGACTAAACCTGACTAAGTATCTACAGCCAGAATTTGGATTCTTAGCTGTTGGCATCTTCAGAGGAAGTTTTTTGTCTTCAATTTATTTAATGAGTTCTTTTCAATAGTAAATTTTGTCAAAGGTGATTTTATAATGGAAAAAAAAACCATAGCAAAGCTGGATCCTATCTTTAAATCTCTGACTAAAACTAGATGTAAAAGGGTTGACCTATTTCTGAAATGTTGCTTGACTTCCCACTTGTTGCAACAGGTGATGCATCTATGTATTTATACTAAACTTTATTTCATTTTGATGTGACCTTTTTTTGTATTAAATATTCTAATTTCAACGCATCAAATGCACCTTGAGATAGATCACAAAAAATAAAGCAACAAGGAAGTTCGTAATTGCTGAGAGTAATATGTTATGACCAGGAAAAGTATGCCAACTATGTAAATACTTCCGTGTACTCAGAAGCTGTGTATTCTGATTAGCTTGAAATATCAAACTGCATCGAGTCATGTTCTGTTTACTTAAAAAAAAAACCCTATAAATCCAAGCCAAATTTAAATGAAATACTCATGGCTTTAAAACTAGATATTGAAAAGGTGATTTGACTAATGATAGGTAAGTTAAATTGTTAGTTCTGAAGAAAGGAACCTCTGTCAGCTCTTGCCTCTGGATGCCATTTGTGAAATTATAAACCTCATCTGCATTGCCTGGTAAATTCTGTATGTTGTATGACATATATTGATTTAGGGAATGGCCAGGTCTTAAATTTGGGTTAGGAAGGAAATTAGTATGTTTTCTCAAAGTTGCTCTTGTAGGAAACTGTACCTGATGGTTTATATATTGACTAAGACTTTTTATGCAGTTTGAACGTAATAGCTTTAGTTTGCCTTATATTTTGGTTTTTTTAAGAATAGATGAAGTTCCTTGAAAAAATCACTTTCATAACAAAGATGGTGTTCTTTAAGGAATAGATTCACAGCCACTTTATTCTGCAGAGTTTGAAACTAGAAGATTATCTTAGTCAGTAATTCACCACCTAATTGTTACCTTTCTCATCTACCTCCATTTTGGTCACTGTTTTTTTTAGTTTCTATTTTTGGGGGGTTTTTTTCTTCAGAGCTGCCTTTCAAAAATAGCAAGCAAAGGAAGATCTTAAAAGAAAGTAAGTGCTGTTTCAAATTTGTTCCTGGTAGATACCACACAACTGAGTGTTTTGAATTTTAAAGCTGTTTCAGTATTGACTGATTTCCATGTAATTGCAGAATTATGGAGGAATCGCTTTAATTAGGTAGTTTTTCTTAAATCTAGTATTTAAATAGGAGAGCTAAGTTTAATAATTTATTAAAGAGAGCTTGAGAATGTTTAGTGTCCAGTCTGCTTTTGATTTTTTGCTGATGTCATATCCAAATCCTACATTTTTCAGAATTTACTGAGCTTGAGAATGTTTAGTGTCCAGTCTGCTTTTGATTTTTTGCTGATGTCATATCCAAATCCTACATTTTTCAGAATTTACTGCGGATGTAGTGTTTAAATTATGATTATTTGAATGTCTAATTATAAATGCTTGTTACCTCTAGAACTTCCTCTTACAGCACAATAGAAATTTCTGTTTTGCATTACAGACCTATCTGAAGAGCAAGTGAAGCACAAATGGCATGCAGTAAAGTAACTTGCAGCATCCGTAGTCTGTGCCAATAACTTGTTAAAACTGCTTCTTTCTCTCAAGTTTCCATTTGCCCAAAGTTGCTTTAATAATAGTTATTAAAGGAGTGAAGGGGAAGCAAAAAATGGTGATGCAAGGTGTGTTGAAGCTGTTGAAATCCCTTGTCCCTTTTCCTCTCTTTCCTTCTCCCTCCATTTTCTCCAGACAGGCAGGTGACTCTCAGTCATTCTCATCCTTGGGTGCTTTTCTTGTGTCACATGCCCTGCTATAGGACGTGCTTTTCTTACGAGGTTGGTGTGTATTTGTCAATTCATGCTGTCAAGGACTTTTTGTGTCAAGTCTCGTCTTGTTTTGGCTTTCCAATTGGGAACACTTTGTTCAGGATTCTTTTTTTTTTTTTTTTAGTATGTGTTGGCTCCTGTGAGGTACATTTTTTGGGTTATTGGGTTTTGCATTTTTTTATCAAGCTGGATGTTTTTAGACAAATGCATTTAAGAACAATCTGTTCCTTTCAGTTAAGTGTGAAAATTAAGCACTGGTTATGTGCCTGCTGTAAAGGGACGTAGATAATAGAGGAGCACAGTATCCATAGAATAAAAAAGTCTCCTGCATATGTAATCAGTGTTTAAAGGACAAAATTCCCTTGCTGATGGTGACCTCTGAACTTAATCCAGTGAGACAATCACAATCTGACAGGTACTAGCTACAGAGATAACAGAACCCATCCTGGGAACCCACAGGAGAAAAGGAAGGTATTTAAGATGCAGTGCTGTATAAGCAGAATTTACAGTAGAGTTCTGATCAGTTAATGTTTTCATTGTGATAATTAATTTGTGGTTCACACGCTTAATTTTTGCACTGTAATTCTTAATCTACAGTTTAATAAAACTAGGACATGGCTTCTATAAGCAATGTTGAAGTTTTAATTTCCAATTACAATTGGAGCCAAATAACAGTTCCAAATGATGGAGGTGAGTCTCTTAATATGGACAAGGTATTGTGTTTCATTAACTGAATATACAGCATTTAATAAGTTTTTTTTCTTCCTGTTAGTCCCCAGGTAAAGATGCAGGGTCACCCTGCTGGTTTTGTTGCATGTTGATTTAGTGAATTAACAGGAACCAGATTTGCTTGCAAACAGTTGGAGAGGGAACTGCCTGGGTGCGGGGGGAGCAGAGACAGTAGCAGCATTGTCTGGACAATCTTTATTTGCAAGTAGAGTTATATAGCATAACAACTTTCTTTCTTCTCTAGTATTCTCTAAGAATGACTTTATCAGTGGTAGGCATTCTTACCTATAATCATAGTAACTTGAATAGCTGTGGTATTAAATAGCTTATATTTGCAAAACCCGGGGTAGTCACATATTTAGCGAACTGCGGATAAAGTAGCAAGAAATGGTTGGTAGCAATTGACTAACTTGGGAAAATAAGGTTGCTTAATGCTTAATTTTTAGTACCAACAAAATAGATAATATAAGGAGGGTATAATAGAAAGTATAAAGATGATGGGAGGGACAGAATGGACTTCAGTATTTCAGGATGATTTTTTTTATGTTTAAGCATTAGAAGATAGTTTGAATTCAGTACATGTAAACTAAGTAAAAGGTTTTCAGCCCTTTGCCTTGGCTTCTCCCAGAATACGTTTTTTACTTAATGATTTTATATGGCTGGTAACTGAAGAAAGTCACCTGAAAATACTGGAATGCATTGTTCATGCAATAAAACTAATTTTAACTGTATGAAGTCTTTGGATTTAGAAAAAATTCGAATGAAGTATTGTCTTAAATGGGGACTTTGGCTAGATAAGGTTGGAGAA
Organism: Monarcha castaneiventris obscurior; assembly: GCA_026261815.1. NCBI lineage: Eukaryota > Metazoa > Chordata > Aves > Passeriformes > Monarchidae > Monarcha > Monarcha castaneiventris. The sequence continues at coordinate 6,647,154 of JAMPIT010000472.1, forward strand.
ACACAATCTATATGTACTTAGAGACGAAAGGAAACCCAAGACTGAAGGAAATAACCTGCATTAAAAGAGTAGCATTGAAGAGCTTAGTTCTAGCTAGAGGTTTCCTAGGTGTGCTGCCAACTAAAGTATCTGTCCAGGCTTCCCTCAGGCTTGCTGTAAGTAGTTTAAGTTACATGAATTTTAAGAAATAAAAAGGAGAGAAGCTGAGGCAGGAATGTGAGCCTTTTATTTAGAATTATGCTTTAAACAAAGTGCTTGCAATTTAAATGAATACTTTTGGTTCTTCTCTAGGTTTTCAGCTTAGTCTTGAAAGTAGTACTGGGGGTATCATTCTGTACCTGAGTTTGGCAGACGAGTGCCCTGAAGGATCTGATTTGTCTAAATGTGCTATGTTCTATTATTTCTGCCTTATCTGTCCATATGTAGGCTCTTCCTTAATTTTTCCTTTTCCCCAATAGAAATTCAACCCAAGCTCACAAGAACAGAGACTGCAGTTCTTGTTCAACTCTGGCCACACTTGGTCTGCCACTTTATGCATATCTCACCTTTTGCTCAACTCAAAGAAAGCTTTACTGCCTGAGTGGAGAGTTTGGAGATGGGAGTGATGGGATGGGAGTGGCACAGGAAAAGGAGTGGCAGCTGGGGATTGATGGGCATTTTACTGGGACCTGTGCCTCCTTTTTGAGCCTAAATTCTGTGCCTTTCTTGCTAAGAACGTCTTGTGTGGAAACAGTTGTGGTGTGGCAAAGAGTTGTTGCTGGTTCTGTTCTAATTAGAGGAACACAGACTTGGGAAGTACTGGCTGGCTCCGTTGCAGTCTTGGGCAAGTGTTAGATTTTAGTTCCTAGACGTGTGCAGAACATCTTATCTGCATACTGTTACATCTTGAAATATTTGCATTATGCCATAAGATCAGTAGAAAAATTTTCCAGCAGTAACAATGATAGTGCAGAAAGCAAGAAAGTTTAATGGCACTACTATTTCAGGAACCATTGGGTTTAACAGGAATGTGTGTTGGATCTTGTGACTTTTTTGAGGAGTAAACTGTCCTTTACACTGCAGAGGAGGGCTGAAAGGGGGATGGGAGAAAAGAGACGGTAAAATTCCCAACCCTGGTAGCTCCAGATGTAGAATGGAGTTTAATCACAAGTGTGCCTGTAAGATGGACCAGCCAGAGCACCTAGGAAAATATTTTGTTGTTAAGAGCACCAATGCTGTAGGTCTGCATTCTGTTTCTAGGTACGGGTAACTTCTGTTTTCATAACTTTTCTAAACCTTTGTTTAGCCTAGCAAAAAGGACAAGGTCTTCTGATTTTATCTAAGTAAAAGACATTACTAGACCCTAACTATTCTATTTTCTATGTCTTCTTCAGTTCCTCTTGTTGGACATGTATGTGCATGTTTAGAAATTCACTATTTCATGTGAGGTGTTATGCTTTGTAAAATTCTATTGATACCTCCCTGTTTCTACTAAACAAACCATTTTTTAATGCCTTTTAGAATTGCATGAGCTACTTGCACAGCTACATGTAGCTTGCTAGTTTTCCTTCCGTTAGCCAGAACAGCCAGGCATTTCTTCTTCCTTCATCTCTTCTTTATAGCTGTAGATTTTATGATTGATCTTACGCAGCTTTGCATATATTTTAGTGTGATGGTCTGTTCTTTCTTAGAGTGGGCACTGCCTTCTGACTGTGCTGCCCAGGGTGGTGGAGTCACCATCCCTGCAAATGTTCCAGAAATGAATGGTAGTGGCACTTAGTGCTGTGATTTAATTGACATGGGGCTGTTTGGTCAAAGGTTGGACTTGATGATCTTAGAGATTTTTCTCCAACCTTTATCATTCTATGATATCTTATCTATCACTTTTAATACCAGTTTACTGCACAGCATTTGTAGGCTTTCATTTTTCTCTCGGACTTAACTGGCTTTTATCTTTAACTTGCTGATTTATATTTCAGGAATTACTGAAAACAGCATCTCTTGGTTGCCCAGCTGTAAATGTTTCTGGGCATGCACTGTCTCTTATATTCAAGGAGTGTCTGTTATATGGCACCCAAGCCTCCTCCTCTATGATGTTAATAAATTTGCTTTCCCCTTGATCTCTTTGCAGAAAGGTAGAGTCACAAAGAGAGATGTACTAACTCAGAATTTAGTTGAAAATGGTGTTGCTGGTAGAAATCATATGCAACCTTAAACTACTCGATCATTGTTTTATTTCTGGCTGTAGTGCATGGAATGTTTGGGTAACGATCCAAGGTGAAGTTTTACATCAGTTCGATGCAAAGTAGTTTTCTTGGACCAAACTTAATCTGCTTCGATTTTGAATATTCAGTAACACAGTATCTGGTTTTGCTTATGTGAAAATAAGTAAGGTGTTACATAAATATCCTTGTCCTATGTCCTATTTACATGTAGATAAGTAAGGATATAGGATTTTCCTGCATTTCTGCATCCCTGATATAATCTGTGGATTTTGGTGGGTTTTGTTTTCAAATAATCTTTGTACATCTAAGTATTTTGGGCTGTGCTTGCCAGGAACAAAGCTTTAATGTAAGTATGAACTTCCTTCTTAGTGGAAAATAAAAAGTCTGAAAAATATTGAAGTAAATCCAGAAGTGCTACACTGGCTCTTGCCCAGCTTAACATTGCATGTATATTGGAGCCAGAAAAGACAATTTAAAGGGTTTGAAAAAGAAACAAGGTGAGTGCTGACTAAACAGGGCAAACTGGTGATTGTAAAATGACTTCTGCCAGGTTAGCAGCCATCAAGGGCCAGGAAGCTATGGAGGAGGCAGAAGGATGCTATAGTAAAGGTTGCTAGGCTACTCCAAGGTAAGCTCTTAGAGAGTGCTACTCAGCTATGCTGGGCATTTTTACTGCCCAGCTGCTAAGTAATGTGTGTACAGTGTTGTTTGCCTGGCTACCAGCCGGAAAGGGAAGTTTGAACTGCCAAGAAATGTTGTCCCTTTGTAGGATGAAACTTGGTCACGTGCCAGTTATTACCTTTTGCAAGACTGGCTGTTTTTGGTTTCGGTCACATTGACTGACAAGGAATGTCAGGAATTCTGCTGAACATGTTTGAAATGGAATAGCAAACAATAGGTCTTTGATTCAAGTATAAAAGTATAAAAACTGTTGCATGAATTTAACCTGTTCTGGTGGTTCTCATTGGTGAGCTCTTGCTTTGTCTGTACCATTTTGGCCTAGTTTCTTTTGCTCTGTTAAGAAGCTTACTGAAAATGGAATGTGGGTTCTTTTCCTTTCATCTGGATTTGATGGCGTTTCTGAAATATTTGTAAGAGTTGTTAATCTCTACCAGTAAAAATTATTTCTTTCAATTGCAAATGCAAGGTCATCCATTTTTCTTCTGTAGGGGAGGGTGATTCTTCATCTGTGTTTTTGTTAATGGGTTTCCTATACTATGTTTGCCCTACATGCAGATAGAAAACAAATGTATGTGATTTTTACATGTAATTTAATCTTAATTTCATCTTTGGTCTTTGTCCCAGGAGATAATTTTAACAGAAAGTTAGAACTAACAGTTGCTCTCACAAACAGTGTCAGAGGAACTGAATGTGGAATTAAAATCACAGTGTGTTAAAATGATTTCTTTCCATCTGTTGTGTCCCTCCTTGTGAGCTCTAACACAATAACCCAGTTCTCTTCTTGTAACACTGTTTTCTGAAGAGGTACTAGAACTCTGCCAGTAATGTTGTCTCAGGAACAGGTCAGACACTATAGGATGCAGCATCAGAAGAAGGATAACTGACTCTTTAACATTCATGAAGGTGCTATGTGTATAACATAAAAGGGACTATATCCAAGTCCAGTGGCCTGTTGCCAGCTGGGGACTACCAAGGCAAACTAATTCCCCTGGTATATAGTTTCCCAACTTTGTTCTGGTTTGTGGCCCAGGGATTTATTGAAAATAAACTAATTTTTTGGATATAAATTCCCTATATCAAGTTGATCTCTATGAATTTGTGCAGATGCTTTTTAAATCTATGCGAAATAATAATATTCACTTACCATGCCAGGAATTCCAAAGTTCACCTATGTGTTGTGTGAACAGTGGGCACGTGTTTGATTTCTCACCTGCTGATTTTACCCAGTGGAGTCAATTTCCTGTAGTGATAAACTTTGAACAATTGTTACCTATAGTCTTCTTCATTAACAAGGCATTGTTATATAGATTTTTGTTTGCAAAGGTTTCTTTTCCTAGGGGAAGGCTTCTTGTCTATTAACCATTCCTTATAGCTGTGGTTATGTTGTTTTGAGCACCCTGCTTGTGTCCTTCTCCACGCCTCTTTCAGTTCAGTTACACACTTTCTGAGATGAGTAGGGGCCAGGATTGGGTGCTGTGTTAAGAATGGCTTTTATACAGTGACATGATGTGTCCTGCTTTGTTTTATCAGTCTTTCATAAGAATTCTTAACATTTGTTTTTGGTTTACTACTGCTGCTGTTTTTATTATTCCAGAATCTTGTTGCAAAGTGGATAATTTTCTGACAGCCTGTCATCAACTGGGATATTAGGATTCTGGGCTTTTTTAAATGATGTGATTTACATCTCCGGTGTATTTCTTGTGCTAATTTAATATAGGCTCCCGCAGTTGCATAAAGAGCACATGACAGTGTAGGTATTTCTTGGTTTTATAGCTTGGAATAGGTTAAAATTATAAAAAAACCATTTTCATGCATATGAAAATTGCATGAATAAAAATTGCAATAATATTTTCACAACACTAAAAGTATACAGTTTTCTATGCAGTACAAACTGTATGTGTAATTAATAACAGGAGCAGATATTTTTATTGCCATTGCTTTAATTTACAAACTCAATCTTTTACAGTTTTGTTACTAGAGAAGATGGAACATGATGACATTTGTAATAAAACTCTGAAGATTACAGACTTTGGTCTGGCTAGAGAGTGGCACAGAACAACCAAAATGAGTGCAGCAGGAACTTATGCGTGGATGGCTCCAGAAGTTATCAAGTCCTCCATGTTTTCTAAAGGAAGTGATATTTGGAGGTAAGAAGTTTGTCTGCTGATGACCATGTTTGGTGGAAATGTGTTGAGGGTTTTGAGAGACTTTACTTTTTTGGTGGTTTGCTGGGTTGTTGCCTCAACATATGGCCAGTTTAGCTCTTCTAAGAAACAAACGCATTTTTTACTACCTACTTCACTTGTTATACTTTTTATTATTCATTACTTACAAACTGGGGGAGGAAGAGGGAAAATGAAGATTTTTTTTTTTTTTTTTTTAAAGCAAGCTCTCATTAAGAGAAGCTTTTAAAATATCTGTTGGTCAATATACCCAACTGTTTATCTGGAGTCTTAATATAAATAACTGCATGCTCTTGATACATTAATGTATGACTGATCTCGTTTTGGTAGGTTTATTTTATATTAGATACCTGAAAACACTCAATCTGCTTAAAAAATGGACCAACCAATTATTACCTTATAAGTCTGATAGATAAAAATAAGGTGCAGACCAGAACTTTGCCAAGTGTTAACTTGAATTGGTGCTGTTTTTAGGAATCTGGAATGTGATTGTGTGTAAAAGTTAACATTAGGTTTAAGCTTCTACATTTATAGAGATTTTCCGTCCAGTAACTGGAGTAAGGAGAGTGTATTCAGCACAAAATTGTTTTAACTTGCTCTCTAATTTTAAAGGTGGGAAACGCCCTGTGTTAAATTTGTGAATTTCTTGTTTAAGATGTTATTGTGGATAATATAAATAATATGGCTCTCGCTACTGATGCTATTTTTGAGTGGTGTAGTGTGGGATACATGTACTGTAGAAAGATAATTTAAACTTTAGTTCTAATTTAGTTCTGTTTTGTGAGTGCAGAAAAGCAGTGATTGCACAATAGGCTCTAAAAGCTGTGCCTCACTTTGAAAAGTCTGCATTTGCTTTCTTTTTGATATGTTTTCTCAGAAGGATCCAAGATAGCTATTTGGGGAAGGAGGGGAGGACTTTATTCTGTTTTCTACTGCTGCTTTATGCATGTTCTGTATTCTGTAATTCTTAAATAGGGTCCTATTTAGCTTAGATGCATGATGTTCTACAGCATGAAGTAATACTTTTGGTATCTCAGGATGATTCTCTATCTGCACTGCTGTTTTGTGACGCTCATTTGTCTTGTCTCTGGAACCAATTCTATTTGCATCAGTCTCAGTTGATGCCCAGTTGGGAAACATCTTTGGCCTCATTCTTTTTTTTTTTCCATTCTTTCTTGCTTTTTTCTTAATTTTTTTTTTCTTTTGCGGGATGGAGGTTGGGTGTAGGCGTTTCCCTAATCAGCTGTATTCCATGCTTAATTACAGGTCCTGTCCAGTCTTGTTGCTGTGATTTTAGGTATCTGAGGGGGTATGCTTTGGTGCAATTATTTTATATTCTGCTGCAACATTAGTTTACATTTTTGGAACCTACAGTATTTCTCTTCTTCGCCTTCTCTTCTGCACGCCTCTCTTGTAAAAATGTAAGTATTTAGTTCAATGATGGAAGTCTAACAGGAGAGGTTTTTAAGTAGAAAGGCTGTGTTTTGCAGTATAGTTTAGACCTTCTTAACTTCTAAACATTTTCTGCTCACTGCACTGATCTATTCTGTTGCTTATCTTTACTCTTTCCTTAAAAGAAAAGCAAATAAAGAATACCCAAGTTACAGGAGTGGTTTTTGGTTTAAAAAGCATTCAGGTTACCAATTAAAGTCTATTGGTCTCTCTAAGATAAGAACACAGTATGTTTCAGAAAATTTCTGAACTTTAGTTACACGTACTGTGTGCTGAGGCTCCAAATGAAGTCTGCAGACCTGTTAGTAGGAAAAAAAAGAGCAATTGAGGCTGCTCATGTTGAGGCAACTCACACTTCCAGCTAGTCTTCCAGAATCTGCCAGTGTTAGGAAATGTTGTGGGAGTATTTTCATGCAGAGCCTTCCAGGCTGTATGTTCTCAGGTGTCATCATAGATAGCAGAACTAGTGCTTTCCAGGCCCTGCACGTGTATCCTTTTGCTTTCCAAACCAGAGCTTTAACTGCTGTATTTGTTTTACTTTGGCACATGCTTCCAAATGTCCAAACAAGAATTCTGCTCTTCCAACCCTACCCTTCCGTCAGTCATCAGACATTTCTGAGTGGTGTGTCAATCTTGGTTTTGTGTGGAGCCTGAAAGTGCAAATATGCCCACAGATTTCCAAGGGCTGATGGTGTGCTTCAGCAGTGGTCTTTACAGTAATGTGTGTCTTGGTTGTACAAGCCCTTGGCAAAGCCAGGAAGCATTACTGTACAGCAGAATTAGCAGTTGCTTTTGCCTGGCACATTTGTATAAATTTGAAGTGATTCATGTAGCAGTGCTTAGTAATCTCTGCTCTAGAAGATGGATTGTAGAGTAAAATAAACTGAGAACTTCACCTTCCGATTTTCAGCTCGTAAAATACATGAAACCAGCAAGTGTTCACTGGAGTGAGATATATAGGCTTAAATCACATTTGGTTGAAGGAAAATAATTTTAATGATGAAAATACTTAACATAGTTTTGGGAGTGTATTAGTTTTTGTGGTTTAAAAATGTGTATTTCAAGGACATGCCTGTGGCTTTGGCATTTTCTGAAGATGGAAAGGGACATGGCTTTTGCTCTTTAAAAAAAAAGCTGTTTCTTATAAGGTCGGGCTGTATGCATAAGACAACTGTATGTGAGCTGGTGACATTTAATACACAAAGTAGCTACTTGTGTAGTTAAGAGAGTTAGTAAGTAGTTGTTTTCCTAGATAATGGCAGATTAGTACCTCCCTATAACTCCAGCATGTCAAGACCATAATGTCTTTAGGCTTTCTCCTTGCAGCTTTTCCCCCGTAGTGCTGGCTCTTGATACTTGATATTAAGGCTGCTTTCATTAAAAGGCTATTACTGTGTTGGTCTGTTTAAAAGTTTACAACCATCCTCTTGGCACTGTTGAGGACTCTTTAAGATTAAAGGCTTGAATTGTATATGCAACTAAAGCTAAGTGTGACACAACTTTTTGTAAAAGGTGACTTCTTTTTAGTTAAATTTGTTTTGCTTAACTTCAGAGTTCATGCTAAAATACATACGGAATAGTCTGAACAAGGCAATTTCTTGAATTTAGAACAGTCTGTACTTGCTGAGAGATTTTTTTATGCTTTCTCCAAGACAGAGATGAGCTGTAGTTCAGGAGTATTCCTCCATCAAGCATAAAATGTGTATGTACTGTTGGAAGTGTTGTATTTGTTATGGTCAGGATACCACTGTTTTAAAACAAATTGGAATTCATTATTTTAACCTTATTTGAGTATACAATCAAGTGCAGAGATTAGACCAGAAAAATCAGGAGGAAATTATTAAGAAGCTCAAGACTTTTTAAATTCCTTTTTCTTTTAGCAGCAGGTACAGACTGTTTTCTTCAGCTTTCGATGAAATGTTAGCACTGTAAAATTTTTTTAAGTTTTATGAGATGCAAAAATTCTCAGACAAATAGACCATAGATAACAAAGCACTGCTGATATTTGTGCTGATATTGTGTAGTTTGCTGTTTTATTATTTATTAAAGTGATGTTGTAAGGTGTTGTATAATGCTGACTTTTTGTCGTTAAGCGGGCAGTGATAAAAAACCTTAACTGGTGTGTGTTCTTTTCCCTGTCCCATCTGCTCCACTTGAGGTGTCACTTCTAGTCCTAAGGGGTGCATAGCCCTCAGTCCCCCAGTGCAGAATGCTTTTCTTCTTGTGTTGGAGAGTTCAGTCTAGTCCTGCAAAACTTGCAGGTGGTTTCTTTGCACACTTGGAGAGAAGTGGCAAGAGCAATAGTTCATATTCTATTTTTGCTTACTTTGCCTGCCCACTGTGCTATTCAAAAGCAGCAATAGGTTGTCCTTTGTATCCTTGTTCTACAGGTACAAGTGGTTGCTTGGCAGGAAGAGAAGCGGAAGGGGTGTGGGGATGAGGGGAGGAGCAAAAAACCAAATCCACTCACAAAGCCCGCTTTAGGCTAACATTCTGAAATGAGTAATTCCCACTTCCACTGTAATGACTGTGAAAGCTGTCCATTTCAGTGGTGGTAGACCAGGAGCTCTAGAACCACAGCAGCCAGCATGCTGTCCCAGCCCTGTGTGGGGGCTTGGGTCATTTGAACAAGCCAAGAATTGGACATACAGACCCAAAGAAGGTAAAAGCAACACCCAGCTCTTCTTTGAGTGGAGAGCATTGCAGAAATTCTTACGGTTATTGTTACTGCAATAGGAATTCCTGTGATTTTTGATTTCTGTACCCGACACTGATAAAAGATCTCTTCATGCCACCACCTTTCACTGGAAACAATGTTGTTTTCTTTGAATTTTGTGAGGGCATTTTTTCTAGCATGGAGAAATTAGTTGTGTGCGTGAAATAATTTCTCAATCTTGTTGCATCTTCAGTGGGAAGTGAAGTGACAGGTTAACTGGCCTTTTTATGTACACGAGGGGATTAGAAATGCAAACTTCCAGATAAAGATGAGAGTTTTCTGTAATTTCTATTACTATTATTAAAAAAAAAAAAGAAAAAAGTATGTCAATCTAGGTAAATTGTTGTGAAATATATGGAAAGGGGAATGGCCTGATTGCTCTGCTGAGAATTACTTTTAATTGTTTGTTTTTTGGTGGGGAGAAGGTTGCTTGTTTTCCTGTAATTCAGACTTCCAATTGTAAGTCAGATTTATGTGAAACTAGCATTTCTGTAGAATTGGCTTCAGGCTTACATTTTGAATAGGAGTGCGAGCCAGTCTTAAAGTCACATCCAATTTGCTTAATACTATAATGGAAAGGTGCACGATGACAAAAGTAGAGCTGACTTAAAGGCATTCACCTTTGACTGGGAAATCCTCATGAATTTCAGTACATGGTTGGACAGATACTTGTTTGTCCTTGTGTTTCTTGTGTTCTTGTTTCTTTGTCAGAAAATAACTGTTAAAAAAAATTACCTTTTGTAGTTACGGAGTGTTGCTGTGGGAACTGCTTACAGGAGAAGTTCCTTACCGTGGCATTGATGGCCTCGCTGTGGCTTACGGAGTAGCTGTCAATAAGCTTACTTTGCCCATTCCATCCACCTGCCCTGAACCATTTGCAAAACTGATGAAAGGTATCCATGCTGTTTCTTCCTATGTATTTAAATAGTTATATTTTGGGGGTATGAGATAGTCATGGGGTTGCCAAATAAATACCTCATCTGATAGTGTGCTGTGTAGCAAGTATTTTGTTTTTCTTTACACAGCAGTGTGGTGTTACAGAGAGTTGGGTGTGTTTCTGAGGGAAACAATGTTATGATGTTGCATTTAAGTTTTTCATTAGCAACAGTACAGTTTTTGCTCTGATCTCACAGATTTTGTTTTACATGGAAATTGCATTAATTTTCCTAAATCACGGGATTATACTACAGATTAACACAAAATAAGATTAAAATCCCAAGGGGAAGAATTGCAAATGCCATTTTTCTTCATTGTTTCTTCCTGAGTGTCAAAAATGTTTTAGAAATAGTTTAGTGAGAAATAAACGTTGCTAATGGCTATTTCCTTGTGTTTAATGAATTTTTCTACCTTTTATATGTATCCCTTCTGTACAATATTGCTAGTTTTAATCTTTCAGATGCTAAAGATAGACATGAAAAAGAATTTACTATTAATACAAAAGCAATCCTCTGAGTACAAGCGGGTAGATGTCACCTCTAAATTGAGATGGGACTGGGGAAGTCTTGCAGGTAAAGAGAACTCATTAGGACTTGAAATGCAGTAGCAAGTAACTTGAAATTCACAAAGTTCTTCAAAAAGTTTTATGTGCTATTAAAAACTGACAGGATTTTGATAAATTCTAGAATGCTGGGAGCAGGACCCTCATATCCGACCATCGTTTGCCTTAATTCTTGAACAGCTTACTGCCATTGAAGGGGCAGTTATGACTGAAATGCCTCAAGAGTCTTTCCACTCCATGCAAGATGACTGGAAATTGGAAATTCAGCAGATATTTAATGAATTGAGGACCAAGGAAAAAGTAAGTTGATTTTTCCAATTGCATGGCAGTGAAGGAAGGGAATGTGTGTGTATGTATATTTATGTGATACAGCAGTTTTGAACTTCTGAATCACTACTTAGCAATGTACTCATGCAAATATACAGACCGTTGAAAAAGAAAGATGTCCACACCTGTCTCCCCAAAGAAAACAGGTTGTAGATCTGTAAATGTGGCGTTCTAGGCTCTTTTTTAAAATCTGTTATTCTTTTCTTGTATGTTTGTATGTATCACTTAAATTGAATTTATCCCTTAGCTGGTCTTTGACTGCAAATTTTTAGCTGCTGTTGAACATTCTCCTCAGCTGTGAGAATGAAAAGCCTTTCATTCTGTTATGTGACTGTATCCCATGGCTTCTTTTCCAAAAATGGAACAGTGCTTTTATCTCTCTTCTTGCTGAATAGACTGATCATATGGATGCCTTTCAGTGTTTCACTTTGGGACATATTCTTGCCAGATATTAATAAGGTCAAACTCCATACACATGAATCAGCAAATCCAATTTCTTTTGTTTATTACTCAGATTTGTCACTGATCTTCTTTCTCATGTCACGATATGTTTGTACTAACTGAGTACTCATTTGTCTCTCTTTGTCTTCTCTTATACTTACTTCAACTTGGTTTTAATTACCCAGAGTTTTTTATTTTTCTTTAGACGACTTGATAACAGTTGGAATAGGCCAGGTGTGCTGGAGTCCCTGTTAGAAATGCTTCTCGAACAGATTCCTTCTTTGTGAATGTTTCTTGCAGTAAAATTATTGCCCAGTAATATTTGCTGTTAGTTTTCATTAAGTGATAGTAGACAAGGAAGACAATCACTGAGATGCAGTGACTTGTGAAGAAAATTTATAGAAGATGTAGTACTAACTTTGACGAAAGCAAGAACTAAATTCTTGTCTTGCAAGTCACTGTTTGTAGCCTTTGTCCTTCACTTACTCTCCTCAAATGTCACAAATGGCAGTATGTGGATTTTTGGCTGATGTTGGGTGTGATACGACATATGTACTGTAGTATCAGCACAGTGGTATTAGAATTTACTGATCACCCATAAGATTGCAGTGTTAATACATACTTCCTATTTACTATTTCTTCTACCCTGTGCATTTCCCTCTTCCATTTTGGTTCCCAGAACTGGATAAGTTTGTGGTCTGCTCTGCCTGCAGTAGGCATACAGTGTGCTAGAGCTGAACTGTGTGCCTCAGTAGCTGTCAGATCTCTTCCTTTGCAGTTGAGTTATAGTCCCTCTACAGAGAGTAGAGGCTTCCTATTTTTACTTGCCGTGGGGTCACCAGCTACTGTGTTCACTTGCCTCAACCTGCCATAGAAACTAACTCTGTTTTTGGCCCCTCCAGCAACTGCTCAACCAGCCATTTCCTCTTTTTACTCTGGGAGCAATTGTTAGAGGCCTTCTTGTTGAGGTTTTTTTGTTTATTTTTTGTTTTTCTGGAGGCATTAGTCTGGAATGAGATTTCCTATCCAAGAAAAATCTGACTAAATCAAGTTTAGGATTAAATAAGCATGTGAAAAGGTTTGTGAGAAGAGTCATATTTTTGGTGCAAATATGAGTTAAGCTCAGTTAGGGAGGGGAAAGATAAAATGAAGTTTACTTTTTATATGCCAGAGTAAGTGCGTCTCCAGAGGCATCTACCCTAATGAGGTGTACTTCTTTAAGACTGAAAACATGTAACTTTGACTTACACAAGTTTTTCATATTTTTAATTTGGCACATTATCAATTTTGCTGTCAGCTACTAGAGAGAAAGTAATGTCTATAAAGTATTTCTATAACAATAATAATAATAATAATACAAAAATCCTCTGCATGGAGTCTCATTCCTCCTGTAAAAGAGGAACTTCTGTAGCTGGAGGAATTTCCTCAAGGGCTTACTGCAAATGAGTGGTGGTGACGCCTACTCGAAGGGAAGATCACAATCTTGTTTTGACAAATGTTCTTGAGCAACTTAAATATAGAATTCTTTCCAAGCTTCCTTACAATGGGTGTTTTAATTGTAGAGCAGTGTGGAAACATTGCATAACTAATTGCAGTAAGTCTGGTTTTAATTAGTTTATTTGGAAAAGAGTAAATACTTAATCTCTCATTGAGGAAACACTTTTACTTCTTCTAGGCTGTCTACCATTTCAGTACAGACCATCAGTTTTTGCCTGGTTGCTGAGCCTTATGGAACCTGGATTTGAGAGCTGTGAAAGAGGGAAAATCAACAGTGTCTCCTAATGTACCTTTACTACTGTACTAATCCAGTAGTAAAGATCTTTTCTATTAAAACTCTGAATTCATGTAGTTTCTGCCTTCAACCCTTGGTTTAGGTTGTCCTGTATTGAGTGGACAGGAGGAGGAGGAAAGTGAGAATTGGCAGGAGTCTCTAAATTAAGTTATTTAATATCTTTAAAAAAGCAGAACCAAAGCAAACAAGAACACAACCCAAAGCCTTACTTGCTGGCATGAAGACAGGTTCCTTTGAATTTCCAAGAGGCAGAATTGCCTTTAGCGAAACGCTGTATGTTAATTGGGTCAATTAAAAAAAAAATTTGTTTCCAATAATATGTTGAAACAAGCTCACTCAAAATTAGTATACCACATGAAATTTGTCAGTCATATCAATTAAATTTTAAACCCATGATTAGCAGTGTACGTGTGCTATAGCTGTAAAAAAGCCCAAAAAGTATCTTTCTGAAGAAGAGACACTTCTCACTGAACCAGTTTGCTTCAGTGCCAACCTGTCTTTTGTCATCCATAGTCTTTTTGGCAAGAACATTTGAACATCCCCTCGTTCGAAAACACTGAAGTAATATAGTTCAGGAAGTAGTTTTTTTGCTTTCACTATATGGAATAAGGAATTCTTCTGGCATACAACTTTGCTGGATACCCGTGAGCAGAAGTAGGCAGTCTGCTCTGAAATAAAAACGAAGCAAAGACAAACAAAACCAAGCAACACCACAGTTCTAAAATTGTATAGTGACAAAATTAATTCCTTTTAAATAGAAATAAAATTCTTAGATATCCTGAACGTTTAGCATAGCTTTGTTTCAAATGATGGGTCTGAGTTGAATTTCAATTTCAATCCAGGTGGAATTTACAGAATCATATGAAAAATATATGTACTGAGAAACGTATACAGTATGAGTCACATCTAGTTCTCCTTTTCCTATACTTTCAGTACAGTGTTATTGGCAATATAGACTGTAAGTGTTCTGTGTAACTCTGTTTCCTGTGTAATATGCCCCATACTATGAAGGAAGGTCTATAATCAGGGAGGTCTTAAATTTCAGAGATATTTTACCAGATTTTGGAAGCTGAAGATTAAGATAATTTTAAGATGCTAAGTTTACAGCTGTTTAGCCTTGGATATTCATTTACCCTGAGAAATGAGCTAACTTCCTTACTAAAGTTTTTCCTTTTCCAAAACTAAGAAAGAATAAAAGAAGAACAACTTTTCTGAGAGTGGTGGCTGGGGAGTCTGTGTGCTGTAATTCAGTGGTTAGTAGCTGTTTGATGTTACAGATATCTGCTAGATTTTAATTAAGAAACAGCTGTCTTATGACTTAGTTTATCCTATTGCACTAATCCACATTCAGTGTAGTACTGATTGCTTTTCTAGATAGAAAAGTGCTACTTAATACATTGCTGAAAAACAGGAAAGGTTAGAGAATTTAAGATAAAGGCAATAATTTGTGTATTCGTCAGGTCATTGGCTTTATGTTAAAGCGTAGGAGCTATCCAAGAGCAGCCCTCATGCTGTGCAAGAGTTTCTCATCATGTGAAATACTTGAAGCACATTTTCTGCTGGGCTGTTAGCTGATAATCTTTGATTGCATGTGTTGTCCCCACTGCCCCTGCTTACCTGCTTTAAGTAAAGTGACTCAAGTTCAGTGGTTGAAAGGAAATCTGTGTAACGCTTGATTCTGAATACAGAATCTTGGTTCATTCAGAATGGAGGACTGGCAGAAGACTGTGTGTGCTTGTTGCCTGTATATAGTGCATCATGAAAACAAATTAGGAAATACAACCTACTCTGCACTTCATGGGGACCCATGATGGGGACCCTTTTAATGCTGCCTTCGCATTACTACTTAGTTTTACTTTTGTGAATCTTGTCTTCAGGAGCTTCGATCACGAGAAGAGGAGTTGACCAGAGCAGCTCTTCAGCAAAAATCCCAAGAGGAATTACTGAAGCGCCGTGAGCAGCAGTTGGCGGAACGCGAGATCGACGTGCTGGAGCGTGAGCTGAACATCATGATATTCCAGTTAAACCAAGAGAAACCCAATGTAAAGAAAAGGAAGGGGAAGTTCAAAAGAAGCCGGTTAAAACTTAAAGATGGACACAGAATTAGTTTGCCTTCAGGTCTGCAATTTTTTAAAAGTTCCCAGTATATGTGATGATTAAATATGCCAGCTTCTTCAGCTCCATGGTCCATGTTTTCAGTGTTTTATGTTTTATTTTGTTGCCAGGTTCTTCTACTGTAAGGCACAGAAGGGTTTGGTAAGAATTGTATAGTTCCCTCCCCGCAAAGAAACAGTTTTCTCATATCATATTCTCCTGGAGTAGCCCTCATTTCATCTGGAAGAATGATTCAGCTAGAAGTTCATCCCATTTGGAGGGAAATGTCACTAGCACGAGAGCCACATGATTTAATACTGGTCCAAAGTTCAGACTTTTGTTATCATTGTTTCTGTACTGACAGAAAAGTACCTTTTTAGTACATGACAGAACTTTCTAACATGATCAGATATTAGTGCTGTTTGCCCTAAACTTGCAAATGCCAAGCAAAAAAACAGTGCTTCAAAAAGGCTGGGGGTGCAGGTGCAGTAGGTCCAAACTGCATGCTTACTGCAGTTCCACAGCAGTTACAATCTTCAGTGCCTTATTTCTTGTAAGGAAACCTATTAATAGCAGCAGCAGATGATTTCAGAATACTAATATGGTGTAATTTGAATGTTAGAGCATTTCATTCTACCCATGAATGCATTAAAATGCCCCCTTTGCAAAGGAGGTGTGTTTGTAGGCAGTGAGGGTCTTTCAGTTCTTAGGGACTGGTTTAGAGGTGCCATTTTAATGTTGCCACAAGATAGCACTACACAAACTCAAGGTTTCACCAATGGTTGGAAAGCCTTTATTAGTGGTACCAGCATCCTGGGATTGCTGGGCTTCCTTTTCAGTGGCTTCCAGGTTAAGTCTGTCAGTTTATTGCAAATGCAGAAAGAACTTGATGCTATATTAACACAAGTCTGACCAAATTGTAGCTGTCTGGTAGCTAGAGAGACACAAAGGGAGCAGTAATATTTAGAGTACAATTTCAGCACTTTTGAAATAAGCTTATTTTTCCTTACTTTAAAAATAAGAGCAACTAGGGTAAAAGTCACTCTTCAGCCTCCCAGACAAACAAGTTAGGTTTATGGTTTTTAGTTAGATTTATGCTGGATTGCAAGCTTCAGTTGAATATTTAGTCCTTTGTTTCCAGTTCTGCTTATATTTAACTTGAAATAGTAATAAAATAAAAACTTTCATTCAGAATAGCAATTAGCTCCTTGTTATCAAGAACATCCAGATGAGCTTGTCCTTGAGACAATTCTATTCCAAGAATAGTGTACAATATAATTGCACTGATGATGAGGATTAGAAGGGCATATTGTTAATTTAAATTTCATGAATTTTTTCCTCCTCAATATTCGTTGCTCATTTTTTTTACTACTGTGCTATGAATATTTGTAATTCTGTAGTTTGCTGTCATGATTTTCTGACATGAATAAGTGTGACTTTTCTTTGTTAATGCTTTTTTAAGTGGTGTATATGAATTACATGTTTAAAAAAATAAGGCAAATCTGATTGCCATGAGTATTGATTCATTTGAGATAAAATACTGAGGGGTATTTTTTGCCCCTTCTGTGACAACCAGGAAGATTGAATAACAGCTTGTGGTGTGGATGTGTCTCAGATCAGGTCCACTTGGGCCTGCTTGCTGTTGTTCATGTTCTTGCAAACCTATTACAAGAAGGTGTTTGACTCAAAAGCCAAATTGTTACATTTAGAGTTTTTCAATGTTCTAGTATGTCTATCTCTTACATGTATAAATAAGTTACATATAATGAAGTCCAATTCATCATATAACTTCATTCTAAGAAGTATAGCAGCATGTTCTTCTGAGAAGTTTTTTATTCAGAACATTAAAACTGATTTTTTTTTGCTCTCTTACAGACTTCCAGCACAAAATTACAGTGCAGGCATCCCCCAATCTGGATAAGAGGAGGAGTTTAAACAGTAACAGCTCTAGTCCATCAAGCAGCCCCACAATAATTCCTCGTCTTCGAGCTATACAATGTAAGTCTCCACTCACTTGATGAACAGAGAGTGTTCCATGTACTTACTGAAATGTTGGTAGTAGTATAAGATTCCAGGGAGATTTCTGTCTGATTTCCACATCCCTTGATCGTTTCTAACAGTTGCAACTTCTTTGGAAGGATGGATAATCTTACTAAAATGCTGAATAATTTTCAGTAATTCCAAATGATTGTGAGTGCTTTAAATAGTATTTTTACTTAATTACTTTGGGAACCAAATTATAAACTGAATGAATGAAACAGTGATGAATCAAAATTTATGACAATAGGCAAAGCATCACATTTAGAACCCAAGTAAGATGGAAAACAAGTTTTTATTAGGTATTGGAGTTGATAAAGGAAATGAAAGGTTCAGAGGGTAAGGGAGTCTACTAAGATGGAAAGACCAAAGAATGAGCCAGCAACCCAGCTTTCTTACATCAAAAGAGAATAAAGCTTTAAGCAGGTATAAATCCAGAAGAAATCTTGCTTTAGGTTTTCTAAAGACAGAAAAAAGAGACAAAAATAAAATAGTGTGTACATTTGTAGGTCTACATTATTATGTATACTGGTGACAGAAAGGAAGGTATGTTCATGCTCACATAGTGGAGGTACCAGGAATATGACCGTGTTATTACAGAGAAGCATGCATTTATATTTGGGAGTGACTTATACACAGACAAAACAGTTCCTACAGGATTCACTGCTTGCATTTGTATTGTCTGATCTATTGTGCAAAGTAGATTGTCTAATTATCCATATTCAGAGAGGAATGCCTTAAGCTTCTCTCTCTTTATGAAATCAGTGGAACCTGTTCCAGCTGATTGCTTATGGATGTTGGCTATCTTCTCTTGCAAGCATAGTCACCTGTGAGAGAGATTACTTCAGAATCTGGCTTTGTCAGCTGTAAATGAGGAGAAGAGGAAATCAGAATGCATGAGGATTTTTTCCATGCTGTTCTGTGGATAGTCTGAAGATTGGTTGATTTTTAAATCAGCCTGAAACTTTGTTTAGAGTTTGGATAGAAATCAGATCTCTCATCTCCTTTGGATCACCTCTGCGTTACGAAATCCTTTTCATTGTTAATGTCTAAAGGGAAGAAGTGATGTCTTCTCTGGCACTTCAGTATGTGTTTGAGCTGCAGCTGATTCAGTTGGCAGTGGGCAAAGACCATTGCTACCCTTGTGGATAAAGGAGAGAGGTGAACAAACCCTGTCTTGCTTTTCTTAATGAAAATTTGAGATGGGAGGAAAATTAAGTGCATTTTTTTTCAGGTGTTAGCTGACAGAGTATCTGTGTTGCCAATAGTTTCCTGTCCTCAAACTGTGGTGGGTTTTTCTGGTTGGTTGGTTTGCTTTTCTTTTTGCAGAAAGGTAAAGAAAGGCTTTTCTTAGTAAAATGTCGTAATTACATATAAATTATCTCATTTTATCTTTGATTCTTCTTGCTCTGCGAGGAAATGCTTGGAAATGAAGCAAATGTCAGGTATTGGCATGGTTCTGAAAACTTGAGTTTTCTGTTTGTTTTTTTAATTGCATAGCCTTGTGTAAGCTATAGCAGTGCCACTCCTTGCATGTGTGCTAAGTGCCATTGGGGATTTTTTTTCTTTTTTTTTTTTTAATTTGAACAGACATTTTTATTCATAGGACTTAAACATGCAGGACAACATACAGGCTGTTGTTTAAAAGAAGTACCTGTCTGCTTCTGAGTTTGGATCCTTAGGTTTTTGGGTAAAAGCTTATCAGATATCTCAGGATTATCTAGCTGAAACAATTTACCTTCCACACCCATCTGCACCTGTGCAAAATAAATTCCCTTTCCCACAATAATGTTTTATCTTGATTTAACTTCAAAGTGTCTTTGTTTCAAGACGACTTGCTCAAATACAGGTGATTTGAACAGGCATATATATAACAACTGCTTACTTGGCTGCTTCACTTTGTCATGAGCGAGTCTAACTTTCAAATCTAAACATTAAGTTAAAAGAAAAATCTAGTTAATTTATTTTAAAGCAAATTCTGCTGATTTTGAAAGGCCTTATGAAAGGAGGAGGAAAACCACTAAGGTACATATTCCATAGGAATGTGGTTGAAAATGAGAGTGTAAGGTAGGCAAGTGTAGTGCTGTGCTACAGGGTGAGCTGTGCTGGCCAGAAGGTGTACGGCGAGGAAGGAGGAGAATCTGGGCAGTGAAGGAACAGCAGAACCATGGACATGTAAATGCCACCTCATTTATCATGCTGTTACAACTGGCCACGTTGCTTTTCTCCTAGGTCTCTCCATCATATCTCTAAGCATGCCATCATGGTACCAAGCTAATGCTTCAGTTAGCCAGTGGCATGTGAAAATCTGCCTTCCCAGGTTGTGTCCTATAAAAAGGATCCTTTGTACCCTACCGTAAAAACCCATCATCAGAAGATGCTTCATGCCTTTATAGACCCAGGATTTATGACCTAAAGACAAAAATATGAGGGAAACAGTTCTGTTTCTGAAATCAATTTGACTAAGATCTCTACCACATTCTCTTAATTTTTCCTCAGTGATTCCAAAAACAGATACACACACAGCTAATGGCCGAAGAAACAGTGTATATGTGTACCAGCAAGATGTAGATATCACAAGTGAATATGAACTTCCCAGTGGGGTTGTGAAAAAAGGCAAGATTTCATTATGTTTCCAAGGTGCTGGTTCTGTTTAATTTATCAGCTGAGACAGTGACAGACTAAGCATTTAATGGAGGCTAGACACTTAAAAGTATAATTCGTTTTGGTGTAGTGAGAAAGAAAATGTTAATCATGGTCACAATTGGATTATTCTGTTTCATTTGATACCAGTTGTCCACAGAATATGTCTTCTTCATTGAATTTAAGTGCTCAGTCTAACTCACTTGTCTGAATTACCTAAATATAAGGTTCTCATTAAAGGAAGCATGGAAAATATGATTGCTTTGCTGCTTTATCTTTAATCTGGGTCTCTTGTCAGCTCATAAATTACTTTTCTTTCTTGTTCATCTTTTTGGATCAGTGAAGTTTGCATGGTGGTTTCTGTAAAAGAAAAAAAAAAATCTCAATTTTTTTTCTACTCCTATGTGTTACTGTGTCCAAATGGTTTTGCAGTGCAGAAGATACTCTGTCAAAATATTTTGCTTTTAGAAATAGTATTTATGTGTGTGGGTTTTTTTCTTTTTAAATCCAATTTCTAGTGACTTCGGATGAAAGCAACAGAACTTGGGGAAGGAGCACAACTTACCACCAAGAAGAGTTTGAAGATGTGAAGAGAAATTTTAAAAAAAAAGGTTGTACATGGGGACCAAGTTCAGTTCAAACAAAGGATCGTGCAGATTGTAAGGACAAGTATGTCTACTGCATTTTGGTATTTTGATAATACTAAAGCATTCCTGGTAACTGAATCACTGGCATAGGTAGTGAGTGAAAAAAGTTCTGCTGTTTCTACTTACAGCAAAAACTCCTACCTTTTAATTCATTTAGAAATTACATTAATAATGAGTAGCTCTCCCAGTTAGACTTGAGGATAAAACACCTACTTATGTTAAAGTTTTATTGATTCTTTTTTTACTCTATTACCCTTTATTTCTGTTTTTGAGATTTGTAACATACTGGGATGCTGAGCTACCAGTGCATACCAGACATTCATGGCCTGTCTTTCTTGCCCTTCCTCACATTGCTTTGAGGAATTGCAAGCAGGGCCCCCACTGGGTACTTTCAGTATGATTAAGTAAGACTGACTGATTTGGCATATGAGAGACACAGTTCACACCAGCAACATCATTTATGCTTATGAACAGAGGGTGAAAGGCTTATGAAAATCAGCTGGACAGCTTCACTTTCAGATTATTTTTTCCAATGGCTTAAAACTAGAGATTAGCAGCTTTTCTGAAGTAAGAAATTCTTTCCTTTATTTCTCTATTATATACAATTATTTATAGTGCCTTTTTTTATTTTTTCCTGGTGGGGATATCCACTCATTTACCTGTGTCAGGAGTTGGTTCCAGATGATAGTTGAAACTAGCTTTATATTATTTTTGTTTGTTTTAAAGTCCCTATGTTTAATAAGCTTTCAATACTCACATAATTTCTTCGACACAATGAAACTTGTCTGGGTTTTCACAAACCTGTATTGTTCAATAGGTAGCGAAGGCCCATTTTTCATTGGCTTTTTTTTTAGGTGTAAAATTTTTATTGTAATAAGAAGACCTGACATTAAGGCACGTTTGCATTTTTAATTATATGCTTCAATGCTACTACGTCTTTTTTTCACCTTTGGAAAGGTTTTCAAGTTATGTACTAGAGGTTTATAGTTTGAAAAGAAAGTCATTTTCTCACAAACTTTATGTGAGCATGGTATCTGTAATCTCAAAATCTATTGTTATTTCAGAGTAAGACCCCTTTCAGATGGCAGCAACCCTTGGTCAACTGTTTTAATGAAAAATCAGAAGGGTGTTCCCTTAGCTTCACTATTTGTGGACCAAGGTAAGAGCTATTTTTGAAAAAGTGAAAGTAGCCATATCATAATATTAAGATTACTTCCAATGTTATAAATTATATTGCTTGAATTCCTTTAAGGATTATGCAGTGTATTATAGGAGTAATCATGCTGCCAACCATTTTCCTCTGAAAAAAACCCCTATATTTACATCATTAGCACCTAAGAAATATACATGGTCTGTGAGCAGAACCATAGAGAGATTTTTGCCATGTTTTTGAGTTGCAGGCTGCTCTGTGTATGAGATCTGCAGTCACCACTTTTTTATTTCTTTTAAAAAGAACCCAAATCAATAGTTGTCTTGACATTTCAGTAATCATTGATGACATTGTTGTGGGATCTGTGTAGTTGTTGAAAAAATACATAGTTTTTTAGAAACCTGTAAACCCTGATGTATTACCAGATACTAGTTCCCTGTTGTTTTGAATGAGACCTATTATCTAAATTTTCAAGAAAAGAAATTAGATTTCAAATCTTGTAATGTTTTAGACAACATGTTGCAATAGCAACAGGTAAATCACAACAGGTAAAATCACAAGGAAAAAATCACAAGGAAAAAATTTTACAACAGGTAAAATCACAAGGAAAAAATTTTACAGGTAAAATCACAAGGAAAAACATAATTGTTCCCCTTAGGGTCAGGAACATAACAGCTGTGTGTTGCTTTTTATGTCCGTTACTATAATGGGCTGTGACTATAAAATATTCATAATAATTTTAAAGTTTGCACGCTCTCTTTATATACTATGGGTTCTCTTATCTGAGAAAATTGACTTACCAGTGTCAGGAAAAAAGCCTGTGATATAGCCTGGTGTCTGTAGCAGCAGCTAGATTTATGCCATCTGGAAGAGGAAATAGTAAGCTGCTTGTACACCGCTGGAAAAAGGCACTTTAATCTTCATGTATACTGGTAGGGGTATAAATCAGGGCTTCACAAATAGTAATTTTGTAGATTTATTAGCTTACTACTAAAACCCTGCATACAAATTTAACATATTTGAATTTCAAATACTTCTGTGTTTATTCTCTACCATTTAGTAGTTTATAGTAGAGTAACACATGTAAGTCAAATAATACCTCCTTTTTATTTGTCATTAGGTGTAAGACATCAAATTTACTTTTTACTCCAGACCACCATGACCTAATGAATTAATTGGAAAAATTTCTAGTAGCTGACTGGATTTTAAAACTCAGCTTAGTTGAAATTATTGCAAAGAATTTATTCCAGATTTTGTAGTTTGTATATAGTAAATTACTTCTCTGTAATCCATACACAGAAATATTTTCTGTGGTTTTTAAAAATCACTATCAAAGTGTTAAAAACACCAAGAGGTTTAGGCGTAGGATGTGTTTCTGAAACTCAAAATGTGAGTCTGAGCTTCTGACAGCATCTAAATGGATTGTGGTGTCCTTCAAGGTTAACACTTGTGCATTTTAAAGGAAATGATTATGTACATATGCAGACATGCTAAGCAGTTGAATTGCAGTCTTAAAGGATACCGTGCTGTTTTACAGGTGCATGTACTGATAAGAAACTTATCTCTGAAGGTTTGGACAGTAAAAGACCAAAGCCAATTAAGTTGCCCAATCAGGCCTATATTAATCTACCTCTTTGGAAAGATGATCAGGGAGAGAATACAGTAGAACACGAGAGCTTTGAAGAAGGAACCTCTGCTAGTTCTACCAATAGTACTCCTCAAATGACACCTACAAACAGTCTGAGCAGGACACTGCACAAAAAGAAGACTGATTCAGTGCTATATGGGTGTGCTGTCCTCCTTGCATCTGTTGCCCTGGGCTTAGATATCAGAGAGCTGAACAAATCACAGGGTCCAGATGAGCTCTTGCCTAAAGATGAGAAGAAGAAGCGTGATGGAATATTTCAGCGTGCTTCAAAATTCCGCAGGAGTGCCAGCCCTACGCGACTGCAGTCCAAGAAAGAGGAAACAAGTTCTCCATCCCTAAGTCCAGCTGCAGATACTGTGAATCTTCTCTCTATGCCCTCCATTTCCACAAAATGCCTACTTCAACCTGACAGTGATGATGCTTTTGTAAGCACTGTGCTTGGTGATTGTGGTCGATGTAGTTCCACTGACAACTTTTCATCTCAAACTTCTGAAAGTAAGAGAGAACAGAGGACACAGCTGGCTCCTAACACAATTTCGACACGATTGAAAAACCAGCCTTTTAGTCTTGGTCTGAAACAAGAATCTCAAAATGTGCCAAAAGATTCCTCCACAAAGTTAAGTATGTTGGGTCACAGACGAACCTTATCAGATGGGAACCATTTTCAGACCACAGGTGGGTAATTAAGAACTTCCATGAATCTTTAAGTTAAGCTGCTGATAAAAATTTAAACTCAAAACAATGTCTTTAAATCTGGTTTACGTTTAAATGGATAAGCTCAAGGTCAATGAGTTTTTGAAAAGAAGTTCTAAATTTCAGTACTGATATTCTGGGGTGGCTTAAATGTAGTATTGTTTGTGGTACTCAATGCATGTGTAATTCCTCATAATAACTGGAGAAGTTGATGGGGCTTTATTTGACTATTAATATTCACCCAGTTATTGGGGGATTAGTGGTTTCTCTCTACATCTCTTCTGTAGCAATAAAAAATAGATTGTGATTGCTGGTAGTAGTGAATATAGATGCAAACACATTACTTGAGCACCACTGGTGTTGTCTTAGGAGATGCTCCACAATGTACAAACTTCTTAATTTTTCTGGTGGAAGAAAAGCCACTAGTGTTTATGGCAAGCCAGTTTTACAAATGGTAAAGAATTCAAGAAGTCACATAGTTAAAATCTGCATTATTTTGTTCGGGCTTTCTTTCCCCTAGCTAATGGAGTTGCTTTAACCAATGATGTCTCCAGACTCCCGGTCCTTTCAGTTGCTGGAACTCTGCCCTCTCCATCTTTTCAACAAAGAAGCAATCACAGTGGTGTTTCAAATGAAAAGCAAAGCTCTGTCAATACTATCTCGAGGCCTCGACCTTCTTCTCTAAGAAGTAAAATCGATGCATGGCAGATTATTCCACGTATTATTAAACCAAACTCTAAAGACTCTGAATGTTTAGAGGGCAATGTAGTTCCAGATGTTAACTTCTTGCCAGATACCGAGGAAAGAACTAACTGCCACATGCCCTCATTACTTGATATGGACGTGGAAGGTCAAAACAGAGACTGTACTGTGCCTTTATGCAGAATGAAGAGCAAAACCTGTCGGCCATCTATATATGAACTGGAGAGAGAATTTCTGTCATGAGTGCCTTTCATCTAAAAAATGTTTGCTTCATAAAGGGGAACAAATACAAAATTCTTGTCTAACACTTTGTGCTGCTGTTTTCTGATGTACTGTGACAAATAGTACCAAAATTATTAAAATGGGCAGCTAATTAAGTGTAGTAGGTGCCTTTTTCAAACGTTCCTTGGAATCCCAGCTAGTAACTCTAAAAGCACAATGCTGCAAAATAGTGTTCTGGGTGAACTTCATAACTATAATTTGAATGACTAAAATAAAATGCCCACCTCCCTCTGCAGTGTCACAGAAGTTTTCTTTAAGTTTGAAGGATTTTGCTAGAAATTTAACTTTCTCACATTGGAAAAATGAATTACATATAGAGTGAGGTTGTGTTCCGTCAAGGAGAGTTTCACCTGGGACGTGGTGGTCTGCAGCTTGCCTCTGTGGCCTATAGGTTCAGGGAGAGGGACGAGGGCTTTAAGGTGCTGGTACAGGAGATTCTGTTCACTCCTCGTTAAGGAGGTGGTTACTTGCTGGCATTTATACTGAAATTGGTTAAGAACCAGCAGCTGAATTTGCAGTTTTTGCCCTTGGTTATTGTTATTGTGAGAACTTTCAACTGCGTGCATTAGTTTCTCCAGAAAGTTACACTGCTTGTATAAACATTTCGGTTTCAGCCACCATATCGATTTGAGAGGGTAAACTTCAGTATTGCGATTGGAGTAAAGGTATTTGACATACTTTGTAATGTGAAACAACATTCCTTGTAGGTAAGGATACACTGGAACGTAAATATTTGTACTCTTAACCTTTTGAAGACTACAGTGTTTGCACTGAAAGCAATATTCTTGCGTTTGAATTTTTCATTGGTGGTGGAGGGGTTTGCACCCCTTCTTGTTTTTTAAACTCTGCTGCACCTTGTCTTGAAGAAAGTTGGTGGGTTTTAAGGATAATTGGTTACAAGTGAGCCAATGGTGCGTTTTATTGCACTTAATTTTCAAACTGCTATAATTTAATATTAAATCTTTCAGTATAATCTCTGTAGCTTTTCTTCCTAAGGTACAACTGAGTGCCTGCTTATTGGTATTTCGGAATCAAAGGACAGAAACAGATGTGCTTGACTGGTTTTCAGTGATAGAAAGTTCCCAGAAAATTCCAAGTAGTTAATTGTGGGGGGAAGAACATTTTGCTTTGATAACGCTGGTAGTTTAATTTTTTACAGTATCACTGAGTGAATGATTAAATAAAACTGAATCTGCAGTACACTACCCCTGATGAAAGCAGTTTTAGAATTAAAGGAACACCCCTCATTACCAGTATTTGAAGTCTTAATTTTGCAGATCATTTGACATTTAAATAGTTTTCATAAATAAAATTAGATAATGTTAGACTAAAACTACTGTGTTCCCATCAGAATACTGTTTTGTTAAGACCTGTGTTTAAATGTTTTCATCTCCTTTACTCTGGGATCTGGGAGTTCAAATAGAATACACAGTTGCTAAAAGCTTCAGAACCAAGGGATTAAAAAAGGAAGTTTTTCTTCTAAGACTGGTATACACTGCAGTGTCCACCTTGAAGATGGCATACAATTATACAAATGAAATTGTGAAGTCTTAATCACACAGAGCAGAACACAGAAAATGCAACTTCCCAGCTCTCAAAGTAAAAATAGAAAAGAATTTCCTTAAAGTATTAGTTTACCAAAAGTAAAGACAAAACCACTTGTTGTCTGTAAATCTAAATGCTTGCATAGCAGATTATTACTATATTTTCTTCAAACCTGTTTCTGTTGCAGTATTCTTAGTTTTTTGTCAACATGATTCAAGTTGCATACTGTTCTTTGTCTTCTGTTTAAACTTTCATTTTATCAGAACACTTTAATAGATGGTCTGTCCCAGTTTTAATACAAAACATTTTCATAAAATAAAGTCATGAATCAAATTTTAGGTATAGATTGGTAGCACATTTACCTCCAAAGATTAACTACAATTTTGGAGCATTATGTATATTTCAACTCTTTCTTGATCAATTATTCCTGTGTAATACTGAGAGAAAAGGAGCTGATTGTATTACGTGTTTCTGAAGAAAGTATCTCTGTTTGGCTTTCTACAGGAAAATCTCAGGTGCTGAAGTATTTCGACTTGTAAACTTCTGTTAAGTTCTGTTCTGTATTTTTAAGGTTTATATAATTTCAAGTGTTGAATTTTGCACCCTATGTTTTTTAATCAGTAGTGTCAGCATAAAAAGCTCTTTGAGCTATATTGTTTTTACTTATTAGTAGCTTATCTCTCTTGCAATTAAACAAAGATTTCTATTCCTGTTTAATTGATAATTTCCCGTAAGATTGGGACATATGATATGGCCAGCCCTGTGCATTCTAAGTAATTTAGGAGTTTGTATTCCATCTCTTATTCTGAGACAGTTTAGGTAAGCCATCTTAAATATTTCTCTGATGTGATGCAGTTTTTTTAAGCTGTAGTCTGTAGTGCTTTATAACGGTTTTTATAGTTTAAAATTATAAGCCAGTCTTTACTGTAATTAAAAAGAAAAAAAAATTATTTCAATCATGGTTTCAGTCTGTAATTCTCTTAGCACCAGAGAAATTTTCTGTAAAGATGTGGAAATCTGGTGTGCGTTAAGTGACCTGTCTTGGTTAAAAGGATATTTATTTCAATGTAGGTTGATAGCCTGACCAAATAATAATTTATGTTGATTGTTTTAGCATAAAACTGAAGGTGCTTACACTACAAAGATTAAGATAAACACTTGATATGCTGTTTTACAAAACCTGATGATTTAAATGTTTTTATTTAAGAAATAAATGTTTTGTAGCTACTATATTGCAAAGTGACCTGAATTTTCTTGAAAAATATATTTTAATGATTTCTTAACACATACAAAGGAGTTCTCTGGTGAATAACCAGGAGCTATAGACTATGGCCAGCTTGTTTTCAGAAGATTATAATGTAATTTTCACTCTAAGATTAATAATCCAGTACAGTAACATGAAGATTCCTGTAGTATCTTGCACTTGATGTGGGCAGAAATATATGGCATAAGCTTGTTTTTTTCTTTCACGTGACCATAATATTCTTCCAATGCTTTTTACAATGTTGGCTGGATATCCTACAGCAGTGGATATAAATAAATTCAGTATCTGATTCAGCATCAAGAATACAGGTAAGTAATAATGTCCTTCTGTTGTGGGGTTTTTGTTGGGAGGGTCCGTTGGTTCTTTGGGGGGATTTGGTACTTTGGGTTTGGTTTTTTTGTTTTGTGGGGTTTTTTTAGGCAAATGAAGCCAGTCTTTTCCATATAAAATTTTTAACACTTTTTGTGAACTTCCCTCTTCCTTCTTCCTATCATGGGTGCATTAGCCCATTTTTCAGTTACAAAGAGAAAGTATCCATTTGCACAGTGACAACAGGCAAGATACAGTGAAATTCAAATAGAATTTTGTTGAATTATATATTGAATTTATAAGGTTGCAAGCCCAGTTGTATAAAGACATGCCTACACTCAGCTTGCAGTGAGACTGGCTGCATAAGTATTTATGCAGCCTGTTAGTGTCAGTGTGGAGCCCAGATTGTAAGCCAAGCTGCAGAGGCAGTTTATTTTCCACACAGAGTTACAATGGTAATACAAAGATCTGCATACAAGTGTGAGGTAATAGAAAAGATCCCGCTGTCACCAGCCACCTTCCTATTTAATGTGACTAGTCAGATCACTATGGTGTATGTACTGTGAAGAGCTGAGGAGACTCTGTTGTCTAATACGTTTTTGATGCAGTTGGTGGTGCTTAAGATAGCAGTATTAGGTATTCTAAATTAGGTCCAGAGTCCTTGCAAGTGTGTAGTGGAATTCTTCCTCAGCAAACCAAATATGAGTCAGTTATCTCAGTGCTATTAGAAATCCAGCATGCTTGATACAGATAGTCTGATAAAACAGCTTCTTTAACCAAAAGAAGTGCTTTTTGATCTCATAAACCAGAGAATAGAATACAGAGCTATGCAGGTAGGATGGTTTTACTTTCTATTTCACAGAATCACAGGGTCATTTAGATTGGAAGAGAACTCTGGAGATGAAACAGTCTAAGCCCCTCTGATATGGAGCAGGCTGCACAAGACCATGTCCTTGAAGTTCTGGGTATCTCCACAGACGGAAACTCCACAGCTTCTCTGGGCAATCTGTTCCAGTGTTTGACCATCCTCACAGTAAAAATGTTTGCTCATGTTCAGATCAAATTTCTTGTTAGTTGGGGGGTTTGGGATTGTTTTGTTATTTTTCTTGTTGATTGATTGTTTTTGTTGTTGGTTGTTTGCTTTTTGTTTTGTTTTTTTGTTTTGTTTTGTTTGTGCCCATTGCCTCTCATCCTATACCTGGGTACTGCTGAGGAGAGCCTACCTCCCTCTTTACCCCCTGTTACCAGGTATTTATAAACAATGATAATAAGATCCTCCTGGACTCTTCTCCAGACTCAGCTCTCTGAACCTTTCCACAGATGCAAGTCCTTTACCAGTCTTCGTGGTGCTGCACTGGATTTGTTGTACTAAGTTCTTATTGTTCTTGCACTGGGGAGCCCACAACTGGACCCACTGCTCCAGGTGTGGCCTCCCCAGTGCTGAGTTGAGTAGGATAACCTCCATCAGTCTGCTGGCACCATAAGTAATGCAGAGAACTGTTGGCTGTGTTTGCTATGAGGACACATTGCTGGCTTCTGTTCAGCTTGTTGTCCATCAGGATTCTCAGGTCATTTTCTGCAAAGCCAGTTCCCAGATGGTTGGTCTCTGGTGTGTACTGGTATGTGGGTTTGTTCCTCCCCAAATGCATTTCTACTTCACAAGATTCCTCTAAGCCAAATTTTCCAGCCTGTCCAGGTCTCAGAATGGCAGCACAACTATCTGGTGCATCAGCCACTCCTGCCATTTCAGATTGTCTGTAAACTTGCTGAGAATACACCCTGTCCCGACATCCAGGGAGGTGTTAAACTATATCAACTCTTGCATCAACACCTGGGGTACTCCACCAGTGACATTTAAGCAAGTTATAGTTAATACCATCTCATATTTTATTCATGCAATCTAAAATATTTTTCCTAAGTGATTTTGGTAATTGCAATTCTTACATTCTTTTTTTTTTCCTTTCCATTTCAAAAATAAAAACATAATGACCATTCTCAGATCTAGGCCTTAGTGAATTGCTTCAGTAGTTGAGATTTGGCATCCGGATGGCCTGAGTACAGTGCTGCTTGATGTAACAGCTTATATCTGTTCAAAATATTGGCAGTTTGCTTTAAAAGGAAAGTCATCAATTCATCCCAGGTGACCAAAGTAGTCAAACTTCAGTCAGGTGTCACATTTGGTGTTACTTCGTTGAGCAGTCATTAATACGAAGTCTCGCACTGCTAAATGGACTTCTTAAAAATATTTGTGTTCCATCTGAGAACATCAGTCTTCCTTCCCACCACATAAAGTATGCAGTTACAGGGTCTGGCAGCTTGAATCTCTTACAGCTGCTGCAGACATTGATGAGTACTCTGATCTCAGAAGGGGAGGCGGAGAGGGCACAGCTGTGAACTGCTCAGCAGAGCACTGTTAGCACTTCTCCAAAGAAAGGTGCCTAGGGCAGCCATTCCTACTGTAGCTGCTGAATTCTTCCCATGCCAGAGAATTTGCACATGTGCTGTTGTCTTCCTGCCAATTTCAGATATACCCAGATAAGATCTTTGATGTAGCAGTAGTCACCATGAACAGTCTAGTCAACTGAGGGCTTGCCAGTCCTTATGAAAGCAGGTGGAAGTCTGCAAATTTGGGGTAAAGGAGAAAATAAACAATAGGACTGTTCATTCCCCTCACTGTTTTGCAAATCACTTGCATAATTCAGAAGTTTCTAAACTCCCTTTTATGGCAGAGGGAATTAGGCAATAACATTTTACAGAGCCTTTTTATTCTCTGCTGCCTCCCAGACCAAAAATTATGTTTGTGCCTTGTGCTAGATACCACTTATTCTGCCTGGTAAATGCTGTCAGTGGTTGGAAGGATGCAAAATTTTATTTCCAAGCCTGATAGAGGTAGTTGTGTTAAGAAGCAAGTGAATCAAACATCAGGTGCATCTGTGAGTAGTCTAGGCAAGCCAGAGATACATACTGGACATATATTGTCCAGTCACGTAAGTTGTATTAACATGTCTCTTGGGACTGCTGGAGTGTCTCTTGCAGGCTATTTCCAAGGGCAGGGTATTCACCCAAAGGGAATTCACTTCTGTTCCAGAAGTGGCCTTAACATGGTTGTATGCCTTTTTGACTCTGTCATTAGGGAAATGTGTCTCCTTCAGTGCATGTTCCACCTGAAATGTTTGAAGCAGAAGTAACAGCAATTCTGTCTAGAAGAGTAACACTCTTCTATCACACTTTCATCAAAATATTTCATTTTCTCACTGTAGAACCCCTGAAGTTATTGACATTGGTGGCTCTACTCTTGATAGTCAACATTCTCATCACCAAGGCCCTGATTCCTTCTTAATTGTGATGCAGCTGCTTGATGGCTGACTTTGGGGCTAAGATACCAACATCCTTGTTTACCCACAAGAAATACTTGTTGGACAGATACTTGTGGGCGAGGGAATAGCCTTGTCTTATTTATTTATTGGACCTCAGTCAACTTCAACCCACCAAAAGCATATCTTTCAGGTGCTTTTTCAGGTTTGGGTGGTTTTGACTGTGGTGGTTCTTTGGTTAAGCGAATTCTATTGGTTTATAGAAACAGGCTATTAAGAAGAAAACCTGTACTGTCATTATCTATAGCTAGAAGATGCAAAGAACTGATACTATCTAAAGCATATTAAGAGTGTCAGTATGGAGTCATCACACTTGATCACTTTACCAAGTTAGGGAAACTCTCAGAATGAATATGCATACAGGCCTGCAGAGCTACCATGAGGTGCTGTTTCCACAGCTATGCAGTATATTTAGAAGAAAAGTGTGCCTATCACCAATTTTTATTTTTTAAACAGGGTTCTGAATACCTTAGAGGAAGTCAGGGCACTCATAATGTTTGCATATTATGTTCTTGCAGATAATAAAAGCAAAGAGAGATACTCGTAGAGCTGTAAATATGCTCCTGGAGCAGTTTTCTCCCTTTACCTTAAAACCTTTTAACACTTTGAGGGTTTGCAAGGAAGAATGGCAGTGCTCCCTCCTTCTAGCTATGTGTAAGACAAGTAGAGGGGGTCTGGCTTATATGTGCTCCAGCAGATACTGCTGGAGGTAATTCTATGATAAAAGTATGGTATGAATATACATACAGTGAGTGTTTTTCAAAAAGAGAAAACTACATCAGCTTTTGTGTGCAATGATTGTAGTACCTGCTTTATTATATTAAAATTTATTAATTTTTGTGGTACTCGATGAATTTTTTGAATACCTGTGGAAGTCAGAATACAGTGAAGCTGGGTTATAATTGAAAAGCCTAAGTAAGGAGGTTTTGTCTTCCTCCTTTTCTATGTAGTCCAATTGAAGTTTATCTTGCTGTTAACACTGAAAAATCCCAGAGATCTGTAGTCCACAAAAGCCTTCATGTGAAATGAAGTACTTAAAAATAGCAGTTCAGGCCTGACCCTGTGAAGGAGTGAGATCCAGGTACTATTAGTATCTAATTCTTGTAATGCAAGCCAGTTAGATTTTTCTTACTGGAAAGGAGTCAAAGGATCAAAACTGAAGATTGTTGGTTCAGCATGGTATAAGAGATGACACCCAGCTGGATGACACCAAGTTGGGTGTGAGTGTTGATCAGTGGAGGGTGGGAAGACTCTGTGGAGAGAGCTGGACTGGACAGGCTGGACCAACAGGCCAAGGCCCATTGTATGAAGTTCCACAACTCCAGGTGCTGGGTCCTGCCCTTGAATCATATTTCTCTCACACTGAATTTGTTTGAAGTCATACCTTTGATCCAAAGTTTCTAACTTATTTTCCCCTTTTATTTCTCAGGCTGTATTCAATTCTTTCAGGTACTGAAGTTTTATCAGTCTCCCCAAGAAGGGAGATTGAGAAATGTGCCCTTTTAAAATAAGTTCACAGATTTTCCTCAAAACCTGTAGTTCTTATATTTTGGACCACTGAGCAAGCATATGAATCTCTGATAAGTAAAGCAACATTTCCATCAGTTCCCCATATTTAATAAGCCTTGGCTTTTATGATTTGTATTCTAGTCATGATACTTCTCATAAATTGACTTATAATCTTGATCACTGTATTGAGGTTTTCGGTTCTTCCTCATCTTTATTGTGGTTTTATGCAACCATCTAAGACTAGGCTAATTCACTCTTCTCTCTCATTGCTTTATTGTTACCATATTTATGAGTAAATGTGTCTCTCCTCATTTTAGGCCAACGTCCAGGTTGCCTTATTATTTTCCTGTGTGCCTTTCTCAACTGCCCCATTCAATCCTTATATAAACTCATCCTCACTAGGTTAAGAAATCAATTTGCTACATTGAATCTTTGTCTAGTATCTTGTCTAGGTAGGCTTGTCCCCAGAGGTGTCCAATATCAAAGAGTTAAAAACACCATACCTAAGTGTTATCAGTTCAATGACCTCTCCCATGCCACTTTAAACAATAATTAACAGTGCTGTTTCGAGGAAGATTTGAAAAAGTATGCCCATGTAATTGCATTGAATCAATGCAGCCAGTTAAGTTCGTATTTGAGGTTGTAAAAGTCAAGTATTTTAGGAGTTCTACAAATTGTTTAAAAGGCCAGTTAGATGTGAGCTTCTGAAAACTTTTGCTTACATTTGAATGAAATAAATACTGTCCTTTTACTTTGTGATATGTTTTAGTATTTTGTCTTGAAAATGCAACATTGAACAGCATCTTCTAAAACGGCTTTACCTTTCTGCAGTTTTCAGTGCAATGAGTTCAGGAGCAAAGTTGTAGCTGCAGGCGGTACAACCTGGAGATCACACCCTGGTTCCAGGACAAGCTTGGCTTTTGATCTTGGGCAAGCCTCTGAATTTCTTTTTGCTTACACTGTAGTGCTGGTCTGCAAGATGAGCACAAGGACTTTGTCCTTTTTTGTAAAGCACTTTCAGAGCTGTGATCAAAGGCACCACGTTTCAGCAGTAAACAACAGCTGCAGCAGTAAATGCCTTGACTTCACACACAAAGGGGAGCTCTAACTCAGCCTGGGAACCGAATACACCACAGCTGTACATACTTTTCTTTCACAGCACAGGTTTCTTGCAAGTTAAAGTTTAACTTCGGTAAGGAACAATTCCAGTCACAACTGGTTGCAATGATTTAGCCAGTAACTGCCACATTAGGGAAATAATTACACAAAGTTTAGTGTTTGTTTTTGGTTGGTTTGGTTTTTTTTTTTAATGATTCTCATGATTGGTCAAAGCTATTACAGCTTAGACTTGATTTCCTGGTTCATACAACAAATTTTGTTACATTGTTCTCTCCCACCCTAAATTCGTTAGGATACTAGGTATTTTCCTTTGTCTAAATGAAATGATCCTATTTCAACCACTGCTGATTAATACTACTCTTACAAAGCTGTATTACTTGGTTGCTCCCCATTTATGACTGGGCAGCAAATATGCAAGTATTCCCTAAAGAAGAATGATGTTACATCTTACTGCCTCAAATGTCAGGATAAGTTCGTCTTTTTCACTGATGTATTACCTCTTGGAACAGCTCCATCTTTATCTTGGAAAAGGGATTTAATAAATTAATGTGAAGCATAAGGATGAGGGAGGAGAAGTATTACTCCATCATCTAGATCTAGGCTATACAGAAATCAGTACTTGCTGTGAGCTGGAAGAGCGAGCTCTGAATGGGTCTCTGGAGGCTCAGATGGTACAGAAAAGCTCATAACTGAGCTGCGGAAGTCGAATGCCTGAAGCTGTACTGTAAATCTCATCGCCCTAAATACAGATCCTGCAGTAGTACGCTGCAGAGGGAGACACGGTCTGCTACTGCCAGCCCTCACCACCACAGTGTCTGTGTGCTTTAAGGGTATGAATATGAGGTAGGTCAATAAGCTTGAAAGAATGCATGCTTTAAAGCCTCCAGCTTCAAATTCCAGAGGTAAGCAGGTGAGGGAAGAACTGCGCGGTAGCACCGTGCCATGCCAAGTTTCGGTTCCTGAAACAAGTCAAAATGCAGTTCTCTGCCCTTAAAGCTCACCACCTACAGGAGCTGAGGTGTTTTCTGCAAAGTCTCTACTGAGTAATAGTCGCCCTTTTGTTTACCTTTACTTTTTTTGATCATGCAGCCACCTGTGTAACTGTGGCTGTAACCTGCTGCCGTGTTTGTACACAAATGGTGGGCCAGTCGCAGCCAGTCCCTTGGGTGCCATTGATACAGTTTGTATTTAGAAGCAGAGCAGGTTGGGACTTCTCAATGATACTTTTTTGACAAAAGAAAAGCAAAACTGTCAAAGCTAAAATTTTTGTCAAAGTATGTGTTTGATAACCAGTTTATCCTTGGTTCATCTCTGATACCCCAACAATTTCCCATCACAGAGAAATTATAGGCCTCTTTATTAAGGAAGGGGCACCTTAAAGGGAGGTACCTTAAAGGGACACATATTTACCTGAGTTTCATGTATCTTCTTGGATTTTTTACATTAAAAGTGATTTTCCTATTTTTGGAGTATTTTGAAGTCCAGTTCGTCATACAAAAATTTGAAAGGGATAGATGGCAAAAGTGCTGAGTCTTTTCACCCGGGACAGTGTAATTCCAAAGAGGAATCTGCTTCAAGAGAACATACTTAGAGTAGAATGCTGAAAAACAATTTCTAAACCTCACCCTTTTCTTAAGGCTAGAAACACAGCACTCAAATCACGGTTTTCATAAGACCTATTATAATCAACTTTCAGATGTAATTTGAATCATGTGGCTGAGAAATAATAAGTGAAAAGTGCTATCTTACAAACCCATGAACTTAAAACCAGCTACTAACAGAGATGAAGTTTGCCCACTGGCACTTCATGAAATAGATTAACTTGCTGGCAGACTAAAGAGGAAATCACGATTAATCTGCTCTACATGGTGAACCTTGGAGACTGTCCAAATTATGACAGCTGCAGTTCTGGGGTGTGGAAATGCTGGGGTTTTACTGTGGGGAAGAAAGCAGTCATCTTTTGGTACCCAAGGCAACAAATAGAGACAATTTCTGCCTCCTCTCCCCTGGTTCCATACTGATAGAACAGCAACAAAATTTGCTTTCTATTCAAATGTAAATAATCAACACCTGTTTGCTCCTGCTGATTAGAGGGAAGATTGAACTTCAACCCATTCAATCTCAAACCGAGTTAGGCTCCTTATTCTTCCAGTAATCATGGAATGTGCCCAATGCCAAATTCCTCTGCTGCTCACAGTGATGAAGTTGTAAACAGCAACATCAGCTGAGGAAAAAAGTTATCTTTGCACTTGGAAAAGTAAGGATGGTAGAACACTGAACCTTATGCTCCAGTTAATTAACTGGAGCATTGAACTCTTAGGTAGAAATCCTGACAAGAAAATAATCTATTAAGAATTGTGTGCAATGATGTAGCAAAACCAAAAGCAGATAAAAGAAAATCAGTGTTCCTTCACCCAGCATGATTAATAGGCATGATGATGTGTATGCAGCAATGCAGCAGAATTATTAATTAACTCACATTTGTAAATGGCATAATTAAGGAGAATAGAATTCTATTACAAACGTAGGAGAACTAATTGATTCAAATGTATTTTTCAGAGGTGTCTTCCTGCTTCTTCAGTGTGGTGTCATAGGATTACCTGTGGGGAACTGTATTTGAGCTTCCTTCACTGCAATAGCAGCTGACTGAACGAGTGAGCTGGTGGTTTGTGGGGAGGTTGTAGGATGACCGTAGAAGAGAAATTCTGCAGCATTAACTCAAGGTCTATTCCTTGGAATTATACAGGGCAGGGGGGTATTGCAAACAAATTGGCTGGGCAAGAAATGAAGGTTGACTGGATAGAGATCCCATACGAGGGCATGAAGCCCTAACAATCCAGACCAGAAGCTGGAAGGCCACGAGCTGACTGTACAGAAAGGGATGGCTCATGGGGCAGTGCTGCCTCAAGGAACCTGGGAGTCCAACTCTGGAGCAGAAGGAAAAAGGGGTCACACATGATCCTGGGTGAAAAGTCCAGTTTCTTTCCCTGGATCGTGACTAAGGAGAACTGTGTTGTATCAGTCTGGTGAATGTATATTACTACTAACCTTGTTTTTGGACAGTGTGACTGAGGCTCCAGGAAGGTAGAGAGGCCTGATTTTTCTCATGTGCTGCTTTAATTCCCTTTTTAAGCTTTGTCAAAGTGCCTCTGTACAAATAATTCTCTTGAGAAGTTCACTAAAGTGTAAGACACCAGACCCTAAATTCATGTTGCATAAATGCTTCTGGGGATGAATTAGTGTGGAAGTTCTTATTTAGAATATCTTTAAGCTCCATCTCAAGGAATTAAAGATTTTTTCTAAAATAAAAAAAAATAAAGCATAGAATTGCTACAAATGTAGGCTTGCAGCTCTGAAAAAGTTCTAAAATGCCTTTAAGTGGCTTTTGTAGCTGCATAAAAATGTCTAGTTTCCTAGAAGCTTCAGTCCTGTGCTTGAGCTCTGGGAATATGAGACAAATAATTAAGGTTAAAAGCTTGGCAGCTTTGGTAGAGCTGTGTAGATGGAAAAGAAGTTGGGACTTGAATCCTGAGAAGTGATATAAACCATTTATTCTACCAACCTTCCATGTCTCCTGTTAAAGCTGAGTGAGACAATTTTCCTTGCAGCATCTGGCTGTTGTGTTTTAGTCTGCCAGTTTGGGTGGGAAGTCCTTTCTTTTCTGAAAAGAAACAAGTGGGGAGAGACTGGACAACTCTAAGGACTAGCAGAAGAAATAAACTGTGGATCCCGTCCTTAAATGTTCAGTCAAAATAATTGCAAAGGTAAAAAAAAACCAACCAACCAAAAAAAAAAAAAACCAACAAAACCCAAAAAACAATCCCCCCCCCAACAAACAAGCAAAAAACCAGCCAAACAAAAAAACAACAACAAAAAAAGCCCCCCGGGACCTGTTCAAATGATGAGCTTAATAGCTTACACTTATTTCTCATCAAAAGAGGCTCACTTAAATCTCTTTCTGTAGGGAAAAGGTGGAAGTACCTGCAAGGAGCATAATTTCATGAGGGGAAAAAATGCCTTTTGACAACGTTGCAGACTATTTTTCTCTATTTTAATAACACTTGTGATATAATAGATTGCTTGCACTTTTAAAAGGTCGTCAGCAGCAAGTCCTGGCACGGAAAAGGAGAGAAAGCAAGGAACTGAAGTCTGTTGCCGGAGTGTCGCTCGCTGCCTGGAGGAGCTCAGCACTGCGAGATGCTGGGTTTGGGGTTAAAATCGGCGGTATTTGATGTCGCGCCGATGCCGGCGTTGAGCTGCAGATGACGGCAGATCCTTTCTGAGGCAGGAGGCCCGGCGCTGTTTCCAGGAGCCCG
The DNA here is from genome assembly GCA_026261815.1 of Monarcha castaneiventris obscurior. Lineage (NCBI taxonomy): Eukaryota > Metazoa > Chordata > Aves > Passeriformes > Monarchidae > Monarcha > Monarcha castaneiventris. The sequence continues at coordinate 6,685,780 of JAMPIT010000472.1, forward strand.
GGGGCCAGGAGCGGCGGTGGCCACCAGGTGTCAGCAGCGGGCAGGGCCGGGGGACTCGGCCCGGCTGGAAAACGCGTCCCGATGTGCGGGGGGGCTTGGCCTTCATCCACAAGTGGGCAGGGGGCGATGGAAGCCGTGGCACTGCACGGAGTGAAAGCAACAGGTCGCTGCTTTGAGCGCTGTTCTCCTGTCCGACTCCGCCGCGGGCTTTGTGCGCTCTCACATCTCTTCCCTAATCCTCCCCCAGGACATTCACCAATTGCAAGCGCCATCTCCTGCGCTCTTCTGATCATCCTGAATCGCACAGGTTAACGAAAAGCATTCACGCACTTCATTGCTGCTGGTTTTTACCGCTGCTGTGTGCGTGGGTAATGATGGTAGCTGGCACAGCAATGGCAGGGAGCAAGGGTCGAAGCTTTACAGAGAAGGGTGTGGGACAGGGGGGTCTCCGAAACAGCAGAGCTCTGGTCTTGGGCAGGTTCCTTTAGCCTTAGGTCCAGAGATTAACAATGACTTGAGGAGATGCCATGAGGTGTAATTATCTCCGTTTTTCAAGAAGCTTCCCTTTGATTTAAAGAGAAGCAGCCTTAGGCTTAAAGGTAGTAAAGGGATTTTAAATATGGACGGGAATATTCAATCAAAAGTATTTTTGTTTGAAGTGCCAAAAAGAGAGATGAAAATTGCAGAATTACCCTCTTTCAAAAATGTCATCATTTTCATAAATTTCTTTAGGTGAAAGTTTTTCTCTTTAGTCAAGGAGAAAGATGTCATTTTGCTGAAGCCCCCATCTGGAACATAAGAGACACAGGTTTATTTCAACTTCTTTTATGTGACTTCGTGAGCCAGGTTCAAAGAGGAGACCTAAATACAGTATACAAGAGAGAAGAAACTTAACAAGAGTCTGAGAAAAGTGCTCAGACCCCTTTTTCCTTTCTTTCAACGCCTTCATCTGGCCTAACTGGTTTGGATCAGGGTTGTCTTCCAACATTTACCTTCTCTTGGAGGAACAGTCATTGTTCTTTACTTCTTTTCCACTCTACCAATGAAAATTATCTATTTACTACAGTTACTATGGTGTTGCAAAACTCATTCAGCTATGTGGGCTGCTTATCAGTGCTCGTTATGCCTTGCAGGTACCCTGTATGTCCTGGCTCTTTTCAAAGGGGCATTTTCCCCCCTCTTTTGATTGTTGTTGCTTTTCAGTCCTTTTCTAAGACTTTCAGATTTGCTTCGTTTTGTGGAGATATTGAAAAAATTTGATTTTCTTCTGTATCCTTGTTTCTAGAGGATAAACAACACAGGTACTTCAGGTAGACCATCATCCTAGCCTGTCTTACATTTTTTTCCAGTGCTGAAGTTTCCCGTGGGTTGAAAGAGAAAACAGAATACTGACCAGTGCAGTAGACCACAGGATTTTTCCTTTGTATTTAGCCTAACACTGTGATCTTCATGTGTTTTTAGAAGCAGGTCAGTCTGTAGTGCCTCTGGCAGCACTTTTCCCCATTAAACAGCAAGCCAGCAATTACAGAAAGCCATGGTGATTTGAATTGGTAATATAGCCTTGGTATATTCCTCAGCCACCCAAGAAAATAAGCTTTAAGGACTTTGTGCTGCTATCTCACCTCTTATTATTGCTTCTGTAAGTACATTCTGTGTCATTTCTCACGAGTTAATTTTCATACATGGACATTGCGTGCCTTGTGTCATTTTCCCTATGGTTCTCAAGAACAGATTGATCAGGTGCTCTTAGGAGCACGTCTGCCAGCAGCAGCTAATGTTGCAGTTTGTACAGCGCTGACAAACCATACAGCTACAGCTGAAAAAAGCCAGTTTTCTCTAAGTGTAATCCTTCTCTATCCAGCAGTATCGCCACTGCCAATTTTTGCCAGAACTGGTCTGCACTGAATGTGCCTGTGTGCAGTAACACTCTCTTTCAGCAAGAATTCTGGGGGCATATGTCACTCACACCCAAAGTTCATCGTTTTCTTGCACACATACTGTGCCTTATGTTGCCTTCTGAGGTGTTTGTAGAAAACTTGCTCTGTCTTTTGGTGTAAAAGAATCATGCAAGGAAAACGGCTTCATTTTAAGGCTTTTAAAGCAGGAAAATCCCTTCTTAGGAGGACATTCCAGCTCCTTCTCTCTGTACATGGAGACATGGAGATAAGCAGAGGATGACAAGGCTGATGTGGGTGCTCCTCCAGAGCTCACTGTGCCTGGATGCCTGCGTGTTAGCTGTATTGTTTTCAGTCTTTCTCCGTGATATTGTTTAGGTGACCTTCCAGGTTATCTCTCAAATTCCAGCTCTGTTTGTTGAGCCCTGTGCGATCCTGTCTGTAGCCTTTCATTCTGATCTGCTCTTGTCCTTCCAGGATGCTGTCAATAGATCCTTTGCCCTGTATTCCTTCAGGAAGCTGTTTAGGAAGCTGGGGTACATGTTCCAGGGGGGGAAAAAAGCACCAGGAAGAGATTTTAACTCAGAGTAGTCTGTAACAGTATTTGCTCCCATGAGGCATATTGGAAGGGCATACTGAGATCTCCTTATCTAGGGAAATGGGCCAGAACCATTAAAAATTATTTAAAAATATTGAGCTTCAACCGAAATTATCAGAATGTCCTGCTAGTGGGATGCAATTGTATTTACCAAATATTTCATGCCCTAAATACTTACATCAATTGCTTATTTCTTCTCCCTGCTACAGCTGGTAAATTCAGTTTGTTTTTAAATTCAGTTAGTAAACTTTATTAAAACATTTGTAGAGTTATTGACAAAGAATATTTCTGGTGGCATGAATTGCTGAGCAGTGGAACACTAAAAATCTACCTGTCACATTAAAGATATCTGAGAATTAAATTTATGTATGAAGTTTTTTATTCCTTTATTGTATGCATCCTCTAAATCAAACCCAGAGCCAAGCACCCTTAAAAAAGTAAATAGATCTGATCCTAGCTCTTTATTCCCAGATTTTACAGACTCTTCTTTTAGCTGTGTTTTGTTTTCTCAATTCAAAATCAAATCATTCTCTTAAGAGAAATTGGATCCTTCATATCCATTCTCATTTTTTCTGGTTTTGCCTATAAATTCTATTTTTCTTAGAACATGGGCTTTTCTGGATATAGTTTGTTTCTTGGGAAAGAGTTAATTGGGATGTTTCAACTCTTGTGGACAGGGTCCCCTCATAGAAGTCCACCCTGCCACCTGTGCTGCCTCCTGCTGTACAGCATTACAGCATTTGCTGGATGGGCCTCACTGTACCTGGTTCCAAAATGTGAAAAGTTATTAATTTCCTTCCATTGTTTTCCAAATGCTGGAGATAGTCATTCTCCCATGTCTTCCACACATTTTTATTTCCCAATTCCAAGCAACTGGCTTTGTGAGGTATTTTCTGAAGTTCTTTGCGCTGTGGTAACTCTGTTTTTCGATTTCCTTTATCACAGGTGCTTCTCATCGAGTGTTTTCATTCTCTGCTGAAGGAGCCAACAGCTTGACAGCCTTTCCCATTAAAAAGCCTATCCCTTTAGCCATCTGGTCTCACCGTGAATCTCTGATACCCAGCTAAGGAATCTGTCACATCTGACTTAACTTGGTCACAAATACATAGCTGTGAAACATGAAAAGAGCTTTTCTGTTACCGGACTTGCGGCAAATCCTTTTCTTTTGGAAGAGCATATTTTTGAGCCGTGGTTCTGTGTGGAGGGCTGTGAGCCTTTGACTCAGGAGTCCTCTGCCCTCCTTTGGAGGAGAGAAACGTGAGGGCAAAAGGACTCAGAGATCAGAAACTTCTCTCTAGGTTACGGTGACAAAATGAACCACCCCCAGCCTTGTTTCTGTATGGTAATACCTTGTATCTAGTTGGTAAATTGGTTTCTACCCCACCCCCTGCCTTTCCCATAAAAAAGGCCCTGGATCTGCCCTGAATCAGGGAGCTGCTGTCCCTGGCCTCCCTTCCCAGGGACTGCTGGACAATAAAGCTGCCTCTGTGGCACTGCCACACACGGCTCCTGTCTCTCTGTCCCCGAGTTTGCCTCGGGTGATCTCACACAGAGCTGAATCACAAGAGCTGGAATCACTTGGAGCTGAGAAATGGCTACACTTGCTGAGATCATCGCTGTGCAGGGAGGCTGCCCTGGCCCCTAGAGGAGCTGTTCTTTGCAGGACACGCTTTCTAGGAAGATCCTGGCTTCTGGTGCCTGACCAGCATCAGACGCCCCTGTGACAGTTCTGCAGGAGCCGTGGTGCTGCTGGGCCAGAGTCGCTCAGGGGGCAGGGATGTGCCTGCCGCAGGGATGTGCCTGCCGCAGGGATGTGCCTGTTGCAGGGATGTGCCTGTGGCAGGGATGAGTGACCCCTCGCTCCTCCCGAAGCTTTACTGGCAGCAGTCGCTGCTACGGGCGGGGGCAGGTCCAGTGTGTCCCCCTGCAGCCCCCTACCCACAGCCCCAGCCCTTCGGGTCCCTTCAGGCTGTCCCTATTGCTGTGGGAAGCCAAGTGAGAAATCAGACGTGGCCTTTTCACGCTCACAGTGTGCAGATGCTGTTCACCTTCCCAGTCCTGAGACTTACTGGATTTTTTAAGTGGCTCACTGATGAGTGTAAAAATAATTCTTGCATTGTTTAGTTAAAAGTCGGTGGTGTGCAGAATAGTTATGAGTGCAGTGTGTGTGCACCAGAGGAAAATGTTTTAATAGGTTACAGAGCTGTACAATGTTCAGCAGCATTTAATTAACTGCATGAGCTGAAGCCCATAAAAAGAAATACAGCTTGTCTACAAGGCTTCTTTGTAAGTTACAGCACTTCATGTATTGCAATAGAGAAGTCTTTTAGAAAGCTAAGTAAAAATTAATCTGTAACAATATTTTTTGGAAGGGAAATGTTTGAGTGCTATTATTATTGAAGATGTGCAGGAAGAAGAAAATAATTTTCAGGAAGTGATTTCTTTCAGGCATTCATCAGAGACTGCTTTGTTGAAATATTGAAGCCCTGTAGTCTGTTTTCCTGAGCATGGTGTAATAGCTTTACATGGCATCACAGCATAGTCCTAATTTGAGAAATTAAAATGCACAATCAGAAAGTGAAAAATATTTACTGTGTAATTCTTATATGGTTATGCTGATGTAACACTGAATTTTTTTTTTCTCTGAGGACATTTTTCTTCCCACTTCCATCAGTACTGATATTCTCTGTGAATACAGGGAGATACAATGAGCTGGAGCTGTCGGAGACACAGAGAGGAATAGAAGTGTGTTGTTTTCTCTGTTTGCAGAGAAACAGACAGTCCCTGATAAGAACTCTCTGCTGGAGTGAGATAATTAGCTGCAGGAAAGGTGAAGGTTTGATGGAGCACTTGCTGGGGATTTGCAGAATAGTCTGACTCTCCCTGTCCCTGATAAAAGACAAAACATTTCTCAAGGAGAGCAAACTAAGGGGAAAAGTTAGTGGTTTTTTTAAATCAGAAACTTGCCAGTCTCTTTTCTGAGCCCAGCTGTTCTTTTGATCATCACAATATTCTGGAAATTTTAAGTTATTTAAACATGTACCCCTCTCTAATAATTTAAAGCCTGAAGTCTGACACCATGTTTTGCCAGTGGGTAGGGTCAGAGACACAGACCCAGACACCAACCTAAGGAATAGTATAATTTACTGTAATGTAAAACTGCAAAGAATCACAGAAGGATAAGCTACGCACCTAATCATTGCTACAAAAGCATGGCTATAACGATTAAGAAAGACACATCATCAGTTACCTTGTGCTTTACCATCATCCAAGTCCACACATCAGCTGTGGGGGGAAGCTGTCACAGCACAGGACTGGAGAACCACACCCAGTAACTGGGAAATCCTATGGTGCATCCACCTTGCAGGACACAAGGCTCCCCAACTTTGCTGTGACAGTAGCCCAGCTTTTATACTGTAAAACAAGCAAGCTGACATAATTTCTAATTTCATTTTTCTGATGACATTCTTGCAAAGCCTGGCCAGCGCTCAAGGAGGAATCAAGGGAGTTTTCTTTGATTCCATATTCTCCTTATGACCGACCTTATCTGGTTTCTAGATATGGAATGGTAAATACATGTTTTGCCAATAAATGAATACATGTAATGGTACTTTGTTAATGAGTGAGTATGTGTATATATAACATTTGGTTGGAAGATTCACCTAGAGGTCAGCTTTTGCTCAGGGCCTGCTGTTCAGGCCTCAGTCAGGGCCTCTTGTTCAGGCCTCAGTCAGGGCCTCTTGTTCAGGCCTTAGTACTTCACACCATCACAAGGCTTTCCATAATTTTGTACTCTGATAATAACACAGCAGTCCTTCCTCACTTTCCATGACCATCAGGAAGTTCAGGCCATTCTACAGTCCACCTCCACCATGCATTCTCAAAATAAAGAGCTGCAATGCTACAGAGGCTAGAAGATGCAGAGTCAAATGCAGCTGGCATTTGCAATTTGCGCGGCTTTTTGGTATTTGTCAGGCTGCGTGGCCACAAAAGCAGGCACTGAAAGATGAACCAGCCACCTCTGCCTTCCAGCACTGGGCTGTAGGAGCCACTGCAGGGTCTGCTCATGCCATGCAGCAGCTGCACAGATGTCTTCTCCTGCATCTAACTCTGGAAGTACTGTGAAACTCCAGCTATGGCCATTCAGTGGGAAGTGCAGGGCTGGAGTGCCCTTAATGTGGACCTCTGGAGGGCAGCAGGCAGCCTAACATGGGAAGATGTGGAAACATGGGCTGTCACCACAGGTATGACAGGAGGAAAAAACTGACATGAAGGAAGAACACTCATTACCTGAGAAATGCTGTATGCTTGTCAAATGAACAAAATCAATACTCTAGGGGTTTTATTGTTTTTGATGGGAACCTTTGTTCAGATGAAACTGGTATTCCTACTGGCTGCCTCACAGTAATATTCATGACTGCTTCAAAAGCCTGTGTCTGCAGATGCATGGAATCTAAATATTAGTGGTGCATTTTCACAACAGCAAATCACCAGATCTTTATGGAATTAATTTGGTTACGTACTAGTAGGGCTGGCACCTGTCACTGTGATTAACATTTGATTGTCATCACTTGGAAAAATACAGTTTATTCATCTCAGAGCAGGTGAGAAAATTGTAGAATTGAATTTTCTTCAGGTGCAAATAAAGAGATCAAATTAAACTCCATGGCTGACAGGAGGATTATAGAGTTCTGTAGCACCTTCTTCTGCCTCCGTTTATCTCTGTGGCTGTCAGCATGACGGGAAACATTATTTAAATGAACATGAGATTTGGATTATCTTTGCAGTGAGTCTACAGTGTGTTTATTGCTATCTTCGAAGCTGTTGTCCTTTCCCTATAGAATTATTTCAGACATGGTGCTTTTTTACTGACTACCCAACAGCTTTAAAGAACCACCACTCATTGCTAACAGGTTTAAAGGTGAAGATTCCCAAAACAAGTTAGTCTAGCTGTCCTCAACAGACCTCTCTTCTGTTCCCTTGATAAAAGATCTGGCACTAAACAAACTAAGAACAGCTCTTGCCAAGCCTCCTTTGCCAGAGGCCAGCTGGAGCTCCATAGGGAGAAAGTGAATGTTACTAAATGGAACAGGCTGACCAGCTAATGCAAATATGATGACTAAGGTATTGATGTTTTTATTTTGTTAAAATGGTTATCTCATGTGTAATGATATGAAGTGTGCCTTCTGCCACCCAAAGCTAATTTAAATGAGGCCAAGAAGCCAAATTAGAATTTTCCCTGTTCAAAGTAAAACTCTAACCTTAAAAAGGATTCTAAGAAGCAGCGGATATTTCACTGACTTCCATGGTGCATGATGAAAGCTGTGGGTGTTTTCCTATAGAAAAAAAACCCAACCAAATCGGGGGGCATTTTATTTTCTAAACTGCTTTGTTTTCTAAACCACTTGCTAGTATTATTTTAACATGAAGAATCAGAAGAGTGATAAAGGTACCCCTTTAATTTAAGGAAAGTGATTTTAAGAACTCAGGCAGAGGTGAGAGGTATTGCTAAAAATGCTGCAGTCCAGCTTGAGGAAGAGAGACTGACTTCATTCCTTTCTTTAAGTCTCTGGATAAAACAAACTTCTAGACTCGTGGGTTTATGCCACATCAAGCCTGCAGGGGCCTGTGCTGGTCTCAGAGAAGGCAGGTGGTGGCATCGCTGCCAACACTGACCACTGTGCTGAGCTTGCCATTGACAGAGCAGTGGATGGGGAAATTGGAAATGGGACTGACAAAGGGGTTGTCATTCCAGGTACCAAGAGGGGAGCTGAGCTGCTCCCAGCTGCCCCTGACTTGCCTGTGGCAGTTTGCAGAGAAGGGAGAAGAGATTTGGGGGCTCAGATGTCTGGATGCCTGCGCCCATTTCATCCCTTGCAAACCCCCCCAAACTCCTACATCACCAAACCTGGCACAGAGCCAGGGAAGGCTCAGGTCTGGGCTGATGGAGAAAAATTTGGCCCTCCTTACACCAGAGACAGCCCGTGGCTTGCAAAACCACTGTTGCCACTGCTCACAGCCCATCTCAGCTAATAAAAGTGAGTTTTCCAAGGCTCAGATTTCATCGCTAGCTGAAGCGTGAAAGGTCTTGCTGAATATGGCAGGAACTAATATAAACATTAAATGCAGAGGAAGTTTGTGGTCCCTGACACAGGCTGGTGTTTTTCTCCTGGGATTCCATCTGAGCCAAATGGTACAAGAGCACACCTATATAATGCTGTGCAGTTCTCCAGCTGCCACAAAGGTGACCTTTTGTTTGTTTGTTTTACTATTGCTATTCTGTGTAGATACAAATGCTTTCTAGAAGGTTTCTTCACAGCACAAAATTTCTCTCTAGTCAGTGTGAAGTATTCTGGCAACAGTAGGGTCCGGCTAAGAGGAAGGTGCTGCAAAGTAGCAATTAATTAGTCTAATTGAAGCAACCTGGGGCTTAATGACTTGCAGAGCTGGTAGTGGTGGGCAGGGTTGACACAGCTGATGATCATGTTACTTGAGAGTCAAGGTAGCTGTGCCAGTCTTGCTGCCCTGTGTCTTGGAGTGTTTGTCTCTATCACCCTGTAAGTCCTTGGAACTAAATGTTGAGAGGTCTCTGAATTTCCTGTGCTTTACTGAAGCTGGTGGAATTTACTGAGATGTAGAAGTTTTGGTCCATCCGGGGCCATCCCATGCATCCCAGGAGAAGGTATGAGGGTATTTGGGTAACTCCCCCATTGATCCCCGTCTGAGGATTTTTGTGACTGTTTTCCTGCTGTTTGTTTTAAGCTGTCAAAGCTTAAATTTGATTCTCTGGGTATAGGAGGGTATCAGGTGTGGGTGTGTTTGTGTGCACACAGAGGCATGTATTTATGCATGCACACAAAGCTGTGTGTCAGCATGTGTAAATGCACGCAGTGTCCACAGATGTTGAATCACTTGAACTTCTGAAAGGTCTTCTGGCACAACACTGCAGTGAATGAAACGTTCTGTTTTGCCTGAGAGCTATCTAGCTCACTTACGAGCACAGGGGTAGATGGTGTGCTTAGCCAAAGTGATAGTGCTTGTATCCTCTTGAGTGGGCTTTGGGAATGTGTCTGGATCAATGAGTGCTCTGTATTGAGCAATGTTCACTTCAGCTGGTGGCTGCAGAGATGGAGCTGCAGAGTTTGCACAGTGAGTGAGCATAATAGAAAACCATGATAAAGCTCTTGTTCCTGTTCATTTCACCTTTCCTAGCTCAGGAGCTTGTGCTAGTGGCAAATGTACAAAAACACTTGTCAAAAACACTGTTGTAGACTTAGCCTTTAAATCATGTATGTGTCTGCAAGGTGGGACTGGCAACCATCCAGCCCTTTTGGGGGTCATGTCAACATGTTTGTACATTGCATAGGAGAATAAGTCTCAGTGGGATTGCTTAGGCATTACTGCAAAGAAAATATTGAATTATGATTACACCAACAAGCATAAAAATGCATAGATATTCTTTCACCTGAAATTAGAGCTCAGGAGACCTCCTGTCTTCAGTCTGTACATCATGCTACTGCTACAGCAGTACCAGTCTTTCTGTGGAGATGAGAGGGAAAATGAATATTCAAAAATTGTTTTAATTAAGCTTATGTTACTGTGCAATCTCTTCTTTCTCTTTGGCTTATTCTTTGAAATGTAAATTTTTAAAAAGCAGAGAAATCAAGTGATGACAGTCAATCTTTTTCTCTAGGATAGGAGAACTTTTAAAAAAATAACTGTCAAACCCCTGTTCCCTTTATAATTTTTCTTTTCTGTGGAAACAATGATAATATTTGCAGGGGGATGGTGCACAGAAGTGTGCATGTGCCTGGAAACAAAGCTATTGAGACAGGATTGGAGTAACACCAACTATAGGAAGATGTCCAATCTTTCTTCTGTCACCTCACTGAATGCTTAAAGTTACTTTTCCTCTGAGGAGCTCCAACTAGCTGCCCAAACACTTTTCCTTGTTGTCAGCCTCAATAAGTGCACTTGCAGTCTCGAGTTTAGTCCCTCTGCTATTTTTTCCCTCTGGAGAGGGGGATAAATCCCTAGCAACACGTGGGGCTTTGTGCTCAGTGCCACCTTTCCCTGCTGGGCCTGTAAGGAGTGGCAGGGAAGGCCAGCTAAGAGGGAAATCTGTAGATGTCTAAAAAGGAATATTTGCTGAACTCTAACTTGTCTTTCATACTAAGAAGAAATGGATACAAAAACCCAGTCCTTTGTTTCTTTCTCTCTGGTTAGTTTACTCTTACCAGTGAATGTTGTTGAAAACTGTGTTATACTTGTTCTTACCTATAAACTTACATTAGAGGACTAAGTCTATTTTCCTGTTGTCCCAGAGATGTCAGGAGATGTCCACACACTATATAAACATAATAATTACAGTTATTAATACTGAGCTAATCAGTATTTGAACTAATCAATCAGCTTTCAGTAATGTATTATACAAAGGGACTCCAATTTGCCACAATCTGTCTTCCTGAAAGACAGAAAAATGTACAGGACCTTTTTTTCACAACATATATAGAAAATATGGTCCAAAATGGTGCTTAAAAGGGTCTTTTTTTGGTCATCATACTATCATTGCCTAGAGTATTGTGATAGAGAATAAAGATTCATATGCCACTAACAGTGCAAAGGGGCTCTCTGTTTATGAGGGAAAAATGGCCATTTTGGATGGTCCATTTGTGGAGGCTGTAAGAGTTATTACTGGATCTAGGTGTGGGGGAACACGTTACCTTTTTACCCAAAGCCAGCCTGATGTAAAGCAAAATGTTCCTTAAAAAGAAGTACTTTGCAGTACCTTCTCAGTGTGATAGCATTGGTACTGGAAAACAATTTTGTGGGTGTTGCATAGCCTGCTGTCAGTGTAAAGGAGACAGCAGGAGTGTGAGGAGAGATGTGCACTTTCAGGTAATGCTGTGGTTTAAGCCCTGGAGATCCAAGGGAATATCATGAGTGGTGTTAGCAACTTGGATTAGAAGCTTCTTAAGACAGCCGCACTTCATTGCAGGAGAATACAAGCCCCCTGGGCTCTAAATCTTCTCACAAAAAATATATTAGTGAGGAGGAAGAAAGGAGGGTAGTGAATTAGATGGCTATTTTCTGGTGTGCATATAAATCCATAAGTTTTGTTTATCCAATATGAACTGAACTGCTAGAACATAAAGCCTTGTGACGTTGGTCAGGTTAGATACTGCTTACTGTTCCTTCAAGGCACAGCTTTATAGAAAGGAAAGGATTTGAAAAGGCAAATTGAGACTTTGCTCTTGTGAAAAAATTTTCTATTTCCAAAATATTCTTTTCCACAGCAGCCAGAAGAAACCCTTTAACAGACAGCTGGAGTGCCCATCCTTCTGCTGTGTGTGCTGACATGGTGAGTTGGGGCGAAGTACTGAGGGGATTTAACTGCAAGTACTATGTTGGCTGTAGCTGCAATCACCCATCCACTCAGCCACCAAAAGGACACTCCTGCTTCTGGATTTGACTGATCTTGTATGCCTCTTGCTCCCCAGAAGCAGGAGCTTCCCTCCCTCCACTTTCACTGGACAGGAGGATTTTCTGGAAGATCACAAAAACAACATGGAGTTTCCTTCTTCTCTCTGTGTTTTTGTTGTGTTTACAACTTGTCCACCTTTCCTAGTGGAAGGGTCCATTTAGGCACAAACAAGCACCTAAGCCATAAGCACAGCCTAGGTATTGCACCACAGAACTCAAACCAAGAGCCACCTCCAATCCTTGTAGGCAGAAGTTAGCACAGAACTGATGACCCAATAATGGCAGAAGGCAGAGTTCTTGTTCTGCCATTAAAATGGTTTAAAGATTTCAGTCCAAATCTCCTTGGGCAATTACACAGAAATTTGCTTCATTCAGTCTATCACCCAGGACCTCCAGGCACACACCAGGAGCCAATTTGTACTCTGTGACAATTAGCAAGCTGAAGTTTATCCTGTTAGAGATGCAGCCTGCCACCACTGTGCCTCTCCAAATCTATTTAACAGTGACACAAATATTGGGCTCATCTGCTATCCATCACTTGTCTTAAATTGCTTGACAGATTAGTATATATCATTACCCATGCTGTGGGAGGACTGTAGTGATCTAAGCCTTTTAAAGGTACACTAAAAAAAAAAAGGAAATAATACTAGAAACCACAGAATCAGGCTAAAAAAGAGGTCTGAAATTGAGGACCTAGGACTTAACACCACCCTGTCAACTAGACCATGTCACTAAGTGCTGTCAGGAAGCAAGCAGGAAAACAACTATTTCTGCATAAAAACAAAGAGGTGTAGGACTCAATTTTAAGCTAGGAGTGTGTGATCTCAGGTAGTCTGCCACGGATTATAGGTTCTCTCAGCTATAGCTGCTGCATTGCTATTCTCCTGCCTATGGCTGCTGAAAAGACTGATGGGGCTTGCAGCAGAGAGGGCCACCTCTGAGCCTCCAGAGCCAATTCCTGTAAGCATCAATTTTGTGTCTGGGCACAGGGAAATTTTAGAGATGGCTGAACTTTAATTAAACCTACTTCTCAAAGTTATTGGAGCTTTGAGATGAGGTCATTGTTTTGCATATTGCTTTGTTACACTGGGAGACTGGGTGCCTTGCATTACAGCCAGCATCTTTCTACCAATGTTGGAAGGGTGGGAGCTCCCTTACACGAGAAAACTCTATTGTTCTTTGTATGGTAACAACCTAGAAGGAAGACACTTTTTCTAAAAATTCATTTCTGCCTTGACATACACAGAGCAAGTGGGAACATTTTTTCCCCAGGGACCAAGTGTGTCTCAAGCACAACAGGGCTGTGTTCTGACAGGCTCTGAAGGCTGTTGTGGTACTGTACCACTGTGGTTATACTAATGAAGCTGCTACAGAGCTGCATTTAATGCTCGATCATGTAAGGTATAACTAAACATTTCAAACCCCTGTGAAGTGCCTACAGCACTTCTAAACTCCCAAAAATATACAGCTGCTCTCAAAATTTTCAAGAACTAGCATTCTGGGATTTGCTGTGCATTGGTTTTTTGGTTGGTGGGTTTTGTTGTGGCTTTTTAAAATGAGCTATAGAATGGCTGCAGCTAGTTTAATAGGAGTTAGCCTCCTATGAATTTCTACTCGTGTAATAGGAGAGAAGGAATCCCAAGTCTCTCGCTAGTACTTTGAAATGCCATTAGTTTCCCTTTCAGATTTCAGGGAGCCGTTTAAAGCCTACAGACATTCTAGCATCAGTTGTACAAAGCTGGTAGAGAAAGTCACCTAAGACTTGAGCACAGTGAGTGGCATCTAGAAAGGTGTCATTCTTTCCATTTGTGTTGGTAAGCCTGAAAATGGGTCCTGAATTATTTTGCTCTTGTTGCTTACAATCCATTTGCCATGATTTTTTTCTGTGATGCAAGACAGAAAAGCTTCTCCTGAGCCTTTCAAATTCAGTTGTGCAGAGAATAAAGACTTGCCCAGGGTTTGACCCAGAATTCAGGTTCAGCTCAGTGCTCAGCCATTCTTTCAAGGTCTGTCTGGTGCTATGGCTGCAAAACAAGGACTCAAGGGAAAAACACCAGCACTAAATGGCTTCTTACATAATTTCATTGAATTTCTCCAGATATTTGGACAATGTTCTGGTTTCTAAAATTTTGTATCAGAACCTTAATTACATAAGTGCTCAAGAAGCCTTTTTAATGACATTGGAGCAAAATTATTTATTCTTGTGAAAGTTTCCAAGATATTTTCTTTTTAGTCTCTTTTGGATTGAAAACACACTTTGAAGTCCATGGGTCTCCTCAGGGAGAAGGAAGCTCCTTTTCAATAAGTTCTATGGAGAATGATCTTCTTGGAGCTTTGGATCCAGTTCCTATTTGTCACAGATGCAGACATAAAAGCAAAATTCATAAAGATAAATTCATTACTTTGGGCTCCTCTAATTCTTAAAGAAAATCTTCTCTGTCCCTTCCATCCTCTTCCCCAACCTTGCTGGAATTAAAGCTCTTTCTAAGTACAGTCTGGGACATGAAGTCTTTAGCTTGCTGACCTTTTCCCTCTCTGCTGGAGGAGGAGAAGACTTGTTCAACTGTCTTTAGGCTGCAGCTCCGAACTCTGCTCCCTTGTTTCTGTCTGGAAAGCTTTTTGCAGGTTTTTAAATAACTAGTCATGAGCCACAAGCACAAATACGCTTGACCAAGATAGAGAGGGTCTTGAAAGTAATGTTCTGAAAAAAAATTATTCACTGCACTCCTAACACCCATCATATCCCAAGTAATAGTAAGCCATCATGATTTCCCCTTCTTAACATCTTTTCAAAAGAATCCCCAGGCTAATCCTTCAGAGGTAACGAGCAGAATGATGGTAGTCATAGAAACTGTGCTTAAATATCTGTGTTTTGCACAAACTCCAGGGTATGGCTAATTACACAAGTGATAGAAATCTGTTTCTGCCCCGTATGAAGCACTGCCATTTCATTATCTTTAAGCAAGTCTGCTCTTTAGCTGGGCTTATTGGTAATGAAACCAAGGGGAAATTCTGAACACAGTGCTTGCTGTCTGTTGGTAAAAGGCCCCTTGAATAAAGCAAGGCTATTTTCTAAGTTAGACCAGGTTGTCCAGGTCTTTGTGTAGTTGAGTTTTGAAGCTTCCTGGTGAGAATTCCTGGGAGCCCTCTGAGCACTTGTTCCTGTGCTCAAGAAGTTCATCACAACAGAAGTGGTTGCCTTGAGGTTTTCACTTCTACAATTTGTGACAATTGCTTCTTGTCCTTTTGTACTGCACCTTGAGAAATTGAAACTAGACTTGCTCTGAGTAGGAGGTTGAACTGCAAGATATCCATAGGACTAACACATTTTTCTGTGATTCTGTAAAAATGAGGTGTTACTTCGGGTCATGCAACATACCCGTGTTCAAGTCAGGAACATGCATCCTCTAATTTCAAACTATTGTTGCACTGAGTACCCTGTATTGCTCTTCTGGCAGAGCAGTATTTCCCTGGAGAGCCTTGTTTAAGAACATTCATGATCTAATAATAAACAACTTTTTGTTCTCACTTGTAAAAACCATAAGGGGATAGGGAAGAATATTTAAACCTTAATACTTCCAGACTATGCTAAAGAAGTGATGCTTTTAAGCCCTGAGATTTGCTATGTGGCTTTTGTTGTGGAACTGTGTTTATTTGGAGTAGGAGCCCCCACACTGTGTTCTAAGAGGGTTTTTCTTTTCTCCAAACTTATTTTTCTTCAGAAGGGGTAATGGTTATGGTGCATCTGCATTCCTAGAAGTTCTGTTTCAAAAGAGAAATAGCAAGTATATTCAAATGCTAATATTTTCTGTCATGATCTGTATCTTGATTACTTCTAGTGATGCCATGGAAGTTTTTATTAGGAGGCAGGGAATATTTTTTTTTCTTGTGGTTCCTGATGTAGCTGTTATCTCAACTATTGTTGCTGAATTTTAGTCTGAATGGATTCTTCTTGCTGTTGATGCAAATGCCAAAAAATGTTGGGGGTGTGTGTAGGGTTATTTTTTGCTGTATTAAGATATTTCATGAAACATAGCTCCATGAATCTGGCTTAGTAATTATGGATATTATTAAAATTTATTAAGACATCTGGTAATAAAACTGCAACATCACCAAGACTTGGAGGGGTGGAGAGGAACTCAACAAAACCCCACCTGCACTGACTTAATTAATAAATTCTTATTATCAGGTTCCTGCAGATGTTTCTCATAAACTACATTTGCTGATTTCCCTTTCCTCTACAGTATAAAATGTATGTGTTTACACTGCCCAGCCCCTTTTAGCTGGTATAATGATTCTTACCCAGCCATCTGTGCTGTGCTGATCAAGCTTAAGAAATATAAAACCAGTTTGCTTTTTCCATCTTGGCAGAGCCCTTGGCTGCACTACCGTGTACCCTAAAATAAAATAAGAATAAATCAGCAGTTCTACAGATTAAAAGAAACTAAAAGAAGAAACAAGTTACTTATTGGCTATGGCTCTGTGATTAGGCTGGAATCCTTGCAGCATTTCCTTGCCTCTAGCAAAGGTCTTCGTCCTGGAAAGAGAGGGATACTGTGCACAGGAGTAAGGCTGTTGGCAAGGGAGGTGGTGGCAAATCTGGCTCTCATCTCTTGTGCAAGACCAGGCACAGGTCAGAGACCTCTCTGTGCCTCAGCCCTCCTCACTCCAGCTCTGGAGATGCCAGAACACTTGCTTTGCTGCAGGGCTTTGAGCTTGCTGCTGCATTTATAAATCTAACAGCTTGGTTCAGGCTCTCTGGAGGGACCCCTTGCATCTTCAGCCACATCCTCCTGCAAGCACTTTTGTACCTGATTAGGTCTTTGGTTAAGAATATCCATTCCTTAAAATCTTTGAACAGTTGTAGCTTGAAAGAATGCTAAATTTCCCCCCTGGGCCACCATACTAGCGACTGGAAGGCACTGAAACATCTCCATGCAGGAAGGGTATATTCTGCAGGGAGCAAAAGCTTTTGGGCTGAGACATAGGCAGCTAGCCTATGTCCAGCCATACTGTGGAGTATGAACAATTTAAAAGTTATTCAAGATCATTTTTTATTGCTTCCTCTTGACTGAAATTGTTTAGGTTAAAGTCTTCTGTGGATCTAACCTCTGTGAGGCGACTTGGACCATGCTGACCTCATGGTTTTACTGTAGGTAAATATTGGGAAATGGCAGGTATAAGCTGTGAAGTTGAAAAAGCTAGACACAGCTGCACAGCGCCTAAAGCAAGCCTCGCTCTTGGTGTCAAGATGGAGAGCAAGGCTTGAGGTTTTGGTGTTTCTTTCTTTTCCTTTTTCTTTTTTTTTTTTAAATCCCCTACAAATCACCTCAACAGAATTGAATCCTGAAGGGGACAGAGAAAGGAAGTATACGGAGTTGGTGTTGGTTGGGATGGTGGTGGTGGTTTGTGGGTTTTTACTTTTTTTTTATTGCTTGAAAGGTTGATGAGTGTGTGTTTTCAGTTATCCCAATTTACTGGGGAGTGCTGAACTGTCCCCATGACATCTATGAAATCCTAATGCTGAGTTATTTTAATGATGTTTTTAAGCATCAAAGTGATTATGCAAATGTGAGTTAGGGGGAACAGATTTAAGTCTGCTCTTTCATGGGTAATAACCCTTCATTATGGAATAAACTCCTTCAGGATCCACTTGGTAAAACTTAGATAAGTTACATGGGGACAGCCATAATGGAAAAATAACTTTCTAAGGGATGTTATTCACTGCTGAGCTCTCATTAAAATACAGCCTGTTTCCTCTGAGAGGGCAGGGAATAGGGGAGAAAACCACGGTGCTCCTCTGCTGATTGTAGGGACAGTGCTCAGTGTAGGCACTGACTCTCATCTCTTCTGCAGAGCTGTGGGCTAGAAGAGCTGTTCAGATCTGGCCTGAAGAGGTCTGTAAAATAAACTTGTGTTCTCAGTTGATGACAGCAGCCCCATTCACCACACCCAGCTCTGCTGGTTCTTCCCTAATCACTTCACTTTCAGACAGTTGAAACATGTGCAGCTCTGAGGCTCTGGAGAGGAATCTTCTGGAGCTACTTATGTCTGTGTCTTGCTTCAGTTGTTGGCTACACCGCATGTCTCTGTCTATCCTCTGCTGCTAGAGGTTACTGACTGCTTTGCTTTCCTGCACTGGCTGATAATGTGAAATTCCATCTGGCAAAATCACCTGGGTCAGTCTCAGCTCCCCTGAGATGGTGCTTAGATGCCTTGGATGCTCAACTGTCTCATTTGGCATTTTCTATCAATCAACGAGCTCCTTTGCTTCCACCGAATCTGCTGCTGCTGCTGAGCACCCATAGAGCCATGTCTGCCATGGTCATCAGCAGTTTTAGCAAGAGCACAATCTCTGAATACCTCAGATGGGGCTTTAAAATCACCCCACTGCCACCCACCAGATTATCTCACTGGTGCCCCCACAGAAAATTGAAACAGAAGGTACCCAGCCAAACCCCTAGCTTCTCTTGGGAGGTTTACAGGAAGGGTGATGTCCAAACCACCATGCTGAGATGCTTTTGCTGTATGGCCCTGGGTACTGCAAGTGGGTGCCCTAATCCCATGTCTGCCAGTGACCTGCCTTTTCTCTGACTGCACAAAACAATTTTTGACTAGCATTCAAACATCTTCCTCTGCTCATTAGAGGAATCAAAGCTAGGTTTAGGCTGTTTGCTGTACGCTGATGGCCCTAATGAAGGAAAAGATCAAAATAACGTTGTTTCCTTATCTGTAAAATCTGCTTCAAAGCACAGTGTGTGGCTCACATCCATTGAAAAACAAAATTTATTAATAATCCAGTTCCATTGATGAGAGGAATTCAGGAACAAAACTTAATACTTTGAATCCTCATCATCTTTTCTTAAATGTTTTGATAAGAGATATAAGGTTGTGGAAAGGAACAAAAGAGAGACAAAATTTGAAGTCTGTCTGGCAACTTGTCTATTATTTGATGCACAACTGACAAATGAGGTAACTTTTGACTCACACTTCATCAGTTATGTTACAGGAAACCTAGTCATTTATAACTTGTCTCTTTAAGAAAACATTTCCCAATGTTGGAAGGAAAGGTACGTTTTTCCACCAAGATTTTTATTCTAAACCTTTCAACATCCTATGTGTGACAACCTAGCAATAGAATAATCCTCAATTACAATACACAGAACTTTTTTTGTAATTAAACTAACTGTTTGGAAGGGGGGATTATGTTGGGATTTTGTTTATTTTTAGTCAGTTCTAGAGGTACTAAAAACCAAACCCTGGTTTACTTACTTTTCCTAAAAAATAAAAACAAAACAAACAAAACAGGATATTGGACTGGAGGAATTTGCTTTATTGGTGGTCTTTTTCCTTCAGTAAGTGAATAGTGCATAGTATCTGGAATATAATATTTAGCATCTGCTGTTGCTATCGACCTGTCTGATGATGTAGCAGTAGCCTTGCAATTTCCTAGACAGTTGTAGAGTGCCTACTGTGCCAGACATTCTGTACTGGGGATTAATCTAAACAATAGGCACAGCTTAGAGAAAATTGGGAAACCCAAATCATGAGCCTTGAACTGAATTTTGCTGAAGATTGTTTCCCTGTGTAGCCCAGGGGGTATTTATGATTGCAGCATGTTTGTGAAGAAAATTGGGTAGCTGTAAGTAGCACTGTCTATACCATTAAAAAGAAAAAAAAAAACCCTCCTTTTCTCACAGCTCAACAATGAGGGCAGAACTCTGCATCCAGAAATGCCCAAAGTCTGAGATGGAACACCAAGGCATTTGAACCCTTTGCAGCTTGTCTTGATTGCAAGATTTATACAAGACTGTGGGTCTTTGCTATATTTAATGAGTTTTGGAAAATCAGACTGTGTGTAAGAGCAGCCTGGAAAGGTTAGGCAGCTGACATTTTGGGAGGCAGCAAATAACACAAATTGATAATGTCAAGGAGCTGGTGCAAACAGTCTTCTGAGAGCTACAGATGGGTCCCAGATAATGCTGCAATAACTGGCACCTTCGATTTAAAAATTATGTTTTGGGTAGCAGAATTATTTCATGTTTGCCTGTGAGACTCACCTGAAATGTCAGACAGGGATGGTGATATTTCACATGACATTTTTCTTCCTAGCTCTTTTCAGGGGTTGTAGAGATCTTCCTCAAGGAGAGCCTGTATTCCCTTCCTCCCTGTGTTTGTGAGCAGGAGTTGCTTGCAGAACACAGACTGGGTCTTTGGGCTCCTAACCTACCCTCCAACACTTGGGCTGACCCCATGCTGATCCTTGCTCGCACTGTGAAATGAACAAGGAGCCGTGGCATCTGAAATGTCTCACTGAATGTTTGTGCTGCAGTGCAGAGCAGCCAGCTCATACAATTAAACGTGGTCAGCACCAGTACATAGAGCTGGCTTGAAAAGATAGCTTTGATAAGGATCCAGCACTATCAAAGTCAGACAGACACCACTTTCTTAAGCTATACCATGCAGTTCTGTAATGTAATTTTGGTCTTGGAAAGTGGTAGCTGAAAACTTGCAGCCTTTGATGTAACTGAATTCAAATATTTGGGGATGTAGTGAATCCCTGTCTGCCAATCCAAGTATATTTCCTAGAAGCTGCTAGAGACAGGGTGGGGCAGGAGACTAAGTCAAACAATATTAAGGGATGGATGGAAGGTATGTTTTAAAAAGGTGATCTTACTGTAGTGAGTCAGATTCACACCCCTTGGAGCCAGACAAGAATACGTCTGAATGCCTATAGCATGGAGGCAATGCTGCTGCACCTCATGGGGCACCCATTGAGGTCTGGTTTTGATTACAGACCTCCAAAGACCTGCAGACATCGGGTTCTTATGGCAAATGTCATGTGAGCTTTCATTAGAAAACACCCTTGTGCTTTCAAATCCCAGGGGTGCTGATTTTTCTCCAAGCTGCAGTTGGTATGGCCTATCTGACTAGTACCTTACTTTGGTTCTGGGGTTAAAGCTGCTGTCAAGTTTTAAAGATTATGACTCAGTAACTGAAGCCATTAGGTTTTGTAATTGGCTTAAAGTGCTGAAGATGATAGAGGTTACTTTTAATGTGTGTCAGTGTTTGTACCAGTTACTGAATTCAAGTGGCTGTGGCCAAATGCACTTCCATAGCAGAGACAAGTTGCTGGGCTTGCACTTTTAAACCACCTTGTCAGCTAAGTTCACTGGGTCTTATGGACTGCATGTATATGTGAATGCCAGAAGTGTGGGCACAGTATCTTTTTGTACTAAGGAAAAAAAAAAAATTATCTTTCTGTCTTTGTAAACCACATTCTCTCTGATAGCTGCATACCTATGTAACTACCATGTAAATGCTGTTACGTGCTGCTGGGATGTCAATAGTGCTACTAAATCAGGTTTTCTCCTGGCAGTCTGTGGGAAAGCATCCTGGATTTGTGAAAAAACTGTTTTGATTATGAACTTAAAAAAGGAGGAGTTAAATTTCTGCTAGTGCCGTGGCATTGCAAAAAGATTGGTTTTGGTTTTAGATGGCAATTATTTTGTTTATCAGGCATTATAGACTTGTGACTCTTTGAACATCAGTTAAAAATACAATGGAAAGACTTAAAGCTCTCCAAGAGGTGTTTTAATTGGATTAATTAATTCCCTTCTCTGCAAAAGAACAGAACTCCCTTGTGTATCTGACTTGTATATCTGACATGGTATTTGCTCTAGCTGGTGGAGGGGAGGAAAGACCAGCAGCAGAACCCCAGACATACTAGTCTGGGTGCCAGGTAGCAGAGAGAGTTATCTCATAACTGGACAGCAGCACACAACAAGTGGGTAAAATGCAAGGTCTGTCCCTGACACTTGCAGATTCATATATTAGTGTAGGATGTTTACAAATGTTTTATGTTTGTTAGCTCCCTTGGAAAGTATTTCCTTGGCTCTATGAGTGATGTGTGAAACACTAATAAGATATTTTCATACCAAGCAGACAGGTTAAGCAGGAAGCTCCACATCAGGAGGAGCTCCTTGGCTTGTGCTAATGGACCCACAAGTTTTTACATAACATGAGAGAGGACCTTGCTCCAGACATGTCCTTCTCCCTTTCTTGGTGTGTAATCAGTCCCTTCCACCTGAGCCATACTGATACATCCCCTTAATGGTGATTTTGAAAATCCCTTTTGACCTGGCACTACAAGGTTTTAGGTACACAGACAAGGTGTATCAAGCTATATACTGTATGAGATACTTTTCATTTGCTGAGGCTCAAAAACTTTCCCACTGCAAGGAGAGTCTGTCGTGTCAGAATTATATTTCTGTTTTTGAAACAAAAATACTCCTTGATCCTGGCTCATGCAAGGAGATACTTTGATGCTCTTGTAAACAACCTCTTTTTGGTTATTATGGGCAAGACATGGTGGTGACTCCACCTAGCACATAGGCTGAAACATGGAATTGTAATGAGTTAAATAGATTGTCAAACAAAATAATTTAATTTTTGTCACAAGACAAAGGGGTTTTTCTGTTTGTTTTTGCTACCCTAATTGCCCAGAATACTCAGAAATTGTCTTTGCATGCCCTTTATCTGCTCTGGGATTGAAGCCAGGTTATTGGTTAACACTCTGTGATGCTCTGCAATTCCTCAGCAAAGGCCACTGTACCAGCTTCTCTCGAAGGGCAGATTGTTTGCTTGTGTCCTAGTTTCAGCCAGGACAGGGTTAATATTTTACAGTGGCTGGGAAGGGGGCGTGACCAGACCTCAAAATTATTTGATACCATCCCGCATCATTTGCAAGGGCAGGAGTCAGGAACTAACTCCCGTTTTCCTGCATGGGAAAGCATGGTGCAGTGGGGAAGAGAGGGTCAGTATTTTGTGGAGATTTCTTTACCTCCTGGTTGGCTTTGGTGAAAATTAGTTCTTCTCTATCATGTAATGTTTTGAGTCAGGATAATGGAATACTAGATGTGCTCAAACACCTCTTTTTAGTTAATAAAATTTTATGGTAGGACTTTTCTTTTTTACTGTGAGAAAGTGAAAAACCCTCTTTTACAGCTTCCCTTTATAAAAGTTCACGCACACACACACACATCCCATACAAGATGTTTTTGACTCTTCTGTGACAAAAAAAAAAAATTGCAAGAGGTAAAGAGGGAAAAAAGTGGTAAATGTAGGAGCCAGCATTTGAAACAGTCCATTGCTGACTTTGACAAGTGTAAGATGGGACATTGACATCTAAGGTTTCAGAGCAGCTCTTGTTAGGCTTCCCAAATCCCATCTACCCTTACCTGCCTTGCAGAAGAGGCACATGGCACAGACATGAAATGCAGCATTTTGGTCCAAACAATCACATTGTCTATTTCAGCATCAAGCTGGAAAAAAACAACTTTTAATTCCACAGTCCTGGTATTTGGTGACCTGCCACATTCACACTATGCAATTCAAGCCACTGTTCTGCACTGTAATCACTCAGGAGAGCCTCCAGGTGAGAAATGATACTGCTCCTGTCGCTGCTCAGAGAGGCCACACCTGTCTCCACAGTCAAGGGTGCTGAAGCACTCCTGGTAGTGGCTCAGTGTCAGCAGCCAGTGCAGAGCTGTACTGGGAGCACTTCACAGAGAAGCAGCACGAGACACTTGATTTCTGACCACTGACAGATGCCTCTGTATCCTGACCTTCAGGTCAAAAATGATTGTGTCTCTTGGTTTATGTCATCTGGGTCAGATTTGGGATGGCAGTAGGGTGGGACTAAAGGTCAATGCCCATTTCTCTATAGCATCACTGACAGCACAAAATTGGACTCCTGCTTTTGCAGGCTCCATAGTAAATCCATTGTAATTTATTCTTAACGTGAAGTGCCTGGTGAGGTCGGTGAGGGGCAAAGACAGCTCTCTTCCCCACCATGACCTCCTCACTCTGACTATCAAGGAAAACAGGGTGTTTGTAGGGGGATAAACTGAGACCATCCGTAATCCCTCACTGCTTGGTACCAGAATACATGGCAGAATGGAACCCAGTCCTGCTGACCTACTCTGCTCTCATTTGGCTCACCATCTTCCTAGTAGCTCCTTTCCTCATTCCAATCCACATTTCTGTCTTTAGAACTTATTAACAGAATCCTTTAAAAATCTTTTCCAAACCATGTCCATACCACTCTGGACTCAACAACATCCTTTTGCTTCAATAGCAGAGCATCACTAAGCCTGCTCTTTCACAGCTCAGGACAGCCTAGGTTTGGTGTGCCCCTACTTTGTTCCCAAGCACGTGAGGTTTCCTCTGTTTGAGCGCAAAACCTCACAAATTTTCAGAGAGGAGGAAATAGTTTCATGTTTAGAGGGTATCCATTGCTGAGAGAGGATGGAGGAGGTGCAAAAATTGTGCAAGATTCTGTGAGCTGCAGGAATTGGTGAAGGATTGTTCTGTGTTATATTCACCATAAATTCATTAGGTTAAATAGTTTTGACATAGGTCCATAAATACCTCAATTAATGGAGGAATCAAGAAAATGTGAATGTGTATCTAATGTGAAGAAGCTAAAATAACTAACTGTTAAGCATGCATAGACAGTGCCACGAATTTCAGTGAAACAAATGTCTCTTGGTGAGCTACTGTGTGCCTCTGTAGTGGTTGTCACTCTGGGTTGCTAAGAAACTTCAGTTGTCTACATTTCTGCCTTTAACATTTGCTTTTATCCTCACACTTCATGTGGAGCATTTTCCTTCTGTATTGATGCTGACCTTTTTCTTCTCCCTCATTAGCAGAAGCAACAGTTGTGCTGCATTTATCCTAAGTCTGTTGCTTCAATGCTTGGAAACTAAAATACAGAGAAACTTTAGTCCTGCTGACACTTAATGATATGGTCATTACACACAATAATACAGTGGAGAAAAGTGGCTTCAAAGGGAAGGGAGCTCTGCTTCTGTTATTAGCAGTTATAATGTGGGCACTTAAAAGAAATGACTGAGGACAGATAAAATAATGTAATCAAAAGAAATCAATCTCCAAAAGAGATGTCAAGAGATCTGCTGCCCTGCTTTGACATGCCATTAGCTTTACCTGTATAACCCCTGACAGATGTCCATCATTTTCACAGAAATAGTGGTGTTTTGTAAGGAGAAATTCAACTAGGTTCCTTTCTTTCCCATGTGGACATAGAGTATAATCTGTTGATTGCTGTCTCTCTTGATGAAATCCCTTTTTATGTTTGGAGGCTGTTTTTCTGTTCCCCTCTGCTTTTCCTCCAGACATTAAAAAAATCCAGCTCTTTCATCTCTTCCTTACAAATCATATTTCTGAACCTTTGATCATTTGTGTTGCTCCAATTTGGACTGTGACCTTTTCCTACATTTTTTTAAAGTGCAATTTCTCCAAGAGTGGACATGTTATTGACAGTGACCCTCCAGTGCCGAGCAGAGGAATAATTACCTCCCTTATTTTGTAAATTACTTTTTCCTCCCTTGTACCTAAAGCAAATCTAACACTGCAGATCAGAGGAGCCCTCCCCTTTCATCTGAGCACAGTTCATCCCCTTTCTCTCCCACTCTGCTGTGCTACTCTGCACTTCTCGAAATCAGTTCCAGCTTGTTGCCTTGAGACTGAGCTTGATAAATGGGAGGAACACTTTGAATTTTAATCCTGCCCCAAAGCAGGATTAAGTTTTGGGTTGGACTCTTTGGAAGGTGATTTGCTAGTCCATCACAAAAGTCAGTAGCTTCTTGTAGTTTCAATAGGTCTGAACTTGGCCTTTCTCCTGTCACAATTAAGGTGACTAATGTGTAATTTTACAGGAGGTTTTATTTTCCCATTTATTTACTCTATCTTGGTGGGAAGAGCAGGCATCATAGCCATTGCTGTGGGACCGTTCCCATCCTCCAAAGTTCTTCAAGACTGTTCAGTGTGTTAGCTGTCTTCACTCCTGGGTGAAAGCCATCCAGCACCTCAGGTAATTAGAGGAGGGAATACAAGCCAGATGGAGAAGAGATGTTAAACAGTGCATAGGTGTCTAGCTAGTATTCCCCTTCCTTGCAAAGAATGAAGCAAGGAGTGTATAATAAATTCAGCCTTTTCTGGACATAATTCCACTGCTTCCTTCTTCCACTCACTAGCCATGGCAGTGGCTCTTTACAGAAAACTTCACCATAAGAAGAGATGCCCAAATATTTCTTACTCTAGCAAAAATGCAGTGATTTTACACTCTCTAAATTTTCTTTTCGGAATTAGTGTAAACAAAACATAGTCATAAAACTGGAAAAAATGAACATTCAAGACTAAAGTTGGCTGAAGAAAAGAACTTGTTCTGATTTATCCCAAGTAAAAAAAAATATTAATCCGTGCCAGGTGTTTTTTCCTTGAACATTTGTGGAAAATGGCCCTTTGGAATGGACAAATATTGCAGCCCAAGAAACTACCAGGTTCATTTAGATGTAAGGTGGGCATCCTCTGTTTCTCATCAAGCACACAGGAGTGCTTGGAAGTCCTCACAAGAGACTTCACATTGTCTGTGCTTCACAGGTTGGAGCTGGACATGGTGCCTGAAAGTACTGCTGCAGACCTGGGAGCTGAAGGTGTTGTGACTTTCTTGGTCCTAACTCTGCCTTAAGAAGCTTTGGCATAGCTTTTTGCTCCTGAATCATTCACAAATCTGATATTCCCTTGTGAGGATTCAAGTACCTTAAATCCCAGTTCTGAAGCCTGGGAGCATGAAGGATCTGTAGCCTTTGGGGAGCAATGAAGTACAAGCTGTATGAGCAGAGGTTAAAGTCACTTTTTAAAGCTGTTGTTTTGCCATGAAAAATAGATCAAGCCACTGGAGCTGTCAAAAGTGTGTCTTGGAAATATGTTATCAGTGCTAACTTGCTCCTTCTGGAATTAATGCTAGTCACTGAGGAGGATTTTTCAGAAAGCGTGTTTCTGTGGCTTGTAATGTTTGATACTTTTTAAATGGCTCCTGGGAAACCTCTTTCCTTGGAGATGCAAGGAGAACCTGAAAGAGTATATCAAAGTGGGACAGTAGCACTGTTTCAAGGAGTATGACTGGAACATAGCTCAGCTGTATATAATGTTATTTCTTTTAAACTGCTCTTTCTTGCTGAGTAGAAATTAAAATTTATCATATGTCTTCCAGTGGAAAACCATGCTTTCCAATTTGAATGAGGGAGAGATGGATCTACAGATTGAAATCAAAAATTTGTGGGAATTCTCATTGACTCCAAAAGGAGTGAGGTTTGGTATGTAGCTGAAAGCAGAGGTCCTCCTAAACATCCATGAGTAACGTGTTCTGGATATGCCTGTGTCCATCTGAGGTTCACAGCAGCAGCCAGATGTCCACTGAGAATTTATGGAGCACAAGGGAATCTCCAGGGTGGAGGGAAAGAGCAATGGTTCTGCTGCAGGCTCCATCCGATCCTGAGCACAACATTGGGTTTTCTATAGCACTGGGCTTTGAGGAGAAAAGAAGCCTCTCTTTTGCATGATTTCTTGTTCCAGGTCAGTCTTAAGGAGAACTTGTCTCTGTCACTTTGGTGTCAATCTTCACATCCTCTTCTCCCACTGCTAAGTTACTGCCATAGAGTTGGTCAGGGCTGCAGCTTCTGTGCATCTCTCCTGGCACTCACGCTGTAGCTGTGCCTTTGCCCTTTGCTAACTCTTGGATAGTGATGTCTGCTTGGTCCCCTGGCAGGAAGACCCTGTTTGTAACTGGCTATGCCACAGTTTGGCTGAATTTTTGAAAAAAGAGCATTTTTCAAGATGTCTTTCATTGAAGTTGCTTTCACAGTAGGTCAGAACATTTCAGTCAATGACGTAAAAGCTGTTTTCTAAACAAGACAAGTAGTTTATGAAGATTTTAACAAGACTGTGTGCTTTGTCCTCTGCCTAGGCTCCTTGTACTTACACTTAAAATAAGCTTCTCCAAATGTATCTTCAATAAATAAATAAACACCCAGACTTGTTTTCTACTTTCTTCTCTCAGAAAGTGGAAGTTTCTGGGGAGTTGGATAAGCCAGTAAGAAACTGAAATAACAGCAGGATGGAAACAGATTTAAACTCCAGGAGCTGCTGTATCTGATGGAAGCTGAATGCTAAGTGAATCATCGTGACTCAGTAAATAGGATAATGGTCTCCCCCTCTGGGATTTCTATTCCTGCCTGAGGAAAGAGAAGCCTTGCTAAGCCTGCAGACAAATGAAGCCCAGCTTGCTCAAACCTGCTTTGCAGGAGGGCAGAACATACAGCTTTTCCCCTGCTGCCATGTACAGTAAATCTATCCTGATCTAGTACCACCCCAGTTTGATCTGAATGGGTCAAGCATATACTGCACAACCACCCACCTACAGCATTCTTTGTCTTAATGTATGAGGAGTCTGAAATCCCTGTTCCTTGAAGGAGCAGGAACACCATGTGTCACATACATGATGATAGGGATTCTGTGGTCTTGAGGTTTCCTTAGAGCAAACAATTTTACTTTGAAGCGTATCTTCTGTTCCTCACTAATTTTCTAGACACTAAATCTCCCTGGTGAAAACTGCAGAAAAGAGCAACCTGCTTCTGTACATGTTTGTGTTGTACTTTTTTAGAGTGTGTAGAATCACAGATTTGGAAGAGAGGCAGAAAGTGGAGTAGGTGAGATGTGGGCTGGCTTAAGAGACTGAGAGACAGAGCACTCATGCAATGGGAAGAAACCAAAAATCCATTTTGGTCAGCCAGAGCTGCAAAAAGACAGCTCACAGCATGCTCAGTGCTGCAGAGGAAAGAGCAGGGGATGTTCACATGGAGCAGTGGTGACAAGTCTGCATGGACCAGTGACATTGCTTGAGTCACCTCAGAAGGCTGGGACCACTCCAGAATGGACCCAATTTGAGTGGTGCTGCACTTCATGTGCACTCCTGTTCCATGTGTTGTGGAAAGATGCCTCTTCATTTGCCCTACAAGAGGAGGGTTATATCAGTTGTTTATGTCTAAGAAGTGTTCCCTATCCCTTGCTTTCCCTGAGTGGTCAGGTACATAGATAAAGCACCATCTGTGGGATGTGAGAAGCCTACCATCAACTGGTCTTGAAAACCAGCTCCAGTGGTGTTGGTGTTTATTTTCTAATTTATATTTGGTAAAATTTTGCTTGCTGGTCTCTGCCCTCTGGATGTCACTGTTGTGCTCACTTAGATTCCTCGTATTCACAGGCCTGGCTTATCTTTCCTCCAGCATATGACTAAAAAAGCTTCTAAGAACTTAGTTTCCCTTCATTGGCCGATCAGGGTGTCTTGGCTGGAAAATGGGAAAAGTATTTGTCTACATCATATCATGCAAATAATTTGAAAGAGTGATTGCCCTCAGAGGATTGGCTTAAAGGCACCAAAGGCAAGCACAGCACCATCTGCTCCAGTCAGAACATCCTTGCGTTGTCAGAGACAGAGTCATCTTGTAAATGTTTCCCCAAGGTTTCCTGCTTTAAGTCTTCTTTGAACAACTCCTTGCTCCTTCCAGACAAAGAGATGATATTATGAGAGAGAACAGTGGTTGCAATGTCTGTCTGTGGTTTTAGTTTTACTTTATTTTTGTCGCCTCCTCAGAAGTGTCCAAGCTGTACAGCTACAGAATTGTGTGCAGTGCCAAAACCCTGGACTGCAGTAGTTTCTACAGTGGGCAGTGGAAATCTCACATTGATGCAAGTCTCTAAGAGCAGGTAGGGTGGGGAAAAGGGTCAAAATCCTGCTCCTGTGAGACCTAAGCTTACTGCAGCAGAGCCCTCCACGTTTTGCTTTTGTGCTGAAGAAACCATGTATGATGTTGCAGCTGGGGAGGCAACTTACAGATCAGGCAAAGTGGGAGACAGTGATGGTTGACACTTTGATGGAACAGTGACTGATACAAAGGGAGATTTAGTGTCTAGAAAACTAGACAGCAGGGGAGCAGAAAATACATTTCAAATCTATAATTCGAAGTCAAGACCTGTCAGGGCAGGGGACTCATTCAATTTCTTTTTTCTTTCTCTCTCTTTATAAAGCACTTCATAACTGAAATTCTTTCTCTGGCCAGATTTTCTGCACCGTTGGAGGTGTTTGTAGGAGCCTTTAGTTTGATTACTGCTTTTCTACTTGTGATTTACCAGTTTATCCACAGACAACTGCAGGTTCTTTAAAATTTTTCTTATTGATCCACACCTTCTCTTTCTCGCTCTTCCTGCTAAACCTTTCAGGATTATGCTCACAGGAATCCTCTGGTCTTCATATGTACAAATGGGCACTTTGGGGTGATGAAGCAGGACAGTGGAAACTTTTAGGAAAGTAGGAGGTTCTCACAGAATGTGCAGATTCTCACCACTTCTTTTTGTTGTTATTTTTAAGTGTGTGAAGTGCAGTGATGTGAAAGGAGCCTATAAGCAAGTGCTCTTAAAGTCTGCTTTGTAGGAAAGCTGTCTCTTTCCCTAGGCAGCTGCTTTGCATGGCAGCCTGCAAGGGATGTGCCTGCATCCTGAGGGAAAACAGGCCAAAGAATGATTCTCCTGCCAGGGCATGGCTTGGTGGTTCCATGGGGGCTGGAAAGGACAGTTGCCATGATAGCTGGAACCAGTAATTACTTTTCCCATGTTTTCCACCTGGCCTTGTCCTAGCTTTGGGTCTCCTTTCACAGGAGAACCAAGCCATGCTTTTAGTTCTGGTGGTGGGAGAAGCCTCAGAGACTGATGGGAGCAGCTGCTTATGGCAGCAGGATAAATGTTGCCTTTCAAGGAGAAATAATAAAGAGGTTCATCCATTCTCAGGCTCAGAGGTTATTCTTTCATTGAAACATTTGCTGTCAGGCTCTGTACGATATGATGTTATTTTTTACTTTTGAGTGCCTGGAAGAGGCACTTTGTGAAGAGTGTAGTTTAACTTGCCAGTGCAGAGCTGCTGCCTGCCTACGGACACAGCCTCAGCAGGGGCAATGTGGAAGCAAAGGCATGTCCCCAGACAGACCCTGCTGGTCTCTCCTGGTGTAGTCTTTACATCTGACTCTTAAAATGCACTGCTGAAATTCAAGGTACCATATTAATATGAAAGAAAACGTATCTGGGAAGTATGATGGATAATCAAATAAGGCCCTATAAGGACTACTGTAGTTTAGAATAGACACCTATGAAGAAATCCATTGTGTTCTAACGTTGTCCCATATGCAGAGATGATTGCCACTGTGAGCAGTCCACGTTAGGTGGGGTTTGTTTGTTCCCTCCTGATTATTTAACATGCTTGCAATTATTGCAGATTTACACTATTTCTGTTGCTCGTACATAGTAACATTTAATTGCTCTCTAGTGCATCACTGTGTTGTCTTTTTGTTTTACTGGGCTTTAAACTTCTGTATCCCTCAGAGCTTGTATCTCCAATTTCTTCTGCTCTGCTACACTGCCCTTGACCTGTTGCCTCCTTTCTCTCAATATGTCTGAAACATTTCGTTTTTACATTCTCCAAATCCTCACTGGTAGGCTCAAAGGAATTATCAGCCAATTAGCCCTTCCCACCAACTAACTATCTGATCAATAAATGCGTGAGACTGTCTTGGAGCCGTGCTTGTTCCACTCAGGTCCTCTTATGTTGAGACCAAGAGGTCTCAGGTTTTTGTGTGTTGCTTTGCATCCTCCTCTTCTCATGGTTTTGTTTTCTTTCTTGACTCAATGTCAGCATGACATGTACTTCTTTTTTGTCTGCTCAGAGGCATATTTAAAGATTATTTAAAGGCTCAAAATAAGACAGGCAACAGAAGAAGAACATATTGAAAATAAAGGCCACAGGTATAGTTCTCTTCCTTTGCAAATACATATTCATTTTATGTAGGGGGTAGGATCTTTCAGTTTCACAAAGTGTGGTTGCACCCAGAAATAATGATGGTTTACCTATAATGGTTCTGTGACCATTTTTTACTTTGTATCCAAGTGGACTCTCATTAAAAGTTTTCTGAACACTAAAACTTGGCTTTTCTTTGTCCAGCCTTTTTCATAGACATTATAATACGATTAGAAATCCTAAAAAAAGGTCAGAAATTCTCTTTTCCAAATGACTAGCAGGTGCTGATACAATTATTAATTACACTGTATGATATTCTGGTCATTAGCTGCAATGAGCAATGGTTCCCTCAGAGACAGTGGCTCTATTAAAAATACATCAGTAATAAATGACCTTCTCTGAGGTTCCTGCTGTAGGAGGTACCTAGCAGCTCTGAGAAGAACCATTTCAATATCAAATGTGAGCTGTTACATTTGAAGCTTGAGAAGAGGACTTCATCTTCATGTGAATTACAGGGCTGGTGATGAGCTGTTGCCACTGAATTTGAGAGTGCACCTTGAGCCCTGTGCTCTGCTCCAGGACCACCTCCTGCTCACAAGGACATCCTTCGTGGCAAGGACCATCTGCCATTCTCCATCTCTCTGTGAATGTTCTCTATGGAGTCCAAGTACAATCCAAGCAGGAAATGCACATCCTACAGTCAGGTGGCCAATGTGCAAGATGGGTGAAGATGATCATCCTTCCTGCACCCAAAAAGGTGGTAGTCTTCATCTCCCTCTCCAAAAAAAATGATGTGATACCAGGGTTTTGACTAGCATGAAGCACCACTGTCTGCAGCATCATTCAACGCTTTCCTTCCCTCCTCTCTGACCAATTGCTTATTCTTGACAGACTCTGCCCAGCAAGAGGAAAAAGGAAGCTCTGTGACTGGATGATACATGGATTATAAAGTGTTGACAACCTTGACATTCTTTGGTCTGATAATTGTACAAATATTTCAAAAGTTGTATTATATTAAAAAAAAAAAAAGATACTTGGGGGCTTTTATTTGTTGGAATTTTTTTAGATATTTGGTGATTGCATGAAAGGCCCCAAAAGGGAAAACAGTGAAAAAGTTGGGATAAATGGACCTCCAGTGTAGATATTTTCAAAATACCTCTATACTCTACTGAGCAGCATAAGACTGCCTTCTCACTCCTGGAACTTCAGTACAATGGAATATTAACATCTTTTAAAATATTTCCTGCCTAAGAGAAATCACAACAAATAATAAATATTTTGATCTGTTGGTACATATATGGAGAGAAGGACAGAGAGGATGTTAATTGTACTTCGAGATATTTACTGGTTTCTTAATGCTAATTTAGCCATGAGAGATGTGGTTCTCCATGATTAATCAACTCTTAGAACAAAAAATTAGTGAACAGCACACAGAAAACTCAGAAAGCTAGTGGTCAAACTTTGCTAAGCATACAGATAGTAGAGCAGAGAGAGAGATTCTTCATGGTTGTCGTGTGATTGAAGTGATTTATTCATCAGGACAATGCCCTTGTGATGAGGTTACTGCCTTAAGAGTGCAGGGGAAAAGTTTGTAGACCACTTCACAGTAACACAATCATTACATTTCATTGCTTACCCTGGGTGCACTAAATACTTTGTGACCAATCCTTTCTTATAAGAAACACCTCAGGCCTGTATCTTTTGCTAGGAATCTGCAGTGAGACTGAACCTTGCACTTCAGGAATGTGACTTTTCTAGAGGCATGATTGGCCTCCTGATCTAATTTTCTAAGTAATAGTTGATTGGTCCCAACTGGATGAATATGGACAAGGTCTGCAGATTTTTTGGCAGAACACTCACCTCTGTTGCATTTCAATGCCCACGATGGGTTGGAAAAGAGTGGATTGTGCATTAAAATCCTGAGTTTTATTGTTTACTGGAAGAAAAGGGAAGGCTTTGAACGAAAATAATTATGTTTGAGGGGCAAGATACAAGAGCTGTTAGATGGATAACGGGTTTCTTATTCATATGCTCACCCACTAAAATGCAATCAGCAATAAAAAGCTGTTCCTTTAAAAGAAACTCCAGTACAGTTGTTGAAATATAAAAATTTGCTCACTTATTCCAACACTTACTAAAGAAATTAGTTATGATTAAACCTGAATAAATCAAATCTTCACAGATGAGAGTTTATTTATTTATTGCTAACTCCTCCATAATTAATGGAGTTTCATTTAGTTGAACCAGTGACTCAGTCACCCAGGAGAGCAAGAGCCATCACTCCTGCTGTGTTCTCAGCCTCTGGAAAGCACAAAGCTGAGAGGGGAAAACTCATGCTGGCTAATGCTGAGGCCAGTCTAACGTTGTAGATGAGAATGCCTAAATATATGAATATTTGTGAGCAGAGCAGCTTCTGTGAGAGGGGGGGAGAAAAATCTATTTAAAATGTGAAATGGAAAAACACAGTGGCAATCAATCAGAATAGGCAATCAAAAGCAGAGACTTTGTGACTAGGTTCAAATGAGGAAAAGGGAAGTGTAACTCCCTCACACAATCAAACCTCAGGACATACTTGTACAGCAAACAACTGCCACTGCTTTAGGTTTTGTAAAGAGTCACACCTTTCCCTCGAAATGAGATAATGATTCATCTATCACGGGTAGAAGAGAAGGATGTTAAATGTAATCCATTGCTTGACAATTAATGTGAAGCAGATGACACTTTTGGAAAGGCTAATTTAGACATTCATCTTAAATGTTCCAACCTCCAAATATTAATCACGGAATAGTTTAGTCTGAAACGGTCATCTGGAGGTCATCTGGTCAAACTGCCTGCACAGAGAAGGCTTTGTCATTAGAACAAGTTGCTCAGGGTCTTGTCCAGTCAAATTATTATTACATCCATGGATGAAGATCCCATTTTCCCTACAATGATTCAGTTTAGTGAGCACAAAGCTCAGGAGAGTGAGGGAAGAAATGAACAAACAAAAGGGAGTAAATTAATTGCATATACCAAGATAAGGAAAGGACCAATTTATGATTGATGGGCTAAAGAGAGAGAGGGGATAAAAAGCTCTTTTTCTTTCCCATAACAGCACAGCAGTCAGAATATATCTTGGACCAGTAACTGGAACTTGAGATGCATGGAAATGGCTGTCAAACACTTCAACATAGCTGGAATAAAGAGAGGAACAGGCTTTTCTCTGTGTGTCATTACACTATGGGTGTAACAGATGAGCACATGAGGAGTATGTTGACTCCTGAGGAAAATCTTTCTGATAGTGCAGACAGTAAAACTGGAGTTGTCTTCGCGTAGGTTCTCCATCATGAGTATTTTCAAACAAAAAATCTGTCAGGAATGTCTTATGCACAGCTAACCTGGCCTTGCACTAGGAGGACAGATACAGTGATTTGCCATTTCATCTCCATTTTCCTCGAGTATGTGATGGAAGAGTAAGAACTTTGAACCTCTTCTAAGATCTTCTTGTGAGCCATGACTCAAGGATTAGGAAGCAGTACGCCAGCTCAGCCCTACAGATGTAAATGCATAAGATGAATGCTTGTAAACCAAGCCCTGGAGGCATGATATACCTTAGTTAAGTCAACTGTTTTAAAAGTAGAGAAAGCTCCGTTTATATATTTAGCAGTGGCTGACACACCAAAAAAATTAATATGTTTTCAAATGATGTTCCCTTAAAAAAGGTGTACTCAATGATACAAGATCATTTTTGAGGGCTAAAAAGTTCTGATCATTACTCTATCCTTGCTTTCAAAAACTTTGTGTCATGAATCTTATTAATAAAGCTAATATTCTTCAGTGAATGGTGAAACATCCTGGGATTTCACAGTAGTGACTGAGTGAAAGAACTGGTAAAGCAATACGGAACATTTTTATTCAAATAGCTGCACGAAATCCTGCCTTTATAATGTATCATAGCCATTTTTTTGTCAATGATGTTATTTGCACTCCTAGTGAAGAAGCACTTAGATAAGAAAACAGCCTAGTAATCAGTGCCTTTGGCAGTCCCAAGAGAGAGACCAAGGACTGAATGGCCCTGTAGACTGAACTATGTGCTGCAATTTCCATATGGATGCATCTGGTGTGGAGATCTGCAGCCTCTTTTTACCAGAGGATCCAACACACAGTATTCTGCAGAAATGGGATTATGAGTGTTCATAATTGCACTGTGTGTTCCCTGGAGATCTACACAAATGTTTCAGTCTTTAACAACTATTTTTTCTTAAACTACTGTGCTTAAAACAGACCTACTGCCGTCATAATATTATGCAAGTGTCAGCAATGACTGGAGAAGTGCAAATTATAGTCCAGTCTTATCCCTGTAGTCAATGAAGCAGGTTCTTGAAAACTGTGACATTCACTGCAGGTGGAATAGGTCCTTTAAATACCTTCACTGTCTGACTAAGGATTAAAAAGAATTTTTATGTGAAAGTGAATATGTGTGAAAGCCAAATTTGTACCCTATGCTCAAGAAAAACAGATCTGCACCAAAACCTGC
This sequence comes from Monarcha castaneiventris obscurior, assembly GCA_026261815.1. Classification (NCBI taxonomy): domain Eukaryota; kingdom Metazoa; phylum Chordata; class Aves; order Passeriformes; family Monarchidae; genus Monarcha; species Monarcha castaneiventris. Next base: position 6,721,977 of record JAMPIT010000472.1, read on the forward strand.
ACATTGTTCAGCAGTGTTTCTGTCCTGCATCTTCTCTTAGAAATCAAATGTTATCCATAGGTCCAAGCATTCACATAACAGCACAAATCACACTTACTCAAACTGCCATATTTCTAGGAAATAACATATGACTTTGGGGGATCTCTATTTTGAGCTTCAGCGACAAAAAATGAGCGAGACCAAGGATTTGCTTTTCAAATAGAAAGCAATGTAAGTTGTGTTTTCTGTTTCACCAGAGTTCAAATGTATGTAAGTGAAGATTGTAAGAATGGGAATGGTGTTGATGAGTATATGAATGAATGAAATATGTTACTCTTGACAGAAAGTGTATGTATTCAGAGGTAGGATTTTATTCCAAAATTTTTGTATTGGTAAGTCTTGCACTAAACCCCCTAGTGTGGTGATATATAGAAGAGAGAGAAGGTATTGTGAGGGTAGATCAGAACTATATGAACTGTTTTCATGATTTATTTCTTTATTTTTTAAAATTTAAATGCTTAGAGTGATGATATACAAGAATATCTCTAATTGTTAAGAAATTCATTGCAACTAACCAGGCTGGATACTGTAGGATCACACTCCTGTCTTCAGCTCGGTTTTGGTCGCAGTAATATAATCATTGGCAAATGCCACAAATATACAGAACATATGGTATTTCCCATGTTTGAAGGGTAAGAGGCAGGGAACTGCTCATTGTAACAATGTTTATAATATTCATAACTTTTTATAAGAGAGGGCATTTTATTATAGAAGAGGACTTTGCAGTCTGCAAAGAGAGAATGAGCTAAACATGTTTTTGTTGGCTTTCCTGGTCTTTGCCACTTTTCTTTACCACTCAGCATAAAAACTTCCCCAGGAATTTAAGGTTCCTTATTTTGTTAGGTCTGACAAATTTCACTTATTTATGGAAAGAGATTGGGAGTGATGAAAGAGGGGTGTGTATGCATCTTTTGGGAGAATTTTGAATAGGAACATTCTTTTTAATTAAATGCATATTGGAACTCAAATCACATATTCATATTTTTGTCCCATCAGCAAATAAAGCACATGGGGGACTTGTGCTCCTGCTGGGTCTCCCTTCTCACAGGAAAAGGATGGATGGAAGTTTTCCCCATCTTCCATTTTTGCCTGCTCTTGGCCCCTGAAAATGCTTTACTGCCGTTACTGCATTATGGCATGGTGGCAGCCCAGTCAGAGTTGCAGGACATTTTGTAAGCAGAAAGAAAAAAAAATGGTGATTCCTCTCCCAAAGAGCAGAAACATAGATGCAGACAGCAGGCAGCAGACAGATGCAGTCAGATGAGAGGCTAAAATGAAACAGTTAGAAAATGCTGGCTGCTGTGACAGCCAGCAATTCCCAGAAGAGCTGCGTCTTAATTGCTGTTAAATTTCTTAGTTGTTGCTGTTAAACTAGAAAAATAGCAAAGGAAGGCTTTAAATGTGGTAATCAATTGGCTTTGCCTGTGTTTTGAATTTGTTCCCTCTAAGCATAGCAGGGGAACACAAGGGTCCTTAGAATGTGACTCCTTCAAAATGTTACAAGGGAATGAAGATGTGGCTTGACTTGGGGTGGAAATCAGTATTTATTTTACACTGTTTATCAGTAAGCCTGCTTGTAAGTGAGGTAGAAATGGTGCTTTCTTTTAGCTTTTTCTTGCAGTCTCCTGGTTTGTGCTACTCAGAACCTCTCCCCCTGTACCTGGGACAAGTTTTGGATCCAGCTGGAGGGTACTTCATCAGCTCCAAGCAGCACAGTATACCAGCTGTTCTGTAAAAAGTGTTATGTACATTTGGGAGAATGCTAGAGTTTTCTTCTGACAGTTAAAGCAGTTAACCTCAAAGCCTTCCTTTTAAAATTCATATGATCTGCAAATGCTTCTCCACTGGCACTTCTAGTAAACGTGGAATGTTTCTACCACACAATTCTTCAACTATTTTCGCAATTTTGCTGTTATCAGTTTCCTAAGGGGATTTGATTTGTTTGTTTATTTCAAAAGAATCCTATTTTTCTGGCATCCCTTACACCTCCAGCAACCTTTAGAATTTCTTATCTACCTTTGCAGTTTTCCCTCTGCTGGAGACAGTAATCTTATTATAATCTATTCCAGCCTGGAGAGAATTCTAATGAAATCTCTTCAATGTGCCTCAGCACACTTGTTATAAAGGCAGGGTGACTCACACGCTGAAGTTTTTAAGCCATGTTTGAGGAAGGAGAGAACAGGATAATTCAGAGAACTGGCAAGGTTATCATGACAACTATTTCAGTTTTGAACCTGTTGAGAAGGATTCAAACTGCTATGGGTTTCTGACTCTTTTGTTGGATAATGTCAGATACTATCCCTCTATTTGCTGAGTATCTTTCATCCAAGAATTTCGAAACTTTACAAATGTGTTCAGCCACAGGGAACAGAAAGAAACATGCAGACCTGAGAGGAAAATACACCAAGAAGATCTCTGTAATAGACTGAAATCAAGGACCATGATGCAGCGTTGTGTCAAGCCTGCAACAAAGTTGCTTGCATTTCTTGATCTTACACTGCTGACTAATTAGGCTTAATGTGTTCAGTGTGCTTTGAATGAGGTATTAAGTGCACTGCAGAATATATTTCAGCTCTTATAACCAGTAGAAATAATCCTGTTAAGGTGATTTGGCCAATTCCCTGGGTGGCATGCATAATGCTAGCAGAAATTCCAGTATGCTGAATTATATTTCCTTCACACGCGGCCATGGCCATATTTTTGTAAACCTAATGTGTAACAAAATGAGCAAAGCATCACCTAGAAAAAGATCCTGCTTGCTTCATATTATTATATTTTCATAATTGAAATCCTATCTACTAAACTATATTAATAAATTAAATCAAGCTTAGCAATGGTCCTAAGGGGGAAAAAACATTTAGCTAATATTCACCAGACATTTATTTAGCCAATTTATTGGCTTATATCCATGCATCTTGTAACATTCAGAGTATTAGTAATTTCTTTTGCTGTTTAAATTTTATTAGCTCATGCTACTTAAAATTTCTATAATAAAATAAAATACCTGTAGCTAAAAACTCTCTAAATAAAATGCTTATTACTTTCTCAAGGTTCATCAATGCTGAATGAGGAGCATTTGTCCTAACTAATTAAGTGCTTAGGAATCTAAACATAGTGATTTTATTTTCTAAGACAGAAATAAAATCACATCCATCTATCTATCTATCTCTCTCTCTCTCTCTCTCTCTTCCCTTATTTTACATAAATCTACATTTACAGATCCTTAGAGATCCTCTCTAGCAGAACAAACTGTGCTCCCCACTCCCCAAAACAGTGAGGACAGTGCAGAAAGAACATCTTCAATAGACACAACACCAAGCAGGCTCTTGCTAAGCTAATAAAAATTTCTTCATGAAATGTTGGAAAGGAATGAGACAATTTATCTTCAATAACACACCTACCTTAACCTTCTTTTCCATTTCCTGGTCCCATTACTGCATTGATTATCCTGGTTCCATGCCAGCACCTTCCCAGTCATCTTCTGGTCTCAATCACTGTCCTTCCATTGACCTGGGATTGTCTCCAAATAATTTCACATTATTTCTGAAATACCAAGTTAGCATAAATTGAGATACGGACAATAGAAGATTCTTTTTGGCCATGGTTGTATAAATGAGAGGCAGCCTTTCATTTTTCTAAAAGGAGAAGTCAGTTTGGATGAGCCTGGAAGCAAGCACATTCTCAGCATGTCAGGATGCTTGTAATGGCTAATCCACATTCATGGGACTTTAAAAAATATAAACAAAGTGTAGGCATTTCCTCCTCCAGCACTCCATTTCCTCTGCTTAAATCTGTGTGGCATAAGCTTATCATTTAAAAAGCCTCCTAAGTTTATTACCCACTGGGAATCTAGGAGTGATTAGGGCATGTTCTTGCCCCACGTTGCCATCAAATATTAAACTTCAGAGTTTTTCCAGCCAGCCCTTCTCTCCTCCCATGACATCTGATTTCATCCCAGGTCAGTCAGGTTATCAAATCAATGTCTTTAGTAGACATTTCTAGCACCTTTCTTATTTTCACTTCATTTACTTTGGTTTCTTTCTGTGGAGGGTAATTTCTAATTTTACTCATCACTCGTCTATAAACTTGTCTCACTTTTAACTGATCTGATTTCACACTTGTGAAACGAAGATTGCATCATCACCACAAAAGACTAGAACAGACTTAACTGGAGATATTAAGATCAGTCTTAGGGGCCTGACTTCAAGCTTGCTTAGATCTAGAGCTATTCTAAATTGCTTCACTGCTGCAAAACATCTTTATGTCCTAAAATACATCTTGTGCTGATGTAGCTTATGGTTGCATAACATCCTTCACTCTTTTGCCAGTGACATGTGGGCAGAACTGGATCCACTTCCAGACCCAAATCGTGTTAATTTCTAGACTGAACTCCACAATAGTTTCGCCTTGAGATATAGAGTTTGAGGTTTCACACTAAAACTAAAAACTATTTAGAATATGGGACAGTTACTCCCAGTTTAACAAAATACTAAGAGCTGCCAAATACAAATAATTCAGGCTGAATCAGATATTTGGCATGAAGGACATCACCAGGAATCTAGACAGCAGGAACCAAGCAACTGTTCCTGATGGCACCACTTGACTTTGTAGTAAATGGCAAAGTTTTAATAGTAATAAAATAGAGAGGTAACATTAGAATCACATTTTCAGTGCAGAGAAGGGGCTCCAAAATGTTCTTGGTAGCTCAGTGAGAGACCATGTCTTGTAGTTGTGCTCTGCATTCAACCATCCTCACAGATGACTGTATTTTGCCTTTTTAGTCTTGATTGTGATGTGGTTAAATCCTGTACAAAGCAGGGACTTTATTGAACAAAAGTATTTTTCATTCCAGTCAGAGGACCATATGTTCTCTCAAGAAAGGCTCTCACCACTGGTGACCAGCATTTGAAATTCAGTAACTAATTTTGGTACATTTCTTCAGTGTTTCTTTTTTTTTTTTTTAACAACCGTTTCATCTCATTATAGACTCAGTGGAAAAATTCCCTGGTCAGCATTAAGCTCCAGTCCCTGCAGTTCAGATCACAGAAACAGTCAATGTTCCCTGTTTTTGCAAGTGGAAGGGATTGAATTTTGATCGTCCCCACAGCCTTTTCTCTTCTGCTCATGCCATCATAAATCTCCTCTTTAGAAGTATATCACTATGTATTGTGATGGTTGTGCTTTTAGAAACGATTTCAGTCATCTTTACAAGCATTCTACAAAGAAGTCTGCAGATAGGTTGTTCCCCTTGCCTTTTGTTGCACCTTTTCTTCTACCTCCAAGAAATTAGAAACGTTTTCCTGTTATTGTTCATTCAGATACCCCCTTGGTTACTGTCTTCTTTATTTAATAAACCTTTTCTTGTTCTCTGCTCTATTTTTAGTTTAGTTAGTCCTATTTTTAGCTGTCCTTTATAAAACCCAGATCAGCCTCTTCATTCTTACTATTGAGACTTAAATTGTCTGATAATATTTAAAAATTGCATAGGTGTTTTTTGACCATTTAGATTTTACTTCTGGTGCTGCCATTATCTGTCATTTTTATGAGATTCTTTTAGACTGTGGGAGGCTTCCTTGCAGATCTGAATCTGGGTCTGAACTGACTTTTCCCTTCGTACAGTAACACTCTTTGAAGCTAAAGGCACCACACAGGGGTGCCTGAGGTTTAATGCAACACAGCTATGTTTTCCTCCTTTCCTTCTTCATTAGTGTTTCAAATGAGGTAATTTTAGTTTAACTCTGAGCCAAGTTTCTGGTGGGAGAATGAGTGGAAGAGAAGTACTTTCTACACTGATCTGTTCCTTGAAATTTTTAAAATGCAACCTACCTAAGTCTCAAATAGCAGAAGTGACATTATAGTGGACCAGATTTTAAGCAATTGATCATACAAAATTCCTTAGTGAAAAAAAGGGAAACATTATATGTCATATTTTTACTTTGGGTGGTATCTCTGAAAATGTCTCTACCAAAAATGATTTGCATGGCATGTTTTTCCACCTTTTGTATTAGATGTAACAATACAGCCTTGCAAACATACCAGGGTCTTTTCTCCATTTTCTTCAGATCATCTGCTGTAATTTTTTGTGAATGACTCCCTTTTAGGAGATGGTAATTGCAGCAGTTTCAGAGCCTTCATTACAAAGCTAGGTATGGAATTATACATTATTTTACATTGACTGGTAACTGTTCTAAATTTCTCTATTAGAAGCAAAAGCTGTTGTTGAAGTCTTAGGTGCTGCAGGCTCTGCTGTACAGAACATGTCAGATCTACAAGGGAAAAAGAGTGGAAAAAAAAGTGCTACAATTGGTAGAAGAAGTTAAATTATAATACATAACATCAATTGAGATGTCTTTGAATATCACTGGTAATCATCCATCATTAAATGTTGTTTCTCAAACTGTATGGTGGATTTCATGGGGTATTTCTACCAGCTCAAGTGCACGAGAATAACCTTTTGTGTTATTTCTTCCTCCAGACTTGTGCTGTTTAATCATTTACCCAACAGACAAGCACTATAAATCATTTCAATCATTCAGCCCTACCAACCTTCCTGCAGCAGCTTTCAAAGAATGAAGAAGTCACAGTAGGAGACTTCCTCAAGTGCACTTAAGATCATGTGTGGCAGGTACCAGTAAAGATACCCTCATAAATGTAAACATGGTGAGGCTATGCCAGCAAACAGACTGTTATTTTAGACTTGAGTAAGCATCACTGGGCCTCATGCTTTGCCCATGAGTGCCAGCAGTTTCTATATGTTTATCAAAGGTTATAAAGTATTAGAGAAATTGAATATGATCACACAAAGTCTCCGCTAAAACACAAAATGCCCTCATGACACCAGTAAAAACTTTTTACTTATGGAAAATCTTTTCATTTGATCCTTCTTTTCTTTTATGTCTCCTTGCTTATCAAGGTTTTGATATGCTTACTTTTTAGCAATAAAAACTGGTGTTGGCCGAACTGATTCTTTCAGAGTGTTTGGCCACAAAGCACTGCATTGTGCTGCTCCTGACCATTTGGTTCCTTGAGTTGCACCAACACTTCCAGGGCTGAATTAGGGCATCGTTCAAGTTTTCAGTATTTGAGATAAAAGATGAGAGGAATAATCATTCTCCCAAATACCAAATCCCTACTGCATTCAACTATTTTGTGCCTTTAAGTAAGACAGTGTTGTTCATGACAGTTGTCATACAGTGCAGCTCTTTGTAACTGCTCCATCAGCTGATGCAGCTGCAACTACAATTCTGACTGAAAGATGAGGATCTGATCAAAGCAAGCTAGGTGTTTTCTGGCTTGTAAAGATTTGATCTTAAAGGCACTGAACCACGTGGTACCAAATGGCACCATTTCCTTCACTATCTAACTCAGTAGGTGCAGGAAGGCATGAACCAGAGTGACCCTGCTCTGAGGCAACACCAGTTTGCTTTCTTCAAGGTAATCCTTCCAATACCCAAAGCTTTTGGAAAGAAAGTGGATTCAGACCCTCCCTTAGAGTCAGGCAAGTTCCATTTCTTCCACAGGCCCTAAACCTGACCCTTGACTGTCAGTGAAGGGGCCAAGGCAGACTTCTGCTGAGATTTCACTGTCAGAACTAGGGACCATAGAGAGTGGTGATACCAGTCTTTTTGGAGGGAGAGAGTAGAGGGAGCGATCATTTCATGATGGCTGCTGCCCCCTTGTCCTGGGTTTGCTCTCTGGCACACTCCTAAGCAGGAGGTAGTGGTGCATTCACTACCCTGAGCTCCTCCAGCATCTGCTCAGGAGAGCTGAGATGTGGTGGGGTCACCCACCCCACCTGACAACAGCACCAGCGAAGAGCCAGGGCTTCTCCTCATCACAGGCAAAGCTTTGATGAAACATTCTGTGTTTCATGACTCCTGCTACATTCACCTCAGAAAGAGCCCCTTCACCTCTAACAAAGAAAGGGCTTTTTCCTGGGTGAGGTAGCAGATCTAAGCCTCCAGTTCCTGCTGAGCTTGCCGTTCAAGTGACTCTTCAGGGCTGCTCCTCCTGAGTTCAAAATCATACTGAGAGTTGTATAAGAAAATGCCTTTATCTGAAAAAAAGCCTTTTTGTTATTTTTTCAAGATCCAAAAGGTATTGAAAGCATTCAACTACATTTTTATTTCTTAGGGAATTTATTTAACTACAACAAAAAAGATTTAATATTTGATGATTCATTACAGGACTTAGAGATATATCCAGAGCTCATTCAGTTTTCACTCTTCAATGGCTTCAGTGCAATGTGCATCAATCTTTTAGTCCCGGAGCTGCCCGTTCTCCTCAGGATTTTTTTTTTGTTCATCTCTGCTCCTCAAAATTATTTAGATAGCAATAAAGATGAAAACTGAGGGGATATCTAGAGTCACATACTATAGTCCAGGGATTCTCTTTGATGCAAGAAGATTTCTCTCTGCAAGATCTTTTCTGGCAAAAGACGTGTGGATTGTGACCTTGATATCTGATCTCTACTAGAGGAATGAACATCTTTCCTTATCATATTCTCTGCATCATCTCTTGGGACTAGTTTTATATATTGTGTACCATTCACCATTCTCTCTCAGAATGGAGACTTTTTGAGATCTTCAGAAGTTTCATTTGAGTCTGAAAACACACACAAAAATTTTTTTTTAAATGAAAGCACAAAGTATTTATAGAACTCCAAATGAAGCCTCAGGAGAACACTCTTCTTTGATACTGAGATTCAAAGCCACCACCATATGTTCCCCCAAGCACATCAGTTCATAAAAGTTGATTTCTTATTTCTACCAGACTTGAGCTCCCAAGTGTGTGTATGTGTATTCTGAAAAAAAGATTTCAGACTAGCAGATACAAAGGGGCAAGAAGGGATTATTACAATTTCAAGACATGAGAATCAGGGTGCAAGGGGAAAGAATGATAGGGATGCTTTCAGTTGAAGTGGATGTAAATAATCATGTTGATTTTCTAGAGGGAGATGAACACATAGTGCCAGATGCTGCCGGGAGCCCAAGAGAGAATGGGATGGAAGCAGCCTGCTTGCCTTAGCGCTGTGTCCCTGATCCACACCTGCATCCAGACAGGAGAGAGTAGTAAGAGATGGTGCTGTGGGTTAGGGCTTGGTGCAGGACACATATGTAACAAGAACTGTAATATTGCCAAGTTAGTCCTTTGAGCTTCCCAGGGTGCTGCCACAGGAACATCTCAGTGACTCAGACTCTGCTTTGTGTGCTGAGAAATATGATCAAAGGCTTCATAAATCTTGTCACCAGGCAGAGGACACAAGACACAGTGTTCCTGCTCTCCCATTTTGGAGCAAGAAAGACAAGAAATAAATTTCAAAAGTAGAGCTGAAGTTAGTAACTCTCCAGTGGGAGTTTACTCTTCCATCCTTATTTGCCCCAGAACTCCATTCCATAGCAGGTACATGGATGGAAATAGGAGAGAAAATATGTCAGCAATGTGCCCAATGATTTTTTTCAATTAAATCAGTTTCATTAAAAACTTATTGGTTCACTGAGCTGCCCAGCCTTCGTTCAAAACCTGTCAGGCTCTTAGTGACTCATAACCAAGGATGTTTACATCTGCACTTCAAAGAGATGTCAGAGAAGCAGATCCAGCATACAGAGCAGACTTCAACCCACACTGTGGCGCTCAGACATCACTTTGCTGGCTTGCAGCACTTCCCATACCCAAGTGGGCAAATGACAGACAACTCAAATTTTTTTTTCCTAAAGGACTAATGGTTAGAAAGGGACATAGATGAAAAGAAAAGGGAAAGACAGAGGATCGATCACAGAATCGTTAAGGTTGGAAAAGACCTCCAATATCATCAAGTCCACCCTTTGACTGAACACCACCATGTCAACTAAACCATCGCACTAAGTGCCTCATCCAGTCATTTCTAGAACACCTCCAGGGATGGTGACTCCACCACCTCCCTGGGCAACCCTTTCAAATGGCTGACCATGCTTTCAGTGAAAAATTCCTTTCTGATGTCCCCCTAAACCCCCCCAGTGCAGCTTGAGATTACATCCTTGTGCCCTACCACTTGTTGCCTGGGAGAAGGGACCGACCCCCACCTGGCTGCATCCTCCTTTCAGGCAGGTGTAGAGAGTGACAGGGACTCCCCTTCTCCAGGCTAAACAACCCCTGTTCCCTCAGGTGTTCCTCATGACTTATTCTCTAGAGCCCTTGCTGGGTCTGTTCCCCCTCAATGTTTTTCTTGAAGTGAGGGGCCCACAACTGGACACAGTACTCAAGGTGTGTCCTCACCAGTGAGAGTACAGAGGGACAGTCATCATGATTGATGATCATGACAGACTCTGATTTCTCCTTATCTCCATTTGCTTCCCCACTGCCTGTGTGTTCCACAAGTGGCTGAGTGGAGAGGGACCTGTGTTTGCATCCTGATGATGCAGGACCAATGACGCACACACACACACACACACTTCTTCGAGTGGAAATGTATCACCAAAAAAACATCTTGGCCAAGCACAAATGTAAGCTTAAAATGGCAGTGTCCTTCTGCCTGCTTCTGAAGTCCTGGAGGTGTAAACAGCTCTGCTCTCTCACCCCTCGCTCCTTGCGGATGCCCTCTCACATGAAAACTCTTTTGATTTCAGTTCCCAGCTTATTCCCAGACTTGTACAGCAGAGTGGCTCCAAAGGTCACCATCTGCTTTTAAAAAATGAACACATTTAGTAAACTCCCATCAAGGCTACACAGGCTATGTCTCTTGACTTTATATTATATGGTTGTATTTAATATTCTGTTTATTTGCCAGATGCTTTCTTCTGCTGCAGTAAAAGTCAGCACTGCTTCTTGGATCTGATTGCCTATTTCAGCAACTGTCCTACGAAAAACTACTATCTCACATTCTTAAAGAGTTTAATTTACTGAAAGCCTTCCAACAAATTCATTTAACAACCATTCAAGGTCATGGAACATACATATATTTTAAGGCTTTCAAGTAAAAACGCCTGAAAAAAAGGCCAGGCAAACTTATGTACTAAGACCTAGGAGTGAATAAGGGACAATATTTAGGGTTTGGAAGTTGTAAAGATGGGTGAGGTTAGTAGATAAAGAAAGAGATGGAGATTCAGCTGGGAAGTTGTCGCTGTCTGTATTGGTTTGAAAGCAAACCAGTGGGAGATTGCAAGTCAGGATTAAAATTTAATAGGAAAAAAATTAAAAGTAAGTGAAATAATACAAGGAAAAAGCACTGACAAAGTCAGATACAACCTGACACCCTGTTAGGGAGGTGGTAGCAGTCCAGATGAAGTAGTTCAGTTGAAGCAGTGATCCTGTGGAAGGTCTGGTCTCCAGCTGAAGGGCCAGTAGTAGCTCTTGTCCTTTGGGAGCCCAGTAGCCAGGACCAACTTAGGCAGTTCCAAGGCCAGGTTATATCCAGGTGGGAATGCTTGGCTCCTCCCTCCTGGGCGGAGCATCTCCCAATAGGATGAGATAAGTCCATGAGTCATGCAGTGGTTTCTTGCTGGCCCATTGTCTGTTATCAGGGGTGGGGCACAGCAGGAGATAACAGCTAATGGCCCACAGCTGGTGGTAATACAATACATCTGTATTGGAACCTAGGACACTGTCTCTTCCTGGAATCTGGACTGATGTAATTTAGGTCCCAACTGACTTATGTGGCTCCAGACTATGTGATTTGATTTATTTTTTACTTGGTCAGGGCCTTAGCCAAGGACTAGTTTCGCCAATATGTAATTGATTGTGCCCTCTGTATAACCTGCAGTCTTTTAATTTTATCTTCCTCTAGTTTTCCATATCTGTTTTGACATCATCTACTCTTGTACCATTGAAATTGTACTGAAAGAGGAGCTCTTTGGACTACTAGGGAAATCCACAAAATCTATCAAAAAATATTATCGAAACATAAAAAGAGCCAATTTAGGCTCAGCAAGATCTGACACTGGACTTCTGTAATAGCGTTTGCAGCCCCAATTTCTGTCCTTGACTTCCTCTTTCTATTTCTTTATTTTTACTGTCCTTTTTCCATTCCTCAAGTGCATTTTCTCTTTGACCAATTTCTCAATTTCTTTATTTTCCCTATTCTATGTGTAAGAACCCTTCTTTTTTTCTTTTTCTCTTAGGCCTTACCATCTATCTTTAACCATTTTTCTGACACCTTCTTTTTTCCTTCTCTCCCTCCTTCTTTCCTTCACCATTCCTGAGGCTCAGCTGTAGCCACTGGTGACCCTACACCAAATCCACAAGTGGCATACAGTTGTGCAGGGAGGGGACGTGACCCTGTGCTGCCCCCAGCTCAGCCTGAGGTCACAAAACACTCATGTTCCCATCTCTCCGTACCACTTCTCCCTGGGGAAAGTTGAGCAGATGCTGGACTAGACAGCCCTGGAGCCACCTTCCAGCCTGAGAACAGTCATGTTGAAGAAACCTGCATGGCTTTTCCCCTGGATTTAGAGCACAGCAGTAACTTGCCGAATTTGAAGCTGCAATTAGGGCACATGAGGAACCAGAGCCCAGGCTGGTACTTAGACCTCTGGTGAATTGACTTCAGTGTTGTTCATGGGGACTGTTTAGTCTTTGGGGAGAGGATCTTTACTGGGAGGGCTGATTTAAAACTTTTCTTCTCTTGCAGTCAAGACCAAATATTTTATAACAGGGAACACTCCTTGCCTAAGGGGCTTGATGTTGCCCTGCTAACAACAATATTCCCTGAACAGATTTTAACATATTTTTTTCTTGTTAACTTGAAATTGGTCTTTACAAGTTTCCTTTAAATGCATTTAGACATCTCCCTGGATGATCAATTATCTCAATTCATGTAAAGTTCTCAGGCGTGAGCTTTCCCTATGACAGCAATAAATGAAATTTGGTAATAAACTCTCACAAATTTATTAAGGCCCCACAGCCACAGATCACCATTGTCAGTTCATATAATGCTTCTCTAGTTACTTAAAAGCTGTATTACATGCCATTACACTTATAATCCCACTTAATATTAGTCCACTTAACAACCTCTCAAACATTTGGAATTGAATTTTACAGTCTCTCATCAGTGCCTCTCTGAGGTTTATTGTAACATTTCCTCTCTAAATGTTTTTGTGGTCTGAGAAAGGATTATTCTCATTGAAGTGTCATAAGCCTTGCTCAACAACTCACTAATTTCTCCCCTCTCTATTCTTTATGCCTTTTTGGTTTTTTCTGCTAGCTCATTTATGTATTCCATTCAAGCTAACCCCTCTCAATGCAGATGACAACCTTAGGTCCTGGTTGTAAACTTTCAGTGCAAATAGCCCTAGATCCTGCATGTTACCTGAAGCACCAGAAAACAATAACTTCTGGGGATGTCATTGCCTTTGTAGCCTTAGCTGCTGTTATCTTGTAAAATAAGCTTTACAGCTCTGCTTTCCACTGATTATCTGTAAAAACACACAGCAGTCTGAACCTGTGTCATCCCAACATCTCTCCCGGACTAGTGACCCCGCGTTCAGGTGGATCAGGTGTGCTGACTGAACCAGGCATGTGTTTCCAGCCTGAAATGTATAGCCAGGTCTCATCTAGTGTTGCTGGCCAAGTAAAGTTCAAATAGGCTTTGCTATTAGAAAAGCCTCTGGAGCGTGCAAACCACCGTGAATTGGAACTACTGGTTTGTGTTGTCACCCTCAGACTTAGATCAGAGGGCTTCTGAATTTGCCAGGTGAGGCGTGACATGGGTTTTACCTTTTTGTCATGCTTTCTGTAGGCAGCTTCTACAGGAAATGTCTGACAAAGTTCCCCCTGTCTGAACAGTTTCCTGGGCAAGTGCATAACTGCTCACGTTTATGGTGATTTTTCTCTCTGTAAGGAAGTACGTCAGTATTACGTTGTAAAAGCAGCCATCCACAAACATTACAGCATCATGCTTTTGCAAGGACTTTTGTAGAAGACCCTCACAAACCATGGGTTTGCCAAGAATCTGAATGCAAATCGAGGATCTGCTTGCCAGAGCCAAGAAAGGTGGACCAAGCTGACTGCTGATCCTGTCTCTATTCTTCCACTTACCCTGCCAGCAGCTCTTTTCCCAGTAACACTGCACTGCACTGCAGGGGTACAGGCTTCCTTGTATCAGCCCCGTGGATGGATATGGCTCAGCCTTCCCCAGGCTGCTACCCTCCCAGACCTGTCTTTTCTAGTGGTATAGCTGAGTTTGTAATGAAATAAGGCTTCACTGACAAAACGCTCCAGCTTTCATGGACACACAGGAGCACAGCGTACATGATGTACAGGTTGGAAAACAACCCCTGCCCGGCAGGCTGGCAGAGAACGGGAGCACTGCTGTGTGATCAATACTGTCCTGAGCTTTTTGCAGCTCTGCTCAGCAAGGGGCAGCCAGAAAACTTCCAAAATCACCAGGATAAAGCTTTTCCCAGATAACACTATTAAGATCAAAACATATCTTTCTATTCCTACATCTGTGTGGTGTTTTAATTAGGACTTTCTGGCCAGGGGTGGTTTTCTTCCCTCACTTGGTGCTGTGCGCTCCAAGACAATTTTTTCATGTTCCTTGATGAAATGAAATTAAATGAAATGAAATGAAATGGTGCCTCAACAAGACAAAACAAAAGGGAAAGGACACCTTTTTCAGCAGAAGAAAACCAGCCTGATGATGAATCTCTGCCACCAGTACGGCGGCTGAGGCACAGACACAGACAGCAGCCTCTGGGTGCTGGTACACAGCCACCCAGCAGCTGCCTGCCAGGCTTTAGTCTGGGACTGTCCCTCCACCCCCGAGGGGACTGCCCGCTACTGGAGGATACCAGTGGGGAATTAAAGGCATTTGCCTCTCGGTTGCTTCCATAAAACATCTGGGTCCTTAGCTAAAAATTACAATAAAGGAAATTGTTTATGACTTCTAGGAGGTTTGGGGATATGCCTTGCTCTCCCAGCCTCGCTGCATGGGCAACACTCTGGCAAAGAGGCCAAACATTCTGCTGGGGGTGGAATCACACCCGGCCCTCTGCAGCCTGCCCCAGAGAGTGGTCCTGCAGCCTCACCTGCCATGCCTGCCCCTGAGGAGATGCTTTCACTCCCATCTGGCCTGGGCCATTTCCACAAGCAGCAAGCTGGGCTGGAGCTTCTCCAGGGAAGCAAATGGCCAAAGACAGCACAGTCTAGCTCTCTAAACTGCTTTTTTTTTGGTGGGAAATCTGGATTGTCACACACAGCTTGTATCACCTGCAACCTATATATTGGTAGAATTACACTGGATCAGAAGGTAAAGCTTTTCTGTATATTTAAGCTGTAGCACTAGTGATTTTGCATGCTTTTTTCACATCAGTTTAAATTAGGTGGATGATGATACAACTGTTACCTGTTTGTTTTGTCTTTATGGATGCTGTAGAAGGGATTCTTTTCCCTTTTGCACTTTGTTCTTTTTTGGTCTTGGTATTATTATGCTGAGGCTTCAAACAGCTGAGTTGTCTGGAAATTCTTATTTCCTCAGAACCATTTGGCTCGTCTGCTAATGGCAGAGAGCAAAAGTTGGCACACTTTCAAAAGAGAAAACTTATTTTACCAGCAGAAACTGTCTTTCATTCAACCTGGACCAGGAGATAGGAAGCTAAGGGACTGTTCAAGAAGCAATTACAGGCAAATTACAATCTGAAATCAGCTTTGAAAGAACTGTGATGAAAGTCAACTACATTATTTCTTTGAGTTTTTGTCTTGTTGTTTCCCCCACTTTTGTTTTGGTTTTTTTTTTAAAGAGAAAACTAGAGTGAAACCAATCTTCATTCAGGAGGAAAGTAGAAAGTCTATTGATTCAGTTTCATGTCTTTCAGATTATTCTTCTCTCTGATTTGTGAGCTCCTAAAAGGACACTTTCCATCACTTTGGAGAGGTGACGTGTCCAACATTTGAAATTTGTGTATTTTGATTCCTCAGTGATTTCCTTGGCCTAGAAGTTGGTTTTTTTTATTATTGTATTATGTCTAGGCTTGAAATAGACCTATGAATAAGCCTATGAAATAGGCTTTTGTTTTATCTAGAGAGATACTTTCATTCCTTTAATGAAATAAATTTTTTTTTCATGTGAGATCGTAATCTTGATTCTCTCACAGCTTTAATTCTACTGAATGGAGGACTGTGCCCTGTGGCTACACTTCTCAGGAGGGGAAAAGGTCACAAGTAGCAAAAGGTACAAAGCAGTAACACTGGATAAAGAGTTCCTGTTCCCTCCCAGCTGGTGGTCTTGGAGAAGAAAGCAGATGTGTTGCACGTGCTGAATGCTGTGCCTCTGTGTGTGTACATGTGCCTTTTCCACTTTATAACATGCCAAAACTTGGAGCAGCAGGAAACTGTACAAGAGTTTGAAAAGTAAGAGCTGAGGCAGTAACTGCAGTGCACCCAAGGTCTAGGTCATATTGCTCTCCACCAAGAGATAGATTCTCTAATTTGCTTTTGTGGTCTTTGATTGTAATAATAGTCCTGAATGTGCATGTGGTTCTCCATGTTACGGTGCTGGCTGAGGCCACAGAACCCATCCTGCTTGTGGCCTGCAGGAGGTTGTGGTGACTCTCCTGCCATGGTGACCCTCCTACCGTGGTGGACACTTGAATGCATGTTCTAGTGCAGTAACTTTGCTGTGCAGAAGTAGACCAGGACTCAGATGGACTGTCCTAGGGCCACAGACTGAGCGCCCTGGTACCCACCTCGGGGTGGTTTCACTGCTGAAGGCATGATGGACTCATCCATTTACTCCTCATCATCCCATGGAGGTCAGCATCTCTCACAGCTCTTCTGTTACTGTCTTTCTCATGATATGGATGCCTGAAATAATGCTATGGCAGCCTAGTGAAGACTGTAATGGAAATATAAAACATCTATACTGTGTGAGTCAAAAGATCCACCCAGCCTCCAGCTGTGGCCAGAAACAGGTCCTTACGAGAGAGCAGGACAAATGCAAAGTGGTACCTTCCCCGCTACAGGTTATTTTCAAGGGGCTTCCTGAGCCAAAGGTTGCATCCAGCCAGTCACATTTCCTTACCACTGGTGGACGTTCATGCTTACATGAATTTGTCTGATCCCTTTTAAAATTCATTTAGAAGTTTAGCCTCTGCAACCTGCACGAGCAGTTAGTTTCACAGTTTAATTAGATGTTAGGGGAAAAGGCATTTCTTTCTCATTGTTTTAATCCTGCTGCTGATAATTGGGGTGCCTTCTAATTCTCATAGTGGGTGGATGATTGAGTAATTGTTCCCTGTTTACTTCAGTTATCATTATAAACCTCTATTATCTCTCCTCTCAGCTGTCTCTTCTTTTCAGCTGAAGAGTCCAAGTCTAATTAGTCTGTCCTCATTTCTGCAAGGCTGAAACCAGCTCAAAATAATTGCCAAGCACGATCCTAGCACACTGTCCAAATCATACCTACAGTACTCTGGAGGTTATTGGGCTACTTATAAAACCAATGCATATCTTTACAAGGCCCGCTGTGAATGCAAAGGGCATGTCCAGGGTACCTGGAGCAGAAGGATAACACAATAAATATGTGACATTTTTGTACATAGTGTCACTTTGGATCAGCTATAAGGTGTAACTGAATGTACTGGTAAAGTACATTTATGATTTTATGTATACAGGAAACTTGCACCTGGCACAGAAACACCTGAGAAGATGCCAAGTAAACTGTGTTACAATTCTGATTTCTGCAGAATGGGAAAAATTAGGACAGACCTTTAACTGGCAAAGTTCAACAGTGGGAGTTCTGTAGTGGTCTGCTGTTTTCTGACATGGATAAATCCAGCTGCCAAGAAATTGATTGGGTCATCATGCACCAAGAGCTAAGAAGTTTTGAAAGTACATAAATATAATTCAAAGGTTTCAAGATTATATAAAATCATATTAGTAAATGAACCACAGGTACAAGAATGAACACCTTAGGTATGCTTCACTCGAACTAGATGAATATCAGAATCCAGCCTGTCTTTAGCCAAATCACAAGGAAGGGGGTTCTGTCCTTTGATTATATTCTTCTCCGTATTACACTTTGAAAACTAATCTTTTAATGTTCATATCCATTCCAGTATGTAAAAATGAGACAGACATAACTTCATCTATATGCACTTCAAAATCAACCTGATTTCACAAACCAAATGAAGAATGTGATTGTACTGAGTATAAAATGACTCTGCAATCATGAAGCTCCAAATCTGCTGAAATAATCTGTATAAATTTCAAGTGAAGGGAATTTCTGTTAGATTTCACATGTAACCATGGCACTGCAACGTACTATATGTTCAAAATAATCTCAGCAGCCACAGCAGCTCTTTGATCAGTATCACGTACAAATTTCTGTGCACAACCTGACAAGAGTCTGAATTTCTGTTTAGAAGCCACTTTCCCCTCTGACAGTATTTTTCTTTCACCTGCCATACACACAAACTGTGTTTTCACTTCCCATGTGGCTGTCAGGGATCCAGGAGTTTGGGTACCTCCAGGCATTGGCAGGGCAGTGACACTTTGGCCTCCTGGGCTCCTGGTCCACCTCACTGTAGATTGTTCCCTAACAGTTTATACAAACTTTAGAAATCTAGAATACTATTCTAGAAATTTGGAAATTTCTAGAATACTAAAAATACTGGAACTGGAGGAAATCCAGATTTTGAAACATCTAAATCCTCTATGAGATAAAACTGACCATCTCTTTCTCACTCAGCTCAAAATCTGAGGCATATTTCAACCAGGCATTTTATCATGTGCAGAAATTCAATAACCTTTACATTCTATGATGAGTCCCAAATTTTCAGATGACATTTTGACTTAGAATCTGGGTGTTGTCTAGGCTGCTTAAAGGGAGATGGAGGGAGGATCCTGAATGGATGTGAGGTACCCTAAAAACAAAGGAAATACAAGCTGAACACCCCGCTACGTAAAGAAAAACAACAGGCAATGATAGCCAAAATAAGCAAAAATTGAAGAAATACCACTTAAAAATCCAGTCAGCTAATGAACATTCAGATCTTGCAGATTTAAGTGTGGATAAATAGGATGTGAAAATGCAGACAGGAACCTGAGGAGTGACATTCTGCTGGCTTTGCACTTGTGCGCCGTGGGGCTGCCATGCACAGGCAGAAATCGGGCAGTAAGGAGCTGAGTGGCCCAAAAGTGAGTGCCCTTACTTTGCTCCCAGGGGTGCTCAATCCTGGCCACCTGGAGCAGGAGGCATCTTTCAGGCAGTTTCTCCACATGGAAGATAACATTTGCTGGATTTGACCTTGGGTCTTCTGAGGTCATTCTGCCTCGCCTTGTTTGCCCTTCATCATAAATCAAGTGCATCTTCACCCACCTGAGTGTGAATTATCTCTCTGGTAGTCAGCAGCACTTGCAAAAATCTTGCTATGGCCAGCATCTTTTAAATTGCTTGGTATTTTCCACATTATGAAGACTATTTGTACAGTGACTGCCACTTGCCTCCTCCTTATCCTTCTTCTAGGCTAATAAAAAAACATAGCTATCAATAAAGTCAAGAAACCTGGTATAGTACTTTCTAGATCTTTGAGATATCATGCTACTTGGTTATGGAAAATCAATTTTCAGACTCTTGAAATGAAAATTCCCTAGTGCAGCAAAATAAAGCATCCAAATGTTCCTCCAGCAACAAACTAAAAATTAATTCAGACTTTGGGACAGAGTCCCACATAACTGCTTTCTTCTTTGCTTTTCTAAAAGCGATGTAATGTTCTCATTTATGTTCAAGGAACTATAGTTACCTTCTTGTTCTGGAATTTGAATATTTTGGAATATACCGAGGCACACATTTAAGGAAATGTCAATCCTGATATCTCATGGGTGGTGGGCTCTCAGTACATAAAACCTACATCTTGCAGGTAGCTGAAAGGAAAAATCCTCAGTTTTCTGAAGTGTGGGGCTACTCAGGGATGACACATGGAAGCAGGTAGAAATGCATTGGTCCTGAGCTTCCATCTGTTCACTCCTTACGAGTACAAAATGAATTTGGAGTGAAAATTGAAGAGAGTTTTACAAACACTGAACATGGGTGTAAATGATTACTCAGGCTGGGTGTCAGCAGCAAACAGATATTGACGCGGCAGCAATTTCTTAGCTCCTTCTTTCCTTTCTGCTTACCTGGGTATTGAGGAATGAATTGGGATACATCAGTGGCTCACCCCAAGCCTTATGGAAATGTCCTCGCTCATGCATGTGATGCTCTATGTTTTGAAGCTGGTGATGTGCCCCCTCGATCTCTATTTTGTCTCGGTTGTCATGTTTGGAGCGTTACAGGTGTGTAACTACATGGTGTGTTACATGCTTTAACTATGGAGTAAAGCAATAAGGAAGGAAAGAATCAGAGTCAAGACAGAAGGAGGAAAAGCATCTGTCAGGGAGTGCAGCCTTAATCTCCAGTGACTTGTGCTTGCATTGACATCAGTCAGCATGAAGTGTATGTTCCTATATGTACCCGTGTGATTCCTGGTTGTTTTTATTTTATGTCTGTACTGCATTGTTTTCCCCGCAGCAGTGTGCCCTGGGTAGGTCTGATCCTCTGTCAGGAATTAGAGGCAGTGGGGCTGTGTCAGTACAGCAGAAGTCGTGCTGGGGTGGTGGGATTGTCACCAGCAGCTGCTCGCAATGCAGCAGGGCAGCTCTCAGGAATGCCTGCTGAGTGCTAGAAAGATGCTTCTGATATAATCCCAAGCAAGCAGCAAGGTTTATTTTGGTCAGTCTGTGGTTCTTTTAATTACAGATGATTCTGTAATCTTGGATATCATCTCTTTATTAAAAACCAAAAAACTCAACTGTTCACCAAGTATAAACAAAGGTGGAGAAATGGTGATATGGAAACAAAAAGTGCTGGAACATATAGCTTTGATATATGTTTTGTGTGTTTAGAATCATGAACATCCATGCTCTGAGAGGCTGGTTTTTCTTGCGGTGCTTATTGGAGATCTGGTGCAAAGAGAAACAGAGCATCCACTGATCTGGTAAGTAGTAGATTTTTCAAGCAATATCCCCAAAGAGTAAAAGAAGAAAAGAATGTCAGTTATTGCATGCTAGAGACACAGTGCAGAGACAGTAGATCCAGCAGACATTCTGTGCTCTGCTCCTTGTTTCTAAGAGCTACACACATATTAGTAGTTTTAAATTCAAGCTTAGAATTCACTTTCTATTTACATTATGTCGAACAAGTGTCACAGGACAACTCAGTTGCTGGACAGAACCAGTTGTATCTTACTATGAAATGCCAAAAACCTGCTGTGTGCCACCCCACAGGTGTGACAGGGGAACTGGAAAATCAGCCTCATATCCATTTTAAAGGCTCTGTTCAAAGACTCTCAGTCCTGATCCATGTCACAGACACTGCACAGCAGTGCTCCTACACGGAGCTTGTGACCCAGCTCTCACATCCAGGGCTTCTCTGGGTCAGGCAGATCACATCCATCTGCATAAGTGAACTGAGCCATCCTTCCATTGCAGCTGAACTGATGCTTCCATTCCTCATGGTGTACTGGGAAGCTAAAGGTCCTTCATGTGTAGGTGGGACTCCTCTGCAGGCAGAGCACATCTACACAGGGCCCTAAACCCAGGAGGGCAGAAGCCCTGAGGACTTCAGCCTTTCTGCTGCCAGGGTTTGCAGCAGTGACCACAGCAAGCCACACTGAGAGGGGCACTGTGCAACTGCCCAGCAGCCTCTCCTTGCCTGCCTTCCCACCTCAGCTCACCTCTCCCTGTGCCCAGCTCAGCAATTCACAGAATTGAATCACTAGTTTTTCAAGGGATTTCCCTATGAAAATGACTTTGTTTAGATAGAGCTGCTCCTTATGCTCAAAACATGTAAGCTGAAGAGCAGCAAGCTCTTCTTTGCAGCAAGCTCTTCTTTGCAGCAAGCTCTGGCTGAGTATTTGCTTTTTCCCTTTGCAGATCCCCCTGGATCTACTCCATTCCATCCTGCTCATTGTGCAATTAAGAACTGAAATGGGAATGTGATCGTTCAACCCAATACTGAGGCCCCTGTGGACAAGCATTTGATTTCTCTCCTATCTGTCGTAATGGCAAGTCCTCTCATTTATTCCCCTGGTGCTCTGCTGTACTGCTCTGGCGAGAAAGTCATTACCCTTTGCAGGGAAAAGCTTCATGGCATGTAGTTGTCAAAGGCCTGAAAAGTCAGAAAGCTGTTACTTTTGAAACAAGGAAAAAAAAGAAAGAAACAGAAAATCAGTTTTTGGAAGCTGCAGCAGTTTTCTCAAGGACAGCTGTAAATGGCACTTACTGCATACAAATAGGAGCCAGCAATGATGAAAAGAAAGCAACAAATAAACAAATCAATGACAATGCCAACAAAAAAGTGTTCAGCTGCCAAGAACATACTTTATCTCTCATTAGCATAATTATTGCTTAGAGTTTCAACTCCAAACGCCACAAACAATTTAAAAGTTATGTTATGCTTAAATATTTTGTCATTTCTTGGCCAGAAGGCAGGCTTAGTGAGAGGAGAGTATGAATTGCATCGCTGTCTTGTTCTATGAAGTTATCTCACTCTTTTGAGGAATTACCCTCTTGCACTGATAAGCCAATGGCAGCCAAACCTGATAGAAGCCAACATGGCCCCCCTGCAGCAGAGAGAGTAGAGGGAGCTGCTGCCAAACTGCAGCAGCTTTTAGATTTTTAAGATGCTGGAAACAGAAACAAGAATTTTCACCGAAGAATATTTCATGCTAAACTTTTTACTCCTAGGGAAAGGTTGGGAGAGACAAAGAGCTGAGGTCAAGGAAAGTGGTTTTGATTGTTTATCATGGATATTGCTTCAGCTACCTTTTTCCCCAAACCTTAGAGTGTATATAGACAGAGCCTAGGGACGCAGTGAGCAGAGGTTTGGTGTCAGCTGGGAAGGAAGCAAAAGAGCAAGCAGCTGGGACCCCCTCAAGCCAGAGAAAGGAGATAGGATAGCATTTCCTAGTCCTCCTCAAAGCACGGCTTTAACTGTGTATACAATTATCACCTATCCCTCCAAATGTAGCCTTATATTTAGGCAGCGAAAAATCTGCATGAAGACAGTAATTTTTACCCAGTCTGGTCCATTCCAATTAACTGGGAAAACAGTTATTGGCGTTTTGAGAAGCAATGACATTCTTGAGTCTTTTATAAACGGATAAATTTGCACTGCATATTTCTGCCTAAATACTGCCCTTTCTCACCTCAAGGATGGTCCATATTGTTTCCAAAATAAATTTAAGGGAGCTTTGCTGGTAACTTCTCCAGGATCAAAGTTCTGAAGCTGAGTGAGTCATGTATAATGGATCCACCTCTGAGAAGTCCCATCAATTAAAAACTAGGTGTGCTGCAGGAAAGTGCTCTGGTAGCAAATCACCATCATAAGGATCTTTCAGAGTCAAGTCCAGCCTTGTTTTATTGCAGGGGCCTGCTGGGTCATTACCTTTGGAAATCAATTCTAAAGTGTGACAGATGCTTTCAGCTTGCAGAGCTATGCACTGTGGCAGGCACCAAAGAGCTGCAGTGCTGCTGTGGCTTTTGTGGAGTCTGTGGATAGCTGGTGGCTATAATTAGCAGAGCCCTTTATGCAACTGTCATGTCCCTGAGAGAAATCAATGCTGCAGCATTGTTTTACCTTCCTTGCCTTACCTAGTCTGCTCTAAATTGAAACACAAATGCAACTGCAAACTGCAGGCTTTGAACCGTATTTTAAAGAGCTTCACTAATGTATGACAATGTTTCAGCCATAGCATCAGGCAGGGCAGAATAAATCTTTTGCTCATATAATTGCCTGGGGAGACCTGGGAATCTTTAACAAGTTGGACAGATGTTTATCAGGTATGACACAGTATCATTTATCCAGTTGGTTGGTTTAGAAGCCCCCCAGAGGTCCCTGTTTTCCTTATTTTGCAATGATTCTGTACATGTGGGATGATTGGGTTTCTTACAAATCGTTTGGCAAACTGGAGGACCAATGAAGCTTAATTACACTCCTGTGTGGATTCCCTTACATTTAATAATGTGGGTGGTGTTTACATTTCTTTCAGGAAAAGCGCGTACAGAAAATTTTCCCTCCACAGAATTTTCTGTTGCTGTAAATCTTAGAGGAGCAGAATACCTCTGAGACCTCTAAAGCTTTGACTGAAATTGGCTGGTTAGTACAGCAGTTATTAGACAAGTGCTGACACATCTACATGTGAGCAAGCACAGAGTGATAGTGAGAGCCCTATTACACCATGAAATCAGGTTGAAATGTGAAGCTGATGCAGGAGCCCTATGAGGCAATTTAACAAATGACCACTCTGCGGGGGGGAAACAGGAGGAAGTACATAAGGTTTTAATTACACTGATTATGGAGTGGATTTTTAGTGCATTGCAGCCATAATTTTGTGATAATCAGGCAATTCAAAGCCATCAGAAGCTCTTAAAATTTTCTCATTTATTTTGTGTCACTGGTAAAGGAGCCTGGGTGTACCAGTGTATCTGATTCCTTTATAGCAGTCATCACTGGTAAGATGCTAAGGACTGTAATATGCACTAAGGGCACATTAAGTGGGATTAAAACAAAGCACAGATTAATAGCATGAATTTTATGTGGAATTTTATTTTCGTATGCTTCGGTGCCACCTACTCCTGAAGGCAGAATGACAGCTGCAGGTGATGAACTCATGCATGAGTTTAGTCCTGATGATTTTTACTTACAGAAGGTAAAGCCTTGGGGTTGTATTTGACTTCCTATGTAACACTGCAGGAGTATATCCACCCTAACATCTCTCAGAAAACCACAGGAGTCTGTACCAAGGAATGTTAGTTAGCTGTGTTTTTTCATAAAACTCTCTCTCTCTCTCTCAATAGTGACGACCAAATGGGGGAAGTTGAGTGGGGAATTCCTTTGAATCTCAGAGGCTGTTGCAGATGATCATTAAAAGTGTGGGTTTGAACACTGAGGACATAGAAGAGGAAGCACATAAAGGAACAGCATCCTCGTTAGGGCAGAGAGTGATGCATTCCACACCCACTGGAGGTAGAAACGATGCCTTTTTTCTGTATCTTCTGCTGACACAAGAGGGGATAAGTAAAGTCAAAGGAATCACACTGAGATCAGCTCAGAGTAGCTAATGAAACACTGTGTGGATCTGTCTAAAGGAGTATAAGGTATTAAAACAAAATTGACCAAGAGATTCAAGTTTATCTTTCTGCTGTGGTCCTTGCTTTTCCCAATTTGTGCACTGCTTGCTTTCTCAGCGTGCATTTTTACAGTTTCATGCAAATTCATCCCCAGGGTTTCTGAACGAGAAATGGCAGAATTGGATGGAAATATTTTGCTCATCTTTCATTTACCTGCAGTAGCTCTTCCCTTCTGACTAAATACCAAAATACTGCCTGTAAAATAACAAATGGGATGCACTGGAGTTCAAGACTGAAAGCAGGCTAAGGAAAAAATGTGCCATTGATGGCTGCCACAGGCTAAAGCTGTTAAAAATGCCACTCAAGCTTCTCCTGCCCTCCTCTGCACACATGCATTAAGAGGAATCGTCCAGGGGAAGCCACTGGAATTTGATGAACCTAGCCTTATTCCAGCTGATTTGATGGGCAGGGTGGAGGCCAGTGGGAGCAAGCCCTGGGAGCAAAAATTCAAATAGATTATTTGTCCATTCAGTGGCTTGGGGTCTTCTACTGTCAAGTCTTACCCACTGATGGCTTTTGCTGGTCTCTGAGATGGAGCGTGATGAGGGTGTATGCCTGTTTCCAGACTGCACTGGGAGTTTGAGACCTCTACCCTTATTCCAGCTCAAAATGGTGAGTGAAACATGCTGCCAATGTGCTGCCAGCGTTCTGCCATCCCCCTGTCCTCTCTAGGATGTTTATGCAGAGCTGGAAAGGTGGACACAGTGTACTACTGCAAATGGCAGCACGCAGACAGCTCTGTCCCAGTCAGAGTGCTCAGGAGGGGCAGGGCAACAAAGAAAATGCTTTGTTTTGTGGGGGTTTTTTTGTTTGGTGTTTGGGGTTTTTGGGGGTTTTTGTTTTGTTGTTGTTGTTTGGTTTGGTTTGGTTTTTTTATATGTTTGTTTTTAATTAGCAACCTATAGGAAAAAATCACTATATGCAAAATAGATTTTCCCTTGGTTTCTTAAACTCCCTGGTGCCACCTGTTTGTAGCACACGGTGTACTAGTGCTGGATACAAGACTCCAGCAGCCGGGGTAGGTAACATTTTAATAATTCCTACATGGCCTTCTTGTCAGAGCTGTTTGCTCTCTTTTTACACCAGCACACCAGCGCTTTCCTTATGTGACAACTGGAATGTTCCCTCCAGACTACCCCCTGCTTTCAGAGCCCAGGCAGCAGATGCAAATGATCAGGGATGCATAAATCTTCAGCAGAAGACAAGGCTGGTACGCAATGAAAAGATGAACCACTGATCGCTGGGTATCTTCCTGTCTTGTCCTGCCACTGGCTATTTTAGCAATTTCGGCAGCTTTTTGAGATATACCAAGTCTACAGTCTGCTGCTGGTTTGTGTTAACAAAGATTCTTGCCACGGATCAATTTTGATTAAAGGATTAAAGCACAAGGATGAAATTGAGAGACAATCAATTTTGATTTTCAAGTCTTTAGATGCATGAAAGATGTTTTCTTAGCTTTGGAGTCAGAAAAACTGTATCTGTGCTGGTATGTGTTATGTTTGCTTCATCCAGCTGCTGAAGAAAAGAGGCTTCACTCCCTTTGAAGTTTACCCTTCTGAGCTTAGTGCTGGTACAAGTAACTGAAGTGGCAGCTTTGCCCTTTGAAGATGACTCATTTCTGTCTCAGAGTTTCCTTCATTTTTTCCTTTGGAAGCTGATGGAGTTAAGGGAATACAGAGCCAGTGTGAACTCAATATCAGTAAGGCTCTAAAGTCCTGGTAATAAGAACACTGTAATAAGCCAAGTGAAGCAGTAGCATTATCATCATCAGGTTTCATCATATCTATCTCTGACAGAAAACTCATTATTTGTTCTGGTCTCTCCATGGAGTGTTGTGGTGTTGGAAATGGCTCCCTCACCATGACTACAGAGGGGTGAGTCTTGTAACTTTGCACTGCCATTAGGTATGTAAACCCAGATGAAGCAAACATCCTACAGCACCCCATCAAATCCATTCACACACCACAATTCCTCTAGCTCCTTAGAGATATGTAGTACTCAATCCATTTCATCATATATTTTACATTTTCCTTTTACTTTTTCTATGTTCTTAATTAGAAATTAATTTTACAGCATCATTCTGTCTTCTTGATTATTCAAACTTCTTTTCTTTATGTAATATACTATAGACAGATTAAAAAAAAAAGGAGGTTAAAAAGTTCAACCTCTCCCAGCCATTTTCATCATTAATTTTATCCATTTCTCATTTTTAATTGCCATGTTATCTCTCTAGCTCCATTCCCACTCCAATATGTTAGGGGGAAAAAACCCATCCAGACCGACCTTCTGGTTTCTCCTAGCCCCTTTGGCTAACAGTAACTCGTTCTAGGGTTTTAATTGCATTTTTAATTAAGGCTGCTACAGCTATTGGCTTTGAGCCTTTCATCATGCACGGCATTTTTTTAGCACGCAAAGCCGTGCACGCTGTTCGACAGGGACAGCCTCTGACAGAGGCAGAGATACAAAGTGGAGCATGTAATGTCTGCTTTAAGAGCCTGGGCAGGGAATATGGAGCTGTTAGTTAATTTCTTAACTGTCTCACGTGTTTGGGTTTAATTTAGTCACCTCATCACTGTCTCAGTTCTCTGCCAGTAAAATATCCTCTCTCTTACCAGCTAGTGGCACAACTACTCAAAAATAACTCAGCCTCCTTCTGCCTCAGTCATCCTACCATTAACCAGCACGTTCCTTGGCACATGCCCTCACACAGGTACCAAATAGCCCCTGCCTCAGCACCAACATTCCTGGCATTTGCAGGGCGCTGGGATGGCTGCCTTCTCTCACATGTGTGCCAAACCCCTGCACCACATCTGAAACTCTTATCTACTGCACAGAACCCAAGAATGAATAGAGTGATGTGGCTGCCTGTCCCTACCTAAACCTTGCCCTTCCTCTGCACAATGCACATCCTTTGTGTGACCCAGGATGGGAGTGCACGCTCTCTGCTGTGGACAGAGAGAAAATCCATCCTGCCCCTGCTGAGTGCTGCATTTGTGCCACCCTAAGCAGAGCAGTCACACACCACTGATGCCCAGCTAGTGCAGAGGACGCTCAGCTACTGTGGGTTCAGTGATCTGCTATTGCTGCACTCTGTATGGCTCATCTCTCTGACCTTGGGTTAACATAAAATCCAGACTGGTGCTAATGGGACTCGTGTTTAAACAGTTGTAAGGGAGCACCCTTGACACTGCAGTCATTAAAAATGGCATTATTTCATTTCCGAGAGTGCACAGATTTTAGCTTCCATATCCTAGCCAAATTCTGAGTATTTATTTTTTGCATCTGAAGAGTGGTTTCTGTCATTTTTTTTCTAGCAAACACAGTTTTGCTTCCTACCCTAAACCCTATTAGATAGTTCATATACTGCATATAGTGCCACACAGAATGAAGCTGTTAAGAGTATTTGTATATTGGAAAATGTTCTAAGAAAAGAAAGCATAAAATGTTCAAACAGAAAAAAATGTATCTTATTAGTAATTGATATATTCTTCCAACTGTTCTGAGTCTTCATAAAATGCTCTGAGTTTCTCTGATGCAATGTGAGCTGTGAGAACAGTCATTGCTCACACAGTGACAAACTGTGTAATCACAAATGAACCTGAGGTGTTATAATTGCTCTGCTTCCAGATTCAGCAGATTTCACAATGCACTAGAAAAGCATAACCAGTAATAAGACTGCAGGGTAATTCATTCAGTAAAAGCAGGGTGGACTTCTTGTAAAACAAGATAACATACCTCATTTATTTCAGCTTCTTCAGGAAAATCTCTTCAGGCTTCTGATAACCACTGAGCCAGGAGCTGACTCAAGCACAACGTTTAGGGAACTGGTATCAGATCAGCCCTTCCCATGACGAACCCCTCTGGTCAGGTTCTGAGGAACAACTGATCAAATTGGAGCTCACAGATTCACTCTGCCCAGTGGGGACAATCCCAACAATGAGAAATGGAGCAACTGCACAGAACAATTCTAGGAATAATTCATAAATAACTTTCAAAAATTACTAGCATTTTAAAGTTAGTTTCCAGAAAAAACCTACTCACTTTGATATGGCACCCAGAAAGGTTTATTCCTATGGCTCCAGCTGTCAGAAGATGTTTGTCCAACTAAAGTGTCAGGTATTAGACAAGTCCCAAATACCAATTTTCAGTGATTGTTGTTATACCTTAGAGCCAGTCATACTCACTGGCATTCCCATGAACAGAGGGACATTTTTCCGAGACAGAAAGAGTTTCAAAGCCCAAACTTCCTTCCAAATGAAGAATTTCTTCCAGGCAGCAGAATATCAGGATGCAAAATGTAAGTGAGGCTTAGCTATTCATCACAGCTACTTTTTCTCAGACTGTGTACAGAGCAAGGTGCACTCTCATGGAAGCGTAGCTCTCTCTGCTGAACCATGAATAAGGCTCAGTGACTACAAAGAGACAGATGCTCACTGTATTTTGGCTGTTCAGACTTGCTGCTGCAGAACAGCAGCCTATGGGTTGAGCTGGTCACAGGGGGTTTAATGGACAGTTCATTTGGAGGTCTTACAGGGTCAGGTACAAAAGTCCTCTAAAAATCACTACACCGATTCCACACCCAAGCTTACCAATTACCTACATTCTGCTCAGTGGGAATCACAAATCACCAAGAATCACAAATCAGTCCTTGTGATGCCCTTCCACATGGCAAATCCAGATGACAAGCAAAGAGGTGTAGTTCTGGATGTAGAGAATATTCCTATCTTCTGAGCTGCTGGGGCAGGTAGATGACAGTGGTATTTGTAAGTAAAATAGGGGAGGTAGTTGAAACAGTCAGGCTTAGTGATATTTCTTAGAATTCCACCAAGTCACTTTTAGAAGCTTTTAATGTGTAATAATTTGTAGATCCCTGCTAGTGATTCATTAATGTCAATAATTTCTTTACAAATCCTTGAGTTTCACTATATTCACATATACTAAATTTTTTCAGCTGTCTCCTTTCTGCTTTTTTGTGATAGTCAAAGCCTTGTTTTCTAAGTGTTTTTTTCTTTTTTTGCTTTTCATTACTTTTTCTATTGAAAGAGAGTTTCAAAATAAATGTTTAATACAATGCTATTTATTAGAAAGTTGTAACCCTTGCAGGATTTTGAAGCACCCTGTGGAGTTTAAAGGAAAATTGTGTCTTCTGTAGAATGTTAGAAGAAGCCTCAAGAGTATCACCAAAATATGCTTTTAACAGTTCAGAGGTTTTGATAGCAATTTTCAGTAGGACCTTTTGAATGTGCCCATAATTCTCCTGCAACTTTAATAAGGTCTCTCGGGACAATCTCAGCTCACTATTTGCTGATGGATTTGCTGTACACCTTTTCCTTGAAAGTTAATGGCCTGAAGGCTGAATTGTTACATGTCCAAGACCCTTCCCTTTGCCTTATTTGGGCACTATCAATGGGCCTTAGTAGGAGCATATAAGCAAAAAAGGAAATTAGCTACTATCTCTTTGTGTTTGGGAAGACACAAGTGATGTGTCTGAGAAGTGAAGTCTGAGAAGACTTTCAAAGTCACAGGAAGGAACCACTTCTCTGATTTCAGTGGGTGTTGAGACAGACTGTTTCCAGAAGGGGAGTTTCCTTGCAATTTTTCAGCCTTTGAGTAATCTCTGTAAACCTCTCTTGGCTGCTTCATGTGCTTTGCATTTTCTTTGTTCATCTATTTTTAAATAACCAGACAGACACACTATTATAGTTCGATTTATTCTTCAATATTGATTTTTTAGGCTGGCATATGATTTGCTCCCATGACTGTTTGCAGTGACAGATCTTTGGAGTCAGGAGTTTTTGATAAAAGAAATGGCATTATTTTACCAACCACATGGTCTGTAAGTAAGGAGAGCCAGGCAGGCTGGATCACCTGAGCTGCTCACACTGGAAATCATGGCTCTACTTACAAGACAAGTTAGTGAATGTCCATGCATATGTCCTAATTAGATTTGAAATATCTGAACTCAACGTTGTGTGGTACAAAAGGTGCCAAAATGAGAGATGCTACCTTACCTACATAATGTAAAATTGTTCCTTTTTTCTTTTTATGACAGAGTTTAAAGTTAACAGTTTAATTAGGTTAAAGTTTCAAGTACAGTCAGAATTCATGTGGGCTGAAGTGTTATTTTTTCAGTTCATTTCTGGCTAACAAGAGGAACTATTTCTTCTGAAAATCAGAGGTCCCAAAGGGAAGATATTTCCACTGCATTATATTAAATTGATTTAAACACAAATCCAGCAGTGGCTGAACACCTGAGAACAAGGTGTACCTGGTAGAGGAGAGGATCAGCTCTGCTTTTCTCGAGGATGGAGGCATCCACATCAGAATTGCAGGTGTGACAAACCATCTACATTGGTCTTGTTTACTCTGCTCAATGCACCTTTACTTCCCATTGCCCCCCTCCCTGTCACTGCTCAGAGGCTGGTTTGTGGGGGCATATCTGAGCTGGTCAAAAGTTAGAAGTAAAAAACCTAACCTTGTAAGTGATGGCATTATCGTAGGCAGTAAAAAAACCCAAAAAGAGCTGGTCAGTTGGTATCTTTTCCGCAGAAGGACAGCTATATAAATATTTTTCATACTAATAACTTTTTTTTCTTTCTTTATATAGTAAGATTGCAGAATGAGAAAAAATATTACAATTGCTGAAAATCCACTGCTCTTTATGTAGAGTAAATAGCACTTCATATACACAAGCATCCCTTGTAAAATACAAAATAAAGACATTTATAGCAAATTTCTGTACTATCCTTAGCTACACATGAATAATTTTCCTCACAATCTTACAACACACAATACATAGAGAAAAGCAAATGAAAACAAATTATGCAACAGGAATGAGACTGCATCAACCATTAGATTATCTTTTACAGCTGATATAAAGACATACTCTCCTAAAAGCATGCCACAGGGTCATAATTTTCAAAAGAGGAAGGCTATACTCTGGAACTATATACTTCATAAGGATGACGGTCTGCAGAAATGCTGAAAGGCACTGAAAGGAGTGACATTTAAACCTAATTATAGACAGATTTTCTAACTCAGCAGACAATATAATTTCCTCTATAGTTTAGTGAAGCTATTTTAAAAATAGCTTTCTTGATTATTCTATTTTCATAACCAGGACCATTACAATATAAAATGATGAGCTGAAAATGCAGTTTTCTGCTTTAACATGAGGCAGAAGAAATATGTCTTAGGGAGTTCATTTGGGGGGCTGGAGGAGAGATCTTTTCTTGCTGCAAAGCACCACACCATTTGTCATCAATTTAATGTATAAAAGAAGTGCCTTGGGAGCAAAGTCACAAAAGTATATTGCACAATTGTATGTGAAATGCTGTGATATATATTTTTCATAAATATTTAATGTTTTAGGATAGTTACATCCAGATTATCTTTCAGTCTGAGCTTCCCAGAAGTCAGAGAGGATTTATATGATCCTGTGGTAATAGCCCATTTTGTTCTCCCAAAATAATGTCTATCTATCACAGAATACAAATGGGAATGTCTAAGCAGAAAGAAGCCTGTGGCTAAAAATTTTGGAGTGTCTATCTTCAAGTTTCAGAATTGGTGTTTAGGGAATGAACCACAGGACTCTTGGCTTTCCTGACCTGTTACAGGTTCTTTTGTGCAATGGTCCTTCAGGCCTGCTGTCCCTTTTGCCAGTGGAAAACCACACATGAGCCACCACATGAAGGAGAAGGCAGCAGCTGCAGTGTCCCTGGCATGTGTCACACATTTCCACCACAGCCTGGACACCATGGGAAGTCACTCAGGCCAGCTCTGCCTGAGGTGCTATGCTGGAAGGTAGGGGCTGCACACCACTAGGATTCTTCATCCAGTGACATTTAAACTGAAAACAACTACTGTTCTTTAGTGGGGGGTAATGTTTGCTGAATCATTAGCAGGGAAGGGTGTCAAGTAGAAAGGGCTGATTGTGACTGGCATCAGAGCAGCTGGGACATGGATGAGTTTTGGACATGCCTGTGTGCATACAAACATCCAGAAAATCCGGCAGGAATTACTGACAGGTAAAGAGTGTGTCCCAGAGAAGGAGCAAGGTAAGACCCTGCCAGGGAAAAAAAACTTCTGGCAGAGGCCAGCTTGGAAATCAGACATCCCTTCC
Source organism: Monarcha castaneiventris obscurior (assembly GCA_026261815.1). Taxonomy (NCBI): domain Eukaryota; kingdom Metazoa; phylum Chordata; class Aves; order Passeriformes; family Monarchidae; genus Monarcha; species Monarcha castaneiventris. Next base: position 6,755,281 of record JAMPIT010000472.1, read on the forward strand.
ACATCCTGTAGAAAAATACTCTTTCCCTGTGCTTTGCACACAAACTTATTTGCTGGCAGCAAGAAACTGATTCCATCACTGCTTTCTGCTCCTTGCAGTGACTCCAGTCACTGGGGATTAGAGGTTTAGGAGGCAGGCAAGTCCTTCATGAGACTGCAAAAAAAGTACTGCTATCAACTGTACATGTCAACTCCTAATGATGTCAGTAGGGGTTTGCTGGCACTCCTGACCATGTTATTTAAGTGCCTCTCCCCCTCTCATGGTGACTGGCTTTCAGAAAGTGATCTTCTGTTTCTGTGGCTCTGTTTTTCAGATATAAAATGAGAAAACCAGGATTTCCTCACTCAAAGCCTGTCAGGAGATAAAAAGCACAGAAACTTTCTCTCTTTTCAGTACTCAAAATTATTAAGCTGTTCAGTAATTATGGCACAGTAATATCATGTATTAGATAAATTTTGTGGCTGAATAGATAATAGCATGAGGATATAAATATTCAATAATATTGAGTTCTTTGCAACCCTGGACCAAATTGCTATGGTTTTGGATAGTAGGAATAACCATCACCATTTTCTTCATCAATATAATCCCAGACAACCTCACCCATTGTGTGATTCTTGTAACTATTACTACCTGATAAATAGTACTTCCCTTCTAGTTGCCTTAAAGAGTTTGAGGCAATTCCAGAAGATCCTTTCACTGATCTTGGCTAGGGGAGACTTGTCCTTGCTGAAATTCTGACAGGAGCTCATTCAGCCTCTAGCCACTTGCTGCATATCCTTGAGTTCTTGTGCTCATTTCCCTTGTGGAATGGGACTGAGAATCCTTTGAGGACTAAAGGGTCTATTCAGCACTAACCTAAATGCTTAGTATCAACTTAATGTTGAATGAAACTTAATGTTGATGAAACTTAATGTTAAATATGTATCACCATGCACTATTCTCACAAAAACCTTGCTGAAACGTTCTTATATCACAGCCTGATCCTTCTGGTTTTGCTCCTTGGAATGTACTATGTCTTATATTGAAATATTGTAATCAAAGCTCAGATTAACTAAAGAAGAGTATACAGCCCATAAGTTACTCCTCTATAAACAATAATTTCCTTTTGAATTCAGTCATAGGTTTTGGATGCAATGCATTTCATCAGCAGATTTATTTTTGTTCACCAACAGTGCTTTGTACTGTTGCAGGTAAATTGCACTCAATTAATAATGCTTTTTCAAAAAGAAACATTTAATGTGGTGTGGTAGGCACACAGCATATTAAAGCCTTTGCATTTTATAGTCAACCTCGACATGGTAAGAATTTAACTGTAGTGAAATAGAAGACATCAGTACAATGTGAAAACTACTAATTTATCCCTTTGAGTAGGGATATTAAAAGTCTAATATCCAGTAATATTAAGGTTTCTCTTTTATCTTTCCTTCTCTGTGCACTGCCTAGAAAAACACTTCCCTTTACTTAATAAACACAAAATAAAAGCAATTGTCATTTTGGCAATACATCTGATTACTATTAGTTATAACTTCATATTAATCATTAATATTTTGATTGGTTTTATGTTGATGAGGTGTATTTTGTTGACTTGGAAACAGAGGTTCATCCAAAGCATAAAACCTGTTAAGAAGTTTGTTCCTAACATTAAGCTGTATATCTACTGTCCCAAAATTAATTTATCACCAATTCAGTTTCACTGGAAAACTTATGCTAATGGTAAATTCTGCAGCCTGGTTTAAGATTTGGTCATTAGTTGTTTGCACTGAGGTAATGCTTAGGTTAGGGCTTCATTCATGAAAGGATAGCTTGAAAAATATACATAGTGTTAATTTTATTTCATTTTTCTGTGTATGAAAATATAGTCCTAAATTTACTTTATGGGATGTGTAGGAGAAGAGGACTTTAGGAGCAAGAAGAGGCACAGGTAGGACTAGTTTAAACAAAGAAGTGGGGGAGGTAGACATAATCACAATGCAGCAGAAAAAGAAAATCCACAGCTGGCAATGTTCAAAAGGTTATGTTAGGTCCCAGCCTGACATCTTCTCAACTTTTTTGTAGATCTGTCTTAAAATCAGGTGTGAGACATCAGAGGACAAATGGTGGCACAGTGAGAAATGTGGGTTTTTTTCCCTGGAAATTAGGACATTTCAGTCTTTTATTCTTTATTCCTGGCGAAGATGAAGACTTTTTGAAGGATAGCAGGCTGGATTCTGGGAAAGAGATTTTAAGAGGAAGGAAGGAATGATCTTCTAGCATGTGTTGTAATTGTTTCCTATATATGTCTCATGAGTCAGACAGAATAGGATCAGGTCACTGATACTTGTTTTACTGTAACAACAAAAACAGATTTTTGTGGTAGGGGTGGTGGTGAGGTGTTGTTTTTAAATTGCTTCATGCATTTTTTCAAAGTACAGGGGAAAAAACTGTCTCGCTTTTATCAGAGGTTCTTCTGCATAGACCTACATTTTAAGCCATTTCTTTAACAGCCTGTAGGCCAAACTTCTTTTATATTTTTATATCTGGTAAATGTTATAAGAGTGTCCAGTGCACTTGATGGAAGTGGATAAAACAATACTACCATTGTATTATATTTAAAATTAAGCAACCCAATAGTATAAAAGCTCATTTTAAAGTTGTCTTACTTCAGAGAAGTTTTTCTCTTTGTCCTGTGATGTTCTTTCTAAGTGTACCTTTCCAAGGAAGAGTGTAGAATTTGGCCTTGCTGATATTGTATTTTTTGTAAACTTTGTAATATCTCACATGACTCAAGATTTGTAAAGGTATAGGGCTGAGAGACAAAACCTTTCTTTTGCATTTCTGATCGGTTTGTTAGGTTGATTGAAAGTCAGTGGGTGATAATAAGATTCAGCCTCAATTTTGATTGATGGGTCAGATGACACAGTTGAGAAAAAGTAGGACACTGTAGCTTGTGCTCCCTCTAAGTGGATAAAAATAAAGGACTAAATTTTCAAAAGATTTAGGTCACTAAAATAGGCTTTGGTGTTCCTTATAGCAGGTGCATGTGGCAATAGTACCCATGGGCTGTTCCAGACATTGATTCAGTGAGGCAATGAACAGCACTTATTAAAATTTAACAATGCTGAGGCAGAAGGGTTGCCTGGAAAACGGACTTGTCCAAATAGCATGGCTAGTTGGGAGTACCACAAATTAGATGGTTTTGCCTGTCTTTCCTCATTGGCGAGTAGTAATTCCTGCTGACTTCATTGTGGTAATGTGGGCCTTCAGCTACAAGGAATAAATGCTGTGGCTGAGGGTTCCTGGTACAGTGTGTTGGTTTGTGCTGCACTCCCAGAGAAGAACTATTAGGCCTCTCAGCTATCAGGACCAACCACAGAAACACAGGGATTTGCCCCGCAGGAATGGAGAGAGAGGGGTGCCTGTTTCAGTGCTCATTCAGTGCCTGTTTCAGCCTGCCATGTGCTGGCTATAAACCCTGTGCCCAGAGAAGAGGTTGGCTGGATTCTCCATCCTGTTAGGACATTTTCAGGCAAGCACTGAAACTTACGCCACCCTGCAGTTAAACATTAAGCTCCTTCAAACTGTAGGATCCAAACAGCACAGGAAATACCCAAGGTCAGTCTCCAGTGCTGTTTTCATGTATGCCTGAGTATCTGGGTTAGAATGTATTTTACATATTAGAGGCTGAAAAGATGGGCCACTCATCAGGATTGCTCTCTAGGAGCCTAGAGCCCTGAAAAGCCAAGCTGCAGTACATCCTAGCTACCAGCTATGGATGCAGCAGGAAATAGAGATCCTTTCCCAGATCTGCAACCCTACTTCTTCCACAGTTGATTACTTCTTGGGCAGCATCTAGGCAGCATCTGAAACTCATCCTAAGAACTTGCCCTATATGATCCACATGCAAGCAGCCACATCCAGCACCAGACTTCCCTACTTCAGCGAAGTATCTTGGCCTGGAGGCGATGTGCACTATCCACTAGGTCTGTGGGCTGGAGCCATTGTGTTGCAGGCATCCAGACATTCACTGCTACAAATGATAACAGCTTCAGAAACATCTCCAGCACCCAGAGCCCAGCTGCCTAAGGCAGAGTCAAAGAGTGCCAGTGTCCAGAGCAGGCTCCAGCACAGCGGCCCCAGTACATCCAGTCCAAGCATGCACACACCGTTCCATCCAAACTCAGGGCCCAGGGCAAGGAGGCCTTGGAGAGCAGTGCTGTGCTGTGTACACATGCTGGGGCCTGGGAACACAGAGTCAAATGGAGCTGAAGGCAAAAGCTGTTTTGACAAGTTAATGTGACCTTTCCATGAATGGGTAAGAGGGTGCGTGAGCTGTCACAGAAAACGTCATCACTGCTGGGTCCAAGATTTTGTCTGCCACTGTAACACAAGTTCAACTCAGCCTGTTGCATAAAATTGATTAAACAACAAAAATTCTACACCAATGCAAACTGAATTAAACCAGGCAAAAGGATGTACCTATTCCCCAACAGCACCACTAAACTAAGAGTGGGACAGGGCCTCAGTTAACCAAAATCAGAAACCATGGAAATATAGCCTACGAAAGTAGTCTAACTACTTTTTTACAAAAAAAAAAAATTAATTACAGACAGACCATTTAGTGTGTAATTCTTTCTGGGGCTGTGTGTTTTGAAATTGACCCAGAGAAAGCTGGAGGGCTTTGCTGACACCATCATCTCCTGGGTGCCCAAGAACTGGCACAGCATCTTCAAGACAAAACCAAAATCGGTCTCAAAACTGGTAAGATCAGGATGGAGACTTGGACACCCATAGTTGTGTGAGCCCACTTCAGCTACTGCATTCTTTTATTTCCCACTATAACCACCTCTAAGAGCAGACTGCCAAGCTGGGGGAAGAAGGATAAAAAATTCTACAGAGTAGCTGGAAGAGATATAAAGTGTTTTGTGACTTGAACCCTTATTTTTCAGTATGAAGTATTAAGTATATTAACCATTTTTCTTCTTTTCAACATCTTGAACAAGAGATTAAAAAGACCAGTTCTGCTGGGTGACTGCCACAGGACTTAGGAGAACAAGGTCACTTTATTGAAAACACTGAATTTTATTTCATGTAATTCTCTACTAAGGTCATGTTGACATCCTCAGTTCTCTGAGCTAGTACATTTCTTTAGTGTTACAATCCTACAAATAACAGGTAATTACCTTTCTACAAAGATATGGCACAACTTAGAATATAACAGTGAGGAGTTTGAGGAGGCATGCTATAGATCTAATTATATAAAACCAGATATGTATATACATGGATGCATGTATTTATGTACATATATGCAGCTCTCATCCCCATTGGACCTATACCTCTTAGAGAAACCAAGCTGCTTTCTGGATAATGTCATTGGGTAAAGCTGATGGCAAATACACATGACATTACTTTTTCCATGACATAAAATGCTTATCTTTATAAAAGTTATCTATCAGTTATTCTACCTGGACAACAAGATCATTGGCTAAATATGAATACTTAGTGTAACTCTAAGGAAAATTACGTTTATGCTAAACAAGGATGACTCACTCAAGAAAGAAATTGTGCCTGACCATGCATATAAACTTCCTTGATTCTAAGCACTACTACTTCATGATGTAAACCTTCCCCTAAAAATAGCTCCAAACTAGGCACATTCATTCCTTTGCTATCACACATCAGTGGTCTTAATCTTTGTGGACAGTGTTGCACCATTAAATAAACAGCATAAAATAATTTTTTTGAGGAAACCACTAAATCTCAAGCCTTCTCCCCTCCCTCTCAAGGAGAATTTAGCCAGGCAGGTTTTATTGGAAATGGTATGAACACAGAGATTTCACTGAATCTTTTCCTTCCATGGCAATATTTCTACTGTCACCAGTATGGCTGCTGATAAATTTTAAAGACCTAAATACATCTGTACTCTCTTATTCCATCTCCATCGTCCTGCCAAATTAAGATGGGAATGCATCCCCTCTTCACAGATTACTTTTTCTCCTAAAAAGTCAGGCTCTGTTGTTTCAACTTTTATAAGTTTTATTTTATTTGACCCAAATCTAGATGATTCCGTTTAGCCAAAATAGAACACCTTACCCCTTGGAAACAGAACACATGGCAACCCATCTGACTGCTTCTCAACTTAACTACATTTGTGTCAGTGCCTGTGAGGATGTGATTCTTATAAATTCACATCCTACCTGCCCACAGGACCATAACATTCAATCAGAGCCACTAGCCAACCTTGTATTAACTTCTGCAAAAGCTCGCAGATTGACTATTTAGAAACAATTGTACAGAAATATTTTCTTCTATAAAAGGAAATGTATAATGTTCCAGCCTTCACTTAACAGATGGATCAAATCACGAAGGGTTCTACTTCTCAGTTTCATTTAAGAAATATTCTAGGGGCAGAATCGTTAATAGAAGTGAATTCAGAGAATCTTACAAATTCAGAGAATCTTACATTTATGGCAATCTTTCCTCATGTACTCATAATTTAGGACTGATCAGTCAGACTTTAAACTTGCTATAACCACTGAATTTATACCCATGCCAAATTTGCAGAATAGTCCTGAGGGACAAATCAGTTCCCTGTTGCTATCCAATATTCGGCTGTCAGGATGACACAGCTTTGATACTGCCTCATGTTCTCTCCACATAAGTGTTTATTGCCTCCCACACTGTCCTGGTTCATCCCACCGTTCCTTGTTCCTCACCACCAGCTTCTCTGTTCCCTGTACTGTGAGGTCATGCTGTAGGTATGCCAGAACAGAACAGGTTTGGCAGGATAAGTATTGCCTGGTGACTAATTTTATTTACCCAGCTTCTGGGACTTAAGATTCTTCAACATAATGAGAGGAAGAGCTTTTTCTTCCAAGACTGATGTAAAAAGTTTTGTGATCTGGCCATGAGACTACTCTTTTGCGGGGGGAAAAAAAGGAAAATAAATAATCCTTTCAGTCAGCCTGAAGCTTTCTGTGCCTCTGAGTAATTTTTAGTTTTCTTTTTGGTGTTGAAAATATTTTATAGTCTTGATATAAAATGTGGGCACCACATTTGATATAAAATGTGGGCACCACCCACAGTGCCAAACATGGGTGGTTCCCTTTCTCCAGACGCCTTCCTGCCCACAGACTAGAGCTCAGTGATTAGAGCAGCAGGGCCCCAGGGCCAAAACTCCTCTTTGGCTTATGCCACCCAACACAGACCAGGCTCTGAGCACTGGAGCACTGCTGTGAGCTATTCTTGCTTTTCACTGAAGCTACTATTTTTATATATTGTCATTTTCATTCACTGCACAAAAGACTAGAGTATGGTCATCTCCCTCTCTGGTCACTGTCTGCCACCAGGCTGTCCTCTTCCTCTAGCCAAGACTTCTCCTTGTCTTCCGGTGTTTCAAGCACTTCAGCATTTCATTGGAAATGTTTTGGTAATTAAAGATTATTCTAGTTAACCAAAAATCTTAGAGAAAAACAAACTGCCATTAACACAAAGCCTCTTTACTTCAATTTCACTTCTCCCAACAGAAAATGTCAGTGATTCATACAGCTCTGAGAGGGCCTTAACTTCTAATGTACAAAAGAGGATTTTCTCAGCCTCTGGACTATGCTATATAAGCTGCTAGTCCAGTGATGTGACAGGGGAGTTGTCCTACCTCCCCGGGCAGCAGAGTTAGAGACTACGAACTTCCTCTGTGGTTTTCTAGCATCCCAGGACACAACTGTGGTTTCTGTCTCAGTTCCATTAGAATGTCTGCCTTCTTTTCTGCCCATGTAGAGAGGGAGTTTGTATTTCCATTTTCTGTAGCTCAAAAAAGGGAGTTCTGTGCAATGAGAGCACCAGTATCTACCAATAGAGGGTTTCTTCACTCTGCTTGCAGCTGGGCCTCTCCAGCAGTAAGGAGCCCAGTCACCACAGAGCATAGCTGGTGGACAAGCCATGTGATGATGGGGTACACTTTATTAACTGGATTCATGTTTTATTAAGAGGGATGATCACAGTAGAATGAAGCTTCTTCTGGGTAAAGGCTGCTCTGTAACAGCCTGCTCCCCAATTTCAGTCACTCCCTGCTGAAGCACGTTGTGACATCCTGTTATACAGGACATAACACGGAATTCAGTACACTGAATCCTTGACTAGCCTAATCCTTGACTAGCAAAACAACACGAAAATGGATATAGCATACTGTGGAATGAAGCTGGAATGCCATAACTGCATTCACATGTGATCCTATCATGGTAAACACAATCACTCAAGATCAGATGAATATGAAAACACCTTTCTATCCCAAAGACATCTGCAATTAAGGTATCAGTTATGTTAAGTGCTTTGAGTTAAAACATGAACATAAATAACAGTGGCTAAAACTCAGACTGTCCAGATGTTTGCTTTGGAAGCAAAAACTGAATGCTTCAGAACACACTGTGATGCTCTGCCTTTGTTCCCCTCAGCCGATACCTCCAAGAAGCTTTGGGGATAAAATTTGAATTAGAAGAGTATTGCAGGTTCTGTTTAGCAGAGTCCTCCTTTTCTCTTCAGCCCAGCAAGCCTCCAAGTGTGAGAGGCTTCTAAAAATGGAGAATGACTGATTCATAAAAATGGAAAACTGAAGGAGGCTGGTAAATAAAACCGTTCAGCTACCCAGCCACAGTTTCCTATAACTGAAGAGAGGCGTGTTCTTAGGCAAATATTTTCTAACCTTTGAACAAATATTTGGCTTGAAGGTTGGGAAAATACTGTTTTATAGCAAAGACATGACCACTGCCTATCATGAATACCACATGTGTGCTCCTGGCACTCCATTGAGAGTCTGCCTGCTCGGCCTGTCTCCTGTACACCTCCCACATCCCCCAAGTGCTCTACTGACCAACCATTCAAGCAGCTGCTGCTTGCATGTACGAACACATTTACATTTTAATCATGAAACAAGGGGGTGGGGGATGTGCTGAAGCCTCTGGAATGACCCAGCTGTGGCTGGCAGTGGGGAATAGATCAGGAACTGGATGAGCTGTTCTGTCAGGCCAGATGAATCCCATAGTTCCATGCAGCTGTTGTATAAAAGGAAATGTTCACATATTGTTCTAAGTTTCTAGCCTGAAAAATTGTTTCGTGCCTTTCATTTTTCTATTCTTTTCCCACAGTAGTCCTTAAAGCTTAGAGGGGTATCTCACAACTTAAGACAGGCCGCTGGATTTTATTTACTCTGTCCAACCTCCCTGGCTCAGCCCTATTAAATTTCTAAATTGCAAGATACTACTTTGTATCTGCATAAATTCCCATCAGCTGAGAGGTGAAAGGGCCATGGCAGAACTTTGTGACCAGGGAATCTTCTCACTCTCCTTTACCACAAGCCGTCTTTATTCCTTAAGGGATATTTTGGGAAACTATAATTTCTACTGCTCCTTTTCATCTGGTGGGGAACCTCATCTGGCAAGTTTACTGTGTGTTTGCTGGTTGGAGTTTGAGATGGATGAAGAAAGAAGCATTCAGAGTGAAACTTGTGAAGATCGCTGGCTGGCACTGCACAGAGGGCTGGCTGCACAGCCCATTTGTATTCACTGTGGATGCTGCTCTGAGCACTAGCCAGGCACTCCACACCATTAAAAAGTGAGTGTCTCCAGGAGCCCTGCACAGGAGCAAAGACTCCTTTAGCTTGTTTGGGGAGCTGCTGGAGGTCACCTGGTTCAAACAGCACCCCCAAACAGGCCCCATTCTGAAGTTACAGACCTACAGAAGGGAGGACTTCAACGCCTGACATCTGAGTTTCTCCTTGAACTCACCACATCCTGCACTGAATGAAATTCAGCCTCCTGCTTCACACTGCGCCACCTTATTCCGCGTTGAAACGCGAACGAATGAATAAATAAGTAAATCATAACAAAAAAACCCCCACAATAGTGGAGGGAATTGCGGTTTTGGGGGGTTCTCCCTGCAGGGGGCGGGGAGCAGCGGGGCAAGGAAATCTCCAGAGACTTTTGTGTGGGAAGGGGAATAAACCTCCGACGCAGCGCGCGGCGGGGGGAGGCTCTCGGTCGGCTTCGCTGAGCGCCAGCGGGGGATTCCACGCGTTACTGGGAGACAAGGAACTGCAGCGAGGGAAAGCGCCGGCGTCCCAACCGGCGGCCGAAGCGGCGGCAGCAGCAGCATCGGGAGCAGCAGGAGGAGGAGGAGGAGGAGGAGGAGGAGGAGGAGGAGGAGGAGGGGAGGCCCTCGCTCCCTCCGTCCCTCCCTCCCTCCGCCGCGGTACCTGCGCCGCGCGGCCACGTGAGCGCCACATCAGCGCCGCTCCGCGCCCTCAAAGTCAGCCAGCGGCCGCACAGGGGGCAGGCGGCGGCCGCGCTCCCCCTTCCCTTCCCTCTTTCCCTCGGCCCCCGCTCCCCTCGGCGGCCCGGCCCGGGGCTCAGCCGGCCCCGGCTCGGGAAGATGCTGCAGTCGCTGGCGGGCAGCTCCTGCGTGCGGCTGGTGGAGCAGCACCGCTCCGCCTGGTGCTTCGCGCTGCTGGTGCTGGGCTACCTGCTCTACCTGGTGTTCGGCGCCGTGGTCTTCTCCTCGGTGGAGCTGCCCTACGAAGACCTGCTGCGCCAGGAGCTGAGCAAGCTGAAGCAGCGCTTCCTGGAGGAGCACGCCTGCCTCTCGGAGCAGCAGCTGGAGCAATTTCTGATGCGGGTGCTGGAGGCCAGCAACTACGGCGTCTCGGTGCTCAGCAACGCCTCGGGAAACTGGAACTGGGACTTCACCTCCTCCCTCTTCTTCGCCAGCACCGTCCTCTCCACCACGGGTAAGGCAAAGGCGCTTCGCCCGCCGCCGGAGGCCTTCCGGGGAGGCCCGGACCCCTGAGGGCCCCGCGGCGGGGCTGGAGCGGGGCTGCGGGCACGGGCCGGGGCACGGAGCCACCGCCGGCCCCGGGCGTGAGGGGGGCTCCCGAGGGAGCGCTGCTTCCCAAACTCTGCCGTGCGACAGGCGTGTTTTGTGTAGGATGCAGCACCCATGTTTGAAACCCCCCCGAATGCAGCGCCAAGAGCCAGGCGGCCAAGTCCCCCACCTTGAAATCGCCGGCGGTTTCGAAAATCCGGCGAGGTGCCCATCTCTTTCTTTGAACTTTTAAATGCTTCTGGGGTGTCTCCTTAAGCTCTTGGTCTCCTTTGCTTTCTCCTTTGGATTTTTTTTTCAGGCTGATTTTTTTCAGTGGGGGGGACACACGGGGGATGGACACACAGTGGGGGGGATGGACGGGGGCAGACTGCTAACCTGCTAATAATGAAGTTAAATTTCATTTTCATATTTTACTGTCAATTTCCATTTAGTATTTACATGTAAGTGACTGAAAGATGATGCTTCTTTTCTTCCAAATAATGATTTGCATTGGTGTTTTGAAAAGCTTGAGGAAACGTTCCTGTGACCATACTTTTTACAAGCACTTATTTTTACAGTAGTTGCATTTCTCGTGTGCTCATAGTAAGGACAGCTTTCTCCTAAAGGATGAGTGCAGGCATTTGTGCTGGTAAGCTGGGCTCTGGTGATTTGAATGCAGGTCACTGCCATAAATAATAATGGCTTGTCAAATAAGAAAAGCTTTAAAAAAAGTCACCCTAAAACTTGTCCAGCCAGAGAGGGCTTTGTGTCTTGGCAGTATATTGATATTACTATAAAAGATGCACTGTTTTCCTTTTTTTTTTTCCTTCCCTCACCTGCCCCCAAGTTAGCACAGCTGATATAAATAATGACATTTAATAATTTGCTTACCTGATCATATGTTAGTGCTTCCTGACTGATCTCAAACAGGCAATGCTTGTCCTATAAATAGTTGTCATTGAGTATACAGCTTAGGGTTATAAGGAAGTTGTGTTTTTAAAAAGTAAAACAGGCTTCTGGGTGTCCCCACAACACCTCCCCTCCCCCCTTCTTAATTACTAGAGTTAGAATTTGTAAGAAGAGAGAAGGTGACACACTTGTGGCAGTTAAATGCTTTCAGTGAAGAAATTTCTAAGCATTAATCAACACATAGTAATATTCCTGGTGAAAAAAGCATGGAATTGTGATAGTACTTCAGCACTCAATTTTTTTCTTTCCTTTTTTTTTTTTTCTTTTTCATTCAGTGAAGCTGAAAAGCACTTAAAGCTTAAGGAGTTGAATTGACCTTACAATGCTTGTTTTCATTCCTAATCAGTTACACTGTTAGGTATTTTGTTCAAGAGCTATTTTTATATTCAAATGAGTTTTTCTGTGATGTGATAACCCACATTTAAAAAAAAAAAGGTATTGAAAAAAGTCCTGTTTGGTTGGGTTTTTTTTGTTGTTGTTGGGGTTTTTTTGGTTGGGTTTGGTTTTTTTTTTTTATGAATCAGTCAAAAAGTGTTCACAGTTGAGCCAGTGGGGGTGGGACTGAGTTGGTAACACCTTAATGCTTCCTGCTGGTACACAGCTACAGGATGTTTGGGTTCACTAGTACAGCTCAGGCAGGGACATCTCTTTCCCACTGCACGTCTGCTGAAGGACAAGGCAGAACCTGTCCCTGCATGTTCAGCTGGCTTGGTCATAGAGGCCTTACAAGGGAAGAAGACCCAAGGTACCACTTGGAAAACCTTTTAGAAAATGCCACTTACATGGCATACGCTTAGGAAACCCAGAGGTCTGACATGTGTGAGTTTTCATTATTTCTGTCAGCTTCCTAAACTGAAGTCATCCAGTCATCATTGATGTAATAGAGCAGTGGTGGTGCTACCACCATCAAGTGGTGGTACTTCCTTTTGTGTCTGATAGTCCTTTGAGTTGGGCCCTTTTTAACCGAATTTGTCTATTTCTTGTTTTATGCAGTAGCCTTTAGCTGTGCCTAATTCCTATTTAATATAAGTTAGAGTTTGTACAAGTAGACAGGATAAAATGTAAATCAAATAAAGTTTGTCCAGTGCTTGTTCAAATTCTCCCCAGACTGCACGCATTTCTGGTGAGGTGTATTTTTTCCCCCCTCAATTAACTCTGCACCCTTGCAAGAAATCCTTCAAGTCTCTGGAAATGGTAATTAAAATGAAGGACAAGCAGAAGAACTCACCTGGCCGCCTCAAACAGTTGGTCAGAAGTATTTGAACACTCGAAATATGCTGTGTTGTTATAAACTGTACACCTGGAATGCCCTCTCTTTGCTAAAAGGCAAAAGCAGAAAAGAGCAAAAGCAGGAAAGAGAACCCTGGTACTGATGGGTTGTTTCTGTGCACAAGTGAAATTACAGGGAGCACCCGGATGTTCCTTATGTTCAGCTGACTGAATTTCTCTCATATGTAAATAAATACACACCTACCCCTTGTACAGAGGACAAGGCTTCTTTCATAGCCTTTCGGTTTTCTATATAGAGCATGTAGGGGAAGTGTTTAAATTTGGCAACCCTGACTTTACTTCTTGTTCCCTCTCGTCCTTATTATAGTCTTTGGCTTCTTACTCACTAGAGAAAATCCTTGAAGAAAATGATAAAGCCAGTTAAGACTTTGAAAAAAAAAATCTTAAATGAAAGGAGATTGCGGAATAAGGCAAATTGCTACTTGAAAGCAATTAATATTGCTGTGCACATGGGCTGTCACAGGACTGTCACAAGCTGCCTGAAGGACGGGCAAACAAAGGGCAGTGAAATGGACTGGTGGTGAGGCTTCAGCAGATTGTAGCAGTGACTGGCAGCAGGTTTCTCTTCTGACTTTATTCTTCCCTATGCAACTTAAGCAGTTGTGCAGAATGCCATATGAGCTATGTGTAAGATGAAGCAATTTGGTCATTAATAATTGACAGCATCAACACTAAGAATATACAGTTGTGTACACTTAAATAGTGTCTGTCTTGGAAACTGTCTGTAATTAATACCTGACACACATCTATGGTCTTTGCTTGTCTCAGTGCTAGATGCCATCGAATCATCATACTGAAGCAGTTCTTTCTGGTTGGCTTTGTTGTGGTGCCATCTGTGCTGAAGTCTTTTATTTCTAACAATAAAAACGAAGGAGTTTTTGCACTTGCCCTTCCAGGTGGTGTTTTCCCTTGCCTTGGCATGCTGTCAGTGTCTTATCCTATATTGGTACATCTTATCCTATATTGGTACAATATGGGAATACTGCATTACAAGAGGTGTAAGCAGAATGAAGCGACCAAAGAAATTGATACTGGTTGTGTTGACAGATATGAAGAGTACCCTGACTTCTGCTTGTTGAAGGAAAATAGGTAGGGAAGGAAAGGAGCTGCCAATTTAGGAATTTGGGGCCTGTAGTTTTGTGTGAGGGTATCCCATGGTATTTTATACAAATGGACTGTAAATCTTACTCTGAATGTTCAGCTTTGAGTATTTTTGCCTTCTTCTACAAGCCTTGCTATCTACAAGCATGACTGGAGATTTCACAGAACATTTAGATAGCAGAGGGCTGCTGAGAAAGAGCTTCTTTGGATCCTTATCCTTCTCTGCCACGATAGGGTTGGCAAGATACCCATTAGAAGGAAGTGGAGATCTCCTTTGCAAATCTCTAAATCGGGACAAGGCTAAGTGAGGAGAAGTTGCCTTGTCTACGATGGCAATGCATGTTTTAAATTTTTTGATTAAGGTCAGCTGGCCTCTCATTGGAGCCACAGGAGTTCAGACAATGCAAGAGGAGAGGACTGTTAGTATTCAGCCACTTCTGAATCCTGTAACATGGTTGATTGTAAGGCGGTTTGTGAAAGCAGCATCTCCAGAATTCAGCCTGTACCAGTCTCGTTGTAGGTGCTGAGCATGGGTATTGTGCTGCATTCAGGGAATGTCACCCAAGATCCATAATGTACTGAGTTTGGGTTTCTGCTTGCTGTACTCTGACTGGAGTAAGGAACAGTAGTCATTCAGTAGTTGCAGATAAATGCTGACAGAGGCTGTTACTTTGAAAGTGCTTGGTTGAAGTGCTAGTAGAGATACAATATGGCTTTCAGGGACAGTTTTGCATTCATGTTATTTAACTGCCAAGCCATATGAGGATTTAGTGCATATATAATTTGATTTGTAACGGTGTTCTCTGTTAGGTCTGACACTCCTAAGCATTGCTACTGATGACTTATAAGAGAAACTAAACTATGCCTTTATTTATGAAAAGGAACAGTCTGTGAGGCTGTGCTGGAGTCAGTACTGCAAAAGAAACTACTGCAAAAGAAAGTGCATTCCCTATGAAGAGACCAGGGAGAGAGAAGCCTGGCAGTCTGCATCATTTTCTCCATGTTCTTCTCGCAAGTGCTTTATTTTCTTGCCTTTCTTTCCCTTCAGGGGAACAGGCCCCACATCCACTGCATATTTAGTGTGCATTACTGATCTTAACAAATCCATAGAAGATGAGAGAGTGCCATGAAAGCATCACAGTGGAGCATTACAAAGACATCCTAAGATTTGTAGGCTCTTACAGTAGATCCTTCAGGTGGAAGAGACTACTTGGGTCTCTCATACCTTATAGAAAAATGTGAATATGACTTAAATAGATAGAGTAATAAATAAGAGGATAGTTCACAGAGGCTTTAGGGAAAACGGGTTTTGTCCCATGCTTGAATTCAATGTAAAATGCCTGTGTTATTTTTGCTGCTGTCAGAATATGTGGGCTGTGTCCCTGGTGATGCCTGTATTCATTAATACAGACTGAATAAATGTGTTTCATAATTCATACCAAGTGTCTGTTTAGAGACTTGACATAACATTCTCTGTTGTCTCTTATCTGAAAATATACAAACTTGGTGATGGATTAAACTCAGCTCTGTCTTGCTGGTAGCCACCCCTGACTCCAGCAGAGCACTGAAGCTTCATTGTGCTGTTGCTCTGACTGCATCACTCATAGATTGTTTAAATTGGTGTGATGAATTGAAGCTATTCATCTGCAATTGGGTGAGAATGCCAAACTTTGGGAATTTTGTTTCTCTTTTAAGAGTTGTTTGTTACTTGGAAACAACATCTACAGGAAAAGGTAATTTGCTGTGGATGATCTTGAAGGCAAAGGGAGGTTGTGCTGTGCTCTGCAACAGAGTGGTTTTTGTGCAGGAGAGCTTCTAAGAACAGCAAAGGAAATGATGAGGTAGGTTGAGAAAGATGCCAGAGGAGAAGGATTGTATTCAATAAGCCAACTGGTAGGATCTGAAGCCGAGTGGTTGAAGCCTACAGGGTTTTCTGGGACAGGGTAATCACAGCTACTGGCCCCAAGGCTGTTGGCCTCCAGATCAATAGACTGTCCTGGAACCCGACGCCCTGCATCTTGCATGAAGTGGTATAAACACAAAGTCAAGGAGTCGTTCTGTCTGCCTGTGTCTGCTTTCTTCTCAGGGGAAGTTCCTTCATTTTATGCTCATGGAGCAGTTCCAGACTTGCTGCTGTTATATTTTAGTCTTGCCCCAGGGTTAAGATGCTGTCTCCTGGGATGTGGGAGGTTTCAGTTGAGTTCAGCTTGATGTTACTCTCAGGATTTGAACTAGGGTTTTCTAGAACTCCTTAGGAAGAAGAGACAAAAAGACTGCCAGCTAGGGAAGCTGTGAAAGAAGTTGAGTACATATGCACTAATACTGAGAATTATCTTGGATGTTTCTGATATAGCTGCCTTACAACACAAAATCATGGGAATGTTCAATGAAGTAGTAGAAAAGAAAAAAAAATTCCACGTTTAAAACTAGAAAAGAAAGGACTTGACAAGTTAAAAAACCCAAGCAAATGAAAAAAACCCCCACAAAACAAAACCAAGCAACCCTGCCAAATCACACAAACCAAAAATGTGTTGTGTGACTATCTCCAAAACCCCTGGGTTTTTTTCAAAATCAATGATAATAAGCATTTTTGAGAAAGATATTAGGCTCTGGACTTCAGGACAGAATGCACTGACTGACAAGATGAGTAACAGAGATGAGTTACAGCCAGCAGATTGGTCATGTTATCTCTTGTGTGCCCAGGACAGATGTCGTGTTTTCTGTACTGAAGTAAGCAGTATCAGAGAGGAAATCTGGGTCTGTCCCTGTCTTGTGTTCCAGGCAGGGTGGTATTTCCTGGTTTCTCATGGGATTACAGCAATCAGCTGTGCCAAAATCCTGATTGTGCTTGCTGAAAGAAAGGGTGTCAAAAGTTGCTCTAAACCAATATTTGGCTTGCTTTACAGGCCAGTGAGTAGTAAAAAACCATCTCCTGACAGAAACTGGAGAAGCTGTGGATTAGCAGGACTGTATTATTGTTTGGAGCAGTACTGGCTGCTGATGGGTGGAATGTCTTTCTTACAAACTCTGTCCTCACTTCTGTATCCTCCAGTTCCACTTGCCTTGCTAAATTCCCAATGACGAGGAGCCACCCCAGCAGCTCTCAGCAGGTGAACCAATGCAACTGCTGCCTTTTATGTTTGCCCTAGGGTCATTCTTCCTGTCTGAAACACCAACAGTTGAAAAGCAAGAGAGTAATCTCCTCCAAAATTGCCTTTCATTAAACATTTTCTATTTTTTAACCCTTTTGTAAAGCTGGAATTTTTATTATTATTCTACTGACATCTCCAAACCAAATCCTAAGCTAGAAGTCATGTACACTTTCAGAGCAGGACTTATAAAACTTAACAACCAAATCCTGCAGTTCCTGACCATCACCTAGCAGGATTTTCACTTTTATCTGAATTTAATTTAAAAAAGGTCTTTTAAATCTGTAGTTTCTCCTGTTTTCATTTATTTGTTGGCTGTTTTGGTTCTTTCCTTGTTTCACTTTGGCCCAATGCATCATCATTTTAATAATCTGTGAGGTTTTTTGGATAGAGGAGCATCATAATCTATGGACAAATGTCTATTTCAGTCACTGCTTGAGGTTAATTATAGAGTAGGTTACAAGCTACTAAACCATATGAAGATCAAAATATTTCTTGGCCTGTGAAGAAGTGGAAGTTTAGCCTTTTGAGGAAAAATTAGGATTCCTGTGAGATTTTGATGCCTTCAGGATTAAAGAACAATAACAAACAGTTTCTTGGGAATTAGCTATCTAGGGAATTAGCTATCTAAATCCCTACTGTCTTTCTGAGTCTTACCTCAGCTGCTTGAGAGTTACGGTATTTGTATGAAATTCAGCTGAAGACCTACAGTAGTTACTGATGGTGACCTAGAAGATGGAGGAGAAATGTACCAGTTGTCTTTTTCATTGAAGAACCTTGCCTAAACCTTAAACAGATTGTTTCTTATAAAGGCAAAACAGCAACGTGGTCCTGGTTAAGAGCAGGACTGAAAGGAATGAATGGAGCAAAGCTTTTCAAGTGGCTGCGCTTCACAAAAGTATCAAAGTGTCTCTTGGAAGAACATATGGATTTCCTTTTCCTTGGAAAGGAAAAGATACAGATTCATCTCTGAAAACAGTCTGCCAGCGTCCTTGTAGGAAAAGCACTTAAGAATCCAAGTGGTACACCAGCTGTCACCAGACTCCAAACATTTACTCTCTGATGCTTCCTAAGTATTACCACAGTCCGTACTCTAAACGGATTCTGTGCCAGTCACTTGAGCAGCTTCGGAAGTTACCACATCATTTTTGAGGAGCCAGGGAAATGCCAGTGGCAGGCTGGGCTGGGAAACAGGTTTTGCCAGTGGAACAAGCCAGCCCAGTGTTCCAAGTACTCTTTGCTTGTGTGTGAGAAATTGAGTCTGTGCCCTCTGAGAAGTTGCATACTACTTACTGCTAGAAACTTTTAACAGCAGAATTCCATCTTTCTCCTGAAAATTGTGAGTCCAGACTGTTTTGATAACAGCAAGTAGAGGCTTTCTCATCCTTCTGCTGTCCTCTACTACAAATTGAAAACTTCTGGCATGACCAGAATCTCTGTATAGAATGTTTTCAAGTGTAATTTATTATCATTGCAAATGCAGCTTTTGAGAGCACTGGTACTATGAGAATGGGGTTTTGTCATATATTTTGCTCCTTGTGCATTTAATGTCTAACACACTGAATGTTTATTCTGAATATGTTAAAAATAATTCAAAACTAAAATGAAAAGGTAATGTGCCTTTGAATTTCATTCTGCTTTTAGTATGAGTACCTCCTTCTGTGTCTTTCAATTATTTAAAGACTGTTTAAATTGACTCAGCTGAATAACCTTAAATTCTCTAATAGTAGCTTCTTCACAGAAGGTTTCTAAGACTAGATGTATAAGTTAGTTTAAGGTAAAAGAGGGACCAACCAGAATTAGATATTGAAATGATATGGTTAAGACACATCATTGTTCACTTTTTTTTTTTCCAATAAGCAGAATGAGAGATGAATGTAGTTTCAGAATTGTGGCTTTTGCAAAAAAAAAAATGCATTTCAGGCAGTACTTACATTTTGTGACTTATTTTCTTTATTGTACTGGCTGTATGAAATTTCTAGTTGTAGTATGTTGAAATGAGTGTAAAAGTAGTCCTTTTCTCAGCTTTATTGAAAACGTTTATAGGAGCACCTCTCCTATGAGAAAAGGCTGAGAGAATTGGGATTGTTCAGCCTGGAGAAGAGAGGATTCTGCAATGATCTAATAGTGTCCTTCCAGTAGCTGAAGGGAGCCCGCAAGAAAGCTGGAGAGGGACCTTTTACAAGGGCATGTAGTGATAGGACAAGGGGGAATGGCTTAAAGCTGAAAGAGAGTAGGCTTAGTTTGGATATTAGGAGGAAATTCTTTACTGTGAGGGTGGTGAAGCACTTGCACAGGTTGCACAGAGAAGTTATAGATGCCTCATCCCTGGAAATGTTTAAGGCTACATTGGATGGGGCACTGAGCAACCTGATCTAGTGAAAGGTGTCCTGCCCGTGGGAGGGGGGTTGGAACAAGATTATCTTTAAGGTCCCTTCCAAGCCACATCATTCTATGATTCTATGAAATACATACTAAAGCTATAATTATTTCCAAGTGTGGGAAGATTTCTCAGCACTAAGAGGTAAAAGTAATCCTTCAGAAAATCTCAAATGGTGCAGCGCTGACCGGAATGGGACTTAGGTGTGATTTTATTTTAAAGTCTGTATTGAATTTTCTCTTACGTGACACTTGGTCTTCTACTTTCTTTGTTAATTTAAAACTACATGGCACACTATGAACACATATTTTGCTTGGTTGAGCTTTTAAAATGTGATTGGCAGTCTTAGGCATTGCAACATGCAGTACTAGTGCCAGGGTCCAGAGGCAAGTTAGAGTAGGTATCCTCTTTTGTTTACAATATAATTTGAAAAGATGTTACTTCAGACTCACCAACTGCAAACACAAGGCAAAAATCTGATTTCACCTCTTCCCCAGTAGGCTGAGACTGTACTGTATGTGGCTTTAAAGTAGAAAAAAACCCCTTCAGAAAGTAGCAGTGCTAAAAATTAAATAGCTTGGATGTTTAACTCTGGGATTTCATTATAGAGTCTATACATCTCCCTCCACAAAAGGGAAAAGAACCTTAGAAGTTGATCATTGTATTTAAGATCAATATGGGAAGGCCTTGGAATCTCTGCTTTGTATATTTTTTAAAGTAGCTATTTTCCCAGCTGTATGCTGTACAAGAACGGCATAGACTTTTTCCTTTGAAGCCTACAGCCTAAAGGAAATTAGAAAACTCTGAAGCAAACCAGAGAACTTCCATCTCTTGTAGAGTTTGGAAGCTCTAGGACGTATGTTTTACTAATGGGCAATTAAATTTTAAACACTTCACAGCAGGTCTTCTTACTTATTTTTATGTATTATATATGTTGATGGTTAGACTTGGTGATCTTAGAGGGTTTTTCCAGCTTTAACAGTTCGATGATCGGTGATTGGCATGGTTCTGTTTTTGGTTAGTGTTGTAATGCTGACTCAGCAGTATAGCAGAAATGGACAGGGCTCTAAGAAGTATCATTGTGTTACTATTTGAAAATCCCAGCTACTGTAAACAGTGCATAGAAATGAATGCAAAGTGTTGTAAATGATTTGAGTGATTAGTACTTAGCAATGAATTTCTCTAATGTGAGGATTGTTTAATTTACCTCTGTGCATTTACACATTTGTTGAGAAATCCAGGACTCCAGCCTGGCTCCTGGTCCACTGCTGCAGCTCTGGTTGGGCAACCAAAGAACCATGAGCACTACAGGATGTTGGGCTGTGTGAATCAACAATTCATGTTGATAAGAAAAAAGTAAATCCAAGGCTTATCTCAGGCCTTAGATTTAGGCTTTAGTTTGTTATCGGAGTTGTTGTGCATTTACGTTCTGCCTACCTGTAGTGCAAAGATACATCTTTAGTTTCCAGTTGTATCTTTTAGTGCAGCTCTGTTTACTCAGTGAAGTCACCTGAATGTTCAGGTCAGCTTTTCTAGCTGCCACCTGGCAGTATTTTGTATGCTGCTCTGAGGAAATTGTTCTTTATCCTAGTAGTTATTGTTAGCCATGAATCTCAATCAAAGCAAAAGATGGAAGCTCTCTGAACATCTCAAACAGAAGTTTGAGCTCCAGGTTTTAACCTTGCATTACACCATGTCTTTGGATGTCATGAGGGAGATGGGGATAATCTTTCACATTTCTGAGTAATGTTTTATCAGTAGATCTTGGAGCACATGCATACCAGAAACTGCTTTGCTGATTAGTGGACTGCTATGTTCTACATCTTGAGAGATTACAGTGACATTTCCGTATGTATTTTGATAAAGGATGAACTAAGACAAAGGAAAAACAGTCATGAAAAACCATGTATGAGCCATTAGTATGGTTGAGAATAGGAGCCTGTGTATTTTGTCTTCCAGTTCTCCATTTCTGCTGCTAGGCTGTGTTCCCACACAGTAAGCTGATTTCCCATCCTGTGGATGCACTTCAGCATGCTTTTATTTTCTTGCATTTGATGTTCTTTTTTTTTCCTTTAGTAATAGTTTTCCGGCTCAGTAATATTAGAGGAAATTACAGCTACTTGAATAAGGTTTTACCTAGAAGCCATATCAAAGTGTGCGATGCACATTTCTGTATCTTTCCTTCAGTGGAGAATCCAAAAATATTGCTTCTCCCTTCTAGGGAATTGGTCAGTTGTGTCCTGTGTGTAGAAAACAACCTACACACCAGCTAATGCTGCCCACATAACTGGCCCAGTGCCTGAGTAGCCTCTAAGGGAAGGTGGCAGTATTTTCTCTGCTTTAGCATGCTGGATGCCTCTCTTTACCTAGTAAAGGGTTTGCTCAGGGTGTTGCAAAACAAAATGGGCTGAGCCTACCTAACAGCTTTGCCAGCGGTAGGAAGATGGCTTGGATCCCTGATTCTCACCCTGGGGTCCAACCCTGTGCTAGGTGTGTTGCCAGCAGGACCACAACAGTAAGCCAAGTCAGTTTATCGGACTGGAAGAAACATATTCCTTTCCTGCTGGATTAGTTTCCTCTGAGATACTACATTTGAGGAAACTGCAACCAATACAAGAGGGGCCAGAACCAACAGCAACTTTTTTCCTAGCAGTAACTCTGGAATTATTTAGGCATTTTATATAGCAATGTGGTAAAAGCACAGAAAGAATAGAAAAAGCACAGTCAAATTGACAACAGATATAAGAAAGGCACTGGCAGCCTAAGAAAGTGTTTCCTGTAATGCTAATGTATCTGAAAATTGCTGGCTGTCCCTTGTAAAGGAGCATAATTTCAAGCAGGATTAAAATGTCAGCAAGCAAAGTTGAAAGAATTTTAACTGGACTCCTTTTTGTTAATTCAGATGCCACCATTAAAATATTCCTATCCAGTGTATCTCAGGTACACCCATCTCCAGGGGAACTTCATTTTTTCCTACTGGGCAACTACTGTTATGTGGCAAATTGCATTGTCTTTGAAGTTAGTAAGGAAGAAAAGCAGTCATACCATTGTAACCAGTTTACAAATTCTTATCATTGACAATTGACAAGACATTGACATTGACAATTACAAGAAACTGGATGCGTTCCTAGGACCAGACACTTGCAAAGAAATCCCTCCCTTGTGAAGATGTGTTAACTATCAATTTACTCACTGCTGTTCAGGCTCTTCAGTGCTAGGCCTTTATTTTGGAATTACCTACAATTTTACATTCCCCTCCCCTTTATGCTGAGGTCTGAGAGATGCCATGTAATCATTCTGCTTTCCTTACGGAGTCACAGGTTGTGTCAATCCAGCCTTTTTCATGTTGGTCACTGTTTGCAAATGCAAGTGCTGGCAGGAGGGTGCTGAACATGAAACCTTCAGCCTGGATGATTGCTAAGCATTTCTGCTATGTGTGCTACCTTGCTGCAAAGGGATTTAAGGCAATGGGTCTCAAAGTCATTGGTCAGTGTTGATGGTCTTTGACTGACTTGGTGAGTCCAGAGTTGTGATTGGGCAACTGGAGTATTTTTTGATGAATTGTCATACTGATTTAATGTTGTCTGCTTTCATTATATACAGGGCTATCTTTGGGCTATTCTGGCTGTGAGAGGTTGGAATGATGTATTTCCACTAGGAAAGTCATCCTATAGTTGTAGGAATTTCTGGAATCATCAACTATCTCACCAAGAGACATTTTTGTAGCTAAGTGAAGTGCATTGTTTTAAAACAAATTGCCATTAGTCTAAACAGACAATATATATAGAGTTTGAAAATTGCAGAGTATTTAAGTTACTCTGTGTCTTTGCATTGCTGGCTAAATGTCTCGTGTATGTAGTTTACCTGTCTAAATGCTACATCCCCGTTTATTTCTAAATACTTTCTTCTAGATAAGCAAAAACCTCTACATTTCATCTGCGTGTGAGCATAAATAGTATGTTCAACTACAGTTCTTTTCCTCTCTCTTTATATACTGATAGGACATACAGTTGCGATTACCCTGGGTGTCCTTATTCCAGTGTAACTAATCAAATTTATGTTTCTCACAATTCTTGTTTGCTATGTGGGATGCCCTAAACATGTGAATAATTGAATAGGACTAGTGTATGTATGAAATCAGTTTATGGTTCAGTAAACCAGTTCTCACAACAGTTAAAGTATTTTCCCATTGAGACTTGCAAATTCATGTTCTATTTTGAGCTTGATGAAATGGTGAGTATATTCAGCTAGACTGTATTCAGATGAGAAAGTATCATCAAGTATCATATTTAGGACTGTGATTTAGAGTTTTGAATAAGTCATCTCATCTGTAAAAGTATCTCACTTTGGTCCTTATGTAAACATTGTCTCATAATTTATCTTTATTATTCCTGATGGAATAATGTGCCTTCATGAAAGTGGAGCGTGATGGACTTCAGATCTGTGTGTTTTTGCTAGTTGCTTTAGTGATTTTTTTTCCTCTTAGTGTTAAATGGTTTTGCTTCTGTTTGGCTTTTTATGTGTTGTTGAATTCTTCATGTTTCTGAGAAATAGCTGTTAAAACAGAAGATAGTAATAGGATTTATTCACATACAGATACATTATGGTGACTGACTGACTTATATATGAAATACTGAAATACTTTACAAAAATAGGCAAGGGCTGTGTCTTCCTCTGCCAAACAACGGAGCTGATGCTAGTAATTTCCCTAAGTTCCACATGTCAAATCAATAACAAGATTAGAAGTAAATATTTCTATTCCCCCTGCTGTATCTGGTAGATAACGCTTTCTTCTACGTGAGGTTGCATTTTAATGCAAAGATGCTGCTTACAGATTTGATTTTAACTCCACAGCGTGAAATGACTTAATTTTTTAATGTTGTGTGATAATTCCTTACTGCCCACAATAATAGTTTCCTTCACTGTTTTCGTGCTCTGTTCTTTCTGATGGTGCAATAAAGCAATTTTTGTTTCAAAGTGGAGGTGGAAAGCATACTAATTTGCAGCTGGTTGTTTCTTTTTATTTCCAGATGGTGGGAAGAAAAGCTGTGGTTCATTTCAATGCAAGAAATTATTAAGTTAGCAAGACTAGATAGGTACTCTTCAATAATTGGATGTGTGATTAAAACACTTCAGTAAGTGCCACTGCAACGCATTCAAAGCTTTTGACACATCCCAGGGTGCATTTGGGATGGTAACAGGTGTGAATTATAAATTTTTAGAAATCTCTTTTCTAGTGTACTCTGTACTAGGCTTCAAGCAGAGCACCACAGTGCACAGGTGCTGGGTTCAGCAATGGCAGCTGGCACATCCCTGTGGTGTACTCTGCATACACAAGGGCTTTCAAGTGGTGGAAAACTGGAGTAATTGATAGAACTTTAAAACCTGTTACATGAAAATTAGAGGGGCTGTGGAAAGACAAAGTTGCAGCATGAAATGAATCCATGGTTCCAGACTTTTTCTGGTAAGAAAAAGCTCCATCTTCTATCAGTCTTTTCAGAAATTGTGTGTCCTCTGAGCTTCACTGCCAGTTAGATGCTACATGTGTCTTTGCTGCTAAAAGGAGTTTTTCCATAGGTGAAGACTGCTGGAATTAAAGACAAAATCTGGATGTGTAAAATCTATTGTGTGAGTTAAACCACTTTTATGCTGTGGTCAAGGTGAAGATCCCATCATGTTTTTTTACCAAATCACCATGAGAAATGAGAAGATCAATACTGTGGACAAGCTACTGGCTAAGTCTAATAAATAATGACACTTCGCTGCCAAAACATTGTCCATGTTTAGGGTTTTTTCCTACTTTGAATATTGCAGGATGTGAATCTGAGGAGGACTTAGAAAGGCTTGTACCCTGCCCTGTTTTCAGCTGGGATAAAGTTCATTTTCTTCTTAGTGGCTGGTACAGTGCTCTGTTCTGTATTGAATATGAGAATAATGTTGATAATACACTGACGTTTTAGTTCTTGTTCAGTAGTGCTTACCCCAAGTCAAGGACTTTTCAGTTTCCCATGATCTGCAGGGAGCAGGTGCACAAGAAGCTGTGAGGGCTTATGGCCAGGACACGTAGCCTAAACTGGCCAAAGGGATATTCCATACCACAGAATATCATCCCCGCTGTACAAACTGGGGGGAGTTGGCTGGTCCCCAGTTGCTGCATGGGGATGGGATGGACATCAATCAGCAGGTGATGAGCAATTGTGTGTGCATCTCCTGTCTGTCTTGGGGTTTATTCCTTTCATTCTCCTTCTCATTGTTATTATTGTTGTTATTATTATAATGATGATTGTATTTTACTTTGTTTCAGTTACTAACTTTTATTATCTCAACCCATATGTTTTACTTTTTATTTCTAATTCTCTTCCCCATGAGGAGGGAGGAGTGAGCAAACAGCTGTATGGTGCTTATTGGCCATCTGGGGTTAAACCACAACAATCCGTTTTGATACCTTGAAGTTGATGTTCTTAGGAAGGCTTCCAAAGAGCCCTGTTTCTTTGATTGTTTGTTAATCTCGATGATCACTGGCTTTAAAAATACATTACTATGGGAATGCTGTTACACACATGTTGCTGAACATTCCAGTGCAAAACCTCATCTTGTTTTCCAGTGTTTCAGAGGACTACAAGTAAAACTTTCCTAATAAAACTCATTCACATTCCTCTTTTATCAAATTTAAGTTTCTGAGACTTATGTAGTTTGTTCTATTAGGAAACCTTCATAATAAAGTAGTCTGTTGGAGCCCCTACTTTGATACAGATTTTTGACCATCTGTTGCCTAGCAGGCAAGTAAACCAATAAAAGAATAATTGGAATTTTCCTGGCCGAATTCTCAGAGGAGCCCTCAGGAAGTCTCACCTTGCATTTGACCTGTTGGTTGAGTTTTATTCAACAGACTTTTGTAATTTTTACTTCTTTCTCCATCATGAATCTGAGATAACAGAAAATAACTGTTGAAACAAGATGAGAGTTTTTTTATTTATGCTAAATCATTGCTAGAGGCAGATCTAAAGATGTGATGTTTGTGTTTTGGATAGGTATTTATAGAAATGTGCTGTTACTGGGAGTTCTGTGGGAGAAAAATTAGCCTAACACCACATGGATCCTGTTTTGATTGCAGTTAAACTCTTACAGGATCTTAAATCCAGGATTAAACTAAGAGGAACCAATTTGCAGTGTAAAGACTTTAGGCTTTAAAAAAAAAGTGCTGTTAGCTTTTGAAAAACAAGAACAAACACAAACCAAAAGGGCAAACCCAGAAATTCATGCACACCTCTTGACTATCATTTGTGATAGAAGTAAGGCCTGAATTCTTTGGCACAGTGGTTTAGCAGACCTCTGCCTGCTGAAGTCACTCAATGTTTAGTCTCTGCTTCTGTCCTGTGAAGCACACAGAGGACAGGAAATCTTTAATGACACATCCAAAAAGCATGGCTGAAGTTGTCAGGGCGCTGTGGGAGTATGGGTCCAGCCCACACAGACTGCATGACAGGCTGGAAGTTTAGCATGTCCCAAGAAAAAGGAGTTTCTCAACAGGCAGTCTGATAGGAGCCATGTAGCTGCCAGACAGGGTTTGAAAAAATCTGCTCTTGCAGGGTAAGTGGGAAAGCTTTGCCTGCTGTGTGAGTGCCTGGAGAACATAAACTCTTCCTGCAGGGAACATGTTCTTTATAAAGGAATATTTACTAGCCCTGGAATGGTGAATATGCCTCACCTAGAGCCCTGCCACCCTGTTTCACGCATGGTAGCTGTCTTTCTGGTGGCAAGGAATGTGTGTTCTCATGTAGACTCTGCTGGAAGGGTGTAACAGTTCCCTTGGGTTGATAATACCTGTTTCAGTCATGCTTAATCTACCCAGGCAGGATTAGCAGGATCCGGTGTTGGGTGGTGGCAGGAAAGAATGCTATCGTTTTCAAGTTAAAGTTACTATCTTTTGAGCTGTATGTCCCTCTGATACTGTTGTTGGGAAGAGATAATATTGCACCAAACACTCATAATAATCATCTCAGATGTGGGGGGGAGATAATGATTTCTGTACTTAATCTTATGTCCGCATTTGGTTCCTGTGCAGTGGATTCCATCCGTTGTTGTGTTGCTCTAGTAGCAGCTACTTCCTTGTACACACCCACCACATCTTAACTGCTGATACGGGAATGACTTCGTCGTTAGCATCACTGCTGTAGGGTTGTGATGGTTTTCACTTACTCACTTGCTCTGGGTAAATACTGTCTAAAACAGCAGTGACTGTAAATGGACAAAATGTTACTGCTTGCTGCCATTTGGAATTCCCATCAGACTGTAGCTGTGCCTTGCCTTGCATGGTGGTGTGAGAGAGACATGGGTGATCTTTGTGATGATGGGAAATGTAGAATACTGTCATCAGAATTAGGCGATACTAGCATTTGTTTGGTTTGGCCCAGAGTTACATTTAGTTTCCCTTCAATTAATAGAGCATCCTTGTACATTATCAAGTGACCTGAAGTTCAGGTAGCCTCAGACTTTTAATACTGTTGTCATTCATCTTACTGAGCTACAATGGCAATTCAGAAACCATAAGTGAAAGTTTTTCCTTCCAAAAATCTGGAGCCCATCAGGGAAGTATGGAGAGCTGTGATGTTCAGCCAGTCTGGCACAACTCTGCTGTGGAATACCAGTGGAGGATCTGATGCTAGGGAAGCACTGAATTCAACTTCAGAATTGGAAGGTAGCCAAAGCCTGCCAGATTTCTTGGCCCTGTAGTTGTGTTTGGTTTCAGATCAGAGTGCACTACAGATCATTCAGACTTCCTGCTTTGGTTCACATTTGTGGAGCAGTTTTGGAGCATGTAGACTGGACTTCTTTCAAGTTGAACAACCTGAAACAGTGGAGAGTACCTCAGCTATTGCTGGGCATCCAGTCTTTGTGAACAGAGTAAAGCAAATCTGAAGCAAACCCTGGCTTCCCTAAATGCAGTCTTGAATTCAGGTACGTGCTAGCAAGTATTCCACACTATGGATCAACACTTACTGTGCTGTAATGCTAATATAAACAAGGTGACCATACAATTCTTTTGATTCTGTTTGTTTTTTTCCTGTGGCTATACTTTGCATTCCAATGGTCAAAATAATTGATTTTGGGCAGGAATTGGCAGATACCTGATCCCTTTAGTAATATGATCAAATACTGCTTTTTTCATGACATTCAGATAAAATCTAAGCTCCTGTTGCAACCAAACTATTTTTGTATTTTAAAGTTTTGCTCACAAGCCCAACACAAAAACATTTTCTTCATCATGGCATCTTGCAATTTCTCGTGCTGCATTTGTGGTATGTGAAGAGTATCAAAAATGATCATGTTTTGAATGGTAAATTACCATCTATAAATATGTAGTGTCCAGGGATCCCCCTGCACTGACTGCAGCTTTTCTCTTGCTGATTGAAATGACAAGGTATTTGTACTACTTCATGTTTTTCCACTTGAATTTGATTGAAAATGTCTTTATCTTGCATTTTTGCATTAGTGTTTGTGGATCATGAGGGCAGCTAACCCACAGGTGAAGCAGAGCAAAGCTATTTTTCATCGGTCTTCAAGAATGTGGGGTTTTTTCTGGTTTAAAAGTAATGTTTCTATTTTAATCTCTACATGACAGAAATGTATAATAATAATTCACAATCATTTATATGAAAGTGTGTCGGAATTTAAAGAAAGAAAGAAACTGAAAGTTATTTGTCCTTTATTGTCACTTGTCCTGAATATTTAAGGTGTCAACAGTTTCTTCTGCTGCATTATTGGTACAAAAAAAAATGTGGAATTGGAAAGACATGTCCAGGCCACAATATCAATATTCCAACCTTCTAGACCTGCATATGTTTATATACAAAGGTGCACAGTAGCCTTATATAGATTACAGGGTACAGCATTTTCTCCCTGAACAGCAAATTTTCCAGCATCAGCACCTGGGTTGGAACAAAGGCAATAACCATCTTAACACATTTCCTAGCTGAGAAGAAAATGTTCCCTGCAGATCATGGGAATTGGTTAATGGTAAACATAAATAATGTAAGAATTTCTGTGCCATAATTTTGGAATTATGAAATGTTTTTTGGAACTTGAGAGTTCACAGGAACACTAAGCTGCAGGAGGGGATGGCATGTATCTCTCTAGAAAAATGTAAACGGTCTTACAATAGCAAAAAAGATACAGACCTTGTTGTAAATAAATGGTTCTGTAATTTTTCTCTAGTTAAGAAAATTAATAGATACATAATGTATGGCTTTAGTCTGATCCTACTTGTTTGACTCATTTGAAAAGATTTAATGCACTTTCAGTTTTCCTTGCATAATTAAGGACTGAAGGAGAGCCAGCAGCACGCCCAGGCGGCAGAGAGGGCTCATGGTGTGCTGGGCTCCACTGCAAGTGCTGCCAGCAGGCTGGGGGAGATGATCCTTCCCCTCTACTGAGCCCTGGTGAGGCCACACTTGGAGTGCTGGGTCCAGTTCTGCACTCCCCAGTGCAAAAAAACCCCATGGACCTATTGGAGAGAGTCCATCCAAGAGCTACCAAGGTGGTGAAGGGACTGGAGCATCTCTTCTGTGAGGGTTGGGAGAGAGAGGTTTTCTGGGGAGCTCATCAATGTATGTGAATACTGAAAGGGCAGGCTAGGGAGTGATGTTGCAGGTGGCATATGGATGCTGCTGTGTTGCACACTGCCCCTGTCAGATCATTCTTTTCCACCTTTCCGTTCACATTCACTGAATGGCTCGTATTTTTTACTTAAGCTGGACATTTTGAGGGCAAGAAAATATTTTTATTCTGCTTTGGTAGCACAATAAGTGTGAAATAACTGAAAAGAATATAAACAGTAATGATAATTATTATGGGATACATAAAACACTTTCCCATTAGTTTTAGTTTAGTTTTAAATATTTATATTTCAAGTTCTAAGGGCTTATTACATTTATTTTAAAATAATATATCCACAAATTATTTGTTAAATACTAAATTTTTAATGTATTTTTATATGGGTAATTATTTTCCACCAGAAGTGCCACTCTGTTCAAAGGTCCCAGTCAGTAAGAGCCTTTGCTGTCTCTTCATGTAGGACTCCCAGAGAAGACATGGAGTTGGGATGGGCTTATTGTAAGAAGGCTTTTTAGAGGACTAAGAACATACTCAATAGGAAATTGGAAGCATTACTGCTTCTGCTACCAGCATAATATGTTGGATTTTTTAAAAATTTTTTTAAAATATTTTTTTAAATTACTGACCACCATGATTTCTGAATGAGGATGTGTTGCATGTCCATACACAGTAAACCCACTTTCGCACTGGTTACTTAAGCTGACCCAGAATATATAAGAACAGGAAGTGAACATCAGTGTTTTGCTAGCACTGGTGCAAATCCATGGGCAGTTTAAACAATATCAAATGTAAGACCATAGAGCAAGCTGTTCTTCTTCACATAAGTATGAATAAAGTGTGAAAGTATCCCTTTTCCTCATACAAACCTTTTCCCCAGTTTGATTCATTAGCATCCCCTTTTCCCACCAGCTGTGGATGCAGTTTCTTTGGGCAGGTGAAATCCTGCTTCCGGTGCAGGAACAGACAAGGCAGATTTTGTATGCTTTGCAAGATATAAATGTTCTGACATACAGCTGTTCTGGTAGGAACTGCTTTTGAAACTGGCTTTGACCACAGAAGTGAATGTATCCATGCCTTGTTTCTTTGGTTCAGATATTTCTGGCAGTAAGCCAAATTACTCATATGAGTATTTATTTATTATTTAGTATTTATTACTAAACTGACTGTGTTAAAAGCCATTTCAGCTTTTCTTGGTGCAGCAGGTGACATTTGTGAGCTGATTATATGAACACAATCCTTTCCAGGGCAAGTCCAAGCCTAGCTGGCAGAACATTGATTCTGAGGAATTAGCAGCCTTTGGCTTTGATAGCTAGTGGCAGCAAAGAACAGGCTCAGAAGGAATCAAAACTGCCATTAGGAGCTGCATGTAAATCAGTGCATTGGACTCACTTTGGAGTTTTGGTTGGTTGGTGCTTTTGGAAGAAGCCCCTTGACTCTAGAAATTGGCAAAACAAACCAGTTCTGTTCTGAGAAGTTATTAGGTGAGCTACTGCTGTGAAGAAGATGTAATCTTCATGGTTAAATTAATTTAAATATTGTTTTACTACTTTTATTCTAGTGAGGTTTGAGGGGTATATTATTATTGAGGAGAGCTGGATCAGCACCATACTAAATCACATCAGCAGGGAGTCTAAATCACTTCTAAATCACCTTTACTGGTGCTGTGTGAGAATGAACCTAATGAATATTTTCTTTAGTGGCAAAACTGGTTTAAGAGGTTTTTGCCACACCCTTCATCACGTCTCTGATTGTGCCAGTGCAAGTCTTTGAGGGCTGCATAGTAAGCTTTTATTAGTGAAATGAACTAGGTTTCAAACAAATCTCATAATTTTCCCTCTTTTTTTTTTCTTTAAACAGATTATTTCATCAATTTAGTTTACAGCACCTCTTCCCTCTTCTAATGAACGCAAAATCAGTTCCATTAACTCAACTGAGGAGGTAGCAAAATGTAATTTCCAAGTGCATTTCCTCTGCTTAAAAATGCCTGTCATAGTGGAATGTTTCCTCCTCCTTTCTGCAATATAGGGTAGTGTATCTCAGCCTGGCTGGAAATCAGAGTTCTAATTTATTTAGCAAAACTGTGTTGAGGAGCTTTTCCAAAGTGTTCAACAGTGAAATACATTTTTTTCATAAAGCTAGGTCTCAAATTATTGTTTTCTATTGCAAAGAAGAGCATAGCGGCAGCCAAAGTGATCTCTCTTACCACACAGATCTACCAGCACCTGACATTTCCTTTTCATCTTGGAAGATAATAGACCAGTTATGAAGAAGGATGTTTTTCACTGTTAAACACAGTGGAAAATGTCAAAGGCTTATAAAAATAAAAGTGTAGAAATTATGTAAATATTATCATTGACCATCTTCATCATACTCCAGTGAGTCATGTTATTCTTGGGATGAATTAAAGGTTTTTGTATATCTTAAAAATATATAGTACATGATGTGCTTAATTTATTGGGGCATTTTGAGATTATGAGATGACTTAGAGGTCTTACTTCTCATCAAGGACGCTGACTCAGACCAGCAAAGGGATGAGCACACGTGTTGTGCTGCCACACTGCACGGTGTGATTCTGCCATCTCAATGGGTGTGTTGGGGAGGACACTGGATGTGCTGAACACAACCCTCTCCACACCCTGAGAAACTCAGTGATGCTACCTAGGGCTGGTTGCATCAGGTCACCTGTGGCCAGAGGGAGCTGTGGCGTGACAAAACCTGTAGTGGAAGAAAAGGAGAAGAGCACTTGGCAGAAGAAAACAGACAACACGAAACCATTGGTGGTATAATTCATGGAGGGAGAAGAGTGAGCTTTTATGCTGTGAACAGTGTCCCCCATTCATGGGAGCAGTGTATGGGAGCAGGCAGGGATGGTTGATGGCATGGATGGCTGATGCCCTGGGAGCATAACCGAGGGGCGAGAGAGAGGCAGGCACACACCTGCCAGGCTGCAGCACCAGAGGCTGCCTGGGGGGAGCTTCCCAAGGGCAGTAGCACTGCTGCTTGCCTGCTCCTGGCCTCACTTGGTGACAGATCCATCTCCACCATTCAAATAAACTCTTTGGGGCATCATCTGGGGACTTGTGTGGAAGTCTAGGCTGGGTTATTACAACACAACTGTGGCACCTCTGCACTCTGGCACTAAATGCTCAATTCAGGCTCCTAAAAGACCTGTAAGGCAGCTACTGCCTCTTAACACGGAGAAGAACTCAGTAATGAGCTACAGGAGGGACTGAACGATGAAGAGACAAAGCAGTGATGATATACAACTGCTTGGATTGGTCAAAGCAGTGTCTGAGAAGGATGAAAGGAGTAAACACCTAGTCCCAACAAGTGCCAAGCTAACAGAGGATGCAAGAGTGTGAAATGCTCATAGGCAGTGCTGGGTTTGACACAGGCTGTTATGAATTGGACATTGTTGGAAGCTACCTAGAGACTCTGGAAAACGAAGTGTGATGGTATATATAAAAATGAAGGGAGAAAATATATCTTAACTGGAATATAATGGCCAGTTTTGTGTATTTATCTACAAAGTGGTCTAACAGGAGCAATTAGTTACAGGTAAGACAGAAGAGAAAATAACTGAAAGAGAAACTTGCACATGAGGGATACAACCCACTGGGAAGTGTGGAAAAGTCATGACTGAGCCTTTTTAGAAAGATGTAAGAGCAGAAGACTAACTTGAAGTTCAGCAAGTGGAAATTGGCCTGTATAACTCAGCACCAAAGTAAATGTAAAATCGTTTAAGTATTTTAAATTATTTCTAAAAATAAACACTTTTGTATGTTACCATTTTGTGTCAGCATTTAGAATTACATCAGAACAGATTTATATAAGCATATAATAGTAGAAATCCTCCAAGTCCTAAGAGAGTAAGTGACTTTTAAGGAAAAAATCCCTGCATGTGAACAGAACTGAAACACAACTCTCAACATCTTATGGGGTTTTACTCTTTGTGTAATCAATCCACTGTGGTCTATCTCAAGCCATTGAGCTAGATGGATCATTGAACTTATTCCATTTGGCAAATTCTGCTGGAGTTGAATGCATTCTTTTCCATTAATTCTTTGTTTGAAGGAATAGCACCTCTAAACTATGAATAGACAATGGAGGGGTATATTTGTGAGTAATATCCTTTATCTCTGGCGTCACTGTGAGTGGCAGTGCTTGGGCAGGTTATCTGAGGGTTTGATTTTTCAAAGGTCAGTGCTTTTAAATGGGTGATTGTTATCTGATATTTTCATTACACAGTATAAAAATACAGCATTCAATAGATCTTGTTTTTCTTCATAATCAGTAATACAGTTATCAGACATGCTGCATTGCTGATTTAATTCTGGTCACCCATAGCAAATGTCTATATAGAATAAAAAAAAGTCTTCATACGTAGTCCCCTTTTGGTGAGCATCCTTTTCTCATAGCAAAAATAATACCTTAGGGTTGCAACTATAATGCTTCCAATCATGGTGGTTTCCACTGAAAAAGGCAAATGGGCACACACACCTCCCTGAAGAGGACACACTACAAAGTACAAACAAGTGCAGGAGCAGCAATGGGAGGCAAGGGAGCACAAGTGTCTGAAAGGAGGCAATGAAGTATCTTGTGCCTTTGACCCATAATTCTTTTAAAGTATGTCTGTGTTGGTTTGGAGTGTTTAAATGACTTTTGTACAGTGATAACTAAGATTATAGGCATTGACAAGAAAAGTTAAATAAAAGCATTTGCATACTGAGAAAAAATAGGAATCCTTTTCTTCCCCACTTGCCATAGCCTCATAAATTTTGACTGTTTCAGCTCAAGATTTTCCGTATAATCATTCCCAAGCAGTGCCTCTCTTTCCCAAACACTGATCACTCATACATTGCTTTCAGATGTCACCTTACTGCTGCTGGTGGAAAGTGTACTCTCTCCTCAGTCTGAAACTGTCAATGCTCTTTAGTGTGATAGTTCCTGTAATTGATAGGAGCTGGGGAGCAAAGTATTCCTCCAGACTCACTTCCTCAGAGCTTAGGTACATACATACTGCTACTGTGTAGCAGTAATTTCTGTCCTTCAGAAGGAATCATGAGAGAAGTATCAGAGAAGTAACAGAATCCCTCGTCCAATCCAAGAAATAAGCCTACTGCAGCCTGGGTCAGCACAGAGGTTGGGATTAAACCACCATCAAGCTGCTCTGTGCATAATGATCCAACAAATGTGTCAGATATTGTTGGTATGCATGCTACAGATGTTCGTGTTCAAATTAATGAGAGCTTGGATTCATTGTACGGTGTGAACATATGTTAAATTTAGGAGCCAGGAGTTTGCAAGGGACTTTATAGGTCTGCAGGCTCAATTTCTGCTTGTCATGCATGGCTTCGTGTTCCTGCACCATCCATGAAGTTACCAAGCTTCATCAGGCTCCATTTCAACATAGGCATTTGGGGCTTTTTTCCCCAATTCTGGAAATGGATGGCCTCTCCAAAACTCTTCTCTGAAGCTTATAAACGTTCTTCTAATTTCTAGACTAGAAATGCATTCATGTTGTATCAAAGCTATTTTTCTTTTTGTGGCACTACTATTATTCTTCGTGTAAAGCATTTATTTTTGCTGGTACTTGTATGCTAATGCATTAACAGAGAGATACTCTATCACTTTTCAACCTCCATTCAGTTGTGCTGAGAAAGTAAACCCTTTTATCTTCCTTTCATAAAAAAGTCTCTATTCTTGTGCTGGTTTCAATAACCTTTTTCTGCTCTTCTTCCAATATGCTTGCATTCTCTAAGCGTGGATATACAGAGTGAAGAAGATTATTCCAAATGAGGTCTGATCTGCAGCTTACTCAAATACCATACCCATAGCTCTGCTTTACTGAAAACACCCGGATGTGATGGAGAAGTGCAGCTGCTTTTTTTTTGTGTTTGTGTCACATGGATCAGGTTTAATTACCCTGTGATATACTCAGACCACTCTTCTCTGCCAAACTTGCAGTTGATTATCTCACAAAATATTTTCAGGAAAACGAAGTAACTGGGACTGGTCCGGATGGATGTGAGATATGGAAAGATGGCAAACAGAGTAGGAGAAATGGTTAGTTCTTGAAGGAATGGTAGGTTCACTTCCCTAGGGAATGTCACAAGTAGTGTTACTTGTAGGTCTGTGTTGGGCTTGTGCTGTTCAACTTATTCCTAAATCACCTGGAAGAGGGAAGTTTACTAAAGATACAACATTAGTTAAGGCAGTAAGGATGATGGAAGAGCCCCAGGGCAACTGGGCAGTACAGTGTCACTTGAAAATGAATGTGGATAAAATGTTAAGTCATGCTCAGTCATAGTTTAATGTATGAAGATCTGATGGGGTATGCCCTGGTGGAGGCAAGATCCAAGGGATCTGATGGACAGGGCCAAGAAAGCGTCAGCTTGGTGTTAGTCAGAAATGCCAGTCAAATCTCTGGCATTATTAGGCACAGAGTAGAACACTTCTCTGCAGCTTCATAAATCTGATTGAACTGCTCTGTGGAGTTCTGATCCTCTTATCTCAAAGTGGATAAAGCAAACAGAAGGTGAGCAGGAAAAAAAGCCATTAATTAATATGATTTTCCAGGGCTCAGAAGACTGAGCTTGGGTAAATTATTCATAATATCATTAAAATTCAAGTACAACTGAAATTTCCTGTCGGGTTAGCTAACACAGAGGAATTACACCTCATGTGTTTCTTCTACAAGACTTTGTATATTATAGTGATAAGACGTTTTGCCTGCCTCTCATTGTCTGGAAGTGTCTCTATGCATCTTAAGAAAAGGAAATGTTATTTTTTATTTACTCCTCTGGAAAAGTTAAAAAGCAATGATTCTATTATTAAATCCATCAAAGTAGAGAAGAAATCTCTTGTGTTCATATGAAACTTGAAGGGAGTTGCAGAACAGCCAGTTTCACAGGAGAGCAGGCAGGGGGTTCCCAGGAGGCCTCATGGAAGGTCTGCCTGGTCTAGTGCTGCACTGGGCAGACTGGGCAGGTGCAGAGTGAGTCCAGTTCAGAAATCAGTAGCAGCATGACCCTGAATTCACTGTGTGTCATGCCTGGACTGCTCAAGATAGCTAGTTGCAGTAGCTCTGGAAAATGCCTTGCTGTACAGCAGTAATACAACCCAAATGATGTGGCTGACCTGGGGCTGCAGAATTGTCTGCACTTGCTTGGTTTGATATCAGTGTAAAGGCTGCCCAGGCTAAATTTCAAGAGATTTCCTTTTCCTTGCTGCAATGAAAACAAAATACTCTGCTCTTTTCTTTTTGGTTGGCAAACAGAAGAAAGCAATCCTGGTTTATGCTGGATTTACTGTTCCTTTCTGTGCTGACTTACATTTAGAACCAAGTGCTGTCTGTCAGAGTGTGTTTTGGCAGCGTAGCCACTTGCACTGGGTACAAGTACAATTGCACAGGTTTGTGACATTGGGATTGCTGGCTGTCATCAGCCCCTACACCAGGGGATCCATTCCTGTGCTCTGAACACATCATTGTTGATCCTCCTGGTGTGTAAATAGCAAGGCAAAAATGTAGCCACAGTGGCTAGATCCTTGGAGTTTTGCTGTGAAAAATGTTTGTTCTGCTTTTAGACACCTTTGATAGATTATCATCTGTGGAAGCATGGAGTTAGATAGTTTGGAATGTCGGCTATAGTACTTCTATGTAATTTAATTGATTTTCACTAAAGGTGTTAGAGTGTGTTACTACAAAAGAGATGTAGGAATATTTTTCTGAAGTATTATCCCAGTTTACAGGGTGGGTAGAAGTTACATCACTTTGTAAAACTAAATAAAAAGTTCAGCAGGAAAACCCAGAATCAAATAGAAATTTCCTGGCGTAAACTTCCACTCCTGACTAGGCCTTTCTTCTTATTCTGAAATAAGCATTTATACAATGACGTTCACAATTTCGAAATATAAAAATATTTGGGTTTACTTGCTCATGGCTAGTACTGAGTTTTGTTTGCCTGCTTAAAACACCTTTGAACAGCATTTGTCAAGAGTAGCGGAACTCAAAATTAGCAATAGTGCAGCTTATTCTTCTCACTCAGTATAGCCAATATCAGACTGGTACCTCAGCTCCTACCTTTAACTCAACCCACACCTCCTCTGCTCTGTTGC
This sequence comes from Monarcha castaneiventris obscurior, assembly GCA_026261815.1. Classification (NCBI taxonomy): domain Eukaryota; kingdom Metazoa; phylum Chordata; class Aves; order Passeriformes; family Monarchidae; genus Monarcha; species Monarcha castaneiventris. Next base: position 6,793,729 of record JAMPIT010000472.1, read on the forward strand.
AGGTTATGGACACACAGTGCCTTTGTCTGATGGAGGAAAGGCCTTCTGCATCATCTACTCAGTGATCGGGATCCCGTTCACGCTGCTGTTCCTGACGGCGGTGGTGCAGCGCATCATTGTGTACGTCACCAGGCGCCCGGTGCTGTACTTCCACATTCGCTGGGGCTTCTCCAAGCAGGTCGTTGCAATCATCCATGCCATGATCCTTGGCTTCATCACTGTCTCCTGCTTCTTCTTAATCCCAGCAGCCATATTTTCTGTCCTGGAAGATGACTGGAATTTTTTGGAGTCTTTTTATTTTTGTTTCATCTCCCTGAGCACCATTGGCCTCGGAGACTATGTGCCAGGAGAAGGCTACAATCAAAAATTCCGAGAGCTGTATAAAATTGGAATTACATGTAAGTGTCAAACTAAGCAGCTAAGTAAAAGGCATTTTATATTAAAAAAAAAATCAACATCAAACTGACAATCAGGCTTCTCTTTTCCACTCTGTGAATTATGATCATTTGTGAACTGTCAGCTAGCAAATTGCGCATTAATTTAGGTAGCTCTGTAAAGAGGAAACTGTTAAGTAAGGTCAGTTTTCTTAGTTAAGAAAGAAAAAGCTAAAACTAGAATTTCATTATTCTAACCATAGCTACTTCCTCTCTTATTAATAGTAGGGAAAAAAAAGCTCATGTTACTGTTATGAAAATGGTTAAGAGCATCTTGGGCTACCATTTCAGCACATCACGGAGCCAAGAAGATGATCCATGTAACCTAAGGTCATCTCATAAGGTGAGATGACAGGTGGACAGAAATGAATCAAGAAGCAATGAAAAATGAGGCAGAATAGCAAAGTTTTCTGACTCCAGTTGTAACAGAAGGTAGCTGAAGCTGGCACTGGTACATACCAGCTGTCAAAGACTGCCAAGTAGGCCAAGATGATAGCAAAGCAAGACCATGAATGTTAAATTTAAATTGTTTCATTATATTTGACACAGAAGAAATCATGGTGATCAGTGATTCTAAGAAAGTGAAGCTAAGAAAATTACCTTTATGTTGGTATTCTGAGTAAATGTATGCTGAGGGCAGTATTTTCCAGCGACAGTGTTTTGAAGCATTTTAGTTTCTGGTACAGCTTCAGTCTGAGCAGTCTTTGGATCATCAGAGGCACCAGTTAAAAGATCTGAACAGCCAAAGCAAACCTTTCCTGTCAGGTCCATTTCTTAGGTTGGTCTGCATTTGACTTTGCTTCTGTGCGTGATCCAGCAATCGTAATGTAGGCAAAGAGTCTGGTAACTTGGTTTTGTGTTTTACCTGAGAAGAGAGGTTTTCTCATTCCTTGAAGCAGGGCCTTGAACCAGCCAACAGAACACTTTGTTTTATTATCCTGCTAGGCCTCTTGCCATTGCAGACTTCCTCTTCTCCCTGTCATGTTTATCTTGTGAATGGTAGCTTTTAATTATTAACCTGCTGATCTGCAGAGTTGATTTGGGGATGCTAAATGATGAAGTGAATGGAAAGTCACACATGGCAAAGGCCTTGTTACAGGCTTGCTGTTCTGAAAACTCAGAATCTGAAGAAAACATTATAGCTCAGATTAAAGCTTTTTCAAGCTGTAGAGCAATTAGGAAATAAATTGCAGGAAATACTAAAGGAAATACTGAAAGGGGAAAGTAGCTTTTAGGCAAAGTTATGACCTTAGAATATCAAATTTCAATAGGTTTTAAGGTTATAACTTTTAAATTATTCTTTTTCCTTTCACGTGAACAATTCAAGGAACCAAATAAAATGTTTCCTCCTGAACCTAAATTTTCCATAAGATATCTTGGACTTCTACATCAGAAAATGCTTAGTGAGTCTACAGGCTTTTCAAGAATTTTTGGGAGAACACAAGTCCCATTCTAAATCAAGTGGCGATCAACTGGACTGAGTTTCAGAGATAATGACAAATTCTCAGTGCAGATTTATAGATGCTTTTCAGTTGATATAGCTTTGGCAGTTCTTCCTTGTGTTAATGCATAGCTCCCATTTGATGTTATGATATAAAGCTTAAAAACAATTCATAAATTTTAGCTGTAGTGCTGATTTAGATCAGTATCCAGTATTAAAAAATTGATTAATGGTACTCCTGGAAGGAAAAGGAGAGTGTTACTGCCAGTGAATAATCTGTAACTACAGGTGAAATATTTATGCCTTTAGGTAACAGAACAGTGACCATATGGAAATTATAATAATTAATCTGTGTTGATTTTCAGCACATTTAATGTTCAGCCCTTGGACGAGTGCATTCTGCTAATAGTTATACACTTAGCTTCTGCTTGATTTACTTCGTCAAAATGATAAAATAATTAAGTAGTCATGCTCCTCATTGAATTGTAATGATCAGAAGTAGGGATCTAATGAAATACTGATATTAATAAATACTCATTTTAACACCTTCCTTTAAACTGTACATATGTATGTTTGAAGAGGGGGAAAAAAAGAGCACAGTGTGCTGCTGGTCACAGGGATCTCCATTTCTGGAAGTCTCAGTCTATCAGAGCTGGCTGTTGCCTCTGAAAATAAGTCAGTCAGTACATGGCTAAAGTCATTGGTAATGTATTTTAAATAACACTTCCAAGTTTTGGGTAATCTAGGTACCTTAATAAATATCCCCCAAAGATGGAGTAACTGTGTCAGGTTTTTCAAATTCCAGGAGTAATTTTACAGTAATTTTTCATTTTGATTTTATTGGGCTTGTACAAGTTTCTAGTTGCTTTGTTTTTCCAGGTATTTCAGGGTGTTGTATGTCTAATAATTTTTGAGGAAAATAATTCCAAAGTCTTTATTAAATAGTAAGTGATTTGTCCTGCTAAACTGATAGAAATAACCAATGACCATAAATTAGCTCCCATATTTTTACTTGTAATATGTAGGAATATTGTGGAAATTTTGTTGAAATTTTGTTTTCGATCTTTTGGTCAAAATCTTTTGAAGGAAGGGCACTTAATCATGAAATTCGTTAGTAAGTAGGGGAGTGTACATGTGGTAAATCTTAGTATTCTGTTTCCTTTAATACCTTTACATGTTTTTTTCTCGTACAGTTGTAACAGAATTGAAGCCTCTAGTATTACTTTTTCTATTTATGTGGGGTCTTGTTGGTTGTAGAATTGAAAAGGGAAAAACAAGGATATCACAGTCCAAAGCTCTGAAATTATGCCATAAAGAAAATTAACATACTCGTCAGAGATGACAGGGGTGAGAAAAGTCACAGGCTCAAAACTGTTCCAGCCCTACTTGGTTTGCTAGTAATTAATTTTGTAATTTTTTTTCTTCACTCAGGTTATCTGTTGATGGGCCTTATCGCAATGTTGGTGGTTCTTGAGACTTTCTGTGAACTCCATGAGCTCAAAAAGTTTAGGAAGTTGTTTTATGTGAAGAAGGACAAGGAAGAGGACCAAGTGCAAATAATGGAACATGACCAGCTCTCCTTCTCTTCCATCTCAGACCAAGCAGCCTCCATGAAGGACGATCAGAAGGCAAACGAGCCTTTTGTGAATTCCCAGTCCCCAACTTCCAATGACAGCTCTCTAAACAATTAATACATGGGTATCCGTACCTGTGTTTTGGTGCATTTATGCTACTTACCATAAGAAATAGAAAGCCTCATATTTTTTTTCTCAAAATATAAAAGCTGGAAGACTGTGCTACTTTAACAAGGATTCATCACTTCTGATATAGAAAAGACTTTTGGGAACAATGTGGGAGCCACCCTGGGAAAAGGGAATAAATGTAAGATGTGGCTGGGAACATAAGGCCATTTTGGTTGAGGGATAAAGATTTAGGTGTACCACTTTCAGAGATGCCAGAGAGAAAGGCTTGCACAAGCAACTTCATTGAACATCTTTAGGAGACTAGGCCTTCACTGACATCCTGCTCATTGAGTTGCACACCCCATCTTGCAACTGGTTGACAGCAGATTTTGGGATGTACACTTTTGACAGTCATAGTTTTAATCCAATAGCTAGCATCTTAATCTGGAAAACATTTTCAGAGCAATATCTCTAGATCTGATGGAGAGGGGAATATCTAGGTCATCCCTCTGTTACGCAGTAACTTGCAAGTGAAAACAGTAATTCTAGGAAGGAAGAAACAAGACTGCAGTCCCTCCTTTGCCCATGCCATTTACATTTAAATTTGCTACTTCCTTAAAAGGTCCTCTAATCACCAGAAAAATGTTGTCCTGAAGAGAGCGTGCCTTGAGTCTTCCACACTTTGTTTTTTGTATGAAATACTTTTCTGAGAGATAGCAAAAGCAATTCAAAGCTCTGGATGAGATGAGATGGTAGGGAAGGAAGACAGATGCATTTCAGTCTTCTGAAATGGGCAGGAGTGTGTATTTAGCTGCGTGGAGTGGAATCAGCATATGCCACATGTGACTGGCACAGTCATGTGCTTATGGCATTCTCCTAATGGAATCTGTTCAGCAGAAGGACTCGGTGCTGTTCCTCCCACAGTCCAGCCCAGCGGGTGCTCTGCTGAGTGGGTACAAGGAGGAACAGAAACAGCATCACCTTTGAACATAGCTCCTGTTTCCTTTGCTTTTCTAACTGGTACTCGGAGCACTTTGGAGGCAAAAGGAATGTTTCAGGGCAAAACAATTTTTCAGTTTTTCACATGGCAAGAAAAAAGGAAAAATGTCACATTTGGTTCGGATGGAACCGAATTTTTTTCCCCTTGGGAAAAGTCACAAAAAAGTCAAGATCTCACTCAACTTCTGAAGCTGGAACCTCTTTGGCTGTAATAGGAGAGGTGTTTTAGTCCAGCTACCAGTCACTGTGCTGAATGCAGGGACCTCAGAGTGAATTTCGGTGAGCATGAGATGAGACTTAAGTGGTTGTAGTACTTCTCTTTGGGCCTTAAGAATCTTAGGGGAATCTTGATAATGCTTTGCAATGAACAAAAGATCTGGAGCACAAATAGCCATATTAGGACAGCCTCCCACATAGGAATAGTGTAGAGGAGAGCCTTTTACCTGCAGTGCAAGCATGCCAGATTGCCTGTAATTTGGCTTTTAGTGTTTAGAGCTGAATAATATTTTACTGTAAAAGAAAAAAAATGCAGTGTGTCTAGATTTAGCGCACGTGGGAAAAATACTTGAAAGTAAATAACCCAAAATATACTGTGTTTGAGCTTAATGATAGCTAGCATCAAACAGATTTTTATATCTTTACTGGAAAAACTTACTTTATGGTTAAATCAGCTGAAAGTCTTTGACTGAAATTTATATTTCTAGAAAATCAGAGCTAAAGGTTTTGGTTGTATTGAGTTTTATAGATTAGGTGAGAGCATATTGCGTTTGCATGTTCCCAGGAAAGTGGCTATTTTTATACTGCTTAAGTTAACACAGTTCTATTTATAATGAATGTTAACCAATATATATGTACATATATACATAAATATATTTATATACTGTACATGTATCATAAATCACCAGAGTTTAACAGACTTAGGAATGGCATTTTAGATAATTTTTCCCCTAGTCTTCTCTTTATACAGTCAATATTTGAAAACTATGGCATTAAAATGACACTGACATAAACTTAAGAGTACTGTACTACAGGAAACATTTATACTATTTTTTTCAGTGGAACTTTATTGATTTTTTTCGGTACCTTAAAATTCAAAATGTCTTTTAATTTCCGTGTAACGTTAAGCTCTAAAGGATATGCACAGATGTTAAATGATATACAAAGTTACTTTTGCAGCGTGTACACAAATGCGAAATGTAGACACGTGAAATGGAAGCACAGAATTCAAAGCAGAAGCGATAAACTAAGCAGTATACTGTGATTGTAGGTGAATATTTGTTATTTTAAACTTAAATAAAAAGTCTGGCTTTTGCCTGCCTGCACTCTGAAGTGGGAGTATTTTCTTTAGTGGCCTGTGTACATTGAAGAAATCCTGTCTGCATTTGTGCATCCTTTAGTTAGCCTTCCTCAGCTCAAGGAGGCTCTATTAATGCCAGTGTTGTACCTAACTTTGATATTAATTGTGGCTTAGTATTGTGCTGGTTATTCCTTTAAAAAAAAAAGATGACCAATCCGACGTATGTTTGTTTTTGTTTCAGATACTGACTGATTATAGCAAATAAAACATAGTGACATAGCATTTATCATATCCTTATGAACCAACTGCTCCAATATTTGAGAAGATCTGAAAAACTGTCATTGCAGGTTATCAGTATCAGTGATGAAAATAATGGCCTTCATTTTTTACAGCTTTTCCATCTTCACGTGAAGCCAGCATATAATGAGTTAAAACTGGAATCCAGATCAGGAGAAAGATTATCATGCAAGACCCTCAGTATAAAGTGCATCCCTTACCTAGAGGCAAACTATGAAGCAGGTACATGTAAACCCAAATGGAGAGCATGGAGTAATGGTGCTGAAAAAAAGTTGCAAGAGAGAGTTAGAAATGCAAGCAAATTACTTGTACACATAAAATAATTGCCTGGGTTCTGTCCTCACTCTCCTGTGTTCAATTGTTCCAGGCATATATCCAATTTATAGCTTTATTCCTGTGCCACAGCTGACATTTGCCATCTTCTTTTTGTCTGTCAGTCATTAAATATAAACCCATTTTATTGTTATTTCAAAGGAAAGAACTGGCAGGATATTCATTGTGTTGGAGGAAAGAAAATGGAAAAACCCACTTGAGTTTTGATTTTGAAGCTGAGCGACAACCGTGTTGTCCCTTAAAGAACATGTTCTCTTCCCAAACTTTGTTCCCAAGGCTCACTAGTGGCACCTCGTGTGGGTGCTGAAGACTTGCTGGAGGTTGAAATGAGTTATTTTCTGAGTAGGTAACTCCAGAGGCTGGGGGGGGGGTTGAAGTTTTAATGTCAGCACTACAAAACCTCCCTGGCTGGGCGCTTATGTCAGAGGAGTTGCATAAGACCAGCAGTTCTGGGTTGCATTAAATGTTTGTCTCGCCCGGAGTTTTGTCTCTGGCAATGGCCAGGAGCAACATAGGGACTTGTGTAAGGAAAGGGGAAGTGTGTAGCAGCCATTCCCCAGGATGTTAGAGCTCCCAGCAGTGTGCAGCTCTGGACCCATGACAGTATCTAGGAGGGATGGAAAGTCAGTGTAGGCGTGGTCTTCTACACTGAGGTGCCGGCTCTCTGCTTTGGTCAGTGAGAGACTGTCGTGCACATGATCAAATGGAGATTTCCCACAAAGCTGTCTCAAGTTTGGTGCTTTGCAGTTAGCAGGTAACTTACATGGGATGGGCTCTTGAAAAAGGGAAGAAAGGCAGGGGAAAGGCTTTTATGTGCTGTTACTTGGACAGTGCTGTCCTCCAGGTAAGTAGGAACTTGCACAAGAACCTGTTTGCTAATGCCAAATCTTGAATCTCCATGTTACAATTTGCTTTGTAAACAGTAGCCAGAAATGTGGTGAGATGAACCATAAGTTGCTAAAAATACACTGCCCTAATGTTATTCCATTATTATTCGTTCTTCTAGATTCTGCTTTCTACTGAAGCAAAATAAAGTTACTATGATGGGAAGCAGAATGAGGTTTCTCTGCATTAGTAACTATCAGTATTGTAGCATCTATCAAAAAGCTCCTAGATAGCCAAAAAGTGTTCTTGTTGTTTGTTTCAAACAGAAACCAGATTTTTGGGATCCTGGAGACTACCTCTGCAACACTGCATGCTTGCTTAATGCAGATTGGGTACTTGGTGTGTGTAACTTTAATGCCCACTGTGTTAGTCTCATCACTTCCTAAGTCACCATAATACTTGCTTTTTATTTCAGAGTTCTTATCACAATTCTCTTCAAAGGTCGTCGTGTTGCCACGAATACAAGGAGTGTGATGCAGTAATTTTGCTGGTGATGATGCAGGTTTGCCAGAGCCATGGAGAGAGATGATCTCACACGTGGCAGTGGGGGCCAAATGACAGATTTAGGTAGTGAGGAGGGGCAGCGTGGCTGGGAGCAGGTGCACGGGCTGACAGCCAGTGGCAGGGAAGAAGCATCCTGGCAAACTGCTAAGTGACCACACCGTTTTCACTGGACTTCATTGCCTGTCACTAGCAGTTAGAGGAAGGAAGAGCAAGGACATTGCCAAAAGTCATCTGAAATGAACTAAGTTTTAATGGAAGTAAGTTTTTCACCATTTATCTACAGTATGCAGCTCTCTGTTACTTCAGTTGCACCCTATATTCTATGAATCAGGATAATGGTTTGGCATTTCCCCAGTGTAGATGGTTCCTGTGGCCCCTGAGGCAAGTTATGCTTGTTATCCTAACAAGTTTTTTCTATGTGAAGTTTACTGAGTGTTCAGACCCATGAGCAGGAGCGTAGATCAGTGTCTCTGCTGAAACTTTCCAAGGGCAAATGTGGATCAAGGCGCTGCCTGACCTTGGGTCAGCCTTTCATTTTAGTGCCCAGGCTGTCTGGAAAGACAGGAGTGAACTCTCTACCTTAAAAAGTGAGGAACCCACTCTTCTGGGAGGCTCAAACCTCCCCAAATGCATTTGGTGCTGATCCCAGGGGTTTCATAGCCTTGTGTGTAGAGTGCATACATGCAAGTATCTGGAGTAGCACACAGAACTGTCACTTCTTTTCTCTATACCTAATATTTTTTGAGACTGACTGACCCCCTTAACTTTCTGAATTTATCTTCCCCATTTAGGAACGTGGCTCACAGTATTTTCTGACTGTCCTTAAGCTCTCACTAGTGCCTGGCTGGGCTGTATCACTAGGTGGCAAGGTGAGATTCAGAGAGTAGAAGGGGACTTCACTGTCTGCCCTAATGATGGGGACCAGGTGAGGGAACAGGAAAGCCCCATCCATGCCCATTAGCTTTAGCTGCCGCCACCACTTCATTTCTAAAACCATTTCCAGTGTCTGGCACCTAAGGACTGTATGGTTCACTCTTCTGCACTGTGCATGTCAGCCAGTGCTCATGCTGCTGGTAACATAACAACATAAAAACTAATAGCTCATTTAGAAGAATTAAACTGTTTTCTTTTTGAGTGCATTGCTGCTGTGCTTATGAACATTAGACTGATTGTATTCTGGCCTGCAATATTATATCTGGGCATATTATCCTATCATTGTAAAGCTTCCATCTCAGCCCCACGTGGGCAAAAATTAATTAGCATGTTTGCTTAAACAGAAGGCAGCAAACTGTAGTGTCCATTTAAATAGGAATTAGCAAATCCTAATTCTGCATTTCTAGGCTGGTTTCCTGATTATGGGCAAAGATCTGTTAAATTTATTTAGCGATTGCCAGCTGTGATTTGAGGCATGCTTTCTGAACAGAGATGCAAAAAATATCATTGCCCAGTAATGAGGTACAACATCACCTTTGGGATAAAGTCCCTCAAATGTTTAATAGGCTGCTTTTGCAGATTAATGCTATTTGCATGGGATAATGAAGCCCTGTTTGAAATTTATTATGCAAAAATGAAAATCCGCACTCCATTTAGCTCAAATTCCTACTACATGTTCATTGAAGAGAAAAATACGAAAGAAGAAAATGACCTCATTTTGTACCCCTTCTTCTGGGGAGCTTGACCCTGCTGTGAGCTGAGAAAACCCCCTGGCTTTCCTGACTCATGCAGAGCGTGGAGTCAGGCAGTCTGCTCTGGAAAGGTTTGCAAGCAACATCATCTGATGCCATGATGATTTTTTGCCTTTTCTTTTATACCCCTGTTACGCCTTTTCACAACTTCTATATTCTTAGTGCTTTTTTGCCTGCATTCTTGGACTTGTTTGTCAAGCTAGGAGACTAAACATTTTAGAGGTTTCGTAGTTAGGGAGCAATATACTCCAAACCCCAAAGTCCTCTCCAGAACACATTTTGTAAACTAAGATAGAACCATCCAGGGGAAGGTTCCTTGGGGATGGGGGCTCATTCAAGCCTCTCATTGGGAAATTTTTGATAGATATGCTAATTAGTAAGACCTATAATGTTATACCAAGTTTTTGGTGAGGGCATTGCAGTGTGCATTTCAGTTCATTGCACCTGGATGTAGTGCACCTAAAGAGCCTTAAAATAAATACCAAGGTAAAATCCCTTTTTCCCTTCTAACCATGTTTGCCTCTTGATTTTAAGACCGGGAAAAGGCATCAATCAGCCTCGAGAAGGTGGAGTGGTGCAGGGAGAGCAGCTTCCATGGGACACAGGAGGAGAGACCACAGCTGCTCTGAGGCCAAAGGTAGGTAGCAAAGCTGGCCAGTGAAGGGGGGCCATGGTGGGGCCTGGAGGGTCAGGGGCAGTCAGCCTGTTCCAGCCCAGCCCCTGGAGAGGGGCCGGTGCCCAAGGCAGTGTGAAGAGAGGAGTGGAATGATTTGATAGCAGGATTATCAAAGAGGCAGTGTCACTAGTACAAAAGTAGTGAATCTGTTACAAGTAGGACGTGTGGAGGGAAAAGATTAATTTCTGTCTTTTAAAGGCAAAAAGGACCCTTTGGATGCTCTTCCATGGCCTCTTACAGGAACCATGAAACATCTGCAGTATTAGAGCAGATAGGATTTCCAAGTCTGATAGAAACTGTCCCAGCTCTCATCCTCTGTCCCAGATGCTAATTACTTCCCTGTTAAAAAATTCCTGTTTTCTTCGGCTAACTGCACAATTTCTAATTAATTGTTCCAAAAGCAGCGTTGCAATAGGACTTTGTTAAGTGCTTGTATGCTAGGTGACAAACCCTCTTATATTAGCCAGCAGCTTGCCCTGAAAAGATGAGTGTCCTTGAAATGTCCTCTTTAATAGGTGAAGCAGGCCATACTCCTCTGAGCACTGAACATGAGCATCTTGTCAAAAGCTCAGCTCTTCCCTGGTCCAGTTTTTCAACATGCATTTTTGGCACAGTGCTGAAACCAGGGTGCCACACTCCTGCCAGTACCTAGGGTGGTAGCTCTGCAGAGGGGCTGTGCTGTGGCCATGGAGTGGAAAAGAGAGATGGCATAAGCCACCATGCCCCTACCTCCACCCTTTCCCTCTTTTTGGGTACCCCAGGTTTCACTTCATCCCTCTCCTCACCCGTGGAGGACACCTGATACTTGTCCCTACTCCTACTAACCTGGGGGACATGAATGAGGGACAGGAGAGTCTGTGGCAGCATCTCTGCCCTAGATGGTTCTAAGTGTCTGACACAGAGACATTGATTTTAAACACAGTCTGCAGCACCGTACAAGAGCCAGGAGCTTTGCAAATGCCTCCTAGTCCACCTGCCCAGCCTGCTGTGCAGAAGCTGTTTGTCTCTTGTGTAGACCCTCAGGATGCAAGAGGTTGTCAGAGCTCAGAAGGAACGTGGGCAGACCCACCAGAAGGGTCAGTTGCACGCTTACTCTTGGAGCACTCATTTTGGGCAATCAGGCTATCTCATCAATCCTCCTGCCCTCCTGGCTGCACCTCAGGCATCAACAAGGTGCTGAGCACAAATATGAATGTATAAATGCACCCTTGGTCAGGAGTGAAGCCCCTTGCAGGGAAGGCATTGCACAGAGAAGGACGATGTATTTTATTAACTTCAAGGTACAGCTCAAAAAAAAAAAAAATCACATTCATCCTCCAGCTGCTCCAGGGCTGTAGCGTCCCCCAGTGCCCGTGTGATGCTCATGGGGACGACTCGTGCTGCAACCCCCTGGGTGAGGTCTGGTTGTGATTAACATGCAACTGAGGCTGCAATTTCCCGCTAGAGATGAGGGAAGAGACGTAACTGCAAGGTACCGAGTGAGTAAGGCAGTGTCCTGGGTCAGGCAGCGAAGTCCCACCTCTAAACAATCCAAAACCCTGTGGGTATCTGGCAAGCTACTGGTAATTTTGATGGTGCAAGTATTGCTACCTCATCTTCTCACAAAAGAGGCTAATAAGAGTTGCAGTTTTTGATTTGTAAGTCATGTGTTGAACCATAAACCAATCTCAATGTGAAAATAGTTTCTTGAGAAGTTTTAGTCCTGAATGCCCTTAGATGTGAGCTTGGTGACTAAACAGAATAACGTATTGATTGGTACACAGGCAGGAGACTGACCCTGAATGCTTGAACAAAAATAGATCCCCAGGGCAAATGGTTACCCAGGATTTTCTTTCCCAGCTGCAAAATACAAGCCTGGGTGAAACTCCCAGAGGTGGTAGCTGGAGCAGAGAAGCAGGGATAAGTGGAAAGCACACAGCCCTTGTTCATCAAGACCCCCAATAAGGTAATTCCATTGCATTCCAAGAAACAAGAGGATGTGTATGCACCAAACTGACCCAGAGGATAGCAAACAGAACAATTTGCTTCTGCTGTTTTTCTACCTTGATGTCACTATCACTCTTTGCAGTCATCCTGTAATCCAGAAAGTGTCACCCTTCTTGAATGCAGTACAGGCTTGGTTTGAAATGTTTTTAGAGGTGTTCCATCAGCAGCATCATGGTGTGCTAATACAGCCATATAGCCATATAGCACTGGCACACCATCATGTGTGCCAATGGAGTTGGCAGCTCCGTGAGGCATTCCCTGAGGTCATGTGGTCAATCTGGCGTTTTAATTGCATCTCATCATTTAAGCTCACATCTTGTTAGATGTGAGATATAAAATCAGTAGAAAACCAATGTGTGAAGTGTCACAAGGAATTCCCACTCCAATTTCAGCCTGTATTTTTGCTCCTCTCTCAGAAAGAACCCAGATTATCTTGTTTGATGATTTTATAAACCCTTCTGCTTGATAGACTGTGGCTCTATCACACTTTAAAAATTCTGTCCCCTTCCTATTTGTGCTACTGTTTTACCACGGATTAAAGCATTGACACAAACAGTTTATCCAAGAATCAGAAGTATGTATGAGACCTGGAGCTTCTCCCTCAATCTCAAGAGCCCAAATTTATCTCTGTAATGACAAACTGGTCTGTGAAGGACTGTGAGGAAGCAAGAACAAGCAATGAGATCAGAGGTGATTTTCAGTTCCTGCCTTGCTTACATTCAACTCATATTCTCTCCCTGATGCAGCAGCCACAGTGCACGTTTCCATGGAAGTTTAGCAAATTTAACATAAATTTGGCCTACTTTGCATCCCAGCTTCAAGCCCATGCACAAACCAGAACATTAACAGCTATTCTTCTCTGTGGTATTGTTTAGCCTCAGACCCAGCTAAGGGGATTACAGGAAGTTATTTTTGATGGACTGGGAGGTGCTGGCTAAATATTTATCATCTAGAGGGACAAATTCAAAACAAATAGACTTGGTCTTCATACCAGCTGCAGGTATGTTTTTAAGCCATGGTAGAAAATAAGTTTTTAACAGGTTTAAGTCTTACTCAGTTATCAGTCCTCTGAGAGATGCTGCTGTCAAATGGTTTAGTCTAAGTACATCCAGTGTGTTTAATGGCTGCCAAGACTGGTTCTGAAGGAGATTTTGGCTAAACAGTGTTCCTGCTGAGGAAAGAAGACTTCATGCCCATTTACATTGCAGATTAGCAGCTGGGAAATATTCCTAGGTTAAAAATGTGCACTTTAAATAGCAGCTCTGTTGGTTATGTGTAAATGGGTTGCACCTTTTCAGGTGTTTACATGCAATGTTTTCTATTTGTTGTCACTTAATAGGATTTTGTTCTCCTGTTCTAATGAAGTAAGAAAACCTGGATGAGTGTTCAGCTTGGGAAGGGTACGGACTGAAAGCCCTACTTTACAAATAGTCATGGTTTCTGTAGGCAAATTTTCCCCAGAATGAGAGGATCTCTCCCAGCCCACATCTACTGATGTGTGCAAATCTTTGTAGGATTGGACTCAGTTCAGGTCAGAGGAAAAAGCCTCTCAGTTGCAAGGACATCTCAATTGTAAATGGCAATGCCTTTCTTCCCCTTATTCTTTTCCAGTTTCATGCTCAGTCAGCTGCCAAAAATGAGAGTCTTTCCCCATTTTATTTAATGCCACTTAAAATTTCATGGAAAACAGCAAGCAAAATTGCTTGCTGGACTGCTCTGAGGTCAGGGGAGGACATAAACTGGTGGGCTGCCTAAAAGTTGTCCCTGTGGCACTGAGGCATCCACGCACCTGGACCAACATCCTGATGCTGGTTGAAAAAGCTGTAGTGCCCTAAAGAAGAGTAAAGTCCAAACCCAAAACAAAGCATGGAAGAGAAAATCTGTCCTGGCACCAGGGGATAATCAGGAACCTGGCCTAGTGTGAGACCAAACAGCTAAATCTAGTGTCACAAACACATGTGACAAAGTCTCCTTTCAACTGGAATTCTGAATAATACTAAAACAGTTGAAACCCCAAATCTTACACCATCATTTCCAAACCCAAGAACCATCCCTGTGTTCACACAAACTCTTCTGAATCTTAATCTGACATTATCTTGTAACAGTCAAATACCTTCTCCCAGCATCCCTGCTCAAAGGCTGCTCTGGCACTTTATTTCTGAAAGTTACATTTCTTCTTCTTTCCAAGCCAAATTCTTTCAGGTTCAGTGTATACCTGCTTAATCTTGTAGTAGCTTTTATCTAAATGGAAATAATTCCTCTCTCTTCCTGTGTTTATTGCTCAAATGTAACCCAACCCTTTCTCAGTCCTCTGTTAACACAGCTACACAAGACAGGCTATTTGATCTACCCTTCAGAAACAGAGAAATTCAACTCATGTTTCTGAGTAGCCCTTTTCCCTTTTGTCTGTTTAAAAGCATCTTTTTGAAAGGCAGCTGATGAGAAGTGCACACTGACAGCTCAATGAGGCTGTTGTGGTGCCTTAGCCAGTGCCAGGACCTTCCAGGACACCATGGAAAACTTCTCACATGACACTTCCTGGATCTGCTATCACATCTTTCCTGACTGGCATTTAGGCTAAGCAGCAGTGTACAGTTTTGCAGTGTAACCAGATCCTCCTCCTCCCCAGCATCCCTTGAAAATATCTCAGCACAAGGCAACAGATCTTCTTCTTTGACCCCAGATGAATTATGCCACACTTTTTTCCCATCACATTCCATACTTTTACTAGCCCTAGGAGTACTTAGTTCTTCCTGTGGCAGAATCCAGTCATCCATTATAAACACAGGCCTTGTCTTGCACCGCAGGCATGAAGGGAGATGGCTAATTTGTGACCTGAGTTACCTCTATGGGCTGGTAACACCCTGATCAGCTGATCTTTTCATACTGTCCTGCAGGCCGTAGGGGATACACATCATAAAGTCACCCCAAAATATTGCCCAAGTCCTTATGCTGTCTGTAATCCTTGTAGTACATCCCAACTTAGCAAACAAATCCTTGTGAGCCACTGTACTAAACTCTTTTTTAGAGATGGTGCCGACCAATCTGTGCCATTTTCACAGCACTACCCATCTGTATGCATTTGTGAGTAACAGCCAGGTATTTCTGTGATCATGTATTCTTTTCAGTGAGCATGGTGGGTTTTGTTATCTTCCAGCTTTACCCCTGCTCATTGATAAAATGTAACAGAGAGGATGAAAAATATTTGCCATGTGTGCTTGAAAGAAAAAGGAAGCATCTTGTGTGTTGATGGACAAAAACACTGGCAGTACATGTGAAATACAAGACCTACCATGGTTTAATCTATCAGGTGCTTCTGCTCTATGTCCTTCCCTTTCTCCCAGTAAGAGGTGGTCACAGAGAGCCCAGATTTGTCTCTGCTCAGGAGAACAGTGCCTTTTGTTTGCACAATTTCCAGCAGGTCCCCAAGTGCTCAAGAGTTAAATGAGATTCCCTGCACGTGAGAAGTGGGGAGAAGCCTGTTTCACCTTCTCTTGCCTGTGAGGAGGGATACTGGCCAGGGCCTGGGCTGGCTGGTGCTTTCCCATTGCTTGGCAAGCAGGATGGCAGATGGTCCGGAAATCAAACCTCCTTCTGTGCCGGCTCATCTCCCTGCCATGGTCATTAATAAAGGTGCTTATGCCGCTTTTCTCAGAAAGGTCAAACATATGCCGGCTAGCAGCTCTCACCAATTCCTTTTCCCCAGAAATGTTGAGTTGCCATTTGTGGGCTTTCCCGGTCTGTGGGCTCACCGCAGAATTTGCTTCCCACAGAAGAGGGCTGCAGCTCCATGTTCATGCAGCTTTAATAATTTTCTCCTCGGGGTGAGGGTTTGTTTGTTTGTTTGTTTGTTTGTTTAATCATCTCCTGCTCTGTTGTGCCGAGCTCTTTCTCAGTGCCTCACACTCCCCCACTCTGTTCAGTGCCTGCTGTTATTCTTGGCACCCGAATCAATGCTAACTGGTATATAATCAGCCTGTGTTTTACCAACCAACATTTGTTCCACTGTCAGCTTTCATTTCAGCTTCTGCTCTGATGCCAGTTACTGTTCTGCTCTCTGGTGTGGAGCTCTGATTGCTCTGTGGGGTGCTGTACACCACTCCTTGGGCCTCTTCTCATTATGTCCTTGTCTGCACCAGGGAAGCTTGTTGCCCAGTGTCCCACCCTCACTTCTTCCTACTTGCTCCACTTCTACTCTGTGCCTGCATGTCCTGTCCTCTCGTATTTGCAGATTCATATGATTGCAATTCTGAACAGATTTTTTTAAAAATTTTAAGCCTAATATGATAAAATATTAAATAAATGGCTCTTGAAAGGCACACATAGATTATAAGATGACTCTTTGGGTGTTTTGGTATAGAGCTACTTTATTACATTCTGCCTGTGATAATGGAAATGCTAAAAACCTATTTTATTTGATCCCCCCTCTTCCAAATTTGTATTTTATTGATCACTGGATGCATCTGTTTTGCTGAACCAATAGAAATGTAGCTACCTAGACATTTATCTGTGTATTGTCCATGCTGCATGCAACGAGATTGTGTAGATCAGAATTTGATTTTTGTGAATAAGGAGCCACAATTACAATAAAGGAAATTGGTGTACACAGGAAAGGGCCACGGTGTTTGGGCTAGTGGGGAAGGGCACAGTGACCAGGACATGAGACCTGTGGTTAATGAAACACAAGAAATGGAATAATGCAGACAGAACAGGTGGGCTCGTGTGCCCCCTATTCTAGACTCCAGGAGTCTTTTTTCTCCAGCATCACATAGCTGGTAAGTTCCAGGCAAACTGGAAGGAGGACACACAGTGTTTCATCATCCAGAATGGGAGAAAAGTCTGCTGAAAAGTGCTGAGCAGCCAGGAAGGGCACTTACACCAGAGAGCCAGAATATGAAGGGAAGATGAATATAAATTCTTTTTTAAAAAAGTTTCCTCAATTTAAGAAGCAATGAGGTAAAACACCAATAATCAAATAAAAAGAATCACAATTCTTTACTTTTAATGTTTTGAATAAGGAAGAGATAGAAGGGTGAACAGGGGATAAAATATTCTGATAAAGATAAGATGTGGCAGTTCATTTTAAAATAATTAAAGATGACAGCCTGCATCCCAAGATAAGGAAAATGATGATACAAAAGGGAATCATCAGCTCAGTAAGAGGCTGGAAGCTCTTTTGTGTGGCCTGATGTGTTTTCAAAACTAGACAATACTGTCTGTTGGGCAAATACCAACGGAGAGTAAACAAAGCTGTATTTTTTTTTCAACAGATAAAGTAGATATTACCTTAAAGGGGGAGTTAATATTCCTCAATAGACCAAATCCTGCCCTGACATCACACTCAATGCTATCTTTAAGATGTTTTCATTGTCTTTTAGCTAAACATGTTTGCTAACTTTATTGGATTAATGTGAGTGTACAGGCTCAGAGTGATCTGCAGAGCTCCTTAAAGAAAAAAACCTGTGTCCTCTGGGGTTCAGGCAGCCCCACCTTTAACTGGCCTCAATGAGGTCAGGCAGCTGATGTAGGTGATGGCAATCAGTGGCTGGGTGGGGAGAGGTTGGTTTGAAGAACAAGAGCTTCTCCTCTGTAGAGGGTCAGACTAGTTAAAAGGAATATCATGAAAGTGTAAGGAAAAAACCCACCTGGTAAAACAAGTCCTGGCAGCTTTAGCTATGGAGTGAGGGCTTGCAGCAGAGAGTGATGGTGGCTCTTATCAGTGCTGGCAGGTGCAGGAGGTGTGAGCAGCCTTGCAGGCAGAGTATCCAGGTCAGTGCATGCATGTATGTTCAAAGGCTCTGGCCTCGCTCCTGGAAAAAGGTAAGACCCAAGTGTGCACCTCTTGCTCTCTGCACCTTTCCCCAGTTCAGGGCCAGAACTGTGGAGCATCCTGGCCTGATCCAGGAGTTCCAGGGCTGTGAGGGGATGCATCTGGGGCTTGAGGTGGTGCAGCTGTGAAGGACTGAGGGTGATGTTGGGGAGTGAGTAGCTGAGACCAGAAGGAAATCAGATGGCTGTGCTGGAAGCAAGTGTGAGGTAAAATATTGATTTTCTTTTTAGATTCTCACAAGTGCTGTTTGGAGACCTAGAGAAAAAGGCTAAACTGCCCTGGAACTAAAGGATGAGTTTCCTATCTGAGGGAAAATAGCAAGGCAGGGATAAAGCCCTTGTTATGAGAATAGCCAAATATATTCCTTTGATCTAGCTGGGTTTAAACCTCATCCATATGTTTATTAGCTTCCTCTTATCTGAGCCATATGCCTTCTTGGAGCTGCATTTCCCTTATCACACAGCAGTGGAAAAGACTCAAAATGCCTAAAAAGCATGTCGCTCTTTCAAATGCTTCATGAAATCCCAGCTGTCGCCCGTATCAGTGTCATAAATCCCTAACTGCCTTAAGTCCTCCTTACTTTTCCCTTGATTGCCCACTCCTTTCTCCTCCCAGTCTTCCCTTCACCCCTGTCCCCCTTCTGCTCTGCCCACCTTCTGCTGAACCATCTCCTTCTTGGGCTCTTTCCTCTGTCTCTGCCCTGTTCACCAGGTGAACAGTGGCTTTGAAACCTATTGGAATGCAAAAGTGCCTTCATGGTGAGTCTCCGGCACTTTTACAAACTTGACACTTTCACAAACTCACCACCTTTACAAACTCAGTGGCTCCAGACACTTCTCAGGAGAAGAAATCACCCCATTGTGATGCTAAGTGAATACCAAAGAGCTGGCTGTTGTGGGGTGTCAGACACTAGGGTTGAATGCTCATGAAGTTCCAAAAACTGAAGCAACCTTCAGCAAAATGTAGGCTGTTAGAGACTGGAAGACTGGTTTGTCCCTACTATGGTTATTTGGGAAAGATTTTTGCATGGGACCTCTCCCTTGAGCCTGTGGGAAGGGGGAGGTATATGTTGATACCCTAAAGCACACCTGTAATGATATGACCTCTGTCCTAAGGCTGGCACTTGGCTGTGTTTAGGCTGAGTGAAATTTCACATAGAAAACATCTTTCCTGCATGCCACAACTCAAGTCACAACCTTCTGGCCGAGGGTGTCCTCCCAAGGCAAAGCCCCAAGCCCAGGCTCTGGTGCTGCTCCTGGAGGCCCAACACAGGGCACAATTAAAAAGTCCACATGGAACAGGGGTTTGAGCCTTTTTGGAGGTGCCCTGCATGGAAATAGTGTTTGGGCACCTGCAGTTGTAATTACAGGCCTCCACCTGCCTGTGGCCCTTTTCTAAGGTTTGTTTTCCTTAAGGCAGGTTCAGCTGTGCCTGCATCTCACACGGCCTCAGCTGAGGGAGCTGTGGCTTGCAGAAAGCCATGATGTTGGTCGGGCTCTTCTCTGCCCACAAGGCGAGGATGCCCGGGTGGCACCTCGCACCAAGCAACATGGCAGAGGAGTCAGGGGTTTTAGTTTTGTTTCGTTTGGGGTTTTTTTATTGCACCAAACTTCACTGATGGAATTGCCTAGACATGCAGAATTGCAGCTTTTGTCAAACCCCCCTTCATATGACTAGACTGGGAAAAGATCACACTGGATGGCTGCAGTCTGCTAAAGCTCTTGCTTCTGAGTTTATCACCTACAAACACATCTATTATTTATCTATAATTATCTATTTATTGGGATTTTTTTCCACTAAAGGATTTTTTCTCTCCGTAACTTTCTTCATGGGGTAATTAGCAAAGTGATCCACTGGCTCATGAAGAGAGGATTTTTCTGTGTTGCTAAAGTTTCATTACTGCTCTGCTAACCAGGGAAAATACTTGACAGGGAATGAAGGAGGAAGAGGACAAGGGCACACATACAGGACAGACACAAGCTTCCATGTACTACTTTACTGTGGTAAATAACTCCAGAAACTGCCCAGCTTTTCCAACTCCCTCAATCTTCCCTTTGCAGTGTATTAATGGAGGAAAGCAAGTGGAACAAGGTACAGGCAGAACACCAAGGTGTGGCTGGAGCACAAGACACCATTCTCATGGCTATGCTCAGCCAAGGGCTGCTACAAAGGACAGCGTGGCAGGAGAGCATGAACAGGCTTAGACCAGTGTTCTGCATTAACAGAACTGTTTCTAAACACTTTGTCTTGCACTAAATCTTCATTAAAACAAAAATAAATAGCAAAATTGGGTTCACATTACGAAGATTGCTTAGGACCTTTGATGTTAAGGTGGTGTTTTGTCCATCCTTCAGCCCCATCCAGCCTGACATTTGAGGACACCCTCTTGTCCCTCCCAGCAAGGGAAGGAAGCTGGATGCACACAGCAGGGTGACAACAGCAGGTTTATTGTCCCGCTCCAGGCTGTGTTGACGAGCTGCATGGATGTTTGACGAGTAATCCACAGAGCCCAAATCACATGAGTTGTTTCACCTAGCAATCCATTTTAACACCTTCCCTTTCCCAAATAACCAACCTGCCTCTATTAAATTTTCACCCACAGGCCTCAGTTTTGTTGATTTAACCTCAGTGACAGCCAATAAATCAGCATCTCCCTTTCTCTTCAGGTTTCACCTAAAGGGCGTCTCCAATGCTCCCATTTCACTCACTGAAATGCCTGTTAGTTTTTTCCAGTCCCTGTTGGATTACTGCAGTCTCAGTTGTGGCTGGCCAGCTGCTTTCCCTCTTCTGTCCTGTGCAATGTTTGGTGCTTTTTCACACTGTTCTGTTAGTTCAGGCTCAGGGCTGGTCACCTGTGCACAAACCTTAACAGCTAATACTTCCTTGTAAAGACTGCAGAGTATAAACCTTTTACAGCTGTATTCCAGTTTGTTGCTTTCAAAAAATGGTGGTTTCAATTCTCTATTCTACCAAAAAACTAAGGCTGAGTGAAAGGAAAAAAGGGAAAATACTGAATCCTGTGAACTCTGTGTGGAACGCCAGTCTCTCCCAAGCTGTTCAGCTGGCATTAACAGTACACCCAGCTTCAAGGTTTCACACATTTGTAACTTTTTTGGGCTAAAATATGCTGCCTTCAAACCCAGACAGACTTCATAATAAATATCTGGTGTTCATTGGAAGAAGTAATGCTTTTTCGGGCACTGTCAGCTCTAAGCTTTCATCACCTCAGCAGCTGGGCAATTTGCTTTTTATACCCTCTATGGCCTCACTTGCTCTCTGTGCCCTGTGTTTGCTGGGGAACCAATTATACATCACTTGACAGAGAGATCACCAAGGCTGTTGGGCAGAACAATCAATTGGTTTGATTGTTGGTCTTGAAGACAGCAAAAGAGAAACCACTCTCTTTGGACTTTCTGCCCAAGTCTGTAGCAACTTGGAATGCTGATTTACTTTCTAATGTCTGGGCACAAGCGCTGCACAAAGAGTTGGCAGAGCTGGGTGAGGCCCTATGGGAGCAGATGGTGGAGCAGGAGTCCTCAAAAGCTGAGCTTACAAGCTGAGGGAAGCAGGAGAGGAGAAAGACACAGGATCGGACACCAAGGGAAGAAAGACTAGAAATGGGGACCATGCCAAAAGGGGCCACAAAGAAGTAAGACACAGAGAGAAGGGGCAATGATCTGAACTTTTGTAGATCACATGGACAGAAAGACTTTAATTCTCTAGAATTTACTGTTGCAAGTGACAGCTTCTGGAAGAAAAGTGCATGAATCACATTGCTTTTCTTCATAGGAAGATGCAGTTTTGAGGGTCAAGCCTTGCAAAACCCATGTTCTAAGCCTCTATGAGAGGGAGCTGTCTGTCAATTAAATGCTGACATCAGGAAAGAACCTGCCTCCAGGCACTGAGCTCCCACCTGAATCCCTGCTTTGAGACTGTGACAGCTCTTGGGAGCAGACAAAGTGTGCCCTCATTTCACAATTACCATGTATAACCACTTAGTAAGTGTGGTGAATTTGCTCCTGCAAGCCACAAACAGAACCATAAATAAAAAGTTTTGCCTTAGTGCATGGGCCATGACTAGTGAACCTCCACCATCAGCTGGGTCCCTCCCTGGGTGACATACTGCACAGCCTGCTTTGAGTTTCCTTCTCCCATGGCATGAGCTGTACTCCACTGTTTGTGCAGAAGCTGACACATCTCATTTTGCTGTGCAAACTCTGTAATTTATTCCCCCTGTTTTCTGATGTAAGACTTACAAAGGCACTCAACACTCAAACACACCTCTATTAAATAGCTAGGAACTGGGCTTCAAAGCTGGAGGTGGTGCCTAGGTGATGTGGCACTGGGTTATGAGAGGGCTGGTGCTCCCTAGCACAATGCAAATAATGCAATCCTTTGTGGTTCTCACAGCACTGCTAGTTTGCCTACAGTATCTGAATTAGTCCAAGTGTCACCATGCCCCCAGCACGTCCGCTGTTATAGAACTAAATTCTCATGTGTTACAAGTTTGTATAATGTGAGTGCCCTGTAAGGAGAAATCCCAGGTGTCTGAAGCAGACCATGCAATGAATGGATGGTCTGACATTTCAGTTTCTCTTTATCCTCCACCTAGAAAGGGAGAGAAAGTAGAAATCCCTCAACACCAGATTGCTGTGGCAGTAAATGTACACCTATTTATTATGTACTCAGACATTGTGTGAGTGTGCAGAGAAATAGAAAAGAAGCAACAGTTTTCCTGTCATGAAAAAAAAACCAGAAATAGTCTGGTTAGACAAGACAATGAAGGTGAGATAAAACACTGAATAGCTGTATTAAGCAAGCTCCTACTTTGTTCAATGTACAAATAGGTCCCACAGGGAAAAGCAAAACAAAAAGCAAGTGGAAACCTGTAATTCAATACACTGTTTGAAAAAATTGCCTCAGCTGTGGTGTTTCCTAGCATCCAGATAGTTCAACCAATATTACAAGACCATTAATGTCATAGGCTGTATTTTATTTTACTCATAATCCAAGAAAAGGGAAGGAAAAAAGAGATTTGTGGCAGGTGTGTTCAGTAGAAATTCTCCACAAAGGTAAATGGCTGATGTGCCAGGAGATGGTCTGCCTTGAATTTGTAACACTCCCCCTAGAACTGTAGGACTGGATAGTGCCTGTGCTGCCAATGCCATGCAGGATGCTGCACATTTGGCCCAATGGGTAAAAGAAAGACTGAATGTAAAAGTGATGCAGCTGAAGCAACAGCTAAAGAGCATTTTGGAAACTGCTTTCAGTGTGGGAAACCACAGGCTTTGAGTGACAGGACTGGATCAACAGAAGGGCTAGGGGAAGAGGCAAGGAGGAGTTGCATGTGGGTCTGGTTTGTGTGTTCATCCCTTGCCTCCTCCGTACAGTCAGCATCACACAAGGCAGTCTTTCAGACAATAGATTATTCTCTGCTGCCTACAATCTGTCTGGGATTGATAATGGAATGGGATTCTTCCTCCTGGTTTGATGACTGAGCAGAAAAGGAAAAGAAAGTGCATTAACTGAGCATGGCCACACTCTCGAGGGAGGGTGTTACCACCAGTCTCATATCTTCTTGCAGCTTTCCATTGCACCAATGTTAGCAGGTATCACCCAAGTCTTACCTGATCACTTTGAAAACTCTGCTGCTCCATGCCCTTATCCTCAAGAGGTGACATCTGCAGAGGGTAGAGGTTTGGTTCTGCATCTTACCTGAGTGTTTTCATCCTCCAGCAGGTCCTCAGTACCAGTCTGGGACCAGAGCCTTCACACCTTGACTTCTCTCAATTAGTTGAGCATACATGATGCCACTACTTGCTTTCCAGGCAGATGGTTTTACTTATTTATGAAAAAAATAGTTATGCTGTCCTCATCACTTTGGAGGGAAGGTGTGTATCCACCTTCTCTTAGTCCAAGTGCTGTCCACATTTTCTTATATAAATGTGCTTTTATCTTCAAGTAATCAATAGGCTGAAGTTTTCAGATGCTTTTATCCTATTGACCATCACCAGACACATAAATGACCTTTTAGTTTAAACGCTGGAAGGATGATTCTTGTCAAAATGTGGCCTGACTGCTCCCTGACTGCCCAGGCCAGCACTGTCCTGGTTTCACTTTCAAAGGCCCTCTGTCCTTCTGCTGCTCAGGTCATGTACCTCAGTGCTCTTTGTCAATTTTAGCAGGATTTTTCATTCTGTTTGACCTGCCAGCAGATATTTCCACCCTTTAGTAGCAGCTAAGACACTCTTCTTCTCAGGCTCACGCACAAACCCCAATCTCCACACCTGTTCCTCATAGGCAGGCTGAGCAGCCATCTTAATTTTCTCTTACCAGAAGACCATGGGTCAAAGTCTGTTGGATATGGAAGTAACATAGAGATCAGTGGAAGTCATGTATTATGTCTACTTGTTTTCTGTGTTACTTAATACTCATAGATGAGGTGCATCTACCTCATAAGCATGAAGAAGTTCTTCTACCTGGGAAAAAAAGAGATCAAAATGTATAGCTGATGCTGGAAATAAGTAGTCAGAAACTGTGGTCGTGTATAAAACTGTGGTCATATAGTGTATAAAAATGGCACATGAAAATAGGATTTATAAATCCCATTAGCTGTCGAAAAGCAGATCTTCTGGGATTGCAGTTTTCATTACAAATTTCTTTTTTTGGTATATATATATATCACATAAGGATATTTTCAAGTGCTGCAGGTGAGAAAGCAGCCTTAGGTTCAGAAGCTGCAGACCACTTGTGGTTTTCAGAAGCCTAAATTATTTATTGAGTGTCTAATGAAGATTTGGAATAACAAATTCTGATAATCAATTTGATCTATGTAATATGTGGAAAACCTTTCGCAAGCTCCCCCTTCCACTGATACAAAAAAAAAAGTCATAACATGCTGGGGTATCATTTTCAGTTTGCCATAAATCTGGATCTATGGATGTGTTGGGATTTTGTTTTATTTTCTTTAATAGACACTCTCCAAATTAAAAGGAAAAAAGATGAGCCTTCACTGAACCACTAGCTGGTGGAAGGCAGAAGGGATCAGCACTTTGCACAGGTGTGATGTTATCTGCTGTATTTACCGACAAATAAAAGGGGGAGGCATGGAGTGCCCCTGGTTCAGTGATGGGACTTCCTTCCAGGGTGTCTGCAACAATGCACAAATCAGGGGAAGGATGGAGAGGAGCAGCTCCTTTGTGTGCAGAAAGGATCTGCACCGTCACAGGGAATTTCAGGTCACATTCCAGAGGGCTGTCCCTGCCAACGGCAAAACACCTGTCAAGTCCCTAAATATTACTTTTCCAAACAAGGTATTGCTGCTGGCTCAGGATTGTTCTGTGTCTGCTAGACAGAATTATCTCTAAAAATGTGTTTCTATTTAAAAATTAATTTCTAGAGCTGCCTATGAGCAAAGCATGATCACACTACAGTTTCATGGAGTAGAAGAATGTGGTTTTGGGAGAAAACAAGAAGAGCTCAGGGGTAACACTCAAAAGACAAATGTGCTTCAGGAAAACTGAGTGAGGGAGGTTATGTCACAAAACTCCCATGTTAATAAAGATTTTTTAAAATAATTCTTTTGATATTTAAAAATTGTAATTGTTTTAGAATGGTTATGCCTACAAGTAGTTACTTAACATATTGATATCCTTATTAACACACATATTTTACATATATGTATAAATATATATGTCATTACTATTTTTTACTTTCATTCTAAAGACATTTGCATAGTAGAAGCATGAACAGTGTATTTAGTCAAGATACTAAACTGACAGGTACAGCTATGAACCAGTCTCATATTCTGTAAACAATATTTAATTCTTAAAAAACAACTACAACAACAGCAGTCCATGATTAATGAATATTAAAGACAAAGAGAGGGACTGAAATCTGATTAATTCATGGATTTGTGTTTTGCCTCCTGAGGGAAAGTGAATCACACAGTACACTGCTCTGATGTGCATTGTAGCACTCTTCAAATTCCTGTTTGTGACAATAAAGAAAATACCTGGTCCTGGACCAAAGAATATATAAGCAGAGAAATGTCACATGAGCAGAAAGAATATGCTGTTTCTGTATAGGTTTATTATATCACCACTGCAGGAATAAAACAGCCTGCTCTAGAGCAAATACTCTTTTGCACTATTCTTTGTGCAAAAGAGTTCAAGAAAAAATTTAAAATGGCAGGAAAAATATATAAAATTTAACCTATTTGCTTACTGCATTTGAAGGTTAGAGGTAACTTGATCATACTCCACAGGTATAAGAAAGGGGTTGGAATACTTAGGGAGAAAAACTCAAACAAACAAACAAAAAAGAAATCTTCAGTGCCTTAGTGACAAATTATCACATCTCTGTATTTCCTGGTAAGTTGGAAGTCAGAGAACTTCTGCAACTTAGCCTATAATCTGCTAATACAGATGTGAAGCAATTCTGAAATCCTCTTCTTACCTCATGATTGTTCGAAGAAATATTAGTTGTTAAACTAATGACATCATGAATAATGTAAACAGGAACATCCAAGTGTAAAAATCATTTATCTCTCCAGCTTAAAGCAGAGTCTCCAAAGACCTTCCTTTAACTCCTGGTCTTGTTCAAATATCATAAATCAGGTTCATTTCTGGACTAAGCTAAACTGTCATCCCTCTGTCTGAAGTGTTTTTCTATACCTTCAAAATCTCCATTTCAGGAATTAGTGAGAAACGTTGGAGGCCAGGAGAAATGTTAGTATAGAAAGGTACAAGAAAATTTGTAAGCTTCATCCAGCAGCATTTTCAGAAAACTGTTTGGATCATAAAGAGCTCTTGTTTACAGTCTCTTTTGGAGCCATGTATTCAAATGGACAACATACCAATGAAAATCTGGGCTTGTTTATTCTCTTGCAGGCTGGTGGCTGAGGAGAAGCCCCCAGAGACATGCTAGTAGATCCTGTAACAACTGGATAAAAAAGAAATACAGGTGTGTTCCCTAACTGAGGTCTCATTTGTGTGGAAAAGGGATTACTTATATACATTTAACTCTCCCTGCCACCAACACCTTTCCTGTGATCAGCCCATCACTCTCTTCTCTCTCATCTTGGCACAAAAAGTCAAGCAACTTTAAAACCCATAGCCATTAATATAGCTCTACAAAATTGTTCTCAGAATGTACTAGTATAGATCCTAAATATGACATGTACTTCGTCTTAGTCAGATGGAAGGAAAATAAATCCAAGCAATTAAAAAACTTACAGTAAGTTATTTTCATTAAAAGTAAATTGCACATCTCTGATGGGCAAGGTCTGGCAGAAAGGTTTTTCTCTGTCAGTTACAAACTACAGCCCCATTGAATGTATACTTTAAGATGTTTTATGCCCAAAATTGTCCTTTATGCAGGTATGCAGCAATCAGTTTGTAATTATTTGTGGCCAGGATTATTTCTCTACATACATAAATATTTTCTGAAAGTGCAAATTATCAGCCTGGTCTTTTGTGGAAGCACCATCTATGCATGTCACATTTGCAGTCAAATACCTATGATCTGAGGCTAATTAAACACCTGCTATGTGTTAAAAGCGACTCCCTGATGTTTCTTGCTGTCTTGCACTTGCAATCATGTGAAATCAAAAGGAATTGGCTTTTTCTCTCTCTTTGATATCATACCATTTATATTCATATCTTGCAGAATGGTTATCTGCAGAATTGACATGATTGCTCTGAAAATTGCACCTGACTCATGAAAGCTGCAATTGATTTTAAAATGGTAACTATTCTCACTTTCTGTGATCTCTGATCAGGCTTGAATACACCGAACTTTGTCTAAATTTGCTGGGCATCTGTGTAAAAGTGTTTCATTAATGGGAAGCTACGGTTTTTATTTGCAAGTTTTAATGGGTCTGTGACCTCCCATGGTATCACTTTGGATCTCCTATGGAAACTAATGGGAATTGCTTTGAGAGAATAAGAAGCTTCCTGAGAGTCTCTGCAAAGACTTTCATGCAGCTTGTGAAGACGGCTCTGAGTTGTATTAACACCCACAGTGCACAAATAAATACTGTTCAGATAGAGCGTTTCTGCACAAATTTGCTCTAATCTCCACCAGAGGCAGCCATTGCCTGCCTTATTTCAGATCTTCAGCCTCCTTTGTCCTATTCTTGCCTCTAGCATCTGTAGCAATACACACCTGTGAGAGAGCAAAATGTGTTAATCTAAGCCCACCTGAACACATGAGGCTTGAAGAGTTTTGCAGAAGAGCTCAGGTGAGCACAAACTGGTTCAACATAATTCTGTGATCTCTTGTAGAGAAACCTTACCAGTGGAATGAAGTCTCCCTGCCAGGAAGCCCTGTGAAATCTTCTTATTTTGTATCTTACGCTTCAGGACTCTGAACTGGGGACAAGGGAGCAATTAAAAACCTAGTGACTGGACTCACTACTCAGCACAGCCTTGACCAAAACCTCCTGGCAAGCCTAGCTTCCTATCAGTGCATGGCAAAATGACACCTCAGTGCTTTAGCTTTGCCTCAGGCATAGGGTTTCTCTGATAAATGTTATGCTGCAGTTGTTGCCTGAGCTGAAATACAGTGAGTACTGTTCTGCTGTGGCTGGTATTTCTACTCCAGTGGGTTGCACTGATATTTCAGAGTGCAAAGGTGCAGTGTTATGCTGTTTGCTGCCTTCTTGCTGGTTGTACATTTTCTGGGGTGTTTTGGGGTTTTTTTGGCCAGCACCTTCATGAAAGTCAAAATAGCTTTTCTCATAGTCCTTTCAGAGCTTGCCATAGTTTTGTTGCAGTAGCCATTCACGTGAACACTCTCTTTGCAGTCACTATGATTCTTTGCTTGCCAGCTCTGATCAGCTACAAACTGTTAGCTACAGGCATTTTGTGTTTGGTACATTCAAATTCCAGGTGTGCTTGTAATGGAATCGATGTATCTGGAAAATTCTCTCCCCTTCAGTCATAATTACAGTTGCACTGTACAGTCTTGTGCATAAATGTGCTGCAGTAGGGCCCAAACATTATAGTGTTACCTTCTTTTGCAATGCAGGTAACATGGGAGGTCACCCTCCAGAAATGAGGGGCAGTCCAGACAGGCTGGTGATACCTGGACATTCAGAGAACCAAAACTATTGCTGCAGTGAGAACTTTGGTTATATTGCAGATCTTTTCTCTTGAGGTTATCAAACATACAGTGAATGGACAACCAAGGTACTGCAGGAACATGAAATAAAAAACCAACTTATAAAATACATGAATTACTGGGAACATTAATTGTTAGCAACACAAAGGACCTGGTTGTCTGGTGAATCTGCACCTTCCAAAACAAAAAAATATTGACAGTTAGCCAAATATCTGCAAAGATTTCTGTTAGTATTATACTTAAAATACTCTTCAAGAATCATGTAGCTATAGGAGAAACAATATTTTTTTTAAAGTGTTTATTGAATGAAAGTGTTTGCATTTGAAACTGAGTTTAAAATTGTAATATAACTTCTAGTTTTTGTGAACAGACTGAAGTGAAACCAATGCTGTATCTCAAATTTCTTCTCTTCCCATGAATGAATATTACTGGCATGTATTTCACAAGTGAGAGACTGCAATGTACACAGGTTTTAGAGCTCTGTCCCTTTGCTAGTGCATTCTTCAGTATCATAGACTTTGGACAGTTAATTTAGTTTCATCAGCAGTAAACTAGTTAAATTAGTCTTGCCTGAAACTGTTCAGTGATTTGAAAGAGAGAACTGTTGTGCTACAATGAAAATATTTCATAAATCTATTATGATTATTACAAAAATAATGTATCAAAATCTTGGACTCAATATTTTTGTATTTACAGTTGGGCGTTTTTTTGCTTAAATGAATATTTTTTTTCTGAATTAAAGCAGAATGACAATGCTCACATTAGACACTTAGATCCAAAGAGGTAAGTAAGGAACTGTGAACTCCATTTGCTTAACCAGGTTTTTAGACAGCTTTCATATCTTCCTCTGTTTGCTTGTCTTTAAAACAAGATCCTTGCCTCTCATTGTCTTAAAAGACTTGCTGATCTTGGAATTGTGAAAGATTGCTTTCAGGATAGCTGGAGAATGCACAGTCTCAAAAAGACTTAGGAGAGAGCAGTACTAGAAATCTTACATATGGAGGCATAATCTTTCTTTGGTATTCAGGTTAAGGCTGGCCAAAAAGCTTCAAATGCAGTTTATTTTTATCCAGATGCCATTTTGACTTAGAGCTTATACAAACCTACCTTACCCACTGAAGACAGTGGAGATTGGCTTGGAGCTGTATATGGATCAGGGGATCATGGAATAAAAAGTAGTATCTGACATGAGTTTGCCAGGTGAGCACTAAAGATCTCGTAGCCTGCAAATTTGGGTGCATTTTTTTGTTGCAGTCCCTCTATTTCCACCCACAGTGCCATTTAAATGAAGGTGACATTAAGGCACCCATAGGCAACACAGTATTGCAATTTCTGTCACAATGTCAGGGCTTCCTATGTGATGGTGTTGGGTTTGCAAAAGTAATACTATCTGAATGCATTTTTTTAGCAGCACAGAGGCTACTGATGCTGGAAAACCATCTCTGGGGTGGTTTGCATTCTACTGCTGGTTCCAGGCTAGATTAGAGATTGGAGTGATTTTGGGCAAAGCAAAATAGTTCGCAACTATAGCAGCTCCTCCATACTGCACAGATAAGTGCCTTCAAAGGCATTTCCATTCATATTTCTGTGGCATTAGAGAGCTCTAAACCATAAGCTCTATGGTTTTCATGTTCATAATATTTGCCTGATGAAACATGTGGGAGAGCAATCCTGAGTACAAATGAACCTCTGCACAGTTACCTGCTGTTAACTGTTCCAGTGGGAAGGAGCAGCTGGGTCGCTAGGACTAGCCTGGATGTTCGAGAGCAGTCATTGCTGTGGGTGCGAACACCCTTTGCAGCTCAGAGCTTGGACAAATCCAACCCTGGATCCCATCAAATGCAGCTTATTAGTGCAAAGAGTTACAGTAGGTGACTTGTAGCACTTCCCAGTCACCTGAGGCTGAGGCTGCGACAGGAAAACTGTATCCTCTGCAGCATCAATCTGCTTGAGCCATGAGCTCATCCTTTCTAACTCATCTGCTGAGTACTTTCCAGTTCCTACAGCAGGCACAGGAGTTGGTTTAGCCCTTTTCTTTGCACAGCCTTGATTCACTCCACAAGCAGGTTCATCCCATGATCTGAAGGAGGAAGGCCCTGTGCAGAGCAC
Organism: Monarcha castaneiventris obscurior; assembly: GCA_026261815.1. NCBI lineage: Eukaryota > Metazoa > Chordata > Aves > Passeriformes > Monarchidae > Monarcha > Monarcha castaneiventris. The sequence goes on from JAMPIT010000472.1 coordinate 6,825,011, forward strand.
TGCCTATGAACACATGCCGCCACCCACAACAAAGTGTGCAGTCAGCACACCACAGTAAAGCTGCAAGAGGAATAGTAACTCTCTCACTTCTTGATTTCCAAACACTTTTCTTTCCAACCCCCTATTATACTTTCTGGTGTATTATAATTTTAAGTGCAGCATCTCCCCTCACTATACTGAAGAGCCACTGCCACACGAGTAACCCAAAAGTTAATTAAATTGTGCTTAATCAAAAAATAAAACCTCCAGGATATGCCAGTCAACTGCTTCATCTATTCTATTTCTTGCTTGGAAGATTACAGTGTCTCCAAATTCCTGGTCCTGCTCTAGAGTACCATGAAGAAAGGCAATAAAATTCATCCAGGTATAATATTCTGAGCTATAGGTGGATGATTACAATTATACTTTTAAATACCTTTCTGTCTTTATACAGAACACATTACACTCAAAATTAAGCATTATTTTTGTATGATGAAAATCAATGAAAACATGGTGCAAGTATGGGCTTATACTGGCATGAAATAACTGAATGAGTCACACAAGTCTCCTTTTGATAATACGATTTAAATTTTTTTTTTACTTCACTCTGTCACAGTTCTTTAACTTCATCCTCCCTCAGATAGTGCTATTTGAGTAAAGGGCTGTTTTCATGAAAAGTCTTGTGACAAGGAAGAGTTATATTAAAATGACACCACTAACAGAAAGGCATAGTCCTTCATTTTGCATGTGATGTTGGTGGTTCAAAACCCTTGAGCTGGTTATATACTTTGGAACTGGCTTGTTTCATGGCTTAAAAATCCCAGTGTTTTGCTTTCTAATACCTTAAAATGGACAGAATAGTTTAGCTTAATGATCCCTCAGAGGCTGATGAGTATTCAGTTAGACTCAAACCTATATCCCAACAAATTTCAGGGGGAAGTGGGCTGGGATGTTTGCTATTCAGAGGGCAGCAGGGATACCCTTCCAAGGAGTTTGCTTGACCCAACACTCAGCTGGGACAGTCTTGGGGAAAAAACCCCCATAACTTCTCACGAAGTTGCAAATGGACCTGTAGAAGAGAAGTGCTGAAAAGCAGGACTCTCCTGGCAGAACTAACCTGGCGGAAGTGGGGACACTGCATAGAAAGATGCTTACTGCACACACCAGTTCTGATTCATCCCACAGAAATGTGTAGAGACATTTTAATAGGTATTATTAGGATTAGTCTTGGTTTGCACACCTAATCACAGCCCATCCACTAGGAGTGCACTGGTTTTATTTCAGGCAAAAAGGAGAACTTGACAGGTAAGATGGAGATCATGTATATTGGAAAATAAATACTTAGATAATCTTATGAATCCTAGTAAGAGCAAGTAAGAGTCTTCAAATGAAAATAAACTATTTTCTCAGAAATAAATCTAGCCTCTGTCTATTTCCCAGGATTTCTATCCATATCAGCATGAACACCATATTATGAATGGTCATTGAGAACCTGTCCGTCCATTTTAGTATTGTAAGTGAAATATAGGTATAAAGATATTTCTTACATATAGAAAATACACACCTTCTACAGTGGCTTTTTTTTTAGGAGATGAGTAATTTTCATGTGTATTCCAGTTCAGCAAAAATGCTGAGATAAAATAAAATTCTTTAGCTTATTTTATAGAGTCCAACACAAAAGATGTTGAAGCTGGAAAATCCAAAGTCTTAGGACATATGCAAACTGTGTGAAGAAACAAATGGGCACTGCAGGCTTCAGCCTTCATACCAGTTTTCAACTGGTTTCAGTTTTCATAAGTTTTCAGTTGTTAGGTACCTGAATTCAAATACCAAAAAGGTGCATTGAGATAGACTGAAATCTTGCATATTGTCAGTTTAGAACCAAGTAGCAGGTAGGGGATTTGGCATATTTGGAAGTAATAAGCAACATCATGGCAGAAATTATCGTTTCTGTGAGGTGATGTAAATGTGATTGTCAGTTTCTGACCATTATCTTGAAAACTCTGAGAAGAAAAATACCTAAAGCAAGGACAAATAGTTCCGAGTTCTCTTACAGTTATTCCCAAGACTGTAAGGCTGCAAAATCACCTCTGCAGAGCTATTTGGCTCCATGTGTAGGAGCCATGACATAGACATCTGTCATATCCACAGGTGTTCCTCCCATGAATAGAACCCTTTTTTTTTTTTTTTTTTACTTTCCCGGGTTACTTGTCTCTAAACACATATTATGACAATTTTCACTTGCCCAGATTGATGCTACTGTCAGAGCACAAGTGAAAGTATTTACAGAATACTAACTGCAGAAAATCATGGATTATATTGTATTTGTTGCTGTTCCTTTGCCACAATTCATAATTCAGGTTTTTTCTGTTTTCAGAGATTGTAAGTTTAAAACAAGTGATTAGCTATAGTGAAAAGGTTAATATTCCATTACTAACACTTATTCCCAGGTTTTATGCAACTTTTTTTTAAGTTGGTAGAAGTGTGTAAGTTTATCTATGTGTGTATCTGTTCAGATAAGTCAACCAGCAACTATGTGATACTGAAACCTGGAGCCTAAGAGCAGCTCAATAGTGCTTGAGGATATAGGATATCAGAGGGTTCTGTATCCTACTGGCAGATCTCCTAAATCCTCCTCATGAGCCACACCAGCCTTTGCCCTGTCTCTTTCAGATCCCTGTTGGAGCAGAAGGTGGCAGCCCCAGGGCCACCTGGAGTGAAGCTGTGAGGTCCCACAGCAGCACATGGCACATCTGCCAGAGCTCTGCTGCTCACTTGGCAGCCTGCTGGGTGTTTGTTACCTCCTCCCAGGTAACGAGGAGAATTGTGCTGTCCCTGGTGACTTCTGCTCATCCTGTGTAATCTCTGTGTGTCTCTCCTTGCCTCCCACTATCTGACAAGCTTCTGTCCCCTGTGGCCAGCACTGCACAAAATGAGCACGTGTAACAAGAACTCCTGGCTGGTCTTACAGCTTTGAGATGCGTGGGAATGCTGCTGCAGAAAGTTGTAGGCAAGGCAAAAAATAACATCCTTCAATCATAGAATGGTTGAAGTTGGAAGGCACCTCTGGGGTTGATCTAGTCCAGCCTCCTGCTCACCAAGGCTTTTGCTAGAGCAGGTTGTCCAGGACCATGTCCAGATTGTGGACAGCTTTTCAAATGAAGAAATAAAGGCCAGAATACTAGTCTCAAACCTCTTCTAGAATAGAAGGGACAATCTACAGAACCCAAGGAGTGTGCTCTGCAAGGACACAGTGTCACATAGATCAAACTCATACATTCTTGGTAGGTAACCTGTACTGACCCATGAAACTCACCTGAAAATAAGATGGTTTAGTATGCTTCTGCCCTAAAGATCTGTTTAGACAGGGAGAAAAAGCATGGAGCTCATATTTAGGAAAAAAAAAATTATTATTTTAAAATGGGAAGAATTAAAGACCCTGTTCTCCAGAAACTAATTTCAGCACAATGCAAATACTGACTGAAATGCACTGAAATCCTTCTGAAAGTGTGGACGACCTGCACACAAGAAAATTGTTTGTCAAAGCTTGCATCCTATGAGAGAGATACTACAAGGTATTAGAATTAAACCACTAGAATGGTTCAATTATGAAGTGAAATGATTGTGTTTTAGAAAAAGCACCTTTGCATTTTTGCTTGTCATGAGATATTGTGCTGCTCTACCAAATGGAAAGACCACTTCCTCCATCCATTCTTTTCAGCATATTTCACAGATATTCCTCCCATGCTTAGTTATTTTGGGGGAGGGAGGGACTGGTCTGGGGTGTTTGTTGGCATTATAAAATTGTAAAAATATCCTATTTTAGTAATATTAAATGTCACTCAGTATGTTCTTTAATTTTGGTTGTTCTTTAGAAGTGAAGAAACAACCTGCTTTCTGTGGAGAAGAGAGATGCTTTAAATTCCAAACATTGTAAGGCTCCAAAGAATTAATCCAGGAGAGAAACCAACAAATTCTTCTGAAGACATTATTGTTACTATAGAAACATGCCTACATCCAGAACTTCATTGTGAGGTAAGAAGGGAGGATTTGCTTTATTAATCATTTTTACTGTCCTGTCACAACTTGGTCGATGGGGATGATGGTAACCACATGGCAGAGGGGCACAGAGGTAAAAGCATCTCCTTCCCACTTCAGTAAAAGCAGACTGAGAAAGATGCAAGTTGTTGTTCGGAGCTGGCGCTGAGGGGACCTTCCCTTCAGCCACCAGATTGTGTGTTACAGAACCTAACACCAAAACTGTCTTAGTCATCTCCTGCTCAAAGACATCTACAATTGTGGAGTTATAGCTTCAAGATTAAAAACATCAGCCTGTAGCCCTTGTGAACCTGCAGTGTGGTCATGGCCTGGTGTTCCTGCATCCTCATTCCAAAAACGATTTTTTTTTAAATTTGATGCTTCTTTATGCAGACTTTCATTAGCTGGTGGGTTGTGCTGCTGCAGGAAGTCACTGGGACAAGTACTGCAGCATGAATTTTAGAATTGAATGGACAATATTATTACTAAAGTTTTATCTAATACAGGAACACAGAAAAGATGTAACAAAATCCCAGGCTTTAGAGAGCATGGATGCTTTCCTCTGCCAATCCACCACTTTTCTCTTTTAGGTTTTAATAACACTACACATATGCTTCCACCTCCCAGCTGTCATTTTCTCAAGAGCCATCGAAGGCCATCCTCTGCATAGGCGAAACACCCCCAGGAGCCAGAGTTGGGCTGTTACTTCCCTTAGATACCATTTCAGTGATTTAGTTCCAAAATAACAGGTTATTAGCCAAGCTGTTGGTCAAACAGAGCACAGAAAGGCAGATCAAGGACATGCCTGGGGTGTCATGGAGACTTCCAGTGGTTTTACTTCTGTCTCTCTATGGCAGTTCCCAGAAGCACACCATGCCAAGATGAACATCAATAGAGTTGGTACCCACGACATTCCTTGCTGGGAGCAAAAGCTGCCTTGCTGAGATGACAGCCATGCTCTCTGGCCACTAGATTCACTTGGCTGCAGTTTGTTGGATTTAGTAGTCAGGGAGGAGCTAAGACACCCAGAAACAGGCTCATTGAACTGTCCATTAAATTTTTCATGCTCCCTGCAAAAGTACCACAGAAAATCTCATGTGAAGGTAGGAAAGGACCTTTATGTACAGATTGCTGGGGCGAAGTTAGAAAGGAAAGGGCACTTGCAATGGCCTTTTCTGACCCAGGGATCTCCCAGATTTTCCAGGTAGCCAGGCCACATCCATACTCTCCTGACTTCATTTCAAAGACAGACACACAGCAGCATGTGTTGTGGAAGGGATCTGCACTGTCTCCATCCAGCGTGTCCTCAGCCTGCAGGTGCAGGAGGCCAGGACTCCCCATGGGCCAGCTCAGCCAAGGCACATCCCCACCCCAGTGTCGCCTGTACCACAATGGGCAGCACGCTGTTCCAGAGGGAGGCAAGCTGAGCTGCTGGCTCCTCTCCACACATCATGAAGAAGGTAAAATTATGCAAAAGCTGTCATGATTTTAACCATAGTACAGCTTTCTCGGAAGACTCTTTACAAGGTTTAATAAAGATTAAAGCAGTAGATTGTTTGAAAAACTATTGTCACAACTACAGAAGTTAATACAGAATACCTTCTCTACTGAGATATTTCAAGATCAATTTAAAAATGCAATTGGAAGGACAATTTAAGTTCCCTATGGATATTCAGAAGAGTTTCTAAGGAGATCTGCCGTGGAGAAAACCCATTAACTTTTTTATCAGGCTCTCTAGGAATCTTCCATAAATTGATTAGCATCCAAAGCAGAAAGTACACGACTTTGCTTCTATTTCCTCTGAGAAGGAGTTTATTTCTAGCCCTTCCCTGCCTCTTAGTCCTAAAATGCCTTTAGAAACTTATGATCCTTTCTAAAAAAGATACTAAAAGTTGGGTTTCTGCCAAAGTCATAATTAAAAATCAAGCAACCAGACTCACATACTTGCCTCAGTTTTTCTGTGTTTAATAAATAGATATTCTAATATGGATAATAATTTTATTGATAGCACAGAGGTATAATGATTTTTATATTAAGAAAAAAAAAGAAAGTGCTACCAAGTTATAACCTCTGAAATAATGAAGATATAAAAACAAAAAAAATGAATTTGCTTTGTGGGTGGTTTCTTGAAAGTTACATTTCATGCAAATTTAAAGCATGAGCTTTCTCTTTTGAAATTTTTTGTAGTTCTGGATTACACAGACAACTAATACTGAGGGTTTTTTTCTTTCTCCATGCAGACAGCTATGTACTGTAGTCAATATTCTTAGTCTCACTTTTGACAAAATAAATGAACTGCATTTTAAAATCTTTCTCTGTGAGGAATTTGCTTCAGCCACTTAATCACTTCATAGGAGTTCTTTGCACTCATTTGATTTTGCAACATTCTTTAAAAATGGGAGTAGTTAAGCACAATACTCTATTGCTATATCAGCCCCACCAGCCCTAGTTGTAGATCAGCCCACTTTCCAATACAATTACTTTAACAGCACCATTTTCTTCCCCCTGTAGCAGCCTGGAAAGGGTTAAAAGGAGCCTGCTTCCTCCTCTTGCCCAAATTGCCTATTAGGCAGGACTGCTTTAGAAGGAAGCTCTCAAGACAGTCCTGGAAAGCATGAAAAATGAGAAAGGTTCATAAGAGATCCACATGTAGGAAACAAATAAGAGAACCCTTTGCAGGCTCACACGGGAGGGGTAAAGGATCTTATTTTAAACAAAATTTCCCATGTTCTTCATACTGAAAAAAGAGAGGTCCAGAGTCCATCTGCTGGTATGAAATTCCCACCCGCTCTTGCTCTAGTATCAGTGGTGCTAACTTGTGGCCTCTTATTTGGGACTAGGTGGCAGAAGGAGTAGGTTTCTATACCCCTGGCATGCTGGGAGAGAGGGAGCCCTAAAAAATCCTTGCCTGGGGCTTCTGCAGGTGGCTGTGGGAAGAGGGAGATGCCTGTGCTTGTGCTGGGTAGCACAGCAGGTGAAGGCTGTTGGAGGAGGCACAGTGTGACCTCAGGTGGGAGATGTCAGCTCTGAGTCCCTCTTCAGGAGCAGTGTAATCGGCAGAACTGTGCCTCAGGAAGCTGCCAGCTGCTGGCAACTGGTGAGTGTAGAATGAATAATTACTGGCATGGGTCCTTCAGCCTGCCCCCACATGCAATCTCTTCCTCTGGTTTGGTCTGGTAGTGCAGAACAACTCCCTGCTTCCTCTCCTCCCAAAGCTTGGTAGTTGGCACATTGTGATTCAGTGTGCAGGGAACTGTGGTTGACTTTCCCTGTGTTGCCTGTACAAAATAAACTTTGCTTCTTGGGGTTTTGGATATCAGAAGCACACTGGTGAGGTGTTGGATGGGAAAAAAAATGACTCACGGCAATTATCAGTAGAAACTAATACTTTGTTATGAATCCCTGTTTCCTACGCAATCTTATTACTGCAAGGTTCCTGCACTGATTGGAATCACAACTTGAGGGTATCAAATTTTAAAATAATCAGAATAAACAATTTCTCAAGCTGCCTTTTAAATAAATATTACATTACTTGTTTTATAGATTTTTTTTTTAATAATGAGGTTTGGGGTTTTCTTAAATATCATTCAGTGCAATCTTGCTTTCACCAGGGAGACTGTTTTGTGAGAAAGACAGTTGTGCTTCTGGAAGTGTTAGGCTGTGAAATTTGTAGAAAGTGTTTGCATGGATCCCTGAGACCTAAACTCATCTGTAGTGTCATGGCTTATGCTTCATAAAGCATTATGGTTTGCTTTTTTCTTTTGTCCTTCATAAAACTGTAATAATGGTCCAGGTTATCAATAATTGCACAGATCTAGGAAAAAAGACATAATTTATTTTCGTGATGAAGAAGCAAATTGTATCAAGATAACTGACAAACTGACATATTTCTTACTTCCCTACACTTTCCACCTAATATTTTATGGGTATTGTGGGAAAATTTTTGCAAAGTATCTTCCCATGGGTTTGCTTGAAGACTGCCAACTACTCATGCTAAGTTTGTTTCTACTCTATTATTTTACATCAGTCATACCAGAGATAAAAAGGAGATGTGTTCTCCAGTGAAGCACATGCCTATAAATTCACATAGAGCAAGAGAACACAATAGGCCAAAAACTGTGAGGGAACTGGAAAGGGAAGAACAAAGTTCTACCTGACTGGACTGTGTAAAACACAGAGGTTCAGGCCCCTCTTGTGGTGGTCACACCTCCATTGCACAGCAGGAAGCAATGAAGTGGGATTTTGAAATAGTGTGAATAAAATAATTGGTCTCACAAGGTCTGAGGGAGGCAGCTGCATATACTCAGGCATCAAGGAATAAATATTCTTTCCTGAGTATATGTTTTGCTTCTGTTAGACTGTTTTGCTAGTCAGGGTTTGGTTTTTTCAACAACCAGTCAGACCACAGGCAGCACGATTGTCTTTTGAAATATAAACTGGAGGGCCTAGACTTTCTTGGTTTTATCTTGTACAGTCCATAGACTGAGAACGCCTGCAGATGAGGGTTTGGGTGTGCAGAGTACCTCAGTCAGTGCCTGCTCTTCTGGGCAAAACGAAGACAAAGCCATCCTTGGAACTACACCCAACTGATTCCATGGAGAAGAGGCTTTCTTCTGCCTCCCCAATCACCCACTCTCCCTGCCACACATTTAATGAGGTGCATGCAAAACATTATTTATCAGAGGTGCACAACTCTGTTAGAAGCTGTTGTCAGTATAGGTAAATTGGTACGTGCTCCCTCTCCTACCCAAAGAGGCAATAAGGAACACGGTACATAGTAGAGATTTGTATTATGATTTGCCTTTGATGTTTGCGTCAAATACTTCAGCATTGGTTTTAAGCTTGACTTAATTCCCTAAATGTGTTAACAACTAACAACCATCAAGTTTGTTTTGTAATGCAACTCATTAAATGCACAGCATAAAATACAGTAAGGATTGAATTACACGGGTATGCGATTATGCTCGCAAAAATGTATTGCAGTGAGCTTTTCAATTTATAGGCAGGAAATGAAGTTCTGTAATTATGTGACAACAAAAAAATCAGCAGTGAAATTGGAATCTGGTCCTTTCTTTTTTCTTGGTCTACTGTCAGCAAACATGACCTTGGCCTGTTCTCCTTTCCAAGTAGGTCAGAAAAGATTCCTGGTGAGAATCCAGTGAGAAACTGGCCATTTAGAGACTTAAGAGTGTGTCATTGCCCACAGCATGCAGGGGTATCTTGCTCCGTTGCTGGTGCGCAGCAGGGCAGTTGTTGCACCACAGTACCTCAGCTCCCTCTCTCAAACATAAGGTCTTTTAGGATATAACACGTATTTTGATCACTCTAAAGCACCCCTCAGCACAGACCAATTAAAGCTGGTTTTGGAATATGGCCTGTGCTGAGGTTCAATCATGCCATAAGATATAGTTATGAGTGAGAGGGAAAAGGACGAGCTCCACAACCCTCCCTGTCCCACACAGGACAGGAATTGAAATTGTAAGTCACAGAGGATGAACATGTTGAACCTCCTACGCAGCTTAATTGTGAAAGTATGGTTTACAAAATACAATACTGATACCAAGACGACATGACAATGCCTGTTTCATATAATGTTATTTAATGAAATACTTGATAGAAAGGCTACAAGAAAACCAAATTGATGCTTTCTGAGTAAGGGATTCATTCTTATTTTGGAAAAACATATTGATTAACTATTGCACCTACAGTATAATGTGTTCTTCATAACAGTGATACTCTCTGAAGTAAACTTTAAATTAAAGGATTACAATTAGCTCTATGTTTCCACAGAATACTCTCTGGACCTATTGCATCTGTATGAATGCTTACTACCAAACTGTGTGATCCTCAGAGTAGCAAGAGCTGTGTCTGAATACTCTCATTAGGAATTCTGCTTCAGCAGAAGTAATCTGTGGTTACTTTTGCGATCATCCAGCTGCACAGACTGGAGGACAGAAGGAAACAAATGGAATAAGGTCTTTGCCGGTGGGGGTTGAGACAGGCTGGTGCTTCAGCCTGAAAAGAGCTGCTGAAGGACAGGCTGAGCTGCCAGAGGAACTATTCCTTGAAAAACCTGCTTCTAGGCTATGGCTGGGGATTTCATGCCAAAGATTTCTTAGGCATGTGCTGGGAAATACTGATAATGAATCTAGGACAGGGAGTTCTCATGGAAAGTAGAGAAATACTTGTTACTTGCTAGAAAAACCACAACACCCAGGTCTTCATTTTAAAGTAGCCCTTATGAAGATACTTGTAGTGACCTCCTTCATCAGAAGCTGATGCACTTCAGGCACAATTCTAACTCCACAGAAGATGTTTTATGTGATCACTGAGTATTAACTGGCTTCTGCTACAGACCTGCAGAACTTAAACATTATGTGGATAAGTGCTGATTCCTACTTTCAGTTACATAATTCTTGTATGAAATTTCTTTGCATTTGTGTAATTGTTTTCAGTAATGTGAGAAGAGAGAGTATTTGCAATCCCAGCAGTTACTCTTGATTAAGCTGGAAAGGGAAGCCGCTTATCGCATACATAATGCATAACTGAGCTATAAAAGCTTTTGAATCAGTGATCTCTAGCAGGTACATTCTGTGTTAGGCTGCTGTTATGGTATGCTGCTGTTTTATGGTTTACTTGATTTAATAGGAGTAATATATTAACAATTTTTTAACTGTCTTAACAAGAAATATAAATACCCTATTTGTTTTTTCTCTTAAAGATCACAGGACATATCATAAGTTGCTAGTGGAATACAAATATTCATTGTAGAATATTTTTGCAAGAAGTAGGATATGTAACTTTGTAATACAGAATACTGAACATTAAATTATACATTTTTAATGTGGAAAAATAGAAATGGCATAGTCTGTGTTAGTAAAAGCAGGTGTTTCAAACTGTATTGCACAGGAGACTAGAGTACAGGTCTCTTGCTTACTCCAAAGTCCCTGTTTCCTCTTTGCATGAGAGGATTTGATATTCATAGAGGAGAAGTGGGACTGAAGGAATGATGTATATATCTCACTAACACTGTCAGGTGATTGAGTTTTTACTCCTATCCAGAGTGAAAAGGAGGCCTAACATAAAGTTGGTAATAATACTTGCTCTGGCATAAGACCTGTGTGCTCATCATTGATTGCAGATGCTCTAGGTTTCTATTATCACTGTTGAGGGAACCATTTGAGCCCATCCTCATTCTGTTTCAAAGTGTCTGTTTGGGTAAGCTGTGTTTGATCTTCAGTTTGGTTGGAAAATAAGCATTATTGCTGCATCTTACAAACAGCAGTATAAAGTCAAAAAGGTCTCTGCAATAGTTAATGCTGATCTGATGGAACTGCAAAATTAAGAGATTTGTCTTGTGGAGCTATGAAAGCCTTAAAAAAAACTCAGTAAAGGGAACCTCTATAAGCATCTTCTTGTATTTTCCTGTGTACACTGGTTTCTCAGATTGCCCTTTCTTCCCATGCTTCAAGAAAAGCAGGAGGTGAAATTTCCTGTCTCCTTGATATTGATTTAATAGTTATTTATTTTTCTTGCTCCTGAAGACAGATAACCTATAGAAAAGTATCCTGAAAACCCTGTGAATCCTGTTGAATGAGTTGGAGATGAATTATCTTCTCAATTATCTCAGAGAATATGCCTGACTTCAAATCCCAGTAATGCTATCTCTCTGGCACTGGGAATGCTTACAGGGGCTGACAACACCCTCAACCAGCTTGGGACTCCAGATAGCATTGAAAGTGTGATGATGAAGTACTGAGCTCTTCCCTACATCCCTTTCTGAATGAAAGTAAGTGGCTCCTGCTGTATATGACAGTTCATCTTCTAAAGTAGTCCTAAATAGGCAGCAGTAGATATACACACAAAAAGGAGCTGACTTTATACTTTCTGAACATCCTGTCTTGGGAAAAGGTGTATTAGATATCTACAAATACATTATTTCTGAAAGATTCAGGTGAACACTCTGTGTTCTAACTGATCAAAATCTTCAAAAACTAAAGACCTAAACAAACTCAAATATTAATACTTGCATAACCACAGCTGCTGCCCAAATTCTTCCCCATATTTTCAGATCTTCTATTTCATATGAAGAGTAGACAAACACTTTAATACTAGAATACAGTTTGGTTCTACTGTACTCTAACAGGGCTTTTTGATTAAAATTAACAGTTGAGCCACTCAGAAAAGGTAAAGAAAAGTTCTGGGTTTGTTGGTTTGGGGTTTTCTAATAAAGAAACCAGTTAGGTTGGAAAAGACCTCTGAGGTGATTGAGTCCAACCTATGACCAAACACCGCTTGCAAACTAGACAATGGCATTTAGTGCCACATCCAGTCTTTCCTTCAACATCTCCACCAGCATCCTGGGCAACCCATTCCAATATTTAATCACCCTTTTTGTGAGGATTTTTTTTTTGTCATGTCCAACCTAAACCTCCCCTGGCACAGCTTAAGACTGTGTCCTTTTGTCCTGTCACTTGTTGCCTGGGAGAAGAGGCTGGCCCCCACCTGGCTACAGCCTCCTTTCAGGCAGTAGTAGAGAGCCATAAAGTCCTCCCTGAGCCTTCTTTTCTCCAGGCTAAACACCTCCATCTCCTTCAGCCTCTCCTCATAGGAGTTGTGCTCCAGACCCTTCACCAGCTTCCTTGTCCTTCTGTGGACACACTTCAGCACCTCAGTGTCCTTCCTGAACTGAGGGGCCCAGAACTGGACATGGTTAATTTGTTACGCTAATGTGCTTTGAAAATCAAAACTTGGATGCAGTCTTTCTACCTGCAGATAAAGGATATTTAAGTTTCCAGTTCAGGCCAGGACAGTGAAAAGTTATGTGGTCCTGTTAGGAAAAGAATTCTCTACAGGTTGCATTTTGAAAATTAGAACAATTTTTCTACTTAATGTCTCTGACATTTACTGATATTAATAAATGCCGACTACAAAAAAGCTTACATGGAGAAAGATGACATTCTGGACTGCTTGCATGGTCAAGCAAATGTTTTCAGAGGTGTTAATTGCACCATTCATCTCAATAGGATTCTGGTGCTAAGGCTGAACAGTGATGGCCTTTTTTATTTCCTCACAACTGATCAAAGCAGGCAAGAGAAGAAAAATGCTGTTAAATTTTTTTTTATAAGATCTTGATAAAAGCTCATCTAGCCAAGCCAAGTGGATGGTATTTTGGAAAGTATTGCAAAGTCTGATCTGCTTTTCCTTCTGTTCAAATGCATTTTCTCCCTGTAAATGAAGAGTACATGTGTCAGTGTCAGCCTTGACATTCTAGCAATTACTAGAATTCAAGTAGCTCAATACTCTTCAATGCCAAAATTCTTTTGTGTTGATGGCTAAGTAGAGAAATGTGATGGGTTGGTACTGGCAGGACACAAGGTGCCTACCACAGCTGCTCTATCACTCCCCTCCTCAGCTGGGAAGGGGGAGAAAAAAATATAATAAAAGGCTCATAGGTTGCAATCAGGACAGGGAGGAATCACTCAACAATTACTGCAAGAGGCAAAGCAGACAGTTTAATTTGCTTCAAATCACATCAGAGCAGGATCATGAGAAAAAGCCAGCAATCTTAATATACCTTCCCCTCACACCTCCCTTCTTGCTGGGCTTAATTTTACTCCTAATTTTCTCTACCTCCTTCCTCATGAGCAGCATCGAGGGATGGGGAATGGGGGCCATGGAAGACTTCATCGTGTTTTCTCTGCTGCACCTTCCTCAGGGGTCCTCACACTCTTCCCCGATCCAGCATGGAATCCCTGCCATGAAAGACAGTTCTCTCTGAATTTCTTCAGTGGGAGTTTTTCCAATGGGCTGCAGTTTTTGACAAACATTTCCAGCATGAGTCCCTCCTGGGGACTGCCAACAAACCTGCCCAGTTAGAAGCACCTCCTTCCCCTCCTTCTCTGACCTTGGTATCTTCAGGGTTGTTACTTCCACATATTCTCACTCCTCTCTCCAGGTGGAATTGCTCTTGCACAGTTACTTTTCCCTTTTTAACTAATTATGTTATTCCAGAGGTGCTACCACAACAGTGTTTTTATATGTCTGCCCATAGCAATCCTCAAGGGAAACTGGTGCATCTTCACTGGTCACAGAAAATAGATTACCTCTCACGCTGACTTTAGCTCTGTAATCTGATCAAAGGTCAGTTCTGAAGCTCTTACTGAATTTCTGTGATGGATAAAGATGATGATTAAAGTGTTGAATATGCAAGAAAAAGAGACACTGAACTGCACTATTCTAGAAGCTTCTGTTATTAAGCTGGTGAGTGTTCCTTTGGTCAGAAATCTCAGATGTACAACTCTGACTCAGAACCTCCTCGGAATCCAGAAGAAATATTCGTCTTCTAACTGGGCCAGTAGTTACATTTTAAGAACTTGGGCAGCAGACACTAACCCCTCTAGAAAATGCAGGTCTGGCCACTGACTTTAAAATGTCAGGATGGAGATGATAACGGGATAAAAGCAGTGCAAGTGGGAGACATATTTTCACATCCAACATGTGCTGGAGGATGTTCAATCTCCCTTTTTTCCCAGCTCAGTGCTATGACTGTGTCTTGGATGTTTAGGAAGATCAAAGCTCATTCAATCAAGCTCATTAGTTGATTTTGTTCAGGTATGGTCAGCGAGCCATTAAGGGAGCGAAGGGAAAGGAGAAGAACGCATAATCCTGAAGTTCTACACTGTCTCATTAGTGATTAGGCTACTCACGAATAAGTGATTAGGATTTCTCCAGGAAACAGGACAGGAGAACACACACCTGTGTCCTGTTCTTTTAAAGTGAGAAATGTTGAAAGAGTCCTGGTGAAAGGTACAGACAGGGTAATCAGAAAAGTGGCTCGATATAACTGATTGATATAATACATTAATGTGAAGTGTTGATGAAAGGCATATTCATCCGTGTTTTAAAAACATTGTCTTCAAGTCAGAATGAAGGCATGAGGTATTCTGCTCCTTTATGGGGTTTTCTTTGTTCCCGGTGTGGAGTGCTAACATAAAACTTCAATGCTTCCACAAGTACTCAAGAACTCAAGAAGCCAATCTAACTTTTTACACCATCATGTCAGTAAAAAAGCTCTGATGGGCTTTTACCTAGCAGTGCTAGAGGTACTAGATGAACACCACCAGCAGCATGGAAAAAGACACGTGACAGTCCCAGCCAGTCTGGGAATCCTAGGATATTTTTGTCTTCTGCAATCTTTTTCTTCCTTTCTTAGAGCTTTTATCCATATTTTTTGTTTTGGTTCTTTGGTTTTCTGTTTAGAATTTACCTTTGCCTGTCCTCTTTGAACTGTTTTGCTCTCAGATGATGCTGCCTATAATGAACTCTGCAATTAATAATCAAAAGGCACTGCATTCAACTTTCATGTTCACCAAGTCAAAGGCCAGCATGCACCATTATTTCCTCTCTCAAAAAGTTTCCAAAATGTGTGGTAGAATGCAGTTTTTAAAAACCTCTAATGAAAGCAGATGATGTCCATGTGATTAAAGTTACAAATAGCTGTCATATTTAGGGGCAGTGGTGGTTATGCTACTGCTCTTTGTAGGCCATTGGGCTAAAGCATTTTGCTGTTCCAGGAGATTATTCTGATCAAATGTTGGGTACTGTGATGCACAAGTACACTGTTTTTTTCATTTTACTCCAAAGTTTTTCTTCTTTGATTCCTGCAAATTTTCATAGTACTAGAGGTAAAAATTGCTCAATTAGTAAGCTCAGAGTTTGCTTTGGCATAAGCATGGAATGCTGGCTTTTAGAATCACTGGAGTTATTTGATCTGTATCTTTGTAGCCTCTGTCATGTTTCTGATTTACTCTAAAAAGAAGGCTCGGTTTCTTTTAGCTTGAAGTAGAGATCAGCACCCACAACCAGCCCCCTTGACACACATCTAGGATATTAGTATGCAGAGCTTTTTCACAGCAGAGCTATATTGTAGTTTTGTATGTATGGACATGAGAAAATCAATATACTCATTATAATCTTCAAAGCAGTGGAAAACTACAGATGCATGAACAATGGAAAACAAAGCTAGTATTATTCTAACAAGCATGTACCTGGTGGAATGGAGAGGTTTGTGTCAGTCTGGTATTGTTCATTTTCATTCTAACTCTGAATCTTGTAGACATTTTTTATTAAGCTAATATTATCACATCTTAAACAAATGAATATATTTCATTGTATGGACAAGAAGTGCTAGTAACTGAGTGTGGCAAAATGTGGCAGCAGCAGAACCTTCTGCATGGAGCTTTGCACTAAATTCACCCATTCAAAATCTTGTTTTTGCACCACCTGGAGGCTGTAGGCTTCTCTGAAATTATCCTCTCCAAACTCTAAGAAATGCCATTTTTCACTTATGTCTATTGAGATAGCCTAGTATCTTGATGCTATATAGTACCAAAACTCATTCCACTGGGATTCCCTTTTGATGCTTGTGCCTGTTGTCACCACAAATAATGCTTTGCAGTAACTCA
The DNA here is from genome assembly GCA_026261815.1 of Monarcha castaneiventris obscurior. NCBI lineage: Eukaryota > Metazoa > Chordata > Aves > Passeriformes > Monarchidae > Monarcha > Monarcha castaneiventris. The sequence continues at coordinate 6,841,495 of JAMPIT010000472.1, forward strand.
GCATAAATTTGCCAATACTATTATGGTAAGCAAGTCCTAAATTAAGGTCCTCCTCTGTTTCCCCCCCATTCTTCCTGACAGCAAACTCTTGTGCTGTTTTTTGAATGTCAAACTGTTCTTACCTCCAAGGTGAGCTCACCTGACTTGACTGTTACTTATGGATTTTTGGGTGGGTTTTTTTGGTTTGGACAAGTCACACAAAGTGACCCCATAGTGAAGTGTACAGGATTACTGTCAGTTCGTGTAAAAAGAGCGTGTTTGAAGCTTCACTATCATTTACTGGGTGTCATGGGTTGGATGTCAGAGCTAGGAACTGGGCTTTCATTTCTATGCCAAACACAAGTTTTGGTGATACTAACTAAATCTTTATCATATTCTCTACTGTCATAATCTAAAAGATAAAGTTGAAGCTGCTTACAGCACTGAGAAATGCTGTTTTGATAGAAGTGATTCTTGGCTAGACACTATCATAGAGGAACTAGTGACATGCAGGTTGCTACCAATTCCTGCCACCTTCTGCCGTGAAGCATCCAGTATCACATTTCAGGGATCTCTTAATGTTTATCTTCAAATGGGATAGAAGTTTACGAATCACTTTTGTTCCACTTAAAATACATATTGCTAAAAATCATTTTGCAGTTTTAACCAGGTCCTTGATTACCCATTTATATTGCCTGACAGTCTAGAACTAAGAAACCACTCTGAAGGATTGTTGCACTTCACAGTCAAGGAGCTGCCACCAGAAAGGATCCCTGACTTTGAGTGCTACAAGTTGTTATCTTGTTGCAGATAAGCTGAGACTGTTAATTCACGTTAATAATGTTTATAATTGCCTGGAAATTAATAAAACATAGTTCAAACATCTAGTTTCTGGAGAAAAAGGAAACTTTTCTTATATGACTTCCCAACCACCACTTTCCACCATGTTTAGAAAAGGAAGATCTAATGCAAGCACTTATGCATAAATGACTCTCAAATTCTGAACCGAGCTCATAACATTTGCATCTAATCACAGTCCACAGAGCTGGCGTGGCAGAGGGAAGAGAAGGAAGAAGACAATAATTTACAGAAGCTTCTCTAGCTTGACAATTAGAGCAGAAGCTGCAGACCAGCCAGAACTAGAAGCTGCACAATTAATTACTGAGGCCTGAAAAACTTCATCTCTTCCCAGGAGACAAGCAGAGCTGGAAGTTTCCAGTTGTTCTGTCAAGCACAGAGTGCCCTTGCCTCTTGTTTGGTCCTTCTCCATGTTCCTGGATCACTGCTGGAGAGAACAGCCTCCAAACAAAAGCTGTGTCACCTGCCCACCACTCTGCAGCACTTGTCAGTCTCATTTTAAGTGATGGTATAGCTCAGCATCCCTACTAAATGTTGTTATGGTGACCATGGGAACCTAATGCTGAGCACTGCATCTCCCTGCTTCTCTACTGCTAATGATCCTGCTGTGTACAACTTCAAAAGGAACGGAACCAATGGGCTGTTTTTTAAAACCTGGATGATCAAAGAGGCCAGGGACTACAAAACTGTCCTTCTATTAAAAAAATTATGCTTGAGTTTGATCCCAGGTAGAGGAAGGGAGGGTAGATAAATCTCTTGGTACACCTCTACAGCTAGATATTTTGTTTATTTCGGGCCTGACCATGTTCTTGCAGAAGATGGCAAAAATGCCCCGTGTGAGCAGCCTCCAGTGGGGCCCACAGCTGGTACAGCAGCTTGGAGAATGAGCTTATCAATGCCATGATCTCAAGCCAAGTGTATGTGTGCAGACACACACACTTTATTGGGAAGGCACTAACAGAGGGTAAGAACATGTACGTGCTGGAACATATCTGGGCAGTTTCATATTACAGAATTGCACAATTCTCAGGGGACATTTTCCTATCATCCCTTCAGCTCTTCGTACCTTTTCCTTAACACTGGCAACAAATTAATCTATGTAGGTAAGTAACTTCATACCAAATTGCTTAGGAAAGGTATAGAAATGAAGTGTCTGTTTAAAAAAGAAGTTTTTAAAACTCAGGTAAAAATGTAATTGATCAGTGAACAGTATAATGATTACCTTTTTATCCTCAGCCACAGCCATATGAGAAGTCTTACTTATCTCCTTTATATCACGGGCTCTCTCTGTAAATCAGATTAGTTGGTCTCTCACTGACCTTTCCACTGTATATTTGCTTGTCGTGTTGGTCTGTATCAAGTAATACCACAACACAGATGGCAGGAGATGCAAACCCCTGCAGTAAGATGGATCTCAGGTGGTAAGTGGGAGCTCTGCAGCCATCCTGCCTATTCTAGAACAGGGTAAGAGAGGGAAGGCTGAACTTCAGAAGGAAATGGCATGCTGATAATTGTTACCACTGGTGGACAACTATGGGTCCTCTTGTATGATGCTCAGATATTTAGATTCCATACTAATGAGTTCTCAAGGATGTTCACAATTTTTTCATCCCAGCATTTTCTTTTTCTGCTTCTGAGTAGTGGGAGGAGGTTCTGGTTTTTTTCTTGGTGCTTTTTACTTTTCCCTTGTGATTTGGCTGCTTCTGTTTTGTCATTTTGATGACTGCCTCACTCATGTGCCTGCCTGAGTTCAAGAAGCATTGGGACAATGCTCTCAGGCACATTGTGTGATTCTTGAGAATGGTGCTGTGCAGGGCCAGGATTGGGACTTTGATGATCCTTGTGGGTCCCTTCCAACTCAATATATTCTATGATTCCATGTGGTGAAATTGGACCCGTGGAAGCAGGCAAGCAGTGCTCCTCCTAACACCCACTGCATTGCAGGCTGCATGGAAATCTCTTTTGTGCTTCATTTGTATCTTTAAAAAATGTCACCAAAGAACCTTTTCAAAACCTAGTACTACAAACTGCATTTCTGAAGGGTATGACACAGGTAACACTCTGCAGCCCTGAGCTGGCTCATAGGCCATAGAGCTGATGAGCATCCTTGGGTAAAGCATGAGAATCAAGAGTAATTAAATTTTATCAGATGAAATTGTAACCCTGGAGGGGGGTGAAAAAGCATTCATACTTAACCAGAGATTACACATTCAGAAAAGGGAAAACAAGTCATTACACAAGCTCCAGGATTTATTTCCTTTCAATCTTGTGTGACAACTAAAATGTAATAAAATGGAAAAAGCAAGGAGGCTGCAAATAAAGAGGCAACTATTGACTAATGCAATACAAAACATTAAATGGTATAATAGCAGCAACAGCAGTAGCACTTCCCTCAAAATCTAATATTGGGTCTGTGTTTTTACTGGTGTGATTTTGGCCCAGCACATGAAATAGCTGCTGCCAGTGAGCAATGGAGATTGATGTCTCTGCCAAGGAGAAGAGATGGACAAGACTGAATTCATGCTTTGACGTGTGTGTCCCACTACTTCCACAGTACTGATGGAGGCTGCAGCAAACACGCCTAAGCAAAGCACTTTACAGTTTTGGGATGGAAAACTGCTGTTGGGAAATTGCATGTTTGTTGCATATCTCTTCAAAGTCGTGAGCAGAGCTGAATATTTTTGCTGAGGTTCTTTTCTTTAATCTTGCTGTTAAAATTAGGCTTAAAAAATGGCTTCTGTACATTACTTACAGACAATACAATATCTCTGCTTGTGTATAATATTGAAGAATATTATACCAGGTAAAGCAGAGAACATCCACAACTACTGGAGGAGGGAGAGAAGGGAGCCTGACTTGGCTCTGCAAGGACAAGGTCGTTTTTTATGGACTAATGCAGCCAAAGTGAACTTGAGGCATGGAACACCATGGCCACCTCAATAACTGCATTGTGTGGGTGGGCTTTTGTCTTGACTGGTATCATAGTAACTGAGAATTCAGCAGGTGGGAGGAGAAGCCACAAAAAAAGGCTCATTTATATACGACGACTAAAGGAATAAATGCAATTTTTTCCCTAAGTGATGTCAAAAGGCAGGCTAAAATATGTTGTGACTAGAATTTGTTTTGTTTTAGTAGAGAAATATATTTAAGGTTACAAGACATTAATTTTAGTAGTAGATGAGGGTTAAAACCCTAGTTATAAATGTGTATGAGTACTGGAGTATTGCAAAACACTATCTGTAGCTCAGTGTTCAGGCAGTAACAATGGCTGTATTTTAAAGGGGCTCCTATATTTCCTTTTCAATGTTTATAAAAATGCATTCAAGGCAATATAAAAACCCCATGTGAGATACAAAGAGTGAAAATTACATCTTCATTGCACTGTAGAGCATAAAAAGTTGCTGGTTTTCAACTTTTTAATGTGTGAAATCTCAGCTGCAGGAGAACAATAAAATAAAAATTAATCTATTTATTTCTCTTTTTTTAGCTATTTGATACAAGTAAAATTTTTATTTCTGGCAGGCATTAAAAAATCCAGTTAGGGAGGTTTGCAATATCCTTGTTTTCTCTATTTGCATGGATTCTAACTATCAATGCTAACATTTTTACTTATCTCTATTGCCAAATAATTTAAAAACTCACAGCGACCCAAAGAAGACTGTGGGAGAGAAACATTCTTATAGGTCCTCAGTCTTATAGTGCTGGCATTTCCTGAAGGGCCATGGAGTTCTATATCCCAGGAAAACTTGTAATTTTTGTCTCTGGATTACCCTTTCAAGGACAATATTTGTATTGCAAGACAGATAAGGTGAGTGTCCCATTTCTAATGAAGATACGTAAGCATAATGTGATCTCTTCCTTAACTACATGTAGGGTTTTAGTTTGTCTTCCTCATGTTTATTGGGTTGTAAATTTGGCTCAATTTTTCTTTGAATTTTCTCACATTCTCCTAATTTTACTTGGATGGGAATTTTACATGGGCCAGCAAAGGAAAACTTTTACACAAGGAAAACGTTTAGCTCAAAACCAATAAAGGTAGCCTAGAGAAAGGAATATAAAAATGCACTTTAGAAGAAACTATACTAAGAGAGGAACACAAGGTTCTATGAACTTTTAAGACTTTTTTAAGTGCATAGCTTAAGCAAAAATAGAAGTTAAGATGTTTATAATAAAATTTTCTTGCAGTCACATTTCTTTTGAAAATACACAAAAATTTTGATCGCAAAAATCGTGCCACTTTTCACAATGAGAGCCTACCTGTGAATTCAGAGACCAGACATTGGAAGCAACTCTGCTAAGCTGGTGAAGTTTCATGAGTATGAAGTAGATTAATTGAGCTTAGAGGATGGCTTTGCCATAAATTTTAATGACTTGAAACTAGTGTGCTCCTGTTGAGAAATGCAGCTGCTTGTGTCTACATACAAAAACGTTATTTCCATCTAGGCAACCAGAGGTAAAGAATGTTTTAACTACCTGGGACATTCACTTTTCATATTTAAGTAAATAACCTAAAACAGTGTTTCTAAAACAGAAGGTTGATATCTGTTTCATAGGCTGTTGTGTATTAGAATTATAATGCAATTTACTTGACAATAAAATGTTCTATAGATATTGTGCCACAGATGAATGATTTTAAACAACAATGATGTCATTAATCTTGATCTTTGTGAGGTTTTGATAGGCATGATTATGTACACATGCTTTTCATCCACTTCGTCCATGTCTTTCAGAGCTGTATTTGCTTATACAGACTGTGAAGCAATAAGTTAAAGTGGTGTGATGTGTCTGTAATTGATTATTGTAAATGAAAGTTTACCTTTGGACCACCAAGTGATGCTAGCATACATCCAGCTACCAAAAAAGAGAAAAAGAGCAACTAAAACACAAAAACCCTGCTAGAGGACATTAGAGTCTAAGTGGCTTTTTCAAAACTAAGCTTTTGTACCTAGCTTTCCAATCAGCATGCACAGCAAAATAAAGCCTGATGCGTTGAACTGCATATGGAGAAACCATACTATTTAACATATTGTTCTCTGCAGTAAGCAGCTCTAGCATGAATGGGCTGGAGGGAAGTCTGGGCAGTTCAGGACTACAGCTTTTGCAAGGTCATCTTCTCCTGACTCAACCTTTAAGAATATGATTTAAAAGCTTTCTGACTTTCCTCAGCAAATGGCCTTTGGCAGGATTAAACTGCGCTGCTGCCAATCCAGCTCAATACCGAGCATGTTAATGAGGTGTCTTGGCCTTTTTATTAATTCTACAAGCAGGGTAGTCCATTCAGCAGCGACTGAGAAAGTTTAATCAAATAATCTCATTGTTCCAAATTTATCACCACAATAAAAGAATCTACTAAGGAAATACAAGATGAAAGAACTCATTTTTAATGCAATATCATTTTCCACTAAGAAGCAGTGCAGCCTTGAGGCTCACAGCAGTGCTAACATCCACGTCTCTGTGGGTATGCAGCGTATAGGGGTGTTGCAATCTGCAGGAGGGACCTGCATAGCAAATTGTCTGTCCCTGGTTCTTACTGTTGCTCTCACTAACAATTTATACTGTTAAAAGATTTACTTTTTCTAATGAAGTCTTTTGATTTCAAAAAAACATCCAGAAAAAAAGTGTAGTGAGATACAGTCTTTATCCATGACATGATGAAATCTATCCATTGTAGGTGACAAAAGGTGAAGAAAGAACACCTTTTTGCATATTGCGGGGAGAAGTGAGATCTGAGTTGGTGTAACAGAATAGTTACAGTAGCTTCCAAAATTAATTCCAGATCTGGAAAAATAAGTGTGGTTAACTTAAAAATAGGACTTAAAATGCACACATGGAAGTAAGCGGCTTTGCCCCATGCTTTGGAACCATATGGCAAAAGCGTAGTGCTTTTTTGATCTTCTATGCTTCTAGATCAAAAATTCAGCTGTGGGTTTTTTAATGTTTCAGACACATGTGCAGCTTCAAACAGCTGCCATTAATTTTATACAATAAAAATTGCCTGTCAAATCAGTTTCCAAGTGTTCCTTTCTCTTCAGAAATATCTTCTGCTGAGAAATCTGTGCAGTTCAAGGCTAGTGACATACTTTTTTGCATCAAAAAAATTTCAACTTTAAAAACACCTTAAAAACTAGAAAACAACCCATGAGTTTATCTGAATGGTGAGAATTATCAGGTTTTGCTTGGGGCTAGCACAACTTCAGATAAGCAATTTAAAACGTAATATGAATATTGTGCTCCAATTCACTAAAGTTACTTCCTTTCCTGAGCACAAATCCAATAAAAGTTTTCTTTCACAATCTTTCCGGAGTCCTTTATTCTCTTTCCTATATCTTTCCCCCTCTTCCTCATTCCCTGGTGGCTTGGCTTGCCTCTCAGCAAACTCATGGGACAAGGATGAGCTAGGACTCATGCACAGATAAATACAGAAAACTTACAGTACCAGTATCTAGTCTTTCCTTAATGGGTTTTGTAGCACGTTACTTCTAGCACAAATAACTTGAAATGGCAGAACATGAAGGGGTATCAAGGCTATTTAACACACTGATGGACTTTGAAACTGAAGCCTCTGGCGTTTCTCAAAATATGGGATATTGAAAAGGTCTGCTGATCTGTATTCTCTCATTAACACCTCCTACAGTCCTTTTGGGGCTCTTGTTGGGGGAAGGAAATGTTACTATTTTTCTGCTCTCTGCATTTCAGTTTTTGATTTGAACTGGGACGAGAGGCACTGGCAGGGCTCATATGCCACTAAGACACGATGAGTTGTTCTAATTTTTTTTCTGCACTTCTCATCTAACAATGGATATCAAAACAAAAAATAGGTCTATTTTCCATTCCAAATATAAAGGAATTATATTTTCCACTGTGTCTGTCAAAGAAAGAAAGTGAACAGTTTATATTCAACCACTTCAAAGTAGCAGATTAAAATCAGCTTTCTATAAAGCAGCATACCTCCTAGGAACTGGGACACTAACTCTGTATAGCCCTTCCTAACTATAACAGGCAGCTACATTGTGATTTCCAGAGCTTTCCAGTTGCTTTCAGAAAGGTGTCATGACAGAAATTGTGATGTTTATTTGGTTTTGCCATGCATTGCAGGGGGGTCAGAGCAATGTGAGAGCTCACGTGACAAATTTTCTTCCACTTGTCTTAAGTTCATCTGACTGCTCTCTCAAGCACAGTGTTGGTTTCTCTACTTGAGAGAGCAAGGGTGATTCTGTCAAAGGTGGTCAGGGTGATTTTTGATTCTCATTCGGTCTTCATTTGGCCATTCTCTGCCTGCTGTATCAGTTTTTCTTGGTTCTCTGGGTTTATTTCAACCATTTCAAGATGGTATTAAATATTTAAAAGCATGAATATATAGGAAAGACTAGAAAGTTTCTGATTTTCTTATTGTTGTTGCTGGTTCAAAGTATTTTGTATGTGAAATGAATTATGCTCAAAGTTGCACTCCTATTCAATCTCAACATGTTACAATTAGTCCCATTGATAGAGCTGGAGTCATTTGGGTTATGTAGTGACATTATATTCATGTGGATGTCAAATTTGACCCCGGCTAGAGAAAATTGGTAGCTTTGCCATACAGCATTTCCATATATTATATAGGACTTTTATCACATATATTGTATTTCTGTCCAACACCCAAATACCCTTGGGGCAGGAACATCTGATTAATGGCTTGGGCTTTTACCTTCAGTGCTAAACATAAAAATACTAAGAAGCAGGACTATGCATCAACTACAGAATATTCGGTGAGAAGGGCACTTGCTTAAGGAGGGAGCTAAATTTTCTTCTAAAGACTCAGGTCCCAAGGCTGATTTTTATGAGCTGAAGATGAAGAAACAGATCAACTTCATGCTGTTGTTTATGCAGTAGTGATTATTTTGTTGCCCAGTGAAATATTGTTGTTATGTTAGTCTAGTCTATCACAGAATCTTTTAAATGTAAAACTGGTATTTTGGGGTGAGGGTTGGGAGAAATAAAAAAATGCACTTACCTTTCTCATGAAATTAGTAGTATTTTGATAAATGTAAAACTCCATCCCAGAGAATCTTCTGGCAAGCTAGTATTGATGGGGGGTGAGAATAAATGCAGTTTAAATTACATTTTCCTTTGATATGGCATCACACTGTAGACAACATAATGCTAATATATCTTAATGGCTGTGCCTTTTAAGAGCTGAATATCAGTCAAGCATATAATTTCATGTTGTCTGGAAAAATATAAAAAGGAGTATCTAACAGGACAGAATAAGGCACCACACTCTAGAATAATTACTTATTGTTCCCTTGTTATAGAGCTCTGACTTTTAAAAAATACAGTTTCCTAACTTTTCTGTGTTTGAATGATTGCAGGAGTTTTACTAAAGTAATAAACTCTCACTAGTAGGAGGTTTAGAAAAGCTGTTTATAGTGGCTCCAGCTTGGTGTTGCATATCATTTTGCCTGCTAGTCCTTAAGTAGGTATATTCTGCTTAGCAGTTTTTTTTTCTTACACTTTGTAGAACTGCTCGTATATTACATTATTTTCTTCTCCTTGTATTCAAAATTTTAAACAGCTCCATAAATATACTAATTTCAAGTCATGTGGAATCCCCTACTTTATGCTTTAATGTCCAATGCCATATTGTAACATTTCAGTTTTAGCTACAATGCTTGAACATAATTAAAATAATATACATGAGAATTTTTACTTGCATGTCTCCAGCAATTTTTAAAGAAGAAACATCATCTACATCAAGGTTTGATAAGATCCTAAGAAGTAGCAGTTGGTAGATGTTGCATCTTACCACAATTTTGAAAGGTCATATTTATTAAATGTTTCAGTGAACTTTAAGATGTTCCCTCCCATGCATTTTTTCCTCTCTCACAAGATGCATGCTCACTTCAAGCTTGGCAGCACTGCCACCCAAGCTGTCCAAAGGCACTCACCTGCATGACAGTAGAAACACCCATCCGTCATTTCATTTGCACCTTGGAATGACAGCAGCTGGGGAGGAATAAAACAGGTGAAAAAATTTTATTGGATAGAAGAATAGGATGGTTCTGGCATATTAAAATGGATATGTGTGTAATAGGGTCTCTGACTTCCACAGCTGCTCTCTGGTGCTGTAGAAGATGGGCAGCTAAACATATCAGTGATGGAAGCAAAATTTCTAGCAGGGTTGAACCAGCCTCTGCTAGTTTGCACGAGCCCATGCCAAGAGGCAGATGAAGGCTCAGCAGGTGTCAGTCAGTATTGGCTGGTTAATAGTGCTCAGCTTGCTTCATTATTAGAACCTTTGCTGGCTCTGAGACTATGGGTTTTTTCTGGATCTATAATTATGGAGGAATTTTACACTAGATACATGCAGCATTACAGGAAGTTTTCAGAATAAATCCTTTTCTTGTCCATCACTTAAAGCCAGAGAGAGCATGGACTTTGCATACTGAATGATGCTGGTCCAGTGATGGCCTTTGGAGGCCTGACTGAAATGATTAATCTCATTCATGCCTGTTTTCACCATTCCTGCCCTAAATGCCCTAAAGAGACTTAAAGCAAGACAGTGATCAGTATCCTTAGATTTAGTGAGCATTGTGTTTTTATCCCCTCATCTTAACCAAAATCATCCTTCTGCATTGATTTGTGTACCCTGCAAGGAGCTCTGTCATTGCTGGCGGGCAGCATCAAACACCTGCACAGTTACTCTCTGTTTGCACTCTTTGTTGGACCACTGCTGTTCACCTGTAGTGGATTTTGGAACTGGCTTCCTTAGCAGCAAATATTTTTCCCCTTCAAAGGCTCAAAATAAGGGCTGGAGAGGAAATAAAGTTAGTGCATTATTCAATACATGTGTATTTAACATGATAATTAGTTTGATTTTCATCTGCTGGATATTTTTTTTTACTTTTCCTTTCTGATAATGGTGCAGTGATGCTGTAATGTTCCCTTCAGTGACAGTGAAAGGTTGCATTTAACTGATCCAGCTCACTTCTGCATTTGATACCTCGGTGGTTTAATGTTCCAGGTAAACTGAGCTTGTGCAGTGGTGAAAGGTAAAAACCTTTTCTCCTTGGACTTGAATTTCTTCCCACCCTAAATGTATATGGAAATATATATACAAAACACTCTTTGACTTCAAATATCTCTATTTCTAGGTGATCAATTTTTGCCCAAGAATCTGTTATTAGATTTTAATCTTATTTGTTTGTGAATAAATTCTTTGTATAAGGTAACATCTATGCTCACATGTTCATTTAAGCTTAACTGCATGTTTGCCACTTAGGTGGTGTGTTAAAAAAATAATAAAAGTAAAGGTGAGTTGATAGAAGGCTGTGTGGCTCCGAAACTGCCTCGACGGCTTTACGGGGGTAACCAGGTGGGTGCCCTGGTCAGACGGGGTCCACGGTCACTTCGGAGCCGGCCCTGCTCGGGCTGTCAGGCCCGGCCGCGCTGCTCCGGGCTTGTGGCCACGGACCAGCGGGGCCGGGCGGGGCCGGGCGGGGCCGGGCGGGGCCGGGCGGGGCCGGGCGGGGCCGGGCGGGCTCTCCCAGGAGGTGAGGCCGTCCCAGGAGGTGAGGCCGCCCCGCCCCGGCAGGGAGAGGCCGCCCCGCCCCGGCCGAGGGCCGCTTGTGGCGGCGGCGGGCCCGGGGGCGCCCCCTGCCGGCGGCCGGCGGGAGCGCGCGGGGTGGGGGGCGCGGAGCGGGGAGCGCCCCCTGCCCTGCCCGGCCCCCGCCGCCGGCGCTCCGCGCTCCGCAGGCGGCAGAGGCTGGCAGGCGGCAGCGCTGGCCCGCCCGTCTCCGTCCCTCCGTCCCTCCATCCCCCCATCCCCACCTGCCTCTCTCCCTGCCTGCCGCTCCCGCCGGGGCCGGCGCCAGCCCGGGGACCCTCTGCCACGGGGGCGCCGCCTCCCCCGCTCGCTCCTTGCCTTCCTTTCCGCCCCTTACCCGGCCGGTGAGAGCCGCCGGCTCGCCCCGCCGGGAAGCCTGGGCGCCCCCCAGCCATCGCTGCTGCTCCCCATGGGGATCCGGGAGTTCCCCAACGGCTCCGCGCGGGGCAAAGCCGCCACGCTGTGAGTACGGCCGGGGCCGGGCGGGAGGGCCGGGGGACGGGGACACCCCACGCCGCCCCACCTCACCTCGCCTCGCCTCGCCTCGCCTCGCCCTGGCCGGCGGCGCCGCCCGTTCCCGGGGGTCGCTCCGGCGGAGGGCGGCGAGGAAAGTTGCGGGCGCCGCGGGTCCGGGCGGGCTCCGCTGCCGCAGGGGTCCCGCCGCCCGCCGCCAACTTCGCCCGGGGCCGGCTCTCGGCGGCGGCGCTGGCAGCGCGGCCCCGGGCTGACGCCCCTCTCCCGACCCGCAGCGGCATGCGGCGCTCCCCCGATGTCAGCCCCCGGCGGCTGTCCGACATCAGCCCCCAGCTGCGGCAGCTCAAGTACCTGGTGGTGGACGAGGCCATTAAAGAGGACTTGAAGTGGTCCCGCTCCGTGGAAGACCTCACCAGCGCGTCCGTGGGGCTCACCTCCATCGAGGAGCGCATCCTCCGCATCACCGGCTACTACGGCTACCAGCCCTGGGCCGCCAGCTACAAACGTGAGTCCCCGGCACGGACGGGCGTGGGGGGCTGCCAGGACGGGGGCGAGCGCGGGCAGCCCGGAGCCGGCTGAGGGATGGGGGTTCGAGGGGCTGATTGCTTTACCGCTGGAACAAACCTCGCTCCGTGCGAGGAAGTGCTCTCACTGTCGGCGAGGAATTCTGTGTCCGTGTTGCCTTAGTCCTTTGGCAGTGGCTGGCTCACGAGAGCGTGGTGCTGAGAATGATGACAGCTAAATTCTGCTAAGAAAATAGGTCAAATATTTGTCTTCATGTTGCAGGCACACTTAGCGACGGTAATCACCGTGGGCTGACAGCTGTGTAAAAGCCCCTGCATGTTCATGCACATACCATTTCCACAAGTAATGCGTTATCAGTGCGTGTTTCCGTTGTTTTAGGAGTCTGTCAGATTTTCCCAGCACTTGAGCTGAATGATCTGTCTTTTCCTATGTCGAGTGGAACTGTTTCTTTCGTGTGCATGCACTTGTGAAAGAAACTTCCAATGATAACGATATGAAGAGAGGTGTAGCTCTATTCCTTCACATACATGATTTACAAAGGAAGCATTACCTTGAGTCGTTGTGGTATACCAACTAGTAATTTTTTTTGTGTGTAATGCCCTATATCTTGTCCATCTTTCCTCATGTTTATGCCAACTGTATGCATGAAAAAGTTCTAGAATAGTTTACCAATTAATTAAAGTCATAGCATTATTTTGGTTGTCTCAATGTCGGTTGTAACATCACAGGGTTTCTGTTGAAAAAGAGGATTCTGCTGTAACAGAAATAATTGCTTTGCTGGAAACACTGGCTCTGATAAAGTGGTTGTTTTCATGTTGTACTTCCCTAAGTATTAAGTGCAAATGTTTTGAAATATTTACTACTGGATTATCTATGTGGTAGTGTGCTTAATAATGGAATAGAATGATACAAGAATGCATGCCACACAGTACTAGTTCAGTTTTTCTCTGAGAAGAGCCACTCCTGGTTGCCTGAAAATAGGACCTTACTAATAAATATTCTAATATCTCTTCTGTGAGAGCCTTTTTTAATTTTTTTCCTTTGATTGCAATCATGACAGAAATATCAGATATTTGCTACTTTGCTCACTAGGAGTATGGTATGTCTATAAGAGCAATTCCAGTGCCCGGATTGGGGCTGTTCTTGAGAGTAAAGCTTATTCAGGCAGTTTTAAGGATCAGATCATATGTGGATGTCAGACTAAGTTGGATGTTAATGGTTCTATCTGACAGAGTGACTAATAGTCTAGCTGAAGTCACACTGAGCTGCTGTGGCTGAACCTTCTGAAATAATAAAGGTCATGCTGGCTCCTCAATTATAACCTATTTGTTGAAATTTATAACTCTGTCTGAAAAAGTTAATAGCAAGCCTAAGCTTGCTATTCTAGTTACATTTTGTCTCCTAAATTGATCTGAATAACAAAATTACATACTTGAGTTGTAATGGTGGGGAATAAATATACAAAGTGTCTGATTGTCATAAGTGTATGTCTAAAAATAATAGGTTATGTGAATTTGTTGCCAATTTAAAATCTGAGTTACTGGGAACATAGAAGGACACGTAGAAGAAAAGACACATCTCTACAGCATGGTTTAAGGAGAGCTGTGTTGATCTGCATCAGCTGAATAGCTGACTGAATAGAGTGTATCATAAAGTGGGGAGACAACTTTGTCACAGCCACTTTGAAACCTCTTTGAATACTCCTTCAGTTTGGGCTGATGTCTAATTTTGGGATATGGACTTTTCTTGTGACTTTGCAGTTAGAAAATTTGTTTGGCTCAAGTACTGTGAACAAATGATTTTTGTTAAGCTCAAATTGCAACCTGGGTACCTTTTGTCATCTTATTTTGCATGCGTGTAGACATTTGGATGCACTATGATTATAATTATGGAATGCACTAATAATGAACCTGCTTTGCAGAAAATAAGTCTATAATATGGTCTGATCTAGATTTATTTAGTCCATTTCTCTTGGTGACTTTTTTATTGTAACTAAATTGCCTGGAGGGCCAGATCTACTTCTGTTGCACTCACGAGTATTCCTTTCATACTTTATTTAGACTGTTTATATATATACAAGTGTATGTATGGATATATAAAATTGTTTGAGAGATCCAAAAAGCTTTGGCTTATTTAGTTGTTTTTGTTTTAGCAAAACTCTGTTATGGAAACTACCACTAATAATCTGAGATAGTGTTACCACGATCCCAAAACTTTATTGGAGAAGAATTTACAACATACTCGGATGCCTCGAGGTTATGTAGCAGCTCCAGTATTTAGTATTCTTATAAATTAGTGGAAAGAGAGGAGGGAGAAGTGAAAATGTGCTGAAGACACAAATTGATCTGGATTGGACAGAATGAGAAAGGATTCACAACATTATTCTAGGAAGACTTGTCCCAGCCAGGTGACTTGCTGAAATGTCAATAAATGTCATTCAGTTATCACAAACAAGCCTCACGTTGCTTGAAAATGCTGAAATTACCTGCCAGCTTTCACATTACATTGGCTGGTGAGTTTGGGACTGTACACAGCTCAGGGAAGACCTCTGCTGTTTGCCTGCACTTGCAAACCAGATTTTAGGAACTGGAATAATGTGATGTAGTTCCTGTGTGTTAGGGTGCCTTCAGAGAATTTAGTGAAATACTGTAATTTTGCTTATCTGCTCCTGAAAAATATTACAGGAGGCTCTGAGATGAGAAAGGAGAAAGAGTACAGGCAATCTGTAAAGAGCCTCAAGAGTTTTTGCTGTTTACCTTAAAGAGGTTGAAACAAAATTATTGGAAAGTACTGACACATTGCTTAGGCAACTGCTTAGGTAGAGAGTTCTTTGTCTTACTGTGTCATAAGAGAAAAAGGCAGGCAAAGAAGCTGAAAAGCTATCAATTAAAGACTGATAGAAAAAGAAATATTTAAGAAAACATGTAATTAATTCTTGAGATGAAAACTTCAAGGGATTCTAACAGCAGTGAAAAGATCTGGAATTGTGATAATATGGGAAACATATTGGAGAGAATATTAAACTTTGTTATCCAGAATTCAAATTAGCTCCTCCTTAGGCTGTGAGGAGGCTTTTCTTGAGGGTTTCTTGTGCTTCCCTCCATAGCATCTGCCAAACTTTAGAAAGAGAATAGGAGTGTTTCCTGATCCAATCTGATAGTTATTATTTTTATGAATTCTTTGATTTCCAGGGTAACTAATTATGTGGTTAACTGCTCTCCAGTCTGAATCAAATTCTCATACATGTCCCGTGGGAAATATTTTGCAGCATGTGATTTGATTTTTAAAATATAAAGACAGAGGGGAAGAAACAGATAAGATGCTGTCAGATTGTAGAATCATACTGTTATGCAGCTACAAATGTAACAGCTCAATATTTGTGAAATTGTCATTATCAGTAAGAGGTATGTTGACTTTTAATTTTTTTCTTTTAGTTAGAACATAGAGATCAGAGACTAATAAAAGCCCCCAAAACAATGCCACAAGGTTTGCAGATCCCACTGACAGTCTTTTGTCAAAGAAGCTATTGTTAGAGCTGTATTAGCACTGCTGTTCTCTACCATGAAGGTTATGTGAATTCTCATGATTTCTGCCTCTGGAAGCCTGGGACTTCAGCTGAAGAGCAAAGGCAAGTTTGGAGGTGAACAGCCGTATTTTAAGTTTCCATTTCACACCATTGTCAGTCAGAATCAGTTTTCTAAATATTCCAAATATTTTTAGAAGTATAGTTCCCTAGGAGCTTTTCTGCACTTGACAAATAGTGGTGTCACAAAACTCTTGGGCTGTCCTGGTCAGTAGGGAAGACTTGTCTATTTTAATGACTGTAGTAATCTGCAGGGTGCTTATTTCCTGTGGAAAGCTGTGGAAACAAATGTGCATGCTATCACCTTTACCGAACATTCATTTTTCTCTAATTAGGTCTATTTTGTGGTGATTCAATATCACACTGTTTCATTATGTGATTAGTATTTTAAATACATTCACGTGGGCTTGAGCCAGCTATCCCTATTTGCAATCTTCTTCCTACAGATCACCTGCTTCTACTCCTTTTTTTAAGATTAGGGTCTTTCTTTTAAAGCAGGGACTTTCATATATCCTTAGCATGTGTTTGTAAATACAGACTTATTATGGACAAATCAGGATTATCTGGGCCTTGGCCTTCCTCTTTTATTCACTTACATTCTTTGTGTGCTCACAGATGTTTCCCTACCTGCAGAAAGAAAATTAAGAGAATAGTATGTAGTTTTAATTCCTCTCAGTTCTGTTTACTGGGAATCGACCGCTGTCTGTGGATCATGGCTTGAGAACATACATTTCTCTGAGACTTTGACCTTGTTAATAATTCCAGGTTGTCCCAGTGATAACTTTTAAGAGACATGATGTTCGGGTGAAAGGGAAAGTTTGTGTCCACTAAATGAAGTTCTCTGGCTTTGCTTCTCTCTATTAGCTTCTATTTGCTTCTTTCTCTATTAGCTTTCATATTTTTAATGTTTCTTCATAGTTATTTCAGCAATAACAAAATAAACCATATAATTTTAATGCACAGAATTTCAATATAGTACTCATCCGGTGTGTAGCACATTAGGTCTTGACCTGAATGTGGAATTGAACGGCTATCACCAATATAAGTAACATACTGGAACATATTGGCTGAATAGCCTGAACATTGCTCAGAAAGCGTAATTGTCTGAGTATGCCAATCATAGAATTATATCATAGAATGATTTGGGTAAGAAGGGACCTTAAAAGTCATCTGGTTTCCATCCCCTTGCCATAGGCAGGGACACATTCACTGGACCAGCTAGCTCATATCCTCATCCAGGCTGGCCTTGAACACTTCCAGAGATGGGACACTCCTAACTCCTCTGGGCAAACTGTTCCCAGTTACAGACTTCGATAGCCTTTCAAGGCAATAGTTTAGTGTTGGTTTTAGCTAATTAAACTTATGAGCATGGTACCCTTATAAATATTAGAGTATCAGTTATGCAGCTAAAGACCAATGTTTCCAACTGATCCCCAGTGTTCCTCCTTGTGATTTTCTTTTCATGTGCCACTGAATGCTGGAATTTCACAGTTGCTAAAAGCAAATCCAGCGAGGATATGAATCAAGAGAAATTTGTGCAAATACCATTTTCACGTATTTGCATCTGAGGGAGAATTTAACTTACTCTTTTGAGGTGATATACTCCAGAAGTTCAAAGACGTAAGTGGAAGACTATAATTTTCTCTGGGGAAAGCCATTTTCAGGCCAACTGTAAGCAATTAATTTAAACTGATTGCTTGCTTTCCAATGCATAAATAGTGAATGTGATAAGTTTGTAACTAATGCAAGACTTGGTGGTATCGTTCATGTTGCTGTTTCTGAAGTCAAATGATTATGTGAGAATCTTGCTTTTCGGGTGAAAACATTAAGTAACCTCTAGATGTCTTGCTTGGTGCAGCTAAGTTTCTCTCCCCAGGGTCAATCTATAGGTCAACAGCCCTTCTACCCCCCTACCCAGTCTGTAGGTCAGCACTGAAGTTTAGAAGATGAATAACAATATGTGCTTTATAGCTCTTCTTTTTTCTTTTTCTTTAAAATAGGCTTATGGCGTCCGAAGCCTAGTTTATTTTTTAATCAATGCTCTTCAACTCTTCACTGTCAATACTAACATAAGCAATTTTTATGCTACCAAGGAAACCTGTGAAAACACGGGAATGCCTACAGGTGAAAGAAAGCAATGGAGATGAATTGCACTGCAGATTTAAATTACTGTAGAATTGTTTCAAATGTCAGTCACAGTTACCTGCCTCAAGCTAAACCTACATGTGGTGATACATGAACCAGGGATGTTACTGACTTAGGCCCATGTGGCAGCTCACACAAAAACTTCTTAAGCAATTTCCTCATGTACATAGTAGTCAGTGCAACTGAGAAGAGCTGTCCCCAGAAACAGTCTCTTCAAGCATTTCAGAGACCCAGTCACAAGTCTACTTGTATCCCAGACACTACAGGATATGTTTCTCATTTGAAAGGGAACCCGTTGGCTCCTGTGGGCTTTAGCTCTTTGGGTGGTCTTGCAACTGAGAATGAGCACAATCTGGCCACCCGGGGCAGGGCAGAGCAGTACAGAGCAGAATACTGAGCGGCTGCAAAGATTCCAGGTGAATATTTTTAAAAAAACTTTCAGACACTTTTTTTTCAAGACAATTCCAGTAGAGAAGAAACATGGGGGTTCTTAGGCTTTTGAAAACTGGTAATAATTTTTTGGCCAGTACCAAGGAGAAAACTGGTTCCTGTTATGATATAGAGCTTAATTACTCACAGACTTTAAGTTTTAATTTCTTGCTGGCAAGCTGAACAAATTCTAATTTAAACTGGTTTGCTAAACATTTTTGATTGTTTAATAAATATTTAGTAAATGGTAAATGTTTAGTGAACATTTAGTAACTTGTTTACTAAACAGTTTTAATTGTGTAGTGTTAAGTAACCACCACTTTTAACTAGGCAGATGAATAAATATTTTGTGTTTCATATCTAGGTTTCAAAGGGAAGGAGCTAAAAATTACCACCTACAAAATGGGCCCTCTTTTTTTGCTTGTTTGCTGTTTAAACAAATTAATTCATTGCTTTCAGCTTTTTTTTCAGTGCAGCTTTAATTGCATGTCATCTTCAGCCATTTATGCAAAACAGTTCATGGGACAGCAATTAGGAGTCTGTTGACTTCCAGCATTCATTTTATACCCTTAATGAATGTTATCGTTGAATGCTGCTGTGTTAGAATATACCACTGAAGTCTCCATTGTGAACACCTACTGCTAAACCTAGTTGTATGTTTTTGCCAGGTCAGGGCCCACGTTAACAGTTTTGAAGAGAGGTACTTGGTATTTGAGAATCCTTTCATTGGAAAAGTGCATTTCTTTCTTTTTTTTTTTTAATAGAAATGTGAACATGTTCACTAATCGATAATAATGGATTGTTGCTAAAATCACATGCTACTCTGAATTGATATGGAATAATGAGGGAGCAACTTAATTTGTGCAAAAATAATTTGGAAATTATCAAGAATCATGAACAAATACTTTTTTTTGGAACTATTTTTGTGGCAGACCCTTCATCAAGGTAAATTCCTGTAATAGTTCTGGAGTGCACTGTGTGATGTATATTTGCAACTTTAAATAATGATTTCTTTAATAAAAACAATTAATTGCATAAGATAATGGCAATGAAATCAGACTACAAAGCCTGTGTTGTTCTACCGTGATATCAGATACTTTTGTGTTGCTGGAGTGTTACTGAAACACAAAGCCACAAAAGGACAACGACCAGCAATGCTCATTAGCTTAATAGCTAGTTTTACTAGATTGTGGCTCATGTCAGGGCTGTCTTCAAGGTGAGTTGTTGTGTGTGTCTCTTCCCAGTATAATGAGGTGTTTGTGTTTCATATTCCTTGTGTCAATTGCTGATAATTTCTTCCATTTACTTGAGATCAAATAAGCCTCAAGAGAAAGAGAGGGATGGCAACCTGGTATAGGGGCAGCTATCGCCTGCCAATGGCAGGGAGTTGGAATCAGGTGATCCTTAAGGTCCCTTCCAACCCACACTGTTCTGTGATTCTACAGAAAAGTTATGTAAAGGCCGCTTTAGCCCTTTGGCAAGTGCCATCCTCTGGAATGCAAGGGTGTAGTTTTGTCCCTCTTGATGTTTTGGAAGCCGAAGCCATAGACTTTCCACTGTTGCTTGTGAATGATGACTACTCTGAGAACAGTAATAAGATGAGCACTTATGTTTGTAGAAATTTATCTGCAGATCATGGTTCCTACCTAGGGAACAGCTTGCCTTCATGTGGCACATCTTACTGTAGAAAGCACTTCCCTGAGCATTTATGATTCCCTGTTTGTCTTCACTAGGCATGTGTTCTTTCATTCCTCAGCATATCCTTGGAAGAAAAAAAGATGCTGTAATTGCATGGAAGACCATAGAGAAATATTTTCTTTATGAACCGCTATATGAAGTATTCCTTAGAAAGAAGGGATGCAGCGGTGATATTCCCTGTTTTCATTTTCTTTAGACTTTGAGAAGCTTGTTCTTTCCGTCATGTCCCCTTGTAAAAAAAAGTGCATCTTAATGGTTTCAGACACCTTGATTTTTCTCTGGAACTTGAGGGTCTAATAAGGTTCATTTTTTTTTTACCAAATGTGCCTTATTTTGCATCCTGTCCTTTTGTTTCCATAAGTGTATCTGGCCAATAGAGGAATTGGGCTGTTTTCTGAGAAATGCTCTTCCAGCAGTGTAGAAATTTAGGTAGCCTCACATTTAGAAGAATAACAATGATATCACATAGTCAATAGGATATATTAACTCAGCAAGCCAATCATCTGCAGCAAGGAAATTTGAATATTTGGGCTTCTCCAGGATAAGGGAATGTAACTGGCTTCTAGTGAAATAGTAGGGCCTTAATCTTGCAATTAAATGCTCTTTTTGCTTTGCTGTAACTGGCCTCTCAAATAATTAATGAAAAATGCCTTATATGTCTGAAGGAAGCAACCAGATTTTCAGTTTTGAGCACTAGTGCAGAGTCCTATTGATCCCATTGCAACATAAATATTGTGGCAGAGCTGATCCAATAGTAACAACCCAAAGGTGTAGGGAAGAGGTGGACTCTGCTGGGTGATGCATGCACAGCCAGTTTATTACACAAGTTACCAGCACTTTATAGTTTACTACTCCTGGGTAGATCCACAGGCTCAAACCCCCCTGCCCCATTCCCATAGCAACACTATCAAGTCCTTGGTGGTTCCCTCTTGCGACAGCGGTGTCCTGGCTAATCATCTTTTTGCACCAGAGCTCAGGTCATGTCGTCCTCTTCATCCCATGCTTTGCCTCTTGGTTTTGCCTTGGGCTTTGTTTTGTCTCTGCTTCTTGTTCTTGCCTTGAGTTTTTATCTGTCGCGTGGCTTTCGTGGCACTAAAGCTCGTAGATCTGCACAGCTATCAACTTCCATTGCTCTCTGGCCTCTGTCACAAAGGGTATGTTTTCCTTGACTCTTACATCAGAAATACCACAAATTTGGTGCTTTTCCTCACTATCTCTTCACACCAGCTAAGGTACGAAAGTAGCGTGGAAGTTGAGCTGCTTGTCCACTGTCCAAGCTGAGCAGACCAAGTCATTCCACCCTTAAGCTCAGTGACTGTTGTGCTGTTTGTAGCCCTGTGGCAACCTGGGGGCTGTGCCTCATCCAGGTTATCTTGCTTTTGCTTTGCCAGATCCATGTGGTTGTGTGAACAGAGCACAAGTTTGTGCTCAGGTGGGATGTGAAGCAAGAGCCTTCTCCTTCAGAGCTGATGTGCTTGTGTGAGGATGGTGATGGTGTATTCATGGTGGTGTCCTGAAAACCTGGAGTTGTTTTTCCTGTTTCAAACAGTAACTGGTTTCCAGATAAGCTGATTTATTGGGTGTTCAGTAGGAATTATCTGCTTGCAAATTTTTTGCCCTAGTTGAAATATGCAGTGCCAGGATTAACATCAACAGTGCAGTGTTTGCACCATGAAACAGGAAATACAACTTCATGGCTTTATGATTCTGTTGTCTCTCCTTCTCACTTTATGCAATGTGTTTTGGAAACTTTGAGACTGATTTAATTACCATGCAGCCATTTATTCTGGACAAGTGAAGATGGTAATCATGTTTACTTTTTCAGCTTAGACGCTAGCTAC
The DNA here is from genome assembly GCA_026261815.1 of Monarcha castaneiventris obscurior. NCBI lineage: Eukaryota > Metazoa > Chordata > Aves > Passeriformes > Monarchidae > Monarcha > Monarcha castaneiventris. Next base: position 6,863,612 of record JAMPIT010000472.1, read on the forward strand.
TGCTTATGGTTTTGGTTAGCACTTTCCATGGAACGGAAATTAATGACAGAAAACATTGTTCCTTGTACTTTTGCTGAAATGATTTTTTGCTGCATAGCACTTAGTGTTCTGCTGGCCTGCTAATTTCTCATTTGTGAGTCTTTCTTCCCTTCAGAAACAAGACATTTATAAAGTAAAGAAATATGTTTCGGTTTGATTACTAGAGGTTAGTTAAAGGGAAAAAATTACGAAATAATGTAAAGGTGTGGAGGGCTGTGAGCCCTGGACTCAGGAGTCCTCTGCCCTCCCTTGGAGGAGAGAAGCCTGAGGGCAAAAGGACTCAGAGATAAGAAACCTCTTTCTAGGTTACAGTGGCAAAGTGAACCACCCCCAGCATGCCTTGTTTCTGTAGGGTGATACCTTGTATCTAGTTGGTAAATTGGAGTCTACCCCACCCCCTGCCTTTCCCATAAAAAGGCCCCGGGCCTGCCCTGAATCAGGGCGCTGCTGTCCCTGGCCTCCCCTTCCCAGGAACTGCTGGACAATAAAGCTGCCTCTGTGGCACTGCCACACACGGCTCCTGTCTCTCTGTCCCCGAGCTTGCCTCGGGTGATCTCACACAGAGCTGAACCACGAGAGCTGGAATCACCTGTAGCTGAGAAATGGCTACACTTGCTGAGATCACCGCTGTGCAGGGAGGCTGCCTTGGCCCCTAGAGGAGCTGTTCTTTGCAGGACACGCTTTCTAGGAAGGTCCTGGATTACTGGTGCTTGACCAGCATCAGACCCCCCTGTGACATAAAGGTAGAAAAAGGCAGTCAAGAAACATTCCCTTAATGTCAGTGGAGCCATGGAAAATGTCTTTAATTAAGTTAGGAGATTTGGTCACTTTCAAGTTGAGCAAGAGGAGTGAGAAAAGAGCAGAAAAGGCTGGGTTTTTTTAGCAGATTTGGCTTCCTGACACTTCTACATCTTATGTTGTGACTAGAGGCCTCTGTTTTTCAGGACTTAGATTTCAGCAATTTCTTACATACATTGCAAGTGTATTCCATGGGCCTGAATTTGGAAACTCGGGTTTCATGCAAGCCAGAGATTATGCCCAGACCAGAATTATAATGCATTCAGGAGTTCAAAAATGATTTAACTTTTCTCAATAGACATGAGAATGACAGGTGGGTCTTGACTTGGAAATGAACAGAAGCCCATATTCAGTTATTATAGTAGGTATATCGTGGTACTCCTGCATACAGCCACATGAACTTTCTTCTGATATATGGGAAGTAAACTCCTCTTTATCAGTCTGGGAAATTACATGAGTTGGAATAAAAACTAGGTTAGCATGAAGGAATAGAGCTACACTATGCATGGCTTCAGGGATTTCAGGAGGCTATCTGACTCTTGCATGGTTTTTCCATCTTGCCAGGTAATCTTGGGAGAATATATGAAGAATGCTCAAAGACATCTTAAATTAAATTCCCACAAATTATTTTGGGAAGTATTATTTGATAAGCAACTTATTTAATAAACGAATTACTTATTTGCTTTTCTTACTTCAAAGGCAACTTGCTTTCAAACTTTACAGCTTTGTAAAGAGTAGTTTAATATCTGTAGGAAATTCTTTGTCTTCTGCAAATAGTGATTTCAAGAGTTAGAGGGCTGTAGATGTGTTTTGACTTCACCCAGAGTGAAAAGTAGTTTTGTGTTTTATAATATTTCTCCAAATGGAAACAAAAACGAGTGTAAATCATAGACTCATGGATGAGTAGTTTCTTTGTAGAGAAATGCATGGACAAGAAGCATGTCTTGTACTGGGAACAATACTTTGTGCTTTCTGTTGCCGTTATTTGCATAGTAAAAACTGAATCCCATTAGAAATAATTCTGGCAAACAATATTAGGCATTCTGTATTTATTTCTACAAAATGAAAATATTTTTGCATAGCATCTTTATAGGAATGCTTGCTATTAATATTACTTTAAAATGATGCTCATATATCAGACAGTGTTTTATCTATGCATGTCGAATTCTTTTCCACCCTACAACAACATTTCTCTAAAGGCACAATATCTCTTGTCTATATAATGAAAATGCATTGGAGTGGTACTGAAAGTAGAATCTTTAGATTATAAGCCTAAACTCTCTTATGACTCTCTAGGTAGTTTTTGTTCTGTGATGAGTTTACTGAACAAGGGAAACAGGGAAATGCATCTCCAGTACAGCACTTTTTTATGTATTATTTAGTTCTGCACTGATAATAATGAGAGAATTAGAAAAGCTGTTGGGATGAATTTCTGACTCCAACCAAGCCCATGGCACTTTTCTCAGCAACTTCAGTCAACCCAGGCTTCACCTTCCAGGCTTAAGTCTTTGAGTTTGCCTTTTAAGCAGGCTTCCTGCTTTGTATGCTGAACATTTGTTCCTAAGGCAACTGCATCCAATTACACCTACCCATTCAAGGTCTTTATTATATGTTCCTGAGCACTACTGAGGAGCTCAATTTAAATTATAGAATAATTATTTCTTTTAATAGATGGGCAATTTTAAATTTCTTTAATCTTAAACTTGGTGTTTAGTTATTACTTAATGGCTTATCCCAACATGGGTAGAATGTGTCTACAGAAATTGAGAAGAGACCACTCTTTCTTCCCATTGCCTAGAAAACTGACTACCAGAGCCCCAGAGCTGAAAGCAGAGTGAACATATAGACAATTGTTTGCTGTTTTAGGTTAGGAGTAAAGGATTGACACTTCTAACAGGGCATGCTATAGAAGCAACACTAGAGGAGAAAAAAGTCCTTAAACAGGTCTGTTACCAATAGAAAATATGTATTGCCCTAAGCTCAAACTCCCACATTTTTTGCTAAATAATAAAACATTGTTCATGTCTCTCTGCTTCAGATGAAGACAAAAAATCTGTCTGAACTAGAGTGGGGGTCACTGAATGGGTCTGAGGCAGAAGCCTTTTAGAACAGTAAAAGAAAAGCATTCCACTTCATCATTTGTATAAGCAGCAGTCTGAAAGCCAGTTAGGTTTTGACAGCCCTGACTCAGTCAGGTGAGGAATAAGAACATATAAACCCGGAACTCCTTGCAAATGTAAACGAAGTATGCAGTGGGATGGAATTGCAGTGTTCTCAGAGAAATTTGAAATGCTAGAAATAACAAAATTTTGTACATTCAGCTTAGGTTTTTGGTGGTGGTGGTGTTGCTGTTTAATTATCCCACCACAAAGCCATATGTGTAATGGGCAGGATGTGGCTTGGAGAAACTCCGTGGTAAAGTTTAAAATCTATCTAATGAAGCTGTTTGAGTTAGTGCATTAACCTCTTATCTCTTTATTTTCAGAGGCCAAAATTGTTCCATCTTCATGTTGGTAAAACTGATAGAAGCTAAGAGGAATTTTCCCAAACTAAAACCAATAACTAATGACATGAAGGAATACTGCAGTCCTGAAGGGAATTGAGGGTTCTGGTCTGACTCTGTAATAGGTTTGTGAAAGCTGTGCAGTTTGGCAAGCTTGGACACTCTTAAACCTCCAGAGAGTCCCAGAGCATGCTCACCAAAGTATTTTTACAAACATAACATGCTGTATCACAAGGCTAGAGTCTCTTGCTAATTGAACATGTTCTACACTTTTCAAATGGAAGTGCAGAGTGACTGGATCTGGTCCCAGCTTCTAGCTGAGAACATTTGTGTTGCAACTATCTATTGATATAAACATGTATAGAAAATCCCCTTTCAGCCAAGAGCATTCCCCTTGTGAACGCCTGGTGACTTCTTGTTTCCTTCACTTTTTTCCGTGCTGAAGGCAATTAGACAGTTGGTATTTTTGATCCTCCAATTATCTATGAGAAAATAATCCTTCTTATGTATGCTGGCTGAGGACAGCATGGGAGCAATGAAACTGCCTTTCTCTCTGAAGCAGTTCAAAGCAGGAAGAGGTAAAACAATCTCAAATGTTGAGATAATTAGGATCCTGAAACACTTTCTTGGAGGGAGGTTTGTGGAACCTATGCATGGCCAGTTGTAGGAATTGTAGCAGAGAAATAAGAGATCAAGGTGAAGAGGCATAAAATACACTGGATATTAAGTGCTCTAGCTGAATTACTTGCACTGTAGAATAATTGGAAGGTACAACAAAATCAGCACCTTGCAGAAAGGCTTCTTCTACTTGAGATGTATAGCTCTCAGTTAGTTCAAGGTTAAGACAGTTGCACTGTAATCTGCTTTGTGTAACGGCAGCTGATTTTACTAAGGGATAAGTGGTTATATAAATCTCAGCTCAGTGTTGAAGCTGGTGAATTTCACTGACGAATTTCAATAACCAACCTTGCAAGTCTGATCTTTCTTGGGTTTTCTGTTGCTGTTGATTTATTTCCCAATTGGCTGAATCATTCTGTCATCTCATAAGGATGATTTCATTTGATATTTTTGTTTTAGTGTTAAAATGAGAGCAATTCTCAACCATTACATAATTCAAATACTATATCTCAAATAATTTTGCATTTATAAGATTTTGGGATTAACTAATGAATGGAATTTAAACATTGTATTAGTTATGATAAGGTAACACTTCAGGCATTTCGTCATTGAAGAAGCATTTGGACAAAGCCCTTAATAATATGCATTAACTTTTGGTCAGCCCTCTGAAGCTGGCAGCTGGATGAGATGACCATGGTAGGTCCTCTCTTTTCCTACTCTTCATCTTTCATAATTTTTTTATGCTACTGTCACACCATTAAAATATTAAGAACCTTGTCCAGTAACCAAAATAATAGTTGAAGACACCCATGGATGTAATTACAGCATCATGCATCTGCTTTGCAATTGAAAAATAGGTCTTTAGTGGTTTTATTCAGTTAAATAATGAGGAAGCTGTATTTCATTGGAGTTACTGAGTTGTATGAAAATGTCACTGCAATTATTTGATACACAAGTTTCAAGCCTGCAAAATTACATATGAGTAACTTAAACTGTGCAGAAGCTGTGTGACTAAAATAATTTGTTTGTATGTATTAGCTTTGAGGTTATTAATTATTTGTATTGCCCCAAGTAGTTGGTTTTAGCCAACAGTGAATGCAGAACTTTTTCAAAAATACTAATTTAGTATTCTTCACATCATATAATTTTTATTTGTCTATGGTAATTATAGCTATCTAGAAGATTGCATAAATACTCTCATATATAAATTTTAAGTAAATTTTTGTGTAGATAGACCAAATGTTTTTTTTGGTGCAAACATAAATAATTCCATGCACTGTCAAAATACTTGTGTTCTCGTAGTCATTTTGTCCTTTTCAACGTAATCACTGATCTGTGCTTTAATTTTTTTCAAGTCTGATCTTGTCATTTTTACAGAAAGTAATATAATCCAACGTAATTTGCGTGTGCTGAGCAATTAAGCTTGACAAAAAGGTCTGTCTATGAGGAAAAATTTTTGTGACAGGGTTTCTTTGTGGTTTATTTAATACAAATTAGAATCAGTATAAATTAGTATTTTGTTGGTTGTTTGACTTCTCTCAGAAAAATGTATTTCTTCAGGTAATAATTCTGAGTGAGCAATTAGACATTGTTGCAATTTGTTGAGAACTTAAGTCTTTGATACCTTGTTTGTAAGCAGCACCGTTTCCTTAAGCATAAAATCCTCTTCAAACCAAATACATCATTCTTTTTATTTACATTGGTTCTCTGTTGACTTTAGTGAAGTAAAGTACTAATTAAGCAGTACAAGCTCCTAGAATACAGCTTAAAACAAGTAGCTTGGAAAAGACAAGTAAAGGCAATTATCAGTTGTAGGGTTTGGGGAAAACAGCATTAAATTTTCAAATGTCTCTCTGAAGAAAAATTATAATTTGGATGCCCTGGATCCCAAATGCAGCATGTGACAAGAAACTGTAGCTACTTTTTCCTGGTGTTTTTGTTTTGTTTGTTTTGTTTTGAGATTTTTTGTTTGGGGTTTTCTTGTGGGTCAGGTTTTTGGAAAGAGAAAAGATTTTGTTACTCACAAGTCTTATAGACTTGTAGAATGTACAAGATGTATAGTCTCTTGTATGGAACACAACTTTTCTTGTTCTATATAAACATCACTTAAGGGGCAGCCATCTTTAAGTAGCTGCTATTAACCACACTTCATTTGCAAGTGTTCAGCTGCAATTTGAAGAAAGAGCATGGGGGGAGAGGGAGAGAAATTAATCCTACCTGCTGGGAGGTGTCCTGTGGGAAGCCTTACAGTTGCTTTCTGTTTTCCAGCCAGGTCATTCTCTTACTCAAAGCCCTCAACTTCTTCCTTTCTGCACTCTCTACCCCATTTACCACTTCATTTGTCTTTTCCCTCAACTACTGATGATTTTTTTTCCTCTCCTGTTTAGGTTTCTTACCTGTCGCGGGGAGGTCTCTTTCATTTTCTAACAGCCAGTACTGGTCATGTATAGATAAAGACCAGACCTAAAAGAAAAGGAAATTCAGAAACTCTAACAACATTCTGGACACTGATGTGCGAAAAACAAAAACTTGCTAATATGTTCCGAATTTTCTGTGGGGAACACAAAGAGAGAAGGTGGGCAATGCTAGAAAGGCAACTCTCAAAGGAATTGGGGGAAAATGGCAAAGGGGGAGGCTGGTAAATCATCAGTTACACCAGTTAATTTTAACATTTAAAATGAAGGAACATAGGTTTCTAAATAGAGATGGGGTTTCCCGTTGCTTTATGATAGGATCTGTACAACTCCTGGGCATCAGTGCAAATATTATGAATGTAAAGTAGTATCTATTCTGCAGAGGAATATATGCCCCAATCTGTTTGTGTGTAGCCAGTCATCTCTAAGAATGAAATGTTAGTAAATTGTATTGAAGCCCTCTGCCTCCTTTAAACCAGCATTTCTGGAGAGCTGGACAAACTGTCTGACCTTCCCTTACAGCTCGTGCAGGTGAAATGAGAAATGTCAGTTCACACAGCAAATGTCACATAACTCACCTGAGTTCTGGTTTTGATAGTCATGATGTGCTGGACGATCCATATGCATATATATGGCAGTTAACAAAAACGATTTTGGCAGTAACAGAGCAACAGGGATAAAATATGGAAATCGAAGGAAAACACACTGAATCAATTCACTAAGTAAAAAAATTAAAGCAAAATAAAACACAAAGTGAAAGAGATTTTTATGAAAGTGTAAGAGTACGTGGGTGAGATGCCATATGGAGCATTGGGTTGCGGGCAGCCAAATTTGCATCTGGTGTGAGCTCTGTGAAAACTTGTAAGGAAATAAATAGGATAAGAAAGACATTGAAGAATAGGAAAGGCAGGTCATGCAAGTTTCAAACAGGTCTGAAGAGCTAGAACTGGGAAGAAAACTAGGCTTCTCTTCTGTTGAAAATCTCAGAAGCGTCAAGGTTTCTGGTATGTTAATACATTTGTTATACTCTTATTTAAATAGATTATGAGCTCAAACATTAACACATGAACTGATTGCAGCCTGAACAAGTTTTGTTAAAAGGTGACTACTAGTAGGGCTATATTGCAATTGTACTCTTTTGTTTTGTAGGTAGGCAGAAAGAAAAAAGCAACTTTATCTGAAATAACCAAATGAAAAAAACCCACGCAGTCTAATATCAGTCAAAAATTGCATTTTCATATAGCCATATAAGGACTTAAAGATAATATTAAGAGGATTCCTTCCATGCAAACATTTCCTTCTCTCTGTACTATATCCTAAGCATCTATAATAAACAAAAATGGTCAGATCTTAGTTATGCTTTTTTCTCGCCTTGTATTTTTTCCTGACTTAGAAATTTGTTGGCCAGCAAACTCAGCTGTTCATGATAAGGGACAGAGGAGAGAAACATCTTCCATTGAAAATAGATTTTGAGGGCAATGAGGTACAATTGAGTGGTCTTAGAAGATGCAGTAGGGTCTGTTCTTTTCTATGGACATTGTTTAGACTTGTATCAGTCCAGGATAACAGGAATGCAGAGAATGGGGTAACATATTGATGTGGTCTGTGCTCTAGAAGTGGTTTGTACTGGGAAGTTGTCTGAGAAAGGTACCCTTCCTTTCCAGATAAATTGTTCTTGGCAAAGTAACACTGGAATCTACAGTTCTCTCTCCCTCCTTTGCTTGGTGGCTGAGCCTGTCCATATGCAACATGCCACATATCTAAATCAAGATTTTAATCCTGATGTTAGAGTGCTCTGTGCTTTCCATTGATTTAAATACAAATATGATTCTCACACATACAAACCAAGTGCATGTGTGTGCCGTGTTAGCAGCCAGTGCTGTTGGGCTTTTAGTGTTACCTTGGTGAAATGTGTGTCCCTGAACAGAAACTGTTATGTTTTATCAGAAAAAGTACAAGAGAACATTATGTAGTGATCCCCAGTGACACATTTGGGTGGTTTCTTTGTTGACTGATTGTTCTTGCAATTCATTTCCCCCCTCCCTTTATAATAATTTAATTAGTTCGCTTATATAAAGCCCATTGGTTTTGCACTGAATTTATTGTCTCTATCCCAGCTATGGATTTGTTCACCTAAGGCATTTTGCAAAAATCTTAATTTAGCCTTTTCTACAGTTGCAGCAATGAATATTGTAGTCTGACAACCAGTTATTTCAACATGCATAGAGCGTTCCTTGAGTGGTGTTCATAGAGAAATGGAGAAATTAGTAAGGGAGTTTGACAGAAAGTCTATGTACTATGCTTTTTACCTGGGCAGAAGAAATAAGGCAAACCTCTTTAGGGAAAAACAGAGGAAAGGCATTAGGAAGGAAATTAGTGCTATTTTCCTATGACTAAGCTGTTCTGCTAAGAAGTCTGTAAGCACCCACAGTGTACTAAGATCCCTGTTTTGGGTGCTCAGTGGAATTCAGAGGCAGATTTCTTTTTTATTTAGAAATTGGAATATGCACTGAAAATTTATTTCAAAATACTGGAAATTTTTGTGTTGTGCATGACTCATAATGTTGAGCGGGTGTTGGATAAAAGTATAATTTGAAATAATGTGACAATACAGTTATAATGAGAAAGTTTGAATTCTTATTCAGTAAGGTTTAGGGTCCACAAACAGGATACTGTAACCAGAAGACACCACAATTACACTGCTAAGCCCCAAATCAGATGTGCTTTTTCTGGGCTGGTACACTCCTGCTAATTTTTACTTTCTAACACCTAGACATAAGCCCATTACCTCTTGCAGCACTTCTTTCCAGTAACTCCTTTTACTTGAGGATAGAAATACATGAATTGCCATGGTCGCTCTGAGTTAAATTCCATCTAATTGCTATTTAGCTTTCAAGAGAGAGCAAGGTTAGGCAGGTTTGAGAAGGTATTATGAGAGAACCTCTCCAGAAAATTGCTGTTAGTTTTCTGCGGGTCTTTTTGGGGGGGTTTTGGGGTTTTTTTTGGGTTTTGCTTTTTTTTCCTGATCCCTTAGAGTTAGCTGATAAAAATAGGAGTTCACATATTTAAATTCAGGTTTTGAATGTTTTGGCAGGTGGTGTCTTACAGGTTCAGATAGTGTCTTAAAATAATCTAACAGCTTGCCTATGTATATTTAAACTGCAAAATAGAATATACTGTGCCAGTTATGATGAATTATATGGAATAATTACCTTTGGCCATGCAAATTACAGTGGACTTTATTGATTTGAATGTCACTGATTTACTTCAGAATTCCCAAATACCTGACAACGTAACACAGTATTGAATGGTAACAGGAAGCTGATAATGAAATTGTTTTGCTAAGCAGTAAAAATGCCTAGCTACCAAAGTAACAGTGAAAAAATATCAGAACATGATGTCATCCCACCTTATGCCATGTGTCTTAGAAACAAACTTGTCTGAAATGGGGACACAAGCAGGTGAACCAGATAAAGGAGTATAACCTAAAATATTTCTATGTCTTAAAAGTATAAAAAGTAGCTGCACTGATGCCACGTTCCACACAGTTTTGATGAAGGGCAGGAAGATGGAAAAAGTAATTTTTAATTTTCAAAAGTATCATCAGAAGATAGACTTATTTTCTTCTTGGTTTGTTTCTCAAATTAAATTGTATGTATTTTTTTGTGAAACCAGAAGGCCTTTACAAAAGTATAAGCACAGTTCAGTTGCATAAGCATTCATCCCCATTGAGTAAAAAGTGAGCTGGTTGCATACTCAGACTGTTGAAAAGTGCAAAAGATCTTTGAATGTAAAGTGTAAATAAAAATTCGCTTATTCTGTTTCACAGTATCATTCTTGTGCAAGTTTGTCTTTAATGGAATTCAGATTTTCAGTTATTGCTATCTACATCTCACTTGCATCTAAATGTATTTAGCATGTTATACCTAAACACTTTCTCTCATGCTAGGTTTTTTCACATACTGGAACCACCTCTTGAAAGTTTCTCCTACATGTTATCTAAAAAGACCTCTAACCTGATAACAGGTATTAGTTTTGAATATTGCCCCCAGCTGGTCCAGGCATAAGGTATATTTTGTGATTTTTGCCACTGTGTTTCCTCCCCAGACCAGTTCTCTTTGTCCCCTTGTTATACCCTCCTTTGATCCTGTTTATTTTGTTCTACTGGGGGAAAGTGCTCTAAATAATAATTTTGTTACTGATATTGATGGACCCAGCGTAGGTGGGTTCTGAATGTTACCACAATATAAATGTTAATAAGTTATGCCCACTGACTGTAATGCCAAGGGTTGGTGTGTTTCTTGTCTGACATGGGGAGGCTGCAGACCTGCAAACCAGTCAAGTGACATATGTTGTGACATGGCTGGGAAGGAGGGACTGTGTGTGGTTTGTTATTTAATGGGAACTAGCTCATAGAGTCAGACAAAGCATTTGGGTTCTCCCGGTTTTGCTGGAAAAAAGACATCTGTATTAGTTGCATAAATGTTTTTCTTTTCTTTAACAGAAAAAGGTAATTGAGAGAACTTTCCTGTTTATAACATCTATAAATATGAGATGTGGTGTTTGGATTTGCTGGAGAAGTTTGTTAGAAAATGACTCAAAGAGGAATGCTATTCTCTTTCCACATGTGTCCTGCAGGGTAGTTTTGGACCTTTACATGCCAGCTTGGGTGACCTGTAATAATCACACTCTGAGGTGAGTGACCTCAGACTAGGGGCAGCCTGGATCTTTCAGGTGCACACTGTTCCACAATTTGGATCTTTTACAAATTTTTAAAATCTTTTTTTCACTGATTCCAAGGTGACTAATGCATTCAGAAAGATTACATCATATTAATTACCAAGAAGTATTTGACAAGTTATGTTCCTTCCCAGGGTGGAAGTGTGAAGTGCAGGAACATAAATCAATAACGTCAAGCCTTGTGCAGAACAGGCTGAGATAGGAAGTGACTAGAGGTGGGATAGACAATAGTCTTATTTTGTTATAAGCAAACTAAAGTCATCTCTGAATGGAAGTTCAGGAGGAAGGGAACGACATTCAGCACTGTTCTTGGCGGTGATTTTTCTTAACACCTGGTGAGTTAACCTGTCAACAGATATGTGCAGGGAACGGTGACAACCCAGAGAGGGAAGTGAGCAGCTTGAGTGATGGCCTCTTCCCTCTCTGGTTACTGTGGCTGATATCTCCCTCATGTATGGTTTTTCCCATTATTTAATTCTTTTATGCATTCCACAGAAAAGGGAGCATACTGCACCAGGAATGAACCTCTGAGAGAATTTCTGTTCTTGGTGTTGATGCTTCTGCAGTATGATGGTATCTGCAAGGAAGGTGTTCTCTCTTGTTCTGTCAGGCTTAACTATCCTCTGTATGATACAGTGGAAACAGGTATTTTTCACTTCGTGGTGGTCTTTTTCGGGAGGGATATATCTGGTGAAGCAACTTATAAAGTGATGAAATTATGTTTCAATTCAGGAGTATTCTGATGCAGCAATTGAGTGTTGGAGGTTCCAGTGGTCTGGACAAAGCAAGCAACTTTGATTAGTAGCATTGCATGGCATTTTTCCCTTTTTACAACAAGAATGAGATTTGCAAAACCCTGAATGCTGGCATTTCCCATTTTTTTGGAGGCTGTGTATTATGCATCTCACTTGCATCTTTGGAAGTTTATTGAATTGCCTCACATTCTTAAATGAAATTAAATCATTCCTCAACTCCAGCAGAGTGGGATTTTGTTTCAATCCTAGAATTGTTAGTGATGGGCATGGTAAACTGCAGTAATTTTTCTTTATGCAGATAGATAAATATATAACATTATTCAAAGGGCTATGGAAAAGTCTCAAAAGTGAAGCCTAATTCTGAAAATTTTGGGGACTTTATGCCTTATACATTATAATCTATTCAGATAGTTCCAAGTGAGTTTCTAAAACTGATCAGTGTAACAGCTTTGTTTGCTGCTGAAGTGTTAAGAAATGCCAAAAGTGAAAGAGGCAGCAGTCCCTGGCTGTTTAACCAGGACTTCATTTTTCGAATGGCTGAGCCCACTTTTGGTATTTGTCATCTATTCTGGAGGAGTGGAAAGAATTTTCTCTTGATTGAATAAATCAAATGAGTAAGTTTGGAAGCTGAAGATCATATTGCAGTAAGAATTTTCTTTTCTGCTGATTTTGATTTTGTTGGTTTTTTTTTTTTTTTTTAAAGATGTACTAGCTCTCTAGGTTCCTCTTCAGCCTCCTTTTCTCCAGTCTAAAAAATCCCAGTTTCCTCATCCTCTTCTCATAAGGCTTGTGCTCAAGATCCTTCACCAGCTCTGCTGCCCTTTTCTGGGCATGCTCTAGCACCTTCCATCTCTAGCAGTTCTCCTGGATAGCCCCACAGTGTGATGGGACCCCAGATGAAGAGTGGATTTATATGAGTGTAAGGGGAAAAGAGCCAACCAGGAGTTGAAAAGAGCAGTTGGGAGTCTGTGGAGGAGCTGGCAGAGAGGTTGCAGCCTGGTCCCCATGTGCTGAGGGCTTGCTTTGGCCACTGGGGGGGTTTCTCTCAGAGCTCCCATCACCTGTGCTGTGAATGTACTTGGGCAACTGCCCCATGCAGGGACTCTTCAGTTCCAGTCCCCCATGGCTGTGGAGCTACCCCAGGGCACGTCCTGGCCCGCTCTGGTGCCTGCTGGGGCTGAGGCATCAGTTCATGTCCAGGTGGGACATAAGAAAAGGAAATGGTGTGAGCAGAGCACGACCCTACAGAGCTGTTTCCACAGAGCTGCTCAGAGGGAGCTCTCAGGACTTCATGCAGCTCACTGAGGAGGAGTGTGGGTGGTGTGCAGGCAGACTCACAGGGCAGAGGTTGATGTTGCTGCTAGAGCTGGGTGTGACAGTGGTTGAGGTGACTTTGCCTGTCCGTGGGCTTCCTGAGATAGAGAAAATGGTTGTCAGATCCAGGGCACCCCTCATCTGCTGGAGCTAGCAGTGGGAATGCTGGTGGGGGTTTGCCCTATTAGCCTCCACACTAACACCCTCTGCCAGCCTTGCTCATTTAAACCATAGCCTTCTGTCTTCTCTTTAAACTGGAGTTAAAGTAATTTCCCTTCTCTTGAATACTTGTCTTTTTACATGGTCCTGCCTGATCTTCCATGGGTTAAAATTACTGGATTGAAGAGTGAACAGTGAAGTCCAAGGGTAAAACAGGTTTTGTTTGTATACCGTCCAACCTTCATAACCTATCCATCTCAAAATGAAATCAGTTCAGGATTTCTTTAATCTTCTGCTCCTTTGTTTGTTCGTTGGTTTTGTGGGCTTTTTGTCCTGCTGTCTATGTAGGAATGACCAGGAAGACCAAGGCTGGGTGTTTTGATTGAAGGATCCTCTGAAGTACTGCAAGAATTTGTTCACAGTGTGAGCTTATCCCATCCATTGTCATGAGTTTATTTTAAACAGGTTTAAGCAGAAATGAAAAATAAACAAAGAATTTTAAATAACCTGACTTAACATCCTTTCTCTTTAATGAGAACACACCAAGTCAGAAGCCACTAGGCTTTATTCTGTCATGATTCCACATGTTCATTATTTTTCAATTATCCATCAAAACCTGAGGTATCTACAGTTATTTAACACGAGGAGAAACACTCTTCATATCTTTTATTTAACATTCCTTCTAAGCATCCTTCATTCTTTGTACAGAGAGAATAAAAGACACCAGCTTTTTTTTTGTTTGTTTGCTTTATGCTGTGTTAGTCATCTTTTAGGTTCTTCTTGTCAGTATCTGAAAATGTTTCCTTTCATTCCAACTTGTGCAGGTGATTTCTTTTTTATTGGTATTATTATTATTATTATTTTTCCTTCCTTTGGTAAGAATAGTTCTGTAGGTAAGTGTGGATGCTGTTTTTCAGGTCAAATACCTTATTTCATTCTGGCTTTCTCTGGAATTTTGAGACCCTACTAATGCTGTTTGTTGGCTAAAGCAGTAAATTTTAGCAAACATTATTTGGACACGTTACTGCAATGCTTTGTGAACAATGAGAAAAGTTTGGTTTCTGTTGAAAGGTATGGTACAGTTTGGATGCAGTTATCAATATTTCTGGTGATTGCTTAAGTATATTTAACTATGTGGCATATCTTTAATATTTCTATACTGCTTAGTTGTAAATTATTGTTATTGTCTTTAATAGGAAAAGAAAAAATGCCATAGAACAGTTTTATCTAGTTAACTTCTATAGTTTCTCATTAAATTAGTTGTCATTTGTTCCCTTGGTTGCTAAATAACTGTTGATAAATTAACTGTAACTAGGTTTATCTGACATCATTTTTTTTCCTTTTTCCTTTTTTAATATTTCTGCTCTGTTGCTATATTTTGTAATTTTCCTAGCACCTCCTGTCTGACTGCCTCTGCATGTTTCCATCTTATGTAAAGCATCTGTAATTTCATTTTCATTAAGCACATGGATACCCAGCATATCAGGTCTCTTTTTAATTAACAGGGGAAGACATAATCATCTCTAATTGTAACAGAATTTTTAGGTGCTCTATTTAATCACTGAAACAAAAATAAAATTTAATTTAGACATTCACCTGGAAGTTCCTATATATTGCTTTTTTTCTTCTTCTCTTAGAATAATCTCAGTTCTTCCTTACGTTTTTCCTTTAATGCCTTAAAACTTTCGGCTTACTAGATAGCTGTATTATTATTGTTGCTGTGGTTGTTTTAGGGTTTTTATTCCACAGTCAGTGTTATATGCATAAAGTGATTTTGTTGTGAAAGCTGTTAGGTATGTGCCCAAATTAGTGCTCTTGATGCTGGTGGATCTTATGCATTATGTGCACTCTTCTTTTGCAGTCTTCCTGCTTGTCTTTCCTTCAGAACCTGCATCTGGCTTGGAGATGTTGTAACCTGTAGTCCCAATACAACTGTGCTGTTAATGCAACCAGAAGGTCTGACCTGCATGTCAGGTGCTGGATTCTAAATGACAGATTTGCTGCAAAGGACTGCTGGTGCCACTGTGCTGTCCCAGCAGTGCTATTCTTCACAGTTTGGGGTTTTAATAACATAACTTAATTGAATATTTATCAGAGGCCCACGCAAACTATTGTGTAGAACTTCTGTGATTAAGTTTTAGAAATTGTGAAATCATCTGCTTCAAACAGTGTAAAAGGATTGTTTATTTTTCATATCTTAACATTGTTTTAATACGAGTAGGCCAAAGGGATGTGGAGGATGTAGTTCTGTGGTACAGACAGGTTACATTATTGACAAATTGGGTTTTGCTGGAATTTGTATGGTGGTTTTTTGTTTATTTAGTGTTTGGTTGGTTGTTTGTGGTTTGTGATTTGTTTTCTTTTTTAATATTATTACATTGGTACTTGTGAAGGTACCATTACATTGATACCTGTGAAGGTGATAACCTAATTGGTTAACAGGATATGATTAATGCTGTAAGAGCCACAATTTTAAAAGAGCAAAAGTGCAGTTTTTCTTTGGTTGACATGTTACCAAAAGATAGGAAATCCTGTCTTAAAACGAATGAGATCTTTTTTTATTAATCTGAAATTTAGCACAGGGTCTCTGCTTAAATGGGGAGAAATATTGGAAAAAGTAATATACTGCTAGTACAGCTACAGTTTTAACACTAATTCTACATAACATTGGCAGGGACAGTAAGTAATATAAAAATACCAAAACAGCTTAGAAATATGGACAGAAGTAAAAGCTGAATTTGGAAAGCTGCTAAGTCACATCCACACTTGCGAGAGTTTTACTTTACGCAGTTTCCAAAAGAGATTTTTCAACATAAGTATTTGTTAGAAAGAGAAAATGCCTGTGACACAGTGATGCTGAGGGCCATCTGACAGTAGGAAAAATACTGTAGACATGAATTTATAATGGGATATACTGATGTAGGAAAAGGTGGCTTTTCATGCATCGTCATCCCCTCCTGGCAAAAGGGCAATTGAGGCAATGAGGAAATTGAGCTACACATATGCTTAGTTTGGTTCTGGGTGCCATCTCCTTGGTATATTGTCAAACTTGAGTGAACCCAAAGGAAAAAATATCTTTTGTATTAGATGGCTGGAGGGGGCCATGTTGTAAGAGAAGAACAGCAGAAATTAATACAGTATTTAGCTTGCTTAAAAAATAAAAGAAGGGACAGAAGCACAACACATGCTTAATTTAGCATTCATGTCTCTGGAAATAGTAAAGGGACAATGATTCTGCTGGTTTTTTACATAGATTATCAGAATCAGCACTGTCTGAGACAAACACACTCAGGAGCATAATTGATGTGCTTTTCTGGCTGTGAATCATCAGACCTTCTGGAAGAAAATGCTTGGAGAGGTCTTTCTGGAGTTGTACATCTTTGGTTTGTTAGCAGTCACCACATCAATTGTAATGCAGCTACCGAACCTTCATTGTGCAAGAAATTGCCTTAAGGAGTTGATGTGTACTACCAATGGCATCATGCATTTAAACATGGCATGTTTAAAAAATAGATGCTGCTCTGTTTGCAGGTACATAAATAAGTTGTACCTTCTGCAGGATCTTGTAAGTTATTAAAAGGCAGTGTGAGGAGTAGAAGCTAGGAGAGATTTATATCCAGGTGACATGAGCTGAAATGGATCAAGGACACTGAAAGCCTGAGCAACTCAAGAAAAGAGTGAGTCTCCCTACACACTTGCTGCAAATAGCTAAGCTTGCTTTGTTTTCCAGGTCATTTAGGTTAATTAATAAACAATTTTTAGCCGTAGTCATGACTGATGGCATACTCTGAGGTTGACACCAGATATTATTCTTACTGCAACATTGCAAAGACTCCCAATCACTTTAGCTCACTTCCTAATAGACAAATATTGCTGTATATACTAGGCAGTCCAGGTGCTCTTAAGATATTTGAGTATTCTATCAAAGATGTCATAATCTCTAATCTTGTGAGTTACATCAGAAATAATTTCTTAGAAAAATTAAGGATGTAGTCAAAAACATTCATGTTTGTTTTTTTGAGGTAATCTGTGTCTAGCAGACTTTCTCCTTTCTGAAGAAGTTTTAAAATAAAATGTTTAGTTTTTAGCTAAAATATATTCCTTATCAATGGCTTTAGTTTTTAATGCAATATCAAAGCTGAACTTTTAGTTATGTTTTAAAATGTTGGCTTTGCTATAATAGAGAATCTGTTGTGCATGATTGTAATTAGAATGTAATACAATAGTGGAGAATTCTAAGGCCAATCAACTGAGATCACATAAAATTGACTTTTTCATGCAGTCATTACATATGCCTATTTTTTGCCTTCCTATTCTTTGGGGAAATTAGACTTTATATTTTATAAATAATTTGGAAATAATTTAAAGAAGTATTTTTCTTGAATCTTACTCCATTTGTTTCTCTTTCTCCTAAGGTCTTCCTTTGATAAGATTTTGGTGTACTAATGTTTCATGTAGGTCAATGAAGTCACATCCTGAAATCTTTTTTCTCTTATACCCTATATGAGATGTTTTGAAACATTTGCTTTTTCTTTATTTTTTGTGGATTGTGTGAATCTGACTTACTGTGCACTACAGTGGGCTTGTAGGTAGAAGACCTGTCATATACTACACAACACAGCAGGGAAAATGTCAAGAAGCTTTGGTGTCCTGCATCATCTTGGAAAGCTTAACAGGGAAGATAATGGTTCTTACAGTTTCTTACTTTGATCTACTTTTGTCCCCATAAACGTCAGTGGTAGAATTCTCCTGGTTTCAGAGCAGCCAACACCAAGAGCTATAAATGTGCAGAAAGGGGCTGTCAAAAGCACTAAATAAACACAATAGGCTTAGCTTAGTGCCCAGTTGCCCTGAGGGAAGCAACCAAACAAAATCTATACTTCCCTACCTTCCACTCACTTCTTCAAACCAGTGACTGTTGTAACTTTGCTGAGCAGTTGTGAGAGGTTTAGGGCACAACTCAGGCATATTACTACGCACACAAGTTTTAGGTGCTGTCACCCATAGCCTCCTACCCTATGGCAGATGTGGCAAGAGTTGTTAGTATGAAAGCCCCTCAGCGCAGTCCCATTTGCAGTGCACATTCTCTGCTCAAACCCAGTGTTCAGATGTTTCAGTTCAAATGCTTAAAACCAAAGCTTTGCATGGAAATGAGTGAGCCATAGGTGCCTGTTCTCTTCTGCTGCTGTGTGGTTGGGCAGGCAGCACACTGGAAAAAAGAGCTAGAAAGAGTGAAATCTTGCACCCCCACAGCAAGATTGCCACAAAACATGTTAGTACTTTGACAAGTTGTGGAGGAGTTGGATTATTTACTGTATTGTTGGTGAGGTTATTGATAGTGTGTAACACTGCAACTGATAATTGGTGCCATGTAGTGGTAGAAGTATACATCACAGACTCACAGAATTACCAGGTTGGAAGAGACCTTCAAGATCATCGAGTCCAACCTCTGCCCTAACACCTCAACTAAACTAAACCATGGCACCGAGTGCCACATCCAATCTCTTTTTAAACACATCCAGGGATGGTGATTCCACCACCTCCCCAGGTAGACCATTCCAATATTTTATCACTCTTTCTGTAAAAAAGTTTCTTCTAATATCCAACCTATATTTTCCTTGGCGCAACTTAAGACTGTGTCCTCTTGTTCTGTCAGTTGTTGCCCGGAAAAAGAGACCAACCCCCACCTCACTACAACCACCTTTCAAGAAGTTGTAGAGAGTGATAAGGTCGCCTCTGAGTCTCCTTTTCTCCTGGCTAAACAACCCAAGCTCCCTCAGCCGTTCCTCACAGGGCTTGTGCTCCAAGCCCCTCACCAGCCTTGTTGCCCTCCTCTGGACACGCTCAAGTGTCTCCACGTCCTTCCTGAACTGAGGGGCCCAGAACATCCACATGGTTATTAATTGGGCTTGTCTGTTGTGTTTTTCAAGAGAGGCTGGGAGATATTAAAGATGATGGAAATTATGTCTGCCCTACAATGCCAATAATTTTAATCATGACTGTAACATCAGTAAGAAGCCCTTTATGTTTATTAATCCCTTGTATGTTGTTTCCCAATAGAAACAATAACTTAAGCATGCAGAAGAATTCCATGTATATATCTAAGAATTCCCATTCTGCAAAGTGCCATTGTAGTACAGGCTTGGTCCACGTGAGGATGAAGAATGAGCAAAATGTCAGTTCCCTTTCAAATGATGCCCAACCTGTGTTTTTTTCCCACTGTTGTTTCATCTACTGTAATTTCAACCTACTACCAACTCCAGAGACATACACCACAGTGCAAAGCTTAATTATAGCCATGTGAAGAAAAGTGACGATGAATCAGCTCTTCACCGGCTGAATATTAAAATGGTTCAAAATAAGATATTTGCAGCATTTACAGATGTAAAAGATTCTGTGGTTGCCCAGCAACCAGGGAAGAAAAAGCAAACAGAGAACACTTTTCTTCACTAGTGATGGGGAGCACCGATGCTTCCTTGTCACTTACAGTAGTCTGAAATGGAAGACCACTTCCTACTAATGTAGGTTTCTACTCAGATGAACACATCCACCTCCCTCTGGACTTGCTGACCTTCACAGAAAGTCATTAGCTAGAAGATCAGTCGGCCGTGGAAGCACTTGCACAAATTGCTGGTTGTGTAGCCAGCCTTGCTAAGGAGAATGTGTGGAAGGGGAGTCATCTCTGTAGCAACTTCATTGGACTTTGAATCGATGCCTCTAAGCATTTAACTGGGCTATGCCTGTGCTTGCTATCGTGTCATTAGACACCTGTCAGGGTGATGAATAGTTCATCACAAACATCAAGCATGGATTCATCTGGCTGTGACTGAAGCTCACTTTTTATTCTTCCCCCATGGATTGTAGACCATTATTCCCTTCCTTCTTGCAGCACCTTTTCATGTTTTGTTAGGGCATTAATATCCTTGTCTCCTCTCTATATATTTTGCATCCCTTTGACTTCTATTTGTAGGCCATTGTTGCCTGACTTCTGATCATCTGACTCTGTCCAGGTGTCTGCATTGTGGCTGGCAGCTCCTCCAGCTGTGGCCTTGGCTGTGCTGAATGTTTGGAGCTCCATTCCCAGCTGCTGCTCAGGCTGCAGGACTGCATGCCTGTGTGGCACTTCAGGCAGCAGTGTCGTGCACGCTGGTTGCTGTGGTTAGCTCACACCTCATTTAGGGGCCCAGTTGCCAGAGGAGGCAGCAGTGTATTGCATGCTGGTTGCTGTGGTTAGCTCACACCTCATTTAGGGGCCCAGTTGCCAGAGGAGGCTGCAGGTGGTCACTCCCTGTGCCTGGGGACAGCCTCCTGGCCATAGCCTCACCCTAAGGGAAAGCACGCACAGCGTATCTGTACTAGGTGTACCCAGTGAATCTCCAGGCCTCTCCTCTTCTTTATATATCCCAGACAGCAGGATGGTCTCAGTGACTTCCTTTCACCTTAGGATCCACAAGAGCCTGCATTTCTACAGAAATTCTACTTTCTCCACATTAGTGTTCCTGGCTTTTCCCACCAGCACTCAGGACCTTGCAGTGATGCTTGTCAAACAGCATCCAGCCTTTCCATCAAGAGGTTGGCGAGACAGCACAAACTCAGGTGGTGTTTGGACAGCTGTTTCTGCTACCTCTAGTGTAGCAATTTGTGTATTGGGTGCCAAGTGAACCAGGAAAGAGAAGTACAAAATCACATAGGGAAATTATGGCACTGCATAGGGATGGATTGAGAGTGAACTTTAGCAGATGCCTAGTGATTCACAGGAGTAATGCCAGATTCCTCTGCTCTGGCTTTAATCCCAAGGAGCAGTCTGAGTGTTGAGATGGTGAAAAAATAATAGAAATTATAAAATTATTCTTATATGAAGGAAATGGAAAGGATAGTTTCGTTATGTAGGAAAATTCAATATTGAAAATACATTTTGCTGTAGTTGGGTAGGTCTGTAGTGTGTGCAGAAAAGCTTTGGTGTACTTGCTATTTGTTGCTACCATCAACCCTTCCTTCTTCCCTTTTGAAAATATATTAAGTTTGGTTTTATATTTCTTTGTGGCAGAGTAAGATAAAAATCATAACACAGGTTTTTTTCCTGTGTGAGAGTTCTGCTGGTAAGAAGAATAAATATAAATGGCAGTATAATTTACCTAATATTCTGGCTGGTGCTTAACAACCAGCTTCTCAAATGGCTACACCTCCCTGGCCCCACAATACAGTCATTTTCATAAGTCTGTGCTTCATAACTGGCCTTTGTATTTTCCCAGTGAATTCCTTCCACACACTTTTACAGCCTGGACAGAACAGAGATTAAAAAATGAGAACTTTGCAGGTCCATTATTTTCTGTATTTTGTGAACTGAAATGTGCAATATCTATAGATTCTTTTCTAATTGTGAAAGCCTCAGATTGTATAGATTCTTCTAAAGTTTCAGATTGTCAGAATGTTTTTTTTCCTTCTTATATTTGGTCTTAAATGCTTTTCTAAGCTACAAAATGCAGTTCCAGGGCTTCACAAGTATCAATATCTCAGACACATTATAGGCAGAGCTGGGAAGTAAATGGTGTGAGTGGGATTTGTAACCACTGTTGCTATGTAGTATCCTGCACTTCTGCACGTCTGGGTGAGAGTTCTGGCACTTGTGCTTCCATGTCACTTGTGCTTCCATGTCATTTAAATGCTTTTGGAAATTTTCCTCGATGTGTTTGACCATGAATTCAGAAACCATTCAAAGTTTCTTAAATCTGTCTGTATTTCAGAAGTTCACCATAACTGTGCTGAAAGTCTGAAAGTCAAGATTACTTTTCTTTCTTAAGGCTGTGTTGTTTTGTTGTGATGGAACTAAATCTTGTGAAATTAAAAAATAAAACACTTGGCTCCTCATTCTGCAGTAATTATACACATGCTTAATTTCAAGGACAAAAACAGTTTGTGAAAGACTTTAGTAATAATAATGTGAGTTACATTTCAGCAGTGTCTTTTTTGCCTACAGAGATTGGGTGCTTTTTTGTAAATTGGAGAACAATTTTCAATCTCCTTTATTTCAGTTAGAGGAGCCTTTTCAATCTCCTTTATTTTAGAAGTTTATCTAGATTTGGAGCAGTACAATTGTTCATATAATTTAAGGCTATGAAACAAAAATCAATAAATTATTTTTTAAAACTGAAGTAATTTCAAAAGACAGGTGCAATCACTGCTCTTTGGTTTTTTTCACTCATTTCCCTCCTCTCCTGCCTTTGTTTTCTTTGCTGTTCAGCTACCTCCAGGCCATCTTTTTTCTTGTCCACCCATTCCTCCCTTGCTGTATTCTTTCTTATCTTTGTTTTACTGTTCTGTTGCTGTCTGATGCAGCATTTCCAGCTCCTTTGATTTGCTTAAACAAACTGCACTGCAAAAACAGTACCTGTGTGCTGCAGGTTTGATTTGAAGTCTGGGACCTGTCTGAGACCCCGTTGTCCTTCAGCATTGAGAACAGCAAATATTTTAAGGACATGCTGCTCAGCAGCTGTAGCGATTTCTGTCTTATGACTGGTCAGCAGGATTTTCCCTCTAGACTTGAATCTGTAGGCTCATAAACTCTTTTATAAAGTGTCTGGCATCTGCTCGCAGGAAGGTGATTTGGGGATAAGCAAAACTGGTGTTGGTAAATGAGATTATTAATAGGTGGGTTTTAATAAATGATCTTGTATGTTGAATAGCAGATGTAATTAATTGTGATTTTCCTAACAGTGGAAATATTTCAGCAGCAGTAATAATCCATCCACATCCACACGAGTGCAGACATACCTGGGGTGCTGCTGCTAATTTTCAATCAGAGCAGTTTCCCTGGTAATTTTAATAACATTGCCAGAAAGCTCCTGGGGAATTCAAGGTGAACAAGCAGATCTGCACACAGCAGAAGCTGCACCATGTTCCAGCACAGCCCCTTTGCCTTGGCTCTGAAAGCAAGCAGGTGACATGGGCCAGAGTCATCTATTACCTGTCAGAGACCAGATGTTGCCCAGGACCTGCTGCTGCCAGCCAGGCATTCCAGAGTGTGTTTGTGCACGTGTGAGGAAGAAGAAGAGGAAGGCTAAGCAAAGCAGTGGAGCTGGGAACCTCAGGTCCGAGAGCCCCAGGGTCTGTGTGAGGCACTCTTCTGTGCTGTGAGATGTGGTGCAGTGTCTATGTCTTTCTGCCCAGAGCTGGAAGGGCCTCTCCCCAGGAGATGAGCCATCAGGAGGGACTGTAAGATGAAGTGAAAACATTTTTCTAGCATCCTGTAGATACTTTTTCAGGTTACCCCCACTCTTGCTGTGCCTTTGCTTTCAGATTCAGTATTCACAATGGCAGTAATATTGAAGTTGTCTCGCAACGGGGGATGCACACACTCTCAGTGTCTTAAAACATTCTGATTCAATGAAATTGGGCAGGCAGTGCCATTGGCAAGCTGATTTAAGTGGGATTGGCATCCAGTTTGTCTGCAGCCAGTGTGGCTTGGTGGTTCCTGCAGACCTGACCTTGCTGCAGGTAATACTGAACAATGGCCATTTGTCCAGAGAAGATCAGGATGCTTTGCAGGCATAGCCACCTTGCAAAACCTAATACAAGGAAGTTTTAGCAATTCTTTGGATGACACAGAGAAGCAGTACTGGTTTGTGTATTTGCATATGAAGATAATTTTGGACTATTCTGTGTATCAAAGCAGCAGTCATACAAGATGCAGGATGCAGCTTGAATTAGACTTAAAAGCCACCAAATCCATCAAGCTAGAAGAAAAAAAACTGTGGGGATTTTATGGTCAAAAAGCCAATTAAAGCTTTACAGAGCTTATAGAAGAGATTTAAGCTTAAAGCCTCCATGAAAGCTTGCAGAACATATGCCAAAGCAGAAAATTAGCAACAGTTTGCAATAGCTAATTCTTTTATCAAAAGTGAACTCTGTCATCTTAAATTGTTAGTGTTTCTAATCTGAATTGACTATACTTGTTTGAAAGGAAAAGCCGAGGTGGGGTAGATAATGGGGAAATAGAAAAATAGCTGCATGTGACCAAACAGCAAAATAAGTAATCCTGATCTTCAGTTAGTAGTGTAATGCCAAGTTCAAGGATGATAATAAATAATTTTGTTTAAAACGAAATTCTTGTAATTCACCTACTGTGCTCACAAAGGTCTATAAATCTGTCTTTTAAAGAGATCATTTAGAAACACTTTCCAATACAATTGTTGAGGAGGATGAAATGGATTTGTGGGCTGAAGATTCATAATCTCAACACTTTGAAGGATCCTTCTTCTTTTTATTTCTCCTCTTCTTCAAGGAGAAAACATTGGGAACCACAAAATATATTGTAGCTTTTAAAAGGAGAAATTTTTTGTATGTAGGCTGTACTTCTGAAGGATGCATTGTGCTGTTCCTGAATATATAGAACTGGAAAAGGGATGCAACCAAATGCTTCAGTAGGATTAGTTCTCAATAGGTGATGGGAATAGTTGCTAATGCAAGCAACCAAAGGAATGGATATTGGAGGCATCACCTGTGGACAAAGACACTACTTCTATTCACTGGGTACAAAGTGTTTAATAAAGTGTTTTACTCCTCTCTATGCACAGCAAAAGCATGATTAATATTAATAGTAATAACAGTGTCTGGCAAATACAAGCATTTAGTAACCAAGTCTATTGGAAAACAAAGTGTCTCAGGAACATTGCACTGTGTCTGTGATACACTGTAAATTTTTCTAAGGTTTGGAATCTAAACATTCTTAGGTATGCAGCTGGAACAACATAAGGACAATTGTTCATGTGCATTCTGACAAATACCAGGTTTGTATGTATCTGGGTCAAATTGATCTGCTGGATTTGTTAGGATGGATCAGTAATACAGACTCTGTGTTTACCCTCCGAGTAACTGGCATTGATCTACATGAGTTTTGGGAAAGGTTTTCTGAAATGCTTTGCATTTGCTCTTAATACTTTTTCTTATCCACAATGATTACAAAACCTCAGATGATAAGGCCAGAATTATTATCTCAGTACTGTGTTATTCCGTTTTATCTGATTTTGCCATTCACCTTTATCTTTTTATTATTAAAATTCTTGGCTATTCTCTTGGCTGTTCTCAGAAACTAAATGTTTAAAACTGGATGTGCTGTTAAACGTTTGCTTCTATTTGCCAGCTGAATTTATCTTTTAAATAATCCATCAAGAAAAAAGAACCCCCTTGATTCATACTAATTCTATTGATTTTGGTAGGAGATAGACTTACAAACTTACTTTCTAATGATTTCAGTTATTGATTTTAGAAGGAAAAGGAAAGACCAGGATTCAGAAAATGGGTTAACAGAACTGTGACTGAGATAGCACAACCAAGAATGAATCTGGTTTCTAGATACAGTCATGAACGGCCCAGGCTATGGAAGGTCATATATCAAAGCTCTTCTTGGAAAAAAACCCAGCAGAAAAGTCTGGTTCTGCTAAAATATTCTCCCTTTTAGAGCTGGAAATATGGTCCAGGATTTATAAATCTTGATATTCCTTAAAGTTAACAAATAACTATGACAACCTGTGTGTGCTTCATGCTTATGAGCTTATGCTAATCACGCCTGGTGTCAATTCTTCCCCTAGTTCAGGTAACAGGAGGATAGCGCATCCAGAAATATTTCACCTGGCTTGAATAAAGTTTCAGTGGATGCTGTGAGATTATTTTTTTCCCTTTGGTTTCACTTTAGAAGGAGAAAAATACAGAGAAAGTCTCATTTAAAATAAAATTGCAAAGACAGAAAAGTGGAGTAATTTGCAAATACTAGAATTTAAGTTGCCTGTAGAACCTGGCTGTGACCCAGTTTGTGTAGCTGGAATCATCAGAGTTTCTGAATCCAAGCCAGTGCAGCCTCTGTAGCCAGGCAGTAGCTGGTTAGGTTAATCTTCTCCATGGGCTTTTACTCACCACTGGCCATAAAATATTTTTGATCCTGTATTGACCTTCCAAAAAAATTAGACCTATTGAAAAGGACACTGCTCATGTTTTAGGTTCTGCAGTTGCTAAAAATTTGTTAGCTACATTTTCACTAAACCATATCACAAAGGAGGGACAAAACTGTGTTGTTATTCTGGACACAGAGTGTGGCATGTCAGAAGACATCACTCAGGCACGTGAGAGATTCCAGGGTTGCTGGGAATGCCCATGCTCCACCCAGCTATATGGAAGGATTTGTCTATGGCCATTCTCAAAGGAAATGGGAGAGAACCCTGTTAGACTTGCCAGGAAGAAGACAATCAGCTCAACTAGGAGAGACTCGGAGCAGGGCTCTGCCAGCACCCACCACACAGCTCTTTGTTACATCTGCCTGTTGCTCCAGGACAGGAATAAACTGCAGCCACCATTGCAAATGCTCCAGGAAGGAGGTTTAACAGTGTCATGCCTACTGAGGAGGTGCCTGACTTTCTCACCACCCACTTGGCCACCTGCAGGATGGAAAGCTGAGCAGCTCTGTAGGGCCTGCAGGGCTGCGTTCAGGAGAAGGTGACTCATGGCGTTTATACAGCAGTGGATATAAATTCATATCTCTATCCCAAGGTGCTGCTACAACTGTGAGCTCTGGGAGGAGCTGAAACTGCAGCAGGCTTCCAGCAGCATCCTTGCACCTTCTGCTTTATATGCCTCTGTTGTTTATCTGGTACAGATAGAGCTGTTGCTGCAGAGTCACTGTAACAAAATGGAGTTTTTCTTATGTGGCACTGCTTGAAGCTTGCTTACATCCCTGTACTGATTGCTGCATTGTTTTATTCATTTTATCTATGATTACATGCTTTCTCTACAAATAGACAGAAGAACATGCTTTCTTATTTACGTATATTTGTGTGTAAAGCCAGTTTGCAGCCTTACAATTATCTTTCAGACTAATGTGTTTATAGTAATATTGTTATCTTGCATATGAACCAAATGTTGATCATTCAGATTTTTAATTGCCCTTTGGCAGGCAATTTTAGAACTTTCTGTGTTTCTTTGTTATCTTTTCCAAATTCAAGCTAGAGGTTTTCTAAGTCTAACTAGGTTTGATACAAGTTGTAGGAAGTGATTTTGTGGTTAGAGATTATTTTAGATGCAACTTGTTTGTTTAAGACCACAACTGGAATTCAAAAATCCTTCTGATTCTATATGACCCTATTAGGAAAAGGAATGTATTGTGTTGAAGCCAAGCAATGTGTGTGAACAGTTGTAAATGCAGACTTGAAGGTGCAATTCCTCAGACTTTTTAAACTGAGGTTTCTTCCTGCCTTATGATTGTAAAAGTGGTAATTATTCTGTAAGTGTAATAGTTGAGTAATATTTGGAACAATTTTCCATTTCAGCGGTCTGAGGTTGTCACTGAAGAAGTAACTGAATACACAATGGCGTAGAAAAAAAATCAATGTACTTCTTACCATATGCTGAATAATTACTTTTTCATGGATATAAAGGAGAACAAAAAAACCTCTGAAAAACATATGCCTCTTTTGCAAATTATTAACTTCACTTTGCAGACAAATTTCTTAGGTTTTCTTGTCACAGAAGAAATGTCAAACAAAGAATGTAGAAATCGAAGGCGTTTTAAAGATGTAAAACTTTAATGTCTTGCTGAATAAGAGGAGGGTGAGTACTGTGTCTGTGAAACTTATAGGTGATGTAGAGTTATGAGTTATGAGGAGAGAGAAGTGGATAGGAGTGAAAAAACAAAATCCTCTTTGAAAAATGCAGGGTAATACAATGAGGAATTTCAAGATGAATGAGGTAAAAGCTGTAATTTATCAGATGAGATTAAGGTGTTTACTCATGGGCACATCTGCAAATATGTTGCATTAGTCAGAACATGCCTGAAGCTTTTATGACCTCTTAAGACAAGGAAAGTATTGAGAATATTTTTCTAGATTACAGGTATTTTGATGTTTTATGAGGAAATTATTACCACCATGTTTTCTTTAATGTGTGTGAGTGATAATATGAGTGCAGACACACTGGTAAATAGCCATATTATCTAAGTTTTTCTTGCCTGGGATTCAGTCTGGAATAAATCACAACTGAAGAGAGTTTGGTGCTCTCCTATTAGCATTCCCTAAACTACTGCATGTGTTGCAAAAGCAGTATAGACTGCAATATATTTATGCTGTATTTGCAGCCATCATCTGGAAAGCTCCAAGGACAAAACCAGACTTTAGATCAACTGTTTGGCCATTCCAGACAGTGTTGTGAAGAAGCTGGGGGTAATGGTTCCAGTATGAAACCTCTGTTTATGCAGCACCCCACCCACACTGGGTCTGACTCTCCTCTTTTACTTGTGTTCATAAACATCCCTGCTTACAAGATTCTCCAACAAAATATTTTAAAGAGCAGCAGACGTATATTGTGCATTTCATCTCAACCTCCAGTGAAACTTCCATTTAGTGTAAACATCAGGCGAGTATGACAGCCTTCTTCCTGTGACGACAATGATGAATTCTGACTTCAGGGGCAAATACAGCTCAGTTACAGTCGATGGCAAAACTCCAACTGACTTGAGCGGAACTACTATTTGGCCCTTGGTGTTCATCACATCTCTAGCTAGCTAAGGACAGAGTAAAGCCTGGAAATCCATGTGTTTATACTTTGCATTTGTTCCTCAGAAAACTTTCTGCCAGTTCCTTGAAGCTCTCTGTGGTTTTTTTCAGCTCAGGAACTTGAATTGCTGCCACATTCATGCTTGGAAAATCTCAAGACTTTCAATGTAGTCCTACCTACACTGAAAAATGAGTGTGTGGCCCAGATTGGTACAGCCATGGGTGTTTATTTTAGAAGATAAAGCATGTTCTTAATTTTTCTTACTCCTACTTGCCTTGCAGAGTGTACCCAATAGAGCAGGTATGCATCCTTCCCACTGTTGCCATCAACACATCTTTCCTTTTCCTTTTCTTCTGCAAAACTTCCCCCGGAACTTCAGCTGATGGATCACAAACACAGTTAAACTGCATGAGGTAATGACAAGGAGATTGCACTATGTCAGTGTGGCTCAGACTTTGCCAGAAGAACCTTGGAAGGGAGACAGAGACATGGGATCAGACATGGGATGCTCCCCGCCACCACTCTCTTCATTTCAGGACTGCAAAATTAAGTCTGTCTGAGCTAGGACTTGAAGAGGTCATGTACATACTTTGGAGCTCTTGTTTCTCACACTCTGCGTTTCACATGGCTCAGAGCAAACCATGCCATGCATGTAATCAGATGGCTAGAAACAGAACTTCAAAAGAGAATTGGAGACTTCAGTTTTATTCCAGGAGTCCAGAAACTAGGGCACTAAATAGGCCTTATGAAATTAAAAACATTATTCCTTTGGTCCAGGCTGAGTTTTGGATGATAGCAACTGGAAATTTTTTTCATTAGCAAGCCAGGTGTCCTTCATTACATCTGTACGGAATGCAACTCATTACCTTTAACTTTTAAAAATTACCTTAAAAAATTTTGCTAAAGAATTTTCGTAAAAAGACTTGAATAGGAACCCATACAGGAATGTGTTACATGACTGACCAGACTGTCATCTTTAAATGCCTTTAGAGATGTTTGCAAAGAACCCATTTTATTCTGACTACTTGGATATAGGTAGGAAGAATTAAGTATTTTTTTTACCTTCAGAGAATGTGTTTTGTTGAAGATCATAAATAAATTAAGAAATTCCCATTTAATCCTGATCGGCTTCAGTGGTGCAGGTCTTTTGACTTGCAGACTGAGAAAATGGTGGATTATGTTTTGTTTATCAATATTTTTCTCAAATTACAATCCCCAATTTGGAAGCACAACTTGGTAAAAAAATGGGCTAACAAAACACTTCCAAGCAACAAGGAAACCCCAAACATAAACAAAACCCACACAGAGCAAACAAAGAAAATCCCAAATCTTTGTCCCATCTTGGTGTTGTCCATTTGCCTCTGAATTGTAGGAAGTGTTTATAACTTGATTTTTCCAACAATGGGAGCATATGAGGAAGGACCATTTATATACTGGATATCATTGTGACCCCAGCTGGAAAGACTGAAGAGACCAAATATCAATTTAGAGAGGAAGAATATGGCAGAAAATGATTGCTTAGGATGTTGAAATATTGCAGATAGAAGAAAGAATCCTGTTTTTCTAAACCGACTTTGGGGGGAAAGGGTGTTTTAGGGAAGCTTGAGAGAAAGTGGGCTGAAGATACATTTTGCCATAACTTTGCCCTTACTTGAAACACTTTCTGCCTTGGGTACATTATTTCCAAATCTTCCCATCTTCTCCTCTTTCAAATCAGTCCACTAAACTACCAGACATGCTGAGTCTTCCTGTCAAATTTCTAAAAAGTGTACGCAGTGGATCTCCATATATGTTTGCTGTGCTTGTTACAGGATGAACTTGTGGGATAGTAAAAGGAATTGAATGAAAGCATAAGTGGGGCATTTTAGTGAGAGTTTCAATAGCTGAAAGTATGTATGAATGGAAATTTGAGGTTAGAAGTGAACACTAAGGGGAAGTGAGAGGGTAAGAACTAGATAAATGCGTAGCAGTACAACAGGAAAATGAGGTGAAAATGCAGTAAAGGGGTCTTGATTACTTAAATTCGTGTTGGATAGGAGTGAGGCTGAGAATGAACAAATTTTCTTCCAACTTATGGAAGAAAATATTCTGGTTTCTACCCCCATATTGTCTCCTCTTGCTCTCAGTCTCTGTGATACCATCAGTGTCTGCATGACACTGAAAATGTGGCGGCAGCTGAGCCCAGAAAATATATTGGAAATGCAGCTCCCACCCTGACCATCTAGGCATAATTTCTAGAGAGCTTTGAAAAATAAAATTGTTCAGTTCAGTGGAAGCTGTAGACTCAGTGGAGGAATTAATTGGAAATTAAAAGAGAAGAAGACAGGAAGTCATTTGAATGCATGTCATGCATTAATCTAGCCATGCTTCTGTTTTGGATGATAGTTTGAAATCTGTGAGAAAACAGCAGGAAGAGGATCTTCAAAGTAAAAGTTTGACTTAGCACCAGAAATGAAGGAGCTTTGTAAATTGTTAGCCCAAAGATGGGGCACTTACAGATTAAGGGCTGAATTACATGTCTTGGGGAAATTCACAGGGAAGGTAGATGCATAGAAGTTTATTCATTATTAGATCAGTGATTTTAAGCATTGTAGTTCAATTGGCTGTGACTGGCAGACATCAAATTGGTTTATTAGTCTTACTTTTGGTGGGCACTCCAGTGGTGAGCACCACTAGGACAGGTTTACTCTCTCTCTTTATCCACGTGTTGCCATACAGAGGAGCTATCCAGATTGTGTAAGCATCACTTTTTTGTATGATAGTTCCTTTTAAAATTTTGCTGAAATCTTAAGGTGCTGGAATGAAAAATATTATTTGTTTGAATAACTGAAGATGTCTAACATGGCATTATGGATTACTTCAGTCTTTTTGTGTAATACTGTATATATTTGTTCAGTTTCTGTATAAGTCTTACTAAATGAGTTTCTTTCAAGACCTGACAGTGATAGATACATTATAAATATGAGCATAGACAAATGATAAATTTATCAAGAAAAATGATTTTTCAGTAGAGGTCTGTCTTCTTCCTGAGAGTATTTCTCAAGTACCTATATAAGATTTTTGCCCCTACTTAACCTTTTAAAAATCATCTTGTGTATATGATGTCCTTTGAGTGCTTTTTTTTTTTTTTTAACTGATGTCTGTGAGTACTTTGTCAATCCCTGTTCATCTGTTTGCCATAACTCTAAAATTATGTCTCTGGAGCAATACAAAAGAAGATGTAGTTTGTGCAAATCTGTCAGATTTTTTTCTGACTCATTGTAAGACCATTGTAGAAAATCACAGGTCTGTCTAACCTTAATGTGTGTTACTTCTTGGAGTGGCTATTATCAGATATTTTAAGAACAAGGTAAGATACAGGACACATAAAATAGGGGTTTCCTGGTAGGGAATTACGTCCCTGTTCTTGGAATTCATTTGCTTAGTGTCTTGGCATTTAGCAGTAACAAAGAGTACACCAGTACCTCATTTCACCTGAACAGGTGGAGAGGAAGCAGCCTGGCCATCTGAAAAGGGAGAAATGGCTGTGGACAGCAGCTGCTGGTTAAAAATGTCGTGACAGCAGAGCCCCTTTGTGTGTGAGTCAGCCCCAGAGACCGTGGAGTGCTGTGGCTCTTCCCTGCTCAGAGAGCTCCTGTGCCTGAGGAGGTTCACAAGTGAGGCTCACAACCTGTGCTAGCACAGGTAGCAACAGGGCAAGGACAGCTTGGGCACAAACTGACATTGCAAGGGTCCTAATACATTTCATTCACAGTTTTCATTTTCTCTATGAACCTATCCACACAAAAAGCACATACTTCTCTGTAACTCGTGTAGGTGCCCCACCTACATGATATAGACTGTATTTTTTATTATCTCTTTGTGGGATTTTTGTTCATTTTGTCAGGTTTTTTTCTCTCTGCTAGAAATGACTCCTTAGAGACTTCTAAGTGGCATTCTTCTCCCTGTCACATTTCTTTTGCCATTGATTTGTTCCCTTCCTTCCAATAGAGGAAAAATTTCAACCAATTTTGCAGTTCTTTTCTTCCACATAATAACTGATGCAGCAAACAATGTCCACACAGCTCTGAGAGTATGGTTTAAGTTATGTTTCCTCTCTGACTGCAAAGATTTTCAGAAATGGAAGTTCACATATTGTAGCTATAACTTAAAGGCTGTTTGCTTCAGATTTTATTTTACTGTTTCCTGGCAACAGACTGGGTTTTTTTCCTTCATCTCTCTTTAGTAGGTTCTAAGTTTTGGGAATACATTTCCAATCATTAAATAGCTGAAAGTTAGTGCAAAATAATGCCTATGCATTCTTTTTAGAACACTATATTCTTAAATTAATTTGTTCTCTTTCTTGTGTAACTTCTCATCTAGAGTACTTCTTATGTGCTGTTGCTTCCATATTTTTAGCCAAAGGCAAAAGCCTAGCTGATGTCATTAAAATAAATAATTACTGCTCCCTGGATTAGCTACATCTCATCAGGAAATAGTCTTTCAAATACTGACAGATATTAAATGTAAATGCTGCTGGATAGTAAATGTATATAAAGGGATAAACCAATGGAACTCAGAACAGCTTCAGGGGAAAAAATAAAAACATTCACTATTTTATTGTATAGGATATGTCTGAATGTACAGTGTTTGATGTCTTGCTTCTTTAAGTGTTGACTTGTGCTTTCTCTTTGGTTTTTTTTGAGTTCAGTAGCCCTGTTCCAGTCAAGATCTGAGGGAGTGAGAGCACTTGCATGCAATGAGTAGTAATAACACTCCTTGAGAAAGTGTGTTGTGTACAAGAAGAGCTATACTGGGTCATATCAAAGGCCCAGGTACTTCAGTATCTTCACTCCATCCATGACTGGATACTCTTTCCTAAGGAGGAGTAAGATCAGGACAAGCCCATACCAACACCTCTTTCTAATACTGCATCCAGTATCTGCCTCTCGGTGACTTCCTGGGAAAGATGTTGTTGCACCACTCTGATAGGCTTAAAATAAACATGGATGTAATTTGAAGCCCATTTTTCTACCATTACTGTTTAAAATGCTTTTGATATAAGGGATAATCAGCATCCTTATTTTGGACATAAATGATTTTATTTTATCTGTGGCTGAAACCAAAAAGCATAAACTATAACTGTGTTATTAAGCACAATTTGAGGCCATTTCAAAATGAAGTTTGCATTACCATGAAAGAAGTACTGCTATTCCTTTGTCTAGAGTGTACTCTTTTGTTGAATGTGTCCTTAAAAGTGGGGTAAACTGAGCATAAAAATCTTCTTCTCCTCAGAATATATTTTGGCACAGACTCTTTCACATTCCCACTCTTTGTTTTGCTGTATCTATACAAGTGTCCATTACTGTGAAGTACCTGAATACATCTGCAAGTTGTTTTCAAGCTTTTGAACTCTCCCAGATCTTTTCATGTATTAGTTGCATTCTGATTTGCCATACTGATTTTATTTTTGCATACTGGTGTATGACATCTTTAAAAAAATCCCCAAACAAACCCTTGATGTTCTTTGATGAGCTGCTGGGTTGTCTTTTATTATGAAGTTTGCCTTGAAAAGAAAGCATGAAAGAATGTATTAACCCTTCCTGAGGAAAAGCAGCACAGACCATAGAGTACTTCTCCTCTTATGCCCAAGCATCTAGGCACATAAATATGCCCTAAAGTTACTCACTTCTGCTCCCAGGACTGCTTGGTTTTTAGTATTAAACATTCCAGTGTTGGCTGGAACTTTTTGTATATTTGGGAAGAAGAAGAAAAGAGGGAATCTCAGTCATCTCTGGAATCCTTGTATCTATACTCCTGTATGGGTGCACTGGCTTCTCTAGCCATCCTTTTTCTGTGTTTCAAGGATACATGGCTCTGTTTCCCACAGCAGGTTAACTTTTTACAAGTGGGAATGGCAAATCCACACCTCGATTCCAGATCTGTCTGTAAGTCAAGGTCAGGGCACTCCACTGGGCCATGCCCTGGGAAGCCATCTCACCCTGGCAGTGCTAAGTGCAGTAGCAGGAGCCACAGGGAGCCAGCTCCAGCTCCTGATGTGTCCTCTACTCCCTTGCAGTTGCTGAACTGCCTAATTTCAGGGCCAGTGCTAACCTGTGTGCCCCATTCTGTCACTCCTCTCCTTCTCTATGGACAGGGGCTGGATTCTGCTCTGAAAGCTCAGCATCATCATATCTAGCTAGCAGCATTTTGGAAACGAGTTCTAACTATGTTTTCAACTCTTAAAGCAGAGAAATGCAAGTTAAAGACATTTTAAAGCCTCTTTGCAATGTCAAATGTTGCTGTGATTAAGCAAGAGTATTTGTGCCAACGTATGGTATCTCATGAATCATTCAAATAGCTAATAATGGACGATCTGTATTCTGTAGATTGATCACAGATTTATTTTCTTGCAATTCTTAGGGATGAAATGTGAATTCTGCTGGTACAGACTGTGTCTCATCCTTGTCGATAATAAAGGAGCTACAAAAACTTCCGACATCTCATTAATTTAAATTTCCAGGAATCAAAAATAAGGTGAAGCCTTTTCATTATGCATGAATAAAACTTAGTAAGCATCCATTTCTCATCCAGTTGACTTGTCTTTTCTGCTGAACTGATTTTGTGGTAGGTTGACCTTGACTGCACACCAGGAACCCACCAAAGCTGCTCTATTACTACCCCTCCTGAGCTGGACAGGGGAGATTGTTACTAAGTTGTTTTACATATCCTAGGCAGAAAAATTTTTAAAAAGGCAAACAAAATGTGGACGGTATTTTGTATTTAGATGGTTGGTTAGAGAGTTTGGTCAAAAGAGGAGAAACTGTGCTGCGTGCAGTTACAGATCCCTTTTTAGTTCCCACCCCAGTCACAGAATTCCCTCCCAAGAAGTGAAGGGCCTGGGAGATGCTGCTTCAGTTTCAATACAAAATCCTTTTTCCTGTTATTTCCACACAAAATGCACAATTATGTCAGACTAAAACAGCAAGAAGCTGTTCCACGTGTAACTTTATATATCATGTAACTGCTCCTTCCCAGCTGATACAGCCAAGTTCCTGTCAAGCCCAGGTTCATTGCCTCCTCTGTTTATGTCCACAGTGCAGTCGGTCTTGTGCCTCCCTGGGCAGTCGTGCTGAGAGAGAGAGGGCAGAGAATCATGATTCACTTTTGACAGTGCCATAAAAGTGAAACAATTGTTCTGTACACACAGAAGATACCTGATTTACTCCATGCTTTTAGGTTCATAACTCAGGAATCTTTAAAATTTTCTTCCACATGTTATGCATAGATCAATTTACTTTGTTGATCAATTTGTACTTTGTGAAAATGCAGCTGAGACTGTATTGTCTACAAATACCTGTACAATCCTCCTAATTCTCAATGCCACTATGGATACAGAGGTTTCATATTCAATAGCATCATTTTAACTACACTCAAAGCTATGTAATCCTATATTACCGAAACTCTCAATGTCATTTTAATATGGAAAGCTATTTCTACAAATAGCTGAATTTAAATTACTAAAAATAGTAATAAAAAAAATAAATCTTTCGTTAGACTTGCCTGAATAATTATGATTTATACCAAAGAGGTATAAATCCCAATTATGGGGTATCTCTCATTAAGCACAGAAGTTAAACCATGGTGTACATTTTACTCCAGTGGACTCATTCCCATTTTTAAAGCAAGTCACTCATAGCAGTATAATTCAGAAGATCCTACTGTGCTGTTTATAAAGCTATTCCCAAGCATGTTCCTAATAGTTAGTTCCTAATTGCTCAGATCATTTTTGCAGAGAATCTTTTGAGCTGGATTATCATCTGCATTTTCCCTGCAATGTTGTAGAGAAGCACAGAAATCATCTCATGGGCTTCCTCTTGATCTTCTTTCGAATTGCAGGAGTTGCAACAAAAACTATGTAAGAGTTGGTATAGGTTCTGTATATCCTCTCAGTATTGACCTTCATGTATTTGCTGGAATCTTTAGTTGATTTTTAAAATAATATGGGGATTAAAAAACATGACAAATGCCTGAACTTGCTAGAACTTGCTGTAGTCTACCTCTCAATGACATCCATCTTGAGTTATCATGCTTTCTTGCTGGGGATCAGGAGTGTGTCTTCATATTTCTGCTGCTATTTCTGCTGCTGTTTCAGCTGCCAGTGATAGCATAATCCATTGACCTTCCTCATCTTTTTTCTCAGCCCTTTGGATCAGAGTGAAACATGACTGGAAACTATGAAAGTTAAAAAAACCCCTTGATTTTTCTTTTCTCTCCGCATTTCTATTGTATAAGATATCATCTAAGATAATTTCTTTTCCTGCTCTATAAACTTTTCTTGGGTCAATAGTGTCTCTGAGGATCCACTAATATTGATACTCACCTGTTTCTTACCAGAACAAGAAGACCCAAGTTTGTAATTCTTTGCTGATCTAAGTGCCAGTTCTTAGTTTTATTTTACATCCTTTTATTATTGTCAGTGCATTAGGGTAAATCTTGTGGTCTTTGTCCTGCATTTTAAATGTTGATTTAAATGTAGTGGGAGGGGAAACATCAGGCATTTGGTGAACTGACTCTTCACAGCAAGATTTTTAACAAAAAAAATCTGCACACTCCTTTTTTACCCTTGAAAGAAATCAGTAGGTTTTATTTGTGCAGAATTGGCCAAGTGTCCTCAACACAAGAGTTAAGCACCCTTTAATCTTCTACTCAGGAGTGCATTCTTGAGGTCAAGAGAAGTTTGCTTCAGCTATTAGATGACCAAATTTCATCTTTGAGATCACAGAAAAGGGAGATCTTTACTGGAGTGGTTGGGATTCTGAGATTTATCCTGTGTCCGTTGTGTACCTGAAAAATGATGTGGGAAGTTTCTTACCAAAGTTAATTTGGTCCAGGAATTTCATTTTCAGCCAAAGCTGATGGCCAAAGCTATTCCACCTGTTAATGAAATGATAACCGTGAAGTAACACTTCTCTACCCATTCTGCATGATGGCTCTTTTGTCAGCAGTCTCCTGAAACTTGTATTACTTATGCTTTAAATTTATGATTGTATGTATAAGCTTACTTAATATATTGATGCATGGTTTACCTGTGAGTGCTACCCTTGTTAGGAGAATCCTTATGAGCTGTGCTGGGATACCCCAACAATGTTAACAGCTGAAGATCTTAGTGCAGAAATGAAGCTCAGAGTGGACGTGGGGAGAAATAACGACCCTGTCCCCCCTTCACTCTTTCCCTCGATACATCTGTGACAATTAAGGGTCTGTTTAATTAACTTCTGTGTCAAACAGCCTCCAAAACCCTTATTTCATAACACACTGAAGTAGCAAAGAGCCATCTCTTGATTTATATTGTTATTCAACACGTATTCATTTTAAGGTTGCATTAAAATGAATTTATTAGTGAAATTAGTGTTCTGAAATGTGAGTCCAGGAGGTACAACCTTCAAGTGAGTTGGCTTAATATCAAATGGAGTAATTTCTTTAAGCTGTACAAATAGTTAAGCTGTCAGCATCCAAACTGATGGATGCAGTTATCCTCTTCGAGCCTGTGGGAATGGTGTGGGTGCGTAAATCATCTCACTTAGAAAAAACAGTTGTGTAACTGGGCTTTTAATTTTTGCTGGAAAATGAAAACACAAGTAGTTGTAGGAAATTATCTTCATTTTGATCATTTGAATTGTTCTTGGGCCACCTGAAAAGTTACTCTGTGTCACAATGCAGTACCAGAGCCTTCAGTTGCTCAAAGCTATAAGAAAATGCTAAATACTAAATACTTCATGGTATTTTAAACTTTTTCTTAAAATATTTTCTTTTCACATACGCACTTTATTGCCTGTTAATACAAAATATTTGAAAAGTAGCTTAAAAATAGAGAAATGTTTTGCTGGAGATTATGGAATTGTTGATAATAGTTGCTAATATGTTGATTGTTAATTTTACTTGGAGGCTGATGTCATTATTCCAATTTGCTTTACAAGACAACTTTGTAATGGTGAAAGTTAATTTTTGATCCTGGTTTATCTTTCAGGTTTATCTTTATCTATCAGACTTTACTGCCTGATATTTAGAAAATAACCCTTTAAAATGTCTGAAGGTTTTCTACTCAGGTACATAATATAAATTTATTTATTTCAAGTGGCAGTGAATTAAAGAAAAAAGTAATTTAAGTTAATTTTTCTAAGGTATCTGTATACTTTATATGCTCTTCTATAAATTTGGCTTATTCTAGATGGCATTAAAAAACCTGAAACAAAACAAGACTTCTATTGATAATTTTACTTTCATCTGGCCCTACTTTGAAGAAACTATATTAGCTTAAAAATTGCATTTCTGTGTAAAATATTTTCCTACAAGTAGTGCTTTCTTGAAGATTTTTAATCTCAGAAGTAGATGATATATAACTTTACAGTCTGTCATGTTTTTCTCAGTTTTCTAGTGTTACAAGTTCATCTAACAATGAAGGGCACTTGTAATCAAAGGTAATGAAGGAGAAAATTAACTTCTCTTTTATTCAGAATATGCCTCCCTTGCACATGTGGTTTATAAGAAGATTACTGTGTTCATTCAATCATTTGCCATTCTGATTTATGGTATATTTTTACAAAAGAAATGGGGTAAGAGGGAGAAAACGAGAAAATAAATAGTGCAACTGTAGATACTAACTGGGGGAGTTATATTGTAGCTGCTGGGGGTTGTGTTTCTCTTTCTTTATAGAAATATCAGTAAGATTTCAATTTCACCTTTCCTTTAAAACTAGTCTATATTTCAACATTTTTATCTGTTCTTCCAAAAGAGTTTTCTTCTTTTATATTTTTAAAATTCAAAAGCTTGCCAGAATGTGTTCATATATTTTATAATGGTTGTACATTCTACAGGATAAGGGAGTTGAGAATCTGATCAACCTAGATACATGTTTCTATGGATGTCTCAACCTTTATCCATTTGTTCATAATGAATCTGAGGAAGATGTCTTTCTCATGCGTTGCACAAGCACATGTTGCCTAGCTATGCAGGTTTGGGTACTTTTTCAACCAGTTTGGTTGAGGAGGAGAGGGCTGCATCCTAATCTGAAAGGTGCTGAAGGATTACTTCTATGCCATACAAAATGCAGTAGAAATTGTGCTGTACCTTTTGAATGAAAAACTGAAGTAATCTTTTATCTCAGGCTGATAATTTAGTAAGTTTCTGAATCTCTGTGAGCTCATACGTACGATTTCTTTAGGCGCCGCGTGGCACAGGAACCTTTGCAGTGTTTGTGGTGTCCAAGTCTGTGGCTGTTGTTTAAACTTCAGCCCTACACTTTGCCTTGGAGGTGGGGGGTGTGTGTGTGCAAGCGCTGTTTTGAAGTCAGGAGAGGGAAGGGGAGAACTCAGTTTATCTTCTTGAACTGTCCTGCAATGGATGGCATGCTACTGACATCTTGGGGGTTTGGCTTACCTGGGCAGTGGCCCAGTAAATGCTTAGGGAACTTTCTGAAAAGTTTGGGTTTTAGGACTAAACTTCCAAAACCCCGCTTTTGCTTTTTTCTACCTGTTTTTGGTTTTTAACTGGCCATCCACTGCATCCAACTGGTTCATTGGTCAGCAGATGGAAATAAAATTTTTAAATGGGGTACCTTTTCCAATATTTGCAGTGCTAAAGCCAAACAGAACTGAAGAGGCTTCAAATGTCTTTTTAAAAATATCTGCTTTGAAGTTTGAAGTGTTAGAACAAGTCCTTGTCACAATGGATTAGTGAGCATGGAATATATCAAGCTGTCACCAGGGCATTAGGACTCGAGAATGGCTGTGACAGTTCAGACCAGAGATCTGTCCAGCATGGTGTCTTATCTCAAACAGTGCCAGCAGCAGGCTTTGTGGGCAGAGTCACAGACAGGGCAGGAATGCAGCTGTAGCTCCCCAGAGTATTCTCCCCAGCTCCCATGGTTCATGGCCCAGGGACTTTTTGCGTATCATTGTCTTTGGCTGCCTTTGATAGGCACTGTGAAAGTGTCACAAAGTGCTGCCTGGGCATCTGCCCTACAAGGAAGCTTGCATGTGCACCAGGACACAGCTGGTTACTCAGCCTGGTGTGCCCTGCAAGGAAACATGCATATGGATGTGGGTTAGGAGACAGCAGGTCACTGAGCCTAGTCAATCACTGTGGGGTCTGCATGCCCTGGCACTGCTGTTTGTTGACACTGGTGTGAAGATTCATGCTCATTGTTGAATTTTTCAAGGTTTTCAAGGAACACTAAAAATCTGAAAAAAAAAGAAAACCATATGCATAGATGTCACACCCTTGTTTCCAGGATTTGAATCCTGGGCCTTATATACTATATTAGATTCTGGTTGGTTGAACTTCGAGTGCCTCCACAATGGCTCACTGTCTTGAGTTCACAGTATTGGACCCCGCAGTGGGACAACGCACTGTGGGACACTTGGCCCCATAACTTGCTGCAAACTTAGTGAAAAGCAAAGCCCTGTGGAAGGTGAGCCATAGCAGGGTGAGAGCCAGCTGGCTGGTTGGAAATGCCTAGAGTGTATTGGTGGACTCACATTAGCTACTGCATGTGCACTGCCTGCAAAGACAACGCACCTGGGCAGACAAGTTCATAGCTGGCCTTCTCCTTCCCTAGCAGGGAGGCTGTGCAAGGGGGAGGATTTGCTTCAAGCTTTCCAATGTAAACAACAGCAACAGCTACAACAATATTTTATTGGCATTTATTATTTTTATCTCTGAGATATTTGGGACCGACTGATTTTG
This sequence comes from Monarcha castaneiventris obscurior, assembly GCA_026261815.1. NCBI lineage: Eukaryota > Metazoa > Chordata > Aves > Passeriformes > Monarchidae > Monarcha > Monarcha castaneiventris. Next base: position 6,905,215 of record JAMPIT010000472.1, read on the forward strand.
CTTTTTTTTTTTCTTTCTCAACTGCATGTCTGAAGTCCATTTTGTGCTCTTGGAATTGGTGGGAAACATATTTTGAGTCTAGCAGGCAATGTGAATGGAAAAGAGATTTCTTTTCTCTGTACCTTCTCTCTTAGACATAAAGGTTATTACCATCTGTATATGCTCTGCACACACAGAAAGAAACTGGGCCTTATGTACTTTAGGTATCTGTGCAAAAAGAGGGCTCAGAATATGACATAAATGTTACATTCCCTTTTCAAGATGGGTATAAGCTATTTTCAGTGGTATAAGCACAAAGGTATCAAAAGTCAGACTTTAAAAACATGAGAACTAAAGCAGAAATAATTTGCCAAGTCTGCCTGTAAGTACAGGTGATTCCATGTTGAAAGAGTCCCCTCTCAGAAGTAATGATGGAGCCAGAAATATCTTTAAAAACCAGAAAGTCTTCTCTAAATGTAGCCATGCTGCATTCACTTAACTGTATGTGACATTTCTTTCTCTTCAGGGCTTACTTGAATCCTAACCCTTACATTGTGCATTCATTTCTTGCTAATCAAGGCCTGGGGAGTCACTGGTTTTCACCATTTCACATTCTTTTGATCGAAAGGTCTTGCATGCTGTGACTTATTGCTCAACCAAATCATGCTCATGATGTCACACCTATACAGTACATTATTTTATTGATTTCCATCCTCCTAGCATTTTTTGCTGCTTATCTCTGCAGTAAGCACAGCAGCTTAATAGATTGACAGGAAGCCTTCAAGGCAGTGTGTCATACTGGGTTGTTCCAGTAGTAATTTTGTAAGGAAAAAAGTGGCTCTCGTGTCATGATAACGAGCATTCAGGAGCAGGAGCAGAGAGAGGAGGGCAAGAAAAAGGAAAGCAGCTGTTGCTTACATGAGGAAACAAAAGGATCAGTTGATAGGAAAGCTAGTACAAGTAGTAATTGCTCACAGAGCTATGGGATTTTTCATACAGGCCTGAATTAGTAAAGTCTAAGATGTGAAATGGGAATGGTGAGTGAATTTCAAATAACAGTGTCCTAAGTCATACATTTGAAAATACTAGGTTTGGATGGTTGGTTGGTTTGGTTTGGTTTGGTTTTGTTTTTAAGGAAATGCATAATGATAGCTTGTTTCCTTCCTGGCATTACCCTGATTGGTGGGTTTATTTTCTCTCTTCTTATGGCTATATGTCATTCATTTATCTCTTTTCAACTACCTAAAAAGTAGATGACTGTCTAAAGTAATGAGGATAAATGTTGCATAATGTGCAACATGTTTTATCACAAACACACAGATATATATATATGTATATATATATATATAAAATTCTGGATGTGAGCAAGAAGTAAACTCTTTCACATTACAAAGCACTGGGCTTTCAGCAGTTGCATGGCTAAAGCAGAGCTGCAGGTTGCAAATGAACAGGAGGTCAGCCAACAAAGATATAACCACAAACCCAAGAATGTGGTCAGTGGCACCTCCACAAAAGTGTTTTGTATGATCTGTGCTGTGTTTTAGAACATGTAGCTTGCTAAAACTGTTTGCTAGATAAAAGGATCCTGGTAATTTCTGTCACATAATGCCAAAAGCATTTTTCAGCTAACCATGAGGGCTGTCTATTTTCAACCTTTTGTGAAAGTTTGGCTGTATTTGGAAAGGTGCTCAAACCCATTTAGAGCCACAGAAACACCACTGAGATTTGAAAACAGTTAAGGAAAGAAAGCACCACCTCTGTTTGAAGCCAAGTCCTTTTGTAAATTACCCTGCATTTATCTTTGCTTTTTTCCATGTGCCAGTTCCTTCTGTAGATATCATCTTACACTTCCCTCAAAAGACCATGAATCAGTAAATCACAGTCCTTTACAAGGTCGCCTGTGCTCTCTTAGAGTTTGAGTCTACTGTGGGAGTAGTAAAAACAGCAGGTTGCCTGACTTGCAGGCCCCCGTTTGGAAAATGGCATTGTTATATGTGTAGTGGGCAGAACAACCAATCTTCATCTGGAGCTTTCAATGTGAGTAACTTATAAAACCGAAAAAATTGTTTTTGTTATTTGAGCCTCAGAGTGCTCAAGCAGTGAAAAATTATTATGTAAAATTTGGCGCTGTACTACTAATGTGATCTGCATTCAGTGAATGTCCTGATGTATGTAGTTCATGCATACTTAGCTGGAGAACTTTGCACTTGTGCACACACACCTTTTGCATATTCCATCCCATGTACCAAATTTGCCAGAATAAAGGGACTAAACAGTACAGAAAGAGTGTGGTCAATTAAAACTGAAAAGTTTCACACACTTCAGATTCATAAAACCACAGTATGTGAAACAAAATCATAAAACAGCCCAGGCTGGAAGGGACCTCAAAAGATCATCTGGTTCAGCCTTTGATGGGAAGGGGAGCCCAGGTGAGATTATCTAACATCTTGAACTCCTCCAGTGATGCGGAGTCCTCTCACCACGTCCCTGGGGAGGTTTTTATGGATAGCTGAATGACATCCTAGTATCAGGTTATGAATAGCCTGAAGAGGAAGCGTTCAAGAAGAAATGCTTAAGGGGAAAGTAAGAGTGATTTTTCCTTGTTCATTTTATGTGTTGGAAGTACCTAAGTGGACAAGATAGGAGTTGTCTTGTTACCTTTTGAGTACAGAAAGAATATTTATAAATCATATGCTAGAGTTCAAGTCAGGCAGTCAATGGGGTAACAAAAGCTGGTAAAATGCCATCACAGTAGACCAGCAGAGCAGGAGTCAAATGGCTGCAGGTAGCTCCAAGGAGGTTATGAACTTCAAGGCTGCACTCTACACATTTACTTTTTAATGCAATAACTTGAAGTGAAAAGAGGAAACTAATTGTACATGGTCTTGATTTTAGCAGGATTCCACTGAGAAAACATACTGCTGTAGACTTAAAATTAGGCTGGTTTGACTTGCTAGAATCTGTCTTTTCAGATTACATGGAGATCCTTCTGAGACACAAGAAGTGTTGCTAAGGCAAAATGCATTAAGAATTACCTTCAGTGCTTCAGGGCAGTGAATAGGCATTTTTTACCCTTGGAATTTACTTACTTGTCTGCACTTTTCACACATTGCACTCAACTCCCAGCTGGAGCTGGTGGTGGAGAAAATAGCCAGGTTTATGCAAATTCTTGATCTCCAGCTAAAGAGTTGATCTCATTATTTTCTCATCATTAGAAAGGAAAATCTGTGCTGCAACTGATATGAAAAGACTATTTTGAAAAGAAATTTGTATCTTCTATTCATAGTCTTACTTTGGTCATGATAGGTACAAGTTTATCAGCCAGAATTGGAACAGCTCCTCTGGAGGTGAAGTCATGGACAGTTTTTTCTAGAAACCACATTTCAGATTATGTCAGTCAGTAAAGAAAAACCTGTACCAGGGCTTAGGAACCTCCATGATGACTCTGTGATGTTGAAGCTCACCCAAGAGGAGAGGGCTAAAGGTTTATTATCCCTCAGCTTAGCAGATTTCACGGGTCTCAGGGAGGTGAAGGACCTCTCTAGACAGAGAACTTCTCTGTATGGAATATATCTCTTCTTATGCCTGAAAGGCTCAATTGTGGTATTTGAGATCTAATTTTGCACTGAAACTCAGCTGCTTCTTGTGTTAGATTGGGCTTCTTTTAAGAAAATGAATTGCCTTAGGCTTTATTCCTTAAAATATGACTCTTCCAGATGCCAGTTTTTCTTAAAAGAAAAAAAGCCTGGTACTGGCTATGTTTAGCAAACGTCTCTCCCAAGAATTTCGGCAAAACCACTTACTGCAGATCTGACCAGTTTCAGCCCCAGGCTTGTGAGACATTTGCTTAGCACTTGACCAGAGATCTGAGCTATTTATTAGCTCAGCATAGCTTTTCATTGTGAAAATATCAACCCCAGAGTGTTGATGAATGCAATTAAAAATACAGATGTATTTAGTTTAATATCCACAGTAAAAACGTGGATTATGTGGCTCTCTTGACAATGGGGCATCTCTATAAGGTTTTGTATTAGGTAAGAACAGTAATAGTGGTAAAACAGAATCCTAAGTGATTCTTGGTTATTGAGTGGCTATTTCTACCCCAAGTCAGCTGTAGGCACCAGCCATCCACCCACTGCTTACATTGTTCAGACAAGCACATTGTTCTTCCTCTGCTCTAGAGGTGCAGATTATGCCAAACAACTGGAGATTCTGGTCAGCTTTTGGATTCTGTGAACTCTTTTTGGGCTGACTTCATGAGAGATTTCAGTAATGTTGTTCGTGCTTGTTCTCGTGAGGAGCAGAGGGTGCATTCACTTTCCTAGTATGATTCATCCATTTTCGGTGTTTCTTTAAACACTTCTAACAAAAATTGTTTCTCTGCTTATGTTGCAGAGGGATTATGTATGAATAAGCCTTGCACCCACTATCAGCCTTGAGACAAATAGGTTGTGTCCAATGCATGGATCAGCAACCTCTGAAAAAAATAAATGCCTAATCTGAAACATCCTGCAATTCTTTTTCCCTTGAGCATTTCAGCTGCTTTGGCTTCTCTTAAGAATATTGTGAGTCTCCATCCTTTGAGAAAAGCTATAAACTGTTCCATTGAGAACAGCATTTATGTGGTTCGGATGTTTCCTGGTCTTCAAGTCCTGTCTGTAGACTAAGTGGTGTAGAGCTGTGCTCTGCAGCAGTGACAGCTCACAAGCAGAACCGTCAGCTTCTACAAGAAAAGCACTAACACCGTTAGAAAATATGTAAATTTTTGCAAGTGGCATCTTCCTCCTGTGATGGTGATACATACTGCGAGTAGACTGTCATCAAGAAGATATTCTTCATGGTTTAGAAATCAGACGAGAGTTTTATCTGTGATTTACTGAAAAAACACTGGAAGTTCCCCAAGCTCCTATAGGTGATTTCTTAGGGACTTTTACATTCACAACACAAACAGGTAAAAATACATTTCTCTGTCTGTAGAAATCTCACATGCATTCAGTGGATAAAAATGCCTCTGCTGGGAGCTTTTAACATCCGGTCAAGTCAGAAGCAACAGCAACAGCTCTGTCATCCTAACAGAGCAAAGCCTTAGGGTTTTCTTTGCTACCTTGATTTGGGTGGCAAGAAGCTTTTTGCAGTGGTATATACCCTGAGTTCTCTGGTTTTCCCTAAGCCATTGGGGGCCCTCTCAAATACTTTCTGAAGAATCATCCCAGCACATGTTGGAAAAAAAAAAGCTGTTTAAACTTGTGACTTTAGACAAACATGTGAATGTTGACCATCAAGGTCTTCCGTATCCAACTTCTTTGCATTTCCTCATGGTAGAATACCTACCATGGGAGAAACTCATCGTTCTGTGCTCTATAAACGTTCAACCATGGCAACATTTTTATACAAGGCTCTGCTTATTTCAGAGCATCCCTTGGGAGCCCAACTCAGAGAAGCCCATCAAGGAGTTCTGGATGGTTTCAAATTGCCTCAGATGTCATCATTGTTAGAGGCTTCTTCTGGCAAGCCTGAGTTATTGCCTCTATCAATTGCAAGTAAAAGGGGATTCTTCATCTTCTCAACCAATTTTGCTAACAAGTGTGGCTTGACAGCTCCATTCAGGATGCTGATAGCTTTTATTCCAGGCTGCAGAATACAGTGCCCAAGGGAACACTCAGTGAGCTACAGCAATTACAATTTTTAGCTGTGCTTTCTTCTCTGCTTATTTTCAAGCAGAGGGATTATCTGGCGTAAGTTTTACCCTGTCATCAGCTGACATATTTGTTTCCCAGGGTCTCAGGTCACTGCTGTTGGCACACTGGTGCACAAATCAGATTTCCTGGTATACCTGAGTCAAATTATATCTGTTTGGCTTAAACCAAATTGTGTATAAGCACTACAGTTTAGTGCAGGCTCTCACAGCCCTACAGCTATGTTTACAGAGTGCTCCATCTAGGCTAGTTTACCCTGCCTCTCAGACAGGCTGGGAGGCTTAGGTGCCATAATAAATGCCATTAAATGCCAATGCTATGCCCAGGACCCAGTTTAGCTAATTAAGAATTAGTTTGCATGTCTCCACTAAACTCCATCATGCAGGGTAGAAATTAACTTGACTCCTATATAGGTTTTGTGACACAGAACTGCTTATTTGGTATTTCTTATTAAAATGATTACAGGAATGTTCTTTTCTTCCATGCTTGATGTTGGCATACATCTGCTAGCCAATGGGTACTTCTTAACTGAAAGTTTTCTCTCATCATGAATTGTCACATGAGTTGCTAAGTAATATGTTTTGTTCATATTTTTCCTTTCACTCAAGAGTACTGGATAGTTTTGACTTTTCTGTTCCTTCCTGGCAGCGAATGGATGTAGTAATGGCACTTTCATGAGAAGGAAGTTGTTCAGATTTGTTAGTATCTGCTGCTTTCTGAGGCCAGTGGGTTATGTATTAACTACCACTGCCCCTGCCTGGCTGGAGATTTCAATTGCAGATACATAGCAGGGTCAGTGATTAGGAAGTGTTTACCCACTGTGTAGTCCTGCATTCACCTTTTAACACAAGTTCATAGCCATAACACATGGGAGGTAATAGATTTGTTGGATCTGAAAAAACAATGTTCTCTGACAAGGAGGTGCTTTTGTCTGGAGATGAATATTCTGTACTTCCAGATGACTCCTGAGAAACATTGTCACTATCCAAATTAATAGTAGAGTCTTCCCTACTAACTGCAAGTGTTTTGGAGATGAAAAGCATTACTTTCTCTCTTAGCAGTTCTATTAAGGACATTGCTCTGGGGTTTTCACACTGTATTAAATCTCTCAAACCTGCCTTTTGATATCAGCTAAATAGTAACCATTTTTCAACTATAACCAAATTCTGAACTGCTTTTCCTGCTGCCTTCACAGAAATCTCTGACACAGGGAGTTTTCCTAGAAGTCTGTTTTTAATTTTCTTCCTTTTTCTTTTGCCATTTGATGCTTACCAAGGTGACTTGGCCTGGTCATAAGTTTAGGAATATTATGTTCAATCTGAAAATTAATATATCTTGATCTTGATAACCTACACTTGATCAGTAAGAGAGCAAATGGTTAAAAGTTTGTGAAGGTGTGCTCCATACCTTGGAGCACACAGGGAAAGTCATACAGAGCAATCCAGGACTATGTGGAAGAACGCACAGTTGCCCTGAGTGAGCCTGCTCTAGAGTCAGGAACTCTGAAATCATTTCAGCAGTGCTAGGCTCAGCCTGTGTGACACCATCAGGGAATGGATCTGATAATCGGCCTAATGACACAGCACTCTGGTCTCACCAGACACCAATCTGTGCAGAAGTCCCTGTTGTTTGTGCAGTTAGCAGCCCACGTGGATATTCCCAAAGCAGTGCTCACCAAGCTCTTGAGATACACCCACAGAGAACCTTCAAGTTAGTCCTCTGCTGCCTACACAGCAAAGCAATGCACAACGGGTGGTCTCTTACATATGTGATGTCCCACATTAGGTTCACCAAAGCCCTTCCTTTAACTTTCCATGCAGTGTTCTCAGGGAAGTAGCACACATTCTGCTTGTAGATAACTTGTAAAGTGAGTAGGGGACAGGTGTGAAAAGTACAGGCTTGCAATACCTTAAAGACTATGCTGAAATTCATAGGATTTATCTCATATCTCTTTGATCTTTAATTTCCTTTTTACTGTGTAATCTCACAGTAGTGTACTCAAAATGAGTGGTGATAGTGGCATGAAAAATCAGAATGAAGAACAAAGTATATTGTGTCCTATCAAAAGGCATATATAACTTATTTTAGGCAGACTGAGTGTTGTTCTCATTTGCATTGAAGCCTCTTTCTGTGAGGTTTCTCACTCTAGTGATGTGAAGAAACATTAGAAGATCTATTTACATGTAGTTTATAGCCAGAGAAATATAAAGGGGTGAAGAGAGCTGGCATGAATATAATTAAGACTTTCAGTGGAGAAATGTTTTAAGCTCTAATGAGCAGAAGGCTCCATAGAGCAATGTAGAGCACTGGTACCAACTTACTAAAACCTCACACCCTAAAGAAAAGTTGGGAGCTCAAGCTGTCTGCTCCACAGGGGTGACAGCAGCAGCGTTAAGGAAACTCTTTCTTCTGTTTTCAAGCCTTCTACTTGCAAGTTTCCTGCAAGGACTTTGGAAGCAGGTAAGGCAGCTGCTGGGGCTGGAAGAAGGCCACTGCTGCAGATCAGTGTGCCAGACTGCTTGGGCAAAGCTGTGAGAGGCAGGAAGGATGGAGAAGGAGCAGCAGTAAGGAGGGGAGAAGTAGGAGAAGCCAACAAAAAGAGGTTTGAACACTCTGGTGGATAGGAATTAACGATAAATTTTTTAGCATATTGCTGTTGCTCAGTATTGAGTTTGCTGCTTTTATATTGAAATGTGGATAAATATAAGATTCAGCAGTCCCAGGAAAAGTAGTTTGATATAGCCCATTGAGAATTATACTGAGATGATTTTATAGCATCCTAACAGTTTCAGGAGCTCCTTAAAATTGATGGAAACATCACTCTAGTTAATCATTATACTTTTTCACCCAACCAGAGCACTGGGAAATGAACTCAGTGTAACTCAGGAGCAAGTATGTTTCTCCATACCCAGAGCTGACAGCCAAATGGGTCATGTGTAAGCTGGCACTGACTGTGCAGGTTCCTGTTTCTATTCCTGGGCACCAGCTGGGGAAGAAGCAGACTTTTCTCTCTTCTGAGGACAGCAGCACTGAATCCTGGCAAACATTACTGTGCAATTCAGGAGCAAAATATTATGCCCTTTCAAAACTCAAATCCTTTCTTTCATTCTGGAAAAACTGGCTTTGGGTGCTTAACAAGATGCTCCCTATGTCCCCAACAATCCTTGCAATGGGAGTGTTGCATGGTTTCTGTTAATAATCACCTTCCCAGTCAAAGTAAGTGAAGAAAAGGTCTAGTGCATATATTGTAAGACTTACACACCTGGTGATGCAGAATTTGCAATTATTTACCAACCAGCTTACAGCCACACAACTGAGTGAGCTAAGATAAGAGATGAAAAATTAATGGGGGACTGGGAAATGGGATTTGTTAGTGTTGCCCTGAAGCCTGAGACCTAGTAAGAACCTTGCTATTATCCTGCTGTTGGCATTTCTTGGGACTTACTAGCTTGAATGCCACTAATGAGGGAGTCTGTGCACTGCTTGGAGGGTCCATGTTTCATTTTGTTTTCTGGCTAACTGGTTCTCTGAGAAGCTTGAAGCTCTCGCATCTTTTGACTTGTGATGAAACAGGAGATGTAGATTTTTGGTTTTTTTACTCATTCTCTCTGTTGGAGGGCAGAAGCCCTTCTAGTCACCTGTTGGTTCAGGCCCAACTTTTTGGGATGGTACACCCAGGACTCCTTTTCACTTTATACTGCACTAGTAAATTCAGTAGCTGTATCTGCTGGTTTTTTCGATGTTCAGTATTTTAATCACTAAGCTTTCTAGAACTGCGAGTCAGAAATCCATGAGGGAAGGCTTGAAAAACAGCAGATATAATAATAATAATGTCGTAACATTTTATTGCTCTTATCTATTCATTTTGTCATTTTGTGACTGAATCTCAGAGTGCACGTGCATCATGTTTTTGACCATGTTTCCCTAACCAACAGCACTAGGAATGTTTTGGAAGGTATTTCAGATTCTCACAGGGACGTATTCTCAATTGTGGTAGAAGCAGAATAGCAGGCGTCTTGAGAATCTGCATGAAATTGGGAGAATTGATAATGCTATAGATTTCCCTCAAAGTCTGAGCTTAACATAACTGATACGATTCTTAGCACAAAGATTTCAGTCTGTTTATTGCTGAACTGGGACTTTTTGCAGCCAAAAGCATGCGCTTCTTTTTGGTAGTGTCACAATTCCCATAGATGCATCGATACTTCCATCTCCGGTGTAAATGAGCCAGTGGGTAAATGTTTCCTTTCTGTCTTAAAAATCTGCAGTTTCCAAAGGTACACCTCACAGACCCCCACATGCTGTGAGTAAGAGCATTCCCATAGGATGCTCTCCTTGCTGTGCTATACCCTGCACGTCTCCTTTCTTACCAGACATGACAGTTTAACGCCTTCTCATCGCTGAGACAATGCGGTTTTGAGCCTGTGACAACAGAGTGGGAGTCAAACCTTCCAGATTATAGCAGCCCAGAGAAACTCAAACAGCCACGTAGCTGCTCAGCCTGGGGTCAGAGCCCAGCAATGGATGATGGCTCAGTCTGTAAACTGTGACCATGTTCAGCTGAGCTGAGCCCTTCAGCAGATGCACAGGGGTCTGCACCCAGCCGTGAGCATAAGCCCCAAGTTCGTCCTGCCAGCCCTGTCACTGATGCAGTCTGGCCAAGATCCCTGCTGTGTCTTTGCTGTTTGATTGTCCCCATCTGCAAGAGGGAGACTTCTTTCCTTCTTTGTAAAGGGGTAAAAATGTTCACTCTCATTTTAGACATGATAAAACACACATATGCATGCATGCATACATATATATGCAATACCTGTACATACACATATGTACACATAAAGTCTCTAGTGCTCCAGGATTTGTCTTGCTCAAGGATTGAAAGTCATAACTTCAGGTCTGGGGATTTTTGTTGTATTTCTGAAGTAGCCATAAATTCTGCCTGATTTTGAAGTCTTATTTCTCAGGCCCTAAATCACCATCCATTTATCTTCAGATTTCGTGCATTGTGTGATGAAGAGTGTTCTGAATTTCCAAACAGCTTCCATAAATTATTTAGAACTGAAAATGTCATGTTAAAAAAAGGTATAAGCAAATAAACTGAGCATCTTTGCTGGTGATGGAGCCCTGAGAATAAAAGCAGAGGGGCTCGTGCTCCCTCTTTTGACCATGGCCTGGTCAGAACATCCTGAAGCTCAGGACAGCAAGATCTTTGGCATGACAATGTGGAGAGGGTACACATGTCAAGAGACTTTTCATACTTCAGGAATAAACCTTATTTTTGCAGCCACAGTCTGAAGTTAGGGAGAGAAAAGAAAGCAGCTACCTTGCAAAGAGTTTGTGAGCATTTGGATTGCTCTGCCTAAGGAGTAACCACTGTGTTTGGATGTTTAGTTCAACATATCCAGATAGGCACATATTGGTGGAATTCTACCAGTTGCAATGGAAGTCTGCAAAACACAAGCTCAAATTAGCTGAAACATTAGAGTCTTTTGTCTTACATCTGCTCTCCTTCCCATCTTGCTTTTTGAACTGTGTTTTATTGAATCTCACAGTTCTTTAAATCTGTGGCATTTGGTGAAGGAAAGGCTCACACATTCACACTTCAAATATTTAAAGTCCTCTTAAAACTCAAAAAAGTAAGTTGCCCCCCAGAGTGGAGGGGAGTGCTATATTATCTCAGCTGCCAAGTGCTATATTATCTCAGCTGCTTGATCTGGAAATGCTCCCTCTACCCTGGCAGAGGTGGTGAAGGTCCTAGAGAACCACACTGGGGCTTTATAGTGAACTCTGACACAAGTGGCCCAGAGAGTTTGTGGAGCCTCCCTCCATCCCTGGAGATATGCAAGATGTATGGATATGGGCCTAGGAGACTGGCTCTGGCTAACCCTGCTTGAGCAGGGGTTGGACTAGATGATTCCCAGATCTCCCATCCTACCTCAGCCCTTCTGTCAGTTTTCTATGAAAGTGGCATTTCATATCTTGGAATTTGTGACCTAATTCAAGTCCTCCTGGCTGGAAATGGCACTCAACAGACTTGTCACTGAAGTGAGGTCAGTGTGTGGGCCCAGAAGTGCTGACACACGGCAGGTCAGTGCTTAGCAGTGTCCAGCAACATTGTTCATGCACCTGGTTACAGCCAAGGTGTGTCTGGTGGTGGTACTGCTCACGATCCTGCATCATGCTGCCATCTCCTGGGACAGCCACTCCATGACTCCTCCTGCCTCAAGCTACTGGGAACCTCCTGTTCGCTCTCATGTCCTTCCTCATCCTCCCTAAGCCGCAGCATGCCTCAGTAAGTGCGATCAGCAGTGTCACAAAGGATGCTACACACGGGAGGTGTTTCGGGGTTTGCTGTTTCGGAAGGTCACTGGCAGGGAAGGTGCTTGTGAGTTGGGTAAAATATGAGCTTTAGAAATCTCTGCATTATGTTCCATGACTTGTTCCCCAGGCAATGCCTGTATGGCTTTGGCACCCTGGAAGGGATAACTCTTGTTGGGTCCCTTCTGTGGAGCAGCTTCACAAAACTGTGCAGGGGTGAGCTCTGCCATCTGGCACTCCACAGGAGGAGTGCAGCAGTGCACTTAACTGAACCAGTTAAGCTTTTCTGATCCTAGGCTAGCACCAAGTGGTGCTGCATGTTTGATATTCATACCACAAGGGATGACACACAGCCCCATGCCCAGCTAAACTCCCTTGTGCACCCTGAATTCCCTAAGGCTGCACAGTTGATGTAGGTGTATCTCCTATCCATAAATTCTGGTTTATATGCACCATTGGTGCCTCTGCTGTATCTGGAAACCTTATATAACCAGGAAATCCTTCAGCTGTGGTCGTTAAGCTTCTTTAAAAATTTGTCTGAATGTAAATAACATAAATTTATAAATAAATGAATCTGCTGCTTTGGGGGTTTGAGAATGGCACCTAGTTCCTTGTGATGTTGATGGAATGACCATAATACGCTGAACTTCAGTGGAATCCCTTCACTTGTGCTACTAGTTTTAGGAGAAATTTCAGGGCTTTTTTATAATTATTACTGGCACTTTCCTCACTGTGCTACTCTGGAATTCTGCAAGTTTTCTGTTACAGAATAGAAATGACCTACTTTAGTGTTATACTGCATATAGAATGACTGCTTGTGTTTTCTCACCAGAGCTTTTTGCAGTTAGAAGTGAGTTGCTGGTAAATTTAAAAAAACTCCTCTGTGTGGAGAGAGATTAAATCTGGACCTATACTTGTATATCGATCTTTGTGGCCTGTTGTAGTCAGGGTAATGCAATTTGCTTGAATGTTTTTCGCAAAAACTTTTCCTTGAAAGTTCCAAAATTCAGCAAGTTCATTCATTCTCCAGGGATTTTTCCTGTTTCCCAGTTTATAATGAAAAGTCCTAACTGCCAGGTACTGCTGTGGCTTAAGGAATATCTCAGCTCTAGAAGAATCTGGGTTTTGAACTGAAGTGTCTGGAACTCCAGGAAGGAGTTTAATGATAAAACGTGAGAGAAGCAGCTTCTCCAATGTCCAAGGAGATATTAAACTAGTCTTGGAGTGAATCAGTTTCCAGGTCTGGAAGGCTTCATTGGCACAAATAAACAATTGAGGGGGTGAAAGGATTAGAAAATGTGTCTGAACACAAGGTGGCACTGTAGGAATTAATTTTACAAAGTTTAATTCATTTTCTGAGTTAATGTTTTTTTTGTGGTGTTCTTAATAGTCATACAGAGACTATTCTTGCTTTCACATCTACGTTTTCAGGAATTTGTAAGGGCATATTTACTGTAAAATTAATAGGAATCAACCACAGCAATGTGGCTTAGCTAATCACAGGCTCTGCAATTTTTGCTCTGAAAAGACTGAGCAAACACAATGCAAATACTAACCCCTTCCCCACCCTGTTTACAAAAATGTGAAAATAAAGAGACTGAGGAGCATCTGGGGTGTTGACTAACTCACTGACTTGCTAAGATGGGCTTGATCTTTATCATCCATCTCCTGTTCCTCTCTTGGTTGCTTTGCCCAATGCATAAAGTGTAGGATCATTGGGCCAGTGGCATTATTTTCATTCTATTTTGCATACTGCCTCACGGGGCTATCCAGTATGGGATCAGATTTCTAGCATCTATTAAAATATACATCAGTTTCAAGTTAAAAGCCAGGCTTTTAGCTACTGCCAGTCTCAAGAAGTTTATCTCAAGGACTCTTTATCTCAATATCTTCAAGTTGTGATAGCCACTTAAAAAATCTGTAAGTTGAAGTCAAACTTACTTTATTGTCGACTTGGGTCTGGTGATTTCACATCTCATTGATTAGAATTGTAGTGGAACAAGATGTTCTATTGAATTCACAGAAGACTTTCTGAAGTGTTTTCATTCTTTCATAGCTCTTTCATTTTCATAAGCATGAAAATGCTTATAAAAACACATCTAGTCACTGTTTTCCTTGTTGAATGTCATAAAATATACCATGTACACACAGCATTTGGGCTGAGGAGGTGTGCAGGAATTTTTTTCAATGTTTTCACAAATGCTGCTCTGATTATTAGAACTTAGAAACCCATCATCAGCCACAGGCACCCAAAAGCCTTGAATTGCCCTTCACAGTCAAGGCATTATCTCACAAAACACAATATGCTTATTTCTTCTTATGGTCCCAAACATAAATATTGTCACTGTGTTTTTTGGGCCTGATTTCTAAGGACACAAAGTGATAGTTAGGTGGTTGGTTCAGACCTTCTTTTTGCAGTGTTACCATCTATAAGCATTTTTATTGAAAAATCTTAAAATGCTCATGTGATCAATTATCCAAGAGCTGGAACTTTAGCAGAAGAAAATATGTGATGAAACAATAACTGCTGGAAACATGTTCAAAATCTTTTCACGCAACTGCCGTAGCACTGAAGTGTGGAGCTGTGAGTTTCTCTGTATCTTTTTAACAAGTTTCTTTAGCTATGAGTGATTGCCTTCATACAGTTAGAGGGTACTTTAATTCTCTGTAGTTTTTAGTCCCAGAACTTCCTGCACTGCCTACCAATCCTGGTATCACACAATGCTGATATCAGAATGGCTAAAAGCAATGCCTCTTGTCATGTGGTGCCAATGCCTGCCAGGGAATAACACCTTCCAGTTACTACTGGGAAAGATCAGGGTCCAGCTACTAACCTAAACTAAAAATTTTTGTCTTACTTCTAGCTTGTGGTTCCAAAATATGTCAATGAGTCCATGTGAGATAATAGCATCAGTCAAGTTTTATATGATTTCCAAATAAAAGCTTGCATATAAATGACGTATGGTACCCCCAGGGAAGTTTGAAGGCTGACCACTGATTCAGAAGGCTTGGAGTCATACACTCAAAACCATTTCTCAGCTATGGTATTCCCAAAGTCAAACCTTGTAGGTGTCTCCAGGTCCTTCCATCTCCATCTATAAATCCGCCAGCATGCTGAGAATGTCTCACAGCTGGAAAGAAGTGGAGATACTTGTGTCAAGAAATAATCTTGGGTCCTGGGAAGCTGTAAAGTGGATAAACTGAGAGTTTTCTCTTGGACTCAGACGGGCTTGGGAGCTCTGAATGTAGGTAGTCATGTAGGAGCAAAGGCTTGAGTGCGATACTCTGTGTCTCTGGTGAGTCTTCTGATCCTTAAAGAAACACACATCCTGTATCGCCAGTTGAGTTCTGCTTCTTGTATAGGATCCCACAGAATTCTGGGTCACTGGCAAGGCTGGAGACAGACCACAAATCAAGTCCTGTTTTGGGGGTTTAGCTCATGTTGGATCTCTGAGCAGCTCATTTGAGTCCTGTTTTGGGGGTTTAGCTCACGTTGGATCTCTGAGCAGCTCATTTGCTCTCTGGTGGCACCAGTCCTGAGGATGCCTTGTGCTCAGCTCAAGGTCCTGTGCCAGTGAAGCAGCAGGTTTGAAGGTGGTCTATAAGCACCTTCTGTACTCCTTTTAGTTTTATGATCTGGGCCTCAGTTCCTAGGAAGTCATTTGTCCTGCAGATGTCAGCTCAGTGACACATGCTGGGAAAGTTTGGATTAGCTCTACTTTATAAGGAGGATATGGGTTTGGCAGTGATTCATAACTGAATAGCTGCAAGCCTTTTTTCTCAAACTACTTTGAAATGTGACTGCAGCAGAACTAAAAATAAATACAAAACCTGTATTTCTGTTTTTCAATTTTTTAAAAAAAATTATTTTACTATTTCTAAATATGTGAAAATGAAGCCTGGGTGAACTTACATGTATTTATTAAAACACTTAACTAGGAAATTCCTAGTGAAAAGAATCATCTTGTCTCTGGGTGGAGGGGATTGTAAAACTAGATGATCTTTAAGGTCCCTTTCAACCTAAACTGTTCTATGATTCTGTAGTATCAAAAGTTGAAAGTGTCTTTGACAGTATCATGTTGAGTATAGTACAAAAATGCATATTCACAAGTTGTTTTTCTTACTTAACTAACAAATTAGGGAAGTATTCCAATTATTTACAATTTGTGCTGTTAATAACTGACCAATTTTACTGTTTGTTGTAGTAACCACCAAGTTGAATTAATATGTTGTACATGCTAATCACAGCAATGATCAGTTTAAGACAGTTTTGGAGATATTATGTTTACTCTTTCATGCTACCTAAAGCAGGTACAAATTTTATGTGGCATTCATTCCAATCTGCAGCATCTGCTCTACAAGAAGACACCTGGTTATTAAATAATAAAACTAAAAAATTAATAATTGTAGGCTTAATTTTCAGACTTTTTTTTAAAATTATAAACAAAATGTCAGCAATCAGAACTTCTCAAAAAATGAGAGTGCCAGAGTGGAAAACAACAGAAAAGATTGTCAGAACAAAGGGCTGAATTCCCTTTTTTCCATGGTTTGGGCTAGCAGGTTTGGTATGGGGTGGGCAACAAGAGAAGCATACTATTGAGGCATATCAGTGCCAATCATCTGATCTGCACTAAATACCACGTGCACAACTGCACATTAGAGCAGTTTGACAGAGGTCCAAGCTAATGCCTTTTGTCACCCTTTTGGAGAGGGTGGCGAACACTCAGAAGGCCCAGTGCTGTGGCTGTGGTGGGGAGGCAGCACCTCCAGGAGCACAAACGGTGAGCAGTGGGAGTGAATATCCCTCACACTTAGGTGGAACCTGGGCCTGGTACCTGGGATTGCACTGGAGGGATTCTTGCCTGGAGCATTCCTAGTTATCAGTAACAGAAACAGGCAATGAAAATGAGAAGTTTGCTGATGATAATTCAGTGGATCTCAGCGTTTTTTAATAAAAGTAAAGAACAGTAATATAAATGGCATGGATACATTTCACAGGAACAAAGACTTTAAAAAATAAATATTTACAGTTACTTCTTGAAAGCTTGTATTACGTAGCTGAGGGAGAAAGATCAGCCTGATTATTTTTCTGTAGACAGAATAAAGTCTACTGATGCCTCTGTTGACTTACACAGTAGATACTGTCAGCTCTTACCTAAAATGCTCAGGGATATAAAGGTTTCTTTGTGTTAGTCTACAGTGTGAAAGGAAAATGATCAAATGTAAGCCCAAGTCTCATTCCTCAATGATAGATTTCCTCTGCTTTGTTCATAGCAAATTAAAAAGATATGCTTTACACAGGAAGGTTTGAGATTTGATTTGGAAGAAGTAGAACTCTAGCCTATAAATAATAATTTCAATTGATCTATAGTAGTTATCTGCTCATGGTACATTGCTTCAAAAGATGAAAACTGAAGTGTAAGTTAGGAAAAGCTCCACATTGCAATAAATATGCCAGTCGCTTTTTGATGAGACAAAATTTCTCTTTTAGTCAGGAACTTCTGCAGATGTCCTAAATGACCTTGGTGAGACATCTCTCTGTAACCTGTTGCACTGCCACTATACAGCACCTGGGCTCCTTTCTGGGGGGCAGGTGCTGGCTCAAATGTCAGCCACTGTGGAGTGCTCCTGACCAAAGGACTTGGAGCTGGACCCATGGGGGTGCTAACTTCCCCCAAGTCCTCCCTTAGGCCTGAACATGTGTTTCTATACTGTGTTTGAGTAAAGCAGGTGATGCTTTTCAGGATCTTGACATCAATATTTAAATTGAAGTTTAGCACCTCCATCCCTGTGCTTCAAGGAGACTGTTTCCTGCTCTCTTTCTCTTGGGCATTTCTGCTCTGGCCCAAGGTTTCTGTATCCTAGAAAGATGAAGCAAGATTTGCTGCTTATTTGGGCACACTGCAGCTTAAAAAAAAATAAAACAAAACAAAAAAACCCAAAACAAACAAACAAAAAAAAAACCCAAAGGGAAATCAGGGAAAAAACTGGGAAATTTTGAGATTTCTTAAAACAATGGGAAGCTTTGTCCAGAAAGACTTAGAAGTTCATATTCAAGGTAACATGATCATGGTTCACTAAACTTTTCTCTTAGAAAGTACTTACTGTAGTGACTATAGAAGTCAAAACACCTATCCTGTATTGCATACTTACATCATTTCAAGAATCTCTATCATCTGACAATGCTGTTATTCATATTTTTTTAGCTTTAAATAGTCCTGCAAGGAGCAGGGAGTCGGAACTGATGATCTCTATGGGTCACTTCCAACTTGAGATATTCCATGATTCTTTATTTAACGAATTTACAGCTGGAAAGGAACTGCTAAACAAAGAGAGGAATATAGTTTCTCTTTCACAAAGCTCTCGGACTGCAAACTGCAGGAAGGCAGAAGGATACAAGCAGAGATATCACTGTATATTCCCTGTCTCCTTTACTCCCTCTCCAAGCTCCTGCACACAGTGTGCCCAAACACACGTACAGGCAGGGACACTCATAGGGACTGTACATACTGAACAGTTTCATTAGGGTCCTTGCTTCTGTTTTTCACGTGTGTTACACAGCCATAGACACCCATTTGCCTACAAGCTCCTCTGCCTGACAGCAATGTCAATGTTTTAATTGTACAAATAGTAATATGTGTAAGGTTTTGCAAAGCAGCTTCCTAAACTCATGGCACATTCATATTCTATGTTCAAAGTGACGAGCCTTTAAATGGTATCTAAAATGAAAATGAATGAGATTCCTACTTTAAATAGTTAAATTATTGCAAAATTTCCTGAAGAGATTTTATTTCAGTTACGATCAAAAAACCCCAATCATTTTCAGTAATAGCACTGCATTTGTGATTTCTCATTAGCAGTGTGCCTGTGGTGAGTGGTACAGAGTGATGGTGTTTCTCTCTTCTAACGTGAGACAGGTCTTAATACTTTGTATCTCTCAATAGAGAAAGTATTATGGGTTGGTTTTCCTATTGAAAGAATTTGTATTCACTGGAATGACACAAAAGATCACAGCCTGTTAATGTATTCCCATCATTTACTGAGCATCTTATTAGTGAAGGTCTCTGGGCATTTACAATCTTACTTTACCGTAAGAAAAAGAGATGGAGCAATCAAGGTATTTCTAAAAAGTCTCAGTGGAGATTATCTTCCAGGAAGCTAACACAGGGCCATTTTGTGAGCAATTTGCCATGTGCAGGCATTGGCAGAACTTGCAAGCCTGAAAAACTGATTCACAGTAGCAGAAGCTCTTTTAATTATCTTCATTGGCACTTTTGGCTTCCATAAGGGTTTGTGTAACTTTCAGCCCTTGCAAACCAAAGAGAAAGCAAATAGGAATTTACAAAGGAGAGAGTCTAGACACTCTGAACTTTTTGCCACATCAGCATCATCTGGACACTGTGCATGCATTGGGACACAGGAGATAGAGGAGAAGGTCGTTCTAAGGGCCTGAGCTTACCCTTTTTAAGATAAATTGCTGCTAGAGATTTTGAAAGTTTTTGGATCAATAAGGTGTACAAGTATTTTTTAACAGCATCAGTTTCAAGCGATGAGGCCAGCTCCAAGGCAATACCATTTGCAGCAACTGTATCACCCTTTCCCTGTGTTGAAACAAAATGTTTTAAACTTTGTTGGCATCTTAGAACTGTATTAAAGACTCACAGAACCACGGAATATGCTGAGCTGGAAGGAACCCACCAAAATCATCAAGCCTGATTCCCGGCCCTGCACAGTATTCAGTCATCTTAACTCCTTATGGACTTTTTGCTCTGAAATTTAGGAGAAGAGTAACAGAATTCCAGCCAAGAACCTTATTACATGCAGGAGTGGGGGAAATGTGACCGCTTATTGAGGAGTGCCAGTAGAGAGCAAGGGCTCTGCCTTGCAATCCCCATGGCTCAGTGCCCGGCTCCGAGGCTGCCTGGCAGCGCAGCTCCTCCTTCCTTTAAGAGGGGAGCAGAGCACAGTGAGTGAGCCAGAGTTCTGCTTTTATCCCTGGGAGAGCAGACCAGAGGAAATCGAATCTACAACATAAGCTGTAACTACCTTGCAAAACAAGGGAATATTCAGACCCCACTCCTAGAGCAATAACCATTCGCCCATTTTTGCTGAGATGTCTGCTGCATCTGTGCATATTGAATCCACAATCAGTCTGGGGAGACTTCAAATCATAGAAAGTAATTAGTTTGGATGGCCCCTTACAGCAAATTTATATATTCCATAAAGATGAACAGCATAAAAACTGCTTCATCTGAAGAGCTATAATGGTGTTGCAGCTAATTTGGTTTTGAACCAGTCACAGTCTTCAGGTTCTGATAATCTTCCTGTTTCTTTCAGATAGTTAACTCATCTCTTAGGAAAGTGAGGGTAGGTTTCTTTCAAACAAAGAGAATAATGGTACCATTCAGTGCCATGCATCCCTTAGGATATTGCAGACCTCTTCCTTTCCTCTCTAAGGACTTAGAAGCTTAGTTTTCTGCCTTACTAACAGTTTTTCATTAATAAGTAGCCTTTGACTTTGCTACTTTGACAGTGTCAAAATTTTTCACTTTCTGTTCAACAACTTCCTCAACAACTAGAAGAACACAGGATACAAATGGTAATAGAGTTATGAAGGAAGCTTCAGTAGCAGCTCACGCTGTTCATATCTGATGAGCAAAATCAAAACCATGATTTTAAACAAGTTCTGTTTGCAAAGAGAAAATGCTTGCCTTATTAGTAAAGCGGCAGCTAAAATACATATGTCCTACAGGTATCTATCGTGTCTGTCTAGCAAAACCTACAAACAGCAACATCTATCATAGAATCCCAAATGGGTATGGTGGATGAGCAAGGGTGAACCACAGCAAGGCAAAATTCTGTTAGAAACATCTGGTTTTGTTTAATAACTATGGTAAAAGTCTCTTTGTAAAGGTCTGACAGGTATTTGCCAATGCTGGCAATGTCTTCTTTTTCCTAGTTGAAAGAAATCCCTGTGGATACAATTAGAAACTTTTTCATTTTCTTGATATTTGTGATCCCAATGTAGTAGTTTAACATGCAAGAACCTTTCATTATTAAGGAGTTAAATTTTGCAAATTTAGAACATTCCAACCTGCCTGTGTTTTAAGATTATATTGTAGTCATCAAACTCTCTTTTGTTCCCAAGACATTGATATCCTCCTTTATTTT
Organism: Monarcha castaneiventris obscurior; assembly: GCA_026261815.1. Lineage (NCBI taxonomy): Eukaryota > Metazoa > Chordata > Aves > Passeriformes > Monarchidae > Monarcha > Monarcha castaneiventris. The sequence continues at coordinate 6,926,376 of JAMPIT010000472.1, forward strand.
CAATTTCAAGTATAAATGTTTTTCCACCACTCACACAGTCATAAGCATACAGCATGTATTTGTATACTAGGTGTCTCGACCCAATGGAATTGTAATGAACAAAGAGCATGTACATGGATCTGAATATTCCATCTCAGTTGGCAGGGAAGAGGCGTAGTTCTTAAAATCTGATAGTCAAGTGAGCCCAGTCAGGTTTCCAAAGTACATAGAGAGCAGTATCTTTTCTGTTATTGACATGGAGATGAAGATTTGAGAAATTGCGCCGTAACAGGCAACTGAGAAGGTAAAGTAGTGAAGAAAAGTGAGAAAGGAAAAAGTTAGAGAGTGGCCCAAAACTCTGCAGCTTCAGGAGCCAGTGTGCAATGTTTGCTTTTGGTTGATAATTTTAAAGAGCAGGATCCTGTTGGCACTTGTTCCAGTATATTTTCTTTAATCTTCAAAGTACTGAGTTGAGAAGGAGGTGTGTCAGAATAAAAGAATTTGAATTAGGTCTTAAGAAGCCTGTTAAAGAGGTTTACAAGATATATTTGAATTTCCCTACCTTAGAAGTCTCTTTTTGAGTGTCTTGCTTTCTTTTCTTTCACAGTCCTCCTTAGAAGCTATTCTGTTAATTAGGTAAAACATTAACCTTTTTAGTGCTGTACTGCTCTTGTTCTTATAGGTCATTACTCTTTCCATATCACCTAATTTGCACTCTTTAAATATTTTTCTTAATATAGATTCTTGCAAATATGTAATAGTCCCTTCCCCACATCACACCAGATTTAGAAGGCTTGTCTTGGGTTGAACCGTTCCCATTGTTCTTTTACATCTGACTCCAGTGGAGTTGTCTCTCACTTTTAAGGAGCTCATTCTCCAGGGATCATGATCTCTGAGGGACAAGCCACCTGGATGTATTCACAAAACAAAACCAGGAGGTAAACACTATGGCAGACAAACATTTCCCCCCTGAGAGTTGGCATCTTGAGCACCTTCACTGTTCCGCCCACAGCCGGGTGTGTTCGTGTGTTTTATGTCCTGTTGTAATCTTTGTGATGAGTTTGTGATGTTGGCAGCCAAAACGTCAAAAGGAGGTAGAGAAATGGAGGACCTTTGAAGCACCTCAAAAAACAAAACAACATCTGTGCTCTTTTCTGCACTCTTCTGGCACTGAAGAGCTGCCAGATGTGCATGAATGGTTAGGCAGCTGTGGAAGCTTCCAGATCCTCTGCTGTCCATGAAAAGCACAGCTGGGGTGGAGGATTTCACTCGAACTACAGGATGACTGATGTAAAAATAAAATTACATACAAATGTAGAGTAACTCTTTGAAATTTGAATTGTGATTACTTCCCCAAAACTAATAGCTTTATAGAAAGCCCTTCTCTTGTAGTTTAAGTTTTAAAATTTCACCAATAATAGGAGATTATTTCAGTGACACAATTTATGCTGTATTTATGCTGTTTCATCTGGTTTTTTGAGAGATGATTAGCAAATACTTTTTATGTGTTTCAATACTGTACCTTGGAAAAGTCACTGTCAAAGTTAGTAAGTCTAATAATATGTATATTAGAAAAGACAGCAGGAATTAATTTATTTTCCAGAATGTGCATTAATTTCTGGTGAGCAATGCTTCAGAGTGATTAGTCCTATTTTTATATCCCCCATAATTTATCATTATTAAAATCACCGCCATGTGCCAGATGTGCAGCACAGCAGCTTTTGTTTGACAAAGCTGTCCACAAAGCACTGTACACCTTGTATTGGCTCTAATCAATTAATGAGACTTCCAGATAATTCTTTCCATTGCTTTGGAAGACATTTCAGCATTCCGTTGCTTCACTTTATTCAAAATCTTAAGGACTTTTTAACAATATAAGACACAGAAACCAATCCTACCATTTAGTAGTTCTTTTAAAGATGTATAGACCTTTTTCATGTGACCCCATGAGAATAAATTCAGAGGAAGCATTTAGCACAACACGTACGAGAAAAGGGAATGTGTGGGAAGTGCAGCCTCCTGTGATTTGTGGGGTGTGTCAGAACAGTGCTGTGAGGAGCCTTTGCAGAAGAAGGACTAGCTGGGGTGCAGCAGGGGTCTGGACAGCAGTCTGGACATCTGCTACCATCTTAATAGGAGCTGGTCAGCTGAGAACATCTGATAAAATAATTTCTTGTCACAAAACCAAACATTTTATGCAATGTATATAGAATTGAATGTATGTACTTCCAGAATATACGTACTTCTATCTTGAATGAAAATATTGTTATTAATAGGCAAGTGTTTCCTTTGATTTTGATTTTGCTCTTAAATTTAATGTCTTTTTTACTACAGTTATTTTCTTGAGTCATGAGACTATTTCATCCAAATTTCTATCATTTAATTACTTTCCTACTTGAGTTCAAAATTCTTGGTTTGGTATTGTTTCTTTTTCTCTGAGCTTCAGAGTGTATGCTCCTTCATTCATTTGGGCATTCATACTTCTTGACCTCCTTTCACTGTCTGTAGTTCCAGGATGAAGTTGCCTCATTACTTGGCTTGTGCTGACCCAAATACAGTCTGAGTTACAGACTCCAAAACTTTTCATATCAGGCTGTTTTTCAAGTTGACAGCGATAGACAGTAATTTTCCTTACCTACTTAAATTTTTAATATTTAATAAATCATACTGAAATGCTAAAAATAGTTCAGAATTTTAATGGCCATTTGAAGGCAGAAAGACCACTGGGAGAGACATTTCACTTAAGGCCATCTGGCTTTCATAAAATGTTTATCATATGGGGTAAAACCCAGCCTGCATCAGTATTGCAACTCTGCATCTGACTGTCTAGTTAGATGTCTAGTGGAGAAAGCCTCCTAAAATAAGCACCTGCCTTCCATGTCAAATGAATGGAAATCTCTAAAGTGTTCCAGAGGGAGAACCCGTCTGCTTGAATTCAAGCATCTAAATAGGTATTTATCTCTCAGCTCATTGGTGAAATTGAAAAGGTAAATTTTGCTTTAGTAACTCAATAGGTAATCTCTCACCAGGTGCAAAAATGAAATGAGCAAGTAAAGATCTGCTTCTGCAATAGTCACACCACTGGCATGTGTAGAAGAGAAGATACGATTTAATCAGTTCATAATTCCACCTAGAAACATTACCAAGGGCATTTTATCTGACGCCTTTTTCAGCATAGTTCAAAAATGGTTATTTGTGAAGACTTGCTTTAGCTGGAAACTAGATAAACCAGGATAATTTCTTCTTAGAAAACACGTTTGCCTCACTTCAAAGGTACCTTTAATGGATATCTTTTTTTAAGTATTATTTATAATAATTGAACTATGGGCTAGTTCAGGAGCAATACCTATGCATGTGACTTTCACCTTAAAGAAGTGGAGGGTTTTTGTAATGGTCCAAATGCAACGCTGTCAGCAATCAGAGTTTCTGACTGACAGAAAAGATTCTTGTTTGTGTTATAAGCTTGTCATTTAAAAGTAACCTTTCAGCAATATTTTTCAATAAGGGATATGAGAGTCCATCCTCAATGAGTAACAAGGAAAATTATGGATAAACTTTTAAAATAAAAACATGACTCTTAGTAGAATTGCACATCGTGGCGGTATGAGGCAAATCCATTTTTCCAAAGGGGGTGGACAATACGGCTCCCTAAGACAATTATTTTGAATAGGTTTCAGTTCGACATGGGCTAACATTATTGACTTCAATCTGATCTGAAAAAGATTGAGTCCAAAGAAAAAACTTGAGTTTTAAAATAAATAATAGAGTACCCATGATCAGAATTTGACTGATGTGTTCCTGTTACTTTGAGCAGGTTTTGATATATGGGTTTGCTACAGCAGCTCTTAATTTTTAAAAAGGCTGTCATTGTATAGAAGTCCATGAACAAAACAGAAGATGAAAGGCAGTGTTGTGACCAGTGCTCCACCAGCAGAGCCTGGTGTGAAGGATAGACACCCTCCTTGGCCTTGGCCAGCTGGCTGCTCGGCACCGTGAACTGTCTGAACTACTTTGGTTGTAGTTTTACCTGGGAAGTGGGCAAGAGTTGATTGGTTCAGCACTGGGAGCTTGTTGCTGTCTCTTCCTTAATGGCTTCAGTTTGAAAGGAGAAGGTCCTTGACTGAGTTGTGTACGTCAGCAGGGCTGATATGGGCCATAAATGTACTGCTGTCAAGTGTCTGTGCAGAAGCCTCTCAGTTCAGAAGAGGGGGCAGACACATCCCCTCCCAGCCCACTGCATCCCTTTCCCCGCTTGCCTCTTCCCCACCCTGGCAGGGGCATCTGTGTTGGTAAGCAGTGTTAAGGCTGAAAAGTGCATGGACATACAGACCACAGTATTATAAAAAATACTCTAAAGAATTTACACTGTTCTTACTATTCCTGGTTTGCTGAAGAATGTTGTCCATACTGCAATTTCACGTTGCTTTCATGTAAAAAGTAATAAACTATTTATCTGTTTACAAGGTGAAATCAGCATTTCTTTTACTTCAGTAATTCTATATTTCTTTTAAAATTTCTGTGTTTGTAACATTTTTCATGAGTAAAGGATGATTTTGCAATAAGCATATTAGGTCTGTGGAAATGTGCATCAGATCTATAGTCAGTAAAGATGATACATATGAAGCTTAAAAGTAAAACTATTGATTTGAAATGTTTATTGGGAAAGCTATATGGATGTTTATGAATTATGGATGTTTCCCACAGCTAAATATTACCATTAAGTTTAATGTTTCCTCTTTTACATTTCATTTCAGTTGTTGTATCTGTTGTAACACATCCTAGGATTGAAATAACCGAAGTAATTTCTAAACAGGGCATCATTGGTGTACTCTGTTCTGAGCTAAATGTCAATTCAAGTGCAGAAAGCAGCAGCTGTTAAAGGGGATTACAAAAGTCAATATTTAGTCTATTACCAGTGTCTAATAAAGCTGATTCTTGAACACATTTACTGGGTATATCAAGTGTATAGAAGGAAGGGCCTATTTGTCTACAAACACGTGAAATAATAATATTGCTGGCAAACACTGTTAGAATAAATAGCCCTATGGCAGGACCTTCTGCTTGAGTAGTGTGTGTTTATATGAAATTAATCAAATTGTGTTGATCTTTTCCTTTTTAATAGTTTTAAAACCAATCCTAATAATTCTTCAGTAAGCCTCTGTCTATTCCTTATGTACCCTTGAAAACCTTGCCCTTCAGTTATTGTAACTTTAAAAGAATCTTTGGCTCTTGAACTAGTCATGGAATATTTGAGAGTGTGTTTCTTTGTAATTTTTGATTGATTTTTGTAAGAATATTTTTAAAAGCTTTTGTATGCCTGATCCATCTTACACGTGGTACTAACAGCTCAAAGATGGATTTTTGGCCTGGCATTTAAAGTTAGTGAAGTGTCTGAAGCTGCAGAGAGACACCTATTGTTGTAGATGGAGTTTCAGGGACCTAAGCCTCTTGGATTTCCATTAATTTCGGTGGAAATTGGGCATATTATCAGCTTCTGAAATTCCTCATCTATACATACCAGTACCTTCAGGCTTTTGACTTTCAAATATCTGACCCTCAAGTTGTCTTTAGTAAACTCACCCTTGTAATTTTCTCCTTGAACTTGGGCACTCTAAATTCTTTTCGGGAAGATCAGCATTGAGGTTGCAATCACTTGATCTTACAACTTTTCCCAATGGGAAGCTAAAACACTAACTAAGACCACAACCCTAAGGTTTCCTTCCGCACCCACGTGGTACAGTGCTGCCTTTTGTCCCACAGGGATGCTGTTCCCTGAACAATGCACTCTGGGGCGTTAAGGGTTTGCAGGAGCAGAGGGTCACACTGCACTGTGAGCAGCCCTTGGGAAGCAGCCTGTACCTGTCAGGGGAGGGGAGGGTGTGTGGCTGGGCATCACAGGTTACAGCCCCTGAAGTGAGAGAAAAGAAGACAGCCTAAGTGATGTAGGAATTAATAAAAAGGAGTGAAATACATTTTCCATCTAAAGGGCATTTGCATTCTGCACCGAGCACGTACTGGCGTGCCTCAGCCCAGTGCCTGCCACACAGAGGCAATTTCAACAGCCTTCCATCTCTTCTTCACTGCAGCTGCACAGCATCCCTGCTCTACTGTGGCACACTCATATGCTGAGAAGTAAAATGTATTTTTTATGTTGTCTACTGCAAAACAGAATTTCATTCAGTGACTCTTTTCTGTTGAATTACCCCCAAAACTGTCCCTGCTATCACTTTGGAAGCCAAATCTAGTGATGGCTTGGTTAGACCTACCATCTGTAGGCTGGGGATTTGGTCTTTTGCTATTACTAACTAAACAACAAGCCACTTTCAGCAGTTCACAGAGCAGAACCCAAGGCATATGTGGTCTCCCACACCTCCAAAAAAAAACAGAGAAGAGAAGAGAAGAGAAGAGAAGAGAAGAGAAGAGAAGAGAAGAGAAGAGAAGAGAAGAGAAGAGAAGAGAAGAGAAGAGAAGAGAAGAGAAGAGAAGAGAAGAGAAGAGAAGAGAAGAGAGAAGAGGAGATATTTGATTTATTCCTTTCACACAAGTCTATGAAATCAGAAAAAGTAACTTGGCGCAAGAGACATTTTAAATAATAGATTTCAAGGCTCAAAATAGTCTCATAACATCTAGGAAGTGCTGCTGCATCTCAGTTCTTGAGCGTCTGTAAAATTCCAGTGAATTTAAAATCATTAAGGCGAGGGAGAATCGTTCCTTCAGCAAACTGGGTTAAAGGGAGGACCCCATAAGAACAATCAGGATACTTTGGCAGTTGCTTTTTAAGATTAAAACCAAAACTAGTTAAGTGAATAGGATTCTGTCAGCTCAGAAGTTACAATAAATAGTAATAGCTAAACTGTTTGTGGCAATAAAATGACCCTAAACCAACATATTTTAAGTCTTATTGAGAGCACTGGAATTCATTGTCTGTACTTTAGGATCTCTGCAGATAGATTGCACCTCAGCTGTTAATCATGGGCCAGATTTTTGTCTAAAAGTGACCTGATACAACACTAGACCAAAGAGTGTGTGTGTCACCACCAGTAGGTCTCCGTCGTAATGCTGAGTTTGAAGTATCTGGTTATGGATTGCTGTCAGGAACTTCAGAAAGAAATGTCACCAGTAGGTTCAGGTTGTGCAACTTCTCAGCACATTTGCTGAGAGGAAGGAGCACATTGTTGTGGTTTAAGCACAGGTCTGGGAGCCAGGAGGTCTGGATCTATTCGTGGCCGTGTTCTGTGACCTTGGATAAGTCAGGTTATCCTTTCTGGGCTCCTGCACATCCGGTATTATATCTATGCTTAGATAAACACATTGCAAAGTGTTTCTGTTGTGGTCACTACACTTCTCTTCTGAGGGCATCTTTGCCTTCAAGGCAATGGGAATGAGGAGCGGGAGAAAGTTTGGGGTTTTTCCAGGTTGAGTCAGTAACTTCTCCAAGTTCATATGGGACTAACTTCAGTGTTATGTCTTTCCTCCAAGAACTGTCACCCTGCATGCCCCGGTCAGCTTTGGTGGGACTTGGCTGTTCTCCCCATGCAGCGGAACAGACGGGAATAAGTAGTGCATGTCTAATATTTAATAATCTGAACTCCTTGCAGGGTCTTCAGCAGCAGGTAAGGCTGTAATCTTCCCTGCTGAAAGGAGTGCTGAGATGGAGCAGTAGCAAGACTCTCTCTTATTTGTGGACACTAGAGGGCATTGGAGTAATATACTACTAAAACGTATATGTAAAAACAGAAAAAATAGAGGGGAAAATAGTCCCCTAAATCTCAATAGTAAGGCTTGCAGCTGGAGAGTTGTCCCAGGGATTGACGTTTGTAGGTGCTTACCTGAATTGTTAGTAATCCATCCATTACTATTCATACAAAATTGCTAATCATACATAACACATCTCAGGTGTTAGCTACAAAGGACACTTCAGGTTCTAAGATGTGTGACTAAGAAACATTATTGTGGCTGAACAAGGCAAAAAAAAGGGATTACAGAGTTGCTTGCTCATGTTGTGGCTGATTCTAGCCCCAACTGCTTCTGCACTGGGCTTCCAGATAGGTGGTGGAGGACAATTTGTGACTGCATCTTTCCCTTCTGGACACAGAGCAGGTAGAAGTTGATATTTTGCTTTGTCTCTAGCCATGGATTGGAAACTAATAGTGTTGTAGAAAATAAGAAAACAAATAACCAAAAACCCAAAACAAAAACAAAACAAACAAAAAAACCCAAAACCAAACCAAAACAAACAAACAAGCAAACAAAACCAAAAAACCAAAACGAAAACAGAAGTCAGGAAAGCTGGATCACTGAAGCCACTGGAAGATGACTGTGTTGTGTGTGCAGCTCTGGGGGGTGGCTTTTGTACAGAAGGTGGTGGGTGGTTCTGATTTTCTGCTACCCTGTGACAATGGGAAAAAAATAGTTGGAATATGAAAAATAAGAGCTGTTTTCTTTACTGTCTGAGACAGGGAGCTATGAAATTCTGTCAGTATTAATATCTCAAAAGGTAGAGCAATGTTTTCATTAGTCTGTTTTGCTACAGTTTTTCTTTCCTGCAGCAGCTCTGACAGATAGAACAGCAGCAGGAGAGAGTAAAATAAAAGGAATTAGTCTGAATTTTTACTGCAGGCTTTTCATCATAGAACACGAGTGGGAGGCAAAAATAATAGGAGCATACTGCCATCAGGTAGAAAATTAATAATGTAGAAAACTGCATAAGAACACACACATTTGATGTCAAATGCTGTGTATAGGGGTTTAGCTCTCACTGGCGCTCATGATTTTCAAAGAACAGCTGAGAAGAGGCCCTAATGCCTGAGCTCATTGCAAACGCTGATTATTGAACCTGAGGCAAGTTCTGGAATTGCTGTATGAGTCACAAATTTTGAGTACATTTAGTTTGTGGTTGCATGAAACACCTGTACTGAGACACAGAAAGTACTTCAGCTCAGAAAGCTTTTGTCTGGTTGTCTTGGCATCACCCTCAATATATTTGTCCCCACGTCACTGTCATGACAGACTGATCTTAGCTGGAGTTCTCAGCTGTTGCTATAATCCAAAGACTAAACCCTGCCTCCCAGCAACCATGCCTGCTAATGTCTGTTTTAGGAGATTTACAACTTTGGCAGTTCACAATTCTGTGACCAGTGGGCTGATTGGGCTTATTTTACTTGGAATTTAAAAGCAGGTCTCAATCACTCTTTGTTGACAAACTCACCCCTTGCCTCTATTACAGAAGGTTTCATAGATGTGGCTGCACTAGCAGAGTACAACCATCCTAAATTTACTTCTTACCAGGAGTGGGTTTTCGCCTGTACAGCTTAATCCAGAAATGAAATCAGGTAGCTCAGCAGAACTGCTTCCTGCCAATATGACAGCTATTTTCTGGGAAAGGCAATGGGCCATTTTCTGGGAAAGTTGCACACTTTATGGACTAGATATTGTTTCACAGTCCAGACTGGTGCAATCATTCTGGTAAAGCCTCTGCTGTGTTGGTGGGGTCTTGCTGATGCCAGGGGCTGTACTGAGTAGTAGCAGATTTCCTCACTTTCCTGGAGCCTGAAAAGGAGAGGCAGGTGGTTCCTGCCCTTCCTTTTGGAAGTCAGAGGAAGGAACACATTCCAAATTTTTCTGATGCTAGAGCCTATGCTGAATGAACAGGGGACATGTCCATGCATAAAATAAAGGTGTGATATTAGCTCCTCTTTGCCAGCTTCTTACAGCTAGTTCTGAGGACACGGATTTTAGCAACCAGCCTGCCTACCAGGATCCCCAGAGGCTCCTGCTCCCATCTCTAGCTCCTGCAGAAGCCCTCACTGCTGCAATGCCTCCCCTGCTCTTGCCTGCCCTTGCTCTGAGGTGCCAGCAAGCCCTCAGTACCCTGCACGGAGGGAAAACAGCCTTCTGCTCCACCTGTGCAGCACTGGGACTTGTAACTTCTGGGTCGGTGCGTTTTAAAGATTTGAGAGCTCACACTGTGCCCCTGGATAGCTGATCTTTTCCTTATGTTACCTTGCATTTCATTGTAGCCAGGCAGTGTTGTTTAAGTTCTCTTTTTCTTTCTCACACAGAAGGCTAAATGGTGATCATCTCCTTCTCCCCTGCCTTGGCATCAAAGTCTGCTAGATATTTACCTACCCCTCAAATTGTAGTTTGAGTGTTTTGTTTCATCTTTAGGTTGTTAATAAGTTCCAAGCTGAAGCCTTTTATCAGAGGCATGGCAAATATTATTTCAATTACACACTATTGCATTCATGGCACTTCCAGTGGGGTGAGATTGCCTGCCAATGAAAAAAGTGTTATTTACAGTAAAGGCACCTAATGGATGCTGGCATATGTGGCTTTGTAATGTCATATCTGTATGACTGACAGTGAATGCCAAAGAGAGCAGCAAAGGTTTCTTTCCCACCTTTGACTCTCCCACTATTTGGCAGAGGAGAGCAGACAGCCTAGCTCTCAGAAATACTATTTTTGTATTGCACAGAAGTAAGGGAATGAGACTTTCAGCTGGCATGTGCACTTGATGCCCATTTTTTATCTGCTTGAACATGTGCAGGAAGAAAAACCATGGTAACAGAAACTAGTTATGGATGAAACGTCCTGGTGAATATTTTTTGAAAACAGTATTCTGAACTGGCTGAGTAATTTCAATTCCTCCTCTCTGTGGTGCTTTCATCAGATCATGTTCTGCAGTGTGGTTTTGCTACTGTGCATTATGCATTACTGATTTAATTCCTACCACAAAAGAGGTGCCAAGTGATCTCCAAAGATGCACAGATACTGGCATGAATTTAGACAGGAAAACTGAGGTGACAAACCCAAACTAAGCAATACAATCACCAATAGATTTAAAAATCAACTGTGATATGGTAAATCTTGTCCAGACAGGAATGATATTTTGAGAGTTTCAGTTGAATGGAATTTATTCTGGTCACTATCTCAAATTAATTTTCCTCTAAACAATTACACTGGGAATAGGATGTACCTACAGTAATATTGAGAGAGTGTTTCACTCAATGGACCGCTGTTAAAGACCAAAGTTGGAATTCATATTGAAAGCAATTGGAATTGAAAGCAATTAGAAGTAAAACAGTAGAGTAGTGGGCCATATGGAAACAGTTGTGAGTGTTATGAACAACTGATAGGATACAAATGTCTATTTTTGTCTCTTCCTTCAGTAAACACTTACAGAAGGAATCCAGCTTCAAATCGTACACTTGCTTTGTGTTAGTAATAAACAGCCATTTGTTAACAATGATCTGTTTTGATAACTCTGTTCTTTGACATTTCAGAGTTTCTATCTTTGAAAATGTTCCTCTGTGCTACCCAAACTGCAGTTAACTCTTCTCAAGTCACTTACAGAAGAGCTATTCAAATTCACTCATGTTGCTTCATAACCAGAGTATTTAATGATCTCTGTTTTAACGTCTGCTACCCCAGGGTGCTTCCCAGTGCAGTCAGCAGTGCCTGTATATGGCTGAGGTATAAGGAAATTTTCATATAATTTCATAAAGGAAATTAGGTATAAGGGGCTTTTCAGCCCTTAACAACCTCAGAAGGATTGGAGGAAGAGAGGGTCAAGCTGAAAAATCATTGACTTGGAATTAAGGGACAGAAATGTGGTAGAAGAATGGGACAGGAATGAAGGGGAATGATGATTATTTGGGTGAGGCAGAAAGGGGTCACCCAGCAAACACATAACATAGACTGTGACTTGCCAGGGGACAAAATAAACTTTCCAAGGACTTTCCAAGGAAAGGCAAGCAGGAGCCTGCTTGACTTGTTGACTGGGTCAAAACTCAGGGATGAGGGCCAGAAAGGGCAGGCAAAAGGCAGGACCTAGGGAACTGTAATGCATAAACCCACCAGTGTGACGCAGTTAGGTGTTATGGGCAGTCACAGAGATGTGTCCTTGTCTCTCTCATGGCTCATTCTGATTACTGGACAGTAAAGCCTGCCAGGCTGACTGTAACTGAAGGCAGCAGCTAGTGCTAGAAGTTTGTTCAGGATTTACAGCCTCCAGTGTTAAGTACTTGTGTAGTAATGCTACAGAGAAAGTACAGAAATGCATTAGAAAATTTTTTGGCAACTTCCTCATACTTGCAAGGTGACCAGAGATGGCAAGGCCACCCCAAGCACTAGGTGTTTTCATGCTGAAAGTTACTCCACTGTTGTAACTTTTAACAATGCTTTACACTTTGAACGTTCACCTGATTCAAAGTTCCATGAAATAGTTAAGGAATAAGGGATTTATATTTATTTCTGGTTGAAGGCTGAAATCATGAACAGAACAACAGTTACTTCCTCTGTTTAAATTTCAGTTGCTTTGTTTGAAACTGAAGCTCAAGGCAGAAGGCTTTGAAGCTTACCTTTGGTTAGTTATTTTAAGCATCTTGTGGGCTGCAGCAGAGTAGGAGGGTATCACTGGCAAATAAGCTTTGTATTTTTGACAGGGAGACTTGTGGCATTTCAGTAAGTTGGATCCTTTTGCAGCAGAAAGACTGATACGTGTGGCAGCATTTCTCATGTGTGAGCTTTTTCATTTGGAAAAGGAACCCCTTCCTTTTGTAGTAAGGCATCTTTTGCATCATCCTTGTGGGATGAGAAAGGGAGACTTACTGGCTCAGCTCCTGTGCAGGCTAACGTCATGTAGCATGTCCAAGAGACATACCAGTGGTTCTGCCTGATGATTTGTTGGCAATGTTTAAAAATCCAGGTTGGTGTAAGTTAATTGTTCAAGGAGACTCTAAAATAAAAACAGGCTTGACACTGCTGGGCACTTTAATGTAACATAACTGGGTTTCAGGGTTTCCATGAACTTTAACATGTCAGGAAAAATTATTCACTTTCACAATGGAAATTTCCTCTTCCCCCTCCTCTCCAAAATACAGACAGCCTAAAAGGGAGCCAGCTTTCATTAGTCTGTCCACGTGTCTTCCCCACAAGGTCTGCAGAGGTTTCAGCTCAAAACACATATGGAGAATGTATGAGTACTCAGTAAATTTACAAGAAAAACATGTTGTTGTTTTCTTCCTGAACTATAAAGTCACTGGGGATCTTAGGCAGGAAAGATTTTAATACAATTACTTGTAATACAATTACTCATACTAAAGATTTTTAAGTGGAAATTACCTGGAAAGGATTGTTGATGATAAGCAAGGCAGAAGACAATTGCAAATTAAGTCTGCCCTTAAAACTGTGCCTGCTCTGTAAAGCTAAAACAAAATTTTAGATTGCTATTTTCTCCTGAAATGGATTAATAATAGGGCACAAATATGTATTTTAATAATCACTTTTTTATGACTTAGTAGCACTGGATAAGAAAAGTTGCACTTAAATTCTGGACTTGGCAATGTACCACGGCCTGGAGATGTGAAACAAGATGAAGGACACTTATTGAGGGTTTGACATAGTTGCAGTCAAGTGCCACAGAAATTAAAAGTCAAGGGCACTCATTCCTAAAAGCAGAACTTGGTTTAGGAGCACATGCATTTTGTAGAATTAAGAAAATTATGACAGAGAAGGATACCATAGTGTAATTAAAATATCACAAATGTAACCCAGGGCAGTATTTGATAGCTTTTATCCTATAGATTTCATAGCCCATTTGAAATACTTTCTTCTTGAAATCTTTCTTATTTGCTTAGGCATTGAATAGTATGAGGCAAAATATATTATTAGCTGGTCATTAGGCAGTTTGGGGGGTTTATTCCTATCCCACATATTTTTTCATGTTACATATTCTTCCTACCTTACCAAAGCTGTCAAAATTATGCATGGGGCTACTAAAATTACTTTTACTTCATACTTCTTCTAAAAATGCCTTATTTTTAAATATACAAAGATGGGTGAGTAGTCCTTATTTTAAGGAGTGGAAGGAGAGGCTGCACATTTCGGATTGTTTTCTTGTACACTTACTGTAGGCATACTGCAGATGTGCACATCCTGTCACTCCTAAGAAAACTTCTTATTTGCAAGATGTTCAAGGTAAACTCCTGATGATGGCTGAGAAAAAGAGGACTGGATGGGGAACAGAACAGAGATGTGTTATTCTTGTCTGAAGTGCTCAGTGGGTGTAACCCTTTCACGGGATGTGCATTGGATGAAATCCTTTCCCCCACAACTAAAGCATTTCATCTTCACTTCAGTGCAGACACAAATTTTACCCAGGAGCTTTTTCCACTGATGCTAATTACCTTTGGATCATTCTCTCTGCATGAAAAGATTGTCTGGGGAGTCAGTAGTGAGGTAATTTCTACTGTTAACAGCTCTTCAGAACAACTAAAACTCAAATCCCAATTTACAGTGTTTGTCTTTTGATCTGTTTCTAATACTGTCAGCAATGGAAGTGCTTCTACACTTCGCTGCCACGTAGCCTACTTTCAAACTAATTGATGTACCCTGTACAGCTCAGAATAACTAAACTCTGCTTCTCTCTACTCTTATAAGGAGAGGTTACTTATTTATCTTCCAGCCTTACAAGTTTCTCCCCTTTTCTGGGTTTCTGGAATACATGTTATCTCTCCATGCAAAGGTATTTTTGTTAACCTGAGGGGCACCCAAGGCAGTAAATTAACAATTCCTTGCCTGTGAGGCAGGGCTGATTTCTCCCTAACACTTGGCCATAAGCACCTCCATAAGCCTTTGGGTCTCTTCATAGATACCAAGCTGCAGACACAGTGGGTTTCTGCACACCCCTTTTGGTCTGGGTTCTTGACTACCCAGGAAGTAAGAAAACCCAGGGGCATTATGTTGTCTCAAATCTGTTTCAAATATTAACCTAAAACACGCCCCCCCCCCCCCCCCCCCCCAAGTTTGTTCTAGTGAAGGTTGGTGCTCCAATAATGTAAAAACCAAAATGAGAAGTGGGGAACAGCAGCCTGCACTGTCGGAGTTCCCCAACTGTCTGGCAGCCGGGGCTCTGAATGCGGACTTGGCAGTGGTAGCCAAGTGTCCTTTTGGCAGCAATGCCCTGCCCATGGAGTGAGTCTTCAAAACTACCTAGCACAACAGGCAACATAGTTTGCCACTCTGATTTGCTTTGGGAGCTCCCCTACTTTTTTGGATCTACCCTGTTCCTCTTTTTTAGGATGGATTCCCATCTTCTGTCATCTCAGTCTTGCCGCCCACCACCAGGTAAATTTTGTGCTTATAAGCAAATGACTGTTATGAAGCAGCCTTTTACCTCCCTATCTGGCACCAAACTCTGAAATAAAATGATGTTAATATAGCAAGTCGGGCCTTTCTTTCTCCCCACTGTGTTTCTTAATTAGCACATTCTTTCAAGTTTGAATGGTCGCTACATTTTGTGAAATAATAACTGTGCTAGTTACTCATGGTAACTACATTTCCAGGACTGCATCATATTTATAAATCATGTATCTGAAATATTTACTATTAATGTACTAACAGACTCTCAGCTTTCTGTTTGCTTTGAGTTATTCAAAGATAGCACACACCCATGTACAGCAGTACAGATGATGCTCTTACCAGCACTCTCTCCATGCACCATCCTCCCCCACTTTACATCAGGGGTTTGTTCCCATCAAAGCATTGTCACTACTTATGTGGCTCCACACTCACAACAGCCACACAAGACTGTAGCAAATGCCAAATACACCGAGTAATACTGCAAGCAGAAAGTCTTGTCTCAGCTCTAAAAGGCACAACAGAGCCAAATCAGAACAATCTCAAGGTGATTGTAACAACCAGCCAAAATGGCTGAGTGAGGAGGAAAAGCCCTATCACACTTTGTGTGAAAGTCTAATGCATTTTGGTGACTTAAGAGTCCAGCTGTAGTGCTTTGACAAAGATGTTTTGTAAAAACCAGAGCAGTAGTTTCTGCTGCCTTTATAGGGAGGCTCAAACTGAAGAGAAGTATTTGAGATAGGCCATATCTTAATTGAAAAATAAATCACTATACAGTATATCATGGGTTCTAATAATAATCTTCTCCTATTTGTTTATTATCATGCACTAGTTATATATGAATGCAAGGACATTGTAAGGAAGCAAATAAAATTAGATGTTGTATCACTAGAATTACTGAAATAAATTTTTCAGAATTTTTTTCTCTTGCCATCTAGTTCAAAATTACAGTGAATTTTCTATAAATAGTGTGTCTATGTGAAGATTATTTTACAATGCATTTTAAGATGTCATATGTACAGGTTATAAATATGATGTTCTGAATACCTACACAATTTTTTCTATACTTCCCATAATGTTATCTGGAAACCAGACATCTACTAGGTGTTCACAGATGAGGCATGCCTGGTCTAAATCCTTTGCTCTGGTTCTTTCAATCTCCATTGAAAACCTTCTACACTTTCCAGCACTCCAAATGGTTCAGTTCACTGCTGGAAAAGTAGTGATCCACTGAATGCCTCCTTCTGTGGGACTTCTTTTCTTCTACAGTTCCATGGACTTCAGCAGAACAGACCAACTGTGCACGTGGTGAGTTACCCAAAGTTGCCTAAGCCAGGAGTAAGTTTTCCAGACATATCAGCAATAGCCTCTCTGTTGACTCCTGTGGAATTTGGGTCTTATCTTCAAGACCAGGCTTCAGACACCTTTCTCCTGGAGGGTCAATAGACATAGTTGACACAGTCAACTTGTAGGCTTGTACAGATATGCTCAGGAAAGTCAGAACATCTCCTCATTCAAGTAGCAAACTGAGCTTCCAAAACGGAAAACAGAGCCTTTCTGCTTCACTGAAATTCTTTGAACACATCTTTATATGTTCTGAAGAGAATCCAGAGTATACATCCACAAAAGTACCAGAGAGGGAAGTATTCAGTCACAAGTTCGGCCTAGAAGTACTGCCAAATGCTGCAGGAGTCTTGAGGTCTTCACCCAGGACGGCTGAGCAAGACCCTGTACTTGCAGAGCTCCTGGGTGTTTGGGTGCACACATCTCTCCCCAAATGCCTTGCAGGAGGCTTGTGCCTGTGCAGAACACCCGTGCTCGGCCTGGGGAGCTGGGGGCACCTCCTCTCTGTCACAAATGGGTTTCCACATACAGAACTTCACCCACAGCAGTGCACTCTTCCCTCAGCTGCTGCTGTTTGGAAGTCCGAGCTGAGACTTAGTCTCCTGGCATCCAGAGCCTGACTGTAGTATTGCTTTATTTCATCCTTTTGCTTCTGAGGAGGTAATTTATCTGTCTCAGGAGATTTAAATGATGGGCAGTCATAAAGTGAATGAAAACAAGTGTTGTCTAGCAAAGCAATATGCTACATTCTTGATCATAAATATGAAAACAGTTATAAATAAGAGTGTTAAAAAAGGAAGATGAGATAAAATCATATATATTTATATGTGAAAAATTCTAGCTGTCTTCTAAACTTTTTCTGAGACATCTCTTAGCTGTTATAGCTGAGGCTAATCAACAGATCTGCTTGCTGCATTGTAGAGTGTAATAAATTGTGGGCTCTCCTCGCACAGTCTCTGTCTTGGATTTTCTCTAATACTTAACAGTTGTCAGGATTACAATGTGTATAAATGATATGTCAGAGCAATTCTAGAACCTCTGCTTTCCTATTAATCCATTTAGGGAAATGTATTGTATTTGCAGCCTGGGTTGGCTGCAAATGTGCTTGAGACATTATAATGGATATAATGAATGCTCTTGTAATATTGTTCAAGCCTTTCTAGGTTGGACTGTGCAAAGCCTCTCTGTATAGGAGAGGTGACCTTTTACAACAGCCATATCCTCCTGCTAATTACATTGCAGTCTCTTTCTGTCCCAGACAGAGTGACTGTAATGTGAACAGTCCTCCTTTCTGTAGGTAAATGTGATTTGTGTATTATGAAAGGCAATACCTGTACAGCATTTTGGTCTCACGAGTTTGCTTACAAGAAAGACAGACACGTAGCCAGTTCTCTGTCTCCCTTAACATTCAAAAGATTAAAACGTGACTTTGTATTTTCAGTTCCTTGTTTTCTTCCTCTGACTTCTGTCAGAGTTGTTGGCAAGATTAATCACGTTAAATCAGACCACTAAATTAAAAGAAACACTACCCTCCCAGTCTTTCTGGGTTCCACACCAAAGTAGCCTAATTCCCCATAAGTATAAATCCCTAATTTATTACATAAAGTTTATCTGTTGTCCTCAGTTTTGACCAACTGTTCATGGGCCAACTTTGGCAAAAATAGGAGAAAACAATAAGGAGGAGGAAAAACCATTCACAGAGAAGGTCCAGAATGAAGAGAGGGTAGAAAGACAGAGTTATTTCATTTACAGAAGGGTTAAACAGGAGAGAGCAAAGTGAGTGCAGGGAAAATAAAAAATGGTTGAGGGATCATGTTTCAGACTTCTCCTGTTTGAATTTTCTCATAAAACAAGAAAAAAAAGAGAATTGTTTTGGATTACTTAGCCACTAAAACAGATAGGCAGCAGCTGTGAAACTGAGAGTAGTGTTTTTCACATGGGGCAAAACTAACCTGTAGGACTCCTGCAATGAAAAATATACTGAAACTGTAAGTTCAGCAGGACTTGGGAGAGGATGGGACTTTTTGGGTGGATGAAGTCCCAGCAACATCAAATGAAAGAACAGGAAATGTGTGTGTCGAGGGTTAAATACATGACATGGAGGGAAGAAGGCGAATCAGCATCAGTGAAGAACTGATGCACTTTTTTAGCTTTAAATATCTACTTAAAGCCACTCAGCAAATCACTTTGTAAGCAGATACAGAGCTCTGAAGATGTGCTCAAGTTGGTTAAGTTGAAGCTTCATTATTTGGTGTTTTGATGATTTGCCTGGGCACTTTTCCATTGTATGGAGCCTGAAACTGAAACATGCTGAGGGGTAATGTCAACAGCAAGCATACTAAGCATGAAATTATGAACCATGCAAGACAGCAGAAAAACATAGAATGCATATGCATCAAAAGGTGTAATATTTGAAAGCAGTCCTCCTATTGCCATTGCTGTGGCTTCAGCCGATGAGACAGAGCCCGCTAATGTATACGACTTTTGTCAGGAATCATGGCATGTAACTGTCATGACAGATAAAAGTGTATGACTTACAATATGCTATTTTATAGGACTATAATAGAATTGATTTTGTGCTATGCTCACTTTCCTTTGTTCTTTTGAGTCTGAGACTCAGTTCAAGTCATTCTTGGGATCCATGGCGAATTCCTAAGGCTCCTTCACATTAAAATAGGTACTGAGGAAGGAACATCTAGAAAGAAAAATGAGAACAAATTAAAATAGGCCCTTGGTTGAGATTTATATTAAACCATTCTGACACACTCTTGTCTCTTATGTATTATCCACAGTTGCTTTGCCTTTCTCATCCAGACATACTTGACTCCTCCTTCTTATTCATCTTCTCCCTTACTTAGGCTTTGGATTCCTTAATTTTCCTCAGTGCTGAACAGCAAAAATTTTCCTGCAAGCCTGGAGGACCTTCTCTGTTCCCTTTCATCCATCTGTATTATCTGCAACAGAAGTAGCAGTGATTCTAATTATGGAATTTCTGTAATCATTAACATTTTATAAATGATCTGTTTCTTCTTTGAGGTCGTCCTATTCCAGCAGCAGATATTCTCCTCATATTCTCTGTTACTGGCAAATTTTTGAGGATTTGGCATTCTTCAATCTGCAAAGAAGTTCCCTTCCCCCATTTGGTGCATTCATGGGTACTACTTTTCTGTGAATCTCCTTTTAAAATGAGGTTTGTTAATGCTTGTGTGCAGTATGTAAGCAGGCAGGAGAATATCAGAATGTTAGTAGATAAGTGAAAAGGGAAGCATTAATGATTTCTGTTTCTCTTCTGTACCTTTCACCTCAAAGTTGTGCAATTATTAAAAAACCCACAAACAAAAACAAAACAAAACAAAACAAAAAAAACCCCCAAACAACACTCCCCCTGCTCCCCCCCAATAAAAAAACCCCAAACCCCAGCCCAACAAACGAAAAACTCCCCCAAAACAAGACCAGAATACCAGAAGCCCAACACTCTCAGCACTGATCAGTCAATCATTGGCAGTCCCTTTGGGTAGCAATTCTGTGATACCAGATGCATTGTACGTGTTTCAAGTTGGAAATAAAAAAGAAAACATAATTTCTCCAGGTGAAACATGGAAAAAATACAGCAGATTAAAGAACTTTCCCAAACTTCCTACTGATGGGGTAAAAGGAGTGAAACATAGGTATGAAAGGCAGAATGTAATGGCCCTGGTTGTTGCCAGTATATAGTGACATCACACTACCATTTAAAGCAAGGTTTTCAGTGAGTTTGAGTGACTTCCCTTAAAGCAAATAAAACAATTTTGAAGCTACAAACTATCTGGAAGTGAGACCAATCTGGCCGAACTTGTTTTACAGCTCTGCACACTGAAACGTAGTCATTTTACTGGTAATGCAATAGGATGTAGTGTCTCTTCAGTTAAAGGGTTTTTCTGTTGAAAAAAAAAATCAACAAACCCAAAAAAACCCAATTAATAGTAGGAGGAGTAAAAATCACTGTGAAATAAAATGTACAAGGGTTTTTTTTTTCCACTGCAGTGACCCAGGAAGAGAATGATAGGAAAAACCAGGATATTCACACCAAAGGTAAAGGCTTTTCCAATGAATGCAAGATGCTCATCACTAGTTCTGGTGGTATTCAATGATTACAGCACATGATAAACAGATCATGCTTCTATTTAAGGGTGAATTGTTTAGGATTAGCAATTACATTCGACAAAGTTACGTTTGATAAGATAGAGGGGAGATAAGGATGTAGTGAGATAAAAACGAATAGCTTTGCTCAATGCTAAAATACTTAAAATGATCAGATAGAGTGCCAATATCTAGGTGTTGGCTTCACTGAAAAATAACCTCTACTGGAGCAGCTGTATGATCATATACAAGATAAAGAAGTTCTTTTTAAGTAAAAGAACTTAAGCCAGTCCTGCTCCTTAGGGATTTAGTTTGCAGTCAGACATCAACTGGCAGTTAAATTGGGCGAAGCTTGATGTGGGCGGTATAGATTGACTAAAATGTAAACAGCTTATTTTCTTATCTTTATGTACATTATACACTGACAGAGGAGGAAGAGCAGGCTCAAAACTCTTTTAAATATATAGAATTAACTTAGATGAATCATTATTATTATTATTACTGTATGACACAGACTGAAGCATAGAAATTAAGGGCCAGTTTTCATCTAAATGTATTCCCCTAAAAGCTACAGTTGTAGTTTGGAGGATTTCTCTGTGGTGCCTATGCAGTTAAGGGAAGGAGATTGGCCTAAGGGATCTGCATCTGGATCTGTCCAGATTACTAAAACATTCATATTTTTTAAAGTAATTTTAAAGAAAATCTTTACACTAGTAAAATAAAGAAATGGATGCAAGCTGTCTGTGAATATCTGTTTGGATGCTGTTGTGGAGTGAGCTTTGTTGCTTTTTTCTCAGCAAAGTGAACTTGCACTCCCAATATTTGCCTTATTACTATTTCATGTCTTTCCTTGCTGTTGCCTTAATTGCCCTAATAAGTTTTGTATGCTTCTGCCTGTTTTCTGCCTTTGGATTGTTTTCTTCAGCTAATGCTGTTTGCCTTGTCAGACACAAAAAGTATCATTCAAAATTGTCTCCCACAAATAAGCCTTCTATGACCTTATTTTACACAGTGATTATAAGAGTAGCTCTTAAATACAAGGATGAAAAAACTGTTCTGAGATCCTGGTTAACAAGCCCAAGAGTCTTTTGTCCTGTTTGACTGGCAAGAACTTACCTCAAGCTTAGTCATGCAGCGGTCTTAACTCCTTGTAGATTTAAAGCTGTGTTTTTATTCTTTCATCTCTCTCACACAAGCCTTCCAGGCATAACTCTGCAACCTCCCTTGTTCATCCAAACAATCAGGAAAAGAGCACAAGATAAGCTTTTCTGATGGGCAAAAAGAAACCAAGAAAAAGCTTGTCGATTCCCAAATATAATCTTGTGTCAGGGAGTATATATGCTTTTTCGATTAGGGTTTCTGAAGTTCCTTTAAATGCACTAGCTATGCCTTATACAGATTAAAGGCTTCAGCAAATAGGGCCTGGGAGGCCTTATAATCTTCCAGTCTCCTATAAATACATTTGCTTACTGATTTTCCCTTCTTTCCTCTACGTGTCTGTTGTTGCTGTCATTTTAATCTGCTCTAGAAAGTCAGTCCTAGAGAAATGCCATTAGTAGGGGAAAGACTGAGCAAGCAGCAGGTCTTATGCTTACTTCTGATGAAGTGCTGGCTTATTCCTAGTGGTGTTTGAAAGAGCCAGAGAGCCTGGGCTGAGTCTAAAGCTTTATTTTTTTACATCTCAGTGAGCAATACTCAGTTTGGAATTACATTTTGTGTTGGAAACTCCAAAATCCAAGCCAGGTGTAAACAGACACTGAAGAGTTATTTCTTTTCAATGAGTTACTACATGAAACAGCTATAAGTTATATGCAAGGTGTTTTATACTTAGTTGATCAGGAAAAAATTGCTTGGCCTTTGTGTTATTTGTTTCCATCAGGTGGTATGGAATCTAGATTAATGTTTTGAAGCATTGAGGAACTGTGAATTGCATTGGTGAAGGCTTTAGACTGTTATGTGAAAGAAAAGCAGTTGAAGAAATACATGCTGCTGCCTGAATTATTACACATATCTAAATAATAAAGCCCCAGCTGTGTTTGCCTCCTGCCTGTAACAAAAAGTAGATGTGATTTTAATTACTTAGAGCAAAATTCAAGTGGTTTATTAATACCAACATAACCCTAGGACAGAATTATAGTAGTGTTTTATATACACTTGGGGGGATGCTGGTGGAAATAACATGCGAGGTATAAATCTGCTTTCCTGCTGCTTCTCAGCTCAGTGGAAATTTAACCTGAGATCAAGACCTTCATCTGCTGGGAGTGGGAGAGGGAAGAAGAGCACAAATGGTCAGCTCAGGGGGAGTTTCCTTGTTCCAGATCTCAGGAGAAAGTTTCTGCCATGGGTGCAGAGGCTGGAGTCTGTCAAGGGAGGTTCAGTGCAGTTGAGAGGGAGATGAATAGGCTGTCTCTTGCCCCCAGCTCCCTTATCCTACCATCATCCAGGCATCTGTCCAGTTCCTAGCAAAGACCAGAGCAGGCCTCATCCTCCTGTGACACCAGAAGCTGATGGTGCCCCAGGGTTATGCCGAGACCATTGGGTACCAGCCAAGGGAGCCTCTCACAGAGGGCAGTCGTCTCCCCTTCACATCTCTGTGCCATAACGTGAACGCTCCTACGGCCATATCTGACAAGTCTGCTTTGCCTGACAGGAGGTACACAAATCAGCTGGGTTCTCCAAAGGATTTGTCCTGGGGACCGTAGTGCAGGGATCAAACTGCAGCTAAAGGATGAGTCAGAAGTCTCTTTGGACAAGGACACATTAATTCCTAACACATTACTGGACAAGGAGCCTCCTTTTAATAGAAAACTGTGGTTTTAGTAAAACTGTGTTTTTTACTCTGCTTGAAAGGAGCAGGATCTGATGAATTCCCCTGCTCTATCCAAACCACACATGGACTTCCCTCACAATAGGCAGTTGCTTTAGTTTTTCTGAATTAACCTAACATTCTTATTATTTCTTACTCCAATTATGGTTTGTATTTGTGTTCTGATGCTTGCCTGAACTATTGTTCACCTGTTTTTGGCTTATCCTACCTGGCTGTCCTCACTTCCCTTCTTTATCTTGGATATTTCTGCCTAATGCTTTGCCCTCCTTTAGTTTTCCTGTGGATTCCTAGCTTATCATGACCCTCCCTCCAACTATTCTATAAGCTAGTATTTTTTGTTTGTCTACATTTTAAATTGGGTTTCCTTTTAGCTGTTTTATTCTTACTGTTCTATCAGCAATGACAGTTCCAACACTGACTGCATTGAGTGCAATAACGAAGCTCCCATTAGCGCAAAAGAAAACCAACTGAGTCATGGGAATGTAAAACCATGTGCGTAATCTTATTACAGATATCCCTGGTACTGTTAATTAATCATCCAGATTCATTCCCCAAAAGCATTAACCAAATCCAGTCTAGAAGTTGGGGGATTAATGATAAGCAGCAGGAAGGCTTTATAAAGAGCTGTCCTGTTATTGTGTGAAAGTCAGAGCTTATAGCATAGAATGACACGTCTTTGGTGCTCACAGCCATTGTGAGCATGGAACTTGGAGCTTCTACTCCAGTATTTTAAAAAATCATCATGCCTATTTTAACAAGATCTGTATAGATTTAGCAGTTCCTGGCTAGCAAGAGGCAGCATGAACCCACTATAACTTCTTTTGTCTCGTACTGCAAGAAAAAAAAGACAAGATTCACCAATGGATGTTCACATACCAAAGAAGGTTGTAGAAACCGCCGCTTTTTAAAACAATATGTGAATTGCAAACTCCTAAACATTGGCAGGGATCGAGCTGACAAATGATAAAAGTTGTGTATCATACAGAACCTCCACAAATAACACACATACCTTGTGCCCAACGGGTAGGGAAAAAATAAGGCAGTAAATTTAGTAAATTACTGTAATAAATTTATGTGCCATAGTACAGTCCTGGCTGAAAATAGAGAGAAGCATGCAAGTGACTTAGAGAAACCATCATCTTCTTCCTGTTTCTTTCCTGACCTCCTTCACAGATCCTAGGGCTGTGGTTCCTCTGTATCTGCTGAAACATAGGGCAATGTGTTAAACTTTCTCACCAATATCTGAACAGTGTGTACAGAATATTGTAGACCTAAGCTGAATTTCCAATCTGAAGAATTAAACATGCAAATGTTTTGCTTCTTTTAGATTAAATTCATCAAATAGAAAACATAATGTTACAATCCTGCCTTGTTTATCCAAAGTAAACTGTTGGGAAAAAACTTCCCATTTTCCTCAGTCTCAGCCTTCCCTTGACAGCTACTACAAACACAATGTTATTGTCTAAGTAAAAGACTGAACTTAATTCAAGATATTTGGGGTAGATGATACTCTTTTCTTCCCGTGCATTCATCTGATAGGGCTTAAATCTATGGAATTATTCTAGATTTGCATTGTTATGGATCTCCTGATTCATGGACCTTCATACAAGGTATTCCCATTCCAAAGGGACAGAGCAGCCCTCTCAACTTTCCAACAACAACCTCAAGCTAGTTTCCTGTCTTTAACCCTGCCCTTTTAATCAAAACTTCCATGGCCTTGAACCAGCGCAAAGGACTTATTCTTTCTCTATGGCGTTGCCCATGAATAACAGTCATTATTCCTTTGCCGTGGGCTTTCATCTGACATTGCATTGCAGTGCACTTGTGAGGTTAAAATAATTCACTCTGTAAATATATATAAGATTATGAATCAATTCATGAACATCTAGAGTATTAAGAGAGGTACTTCTTGGTCTACAAAGCACTGTTTCACTGTCATTTCAAAAACTCGTATTTAGAATGTGACCCAAAGATTTTAATTATTCTTGTACTAGTGATAAACAGCAGCATAATATATTCACCCTCTGCGGTAATAATAATAGTAATTCTCTGCAATTCTCATTAAGAAAGGGTAATAGATTATAAATATTAAGCCTGTTAGATATACTCTGAGTGTTGAATAACAATAATGATTGGATGTTCTCAGGGCTTTTCAGCATAGGATCTCAAAAGCACATCATGAAAGTAGCCAGGTTTTGTCCCAGGATGCTTGTGAGTAACTGGTGGCAGCAGCTTAACTCAGGTCCAGTGCCATGATGATGCCAGAGCCTGAAATGGAGTGCGAGGATTGAGCTGCCACTGCTCATTGCACTCACTAGTAGGTACTTCTAGATTTTATAAAAGCCATTTCCACCACAGCATTCTCTCCCTTTTCCTTTTCCCCGTGTCTGAAGGCAGATATTAATCTTGGAAACAGGCTTATATTGCTGTCTCATAATAAGATAGCTGGGATCCAGCTGTATTAATATGTGCTTTAATGGCAGCTGGATGAAGCAAGAGGAAAAGCACCCCCCCTCCCGAAAAAAAAAGACAAATAGCCAGTGGGCTGAAGGCAAACAATTGGCTTCAGTGAGAGTGGGAGACTGGAGTGATTAGGATAGCAGGATAGGGAGGATATAATTACAAAGCACGTGGTGCTAAAAGGCTCATCCTATATAATTTCTTTTAAATAAAATCTATGCTTGAAGGGGGAACTCAGTGTGCCAAACTGATTGGTCTCTCTGAGGGCAATCAGCACAGCTACTTGCTTTCTTGAGAGTTCCCAAGAAAATTAACCCATTTGCTTCCAGAGATCTGACTTGCTGCTTCCTGAAAATTAACCCAGAAGCCCACCTTGCTGAACCTCACATGGAGCTCCTGTGAGGAAGCAGGGCAGACTTGGAAAATCTGGGGAGAGGCTGTGCCTGTGACACTATTTCTAATCCTCATTCTTGAATTCTCTAGTAGCACCATTATTTTGTACAGGCAGAAACTTAAATCATAGAGCAAAGGGTCTATGATTTAATCATAGAGAGCTTGAGAGGTGCACAGCTTCTGGACAGCTACAGCAAATTCACTTTGAAGCTTTAAATCGTGAAATCTAAGACACTTCCAAAACTCCCAGTACTATTAAGGGTTGTGATGGACATGAACAGTTAAAAAAGAAGGCAAAGTTGAAATGGTTTTTTTCTGTTTGTCTATGTAACTTTATAAGTGGATGTGGCATTCAGTTCATACTGCAAGCTTTTTAGTATTGGTACTGGGAGGAATTTGACTAAGGAAAGACATGAAAGAGAAAAGACAATGCAAAGGAAAAAAAAAACCAAAGAAATACTGACAATAAAAAATAAGAAGAAAGACAAAGTGCAGAGTATACACAGGAGAACAGGAAAGAATGTAGTTATTTAAAGTGTTTAAAATCAGTCTTCCTGGTAAAAGGGCAACACAGGAATCAGTCTGGATCTGCTGGCTCTTACACGTCTTTGTGTTTTAGATAGGCAACAATTTTCTTCCTGGCAAATATCTGGCAAGTTATTTATGTAGGCTGAAACCCTCTCCACGTCACAGGCCATTGGGAGTGCTTAAATCCTACCTAATCTATGGTTCAAGCAGCCGGCAGTAAAATTTAAATTGGACAGATTTCATGATTTTCTTCCTAGAACACTGTCTGTAAAAAGGGTGACTTGAATCTCCTTGGAAGTGTCTTTACTGTTATTTTCTGAAAGATCTTTGGAAGCCCCTTTTTCATCTCACCTTTTGTTCCTGTCCTGCCTGATACAAATTGGGAGGGCAGTGCAGAGTTCTGTGAATACTCAGGTGAGAAGAAGAAGAAAATAAATGTGATTCTGTCTTCAGTTCTTATGGTCTGTTCTTGGATGTTTGAGGCCAGGAGCATGTGCTTATTTGCTCCGACAGTTCTGAAAGAACCTTTTCTTTGAGGACAAAAGGTTGTGTCACAGATTGAATTTATTTCTTTTCTTTCTGAGTCAGAGTCTGAACAATAGATTTTTTTCTTTAATCCTGTTTTTAGGTTTTAGATATTTTAATTCTGTTTTCCTATATTCCAACTTCAGATGTTTTTCACTTACTTTTCTTACAGTGCTCAAAGTGTGAGCTACTGTCTAACATGGTCTCCTGGCCTTTGCATCTTTATTAGAGCAGTCAAGTCCTCCCAAGCTGGGGTGTTTCAGGCATAGAGACTTAACTCAGCTTACACACTGTTTATGATGGCAGAAAACGTGCACAACTACTTTGAAATGTGTTTCACATTCATTGCTTTACAAAAACAACTGGCCAAGAGTGGGCTGGTGGTAAAGAACATAGAGGTGATGCCCAGTTATTTTTAATATGGTATGTATCCTAGATAATTAAAGGGTTAAGACGTTATTGTTGGTGCATTGATGATGCTGATGACATATAAATGTATTTTTTTATGATTTGAGGTGATTTAGGTCTTGTAGTCAGACAGTGTCCCATATACAAATATGCAAGGAAAAGCAATTTCCAGATAAACCCAGGAGGGTGTTAAAACTCTGTGATTAAATCTAGCTTTTTTCTTACATTTTGTGGAATTCACCAGTATTATTTGAAATGCATCTGTTCTTTATGCACAAAACCAGGAGAGCTTCTCATAAAATATTGGAAATAGTTAATATTTTATGAGACTTGGAAATAAAATCCATCAGTGCCGTCTTCTCCAGTAATGCTTACAGCAGTTATAAACACAAGGTTAAAAAAAAATGTGAGGAAGATATTCTCACCAGGACTTTGCATCTGTGTCTAGGAACTGTTGGATATATTGTCATACAGACAATCTGCAGCCCTCATGGACCCCTCACATTTAACTGTTATCTGTAGCACTCTCTTCTGATCAGATCTGAAGAGAAGACATTCAGGAATAGCAGTGACTCTACAGCAGTGTCCGTGTGGTGCAGTCTGGTGAACACCTTTGGCCAGGGAGGTTTGAATCTCCTCTTCCTTTCTCCTTCCTTTCATAGCCTTGTTCTGTGAATTCAAGACATGATACTAAAAGTAACTGAACTATTTTGGAAGAGTGGAAATTGGAAAGACATTGTCCTTACAGCTAGGTTAATATTGCAGAGAAAAACTGTATGTAAATTTGACAAAAATGTGAATTTGTTCTGAGTGGAGGCTGTGAATGTAGGAGGCTGCAAACAGAGTAGTGCTGGATGGTCACCAGAGAGGGCATCTCAATGCAGGTTTCAGAATGATTGCAGGACAGTAACCATCACTTCCAAAATAACTAATATTTGTGTTGGAAACGTGCTTTTGACATCTGTGGCTTTTGAACTGGGAAACAGAAACAGATTAGAAAGTTATTAGTTATTGTAGCCAACCAAAACTAACACAGCATTCAAGTAGAACAAGCTCCTCACAGAGAGACTAATATTTATTTGTGGAGAATATTCACCAAATTACTTCAAATATACTAGAGGAAAGGATGATTTTCTCCTGGCAGGTTGTGGCCAGTGTTGGTTTTGTTCCCTGGCACATGAATTCATTTTGGTATGAGATGGAGCCTATTAGGAAATTGGCTACATGAGTAAAAGTCCACACTCCATTTCCTTTAAGGTTGCTAAGCACAACAATTATTGCCCTCAGTGGTAAGGCAAGCACATAAATTAATAAATGTCCTATTAATGAGTACACTAAACATGAAAATGTCTGAACTAAGGAAATTCCAACTGTGCCTGCTACCAACAGGGTGTGTTTCATGTTGGTTAAACAAACTAGCTAATAGGATAAAAGTCAAAGACTGTAGCACACATAACTACGAGAATTTAGTTTTGTCTTGAATCTACCTTCCTGTGTGAATAAAGAATCTTTTAGGAAAGTGGTTATGATACATAGGTTTAGAAGCAGTGAGATGCTGAGTGTTAGCACACTTGTATATAGGTTTATATGTACAAAACCAACAACAATGCTATAATTTTTTAACCTAAAATGAAGAAGGGCAACCAACTGTAACAAAACTAGTTCCATCAAACTACAAATTCTACAAATTCTTCAAACTGGGCAAATTCTGCCTTATCCTGAACTTTTAATCTAACCTTTTTCACATAAAGCATCCTTGCTCTTGATTGGGAATGAAAATCTGTCTTCTCGTTTCCAAGGTTTGAGAATTTCTCTCCACATTCGTAAGCTGTCCACAGCCCAGACATCCACCAGCTTCTTCTCTATTGCCTCTTGAATACAGGAGTGGTGTTGTAAAGGTAAAAAGCCATACTTTTGACTTGAAATTTTACCCTGTGTGAATCAATTTTGCATTGCTTATACTGTAAGATGCTTACTGTAAATGAAATTAAATGTAATCCAGCAGCAAATGTGTTAAAGCTTAGGGAGGTGGGGATGCTGCAGCTACAGAAAGTAATAAGCCTGCTGCCAAATGCAGCTTTCACAGAAGAGTCCGTGGAACACAGTCCTCAGGCATCCTAGTCTTCATTAAATAAACACAACTTTTTTGTTATTGTGATATGTGGCTGGTATTTTTATGCACAGTGTAAGACAGGGGCCTAGCGTGGATCTCTGGTGTAAGTGTGTGTGCCTGTAAGGGCAGCAAGAGACATCAGAGAGCCTTAAAATACTCTGGGATTGGAGTTGAGCAGAGCTGTGTACTTCACACACAAAAGGCTTCCAAGAGCCCACAAGTGGTTAGATGTCCTCTCCCCAGTTTGAAACCAGTCTTAGCCGGGTACTGAATGCCTCAAGGGCTTTGAAAGCTTCTCTGGGTGACTAAACTGAACACTGAGGAGCGGAAGCTTGAGTGCTGTGGTCATGTAAGGCATCATCAGAGGAGGAGGGAGGACAAGATGCCTCAGCTCTCCCGCAGCACCAGCTGCAGAGGGGGGCAGCCAGCCACAGGAGAGTTACTGCCATACACATCTTTGACGTTTGGACTTCCAGGCTTAAATAAAACATTGTGAGCCTGAAACATGTTGACAACTCTACAAACCCTGCAATATTACACGTGTGCAGGGTTAAAGTAACATGTCACCCAAAACCCCATTTGTTTTCAATGTGATTTTCTAGGGCAGCAGCACCACCCTCCAAGCAAATTAATGTACTTACATGTCTTTCCTTTAACAAACGAGAGCGTAAGCCTTTCAGGGGGAAAGAATATAAGTGCTCAGCAACAAAGACTTCCTAATAAATATCCTTTTAATTCTTATGACCATCCCATTGATTGCAAGTATAACCAGAAGAGAAGTCTGATTATCCTTGCACAGCCATCTACCTCTGGGAAAAAATTGATGGCATTTGGATGTAAAATGCTGATTTAGTGTTTTCAGAGGCTGAGATGATCCTGGAAGATCTTCTCACAGCAGAAGCCAGAGTTCTCCAGATTCTGGTGTTAGTGGTCATCCCAATCTAAGGGAGTCTCTTAAATTCTGTGGCTGTATTTTGTCTATCAGTGAGCCTGAAGTTTCTTCCCAGAGGCAGTGTAAAATGAGTTAATATTTTATAATTTGCTTTGCAATCCTCAGATAACAGGCACTGCAACATCACAAAATATTTCATGGACAGAACCATCTGAGGTGAAATCTGCCTCTCTTTATGCAACTTCTTTCAAAAATCAGAAACTAATTTGTCTCGGAGACTAAATAGTGCAACGAAACAAGATGGACCCACGGTTCTCAACGTGCCTATGATCTCTAACATCCCAGGAAGCTGAATTGGTCAGACAATTCTACTAAAAAGTCATGGAAATAACCATGAAAACCAGGATCATTTCATTTGACTAAGCTGATATTTTGTGGTCTTAGCACTGAGTACATGAATATTCTTTTCAGAAGGATCACTTTGAAAGTAGCCTAATGACTTTTTTGTAAAGTTCATCCCAAAGGCTGCACAGAAGAGGCACAGGAAGTGCAAAACACCCTGGAGCTTCATCAGGCTGCAGATGAGACCCATGCAAACTAAGGGTGTGGATCTGACTCCTTGAGAAAGTTTGCCTCTTAAATATAAAGAACTTTCTGGCCAGCAGAAGTAAGGTGATGTTTTCCCACAGTTTCCTGAAAAGTCTGTCAGGACTGATTTTCAATAGCTAATATTTATATAATTAAAGAATACTTTGGAATGTTTGTGGAGTATTGATGGCTGCCCAGTCTTGTTTGCAAAGTACACTCATTTTAATTTGACCAGATCTTAAGAAATGTTGAGTATTTGTGCCTTGTCTGCTGACGCATCTCGTTTTGGAACCTGGTAAATCTGCAGAGTATTTTCATATCCACGGAAAAATCACAAGGAGCAAAAGGTGCTGAGGTCACTGTGCACATCTTGTGAATTCTGGTGCTTTGCTTACAGGGATATAAATATTTTTTACATCTTTCATACTCCTTCATTATGATGTGTTCTCTCCTGAATCCACTTGCATTAAGTCTTGTTAATTAATACCAGTTAGATTTTTGTGCCCTGACAGGGTGGTAGCTCTACCACACGTTGTTGGTATGTCATGACCGGGGATCTTAAAATTACTGCTGAAAAAACCAAAAACACCATAAAAGGTTGCTACATACAAGCAGCATCCAGTTGTGACATATGACATTTTATTTAACGCGTGTAGGTATGGACATGCTTTGTTTCATGCCTCAAAAAGAAGTTGTGAAACTGTGTTAAGAAAGCTGTAGAGCATGTGATTGCAGGTATTGGAGTATTATCGGTAAATCCATGGAGTATCTCATCTTGGCTGCTGGGTCGAGTTTTGGTCTCCCTCCAAAAGGATACAGCAGGAACAGAAAGGCTGTGGCGAGAACGGTAGAAATTACTAAAGGCATGGATGAAAATCGACCCAGAATAGCGGCTGGACTTGAAGGAAAACAGAGAAAGGATAATACTGAGTAAATAATGAATTTGGTTCGGAGAGTGTAAATTCTCCTTTCCCCTCAGACAGTGCGAAGAGCAGAGCAGAGCGTGATGAGCCGGGAGCCCTTTCCGTGCGGTGCACAGCCCAGCGCCGGCAGCCAGGGCCGGGGCCGGGAGCGCGGCTCGCTCCGGGGAGCCCCGGCGCACCGGCGGCGGCGGCAGCGGTGTCCGCAGCCGCATTACGGTCCCGGCTCCCTGCGACCTCCGCCGGAGCCGGACCGCGGGGCCGGGCGGGCGCCGTCCGGGGGCTCCGCAGCGCCTCCCCCGCCGCGACCCGGGGGGCGGCCCCGGGAGCCCTGGGGGCGGGCGGGGGGGGCCGTGCCGGTGACGTCGGGTTTGCAGCAGCCCCGAGCGGCAGCGGGCGGGCGGGCGAGCCCCAGCCCCAGCCCCAGCCCCCGCCGCCCGGTGCTGCGGCAGAGGGCGGCGGGCCGGGAGCCGAGCCGGGGAGCGCCGCCGAGGAGGGCTCCGGCGGCGCCAGGATGTAGGCGCGGGGCGGCGGGAGCTGCCGCCGGCGACGGGCTCGCCATGAAGAAGCATTCGGCCAGGGTGGCCCCGCTCAGCGCCTGCAACAGCCCCGTCCTCACCCTCACCAAAGTGGAAGGTAAACGGCGTCGCTGGGAGCGGGACGGGGGTATCCCGGGAAGACCGGGTACCGCGACGGGGGATGCTCTGCGGAGACCGGGTACCGCGACAGGGGATGCTCCGGGGCGACCGAGTGCGGTGCTGGGGCGATGCCCGGCGGCGGGGCACTGCGCGACTCGTGAGCGGGCGGTGGGGACCCGGGGGCGCAGCTCCCCCGCCGCCCGACATCGCCGGCACTTAGCCCTGTCCACAGCCCTGCTCAGCTCTTCCTCAGTCTTTCCTCGCCCATTCTCCAGAGGCAGAGCACCTCTCCGGAGCTCCCCTCGGGGCTCGAGAGCAGCCCCCAAACCCGTGGGCAAGTACCTGCCATTGCAGGACCCTTGGAAGGAGGGAAGGAAGATGCTCGGCAGATTGGCTCTCCCGGTGTGAGGAACGCAGCCCCGTGTTCCAGCTATCTGTCCTCACCTCTATTTGCCAATCCAGCTGCATGGTAGCCGTGGAGTTGGAGTCTTATGGCGAGGAGGGACATAAGAGCCAAAGAGCAGTGGGGGTCGGCAGACCTTTAGGGATCACAGGAACCTTTGAAGTCTTTCAGGGATCATGGCAGGGGACCTTGAAAAGGACATTGATGTGCTCAGGAGGGTTCCACGGAGAAATCTGAAGTCTGGGGTGAGGAGCTGTTGGGTAGAAACCTGTAAGCCACATCTTAGAGATGGAGGAGTGATGCAAAGGCAGAGTGCAGGTCAGGAAGAGGAGCCCAGCTGAAGGATGGACACAGAGCTCAGTTCCTGAAGGAAGAGCAAAGTGAAAGCTGCTGGTTTGGGGGATACCACTGGGGTATTTGGTTGTTGGTTGAGAGAATGGAGTTGGTGAAAGAAAAATGTTGGCCAGGAGGAATGGAGGGAGGAGAGGCAGAAAAGGGATGAGCAAGATGAGGCAAAGAGGAAGAACAGCTAAAAAAAGGGAATGGTTGAACAGTAAAAGGTAATATGTGAATGTGAGACTCCAGAGAAAGCTCATGAGAAAGAAAAAACTAATACTGAAAACCTGATAAATGAATAGGAGAAAAGAAAAAAATGGTAGTAAAACTCTGTGGAGCAGAAAGTGAGAAAATGCAGAAATGTGCAAGAGGAGAAAAGGAACTAAAATCAGCAAGTAAGAGTGGAAAGTAAGGAGTACCTGAAGGTTCTTGTTTCAGTTCACAGAATATTCAGCTGTTGCATTCCCATAACATAAAATCCACCTACTGCAGAGATAGGAAGAGGGATCCCAGTTTTCTGATGGAAAGAGCAGGTCTGGTCTTCATTACACTATAATTAGAATTTTGAAAACCTCTTGGAGCTGACCCCATGCACAGTAGAGTGTTTCTCTCGAGGTTCGCACTGGAGGCTCCTCTGGGCAAGGAGCTCGCCTCCCTTTCTTTTGGTGCACTGCACAAGCTTTATGAATCATAAATAATAATAACCTACCAGTTTCCAGCTTTGAAATGTGGGTCATCTCATTCCTCTTTTACCAGTTCAAATACAGTTTATTACCTACCTTATATAGAAGCAAAAGCAGAGCAATCTTTCACTGTGCCATAAAATTGAATCCTTTCAAGCATTTCCATGTCTGCTCTGCATACCAGCTCTCAGATACCCTATTGCTGCCCAT
The DNA here is from genome assembly GCA_026261815.1 of Monarcha castaneiventris obscurior. NCBI lineage: Eukaryota > Metazoa > Chordata > Aves > Passeriformes > Monarchidae > Monarcha > Monarcha castaneiventris. Next base: position 6,960,880 of record JAMPIT010000472.1, read on the forward strand.
CAGGGACTTTGTTGACCTAGTTGGACTTTTCTTTCTTTACTTCAGATTCCTTTTTCCTTTATCACCAGTGGCAAAAATCTAAATTGCCTTGATGGTGTATGATAGGGCCCGGAGTTTCTTTCCTTCTCTTTAATGAAACAGACTGGCTCTGTTTGAGAGCTTCCTTTTCCAAATCAATTGACAACATTTCGTTTCAGACTAACATTGACTAATTTTGCCAGCTGGTGTTAAAGCCATATAAAAAAAAAAGCCAAGACATAGTTATAGGCAAAAATAAAGTGAGGCAGCTGGCACGCTGTGGACTGCTGACTTCCCTTGGCTTGGCTGCCGTACCTTTGGCAAAGATTTGTCTTCCTCTGGTAGTCCAAGTCCATTGCAAAGGCACAGATAATGCTACAAGAGCAAGACAGCAAAAACTTTCATCTGCTTCATAGTTATGATTATTTTCTCCCCTATCAACCACCATCAAAGCGTTTCAAGGATCTTTGGCAGAACCACAGGAATATGTTTCATTCTAGGATGGTTAGCCAAGAGAAGCCTTTCATTGATATGCATTGCTGTAAAGCCCTCCAGCATTCCTTCTATTTTCCTGCTGGTGCAGTGGCTTCTTTGCTTGAAAAGGAAGATAAGGACTGTGTGCATTCAGAAGCATGACTGCCATTTCGAATTATTTCAGAGATTGAATCATCAGTATGCTCGGAGCCTGCTGTACCAGCACTTTTCAAGACAACTATGTCTACATGCATTGCTCAGGCAGGCAGTAACCATTCCATGTGTTTTCTGTGCCTGGTACCATTGTACACCCTGCACATTTTGAGAAATGTAGGCTTGGTGCCTGATTTCTGCTTATTCTTCCTTGTGGTGTTGTTTTTCTCACCAATTTCTGTCCACACTGCAGTGGCCATTCCTCTCAGACCAGCCAGTTGACTGGTTTCACTCTATTTGTACATGAGTGTACTTTGAGGACTGACTTCTCTCCCTTGGGAAGGTAAATGTCTCCATTCTTGCTCTGCATCTTGGGATCTTGCAGAGACAGGTAACATCAGCTTCGACAAAGAGCTGCAGAGCCATCATCGCACCAGAGAAAACATATCCTCCACTTAATTAGCCCCTACTTATTCCCAGGCTTTCAGCACCAAGGAAATGCTATTGCAGCCTCCCCATCTAGCAGATTTCCTCTGCACTGTTCTATCAAGAATGAGTGACTGGTGATATTCAAAGTTTCTTACAGGGCAAATGGCATCTCTCTGCTATCAATTATTGTGCATAAACATCTAAACTGAGTTGCTGTGGAACCAGATACTGCCACATGTTCAGCTGGAGTAACCTTGCCTGCATCACTGGAGTTGCAGGGAATTTGTATAAGTACAAATGAGAAATAGATTTGGACTTTAGTATATTTTCATGCCTGCAGGGAATTAATCAAAAGCATATCAACACTGTAATCGCTTTAATAATAAATCTTTTTCACTTCTTTAGCAAGCACAAACTAAAGATCCCAAGCACAGCAAAAACTTCCATGAGTAGCAGTCGGCTTCTTTAAGAGATGAGATTCTTATTATCCTCATTTTGCAGATGGAGCAGCTGAGAAACTGCAGAATGAAGCAACTTGCCTGAAAACAAGCAGCACATCTTTTCACAGAGCAGGCAAGAAAAGACCTACAGCAGATAGGAACGAACCCCCAGACTTCCCACATATATCCTTCTGGCCATGGGAGGGCCATGAATGGATGGAATGGGGATCAGAGAAGCCTTCATTTATTGAAATCAGAGACTAAAGCTTCATTTTTGGGAAATAAGCTCAAATGCTGCATAATTATATTTCTGGACAACTACTGTGTAACTATTAGCAGTGTTCTGCTGGCGGCATCCAAAGGTTTTGGTAGTCAGGCAATGTTTGTACCACTGAGCACTAGGGCAGAGCCTGTGAACATCTCACCCAGGATTTCACATCTGTAGAAGCAGGATTTGGTGGCCACTGGTCTTTTTCCCATGAAAGCCATACATGACAGACCTAGGCAGTGCTCGTGCATCCTAGAAAACAGAGCAGCTGGCGAGCAGCAGAGGCCGGTGTTTTGGTGGCTCAGCCAGGGCTGCTGGTTTGGGTGTGCTGCCCCACTGGAGCAGCCTTGGCAAGGAATGTGTGTTGGCTTCTGCATGGAGAACTTAACTTGCAAATGTCCACTTTTGTTCAGGCTGCCTCTCTGCACAGGAGACAGTGTTCAGTGTGAGCAGTCAGGGCACTTTAACCCACCTGCTTCTTTCTCCTTAGCTATGGTAGCATTTTTCTCCCTCTCCTGCCAGGAACTGGTGAAGGTGACGGTGACAAGTTTGCGGGAATGGGGGTTTAGGTTTGCTGTGTGTCTGCTTCTCCCCTGGACCCAGCAGCACGCACCCTGTTACTGCAGGATAACGATAACGTCACTTACTCAGCTGATGGAAAAGCTGTACCCTCTTCCACACTTAATGTGGGTACTGAGTGTTAAGTACACATGGGCAATAATTACACTCTGGCTTTGGTCCAAGGCAGCTTTTGCCCAATTTTTGTATTCCTTGCAGTATTTTCAGTTAGCACAACAGCATATTTGAGCAGATAGCCAAGATCTTTTTCCAAAGGCATGAGGAGTTTCTTGTTGCATAACACCTGGCTCACTTCCCAAATGGCACCATGCTTTCTTAGGCTTTAAACAGCCTCAAAATGAGCTGCTCGTAGCTGTGCTAGCTTACTCACTGGGGAGTCCCTCTAGCTCATCTTTGATCGTGTCCCGCTGGTTGTTTCAGCTACCATCTCGCCTGTGCAAAGGTATAGGTTTGGAGGTGACTCATTACTTCTGCACTGTGTCCCCTCCACAAATGATACAAAAATAAAATAAGACCATTTTGATGTTACTAAACTCATGCCAGAGCAGGAGTTTTAATGCATCACAAAGCAGAAAGATAAGTTATTAAAGATTTATCTAAGCTTCCTTACTTCAGTGGCTGAAATGAGACAGTATGTACGCACAATGGACAAACAGTAGTTTCCTTTACAATGACAGAACTTAAGAATGACAGCATCCATTGGATCATCTTCTCAGTCCTTCCATAGATCACAGACCATTACATTTCACCCACTTATCCCTAAATGAAGTAAGGTGCATTTTGTAGTCATCTTGAATCAATTTAGGCATTTGCTTTCAAAAAATAAGCAGATTACTAATCCATCTATTTAATTATAGATTCTCCCATGAGAAGTTGGAACAAGAACCAGTAAAAAATGAATGTGAAGTCACCAGAATACATTATTCACTCCTATATTTTAATTTTATAAGTCTTGTAAAAGAAATTTTGTCCCTCTTTCGTAATGGCTGACAATTGTAAACAGTAGGATTTGTAGTAGCTCAGTGTAAGAGCCAGAGTTCCGAAAGGACTCCTAGTTCAACATACAAGTCTAAGTTAGCTCAACATGTATTCCCCAGCAATTTCCCAGCAACAAGGCTCATATATAGGATTATTTATGTTGTTGCTTTCCTAGCACATTATACTCAGTACAGCACATTCACTTATGTAGTAAGCAGCTCTCTCCGCTTGGCTGGAGCACCACTGCCAACCTTTAGTCCACAGCCCAGTTAATCTTTGTTAATTATAAACTGTGAGATGCCACTGCAGACCTGGATAGCATCCTGCGGAAGCAGGAATTTGGCCAATGAAAGAGTGGATTTACTTTGTAGTCTTCATTGAGCTTTGCTGACAGCCACTGCGGCATAAGATCAAAGGCAACAGGAAACAAGGTGTTTTTAGCAGAGCAGAGCCGGCTTGCTTCTAGGCAGAGCTGCCTACCATCTATTGGAGAAATCAGGTACCATCTCCAATGTTAGCTGCTTGGTTCCAAACACATGGACCCGCTCTCTCTGGGCATAATGCAGAGGTACCCAGCCTGGAAATTTTGTGAGCTCTACTCAAGGCATGAATTTTGACATGAGACCAAGGACTTTGGTTATATAAAAGTTGTCTGTTGCCTCTTTTGTAAGTGTTAGGTATGCATTTTGTTCAGTATCACTGCTTCTGACCACAAGCCTCCTCAACTGAAAAAACCCAGGCAAGTGTGAGCCCCGTAAGCCTTGTCATTCAGTCGTGGAGAGGACAGAAGTGAGGAGGTAAGAGCTAGAAATGCCTTTTCCACAATCACCTCAAATTCCCCAACACAACTCTCAGCAAGGGTAATATTTTATTTGTGACTGAAAAAGGCATGAGTCTGTCTTCTGGAGCTGACTGAAACAAGTGAGGAATAGTGGGTTGCAAAAGCCTTTCTCGCTGCAAAGAGGATGAGGCAAGTATCAGAGAGAAAATAGAAACTAGAATTTTTGCGTGTAATGTATTTTTGCTTGGAGTTATACTGAGTACCTCAGTGCCCACATGGGCCTAGCCAAACCTGTATTTTTTTAAAGGAAACTCAGATTTTGATGAGTTTGCTGCTGGAGGCATCTCTTCTTTCTTCCAGTCGATCATGGAGTAAATCATGTGGAGACTTCTATGGATAGATGTGCATTCCTCTAACTGCTGTGAGCATGCTCAAGTCCATACTGAGTCCACACTAATATCTGGTTATTGGCTGATGGAGAACAGATGCTCCAACTATCTTGATCTGAACTTAAGACCTAAGAAAAGCATTGTGTTTGAGGTTCAATAGCAGGTTAAGCTGTTAGCTTCTAGGAGAAAAATCAGGTGGAGATGGAATTCACTATGGAACAAACAAATGGGGTACAGCAGAGTCTCCTATCTAAAACCGTGCTTACCTGAAAGCCAGGCAGCTCTGAATTTTTGAAAGCTCCGTAAGAAAGAAAGAACATTGTCTTGTTTTTGATAAAGTGCAGTTAGCAGAGCCTCCACAGTTAGCATGAATTCACTTATCTCCCTGTATATATGCACTGATATAAATGTGCTTTTTATATTAGTATGTAAGTAACCGAATTCCCTTGGAGATAAAACTATTGCTGAAGAAAAGACATGTAGCACTCAAATGCCTGGATAATTATTACAGTAGTTTCCTGCAGAGAATCCAGCCTGGTTTGTAACCACCTCTCAACCCTCTGCTCAGTCTGACATTTGAAAAGACTGATCAAAATTTGTCCAGAATACAGTTTTGGTCATATCTGATTTTTGTTCTAGTAGAAGTTCTGCTTTCATAACTCCTCAGAGTAAGTGGTGAAACTCCCAGTCACCTCACCAGGTAACTCACTGTAAGATTCAGTGCAATTTTTATTCAAGAATGGAATGCAGAATAATATTAAGAATATGTAACTTACAATCAGGGTTACTGTTTGCATGCTTTTGTGATGGTTGCTTTCCAGTCCCACAATGCTGCTACTGTAAAAAGCACTCAGTATCTTCCATTTTCTTCCATGATTGTGGACTCCAGTCATGAATTTAGGGACAGTATTTAAGGGAACTCCTCACTTCATAAAATTCAAAGTAGAGTGTCATAATGAGCCCATTCGAATGCAGCACTTTTAATAGAATTTCAAGGCAGTTGCCTCTGAAGATAAATTAAATGGATTAAAGTCCAAATTGCTGCAGTATGAAGTTGATAACTTTTCAGTTCTCTTTATATCACTAACAGGAATTAGAATATATATTTTGCAGCAAGCCTTGCTGGCACATTTGACAGAGGCAGAAAGACATATGTATACTAGGGAGGAGAATTTGGCATATCTTCAAAAAATATGTGGAGGTTATTTAATTCCAGCTCTTAGTAAGTTTAGATACAATATTTAGCACAGGATAAAAAAAGGAATTAATATATAATATATAATATATAATTAAACAGGAATTAATATATAACAACCATTAGTGATAAAACCTACTATATCTGTGCATAATACTTTAGAATATGAGAGTACCTGCTACAAGAAACTTAGGCCTATTTGATATAAATCAAACTATATGGATGATCTGGTGATATCAGTAATATGGGACAGATTTCCACAGATGAGAATCACCTTGATTGTCAACGAACCAAAAGTCCTGTTTTCTACCCTGCTGAAATTAAGGTGAGAAGATCAGACAAGTTCAAATATCCTGCGTAGATTATCATAACACTTTACTTTTATAATTAGTTCATTTATACTATGAATTTCAATAGCAAAAGAAGGTCTGAACTCAGAATGCTTTTTTCTTGCTTTGAGTTTGTGTTCATGCAATTTTCCCTATTTTCATATACCTACATCCCTTATTTTGTAGCCTCAAGCAAATTCAGACCTTCTGACCTAATAGGTTAATACCCTGGGTTTGTCCTTTAAAATAATTCTATTGTGGACTTTAAAGCTATTTTCTGTATTAATTTATTCTTAATTTAGTCATGCTATTTCATGATCAAATTAAGTAAAATTATTTTTCTCTTACTCTAAGAGCAAAGCATTTAAAGAAAGCACTTTAAACTTTTCTCAAATAGCATCTAAAAATCCATATATGCAATGCTGGGTTGACTAAATAGTCTAATTTAAAAACTGATTGAATAAAGTTTTTTTGGGTTTTGTCATTTTTCCATTATGATACGTTAATTGATATTCAATAAAAAATAGACTGCTGATCTTTTAGACCTTCAGCCTTGACTATGGTTGGAAAACTGGGGAAATATGAGCAAACCCAAAGTCATTCCAATGCTGTGTTACATTCCCACCCACCAGCCACCCACAGGGACTCACAGCTTTCCTGTAGGAACCCGAGAGCAGCTTCCTCAAAAATCACACGCGGCTGCCATATGGGGCCTCACCAAAAGTCCATCGGGTCCTGCCTCCAGCTTGGTGGAATTGAACAGGAACATGTATTTTCTAGCCTGACATTCATCTCTCACAGTGTGGGTGTGCTGACAGCTGCAGCTTCCCCAGATGTAGGAAAAGAGTTCTTTTTTTCTGCTTTGTTCCGAATAATTTTTGGCAGTTATTTTGCTTTTTTCGCTGCTCTTGAACACTGAGTTGCCCTTTTCCACAGAGCAGCCTGTGAAGAGCTCATAATCCCTGATGGCAATGGCCAGAGCCCAGGGCTGAGCATGCAGCACGTGGGTTGTTTACTCCCACCTGCACCTCTTTATCAGCACACTTCTCCATCTGCCAGTGTGTGACCCGGTCACAGTCTGTCACCCCCTGCAGCTGGCCATTGCCCTTGCTGACCTGCCTAACTTCACATCATTAGGAAACTTTGTCACCTTGTGGCTCATTCCCTTGCTCAGGTTACCTGTGGTTAATGGTGAAGAGTGCAGTTCCCACAGCAAACCTCTGCAGAGCTTTGGCCACTTCCTCCATTGCTGTGCATACTCCTCATTGGTTTCCTATCCTGTACTGAGCCTTTTATCCATTCCAGCACTTTCCCTGTCTGCCCATTTTCTGTAAGGCCCTTTGGAGTGGGGTTTTATCGGGAGCCTCTTCAAAACCCGGAAAGGGTACCTGCATCTCCTTTATCAATGTGCCTGTTGGCCACTGCCAGAGAACACTGGTGAGGCTGCAGGATGAATCATCCAGTTTGCCCAGTAGATTATGCTGTCCTTTATGCCACCTAAGATGCCCATTCTGACTATTGCTCACTCTCTTTAGCTCTTACCACTCTGTTTCAGAGCTGAGTTGGCAGCTAAGTGGCTGAAACCTTTCCTTCAAGAAGTGGAGGTGGAGTGTGTGCCCGTCTTCAGTAGCTTCGTGCACAGAGCAGCCTTCCATCCCTCTCCTAGAAGCAGGAAATCCGTCTGCCAAAGAGTGTGTCCGCAGGCACTCCAAAGCCAGAAGAACCCAGATATCAGCAAAACTGGTTGGGTTAGAAGAGAAAACAGCCTTACTTATCAGGAAAGCATTAATTCATTAATTCCGGAGGTCATTTGCCCAGAGGAGAAAAAGTAAGGCCCTAGTCTTGTTCCAGTGACTACTTGGAATACAGAATGAAAATATTTCTTGGAGATGACTCCTAAAATGTGAGATGGAAACTCAAATGTGTCTTTGAATCCTGACAGAGTCTGGGTGTAAGAGAGGCACATAGGTGTTAGAAGTCATGGTCCTTTGGCATGGCCAGGAACAGATTCTTTGGCATCTGATGAGCTCTAGTGGGACTGGGAGGAGGTTACAGCTGCTGCAAGCAGCTTTGGCAAAGCTAGACCTAATTTGGAAAATGAGGGAATGTCCCTTGATGCAGAAGTTAGGCTGTGCGTGCTCTCATTACGTCTGTGCAGGAAGGTTGATACATGGAGATTACTGGCTCCCCAAATGAAATATTAACAGTTTCTCAAAACCAGACACCAGAATGATCTGTGAAAGGAGAGGCCATCACTGACAATGGCACAAGAAAGCTGCACTAGGTACTGGGTGGTCTGCCAGGCCACGAGTCCCTGAGACCTCACTCTTTAACCTGACTGACTGCAAAGAAAGTGCCTACGCAACAGATCTGGACAAATACTAACATTTAAGGTTTAGACAACTACAGTGGTAATTAGAGATGTAAATCACTTCATGAATTTGGTATTTCATCTTCACAGGATGATGCCGCAGCTTGTTTTTAACAGTTAAGCTCAAAAATCTTGAACACCTAAATAATGCATGGTTAGTGTGGTAGGAGCAGGTAAAACTGTGATAGGCAGGAACCGGATAAAAACCAAATTTGAGGAGTTTGTGAGTCTGCTACTGAGGCAGATAATATTGGGTGTCCAGAAGACCACCATCAGAAGCCATTGTGTGTGTTCTCAGGTATGTTGGAACTAATTGTCTCCCACTGATCTCTTCCTGTAGGAGATACTGGGTGAAGAAGTCACACAGCATTCAAGGCTGTGAGAATATGCCTTGGGTAGTATCCATCTCTGATCCCCCTGCATGTGGCAGGTTTCTAGAGCTGTAACCATGCTGAGGGTCAGGCACTGTCTTACAGGACTTGCCTCAGCTCCTCCTCCCCTCTTTATGATAAGCATATATTTTTGCAAGCTTTACAGACTTGTTCTGCGCAATGCTCAAGCAGTTACAAAACGTTTGACAGGCTGGCAAAATGGAAATACCTTCAGGATGTCTCATTTGTAATTGTCAGAGAGACCTGTGAGGGTTCTTTTTTACCAGAATTTTTTCCAGAAGCCTGATTTAAAGAACTGTTTAAGGATATGCTTACTTTGGAGCACATTCGTAGCTTGGGGAACCAAGAAGAGTTGTGCATTATCATTAGGTACATGTTTTCATCCCTAATAGGCAGGACCTTAGTCTATAAGGGTCACTTTCTCACTCTGAAGGGTTGGAAAGGGCACCCAGCAGTTGTGTAATACTTCCTTCCCTGAGTTGCTGACTAGCTGACAACAGCTAAAGCAGGTCACTGATGACAGCTAAATATGTTCATGTGGCACTGCACAGCTCCGAGTCCACCAGCGCTGTCTGTGGTGGCTTTACTCTCTGTTCCCGACAGCAGTGGTGGAGAGGTGGGACTCATCTCACCCAGCTTCAGACACCCACACCAGAGACACCTACTCCCAGCTTGTGCCCCAGACTGTTTAGAGCTGGTGGAGAGAAACAAGCGCTCAGAGAGAGTGATTCATCTGGCTCCTTTTAATCATCTTCTTTAGGAGGGGATAAATCGTGCTATGGAAATGTCTTTTTTCTGTCTACTAACTATGCAGAAAGTGTAAATCACTGTCTCAGATACACAAGTCAGCATGGCAGATGTCTCAAACTAAGATGAATGCCACCCTTGGTTTTTATCAGCATCACATTTTTAACATACACATTCAGGTACAATGTGATCCTACAATAAACCTATAGCTGTCTAGCTGTGCACAGGAGTCGTAAGACTCTTGTACAGACTTTTGAAGAGGCCTGGACAGCTTATTTAAAGGTGTTACCTTTAAAGCTTTAAAGGTGTAGTGCCTTCCCATGCCTCTTTTGCTTCATGGCCTTTAGCTGGATCTGTGGAGTAAATAGCTCGGGTATAGATGGCCCTGCTACAGGTACCTGAAGTCAGCTGAGGGGGGTCTTAGCCATAACAGAGAAAACAGAAGGACAGCTGTTTTCTGGGGCTGGGCATCTCCATGGTTAATGGCATTGGCAGTATCTTTGGAGATTATTTCCTTCCTTTGTTTCTGAATGCCATGGGAGAGAGGTTGGACTGAAAGGGAGGGAGGAGGAATGGTTCCATTTGGGATTTATGAGAAAGGAAAACAAATTAACGACAGTGAAAAACCAAAATTAGTGAAAGCAAGATAGGCATTTTTCCTCTACCTCAGTATCTTAATTTGTTCTTTTGGGGGATACAGTAGCATACAAAGCAGTCTGCTGCAAGGAGCAATGGAAGAAACCCATTAAAAGTCTGCAGAAATAAAATTCTTCAGTGTCCTGCCTCATCAATTCTGAAAAGACATTTCACCATCTTTAAATTCATGTGTATTCTGTTGCCAGCTGACCCTTGTGTCCTTGTGCAGTGTTAGAGAGGAGCTTTTCAGCCACGTGTGGGTTTAATGTCGCCCCCAACTGTGTACCTGTGGTTTGGGTGAGGAAAATGTCCCCGGGAGAGACACAGGCACTTAACACAAGGCAAACTACAGCTCTGGGTTTTGTGTTTGCCAGCTGGCAGGCAAGTGCCCTCCACAGTAAATGAGAGGATGAGACCACATGGGTGTATGTCATCTGTAGCGTCCACCATCTCCATAGACAATCTGTTTTTTTGGGGCAGATTATGTCCCAGGTATCATCTACCCAGGTCAGTGGTGCATCCACTGGAAAAGGCTATGCCCATTTGGCATCTAACTCTCCAGCAGCACAAGCAATCATGAGTTTCACTGACAGATACTACAGATACTGAGAGATTAAAAGTCTCAGCTTGTAACTGTTGATCACCAGACAGTGATTTTTACCCCTATCATTACGAAATCCATTGTGCCTGGAGTAAGTTTTTAGTCCCTCCAGCATGTAAAAGCATCAAGAGAATGAGCATCCCATGAAAGTTAACCTTTCAGGTGCAAGGTCACTGTAGAAGTTATACATGCAGATCTGTTGCTGAAAGCAAATGTTTCTGTTGGTGTGTTTAACACAAAATTAAATACACCTGGACAAGTAATTTTGCCTATGTAGGAGAGAAAACATCAGTAAAGTTCAGCTTTAGGGAGTAATTGCCATGGAACAGAGTAGAAGGCAGTGATACTCATGCAAGCTGTCCAGATGAACTGCTGACTCCTGTGCACATGCACAGTACAATGGGGACCTGGGCAGGCGGCTTCAGCCCTCCATGGGGGGAAGATCTTCACCACAGTGTCTGTAGTGGGCTGTCTATCAACACTGGATTAGCAGATGTTGAGTGTCAGATGGTAAAGTTGTGATTGATTCTCATTTTAGAAAAAAATAGCACAGCTTCAGTGTTGTGATTCAGAGCACCTACTCACCTTAAAATACCCCAGTGGCTTTAGGCACGTTCCTAATGTTAAATATCTTCAGCAGGAGTGGTTTAAATCATGGTTTCCTGTTTCCTAGGGGAGTAACTGCAGAAAGGTGGAAATGGCAGATACCCCACTGGCTGTCTTCTGGAAGGAGGACCATTTTTGCCTACGTATCCAAGTAGTTTCAAAAATTTAAACTCTGAGTGCAGTTGCATTGACCCAGAGGCACAAACTCCTCTTAAGCTCTCGTTTGGCACACTGGCTTCCTGAATTCGTTTCTTCTGTGCCCAGAAATCCCAGTGGTCCATGGGAAGAAGGATGCTGGAGTTTGTTAGGGTGTCTAAAGTGTTTGGTGTTGTAGTGACAATGCTCAGAAGAAAATCTTGAGTGGAAAGGAAAAATTTGGTAATCATTGCAGGACTTGTGTGGTGGACAGCAAAGAGAGTGCTGGCAACTGCCCGTTACATGGTGAGGTTAAAAGAAATGAGTGTACCATTGGTATAAACTGAACCCTGACACTGGTCTCTGCAGCAAGTGGGGCAAGAAGCATTAGTGACAAGCAAAGTATTACTAAGAAAATACATTCAAATTATTTTGAATGAGCCAAGTGTTCTCAGGCAGTCTGTTTTTCAACTGAAACATTTGGCAGGTAGCTTGTAACCTTTCCATTATGTGTTTAATACAAGGTCACATTAACTTTGGACAATTCATTGCCTTGCTGGTGCATCTCTTGTTATGTGGGAGGCTGCCCACACAATCTTCTATTGAAAACTGAAATAAGTGGAGAAATCAAAAACATCCCTATCTCTCTGAAAGCCACACAAAAAGGCTAAATGTTTATATCTTTGCTGCTGTACATTCTTTTTAGATATCAGGCCATCAAACAGAGGCCACAGTCCTCGTTATAAAATACAGCTTTACCAGGCAAACTAATGGTACTTTTAACTCAGATAATGTATTTCTTATCTGTAGAGAAATAACTAAATAGTTCTTTCCATAGAAAGAAAAATTTTCTTTCATAATGTATTCGGTCATGTAAATACAAATTTATGTTAACTTGAAATGGGAGATTTTCCATTCCAAATACTAATTCACACTAGGATAAGGAAGGACTTTTTTTTTTTTGTATGTGGACCTCTCTTCATCTGCCTTGAATATATGTAAGTGCTTGGCAGTAATACAGTCTCTCATTGTCCTGGCTCTACTCAGGTGTTTTCATCTTTGAATGCATGCAGTAAATTCTGGACAGTTTGGAAGTTGCAGATTGCTGGATTTCAACATGAACTACTGTAAGTTCCTGCTTTAGGCAAATGGACCAACTAAGCTGCAGCCAGCCTCTGAGAGACATCACTGCTGAGTGTTGTGTGTGGGTGACTGACAACTTCAGCAGATGTTGAATGGGGTGAATTTAAGAAAGGCAGGTAGAAAGCCCTAAAGGCAGTGGCCTGCTGCTGAGGTCTGCCAGCATGTTTTGATCTCTGAGAACTCAACCATCTAGCCTCTCTTTGCTCATTCATTCACAGGCTGGGTACGTTATTGACTGACAGCTGTAGGATAGCAGGGCTATAACAATTCGTGTTTGAGCATTGAAGAGGCAAGGTTTTTTAGGAGAAAAATTTCCAGCAGCATGCTAGGCTTAGTTATAAAGGGGCAAAGCTCCAGTCCAGTCTCAGTTTGTGCAGGACTCGAAGTAAAAAAAGTTAGGATTTCCTGGTCAGAGATGGACTTCAGGGCAGCCTGTGGGTTGGTCTAGTTTTGCCATGTGGCTACAGCCACAGGAGACCTGTTTTTCCAGGGATCACTGAAATTCCTAGCGATCCAATTCAATATTAATCATACTATTTATGTTGCAGTGATTTTGCTTAACTTCAAGATTAAATATGTTGCCCTCCATCTCTTTTAAGAAACATTATATTCCATAAACTGGCCATTTCTGCATTTTCCAAGACAATAACAATTTCAAGAGCTGTTATAATCCCCTTTGCTGCTTTATTGAACTCAATACCATATTTTTCATTCATTTACACATCCTAACAGCACGAATTTAAGTGGTGTGTTAAGCCTTTCTATGTACATCAAAGCAACATGTAATTTTCACTTCCATTTTTCTCAACAGCTTCTAAATCTAGAGGTGATAATTGTTATTTGCATTCTAATTATGCCTCAGTTCAACCAGAGGCTTTGCAATGATCTAAAAACAAAGGACATTTTGTGGCAAGATCCGGTGGGTTCCTTTGCTCGTAAAGCTCCACGTGACCTCAGAAGGGCCTAAGATTTGAAAACTAAACTGCAGGATGGATTTCCTGAGTAACCACGTGTCTTCTCCTCCGCAGGGGATGAGCGCTCCCGGGAGCCTCCAGCCCCAGCCGAAGCACAGATGCAAGCTGGGGCGGAAGGCGGTGGAAGGGTGAGCCGCTGCTGCTGGAAATGCTCCGTGACGCAACTCAAGAAGATTTTCTGGGGTGTGGCCGTGGTCCTGGGTGTCTGCTCCTCTTGGTCGGGTTCAACCCAGCTAGCAAAACTGACCTTTAAGAAATTTGATGCACCCTTCACTCTAACGTGGTTTGCAACAAACTGGAACTTTTTATTCTTTCCTTTGTATTATCTTGGACATGTTTTTAAGTCAGCTGAAAAGCAGTCTCCAAAGCAAAGATACAGGTATGGGAGCTTTTGTTTTTAATCCTGTGGCTCTTGCATGCTGCTCTACATTTCGCAGACATTTTGTTCAAATCAGTCAGTTAAATCAAACTTGTGTTTGCTTTCCTCTCCAGGTTTGTTAAAGGATGATCTGAGTTCATTTTGTGTCCTATGCTAGGTGCTGTTATTATTCCTAATAGTATGATTTCATTCCAGCAGTAAGAAATCCAGATTTATTTCCGAGACATGCAAGTCATGTAATGAAAGTCTGCATTTTCTGCAATTATTTATCAAGAATTTCCTGCAAACATTTTTTTTTCTTTTTTTAATATCTCTTTCCCCTACCCATGGCTGACTTCTGTGTCAGTCTCTGAGTAAGCTAAGTAAGCTTTTCTTTTCCAAGCTCAGGACTAGAGCAAAGCCTTGAATAGCTGAGTAAAAAGTACTGCAGTATTTTCCTGGCACTATTCCCTTGACATCAAAGGCCAAGCTCTGATCCCAGTTAAACTTGGGCTGTTGTGTTTATTTCCGGGAGGAAGCACAGTCATAACCAAAGGCAGCACTTTGTCTTCAGCACACCTTGTCTTTATAGCAAGCCAAACCCACAAAGCCTGAGTGGCTCACGGAAAGCCCTGAGTGCCCATCCCCTGTGATAGGCTGAGGATGCTGTGTCTGCTTGAAGGACAGCCTCTCACTGAGCGCTCACTCAGCCCTGCTCCACTCATTTTGGCCTGAGAGGTGTCTGGGACAGATGGGATGACTCAGCCATCAAGATGTCCCATGTCAGAGAGCTTCCCTGATACGTGGAAGGATGTGAACAACGTTTTCCCCTTCTGTTACACAGTGGGACTCATAGACTTTTAATGAAGTAGCTCAGAAGAGTAAACAGTAAGAAGTACACATTTCTCAGCTCCCAGCTGCGCAGCGGCAAGGTGGAAACTTACTACAAAAAAAGCCTAAGAAACCAGGTTACTCAGGAAATGCTCTACCTCAGATGTCTAGGGTTAAGAAATTTTACTCCTTAGCCATCATTATGGTTTCTTCATCTTTTAAATAATGTGTGGGCTGCAGATTAAGGATGTAACTATTCACTGCAGGTTCTAGAGCAGGATCCAGAAGTTCTAAAGGCATTTTCATTTCATGTTTCCTGCATTTCAGTCTTCAGGTTGTATTTGTTCACAGCAAATGTGGTTGCTTCAGAGTTAAGAGGAGTATGGAGGTTACAGAAAGCTACAGTTTAATCTAAAAACAGCAATAAATGCTAGCCTAAAAGCTACTACCTTTTTCTTTCTTTGGTTTTAAGTATTTTTCTTTCCAGCTGCTCTCAGATAATGTTTTAAATACTGCTGAATTCTGGGGTGAGTGGTTGTGGTTTGCCAGATCCCTGGGGCTAAAAACCCAGAGCATTGTACTCGTTGCTGCTGCAGTAAATTGATACAGTTGGTAGTTTTATGTCTTTCATTAATTAAATGAGGGCTGAATTGAAGAGCAGGTGCAAGCCCTGCAGCATGTTTGGGATGCAGGGGGACATCATTAGCAGTAGGCTTGCCCAGGCTTCAAAAAGAGTGTGTGTTTGTGTGTCTGACAAGCAGACTGAATAGGGTTAACTTAGGTTTTTCTGGGTGTCAGGGAAGATGTGTGCATTTGGAGATGCGGCTGTGGCTCCTAGCTTTGCTGCAGATTTGTTCTGTGGTTTGGAGCAAGTCACTGCAGACCTCTGATTTCCTTGTACTCCCTGTTCTTTTGGATGAGACAGTCCTTTAGGGAGGAGAGAAGACTCCCCCTTAGCATGTGTTTACATAGTGTCTGCCTCAGCATGTCCACTATCTCCACGGAGGCCTTTTGGTGGTGCTGCACGAAGAGGAACTGTGAAAAGATTTAGTGCTCGTCTGCTTGCTCTGTTACAGCTGAGATGTCACATGCATGTACGTCAGTAAACCCAAGGACTGCGGTCCAGCCTCCCCTCTTAGTTATTCCCCATTTTCCATATTATGTTTGTGTGCAGATATGTAGAGAAAGAGATACACAGGGACTTTGCAGCTCCATATGAGGCATCATCATCTTCAGGAAAGCTTGCAGTCCATGTTAGGGAGACATTTCATGGACTTCTAGGTAGTTAAAAGAAGACAATTCTGACCTAGAACTATAAAGAAACTGGCATAATCACTTTCTGCTTCTTTTATCCTTCACTTTCATCTATATTTTACATATTATCTGAGCTCTCTGGCAGGAATTTGGAACAAGATAAATTAAAAGGTGGTAGTGAGAGAAGGCGGAAATATGATGGCTAAGTCACCTTAGCAGTGAGGTGGAAAAGGAAGGGGTTCTCAGATGTTGCCTGCATAGGCTGCTAAAATCCACAAGTAGCTGAAGTTTTTTAGCAGCAAAGCTCCCCAAGGAGACCTGCCCAGCCACCTCAGCAGGGCAGTGATTTCACACTGCCCCTTCCTGAGGATGCTGGAGCCAGCAGGTGTGCTTTGGGTACCTCCCTTTACAGGTAAAGGGCACATAAAAAACAGCAACCATCAGGAACAATACACAAAAGGGGGTCATAAAATGTAGCAACAGTGAATAGATGCATAGTCCCTCTTATATAATTTATATGGTTTATTACTGTTTTTAAATTCCTGTTGTATTGTACCAGTATGTATGCTATGCTGTAAATACATGAATTTTTATGTTTTGTAGTCTCACAAGAAGAACATACCCATCATGGACATAAAGCAGTTTTTAGCTGACTTATGGCAGAAAACCATTTTTTTTCCCCCTTTTTATAGCATGTGTAACAGTAGTAAATTTGCCACCAAACTTTTGTAGTGACATGAATGTAAGAGCAGGTTTATTCAGTTTCTTTATAAGATTTTGAGTATTAGACTACAATGTGAAGTATTAAGGATTTATGATTGAACCATATTGCATGGTAAGGATCTCACTGTTTAAGATGAAGTAGACTATCAGCGTGTCCACTCAATGGGGAGAGAGTCACTCTTCATAGCAAACCAGAACTCATGCATTCACTTCCAGCTGCTCTATACTCCCTGTACAGCTCCATCAAATGCTGCCAGGGTTGTGCCCAAGTGTAGACTGCTCAGGGAGAACTTCTGTCATGGCTGCTACCAAGGATGTCGTGGCACAGGGCTGCAAGCATGGGAGTGATACAGAGAGCTCTGGAAGGCCACAGAAGAGTATGCCAGGGTCAGCATCACTCTCCTACTTCTTGTGCAAGTGCTCACTAGCTTAAAATAAAATTACTGTAACTAGATTATTATTAATTTCAACCATTGTCCAGTCCATAAATAACACATGTAATGATTTGTGCACCTAATGCATCATTTAAGAGTACTTCATACTTTTTGCTTCCAAACTGCTTTATAAAATGACACATTTAATCTGATGAGCTATCCTCCATCATACCTACATTATTAATTTATGAGGTAACATAAATTAAAAGCACTAGGGCTTAAAACTCCCTGGCTACATGAAAGATTAAATTTAAATCTCTGCAAGATATTGCTTAGCTTTGTGTCTCTCTAGGCAGAATGAAACACGCCTTTTATGAAGACTCGCCCTCTGTGTTCCAGCTGGGAGGATAATAGAGGGGTTTATTCACATTTTAGAAAAATACCTCAGAAAGCTTGTTTATTTTGATGGTATGGTCTTAGCTAATGATTTTTTTTTGAGAAGGAAAGGGAAGGACTTTCAAGAATGGTTTGCAGGATTATTTATTTATATATTTGTTTATCATTTAGATCTTGATTTTTATTTCATAAAGCTTTAGGACTAAAGAACACAACAGAAACTAGAACTAAACCTCTTCTGAAACCATGAATGCACCTGATGTGTTGGGCAAATGAAGAAATCATCAAAGTGCAGTCCCTGCACTGATCTGCCACCACATCTGAGCGTGTTTTAGAATGTCCTTTTTCAGAGTTTTGTCTCTATATTGTCCCCAAATTATCTGCCACTAATCTTTCAGAATCTGAAGATTTTTCTTCAAAAATAAAGAAAAAGTTGCAAGTAACACCAAAGTATTGTTATGTCTTTGAAACTGAACCAAAATAATGATACAACAGTGGTAGAGGACTAACATAGTAGATCTCACTTACTCTGATTTACCAACATATTGACTTCTCAAAAGCCACGTTTGATCTATATGCATATGGGCCCAGAATCGAGGTTTGGTTCTTCAGAGGCCACGAAGTTTCAGTGCCATAGCTTCACTTGAGGTCCAGGAGAATGTGGGCCAGTTTCTAAATGTGTTTCACAAGTATTTCTGCTACCATGGAGAAGATGAGACACTAGCCATCACCCCCAGAAACACAAGGAGTTGAGTCCATTAGTTTGATCCTGACTCATATGAAATGCAATTCACTGCACCATCAGTACTGCCCTCCTTTTCTGCAGCAGGAAAAGAACCCCACTGCTAACCAAACTCCTGGCAACGATGAAACTCTAAGGGGAAAAAAGGTCAGAGCCATTTGGTGTGACTGGATGCTGTTTTACTATCGATTTTTCAGTGGTTTGTGTTCATGAGTCTCTCTTACCCAGCAGCATTAAAATGTTGCAGTGTGGTTAACTTTTGGCATCCTACTGATTTATATTACTACTTAGATGGGAGCTTCGCCACCAGAGCAGACAGCATTAAGAGAGTCATAAATAAGCTGTGGAGGCATCAAGACATGACAAATACAAGTGTTTTTAGCAAATGTCACCAAATGAAGCATGTTTTCTTTCAAAAAACTTCAGTTTATAAACTCCCATTTGTCTAATTCAGAACATTATCCTTAAAATAATACCTATTTACTTTGTGTACCTCAAAATAAAATCACTTTACATTTGAAGTTCACATTAGCTTCTTGGGAAAAATAAAATAATAATAAAAAACCAACCAAGGAACAAATTAAACTGTTGAAATTAAAAGATAGAGCATCTGATTCTTACCTGTGTTCGAAAGAGACCAGTTAGGAGTAACTCCAGATTAAATCAGTTTGATCTCTACAGCAAGAGATCAGTTTGACTCTACAGTCATCTATCAGGGTTCACCTTTGTGTTTGGTATCAAAGCAATTAATTAAAAGCAGATATGGATATTGTACAATAGGTTTATGATGCTCGTAGTCATCTTTATCTCTCCCGCAGATATCTGAGCTGCTGGTGGTGTTGTGTTATTGATGGACCACTGTACCACTTCTCTGACTGTTTCCAGTTAATATGCACCTTTCTGCCAGAGGTTCTAGCTGAAGACAAGGCCAGATTGTACAATTAGCAAGTAGCAGTAGTAGTGAAGCCTTCTGCTGGAACAGAGGGATGTTTGTGGTAGTGGCAGTGCTGGTGGGCATGTGTCCAGTGTCCACCCTGTTTTCCATATGGCATCAAGCTCAGTCATGGAGCATTCATTTGGGCTTAGCTCAGCCAAAGGCCAAGCCACAGAGCTCAGGGTGATGTGGTTGTTCACTTCTGTTTCTCAAGTCAAGTGGTTACCTCTTCCTGATGAAACCTGCAGCAGCTGCTACTTACTGCCTTTTGAAGAGGAAAGTGTCTCCCCATGGGATGTGGGATGGGTGTGCTGTCACCCCACAGGGGTTCTGGCGGTGGCCTCTCGCTGCTGCCTTGGCATAATTCAGCTGTGCTGCCCTGTTGCCAGAGGATCGTGTGAGTCGTCATTTCTGCT
Organism: Monarcha castaneiventris obscurior; assembly: GCA_026261815.1. Lineage (NCBI taxonomy): Eukaryota > Metazoa > Chordata > Aves > Passeriformes > Monarchidae > Monarcha > Monarcha castaneiventris. The sequence continues at coordinate 6,980,546 of JAMPIT010000472.1, forward strand.
GCTTCTTTGGGGAGGTTTGTTGTCTTAAGTGATTGAAGATTAATGTCACGGTCTCTTGGTCTTCATGCCTCCTGAAAAAAAATTTCTCAGACAGCTGTCAAAAAACGCTCTACAGGCTGCCTGTTCTTGAGAAAATAACAGCTCCAGAGTTTTTCTAGCGTAGCCTCCTGTTCACATCAGTCTCCTCTGAAGACAGTACCAGGGGTTGATTTTGGGAGGAAATGTGCCACAGCTGGCTTCTCAGTGTCACACTGCATACTCCAGCACTGCCAGCTTGGAGCTGAATGTCTGGTTTCCCCACAGAATTCCCAGGGAGAGCAAAGCCTACAGCAGAAACACAAACATGAGGCATGTGAGGTAAGCAGCAGGAAAGGGTGAGGAGAAAGAGAAAGGCTGTGGTCAAACTCGCTGCTAGTGGGAGCCCTCCACCATCCCAGTTAGGCACCTCACTAGAATTGAGATACTGCTCCTCTCAGTGTCTTCCACTGAAAAGCTTAAAAGACTGCTTCTGGAACATGGTGAAGGTGATAGTTTTTCTCTCCCTCAAATGCATGGTACCTACATCAGACTCTTGATGTGAGTGGCTGGCAGAAAGCCACAAAATTAATGCCTAAGTCCTAACTTTTCTGGAGGCAGCTCTCGCAATGGTAAGCCTGCATGGTGGGCCCAGGGACATAAGGTGGCATTTCTATGTTTACCTCCCTTTCTAAACTTCCTGGAAATAGCTTTTAGAGATGTCTTTTAAAATTCTGTTTGACTAATTTTCTAATTCCTTCTATTCAGATAGAACACTGTCTCTGAGAACTCGTATCTTAGCTTTTGTGGGAAAATGGTCATAGGTCCTTTTTTAGGAAACCAGTCCTTTCCAATTTTACCTCCCAGATTATACTTTGAGTTTGTATTTGTTTTTCAGAACATGATGTTCTGAAAAGAGTTTAAAATCCATGTCCTGTGAAAAGCTTTCCCGTAATTTGAAGAGCCTTCATCTGTTGAGAATCACTTCTTCTGGGCTTTTGGACTTCCCTGAAGTGCTAATTGAGAATAAAAATTGGATACTGCCTGATCAGGAGAAACCCACATTCTTTAATCTTGAGCCTGGTTTGCAAAATCATTCCAAGGATGATTGAATTAAGTAATGTCCTGTAATTTTGTCTTGTTGTTCCATTACTTTTGTCTCCTCTGCTGTGGCTTGAACAGATGCTTCAAAATAATTACATTATCTGCCTCCTATGAGGTAACAGTGCTTGAGGCAAGGACTAGAAAGAGAAGTAATTGTTTTTGTTACCTGCAGACAGTGCATGTGCTATGAAACAATGTATTTATGTAATGGCTTTTGCTTGGAAAAAAATGTTGTGTCTCGCAGCCCTGAATGATCTCTCTCTGGTCAGTAGTTAAACTGCATTTCATTAACGCTGCCTCTGGTTAGTTAAGCAAGCTGCCAAGCTCCCACACTGCTAGGGCTTTTCTCAGGAGACCTCAAGAGCAAATCTGCCTGTGCTGGTCCTACTCAAGATGATCTGACCTCTCTGCACTCACTGAGACCATGGGATGAAAGCAAGCCTGGCTGAAGGGACCTCGGGTCACCTCCTCCCTTTCCTGCCTCCAGGCATGACCTGCACACACAGACAGAAAAGTAGCTGCATTTTATGGCTGGCAAATGAAAAAAAAAAAGGACTGGGATGTATGATCATGTTTACTGCACAGAGAGAGAAGCAGAAAGCTGAGGTGAGCATGGATTTGCTGTTTTTCCAATCATCATAACACGAAAGAAGGTTTCACAGCTGGCCTTTTTGCAGAATGTTTTTTACCTTGGTCACCACACCAAGTACCTTGACCCCCAGTGCACAAACTGATTAAATGGGTACTGTCCTAGATAGATTCTCCAGGATGTTTACAGCTGCAACAAAGATAACAACAAAACCCAGGAAGAAGTGATAAGGAATTCTGCTTTGTTTTTTTCCAGCCCAGATCTGTGTCAAAATATCTTGAAGGCATCTACCTTTAAAGCTGCTTTAAAAAAGGAAAGTGCATGTATGGCAACAGACTTTGTAGCTATAATTAACAGCTCTCAATAAAGACGGATGATACAGTGAGAAGTGTTGGAGGCTGGCAGTACTACAGAAGTGGAAAAAACCTATTTGTCCAGCTGCCTAGTGGTTATGATCTGTGTCCAGATTTCCCAGGATTTTTTGTGTTTGTATGAAAAGGCAGCCTCATATAAATGCACACGTACCTGGCCGAGGATCCTGTTCAGTCTCCAGGAGCTGGCCACCCTTGCCTGTCAAACAAAGCTGTAACAGGTAAAAAGGCACAAATAGCCACAGGGGAAGGTTGGAAGAACAGAGGTATATGAATAGGGCATCATAAACTGAAAAACTCTGTTAAGCAGCTACATGATGTTGTCTGTGAACATCCGTAAGGGGCTTTGAAGGGAAATAATGTTAAGATGTGAGCTGATGGGCAGACAGGTTCATATATATATTCACACACTCATGTACAACCATTTTGTGTTTCCCAGTGCTAAAACACCTTTCCAAATAGTAGCTTTTTGCCAGAGAATCTGAGCCAAAAATGGGGAAGGCAAACAAGATCTGGTTTTGTTACCTTGTTCACCTGCTTTGGGTGGCAATTAGTGAAGACCACTTCTCTTCAGCCTGGCTGTAGAAAAGAAACAGCCCTCCTGTTGGTTTGTTTGCCAGTCCTTGGGGTCAGGGCTACAAGTCAGTGCATTTAAAGGAAAGAGCATAATTTACTTTATGGCTTAATGGTCATTGCCATATCATTTGGGTCTCTTGGCTAAGCAAGCCTACATTAAGTCTCCTGTGGCTGCCTCTTCTATTCCCTGTTCCTCGTACCTTCCAATGAGCTCTTCCCCACCTAGAGCTGGTGTTGGTTGCGTGTGGTTTGTTAATTTATAAATTGTGTCCCTTCTCTGCTGTTTACTCTTCTACTGAAGCTGCTCGTTTCATGAGCAGTTAGAGACTGCTGCCATGTTCCCTTCATAACTTAAAAAACCTTCCACTGCCTGAGTGAAACATTCAGATTCCCACAGGGGGAGTGGGCTGCAGTGGGGAAGCCTTATGTGAAGGATGGCATCCCCCATCTCTTTCAGCATCCAAAGCTGTTAAGCCTCAGGGATCTCAAGTCCCTTCAAGCACCCGTGAGTGCCCCCTCAGTGACAGAGTATTAACCTTCATGTAGTACACTGCTAAGATGAGGCACCTTGGATGGTATGAATCCAGATCCATTTGCTAGAGGAGGACTCTGTGTCTTTTTCCTTTACATCATATGGCATTTGCCCTTGCATTGCATCTAAAAGAATGTTTTGCTTCACTAAAATACTGCATTTTTTAAACTAAATTCTGTTCATTCTATCTATTATAGAGGCCAGCCAGGCCACCTGAAAACTGTACCTTGCTTTTTCTGCACTGGAACTACAACTTTCTTCACTAGTCTGGGTTATTATACTTTTGGCTGGAGTACATATAGATTTCCAAGTACAGAAAGATAATTTTTCTGATATGAAAAACTCTCCTATTCAATAGGACACTAGAAAATAGCAAGAATTTCACCTCTACTTTCAGTACCTCTTAAGACTGACTGGAAGAAAAAAGAAACTACACCTCTGTAATGCTGTCTCATATTTTTTCCATCTAACAAATGGTGGTCTTGTTAGACCATCTCACAGCGATACCCTGAACATCAGGTCATAAAATCATGGCATAATTCGAGCTGCTGGGGACCTGGGGAGGCAGCTCTACTCCAGCCTGCTCAGTGCAGAGCCACATCATATCTGCCTTTTAATTTTGTTAATGATTAGTGTTCTGCAGACACTGAATGAGGCATAACTGTTATTAAATTTGGATGTGCTTTATTGCATCTTTTATTGCTCTGTCTCTAGGATATCCCAGAATTACACATACCAGAACGCATTGCCATGAATGGTACCTGTTCTGCTTCTGTTTGCCCTTTTGCCAGACCCACCTTAAATATTTTTCTGTCCTCAGGCAAAGATATGTTGATTCAAACCCTGAGCATTTGATTTACTTTTTATTAACCTTGAAATTTAAAAAGAAATGGTATTAAGCCACTAGAATGAGGGCTTAACTTATTTTTAATAATCAAACAAATTTTCACCTAGCGTTTTCAGTATTTCATGAAGTTCTCTATTTTAAATGTGATGGGTACAGGCAGCACTTGACCCTGTCTAGAATAACTCCACTGAGCCCCATAACAGAATGCTGATTTCATCACAGAATGGCAGGGATCTTAAAGAGTTCCAACTCCCCCGCCATGGGCAGGGACACCTCCCACTAGACCAGATTTCTCAAAGCCCCATCCAACCTGACCTTGAACACTTCCCAGGATGAGGCTCACAGTTTCTCTGGGCAACCTGTTCTAGTACCTTACCACCCTCACAGTAACTAATTTCTTCCTAATTTCTATCAGAAAGGGTCTGACTGAGTGTATATTAAAAATTTCAAGTCAATAACTATTTAGATGTATTTCGTCTTGCAAAGGGGAACTCAGGCTTTGACCAGACTGAAATTCACCCTGCTCCTCCACATTGCTTTTAAAAAGTGACTTTTGATTCTGGAGAACTGAAATAGAAAAACTTAGTATTGAAAAATAGTGTGCCAGAAGGGATACAGTGACATACAGTCACATGATCAGCTGCTTTCTGTTAACGTGCATGCAGACCTGCCCTTGCTCATGAAATTTTTAACAATTAAGGCCAACCCTCTGAAAGTCTTACAGCACTTAACAAAGAACTCCATTGATTTCATAGATTTTTCAGACAATTTACAAAACCATGCTCTTCTGTAGTTCTAGTAGTTCCTATGCCATAATTTTCTGCATTACCGAGTTCCACATGGATTTTTAGTAGAGCTGTACTCTTGATCATGTAAGACAGATAACTGTATGGGAGTATGATAAACATCAGCTAAACCATGGATTGAGGAAGGTGAGGAAAGAGCTAAGTGGCATCAAGCAGAATAAGGGAGGTATTTGAAACAAGGAAGGTGGTTTCTCTCAGTGTGCTAGTGAGGTGTCAGGAGCCTGAAAAACAAGAAGAGCCTCAAAGAGTGGTTACTGCATGCTTGGGAATCAGAGATGGTGGGCCAAATGTGGTGTGTTGTGGAAGCAGGGTGCCTGAGCTCTGCTGAAACGTAACATTTGCATGAGTGGTAGTACTTACAGCTCCTCTATGAGCTGAGCTGGATCAATAAATCCTGTGTGATTTCAGTGGACAGTGTGCTTCTTGTAGTAGTGCTCATGTGTGGAGTCCTGTGGCTGGCTGTAGGCTCTTAGCATGGGGTATAGCAGGGCTTGGTTTGGCTCAGCAGCCATCCAAGTTACAGAGGTCCAGATAAGTCACTGGGAGCCACCCAGGGAAGATATAATCCATACCACCAAGAGTTATTTCATGTGTTAACTGATTTGTTTCTTAACAAGAATGAATGTACAAATAAAATCAGCCAAACTGCTAAAGATATCTTCTTGCAGTCTTTTCAAAGGTGAGCAGTGAATTGGTGTTATTTTCAGGTGAACAGGGTCATAATGAGGAAATTCCTCTTGAAAATCATGCCAGTTAAAAGTATAGTTAACTGTGGACTTTACTTTTGGCTGGCAAGTTGCAAACTAACTTGTGTGCTGCTTTATATTTCTTGAGCTTTGCTTTGTTTTAAGGATTAAAACAAAACAAAACAAAAAACAGCTGGCTTCCCGGATGTGTTTGCTGCAAGAAACCAGAGACAAGTGGTTTCGAGAAACTGGAGACAAGTGTGTTTCCTCCATAGCAATTGTGCTAAAAACAAACTGTTCTCTTTGTCAATGTGGCTTCAGACACTTTCCACTATTATGCTGCTGGTATCTGGAGTCTCAAAAAGCTTTTGTCTAGCTCAGAACAGTAAATAACCACAGGTTTTGGGGACATGTAGAAACATCTCATTCGGGATATTTGAGAGAGAAATGACAAATTAAGTCTTGGTATCCATCTCATGTCATGATCCGAGTGTGCAACAACAAATTATCCTTCCTCAAGTAGCTTAGCTACTGAAGGCTACAGATGGGGTTTGTCTTCAGCAAAAAATCTCGGCGTTTGCATGCCTTTGGGCTAACAGCCATGACCACGCAGTTCCTCCCCATGAAGCATGCTGATGGCATCTACTAGACGTTGTGCAGCTGACAGGAAAAAGATGCAATAGTTCATTAGTTTTGTCATTCTGTTTAATTCAGACTTTTTCAAAAGAAATGGCACTGAAAGCTTTGTAGTACTGAAGGTGCATAATAATTGCATCAAAATTGCCCATCTGCGGCTAAAGCAAGATAATTGCCTAGGCGTGTTCACATTTGCAGAAGAGATTTTGAATAATAAATGTTTATAAAGCCCTTCTGTCATCATGTTATCCAATCCTCACCCGTGAGCCAAACTCTCAGTTCATTTACACTCTTTTCAAACCAAAAATATCTCATGTTGGCACAGCTCTGGGGTGGGTGAAGATGAGAATCCTGCCTAGTGTAAGTTACCTGAAACTGGCTTCCAGCTTCCCAGCAACATTAATGAACCAAACAGAAAGAGAGTAATCAGCAAACCCTGCTGATTACTTGCTGGTGTTATTTTCTGTATCTTTAATAATTAATTTGACTAATTACTAAGAGTTAGGAGTGCCAGTGCTGATTTTCAGTAATGCTGAATGGCACTCCTTCCTGAGGAGCAAAGCTTGTCAAAGGGTCAGAGCCAGAAAAAGGCTAAGACACGTGCCCCATCCTGCAAGCAGCCATGAACATCTGTGTGGCTTCCAGCAGACATTTCCCCCTCCTCAGGAGCCTCTCTTCTTTGCCAGAGGTAAGGCCTAAGCAGATCCGTCCCCACAAGCACAGGCAGGCCAAGGATACAGTGGCACTGGCAGCAGCAGGTGAGATGCAAGCCATCTTAATTCGGCTTATCATGGCTCATCTAACCTACTCCAGCAGATAAGCTCCTTAGCACACACTCAAGTCACCCAAGCCTTTGAACACAGTCCCTCCATGCTCTCCAAAATGCAGACAGCTGAAAGACGTCTTGGTTTAGGTGCATGCTTACCTGGTCAATCCCTCCTCCACAGGGACTCGGTTTATAGCCACCTCCGTGTTCTGATGCTCTCCCCTTTTCTGGCAATTAAAGATGTAAATAGCACTGACCAGACAAGATTTGTTAGTGCAGCTTTGTTATCTTAGGCTTCTTTGAGAATGAATTAATTGATTTTTCCATTAGACTCGATACAAATCATGCTGATGTCCCCATAGTCCTCAGTGTACCTGAGTGATTCCCAGTAGCTGTGTTACAGTCTTCACAGCACATCCCATGCCTGAACACATTGCTGCTCATTCCAGCCCACCACTACACAGTGAACAGGAGCAGATGATTTACAGTGAGATGGAAAGTGTCTCCAGCTAAATGCCAGGTTCACCTGCTTTCTGCCACTGGTCTTTCTGCATGAACAGGAACTGTCATTCCTGCTGTGGGATCCCTTCAACAAAATAGCCACCTGCCCTCCCCCATGGCCACCTAGCTACGCAGCTCTTCAGCTCATACATCCTTGGTGTTGTAGTGAGATTTCATCAGGCTATACCTCCTGGGTAGTCCCAACGTGGCCATGGCAAAGCTGACCAGCCCTCCAGCACTGGGAAAGTAGCCAGCAACCCTAGGAGATAACTAAGCTGGTGTCCCCAGGCACCTAAAACCCTGTGCATCTCAGAATGCTTTGCCCACCTGCCTTAGTGAGGTGCTTTAGATCCCTTCCCTGCAGCAGCAGAGAAGCAGCACCCTCACCACTAGGGATCCAAGAGAATGTAGGGTAGCAAAACAGGCGTTGCCTCTGAACAGATAGCTGAAACCACATTGCTGCTTTTGTCACTCTTCGTGGGAAACAATCTGTAAAGAGAGTCAGACACTCCACTAAAATTAGTAACAATATGAACTACTGTTCAGTGCATTTTTCTGTCTCCCAAAGGCTTCAGCTTACTGAGTTACCTCCCTTTCTCTCAGTTTCATCACAGCACATTAAGTTTTGAGAAGGGGCTGAGTTCAAATACTGAAGCTCTTTTTTCTAGTTGTGTAGGTGCAGTATTGATAGAGCCAAATTTAGTAGCTTCCCTCGTGCACATTTACAGTAAAATGAGCCAGATTTTGTGTTAGGTACCTTGGGGGGAGAGGGGGAAGGGAATGGCATAAGGATATCACAGGGTACTGTGACTCTGAATGACTGTTGCTGAGATTTAGTGAGATGTCGGAATATTTTGGGTAGCATTTTTGAGGTTCTGCTGCTGGATTCTCTATTCTTACTGAAGGCTGTGGTGGGACTGTAATGATTCAGTTGGAAGGAGTGGCGAACCAGTAGTAAAAGCTGTTGGAAATGTCTCCTTGTGGTGCTGTACATATGTGTGTGTGTGTCTATGTGTGTATGCAGGCACCATTTGATGTCAGCTACATGCTGAGCCCCTTTATCCTGCAAGAACAGGGATTTCCCAGGGAGGTAACAGGCTGTTTTACTTTTGACAGGCTTCACAGAATATCCTGCAGATCAAGAGCTCTCCTGTAAACTGCAAACTGTTGAAAGTGAAGCCACAGATTCTGTGCTTTCTTGCTCTAGGGTCAGTGTGCCTACAAATTTTCCAAAAGGGAAAGTCCCCTTCCTTTTTGACTCTCTCCTGGACTGGAATCCCACCATGGCTGATGCTCTGTGTAAGAGACACCATAGCTAACCTTCCTACATCTATTTTAAGATCCAAATTGATCACCCATAATTCCTTTTGAAGTCTGTAGGTAGTGACAGTCTTCAGCCCACTGAAAAAGTCAGTGCATTAGTACCTGAATATGAATTGATGTTTTTAATTTGGTACGGTTCTCCTAGGATTTCGGTGTGGAGTAATCCAGTAGTTTCTTGCAGTTTGCTCATTTGTGCTGTCTGTGGATTATTTGTCAAATTCTTTCTGTATTATCTTGATGAGAAATTTAATCAATCTCACCAACACCAAATCATTTGTGTCTGGTGGTTTACTTTTTAGGATGATTTATGCATACATTAAATGTGTGCATTGCGAGCCATTTCCTAACACATGTAAACCTCAATTGTCAAAGATCTCTGGGGACGCTCCAAGTTTCAATATCAACCTCACATAAAACACAATTACCCCATTCTGGCAGTGAACATGAGTAAAAATGGATATGGGGAGTTACTAAAATAATAGTTTATTTGTTATTTCACAAATTATAATTAGTGAAAACTCCCTTCTAAAAATGTATTGACCACATACCCTAAACTTGGTATATTCATCCTTGTTACATATGCTACTGACAATGAAGAGAAAATGCTAAATATATTTTTACTGAACAAGCATAGCAATAAAATAAAATTCATATCAATGAGCAAGTATTATTAGATAGATTAGTCTTTTACTATGTATTTTGTAGATATAATTCCATGTTTTCTTGTTGGACAGTTGATGTTGTTTGCTTCCATCTCCCATATAATCTTGAAGCTGCCTGCTCATCCTCTCTCATATGCTGGGATTATTTTAGTTTATGGCTCAGCCCACCTACCAACTATTTCAGCTCCTGAGATGCAGTGAGCTAATTAACTCATCCATCATCTTACATGTTCTTCAGATGCCATGAGCAATAAGGAGACTTAGCCTTAATCTTTGATGTTTTACTTCTTCTCCCAGGCTCAGGGCTCAGGGCTCTATGACTTAACTCAAGCCCATATACATTTTTGTTGCTGAACAGTTCATTCATGTATTTTTGTTCTCTATTTGTTGACTTGTAATTCCCTTCCTCTCCTAGCGACACGCTATATTAAATCTCCATTATCTAAGGCCGTGTCTCCTTTTCCTAGCTCACACAGCCATGCAAGTATCACTATTGCTTAATAGTTGTATGAAATTAGCATCCAGCAAATCCTGATCTGGACCAGCTTGTGCTTGGTGCTTTTTCAGCAGGGAAACAAACACAGCACTTGTGCCACAGTCTGCCATCAAGGTTGAGGCACATGTCTGCTAAAACTTGCCATTTTTCATTTAACTGGTGAGTGCTGACTTCTTCAGCTGCTGTTCAGCACCCTCTGGAGGGGCTTTGGTCCCACGGTATTTGCCAAGGGAAGGCCACGTCCAGAGAAGGGCAACAAAGCCTGGGAAGAGCCTGGAGCACAAGTCTTACAAGGAGCAGCTGAGGGAGCCGAGGGAGCTGGGATCGTTTAACTTGGAGAAAAGGAAGTTCGGGAGAGACCTTATCGCTCTTTACAATTACCTGAAAAGTTGTAGTGAGGTGATGTCAGTCTCTTCTTTGAGGTAACAAGTGACAGAAGGAAATGAAATAACCTCAAGTTGTGCCAGAGGAGGTTCAGATCAGGTATTAGGAAAAATTTCTTCATGGACAGGGTTGTCAAACATTGGAACAGGCTGCCCACAGAAGTGGTGGAGTCACCCTCCCTGGAAATACTAAAAAAATGGGTGGCTGTGGCACTTGAGGACATGATTTAGTTGTGACGATGGTGATGGGGCTAAGTTGATGGTTGGACTTGGTAATCTTAGAGGCCTTTTTCGACCTTAGTGATTCTATGATTCTTTGACTCCAAGGCTGGACAGAAGGATGAGGACATCAGGGAGATGCTTTTCTCACCTCTTCATGGACCTCACCATGAACCCAAGTAACACAACATGTGATGCAGTAGGAGAACCTGCCAGGTGAACAGGAAGGCAAATAATTACAAACATCCTTGTAGATGCAAATAACCCCAGGACTTTCAAAAGGCCTGGTTCCTCTTCTGCCTGAGATTTGCTTTCTGCCAACATAACGCCTCAGTCTCCCCAGTTCATGTCACAGTATGACATAAGGTGTCCAGATCTTACTAATGACAGTGAAAGAGGAAACCCTATGTGAGAAGCAGGCAAATGATGAGTGTCGCTGTGAAGCTCCTCCAGAAAGCTTGCAGCACTGAGCTCAGCCTGGCTAGGCTGACTTAACCAAAAGCAGTTTATGAAATACAAGACTGAAAGCAATCTGAGAGTCTTAGAAAGACGTAAACATGCTTTTCCAGATAAAGTTATTTAGTTAAATTAATCTATGTCTGAACTTAAACTGAGGTAAGTGCTTACAGAGTATGTAGGCTGTGATAAATCCCCAGCAGTAATTCTGTTAAATTTTTCAACACCCCCTGCTATGCATGCATAAGGATTCACAGGCACACTGAAACAGGCCAGCTAACTATGCTTGTCTCCTCTGCTTTTAACCACTCTCAGAACAGCACTGTGCCTCCTCCTCACATGCTTTCTGCTATAAACCCAACCATTTTCATTTCCCAGGCAATCCACTGTACGTGGCTGCAATTGCACTAGCCATAGCTGCAACCAAAGGGTATCTGATCCAAATTATGTAGCACGTTCTGATGTTGGCCTCTGGAGCCACAGATCTGGGAGAGGGCCAGAAAAGCCATTTTACAATTATAGTCTGTCACGGGCCTTAAAAATGTGTTATTAAAATGAAGACAGAGCAGGCACACCCACAGGGCAGGCATCAATCATGGCTAGATAAGGTCCACTTCTCTCCTAGGTGGCAAGCTGCAAGGTTTCAGCAGGAGCTGGCTCCTGCTGCAAGGACACCCTGTGCTTCCTCCCCTCATAATGCTTTTACTCCGTAATAGCAGATTTTTCACTGGTCTCTGTGCAGCTGCTCTGGAAATAGTGTGATGCTGGAAGCAAGGATCACAAGGTCATTTTCCAAAATGAAGGAAGGAATAAGCATGTCACAGGAGTAGAAGGTGGAAGACAAATGAGCCCGGTAATTTTGTATCTGGCAAATACTTGGCTCTCCTCACTGCTGCTTGGCTTTCAGAACCACCAAGCCAGGAGGGAGGCTCATTGCACAGCCCTTACAGTCTCGCTCAGAAAAGCACGGTCCCACATTCCCTGTTACTCCCTCTACCCATGAAATCCAGGAAGATGCCATAAACCACAGCTGTGTGTCATAAAGCTATTTCATTTTAGCCAAAAGTGAGTGCTGTAAGAACGGATATACTGCATGCTTCACTGATGTAGATTAGAAGGAGCTTTACTCCTCTAGTCATAAATAGTCAAAGAACAGAAATTACTTTTGTGACTTTAAATCAGGTTGTAGTACAGGAGGGTCTTCCCTAATACTCTTACATTTTATTTTAGAAATCTTCTATCATAAAAGGATGTTCATCTGTGCTACAGTCAATCCCGTGGTATCTGAGCATCTAAATCTAAGAAAACTCTTTTAACAGGCTCTATTCCAGACATTTTATTAAAGCCATTACCAGAGGCACATCAAAATGTAATAGCACAGAAGCAGATAACAGCCAGAACATTTCCAGCATGAAATGCATGATCTATTCCGATTAAGGGAAATCCATGTTAAAAGTTGTCATTTTCATCTGACACTTTCAAATGTCACAGTCATATTTCTGAGAAAAATCCAGATACCATGTTTCTGAGTCACCTCGAGTTTATTGTCAGCAGTCAGTCTGTGCCACTTGAAAGCAAGGGCTCTCTTTGCAAGTCTTCCAGGAGCTCTCGCTAGACAGTGTACCTTCACCCTGAATAATCTGTATTCTTCCTCTAGCTGCTGTACTAATTCCCAGAAGGTAATGATACTGTTTTCTCTCCAGAGATGCAGTCTTAGTGAATCCCAATCACCCTGCACCATCACAACATGCAGTATGGATGGTTTCTTGTCACAGGAAGAAGTCCCAAATTTATCAGACCAAGCACACACGGAGCATTCCTTGAGGGTGGCAAAGTCCAAGCTGAGCTGTGCAGATAATCAGGAGTTTACGACAGTGATTCATAAAGGCAATAGAGAAGTACTTTGGCTCTGCACGTACACCTAAGTGCTTCAGAGTGCTTTAATTAATGAAATTTTAATTAATTTTCACTGCTTCTGAACTGCTGGGAGCTACACTTTTGTTACAGGCTGAGTGAAGGTACATGGCTAATGCACCCAAGGTGAGTTAAGCAGGAGAGCAGGAAAAGAAAGACAAGAAAGTGGCAGCTTGTCCCGGGAGATGGGTTTCTTCGTGTGTGCCATGTCCCTGGTGCCTCCACCATCAGCAGCTGCCAGAGATAGGACAGAGCTTGGCTGGACCCAGGCTGGCAGTTCCTGTGTGATCTAGGTTCATCTCTTCACAGGCACCTCTGAGTGAATGCCTCACTGACATAGAATGGGCAGAGAAGGAAGGGATGGTTTTAGTCTTTCAAAAATTTTGTTCCCAAACAGTCAAGTACAGCATTTGGACCAGCAGATAGGTTTTCCAATTCATTAACTCAGGAGTTCTGCATCTTGTGCCGAAAAGTTCCTATGTTATTACCATTACAAATAAGGGCCCCTTTCTGTTTTTCAGCCTTTCACAAAGTAAATTGGTGCATTCAGCAATGACTGGGTTGGAATGCTAGTTTGTGGATTCACAGCCAAAATCAGGATGGTGCACTATATGCTATCAAGGCACCAGCTCGCTCCTCCTCAGGGCAGTTTGCAAACTGCTTCTCTGAACAGAACTGTTTTCTTTGCACTGAGGTTCACACAAAGCAGAGCCAAAAGAAACCGTTTAGTAGGCAATAAAAAATATAAAAGAAAAAGAACAAGTACATAAAAAATGTCACTAGGAAGGAGAGCAGTGTGTGCTGTAACAGCCTTATCCAAACCACACTGACATTCCCCCCACACATGCACAGCAATGACAAGGTGCAACTGCTTTGTATTTTCCTACTGCTGTGGCACCAGACTCTGGCCAAAGACTTTTGGTGCTTCATCACCTCTTGTCATGTAGGAGGAAAACCTTAAAAAATAAAATATTTCGTATAGATAATACAACATTTTAGAACACACAGATGAGCACTCTGAAGCATCCTATCTGTGGAAGGCTTCCGATGCAAAACAAAGTTCCGCCTGGCCTCTGCAGAACAGCTGTGTATTCCATCCAAACACATAAATAATAATGGTTAGCATCCTGTTCAGAGGGACTCCTATGGCTTCCAGCAATTTTTAGTCACATCCACTGTCTCAACGTCAAGTCTGTTTTTAAATGTGGCAAATCTAAAACCACCTTAAGTACCCCGCACCACAGTTCTCATTTCTGGTCTTTCCCAGGACTTCAAATAGATCTCATTTCTTATAACCTCTAAGCAGCGTAATCATCTCAGTGCCATAATCCTTTTGCTTACTTGTAGAGTGAATCAATTTCTATCTGATATCTCTTCTTATGTTTCTTCTCTGTTCTTTTTAATATCACACTTTCTTTACTCCATTCTGAATGAAGCAATTGAAGGCTAATAATCTGTCCTGGTTTGAGACAAAATCACCCCAAGACATAACCCCATTAGGTATTTATGTTCCTATTTTCTGTCTAAGGAGGATGTTGGCTGAGAAGTCCAGAGTGGGACAGTGACAGCAGCTGGAAGAAAAATCAGTGCCAAATGTGGCTGCTCTAATAGCCAACAGTGGAGGCACAAGGGTGACCCACATATGTGCCATTCTGCACTTCCAGTAGGAACCAGGGAGGTAAATAAAGCTACACCATTCTGGAATTGAATAAGACTTGATAGCACATAAGACGTAATAGCCATGGCAGCTGACACCTGTTTTAAAGACCTGATCCCACCCGTGCAACAGTGTACATAAAGGGCATTGCAACTCTTTGAATCTGTGGTATTTGTTTACTATTTCTCCTGTTTCTGGACCCCAAGTTCACACCAGCACCATCAGGCAAGGCTCCGATGGAGTTTGCCATTCCTGACACTGCTGGAGGACATCTGCATCCATAGCTGCCTGTGGAGTGCTTCGTAGCTCTCCTGTGTCAGTGGCCACATGCTGGAGAAGATGCAGATGGGCATGTGGCTGCTAATGACAGACCTCTGGAAATACATTTTCCACCCTGTGATTTCCCAGCCCACAGGTAGCCCTTTCTCCCATGCAAATGACACATCTCTCCAGGAGAGAACCAGTTGTAGTTTGTTTGGAATTGGAGGCTGCTGGCTTGAGCACAGGAGAGGCAAGGGTTACCTACTTCCACAATTCTGAAACATCAAGGGCTTTTCACCTGGGATGTCTGGGGAGTTGCAAGGAGCTGATGGAAGGAGCTGGAAATTTTCTGAGCTGCAAAAGCAAGCACAAATCATGTTCCTAGAATTGCTCTGCGGTAACTCAGCTTCCTCTCTGGAGGGAGGATCTATCACAAAACTCAGTATCCTGCTCACTTCTTTAGAGTGTATAAAGGGGAAAAGATCACAGCCTGCAGATTTATGGATCACAAAACTGATATTCAGGTTCTGAACCATGTAACAATGAGTGTCCCATCAATCCATAAGCATAAAAAGAGCTTGAAAGCACTATCAAGATGCTGACCCGTCAGAGTGCAAGAAGACTGAAAGGCAACTGTGTCTTGTATTTATCCTGCAGACATGCCTCTCATGCTCAGAAAAAAATGAAGTTGTTGCTCTGTACACTTGTGTCTTGAGAAGAGTCTTCAGAGAAGACTTTGCTTATATATAGGATCCTCATATAATACTGCATGTAATTTTACAGATTCCTTTATTACTCTGAAAAGTAGGGAGGAGAAAATTCCTTGGAGACAAGGCTCCTGAACTAGCATGTGCATGATCAGCTTTATTATTTCTTTTTAATATTTCCTCTTCCAGGTCTTCTTTATGAAGATAACTATAAACTATATTGTAAGGCTATGGAGGGAAAATTTCCCCTCCCTCTCTTCAAGAACGTGCTTTCTTGGCTGAGTAGCTTGGCTCAGCAGTGCCTTTCATGCAGTCACGTAGAAGAGTTATTAAGGGATAGTATAAAGGGTCATTCATAGACTTTGATTTCTAGGATGCATTTTGAAATTTTAAAAGAAATCTCGTTCCAAATGGATGACAGGCAAAATCCAAGAGCATAGTCAGGTGGGAAATGAAAATAAAACCACCTTTCAAGTACAGTACAATCTGGCCTATTTTTTTTATTATTTTCTGCTGATTTTGATTGCTTCCATTATTTTCCACTATAGATTTAGTTGATATTCATTGGGAATTATAATGATGAATTTCACTTAAATTGTTCAAATCAAAAAATTTCAAAACTTATTTCAGTATTTTTGTAAGTTTTTTTGTTGACCTGTACCCTTCTTCAGAAGCTTCTGATTCAGTGAATGGGCATTTTGTTTCACTGCAAATTGAATGAAAATAAACATACATCTTTCTCAACCAACATTGCAGAGGAGATGTTACCCTCAAAAATCCAAACCACACAAGTTCCTACAGCTCTTTCCTGGAATTTTATCTGCCTAATCCTTCATGAGTACATTCTCTTGGCATTTCAGGTACTATGGCTCCATTTCTGTGCTATCTGGTCCTTTAAAAATGCAGTAGGTGTCAGTATTTTTTAATTTGCATGTTTACTGTTCAAACAACTAAGTGCTTATATGGGGAGCATAAAATTTCATGTTTCTCCTGGACAGCAGGTAATTGATTTCAAGCCATTTTCAGTTCTTGTATGCCACTTGAGAGACTTTAATGTCCCAGCACCAGAGAGGAAAGCCATTCATTTTCTGTTATATATTGCTCTGTTTTTGCCATTTATACTAAGGTGTTAAACAAATTTAATGCAACTAGCAACATCAGTGTTTTCTGAAGGATTAGCCTACTGGGAGAAAGGTCAAAACAAGTAAAGCTGCTTAGAAATCTCAATCTCAGAAGCGATGGACATTGTATTTTCTAACACCTCCTTCTGGCACCAAACTCATCAGCTGTACTCATTCACCTCATGTGACTGCTGAATTTCTCAATCTTTCACAGGCTGCTTTTCAAAGATTGCTGTGTTCTGAAGGGTGCTGTTCAATCAGGCTCTGGGATGAGGGTATAAATGCCATCACAGAGTCTTGAGACCTCCTCACTCCACTTCCATGGTCCCCTCCTTGCTGTGCTGCTGTGTGCAGGATTGGAATGACTTTGCTGAAGAGCAGAAAGTAAGGGAGTACAGGGCAGAGAGTGCTCTGATTTTGTGTTAAATGGATATCAGCAGTGCAACTAAAAAGGCAAACAAACTTCAAACAGAAAAGATTCACCTGTTCTTGAGAGGAGGTACTCTAAAAATGACCACAAATACAAGTATTTAGAAAAGATTATTTCCTTTCTATATCCCGTTTATTTAATGCATCTAGGGGCAATTTGTGCATTGTAAATGTCAGCTACTCTGTTATGTCAGCAAACTCTCAGCTTTCTTTTTTTGTATAATTTTCTTTCTTTTCATAGACTAGCTGCCAAGTTAATGGTGTGTCTTTTGGTATCTCCTGACTCACATGCCTTCCTGTTCCCAGCTGTCCCCAGTATCCCATCGTGGCGCTGAACAATCAGTAGTTAGGCTATGAAGTTGATTAATTTATGCCCTTGGCCCAAGGCTGGCAGTGCCAGCAGCAAGGGCTAACAGGGCTTTGCCCAGCTGGAGCCATATCTCCACACAAAGTCTCTCTGGCAATCCACAGGCATAAAGGTGCAAATTAAATACGTATGTGAGGGTATATGTGTGTTTCAGTAAAAGCTGTCTCAAGGTGTTTGCACAGCCAGTTTTATCACAGAGATATTTCTCTCCTCCTTGTTTTGCCTCTTGTTCCTTCTCCCAAGACACAGCAGCACTGCTCCCCTCCTCTTGGCACCCTGTTTCTGTATTAGCAGAGCACAGAAGCCAAGACAGCAACTACTAGGAAAGCATTTTATTCTTGCATACTTTTTTGGTCTGCCTATGCCAACCACTACAAAAACCCAATTTACAGGAGGCCAGCTGGCCAGTTTCTCCTAAAAGTTTCATTCTGACTATTCCAAAGAGTACTAAGTGGTTCAGGTCACAGCTGAAGAGGACAAGCTGGATATAAATCACCTCAGGCCAAGCTTAAGATATCCACAAGCAATTGCTGCACAGTTTCAGAGTCTGCAGGCCTTTCACACCCAGAACATCCACTGACGTCAATGGAAACTTTGGATGATGACGGAGAGCAGTGATGATGTTGACTCCAGCAGTCAAAGCCTTGAGTCAAAGCCTCTAATGTTTGGGTTTTCTCTGCCTCAGTTTGTATATGCTGTCCCTCACCACACGCCGAATGCCGCACAAATGCTTGACTGCATTTACCTCAGCACAGCCCTGGGAAATAACAGCGAGCCTGTACCCTCATACCCCACTGCCAAGGGAGGACAGGCTGGCTGGGGGACTCGTTCAAGCTCATACTGGAAATTAGTGATAGACCGTCACTATGGACCTCAAATTCAGCCTCCTGGTGCCCTTTCCAAGTGCTTTCCCCGGAAGGCTTTTCATGCTTTTCATCTTTTCAGTAAATGAAGTACTGAAGCATTGCTTGAAGTGCCTCTCCAAACTGCTGGGACCTGCAGGGAATTGCCTAATCCACTTGGGTTACATTAAAAATAATGTGGGTTTGTGGTATGGGTTTTCTTCCAAAAACCAGTTTGATTAACTAAAGGCCAACATTAGCAAACTCATTCATACTGGGCCATGCAGGACACAGTTTAGTTGTAACTGTGGTGCCAGTGCATCTCCCAAGCCAGCCAAAACAGAACCCCTGCTCCTTAGTGCAACACCCACCTGCTGTGGGCAAGGAAAGAGACCCTGAAGCAGCTCTTCTGACAGCTGGGATGCCCTTCCCAAGAGCTGGAGTGTGTCCCCCCAGCTGGGCCCAGGTGGCTGGGGAGGTTGGTGATGGAGGGGCTGTGGTGCTGCACTGCTCCCTGTCTGGGCGAAGCTGCACCTGCAGAGGTGAGAGGCCTTCCCTTCAGGCAGGCAGAGCCCCAAGGGTTTTTCTAATTGCAGCTTCACAGGATAAAAGTGAGGAGCAAGAGCCTTCAGGGGAATTGTCCCTCTGGAGACCCAGCAGCCCCAGGCCACTTCCACATGACTGGTGCAGTGGGAGATCCTCAGGAAGGTCTGAACTCATTAGCACTAAGTTGCTGTAAGTAGTCAGCATCCTGTTTTTGAGGATTGCAGCAGTCATTAGGTGCATGGTACAAGCAGGAGCTTTCCTGCTGGGCTAAGGCCTTAAGGACACCTGCTCACCAGTGCCAGCATGCTCCTTCAACTGGGCATTCCCTGTCTTTGTCGCTCCTTGATGAACCCAGGAGGAGGAAGAGGTAATGCAGAGCAGTCTTTAACTAGCAATGGTCATCTTCAAATTTGATGGCCAGCCACAGTCACTGCCCAAATTGGATTTAAAGAATCAATGCGATGTTTGCTTTGGGCAAGAATTTTTTGTTTTAAGGTAATTACAGAGCCCTGTTATGAATTCCCTATTTCATTCTTGGGCTTTTTTGAGCTCTTGAGTAAATGCTGTCTGATGACTTGCTGCTGCTCATTTTCTCAGCTTGCCCAGTAGGTCCCCAAGGACTGTCATTAGCTTCAATACAGATCATTAACTGCTCCTCACACCCTGCCGTGGCTGCCTGTGCCTGGCTGTACGTGGTGCTGTTGGAGCTGACAATCCTTTCCCTGTCCTCCATTTGAGCATGGCAGTGGGTCTGGGCATACTCTTCATCACACCCCACTGAGCAAATGGGCCAGTTCCCTCCAGCCCATCCTCCAGCCCTGTCCCAAACACCAGCAGGAACTGTCCCTCTGCTTGCACTGTGGGCATGCCAGTAACCCCCAGGAACCTCTGAAGCTTTCATTCCCCTCATGCCCCTCTCAGCTTCAGGCACTGCAGCTGTGGAGGGGAATGTCCAGCCTGAGTACCTCCTGGCCACTGCTCTGTTGGGCTCTAACAAGAATTTGAGGCTAATGCTGAGTGCTACACCAGATCAAGTCAAGGGTTTCATTTCTCATGGGCTCAGAAACAAGGTGCTCTACGAAGCAATCTTTGAGTGTAACTAAAAAGCTCATTTCTGTGTTCAAGTGTGATGCCTGCCTGGTCTGTGGGTGTTTGGAGCTTGCACATAGCAACAGTCTTACATTTTATTTGTATAATGCTGGTTGTCTAGAAGAGCATAAAGTACTGCAGGCTCTGGGTACCTCTGGTGTGTAAAGGCAGAAGACGTTGGATAATTCATGATCATTTCAGCTGCCTGATTGCTGAGGGCATCTTGTCACATTAAAAGCTTCTTCTTGCCAGGAATACTTGCTGCATTTTCCAAAGTGTGGTTTGGTCTTGTTCTTTTAAACTTTTTTTATTTAAATGTTAGTTTAAACAGTCTCTCACTAAGGTTTCTGAGTCTGTGCTAAGACTTGTCTTGAAAATGTGTATTCAGGTGGTTTGTAAGATTTGTATTATTTGCTTCTTTTGGAGCCATTCTGGTTTATTATGTAAATCCATAGCTAAGCATTTCCTAGGAGCATTTATTGTGCAAACGTCTAGTTTGGCACGTGCACAGTGCTGAGCAAAACCAATTGCTTCAGTCTCTCCAGTTCAGAGAAGGTCAGTCTGGAGACTTTTTATTTCATTTATTTTTGTTTAATTTAAGAGAAGACAATTTTCTCATTCCATTGCCTATCAGAATATATTTTCTGCATATGAGCTGGAAACTCCCAGAACAGATAAAAGTTTAAAGGCAGAACACCAGCCCCAAACTAAGTGTAGAAACAAGTAATGGTCAGTCACAGGCACAGATATTTAAAAATTGCAGCTGGATGCTTGATTGGCTCCTATGGAAATTTCTTGCATTTAATAGCATGCTTACAGAAAAATATGCATGTGATGATAGGCATTAACAAGCCATTAGAGTATTTTAGATAAGCCACCCTTTGTATTCATCTCCAGAAATCAGTGCTGTCACCAGGGCTGATGTTACCTCTGGGGTGCAGGGCTGCCATTCCTGTTAGGAAGGGTATAATGAGAGACTGAAGGGCCAGGGTCTGCAGCCCTAGTTCAGTCCCCAGCACGGACAGACTGGACTGGATGAGTAGAGACATCTCTGAGAAGCGACAGGTCCTTGGCCGTGGGCTGCAGCATTCCACAGTAGGCACTGCAGGCAGCAGGGCAGGCAAGGCCCACCAGGACACCCAGGACAGGCCCCAGACCTCTGCCCCATGGAAGCTGAGGAGAAGCTTGTGCCCTCCCAGCACTGGGAAACAACTTTCCTGGGGAGAGCTGCAGGCAGGGATATACAGGTTTTGTTGTAGGAGCCTCAGACCAGCGGGGCAATAAAAGCCATGGCAGGAGTCCCGGGCATCTCTCTGCAAAGTGCTGAGGCTAGCAGGTTTATTCACAGCGTTTTATGATCTGGGACACACCACAGGAGCCTCCGTGCAACTGTTCTGCTGGCATGTGAACCTGTGGTGACTCAGGAAAAAGGCGCTCAGGGACTGTCTTGATAAGTAACAGGAGCTGGCTATAAAATAAACATGCAGGAAAAGCAAATCCCCATCTCTCTGAAGGTGCAGTCAACAGGCAGCCCTCATCCTGCCACTTTAAAGCACCCAGTGACTTTGCCTCTCTGTGCCCTAGCTTGCACATCTGTAAAATGGGTTTCATGAGCTCACCCTTTTCTCGAACTGCTTTGAAATCCACCCACCTCAGAGGCTGATTTTGTCATGGCTACCCTTTGGGTCAGTGCTGGCTCAAAGGGGAAGGAAGCAGAGCTGGTGGCATGATCCTTTTTTCTGCAAAACACATATTCCACTTTCCTGGAGACCATTCTTGAAGAATATCCTGAGTTAACTTGCATATTTTTATCTGTACAGCAGTCATACTTACCTCCACTTAATGCATGAGAGATACTGTGGTCCTAACAGGATGAATTACAAAAAATGTCCTTGTGGGTTTTTGTCACTGGGAGAAATTAAACTTGAGTCTAGTTTCCTTCTCTCCTGTTACTGTCAGGGCATCTTGTCTGTCTGCTTTGCTTTTGCTTACTACAACTGGATTGCAAGTGCTCCCAGAAGACATGGCATGACATTTTAGTCCATGTCTTTTTTTTTTGTACATTGAACAGAAAATGTAAGACTGTTGCACATCTGCAGATTATTTATCCATGCAGGCCTAATTGGTGCAGGGATTAGCAAAACATGTTTTGCCTGCCAATCTCTAATCAAGAAGACGGATTCACTGGCACAGTGGTGGCTTTGCTGTGCTCCAGGGAGGCGATGCTCACTCTGCTGAAAATCAGAAGCAATTTAGCCAAATTCAATTTGCAGGTACAGACCTTGCAAGGTCAAAGTAAGAACAGTCTACAAAGAGAAAATATTACCCTCTAAGAGCAACAGCATATCCAAACCTGGTTTGGAGGAAAAGGCTCCAGTGTGAGCATTGAGACAATGAAAAAATTCTAGCAAAAGTTAACAGTCTGTAAAGGAGAAATAACCGGCTTGTGCAAAGTATTCCCTTAGGATGTGTATTACTCCCAGAAATTTTCTACTTTGCTGCAAATTTCCCAAAGATGTAATGGCAGTTCCAGTGGCTTACAAACCTTCCTGGCACTGGTTTGTTCTGCAGGCATATCAAGAGACCAAACCCCTGGCCTGGGGCAGCACGCTGTGTGCAGTTTTTCTGATTCTTGTCCACCTTTCTTCTTCACAGGTGGGATTTTTTTTTTTTTTTTCAAAATAGGGAAAAAAGCATTCCTTCTAGTGTTGGCAAAATTTTGTAAATTCATTTTCATGAGGTTCAGACGAGTGGGGAAACATCAAGACTACCAAGCAATAACCATTGCTTGCAAAGACAAAACAGGCAGTGGAAAGTGAATAGTGTTAAATATGTAACTGTGAACTCAGTGGGGAAAAAGTGGAGCTTTACTGTCATATTTTATTTGCAAGTTTTATTTGACTGCAACACCTACTTTCAAGATAATTAACTCTTACTTAGCATTGAATTTTGGCACTGATGACTTCTAATTTACTTCACTGGGGATGCTTGGTTCCAGTGATGGAGTTATTTTGCTAGTATTGTGCTGGAGACCTGCCTAATGGGGTAGAGTTAATTTGCCATTTGCTGGGTTAATGAAGATACACGCTAAAAAGAGTATGAGGAAGAACAAGATCTAGTACATGACAACTAAAGCCAGCAAACAATTTAGAGTTAAGACACCAACAGGAAGTTCACTGTGCCTTAGGCTTTTGTGTAGTATCTTTTACCCCCGTTCCTGTAGTACTGTAGCAGCTACATGCTGTTTCCAAGTGACACTACACATCTCCTTCAGGCCAAGCTGACAGAGCACCCTGTGACAAGTGGCAGGGGACCAGAACCCCCATTTGGGAGAGAGGACCACTGGCATGTACAGCCCTGCCTGGGTGCTGGTCAGGACTCACTGAGCCCTGCATGGGGCGCTTGTGCCACAGCGGCAGCAAGGTGAGTTCAGTGGTGCCATGTGGTGCCCACTGCTTTATTTGAGAAACTACAAGCAAGTTTCCATCTGCCTCCATTGCTGTCTTCCCATGAATAGGGTGCCCTGAAAAGCAGGCAGCCGCTTCTGCTCCCAGCTGCCACCCCTACCAGCTGACATCCTGAGGAAGAGTAGTGTGACCAGGCCGAGTTTCTGCCCCTCTTTCTCACCTGTGCCATCCCCTTACCCCAACACTCAGCAAGGCTGCTTCCTGCAGCAGTGCCCGCACCAACACCCCACAGCGAGCACATCCACTGTGTCACATCTCACTGAAACACTTCCCAAGGGCCACATGTAGCCAGGCTGCAGTGCTTTCTGTTCACATGGAGTGTGATCCCACTGTTTACTTCACTCTTGAGCCTTCAGATTGTCTGAACATGGATGTGGCATTTCTGGGTGGAAGGAAACTTTTCTGTATTGCTGCTGCAGCAATTGAGCCAGTACATTTCCCTTCCTCTGACATTTCCATTTCAGTCTTACACAGACCTTGGCTGTTGCCTTTGTTAATGCCTTGCATTTATATTTTAAACCAATTGCTGTGATTACAATGGAGCGCCAGCTCACGATGGCAGAATTGAGGAAAATGATGCAGGAAGATCATTTATCTCAAAAATGCAGCATTACACCCTACAATGCCCCAGTTCCTTGCTGTGTGCTCCCACCTTATGTGCACACAGCCTGGCACTTGTAGGAATTTACTCCTCACATAGAGGATTACAGAGATTAAGGGGGAGATCATCTCAGCAGAAGGGCTCTGCAGGGCAGCTTCTCTGCCAAAGAGGGGCCACACTCAACATGACCTGGGGATTCACAGGGCCAGGGTACACCTGAGCTTTGTATCAGCTTTTTCCTATAACATCTCTGGCTGTTGTCCGCACCCAAAGTCCCACTGTTCTGTGGGCAAAGCAGGATGATCCCAGCAAGCAAAACTGTATTGTCAAGAGAGCACCAAAGCAGCTTTCAGGTTGAGGAGGCAAGTGAGAGCAGCAGGCACAGGATTTCTGGTTATGTGATCAGGAATAGGTTTGGTCTGTCTCAGATGAAAATTTCTCTTTTAACACAGTATGGGGATTAACACAGGGGATGTGCCCATGTCTATGCTGGGCCCAGAAATTAGTGGACAGCAGGAACAGCTGTGTTCAAATGTTTTGTCAAAATATTTAAGCCGAAGGTTGTTTTTTCTGGAGTCATCCCTGACTCTTTTGAGCTGACAGCATAGGTTATATCAAAGTCCTGCCACGCTTCCCATAACTATTCATCTACTGTTACTCACAGACAACTCTATTCATCAAATGCTTCCTGGTATGGCTTCACAAGCTGTGCTGTGGCACCAAGGAGAAGTCAGTTTTCCCAGTAAGCAGTAGCAAACCTGGGGAAACAGTTAATTGCGAGAGGTTTATTGTCACATGGTCATGTGACATGGTCATGGTTTGTGGCACATGGTCATTCTGGTGCACAAACTGCCACACTCTCCCAGATGCTCCTCAAATTTCACTGAAGACACCAGTCCAAGGCAGCCATCTAACCCATCTGCAGGAGTGCCCCTGTTTGGAACAACAGGGCTTGCTGTGGATGTGGGTGCATGGCTGGCAGCACCCTCCACAGCCCTAGGGGTCCTCAGGGAGAATCTTCCTTACAACTGGGCTGGGTAAGGAAATCTCTGCCATAAGGAGGTCTCCTTTGAAAGCTGGAGCCAGCCTACGAAAAGCAATTCACGCTTGGTGAAACCAGCCAAAACAGCTAAAAGGAAGCTTTATTGTATAGGGCAGAGAGAGGAGTCTCCCAAAGTGGGCACTGCAGCTCAGGGTCATGATCCATGTCAGGGCAAGGCTGTCCTTTGGGGCATCATGGCACTACAGTGGATGCTTCAGGGATCTGGGCTGTGATATCACAGGAATCTAGTGGTATTTACTAAACAAGAGTCAGGCCCACAAGACAGTAAAAGCACATGTTTCTACGGTATATGAAATAGTGATAGCCAATTCTATATGTGGGGAACAGATTTTTGGAAGGAGGAACCTTTTTTCCCCAGGATGAATCCCAACATAAATTCCATTTTTGTCCTTTCATTTGAGTGCAGCCTTCCTGTTCCTTTCATACTAGTCTTGCTGCATGTCATTTAATTTAAACTGTGCCTTTGTATTTTGTTTTCAGAGCATGAGGCTGGCTGCCTCTGACACCCTGGCAGTCAAACCCTCACAGTGTCCTAGGAAGCAGGTTTAAGCCTCTAATGAAGTTTGGGACTGGCTTTTGCAGTGTGTCTTTGCCTCCTTTTGCATTCCCTGTGTCCCCCGTGGCAAGTTGCTGGTACAGTCAGTGCCGTGCAGGACTGAAGGCCAGACTTGAAGTGGGTCTAGTGTTTGTGGAAGGGGGGAATGGATCCAGGCCACATGCTGAGTACAGCCAGCATCTGTCAGGGTCGTGAGCATCCCTGAACAGCCCAGCACAGCTCCAGCAGGTGGGAAGTTGG
Source organism: Monarcha castaneiventris obscurior (assembly GCA_026261815.1). NCBI lineage: Eukaryota > Metazoa > Chordata > Aves > Passeriformes > Monarchidae > Monarcha > Monarcha castaneiventris. The sequence goes on from JAMPIT010000472.1 coordinate 7,006,374, forward strand.
GCTGTGGTTTGTGGTGTAGATGGGCAGCTCTTCTATGGATACGGAGGGGCAGTTAACAGGTTTGGCAGGGAGCAGGCTGCTGCCAGCAGGCAGTTTTGCAGAGGACGAGGGGCAGGGAGTGACACAGTGCAGAACCAGCAGCTCAAATGAAAGTGTCCATGTACAGCAGCCGAAGTACAGGGTCATCACATGTAGAGATGGGCAAGTTCTGCATAGCTATGATTTGATACAAGGGCCTGGCAGGCAACAAAACTCAATAAACACAAACAATGTGTTTCCTCCAGCTTGCAGTCTTGTACCTGCCGTAGCAGAAGGGCTGTGGACTGATGTAGACTTGCGGATGGGGAGATCTGATGAGCCTCAAAGAATGGATGGGGTTTTTTAGGTATTCATCTGGTACAGCCCTTCTTCTAGGAAAGTGGATCAAAACAATGCTTTCATCAGAGTCCAAATAATGATCTTTATATGCCCAGTCTTAGGAAACAGCTTGAAATTCCTGACAGCAGCGAAAACCTATTCGTCCATCATTGTCAGTGGGAAATTCAGTTCTGCTCAGGTTTTGTCAAAACACCCCAATAAAGTACTTCAGGGCCCCGGGGAGTTTGCAGGTTTGAAAGTAAGCTATGGCAGTGCCGGCCAGGGCACTGTGCTGGCTGCCCTCCACACACCTTGCAGGCTGCTGGCCACAGCCCCAGCCCCGCAGGCTGATTCATTCCTTTGTGTTACTGAATTGCCGTGCAGCCGGCAGCTCCCGGCTCTGCTGCCAGGCAGGCACACGCTGTAGGCAGGTTTCCCCCCACCCCTGCAGCCCCATCCCAGCCCTGCCAGCAGGGCCAGGCTGCACCCCATCACCTCCTGTGTCCTGCTGCCCACTGCCACATTCGGGACACAAACAAACTGCTGGTGCTTCTGCTCTTTGTGCTAAGGCTGAACCTGCTCAGGCTGCCTCCTGCTCAGGGATTCACAGCATCCCCAGCCTGCACTGCACACACGAGCTCCTGACTCCCCACTGCTGCTCCAGCTGATCCAGCATGTCCCCAGGTGCTACCATGCCATGTTCTCACCCCAGGGGGAGCAGGCAGCTGCCTGCCGCCCCCGCCTGCTCCTGCCCTTATGTTGCTGGAGATTTGAGCCAGGTCCCACCCCTTGGGTGGAAAAAACCCCAAGGCGGGCTCCTGCAAGGCTTCTTCCAAGCCCCACATAGCAGATCGGACAGGCACCAGCTTCCCATGGCTTCAGCAGGAGCAGGGAGTTAGGGGCTTTGCTGCCAACACTGGGCCCTCAGTATCCTGGTGCCCACAGCGGTGAAGGGAGGAGGATGACCCCACACTGCTTCAAGATGTGAAGGGACTGGTGGAAAGAGTGAGATTTCACCTCCTGTTGTTACCTCTCCCCTTGCTCTTTCTCTGCAGCCCCTGCCTGTTTGTACCCTGTGCAGGTGCTGGCTGTTGCAGCAGAAGCTAAAACTTGGCTTTTTTTCTCCTCTTTAAGGTGTGTGCCTCTTTCCCCAGAGGAAGAGAAGAGGAGCAAAAAAAGCCATCTATTTGCTGCAGACTGTGACTGGCTTATGTAATAACACTGCCTTTCTCTCCTTGTTTTAGGGAGTGCTGCCGATTTTTTGGAGACAATGGCTTGACTTTGAAGGTGTTTTTTACCAAGGCAGCACCCTTTGGTGTTCTTTGGACACTCACAAACTACCTTTACTTACATGCAATAAAGAAAATAAACACTACGGATGTCTCCGTGTTGTTCTGCTGCAACAAAGCTTTTGTGTTCTTGCTTTCATGGATCGTTCTGAGGGACAGGTTCATGGGAGTGAGGGTAAGTGACTCCTTATCTCTGTCTCCCCTCTTCCCCCTCACCCTTGTGTCTTTCCTTTACCCCTTACCTCCTACCATCTGAGTCAAGCAGCACCCATGCAGACAGCTGAGCAGGCACAAAGTCCTTGCAGAGCAGGGATGCATCCTTCCCTGCAGCCTTCCCAGGTGCCTGTGAGCTCCTGGAGCCCCTGGTTCCCCTAGCCCAGTGCCTTTGTGCATATTGCTTCAGGAAAGAGGTAACTTGCTCCAGAGTGTGTCACAAAGGATATGTGCTATCTCCGTGCTGCTGTGTGTCAGCCTTTGCCAGTGCCTTCCAAGTGACTATTCCCAGGCTGCCACCAGACCTGGTTGTTTCTAACTGCGTATCCTTGCAAGCCCTGGCTACACACAATGCCCTTCTGCTCCCAGCCTGGGAATTTAACAGGGCCCTCACCTTTGTACGTGTGACAGCAGGCTTGTAGGGTGGGACAGTGATCTTTTGCATCCATGTCAGGCAGCAGCAGCTGCGGACAGGAGAGGAGAGCTGGGCTGCCCTCGCCCACCTGTGGCCGAAACGTGTGTCTGCATGTGTCCCTGAGGGAGGATCGGTGTCCACAGGGACTTGCACCTGGCCAGCAGCTGTGGGCTGCTCTCCCGGTGGCACCTCAAATGTTTGCTTACACCTTTAGTTCTGCACCCCACGAAAATGCCTCTGCAGCAGCAGCAACAGAGCCACGTGCAGAGGGTTTATCAGAAAACCCCTCAGCTCCCTGCTGACCCTGCTGCCATTCTAGCAGCCCTCAGCACGTCGGGTCCTTTGGCAGCAGAGTGGGTGGGTGGGTGGGTAACCCACCACCCTGGGGCCAAGGAGCTCCTGCCAGGGCCAGGAGCAACTGCAGGGAAAAGGTGGGTCCCTCCTGCCTTGCTGCACCAATTAATATTAATTAATAATCAAGATCAACAGCAATTACTGTAATTATTCCTGTTTCCTGTTCACTACTTAAGGAGCTCCCTGCTCACCCACCCATGCTGGTAGTGCTAAGAAGAGGTTGTTGTGTGGAGCAGCTGAGAGTTAACTTTTCAGGAAGTATTCCTCTCTGGCAGGAGAACTTGGCAGGAGAGCTTGGCCAGCCTTTCAGTGGTGGCAGCCAAGAGGCTGCTCAGGGGATGGTTGCAAAATGTACCTGCCAAAAGCTCGGCGTGGCCAGCTGGTGTCTGCCCACCCCTCTGCCCTAGTAGCCCTGCCCTGCAAATAAATTAACTGTGATTTTTGAGTGCAGAAGCAAGGGTATCCTGAAATGATCCTGAAGGTAGGGAAGTCTCATTGTTACCAAAGCTGGATGTGCTGGCCATTTTGATAAATGAAAATATAAAAGGTATTTTTGTGTCCTCGTGTCTGTTGTGGCTCTGTCAGCTGTGGCACTGGTGGGACATCAGGAGAGATGGTGTATGGAGAGGTGACCACTGCAGTCTGCACCTGCAGCTTGTTCCTCAGTCTGAATGTGCCACCTGTCACCCTGGGATACGGCTGTGGTGTGGAGAGAAAGAAGCCAGCCTGTGTGTGTAGGGATACCCACATGGGCGTGTCCATGTTGGAGCATAGGTGATTCTTGGGCTCTCCTGAGGGCATGGCTATGATGGAAGAGCCAGGATGGTCAGGGACTTCCCAGCAGCTTCTTGAGGAGGTTTTGTGCCATGGCAGGGGACATGCACTGGGGGATGAATCCTGTTCTGGATGCCTCCCTTCTCAAAGGGGCAGAAAGAGTGGAAGGAGCAGAGAAGCAGACCCAAGGGCTGGTCCCAGCCATGTCCAGCTGTCTTTGGTTTCCTATCAGCACTACTCTGGGAAAGCAGCAGCGAGGCAGAGAAGCAGAACAGGGGTCAGGGCAGTGGTGGCTGTGTGATGCTCCTGCCATGTGTCCTAGCTCCTCACTGTGGCACCTGGCATTGGTGAGGTTGTGTCAGGGGGGCTTCCTGAGAAGGAACAAGCTGTTTCCTGAACCCAGGAAGGAACAAGCTGTCTCCTTCCCAGGTGACAGGCCAGCAAGGGACCTGGGTGCAGGGAGAGGGCGTTTGCAGACAGACTGGGCTATTTGCTCTTAAGCATCCTGACCTGTGGCAATACGAGAGTGAGGAGGCACTTGTCCTTAGGGATTGGAAGGGCACATGGCAGCACAGTGGTTCTACTGCCCAGCTTTGTGTGACACAGTGGGAGTGCTGGGGCACTCCTGTCTGCGGAGGGACACAGCATGGGGTCTTTGGAGACAATGATTTTCTTCCCTCTTTCCTCTCTTTTCTGTACAGCCCATGTGAAAAGCAACTGGCAGCAAGAGTGTCACTGCTGGGGGAGAGCCTCAGGATGACCCTAACACAGTGCCTTCTTCCTGGGAATGGCAAGCAGGAGGAAGGACAGCCTCTAGGGCCTTGCTGGGAGTGACACAGGGGCTGCAGCCACCACACAGCCCGGCCCCAAAGTGCGTGGTACCTTGGGCCACACTGTGCCAGGGCTGCTGACTCTGTTAGAAGCACCCTTTGAGAGGGTATTTGGCCGACAAGGCTGCAAGGGGGAGAGTGCCTTGCCCTGCAGTGAGTGCCTTCCCACACTCCTGCTCCATCCCCACACCAGTGCAGCAGGATGGATAATGCCACAGCAAAGCTCTGACTGCAAATTTGGGTGTCCCTGTTCATGCCTACTGACAGTGGCAAGGTGAGAAAGGCAGCCACTCAGTGGGGTTAAAGCAAGTACAAGTATCCTCCTTGGCCTTCAGAAGTGCAACTATTAGCTCTATAAGCACATAAATCATGATTTGGCTGGAATTTAAAGGTAAGGGCAAGCTACAAGTTCCCATCCTTGCCATTCAGGTACTTTTAAGTGCCTTCATCTCTCATCATGAAGTTGAGCTTTCCCCCTTGCCCTTCACTGTGCCCAGAGAAGGACTGGCTGGGCTGTGAGCTGTCTGAGAAGACACATACATAATGAAGCTATGAGTGCCTGAAGCACTGCCTCTGCAAACCTTGCAGTGCTGTGACATCTGCGGGCTCTGTGGTGTGCAGGCAGCCTGTCACCACCACTAACAATGTGCTTGATAGACAGGCTGAAAGGCTTTCACAGAAGGTGTGTGTGACACCCCTGGCAGGTCAACAGGAGACTGCAAGGTGAGGCCAAGACTCACCTGACACCTGTGACATGCTTGATGGAAGAGACAAGGACCTCTGTCCCAGAAGAACTATTTACAGACTGCATTTATTTGCTTTGATCCTCGACTTCAGTGTTTCCCTCCATGCTACAGTGAATAAAACAGCTCGGGATCCAAGAGAGCCATCCTTGGAGCAAGTGCCTCCTGTGTACATAACATATAGACAAGCACATCTGCCTGTGGGACTTGGAAATAAATATCCTCTCAAATTTCAGACTGCAGTCTTCCCTTCCAACCAGGCAGAGACACTGTCTCCCTGCAAGGTGCTCTGAAGCTGATCAGCTCTCAATGTTAAAAGCAAAGCTGGAGACTTTTCATTCTGCAGTTCAGGAATGCACCCCCCAGTTGGTGCTTCAGTGCAGAGGTACTACAGCTGCCTGAGGCAGGCTTCCTTCGCCAATGCACCCAGAGGTGCCACAGCCTGGCTTGTGGTTGTGGATCTCCTCAGCTCTCCAGTGAAGGCTGGACAAGCCCCATGCAGCTCACAGGAGGACAGCCACACCTGGAGCAGATGCTGCAGGAAATGCTTCATCTTCCACTCTTTGTCAACTCCTCTGTAGCACAGGTGATGTTGAAGGAGTTGCCGTCTTTCAGATAAGCCTGAGCCATCCATGCACCTTGCAGCTCTCCAAAGAGCCATAGTGAGTCAGAGCAAAGGTGCCTCTGCCCCAGAAGCCTGCCTGCAGCAGCTGCCTGCAGCGGACACCTGGAAAAATCTGTCTAAATAGGAAACGCCTGTAATGATATTTCCTCATGAGACTTTCCAGCCTCCAGCAATCTGAGGCTCAAGGACTTCCTGAGATGGAAGCAATGTTTCTATAGCTAAGTCGTTGATGGAATTTTTTTCTTCCATGAGTTTATTGTTGTAAACTTTTCACATCCACAGTGTGCAACAGCAAAGCTTTCCTTTGCTTAATTATGTGTGGGATGAAGGCAAATCTCTTTTTCCTTGTTCTGCACCTGCCTTATGCTAGTCTCATTCAATGACCTTTTTTCTTGCACCTCTGAAGCCACACAGTGTCTGAATTTTTATTTGACAAGCACACTGGTGAGAGAACTGCTGAGCTCCTTCAGCACTGCCTGTCTGAAACAGCCCCACACTGCTGTAGAGCCGTGCAGGGGGGTTCCCTCCTTGCCTTACAAAGAAGCCTGTCCTGGACCAAAAGGCCCAGTTACACCACCACGAAACTTCACTTTAGAAATGATGCCCCACAGCTGTACATGGAAACACCAGATACCAACCGGGCTGCAAGCCAAGACGCTGGATCTGAAACTCTCCCAGTCTGCAGTGTCTATACCCAGCCTCTGCAGTTTTTGCTGGGCTCCACCCTGATCAGGTCGTAAATCAGCATTCTGCCTTGTGCCACCCTGCCATTATACAGCAACACCTGTGGAGAAATTGATAAGGTTTTGTTTGTAAAAATGGGCCATTTTTCTGTTAGGGGAAATTGAAGGTTTCGGTGTCAATGCACGGGAAGTATCTGCTGGATGGTTGTCTGGTTTATAGGTGTCCCCTGGCACCAGCCCCAGCGCAGCCCAGGGAAGAGGCTGCTGGTGCTGCTGGGGTTGGGACCTGCAGCTGCTAAAGGGGCAACCTCACCACATCTTGCTCATCAGGCAGCAGCAGAGCTTGGCACACAGACATTCCCCCTGCATCTTCACTGCAGCCCTGGTATCTCTGGTGGGAAGCAGGAAAGATGAGAGGAGGCTCATGGATGTGTAGGCAGCTGCAGCCTGTGGATGGGGCTTACAACCCCGGTCTGGTCCTGGGAGAGGGGACAGTTGGCTGGCACTTACCCATCCGTGGATCAAAATAAACTAATATCCCAGTCATCTTGGAGGCATCCCCACAACTGTGCAGCCAAAAGGCATGTGGTCTAAGCAGGGCCTCCCTCACACCCCTGCAGAGTCAGGAAGCATGAGCAAACAGAAAGCCCTATTCACCCCAGAACTAACACCCTGAGAGGCTGAAGGTATCTGACAGGACAATCCCAGAGAAGGCAGGGGTTTTTTGCAGACCCTGGTAAATCAGGGGCAGCCTGTCCCTACCTTTGTGAAAGCTCCTTCCGCTTGGGAGACGCCCCTCAGGCATTGCACTGTGCGTAGCTGGCTGAAAAACATTCCTCCTACTCTCTGCAGTGACTCGTCTAGACTGGAAAGCAGTTGCTTGAGTTTTATTCCCCTGTTTATTTCTATAACCTTTTTCCTCCAAAACTTCAACAGGACTCGAAGCCTTTTCTGCAAGCTCCAGGGAATTATTACTTGTGTATTATTGTCACGCACAGGCTGCAGGGACCCACTGATGGGGAAGCTCAGTGCCAGAGATTAAATCCCCACTTCAGCTCAGTCGGAGGCGGTGAGCCCTGCGGTCTGGCTTGCCGCACACGCCCGAAGCAGCCACTCCTTTGCAGCTCTGCCCGCAGCTTCCCTGCAGCCAGGGAAACCACGAGGGCAGGCAGCATCTGCTCCCTGGGTATTGGCCCGGGCTTGCTACTATTTTCTACATAAGCAGATGATGCAGAAGTACTGCGCTCACATGTAAATCTGCCTGCCTGTTTCTCCATCGTGGGGGTTGTCTAGTAACACTTTCCTGCTTTCTTTCTTTGTCTCCAACCAGATCGTGGCTGCTATATTTGCCATTGCAGGGATAGTTATGATGACGTACGCCGATGGGTTTCACAGCCACTCCGTTATTGGGATAGCCCTGGTGGTGGGCTCTGCCTCAATGTCTGCTCTCTACAAGGTAAGCACACCTGGCTCTCCCCTCCCCCAGAAAGATGCCTGTCCCCCTCGTCACTCACGTTGGCTGTTCCTGTCTTACTTGCAAACCTCTGTGCAGTTCAGTGCCATGTGCCCTTCTTTGAGAGCTCTGCTAAAAACACACTGGCTCTGCAGCACTGCATTCAGGTGTTCACTTGCTTGGATGCCTGCTCTCACTTAGGATAAAAACTGCTATTTCCTTGGAATAGTCTTCTCCAGTGCTCCTCCACCAGGGGAGGGATTTACAGATGTCCCACCTTCATGAAAAATGAGGCTGCTTTTCCACAGATTCTGGATTTAATCACTGATTCTGGAAGCACCCTGCAGAGATTTAGCTTCTTAAAGTCACTTTGTTACCTCCCCTTGCCAGTCCTCCTTCACTAACCTATGCAGCCTGTGTTGGGCTTAAAGTATTGCTTATCATGGAAGCAATCACATCCTTAAAATGCAAAGCACATGCCTATGAATCAAGTACTCATCCTGAGCAGCTGGATGAGCTGCACTACGTGTAAGATGCAGCCTTCTCTGCTGAGCAGAGCCATTCCACTCAGACTGAGACACTTCTGGGCACTTGCCTCTGTGCTGCTCATGGCACTCAGACTCACAGCCCACAGTGAGGAATAAGCATTTGTAGGGTGTGGTTCACTCACCCTGGCTCAGATGTGTAGATTAGGAGGAGGTGTAGACATCTCCATCTGGTCTAATGAATTGCACTGTACCAGTCATCCAGCAGGAATTAGCCAGGAGAGCCCTGCAGCCCTGACACCAGCAGTCCAGGGAAACTTGCCAAACTGAGAAGCATCTCCCTGTGCCCCTCAGCACAGTGCTGTGATGCTTTCTGCTCACTTTTTCAGATCAGATGATGTCTTATGTTAGGAAGGTCATGAGGTTTCATACAGCTCGTTCCTCTAATAGGGCATCTCCTTGCAGGACCAGAGACATGGCCCTCCAAACCAGAGAAAATCAAAGGCTAGAGCCTAGTTCTGTTCCCCTTCCCATGACACTGCTGCTCTTTCTGGGAATAGGAGTCTCAGGGCTGCTCCACCAGAGCCCGAGCACAGGAGGGTGGTGGCGGCAGTGCCAGCAGGATGTTACTCTGCAGTGTGCTCTGCATGTCAGGCCAGATGAAGCTCTGCAGCTTGTTGTGCAACACATGCCACTGCTGCTGCCACCCTGCTCTTGCTTTCCACAGTCTGGCTCAGTTTCCATGAGCTGTGTGTGCCAAAGGGGCAGGCAGATTCGCAGGCAGACAAATCTCACCATGTGCAGCAGAGCCACTGCTGTCTGTGTCTGGGGTAGAAGGACAGGTCGAGGTGGCCCTGGCAGGGGCAACACGCTGTCCTCAGGTGGCAAATGAGGAGTAAGTGGCTTTTGGGACATTTTGCTCCATATTGCAGATCAGCAACACAGCTGCACTGGCCAGTGGTGGCTGGGGGTGGTGGGAGGGGGCAAAGCTCTGCATGCAGGGCAGCCCTGCAGACTTGCCTGCTCTGGTGTAGGCAAAGGAGAGAACTGACACTGGTGAGGGGGGCTGCCAGTGCAGCACAAACCACTGAGTCAGAGTCCATTGGCTGTCCAGGTTTGCAGCCAGTAGCAGAGGAAAACTCCCCACAGACCATGATATCCAGTGGACTCTCTGCAGCTCTGTGGTGAAAAGCCAGTGCAGACTCCAGACAAGACCTGTCCACAGGCACTCCCCAGCCACAGATGGGCTGCTCATATCCTTCATTTCTACTGTCTTTTTTCCTTCACCCACTAACAAACCAAAGCTTTTAAATCCCTCCCTGCGGTCTCATTAACCAGGCTGCATCTGTGCTCTGGGCTGTGGCGCTTCTGCTCTGCTATCTGCCTTCTGGAGATGAGTTCCCAGGGAGAAGGTGGAAGGACAGCCAGCCAGCATGGACTGTGCCTGCCCACCACCACAGCACTGCCCAGGTGGCAGCCAAAGGCCTGGACCAGTGATGTCTCATGCAGGGAGATAACACATTGCTTTGTCCACCCCCCCCCGCCCTGCTCCACAGTCTTCTTAATGTCAAGATTTCTGAAGGTGCAGAAAAAAGACTGAAGGGTCTAAGCTAGGGTTGAAGGGTCTAAGCTAGGGTTAGTGGCCTTTCCTTTCAGGACAGGCACAGACAAAGGTGCTGAGTCCCCTTTTTGCATGGACTCAGTCGGCAGCTGCCCCTGCCTGTGCTCCAGGGGGTGCCAGGAGGGTGAAGGCTGGGCCACACAAGCTGCTTACCACAGTTTCATGAGCAGCCATCCCAAGTGTCCGACAAGCATCCCTGCATAGGTGCCCGAACAGAACACCAGCCTTCCAGGGATGTGGTGCGAGGGAGTTAAACCCATGTATTTTCCTCTTTTAGGTTTTATTCAAACTTCTTTTGGGCAGTGCTAAATTTGGAGAAGCTGCCTTATTCCTGTCTGTGTTAGCTGTCTTCAACGTCCTCTTCGTTACCTGTATTCCTGTCATCCTTTATTTTACCAAAGTGGAGTACTGGAGCTCTTTTGACATCATTCCTTGGGGGAACCTCTGCGGATTTTCAATTCTCTTATTGAGTGAGTAGATGGGGGGTGTCTCACACTGCTCGGGGTGGAGGAGGGTGCCAGAAACTGGCCACTGGAGGAAGCTGCAAACCTCTCCCATACTGGAGCTGTTTTCCCTTCTCAAACTCATTATTAGCTTGAGATATTATGAGAGGGCCCATTCCTAGGGGCAATGTGGACCTTGCTTCTGCTGTTATTACCACACCAAAATACTGTGGCTCTCTTTAGAAGGTGCTGTGGGACTAAGCTGTAAAGCCTGTCCTAACTCCTACTCGTGAACTGTGTCACAGAGACAGGTGATGCTTGCCCAGGCTGTGACAGACTGGCCCTGCTAGGAGGGCATTATCTTGGGCTCATCAGCATCCCCACAGCAAGGAGGTTAGGCCAAGCCAGTCAAGGCCAGACTCTGATGTCTCTGCTGCCTGTAGTAATAGCTAATTGCTACTCCTAAAGACGAGGAAACTTTTGAAAATGTAGTGTTGAACAGTGATGGAAATTTTAATAGGTGGCAATCCTCTCTTCTGCTGCCATTGCTGAGCCACCAAAGGAGCCCAGCTTGGGAGGGATGCCAATCTGTGGGAATCCAGAGTGCAGAGAATATTCTGTCTGCCTGTTTTGAAGAACTTAACCCCTCTGAACAATACAGTTTTTGACCTTTATCCATGGAGAAAACTGCCTATGCTCTGGGAAGAATTAAAATCTACACCAATGTGAACTAGATAGTAGAATATTATGTAAGAATGTCACAGGGTGAAGAATTTAGAGGTTTTGGGTTTGTTTATGTAGTAAATAGATAAATAGTGGGATTTCCAAAATGGTGGATGTTTACATCATTTTAGACTTCGTGCTCCTTCTTCAAGACCTCCATTTTCTGCAGTAGAAGTAGCTTAGCATGAGTGGATGAAAGTTGCCGCAGTTCCTGTCTGTGTAACAAGGTGATTTACTGGACATTGGTGGAAAAGTAAAAATATCTGGAGTTTCAAACTTCTATTGGGTAAAATGCCTTTAAAAGGGCTGCAAAATCTTGATACGAGGTCACTTGCAGCATTTTTCTACTCTTGCTATGTTCCTTGTAACCTTGCAGCTGATAAGAACTTAAGAAACAACTCTTTGAAGAAGAAGATACTAAATGCTGGTCTGTCCCGTCCATTTAGGGAATTTCTAGCAAGGACTCTGAGATTTTCTCCCATCTGAAGTTGATTTATGGCACAAAACATGTCACCAAGCTAAGTTTTAAAAGTTAATGGTTTCCAGAAATGTGATGTTGTTCATTGTTAAACTAGATGTGTTGACTTGCTGCCACAGTTGGTCCCTAAACTGGATGATGGAATCACATCTCCTAAAACATTAACTTCTACTGGAAATAGTTCTTCTCTACCCCTGTCTTGAGTCCCAGCTCCTTTTACCCTGAACAGTCACAATGCTTGACTCCAGAAGTACCTCCAGGTTACTTATCAGTCTGCAAGGAAGGGGTGCAGAACTGGGCAGGGGATCACTGACGCCTGCAATACATGGGCACTACTGGTTGGAGCCCCAGCTCCCAACAAGCTCTTCTGACTATTGGCAAGGCTTTCCTGACTCTAGTAAAGCTAATCACCTTTAAAAAAGGGTGAATTTGATCCAAAGCAATTATTAATTTGTCACGAAACACTCCACAAACAGCATATGGTATTAAAATGGAGTGATATTATAATAATTCCGTAGTAATGATATTATAATTTCATTGTATGAAATTATATTTAGTAAGTTCCTGCCTGGAAGAGGGTTAGACTTACAGCATCTTCCACCTGCAACTGGAGGCAGCCTTTCTACAAAAAGGCACCCAGACAGAAGCTGCTGTTCAGCCAAAATCTCCCAGATGAAGAGTGTTTAGTCTTCCAGCAGGGCCAAGTGGATCACTGGATCAGTATAAAGAGTAGGAGTTACTGCACATGACACTGAGAGACAGGCTGTACCCAAAACCCACCCTGATCCTGCCACTGGACTCCAGAGGGATACAGAGTTCCCCAGAAACAGCAATGTCTCAGGCAGGTGGACATGCAGCAGACAGATCTTTATCCTCTGGCATCATCAGGAAAAACAACAGAAGCTGATGAACCCTTTATTTGAACAACAAATAGAGTAATAAAGCATAAGTGTTTCAAGTGACATTCCTTCTGCCTAATTTCACTGTACTAAAAGACATTTTTCTTTCCTTCATCAGCATTCAATATTCTACTAAATTTTGGGATTGCTATTACCTACCCCACCTTAATTTCTCTTGGAATTGTACTGAGTGTCCCAGTGAATGCAGGTAAAATTTTCTGTCTTTTGCATCTTAATGAATACATTAAATCTGTGGCCTTTCAAATGCACAGCAGGGGTAAAAGAAAATAGATTTATTAAACATGTTTTCCATCTTCTCTCAAAGACTTACAGAGATGACACTGATGAACAATTTATTCTTTATGCATTAAATATCTATTGTATAATATTACATGAATATTCATAATCCCTAGAATTGGTTTTTAAATTACTGTCCGAAGAAGCCTGCATACTGAAAAACAAAGTAGATTTGAAGACATTCATCTCTGGGCTGGAATGAAAACCCATGGATAAAGTAGAAATCAATTCTTAATGATTTCTTCAAGGCAGGCTTAACACTAAATTCCAACAAATAAAATTGCTTACATTTTAGAGCAGATATGTGCTAGTAACTCTGCTTGCCTTGGTAAATAATATTGCAGGTGTTTATCAAGAACACTGGGCAATTCAATTTTGGGCATGGCCTGGTACACTTCTCTGACAGTTTTCTGAAATTTAGTGAAAGCCAAGAGACTGCAGAGTCTGAGAGGGCCGGGCAGGGGAGTGCAGACACAACCCCAATCTAAAGCAGCTCCTAAAACCCAGTGGCTCAGCTGGTGCCACAGTGCAGGTGGCAGCTCCCAGCTTCATGCTAAGTGCACACAGAGCCAAGCACTGCTCTGGCAGATTTGGCTACCAAAAGGTGTGATCCCCCAGAGTGTGCACACAGCTCACCCCAGGAAGTGTTTCTTACTCCACGGGGCACTCGGGGTGGCATGAAAAATTTGCAATCAGGAGGTGCTGTGCAGGGAAGGGAAATGCCCCTTTCTCTGTGTCCCAGGACCTCAGCAGGAGTTCCTGTGCTATTGGTGGCAGGGCATACCTTGCTGTGTGCTCAACCAGCAGGAAATAGTGCCCCTGTCATCACTGCCTCCATGGCCACGTTCTCCTGCCACAGCCAGCCCTCAGAGCTGGGGAGGTGAGGGGAGGGAAGGGGATACTGTCCTAGTGCCTTTTCCTATGTAATAACACCCACTCAATGTCCCACACAGTTGTTGATCACTACACGAGTGAAATTGTCTTCAACAGTGTCCGAGTAATCGCCATCATCATTATTGGCCTGGGCTTTCTCCTGCTGCTCTTGCCAGAGGAGTGGGATGTCTGGGTAATAAAGCTCCTCACACGTCTCAAAGTCCGGAAGAAGGAAGAAATTCCCGAAGGGAATGGAGACATTGCGTCAGGACTGCCTAATAAAAGCCGGAGAACTCGCCCTTCCATGTCGTCCTTTGCTCATTAAATGCTCTTTTTACCAAAACTTTGTGGTTAAGGTTATATATGATGATGCAAAGGTCTTTTCTTGGGAAGAAGCACACCTGTCCAACATGGTGTACATACCTGTACAGTTTTGATATGATCACCATCTAAAGCATCGAGTCTTGGCATGTCCAGTTTGCTTGTACTTTTTCACATCTGACCTTTCACTTAAGTAGTACACTGAAAAAACTGCAAACCAAGAACCTCTCTTCTCTTTTTAAATGAATGTAATATATAGTCAAAATATATTTGCATAGGTTATTTTAAAGAATGACTTTCATGAAAAGCAGGGCAGACATTTTGAACATTAGGTACTGAATGATGCATTGCACACTGTGATTTAAAAGAAACAAATGCTATGCTACATCACATGTTTATTTTTGACCAGAGCTGTACTTTGAAAGTTTTCAAGGAGCAAAAAAAGGGAATCTTTTTGGGGACGGGAAGATGGGGGGAAGAGTGGAAGGAAGATTTAGAAATCACTCTATGTAGATGAGCGCATGTTGCGCTGCAAACAGGGAATTCAAGCGCAAAAAAATGCTTGCACTAAAGCACTAGAGAGAAAGCAGTCTAGAGCCCAAATCTCCTTATTCTGCATATGACTGTAGTCCACGTTGAAAATCATGCAAGAGAAATCCAGTGCCTTCTACAGAACTCTTGTCTTTATCCACACAGAACCAGGTCCTGCTGCGAGGCACTTGCAAAGGCAGGGCTCAGGTTTGTGGCCCCAAAGGACCCCAAATTCCCACCGACATCAGGACGTGCCTCCTGTACACTCCATGGCTTCTGTGGGAATGTGGGGCCCAGGGGACTGCAAGTTCGAGCGCAGGAGACCTGGTTCTCTTCTCACTTCACAGGTTTTACCCCTGTGTGGAGCTGCGCTTGAGTAATGCCAATGTGAGGAAGTCTTGGTCACGGGTGGGACAATCCGACCGAAAATGATCAAAGGGGCTGGCAAGAGCGTGGTTGCTGAGGTACAGTCTGAGAGCATGGACTAAGGGGGTGAATCACCAGTTGCTTTTACTCCATAATTGTGAGTGTTAAGAGTTAAAAATGTAAGATATTTACATCAAATGTAACACTTTTTATGAAACTTGTAAGCACCAGGATGTTTACTTACGCGATTTTGGTTCGCCATTAAATTTCTATCTGTGATAGATCACATGCTATGTAAAAAGGGGGGGGGAAAGGTTATAGTTTACTATTTTTGAAGTTTACATTGTTGCATACAAAATTAAAAGTGTTCTTTTGAACTGCTGCCATAGCCTAAGGTCCCTGCTGCCACTGAGGTCCTCTTTGTCTCAGGCAGGGGTGGCATCCACTTCAAAACATTTTAGCAAATCAACTTCAGATTCCATTATCTGTTTGGCAAAGCTAAATAATAAAAGATTTTAAACTCAGCCTTGGTCAATGCTATCCGTTTCCTTCTCTTGATTTAACCTTTATTGCAGTTCTGCTGTGGGTAGTATTTGGCCAAAGTGATCAGAAGGGAGAGACATGATCATCAAAGTAGCCAAGGCTGCATCTCAATGCACTGCTAGCCCATCTGTCCAAGACAGCAAAGCCTGCTCCAGACTACCTGGATAAATCCATCTAGAGGGATGCTGTTAGGCATCAGTCAGGAAACACGTCCAGTAGAACTAGACCAAAAGAAAAATTGATCTTTGAATGCATCAGTGAGCAGCCATACATGCATATGCTAACAGGTATTTGGGGGCTGCATGTGGGACATGAATTTGTACATCAATAATCAGGCCCTAGTCCAGGCTGTGTGTTTCTCCCCACTATATTGCTTGATGACCACACACTAAAGACTTGCTAACAGAGATTACACACCTGAATTTTTAAATCTATTTCTTTGGGAAGCAGGGGAGGGTAAAGGCACAAGACAGGAGCACAGGTATAACTCCAGTAACTGCACTGAAGGCCACACATAGAGACTTGACCTCAAAACTCCCAGATTCGTGTTTATTCCATCTTCAGACAAATCATTTTGTCATCCTTGGAGATGTCATCCTCCCCAAGCCTCCTCTCTGAGCAAGACCAGAGAATATACAAACAGTCCTTTCATTTTCCATAGTCCCAGAAAGTGGCATCTTCTGTGATCTCCACACTTCATTTTGTTGTGTGTTTCATGCAGTCTGTAGGTATTCAAAAGGCTCCAAATGCCATTTTAAAAACTGCAATTAATGTGTGTTTTTAACCAAAACGGAAGCAAATTTTTTTAGCATTCAGTATGAATTGTGGGGTAATTTATGCACCAGAATGGACAGGAGCATTAGTAAAACTGTGATTTACCAGATTCAACTAAGTTATTGCTTCTGTTGGCTCATGCTTCCTGAGAACAGCCTGAACACATGCAAGGTCTGGGATTTCAAACAGCACTTCAAGAACCATCTCTCTCCCGAGTGGGAACTGTGCAAACTAGATTTACCCATGTTAAGCAATTCTGAGCTGGCCATATTAACCAGATGAAATGACCTTCAGGCAACACCTTGCCCTAAGCATAAACACCTGACTTGACTGTAAGTCACTGCATAGCAAAACCTTCCAGACAGTGAAGTCCAGGATGTGATTAGGAGAACAAGAACACCATGTTCATACGGTACATGTGCACATCTCTAAGTGCCAAAGCATCACAGGTCTGAAGCTGAGGAATGAAATAACTGGAGTTGTTGGCCTTTACCAGAATGACATGCCAGAGCATGGCATTAGATGTAACTGGGCCACCCTTCAGGTGAAGGCAAGATTGAACTCCTGATCTCAGACCTTTGAAGGATGCCCAGGACAAACCCAGTGCCTTGGAGAGGAGGGCTGAGCTGTGGCAGCCTCTCCTGCTTGCCCTCAGAGGCGGAAGCACTGTGTGCAATCTCTGCAGCAGTCTGTCAGTGAGACCCACTGCTGGCCTGTATGGACCCCACACTGCTCTGCAGGGCCATACCTGCTCTGCAGCATGGAGCAACACAAGCCTGGAATTAGCACTTTTAGCCCACCATTGGCCACCTTGAACCTCCTCCTTAGGCAGAACTGCAGGTCCCTCCAGTGTGAGGTTTCTTAATGTGTCTCCAAAGCCAGTCTCCTGCATCATCATTGTGTGTCTCCTGCCCTCCCTGAGCACTGCCAGCCACAAGTGTGCACCCTTGTTCAAGGGCTGACCTTGACTGGCAACCTTCTGCCCCAACTCAGCCCTCAAAATGTCCAGTTAACAATCCATTGGGCTTGTTACAACAGCAAGTTGAGAAAGAAAATCTCAGAAAAGCAAATAGCATCACCAGACCTCATTGCAGCTGCTGGTTTCCACTGCTGCACAATACAGCAGTGAGAAGGCACAGCAGTTCTCCTCCTCCCTTGTGTGCCTTTATCCTTGTCCTGTTGTCTCCTGCTGCTACCTTTATAACAATTTTTTATTGCAACTCTCCACAGTGACTGCCTGAGCCTTTTTTCAGCACATGGGTAAGAGATGGGCTTATTTTAAAAAGCTTTTCCTGTTCTTCTGTCTAGAATGGCTGTATTCATTAAACTGTATATCTGTAGTCTTCAGAAAACAGCCATGAAGGGTAAAAATTCAATCACAATAATCAACAGATGAACAAAAGATACTGAAACCAATATGTACCTTAACTGTTTTGGGAGCTGAGGGTAGACTATCAGGACCTGTAGATCACCAAGTTCTGGGGCTGAATTAATGTTTACTGTGAGCTCAGGAACGAATCTCTCACCCCCAGCTCTCCAGAGTGCTCTAAAACAAAACTAGTGCAATATTGAGCTGGTCAGAGTTACTAAAGATACTGTATCTTCAACATACAGAGAAGGCAACATGACCAGACTGACACCATTTCTGGTCAAAGCCCTGTCTGCTACGGTGTCTGCAGGCCGAAAAACAAACTGAGAAGTGAAGGTTTCCTGGTGCAGTGAGTCAACACCAAAGTCTAGATGGACTTGCATAGCCGTGGATCATGTTCCAAATAAACTTAAAAGTGTGCTCAATTGAAACACATGGAAACACCCTCCACTGAAAAGGATGTAGATTCTCCAGCCCTTCAGAAGCCCTAGGAACAGCACCAGCCACCTTGCCCCGGCTGTGTGGGCTCAGACACCAGGCTGGGACTGGGCATTTCATCAAGGGAGGGTGGAAGAAAAGCGGCCAGAAACAATGCAGCTCATGTGGAGCAGAAGCACAGGAGAGCTCATGATGGAATCAGAAATAAATGCCTTTTGTGAATACCTTCCAGGGCAAGATGCCCACCTGTCCATTGCAACAACTCCAGTTTGAAGAAACGGAGTCTGTGCACATGCTGTAAAGTCATAAACTACAGAGTGTTTGGCCCCATGTACCCTGCTGGTACTGCAGAAAAGGAAGGAGCCTTCAAGGCCTCCAAACCTGAGCTATTCCTTGGTAAAGGCCAAGGCTAAGAAGTTTCTTTCACAGTCTAGTCCTCATGCAAGCTCTCTCTGCAGAAACTGCCTGAAGAAATGGATTTTGATGGGTGAGTTTAATTAACCCATCATTATTAACACAGAAGCAATTAGATTCTCTTCTTTAGCTGGCATGTTCTAAGGCATTTCATAATAATCTGAACCTTATGGAGAAGTCCTGAACATTAAAAAGAGAAGTAAGAAAAAAAAGAGCATAAATATTTTATGACCTGTAGCTTAAAAGTCTTCTGAGGGGAAATCAAATTCCTGAGGACAGGACCAGTAGCTCAAACGAATGTTTCTGAAAATAATAAACTTTCTATTTTTCTTTTCTACCTGAAACTCTGTTAGGTAGAAAAGATCTTCAGATATGCAAAAGATCATTTTTAAAAGGTGGTAATTAGTATTTCTCTGTGCACTTTACAGATACACTAGGGTGCTACCAACCTCTCAGAAGTGAAGAGTGGAACTTCCAAGCAGAGTTACAATTCTGGAAAAGGCTTAAACAAGGGAGGTTGTGGACCTCACATTAGCTACGTACTTATGAACCTGTTACATGCAACTTTTCTACAATGATCTAGAGACAGTTCTTTAATCCTACTGCTGAAGTAGATGATCCCTTCAGAAGAGAAATTAAATTTTCCAGCTCTTCATCCCCAGGTTTCCTTCCTCTTCTAGGTTCAGTCCACCATCTCAAGACAGCCATCAGTGCATAGATTGGGAACAACAGCAACCAAAGAGCTGTTTTGCTATTTGGCTACATGAGTGACAGATGCCCTCTCAGTGTTCATATCTTGAATCAGTAAAAAAGTCTTATCAGTAAAGGATTTTTCTGACCAATCATTTAACCAATCAATGACCAAGAAGACTGGCCACAGCACAGCTCCTTTGGTAATCTCTGTCCTTTTGAACAGCAATAATTTTTTCCTGCTATTTCCTGCCTCACTACCCGGTTATTAAGCCACAAGAAAACGTCCTTTTATCAACAGTAGCTTCATTTCTTTGGTAAGAAATTATTAAAATCATTAAAAACCCTTCAAAAATCTAAGTGTAGTGTTTCCTATTCTCTCAAAGAAAAAAGAGCCAACACAGAAGTCTGCAGAAAGTCATCCATCCTTCAGACTCCTTTTAACATGAAGAACGAGACAACTGAGAAACTGAGATTTCAGCAACATTTTGCCTTTCCTTTAGGGAGGGCTTTCTTGCCTAACTTCCAGAGAACATTTACACCAAAACTCCAGCTTCTGCACATAACCACGACTGACACAGACACTCAGAAGATTCTTGAATTAAGACCTGGATTCCTGTGAGTTCCAAGCAGCAGGATTTGTAAATACTTCAAAACTGTGCGCTTGTCTTTCCTGGCTATGAGTATGTATTATGGGCAGTGAAGGTAGCTTTGCAGCCTCCCAGAAATAGGTCTCGCAGCCTCTTTGGCTTCTGTAGCTGCCAAGTTCTTAATGACTGCAGCCTAGTAAGGCAGAGTAAGCTGCATAATGGTCTCCTGGTGATTTTTGGCCAATTACACATTTTAAATGCCTTCCTGACTTGTACACAAAGCATCACTTTTTCATTGTGTGGTTTTGGATTTGGTCAAAGGCATGTCACTCGCTGACTTGGCTGCTAAGAAAATTGATATAGATCTTGGCAACAAATACCATGTTTGAGAATGATGTTGCCTTTGTGCATGTGTAAGCAATCCCATCTGGTATGGTACACCTACGTTTCAGACATTGTTTATAGTGCACATAAGGTAACTGGTGCAGCTGATGGGTTATTAATCCAATACCTGAATGCAAGAATGCAGACAGATATTTCATAAAGAATTTTAGGATATGCTTCAGTCTTAGAGAGAACTAGGAACC
Organism: Monarcha castaneiventris obscurior; assembly: GCA_026261815.1. Taxonomy (NCBI): domain Eukaryota; kingdom Metazoa; phylum Chordata; class Aves; order Passeriformes; family Monarchidae; genus Monarcha; species Monarcha castaneiventris. The sequence goes on from JAMPIT010000472.1 coordinate 7,026,552, forward strand.
ACTTCTTTTCTTTAGTACATAACATGTCACAGAAATTTGAAGACATCCAGTTAAAAGATGAGTTTTCCTCTTCTATTTACATAGCTTTGAAAACCAAAGTCTCCTTGTAGAACAGGCAGATTTCCAGCTCCCCATCTTGCTTTCTTGCAGAAAGCTGAGCATCAACATTGCTGCAAAGCAAACTTGTCTCATCCTTGGTAGGCTTGAAGAATTGCTACGCAGGAGCCAAGAGAAGAGTGAGAATTAGTCAGTCTTCCCACCATTGCCTGCTTTTCCCAAAATACTTCTTTTTCTGTTTTCTTCCTTTCTAACAACTGAACAAATATGGAATTCTGGCATTAAAAACAAGTGCCTACAATTAGTGTAAGTTACTTCGTCACCCACCCTAAAAGAACCCTAAACCTACAGTTTTTGGGCTTTTTCTTCATCATAATCACCACTCCTCAAGGTACCTACCGATTTTCAGACCACACTCCACAGAGTACTCCACTGATGTCCATGAGAGGTCACAAAGACAAGACAAACCTTTTCTCAGCAGGCCTCAAATCACCAAACACAGGCCTGGAGAAGGCGAGAAATCACCATTCTGTCTATTCTCTCTCCTCTGTCTCCATACCTGCACAGTATGGCTCATCTTTCCCAGTCAAATCCCCTCCAGCACTACCTGATGCAGGCACCCAGCCCTCTGGTACACACAGAGCTGCACAGAAAGCTGGGGCAGTCTCTCGACCTCTGCCCCTGCCCCGGTGTCCCTGGTGTGCCCCAGTGTGCTGCATCCTCTATGTTCACATCACATTGGCACTCCCTAGCACAGGGATACTCATCACACCTAGCAGAGAGCCCTCTGAAGAAATCAAGTTAAGAACCCCAACACACAGTAACAACCAACCAAACCAACCCACATGGTAACTCACACCTTCTTAGGGATTTGGAGAACTGATCTGCTAAGACCACCATCTGCTACAGTTTTCTTTCTCCCCATACACTCCTCCTTCATTATTCATACATAAACCTAAATTTTTGCAAACTCATCTGAAGTTTAGGCATGCTATTGTTAAAGAGAAATTCACAAGAGTAAAACACAGAATGAAGTCTTATTGAAATAATGAAGAGGAGTGTTTTGCATAAGGCCATAGAAAGTGCAGTATACACTTAAATGTTTCCAATCTAAGATTACTGTGTGCAGTTCACGGGGCTTCTTTGCTTAATTTACTCCTTTTTAATAATAAAACCAGGTACAATTAATCATTGTAATGATTTTGCTTTTTAAAAATTAATTTCTTTCACCAAGCAAGGAAGGCTGTATGGCCAGAGGAGTCAGAGTTACATCCTTAATGGACATTTAAGAAGAAAGGTGGAAAGGAGGGAAAGAATCTTAGTATATGGTTCTCTTGAACTATATATTTTTTAATTTTATAAAAAAAATTTCTTGGTATTCCACAACTGAAGAAAATGTCCCAGGCTGCCTCAGGTAAGATTTTGTTATTATTTCCAGCAAAATAATTAGTTAGACACAGGGCTATATTGCTTAAAGAACTAATTTTTAAATTCAGATCCCTGAAAATCTATCATGAATAAGGATCATATTTCAGAATATTTCAATGAAAGAAAAAAACATTAACTGAGCTCCTGATATAAGCACAGAGCTACAGTACATCAAGGATTGCTTCTGTTATTGGTTGTAGCCTATAACAACCTATAACATACTAATGGTTTCCAAAGGGAAAGGAGAAATCATTATAGTCACACATCAAGAATCTGCTGGGCAAATTTCAATCAAATACGGGGTTAGTAAGGCTGTAGGTGAGGAGTGGTCTGTTAGGCATTAACTGGAAGGCAAAGCACACACAATACCCTATCCCAGTTAGCAAGAACAGGCACAAAAGCGCTTGAGAGCTGAACTGCACAAACACCACACGATTCACTTTAACCCACTGCTGGCAGGAGTTCCAGTGGGCAACTGGCATCTATTTCTTTAACATCTATCTCACTAACTGCTAAATGGAAATGCAATTCAAAGGCTTCAACTGTGGCAACCAGCACACCTAACAAATCTGGAATTTTTTCTCCCGTCTTTCTAGAACATTAGCCTCTGCCTATTATTATAAATACCCCATTCATTACTCCCTGGGCACATTTGCCAAAATAAAAGACTATAGATAAACGCTTAGAATTGGCTAACAAACAACAAAAAACCTCCACCCCCTTATGACAGCAGTTTAACCAAATGGAAACACTGCCATTAAAAATTTATTATCTAAATCTGTGTGTTTTTATATTCATGCACTTTATAAAACCATATCACTAAATTTCCTTAATATCCATTACACAGAGTTATTTACAATTGTCTCCAGTGAGTACTTTTCGGGCTACAGGTCATTAAAGAATAAACTATTTATCACAAATATCCCAGATGTGCTATTTGGCCTTTGTTATTAATTATATATAATCACATTATCCCCTCTGTTTCATAAATGCAGTAACTAAACAAATTTACACGCACCATAAATTTTGAAATCTAAAACACAACTGGCATTTCCTATTACTATGTTCCATTATCACATGTTCCGGTCTCGAGACTTAACATTAATTATCTTTTCAATATTCATGCTTGTAAAACCTTGCTTCGCAAAAGCCTGAGTGCAAAAGGGTCCCAAGTAAGCTGTAACACACATTTACTACTACATTAATTCTTTGCAACATAAAAACATAACTGAAATTCCATTTTTGCAGCAACTTCAACTCACCTTAAACCCCTTGTTCTATTATTTAGAAACTAAATTACTGCATTTCTAATTCTTTTACGTCATAGTGTAGCAGGTTAAACAAACAGGCAGAGAACATGGGCAAGTGTTAGGTACCATACATTGTACAGCAGCAGTCACATTCACATCGCTCCGAAAGAGTGTCCCTTCCAAGGGATGGTTGGGCATTTCGACAAACAAAATCCCCTCCAGATCCAGCTGGTTTACCAGAGGGTTCTGCTGAACAAGTGCAAATCTTTGGCCCTCTCCTAAAATAGCTTTCATGTACCAAGACGAGTGAGCCACCTGCAAGGAGAACCAGGAGAGGATGCTCAGCACCACCAGCCAGAATCATTTCCGTGTTAATTAGCTAAGGAGCCAGCTCAGGGTAGGTCACAGCTACAGTCACCCACGATGTGGCTGCCGAGCGACCTCACACACCACACACAGCATCGGCTGCCAGCAAACTCCCAGGAAAGCTGCCGGGCCTTCTGGGAGCTGCCGGGACAAACAGCCTGTAAAGCTGCAGGGCAGCCCGGGAGCTGCAGAGTTCCGCTCTTCCCAGCTGCCAAAATGTCACCCTTCCCAAAACCGCAGCGTGTTACCATGGGAACGTGCGCCATTCCTTTCAAAACTGGTCCACGTTTCCAGGTGGAATTGATGCATAAAAGGAGACCGCCAATTCCTTGGCATACAGGGGCTGCCACAAGGAAATGCCACTGAGTCCCAAATGAAATAATGAAACAGAGTGTGCTCCTGGATGCTCTCTGCCAGTGCTGCAGGCTTCAGTCACCACCTGGCTGCCCCCAGGCTTGTCCCGCTCTTTCACCACCTCGACTGTGGGTGCACTTTTCTTTCGCTGGGGTAATCAGCTTGACTCAGGGACAGAGCCCGTTCCAAGAAACCTTCCCAGAGTGGTTTGCGCGTGCTGAATGAAATCAATGGACCAGCTCTCAGGAGGAACCACGTTTCAAGGAAAACTGTCAAAAATGCATTATATGTATATGCTGTCTTTATCAGCCTTCCACCCAGTCATTACCTTACTGTATGCGATTTAAAGTGTGGCAAATTTACAGTGCTGTAAGTGCTATCAGATTTTTTTTTCCTAATTCATTACATTAGCAAAGCCTGAAGTAGCTCAGACCACCACGTGCCATTGCTCAGCATGAGTGTTTATTTCAGTTTATTCCTAGGGCTTTATAAACACCACATGGAAACTGCTCCTGGCCCCAACTATTTAACACAATTATTTGATCCAACTGTCTTTCAAAGGAAAGCAGAGACACTTCGTTTCTTTGAACAGGCAACCCACTAAGGCACCGCACGGAACTCAGGAGAAGAACAGCTTGTTTACTGCGCGCCGGAGAACAGAGGATGACACCGGAAAGAAATCAGGTACAGAGAAGCACATCGGGCAGCCGATATTTCCGGGTATCTTTGGCGACCGAGAGGGCGGAGCAGCCGCGGCGGCCCGGGGAAGGGGGAGCCCTGCAGGCAGGAGCAGCGGTGCGGGCCCGGCGGGGCGGGCACGGCCGGGAGGAGGGCGGCAGGGACACGGGAGCCGGGGCCTGGCCGCGCCCCGGGAAGGGAAGGGAAGGGCCGGGAGCGCTTCCGGAGCGCGACCTTCGCGGCCGGGTGAGTGCGGGGCCGAGCGGGGCCGAGCGGGGCTCTCCCTGCGGCGGCGGCACCGCCTTCCCCCGGAGCCCCGGCACCGCGGGCACGGGCGGCAGCGCTCGGACGGCGGCCGTGGGGTGCGTTCGGGGCGGCAGCCGGGATGGCGGCGCCGACGATGGAGGAGAGGAAGGCGTGCTGGGGGGCCCGGGACGAGTTCTGGCAGTGCCTGGACAGCCACGGGGATGACGCCGCCAAGTGCGAGAAGCTGCGCCGGGCCTTCGAGCAGCGCTGCCCGCAGCAGTGGGTGAGCACCGTGCGCGCATCCCTGCCCGCGGCGGCGGGATGCGGCTGCCGGCTGGGATGGCAGCTCCAGCTTCCCGCAGTGCGGAGCTCGGGCAGCCTGAAGCCTTCCCTAGAGAACCCTGCACCCGCAGGTGCCAGGCGTAGCTTGGTTTGCACACTTCTGGCTGGCCGGGAAAGGACAGCTCCTGAGCGCATCCCTGCCTGGCCCGGGAACTAACAAAGCTGTGTTAAGGGTATAGTACAAAGGGAAAGGAAAATACCGTCTCAAACTTCCAGATAAACACACAGGGTTATTGTTTAATTAAAAAAAAAAAAGTTTTAGAAGGTACGTGAAAGCTTTTCTTTAGAAGTACCCAGAAATTCCTGTTACTGAAGAATAAAGGGCAGTACAGAAGGGAGCTGCCACAGGTCCTGCAGCTGTACAGCATTTTAAGACTGGCATCTGATACCAGTCTTAAACCTATACTGCAGGAAAAAAATACTTTTTTCATGCAGTCCAATTTTACAGTAAGCCACCTGCCTGCATGTAACCCATTCATGTGTATTTTAGTTTCCTGAGCTCAAGCTGTTATTTTTTAATAGGCACTGCCCTTTAGTAACAGTGGTAGCTGAGGGGCTGTACCATTCCCGTTGCAGGTGGTGGACTGAACTCTTAAGTTAAAAAGCCCAGGTACCTTCACAGCTTCTGCACTGACTTACACGTGGAGCAGTGCAGTTCCGCTGGTTGTCATCTCTAGGGAGGATGGGCTCATCTGCAGTGCTTTGCACCGTGCACATCGATGAAGTCAGACAATTCAGAGGTTACATCGGCTGTGGTATCACATAAAAGCTTGCATCACAAGTAATTGCTGTTTGTAGCAGTGAAAAAAGCAACAGACTGCTTCTACAGGGTCTTCATGAAGTAACAGGGTGGTCAACTTAAACTAAAGTTCACTGTCAAAATGGTAAAAAAACCCCCAAAAACTAAACACGCCACTTTTTAGTTTTCAACAGAAGAAACTCCTAACTAGTGTATTAAAATCCTCCTTAAGTTCAGTAATCAAATACTGTTTACACAAAGCCCCTTCCTCTTGCTAGTTTCTTCTAAGGAACATCTTTTCTCTTTCTAAACAGGTTAAACACTTTGACAAAAGAAGAGACTTTTTAAAATATAAAAAAAAACTTGAAACAGAAGGGTATCGTCCTCCAGAAGCTGCTGGAAAGTCTTAGGAAGTCTGCTTTCAAAATAAATCAAGTGAGAGTAACTACTGAAGGAAGAAGCCAGAGAAAGCAACAGAACCTGTTTGAGTGCAAGAACTGGAACGTGGCTGTCTCCCTGAAATGCAGACTGCACTTCTTGTTGCCAGGTCTCATGTGTCTGCTGAAAAAAAAAAAAGGGTCGTGGACAGCTTTTTGATGAGTTTAAGTCAAAGAAATATGGTGCAGGGTTGTTCACAAATTTAAGGGTTTGAATGTATAATTGGTAAAATTGCTTCACAGGAATAAATAATTATTTAATACTGCAGTGTACATATTCTAAAGAGAAAATGGTTTTTCAGTAAGTGAACCAGCTTTTTCCTAAAATAAAAAAGTCCATTCCAACTTGCCTTTTTCGTCTAAAGCAGGGGGTTGTATAATATAATTTGTATTTGACATTTACCAAATATTTCCAAGTATTTTAAAATACAGTTTAAGTCAGACATTAATTTATGTAACAGTGGTCACTAGAAGACCTAAAGCATCCTGTGCATACGCTATGTAATTTATCTGCTTTGAGTATGCTCATTTTTTATAAGCAATAGGAATTTTTACATTGGTGATAGGTTTTCAGTCATTATCTCTGCTAGAAGTATGTCCAGTTATTTCTCACAATTCTCACATTATGGCCTTTTGTAGAATGGGATTACCTTAGTGATGGAGCTTTATTGAAAGGTGCAGACTGCTTAGCAGGACTAAAAAATGTGACTGTAGAAGGCATTTAAACAAGGACCAGCATTAAATGTAATTATGTAAGTGACAATGCCTTCCAAAAATTTTTTCCAAAAATCTACTATATCTAGGTGCTAGAATAATTTAGTACTATGGCTAAAGGCATGACTGCAGTTTCAAGCAGTCACCACAACTGAAGTAACTGCAGTAAAAATCCTGTGCTTTGACTTTGGGATTGTTCACAGTACTGTGCTGATGTTCAAATAGCAGAGAAACACACGCACGCCACATGCAATATAAATAGTATTTATTTCCAATGCAACAATTTAAGGAGGTAAAGTATTAAGGCATTTAAAAGTCACTCTGATCACTACAGAGAACAGAACATGCAAAAGTTAAGAATCCTCGTTCACCCTGAGTTTGTAGCTCATCTGTTCAGAATTTCACGTTGTAGCACCTAGGAAGCCATCCAGCTGTACAATAAGGCACGAGACTCTGGGCAGTTATTGTTGTTTTTGCTTGATCACTTGTTGCCTTGTGTACTCCCAGATCAGCAGAGCTCCGCTCACATGAACGTTGAGTGACCGAATAATGCCCTGCTGAGGAATTTCCACACACACATCCAGGTGGTGAATCAGGTTGGCTGGGATTCCTTCATGTTCATTTCTAGTAAAGGAAAAACAGTCACTTAGGTATCTGAGAGAGGGCATGTGTGTTCCAGAAAGCAAAAAATACAAATGGCACAACAGCATCCAAACACCTTTTGACAAATGGTGCAAAACGGGGTCATTGATGACAAGAAATGAATTTTTTAAAAACAGTAATACATTACAAAGAAAACATGGGGAGAGCTGATTTAAGTTTTGATGTTAAAAAACAATGGAAGACTCAATTTTCAGCTCACTGGTCCAGCAGTAGCTGAGCACCCAGCACAAAGACTCTCTGCTTCTGTTTTTAAACTCCATATATAGTGAAATGACCATGGTATGAAGCTGCTGGCACAAAAGGAAAGCTCAACTGCTCACTTTACGTTCAGGTCTCAGCATGAAGGAATGTCAAAACTAGAGGATACCAAAGTTTACTGGCAAACTATTGTTTGTAATTAAAAGAGAACAAAGTGATTATGAGCACTCCATTCTGAAGACAAGCTACATATAAAAAAGTTGGAAAAAAAACTTTGTTCTAAGAGGACAGCCAGGCCCTCCCTCCTGGTTTCACTCAGTAGCCCTGCAATTCCAGGAGCTTGCTGATTTGTATGTGCTTTACTGTAGATTTAAGTAGCCTCCCCTTTGTATCACATCTGAGGCTTGTCTGCTTATGGAAACTGATTACTGCTTTTCTCTGAAGTAGTCCCATGCTCTGCTCTTACTACATAGAACTTGCTACTTCATCTTGTGCCTCATCCTTAACTTTTAAATCATCTCCCAGCTATGCAGACTCAGTCTGTTCCAGCCCCCCTCACCCAGTTCAGCAGGGCAAACACAGCCTCCTCCTCGCTGAGCTCACCACAGCCCACACACACAGGGCCCCATGTAACCAAACTGAACAGATGAGATCTCTAGCACTCCCAGAAAAATCCACCCCATGCTGCTGCTACCTTCACCCATTATTAAAGAGAGTTACAGTGTATAGATAGGTTACTATGGACAGGAAGGGTCATTCAGTAGATATCAATACATCCTGGTTCTTACCACAAAAAGACAAGCTCTGCTCTTTCCATAATAATTTCCCATTCTAAAATCACCTTCACCAGTGTCACTTGGTTTTCATTATGACCAAACTCTGACTAGAGAAAGGGATGGGCTGCAAGAAGCAGATTTACAAAACTGTGTGTGCTCTTACCCCAGCAATAATAGTGATTTCTCTGGGAAGCAATATTCTGTAAGATCAAAACTTTTAGCTGTCTGCTCCACACCAATAATAGTATAGCCTTCTGTTTTCTTCTGCTGTAAATAATCAACAAGCTGAGATGGTTTCACCTGTCCATTAAAAGTAGAGAGAAATATAGAAATACTTAAGTATCACTTTTTGTAAACTTCTGAAGTTACTCTAAAAAGAAAAAAAACAATTTACTTGGACACTTTTTAAGATTAATGACTTGTCCCCAAAGACCCTGTCCATGTACATAGCTTAACATTTTAAAAGCTCTTCAGCAGTGGCACAAAAGGTTAGCTAATGCCACAAAATACCCCCAATACAATGAAGAAAGGCTTTTCTAGGCTTTTGATAGCTACAAGCCTTCCATGTGAATGTGAAAGAATCACTCTTGCATAGGGACAAGGTGCATAGTTGTTATTTAACCTGAAATTCCTTCCCAATACAATAGAACAGGCAGTACTGAAACTGCACTGCAATTTGTAATAGCTCCAAGTGAAGAATTTCTTAGTTCTCTGCATCCTACTCTCTGAACTGCTAATTTGTATTAAAATGCCAATTTCTTCATGCAACAGCAGCTCTACCATCAGTACACTTCTGCACAGAGATTAGGCATGACAGCTTGTGTCCATCAGCATTCTGGTTTAGGCAAAACACACTACAGCTATCTTGTTCTGAAGATTAACACAATGGGGTTTGCATGGAACGAAAAATTTGCACTGGATGTTTCAGATGACTTACAGCTAATCTTGGAAAAAGTGATTGTTATAAAATACCACAGAAATATTTTCTACCAAACACTACACATACAGGTTGATACCCTAGTTTTTGAAAGAGATAATAGGTTCTAAAAGCTTGGCAAAAGTAAACTTCAGGCAAACTCGAAGATTATCCCTATTGAAGTTACCAAAAGCAGTGGACCAAGCAAGATAAATGAAGTGTTGTTCAACTTCTATAAACATCAAATTCAAACCCACCGCTAGTAAGATGTAACAATGACACTTCACGTAAGCAGTTTATCACAGCAGTAAGAAACTGAAAAGTATTTTCTAAATTCTTTTTTGCAAGGTTGACGCAAAACATCCAAGGTTAAGTGTCAGAGTTAACAGCAGCAGCTTCTATTTAAAAAAAATAGTATTTTTTTCAAGTTAAAAAATGTAAGAAACTGAACTATGCATGCGACAAGCTGAGTACACTTTTTAGCTATTAAAATGTTTCCATTCACCTCAACAAGGGGGAGCCACTGCTCTGCAGAAACACTCAGATGCTGAAATTGCTTATCCTGTATATAATGAAGACTGCCAACAACTAGTGCAGATGCCCCAAATATTTCACTAGTACGACATAAACCTACAAAAACAAGAAATAAGGTGGTTTTTGTATAGAAAATAAACACCAAGGCAGAACGCAAAGTGAAAATTACAAAGAATGTGAAAGAGAAATGGCTACTTAAGTTATCTATTGTTAATTCGTTTCAGGTCTTCCAAGCCACACCTTGTTCCATATAAATTACAGGAAAAAAAATGTTCTGTAACTTAGCAGAAAGATAGAAATTAGAAAAGCACTGTGTCTGACAACATGCTTTTACAATCCTACTTACACAAAGTAAGGGGTTAAGCATCCAAGCCTTAGCAAGGATGGATGGTTAGACACATCCACACACAAGCTTAAGCTTTAAATCCAGTACCTGTTAAATGAAAGGCTCGAGAGGATGACACATAACAGCATTACAATGCAGAGAGCACCATTGTGTGCTTCTCCTTACTCACTGCAGTTATTTAAACTGCTAACAACATCAAACACAATGGCAATAAAGTATTTGCAGAATTTACTGTGTCACAGCTGACACATTGTGAAGGCAATCTTGATCAGGAAATGGGGCTCTGCTGTCCAACAGACATGAGAATCCAGTAGGTTTACAAGATTTGGTTTGGTTTCATCATTATAGAAAAAAAAAGAAAAAGCAAATAATTTCCTCTAACTGCATACACAGTTGAAAAACTCAGCTGTAGCAAATATAAAATCAGCAAGAAACTGAGCATGTTTTACAGCCAAATTTTACTTAATGAATGCATGCTATGTGCAAGTACTTCTTTTTTTTTTGCATTAAAATGTAACTGTAGAAGACCCCTTTCTCTGAAGTGGGTAGTATTTTCTTTGGCTACCAGTTTTTTTCAGGATAATGATCTATTCTCCTGAGCAGTACTTAAATGATTTTCTAGTTATCAACATAAAATGAAATTAACTTCCATTATCTAAGTGTGCACCAAGGTGTAAAATAAAAGTTTGAAAACGTGCAATCAACCTTACCTCCTAAATTGGTAGGTTTATCAATAAGTGAAGCCACCACAATCAATCTGCTGTTTGATTTGCCAAGTTTAGCAGCACGATCCTGAAATGCCGTTTCCAAGTCTAAACTAGGAGTACTGTTCTTCCAGGGTATAATCTTTTTCTGAACATCAGTCCACTCTGTCTGGCTGTCTGCTTCAGCCGAATGTGAACCTGTAACAACAAACCGAATATGCAAGTGGGAGTGAAACTAGTGCTTCAATGAAGAAGATAATCTGTGGAGGGCTGTGAGCCTTTGACCCAGGGGTCCTCTGCACTCCCTTGGAGGAGAGAAGCCTGAGGGCAAAAGGACTCAGAGATAAGAAACCTCTCTCTAGGTTACGGTGACAAAATGAACCACCCCCTTGTATCCAGCTGGTAAATTGGGTTCTACCCCACCCCCTGCCTTTCCCATAAAAAAGCCCCGGGTCTGCCCTGAATCAGGGAGCTGCTGTCCCTGGCCTCCCTTCCCAGGGACTGCTGGACAATAAAGCTGCCTCTGTGGCACTGCCACACACGGCTCCTGTCTCTCTGTCCCCGAGTTTGCCTCGGGTGATCTCACGCAGAGCTGGATCACAAGAGATGGAATCACTTGGAGCTGAGAAATGGCTACACTTGCTGAGATCCCCGCTGTCCAGGGAGGCTGCCCTGGCCCCTAGAAGGGTTGTTCTCTGTAGGACACCTTTTCTAGCAAGGTCCTGGCTTGCTGGTGCCTGACCAGCATCAGACCTCCTTGTAATAACAATCCAAATGGCAATACTGGAGATACCATTCGTCATCCACTACTATTTTATGTCACATGTTCTACTCACATAGATACAAGTTTACTTCAGCTTAAAACCAGAGGTCAGATTGAATACAGATGTTCACAGCTGCTCCACACAAATAATTAATATAGACTGGCTATATTTTACCCATGTCTTGCTGAGACCAGTCACTTGGTTTCAGATCACGAAGTTCTGTTCGGGAATGGTACCCCTGAAATGCTGGTGGCAAAGGAATGTCAGTGAATCTGTCAAACTTGGAGAGGGAGATCCATTCATCTTCAGCCAGTTCCGAAAGGCGGGGAAGAGTGTAAAATATCGTCTGCAATGCAACACAGTGTTGTCAGCAGAGCAGCACTAAAGCAAGCAAAACCAGGTAATTCATCTCTGGTAGTTTAACAGAACTAGTCTATTATCTAGCCTCCTATACTTTTAATACTTGCTTTTCTGGGTACTTGATACAGCTTACCAATATGTCTCTCAATATTCGTAACTTTACTTATAGTGCTATCCAGAACTTCCATTAAGTCTAGTCTCATTCTGTCTCTAATTAAACTTTTCCTGAGGATCTGCACTGATTACTGCTCCAAAATTCTAGAGTATCAAAGAATTAACACTATGCTTCTCAGCACAATAATCTAGTGAAAATCTCATATGTTTAACACTAAAGAGTTTTCAAATACTCTTACAAATTTCTAGTAAAGGATGCAGATTTAAAGTCAAACGGAAAATAGTTGAAAGCATTAAAATCTAGTGGTAAAATCCAACTCAGCACAACCAACACAGCTAGCCAACCATGATTTATCAAGAAGGAAAAAACATACATCCCAAGGGAAAGACTGAGTAAGTCAAAGAGTTTAAAACCCAGAGTTTTTGTTTATCTCAATGCACCCTTCAAGACAGAGGTGAAGATGCACCCTGAAGACATTTAAATGCTTCACAAATATCAGTCTTGCTTTGTTGTTTTTTTTCGTCCTGTTCAGGACTTTTACTCTCCACTATTTAGCATATTTCTCTTCACAAAAATACTTCACAGAACATCAGTTAAAAAAAGATTTCTTCTATCAAAGATGGCATTGTTTCTGCCAAAACATATACCCCATTCACATCCATGCTTATCTTGTATTTTGAGCTTAGCTCTTCTGTCTCTTATATTTATCTGCACCCTTATTTTTTGCCTTCCTTCCTCAATGTTTATTCAGCTGTCAGTTATTTGAGCTATAGCATAAAGGATGGCTGGAAAAGGTGCTCGGGAAGTGATGTATCTGTATCCTATTCACATCAAACAATCCAGTTAAGCAACCTCAAGTTACTTCTGAGAACAGATGCCTTAAAAATTCTAATGAACTATCTCAATTAAGTAGCTGCTCTTCAGTTATTAGAATGAACTTTTCCAGTCACAAATCCAAAACCTGATTAACTCCCACAAAGAGGCACATTCATCACACATACCTCTGCTTAGGTTTTTAACACAATATCAAGTACAAGAAAAAAGCTGCAATCTTAGTCTAAAACCCATCACAATCTGGGTGAAGTCATTTTTCAGGATTTTAAATGAATAATAGTTGATAATTTCATCCCACATTAGAAGATACCAAAAGAGATAAAAATACAGTTGTGAAACTAGACAAATAGTGTGGTCTTGGACTTGCCTCTAGACTATAATCCTCAACTGGATGAAATGTTGCAAAGAAGAAGTGATCTTGGATTCGCTGCCAGTTCCTTCTGGCATTCCTGCAAGTGCAGAAAGTAATGTAAGAGACATTAAAAAGGCAACGTGCTGGATTTTTTAAAAATTAAAATTGTCAGATTGGCATAAGATAACCTAATTTAATTACTACATATTGTAGAGGAAAAAAATACTTCAGCCATTAAGTAAGGGTCCATTTTTAAAAAACCAACAGCATTCAGGAAATGAGTTTTATTTACGTTTCAGGAAAGGCCCATAACACACCTTCAAATTCTATTATCAAAAGGAGTGAGTTTGGCAAGAAGTATCCCATGGAAACTGGACACTAGCCTATGGTTCAGTGTCAACTTTTAGCTGTTAAGAAAAAAAAAGTTAAGACTCCTCTCGTTGCTGCTTTTTTCTGTTTCGTGTCTCCCCACACCATCTTCTTTTTCAACACAAATAAAAAAACCCATAAAAATTATCAAGTGCCATTTCAGAAAATTTAACTTGCTGCAAATGGCTCAGAAGAACAATGTCAAGCTGTAAAAAAATGTTACTAACCCTGTGCCATGCATGTTTTCCACTTGTTGAAGGCTAGATTCAATAACTGGTGTCAGAGCTTCAAATTCCTCCACATGCAGCATTCTGCACATGCCCCAAATTTTTTTAAGGGCAACCAACGCATAAAGTCGAACACTGAAGTTATGGTTGAAACACCACTGCAGAACAACTATGAGAGCTTTCTTCAAAGCTGGCTTCTGAAGAAACAAAGACAGAGAAGCTTCTTTTATGTCAAGTTTTAATGTATCATTCAGAAGTTATGAGTGGCCCAAGAAAAAGTTCCTCAAAATAAAGCCTTTTGGAAAGCAAAAAGCTTTTAAACATGATAGTCATTTCCTTCTTTCCATCTCATTAGGACAAAACCTACAGCCCCACTTGTTTTTTGAAAATGTATTCATTTGCTTTAAAAATCATTATTCTGCCTACAAGGAAACCTCTACTTACTTCTGATTAGAAGAGCAGCAAGAAAAACAAACCCAGGTGCATCCACATGTTTAGTTAAAACGGGAGTAGCTATTCCAGAAAATTTCACAGGTAATCAAGCTCTATGTATCCAGAACACCTGCTAATTCAGCTAATTATTTTAAGTCCAATATTTTACAGAGGTGACAGGAAGAGTTAGTGTTTTGCATAACCAAGGGTACCTTAGTAGGAAGTAAGTATTAAAGAGATATTTAAACCCTTTTGGCAGTCTATTTTCAATTCATAACTCTACATGCACTGGAAGTGAATAAAGAATGAACACTCTGAGAGAAATGTACCTTCTCTGAGGTATTCTGAAGAATGACGTCAAAGTGGGCCAACACTGATAAAAACATGCAGATGCTTGTTTTAAGCTTTTCTTCATCCTAAAGTAAAAAAGAATGTAACAAGACATATGCATATATAAAATGTTTTTATACTTTATACATTTTCACACCATGTTCTGCACATGCAATAATATTAACACTATTAAATATCTACGTGTTTCCACAGCCAAATTTACCAAAATACAAGGCTGATATTATTAGGATTTCATTTTTCCTAACATGTTACTTGCTTTTTCCTGACACATCAATCAGAATGAAGTACACACTAGTATAAAAGAGCTAAAATTCAACCCAAGTTCACCGTATTCCCCCAGGAATGCAGAGGGTCAGCACCACTGCACAGCCTCTTTCCTGGGGCTCCTGCTACCCAGAGCTCAATCCACAGCTCACGCTGCAGTTGCACACCGAGCCACCTGCACTAAATGCACTCCTCAACACCAGGAGAGCCTCTGAAAACGCAATCTGTATTCCTTTTTCATAAATCTACATGTTTTCTCCTTGCTCTGATGGCTTGAATGGCCCCACTGTGATTTAGTGCATTTGTTATCAGCATGAGATCACTTTGATCCAACAGATTATCATCTACTAAAATGACAGCAATTCCAACAGCCTGAGCTTTTGGAACGAAGTCTGAAACAGTCAGCTCTCCTCAGTCAACCCTTTCACGACTTTTGGGTATCATCACTCAAACCGTGTTTCAGTATTAAAATCTCATTACAGAACTCCACTGTGAGAGAAGCCCATATTAAAAGCCGCAAATTGAATAAGTATTATGCAAGTCATGTTCTCACTGACACAGAGGATGTGACAAAAAAGACAGAGATGGGCTGTGGAAGCCACAAGTAACTCAGACCTTCAGACTCAGGATCTAGGGCATCCATGTGGTCCTGATGGCTCTTATATTGGACCACTCTGACTCACTATGCCAGCTCTACCCTGCCCAGAATAATACATCAAAAAAAGCAAATCTCTCAACAGGAGGAATTCACTTTTCTTCAGCCATTTTTATGTCACAAATTTCTAAATGACTCAGGTTATTGCTCAGACTCACTTTCAAGCTAAGCTGAACTACTCAACAGCCTCCTGCTTTGAAAGGAAGATTGGAATACACAGAAAGTAAGGTATGGGAAGACAAACTGTACCCTCTTTGTTCAAATTACTCTTCAAGTGAATGTGAAAGGTCTTACTTACATAGCAAAAGCAATCCCAGAATTTATCAAGGAATTGAGGATATTTATGTAGACTCAAGATAACAATCCATTCTATGAAGTATTTCACAGATGCCTGATTATTACTGAATCCAGCCTGAAAAACTCTGGCAAGAGTTCCACACAAAAAATTCTGAGAAAACAAAATCAGGCAATGCTTTAGTATATTGTTAAGAGTTATTTCCATAAAGAAAAAAAATTTAAATAAAAGAACACTGTCACCTTTATCGTCATATTAGATATATATTTTAATATGCAAATTAAAACAATTTAGAACCATCTAATTTCTTCATTATACTTTTCAGATATTTTCTTATGAGGCAGCATTTGATGAAAGTAACACTTGTCAATTTCTTGACTGTTCAAAAAGTAGCAACGTTTTTACTAAATAAAAAGTTTTCAATCAGATAGTCAGTACAAACTTTTAATTAGCTGTAACAGGAACAATCTAGCCTCCTAAAATTCACAAATCTAAAAATCAGTTTCCAGTGTCCTCTAGAAATGCATCATAAATCCGTGACTTTAGACTGAAAGAATGAAACTACACAGAACTTTTACTACACAGAACTTCCACATCAGCCACAGGTTACATGCCTTTTATAACCTGCTGTAGTTTAATATTGCAGCTTGCATGACACCAAATTAGGTCTTGAAAGCAGGTATGTATTTATTTATTTAAAAGTTAATAGTGAAGAGCATTACCTCGTTAAGCTTTGGAAGAAGAACTAAGAGTGTCTGCCATACCCGGTTTTTAACTCTGTGCTGTAAAGAGTTTGCATAATAGCGTGTTCTAGATCTGGATACCAGTTCATCCTAAAAGAAAATTAGAAGGTTTATTGCCTATTCTTCCTTTAAATTTGAATACATGTAAATACACTTTTCTGTACTAGGAAAGCAGCATCTACTGCATAGCTAGGGTCAGCACTGAACATAAGCTTAGGAAAATGCATTTACTTAACTTACTAAGAATTAAATTCTGAAGCTTATAATTAAATAATAAAGTAAGCAAATACTTTCTAAAGCTCACTTTTCCCTGCTTGGTCAATCTCACAACACAAATATTAATCATTCTTCTGCAGTACTTAATTGAGAGGAATGAGGGACCCACCCATTCCCTGCTCTTCAGACAAAAGCAGAATTCCATAGTACCAGAACGTACGGATGATGTATCTAATAGCAGCTGCAGTAATTTACCACTGACTTTAGACTCCTGCCAATGCATAAGCAGCTATGATATAAATGAAAACTGGAGCCCAACTTTCTCCATTACTTCTATCTATAAAGGTATTCTAAGGAGACAACAGCTCTCTCAATTTAAGAAGCAGTCTGCAATTGTTGAAGTCAAATGCAGCGCTTCAGAATGCAGTCCAATGGAAGATTCTTAATGGAACAATGGTTACAATTTGGATAATGTTCCAGAAAGTCAAAACACCCACTAAAAACAGATAAATAAACCAAAAAGGCAATTTTTACTATTTTGGTTTGGCCAAATTAATTTTGTCTTGTAACAAAGAAAAGCATATTACTTGGGAGATCTAGAGAGGCTAAACAAGCAACCATAAATGCCTCCTGTCAACTGTAAATATTTTGCATTTTACTAATTGTACTAACACTACATTTATATACCAAGAGAAATGAACTTTACTTTATCGAGTAGTTTGATGAAAAAGTCTTCCATAAATGTCTTATGCAAGATGTTTGATCCGTCCAGCAAGCACAGGAATTTAACAGCACAAACACGAACGTAGTGATCATCTCGATTTGTACTGTAAAATATTAACAATAAAAATCATACACTACTTGCTTAGACATAAAGATAATTCCTAAATTATAAAAAAGTGCCAAACATTGTCTTGAACATCCAGCCATCAAGTTGTCTGCAGTGAGACAACATGCAAATACCCAGAACCAGAATTTTCAAATCTGTTCATAATTGGTGATCAAAACAGCTAGTGAGCTCACAACCTGACCCCGAGTCTATCTAGAGTTCTTTAGTAACATCTAGGGGTTTAAAAATATTTTCTATAGAAAAAGCTGTAACAAAAGGTTTTTGAAATGTTGTGCCTGTAATCTTTTAACAACTAATTTATGCTTACAGTTTGGTCAAATATTCTAGTCCAAAACAACACTTTATTCCTATTAGTTAATTACAGACATCTAGAATAATTTATGGCAAGAGTAAAATTAATGACATTATAGGTTGTGACGGCTGCAGACTGCCACAACAAGATACATGATTAACAAAAAGCTCTTGGGAGAAAATACAAGACTAGTGAACTTTTGCAGTAGAATTTTTTTAAAGCTCAGGTTTTATCAACTACTAACTCTTCTGAAAACAAGGTGACAGAACTTTTTCTATGACTTTCTTCCACTGAGTAAAGATGGGAGTGAAACTACAGAAAAATTCAACAATGCAGTAGCTAACATCCCCATTTCAAAAGCTGGAGGCAGAGCCTATTGGCAGTACACACACGAAAAGGGCCTGCAACCAATGTTAAAAAGCCAAGCTCAAAATCTGGCTGCATTAAAACCTGAGTTTCCTAACTGTCTTGCTTACAATGATAAGATATGTATTAGCTCAGCATCCTAAAAAGTATTACTTTTATGAGGTGAGGAAGTAGTTATCTCAGCCACAATCAGATAAGCAAGTGGGATATATTTTCCTGAAAATACTTAGCATTTTTCTACATTTTGTATTTGAATTATGAATATAATGTGATGCACAACCCTTTCACCAGTATTTTAAAAGATTATGAGTATGTTCTTTGTGGGTCCTTTCCTACTCATGATATTCTATGATTGCATGATAAGCAGCTGAGTTCAAAACCAGAATCTTTCCAATCAGAGCATCAATCAAGACAGAGACAATTCACACCAAACACTGTAAGATGCATCCTCAAAAGCATTACCTTTCTGTAACAACATTAGCTGCACATTTCTCTCCAAGATGTTCTATGAAGGCATGCACATCCTGAATGAGTCTTCAGAGATGAAAGAGGACAAATTAGCAGAATAACACACAAAACCTGTTTTCAATAGTTATCTCAAAGTTTAAAAGGAAAAAAGAGCACACAGAATTGTAAAACAAATCACAAAGATTTTTTTTATATACCTTTGATCTCTCCTAAATACAGTTCCAAAGACACAAGCCTCAGTGATAAGTTCACTATAATTTCCAGCATTTAAGAAAGCATTTGTCAAGGCACTTCTCTCATCAACAGTGGGAAATATCCAAGACTGACAACAATGACTAAGGACTACATTGAAGACTCCAGTCTTTGTAGTGGACAGATCTATGAGCTTGAAAATTATCTGAAAATAAGAAATAAAATATTCAAAATCTAGTTTTCAGAAGTGCCAGATCTATTAGAATAAAATTGCAGTGGTATCTATTTTAATAGGTCTCACAGTCTTTTGCATCCTTTCTCTGCTCAGGTTAATGCTGTCTTCAATCTGTTTAGGATTCCCTGATTGTAAAAGCAGGTGAATGGGCAACAACTGGCCCAGTACATGCTTATGCTAACAAAAACCAGAACTGGTCTTTGCTTAAAAAGGTATTAACACCAGCTGCTTTAAACAAATCTGGTAAATGGAACAAATGAACCAGGGCTTACTTCATGAGCATAAACCTAGTGTTTTAATCCATCCTTACCAATTTAGGAAAAAAAAAATTAAGGAAAATTTCTTACATAAATAGCCATATCACTAGTTCTCTTCCTTAAGGAGAATTACATTCATGTCAAAGTTCATATTTAAGTTCAAGTGCAAAAATGTCTTGTATTCAAGGTATTTGAAACTGCTATCTAAAGTTTCTCCAAAAAGAAGAAAAAATAAAACAAGAAAAAATGGCCCCAAAATTTTTCTTTTCCTCCCTTAGGGTAAGTGCAAGAGTAAATTTCACTTCCAAGGTTAATTTTTTCTAAGAATTTGCAAGCATTTGGGAGAGGGCAGGGAGATTCAGAATGAACAGGTAAGGCTTTCTAAGAATTCCTTTTTAGACACCAGTTAGAGCTGTCCATGAAAATGGTTTTTCAAAAGGTGTAAGAGCTCTTAAAAGACAAAGCTGCTTCGCTTCCCTGCATTGAAATGATAGTTTTGATAATGTGACAATTCTTTGACAGTAATGCTGGTTTTCTAGAGAAAATTGCTCTGAACTGCTAAACATTAAAGCACCAAGAAGCTCATGAAGAACTTAAAACTGAAATACTGCAATGCAGTCTGAAGAAATGCTTGCTGGAAAGAAACCTCTGCACTAGAAGCACGTGGGGTTTTTACCAAGAATTCAAACTTATTTTCTAGTGCAAAGACAGGCATTGTAACTTTCCTAATAATTCCTAAACTGAACTATTGTTTCCCCTGTAGGGAAGCAGCACAGCATTTACTACACATTTCTCAATCCTGAAATTTTTTTCAGCTATTTCCCTAATACAGGAAAAGTCAAGCACACACGAAAGAAATTTAGGGTATTTAAGTTCTAGCATAATTAACATACGAATAATCACAATGAAAAAAGAAGAGTGCAGCAGAAGAAATTAAGCTAAAGAACACGGTGCTCTGGGCACCTTATGTGGAAGCCCTTCTTGATACCACCACAGCAATACTCCCTTTTTTGACTCAAAAACACCCCTTTATTCCACCCCTTCCAACTATTAAAAGGCAGAGTGCAGTGTGGTAGACAAAATTAAAATTATGCTTCTGTGACAAATCAACATCAGGCAGCTCCATTTTTTCTTCTCTTTAGCTACAACTACACAGCAGGGCAATGGCAACAGGGACTGCTGAGGACTGGGGTAAGAATATACATAAGTAGGCACTTGCTTGGGAACTTTATCTTCATTTTCTTATGAAGGGGCAGAAGGTGGCTCGACCAGATGCCCTTTGTTGAGTATAGGAGACCTTCCTTGGCTCCTTGATGCCTGCTGTCATGGTATGTCCCACTGCAGACAATGGGATAGCTGTCACACGGACTCAACACTCTCAACACTGGCAAAACACACCTCAGATAATGCTTGAAATAATAATGCTGAAGATATAAGGCAGTAATTTTAAGAATTTAAACAAGTTCTAAGATCAAGAAAAATAAAATACTAACTACAGCTCATTAGTTACTACAACACTGAGCATACAATTAGCTGTTACAGATATTCATTAAAAGTAAAAGCTAACCAACTTCTACAACAGAGGAGGTAATTTACCATCTTTACATACAGATCTTATTTTGGCTTGGGTCCACAAGGAGACTGCAAATGGAGAGTGTTTAAAATAGAGAATGGTAACATTCATTTGAAGCAAGTTTAAAAAAAAAAAACAAAGAGAAAATAAATGGGACTACATTTTAAGGTAATTAAGGCTAATATGGATATATCACAGCAGTTTTAAATAGCTGGGAAGTGTCTATTTTTCTGTATTTTATTACAAATAATTTTAGTGTGTCCAGGCTGGAAATAAATTTGAGACATTTGCTGTTATGCTACTATTACAGTTGTGAGTGTGACACCAGGACAGAGCTACTTATGGTGACTTCAAAGCAAAACTGCAACCCCTCCTAGTGTGATTTGTGTGCTAAGTGCAAAGCCAGCACATGAGGCAGTAAGTCTAAGCAGGCATATATACTGGTATATAATTCATAATGTATTGCTGCCCTAGTTAAAGTCTTGCAATCATTGTGGACAGTTCTGCACAAATATTTAATTGATGCTTAGAGGGGAAAAAAAAAGGAAAAAAAAAAAAACCAAGAAAGATTATTTAGAAAAGAAATAGTTAACAACTTTCCAATGTATAAAGCCAGTATCAACCAACATCCCAGTACTGAATACAGTCTCCTGGACTTAAAATCAAAAAAAGAATACTATGACATATACAAGAATTCTTGGAGCTGCATAAATCTTAAAAAAGAAGAATAAAGATTGTATTTTTCTTTTCCTTAACTCTGGAAGCAGCTCTACCATGCAGTATTAAACTGAACTCTAAGGTGACTGTGTTTTTTGTATTCTACATCTGGACCATCAGAGAAAAAAAAGCCTTTAAAGAAGCAGTAGAAATGGCTTATTCAATAGCACCTACAAAATTTTGAACTGTTCTAACTTTTCCTCTAAGACAGCACTTTCATAAGGAGTAAACTATTAAAAAAAAGGCATCAGTTCCCCAGAATATTAGTAGTTTGTGACAGTTCAGGTGTCAAATCCTAAATAAAATATTCAAGAGGAAGGGCATTATGTAAAATAAAATAAAAGACAAAAAAACTAGTTTTACTGCAGGGAGAAGATACTGAACAATGTAAAAATCAAAGAAACAGTACTTTTCATTTTCTGTGCTATAAGAACAAACAATATATTGTTTTTGAATTTTGAAACAATAATTTATCTTCAATCTAATTCTCAGGTCTTTTATCTTAAGACTCTCAAACCTAGGCCTTTTCAGAAATGAAAAAGGCACAACAATACCTGAAGGAAAATAAAAAATAAAATACATTTTTACATCCACAAAGAATTTATGTTCCCTTCTCAAAAAAAAAAAAGAATTCTTGAAACTAACCTCTTTTATTTTGGCATATGCTTGACCCTTTGCACTTGCAGCAACAGCTAGAACCTCATTATCAAAGATGAAGTGAACAAAAGCTTTTAGATTGGCCCAAAATATTAGCTGTGTGTTGCTCAAAGAGGATATAATTTTCCAAGCCAAATCAAATGCTTCTATGCATAGAGACTCTGATGAGTCCAAAAGCTGTAAATAAAGAGAAGAAAAAAGTGTTACATTTGACAAAAAACACCCAAACAAACTATTAATGCTGTGAAGGTTTATCTTTTACCTTGGGAACAAGGACTTTCATGCAGTCGAACACAGGTAAAACCTGGTCTGAAGGAAGAATAGACAGGGCTTCCAGGGCAGACTGTAGAGTTTTTTTTGGCCTTTCAACTGTAGATAATGACATTTCTGAAGTTTCTTCCAAACCATGAGCCAGTGTTGGAAATGAATTTAAAACAAAACGAAGGCAAATCCACTGGTCACGAATGTAGCGTGCAACAATTTTCCCCCATCCTTGAGACGCCGTTTCTTCACATAAGCTGTGAAAAAGATACTTTTCTTAAACAAATGTTAAGTTTATCCCATGCATTCCTACTCTTTCACTGTACAAACTCACTGTACTACTTCAAGGTGCTAAGATTTACACAGTCCAAGGCAAGACTGGACAAGTACATGGAAAAGAAATCTGAAAATGAAGTGGTTTTTGAAAGAGAAAAATCAGTTCTGGGCTCAGTCAGTATCGTTAGTCAAACACCTGTGAGAGTATTCAGTGTAAACATCACTATATGCTGGTCATGGTTTTTTGTTACCCAAGTATTTGGGTTTTGGCTCTCTGGCTTGCTCTGGGTTTCCCTTCCCAACAATAAATAATTTCCATTTAAACTTGCTTGTGTACATGCCATGGCTTTCTGCAGTGCATAAATATTTAATCCGGCCTAAAGGTAAGCAATGTTCAAAGCCAGCTCTGGCTTCATAGCACTAGGGGACCGAATAAAAGAACCTTTGGTCTGATCAATTATGGCTGCTTTAATGTTCTAAAACCTGGATGTTAAGATAAAACAGCAATTGAGTGAATAGTTTGTATACAGAATTCTTCATTTTTATCTTGGCCAAAAGCTGTCAAAGAACAGGAAAAGCCAACATCTTAACCACTGCTTCACATAATCAAGTTTATTCTAAAAAATTACTGAAGCTTTAGCAGACATACCTATTTTTTTCTTCAACATAAGATGGCTTCTTTAATACTTCATTGAATTGAGAAAAGGAAATGAATTTCTTCAGAGCATCCACAGAAGGCAGAGATTCCAGGTGCACTTCCAGCTTCCCACCCATTATCTCACACACAGCTGCAAGTGAAGCCATGCTAGCCACTTTTCTGATTTGTTCCTTCATCTTGGGCTCCTAAGTAAAACCAAATCACACATGAACAAACACACACCAAGTTCTTCTAATGCAATACAAATAACATACTAATGCTTTAAATAATCCTCTTATTTGTATCACCACAGACATCAGAAGGCAGCAACTCTGCATCCTTCTACTTCTGTATTTTCCTCCCCTGTGCCTAACACAGCTCAGCTTGGCTGGGCCAGCACAATCACTCACAAGTTACAAACACTGACAGAAGCATAAATCTTCCAAATCACAGCCACTTATGCACTAAGTGCAGGCAGCTTGGCTGTGACTGAACACTCCTATCTTGCCAAGTAACAGTTCATACATACGGCAGGAGAGTAATTAGAAAAGAAAGATGTAGGTCCAGTTAATGAGAAACATGACAGCTGAAATTTGGAATACGACACACCAGCTGCCCCAAACACCCAAAAGATCACAACCACGCCGTGGTTATTTTGTGTGATAAACATATATATTCGAAGAGGCATGAAATAAAAAGTCTCATTAAAAAAAACCACCAATAGGCATGTAATACCCATATAATAAGAAAACTTTGATGTTATTTAAGTATCTTCAAGTTACATTTGGCTGTCTAGAGCACAGAAAAAACTTTTCTCATCTGTAATTACTCAGCATTTTCTTCTTTCTTTTGAAACTGAAGATGGACTATATGTGTAGCTGAAGAAATCATCATGAAAATATAATTTCCCTGAATTCAAAATAAGTTGGTAAAGGCCCCCAGTTAACACTAAGTTTGAAGCAGAAAATGTTTACTTTGAAACTACTGGAAAAAGTGTATATTCACATAAACGAAGGAAAAAATTAAAATTAAGCATTGTAATTTGTTTCCTTAAAATGCAAACCTAGCTAATCAAATACTTACAATCTTTTAATGTATTAATGACTGTTCTTGCACAAAACAGTAATACCAAATAACAAGACCAAAGTTTACACTGCCCAACAAATCTTAATTTAAATCTCCTTTTTTTTAATGGAAGTTATTAATGTTTCTTTACCTTTCGAAAATTTATCTATTTCAGATATAGTAGCCTAACACATAGAACTATGGGACAATCAACATAACTACAGGAAAAAGCCAAAGCAATGCTGGATTCTGGAATTTCTTTTTCTCTGTATATTCCAGCTTTGAAGTCAACAAACACAAAAGGCATTTCATTTAATAGTAACTTGATCAGTAAGATTAGTTCATATTTGAGGAAAAAATCCTTGAGTACATAGTTCATTTTTACAGTAAGAATTTTACTTTAGCTATACAGACTTCTAAATAATGCAATAAAAAAGACCAAAAGTAAGTTCTAAATCTTAGCTACAAAGATTTTACATTCATATTACACTGCCAAATAAAGACACGTGTTAGGGAATATATATGCACATACACATCTTCACAAACTATTATTTAATTTCACATTATATATAACATTATTATGCATTATATATATATATAATTTTTATATATTATTCATTATATATAATATAAATAAATAGCAGTGCATTAACTTATGTTTATAGTATGTCTATATAATTATTAATGGACAATCTAAATATTATATTAGCATGTATTTTAATTACTACTTATTGGTTTGCTTTATGTTAATATTTATTGTTGTAAATAATTTTAAATTACCTTTTCAGAATTTTTCTCCTGAAGATTATGAATAGATGCATTTATCAGGGATGAAAGGAAATTATTGATAGATGGCATTTTCTTCCAGTTGACTTTCAAGCACAAATTCACTATCTCTGGGATTAAAGTCAAGTACAGATCACAACGATCCAGGTCGCCAACCTGAAAGTGAGAAAACAACAGCAATCTGAATCAGTAAGAGGAGGAAAATTAAACTGAAAATCAGGAAGAAAACTACTGGTAACAATGATAGCAGAAGGAAAACTACAACTGTCATTGCAACTGAACAACTTTTAATTTTGGGTTTTGTTCGTTTGGGGGAGGTTATTAATTTTTCAGTCTTAAAAACTGACTTTCAGATGCCATTCCCTTGATTCAACTCTAACTTTTGCTTTGCTTTAAAAGTCTCAGATTTCTTTGGATATAAACAGTGGCCACAGCAAGGAGCAAACAGTGAGAGACAGTCAAATAAGATGATAACCAGGCTGACTAAAAGTCTCCAAACACCTAACATCTTATGGCCACAGCTATACTAGTAGATATTATGCAGTACATGGCACTCAGGATTTCTTACATGGTTTCTTTAGATTTAAGAAGAAACAAGAAATGCAGACAGTAAACACAACTTGTCAAGACACCTTTTTTTTTTCCTCTTCTTACTGTGCCCATTCAAAAAATGGTAACAGAAGTGTTTCTATGCAAACTGACTTTCAAGGTGTTTAAAGATTTGGTATGAACTTTAGGAACACTGTTAAATCAAATTAACAAGCAAAACCACACCAAAGTATGTCTCAATCATTACTTACAGTGCTTAGCTCATTGGTAGTAAGCCGTCGGAGAATAAATTCAAGAATACTCTCCACAGGTGTCACAAGAGATTTCCAGATATAAAGCAGTACTTCATCTGTGTGGAGGAAAAAAAGAGTATGTATATATATAGAAACACAATTCCCTTAAGAATTTATTATATCATGCAGGCTTATTTATATTACAAAGTTATACAGTAATAGTATCCAAATACCTAGAAATAACTTAGAACAGGCTCTATACTCTTTCACAGTGTAAGCCATAAGGCTAAAAGAATCAAACCAGATTATTTCCTGAGCCTCACAATGTATTAGTGAACCAAAACCCACACAAGACCAGAAGACCACAGTCCAATTTTCCAACTTTAATGCACACTTCTGTCCTACTCCCAACCATCTGCACAAACAGCTTATTAATGAACTTAATCTTTAATAAAAACCAAAAGCTTTCACATCCAGCAATTAACTTTATGTGAGAAAAATACAGTTTTTCTAATTCCTAATATTTATAGACGTGAAAACTGGTTTTTGGAGCTTGCTGGTTGTTGGCCTGGTTTTTTGATGCTTAGGAATAATTCATCTCTGGAAAGAGTGTAATCTTACAAGATGTCAGCCAAGTACCTTCTAGGCTTAACATTGTAAATGAAAATACAAGATTATGACACAAAATGTGGTATTTTCTATAAGAAAAGGCTAGGCTACCAAGTATACCACGTGTACATAGCATTTCACAAACGAAGACACACATTTATACACAAGGGAGGTAGGAAGGTCACTCTGGTAAAACATATTTAACCACAAACACACTTCAGTCTGTGCTTCAAGGATAAGGGCTAGCTGAAAGCCAAGGAAATAACATCTCAGTATGAAAATGGAGTTAAAACACTCTGCATGGCCACCTTGTTCTAAAAATACCAGCCATTAGTCGCAGTATTTAGAATTACCCAGAGGCTAGAGCTGCTAGTTTTTTCTGGAGTTGACCCTGAGGAACACTTCATGTAGCAAAAATATTATGAAATGGAAGACCTTCACAAAGTAAAAATATAAAGGGAAGTATTTCCAAAAGTTCCGAATCCGTATTGCACTTACTTTCAATGTTCCCTACTAAAATGGTTCCTTGGACTACATTTCTAAGGCTTAAATTGTTTAGAACCAACAGTTTTAATTATGTCAGATTATCATCATGTTTCATCATAAGTCTCAAATCACTAAAACACCTTCTGCAATTTATATTCACAAAATCTTCAGATAAGCATGTTGGACATAAAACCCAATTCCTTACCAGTGGCTCAGTAACACCAGCAAAAAATAGTAATTACCAAAATCTTACTGTTTAAAATAGTGCAATCTTACAACAGTTTAGACAGCAAGAACTGTAGAAGAATGCTGATGACTTCAGCATGCATTCCAGGCATGTCTATCCCCATTAAAACATTCTTAAATAAACCACTTCCTACTTCTTATTTTTGTTTTACAAGGTTAAATTCCTTTATTATTCCCTACCATTTTTTTTGTTTTCCATTTGAAAAACAGGACTTTTCACCTCCCATTGAATCAACACAGAAACACAACTTCTATATTTCACAGCATTCATCTTCCCACCCCTCACCATAGTAAATTCACAGCTGCAGACAAAGGTGATTTATTACTTGGTTCTCCTGTGCAGAAGGAAGAAGCACAAAAACACTGTAAAAAATAATTTAAGAAAAGTAATCCTCGTTTAACTTAAAACTACAATGCAATTCAGAAGCCTCTGGAAAGACTGATGATGGGCTGTACGGGAGCACCTACAGGGACCTTCAAAAGGATGGGGACACTGCAATGCTCAGCCTTGCTGTACCCTTTGGAACTCTGTTAGCAGAGCTCAACGTGCCATGTCAGGGGTCAAAATGCCCAAAGCAGGAGCAATCCATTGCAGGTACATTAGCAAGCACACGAAGAAGTAAGGCACACAAGGAAATTATTTACTCTTGATACCAAAAAACTAATATGTGCTTACATGTGTTCTGTAGGGCTCTGCTTCAGGCCTGTTCTATCCTTGTGCCGGAGGCTGAATGCCCAGTGGTAGCTTAGTGGACACTTTTTCCAGTTTAGCTCATTTCAAGGAACCCCTTTCAACAGGCACAGACCCTGCCCCAATATGAGCTTTAACAGCCTGCATAATTAGTGCTCAGAATTTCACAAAAACAGCTAAAATTTAAGGGCGCAGGGGTTTGAATGTATACAGCACTTGCTAAAATGAGGGTGGGCATTTATTTTGGGGCTGCATTTAGACATGTATATGAAACCTAGATGTATAATACAAAACTATTTTTGTTACAAGTAAGAGCCTAGATATAGAGCCTCCCCACTCCAAAACTACTCTTCTATTCATGTTATAAACACCCTGAAAAAAATCCCGAAATAATCTATTGGAGCAGAACCCGAACACCAAGATCCCTCCTGCTCCCATTCAGCATCCCCATTCATAAAAATATTACTGCAATTTTTCATTTGCTCTCAGGAAAAACATTTAGGTCTATTCTGGTTACAAACTGACCAAGTTCTCTCAAAAGGAGTAGTAAAGACTCCATAGTTTCTGTTCAGACCCTCCTGAAAGGTCTACAAGTTAAAGTGCTCCATCTGTGGGGGGCCAACACTCCCAGAGAGATCACCAGGCATGTACTTCAGTGAGCACCTCGTAGCCAACCAGTCAACTCAGAAAACAGGATGTCCAGCAGGATCACTTTATGC
This sequence comes from Monarcha castaneiventris obscurior, assembly GCA_026261815.1. Lineage (NCBI taxonomy): Eukaryota > Metazoa > Chordata > Aves > Passeriformes > Monarchidae > Monarcha > Monarcha castaneiventris. The sequence continues at coordinate 7,055,442 of JAMPIT010000472.1, forward strand.
ACTCAGGGAAGACTCTGGCTGAACCTGTGGCAACTAAGCAGGCTAGGCTGGGTTTCTGTAGTAACTTCTTTTTGAAGTGACTAAATGATTTATGGAATCCATGTGTTTGCAAGGAATAGGCCTATAAATATTTGCAATACGGTCACACTCTTCAAATTGTAACTGATAATCTAATCCTAACAGACAACAACTGCTTTCTCAGAAGGCTTCCCCATTCTCAATTCCCAGTCCTTAGGACATCTGCAAGACTGGACCCACAGCTCAAGTTTTGTAACACACACGCAGGATTGCCAACCTTTACATTTACCACTTCTGGGCTAATATCACTTTGACAATATAGCTGTAAAACAGTTAAGCAGCTTAGCTGTAGTTAAGACTATAATGAACAGAAGACACAGTAGACTGAAGATGTCACTAACCATCTTGCGAATTGGAACATTTTAACCAACGGGTCTGCAATAACTTCAAGAGAAGCTGAAGGCTTTTATCTGTTTTCAGTGTTGGTATGTAAGCATTACTGCCAAGTTTCATCAAGACATCCAGAAGAGGGTTCAAGAAAGCCTCTAGTTCAATCCACTCTATGTTGCTTTTTCCACTACACAAAAACAAAAATTAAAAAGAAAGTCTTCTTCTGAGTATCTGCCTTAAGTGCTGAAGGTACTTATGGAAATAAATAGGACACGTTTCCAAGACACTTAAGTATCTTTAGAATGTTACCCAGTATGTCTGCAGCAACAGCTGGACAAGGCCTAAGGAATGATCAGGCTGATCGAAAGTCTACAGAGAAAAGAGGACAGCTTCCCAACTTCATCAGGCTTCTACTGGATCCTTCAGGAGTGAGGGGATTGAAAAAGAGAGAAATGTAAAAAATAAGGTATTTCATACTTACCTGTATTTATTCTTCATCTGCTCCACGTCAGCAGCCAACAGAATCATTGTGGAGACAAGCTTTGCTTCAAACCAGTCAGGCATAAAGCAATTTTCTCCTGATTAAAGATATTTTAAGGTTTCCACAGTAACTAAAAAATACCTTCGTATTAATTTCTAAAACTTCTGGTTTTGTAACTTATTTTAATAAATTAATAGCACAAAAACAATTCAAGCTAACATGAGTATTACAACTAACTTTTTGTATTCTTTATCTAGATATAAATTAAACTCAAACACAATTGGCCTTTATGCTCAAATAAACTCTAAGCAATGTGTTATGTAGTATTATGTTACATAGCAGCTCACAACAGACTCTTCCATTGCTTTTAAAAATACATTAGCATATTCAAATGAATTTCATGAAGAACATAATTCCACTATGCTTTATCAGAATTATCAGCTGTGATTTTGACCACAGAAGTTACATTAAGAACTAAAACTGTTCTGTAAAAAGGAAATTTTAAAAAAACAGTGAAGTTTCTCTTTTCATCAGTCTTTGATGAAGAACTACATCATCATAGTTATAAAATTGTTTCTTAAATAGCAGTACAGAAGTTAGTTTTAAGGGTTTTTTTAACTAGTATGTTTCTGGCTTTGGAAATTCAGAAAGAAAAACACACTTTGGAGGTCAAATTCAAGCAGTTGGACATGGTTCTTTTTTTTCCCCTCTGAAGAGCTACTTATTAGTTAAGTTTCATACAAAAACAGAATTAAAAACATCACTTTTTATAAGTGAAATGCAGATGGTTGCCATGGAATTGCAGATAATACAGACCAAGGACTAAACAAACATTTCAGGAAGAAGATCTGCCAAAACTTTTAGCAAATTTACCTTGGAGTATCAACAGAGAGAATTTGCATGCAAGTTCTCTAAGAATAAGACAATCACGTGGAGTTTCCTGGTCTGCAGGAATCTTCTGAAGCTATTTATCATTAGCAAATTCTGACCCAGCTTTTTTATCTCCTATACGTCTAACACTTTAAATATTCAGTTTTGACTTCTGACAATATAAAACTATAAAATTCACTATGATTGTGAATGCCACACAAAAGCTGAAGTATTTTAAAAAAATCAATTTGCCATTCCTTTCAGTGTGTCTGAAAGAAGACATTAACCTGATGTTGCAATCACTTAAAATGTATCAGTGAACAAAAAGGCCCTTTGGAATTTATCTGCACATTTATGCAGCCTACAGAGCACCTTCCTTGGTTGTAACACGTGGCAGCTCACCTGCTGCAAGCTGTCCAAGATCGAAAGAATGTAACAACACAGGAAGGTGTGCAAGGAGCTGTTGACAAGCTGCCTCACTCTACAGCCTCTCTCTCTATAAAAATACTTGGTCACTTTACAAAGCTCTGCTGAGAAAGGTGACAGAACCGGTGTGTGTTCATATTCCCTTGCGCTTTCCTCCACCTCCACATTCCAGCAATTTCAGACACCATCAAAAGAGTGACAAAATAAATCCAATGGACAAGTATCAGGGCGGCATTAAAACTGAATATTAAGACTTAATGTTCAATGAATACTGCAGGACTAATTTAGGGAGGAAAGCTGGAATTAAAAATTAAGGCTCAAACTTAAGAATTGTCAATACACAGGTTGGGCAGAACTGGAACAGGTACAATATAAAAAAACCAAACAACTTCCCTAAAATCCAAGAGATTGTTATAATTTCTTTTTTAATTATCTTAAAGATAGTGTTCTTTATTAATACACATTTAACTTACTTTCAGATGCAGGTGTCCTAAGGTACTCTCCCACAAGACTGCGCACATATTGACATAACGACGATGTCTCCTGACGTTCAGAATCAGAGGTTACAGACTTCCTGAAGCACCTGTCATTCACTTGCAACCAACTGCAAAGCTGAATTAAGAACAGTTGTTACCCCTTGACCACATCTGGCAGCGGTGCACTGACATCCCAGACTGAACAGCAGCACACCAGAGCCCTGTTAAACACAAACTCTTACATCAGGAAATCCACACACTGCGAGAGGTGCTCACCACAGCTACCTGGAGCCTCAGCAGACTGCTCCCTTCTAACTACCCACAGAGGGTAAAACTCAGAGCACCCCCAAAAAAATCAGTGGTACCAATATAAGAAAAACAACAACTTTTAGAATTAAGCAAGACTGGTAAAAATTCCTTATCTCAAAAGGGCTTCTTCCAATCTAGTGTTGTCTAGTGAGACCAGCATTTTGGTTTTTTTAACTTGTATGCCAAAAATTAATGGATCAAGATGAAATGTAGAGTATACATAACAAGAAGACACTATGCAAAAAATCACTTTATCATTATATGGCTGTACAATAACCAAACGTTATGGCTACATGATCAGCTGGCTCCAGTAAGTACTATATTAAAAATGATTTCATTTCTTAATTTTTATTCACAGCATTTTACATCTCACAAGGACATAAAATACATATCCTGTGAAAAGTTATGATTTACAATCTCACTTTACATGGTATGCACATTCCTCCCTTTGAGATTATCCTGCTATTTCTACCAGTGATGGGTTTGATGAACATAAAACCAGCTTCAGTTCTCACCTCTGTCCACAACAAAGTATCTCTCCTCAGGGACTCCTCTGGTCTAAGGGACAGAAGAAAGCTTGAAACTTCTGGGAAGGACACTTTCTCCTGAAGAAATTAATCAAAATACAATAGCTGCCAACATAATAGACAACAAATAATAACTATATGACAACTCAGGAAGTTTGCCTTTATCTGGCAAGTTCCAGAAAAAGAAATTTACTTTTTCCTTTTCATGGTGCAGACTCATTTCTGCTTCTCTGGGACCAACTTATCTGTACCAAGGAACAAAACTTAATTTCCCAAGTATTAAAGCCTATCTGAAAATAAATTAATGACTGTACGAATAGTGCTATTCACTGATGCCACCATTTAAATTAATGTAGATAAATGATTAACAGTCACTCATAAGTACTATTTCTGCATTTCTAGAAAGAAATTTAGACAGGTTTACAGCCATAACACATAACACAGAAGACTGCTTATTCAGAAAGCAAGATATAAAACAAACAAAACATGAATACTTCGATTACTGAATAACTACGGTCCTGCTATTTCAACACTAATGGCAGTTTATCAGTCTGGTATCATGAATACTTTTATTATTAGGTACTACAGGAAAGTCTATTTAGTTTCTATCTGTTAAAACCTGAGTTTATACAGTAGATATGGGATAATATCCTGTTATGATAACTAGCACATGAAGAGCCCACGATAAAATATCAACTAATAAAAGCTAATGAAAAAAAATACCTCTTATGAAAACCAAAGGTAACAGAAGCATACCATACTTACATAGCACAATTTAAATAGTCACTAAAAAAATTGCAAATCCAGCAAAATCAGTATAAATACTGTATTTTAGTATAAAAATTTGTAAAATTTTTATACTAAAATTTGTAGCAATTTTTGGAATACTGTTTACCCTGTAAAAGTGTTACTGTATTTCTATTAAATCAGGGAAGAAGAAAAAAATAAAACAAAACACAAAATCCCAAACTGACCACATCTGTCAAATGCATAGCTGTTTGAAGAAGATAGCACTGAGCAGCTCCACGCAACAAAATCTGATGTGTAATCATAGTACACTGGAGGACATCTCTGCAAAGAGGAAAAATACACACTGCATAAAACACACACTTAGAAAATGTAAACATTTTCACATGTTTTCTAATTAGTAACCATTTAAAATACGTTAGGTTGCATGTAACAGACCTATTAAGTATGACATAAACACCACCTGATCAGACCACAAAAAATCCAGAACCAAGACTACTGTTACATGTACTTTCAAAAACTGATAACAAAACCTGGATGAGCATAAACCTGACAAAATAAAAAGGGGAGAAGAAAGAACAAAAACCAAAACTAAGGGAACAACCCCCACAATCATATCAGTTTAAAGTGATAATTTAATTCTATCGGTAATGAATATACAAATGTTTGCCATCAAACTCTCACTCAAGCATACAACTGAAAGGAACTTTCAGTGATCTTTTATCAGCAAAGAGATGTCCAACATTTTTCTTTATTTTTGTAAACTGCTTCTATCCAGTACTCCTTCAACCACCAGTAAGATTTTCTTCAAAAGCTCAGATTTGATCATTATGTAATGACAATTGATTTGTAGTGGCTCTAGGAAGTGAAAGCAGACACTTAGGAAATACCAATGTGATTAAGGTCAATAGTGAGGCCAAGAACTTTGACCTAGCCTTTTATTTAGAAATCTTTCAGCTTCCAGCATTGTGGGCAGTGGCTATACCCCTGATATAGCCTCAACTGCTATTAAACCAGGCTGTAATGTAACTAGAAGAAAAGGAAGAAGTGCGATATATATAAACCAGGAAGTGTAAAAGACCAGGGAAAAAATATTCTAAAAAAGTAGAAATTATCAAGATCTAAAATGCAAAAAATCATTTTTTTTTTAAATTCACACAGAGATATAAATACACTCATTGCTGAATTGCTTTCCTCTGAAAATTAGACATTAAGGAGACAGAACCTTCCATTCCCATGCACAACCATCCCCTCAGAAGTAACAAACATGAATCAAATCCTGGCTCTCCAGACTGTCAGCACAATTCTTTAGAAAAAGGCTGTAAGAACACAATGCAGTGTATATTTACCTTAAAGCATGAAGTCCTTCAGCACCAAGTACTTTACATGCAGGGATAGATGCCAAAGCCATAGAAAGAAACAGAATAGGAACAGCACACCAGTGCCTACTTGTCATCTTCTGAATAAATTTTAACAGGAAGCTACCTTAAAATAAAAGTAAACAAAACAACCCAGAGTGATTTAGTGTTCTCCAATGCATTCAAATAACATGGACTCCAGCAGAAGAGTGTTATAATAATTTCTGACAATTAAAGACAACAGAATAATTTCCTAATTATTTCAGTGAAAAAATTACATTCCAAAGAAGTCTGTCAGTAAGGTGATATGATTCAGCAATAACTGGAAATAAACCTTATTTTGAGTTTGGCAATCTGCACTAATCACAATGTTCAGGAATTGAATTTTAATTCTTGATTGTTTTAGAGTACAAATCATTTTTCTAAGTTTCACCTTCATGCCTTTTTTAAGTTGCTATTCAGTTTGTGAGATGGCTGACCATAGTAATTCATCCAGTTTAATGGATGCTGGAATGGGCAAAGCAATCCTTAGCAAGCTATCATGTGTACAGTTTCTGGAAGCAGGCTACCCATCTCAGGACTCCCGATCACACACCGTCCCACTTAGTGACAAAATATATGCCTTGGGACATGACACAGAAACAGGGCACCTATGGCATTACAAATATATAAGGTGTTTCCTACCAGACTATACCTGTACATACAGGATGCTGAAGAGAGCTGATTCTACCCTTATTTGATCCAATTAGACCAGGTATTAAATCCTGGTTGCCTTCGTGTCAGCCTGCACTAGCATCAAAATTTGAAACAGTCTCAGAGATCTTTCCCCAGCAAACCTCACAATAAAAGAATCCTTACTCTGTTTCAACACTTGGACTGGCTCTTTTGAACATGTCACTACACAAGTCATGACTAAAAAAGTCTGTCAGATAAAGAAAAAAGAATCTGCAAGTACAGTTCACTTCAGATCTTAGGAACTTGTTTGGGCTTTTTATTTTTCCATTAATAAAAAGCAAATCTGCTTCATTTTGCCCCCAGAACAATTTTGTAGCTTAGTATGGCAGGATCCCTTAGAGTGCCTCAAGGCCTTTTCTCTGGAAACTCCACTGTCAGGACAACTACTCCTTTTTTTCTCTCAAGTAAATGCTTACATGACATACAGGAAATGGCTCCATAGCTTTCATTTGGTTTCCTTATTTAAAAAAAGATAAAGGGGAGACTGAAACATACCTTTTTCTTCTTCTGGAAGAAGAGTAAGGTAAGTAGCCAAAAACTTCTGTAACCTCATTCCCAAAGGAGGACAGGCTCCTATTGATTGACCTGGTGTCCTGTTGGGTTTTAAAACAGGTTTTGGCACAACTGGCATGTTAACAGCTATAGGATTAGATGTAACAGATTTAATCTAAAATCAAACAGATTTAGAATGTTTAGAATTGGTCCTAAACAAAAACAAAGTGTCATTCAGTGGCACTCCGTGAGACCAATACAAACAACCTATGTCTCATGAGAAGCCTCAGGATCCTGGCTATTAAAGATTAGCATCAGTAAAGAGACTCTATAGCTTTCCCTCAGCTGGACATTAACTGTAACAACTTTGTATATTCTTGGTATACTCAAATATGCACCCTCCTCTACACATGCCAACATGTTTCACCAGAAACACAGAAGCTAAGAGAGAAGTTAACAAGATTATGGAATATTGATTCAACACAGCTCTACACACACACTGAAACAACTTGGCACTTGCTTCACCTTCTGAATTCCCATCTCAGCATGTCCATGGAAAGATACTGCAACCAGCTGAGATGAGAAATGCAGAAATGCTGCAAGTGCCTGTGGAGGTCACATTTGTCCTGCCATATTTTGGATTATTTTGACTACACTTTATCCATAATCACCTAATCCACACTATCACCAGTGACAGTCAGTTTTATCCCCCAAAAATAAACATATATTAATCCATTGAACTCTTTGTTTCATGGCCTTCCCCCACTAGGTTAAGACTGTGACCATCAGTTCGACCAAGGGGCATTGAAAATTGCAACAAATCAAGTCTTGTCCCTGGATCCATGGATGGTGATATCTTTCCTCTCCACCATCTACTCTTACCTTCTCTTTCTTTTCATTATATGTATTTTATACATTTACATTGCTATATTTCTACAGATGACAACCAAAATGGCCACATACCTCCTTTTCATTGAGCCCAAACTGTTCTGAAATAAACCTGCCATCCATAAATACACAGGTCATTCACTCTAATCCACTCCAAGGGTTCTATTAACAAGAACCTCAGTTACCCTGCGTCATAACAAAAGTGCATTTAGCACTTTAATCCTCTCTCAATACTCTCCATGCAACTAGCATGAAGGACTGAATGCCATCCATCACTACAATGAATGTGTTGCAACCTGAAACTCTTCAAACTTTCCTCTGTTCTTTACATATTTACACCACGAGGATCAATGTCATCTGCCAACCACAGTCTCCTGCAAAAACCCACTTCCAGCACCTATGAATCAGGAACAACTAGAGCAGTCTGTGTGGCAAGAAAATGAGAAGATAAAAAAGTACTTCACTAAGTGATTAATTTATCATATCTCACTTCCAGATTAATGTTTCAAAACAAGATACACTACAGGAGCTTGAGGCCTCCTTTGTTGCTATTACTCAGATTAAATTGTACATACTTCACTTGTTCACAGCCACCCACCTTTCCTGAAAAACTCTACCTGTCAGTAAGTTCAGCAGCACCATTTATTTCATTGATGTGTTTTCCTTAGCTAAGATTTTACCCACACACTTAAACCAGTATTATTAGAACCCATTTGCATCAATCAAGAAATGAAATAAATGATTAATTAAACCAGTGGTTTACCTGCTGTAGAGGGAACTTTCTGAGAGGGCATCCATTAGTGGTCCAATAACAAACTAAAAAAAGGAAACAAGAACAATGGCTAAATGTACATTTCCAAGGCACTGTTACATAGAAGGTAACTAGACTTACTTCACCAGACTTTAAAGGACAGAGCCAGGAATCAGAGAATATTCTTGTTAGTAGTAAATAATAGAAGCAAAAAAAGGAAGAAACTAAAGAGAAGGGTGACCAGGAAAGTAAACAAGGAATGAGATTTTCCCACTAGATACATTTCACAGAGCACCGTGAAAGATACAGGCAAATAAGAAATCTTTTTGGGAAACAGATAGAAAAAATAGATTTAAACATGAAAAAAAAGAATGAAGAACCAACACAGGTAAAAACATTTAGGTTGCTTATTAAGGTTGACTTTATTTCAAGTTACTCATCAAGAGGCTGACTTAATTTGTAAAAGTCAGGAATGTTAACCTCTGAGGGGAAAGCTCCTGTGAAGAATAAATAGTAGAATGCAGATCATTCCTTACTAAAGTGTAGGCTGGTTGGACAGTCAATACACATGTGATAGTAATAAAAAAAAGAACTTTAAGCCTTAATGTTTCTTCCCACATAGAGAATATTTTAAAATGTGGGGATTTTATGTAATACAGTGATACACTGATTATACTACAGAGACAGAATGTGCCCAATTCCAACTACTGAAGCAATTAGCGTTAAGATCTATTAGAAATTAGAACACTTGTTTGTTCAGGCAAGTAACAGTAACACCCTTACCTCTGAGAAACCAAGTGAATTTGGAAGATGCTTTGTTTCATAAAGCTCTAGAAAATGAAGAATGCCTTCCTTTGTCAATGTTTTATTCTCACTCTCAAACATTCGTCTATAAATGCACATATGCCACGATGGGTGAAACAGCCAACAACCTGTTACAAAAAGAAATTCGTCTAAACTGACACAGAAATGACAGTGATACACTAGCACATAACACAATGACATTAGAGTCCATGCACAGGACATTTCAAAAATGTGACTATTGCTATTAGTTTAATAAAGACACCCCGATAAATAAAATTTTAAAAATTAATAGTTTTCTAAAGTTCCTCTCTATTTTATTAGTTACAAATTAAAATTACTAAAAAGTGCAAATGCCACACATCCTTCTTTCTGCAACTCTACTATATACCAATGTATTTGCAGGCAAAAGTTTCACATTAATGGTCTTTCTGCTTTACCAGTCTCTAACATCTTGCACTACCTAATTACATGTGCTCACATACCCTAGACACACTGTCTCAGCACTTAATTTATTTATTCTCTCCTCACTTCTAATAAGTTGGGCTGGGGGGGAGGGTTTCCCCTTTTACAAAGGTGTGCAGGTGACTTGGCTTCTACAACCCCAAAAATCTCTGGCTTTGTTTTATTTTCACATTGTCTTAAGTAAAGCAAAACACAATGTAAAATGACCATTTATTTGGCTTTGCTGGCAGGAAAATAGTATTTTAAGACAATATAGTAAGCAACAAATATATGGTCAGATTTCCTCTCCGAGCAGAGTGGCCACTGGCTATGCATGTTTGACAACCTATGCATAGAGCAGACCCACAAAAACTGCAACAGCCACCCAGGAAACACCTAATTTGAGAAATAAAACACTACAAAAAGCTGCTACTAAAACAGAAGAAGAAAACATAAGAGTGTAACTTAACTGATTAATATTTAAGAGCTCAAATAGAAAAAGTTCCATCTTACCTTTATCCCCTGATATGGCAAGCTCGTATAAACTGTTTAGTTTTGGCAATACTGGCTTTATAACGTGGATCTGAAATGCAAATCAGATGTAAATAGTTTATATCTCAAACACAGGAGCTGTCAGTTACTCGGACTAGAATTTACTATCAATAACATTAATACAGCAATTGACAAGAGAAGTACATTTAAATAAAACCTGCAATGCCTGTGGTATGCAACACTCAGCTGCAGTTTAGCACTGAAGAAAAACTGATACATCAATGCTACTGTATTTTAAGAATGATACTTAGTAATAACCATTCCATTCCTCAAAAGTAAAACAGCACAAATATCTAAAATTAAGCATTTAAATAAATACTTTTTCAGTTACAGGACTGATGGACAAATAACAAAAAATAACTACAGGGAGGTGGGTACACTACTAACGGTTAATGCCACAATACCATACAATTATGGAAGCCTCAAGTCAACAGGAATCTTTCCCCCAAAAAACTGTTTTAATCCACGGCCACAGGTACTTCACCATACAGATATAGTCCCCTCTACCAAAGAGAAGTTATTAAGTGCAATCACTGGATTTTTCACTAAGCTGGTCACCTTGGTCTTGCAATTAGCTGCACCCCAGGTTTTTGTCACTGCATTAACAAGATGTATTTCGATGAGAGTTCTGGATTTACTCCCAATTAATGAAAACATGCTGTGTTTTAAGATAATATTCCAGTTAACACTGACTTAGATACCCTCAATTACCAACAATGGGAATACTCTGCCCTACAGAAACATCCACATATGGCACAAGTGAGACAGCATGTCTATCTAGGATGGGCACAGATTTTACGGCGCTCCTACCTGGTTTCCTTCCAAAGTTTCCATTATCAAAATATAAGTTTCCCAAAACTGCAGGAGTTGCGCGTTCTTCTCAGCAGACCACCAAAACAGACTCGGTTCTAAGGAAAAAAAAAAAAAAAAGGTGAAGACACCCGTTTCTGGCGGCTCCGCACCCCGGGCCGCGGGTTTAAAACTCTTAAAAATGAGATACTAATTATTAATGTGAATGCTTTTCACATCCATCTCCTACTAACAATCTCAATGGAATGACTCAGTTGAACATTGCTTAGTGAGACGATCCATTTGTCATACTTCTGTAATTTTTTTATCCATTGGTAAAGTTTCCCAAGACCTAGCCGGCAATAAGATAGCAAAGAAATTGCCCAAGGCATCCCCTTAAAGAAGGCCCCTCCCTCCGTGCCTCCCTCCGTGCCGGCCGTACCGTGTCCCCGGTCCGGGGGGCAGCGCAGCTCGGCGCGCTGGCCGCCGCTCAGGTCCAGCGCTCGCTTCAGCAGGTAGCGGGCCCGCTTGCGGCTCAGCCCGTCCCGCTCCGTCAGCCCGTCCTGCACCAGCCGCCAGAACCGCGGGCACAGCCGCGCGTCCAGCCCCGGCCCGGCGGGGCCCCGCGGCAGCACCGCGTCCGCCAGGGCGCTCAGCGCCAGCAGCGCCCGCCCGGCCCGCGCCGCCCCGCCCGCGCCCAGCAGCCCCTCCCACACGCGGGGCAGCGCCGCGCGGTTCCCGCCCAGCGCCGGCAGCAGCCGCCCGGCCACCAGCGCCGCCGCCGCCTCGCCCTCGCCCTCCTCCCGCACCAGCGCCAGCGCCGCCGCCACGCACCGCGACAGCAGCTCGGGCTCCTCCAGCCGCGGCGCCGCCGCCGCCAGCGCCTCCACCGCCGCCTCCTCCGCGCCCGCCCCGCCGCCCGCCGCCAGCTCGGCCAGCGCGTCGCGGGCGAGGCGCGCTGCCAGCGGCGGCCCGCAGAGCTGCACGCAGTGCCGCAGCGCGCCCCGCGCCGCCCGCGCCCGCTCCCCGCCGCCCGCCGCGCCTTCCCCGCCCCGCAGCAGCGGCCGGCACCGCTCCAGCGCCACCTCCCAGGCCGCCCGCCGCAGCGCCTCCGCCTCGGCCGCCGCCGCCGGCCCGCCCGCCGCCAGGCGCTGCAGCAGCAGGCGCAGCGCCTCCGCACGCTCGGCGGAGAGCGGCGCGCTGAGCGCCCGCAGCAGCGCGGCGCGGTCCCCGCAGCGGGACAGCAGCGCGTCCGCCAGCACCACCTCCATGCCGGGGGGAGGCGCGGCAGCGGCGGCGGCTGCGCAGGCGGGGGCGGGCGGGGCCCAGGAGGGGCGGCGGGAGGCGAAAGAGCGGCGTGATTGACTGGTTCGGCCGCGTGTGTGCGTTTGAGGTGTTCTCCGTCTCTCGGTCAGAAGCCGCCTGCATCAATGTTTCCCAGTCGTCGTGGCTGCTAAGCACGGCCTGGCGCACCGTGTGCTCTCATGGCCCCAGCACGGCAGGCCTAGCGGAGATATCCCAGGTGCGAGCCTCTCGCTTCAGGGGGTGTAGTTCCATCCTTGTGTGCCATGGAAACTCTAGTCTTCATGTGCTCTTACAACGCCACATCAGACAGCAAATACACAAAATGCCCCGTCTCTTCCCACCTGTCCTATTCTAACCATTTATGCCAAAAGAAGTTGCTAAAACCAGTCACTGTCTTCATCACAGCGTACCCGAAGTTTGCCTGAATGCCTTGTGTCTGCCTCAGGTCAGCGGCATTCCTGGATGCTTGGCTCCGTGCTGTTGGCTTGTTCCAAAGGACTCAGGCCAGCAGCACTGAGGCTGGAGAACAATTCCTGTGCAGTTCAGTGTACCGGTGCAGCCAAAGCCTAACTCAGAAACAGGCTAAGTTCCAGAAAATGTAAATTCACTACGAAAGATTACAGTTCCCATGAAAAAAAAAATTAGGGATCACCACATCAAAAGTGGTGGCAACTACTCTCTTAGAAGTTGTGGTCATAGGAAAAGGCAAACCTGGAACCTTCTGTTCCTGTGAAAGCAACGAATAGCAAATTCCCCGTACAGCAGCTTGGATACAACGTGGTTACCAAGGGGTGTGGGCATTACCTTGGCCAACCTGTAGTTGCTTAGAGTCTAATGAAGAAGAAAGGTTTACTGCAAGTTTTCCAAGTGACGTTCCACTTAATCACTCCTCTCCAAATCACATAAGTAGTCTCTCCTTTTCCTGGCTATCCATTTTCCCCAAACGTTTTTAGAAATTTTTTTAACAATGAGAGTCTACCAACTGCAAAATGACTGAATTTTCTTATTAGAATTGAGCCTGTACTGTGACTATATATGCAATATATTCTGGAAAAAGAAGATGGAAATTAATTATTTTAAACTCACTAGCTAACACGGGTTCCGTGTGCCTTACCACTCTACATAGGTTCTGTTACACATAAATTACTGAAGCTAGTAAAAGCTCAAGAGAACAGTTCAAATGATACACTTTACTCAAATGTAAAGTAAAACTTAGTACTTTGTTTCACACACAGAAACATGGTTCATAGGACGAATTATTACAATGTATGTTAGTAAATAGGATGCTTACAGTTGAAATCTCTTACATGCCATAATATATTTTGTTTTTTCTATTTGCTCTTTAGTAATTTTTCCATTTCCACTTACAGCATGCAGTCTGATGAATTGTGGGGGTTTCCTTTATCAGGCTTGAAACAGTGCCAAGCAGGGTATCCCTTCTTATTATAGTTTTACCCTTCCCTTCCTGGCATCTGTAAGACTTAACTAAATGAGGAGTTGAAGGTCTGCACAACAACTAGCAATCAAAACAGAATTGAATATACTGCGTGTTGTTCTGAATTATTGTCTGAATTCTCCATTATTGTCTGAATTCTACTTTGCCTTTATTTTTATCGCAGTGGGATGCCAAATATAAAATCTCACTACGCCAAGTTAAACAACAGCATTTACATTTGAACTGTTCCATTGTAGATTGTCTTATCAGACAAAAGGGAGCTTGGGCTTGGGGAGCTTCCGAGTGGAACATTATGACAACAAAACAAAACAAACAAACAAAAACAAGCCAGAAAGGTGAATATGGAGTTAAGAGAGAGAAAATGATCAAGCGTTTTGTAATTTTCAGCAGTGTTTTGTAATTTTCTGATGTCAGAAACCACACCATTCACACCTTCATAACATAGTTGTTAAGTGTCTTCATGCTAGGAGCCTAACTTTGTGTTTTCCATCTCTACAACTCCAACAAAACCCCTGCCTCACCAAAGACCATGTCCTGTTCTGTTTTCTCCACTTTCCAAGCTCATCCCAACCACTTCCTGTCTTCTTCCTAAGCCAGCCCTGCTCACAGGCCCCCATCCTGCCAGCTGCAGCCACCTCTAGGATCCCAAGGCCCTTTCAGCCTAGGTTTGCTGCACCAGCCTCAGCACTCAGAACATCCCCCACCTGCCAATCTCTCAGGCACTCTGCACTCCTATTTATAAGGTATCCTGTATTCCCTGACCTCTCCAGGTCCCCTCCAAATTCAGCATACAGCCTAGATCAAAGGCTGAAATAGCTTGCAATTTTATTTTTATTTTTAGAGAGGACATTTTCTAAATAATGTATTTCTCTCATACAAGATATTCTCCCTCTATCAGATTAGTCTGTCTTAAAAATGTAAGACTAAGAGGAATTGCCTGAGGTATCAAAAGCAGTACACCACAATTGCAGACAGCCCTGAAATAAATGGCCAGTCTGAACGTGTCCCCTTCACAGGCCACTTCTATCTATAGGCCACAAAATACTTCTCAACTCCTTGTAACTCCAGATGTAGAGCTTACTTCACACTCTTCTCCCTTAACCAGGGTCTCTCTGTGTCATTTAATGCTATTACTGAGCTATGAGAGGCAGGACAAAGATGAGAATCATAATATTGTTGATTCTTATCCAAACTTTGTAACAGTGCCTTTGCTGATGGTTTGGGTTTCCAGCACATGATAACAAATTGACCAAATTTGGGCTGATTTTACAATTTAAATGCTTTACAGTAATAGTCTATTGGTTTTCATCAGGACCCATAATTCCACACCAATTTAGTAACACAAGAGGACTGATTCCTTCCTCAGACTTGTAGGTAAAAAATCAGTGCCTTTTAGTTACCTGCATTTTCTTTGGACAAATGTGTACTTGTTCTTATGTAGACACTTTCCCCTGTGATCACACAAACAGGCAATTCTGTACTAGGAAAAATTTCTGGATGATCATTCCAGTGGTTGGTTAGCTTAGAAAAGGATTTTGGACAAAACTACAGTATAAACTACAGACAATTGTATGTCTTGGAAACCCCCACTTACAGTTTTGGAAGGATGTGTTATGCTGTTGCCATAAAGCCCCTGCTGAGGTGCTGAGGCACCACAGATTATTAGAACCCAGGCCAAGTCTATGTCTTTAAAAAGTTTTGTTTCAGTGATGGTTTTAGATCACACAAAATACATTTCTTCTCATGAAAGGCCCATACTACCACTTGCATATTTACAGGTAATTCTGCACAGTTCATAAGGAGGAAGGCTCAGCTAACCCTGCAGCATGACTTTTTTCCTTACAGGAGGCTCTGGGAGTGTGTCTGTACAGTTTGAGATCTCTAGGGGGACCAGGTACGTAACACAGCCTTTTCTTTCCTCTCCCCCTGCATGCAGGAGAAGGAAATGGGAGATTTCTGAAAGAGTTATGCAGAAAATTTCCCACCACATCCCTCTCCCACCATAATGAATTAAAAGCCCAGATGTGCTCCATGCAATAAACCTTACCAGTTATTGTGGTTACGTATATCCATGTTCTGTTCTAGATTTCCTCAATGCTGTTGTGCAAAAAAATAGCAGCACACATAGGTATTACACCACTCTCACTGTGAGACAGCACTTGCCCTCCCTGCCAGGGGATAAGGAAAAAGAAATTTACAGGAGGTGAGAAAGGGAAAGAAGAAAATCACCTCATTTTTGTCAGTTTGCCCCAAAGTCCTTGAACCCTCTTGCTAAGAGAGAGAGGCAGAAGTGCTCTAACTGAAAGAGGAAATCATTGATACGCAGCTGGGAAAGCTGGTCACGACAATTTCCACAAGGTGGTTGTGCTGTTATCTCCTAATCCTCCAGTGCTTGTTTCATTTGCCTCCCCACCCCCACATTCTGGCCCTTTCACATCACAATGCAAATATGTATTAATCTTCATAATTTAAAAATGAGATTCAGCTTGTCCAACTTCAGCCAGTCCCTTCAGCCATCACCTTCTCTCCCTCCTCCCTTTCATTTCTGAACTTGCTACCCACATACAGTGAGCCTGGAGTTTGTCCTCTCCAGCATCCCAGTCAGATTTGTATATCCCAATTTGACTACACTGTCTACTGTTATTATAGTATGTCAGCTATGACTGCTCACAAGCTACCTGTTGAGTAACTAGCTCCACATTTCTATCCCCAAACTCCTTTATGAAAGATGAATAAACCCTTTATATTGCAAAATCTATCTGCAGAATTTCCCTAAAACAGGCACATTCCTATCTACTCACATACTTAAAATTGCCATCTGATCTGTTGGCGTATCACATCCACACCCCCTTTCCTGGCTTAACAAAAGCAATCTTACCCTAATTAGATATTGCTGTTGTGAAGATCTGTTTCTTAACCTGCTGTTTTGACCTTGCCACCTCTCCCTTTATGCCCCTCTGCTGGTTCCCTCTTCTGTGCTAGATCAAACACATGCTGTTTTTTTTCCTTTTCCGTTTCCAGACCCATTCGTCTATCCTTCCTCATCCTCTTATCTAATACCAAGACATTGACTTCACACTGACCTACCCAGGCTGCCAGTCTTAATTGTCCATATATTAGTCTTTCAAGTAAGACTTAATGTTTATCTCATGCTAACTCCCACCTCATTTTCCTCTACTGTACCCCAAACAACCCTTTGTTGCCACAGTGACACAAATTTTAGGCAGTGTATGGTCTGTGACCTTCTGTGATCTATGGCCTTGTATGTGGACTGATAAGCTGATCTCCTCTCTGTGTTTATCTTATCTATTCGGGCTGCATATTTTCCCTGGTGACAATTAGTACAATACCATTGGTAGAGAGTAAGGATAACACTAATTGTGATAAGTAAATAAATAAACAAACCCAGAAACCGTCAATGTGTCGAGCCACAGGGAAGACAAGCAAGAGGAGCCTAAGGTTTGTAACTGAACTTTTATGAGAAGAATAAAAGACATATATAAAGGTGCCTCATAGAGAGAAGTGCAATGAGAACTCTTTGTTGCCTTTCATACACACATACTGCCCCACATACGTCCAGAGTTGTTCAGACATTGAAGCTCATGAAGAATTAGTTCAGATCCAGCAGTGGCTCCAGATTTTTCCATCAGACCCATCTCTGAAGCACTCATAGACACGAGAGTGAAGCCTTCATGATCTCTGCAGAACAGAAGATGGTGCTGTTGTCACTGACATGTGCCTCTCGGGTTTTTTTCTGGTGAAAAGAAAGCAAGCAATAGCAAAGAAAAGGAGAGGAGAGAAACTAAAAGGAAATGTACAGGAAGAAAAGTGACTGCCATTTCTTGGATTTTTTCCACTGGAGAAATTTAGAGACTCAAAAGGAAGAATGACAAATGCACAGAAAACTGAAGGACTATCTAAAAGAGCCTATAGGAGGAGCGGAAGAGGGCAGCATAGCCCGTATGCTGGATACACTCTCCCTCATTTCCCTGAAGATACTGTAACTACGCTTAGGAAGGTGCTGAATACCGTCAGCTCCCCAGTGATTCCGTATGGAGCTGTTATTGATCGTCTGCACCTGGGAAGATCAGGGTCAGAGTGTCTCAAGCCAGGCATTTGAAAACAAAGACATCAAAAAACAGATGGAATTTTTAAAAATAGCAGCAAGTAATGGAGTGGAGAAGGAGAAAGAGCAGAATGAGGCAGGCAGTGAGGAGCTGTGACTGCAGCACGGGCCCTCTCGCACTGAATCATGGACTGCACGCTTCCAGCCTTATCAGGGCTGTGCTACATGGCTTCCTTTCTTTATCTGCATGGGGAAAAAAGAGCACAGGAAAGGAACAGCAAGGTATCTTTAGGACACTGCTGTTAGTGTTGTGCTGTGAGACTGTGCACATCTGTGTAAGAGATTCCAGCGTGAAATTCTTCTTTGACTGAGCAGGACAGCTACATTCACCAGAAACACTACGATATTCCTGGGCTTTTTAGGATGTTTACTTTAAAAATAAAGCTAGAGTTCTGCTGTTGTAATGCTGTAAACATCCTGTGTTCAGAAGCAGCATTTAAAGGCAGCTGATGAAAAGCAGTTGTGTCCAATTAAACATTCCTAATGATGGGAAGTTACAAATCTACTGTGTGGTTTGTCATTGTAAGTTGCAGAGGGGAAGTTAAGCTGGTAAATCTCTCCATTTATGCTGAGTACCGTGGAATGGTCAGGAAAAGATGAATTAGGAAAAAGAATTAGATATAATCCTTTGCCATCTGTTTTTATTTTGAAAACCTACTTGACAGGATACTACTGAAATCTGCAGACATTTTTTATCTGCTTCATGTAGCTGAAGAGCATTTGCTGTACAGACTGGAATTAAAATGCTTCCCAAATAATCGTAAGCCATCCCAGTTATTGTCCCTGTTTGCTTTCCTTAAAAAAACCTCACCAAACACTTATGATTTTTGCTTCAGCTGTAGGCTGCACCACTAAATTTTGACCTCTCCGCTTCACTAGGACTCAGAGCTGGGTGTTAAAGACTAAATAGATTTCACCACTGGTTTTACAGGGAAGCAAAAGGGCTGTTGAAATGTATGTAATACATTCTTCTCCAACTTTCAGCCTGAAAAGCATACGTAGATCTGGAAGAAATGTGACAATCAGGAGAATGTCCATATGGTATCACAGTTTCTCCATAGCAGTTTTTGTCTATAGGTCTTCATCTAGCAAATCATGTAAACACGAGCTTATCCCTAAGCACACGCCTGAGTATTTTGCTGCCTCTGGATTTTATTGTGCAGAGGATTCTACTGATAATGAACCAGATAAGAGGATCTACTACAGTGGGGAAAATACACTGTAGCTTCTGCATGAAAATTTACCAGCTGCAACCCTGGGAGCCTTTAGTCTTTTTAAAGCCCTGATGTTATTACAACAGGAAGGGGGATTAAAAAAACCCCCAAATATAACCAAAGCACACCACAAGGACCAATCTGGTTCTTACTTACTTTCTTGGGAATACAGCAAGATGCCCCCTTGGGTATTTTTTTTGGGTTTTTTTAGCAGGGAGGGAGGGAGGGAAGGAGGAAGGAATAGAGGACAGAGGCAGGGAGGAAGCTTTCACTTTATTTCCAACTCCTACGTAGTTTTCTTTGCAAAGGCAAAGGTTTGTATGCCAGTGTCTTTTCAGAATGCATGATATGAAGAGCTTTGTAGCTCCTTGGCTTCAGAAAATAAAGCATTGATGATTAGCTTTTCAGAGATGAGCTAATTTGTCCCTTCTGGAAGCATAGAGATAGCCTGCTAGGTACAAAGAAGTTATCTTTGGTTTTCAGATCAGTGGAGGAATTCATCAGGCACAGGCTGAGACCAAGGTTATTTCCTTAGTGGGAATTCAGACTATGAAAGGCCCACACCACTGCTGCTCCCATCTCTTACAGTCTTTCACATCAATGGGGAGCAAGGGAAAACAGCTTTAAAATATTCTCCTTCATCTTCCAGAGTACTTTAGATTACACTGGTTTAACTAACCTCACAAGGAAAAAAGCGTGAATCTGTTGTGCTAAGATGTAATTTTCACTTTTTGACTTGTGCGTCTCACTTCAGAGAACTTCTTCCAATTTTCTTTTGAGTTTCCCATGCTAAAAATAAAGACACAGAACAAATCAGTTCAGTTTAGCTGAGAACAGCAGTTTTGGGAGCATTAGGCAAGAAGAAGCTCTAGTGTTTTCAAAACAGCTCCTAATGCTGTCGTCTTTAATGGGGATGGCTAATCCTCCTTGTTTTCTCATATTCCCAATGATTCTCTCTAAGTGGAAGCCTGCCAGTTATTCTGCAAAACTCCTGACTCATTCCAACATCATTTAGGGCCTTCCTAATTGATTGTAGGATATGTTCAAAGTCAGAGGAGGGCTCTTGTTTGATGCTGTAAAAGGTTTGCCAAAAGGTTACAATCTCTTCAGTTTCTGTAATGTACTTTAAAGATACTGGGATCAAAGGAAAAGCCTCCAGATCAGCTAATTTTTAGAAATACCTCACTTTTACAATTTTATTGTAAAGACAGTGGGTGTTTCTTAAAATATTTTTCAATTATTAATTAATTAATTGACCTGGGTCTTGCAGGTTAATTAATCAGTAAAGAACCCTTTACTTTGGGTTCTTTTCCTGCTGCCCACACAGGAACAGTAAAAAGAGGCACTTGTCATATTGCCACAACATTTCTTTTTTCCTTCACCCCGTAAATCTCAATCTTGTAAAAAATTAGAATAGTAGTCTTTTACACATTTATGAGGTCTTCCATTGAAGTCCATTTGAAGCATTTTATAGACGATAATGTATGAAGCCTCAAAGCACACTGCTGAGGTATTTATTACCACGTTTTCACACTCAGGAGAATGTATCACAATAATCACACAACTTCAAGACCACAATAAGTAGTCGTCAGGTTTTGGGCAAAAGAAATACTTTAATGGAACCCAGTATTCAGAAGCTGAAACATTTTATAAAAGTGTGGCTCTCCTCTAGTAGCTGCCCAAAAATGAAGGCATCCAAAATAACTCTCCTTCTTCAAGAATCTTGACATTAAGATGTTTTCTTCGACCTCCGCCTCCTGTCACTGCATCTAATTAGTTCTTTTTTTTAAATCGTGTTGCATAATTCTGAAACTTTCCACTGTAGAGGCATAACACTACATTGTGAAAACTGCTTTCTTCAAAAAAAAAAAAAAAAAAGATGTCCTTTTCCAGAAGCATTTGGCCTTAGCCTAGACCCCTTCTGGTTTCATTGAAATTACTGAATATACATGAATGCTGAGCAAAGCCATGTCTTTGGAGGTTTTGCAATCCTTTCCAGGGGAAACTGGTTTTATAATACATGCTCATATTGGAGTTACATTTGTAAGCCCACTCTAGGGATCTTTGACCATCTGTGCTTTAAAAAACACGGTGTTTTCAGATCATGGTGCAAAGTTTTCCTCACACAAACTCCCAGCTTTTGGTTAGCTCTGCAAGGAAGTTCTCAGACAAACTATCATAATACCTGTTCTAGATTTAGCATCATTACTAAGCCAAAATGCATATTTCTTCTTTATCTTTAACATGAGATCCTCTCACATACCCAAAAGGTATATAGTTTTTGACAGTAAATGTAGAAATGCTGCCTAGTTCTATATTCTGGACTGTAAGGCATTCTAAAATGTGCTGCAACTAAGAAAAACAAGTCTAAAAATAACACAGAGGTGTGTGTATGTTTGACTTTGTGTGTGGAAGGGGAATACAGCATTTCTCATCTCTTGATAATTCTATGTAAATGTTCTCAGTTTATATTATGGAAATACTTTCTCCACCTAAACAGCACTGAGGCAGATTCATCCTGGACTCTTAAAAAAAGGAATATTTGTGTAGATTCTAATTTGTGAATCACTGTTAATAAATAACTTGTTGCAGGAGATACTTGGTTAGTCATTGCTTATGATATGAAGTCCAAGCCAAAATCCTGCTCATCCTGTTCAGCTCTGTAATACAGAATTAAACCAGAGTCTATTAGATACAGGAAACAACCTACTTTTGTCAGCAAAATGCTCTTTCACTTTAAAAATAAAATTAACCCGAAATGATTTTTTTTAATCTTTACAAAATCAGAGCAAACCTTTCCTTTTTCTTAAAAAAACCTCATTTGGCAATAAATACTTTGGTATTTATGAATAATGGTAAGACACATTTCAGTAAGGATTAGCAATACTGCTTTTTTCAGGGCCTCATAAGTGACAAAATAAACATGAGAGATGAAGGATAGGGGGAAGATTAAAATAAGTAATGCTCTTAGAAAAGAACCTGACTTTTAACTCCTGCAATAGCAATGGAAGCCCAGCAGATGGCGAAAGGAGACCACACTGTTAAAGGAGAGCTCTTGGCATTGTGCTCGTTATTAGCCCTTAAAGGAAGTTACTGACTTATTTTTCATAATGCCATCTAAGTGTTTAAAACGGAAATAGGACCGCAATTGTTTTGGCTATGCATTTTTTTGTCCAAAAATCTCAGGATTTTGACCAACATGGCAAATGTATTCTTTTTCACTATGGAGTTGAGGCTTTGTTTTAAAGCCAGTGACATCAATGACAGTAAAAAAAAAATCACTTAACCAATAAAAATACTGCTGGCTGCCTTTATTTTGTGTTGCGGAGGTATTGTATTTTATTTGTCTTGGCTTTTTGTTTGTTTTCTTCTTTTGGGGGTTTCGGAGGCGGGGGGGGAGCAGAATTTTTGTTTTGCCAGCATTTTGATTTATTATTCAGGTGCTGTTGGAGATCATATCTGCATTACCCAAAGCCATGACAAGAAGAAAAAGACATTACACTTTTCAGACCATATTTGCACTCTGAGTGACAAGACCCTGCAGAGCTCCCTATCTGCGGCAGCTTTCTGTCATGAGTGCCAGTGAAGACCTGGAATCCAGCAATATGTCTGCTCTAATCCTAAGAAATGTACAATTGGAGGCTGACATCTTGTTTTATCTGGTTCATTCTTTAAATATTCTCTCTCCCTCTCTAACTTCTATGTCTGTATTATGTCATATCAAGATAGACATTAAACACCTGAGAGACGATCCAGATCAAAGGCACCCCGATTTTTCTCTGTAAAGGATCAACTGTTATATAAAAACTATCAGTGTTACTGCAATTTTGGTGACACTTTCAGTAATTAGAATGGGCTTCAGAAATGTGAGGACAGAAATGCTTGCAATAGGGAACCCCATTTTGCAGTGTTAGAGCAGAAGCACTGGATGACAGGCGGTAGCTCTGAAGTGACAGCATGACACACCTCTTCCTACTCATCATTTTGGCACCTAAATCCCACAAGCACCCCAAGCATTTCTTGGGCTTAGCAGAAGACTCATAAAAATACATTCCCCAAATAGTTTTCAAACACTTAGGCTTATTTTATTACAGCAGGTAGAAAATAAAACTGTTTAGACCCTTTTTTCATTAGTGGGCATCCTATCATTTTTGGGGGGCACAGGGGAGAGGGCATGTATCTCTTGCTGAGTGACTCTAAGTGGGATTATTTTGGGGGGTATCTTTTGCAGGCTTGGTGGCCGTGCCCAGGGAGCACCCAGTGCTCAAGCTTTAACAGGCTGCTGTAGGCACACTGTCTTTTATGGTCTTCAGAATGAGCAGCAGTTGTTTATTCCTGCCCTCAGTACAGTTCCCTAAAATGATGTGTTTGTAAGGCGGACTCCCAGGGCCCCCAAAAATGTCATTCCTCCTGCCCTCTGCAGCAGGCAGGGAAGCCTGACTGGCCAGGGCTGTGCTCCCCTAGGGGCTGGGGCTCTGCTGCTCCCTGCTTCTCCTTTGCCTCCCTCCCAGATTGCAGCTGCCTGCTACCTGCAGCTCAGCCTTTCCATGCTGCAGGTTTATCCCTCCCTCTGTGCCTCCCGTGCTTCTCATCCACTGCTTGCTGAGGTGACATTATCCTCTGCCTGTATATCTAAGTCCCAAATGGGCGCTTCAGTTTTGTAGCTTTAGTCACATTTGAGGCCACGGCATTAAACAGGAACAGCATAACCTGTGAGAACCTTTAACTGTACATTCTTATTGTCTCATTTTATAGATAATGTACTGTGATGAGGTGTTTTGTTTATTTTTTCTTCTCTTCACTTCTTGTGGGAGCAAGGCTATATTCCTCTGTGTCTGCAGAGGCTGTTCTTTCATGCCTTGTGTGTACACCTGGAAGCATCAAGGTACACCTCAATTTTGGAGTTGGTGTATTGTTCACATGTGAGCACAGATGACTGCATTCTGCTTGAGCTGTTCAGCAATGTATTTCTGGGTATCACATCTATTCCCACAGTCACTGCTCTTTTGCTTTGATCTGTGCCCTCTCAATGAAGTCTGCAGTGTGCATAATTCACTGTTATCTCTGTGTCTTCCGTGCACAGCAACTTAATGTATTTGAGATTTCAGGGAAATACATATTTACAAATGCTATATTACATGAGCAAGAACTTACCTGTTCAATAAAATAGTTTGCCCACCAGAACGTGGTATGTCCAGCAGAAAAAAATCTGATAAAAATACCTTGTTCTGCTGGTAGTTCTGTGAGTTCTTTATTTCATCAATCATGGGAGGCTTTGGCTTTCACATGTTTCTTCTGTCCATGATTGCTTTCATTGCTGTTAGTCACATTAGTGACGCCACTGCTCACAGTATCAGACGACGGAAGCAGATTGAGCCAGGTTTTCTGTGAGATTGTTTCTCCATTCAAGAGCAGAGATGCTACGTATTTTCTTCATGTTCTTCTGCATTAATAAAATTTCAGGCTTTTTAAGTGCTAATTTGACTTTGCCATTTGGTGGCAATGCTGTGGTGGTAACTGAAGGGAGTCCATTTGAGGATGGATTGCAAGCAAACATCTGTGTTCCCACTGCATAGGATAATCTGCCTATTAAAGTACTTCATTGCTTTTAACTCACCCACTTGACTAGATGTCTGAGTGGCAGCCCAAATAGCCAAATTTAGGGTTGGGAGGCAAATTTGTGTTCCCCCTATGGATGGGGGAAAGAGAAGTGTGCTTCCACTTTTTCATTGCTGGTTGCCCTAAAAACGGCACAACAGACCACCAGATGTTGGCCAGCCTCTGTCATATTTGGCCAGGACAGAGTATTTCTGGCTTCCTCTGCATAGACTGCAGATCCAGAGGAGAGCTGGACAATTCCCAAAGAAAGTGTCCATTCCCTGCAATCTGGGTATTGTGATTATCTTCAGTCTGTTTTAATAGATCCAGTACTCTTGAAAATGGAGACACTTCCCCCCAATAGAAAAAACCCAATGTTTCTGTTTGGATGTACCTCTCTGTTCTGATGGAGATACTAAAATCAAGCTGTAGGTTAGCAAGAGGAACATGTCTTTTTCTAAGTGGTAGAACTGCTCACTAGCAATATGTTATGTATCTGTCTCTTATTAGAAGTGGGATAATTAAGTGTCTGCTCTTTCACATGGGTGATTGGTGTATTCTCTGATGATACCAGTTGTCCATATTGCATCTCTGTTCAGGAGCTGTATCAATGACTTGCACATATGTGAAAGCTGTGAGAGAAAAGTTGTCAGATAGGTTGCAAATCCCAACAGACTCTGGATGGAGTCTGTGCATCTGAGAGCAGGAGGCTTCTGTGCTGAGGCTGGTCCTGGCTCTTGGGAGATCAACAGATGTCTCATACAGGATACCGTAAGCATCCACACCAGGATGGTTTTATTCAGCTCTAGGTCTATTCTCTGACTCTTTCTAACTGACAGATGAAGGCTGGATCATGATGTGTCACAGCTTCTGCCACATGATCTCTGCGCCCATCCCCAGAACACAGCATTGCACTGATCCCTCTGAGTCCTTTTAATACTTCTTGCTGACAGAGCTGATGCTCTACCACCTCACATATGATCCCAGTAGTGCTCACAACTATTTGCATATGCTCTTTCCCTGGATGTGGTGAGGTAGTTTCTTTCTTTCCCCAACAGTTTTTGTCAAAACCCTATGTACCATTAATTTCTTTGTTCTCACCAAGCTGGATATTCCCTCATTTGTAGGAATTCAGTTGAACAGCCTTTTCCTGCTTGTTGAAGGTACTTCAGTTTTCAGAAGGGGGTAGGTTGTCTGGTGTCTCAGCATCCATACTGCTTGTGTGACTTGTTACTTAACATTACATAAAAATGTCTTCCTTTTCCGTTCCCTCTACTGCTCCAATTATTTTTTCTTTTTATTCTGTAGTCACTCCTGGAGGCACAAATTGAAAAGATGGAAATAGATGAAGGCAATTGTATGCCTGGAAGACACCATCCCCTTCAAACACTTCATGATATGCCTCCCAACAGCTTCATTGCAAGGATGCAAGTGAATATCGCCAGCTTGGCGCATGTAATTATTTTTTAAAAATTTGTTCTGCTTCCATTGCCTGCATGAATTGTTTGCTTGAAACTTAAAGCCCCTGTGTGGTGACAATTCACTGGGTGCAGCTGGAAGTAGAGGATTTGTTGTTGCCAGCATCACTGATTCAACCTACAATTTACTTTGCCTAATGGCATGGGATCATTGCAATGCTTTAAGTCAGCTTTGCATGGTTACAATTCCTTTCCCTCCTTGGCTCCCTCCTGTCCTTAGCTGTAAGGACGCCTTTGCATCCGAACACATTTAGTAATGTCCTACTGTCTCCGTAGCATTCATTTTTCTAACTAAGTGCTGCTGCTCTCTCTTGGCACATAGCTCAGAGTTTTGTTTTTGTCCTTTTGCACCATATTAATGTCAGTGCTGTGCATTCTATCATGTGCACATTTTTCTCACAGCACTAAAGGTCTTCCCTGATGTCTTCTGCTTCATATTTATGCATTTGCTTTTGATATTATTTTATGCTTCTCAGTTCTACTTTCTGAACTAAGCGTGTCTACCCCACCTACACGCTGCTTTGCAGCAGCTTTAGACACTCCTACAGTATACTATCAGTGAGGACAGCTTTTCTTTCAGCAGTCTCACTGCACTTTTTTCCCACTTATGAATCTAACACTAATTATTTCAGGTTTAAGATTGCATACTCACATGAGTCAGCCATTTTCTGCACAGTTTGGCAGCATACCAATCTATTGTTTCTCCAGCTTCTTGATTACACAACTGTGGGGAAGATACCTTCCCTATGTGTCATTTTTCTGAGGATTGGAAATGCTTCTGAGACATTTCTAGGATTTTGCATGGAGTTCTTCCAGTCTGCAGTCAGTATACATCCAGATACTGCAAAAACACATGGGAGCTATAGCCCAGTACAGCTAACAGCAGGAATGGGCTTCTTTTGGCTTCCTGTTTACCCAGCCCCACAGCAATGGGTTACATACCCCATGTCACTCCAAGGAAGGGCTAGCAGAGCTACTGCCAATACTTCCTCTTTATTTTCTGCAGCTTTGGGGCAGGAACCTGCTATGAACCCATGATGTGTTCTCTGTACTTCTGGGTTTTAGGGAAGTGTAGTGTTGTCTCTTTTTTTCCAGTCTTCATAGCTGTCTATGACACGTGGCTGCCCAATCTCTTCTGCCACCATATCCACTCTGGCACTGAACATGAACCTGAGAGAGAGTCAGGGAGCCAGTGCTGATTGATGGTTCTTATCTTCTCCCCTTTACCTCCCGCTCTGGGAGTGTTTTGATGGCAAGGAGCTCCCCTGCTTTCCAGCAGAGCTGCCTTCTCTTCTGGAGCTCACACAACCTGTCCCAAAAGGAAATTGCCAGGTCTTCCTTTGTTGTGCCAGGACAGACTCTAAGTAGTCAACCAGGGAAGGACTGCTGTAATGGAGAGTGTGGATTTTGTACAGGAGTCAAAGCAAGAGACAGCTGTGCAGCCTGAAAGATGATCAGAAGATAAAATGACAAAGGCTGAATTTCTGAAGACATTATACTGCCAATTAAAAGTCTGAAATCTTCCTGGCTTGCCCTGCCCTAGAAATTCAGATCAAATCATTCACTGAGCTGTTCCCACAAAAGGAACTGGAAATTCAATTGGTCAGATTGTCAGCTAGAATAAGTCCACTGACTCCAGGACAACTACTCCACTTTCTGTCATCAGAGAACCTGGCCCCATGACCACGAGCCTCAGATTTTCCATATGGCTGTTTCCTTGGGACTTACATCATCACCCTACACAACAAGGAGAGTTCAAGGCTACCATGTACGAGGATTTTTAAAGAAGCAAAACAAGAGATCCACAAAAAGCTCAAGTTCATGCTGTGCCTCCACAACACCACTGGGTTTAGCAGGCCTGTGGATCAGTATCTTCCTCAGGTTCCAGGTGATTGGTGCCAGATCTCAGTGCTGAGTCCTTCAACTCAGACCAGAAACGGTGGAGGTCAAGGACCCATGGAGCAGCTGTGCTATGTCTTTGCTTCTTGCCAGTCCCATCCCATCTATGATACAATACTTGTGGCATCAGGGTACAGATAAGGAATGCCTTAAAAGTGTTAGTTTCCCTTACTGCTGTCTCCTAACCTGCTGTTCATTAATACAGAAAGGAATATCTTTTATCTCAGTCTTACAGTAAGAACCCAATCATAAAATAACATGTAGGATTTCTAGGATGAGCAGTGCCAATGAAATGAGTTTTAAAGATTCTGCCAGAAATTTCCAAAGCGTGACATTCGCCCCCAGGCAGAAAGCCTGCAGACAGTCCTGTGTATCAATTAAGAGGTGCTAAGTCACTTTTTCAGCCTCATGTGGGCTTCTCCATTGGTGAGATTCAGCTAAAAATCAGTTTGGAAGAAGAATGTCAGTGCTGCTATGAAGAAGAATGATCATTACCTAACACACCTTTTCTTGCAGAGGCATGAGTTCAGTGATTTACTGGTTCTTTCCCATTACTGACTACCACGATCTTATATGCTGTATATTGTATTAACAAAATAAGAGCTTTGGTGTTATCCCTTCCTGTCCTCTGCTGTCACCCCAAACCTTTTATGTGAGGACTGAAAATCTAAATTGTTTGTTTCAAAATTGTCAGAACAGCAGGGGTAAAAACTCTTAAAAATGAGATACTAATTATTAATGTGAATGCTTTTCACATCCATCTCCTACTAACAATCTCAATGCAATGATCCAGTTGAACATTGCTCAGTGAGAAGATCCATTTGTCATACTTCTTTAATTTTTTATCCATTTGTAAAGTTTCCCAAGACCTGGCCAGCAATAAGACAGCAAAGAAATTGCTCAAGGCATCCTCTTAAAGAAGCAGTATGGGCTGGGTTCTGCTCTGCCACAGATTAGTCTAAATTGGTAGTTATTCCATGATGTCAGTGAAACTGAACTGCCGAAATGCAGAGGCGAATCTGGCCCCATGATCTAATTCCATGATGAAATTGCTAGTGTAAATAAATGACTGCTGCTGTTCAGTGCTTTCCCTCCCCCCACTCCCCAAAGTGCTTTAATGAATAATGAATTTTATGAATAAGCTTTAATGAATGACTGAATACATTTTAACAGTCCAACTAATAGGATCGTAAGTTAGGACAGTTTCCTTCACACTTTCCTCTCCTCCACTGCTTTCCTTTGCTTCCTTGAACCAGAGAATTGCCCTTTTAAACTACCTGTCAATCACATATACAATTATCACATCCCAAAAGGTATTATCAAACGGCAAAAGTGGCCAGTTATTAAATCCGGGAAAGACATTCCATATTTGTTTTAAACATCTAACTCAGGTTTCAAAATGCAAGTGCTGAAACAGAACAAACCCCTAAGCATTTATTCCTTCCTTCCCCCCGCCCCCCAAGATTAAAATCCATTCATTTCAATCAAGTCATTCAGAGGAAGGCTGTAAAATGAATGACATAATTAGCCACTTAATATACTGCATATGGAATTTTAATTTCAGATGAAAATCAGAGAGGCTTTTCTAAAGCGCTTCACTGAGGAAAAAAAAATAGTGGTATTTGAAGACAGCCAATGCTTTTCAGTTTAGTGCTACTTTTTTGTCTGAGTTCCCCAGTATTCTAAGCATTACTGAAAAAACCTTCTTGAGTTCCATCAGAAGGGGCAAATATACCCTTACAGAGAGAAGAAGTCGGGAAGACAGTAAGACTAAGGACCTAGTTTTGCCAGGTTACAGTGCAATCACAAAGAACGAAGTGACTGCTTCCTCTGACTGAATCCTATGGGAACCAGTTTGGGGACAATCTTCTGAAATGTCTTCCAAGAGGCTGAAGTACAAAAGTCAAGGATGAAGGCACCTCCAAATGGGTCAGTACTTCTGAAAACACTCAGTCAGACACCCAAAGTCATATGAATAATATCTATCTGATCCAGAAACAGTTTTAACCAAACACCTGCTGGCCAACACAGTGGGATTTTATGGCTGCAGCCTAAGTATTAATCAAAATGATAAAAACAAACCACCCCACAAGAGAACTAAAAGGCAATTGGGCAGTTTGCTATCTGATGAACTTGACTGTAACCAGTCAATCCTGTTCAATCCTGTTGGCCACTCATTTCTGTCCTGCTTGTATTGACATATTCTGCAGGCTTTTAACCACGTTACTGAGTCAGGCAACACTAGAAGATGACCCATTAGCCTGTTAGATTAAACAAGAGACACTAAACAGGAGATAATAGCCAAAGGGGAGGGAATGGGAACAAGTCAACATTACTCAAGGCTTAGAAAGATGTTCCAAAATGTAATCTGTGTTCATTACCTTGAGTAAATATACAGTCCACCTCCATTTGCACAAGCCTTGCTCACATGAAGTAATAATTTCAGGGGAAAAAACCACATTCCACCAGCGTGGAATTTGTGCAATGACTCTTCCCCACATGTGCTCCTCCCAGACTTTGGGAGCAATTTCATTTACCTGCATTACTTTCGCTGCCCGCTGATGACTTTCAGATCCATCTGCCCATACCACAGGGAATGCAGCAAGAAGTACAATGGTTCTGCTGTTGGAAAAATAGAAGTCCCAAGAAAACTCTGGAAACAGAAGGAAAGGTTAAAAAACTCATGATTAAAGTACTGAAATCCACTGGCATTGATCTACATCCCAGATTACCTGAATTGTACTACCCTCTTTCTTTTTTTTTGTTTTGTTTTGTTCTTTTTGTGAAAGTCAAAACAACTGTATTAAAAATATGTTTATCAGTATAAATCTCTATTATTTCTGTTCTTTTTTTATTTGGATTTTTTTTTTCAAGGATTGAACTAAACTTTGTAAACCTTTGCTCTTTGGGTTACATGTGAGAGTTCTCTCCTTATTTTGGTCTGAGAGGGGGGGATGAGGAGGAACCTCTTGACCCTAATGGAAACCTTTGAGGGTTCCCTCATACCACATCATGCCAATCCCATGCACTTTACTAGATGCATAATTCAAGTCACTGCAACATTATTCTCAGCCTAAGCTGGCATACCTCACTGATGGTGGAAAAACTAAAAGTGAACCTGCCCAAGAAAGCAGAAGAAAACCTTTATGGAGATTTGCAGCATCTAAACACTGAAAGGTTGTGGGGTTGTTTTCCTGAAGAATAGTTCCTGTGGAACAGGAGGAACATGAAGTCTTGTACCACAAGTGGCACACACGAGATGAAGATGTGCACCAAAATCTTGGGTCTTTCCTCCATGTCCCATAGGCAGTTAGAAATCACAGGGTTGTTGGTTCTTTGGGAAAGAGGCATGTGCCTTTCAAGACCACTGAAAAGACCACTGGAAGCCCCTGCCCAGAACACTAGTCAAGGAGCTTAGGCCAGCAGCTTAGAGTCACATGCCATTCTTTCACTTTGATTGCTACAGAGGGTTGATTGGGAAAGAGAAGGGATCTGTCCAGTTTTTCCGGTATTCCAGCTCTCAGCCTCTTGGGGACCTGACGCTGAGGCAAGAGCCATTGCTCTGGTCCTTTGTGTAACCAGGCTGCTGGCCTCAAACCCTGGCACCCTGTTAACCTCTGGAGCCCCAGCACCTCTCACCCGGCAGCTCTGCACTACAGTCCTCAGATGCTGAGCATCAGACCTCACACTGAAATGCAAACGTTTCATTTTTAGATGTTTATGGAAGTACCCTCACAACACCTCTGGCTTCATATAATGCTCAACAAAATACACCAGCAAAGACCTGCAGATAGTTAAGTCATCTCACTGCAGTTAAGTTGTACAAGACCTCCAAAATCATCTTTTCCAGCCCGAGCCAACGCAGACCCTGGCATTGCACTCTGAGAGCAGCATATTTGGAAGCAAATGAAGGACCCACCACTGATGCCTGGCAATTTTGGAAGTATAATATTACAAAAACTTATTAAAATCCATCTCAGAATGTCTTGCTCCCACGCACCATTTTTTTCTCCTTTAATTATTTGATGTTTTCAGCTGCAGGAAACACCCCCCTGCCCTTGGAAATAGAGCAACTGTGTCACAGAGATCACGGTCCCTTTAAAGTTCATGTGGTTACAACATTGCTGTCCCACTTCTATCACAAACAGTGTCACTGCACATCTGGTCTGGCTGTGCCTGTTTTCTGCATGCCCTTTCCTGCCTGGGGATCACCTTGAGCAGATGTCACCCTCCATCCAGCGGCTGGTGAGCAGCCATGGTGGCACTGATCCAATGAAGGAAACTGATGAGCCATCATGTTTCCCCATCCAATGCCAGCAGGGCCCTGGCTTGATTGCCCTCTTTAAAATGCTGCTTCCAGATGGAAATTCCCACTTGGAGAGAACTCTCTAAAATGCACGTACCCATAGGACATTACTGGGCAAAAACAAGAAGAGGAGTCTGTTCATGCCTCCAAAAGACTCTGTCCTCACTAATCTGACTCCAGGCCTCGTTATTCCTGTTGTGCTCACTGCAATAGCTTACACTGTCAACAGGAGGATATATCAGGGCAGCTAAGCACTGACTGACTCAGCACAGTCAGAGCTTAAGAATTCCCTGAAGATGGATGGACAGAAATCAGCATGGAGGACAGAGTCGCCAGTGTTCAGCTTGAAATGGCTGCAGGGGGAAGCTCTTCTACAAAATACAATACAGCAGCAGGCCAATTTAAACTCTTTTTCCCATCTAAAACCTTTCTCTCCTTCTGGACAAAGACTGGAGGCTGTTTCAATCTGACTGGTGTTTAATACTCCCTGGCCCACTGTGTGAGATGCAAGAGAAATGCACCATGGCAACATGAAGGTTCAACACGCTGCTTTCCCACAGTACTGAGTCTTGAACTACACACCATGCTTTCCACCTTTGCACCACACTTTCTGAGTGGGTCAAATCCACACTTTCTGAGTGGGTCAGATCCACACTCTCTGCTCCCCTCCACACTACAGGCCTGCGACAACATCCTACTGCTCCTGCTGTAGAAGTCAACAAATAAAATAACTTGCTGCATATCTTCTACAAAAAGACACTTCTCATAACGGCAGGTGTAGAGAAAAGATGTGGATGAGGTTCTTTGAACACTGCTTAGCTGGGAGGACATTATTTCTGCATATTTTCCTGAGCTGTCATTTCAAAGATGATGCTTTGAGTGGGATTTGTCTCACTCTGCTTTAGATATCTACATCTGAGCAAGTCACCTTTCATATTCAATGCAGAGAAACAGGCATGTCTGGGGTGTGAATCATCTGATTTACTTTATACATCTCCTTTAGACTAAGATGAATCACACTCCAGCAGTGCTTATTTTTCTCTATTGACTATAAAGGGAATCAAGATGAATGCTCAGATAGAGACACCTACATTTGGTCAGATGACTCTTACCCTGCACCTGCTGAGACACATCTTCAGGTACCATTCTCCATACAGGCAATCATTACTCTGACTCTCTCTAATCACTCACCCATGCCAAAGCCTACAACCAAGACAGCTGTTCACTCAATGTCCCCTCCAAAATCTGCTACATATCCAAAGCCAGCACGGGGATCTGAACACCAGCCTTTGCTACAGAAATTAATAGGCAAAATAAGTGGGAAATGGGTCACTGTATTGAAGGAAGCCCCAGAATGGAAGGGTAGAATTGGAGTAACATGCATGGAAGGAATTGTCATTATTGGCTTAGAAGATAGGATCCCATTAAAGACACTTAGTCCAGGGTGGGGTCTAGGGAACATAATCATTTCCATTGGCAACTGTAACAGCAGGAATCACAAATAAGAAAATGAAAAATTATCAACTATTAGTAGCTTTTGAATTTTTCACAAAACCCAAGAAACAAGGAAAAGGAAGTATCCATTGGGAGAACACCTGCATTCATCCCTACAGGGCTCTGTGAAGGTATAGTTAATGCTGATTGCTACTGCACTCACAACACTGAAGACCTGATGTGCACAGAGCTCAGAGAAATGGCAGATCTCCTGTTGGCATAGCCTTCCACTTACTTGAGAGTGGCCATGCAAGACAGTGGCCTGTCTCCCTACAGCAGATATCCACTTGTGTCCATAGCCATCCACAGCCTGTGAATTCCTCTGAAGTTTAGCCCTGGTTCACTTATATCCATCCTACATTTGTATGATATTCTTATTTATTTTATTTTATTCCTATCATCAGCCATGTGCTGCTTATATTTATTGCAGGCAAGCTGGTTGGAAGATTTAATTGAGAACCAGCTTGTCTCATGAACATGATACCCAGCACATACTGTGGTTTTTCAGTGAAATCAGTTAGAAACATTACCTTGCTAGGGAGAATATTCATTACATACAGTACTGTTTCCCTGACCCATCAGAACAAGTTCATAGACATCCTATCTGGATGTCCTCAAGGTTCAGAAATCTCCCTGCCTCTTGTCTCGTTCACATCCATGCCCTCAGGAGCACTCACTTGTTGTCAGAGGTGTCCAAAAATACAGCATACCCCTCTCACATGAGGCACATACTAGCCAGAAATAAGCAGTGTTTCCATCCAGCGTGGCTATCTGCCCTTTGCTCTCCCAGGCATTCACTATTCCCACATTCTGCAGCTACGCAAGGAAACATTCATTTGCTCCTTGTCCTGGCCCAAGTCTCCAGCAAGAGATTTCCTAAGCTGGGGCATGGGAGGACAAGCTGGGCTTCTGTGACTGACATATGGAGTCATAGCACTGTTGATATCTATTAGCCAGACCTATGAAATGTCCAGGACAAACATGAATTTTGGATGAAAACAAACAAAGCAGATTTTAATAACATGGATGAAGTATTAAAAGGTTGTTTTATTTTTATAAAGACAATTCAAAACATCTGGAATCTCGAACAAGTCTCTGTACAAACTGTTTTAACCCAAACTCCCTGATATTTATGGAATTTCCCCTGCACTGCACTCTGAGCAGAGATGACTGGCTGAAGTGAACCAGGCTTCTTTCCTGTGTTAGGAAAAGCAGCTGGATCCAGAGTGCCTGTTTTGGGTGGACAAACACAGTTAGCTGACAAGCCATTTTTTAATGGGAATATTTGGCTGAGTATCCATCCCAACACCAGGCCTGAGTTTCTGAATACTCTGTCATCACAAAGGGACGTGTGATACCCTTGTTTATGGGCCTGGCATAGCTCCTCCTATGCTACTATAGCTTCTGTCACCCTCTCCATGTAGCTTATGAGTCAGCTCACCTGTAGGTGACACTTCAAACTCTACTCTGAAAACAAAAGGCTCAGTGCTGGGTCTTTAGATATGCTAGCTGCTGCCAGTGATATCTTTCCATAACAGAGGAAGACAAGTGAAGCCAAAGCAACGATGTCCTTCAGACTGCAACCTGAGGACCTGCGCTTACCATCAGAAAGCCACACTTTCCTAATTCAGTATTTCCTCAGGCTGCCACTGACTTTCTCTGCTTACCACAGCAGGAAGTTGCACCATATGACACCTGCCCAGAATATTGAGCATTTGGCTTAAAAAGCACAAAGTCATGGGGAAACAATGATTAACTGTAAATCACCGTGGAATCCAGTCCCCAGGGGAATACCTGCAGACAGCCTAGCAAATTGGTATGGATGTACATTAGCTTGCCAGACTGCATCCAGGGCTAATTTACTGGAGTATTGCTGCAGCACAAATAGAGGCAAGATACTGCCTAGTGCTCCAGCAACCAGTTTCAGTGATCTGTTTCAGAACATCATGGATCAAAACTACTCCTATTAAGTTAGGCATGCTTAAATGAGGCAAAAGAACATGATGTATCAAATCTGTGCCAGTCTCTCAGGATCGCTTTCTTCAGACAGATTTAAAAGCTGGTCAGCATAGCCTCTGAAGCCTTTCATCCCTGGCATCATGCATGGGAAGAGGACATAAAAAGTGGAACTTATATGGGGCTTTGTAGATTGTCATCAGTGCTGTGAGGGTACTTCTACATTCACTGAGGTCAATGGCAAGGCTCCCGCTGCCTTCTTTGGGTGCATAGGCAGGGAGTGTTGAACTGCACCCAGAAACAGGGGGGAAGCACTATTGGAAAGCTGATAGGAAGTGCAGAGCTCAAGGGCAAGCTGGCACCCACCTCCTTTACCTGCAGCTACTTGGTGACTGTAAGCAGTATTCTTGAGCAACAGAAGTTTTGGGGATTCAGCTATCACTGGGATTATCAAAGCCTAGCTCTCAGTGGTACAAAAGACCTCAACTTGCTGCTTTCTGGGACTAGGAGAAAGTTAATTCACAGAACCATGCAAATTCAAACCTGTTCAAGAGCCGACCTTCATTTCAACAATCTTTTTGAATAATGACACAAGCAGTCAGGATAGACCAATTGTGTTTTCAAGACTCTGTTTCTAAAGGTTCTGCAGTGTATTTAACTTTACCTCAGAAAACACCCTTTTCAGCAGACAGGAGCCTTGTGTTATATATAGAAATGTGTGATAGCAATAGACAGAGAGGAACCACAGGGCTGACGGTAAGAAGGGTCAGGGCTTTGAAGTCAGATTTGGGGCTCATCTCACTTGGTAAGAAATCTGGGGTCCACAGCAGGTGAATGGAGGCAAGGAGGCAATCCTAGGAGGGGTAAATTACAAGCTCTGTCTCAGAGAAGGAAGTTTTTCACTTCCCTTTGCCCTCCCCACACTGCTAATCCTGCTGTGGGGGCTTCTTTTACCTCAGCCTCTTGTCCCTACAGCACGAAGACAACCTCCCTCAAGAAGGCAACCACAGGCCTGTGCTGGTCTCTGCAGCAGCCAAGAGGCAAAAGCAGCTACAGCTGGGATCAGTTCTGCTCCTGGCATCTGAGCTCAAGCCCAGCTGCTCAGCTGGGGCCTTGCTCCTGCCTCTTGCCAGGCTAGTAACCTACAGCCAAACACCCCTGGGTTTGCACATCAGTACTCTCCACCTGCCTCCAGCATATGACCCTGGCCCAATTTTGGATTACCCTGTGAGTCACATTTTCCCTACCTGCCTCTTCCAGCCCTCCCAGCAGAGTGGCAGCATGGGGCCAAGAGTAGAACCCGTCACCACCTGGCTCCAGCCCAGTGAGCACCAGGCTCTGTGAGGGAAGCTGGGGTGCAGACCAAGCAGCTGAGCTTGGTTATGTCTATGTGGGTTTCAGGCATCCTGAGGCTAAGGGAAAGCCAGTTCTGCTGGCACCCCGAGACAGCGGAAGGCATGGTCGCTCCTCCCTAGGCATGCTGCTGTAGTGGGTACTCCATGTTCTCCCACTGAACTGAGTCACTCGTCACCTGTCTGCCAAGGGTCAAGCTGGCCATGAGAGTTGGAGACCAGGGAGGTGGCAAAGTGTAAGGACAAACAGACACAGGGCTCGGGCAGGAGCATCAGTTCCCTCGCAGGTGTCTGCACAGGCGTGTGCGAACACTTCACCAGAAGGGCTCAGTCACTTCGGCGCTGCTAATGCAGGTTGTCAGGCCAGGGCTCTCAGGAATCTCCCTCCGGCCCTGCAGCCCTGGCCTAGCTGCAGGCAGGGACCGCCTGCCTCTGCTCGGGCCCCAGCGAGCACCTCCCTCGCCGCGCTGCCTGCCCAAGGCTGCTTAAGGAAACAGCTCGCGTGGGGTGCTACGCAAGAGACGAATTCCAGCACTGGGGTCACATTCCTCAAGCAAGGAATCTGGAAGTCCTTCAGTACTGGCTAAAGACTGCAAACTAACAGAGCTCCCTGTCCCCTCGGCAGGACTGAGTTTCAACCAGCAGAGTGGTTTTCTGCTTGGTCAGTGGGTTGCGTGAAATGCATACAACAGTGATAAATTATCATGAGCACTTTG
Source organism: Monarcha castaneiventris obscurior (assembly GCA_026261815.1). NCBI lineage: Eukaryota > Metazoa > Chordata > Aves > Passeriformes > Monarchidae > Monarcha > Monarcha castaneiventris. Next base: position 7,093,396 of record JAMPIT010000472.1, read on the forward strand.
TAGTGCTTCTTGACCAAAATTAAGTTACTCACGAAGTGATTTCTTAGAATTGCTTCTTTGCTCGCTCTTCCTGAACTCTTAAATTACAAGTCTGTGATTAATTACTACAGCAAACTTTAAACTGTCACCTAAGAACAAAAGGTCTTTTTGATAGCGGATGTTTACTTTCAGCTGAAAGGGCACATGCTCAAATTTTGTTCAGTGTATCTTACTTGCATTTTAATTCTTCAAGTTGAAAATATCATTTGGCTGCATGGAGAAGCAGAAAGGTGAAAATGTCATTGGATAAAACTCCTGACTATTTCTCACAATTGGCACTAACAAATGTCTTCCGGAAGCTAGAGGTCACTGCGCACACAGTCCTACAGCTTTCGGGCATTAACCTGAAGTTATTGTGTGGAACTGGAATTCCTAAAGCAAGGTCAGATAGTTTATCCCAAATGTTAGCAAATTCCAACAATTGATCTAACACAGATGCTTTCATTCCCTCCAGCGGGATGATCCGGCGGCAGAGAAGGAGTGGGTTTTGAACAGGGCTGCTGCTTCCTCAGTGCATCCAAACAGAAATCCCCCGGCAGATGGGCTTTGTGCTTCACCCAGATCTGACTGTAACTGCTGTGTCCCTCCCCCAAAAGGTATTAAGCCTCATCTACATAGGTATATAATTTTTTAATACATAGGGCAGCAGAAGACACTAGCTACACTGTCACCTAAGTGTTTCTGGAAGAGGAAAAAGAGCTATTCAGCATTAAAGATTCAGGAATGTCTGTTGACATATTAAGGAAACAACCTCGGGGGACAGCTGACACGGCTCCAAGAAGCATTACCAAGGGAACAGTGACGCAAATGTCTTCCATTTTTACAGGCTGGCAGCTCGCCAGGTTCCCTCGCCTGATGGCTGATGTAATGCTAATCCCTATCTGGGTTAGAGCTCGGATATCAACCACAGCAGCTCACTGTGCTGCAATCAATATAGCACACTTTTTATAGAAGAGCGTGTAAAAAAAATTCTGCTCTAATCTACTAGGAATATGTACAGTAGAGTAATGGCAGGGGAAATCTAATGGCTAGCCTGGAGCTCACCCAGAGTGTGCTTTTGCAAGCGTGCACGTGTGTGTGCAGGCTTGTACACAAACCCATCTACACCTCAAATAATGGCAAGTCCAGGCGAGGGCCACACATTGAGAAAGGGCTGGCTGTTCATCACGTACAAGAAGAGCCTTCCAATTCCTTTATTAAGTGATGTATTGGCAGAGGAGAACAAGCAAAATGGGACGGGATTATCAGTCATAGCATGGAATAAAATGGATGTTTCTGTTTTAATGACAACATTTTGTAGTTCTGTGAGTACCAGAGGGCTCTGTGGGGATTAAGGAAGCCTTACAGCACACCTCTACAGAGTAGACAGCACTGAGTCAGAGTGAAGGACGCACAGCCACTAGCAGTCAAAACACACGAGCCCCGCAGCTGGTGTGGAAATTCCACCAACACCAGCACCTTAAGACAAGAAACGAGCAGGAAAGGAGTCCAGGGATCCTGAATTGCCATGCAATTATCTGAGTAGCAATTTGGCTTCCTCATAAAAGAAGAATTTTTAAATCCTGAGTAATTTCCAGTTAATATAGTCCTGGCTTTATACCATCTACCATGGAAAACCTTTCCACTGCTTGACTGCACCTAAAACCACTCTAGAGCACTGATTTGCTGTGAGCTGATAGTGCAGCTTCCTGCTTCATCACTCCATTTCCTGCAAGGGATAACCCCCTGTCAGTTTATTTCACAGGATACTCGTGTCATAACTGTGAAAGTACCTAAGGGTGTTCTTGTCCCAGATAAAATTTTAAGATAAACTCCTTGTGTAACAGAGTAGATTAATTCCAGCCTTATCCTGTGTTTAACTAGTGTGATGAGGAATTATGCAGGACAATACATTGTTTCCTTCTAGTCCCCCTTTATCAGGTAATATTTAAGGGAAAATTTAGGAAAACACTACTCAAAAATAGAAGCTGATATTCCAGTAATACCATTAGTCCTTGGGTTAACTCCTGGCAGATGTGAGAAGAATATTAACCATGTCATCCAGGGGTTTCCAGAGGGGGTCAGCTTCACAGAACAGCCTGAGAGCTGGGTTGGTATTTTGGGAAAATCCAGTTACATGGCCTATGGAGATTAAAAAGGCAATATTCTCAACCACATCTATCCCCAGGCCGCACTCAGGCAATTTTTCAACAGCAGCTGGTGTTGACTGGACTGAGTAACTGACCCTACCCTTCACTGCAGCAAAAATTAAGGAAATCAGTGTCCATTCATGCTAGGCCATACCTACACAAGCAGCCACATGGCATAAAGCTCCCCTGGAGATGCTCACCAGCGCCCAGCTGCAACCTTGCACATCCATCAGGTGTTCCCTTCTATTTCTGCCTCCCTTTTGCCAGGAGCTGCCAGGGCACAGTGCTTTTTGTGGCCATCCCTCCCTCCTCTGCTCTTCATTCCCCACCAACAGAGTCCTGGACACAGCAGCAGTAGCTTTAGGAAGGGCTGACTATAGTGGTGATGTGGGGGTGGTGGTCTGCAAGGGTTTTCTAGATCCTTCCAGCAGGCAGAAAGGCTCAAGGAGCAAAACAGGGAAGAAGAGTGAGGCAGGAATCACACAAAAAAGCAGGGCAGGTGTGGCGAGACCAAAGCAAGAAGAGGACAGCATTTGGCTTCATAACTTCTTCCTTCATTTCTATACCTTTGGTCACCAGAAGCCATGGCCCTCTTCCACCCACCCATCCTGCTCAGTGCTTCCTGGCCCAACATTGGCTCTTCTACCTTTAATTTTCAAAATACACTCTAAGCAAAGGGATAGTCTTGTTACAACAGCCTCACAAAACAGACCAGTTGAGAGTGTTAATACAATTATATTACCCTCTCTCTGATTTGTGAAGAGGTAAAATGTTTGATCACCAAAGAGCTCTGTCCTCCAACAAAGGATTTAGCTGAGGTTGCTCACATGTCAGTATGGGAGGAGAAAGCATATTTCCCTTTCAAATAAAAGTAAGGAAGAGGCACATAGCTCAAGCAAAGATTACATTGCAGCACTTTTTGGAGCACATGTCAGTGCTTCAGACAGGCCCTCCCTTTGAGCACATACACATGTAACAAGGAGGGAACTGTAAGCCCAGTTCTCCTCATGGACAAAGATGACCTCATGGAATTATGATGCAATACCAATGTGAAAGGAAACTCCAAGTCCTTCCTATGCAATCTATAGGACATTGGCACAGTTTTTAACATATGTGATTATAGTTCCTTAATATTTAATGAAACGCTTAAGGAAAACATGTTCTAAAAATTTTGATGCGATTACAGTTTGTTGTGCTTGAATTCTGAATGAAGAACAGTCTCCATTATTTTTTCCACATGCTCATACTACATTATATTAAAAGCATACTCTGCTCTGGCAGACATGCTGTGTGCTTTATAAACACTTTGCACAGTTGGAAACACTAATGTTTAGCAAAAATCCCAGCGCTAGATAATGCAATGTGGAGAACCTCCTTTGTAGCAAATGGTCTGCACACTGATCATGCAGGCGATCTCCAGATCATGCATGAAGGACCTACTCTGTATCTCCATGCAGCTCAGCAGGGCTCCTCAGGGGCCAGAACTGCTGAGTGCCGCACTCACCTCCCCAGAGGACACAAAACAGAGTGAGAAGACTCCAGACAAGTTAATACTCTGGTCTAGGTGGTGTTTGTATTATTGTATTTTAAAATGTAAGATACATTATCAGTTAGCACTAGTGCCCTGCAAGGTTCATTGCATTCCTAGCTTCTCTCACATTTATGGCCTGGTCCAGTAGTCTCTGACAATCCAATAATGTGACTCAGGCATTATCACATGATCATTCTGACTCTAAACACCCTACTTCATTGCAGTACTCCTAGAAATAGTCAGAGAGCTCCAAAAAGATAATTCTAGTATTTTGTTTTAGAATGTTAATGCAAGGCTGATATTCATAATCTCTAGTGACCAATTAGTAAAACCAGGTGGTTTTCAGGGCAAAATCACTAGGCAAAATTCATGGGAATGAGAAAATGTCATCTTTTAATTCTCAGAGCAAATATGGTTCTGCGTTTTCAGTGGAAGAATCATTCTTATCCAGGCCAGCAGCATCTGGGGATTTCCACATTTTTCCTACATATAAACAAAATAAACTTGGGGTGTGGATCAGTCTCAAGTTCCAAACCCTCTGATTCCCTTCCAAAATGAAGGCTATGTCAGGTGCAAAGCTGATTCCTGTTTCCAGCTGGAATAATATGTTCTCTCTGTGCAGAGCTGGAGTCAGTGTCTTCATGGATGGATTTGTGCCCATTCCATGTTAATGGAAGGGTCAGAAGGAAAACATCAGTGAACAAGTGCATTTTACACACCTTCCCTTTACGATGTATCATCCCACACCACATCAATATACATTGGGAGCAAGTGAGAGATACAAGCCAGTTCTTATGCTTTGATGCCCGATGGCACCTTGACGTGATGAAAACATGGTTGAACAACATGCAGGAAGCACTGTTAAGGGAAATAGGCATTTAGAAAACAAAAAGCAAACATTTCTTTGCCTGAGAAACACTGAAATGGAGCATTCTTCCCTGAATTAATGGGAACGCATTTCCTTTATTCAGGTTAGCAACTGTGTGGCAATTGATAGTAATTTTCCTCATGGTTTCCATGTTATACTCTCTTTTTTGATATGTTGTTCCCTAAAGCACACACTGCTCAGGGGCAAGGCTGAGATCTGTGAACCCTCCTAGCAGCCCTATGAAAAGCAGGGCCTGTGCTCTCATTCAGGTGATGTGAGGACTGCACATCATAAAAATTCTATTCCTAAAGGTAGAGAAGAATCTGCTTTAGCCCAGAGCACAGGGGTCTGGGTTTCTTTTCACACTCCTGCACAAGCATGAATTAGCTAGAAAGGGACTTGCCTGTTCTGTTGTAACAAGTGTCACAAAAAAAGTAGATGAACAATAACCTTGGTCTTAACAGCAGCACCTACCTTTGAAGATGCATTTCTAAGTGGCAAGACACCCATCAAGGTGAGCATTTGGCCTTATGCCTTAAAGTGAAGGCACAGCCAGCTGAAGAGCTGAGCTGAGACCAGGCCTGGTGAACATTGCCCAGTGGTAAGTTTGAGGAGACCAAAGAGAATGACACTTCTTTATCCTACCCATTAGGCACTCGTGCCCTGTCCGGCTGAGTGCAGCTGCACCACTGAGTCTCTGACCATCAGAGGAGCCGTGCTCGGATCTAAGTAGCTGGAATCACTTCACCCCTGGGTCATTACGATATTCAATTATGGCTCTGTACTTAAGTGACACAATAGGTATGGGAATTGAAAGCACAAGAACTCCTAACCTCTGATCCCAACTCTACAACAGAATCCCTCACTGGCTTTAGGCAAGGTACTTAACATCTCCTCCTCGGTTTTCCCATTTGCAGAAGGGGGCTAATAATACTCAGCTACCTACTCCACAGGGAAGTCCTGAGGATTCATTACTTAATGTAAAGTGGCTAGAAGATGAAAACCTGCATGTAAGTGCCAAGCGTTATTACAGTTACCAGGTTTAGCTTCAATTTTTGCGACTTGCTTTCCTCTTTGAAATGAGAAAAAATGTTCCTTTTAGTCGACCAAGATTAGTGTTCTGCACTGCATTTCTTATAGAAGCGGAAAGGTGCCCTGGGAATATGAAAGGAAAGGAGAAAAATGCGTCCCTTTGGATCCCAATCTACCTTTCACATCCTCTCAGGAAATTGTTTTGAAAGTGTCCGACACTTGGTGCAATATGCTGCAGTCACAAGGCAAAAATTTTACTCTTTCAAGAATGTTTTATGAGCCCTAGGAATAAATCATCTCTAGCAGGGATGGCGAAGCATAATGTTAAGAGTCTGTGATTTTCCTCAGAGGTAAAAAAATTATTCTAAGCTTTTCTCCAATTTGTTCATGAAACTTTAACAAGAAAATACCAAGGGCTGTTCTGGCACATCACTGGGATATGTACATTAAGAAAAAACAAGGGGAGTGTTTCAATTGACCAAATTATTTCCTTCAGTCTCAAATGATTTAAATGTTTGATTTAAGCAACAGTTCTGGTGTAGCAAACTACTTTGATGGCAAGGCAGTCAACTTTATTCTTGGTCAGCATCTTTAAACAGACTGGCATAATTGTGTGGTGGAGGGCAGGGGACTGGTCATCCTAACATGAGCTGCACTGAGACTACAGTCTGCAATAAATGGATGCAGCAAACAAAAGGACCAATTCAGTATTTTCAAATGCTAAGATTATTGGAAACAAAGGAAACAATTTTGTCACCCCAGGAAAAAAAAAGGCCTTTTATGATTGTTCTGAAAAAGCCCCCTGCCATGAACGGCTGCCACTCCTAAGAATTCAAAGCATGCAGCTAATGCACATGGCTCTGCTTCCAGCTTCATTAATATGAGATTTTGGCACTGCAGGAGCACCTCCTGTGTATACTGGATCTGGATCTGGCATAAGCACACCAGTATATTTCTGTTGAATTAGTCAGAGCACACAATGTAGTGTTTATGCCAGTTTTATGCTGACTGGAGGACAGACCTTACCTGATTCGGTGCGGTGTCTGCCAGAATGTGTCCAACATATCTGAACCAGCATAGAACGTTTGTGCTTGTTCAGTGCTTGGCTTCTCATGGCTATGATGTCCTGGTCCAGCACAGAATGCTTTTTAGGCCAGATTTTCTATCCCATGAAACTGTGATTTAAGACATACAGTGCAGCTACATGCCTTGCTTATATTAACTAAATGCTCTGCCCCTTTCCTGTAAGGTGTTGTTTAATTACCAAATTCATAACAGAGATTATATAATTCCAGAGAAAAAGCTCTCCTTTGATGTTTACTCCCAGGCTTCAGGTTTCTTAAGTGAATACAGGAATTGTCAGGTGCCTCCTGAATGTAAAATGTTTATTTATCTCTTCAATAACTAAATGAAAGGCACCAAGTTAACATGAGCAAAGCATGTAAAGAAAAGGAGTATTAGATCAGAAGAGAAATCTACTATCTGCTTCTGCTCTTCTCACTTCCCGTTGACTGAGGACTAGGACCAAGCCACCCGGCACTCCGAGTTGCTCCACTTTCAACAAATATTGGTCAAATCCTGCAGGATTGGAGCCAGCTTTGAGACATGCTGGCAAGAGGATTCTGCTAGGATCCTCCTTTCCTCATCATCCCTCCCAAGCAGAACAGAGTAATTTGCAGCAAAGTGGGTGGGGAGGGTTCAGAAATCTTTGAGCCCCTACAGCTTACTCAGGCGACACAGAGGCCAGCCACATGTACACTGGGGATGTCAGCGTCCCAGCTATTTTCTAGAAACAATTCCCTCTGAGGGGAGCAGTCCTTCAGACAAAGCCTTATGACATATCCGGGTGACTTTTAAGCTCTTTTCCTTTTCTTCTAATTACTTAGTCATGGAACCCAGAATAATTAGCCATAAGTGGTCAAAAGAGCCACAGAAACAAAATGCCTCTTGGGACATTGCAACACAATACTGAACTAGTAAAAAGAAACTTCATTAACCTAAGAACAGCGTGAGTCTCTTTGTTTCACCTGCTTTCTCCAGTGTCCCTGTCTTATTATTCCTCCTTCCACCTATGACTTTTTCTGTTTTCTCTATATAATTCTCTCCTGTCTTGGTTTGCAGTCCCTCTTCTAAAAATAATTTTCTTCCCTTGTTCATTATGCCACTCCTTTTCTTTACACTACGGTTTTACCTACTTCTCTCATTTTTCCTCTGGTCATTCCCATTAATTCCTGGCCACTGTCATTCTCAGGTGCTTTGGTCTGGCTCTTTAGCTCTCCATTGCTCTTCTCTCCACTTCTCTCTGTCTGATGTTTTCTCCTCTTTCATATTTGCATCCCTGAGGAAATTAAGTTCTCTCACCTTGAATCTTACATATTCTTACTCCCCATTCTTGCAGTCCTTCCCTTTCTTACACTGTCTGTTATTCTCATTCCTTCTCGCCTCACTGCCCTGCAAACTTTCTGTATCCTTACCCATTAACCACTCAGCAAAATGTCATTGACAAGCTATGGATGTCACTACAGCCACAGGAGCCATAGCCATGGGAGTGATGTTTACAGAAGCAAGATTGGGCTGAAAAGAAGCTCTGCTTGTGCACAAGTTAACCCATGAAGAGTTATTAGTGTGGCTTATCAGAGGGTGGGTCAGCAGACAGGAAAATCCCAAGCTTATCTGTTTGTCCCTTGGACAGCTATGCCTGTTTTGTCACTGTTACTAATCCTTTCCCACTTTCCCAAAGAATGCTGTGGGCGCTGCAGAGATCAAGGGCTGCTGGTTGCCCCTTCCCTTGTCCCTCTTGGAAGTGGGGAGGGTTGCTGTGGCCAAAAGCATGCAGTAGCGGAGCCTGATCCCCTCTTCCACTTATGTTGGTATGCAGCTTGGAGTCGCGTCAGCTCTTTGGATGAGATGTTCTTTCTGTGGCTTGAAATTGCATCAGAAGTTCATCGCAGAGGACAGCCGAGCCACCAGGCAGCAGCCAGCAGTGCCTGGTAGGGTGCTTTTGCCCTCCTTTCCTGAGATTTACCCAGGTAGCTCCCTGCTGCAGTGCCCCCTGAGCCACAGGAAGGACAGCCACGCACAACCCGGGCGCTAGAGCTGGTCACTGGCCGCGTAGTAATAGTGCGCAATGTGCTTTAAAGTTGCTGCGATGAATCCCCTCTGCTCATGGCCAGCCTTCACACTAAATTCTCCCTTCACAGTGAAAAAGTCTAGAAACTGCCCGGACTAACTCCTTCCCAAGGGTACCATCACTAAGTCAACAAAGTTGCAATATAAATGCATGCTTCCCATTGTTCAGGGTGGGAGAGGCAAAACTGACAGGGGTTTGTCAGGAACACCCACAAAGATCCCTAGACACAGAGCAACCAAGTTTAAAGATCCAAAGGCCAGTGTCTTGCAACAGCAGCAGCCAAGCACAGTCAAGCAGCAAATGAACATTTGCTTTTCTGCTTCATATCCTTCCCAGTTCTTTCCTTAAGAAACGCGGAGGATTAATAATTTTGGCCGCAGAGCCTGAGTTCGCACAAACACATATGAAACCGGCAAACAATACCCCCATTAAACGCATCGAGAAGCTCAGAGACTGGAACAACTCACCTCCAAGAGCTTCACCCAAGTCCCACAGGAAGGCTACAGCAGAGCCAGAAATAGAGCCCAGACCTCCTGACTCCAAGCCCTGGGCCCTAACAAAAACACCAGCTTCCCTCCACCAACCCTCTCTTCATACACTACATTGACCAGACTGGAAAAGGCATTCAAAATAAATAAAACCTGCTTCTTGCGCCAAGTTTTAAAAAACATTTTCTTGTCATGGCTGGTTGTTTTTCTCCTGCTAGACATTAGGCAGTCTCCACGAGTGAGACAGCTCTCCTTTCTTCTCCAGGAAACACAGTTGTCTCCCACATGTTGCACTCAATGTAGCTCAAAGAAATGTTTTAGGAAATTCCCCCTAATTCGGTGAAATTGTTAGCTTGGCAGTGGCATGCTGGAAACAGGACTGAAGGATTGCCTTAGAGCTTTTTTTTCATTTTTCCTTTTTAAAGTGTACAGGAGAGCTTGGGCTTCAGATGGGCTGCTGAGGAAGACAGAAACTCATGTTACATAGGAAGGACTTGGCAGGCCTGAACACAGAAATTTCCAGAAGTGTTTGCGTGGCAACAGCTCTGTGCCAATCCACATTTTTTAGCTATTCTGGCTGCATGCCCAGCCGAAAAGAAAGTCTTGTATCTCCACACAGTTCACTGGCTTCCCTGAGGAGTTTCCATACTGCATGGCAACATTGGATAATCTCATTTGCGCGCCAGAAAAACTCCTGCTACTTACACTGTTACTAAATACCAGATGTGCTTAATAAAGAGTAAGTGGAGCCAAACCTAGGGTAATCACATAACCTATCATTAACATTTTCTAAAAACAAAAAAATGCCATTGGAACAGCAGATTACTGTTTTGCTTTGTTTGCTTTACGCCCTGTTACGGGAACCCCTGGGGTGCTGGGAAGGGAGCACGGCAGGAGCAGACAGCTCTGGCACGGCCGATGACATTGTTTACAATCACACCCCTGCACATCTGAAACATGTGTGAGAAAGTAAAGGCTAAGCAGATTTCCCTGTGCTGGGGAGGGAGGGGAGGATTGCAACAGGAAGTCTATGCCACCAAGAAAGTGCTGGAGTCTCGTGTTTCTTCATTTCGGGGAGGTGGCCGGGGAGGGGGGATTCAGAAAGGGCAGTGTGAGTTTGGTCTTTCACGATGTGCACATCCCCAGGTCCCCAGTGCACAGGAATACAGGAGTGGGCCTTGTTCCTTGAAATTTAATGATGGCCCAAATCCTCCAAGCCCATTTAAAATACATTTTTGTGTGAGTCAGGGGGCCAGTCACCACACAATATGTGTGTGCACATTTATTATGGATTTAAATGGATGTTGCACATGTGCATATCTGATGCTGACCAGACCCTGGAGGGAAATAGCTAAATCTCAGCGATGGCGAGTGAATTCTGCTGTGACAGGCTGTTAAGAGGAGGGAGACAGATCCACCGCACTAGCTGCAGCCCCTGTATGCCCTGGGCAGTGGAGGTACAGAGAGCAGGGAGTGTCTCACACCCAGGTGTGAGAGGCGCAAGCCCTCCCTGAAATGAGATGAGGGTGAAAATTCTTGCTTCTCCCACAGCTGTCTCTACAACTGACAGGGGAGAATGGACTTCAATGACTAGAAAAAGAGCTTTTTTCTGTATTTTAGTGCCCACTAAATGGAAGAGAAGCCTGGCAAATGTGTGCCAGCCTTCACAGGTCTGCTTGCTCTGGCTGTGTGGAAAGCAAGGTAAGGGGATGGGAACAGAGACAAGTCCAGGCCTTGCTTGTTTTGTACAGGAAGGCGAAGGCAGGGAGCGGGAGCAGTGAGTCACTCTCATCACACAACAGCCCGGAGCAGTGCCATTGCTCTAGGCCCTCAAGGTAAACTCTGATCCAAGTCAGTAGGAGTTGCAACTATGCAAAGCTGGGATATCTGATGCCAGGAGCTGTGCCAAGGGCACCGGGTGAGGAGGTCACAGTAGGTGTCAGCCTGCCACAGCCCAGGAGCAGGAGGGAGGTCACAGCCCAGTGCTCACATGGCTTCCAGTGTGACTGAACCCCGGTGTTTTCCAAAGCCTGGATGCAAGGAGACAAAAGCCAGCAGGCCAGGGAAACACAGTGGTTTTGATGCTGCAAGCCCACTGCTTGTGGCGTTCCTTCTTGGCCCCATTCATTGCACCCACTGTGCAAGGTCGTGCCCATACTCCACGTTTCCCCACGAATCCAGCAGCACGGGTCCCACAGGCTGTAGAGTGTGTCAGTGAGTAGCACGGCCGCCTGTGCTGCCCCCGGCCAAACAGATGGTACAATCCTGCTTCCCGGCATGGGAGCCAGCTGCACAGTGGTAGTGATGGAGCAGCTGGTCTCGCTCGGGCCAGGCTTTTGCCTGATGTAGGTATTGCTTGGCTGGCCCTTAGCCAGAGGCTCAGGGCGGCAGATGACTCGGGGCACCAAAACAGCCATGTCCCCATGGCAGCCCTGGGAAGCTGGCTCAGAGGTCAGGCTGAGGAGGATGTGGTTAGCCTGTTGAGAGGATGAAATTCTAGGACACTTGGGTCCTGCCACATATTTCCCCCTTCCAGATCACCTTGTACCATGGCTGGAGTGGTCCTGGCTACTCAAACTCCAGATGGAAAGACTTGGTTTCACCTGTGCTACGGAGAAGCCCCAAAACATCCTGCAGTATTCCAGTCTTGTTGCTGGTGCCTTTCCTGTCTTTGTCACCATAGTGTCTTGGGCACTTCTGGAGCACTGAGGGAGCAGTCTGTTACTTGGCAGCCAGAGCAGGAACAAGACGCCTACTTCACCCACAGCTGCTGGCACAGAGTGACCAGCTTTCCCAAACTAAAAACCTGGGACAGCAGTGACGTAGCCAGCAGCTCATTCCCTCAGTCTGCCCACTCCCTGTCAGACAGAAGACTTCGTATCAGTGCAGCTGCTGGTTCAGGGAAGCCTCACCCCACCAGCTGTGGGTGGTGTGCAAGAGAGCCAGGAGAAAATTAGGTAGCTGCTGCCCAATGCTGTATCACCGTTTCCACTTCAAGGTTTAAGGATCTTATGAAGTCAGGAAACAGCATAGAGGAACAGCTAATCAGCTGCATAAAGCCACTCCTTCCTTCCCTCACTGCTGCAAGGGTCTCCCAGCCCCTGCCCACCCTGCCAGATGCCTCCAGCTAGCTGCTCCCCTCTTGGCCTTCCCCCAGGAGGCTGAGGAATGAATACTCAGGCAAGGCTCCTTGACTGCAAGGATCCAGGCACCTCCACACACCCCACCAGATCTGTCCCCTTCCTCGTTGCACTGCGTAGGCCACTCACTTCAGTTTGTAGACAAACTAACAACATGTTTTCCTACAGCTGCTTCCCGAGTTCAGCAACTGCACTGCTCTTTGGAGTTTGGTTTGGTTGTTGTGCTGAGAAGGGGTACCCATCAAATGGTCCTGGATATGAACACCTAACCCCATTCCTCGCTGGCAGCAGGACAGAAAGGCTCCTGCCAAGCAGTCACAAGACATGCCACAAACAGCTTGCTTCACTGCCCTGCCAGGGAACAAAGTCCATTGCCAGTAGGAGACTTCAGTGTGCGAAGTGGAGCTCATGAGCTTTATGGTGTTGGGATGCACGTGAGCTTTCTATTTTCTGCTGTGGCCAAGCAGAACTGGAGCAACACTTGGCAAGGCACTGCACAGGTCTGAACTGTGGGGCAGTCCTTGACCTGAAGGGCTATCTCAAGAGACAATAAAGGCAATAAAAGGAACAAGGAAGCAGAAGGGACATAAAAAGAATTTGCAAATATGACAGTAGTGGCATGAGCAGTGTGAAAAAATATGGGGTTTAAGATCTTAATTAGGAAAGAGCTAAGGGAGAGGTATGAGAAGGACAAGAGCAGGAAAGAGCAGGGAAGGCAGATGAGATGAGGCTGAGAGGAAGGCAAAGGAGAAAGGGAAGGAAACTCTGACAGGTCCTATTACACCTTCTTCTGTTCCCCAGCCTGCAAAATATAGGGAAAGGCACATAAAACATCATATGCAGTAAAGATGCAGAGGGTGACTGCTTCATCCTTCATTTCTTACACCAGTAAGCCTAAGCTGACCCTGTTTTTTCCCATATCACAGGGCTGCTGTGTCTGTTAAAACAACCTCTCCTAGCTCCCATCAATCAGAGCCTACGTTGGACAAGCAGGCAACACAATGTCAGGGAACAACCACAATGTATATGCACACAGGAAAGATCTGTTAGAGCTCTCCAACACATTGACAGGTTTTATCTTATCTGTTGCCAGGAGGGACAAAGAGCTGGAGAGACAGTGAAGGTCAATCAGGCTCTTAGGAGAGCTCGGAACAAGGGAATAACTGATTACATTGAAGGACATCACATTTGCAATTAAGGCTGAGCTCCAAAAGTGTGGGGGAAGTAAGCTGTTTCTCTTCCCTAGTTCAGTGTAAGAAGGACTCCCCAACTACCAGAACCAACAACTGTGCAGAACTGTCTTTCCCCTTCCTACATGTCCACTGGGTTCTGAATGAGGGAGGATGAGCAATAAGTCTGTGGGTATTTACAAGAAAAAGACTTAGCACAGAGTGCTTCTGGGCACAGCTGTACTGCCAGTAAAAAGCGTGATGAAAAGCATACTTTCTTTGATGAAGCCTCATTTGAGTGGTTTATGGGTAAAGGTGAATCGAGTATATATCATATTTGTCTGATGGCAAATGGAGTGCACTTGTGAAATCCATCTGACTAGATGTTCTCAGAAAATCTTCGTGAAACATCTGTGAGCTTTGAATTACTCCATTGTTGTCAGGGTTTCAGCTGGAAATTGTTCTGGATGCAAAGGAATGGCAGGTCACTAATGGCTTATTTCTTATTAAATGCTTTGGGTTTAGGAACTTAGAGGATATGTAGATACTTTTCTCATTTACAGCTTCACATGAAGCAAAATACTAGATGAAGATAAATAACCAAAGCAACTTGCCTTGTGCTTGAGAAGTAAAGATGCAGGCTATTGTTGTGTTAAAAAAAATGTGTGAAAATATGTGAAAAGTACTTTTGACCCTCTGTAAGAGAATTGCTCTGCCACTGATCCATATTAGCAGGCCTTGAAATGCAACTGCTGTGGGCCAAAGAGAAAGGTATGTACCAGAAAGGTTATGGCACAAAGAGACACTCAGTATATCTGGCTGAACCACCCAGCTCTGTTGCTGACGTCCTATCGTTTTATCCACCTTTCTTGGTTTAGCACAGTAATTTCAGAGCATCAAAACAAATTGATTGCTTGTGGGTTTAGAGTTAGGTCCTCTGCTGGATGGCCCTTAAATCCTCTCATCAAAAATGGCAAGCATAAGATGCCCTTCCTGATGGCTTCAGCCTGAAAAGAGCAGTTTCATGCTCCAGGGAACTGCTGAAAAGATACAAAGGCTGTATTCGCTGGACACCCTCTGTCAACTCTGCTCGTGAGCAAAGCTTTGCAAGTTATCTCCCAGCTTTCACTGGAGGGGAAAAAAAGTAATCACAGCTTTCCTGATTTAGTCCCCCCCCTCAGTGGACTTTCATCTGCTTAGGGCCAGATGACAGTGTCCCTGCTATCCCAGCCTGCTGTCAATTCAGCCTTCTCTCACTTCATTTACTTGGCTGCTAAATGATGCTGAAGTCACAGTCAGAACATCAGTGGCAGTGAAACAGGGGACTAATACACTGAAATGAGAACCTCTATGGAAACACCTCCCAAAATAATGAAAGGTGTGATGTAAAACTGGCTTAGGTGTTTGAGTCCTGCATCTGCATGTCACTGTGATATTGGCCTACAGCCGGTGGTAGGAAACTTACCAGTGCAAGCTACACTAGATCAGGTCCAGAGACCCCCATGACCTCTCCCATCTCTCCAGGTGCTGGCTAAAACTCTTCATCCCTGCCGTGTCCCAGGAAGTTCTTGTCTTTTCCCTTGCACCTTGCATGACCTTTAAGATGACCAGGAACAAGCTGGGAGGGGCCACAGCCATTGCTGTTGTCCCCCAGCTCTCTGTCTCAGCCTCACTTGCCACTCTACCCTCAAATGAAGTGAGGTCTGATGACGTTGGAGATTTGGGGGGTAATGTGTTAAAAAAGCTGCTTCACCATTCTCACCTGGGGCTTCCCCTTTCCACCTGCCTTACCTGCAGTTAGGACTGTGCTAACTGTAGATAGCTGCTAGTGCCAGAGGTGACAGCAGACACGAGTCCTCAGCTACCCATGTCCCTTCTGCATCCTGTTCAGAGGCTCAGGAGCTTCTCATCAGTGGAGCTCCTCCTCCCTTCCCCACATCTGTGCCACAGTCTCTCAGCTATAACACTGCTGCAAAAAATTTTGTCCAGGCACCATTGAGACGAGCTCCTTGCAGTTTTCCAGAGTATTAATGGTGAGTGGCAATTCTGCAAGATTTGGCCTAGGTATAGGCAGGTGTCCTTACTAGCCACATGGCTATGGCTGAAGCCCAAACAGGGATCAAAGTATCTGACACCGAGCAAGCTGGTGGAGGTACAGCAAGAGACCACCCAAGCCCTCAGTGTTTAACATGTGCAGATCATGACCTTGAGGGAAAGGAAGAAGTGATTTTCCAGTATTAGTGATAGGAAGGGAGGCAGACAGCTATTGGGATCTCCCAATATCACACAAAAAATGCATTACATGATCAGGAATGAATGCAGATTTCCTAATTCCCAGACCCATGGCAGCCATCGTACTGGTTCCTGCCCAGTATGGGCCATCAGGCTTCATTCAGCCTTTTGAAATGACAGCTAGCTATTTATAGATGCTGCCTACATTACTCCAAGGAGCAGCGTCTTTCTATATTTTACAAACCCACGCCAAGTTTCCTTCAGTACCCTGCCAACACAGGGTGAATTTCTGAGAGTAATCTTCCCTCCTTTTTCCCAGAACAGAGAACATCTGGGACTACTGAGATATCATCTTGTGGCATTGGCTGACTTTTTTTTTTTTTTTAACAAGTTTCTGTGTAACAACTTCATGATGTTTTTCCTGGGAGGACAACTGTCTCATCTAAAACCTTGTCCCACATATTCCTTTACAGATGACATTTTATGCTAAGGTTCTTGAAAGGATTTCCTTTTGTGCTCTGTCCCCACCTTTCTCTGTTTAATTCCTCCCAAATGTCTCTCTGATGCTTAACCTGCAGGTCGCCCTATTCAACAAACCAAAGCAAAATGCTGGTTTGAATAAGCTCAGGATACATTGATGTCATTTCTGAATATTAGCAGGCCACAATGATACTACCAACTTTATTTGATCCCATTTGCTGAAGCAGCCTGAATTTCTCAGGGGCAGGTTTTTTTAATCCTGGTTCATTATTGTTCAAACCCATCAAGTAAATGGCTGTGGAGCGGAAGCTTGAATGGGCTTGTTTAATAGGAAAAGTCATTCATCTGCAGCATAGCAGCTCTGCAGCAAGACTATCTTCCCCCTTCTGCTTCTTACTGTGTCTGCCTCAGCAGCAGTGATGTTAAACCCTGGTAGGGAAATGCTGGGGAGAGTAGATCTTCGGCTTCACGCTAACTGCTTTTGTTCACTTCAAGAAACCCTTTCCAAAGTAAACAGTCTGATTGCTTCTATGGGTCAATCACCTGTTTTAAATTTATTTCTCACATATCACTTGCTGAGGTACTTGCTGAGGTACTGCTGAGGACACTGGCCCCATGGCAAGCTGTGTTCTTTATCTAAGGCAGCAACCCACTCAGGCCCCAAATTGTAACCCTGGGATCTGTTGATGCTACACTTGCAGCTCCCCACAGGTCTTATCACTGCTGCTATGGAAAGCCAAGATAGGCTGTGAAATCATGGAACCTGCCAGCTTTGGAAAACTAGCCCTAAGGTGCTGGGATGGGCATGACCCTGTGAGCTAGGAGCTGCACTGAGCTTCTTTACCCTCCTGAATTGTACCATGTTTGACTTAAGAATCAGACCCTCAAATGGCCTGAACTGGTGCATGGAAATTCAATGGAGCCCTGCCAGGTAATGGCAGATGAAGTTCTGGCACTCAAACCTATATTTATATACATAAAACTTGCTATTTTTGCCCAGCCTTTGGCTTCACAGCAATGCCAGGAAAGTGCCCTGGCTGCATTTTCCCTATGAAAGCACAAATGTAAGATCTTGTTGCTGGACACTCGCACCAGAGACGTGTTCAAGGCAGAAAACTGCTGGTATTGGTCACAGTGCCATTCCTGCACCGAGCAGTGCGTGTGGGACCCTGGCCTGTCCCCCTGCTCCCTGCCTGCTAAAACCCAACTGAAACTCATTACATACCAGGAATACCAGCATCCCCACAAAGCCTGTGCTGGGTGGAGGAGGAGGTTCTCCCTCTCTCCCTTTTTTCCTTTCCACCCAGCTTGGCTAGTTCTTTGGCAGAGCCCCAGGACTTGGGAGGGGGGAGCAGAGGGGGGCTTGGGAGGGCAGCAACTTCCCGAGCTTACCCACGGCCTCATTTTGATCTGCAGTGCTGCCTGCTCATTTCCACTTCACAGATGCTGCTGAGCTCTGCCACGGAGAGACAAATCCCAGAAGGGGAAGGGAGCGTGGTGGGGAGGGAAGAGATGAAAGCAGAAAAGAGCCGCATTTATTAAGCTGTTTTTCTTTCAGTGAAAAGAAGCATTTATCAGTGATTTCATATGTCATGTGAGATGTGGCTCCCTGCCAATTTCTAAGGATGCAAACAAGCCGCTGACATCATACACTAAATATAGAGCAGCTCCTGCTTTAGGTGAATAAATAATGCAGATGCAAAAGCCCAGGTTTTCAGTTACACATTCATTACCATCCGTCTGTCAGGTTCTCATCATCAGGAGAAAAACGTCCGACTCCAGCAAGGAGTGACAGGTGAAGAATGCAAAACAACTGCAGACAATAGGTGATTAAGCAGAATTTCCTTGTTCTCTGCTTTTTTTCCTTACAGCTACATTTCATTTCAGCATTAATCCAGGGTGCAGCTTTTCTAGCACAGCTCTGCTGCCTCCCTCCCTTTCCCTTGAAGCCAAGCTGGAGTGACAAGCCTGGGTGGGGAGAGCCTGAACAATGAACATAGCCAAAATGTGGAAACTTCCTTAGGCACTTAGCAGGGGAAAAAAAGCAGAAGAAAGAAAGTGGCCAAAAAAAAAAAAAAAAAGCCTCTGATCAGACTGTGCAAGCAGTAAAGCAGCAGCATTGCCCAGTGAAGTAGTTTTCCATGCCCTGTCAGAGAGAGGTTTTAATTATGGTCTCCCAATGCTAATAATTCTTGACTCCTTTATTGGGGTTTTTTTTTAAGGCACCCATTTTAACAGCCACACAAGCAAACCTGTAACGGGTTCCATGGCATATTATTTCAGGTCTCAGAAAGCCCTCCAGGAAGGATTACAATTGGTAATAAAGCTGAATCGATAACTTTCTCCCTTCTCCTCCTTCAGATCAAAGGCCCTGAGCAGGAGGAAGCATCCCAACCCATCCTTTCTGGGGGAGAACAGAGACAGGAGAGCAGGAAACAAGAAGACAATGCGCCATCAAAGCTGCCGCAAGGTGTTGGATCAATGACAACATCTGCATGAGGGTCTGGGCTACAATAGAAGCTGTTACCATGGAAACGGGTGCAAAAGCATCAGGCGGGAAGAAGCAGGCAATGATGAAAGGTGAGGAAGAGGGAGAGAGTATTTTTAGATCCCTTAGGAGGAATGCTATTCAGTGACATCACTCTATCTCATTATTTGCACCCGGGCTGTACAACACATTGTGGCACCTGCCCCAGACTGCTAAATGGGAAAATGTTATTATAGATGTGAATTATAAATACTGCAGTGACACTTGAGCTTGGGAGTTATTAGACATCACTATTCTGTAATAAAGGAGAGCATTTAATACATTGTGCTGTAGAGATTCACTGTACAGTGTAAGAAGCATCATGTCTAGGATTTTAATATTCTCAGAAAGTAATTATGACTCATCCTTTTATTGTTATTAAGAAGCAGAGTGAAAATAATTTTACACATTTGATATCCCACACATCAACAAGCCTTTTGCACTGGAGAAACATGGCCTAATTTTCCAGAGCTCTGCGTGCCAACATGTTTTGAGTGAATGTGGTAGTAGTCATAGGTGCTCAGCACTGCCAAAAATCCAGCCATCTGTGTCACATGTGAATGAAGCCTCATTAATCTCAAAAATACAAAGTATACGCTGCCTGCCTTCAGCTCCTTTGGAAGGGCCAGACCCCTTTTGCAGTTAAGGACCAGTAGATACCCATAACATCTGCTGAAGCCCTGATTCCAGGCAGGGAAAAAATTCTGGCTGTCAGACATCGCTCCTGGCTGCCAAACAGAGGGGAAAACCTCCATCCTGGGGAGTTGAAACAAGCTGGGGCTCATCTGCCTTGCACCAAGAGATGGGTGCCCAGAGCTCACCACAGCAGAGAGGCTGGAATCACTATTCCTGTCATGCTGCTCGCAGTGATGTTGGAAGGATAAACCCAGAGGAATGCGTGTTTCTTGTGACTGCAGAACTCTGAGCCCGCTCCCAGCCCTGGAATAACTATCGATAAATGCCACGCTCCGCCAGAGTGTGTCGGGGGCACCGGGGCCTGTCACTGGAGATGGGCAGGAACTGAAATTCCCAACCCGTGCTGGCACCCACCGGTGCTGCCAAAACAGTGGCGGGTGAGTGACAGGGCTTGCCCTGGCTTTTGCCCTGTGCAGAGCGGAGCACGCGGGCTCTCAGCCATTTGTGTCGCACTTTGGCCGGGCCCTGCGTCAGCAGGCCGGAGCGGCAGCGGTGACCGGGCCAGCGCCGGGCGCTGATGCCAAGGGTGCAGGGCAGGCGGTGGAGCGTGGCCTGGCTGCGAGGAGCAAGCCAGCCTGATGTCATGCTGTAGCCCTCCTCTTTGGTGAGCTAAATATACCCTCCCTGCGCCCCACCGCCTGTCCCAGGAGCACGGGCGGGCTGGGGGCAGCAGCGAGAGGCTGGGGGCACAGCTGAAGCACTGGCCTGGCCTGCCCTGCCATAAAAGGCACTGGTGCACAACCCAGCCAACTGGGGAAACAGAGCAAGAAATAGCACAGCGGCCATGGGGGACAACAAGAAACACGAGCCAGCGAGGGAGTTACCACCTAGCGGCAGGCAGAGGGGGCTTACAGCAAGGACAACCGGTGGCAAAACCTGATTTTCTTTTTGGTTTGGGATTTTTCACCGTGCGATCACAATGTGCACTCTTCTCTCTGTTTGAGCTATCTTTCCTACCAGAAGATCTCAGTCTTTAAATATATAATAAATAGTGTAACGTACTGATGTATGTGTGCTACTTCTGATCCATCTTGTGGGGGGAGAAGAAGGTTACCCAACACAGCGCAGCTCAGGCTGCTGAAGGTCCCATAGGGCACATCTACGAAGAAGGGTAGAAAAGGTGAGTGAATTTAGCTGAGCCTGAAATAACAACACCTGAAAACATTTTCTTTCCTAGACTAAATGCAGTCTTCTTGCTCCAACATCCCTGAGTCTTTTGTACCTAATCCTCATGATGATTAACCAGTCCATGCCTGAAACAGCAGCCTTTTTTTATTGTATCACTGGCTAACTTGAATTATTCCGCACATCAGCTTCACTCAGCTTAACCTCACCCCCATTTCCTAGTTAAGCTAATGCCCAGCACAATGCTGAATTGCTTCTGCTTTCTTCCTGGCACCTCTTTTTTGGCACCTCTCATTTTATTTTTAAGGAAGGAGGTTATGGTTCTACATCTTACATTATTAGTGTTGGATACAGATGAAACAATATTTCATGTGACTTATCATTTAATTTGTCTTATATGTTAGCTTTGGCACTGCCAGCATTGTAGTCATGCCAGTAGAGAAACTTTGATCTGAATGAGTGTAAAATTCAGCCAGGCTTGATGTAGGGTTGTAGAAAATAATTTCAAATATGAAAAATCTGGCCCATGCTTTTGGGGATACAAGTTCTGTAGATGCTCTAAATACCACATTTTATGGGAGGTATGACCTCTCTGCTAAAATCAAGGACCATTTTAGGACAACATAAAGAGTCACTCTGGGCACGTGTGGAATTCACCAGACACATTTTGGGCACTGCCCCAATCTGAATCACTGCAGTCGTGGACATGTATGGCTCAAGAGACCATCCAGCCCCCCTTCCCCTCCCCTTCCCTCCCTTTCTAGCTGATACCCCTGACTGATATGTGCTTAACCTTTTTAAAATATCTTTGGGGACAGGAACAGCCCTCAGCCAGGACTCACCTCACTTGCTGGTTACAGCATGTTTTTCACCAGCTGTAACCCAGCTCACTCTGACTGAGAAAGAGGTTGGCTTCTCTGCCTACCTGAAGACTCGTCAGTCTAATGACAACCCTTAGACATTTGACATGCTACCACATCTGCCCTCATCCTCTAGTCCTCCATCCTGAACAAACCAATTCTTTTAATCTCTCCCTGTAAGCCAGGCCTTCCAGCCTACCACCATGCCACTCTCTGTTCCATGCCCACTTGCATCATTCCTGAATCAGCGGGATGCTGTTCTCTGCCTGGCTAAGTCCTGATGAGGGAGAAATGGTGATTTCCCCAGGCTCACATCTGGCATGACCTCTGGTACGTCCCGCTAGCCCCTTCCCCATTCCAGACCTCCATCTTCTGCCTTGCCACTCGCCCAGACCCACCCTGCTCTGCTGCTGCCAGCCTGGCGCTTCCCCACAGCATCTTTATGTGCTTGAGTCCTCCTCCTAAATGTGTGCTGAGCACTCCCCTGTACTGAATTTCGGTTTATTGATCTCAGACCATTACTCCCATTTACCAAGACCACTTTGACTTCCAGCCCTCCAAAGTGCTTCCAGATTGTGCCTCCCCACCTGGAGGAACTCACAGATTTTAAAGTGTGCTTTCTATTCCATTATGCTCCTCATTAACAATATAAATAATAGCAGCACCATCCAGCACTGTCTTCTTGCTTGCTGCTTTCCCTTCCCTTCAACGTCTCCAGGTACCAGGGCAGTGAGCACTCTTGCCCACGAGACAGAAACGACTTGGGCTTGCCTCCTGGATGGCACCTGGGTAACAGCAGCACCCTGAAAACAGGGGATAATGCACATTGTCCCATGCTCAGCCTCTTGTTGCTGCCAGCATCAGGCATTAGGGCTTCATGTCTGACCTAAACTTGCCTCCATCCAAAGTCAAAAGCTGCCCCCATGTGCAGTGTGCACCTGTGGGGGTGTTGAACCACAAGCTTGTAGCTGGAAGACAAGAGGGGATTGGTTTGGCTCGGCAGGACTGCTGAAGGTCGGGCTACCAGAAATGTTTACTGAGCGAGTTTGTGCAGCTTCAGCTCATGCTTGCCAGGGACCCAGCTGAACAATTAAAGGAAATATCGGTTCAGTCGCGGGTTGCAGCACACTCATAGCCCTGCCTTCACTGAATAAAATAAATCATTCACACTGATTCTCTAATCAGCCCAATCCTCAGAGGTGTAAATTATGCTAGCAGGTGTATAATCAGTGAAGTTTCCAAATTAACCTAAAAAACCCCAAAGAACTCTCTGAGTCTCTCAGCATTGACTGAGCTGAGCAAAGGCTGTCTAAAACAAGTGCAACACAAAACTTGGTGGCAGCTACTGTGCCTTGCAAAACCTGATAGAAAAACAACCATCCTGGAATGTAGAGCTTTGGTTCAAAAGGATGGTACTCCAGCCTGGGCTGTCCTTTCCTCACATCCCAACAGAGGCTCAGGGCATGCCTTGTTTGCACGGAAATCCCGTCAGGATCCTACGCATCTGCAGGAGCATCTTAGGAAAGGTCCTAATCCTTTCAGCCAGCAGACCTGTAGGCAGGAAATACACCACAGCACATGGCTAGGAATAAAACACAGAGTGCAGGGGTATGGCAGAGGGTGTCACACCCCTGACAGCAGCCTCAGTCTGGCTGTTGGCTGGAAGGCAACATCAGCTTGACAGCCTCAGCTTGATTTTGTCCTCTCACTGCTTCTGTGGTGGGAAACACCAGTGTTCCTCGAAGAAGTGAGGGTGGCTGCTGTGTGACAGCACCCAGCAGACAGCCAGTGTTGTTCACCCACTGACCCAGGTCTACAAAGGAATTTGGAACCACTTTCTTTATTCTCTACAGAGATGTGGGTTGAAATAATTTACTGGTGTGGACTGAATAACAAAAGAGATGTCAGGGTTCTAAATGTAGCATTTGGAGCTGTTAGAGGAAAGCAGTGAAACAAAGCAGCAAAACCTGAGTTAAAAGCATATTGCCTGCTCGACCTGGGATGGGGCCCAGCCTGCTGCTTTATGTAGCCACTGTTTTATTGTGTAAAATAAAAATAAAATGGATTCCAGAAAATAATGGTAAATATTTGATGATATAATTATGTCTTATTAATGCAATGTTCTTTCTTTTGCAAATTAAATTTTCACAAGAATTCATCACCCATTTAATTTTTATTATTTAGGCCATGAGTATGTCACAGTTGTTTGTTATGTACTTTCATAACCATATTGATTAATATTAAATGTTTAAAATAAAAACTCCATTTATATTTTAGTTATAATGGCCCTATGAAAATATTACAAATAAAAGTAAGTATTTATGGCCCACATTAGCTCTTAGTACTGCTTTTGATATTTTTATTGCTGTACAGGACATACACAGTTCATTACATATGAAAAATAGTTTAATTTTCAGGAGCTTCGTAATGATCCGTAAACTGAAGAATTTTCCTTGCCATGCCGCAGAAACCCTCTCAATACTCCTGACTGCACTTCTTTTATCCTGAAGAAGGCAGACCCAAGGAAGGGACAGATCTGCCCTATTTTTATGTATGGCTGTCAGACAGAATCTCTTAAAAGGCATGAATGCAGGAGATACAAGGTTTGAAAATCCTGAATACACAGCGCCTCTTCATCCAAATGTACAGATATGGACTGTGACTGGGCAGGAACTGGGGGAGAGCATTAACCATCAGGAGTTATCTCATGGGTTTGCAGGGCATCTGCCATACCTGTTGGATGTGGTAATAAACTGAATCCTGTCTGTCTGACAGTTACCGTGCACACAAAAGCTCCTTCTGGCCACTTACAGCGGGGGGTGCTGTGGGTCTCAGGCTCCAAAAATGCCCAGGAGCAGGCTCCCTTGCAGCATCAGGAGCAGCATTAGGTTTTCTGCTCCAGTAGCTCAGGCAATTTCAAGTGCATCAGCTTTTTTTTTTTATTTTATGGTACTACAGAGAAGTGCTGTTGGCTTCTAAAGTAAACACCACTCCCCAAAAATAAGGACCAAAAAAACTCCTCCCCAGCATTCCCCCTGCTCTCTGCCAATCCACTGGGAATCAAGCAATCCCATGCAATATTTTCAGAAGGATAAAAAGCAGCACAGTCATTAGTGTGTCTGTGTAGGATGTTAGACCTAAACCTATGAAGGCCTTACTTTCCTTTAGCTATACCAGGCTGGTGCTCTGTCAGCTTTGACAACATCCTTACAGACTTAAAGCGTCACTGTATCTCCTGCCAGCCACAGGCTCCTCAAACAGGACATCTTCTTCCCAGCTCCATTTATGCTGGATTTCACCTACATGGTCATCCATTACCTGCTGGAAGAAAATTAGATCCCAGGATTTGCTAAACATCCCGATGCCAGCAGGAGACACAGGGCTGCAGACACCAGCATCCTTGCCCACCACCACTTCCAGTGCTGGAAAATGACAGGGTGACAGGGCACAACTAGGCTTTTCTTGCCCAGCTTTCTCTTAGCAACTTGGAAGAAGCATGCTCACACCCAGCTGTGCTGGGCTTTTATGAGGCCTGGTGGACCTCTGCCACACACCTCATGCTCATTTATAGTGGTGCACAGTGAATGCAAAACCTCTCCTGTCTGTCCTGATGGTTTCCTATATGCCTTCCCTTGCTACACCTGACTAGCCAAGGCAAGTACAACAAAGACAAGGAGGACCTGGAGAAGGTCCAGCAGAGGGCCAAAGATGATTTGGGGTCTGGAGTGTCTCTTTTGAGGAGAGACTGTGGGAGCTGGGCCTGTTCAGTCTGGAGAAGGCTGAGAGGGGAGCTCATTAATGCACATAAATACCTCAAAGGTGGATTTCAAGAGGATGGTGTCAGACCCTTTTCAGTGATGCCCAGTGACAGGGCATGGAGCAATGGCCATAAACTGAAACACAAGAAGTTCCGCCTCAACATGAGGGAGAACTTCTTTATGTTGAGGGTAGCAAAGCACTGGAAGAGGCTGCCCAGGGAGTTCGTGGAGTCTCCCTGTCTGGAGACATTCAAAACCCATCTGGACGCATTCCTGTGTCACCTGCTCGAGGTGACCCTGCCTTGGCAGGAGAGTTGGACTGGCTGATCTGCAGAGGTCCCTTCCAACCCCAGCAATTCTGGGATTCTGTGAAGTGGCTGCAATGATGGGTCTATACAGCTGCAGTATGAGCCCCACCTGGGTGAAGCCAACTAATGGTGGCAGGCTTTAGAAAGTTAAACAGTCCTTCTAAATATTCTCTTCTCCTCTCTTCTGAAAGGCTGCCATACAGCCATCCTACCTCTGCAGTGGGTAGTGCCCCCTGCAATTTGGAGTTTGCTAGGCAGAGTGAGTAGACACAGACACCAACAAAAGGCACGTATTCTCCTCAGAGGCTGGTGAAGTGACATTTCAAACAAGCACAAAAAGTGCTCCTGAAGGTGTAGTGGTTTAAGTGCCAGAGTTAAAAGCAGTAGTCTCCACCTGCACCACCAGCACGTGCTCTCCAGAGCTCATCCTGATTCTCATTTTAGTTCCCCAGCTTCTGAGTGTGTATCAGGCATGGCTTTTCACTGAACTGAAACCTCTCATTTCAGGTCATGTTTAGCAAAACATTTTCTTCCTGAGGCTGGTTTGTGAACTTTTGGGCTGTGAGAGGCAGAGTGTGCATGGGCCTTCATGTGTTGTTTTCACTGCTTCCCTCTCTCGGCCTCATGCCCCAGCTCTCTGCCTGCACATGTAAAGACCACTGGAGGAACACAAGCTGTGTGTGGCCATGAGCTTGTCATTGCAGCCCACTGTGGGCTACTAGGTCTGAGGAAGCGAATCCAGACCTTAGTTTTCAGAGGTAGGGGAGCCAGGACCCCATTTCTAAGTGCTGTTGAAAACCCAGCTGGGAGCAGGGATCTTCTCTCACTGGCAGAAAGGATGTGCTTTTTTTTTCTTCCAACTATGCCATCTCAGAAAGCAGGAGGGGAGCAGAGCCCAGGGTGGGGCTGGTGGCTGCGACCTGGCTAGCAGGGCACCTGGAAGGAGGCTTGTGTCCCCTCACCCCCGACACTGCTCTCGACTTACTGGGCTGCTGTTTCCATTTAGTGCAAAGCACTCCATGTTTCTCAGCCATCATCATAAAACAGGTAAGAGGGTGTCAAAGTGGGAGACTTGATTAATTTGGTTTGTAGGTAACAGCTGCCATAGAAAACAGAAGGCTGTTTGGCCCCTGGGACCCATTGTGCATCTCTGCTAAATTGAAGGGCAGCCTTTCTCCCTTCTGAAACTGTGCTTCCCCTTCAGCTGTTGGGTTTTGGGATCTTTGGAAAGAAACACAGCTCTGGTATGGACACGAGCAGCAAGAGCCTGGGACAACAACTGAATTGCATTGTTCAAAACACTCAGCCCTTTGAACGAACTGAAAAGATTTTTTTCTTACATACTAGGAAAAAAGATGCAGCTGCATTATCAGCTTCAGCGAGGGTGAGACAGTGCACAGGCACAATGTACAAAGGCGAGGGCAGGGGGAATGAAGCCCATCAAGTCCCTTTGCCCTGTATCATTCCCAAAGTGCAGAGCCTGGCTGTTTCCGGAGGTGCTGCCTTGCTGGGCTCTGCAGCAGCCAGGGCCATTGGGCTGCCTCCTGTGAGCTTTGTTTGTTTCTGGAAACTGAAATGCCTCAGCTTCCAAATCATGACAGGAGATGATGCTTTACTTAGGGTTGAAATTTGAGCCAAAATCTATTCCTGGCAATGACTTGAAGGTCATGCACCAGTAAAGAGTTCCTACCCCAACGGTATGTGCTATTAGACAGATGCGGCTGTTGCTCTTTCTCTGACAGTGACAGATTTTAGGCCACCCTTTCATGGGTGTGTTTGTTTTCTCCTCCAGTCTGCACTGCTCTCCTAATCTGTGCCCCCAACTCATGTTTCACTCACTTGTGCCCTCCCCAAAGGGATGTGATTAAGCACGGCTAGGGCAGAACTTTACAGTAACAGCAAATTCCTTCGTGCCTGCAGAGTTCACCAGCAATGAGATGGCAATGTGACTTTGCAAGCATGCCTTGCATAGCTTCTCATCTTCATATCCCCTGAGGTGAGCAAAGCAGTTCACATGCAGCCCTTGCACCTGTCACAGGAGCTGGGGACAGCCTAGGGGACTCAAAAGCCAGTCAGCAGACCCATGAGAAGTGTCCATGGAGACATGTCCTATCACTGTCCTTTCCCAGCTGGTGAGATGCAGCGCTGCACACTGACATCTGAGGTGGCTGTGAGGAGCACAGCTCTGGTTTGCAGCACTGAGGGTCTGGCACCCTTTCTTGGGAACATGCCAGATATCCTTTACAGGGCAAATGTCTTGGTCTTCATAATGTGGAGGAGTCCAGGCTCCCACAAAACAGAGGTAGTTTATTACCAAATCCCATTCCTCTTCACTCTTCTCTGGAGTAACACACCCACTGTGCAGAACAGAGAGGAATAAAGCTCCCAAGAGGGCTGCACTGTTGCCCCCACCCACCCCGCAGCTCTCTGGTGCCTCTGCATCTCAAGAGGATGATTTTTTTTTTTGAGGCAACTCTCTGTGGGTGTTTGGCATATAAGGAGACATCAGTAAGAAACAAAGAAAGCTGAGTATTATGAATGGTGGCCACAGGATGGGCAAGTCAATCAGGGATAAATTGGGAGTAAGGAAAGAGGAGCCTGGTGCACCACTTATCCCTATGGTCAGAGCTGGATTAGAGCAAACAGTTGCTTGTATTTATAAACTTCCCAACACCCTGCTGCGCCTGAAGAAGAGGGGAGAGGAAGGATCACAAGACCCTCACTGGCTGGGGCTTGGGAAAGGAAGTCTCTGAAATATGAATGCTGGACATTCTCTTCCCCTCCCCCCAGGGTGAAGATTTTCCATGGTGTCACTCCTGCTGTCACTCACTGTGGGAGCACCCTGGTGATCTGATCCTCACTCCCCAGCCCTTAGTAGAGCTTTTCATGTGCCCAGAGACCCAACCTGAAGGGAGGCAGGGAGAAAGCTGCTCCTTTGGTCCCTGCCCCTCACCCCCTGCTGCCTCCAAGGGCTGATGGAGCTAATTGATTTATTATTAGTACAGCCTTTTTCAGTGTGGGTCTGTGTTTATGTTTACTTTCATGAGCTAGAGATGGTACAGATGGCTAATTTGTTTGCTCGGTATTGTTCTTTCTAGCTGCCTAGAGCTGTTTTTGTACTTCTGTATTTGTCATGGTTACTGCATACTCAAAATCTCAAGTGCCTCTTTTCCTGTGTGATGGAAAGCTTACTGAGTATCAGCTGAAAAGTCATGACTGTTTAGAAGGATTCTCTCTTTTGTCCCTTTGTCCGGCACTACCCCCCATTGCCTTTGTTTAGGTGGGGAGTTCTGGGAGGCAGACAGCCAGCTACAGTCTGGAGGTTTCCCAGAACACCCAGAAAACATGGACAATGGGCTTTTCCCTGGCTCTGAGCCTCCAAAATGGGTCACCTTCCGTGCCGGTTAGCAAGGAACATGGGCAGGGACAACTAGTGCTGCTGGCAAGAGAAATGGTGGTGGTGGGGAGGGAAGCAGCTGCATTTGAGCACACAGTATTGCTGCCCAGTTGCTGCTGGTGGGAAGAACAAGCCTGCTGATTAGCATTCCCAAGAATACAATTAGGAGACAAGGCTATTTTCAGCAGTGTCCCCTCTCAAGGCTTGTAAAGACACAAGCGCAAAGAAGCCCGGAGTAGGCGCTTCCTCCACCGCAGGCACTGGATGGCTTATATTAGCACAATGCTCCAAATCCCCTGTAAGTCCTCCCAGAAAGGGAGAGTAAATATAGTTTGTCAAACAGTTATCTTTAGCACACTGTCTCGTCTGCCAGCATGGATCTTTCTGCCTGACCTCCTGCTAAGTCAGGGCAATTTCTTCTCGTTCGCTTACTCCTGCCTGTGATGCCATTCCCGGAGGGGAACCGGGGCTCCCTAGGGCTGGGGGAGAGACCATTTCCACCCCCCCTCACTGACCAGCCTCTGTATGGACATGGCTGGGTTATTGACCTCTAAACCCAGTTTTTCCCATCTGCTTTAAAAGGCAAAAAAAAAAAAAAAAAAAAAAAAAAGGGATGGAAGATCACACAAAAGGAGGGCGAAGGGAAAGCAAGATGTCTCTGCTGGGGACCCCCTCTGAACTCCAGCAGGCAAGGCACATGCTGAGTCCACACCTCTGCAACAGATCCTCTGTGATGATGGGATGGTGATGGAAGGAGAAACACAGGGAGGTTTTGCAGGGAGCTGAAACCAGCCCTACCTCACACTTCTGCTTAGACAGGCAGTCTTTCCCTGCCCAGCCTCACTTTGGCATCACTTCTCTTGTGCCACTGCTCATGCATACACGCACAATCCTCCACTGGGCCAGGCTGCCTCTGACCTGCCAGTTCCACGAGCAGTAGCATAAGCACAATGAGGAGGGTGTGCAAACCCACCTTTGGAGGTTTGCTCAGGCTGGGACAATTGTGGCTGGCTCATGGGCCATGCATGAGGTTCTGGCAAGGCTGGGACATCACAAGGCAGCAACTAAACCCTTTTGAGCTGAAAAGGGGACATGTGGGAAATGGCACCTTGCCTGCAAGATGAAGAGCATCCCTTTTTGTAGCAAAGAAAAAAGTGAAGGATCAGAGTGGGCAGTGATGTGCCCCTGCACAAAATTCCATATGTCCGAACCACTAATTTTCAAACAAATAATTTCCTTTTTTTAATCTCAGTGGAGTCTCATCTCTTCAGGATACTGCCACAGGCAAATGGTGTAACACAAAGCTCAGAGACTCCGTTGTAATGAAAAGGGGGAGATTAGAGAGTTAATGGCCCCAGCTGCTACTATACGCTTTACTCTCCAGGCTGCACTCAGTTGGAGAGGCATCATGTTGCAGCTCCTTCCCCTGTGCCACTCTCTACATGGTTGGGGAACTCTCCAGAACAAGAACAACATCGTTTTGTTGCCGTCTGCCAGACGAAGAAACCAGACCACGCTCTTTTGTCAGGAGGCCCCCTGCTTCCTTCCACACTTCTGAACAGAGCCCTTCCTAACTCACCAAGGCCAGGTCCCCATCTCTGCTGTGCTGCTGTACATGTACAGCAACTCCAGCTTGGGGCAAAGAAGGCCAGTGTGCAGCCTGGGGAGCTGCTGCATATCCTGCAGGTGTTGAAGAGGGACCAGCTGTCCCCTGGGGTGGCTACGTTTAATAGTGCTCTGGGAATGGAGAGTGAACCCAGCTCTGGCTGAGCACCAGGAAGGGGATAGAAGAGGAGCTGTCACCAGCATCCAACTGCCTGCTGCAGAGGATCACATCCCAAAAGCCTCCCTCTCCTGGCAATAACCAAGGGTAGCTCCATTAAATATGTATCTGTAAGAAATCTGCTTGCTGGGGTGACCTGGGTGACTACAGCCAAAGGAGAGTCAGACAGCTGCGTGCCAGGTGTGCGGCATACAGCTGCATGTATCCTGTGGCCAAGCCAATGCAGGGGCACCAGAACCACCTCCTACAACACAGGTTGTATGACAGGCTCCAATCCATGTGCTCTTTCATCTCACGTCATCAGCTCCATCGTTTCCTCCATTAACTTTGAGTGATGGAGGAAGGCAGTGCCAGCAGGAGCCTGTGCTGCCCAGGGTGCAGGGATGCCGCTCACCTCTCTGCATGCAGGACATGACTCAGTTCTCCTCTCTCTTTTCCAGGCACCTCGTGGTGCCTCCTGATGGTGCTTCCCCCTTGCAATTCTCCCCTGCCCAGAGTATGCCAAAATGCACTGCCCTGGCCCTGCACAGCCATTTGGTGCTTCCCTACCTCCCCCCAGTAGGGAAATGAGATTAAGACCAGCCACAGGACTCCTTCATCCCTCACCCAGCACAGCTCCACTCCAGCCAGCTATGACATGGTGGGCAGCCTTACTCCCAGGTGATTTCCCTGTGGTTTCCTGAGATGCCAATGCACACAGGCAGCACAGACACACCAGCAGACAAAAGACCTCTTGGAGAGCATATCCAGTGATTCACATGAAGCTCACTGCTTCAGCTCAGTTCCCCAGCTTATTCTTTTCCTTAACTTTGAAGCAATTCCTGACTCTATCATAACTTCCATATGCCTGACCCAGTTATGCTTGCCCCAGTTCCTGCCTTCACCATCTCTCTGGTGGGCTTGAGGGTAACAGAGCACACTTCAGTGCTGGAGTCCAGCCACCCCCACCCCTGATCCTGACATGGTTTGTATCCCAGGACTCACAAAACCCTTTCCCATTAGGACACTGCTAAGGAGACAGCAACAGTAAGAAATGGCTTCAAGAAATGGCTTCAAGAAATTCTCCTGGCCCTGCATAATTATTATAAAACAGTGAGATGCCAGTACCAATGAACAAAGTCTTAAAAAACTAGTGAGATTCTGCTTGGAAGTTTTCCTCTTCTTATTCGTGAACAAGGATTGTATTTTAAGGTAAATTAACTCGAAAAATATTTCTAAAGTTAGTTTAAGTGTGAATTTTTCAACAACACTTCTTGCTTGTTTTTCAAAAGGCAAATTAAACTTGCACGGACAACAAAAACACTTTTGCCTTTACTCGAAGGGAAACAAATGCTGTGGAGCAAAGGCAGACCAGTGGATAAAGTCCTTCACTCCATCAATTCTGCACTTCCTTCTGGTTATTCTGAAAAGCAGCCAGGACATGCCCAGCATGGAAACAAAAGCCCTGCAATGTTGGGGACAGGACCCAGCATTTTATTTCACTCATTGGCCACCCCCTGCCCCTTTCCTCCCCAGTTTTTCTGAAGACATGGTTGTGAAAAGGTTGAGGATGGAGCAACTTTGCTCTGCTCAGGTCCAGATTGCTCTTCTGCCTTATCTGAACATACAAACTACCCTGAAAGAACCAACATTTCTTCTGAATTATTTATAGTTTATGGAAATGATAATAACATAGAAATCTGCAATGATTTAATTAATTATGGATAAGTAACAAGGTAATGCTAGCAATACTTTTAACTGAAAAACCTATTTATAAGAAAATGATTTCTTATAAATAATTAAACTGTCCGTGTTGTAACTCATAATTTACATTTAAGGCCTGATTTTTCTTGTATTTCTGGTGAAACTTTACTCATAGGAATGCTCCCATGGAGCTGATGAAGTCAATGACAGAGCTGTTGGCAGTATGGAATCCAGTTTAGAGTTAGAAGAACAGGTTCCAAAATAAAAACGTCACATTTTCTGTTTTGTGTTTTAAACTAACTAAGGGCCAGAAATTCAGTCCCTAAAAGAGGAGCTTTGCTTTTTTCTTGGTGAGGAAACTCATCTTATTTTGCCTTTCTTAACCCCATTTTAAAAGCAAATGAAGCCCAGATGACACCATTTCACAAGTATTGCTTACCATTTCCTTAAACCACTCTTGCCTGACTGTACAGTAGCTCCTGGCAATTTGGACCCTCATTGATACACTTGTGGGTACCCTGACAAAGCCCAAAGTTTGGTTACTGAGCAGTGATGGGAGGAAGGACACCTGAAGGAGGATGCCATGGATCAGCTAAGCAAGAGGAATCAAATTCAGACTGCCATCACCAGCCTCACCCTGGTGAGTATTTCACTGAACTTGAGGATTGCAAGATGTGCTTCTTCATTTTGTCCCTTTTCAAGAAGGTGACAGTAAAGAACCATCCTTTCTATTTACTGCAAGTTCAGTGAAACACTCATTTCAAGTACCTTGGCATTTGTCAACAGGCAAGGGTTGAGCCTCAGGGAGTGCAGGGTATCAGCCCAGGCACTGTTGTAAGCTTTCCTTGATGATTCTCAGAACTTTGCAAACTTGAGAGTCTGTGAGCTCCAAAAGGTGTCCCACTCAGGGAGATACTGGTGGCAGCCTGCTGTAGTTCAGGACAGCTCAAGGGGCCTTACAGGGGACCACTGTTCATAGGGTCATGAGATGGCTGGCTTTAGCAATCCACAAATTTCCATCCTGGACACAGTCTGGGTCAGTAATTACTGGAATTTTCTAAAGTCCAGTAATAATGATAGCATTCTACTCAGGCTACAATTCAGGTAAGGAAAATTCTAAGGCTGTCAGGGGATGACTGATTATTCCTGCTCTTTACACCACCTTGGCCATGCAAGAGTTCCTGGTACAGTCAAGGGATGCTTCACTGGCCAACTCCTTATACAGAGCCCAAGGCCTGATAGAAATTCCTTAGATCACAAAGTGGTCCAGAGGAACAGGGGTGAATGCACCATCACAGTCAGGACAAAATGGGCTGTGCCAAGCACCTCTTTGGAGCTGCTTGGAGAGAGCTTAAACGAGCCCTGAGGCTGCACACAGTGAGAAGGGTCAGTACGGCTGAAACCCAGCCCTCTTGGACACCCCTTCCCCTCCAGGCACCTCTCAGGGCTCTCCCCAAAAGAAGGTGCTGCCAGCAGCAGGGGAAGGGAAAAATGAAGGCTGGCAGGGCTGATATTCCTGTCCTTCTGCAGCCAAGGAGCAGCTAAAAAAGGAACCCGGAAGCTTTCCTACGCAGGCCACATTTATTGGTATTGCTCCAGTGCTTCATGGACTGTTATCCATCAAAAGCAGCACTGAAATTGGCACACTTCACAGAAAAGGAAGGGATCCACCCCAAAACACTAAATGTCAGGAAATTTTTGTGACACAGGATGAAGAAACACATGCTGCTGCTGCAGTTCAAAATGTTCCTGCTCGGAAGATAACCAGGAAGCAGCATGGCTGGTTCACACCTTCCTCTAGTGCCAGGACCACACAAAACCCCCAGAGCCCTTGCTGTAAGCCCTCCCTGAGAGGTGGCCAGAGGCCAAATGGCTAACCATGCAGCGTGTACCACCATTCCCAGAAAGTCTTACTAGCTGGAGAGCCTCCCCATTAAGAGGCAGATTTCAGGAAATGTCCAAATTGTGCAGGAAAGGAGAGGAGCTGAAATCAGTCATCCACCGTCACAAGTTAATTTTAACGTGGTCAGACAAAGAGGTCTGGACAAAGAGCAACCATAACCCAAAGAGGCAGAACTGGTAAGATAAAATAACCATTTGGATTACAAAAATACTAATTGGGGGCATAAAGGAGTTGGTTCAGTTAAGGGCACAGGTTATTTGTCTCTCCAAAGCAAAGCAGAGGGCTTGCACAAATGGAACAGCTCTCAGTATGAAACTAAACATCAAAATACTAATTAAAAAAGCACATCTAAAAATTGTTGCTTCATGATGTTTATCATGGTTTGTTTCCTCCAAGAAAACCAGAATGGATGTCTAAGCAGAATTTTTGAACTAATTAGAGCAAGTTAAAGCCCCAGCTGGGCCCATCCAGCCCCCTTCTTTCTAGGTGCAGGGAAGCCCATACCCACTGTCATTACTGCATGACGTGTTGTGTTGCCCAGAGTTAATAAAGACAGCATGGTACTTTCTGCAACGAAAATAACACCTTCCCTCTGTAATTTCTGTAGGGGAGGTTGCCCTAGTTGTATTCTCATGGGGAAGAAGGATAGAACCCTATTTAATCACCACCACAAAATCACAAGGAACTTAGTATTTGGAATTTTTAAATTATTACAGTATGAATAGTTATGAAAGAGTGATGGAAAAAGTGGTCCTTATGCTGGTTTTCCTTCCCTGCAATTCCTGAAGTAGGAGCTGCAAAAGCATGAGTCAGTGTGCAGAAGCTGATTTATTTCCCAATTTTTGTGAAGTGAAAGAAACGTGGTGTTCAGCATCAGCTTCCTGTGCTTGCATTGAAGTCATTCATCAGTACCCTGATTTTAGAGTTTTCTAACTATCAGCTGAGGGGTGATACATTTTAAAAGAGAAAATTATTTGTTCTTAGTGCTTAGCAGTACCTGAATAAGGTAGACGTGAATAAAAAATACTTGTAAGTAGTCTGGACAAAATTAAATGCCTCATGCTGTTATGCAGTTGTTGTCTAGTATCTATAAGTCCCTTTCTACATACAGTTGGAGAATATGACACACCTATAAAAAAGGATTAGAAAATGGTTGGAGAAAACATGGATTTATGGTTGAAAAAAATTAAGGGTATCCACTCAAACTGCCCCCCTCTCCAAAAAAATCAGGCCTGCTTCAGCTCGCAAAGGTGCAAAAAAAAGGAAACCCCAAAACAATGTGAGGAAGAAGGGGAAGGCCCAGTTGCTTTCTCGTGCCCCTGGCTGAGTGGGTGGCAGGGCGAGACCCCCATAGCATCTGGGGCACTCCTGAAGCCCACCACATGCACACCTCCCCACCAGCAGCCTGCCACTCCCACCCAGCAGTGTGGGAACGGCTGGACTTGCTGCCAGTGCAAGGAAGCAACCTGGGGAACCAAAAACCCACTTCATCTCTGTGTACTTATCTCCTGTTTGTTTTTAAAGGGTTGCCAAAAAGAAAAAAACAAAACAGCATGAGGCTTCTCTGAGCTGGCAGTGGGTGGGGGAAATAAGTGGTTTATAGTGAAAGAGGGTAAAAGACAATGCAGACTTGGCATTTTTGCAGTGAAGAGTGAATGCACTCCTTCCCAGAGGAGGCAGCAGCTGAAAATCATAGACTCATAGAATGGTTTGGGTTGAAAGGGGACCTTGAAGATCATCCAGTTCCAGCACCCCTGCCATGGGCAGGGACACCTTCCGCTAAATCAGGTTGCTCAGAACCCCATCTAAGCTGGCCTGGAACACCTCCAAGGTGACTCCAAATTGGAGGTTCCCCAGCCTTTATTTCTCAGGGAAGCCACAGCCCCCCACCTGGAAGGACATCCCACAGCCCTGGACAGGGCACCTTAGGATGGGAGGGGGGCACCCCACAGCTAGGGACCACCAGGGCAGGAGGCAGAAGGCTGGGGGCAGACAAAGGGACCCCGAGATGGGGACATGGCTGGGTGCTGTGCCAGGCAGAGCAGGTTCTCACACCTGCCCCAGTGCTGCTGGCAATGGGAGCTAATGGGCAGGGATGTTTCTTGTGGTGTTTGCTGAGTCAGAGGTGATGAGATGAAGAAACACCTCATACAGTGAGAAACTTCTGTGAAGCACTTCCTGGTTTCTCTGTAAGTTTGTTTTTATAGGGGGTTTCAACTTGATGCAACATTTTGGGGTTTACCATGTACTCATCTATTCCAGTCTCTACAAAACCAGCTCTGGAGTGGCAGAAAGAAAAGCAAAGTTAGGTGAAGTACATCTAAGAATACCTGCAGAGCTGTCACCCCATCCTCAGTGTACCTATGCCAGCCAGCAAGACAGCCATATGGGCATTAACATGCACTTGGGAGCTTTCTATGGGAGATGTGAGTCTTCTTTCCCAGGAGGGAGAGTTTGGCCTCTCAGGGAATTGCATGATTAGAATTTGAACCCCACATTTAATGCTCAAAGCCCATGGCATGCTCCAGAGGCTGTCTGGAGGCAGTGAAAGAGTTACCTCAGGAGCAGCACAGCAGCTCCGGGTGATGAAGTGGATAAGCAGGCACTCCATTCATCTGCTTCGAGCACTGCCTGACCTTGGGCCCTGGCAGAGGAAAGGCGTCTGCTCCTGGGAACAAAGGGCAGGGGAAGGAGGATGAGTCAGGAATACTGGTGGCCTACATGGGATCAGGGCAGGGCAGCTGGACTGTTCCATGGCCATGCCTGGCAAGTGGCAAGGGTCACTGGCTGCAATGCACCTACGGCAGGAAATGCATCCATACACTGTCCAAGCCCATCTTCTGTTTTAATAGGAGAAATTTTTTTCTTTTTCAATTTTTCATTTTCTTTCTTTCTTTCTTTTCTTTCTTTCTTTCTTTCTTTCTCTCTTTCTTTCTTTCTTTTTCTTTCTTTCTTTCTTTCTTTCTTTCTTTCTTTCTTTCTTTCTTTCTTTCTTTCTTTCTTTCTTTCTTTCTTTCTTTCTTTCTTTCTTTCTTTCTTTCTTTCTTTCTTTCTTTCTTTCTTTCTTTCTTTCTTTCTTTCTTCTTTCTTTCTTTCTTTCTTTCTTTCTTTCTTTCTTTCTTTCTTTCTTTCTTTCTTTCTTTCTTTCTTTCTTTCTTTCTTTCTTTCTTTCTTTCTTTCTTTCCTTCTTTCTTTCTTTCTTTCTTTCTTTCTTTCTTTCTTTCTTTCTTTCTTTCTTTCTTTCTTTCTTTCTTTCTTTTCTTTCTTTCTTTCTCTCTTTCTTTCCTTCCTTCCTTCTTTCTCTCTTTTTCTTTCTTTCTCTTTTTCTGTTTGCCTCATTACAGGAGCATATACTGAAGATAGTTTATACTGGGCTGGACTATGGCATCTGTAGAGACAAGAGTCCACTTGAAGAAAGGTGGTGGTTGGGTTTGGGTTTTTTTCAATTATTTTTCAAAAGGTGCAGCTGCAGCTACCTAAGTGCAGATGCTCAAGGAGGAGAAACATGAAATGCTGAGGGCTGAGCCTTTTCAAGCCTATTGAGTGAACACAGCCCTGGTTGTGGTGAAGCAGTAGAGTCAGGGCTCCAAGTAGCTCAGCCAGCCCTGGTACCATTAATTTCCACACGGTGCAGCGTTTTCTCCTCCCTCCTGCGGAGAGGCTGTGTTGGTGTGGGTGCTGCAGCTGCCCTAACACCCTGCACAGCACACGAGGTGTCCCACACTACTCTGGGGGCAAGTCAGACACACGGAGCGGGTGCGAGCGGCAGGGCAGGTGCCCCACTGCAGGCGGGTGCCCGGGTGTCCCCAGAGCAGCGTCCCATCCATCCCATCCCGTCCCATCCCGTCCCACTGACGGCCACCCCCCTGCCAGCTGGACGGACAGGCGAGCAGGGCTTGGACCGGGTGCAGAAGGAAAGGATCCAGGGGCTCTGTTGACAGAACAAGCCACTAGAGAGCACTCTCAAATGTATTTATACCCTTTGCCTAAGTGCTAGTTCATGAAAACACGCGGTTGCCATGGCCTGGTTTACAGCACGCCTAAAAAGAGAGCTCCCAAACATACCAGGTTTTCTGAGGCCACTGCAAAGGCGGTCAAAGCCTCCCTTGTGTGGCACCTTTCCCACCCCCTGGGACCCAGGCACAGGGCAGCACCCACCAGCTCCACGCATCCCTTCTTGTCCCACACTGCTGTCTGTTTACAAATAAATGGCAGGACAGTATTTAAAAAAATTTAAAAATAATATTGTACTTGGGCAACTATGGCTTTTTAAAGGTTTTTTTTTACGTACAAAAAATGGAGTAAATATTTAAAGTTCCTAGTTTCCTTATGCTTAGCGTCACAAGTGAAAAAAAAAAAAAAAACAAACCCATAAAATGCCAAACTGGCAGCGGGTTAGTCCAGCAGTTATCAACAACAGCACCATGCAGTCGAACTGCCAGGAAAAAGTATCTTTGAAAAAAAAAGTCATGGAAGTGAGTTGGAAAAAAAATATAATA
Source organism: Monarcha castaneiventris obscurior (assembly GCA_026261815.1). NCBI lineage: Eukaryota > Metazoa > Chordata > Aves > Passeriformes > Monarchidae > Monarcha > Monarcha castaneiventris. Next base: position 7,132,173 of record JAMPIT010000472.1, read on the forward strand.
ATCACACATTCTTCATTGAAACACTTTTAATACTACACAAGTTACAGTATCACCTTTTAAAAAGTTTAAAAAGGAATATTAACAGTAGCACTGCTGCAGCTAAAGCACTTCAAAATAATTAGAAAAAAAAAAAAAAGAAAAAAGCTTGTAGCCCAGGAAGTAGTAATAAAGGGAGAATCCACTGGAGCATTATTGTAATTGAGCAAAGCAACCAAAAGGAAAAAGCAACATTCAATGTGAGAAAAATGAGCTATGTATGAACACCCTCCATTTTTTTTCTTTTTCTTTTTTTCTTTTTTTTTTTGGTTTGTTTGTTTTTCTTTTGCAGTTCTGAAGTTTTATGGTGGAGATTAGACTTGGCTGGGGGCTGAAAGTCAGCTGAGTGAGCATAGCCACCATGTGCCATTTCTTTTCCATCTATGTTGTTTCTGGGCCACCGCCTGGCATCGCCGGCTGGGGAGTTTCCATCCTCTCCAGGAGTCACAGAGCTGCAGGAGCGGGCGGCTGGCAGGAGGAGGAGGAAGGTGTGCTTCCTTACAGGCCTCTCCGCCGAGTCACACCAATGTCCCTCGGCCCCAAAACAAGGGTGTACTTTGTCAGGAGCAGGTCTCACCCTCGGCACGCTCACAGCTGGGACACCTGATGACACAAAAGGGAGGGGGGGGCTTTTTTAGGCAGGCTTTGGAATTCAGTTTTGCTTCTTTTTAAAGCATAGGGATACCACCTTAATCAAAAACATGAACTTCATCCCATGTAAGGCCAAGCAACTTTGAAGAACTTGTTACCATCTATCAGCTCAAATTCCATTTTTTTTAATAAAGTGCCTAAATACACATTTACACAGATCATAGTGGTTCCAAAGAGTCCTTTACAGTTGGCATTTTTTTATATATAGGTATATATATAGGTATATATATATAATGTGCGTTTTCTTCAAATTGGCTAAATGTGTTTACATAAGACACCAATCTTGACTATAAGTTTTAAAGCGTAATATTGACTCAATGAATTTGTTTATCATGCAAGTCTTATCTAATATTACATTGACCTGTAATATGGAACACAATGTAGTGGGTGTGCTCATTAAACACTTCATAGAAAATTACTGTGCATGTGCAGTTCTGATCTTCAAATACTAATAATGACCATTTCTTTTTCTTAAAAAAAAAAGTAGTCTTCCAAAAAAAAATACTACTCTGCATTAAATTGCAGTTTGAACATTATCACAATAAGAACAGTTGACTAAAAAGCACCCAAAAATTTTCAATTTTATAGTTGGCTGAACAGATTTTTCCTCCTCCTCTTCCGATACTGAAAGTGTTTATTAGCTAGTCCCTGGGAAGGGACGACCTCGCCACCCTCTTGCTCAGAAACAACCGCATATAACCGAGTTATAAACACCTCGACAGAAGGGCTCGTACAGCTGCAGTGTTGCCAATGAACTATAAACAGCACAAAAACATCACTATAAGACTTGAACTATTTCTAGTAACCAATGATTTATTGATTTGAGAAGTCTGCTTGGTGATGCAGAAGTGTGATCAAAAGAAGTGGCTTTACAAAAGAGTTCTCCAAAGTAGCTTAAAAGGCAGGGCCAGGGCCATTATGTACAGCCCTAATTGCTTTCATTTCAACCAGTTTATATTTTCATTTTCAAAGAATAGCAGTAGGTTTGTTTCAAGCATACGTAATAAGGAAATTACAGGTTTCCTCCACCCACATTTGGGCTGTCACTGATATGCCCGCGGGCAATTTGGCAGAGCCTCACTCACTGCTGTCACTGTACCACACCGTACCTGCCACTACTTGGAAATACCGGGTCAGCGATAGTAACAATAGCAACAGCACTAGAGGTGACTGATAAGCAAAATCAAAATCCATATGCACTATCTGAAAATTAAAGTAAAATGTAAAAAAAATTCCCTTCCCCACATCCCCAGCTTTGTCCAAAGACACAAAAGCCCCACAAGTGACACTGAAGACCTTCAGAAATGGCAGTGCTACACTGGCACCTTCGCCAATCATGTAACTAAGTTCGTTATCAAAATTCCACGTTATGGTATGCAATTGGTGCATAAATGCAGTTTTGTAATCTTACAACTGATCACGAGAACTGCGGTCAACTTTGCCTTAAAAAAAAAAAAAAACCAAAACACCAAACCAAAAACAAACAAACCCAGAAATCCCTAACTCAACAGCGCCTCTTGGACACCTCTCCACATCCTACTCTGGTGGCAACTTCCCTTGAGAAACAGTGAGCAATTTGGAACTGGATCTGGAGGATCTTCCATCGCAACCCGAGCCACGCGCTTCTGGGAGAAAGCCCTCCTGCTCCCTAAGCTCGCCTGGCCAGCGGGATGGCAAAGGGCATGCCTGCCTTGGCTAGCCACTCTTGTCCCCAACCGCCTCAGACCAAGCCTGCATGCGACCAGCTCTACAGGATAGGGGCCAGGAATAAGGAATCACAGACAGTAAGGCAGTCTTTACAATGTCAGAAAGTGTATTTGGCATTTAAAAAAAAAAAAGGAAAAGAAAGAAAAAACAGAAGAAACAAGTGCATACAAATACAGCTAGAAGCATTTCTGGTTTGCCAAGTGCTCTCTAAAAAAAGCAGCGCAAGTCACAGGCTACATTGAACAGTAACTGTCACCAGGGAAGCACAACAAATAGTTGCTATAACAAAAGGGAAAAGAAGAAAAAACAAAACAGAAAAAAAAAGAGAAGAATTAGAAGAAATGCCTTTATAATAAGTACATACCTTTTGTCTTCAAAAAATATAGAAACACAATGTATTCAAAAAAATCAAAATTATACAGCCATGTTTATGAAGTCTACATTTCCCTTGTCTTGGAGATATATATATATTTATATATATATATTTATAGATATATACAGAATTCGAGCAGTTCGAGTTCAAGGTGACGTCGGGCGGCGAGCGCAGGCGAGTCACGAGTCCCTCTCCTTTTTCACTTTCACATCTCCGGCCAGGATGGTGGCGATCTCCCCTTGCATGAAGGCCCAGGGCACGTTGGAGCCGACCAGGGGACACTTCTCCCCGCTGGGGCAATACACCTCCCCGCTGGCTCCCTGCTGCTTGATGCTCTGCCGGGAGCAGGGGAAGCAGAACTTGTGGGAGGGGACGGAGGGGCACTGCACGAAGTGGGTGTCTTCCAGGCGCTCGTGGCAGAGGGTACAACACAACGGGACGCTGGCGGCGAGGGACGAGTCCGGCAGGCTGGCGGGGTGCACGGGCTCCAGCCCGCCCGCCGCCGCCGCGTTGGCCCCCTGGCCCGGCACCTCCCTGCCGGGGCCCAGCCTTCTTTGGTTCATGGCGGAGGGCGAGGGGGGGCTGCTGCTGTTCCTCCGCGTGGTGGAGTGGACCTGGTTGGCGTCTTTGGAGGCGTGGTTGCCCCCGGCATTGTCCGCCACCAGAATGAGGGCGGCCATGGGGGACTGGCCGTTCTGTGCCGCCTCGGGCGGCGTGGTCCGGTTGGAGTGGGGCGAGGCGGTGGGCGGCGGGGGCGACATGAAGGGGGTGGCCGTCAGCGGCAGCTTCATCCCTTCCGACGAGGTGGGCAGCCAGGGCTGCACCTCCCCGTTGATCTTCGGGGGTCCAGCCTCGCCCTCCGGCTCGGGGGAAGGCTTCCTCTTCCGGGCGGCCCGGGCCCCTGCAGAGGCAGAGGTGGGGGGAAGGAGGAGGGTAAGAAGGCAGCGCAGTCACAAAGCATCGCCGAGCGACCGCGCAAACGGGTGGCCTCGGCCACCCCCCGGGCACCCGGCCACCCAAGCCGCCGGGCCGCCGCCCCGCACGCCCAAACCCGCCCGGCATCCCCCGCCCCGCATCCCTGGAGAGCCCCCCCCTCCCGCCCCGTCGTCCCCTCCCCTGCCCGCCACCCCCGGTCCCCGGCTCCTCACCTGGCTTGGCTACGGAGCCGTTGGTCTCGTAGCCCAGCAGCCTGCCGCCCGCCATGCCCGGCTCTTTCTTGAATTTGCTGTCGAAGGGGGGCACGGCGTGGCTCCCGTGCTGATGCAGGGCCAGCAGCGTGTCCCGCACTGTCTTGGGCTTGGCCAGCCACTCCTGCTCGGCGCCCGGCCGGCCCTTGCCCTCCGCGGCCAGCTCCGCCGCCGCCGCCGCCGGCAGGCTCTCGGCAGAGCCCCGCTTCTCCTTGGCGCCACTGTCGTGCTCCCCCGCCGCGCCGCCGCCGCCACCCGAGGAGGAGGAGGAGGAGGAGACGGAGCCGGGGCGCTTGTGCCCCAGCTCTCCAGGCTGCCCCGCCGCCTGCCCCGCCGCCTGCGCCGCCGCCGCCGGCTGCTGGGGCACGGGCACGGCCATCGGGGCGGGCGCGGCGGAGATGGCAGCCAGCGAGGCGGCGGCCGCGGCGGCGGCGCGGCTGCCCAGACCGCCGATGGCGGCGGGGAGCCCGGCGCCGTTCACCAGCGGCACCAGGGTGGGCGGCACGGCGTGCGTCCGCCGCGGGTTCGGGCTCTGCCGGTTGAGCTCCGGCGGCTCCTCGGGCTTGGGGAAGCCGTTGGGCACCAGGATCCCGTTGACCTGCCGGCCGCCGCCGTACTCGGCGCCCAGGCGGGGCGGCGGCCGCTCGGCCGCCAGCGAGTAGCGCTCCAGGGGCTGCGGCGGGGGCCGCGCTGCCGCCTCCGCCGCCGAGGGGTGGCCGAGCTGCTGCTGCTGCGCCAGGAGCTCCTTGGCGGAGAGCGGAGGCTGCTTGGCGTGGGGCGGTGGCGGGGCCCGGCCCTCGGGGAAGCAGCCGTGCGCCCGCTTCAGCTGCCGCGCCGTGTCGATGACGAACTCCACGCGGTCGGCGCCCTCGTAGTTGACGCAGCCCCGGCAGACGGGCTCGGTGAAGTCCCAGATCATGGCCCAGGGCATGCGGGGCAGATCGCACAGGTAGCACGACTGCCTGCGGGAAGCAGCCGCCACCGCCGCCGACGACATGTCCCGGCCCCGGGGCAGCGGCGAGCGCCCCCCGCTCCGGCTCCGGCCGCTGCCTCCTCCGCCCCTCGTCACCGGAGTCCCGACGGGCAGGCTCGGGAGCCGCGGCCGCAGCGGGACCGTCCGCCGGGCCCCCTCCCCCTCGCCTTCCTCTTCCGTGCGCTGGAGCGGGGCGCGACGGGCGCCCCGGCAGGCAGAGCCGCTGCGGGGAACGCCGCTCCCCTCGCCGTCTCCGCCGGCGGCGCTCACAAGGCGGCGGGGACGCGCATCTCCGCCGCGCGGCTCGCGCAGGGCTGCGGCCGCTGCCGCCCGCACGGCTCCCCCGCTCTCTGGCTACTACGGGGCGGCGCGGGGCGGCGGGGGCCGGCGCGGCGCGGCGGGGCGGGCGGGGCGGGGACTGCCACGGGGGCCGGGGCCGGGGCCGGGGCTGGCGGCGGCGCCGTGCCGTGCCGGGCTCCAGCCGCCACCGCCGCCTCTGCGCGCCGCCGCCTCGATTCTTCGACAGTGCCGGCCGCGCCTGCGCGATGGGCGCCCCCGCCCCGCCGCCGCCGCCGCCGCCGCGATCCCAGCCCCGGCCCCTGCCCGCGCCCCCGCCAGCGGCACCGCCACCGGCACCGGGGGTTCCTCCTGCCGCCGGGGGCCGCCGCGCCCCCGCCCCGTCTCGCCCCCGGGGAGGGCTGTGGGAGCGGAGAGGGACAAGGCGAGGGGCGGGGGCGCGCTGCAGCTCCCTCCTTCTTTTCTGATTTTATTTTTATTATTGTTGGGTGCATTAGTATTTCCCTCACCGCCGGGGGGCTTTGCCGAAACCTCCCACCCGTGGGCGCAGCGGGGCGCGGGGCGCCTCCCGCAGTGCGGGGCTCGGTGTCCCCTCGGCCCGCTCGCCCTGTGACCTTGGGCACGGCGCGGCGCCCCGGGCGCGCCCCGCAGCCCCGGGGTCCCCCCCGCCGGGCCGGTCATCGCCACCTCCGGGCAGGGGCCGGCGCCCCGCCGAGCAGTGCCTGGCTTTGTTCTCCCCGCCGGAGCAGGAGGCACCATTAGAAATAAATACAACGATTACCCAGCTTTTTTTTTTTTTTTTTTTCTTAACTGTTGTCATTGTGCACAGGAAATAGGACGTTCTAGATTTCCTGTCATTTTAAACCACAAACCAGCAGTTCTCTAATGCAGATTAGCGAAATTCACACAGACTAAGCAAAAGCCGTCTCGTTCCCAAAAAAGAAAAACCGTTTCCCCGACCCCCTTCCACGCTGTGAATCGTTCATCCGCCACCTGCATCCTCACTGAAACACAGGGTGGGGGCAAGGGAGGGAGCACAAGAGGGTGTTCGCTCTCCTCGTGTGCCACGGGAGATGAAGCAACCCCGCACCGGGCGCATCCCGGCACGTACGGTCGGCTGCACGCCTTTGCCCATGCAGGGCGAACACGGCGGAGGCTGCTCCCCCCGGCAGCCGTGCTCGAGCCGCCCTTCCCACGGCGTTATGTAGGTTACGGGGGAGGGAGGGAAGGAGGGCGGGAGGCGGGGGCCGGCCGGGGCTGGGGAAGCTCTGACGTCCGCCGCCGCCGCCGGGAGGTGGCTCCCCGCGGCTGGGGGCCGCCCGACGGCGCTGCGGGGCTGGCCCCGCCACCAGCGCCGCCGGTCCGCTGCTCTCGCTCGGCCGAGCTGCCGGGGGGCGTCGGGCGGGCACCGGGGACACGGGCGGGCACCGGGGACACAGGCGGGCACCGGGGACACAGGCGCGCCCCTCTCGCCCCGCGGTCGCTCCCGCACCGCCGCGGGTGTCGCGGCCGCCCGTGCGCCCCGGGGCTGCGGGGGTCCCTTGCTTCCCCTGCCCCGGCTTCCTTCTCGTCCTGGCGCTGGCTGCAGCGCCGGCCCCCGTGCCAGGCTGGGTGACTTTGCTGCTGCCGGCTGGGCGTCTTGGAGGCGCCGGGCTGTACATAAGCGAAATAAAAGCCCGGCCCGGCCCGCAGCCCAGCCCCGCACGTCGTTGCGGCGGTCAGGGCTGCTGCCCCGGGAGCTACCCCCGGAGCCCTCACAGCTCGCAGCAGCCCTGCGGCGGCCGGTTGGGGCCGGTGGGCAGGAACAGGGAGAAGGGGGCAGCCCTGCCGTGGCCCCGACGTGTTCCCGGAGAGCCAAGGGTTAACACCGGCTCGCTTTTCCCGAGCAGCCCTCCTTTCTCATTGTATCAAAGTCCTTTAAAGCTGTTTCTCTTCCCTCCTCCCCTCCCCGGCTGGAAAGACGATTTATCCATGCAAGCTAAGTAAACAGATCTTTGTTTTCGTCTTCCACCCACTGCCCTCTTTCTCCAGCCCAAAGCTGGAGCCTCGCCAAGCCGGCTGCAGCGATCGCTGCCTCCACACACACACTCACACACACGGAGGGGGGGGAAGAAGCCGGGTTTCTCGGGTGAGGCAATGCGCCTGCAATTGGCAGGGACAAGGCAGGAATTGTAATTGCACTTCATCATGTGATGGCTTATGAAAGAGGAAGTTTGGATGTTTTAGTCACGTACTCCTTTGCCCTCTTGCTTTAGCCTCCAGGTTCTCCGAAGGAAAAAATTACATATATTTATATATACTGGTGGAAAGCCAAGAAACTGTGTGTTTGTGCATTTCAGATCTTGAGCAGAGCTGGAGTGCTAGCTGAGCGAGGCTGCAGGGTAAGAAGAAAGCAAAGCTTTGAGCTGTGGCAGGCTTTTAACTGCAGGACAGAAAATGTGATCTGTATTTATTTTCCTTTATTTTTAATGAAAACTAGCTGCATGGAAAAGTCAAGATGAGCAGTATTCTGGTTTTGCCGCATTTGCTGCCTTTGAATTCATTCCGGTGGAAAAGGGAAAAAACCCCCAACAAAATCATGTTACCAAGCTCAATGTCAAAAAGCTGATAAAAAAATAGTGGCAGTGCTACATAGGAAATGGCGTTTATGTATCAAATCACAAAAAAAAGAAGCTCAAAGCTGCTGACTGTTACAGCAGTAACTGCACAGGAATCAAACAAATAATGCATTTGTCTCTTGTTCTTTTTTTCTCTTTTTTGAAACAGAAACCATCCCTTTGTGCCTGATCTCTGTGAAACGCCCCTTGCTGCAACACACCAAAGCTATAGATAGGAGCAGTGAGTGCTGGACAATGTCTTATGGGGTGCAGGGCTGTGAAGGTCTGGGGCAGTCCCTGACCAAGGAGCACCATGGTGGCATGGATGAGGGTCCAGCACAGTATGGAAGGCTTTTGTCTTGTTCTGGTGTGCCCAGTGTCATGGGTGAGGGAAGGAGGGGAGAGGAGAGGTTGGAGTGGGGCAGCTCTTTGAGGTGAATTCTGTTTGCCACCCCCACATCAATGCCATGCCCTTTCTCACCATGTGTTTTTTTGCTTTTGTCAGTGAACCACACTGAGATCTTGCTGTGTTTCTCTTCCTTCCTGCAGGGTCTTAACGTCCTTTCCCACCTATCCTCTGCACTGGCAGCAGTGATCGCATGCAGACCCTCGACCCAGAACCGTTCCCCCAGCCTGCACTTCTCCCACATACCTATCCCCCATGGGGCTTCCCCTTCCTTCTGTGTCCAAACCAGTGCTCCTCACTTGCTCCCCTCTGCCCTCAGCATTCTTCTTTCCCTTCTGATTGAGGACTGTCTCACATCCTTCTCCAGCAGATATGCACTGCTTCCTCCACGGCTCTTATTTGCATCCTTCTGTTGTGGCTGAAGTCCTGCCGGGTAATGTCAAAATGGTCAGAGCCAAAATAGGGAGGGCAATTATGCTGAAGGGTGCTACCACCTCTCCTTCACTGATCCATAATGAATTATGGAGGTTGCTCTTCCAGAACTGAGAGAGGAGAGGCTGGGAATATAGTCCTCGGAGTTTTGGATTTAGCCAGATGCAGGTGATTCTAGGCCAACAATGTTTAATCTAGTGCTATAGGGGGAAAAAAAGATACTGATGCAAATGAGAGTGTCATCAGGCACAGCTTGTTGACATAAATAGGCTTTGGACAGGCTCATGGTAAGCCACTGATCCTGCAGATGTTTACAACCAGTTACAACTTAATTCACAGGAGCATCACTATGAATGTAAAGCTGCGTGCACTTATGGACCTGCAGGATGAGAGCACGCTTCCCCGAGAGCCGCTCGTCAGCAGCGTGCTGACGGCTGCCCCGCAGCCTGGAGCTGACTGCTGATGGCAGGAGCTGACAGAGCCACTGGCACAAAAATACTCCACTGAGGCCGGAGAGAGGTCACTGCACGAGCTCAATGTGAGGCAGGACGTGCCAGAGGATTGAGAGGGACTCGAGCAGCTACTCAGTGTCTGATATTTGCCATACATGGGGCCTTTTATTAACTCCCTGAAGACAGCTGCATTGAATGCTGCTGTTTGGTGTTAACTTCTGAAGAGCTGCGAGGCACCTAAGCAGAGCCTGCCTAGAAAAGGAAACAGCAACAGGACAATCGTTTACCATTAATTCACGTATGTGTCCCAAAATACGGAGATGCGATGAGTGCTGCTATTCTGCTCCAATGCTTTGCTCTAGACAGCTTGGGCAGGGCTAGTTACCAAGGACTCGCACTGTGAGCAAGAGCCTGGGTGCTACAGCTTCTGCTCCATTGGTGGGCTCTGCTCTAAGCAGTTTGGAGCAAAATTTGCATGTTTTCTTTAAAAAGGAGACAATTCTGTTTTTAACAGCGCAGTTGACTTTATGCCCTCTTTTCAAGTAGAAGTAGAAAAAAAGCAGCAAGGAAAAGATCATGGAAATACTTGAGAAATTCAGAGGTTACTACCCTCCGAAGAGAACGAAAAACTTCAGAGAGACACTTCCAGATACCAGAAGAAAGGGCAATTGATGTGGAAAAGCTTCCGCCCCTTATCCCCAGGCTGAGTAAATAGGCATGTCGGGTTATCCCATTTACACCCCGCCTTGGTGCTCTGCATTTCGAGCCACAGTCAGCAATTGTCTGCAGCCACGGGCGAGGGGGGCAGGAATGTGGTGGCCGGGGGCTTCCCGGGGCGCAGGCAGAGCGGCCGGCTGGCCGGGTGACCCCTTCCCAAAATAAACAGGAAGCCCAGGAAGCAGTGACCCCTCCGTGACACCGCGCTGGCTCTGCTCCCTGCCTTCTGTGCGGGAGTCGACAGGGCTTCCAAATACCCTCAGAAAATTGGACAGGGGCGAGGACTCCACAGGAAACGTTACAAAATAAGAGCAGAAACAGATCGTCTGTTGAAAAAATTACAGAGGGCTTTAAAGCTCCTTCTTTTTAGGCTTCTGGATAGTTGTATTCCTTGTCTATGCTTCATTCCCCTGAGCCCATGTCGATGCAGCTTGCAGAGCCCCGAATAGCTGCAGAGGGGCAGAGCTTCCCTTTCTGCATGTGTGGAAGTGCTGCTGTGCCTGAGCAAAGCACAAAGAGGAGCCCCAAGGAGGCTGCGCCAAGGGCTTTCTCCAATGGGCTGGGGAGTTCAGGCTGGGAAATGCTTTTTCCCTGCTTGTGGGAGTTGGCAGTAGGGTCCTCACACAAAATAAAAGTCAAAAGCGAGGACCAGACCTTCTCAAAGTGTGGGCCAGGGCTATTAATGCTGTTTCCAACATGGGAGTTCCTGCATTACCCAAACATCCCCCTGAAGCAGCAAACTGGCGCTTGCTGACAGCTCCAGCTGGCAAATCACCTCCCGGGCCTGCCAGAAGAACTCGCCGTCCCAAAAGCCTCCCTGCCTCCATGGCTGGTGGCCCCACAGTTTGGGGCAGGACAGGACCACCACCAGTGGGGCAGGCAGCCCAGCTGAAGGGAGACAGTGCTGCTGCTGATCTCTGGGCTTCCTGGCAGCGCCGGCCATTTCGCAATCCCATTTTTCTATTCGCACAGCAGCAGTTGTCTCGTCCTCCCTGCGGGGCACAGACACCTGGAGGGGCTGGGGGCTTTGGGGGGCAGGTGCCGATGGGTTTGGCCTCCACACAGATGGGCTAGTTCAAAAAGACTCGGGGGAGACAAAAGGGGAGATGGATTCCCTCTCTGATTCCCTAGCAATTGCTAGGATTGTATTGCTGCCAAACACTGGGTAGCAAACCAGACATACCCACCTAGCTTGGCAGCAAGATGCACTATGCTGATGCCCTTCCTATGCTCCCCTATCTCCCCCACCTCAAGGGGGTTGCTCTTTAAGGGAAGGACGTTAATACAGGGAGCAGTGGGCAGCTCCTACAGGAGAGTCCCTTGAACAGCCCAGTCTTCCTTCAGGAGGAATTTTGATCCATTGGCATGCAAAGGCTGCAAAATTGTTCATTAGGCTGCAGCCTTGGTTTGTCCCAGGCACACTGAGATATTGTTGGGGTGCCCATGTTTCTGCTAGTCATTGCAGCTATACTATTCCAATTTTACAATGAGACCAGAGTCAACAGAAGCGTGCCCAAATCTGAGAAAACACGAAATGCAAACAAAATTTGGTTCTGGCCTCCCAGCACTTCCTCTCATTCTCTCCCTTTCTCTCTTTCTGATGCTCAGGCAGTGCCCCTCCTCTGCTGGAAACCCCTTAGGGAGCATTCTGGACAGTCAGAGCGGGGAGGAAATGCTTCTCTCTGTGCTTTAGCCCACAGCCTTATCTTTTTGCTGACTGCAGTCTAATATGCTAAGTAAAAACAAGTAAAAAGGGATATTTTTGTCTTCTTGTACATTCTGTCATATGAGTAGTATACTACTGTGTAGCAATGCTGAGCAGCAATACTTACAAGTTTAGGCATTAATGATGTATTTGTAAACTTAAACAGCAGAGTTGTATTGCATTACTTCATTCTGTCCATGTGTACTTTCAGCCAAAAAAAAATCATACACATCCCTTTTCTAGGCACCCACATCCCTTCTGCTCATGCTGAGCTCCAGAAGGAGGTGCCTGCTAGGAAGAACAGTTGAGTTCATATTCGAATAAAAGAACACCAGCAACATTAATAACTGGTAGACCTGTGCTGGAACTGGCAATTAAACTCAGTCTGCTCCTGCACATTCCAGTCATTAAAGGAACTTGCCAAAGGCTGGGACTTGCATATCGCTTAGTCTCCCAAATAGGGCTGGATGAGGACCAGTCATTTCCATAATGGGTCCTGCGAAGGACCTCACGTCTTGCTGGAGGAACGGCCGTGTCAGTGAGCTTGCTGGGGAAGCTGCAGAGGCTGCTGGCATGGCTGCACTTGCTGCTGATTCAGGGGTCCTGCATGTGCTCTCGGAAGGTGTCAGACAGGCATCCCTTGAGACAAGCCTCCCCCTAACACGTCTCACCAGTTTCCACATGGAGTCTATCATGGTAAGGAGCACCAAGCAGCTGCCTCTTTGCTCCATGGACTGCTTGCACTTCCATACACCTCATGCAGCCTCAGAGGTGAATGAATTTTGAATATTGCCGATCTGGGATGGGTTTGAGTGGCTGATCCAGAGGCAAGAGGGTGATCATCTTGATCATCCATTTTCCCTTTGCCAGTTACTATTGCTAACTGCTGTTCCACACACATTGTAATTAAGTGGAAAAAATACAGACCAAATGAAAAGTACAAGCCTCTCAAAAACATCTCTGCTTTAGCTGCAGCCTGACTCAGCCTTCAATTAACATTCTTACTTAAAATAGTTTTGTTATACAGCTTTTGTTAAATCTTACATAATAGCAGACCAAATCACCACCCCAGAGCACCATGCTGAAGAGAGGAGCTTGGCCCTGGTTTCCGGAGCACTGTCTCATCCTGTCTTTGATCCAGATGGCCTTGGGCGTGAGGTACATGAGCTACTAGAGGAGAGCATGCAGCACACCTGCAGCTCTCCTTTGGTGGGCACGACGAGCTGGTGCTGTCACCAGAAGAAGTGGTCCTGCGCTCCTCCACCCCACCTCTCGGTTCTGCCAGCGCTGCCCTCGGCATTTTGCTGGTGTGGCTGCTGGAGCAAATGTGGCAGCACCAACAGCTGCAGTGCAACCTGCCGTGGTGCCACCATCCTGCTGTGCCAGGGGTGCTTCTGGGGCAAAAGGGAGCAGGTTGGGATGGGTGGCTGGGAAGGGACCTCAGCAGCAGCATCACTTTGGAGCTGCTGCAGAAGCCCCTCATGCTGCACCCACAGATGTCCTCCCATCACCCACCAACAGCTGTGACAACCCTCCCCAAGCTGCCAGAGTGCACACTGAGGAGGAGGGAGTGACACACGGATCAGCAGGGCTTCCCAGGGGCACAGGACCGCTCTGGAGATGGATCTGATTTCCTGCCAGGACCTGAGGAGCTTAAAGGCTAGGCTCCTTATCCTGCAGAGCAAGATAACAGCCCTGCCTCCATCACCAATAATGATAATGTGGGAAAACCCCTGCACAGGACTTCTCTTCACTGCAGAGGGGTGTCCTTATCACTCAGTGGCACTAAAAAAACATTTACCTACCAGCATGATTTTCCTTTGTTGTTCTCATTGGGCCTATGTCTAATGGGCACAAAACTAGAATAAAACATGTGTGCATATGTGTGTGTAAATAAAATGGGAGTTTGTATTAAAATCTCAAAAGTTGGTACATGCAATGCAGGTATGAGGTGAGGAAGATACTCCCATGTCAACTTCAGTAAGGGGGCCTACTTTCCATTTGAAGCCATTGCTGTCAAGTTTATGGCTCCAGAGATGCCCTCTGGGATTGTGAGAACCTTACCCTAGGAGTGCACCATGCTCATAAACCAGGATGGTGATTCAGATGGAGAGAGAGCTGGGAAAAGGAGTCAGGCACATCTAAACCTAGTATCACTCACCACTCCCAACCTCAGTAAGCCAGTGATTGATCACAGGGGAATCATAGTTCCTGCTGGGGGCAGCTCTGCTAAGTCACTGAATTTTCACTAGAGCGGCATTTGGCCTGAGGTGATGATGCACTGCACCACTTAATGTGAGGTCAGGCAGTCCTGCAGCTGACAGCTCACCCTTGCCTCATCCAGAGGAACATTGCATCTGCTTGGCTGAGCCCAGAGTCCCCGCCTGGCCCACCATCAGAGCTGAAGGAGGGCCGCTCCTGCCAGTGTCCCCCTCTGCCAAGGAGCTGGGAAAATCCCTAGGTAGGACAGGAAAGTCACATAATGGGCTCAGCTCCTCTTCCTCTGGGAGATCCTGCAGTAGCACACAACCTGGAAAGAAGTAGGTTAATGCAAGAGAGGCCCTTTCTTGTGAATTTTATTTTAGACTAAGAGTTACGTGTTTTGGCAGACTTTTTGATGAATAGGTCAGCAGGGTGTGGAAACATATTCTAAAGCTTTCTGCATCCTTGCACATGCTTCTAGTTGCCGGGGGTTCTGCCGACTGCTTCACTTGGAAAGGTTTAAAAGAAAATGTAAATCATAGGCAAAGAGTAGAGATAGATTTTTGTGCATATTTTTTGGCACAGATTTTAGCCATTCCTTTGTACTTTGTGAAACAACAGCAAGAAATTCTACTCAACTGTACCTGATACGAAAATAACAGTTTCTCTGTTTACAAATTGATAAAAAATCCCATCACAGCCTGCTATATGCATCTCCTGGTAGCATACGTAAATGTCCTTAGAACTTTCTTTGCCTCAGAATGGATACAGGGCAAGTGGGAAGAATCTGGACTTTTTCACATCTTCTTCCAGAACTAGCATTGGTAATAAAAAGATATTGTTTCACATACTTCAAAAAGATGTGAATGTTTCTGCACACTAGGCTTTCAGAATCAAACTTCCACACTTGAAATATGAGAAAAATTGTATGAGCAAAAGACTAAGAAACTCTTTTCAGATGTAATCAGATACACTGTCCAACAGACTGGAATACTTAAAATCCTTTTCAACCAATGGCATGTCAAGACATGCCTGCTTCGGACACTGTTAAGACATCCAGCCCCCATATTTTACATACCCTCCTAATTACATTCATATGTTCAGTTTCATATTTGACCTCTTTCTTGCAACAGAGTGCCAAGTAAAGCACTCCACCTCCTAGGTCTCATATAGGAATTAAGCTGGGGAGTGTGGAGGATTCATGGTTGTTTTATTCCTCAAACATACACCAATAAGCAGTAAGCAAAATAAAAACATTTAAAAAACCCCAAAACATTACAAATGTGCACTTTTAAATTTAAAGTACACTCTGGGCTCTTTCTCTTGGCCTTGTTTTTTTGGAGCACTTTGGTGTTCACACCTTCCTCCTTCATCTGGCAGCTCACCAGCTACCAGGTTTCAGCTTCTTTATTTGGAGGAAAAGAGTATTTGCACAAACATTACAACATTCCAGAGTCAGAAACTGGCTCATCTCAGTTGTTAGGACTTTTGTCACCAAATCCAGTAGGTTCAGGTTTCCAGTGCACTGGGAATGGCTTTACATGAAACCTCATGGAAACACGGGCCAGAAGACACCAGCTGAGAGAAATTCAGTTTTCTTCCCTCCCCTAAATTCCCTAAGAAGCCAAAGCAAAAACTCACATCACTGTCAGCAAGAAGAGGATTGGAAAACCTGATAAATGTGATTAGTTGGTGTTAAATGCACATGCTTCCAAAGCATGTTATCAAAGAGAAAAAGATCTGAAGGCACAGTGATTCCTAAATGGTGGCCTTTGGACCATTGCTGTTGTTTTGGTGAAGGGAACAGCAACGGTGACAGAAAGAGCAAAGTGGCTGGCAGCTTGCACCAGAGTGCATTTCACTCTCAGCTTGTTCTCAGGCAAGACAAGGTTTTCCTGAGTGCAGTCCATGAGGCTGGATCACAAGCCCTCAGCCTTCAGCACATCAAGATTTCCAGATCCAAGACAATGCATCTGGGATATTTTGGGTGAGCTGTACCTCCTGTATATTTTACTTGGAGAGTCGGGTTTAAATACCATGCTGCTCTGCTCTCGTTTAGCATTGTTATTGCAACCTTTTTCATGGAGAAAGAAGAGTAATCCTCATGCAAAAATAATAGTATTGCAGACCTAGACAACAGATGGTGTTATTAAATACCTGGGCAAAGTCTAAGGTCATAATGCTCTAACAATTAACAAGTTATATTGTCTATCACTTAATAGGTAACCTCCTGGTGTGGGATGTTTGCAAGGCTGAGCACAGTGGCAAGTGGTATCTTGTCCAAGCCCAGATAACTCTTCCAGTTAAACAAATATTTGACAACCATTCTCTTGCCTAAATTTGTTGCTACCAACATGTTGGATAAAAATAATATG
Organism: Monarcha castaneiventris obscurior; assembly: GCA_026261815.1. NCBI lineage: Eukaryota > Metazoa > Chordata > Aves > Passeriformes > Monarchidae > Monarcha > Monarcha castaneiventris. Next base: position 7,148,283 of record JAMPIT010000472.1, read on the forward strand.
ATTCCATTTAATCTCTTAAACGATCCCTTCTTTAACCAACTACATTACATTTTAACTGGACAGTAGTAATTTGAGTGCTTATTGATAGTTGCCTGGCATATGGGATAATTTATAGGAGCACAGAGAGACAAATCCTTAGGGGATGTAAATCATTGTGAGTGTGCTGCAAAGTATGTCTCTGACTGGCTCCCCAAGGCACTGTGCTTATGAGGTGTGCTTGCCAGCCAGCTTTTGTTGGCACAGAGGTCTTCAACCATGGCACATGTTTTTTCTTACTCATGGGTCTGCTGTCCTAGGGATACACACATTTATCTGTGTTGATAAAGTTGAAACTGAACCTTGGTAATGTGTGTCAAGGCTGTTCTCATTGCATGATCTAATAAAATTTTCAGGCAGGGCTCCCTCTAAGGATTAATTTCATATTGTAACAACTGCACTTTATCACTGTTTCCCTTGATATTTGCCTAGCCTTCTCTGAACTTTACCTCTCAGCTGATGGGTGACAATTTCACTTCTTTAATGGCACTTCCATTGTGTATCTGCTCATTTACCTGTTGCTTCCTCAGATGTTTCTTGTTTCTGCCAGTACCTCTTAGGAAGTTTGCCCAGGCCACCCTGTTAAACAGCCACAGCCATTCCTGCCAATCCTGGTTATATTTTTGCCTGAGCAGAGCAGCTAGTTCCTGTTGGCATGCCTGACTCTCAGAAAGGCTGCTCCCCTGAAGTGCGGCCTTCTCTTCTGACATTGCCTTCTTTCAGAAGCATAGGCAAGAGTGCCTGCATCACTTTCAGAGATGCCCTCCATCATCTCTTCTGGCCCTTCAAAGAAACCATGAACGCTAAGCTACACTTTTGGGCCAGATCCTGGCCTTCATTTAATTGCTGTACAGTGGCAAGATGGGGGCCTAAGAAGAGTCCTGTCACTGCCAATAGCTTCACACAGTATTTTTCCTCAACAGTAATTGCTCTCCTGCTAGGATCCATGAACTTGAGAACAAAGTACATTTTATTATTTACAAGGGTTAGATGACAAATACAAACAGATGGTGTGAAGATGACTCCTAATGCATAGTGATCAAGGAATTTAATATTCATGGGCAAAGGCCTGGAAGATTAAGTAAACAGATTCGAATGTGCAGGGGAAAGTATCTCCTAACAATGCATAAAGTCAGCATGGCCTTTTTTGCCCTGTTACTGCTTGGCTCAAGGCAATTAACATAAAGGAAAAGACTGGCCAAATTTTCCAGTCTTCCTCAAGCATCCAGCTTGAGCAGCATCTTTATAAGGAAGCCCTCAGCAGGAATTTTTGCAAGGCCAAGAAAAAACCCTCCTGTTTTGCTGTTGAAGAGGGCTGCAAAGCCTGAGCGTGCTCCAGTCTGCTGCAGCTGCCCTTACGTAAAGCAGTTTTACCTGAATGACAGTGCTGTTTTAGCTGGGACTGGTCGGATGGCTTAGGATTACTCACCCGAGCAAGGGTTGTGCCACTGGAGTCTCACCACACCACTCTGCCACTAATGATACTTCTCGTGGCAGAAGCTGGGATTTCGCCGGTGCTGTTTTCACATGCAGTCATCTTGCAGAGGCAGTTTCAACACTGATGAATATTACGAGTCAGGTCCTCAGTATGAATCATCTTGTCCTTCCAGATGACTTTTTCTTTCTGTTGTTTACATCAGAAGCAGGGAATTTTGATGCTTTTTTGTGCCTGTGACTAAAGGACTGTTTCATATGGGAAGCAATTTCCAAACTCTCTTAAGTCATCCCTTTCTGTATTTCCTTTTGTTGTTGTTTTTTGTCCTTTTGAGCATAGGCAGATAGTGAAATGTTTCTAAGGTACTACTGACTGAGTACCGAATGCACATCAAAAAAGGAAAAGCGGGGGAAGGGTTTTTTGCTGTATGTTTGGGCTGGATTGTGCCCAAAAGTTTGCTCTGAAACTTTGATTTTCCTTGTCCAGATCGGGTTATTGAACAAACAGATTATGTGGGATTTGGTCATCCCGTTGACCTAGATGATCACTCAGCCCCAGAAAGGTGTGCCCATGGAGTCAGGATCAGGACAGCAGCTCTGAGCTATCTGTCCCCCTGCCTTCTCTTGAAAAAGCCTCTTGCCAGTGCAATAGTCAGGATTCCACAGCCTGCAGAGAGATAGAAGAAGCTAAGAGATGGGGTAGGGCTGGGGAATGGTTGAGTTCCAAGCTCCAGCATGCAAAGGGTGGTGGAAAGCTGCCCATGAAGGTGGAGGTGAGCTCTGCCCCTGGCACTCCATCACTCTAGCTCTAGGAGGAAAAATGACAACCCAGACTCAAGAAAAGGAACTGCTATTTGTCTGCTCTATTTTCATCCTCCTTCAGTAGCTGTAACCACCACAGCTGTTCTTATGGCAGCCTGTCAAATTTCGGAAGACATCAGGCACCTCTTTCTTATGATCTTGCTGCTCTGCCATGCGTTCTTCACAGCACCTGGCAGCATCCTGGAAATGGTATCTGGTACCTGAATCCTTTTAAAGGCTGTCATGTGAGGAAAGGTGTGTTTATTGCCATGACTCCAAGGCTCAGATTTCCAGAGGGGCCAAACTGCTGCACAAGTAAGTCATGCTGCTCACAGCAGCAGGTGCACAGCATCTCTGTGTCTGGTATCCTCTCAGAAATTTTCCTGGCTCTGTGGATGCATTTGGTTGATATGGCTGTGCAAGCTGGGATACAGCCCAAGATATGCCACAGAGAAACCTGCCCTGTGAATAAGAGCCTTTGTTAAGATGGATCCCATCTGTACGTGATTTCATCAGCTCCATGAAATGTACGGGACATTCATATGGTGAAATAGGCAGAGTCCCTGTTCCAAGAGAGAAAAACCCTTCTGTCTGCTTTTCCACAGGAGACTGCTGCCATATGAGGTGAAACCTTCTGTGATGCTGTTGTGCTCTTAACCACAGGACGGGATAAGCACTGTGACCATACTAACATTGTCAGGAAAATAATGGGCATGGAGAGGCATCAAAAAGCACACCCAAAAAATTGGCATTGCCCTCTCCTTTGCCTTCTCTTCTTTAAATATGGAGCTGCTTAAAGCAGCATAAATACAATTCAGGCCAGCTAACAAGCAGTCCACAGTGCTGAAACACTCCTGCCGTCCAAGCCAGCTCTCTGCCAGTGATTTCATTTACCATATGTTTGGTGTGGTTTTTGGCAGAGTCAGCCTGAGGATTTTTTGGGCAGGCCTGCAAAACAGTTTTTCCCTGCCTCCACCCAAACGTGAGCAGGTCCTGTCTGCCACCGTCACACTGCTGTGCAGGGTCAGCCTGGCTGTTTTGGACAAAATTAGTCAGAAGGGCCTCTGGAAAAAAGCCCAAAGAGGGCTGATTCATTTTCCATAAGAGTATTTGTATTAAGGACACAGTAGGAAGATGACTTCTTCAGCATCACGCCCAGCCGCTGTTGTAGCTGCTTTTCCCATCGTGCAGTAATATCCCCAGGGATCACCGCCGTGATCGCTGCGTGCTTTCGTGCTGGAGAGGCAGCTTGAGGAGGCTCCAAACAGCAGCAAAGGTAGATCCCGACAGGAACAGGGAGCCCCAGCAGTACCCAGCAGCAGTCCACCAATAAAGCATTTCTGCAGATGCCTCATTTTTCTGGTTTGGTTTCTGTTTCTTTGCTGTGAGCGTCTGTTAGGTTTGCAGAGGAAGCTGCTGAGGTGTGAGCCAGGGCAGCCCCCGGTGTTGGCCCATCCCTGCAGCCTGGGAGCCCAGGTCATGGCAGGGGTGGCTCCCGGTCTCCCCATGGGTGGCAGCTCCCCCGCCCACTGCAATGCTGCCAGGTAAGAAGGCTGACAGCTTTCCCAGGGAAGGAAATGGGAGGGTTGGGTGCACACTGGGAAGGATTAGCTCACGTGGGTGCCAGTAAGGAGCAAACCTGGCAGGATTAGGACACTTTTCTCCAGGCATTGGATCTAGTGTCAGGCACGGCTTGCTGACACAAGCTTGTCTGCACATCACGCTTCTGCTGCCTGCTGCAGGGCTGCCCAGCTGGGGAACAACCAAAGCAAACTGTGGCGTGGGCAAGGCTGCTCTGGAAAGCCAGCACCTGAACAGACCAGCTGCAGCAATGCAGTCCTGCCAGGTAGGATGAAGGCAATGCTGGAGGACCACACTGGGATACTTATCCCAGGATGCACTACCCAGGCATACAATCTGGCTGGTGCCATCCAGCTAGGGCCCAGGACAAGTCTAGCTGGCCCTGAGAAAAAGAAAAGGGAATTTAAACACACTTCCCTGCCCTTTTTTAAGCAGATCCCAGAAAGCAGGAAGGTCTAGCTGTCTCTTTTTTTCCTGCCCCATTCTCAGAACACATATTCCCAAGGGAATAGCAGTATTTCACAGAGACAAGTCATGTTCACCCAGCAGAGGAGCTTTGCAAAAGAGTCACAGGTTGTCTGTTCAACAGACACTGTTCTCTAACTTGCTGACCTCAGGGAACAGCTTTGCCAGGTAAGCCCTCCAAGCAAAGATGAAAAAAACCCAATAGCCTGCAGGGCTATGATTCCTCCTCCCTTTCTGCTGAATTAATAGCTAGAATAGCATCACATCTGCAGTGGCCAGGCACTCTGTCCCCTGTGGAGGAAGGCACTGGCATTTGGTCTTACCTCTACATTTCTGTTCTGTGAAGCAGCGTGTCTGATCATCCTGATTCACCCTGGAACTGAGATGTGGCATTTGGCTTGATACCCATTGGAAGGAAATTTAAATATTCATGCCTATAGCAACTTCTTTTGCAGACTATTCCAGCAAGCAAATGTGTCCCAGCTGGGACGCCTGCTGTGCACAGCATGGGCAGGAGCATCTCTTTCCCTGCCTGCCTCATCTTGTCCAGCTCCGGCCCATCCTGGGGCTGCTCCTGAGGGCACCAGACCTACATGCTGTAGGACTGGCACAGGTGCCAAGGAAGCTTCCGTGTACCCACAGAAGGGCTGGGGGCCCACCCCGTGGGGGGACCTGCGGGGCCAATTCTGGCTGAGTCAGCGCTGTGGTTGCCCTGGGCACCCTTCTTGCCCTCCTCCCCCGGAGACACCAGCTGGCCTTTAATCAGCGTTAGCTGTGCACTGGGAGCTGTCAGCATGGCTTTTGTTCCACTAATGGGTCTTTGCTGTAGCCAGGCCGGTGTGTTAACCCCCGGCGGTGACTCAGCATGCACAGCACACCCCGTCGCACACCCCTACCTCGAGTGTGGGAGAGCTGCGGGCAGGGAAGGGAGTGGCGTGAGATGGCCGGTGCTGCCACGTGCAGGGATGCAGAGTTTCTGTCTTCTCCATTCTCATTTAGGGAGAAGCTGTTGCAAATTTCACAGCCCTTTCTAGCTAAGGCAAACAAAGGGGAAATTAATTCTGAGCGGGGGAACTGACATCAGTAAATAGCGAGGGCATTGCTAAATGCGAGTGGCTGGTTGTTTTCCTGCAGAAGCAGAGGCGGGCAAGGGCAAGCTTAGAAAAGAAGGGAAAAGCGGCAGGGCAAGGGCAGGGATCTCTGCAGAGAGAACTCAGCAGATAAAAGGCAAAAGAACAAAGGGAGAGACGCTGGGGAAATATGACTGAGCAGATGCATTGCTTATCTGCTCCTGCATCAAATACAATTCCTATGTGTAAACCAAAAGCAATGACTAACCCAAAGCTGAGGACTGGCCTGTGGGAAGGGGTTATGCTGCTGTAATCAAAGGGCTGAGGTTAAACCATTTTAGTTAAGGCACTGCACACGTGAGCTGCTGATAGAAGAAAAAAATCTGGCTTTATGGCTTCCAACAAAATATCACAAACACAGAGGCTTTCTGGTGCAAAGTGCTGATCCTGTACAAATGCATGCTTCCATTTGTTCAGAAATTGTTGACAAGTGTGCTGGCTGCCTTTATGCTGGATAAGGCATGGTTTGTCTTCCAACAGGTGGTTTAATGCCAGAAAGAAAAAAAAAAAATGAGAGCCAGAATAAGCACATGGTACAGAATTTTGGCTCTTCCAACAGAAATGTGCCTAGGAGTTCACAAATAATCCTGATCAATCTTATCCTGGGTACTGCCACTTGTCTTAATTTTCACTTAAATCAAAGCAATTTTAGTTTAATTGGCTATTTCAGTTAAATATATGCCAGTGCAAATGTTTCTAGCTCTTAGGTCCCAATATAACTAATTTTCCAAGGCAATGCAAATGGCAAGAGAAATGGTGCTCGTGATTCTTAGAGCACTAACACATGCATTTGACAAACACCTGCCCCGGGTTTAGGTGCTGGAGGACCCCCGTGGTGTGTGTGGTGTGTGGGGTGAGCAGAGAGACCTTTCCATGTGGTGCTGGGGCCAGGCAAGGGGTTTGGCCAGGGGGCAGAGGAGAGAGCCATGGCAGGAGCCAGTGAGAGCCGCAGCAGGTGGGAGCGGCAGGCATCTTCCAGCCTCTGAGTGGGATGGAAACCTCCTTCCCGGGTTTATTGCTGCAAGGTGTGTGCTCGCCTCCTCACTCACCCTAACCTGCCCTCACCTGGGCTTTGAACTAGCACGTCTGGCCGAATTTTTGAGATGGCTCTGTGAGTGTTTCTGCCACCTCCGGGAGAGGAGCAGTGCAGACAGATGTGGGCGGCAACATCTTCAAATTACAGCTTAAAGCACAGCAGCTCATGAGTCAGGGCTGTGACTCACGGGCAGAGACAACTCGGCGTGAGGGGCACGCGGCCGCTGCCCCAGCTGCCTGCCCTGCTCTGCCGTGCTGAGCCGTGCCATGCCGTGACGTGCCGAGCCGTGCTGTGCTGTGCCTTGCTGGGCTATGCTCTGCTGTGCTGTGCTGTGCCATACCGTGCCGTGCTGGGCTGTGCCGGGCCATGCCCTGCCGAGCTGTGCTGTGCTGTGCCTTGCTGGGCTGTGCCATCCATACTGTGCCGTGCCGTGCCGTGCCCTGCTCTGCTGTGCTGTGCCGTGCCGGGCTGTGCTGTGCCGGGCTATGCCGTGTCGTGCCATGCAGGGCCAGGCCGGGCTGTGCCCTGCTCTGCCGTGCTGGGCCATGCTGTGCCCTGCTCTGCCCTGCCGTGCCGTGCCGTGCCGTGCCGTGCCGTGCCGTGCCGTGCCCGCACTGCCCGGGTACGGGCTGCACGCTCGGCCTGCCCAGCCCCAGCCCTGCCAGGTGAGCCAGCGGACAGCTGTGCTGCTGCAGGAGCCGGCTGCTGCCGTCCGGGCTCCACAGCCTCCCTCTGCAGCCGGGGGCTCCGACAGCAGCACAGGCCGTGCGGGCATGTGTCATTCCTGCGTCCAACCCTCTACGAATTACTGACAGGGTGGCCTGGATACCCACGTGTCCTCTAAATCCTCTCAACTGTGTTTCCAGAGCAAGAGGAGGGTGGGGATATGTTTTTATATCACTGTGTTGGTTCAAATAACTGTTTAGATATAAAAATTAACTCCCACACATCCTGCAGCTTCTTGAGGTTTTACTTTTTCTTTCACTCTGAGAGAGATTAGCCTTTGGTGACTGAAGATCAAGAATATTTCTACCCATACAAGTAAGTCTGTTGGTCCTCAGAGGAAATGGGGTTTCTGTGAAGGTCTGATTTTAGGTGAACCAATGATTTTAGCTGCATCAATGTTCCAGGCATTAAAGGCGAGCCTGCATTTTAAATGTGTTGCATGGTCAAAAAAACTGTCTACCTTAGGCCAGTCCCAAGGCGTGAATATTAATGAAAGAGTTTCCCCGCATGAACAACATGTACTGTCACATGCCTTATGCCTGCCTCGAATTTAAAATAGCCTGGTGCAGCCATAGGGAAGTCTCATCTCACTGTAACTCCACATCAACCGCAGGTAAATGCTGTGGGTGATACTGTTCTGCTGGGATGCATTTCAAGCTAGCTTCCAGAACAGCTCTCCTGTGGGGAATGGACTTGATCTGGGCTGAGTACGACGGGACTTTGAGGACTGCAGGCATGCCAGCTTGGGTGCACAGGGGCAGAGCTGTTTGTCTCACTGTTTCCACACGGCTGCTTTATTTTTAACTGCCAGGACTGCATTTCCCAAAAGGACTGCATCTCACAGACAACAGGATATTAAATTTAAGTGACAGATTTCCGCAGTGGTCACTTTTTTTCCAAAATCCACAGAGAGCAGGGTGGCTGTCAGAGCAAATGTGCTGAGAACGGGTGCTCCATGCAGCACATCTCCTGTCCCACGGGCCAGTGTCCCTTCCGTGTCCTCCCCTGGGAGGAGAAAGGAAGCCTCTCTGGCATTTTGTCTGAGTTACAAAAAGATGATAGCTGGAAAGTTTCTTCCATGTTTTGTCCTTTGAAGGGACATGTTTAGTGTCACTGCCTTGCTTCAGACACCTGCCATATGTGGTGTTGAGAGCAGCTTTAAGTGGGACAGCAAGGTTTCGTTTGTGTCCCTGAGGAAACCTGTCTTTTATTCCCAGCATATTGGTGTTGCTGTGCTCTCCTTCTCTGAGCTCCAACTTGCAAATCTGTCCAACGCTCCCTACATATCTGCACTTCACAGGCATTGTTGCTTTTCACCAGCCTCTGCCTTTCCAGCCTGTGCCTGGCCACTGGCAGGGTGGGAGCAAGCCTGGTGCTGGGGCATTTCTCAAGGCATTCTTGCCTTGTCCCTTTCCCACAGACGTTTGATCCAAGCTGGTTATCACTTCTTTGAAGTCTGACATACAGAAAGTGTGTTTACTTAGAAAAGGGAAGTAGGAAAACACTAATGGCGAGCAAACTGACTGGGGAGGCAAACATCTCTACTTCTCCTTTTTGGGTGTTTTCCCAGCTTGTAGAAGTGGCTCGTGCCTGACTCAGCCTGACAGATCAGCAACCACCCCCAGAGACATCCCCCATCACATCTGCCTCCACCAATCCCCCTGTCCTATGCCAGCCTGCAGTGGCTGGAGGGAAGGGGGGTCTGGCTGGGGTGGTTCCTGCTCCCCTCAACACAACAAACACCCTGGCTTCAGCGAAAAGGGTGAGGCTGCCCCTGTGTTTCCGTGGCATGCAGCGAGTGACTGGCATCGCCACTTTCGTTACCTCTTTTGTACACTGTAATATGAATGTCCCTTCCTCTTCTCCTCTGTCTGCCCTCCGAAGGTTCACCAAATCTGGGAGCGAGCGGTTAAGAGAGTTGTGCCTTTTGCTTCTGCCCTCTCCTTTCCTGCCACCCATACCTACCCTTGGTGGAATACAGGCAGCAGCAGGTGTGGGATGGGTGGGCAGCCAGTACTTGTGCCTGGGGTTTGCTCCCCTTGGGGTCACCAGGCCTCCTTCCACACAGCCGCTTCTTTCAAGCTGTTTCCGAAGTTTCAGATGGGCTCAGAGGAATTGCAACCAAAGTACTTGGGAGATGTTGCAAGGGGACATTTTGTTATAGTGAAAACTGCCTTCCTCCTTCCCGTCTCAAACCTCTTGCTCATGCCCAGCCCTGCTCTGGAGCTGCATGGAGGCTCACATCTGGGACCAAGTTAAAAATAATTTACCTTTTGGGTTATTTTCCAGCCGTATAACTTCCTTGATCCCTTTCAAGTAAAAGCACAGCATGGGAGGGAAGTAGGAGTGGGGCACTCATGGCATGGGTGGCCCCCAGAGGAGAGGTGGATATGGGGGGACTCCTCTGTGCTCCCACAGATGCCCACTCCTAAAACCAGTCCTTGGAGGTTTTTAAAGCAGGCTGCAAGAGGCTGAGATCACACCCATTAATTGTTCCCTTTGCCTGCTCTTCCCTTGCCTGATTACAGGTTGTCTAGACTGAGAAGTGCAGGTTTTGCTCTTGGAGCATGATCAGAATAAGGTGCAACATGCCGTCCTCCCTGACGTGGAAAAGGGATGTCAGTGCCTGCTCAAGGAGGCTTTCCTTCTCTTTTGGCTTGGGCTGGCTTTAGATCTGCTATCTCCTGGTGCAGGGAGAGGATGGGGCAGTCCCAGCCTACAGAGTGCCCGCTTCACAGGTAGGGCTTGGATCTCCAGGCACTGAAAAATGACTCAACGTGGATCAGAAAGTGGTGGTGTTAAACACCAATCACTTCAAAGCTGTTGTCAGTTGGTAAGAAAATAATTTAAAATTAAACCAGTTCTGAAACTATCTACCACAAGTGGTTACAAGCCTGAGTGTTGTAAAACTGGACCGTTTCCTCTTTTCCTCACAACGATCGTGTCCTTGATTCCTCCTTTAGGCTGCTTTGGCAATTCTTGCACAGTAATAAAAAGGCATGACACAGCATATGTTTTGTGGCTCACCTTGCCAAACAAAATTACAATGTTAGTGTAGCTTCTTTGCCTTTGCATAATGAACTCTACAAAGAAGCTGTAGAGAGGGTAAGCATCTGTGCCAAGATAAAAGCAAAAACAAGAAGTACGAAGGTCTCGTTTAAAGCAGTCTCCGTTTAAAGTATTTCTTTTTAAAATGACTTATCTTGAAACTGTTACAGACAGTTAGGGAAAGTCATACAGTTTCTAAATGGCTGTTATGTTCTAAGTCTGCAGCTTCATTGCTCAGATTAAGAAAAAAATAGATGCAACTTTGAGAGCTCACAAACGTGTCACAGCAGAGCATCATCTGCGCAACGCGTGCTGGGGCCAGGAGGAAGTGGGCTTCAAAGGAACTGCCTATTCGCCATTCCTCAGGCTAGATGGACATCATTTGCACTTTTAACAGCGTTCAGGACAGTGTTTATATTATGGTAATTACACTAACTGAGAGCAAGGGGAATTTGGTGTGTGGACAGGAGGTAGTTGGAGAGAGAGCAGTGGCCAGTCATGCTGCCTTTTTCATCACCTTACGGTCACCCCTCAGGGAACAGAAATGAAAGCATGGGCCTTACTGGGAAATCCAGTGGAAGGGAAGGATTTCCATGTAGAGAGGATGATGACAGAGTAAAGGGGAAATCCTTCAGCCTATACATCTGCTAAATTTGTTTCAGGAAAAAGGCAAAAAGCTTCCCCAACAAGCGTACTGTGCTTACGCCACTACATACCATATTCAGTTAATAGCTGAAATTGGATTCAGGCAGACTGAGTGGTTCAAATACTGAACATTTAAGATCAGAACCTACTTCAATAACGATAAAACTCCCAGCAAAAGATCTGGCACGTAGTTTCTGGAAATACAACTAAGTCAATTAAAGGGAAAAAGAAGGGAAAAAAAAGAAAAGAAATGGGTGAGGAATATTTTGTCATCAGCTCTGGCAGGTCACCAAAATCTTGCCTGAATAAATGAGATCCAGTCATTTGACAGGCATTAGATATGTTCACGCTTTAATCACACTGAAATATCACCTGCATATCCTAGTCCTTTTTTGCCTAGATCACCGCTGTGTTCATTGTGCTATACTATGGGTGACATTTGGTAGCACTTGGTAATGATATAAGAGTTCAGTCAACAACTCTTTTTTTGGTAAGAAATGGCATCAAGGAAAATAATTTAATTATTTTTAGATAACAAACACAAGAGAAATCTCCAAATACAGTGGCAAGGTAAGTCAGTGCTTGAAGAACAGGAAGAGGTAGAATCAATGTGATGGGAAATGTGACCAAATCTGTGAAGCAGCTATGTGTCTGACAATATTCATCTTGCATAAAGCACCCTGAGGAGCCCTTCCAGCTCTCTGTAGGCACAATCTCCATGGGATGCTTCAAGACCAGCTTCATTCCCAGGCCATCTCACCATGGTCCAGGTGTCCTTGGAGGCTGAGGGAGCACCTCCATGGCCCTAGCCCTAGAGCAGCACACCCAGGAGGTGGCTAGACCCCAGCAGGCGTCACTGGGAAGAGCCAGAGACGCTGCACACTGAGACATGCTCAGCTCATTCCCTGCACAGAGCAAAGAAGACCCAACCACCAGCCCCTAGCCTTCAGCCCAGCAGGACTCTGAGGGTGAGCACATCCCCCTTGGAGGCAGAGATGGCTTTGAGGATGCTCTCTGGTGTCCACGTAGAATTCATGGGTCAACGTCAATGTTTCTGGGCATCGGTGCCCCATTTTGGATGGTTGCTGCTGTTTTTCTGGTGGCGGGTGCCTGGCAGCAGTGGCTCTGAGCCAGCTCAGTGCCCTGCCCACAGCCCGGGTGCAGGGCTGGCTCCTGAGCTGCAGCTGATGGCATAAAGCTGCCAATAAATCAAGTGGCTCACAAAAACATGAGTGACTGCTTTCACAATGTGATTAAAATTACCAAGGGTAAACATTTCAAATGTTCAATAATTTACATCACCACCCATACTTGAAAGTACCTTTCCCCATTTCACTCCCTTAACCTTGTGGGATTCTTTCCATGTTCTTGAAGCCATTTCCTTCCTCACTTCAGCTGTCATTGTTGCTGAACACTCTCCTAATAAATAAAAGTACTGTATGGCTGGAGATTGTGCTGGGGATGAAAAACGTAGTGCCATTTATTATAAAATCATCTGGGCAGGCAGCTGATCTTAGCATGCACTCTGCATCCTTCCAAAATCAAGACAATTTGTAAAGTACTACTGCAAAATTTGGTTTATATTCCAGCTCACTTCTTATGATTCTTATTTTTATGAAAGCATTTTCAAATGCATTTTCAGTTAGGGTTTTTCCATGCTGGCTTTTCACTCTAAGCACTGTTACCAAAGTCAGGCCTTACCTTCATGGTTTAGTTTTGAAAGGTTTTAAATGTAAATTTGGAACTCATATTGCACATTTCTGAGGCGTTTGTTTATGTATTTATTAACTAGGACTTATTTTCTCTCCAGCATTTTTCAGTTTCCTACCAGGTAAGCTCTTTGGTAAACTAATTCTTCAGGACAGACATGAACTGAATTATTGGAACAAAAAAAACAGTTGGGAAAAGGTAGGGTAAATTGTCCTTCCAGCTACTTCTGCAAATGTGTCAATAGCAGGTTGAGTCCTGGGACTGACATGTGGCTTTCAGTCCTCTCCTGTCAAAGCAGGAGATCTGAGCAGTGGCGGGTAGGTGCAGGGGTTTGGGCCACTGGGTGTTCTCAGGGGAGCAGTGGAAAGACTATCTGTTATAACATGCTTTTCCCTCAGGTGAGTTACTTTTAATAGATGCTGTGTTTTAGGAAACCATGAGCTGGCACTGCTACTTTTGATTTTACTTCAGGGAAGATGAGCTATAGGTTCAGAGGGGTTCTCTGCTTCCAGTAGTGTGATTTCTTTTAATCAGAGTAGGCTGATGTAAATACACCCGTTGTTTAAGCCTATAGGTATGTATTTAGAAAATAAATACATTACCCATCCATGTCTTTATGGGGAAGCCTTTCAAATATTCCCACCTTTTTTTCAGAGGTGTTTCTAAGCATTGTAAGGTCTGATCAAAAAGCCACGAGCATGACCAGGAGTGTCCTCCAACTGATGAGAATTGATTCTGAATTAGACCATAAAAGAAGGATGCACTGTGACAGCATTTTGTAAATTTGGGCTTTTTTTTCTTTTTAATGAGAAACTGGCTTTTCAAGACCCATCAAAGTAGGAGAATATGCAGCATTAGCACCGTGGTTCACCCAGTCAATCACTTGTGATCAGTTTATTCTCCCTGGGGTCTGAAGGTCTCTGCACTTTCCCAAGGAGCTTCCTATGACTCAAAGAGCAACCATTGGAGGACACATCACATCCAGAATTTCTAGACAAAGAACAGAAATCAGACTGCTTGCAAGGATACAAGCTGTTGATGTATCATCATAGCTCTTCTACAATAGTGGAAGGGTTGTTTTCTTTTTATACAGTTATGTCAAGAGGAATCAGTTATAAGGTTATGCTCATATGGTTGTTTGGAGCATTAAAGCCAACAGCTTCATCAGCAACCATCCCTGCTTCTGGGCAGATATCCATGGGAGCTTTGGGAGCTCTCTTTAGTTCTGGATGCCCCATAAAGAAACACCATTTATACTGATTTAACTAGCTGCTACTTCACCCCTAATGCCAAGACTTGATGTAGTGAAGCAAAACTACAGTGAAGTAATGAAATCAATAATGTTATTAAAATAACTCGCAGCAGAGTTACCAGACACCCTGCTGGTGAATCTCTCAGTACCTAAAGGGATGTCAGCAGGAACATGCCAGGGCCACAGATAACAGCCAAAAGCCAAATTGACTTCACCCCGCTCAGGGGAGCTTTTCCAGAATATCACAGGGGCAGGCACCTAGGGTGGATGAATCCCAGGATGGATGAGGGTCAGCTTGGGTGGGATGGCAGCAGAGAAGAGAGCACAGGCAGTTCCAAAAAGGCAGGTTTTGGCTTGGAGTTTTGCATCAGAAAGCTTTTGTAGCACTAATGCAACTAGAGTGAGACATTACCAGGAGCAGTGCACTCTGTGCACTGGAAAAAGCTGTCTGGAAAAGATTAATCTGGTCTTGAAGGCCAGATGTATCTTGGTTGGCCATTGAGAAGCTGGAGGGTCTGGCTCATTGATGGATGCAATGAAAATAAAACAGCTCTGCTTGGCCTGAATCTCTGTGTTTAAAAACACATTTTAGTGTCAATGCATAACTGAATAAAGACGATTAACTATATGCTAGTAAGGCCTAAGCCTTCTTATTGTACAAAGACCATAAAACCATCCTGAGACAGACAAACAGAACTGAGAAAGTATTTTAATAACATACTTTTACTGCTCATGTTTTGCACAACACAGATATTTCCACCACTATTAGCCACATCTCCTGGGAACAAGTTCATACGCAAGTAATTCTAAGTGTTAAATATCCAGGGACTTCTCTTTCTGGCTCTATTCTGGTACTCTTTCTGTGCTCTTCCCTGAACTGACTGCAGCTGCCATCTCTCTAGCTTCTTCCTGGCCAGCTACTCTGAAAATTTTTCTTCTAATTAAAATAGGGGAACTGATTTTGCCGGTGATGGTGACAAGCAACTGGTGTGAGAGTGATCTTGAAGTATTAGAAGTCATGATTACTAGGAAAGGAGGCAGAGAAAAAAAACCCCACAAAGACAAAACAGTGGGCTTTGAGACAGACTTTAGCTAACTCACAGTGTTAGCACACACAAGCCCAGAGGAACAAATGCAGGGCAGAAAGGACATTTGGGGAGTTGGCAGTGCCCTAAGGAAGTTGTATGAAAGGCGCATAACTGCTGTGAGCCTCTTTGTGCTGGGATGACTTAGCACAAGTACAGAGGGAAGCTAGCAAGGTATCAACTGGCCAAGTCATGAGCTCTTCATTAGTTTCAGAAGTGCAGAGGAAGCACAGAAAGTGGAACTAGGTCACGTTAGTAAGTATGAAAGAGCAGCATAAGCATGGAGGAACAACATAAAGATTTAAGTGATGCAACAAACAGTGGGCGTGAAGTGTATGCACTAATAGCAACAGGAGAGCCAAAGAAAGAGCTGGGTTTCACAAAGAGAAGCAGACACTGAGCTGACGATGTCAAACGTGCAAAAGTGTTTGGTATTTTTTCCTTCAGTTTTGGTCAAAAGTGCTCCATTTAACACAACCAGCATAAGCAGTCCGAGGCTAAGAATCCCAGCTGCAAGAAGGAACAAAGAGGTCAGACAGTGTCTAAATAAGTCAGATATATTCCAACTCACAAGCCCTAAAATTCTTCTGCCATGATGGGTAAAGCAGCTGAAGCCCACTCAGCACCATCAGCACAGAAGTCAGGGATGGGGGCACGTGTTTCTGCACACTGAGAAAGGCAAATCTAGCACCTACCACAAAAAGGGGAGGACAGAAGGGAGGAATCCGAGACTAGACAGATTAATTTCAATTCCTGGAAAATTACTGGAAGTGGTAATTGGATAAACTATTTTCCAGCACCTAGGAGACAACAAGCAGATGAAGAACGGTGAGTACTGATTTGACAAGAACAAATCACATCAAATTAATCTAATTTCCTTCTACTGTAGGTCTTAGATCTTGATTTTAGTGCAACTTTTGCCTTTGTCTCACCTGACACTTTCATAAACCAAGCAAAGAAGCACGGCTTTGAAGAACTTGCTATTAGAGGAGTGTACAGCTGGTTGGAAAACCAGGCTAAGAGCAGTTATAAATGTTTCACTGTCAAACTGGCAGTACGTATCAAATGAAGTCTGAAGCCATCTGTTTTATGTCTGGCAGCACACAGTATTTTCATTAATATCTTAAAAAAAAAAAGCAGAGAACACTTATTAAATTAGCACAGGACACTATGAAGAACAAGCACTTTGGAGAACAGGAGGAGAATGCAAAACAATCTTGACAAATGAGGTAGAGGGATGGGAAGCGAAGCACCATTCAGAACGGACAAACAGAGCTCTGGGTTTTGTAGGTGTCATCAAGGACTACAAGAGCAACTGGGGAACAACCAGCACAGCATCAGTTCAGAGAAGAAGAAGATCTAGGGATGTCAGCTCAACATGAATGAGCGTGGTCATGCTGCAGTAAAAAATGAAAGTGCTCTAATGAGGTGAACAAACAGAAGTGCAGACTGTGACAAACAGGAAACCATTCTTCCCCTGTTGTCTATGTTGTCAAGGCTTCGTTTGAAATCATCTGTGCAGTTTTGGCCACTAGTTCAGGGAGACTGAGCTGATTGCAAAAAGTGCAAAGGAGAGCAATGGCAATGGTCCAGAAATGGTGCCAAGTGGAAAAGGCTGAATAGTCTAAACCCAAAAAACTATGTTAATAAGATAGTCTGTACCACGGTGTAGGGGCTAGAAAAACATGCTAGTGGTTATCTAATATATAAACCAGGAAGGGAATAATCTCATTTCTGAGTCCATCTGGGCTACTAGAGTCTTGAATCAGAGCACCAGAGAAGGCTGCCCAGAGTTGAAGAATACCCAGTGTTAGAGGGTTTTGAGCACTAATGCAAAATCCCACATGGGGTTTGGGAAGGAGCAGTCAGGCCAGCCAGTGATTCTGCCAGCCCCATCTCTAACATTTTCCAGGAGTGGATAGTCTTTGGGATTCAGCATCTAAACATCTCCAGTACTGGAGGCCATTTCTCAGTGAGGACAACTGAACCAATCAGTGTAACAGTATCTTTAATGAAATAGCTTTGGTCAAAAAAAGGAGGGAAGACATAAACTCAATGTCAGTTGAGTCAGTGTAATACAATGGGGTGATGTTAGAATTTGCTTGCAGCCTACCTGCTGTTGTCCCATTGACAAAAAGTGGTATCTTGTTGCAAGCTTTTGGGAATCTGTTGCTACAGGTTTCCTCTTGCAGCTTACTGAGCGACACCATGGCTCTGGATACTCACACTCACTCTTTGTCTTCTGTGACCTTGACAGTATCCTCCTCTCTAGTATCCTTTACGGACTGTCCTGGTGTTGCAAATGCTGCCTGCTTCTTGCTCTTAGTAGAAATCCTTGCCTCAAATGCATCTTTGGCTGTAATACGCCTGATACCTACCATTCCCTGCCTTCCCTTCTAGAAATGCAGCTCTGCTGTCCTCCAGTTCATGTAAGCCCTCACCTTAGAGCTCTTCCCAGGGTTTTACATCATGCGGTTTTGTAACCCTCTCTGCTTACTAATGTCTTCCCCTCTGGCCTTGCTCTCTTCCCAGGACTCTCAATTTGCCACCCTAGACTTCCACACTTCATCACCCAAAATCAGTGTCATACATTTGCCTGGCTGCCCACAAAGCTGAGCACTCGACACAGGAAAAGGAAACTACCTCTCAGCTCAAGCAAAATGCAAAGCAGCAGCTCTGGTAGTCCTCAGCAATGCCATCTGAATACTTTCTCCCTTCACCAGATTAATTAACTTCTGTCTTCTCATGACCCAGTCTCCTACTGGTACAGCCGAATAGGTGGCTACAGTGGTGCCTCCTGACCTTAAACACCCAAGGGTAATCTAAGAAAGGGGGTTGTGACACAGGTAAAAACCACACACCACATTTTTAAATAAATGCTGCAGGCTGGATCCCTTGAACTTACGCCTTGGATATGATCATCCACAGTGTAAAACAGTCTGACTTGGGTATGTTCACTTGTTTTACCATTTGCTGGGTTCTTGTTAACTGTGTACTGATTTGACACTGAGTTCCTTGCTGCAATATGCATTGTTATATATGTCAAATATATAAAACATTGCCTAGCTGTACTTTTGTTAGATGAGATTTCGCACACGCCCACACAAGGCCATGTGCCCTGCAGAAAATGCTGCAGCATCCCCAGCCAGGGAGCTCCAGCAGCAGCAATGTTATGACAGTGCAAACATTTAGCTGTGTTGCAGGCATGATAGGAAGTGACACTGCAAACAGACGTGTCTGAGCAACCTGGTCTAGTGGAAGGTGTCCCTGCCCCTGGCAGAGGGAGCTGAACTGGATGATCTTTCAGATCTCTTCCAACCCAAACCCGCCTGTGATGCTTTGTGACCTGTCAAGGCCTCAGCTGTACTCTTGGGCCCATCAGCTTGTCTTTTAATCAAAAGCAGTCCTGAAGCTCTCTGCTCCCCAAAGCCAATGTCCTAAGTGATGAAACCTGCATAACCTGCCTGAAACCCCCCAAGCCATCCCAGAAGCTCTGACCCTGGCTGTGTGCACATTGATACTTATTGCCTCCAGTGACTATAAAAGCCTTCAGTGCCAGTGCAAGCATTGCAGTGCCACGGTGGAAAACATTAGAGAGAATTAACAGAAGGACCCAAAGAAATAAAATTGTAGCTAAAGGAAGCTATACCAAAGAGCACAACATTTGAAGTGTTGTGGCTTGAACCATAACCAGAAACAATCCTGAGTTTTGGGTTTCAAAAACTTGAAATGAAAAGGAAGGAACGAAATATCCAGAAGAATGATGGAAGACAAAGTAGTGAAAGAAGTAACTGAAAGCAGAAACTTCCAAAAAAAGTATTTTATAGTCAGGCTTTTTGACAACCATTTTTGTTGACTGTGCCTAATAGGTCTTTGCTAGGCATAATAGAGTTGTAGAAGAAAAAGAAAAAGGATAAAATATACAGTCCAGAGGAAAGGAAATTTCAAAGTGTGAGAGAGAGGGAAAAGAAAACAAGAGAGGGACACGTTAAAGCTGGCTGAACTGTCTTTTTTAGTCTTTGATAAAATCACACCATACAGATTTTAAAAATTTAAGAAACACAAAAGCTTGGGATAGTGCAAAGTCCTGGGCAATTAAGATTGCATTTGTAGAGTAGCAGATGCAGTTCCCAGACATTCTACACCCTGGGAGGTGACTGAGACCCTCCCCTCAGGGTGGTCCATAGCTGAGCACCATACCAAACCTGGACCTCTCCCAAGGCATGCAGTTGGCTCAAAGTCGTGCCATGTGGAGATGTGAAGACAGAAGATGTCAGACCAGGAATCAGAAGATATCACAGCTGGGCTGACTCAGCTCCTAATGCAGATCTGAAGCTGGTATCCAGTCCCTGCCACTGCCAAGTCCAGCCAGTGCACCCTGTGGGTCTCAGGAAGAGGAACCACGCCTGATCAGTGCTTTGCAACAAATGGAAAAATCCGCAGGTCATCTGCTAATGGTGCTGCTCTCTCGAAGATGGGTAGCAGCAACAGACACTTAATGAAGTTAAAGGTAAAACAAACCTTGTGTGAATGTGCCATGACTCTAAAAATGGTGCTGAAAAAAAAGGCATCAGTGCTCAATATTGACTGCAAAAAAACCCTTCCACAGGTTTGTGTGCACACATGGATATATGCAGAGGAAGTTTGGAATGCTGCTCGCTGACCTCCTGCTACCACGAAGGGCTGTGCAGCATCCAGCCTCCTGTGCAGCGTGGGCAGGTCACTCACACCATGTGCATCTGTGTGAGCCCCCAAGGCCACCTCCAGCTCCAGCACACCAAAACCTGTGCATCCTGTGAGTCTTGCAGGGCTGGAGCTTGCCAGGTCCTGGCAACACCAGATCTGCTCCATCCACAGCAGCCCACGATTATGAGCCCACCATACACATGTGCCCAGGCACCCCAATCCTCCGTGCCAAGGGGCAGGGGGTGGCTAGCACCTGAGGGAGATGCCTCAATCTGGTTGTGGGGCGATCAACAGGAGATCTCTGTAGTGGGGAAGATTATGCTGAGCTCATTTGGGACCATGTCCAGCTCATCACTGCTGCATTTCTGAACACCTCCTGCTGCGTGGTCGGAAGCTGCTTGTGTGGTTGGTTCCACTGGCATTTACAAACCATCCCTAAATCAAGTGGAGGCATAAAGACAACATTGATAATCGTGAGGCTGAAAACACAATATGCAAACAAAATATGCTGAAGCCCCATAATGGTCGAGCAATTGAAACAGAAGAGCATGTACAAATGTGACCAAAGAAGGTAAAAAACTTTTTTGAGTGCTTGCTGTTTGTTGCAGAGAGAAGAAACTCTCTATTAAGGAACCGAGCACGTGAAGACCTTGTGTTGGTTAAAAACACGCAGAGCATTACATGTGCACTGGGAGAGAATGTGATCTGGGCATTGCCACAGTTCAAGAGAGTGCCCTTTCATGTGTTTCCCAGGAGCCTGGACTATTACTCAATTTTATGTGAGAACTTCAGGCTGCATCCTGCAGGAAAAGAGAGGGCATAAGTGAGCCAGGTAGCTGAGCTGACTTGTGACTGCTGTTCCTAAATGAAGCAGGAGGAAACATGGAAGGATCTGGTGGAGGGAGGGCAAAGTCAGCTGTGGGCAGGCCCCACCGTGCTCTGGACTGTCACTTTTCCCTCTCACACCATGCTACCTCTCTCCTCCAAGCTAGCTTCCCACCAGTTTCATTCCTCCAGCACCTCATCCCTCACAGACGTACTTTTCTGAGAAACAGTGTACAAATATGGTCTCTGAGGGATGGGAGCAGAAACCATGGCTCAGGGCTGTTTCCCCATGCAGGTACCTCCTTGCATCCCTCTGCAGAGCTGTAGGGTCTCAGGCAGCAGGAGGCCAGCTTCTCACCTTTGCTCTTCACTTCCAGTACCCTGTTCACAAAACTCAATAAAAACCCCTCAAGGCTAAGGACTGAAACTTTGGCACTGGGGGAGAGAGTTATTCATCCTCCACAGCTGGTGAGTGTGCCCACATGGTGCCAGCAGCATCAAAGATGGGCAGCAGATCTGAAAGGCTCAGCACAGACACCCGGCCTTCCCCACAGGAAAAGCACAGGGTGTAAATATGCCTCCAGGAAGGTGTCAGGGCAGGGACACTGGCTAGCACCTATACGTGCCCCAAGGCAGCCTCTGCTGTTATTCCAGCCCTAGAGGAATGATGTAACAGCAGTGCTTTTTTGGAATCCAGCAGCACCCACCCGTCAGGCTGCATAGGATGCCCACATGCAAGGCTGCAGGCTGGGGCTCCTCTTCTGTTTCTGCTACCAGCACAAGAAAATTGAGGTTGAAACCAGCAGGAGGTAAAACACAGACAAAGGACTGCTGAAAAATATCAGTTGTAGTAACTCTTAGGACTAACCTTAGGTGTCAGATGAGTGGATGCCTCTCTTTTGAACATATGAACCATTCTGTGGGTATAACAGCAATACATTCCATAATCCCTTCCATATTTGGCTTTATTGGCTTATTGTGCAGAGACATTAGAATCAGGATCATCTCTTATGAAGCTGTTAATGGGATGCAAATTGCATGAAAGATTTTTCTGCATCAATAGCAAACAACCTAGTAATACGTTCTTGCATAAAAATCTGCATAAAAATCTGCTACAAAAGACATACATTGAAAGAAGCAAAAATCCTGCATGACTAAGGAAGAAATATGCACACCACAGGAAAATGAATATCAGGATTGGAAATAGACATGACCTGTCTTAGAGCTGCTTGATAACAAAGAACAAATGTGCCTTTAACTGCTGAGGTATCACGAAGATGTGATTCACACCATATCATGGCTAGAGTCAGGTAAAGAAAGTGCAATTAATATTTTATGCACTGAAAAATACAGTTTCAGTCTGACCAAGCCTGAATCTGTGCTGTATTTAGCAAAGAGCCATGGCCAAAACATATATGCTGTTTGAATTAAATTGTAAGCCTAAGCATCTTGCTCTATGTAATGCATTTCTACTTTTCATGCTAAAGTGATGCTTCAAGACTGAAATTTGAGTAAAGTAGAAACACCTAATCTAACTAGCATGAACTGCCAAGCAGTAAGTCAAGAGAAATGTTGTGCTTTATCTGCCACATCACTTTGGAATTTTTTTTCTTTTTGGTGTGGACATCAGTGTGACCATGATTTCAGTCCATTGTTTCCAGCAAGCACACAGCTGGAATGAACCTGTTATTAGTGTTCAGCCCGTGCCACCTAGGCTGGCTGCCTTGGCCATGTGGCATAAGTGGCAGAATCGCCAGCACCTCCATGCACCATTCATCTCTCTCATTGTGCCATGGATCTGCCTGTTCTGTCTCCAGTCCTGTGCAGCCACAAATGTCTGGCACCAGAGCGCTGAGAAATACCAGGCCAGGCAGAGCTGTAGATGTGAAGCCCCTCCAACTTGTCACAGTGGCAGTGGGCAGCCCTAGGGATACCTGCTACAAAGAGCCTGGAAGATAGAGAAGAAAAGCAGCATTGCTGAAATTCCTTGACCTTTTTCTGCCCAAATCACCCAGGCACAACAGGAGCCCAGAGTTTTCCTCCAGGGACGCTACTCTGTCTCAAGCATGAAAGACCAGGCTTTTCCTGAAATAACATCCAGCTCTTGCTTTGTCTCCTGCTGGGTTCAGCTGGTATACATGGAGGAGCCTAAATAAAGAAGTGCTGAACTCCGTGCCCAAGCTTTTCCTCACCGCTATCTGCATTCTTTTGCATTCATTAAAAAACAAACAAACCTGTTTCCTGATAGCAGGGAGGAAAATCACAGGGCTGGGTTATTTGGTTGGGTTTTTTTTTTTTTTTCACTTGCAAAAGGCACTTGAACATTGTGGAGAGAAGCGGCTCTGCAGGAAATAGACTGAGAGATTCAAGTGGCTGGTAATATACAAATGTGATGGGAAAGCAGAACAAACAAGAAACCCACTATCTCCATCTCTCAGGAATAGGAGGAGGGAAAGAGAGATGGGAAAAAGAAAAAAAAGCATCAGTACTGCTCTACCAGCCAGGTCTTAGAGAGGAACCAGCACACGCCCAGTCTGGCCCAGAGACCTGCCTCGGACAGGCTGAGTGGATGTCAGCCAGAAAGGTTGGGGAAAAGAGTCCCCTTGTTTTGCAGTGACAGTTAGATCTCTAAGAGAGAGCTGAAAGAAACAACGAGTGTCGAAACCCACAGCCAACAGCAACAGCCGCCTCCAGAGGATGACAGGGGGACAAAGATAGCACTGGAGGCTGCGGCACTCCTTGGCGCAGGGCTGGCCAGCGGCGGGAAGTGCCTCACATCCTCTTCTCCACATTGTTCTCCCAACTCCTCCGGTGGCTGGGAAAGTTTCTTCCAGCAATTTACCCCATCGTCACCCTGCAGCTGGCCAGCCTGCCGCTATTGATTCACTTCCCCAGGCATTTCTCTTACTGTCATGCTCTTGTGGCATCAAAGCAGCCACTGGGCTCAGGCAGGGGGGTGGCCGCAGACTTCTCACTGTTGGAGGAAACTTTTCCTGCATACCAACATTTTTTAACCACAGGGAATGGCAATGGTGAGAGCAAGGGTAAATGAATGCTCAACCAAGATACAGGTGGATTTAGGAAGTGTTGCTGCTGCTTTCTGTAAGAGGGGACACCTTTCAGTACCCAGTGCCACTCCATTATGTGTAAGGTTCTTTTTCCTTCCCTCTCAGCACAAAACAAAAATCATCAAACAAAGAGTCCTGGGTTTAGATGCATAATTGGATCAAATTGTTGTTAATGACCTTGTTTGGTCTATTGTGCCTTTGTTTTCCACCCCTGCTTGCACCAGAGCAGGTAGTGTGTTTAACACTGCAGTCGGGGTGACCTGACTTGGAGCCATCCTGGTTTTATTCTTCTCTTCATGAAAAGAGTGGGTCCTTGGAAGAGGGCTGACATCCTGCAGGACAAGTCTGGGTCTCACTGCCAGGGAGCTATGGATGATTGCTAACGTGTCATGTCAAGATAAGTACAGGCTATGGTGTGGTGGACTGGAGGCTTTGAGAGAGCGGCGTGCGAGCACAGAGCTTTAACACTAAGGTTACAATTAAACGTCACCTGGGGCTGCCTGTTTAAGTGAGGCAAGTCTTGTTTAACTGCAGGAAAAAACATCTTGTAATAGAAATCTAATTATGTTGAACAGTACCCAACGTAAAGGTTATAGTTTATGGATTAACAGTGAGAACTGACGCTGTGAACTTGGAACTCATCTGGAACTGGCTGAAGGGGAAAAGGACATGCTGGTAGTTCATTGTTTTGGGCACCAATAGGATGCAGCTAACATGATCCCAGGATGCCCTGGAGAGTGGGTTCAGCAGAGGAGGTGAAAAGCAGAGATGCTCATATGCACGGATAGGTACTGAGATGCTAAGTGCCATGGGGAGTTGCCCAAGGGAACCTCTCTCCCTTCATCACCATGTACAGGAGAAAGCTACAAAAACACAGCAACATTTCTCTGTACGGCACAAGAGAAACTGATTTGCTCATGACTGTAAAGCAAAAGGTCCCTCTCTGGCAGAGCAGTGATGTTCTGGACCAGCCCAACAGTCAGAGCACCGGGTACAAGAGCCACAGTGAGCTTTGTGACAGCCAGGTTGGATCAGGACAAAAGCAGTAAGAGGCAATGTCTGCCACGGAAGAAGCCAGAATTCAGAGGGCATTCATCCTCATCCCATGAACCTAGGGAAAAAAATAGAAGCTGAAAATGGAAAATTTGTGTGGCTGTTTGAACTGGAAGGGAAAAAAGAAGTCCTACTAATGTGTCACTGCAACCCTTCTAGTGCGGGATGTAGCCAGCCTTTGATCGCAGGCCTTTCATCCACTCACTAAAAGGCACCGTGGCTGCAAGTCCTCTCTTGTGTTATTGCTTACTTGGCTGAAAGGTGCATGGCACTGTAAAGGGTATCTCTTGAGGGTAACAAGGGGGAAGGAAGAATGAAAGAAAATTAAAGATTCCATGGCAAAGACCACCAAGTGCCTCAAAGGGCAGGCTGGTGGCAGACACTGGCACTGGGTGCAGGGACACTGTGGAGGTGACCTTGTGTGGCATGTTTAAAAATAGCAGATGCCATCGTACTTCCCACTCTGCAGGCTTCATGCTCCCTCCTTTGTCACATCCCCTACAGCACTACATAGGTTGTAAGTAATTTAAAAACACAACTAATTACTTCAGGGAGATGTTTAAGTACCTGAGTCTTCAGCAGATACAGGACACTTACAATGCTGCAGGCATTGTAATGCAAGAGCAGAAGGTCTCCTGGTGGGTGCCTATGCCAAAGGACCCAGCAGCCCCAGCACTGGTGGCACAGGGAGGTCACCCGTCAGCAATCCCCACAATCAACCTCTTGTGTCAGACGTGTGAGAAAGCTCTCCCTTTCCTGTCGCACGCTGCTGAGTGCTCTGGCAGCTGCGGGCCCCCTCCAACACCCTGGCAGGCCTGAATAGACAGAGCTGCCCCAGAAACACCCAGATGTGTGCTGGGTTACTTGGGATTTACTGGCACACCATGTGCGAGATCAGCATCAGGCCAGGACGGTGCTGTTTAGTTAATTTGGTTTTTGTGATCTAATTTCCTTACTTTAACTCTTTTTGTCCCCCCAGCATCTTGAAAGGAAAGAAAGAGATTCAAGATGCCAACATCTTCAACTCCTTTAAAGGGTCTCTGATATTTGCTCCCTGACCTGCGTTCCTTGCTGTGAAAGCTCCCCATTCCTGTGACTTAATGCACGTGCCAAAACAAGCTGCCAATTACACTGATCTTAATGCAAGGTGGCTCCAAAGACACTGCCTGTGAGCAGAATCTGGCCCTCTGTAGCAAAGAGGTTGCTGTGCAAACTCAGAGATGAGCAGTATCTGCCTGACTTATGACACCTCAGCCATTTCATCCATCCTGCTCCCTCACTCCAGAGCTGGAGCACACCTCTGCAAGCCACAAGTCTCTGCAGCAAGGTCCACACACACGCCAGTTGTTGGGATTCAGTTCCTGTGGCTTTTATGAAGGAACACAGACTGGAAAAATCACTGGGCTATGAACAGTGTGGACCCCTCTGCTAATGAGAGCTCATGAAGGACCCATTTATTTCCCCTTCCCTGAGAGACCCTGGCCAGGCTATGGAAGGTGACTTCAGGCAAGCCACAGAGCATGGCTTTTTGACCCCAGATACACTGCATCCATCTAGTTCACTGCTCCTCTGATTTAGACCCAGCTTCAAGCATTGAGGGATTTTCCCAAGAATGTGGAATTTTTATGGCTCTGTCACATTTTGCAGCAAGCCTCCAGCTTGTCTAAGATCCCCCTGTCAAGTTCCATTTTTCAGGCTCTTTGTGCAAAAATGATACTTAATGGAGGAGCTTCTCCAGTGTGTGAGCAAGCAAGGAGTAAAGAATACACAACATACAATCCATAAATAGAGACACTTTAGAGGCTTTTTAAACATTCATGCTTTTTGCATAATTGATGACTTTCCATAACAGATATGGATGATAAACAGCTTTAAATAAAATGAAAATTTATCGTTGTCATATCATTTATCAGCATTACGTTGAACTGTAAAGTATGGGAAGAATATTGCCACGTTCTCCAACAAAACTGGTGGAAGTGAGTATAATTCAGGGGCTGCATCTTTGCATTCATCGGGGTTTTTGATGAGATTGCCAACAGCCAAGAAGCTGCAGTAGAACCTAGGAGCCAGAGAAAGAATTGTGTGTCACTGCATAGCCATCGTAAGTCACCGAGCACCTCCTGTGCAGCTCCAAAGGACCAAAAATGAGCCTGTTCTCCAGGGCAGGACATACCATTTAGTGCTCATCTTCTCTCAAGCAGACAGCTATGGTAACCAGAACTCCCAGGCTCCCATTATGCTCCATAGAGGTGGGCACTTCCAGCAAGAGATTTGCCCCACTGAACATATAAATGTGTATAAGTGCATGTGTGAGAAGCCTGTTGCTCCTTATGCTGTGAGAGAAGAGAAAGGATGATTAGCTTGGATCACTGTGTGACTTTCAAACCTCTACAGTCAGCTGAGATGAATCCCACCTCTGAGAAAGACAGCGATTTGCCAAGGGACTTTAAGTCACTCCAAATTCCTTCAAAGCGGGGAGGTCCTGTGTCAGGAAAGTAAACAAAATTTCTTAGTTGTGATAGCAATGGGTGTCCCAACGCACTTCAACATTTCAGCACAAGCTGCTGAGGAACCTCCTGTGCCCTCAAGCTTCACGTTCCCCATGATTTTTCAAAAATAATTGACAGAGGCTCAGCAGGTCAGCTAACTCTCACAGGGTCCACCCTACTGCAGCCTGCTCGTGCAGATAGGTTTGATTTTTCCAAGTATTCCCATATCATCTCTTTGCTGATATCTCTGTTGACAAGGTCAACAAAGACAGACCAAACAACCGAACATAACAAACCCGCCTTCAAAAAAAGTTAGGAGCCATTAAAAAAAAAAGGATTTTTTTTACTGCTCTCCTGCAGCTTTTTTAAACTCATGGACCAAGGTTTTCACATCAGTTGAAATACAAGCTGTGCTTGAGAGACGAGGGGTAGTAAGTGCTTTCCCTCATCAAAGGCCAGCCAGGAGCCGCTTCTGCAGGGTACCCCAGCCCTGAGCCAAGGGAAGGAGGTTCAGGCTCCCGGACACAACCACAGCTATGCACCCTCAGGCTCCCCCACCTCACCCCCTTTGACTTCGAGGGAGCTATTTCAGCTTGTCAGACCCTTCCTCACCACTCAGAGCCTGGCTCCTCTACCACAGCCAGTGCAGCTTTTACTGCCTAGCCCCAGTGTGAGACTGGAACAAGAATATTTATACCTGGAGGAAGCTGAGTTTACCGTCAATCCACACGGTTTTAACAAAGAGCAAAACATCCCAAACCAACTTGCTCTCTTTTATTTTTATTTTTTTTAAACTGGATTTGCAAAGCCTGTCCCTGACCTCGCAGGACTGCTGCTCTGGCTCCTCCCAGCCAGGCAGCCTGCGAGGCATCCTGCTGACTCCGCTTTGGCGGGAGTTCATGCCAGCAGGTCCTCCAGCAGGACCGGGGCCGAGAGAACAAAACATCCAGCCCAGCAGGCCTGGCTCCGAGCACCAGCCCTGAACTCTTGTGCAATCTTCCTTGAAACAAATTCAACTTGGCCAAGAGCAGAGCATTTGCGCATGGCCTGAGAGCTGGATTGAGTACCATAAACAAAAGGAAACAAAAAGAGAGGAAGAGCGCTGGGTCCCAGGGCGAGGAGGAATGCAGGCATCTGACCCAGGCCAAGCTGTGCTGAGCACTGTGACGAATGCCTGAGGCAGAGGGGGTGCAGTGTGCGAGGGGAAGGAGAAGCCAGTGGGGAGCCAGGCACTGGGACTCGCCCCCGCTGCGGTTGGGAGCACAGGGCGGAGGCACTCATGGCCTCTTTGGCTCCGTATCAAGAGCTGCAAGTAAAGGGACACAAAAGAAGGGAAATGGGGTGAGAGGACAAAAAGGGACTTGGAATATGACCACAAAAATGTATTCCTTTGGGGTCAATTCAAGGTGGTGGGTAAGGAACAGGGGACACCCCTGCACCTCCAAACAGAGGAGGACACGCACATGAGAATCAGCTGCAGATCATAACTTCCATGAAAGACAAGGGGTGCTCACACCAGCTTTTTGAATGTGATGGAGGAAAAGAGATTGCTTTACATGCGGTACCCTCAGGGATATAACTTGGGCCAATCCAGCTATTTTGACTACACAGGACATTTTTGCTCCATCCAGCTCAGGCACCCATCTGGGTATAAGGCATCATGTGGCTACACTGGTGATGCTCCTTGGAGGGACAGGATCAAGAATGCCCTGCTCAAACTGACCTGGCTGTTTGCCCTTTTGGAGTTGCACTGAGAAGTGCCTTCACCCAAACCTCTCGCCTGCTCCTATGCAGGGAGCATGGCCAGGGGAAAGGCTCCGTGTAGCCAGGGTGTTTCTATGCCTCAGCAGTTCTACTTGGCCAGAACAACCCCTTCAGGCCATTAGTAGTTGGTGTTAAATAGAGCATCCCTCCAGCTGTGTTTTCCTGTGCCAGCCACTGAGCTCACGCTCCCTGGCCCAGAGCTGGAGAAGCACAGAGCTGTCAGGGAGCCACTGCCATCACAGCCCACAGAGCCTCAGTCCAGCACCAGGGAAGCTTTCTCCACCCAGAGGTACTTTGCCCATGTACAGCAGAACCAGGCCAATGTGGGGCAGATGGCAGAAAGAAGAGGAAAACAGTAAATTATCAAAGGATTAAGACTGACCTTTGGAGATAGTGAAGTGAGCCCAAGACATCTAGTTTGCCTAGAGGAATCAGGAGCCCACAAGCAGCTGGCACATTGGGAAGCAAGCCTAGAGCTTAGAGACAAAATGCTGAAGCCAAATGCAGGGCAAGATGCACTTCCTAACAGCAAAGTGCATTAGGCAGTGACGAAGTTTCCCAAAGGAAGCCCCATCACTTGAATCACTGGCAACAAGGCTGGACAAAGTACTGGATCATGTCCAAGAGGGGATAACTCTTCATCAGCAAGAAGAGAGTAGTGAATAAGATGAATACTTGAGTGTTTTCCATCTCCATGAATCTATGTATCTAATGCACTCACTGCTTTTTCAATGTCTGAAAAAAATGTAAGTGCCTTTCCTGGGCCATCAGCACATCTCAGCATGGAGCCAGGATGGGGAGAGGCCTGGGTGGGAGCACACAACCATCTCCTTTGGTGCCTGGGAGCAGAGGAGGTGAGCAGCTCCTGGGGTTTCTTGCAAGTAGGCAGGGAATGCAAGCCTTGCTCTGGTTTCTCTGCCCTCCAGCATTGCAGCAAGCCCCTTGTCCACAGCCAAAGCCCCAGCCCTGCTCTGCAAAGCACTCAAGGAGCTTTATTGTGCACTGTACAGCATGGCTGAGTCTTGCCTTGCTCCCTCAGAGGAGGGAGCCAGAGGAGCCCAGATATCAGCCCAGCCTCCTCAGCTGGAGTGGGCAGGTGAGGGTTGCCACCACACGGGGGTTAAGCTGTCAGGATTGAGGCACGTCAGTTTTGTTTCTTGGTGCCTTCTGTTTCCCATGAAATCTCTGCCTCTGGAAATCTGTGCTTCCCTGGGGAAGCCCCCCCTTCAGCCTTGGTCCCTCTGCAGCCAGGCTTGTGTGCCCAGTGGAGGGCAGTTCCCATCCTGGGAAATCCACCCATAGCATCATGGCCTCTCTCCTGACAGCTGATTCTGTAATTATTTGGTGGCTGTTAATTGCTAATTAATTCCAGAGTTATGTTATTAACAGGTGGACCAGGGTGGCATGGCTGACGCCAGGCACAGGAGCGCCTGGTAAAACCATGTACTTCATCATGGGGAAGGGCACTACAGAATTTTTTAGGCCATTGACTAGTTAACCATTAACAACTGGTAAAATCCCAGGTCCCTGCACAACAAGGCGAGTCCTCTTGGCGCTGTTAGAAAATCCTATTTCTAGTGGGTTATGAAACAGAGGTTTTGATGTGCTGCCAGGTTTGATGTGGAGCTCTGGGAGCTGAACACTTGCTGCACTGTCAGCTGCCGGCTGAGAGCTGCTTACATAAAGCTTTCCTAGCAACCCTGCTTTGCCGTCTACATTTGTCTGTCCATCTGTCTGTCTGTCCACCCCTGCAGTGGAAAAACTGAACGACCCAATGAGGAACTGGACTGGCCAGCTCCTACCATGCTGACTAACATCCAGTGGTCTGCGGCAAGCCTTGAGCTGGGGAGCTTTTCCATCACTGAGCAACACTTCATGCAAAGCCCACCACCCCCTTTGGGCCCCTTCCCTGTGTCTGCATCAACAGGAGGAAGCAAGCATCACATCCTGTGGCCTGCGCCAAGGAAAACAGGAGCACTGCCGGGAGGGAAAGAGGTGTGGGAGTGGGGAGGCAGCCCTGATGCCCCAGCTGGCCTCAGCCTCCCCGCCAAGGGCTACCCACCTCCTGGTGGGGGGAGATGCTGGCACCCCTTGGGGCTCCCTTGGGAACAGGTCATGACTCTGTTGTTTGGTTGGCAAAGACACCAGGTGGAAAGAGGAAAATGCCCAGGATAAAAAATGTCTAGAAGCTGAAAATGGGTCTGGACTTTGAGGGAAAAGGCAGAAAATTCAACAGTTTCTCCTGTATGTCTTTGTCCCCACTCCCCGTGGCTAGCAGCAACTAAAAAGTCTCCTAGGCAAAGTCGTTCCTTTACAGACAGGGTTTCCTCCTGCACTACCTGACAGCAGCCCTGTGGGCCCCCATGTACCCCTGCTTCCCTGGCTGGGTGGTCCCAGCCCTGTGATTTTGGGGGACCAACAGGGGCTGCATCCCACTCCAGGGCCCTTTAAATAGGTGCCCAAGCCAAGAAGATTTCTCTGTGGAATTTCATAAGGAAGCACATGACGAGGGCAGTTGGAAACCACAGCTCTTCAAGCACTGATTACAGCCTACTGAGGAAAAGGAGATTTTTATCTTGCAGGAATTCAATTATGAGACCAGAAAAAAAAAAAAAAAGAAAAAGAGGGGGAAAAATGCAGTGCATCTGGCTTGGTTAGCCTGAGATTTCTCCACTTTGGGGGCTTTAATTTAACACCAAAGGTGTGCAAGCATTACCTAAATCATCGTGCTTGCTTGTGTGTGCGCGGTGGTGGTTTTTTTTTAAGAGGGGAAAAAAAAAAATCCACCCCCAAAGTCACCCTGCTGGCAGCTGAATGCAGCAGGGATGATGTCATTGGAACAGTTGGAGGAGAAAAGAGAAAAACAAGTCTGTGTGTGCTAATCCTGTTTGCTGCCCTAAAGGGAATGGAAAGCCGCCAAGGCGAGGAGTTCTGGGAAACCATATAAGGGTGCCAAACAAGCGCCGCCGCCAACACGGGGAACTGACATCTTTGTTCTCCCCAGCTCGGCAGCCGGCCAAAGGCCTCATTTCGGCGCTGCAGCATGATTACACTGGACATCTGCCAGCTGAGCGCTGAGCCCCTTTTCTTCTCCGTAAGCTTTTTGCCAAACATGTAACAGTTGCCATGGCAGTCGCAAGTAAAGTAGGAAAAAAAATAAAAAAATAATGCGCACGTATAGATAGAGAGGGAGATAAAAAACCAGCAAGAAAGCAGAGGCACGCCTTGCTCCAGATGCGCCACACGTGTGGGTATAAAAAGCAAGCAAACTTATTAATCAAAGATTTCGGGGACAGAGGGAGGGCGGGCGGCGCAGGCTGAAAGGTGACGTGAGGATAAAACAATAAGTTCACACAGGCACACGCACACCGCAGCGGCCGGGCAGGCGGCGGTGGGCTGACTCAGTGGTCTCCTCCCCTGCCTGCATCCGAAACTGCAGGCAAACAGGGTTTAAAATAGAACAACATGGTGGCACTTTCACTATTGCTTGCCTGCTCGCCTTTTCTCTTTTTTTTTTTCCTCCTTCTCATGTGTTTAAAAAAAAAAAAAAGAAGAAGAAGAAGCTGTTCTGAGGATGAGAAGGGGGTTATTTATAAGCTCTGCATAGCAGAGGGAAGCAGACAACCCAGATCTGGTGGCGTCTTAAGGCGGAAAATCCCATTTCGGCCTCTGGTTCAGACCAAGTGATATTATTTCAAGCTGTGCTCTAAACAGTTAACAACCAACCACCCAGTAGTCCCATGTTTATAGCAAGCATTTCATATAACTATGCAAGTGCTGCCAGACCCTGATGGGCAGATCTATGCACATAATAGAAGAGGTGTGGTCTCTGCTCGCTTTCTTTTTCCACCCTGAGAGGCACGGGCTAGTTTCATTTTACAAAGCGGCTATATACAAAAAGTTCACTGCCCAGTGAGCTGGAGTTCATCTGACTATTTATAACCGTGTCTCTTCTCCCCACAGCCACCCTCCGGGCACCGGGACAGTCGCTGGGCAATGGTGGCCGTGCTTGCAGCCAGCCCAGCAGCCGGTACGGCCGCAGTGTGTTTGCAGGCGAGGCTGCACTGAAAAGGCAGATAACACTGTCCAGGATGGGATGCAATGCCCAGCCCATTCCTGGTGTGCCGTCCTCTTCAAACCCCCAGACAGGCTACCCACCTGCCCTAAGGACATTAACAGAGTCTAGGACATCGCCGCACTAAGAGGGCATCCCCAAAATGTAGGAACTGCTGGAGCAAACCGGGTCTGAGCAGTACCAAGCAGCTGCAGCCCCTCCAGGACCAGCCCACCTTGAGCAAGCAAGCACTGGGAAGGCAAAGAGCCCCCAAACAGAACCGTGAGCAAGTTCTGTCTGGTCCCCAAGAGCCTGCAGCAGTTCCTCTGATGGCACCACTGCAGCATTGTGGGCATGAGGAAGAGGTTGGCTGAAATGCAGAAAAAGGCAGCCACAGTCACAGGCGGTAATGAAGGAGACTGGACTCCCACCCTGCCTCTCTGCTGCCTTCCTGAGTGGCAATAAGTCAGTTAGCTACGGTTTGCTTCAGCTTCCCATTTGTAAAAAAAAAAAAAAAAGGATGGTTTTCGTCTGTATCTCAGAGATGGGCTAAGCATCTTAAATCATTAATGTCTCTAAAGTGCATTCATTTCCTCAGATGGAAGCTCCTACTGATGTGTGAAGTATTATTAGGATTATTATTGCTAATAAATAAGGAAGGCAGGGCAATTTTATTTCTTGGTAGGCTTACACAGAGCACAAGAATGCAGAGACTGGGGAAGATGTTAATTTGTACCAAAGGTGATCCCCTCTCCAGTGCTAAGCTTAAAGACAGCATCTGTAAAACACAGAGAGAAATCCCCTGGGATCCTGGTGGGTCACTAGCCCACTGGAGACCTCCCCAGGAGTGCTGACCCCCTGGCAGCCCCTGTGGGGCCAGTGGCAGGAGCTCTCAGCCACCAGTAAGCAGAGGCCTGCTCTGCAGCACTGTCCTGAACTCCACCATGTATTGTGGGTGGCCCTGAGGGGGAAACCTGCGCAGGAGGTGATTTTTGCCTTTCCTTAAAATGCCTGACTTCTTTCTGGGGTGCACCTTGTCTAAAGCAAGGGTGGGCATTGAGGCATCGTACCCAGCAGTCTGAGCAGATGCACCTCCAGTTTTGCAGAACAGAGACGTAGCATTTGCTGAGCCAAGAAAAACTGTTTTCCTCCACAGGCAAGGGAGAGGGGGTGGGAGGCACCTCTGCAGAGCAATTCACTCCTGTGGGCTGAAGTCAGTGCCTATTGTTTACCAGTGGCCACCAAGGCCCCTCAGGCACCTGGCAACCCTCACCTGAAAAGGGATGAGCCACTAAGACTTTCCCCAAAGTGGCAGAGCAAGCAGTGGGGGAAGCCATCACTTGCTTCTTTGGTGCTCAGGTGGGTTTTGTGGGGCTCCACACTGCATCTCAGCCCCTCTGTAAGGGATAACCCTCCCACTGCGTGATTGTTGCTAACTGGAGGGCTGTAACCTACAGAAATTTTGCCAGCACATTTTCATATATTAGCACATGGCTGTAAAAAAAGAAATTTCAGGGTGGTGGATTAATGTTACTTGGTTCTGGCCAAGTTAATAAAATATGGTCTGAGTTACTGCCAGGCTGCTTAATTCACTTTTATTCAAAGTGGCTGGGTCATTTCCC
Source organism: Monarcha castaneiventris obscurior (assembly GCA_026261815.1). NCBI lineage: Eukaryota > Metazoa > Chordata > Aves > Passeriformes > Monarchidae > Monarcha > Monarcha castaneiventris. The sequence goes on from JAMPIT010000472.1 coordinate 7,182,793, forward strand.
TGAGGTTGGCTCAGCGGGAAGCAGAGTCAGCTCTGGCTTTGTCTGCTCCTGCATGTCACCTTCCTGGCTGGCAGCAGTGGCTGTGTCCCCACAGGGCTGGGAGAACGGGGAGCAGGAGGACTTCCCTGCAGCAAGACAGCAAGTGCCAGGGGCTGCAGGGTGACATCCATCTTGGCATGAACCAGGAGGGAGCATGGACTGGGAGCACATGCTTGCCCAGTCTGCCAGCTGCATGCAGTGTTATGAATGGCACCAAAGGTGGTTTCCTCGTGGCTGCCCCTCCTGCAGGTTGGTCCAGGATGGCCGGGGTAGCCATCAGCCTCATCAGCATTGAAAAGAATCAAACTGTCACCCTGTGCCCCAAAAGCCAAGCCTCAGCTGTGCAGCTGGTCAGAGGTGCTCTGGCACTGGGGCATGGCAGCAGGGGCACTGCGGCCTCCTGCAGCTCCTCCCTGCCCAGCAGGGAAGAGAGGAAGGGCTGAGCATCTTTCCTCAAAGGATGAGCAACACCAGCAACCTGCATGCTTTAAAGAAAACCCTCCACATCTCCCCACCTTGCACTTCAGCTCCAGTGGAAGTGATGTTCGCCAAGGCAGTTCTCACTGGCATCCCCCAGCTGATTAGTTCCCCCCTTTTTTCCAAACCAAATTTTGTTCCTTTGCCCACCTGCATGGCAGAACTAATCACTGGCACACAATATGGTACCTGGCACTAAAAATCAGTGTAGAGGCACATTCCTGCATGTGCTCTGAATCATCATGAGGTTCCCAAGCTCTAAATGGGAAGCAGAACATGTTGCTTTCTAGATGGAGAAATGAAATTTTATGCAGTCCTCTTGCTTCTGAAACAAGCTCTGAATCATGCAGAGGGCGAGGTGCCAGGAGTGGCTCTGCTCTCATCCTGGCTCCACCACTTACTTACTGTGTGGCCTCCAGAAAAACTCTGAGAGGGTAAATCCTGGTCCTTCCTCCTCCCCACCAACACCCACAAGGCAGGCAACACCTGTGGGAGGACACAGGGCTTCATGCACAGGGGGGGAACAGAGGAAGAACATACTTCTCATAAGCTGTGATACCATGCTCCCCAGAAAAACATGGCTTTTCGGCTTTCTCTGCCTTTTGCCCACCTTCTGGGCTCCTGGCAGAGGAGGATGCCCCCAAGTGCCAGAGGGTGCCACAGGGTGCTGAGCCACAAGATTAACTTTGTGAGGCTGCACACATCTTTTGAGCTCAAAGATGTAGATCCTCCTGCTGCATTGATAAAAGCCTGGATTCCTAGGTAAATATAGTGCATTAATATTTATTTTTAAAAGCTTGGAATCATGATTTAATATTGTAGAAAGGGCTATTCTTACACGGCATTTGCAGAGCTTCTTCTAATACAGTATTTTCTAACTTCAGACATGGTAACCCAGTAAGCTCCATTACCATGCTAATACTATATAAAAATGATCCTTTATTATAAATCATGCTGCACACCAAAAAGGATATAAATAGAGCCCCAGTGCGGCATTGGCATGCCTCATATTTCTCCTGGTTCACATTAAATGAGCCACTAAATTACAGTGTCCTTCTTTATAATATCATCCTCCAAAGCTGAGCATTTTGTGTGTTACGCAGGGCTGTTGTAACAAGAGAAATTAGCATGGCTGGTTTAATTCAGCAAGTCTGCCATGCATGTTATAGGAAGAGTGTTAAAACGAGCTAGAATGAGAAATTTCATTGTCCTTTCAAAAAACTCACCACTCAGAACGTGTGGTTTGTGTGGGGCTTTGCTAAGCCTGACCCACAGGCTCTCTGCAGGGGCTTAGCTGCTCCCTCAGCTCCAGCAGCAGACAGGTGAGGGCAAAGGAGAGGACACCCCACCCCATTCTCCTGCTGCTGCTCCAAGGGTGCGTGGTACTTGGACACCCTCCGGGGAGCCTGGGGAAGTCTGATGGCCAGAGAGAGGCACTAGTGGGGCAGAGGGGAAGATGCTGCAGGGGCTGGAGGAACCATCCTCACATTGGGGTCCTGGGTCTGGTGTGCTGCTGGTTCCTCTGCTAACAGCATTGGAGTTGTTGCTGATTTAAGTGAATCCAGATGCAGGCAGATTCAGGTCCTTGCTGAGCGATGCTGGCAATTTTTTGACTTTTCCGGTTCTCACCTGCAGAAACAGGGAGGTATTTTGCCCACAGGATTGATGCCTGCCTGTTTGTAAAGCAGCCCAAGCTTCTCCCTGACAGCCGGTGCTGCAGAAATGCAGGGGGTTATTGTTTGTATTGCAAAATAAAAATACAGTGTTCAGACTGGGAGGGGGGGATCCAGCTTGACTGTCATCTCTAATGATGGTCTGACCACACCATAGAAGAAAACCCTCCTGCAGCCCTAGGAGCTGCATATGCCTTCAGGGACACATAAAGTAATTCAGGTCAAAAATGTAGGTTGTTTTATTTAGCAGACAGAGAGGTGGGGAAAGCAAAGAAGGAGAGGGAAAGAGGAAACAGGCTGCTGCAAAAACATGATCTCCATAAAGAGCTTTTCAGGATTTCCCCCCAAAATTTAAAGTGAAATGGAGATGTCTGAGTTTCAACATTTCCTTGCTGGCTTCGCTAGGTCCCTGCTCACACTGTCAGGGACCCAAATCAGCTCCCTGCAAGGCAGAGATCAGGATTAGCAAATGGAGTTCATGACTGGATGTAAGAAAGGAAGGTCCCAGCATAAAGGGGCTACCAAACCCTCTGAGGGGCAGCAGCTGGGCCAGGGGAATCCAGGAGGCCCAGAGTTGACATAAGCGGTTGGTGAGGAATGAACCCAAGTCAAAGTCACCCAAGTGTTCATTATCTGCAGAACTGGAACACTTCAAGGAATTTTCAAGCCAAATTGTATGCTGCAAGGGAATGTCTCCCCTCACACATGCTGGGAGGCTGCAGGCTCTGTGGCCTATGAGGATGCCTAGCAAAGCAAACCGTGCCATGAATAATCGATGAAAACTAAAGGTTTCTATTACCTGCAGTGCTCCATGACCATGTGAGATAATATAGAAATGGCAGGCAGCCTCCTGGAAGTGAAATAAAACTTCTAGATTGCAGCCCTTGGCATCCGTACCCCCTCAGCAAAAATCCCAAAGCAAACTGGGGTTATGCAAGCTGTGAAATACCCAGCCTCAGTGCTGAATTGAGGAAGCTGCCAGGACCACATCTTGCTGCTTCCAGAAGTATCTGTCTCCTCTTAGCAGGGACAGGTCATAAATTCCCTGAAGTTTAGTGTACAGACCCCATCAGTGGGGAGGTAAAAGTAGCAAACCTCAGCTGCAAGGCTGAAGCTTGAGCACAGGGCAGTCCTAGGGCAGCTCTGTCCACTCCTTCCACCTCTCCCAAAAAGCAGGAGCTGCCCAGTGGAGAGCACAGCCCTTGACCTGCACCAGCTGCTACCAACAGGATACTCAAGCACCCTTCCAGTGTAGATCCACTCTGACCTGTACATCCCTGGCTGGTGGCTGCTCAGCAGATGCACAGACATCTCTCTACATGCACATTGACCAAAATATCACTGCTGTCAGCAGAGTGCCCCGTTAAGGAGCACTTGCAGGGCGAAGAAAGAAAAGGCGAGACTGACAGTGAAATCTTCAGCCCCTTCCATCTCTGTCCTCGTCAGCCCCTGGAGAAAGGCTCTCATACAGAGTCATTAATTTCAAGACCTTGAGTTTAAAACTGGTCCTGCACAACAGAGATCACATGTGAAGAAGCAATGGGCTCATAAGAGACAGGCTGAAATCTGATGTATTTAGCTATTCCCAGGGTAGAATAGGGTATGACCTGCACAGCCTGGACCACAGTCCCCACTCTCTTAAAGGCTGGAGAGTTTTGGTTGGCCCATGACAGTGACAAAGGAGCATGCAGGAAAACCTGATGGTGTTTGGATCTTGTAATTCAATACAAACCCATTTCTGTAATTTAAGAAACATGTAATAATTTTCAAAAAAGAAGAAGAAAAAAGAAAGAAAGAAAAAGAGATGATGACACATCATTTATCAAAAGGAGACAGTGGTATGCTGCAATATCCCTGGGCAAAGGTTACACTAAGGGATGATGCTGTCATCACTAAGGTGGTGAGCTAACATCTCTTACAAGCCCAATTTTCATCTTTCCTCCTTAAAAATCTACATGCAGAAGCAGAAAGTTAGCTATAACATTGATAAAGGAGGTCTGGTCCCAAGGTGGAATTTTTGGTCAGATTTAAAGTAAATCAAGTATAACACCTTAAAAATAGCAGTCTTCAGCAAAGCCCAGAAGCCTCAGTGATTTCTTTCTACTTTGCAACCAGAAAGACAACCAGGGTAGAGAGGAGGAGCAGAGAAAGAGAGATTAAAACAGCTTTAATTTTAGGACTTGTCTCATCAAGAGATAGTATGTGACACCAAAAATGAATCCAATTAAAAATGTTTATAACTTAAAGTTGCTTAATTAGCACCTTCAGAAGTTTCACGATGTTTCCCCGCTAACTTCCTCTCTCCTGACGTGCGTACATGCAGTGGCAGTTGGTCCTGGAGAGGGAGGGTCAGGGCTGCTCCAACCATATCCCAAGCCTGGATTTTAGTCCTTTGGGGGCATATCAACCTCTTAGCAAAACCTTGGTGATGAAAGGTCTGCAGAGGCTTCCAGAGGTGCTGGAGGATGTCCCTTCCACTGTCTCTGATGTTGCGAGCAAACAAATGAGATGTGAGATCCAACCTACCCCATCAGCCCAGGCTAAGGAACTTGCCCTGCAAGAGTATCTGCTTCCCTCCTGGAACCCCGTGCTGGTGCTGGTTTTCTTCTTTTCTTCTTTGTGTTTTCCACCAGTGCCCCAGTACTGATGGCAGGCACAAGGCTGGCCTCAGCCTTTGTGTCCTGCATGCAGCAGCTGTGCCATGCTGGCCCACGTACAGGGGCAGAGAAAAAAACCTTCTCTCCATCCTCTCATCTGTTGTACACCCTGGAGAGTTAATGAGAGGTGCCTCATGAGGACTGCACATTCTGCTTCCTGCTGGGAACCTCAACCCCATAGGGGTACCCTCCCAGAGCCATTCCCTATACCAGTGCCAGAGATGTTCCCACAGATGCAGACTAGGGACAGTCAAGGGAGAAAACCTTGCCCAGCTTCTGTATTTTTGTTGCCATGGCAATATGCTCATCCCTGTTGGAGTCGTTTGGGGAGCACAGAGGTTCAGAAAACAACAAGGTGAAACGTGAGGACATGGCACACTGTGACAGTCACAAGGTGGGGAGCCTGACTAAGCAAGAAGGTGAAGTAGGTTCCTTCTGGCTCTGTCCCTGTAGGAGCCACAGCTGGCCAGCCACAACATGGCTTCTGGTGGCAGGTTACCATGAACCAGGGGCTGCTGAGCTGCTGCAGGGCAGAAGCACCATTGCTGGGACCTTGCACAGAAGAGTGACCCCAAAAAACAACCCATTTTAAATTTTTTTTTTCCCCAAGTCTTTTACAGATGTAGAAGGAATCAGGGATATAAGTAAGGACATTTCACAGCTCACGTGAGATTTCCTGTGGCCTGGAAGAATCATGTAAAGTGCTAACTGAATTTCACAGAAATGTAGAATGGTTTGGATTGGAAGGGAACTGAAAGATCATTTCGTTCCAAGCCTCCTGTGATGGGCAGGGACACATTCAATTAGACCACGTTGCTCGAAGCCCCATACAACGTGGTCTTGAACACTTCCAGGGATGATGCATCCACAGCTTCTCTGGGCAGCTTGTTCCAGTGCCTTACCACCCTTACAGTAAGGAATTCCTTCCTAATATCCAACCTAACCCTGCCCTCTTTCAGTTTTAAGTGGTTACCCATGTCCTATCACTAGATGCCCTTGTAAAAAGTCTCTCTCCAGCTCTCTTGTGGCCTCCCTTCAGATAGTGGAGGTCTGGAAGTTTCCCTCAGAGCCTTCATGGAGTTCTGACTCTTCCTCGGCCATAATCCCTAGCCCTTTTGTGGAATTCACACAGAACATCATTTTTGTTCACGTTGATTTGCCAACAACAAAAAATTTGAAGATGTATCAAACTAACACCTCATTTTGCTGACTGAATGTCCATCTATAATGGGATGGAGAGTATACAAAAGATCTCCATGCTGGATTAAACAGAACACCTCATCTATTAGTCTCTTTCTAACACCTTTGGGCCCTGTATGTACATTGTGTCATGTGTATAAGCTTGTGTTCTGAGGTCCTAAAAACAATAATAATTTACTTATTCATTATGAATTTCTGTTTATAGGCTATACCTACAAGAGATACAGTGCCAGGCCATTAGACATCAAAGTCTCCACGTTACAGGCAATCTCAAAAGAGAAGTCAGCGTGATTTTCCAGGAGCTCATTTCACTATAACAACAGTAATCCTGAATTTACATAGTGCCTTTGATCCAGACTGCCAAAGCACTTTGTTCTCTGATGGAGAAATGACATACAAATTAGGATCCAATTTGCCAATCATTGGCATGAATTGGGAGGGTCAGTCTTCAACAACATTCAGCAACTCAAACAACAGTTTATATTCATAAAACCAAAGGGAAAATTTAAGTTTTGAGAAGTATGATCATCTCAGAGAGGATTTTGCTAAAATAAATGGAGCTAGTGGTCCTATGAATGTGAAGTTAAGGCACACCTTGGAAATCACCTCTGTGGGGATGTTGACCAGGGTGAGTGAAAGGTTATGCTGGCTTCTGACAACCAAGCCCAGGACTGTTCTGTAACCTCACCATTTCATATTTCCCCTACATTACAGACAGTAGTGAAAAATTAGCACAGCCTTGGTTCAGGGCAGGGATATTAAGCAGGAAAACTTGAGAGATAGGCATGAGTTGGTTCTCAGTAGAAAGCCAACCTCATATCCTCAGTCAGAGAAGAGAGGCTAGAGTCTCTGGCGCTCCTGATGATCACATCATTACCAAGACAGTTCCTTTGATGGGACCTTCTGAAATATAAATTAACTTAATCACTTCTGATCTTGGGAAACGAGACATTAGGGTGCTTTGACCGACAGTCACAGAGGGTAAGGGCTCTCTCAGTCTTAGCAAGTAGAGCAGCACAAGAGCAGGGCTGGTGTGCTGTCAGTCCCTTGTACCTGTGACTGAGCAGCCACAGGTTGGAACACCTCAGGTGGACACCTGCGACTCCTCTCCTGGCACAGAGGAGCCCAGCTTGCCTGCTGCAATCCTCATTCATGGATGAATCATCAAACCACAGTTATGTGGCCTGACCAGGAGGTGTGTTTCTTTCATCCAAACCAAAATGCTAGTGAGAGGCACCTTATGTGTCCTGGTCCTGCCTCCCTGGCCCCAGCTTTGCTTGTACCCTCCCTAAAGCCGGGTTTCTACGTGGACCACCCCTCCCTAGCTGCAGGTTGAAGTCTTCACAGGCAACACAGGAGCAGAGTAGTGGTATCTGTGCTTTGAGGAGGAGAACAAACACCCCAAGAGTGGCCACCCCTAGAGTCAAGGTGGCAAAGTGAAGCAAGTGAAGCAAGTGAAGCAAGGTCTTCCTCAGCTGTGCACTGCTGTGAACGTGGACCCTGGTTCTGCACCAGGGCAGTCTCCTACAGCACACACAGCACCAAGAGCTGTGTATTGTGACAGTGGCCTTCCTGGAGCATTTGGCCTTAAACCTCTGTAAACACCCTGTACTTCAGGTTTAAAGCTGCACTGAAAAAAGCCCTTTGCTGCAAGATTCAAGAGATTACCAGTCTGCAGGGTAAACAGTAGCTTCTATTTTGCTGCAAACTGATGTTCTTTTCTGGAAGTGGTTAACTCCAAAATGATGCAAATACTGTTGTCAGCCCCTTTGACTCTCCCTGCTGACAATCTTATCATTCAGCTAAAATCCCTCTCCCACAAACCCACACTGCCTCTCAAAGAGCCAAGAGTGCTTGTTATCCCCTTCCCAGCTGCCAAAACCCTCCAGCTGCCTTATAATTACCCCTGTAATGTGCTTCTGCATATCCAATACATAGATCTGCAGCACACTAAAAATTTAAGGACAACATAAAATAAAGAAACAACAAATTAAGGAGCACAAGGGGTGCTGGAGCAATGACATCGTTAATTTTTCTGTTTACTTCACTGATAACAGCTATTTTTCATCCAAAACTGCTGTACAATAAAGCTGAATGTCAGGGATTCATTGCTTAAGGTCAAGAGAGACCATTATGATCATCAAGTGTAACCTATTGCATAAGAGATCCAGGGTACCACCCCAGTCATTTCTGAGGCTTGCCTGCAACTTCTTTCAGATTCACAGATGCATCTGTTAGAATGTCACCTAGTCTTGGCATAAAGACTGAAAGATCTGGAGAGTTGACTAGGACGTTAGAAAAACCTTTTTTTTTGTAGTTAGTTACCCTCATATAACATATAGACCCTCTTTTTCTCTTCTGCATCTGTTTTTTGCCTCTGCTTCTAGCCACTGGACTTTACGTTTTCCCTAAATGGAAGTCCCCATTCAGAAATCTCTTTCCTACTGCAGCACTGTTATCAAGTTGCCTTATAATTTCTGAATTATGTGAAGTAGATCACTCTGTAGTCTCCCATCACAGGGAGTGCCTCATGGCCCTTGTACATTCACGTATATTCCCTCTACGTGCTTTCATTTAGCCAAGCTCACCTTGCAGTGTAAGGGTCTTTGCATGAAGCCCTGTTCTCCCTCAAAAGTCATCAGAGCAGACAGTCTGTGTCCTTGGTACTTGACTGCCCTTGGCAATGGTGCACTCTCATCTCTAAAAGGAGAAATGTCCATGTCACTCAGAGGTCTTAACCATTCTCTAATCATTTTCCCCCAGCTCTCCTGGCAGGTGGAGGGTGGGTGTGTGAATGGGGACAGCTCCTTGCTGGCAGGAGATGCAAGAAGGCAGTTTGCCCGTGCGGGTCACAGCTCCTGCTTGCCTCCAGCTACTGCTAATAGGCAGTGTGAGCCTTGCACTCCTTCCTGCCCTTCTCCCTGCCAGCATGCAGGGCCACCTGCCTGCCCAAGTCATGCTGGCTTTTGCCAGTTGCTCAAGGTATTTCCCCTTCCACATCACTGTACAAAAGCAGGCTGAATGAGTGCAGCTTCTAGTATATCTAGCAACACATCAGGAGCAGGCTCTTTGTGCATACTTATTTATATTTTGGCCCGTCTGATCCTAGTGCCATGCACAGTGTGGAATGGGTGAAGAAATGTGCAAAGATGGTAATTAAATGCAGAACAAAAAGCCAAAGCAACAACTGGAGGATGGCTCTAGGGGCTGGATGCCAGGTTGGTGAGGCATCTGAGAGGGGTTTCCATTTGCCAGGCTTGTTCACCCAGCCCTACTTGGGTGTCTGGTTTCCAGGGGTATGTTATCAAACCTGAAAATGCAGAATGAGCCCCATGGATATAGTGGGAAATGGTCTCCATCTTCAGAGTCCCATGGATAAACACCAAGCAGAAGGCAGGTATTGCTGATTCAGCAACCCTTTCTGGGTTGTGCTCATTCTGCTACAGGACATCATTAGAAGAGGCTGAGATATTTTGTTTTCATAGCTTTTTAACCTTTTCCTTCCCAAAACAGTGTTTGTATTTATTTTGGCACCTTGAATGTTTTGAAGAGAGGATCAATTTGAATTTGCTTAAGCATTTTTCCCCCTTAATCCCATTAAGTCAGTCTCTAATTCTTTCCAGGGCTCCCTTCTGTGGAGCTATTTCCTCTTGGAATCATTTACTTTCTGTGGATTGGGGGAATTAATGAGGCAGATGCTGCTTTCATTCTCATCACTGTAAGCCCAAAACAACTTCAGCAGTTTGCTGGCACAGATCCAGATTTTACTGGTGTAAATGAGGTCAGAATTTGGCTCACTGTGCTTAGTTTTTGCTAAGAGATAAGGAGGTTACCAAAAACAAGAAGTCTTGTGCAGGTTGGGAAAGTCCAGTTGGAAGTGGGTGGAAGTTCATCATTTCATTGAAAGTCTGAGTTTCTGCATTTTCCCACTGAGAGGCTGTGCTGAGCACCACAGATATTCAGCAACACAGAACACTGATAAGCAACCACTCAGGGAAATAAGGACAAAGACTTGCAGGAATGGCGGAATTGTCTACAGGAGCAAATTGCAATGGCACAAGCCTAAGTCACGCTGATGCAAAATTGAAAGTTAAGAGATATAGAGAAAGATCAACTGGCTGTGTCAGTCAGTCTTCAGGGGTCTCACAGGGAAGGAGGAAGCAGACAGAAGAGCTGAGATACATGCAAATAGCTCAGGGCTGACATCAAAGGTCAGCACGTACTATGGTGGATAAAATCGAGACAGACATAAAGGAAACGTAACTAGCAGAGGACAGGAAGGCAAGCAGGGAAGCATTCTGGCTGTAGATTGGTGGTCAGAGGAAGGCTGAGGAAAGCCTCAGTCTGATGGCTTTGCAGCAGTACCCCACACAAGGGTCAGCCCAGGTTGGAACCCTCCCTGAACCCTCAGGAGCAGCGTGTGGGAGCGAGGCTCCTCGCAGAGCAGCACCCTGCCTGGCTGCAGAAAGGGGAAACAAAAGGAGTGAGGCAGCTACGGTCAGTCAGCTCTATTTCGGTTCCTGGAAATGCACTGGAACAAATAATTAAACAAATTAATCATCAGCACCTAGGAAACAACCAGGAGAAGAGGAACAGCCAGTGCTGATTTGCCAGGAGCAAATCATGTCAAATCAGCCTAATTTAATCCTGCAACAGGTCTTGTGGATAGAGACAAAGCAGGATACTTCTTGTATCTTGATTTTGGTACATCTCTGGTACCATCTCGTTTCATGTTACAAGAGGTAAATTTAAGGAAACATGCCCAAGAGAAATTACCTTAAGTAAGGAGTGCAAAACAGGTTGGAAAAACGTGCTCAGAAAGAAAGTGTCTTTGTAAAAATACAAGAAAGGGTTCAGTAGGGTTCAACAAAGGTCCAGCCACTGGATTATGAGATAACGGGCATCCTTATCAGATATGCAGATGACACCAAACTGAGAGGATCCACAAAGACCTGAAAGAGGATTAGAATCAAAAGTCATCTTGGCATATTAGGGAAAAGGTCTGAAAAAAAGGGTGTAATTCAATAAGGAGAGAAGCAAAGTTGTGCACAGAGGTAGGTATAGTCAGCTGCACAGGGACAAAATGAGAGACAGATGATTAGGCAGGCGTGGAGCAGTGCAGCAATGCAGGAACCTGAAATGAATAAAAAGTGTCATTTGTCATACACAAGGCAGTCACCATATCAGTGCACTCGGAGAAAAGCTCTGCCTGTAAAATACACAGCTGTGCCCTCTGTTTTACTGCTACAATCCTTGTTCAGTTCAGGGAAGTCTGGAAGGAAGTGGGATGAGAGGTCTAGAAAAGAGGAATTGGGAAGAAACACTTACTCACAGGGATTGTTTACTCCAGAAAGAAGGAAAGCAGGGGAGACACAATACTATCTCCAGGGAAGGAGGGAATAAACGTCCTCCATACAGTTCTCTGTATCCATTATGAGTGTGGTAAGAAACAGCGTGCCTGGATTGCAGTGAGAGAGGTTAAAGTTAGATGCTTGGCAAAGGGGAAGGCTAACCAGCACTAAACCCACCTGCCTGGCAAGGATATAAAACCTCTATCCTTGCTGGTGTTTAAAAGCAGGCTGGAAACTTCTGGAATATTTTTGAAATCAGCCTCTTGAGGTCCTTTCTAGCCATGTTTTTCTCCAATTTTGTGATGAATGGTGTTAAATGAATATAAATTACCTCACACGGGGACCCTGACGTTCAGGCTTGGTGATGAATAGTGATCAGCGACAAAACTGTCAGCTTGTGGGGAGGCATCCAGTAGGGTTATTACTAGAAACTGGTGTTAACTCCAGTTTTATTTACCGTCTTCATTAATGATCTAGAAAAAGCATTAGACAGTGTGTTTATTAAAACTGCAACTGATACTACAGTGGGGAGGAGATGCAATCACTAGCCAGGAGAGAAAAATAACACAAAAGGACAAAAAACAGATGTGTGACATGGGGAGAAAATGACCTAGCTCAAAGGACACACAGAATAATAAGTCTAGGAAAGAAGTAGTCCAAAATAAAGACATTCTATGGGAGAAGGAGACCCAAATGCAATGAAACACTTTGCAGGGTTAGCATACAGGAAATTGAGCAGGAGTTTACAATTTGTCACGTCAACAGAAAAAGTCTCAGTGTGGCTTTGGGCTGCATGACATACCCCAGGGCAGAGAGATAAGCAACCGTCTGATAGCTGTTGTGCAAGCTTTCTTTCTGGGTGCCTCCTGACCAGCGTGGCTGCCAGGCTGGGGGAGGAGCTGGGAAAGCCAGCAAAAATAATTGAAAGCTGAGAAGATTGGCTTATGGAGAGAGAATTATATAGGTACAAATATATGGCAAAGCAACACCAGGTTCACGCTTCTAAGGTGTAGATAAGTATGTCAGGAAAGGTGCCCTTTTTACCAGGCATAATTCTGACAGGAAAATTGGGCATTGTATCGATATGAGATATGTTATACCAGCATTGCACGTTTTGGTTGGCCACAAAGCAGCTACAGAGTGATACAATAGCCCCCTGGGGCTTGTCCACCGCTGGCTGCCAGGGTCCAGGCTAGCACAGAGCTAATGTGAGAGCTGAGGCATCACTCCAGCACCTGCCTCAGGAGGCAGGACCTGCAGAGGAGACTCCTGGGGAGCTGCTGTTGCTGCCAGGCAATTGCAAAGAAAAGGATAACGTGTCCACTTTGTGTGACCAGAGCCACACTGACATTCATTGATAACAGAGTTGCATAAGCAAATCAACACGATGAGCAATGTCGATTAGAGGGGGAGAAATCTGTGCTGCACAGGGGGACAAATCAATAGAGAAAGAGATGCTATTTTCAGGTTTCTAGAGAGGTATTACTAACAAAAAGAAAGCACAGGCATAAGACTGCACTTGACGGAGTCCTTTAGTGAGAAGATAAAGGTAAAGGCTTTTCTAACTTGTGATTTTGAGCCTTTTCACTCTTTGTCCAGCTGGCTTTTGAGATGGAGGTCTAAGAGTGCAAATGGTGTGTTTGTCCCAGCTGATACTGGAGCTCACAGGCTTTGAACAATAAGGCTTTGTTCTTTTGCCAAATGCAGCAATGCCTCTGCTGTTGCTTGGAGAAAAAAAGGAACAAACACATTAGGAAGTCACCGAAAATGAAATGATGGCTCACTTCAAGGCATTCAGTAGCACACTGCAGAGATGAATGAGCTCTGCATGGCGTGTGAGACCACAAGGAGGAGAGATCTTCAGAAAGACACCCCTTAGTTCCCACCACACTTGCAATATGGCAGAGGAGATGACCTTCAGATTCATCCCCAGGATCAACAGGCACCTGAAATGCTTTGCAGGAGAACCCTGTTGCCCACAGCTTTTGCAGGGACTGCAGGCATTGCCAGCAGAGTGTTGTGTGAGGGTGCACATTGCCTTTGAGGAGCAGTCACCACAAAGCAAATCTGGTTGCTCTCTCCAGCAGAGGACTTGAAATGAGACTCCGCAGCGTGGCTGACAGGCCATCACTGCCAGCTGCAGGACCACAGCAAGGTGCAGGGCCATCAAACCTCGTGGCTTGCCAAGGGCAAGGCAGCTCAGCTCCTGTCTCACAGCCCAGTGCCACCAGCAGCAGGGACAAAGCAGGCGGGAAATGAACTCACAAAGAAACTCAAGGGGAAAATAGGAAGGTGGAACAAGCGCAGCAGTCCAGAAGAATAAATTTACTGAACATACATCCTTGATTTTAATGGGGCCTCTCATAGCAGGGTGAGCCCAGCAGAGTTGGTTATCTTCCAGAAAATGCTCCCAAAAAATGTGGGACTCTGGCAAAGCCATTCCTTTCACTTGCTTGACAATGGGAACCAAGGGACCCCCAGTACAAACACAACCAACATAAAGCCGAGCAGATGTTACCCTGAACTTGTCCTCAGCTCATGAGGGAGAAATAAGTGATATGAAACCACTGGAGCAGCCCAGGTGGGAAAGATTACTTCACTGGGGTATGAGCTCTTATTGGAGTTAAGGGAAAGAGCTGACAGTTGTGTGTTCTATGCTGGGACCAATTACACTGAAAAATGCAGAATACAGCGAAGGGGAGGTTTGGGGAGTGAGAAGAGATTAAAACTACTTGGCTGTGTTAAAGCCCAAAAAAGAAGAGAGAGAGGCAGAAAGACAGGAAGAAAACAAAAATAAAGTTATGCAGGGTGTCTAATACAGGGTCCAGACAAGTTTCACATGAGCTCATCCAAACACATCTCGGGCCAGGCCAGGCATCTCAGGCCAGTAAATGCACAGCAGTCACTCTGTGCCTGTGCTTGCCAGTGCTGGGAACAGCAGGAACAAAGGGTGGGCTCTTCAGCTCTCTAATTCTCCTCCTTATTTTGCAGAATTGCCACATGCTGAAATAGCAAATGATGTATGAAATGAAAAATCACTCCCCAACCAATGCATATAGATGATGCAGAGAGTATTTGGCCATTACTTCCTTGCAGTAATATTTATCTGCATTAATGCCTCATTCAGAGGTATCTGGAAATACCCAGAATGTGAGAGTAAGGGGATCGGAAGAGAGATCAGGGAGAGAGGCAAAGCAGCAAGGCAGGCACTTAAGGAGGCAGATACAAAGCCCTTCCTGAATAAATCACCAGCTCAGTTCTGACCCAGGTTATTAGCAACCACAAGGCAATATTCTAGGTCCCAATGCTAACCAGTTATCTGTAAAGAGCAAATTCATTTAGTGGACTCCAGAGGAGTCATTGCCATTACCATTGGCGATGACTTCGAGACCAGTGAGGAACATGCTGGTGGCCCCAGGCCAGCAACTGGTAGGGAGGTGTTTTCCTGGTGAGAGGAGCCCTCCCCAGCTGGCACTGGGGGTGTGGGAGCAAGCCCAGCCATGAATGGGGACAGAAGGAGAGGGGTTCTCCCTGTGACAGCCCCAGGCAGAGGCACACTGCCAGGGCTTGCACCAAGGGCAACCATGGGCAGCCCCAGCTCTCTAGTTTGTAATCTCCCTGCACAGGACTGAGTCCCATAAGATGTTTGCCATCGGTGTTTAGCAGGCAGCATTTAGTGCCACTGACTCACTGATGTTTGCACACAGGCTTACTCTTGGATATGCCCCCCCAAAACTGGGAGAGAGGAGGTGCATCCAGCTCAATTCCTCTTGCAAGCAGCCCTAACCTTGCACAGGACTGTCACCCAGCAGGATGGAACCAACAGAAAATGTCAGTAGAAGAAGCAAAAAATATGCACCCAGTTAAAGACACAGCTGGGCTCAGTGTTGGCAATAAAGGCCATGGAAGAGCTCAGCACAAATTACAATATAAGAGCAAAATACCTTGCACTTTAACAGCTAGAAACCAAGGGATCATAGAATCCTACAAGATGCATTTAGGATGTTCCTTTTGCCTCCTCTTACTCACATTTTACCTCCCAATCACCAGAAAAAAAAAAAAAGCAAGTGGAAACTGCTGATAATTACTTTTGTCCTCTTAAAACTCCTTTGTCTTTAACTTAACATTTCAGTCTGGGTCTGACTTGACCTTCAGATAACATGGAGCCAAGAAGAATTGCAAGTGGTCATCCAAGGACAGGTTTTGGCTCTCTGCCTAGTGTCTGAAGGCACTTTGTGTTGTCTCTGAGTGATAACACATTTACATGACACCAAAACATATTTCAAGATAACACTAAAGATGTGATCCACAGAAATTTAGCTATAAGAAGTGTTGATGGGAAAGTCTGGAAAACTAATCTGTTGGAAGTATTGGCTAGCTTGGTGGGATTCACTAGCATGTAAGTCTGGGATGATGCTGCTGAATTTGGAGCTACCCCTCCCGTCCTGGTGTTAACCTCAGAGACCTCACTGACCTTCTGGCTACCTCGTGGTCAGTCCCACAGCCCTTCAGGAATTCCTTTGGCTGATGATTTGGTATGTGCTGTTGGTGGACAGGAATGTCTGCTATTTAATGAAAAAAATTAACTGTAAAGGAACCTCAAGTAAAGATTCTGCCTTTATGTGTGTTTTCCAAGTCATGCACTTGGGTGACACAATTGTATGGGATACACATCCAAAACTCACTTGCACATTTACTCTGATAGCTCTGCAGAAGTACTGTGCACCAGCATGACTGTCCATGAGTCAACAGAAACCTCTAGGAGCAAATTCAAACTTTTCACAAAATCAGTGCTGAAAAGAATTCACATCTGATTGGCTAAATCACCTGGCAAGAATACCTGACTACAAAGGGGCCAAAAAGTCTCAGACTAGATTAAGTAGTGTCTGTACAGACAGCATGGTACACCAAAAATGGGTTTAATTAGCTTGAATCTTCAGCTTTAAGTCACTTATGTAATGTGGAGACTCCTGATCAAGCCTTTTTTGGAAAAAACACCGTTGTAAAACACATGATTTTTTTCTCTACCAAGATGATGAAAACCATGGAGACTACTTAGACTTTATCTCCACACCTTTTCCTCAGAAAATCCCCAAATGCTTGACTCTGGGAATGTTTTTACATAAACCCAAAAAGAAAATAACTTTCACAGGTTCCGTAAGTACTAGAAATTATGAAGTCTCTTCCACACCCAAAATAGCACTTCCAAATTTCACTGGCACTCTGTGAATGGACAGCTTGTTAAAAGAAAACTGAATAATAAAACAGTAGCATTTGATTCAGCCCTTGCCCTTCCAAAGGCTTCTAAAATATTCTTAGCCCAATATTTTCCTCACAGGTTAACAGGAGATGATTTGGACACAGTTCATTTGAAACAGGGCAGCACACATGGCCAATCCTTTGACTCGGGGCAGTCTGAGCCCTGGAAGGGGGCTGAGGGCTGGGGAAGTCCAGAAGTGGGTGCTCGCCCTCCCTGCAAAACAGAGGGGGACTCTTGCCTGGCACCCTCCTGGCTGTCCCTGCCCACGGGCTGGGGAGGCACTTCTGGGATGCACAGAACCCAGGCATCAGACACGCCAGCAGCGTCTGGAGGCAGCACACACCTCCCATCCTGCTTGCTGCTTGTGATTGATATGCCCGGGTCGCTAACAATATACATAAATGAGGTGTCCAGTGGCCGCTGGGTGACTAAAAAATACGAATGAGAACTTACTTATTCTGCCTCCTGTAGCTCTTTCTCCTAAGAGATACCAGCACTCCAGCAGTGAGGAGAAACCAGGAATTTTGGCAGTGTGCAGGGGTCTCTTTATCTAGGAACACAGAGCAACTTTTAATCAGATGGAAAAGTTCTGACACATCAAGCTGGAGGCAAAGTGTGGATGCTCCTTGGTGCAGGGCACCCACGGCTGGGCAGAGTTGTGCCTCTCTCATGCTCCACCCTTGTGTTGCCACTGCTTTTCCGGGAATCATGCCAGACACTGGGGTGTGGGAGCAGGCAGGCTCCTGTAGCCACCACCAGGACTGACTGGACAGACCTTCAGTCTGCAATGGCACTGCAGCCATTCACATTGCATCCCTCCAAAATGCCTTTCTCCACAGATACCTACCAAAGAGCACTGGGTGGCTTGGGATGTTTATAGGCTGTTTCTTGGAGTAGTGGGTGAGTGGTGGGCTGGGGCAGCTTCACACGCTGTTGGCTGCCTCAGCACAGAGCCCAGGAGCTGTGGAGGTGACACTGGGTGTAGGTCATGAACAGGACTTCCAGCATCTGATTTATGCTGCACAACTGCTTTCATTTTGCATTTCAGTCAGCTTGGACAATGACAAGAGATGAACAAGAGAGTAAGAATCACAGGCTGTCATCACCCTTCTCCTCCCACTGCCATTGTCCTGGTGCAATGCTCCTAAAAAAGCCTCCAGACTACTTTTGGGAGCAGAAGTCTCTCTGCTACTGCCATCAGACCTGTTTCTGTGCTACCTCCTACTATCGTGATTGCACAAAAATCTGCACTGAATACAGGTGGTGAAAAGAAGTATTTGCTCTCAACCAGTGCAGCAGCAGATGTCAGTGTGTGGACTACATATTGCCCGACTCCCTTCCCCATGCATTCCTTGTTTGGGAGCTGCATGCTCCTCCTTTGCATCCAACATGTCCTGCAAGGGGCTCCGAGTGGAAAAGCCCTGCACAAGACAAATTCCCAGACAGCTGCAGAAAGCTAGAGTCATCATCCTGAGAGACTTTTTAATATGCACAGCAATGCTGGGCAGCAGAGTGTATACGAAGTGCCAGCCAGCTCTGCCAACCTTTGTAGCGGCACAAGCGAGGGGCAGCAAACTGAGGCCCAGGGAGGGTGGGCTTCAGCCTGGAAGCCGATCTCCTGTGAACCTATGTCTTCTGGCTCCTTGACTCTGAGTGATCACTGAACAACACAGCCCCCTCTTTGTTTTGACAGTCTAAATCCCTATAAACAGAGCGCTTGTTCTTTTTTCTTTAACGTCCTTTGTGGTTTCATGAAAACGCCGGATGCTGTAGAAGCTGAAGCATGAAAGGTTCCTCTCTCTATCCTGTCCTCCCTGTCCAGCAACCACACTAAAAAGAAACCACCAAAGAAAGTGCTTGCAAATACCTGAACCGACAGCCCTGGTGATGGAAAGCTCTCCAGTTATTCATACCCCAAATCAAGCCCGGGCAGCAGCTGTGCAAGTTTCCGAGCTGGCCGCTGCCAGCGCCGATGGAGGCTGACCCGAAGGGCCCCACCTCACCACACACTTTTATTGCTCCTTGCAGCCCTTGGCAGCTTGGTGGGGCACAGCCGTGAGGCAGTGGGGGGGGTCATGGCTGCAGCTACCCCAGTCATGAGAGTGGGGAGGAGGAAATCATCATCATCTTCTCAAAAACATTTCCAAGCCAATGCTGCAAGCAGCTCTGTGGGCGAGAGTTGAAGCTTTTCATCGCTGAAACCTTGGGTTCCTGTTTACCAAACATTTGTTCAGTCTTTATGCATTTGAGTGAATGAGGAAATGAACCACAAAGCTGGGCACAAATGCCAAAACCCTGCTTAAGTACATAAATCACCCTTGTGCCACTTTCTGTGCCTCCTTCACTCTTGAAAAATGAATTCTTCTGCTTAGATTTGTTGTTTCTCATGAGCTCCTGACACTTCCCGGTTCACCATCCAGCCACCATGAGCACAGCCTCTGCTTTCCTGGAAGCTCCACCACTGCCTTCACAGAGGCAGAGGTGAGTTGCTAGAAAGCCATGCTCTCTCCTCCCTGCCCAGTGCTCCCACTGCCGGTCCCACCCTATGCATGGCACACACTTCCTGGAGCAGGAAAGAGAAAGACCTAAATCCTTTCCAGTCTAAAGGCTGGGCTTACTGCCATCCTGTCCCAGTCCCACACCCTCTAAATGAGCTCCCAGACCTCAGATTCTCTTTAACTGAAGAGGTGATCCTTTCACCATCCCAGACCTGTTTGTTGCACCCAGTTCAATCTCCTTGCTCATCAGTTCCTCCAGCACCTTACTCTCTCCCTCACTAGGAGCAGCCTTTTCAGCCATCTCTTTTTAGTACCTTTGTGGTCAGAGCTGAGCAAACTCCCTGAAACCCAGAAAAAGCTCACAGAGACAGATAACCCCAGATAGGGAAGGGAGAACAGATTGTGCAGTTGGGTATAACAGAGAAGAGAGGCCACTCTGCTCCTGCTGCAGCCACCCCAAGCTCAGCTTCTGGATGCCATGTGGTGCTGCAAAGCCACAAGGGCACTGGCCCCACTGCAGGCAGGGGGAGTTATCTGGGGGCAGCGTCTCTGTTCCACCTGATACAGCTTTCCCTGCATGTCCAGATGAGGGACAGTCATAAGACAAACAATCCTGGCTATTTTCTCAAGCTGATAGCACACAAGCAGGGAGAAAGAACACAGCTGTTCAGCTTCCAGCAGTTCTCAGCCCCAGGAGGTCAGACCCTCCCTCTCAGGGGGTCAGCAGCCTTTCAGCTGTCTCTGACCACTGCTCCCTCTCCCTCAAACTCCTGTTGCCTCTTTTTTGTCTCTGCACAGCCTCCTTGCCTCCTGAGAGCACTGCTGGGCTATCTCCCAGACAAGCTCAAGGAGCAAAGAACTGAAATACACCCACCAGGTGGGAAGGGACTTGCTGGGGCAGAGGATCATATCCAAGGCAGTGGCAGGTAGGGAGAGGGATCTTCCAAAGGTTATGATACCCAGCACCCACTTCACCTTCCCACCTGCCTCGCTGGGCTGTAGGGGCATTGAAATTCCCTCTGCCTGCAGCACACCTGAGGTTTTCATCCCTCTCTGCTGTGAGTGACTTGCTCTCCTGTTGAAATTCAAGCTGGGTTACCTGACATGCTTTAAAAATTCAGGATGGTGTTTGATGCTCCTTGAATTCATCAGCACACAGTTATAGTTTGGGTAGACATTTTCATTCTTTTTTTCTACTTTCTCACCCCACAGAGTATTTTGCAAGTTACACCTTCATCTTGCTTAGGAAATGAAGATGCCCAGGACAACTCCACACCATGCTGTGGGCCTAGAAATCCCCGGAGGCTACTCCTGTCTCTCCTTATTGTGGCTGTCCTTGGTCCAGGTAGGAGTTCTTATCAGGCTTAGCAGAGTAATGCTGTGGTTGCTCACACAGGAGCTCCAGGCCCCCATCTTACCCATCCAGGCTGAAGTCTTTGAGGCCAGTGGTGTGGCTGTGCCCTCCCCAGTCATCTGGAAGAGTCACTGGAAGGTACCTGATCAGTGTGATCCTACATACACCACTTCTATCATAGGCTACACAATTGAAATCCAGAAGTATTTGGTCCAAAGCATTAAGTGAGCCTCCTGCCGCATGCATGAAAAAATACAGTAAAGAGAATGAGATGGTTTGCTGATGAGCAGTTTGCAAGGTCCATGTCCTTGAGCTTTGCACACAAAGGCTCCCTTCCATAACTATTTCTTACTTATTTTCTTAATCAATGTCAAGACTAGGATTAGTTTATGCCCTGCCTCAGAGCAGGATTCTTGCACTGCATGTATGTGCTGTGTCCTGCTGGTCACCAGAGAACAAGAGCGCTTTGCAGCCCTAACTAGCAAATAACAATGATACTCTTTAATAGGGAGCACATTTAAATGCAGTAACCACCCGCAGAGAAAAGCAATACGTGCTACATCCTCCCTTTCCAGCACTGGGAGAGAAAAACAGTTGTAACAATCAATGCACAGAAGTGACAACCCACTCATTGCTCACAGAGTCTGGCTTTGTGGGAAGGATCCCCCACAAGGCAGCTGGCTTGGCTCCACTCTTGGTTGCCTGAGCTGGAGTATGACCAAGGCCCAGCACAGCAGCCCAAACCATCTTCCCCAGGCATTAGCACAGGCATGTGCTACTATTAAAAACAATCAGGGTCGTCCACTTCTAAGAGCTGCACTTCACTTTGAGCCAGCCACTGCCATAGGTGCAGTGCCCCCAGCTCTGGATGAGTGGCACTTGGTGGCAGCAAGTGCCACACCAGGGGCTCTGTAGCTCTAATTTCCCCAGCTCTGCCCACAGGTATAAATGTAAAAAACAAAAGCTGCATGGCTGACACAGCTAGAATGCATCTCAGTTCACACTGAATATTCATTCCCCAGCTTTTGCAGAAGGCCTTTAAAAACACGAGTGTTTGCCAGAACAGTCCCTGCCTCCTGTGTTATTTCACTTTAGAAGAGCCTCCCCTGTAGAAGATTAAGTAACTTCATGAAGTATAACTAACAGGTCACTTGGCTAAGTAGACCAAACCTGCTGTCCTATAGTCTCCTTCACATTTTCATTAAATCTAAAATCAGTTAATATTATGTAATATAAATGCAGTGGTTTCAGAGACTCTAAGCTGAATGAGAATTTTGAATTAAGAGTACAGAACAACCTGAAACTGTCTTTGCAAAAAAGCCAGAACTGGAGCACCCAAGGGCTCTGTCTGGCCTCATAGAGGCATGGCATTTCCATGAAATGGCTGTGAGCTGAATAAGTACTCTGGGTATTAATATTCAAAGCAGGGCATCACATATGGCTTATGAAACACCTCTTTATGTGGATTAAAGACCTGCTCTCAAGGCAGTGAGCTTCCCACTCCAACTGGAGCCACTAGGCTCCAAATTCATTACCATAGCACACTTGCTGGATAAAAAAAAATGGAAGGCTTCCCTTTCTATTAGCCTTCCTCTCTAACTATTAAGATTCAGCCTCATACCTGACTTGACTAATGATGAGTCCCAAGAGAGTGAACCCAGACTTCAGAGCAGCACAATGACTTTGAGTAACCTCTGTCTCAAGGTGAGAAGCTCACATGGGATTAGTCCAAGTCGCAACCAGGTGGAAATATTAATGGTCATCATTATGGGAGCCATGGAGGGGTTTTTCTCAACCAGTGAGGGCAGCAGCTTCTTTCCAAGAACCATGTCAGCTGACCTCGTTTGTGCTCTTTGCTCCTGTTTACCCACACAGGTTGCTGCATGGTCCCCAGGCACATTCCACTGACCAGGACAGCATGCTACCATCCCACTGGCATTGTTAGGACTCCAGTGGGACTGTGGACATCATGGACCTAATTGCACTTAGAGAAAGACCTCAGTGCAGGACAATGAAACCCTCTGTGGATGCTTTCTATGTACTTGAGTGGAAGTCAGATTTTTGTTTCTGATTGAATAGGTACCACATATATATAGCAGACACACAAACATAAGTTTGTTTTGGGAACAGTTTTCTTGCAGCAAAGCATCATCTCACACTGCAGTGCAAGTCTTTCTGCCCATGTTCTGCTACTGAAAAGTGAACACCTCCTGGACAGGGAGAGCAGATTTGTCACTGTGGCATCACTATGCAAGAAGTGACACAGAGCACCTGTTGGGTTTATTTGCCCAGCATGTGGATCCTCCAGTTGCTAGCTGTCCTCAGTGCTCCAGAAGAAAAGCATAGGTTTGGGTCTGTTACAGTGTATCTGTCCCTCTTTTCAGAAAACATTTCCCTAAGTAGGCCAAAAATGTCTCTTAAATCTTGAGCTCTAAAGGATACATTTGTAAGTCAACAAACACACGAACAGGGTGACCAGCTGTTCTACTTTTGGAGGCACTGTCCTAGTTCTCAGAAGCCAATCTGCACTGCACCTCCCAGAGAGGAGAGAGGCCAAGTGTCCTACTTTCTTGGTGGCCTATTTGTACTACCATGAGAAAGTAAGGTGTGTGACTCCACACATGAGAACAGAAGAAATCCTCCCCACTGTATGCCCACACAGAAAGCCAGCAGAGATGCAAAACGTCCAGACCACTTCCAAGTTATGTCTCAAAATCCTACTGCTTCAACTCAGACTCTTGTCTGGCAGCAATGTCAAGGTGCAGCGGATGCTATTAAAAACTGGTTTCCCTGTCCTCTAATGTCACTTCCACTCCGAAGCCTCACCTTGTTAACACATGCAGTTCACTGCTCTGTCTCAGCTAGTGAGAGCGTATTATCACTTAGCTCTGATTCAGCAAGACACCTACATTTACACATTGCCTATGCCTGTTCAGCAGGGCAGCAAGGGACACTCTTGAAGCTCCTTTTAACTCTATTTGGCATGCATTTACACTTAAGCATGGATGTAAGTGCTTGGCTAGACTAATGCCATGATGAAAAAACATCAGAGGGCTAAACTTTGAACTGAGAACATTTTTTTAATCATAAATTACAAGAAAAAAATCCTAAAATACAAATATTGTTTTCTGGAAATGCTTGACAAGCACAGAAGTAATATTCTGAGTAAGTACCCTGCTCCTCAGAAGTGCTGGTAGCAGGCTGCTGTGAAAATCCAGGCTTCAGCAAGGTAGTGGATGAACACAGCAACTTTCTGCGTAGTCTCTACTGAGCTTTAGCCAAACAATGTGCACTGAATCCCTAAATTAGAGAGAAAAGAGGTAAAATTGGAGACCAAGGGTAAAATTAGAGAGCATCCCTAAATTAGAACCATCACCCACTTCTTCTCCTGCAGCATTTACTGTCAGTCTCAATCATCTTCTGCTCCTCAGTAACGCAACCTGGGTAAGAGGCATGGAGGTGCTTCATGTTTGCTTAAAAAACTTTAACACCAGATCTGCTCTGTCAGTCGTGTAGACAGCAGGAGGTGGAGAGGGGGTGAGACCATCCATGCACTTCATCCTTCAAACATCTACATCTGTCCACAAAAGCTGGATTCATGAGTAAGGACAGAACTTAGGCGTCTCAGGCTGTATTCAGCCTCCC
The DNA here is from genome assembly GCA_026261815.1 of Monarcha castaneiventris obscurior. Taxonomy (NCBI): domain Eukaryota; kingdom Metazoa; phylum Chordata; class Aves; order Passeriformes; family Monarchidae; genus Monarcha; species Monarcha castaneiventris. The sequence continues at coordinate 7,206,947 of JAMPIT010000472.1, forward strand.
AGAACTAGTTATCTCTGCTAGCAGGGTTTCACATGCACACAAATCCCTCTTTCTCTGGGTATCCATCTCATACAGGCCTTTTTAAAATCTTCTCAAGTTCAAATCCTGTACGGCAGACTTGCCTGATCTTTTGTGGGTTTCATCTCAGTAGAGAGAGAAAGCTAACCTGGCAGATCAGATCTGCTGTTTCACACCCTCGGTTTCACACCTCTCCATTCACAAGCTGCTTTGCATTTCTCTTTACTCTGCAGTTTCAAACTTTGTAAACTTTGATCAGAAGTTTGATCACAGGATGGCTGGGTTTTGGGGGCAGAAACAAGAACCTCCCCTCTCTCTTCAAAGCATCTATCCATCAATATCAGTGACTGGTTTTGATAAAAAAAAGGGTAACACACTTTCAGAGAAGATATAGCGCCTTCAATGTTTTGACATTTTGGTTTTAGTTAAAGCATAATCAAACTTCTCAAAAATAAGGGGTTTGAAAACACTACCTCACTGCTTACAATCTGGGGGAGAAAAATCCAACAACATTCTTGCATTTGCTTCTGAAAGTAGATGTCACTTGTCCTTCACTTTCTGTACAGACAATAACAGTGGGCTTAGCCATTTCGTTATTGTAGCCATGAATAGCTGAGAATGGAAAAATCAACATCTGAAACTGGGTGAGCTTCTGACGCTCCCTCCATATGACAGCTTTAACAAGACTCCCACTCCTAGTGAGTCACTAACTCTCCCTACAAACCCCGTCTGGGATGGGAAGCGTGAGCATGCATTTTGCTCAGAGCCCTCCGGCAGGGAGAATTCACCTGGGGTTGTGTGACGCTGCCTCTGACTCTGCCGTATCCCATCTGCGGTCTGCAGCACATCTGCAGGTTCCCCAAAGCATCTGCTGGGACTCCTACTAAAATGCCTTTGCATTTCCTGGCAGCTTGGGATTTCCTCAGATGCAAAGGACACTTGAAAAGGAGCAAGCGAGCACCACCCAGCACCATCAGAGGGGCAGGAAGACTGTGACAAAGGCCAGTTAGTCCAATTCTTGTCAGAGTCCGCTGGCTCTGTGGGAATAGTGCAGTTAATGCACTTTTATGATTAAACAGCAGTTATTAACCAAAAGACACATTCAGTGGCTTAGAGTGGGAGACTTTCAGAGCCCGGGATCATATGGTAAGAAAAATGCACCCCAGAAATTCAGACTTTGCAGCAAAACGTTGTCTTTTGTGAAAAGGGCACTTGATATCATCAGGGAAAGAAGGTCACACCCCCCACACCTTCTCTGGTTGTCAGCTGATGCAGGAATGCTATGTGCTTCCAAAGGTGAGGTGCCACCAAGTGTGGGTGCCAGGCAGGCGGGGAGGGATGTGGTGGAGCCAAGCCGAGAGGGCGGCAGGGCCCCTGGGGCAGAGGAGAGACAGGGCCCTCACCCAGCCCAGCCTCGGCAGGCGGCTGGCACCGAGAGCAGCAGACACTGCCTCTGCCTGCCCTCACGCTGTCAGGATGAACCCCGCAGAGCACAGCTATTATTTGCTTTAAATAATGCATTTTTGGCACCCAGTGTACAATATGTTGCTGTAGCCCTTGTGACAACTCCATAATCTCTTCTTTCACTTCCAGTGTTATTGTCCCAGTTTCCAAGGAGCAGACAGAAAGGATTTACTCTTCTGGAGTGGGATCATTCCTCATCAGGAAAGAAATGAGCAGACACAGACTCGGGAAATTCTTCACTTGTCTATTTTTATTTACAGTGGAGTTCCTGTTATTACCTTGAACAAAAATAGCACAACAGCAAGGCTGCAGCCCAGTTTCCTTTGCCTTTCTGCAAGAGTCCATCAACACCAGCCCTCGGTCACAGCCCACAGCCACAGCCTCCTCCCACCGCCTCTCCTCTTGGTCCCCACCAGCCCCAAGAACGGGCACCAGCAGTAGCCCCACACTTCCCATGCCTGCCTGGTGGCTCACCACTCTGAGCTGGCTTGGCCAAAACAGGACTTACAGCTCCCAGCAAGCCCTGTCTGCAGCTCAGGGTCCCGAGACAGCCTGGTAACAGCCATCTGGCATCTCTGCTGGCAGCAGTGAGAAGATCCCAAGAGTGCACGCTGCTCCTGCAGTTTCCCCTCTAGGGTGTTGTGAGTTAAACCACACAGGTTTAATATTCACCAGCAGAAGCAAACGGGTGGTGATACCCTCGTCAAAAAGTAACACAGTACTAAGGTACTGCTGAAAGATGACACCAAGAGAGGCAGGGAAGTGGCACTACCTGCACGGGTAACAGCCTCCATGTTGAGAGGATTCCGGCAAGGTTACACAATGCCCGCGGTGATGCGAAGGGAGAGAAAGTAACAGCACCTCAGTTATCAACAGACACCATCCTCTGTATCAGGCAAAATCACAGGCTGTTTTTAGATCCTTCTTCTTTAAAAAACAGTCGGAAGTTTTCACAGCAAACTTGAGTTTTGGACATCATTTTCAAATCCATCATGTTTTATCTTCAGAAAAAAAGGCAAGATTTGCCTTTTACAAAGCCAAGGAGCTGTCAGCTGCTTCTCACTTCCTCGCCAGCAAGGATGTACACATAGGACAAAATTTTCAAAGCACCTCCAGGGATTAAGCACCCATCTCCCCATCTCGTGTTGACCATCAATGGGACAAACACACCCAACTCCCTTAAGCTCTTCTGGAAATCTCATCCTTTGATGTAATTTCAAAGGCTTCAAAGCTAAGGTTTGTCTCTTTGAGGCAGGGAGAGAAGGATGAGTGTGGAAGCATTAAAGCAATTCATCTTAAAGCCCTTTGCCTGCTTCTGCCAGGGTGCAGAGCATCACCAGGGATATCACATGGGATAGCTCAAGGCAAAAGCTTTCCCTGGCTGACCCTGCAGCTGGCATGCCCATGATTTCCCTCTCCTAGGTGATGGAGCCAGAGCCTTTGCCTGGGGTTTGAAGGGCCCGCAGCAAGGGAGTGACATCTCATCCCCAAGGAGACCAAAGAGCCCCACAGCCTGAATGCCCATGTCACTAATGCTCATCCTGCCTTATGGCCAGGCTGTGGAGGCATAAGTTGGGTGTGTGCCTTGCTCATGGTAGGAGACAGGACCTGCTTCAACTGGCTTTGCTTCAAGCACAAGCCCTTTCTTCCCTGCACATCTCCCCACCTTTCCCATATCTGTTTTCCTTGACACCAACCGGAAAATGGTCTATGAAACATTTTGGCCTCTGAGATAGGAAGTGCTGCTAGAAGCTTCATGAAAACATGCAGCTGGACAGGGTGTCTACAAATCCTCCTTCAAAGGGAAAGAATTATTACACATTACTGAGCATCACAGAATTCAGTCTTCAGCTCATTGCCTACTCTTATATGGAGTTGCTGGGTTTGCATGCAACTCTGTGCAATGCAAACTGTAAAGTTTTTTCCCATGATTATGGTGTTCATAGCACTGCTGGTCTGAGTAGGTTCTCCAAGCACTCGTTTTCTTCAGTACTATGACAGTTCAGTCAGTCAGCCCTCAGCACTGTGAGAGCCATATAAATCCAAAGAAAAAAACCCAGCTGTCTTAAATGGTTCACTACTCATTGAAACAAACTAGGAAACCAAAATGAAAAGTTTTGTATTGTGATTTGCCCAGGGAGGGGAGAGACAGAGGGTTGGGGGGTTCCCTTGTCAATTTGTGATAGGCTGAACCAGAACATCACCACACTCTCTCCTTTCTCTCATTAGAAATACTCCCCAGTTGTTATTTGCTTTAATTTGGACAGCAGATCAGTTCCCCTGTCATGCACAGTGCTTCAGCCATGCCAAGCTGGGAGGTTGGCAAAACCAACCTCCAAAAAGGAGAGCCCTGCTCAGGACAGGTGGTGGCTGCAGCCGCCTGGACCTCATCCCCCAACCTCCCATCCCACTCCTTGCAGTGATGTCATTTTCACAAAGTGCAAAGTAGGCGCCTATTTCTGTTTCCATGGCCATATTGCCACCAGCCACGATAAGGATGATTTATTTTGGTTACAATACCCAGGCACTCCAGTCAAACAGGCAGGCCCCCTGCGTGCCAGATACAGGGCAAAACAAGACACGCTGAAGGTCACCTCCTCCCCACTGAACTTGCCGTCTGGGAAAGAGCCTGTGCGAATACCTTAGCAATGTAAATACCATCCTACGGCTCACTAATGACCTCAATGAATCAAGAGGAGGCCCTTGTTTACCTTATGAAAACTTCCCGAAATAGCGCAGCGAACAGAAACATTGCCTGTGCCTCTGGGGTCCATAAGCGCTTTGCCGTCCCCATTGGTCCCACCTCTGGAGAGGGACAGCAAGGAGAAGTCCCAGGAGGCAGCTTTGCCCTGCTGCTGGCACTGCAAGGGTGCTCTGTGGAGCTCCCGCTGCTCCATCCTTCCTCCGCCAGCAGCACAGCTTTCACACTTCCCCAGGGTCAAGAGAAGGAAGCAAAAAGCCTGTGTAAGGAAACGGGGATTAGCCAGCACAGCTGCTTGCTCCGCTGTGCTTTGCTGGCCTGCACACAGCACATCCACGGGAGGTGTCACAGCTCGCACCGCCCCGTGGCAGAGATGCCGTGCATCCCCGCGGGCAGGGATGTGTGCTTCCCTTAGCTGCCCTGCAGCTGTGGCTGACAAAATGTCTGCTTAGCCCAGAAATCACACTGAAGCCACTGGAAGGGCTCACATCACCTGATAGGGCTCGTGTGTTCGGGAGCGAGCGCAGCAGCAGGAGAAGGGAGTGAGGGGCTAAGGGAGATGAATGGGTATATTGTTTCTGCCTCCCTGCCTGCAGTTTTATTAAGTGCAACATCTTTCATAAGATACAAGAGCTGGTTGACATTTCTCAACCAACACTTTAAAAAAAAATTCAGCCAGAAGTTGCTTTCAGAAAATCTTCTGATTCGAATAAAAAGGTGCCAACTTGATTTTTTGTTTGTTTTCACAAAAAAAAGTGGGGTGGTTTTTTTTGTTTTTTGTTTTTTGGGTTTTTTTACCCTTTATTCCTCTTCATTCCTTCAGCTCAAAAAAAACCCCCACAAAAATGGGAGAGTAAATCTATCATAGGGCAGTAGGTTTTGAATTAATGTTGACAATCATTCAATAATACTTTACTCGGCAGGATTTGTTGTGAAGATCCGGAGCTGCTTTCAAGCTCTTCAAGCAACACTAAAAAGAGACAGGTCTCAATTGTTAGAGAACTCTATAATCAAACCAGGGATCTGGACCCAAAGGTTGTCAAAGCCTGGGCAGGGTTAATTTGGGCCTTCCTCTAGCACTAGCTGTACCCAGTGCTGACATGGACAGGGCTCAGCCAGGCAGGAGGGGAACACGCCCCAAGCCACAGCCAGCGGGAGAGGGGCAGGGCAGCAGCTCCAGGCTGGGGTGACACAGGCACCCTTGAGAGGAGGTGGTGGCAGAGGAGAGGTGCTTCTGGCAGCAGAGGCAGTGAGGGATGGATGCCAAGGAAGGAGCAGGTACGAGTGTGGGGAGAAGGTGCCAGTGCCGTAGCTGCAGGCTCCTGCAGCCCAGCTCCCTGCGGGTCGCTCCAGGGGCGCTGCTGGAGCCTGGCCCCTGGCTCACGGCGGGACCGGCAGCACCAGCAGGAGTCAGGGGGATGTGCAGGCAACGCACAGGCCAGCGAGAGCATGAAAGGCATGGCTGAAAACCTCGCCACGGTAGCACTGAGTCAGTACCACTCCCTTCCCTAAACCCTTGCTCAGGCAGCTGTTCCCAGGGCTGCAAAAACAAAAGGCATGAGATGAGAAGGAGGCCCAGGAAAAAATAAGCTACAGCTATAGAGTGTGACTATCATAAACAGCTAATTTAAAGCGCTTAACACAAGTCTTCTTGTGGGCATCATAATGGCACGCTGGCTGCATCCATAATGTATGGAAACAGAAATTTGCTGATTCAGCTGTGAGGGCTTTTGAAGCGATGGCAGCTGAATTTGCACTGAGCCTTCGTCTGTCAATTCATCCTTTTAACTGAACAGGCATGTTTTTAACAAGCTGACGCTTCTTCAGCCTGACAAATGGTTTCTAAGACATCCCTTCTCTTTCAGCTGTTTGTCACTCACTCATGTTCCTTCAGGTACAGAGCTTTTTTTTTCTTTCACAGCAGAGCACTTCCTCTTCCTCTCCAGCCCATCTGGCTGTGCAGCATCACACTGCAGAAACTCTTATGCAGCACCAGAAGAAAAGAAAACAGCTGGGGAAAGGTTACCATGTCATATGCCCTCCTCCACAGATGCTATAAGCTGATATGTTAAGCTCTCAGTATCCGGGGTAATGAGGGCAAAGAAAGAAAAGCAAAACTAATAATACAAAATATATGTAAATAAGGCCTCAGGAATGTAATACTTTAATGCCTTCACCTGTGAAAAATCAAGTTTAAGATGCAGCATGAGGTTATAAATAAAAAGAAAAAAACATTGTACATTATACTTTATAATGGCTCTGAAAGAGTTCTGCATTTTTTAAACACGGCACATCTAATCTGCAGCTCAGAGAATGCACCCACAGATAATCGAGAGTTGACTGCAAAAAATCCTTTTTTGAATGACAGCTTGAAAAGTTCATGCACATTTCTCATGACAAATCCCCTAATTATCATTTCCATCAATAGACTGTTAACATATATTCCGGGCACTACAGGCAGCAGAAAAAAACCCAAGTGGGAAGCACCAGAGATTTATCGCTCAGATTATAAAGAGCCCAAATTTCAAGCAGAGTTGCAAAAGGCCAGCAGTCAGCTCGGACGAGGATGGAATTTCTACCTACACACCAAGACTGCCTACTGGTGTCAGTGTTATATGTCATGATAAGAAAGTTTGTAGAAGTGGCCCTTAAACTGAAGCTTCATGGCTTAAGCTGAGCTCTAATTAGCAACAGGCAGGGAAGGGGAGGGCCAGTAGGGCAGAGCCTTTTCAGGGTGCTCACACTCTCTCCACAGCTCACCAGCTGGCATGGAAGACAAAACCTGCCCCGAGCTCTGCCCGTCACTGCTTGTATACCTAATAAGATGTGTGAACATAGCCATAAAATAAAACTGAAGTGCATTTTTCACCACCACCCCCAAAATGAGAAGCCCACCCAATGTGCTGTGTATAGGTAATGCTGTTGGCAACTTCTCTTCAGAGGTGGAGTCTTTACAACGTGGACAATCAGTTTGGATTTCAGGAGTGCATGGCCCAGCCAGTCATTAAGACAGAATCAGTCATGAAATTTAGATCCAGACCTGTCAAAGTCTTCAAGACCTGACAAAGTCTTCAAGTACATCCATATTTAAGCCTGTGTTGCAATATGGGGTTTGGCTCTGCCCATCAGGAAAATAATTACCTCCAGAGCAGTGTTTTCACAGCCTGAGCACAGCATTTTCCCTCCACTCTGAGATACAGGGACCACTTTCAATGGCCTGTGTGTTACTACTGCACAGGCAGGGGGGTTCCTCAGCTCCTGCAGGCTGAACATTCAGCTAGAAGACAGTAACACAGCAAAGGAGTGTCTAAGTAAGGCTCTGAGGGGTTCACAGAAGTTTATTCCAAGCAGAATGCATGATAGTTCCCCAGTCTGGTCCAGCCTCACAGGCCACAGGACCCAGAAAAGCAAATGATGATCTGGAAGCAAAATATTTACCTAGCAGAGCAGGGTAAAGTGCAGCAAACTTTATGAAATCCAATACTAAACTCCATATGCAGATCTCACATATCTGGAAAAACCTTTGGCTTTTTCATGACAGAGAAAATCCTAAAGTGAGAGGATCTTCTAACCAAGTACCAGTGTGATTTTGTCACTGGCAGCCACTGGGTTGAAAGGAACAGGCTGCTTCTCACAGTGACCTGTTTACTTTTTCTATTCATGGCTGTGCCTTTCTCATTTAGGAGATCAGTTTGCTTTTGCCAGATGGAGTCAAAGTCACCACTGTGAATCCAGCTTTTTTTTCCTTGTTTCTTGGAAAGCACCAGTCAGTACCATGTCAAGAAAAACAAACAAAGAGGTTTGCTTAGGATCTATTTAAAGCAATGCATCAGTGGTAGCTTCAATACAGCCCCAGGGTCAGCACTGGTGTTTGTGACAAAACTGGGGCTACTGCACGTGACAAGGGCTGGATCATTACAAAGCTGTTGCAGACAACACCCCATCTTCCAAAGAGGTCAGAGCCATGCACAATGCAAGCAAGAGAGCTCATCTCCACTACCCCACACTGGCTATGTAGGAAAAGTCCTGGAGCTCAGCCACTGCAAGCTGACATAAGGTCCTGAAATGTAGCAGACACGCTGAGTGACTCGAGAGGATCTGAGTTCTCTGTCCCTGCCAGCAGACCTTGAGGGGTGCAAGATTGTTCTGGCCCAGGAGAAAGTCAGTGCCTAGCAGAGGGGTGACATGGCAGCACACTTGCCACCACCTCCTCTCGCACCCACCCTTGGCACCAGGAGTCAGAAACTATCTGGAGAGGGAGTGGTGGAGCAGACCAAAGGCTGTAGAAGGTCCCATCCAAACGAGGTGTTTCCTGCTGGAAAGCACGGGGGTGAGCACCCCATGCTGCTGGGAATCCTACACCACACACACACTGAGCCCAGGGAAAGGCTAATAACAGGTCCCCACTTTGCCAGAGCATCATGAGGCTAATTTCATTAGCGTCCGTAAAACACTCTGACGCTGTCCGTGTGGAGCACAAAGCGTCGTTAAACAGCCACGCAGAGCAAAGCCAACAGTGCTTTGCTTTTGTTTATGCAAAGTATTCTGCTGATACTATACCCTTGGGAAATGGCAACAGCTTTGGTTACAATAGGGGATTTACTACCACCTCATGTCTCTGCAGCAATACTGACCGTACCTCTAAAAGCAATCTCAGAAATGTCTGGTCCACAGGGAATCTCGCTCTGTCCCACTTACAAGCATGCCAGTGCTTGCCTTTTCCTTCTGCAGCTCATTTCTGTAAAAGACACATTCATAACTCGGAGCTCCTTACCAGTGAACCTAATCCAGCAAGTATCCAAGACATTCAGGAAAAGAGACTTTCATAACACTGGAATTTTTCCATGCCAGCATTTTTTCATCATAAGATAAATGGCTTTTACTTACAAAGCTAAAGGCTCTATTCTTTTCAAAATACTTCCCAGCTTCAAAGCGGCAATGGAAATTGGCCGTGCACCTGGCCAGCTGATCCAGCCTGGAGTCAACCAAACGGCAAAAGGCGTCTTTCTTCCCGGTGCAGTGGACAAGCAGGCTGGAGGGCTGATGTAAATAGGCTAACACTTAATTAATCAGAGGGGTTTTAAGCAGGGCCTGGTCAGCATGGCATGCTGAATTTCCAGAGTGGGGGCTGGTGCCTGGGATGCACCTGCTGTGTTGGATGCCGGGTCTTGGAAAAGCCTTCTCTGGAAAGATTGCTTTAGACACCCAACTGCTGCACCGGGGCAAAGCCTCCCTGAGCCCTGTCATCTACCCAGCTCACCAGAGGGGGTGAACACTGAGGGACTGAACTCTGCAACAACTTGGGAACAGGCCAGACCTGAAAACAGCAACACCAAACCCCCTCCACTCACAGATTCCCTCACGTGTGAGTGAGCTCTCCTGCAGATACTGGATGGAAGTGGATTTTATTTTTATCATAGGGGTGAACAAAGACTCCAGCTGATGAGACTTGTTTGTCTTTCTCACGAGACAAGTGTAGCAAACACCTTGCTGAAAGCAGTCTTGACCAAATTGCTCCCAGCCTTGCACAGAAAAGTACAGAGGAGGAGGAAGAGGGGAGGAAGCACACTACTGGGGGAGCTGGCCACTGTACACAGAAACCTCATGTTTGCACGCAAGGCAACTTGTCTGAAGTCCAGCCAAGAGCAGCTCCCAATTCTCTGCAGGGCTTGAGGGCAGGGGGGGACACCAAGCCAGAGATGCCTAGAAAGTCCCACGAGATCTTGGAGCTATCTGTGCCATCCTCCAAAACCCTTCCCTCTGTACCTCCCTGATGCTGGGACCACCCATTTCTCCCCACCTTGCCCTCTGTCCCCAGCAAGTCTCTCCTGGCCAAGCTCCTGGCTGTTCAGCGCCGAGACCATCTGCAGGAGGTTGCACAATGCTTGGCCACATTCAGCTTGACCTGAGCAGGGGCTGTTGCTCTCACTTTCATGAGCCACAGCCATAAAAAGAGACGGAATTTGCTGGCCAAGAAGCCAGGGCAAGCTGATGCAGTGCAGGCTCCCGAGGTCAGTGGCTGCAGCTCTGTGCTGGGAGAGGACATGCAATGCCTAATGTGGAAATGTTTGTGTTTGGAGCAATATATAGTTACATTTAGCCCCTAGCAGCTGCAGAGGCTGTTTACTGTAGCACACAGTCCTCAGCCTATTAGCTGAAGGCCTGACAGTGACCAGATGTGGAGAGGAGCAACTGCGGAGCCTGCAGCCGTATTTATCCCTTTGCCAAGATCCCAACAATATCTTGCCTAATAAATCTGGCACAGAAATAATCATTTAAAGAGCTGAAAAACACAACATCCACAGCCCATCTTTACAGCCAGAAGGGGAGTTTTCTGAGGCTTACAGTCTAATCTTTCACCGTCCCAAGTGCTTCCCTCCTACTTCACAAACAGCGGGTGATTTATTTCCCAAATGGCTGGACTCAAGCCTCCTCCATGTAATCACTCAACAGGGAGGCTGCACCTCTGCAGCCAAACTTGGCCACTTGCAGGAGCTGCACGAGGAGGCAGAAGGGAGCAGAAGCCACCACCACCCCCCACCTGCGGTGCCACCAGGCTCCTCTGGCGGGGGCGATGCTGAAGTCTCCAGGGCCTCGCCCCCCGCCCCACGTCGCTGATGCCCAGACTGGAGCTGGTCCCTGGGGCAGGCAGCCCCAGCCCTGGCACTGACCCATGGAGTGCACACGCCTGCCGACCTGCACACGTCTCGTGCAGAGGGAAGGACAGCCTGTACTGTCCCTGTGGGTGTCCCAGCAACACCCAGCGCTCCGCAGATTAGCCTTAATTCGCTAAATTAAAAACAAAACAAAACAAAGCATAGCAACTCATTAGGTGCTTTCTGAAGACCTGGAGAACTGTATCTTTCCTGGCAGGAGAACTGGATGTTGGATCAACATCAACACCAAGAAACATAAGTTGCACTCCACCGATTCACGCAGTTTATGACCTTGGCAGGCAGATAAGCCCATGGAGTATGATTTTCTCTGTTTTGCAGGCTGCAGGTACCAGGTGTCGTTGAAGGTCAGAGTTGAGGAAAGGGCTCTCCCACAGTCAGGAGAAAGTTGGAGAGAACGATTTTTATGCAACATAAGCTGGTAGATGATTAACAATTTTCTTTCAGTTAACCGAGAAGTTAATAGTTATTCAAAGCACTCCATTGTAATGGGAGTGGAGATGGGGAGATGTACTACATTAACCTTTAGTCTTGGACTGTGCAATAAAAATTAAAATGGAATATGGCACATAAGTATGATTAATTCTGCTTGCAAAGGGAGAGGGTGTCAGTGTATGCTTTGCGCAGGAGTGTTTCCTTCTAACAGCAGGGTGCCCTGATGCAGGTGAGGATGTGCCACAGAAAGGCTGCACTCAGTGTTCAGTCCTGTGTTTTCTGCTTTTTTTCAAGCTCAAAATCCATCTTGTTTCAAAATCCACCTTGCTAACTCTGCACCTCTCAAAAATCTCTAAACTTTAGGAAGTAGATGGACTTTTTTTTTTTTTAGTTTTGACAGGGAGAAGGGAGAAAGAAGGGCAGAACTTGGCAATTTGAAACCGTGGAAGGCTATCATCAGTGAAACGTCTGCTAGCCTGCCCCTACTGCAGTGCACAGCACCAGGGAGAAGGACGAAGGATTTCCCACAAAGCTATTTTTTCTGAAGCCCCCCTTGCCCTGCCCTGTCTACCATTCTAATGGGCAGCCATGGGTTGAGCTTGGCACTAAAGACAGCCAGGAGGGTTACCCTGCCCAGGGCTCACTAGTGCCTCCCAGCCTCAGCCTATGCCAGAGCCACTTTTCCTGAGCACTGCAGTCCTGCTGATACACCCGGGACCATTGCCACATGCACAGAGATTTGCTGAAGTCAATGACATTGAGTTTATTTTCTGTTTGCAAGTTCAGTGGCAAACCTTTGGAGAGAAAGAAGAACATGGGAGACAGGCCCAAGAGGCAAACTGTGCTCATGGTATTCCCCAGCTTAGCCATGTTTGGCTCTGGGGTTTGGTGGGGTTTTTCAAAAGTGTTGCAAAATCTGGGTCTGGATTTCTCTTTCCCCTTTTGTTCTTACTACTCTCCCAAGCATGCCAAAAGTCCCTTGCCTGATGTCATCAAAGGGTTTGACCTGGGCCACTCGAGCCAGCTGAGGGACTGGGTTTATGAGGCTGAATCAGAAATGTTTTCAAGACAAATTCCTCCCACAGTTCAGACACACCTGAGTGAGCCTACCCACTTGCTTTCCTGAGGAGCTGGCACTTCCTCGTCCCAGCCAGAAGTGGAAGTGTTAAGCTAGAGTAAGTGGCTGGTTGCTTTTATGAGTATTTTCTCAGCTATGAGTGTTTCTGTGACTCACACTAAATCTCCAGCTGTCTATAAGTCAAAATGCATTTCCCAGCACTTTCTGCATTCATTCAACAGCCATGCCAATATAATGTGTGCATTAAGAGAGAAATCAGCCAGCTACTGAGAAGGCACTGGAAGCAGCTTTGCCGGCTGAAGTGCACTGGTTTCCCTGACAGCCAAGAGGAGTGACCCCACACACCAGGACACCCCTGGCCCCCTTGTGAGGGCAGAGTCTGCTCCTGCTCCCGACTGCCTGCAGCAAGCCAGGGCCAGCAAGAGCAGCATGGTAGCCAGAGAGCAGGGAGGAGAGGTGGCTATTCCCCTTGTCAAGCCAAGATGCATCTCATGCACAGCTCACAGACAAAGGGAAATCCAAATACCTCCGTGGTGTGCCTGCAGATCCCTACACCACACTCTGCCTGCCTTTTGTGCAGGGGACCTCCATGGGGAGGATGCAAGGATCCAGGCTTCACCCTGCTCTCCCTCTGTCCAGGGTTTGTTTACTCCCTTCTTCCTCCACAGTCAGTGCTCAGCAGTTTCAAGACAGTGTCTGTTCTTGTGCCTTCCTTCCTGACACCAAGCTGTGTTTTGGTTTCAACAAGCCCCAGTGGAGCTGAGCCCCTGTGACCACAGCAGGGCAGGCAGCTCTCAGCTGAGCTCACAGGGCACACGGAAACGTGGTGCTTGCAGGCAGCACAAACAAGGCCCTCTGCTTCCACAGCCCATACTCAGTAGCTCTGATGGGCATGTCCTTGAGGTCTCTCGGTCCCAGTCATCCTGCTGAGACCTAGGGTGGATCAGCAGATAGCAGACAGGGCGGGCAGGAGTGCACATCTCATTCAGAAGTAAAGCAGGACACACAAAGACTGCGTCAGTCCAGGCTGAGAAAACACCACATGTTCAATGTATTTGTCTTTGAGAAATAGGGTTAAGAAAGAATGAAGTCATAAAGATATACATAATGGCATATCTATAATGGCTCTGTAATTGCCAGGCTTTTGTGCACAGTTAATCTACAACCTGGCTAACCTGCCTCAAGGTAATCGAGAAGCAGTGACAAATGTGTGCCATCCTCCCACCTCCACACAAGCCACTGCCTCCAAACATTATAAAGAAAGTTATAAAGACAGAGTTACCTACCAGTAACTCATCCTGAGGTCAGCAGGATGAGGCCTTTCATATTTGCCGGGGTCAAGGTGCATCCTGATACCAGGAGTTGCATCACTGCTGGGTAATGCTGAGCCAACAACGCCCCACAGAGCCACGCAGCACAGGACACAGCACTCAGGGAGAAGGAGACCTCGTGCTATCACTTAGCCCAACCATGGGACCAAATTTTGGCAGGACCTTATTACAAAATGCTCCTATGTAAAATTTGTTTCCAGTGAGAACTAAACATCTGGGAGAATATGCATTCCAGAGCAGACTGGGAATAGGAGCAGGCCTAGAGCAGCCGACTCTCATCTGACTGATGACAGAACCAAAGGTCCAAGATGTCTTCCTGGAGAAAAAACAGACATCACATTTGCTCTGCATATGTGTACAAAGCACCTGGACATGGTATTTGGAGGGAGGACATTTAGGAACATGCCACAGCCAGAGGAAAAGACAACAAAGTGTGGCAGCTCCAAAAGCTAGTGTGTTGTGAATTACTGCAAAGTCACACTTAGATTCAGGCCTTAACCCCAAGCTGGACCAGTGGCTGTTTAGTATCTGTATCTAATAAAGCACAGCCATGCAGCATTTACATCTCTCCTCAACTTCCATTTACTGGCCAAAGTCTTACAAGGAGCTGTAAATTTGCTGGAAAGGAAGGTACAGCAGCAATAACAACACACCTGTGTGTAAAGTCCATTCAGGCTTCCCTTCAGATCCTGGGATGCTGAGGGGCAGAGCTCAGTGCCCACTCAGACACACTCTGGCCACTGCCACAATGTACCTGTGGGCACTTGGAATTCATTTTGCCCTGTCATGGCAAGCAGCTGCTTCTGTGCAGGTCTCTCCTCAAGACTCCCCACATCGGCTTTCTCTTCCCTGCACCCTCTAAGAGTGCAACTTTGCATCATGAGACATGCATTCATCCTCTCCAGTCTCCTGCTGTGCCCGTGTGGATGGCTGTGCATCCTAAAGCCCTGGGAGCCCCCACAGCAAGCACAACAGCGGGGTTGAGAAGTCAAGGGCATCCACACAACCGTATCTCCCTGCAGCAACACCGGCACAATTCCCCTGCACACACGGTAAGGCCTCCACAGGCCGCTTGCTGCACCTGCTCTGTGGACAGACTTATCAGCCTCCAAGGCTGTGAAACTGGTAACCTATAAAAAGCATGAGTCACTCCAAAAAAATCTCATATCCTTCTCTAGTTCAAAGTGTTTCCTAGAACTGCGCCGACTGTGAAGCCTTGAAGACACAACTGTTTTCTGAAATTAAAAATTCCTTTTTCTGGTCTTTTGCTGCACCCTCTGAAATGTCGATATTTTGCTGGGTGTCTCGTGTCTAAAAAGTTTCTCAGCAGAAAAGGGATACTAACAACAGAGGAAATGGGAAAAGGGGAGCTGTGGCAGCTGGAAGGTTCACCTATGATAACACAAAGTGCACTCTTTGCTTTTAGAAAGACAAATTCTACTCTATGTGGATAAGCAGACAACTGAAAAAAGGGCAGGGGAAGCCAGATGCTTCATATGCTTTCAGTCCACTGAGGGTAAGAAAGCAAAGCTGGCATCATCTGACCTTGAAACAATGACTGAAGAGAACACTTGTAACATCTTCAAAAAGAGGCAATTTTTTGCCTCCATAGCCCAAGGGGACCTCCATCTTCCTGGCAGAGGAGAGCACAAAGCCAGTTTGTCAGCCTGAGATGCAAAAGGTTTCCAGTAAGGAGCCCAGAAAACAGGCCACAGGCAGCCTGGGCTGTGGGCAACAAAGGTGTTGGGCATAAGCCCCTGAGGGCCAGCTGCTTGGAGCTGGATGCCAACAAAAGCACATTCTGAGCCCTGCAGGCTCATGGGCCTGTCAGGAGAGAGAGGGTAGAGCCACAGATGGACTGAGGTGTTCTGCAGCCTGCCATGGGCTCCTGCTGCCTGGGAACTGAACACTGCTGGTGGCCTTGAAGGTGTAACATCAGTGTTGGGAGAAATTATTGCCTGGTCAGAGCTTTGCATGGCTGTCACATGCGTAACAAGCTTTATCTGTAGTAACCTGTTTCATTGATCTACTCTACTGGAAAGTCAATAAAAATTGACAATACCCCCATGGGGTTGTTGTTTTTTGGTCACGTATACCTGAAACATTTATTTCCCTGGGAAAAATAGAAAAAGTCAAGAGCTTTATTCTCTACATGTAAGTGAAAAAGGTTATTAAGAAAAGCTCTTGTCAGGCAGGACACCCACTCAGCTAGCACTGTGCTTGACGAGATCCTTGGAGGCCCTGCTATGCGGGGTGTACCAAAGGGAGAGGAGGATGCTTAATGCATGCATCTTCATTGCTGCCTCTCTTGGGAAAGGCACTGAATTCTCCTTCTCTTTCTCCCTGGGCTTATCTGTAGACGGATTACACCAAAAAGCCCTTTCATAAAGCTCCATTAGAATGCCAGTGCATGCAGCGAGGGCCACTGAAATATTCCCAAAGCCACAGACAAAGCTGACAATCTGCAATATTTTAGCATAAGCTCTGACCCAGTACACAGCAAAACAGATGAATGGCACCTCCCCTAGGGCAGGAATCACTTCTGAAGCTGCTGACAACTCACTGTTTATCTCATTTCAGTCCCACTCTTAATCACTGTTTGAGATGAAACTTTTTCTAACCCAGATTCTAGCTCGAAGATCTCCAGAAGAAAGACCCTTGACCTCCCTCCTGGTAGCCTTCTCAGCTGCTGGCAGAGCTGCCTGACAGATGCTGCAGTATTGCTCCATGTTCCAGGGCAGGAGGAGCAACAGGGCTGAGCCAGGCTCTGTTCCCCACTGCCCTGTGTGGAGCCTGCCACGAGGCTGGCAACACAGCCTCCAGCCTGGGAAGGAGCTCATGGCAGCAGTGGCAGCTCAGGGCCGGCCAGATGCTTCAGCTTCTTCAAGGTTCACCTCTGTTTGCTCCTGTTGTTAGCTCCAAAGCAGGAACAAAACAGCAGACGCACCACTTAGTCAGTTTTGGTATTGCACAACTGAAAGAGAATAGGAAAGCACCCCCAGGAACTGAGCCAAGTCAATAATGGAGACAGATTAAGCAATACATGCACCTGGCTGTCAGAAGTGTAAGATACTCTCTCTTTAGTAATTACAGAGCAATTATGAAGTTAACAGCAACTCCAATAAGGACATGTATTTCACAATACAATTTTGTTCACAATCCATCAGGATCAGTCACACCAAGGAGATACAACTCTGAAACCAAACTGTCCTCACCCCTGCAGGCATAATCCTTTAAATGCCAATCCTTGGTGGGGTGGGATCTTGCACTAAGTAGCAATTAAATTATTAGTTATTAACAGGATGTAATTGAAGCTGTACTTCAATGTGACTTTTAAAAAAATCCCACTTTTAAGATAGGTAATAGAAACCAAGATGAGGTGAAGAGTTTGTGTATTGAGTTTATGCAGGTTTAGTTAACCTATCTTGCAATTCTGAAAAACTATAAGCAGATTAAAGCTGGATTTCAATATATCTGAAGTCACGAAAGTCTGTTCTGCATGGTCTCTATGAAAATCTTAGATTGTGTGACTCTTTCTAGTGGTAAAATCACAATGATCTCAGCTTATCTAATCCATCCAAAGAGTAAACAGGGAACAGAGACTGTTCTAAGGTCCAGAAGAGATCCATGAATTTGAGATACTAAATCAAACTCAGATCTGCTGAAGTTTGCAAAGTCTGACTTGCACTAAAATCCAGCTTTGCTTCAAAGTGCTGAGATCTGCCATTTTGTGCCTGTTCTAAGAGAAAAAACAGCCTGCCTTGCTCCAAGTGCCGCGTGGCAGCACAAGGTGGAGGTCACCTGTGGTGGCACTGTACTGACACTGCTTACAGCCAGGAGCAGCACTGCACCATCACCATTTGCTAACAAGGACTGGAAATCATGGAGCAAGTGACCCAGGCTGGCTGCCTCAGCCCCCGGCCTGAGCCGAGCCTGGACCCACTGCCTGGGCACACAAGGCAGCAGTGCCCACGGGATGTCCCTCAGTGCCACCAGCCCGGATTTCTGAGCACTGCAGGCTCCCATGCAGCCTATGAGCCTTCCAACAGCCCAGCACCCATCCAGACAGCAGTGACATTTGGGTAATGTTTGCTTCCCCCACCTTGCTCTACCTTTGCAGTATGTTGCAGATGAGCCCATCTGCACAGACACAGAAGAAAGGGTGACCCAGGCTACAAAACTATGAACTCGAAGCATGCAGATCCACAAGAGAGGAAACGAGCACAGAGAACATGAGTGGTGCTGGACAAAGAAAGGTTGCTAATGTGTGCATGAAACCCACTAATTCTATTCTCTAAGGGACTTCCTGGGCAACAGCAGCCAGCCAGGAAGTCTTCCATCAAGACTAGCATTAATCTCCTCACTGTCTCTTTCTCATATCTCCTTTCAGTCTTTATTTCATTCAAGTAGTGAAACCTGTTGTGGTTTACTTTGATAAAGGTAGAGCCAGTCACTCAGTGTGTTCAGGCATTGGGGATGTTTTACTATCTCTCTCTGCATCGCCAGTAGGGCTGAAAAGGTGCTATTGTGGTTTGACAGCTAAGGGAATATGTGATTCTATCAAGAGGTATCCAAATATCTAAGTGCTCTAGAAAGATTAAATAATTAATTATGAGAACTCCTGGCAGAAATATAGCCAAGCATTATCCCCATTCTCCAGACAACAAGAATATCTTTGTAGCAAGTCGTGGTTACAAGAGCTGCCCAAGGTTTGCTCTGAGTTAATGAACAGAGCACGGACATTGTGAAAGCCAAAGATTTACATGTTCCAGGCACAATTTTTGCCATTACTGCAACTAATGCCCTCTAACAAACTGGTAGAAATAGGGACATGAGCTTCTAAAAGATCTAAGAGTATGTGGGTGTTGCAATTTTAATACACAGCTCAGCAGCATTTGGAGGGTTCAGAGGGAAAACAAGATGGCTATGGAAAACTCTTATACTTCTATCCTCTTTTTGTCTTCATCCCCTTTGACCACCATGCATCAGTAAGGACTTTTTTACTTCAAATCATTTATGGGATAAATGTTTAGCAACTAGAGCTAAAGTAATGGTTGCAAATACACATATGCACGTGTGTGTGTACATGCATAGACACACACAGAATTGCATCGCTGGTCTCCATAAACTTAGCAGAGGCTGAAATACCCCAAATACAACATCTCAGTGCCTTTTTCTCTAGTCTCCTGTTATGTCATCTTTCTACTTATGCTTTATCTATGTTTAGATCATATCTCTGGGGCAAAGACTACATCCTTTATACATTTCTCTGATGTGCTTTTGAGATCAGAGACACTGAGTCAAAATAACTCAAGTCTGTCCACGAAGAACATGCTACATTTTTGTGTTTTATGGAGGGTCCCTGGCAGCGAGAAGCTTTAAAAGCAAAGAACTAGAAGGACAAGCCATAGATCACCTTTAAATGGGAACATTTCAGTGCATTGCACTTGCTGTGCTGTTGCCTTAGAAGGAGCTGCACAGCACAGAACACAGACACATGCAGGGTAACGTGGCAGAGAGCTCAGCAGTCAGATCACCCCTAAATCCATCGACAGGAGCAAGTGTCTCCTGCTGCTGATGTGTGGATACAGCTCTGCACCAAATTCCTGCAGGCCAAGTGGCTGGGCACAGAGCACCTGTACAGCCCTTGGGAGGCTCAAAGGCCTCCAGATCGACAGCCCTGCACACGTTTTCTTCTCATTCCCTGCTACTGCACTTATTTCCCTAGTGGCTCCCTTTCTTTTAGGAGTTTTCTTCAGCAAGCTTAAAGTTAGCCTTTTCCTTTTGCCTCAGTCTAGATCCACAAGCATTACCTTTTTCTTAAAAAAAAAAAAATCAGCTTGCCTTGGGCATTGCCTTTTTTACAGCCAGCTTAACAAAACAAGGTGCAGCTGCCCTGATGTTGTCTCCACACCATCTGAGAGAGCCCTGGCAGTGCTATCTGCCCAGGACAACAGAAATCCATCCTGGTTTGATGGGAACAGCCAAGACAGCTGTGACCTGTGGACCCTTTTGGTCATGAGGACCACATGCTGTGCCAGGGAGGAGACCTTGGCATCCCATCCTGCCACCATCGGATCAGCTCTGCAGGGCTTCAGTGTTGCTTCTTCCAAGTGGGTGTCATTCACTTCCTCTCCATATCACATTTAAAGGCAGTATTCATCTTGTCATATCTTGCAGCAGTTTCTCTGTGGCAGGTTGCCGAGGATGATGCTGGGATGTTTATTTCACCCTTTTGTTAAAAAGGATGACAGGTTTTTGGATGAGCTCGCTGTGGTTTGTAGAAGTAGAAAAGAAAAAACAAGTTGGTCCAAGGTGGAGGAAAAGAGGTGCAGGCTGAGAACATTTCTGAGGCACCTGGACTTGCACTAGGAAGGATTTGCTCCCCTGTGTGAGCACAGCTCCTGTCATCAATAGTTTTGACACTGTTGCCTCCCATTTTGACAGCACTGGCTTGTTCGCCAAATCACTCTGTAATCCCTGTGCACACAACCTTCTGGAAATCTGTCTTCATATCTTCATGCAAACTGCCATAACTGGGCTTTTCCTCACCCTAGTTTGTTTTCTTTTAATATTATACCATTGCTCAATGGAAGTTCTGGGGGTTTGGGTTCACTTGGGTGTCTTCTGTTGAAAGAGAAAAGAGGCATCCAGTGGCACTGATGAAATCTGCTCTGGAACAAAGAGAGTATTAACAGTGAAGAGCTGGTATCTCCTGGCACTGCATGGGTCTAAAAGGATGCAGTACCTTATTTACAGTGTGGTGGCTCCCACTGCTCTGAGGAGGGAGTTTATGCTGCCTGAACAGGACCCCAAACGGGACCTCCCATCCTCTTCCTCCTCCTCCCCACAAGCATTAAGCTCATGTTATCCTACTGCACCCAGCACTTGTCATTCCCACGTTTGCTGGAATGAAGGGTGTGTTGTGTCATGGTCAACCCAACACTGACCTAACGCATCACTGCTGAAAGCTTATCCTGCCTCTCATCCCTGCTCCTACCTTCCTGCCACATGCCTGGTGTCAGACCAGGGGCTCCTGAAGCTGTGGGGTGATTTGCCTCTGCTCACCCACCCTGTGGAGACTGAGCACTGCCCCACTAAGTCACACATCTCCACCTGGAACAATGAACTGTTCCAACACACAGTGTGGCTGCAGGAGTGCTCACACTGCACTCCGTGGCACATGAACCAGAGAAAATGCTGAAAGACCCTCTGGTGATGGCAGGGAGGTTTTAAGTGAGCTTGATGGTAGCCCAACACTGCAGCCTGAGGTCTGCACATGGCAAAGGATGCCCTGCCCCTGCTGCAGTGGTGCAGCAGCAGATCCGGGTGGTGCGTGGCCCTGCAAAGACTTATGAAGCATGCTTAGTTTCCAGTAAAATCCACACTGCCACAGTTGCAGAAAATGTAAAAATACAATTTTGATCCAGTTAAAGTGCTTAGCCTTGATCTGCTTTTCAGACAGATTTCCCAAGGGAATAGGTCATGAGAGGTGCCAGGGGATGTTGGGAATGGGGACATGGGAGCATGGAAAAGAGCTGAGATGACAGCAGTTGTAAGGTGGAAGACAACCAAAAGTTAGAGGGAGACAGAGATGTGGGAAGGAGCTGACAATACTAAATGGTGGAGAAAGCCATAGGGGATATGGTGGAGCAAATATGTTTCAGTGGGGGTGCAGAACACCAAAAACACAAATGTGTAACAAAAAGGGGGTTTTAAACTCCATAGCTGATGGAACAAAAGATTTCTGAAATCTAGGTATTTTGTACACAAATGCACTGGATGAATCCAGCTACTACCCAAAACTGCAGGAAGCAGATTTATCATGTGAAGTCAGCTCTCCACTTAAAACAGCTGGTCACTGCCTCTCAACAAGAGTCCAAACCAAGCCCACAGATCTAAAATACCCTGAATCTTGGGAAATTGCAGTCTGCAGCTGGGGCCTCCTGTAAACAATGCAGACATCAGCATTTCAGACCAGCCAGCCAGCTGCAGGAGCCAAATGAAGACTATTTCCCAAGACGTCAGAGTACTTGTCTGCCAGTGGGCTACACTCTCACACAGCTCACATCAAACAGAGAGTGATGCACTGTTCACCCCACATCAGCCTACTGACACCTCAGCATAAGGAGAAGCAGGAATACATTCATTATTCCCACCATCCCTGGAGCAGAAGGGAACCAGCCACCAGCTACTCCAGCAGTCTGAGCAGGGATGTGGACCCAGTGAGCAGTGCTCAGAACCGAGTACTCACTGCTCCCACAGTTTTTAGTTTTGGTATTTGCAAGCTGGACAGTTTACAAGATCGGGGCTGCACACACACTGTGGGAAGCAGCAACAGCTTTGGAGAGCCCAAGTAAGCAGCAAGGTGCAGGTGGGAGGAAATTCCGTATTTTGATTGGGGTACACAAGATTAGCAGTTGCCACTGACACAGCTCTCCTTGCTGCTGAACTCATTGGCATCGCAGGGTAGGCATCGCTGATGCTCTGTGTATTGGTCTCCTGCTGATCTCAGTAAAACCGAGAAAAACTTTAGCTCCTTTTAACTCCCAGGGAAGCAGTGGAGAGCTGTGTGGTTTTGCAACACTCCGTCAGTGGGAGGAGCACTCCAGCACCCCCACCAACAGGCACAAAGAGCTAATTTCCTGGTTTCTGCAGTGCGAGGAGGGTGGGAGCAAGTATGAAGCACTACAGGCACTGGGGTGCATCACACTGGCTGTGGTGAACAGATACCAGCGAGCAGAGCCAGTGAGGTCCCTGCCTCAACCACTTCAACCCGATTCTGCCTTTTTTTGCCCGGTGATGCAGTGCTGCCCCTGTGCCCCCAGGCAGGCAGGGATGGATTTCTCAGTGCCGAGGGTGAGGCACCCGGGACAGAGAGGATGGGAGCCTGGGCCATCCTGAATGCTGTCAGCTGTGTACACAGACTGGCTGTTGGCACACACCACACCTGGGTCCCTCACCCTGGAAAGGCAACCTGAGCATTCGGGTGCCTTTATTGCCACTTACCAAGCAGTCACCTGGCTCTTCCAAAGGCAGGGAGAGGGGGTGGAGCAGTGGGCGCAAAGCAAATGTGGGGCTAGGACGTCTCGCTCTGCATGAGTGAGTTGCATCCTAACAGCACAGTCCTGGTGCTCTTTCCCAGAGATCTTTCCAAGAGATCTGAGAGCGCACGGGCCCGCTTGCCCGCCCTGATCCCCCGTCCCGTGCCCTTTTGATCCCATCCGAGAGGTATAGCCCTTGTTGTCAGGTTTGTAGTTCCTCTCGATAAGCTCACGGTGAATTCCTGTCCTGCCTGAGAAAAGGGTGGTTTGCTATCATTTTCACAAGGTGCTGACTTAGCGACAGAGCCTTTGGGCAGATTACTGTAAACTCACTGCACTTCTCAAAGACTATTTCCTTAAGTGCAGCGAGCTGTCTGCAGAGAGGTACTGACAGTTCCTGTGCCTTTTCTCCTCTCTACCAGCCAATTTGCATTGTGAGAAAGATGAGATCTTAAAAACGGACAATTAGCGCCCTTACTAATTACCCATGCTAAGCATCTCAATTAGAGGAGTGCCCGAGGGGGCCTTAACCAAAGCTGGAGCTCTGCCGCGCCAGGCTTGGTGCGGTGCTGCTCCTGCCCCCAGAAGCACACGAGTGCTGCGAGGTTACCCGAGACACTGCGCTAACCCGGCCTGGCTTGCTTTTCAAAAGGGAACATTGAAGAGCCGTGAACCCTTCTAGGAATTTACTTTCCATATGCTCATCAGGTTCATTTTGGGTTTGCCCTTCGTGGGGCTTTGCTTCTAAATGCCTTGGGAAATTACTCTGTATTATGTAAAGTGCACTTCCCCACGGTTTGGTCCCACTTTGCCCCATATCTTTCATTTTCCCTCACTGGGCAAAACTGAGATTCCTGGGTTTGATATGGAGATGATGAAAATGAAGAGGAGATTCTCTGAGTCTGAATACATGAGCAGAGGGAAACAATCATCCCATTCTTCATGAACAAAAGCTAAGATAGGATGATGTCATAGCACACATCAGTGGAAGATCTACTGTTAAACTGAATGGGATTATGGAAAACTTGGAAGTAGCATCTGAGAGAAGGGCTAGGAACCATGCAAAGGACCAAGCTTTGGTGCAAGAGTAGACTGGAAAGACGCTAAGTGTGTTTGAAACTCAAGAAGGTAACAAAATATTAATGAATTGGCACCAACCAGCAACAAAGAAATCCATTATTTATAGGGGAGACAAATAATTATACATGCAAGGTCTAAGAAGACATTCACACTGAAGTTTCTTAAGAGACATGAGAGCAGAGTGACTGTCTAGACACAGCCACTGCTGAAACACTGAAATCCTATGATTTGGATGAGTAGGAACAACTGGGCCATGTTGGTCAAACACAGCTTGTTCATGCAGGGAACTCCAAAAGCACATCCAGAGGAGATGGGTCTTGGTGGCACCAGGGTCCATACTGTGGACACCAGGCTGAAAACCCACGTCCTGAAACTTTTCCGAGTGGACCAGGGAGACTCCCATGTCAAAGGCTGGGATTCAGACCACTTAGGGAAAGCTACATTTGCTGTATGGATTCATACTGATTCTCGAGTAAACTCTACTTTATTTTATAAATTACTGTGTTTGCCACAGCATTCTATGGTCCCAACCAGCAGAGGCAGGCAGCTTTGAGCATCCAAGGATGCCAGCAGGAGCCAGCCCTAGCCAGGCTCTCTGGGCACAAGCTCCTTCCTCCCCAGCCCCAGGACCTCAGGAGGAGCAAATGCACTGGATTTGGGGATCAGAGGGAGCTAGGGAGAGCTGCCAGCAAACCTGCTGCTGTCACTGGTGCTGCCAGCACAGCCACCCTGCTCTGCTCCCACAACAGGCACCCCGTCCGCCTCAAATGGTGTGGGTGAGGCCAGGCTTGGTGTTTGTGCCTGGTGACTCTTCCTTCCTCTTCTCACACCCTCCCATGGGCACGCTGAGCAAACAGCAAAATCCCTCACACTGGCCATTTTCCTCTCTACTAAACCTCATCAGTCTTTAAAAAGAAAGAGACACACACACACAAATATGAGAACCCAAGTTCCCAAATTTCTGCAGGAAGATCTGATGAGTGTTTGTTTTGGTTTTCAGTGTGGTATGCATGCTCTTTGTGGAACCAGAGGGCATTTTCCCACTGAGGAAAGCATTTACTTTAAAGCCAGAAGGCCCCACATTTACTACTGCTCTCACAGTTATGAAATACTACCACATTGGAGTGGAGAGAGAAAAAATTACTATCAAGAATGAAAACCAAGTAGACACTGGCAGTTTAGGTAAAAGTCTGTTATTAATGATGCTGTGCTAGTATATTACCTTCATAAGGACTGCATGAATTTCCTTCACTTAACACTGGCCTGAAACACTGGAGGTGATTTGCTTGACATCTAAAAGTAGGTCAAAGACTCATCTCTAACCTAAATTAGATGCACAAGGACAGACTTTGCAGTGTTCCCTTACTGGGAATTGGGAGCTAGTGGACAACCACACAATGTTTTCCAAAACTCCAGCCCCTCTGGCAGCGCAGAATGAACTGCTCCATGAATAGAAGGCTGATGATGGCACGTACACTTCCATGTAAAAATGCAGGATAGGGAGAGGAAACCAGATGGGACAAACTACATACTGAAAGAAAATGGATCTGAGTATACCATGAGCACTCATATATCACATAAAGCAATCTGTAGCTGCAAGGATGAGTGTAGTTAAAGGACTTGGCACAGAGTGGATGCTATGCTGGAAATGGATGGAGAAATCAAGAGTAGTGAGCTCTTGCTGTGACTCCCACTGTGAAACAGCAGATGAGATGCTGTTATGACAAGTGCAGTCTATTGGCCATCACTACCAACCTTTCACACAGCTCATTAGGGAAAGGTCATGGGTTATTTTTATTTTAATTCCCAAGGACATACTTGGTTTGCTTCACACACTTCCACACAGGATTTCAATCTACACACCCAGATCCCTCCACTCCTATAAACACAGCCATCCATAGCGTGTATTCCTTCCTGCTCTTTACTTATAAAGCAAAACACCAAGCCATAAAAAGCCTTCTCAAACTCCAGCTGTGCCACTTTATGGAAGCATTTGAAAACTATTACTTTTAGTGAATACACTAAAGGTCTCTGGCATATTATCCCTGTTTTGAAGATTGATTTAGGAGGAGACTCTTACCACCCAGCACATCTGGAGTGGTGCTGTGCTCCAGGAGCACTAGTAGTGTCCATGGGACTGCTTGTGGAGGACAACTAAATAGCACAGGGAGACTCAAACCATGATTAGGAAGCCTACCAGGATGCTGAACCCATGGACTTTATCCTCAAACCAGTCTCAGTTGACAGTTGCCCATGCAAATTCACTGACAGTGTCCTTGGTAAGGCTTTGGTCTCCCTCTTTTAATTATTTCACTTCCTCTTCATTACACCAACCATCACTAATGCTTCCGTACTGGAGGTCCCCCTCTTGCAATAGCATGGTACTTTCCCTGTAGCCAGTTCTGGATCCGACTTTTAATATTCTGTCTAACATCTGCTTCAGGATAGTTTATCCCTTCTGCAGAGGAAATAAAAGGACAGTGTTGGCAGATGACTTGTTCAAGGTTGTGCAGTAAAGCAGTGGCAGACCTGTAGTGAGGAATTGGGACGTTCTTGATTCCTCTGCATGGCTTGTCAGGACTTTGCATTGCAAGAAAGTTTCCATGGTTGTCTTTTTTGTTGTTGTTGTTGTTAATTCCACATGAAGAGAAGAAAGGACATTCTTAATTTAAAAAATATGCATGTCTCATTGCATATCCCTCCCATAATGTTAAGAATTTGTCCTTTTATAACTAAAAAAGCCTATAGCTTGCCAAAGCAGACTCCCCAACAATTTTGCTAGCATTATAGTAAGTGGCAGCACTTTGGACTGTTGCTGGAGATAAATTCACATTGTTCAGAAACATAATGGTAGTCTGCATCTGGTTACAGTTAATTCCAGCACTGGTTTCCTCCCAGGCAACTTTCTTTCCTATTTAATGTTTGTTTAAACCTTCATTCTGTGGATGAAGTGGTTTTTTGTTAATATGATACTAATTTATTGATTTCATCACTTTTGTCATGTCTGTATTTTTCCTACTTCAAAACACTTCACATATATTGTTATGAGGAAGAAAATACATTGGCCAGAAAGTTTCTGTCCGTACATTTTCTTAATGTGCTCTGAGCTATGGCCTTAGAAGGTCACAGACAGACTTTCTTTCACCTCAAATAATGTCCTTCTCATTCTTCCCAACCTCCACAGATAACTAGGACAATACTAAATACCATTTGACACCATTAAACCCCAAAGATCCCATAAACAGCAATACATAGCAATGAAAAAAGCACAACCCCTCTAAGTATCTCAAGGCCTTCTCCAAAGCCAAAGAGATGTCTCATTTCAGAGAAAGGAAGATGAGGAGCAGAGAGATTGGGGAGGCGTGGGGGGCCAAATCATACGCTGTGAGAATTGTAGGGTAGCACACCCTACTGCTGCTCAACACACTCCTGGGGTCTCACAGTCTCCCTTCTCTATGCCCCAGAAGGTCCCAGTGAGATCAGGGTGTATCAAGGCCTAAAAAACAGCACAGGATGGATGAAACAGATCCACATATATTTTGTTCGCTTCTCAACTGCCTAAAGCATATTCCAAGGGTGTGTTCTGCCGCTCCTGCGTCTAAGATGAAGCAGGAGGGAATGATTTTTTTGCTTTAAAATGTATGAAATAGTGGAAAGCACTCCAATATTTCAAGGAGCAGAGAAATATGGCCTGCAAGTGTTCCTCTGAAGTGCAATCAGCTGCAGCATGTAGCCGCTTCCTGTGCACGAGTGTCCAAAATCCCTAGGATAATATTGATCTGGAGACCAGCTAGCAAGGCAGTGAGGACAGGCCACATCCTTGGAGAGTGTGAATCAGCATAGCAACGTGGACTTCCACAAGTTGCACAGCTTTGCCTCAGCTGATGCTGTGTCTGCTTGCAGAGGGGGCGGGGAGGAGGTGAAGGATGCTGCCCTGGGTGGGTGCTGCATGTGGATCCCCTGCCTATGGCACTTCAGGCAACGCCATGGGTGGGACCCTAGTGGTGCTGGGTGCCTCTTGGGTGTAAATTCCTTAAAAAGTGACCCTCAAGCCAAGTGCTGCTTTGCTCTTTCCTCTGCTATTTGTTTGGATGGGCACGTTGCAATAACATTTGTGATAGGAAGCCGCCGGTTGAGAAGCATGCCTTGGATGAAAGGAAGCTTATGAGTTTATGCCCTGATAACTTTGATATGCACGGTTCACACAGCCCTTGGTTTCCTTTTCTATGCATCTTAACTGATCTCCCCAGCTGGCTGGTTACACCTTCCCCTTCCCTTCAGCCTGCCTTGCAGGCAGAAGCCAGGGAGAGATTTCTCCTTCCGGTGAGCCTGGACATTTCAGATCCCATAGCAAAGACCTCAGCTACTGCCTGCTCAACCTTGGTTTCCAGGGGAAAGAAGTTGCATTTTCCACCCCAACAGCTTGGATTAGGGAATCCTGTAAGATGAGCAAAGCAATTTTGAACAGGCAGTTGTTTGCCCTAAGCCTTGGCTGTTGCTGTGGGACCGTGACACCTTGCATGGCTTGGAGAGGAATGGGGCCATAAGAGGGGCCAAGGCCATACATGTTTGTAATGTCTGTTCCTTTAATTTGTGGATGGAAATTTGCCTGTAGAGGTATGTAAGTATGCAAGTAAGGCGTGATGGCTGACAGTTTTAACCAACTGTTCAGACATTTAAGGCTTTTTTAAATCTATCATCTCCATCCCTTCAAGTGAGATACAAGCCTCTCTCTTCCTACTGTTTTCTATTCTCCTTCCCTAGGCACTCCCTCGAGGCCCTGTGTCTCAGATTTATTTCATCTATTTTTGAAGAAGAACAAGGGGCAGGTGGTGCCTGCAGAAGCTGAAAGAGAAAAGATGGACATATCTAGCACATGCCAACAAAACAAACATGAAATCTCTGGAGCCGCCCTATCCTCTGGAACACTGAGCAACTTGCCACTTTCTTCTTCTTGATGTGCTTATTTTTTTGAGCTCAAAGAATAAAGTATTGGATGTGACACAGCAGCTGCCCCAGGAAATAATTCACTCATTCCATTGCTGCAGATTTCAAGGAAAAAAAAAGAGCAGTGAAGGCAGGGAGAAAAGCCAGTTCCTTTGCAAAATATCCAGTTTCCCAGCAGCTCTAACAGCGTAAATGAGAAGAATGTTTGGGTTTGGTGTCCCTCCAATTCTCATGGTTTCACTGAGGATTTTGGAGAATGCATTTACTCCTTTGCTAACTGCAAGAACAGATTTATCCTGCAGCCATGTGCTGAATGAGTATAGAGGCCTAGAGGGAGTCTGAAAGCATAAACATTTACTTCATAAAAGAGATTCTGCAGACAGGAGGCCAGAGACAGTTGACTCTGGGTAAGCATTTTGCTCCATTGTAAAAAAATGTCCAGCAGCCAGAAGGAGACGTGCACACATTTCACACACCGGCCTTTGCCACAGTGGACAGCGATCCAGAGGGGCCCAGGAAGAGGCTGTCTCTTGACTGAGCCCAAAGTGCAGCAGTTCCAGCACTTCCATCTTCACTGCAGATTGGAAACCAGCCCCAGCTCTGCCTCTCGCAATGCACGGCTTTGCCTGGGCTTGGGGTGGGGAAATGAAAACATAGCTCCATAACCAGGGAAAACCCTGGAGCTTTGTGTCTCCCATCCAGATGCTGTAAGGAGATACAAGCTCATACTTTAGCCTTTCCCACAATAGGAATACCAATGAGGACTTGTCTCCTCTTTACCTGGCTGTTTATTTTCACAAAACTTGTAAAGAGATAATAAAGTTGCTGAGGTCTCCGCCCTCCTGACGAATTTGATTGAAATCTGCCAAATGTTGAAAGATGTTGTCAGGGACTTTCTTTCACACATATGTGAAGCAAGACCCCATGAACCTTGCTCTCTTGAGAAGCCAGGCCCAAGTGCAGCCAAAGGGAAGCATTATTCCAAGGGGAATGCTGCTGCACTGGCAGTCTGAGAGAGGCACACCAGTCACCTAGCAACCTGTAGGCATGCATGGAATTTTAGGAGTAACCTGTAGCCCACCAACTTTGGGTGGCCTGCACTGTTTTCCAATAACATGGCAGCACATCATAATTTTTCATTGCAACATCAAATCCCAACGTGGAGCAAAGGACCAAAGCAAGAGTTGCACACAAAATGAAACATCCCGTGGCAGTATCTTGCCATTGCACACTATTTATATTTTTCTTTCGAAATGAATAGTTAGGAGGTTCAGCCCTATCTGCCAGGAAAACTAAGCACAGATGAAGTCTAAAGAGGATGCAGCAAACATTTCTGCAGCATCCTCCCAGCCAGGAGCTTGCCCAGGGCCTGAACCACAGCTGGGCAGTACACCACGGGGATCACTGCACCACACGTCTCCTCGGCCAATGGCAATCCTCAAGCACAGAATCATGCTTGCAAATGAAAGCAAAATGCTGAGAAAGTTTCTGGCTTTTTTTTTTCATGCCATGGTGTAGAATTGATGGAGTTGTGCTGGGTGTAGACAATGGTTAACATCTTTGGTTTTCCCTCTCTAATGTAATTATTGCTTGACTGTTCAGACTACAGCTCCTGGCACTGAGGAAGTGTTTAGGAGCCTACCCACAGAGAACACTTTTCCTCTGCTACCTGCCAGGGTCTGACTATATGGGGACTGGGGGCACAGTGTAGCAAGTCTTTTAACTGATCACCAGTCTGATTTCCCTAAACATGTGTGGATGTATTTGATGGGCTGTTTTGAGACCTTAACCACCAATACATGTGTATTTGTAGAGGAAAGCTACCAGGTTTAAAGGCAGTAGATTTAGTTTGGGACTTTGGCCACAAGATCCTTTATAAGACCAAGACTTTCCAGCTCCCAGGTGATGAAAAACAGTGGTTGATTGCAAATATTTCTCTATCTCAACAAATTCCCAAGTCAGTTGAAGGACAGTGGCAACCTATGCACAGGATAAGGAGCTGAAGGGCTGATGAATCATCAGCATTATCATTACTTGTATACAAAACCAAGCTGTTGAATCAATGCCCTTCAGCAGCACCTTTCTCCCCTCTGGCTTTTCAGATCTCCTTAGTTTTCTGTCCAGACAAAGAAAAAAGGGTGCAAATTCCAGGCTTGATTGTAGAAAGGCTCAGGAACAACGGATGCAAATAGGAAGCAAGGGGGAAACTAATCTTCCTACATGCCTGCCGTTATCAGTGAAGATAGGCCAGCACTTCTTGAGGGCATTTCAAAAGAGAAGCTTCACAGAGGTACTCTGAACTATTCCCCCCAGGATCCTCTTTCTCTCTGCCAGGTAGCCTAAGGCTTGCCTTTGTGGAAACCTCTTCAGATCCAGTTTCTTGGGGCTGATACTGAGGTTTGCTGTCAAGCCAAGAAAATCTTCCTTCATCTGCTTCTATTCAAGCAGCCCAAACCCGCCCCAAAGGCAATGAATAGCAGCATCCTCTGTTGTAAAGGCCTAAAACCTGGATCAGCACCAATCACTTAAAGAAGGATCATCCTACTTGATGAAGCAGGCCTACAGCCCAGGGAAGTTGTGAAATCTTCATCCTTGGAGACATGCAGAATGTGCCTGAGCAAG
The DNA here is from genome assembly GCA_026261815.1 of Monarcha castaneiventris obscurior. Classification (NCBI taxonomy): domain Eukaryota; kingdom Metazoa; phylum Chordata; class Aves; order Passeriformes; family Monarchidae; genus Monarcha; species Monarcha castaneiventris. The sequence continues at coordinate 7,238,341 of JAMPIT010000472.1, forward strand.
GCCCTGAAAAACCTGATCTCCCTGTGAAGCTCTGAGCAGGAGTTTGGACAAGAGACCTCCAAAGTTTCCGTGTGTTCCACAGTGTAGACTTAAGCAAGAAGCTGCATGGAAACAGAGCACCATGTGGGACACCCTCCTCCCCACGGAGAGAGGACTAGAACAGAACAGCACAGGACAGATAGAGGTGGTATATAACTCACCTAAGGAAGGCATCAGTCAGCTACTACAGAGGTGTGTGCACTGTAAAACCTGCCCAAAGCAGAGCCCTTAACCAAACAACCCACTGCCCTCAGTGCTTTCTGCAGCCTCCGTGGCTGCTGTTGAAATGAAGGCTGCTCTCTCGGCTAACTACTGGTTCACAAGCTGTCATGTGGCCAGCAGTGAGTCTGGGGACTTAAAATAGGCTAGGATATGCAAGACCTGAAAAGAAAATGGTCCTCATGGGGCTGTCACTCTCCAACAGTTAACTCTGAAAATTATTAATTTCAGGATTCCCAGGTTTACAAGCACCAGGCTTCATGGTTATTTTCAGTCACTGCCAAAATAAAACTCAGTTTCCACATGCATACATTTTCCTCATACTCTCCCCCCTACTGGCCTCATCAACATTTTCTATCAGGAAACCCATTATTTATACTCTTCTGGCAAGGACATTATATTTCATCAGTGTTGCCAGCAATGCCAATTTCCCCTCCTTACAGTTCTATCCTAAACTGTTTTCATTTCCCTCGCCTTGTATTTCTCAGTAAACCAATAAAGCACAAATTCTGAGCCTTCCAGTTTCCCTCTTTTCCCTCCCACAATAGTCATTGATGTCTAACCACAGACGTCTGTGCTTCTTTTCAATAACTGTGCATGCAGTTGCCTATAAAATATGCACATGATGGTGTAGGGAAATTCCACACACGTTTTCTCCATCTGAAGATATACTGGTTCATACGTTACATTTATATTGGGTCTGGATCATGTCCTGCCATCATTCTGCAGGGAGAAATCCCAAGGCACTCAACAGAGGCTTTTCAAGCAGATAAATGACAGAACTTGGCCCTACAAGCGGAATATTGTATGATATATTTCCTTTTATGTTTGCCAAATTGATGTTAAGAAGGGGTTATGCACTTAGACAGTAATCATAAGTTTCAGAAATAATCAGCAGACATTTTTACTGAAACCCCAGAAAACAGAGCAATTAATCAGAATATCACTGCTTTTTCTGTGAAGCTGCAGTTGCTTTTATTTTACTGGCATTGCATCACATAGCAGTTTTTCCACCATGGGAGCTTTGAGGTCACTATTAATTTATGGGGAAAAACCTTTTTTACTCTGGGTTTTCTGAAAATACACAAACAAGCACCACTCAGACATGACATAACTGAACCAGAGATCCAAGCCCCTCTCAGGTTCCAATGTCCCCTGTGGACCCCGCCAGATGTGCTGCACCCATGGAGAATAACCAGGGAGGATGCAAGTACATTGAACAAGCTGTTCCATGGGGGCAGGTGGGCTGAAACAAAAGGCAGATAAGATTGACACTTTGATGTATGCATGCTCTGTGGAGGAGCAAAGTCAAATTAACAGCCTGAGCTCCCCAACAGCAACTGCATTGAAGGGGAATATGAATGCAGTTACCACATCTGCATCTCATTTTCCTTCAGTGTTTCCTAGTCATACTGAGTTCACCCACTGGAGAGTGACATAACAGCATGAGCTGATGGGAAAGTGTCTTGAGATCTGTTATGAGGAAAAAATATGCAGAATACACAAATACAGTAGGGACAGAGCGGGGTGAGCTGACCAAACCCTGCTTTTTCCATTTATGAAAGATGAGTGGAGGCATTTTTAGGACACCTCCTGTCTCACGCACACCTGAAACAGCAGCACTGCCAAGCCCAGTCCTTAGCCGTGCTCCTCTGTTGCAGTCCAGCATTGCTCCTGTGGGCTTGCTGTGGCACAGAGATACACACATACACCTCCTGCCGTGGTGTTAAAGTGCTAAAGGAGGTGTGTGGACCCTGTGGAGGCTCCCAAAGTGGGCACTGCACACACATCTGCACAGCACCCAGCGAGTGTCCCTGCACGGTACTGCATCAGCACAGCACTGCCACCAGCTCCTTTGGGCATCTCCTGGAAGACATCCACATAGACAAGTTCTGCGCCTTCAGGTAGGATTGAAATGGAGAGGATTGAAGCCACTTCTTTCTAAATGACTGGAGTTCAGTGCTCGTTAGATTCATGGTGATAGGTGAATTGCCTGTACTTGCTTGAGGGCATCCGTGCTATCAGGCCATAAGTCTGTGTGTGTCAAAAGTTCACAAGTGGTGACCCAATTACCTGTCTGTAGCAGCGGGGCTGTGGTATCTGGCAGGCAGATCATGCAATACCTTAGCACTTAGGTCAAGGCACTAAGCATTCTTGAATTGCATGAGATGTATCTGGTTTCCTAGAGAAGTCACGGACAAAAAATTAACTGCAACAGTGGAGGTAATCTGGGGAGTTTTAAAGATTTCTGTTGGATTTTATCGCACTCAACATTGTGTCTGCTTGAGTTGCGATTAAGAGCAAAGCTGCCACTGAGTTTGACAGGGCAGGTCCATGAAAATGTGAAGAAAACATCAAGACTTTTTTTCCTAGCCTACTTCCCCCCCCACTTAGAAGCACATTGAAAGAAACACTGCTGGATCTGAGGAAATGACAAGCTCATGGTCCCAGTGCAGGTGAGAGGGGTATTGTCTTTTCTGTCCCCTGGGGAGCCCACCAGAGCTACCTGTCTGTGTTGGGAAGAGCCCCAACAGGAACCCCGAATCCTACTCCACGTCAGCATTTCCCCTGAGCTGTGGGAAATCTCACTGTCAGATCTAACCAGTGCTTGAGCATGCTGGCCTGGGTCCACCTACACTGGGAAGCAATGTCGCTTTCAGAAAGTGACACTTCACACCATCCTCCACTACTGGCATCCTTCACCTGGCAGCTCTGGCTCTCCCAGAAAGGCAGACCATCAAGGACTTCTCCAAGAGCAGATACACGCAGTGCTGATTTGCAGCCTGCCTGTGTCACCAGCCTGCAAGTGCCACTGGTACCTTTGTTCAAATTGTGGCTGCAGACCTGCCTGCCCCCAGCATTTTGCCCTCAAGAAACAGGGTGCAGCTCTCACGGGTGGGTGGCGGGGCACACTCAGAAGTGGTGCCTGGTGCTGCATCTGAATGTGAGGTCAGGTGCAGTCTCCACTGCAGCAAGAGTCTAAGACAGTCTAAAACTCTGTCTAAAGGTTCTTTGTCGGTAGTTAAATAAAGCTGGTAGCTCTGCAGCATGCTTTTTTTTATCTCTTCATGCTTTTCTAGCTCAGTAGAGGGAGAGAGAGGTGCCACACAAAGATTATGAGTGACGGGTTGATACAATGACTAAACACCTTTGGCTTATTTTCATCGTTAGACCAACTAAGCATAGCTAGCATGTAATAAATCTGAGCTGCAATTAAAGGTCTGCAGCATTTTTACTAGATGGAAGTTTGAATTCCCAAACCTAATTCCTATTCCTAGACTTTGGTATCATTTTAGGAGTGTGATATTTTATTCTTCCCTTTTTCATCAAAGATGACAGAAACTGCGCTGGAGGCAGTGATCAGATGGCTCTCCTGCCACATGGCAGCATGAACCTCAATAGCAGCAGCAGCAGCAGCTCTGTCACTTAACGGGTCTGTAGGTTTTGATCCTGGTGGATCCAAATGCAGACTTCATCCTAAGCCTGGAGGCTGGTCTAAGCTCTGTCTGGAGCTCAGAAACTTGGTCCGTCAAATGCCAAAGTACCCCTTAGCTCCATTCCTGGTGATTAACTCAAAGGTGCAAGAGTAGCTTTTATAAGTTTTAAATCCTGATGCAAGGGAAATTAGCCATTGTTTTCCTTCAGGGTCCCAGATTCACAACTATTAGCATTCAAAAATAAAATAAAGTTATGGCCAGCTGTAAAAATACTAGCTAAAGAAGTTGCAGATGTTCCTAGGGGAGCTACTGAAATATTTTGGCACCTTTGCTCTGTCATTAAAAACAAAATGCGATAGTCGGTTAGGGCTGCAGTGTGAGTTCAAGTGGACAGCGAAAAACAGGAAAGCATTTAACAGTGCTAATAGTGAATGTGGGTTCAGCCCTACAAAAACGTTTGCAAAAGCACTGGCAGGACTCCAGCTCCCAAGCACCACGCTTTACCCTGACTGTGGCATTTAGGTCCTGGAGCATCAGTGGGTGGCTGCAGAGAAGTCAGGATTGCAGCACAAGCCTTTGCTGCACGGACTGTCCCGAGTGTGGGCTAGAGACAGCTTTAAACAAGGCTTGGCACAGCATAAGGGATCACAGCAGGCAGGTATAATGGTCTGACAAATACAAATGCTGTGGGTAAACTACCTCTATCAGCTGAACTTCTTCAACCTAGATCAAGTATCTCCACAAGACACTACCCCACTTCAAGTTAGCTCCGATTTTGGCAATGGGGACATAGCCTAAAACTCAAAGGAGACCAAGTACCTTATAAAAATACAAATAGGGGCCCCCTCAGGCACCTTTGAAATGTTTACTCCTAAGAGCAGGGTCTAGGCCATTGCGCATTTTGCAGAAAAGCGTAAATTGCTCTGCCTTAGGCCAGCCAGGAGGAAGCTTCATTCCAAGACTGAATAGTTCCCACCTCCAAATTCTTTCATCCTTCTTTGCCTGACTCTTTCTGGCTCATCTCTGGTTTTCCTCTTCTTTCCAGATGCTGTGGGGAAACTCTAAGGACTGAAGGATTCTGCCCTAATTCACCCCGGGGGAAAGAAACAAGATACATAGCCAAGTTGGTGAGGAAGACGCAATCAAAGCGAGTCATATGGCCCAGAGATAAGGAGGTGAGTGAATCAGTCACTATGTGACAAGGTAGCACTAGGAAAAAAATGGGACTTACCCATTCATAAAAGCCTGCCTTGGAGAAGGAGGCAGAGCCAAGAAGCAGCAGCTGGTCCACTGCACACTATCACCTTACTGGAGAAGGGGGAACTCGTGCAATGCTTTATGCAGAAGGTCCAGGTAGCAATATACACATGAACTGTGACCACAGAAATAGCTGTAGGAGCTGTCTTGTGCTACCACTCACTGACATTCCCCAAGTTAACAGCTGGGCTGACATTAATTAGAAACCTTTTTCCCCTTTTCTAATCTCTAATAGGTCATCTAATCCATGCCAACTGAACTGCAGGGTTTTTCAGAAAAACAGATTGTCAAAAGCTCTTTCGTCTACTGGAGAGGTTTGAATAATTGGACATTTCTACTGGAAAATTAATCTCTGATCTAATAGACATCACATAGCTGAGATTTTCCTCAGTGTTCATTTCTGCCCAGACAACTGAGCACCATGCTGTATTCTCCACAAACAAAATGTCCATCCAAGAAAAAGAGGTTACTGCACTCAGTACAGTACTCAGAATCTTGATATGCCACCAACTATGCATGACAAATGCTGGAGAGGAGCAAAGCCTACAGGAAGAAGAGTGTGCGTGCTCTGGAGAAGCAGAAGGGTCCCAGCCCATAATATTTAAGCCCAGTTCTGAACTTTCTCAGCATTTCTGCCTTTTTGGATGGGAGTTTGGGTCTGTGTGCATTTCTGTGAAGGAGACAAAGAGGAAGGGAGGGAGCCTTTTCTTTGTTCCCTAACAACTTCTCAGCCTGTCTCAGGCTCACACACCAACATCTAACAAGCAAAGACAAACAACATCACAGCTCCACAATGCTTAAGCTTGATTGAATGACGACAATTCCACGTTAAAATAAAAAAGAACATCAGAGCTTTCCACAGCTGCATCAACATTATCTATTAAAAAAAGCATGACACTACATGAAGCTTTGGCAGTGCAAGCCAAGAACCTAAATCAGTCATGGTTTGGAACGAGGCCATTGCTGAATTCCCGTGTAAAGCGATGCTGCCATATTGCTTACTTTCCACTGAGGTTTTCCACAAATTAACAGCTGTAGCAGACTCCCAGAAAACAGCAACTCTTTCCAAGTCTTTCTTCTCTGAAAATGTTGTTTCTTCACTTTATTCTTCCCCATATGGAAGGGGAGAGGAGGGTAAAAAAAAACTCAACAACTCTATGAAACAAACCCAAAAAACCCCAGACAGACTGTGAGAAAAATTAATCGCAAAGATTGCCTGGAAAGAGAGCGGTTATCTGTAAAATTAAACCAGTGGTGGGCCCAATTTTTCTTTTCATTATACCAGCATGGTGGGATTGAGAATCAAACCCAGGAAAAATATTTCTGGAGCAGCCCTTCTGATTTATGATCATTTCAGCCACTCTGACAAGATCAGAAAACTGCTGGATTCTTTCCAGTTGAGCACCACCAAAGGCCAAATCATTCCTATTTAGGGAAAAACAAAACTTCCCTCTGGTTCAGCGAGAATAGTGTTTGGCACCAAGCACAGAGAAAACTGCCTCATTTCAGCTGGCTTGCTGAAGTGCAGCTGAGATGGAAAGGTGATATCAGGCTGGTGTGGGTGGCTTCAGATCATACTCTTTCCTCCTGATTGCATCTTGGACATCACTAGGTCCCACACAGGGTGATGCAGAGGGATTCATTATAAGTGACAAAAAAACCTCTTAAAGCAAAAGTTACTTGATTTCTAGCATGCACAGATGGCTGTTGACTCACTTGTGAGAGGAGTGATGGAACTAGCAGTCTGGCAGAAGCACTGGGACTCTCAGCATTAGAAACATGGATTCACATGGATTCACAGAGCTGGTTGAGTTCTGAAGATCTGTGAGCTATGGTGTAGTAAAAGGCAATCCTTGTGCCTAGAGAAGGGGCTTTCCAGCTGGTGGAGCCCTGGGTTTTGCCTCCTTGTGCCTACCAGCCTGATGCAAAGATGTGGGTTGCCATGGGTACGTGGGTGTGCCAGCTGAAAGCAACGTGGGCTGCTTTACCAGAGCATCAATGTAAGGCCATGCAGGGCACCTGGCACCGTGCCCTTCAGAGCCTCCTGAGCCCAGGGTCACCTCCGTGCAGCTATGCTACAGACACTTCAAAACCTCTGCCAAATGCAAGTCTTTTCTGGGGAGGGCTGGGAGGTTGACAGCACCATGAGCTATCATGAAGAGAAGTTAGAACCTTGGAAAGTCAGCTGAGATGAGCCTGCACCACTGGTTGTTGCTGTTACTGACTCCTAGGTGACTTACCCTGTGTGTCAGAGGCAGTGGCAGCCCCAAGCCCGAGGGCTGTCACAGGACTGTGCTGTCTCCCCTTCCCCATCTGCTGCTGGCGTGCCCTGCAGGTCACAGGAGCCGCTCATTGCAGTCAGGGAACAGCTACTGCAAAGCCAAACTTCCTAATTCCAGCCAAACTTCCTAATTCCAGCTAGCGTAGGATGTGATCACCTCGGGTCAAATGACAAACTGCACCACGTGGTGACTCTCCCAAGTGCACTGCTGTCTGGGGAGGGACCTCATCTTGCTGCGAGTCCCCTGCCCTGAGAAGTCCTTCTTGTCCCCGTTCTGCTCAGTTTGGGATCTGAAGGCTTGCACGTTATACTTCTGATGTAGACCATGTACAAAAGGTTCTCTATTCAGGGAAATTTCTCTTCAGATAATTTCTTTCCAAAGTATGAAATGAATCAGCCCACTGCAGCACAGGATGCTGCTTCACCTTCAAGTTCAGAAGCTTCTGCAGTCCAGGTTGCTATTGACACAGTTGCCCAGATTTTGATGTCCATCTCACACCTCTGTGATCCCACTGTATTAGCCAGGTCTCATGTGATCAGTGCTCACTTCATACAACAAGCTCAAAAAATAAATATACCTATCTTATCTTATCTTTCAAGTATAGTCACTGACTATGAGTTCCCCAAAAAAACAAAAAAAAAAACCCACCAAACCTACAAGTAACACTGGAGAACAAAGGTCCTGATCATTTCTCCTGACCCAAATTTAACGAAACCATTAAAATATCCATTTACTAGTGAGGGGTTCTGTCCTCAGTGCACTCCCGAGCCTCAGAGATGTTCTGTCATACTGTTCACTAATTGTTTTCAGTGTTTGATGTGAGTATTTTTGGCAGTGAGTTTGTCATGAATTGACACTTATTTTGTCAACCTATCTTCAGCAAAACTGCACACCCTCCCTCCTCGTAGACCTGTCAGAAACATAAAGATTACTCATTGCATATTTCTAAGAAGCTCCTGAAGCCAGCACTTGGAGTTTGCATAACAACCATTGTCGACAATCCACCTACAGCAGCTTAAAAATACAGATTTGAATGGGTGAAGAGAGGCCGGGAGTTCTCAGAAGGACGAGTCAGATTCAGGATTTTATTAATAGAACCGGAGGTGTTCTCATGAAGGCAAAAAAAACTCCCCAAAACCCACTCTCTTGTTATCTTAGCTGTCATCAGCAGTCACCTTTTCAAAAACAGGCAGGCGAGATGCAGAGTATTCCTGTAGATGAGCAAACAGAAAGCTGCTGCAGAAAAACACTGAGAGCAAGATGGAGAGCAGCAAGCACCACGGATCATCTCCCAGCTCCTCCTTGGGAAGTGCTGGGTGTGCAGCTGCCTGCTTCATGTCCTCTGGCCTTGCTGACTTCATTTACTTTTTTTTTTAGTCTGGTGCCACACATTTCACCCATGGAGGGTTAAATGCCAAACAAAGGGAACCCACCAGAAAAACACTCACAAAGCTGTTTGTGGCATGAGCTCCAGCACTCCTTCCAGCAAAATAAAGCAATTATATTAATTGGAGTGCACAATAGGCACTCACCAAAATAGCAGATGTATTAATGCAGATCAGCAATGGCTGTTGGTGAGGGCAGGAGGAGCAGGGCACAGGACAGAGGGGATGATGGATGGCTGGCTGCGTTCCCGCCTTGCTGCCACAGCAGCGCCCTGCCCAGCCCTGCCTCCAGGGCTCAGGAAGGGGCAGCGCAGAACCCTGGCCACCTCTAACCCAGGGCTTGCTCCTGGAGGGTAACAAGGTGCGGCACAGCAGAGAAGTTGCTGCCCTGCCTGAAGGGTCTCCCATGCGCTTGTGCCACCTTCTCCCAGGTTTTGGGGGAAAGGAGGGACATTGGAGGTGGTCATGAGAGTGAGAGGCATGGGCAGGAGAGCCCAGAGAAAAACAGCGACATCAGAGGCATCATCCAGCCACGTTAAAAGCTCTGCTCCAAAAAACCATCAACACTCAGTCTTTTCTGAGCCAAATCCCCAGCCTGTTAGGTTCACCATTAACAACAATCCCTGCAACTTTCTTAGCCTCGCTGTTTACACAAGCTCGAGCTTTCATACATAAAACTCTTAAATGAAAACATTAAAGAGCAGCTGGCGCCTCTTGGAAAACTCATAAAAAGTCTGTTTCCAAACAGTGTCGCTTCTATACCATAAATTTCTATATTTCTCACTCCCCTCATTCCTTATTTCCAAAGACATTTGCATGAAAACAGGAACTTTGTTTATTAAAGAGTTCATCTGCTCCTGCTGTTAATTTCCCACCTGAAGCCAGAATCCCCCGGGTATGACATCATTAGCACAGCTCTGGAAATGATCATGAAGTCACAAACAGCGGGTTAGGGCTCCACTCAGAGAATAAACAGTGAGAAGACAGAACCTCCGCCACTGCCAAACCCCAGATCCTTATCCAGTTTTTCCTGGAGCAACATCCCATTGACTTCAGTGGGACATTGACTAAAATAAGGCTGTCAGCAATTCCTGTTTCAGCCATTCCTCCCTTCCTGTTCCTGCCTCCAGGGCATCAGGGACTTGCCCTGTGCAGCAGCTCTGGGACAGGAGAAGCCCTGCCCTGGCATGATGCTGGTCCTCCCAGTGCCACATCCTCACATTGCTCCCTGCAAGCAGGGGCAGTCCGAGGCGGACACCACCTCGTCCCTATATCAGTTCCTATGAGTGTCTCCCTTTCCAAATACGCACCATGATATGTCCTGCTTGCATGAAGGCCATCATGTGGGGACCTCATGCAGCCCAGGAGAGCAGCTGCTGGGATGCAGGAGACCAGAAGGGAGTGCACATGAGGCTGGCTGTGGGGGAGTGAGGCTGCCCCACGCACAGCCATAGACAGGAACAGCTGTCTAACAGTGCTGGAGACTGGGGATGACTAAGGGCACATGAAGATCGAGGATAAAGACCTTTACAGGGAGACCTATAGGAGGGAGAGATACGTTTCATGTGCAGAGGCAGAAAAAAGAAACACAGGAGCTAAAATGTCTCCTTGTGTGAGGATGGGAAGACAAAGTAATGATGTCTTTTATTAGAACAGATCCAGCAACACTAATCAAATCTGCATTTTCACCTCCTGCTCCATGAAAAGCACAAGAAAATGACTGTGAGCTTAGAGAGCTTCATTAAATCTCTTTTCACATATACAATCTCTGACACAGTTGAAGCCCTTCCCTCCCATCACCAGGCAAGCACAGCTAATATGTAATTGCTCAGGCCAAACCCTGCCCGTTTTTAATCTGATACCTATGCAAGCAAGTGGTGTTATTTGTCATGTGATGGCTCTCTGCATGAAGCATGACGTATTTGTGATGGGTCTCTGCATGAGTGCCACAATGCTGGGTTGCTGCAGCAGCAAATATAATCTGGCTCCACACGAGCAGCACGCTCCATCCAGCAGCCTGTGGTAAGCAGGCTGCTTGTCTCCCTGCCTCCCCACCCTGGGCCTCGCCAGCAGCTAGTCTGGGCTGCTCAATACTGCTGTTATGGAGCAGACACCTGAGCACAGATGTCTGAAAATCGACATACCTGTGAGAGTGGGATGTGGCTGAGCGGGACAGAAACAGTCTGGTTTGAAACAAGGTTATTAATATTGCATGGGGAAGGTGGAGGCAGAATATGGGATTGATCAGATAGGGTCCTTAAAGTATTTCTTCAGTTCACCTCGTACTTTGAGCTTTAAAACCTTTGCATACATATTGCTACATCTTTATTCAGTGCTGGTGCTGGGATCCTGAACAACGTTTCAGAAATATTGACTATTTGTTGAATATGAGCAGGCAATATTTGGTGTAGCAGAGGGGAAAGAAAAAAAACTATACGTATTTACTCTTGCAAATAAAACCTAAATTCTTCCCTCAGTGAAATCACTGTGATTTGATTGATCACCACAAAGCTGCTGCATGGTGGCAGCGCTCTGTTTTCATGACCTGATTTGGGCTTGGCTGCTGGGAGTCACTGTCTGGGGGAGAGTGAGCCAACGAGCGCTCCGGGTGCATGGCATGGCACGACCACCACATGCCTCTCCTCCCTCGGGTCTGCCACCAGCTCCTGCTCCCCCCAGCTCCCTCCAGAACAGCCCATAGGCACCACAGCCTCCCATTTCCTTCAGTTTGGTCCATTGTTATAGCAAGTCCAAGTGTTTTCCTTGGCATGGGCCTGTAGTCCCATAGCACTGTACTTCCTCCACACCAAATAAGTGTTATTTAACAGCTCTGATTATTTTGGAGAGTGGTGCAGCCTCTTTATTTGAAAAAAGGAGAATATATTGAAACTGATTGTGTTGGCTGCTTGTGCCTATTTTTTCTGGATGGTCCTTATTCTCTTTGTATAAAATGTGGGATGCAGACCCAGGCAACTTTTCAAGAAGGGCAGAGTGCCACTATCACATGTGCCTTGTTTAAAGGAGTTGTCACCTCTGTCAAGATAAGCATGCAAAAAAGGGAAATGCAGGCACACTGGGAAGAGGTGTCCAGTCTCTGCTCTTGGTCACCCCAGTACACACCCAACTGAGTCAATAAGAATTTGGTCCAAAGCAAGCAACAACAGGAAGAGCTGATAAAGCTCCTCTGGGTGCTGTTATTTATCCCCTTAGCAGGTGTGCTGATAGCATAACTCTAACCTGTCAAAGAAGGGCTGCCTTCATTTCTTGATGTGGATACAGGCAGACAAAGAGTAAATATTTCAGTGCAACTGAAAGTGTCTCTGACTCATCATATCATCATCATTTTTCTGGAAGCCACTGGCTTCATTCTCTTTCCTCAGCCCTTCCCTTAGGACAGTTTACTCAAGGAGCTCTGCATTTTCTCAGAAAATCCCTAATGTTCTCTTTGAGAGTCAGTATTGTTAATTTTAAAGAGCAATCAGGAGACAAGCCCTCCCTTGCTCTGCCTTCCAACCCTTGTTTTACCATTTCCTTACTTTCAAGTTCCAGTGTAACAAATGTTCAAGGTCTTCCTCCCACCTGCTTCTCCAAGGCAGTTTTAAATTAGCCATGATTTCCTTCTCTCCTCAGCTTCTCATTTTTTCCGAAGTCTGTACTATCAAATCCTAACGCCCTCCTTTCCTCTTTGTTATTTGAGGCAGCCCCGCTTCGTGCTGCTCATTCATGAGGACACTTCCACCCACTCCACTGAGCCAATATTCCCCACCTCTGCTCTGCACAAATCCTTTCAACCCCACATTAGTCTAGCTCTGACTTCCAGCAGCTGCTTTTTATTTCAGAGTGGGGGGGGGTTTTATGGTTTGTTTGTTTTGTTGTTGTTGTTTGTTTGGGGTTTTTTGTTTGCATATGTGTGTGTGTCTGTTTTATGAGTAGCCCTTCACACTGCAGGGCTGCAGAGTCTTTCTAGTGTTAATACTTTCTTGGGAGGAGGGCAGATCATGGCAACAGAAGTGAAGGTTGTTTGCTGGAAAGATCTTTTGTTCTCTTGAGTATGAAAAAAAATTATTGCTGCTAACTTCAAGTGGGCCCACCCTTTGCTCCAGGCATCTTTACAGCCATGAAAATTACAATATCCCTGGTATTAACAGCAAGAAATTGCGATGGCTCACTCCACTACAGTACTGCTCCTGCAGTACTCCCAATAACAACTGAAACTTCAAATCAAATTGAGAAGCTTCCTCCGCAGCCAATGCCTCGAGCAATCTTCCCCTGAGGAATGTGGGGCCACAGGGCATGTCTGGAGAGGTAGTGAACCTCTGGGCTGCTGGAGTCCGTGGGGAAATTAGTCCCAGACCAGCATTTTTTTTTTTTTTTTTCAATGAGGCTGGTGAAACACTGGAATGTGTTACCCAGAGCAGTTGTGGATGCCCCATCCCTGGAAACATCTAAGGTCAGGTTGGACAGGACTCTGGGCAACCTGATGTAGATGAAGATAGCCCTGCTCATTGCAGGGGGTTGAACTAGATGATCTTTGAATGTCCTTTCCAACCCAAACTATTCTATGATTCTACGAAATCTGGCAAGCATCCCCATGGGTAGTCCAAATGTACAAGGAGAGCGACCCATGGAGAGCTGGCACAGGCCAAACAAATTCCCATATTCCCATAAGATGAATGGGAGGGCTGGTCAACCAGGCCACAGGCACACCCCACCACAGCTCTGCTGGTGTGACACTGGCCAAAGCTACCTCCAGAAAGCAGCTTGGGCTGGAGCAGTCCCCCAGTGCTGGGGCAGGTGCTGGGCTCACTCATGGCTTTTCTTCTCCTGGCCTAGATGTGGTTTCATCAGTCTGACAATGTCATCTTACCCCAGCCTCATGGCTTCTCTCCCGCTTCCCTGAACTGCCCTGCATCACCACCACAGAGGCCCATGGATGTCTCCCACCTCCTGCTCCCTCTCATTTCTCTGGGCTTTCATTCTCCAGACTCTTCTCAGCTCCTCACTTTATTTCTTCCGTTCCCACACAAGGATCCAGGAGCCATAAATGGATCAAGCTGTGGCAAGATCTAAAACCGTCCCATCTTTTAAAAGCTAGAAGTACCCTGCAATCTGTGAGAACTAGCCAGTCCAGCCACAACAGTGGCATATCCAGATCTGGGATATAAGGGTTAAACTTGCCTGGCTTCTAAAATCCCATAATACTTGTGTGCACAGAGCTGTTACACTGCAATTTACTCTAAATTGATACTCCATTTATCTGTCCATAGCCTTGGCATCTTGCTGCCCCTCCACTCCTAAATCACCCTTCTTAGACTCTCCTTATTTAATTTTCCAGCTCTTCAAGCAAACTCTTCCTCTAACGGTCCCTGCATACCTTTGAGTCTTCACCTTTAAAAATGCTGCCCCTGTTCCACTTCCCATGCAAACATGTTAAGGCATGGAGCTGAAATGTCATGCCAGAAAAAGCAACCCAGGTTGTTTTGGTACATGCAGCGGTCAGAATGCCCTGCTGGAGAGCCTACCAACATGTAACTAATATCCTGAGTTTCAGAGCCAGACGGGTCCTATTCCTTCTCTTGTCCAAACCACAGAGACGAGAACATCCAGCCTCTCCAACATCTCACAAATCCTGGGATCGACGTGGAGATACAGAGAGGGAAAAGCCAAAAAGCCACCAAGCTGCCCAGCGATGCTGGCATTATGATCTGGGACCTTCTTATGCTTGTAGAAGCAGTCATGACCCTACTGGAGTGGGCAGGCTTTGATGTTTGACTGAAGGTATCTTACCTAGACTTCCCTCTCAAACATACTGATGAGTTTGACCCACTTCTGCTGAGATAAAGAAATCAGAGGAAAGTCTGGGGAAAAAAAAATCTGAACAGAGTAAAAAGAGACATTTACATACAAGGAATAGCTGTAACACCACAAACCCATTCTTTTTTCTCTGCTAGCCTGCCACACCACTTTGAAAAATCCTTCTCACTCTTCAGGCTTTAGTTCTGTGGGTCAGGGGAGCAAAGGCATGCAGCACTGCATGTTAAATATCCTCTGATGCTCCAGTGGTGACAGCACATTTCAAACCTATGGTGTGAAAGGCCCTCTCAGAAACCAAGGAAGCCCTTGCTTTGCTGAGCTTCTTCACGAACACCAGAATCAGCAGAGAAACACATCTGCCTAGGGCTGGCATCTTTGATTTACTGATTTATTTTGACTGTGTTGTTCCTCTGGCACATCTACTCTCCCCTCCAAGGACACAAGACCTTTGCACTTTTCTGATGACTTCATCCTTTGTACTCCACTCCCACAAGCTATAGGTCAGGGATCAGATGACGGACTTGACCCAAACTGGCTGACAAAGGCTTCTCATCTGCTTGGCATGGCATTCAGAGAAATCGATTCACTGAGGTGTCAATGCTGCATTGCATTTAGCAGCAGTTCTAGGCATGCCATGAAAGGCACCATCACATCAGTGGGCTTATTGACCCATTCCGTAGAAACTCCAGTACTGAGCATCCCTCTCAGCTCCCCACCATCTGAGGGCAAACTTTCCTGCAACCATGTGTGTTATACTGAGTATAAAGAATAAAAGGTTCAAATTTGCAGAGTTGCCTTCCCAACATTTTCACAGGCACCCCTGATGTTCCTTCTGAATGAGAGGAATGCCATGTCTTCCCAATATCAATGGATATTTCATCCTTTTTGCTGTGCAAGTTAGGTGTTCAAGGAGGTACTGGCTATCACGGAGACAGGAGCAGGTACAAATAGAAATGTGCCACTGCTGTTCTTAGAAGACAAAACACAAGGAAAAAGCGTCCTCAGATGAAGTCACCTTTCCTCCAGGTCCTGTCATCTTCAGCACACAGGTCAGGCCTGGATTTTCTTTCTAATCTTGCTCCATCTTGCCACTGAACCAGATTTTATTCCCCCACAAAGTCCATCCACATCATCTCATTACCAATACTTCCCTGAGCATCTATGTTCTCCATTTTCCTTCTCAAGTCCTTATGAACTCATTTAGCACTTTTACTGATTTGCCTTGTTAATAATTGCCTACTCCTCTATTCTTTCTCGCTTTTTTCCAGGCAGAAGGAGGGAACATGCCTTCCCAGAACTGGCAGCCCTGTCCAGGAGTGCGTCTCATCAGTGGGCAAGTGTTAATGCCCTGCTGGTGTCCTTGCCCCTCTACCCTCAAACTGCCGTAGCGGTAACATAAATTTTCTCAATTCCTACAATTTGCAAAAGATTGTGCTCCAGTTTGTTTTTGTTTTTTTTTCACCAGCTGCCCAGTGTGGTAAAATTAAAGATCCATTTATGATAGATGACAGTAGATCAACAGTGTTTAAATGGAAGTCTACATATATTTTTGCCAATGGTGCCTGAATAAAACAGGGACTCCAACAAGGCTAGACATAGTTTGGCTAAGGATCAGACCAAAGATATCAGAACTTTTTGAGTGCTTTGAATGTTTTAAGGTACATCCATCACTAACTGAGGACAGTTAGTTCGTTTCTTGAGATAGATTTGAAGTAATTTGCAAAAGCAAGCATGAAAACTGAAAGCACCATGGAAATGTGCTCTGCATGGTTACACTACGCTGACTGTGGAAGGAATTCAGCACAGATGAGGGAATATATATTATGTGTGTGTATATATATATATATATATGTATATATATATACACATACATGTAAAATTCAGTTTGGAGATGGCTGGCTAGTTCCAGCTCAGCTGTGGTGCCCCAAAATGCCCCATTCTGCAGCCTTCTGAAATGACAGGCTGTCTGTTATGAAAATCACTTTGAACTTTCATATTTCTAGTCCAGAGCCTCCCTCTATAATTCTTGTATGTGTTAACTGCTTTTGCATATCATAACTGTTTTCAAAGCCGAGTCACACATTCAGCATATCTTCACATCATAGTTTCACTATGCAAATTGCCTGCACCCCTCTCTTCTAGGTACTGTATTTGATGCATCCCACTGCCTTTTTACCTCATGGGGGTCCCTGTCAGGGCTTGCCTCCCAGCTCCAGGAGCATAACTGAACATCAGCCCATCCAACTAAACAGGCTGCTCACATGGAGAAATGCCTCACAGTTTGAGATGGAGCCTTGTCAGGTTGCTGGATAAAAAAAGCCCTACATTCATTTCTCTCGCTCGCAGGCTCGCTGCTTAGTCAGCTGTTACTCCGCCACATAAAACCTTTGCTAAAAGAGCTGTGGTAGAAAATAGCTGATCAGTAAGTCTGAAGTGTCAGAGCTGTCTGGGTAGGTGGAGGCACTAACAGGAAGGCAGGAAACCCAGTCTGTAAGCTTCGGGCTGGGAGAGAGGAAACCGTTTCCATTCAGTACAGAGATTGCAGGGCAACACTGATGGGAGGGCTCAGGCTGAGCCAAAAAGCCATTTTTTTCTCCTCTGGTTTAATGATTCCTGGTTGCTGGAACTTGGCACCCCAGGGAGGAAGCGTGGGCCAGCCTACGCTGAATGCTGCTCCTTGCTCCTACCCTTGCAGCCGCAGGGAGGGGAGGCAGAGGATCCATAAATGTATTTCACACAAGTGTGTGTGAAATAACCCACATAAATCACCCTGTGAGACTTATTTTAACTGCCTGCTACCTGTAACACCAGCCACAATTAGCACACCAACTTATTTACATGTCATAAATCCGTGGCTCACAAAGACCTGTTGTACTGACTTTTCACCACAAACCTGCAAGCTTTGGTAAATTCGTTAAATCAGACTCACCCCTTTCTTATAAAGGGTTTCAACCAGCTCACAGCAGCATAAAGGTAAATCACACAAGGGCTGCCTTGTCCTTCCAGACTCCAATCACAGCTCTAGCATTCACCCCTTTGCAATTCCAAATCCTGATTAGATCTGGGAATAGATCCTGCACATGGATCTAAGCGTGGGGAAAACAATGCATCAAAGATCTGGAGTTCACCAAACCCCTCAGAGCCCCACCGACATCTCCCAGCCTGGCAGCTGTTCCAAGGCAGCTTTCAGTTTTAATCACAAATTATTCTCCTGACAGCCGACAGTAAAATTAAAGCAAGCATCACAAGACAAAGCGGCTTGACTTTGGTTTACAGATTCCATGCAAGATCCTTCGGGGGTTCTAGTTTGATTCCAGGAAGAGCAAACCAGCCCCCCAAATGCAGCAGCAGTGCCCAGGAGCAGCCCGAGGCAGCGGCGCTGTTGGCTCCTCGTACCCTGTGGTATCTGACAGCAGTTCCCACACGTGTGGCACCTCTGGCCGGCCCCACCGGTGGGTTACACTTTGCTGTGCCCAGTACACGCTGCTATGGATGGCACTGCACGTCCTCCATTCCTCCTCCTCCTCACTGACCAAGCCCAGCAGGGAAATGCATCTCTTACAAGCAGCAGGAACCAGACTCTCTCATACCAGGCGTGCGTTGTGTGAGGGAAATCAAAAGCAAGTTATGTTTGAGCCTGCAGCACCCACACGGCTTGACCAAGCCATAAAAGCGCAGCTGTGTCAGTACAGAGACACCCAGAAATGTCCACTTGCTCCTGTGTGTGCAGGCACGTGCTTGCAGCGTGGTCTGACGCTGCCTGGCACACTGAAGCCTCACTGCAAATCAGGGATGAGGCACTATTTTTCAGTTTCCCAACTGCAAACTAAGGATTTACCCATCCCTCCATCCCTCCCACAGAGGTCTTGTGAGGATAAAATGAGTTATTTGAACATTTTGAAGGCTGGAAGTGCTAAGAGCCAGACGGGAGGGAGTGGTCCAGAGAAGCAAGGAAGCAGAGCGTACATTCAGTGGAGGAGTTGTTCCAGCTAATGCACAGAGAGCTCTCTTGCTCCCTGAAAAGCCACTCCAGACAATGCCTAACAGAGTGCACATATTGCAGAGCCTCATGTATTCCGTTTTCCTGGAAAAGCACAGAGCAGCGATGGTTTCGGGCTCTGCCTGGGCTCTGACCGCTTGGAGCACCACACCACCTCCAACACGTATCCATTAGCAGAATTTAGGTCCCATTTTGCTCATTCCTTTTCCTGCTCTATTACTGATGGCTTCCAAGGGCAGATGTTTCCACATCCCTCTTCCCCAAAAAAAGGCAGGAGTGTTCCTTGTCCTTCATGGGACTGACTGTACATCACAATTTATTATCTTTAGTCAATGGGGCAGAGGGCAGCCAACCCAAATGGCACCATCATATCAGCAGGCAAAACCCCCTAAGAAGTGCAGCAATTCATTTATCTCACCAGCACCATACTGCCAAAGGGGATGGTAGGAAGAAAATGATCAGTGGGCACCCACCAAACCCACCAAACCCACCAGCATGTGGAGATCCAAATACAGAGCACTCTTGAACTCAGCATGGCAGGCCAGTGGCTGGGAGCAGCGAGAGGGATGGATTTTCACACCCTTGTTCACTGCTGGCTGAATGATTCCCTATCACACATGGCCATGATCTCCACACAAGTGAGAGAAGGGAAAAAATCTATGTACTGCAGCCAGAAAATAACCTGTAGTTGAAATCATGCTACCTTTTAGCTAAGGAAGGTGTTAACAACAAGCACGATTGAACAGAAGAAGCAAAAAGGGATGTTCTGGACACTCCAGGAAGCTTTCCATCTCTTTCCTAAGGAGAGCAGGGCAGAAAGGCTGCAGGGTGGACCACCAGTATACTGGCATTTCTCCCACTAATTGAAGTTTCCATTCACATAAAACTATCCCATGCTAATACATTGCACTTTCATTAAAATCACGTCACTTCAATTCTTTATATTTTTATTATGGAATATAAATTACACTGTCCAAACAAAAAAAAAAAAGAAGAGGCATTATAAAAAGAAATTCTGAAATTAAGTGCTCCATTCTAACTAGAGAAAAAGGGAACGCTTTGAACAAAATAATTTGGCCTGTATATTTCTCTAAACAAAACTGTGTCACAACAAATGCAATCCTACAAAGACCATTTGTATTAATAAAATGGTATTTTTGCAATAAAAAAGATTGCTGGCAAAGTGTTCAGCTGGGTTTATTAGTGTCATTAAGAATCCTCCCACATTCTCTTATTTTTCAGCAGCTAGCAAGGAGGTATGTTCAGAATTTCATTATTTGAAAATGAGGCAATAGATAAAATAAAAAATAAAGAGCAATTTGTACTCCTATAATGGCTTCCTCTCCAAAGCTTCACAGCAGTTTACAAAAAACTCTGTGATTTAACCTCCTCTCTTGCAATGTAGCTATTCCCCCTTTTTATGGCTGGGAAAAATATCTCTTGAGAGAGCCTCTGTTCATTTCAAACATCTGTATTCTGAGTGCCAAGAGCATGATTTACCACAGCTTATTGTGCTCCAAATCAGTGTCTAGGATAGGTACGCAGTATTTCTAGCAAAAAAGACCACAGGCATCTCTCATCAGCTATCCCAGACTCCTGGAATCTGCTACAGAGCTGGAGTGAATTTGGGACAGCAGGAAACTCAACCTCTGTTCCTTAGCTCTGGGCTTCTTCTCAATTTCCAGGCTCCAGGGCACAAGAGGCACTGCCTTTCACCTTGTTCTAGCCTTCTCCAAAAACACACGGGATATTTCAAATGTTTTGTTAGGCAGGAATAAGCTCTCTGCAGATACACTGACTGGCTCAATTCTCTTTTGTCCGTTTTACAGCCCCTGCATTCCTGTTGGGCGACATTTAAAGACGCGAAAGAATTCCCGGCATTTAAAAAACTTCTTATTTTTAATGTTTTCTGGTGCCAAAACTGACAGACGTCTGTGCACGTATGGAAAAGGCAGGAAAGCAGGGCTGTTTCTGGGGAAGAAACGCTTCTTTCATTTCCTTCCCTCTTCAACATCGGCTGATATTAATTTTAAACCTGGCTGGCACTCCACAGTAAGGAGAGTGAAAGATCTTGTTCTTTCATCCAAAAAAGTATCAAATAGGTGTAGCCGCAATTTTAAAGCAACCCCGCCAAGCCATTAAGTTCCCAAAACGACGATGGCTTTCCTGGCAGCACGGGGTTCGCCATATCAGATGCAGCAGACTACCAGATCACAAAGCCTTACTGCTTCGCTCTAGCCATGACCCATATTTCATCCTGTGCTTCAGAGGAAGATGAAAGGCCTTCATAATGCATCCTAAACATTACCATATGGAAAAATCTTGCAGCATTTTAAAAGGATAAGCAAATAGGGTCCTATAGAACTACTAGGACACTATAGCATTCATTTCTAAAATCCCAGTGGGACAATTATAATGTCTCTAATTTTCTGGAGCTAGGAAGTGTCTTCCTGATATATTCTATAGGCAGTGGTGATGAGAGCTTTTCATCACAATAAGCACAGGACAGAATGCAAAAATATCCTGATGCCCAAACCTGTGAAAAATCAAATTCCTGAACTCTACTGTTTTTAATGCAGGTAGGCCAGGATTCAATCTGTACCTTTAAAATTGTATAATGACAGTAACTCAGTAACTATAAAGACTCAGAACCAGCACGAGGACCAGCGAAGCCATTAATAATAGTAATAAATGTGGTTCTACGTGAGGAAAACAGCCAAGGAATTAAAAAAAAAAAAAAAAAAAAAAAAAAAAGCTATTTTAGACTGTCCTCTGTAAAATTCCCACTGCATTTGTACAATTCAGCAGCAATTAAGGAGCAATTCCCTGTCTCAAAAAAGAGGCTGCAATCCACCCTGTGTTATCAGATGTTGCCTAGGAGGTCAGGAATGCTCCAAATGGTGCTGCTTCTCCCGGGCTCTCCTTGCCCTTGGGGCACAGGCAGCAGCCTGGCGGCGGGAGCCGCTCTCCGCCTCGCAGCCGCGGGGCAGGGACTGCCCGAGCACCCCTTGCTCCAGGTGGGATAAGGAAAGTCCCCGTCGCTGCCAGGCTGCGCAGGGAGAGCAGGAGGAGGAAGAGCAGGGCCCCTCCTTGCAGGAGCGCGCACCGTGGGTTATCCGCAGCATCGCAGCTTTCCCTGGAGAAATGCCCTGCGTGGCCATGGGGGGACACGCTGCTGGCACAGGGCCCCTCCTCCGGGCTTCAGTGGTCTGAGTCCTGCCTCACTAGCACCGCTGAGAGCCAGCAACCTTCCCGTCTCCCTCCTTCCCGTGTACCTCCCTCCGGCTGCCACAGGTCTGCAGACATACGGCTGCATTCTGAGCAAATACACCAGACCTTTCCTTTCCTTGTACCATTTTTTTCTTGGGCAGCTCTGGAGAGCAAACTGCACATTTCACCCCTTGGTTGCACAGCTTCAATGCCCAAATCTTCCCCTCCTCAGGCAGTAAATGCAGCTATTGTTTTGCCAGTTGGTCGGGTTACTCTTTTTTTTTCGGAGAGCCTCGTGTTGCTGCCAAGGTAATGCACGATGTTACACACTTTAGAAACCAGCCCGGGTTGTGTAATGCTACCCTACCACCACCAAACAACTTAGGACTGTGTCAGCCCAGAGAAAAAACAAGCCTGGAAGCTAGAGGAGAGAAGATTAAAGGAAAGCAGCAGCATGGTTTTTAATTGTGCCTTAGAATTTCTAATCTAGTTAATGGTCCTTCCAGCCCATCCTGTGTAAAGACATGAGCATGTGGCATGTACTGAAGGAGGATCAACACTGACACACTGACAGATGCGCTTATTGGCACAAGAGACTAGATTAGGTTTTGGACTGGATTTTTTAACTTGTTAGCTAGCCAGCAGCAACTTGCTTTTTTGGAGGGGAAGGGAGGGATCAAACAATTGCTGCAGAGGGATATTAGTTCCCTGGCACTTCGTCTTCTTCCATTACAGATTCTCTGCTTGAACATGAGACAATGCTGCCATTCCTTCCCCCTGACTCACTGGCAATTCTTTATCCATCTCTGGTTTGCTGCTTTGGAGATTTTTTTGGCTGGAATTTGATCACCCCCGCCTGCCCTTTTATTCTCTCTCCATATTTTTCAACGCTTCTGTCTCCTTCATCACATCCCAAAGCTCTGCTGTGTATCCACAGTGAAAGCCTGTAAGTTAACCAGAAGTTCAATACATTCACCTGGATATCATGCAATTTTGCTTGCCCATTTGAGGAAGATGAGGAGCGAGTACTTTGCACCGCAGGCACGCTGGCACGCGTGGCAAAGAGCACAGCACAGAAGGTGGAAAGTGGCTGCCTGCCGAGAGGGATGCAGCTAATGTTTAACAGCACACATATGAAAGCCAGCTCTGTTCACATTCCTCGGGAGAGCTGTCCCACGGGTTGACAGAGGGCTGTTCATGGAAGAGGGCAGGATTAATTCAGGAGAACTGAATTCTAGCTGGTGGGAGAGGTGGGGGATTGCAAAAGTCCTTGAAGCCCAGCCAGGATGCTGGTTAGAGGTTAGAAGTGCCATGGGTGCTCCTGTTCTGACGGCAGAGTGCTGCCAGAGGTGTCTTGCCCTCCTGCCAGGCTCAGAGCTTCTCGGAATCTGAGAATGGGAACATTGCTGGCTGAGCAGCAGCCAGCTGGGTACAAAAACATCTCCCAGTCCGCCCACAAGTGCCCAGGTCAGTCCCCCTTTGCCACCTCACCAAATTCCAACAACACAGGCAAGTGCTCGGGGGTAGAAGTTTGGGACAGTGGTGGTACTGCAACTGGACTGCACTTTCTGATAAACTTTCTGCGTCCTTTCACTCTTGCCTACTTTCCCTTCTGCTGAGTCTTGCATTCCATGTGCATGGTCCCCAGCCTGTGGGACCCTTTGTCCCACAGGGAGAAGCCACTGCTTGGACACCACGTCACTGCTTCAAGGGTGCTGGGAACAGGGACTGGGACTTTCATGCAGCACAGCAGAGACACCACAGCCCGGGCTGCTTGCAGAAGGGTGCTTGTGCCTGCTTGGGTCCGTGGCTCTCCTGCAGCCACCCAGCCCCAAGGCTGAGCCTCTCAGGGAGGCTATTCATGGAGCAAGGGGTCGGGCCGGGACACCACCCCTGCTTGTGGCAGCGATGCCAAGGGACACGCATCCAGAAGGCAGCAGCAGCCTGAGGAGCCCTTGCACACACCTGGCTGAGGCATGCTGGCTGCTGAGCCTGCACCCTCCCCGTGGAAGGTGAATGCACACTGCTTCCCTAGAGCAAACAAACAGAAGCACACCAGCCAAAACCCTCCTAGCCCACAGGAGTAGTGCCAGGTGAGGAAGAGAACAATTCACCCACCTACATATGAGACTGCAGCACAAACAACCACATAGGAAAGAGGTGAGCCACTTGAAGGGGCCAGTTAAGCAGGCAATAACAAGGTCTGCCCTGCTTTCCCCCTCCAGAGAGCCACCAGCCCTCAGCCTGGGGCACTGTGTGTCCCAGGAAGGAGCTGCCAGGAGCCTCACCAACCCCTCTGAGTGCTTAAATAGCTAGCATGCCCCCTGCATGTCCCCACTGAGGAGTCTTGCTGCTTCACACAGCCAGGCTGCTCCTTCAGTGGTTTTCCAAGCACAGTCTGTTTACTTTTTAATTGGGTGAGCAGAAACAACTGACACCAAAGCTAGTGAAGAGCAGGAAGGGGTCCATCAAATTATACAGCCCCCTTGGGCCAGCATTAGCACTGCTGCACCCAGCTGTGCTCTGGCTCTGTGTTCCATGGGAGGGTTCAGGATCCCAGCCTGCCCCGGGGGCACAGCAGGCATGTCATGGAAAGCTGGTCTGTGCCCACAACAACTACAGCCTACAGCCAGGCTTGTGCTGCAGGCTTTCGCTGGCAGAGCAGTGCCATTGAGGTGTGTGAAGGGATGAGACATCCAACCTGCCAAAGCAGGATACACCTGCAGCCCTGGGAGCATTGCAGCTCCCCAGGGAAGATCAGCAGGCATTTCTCAGTCCTGTGTCCCAAATGTCATCACATGGCTTTTGCTGAGCACGGAGGTCTGAGCAGAGAGCTGGCCAGCCCCTGGAATACTCCTCCTCCCTCTGCAATAGGTGGCTGCTGGTGGATCCTCAATCCAAAACTGCAGGTGGTTGGCCCAGGGCGCACATGGCAGCAAAAATGTTGATCTTTCTTCAGTGAGAACAGAGGGCTGCCAGCTGTCAGCTCTCAACCTGACCTGCAATTCTGAACCTCGGGTTCAGCTCCCTGTTCAGAGGCAGGACAACCTGTCCTCAGTCACAGCCCTGCTTGAATCCGTGCCCTTCAGATCCAAAACAAACAACAACCAGTTCCGGGTAGGGTTGAGGAGCAAACAGCAGGGCCATCAGCAACAGCCAGGTGGAAGCTTCTGGCTCTAAGCCTGAGAGAGAGCTGGGGAGGATGAGGAGAAAGCAGCACAGTGATGGGAACATTTGCCCTCCAGAGAAGGGGTGCAGCAGGGATGGCAGAGAGTGCACAAGTGAGTTCAGAACTGCCAGTGAGGGAACCAGCTCTGCACTTTGGAGATGTTTTCTTGTGCCAGCCATAGCTCAGCACCTGAGGGATCCTGCATGACAGCAGGAGCAGTAGGCTGCCACTTTCTCCTGGTGACCCAGGGTGTTCACCCATCAGTACACTTGCACTCACACACAAGTAAAAGCACCGGGCCATCTGCTCTTCTTCAGACTGCAAAATTATGTAGTTTGAAAAGCCTCAAAATGCTGATTCCTCTCTCA
Source organism: Monarcha castaneiventris obscurior (assembly GCA_026261815.1). Lineage (NCBI taxonomy): Eukaryota > Metazoa > Chordata > Aves > Passeriformes > Monarchidae > Monarcha > Monarcha castaneiventris. The sequence continues at coordinate 7,263,521 of JAMPIT010000472.1, forward strand.
GCAGGGACACAGTTTTCCAGAAATACAAAAGCATGAGTCTGTCGGGGAAGAATGATGTACTGGACAGTAAAACACTGCAACCGTCTATCAATGCCACGTGGGATGCTGCTGAAAGAATTTTGGAAAAACTGTGAGACTTTTTGGATGCTCAAACACTGAATGAGTCAAAAAAATCATCTGTGTCCTACAGAGAAACATTTTAGAAAACAAAGCAATTGGCTTCTAGCAACATGATGTAACCTTGGTTTTTCCTCCCCTTATTGTAAGTGCATCTCTGGGTGTTTGCTTTTAAAGCTGTATCCATTAATAATGTGCCTCTATATTTATTTAGAGATATGTCAAACAAGGAGTGCTTATCCGTAGCTCCAGGCAACCCAACAATTTTAATACATAAACAGCTATATAAATGAGTCTCATAATTGCCCAACAAAAGCTTCGGCAACAAAGAACCCCAAAAGCACACCGTCTCTGCTCAGGATGCTCAAAATTCGGCATCCACTTCAGCAGCCAAGGAGAATAAATAAGCTTTCCAAGGGAACCAGCTCGGGTTATTACAGATCAAACGGAGGAACAAGTTGTTTGCCTTTCCTTAACTTAAAAAAAAAAAACCAACCCACAAATGGAAAAACATGGGCCAGTTTTTCAAGCAAGCTCGGCACGTTGCCTGCCTAAATTACACTTACATGCAAGTGCATGCAAATGTGTTGTTTCCCTGGTCATATGCCTGAACTGCATCCACATTTTCCTCAAATGCCTTCTAGAACGTGACAGGACACGCACGAGCAACCTCCCCAGCCCTTCAGAAACCAGAGCATGGGCATGCTGGTGGGAACAGAGGAAACACCTGCATTCCTCCACAGCACAAATGCAGCCAAAATAATGATGAGTCTGAAAAAAGCCTGACCAAAGGCAAAGGTCAGGTTGCTGGGACTTTGCGGAGCGGAGGGGCTCGGCTTGGTGCTTGGCAGGAGGGAGCCTTATCCCCCTGTGCTTTTAAATGTCTTTTACTGCAGGAGATGGGGAAAAATGCCAAATAAAAATAAGCAAACATTTTCAGCTTCTGCTGCAGTTCTGTAGAGGGGTGACTAAACACTGCTGGCAATAGCTCAGCCCCCATCAGAGCCTGCTGCTGCTGGCTGTATTGCTTCCAGAGGGATGGAGTCTGCCTGCCACTGAGGCAAGGGAGGTGCACAGAGGGGCACAACGTGGCGCTCCTGTGTCACAGGCAAGCAGCTGTGCCCCTGGGCAGTGCTAGCCACTGCTTTGGCCAAGCCCTGCTCCAGTGAAAATCCAAAAAATGCACTTGCTGAAACCTTGAAGGATTTATTGTGCACATCCCCCAACATGAAATGCCAACAGTGATGTTTTGGCTGGCCCTGTCAGGGCTGAGGAGGTTCTGTTTTTCCCCTGGGGAAGTGCTGCTGATCTCTCAGCTGAGCATCAGCCATCCCACACACAGGACCGAGGGAAGGCACCAAAGGCATCACGAAGCCTCAGCTTCCAAACTTGCTTTTCTCTTCCTGGCTGGGAGTTACATGCAAAAAAATTATATGAGAGGCCCACAAGAGAGAAGGGTAAGAAAACCCTCAGTAGTTCAGCTTAGACATGCGGGTTTTTAATCCTCCTCCCTCTGTCTGTCTGATGCCCAAAGGAAAAAATAAAGTGCTTGGACGGGCCAGTTTGTGTGAGTCCCTGTCCCTCCCTTCCTGCTCCCCCTTGCTGCAGCACAAGAGGAAAAACACTTGAAAGGCTAGGGGGTGGCCTCAAGGATGTCTGCTTTGCCTCCACTCATGCCACTCTTCCTTTTGTATCTTTTCTAACATCCAAAGAGGAAAAAGGCAGGACCATCTCCTGCACCCAGGTGCCTTTCTCACACACACACAGACGAGCACATTCCCATTCAAAACAAGACTGCAGTGCATTGAACTTGTCCCTGAATGTAACCCTTCTGGCTTAAACAGCCCTGCTGGCTCCTGCCTTGGGCAAGGTTTCAGTTTCCCTGTGGCTTGATGACGTGATTTGGGCAGGATTTATGAGGCTTACAAAAAAACACAATTAAATCTAAGGGGCAATGGAGGGGATTTTTTTCTTTCTTTATGTTTCTCCCTTTTCACTGCTTGCTTCTAGGACTAAGGCAAAAGTTGAGTTGGCAGAAGTCCGCCGTGTTGGCTGGAGCCTGAATTTCTAGCCAAAGATGTTTTCTCCCAGTCTAGTTAAATTAATTTCCTTGCATTTTTCAAACACTTTCTTTGCTCTAAGTGACTGAGAAGCCATTGACATTTCAGTTGAAGAGCAATCAAAACACAGGACTAGAAGGGCCAAAGCCCTCTCTGCTGTATCTGCTGTGGCTGGCACTGCAGCTGCCACCACTGAGGGAAACAGCTGAGGTGGACATCCTGGAAAATAAGGCAGGTAGGGAGGAGAAGCTGGGTTGGGACTGAAATAACCCCTCTGCTTCCAGCAGCAGAAGAGCCATCCCTCTGGGAAGAGACCCAGTCAGGTCCTTGTCTGACCCTGAAGGCTCAAAAAATGGATGTACCCAAATCCACCAGAGAGGAGCATGACCTCCACTGGAAACCACACATGCTGGCAAAGAAAAAGCCTGTGTCCCAACTTTGTGCTTTGAGTCCTGTTTAATAAATATTAATGGAGTACGCTGGAACTGTGTCAGCCATGTCATTTCAGGTGAGGAAGACTTGTGTTTTCTAGGTACCAGCTCTGTAAATCCCTGAGGAGCAAGGTGTCAGGGCAAGCAAGGGTCACACTGTGCTCAGTGAGGCACGTGCACACCCACAGCCATGTGTGCCCAGGCAAAATGCATTTCTCTCTCCTGCAGAAACTAAACTTCACATCTCGTGGGCTGATTTTCTTAATCCAAAAGCAAAGGTCAAACAGAAAGTATGTGGCTTTGGTTTATTTATGGAGAACCTTAGCCATCAGACTTTCCAAAAGCATCAGCAAATTCTGCACATCCACGTCTAAACCCCTCAGAAATGTGTTTTGCCCTGCCCTTCCAAAGGCCCCCCTGTTCAGGTGCTGGGCTGGCAGTGTCAGGAGCCAGGAGCCTGGCACAGCACCAGGCAGCCTGGCACAGCCCACAGCAGGGCCACGTCCGCCAGGAGAGAGGACACAGTGAACTCAGACACAGTGCATCCTCTGAGGATGTCAGCTCACTTGAATTATTTACTTACTTCTTATTACATTACTGAAAAGGAGAGTGAGAATAAAACCCTCCCAACTCGCCTGAAGAGGAAATGAATAGGGAAACTTTGAGATTTCTCATCTCTCCAAAAAGCCCCTGGGTGAGCATGGCCACCACAGCTGCCACCTCGCTGCCTGCCCCGCCGCCATCCCGAGAGGCCTTGCAGCGCCTCAATCCCGATACCAACAAGGAAGTACAGGCACTTAACCGCACAGCCAGTTTCTTTTCTAAGCCTTCGGGTTGCCTCAGAAGTTTTTTAAACAAGACGCTTTCCTGTTTTTGAAACCTGTGCATCCGTATGGTTTGCAGGTTACTCAAATAACCTTATCACTTGGAGCAATGCTGGCATGAATTTCAAAACTGCTTACTGCGGTGCTCCCCTCCCCTCTCCACACATATCTATTTACTCATAGGGAGCCTTATTTACAGTATCTTCCTGCCAACTGCTGACACAGAAGAAAAAAAAGCCCTGGGTTACACATTAAGCTTTATCGTTGAAGTATTCATGCCAGACGGTGTCCAAACAGAGTTAACTGACTGACCTTAGCTCAGGGTAAGCCACACAAGGGGGAAATTTCTATCGCAATCTGCTTGCACGGGCAGAGCTCGTTTCGCACCACCAGCTTTTTCATCTCCTCCCCCCCTTCATCTGGGCTGAAAAGGCTTTTCAAAGAAAACATGGTTTTGTTTTCAGAAAGCCAAGTAGACCTGGTTCCTTGTAAGTTCATTAAAGGAGGAATTACCAGAATGAGACAGTTACAGGTAAACGTTAAGGCATGGAGAGGGCTGCCTGTACAACAAATCCTGATCTAAAATCCACACAGCCCATGAGTCAAATCCAATTCTCCTGTCAAAAATAGGAAAACTAAGAGAACTGCCATGCAAGAATATGCAGTCCAGAGGGTCTGGAAAATCCAGAAATCAGCTTCACTACGCCTGTTTTGCACAGCAGCTTTGGAAAGATCTGCCAAACGTAACAGTTTCATTTGACAGTCATCTTTTGGCTTAACTTCTGAGCTGGCTGGTGGCCATCTCCCATTGCACAATAAATGCCTGCAAAATTAATCATAAACTCCTTGCCTGGAACTCCCAGTGCTGCTCTCCTGAAGGGTACCTGCAGCCTGCTGCAAAACCCTGCAAGTACCTCAGACCTTGTGTTCATTAATGGCCCAGCCAACAAGGGAGGACAAACCATCACAAAAACAACCCATGAACTTTATTCTTCCACTCCCACTTCTGCAATCTGCTGGCCGAGCCATTTACCTCTGTGTACACTTCATGACAGCCACACCACAGCCAGGCACAAAGGCGCTTATCTTAACCTCACGCTTCACATCCTTTCTTCTCACAGCTAACACCTGGCTGGTGAAGAAAGTTGTGTGACCTGTCCTGGGGGAAAGAAGAACCAAGAGCTGCTCTCAGATTAACCCGTCCCGATCCTCTCTCCCCAGTAAATTCACTACCACCAATTGGGCAGGGGTGCAGTAAGGTCCCCTTGCTGCAACACTGCCTGCATGTGTTGGGTTTGTCAGCAGGGACTCACAGGACAGAGCGGATTCGCTGTTTGTGAGAAGTGCTGGCCGGCCAGCCCTGCCGCAGGAGTGTGGGGCATGGGGCATGGGTGGGACATCACTGCACTCGCTCCCGGCATAAACCACACCCCACTTCACCGCTGCCATGTGCCCTTCTGGAATATGACTTTCTTCTGCCGAGCAAGCTGCTCTGCACTGAGGAGGGAAAGCCTCTGCTCTACATTTCCCATCCTCAGCATGCAGTGCTAGCACTTGGGGGATGCCTTTCCCCGCAGTCCCTGTCCCACCACAGGGGTGCAGCTCTTGCTCTGACAACCTCGTTAATGGCTTTGCACCTCGTTTGCAGCAGAGGTCTCTCCCTCCGTGCTCTCACCAGAGCGCTCAGGCAGCCCCCAGAGCCTCTGAGCACCCCCGGCTCTCGCCCAGACCGCACCGGGCCGCTGTCACACTCCCAGCGCCGGGCTTTCCAGCAAGGATGCGGCCATCGAATCCAGGCTGCCATCTCTCTTCCCTGCATCCTAATTAAATTGCTCATTTAAAAAAATAAGTGAATTGCATTCCTGCTATGTTAATTAGTTCCTCCTATCTAATGCTCTTCTTCCAATAGACTAAATTGAATTCAGCATACAGACACCCCGGGAAAATAACAAAAAAGAAAAAAAACCTAAGCAGGATTTAAACAGCTTCAGAAGAGAGCAAGAATGTATTTCCTAACATGTCTAATAACAAAACATAAAGGTATAAAACAAATGTGATTAAAACCAGAGAAGCAAGCAGCACACAGTTTATTGCTATGTTTTCACTTTTTATTTCTTTTTAACAAGGATAAAAAATAACTTGTGCAACCTCTACCAGGAAGTGAGTGGATCTTTGAACTCTGCCATCTGGCTAGTGGAATCCGTATTTTTGTTGCCTCGGGTTACAGGTTAATCCTGCCAGTTTTTATTATTTGTAGAAGTAGTTGGCCTCTTGGAAGCTTTTATGGGGTCTCTGTCACAGAGAAGATTGCTGCTGAGCAAAACACACGCACAAAATACTGGGGTCAGTGTGGTGAGGACATGGAGCAGGGAGGAAAAGGGGGGGGGGGGAATGGCAGTTCTGGCTAATCTAAAATTATCCTTTTTATTACAAGAGACGACGTTGCAACATGTGCTGGCGAATTTGCCTCACACTGCAAGTCAGCGCAGACAGGAAGGCTGAGCCTCCCTGCTCATGGTGGAAGTCAAGCCCGAGCATGCCCAGCAGCTGGGGAGACCCATGTGATGACAACAGCATCCAGCTCCATCTGGTGATGTGCTCCCAGCCCCCCCGGGCACTTTTCCATCTAGTCTTGCAAGCAGCTGGATCAATTTACTCTAGCCTACGGTGCACTGCACAGGCACAGACTGAAATTATTACTCATGGAAATCCCCTCTGTCTCAGTGCTTTGAACAAGGAATCAGGTAGCTTTCAACCTCCTGACAATTAATAGCCTTTGGTCGAGGGAGAACAGTGCAAAAACGCTGGAAGGGATGGGTTTCAAAACAGCTTGCTTAGTTTCTAGTAAATTAAAGGGAGTGGGCGGCTGAGGTACACAGTAATATTATCCAGCCCAGTGTGGTCTTCACTGACGTCAGCAGGACATTTTTTTCCCTTCTCTTTCCCTCTGTCTGCCTGCCTCCCGAAAAGAGACACATGGAGGCTAACGCTGTGACAGAAGCATGGCTCATACGCCCGGAGAACTTCCAGCTTTCCATCAACAAAGCCAGAGCGCAGATGCTACTATGTTGCAAATGAGCAGCACCAAAATATATGCAAGTCATTTCAGAGGAGGGAAAAAGCTGTTGGAAACAGAAATCATGAGGACTTGCAGTATGTATTTCTCTTCGTGTTGCATGATTAACTGTTCTGACTAAGACAACGCTCTTCCTGTGGCTAAGAACACATCCTCATCTCAGATTTTGCTTGAAATAGCTCATTTGACCGTGACCCCTCCCCACAGCTGCTGTGCCCATCCCAGCAGGGCTCTGTGGTGTTTGCAACTGTGTTTTCTCAGTCTCACTGAACACATCATTTTCTCTGAGGCACCTGTACTGTAGGCTGGAGGCATTATACAATAGCTGCCAGCTTTGCATTGAAAATATGCCAATAAGTTCAGCAGAAAAATTCCACAATGCTTTCAGCAAACTTTTCAAAACGTGATTTCCGTGTACCATCGTGCACTTACAGCTTTTTCATGCATTGCTATTTGCATATGGAATAAAATGTGCTTGCACAGCAAATAAAAAGATGTACAACACTGAGATGCTGCAGGTAAGAAAAATGGACCTACCCTAGGCTCGTAGACATCACCTTCCAGGTGAAATGTAACACTACAGTCCCCACACTTACTGTGTCAAAAACATGAAACACAGGAAGTGTCCAGGCCAGAATTTTTTTAGGGTTGCAAAAGACAAAAGGGACTTTTTTATAACAAAAATGTGTACTGAAGCTGCTGTGCCAGGTTCTGACTCAACACAGACACATGCATACTGCTCGAAGTGGAAGATTTTTCCAGTAATTGAGTGGACTGAATGAGCTCATCATGACCCACTGAGCAAGTTTTCTTAGTATTCATTTTGAACAAGAGAACAGCTTTGATCACTGTTTGCACTCATTTGACTTTTCCCCTGTTCCCAAACTTTTGTTCCTTTCATGAAACACCCGTTCCATTTCGCTCCTCTTGGTGAAAGGCGCAATTTTTTCCTAAGTGTGGCCACGGGACTTAAGTAAATATCTCTGAAGCATTAAAAGTCCCATGCATTAATGAAATGATACTGCAGGCATTGTCGAGTTACAGGATCACCAGAGCACAAGAAGGAGAAGAGTACTGTGCAGGAAAGCCAAAAGACATGGTTGTTCCACAGAACACTGCAGAGACAGGCAGTGCATCCTTGTGCAGGAGGCTGAGAGGATGTGTGAAAGTGGAAGACCATGAATCACTGCAAAGAAATTATGCGAACACCAACCAGCGCATTCTTCTTGTCCATCCATATCCTGATCTCCTGATTTTGTGATGGTCACCCATGCAAATGGATGGCATTCTGCCTGCTGCTCTGGAGCGCATTTTTGCTGCTTGTTGTTAGGGTATGAAACCTTACATGGTATGAAGGTTGAGGAAAAGGTCTTGAATCAAGTTATTTTTGGCAGGAGTAGCTACAATTCCCTCAGGGCCACAGCTGTAGACTGGGCTTTGCTGCAAACACCCCACGTCCTTGTGCGCCTGCCTTCGGAGAATGTGTCACAGATTTTTACAAGAAAGTATTGCCCGTTTGCCTTTTCTGCAAGCTGCCTGCCGAGATCCCTTTGACAACGGTGTCTTTCAGGATTCATTTGCAACTTTCATTAGGGCATTTTGGAGGAATGAAGAAAAAATGGAAGGAATTAATAGCTATCCGTAATTACAACTCAGCAGGGCAGTGCCTGTGGGTTAATGGAGCTCGTATTTCCAAGTTGCCACTCCTGAGTTTTAGCCACCAACCTCTGCTCCCTTCTTCCTGCAAATGGAAAGTCTCTATTGCTTTACACAGTAGGCAAAGACAATTATCCACTGGACTTTGAAAGAAAAGGGACTTCAGTGAATAAGTAACTCGGCTAAGCAGCACTTTTCATTTAAAAGAAAACGCTTTTCCATTTTCACACCCAACAGGTGCAGCCCAGGTGGTGGCCTGCTTTCTTCCAAGGTCTCACCGAAGACTAGGAACGGCACCCCAGAGCCCTGCCTACACAGCTTTAGGCTCTCTGACTGAGCACTGTAACAACTTGGCTGTGGCCACAACAGCCCGCAGCACAATGTGCCTGGCCATGGCCAATGAGGTTGAAAGGAAATCCACAGGTCTCTCCAGTTCTTTTTTTCAGCTATTTTTGGATATGTTGTTGAGTCCAGGCCACATTGATCTGCACAGCTATCTTCAGACAGCCTTTGGCCACCCTGCCACGTGAGAGCAGAGCTTGAGCCCAGGTTTTAAGTTCCAAGCAAGGTGGCCCTGATGGTGAGAAACACAGCCCAGCTTGCTCAGCTTGGACTGAGGTTGTCAATGTACACTGGTTTTGTAGCAGAGATGGCAGCCACCAACTCGTGTCACCCTGGCCACCAAACAGCCATGGGCTGGTCATGGGTCTGAGCCACTCATGCTGCAGGCAAGGCTGAAGGTGGACCTGAGGTTGCACTTGCCTGAAGGTGGAAACAAGACCACCAGGCAGAGCAATGCCCCATCATCCCCAGACAAATGCAAGCAAAAATGTTAATCATCCCATGAGATAGGCCCCTGAAAAATATCTTACGTGATTGCTTCTCACTAGCCCTGGTGAAAAGCATGCAAAAAAAGAGGGCTGTACATCTCAGCTGGCAGGCAAAGAGTCCTTTACAGGGACGCCCCTGAACTATTATTACCACCACTCTCCTTCTTTACAAAGCCTTCAGAAATCTTTCCGAGATGGTATTTTGGTGACCAGACAAAGGTCAGAGTCCCTGCTATGATAAATCAGGCCTGATTCGGAGGCAGGTTCAGCTGATAGAGTCATCTGACCAGCGCAGCTGTGCACAAACCCTGAACCAGTTCCCTTCTTGTGTCTCTGTCAGGCTGGGCATGAAGCTCAGACATCTGCTAGTTCCTGAATTACAGCGTGCACGCAATAACGGACGTGCCCTGCTCGGGGAAGCTTGTGTTTATTATTTTCCAAGCTTTGCATCAACTACACACACAACCAGACCGCAGCGTCCGGTCACCAAATCTGCTGTGTGCAGCTGCACTGGCTGCTAAAATGAATGGTGACTTCGTAAGGCTGTGGCTTCCCTAGGAAAAAAAGAAAAAAACAAAACTAAAGGAAAAAATTTGCATTTCCCCTTTTCTGTCTTGCCAAATCTTTCCCTTCAAGAAACTACACTAAGTCCTGCTAAGTAGCATCGCACTTGTAAGGAGGGCAGCAGGCCCAGCCGTATCACCCACAGTTTTGCTCATGCCCAGCAGAAACACTTGGGGATACTTCACAGCCACCCAGTGGGGGCCAGCACATCCAAGTATTCCCTGGGGTTTAGGGGGATTGATGTCAACGCTGAGCCAGCGCAAGGACAAGTGTCCCCACATGACTCCCCACAGCACATCCCAGGTGTCCTGCCGAGCACCAGCCCAATCAGCTCCTGCTATCACCCCAGCCTAGGCCCCAGCACATCCCCTGCCCTGCTCCCACTCTGTGCCTGTTCCCTGAGGTGCTGTTTGTGCTCCCCCATGAGAAAATGCTGCCCCGCTGAGTGGCCCTGAATGATTCCCTGCACCGCCACCTGCCCCAGCAGGAAACTGCGGCTGCCAGGCCCCCAGTGACCTTTGCAGAATGCCGGGGCGCTCCTCCAGACACAAAAATGCCCACACTGGGGTGGGCAGCAGCTGGGGTCCCTCACAGCAGGCACCAGTGTTCGGGGTGAGCTCCCAGCCCACAGCTGTTGTCCCACAAATGAGGCCAAAATCCCCTTCCACCATTCCCTTGCCAGCACCGCTGAGCTGCACTGCTTTGACCTTTTCAGGGAAATCTGCCTGGACGTTTTGGCTCTGCCCCCCTGGCAGCCGCATCAGAGGGGGAGCTGAGCCCACTGTAAAGGTCAGAGAGGCACAGCCTGCCCCTCAGGGGGCTGCTGGGGCTGCCAACTCAGCTGCTGTCTTCCCATGACTACGGCTGCCATCGCTGCTTGGAAAGGGTACAAGTGTGATCCTCTTATTACAGTCTGGAAATTGCAAGGCCATGGTCTCAGAAGCAGGAGAGGCAGGGTGCTCTGTGCTGGCTCCTTGCCAGGGAAAACTGAGAAGGGTCCTCACAAGAAGCTGCTTTTAGGGTTGATCACTTCTCAGAGCTACTCAGTCCTGCGCTCAAAGAGCCAAGCCTTGTGCTTCACATAAGGCATTTGTGTCTGCTTGAAAAAAACAGTAAAAAGCCCCTGAGACTGAGAAATTTTAGACACAGCAAAAAAACCCAAAGCTTCAAGCCTGTGAGCTCCTCTCCCAACCATACACAAATCACTTCCATATTTTACAAGTTTTGAAGAGTGCGTGTATGTGCTTTGTAAATCAGCAAGCCTGACCCTGAAGCCATCCAAAACTCATGATCAAAAACTTCTGAGTATTTGAGGTGTAGGTGACATCATTCTCCAAAGGGTTCCTTCATCTAAGTAAAAAAAAAAGGTAGGAATTTTTGAAGCAGAACAACAGAAGCCCTGAAAACTTGCTTTCTGTGCCAGGAAACACGATGCATAATGGGGACACACACAGTCCCATCAGTACAAGTGAGAAGCAAATGGCCCCTATTTTCTGTACTTGTGGGACTAAAATGACCTCCAGACAAAAACCCCACCACCTGTGACATTTGAGTTTTGTTCAGAAACAAAAATCTGTCCTGTGGCCTCTGTGCCTTTTGTCTACCCTTGTGCATCTCTGCGTCTGAGGAGCACAGGTAGGGCATGGCTGAGGGGTGCTGCCACCCACATGCTCCTCTAGTGCCCCATGGTGTTTCAAGGCACTGTGGGTTTCTGCCAACACTGCTGAACTGCTACAGTTCACACACACTGGTGTGCTTGGTACCAATTTCAGGGGAGCAGAACATCCCAGCAGGCTGGGCTGTGGCCACTACCAAGAGAGCTCAGGTTTGCTCCCTTACCCCAGCAGCAGTCCCAAGGGCTGTGACTGTGAGATCAAGTCATGCAGTCCAATAGGAGCATATCTGTAGGGCAAAGCACTTGGGACTAAGGATATTACATCCATGTAGCACACATTTTAGGAGGGGTTGCATTAGACTAGCTGCAGTCTGGCTCTGTGAACTCAGCTGGGAAGCAGATGGGGTGCTCCCAGAGAGCACTTTGCAGTTTCGTTTCTTCCACCAGAAACCCAGCCTATGCGTATCAAGGTCACCCCACAAGGTGGAAGGTTGTGTGGAAGCAACCAGGATGTTTGTCCAGAGGGCATCCCCAGCTTGAAGTGAGCCAGTAATGCAGGCACTTCCAGCTCATCCACCTGCCCTGGGCACAGAAATGGAAGAGCCCCACTGTCACTGCTCACCAGATGCTAAGTGACTTGTATGAGCAACCTCAGTGGATCCAGCACTGCACAGAGAACACTGGCTGAGAAGGGGAAGGAGGGGAGATAATGTTTAGGAAGACAATGCTGCAGAGGAGGATGGATGCAGTTACAGCCCCTGCCTATGTATACTGGGATCCAGCGGGACAGGACAAGGTTTTCTGAGCCATCCCATCTCATCCCCATTTCATCCCCAGCCCACATTGTGCTCCTGCAGGCAGTGGTGAGAGAGGAGGAAGGTGTCCCTCAATGCACCTCTGAGTGAAGGCCTGGACATGGGGGTGGAGGTGGTGGGGCAGGGGCATCCAGCTCAGCCCAGCCTCCTGCCAGGAAAAGGCAGTTGGGCGGGCTGGCCTGCAGCCCAGGCAGCTCCAGAAAGGATACGAAACCTCATCATTGTGAAAGCAGGAGGGGACAGTTCATGCTAAGGCAAGGGGCTCCAGGGTGATTTCACTGCCAGCATGAGGTGCAGCCTGCTGTGTGCCACCACTCTGCAGTTCCTCAGAGCTCCCCTCCAGCACAGCAGCCACAGCGAGACTCCAGGAGCGTTGTCCCCCACCCACCAGCCAGGGCCAAGGACAACTCTCATGTTTTGAGATACCTACAGGACTTTTCATATCTTTGTCTTTATAGGGAAGAACAAACACGGGAAGATAAAGGCAAACACTGGTGACAAAAAAGAGGTGTAAAATCATGAAGGTGCCAGGTAGCACCTGTTTGGAGTTCCATGGAAAAGCAGGGCCATCTCAAACAGCCAGATGGCCATGAAATGTTATTTCTGGACACTGCTTCAGAACTGACTTGGAGGGAAGTGTGACATTTACTGAGTCACCTCCACCACTTCCTGCAGCACCTGGAGCTTACTTCAAGGGCTCTCATTTAGATACCGAGAACTTGCTCACTGTTCAGGCTGAAAATAACACCGTTTACTTTCATTTTTTTTTCTGAAAAGCTCTGCTGAAATCATGATCTGTAATGCAACAGCCTCCAGTGCAGCCTCATGTGCAGTTCACACAGCATGATGAAAGAGCAACTTAAAAGCTGTCAGTCACCTGGTACTTCTGCCAGAAGGCAATCAGCAGCACATAGCTGAATTCTCCTTGAATCCAGTAACTGGCAACAAGACTTTCGTTTTCCAAGCCACCCAAACCATGTTGCATCCTGAACACTGATGGAGGTTTTTGCCACTTCCTCTAACTGCACCAGTAAGCTGTGGCCTCCTCAGCCTCAAACATGGGCTGCAGCGGCCACACCATGAACTGAAATAATTTTAAAGGACAGCTCTGGATCTCTGCCTTTATGAAGAGTCATTCAGGGCTCCAGTGCCCCTTCTTGTTTCTGTCAGAGCCCTCTAGGGGCTCAGGATGCACAGCCTCCAAGTGCAAGCCATTTCAGAGAAGAGGAATTGAAAAGAAAAGCTAAATCTAATTTTAAAAAACCAAACCACAAAACCAACAACCAAACACAGACCAATATTTCTTTAGTTTCATATCTAAATTATTTTTACACATTTCTTCTGGTTTTAAGTCCTCTCCTTGCTGTGGATCTAAAACTTGGATGAATTAATTATATATATGCATTAAGCCTCCCTGTTTTGATATACAGTTTGTTAATAAGGAAAGGGCAGATTTTCCAACTTGGTATTACAGAATTTACACAACATTTCACATCCAATCCAAAAACATTTGTGGTGTTTCTTTCAAAAGTTGAAGCTGGATAAAGAACATTTTGTCCTTATGAAGACAAAACCTTTCATTAAAGGCCATTACAATCACAAAGGATCAGCCACCTAAACCTAAGTGTCTTTGTTGGCAGCGCATCCATTAAAACAACTACTCGGACAGGATATGACATGTGAATGTTTAGTCTGTGGAAAAAAAAGAAAAAAGAAGAAAATAATCAGATGTAGAAACATAGAAATGCCAAGAGTGAAAGAGAAACTGGGGTTGTTTGCTGTTAGAAATATCTCCTCTTGCATCACACTGGCCTGTGAGAGCCATGTATGCAGAAGCACCATGAAAGTTGTAGGAAAGGATGAAAAACCTCCCTTCCTTGTGAAATACGCTGTTTTGCCAGAGATCATTCCAATTCAGAGTCAGACAGGAGTAAACGTGCAAAGCTGTCTGAGAAGAGCTGCAAACCCACGTTGTTCTGCCCGTGCATTTGGATGTTGAGGCCGTAGAGCAGCTGCACAGCAGCTCTGCAGTGTGGCAGCGCCAGGGAGAACAGTGCTCACCCAGCAAGGAGCAAACCCACCAGTGCAGACACTGTGCTGATGCTCTGCTTGCTCCGTTGCTTTGGGCAGACTCTAAGGGGATAGTTCATTTATTTTCAATCTCTCCTTGGTTTTTCTAGTCTGGGATGTCGACCAAAAGGCACAGAAAAATGTCATGTGGTCAATAAACTGCCTATTTAAAAGAATTAATATTGCTGCATTAAGCCTTCAGGGCCGGGAGGTTTCATACAGGTACACAACTGGACATTCAGCTCTGAAAAATGAGGCTGGACAGAGTAAAACAAAATTATGTTCTTTCCAGCTGGACATATTTTATAGCCTGTCAGTCTGCCACATTAAATGGAAGAGAGGAAAGACCAGTTGGGACATGCACCCAAGCTGAGATCTTCTGATCATTTCTCTTCTTTCCCTCTTTCTACTCATATACCTGGAGACTTTGACAACTAGGTGCAGGCTGGGGCTGGTTATGAACCAAAACAAGGAGAGGGCCATTGTGGACATCTGTGCTTGCTTTCTTGTGGGACTTGTCAGGAAAAGAGGCATGCTGCATTTTTACTGGAAGGGGAGATTAATAATCTAGGAGATGCAAAGACGAGAAAATAAATAGTGTCTGTTGAGACACTTGCAGCTACATAGTGCCCCTTGCCCAGCATGTTCCTGGCCTTGCGGGCAGCCTCAGCACCCGCAGGTCTCCAGGGCTCTGAAATATGTGGAGCTGCAGGGGAATGGCTGGGTGCCAGAGACAGGCACCTCCCATGCCCCTGCCAAGGCAGCAAGATCCTGCACACTGCCACATCCTTCATAAAATTACAGAAAATTTTAATTTATAGCTAATCCTTCCCAATCAAAGACCATAAAGCTCCACAGTTAATCAAGCTGATTAAATGAATTAAACTTGTTAAGAACAGTTTTATCAAAACATTTACATTTCTGCTGAGCAGAGATTCATGTGACTTTGTGCTGCAAAGTACACAGTTGCCATGAGAGAACTAAAAAGAGGATTGGGAACATTAACCACGTGAAAAATCAAGCCTACTACTGCGTCTCTTAGCATTCATTTAAACAAAAGAGCTCCCTGGTCCATTAATTTCATCACCATGTCAGGTATCTCCTACTTTCTGGAAAGAGAGACATTGTTTACCCACAGTAGTAGGAAGAACATGGGTCCAAAGGTGGGGAATTCATCCCCACCTTAAGAAACATCTCCAAGCCAAAGTGCTGCAAGAGGTCCTGGGAGAGCAGCGTCTCTCACCCAACCCATGGTGTACAACCATGGCACTTGTCCAGGGAAAATGGTGGCCTCATCTCCTGGGTCCAAGAGCACCTATAAAGAAACACATCCGTAAGAGTACACAACACACATGTCCACAGCTGTCTGAAAGATTAAAGTAACTCAGCAGGGGATTTTTCCTTATATATGTCTGCTCAGCTTCAGGCCCCACAGACATGGGTCCAATAAAGGCCTTAGATGCCTAACTTCTTTTTTTAGACACTCATCTTCAGTGTCACCCAGCCGTGGAGAGATGTACTGCTGAGAGGAACTGAACATTTCTCCAGTATCCTACATTCTTCAGAAGAGAGCAGAGCATGTTGGTGGTGACATCCTATTTACCTGTGCCACACCAGGACCCACCAGCCAAATGTCCTCCCAGAGCCTCACCTGAGCTGGGAGCAGACAGACCTGCAATGGCTGGACACAGGCTGAGCTGGCATTGAGGGTTTTCTCTGAGCTTATGCAGAGAGAGGGGCACCCTCTCACAACACTCCACACGTCCTTGAGGATAAATAACACGTAGGGTTTGCCATCTATCTGCCCACTGTAGAGCAAGTCATAATGATAGGACTTACACCAAATGCTTCACTCCTGCACAGCTCAAATACAACAAACCCTGGCCAGGAACAGGGTATCTAACCACACAGCAGCAGGCATGCCTGTCACAAATGGGTAGCCCGTGTGCATGTGGAAGACAGGTGAGTGTGGGCTTCAGATCCTTCTCAAATATTTAGCCCACCTCACTGATGGGTTTTCTTTGCTGCTGCCACATGCACTGCTCTCCACGGCAGGTAGTTGGAATGTAGTACTGTGTGTCTGCCCAGCACTGCATCCACAATAATGTCCTGCCAGCTGAGGATTTAAACAGTGAGAGTGCACAATTCCAGCTAAGAAGGCAGTGAAGTGGGAACAAGCATGTTTAGAAGATCTGCAGGTTCAGCACTTTGCAGTGAGTTCTGCTAAGGCAAAGACAAACTTGGCATTGGTGCTCCATCTTCTGTGCCATATGCTTTATTCATCTGAGAGCTGTTTTTCCTGCAGGGGAGGGTGGATTGGCAGGTACGGAAAGAAATTCATTAAAATTACTTTGGTCGGTTCTTTGTGCTGGCCACCATCTCCATTTTAGTTTTTATTTCTCATGCCCAGAACAATCCTGAAACAAAGACATCCCCTCCTGGAGCACAATTAATACTCTCAAACAGAGTGCCTGAAAGGCCACGCTCCTTGGATGAGCCTCTAAAGGTTACAAGTTGTGGCTGGAGTATTTCTAAAGAGTGGTAGAAACCAAGAGACTGATAATAAAAGTAACAAATGTTAAGAAACCAAATATATTTACATGCCATGCAACAACCTGGGTATTGGCAAAGGCACTATCTGCTTATGGGCAAGGCACTTGCCTGGTTTTGCAACAACAGGTCTCGCAGATGATGCTGGAACTGAGCTACCTATTCCATTTCGCACTTCTTGTCAGATAAAGGGCAGCCTTTTTAATGCAAAGACAGACGTTTGATTATTTTAGGTTCAGGGATTCTGGCCAATTCCTTCCCAAAAGTGGCCGGGGTTGAATAGCCAAAGAAAATTTATGCATTTAAACTTAATGATTCTTAAACGCTGCAAGTAACAACATAGAAATGGACAGAAGCCTGAGGGGTAGCAGAAATCTCTAAGAAAAGGACTTTTCTGTTCAGAGAAACTGCCAGCAGCTCCTGATAGCGACTATTACAAATGTATTTCCATGCTCTAACCTTTTAAAGTATTTATTATTTTCAGTTAAAAAGAAGTCTGCATTCATTCTTGAAGTCCTGTGATGTTTCTGCACCTGATGGTTTCCAGGTCCATCCATAGGCTGTAGCAAGTTTTTGTTTATCCATATAAGACAAAGCTCTGAAGGGATCTGACCACAAAAGCAGAAATTAAACAACTCATGAGCCACAGGCAAACAGGGTGGGACATTTGGCTCCCACAGCTTTGGAGAAGCTTCCAGTTCACTGCCAGTTTAATGCAATGATACTGGGTAGCTACACAGACAAAGCCCTTTCCCTCTCTCCTTTCCTTGATTAGGAGGTTAGGAACAAGCCCCTTCCTATTTCCACCTCTAATGCCAAGAGGGAAGGAATAGTCAAAAAGGTCTCTTCAGAAAGATGAAAACTGCATAGATGTCCTAGTAAATGCTCTTCAGGTAGTGCATGTTTCACAGGCTGGGCTTAGGTGTCATTTACAGATTAGGTTGAAATTGGGTCCTTTCATATTCTAATTCACATTGAATAACAAAAATGAAGTGTGACCTGCACATACAAAGTGCATATACCATTCCAAAGCTTTTACGTGTCCAAACAATCAGCTCTTCAAACCTCTGCCTAAGTTTGAGCAGAATGCATTAGTGCTGAGAATAATCAAGGGCTGGACTTCTCCCGAAGAGCCTTGCTCACCATTTTAACGCCCCTCCCTTTCCATATATCCAAACTGTCAGCCTGCCCAGACCCCAGGGAGTGCCCAATGCGACCATGAATGGAGAGGAATCGTTTCCCAAGCTGGAGACTTATGAACCTGTAAAGCGTTTCTTTCTCTTTCTTGTTTTGGATCTAGTAATGAGGAATGTGTGAGGTTTGGTTTCTAGTTATGATCTCACAAAAAAATGTTTCTGAATTGGGGGATTGGGAAGGAAAACAGCATCTAACAGCTCCTGCCAGGACATGGGCAGTGCAAGGAAACATTTGGAAAAATAATCCATAGCAATTGCTGAAAAGGGCTTAACAAATGGAAAAGAGGGAGTATCAAACTAAATGCTGGTTTATAAAATAAGAGGGCCTCATTTGGACCTGCAGAGAGGTGAAGAGCATGGTGTCATTGAGCAGAAGGGAGATGACTTTTCTCTGCAGTGTGCTGCTGGGTCTGAGCCATCCTCTAAAGAGAGAAAGCAACTGCAGGCACTCATGTGTCAAAGAGATGTTGGCATATTGGAAAGAATTCAACAAAGAACAACAATCAAATGACTAAAGGGAAGATTAAATAACTAAATAGTACAGTTTGAATAAGTAAATCCCTAAGAGGAAGATAAAATCATTTGAAGGTGTCAACATCAAGGAGAGAGTGCTGTTTACAGAGCTCCAGATGAAGTGTAACAAGAAAGGAAAATACCTCTTCCTGCAGAAAGGGAAAATGCAGACTGGAAGTTTGAGCTGCTAACCCCCTGTCAGTGACCTTCACGGCCCTCTCAACCCCTTACCAAAACCTCAGTTGGTGCAGAGGTTGCCAAGTGAGTCCCCAGGACCACTCATAGCCACGATGGCAACACCCTTCTGCAAAGCAACCTGCCACACATGCTGTGTGTGCTGCACACCAGCAGGGTCCTGGCCCCCTGTGCCTGCACCTCCCGCATGGAAAGAGAAATCCAAAGTGTTTCTCTTCACATTTTCCTATCACTAAAATACTATTTCTCCCCAGCATTTGATTCAACAGCAAAGCACAAAACACCCAGTAGGTCTGCAAAACAGCAAGTCCACCCCTGGAGCCTGCAAATGCCACGTTACAAACACAGGTCAGTACTTGCCTGTAGCAATTGGATAACCGGATGCATAGCAGCAGGATTTCACACACACCCCTACATGTTTTCTGGTGGGGCCATCCACAGAGCCAGTTTCTAATTTCCCCCTGTGAGCTCTGTCTGGAGTTAAAGTTGCTTAACTCTTCCCATTAGTGATGGCTTGCTCGAGCTCAAATACACCATGCTGGATGTCTGCCTCAGGCAGACTCTTTTGGTAATTTTTAGCTAAAATAATTCAACTGTCTCCTGGAATAAGATTAGAAAGATGTATGTTAGCTTGCTCTGTTCAAATCAAGAGATCAAGCGTGTCTGTCTTCAGAGGCTGGTATTGATACTCAGGCAGGGAAGGGGGATGTGCCTTTGCGAGGGTCCTAAGTTTCCCCACCTGTGGTCAAGTTCAAGTTATACAAAGCCTCACTCTGCATGTGCCTCATGAGGGCTTGTTGGAGTTTGGTAGATAATTTATCTGAGGACCCCATCTGTTTTGGTCTTGCTGCAGGCCAGGGACACAAGTGCTGCCTACCATCACCAATGCTGCCGTCTGCTGTGGCCTTGAAGGTGACGCAGGGATCCTCTCATCCTGCACAGCTGCAATTACGCAGGACAAGGACCCTTCCCCACACAGCCTCAACTCCCCTGAGAACTGTCTGCCCTGGGCATTGAAAGATACAGAGTTGTTGTTGGGGGGAAAAAAATTGACATATGCATTTGAATCCTGTAGCTAAAAGCAACACAATCATGGTGCCTGTGCAGATGGGCCTCAGGTGTCAAGTGTTACATCAATCATGTTTAACTGCCCAGTGCTTGACCCTCCAAGCTTCCCATACTTTCAGTCTGTGTTGGGTTTGTGTCATTTCCTTGATTTACACATGGCAAAGTGAAACAAAAATGCAGGAATCCCTTCATGTGACATCACACTGGCTACTGCATGACTCACCGACAGGACTGGCTCTTATTCTCAGATGTTAATTCCATCATGCTTGAAAAGCAGAATAACTGGGAATACTGATAGCCCAACAGCCTCTGCTGAGGGAGCAGGCAGAAATTACTCACAGCCTGTGCCAACAGCTTCCCCACATATTTGCTGACAACAGACAAGTACTGCGCAGCAGAAATCCCTGGGTTTGCTGTACCCCAGGTTCTACAGGAGGTATGATCTTGTGAGGCTACTCCCAAATCTGACTTCTTCTGCTCCTCCTGGTCCTTCCAGCCTGTCTTCTGCCTTGGTCCTGCTCCCATATCCACATCTGACATCAGTTCCCCTCTCCAGGCAGGGGGCCCTCAGCCCTTGCACTGCAGAAGGGTTCTCTCCCTCCATCCCTCCCTCCCCAGCCAGGTCCTAGCCCTAGTCAACATCAGCCTTCCTGCACACTCACCTCAGTATCAGCAAAGGAGCACATCTAGGAGCTCCTCCAGGCTCTGGTCCACAGCACTGCAGCGACCCTGTCAGCACAGAAAAATAATGTCAAAGAGCTGCTGCTCAGCACCGGCAGCAGGAGGCTGCAGTGTGCCTGCCATATCATCAGCTGTGATTTAGCCGCCAGACTTGAACGAGTTCCCACTGAGCAAGTGTCTTCAGAGAATTCAGATTCTAACTCCTAAGAAGTTTCTTTTGAGTGGCTGAGATCTGAGGCCCTTTTCCCCTTATGGTTTCTGAGTTCAACTTACTTTTTTTTCCCCATGAAAAACAACCAAAGGTGCATTCCTGATATCTGCCAAATTTCAAGCCTCCCCTTAAGAGGCAGAAAGTGCTAGAGTTCATCAACAGATCACTTTAAGAACATGTTTGAATAGAAAGAAAAAAAAATTGTTTCTCTCATCTCTTTCTTGTAAGCAAGCAAAAACATTTTTTGCTGAAGCTTCCCAGATACATTCAGCCTGAGACAGATACCCAGAACAGCTAAGTGGTAGATAGATAAAGTTCTCAGGGGTTTACAAGCAACTGAACACTTGGTCTTACAAGAAACGTTAGACAGCCTTAGAAACAGACAGAGTCTGCATCAAAGTCATCAAGTGCATGTAATTTAAACTGAGCTTCTGCTAAGTCAGGAGTAGAGATGAACAGAAAATACATGAATTTGATGGTAAATTCCCCAAATTTGTAACTGCTTTTGTACTTTCTAGGAAGATCATGGTGAAAAGATTTGTTCTCTTTGGAAGTGCCTGTGCTCTGCCACAAGCTGCCTAGACAGAGACTGTTTGGGATCTCAATGAGCTTGATGAGTGATTCTCCCCAGGACCTCCACTGGCTCTGCAGGAGCCCACTCTGGGACCTGAAGCTGTATCTTCCCATTTTCCCAGCACTCACAGACCTCCAGGGAAGGCTACTCATTCTGGAGGACACCACGAGGATGCAGGTGCCAAGCACGTGTTGCATTGCTCAGTGCTCACCTGGGAGCTAGACAGAGAGAGCTGCTGAGGTGGGTAGGGGAACAAGGGCCCCAGCTTTTCAGATTTGCTATGTACGTGTGGATTATTTAGAGCCTGGAGTAACAGGCACCCTCAGTGAAGGGTGCTGCCAAACAGAGGGAGAGCTGTGGGTTGTTATTTTGGATCAGGCCAGGAAGGTCACATCACTTTGCAATGATGTTATGGCATGAACTAACAGAGCTGAGCCTCAGCCCATCTCCCAGTCTGTCACTGCTGAGCATTTCCATCTCTACATCACTCTCACACACACACACACACACACACACACACACACACACACACACACTCTCCTCTCCCTGCACAGGGCCATCCCACCAACACCCACCGTGGCACCATACCCTACATCAGGCTGCTCTTGCTCAGGAAGCGTCTGTGCAGAATGTGCAATCCTGTGCCACCTCAAAGCACAGGCAAAGCCTACTCCCCATTTGTTTATGCAGACATGAGTAGGAGGCAGGTAGCAGGTCTGCAGACAGATGGGCTCAACCTGTCCTTCCTTCCTTCCTCTTGCCTCCCACCTTTTCCCAAGAATGCCCACTGCATGCTTGCACCTGCAGTGGATCCACAGCACTTGCTGAAACACCTCTCCCCCTGCTTCAGGGATGGTTTTGCCTGTGACTGACAAGCTACTGCTGGCATTTCACAGTGCTGCTCTTCAAGCCCCTCTTTCATAGCTACACCATGATTCCTGATTCTTGCAACTGGGAACCTGCTTATTTATTTATCCTTGCTGACAGAAACAGAAAGGAGTGGAGGTGGGGTGCAGGGGGCAAGACAGAAGTGTGTTTTCATATCCATGCTTTTGATTTTGTCTGAGCAATACAGAAAAGCTGCCCTTATGCTGATGGTGTGACCACTGTTGGGGCAGCAAGGGCATGACCAAGAGGGCCTGTGAGCCCTGGAGAGCTGCATGAGCTGTAGTGGTGTCACTCCGTCAAGGGAACCCATGCACAACTTCTCATGTGAATCACGAAAACCCAAGCCTCCTCACTCTTCTCCACGCTCCAATCCCTCCTCCTGTTTTCTCTATAATTCTGTTTTCATCTCTCTCCCTTCTTTCCACCCCCATTTTACAGATATTGCTCCCTGTGCTGAGATGATGAGTTTATAAGGCAGAGGGCTGCAACAAATGCCTCGTGAAGTCCCGCCAGCAGCCCCTGGCCCCCTTCTTCCCCTCCTCAAAGTTCACACGGTTTAGTATGCAAGCTTCCTGCTGCCTGCCCAGCCAGCTCACTATTCACAGGCAAACTGCGCTCCTCCGCTTGGCTCCCGAAGAAGAATAAGTATAAAAAGCCCTGAAAGTCTTGCTGCTGAGCCAGCAGGAAACTCAAACTGCTTCTGAGCATGGGAACGAAGAGAACCGCTGTGGCCAGCACAACAGGTATTGTTTGGGAGGAAATCCCGGCAGCAGACACGACTGCCTACGCACACACAGATATGTATGTATATGTTTAGTGAGGGTTTGGCAAAAGGGAGGCTTGGGGAAGTGTATGAGGAGAGAAGAATAGATTAGCAGCTATATCCAAGAAAGAACAAGAGAGCTGCTCAGCCAAGAAAAACAGCTATTTCACTAGCCAAAGAACTGACCTGTTTGCCATGCATTCGAACCATGTGGGACCTCAAGGTAAAGTGATTTGTCTGGCCTTGTTCTCTTGACCTTGGTTTTTTGACAGGTCTTTCTGTGCCCTGGATTTTGTTCACATCATGAGTGAGTTTATGAGGCAAATGCCATGTTTGTCCCACTTGCTGTGTTTTGATTTATGTTAGGGAGCAGTTTTTTATCTGCATTCCCTTTGAGTGAAAGGAAATGGGGAGATGGACTCCAGGAACACAACTCCTGCACTCCAACCTCTAATGAGCATCCAGTCCCTGGGAACCAGAACTGAGGCAGTCTGATGTAAATCCCCTGACACAGCAGGTGTTTAGCACCAAACAGCCACCTCTGTGAATCTGCTTCCCAATGCACCACACCAGCTGCTAACCATAGGCACAGTCTATCTGCAAATATGATAAATTTAAGCACAAAAAGAGAACGAAAAACTTGAATTACATAACTTCTTTTTTCAGTGAATAAAAAGCGAATAAAAGCGAATAAAAATGAGCTCACGAATGTCACATTCACAGGGATCACAACAAGAAGTTTGACAAGACTATGGTGATCTAGAAGTATTTTAATTATTATTTCTTACAGTCTTTCTTGACAGAGATGTTCCAAAGAAATAAACCTGAGAGCAACAGGTCATCCCACCCAACTCAGCACCCCTTGCAATCATTTCAAGGAGAAGCAGCTGTGAAAAGCCCAAGCAAGAGAATGTGTGGCCCCAAGTCTTTGGATAAACACCAAAAAGCAGTTCGGAAACCTGGCAGAAACAAGCTGATTCTCCAGAGTCTGTAACACCAGTGGAAAATGTGGCTAAGAGCTTACCTCTGCTATTAGCAGCTTTCCCATAATAGGTTTTTCCTGTGCTATCTGGGAACTCCAGACTACTCAGGACTTCTGCAGTGCTCCTATCCCTGAAAGTCCACTGTGGAGTCATGGCTGAAGGAGGGAGATTGAACTCTTACCTCCTGGGCTCCCAAATGAAAAGTCCTCCAAAACTAAATGTATCTTAACACTCTGCTAACTGCCTTAGTGACCTTGGCATGGGTGCTGAGCAGAGATGAAGGCCTGGTGAGCCAAGCAGTAGGAAAGGCAGCTGGTTGGTACAGAGATAACCTGGGATGTTCAGAGCAGCCACATGGAGCCAAGAATGGAAAATGTGACCAGTCCTTTGTGGCAGAAGGGACAGAGTCACGTGCAGGAGATTTTAGTCAGCAGCGTGAAGCCCAGAGATTCCCACCAGCACTTCTCCCTGCGACGGCCACCTGGAAGAAAACAAAGCAGTGCCCTGGGGTGCAGCAGCCCCTCAGCCCCAGGAGCTGCCCAGTTTCCAGCCTGCAGGGTGGCAACGTGAAGCAGAGGCACTCACTCCTCTCCTCACCTGTCCCCACTCAAAGAGTACTTTGAGGAAAGGGAATTAAACTGCAGTAAAGCATTCCTGTGCAGCAGATGGGCTGCATTCTGGATCACTCCTGCCCCAGGCAGTGTTGTATGCACACTGCACCCACAGGGACAGCTGCATGGCTTCCTCGTGCCCTTGCACATTTGTAAATGCAGTGCTGGTCATGGGGAGCAAACGAGCAGCCCAGAGCCAGTCCCAGGTCTCTGTGGGACGAGCAGAAAACAGCCCGTGCCCCTGCAAGTGCAATGGTTGCTGTGTCATCCATGTCCTCTCCCATGAAGCACAGGGACTGAGGGTGCAGGAAAAGATAAGCCACCTCCCCAGGGCTCAGGAGCAGAGGGAAAGAGGTGAAACCCTCCCAGCAGCAGGCTCTCACACACAGCCTTGGCACTGCGCCTTCCTGCCAGCCAGGAAAATTGGCTGCCATTACGTAGAGCCCCATTCAGCCTCACAGGCCCATTCAGTGCAGAGCTGGCCAGGGTGGACTGCCAGCAAGGGGGACACCCATTGACAGAGTCGGTGAGCACTGCACAGACAGTCCCTGCCCGCAGGGTGGGACACCCGGCAGTGGCTTCAGGGAGAAAGGCCCTGGGTGTTTGCCGGTGTTTGTTATGGGAGTCCAAAGAGGAGAACGAAACTGTAAAGCAAGACAATACTTCTAAGTTGAAGGGGAACATTTCTTCCTGCATTAATTATTTCCCATGCTATTCCTGGCAATGACCTTCACCAGGGAGGAAAAAAAAATCAGATTTGTTTTTATATCTTTTATCCGACTTCCTATACTAAAGCCTCTGGCTAGAATGACTCACATTTATATCAGCCATCACATTATATTACGCTGTATCAGTGCTGCTACCTGTCTTGTCTTCCTCAACATTAGGGTTTGTTAGCACTAAACCCAGCAATTTGCAGCTATATTTAAAGACTACCTGCCTCAGTGGCAGTGTCCATAATACCCTTGTTTCATCTTTGGAAGTAATACCACGAGGATTACATTTGAGACTGCTGGCAATCTGCCCCGGATTGAAGGGAAATTTTTCTGGTTCTGTGCAGAGCAGTGTTTGCCTGTTGCAGAGCAGGCGCCTCTTCTCCAACCGCCTATGATGAAATCACTTTTGTGCATCGCTGGCCTGTGCACCACTTGCCCTGTTAGAGATTCCTAGCAGTATTTCTGCTCTCTGTGGGCAACAGAGCTGCACGCTGAAACCACGGCCCTTGGGGGAATGACCCTCATGCTTCCTCATCAGTCATTGGCCCAGCTTCCTCTGCCCACAATTTAAAGGGTTGAGTAGAAACGCCTCTAGAGGACTTTGAGAGACTCGCACCCCTCCCAAAGAGCTTCCCAAAGACAGCAGCGGGCTGCTCCTTGTTCTTTCCTTTCACTTGCACTTGGTTTCTTCCTCTGCCTTACAAACACTGTGCTTGAAAAGCATCACCTTTAGCATGAAAGGTGCACTTGCAAGCAGGTTACCTTCCAGACTTTGCATTTTAAAAAAACCCCAGGCATTTGGATTGCAGCAATGGCCTGTCTCCTGCCAGAACTGAAGCTGTACTGTGCCAGGAGCTGTGTGAGTGCCCAGGGAGCGTCCTAGCCCTCAGCTGCTTCCAGCCTAAAAGTGAAGCACTCTAAAGGTTAAAAGAAAAATGTCATACTAGAGGTTTTAACATAACAACATCCCTGAAAAAGAGTTTGATCTTCATCCTACAGAATCCCAAGGAAACCTAGTCAAAATATAACCATCCCACAGAGTCTGGATACTTTTGCTGCCACAGAAACGCTGTTGTTATGAGTCCACCATTGCTGAAAGACCCCTGACCTGCAGTGTGAGGATGGAACAAATGCTGGCAGCTGGCCGTGCTGGGGCTCTGTTCCATCCCTGACCTGTGGCTCATGGCATGTCGGCAGGGCCAGTGCAGAATGTACCAACCTCTTTTATAAACAAAACAGCACCATGAACCTTGGTGTGAAATCAACTAATTTAAGGCCAATTGCAACAAGTCTGACAAACAGCAGGAGGTAAGGAAGGCTTAAGGGTACTTCTAAAAGTGTGTTTATTTCACTGACACCCCCAGAAGAGGTCATAGTCTGGAACTGGCAGAATGTTTTCAGCAGCCATTGTTCTTTCTGTGTAGTGTAACCATTGGGTTAGATCACTTGAGGTTCTATCACAGGATTTTAGTTCAAAGAAAAAAGCCCAAGAGAGACACTTTGAATATGTACATACATTTAGGTCCCAAAATAAATAAATCAATAAACATGACACATGAAAATAATTTTTTTTTCTTTAAATTTACTGCTACTTTCATTCATTTACTACTGCATGGAATATATTCAATGGCTTACTCTCATCCTGAAATAATAGGTATGCATTAATATCCATTGCAAAACCATCTCTTCATGTTTGTAGGTTTTGTTGATAGAGGAGAGGAAGCACACAGGCCCTCCCAGGCAACCTCTTATTCACAGGTACAAACCTTTTTTTTCAGTGATGAATGAATCCTTTCAGAAATGCTAATATCAGCATTTATACAAGGTGGCCAATGTAAACAGTGACTGCTGGTTCATTATTCTTTTTGCATCCTTTGCCAATTTACAAATCTTCAGAGTTGGTGTTGAAACAGGCAGTGTTTTGTTGGAAAAGAGCAAAAATGCATTTAGGAACCAAAATCTACTGATGGGAATAGATGACATAACCTCAAGGAAGGGCTTTCCTGTGAACCCCACCAGTGTGAGAGAGGAGGAAAGAGAGTAAGAAGATGGGGATTTTGATACTTGGATCATATCTCACTGCTTGCATTCCCCCAGGAGATTTAGTACTACTTCTGAAAGCTGCAGCCGAAAATACGCTTTGATGTATCTTTCATCTAAAGCTATCTGTATTGATAAACTATGTTTGTGCAGATGAAGCACTGAACCAGATAGGACTTTTTTGTTCCCATTTTTACCACAAGTTCTTGGTGTGTCCTTGGAAAAGCAATGAGAGTTTGTGTGCCTGATCCAGGCCTCTCTCAGCCAAGCAGAGGAGAGGCTACTTTCCCACATGGCAGCATGGAAAAAAGTTCTGTGCATCATGAGATGGACAGGTCCCACCATGCTGAGTCGTCCTGAAAGAAGAGAAAACAAATTGACACTGGTCAGATTCAGGCTGCTTTAATCAAGTTATTCATTAGGAAACAAATTCTTCAGTTCAGAAATTACCAGTAACAGTCTTTTCTTCTGGAATTATTGCTCCAACAGATGAGCCAAATAAAGGACCATTTCAAAGGTTGTGATTAACTTCAGTGCAAAGCAACTGGCTGTGCTTTGATTGCAGGGGAATGTGACTTAAATTAGGCCAGCTGACTTTGTCCTGAAGAGGACTACAATTTCTCACATGATCTGTAGCATAGCCTAACTGTGGATGGTGACCTCCCTGGCCAAAGCCACAGGACATTCAACTCTGCCCTAGGACATTTGCCCTGATAAAGAGAAAATACACTGGATGGAAATGGAGTTGTCAGAAGAAATTGTTGAGGGCAGCTATAGATTCCAGAAAAAAAGCACTTTCTCAGATCACAGGGGATGACCACCTCTCCTACTTGCACTCTTCTCCCCCAGGTAACTGAGCAATGCTGGATTGAGCTGGGGAGACAGGGGGATGGAGGAGCAAGAAGCAATCTTTTTTGTAAGGGAACATGTGTAGTAAATAACAGCTGCAAAGGCTCCCTCATGTATTGAAGTCATTATAATTCAGCGTTTTCCTTCCCAAAATCAGGCTTTAATGGGAAGCAAGTTTCAACCTTTCTAAAGGAGTAGTCTACAATAAGCTTGTTAAGCTTGGAAAGTACTTTGGGAGCCCCTGGGATGAAAGGCGTTCTAGGAATGAAGGCTGATATTTATGATTATTGCTTGAAAGGAACAGAGAGGAACAGTAATGTAAAATATGAATGGCTGCTGGTGCTAAAAAACATATCATTGACTTAGTGCCAAGGAAGATAGTCCTAGCTCTCAAGCCTGGATGACAAGGATTTAAGAGATGCAAGAAGTGGAAGAGACTCCTGCAAATAACAGCAAAAGCCAACTTGATTGCAGGGCAAATAGGTGTCGTGGGTTTTTCTTTTCTTCCTCCTAAATTGTAGGCCATATGATCTGATCTCTCTCATCCCAGTTCTGCCAGCCAAACAGATGCCTATTAACCACAGTAAGTACTGCTGGTTTGTACTCCTCTTAACAGAGAAACCTACAGATCCCTTTGGACATGAGGGAAGAAAAATATCCTTGATAAGTGATCATATGTTATGGACTGGCCTAAGTAGATTCATATCTTATCTCACTCAAAGGACTAAGAGCAGAAGCACTTCAGGCTAATGTAAATTAAACTTCTCTATTTTAGAAAGCTATCAGAGAAGAGAATCAGGTTAGCAGGCTCTGCTCCTGCAAACACCTACTTTCATACTCTCAGCTTGCATAAAGCCTTTTATTGATTTTACACTGGGCATCTGGCCCCCTAATGTGGCGCTCCACAGCTCCAGAACTGCTATTGAGACATCTTTATGTTGGTCTCCCACTCTTCCACTTCTCCCTGAGAAGAGCTAAAAGAAAATCCTTTGAGAGAAAGAATTCTGAATCTTCACTTCTTCAAAAACAAGCTTGAAAGTGACTCTAGTGCATAAGAAACATTCACTACAAAAACCCACAGGATCTCAAGAAGTGATTATTTTTTTTAGTATAGCAGAGAATAACACAGCATGCAGCACAGGCTGAATGCTAATATCATACACATTTAAATTAGATATATTATTTTTTTAATGAGCTACTACAATGAATTAACAAAAAAGGCTGTGCACTCCAATTCACAGGCTCCAAATGAAGACGGGATACCTTTCACAGGTATGCATCAAGCAGATGTGGGTTAGTGGGCCAGAGGAATTGAAATGGCTCTAGGGACAGGGATTTTGCTAATGAACACCCCACCCAGGCCAGCAGCCCTCTGTGTCTCTTGGAGCAAGCCCTGCAACCTCTCTGCAGGCCAGTCTCCCACATTTCTAATGTGGCTGTGCCCCACATCAGCCAGGAGAGCAGCATGACTGTGCTGTCTGGGTTGCTGAAGGCCGAGCAGAGCCCTGGCCTCACCTCTCACTCTGAAGGAGCACCATTTCATTGAATCAACACTGACAGGGATGCTTGGCACTGCAGCTGCAGCACTGGCACACTGTAAGGGGAAGAAGGGCCCCTGGCAGCTTGTGCTGCTGGGGCTGGGGCATGGAGCATGCTCCTGCAAGGTCCTCTCCATCAGCCCTGCTTCCTCTTCCTGGCACAGTCTAATGCTGATGGATCTGTATTAGAAACAACATAAAGTCCTTGGCCTTTTTTTTCCCCTTTTATTTCTTTTTTCCTTCCCTTTAGCTATTTAGGCCAACTCTGGCTAATCACACTCTCTAACTTATACTCAGTCACTGCCATGGCAACCATTTCAACATGCAGTTCATAGACTGCCTCTGAAACACACACACCTTGATGCTTCAGGAGAGACATTAGGAGAGGAGAACTATCATCTGCTACACTGACACATTTTTCTACAGTATTACCTCTGGCAGCATGAATCTCTTCTTTTAGCTCTGAATAGCTCATCACTTGTTCTGTCCCCTTTTCCTCCCACCAAAATAGGTTCTTTAAAAACTGACACAGATTTATGGAGATGAAAAAGAAAAGGTGTAGGAAGGGAAATGCATTTGGAAATTCCACTCTCTAGCATCTGAATTCACTCTTGTAAGAATCCTGAAAGCCTGTCCTGTTACTGCTTCACAGGAAATCCTGAGACCAGCTTAAAACACGGTGCTAATAATGCCAAGGTTGTGGGTTCAATCCCCTGTATGGGCCATTCACTTAGGAGTTAAACTCAATGATTCCTGTGGGTCCCTTCCAACTCAGAAATTCTGTTTTATTCTGTTATGCCTCAGTGGAAAAGGAGGAAGCTTTGGGGGCTTGCTTTCTGGTTTTCTCAGACCCCAGGAGAAAGGCAGCAGCTCAGGAACAGGCTAGGTGCTGCTCCTTTCTCCTTCGCAAAATGGCTCCTCTTCAGAAGTGCAGCTGCCCTGCAATGTGCAAAAGCAGGTCTGCCTTTGTCCAAGTATAGAGAGCATGATTTGAACAGCACTGAAAAAATATCTACCTGGAACACGTAGGTGCATTTTTCCAACAGTCACATCCGAGGATCTTGCCCAAGGTCTGCTGTAATTAGGTTTGCTTTTGTCTAGTCATGATGCCTGGCACCCGGGCAGCAGTGAGGTGCTACACAGGTGTCTGCCATGCTGCCTCCAAACGGATCATTTATTCTGCTCGCACTTAACACACTCTTCTCCCAGACGCAGTCAGAGGGGAGGCTCTGACTGCCAGCACCACGGTATTAAAAAATCCTTTTTAGTTTCTTTATGTAATTGTAGCTGCTGTGTGGAAGAACCTGATTCCATGTCTTGAATGTTTTATGTGTTTATGTGTGTGGGTTTCAAATGTGTATTTATCACAATATAGTGTAGCGTTGATCCTTATCAGGTGTAATTGCACTATCCATTCCTTTCTTCCCATCTTCATCTGTATTTTTATCATTGTCAGCTGGCCACTAGCCACAAACAAGGCTTGCCCCCACCACTACCGCCTACTTGACATCAATAAGAAAAATGTTTCTTGTGCTGACCACGGGAGAAGAGAAATTCAGATGCGCCCAGTAGCAAACAAATATTGGCATACCTAAAATAACCTGTGTGGAACATTTGATTTCAGTTTAAATTATTTCAGTTTAAAGGATTTCAGTTTAAACTCAGCCCCTCTAGCCATAGTAGAGCACCCTCAAACACAGTTCTTCAAGCCAAAATGTTTCCCAGGAACAAAATCTGAGAGACAAGAGGCAGGAGTCCCTAAGGCAGGCAGATAAATCTCAGCCAGCAGGTAAATAATATATAGCAGTCACCTTTGCCCTGTTATTTTAATGCAGGCACATGCAGACACGCACACTGTTTTATAAGAATGCATATGCACTTCTCAGCAAGCATCATTTATGTATACTATCTTCCAGTGAAATCAAGCCTCTGAAACTGCTGAAATAAGGAAACATTGTGTGTTCGGAAAGAAGCACCGTGCACCATCTATCAAATCTCTTGGACTCCTTGACTATGTATAGCATGCTTGGGGCAACCCAGATCCTCAGCTGTCCTTTCTAATCTGCAACATAAAGTCAAGACAAAGGCTGGCAGGAGGAGAATATAGGACACAGCTGACTGCTTTTAGGCAACATACTTTATTGCTAATGCATTTCTGTAACTGTATCATAAGCATGGACAAAGTTACAATATGTCTGTGAATGGGGAATACCATCTTCATGGCATGCCAATACCACACACTCAACTTTTCAGTGAATCAAATTTCTGTAAACCACTGTAGTGAATTTAGACTTGCACCACACTTCCCTTTCCCAATGAATCCAAATCTGTCAGTCTCCCTTGGTCTGTAGGGAAGGATGCACTCTTACCCCCATGTGAGAGAGGGCACAAAGTGACAAAGGCTAGAAATGAAGCTGGAAGAGTCTTTTCTTTATAATGTCATGCATTAGGTAACTTGCCTGACACCAGCTGGACTGGCAGCATCTAGAGCAGAAAATGAAGCCAGTGAATCAAGGCATAGGTAGGGGAGCTCAACCATCCATCCCTCCAGCTCTTAGTGTGGTCCTGGGCACAGTTTTTGCCCAGGCCAACCAGTGCTCTACCAAACTGTTCTCAAGCACAGTCCAGGAGTTAGCATGGCCCAGGATTGCTCCCCACAGGTAGTCTGTATGTGACCAATTGCTTTTGGAGGGCAAGAGGGTAAACATCTGTCACACCAGGGCCAGACAGTGTTACTCAGCCACAAAGCAAAGCACAGCTGCTGCCTGGTTTATTAGCACAGACATGGCCCACGCCATGCAGGCCTGTGCCTCAGGCTTTTGCAAGACAGAGTACCTGCCTTTGCTGATCAGGACACACCTCTGAGCCAGCCATGCCAGCCCTTTCCCCCACTTTTATCCAGCGCCATGTCAAACTATGGCTACAGCTGGTTTAAACCATCACATCTGACACTGAGGAGGCTGAGCAGAGCAGAGGTGATACAGCCAGTGCCACATCCCAGCTGGGAGCTGAGCCTGTCCCCAGGAGCATCTTACCCTGCTATGCTCCACCCTACCAAATCCCACCAGGTGAGCATCTGGGCATACCCGACCTGCAGCCAGGGAGAAAGAGGGTGCCATGGTTGCCTGTTTCTCTGCTGGAAAGGCTCCATTTTGACTTCATGCCGTAGGCAAGCAGAAAAGGTGCCTCACTGGCATGCACTGCAATGGCAGCAGAAACAGCCCAACCCCTGGCATGTGGCCTCTGCAAGGCCCTCCTGCCCCAGCCCCAGCCCCAGAATGATGTGCCTTCCCTCACTGCTCCAGCCAAGGAGGGCCTCAGGTTTGACCAAGGGGTGCCACAGACCAGCCAAGGACTTTAATTGCCCAAACAGGCAGTGACTGAACATAGATTGGGCTCAAACCTGGGCTAAGCATTTGCTACAGATACACCCTCAGCAAGTCTGGCACAACCATGAAATGAAGCTGGATGTCCTGAGGCCACCAGTCCTCCCTTCCTTAGCACTGTATTCCTGTGAATAAAAACCAAGCCTTGCAGGGGCTGGAGAGCAGCAGCAGTCAGTGATTCTGTTTTCATTTGATAAAAATGAAAAGACAAGGATGCCTGCATAGCTGATCTCCTGCATTTTCTCTCCTGCATTTTCCATCAGAGAAACCTGACCTCTTGGGAGGCTGCATTAACAAGCACCCCTCATTCCTCCACCCCTGCCTGGGCAGCACAACATCTCTTCACAGTACTGAGCTGAGGAAACCTGTCAGTTTACAGGCAGTGCAGAAATCTGTACTGTGCCCTCTCAACTCCTTTGGAATCCAGTGTTAGGCACTGTCTTGCTTTCCAAAGTGATGTGAAAGAGATTAGGAATAAAGTAAAAAGATGTTTCTTATATTTACTTAAGAAAAATTCAGGTCTTGTGTTCCAAGGGAGGGCACTGGCACAGGACAGAGATCAGGACTACTCCAATTTTTATGTTCCCAAGCAGGTCAGGAGAGATTGCAGAGAAAAGCAAACATTGCAAAAACCTTTTGCAATGCAAAACTCTACAAACAATTGCAAATTGTTTGAGTTAAAGCAGAGAAATTGCTTGAATGTGTTTTGAACCCTTTTCCTTCTTCCTAATAATGAGCATTTTCTTTTTTGCAAGCATGATCCTGGAATGAGAAGTCTCATAGTTTGGGGATATGTTCACACTGGGAACATTCATGTGACCTTTCAGATCACATTCCTCCTATTTATAAGAGTATTAGTCATCCACTTAGAGAGCAGAACTAATACCATGTTTGTTAAATGACTAAATGCATGCTATGAATAACCAGTGGAGGGTACTTAAAACCACAGTTACATCCAAGAGCACACACAAGCCATAGCCAGCAAATGCTTAGATGGAACACAAATAATACTGTTGCATGGAAAATACATTTGAAAGACAATTTGAAGACAGTACTTTCACAGAATGAAAGAACTAAAGGACTAAAGAAGAAAGGACGACATTAATCAGATAGTTTCTTTTCCAGAGAGAGTTCACCTAGTTATTTAGACATATAGAAGAGCTGGCAAGAATGCATGACAGCTGAAGACTTAAATTTGAAAAAAGTCCAGGCAGAACTAACTGTAAGACTAAGAGGATGGATCCCAACTCTGCTGGACCTTGGCCTTTACACTACACAGAAAACGTCAGTGTTGTTGTACTTCAAGTTTGCAACTTTGTCACTGACAAAACACGAGGTTTAGGAGCTCTGAGTAATGCCTTGCCTGTTAGCTAATAGGTTGCTCAACTTAGCTGCAGGGAAAGCACAATACAAACCATGTGCATTATTAGCCCCAACACGTTTGTGAGTCCCAGCCAACATGAGTAAACTTTATGTGCCTCAGATCTCACCAGTGACCAGCAAACTGCCACAAGCAGTATCAGTTCCTGGGTCAGGAAAAAATGGTGCTTCCCAGGTGCTGAGGACTTCCCTGCTCTTCATGCAGTAATATCAGCACTTTAGGAAGCATTTAGCAGAACAAGATAGACGTAGTCAGTACACTCAGACCATTTTTGTAAAACCATATGAGTGCACGCATCTGGCAAAAGAGGATCTGGAGGAGAGGAGAGGAGAGGAGAGGAAGAGCGAAAGACAAAAAGGTGGGTGGAACAGGAAGGAGGGAAGTACAGACAGCAGACTATGCACCCCTTTATAAAAGAAACACAGAAGCAGTCTGGGCTGTGTGAGGTGCACATTTCTGGCAGCAGGGAAAATGGAAATAGCTCTGCAAAGAATTTACAAGAGTTTTGAACAATGATGTGCAAATTACGGGCTGGAATGCAGAGAATTAAAGGACTTTGAGTTCCCACCTGCCCCTCAGTTTAGCATTAAAGTCCAATGATGTGCTTTCACACTGAAGAGGATGGTGCTGGGGGGACACTGGGATGTCTGGCTGCACTTCACTTTGGCCAAACCTTCTGAGGGTGAGGTTGGACATTATTGGCAGGAAGTGCCCAGCTGTAGTCACCTGGCACATCACGAAGCTGCCCCTGCCAGCACACCTCCCCAGCCTGCCCAGAAGGAGGCCAGCGCCACACCACAGGCAGCTGCTGAAAGGTTCATTGAGAAGGTGGCAGCTAAAGGTGCAAACATAATTTCCTCATTGCAGCCTCCGTGAATGGCCCTGCCTGTGCAACACAGAGGATGTTTTGAATGGCAGAGCACAGGCAGTGAATCATCATATAATCACTGCTGGTGTGTCCCAGCCTCAGTGTATCATCAAGCCTTCCTTTGGGTCAAGTAATCATTTGAGTCTGACTCACCGCCACCACACAGGTTTCTCCTAGCGCAGGCTGGCGTGGTCAGTGAGCAGAGCTAATTGAATGTGCTCTCACTGTTTCACCCATGATCTGGGAGGGCCAGCAAGGCTGCTTGCAGCTTTCCATGCAGATCCTGGTAGCACAGAGGGTTCGCACAGATCACGTAGTCTGTTGGGCCCTACACAAAAGTCAGACAGCTAATTGTTAACCATGTAAGTTATCACTGTTTCCTCAAAAACTCCTCATGGGTCAAAGGGTTAGCACTTTCACGGGCTAGAGCTATGTCAGTAGCAAGACAAGGCCTCCAAAACACAGAGTAATTGAGGCTGACAGGGACCTCAGGAGGTCATCTGGTCTGAGACCCCTACAAAGCCAGGCTTGAACACCCTGCTCCTAGTCCTCAGAGTCTGAGCTG
Organism: Monarcha castaneiventris obscurior; assembly: GCA_026261815.1. Taxonomy (NCBI): domain Eukaryota; kingdom Metazoa; phylum Chordata; class Aves; order Passeriformes; family Monarchidae; genus Monarcha; species Monarcha castaneiventris. The sequence goes on from JAMPIT010000472.1 coordinate 7,299,155, forward strand.
CCAACACAGAGGAAGCACAAATCCCATGCAAGTCAAGGAGCACTTGTGCTCATGAAGCCCCACCCAGACCACACAGTTAAGAAATAAAAATGATGGGAAAATCCAGCAATATCTGGTAGTAGCAGAGGGCCACTGGGAAGACAGAGTAAACTAAGGGAAAGACCTGCAAAACCAGTGTGGGAGAGAGAAAGAAGGCATTTTTGCTTCCTTTGCTGACAAGATGGAGGCAAAAAGGGTGGTGTGGAGACATTTCTCCTTTCTCTGTTTGCTGCACATGGAAAGAAGCCACCTCCTGACACCATGAAGGCAAAGCAAGAGCCAAGGTTGCTGCAGCTGGAAGAGGGAGCAGAGTCCTGGCTCCACCCTGCCTGCACAGTCCTTCCTTCGCATGCCTTGAGAGGGGTGGAGGGAAGGGGCAACCCTCATTCCTCTCTAGGCCAGATGGGAGAAGGACTCACCAGGTCTCACCTCCACCCTGTCACTAATATCAAATAATAATAGTATTTAGCACTTCCATAATTACCTTTGCCCTCTGATATCACAGACACAGCTGAATTGGAAGTTATTAAGATCATTATAATGAGCTTCACTGGATCCTTTCAGTCAGAGGCATTATTTAGCCAGCCATTATTTTCGTGGTTACATCTGAATAAGCACTCTGCATTGAGGTGAGGTTTGACGATGAGACACTTTGGCTAAAGGCAGTCTCCTACTTGCAAAGGCAGAGTAAGTGTCATTATGCATCATGTTTCACCAGACTTCAAAATGCCAAGGAAGGTAAGTCAGGTTACAGCTGACTCCACCTTCAACTTGTAAGAGCTGCAAAACTCTTCCCATGAATTGGCACATGGGGATGGTCTGCCATGACCCCCTACTTATGGAAGCTGCCATTCTGGAGGCCTTCAATGCTCAATACAAGCAGCCACCACAACCTCTCGCTGCAGGCGTCAATTCAGCAAGAACTGTTACTAAAGCAGAGGGGGCAGAAGGCCAGAAGCTCTGGGAGCACCTTGCACCAGGAACAGGAGCACTGTGCTGACCTAGTGAAGGGCTGGGCTGCTGGCCAGAGCTCAGGCAGGCAGGCACATGGACATACAGCTGATGCTGGACCGAGCATTGTTGGGACCTGTGAGCAGAACTGAGTCCAGAGCCATCCACAGAACAGAGATCTGCTGGTCCTGGGTCTTCTTATAGCCTCACTGAAGACTTCTTCCTTTGGCCTTTCACTAAGAAGGAACTGAGTGCTCTTTTAATTGTGCTTACTTCAGTTCCCTGTTCATAAATGCAAATAAAGGCACTTATTTCTCCCATCTTTGTTCACCTTTTGTGTTTGAGCTGTGAATCCCTTGGGAATCCACAGCCCAAACATCAAGGGCTTCTATGTGTACCTGTCTTATTAATAACAAAAATAATGTGCTGCTTTTGTTATTGAAGTAGGAGGAAATATAGGCACATGGAACAAACACTTGTAATGCAATTTCTTATGTTTAAAAATAGAACGAAAAGATAATCGAGTGTAATACTTTGACCAAGAGCAAAGGTAAAATCACAGCAGCTGATTCAGTGTAACAGAAAGAACTTAATAGAGATGGCAACATTTCAGCCTGCCTTCTCGGGAACTTGAACATGGGAATGTGTTAAGAGTAGCATAACATATCCAAAACACTGCCTGAATGAAAGAAGAGAGTTAGTGTTGGGCAAAAGTATTATTTTCAGCAGCAAGAAAGTTATTCCAGCAAAGTGTGAGCCCAAACTTGCGTTTATTTCTTGGTGTTCAGTTACTGTCAACATTACAAATAAACCCAATCAAGGCAGAGAATCTAAGCCTGCACTACTGGCCCCAAATACACCTGAAACCCTCTCCTAATGTGTTTGTGACCTAACCATCAATCCAGCCTCCAGAAGCAGGTTAAAACAGAAAACTTGGGCAAGAACCAAACAAGCTTCAGTGCAGCTTAGAAGTACAGGTAAGATACAAAGCTGTTTCTGTACTTCAAGACAAACTGGCTGTTACAAAAACATTGAGGAGCAATGACACTTCCTGAGCTCTGGCTGTATCTGCAGTGGAAAGGAGTTTCCCATGCCGTTTCCTTAATTAGCACAAATATGCTGACAATCTTCTCCATGCTGAAATCAAGCCATAGGTCACTAAAAAGTTGATCTATCTACACATCCAAATTCACCACATGCTGAGCCAACATGTTTCAAAGCCGTAATCAGTACCCAGATTATAACATGGCTTTGTCATGCATCCAGCTGCTGAAACAAACTTGGATGTCCCAATATGAAACCTATTTGTCCTGCAGTCAGCAAATAAGAAAAGTGCCAATATATACATTCAATGTTCTGCAAGTGCTAGGATTGTGTGCTGGCATTCCCTGGATCATTTTGACCATTACATGAATTTATAAATATGACCAGTTGAATTAGAGAGATAATATGATCTGAAGATCAGATTCTAAGCTTGCTTAAACTGAAATAAACAGGGAATAACTCACTTGGCATCCAGTAATTTACTCTGGTTTCATCATGGAGAGATCAAGGACACACAGCTCGATCTGAGCTTTAGTCCGTGTCAACAGCACGTGCTATAGTACAATCATGCAGCAGCTGAACAGAAAGGACAGCATGCCAATAAAGTAAATAGTGTAGTACCAGCCCTAGGGAAAAGTTTAGCAACCTTATGACAGGTATGGTTTACATGTGTGAACCCGAGCCTTGTTCCTCAGACAGTTTTTGCCTTGTTGGTAACACAGCTGGCAGGACAAACCCTAAACACAATTTATGCCTGGCCAGCTCCTGGCCAGCTCACAGCTAATTCTGAATGAAAGCTGTGATGTCTAAGCTGTTTCCTCCTGGCCAAGCAGCCCATTTTCCGTGACCGGTTCAGTAAGGTTGCTGCCTGCTGTGAGGATAGGACACTGCAGCGTGCCAGTGTGACTGTGTGACCCCTTCTCCCACATTTCAGTTGTCCCCACAGTAGTGCATCCCACAATATGCTGCACCAGGGGCTGCTGCTCTCAGAAGGCTTCTTCCAGGAATTCTCCTCCGTCATTACTGGCCTATGGCATCACTGCCCGCATTTTCCCAGAATCACTTGGCACCAGTGTGGCTGGACAGCATGGCAGGTAGCCCTGCCAGCGTAGCTGCTGCTTGGAAAATCTGCCCTGTGGATGTAAGTTGAGCATCTCACTGGTTACCCATTATAACTCCTTTAGCTGGATACAAGGTCACATTTGTGAGTAACAAGAATGTCTCTTTGATGACATTGACATAAATTACCTGTAGTTTCTTGCCAAATAAAAAAAAAAGAACATCAGAAAGTGATGCCCCATGAAGAACAAATTAGATCCCATTTTGTGTCCCTTCACCTGTAGAGAAAGGTTTGAATGTCACTGAATTCTGAACTTGTGGCTGTCACCCAGCCCAAAATGAATGAAACCAGGCTGATGGCTAAGTCCGTAACTTTCCCCTTGAGCTGTTATCTTTCTTGAATTTTTTTTTTTTGCTACATTTATTTATTCATTTCAGTAATTGTCCTTCAGTACTACAGAGCAAGCTTAAGACACAAGTGCACTGTCATCTGCCACCACAAATTTTCCCTAGGCACTGTCAGTAAAAGCACGTCTTCCAAATTTATCATGACTGGATGGGGCTCGTCCTGAGCTGGTGAGGCCAGAGGGAAAACTGTGCCAAGGGCCAGTCCTGGGAGGTCACGAATACTCACAACTGGCCTTGACTTCCATTTGAGGTGCAGGCAGCCAAACCCTTGTAGGGGCAGCTGGACACTTCAGTGGTTAGATGGGGAAAGGAGACAGATGTCCCTCCCTGCTCGCAGAAGGACAAGAAACTGACAGGAAGCAAAAGTGCTTCCTACTGCTCACACTGCACCCTGGACCCTGTTAAACAGCCTTAGTCTCCCAGGGAGAAGGGGGAGGGATGGATTGAAACAAAGTCTGACCTTCCTGGAAGAATGGACTTACTGATGCTGTGCTGGACTGAAACATGAAACCACTGAAACTCTGGGCCTAGAGAGAGGGAATTACCAAACCAAGCCCAGCCTGATTCAATAATGCAAACTAAGTCTCACACAGCAGCTTCCTCTTCCTAAAGAAAGACACTTTGTATGTTTAACCACATGGAAGCAGTGATCTAGACAAAAAGAAAGCTGCCAATGTCCAGCTATGCATCAGCACAAGCCAGAAGGACGTAAATCAGGCAAGGTGCAGGTAGTCAACTCACTCATAAATGGTTCCCCAAGATTCTCCTTTGTGCTCAAGCAGTGGAAAAAACCCCATGCACCCAAAGATTGACACACCTTTGCCTCCCACTGACCTCAATATAAAATTCATATTTGGAGAACAGAACCCCACGATCCTGGCCTCATTTACACCAGTTTCACATAGTTACCTCCTTGGGAATACCCCATCTTTGGATAGGTGTTCCCAAGACCAAACCTGTCTCACTCAGCATCTCTGAGAACCACTAATATCTAGGTCTTTCCTCACTGTAAAAAAGATCAACCACAACATGGCTAGAAAGCTGCTTTTCCTCTCCCCCAGTTACCACTGAAGACATAGATTAAGGAGCTCACAAACAGGAGGGCAGCTTGGAGCCTGCAGATCCTTCACTAAACACATGAGCAAGCACCACACAAACTTTCCCTGCAATCCCACAGCTGCTGGGCCCTCACCAGGAGGTACCACCAACACAAGGCCAGTTACTACAGTCCTCTTTCTCTGGAAGGTTTCTGCTGCAGTGCCATGGCTGAGCTGCTGATTTAGAACGTCAAAGTCCTTCCTGATGGAAATGAGAGCACCACTCACAGCACACACTTCACTTGAGCTGGAATTGGTTTCTTCCCACTTTCTACCCTTTGCCATGACAGCTTTAAAGTTTTGGTCTAGGCCTTGTTTACAAACCTGGCTCGGGAAAAAAAAAAGAGGTTTTAGTTTGCTGACCAAAGGCTAACAGGCCTGACCTCAGTCATTAGCTGACATGGGGACTTGCTGAAGAATTAGGAAGTGCTAAAGTAGAAAATGGCCAGTACCAACGGCCCAAGAGTAGTCTTGCCCCACCTCTCACCTCACAGACAGCACTGTGCCAAATGAACATACCACAGCACACTACACAGAAGAAATGATCTCTATCCCAGACATTGTAAAATACTGTGCTGAGTTACAAGCTGGAGCAAGGATGTGGTGGAGAAGTCCCAGACAGCCTTGGAGGCAGGATTACTCATTTATCACAAAACTCAGATGAAGTTGTGCTACTTACATTGCTATAGGGCAAGGAGGGGGAGAAACAGAGTTTTGCATTTCCAGAAGACTTGTTTTAGCAATTGATGACATATGGGGACAGGATTCCCCAAACTTCCCTTGGCTCAAGAATACAAAATCCTATTTCCCCCTATACCATTAGTTTTCTAGACACCTAGTCAAGTGCTGTTTAAAGCCCTAGGCTTTAAATTCTTCTTGGCTAGTTCTTTGTATTGACCTCTGCCCTGCACAGGGGCAAAGACCCTTGCTTTGGGAAACCATTTTCCCTCAAAGTTGTCTGAGCTGGCTCTGTCCTTCCCCCAGAGATTAGGTGTGTCTACAACCCGTATCTCGAATTGATGAGATCCCAAAGAAATAAGTAGCTTACACAGGTGGAATTAAGTAGAGATAATGGAAGTAAACACCAGCTTGACATTTGAGGAAGTTTCTGTGCAGTTTCATTTGTGCCTACTAGCCTACAGGTGTCCTACAAGCTAGGGATGCTTCAGCTGACTTGTTTTTTCACACCACCCTCGCATGTTTCTAAAAGCATCTCTCCTTTTGATCACATGGCAGCAGGTACTCACTTGCTTACACACACAGCAGTGTTACAAGTGACTGTCCTGAACACATGCTACACCAGTGAGCCCTGCAACATTGTCTGCGGCTATAGGGCCACCACCCCACCCACACTGTCTCATTTTTCTCAGTGTAACCCCAGCTTTGGCTCTACTCAATCCTTGGCCACTTTTCAGAGGGAAGCTTGCTCTTCCTTCTCCTCCACCCCTCTGAGCTCAGCAATCAGGAATACAGAGGAAAACTTCTGCTCATTTGTGCTCAGGATGAGCAAACAACCAGCCCACACTCTGTCCAGCAGCGTGAATGCCAGGTTATGTGAGGACATGCCAGCAGAGCCCACATACCACTGCTGGGCTATGAGCACTTCAGATACGACTGTCTCTGCTCAGGGGACTGAAATATAAACAGCAATTTCTGGGAGGAGTGGTTCCATCCAAATACTCCCCCATCTTAGTCACAGGCTAAAATAAATAAATAAACAAACAAAGCCATATAATCTCCCAGTTGGCTTGCTCACAGTCACATGACTGATATCAGCCCTCACCCCAAGGTGAAATTTGGACCCAAAGATTGGGTCCCAGCTTTGCAGTGCTCCAGTGGCACAAACAGGACAGGCAGCAGCCCCTAACTGGGATGGCACAGGCTTTGGCCTGCAGTGTAAGGGAACACCCACCTGGCAGACAGCAGAGCCCAGCTGTGTGCCACCTGCTTCCGGCTCCATCCTGCTTACTGAAGGGAAATACTGAGGGGGCCCAGACACATTGAACCCAGAAATCCTCACGTGACCAAGTGGATCCAAAGCGAAGCTGAGCAGACCTCGGTCTGTGTTCCACCCCACCCAAAGCCACATCTGGGAAGCAAAACAAACAAGGGCCACTGCACAGCAGGGACCTGAACAGGGTGGGGAACAGGCCTAAGGAAGTAGTTCCCTCTTTCTCTGTCCTTTGGTGAATGAGAATAGCTATGCAGAGAGCCAAGAGGGCACATTGGGGCAGAATCAGTCTAGACTTGCTCTGTTTCTTGTCCTCCTTCCCACAGCATCTGCTGCTGGCCCCTGTCAGAGGCAGGATAAAGAGCTAAGCAGACCTCGCATCCAGCACAGCACAGCCATTTGTACTCCCCTGCCTTGTGAGTCTGGCCAAAGCTCCTGCGTGTGCATGAAAGATGATCCCAGCATTAAATATATTCCTCCTCTTTGTCCAAATTAGAAATGGCTCCTCAGCCTACAACATCACCAGGCTATGTTAAAACATCTAAGTATAATCAGGAATGCAGCTGGAGGTCCAAGCATGGGTGAGCAACCATGAGAATATATTTTAAAAGGAACTATCCCAATGGGCTCTGAAAGCTACCTAAAGTGTATCTGCCTGTTGCTAATTATATTTACTGGTGGTGGTTGGCATTTTTTCTTCAAGCTGAAGATGAGTCAGAAAAAGAAAAAAAGTCCTTTATTGTTGTGGTAGCAGAAGGATGTCTCCTGAGGGTGTATGTAATGCACTACTGTCACGGCATGACAATGGAAAAACTGACTGCTGAGCCAACCAAACCCCCATAAATACCTAATGATATCTCTCTTGGCCCAGATTTTCTACAAGTCGGTGCCTGAACTGCATACAAAATGACAATCGATATGAAAGGATCTCTTTTCTCAACAGAGCCAGAATTTAAGAGCCCAGCTGAGCATTATATTCCAGTTTATACAAAGACATCCTTTTAAAGGTCTGTCACAATAACTTAAAGGTGGTGATCCAGCAAAAAAACTGTTAGGCCTCTCCTCACGATCTCCCCCACACTCCAGCCATGAGCACAAAGAACAGCTGGCCTCAGCGAACAGACAGTGTTATTAATTACAACATGGTGACACAAACAATGCGTGCCTAGGTATGTTAACTGGGTCTGCATTCATGTCGGAAAAGAACATTTTCCTCCTTTTCTCCTTCTTCTCCTCCTCCTGGCTTGAGTAGCTCTGCCACCTCGTGTATTCGGCTGGGGAGGCGGCCGTGCCAAGCACCTGGCCCAGTTACAGGTATGTGCAGAGGCACAGGGAGCCCGTTGTGAGAAAACCCAGCCTTAGCAAATTTCTCTGGCCATCGTCCAGCCTCTGCACATTGGGCAAGTGACTCTCCCTGGCCGCAGTTACATCAGTCACCACCACCTCCCTCAATGTCATGGCACAGGAAGCGGCTGCCAGGGGAGGGAGAGGGGGAGAGTGAGAGAGAGAGAGAGAGTGAGAGAGAGAGAAGTAGTCACTGTTTTTTGAAGCAGGCTGTCCAAAAAACATTACAACACCCTAGCTGGTTTCCAGTGGGTTTGCTCAGTTCCTCCCTTCCCGTGAAGACCACACAGGCTTCGCGAGGGCGTTACGCCCTGCCGCAGAAAGGCGGTCTCTGGGGCCCACCGCTCCCGGCAGCCGCCGCGCAGCACCGTGGCTCCCCGGACTTCCTCCAGACACTCTCCCACTTTCCATCGAGGGCCAGAACCAAACTCAAAAGCTGATATTTAGGGGGAAAACATAAGTATTTTATTTCTTCTTTTTTTTTTTTTCCAGAGGGAGCTTTTTCATGCTGCTCCACCCCCAAGCACAAGGGAGAGGTAGGGCTGGAACTTTGAGGGGATGAAGCCCCTCACAGTTGCACTCCCTTCTCTCACCTGCCTCTCCTCTGCCTGCTCCAGTCCCTTGCACCCTGCCGGCCTTGCACGCTCTGGGCACAGAGGCCTCCCAAGGTAGCCCTTGGGATACCAGGACTCCCTGCCTTCCCAAGCCAGCAGCAGGTCACAGGGGCCCAGGCCAGGACTGCCAGCGCAGGCGGGCAGGAGCACCAGTGCCAGCACGGCCAACAGCCAGATCCCACTCTTGGCTACTGCCAAGGGTAAATTTGGAGTGACATCCTCCCAGCAGTGACTGGGAATCTGGTCTTTGCAAGGGCTCAGAGCAGACCCTGGACAAGGGATGGCAAAATAGTCATTTGAGGCATGGTGTAAGCAAAATCACCCTATAAAGCAGGGCAAAACTGGCAAACAAAAGTATTGCTCCTGGCATGAATGTACTTCCATATTGATTCAACACTTAAAGAGGCACTGAATAAGAATGAGGATGTCCTTTCTTCAAACCCTCCAGCAAATTCACTTTCGCTTTTGGCAACCTGCTGTTTTCTCACCCCTCAGCTTCTTCACCCTGACCGCAGCAGCACCTTCCTCCACTGCCAAACCCTCTGTGCTGTCTTCCCTTGCTCCCTCCTCTGCTCAGCCTCTTGCCTGAAGTCCATCTAGAGGAGGAGCTGAAAGTTTTGCCTGACCACCCTGGCAAAAGCAGGGAGACATTGCTGAAGTCCACTGGGAAGCCATCACCCATGCGGGCAGCACAGCTGAGCCCCAGGCTATGAACCTGCCCCTCAGCCCTGCCTCTCCCGGGACAGGAGCCCATGCAGGTTTGCAAGCTGGCCAGATCAGGGTAGCTTTTCTCCAGTCAGAGGCTCTGGAAGGATTATTTGGCTGCAACGTATCATATGACTTTGTTCTTAGAGTTACATTTTAACTGAGAAAGTTTAACAAGTATGACTTATGGGCTTCTAAAATTGGCAGCAGAAAAATGAGCTGAGGAAGTCATGGAAAAAAACCACAAGCGAGGCCATTCCATGTTATGCACAATTTCTGGGCTCTTTTTCCAATCTTCTGGTTTTTTTGGATGGTGGAAAATATTTTCCAGCTACACAGGCCTGGCTTCACTGAGTATGTATTTATGCCAAGTTTATAAAAAGCAGCTGCAGACATGGTTGAATGAAAGGATTACACTGCTGTCTGTCTTCCAGAAGGTGCTTCAGTTCACACCCTGTCCCACAGAGCAAGGCTCACTTCTCAAATCTCCATGAATTTATGTAAGGAAGGACAAAATTTGAACCGCACAATACAAACAGGTCTGGCTGTGCATGCGAATGGGCACGCACGTGTGTACACACAGCTATCTGGAGAGCTAGCAGCAGTTCCTAGGCTTTTAGCACTCCAAGTTTACCACCATTCCTCCAACCTGTCCCCACCCTACAGCCTGGTCCATCTTCCATGAATACAAAAATGGGGAGAGGGCTTTCAGGGTCAAGACCCTGGTCTCAGTAAATTTCTGCTGCCTGCTTCATGTATACCTGCTCTCCAGCTGCTCCCACTGAAATTCAGGCTTCACCAGCCTCACGTACTCTCAGGCTGCCAGGCTTTAAGGCTAGGAAGGATCGCTGTAAGCGTGCAGCCTGATCCCCTGTGCAGCACACAACACTGAATTTCAATCAGGAACCCAGGCAGCAGAGGCATAACCTTAATTTTCAGCCGTGCTTTGTCACAGTCTTGGCCTGATACACTAGTCACAAGAGGAGAGTCACAAATAATTCTTCACTCTCCTAAACAGAATGGCTCCAGGGGGTGGGGGGAGGACACAAACTGAAAGCAAATGAATATAAAAAGGTAAAGGTAGGTGGTAAGCTGCAGATCATGCGTTACAGATCTGTATCCTGCTGTTTTTTCAGTCGAGTATGTTAGAATAACAGCACTGAGAACGACAGTGTTACATCAGGAATATCGGTCAAGACAATATTTCCTGACAATTGTTTGAGAAATGCTTTTCTCACACCTAATTGCTCCCAAGAGGCTGTGTTTTCTCTGTTTTTAGAAGGAGAGTGATTAAGAAGGAAGGTTTTTAAACCTCTGCACCCTGCTGTGGGACAAAGAACTGTAGGGGGGGGGAAAGGAAAAAAGAAAGAAAAGAAAAAGGCACAACAGCTGTAATGTTCTATGAAATGATTTTGTTCTGTTCTCTTGCCGAGGTGGTGGGTGCAATCATCAGTTTGGCAGAGATAAATACAGGAAAAGCAAGCCATTTTTCAGGAGCCGCAGCTGCAGGAGTGCCACATTGCCATCTAGCGACACGGGCTCTGGAAGCCGAAGCAGCGCGGCTCCGCCGGCTCCGGTGGCCAGCTCGCAGCTACCTGGACATGGGACCCCCTTCCCTTCCCGTGATTTACAGCCAAGCTTGAAAACTGCAAAACTGCTTGGTCTATAAAAGACAGGTGTAGAAAGGCAAGGGGAAAAGGGAAAAATTTCACCAGAAAGAACTTTAAGACAAACTTGGCTTTGCTAGGAAAAGCTGGTGTTTACACTGAGGCCCACAGAATCTCATCTTCTATTGCTGCTGCTACTGCTGCTGCACACAAAGCTACCGCAGCTTCGTCATCTTCTGCAGTTATCACATGGATGTCTGTGGCAAAATGATGGGCTGGCGGGAACAGCGAGCGCGGCCTTGTCCCACAGAGACAGGCCTGAATCTCGACCTGATGCCCTGTTCCCAGTCATGCTGGACCAAACACCTGTGTGCCCTGATGCTATCTGCAGTGCCAACCCTGAAAATTTGACTCCACTGTGTACCTCTGCAATGTACCTCTGCATTTGTATTCTGAAAAGAACACAAATGTTAACCTTTCCACACTTCAAACAGAAAAGCCAAAGTGCTAAGCCCCTTAGAGAGCAAAAGGCAGGCACTCGGTCTTCAGAAGATGCCCAGCAAAGGGCAGTGAATAAAATTCTTTTGTACGATCTTCACACAGCAAGTTAAAAAGAAAAGAGAGCTTTGGTGTATGAGAATTCTGACATTCACTGAAAGCTGTTAAATTGACAGATCCTGGCTACAGCAGACTTACATTTACCCAGGAAACAAAACCACTCCCAGTCCCTAAACTGCCAGAAGACACCATCATTTTGGGAAGCAATGGAAGAAGCCTTGCATCAGGCATCCAAGACTGCCCACAAAGCTCTGCTTCATGGCACAGGACCTTCCTACTGAAATAAATGACCAGTCTCACACCTTATAGGCATTGAAAGGTGATTAGCAGCAGACTGTCTTGGCTCTGGGGCAAAGGATGGTGTGTCTAGCTAATCATAAGGTCTGTGTCTTTGGTCCCTGAGCCCTGTGAAGCTTCACAAGAGCACGGCAATACTGCATCTGCAGACATGTCAAAGAGGGTGATATTCTTTGATATTAGCAAAAAATAGTGTAGTCTTCCAAGAAAAAAGGAAAATTCAGTTAAGTTCCCCCAAAGGAAGATAATCTGTGCTGCTCCAGTGAACTACTCTTACAGCAGCATGTCTTCAAAAACCCAGTGATGACCTCTACAAATTCTTTGGGCCTGCATATACTATGAGGACCTACAAATACTTTGAATTTACAAAACCACTCCTGCATCAATTAATAATAAAGTTTGTGTTGTCACCCCCTGAGACCAAGCCCACATCACCTACAACATTACTGGGAGCTGGGGAGGCAGAATTTGAACAGTCAGATTTTAAAAAAGGGAAGGCCATGAATACTCCTGAGCCTGAGCCATTGCTGGTTCTTTCAGACTGCAATCTGTTTCTTTTTTTCTTTAAAATTAGGGTGAGATCACTGCTTTTCTTGAAAATGTGCTGCCCAAGGTAGGAGACATCCATCTGTGAAAAGATCTAGTCTAATGACAAATATTGTCAGGCCTGCTGAAGATCTTCAAGGGCAATGCAGCAGAGAAAACACTGCTCCTGACCTTGTCGGTTGGGACAAGGTCCTAACACCATCCCAGAAATAACCAAAATAAAGAGAGGGATTCTACACAGGAGTCCATTTTTTTCCCTGCTTCACATTTTATGACCAAAAGCATGGGAAGAGCTCTGCCCCAGTATCAATACATTCCATCCCAGGAGCTGTGTTCCCTCTAGAGAATCAACATAACTTATGAGCATGTACTTCCATAGTTGCCCAGAGAAGCCAAGGTGCCCAAGTGGTGCTCAAGCCTAGTGCTCAAGCTCCCACTAAGAACCAGACAGTCCATTGGTTCTTGAGGGTGGCAGGACGCACCAGCCTGATCATCTGACTTCCTGAATATATGGTTACCACATAACCGGCTCCTGTCAGGCCTCCTCTCCTTTCTGGAAACCAGCTCCAAATTAGAAAAAAGAGGATAGAGCCATTCTGGCCAACAGATCTGCTCTAACCACCAGGACTTTGAGGGTCAAAAGTGTGCTTTAGAAGGCTGCATTGTTTTTAAGGATGGGGGAGCTGTCCAAAACAGGGCTACAACTCTCTCTGTAAAGTAACTCTTCAGTTTCAACTGTTTTATCAGGTTGTCAAGCATTCACAGTTTGCAATCCAACCTCCAGGATGGACAATGACTTGTTGCATTGACTTCTTGGCTGTTTCCCTTATTTATGCCTGCTTTAATACCTACGACCCAGCTTTCCTTTTTGCATGATGGTGTCACTGAATTTCAGGCACTATGGTTTGGGCTGATTTCAAAGTTTTGACAGAAAAGAGTTCCTTTTAAAGTTGCTATCCAACAGCAAGCTAGTTTTCTGAAAGATTGCTTCTTTCATTTTCAATGCAGAAGGTACTTATGAACTGCAGGGCTGCCAGCAGAGCAATTAACCCAGTGCTTTACAGCTCATGTTACTGATTACAGTTGTGGGGGGCGAAGCTGTGCCTCAAATCTATTCAGTTATAGAAAGTGCCTTTAATACTTTTATCTTTTCGTAGGTTTCATGATTTATAAGCAGATCTATGGTTGGTTGAAGTCTCATTTTTCCTGATTACACTAATAACTAGCACTGATTAGGCAACTAGTATAAAATTAATGTGACGTAGAAAAGAAGCAAGCTTCAGAGCTTCAAACAAAATTCAGATAAAACACCCACCCAATTACTGCCAAAACAATCATACTATCCTAAACCTTACCTTCTCCCTTCCTGTATCACTGTCCCAATGTCCTGCTCTTGACTGCTTAGGTTTCCATGAGGAAAGGACCATGCAGAGTAAATTACGGGATCAGGACCGCAGGCTGTGAGTTTGCAGAAGCAGAGACTTCATCTTGACAGATTCTTCAGAGTGCCACACATATCTCTGCTGATACAGAAGTAATAATAATAATAATTTCATGCTAAGAATTCTGCCAGTGCCAATGGCCCATAAATAACATCCCGACAAAGAAGTAAAAAGGGCCTTTAGTTGTGTCAGACAACTTCCAACATAAGCCAAGGAACCTGATGTTAAAGCTCAAAACTTTAGATGGAGAGAGAAAAACAAATGAAACATAAATGAAATATCAACCCTTCATGATTATGCAAATTCAGGTGAGTGTCATAGCAAACACTCCAACGAGAAGAACTCAATAAATATGGAGGCTGTAACCTGGGGTCAGATGGGGCTTCCCTTCTTTATATAGGCAAAAACTTCCACCTCCTTAGTGCTGGGAGCTGGCAGTCCTCCTCACGGTAACTTATAGGACCAGGCAATTATACCAGGTCAATGTGTGGTGAAAGTAAATCTTCATCAAAACCAGACTGTTCCCACCAGTAATGAAATACTGCTATGAATTGATTAGGTGTGTACTATCAATTAAAAACAACAAGGGAGAGTTTCTCAAAGAATATGCTTGCTCAAGAATCCCTTTTCTTCATTTCTCCATTTAATTAGTCATTGCATTGTAATTCACAAATTCATGCAATAATCATTGTCATTTTAATCATCAAAGCTGAATGTACATTCTTTCTCATTAAATAATATTAAATACAACAAGAGATGCTAACCAGGTTGTTTCAGAGCTCCAGGAAGTGCTCTTTTACATACATGCCAAAACAGGCAAATATTGGTTTTTTACAGCAAATTTCTGTATCTTCCAGGCTATGTTACAGGGTGTAACACGGCCAGAGTGACCTAAGGAAGGAGAAGAAGCATGGTTTTCAGACAGTATCTTTTATTAAACAGCTTTCTCTAGATATTGTCAGGTTTTAAGCAGACTTTGAAGAATTTCTTATTAACAAGTTGAATGTTTGGAAAAATGCTGATTGGCAGCTACATGGGTGGAAAATTTCCATTTACTTGTATAGCATACATACACTTTACCCCCCACAAACACAGACCAGGAACCAGAGAAAAAACACTTTTGAGACACCGTAGTTAAGATTCAGTTTCGAGCCCAGGTGCCACTACAACGCAAAGAGCTGCCCCTCCAAGGCATGAGAGAGACAAGGTATGAGATCAGCTCACTTCATGTCAGCTGCAGGATCACAACAGGGCGAGTAGATTTTGTCAACTTAAGCTGAAATTCAACTAGCATTGAAAATGCATCCTGTCACCCACCTATAGTATCTTGCCTCTTTATTTTTATGGTTGGCTCTCCTCACATGGGCCATCACAGGCAGAGTCCAACTCCAGGCGAAATCTCAAGATGCAGGTTTCACTTCCACCCCTACTGCAGTTAACAGGTGCATTCCTTTCACTCCAGCTAGCAAAGCTCACCCAGAATAATCACAGCTGGGCAGGGGAAAACGTCTCTTGCATGCCTCAGAATCAGATGTGGTTTCATTTTGTTGCAGAGTTTAAGCTGTACAGTGCAGCTGACTTATCTATACACCTAGTTTGTGATGAGGGATGAAGAGAAAAAGGGAAATCCTCCTAATCATGTCATCAGAACAATTTAAACACACAGGATTTTAAAAAGCCAAAAGTAGGTATTATCAGTAGAAACACATTCTACTGCTGCTCCACTGAGCCTGTCTTATATACCGTACCAAATCTGTCTGGACAAAATGCTGCATTGCATCACCTCACCAAGACAGGAAGATTCTAAAAATTAGGATTTTGCAGGGTGAGCGTGCACAAAATGTGTGTGCAAAACTGCCCCCTGCTGTTTAGATTAAGACCTGCTCAAGTAAATGATTGTGTGACCAAATACGTTTTTAGGTGTAAGGGTCCAACAAGCAAAGAGGCAGAACTATCTGACTTAATCTGTTTTCTGCTTCCATGCACACCAGAAATTTCATACACAAAAGCCACTCACAACTGCCTTGCAGCATGGACCATCCCAAGAGATCTGTAGGCTGCAGCAACTTTGCCAGCTGTAACACTCACTGCATTAAGCTACTCTGCCACTATGGGTGAGCACCACCAGACACCCTCTCATCCCAAAGATGAGTCGAGAACATCTCAGGGTGCAAGGGAAATTATGTAATTGTGAGTGAGCACTGCAGGACATCCATCTGTCAGCCTGTTAAAGACAGACCTGACCGTAACAAAACAGGAACAGGAACTGTATGCCTGGAGTCAAAAGCTTATAGCTCAGAGGCCTTTAAGAGTTAAGGACTATTAAGTCATGGGAATGATTGGAAAACAGGGTAGTGAGCTCATCAAAAGATGTCTGGTAAATATTCCTTAAAACTAGCTCCTGCTGCAGGGAAAGAAGAAAGAACCTGGATTTTCTTTTCAAGAACACATGTTCACTGTACTTTGAAAAAGCTGACCATTATCTAGTGCCAGTATGTTGGACAGTTTGGTACAAAAAGTATCACAGAAGGGCCAACTGTCTTCTACAGCTTCACTCACACGTACACAGGATGTGGCAAATTCTGCCCTGTGAGAACAGCCTTAGACATCCACATCTTCTCTGGGAAGCTCGAGTTTGGTACAAATGCAGAAAATAAGTAGTGTGACCCACACCAGGTTCAGGTTCCGGAGCGTCTCTGATGAAAGCCAGCCCAGTCCTCGTGAACAAAGCACAGGTTTCAGCTCTTTGCAGCAGGCCCTCGGTCAGTGCACAGAGAACACTGTAAGCTGTGCTGGTCTGTGCAAACACACAGACTGAAAACCAAACAGAAGCCTTGCAGAATTTATTATTTTTTTTCACATCAGCCCTTTTCATATCCATAGGTTTAAAAACACAGAAGCATGGGTGTGCAGCACAACATGCCTTTGAAACAATCGCTAAAAGCACTTAGTGACCACTTCAAAGATTCCCTTGACGTTTAACTCATGTTAACTGTAACACAACAGTCATGTAGGGCCACTGTTCAGCCTAAGGGACACACCATCAACAGATGTACAAATGGAACTTTAGAAAGATTCTTCTGAGTGCATAAATAGCTGGAGCTTTACTTTGATGATGGCTGGCTGGCCTCCTACACAGCAGGGCTGGGACTTCTCCATTTTTCAAGTTAAGGGCAACAATAATATTGTGTCAGCCCCCAGGGGAAGGAAATTAGTGCCAGATGATTCAGTGTGTGCCTGATCACTCTGGTTTTGGATTTGATTCCATTATCTAGAAAACTTAATGGTGAGACATCAAAGGTAGTCCTGCATGATAATGAAACTAGCTGGGTGGGTTTTTTTCTATAAAAGCTGCCTGAGAAGCTCGTAACCGATAATAGAAGACTTCCCAACATAAAACTAATAGACCTCTTTTTCTTTATAAGAAATCCTTTTAGTGCTGAAAACAAGTGCCTTGTTCTTGGACAAGCACAGAAGGGAAGATGGTGCTTTCTGGGAGAAAGATTAGCAGTTTAACCTGCAGTAAAATAAGATTACAGATCTTATTCTCCAGCAGCTGTGAGCTCTGCAGCAGCAAATCCACAACTGGAATGGCTTACTGCCACAATTTTTTCATTTGCACAGGTGAAAAGAAATGTACAGCACTACACACAGCTAATGCAATGGCATTACTATTGCTGATGCAGAAACATCCATCATTACCACCACGTTTCTGATGACCTGCACTTGGCTTATGTCTGAAGCATCTGTGGACCATGCGTGCTTAGCTACACCACTGTCAGCCTGCCACTCTTGGAGCAAAAACAAATTTGCATTCTAGACAGCATCTTCCAAGTCTTCACAATTGTACAGTATTAGCTTCACTGGGAGATTTGGGGGAAAGAAAAAAATACAAGTCTCATTAAAAGGATTCAGCATTCCAACTTATTAGCCCAAGGCACTCAAAACAGGTATCAGAGCTTGCTCTAGCATACTAACCAGGTACTTCTGGGTTATGAGAATAAATTTGCATTTAAGGCTACATTTAAACCGACGTTGTCCTAAATTTTGTTTGCATCTAACTTTGCAGGCTCAAAAAACCAAAAAAGGTTAGAGCAATATGCGTGTCTATGATGCTTATTACGGCAAATACTATTTATAGACAATCAGATTGTCACCAGGCCTTCAGTCAAACTCAGAATTGACACCCAGGTTTGCTGAAACACAGTTCAGGAAAGCTTTGCTGTAAGTTAAATGTGAATTCAAATTGTCATCATTCTACCAAAGAGTGTAGAAAACTGCTTAGGTTTGACAGAAGGATGCTACTTTTGTCTTAGGCTGTTTGGGTTTGTTTTTCAAGGCAGGATGGAAGTTTGATTCACCTTAAGACAATGTTAAAAATTGAACTAAAAAGATACACTGAAGTGACCAGCAAGACAGAAGGTAAATATGCTAACAGTTCTGTCAACATAACCTAAGAATTCCTCCTTTTTATTTTCAAGCATTAGAAGGGGAAAGAAACTCCTTCAAAAAGCCTCATTAAAAACAGAACCTTCTGTAATTTCACAGTATTTTTATTAAGTGCAAAATAACTTTGTCCCTGCAAAAAAAATTAAAAGGAAAAGAGCACCCTGGCCACTGTCCCCTGAAGAATATGACTACTACATTTTACTTTTACCTTACACTACCTGAACAACTCAAGTACAAAGATTAAACTACAACCAGCTGTTTAAGATATGTTTGTTGATGCCACCCACTAACTTCAGTATTTATCACATTACAGGAAGTTTCAATAGCACCTCAAATCTTTGGAAATAATGTTTTCAAGGGCTTAAGGGGAAAGTACCTATTCCATTACAAACCATCTCAGCAGACTGACTCATTAAGAGCCATTTCAGCTCCCAAACCCAGGTATTGTCTGCTAGGTCACCATCAACTATCCACAACCTCTCAAAAATCCTGTGTGAGGCAATTCCTGAACCACTGAGGAGAATCTACCTTTGAAGAAACTTACACAAGGTTGAAATGAGACAGAGTTGGCTAGAGTGCTCTCAAAGTACCCCACTTCTAGATTATGCCACCTAGTACCTTACTATTAATCTAGCAGCATCATTAGTACAAACTGTCAGCTGGTCTGAAAAACACACCTCAAAGCATTCTCCTCAAGATAAAAATCAGTCACTGTGCCAAAAAAATAAAGCTACATTTTTAATTGTTTCTTCTGCCACCTGAGTGCTGATAGCACAAACCCAGAGAAGAGCAGAAGCCAATCTGTTTTGACATTTAGAAGATCTTTTGAAAAACTTGCTTTCAAGTACACTTCTCCTACTCACTTGAGCCTGCTGTATATTATTTGTTTCCTTTCCATTGGCAAAGGAAAATTTACCACACCATATTGAAATTTTACAACATCTAATTCCATTAACTTTTGCTATTTACCCCTTGTCTTACCTTACCAGTGCAGTTTTTTTCTTAAGGCATATGCCTTTGAAAGACTGTTAATAACCATTTGCTACGGTCTTGAAGACTACAGACTGAAATGTCAACTGTCTATCTTGCAAAGTAAGATTCAAGCTTTCCAGAAACCCCAACCTTTGTGCTCTTAAAGTCTGCCCAGGTTCTATTCCAAACAGCTTTGTTTCAGACACCTGTATTAATAGAGCTTTCAAGTTTGCCAGTAATTTTGACTTGATCACTTCACATGTTTTTGTTCCTGACAGAAATGGATTTGTCTTCTTTCTGCAGCCAGTATCTATTACCATTGTGATTTGCATCTCTTTCTAAGGTGATCTGCTACTGTTTAAATGATCGTATATTTATTTTCTCAGGAAATTACACAAGGATTTAAACTTAATTAAAAGCATTGGAAGACCAGCCATAACATTAAAAATAAATTTTAATGTTGTCATTTTTAAATCATTTGCTGTGACACCCAAATATTCTGGATTTTAAAGTAGTACTATAGGGACACACAAGTGCAGATAAATCTTTATTGCCATAACTTCGTTTCTTCAAAAATGAGCACTGGGTTTTCAATAGGTCGTAGTTTTATGTCTGTATATGTACAACATTACAACTGCGTATTTTAATAATATTGAAGTTAGTGATACTTTGATAACTCAACACAGTGTATTTATAAAATGAATTCTTATCAAAATACACTTTTCACTGGGATAATAAATAAAATCCTGCGAAACCCACCTACACAAAGTTAATTTTAACTCTGGTAGAACCCGATGTGGTACACAGTCCATTAACTACTATGTTTGCCCCTTTATCCCCCTACTGATGCTCATCTTCTGGGGTAAGAAAACTTTTTTTCCCCCCGTTGTGGTGTGACCTCATTCAACATCATCTTCAGCCAAGCATTGTGCACTTACAATTCTCTGTAAGAAGGAGAAAAACTCATTCACAATTACATAAAATTGACAGTAGGCAACTGATTATCAAGCAATGTAATTTTACACTGAACATCAAGCAGTGTAATTACTGAACAAGCTGATTAAAGTTAAAAATGGCAATCTATTCGACTTAAGTTTTTGAAGTCAGTTCCACAGAAATTACATACAGTGCAATACCTTACAAAGCCAACATAAGATAAACAATATCCTATCAACCTCAGGTGATGACCTGTGTGGTTTTTAGCACTGTTCTCTTAGGAAACATTTTTGTTCAATCACTTCCCCGACTCTTACATCTCTGACACTTTCCAGTGTTACCACGGACTATGTGGACTTAACCTGAAATGGAACCAGGCCTGAGCTGTAAGAAGAGACAGCTGATACTCAGCACTGACTCTCTGCTTTATGTCAGGTAACACTGTTAGGGAGTTCCCTTGTGCTTCCAAGAACATAAAACGTATTATTTATTTTACAACAGACTCACCTGCCAGCATATTAACAACATCACCTGCTCAGTACTCAGACCAAAATGGGAGGGCATTTCATACACAGAGCTACTAACACTTTTATCATCACGGAAACTCCCAAGCTTCCAAAATTGTCATGGGTTCTGGTGCTAGTTAACATCTTGTGTCTATAGCTGTCCCCAGAAGCAATGGGGTAGCAAAAGCAACAGATTCCTTTTGATGAACTTTCATAGCACTTACACACACTCAGATATGTAAATTTAAAAAAAAAACCTCAAGACCCAGTGCAATAAAGTTAACTGCTTTTCCAACCCCTCCAGCTTGTATTTGGGAAACAGTGAATCCACTTCTAGTATCAGAGTTGTGGTCAGATGTCTCTACTTCAAGAGCTTAGCATACCCTACACACAAGAGAAGTTTTGTATTTCTAATTTATCCTGGTTGCTATTAATGCTACATGATGATTTTCGTATTCACTTTTTAACATCTCAGGTGAAAAAAAAGCTTCTTTTAATCTAACTGAACATATTAAAAAACCAACTGCTTACAAAACCCAATACTCAAGACTGATGTAGTGGATAAAGTAAGTATTTGAGTTATTTCCAAACCGAACCATCAGGGAACGTTTCACATACCTGGCTTATTGTAGGGAGCTTAGTTAGAAGCATTTGAAACACTGGTGGTGGAAGAGTCTGCTGTAGAACTTGTAGTAGCTGCTGCGGCTGCCCACACACAGCAATGGCATTGGTCAAGTGATCAACACCTTTTTCATATTCACCTGCATGACAAATTACAATGTTTTGAAATCAACCATCTTCCACACTGTAACACATTTACATAAGACATCCACCAAGACTGGATTAAATTATGGTGAATCAATCCACACTTAGCTCTTCTCCTTCCTTGATGGACTGCCTGAACACACAAGGTTAAAAACAAGCAGATTTTCTTAGATGAATTTGACTCCCCAAAATTTCTTAATGTATAAAAATAATCTTAATGTATAAAAAATAATGAGCAAAGGTAGACAAAAGTTCTTTTACAACTTACTCTTTGGCAAAAAAAATGCCATTACCTTGAGCTAGTAATTCCTCTCCAAGTTGAATCTCCTCAAGGAAAAACTTCTGAACTGCTTCAGCATCTTTCAGATCAGGCAACTACAACACACACAGTAGAAGTTAAACCAGCCCTTAAACACCAGCTAATAAAAAGTTAGCAGAAAACATTCTCAACTGAAATTAAACATGCACACAACCCTATTGTTACACTGATACTGGCAAAAAAAAAGTGTCACCACTAAGTTAAGCATACACAGAATGTTTTTGAAAATCAGACTCAGGTCTCATAACACTGCATCACAAATCTGTAGAGACAGAGCCTGAAATACATCTACTCAGTTTATTAAGTATATGATTTAGGAGCACATATAAATTCTAACGTGTATTATGTTTATAACAACTATATTTCTTGCAATTTTTTAAGAGAACTCTTATATTTTCTTTCTGGATCCATTGGTGATAATGAAAGGGAAATCAAATACTTATGGCAAAATAACGTATTATGTTCAGTTATAAGTGTGTCCTAACAATGATTTTTAAGTCTGAAAAGTCCTTGTTCATATTACAAAAAGGAAAACACCATCAAATCACACAGTGAATGTTGTACTAATACAACTCCTCTATCTGACACAAAAAACGAACAACCATACAGTTATCTGTGAGCATTAAAAAAACCTAAATATTGCATATTTGTAATCCTGGAATCAAAACAAATCCTTAAGTAGATCTTACAAATAATACAAACGAAACATCTTTCAAAATGGCACTGCATTATTGAACACAGTATTACCTTGGAAAGCCCTGCTCTCTCTTTGGCAAGCTTCTGTTTCTTCCTTCCTGTAAGAATAAAAACATCTTTTATTTTCAATTTGCAGTTAAAAAGCCCTTCAGATTATAGTCTAAAACCATGAAAAAAAAAATCAAAGTTCTTTTCAAAAGAAGAAACTGATAATGTATTCCAAACACTGAAGATTAAGCACAAGTCTGCAACCCACTCAGTGCAAGAGAGCATCATTCAGGGGTCTAATGAGGGCTGGCAGCAGCACCAACTCAAAATGGCAGCTCTTCTCCTGCTGGCTCCAGCAAGCAGCAGCTGTGCAGGGCAGCACAGCACACCTCGTGCACTGCAGGCACACAGACACAGAAAGAATTAGAGTAACAGAGGAATTACCTAGATGATTTCTAACAGTGAGCCACAGAAGAATTGTCTACAAGTCAAGGCTATCTAGTTTGGAACTGTATGGTGCACCACCAAGGAGGGGAACTCTGGCAGGCCACAGCAGATACCCACACTGTACTCTCTCAGCTGCTTTATAGCAAAGACATGGGAACTAGTTAATAAGTGATCTCATCATCTCCCAGCAAGAGCACTACTAAAGCATACATTTCTGAAACCTGAGGAAAGCAAACATTTACAGATGGAACAAACATTTACAGATTTAACTGCCTAACCTAAAGGCAAAAAGTTGGTCTGCTACATGAAGTTGAACCATTCCAGCAAAACTAGTGTAATTAAAATTAAAGATGATTTTAATACAGCTAAGCAGGTATAAAGATATTTTTATAGTAGCAGGTCTTCATACAAGAAAGAATGATTATACTAACACTAGCAAATTTCCTTAGAATAATAATTTTAGCAAGGCTTCAGTTCATCAACTGAAATAGTTACACCAATAAAACCTTTGAACACAGCCTATGGTTAAACTGTCCTTTCACTCTTTGTCCTCAGTGCCTGCTCAGAAAACTCCTATATTGACAAAGAACAACTGTCACCCAACCCTGATTTTTCTTTTGATACAATTTTACAAGGTGGAAATACTTCCAAATGTGACTAGCAGTTTTACATGGCAATTAAAAATTTTCAGTTGTCCACATTACGAAGACATTCAGGAATACTATTCCCTAGTGTACTGATAACCTAACACATGGCATTTACTGACAAGATTGTGTTTTTTATACAAAGAGAGTTCCATTCTAACTAGATGGAACACCCTTTTACCTTAATATAACACCTTAATAACACTTAGCCAGCACCTAGATTTCCACAACTTATTGACCTGTGTATGTTATTTTACACTATATATGGAAAAACGTGCTGGATAGAACTGTAGTATACTATAATTTTATCCTTTTGGTGGGTCTCAGTATTAAAGAATTTCTCCTGAAAGCCAGTGCTTCAATTAGCTCACTCCAACTTTTCAGAAGCACTGATTTGCACAAAACTTTAAAGTGCACTACTGTGCAAACAAGTTTTGATAGTAGATAAAATCCTAAAGATGAATTTTTTTTAGATTTAGTATTTTCAATGTTTTACTATCAAAACAAGGCACGTTGCAACTGTAGTGCATTCAGCAAAAACACAAAAGAGAAATACAAAGAGTAACAGCTTAACATTTGTACATCATTTTCAGGAGAAAACTGTGTTTTCTTGGCATGACTATGACACCTTCTAAAATATAATAAAAGGTATCACTCACCAGGTTAAGTGTTCTGAAATAAAGAAAAAACAAAAGACATGCTGGTAACTGGAACTAATGAAAGCTTTTGACCACTGATCACACAGATTTGAAATCATGTACTTTAAGCTGAAAACTGTGAAGGAATATGAAGAACTACCAAGATTTTAAAACTGAAAAAGGTTCTACCAAATCTTTCAAGTCTGACTACTACAAAACTTTTCTTTCTCTTCTTAATACTTTTTTACGGGCTCTTTAAAAGTTCACTAGTGAAAACAGTTACAAAACCCAAGCAACTCTAAAGGATATTTAGGAATTCTTCCCATATTGGTTGGGAAGAAATACTAGTTTCAAAGTATCTTTGCAATAACAGCCAAAAGCTACATTTGTAATAGGACAAGCAAAAAGCAATGGCTTTGAGGGGTAAAAAAACCTCAAAAAACAAACAATAAAAACCACCCTACACCTAAGAAAACCCCGAAGTTTGTTTTCCCTCATGGACCTCTACAAAAAGGAAACACTTTGTCTTTTCTAAAGAGATAATCACATTTTGAAAAGGGAAAGGCAATCTTCCATAGAATAAGTCTTTATTACCACAGAAATGCAGTGCATGCATCCAAAACGCAAAGCTCAACTGCAGCTCCTCCAGGCACAGCTCTTGTACAAGGGTGCAAGTTTCAAAAGAGAACCAAGGGATGACCTGTCCTGCTGCCATGGGTTGCAAAAGACCCTGAGTACCCCAGCAGCTTCCCAACCAGTCCCACCAAGGAGCAGGAGGACCAAAAAGCCATTTGCATTTTCAGCTCCCATCAGTGAAGTCTGCCTACTGCCCTCCTCTCATTCTCCTGTCCAGGCAGAAGATGCTCTTGAGCAAAATTCAGCGTGCTCAGAAATTCTGGCTGCCTCTGAACAAAGACATCTGTGACTAAACTTTAGAGCAGAACACTTCTATTTTATTCATTCAAGAAGGCAAATAGTAAACATACCTGAAGTATTTTAATCATAAAATACAGCCGGGGAAGCTCAGCAGCTACAGATGTTTACAGCTTTGCTATCTTTTGGTCCCAAGACTAAATATGGACATGCTCCCCAAACTAGCAACACCAAAATCTAAAAAAAACAAACCCAACAGAAAAACTCACCCACAAAACCTGCTAAGTAAGATTAAAACATCTGGAAAATCAAAGTCCAATAGTTCTATAAGCCTTCCAGAAACTTCCAGGAAATCAAATTTTTTTCCCCAGAAACCTAAATCTGGCCACCTCACTTTTATGACAGGCATTTGCAATGTAAACTTTGGCCCTAACACAGCATGCAGACATATGCAGTGTAACTGGGAGAGCAAAGAAAACCAACTGGTTCTTCATTTGTCAGCATGTGCTTGACCAAATCCACTGACATATCAGATCTCCTATCCTTCCCAAATTCTGGTGACACTGCATCACAGAGGCTGAAAAAGGATCTTATCCAAAGAGGGTTTATGGAAAAGATGTGCTGTGATGTTGGTTTCCACAAGCTTTCCATCCCATACCCCCACTACTGCACAGCACATGGAGCATCTTTGCATAAAGAACTGCAGCTGAGCCTTTCCTGGCCAAGTGTTATCCAACCCAGGCCTTCCTGCCTACACAACAGGAAAAATGCTGTAAGACCCAGATCCCTGGCACCACTGCTGAAGCGTCCATACCAAATAATCTGTTACACTCCCCAGAAAACCCAAAAAAACCCAGATTAACTAAAGCCTTAAATGCAGACCAGCTCATCCCGAGCAAGAGCCATAAGTCCTACACGGAAGTCCCCCAAATGACAACTGCCACATCCTATCAAACCTAAATAGATTTGTCTTCCACTTCAAAGATAATGTCAATTCTTAATCAGAGGAACTCCAAGGTTTATTCAGAACATGACTGGATAGAGGGTCAGATTATGGAAACCTTGAATGCCAAAATAATTTTTGGTGTTTCGGCAAAAACCTTATTTAATTCGGTGTTTCTCCTGCTACATATTTGGCATCATAAAAAAAAAAGAACCCATGGCTGATTATGTTGCCAAAATCAAGTTTGCTCGTGCAAGACAAGCACATACCAGTTAACTGTGGTAAAATTTCCCAAATAATGACTTGCACTGCAGGGAAAGAAGGACTTGGAAGACGCACAAGAGGTACATGCCCAAAATCCTACACACAGGAGCGAGGGCCTGAAGCTGAAATATCTGACATAACTTGCTGTGGAGGAGCTTTTGGAAAGCAGAATTAATGCGCTGCTAAGCTACAGCAGCAGCCACTCAAATTCAATCCATGAAGGCAGAACCAAAGCTTTTACACTACATTTTAATGTTATCAGGTAAATACTAATTTTCAACCCATCTAGTTATTGATTTTTCCATCCATGAAACTGCTGACCACATCATGTTTACTTGCCAGGAAAATCTACCTTAATGATAACTTCTTATCTTCAGATTAGTTACCAAAGGAATAACATACATGTTACCCTGACAGAAATAACTCAGTATAAAAAGTATCACCTTACTTCTCATGATTCATTTGTGTTCCTTCACTATTCATGCCTACAATTGCATTAAAAACCCTTGCTGATTATTAAAACGTTCAAATAAATGTTGAAGACGTGAAATAATGAAGAGCCATGGGAGAAGAGCTCCACATCTTGGATTAATCTACAGTTTTCTCTGGCATTCATTCTTATCCTGGAAGCCAATGGCAGGGCTGCCAGGAGGGTTTAGAATGCAGCCGATGAAACATCTGAGAGCTGCCACTGACCCCTGCCTCATCGCAGCAACAAATGCATTGTAAGAGATCACATTGTTTTACCTGCTCGTCTTCCAAAAGCAAAAAAAAGTGTCACCATGTAAATATAGTGGCTGTAACAGCACTGCTGAGCCTGTGGGATTGCAAGATCGAAAAAAGGAAAAAAAAATGGCGGGGGGGAAGGTGAATTTGAGCCAAGCACCGACGAAAACCACAGGTTACCCAACACCTACAGCAAACGCTCTCCGATGGGATGAGCCTGACTAGAACCACCCGAAAGGAGGTTGTAGTGAGGTGGGGATCGGTCTCTTCTACCGTGCCTGCAGTGAAGACGACCAGAGAAAATGGCCTTAAGCTGAGACGAGGGAGATTCAGATCAGACATTAAAAAACCCCTCTTTTTCACTGTTAGGGTGGTCGGGCATTGGAAAGGGCTGCCCAGGGCGGTGGTGCAGTCACCATCCCTGGGGTGTTCAAGAGGCGCCGGGCGATGCTCGATTGTGCTGCAGGGGTTGCAGCGGTAGCGCTGGGCGGATGATTGGGCGGAACCGAAGGTATCTTCCAATTCTGACGGCTTTGTGGCTCTGTGACCGGGCCCCCGGTTTCGGTGAAGGGACGGCGAGAGGCCACAAAGCCTCCGGAGCCGCCAGGCCCGGGGCAGAGGGCGCGGGGGGTCCCGGCCGGGCCCGGGGGCGGCGCTGCGGCCACACCACGTGCGGCCTTCCCGCGGCGCGGCCGGGCGGGCGAGGGACGGAGGCAGAGGGAAACGGGGGGATGGATCGCCGAGGGAACCGCGCGGCGCCGGGAAGGGACGGCGCGGGAGGAAAGGGGAGGGGGCGTCCCGGGACACTCACGCTCCCGCAGCCGGTTCTTAAAATTGGGGTCGCTCCGCCTCTTGCGGTCGAAGTAGATGCAGTATCCGATGAAGAGCGCCCCGCAGAGCCCCGCGGCGATGGCGCTGGTCCTGCCCACCATCATGGCGCTGCCGCCGCCCCCGCGCCGCTCCCGCCGCGCGGCCCGCGCCGAGCTCCGCAGGCACCTTGGGGCGGGCGGCCGCGGGGAAAGGACCCCTGCGCGCTTCCGCCGCGTCATCAGCCGGCGGCGCGGGCACGGGCACGGGGCGCCTCCCGCGCTGCCTGCGCGGCGCCCGGCGCATGCGCGGCCGGGGGGCGGGGCCCGGGCTGCGGCGCTTTCCCGCCGAGCGCCGTGAGGGGACGGGAACGGGGATCCCGCACAGCCCCGGGAAAGGGCTCTGGGATCGCCGCCTCCCGCCTCTGGCCGAGCACCATCGTGCCAAACAGACCGGGGCACTCAGTGCCACGGCCAGCCCTTCCTTAAACACCTCAGGGACGGTGACTCCCCCCCCCTCCCTGGGCAGCCCATTCCGACGTCTGATCACCCTTTCTGCGAATAAATTTCTCCTGCTGTTCGACCTAAACCTCCCCTGGCACAGCTTGAGGCTGTGTCCTGTCATCCTGTCCCTCGTTACCTGGGAGAAAAGACCGACGCCCGCCTCACCCTCCTGTCAGGAGCTGGAGAGAGCAATAAGGCCTCCCCTCAGGAGCTTCCTTTTCTCCAGGCTGAAGTCCCCAGCTCCCACAGCCGCTCCTCATAAAACTTCTGCTCCAGACCCTTTACCAGCTCCACTGCCCTTCTCTGCACAACAAAAAAAACCCACCCAAATCAAGGTAATGATTTCTACTCCATCACTCTACATGAGTCACTTGTTCCTACAATCATTGCGGGTAATCCTACACAACCCCAAAAGAAAGAATTCACAGATAATCTCTGCAGCAAGATCTCGGCTGGAGACAGATTCCTGGAACACAGGAATAAAATCATGCAGCATCTCCTGCTGCCTTCTGGGAGAAGCCAAATGCCCCAGTGCAAACACCAAGAATGACAACAGCTGTATTAGCAAACAATATTTATGACACAACGCTCTCATATATATCCATCTTCATAACACTAATGAGCATTTTTCTCAGATTCCTTTTTATCAAAGGACTGTTTGTTTTTCCCAGCTTTACTCCTAGGAATAGTCTTTAGTCTTTTTGGTTTCGTGCTCTTCTTTAACGGGGTTGCTTTTTCACCAACAAAAGCATCGTTAGAGCAGCTCTTTTCTTTTTTCTTCTTCTTATCAAGTCTGTCCTTGGGAGCATGAGACTGGTCTGGATTTTTCTGTGCTTTCCTGTTGTCCGCTATGCGCTGCACTCGTATCCTTCTTCCCATCAGAACTGAGTTGTTGAGTTTCAGAGCAAGATGTACAGCATCTGTATTCTACAAAACCAGACAACCAGTTTAAAAGCAGCATTACCTCCAACTGACTGCTTTCAAATGAACAGTTACCTGTCTTTAAAATTGGTAAGCAGGATTTTACAATGAGGAGCACTCAAACCGCTCTATTAGGGAATGACACAACATCTCTGCTCAGGAACACCAGTACCCCCGCACAGCCCACACACTGAGGCACAGACTCTTGCAAACAGGCTATGAAACAGCTTACGTGAGACACCAAAGTCTGAGGCAGAGAGACAAGGAAAAATTGGGAAAAAAGGCACTGGGCTGCAGGAAACGAACTAAGGAAAATGAGCCTGGGAGACTGCCATGAGAAAGGAAGTTGTACTGAATCAAAAGCAGAGAACCAGTAAGGAAACCGGCTGCAGGAGAGAATTCCACTCACATTTTGACACATAAGAAATGGGAGAACATTGAATTACACCAAACAAACTCATCTGTCCCTCCTTTAAGTCTTCACCTTAAACTCAGCGTGTACAAAACCCAAAGTTGTTTGTTTTGTATCTGCTTCCACAGAACTGGTCTTCCAAGCTGCTTTCACCACACACAACAACGCTACCATTTAACATCATACATACACACACACAAACCCCAAAAATCTACTAAAAAGAAAACACAAATGCTCTAAAGGCAGCCCCCACTTCAGGCTCTGAAGAACACCCGGTGTGCTGGAGCAGGCTGTTCACACACACCTCGAAGAGGACGTAGCCGAAGCCTTTCCCCAGGCCCGTCCTGTTGTCTCTCACAACTCGCACTCCCACGATGTCTCCGCAGACGTGGAAGTGCTCCCGCACGGCATCATCGCAGATGTCTGCAGGCAACACAAGGCAACAGATGCCTCTTCAGGGAGACACACGGCTTTGAAAGCCTGGCACAAACCCAGTTATTCCTCATTTACCGATTCAGGAACACAAACAAATGTATTCAAATATTTGTTATCACATTAATACGGATAGGTAGACAAATATCATTGGTTCAGGAAAATCCCAGCAAGCTGACAATGCAGACTTTATAAAGGGCTCTTTACTTTGACAGTTACTGATTCTCCGGCTCTGAAGAGTACAACATAAATCACAAAGAACGAAGGCAAAGACTGAAATAAGTTCTTGAAATTATTTCATTTATGGTTGTGACATAGTAGAAACTAGGATTCCTGCTATACATAAGCTCCTCCTTATGCCAGAATTTCTTTCTAAGAATTAATGCTGACGATAATGAGCTTGAGCTGGCAGTTCTTCAACTGCTCATTGACTGAGCCATGAATTTTAGGTGAATGGGGGAGAAGGGATTTACAGTTTCCAACCACAGCTGCTATGCAATTATTGTGATAATGGCTGGATGTGTGAGCCTTTCTCCATCTCATGCCTAGGCGGACAAGTGTGATGTCCCGTCACAGAAACACAGATTATTTTCCTTTTCTGTATAGGTACGCTTCACACAATCCCCTGCCGCAGATATAAACACCTCTCTGCTGAGGGCAGGGGCTGAACTCAACAGCAGGGGTTTAACTACAGCAATGGGACCTAGACGCACAGAGAAAGGTCCAAGCTGCTGAAGTAATTTCAGAGCACAGCAAATCACAGAATCATAGAATATTCTGAGTTGAAACTGGCCCACAAGGATCATCCAGCCCAGCCTTTAGCCCTGCCTGAACAGAGTCGCTCAGCCTGTGGCTCACAGAATGCACCAGAAGGAGAAGCCATCACTGTCCATCACTTGGAATTGGTTCACAAACAGGAATTGGTAACCCTTAAACAGTTTAGAAAGCCATGGCCTATGCAACTTAGTCATATTTATTTAAAAAATATGAAGCAACAAGAATTAAAAGTGCTTGCAGTGCTACCTAAAATCAACGTGCAGAACTTGACAGAAACTTACAACCCCTTTAGGTGTTTCAATTAACAAATAAAAATTACCTCCAGCAAAAGGTATTTATCTCCCTAAACATGTGACTTTAAATACCAATATATTAGGCAACAAAAAGCCTAATGTCGACCATCACATAAATGCAAATTAATGATGCATAACAATCCATTTTAGACTTACCATATGAAAGATTTCCCAAGAATACAGATTGTTTATTGTCATGCTAAAGAAAACAAGAGAGACAGGACAGTAAGTTATTTGTTACAGAAAAAAACAAAACAACCAAACAAAACCAATAAAACCCCCACAACCAAACCAGAAAAGGGGATTTCTAGCCACACATCTTACTTACCGAACTGGCTTTAGATGCAGTGTCAACTCTGATGTGAAATCCACTAGCAATTTCTGTTCCATTCCTTTTGTGGTCAAAAGCAAAAGTTTTAGAAGTGAAATAAGCATTATTTAATCAATGTCACTGCATAGCAGTATTCCAAATGCAAAGTTACTTTTAAGTTTGAACCAGCATTTTATTCTGATTCAAGCAACAGAGGGGAGGTTGTTTAAATTTAGCTATAATCTACCTGATCTACATCTTCAACAGGGGACGAGGAACAAAAATGAGACTTACTCCTTCAGAGCCTTCTGGGCATCGCATTCTTCCTTAAAGACAACATAAGCATTGACAGACTTTGCATTCGGGTGCACCTTACGCCTGGAACACGAAAGGGACACGTCACTGCTGAAATCCTGCTGATGCTGTGCACTGCACAAGCACTTCTTGCTGAACACATTTATGCCTCTCCTTGTTCTGTGCACACCAACAACTTCATTTCCCTTACATGCAACGTATGGCCCATACATGCACCCTGAGCAAGCTTCCTCAACTCATAAACATATCCAAACAAATTAAAGACTTTTAGCATCTTCCTCCTTCCTAAAATATAAGAAATGCAACCTCAGGTAACAAATTACTAGTGCACACAGCACTTAATTCTTTATTTCTTGTCGAGAAAACTTAGTACCTTAATACAAAGGTAATGACAAAAGACAAAGAAACACAAAATACATAAAAAAGACTTAATACAGACAAACTTTTAACAACCAACACTAAAACATTGTTTAGGCCTTGAAAAATACACAAAATTCACAAGGGGAACCTACTTGATTGCTGCTACCTTTTTGGATACAGTATCTTCTGCTGGAATCTTAAAGACAAAAAAGCTTGAGTTAGGTGGGCCTAGTGTCAACTTATCACAAGGAGTTCTTCTGTAAAACAAAGAGGAATTCAAGCAAGTGCCACTCAAAGCAACATCACCAGTACAGTGAGCAAATGATGGAAGCAGCTGGACCTAGAGGTGGTCTAAAAAACCCTCAGAATCAAAGAGCTTGCCTTGACTTTGTCTGACTTGTCTCTTGAGTTCCAAGAGGGTTATTGTCAACTATTTCAGTGAGTACCCTCATTTACAATCAATGTGTCTTTGCTACTATGATTTAAAAACAGATGAGCAATGACTCAGCCAAAACAGCACTAACAAAGGCATTCCTATTTCAGGGAACTTACAGCTCTGATCCTGGATCAGCTGCTGCTACAGGAAAAATGCATCTGTGGTGCCCCTGGGGTAACATTTCCAAGGCTTCTTCTAATAGAAAAACCCACATACCCCAAACCACTTCCGAACTAATGAAGGTACAAGCCTTACAAATACTACTGCCCTTTAACATCAACAAATAATTTTGTTATGTAACATTAAAGGAAATAACATACCAGAGACCGGAAGCGAATGGATTGGATTTGTCCATACTTCTTAAAAAGAGCTTTCAGTACCTAAACAGATGATATTACAAATATTCAGTACACTTTCCAACCTCGTAATGAGAATTATTTTTTAATATTTATAAGAAATACTGTTCTTACACTGTTTTACTTATAGGAGGTCCCTTAATGGGCTACTAAAAAAATGCAAGTAATTCATAACTGTTTCTGTGGGTTTTGTGGCAGCTTCTTCTACAGATTGCCAAAACTGAAGTTGTGCCTCCTACTATGGAAGAAAGTATCAATTAAACATGTTTTATGTAACGACCTGAAGCACTGTTTGCATACAAAATTAGAAGCAGAGTAAATTTGTAAATGCAGTTCTCATTTATTCAGTCTTTTTTTATTGACAAGAAACTGACCAATTCTACTCAAGAAAGAGTCACTGCATCTACTGCTGTAGGAAGCCCAACTCCAGGAAAGCAGAGATTGTCTCTAATGGTTTCTGAGAACAAGCACTATTTCCTACTTTCCCAAAAGCAGTTCCAATCACAAGTGTGTATGACTTCCCAGCTGGAAACAGCCCCTCCAACTGAGGATTGCTGTGACTCCTTTCATTCCTTCAGCAGACAGAACCCACCCACGTACCTGAACAGTACAAGTGACAGGCAAGTTTCCAACAAACACCGTTCTTCTGTCCGCTGTTTCATCAGCCACCCTTTTTCTCTTCCGCCGTTTTGCAGTAGCACCCGTAGCTGGATTAACAACACTTTTGCTGATGGCTTGAGAAGCCTTTTTCTTTTGCTTCACTTTGTTTAGAAACAATTTTTGATCCTCCTCCTCATCTGCCTGCTCCAAAGTGTTCTCTCTGACCAGAAACAAACAGGCAGGTTACAATTGATGGGAAAAATCCAGGGGCTTTGGGGTCAAAGAAATGAAGCCTCCAAGATATTTTAACTTACATCTGAAATTCTGTTCAGCTTAAAATATCAAATATTATTTTGTTTATTCTGCATTAAACAAATGTATCTGAGCATTGAGTAACATGAAAAACTATTTTCTGTCCCCAGGAGACTGCACTCACTATTTACCAGGAGTGACACAGAAATACATCAAAATTAAGTAATTTGATAGCTACTAAAATTGAAGGAAAAAAAAATCACCTTTGCATGTTGGACCTAAGAACAGACTAAATCCTTCTCAGGATGCAGGAGACTCAGAACAAACCTCTGGAATACTGCCATGCACTAACAAATCTCTTGCTATCCAAACCTGCCACAAGAGCACGAACAACGAGCAGATCTGAAGGAGCCTCTGAAGGCTGCAGCCATAAACCCAGCAAATAGGTTCCATGGGCCCAGTGCCAGGGACAGGATGAGCTGTGAGCCTTGTGCCACAATCAAGTTCACTTTGTTATCCAAACTGCATTGTAGTGATCAGCTTCCAACCTGCTCTGAACCTGCTCCATCTCGCTTCAAGTATTTAAGACAACATAGAGTCACAGAGAGGTTCTGTGTTACTGCAGAGGCCCAGAGGGATACAGACAGCTTACTGTGCCTGGCACCTTACTCCTGCTGAAACCACCTCTGCTGTATAAAGCCAAGGACAGCTAGAAAGCATCTCCCTGTGCCAGAGAGAACTAGATCCACGTGTTTTCATCTCCAACTGCTGGACCTGATGGCTCTCTAGCAGGGCATTTGCACTTCACGGACCTAGTGTTTCAAGAAGCTACACTACTTTCTCCTTCAGGGAAAACTACAGAAGTTTGCACAATCTTAAAAATAATCTTAAACACCAAGTTGAAGATGAGTAGTAGACCAGAATTTAATTGTTTCATTGAACTCATATTACGAGTAATGTAAATGGGTGGGGGGCTTAATTTTACCATAAAACGGTGCCACCTACACACCTCTCTGACAGTTTTTTCTCTGCTTCTGAACGTTCTTTTTTCCTGGCCTTCTTTGCTTTTACTGGAGGTTCTTGTATGACGGATGAGCTCTGGTCTTCTGACGCTTTCTC
This sequence comes from Monarcha castaneiventris obscurior, assembly GCA_026261815.1. Classification (NCBI taxonomy): domain Eukaryota; kingdom Metazoa; phylum Chordata; class Aves; order Passeriformes; family Monarchidae; genus Monarcha; species Monarcha castaneiventris. The sequence continues at coordinate 7,333,876 of JAMPIT010000472.1, forward strand.
CCCTTCTTCTGCACGCTTCCTTTTCTTATTTTCCTTTTAGGAAATGGTAAGAGAAACAGACTTGAAGGACAAAATTGCAGGAACGCCCCGCAGTCACTTCACATACTGCAACTTGTTTGGAGCTCCCCTGCCCGAAGCCCAGCGCTGCGGGAAGCGCTGCTGCCGCCCTGCCGGGCTCCCACACCCCCAGCCCCGGCAGCCGCTCACTCACCCCCGGCACGGCCACCAGCACCGGCGGGGCGGCGGCGCGGAAGAGGCGAGAGAGGGGCGCAGCGGGGGCCGCGGCCGCCCCGAGGCTGCCCGACACCTGCCCCACCACGTACTGCTCCTCCTTCTCCTTCTCCTCCTCCCTGGCCGCCGGCGGCCGCCGCAGCCCCGCGCCGCCCCGGCGGCCCCGCATGGCGGCACCGAGCGCGGCGGGAACGCGCCCAGCTCGCGTCACTTCCGACGCGCGGGGCCGGGAGCGCCACGCGGGAGCGCCCCCGCAGCCCTGCCCCGCGCCCGCCGCCGGGGCCCCAGTGGGACCGTGCTAACATCCACCGTCAGGACGAGATGGACAGAGTTAATCTGTCCCAGGGGAGGTTCAGGCTGCGCATGAGGAGGAATTTATTCACAGAAGCGATGATTAGATATTGGAATAGATTTCCAGGGAGGTGATGGAGTCACCATGCCTTGGAGGGGTTTAAGGAAAGACTGGACGCGGCCCTTAGTGCCATGGTGTTTGGTCATAGATTGCGCTCCATCTCAGAGGTCTTCTCCAACCTAATTGATTCTGTGATTAGCGTGGTATGGGGCTGTCTCATTGATTTCTCACGACCCGCAGATCCAAGGGGAGCTGAAGCAAACCTGACAGTGCTTTGGCTGTCTTGTTACGCATTTCAGATGCTTTTTGAGCTGCCACTGTAAGCAGCTGGGTTGGCACCAGGATCCAACTGAAGGCAAAACAAGTAACCCAGCTACTGAATAAAGGAAAAGTCTTGGTCTTGACACATGCACCAGGTATCCCCCCTGCCTTGCCTGCTGCATGCCAGGAAAGGTAGTGACCCTCATGGATGGGGTCAGCCCAAGAGAATACACAAATCCTTGGAAAGGGGCAGGTGGCTGCTGCATGAAGGTTTTCCAATCTGCCTTCACACGGAAGAGCAGCTCCAGTGACACAGGAGGGGCAGAACAGGCTCAACCATCATCCAGCCCATTTCAGAGACCCATGGCCACTGAAACTCCACAAGAGGCGTACAGCCTCCAGGAACTCTGCCTGAGAGCAAGTTCAATCCCTGTGCCAACAGGAAAATTCCACAGCGTGGTGGGAACTACCCTGTATATATAGTATATACAGGTATCAGTGGAGACTGCAAATCAAGGGAGGTGGGAGCACTGCAGAGCCTGCAAGTGAGGCATTTTCCCCTTGGCATGTACCGATCTCAGCTACTCCCAACACGATCAATTGTGAGGCAGACAAACCCGAGTCTGTGGCTCAGCCAAGGTGCAGAGAACACAGCAGGGGTTGTTTGCCTTGCTCCGCCTTTTGGATCATGGTCCAAGCAGATGTTGAGGAGTACAGGCACAGCCCAGCAGGCACTGCTAGTGGCAAACTTCCTCAGCTGCAAGCAGAGTGCACGTGCCAGGCAGGGAACTCACCCACGTGTAAAGCTCTGTACAGCACGTACTCTGGAAAGCAGCTCAGATTTGACCCACTGGAACATGGGATAAAACTGCCTGGCTAACAGCCTGCCAAAGGTATCTTCCTTTGTTACTTACTGGGAGACAAGTGGTTCCATGAATCTGGAGAGCACCATTTATAGACACTTCACAAAAGAGGTGCAATGTAACACATTCAGACAAATGTTTGAGTAGCCACTAAACTGCATCAGAAATACAATGAAAATTAAATAATCTCTGTATTAAGGAAAAGCAAAAATCCTATTTATGTAAAAACTTGACTTGGGAGCAGAGGGGTGACTAAAGATCCCTGTTTTAAAGAGGTAAACAAATCCCCCCCCCGGTCACAGAGTCAGTAATTGTCACATCAAAGCAAATATGCTGGCACTAAAACTGAGAGCTGATCAAGAACTAGCAGTGAGTGAAGAGCTGAATTTGAATCTTGCTTATCCAGATGTAGTTCCCAGTTACAACCATAGCCCTTATGCCTCCTGAGACTTAAAAGCAGAACTGAACTACTATGACTCTGATTCCACTAAACTTAAACAGATGAAAATATCCTCTGAGTAACTTCACTGAAAATATTAAAATCACCCGTCAGTCTCAGATCATCGTAATTCTTAACAGTCAATGTTTCCAAAGCTTATTTATCATGGTCTGTTACTGTCAGTCTCATCAGTAATCTGTCACTTTGCAGGTGTAGCAGTATTTTGGTCACCTGAACTACAGTCAGTAGTTTGTTTCAAGTGGCTCTGCCTTAATGATGGGCCATGCTTTCACCTTCTGCTGAAAAAGAGGATGGATTTGAATAAATCACTAAGGGGAAAATTAGGCAAATGCACCTGCTCTAGCTTACCTTTATATGCCCATTACAGCACATCAAAGATCATTTGCTAAACTGATTCTGTAGCTTCATATAATTTTCATGAACACACTACAGTTGCTTAATTAAACTGTTAGAAACAAAATCAGGGATTCACAAACTATGGCATTTTATTTCAGAGGCCTTTGCTTACATTTGTACAATATATTACATAACTCTCCATTTTCTGCAGAACCTAATATATATTTTATAGCTTTTTTCTATAAGCTTTTCCTTCAATGTCTGTCAACAAATTTTTACAGTCCTGTACAATTCTGAATACTTTGAAACCATTTTCAATAAAATCAGTTATAACCTTAAGCGCACACTACGAAGACTGAAAATGCTTTTCTTAGAAAAGTCAAATGAAAAGGATTCTGACACTCTAGCATCTACAAACAAAATGCTTCAAATTCTTACATGTTGTATTGCCAGAAAACAAAGAAAAACATGCCAGCCCCTATTTCCCCAGGCAAAAGAAGTACACAGAACTACAATTAAAACAGTAAAACAATCTGTACAATAAAGTACTGTGTATTAACAGTGCCAGGTATTAAATAGCTTGAATGAACACTTCCGCAATATACAAATGTCTTACAAAGGTATAGAATTAACAGGAGAGAGCTTGGGATTCATTCAACATAAAATCAGTACAAGTGAAAACATTTTGAAGTTGGTTTTGGAATTTGTACAAGGCATTTAAAAAATTAAACATCTACCACTCGGCTAGCTAGTTATTTTAAAAACAACTACCCTTTTGTGGCAGTGTTGGTATCAGCAACCACAAATTATAACCTCACACCTTACTCCCTCTTGAAGTCCTCTCCTTGAAGCTCGTAATAAAATAAGCATTACAAATGAAATATTTGTTGCTTTAAGGGGAAAAGAAACATTTACAAGAAAACACAAAAATATACCTGTTATAATCCATTATGAATAAATATACACTTTAAACTGGCTGAATACAATCTTTATACATTAAGATTTAATACAGTTTGTTAGCCATTTTCTTTCTTTTTCATAATGTATTTTATCAAAATTAAAAAAAAATACTGTTTTATAGAAAAATGGCAAAGTACAGTAGTTTCATTCCAATTAACGGGTTCTTAAAACCCAGAGTAACCTATTTAAGCCTAATTCAAACCTGTAAACATTAGTCAGTCTTTTTTTTTTTCTTTTTTTAAAGGAATCCTCATATTTGGTTATCAGGACTGATGTCAGACATCCTACTAACTGCAGGTTTTGAATAGATGTGCTTGACGTATACAATTAAAGCCACTATAAGGTGACTTAGCAGTTAAAAAACAATTAGCTTGTACAAATGAAAATATTTTCAATATTTGTCATAAATAAATGGAAAAATATCAAATGTTCCAGCTTTAACAAAATACCAGGGAATACAGTAAGCCTTACCACATTGATTTAGATTACCCCAACAACTATATACTTATTGTCCTGTCTCTACAGGCAGTGAACAGCCTCCATTTGCCACAGTGGAAGGCCTTCGAGTCACTAGACTTACAATTCCCAGACAAGTTGGAAACAATTATTGCTTGAGGAAAAGCAGTTTGTTGTACTTTTTCTTCATAAAAGTGCACTTAAGTGCAAAGTTAGCTTGTCAAGAAACAACTTTAAATACAAAATAGTGCTTGTCTGAATTTTGTGCCACTGTGCAGTATAAAAAAAAAAAAAAAAAGGAAAAAAAAAGAGTGGCCCTCAGCAGCCATTAAGTGCAAAGTGCTTTGGCAAGTCCTGCTGTCACCTGCACTCAACTGACATTCCATTCTGTGATGAACTTGACATAGATGGTTCTGCTAACGTTAACATAACTGCAGCCGTAATGGAACTAGAGGAAGGTGATGAGGAGGAAGATGATGTAGTAGCAGCACCTGCACAGGAAAAGGAAAATACAGGTTATAGAGACTCATAAATGAAGCAATAAAAATGTTTTCCTGTTCAAGCACTGGTACATACTGACTCCAGAAATATTCCCTGCACTCTGGACTCCCACACCTAGCAGTGGAAAAGAAACAAGCCTCCACTGCCTGGTTTGTGTAGGAAACACTGACACAAATCTGCAGTGCAAGGCAGTGCAGCACCATCACCCCTTGTAGCCCTGGCTCATCGACCACCCAGATCAAGGGCCCAGCCAAAGGAGGCCAGAGCTTGTTCCTGACCCACAGCAGAGTCAACTGCTCCCTTTCATTCCCGTGGGAATCAGCACAGGGCCTTGCCCCGGCACTGAATCTGCACATTCGCCCTGCTCTGGCAACCAAGCAGCAATTCCCACCCATAACCCATGACCACGACCCATGTCGTGGCTGTGGCCATAAAATCCTGCTACACGTGGCATTTCTCACATAGAGAAAATGGTCCTTTTAGCATTCCCAGAAGCAGGCACACTAGGACATTCCTTACAGGAACAGGTGCGGCAGCTTCTGAAAGACGAGAAATTTAACTGGTCTCCCTTAAAGTCATGGAATAAACCCCTTATCCTAAGAGGAAAGCACTAACTAGGCCCACAAGCAATACTACAGTCAACTTATCCATAACTTGAAGAAAAGTTAGAAGTTATTAATACCCTTTGTTCTCTGCTTAGTTATGTTTATTTTCTGTATATTTTTTCCTGTATGAAGTAGTTGTGCCTCAAGAGCATGAAACAGATTGCACCCCTTGGTGAAGCTCTTCCCCTTCCAGAGTCACTGGGTGTCTGATCCTCGCCTCCTAACGGTCATGAAAGAACTGCACACAGCATTTACCAAAACCCAAACAAAACCACACTCCTAATGACACACATCTCCCTACAAATTATCCAGTTCTTATCAGGAGCTTCATATAACATGCAATTAAGCCCTCTGAAAGTAGAATTTAGTTTCCAGTGCTTACTTTCCCGCTCTTTTTTCTTTAAGCGCTTTCTTCTTCGGTCAATGGAAGCCACCTCAGATTTCAAGGACAGGTAATGTTTCCTGATTTCTTGCAATTTTTCTTGGAGAACTGTTATGCGCTCAGCACTAGTCAGGTTTTCCAAGTCAGCTGCAAGTTAGACAATCTCTGTTAATTATTGTATTGAAGCATTTCCAAACACTTCTGAATGTCAGTGAAGTGGGAAGTACTCAAATCTTTGAGGTAGCAGACAACAAAGCTAAGAAACACTACAACAGCAGCAGCTGCTCCTTATAACCACAAATTTGTTCTTTTTTTTTTTATTCTTTACAAGATACTGCCATACACTCCTTGGGGACTTTTTAAGGAACTGGGAAAGGAAAAAAAAGGCATTCCCTTCCCCATAAAGAGGAGAAGGGAAAAAAAATTAAGACAACTGATGAAAACATAAGGGCCAAAACTAGCTTTGAGCCTGTGGCTTTCAGTCCTTGCTGGAGCTCAGTTTGGCCCCTGACACCAGGAAGGTCAGCCTTGCCTGACTTGTCTTGGTTGTTATAAAACAAGCAGCTTACACCAGGAATCTGCCCAGCTGTGGGGTGGTTCTGGTGGGCTCCCTGGCATATGTGCCATAAGGAATAACCATACAGGACCTCCTTGCTGGACATGGCCAGCACAGGAGCTGCCCCTCTGGCTGTTTCCAGCTGGGAGCTCTCCATAGCATGGCACACAGCAGTGGGTGGCACAGGCACGAGAAACTCTTCGTTCAGTCCAGGGAAGCCACAGGGAAGCCACACTGATAACACTCCATTCAAAAGCATTTAAGAATCATTTAAACTACTGTGGGGTGCAAAATGCACCATATCAATCTGTAATGAGGGCAGCAACAAGGGACCAGAAGCCACAACTATATTAGGCTGTGGGAAAATGAGGAAAGCTCAGAGACTTTGCGAGTGTCTGACTCTGCAGCAGCAGGAAATGTGTCAAACAGCACTCCATAGACCAACTCCGGCAAAGCAACTTTAGCATGTGGAGCGTAGCCAAGGTAGAAAGAAAGGCAGGAGAAAAGCCCTTAAAATGTGTTGCAAAAGGAAAGTGTTCAATGAATCTCAACAGGGCAGTAAGTGACAATAAAGAGTCACTTTACAATAAAAAGTACTCCTGAAGAGCACCAGAATGTAACTTGTGAAGAACTACTGGGGAAAAGTACTTTAAAAAGTAGAGTAGTGCTGAGACTCAGGGTTGGGGAGGAAATAAAAAAAACAACCCAGCAAAGTCAGATTCAATTGGTAAGTTGCACCAATACAACAGAATTAATAAGCCACTGATCTGTTTTTCAGATGGGCAAATGCAGGATCCTTTCCACACTGCTCACCCCTAGCCAGACCAGTAGCTTGACTGAAACAAACACAGTGGAAGTTCCTAGTATTAGAAACAGTAAACATGTCCTGGTTCACTAATACAAAATGGAAGGGGAAAAACTTACAAATCAATCACCTAAGTGTCTAAACAAGAACTAGGGAATGAGGAATAAAACAGCAAGGAAATAGTAACAGAAGAAGCACACAGAGCAGATAATGGTCATGCCAGAATGACAGGTATGCACAGGACAACGAGAGCAGCAAGTCAGCTCAGGAGCCATATCTAGAAACAGTCCTGGAAGAGTGTGACATAGGCAGTTCCCTGTGCTGCAATTGCAAAAAAAGAGGAAAAAAAAAACCCCACACTTTTAAATTTTTTTTTTAAATGAGGATTTATCACAAACTTAAGCAAATTCAGAATGGAAACAAGAAAGCCAAAATACAGAACATTCAAAAAGCCTTTTTATACTATGTCACAAGATGACACTAGGTGTGTTTTCAAGAAAATACTTACACATTTGAAAACTCCATTTGTAAACTTTGGGCAAACGATTATTCTGTTCTTTGAGATCAGACTCCTTCTCTCCATTTTTACCACATTTTCCTGGAGATTGTGTTCTTGTGAGTGATTTGGTTTGGTGAGATTTCATGCCAGTAGAAACCGATTTTGCTGACTGGGACTTGGACACACTTTCACCAGCAGACAGCTCGTCACTGTCGCTGCTGTTTGCTGAAGAAACAAGAAGACATTGTTACAAAACAAAGCCCAAACTAAAGGCTGTCAGAAGCTGACAGAACCCCTGTGCTGATTTTCATACAACAGGAATTTCTTTGACACAAATCCTTTACTTTAAAACAACAGAATCCATCCTGGTGTGGCAGCTCGGCTTGATGCTCTCTGCATCACTGAAGCACAAACCAGGTATATAAATGGGGCCAAAATGAACCACATCTGCCTGCTCATGGGGCTGTACTTTTTCTAAGACTTCACAAGACTGATTGTTATGTTCTCCCTCCTGTTCCCCTTTTTTTAACATCAATTTCTAATGCAGTATGCAATACATATAAACCTCTATCCCATTTTAGTGCTAAGTTACAGACAAACCTTTGACCGTATTTTTAGGACACGCATAGCAGAAACCAGAGCAAACACAGCCTTTTCTTAGCCTTATGTCACCTTTATTTTAATTTTCCTCTACTAAAATCACTATCAATAATCTGAATATGTGTGATATACTCCACAATCTCCTCAGACATGATGATAAAATCTTTTAATTTTGGAAAAAGATCTTTAGCTGACCCAAAACAGAAGAACTTCACCTCTCCACCTCTTTCTAACTATAAAGCAACAGGCTGAACTGAACACAGGTTTTCAATCAAACCACTCAAAGGAGGGTAACAAAATAATCTATCTAAAAGACAAGATTTATGAATAATGATTGAAAGGATGAAGTTTTTTTGGCATTATTAAAATAAAACTGGGGTGAAAGCAGGCACAAGAGACTGTAATGCAACACAAGTCTAGCAACGCAGTGGAATAAAATGCTTGGGAAATCTGCACAAACTCCACTGTTAAAGAGTTATTTTTAAAAACATGTTGAATTTATATTTATTAAGAAAAATGTATGCCTCAGGTGTACCTGCCCCGGGTGTCGACAAAATGAGCCCTGAACCTTCTGGCCTTTATGATCTGGTGATCCACCCAGGAGAAACTGAATACCCAAGACAGGATGTGTGAAAGAGCTTGGCCAGCTGCTTGTTGGTGTTGGCTGGTTTATTGCAAAGGCAAGAGCTGAAGCTGCCACAAAGACAGTTTAACAGAGACATTTGGATTTTGCCAGAAGTTTATCAGGGTTTTTTTGCTTACAGCTGATTCACATTTTATCTATTTATTTTCCTCATTACACCCAGTAGTGCCCGAAGCCTAACAAAAAGAGCAAGCACTAAGGACTATGTGGTAGCAGCTTTGAAGTTTCACATCCTGATGAAGACATAGGTTGAGAAAAAGGGGTAAATTCACCAAATCCAGGGGAATAATGGCAAGGCTAAAAATGGTGTATTTGTTCTGCAAATTCAGTTTGTTTTGTTACTTTAATTTCTGAGGCGAGGGCAAGAATAAAGATTATGAAAGGAGAAGACCAGTGAAATGGAATTAAAAAGGATGAGAAAATATAAAAGGAGATCAATGAACATGAAGGACAGGTGGGGTGAAAGCAAATACCAGACCAACAAGTACAGACTTTTAGTAAAAGCTGTTAATAGAAAGCAGGGAGAGAAGCTGGGAGAGAGAAAGGAAAAAAGTCACGGCATATGCTTTTTATCTTTGCTTTAACTCCATTTTTTTACAGTTGTCCTCCAGGCTTCAGTCTCTAGCTGTTTCCTGGTATTTTTTTATTAACAGTGAAATGAAGCAGCAATTTATCTTGTTGTCTCCCAAACACGTGTGCATACGACCCCTAAAACACCTCTGCTTTTATTAAGCTCCCTTACCCAATACTGTGGTTTCTATTCCAATTAGCTTCAACAACTACAAACAACTGCAAAAGCTGCGTTATTTACTGCAGATGTAGCAGACAGCACAGGAGGAAAACAAGAATCTGTATTCTTTTGGAATTATTCTCGTATTTGCTACAGGGTAGAGATATTAACCTCTAAAAACTCATCTTGCAGAAAATACAGAATATAATTTCTTTCAGGTCCCTGTCTCCCCTCTAAAACAGGCAGCTATCATGACACAGAGATACCTGTCCCAATTCTACCATGTGTGAAATACTCACTCTTCTTGGCCTTCCTGAATTACACAATATTAAGGACCTCTTAGAAATAGGCCCAGAAATAACACAAGACATTTAAAAACACTTTGGTGTTTAGGTAGAGCAGTTTCTTCATTTAAACAGGGTTAAGAATTCCCTGATGAGAACATTTTGTCCTAATAAATTTTTTATTAACAGACTTCATCTCCTACAATCAGTCAAAAAAATGACACAATACTTTCACACCTTTTATTTCACACTAAGCTGCTGTACTTACTAGTTTTACTCTTCTTTTTGCTGTTCACAGATGTTTTGTGGCTTCTTTTCTGTTTTTTTGAAGAGCTGCCTCCTCCCTGAGCATCTTTAAGTCTTTTTTGGCCCGTACAGACTGTAATTGGGAAAAGAAAAAAACCCACTGAAATTGAATAAATGCTTGCCCTCCTCTGTGTTTTCCCCACAAAACACCTCAAAGCTTAAGTTTGCAGACAACAATGCAACTGTTCCTGCCTATCCTTAATGCAGCTCAGTTTTCTACTTCTATTGACAAGAAGAGGTGAAAGACAATGGAAAGCAGGCAAAGTTTCTTTGCACAGAGTGCTCGTGTACCATGACTACGAATGACTTTCCCATACGCATCACCAGAACTTCTCTTGAACCACAAAGATTTACTCTTTTTTTAATATTGTTAATTAAATAAGAACACATTTATTAAAAAACTTATCAAGACCTACTGGGACTAAAAAATGTTTTTAAAAGTTTGCTGTACTTGGAAGCTGTGAGAAAAAAACCAAAGCCATAACCTGTGATCAGTAATTACATTAATTGAAGGTATTAAAACAAAGAAATCTTACATAATGTTAAAAAAGGCAAGAAAAGAAAGGCAAACAAAAAACAAGGGAAAAATTCTACTGGTACTTGGGACTACAAAGGGAAAAAGTAGAAAAGGAAGATGGAAGAATTCTAGTACACCTGCTAAAAGAGAGTGTTCTATAAGTTCTTCAAACGTTGTATCATAACCATGTGACTTACAGATTAAAAATGAGCCCTGGAATAAAACGATTTAAATTAAGGAACCCAATTTTCTGAAACAGGTAACATGCTGACAAAATCAGAGAGGAAGTTAAAGTCTAATGCATGTAAAAGTGCTCCTTTACAATAGTGTAAAACTTCTTTCAAGTGGCAATAAACTACTTTCATATAAAAAATCCCTAACAACTTAAACCTACACAGCTCTAATTAGCAAAGCAATACAGGTGTATTTATCGAGGGGTACACATTCACCTCTTCCAAACCCTCTCCTTTAAGGAAACACATTTTGTTGCATTCTTTCAGAAGAACATTTCCAACAGAATGCTGGAGGTAACATACCTTTAAGGGCATTTTGAAAAAAGTTATCTAACTGTTAGCCAGAATCTACTGACATAAAAAAACCCATTTCTTTCTCAGGATTAAAGCCAAAACATATTTTCTTCCTTTGTGTTCATAATTTTTAGCCACTACAACAGTAAAAGTGGCTGTACTTTTGATGATGTGCAGAACAGCCAGTCACTTTCAGAAAAAAGCCTTTGAATCTAGCCTGGCCAGCAGTTAAAAAGCAGGCAGCAGTACAGCGACATCACGTGCACAAGTGTTTATTATCCTCTGCTCTCTAGTGGTTTCAGGAAAGGAACTTCAATCTGAAAAATCACATATGAAAGTGAAACACTGGTGTTCTTGCTCCCTAAAGGTCAATGCTTTTATCAGCTTGATTTGAATCTTACGAAGTTAATGTTCTAGAAAAATACAGATTAGAAATGACTGCCTAAGCACCCTAGCAGCAGGAGGGCTTTCTCCCCCCAAACAAACAGCTTATAGAGAATCAAATTTTATGCAAGAAAAGCATCTTCTGCTTCTAAGGAGGTTGCTAAAAATGCTTCCATCTTGCTACAATAAATATTCCTTACACAAGCTATTACAGTTTGCTTTGGGCTTTTTTTGCCATATTCATTATAAGCTTCATCCTTTTGCCCTTTATCCTTCATTGAAACCACCACAATTTCTAATAAAAGGCCAATAAACTTGCTGGCAGATTATATTTTACTCAAAAGACGATTATGCCATTTCCACACATCTGAAATGGACAGCAGGCTACTACTACCTGCAACAAGTAGCTTCCCTGCACCACAACCATAACAGAATGAAAACACATCAGCAACATTAGAAATAAGAGCTAGTTAGGTTGGAGACAGCTCTGTTTACCCTTTCCTTTACCTTTTTCAGCATGCTCTGGCTCTGGTTGATTACTACTACTGGAGCTGACGCTGGCATCAAAACCTGTTGGAGAAATATTTCCCTCAGACTGGAGGTCTTGCAGCTCCCCTGCCACACTGTCCACCTCTATTGTGCTATCTGTTTCACTTTTGATGCTTCGTATCTCTTCTTGATTTGGTGGCAGTGTCTCAGAGACAGTGACACTGGACTGATGTCTGCTGGACTCTGTCACAGTTACAGAGGAAGGTGACTCAGGAGTTGTAGGAGGAGTATTTAGCACTGAATTGCTGCCGCTGCTTGGAAATTCAACTTTCTTCTCACCCACTTCAGTCGGTTTCTCCTCAACAGGTTTAACATCCACACTTGCTGGCAAAGATTTTTCAAGTTCACAGTTAGGCAAAGAAATACCTTCTTCTGTGAGAGTCTGGAGCTGCTCCTCTGCTGCAGCATCCTCAGGAGCAGCGTGTGGAGGAGAGGCAGCAGCCTCAGTATCAGAGTCTGAGAAAAGCTCCTTCAGCGTTTTCTTCGGCCACTGTCCTTGGATACTTGACCACACATCTTTCCGATCCTTTGCTCTGGTGTTCTGAAGTCTTTCATCAGAGTTATTTAGAAGCTTTATTCTTTTCTCTCCCACTTCAGAAAACCCGGAGTAGAAAGTACTTGTCCGTAAAGATTTCCTTTTCTCCTCTAGTCCATTGTACTTTTTCGTTGGAGTGATTTTCAGTTTAGATTTGTCTTCCTCATCTTCATCCGAGGAGCTGTTACTGCTGTTTTCTAAACTAAGGGAGTCTTTGTTTTTGGACTTCTCATCCTTTCTGTTAGGTGACACGGTCTTTAAGGACTCCTCTGCAACGCAGTGTCGTCGTTTGCCACGTTTCACTTGTGGCTTTGCTGTTTTATCCACTACCTCCTTTCTTCCATCCTTTCTCTTCTTTGTGGCTTCATCTTCTCCATCGGAGTCGCTATCTTCAGATAACTCTTCCATCTCTTTCCGTAATCTTTCAGGAGACTTGGATACAGACTTGGGCACTACTGCATCTGCAAGAGCTTTAGTTTCTTCTGGGAGGGAGGAACCACTCTGTTCTTTGAGACGGAGTTCATTTTTATCTTGGCTTACAGCTTCGGGCTGAGATTCCTCTTTGCCATCAGCATGTACATTCAGGGCACTTTGGTCATCTTCTTGCTCACTATCATCAGAACTTTCAGAAGCTAATTAAAAATAAATCCAAACAAAACAAAAACAAAACAAGAAAAGTTTGTCTTGATTCTGGTTACAAAGAATTATTAAAAAAAAACCAAATCCAACTAAAGAAAATCATACAGATATGAAGGCATGCTACAGGGATCTCTAGCAGTCTCTCTTATATGGTATCTCCTGAAGAGTTAAAAAACTCATGGTATAATGGCTACATTAGAAACTAGAAAGATTCTCTGACAAACAGTACATCTCCAGGAATTTCTGAAGAGGTAGAGAAAGCATTAATCCATAAAATACAAACTTCTGCATAATTACCCAAACCAGAAAAGGAAAGATGTCCTTACGTATTTCTTATGGGTTATAAATACTACCATTATCTGCCTTTTTTCCAATGCTCATAACATAGACATCATTTTCCCTGGAAAATCCAGTGTCTAAAGGACAGAACAACAACACACACACATTGGATACTCTCTAACAAACCAACCTGATGATCAGCCTGGAAAAAGGAAGTGAAAGCAATAAATAAAGGCACTTAGGGAAACAAATGGACAAGAAGAATGTAGGACAACTGCAAGAAAATTCAGGATCAGCAATAAAGAAACTGAGAGAAGAACAAAGATATATAATCCAGAAGGAATCAACAGCAATCTCATTCAGTGGGAAAAGATATGGATTCAAGGAGAAACACAGGAATTGGCTCAAAAAAAAAAATATCTATATACTTAACTCCTTGATTTGTAAAGTTAATTACAGATTAATTATCACACTAATAATAGTGTCATTGTTAATTGCTTTTTTTTTTTTTTTTGTTTCTCATTTCCTAAGGAAATTAAGCTTCATCGATTATGTTGATTGTTATTCTACCTACAGTTTTGGAACCCAGTGGCCAGTGTCATCCAAGTTCAAATAAGCTGGAATGATTATTAAATTCAAATAGGTTCCACAAAAGTTTGTGGTTACCCAAACTACCTATACCATACATGATTTCTTTCTCTGGAGGCATGATCTAAGCTAAGAATGAAGAGAAGCAATTAGGTATCATAATGCTACTGTGGGAGCACAGTTCTAACAACAGACAAGCAGATATTAATAATGGGTCCTACTGCTTAGGTAAATAAAAAATTAAAAATTTAGAAATCAGATAGGAAGCAAAAATGTTTTGCTCTATATCAAGGAAAACAAAGGATGGCAACAAAAAATGTAACTGACTGTTAACACACTGAATCCACAGAAACTGCTGACATTGCTTTTGTCCAAGGGTTATTTTTGAAGATGATGTTATAATTAACCAGACAGACTCAAGCATTTAATTGCAGCAGTTGCTCTACTTTTTCATTTACTCCTGTTTAAAGGCCGTTTACAGAATTAGAAAAAACTTTTAAGTACAATACCTTGTAGCCCATTAATGATAGAAGTAATTTCTATTGATTTAACTGGAGCTTGTTCAGTATTTTTGGCTTCAGTGCTGTCAAGTTTGGACCCAGTCTCTGGTGATGTGCTGGTGTGAAAGGGGGGTTTTGACAAACGTCGCAATTTGCAGGGTTTAGGAGAATACTTCTCTTCCTTCTCTCTGTCAGTTTTATTCTAGGTGAGAAAAAAGATACAAAAACTCTTCTCATTTGAACACACATCTTATCATGGATTAGAATTACACAACGCTTACAGTTATCTTAACCATTCAACCTGTAGAGGAAAGCTTTCCTCTTTGTTTAAAGGACTACAAATACCTTTCCACACTCCATGCCAAGACCTTTCTACTGAAGACAGGGACTTTGTCAACACTAAAATAAATGGGAAAACAAACAAACACGAGCAGTGCTCTAGAAGTGGAACTGCAGGATATGCCAGGCTCAGCAGTGGCAAAAAAAAAAGCTTCCTTGCAGCCCACTGTCCAAGAAATATGTCATCTAAGCCTAAATATCAGTTGTGGAAGAATCAATTTTGAAAGAAATGCTTGGCAGTAAAATTATATAGAGTTCCATGCACAGGGACTAGTCCATAGGTTTGCTCTGCAAAATCAGGGAGCTCTCAAATTTCAACCCCCCGATGTTGGCTCCCAACACTGACAATAACCTGTATCCTTCTCATTTGTTTTCTGTAAATGACTACATGCATTTAATTTAAAAATTCAGAAAAGAAGGAAAGAGAAGCTTCCCCTCTTCACCTCAAAGAGAAAACCCAAAACCATGATGAAAAGTATCCATGTTTAAACCATTATGAAGTTGCTTTTCTTGACAAGCATTTCTAAGCCAATCAAAAGGTCAGGAAGGGAGGCAGGGATTACATAACTATGTATCAAACCAACGCTGGGGGCACCAAGAGAGAAAAGGGAGAAAAAAACTACCTTTATTTTCTTTCGATGTTTAATTTTTGGTACATTTTTATCAGCTGGTCTCACTATCTTGTCTGCCTTTATCCATTCATCATACCTAAACAGAAAAAGAAATTGTACACATTTATGGTTTTAAGCAGATAATCACATCACAATAGAAATTTAACTGAGGAAAAAGAGAATTAGTAGCCATGTAAAAACAGAATTGGAATTTGAATTAAGTAATTTGTGTAATTCTCAAGTCTGTGAAGTTTTAGCTAAGGTTCAGAGGATTAAAGTCCTTTTACACTGAAGGCTCAATGCAAAATCCTCTCTTTTCCAGTCTGCACAGAATAGCAGCAATCTATGTATGCAGGTAAAACAAATTACCTGAATGAGAAATCTGTACAGACCTCTAATAGGTATACTTCCTATTTATACACTGTAAAACCTTAACAATAAAGTAAATTCTTTCAACTACATAAAATGTAACCAGTTAATAAAAATAAACTCTTTCCATCCCAAGTGACTGCCAACAGGTATCTGGAGTGAGTAACCCTTCAGAGTCACCAACTTTGAGTCACTGGCTTCACAGTGACATTTTTCAGTTGCTTTTCTGTTAAAGGTTTCCATTTTGTATCAGAGTGATACAAGACAAAAAAACATACTAAACAGCACCAAGATATTAACAACAGGCATCCTGTATTCAAGACTGGACCTGTTAAGTACAAATCCAAGACCAAAGAAGTACATTCTTAGTAAGAATATACTGCAGTACCTATGGTACTGTGCTTGCCAGATTCTTGGTGTACTTCTGAAAAAACTCAGGAATCATTTAGATCAATTTTTTCCCTCCCAACATAAATAACCGGCTTTACTACTTAAACTGTAAATTCAAGAACCACCTGCATAAGAAACAGTTCAGTTAAAAATTAGTTTGTATTAACTTTGGCCTGAATGTACATACAAACGAATTCTGATCCTCCTATGCAAACATGAGCAGAACATAGAGGGGAAAAAATCAACTTTAAAACACCCAAAACCCCAAAGAACACTCTCCAAAAAAACCTGGTACAAGATGGAGTTGGGCACAACCACTGTGCTGGTTTCCAGCTGGGCTTACTTGATTTTACTTTCATTAATTCATTTCATGAATTAGGACTGATACAGTCCTAATTCAGCTTCTTTGCAACCACTGCCAATTATATCCATAATATTGATGTGATTTAAAAATATTTAGGGAAAAACATGCAAGTTTCCAACTTGCTTTCCTACATATTATAAGTTATGATCCATACAAGGGATTTCAGAAGATAAATGCTGTATTCTAGCAACTTTAATTTACAGCAGCAGTCTGAAAAATAGCTTTCCAAAGCAATTTGTTCTGGTTTTTTCCCCTCCATGTGACAATAAAAATCACAAAATCTCACAGCAGACCACGCAGACTACAATATACCAAGACTGCCTATATTGCTGCAGACACCACTGTCATTGTACTATTACACTCTCATTACCAGGTGAAATGTCAGTAAACAGGTCCAAAACTGAAATATAACTCTGCAGAATACTTGCTCAGTATGGAAAAATCCCATATTCTGTGAGCCTGTGGGAAGCCCTAGCTGAAGCAATCTTTCTTCAAGACAAAGACATGTTTTGCATAAGGAATACCATGAAGTGCCTGCCAAATGGACTTTGTGACCCAGAGAAGTGTGGGAGTATTTTATTAGATCTCAATACATGCAGGAAGACAGCACAGGACCTGACAAACACATGGTGAAAAGTGATGATTCTGACAGTGTCCTTTCTGCCTCAAATACATTGCTGGAATACCAAATTTGTATTCACTCATTCTTATGCATCTCCAATAAGAAAATTATCTTCCTCCTATGCAAAGTCTGTGCACAGCCCACACTGTCTGAGATCCACAGCAACTGCAGTGCCTGTTGGGGCAGGAGCTGATAGACACGGGGGCACACTGAACCAAAGGAGAGAAGCAGAGAATCTGAAAGGAACACCTGTACATACCACAGAGTCCTAAACACTATGCATGAGAAGCAGTGGTCACAGTAAGTTCTCATCTCAAGAAGCACAAACTGAAACAGTAATGTGTGACAGTCACAGTTCCTGGCCAGAGCATATCCTGCTTTACTCCTGACTGCACCCAAAACAGCAGACAGACCCTTCGAGGAGGCCACAGAAATCTCACATCTTCTCCAGGGAATCAGCTGCCCACACTTCACATCTTTGCATCACACAGCTCCTTTCACTACTCACACATTGGATGCATATGGTTTGCCTAAACCTGGGACAACTGGACCCCAGGCTGAAACAGATCCTGCAAAAAAGATACATTCCAAGCCACAGTTGACAACCTGACCCTAAATTACATTTTCCTCCACTGCACGACAGAGAAGCACCCTGAAAGCTGCATCTAAAACAGGGTGTGTGACTCACACTAGATCCTCTTACTAGAATTGCACCTGCTAACATATGAAAACTTACTTCAACACTCATCTTGCTTTAGAAGTCTGTTCGCAAAACAAAATAAACCCAAAAATATTATCAAAAAAGTTCAGCTCTCATTACAAGAAGCATGTACTTGCAGGGGACCTGTGTTGTTTTACTGCAGTGCTGTCTTTCACATGTACTTGCTTCACCACCCTAAAGTGAGCAGATGAGTGCGGAGAGGAAGGAGATAATATGGGAAGCTGCTCCTAGAAGAGTATACACAGATTTCTTTGAAAATCAAGAGGGGGGATTTACTAAGAACTTATTATTTACTTATTTTTTTAAATCAGGTTTCATATGAAAACCTGGAATGTTTTCATAAAGAAAATCCCCTTGCCTTACCAAAATGAAGACAAAGAAGAGCACCTTGCACCAGAGCATGTACTGATTCTATCACATCCATAGGCACTACTTGCAAGCTAAAATGCACCACAACACACTCTCAAGAGATTGCACTGTCCATCTTCCACAGAAGTACTAGAGCAGAAACAAGGAAGAAAGCATACTTTTCCAGACTAGATTTATACTAGCAAACGTACCACTTTCTCTGGAGGACAAGTGACGTCAAGGAGCTAGCAAGCCTTAGCAAATTCACTGAAAAGTTCCAGTATATTATCTGTAGCTGCTAAAAAGGGAGAATTGACTATTTTTTTTGGCTGTGATCAAAGAAAGGAGAAAAACTAGTCTGACACCCAAATACTGGAATATTAGATGGGGATTCTGGTTTGTTTAATTTCTTTTTTGTTTTTTTAAATAATCCCTCCCCTGCCACCCCATGACATATATTACTCTCCAAGGCCCAAAAGTTTGCTAAACATTTACTTTCAGTGGTTGACTATTAAGTATAAAATTTATATATGAAGTGATGTTTCAACAAACTTAGACAGAAATTACCACTTTCACATGCAGAAGAAAAGAAGTGTTGGAAAGAGTAAGTCTTAGCTTTAAACATTTGAAACATTCAAGAATAACATATCTTGATGTTGTACCATAATGACACACAGTTTCAACAATCTAAATGCTTTTTAAATATGCACCCTCTAATCACTGGGAATACACTGCAGAAGAAAGTCACCTCACACACACAATGCACTTTTCTTTGCACTGGCATCTGAAGATTAAAATTACAACAGAAGGAACTGGCACTGTAGGTCCCAAAGAAGTTTCAGTTACATATAAAGCATACATAATTCAGAACATTACTGCTCTGTGAGAAGAAGTACAGTTTCTCTGTATTTCTCTGCTTTTTCTGGTTAACACATGGTAACATAAGCAGGTCCCTCTAACAGGGTAAAGATTTCTTCCATTCCCTTTCACTACAAGACAGGCTCCACTGAACACTACCATTCAGAGAGCTTTATCAGAGAGACACACATCACCTGAATCTCAGGAGCTAACAATAAGATCCTTTAGTATAGTGCTGTACAGCTTCTGCACTTTCTAATTACTCTTAAAAAAAAAAAAAGTTCAACAGTTCTCAGTGTCACTGGTCCCAAAGCATTTTAAAAGAAAGCCCAACTAATGAAGATGAGTATCAAGTTTACCAAACTTCATTCCAAGTACCCTAAAGCATGTGAGCACACCCACACACACACTTATTCTTAATTCCAGACTGATAACAGAAATCAACTTGTAATAAGAAACATTAGTAGTTATTTAGTATTTCTGCTCAAACCTACGACAACAGGCCATTAAATGGAATACTTGATGAAAAGGGGAAACAGGAAAGTCAACTTTAAGGAGCAAAAGAATGACAGAATTAAAAAAACCCTGGATGTCTAGAAAATCCTAGATCAGTTCATCCCCTGTACTGTACTTGTGCCTGCTAAGTAAGCTACAATGACTAAGGAGAGGAGGGAATTGCTTCCTACACAACTAAGGCAGTTGGCTTTTCCAGGTTGTCACTGACTAAAAGCCAAATCAAGCTATTACAGCATACAAGACTGGTCTTCACAATACTGAACTATCGAAGCGTTTAGATGCTGGCTAAAGGTAAGGCTTACACACTCTTCTTCAAAGAAGAGTGTCAAATCCAAAAATTTAAGTAATTTTACACAAATGAAAACATTAGCCACATTTAGCAGAGTCCACGCACAGTCCCACAGCTAAATTTCAATCACTGATGTATTTTTTACTGAAGAATCCTACTCCCTCCCCCCAACCTTTTCAGAGGGCTCTTTTAGAACACCAGGTAAAAATATAAACCCAAGTCCTGCTGCCAGAAAGACCAAACAACCAACACTCCTTATTTTTCAAATGAGTGCAAGTTAACTAAAAATGCTTTTATTATCAAACATATCCTAGTCACAGAAATAATGCCTCTGACATCAATCTGCAGATTTGTTTAAAACACAGAGTTAAAAATTTAGAATCTTGATTTCTCCTTAAGAACTGGGGTGCTGGAATCTCCAAGGTGAAGAAGACTCATTTTTGACTTTTCATTTCTTCAGATTTGAAGTGGCACTGCTCAAATAAAAATGTGATCATCTCCCCTCACAGCATGGATAATAGCATGATTATTTGCTCAGAAAGAAAAATAACTTCTATGCTTACACGTGAATTCCAAAACAAGAGTTTAAAAGCAAGAAACCTCTTGGAATGGTACACACAGTAATCTTCAGTGAGCAGGATGAAAATTTCAGCAACTTGCACTCCAGGGGAGTCCTCCTCAGTAAGGACCAGACCAAAACGCAAGTCACACCCCAGCTCCCACCTTGAGCAGGCTGCATCTCCCCTCGTATCTTGACTTCACAGCCCACTATGCTTACAGATGTTGCCTGAAGACGGTTTATGTCAGGTCCTATTCCTGTAGATCAGTGTAGACCAAAATTCTACAGAAGATCGGTATCAGAACTGGCAAGAGCAAGACTCCTCCTCAGCAGTAGCTCAGGTGTGCCTGGAAATCACCAGGCCTCGATGCAAAGAGGTGAATTCAAGGAGCCAGAGAAGCATCACACTTCTCTGTTACCTCTGCTAGCAGATCTTGCTAGAACTGAATAAATGACATTTGTCCTGCTCTTTTAGTCAGAGGCAGGATGCCCAGATGATAGATGAAGGCTACCTTCAGCTTTCAGCTGAAACCTCAGCTTTCCGAGAAAAGGAAAAATAAGTAAAGAAAAAAGTACATCAGACTTGTGTCAGTCTTGGGGAGAGGGGGAAGGGGCTTGCAGTTATTTTCCAGGCAGTAATAAAGTTGAAAAGCTAATAGTTAAGGACAGTGAGCAGTTACATTGGAACTGAGGAAAGAAGCAGACATGCTTATAAGCTGCCCAAAAATTTTAGTTTTCTCTACCGTTTTCAAAGTTGCTTCAAGTTTTAAACGGCAAAAAAGAGGTCTGAAATAGCAACAGAAATACTTCAACTTATTTCTATAAATGCTAGACTAAAGACAATAAAAAGCATATGCTCCTCTCTATATCAAAGAAAGCATAAGAAGCCACTAGGCTAAGAAGAATCTTGCTTGGAAGATTAGGGCAGCCTCACCAGGAGGTGGGGCAGGGAGGATAGATACCAGATCAGATGAAATGCAGTTATTTGCTGTGCATTTATTTGCCACTAAATCTTGTTGTTTTCCAGTTAAATACCATACTGCTGGTGTACTCTGTGCTCCACTGACAAGAGTGAGTTCACAGCCTTAGCTAAATGCACTACCCAAATACTGAATGAGAGAAAACTGGCTTAAGAGAGCCAGAGGAGGAACCTGAAAAGAGTGAGGTGTCACTTGTATGGGAAGATCTAAAAGTAAGATGAGGAACAAATGAAGCCTTCTTTGAACAAGTCATTTAAAGATGATTTTTAAAGTAACTAAAGCCCTGCATTTATATAGTGTTAAAAATCTAAGTTTCATACAGTACAATGACCTTCACAGAACACCAATACTGAAAGTTTAGGACTCCAGATGTCTATTAATTTAGTTTTTAAAATTCATAAGTGTATTTGAGAAGTAATTCAAGAAGTAATCACTAACTAAAACTCAAGTTACCTCACGTTCCATCCACAGTAGTGCACCAAGTAAAGGACTTCTCCACCTTCGATGTCAGAATCTTTAATACTAGCTTCATACATTTTTTGATTTTTCCCTCTTCCATACCGCACTTGGACTTTCATGCCTGGTGGATAGCATTCAAACTCTTCTTCCTCATTGTTATTGTTGTCTTCTTCCTCCTCCTCCTCCTCTTCCTCCTCCTCTGCTTCTTCTTCATCTTCATCTTCTTCCTTATTCGTGTCATCTCTTGAAAGGTTTAAAAAATTGTAGAGTTAATATGAGATACTTCATAAGCTTTTCAGTTCCAAACCACATATATTGATAAATATTGTGGATGCATTAGAGACTGGGAAACAGGAGGCTCCAAATATGTGAAACTGTACTACAGCTGAGTAATATCAGCAAAATAGGATATAGCAACACACACAAAATCCAGTGACTGTAAGGTGCAAAAATGACTAAAAGAAAAAAAAAATCCATCAAAATCTGTATGAGTAGAAGTTGTTCAAACTCATCTTTATACGATTCTTGCATGCAGTCTCTTTGTTTAAATATAATTTTCTCACTTAAAATTATTCTTTTCAATACAGAGAAAATTTCCTAAATTCCATTTTTCAACCTACAAGTTTTACAAATGCTTCTTGAAACTTTCTTCTCAAAAAAATCCTTGCTTTATTGCAATAAATAAACTCTATCTCAACAGCTTGAAATTACTGCAACCACAACCAGATTTTGGACCAAAAAATCCCCAAGACCTTATGTGACTGTATTAGCAAATTAAAAAACCTGCGCTAATTTATGACCTTGTCACTCCTTGCCAATTACACTGAAAGTATTCTAAATATGTCAAACTTGCATTTAATTACTACATAAATACACAAGCAGGTGTTCACTGCTTTCAGAAGTGAGCTAATTTTGAACACTTCTTTAGATATTTTGGACCAATTTTCAGAAGCAGTAAGAACCCACAAATCTTGCTTGTTTCAGTCAGTGGTAGCTATGGGCTGCTCAGTTATCTGAAAATTATCTGCAATGAGCCTAAAGAGGCAGACTACATTACCAAAGTTAATGGGAGAAAATATCTTTTAATCTTATTTAGACTTATAAAGCAGTATTATTGGCCCCCATACCATTCTAATCCCACACCCTGTGCAACACAGAACAGATTTAGTTGCTGACTAAATTCACAACAACTGCAGACAGCCAATAATCCAAAAACCTGATACGTGGAACAGGTATGTTTGGATGTCTGGATAAGAGGACACAAGTACTGCTCCAAATCTGATTCACACCAGTATTTAAGTTAACCTCACAAACACAAAAGTCTGTATTAATAATCTAAACCTTTCCATAACATTTTCAGTAAAAAATACTCAGATCATCCAAGCTACTTTCTCTCTGCAAAAGGATGCTCCTTTGCAGAAGCAAAACTGCAGTATTACTATCTAATTAGTTGGCAAAAGGTAGCTCAGAACAATAAGCTAAATTCAACTGTAGTATAACCACACTGATTTAATAAAATTACTTCAGGAATTAATGTTGTCACATATATATGTATATATGCACAGGCACACTAAATATAGATATATGTATATACACACAAGTGCATACACAATGAGACAAAAGCTAAAAAAATCCCTCTTTGTCTGTTAAATATGCCAAGTCACAGATGACATATCTCTTCAGGTATATATGGCATGGACCATAGAGTTTAATTCCAGAAGGCCAATATTTTAATTTTATATATATACACACACACACGAAGTCTTGGCCTTCCAGGAGATAGACAGGTAGATAGATAGATAGACAAAACTATATACTTTCAGTGAACTACTTTGCTAGTGAAGTTAAAACCACCAGAGCTAAAAATGCAACATGAATAACCAAGCTCTGAAAGATCACTTACGGCAAAATTTACTTCCAAAAGAAATCAGGAGAAAAGGTGCCCAAAGACTCAGATGAGAAAATCCTGACTAGAATTCCACAGCTAACAACAAAAAGGACCAACCAGTAATTTAAAAGATTTTACATTATACTCTCTGCTGCACTAAACAAAAACTCCTAATTTCAGTTCAACAGGTATTATCGTACAAAAACTAAAAAAAATTGGGATCAGAAGCAGAGCCACCACGGCTCTGAGAATAAGATGAGCTTGTGATTTTCCATTACTAAGTACACTTCAAAACTGCAATGAGCCAAATTTTGCGTTTTTTTTTTTTCTCTCCAAGATGTAGGAGCACAATCCTCAAATGCTGTCTGGAAAGTAAAGTACGCCTAGGCCAGAGATTCAGCATTTTCCAGACACTGGCAATTATGGTGCCAGTGGCTCTTCGAAAGCTGAACAAATTTGGAGTCTCTCTCATCTTTATCACCCTGTGGCTTTCTTGGTGTCCCAACAGATATCCTACAAAGACTCCATGACAATACCAGAAATTCGTACCCTCTGGAGAGATGTGTGAAACCATCACTGTGAAGTTGAGTAACTTGGATGGTCAAGGAGCTGTGAACAGCAGGCTGTACATAGGCAAAGGGCATGTCAGGAAGCAAAAGCAAAATGGAAGCAGAGATGGCTGCAATTAAAAAGAGTTCCAAGGAGTGACTTGGTTAGAGATCATAAGCTCGAGATTTCAGGAAACCAAACAGAAGCAAAGATAGTTCATAATTTTGGAGCAAAAAAACCCCAACACACTCATATAGCTCCTGGAGCAAAGTAACAACCAAACCCAAAAAAAACAACAAAAACCCCTCAACACGAAACCCAAGAACATATACCAACAGCTGCAAGGAAGATATTGTCTTATAAAGCCATAAATAGCTACAACCTGGCAGTGCAGACAAAGGAGAAGCCATGACTGCCACAAAACAGAGGTTTTTAAGAGGAAATTGTGATTGTAGGCATCCAGTATGAACAGTCATAACTTCATTAGTCCATGTATGTATGCATGAGATCATTGGATTTTCTTGAGTGCTGTTTAGTCAAAATCCCATTTGGGGGAAGGCATGGGGGAAAGGTAAAAAAAAAAAAGAAAAAAGAGAAAGAAAGAAAGAAACCTCTTGGCAGCAGACAGTAATTGTCAACTTAAAACCAGTACCAAGCAGTATCTACCACAAAGCTGCAACACTCTGAACAACCCAAGCAGCAGCTGATGAAACAAGGCGACTGCAGATGTGCATACGCAATGTACAGGAGACACAACAATACAAGTGTAACTCTGTTCCAGAATCCAAAGTATTACCAGAAAGCTTATCAGGGCTCAAAAGCATTTCAAATTACAACCACTGACTAAAAAGAATACCCCCACCCCATCTCACAAATATATGAACCTTCAGAAGCAAGAATGAATGAATTAAAATGCAAAACTATTTGTTAATAAAGTAAAACCATTAAAATGTTTAGGTCATACAAATATTGCTTATCATTAGTTCCAAAGGACAATGCAAAATCTTCAAAAGGCTAAAACCACACACACAGGTCATTCTCAGTTAATACAAAGACTTAACACCAACAAGCCCATAATTAAGTGTACTAACAACCAGATGCAGTTAATAGATGAAACACGGCTGCTCTTACACCACCCGAGAAAATGCAGCATCATGCAAACCTCTTTCAACCCACATTCTCTGCCACCAAACAGGAGCTGTAATAAAGCCCAGGTGAAACCTATGAGACAAGGTGTGATTTGGAACATTATATCTGCCTCCCAGGATCCCTGTTTTGCAGCAAACCTAACCCTACTCAAATACACTTTCCCTGACACACCAAACTGGTATACACAGCAGGTGACATGGTATATGCAAGATTATTTTTTTCAGGGGTTATTCTAAAATTTGAGGAAGCAAGATTATTTCAATTATTGGCTCAATTAAGTCATTACAGTTAATTGAACCACTAACAGAAATAAACTTTAGTATAATTGACACCTGAAGTTTAGGAATTAGCTTCTATTTTTGTTTCCTGATTATTTTTTTCCTTTTTCTCATCCCAGAGCATAATTTAACCTCTAATTCTCATAATACAGAGCTGAAAGATGTTCAGTCTCTCTTCATATTCTCAATCACAGATGTATTAAAGTGACCTTAAGTTTTAAGGCAGAGAGGCCATTAAGACCTTTATTTATGCCATGTCAATGGAATCTCACCGTTAATTACACAAAATAACAAACCTCCCCAAAAATCTCGAGTATTAGTCTTCCCTCTTGCCCTGGTTTTGGCTACGGTAGAGTTTATTTCTCCTTGGTAGCACAGTACTCTGCTTTGGATGCACCAGGATGGGGAGAAAGTGAGCCAGTGCACATGGTACAGTTGCCAGCTGGTTTAGTTAAACCACAACACCGCTGAAGCTACGAAGAAAATCTGAAAACAAAAACCACAGGGACTTCTGTCTGCACACAGAAAATTGGAATAAATGCAGTGAGGGTCCCTGGTCCCAAGGGAGGGGGAAGGCACTACCTTGATCCGAATCACACCTGAGTGTAGTGCAGTACACTTCCATCACACAAGCCTGCAGTCTGTACCAGCGTGTTCCTCTGCTGCCACAGACAGGTGAGAGGACCTCATGTTACCGCTTCTCATCATTCAGCCACGTGTTTTGAAACATTCATCAAGAAGATAATGGGCGGTTCCAAAATCTGACTGAAGAGTGCAGCCCTTCCTAGTTTTACAGCACTGGTTCACATTCAGCTTGGAAGCATGCAGTATTTGATGAATGTGTAAGGACTTGCCAAGTCTCACGAAAGTCTCGGTGACAGCTACCGTGGTCAGAAACCTGCACAGTGACCACTTGCTACGTAACATGTGATGGCACAACCACTTGTTCCAAATCAAAAATGTCTCCCTTCCATTCAATACACAGAGCCAGTACATTTACACTGCCCCTCTACAATTTATTATTGTGTCATTTGCAGCTTATTGCTGTATCAAAAGCAATCATTACATGTATGTATGTATCAGTCTTTATTCTATATTAAGAAAAAAAAATCAATTAGACTGTTTCTGAAAACATGACTATGCAAGAACTTCTTTCCTAATACAAAGACAGCTGAAATACATAAATAGAACACATCACAAATGAGAACACAGAAATATATTCCTATAAATAAAACTAAGTATGGTTCTTAGAAGCATTTTTTTTGCATACACACCAACCATCTAAGATTCTGACCATATGTTTACACTACATGTGCATTGAACATGACACATTGTTCTCCCTTTTCCCAAGCTAATCAATTCCACATAAACCTGAATCAAACTGAAGAAAGTTATCTCAATATATAGTTCTCAACTCTTCAGAAGCTAAGAGAGATGCCTTTTATATCAAATATTCTACACTCCGAAAATTCTAACCTTCTCACTACCATTTCAGGTTCACCACCACAAAGCTCTGATGCGTCATTTTAACAGACAAGGAACTGAAGAAAACATTGCCTCTAACAATGTCTTTCTCCCATATGTGAAATGGATCTTCTGACTATTATATAATCCCATTGTAAACTGCTTTCAGAAAATCCCTAATAGGTGTTACCAGAAAATTTAACTCTAGTACAAAAAGCTTCAGCAGCAGCACAAGCACAACAGGTAGTCCTCTCACCCCACAAGGGCAATAAACCTCAGTAAAATCCTTCACATGAAACACTGCCCATCTTCCCTTAGCTCTCAATTACTGCCTTTATTAATCCTAATTCCCTCCTACTGCTTACAGGAGGGGAAATGCTATTACTGCATGGAAGATACGTGTAACAGCTCTAGGATTAAGATTTTTCCCTTGCACATGTGTTTTAGGTTACATTGTAAGATGTAACCAAAAGTATGTCTTCTATCACCAGCTGTTAAAAACTATGTGGGACAGCGTTCTTTATCTTTTCCCTGGCACATCCCTGATAACTCCCTCCAGGAGATATCTTCTGCTCACGGGCCATCCAGCCTCACTGCATGACTCATAAAGCTACATAATCCCATTGTGAGATGCACCCCCCAGGGGGAGGAACCAAGCATTCCTAGCTGGATATAATCTGAGGTTTGGAACACCACAGTCAGCCCTTACCGACTGGGTTCCCAGAGGACAAGAGCTACATAACCACCACTGGACCTTCAGAGGAGGACCAGACCCTTCTACAGGATCACTACTTCAACAGAACCATATCTATCACCTCAGGAGGACTGCAGCCACCATTTAATCAGACTGCTGCCACCACCCTGCCTGACAAGGTGTCAGGTTGTATCCTGACTCTGGTAGTGCTTCTGTACTACTGCATTTATTTTTCATTTTCCTACTAAATTGTAGTTCTGATTTTGAGTCTCTCACTGGGTTGCTTTCAAACTAGTACAACGTGAATGAATGGCTGATAGTCTTGAACAAACCAAAGAGTAAATGTTCAGCATTTTTGCCTTGTGATTTTGTCAAAACATGACAGTACCAACTGCCAGAAAACCACACCATAAAGACTTAAACCATCTGTATAAGACAACCAGAGGTGTTTAGGTTTCTAAAGCACTAAGGACATTTGTTCATGCATTCCTTGTAGGAAATAAAAAAACTAGACAGTTTCCAAGAACAAGAAACAAATAAATTCAAGAAGTTTCATGAGGCCAAAGAAGGACTTGCAAGTCGGATGAGCAAGAACAGGGTAAGACCCAGAGATGCCCTTCCTGGTGTTAAGCTAAGGCAGCACCTCAGCCACAAGAAGGAAAATACAAGAACAAAACCTCTTGCAATGTCTGTGTACTGTAACTGGGATTCTTAAAAGAATTTTGCCTGGGCACCTCAAAAATTCAAATACTACCCATATGCAAGTCAGATGCCAATTTTTGTTAAGAAGTAAAAATTACCCAGATTCTCAGCATTTAACCTTTTATTTTGGTATAAAGTTCTTGACAATGTGCTTAAGAGCAAAGTGTTAAAACCAAAATAAAACACAAAACCAACAAAAAAAATTCTCAATAAAAACTCCAAGACCAACAAAGAAACGTGGAGTTGAATTCACTATCTGGGTTAAAAAAAAAAAATTCTTAGTAATATTGGTTAGATAGCAATTAACCTACACTTCAGTTTCCAAACTGCACCTACTATGAAATTTTTTAAGACTTACCTTTCATTTTATTAGCTCCTACTAAAAATCCCACCCCTTCTAAAAACTCCACTAGGCTCCTGGCCTCAATCCCTCTGGAACATATTCAATGGTCTGCATTGTTCGTTGTGTAGAAAAACATCTCGGTTCTCAATTTGTGGGCGTTGACTCAAGTGTTCAGCAAGTTAAAATAGTTAATGTTAGATGCTACAAAGGAAGCAGCACACCAACTATGCAATGCTACATTTGAAGATCATTACTCCCACAACATGCAGTTTGCAGGAACTTGTGAAGAAGATGGATTTTAAACTTTCTTGTTTATTCAGTGGCCAAGTATAAGTACTTTTTTTAATGTTAAAGGACATTTTTTTAATGGAAAAGGATAATTTACTAAGTCAGTTTTGTAAAGGACCCTCTGGGACAGACACATGGAAAGTAACACATTACTGGCTTTTTTAAAAACTTGTTTTAATGACCACAAGTTGCACGACCTGTATCTAGCACAGGTATCTTCCACTAGCTACAGGGAAAAAAAAAACAAACCAAAGCAAAAAGCCAACAAGAAAAGCATGTATAGAATAAAGGGCAAGGTGTGCTTTGAATCTCTGCTCTCAGTGTTCACAGATACACAAGCAGGCAAGAAACTGGCACTCAGGGGAAGAAAGGAAGAAAAGGCTGAGTCTTTCTTCCTCTTCATCATATTGTTAAAGTCTGTGTAGATGGGACCATACAATTCAAGTGATAGCAATCTCAAAGTTTTGAGACATGTGGGATTGCACAGAGAAACAAAACGTGTAGAAAATAAACAACCCCAGCTTCCAGTAGTATTTCCTGAGATCTGGAAGCTGGGAGTTACATTCAGTCCTCCCAAAAGAAAGTCAGCCAGAAGAAACACGTAAGTTTTTCTGTCCTCATGGTACCTTGTGTCTGTAGACAAATAAGCTACATGAAGATGTCCAAAGTCCCACAGACATAAATGCAAACAGAAAACTCTACAAGTCTGCCTTATATAACATTAGATTTAATTTGTTTAGCTATTTTGTTAGGACTGTGAAGGACAGATGGTCCATAACTTTAAAGAAGTTCCAGGAAGACACTTTAAATACACCAAATAACAAAATTTCAGTCTGAATTTCACACTGATCTATTTTGATTACCTTTCAGGTATTGGTATGTGTGATTAGTTTTCTACCTACAAAAATGCCTATTTTCATTCTGCATTTCAGTTCAACAAAGAACTCCAACCACAGCATTTCCATGTTTGTATACGTTCTGCTACTTCTAATCCATGAAGTTTGGTATAGGGAAGTACAACATCTAATACAATGCCCCACAAAATTCCTTTAAGCCTTTATGGTATAAATGCTAGAAACATTGTTTAGCTTTTAGGATGACAGTGACATTTTTAAAAGCTCTTTAAAGCAGATACAAGTGCATTTTGTACTCCCTATCAATCTGAGAGGGCAGAAGGGAAAAGTAATCATGCTAACAGTGCTACTACAGTAACACTGTTTATGAATATTTACAATTAACTGCTCTGTGTTCCATTTTGTAATTTAAATTATTCCTTGAAACACAGCATACCTCCCAGCAATGACCACATCACCACCTACACCTCTTTTCAGAGTTATGCTTTCTATTCTAAGCAACTCGTTACAATCTTCCATGAGTCATAATAGCAAAATGCTACTTAGAAGAGTTTTCCACTGGGATGAGTAAGCAGGAGCAGAGGGAAAAGATTACTCCATTACTATCAGGTGAATTGGGAAAACTTAAAAGGAAGTAAGTATTTTCTATAGATTTTTATTGTTTTAATAAATTAAAAACTAGGAACACTCATAACATTTTTTGATGTCATAAATAACGCAAATCGACATGAATCAGGATTAAAAACACCCAAACTCAAAAAAAGAAGTATTACTGAAGAGCAAATGCAGCTTCTAACTTTTCATTTGCCACTTACTACAGCAGCATGGTAAGCATTAAGGCACAGTACTTTTCAGGTATATAAATAAAGTAACATCACAAACATGCAAATACATAATTTAGGGAACTTTAAAAACTGCTATTTTCTAAGCATTACAAAGTTTTCCACCTATTTATTCTGTATTTTGAAAGCAGCAGTGTAAAATCAGTCATTAATAACTCTGAAAATCTCACTAACCTGTTACAGTACAATTCACCTACTTCACCATAAAAATAGCGAGTGCAACAAAGTGCAGCAAATTAGTCTTTTAAGAAAGAAAAGTTTACACAGGATACAAATGAAATCACATCCATAGAAAAAAGGCTCTTTAACTGAGTCTAAGTAAATTTGAATTTTCTGTATTCTGCATTTCTGAGTTACAGAAATTGCCAATGAAATCTCACTGAAAATATTCAGGAGGACAAAAACATTTTACAAAAGAATCATTCCAGAATACACTAAAAATATCAAAATCCTTAATAAAATTAAAAAAAAAAACCCCAAAAACTACTACCAACGAGTCAGAAATCAATATGCTAAACTATAACATTCTGGCCACAACTTTTAATGGGCCAGAAAAAGCATTAAGAGCTAATGATATTTAGACAGAAGATCAAGACAGCTGATCTACTAAACAACAAAATTGCTGCAATGAACAAGGGAATTACTGGTCAGGCAACACATGGTATTAACTACAAAAAAACCCTACAAAACCCAACACATCCCTGATACATAGATTGCTGTGAAAGTATAAGGAGGTGTCATCTGCTTTTCCTCTTGTAACAGCTTCTCCCTTAAGCGTCTGTTACTGGGTTTTATTGAAGACAAACACTGTATTAAAAGAGGTCTAGCTGACCTCTAAGGGCAATATTTGTGTTCTTAACACTTGAAATCATGCTGTATGAGGGTTTTAATTGTAAGAATACAAATTGTTAACACACGGGGGATTAAAGAGGACTATATTCTGCTTGTATTTTTTTTGTGCGGCTGCTGAAAAACACTCATGAGATTTTTCTGCACTGAACCAGGAAAACCTGCCCATTCCATAAACCAAATGATTCCCACACATTCATTGATTAGATGGCCCAGAGCATCCCTATTATTTCACTCTCCTACTTTCAAAACACCTGTCTGAAGGTCTGCACAAGAGACTCCTGCCAGTACCAGGCCTATTCAACAGCAAGGCTGTTAACCTTGCAAGGTGCTTCCATCTTTTCCCACGTTACACACCACTGTCCAAAAGCAAAAGCTGGAAACCGCAAGTTTGCCATTTACTTGTACCAAAATCAAGTAGAAAGATACTGCTGGCAATGACTGCAGTATTTTTGTATTAAATCAAATAATCACCTACGCTTTGTATATTCTGTTCTCACTCAGCTTATATTTAGGCCTGGAACCTGTAAAACTTAAGCTGCCTTTTCTTTTAATAATAAATCGATGAACTTCAATGATCTAACCATGACACTGTTACAAACACATCGGTCTCTGGAAGATACGAGTCTCACTAACAACAGCATGTCTGATTTGAAGTTCAAATTACAGGAGTAAAATTTAAAAAACACATATTGTCTTATCTGATTAGAAACAGCATAACTTACCCTGATTTTTCTTTTTCTTCAGCATCTGCGTTTACTGTAGGATTTTCCATTTCTTTAATCTTCTCTTCCTCTTTATCTTCCAGTTTGGTTTCATCTTCAGTTTTGATAACATTTAAGTCCTTTTCTTGATCAGGCTGAGTAAATGCAGAATCTGGCAGGTTTTTTTTGTTCCCCTAGGATAACAAAACCTTTCGTTAACTCACAAGGTGAAAACAAAGGATTTAAGAAAAGGCAGACAAAACACACTGAAGTTATAAGAGCAAAACAACGCTACAGTGTGGGGCTTGTCCTAAAATTACAGCACCTCTGCTGTTTTTCCTTCTGAAAATTTTAGGCTAAACCTAACAGAGTTTAAAGCTGCAGCCAGTGTCCCAGCCTGTTTTACCACAATGATATAGGCATGCAGCTCTTAGACCTGGACTGCAAAGCAATCCCCAAGGCGAGCATTTCACAAAGCATGTTTTCACTTGGGATGCAGAAATACCAGTACTGGCCCATCTGGCATTCCTCCCAGGGAATGCCAGCAGACAGACCAGGGCTGGCTGCCACTTATATGCAGAAGCATTTACAGTTGTGTTGCACACTGACTTGAGCAGCCAAACTGCTTCCACAGCAAAATGTGAGGCCTGTACAGTGCAGCACATCAGTTTATTGCCCTAAACTTCCTTTGCTAAAGCCACTGAATCAACACTGGATTTTGAAAAGCTATCAACATCTGCCTCTCTGGACCACTAAACTACATTAGACAATGCGTACATCATACGGCTCAGGTCTTTGTAGAGCTTCACTGGTTTCACTGGAACACAGAAGTAACAGCAGTATTTATGAGGGCTTACATGCATACTAAATGCATAATGAAATACCAGCAATGTAGCTAGCTGTGAGCATGCATTACCCAGATAAGGATAAAGCTGGACACTAATTAGTCTCCATTTCACCCAGGAGGCCCTCAAACAAGTGGCATGTTGGAGCTCCTTTCTAACAAGTCAGACATTTTGACATCATGACCCCCTAAAACAGGCACTTAGGGTAAATATAGCTCAAATGTCTTGTTCTGAATTAGGTTTACAGTGAATTTTTGTCTTATTTTAAATCTATCATAGAGTTTTCCATCTTTATATTAATTCATGGTTATTAACACACCAACTGACTTTATAAGCAAGATATAAGACAAACTTTAAAATGTATTACCAGAACAGAGGGCTTATCATTTTCTTTACTTTCATTATCATTCTCAGCTAACTTTTTTTCTTCTTGTTGTACTACTGCTACTTCCTCCTGCTTGCGCTCATCCTTGTCCACTTTTATCTCTTTTGCATCCTGCTCTGGCTCTTCACGCATCTTCAATTCTTTTTCTTTTTCACAGTCTTTACAAGGCTTGTTTGTCACTTTCTCGGGCAATGCCATTTGAAATTCAATGTTAGCTGATGTACAATACTCTTCAAAACCATAGAGATATCTAAAAAAAAAAAATTTTTTTGTGATAAGTAAGTTTGACTCAAGCAGGAAAATACTACCCAGAGAAGCTAGACATCGACAGTAGGTTTAAAGCCTAAAAAACTGTATTATAACCAAAGAGTTATGGATTTTATGTATATTACCCCTAGCACCACATCAGTTCATTGTAGTTTTAGCATAAACTTCACAGCTTTATTACTTACTTTCTGTATGCACATTTAACATTATATCCTGCAGCTGAATTTAATACAGGGATTCCAAGATCTTGATAAACTTGCTTCCACACTGCTCCACTTTCAATCTGTTAAAGACAATGAAGTCATTTTTTTTGAATTAACTCACTGACAAAAAAAACCTAAATTGACAAACTTTACACCTTCAGAAAATAAATGTAAGTAATTTCCTCTGATCTATAAAATTACTATTTATCACACACACAGTATTTCACTGTAATGCAAACTGTAGTCTAATGTAATTACTTTAAGCAATTTAGCATTTCTGCAACGCAACAAGCCCCAGCAGGCTTTCCTCTCCAGGTTGCAATAAAAGAGAGGAAAGAAAATATAGCTATCAGAAAAATCAGTACATCATTTTTATTTTTATTTCATATTTAAAGTAATTCTTAACTATCAGAGCTAGAATTTTAATTAAATTGGAATGAAAAAAATAATTCAAAGCATTAACAATACCCAGCCCTGGTAGTACTGCACCAGACACAGTGCCTACCAGTCTTTCATTATGTCCTTAACATGCCCTTTGCTGACAAAGTCCCGTGATGTGCTCATTTCTAACCATCTGTGAAGGTAAAGCAGATGCACTGCAACACCCAAGTACCACATCCTGTCTTGTATATCAGAAAGGTGCCACTGCGCAAACACAGCTCCTCAGCTGACAGGCTACAGTCATGGCAAGCAGCTCAAAGCACCAACAGAATCTGCTTGGCCATGAATTCCCTATGTTTCAATTACTCCTCCAAAGACCAGTGTCTCTAATCCCAGTCACCAAATTCTTCTTTATACTGCCCAGAATAAATAAAAATTAAGGGTCTCACTTCAGACCTTAAACAAAATTGCTTGTCTTTGAGATTTTACTGAGCAGTGACTCGTTTCACTTGGAGGTAACAATTTTATCAGACAAACGTTTCTTGAAATATTACAAAAACACACATGCTGACTGATTTGATGCAGCAGTAATTAAAAATGCTGAGTAGATGTGTAGCTTATTTAGCATCTAACTAGTTTCTGGCTCATGTTAAAGCATGGTTTTTAGAGCTACAAGGTGTTTTATGCAGCCATAGTAGAAAACTTTTATACATCTAAAGGTCCTGTGTTCTTTATCACTACTTCACAGAGTAATAAATTATTTCACAATAACAAGCAGCATCCTCAGGTTTTATGGTTCTGGAGTACTCATCATACTAATACTCACGTTATCAAATCCTCCAAGCTTGTGTACAAGTCTGAATAATTTGAAGAGATTCAAATTTCTATATCCTAATACAGGTCGTTTGTTAATAGGAGTCCCTGGGTAACAAAAACAGTTGTATTTTTTTCAGATAACATGAAATTCACATCATATGTACTATTATTAAATACAGTATTGTAAACCTCACCTCCTGCAGCTGGTACTTTCTTTTCATGAAACTAAAACTCAAGAGTATTACTTACTAAACTAGAGGGAAAATGGGTTGTGTTATTTAATGCATATATATACATTCTTCCATACATTCCTGAACATGCAGAAATGATGCAAATTTTCTTGGTAATTATATTATACATAATTTTATTTCACCCACTGAAACACTTACATCTAAAAATACAATAGCCCTTTCACTGCAATTAAAAAAATCCAACCCAACCCTCACCAGGAACAATCCCACAATGCTTCAAGAGCTGGAACTTCCTATGCGACTGTACTAGCAGTAGCTATCACACTGTCATCTCTTGTAAACAGTTTAACTCATTTCATACGGCATTAATAAAAATACTAATTTAACTAGTTGTAAGAGTAACTTAAATACAAATACCCTCACTCCTGCCCCTACAGACACTGCACTCTTTGTGCAGTGTATAAAAACCTGGTATAGATTTTATATAATGAATACCAGCTTTTAAAAACATCTCAACCTATGGATAATGTTCATGCATTTTAGCGATTGGGATTCACACAAGAAAATTAGCATAAAGTAAATGCATTTCTCCATGACCTAAAAGGGGTGTGTGTTGGTATTTTAAAGTTATTAAATCGAGAATATAAATTAATGATTGAGAATATTAAATGTTTGATTACACACACTAGAAGTACACAATAGAAAATACAGTACAATATGTGCAAAACATAATAGGATATCTATTTAGATATATCCATTTACTTCTGAAAGCAGAAATATGGGACTGCATTTTAGAAGATGAGCCAAGTGACACACTCATCTTCTAAATAGTAGGGAAGTCAGAATGGATGAGTACAGTTTCCCCATTTCCAAAACAGTACTGCAAAGCACTATTAGTTTACAGACTCCATTTTTCGAAGTACTGCTAATTAAAATGCCTACCTCTGTCTTCCATGAACTTGTACAATTGCTGAAGAAAGTTCTCTCGTTCTTCAGGAAACGGCTCTATTTCCTCCTGTTTAAAGCAATGCATGCAAAAAAATTGTCACCATTTTGAGTTACAGTCCTTCAGGAAGAAACAAAAGGCAGCGATAATTTAGGTTTAAATGCTCTGTTTTACTGTATTCAGCAACAGGATACTGTACTGAGAGATACATGCTCTCAGTGCTATGCCACATGAAACCAAGTTTTATAAACTACAGTGTTTCAAAATACATAAAACATTGACTGTAAACATACATTGAAACTGGATTTTTGATTGATCACTGAAGTATCGTAAGTGATACCACAAATCAAGATGTGCTCTCAAATTCATCCATTTATGCAGAAAGTCTGGGAGACAGCACTATTAATGATCAAGAGATTGTATCAGAAATCTCAGCTCTATTTCTACTGCAGTTAAGTGACTCCTTGGTTCCTGGATAGACTACGTCACTTTCAGAGATGAAGTCAAAGAGAAAATGGTGCTTGCACTTTCTTAGGAGTTCTAATCCACTGCACTGGCAAACCGCAGCCAATGGCACTGCATGCGAACTGCCATGGGGCACCAGCTGAACGCGTGCTGAGCAGGATCAATCCCAGAACTGAAATAACAACGGATATTTCGCAAGTTCAGTTCATTGCACTAATAAACCTTTGTATTAGATTTACTTAGACTAATAAACAGTGGAGTTTCAGAACAAAGCACTATGGCTTACTTTATAACACCTCATAATTTCTTTTGGAAATGGGGCTTGCCACAACTAGTAGCAATACCATATTAATATATCAAATTCTGAAGAAATTCTGATGACTGAGCTACTGCAAAACAATATGCCAAATATGAGTTGGTTAATTTTTAATACTTTTTGTAAAGTTTCCAAAAATAACTAGTTATTCAGTAATGTAAACTATTTTTCCTTAGTGTATTTTCATTCCACGTTTATCTTTTCCACTCTTCAACAGTCTCCTTGTACTAAATATTAAAGCTTCACCTACCCTGAAGCAAGGGGACAAAACATACTGTCTTTAAAGTTGTACCAAGACAGTTGAGAAAACAACAGAAACAGAATATCATTACAAACAGAACTGGGAAAAACAAACACACACAAACAAAACCAAACCCCAAACCCTCCAACATCTACTGAATCTATTTAATAGAGAGATGGACAGCTGAAAATAAGGTCAGGAAAGGATGTAACTACTATCAGGGAGTAGGGTTTTTCATTGTTCTTCACTTCCTCTTACCCATTAAATGTACTTGAATGACATTAGAACAAACAGGCAAAAAAATTAAGAACCAGTATGCACAATATGTTGAAACAGTTGCCCTTCAGGTTTAATTATCAACAGAAATGCACTGAAAGTATTCCAGTCTTGCAAAGGCAATGCAAGAGGAAAGTCTCTGTAAGGGGCATTACATGATGGGCATTTGACACCCAGTGTACCAGCAGAGCTCAGAGCAGGCTGCTTTGATGGGCTGGGTAGAGAACTGCAACCAATATACTAGAGATCCTTCTCACAGGGCAGGGGCATCAGAAATCAGGCACAGCTAGCCCAGTTCTTCACTGACAGGTACAAACTGCTGCAGCCCTGCATGTAGTACAGATAAAAGCCTAATTAAGAACATTCATATTTCACAGGTCATGGAGAACAAATTACTTGAGTGGAATAAAACTCCAAACCTCTGTAATTTAAAAAAAAAAATAATCTCCCATAGCAGGTACTTGGAAAGGACTTTTACCAGCATCTGCTGGATCTTGGAAAAGAGATCATGAGCAGCTACTTGGGTTTCTAATGTTCCCCACCAACAACAAAAAACTTCCATAAGACATTAGTTCCACAGAGCATTTAGGGGAGGGGTGAGGGGTGTCACTGTACAAAACCTTCAGGAAACTCAATAAAGTTTTGAAGAAGGAATGTATTCTTTCTAAATACTGGGGGAAACAAGGCAAAGGTGATGAAGAGGCTGAATAAAACACTCCTTTCCCTGTACAATGCCTGAAGGGTACTCCTTTGTCTCTAATGTGATAATTCACAGAGGTGCCAGAATGTCAAGTGAATGAATACTCCTTATTAATTTTTCCAATACAGAGCAAAGGAACTTTCTAAGAAAGTGTGCTAACAGGGAAAGCTTAAGACCCTGCATGTCTCTGAAAACCATCTACACTTTTTCAGAATCTCTACAGTCAGTATATATTATACTATACTAGTAATATCTGTAAATCTGCAAACACATACAGAATCTCTTAATCAAATTAGACAACAATATTTCCTAGATAATGGTATGAAGCAGGCATGTCACACTGTCATATTTGCTTGTTTTCAAGTTAGACAACCAGAGTGCTAGCTGGTCACTCTGGTGTCTCTAATGTATCTGTCTATGCTACAAGGTAAAATAAAGTGGCTTCTACATAGGATAATGACATCCAGGAAAACAACATGCTTTTTGCAACACAAAATTTACACAGTATTATAGCACAGCTCTGGAAGAGAGGGTCTGTGATGACTCTTTTACCTACCGTCAGATTTTGTAAAGTAAAGGAAGGCCAGTCTCTTTTTTCAGTCTCTTCCATTAGGAAAAAAAAAAAGTCAACTACTCTTCTTAGAAGGTAAGGACAGAGGATTTGTATGTCATCTAGCCATACAGGATGGAAGCATGTACATAGATATGAGATACAGAAGAGCACCTATGTATCTACAAAATCAGGAAATTGGGTGTGAACACATATACAGGATAAACGTATTTATTTTTGAAGCCCGTGGTGACATTTTTAAGAGCTTGGCTTTTCTGTTTTTTGTTCTGGTTTATGGGTAGTAGGACCACATGGGTGGCCTGAGTGCCACCAGTGAGAACTTTTCATGTCCTGGGAAACAGTAGAACAACCTGCAGGTAGATGACAAAGTCCCAAGAGCAGGCCCACAGGTCCTGTATGAGAAGAGATGCAGCTTGATAACCACGAGGTTATAGGCAAAAAATAACAAAAACAAAGAATAAGCTGCAGAAACTGCTCAAATATGGGTAGAAAGAAGACACACATGCCACTGACCACCAAGGAGAGAGGAGAAAGGAAAAGGGGGAAATAAAAAGAAAAAACATTTTTCCTCTGTTTCAGAAACTTCCTAGTTCAACAAGTGACTGAAATCACAGTTTACTGGAAAAGATATTATCATAAGAGATGATACATTAAATTCCAAAATGTTTGTCTCAGATGAAATCTTTATGTCTAGCACAGGGAAAGACTAGCTCAAACAATCACATGCAACTAAGAGGAGCTCAAGAGAAGGTGTCCAAAGGGTACAAGGTCAAATGTTTACAAATGCTGTAGCTGAAGGCTCTGTATTTTTCACCTGAAAGTAGTGTGGGAATGATCACTACACAAACATTATGTGTCATTCTGCATGGATACAAGCCTATCTACATGCATCATGTTCATAGCTGGACATGAACCTGCTGTGAAAGTTCAGAAATTGTATTAAGCCCAAGGAACTATTCCTTGCTTCTCAAAATACTAAGCAGAGCACAGCCCCTTTGCAAACTTTTGATCAGAGCTGGATAATCTTCTGAGAGCTTAAAGAGGAGGCAGAAAGAAATTATGACCATGGAGAGGTGGCAAAGTCATAACTTCACACTTTTGCAGTCTCCCAACACATTTTAAAGAAATGAATAACTGAAAGATGAAATACTACCTTCTGGTATGCCAGAGCCACAGTATGTACTGAGAGATGGAGTATGTACTGGAGGATGTACTGAGAGAAGGACCCCAACAACCACTGAAGACCCAAACCAGTTCAGTTTCTTCTTCACAATACCCCTACTAATAGGAGATTAAGTCTGCTGCGTTAGTGGCACTTGCTTAACAAATTAAGAGAACAGCTCTCAAACTCCGGTGAGAGAAAAAGTGATTATAGGCAGATACAGATTTAAAGTACCACAAGAAGGTACAGAGAAGTAAAAGATTCAAAAGCCTCTCTTTCAGCTTCTTAGCCAGCTGTGAAATGAAACTCTTTCCACTAATTTTCTTCTTTTCTCATCCTGCCTTTTTTTCCAGACAGGAGGCTGAGAGGAAAGAATGGATAATTAGAAAACCAAGCATGAGGTGGGGACTCCATATTTGCAGAACAAAAAAGAGAAGAAAGGTGCAAGTGGAGTGCACGGACTAACACCTTGATTGAAAGTAGCTAGACAGACAGCTTGTGGTGAAGCAATTCTTCAGCAGACCAGGAAAAGAAAGAGTTACTCAATAATGCCTATGTTAGTATGTTAAATGTTCCCTAATGTTAAAAAGGCCTACTTAAATATATACGGCCCTCCTAATTTTTATCAGCTGTGTATCTACGCCCTTTACTAACTTCACTTGCCTCTTCCTCACTGCTGTTATCCTCTTTTTCTTTTTCATCCTCTTCCTCTTCTTCAGCTTCACTGCTGGAGCTGTCTTCTTTCAATTCTGTTTTCCAGTTACTAGGAACAGTTCTGTTTTTACGGAATTCAAGTGCTTGGTCAAAAGCTGTAAAAGAACCAGCCTTTGTTAGCACTGCAGGAAGTATCAGATTGCACAAATATTTCAATTAAGAAACAATAATCAGGGGTGATGGGGAAGAGAAGAAGGACTGCTAATTAACCATTCCACCCCAAATTCATAGAACCTCAACAACCACTCCATGATGTCCATCCTTGTTTGTCTTACCCAAACTGGCCTGGTGTTCTCTGCACAGCAAACCACTCAGAGCTATTACTAATATTTTCACCATGTTAGCATCTACAAACACAAGCAAGGATCTTGCGCATAGGGCATATATCAAAATTTAATTGAGAAAACCCCTATCAAACAGGTTTATGCTGCAGTTTACACATATCAAAAAGGGAGAGCAAGGGGGAAGAAACAATCACAAGCTAATTCTGAGTTTCATCACACAAGCTTAAACTTTCAAAAGCATCCACAATTCCAGATTTTCAAAGTTCATAAAGGCAACTTGCTTGCAACTATTAGGGCACTATTGTGAGAATAATTCCAAAAAGTTCTAAAGCAAAAGGAAAAATATTAAAATAACGTATAGAACCAATGCGTGCATCCTTTGCTTGGCATGTCTACACAAAGTCAGTGCAAAGCAAGTGGGGTGTTGTTTTGCAGGGGTTTTATTTAGTTAGGTTCTATTTGTTTAAAACAGAAGTTCCTCTAACTTTCCGTAAGTTCCTTCAATATATTATTCTGTAAGAAAAGATCCTATATTTTAGCATCTTTAAGACACGAATCAATCTGCCACAGATTTAGTCCAATTTATGTAACTAAGCAAATACAAGTGTTTCTCACAGAAAGTTATTTTTACCTTGTTTTAACAAAGCGTCAGGCTTTGGTGAAGTTTCAC
Organism: Monarcha castaneiventris obscurior; assembly: GCA_026261815.1. Classification (NCBI taxonomy): domain Eukaryota; kingdom Metazoa; phylum Chordata; class Aves; order Passeriformes; family Monarchidae; genus Monarcha; species Monarcha castaneiventris. The sequence goes on from JAMPIT010000472.1 coordinate 7,375,686, forward strand.
TGATTTCCCGGACATCTTTTCGTGGCACAGAAACACTAAATAATTTAGAAAGTGTTAAAAAAATTAAAATATATTAAAGATAAACTAACAGTACAATACAAAGCTACCACTAAGATTATAACACTTACTAGACACACATAAAAAGCATATGAAATGTACCTTGACAATCCTATAGTGTTAAGTCTGGTACAGTACTAGTCAGTGGATTAAAACCAGAATTTTTACATTACATTGGTTAGACTATATGCATTCACTACACACTAAAGAAAGCATGCTACTTCCACAAACAGGTAGTTCCTGGAATCACCCGCATATGTAACACTTTAAACCCTCACATTAATTAAACATTACTTTAGAACCCTACCTCACTTAAAACATAAATGAGTATTAGTGTAAATAGTCAATATGAAATTGAAGACTTCCAAATTGAAAGAACAAAGCACTTTTCTGATTTCTACTGTGTCTATAATCAAGGAAGCAAATCTGAACTGCAGCTCTGGAGGATTGGGGGGTGGGTATGTGCTTGTGTGCACACATCTTATGTGTGTTCCTTCAGTGATGTGCATTGATGCCTGAAAGATTATCAAATGGTAAAGCAAAAGCCTAGACTTAGTAAGTAATTAAACCACAACAAAACTGCTAAATATTCCCGTATCTTTTCTGCAAAACATTCTGTTAAACTGAACCAAGCACAATATCTGCAACTTTTAAAATAGAAACTAAAACCTGGGAAAAGAATTCTATTGTTGTGAGTTTATGAACACAAAGTTCTTTATTTTTTTGCAAGTACCAGACAGTCTGGTTTTCTCTGTTTCTCTATGCTTTTTCCTACTTTGAGTAGCATTACAGCTCTTTGCAAGGAGCACAATAAGATGTAGTTGCAGTCTAGACTGAGATAAACATAGGCCTTACTACCTTCAAACAAGAAAGAGGATTTCTGTGTGTGCATGTGGTGTACGTGCAGGCATGCACACATCCCCACCGACCCTTCTGTAGCTGGATAAGCTTACAGCCACATCCCTGAAAAGTAGTGCTCTATTCCAACCACAGCAGGAAAGAGTTTCTGGCCATTCTTGAAGTCACGTAATACTGCTGTGTTTGCCACACTTTCAACAATGAAATTAAAACTAAGACAGAGAGATTTATGCATCCCATTATTAATAATGACAAAGTTCAAGACTAATTTCATCACAATGTAGGCTGTTAACAGTTTTTTAAACATTAGAAAAATCTTGGCAGGAACTTAGTGAGCCCACTGATGTTATTAATACTTTACCCAACACATATCATACTACATTTCACTTTCATAAATTTTGTTCAATTATCAACCTCTACATTCCTACTCACAATTTGCCATCCTTGAATGAGCGAACAAGAATATTGTCTTTTTTCACCGCAATATCATCACTACAATCTGGACAAACCACCTGCAAAGATATTACAATTGCAAAGTTTAGAGAGAAAAAGCTAAAACAACAGAGTAGTAGTAAATACCAGTGCTTCTCTAAAAGCTTTTATGCTCATTTCTCGCTGGCAACCCTGAGATGAGAGCAACTGAGATCCCTCAAAACACAAGAGTGATGACCTCCTGAAATTACTGAATGCATGAGGTCATGCTTGCTCCCAGAGGGAAACTGACAGCTGCTGCCAGAAACGTAAGTAAGAACTGCATTCTGACAAAAAGTAAGTATCTGTCATGCCTCTACAGCTTATTCTACTCCTCATCCTAAAAGGACAGAAATTCCAGCAAGTCCTGCCACCTGAGTTAGAGACTACTTCTTAAAACTTCTGGAAATGGCAAGGATGTAATCACACACAGTGCCAAAACCAAAAGCTAACAGGATTTATGAAATGCAATTTTATAAGGGAAGACTTATAAGTCATCTGCCTTGGAAAGAAGACCACCTCAAGTACAAGTGTTATGACAGGTTCTTTAACTCAAGAAGTAAACTAATCAAGTCTAGCATTGAGACAACATATGAATTATTTGTTGCAATTTTAAAAGCTATTTAAGTTTTATTAAACCAGTTTACAAGTCACAAATCCAAAAGCTTCAAGAATTTAATTTAAAACATTATATATAGATATAAAAATATATACATATACAAATATATACATATATATATATCTATATATAATTGCCAGAGATATAAAACAGAAGGCCCTCTCCATCATTCATCTCTTGTCTCATAATGTGTATAGTTCACTGAAAGTTAGGGAAATTCCAGCAGCTATAAAACCTCAAGTAGCAGCAAATACTGCAGCCATAAGCTAGCACAGGTAAATACCTCTTCTCTCTCACACCAACTGCTGCCTTAAGTCCTAATTTTCCACTAAATACAAAGATACTGTGTGGCAAAGTTGGGTTTTTTCTCCTTACATAGGTCACCAGTCATGCACCATTTTAGGAGCTAAAGTCAAAAGCTTCAGGTGATTTGGAAACAGAGTTACGTATCACAAAGCATAGACAAAATACATTCCTCAAGTGAAATAAAATTTAACAGAACAGGTTTCGAAATTCAGTGCATTCTACAGTCTACAATGAAATTACTTTAGAAAACTACAACTTTCTAACTTAAATTCAGCTTGAGATATAGTTTGCAATGTCAAAGCAAAAGACAATGATTATCATCCTCTATTTTAAACTGAAAAGTGCAAACTCCTAGCTCTTTAAAGATGGAGAAAGGCCCTTCAGGCTTTAGCTGCTGGTCTTCTAGAAGCATCAAGATCTTAGTAGTCAAAAATCCATTCAGAGCTCGGAAAACAGTTTACCACAACCTCATCTAGTGCCTTTACATCTAGCAACATCACCTCAATTTTGCCTGAATCAAGTTTTCTCAATTTCCTTGCAAAACAAACTTCATTGGAGTCATAGGAGGATGAAAGAGATGATCCTGTGTAAACTCAATTTTCTGAAAATGCTGCAGGCAGATTTCCTCACTGCACCTTTCAAAAGCCTTTAAGTACACATTAAAACTAAGCAATGCTATAAGGCTTACTAAATCACTCTCTTTGACATAAGCAGTAACTGTCAGGTCCTTTTATAATTCCAATTAGCCACTGTACTCACCCCCTTGCCACAGAACTAATAAAAGCAAACGAACAAACAAACAAAACCCCACCAACCCAAATACGTATGCCAGATTAAAACAATGTAGTCAATCACTGAGTCCTGAGAAAAATTTTTACCAAATTTAGACCTCTACAGTTTTAAATTTGTAAGTGATAATCGATCTGGTTATAGGCCTGATAGCTGAAGTACTCAGTTTCCACTACTAATCTTAACTGTTACTTGCTGTAAAGATTTAGACTAATCCCCAAACTTGTTTTCACATAAAAAACTTGTACAATGTCCTCTGTGCTTATACACAAAGTATCTGTACAAGTATCATTAATAAGAAATAATGCTGAGATACACATTCTTCAGCACATTAAACCCAAATTTTCATTTCATTATCCATATAATTACAATTACCATAATACAAAGTTAATGCAAAATTTATCAGTAAGGAGATAAGATTACTTTGTTGATACAGTATAAGTAACCTGCTTACAAGGTAAAAAAGCCAAGAGGCATGGTTACTGGGGAAGGAATCATAACAAAGAAAACCAAACCAAACCAAACAAGGCAGCTATTTGGGGCATAAATCCATTCACTGGCACAGCTTTTCTGGTTAAATGCAATATGATGTTTATTTGCAGAGCTATAAACCTGATTACTAAAGTAAGAGTTAATCTAGGATAAGCTACTTCAGAGTTAACAAGCTTCACCCTCAAACTTTATCCCCCTGCTTTTCCCTTGTTGCAGGAAGCTTTCAATGAAGAACAAGCTACTCCAGTCTTCAAAAAAAAGCCAAAGAAATAATTGTCTATCTTTAGTACATTTTTGGAGCAGAAGCAACAATTCAGCTACTCTTTAAGGTCTGACCCACAGCCATCCTGAGCAGCCCTCCACAATTCACAAGCAAGCCCAACCCCTCTCAGAGTATGCCATGGAAACTGGCATCTGCCATGGGCATGACCAGAAAGGCAAACCCAACAGGGTGACACAAAACCTCTCAAGCCAGTTTCATTGACCACTTCTCTGAGTGAACTGAGACGCTGCATCATCTTCATGACAGCTTTCAGCAAAGAAACATCTCAATTTTTCTTGTTTATCACTGAAAACTTCTCTTAAAGCTATCTGCTGTAAACATGGTATCTCCTTGCTGTACATTCTGCCCTCTCCCTTGTAAAAAAGATTTCAGTGACAACTTCTCTTCCACAAAATTCCCCAAAAGAATTCCTGCTGGAAAGCTGCTGGACTACATTACAAGACACTGCAGGTGACAAACAGAAAGCTGCAATTGAGAGCTACTGCACACACTAAGAAGAATTAAATCTTACTGTATGATACCTTTTCAAAAGCAGAGCACAACTCTCCCTGAAATTGGATATACATGGCTCTCATTGCCAGGGAGGAATTAATCAAATCTTTACAATTAAAAATAAAATAAAAATTAAAAAGCACAGTACTAGAAGGTACCACATACGGAAATATATTAATTTCCAAATACTTTCATCAGTGAGTCTACACGCAATCACTAGACTAGCTGTGATATTTTTTTAGAAGTTTATTTCTTAAAAAGTGTCTTTAAGCCAGAATAAAGGAAGAGAAAAAATATTGGTACCGAAAGGCTACAATGTAATTTTAAAGTAAATTTACTGTCAATTTTTCACAACGTACTGTAGTGATCAAGAAAAAAAACATTTGATTTTATTATCAAATGTGTTTATACTGAATGTTGAAAAATCATGTCTATGTAATCACTAAACTTTCCCTCTCTTTGTACTTTATTTTTCCTTCCTTGGTAAAACTCAGTAATTTGGAAAACTGACATGCAATAGCCTAGGAAAAAAGCCCTGAAATTTTAGTCCAATAATACTGAACACACTGCTGAGCTAGAATTAGGTCAACAATCTCTGTCTCATTGGAAAAACTAAGGCCATGTTAGCAATCCCTTTTTTTTAAACAAACATATCTAGATATTCCTTTGACTATTATGGTACAGTCCAGTTTGAAAAAACATACTAAGTTCTAACAAAAAATGCCAAAATGAAAAAAACCCCACATCTTTCTTTGGCGTCTAGAAAATTACAAAAGCTGTGCTAAATTACAATAAAGATGAAACTCTTACCAAGGCTGGAAACCACAGAGCTTTCTTCTTATCCACACTGAAGCAGTCCACGCACACAACTTTTCCTAATAACTCATCACTTTGTTTCCTATCATCTTCATCTTCATCGCTGGAAGAGGATGAAGATTCTTCTTCAGGACTAAACAACAGAAAGAGACTTAAAACTCAACTATTCAAAACTTGCTTATTATAATTACAGGAGATCCAAAGCTAATTGTCAAGGAGGCATAAATAACAGTGACTTGAACTGCCTGTTAGGTGTTTTGGTATAAAAATGAATGAGGTATTAATAATTATATTATAGTAACAATTCAAACATTAGAAACTCAGAAATGCACATTTACTAGTCATATATGCAAAACCCAATCAAAACACCACCATGCATCCATATGGAAGAAGAGAAATGCACTGTCAGGGTGCATTCAAAGTGAAACCATTCTGCCCTACAGAAACACTGCTCAAAAATACTGTTGCACTTGTAGTTTTGGACCAATGTTAAGCTAAACTGTTTCAGTTTTTTCTCTTAATTTCTCTATGCTTTTACTCTAACAACCACACAGAATGGAAAGCTTTTTTGAGAAGGGACAAATCTCTGAAGAAGAAACATCAGACACAAAGATGAACAGCAAAGTGAAAGTCTATTTATCCTTAAACAGTTCTTTAAAGATGTGCAGTACAGCATTTCTATGGCTGTTTCAATTTCACACTGAATGAAGTGTTGGAATGTAAGTAGATGGGCCAAGGTGTAAATACATTTTCATTTAAAAAGGTTCTGACTCATTGTCTGTACTGATCAAGTACAAAGTTGCACCTGGTTTTAATCATATGAGGAGTCTAAATGTACAACACTACTCCAATTACAATTACTTGCAACTGATTAACAAAAAAAAGGGAAAAAATCATCACTTCTGATGCTCTCTCTATATCTTTTTTAATAGTCACTTCAAAGGTTAATTCTCAGAAAATACACAGCACCTTCAATGAACAAAACCACCATTATTTTAAAAGCTATCTTCATTTGTCACATAACTGCTTTAGAGTATAAAATTCAGTATTAACAAAAAACTCACAGTTACCATTTGTGTAACAGAAGGCAACTGACATACAGTCTAAGGAGAATTTTCTTTTCCTCACCTTAATTTTATGTTATTTCCAGTGATGATAATTGTTTTGGTTTAACATTGTTTTGGTTTATTTTTTACCTTCAATATTCTTTTTTTTTTTTCAAAGTAATGGGGTTTTTTAAATATATGGAAGACTTTCAGGCTGCTTTCTGGGGCTCAAGAATCTCTTGTAGGAAAAGAAAAAAGTCAAAGAATAAAGAGAAAGCCAGAACTATTTTGGAGAGACTACTTCCTAACTCAAATTGCACAGATACAGCATAACTGTCTTTTAACTCAGTTAACTCAGTATTACTCATAACATAAAGATAAGTGTGTTGCTTCTGACATCATAATGTCCTGTACAACCCAGTCAGAGACACCAAGGATGCTACAATCACATTCTCTGTGGTAATGACAGCTTTTTTCAGCTTTTTCTTTCACTACCTCACAAATCAGTAACTCAACAATTTTTTGAGTAAATTTATAGCACCTCTACATATACAGGGCAACATTTATTTCAAGCTACCAAAAAGTGCAAAAAGATAACCCAAGCATGAAAACCACTACACCTAAAAATTTTAAGCAAACAAGCAAAGAACCACACATAAGCCCCCCACAAACACACAGAAACCTCACAACCCACCCACAAACAATGAAGAATAGGCACTGGATTACTTAACACTGGTTTATCAAGACCACAGCTACCAAGACTTTTGGCACCTAGGAAATCGTGAACTTTGTTTTTCTATCAGTAAGCTTTGTTGCAAACTATACTGGAGGCAGTGGGAAGAAACTGTTGCACAGGAAGTTCCACCTGGATACGAGGAAGAACTTCATCACTGTGAGGGTAACCAAGCACTGGAGCAGATTGTCTGGAGAGGTTTTGGAGTCTCCCTCACTGGAGATGCTCAAGAACCACCTGGATGCAGTCCTGTGCCAGGTGCTCTGGGATGACCCTGCTTGAGCAGGGAGCTTGGACCAGATGACTCCCATGGTCCTTTCCAACCTGACACATTCTGTAATTCTGTTATACTGTACATCTATTTCTAAAAGCCCTTCAGAGACCCTGGACTGAGAAACCAAACTCTACAGAAAGATTCTGGGACCTTCCACAAAGACTTCATATCAGCTGGACAAAGCAACTGCATTGCAATGATTTTAGCTTGAGTCCAACACATTTGCAGCACTACAGAGATGTTTGTCAATATAATTTAACATCACATTTCCATTTGGGATGCCATCTTTTTTTTTTTTTTTACTTAATGAAACCAAGAAAAAGCTCTTGCCCATACCTGGTACTATTTTAAATACTGATTACATGAAAACTTGAAATGCTTGCATGCAACAATACACGTGAACCTGACTTTCAAACTGAGTGCTAAACAATACTTTCCATCCAGCCTCCTATTTAATAAGAGAAGCCTGAACATACAAATAATAAAACTTTACACACATTGAAAGCTTCAGAATTGCCTACACACAGCACAGATATCAAAATATTTAACTTACATATGATTGGATCTTCTTCCCCTGTTTGTTTTCTTTCCTATAACAGGAGTCCCAAAGTGTTCAGGATTGGTGAGTGGAAGCTGATCTAACGTCTGTTGAAATTAAAAAATACATATGCATATACATAAGAAAAAACTGGCGTAAGTTACTCCAAACCACCTGCTTCATTGAAGTAATTTTTGTCAATAGAGACTTTCTCATTATAAAAGAAATATAGAAGTACATCATACATGTCATGCTTAGATTTTTAAAAAGAAATATGTTTTGTTTTGCAGTTTTTTTCAACACTTTCTCTGCACCTCTGAATAACTAACTTTTGTCCAACATACACAGACAATTCATCCCAGAAGTTCTGCCTTTGGACCATTAAAACACAGAGAAATAAGTATCAGCTATTCTGCTCACCTGGGATCTTCCATCTCTATCAGATTAATTTTCTGCCTATCCTATCATTAGGCAAAATACCGAATCATCTACTTAAAAATGAACAAAGGTCCCCTTTGAAATGAAAGTGCAAGATCACTCAATAGCAGCAAACATGACAACCTAATTGTAATTTTTGTTAGTAATTCATACTTTGAATGTGAGAGAGATTCTAAAACAATTTTAAAGAGGCTGCTATATTGATAATTGGGAGGGTGCTAATTGATGCTTTATCAGCATCAAAACAAAAAGAGAGGGAGAGAAAGAACTTTCCCTCTTCAGGGAGAATGCTTCAACAGAAGGAAGTCATGGACATGAAGTATCTTCTTTCCTTAAGCCTGCTGTTAACTGTTTAAATGATAACCATTCCAGATTCAATGGCTCCTGGTGCACAAGAATTTTTTGTACAGCCACTTATTATTTTTCTTTGAAAGAAGGCAGAAAGCCTTCCAAATTAAATACAGTCCTCTGACTTGAACTTCTTTGTCATGCATGAATTTTTCAAAAGTATTCTGTCTCAGAGAGAACTGACTTAGGGACAATAAAACCGTTTTTTTAGAATCTAAAAATAAACGTACAACTATTTCCAAGTGTAGTGGACATCCTAAAACATTCTACACCACACACTTGGGAAGCAGTACCAGAACAAGACAACTGTGGAGCACTGGCCTAATTACAAAAGAAATTTGAGACGCAATTTTCCCTGCTGAGTAGCTGTGCAATCACAAGGTAATTATTAGAAATGTACAACATGTTTCATTCAGAGCTGGTGACAGTGACTTGCAAATCAGTGACTTCCGTCAAAACATCAAAAGCTTAGATGATAAAAAAGATGACAAAATAAGAAGTAGCAGTCATCTGAATGTACGGTTTCTTTGAATCTGACAAAACAATCCAAATTACTCTGATTCAGCCAAACAGGCCACAAAGCAATATATGTAGACCAAAATTTTCAACCCATGTACTCTAAGGTAATACTGATAAAACCATATTAAAATAGATTTATGGAACAGAAGAAATCTAATCTTCACTTGTGTTGATCATCAGTAAGAAAGAACTAACTGAAGGAACACCACAATCTCTAAAATAACAGCATTTCTATCTGAATCTAGATTTAGGCCTCTAATTAGGCTCCCACCTTTACATGTGTTTAATCCTGATTTAGGATTCTAGAAGATACACAAATCTTCACAAGAATGCAGTATGCAAACAACAGACTCAGCTGACTACAACAATAACAGCACACTTATGTAGAGCAAAAAAACCCACATTCAGTAGCTGTCCAAAAAACAAACATGTTTACATAAATCTGCCCATCCATCCAGACTGTCCTACATAACATGAAGGAATAACCCTCAATCTGAAATTCCAATTATTTGAAATGTGCTACAAATGTTTGCATACTTTAATGTGCAAGTCACCTCTAAGACATGAGCCAGCTTCAAAATACTGGTAGCTGTTGTCAAATAAACAAGTAACAGCAGCTTACTACTGGCCTTTTAAAAGAAAAGTATTTATCTTTTATCAACTATTACTAATCAGATTTGACCATCAAGAATGTGGCATTAATTATGTGGAAACATGTACATTAGGTTTTTATGTTGTAATTACATTGTGGGTTTTTTCCTGACTAATACTTACAAATAATTTCTTACACAATGTGAAGCAGGTGTGATTGCAGGTTTTTTGTGTGATCTACAATCTATGCATTATCAATAATAAAAAAATGAAAAAGCTTAAATCCTGATTTTGTTTCTTAACTTTCACAGATTGGTGAAATCGAATTGTATTTCTTGATTTTAAGAAAGAATAAGCCAGACCCTGTGGATCATACTTCGCAAAACCCCAATTTTTAGTAGCATGGATACACATAACATTTTAAAATCTGAGGTAATAAAAGTATCACTTTTATTTTTTAAAAAGTATCACCTTTAAATTTTTCTAAATAAAAAGTTATAATATAAAAACTCTTCAATTACCTCACTTTCAGCAAAATGTCGTTCTCCTTTTAAACACAGGGAAGAGCGTCTCAGAGTCTTCTCATCACCATCATCAAATACTGTCATCAGATAAGAAGTGAGAAAAGAAAACATTTCTTTTTAACTCAGGATATTAATAAGCAATTCATTTACATGTCAGAAAGAATGGGATATATATTCCTGTAGTCAACTCCTAGGACAAACCTTTGCCTGAGTAATGCTGCAGATCCAGTAAAGCATTTCACAGACTGACCAAACACATAAGCTGCTCTCTCACCATAGCTACTTCACACTTGCATATCTTAACAGGAATCTCAAGCAATCACTAGTCGAGCAGACAACTCATGCACTGGGACACAAAATTAAATTCAACACACTAGAATTCAAAAACTATTCTTCTAACATTTACAATTTTTAAAGAATTTAATTACACAACCAGAACTCCTATGATATTCAAGTGGAAGCTCTGCTTACCATGGAGAAATATAAATGGATATTTATAAATGGATATTTATAGAAAAAAGTTGCAATTTAACATTGTATGGAAGTTCAATGTCTTTCTCTACTGATTTCATGCAACTACGCTACAAAACAACAGTGATATCAGCCTAAGGAAGATGACAATAGTCAAAGTGCTGACAATCATCAAAACCAGCTGTACATTACAGAACTGTGGAGCTCACAGTTTCTAGACTGTTTGCTATCTCTGCTATCATCAGGTCAACTGGAAACAAGTTCATAATACAGCCCATTCAGCTACATACATTATCCCTTACAATCCTGAAATGCACCACACACATTTAAGGTGGGGTCTTCAGAACCTGATAAACTGGTCATACAAAAAGTAAGCTTTTGTCAAGTCTTCTGCAGGTACTTAGCAGATGAAAACCTGGTGACAAATTTTGACTCTTAGGCTTTGCTTGCACTGTTCAGTGAGACAAGAATTGATGTCTTCTGCCCTCTTGAGCAGTGATAATTATATTCTTGCTCCCAACACAGCAGTGATCTTGAAGACTTTTGTGGGCACAGAAATAACCCCAAGATAACATTAAAATATTACATTAAAAAAATCCAGAAGTTTCTTTCACCTTCATTAAAACATCCTCCTCTGTCCATTAACAGATCAAAATAACAGTGTTAGGACAATGGCTGTTGACCAGCAAGATTAGAGAGATTAATTTTAGCCACTTCCTTCTTTGAGATGGAGGGTGCTCTACTCTTCAATATTTAATAATTTAAATAAAAATATACAAAAAGCAACAAGGTACATCAAAATTCTTGACTAGTATTTACTTGATATTAAAAAACCTTTTATCAAGCTCTGAGAATTTTTCATCAGTACATAAAACTGAGTACTGTTGATGAAGAAACTTCCCCCCTAACTACAATTCCCCATCTTGTATTACAGACTACAGTAATTGTTGAACACTGTTCAACTGTGATAAAGTATCACTTAGAGATGCACATCTGTCACTTCAAAATTTGTTGAAAAGTATCAATGGCAAGAACTGCACACAAACCATGTAGATTTGGAACTGCATCTCAAATGGTTTGGTTAAGTGAAGTCAGCAGGTTCCTAATCCAGTTTGTGTTAATTAACATAACAGTCTCCTTACATAAAGAGAGATAAAAAAAAAACCTATCCACTTCAAGCTATAAGCTGACAACAGCAGAGGTAAACCTATTCAGAGCTAGGTAGGCAGCCACATAATGTGCCCTATGAGGTAATCTGCTTGCAACCTCTTCCCTGCCAGAGGGAATCTTAATCTTGTTCCGTAACATGAATACTTTCAGAGGAAAAGCTTGACCTCCCTGAAAGACTTATGTGGCCAGCAGAGCACACATGGCTTCATGAGTATGACATTCTGATCTATTGGAACATCCCGAAAACAATCTCCTGAGCAGGCACACAGTAGTGTAATGTATTTAAAACCACATATTCTGAAACAGCAAGAAAAAAGCCAGGGGAACATGGAGAAGAGACAACTTAATGCAACGAAAACAACTTTGAATTCTGTGAAAAAGCAATGTAATGACAAAAAAGTGCAGAAGGGGGTAAGACTACTTTTGAACATGCATAGTTCTGCATTTTTAGTAAAGCAAATAATCCTGCAATTTTCTTCCCTCCCTCATAGTAAACAGACTTTTAGAGACATTTATACGAATGACAAAACAGTATCTAGTTACCAGGACTGAAGTACCTTGAGCTCTTCAAGGAATTTTTACAGGGCAGGCAAAACTAAACACTTATGTATATATGTATGTACGTGTGTGTGTGTGTGTGTGTGTGTGTGTGTGTGTATATTTATGTATGTATGCCTATTGTATTTACAGCTTTATGCATATATACATACAGACAGTGCTATACTAATTTTAAAAGACTATACCAGTTGGATTTTTATAAAAATATAATTTACTTCTTGTTGTTCTTTGATAGGAAAGCAGTAGCACCAAAAAAAACCATGTAAGCAAATTGATGCACAATTTCAATTCAGACAACACCTTATGAATACAAGACACACAGGGATGCTCAAAGCAACTTTGCCCATACTTCAGTGTTAAAAGAGGTCTCAAGCAGCCCTCAAAGGGTTATCCCTCTCCAGATACTGCTGCAATGGCATATCTGGGCTTAAGTAACTTTTGGAAAGGTACTACTTCAGATTGATCTATGCCTTCACAAAGTTTTTGACCAAACCACAGTGATTTTATTCACAAAATCATTAAAAGTGCAAATAATTAGATATTTCTCAGCAAGTGCTAGGACAACATTAAGTAGCTACTTGTTAGGATGTGTGCCAATTCTGGAATCTGGTAAACAGCAACTGTATCTTACAGTAGGACTTTCACTCAGATCTGCAAAGTAATCACTGTCAGTGAAGGAAATTTCTGTCTCATTCCACTCACCCTCCTGACAAAGATTGTTCTAATCATCCACAGTTAGAGTCAATTCTCTACCAAAGTGTGCTACACTGCCAGCAGCCGTGCTGCTTTTACCGATTCTGCAAGGTCAACATGCTTTTGTCTGCTTTTATCTACAAAATACAAGACTTTAGATTGAAACCCATACTGCTTCCTATTTCCCAAGTTCTGGATTTTTGACAGACATCTACTTTGACTGCAACTCTGTGACATCTACCTTCAAAATTTAATCTGCATGGATTCCTGTCTTATTCTTCTTGCTGACCTGCTAACATCACACTTTCTCAGAAACATAAACACAGACATACACCACAGTTCTAACACCAGCTGTACAATTTGCTTCTTAAAAGCTCTCATATCTGATCCACTGCTGTATTTATTATCAAAACACTATCTGTAACATTAATTCTTGTCTTTGTACCTTATGCTTTACCCCATCACAACCCACTCTCTCCTTTACTAATAGATTCTACTTCTCCAACAGGAAAACAGACATTTTTTCAACACCTACCTGTAAGGTCTTATCTAAATTTTGAGCTCTATTCCCTTCTGAAAGGAATATGACTAGGGAAAATAGTCTTACCCTAATTGTTCAACATCACTTGATCAACAACAACCCTTATCTCAAAAGAACTAAGTCTTGCTAAAGTTCTTTCAAGATTTAAGTCTTCATCTTCCCAGATCTACCCAGGAGAGGGTTATGTAGTTTCTCAAGAATCAATACATTTCCTGTATATAAATTTTTTAAAAACCCCACCTTGTATTTGCTATAGAGCATGTGGATATATTATTTAACATCTGAAATATCACATTTTAACAAGCTATATGTATTCTAACAGCAGCTGTTGTAAGGGCTAAGTCTGGAAGTAGGGAATAGCAGGTGGCGCAGCTTGTGTTTTAAAAGCACTTCCTTGCTTTTTTTTAAGGATGTGTGACAGCATACTTTGCTTCAGAATATTTAACAACAGTATATTAAATACCTAAGGAGCAGTCACCAGTTATAGAAAAATTCACTAGGTCTTTATTTGGTGTCCCAATTTCACTTTGTAAAGCGGATAGTTTCTTATAAAACTCCAATATGAGAAGTTTATTTTTAAGGGTTTTTCATAAAAACTCTGAATACCTAAGCACCTCCCTCCAAAAAATATCTCTCACCATGCTTAGGACATGTCCAGGTCACAGGCTTATTTTTAAGTAGAGTTTTATTCAAATACATAAATATTTTTCTTACCTACAGTATACCAGCTTGCATCTGTTAATTTGTTGATAACTGCTTCCTGGTATGTTCCATCTGGATTCTTCACTTCCACAACAGTTCCTACCTAAAATACAGAACTCATTTAGCACTGGAGAGTTTCTAAAACAGGCAATGAAATCAACACTTTTGTATTAGCAGAGATAATTTCTAACCTATTCCATGTTAAATATAACATGTTTTTCCAGTTTCATTTGAATATTCTTGTATCCCTCAAACTTCTTTTTTCATTCCTTTAAAATAAGCCAACTAACTGAGCAGATTATTTCCTGCCAGCAGGTGGGGAACAAGAACCAATTTGAGTGATGTCATTCTCTTGTATAAGAGCTTTCCCATCAAATCCTCCAGCCGAGTTCTCCAAAGGAACGGTGACTAAAAATCAGCACCAGCCACAACTCTTAGCTTTAAGGCAAAAAGAACAAAGAGGCTTGCACCAGCCTGTGCTGCATCCCCTTTAACCACAAAGAAAAAAGCTAACATGAAGAGTATACTAACTTTGCAGCATTACCTTTCATGCTTTGTGATCATACCTAGCCTGTGTAGTAAGTTGAACCTTCTACTCTCACCCCATACCGTATATGCACATTTATGTCAAATACTGAAAAAAAAAAAGTTTTTCAAAGCATTAGAAAGATATAAACCAGATTTATTACCTTTAAGGGACCCTTTATGTGGTCATCTTGTACTTCCACTGTTGAAGAATCATGCCTAAAGGTTACCTAAAAAATATAATTCAACTGACAATCACTTGATACAATTGAGCAGCATAAGCACATGCAAACGTCAATAGCCCTTCTCTTACTCTCATTTTACAATTAATCAACATAACCATTCCACTTGCTGAAAGCTGTTTTACTCATATATTTTAGAAACATGAGAGGCTAGTTATCAAAACTTCTAAAATATTATCTTTCACAATAGAATCATTATCTCTAAAGAAAATGACAGATGAGCATAACAAAATTGTCTAATGGCTCAAAATGATCTCTGCAGTCTGATCTCTCCTCTTAAATGACTTGAACTTCTCTAGTAACTCCACAGCAAGAACGGAGGAAGTTTCAAGACTTCTGAGTACAACTTTAAAGACACACTTATATTTCAGTGCTTTGAAATCAAACAGTTTTAGCACCTTTATCTTTTGCTGATAAAAGTGCATTTTTCACCTCATGGTCAAAAGACTCACACAAATACAGGACACTGCTGTCGACTAAACAAAATGAGCAACTCGAAGATTTCAGCTAATGTCAGTCTAGCCTACACACAGAGTTAACTGGAAGGAAATGTAGAAACAGCTAACTTCAATCCTTCAAAAATAGAGTAAGTAAATCCTGTAAATATTTCCAAGGTATTTCCCTCTGTCATTCCCATAAAGATACAAAGGCTGTTGTCTTTAATCTACACACTCTGTCCTCAGAAAAAAAAATTGGTCTGGAAATTCACATGTATGATTAAGTTATCTGTACCAGGTGCTATAGATGTTCACCTTTCATTTCATTCACAATTAACTTGGTTACACTGAAAGTTATAGGATCCTCCTATCAATTACATCTGAAGTTTTATTTCCGTTCTAGTTTTAAAATTATAGGAAACTGAGAAAATCCTGTCATTACATTTTATGCACCTATGTACATTTATTAACACACACAAATGATGCTCTGATGTTCACCAGAACACACTCTCTTTGTGTAAGTATATGATGTTTTACTGAGTATTTGAAATAAGTAAGAATGTAACATGAGATCCAGCTGTGCAACAGTAACTTTCAACTACAGCAATCCTACACCAAATCTCAGGACTTGTTTCCCACGTGTGCCCAAGATCACGTTCTCACTGCTGTTAAGAGCTTCACTGTAGCACACAGCAACAGCAGAACTTCCTTCAGAACCACAGCGTTCGCTAACACCAACTCCCCTACAACAGCCTGCTCAGAGAGGACATTTTAAGGAGTTTTGCCAAGAACAGCACCTACAACCAGGACTGAGGACAATCTATCTTGACTGTCTGATTAGAAAACAAATGTACTAAAATGCTACACTGCCTTCCAGATGCTACTTAATGAAACAGTCATCTTGTCTATCTTCTGTCAGAACTACAGCAACACATGCAGTTGTGAGAGTAAGTTCTTTTTAGATCTGCTCCTACTGATGGCAAATACTTTCTGCCCACCACACAGACAAAAGCAGACTGTGTAACCAAGAGGCAGACAAAGGATTCAGGCTAGGAACTAGCCAAGCAAAGACTACTCTTCTGAACTTCATCCTGACAGATAGTGGTACTTAATTCTCTCTTTGGGGGAATTTATCTAGAAAGCCAAAGTTCAGTTAAGATGCAAAATAATCTGAAAGCTAGGGTCACTAGTGGCTTGTATGAAATATCCAGAATATCAATTCTGATTTAGAGATACCTGTTTTTATTACTTTCTGTAGTTATCTTAAATGTATTTTGCAGCAAAAAGGAACTCTATCCAGAACCATGAGTCAGCCACAATGTACTCTGATGAAAGGTAAACAAAGCAAATTGCTATTGTGTATTCCAGAATGGTTTGTCTTTTTAAACACATCTCGGAGCTTTGACTCTTTGCGGGGGAGAGTTTTGATACCAACAGTTTTTGCTTCTTGAGATATTCTATGTGCTCAAAAAATACTGGTTATTAACAGAAATATTCAAACTCCAAAATCAGTGTGACACTGCTGGCCTTTCTTGAAGCTGAGAAAAGTAATGTCTATTACTTAAAAAAAAGTATTTACTAGTTGTGGGTTTTAATTCCCACAGTATTTAGCAGCGTGGAACTTTTCTGTCTCAGGCAGAGGCACATCATCAACTTGGTTATGCTCAGCTGGAATTTATTTTTTCTTCACCATCCTGGAAAGATAGTCCTAGTAACTCCTTTTACAGCAGAAACTTTTCTTATTTCTGTTTAATAAAGACCTACACAGAAAACAGTTTCTTCTGAAACTTCTGTGCAGGGTGCCCAAACGGGAGTGGTGGTGGATGCTGCTGCTAATTGTTTTAGGAGATGCAGCTAAAATAAACGGGCTTAAATAACTCTCTTAAAAAAGCTATAACAGATCTGATAAAGTAGACTAACACTCTTGTAACACCCAAAGTCTTGCCCTTGAATAAAATTTGTACTGCCTTCAACACTTTTGAAAATTCCAGGCAAATCTGAAATTTTAATGTTTTCCATGACCAAGTGTGCAATGCTGTTATTTGTTACCGTAGAATTCCATACTATGTACAGAATTTGCCAAAAACTGAATTGTGAAATACAGTATTATTGATACTGCAATTATAAGTACACAGCACCTCCATTAAATTGAATGAAGTTATTAAATTATGCTGGTTATGGGAAAGTTATCGTGAAGGTATCTCCTCAAAATATTCTAGGAAGCAGAATTCCTAGAAGAAGAAAGCAGGTAAAAGGAGACAATTAAATGTATTTTACTTGCCAGAAGATTACACTACTCCATATTGAAAGACTTTTGTTGCCATCCTACTTTCTTAGAAGAACATCTAGTTATAAAACTTAAATTAATGCTTTACACTAAAATTGACAGCATGAAGTGATTTTCCTTCTTCTCTAGTAGTTCTAGAAGACTAAGGCATAAAATATATACTGGGGCCAAAAGAAACCCATTCAGCAAGTGAAAAAATAATGCAGCAGAAAAATGACCAAATTCCAGACAAAGCACACCTGATAATGAGAATCTTTGTTAAAACTAATACTGGGGGAAGTATGCATGTGCTAGAAAGAGCTAAAGAGGTTTACAGAGAAAATCAGAGGGCCACTGTTAAGTTTAAGGAATACACATTCCTGGTAGAGAAAAAACAACGTAAACAGATAGTTACAGCACCTACACACAAAAAATCTCAACCACAAATTACATTACTCTACAAAGCAACAACAGAACTGTGCGTGAACTGCCCTAAGTGATACAGTAACAGTGAACACACAGACCCCCCCCACACACCTGAATCCAGAGGGCTTTGTACAAACTCTCCACAAACAACCTACAGAAAAACTCCATTTCATGTCAAGATCTTTCTGCAAACCTTGCAGTGACCAAACTTCAAGTTATAAACCCGTAAGAAAATATTTAGCACTGAATAATAAATAGCAAGCGGCCATCTAAGGAGGTGGACTGGAAGTCCCCCAAAAAAATGAAATTAGTTAAGATTTCAGTGATCTAGGCACAACACAATTCCTGTACTTAAATACTGATGCTTAACAGCTTAAATAGCAATAGTTAATCATTTAAATCCAGTGGTATTGTAAAGCATAGACCAGCTGATGCTATTAAGGCTTTTGACTAATGAAATGAAAAGACCACTAATTTGCTCTTCCATCAGATTTAAGACTAAAATCTTCTTGTTGTATTTAACATTATTATCAAGTAAGTTACAATAGTCCTTCCCACCAGGGTTTATGGAGAGTGTTTGCTCTCTCCCTCAGACACACTATAGGCAGAAATCAGCCACAGCACGAGGGCAGAGTCAAATAATGCACAATAGTTTATAGTGTACAAAAGTCTTCAATAACAGGTTATCACCACTCACAGTTCACACATTTTTCACTTAAATTTACAGTAGATATAAGAAAAATATTCTGCCACCATAACTCTTGCAGAGCAACAATCTAATTTGTATTTTTTAGGTGGTTTTGATCCTTGCTCTGTAGTATTTCTGTATGAGGTTAAGAGTCAAAGCAGAAAAATAGCACCTCCTCCCAAATCAGAGGTGTTTAGGGACACATTATCCCAAGAGAAATATATGGCCATTTTGCAGTGTATTTTTTCCCTTATTTCTAGAAATGATTCTTTGAATTTTCAAGGCATGTTAAAATGTATCTCTTGCAATCCCTTTTCAGAATTTTTATTTGTACTGCATGTGGCTTATATTGATTCAGTCATTAGCCACTTATCATAATGCTTAGGTGAGATCCCCTGCTTGCTATTCTGCAGGACTCAATATGCCAAGTGTTTTTTGGAAGGCAGAAGGGTTTCAGCTTATTCCTGAAGCATTATCTAGTTGCCACTGCTAAATGGCAGTGACCTGCACTCCTCAAGTAAAACAAACCATATTAAGCCTACTTTGAGTAGTCTTAGCTATTTTCTGGTAATATTCTCCCATACATAAGCCTACATTTGTCACATTTTAATCAATTACTTTAAGGTCAGCCTATGGCATTGAAGGTCAAAAACACACAGATGACACAGTAGTGACAGAAACAGAACATATTTCTCTGTGTGGGAGTGGGGGAATCCCTCCCATCCCAACAATAATAAGCTTACTGTTATTTCAAAGACTGTACTGCCAGCCTCCAAGGACAGGACAGCCTCTGAGCTGTCCTGAGACTAAGAAGAAGTTTCACATTGTGCCATTTTGAACATTAATCACTTTTTTACCCCCTCTCAAAGGAAGTGTTTGCAGGAAAACCACGTACCTTTACTTTGACAAGCCTTTTTGCTGTCTTGATCTTGGCTTCACAGAAGGCTCCTCTATACTTCGCACTGACATCAGTGCCCACTGTGAGATAAGGAGGCTCATCAATTGCCTGGAACAGAAAAGAAAACAATTGCTTTTTAATTACTGACCACTGGCAACACAGCTACCATAGTCCCAGCAGTTTTTGAGGACAAAGCATTACAAACAGCCCAATGAAGCTGAAATTGACAGCATATGTGTATCACAGCAGTAGAAACACAGAACACAACACTAAGCAAATAAAATGAACATAATTACAATCTTGTAATATATATATATCTCATGATATAAGATCATAAACACAATAAACTGATAGCACAGTTATCTACAACAAGCACCTCAAGGCTTCCAGCCTCTGCACCATTTGAAGACACAGCAGGGGATCAATTCTGTTGCAATGGTGAAGACCAACCAAGCATTCTACCTTCTCCTTTAATTGCCTCAAGACCTGGTAAGTCACATGAAGACGCTGATGTTTATTTCCCTCAAATAATTGAAGTTCATTTTTCGTCAGTAAATAGAGCAACTCTGAAGAGATTTTGCTTTTTCACTTTTGAATAAAGTAAATGATAAAAGGTGATGCTCATTGGGAGAGCAGCCCACGGGCAAGGTACAGTAGGAGACTGACAGAGTCCAAATACACAATGAAGGTGAAGGATCCAGACAAAAGACAAGGTTCTGTGACATGAAACACAGAACAGGTGTTTACCCAAGCAGGGAAACAAGAATGAGAAGAGGTGGGAAGTAAGAGGGTTTGGGAGTAGGAGGAGAACATAAGTCAAATCAGTATACTGAGTGAGCTCATGAAGGCACAGTTCCCCCAAAGGAAGTCCATCTTCTCTCACACAACCTCTGCTAAAGTAATCTGGGCAAGGAGATTTCAGATAACTGAACCACCTCAGTATCACTTCACAGACTCTGGGTCAGAAGAGGGAAGGCAGAGGGTGACATGCAGGAGGAGCAAGGTTTGTTTTCAAGAGCTGCAAGCCTCCATGGAGATCCAGACAAGAGCAGAGCAAAGAGATCTAAGCCCTTATCAAAGCCACATCGTGTTTCTGTGCCCCTACAAATTCAAACACAGCTTACAAAAGCCATCTCTGGCACATCCTGGTTCTCTGTGGGAAGAATATAGAGATAAATCTTCACAGGCATCAGAGACTGATACCATTTGAGACTGAGGTGCTTGCACTCAGCATCAGATAATTCCCACTAGCTGCTTCCAGCTCCAATACATCAGAATTAAAGGCATGTAAGTGTGTACTTAAATGTTTCAATGCACAATTACTCAGAAATTTCAGTTTTACAAAACTTGAAACTGAGAAACATAAGACACTACAGGGTTAACTCCTTTTTAATGATGTTTTTTACATTTACTCTGTTCCAGTCTCTCCCTCTCATTGGCAGGCAATAGAATATATTTCTGAGTACTATAAAATCGTTATCAATCTGCACTAAGATCATCAGAGGCACGAATGTGCTAATGAGCCCCTTGCTCTCTCTCCCTGCATGTGTGGTACGTGACTGCATGCAGAGTAGTAGGATATACTATGCTGGTGGTAGAATATCCATGAACACCTATCCTTTCCTTATCTGGGTTTAACAGCACTAAAACTCCACTGAGATTAGCAAGGAATCTGTTAAGAGTGTTGGGATTCTGAAATTCATTCTCTCCTTGCTTGTCCAACAGTACTTGCCTTTGAGGCAGGCTGCAATGCTTTTCTCTTCCTGCACTTGGATGGATGCTGAAAGAGGGACTCAGATGGTGATAAATTTGGTTTTGGTCAGTACTCTCACTGAAGTGAGCCAAGAAGTGGCAGTTTCACACAACATGAATCTGAGCAGAGGAAAGCAGCAATGTATTCTCTTGCAAAGACAGTAAAGCTCTAAAACAGGAGCATCCCTCCTGCTCCACTGCACTCTTTAGTGAAACTAAAGAAACTCATTCACCACTAGAGTGGTGATAGCATTTCATGCCAGTTCATCTTCCAAAGTTAAAAGAAAGTGTGGAGTACTGAGATGACTTTAACAAGAGTGACAGATCCCGGATGGGTCCACGCAGACGCGCACAGCTACGATTCTCCCAAAAACAAAACTTAAGGAGCTGGTTGTGTCAGTGCCAGTCTATACTTCCCTATACAGCCAAAAGAATTATCACAAAGATCAATCCATATTATCAAGGTGAACTCACAGAAAAGCATAGAACAATTTTTCTTCACTGTGATTGACACTAACTAAAAAAACCAATTTTTTTTGAGCACCAAGATAATCTGAAGCTCTTGTCTTTGACTGTTTGAAAATTTGTGGCAGAGGAACAGGCAAGTCAACAACCAAACTTTAAGCAGGACTTTAAATTCTTATAAAGATCATAATTATCAGTATTGTGATTACTTTATCACTACTCTTAATAACCTCTTCCAGAAAGAATATTCATTCAAAAAACAACATCTGTAAGAACTTTGGTACTAACACACAAGTTAATTTTAATCTCTAGCCTAAATCCATTGAAATTACTCTTATTCTTTTCACTGGAATTAGTTAATATTTAGTACTGTAAAGAATTTCAAAGAATAGCAAACATATGGACTATCTGATTACCATTTCTAGTATGTCTACTAGAAATACAGTATTGGAGTGATTTTTGAGAGAAAAATGATGAAATTAATTTCTTTAATTACCACTTTAAATCATTATATACTTTAAAACACTAACTGAAATCTTCTGGATACATACTGGATTTTTTCCTTCAATTTTACTATTCCATTGAAAGACAAATTACATGGGCCTCCCCCCACCAAATAATTTAACTGAAATTTCCAAGATACTTCCCTCATTCTGACAGAGTAACAGCTGAAAGTGGCAAGTTAAAATAATTAGCAAAATGTGATGCATCATACAGAATGCAAACTAGAAAAATAAACAGTAATGATCAGAGTCTAACATTAATTTCAGATAATTCTTACCATGACTTAGGCATTTTTACCAACTCTGAGTCACCTGCTCTCAAGCAGGTTTTATTCAATTCCACCAACATTAGAGAGATTAAAAATTAGTATATAGCTATTTTTACCTTTCTGTTATCCCTTCCCTGCTTTGTGCTTACGTCATTTATTAGATGTTCTTATACTCAGACTGCATGTATCTCTGCCTATTTAATTTTGATGTTTTATCAGGATTTGTTTTTAGTCTTTTTTTTTTAGGTTTCTCAGGGCAGGTTACTAGGAAAAAAAAAAACAAAATCAATATGCAAAAATGCAGCTGGAATCTGACAGTTTGGCAATCTTTGAAAAGGTACAGCAAGCATACTGAAAATATCTTAACAAGAATCATTGCAGTGATCTTTAAAGGGAAGGGGGACTACCCTATAATACAAAAAGTTCTGGGCTTCCTGAAATTATTGAAGGCCTCTTAAAACAAAACTGTACTAGTCTCATAAGTTGGTGTCTCAGCCTTCATTGTATTTTAAAAGATAATGTGAATTGGCATTTACATTTTATATGTAAACATAATCACCTGTGCTTTATCATTTAAAGACAAGAATCATCTTTTCAGTAGCATATCATAAATCCATCGGTAAACTTTTGTCAACAGCAAAACTCAAAAGTATACCCAGCACATGCCATCATTCATTTATAATGAGATCATTAACTTCTTTCATTCAGAGCAGCTTCAATACACACCCCAGGATATCCTGTCAATGTTCCTATGTCTCTACATGTACTCTTTCGAAAATCTCTGAGTTCACACTGGAAGGAGAAAAGCAAAGCTTAAGGTAACATCTCGGCGTGTTCGTTTGCTTGTTTTACTATTGCCAGAAGACTGGCATTGCAGATCTTCATGGAGACCCCTCACCAAGCGGGCGGTTCCAAGGGGGATCACTGTTTTGTCCCCATGACTGACGGAGGCCAGGCTACAGAACGGGGCCGTCTCTGCTGGGTGACACCGGGAGAGGGACATCCATCCGCACACGGACACCAGGGGAAGGCTGGAGCCCGCGGGAGCCCGCGGTTCAGCCAGGCGGGAGCTACGGAGGGGCTGTTTCGGGAAGAGATCGGGATGAGCCCCCCCTGCCCCAGCACTGGCTGCAGAGGGGTGCTGAGCGCTACCAGAACGGCTCCAGCAGCGGCCCGAGGAGCTGCGGGCAGCCGGGCCGGCGCTGCAGCTTCGGCAGGGCCGCCGGAGGACGCCGGTGCCCGGGTGCCCCGTTCCGCCCATCGGGGTGGGCAGCCGAGCACCCGCGGCTCTCCGGGGACCTGCCGCTTTAAGGGGAGGGGCCGGAGCCGGGAAGCTGCCAGAAGTTTCTGGCTGCCAGAGCCAGCCCCGAGCGCAGCCGCCCGCCCGCGCCCTCTCCCCGAAGGCGCCCAGGGCTCCGGCAGATTAAGCGCGGATTGCCGTAAACTAAATTTGTCCCCTTAAGGCGATTGCCGGGTAAATCTGCACGCACGCCTCCCGGGAGCCTGCCGCTGCTGGAGCCGGGCACGGAGCACCGGCAGCAGCAGCTCCCGGGATCCGGCCGGGAAAACGTGCGAGCGCTGCCCGCGCCCCTGCAGTGCAGCTCCTCCGGAACGCCGCTGGAATGCGCCTGGCGTTGAATAGCCTAAATCATCGGCCAAATTACTAGGAAAAAAAGTTCCGGCGCTGTCTTGGGTGAGCAACAAGGGATAAAAAGAAAAGCACTTCCTGCAGTTTTGCACTTTCCATTAGGAAATCCAAACTAATGGACAACCGCCATGCTACTACTAGCACTTAATTTTGTTTTATTAATGGGAGTAGGATGAATAGTTTCTCTGCTATCTCAATTCACAACTGCTGTGTGCGCACAGGAGTTGCAGCACAGGCTGCCGCAGCTGAAAAGCTGGTTTACCACTTAAATAAGAAGCAGTCTCTAGGTGACCAGTCAGCAATTTCCACCAATTCAGTGGCGGAATTTTCTTTGGCAGGAAAAGCAGGCTGCTGGAAGGGTTCTGCTCCAGCCTTCGAGCTGATTATACCTGGAAGGATTGATAAATGGCTTGATGCCCACATCATAAAACAACCTGCACGTCTTCTGAATTTGGATATTTACATCGGTATTAATCGTTCTGGTCTTCCGTGTATGAGGGAGTAAACACACAGACACCTCTCCGGAGCACTGTGGAATACACATTTTAACATGCAATCTAAAATGGTAGCATCACGCTTTTACATGCATTTTAAAGCTGTTAAAGAAGTTGGTTTTCCAGCTTTTTTTTTTTTCTTCTTACACACATTCATTTTTCCATCTACGTGGGATGAAATCATCCTCACATCTCTTCTTTCAACTGTGCTGCATTACTATATTCAAATTCCTTTGTGAAGTCTGTCATGCCATACAGCAGCTGATAAAATTGCTTTACATTGTGCTTTACCCATTGGCACATCTAATACGGTATGTGTGAATGTATTATTTCTATCTCCTAATCTGTATTCTTCTGCACCGTGCACAGGATGTTCCAAGTAAACCACATGAAAACAAGATTAAGTATTCAATCTAGAAACATAGCAGACATGGTTACTAGGAAAGCCTGCAGGACTGCTTTTGGACTAATACACAAAGAGAAAAATCTTCCCTCAGTCTTTCATGTATATGAAGTTTGAAGAGCCAAGATTTCAGTTTGCATTAAACCTTCAAAATCAACATTTATCTACTCTACAAGGCTACTGAGTCAAGAAACTAGTGGTACATTTTCAACAAGCAAAAATCACCCCAACTCTCCCACAACTAGTGAAAAGAAAGGACAGGTTTTGAAATTTTAAAAATTTGTTTAATTTCAATAACCGAGGTTCAGGAAAAGCTTGTTCAAGATTCAAGACTCTCTCCCCCTGATCCCACGTGGCATCCAAATTATTATTGAGATTCAAAAGGAAACATCATAAGGCTCAAAATCTGATTCCTTTTTCTATCCATAGTAAGCATGAGGAGCAGTGGCAAAACTTTTCCTACTGCCTATGGTATTTTGAAGTTGTTTTTCCAAGGGAAGTGTTTTCTCACTGTTTGCCTATCATCCATAATTTAAGACGGAAACACAGTTTTCAAGTGGAACCATTACACCCATACTTGACTATTCCATCTAGAGCCATCTCAGTCCCACAGTTTAGTGGGAAAACACACCAATAACACCCCACTACTTCAATCCAAAACCAAGCCAAATCTTAAAGTCTTCTACTGAAGGGCAAAAATTTCACATAGCTGATAACTTAAATTCCCTTTCCATCCTGCAGAATTAACAGCCTCAAAAGTCATTCAATAGGCTTTCAGAAACTTTTGGGGCAATGAAGTCTTAAAAAGACTTTAATTTTCAAAAACAGCATTTTTTTTTAAACCCGAGTAAATCCAACATCTCCTAGACAAGTTCTGAAAAAAACATTTTCATGAACACAGGTGAAAAAGACACAAACCCATTAAAAATTTTCTCCCCAAATACTAATGCATTTGACTTATAGATTATTACCTTAAATACTTCCAAACTGCAGTAAGTTCCACCCAATAGCAGAGATCCGCCTACACACTGCAGAATCAATCTTTTAATAGGCAAAATCACAGTGTAATTAAGAGTGCAAGATTTTGCTTACAGCTCAACCTGCTGTAATTCAGAGGATGTTCGACTTTATAGTAAGAACAGACATCTTCAGGAAAAACTATTATAAAAACACTTTAATATACTCAAATCTGCAGATAATATCTTTATATTCCTCATGTATTTTCAGAGTGACAAAGCCAAAAATCTTCTAAAACCTTTCTACAAACCATATCACCAAGGCATGCAACTCCTCAAAGGCAAATGAAGTATCTGAAAGAAAGACTGAAGCCCAGAAAATAAAAAATTTGTTTTTTAAAAGTAAATTCATTGGCCCATCATCCACCTTCCAGAAATGAAAACACCACAACAGGAAAAATTTTTCTGCAACTTGCAAACTACAAAATAGAATAAAAGGCAGTGATGTTTTCCACATGAAAAGGCTATTAAATGAAAGCCCAAGAGTAAGAATGTTCTTCACACAAATTTTCTTCTGGCTGAAAAATCAGATTTTGACTTGATATTTTGGTTTTGTTACTCTTATACATTTCATAGAAAGGCAGAACTATTAATTTTGAAATTTATGAAGGAAAATGGTTCAATTTTATCAATATTTGCCCACAAATCAAAATTATGGTAGGAAACATCCTGACCAAACCAAACATTTACAGGTTATAAAGGGGGGGAGGGGAGCTTCTTGTAATGAAACCTATTTCCAGTTTCAATTTATAATCAACAGGAAGTTTCAAGTAACACCTCACCAATCTTGTAAGCAAACATTATACAGCACATAACTGTGGCAAAATGTCATTGTTGTCTATCCCCTCAACCAAGGTGGAAGTTACCAGAACTTAGTGCACTGATGTCTGGAAGCATTAAACCAACTTCTGACAGCTTTAGCCTTCTCTACAGGTGCAAAGCAGATATTTTCTTTATTTCAAATTAGATCAGTCCAAGCTTATTTCAAGTTCTTAAAGACTTGAAAGGGTTCAAAAGCTGATTTTCCTCTCCGAATAAAAGTGAGCTGTGGAAAGGATTTACAGGTTCTAAGATAATGAAGGACTGAGACCTAAAACAAGAAATTCAATAAATTTTATTTATTATATCTGTATTAAATGAAGAATGGATTTTCATTATTTTTACTTATCCAAGTAAAGTTGAATTTTTATGGAACTAATTCCTTTTTTTTTTCTTGGAACTAGAAGTTGATGAATAAAATTATAAAAAAAATTAACTCTACAAAGAAAATCAGAAGTAATAATTCAAAGATTTTAAAAGTTAGCCTATCCTAATCATTGCCAAAGAGCAACTCAATTCTCCATCCAGAAATTTACTGAGTAGTGCAATTTCCAAACATCTAAACTGTAATTACCTCATTTCCTCTTCAAAATAGCAAAACCAGAAAGGTGACTATGCTTTAAAAACTAACAGCATTCAGGTATTTTTTCCCCCCACCATGCTGAATAAAACGCACTGAATTCTGATTCTGTTCCTAATTTGGTCACAGACTTGCTGCACCATGATGTGGCCCAGCAGGCTTGTACCAACTTTCAAGTCTGCAAAATGGGGGTAATGCACACCTTACTCAAAGGCAAGTAGGCATTTGATGTTTCTCTACAGTACTTTCAGACCTAAGAACAGAAATCTGTATTCTTTCTGTCAGTATAGCATATTATTCTACAAAATGTTTTATTAAAAAAAACCAAAAAAACACTCCAGAACTGCTGACCAAGCTCTCTAAAAATAATGCCAATTCTTTACAATTCCTTCTGTAGGTCTCTTGTTCTGTATTGCTGAAAGACTACATGAAGAAAAGATATTTTGAATGCCTACTCCTGCTGTTTATCCCCCTAAATATAAAATCTTTCTTGAAGTCAATTATTGCCATAGCTACCAGATTGCACTTTTTTTCCTGTAAGGTTTAGCTAAATATTCAAACTACTTAACATTATAGTTTATTACTGTAAAATGGTCCAACTTCATTAATTTTGGCCAGACTTTTTTGTACATTTCAAGTCTGAACATTGTTTCTACATACACACAGATAAAAAAGTAACAATAATTTGAAATAAGTAGCTTCTCAATGAAGACTTGTAATCACAAATACTTTAAAGACTTCTTTCACATTTCCTGTGTTTTGTGCAAGAACCAAAATTCATTCTAGTATGGAGAACTGTAAGTCAAAAAAAGGAAGCAATAAGTGAAGTGTTTGTTACTATGTTATTTTACCTCTGTCGTGGTAAAATAATTCAGCAAAAAGTATGTTCTTGATACCTGTTTAGCACTTTAACTAAGTTAAGTTCAATTTTTACATTGACAAACACCCTTTTTACAACTAAAAGCTTCAGATATTGCTTAGAAGCATTATTTAAATTATTACATCTGGAAAATTTGCCTCATTTTATAAAATGTGCCACAGTTCTGTCTAGAAATGCTGCTATGAAAAACTTGGGGTATTTCAAAGCACTGAAAAGAATGATATAATAATGATATGCTTGCGTTCCAAATGGATTGGAACAAAGATCATTTGATAGTTTAATCAAAGAAACCAGTCCAGGCTGTTCCTGAGCAAAATGATGAAGAGACTAAGACTATGTAAAGTCTGAAAAATCAACAGTCAGTGAAATCTCAAAGAGAAAAAAACCCCAAACCTATTTTTGAAACAGTATGATAATTCTTTGGCATTATTTCTATTTCTGGCCAAGGGCAATTTGATTGTTTTCTTTTTAAGAAGTTAGTTGCACAGTAAATTCAGTATAATAGTATACAGAACAGGAAACTCTCTGATGTGAAATGACTTGTCTGTATTCTAGCTAACTGATAACCCTAGTATTTTAGCTGACAGAAATACATAACAATATTTTTAGCAAAACTGATAGCAAGAGCAGGAACAGCAAATAGATATTAAAATCAGATAATTATCTAAGAATGTTGGGGTTTTTTTCACTGAAATTGTGGCATATTAAGATTCTGTTACTATCAATTTTGAAAACTATTTTCTATTGTGTAAAACTTTGGAAGCAAATTAATGCTAAATTGAAAAACTGAATCTTAAAAAGAATGACCACCAATACTCAAAACCAACACCCAAAAAATCCAACCATAAACCATGACTCCCCTTTTTCTGCAGATCTGAAATAAAATTTCTTGCCTTGGTTTATTTCCATTCTTTGTACAACACTTTCTAAACTGACTACGAGGAAGGAAAAGAGGGGAGGAGTTGTTTTTGTTCTTAGGTTAGAACAGAAAGGGAAAGCTGAAGGAATGACACACAATTCAAAATCCTCCAGCAGAATGAGATTTCTTAAACACTAACCCAAGTCAATTCACTAAATACAGCTATGATTTTATTAGTCTGACAATGTTTACATATATACTGATAAAATTATATTCCAAAAGTCTAAGCATTTAAGATGTTACTTTGTATATTTGTATGAAATCATGACTGTAGCTAATCTGTAATTTAATATAAAATACTTTTTAGAATACCACATTAAAATCATAATAGACTAACACATTAAATCACATCATTAGTCTGGTAAAAAAATCATGTGTAGCCTCTGGATTTGGTTTTTGCCACTGTTGCTAGCTAGGAGAATGATGGGGGAGTACCAAAAGTAATGTCAAACCTACACACAACTGTCAAACAATGCAAAACAAAAAATGCAAATACAAAACAAAGTGAAAAACCAGAAGTTTTCTTACTGAGAATAAATTCTTCCTAAAGACACATTATTTTGTAAGTTAAGCACAACCAATCTGAACATGAAGGCTATGCACAAACCCAAGCATTCAGGAGCTAAGAACAAGTGCACTGTGGTTCTGGAGACAAAATTAGTTTGTAGCAGAGAGCCAACTGTACACAAGAGTGTACCAAAAGCATGGTACTATAAAATGTCTCATGTCATACAGGAAGACAAAAAATTTTAGACGAGAGAGGATTTTAAATCTGCCATGCTCCCTCCATTGCTGCATAGTAATTCAGTGTAGAACTGCTGGCCAGGGACAAGACACTGAGAAAGAACTATGAACATTAGTTTAGAAAATACCTACAAAGAGACCAAAATAGCTTAATCTAACCACTTTATCAAATATTAAATTACAATGGATGAGATTCCTGTGAAAACAAACAAAAACTTAATTACACATAAAAGGTTATCAAGGTTGTTCCTCTCAGCAGGATCATTTTAGCTGCATTATTAATAACAGGTGTCTGTAATATCTATTCTTACATTTAGGCCTGAATATCCCACACTCTCTGCAGTGCTTATAGGTTTTTCTACAACATTTCATCTAAACACTCCTTGCTACTGTTATTTCTTGTCTTATCAATACTGCAAATGGAGACAAGTGTACTTCTGCTTTGCAGCTTTCAAGAGATGCACCTCCTTAGAGTAATCTCATCTCTAAAAGAAAAAAAACAATTTATGGTGTAAATTTTATCTACAGGTAAAAATGATATATATATATATATTTACCTATAGGCCCTGTATTTTTAACTGTCCCTCTGGAGTTTGATTTAATTACCTCACATATTTCTTCTAGTTGGTGCCTAAAATCGGACACAGGTATGGCCTAGTTAATTGCAAGAGAAGCAAATATAATTTCACACAATTTTCAAGTAATACTTTAACATTCCAATATGGCATTTGCCTTTTTGGCAGAAGTATGACATTGCCTCATGTTCCATTTATTTTTTGGCTATTTTTCCAAGAACTGCCCCCTCAGGAGGAGGGGATAGCATGCAGCATGTTCCAGTTTCAAAGGCAGTGAACCACGAATGTGACACGTACCACCCCACGAAACTCTGGCAAGTGTTGACTGCTGATGGCCCCCAGCTCAGCCTGCTGGCTGCCTTCAGCCCCAAATGCTAAAACCTTAGATGAGAAGGCAGCAAAGTTCTCCATTCGATGTGCTGGGAGTCTTGGCTCATTGAATAAAGCACCGGCCTCACTCCTCCAGAGGATCTGGACTACTGCAAATTCATTACACGAAGCTCATTAAAGGAAATGAGATGCCTGAACAAGTCGTAAGTGCTTGCAGATAGGTTCTGAGCTAACCATCCAACAGAATCTACCCTACTTTATAAAGCACTCTTACCAAATTCTTTCTGCCCAGAGGACAGAGCACCCAGTGTCACATGTGCACACTTATAATACAAAGGAGACTTCCACAGTGCCATCACTCACACTGAGAAGTATCACAAACACCCACAGGTTACCTACAGTCCTTCACTAGATTTGGCCTATAGTGTGAGACTCAAGTGCTCTTTCATTCCAAAGGAAAAAAGCAATATTGCAG
This sequence comes from Monarcha castaneiventris obscurior, assembly GCA_026261815.1. Taxonomy (NCBI): domain Eukaryota; kingdom Metazoa; phylum Chordata; class Aves; order Passeriformes; family Monarchidae; genus Monarcha; species Monarcha castaneiventris. The sequence continues at coordinate 7,407,369 of JAMPIT010000472.1, forward strand.
GGACCTTTCATCTTATAGTCTAGGGCATTAAAAATCCCATAGCTTCAGGATGAACAGAGTTTTTAGGTTTTAAAAAAAAGGATGTTAATATGCTGTGTAACTAGTGGCTTGAAGAGATCATAAGATCGATTAAAATACTCCATCACTTTGAGGCTTTAAATCAACAGTCTTACTAAATACACATTAAAAGGATGAACAAGCAGCTTTTGAGGTAGCAGTTCAAACTAAGCCTAATACGGCTATAGGTATTCACACTCAAACGCTGAATCAACAAGGAACTCCCACAGTTAAAACAAAATATTTTGATAAAAGGCAGCTACAGAACATGAAGTCTTCTAAACAATCACCTGTGCTTTTCAAGATTCTGTGAATTGCCCCATACACAAAACAGCCTATCAAAGTAATCAGAAAAAATCACTCATTCAAAGAAATACCAGCTTTACCACTTCTGATTTGTGCTGATGTATGTCAAAACTCATTTTGCCACCCCCAGGCACTTGTGCGATGTCTCAGACAGACAGGAAATATGCACACGGTTTCATCTCTGGTTAGAGCTCAATTTACTTACCATAATACTAATTTTAAAAATACTCTGTACACAACTCCACTCAGCAACAATCTGTTCACTTCTTTAGTTTTAAAAGCTCAACTGTTGCAGTCAGTCCCCACTTCCTCTCAACAAATTATGTAGGCCAAAGCTGGCTGCCTTGTACTTATATTCATTGCTCTGATATCCTGCAATCTTGTGGCTATTATAGCTGTGGGGTTTTTAGCCTTGAAGACATCCCATTATAAAGGATTTGAATTTCATAATGCATTTTCCTTAGTGCTTACAAAAAAATCTGGTAACATATCTTGTTTTTAATACAGTTGCTTATTAGATTTCTGAAATGGCAATAGTCATAATGCTTTACCTCTGCAAAGGAACAGATGGAATAGGTCCTTTAGTTAAATTCAGGAGGGGAAGAAGAAAAAAGGGGACTACTGAAAGAAAAAAAAAATCTTATTTTAAGAAATCACTTACACAGTTTCTGCTGTATTTGAAACCTAAACACACAACTCCCTGTATAAGAATCAAAGTATGAATGTTTTGTGTAGAACTGTGTGCTGAGAAGCGGCAAGAAGCAAAACATCACAACAGCCTGAATGCTACAGAACTGACAGGAAACTTCTGAAAATATAAGTGCTTTAAAACCTAGCTAGTGCAAGAGTATATAGCTTCTTTATGGTAGAAATCTAATCAAATAAAACTGTTCTAATTGCAAGTCACACTCATTTATTTGTTTTTTTCCTGGTTCCTTTGAATAATCAGCAGGATGGAGTTTTGATCATTATGCAAAGTTAGAAAATCAGTCTAGTAAAAAGGGTGAAACGTATTCACTTCTCTACGAAAGCCAGGAATGCTAAGATAAATATTCTAAAATCTCTGTCTACCTTAAAAAATCCAAGTTGGTGACAGACACTATCTACTGCCAACAGTAGTTCTTAATTTCTGAAACTGGGGAAGGTGGGGGGGAGGTGTGTTCTGCTAGATGCTCACCACCAGCAGTTAAAACAGATGGTGTGTTCTTTCATATTTCTTTTGTGAGTTAAATTAACAACTCACAAGTGTAAAAGGGGAAAGCCTTGGCCCTCCAAACTCAAATCCACATGAATGATGCCTCTCCCTGTCCATCCTTCCTTTTGCATCTGTTCTGATACACCTTTGATTAAGGTCTAAGTGCTTCAACTCACCAATTCACTTGTCTCTGTTACTTTTGCTAAATTACTATTCTTTCACTTTAGTACATTGTATCATTTCACTGTAAGATCCCACAGCAGAGTTAACAAAGTGGAAGAGGATAAATCGATGGGCAAACTGGCAGCCTGCCTCAAACTACAAGATGAAGTAGTACTCCACACTAATTTAGAACTTGTAAGGTTCTTGCAAAAAAAAACCACAGAAATTTCAAGACTTAGAAAATGATCCTCTTCTTTCCCCTCCATTTCCTGTGGGTGTTTGATAGCATTTTCTATATTTACCTTTTCATTGCATGCACACTCTAGCTCTTTAATTTCTTTTTTTTCCAAACTCCAAAAATTGAATGTATGAGGCCCTTAGCTGGATGAGAAAGATGTCATTTACCATGCTACTTTTTCTTTCTTTAATAACTTGATAGTCAAGCTAATTGTCTCTTCTTCAAATCATCTGGGTGTCAAACAAACAGCTTTCAGTCAAACATCACTAAAAACCCTGAAGTGGCTTTAAACTGGCTGAAAGCACTTCAGCACTGCAGTATATGCAAGGTCAAACACAAGTTTGTATTCAAAGTCTAATCTACTTGGATAGCACTCAAAAAACAGTTAATGTTAAGTTTTATATCCAGCACACATTATTTGCAAACAAAGCAGGTATTAGTGATTTAACTGAGCATTCTCTAGGAATAGACTAAGTTTTGATCTTTATAGAGAACTAGTGAAGTACCATTACAACTAGATCACAGAACAAAACATTTTAAAATTAATCTGGTTTTTTAAAATAAGACGTCTAATTGTAAACTGAGAACTAATTTCAAGATGAATTTCAAAATTTTCAGAATTTACCACAAAATAGATGCTTTGCTTAATTCAATTTATAAATGGGATCAGTCCTGTCAAAAAACACTGCTTGATTTGACTTTCCTGAAAAATGTAGTATTTATTGTGACTGGACTACAGATAACTTGTACCAAGATGATGACCCAGTCCTGGGGCAGTCTTTGAAAGTCCTTCAAGGAGCAGAGCTCTACAGTAGAACAAGAAAATTAACCACAAACATACAGCTGGACAAGCAAGATTGCTCACAAGTCACTGCCTTGCACAGGGTAACTCCATTGAGTTTAACAGCAGTAACAGACACTAAAGCATACTTGAATCCAGCAAACCTGTTTTGGGTTACACCATAAAGAGATCAAAAGGGCAAAGAGATCAAAATATGACAAAACATTCTTTCAGTGGTCTCATGGTCTTGCATGGATTTAACTCAGGGATCCCATTAGCACTGTTTGACACAGCACATGCACTCAGATGCACTACTTACAGGAATATGAATATGCAGAGTTTCTTCCCCTGCACAGAGCCTGACATTGCGATTAAAAACATTAACTGAAGGAAGGTTCAATATCACTGCAAAGATAATTTCATTCAATTATACCTCTGGCATCTAGATTCTTCTGATAAATTCAGACTTGGTGGAGATACAGTCATCTAAGTCCCCATTTCAGACTATATTAAATTATTATCATGTAGCACAAAGATACCTTACCCACAGAAAAAACTCCTGTTCTCTGAACCAACTTGCCTTTTGCCTTTCTTCTGGCTTTTCCAAACAGGTTGTTTTCATCTCAGAAAAAGTGCAAGGTTCAGATTCACTAAGATATAAACACAAGTAACAGAACCTGAAGATGCACTTTAGAACAGGCAAACCAGGCTCTCCTCTGCTTTCCAGTGACTTGTTCTGAAAAACTATCCTCAAATTTCTCCACTGGCTTCACAACATTTAGCACTCACAGAGCAACAGTCTGTCTTTCTTTCTAGGTCAGTGCCAGCAATAACTTTTAAGACTCTCATTTTGCAAACTGGCCAAACTAAAAATACTTTTCACTTGTTTTGGGTTTTGACAGTATTTGACTTCAACTAGATACACACTAATCCCTACACTTTTCCTTAGGTTTTACGTTAAGCGAATCCTTCTTTAGAACATTTAGACAGATCTTCACTCCTGGTCTAAACTGGCCATTTATTCCTCACCAGTAACCTGCTATGCTATTCTTGAGTCTCCAAGGGAAACATTACACAAGAGCTAACAAAACACATCTCAATTGAATAAAACTAATACACCAGAAGTGCAATGGTTTGGCTTAAAAATAGTAAGCCCTTATATTTGGCTTTCCTGGAATTCTCTATGCCACAATTATGCATTTGACACATCGAATAGAATAAAACTGTAATGAAATTCAAAGGCAAGCTAGCCAACAAACTGAACTTTTTATAGAAGAACTATAGGTAATTTCTAGATATTAAAACACATACCTGTATGGTCATGTGTATGTATATGAGTAAGTGTAAACTTGACCACTACTTCCTCTGCCACATAAATTTTTGAAAGTAAAAATTACAAGTATTACCCCTTACAGGTATATCTATCCTGGTCTCTTTGCAATGTCTCTGGTACAATACATTCTAGATATATTTTTCAGTGTCCTGATGATAATCCTATGTTTATTTTCCCCCCTTTTACACTTATCAAATATTCATTTTTCTCTCCAAGCTTCCTATGAAGAGGATTCTTATTCTTAGTAAGAAATTATTTCACATTACATTAGCTAAGATACAAATAGCATACAATAACCATATGCATGCAAAGTATCAACAGTACTTCAGCCACAGTCCATGCAGAGGCTGTATTTTCTACCACCTGGAGTACAGTCTTACAATCTTTGAACTTCCAGTAAATTATACAGCAATACAAATATCTATCTCCACACTATCTTTCTTTTATGGAAATAAGGAGATCTATCTTTACAGAAAGATATTATACCTTTCAAAATAGTAAAAAAATTCTTCATCTTCCTCTCCCAGTAAAAAAAAAAGGGGGGGAAATTTTAAAAAGTAACCACATTTAAAAAACCACAAAAATTTAAAGTAACTACAACTATTGCATGTGCAAAGAAAAAGGTGACTATATATATGCAAATAAATACAATTACATAAGAAGAGTTGCATTAGCCAAAGTTTTTCAATGTTCTGATTTCCCCCTCATATTCTAAAGGAGCTATAGGTCCCTGAATAATGAACTGGCCTATTAACAACAAGATTGCTTAATTGTATCTTCAAATCTCCTTAGAAACAGGCTACAGAACCCACAGCACTACATTAAAGACAATGAGAAGGCAGCTTTTGGAGACAAGACACAAATAAGGTTAAAGAGAAGTGAAGTATTAGCATTACTATACACACACTTGCACTGTGTAGAAGCATCCAAGCAGCACAAAAACCAATTCAAATTAAGTTTGGTCTGGCCACTACAATAAAATGGTTGGTTAAGAGTACAGATAGCTTCCAGTCAAGAAGAGCAGACAGTAGACTGGTTAAGATTTTAGCTATACAACCAATTATAATCACATAACCAGTTATCTGGGTCTGAAAGAGAAAGAAAACCCACATTATTTTCTGTTAAACCTTGTGTTTCTTACCAGCACCTATTGGGCCACTGCTGTCAGGTAAAATACACACATCCTTGCAGAATACAGATGTCTTAACTAAGCTGGACACTGGTTAGCTAAGGCAGCAAAGAAATTAGTACCACAAACAATTTACCCAGGAAAATTGCAGTAAATTATAATCATGCTCAAAAGCAGACTACTTCTACTATTGAATAAACTTGATTTTCACTAATGTAATCCTCTTCCAGAAAAATATAAACATTATTTTCCACAATACACTTTTCTTTCAAACGGACAGTTCTTCAAACTTTTAAGTAAATTGTACATACTTCCCTCACTCTCCAAGCTGAAAAACCCACAATTTATTTGTATATCCAGCTTTGTCCAGAATAATAGAAATAAATGCCTCTTCTGGAGTAAGTACGTAACTCAGTACAATTGCACATGGGTTAAATAAAAAGGGAGGGATAAAATTTACAGTCCAGAGTTTATTTTTTAAATCTTTTTTCATTGTAAAAACTACAGTGTTTCTTTAATAATATTCTTCTCTGAGCTAGTTTTACAAGTGTTTTAACTTGTAGGAACACAACTCCTAACTTACAGAAATTTAACAAACATAAGCACACATGCAAACTTCACTCCCATTCTCAATTCATTTTTGAAGAATACTACTGGCCAAATACTTTTGCATGGTCAGTAGCAAGGGTATTAAAAGAAAATTAATAATTTCTCTTTCTTATTCCTCTCCACAACAGCATTCATCTTTCAGAGTTGTTCTCTACCTATATGTTAGAGTTCAGTATTTAAGTTTGTGAAAGGAGGTGTGGGGGGAAACAGGCAAAATGTAATCAATGTGGCAACTATTCAAAACAGTGATGCAAGATCTTCCTGTTCAAATAAGTTCTACTTTTCCATCAGAAAATACCCAGAGCCAACCAAGCACGCAAGCATTAAAAATAAAACAGATTATTAAGAAAACAGAAAAACCCAGCTGAAGGCAAGTTTGGAGGAGATTTGTCAAGTGCTGCAAAATTATGAAGACATATTTTAGATGAATGCTACACAGAAAGTGGAAGTGCCACTGTAGCAATATAGGGAATAAGAACAATATATAGGCAGTTAGTATTCAGCTAGGTTACCTTTCAGAATTTAAGGAATTAAAGAACCTAAACTACTTGTTTCATATATTTTATCCAATTTATCCACCCAGAATACTTCAGTTTCTTTGGCTACGCATTGCTGCACCTGTTTCCAAAACATCTTCAGCTGGCTTAGCCTGTGACTAATGGCAGCCATTTCCAGGGAGAGACTATTTAAAGAAAGATCCTTGCTCAGATTCCACAAAACTCTTCAACATATTAAAGAACAGAGAATAAAATTTTTGAACTTGCATAGGTAGTATAAGAGTTTGTTCACTGCTTTCAAGTGCACTGAAGCTATTATGTAAAGCCCAGTTTTCTTCTTAAAAGTCTTTAAGCCTCTTATACTAAAACCTTCTTTTTTTTCTAGCCTCTTCTCAAAAAGTAACATTTAGGATTACTAAAGTGAAAGAGAAAAAGTCTACCTTAAGTTTTACTTGATACTCTTTTGTATGTCAACAATTCTACTATGACTTTCCACATGAAACCTTGTTCTGTTCTCAAAAGTTGAACAAGAGGCACCTCAAGAGCTCTTTGGTCCCAAAACACAATGCAGGATTCTCACAATGCCTATAAATAAAGTATCAGTGTTTCCATCAAATCACCAGGTTACAGTATCAACTTCATATGCCAATGAAATTCTAATTAATTGTATGTTTATGATCAATGTTTTTTCCCTAAGCCTAAGAAGATAATTGAAGAGAAATTCTGAAATACATGGCTTAAAGGATAAACCTAATCTTCCAGTACTACCATATGACTAATCAGCCCAAAGTAACATTTATTTTCACATAAGTACTGCACATCACCCTGCTAGAAGAGGAATACCCAGTTAAAGCATTCACATAGGCCCTACTCAGCAACTGATGTGTGCCCACATACTACTTGGCTGCAGTGTTGTTTTAGTGGACACGAAAGAGAAACTACCAGAAAAAAAAGGAAAGATGGTGCAGTTCCTTTAAAACGAAGGAGTTTTCTTGTAAACACAAGTCCCATCTACACATCACATTCAAGTATTGCAGTGGTTTGGGGTTTTCTCCTAAGTTCAATTCAGAGCACACATAGTAAGGATATCCAACTACAGCAGTAAGATAGCAAAGTTCTGGAACTGTATCTTAATTTATCTGGAATCAAGTACCTGAAGTTTACCATTTCCTTCTGGGGTTTTTTGTTTGTTTGTTTGTTTATACATATATATATATATATATTTTTCTGTGAAGATCTTAAAAGCTGATTTGTTTCCTCAAAACTCCAACTAAGTAAATACAATATACATAATTAGAGAAACTTGATGAGGCCAGCTTAAGTATCATGGATCATTTTTATTCCATATAATAAATGCTATGTTTAATATTTATTGTCAGACCATAATTAGGATTTCATTAACTATTTCTAATGTTCAAGTGCATGCTGTGGCATAGCAAGTTACTCCAGTGACAAAAAGGAAGACTGGTCTCTGTTTTATTGCAAAAAAAAGTAAGTATAATTTTACTGAACTGAAACCAGTGCTACTTGAGACAAATAAAAACATTCCACTAATTTAAAGTTGACCTACTACCACTTGAGTTGCTATCTAGATGCTACCAATGTCACACACAACACCAATGAGAAAGTCTGTCATAGCAGGACATACACCTATCTCTCTCATATATATTATTATTATGCTGTCACCAAAAGAGAATTTGTCTTACAATACAGAATGTAACAAAAGCAGCCCATTCACTTTACTTGCATCTAAAAACTTAAATCAACCTATACTGGCAAGTGTACACATAAATACGTACTTTGTATTATGTACAATGTATGAAACAGAAGATGATTTTTTTTTGAGAAAATGAAATGTGTTTACGTTATTAATCCAACATTTTGGCTTGCAAAGTAAATGATACGAGAATATCAGCTCAACAGCCAAAGCACTACTAGCAAAGAAAAACTGAATTAGTGTGGACATCTAGTGTAGGCATCTAATATACATACTAATACTTTCTGGAACTTCATGTTAAATTATTCCAGGGAACATGCTTGGCAGGAGACTTGGCAGTCCAATTCTAAAATGGATCAAGAATATCAGAATATATTTGAAGAGTGACTTTGCAGGTTTCAACCCATGTATCCAATACTGTATGTCATCAGGTAACACAATCTTTTGTACCACTTGATCTTTAGGAATGTAAAACCTGCACTAGTAACCTGTGCGTAAAGGAATTTAATTAAGATTTAATGTATATTAAATTGTCCAACATTGTGGGAAAATAGGCATGAAATACTGCAAAAAAGACAAAGACACCACATGCTTACCCAAATCATGTTCTATGTGTAAAGGTATGTGGATTGTCATTGTAAAGTTCTGGAAGAGCAACTCAGAATGAATCTGCATTTACAAAATGGAAATTACTCAAAGTTGAATTATTGTCTCCATTTTTGTCTCTGTTCCAGTCAGGAATGTATTGGTACATATCAAACTCTAATTTTCAAACAGTATTGCAGTCTTACTTATGCTTAAGTATTTCACTATCTCCCTTGATGCCCATCTAGCAGGACAACCTTCTAAAGAAACTGAAGTGGAAATTTATAAAATTATTGCTAGGTTTTCAAAAATGCATTCGTATTTATGGAAGCACAAAGATTAAGAAGTATATATATTTTATTTCTAAGTTTTGTGATCTAATTTGAAGTAACATTGATTTAATATTACAGCAAAATCTATCTTTTAATAAGCAGTAAAATAAGTTAAAAAGTGAAAACACATATTCCATTACAAATTCCTGAATTCTGCAATGCTGGTGTAACATGTACCCATTTTAAAAAAAGCCTCAATCCCTTATTATTTTTCCCAGAAAAAGAAGCTACACCAACCTAAGTGTCACAGCATTAACAAAAAGATTAAGTTAACACTCTTTCACTTAAATACTCATACAGGATATTGGAAAGTCTCTTCTACCATTTTAAATTAATTTAAAGTATTCTTTGTAATCTTAGAAGAATGTATTCCACATTTATTTTTAAGAAAACACAAAGTAGGCCATTTTAAATGTACAAATGAGATTTAGCGCTTCCAATATGCTATTGAGAGGATAGCTGAAAATAGGAAGGAAAAAATTATCACAGCGTGTCAGGTTGCCCTGCCACAAACTGAATTTTTTTTTTTTTCAGATCAGAAGAGAATGTGAAAAAACAAATTACTCCCTACTACATTATTTATTACCAGCTGAAACCTTGCATCAGATTCACTTGGATCTGAATTTTGCTGAAGTCAAATCCCATTTCCCAAATCCCATTTAGAAGGATTGTCTAAACGATGAGGAATACTAAGTTAGAAAGACACTTAAGAGGGAAAAGGGAAAGGATCACAGATAAAAGCTCAGCGAGAACCCCAGTTCTTGGAAAGGAAGATAATGTATCATCCAAATATCTGTGTTAAGTTTGTGGTAATATGCAGAAAATGTCACACACCTCACTCTACCATCTCCAACTGGCATTAACACCCAACCGTCACCAAGTCTCCACTTGTCTACACATAAATATATGGGCCTTCTTAACACACACAAAAAAAAAGAAAATTGAAAGCTTGACTTCTATTCCCTTCAATTTCCTTATCAAAGAGTGATGTCATTTCTCCCAAAATTATAATTTCCTATTCTAATTGGAGTAAAGGCAGCACAACTGCTTTCATCTTCCACCCATTGGTAAAAATGCCTATTGTCAGAACATATTATTAATGTAAATAATCTGGGTATAAAGAGATTGTTATAGGATAGAAATCTGGTATTTATAAATATTTTTCTGCAGAAAATTATAATACCAACTGTTTCTCTAATTTAAGTAGAGACGTAATTGTTATTAATGGTATTCTTTCCAAATACTGAATAAGAACTTGAAGGAGGGGAGAAAGCAAAACTTATATTGGCCTCCTTAAAAAATGGGATTTTTCATCTGATACCATCTCTTCTTTAAGACCTCTCCATTTTTTAAAATCAATGTTTATCATATTATAAATTAAATTTTATTCATTCCCTTCAAGACACAGCATCAATTCAATTCCATCTTTTCACTCAACATCTTCTAGAAAACATGGACTTCAAACCTATAAAAGAAGTCTGGTGTTCTAGGTAGCAAGTAAGCACAAAAAACCCTCTACAGCAATTTCACCTGTAGAGAGTTTACAAAATGTTTAGCCTAATGATTGTAAACTGCTAACTTGGCAGAGAGATGGGGAAGAACGTGTGTTCACATTGCATTTTAAACCAATCGTAATCAGTCTTGGTGCACTTCTGCTTTTGTGTCCTTTCTTCCTCTGCCGGGGCTCAGCCAGAACAGGGCCAGTCTGCAAGTGAAGAGTATATGAATCTGATTGTTCTTAATTTCAGCTTAGTTCCGTGTACTCTGGCACTACACAAATGGACTGCTAGCACAGAGACAACAAGAATGAACAGCCAGGAGTGGAAGAAGGAGACAAGACTGCCTTCTTCCACGACCGTACAAGCTTAATTTGACAAACTACTTATGAAACAAAATCCTTTGCTACAGGTTGTTGGGGGACAAACCAACAGATTAAACAGTAAGAACAGCAAACTCCTCTGCCCAAGAACAGTGTTATTCACATTTGTCCAACCTGGGTGATCTGCTCTGCAACAAAGCTCCATGGATGTCTGCATTCACACTTAACTAAAATGACAACTGATTAATGCTGTCTTTAAATAGTTACTCTTTAAGGTGATCTGCATAAATCACAATCAAAGACTACTTAATCTGGGAGTTCGGGATTCTAGAAAGTCTTTTCTTTGGTGTACTGACTACCTTCTTCAGTCTAGAGCAAATACAGGCTCAAAGACAACAGCAATGGGAGCACATAACTCCATGTTAACTGAAGAGGATTACTGCTTTTGCTCACAGTAAGGAAAATGCCTTTTCATGGTTCAGCACAATCTTCTTCATAGTGAAGACAGGTCCAGGAACCCCCAAAATAGTACTCCACATTCAAGTAATAAATATACACTCACTCAGGAAGTCACCGTCACACAGCGGTCGCACATAAAGCAGCTGGCTCATCTCAGTCCTAGTTTTCTGCAGGTAACTCAGCAACACCCTCCACCACCCTGCTCTGACATTCTCACAACTGGCTTCCCAGAGCTTGCTTACAAACACTTCTTGCTAAAGAGGTCATGACTGCTTTATAGTCAGCCAAGCAAAAAAAAAAAAAAAAAAAGAAGACAATAGTGCTCTTTTTATTGAATTTCTCCCCTGGTTAAAACTAATCTTCAGAAGGAAAATAGATGTATTGTCAAGTATTGAATATCAAAGCAGCTTGCTGCCTTTTCCTTATTTGAATTCCCTGAAATATCCCCTCATCTGGTCACCCCATGTTAACAGAAAAAAAAGAACAAAAAAACCCAACTATCCAGATTTATGACTTTCCATCAAAACCTTTTAAAATAATTATTCTAACACATATTAAATCACTAACATTTAGTTTATGCATAGGGCTAAACAATTTTTCTTAGTTCCCGGGAGACCTTTTGAAGTCCTCAAGAACTCTTTAAAAATCCATTCCATGCAAATACCCCGTGAGTGATAGCAAGCACAGTAACTGGACAACACTAAGCGCTAAGTGGAAAAGGCAAAAAGTAGTATTTTTTACCAAAGCACATCAATTAAAAAGCAAGAAGCCACAATACCTGACTTCTCAACATTTCTCAGCTGTGACCTGAATCACATTTAAGGCAGAAACACTTCAAGAGCCATGCTTTTCAGCTTTGTACATTTCAGTAAAAACAGCTGAAGGGCCTATTAAGTAGAAATGCAGAGAACCTAACTGTTGCATTTCACAACAGGTAGTCAAGAGAAAGTGGGTTAACTACTTTCAAATAAGTATTAACTAATAGATAATCGAGCATTTGGATTGCTATGTATCACATTAGGGTGCCAAGTAAAGTTAAGCTCTAGGTTTCTCTGTAAAATTTGTTACCTTTTTCAAATGAGGACACCTCAAACTCCCTTTTATTCTCCAGCCTATTATAAAAAGCATGTTTCTAAGGAAAATGTGTGTATCTGTAGGATTTAAACAAAAACTTGGAAACCAATTTGTGACAACAGTATCATTTCCACCTTTTTCAAAGTGAGCACTTATCTTTTCAGTTTACACAATCAGCAAAGCATTCAGATTAAGTATTTGATAGTGATTGTAAAGCTTAGTATATCAAAACCATTGCATTTTGTTTCAAAGGGCTTTTCAACTACAATGCAGAATTTCTTTGAAAACAGACATGCAATGTGTACCACAGCATGCTTCTGCTCTACATGTATACAATACTTGTTTTGGATTACAAAGTGAACTGAATAACGATCTCAAAGTGCTCCAATGAAGACGTGCACATTCATTATTCTGCCTACTAACATTTCTCTTAGACAGTATGCTGATACAATAGTTATGTTGCCATGAGAGCATTGATCCAAAAATCCTTCACCAACTTCAAAGATAGTAATATAGACAACTTAACTTTACTAATGCTCATAGTTTATTACAACTTCAGTTTCCTCAGTCTAAGACAGCCCTTTTTTTTTCCACTACGTGGTCTAATTAACTTTGAGTCCTTATCAACCAATACAACTATTCAACAGCCACACGCAGATTCGAGTTTAAGACTTCCATGCTGTTTAGCCACTGTAAAATATACAAAGATTAGCATTTAAAAAGTGCAAATAAACAATTTCAAAATAACATAGATTATTCCAACATGACTTGTAATTGCTTGGTGCAAGTGGTGTTTGCTTTCCTTTCTACATAATTATGCAAGCATGAGGAAGTCAATAACTCCCTCTGATCACTTGTTCAAACTGGAACATCAGGAAAGAACTTAAGAAAATCTTTTTTCACAATGTAAAAACAATTTATAGGGGAAAACCACCTCTTAAGACTTACCTGTTCTCCTGTCTCCATCACCAAAACTATTCTAATGGTGCCCTTGCTTTAGAAATCTCCATTTCTGCTGTAATTCAAATAGTTAACCAGAAAGTGAAAGGTCACTACATTCCATGACTGGTTTCTAGCCTGCATAAGACCAATAAGGCTTTCAACTGACTTGTGCTCTAAGTTGGAAACTAGTGGCTGAAAAGTTTACTAGATATTTTGCTTTTGTCCTCTGCCATACTGGCAGAGAATACGAGCAATGGTCTGGCACACATTAAGGGAAAGCAGCTACAGACAACATCAGTGTGCACCAGTGATCTCTGTGGGTAGCTGGAGAGGTCACTAGGACAGAGTACTGAAAGAAAAATGTGAATTCAGGATGAATTAAAACCAAACCAAACCAAATCTACCATAAACTGTATGCATGGTTTTCTTAATTTGTTAGAGTGGCAGCTCTGAGCAAGCACTCAGGAACATCTAGGATTACCAAACAGAAGTATCAACAACCATTAAATATTTTGTACTTTACAGAATGAAAAACATTAACATGCAAATAGTATCAAAACATTTAAACAATCATTTCAGACCTCTTAATTCATAGAGCATTTCTGTAGCTTCTGGGACATCTACTATTTTGATCTTCACTTAGCAGTGAACTTTTTAACTACAGTGGGTATATTACCTTCATTCACATGTTTATATATCAAGCAAATACCATGATACATATTAAAAATCTCACAAGCATTTGCAGCAGTTCTTAGTACCAATCATTGGTGAAACTAAGCCTGCATTTATTCCCCTCTTTAAAAGCAGACACTTTGCTTTCATGGAGTTTATTTCCTGGTTTTGGAGCTAACAAAAAAAAAGCTTACTGTAAGAATGCTTTTATATATATTGCTACTTACTTAGTAAGGATTTGATGGCATGCAATTAGTTTTTAAATCGTCAAACAGATTCTACATTCTTCTGATGCATACTTAATGCAGAAAAGACCTTAACAAAGGGTCAAAAGACTAAATTAAACAATGAAAAAACTTCACAACATGCAAGCAATCCTAGCCATTATCTACACAACCGTATTAACTATCAGAGGTCAATCAACCCAGGCAAAAACCTGATTTAGTAGAACACCGCAATAACAAGTATAATTATGTTAAAACTTGAACACTTCTTGTAAGACATATTTCAAGTCTGTTTTAAGTAGTCTTTGCAGTCCATAGGAGGACTACTTAATAGGCTAAAGTTACTGTTTATACAAGGGACTTTATTTCCTTGGATTAAGCTGGGTTGTTACAAGGAGAACAATTATACCGACAGCTTTGGTAATCTCCTAGCAGGCAGCACACCTCTCTTGTGTCAAAGGGTTGCGAAATGCAAGAACATGAGTGACTTACAGTTTTGGATCAATACAATCATTGGAGCTGTTGCTAAATACACCTCATTGCATTTTACAAAGATCAACATTTTATCCATACTACACAGATGAAGGAAAGGAGTCAGTTAAGATAAATGAGTTGTTCAAGTTCATGGAAAGAGACAAAGATACTGACAAGGAATCTAGTTCTAAGGCTCTGTGCACCAGAATCCACAACCCTCTGCACTTTAAAGAATGACCAAGGCATAAATCAAAACACAGGCCTCAATCATGCAGTCAGAAACAAGTCTGCAGTCAGCAGACTCAAAGCAAGACTAAGTCTTAAAGCATTAAATCCTCTATATGCTGAAGTGTCCTTGAGGCACACTCTTTGGATAACTTACAGAATAAATGTACAAAAATATACAGTCATATTTAAACAGTATCTTGATCTAGTATAGTCAATGTTACCTTGAAGAGATACAAACAGAAAGCTAATAATTCTCTTAAGCATTCTCCCTTACTGCTTCTTACTGGACTAGCTTGTATCCTTGTAAGTTTAACTAATAAATTACAAACTTAAGCCAGCCAGAAGGACTGATGCACTGTATTACTCCTATAATCTCGGTTAGGTTGTCGAATCTTAGAAATTTCTTTGGAACCACAGCTCTGTTAAAAGTTCCCCTGTCACAACTAAAGTAATGACTTACATATTAACCTCCCTTAACTCTACAGGGCACAGTAAATAAAGTACTGGGAGTTATCTCAAGCATACGTAAATTTAACACAACACATACACACACAAAGTGCAAAAATTACAGACTTAACAACTGAACACTCTGACAGACTTTATCCCAACTTTAAAAATAAGCATGCAATAGTAGCTCAAACTTTATCAAAGAATAAGTAAGCTCTGAGGGTTTTTAAAAAAATTATGGCTCTATTAACAGGTTTTTCTGTTTGTTACTCTAAATTTAATCATCTGTTATACATTCAATTCAGCCTGAAGTGGATCTATATCACTATTTCACAGAACACTTTGCGTTCTACTTGTGATCTGACCTTCTCATGCTCCCAACTGTCTATCTACATATTAATATGGCTCTAAAACCACAGTATCTGAACCTAATCTCTATGGTAACTGTAAGATTTGTTTACATGGAAAAAGAATATTAGAAACGTATGTAAATTTAACTGTCATTTAAATAAGTGCTTCTTCCTTCTGGGGGAAAAAGCTCCCTATACTGCCTCCTATTTATCTTGCTTCCATCTCCTGTATCCCCACCAGGCAATGAGCCACATTTGGAAAGCTCCCTATCATACAACTTCAACAGCCTGTTGTTGTAAATTCATAAATCGTTTACTTTTAATAAGACAGACATGTGCAGTATTTTAGATCTTAGCACTTGTTAAAGAAAAATCATAGGAGGGCAATTAAAACATGATTTTTAAAAAATACCGTCATAGAGTCACCAAAGTAGAAAAAACATGCTAAATCTTTAACAGCTATACAGAAAGACTTTGCTGCTCAGCAATTCAGATCAATCTAGAAATTAAAAGAGTGTATTTCATTTACCATTTCCAGCAGTGAATATAGTACTGGGTACACATTTTATATAATATTCATTCACAGACAGTAGGCACAACTATGATAGTGGAAGAACCCACATATAAACTGCTCTTTTTTATTAATAAATACCAAAGAACTGATGTATCACAGGTTTGCAACAATTGTTTTTTATAAGATTTACAGCATTTTGAAATGAGATTTACTGCTGCCCAGCAGGACCGGGAGCTGAATTACATGGGGGTCATGGTAACATAAATGGCAGTTTGAGCGAGACATATCAGCAAAATGGCAAAAAATCCCCTAACAAACCCAGTTGTTAAAAACTACTTTTAGGTACACCGTTCTTTGCCACATACATAAGAAATCATTCTATTCTACCAATGCGATCTCTTTTTCTATAAAGCTTGTATAATATAACAAACACAAATAGTCTAGAAAGAGAAGAGAAATGCACGACAGTGAGGTACATGAATACTACACAGCACCGAGTGGAAAATTAGAACCTGTTTAAGAATCTTTCCGCACCTTACAGCAATCGTTTCACTGCAGAGAATCTTACATGCACCCTCCCCGATCATATCACGATTATTCATTCAACAAAACTCCTATTAACGAATAGAAAGTAAGCAAATCTGCCCTCTATTCAAGTAAACAATGTTGTAGAGCCAGCAGTTCCCCCACAACGTTACTTTCTCGAGCAGGGTGACTGTGCCCTGCTCCTCCATGAAGCAAGCTCAGCCCAGGCAGCCATGTCCTTATTCTCCTACAAACAATGTTTCGGAAGGAGAACAACCCCTGCTTGGGGAACTTACAGCTTCCCCCAGCATAACGCGGTGAAGCAAAGCCCGCCCCACGATCAGCAAACGAGCCAAGGCACCGAAACGCGGCAGTGGGGGCGAAGCAGCCCGCAGTCTGGATCTGCACCAGCACCGAGCCTCGCACCGGGGTCGGGACAGATGGACTGACAGATAGGACAGCATTTCTCCATGCAACCCTCCCTCCTTTCCCCTGCCAGGCACACGAACGAGTGTTTTACCTTCATGATGAGCTCAGGCTGCGGTAAAAGCCTCGATCGTGGCTGAGCGGCCGAGGCTGGACCTGGAATTTAAAACAAAGCGCTAAGGCACCGCACCAGCCGCTCGCACCGGGCGGGGGGAGGGGAGTCAAGGATCGGGTGGGGGCGCTGGGCTCCTCCCGAAGCTCCCCCTTTCCTTCCCCGGATCCCCCCTTTTCCCGCGGCTAACCCCCTTCCCTCTTTCCTCGGCCGCTGTTTCCCCCCGCGGCTCCCACACGCCGCGGCTTCCCCTACACTCGCTGCCATTGACGCCATTTCTGTCAGAGGAGGAGAAACTTGCCACAACAACAACCCACCCCCGGCTGCCGCGGGAGGGGGGAGGCGCCCCGGCCGCCTCCCCGGGCCGCTGCGCCCCCTCCCCGGGCACCGAGCGGCGGCAGGGCACCCGCGGGGGTCCCAGCGCTGCGAACAGCCCCCTTCTCGCCCTACCGCGGGGAGCGGGAGAGCGGAGGGCAGGAGGGACAGAGGGAGGGAGGCTCTTCCTCCATTGTACGAGAAAGAGTGCCCGTGTGCGCGGCGGGGGAGCGGGGTGTCGGGAGCAGTCCCCCCACCCCCGACACACACACACACGCTTTTGTAGGGGCTGCGGCTCCAGATCGCGGCGGCTCCTCCTCCCTCCGTCTCCCCCCCTAAATAAAGGAAAGCGCTGACTCCGCCGCAGGAGTTTCGGCAGCAACAGCCGCAACTCCCCGGCTCGGCGCAGCGGGTCCGGGCGGGGGGAGGGAGGGAGGGCAGGCAGGAGGCGGCGGAGGGGGGGAAGAAAAGGAAGAAGAAGAAAAGAAGGGAGCGGGGACGGGGAGGGAGGAAGGGAGGGGGGCGGGGAGAAAGGGGCCCGACCTGCTCGGCGGGGACACGGAGCGTGTGTCTATGTGAGTGTGGAGGAGGGGGCTCCTTCCCTCCCGGCAGAGGGGCTGGAGGAGAAGCCGCCAATCCCTCCCCCCGGCCCGCCACTGGGTGTTTGGGGTGGGGGGGAAGAAGGAGGATCGGCGAGTCCCGCCGCAGTCTCGCTACCAGGAGAAAAACAAGCGCCCCCCTCCCTCCCTCCCTCGCCGCCACACGCCCGGCCCCGCGCCCCCACGGGGCCCCTCGCCGCCTCTCCGCCCGCCGCTGGCGGGGCACGGGGGCTCCTTCTCCGGCTCGGCGCCCTCACCTTTGTTCCGCGGCGACCGCCCGCCCGCTGCTCCCCCGGCCCGAGGCGGGGGGCACGGAAGGGAACTGGGCGAAGGCTCCTCTCAGCTCCGGGCACCCCCGGCCCCGCTGGGCGCTCCTGCAGCGGCTCCGCTGGCGGCGGCCCCGCACGGCGCGCGGAGGGGCCGATCCGTCCTGCGCGGCCCCGGCGGCAGCGGCGGTGACTGCTCGGCTCGGTCCCCCTCCCCCTCCCGCACCGATGACTGACTGACGGGCGAGCGGGCAGGACCACGCCCCCTTCCCCACCTCCCCCATTGGGCCGTGCTCCGCAGGGCCCGCCCACCCCGCCCTCCCATTGGCCCCCGCGTCGGAAATACTGACATCATTCTTCTCCACTTCTATGGAAACTGAGACTCGGCGCCCAGGGTGCTCATGGGAAACGCTGTTCTCGCTCGCCGCCCGCAGCATTTCCGGCAGGCGGCGCTGCGCGGCTCAGCGGACCACAACTCCCAGGGCGCACCGCGCGCGAGGAGGGCGGGGCCCGCAGTCAAATGCTAATGAGCCGAGGGGGCGGGGCTGGCGCGTGCGCGGCGGGGCGCTCGGTGGCGCATTTTCCCCCCAGGAGGGGAAGGTGGCGCCCGGCGGGGCGGAAGGAAGGCGGGGGGCGGTGCTCCCGCTCTGGGCTCTGCCGCCGCCAGGCTCGGAGCGGCGGCTGCTCGGGGGCGCGGCTCGGGCTGCCGGTGGCAGCGGCGGAGGAGGAGGAGGAGGTGGCCGACGAGGACAAGGAGGTGAGATCGCCTGCCCCGTTAGCGGGCTGTGGTGGTGCGGGGCGCTGGCGCCCAGGTGGGGGAGAGAGAGGGCGCCGCGCTCGGAGGGGCCGGTCCTGAGGGGGAGCGGGTGCTGCGGCCGCCCCGCCCCGCCCCAGGAGGGGCTTGTAGGCTGCCCGGGAAGGGGCCGGGTGGAAGGGGGCTGCCGGTAGTGCTGGGCGGTGCCGGCGGCCGCCGGGGCGGGCGGAGTGACTGACGGAGCGCTCCGGGGCCGGGGCTGCGCTGGGCTGGCGGCGGGCGGCGCTTCCCGGCCCTCCCTGGCGGCCGAGCCCGACAGCGCCGATCAGAAAATGGGGGTGGATGGCGGGCGGGGGGAGCGATGCGTCCTCGGCTCTCCATCTCCTAAAATGGCGCTGAAGAGCTGGGCCCGCTCGTCCTGGAGCTCTGGAGGCAGCTGAAGAGGCTGTGCCTGTCGTGTTGAAGTCCGAAAAAAATGAACCTTATTTCCCTCGGTCTGGCTGCGGCGGGAGTTCGGCAGCTGCAGACAGGGCGGCAGCAGCTTCGTGTTCTCTGTGAAATGTGAGTTTTAACCATGTAAGGCAGCGCTCCAGCTGCCGTCGCAGGTTTTGCCGACTCATCTTCTGCCTTCGGGTCAGCCCGCAGCTCACAGACCCTCCCGTCTGCGTGCGGGGGCTTCGGCAGCCCAGGTATTGTTCTCTGGCTTCTGCAGCGTTCGTGCTCAGTTTTACCTGGAAATCCCATTAAAATGGAACCACTGTCCCAGGAGCAGTATGTTCGTGTCGTTCTGGCGTTACTGGTGTAGTGGCGGCTATGGAAAGCTATTTTTTACTTAGCTGCATCTTTGGGGAAAATGTGTGGACTGTGATTGTCCTTCCACCTGTGGAAAGCTGCCCGCCCGCAGCTTGAATGCGAGGTGTTCTGTGTCAGCCTCGGAGGGGTTATAAACGCGACTCTCCTGATTAGAAGGGGAATGCGGACTAGTGTCCCAATTACGTTTGGATTAAGACCTCTGGTGGTCTTTGTTTGAAACAATACATATTCACTGCGTTTTCTGTGTATTCCTTTTGAAAGTGATCTTCTCACTCCTACCTGCTCCCGCTATTTGGGGTTTCTTCCCCCCTTCCCCCCCCCGGTTACAACGAAGCCAGTGTCTCAGTGCACTAAGTTCCGTGATGGAGCTGATTTGAGAACTTTCTGAATGGGTCGTTTTATACTACAGCTCTCTGCTTCTATGGTAGATGTCTTTTATTTTCTCTGTAATTGCACTATGACTGGACCCCTGCGATGATGATACTTTTTAAAATACCGTCTGTATATTTAGCTTGAACTCTTTCAGACTATTGCATTCCCCTCTTTGGGAAGAGGGGAAGAAGGTTCTGCAGAGTGGGATGGAACAGGATAGGGTGAGAAACTTTTTTGCAAAGTTCCAAAGGGAAATTTCTTCTTGACATGTGAATTAATATTGCTTTCATCCTCTCTAGAAAGGTCCTAGACACAGATCACAGCTTCAAGTATAGCTTTAGAGTAGTTCCACATTATGGAAGCCCACATCACCATCTTATCCTAGTGTGATGTGTGTTTTCAAAGAGGTCATTAGCGATAAGGTTTGATGCAGTCCAGAAGGCAGCTCTGTGGGCTCTCTGTTGTGTGTGGCTGTTTTTTATGCTTGTGTGAAGATACTGAGAAATAACTGGAAAATTAACTTTGTCATGCATACGAATTGAAATGCAGCAAGTTTGTGTGCTGGTTTAAAAGGTAAAATGGCCTTAACTGCTTCAATCCTATGGTAAGCATAGATGTAATCAATTCTTGTGCTTTCACTAACGAAAGGCTTTGTGTTCCCTTTCATTTATTGTTTAACTGCTGGCTTTTACTTTTTATTAGGAGATGGTGACTTGAGATATTGTGTCTAAATCACTGAGTAACCTTTCTCAGTGCAACAGTGTAACTTCCGTAACAAATCGGTCAGTGCCTCGGCAGGAAATGCTTAATAGCAACCATTTCCCAAGGTGCCGCATGTGATAATTTTGTGCGAAGAGCAGGAATATTGCGCATCTGGTATCATGGTATTTTTGCTTAGAGGCTTTTGTAATGATTTTCATTTACATGTTTCTTTATCAAATGTCCCTTTCTTTGTATAAGTTTGGGGGAGGTTCTGCTCACTGTTTATGTTCTAGTGGGTGTGTTAAATATGTAGCTGTCTGATGAATAATCAGACTTTTTTTTTTTTTCCTTGGTGGAGATTTACCTAAAATTTCATTTAATGGTAGAATAATAGTATAGAAAATTTCAACTATAGTGATTTGAGTTACCTTTGTTCATTAGAGCTTTTTTGCCACGCTTTTATTTAAAGAAAAAAAAAAAGTAAGAATCTCTGTACTTGTGGCAGAAGTGCCTGACTAATTTTCTGCTGATAAGCAGTATTTCAGGTGAATTCCTATTAGTTTTGTGCAGAAAGAGGCAAATATTTAGGTTGATGCCATACAATGCTAACAAACATCAAGTTAGTTGGGTATTCTGAATGTGGTCTTACTGCCCTACAGATGAGTAAGACACTTAATTCCCTGAGGGAAGAGGAAGAAGTTTAACATTTACTTCTAATCAAGAACTTTTACAGGAAAGCACTTCCAATCCTAACATCTCTTCTCAGCTTAGCTGGATAGCTGTGCACTTTCAATTCTATCACCATCCGAGTGGCTTTTTGACAAATAATAGTCACAGGGGAGTTGTTAGGTTGATAGTATATCCTTGTATCTATCTCTACCAGATTCTTTCTGCTTAAAACATCTGGGGGTAGATTCTGAAAATCTTTGATTTTGCCTCCTTGCTGAAGTCCTTTGAGGCTTACCCTTTCTGTGTAAGGATACAGTTTGACAGCTGACTCTCAGTGGCAGTGCTGGTTGAAAGCACTTCAGTTACAACAACAAGCTGGCAGCAGAATAAGGAGTCAAGGGTGTCAAATCTGATTTTGATTAGTGTGTGGCCTGACCGCTCTGTGCTGGCACACCGTGGATAGGAGGGAGAGGCTGCACTGCTTATCACAGCATCACTGCCAGGAAACTATGCAAAGCCTTCCCAAAAGGTGCAGTCTAATGAGCATTTTGTTGACGACTATATTTGGTTAAATAGCCTTTCTTGCCCCTGAAGTGCCAGTATGTTTGATGAACACACACAGTGAAGCAAATAAAGGAATTGATCTAAACCTAAGCTTGGAAAATAGTTATTAACACAGATCAGTTTCCCTGCTGCAAATGCTTATGGGTGTGGAGGGTGGGAATGGGAACAAACAGGAGCTGATTGAGCTATACTCTCCTAGCTTCTTGTGCACCTGTTCCCTGGCAGAGAATGGGAAACTGAAAAGTCCTTCACTTACCTCGGGCACCACTTAGCACAAGCTGAAACATCAGTGTGTTATCAAGAGTATTCTCACACCAAGTCCAAAGCACAGCACTGTAGCAGCTACTAGGAAGAAAATCAGCTCTATTCTAGCCAAAATCGGGACATTAATTTACCTATTTGCTTGCTTCAGGAGGAAAAAAAGGAAATCTTTTGCAGCATACTAGAGAAGTATCTGAGAAATGATGCTGAAGTAGCATGAGACTTTATGCTACTGCTGCAGGTCGTGTCTTAAAACTACATGAGAAGAATTGCATCTGCAGTGCAGCAAGGAAGGCTAGAGGTGAAAGGACAGAAAATCTATTACAGAAAACAGTATGGGAAAAAAACGCAGATAGGGATGACCAAAAGTATGTGAACTGAAGCTCATCAATAGAAAATTGTTGAGCTCTGTAGGCCCTGGATCCTAAAAGATTAATCGTAAGAGTCTGTTACATTTATAGTGTATGGGAAAGTGTGTAGGGCTGTCTGTATGCTTGAACAGTGGTAGAAAAATTATATATTTCTATTTTGACTTACAACAAAAGATTGAGGAATTATATCAAAAGACTGAAGCTAGCATTCTACTTCTTTAGATTGCCTTGGTCTGAGGTGCATTTTCTGCTCTTAGACATTTCTTAGACATTGGAATGTCTAATGTATGGGGAAAGCATTTAGGGATATCTAATGAGATTAGTCATGTGAGGTTTTGTATGTGTGTCTGCATGAGTTTGTATGTGTGGTTTTGTGTGAGTGCCTTTAAAGATTTGCTGTGGCGCTTAATTGTTGTTAATGGTAAAGTTTTAAATACTTCATCACCTAAGCAATCTAACACATATAAAAAAGTGAACAAAGTCTAGGAGTTGGCTTAAACTTCCTGAATCATTAAAGAAAACTGTATTTAGTGTGTATTATATGTGTTTCCTTGGTAAATAACATCTGGAAACCTTTTATGTACTGGAGGTGTCATGCAAAATTGGAATATTTGCACCTAACCTGTATGTCAGCTGCCTTTTAAGTTGTATGCATCTACTGTGTACTTCCCTATTTTTTAATCTAAGTAGTGTTAACAACATTTTCTTTAACAGTGAACTCCATCTTAGGAAATACAGAAATGGATGGGATGGATGAAACATCTAAAAGAATCCTAGAGCCATACCAGTATTTGCTTCAACTACCAGGCAAGTTTCTTTGTACTGTGTTGTTTTAAATATCAAAATTGGTTTTATAGCAACTTTTGTCTTGGGAAGTATAAGGCCAGAAGTTTTTCCATTCTTGATTTGTGGATTTAAGGGTAATAAAAAGTAATGCTTTTCAGTGCTTGTTCTTTTCGTCCTCTTATTAGAACCACCTTTTTTTGGTGAGATTGATACAATAACTCTTGTGTCTGTAGTGAAAGTAATATTGCAGTTACTCCGTTCTCCGGAGTAGCTGACTTGCTGCTTTTAGAAACTGGTAAGGGCAAGTACTGAAGACTTGATCCTGGTTTTAAACTCAGGGCTGACAATGTTTTGTTCTTTAGTTGCTTGCTGTACTGAACTCAGTGCATTGTGTGTTTTGTTTTGGGGGGATGGGGGGGAGTTTTTCTTGTTTGAGGTTTTCTTGTTTGCTAAGGGGTTCTTTGGGGTTTTTTATTGGGTTGTTTATTTGTTTGGTTTTGGTTGTTTTTTGGAGTTTTTATTAGCCTGTTCCTCCTGTAATTTATTCTCCTTGGTATGTATAGAGATAGGTGCTCTTATGGCAAATTTCAGATGTCCCTGATTCATGGCTTGCTTTACTTGTCAGAGATTCAGTCAGTCCTTGTGTAGTATCAGGTCACCAGCAATACATTCACGTGATGTTTTCAGTCTTGAACAGTACAGTAGAATTCAGGAAGCAGTTTGGAAGCAAACTACTGTATGGATATGCCCCTTGGAAGCCTCTTTGACTAAATAATCAGACTGCTGTGATTTGTACTTGTACACCTAAAGTGTAAGAAAGACCATGCAGGCTGTCAAAGTGACTAACTTTGTAAAAATAGTGGCAGAACAACTTTGTCATTGGGACTATTGCATAGTTGCTTGGTTGCATTCTGTCCAGCTTACACTGCGTGCTGAAGGAGTTTAGGAAGATAAAAAATTTGGGTAAATATTAAGGAAATATTTCTGATCAAAATTATATCTGACCAGGGTAGAAGACCTTCTGCCTGGACAAGTAGCATTATAAATCACAGGCAGAGTACTAAGTGGCTTTTGCACATCTGCAACAAATCCTGTATATCAGCAGGGTGGGTCCTCTGAGTCCTAATTCATTATACCTTTGTATAATGAATTTCATTATTAACCTCTACAAATACCCGGGATTTTCTTGCCAACATTGGTGATTTCATTTGACTTGGCAATTAGCACTGCGTTGAAAACTAAGAAAAGGAAAGAATTTGGCAGTTGCCGGCCTTTTTAATGCCAGAAGGCTTGTTTCCCATTTCCTCATGTGTATTCCTTTTGCTGTGTTGAAGTGGGTGGTGATCTTTCTAGAGAACTACCTTGAGAATGAGCCTGTGATACTACAGAGAGCTTTCTAAGCCCTGATCCTGAAGAAATTTACATTCCTTGAACACCATCTTTAAGTGTACTTTTAGTTTGATTAGATTATCTCATTAACCAGGGCATGTTGTAACACCTCTGCATCTTTAGCTGCTAATTATTTTTAAAGCTATTGTAGGTACCGGGAAGAAAAGCTCAGCTTCCTAGTAGAAAGTATACAACAGGCAAAAAGTGCCCAAAAAAATCTTCTATAGGCAAAAGTGCTTGACTAATAGCTCTTCAGTTACCTTTCACTTTAAATGACGCATCTAGGATATACATTTAACCTTCTCACCTTGATTCTTGTGGCTAAATTGCTTTATTTTGTGAGTTGAACCCTAATGACTCTATACTGGTGGCTTATATAACACTACACTCGCTGGCAGTACGGGTGTTTTATATCCTGTCCTGCTAAAGTATCATTACTCTGATAGTCCACTTTACTGTGTTGACTTATTGTTATTTTAGTGTATGTTTTGGGGAAGATGAACATAAGATACGCTTCTCTCTATGGAGTAGTGGTGATGTGATTCAAAAGGGAAAACTTGTCTTAAACCAGGCAGGTGAAAGTGGTGTGGTTGTGGGAAGCTTGTACTGAGTAACAGGTGAGGCAGTGAGGGTTCACAATCATAAATAAACCGTGTTTACTGTGTTTGAAACACTGGCTTTGCCTAAGGTCAGCTATGCCAAATACAGGTCAATAGGAGCCAGTTACGTATGTGAATCTTGGAGTCGGTATGAGTCAGTCAGTGCTCGGTAAGGGTGGAAAAAATGGGCAGATAGCTGCTGTTCCTACCTAGACTGGAGCCCAAATGAAATGCCTGAGCTAATTCAACAGGCTCTTGCTGAAAGAGGCAGTTTCGTTCCATCCTCTATGCTTCTGGAACTATTTTCCAGCTCTTAACTTGTGCCAATTCTCAGCTTGCTAATCAAATTATTAGGTGGTATCAATCAAAGGTATTTTAACCTAACCTGTTAAAAACTTGCTTGGTTAATCTCTTGTCTTGTAAGTGAGCAGACACAAGGGTAGGGACAAGGAGCTGTTTCTCTGTTGGATCAGTTTGAGCTCTGAGAGGCTTTAAGAAAGCTTGGCTGAGTGTCAAATCTGTACACTCTGGCCCTACAGCAGTCCAGTTCCTTATCTTGTAAGACTAGTTAAACTCTCCAAGCAATTTAGTAACCTATGGTTGAATGAATTTAGATACATAGCAAAGTTTGTTTACATAAAAAGGGATTGTGTAACAGTATTAGGGTTGGTAGCAGGGGAGGGAAGGTGCCTGCTAATGTCAATAGCATAAGAACACAAATTTTTATAACTGCTAAGGATTAACTACTCAGTACAGGAAATTGATTACTCTGCTTCCCTTTGCTGTAATAAGACTTTTAATGGTAACAGTTTTGGGGTGATACTTAAGGTAAGCTTGTGTATTTCTTTGACTTACAACAGCACTGGGATAGGGAAGCTACTAGGCTTAAGGTATTTTTAGTATGGTGCTATTTTAGCTGGTAGTATGGTAATTAATGTTTAGTATGGTAATTAACATTTATTCCTTCTTGAGCAGAAATTATTGCTTGGGAGAAGAACACAGATTCTGAAACAGTAGCTTTTCTTTTAAAATCTCATTGTAGTGGAACATTGCCATAGTAGTTTTTAGCGATGTTCTGCTTAATCTAGTATTCTGTCATTTAGTCTCATAAAGGGCAGGATTGACTTTCATAGGTTCTGTTGTGGTTTGTCTCAAAAATGGCCTGAGTCACACACATGGTGAACCTTTTGAGAGTCTGAGTTAACAGCAGTAGCTGATTTTGCAGCACTAAGGAGTATATGGAATTTCATTTGTCATAGAACTGATATGGTTAATAGCTTGCTGTTGAAAGGGGTAGATTCTGATCCCATTCATGACTGTGCATCTTCCCATTCTTGTCCTTCTGGTCTTGGCTGTGGTCTTTCCTGGGCTTGTTCAGCAAGCAAAACAATCAAGACTGGCTTTGTTGTTCAGCTTTTTCTGCTGGATTGTTGAACTTGATTGGCCTGGTGAAGGAGTTGCATTTTATGTGAAACAGCAGCTGAATTGCATGGAGTTCTACCCTCAGTCAGATGAGCCTTTGAGAGCTTATGGGTTAAGATTTGAGAGCAGATCAGTAGGGGTGACACCGTAGTGGGTGTTTGCTACAGACCCCCTAAGCAGGAAGAAGCAGATGAGACCTTCAGACAACTGCAAGATGCTTCATAGTTACAGGCCCTAATTCTTATGAGAGACTTCAGTTACCTCACAGTGTTGTAGAAGAAGCATCACAGCAGGACACAGGCAGTCCAGGAGGTTTCTGGAATGAATTGATGACCTCTTGCTAGCACAGGGGATCAAGGAGCTGGTGAAGGAAGGCATTATGCTGGACTGCCACTTTAAAATAAAGAAGAATTGGTTAGGACATCAAGACTGGAAGCAACCTTAGTTGCAGTGACCGTGTAATAGTGGAATTCAGGATTGTGCGAAGGAAAAAAGCAAAAATCATGATCACAACTCTGGACTAGTTGACCCTATTTTGACCAGAGGAGTTATGCTGGAGAATTCTATCAGTGACCTTAATCAGTCACAAGTAGCTGCCAGGTTAAAAGTGTATGTGCCTGCTCTCTGCTTGTCTTCCTGCAGTTCACTTATGCTGTTTGTAGTGTTCTTGTAGCTGCTTGGAGAGTTCTGCTTGGGGACTTTATCCATTTAGTTTTAATCCATCAGAGGATGCAGCTAAATGTGCAAGTTTACAATACAGCTGAGGCAATATAGGAGCTTTCTTCCTCCAGAAGGGCAGTGCCCCTTCCCCTAGTCCTCCGCATCTGCTGCTCACCCTGTACTGATTGTGGCAGATCCACTGCATAAGCTGACTCAGTACATAAAGCTGGCAGAAAGCTAACCTAGCAAAAAGCTGAGTTCTCTGCTGGGCTAATGAGTTGAGTTAGCTCTAATGGGGGCTAGGTTAATGGTCCCTCTGCTCTTTCCCATGCTGTTCTAGCCCTTTCGTGTACCCTCTCTGTAAGCAGGGTGCTGCCTTAAGGGCTTAATTTGTGGTTATTTTAATACAGCAAGAGTGAGGCAATACTAACCAGGAGCCTGTCCAGCATGGAAGTCTAGTTTTTGGGTCTGTGCCCTCTCACAAGAACAAATGTATATATAAAGAGTAAGTTGGCTGATTTTTTCCTTTTTTTTCCCTTTAGATAAGAAGCATCTCATCTGAAGAGGCAGAGGGAATGTCCTTAGTATAACATCTTTAATCTAACTTGATATTTGTTTTAAGGATAAAGCTTTAACATTCATAGCTGTAGAAGGAATTTCTGACTATTTTTCTCACCTTTTCCACCTAGCACTATTAAGGAGAAAAGCTTTTCATAGTTGCTGTTTGATTTGGGTAGTAATTTGGAATCTTAGACAGATAAAAGAGAATGCATTTAACAGAGCTTTGATGAAAGCTTGGTGCAGTAATGTCTATTATTATAGCTGTATACAGTAGGTAGAGCTTCTAATTTTGGGTGTTAGACCTCTATTCTTCAATTTTACAATAGCCTGCTTAGAATAATTAACAGAACTGTGAAATGTGGCGGTGAAGAAACTGGATAATTCTGGCAGTGCTCCTTTTAATTTTGTTCTAGTGTCTCTGTATTGTTTTCTTGTCTAGTTTGGGAAGAGGAGGGGTGTGGCAAGGAATGGAGTCTTTCTGCATCTAGGCTTTAGAGACCAGTATTAGAGGGGTTTGGTCTTTTGCCATCACAGCATTTATGCTGCAGGCATAAATTGTGCATAGAGAAAATTGCTGTACTACCACATAGACCAGGTAAGATTGACTTCAGAATCAGATAAAATAGCATTTATGTAGCAACAATGTTCCTTTAGAAGATGAGCAAATCTGCACCTATAAAAGGAAAGATAAATGCTTCACTATACAGGTAGTGTTCTTTCCTTGAATAGTCAGTGTCTAGGAAGCCTTGCTAGTCAGGGTAGGCAAGTCTAACAATTCAAATGCTGTCTGTACTAAGGAACTGAAGTGGCTTAATCCTTTGTGCATGTTACTAATCCATTTAGAGTGTGTGCTGGTAGTCAAGTTCCTCATGATGAAATAATGCTTCTTGCTGAACACCCAGCATTCTTTAAGTGTATTTTCTAGGAAACACATTCAGAAAAACAGAATTAGCTGCCTATTAAAAAAAAAAAAAGTAGATATTCTCTGTATCCAAATAATTTGAAAGAGAAGGAAGAGAATAAGCAGCTATAGATAAGGTACAGTTCCTTAATATGATATTATCTCTGACTGGTTTTCTTTATGAATGTAGTGAAATACTTGTTAATCCTTAACTGGTAAGCCATACAGTTTGGCAGATGTTTGTAACAGTTATTCTCAAGGAGAGACAAACCAGTCCTTCCCCTCTGCAGAAAACTATTAGTGTTTAAAACTGAACGCAGACAGCAAAAATGGAGAAAATAAGCAATGACAGTGTATGTCCAGGTAAGAATGCCTGTTCACATGTGGCAGAAGCAGAGGACAGAGCTGCTGGGGGGGGAAAGAGGACCATTTTGTTAGTCTTATCTAGTGAAAACCAAAAGATTTGGTGGTGGCAGGAAGCGGTGGAAATCATTGAGAACTGAGACAAAAATTGCAGACCTCTGATCCAGGG
Organism: Monarcha castaneiventris obscurior; assembly: GCA_026261815.1. Taxonomy (NCBI): domain Eukaryota; kingdom Metazoa; phylum Chordata; class Aves; order Passeriformes; family Monarchidae; genus Monarcha; species Monarcha castaneiventris. Next base: position 7,437,112 of record JAMPIT010000472.1, read on the forward strand.
AGGAAGGTTACAGAGCCCAGCCCACAAGGCTATTGCTTACATGGTGGTGACTTTATTAGAAGGGGAAAAATTCTTTATTAGAAGGGAAAAAAGTCCAGTTTCTCCAGGGTCTATCACTGCAAGTGAATTTACCCATTTTTATTATTTTGTTCTGTATATGCTGGTTACACAGTCATAGAGAAGCCTTAGGGAGAGATTCAAATGTTGACATTTCTTTGGTGCTATGGGCAAGATGGAATTATCAACATGAGGACTAGTATTGCAGAATATCTCAGTTACGTCTCAGTACATCTTGAGTCAAGTAATATGGGTTCCATGGGTGTCTATGTTGCACTGCTTTGAAGTTTATTTAAAGCTTTTTCCAAATGCTTATTTGTGAGCAATATATGCAGAGCTGTTTTTGCAAGCCTGTCTTGTGGTTTTTCCATGTACATAACTGAGCTTCTCAAAGTTCAGACAGAATTGTCTCAGTGTGGATAGGGGATGACTTTCATATTGAACATGACTAGATGCTGAATAGATATTTGTACATGAAAACTAGCATATTACTGAAGAAAGCAGGCATCAACAATGTGTATAGGCATAAGGTTAACTTGTACTGAAATTCACTCTGTCATGTAGAAAGTATCTGGATTGAATAGAAGGGCTTGTTTTAACACTCAACTGGGTCATTTGATGTTGTCTTTCTTTCCTTTGAAACAGAGTCTGGCTGGCTCCAACAGGGTAGATTTTACAAAAGCAGACCAAAATCTACTTGTAGGTAGATTTCTCGGGTATAAGATATTCATCTGAATTCTTGGAAAGTTCTACTCTGTTCAGAATGTTCTGTTCAGATTTTTGTTAAATGTTACTTAGTAAGTATATGAAATGTCACTTTCCTGTTTTACAAAGTTACAGTAGTAAGTGAAGAATAATACTACAGGAGAAAGACCTAAAAACTGAGAGAAATAGATATTCAATAAATACCCATGCTTTCAACTAATAATGAATCATAACTGAAACTTTTTAATCTTAAAATTAACATGCCTTGCAAACTAGCTGATCTGTACAGGCTACCAACATGCTTGGGATCCCTTACTAATTAAATTGTGAAAACTAAATATAATAACCTGTAAATATGTGCTTTGCATATTCCTGTGAAGTGTTTAAAACTGAAGCTGCTGCTAATTGATATTTATTCGATGAGGGAACAAGCCATGCATTGATACATTTTCCACTTTCGTGTTGTCACACTGATCAGTTTTTTTAATGGGGTCTCAAATCAGCTATAGTTGTTAAGACAAACTGTTGTCCCTAATAATGAAGTTAATTATTGTTATAAATGCCTATAATATTTTTATTGTAGGAAAGCAAGTGAGAACCAAACTGTCACAGGCCTTTAATCACTGGCTGAATGTTCCGGAAGATAAAATACAGGTACTGACTAATTATTTTTAAAAGGTTGTTATCTTTCTTCCAAGACTACTTGTATCAGGTGATTCTCTTATATAGCATAAATTATCAGAAATCTTAAATGCACTAATTTCTGAATATAAAGTAAACTTACAGGAAAACAACTTCAGTGCAAAGCTTTTGCTGTGATGCAACACTAAAGAAATTATGTCTTACTAGAATAGTTACTTCTTTCCAAGTGTGTTCAACCTTTGAAGTTGTAGATAAGCAGCTATCATTGTTACCCACTTAATATAACTCAGTTATTAATACTGAGTTTTTAATGACTTACAAAAGAAGCTAGACAGTTAACTTGTAGACTTCACAAATATAGTGTTTGAAAATAAAATCTTAGGATTTTAATACAAGAATATCAAGTACAGCAATTAAATCAACTTTACAAACCTAAAACTGAGACAGGTGTATCATATGGTCTACAGTCCTTACTTTCTAATGAGAAACATTATCTAGGAGTTCACATTCCCTTTTCTCTTGGATGAAGTGTGTAAGATGCATGGCTGTGTATTTAAACACTGTGGATTGCCAAATGAAAAATTATCCTCTCTTTTAGGTTAGACTGCAGTTTTGCTAAACTGCATACAGAGTGTGCAAAATATTTTCTGTCCGAGACAATGTAAGGAATTAATACAATTGGTTGTGGCTTTTGACACCCAGCTGGTCCTTTGCTGACTTCATTAATTGTTCACAGAAGTTTCTTTAGAGTTTGTGAAGGAGTCATTTTTAGGGTGGCTTAGGAGTGACACTTCATAGCTCTGAAGTGGCCAAGTGATTTAAGTGGTTTAAGAGGCTGAATTTCATAATCTAGGAAGTCTTCTATTTTTCAGCCTGTCTGTATAACTTTCTAGCAAAATGTTTTCTGTCTTTCAGCTAGACACATCTTACCCTTTGTGCTCAGACAAAAATCCAAATAAAACATATGTATGGGTTTAGTCTAATATCATAGATCAGAATTCAGATTGGAAGAAGCCTCTGGAAGTTACCTAGGACAACCCTGTGCTTAAAGCAGAGCTTGCTCTGTAGCTGCTTTAGGCTTCTGGGAGCCTTGTTGAGTTTTAAAAATCTGGTGATGGGGTTTCTGTAGCTTCCCAGGGCCTGTCTTCTCATGCTGACCCCGTTTCATTATAACAAACCCTTCCATTCTATTCAACTAGGATTTTTTTATATTGCAATCTGACTGTTGCCTCCTGCCCTTTTGCTGAGCACATGACAGTCCATTTTTGCTTAGTGCTATAGTAAACTAAAGCTGCAGTGCCTCTGTGTGAGCAGAAGTTATCAGTTCTGTCACTTTAAACTGATGATGATGGGACTGCTATTGAAAACTCGGACCACTTGTTTTATCTTTATGAAGAAAACCAATGCTTTAATGTCTCGTTTACTACTCAAGTTGTTTGTAATAGGAGGAAAAAACAAGACCCTGTCATCTTTTAGTCTTAGTCATGACCCAATTATTGCAGCTTTTGTGCATTCCTATATTAATTTTAATAACTAGAGATGGTTGAAGTCTGGAGGACCACCTCTGGTCCTCTTTTTAACATCTCATAATCTTAAGATATCCCCCGTGTCTAACAGCCTGATTAATTTCGAACTATTTGTGGGTTTTTTAATTACAAATCTGAATGCTGGCATTCTTTCTGGGACTTTTTTCTTACCTTAGATTACTTGTCTTTGTGTTGTTTATTTAGATTATACAATTGGGGCTACTGTTCCTTGGCAGTTTATTTTACTATTAACTGCCACTATTTCACCTTTTGCCCCAGCCAAGTGATCTCTTCCCCTCAACACTTACTGAATTTCTAGTTCCCATTTGGTGCTGCACTGAGACACTTCAGCTTGGTGAATTAGAGAACATTGGCTTTGTCAGGTGAACTTTCTTCTGAGAAGGCACTGAAATGGTGTAGCAAGACTTGAGCAAATTTTGAAGCTATTGCAGATGAGGAGGTAGAAGAAATCTGTGTTGGAGTGAGAGTGCAGCAGGTACTGATTAGATAGATTTAGGTTGTAAGAAAACATAGCACTCTGTACTGGGTCTTCAGCTTTCATAATGGAGACCAGTTTTAACTTTCTCAGGCTACTTCCTGATGTCTTCTAAAATAAGCTTTTTCTGCTATTTGAGCTGTTTCACTCCTTTCTTTCACCTTTGAAGCATTTTTGACACTGTCTTAAGTTCACCAGATAATTTGATAGCACCACAGAGTCATGAAACACTGTTTCCTTTAAATCTTAAACCTATGGAAGTTGCAAGAGGTCATGAAACTGATAGTGGTATGAAATAGGTTAGCAAGAGAAATACTGGAATGTGCTTATCCAATGAATTCTCACAACACAGGGAAACTTTCCTGATAGTACTGAGAATGAGATAATGGACCAAAAGAATATTCAAACAAATAGGTGTGTAAAGTTGCCTTCAGTTAGTACTCTATCCTTTGATTTCATGAATGCTTAAGTAGGTTGTTCTTGCAGTCGTATCTTGGAGAAGGGATTAAATTGCTGGGTTTTAATCTTTGGAACAATGTTCACTGAACACCAGGTGGCTTGGTGCTCAAGAAAATGCTTACAGCAAAGCCCTTGTTATGTCCTATAGCACCCACCAAATAGGACCATACTAGATATTTGCTGCCATTTTATGGTGGTCTTAGTATTTTTTAACAGTTGTTTTGATGAATGTTGGCTGAACACAGTGTTTGTAGCTAACTAGTGTAATTGGTTCATTAGCTTTAAAATCATATCTTAATCGGATCTGTTTTGCAGTGAGTTTATAAAGTATGCAGTTTTACATGCTTAAATTTATTTCCATTTAAGCAGGTGCTGAATATACCTGTTGCTTGCACAGCAGCTGTGGAATAAAAGCAGTGTATGGTGTTAAGACTCTTCATTTTTTGTTGAGTTGTTAAAGTTTCGTTCTATTCAAATGTAGTCAGCTACAAGCCTGACGTTGTGAAGGTTTTATTGCACACCTCAAGTGGTGTGTGATATTGGTCCACCTAGTAACAAGAAGTGTTCAGGAAGCTTCCCAAAAGAAACTGTAGCTGTTGTCTTTCTGCCAAGAATTTTCCAAATTATGTTTCAGAGGGAAATTTTCCATAATTTGGAAAATTATGTCTTTTAGGAGCTCAGCACTGAATATAACTGAATATAACTGCACAAAGTGTGGGAAAAGAAAGATGAACTCTCTCTCCACTTATCAAAACAAGGTTCATAAGAGATAATGGATGATACCTGACACTCTCAGGAACTGACTTTGGGAGATTTCAGGTTTTTCAATCTAAACATTTCAAAACACTGTTTATTTTATTTTTCCCTAGTCATGTTTCTAGTAACAGTTACTGCATGACTCCTAGACAATGGCATGTTTTAGAACTGTAGCAACAGTGAAGAGGAGTGTGCAAGTGGAAGCACTTCAGGAAGTAAGTTAACTTTGAATCTGAAAACGTTACACAAAAGACTCTATGATCTAGGACTTAGAGCAAACTGGATGATGAAGAGAATCAGATCTGTGCTAACAGTAAAAGCAAGTTGTCTAAAGAGGAACCTCAGTGATAGAGAATGTAGTTCTTTAAAACATTATCCATTTTAAATATAGTCTTGCAAAACTCACAGTTAAATTACAGTAACAGACTTAATGTTTTCTTCTTGTGATAGGTTATCATTGAAGTGACAGAGATGTTGCACAATGCAAGCCTACTTGTGGATGATATCGAAGATAACTCAAAGCTACGGCGGGGCTTTCCAGTGGCACACAGTATCTATGGAATTCCATCTGTAATCAACTGTGCTAATTATGTTTATTTTCTTGGCTTAGAGAAGGTTTTAACCCTTAATCATCCAGATGCTGTTAAAGTTTTTACCCGTCAACTCCTGGAACTCCATAAAGGTCAAGGCTTGGATATTTACTGGAGGGATACTTACACCTGTCCTACGGAGGCTGAGTATAAAGCTATGGTACTGCAAAAGACAGGTGGTCTTTTTGGATTAGCTGTAGGCCTCATGCAGCTGTTCTCAAATTATAAAAAAGACTTAAAGCCTCTGCTTAACACACTTGGTCTCTTCTTCCAAATAAGAGATGACTATGCCAACTTGCACTCCAAAGAATATAGTGAGAACAAGAGTTTTTGTGAAGACTTAACTGAGGGCAAGTTCTCATTCCCAACCATTCATGCAATTTGGTCAAGACCTGAAAGTACTCAGGTACAAAACATTTTACGTCAAAGGACGGAGAACATAGATATAAAAAAATACTGTGTACATTACCTTGAAAATGTTGGTTCCTTTGAGTACACTCGGAATACATTGAAAGAGCTTGAATCTGAAGCCTATAAACAAATTGAATCGCTTGGGGGAAACCCTGAGCTTGTAGCACTAGTTCAACAGCTGAGCAAAATGTTCAGAGAATCTGAAAATTAAAAAATTAACTTCTGGGTGTGGATTAAGACTGTTTTTAAAATTGGAAAATAACCAGATGGAGAGATGTGATAATCAAATCTCATGTAAAACTTTCTCTTGTAGCTATGTTACAAAAATTACTGTTAAAAATAACTTGTCATTGAGTTTTGAAATATATACCCTATTATCTCTGAAGTCTTAACTGTAACTGCTTACAGTTGGTTTTGTTAAAGCAGATGTACTAGAACTAAAACAAGTTTTGAATCTAAATGTAATAGTCTTTACACAATCACGGGCATTATTTCATACCTAAAACCATTAGGCCCCTAACCAGGCTATGATAGGATTCTGGTTGAAATTAAAACCAGATTTTAATGGTTTTAAAATTTTTAATTAAAATTTAAATTAAATCAGGTTGACATTTGTGAATTGTGCATTTTAAACAATGCTCTTGTGAACCAAAATGTGTGTTAAAAAACAAAAGAAGATACTTGTAACCACAATGCACATACAAATGTTGTGTGATATTTCCAAGTTTGACTTGTGAAGATCAGGTGCATCAGTTTACTATGTCCTAGGGTGAATATCCTATCCAGTTTCTGTGGATATTTTCAGGGGAAAGTGAATTATAAAAGATAATATTTCATATGCAAATAAGAAATTGTGACTTAATAAAGATTTTGCAGTACCTTAGAGAAAAGATTTCATCGCATCAGCAAAGTGTAAATTTGCTGCTGATTCCAGCTCTGCAGTGAGTGATTTTGCTAACCTGGTTTTAGATTTTGAAATTGACATTCTGTAGCCAGAAACTTAAATCTATGCATTAGAGCTCATATATGTAACTGTAGCTAGCAACATAATGAGCTGCTGTTAAAAATGGAAAAGGATTCACACCAGGTAACTTTAGGACACCATAATTGGTGCAGGTCTCTTTTATCTCTGCTTATAATTGAGGGGCTTCTCCAAGACTTTATTCATAATTCATACGTCATTCCTGTTCTGAATTGCTGTCTGGAGGCATGTTCTAGATCTCTCCAAAGAGACAAGACCTGTCATTTTTTTTGTTAAAACAAAGTACAGTATCTTGTTTTACAAGCTACAATACCACTTCACTTTTGTTAATTGCTTAAATAGAGCTTTAAAACTGTAGACATACCAAAATAGAACTGGGACTGAGAGCAAGATTTAGGGATGGGGATAAGTAACAAAGTTCTCTGCTCATATATATAAGTATAAATATATATAAATAAATATATAGAAAGAAAAAGGTTAATACAGTCTAAGCAGAGATGTTTGTTTTTTTCTTGGCTGGGCTGGCTTTATTCAGGTTCGGTTCCCTTAGTATTCACAGGTATATTAAGCTTTGCTTTGGGGTAGCAAGGTAATGGTTTGGATCAAAAGCATGACTGGTGCTGTAAGCTGTGGTGTTAGCTCAAGCATACTCTGAAATGGACAGAGGTACTGAGCTTCTGATGGCTAAAGGATAGTTTTATGCAGGTGTTCATTTACTGTCCCTGGAAAACAGGGAGAGCTATGATCTCAACCCACTGAGAGAACCAACTGAAAAGGTTGCTATAATGTCTTCCCTGGACAGCCTTAATATCCTTCTGAAAGTGATCAAACATGACAAAATCGAGGATGACTGCTTTTGGTCAGAAATATTATGTAATTATGGATGATAGCCTACCCCTTTTATCTGCATGCTGAGGAGAAGCCTTTGTCTGATTAGGTACAGAATAATAGGCTTTTCACTGAATGGACCTGGTTGCCAGAACTGAATAGCTTAAAGTTGGTGAAAGGTGTCTTTAATGTTAATGAAAGAGAATTGTAATTCCTTTTGCATAACTTGCAGTGCTTAGTAAGCCTGTAAATTTTTAATGTGTTATGTGAAAATACTATCTGCAGCAAATTACATTTATTTTGTGCCGTGTCTTGGGAGTTTCTAAGCACTGTTGCAGTTAATGTTGAACAGGAGAAAGCACTGAAAAGATTATTGTTGTCAGGAGAATCTCCTAGTCTTACTGTGAAATGTATCCTTGTGCCTGTTAGGATATTGTAACTGCAGCACAATGCAAAGTGCACTTAGTGCCATTTCATTTCTGTTCTGTTGCTGGATGTAAACGGTTTTGTGTAATCAAACTTTCATAATGAGGTAGCTTTTCTTACTTTTTGTATAAAGCTTTTCTACCATCTGAGATTTCTGCTATGTCATCACTCCTTTCTTTCATTCTGGCAATTCACTCCAGTATTTATGCTAATTCTATATCTTGTAGCTTGTGCCTTCATTAGGAGTAGGTACATGGACGTTTTCCAGTTGCAGGCCATTTAAACCACAAATGGGTAAGAAGGGAAAAGTTGGTCCAGCTTTCTCTTTCCAGGTTACAAGAGACCATGCAGCTCTGTCTTACTCTTCTGCCTTCAAGGCCAATATTCAAAGCATACCCTGAAGGTATATCTGAAAAGGCCCAGAAGTAGAGCATTGTTGCTCTTTACTTTGGTTAGGATAACCAGGATTGTGAGAGCTTTTCTTGATGTATTCAGGAGTTGGAAGAGGCTGGGATATTTCCCTTTCATCTGTTAAGCTGGTAGAGCATCTCAAAGTACTAAATGTCAGTAGTAATGATGTCTGTTAGTCAAGGTAGATTTTAGATTTGGTGCCATAAGATGAGTCTGTGCAGTCTCATTATTCTCTGATGTTATCTCTGGTACAGGCTCCTGAGGTTAAGCTGTGTTAGGAAAAACCCTTCTTTAAAGCAGCATGGGAGTTCTTGTAACTACAGAATTAGTTAGTTAAGTGCCCCTCTGTTGCTATGCCTCCCACAACACAGGGAGTAGGGATTTTTCCTGATCTTCGTAAGATATGCACTTATCTATATGTTGTAGAACGGAAATCTGAGGTGCGAGGGGAGATGCCCACAGGGAAGCAAAGGGGGTGCTGGTTTCAATGTCAGTCCCTTTGAGCCAGAATTGTTCCCCTTATCTTCCTACCACTGCCAACAAGTTCTGCTTTGATCAGGTTTTTCATGTATTTCTTGGGGGTTTAGTTCTTGCAGTTCACATTAAGAGAAATGCAAATACTCATCAGTCTGGAGCATTCCCCCACAATGCAGTCTGTTTTCTGACTGTGTGCTTGCTTGGATGTAAATGAATGCTGTCACCTGTCTTAGAGTAGCCAGCCATTGGATGGGACATCTATCTTTGATTTTAAAATGGCTGATGTTTACCCCATCAATTATGATGAAAATTGCATCAGTTCAAGACCTTGCTGAGGAGATAGCTTTCTCCTTTTGAACTCAGGCTGTTCAGGAACCCACTCAGAGCAACTTTGTATGTATCAGCCAGTTATTGATACAAACAAACTAAAAATGTTAATGGGAAAGAAACTGTTGTCATTTCTTTATGCTTTTGCTTTTTTTGTTAATTTTGCTAATCTGGCTGCATGTGCTATGGAAATTTCCTGTATTAATGATTATTTTCCTCTGTTATTGTTAAAATGCTAGCACAGTATAAAAACGTGGGGTTTGTGAGGGGGTTTGCATTTCTCACATAAAACTGGTTTGAACTTAAAAACGCCTTTATCACTGACTTGGGCCAGGCTTTTATTCGTGTGCAAGAGCCATATGGGACTCTGTTGCTCTTCTTTGTCTCGTCTTAATCATTTTGCATTTCAGGTTTGGTATTTACTATGTTCTTTGTATTATTTGCTCAGTACTTCCACTGTAGTTCTTCTTTCAGCTATGTTTCTATTCTGCTGTTAATACCAAGCACACATAATACCATCAAAGTTGTTTTTGATCCTGGACAAACAAAATAGTCTGGGTCTACTTTTGAAATGTTGAATCTTGGCTCAACATTTGCCTTCACAAAAGTAATCCAAGATTTTTCTGCAATCTCAAAATGCCTGAAACTTCTTTTCCAGGAGACTAAAGCCTGTAGCATTTTATATTACCCTAAGTTATTTTTGTCTCATGTAGCTTCAGCTACTTTCCTTGCCCTACCTGTTTGCTTTCAAGACCATTTTGCTTTTGCGGTAATGCCTGCTAGGTCTTTTTATGAATGAGCTTAACTCACTAGCCCTGAGGGAGAGAAGTTAATTTTTTTCCAGGTTGGTGAATTATCTCACTCAGCAAGAGCCTGGTGAATGTCAGAGTTAGCTGGTGGACAAAGGCCAGGGAAAGGATTTGAGAGAATAAGAAAACCCATTTTTGCCTCCTGAGGCTGCCTCATGTAATTTCACCTTGTTTTACAGAATTTACTCAACTTTGTAAGGAAACGGTTAAATGTGTGTTTAGTTTCTCTGAGCTTCCCTTCTTGCTTTCCAAATAGATGGTGAGAGATACTTAAGTTAAAAATTATTTATTCTGATAATTATTTATGTAACTTGCATATATAATCTAAAGATTTTGATTAAAGGTACAGATAAAACAGAATACATTGTTTCATCACTGTATTTTTCTTTCTCTTAACAATTTTTCTGTTCTTGAAGTCAGGGAAACATAATCTGCCATGTTCCTGTTTGAGTTGATTGCTACCTCACATTAACATCCTTCCTGAATAACTTTTATCATGGCTGAGCATCCATGTTCAACCTTTTCTGCAGCACTTATTTTAAAATTACTTCAGAGGCACCTTATGAGGTGTGGCTAGGAATAATCCATGATTCATTAACTCACTTCAAGCATATAATCTGCAAAACTTCTAATAAAGATGCAGGTTAAACCACATTAACCCTGGTAGTGTTCCTCACCTGTGTACCCTATGGAACAAGTAAGTTCTCAATTAACCTACTGAAAAGGTATTTACTGATCATCTCTGTTTAGTACAGCATAGAGAACCATGGGAGATACACCAAGAAGGCCTAAGGTGACACTTCCAGGGAAAGCACTGCAAAACCTGACATGAATTTGTGTAGAAGGCTAACTCTGAGGTGAAGGGAAATCATAGATAATTTTCTGCTTTTGAACTCCAGGAAAATGTTCTACTCATTGGTATATGAATTACATGCTGACAGTTAAGCAGCTGCATCATCTCTTGAGCATAGTGGGTCATTTTCACTCTTTCATAATGTTTCAGTTGCTATTTCTAGAGCATATAGTGTGAGTTACTTAATCACTCAGTAATTACTGAAGTATGTAAAATGGCGAAAGCATACATTTTGTTTATGTAGTTTGAAACACATTAAAACTGTCCTGTTCTCTTGCAATTTATGTTACTCTGCAGAGAACTTCTGTTGGCTGAGGGAGGCATAACCTTTCACTGACTGAAGTTATTAAAACTAGGCTGACACTAAGCCTGAGTGAACAGATTGGAGGGGGAAAAAGGTTTGCAAGAAAAAACCAAAGTTCTTTAAAAGTAGAATTTCCTATAATTGCAGAGTAAGTATATGAAGCATGGAACTAACTCCAACAGTTTTTCTGTGGTTTTGGCTGAAGAACCTGTAGATAACTGCTTTCTTTTTGGGGGTAGGATGGAATGTGCAGGTCAAAGTAAAAGCCAGATGGAGGAATTGTCACTGCTATTCACAGAAATGTAAAAACTGTGCTATGAACCTAATCTCTTATCTTGTACACCAACCAGCATGAATGTTCAATAAATTCAGAAGCTCTAAATCCATTTTTACTTAAGTGCTTTTAAAATGCTGAAGTAGTAATTTGAGGTAACGAGGTGAAAATGTTAAATTGGTCTAATTGTTTCATTGGCATTGGGACTGTCCTGTTCCTTGTCTAGTACAGAGCATGAGCTATGGCTGTTGGTTGATTACAGTGCTGAAGCAAGAAGTGCAAAGAAATAGAATAAACAGTAAGTTATGCTATTCTCCTTATCATTTTAGAAATACTAAGTACATAAATTTGACAACATGCGTGTAGGTTCTGAGAATGGATGGATTACATGTCAAACTAGGGATAAGATGGGCAGCTGGGCTCAGAAAGATCACAAGAAGTATTTTCTTGTTTTCAGCGCCTTTCCTGTCAGGCAGTACACAAAGTGGAGCGTGCTCCCAGCTTTGACCGTGGGAGCAGTGGAGGAGTCAGAAAAGGAGAGCAAGAGGATTTACTGCTATCACTTGTGCCGCTCTCCATGTAGCTTCAGCATGGTTTGAAACTGGAACAGATCGTTCCAAGAGTGCCCTCTGTGGGAGATGAGTGGGCTTAGGAACCCAGATGAGACAGCGCCACCACCAAAGATGGGGATGAAGGACTAGGGTATCTATTTTTTCCCCCACTGCTATTAGTTGGCCTGAAATAACACATTACCTATGGCAAAGGAGGACTGTGAGATAAAGGCACAGAGATCTTTGCTGGATTGTCCCTTTGAGGAGCAGCTGCTTTATGCAAGACAGCACAGCGTACCCTTGAAGCCTGTTACTTGAAGATGCAAGCTCTCAGCATGCTAAAGAATATACACATTATCCAGATCATTTTGATTGGAATGTGCTAGTGTTATCAAATACCCATACCTGATGTCTGTAGTCAGTATCACAGGCTCAGAGTAAAGAGTACTAATATCCTGCCTGCCAAAAGAAGAGACAGATTTAGTGTAATGGAGGCGTAGGACTGAAAGAGCTGCTTAATTATTTACTGTCCTGATTGTTCCAGTCTTTGTGGTGCCAACGTTCAAATGATATTGTTTGCATTAAGCTGTTATGGGCCATTGAACTATGAAACACACGAGATTAACAAATGTGAAAAACATCAATTAGGATACTTTGATTCTTATAACCGCAGCTATTAGATCTTGCCATGCCTATCTCTATCAAACTGAAGAGCTCTTACTGAATTTATGTTCCTCACCAACTGGTACTGGAATACAGTCAGGTCTTTCATTTTTTTGCTGTTAATCTACGCACAGTGGACACATCGATTTTTATTTTTTCTTGTAGACGTTGTGTTCGCTAATCATTACAGGTCTTGGGGCTATTTTTCCCGAATCCTGAATGTTGAAATAAATGCAGCCACAAGTGTAGCAGCGCACAGGGGAGCACAAGTGCGTGGGCGATCCCCTGGCCTGGGGGTGCTCGGGGCGCTCTGCTGCTCAGCACATCCCACATTCTCCTCAGCCGCTGCTCCCCGGGGAGCGCCCGGCCTTGAGTTACGGACCCGGAACCATCTCTTGCTCGCTGTCGGTTCACCGGTGCCGCAGGGCTGCTTTACCCCACGGCAGCGCTTCCCCGGGCATCCCTGCTCCCTCCCCACAGCCTCCCAGGTCTGCGGCTCCTCCCAGGAAGGCGCAATTCCCGGGGCCGGCCGGGACACCCCGGGCACGCGGCCGAGCGGCCCCCCGCAGCCTCCCCTCCCGGCACCGCCCCGCGGGCCCGGCCCGCCCAATCAGAGCGCCTGCCTCTCACCCCGCGGCTTTCTGGGAGCTGTAGTCCAGGGCTGGCAAGCCCACGCGGCTGGTTGCCTCGACGAACTGCACTACCCAGAAAGCTCTACGGCGGCGACGCCCCGGGGCGATTTTTCCCCGAAGGCGGTGACCTGAGCAGGGTGGACGGCGGGGATGGGCCAATAGCGAGCCGGGGCAGGGCGGCCGCGGGGCTGGCGGCCAATGGGAGGGCGCCGAGCGCGCCGGCGGGGCGGGGCGGCGGGAGCCGGGCGGCGCCGGGCGGAAGTGGGGCAGGGGCGCGCCCCCGGCGGTGCGTGAGCGGCGGCCCCGCGTGTGGGGGCCGGGAGCAGCGCCAGGGGAGGCTGCCCCGGGAACAGGGAGCGGGAGCGGGGCGGGGTGGGGTGGGGTGTGCGAGCGGCACGGGGAGTGCTGGGAGGGAGTCCGGCGGGCACCGGGCGGCTAAAGAGCAGCTCAGGGCAGGGGCGTTGTGAGAGCGGCGGCTTGCGCGTGTGTTAAGGGCGTTCCTCCTGTCCCTGCAGGTCTGAGAGCGGCCCGGGCTCCCGCGGTGCCGGGATGGCTGCTGAGGTGCCTCCCGATGCGCTGGGGCGGCGGGTCTCCTGCGGCACCGACTATGGGACTGTGCGCTATGTGGGCAGCGTGTCTCGTACAGGAGGTAAGCGCCGCAGAAGTAATAATCGTCACATTTTATGGTTGTTCTCGAGGTTCTACTCGTGTTCTTCTTAATTAAATAACCCCAACATTGCCAGGTAAAACGAGGCAATTTCCAGTTTGACTTTTCCCTCATTGTTCTTGTGTAAATATGGCAGCTTCTAATCTATGTGAGTTTTTGGGGGTTTTTTGAGAAGTCAGAGTTGTCAAAAGGAGTGTAAGAAGTGCTTTTACAGTCTTTTCCCTGATCTCTGTGCTGGCACGGTCAGGGAAGGTAAGAGGCAGCAGCAGCAGGTCACTAGACCAGGTGCTCCTTTGATAACGTGTTGGGTTTGCGTGACAAGGTTCTGATAGTGGCAGGGGCTACAGGGCTGGCAGCTGCGAGAAGATGCCAGAAGCTTTCTCCATGTCCAACAGAACCAATGCCAGCAGGATGGACCTGCCCCTGGCCAAGGCTGAGCCCATCAGCAGTGGTAGTTACACCTCAGTGAAACCTCATCTTTAAGATGGGGAAGGAAAAGACTCAGTGCACAGGTGTAGCTGTAGCCAGAGAAGAGCTGAGTGGGAATACATGAGAGGAGCAGCCCTGCAGACACCAAGGTCAGTGAAGAAGAAGGGGAAAGAGCTCCACACTCCAGAGAGAAGATTCCCCTGCAGACCTGCTGAGACAGGCTGTTTCCTGGCTGCCCATGGGGGTCAACAGGGGTGCAAAGATCCACCTGCAGCCCATGGAGGAGGCACACAGGTGGATACCTGAAAGGAAGTGGTGACCCTGGGGGAAGCCAGAAAAGGCTCCTAGTAGGTCTTGTGATCCTGTGGGGGAGTCATGCTGGAGCAGCCTTTTCCTGAAGGACTACACCCGATGAAAAAAGGGTTCCACACTGGAGCAATTCTAAAGGAAGAGAGGATTTATGTTGAACAAGTCTATGGAGGACTGTCTTCTATGGGAGGAACCCCTCACTGGAGCACAGGAAGGACTCCTCCCTTTGAGGAGGAAGCAGCAGAAATAAGGTGTGATCATTAATTGGTAATTAATTCAATTACTTTCCCCAAGTCAAGTCTGTTTTTCCTATGACAGTAATTAAGGCGTGATCTCTACCTGTCCTAATCTCAACTTTTGTTACATTTTCTCTCCCCTCTCCAGCTGAGGAAGGGAGTGACAAAGTGGCTTTGGGTGGGCACCTGGTATCTAGCTGGGGTCAACCCCCTACAGATACTCAAATTTATGGGAAGATTGCTGGTGCTTGGAAGAAGACTAGCCCTGCATACAGTTCTAGAAGAGGCAAGAAGGATAACCAGGAACTGTAGACTCATTAGCCTCACCTCAGTTTCTGGAAAGATCATGTAGCATGTTTCCTTGGAATCCATTTCCAAGCCTGTGAAGGACAAGACGGTAGTTGGGAGTATTTGGTACTTGTAAATAAGAACAAGTTGTGCTTCACAAATGTAATTACTTTCTATGATGATATGACTGTCAATGTGGATAAAGGGAGAACAAGGGATGTAATATTCCTTGACTTTAATAAGTCTTTTAATAGTGTCTCTGTAAAGAATCTTATTTGGAAGCTGAAGAAATACAACACAGGTGAATGGACTGTTAA
Source organism: Monarcha castaneiventris obscurior (assembly GCA_026261815.1). Lineage (NCBI taxonomy): Eukaryota > Metazoa > Chordata > Aves > Passeriformes > Monarchidae > Monarcha > Monarcha castaneiventris. Next base: position 7,452,537 of record JAMPIT010000472.1, read on the forward strand.
GTGAGTTGAAAGCTGTCAAGTAGAAAAGTAATTAATGGCTTGATAGCAGAGAATGAGTGAGTACTACAAAAGTAAATGCTGGGGTCTGTATTGTTTCACATATTTGTCCATGACTTGGATGATGAACAGTGTTCACCCTCAAATGGCTGCTGTGATACAAGTTAGAATTGCAATCCAGATCAAGCTTTATGAACTTTAGGTTTGAATCCAAGAGATTCAAGAAGGATAAATTTCCACATCTAGTATGAGCCCAGAAGTACTAGCAACTCAGAGTCTGTTGTAAAGGACTTGGGAATTAAGTTGGATACTGTTATGAATATGAGCCGGCAGTGATCTCTTGTAACAAGCAAAGATACATGTTGTACTAGGTTACCTTAGAGTGCAGTGATGAACATGGCCTGCAAGTTAAAGCAAGCTGTTATCCCTCTCTGAGGGCAAGGGTTCTTGACAAGGTTACACTTGGAGTAATGTATCTGGTGTGGGACCATTTCAGTTCAAGAGGGATGCAGGTGAACTTGGGAGGATCTCAAAGATCTCCTCTCTTGAGGAGTCTTGGAGGACTGCCAGGGTGATTAAGGGCACGGACCATGCATATGTTGGGAAGAGGTTGAGGGATCTGGGCTTGGTTAATGTGGTGAAGAGAAAAAAAAGTGACATCCGATGACTTCCTGCAGCTGCACCTGACAGGTGGTTCCAAAGATGGCAGAGCCTAGCTCTTCTTACTAGTACTAGATTATGTAATAAAGGACAATGGCCACAGCAGGAAAATCTTTTCCATTACAGAAGTAATGCAGCACTGGAATATGCTTGCCAGATGTCTTGGAATCTTTCTCTCCTAGGAAATTTTCAAGGTCTGGCTATGTAACAAATTACCTGACTGACTGGTTTTAGTGCTGGTGATAATCTCCTGCTTTGAGAGAGAAGGTTTGGCTAGGTGAACTGCAGAGGTTCTTTCCAGCCGTGATTTCTATGGATATGATGCCCTAAATTTGAAAATGTATCTACCATTTTTTTCAGGCATTTGGCTGGGCGTGGAGTGGGATGATCCTCTGAGGGGAAAGCATGATGGCAGCTATGAGGGAACACAGTATTTTAAGTGCAGGTGAGTTGATTCACAGCATTGGTACACCATGCATGGTGATGAGATGGTCATGGGAAAAGGCCCTTTGGCAATTTTTAGGGCAAACCCTTCTGTTATCAGTTGGCCAGTATTAAAAAGATCATAATTCTGAGTGCTCTGACTAGCTAATCCATGGAGGCTCTTGCATTGATACCAATTCAGTTACGGGTATTAGAAAATACAAGTCATGTTTTCAGAGGTATGTTATAAAATGAGGCTTTTGGATGTTATTAATATTACTGTTAGTAGGTTTTAGACCTTTTACTTTAGTTAGGAAATCAATATTTCCTATTGATCTTCATTAGGTAACTCTGAATTGAAATATTGGTCCATTTTTAACTGTCTCAAATACAGTTTAGATTTGAATTTAAGATGACTTGCATGTATCTTATTAAGGGAAAATACCAATTTCCTGTTAATGATTTGGGTTATATTTGTATCACTAAGGAATTGTTAAATATGTTCACTGCATTTAGTACATGCAAAGCATAGTTCAGCTGTGTGGGGTTTTTAAGTATATGCATGCACTACTTCTAAGTGTAAAGATTTGAGCACTTAACATGTTTGAAACTGCAGAATACAGGACTCTAGGGTGGATAGTAACTGCAGCAAGTTGTTGATTTCTATGTCAGGAGACATGCAACAGCTAAAAGTTTGTAAGTTAAATAGTAACTGGATGAATTCATAGAAGAAAGTCATCAATAGCTCTTAATTATGGCAGACTGCTAGCTTAGTAAGTTCCTGAGCATTGAAGTGGTGAAGGAGGAGAGAGCAAAATCTATTCTTTAGAAAGATAAGTAAAGAAAAAAACGCTCACCTGTGGGGACTGGATATTTTTTCCCTTGTATCTAATAATAGAACAAGGCTTGAGGAGTCTAAACACACTTAATACAAGAAAAAAATTCAACATTGCTGGATTTTTTGTTTCAGCGAAAGAATTGGAAATAATGGTTTTAGAGCAACCATGTCTCTTAAATTAGTATAGTAGTGGAAGTTGCTTCCTAAATGCTTTGAATGTAATTGAAACAGTTTCCAAGTTGAAGCTAGCTATGTTCCACTGTAGGAGAAAAAAAATAGAAATAGTTGCCTGACCATTCCAAATCTCTCTGGACAGAAAAAGCAATTGAACACTTCATGAATGTTTTTCAGAAACTCGACTGCTTTACATTTGTGTGTATATGATATTTATATGCATGTGCATAGACTCTTGGGTTTTTAGCAGCCATTAGTGTGCTTCCAGGAGATGAGATCTCAGATAGTAATCTCAATTATTGATTTAAAAAGAAATGGTTTGAGTGAAGCTCAATACCCATAACAAATGTAAATGTTTTGGTCTTTAAACATGTTGTTCTTACAATACCTGTTCTTTGTACTCTGCTTTTTTCCAATCAGAAAAGGTCCTTCTGGAGTCTAAGAGAATACACAGTTCTAGCAGTCCACCATGACCCAGAGACATAACCTCCTGTGCTCAGATACATTTGTAGTTCTTGTACCAACTGTGAAGATGTTGGCAAGCTTAAGTAAAAAATAGTTACCTTACTTTAGCAAAAAAGAATGCTAAAAAGCAAAACCCAACAAAACCCTCCCACAACTTAAAACATCACCTCTTTACTACTGTTGATTAGGACGGAATAATGTTTCTTTGTAGATGTATATACAGGTCTAAAAAAAAATTATATTTTTCCCCTTACACCTGACCTGTTCAGTCAGGAACTTGATACACCATGGCAGGTTAGTGTTAGGTGTCATTTATAAGCATTGTCTGGTGCTGTGCCCTGTTCTAAAACTTGAAGGATTTTCTTTACTGCAGTGTGTAGATTCTTCTAATAGAAGTTTTGTCTGTTGAACACCTTCCCCTAGAAGGATGAGATCTGTTCAGGGCCTGTGTAGAAAAGACGTGCATAGATTCAAACAGCTCTGTTTTATGACACCTTATGAGCCTTGTAGTGCATTTGCTCCAGTCATAATTGCCTGGAGTTGATCACTGCAAACAGACGGTACTGGGCAAAGAAGCCCTTTGATCCATGTTTACTGCCAAGGCTGATAAAGCTGACATCTCCCTCTGTGGCTCAGAAGCTTCTGCAGTCAGACAGCTCAAGTGTGTAACTGTTATGATTTGTGTACTCCTGCATTATTCTTCAGTGCTGAGAAATGTGTGTGTGATATTTCCCTAGCATATGAAGAGCCATCGTCTACCTGTAATGATGAGCAGTGCCATGACTTTGTTTTACATCAGCAAAGAATGATGCCAAATTTCCTCCTTATTCAGTGGAAGCTGACAGCTAATCTACATTTTAATGAATATCCTTGAAGTGCCCTGGGCATGCCAGCAGATGGGTTGTATGCTTCAGCCTACTGAATCATGAATAGGAAGTGTCCTACAAGATGACTTGTGAGATTGGGGTCAACCTCTCTATTCTAAAGGTCAATAGGAAATGTCAGTATTAGGTAGAGCCCCACTTGCACATATTCCACATTTTCTGCTTTTACCACTTTATTTCCACACAGTGTTTTGTTCTGGCTGCAAGACAGCTTCCATACATGAGAACAAAATCCTTGTTCTCAGACTTCTGAGTGTTCAGCTTAAGTCAGGTCGATTAGTAATCCATAGATTCTTCCATCTCATGATATGCATGCTGGATGACTCTTTGGATTAGGAGTTAGCTGTTTAGTTCCCATTTATGGAGACGGGTGGCTAATAGGTGTGGTTTTGCATTAGTCCAGGTGCCATGCATTATTTGTTTGATGTGTACATACAGCTTGTACAGTTCATATGCCCTAGTGTGAAATTTAATACAGGCAGTGTGTTTTAGGGAAAATGAGTTCCGGTGACCTCTCTCCTTGAATACACAATAATTTTGCCTGAAAATAGGTTCCTATTGCACTTCCCTTTCCTGTCCTTCGTTCCTGAAAAAGTAGATCAAATAAATAGACTGGAACTGAAAAAGACGTTTAGGCTGTGGAATTGATTGAAATATGCATTAGGTAACTCATAATAGTATCCAGAATAATGGGAAATGATAGCAACAGGAGAGAGAAAACCTATGATCTTGTGATCAAGACAAAAAGAGAAGGGTCTTGAGAGATAAATACACTAAAATTTTCTTGTAGCTTTAAATGACAAGGGGCAAGGTAGCTAGGTTCCTCTGCTTTTTTTCTCCCTAAGGAAAGAACTGTCTCCTGCACAGAAAATGAGGAAGGAGATGCCAGTAGAAGTGGTGACCTGAGAGGACAGAAATGGGCTTAGGAATGGATATGGTGATGGAGAGACCCAAAGGTCTTGGCTATGCCAGGTGTAAATGGCAGGACAGGAGGGATGCAGATGTGAGGTTCTAGATTAGCTCTGGCGAGGGAGTTGAGGAGAGCAGAACTATTGAGTGCCAGAGGCATGGTGATGACAAAATGGGGAGAATCGAGGTGTTAGGACAGTTGTTGTCAGAATAAACTTACAGCAGGACCTAGTGTGAATTACAGATAGACAGGAGAACAAGGATTTTTTTCCAGAGCCTCAAGAAGAATCCTGTACTATCTGCCATCTGTGAAGCTGTTTGACTTAATTAAATGCAGAAGTGATGCATTTGCAGGCCAGAGATGTTCCAGTTCAGGTTGTAAAAGGCAATTTACTGTTTTAAGAAGAGGTATTAAGAAAGAATCACATCATTTTTTATGTTTGAGGAAGTTCAATATTTAAATCAGTCAAGTGCTTGCAAGCTATGAAGAATTTCAAAGGAATGGAAGAAAAGACTGGATTAAAAATGTATTGAAAATGCTTATCAAACATGAAAAGTACATACCAGGTTGACATTCTTTAAGAGTTTACCTTTCTGCTTCTTTTGTAATCATTGCACTCTAAATTTACTCATTACAAAACTAGACTGAAAATATTTTGAAAGTAAATAGTATCTAGTTTCTACCTAGGTCCTTCTTTAGGATATGAGTGTAGAAACATTAATGAATGAAACTAGCACAGGAAATTTCCAGCACTGATTTTTTAACAAAAATGCAAATGTATGGTGCCCACCCTACTCCATCTACTTGTAGTAGGTCCATAGGATTCAGGGCCTTTCATTATTGGTTTTTTCTATGAGAATTTTCAACTTTGTAGCATTGGTGGTTTATATTATGGTTTGCTAATTAGCTACTTGATGCTTACATGCTGTTTTGAGAAGTTTTATTATAAGTGAGATCTTCCTCTTGGGTACTTTCCTACCAAAGCCTGTCTTCTCAGCTTGATGGCAGACAGGTAATCATAGCTTGCCACTTTCTTCCTGCTGTTTTCTGGCTGATGCTCCTATCAGATCCTCATCTGCTTTGTGATACCATAACTTTTCTCTGCTAGTTCTTCCTGGATACTGTGTTTCCTCGCTAACTTTGACAGAAAACGTCAAAGCAATTGCATGGCAAGAAACTGTCATGCAATAAAGTTTTTTCAGTGCTCAAGAAAAAACAAGAAACTTCATAGGACTGTGTTGAACATACATTATTAGTGGGATATTTCTGTTGAATATTCAAAATTGTTACCAAGTTGGTATCAGGATTTTTGAAAGTTTGAGTTTGTGTGTGCTACAATTTGTATGTTGTGCCATTTGTGTGAATCGAAGGACAAGGTTGCTTTCTCTTTGAATTACAAGTGAATTATGCAAGATAAATGCAATGTAGCAATCACTATTCTGAGTATTCCTTAGGCTTTGGTAAGACTCCAGGCACATTTATTGTATGATTTAGGTTACTTTGTGTCTATCCATAGGTAGAACCTTCTTTTCTGGAGAGCCTGAGTTCATAATGAGTTTGGAAGTAACAGAGCAGTTATTTTTAATAATGGCACTGACACTGTAATTTTGATGTGTAAGTACATTTTGGAGAGCTGGTGCTCAGGTTATCATGGTATCTCACAATGTGAACTTGTATCAAATACTGTCAAAGATACTTTGAAAGTCTTACCTGGCTTGCTGGGAACAGTGATGTTTACAATTAGCCTTTTGACTGCTTTGGTTCTCTTTTTTTTTTTTTTTTAAGGGAGTAATTAATTAGTCATTGTTACAATAACTTTTTATATTTCAACTTTTCCTGGCTGCTCTATTCCAGGCATCCTAAAGGAGGATCGTTCATCCGGCCAAACAAGGCAAATTTTGGAGTAGATTTTCTTACTGCAGTAAAGGATCGGTACGGACTGAATGATAAGCAAGATGTTCAGTATGGGACAGGGAGTACAGTAGTATTTGGAACGAAGACTGTGGAATTTGTTGGCATGGACTCTGTTGCAGAACAGCAAAGGCAAGTCTAATATATGAAAATCTAAGGTACATTATTAGTGATTGATTAGTCAAGTAGTATTTCAACTGTAAGGAAGTGACTGCTGTGCATATAAAATTGTTACGTGTCTAAAAGCAAGCCAGACTGCACTATGGTGGAAGAGACAAGAAATCTTCCAATTGTGGCTTCGTAATTCACATGTTTTACAAATAGGAACTGGGATTATGTCATGTTTGAGTGCTCACAATCCTCATTCTGGTTTCATAAAGTAGCAGGTGATGATATCTGGTGAGAAATGAGAGATAAATTATCATGACATTGGCAGTCATCATACACATGCATGGTCTTTTTTAAATAGATGTATGTTAATGTTTTCTTAATATTGTACAGTTTTTAAAATCTTTTTTTACTCATATCACTAATGACTTTGTAACCAAGAGAGGAAAAGCAGAAAGCCACTGTACTGCTACTGAAGAAGTTTTTCAATCAGTTCATGTCATGTTCATGTACCTGGAAGGGTAAGAAAGGAACTAACTTAATGATGTGTAATAAATTGCAGTTCTAATGGCCTCCAGCGGTAGAGGCATATTATTTCAGTAGGTGGCAGTCTCCTTCTGAGCTGATATTCCACAACTGTTCTTGTCTCCCAGAACATACTAAGCAGTCAAAAATACTTTTGATAAGTGATGCAAAGCACGCCCAAATAACTCTGAACCTCTTGCACAAAGTGTTGCAAGAAACCTTTTTAACTTGGAACCTCTTGCACAAAGTGTCGCAAGAAACCTTTTTAACTTAGAACCTCTAATTAAATTCCAATAAAACTATATTTACTCTGTTTTATCATTCTTTATTTCAGTTGGATGAGGGTTTTTTGGTGGGGTGTAGGAACTGTGGTTCAACCAGACTTAATTCGTAGTAGTGATGTAAAGGCAAAAAATAGAGGTGTACCTGTTTTCGAGTGCGAACGACACTGCAGTGTAGTAATCTGCACATTGCTCATTCCAAAGGAGAGATATACGTGAAAAGGATGTTATGTAGTTGTGACAGCCAGGCATTTACGTAACATGCTTATTTCTGTTTGAAGATTACTTAACAAAATGTTCTTTCTCATGTAGACAACTGAACAAACTGGTGGATATCTCGGTGCGTGAGTGTGCAGTGAGCCACGCTGGTCAGGAAGAGGAAATCAGCAGAACGTGTGCCAGTATCCTTTTCTGCTACATTGCATGATACCACAAATAAAGTACATACTTTAGCATTCCAAGTGTTCACTTCAATGAATGATACTTGTATCCTTTTATTAAAAAAAAAAAAAAAAATTAAACTGAAGTTTATATTTAGAAGTTTAGTGCAATGTTAAGAAGTTAAAAAGCCAGGCACCCACAGTTTTTGAGAGGAAATGCAAATTGTGGATAAAAATAGAAGTATAGTCATAGGTTGCTACTGTGACTGCAGTTTCAGAAGACTCCAGCAGTGGGTTTTTTAAAAATTCCCTAGAATAGATAACCCTGTAGAAGTAGAACTGTTACGTTCTGTAGACACCAGAGGTTTCCAATGTATAACAAATAGTGTGTTTAGTACACTGTATGTAGTGGCAATGTTACAAAACTACAAAGCAGTTATTCTTTGTTAATTTATAAGGCCTTGAAAGAGTTCCTGTCAGAAATTAATCCATTTGAGGATTTGTATAGTTAAGCTCTTTTATAAAACTGTAAGTCAGTTCTATATCACAAATCAAAATAAAATTTGCTGTAACTGAGCAGTAACATCCCTTAGTGTAATCTATTTCTTTTTGATTCAAAACCAAACCCTAATTCTAATTCTGAAAAAAAGAAATTCAGTTTTGAGATAAATTTCTTTTTCTTAACAAGAAATTTCAGATATGAGGCATATAAACCTATCAAAAAATCTGATATCATCTTGGGATACAGTAATAGCTATTGCTTCTCAAGTTCAAAATCTGGAAACACTTAATGTCAGGTATAAATATTCATATTTGGGTTTCTCTTCCTTTGGGGTAGGGACAAAACCCAGGAGGCTCAGGGTTCAGCTTTCTAAATGTAACTGGATACAAGAAGGCTCATTCTAATGGGAGCTGAGTTTTTAAACACTTCTTTTGGATTTTTAAATCTTGTTCTTTAGCAACTCCTGTGTGGGCTATATTTTTCTGACATCCATATTCAAGGAAAGACTAGAACCCTAGGAGTTCAGCTTCTCTGTAAAATTAAGTTCTGGAGAACATTTTCTTCCAAGTTTTAAGCCTTTATCTTTGTGTTTTATTTTTGTTGATACATTCTGACTGCTCAGGCAGGTCTGTGTTTAGGAGCCCACTTTTGTTTAACCAACTGTGTCTTGACACTAAACTTAATTATCCATAATGTTTTAACCAAACCTTAATTATCCCAAAACCTAGTCTATTTCTGTCCTAAAATGATGCTGATAAGAAACTGATAACATCATGGTGACAGATCTTGGGGAAAATCTCTTGTACAATGATGACACTGGAGAAGGAGGTTGTTGTTAAATAAAGCTCCAATTCTATCAAAACAAGACAGTTAAAAAATAATTTCAAAATAAAGAACATTTCTAGTACACACTTATAAACTGTAACTGGCACATGCCATGATAATTTTCTGGTGTGAAATATCACAGTGGATTAGGTAGCAGCTTAAATCACCAGGTTTTTTATTTATTCTTATCGTTAATGTGACAAAAATGTATTTTTAAAACAGTTGTAGGTGTTCAATTTTCATCAATATTTAGCACTGAACAGCTGTTTGCAACCTGGGTGCTATTTGTAAATCTATCTTTGCCTAGAGCATATAATAATTTATTGTTATCAGTGTGCATCAGAATACAGAGGATTTATTTCAATTCACCCAGAATATTTTTTTCAGTTTTTCATTGTTGAGAAGTGTTTTCTAGACTGAAGGGTTTTTAGAAGTTATTTGTGAAAAAAAATGGAAAACCAAATGAGATTGATGATGGAATCTGATGCTTACAACTACAAACTGACATAGTCTGAATCCGTTTTTTATTGTTTTGATCTTCTGTTTGCTTTAAAAAATAAAGAAGGTAAATCTGTTACTGATTTTCTTTTTGTGCATGGAATGTTGGAAGAAGAATAAAAGAGATTACCCATCCACCAGCTCTCTATGTGGAAATTTTACCCATAAATATGTAACTATAAACTACATTGACAGATTTTTATGAGAATATGCAGGTAGATTAGGCCTTAGGAAAAAAATAAAAGCTTCTCTTTCCAGGTGAATAATGAAAACTGATTTAAAGACTGCAGATTTGAGAATCTTTATCTTTTCTTCTTTGTAGTGATACTTAACTACTGAGAGTGGATTTTACATACTTTTGTTTTACTGGAGTCTGGATAGTCATGTAGGCTCTTCATTTTCAGTCAACACTAAGGAGTTTATGCCCAAGCTCTGGCTTTGTTTCATTTAATATTAATGAAAATCATTCTTTTCATGTTCAAAACTTAGTGAAAGAGAAAGAAGCCACATATTAATAAATATGCATTCTTGAATAAATATGCATTCCTGAAGCAGGGAAGTAAATTAAGAAAGAGTGTTTGAATATAACTAGAAATATTTTGTTATATTTTTAAATATGTGACATCTTGTCAGTGATTTTAATTTTTTGGGGGGGGGGGGGTGTAAATTTTTTTTCTTTAATATGTAATTCCAAACTAATGACTTAGATAAAAGTGATTATTCATTATGCAAAGAATTATTTCTTTTTACACAGTGAAAACAAAATGAGATTTCCATCTGCATCAACTTTTATATCCAGAGCATTTTCAAAGCTGAAGATTCTGGCACTTAATCAAACTGGAATAACATGGACAGAGGTAATAACCTTTCTGATTTTTAAAAAAATTTAATTTCATGAAGTTTCTGAGGCAAGGAAAGCACAATAAACATTTGTGCACTATATTGTTCTTCTGAACTCAAATCATCCTTTGAAAAGGTGCTGTGGGGTAACTGTATTAGTTGCATATTAACTAATGTACTTCCTACATAATGAAGGAAGTAATACTGGCATAGGAGTCTAATAAGAAACATTTTACTTCATCTACATCTGTAAATTGCTAAACCAAAATAAAGCAGTTGGAGTATAATACAGCTTTGTGTCCCCAAATTTGTCTAAGTGAAAACTTTTCAGTTCCTTGTAGCTATTGAAGATTTACCTGTACTCTTATGCATGCAATAGAACAAATGCAAATGGAAAGAAAATACTTCCTTACGATGAGAAATTCTTGTTTTGGCATCACTTTGCATCAGCAGGAGACTGGAGTAGTATCTTGGACTGTACTGATGGTTCTTGAACTACATGATGCCTGGTCACTGGCAGCACTGAGCAGAGGAAAAACAGAGTTCTGACTTGTTTCAGGCACTGAAACACGTGCACATTTAAATGACTCTCCCCTGCTCTGATGTCTTATTAGCAATGCAGTCCTGTTGTCAACTATTTTTAGCAGTGGGCCTTTTTTCAGAGATGGGGCTTAGGAAGTGCATCTCAGCAGTGTCACGTTACTTATAATGGCTTCTAAATTCCAGACTATTATTTGGATTTCTGAGGGTCAGATTTTATAGTACTGCATTGTAAAATCGCATGACTTTTCAGATTTTGGCTGCCAGCTGCTATCCAGTAAAAGAGCACTTAAAAAAACTGGGGCTTGAGTAGAAAGAAGCTTCTTCATTCTCTTGTCTTGCAGCAGGGCTAGAGGAAGGTCACTGCTGTGTTTTTGTTTAGTGTCCATTCACTGTGCTCTTAAAACTGCCTGTGGGATTTATGGCAGGACAGTTGATAATCCTTCCATAGTAGCAGCAATATGAATGGTGAAGGGAGTGGAAGAATTAAGTGGCTACAAACACTTTAAATGTCATCTAGTGCTCATCAGAGTAAATCTGTGCATTGTGGTGTTTAAAATGTTGGCACCTGCCAGCAGCTGTCCACCATCCCTCCATGGGGTGACCGAAAGCCTGCTTGGAGCCATGGCTGCAGGCAGATTAGAGTTCTCCAGGGGTAACTAAACTGCAGTGAGAAAGCCCCAGCTTAGAGCAATTTAAAATGATGCAGCTTTTGCATTTGTTTTTGAAACTCTGCTTTAGCTGATGATTCGTCATTGGCCATAAAGACATCTTTGGTTCCAAAATCTGTTTTATAAATTTGTTCTAATTCATTCCCTGTAAGTTGGGAGACATAAGCCTGTGCTTGAAAGTGGTGTTCTGAGGCAGCCAAACAAACGGGGAAAAATAAAGGGATATACCTGATGTTAGTACTCTGGGAACAAACCACTTGAAAAAGTCACTGCTTAAGCTCTGAGGGGAATTACTTGAGAAGTCAACTTTTAAATAGAAAATAATAATAATAATATAATATAAATATAATATAAAATAATAATAATCCAAGCAAGTGAGAAATACACTGATTGTCAATGGGAATATAAGCAAAATCCGTAGGAATATTTTAGTTAAAATTAAAACAATTTAATGGTGAACAGCATTTCAAAATGACTTGCTGCTATATGTAAGAATATATGCATTGGGATAGTTGTACTTGGATTTTTTTTTAATTTGTTCCTCTGTTTTGAAGTATTTTTCACAGGAGAGGGACATACTTAACTGTTATGCAATAATATAAAGCTCCACATTCACATGCCTTGAGCATCAGTTTTCCAAAAGAATTCTTTCATTGGTATATTATTTGCATAAATCTAAATACTTCTGAGATTATTAGTATATCAGTAAAAGAGCTTATTACTGTGTAATTGTTGATTAATTGTTCAAAACATAACATATAACTTTCAGGGGGGAAAATGTCCTGTAAAATAACTTAAAGTTAGCAGCCATTGACTTAGAAATTGAATTAATGCATTTGAGTGTAATTAATTCATATTTATGGCTCCAAACCCTTTTTTTCTTATTCAACATTTAAATCATAATGTTATATTTGTCATTCTGTTTTCAAACTAAGATTTTATATTTATAATATAATCTACTATTATACAGGGTAAAAGAAAAATCTGGGTTAGAGCAGAAGTGCAGGATCTTGCTTCTGACACTAGCAAGTAGCAGCAGGTAGTTGGGAAAAATTCTAGGCAAAGGGTAAGCACATGGTAAGAGCTTCTTAGAAAGTAATCTGGAATTGTGTGGCTTTGTGAGCTCAAGAGTATATACCTCTATTGAATTAGTATTTGTGGATTTTTTGTTTCTAACTGTATTAAGAACCCATTTGAAAACTTTGCTATACGTATCGTTTAACATCAATTTAACCTTTTTTGGGTTCTGATATTGCTGCCTGATAATTTCATTTAGTAAGTCCCAATGTTTTATATGAAAGTAACTGAGAACAGCTATTCTCTGTTTCATGGCTTTAATTCTTGTTTAGCTTCTTTGTGCCTTTCCCAAGCATATTCTTTGCTTTCTGGGATAAACAGACTAAAAATACAGGAACATAATGGACTTAAATGGTGACAACTGTTTCTTGTTCTCATCTTCATTTCTTTTGCAATAGCTCTTGCATTTCCATTCTTCTGTTTTTAAATATCAGTGGCTACTCCTCTGGCTATTTGTTACCTCCTTATCCACAATGAGGCCCCAGTCTTTCCTGAAGGCTGATTCAGTGTCAGATCTGTGAACTTTTGTTTCTGTGGAAGCTGTTTTAAGCAGTAGCTGAAAACTTGGCAATTTGAGTTTCTTAGAATTGTGCTGTTGTGACCCATCATTTGGCAATCTTTTTGTCATTTGGTCAGCCTATGAAAAAGTCTTCAGATACTTCAGTTTTGTGCAGTTTTTCTATTCCATCCATCCATCCCAATGCAGGGCTATTGTGAGGGAATCACTGAACATGCACCTCATTTCTCTTACTCTGCAGGTTTCTTGTCATGCTTCTTCATCACCAGTGGATAATTATTTTGGTCTGTCTTGTTGACACGGGGAAACACTATCACATTAACGAGATGAAATACTGGTGTCTCCTGCTCTTGCTTTGGAACAGGAAAAGCTGTTATATCTGAGTCTTTGTGTGCTACAAAAATGGCAGCAGGTTGATGTTTCATATTTTTGGGTATGAAGCAGTTGAGCTCCAAATCATAGGCTGCCTCTTGAGGAGATCTCAGTGTTTCCCCTTGGCCTCGGGTCTGCTATGAGTCAGTTTTGTAGACCTGCAGCTGGATGGATTCGGGCAGCTGTAACGGAGAGAATGGTGCCGAGGAGAGGCGATGTTTAGAGGAGAAGAGATCAGCTATGCACAAAACCCATTGAATTGGACTGTCCAGATCTCTGAACTCCACTGCTTGTGGCCTTTGTAACCTACTGTAAAAACAAGCTTTAGGTGACTGTGCTGTGCATCTGTCTGTCTGTGTTCTTGTATCTCAAAAACTTTGAATCCCCTGGTCAGTTACAGTCACATTTTGGAAAGAGTTGGGGGCTCAAAAATAATTTATTATCTACTAATTCCCTTAAAACAGGAATGTGGATGGATGAAAGAGCCCCTGTAAGTTTCCCAACCAAAGAAGGAGTAGCAGGATGAGCTCACACTTAATTTGACTCTGGAGAATACACACCAGAAAAAAAACATAGTGAAAAGAATAATTTGCCACCTACAGGCACAAATTTGTAGAAAAGCAGTCAGTTCCAGTGCTTATGGAACTCCATGTGCTAGAACTGCACAATTTTTAACCCTTTCACAATTGCAGAACTATTTTATGCCAGCATTTTATATAATTTTGTAGTAAGTGTTTATTTTTTAAAGTTTTATTACCTCCTGTAAATGTTGGCAAAGAAAAACCTGTGTAAAGTAAAATAATGTATTTTATGAAATTTCAGGGCGTAAGAGCTAAAACAAAAGTATTTGTTCACTTTGCAGCTCTTTTTGAATTAATTTATTTTCTTTAGAGAATTTGAAACCTCAGGATATGTTGAATTAATGCAATTCTTGCCTTTCAGCCAAGGTTTATTTATTAGGGTTTATGGGCTGGCACAGTCCCATGACAGAGAAGGCTTCAAGCTCTGATAAATTAAGATGCTCAAAAATAATCTGTCAGACCTGATGAGATGTGTGTGTTAGCTGGTTCTGGAACTTCTGCACATCCATAGAGTTTGTACAGCCATATCCTTACCTCATTAAAGGGAAAACCTGGTTCCTCCAACTCACTGAATAAATTAACTCAGTTTCCAGGTCACACGGTCTCAGATGCGAGGGTGGCCTCAAGCCTGGGCCTGAGTCCTGCGACTGCAGAACCCCTTTGATGTCATCTGTGCTGGTAGATCCAGGCACAGGAGAGCCATCTGGAAGAAGGGGAAGACTAGGAAATCTTTAATAATTGTTCCTCTGGTTTTGGGAGCTACAGCTTGTTCTGAACACATTCAGAGCAAATTTGTGTCAAGTATAATTTCTGAAATTTTTTTTCCCATCTTTTGTTATATTAAATAAAGTTTTGCCCTTAGGTTCTTCTTTGTGCTCAAGGATGGCCAGTACTTGAAGAGCTGTACCTTTCTTCTAATAATATTACAGTTTTGGAAAGGTGAGTAACATAAGTCAGTCAGCTGTTAGCCACTGATGTACCATGAAATTACATAGTACATAAAGTTACAATCCTGTAACATTTACATCACCACAACAATAATTGATGCAAACTTCGTGTGATGTACTTCAGAACATTTATAAATGTGCACAATTGTGTGCATGCAATTATATACTTAGGAAAATAGTGTTGGCCAATAACTTTAAATATTCTGTGTTTGTTTTTTTTTCCCAATGTATCAGGCCTGATACTGTCCTGCAGACCCTGAAGTTGTTAGACCTTTCAGACAACCAGTTACTGGATGGAAATCAGCTGCATCTAATAGCACAGCTCCCCAGGTAGCTGTAAACAAATTTGCTGGAAATTCTTTGTCCTGGATATTCATCTCCATAGTCCTTGTTGGCTGAAATATGATAGTATTGATGTTGCATGAAAGATTCATGAGATCTTGAAGCAGAGGCATTTTGCCCTCTTGAGGAGAGTAACTGCATTATTTAGTTGAGCTATTTTAATATAATCTTACTTCAGTTGTACAATAACACATTCTTAAGCTGTGTGTTATTAGGTTTTCATTATACACTCATGAAATGAATGTGATTTACCACATTTTGCTAATTTGCAGAATTATGATCTTCCACTGTGCACCAAAATAGCTGCCATGATTTTCAATAGCCACAAGCTATTTAAAAAAAAATAATCTGGAAAATCACACATTTTAAATCCAGGAGTCATTCTAAAAGCTTGACATTGTTGCACCTACTCACTGAAAATTTGATTCCCTGAACACTGCTGAAGTCTGGGTACTGTCTCTGAGGCTGCTTTTCATTTGTCAGTGATGCTGCACCACATCAAAAGTTGCAGATCTTTATTAAGAAAAGAAAAAAAAGTCAGGTTGTATTTCTTTGTAAAAAACTTCCTGTGCTACATACAGTGATCATTGTATCTATTAAATTTCAGATTAGAACAGCTAATACTTAGAAACACTGGGATATCTTCTATACACTTTCCTGATGCTGGATTTGGTATGTAAAAGAAGTAATTTATTTATAGTTTTAAAATTCTGTTTATTTAAAGTTTTCACTGTTTGCTTGTTACTCTTTTCCTAGGATGTAAGACTAAAATGTTTCCTTCGCTAAAACGCCTTGCAATAAATGACAATAAAATCTCACAGGTAGGTTAGATTGTGATGGTTTCACATTTTGTAAATAAATGTATCTTTGTTTAAGAGTAACTTGAAGTTTGCTTTTTTAAACTTTCTTTGATAGTATGTGTAAGATTCTGAGATAACTATTGAACACTTTGATTAACACAGAGACATAATTTAAAAATATAAAAACATTTCTTAATGTGTCAGTTAAACGCATTCATGTTATGGCAGCTACTCATATTCCCTGCTGCTTCATAATTCCTCTCACAGAATTCTGATGATCTAAAATTCTGACTAATTCCTTGTTTTGGTTTGGGTTTTAATTAAATGTAGTGCAGTTCTTTCCTTAGCTAAATGAACAGGATCCAAGTACTTGGTTCTGATGATCAAAAGAATTTTTCCAGTCATATTTGTTGTACGGGAAAAGTCAGTGTTACCAGGTATTGTTCTGAAATGAAGTTATGTTTTATATTTCCTCAAAAGACTCTTCCCTTCCTTTTCAGTGGTCATCTATCAATGAGCTTGATAAACTGCCAAGTTTGCGGGCACTGCAGTGTAACAACAACCCCTTCATGGACACAGAGAAGAACCCAGAGACCCTGATACAGCTCATTATTGCCAAGATAAGTCAGTTGGAGGTTTTGAACAACTGTGAGGTATGTGATACTTCAACAAATTGCATGAGTCTGGCAAAAACATTAAATCACTGCCTGAGGGATTGCTTTCAGTTTCTTTTAAGATTACTGATTGTTTGGGTGCAGGAAAAGTGAACTCGTCCATGCCCTTGTCAGTAGGGCAGTCTGTAGGGCTCCAAGACTGAGCTCTCTTTGTGAGCATGGCTAACTCAGTGGGGACTTGGACAAGACGGGTCAATGGTGGTTTTTTCTCAGTGCCTGAGGTGTGTTTAAGTTGCAGGACTGTTAAGAAAAACCATACTCTTTAAAAAAAAAGAAAAAATAGAAAAAGCATAGTCTGATCTGTTTCAGTGACAGCAATACCAACATTTGCCTTCTGCAATAGGAAGGTATCATTATCCAAACCAAATCAAACTTTCAGCAAATGTTTATCATAAAGGAGAGCAGAAGAAGCATCTGATCCATTGCTACAAAAAACATCCTTGCATCATCATATACAGCAAAATCTTTGCTTAGATATTCATTTATGGCTCAGCAGGTACACAGACATAGGGGCTGTAAGACTCTTAATGGCTCTAAAATGTACTGAATATATGGATCAGTCAGCATTTGGAGACATGGTTTTTAAGATTCTTGGTAGCATTAAAACATACTGAACACCAAATAAGACCAAGGAGTCAGTGTCATTGATGAGATTTTGTTCTCTGGGAAGTTACCTAATTATATTCTGTGCTGCTCCTGTGTCAGTACAGATCCTTCCTGCTGAAAGAAGAGGAGCAGAGCTTGATTATCGCAAAATATTTGGAAAGGACTGGTTAGAAGCTGGTGGACATTGGAACCCAGAGAAAAACAAACCAAGTGAAGAATTTCTTGCTGCCCATCCCAGATACCCAGCACTTTGTCTCAGTAAGTACAAGTACATTACAATAGCATTTCCTCACTTCTGGCATTGTGGCAGCATAGGTTTGGTCTGTTTTCCATTTCTCTTCCCCTTGGTCATTTTCCCATGTGCTTCTAGAGCCTTAGGAAAGCCCATCCACTGGCAGGCCTGTGTGCCAGTGGGCTTTTGCTCCTGTGGGGCAGCTGCCCAATACTGCACCCTTTGAGGCACTGCTGCCTCAGGAACTCAGGCTCCCTGCCTCAGAGATCCCAGCACCTGTGGGCATCTGCCCCACCACTACTGCTGGGCAGGCAGTAGCTCTCTCAGCAGTGGGAATGTTAAGCAGCACCCCCATGTCCTGAGTGCTGCAGCAGCTGAACAAGGCTCGTATCTGTGGCACCGCGTGGTGCCGAGGGAAATCCTGCCTGATCCTACACCACAGTGCTCTTTGAAGGGTTCTACATGCACTTCTCTTCCAACAGAATATGGAGCACCTGAAGAAGGAGAACTGAAGGGACAACAGCCTTTGACTCTGAAAAATCAGCTCCTGAGTAAGAGGCCAGAAATGGTCAAAATTGTTCCTTCTGCATTTAGAATATTCTATGAGCTTAGTGTCCCGTTGGTGTATATGGCTATATGGAGAACAAAATGTTCAGAAGTTCCAGCTTGTTATTCTTTCCTGAACTGTATCAGTGAGTTTGACTGGAACCCTGATTCTGTGTACTCTCTCTCATGTTCCCCCTCAACCCAAGCCAAATGATTTTCTCAACTGAGATTTAATGGAGAACAAAGGTAATTGATACTCCATTCTGACAATGTGAATGACTTCCTTACAGAAGACATCCTGGGTTTTAATCTCAACAGCTGCACTGTCTTCTGATATTATCTTTTTTATAACTTCTTAACTTTAGGACAGACAAGAAAAATATGGGTAGCTTTGGTATTTGGGGCTGTGTACATATTTAATCCAGGTTACATCCTGGACTTGCAAATTCATGTAGCTGTGTTTCCCAGTTGATAGAAGAAACTTTTTACTCCATGGGCAAAATAGTATTTTAAAGCATTACATTCTAATGCATTTAGGTGGAAGACGAAATAGAACAAGGACTCTTGTTGGCTAGACCTAATATAAACCTTATTTTAAGGAAAAGTCTTTTAATCTCTGTAAAATAATTAGGCTAATTATGTCCTTGAAAAGTCTTTGTATGGTGCTTTTGAGTGGACAAAAGCCTGTTTTAAACTGAATAAGCAATTTCCATTCCACTGCAGGTTATTTTTAAAAAATGAAACAGAAATTAAGCATTTTGAGGTGAATACTCCTTTTGATTGAAAAATACTATCTTTAAGCATTAGGAAGTCACTTCTACAGTAAGTTATAGATGAATAAAAACTTGGTTATTTTAATTTTTTAAAAAGTAATTTATTTTTCAGATAATGACTAAATGCTATCTTAACTGCTCAGATGCAGGCTACATCCTAATTTTTGAGAGAGCGGGCTGAGCTAAGGAAACAATTTGTAATAAAAACAGACTAGAAACCCTATGCCTCTGCCAGAAGAGGGCTTATTGTTCTTCCACTAATGCCTCACCCTTCTTCCTTAAGCTTTGACAATTAAGTGTCCTGAGAAACCCGAACAGAAGCCAGTGGAGAAAAAGCTACCAGGTAAGAAGTCTTGGCTTATGTTCAAGCAGTTGTTTCATAGCTCCTTTTCAAATAACTGTATTAAAGAATGGCAGCTGCCTCTGACCTTGCCAGCTCCTGAAAGTTTTTCCTTGATCATATAAAGAAATGACAAAGGCAGAAATTGTTTGAAAAAGTCATTATTTTTCTGGCCTTCATACTTACTTTCAGTCCAGCTTGAGGACTGAAATGTGATGCTTGTCTTATGACCTCTGCTGCTGGTTTCATGACTACTGGGTCTGAGGCAATTAAAGGCCAATTAATGGGGATGAAATCTGGTGGATGTGTTAACCAAGTAACCAGAATGTGAAGTCTTAAGAGGCAAGCGCACAGTGTGTAAATCTAGATACTGAGGTCTAGTATCTAATACATGAAGTTGGAAATCTAGTTATGACCTCTACCGAATTTGTCTTTTGCAGTTTTAGTGCCTGTAGTGAGACTAGAATGAACAAGACCACTCTAAATTAAGCTGATGTTTTGGAAAGATGTGTCAGAATGAAGTCTGAGAGAAAAGACATACTCAAGCTTTATTCTAAAATAAAAATCACATTTATTATCACAAGTTGCATAAAATCAGATAGATACAGCTTTTACAAAAATGTTTGATAGAAAAATATTTGTCTAAGTACAATGTGTGGTATTACAGGAATAACTCGCTATTGCTGTGCCTTTAGATAAAGCTTCAAAAGAAGTGAAAGTTCAACCAAAATACTGAGTTTATCTATTGCAAACATGGGTATCACCTCTGGAACAAACTACATCTACTCATTCAAGATCCATTACAAAAAATACCCCTTCCTATAACTGACTTTGTAATATAAACAGCTCTGCTGACAATGGGTTTGGGACTAATAACTCAATACCATTCCTAAGAATGTCACTAGTTCCACAGTGCCATTTGCTCACTTGAGCCGGGAAAGCCAATTCCTGGTAATGAAAACTGCAAGGAGCAGTTGCCAGATGCAAGCAGTCAGAACCTGGCTGGTGTGTGTCCCAAAGGTCACTTGGTTTAGCATGTAGAAATACAAGCTCAAAAAAGGTAAATTATGAAGCCATAAGACTTTAATTTGGTGTATGGGATCAAAGCGCTTAAACTGTAGCAGCAGATCCTGCCCTATCCACCCCAGATTAAACCACTTTCCATTTGAGAGTAGCAGATATGGTTTCAGGTACCAAAGACATTATTGCAGTGTTAGAACTGAAGCAGCAATACAGCCTTTCACTGTTGCTGTAAGCAAGTAAAGTGAAACACTGGTAGTTTGCTACAGCTCAGTGGCAGCAGCATTCTTCTAATAACTTTTCTCTCTCTCCCCTCGACAGAGTCTATGACTATTCAGAAGGTCAAAGGACTCCTGTATCGCCTACTTAAAATTCCTGGCTCGGAACTGAAACTGTCCTACGAAAGTTCTAAAGTGAGTTAGAAATGGGTATTCAACAACAAAATATTTCATGCTGCTAAAGGTCAATAGCATGTTCAAAATACTGTCTAAAGAAATTCATTTCACTTGAAGAGGGCTGTCTTCATGCTGTAATTCAGGACCTAATTTCATTCCTGTAATATGACAGGTTCTCCCTGACTGCAACTGCCTGATACTTGGTTTACATGAAGGGATTTCAGTTTAAGTCTGATTTGGTTTTTTTTGCTCTCTTATTCTAGTTGGAAGGAAAAGAAGTTGAACTAGACAATGACTTAAAGCCTTTGCAGTTTTACTCAATAGAAAGTGGAGACTGTGTGTTGGTACGGTGGTAAGAAGGGACACTCTTGCTGGACTGAAGGAAAAGCTGACACAGGAACTGCAGAAGAGAGACAGACACACAGACAGCCTGTGCCTGAACACACATACAGGTGGAATATGAGTTTCACACGTGGCACCAGAGGGCTTTACAATTGTACTTTCAGCTCCTCAACTTGATCATCAGCCTCCATGAAAACATCTGCTCACTTGTCTTACTGGAGAGATACCAAACAGTGCTTAAATGCTTCAATTAAATAAAACTCAAGGTAACCCTTTTGCCAAGATTTTATACTGCCTTCCCCCAGCAACAGTGAGAATTTGTTTAACTGAAACGAGTACAGGGTTGAGTTGTGATCTCTTTGCTTACAAGACAAGATTAGTGCTGCACTGAGAGGCCACTTGCTCTTTGCTTTCACCTACAGCCAACAACTTTAGAGTGAACAAAACCCAGCAGAAATTTTACAAGTATCTACACAGCCTTAGATGATGAAGGTCAAAATCTGACAGACCTTTCTTCTACCCTACAGTGTTAACATACCACAGTACAAATAAATTCTCAGCACACTGCAAGGCATTGATATTTATTTTACAATCTTTAGCGGGCTGTTCCTCAATCTTATTTTACTTTCACTTGTGTAACCTCAGATTCATATCTAGTAACACAGTGAGCTCTCAGAAATCCTCCTAATCTGGCCAAGTTTGCAGTACTTGAAGATTTGGTATAAGCAAACTTAGATAAAAACAAAATCTAAAATGACAATGGTGTAAACAAACTAATCACAAATCCTAGCCCCTGTTGCTGTCCCTGTCCCTGCACAGATGAGGGCAACCCCTCAGACAGCACAGAACCTGCTGCAGCAAGACTTACCAGCTGCCCTGGTGCTGAGCACAACTCTCCCCAGGGGCCTGGTGTGGCCCTATACTGAGTCAAATCAGTAGTGCTTTAATTTACAAAAGACAGGCTAGTTGGCATTCTTATGTGCATTTATTAATTACAAGTAGGTCTTTGATTTTATATAAAAAAGATTTTTTTAATCTTGAACATTTTGGTTTTTATCAGATCAACATCTATACTATAGAAAATGAATAGTATCAGTCCACTTGTAATTATCAAAAGGGATGTGCAAATATTGTTATACTTTAGTTGAAACCCAACATTAAAAGGTACCTTAATATTTCTTATTGTTCCAGGAATGAATCCAAATGTACATTTTCCATGATCATTATACACTACCCTGTGTTCCAAGGCAAGTCCATCATCTTTCCTCACATCTACATGGATCTCCACATAGTTCCTTTAATCTCCAGAGCTCTCCCAGTTCCTGGGGAGAGTACTGGGGGGAAGATAGCATGCCACTCTCACATGTCTTCTCACACAACCACAGACCATCCTGTTAAGAGAGAGAACCATTTCAACAGCTTTTCTTAGAAAGAATTTAGTCTCCAACAATCTTCACTTCCAAGAATCAGGTGTTTATTTTTTCTAGCAATAAATATTGTACATAAAGGTCCCCAACTGATCTGCTAGACCTATTCAGAGAACCTGGGGGTAGGGATGGGGTCTGCAGGTGGTTTGTGGCAGTTTTGTGAGGTTTTTTTTAAATACATCTCTAAAAGATTTTTTCCTCTGGATTTTAATTCAATGGTTATTTCAATTTCTTTTTAAAGAAAACAACATTTCTCCTATTTTATGCTATGTGGAACAGCAGGTATGTCCTCCTTCTGTAAGATCAGATAACTCCTTCAGACTTACTTGATATCGCTTGGGTCCTACAGCTGCCATCCAGATGCCCATGCTCACATCTTCACCCTGAGATGACACATTAAAATAAAAAATACAGATATTAGCACCAAGAAAGCATGAAGTGTGACTGTGACCTGGAATAAGTTTTCTCATCTACCAGCAGTAAAGAATGATAACTACAAAAACCTACACCAGACTACTGCAGAGGTGTTAAAATAATCCTCCCAGCTTTCCCATGATAATACATCGTTCTTACAAAAACAGAGTACAAAAAACAAGATTACAGCTCCAGAGATTCTCAGTCCAAAACATCTGTGCTTTGACCTAGAACAGACACCAAGCACAGCAACCAGAAACATGGCAAAAGCCTGCATTAGCCAGGAGGACCCAACACTAAGGCTTGAGCAATGTTCTTTCCAACTCAGCCAGTACATGCTGCTCCCCAGACCAGTTTAACACAGAAAAACTGAACTAATCTTTATTACCTGGTATGTTTTTAATCTTTCAGAGTTGCTTGCCAGCCACTGCACAATGTCTTTGGAGATGACATAGCCAGACCCACAAGCAAAAGCTGGATATGCAGGACTTGGATACTCCAGTTCTTGCCATTTCCCAGTTCGATCAACTGCCCAATTTAGTCTGAAACTGAAGACCATGTTAGACATGAGATGTTTGTAGAGAGTCCTCTGTGGAACCTCTGAGCACTGCTAACAACTGAAGTAACGCTGGTAACAAACAAGATTGAGAGGAAGAAGTAGGTGATCCTAATTATAGTTCCTGGTCTTATTTCTCTAGGGCACACATCTAATTGAACACGAAGCTAAAATTGTAACTGTTGTTTGGTCTCAATCTTGGATAATAAGAGAAAGTTCTCAGAATAGAAACAAAAGCAACACTGACAGTCAGGTCTTCAGAATGTGCACCTTGCTGCTGGGTTTTGAACCAGGTAAGCAACCTTACCTATTTTGTAACAGGCACATCTGTGTCCTGCTAATTAACCCCTTTGGTTAATCAGCATGACACAATGTCAGTGCCTCCAGCAGGGATGCAGACAGCAATGTTATGCAACCCATTTTCCTGTTAAAAGTAGTGGCTGCTTAGAAGTCAGGAAGCAATATGTACCTTCTCTAAGCTGTTTTCTGAATGAAGCTTAACAAAGGAGATCTTCAAAGGCTGCCATCACTGAATTACAAAAAACCCTTGCTGGCAGTGGCGTTCTTTAAGGGAGGCTTTATTCACTACTAGAGGGCTGCAGGAAGCAGTCTCTGCACAGTCTCTCCACAGGCTCCCAGCGTGGCAGAGCTCACTGCTGCACCATGCAGCACTATGGATCCTGCCGAGTGAGGCACTGAGAAGCATCCTGCTTTTCCTGTTTGGGAACAAGCTGCTCTTGCACTCCCCTGGCCTCACAAATACTTCATGCTCTCTCAGCTAAGACATAACTGTGTCAATGCAGCAGGGTCTCCCCGTTTTACAAAGAGGTTCAGCACTGCTGATTTCAGTCATGAGCACAAGCAGCTGAAAGCTTCAGTGAGCTGCTAAGAATTGTCACCTCAGACAACAGCCCTGAAAGGGAGGAATTGCAGCTGAGTGGCAGATACGTTATCAGATTCTGCACATTCTCAGCTGAAGCTGACATGTTAAAGCACCAAGTAAATAGAAGTCTCATCTGATACCTGAATTCACATTAGACTCGGTATCTTCCACTCCACTGAATAAAAGAACGAAGGGTTCAGCCCCCTCCAGACTGAGAAGCATCTGCTTTGATAATCATTTTATACTTCCATAGTTATTTCAGCATTGTTCCCTACATGTCACACTTGCTTGACCTGAAGACTGTGATTATTAGAGAATTTACACTCAGAGATGTCACTCCTACAGATCTTTGAGATAATCTCAAGATAACCAACTATTTCACACACTTGACCACACACCTTATTAAATCACTTTATGAGTAAGCAACAGGCAGGACCAGATTTGTGAATCAAAGCAGCAAAGGCCTGTTTTTTTCAAAAAGCAGAGGGCAACAGGAAGGCACATTATGCTATATTGAATGCTACAGTAGCATAGTGTCTGCTATACTGGATGCCATACCAGAGCTGTAATGCATTCCATGGATGGAAGGGAAGATATGGGCTGTTTCGATCCCCCTGATTATTCACAAGTGTAACACAGGCTTGGAAAGTTCACTCGAAAATTTGTTAATCAGACCTACCATTTCAAACAGCAACAGAAATGGTTGCAGCAATGCCTGAAATTCACAGATGTTAAAATAAAGTGCAGACCATGACAGAAATTTTGTTTCTCCTGTTTACCCCACTTCCTCAAGCCCAACAGAAAAATCACAGTGACATCACAAAAAGTAGTATTTATAGTTCTGTAGTATGTACTTTCCTTTAAACTTCACTGTATTGCTGGAAAATTCTTATTTATATAAGTACCATGACAAAGATGTCTATAATGCATTTTAAAACCAGGTAAGATATTCAGCAAGTTTAACTCATTGTAAAGGCATACTCTGGAAAGTTATTGTAAAGGACTGATTTCTGTATTCTGAGATTCAAAGTTCTAACACATCCAGAAGTCCTGCTTTTTACAACTGGCTTCCCTAGGCATGAGAGGGGAACCCACATGAAAACAGACTTAAATCACTAAACTTAAAGATAACTTTAAAAAACTTACTTTCCCCACCAAATGTTTGGCCTGTCCAATTTTTTCTGCATTATCCTGTTAAAAACAGCTTCCAAATCAATGTAGCAGTCATCGTCCGTCTTCAGCAACAAGTCAAAACTCGTTGATTCAACTGTCCTGTAGCCAGAAAGAAAAGTGATGAGATGCTGAGCTGCACACCACAAACTATAGACAGCAGGCTCTGCAAGGGGTTTTTGGGACACGGGGAGAAGCAAGAGGGAAGGAATGTCTTTCCTACCCTTGACTTTTAAATGTTTTCTCTATCAACGAAGGCTGACTGCTTGTCCTTCAGAAAGGACATGTAGCTGTATCCTATGATGATGTTACAACATGGACTTGTATATGAGTGGAAGGAAACAAATTTGAAGTTTTGTTCTCCAGGACAGATGGTGGATTTACTAATGAAACCATCTTAGGCAGTATTGACCTCAGAAGGATATGGATCCCTGACGCTGATGGCAGCACAGCTGTTAAAAGCCCCTGGCTCCACGTCAGTAGCCTACTTTCAGGATGAGACAGTCAGCTCAAGGGCAATGAGAAGCTTGGAGGTGGTAAAAAACATTTGTGGAAACAACTCTGTACTTACTCTTTCTCTGTAAATGCACCCTTCAAATATGAAAAATGTTATCTTTACCTGTCTGAAAGAGTTGAATGTGACATGCATAAAATAACCAAAAAAAGCTTAAGATTCTAGGGATCATTGCTGAGTTGCTTACAAACGTCTTTAAGGGTAACATAACAAGAAAGGCATTTTTTAAAGCCTTTTATTAATAAATCTTGAAAAACTGCTAATCTGTAAGAAATTATCAAAAAGATCTATGTCTTGACATGAAAACCTCCTTTTAGAACTAAAAGCATGGTTCAGTTTTTCAGTTACATTCATAGCCATGAAATCTGTGAAGTAAGTGCATAATCTTGCAAGCAACTAAACTGAATTTTGGTTAAATTGCAACTGTCAGTTACATTTCTTACTCCACAGCAGCATCAATTAACTGAAACAGTTGTCTCAGAGTAATGGAAATCATTGCAAATTAGAGGTAGTAACTTACTAGATTCACCACAGACAGTGCATTACACTAAGAAAATTTCTTCCTGTCAACCTTCTGTCCCCCCTGTACACAAGCTTCCCCTCCTTCCCCTCCACTCAGCACTGGTGTGGCCACATCTAGACTGCAGTGTGCAGTCTTAGACTCCTCAGTACAAGAGGAACGTGGCCACACTGGGTGGAGAGTCCAGCAAAGGGCCATCAAGATGATTATGGGACTGGAGCATCTCTCCAATGAGGAAAGGTGAGAGAGCTGGGACTGGTCAGCCTGAAGATGAGAAGGCTCAGGGGGAGCTCATCGATGACACCTGAAGGGAAGAGTGTAAAGAGATGGAGCCAGGCTCTTTTCAGCGGTGTCCACTGACAGGACAGGAGGCAATGGCCACAAACTGAAACACTGAGTAAGTATACAAACTGGCTAAAAGCCATCCTTTAAATTACTAAAACTGCTAGTTTTCAGTTAGAGACAAATGAAAAGAAATTACAAGGAGGAATGAAAATTTTCACACCTGGACTCTTAGAGCACAAGCCTGTCTTGCCAGCTCATGCTGATTTGAGGCACCAAGGGTCAACATTCAAAAAACTACAGGCATTCCTGTTTTACTCACTACATGCACCCAAAATTGTGAGAGAGAAATACAACTAAATGAAGTAAATCACATAAGGCAAGTATTTCATGGAACCTATCAAATAACATAATCTGCTGGATCATCTTGCACTACAAACAGCACCACTCCTGGGAGAAAATAAGAAAATACTTCCCTTTCAACTTACCACCGGTAGAAGTTCAGCAGTTTGGAGGGAACATTTCTGTAAGTGTCAATCACATCTACAAAAACAATGTCATCATAGGTACTGCTTTCTTCCTTCAATAAAGCATCTTCTTTTTCAAGGTTTTTTATGTGACTTGTAAACCTTTCCGGGCGAGTATGGAGGCTTTTTAAAAGAGCATCACCTTCTGAAAGAAGCAGCACCCATTATTAAACACAGATGCATATTTACATACTATTTCACATTTCTCTTGGATCATACAGGGCACATTGACAAAATTAATCTGAAGAAGCATTCAAATTAATGGGGTTATGAAAATCCTGCAATTAATTTTAAAATTTCTACAAAATGGTAAAAGCTGCAGAACAACAAAGAAATATATTTTCATGTAAGGTCTGACACTAAATGTTTGAAGTAAAAAAAGTATTCTCTTCCTTTTCAGTAATAAAAGAATTCAACTTTTTAAGGTTCCTTAATATAAAGAACAGTCTGGGACTTCACTATTACTCTTTATCTGTAGAGTAAAAAGGCTACTGTCAATTCCTTCTAAGCATATGTATCTAGCATAAAAAATAAAGACAGAAACAAACAATCAATCCTATGCTAAATATAATCAAACAGGCATTGCTTTGATGTAGCACAGATGGTCCCTGCTGAACCACATCACATAACTGCAGGTAAAAGCTAAAAATATATTACAGATAAGGAGGTAGGTTGTGGTACTAAAGAAGAGTTTGACAAACAAGATGGAAGGGCTTTAGCACACACCTCAATTCAGGCTCCTACACAGATGACAAGATAACAGGACTGCCCAATTGTATCTGCCAGGCCTAGCTACAAAAACACAGGACTTACACTCTCAAAGTCACTGCTTATGTTGGCTAGGATGGACCAGTAAGAACACATTGACTCCAGTGCTTTGTGGCCAAAATCTCAGAAACGGGAAAGGGCTTCTATAAAATCTCTGAGCATTCTGCTGAAATAGGTGTAAAAGAGCAACAAGAGGGATGGAAACTGTTTGTCCTTATTCAACATTGTGATACAGTACCTCTAACTGCAGCAGAACTGGAAAAAATGAAAAATATCAAGGAAAGGTTTCATTGCATGACTTTTTTAAACTTGATTTTGGGTCACAAAAAAACAAGGAGAAAGTCTAGATAAAAAAGGCAAAGGGATGCAAGTCAAGTGGAGTGGGTGACAAAAGGCAAACAAAGAAACCAGATCAGGACATTGACTTTAGGCATAGAAAAGCCAGGAAGAAATTGCTTCTACTAAAAGAAAACCTAGGATGACTAAGTTCATGGAGACGGCACAAATTATACTTAAAATATAATTTAAATTACCTGTTTTACCATAACATCAAATGTCATGCTATGTTTTGTGGACTTACCTTGAATAGTGTAGATAAAACCACCTGCTATTCCTTCCACACCTTCTGTGAGTTCATGTGGCAGTGACCCTTCCCCTGCCTGTTAGGAACAGATTAATAGAAAGTAATAGATTAATTCATCTCTCATTACTGATGTGTTTTCTCTAGGATTTTAAGGTGTGTTTTTCTAGCAACTAACAATGAAATTAATTTAAAGCTCTGCTGGTTTAGGCACCTGCATAATCAAAGAATCATAGAACATCCTGAGTTGGAAGAGACCCACCACAATTATTGAAGTCCAACCCCTGGTCCTGCACAGGACCACCCCAAGAATCACACAATTTGCCATGAAAGACTAAAACTAAGATTTTTAACTATAGCTTTGTGACATCTTTTTAAGTTTCACCCAAAACTAGCAGTACCACTGAAACTTTCAGAAAACTAGTTTTCAAAGTTGACAGCAAAATGTAAAGTTATTCTGCCTAAATTATGACATCACAGGATGTTTAGGCAAGCAACAATTTGACATGAAAAGAGACACACTACCAAAAAGCAAATAACCAGACTTAATCCCATCAGTTGGGATTTTAGCACAGGACTTTTGACCTTCGTTTGGCTTCACATCTGACAAAAACAATGAGAGCTTTACTCCCCTCAAAATAAGATGCCACTTACAAGCATAATTTTTTTGCTAGAAGGCAAAGCAAAACTTCTCTTCTGAGACAAAAGGAGAAGCCCAACTGAATTAATGATTTACACAGAGAAACACAGGAAAGTAAAATGCTAAAGTCTCAACACTTATAGGAAAAAGAGAAACATGGTGGAAAGGAGGTGAGGGGACTCACTGTAATGACTCTGAAAACACCTCCTCCATCATTCACCATCACTTTATGAAGGTTTCTTGAGACCAGGCCCTGAAGATCCTGGCTCTCCCACACAATGGTACCTTCAAAACTCTGGTAAGAGAGCAAAACACTGTTATGCAGGTATACAAAGACTTCAAAAAATGAAAGTCAGTAAGTTTAGGCTTTTTAAAATTACTTTATAATAGTCAACTTCACACAAGATTTAGCCAGAGTGCACAACATAAATGTTTCACTTACACTTCAATAAAAGTAAGTTACACATAAAAGAAACACATCCGTGAAACTCAGTAATGTAATCATGCTTTTAAGACTAATCATGAATCTCTGTATTAAACTTTTAACAGAAGCCTAGTGTAAAAGGCTTTGGCTTTCTAAAGTCATCAAAATAGCATTTAAAGGTGACCTGAAGTGAATATAAAAAAACTCAAATATAAAATCCTGCATTACAAAGAGAATATGTTAAAAGAGATTTGAAAACAGCTTTTATAGTTATCTGCCAAACAGAGATCAGAGACTCGATCCTGACACCAGCAAAACTCAAAGGAAAATATGGCCACCTTTATCCCAGTAAAGGTGTCACAAGCTACTGCAGGAGTCACAGAATTCTGACCTCACATCTTGGCTGATAAGGAAGAAAAAGACAAGTGAATAACTTTAAAATTTTCTGGTTCAACTGTTCAATTAGGCTATGCCACTCCATGTTTTACATATATATGTGTGTGTGTGTGTGTGTGTAAATTCCTGCATTTAAAAGTACTTCATCTCAACTCTAAACTGAAGACCCCTGAGAACACGCAAAGGAACAGTTGTATGGGTAGGAGTATTGGTAGAATTTTATTCTTAAAAATTTTTAAAGCAATTTCTCCCTTATGATCAGACAGAGTTGTTACACTCCTGACTCCTAGATAAGCACATTCCATTTTGTCTCTCCCAGTTTCATAGGAAACACACTGGTTGCTCGTGTGGGCGTTGGAACAGAAAAACAACTTGTTTGTAGATGCATCCCTGTTGCTGTAGGAAACCTGTTCACTTATACCAACCTCTCATCTCTTCCCCATTTTAGCTTCCGTGTACACTAGAAACCTTCTCCAAAAATTCTCCAGTTACTGAAACACTGTTAAGTCTAGATTAGAGTTAAATTTTTTGCTTTCCTCTAGAAGTAGTTCTGAACATCTGCAGCAGTCTCAGTATTTAATGACAGCTGTGTGTGTATTTCAGAAGTCTCTCATCTATTATTTAAAATGCCAGCTTTATAATCTAATAATGGAGCTAGCCAGTGTTTATTCAAGCCTGTCTTCCATGCTCAATACCTTCCCCTTGTTTCACAGAATCACAGAATAAGCTGAATTAGAAGGAACCCATTAGGATCATCCTGTCCAACCCCTGGCCCTGCACAGCACCATTCCCAAATCACACCATGTGCCTGAGAGCATTGTCCAAATTCTTCTTGAGCTCTTGGCTTGGTGCTGTGACCACTTCCCTGAGTGGAGCCTGTTCCAGTGCCCAGCCACCCTCTGGGTGATGAACCTTTCTCTAATATCCAACACAAATGCCCCCTGACACAACTTCAGGCCATTCCCTCGGGTCCTGTCACTGGTCACCATAGAAAAGAGATAAGGGCCTGCCCCTCTGCTTCCCCTCATGAGAAGTTTTAGACTGCAATGAGGCCTCCCCTCAGTCTCCTCCAGGCTGAACAGACCAAGTGGCCTCAGCTGCTCCTCACACGGCTTCCCCTCAAGGCCCTTCACCATCTTTGTTGCCCTCCTTGGGACACTCTCTAACAGTTCAATGTCCTTCTTATATTGTGGCTCCCAAAACTGCCCCCAGCACTTGAGGTGAGGCCGCCCCAGAGCAGAGCAGAGTGGGACAATCCCCTCCCTTGCCCGGCTGGCAATGCTGTGCCTGATGTCTCCCAGGACATGGCTGGACCTCCAGGCTGCCAGGGCACTGCTGACTCATACTCAGCTTTCTGTTGTTTGTTTAATTATTTCTCAGTTATCAAAACAAATGGACCATCATTAAGACTTTTTTTAGTGGCTCAATTTCTGTTTGCAGTGACTGTCATCCCCCATTCCAATGCTTTTTGCTGCAGGGACTGGGCTCTAATCACGCTTCAGGGCTCTGTTTATAGACACAACCTTTGGTAAGTTGTTTAGTGAGCAGGAGAGTCCTTTAGGAGCAAGAGAGTCCTTTCATGCCTCAGCAAGCAGAAACATTACAATTCTCACCGCCCTGTATTACTGATACTGACTTCAAATGTACCAAGAGTCTTAATCAGTTACTACCAGTGAACCTCAGTGTAAGGTGTCCTAAAACTGCAAACTAGCATTATTTTCCAGGTTGAGAGACTTGTAAGCAAATTTTCTAATGACTTTAGCCTTCAGCTATTCTTACTCTAAGCCACTTAATGAGAGCTGAGGCCTGAAAATGCTTAAAGCAAGAACATTAGTGGCACACCTGAGACCACATCATCTGTTTTTCCCCATTTAAATTCCAGCCTTGTTGCTGCCAGAGCGCAGTGGCATTTACAGTGAATACCGAACAGGTGTACTGACATAATGCAGCCCTGCCAAATTCCTTCCTTAATGTTAAACAGCACCGTGCTTTCTGTTTCTCTAACTATTCCCCATTAGTAATACACAGTATATGCAGTAGAGTCCCATCCTCATGCAAGGAGCCCATGGCTTTTTGACAAAATAAATGCATTGCTAAGACTTGTCTGTAAGAGCCCCCGTGTGTTTTTGTTATCTGCTAGCATTTCTGCAGCTCTGTGCTTTCGGTCGTTCCAAAGCTGAATGATCGATTCTGTCTCTCACAATCTGGCCTGCCAGATGCTTATTCTAATGCTGCATTTCCTTTCCTTTCCCCAAGACGAGCAGAAAGAGCAGCACTTCAGCTGGAAGATGAATGAAGCTCTTCAGCAGTCTGTACAATCCATTACTTCTTCAAGGTGGGAAGAGAATAGATGCTGTCTCAGTATGACAATTAAACAGTTCACTAAATTTAGTGCTCTCAGACAAGTAGACAGGAACACGTGGGCATTGCCATCTCTTCTGAGTCATCGTGTATGCTCCAGCATTCTGAGCATCACAGGAAATTACATGCTGTGCATAAGCCCCATTAATCTACATTAGAAACATCGTGTTAGCCTGTAAGCATTCGGTGCATGACACACATCAGATTAAGGAAGCCCACACAAAGAAATATATGAACATTAATATCCCCTCTCTCTCAAGGAAATATTTCCCATCTGCCTCTCAGGAAAATTGCAACCATTTATAGCAAAATTACAACTGCCTAGAATTTTAGCATCTCGAAACAAAGTCTTACAGGGAAAAGTCTTACATGATAGACTACCAAATTACTGGGTAACCAACGCTCTTTTTAAAAACGTAAAATAAACTCCTAATCATTTTAGTATGAAATTAGATTGTCAAAACATATGCACAAAATACTGCAAGTGGTCTGCTCACCCAGAAGGTCTCCTGCCAGCATAACAACTTGCACAGTATTCAGTAAACACTGTCTAAGATGAGAAACCAATAAGCAAGCTGCAGATTCCCCTTAGAATGAACAGATTTCCAAATGCATTCATTATTATAGAGCCAGGGGAATAAATCAGGGAATAAACTAGCCCAAATTGTCCTCTCTTCCCTCTTCAGTCTTCTCTTGCTTCATTCTTTCATAACACAATTTCTTGAATAATGAAACAACCCAGACCGGAAGACAACTTACAGAAATAGCAGCAAAAGTCCAAGAAAATATTTAAATGAAGGAAAACGGTCTAAAATGGTAACTGATCTATCTAGTGAGAGATCACTGGCCCACTGAGAACAATTCCTCGTACATGGGAGGGTCTGTTAACTAGGATTCTCCTTCTCAGTCAGCCTGTATTCATTAAACCTTCACTGTAACAACATCAGGTGCTTTCCTATGATACTCTGTTCTTTCTGTGTTTAATCACCTTCCTTCCTATGCAGCCACAAGTAGGTTCTATATCCCTGTATCAAAACCAAATAACACTGTCACTGCAAATTTAACACACAATATCTTGATGTTATGTCCAAGACATCAGATGTAGAAACCTCTTTTCCAGCTGTTCCCTAGAAACCTGTGCCATCTTCCCCTCCCTATCTTGTTGTTAATGTCTGATAAAGCAGAAAAGGGAGAAAGAAGCAACCCATTTTCTGGTAAACGCTCCCACAGAAAGGAAGCAGGTACAGTTTTCAATCAGAAACAGAAAAGTTTTCTGAAGTTGCTACTATTTGACAATGTAATTTTTTATCAATTTGTATTTTCCAGGCTTATACTTTATAACAACTCATGATAATAAGATGCTGTAAAACAAACACTGGATTTCAGCATATCCCTACAACTACCTACCCATTCTGTGATTCTGTGAACTAACATTATAGAGGTTTTCACTTGTCCTTTTCTGCCTCGAGCAAAGGCCAGTTTTATCAGTCAGTCTGTCCAGATGACTTAAAAGAACTGCTGGCAGTTCTGATACTGCACATACCTCTGGCAAAATAAACTGCTCTACTGGCTTGTACCACAATCTGTTCACCTGCACTCCACAGCTTGGTGGACTAAAGCGAGCACTGAAGATTGCTTCCTGAGAACAACAGGGAAAAAAACCAAAATTAGAAAAACCAAAACACACATTAAAGTGCTACTGTATTACATATACCATCAAAGGGGTCTTAGATAACAATAGATTACTTAAAGATGCTGCATTGCCAAATTCCAATCTTTTGAAAACAGTCTCCAAGCTCTCTTAGGATACCAATTTTTCTCCTTCACTGGAAGTAAAAAGTTAATGCAGATAAAATTATTAGACATTGAACATTTAGGAATTCTACCATTTAGAAAACAAACTTGATTACAGTATAAATTTATTATGGCTATTATAAACCAAACTCTTCGAAAGTTCATCATGAAAGTCATACTTACAATTCTTTCTACTGTAGCATAGGCAGAAGTTTTGAAATTGGCCTATCAAGTTATTGGTTGAGATAAATGCAATATATCAAATGCAACAATCATGCTCAAAATTTTTTTTCCCTCCAAAGCACAAAGCTATTCTATCAAACCCATAACAGCTTGGGACTGGGGGAAATTATCAATGAAGTCTGATTATTACCAGTAAATAATACCAGTTTCTGGAAATCTTAAAATGTCTTGGCAGAAGACAGACAAGAAAAAATTACAGCTGTCCTGCATCTCTGCTTGAAGACACCAAATGTATGTTTCTGTACATGTGTTTTAAATATATTCCACAGTTTACCTTTTATTCCTTATAATTTTTTTCCTTCCTATCAATATTTAGAACCTCAAATACGAACAAAAAATTGTGCACTGCAATTAGATGTAAGTGTTCTTTCATAACAGCATCCAGATTAACTCATAGCACTGTGAGAACTTCATCTTTTCCTCACCCAGGATGTGTGTGCATGTACATATATGAGAATTTAAAACTCAACAGAAGAAAAATGTAATTCTTACGCTTGTCAGTTAAGTACTTCTCTTCTAACTCACCAACACAGCATGTCACTTTCAGTAAGAACTTAATCCACAAAAAAGAGACGACAGACACGCCTTCAAAAGATAACTACAATACTGTACCTCATGTTCTGCCTGGTACAGCTTTACAGTGATGTTCCTCTGGAATCCCACCCCATCAGCCTCATAAAATACCCCAAGACTGGTGATGACAATGGGGTAAAGTACACGGAAGTTCACACTGACGATTCTGTCTTCAGACAGCACAGAAGGTATGTCCTCAGGGAGACTGAATGCTTCAATTTCCTGATTCAAAACTGTATGAAAAGGAAAGGACAGAGCTAAGGTGAGAAAAGTTCATAGTTCCTGAACTGGATACACACAAAACACACTGCATACATGCAAAGCATTCCGGTTAATCAGGATGGCTCACAAGTGCACAAGGATAATCAAACACTGGAGTAAAAGAAAATACAATGGGCTGCAGACTGCAGCAGGAAAAATTTCAATGATGCAGCAATCTGCAGGCTAATAGCAATTGCAACTCAACGCCTACATATCCACAGGGAAAAGATTAGAAACACAATAAATCCACAGCATGAAGACAAAAATGCTATTTGACTGCATGAATACCTGCATATTAGCATAATAAAATAACTATTCATGTATCAAAATGGCATACACCTCCACTTAATTCAGCTGCCTGCTTTTTGGCATTATCGCCTACCTAAGCCCTGAGGTACCATTTATACTTGGGAACAGTGGATGTTGTCATTCAGAGAGAAAGTAACAGAAGTTACATTTTGTGTTGAATCGTGGCTCAGGTGCCCAGCAGCCCTTAGTTAACTTGTATTAAAGAGCAAAAATTAAATAAAAACCAAAAGGTGACAGGAAAAATCTACAATTTTAGTTAGGAATTGTTGTATGGCACCTAATTTTTTTGCCCACTTAACATTTCTTAATTGTTTTCTCTCTAAAGCAGAATCTGAAAAACCTAACACCCAGACTTGCTTAGAGAATTCACTTTGTCACCAGAGAAGTCCATGTGACACTCAAGACTCTGTCACCTTGCCACTTTCTTCACATTTGCCAATGACCTATGCCAGGTCATTCTGTCTCTCTCCAATTTCATTTAACACGTAGATCAAGTAAAAATGTATGTTATAAGGGAGAGACTGTCTGGTGACACAAGGAAAATGCAAATCCATTAGAAGCCAATGGCCTCGCCTTCACATGCCCAAGTATCTCTCCCTTTCTTGCCTGCATGGTACTTACAGGAAGGTTATCCAACAAGTTCTAGGAGGCATTTGTTTTCAAGACTGGCTGTCTCAATTAAACTCCCCAAACTACTTTCAGAAAAGATGACTAGTTCAGACCACAGAATTTTTAAAAGTTAACTTCTATACCTGGGTTACTGATGTTCAGAAGTTTGCAGGAGTAGGGGTCTTCTCTGTCCTTCACTGGCACAGCACAACCATGCGCACCTATTATAAACTTCACAAGGACACTAAAATAATTTGGTTTTATTAACACCAGTTCTCTTCCCTCCTCCCTCCATCTTCAGTAAACTTAATTTTATCATCATGGCCTGTCTTTCACAAGCTTAAAGATTTTGAACCCCTTAAAAATCAGCAATGACAGTCTGTATGCAGAGCAACCATGTGAATCCCCTCATAGGAGCTCAATTCCAAAGCCACATTAACATTTTACATCTCATTATGCAGTCGCAGGAAGATTGGCAGCTAGAAATGAGATTCAAGACAACCAGCATACTAAACAGAAAAAAGACCTAAGGCAACACTGAAGGATCCCAAAGACCTGCCCCTCCTGGCCTGGGTTTGTTACTTAATTCAAGATTGTTTAAATACTATGCATTCAAATGCCAACGACAAAACAGTAAGAAAAAATGACACATAGCCTCAAAGGAGGAACAAGGACTCCAGACAATCTGTTACAATAAAATGTTTCAGCTTTGGGTTGTAGCAAAACAAGAGATTCCTCTCCAGCTCCAGTCATGGTTATTCCATAGTCGGGAGACATCCAGTATTACAAAGAGCAGGGATCCACCTTAACCTATCTTTTCACCTAGCAGCTAAATGTCCTCCCAGAACTCCATATAAGCTATGAAAGGTCACAACTGTAGATGACTGGAGTGGCTATGCTGCACTCCAGGCTGCATGCAGACACCAAATCTGTGAGCAGCAAAACGCTTTCAGTGCAAGGCAGGTACCAAGGTGTGAGGATGGAAGCGCTTCCAGGGATGAACTGCAGCAGAGCTTCTCAGCAAAAACAGACCCGTCTGTACACTGTCAGGTCTATGCAAGCAAGCAGGAAGGGCCACTCACACTGCAGCAGTTTGGTGCACCTGGTTCAGTGGGAAATAAACCTGAACTTTACAGCTGAGGCTGTTGCAAGAGTTTTCGTGGTTCTCTCACCAAACGCAATCCTGCCTGCTTTCACATATCCTGGATTACTGAGCATTTCAAGTTGCATACCATACATTGCAACACAAAAAGAGAAAGGCTTATACATCACTAATGAACAGTGGCAAGTAATTGCAAAAGCAAACAGCAGTGTATAAAAAGTAGTTACAGCCCAAGGCAAGAAGTATTCTTATATACTATTAAGCAGACTTAAAAAATCCATCGGAGTACAAGATGCTCAAAAACAAACAAACAAATAAACTAGGAAATACTTTAAAAGAAAAATTATTAAACCAAGATATTTCAGCATTACAGTCCTCACACCCTGCCCCCAGGCCCAAATTACAAAACAGCAGAGGTTACCGTTGGCTCAGGGCAGGATGTTGTTTCAGGTGCTTGAACCAAGTGTTCCTTATAACACTGCGTAGTTCATGATTGTGCCGAGCTGACAAAACACCTACAATAACATCATAATGTTTCAGCTTCCACTGAGGAAAGAAGGACAGTGGACCTAAAAGTAGAAAGTGACACATATTTACTTTATGCACATATTACCACAAGTCCGAGTTGCAACAATAATTAAAATTCCAGCCTTCCAGTACTTAAAGGGGGCTTACAAAAAGGAGGGGAAGCAACTTTTTACAATGCAGTTAGTGACAGGACAAGGGGAAAAGGTTATAAATTAAAATAGGGAGATTGAGATTAGATGTTGGGAAGAAATTCTTTACTCAGCGGGTGGTGAAACACTGGCAAAGATTGCCCAGAGAAGTTGTGGCTGACTCGTTGAGGGAAGTGTTCAAGGTCAGATAGGATGGGGCTTTGAGCAGCCTGGTCTGGTGGGAGTCATGCCTGCCCATGGCAGGGGAGTTGGAATTAGGTGATCTTTAAGATCCCTTCAACCCAAACCATTCTGTAATTCTGTGATTAAAGGATATCTCAAAAGCAAGAGAACTAAAACACTAAAAACAAGCAGCAGAATTACTTTTGCATTCTTGGTTTGGAATCAGAGAAATATTTTCAGTATGCCAAAACCATCACTAACATACCCATTTCTCCCTTTCTTTCTAAAGCTGCTGGACCACCTTTCTTCCTCACCATTCCAGCATGGGATCTGAAGGCCTATTGTTTATAACCTTTTGAAGTTGAATACCACTCTGCCTTCACACAGGGAGTACATCCCTACACAGGGGAATGCTCCAGCTTTATTCAAAGCTGGATGCCACTGCCAATACTTGTAATCCAGGATTTAGCTTGTGCTGTTTTAATTTAGAGATCATGAAACCTGGACTTGATTTCAAGCAGGATTATGACCAGATAGAGACCTGAGAAGCTCTGATTGAGAGCCTGTAAACAGTCAGGCAAGTAGCTAAAGTGAATTTGCTTAGTTTAATCTATCAGACATCCTAGAGTTAAGACAGATTTACATTTCGTTTTAGCAAAGGATTGCTTCCCTTTCATCTCACTGGTTTTTTTCACTGGGCTGCAGATAAAGAAAACAAACATACATGTGAGTGCACTTTAAACTACTGCATATAGCATAGACAGGATTTTTTAGAATCTAATTAAGAGACCAAAAATACTGCCAAGTCTGTATTGTGAATTCCCACTAGAAAAGTTGAATTATTATCCAGACTCCACCTTCTGTACCAGCACCCCCTTTCTCCACTTTGAAGCTGAATAGATGGTTCTTTTACACTGCTCACTAACCTAGGACCTCACAGTGTCTGCCACAAAAACTGCTGTGCCAAATCCCACCAGACATCCATCCAGCCTTATATCCCACTGTGAGTGCTCAGCATGCAGGGGAGAGGCCTTGGCCTTCGTCTGTTCCATGCTGAATCAACATCAAGATTTCAGAACTTTTTTGTTGTTGTTGATCTTTAGGGCTACTGAAAATAGCCCTGACTCCCAAAGCCAAATAAAATTGGAATTGATTCTCAGAATGCAAGAGCAGAAAAACTACAGAGAGATGTTTCCACAGAAAAACCTTTCCCAGTCTATTTCCCACAAAATATTTTAGTTCTAAGCATGCAAACACTGATTTTCTATAAGAAGGTTAAGTTCCATCATTATTTAAATGAATCTGAACTGAAAACAGCTACAAGATTATCAATTACTTAAGCTGAACATTAATTTAAGAGCATTAACCTAAGAGTAGCTTCTATCAACTTAGGCTCACAATGACTTAAAACCCCAAGCAATGAGCCAATAGTTCCATTCCTCGTTTTTTCACTGAAGTCAACTGTTGCACTCTTACAACAACCATAATTTAACTGGTGGCAAGGTGTAGGAATATGATTCGTTTGCTACAGAGCAGCAAACCTAGTGCCCTACATAACACCTGAAGAAACTTGTAAGTTGAACACTTTGCTCAATTGAAATACCAATTTAGTTTTCCTTTACGCTGGTAAATACCACTTATCCAGAAGCTCTGTGTGTCCTTATAGGACATTACACAGCCAAGAATCCCTCCAAGACAGCAGAGACACATGAGACAGACATATGTTTATAGACTACAACACTATAGCAAATTCCTGAGTAGTTACATAATTCCTTCTTACACTTCCCTTTTTTTCCCTTGCTCTTCTTTCATCCTTTGTTTATTCTTCAGCCTTAACTTCAAACCTTCCAGTATAAAGTTCAAAGGTCTAATATGCTTGTAGACTGTAGATGAGGTACTGCTTACACAGACTTCATTTTTAAAATAACACTTTTAATTAGAAGCAGAACCATTTCATTAAATCAAAATTAAAGAAAAATAAAATTAAGGGCACAAATCTATGGGGTGACTTGACTCAGAATAGCATAAGTTAGCTTGAAAGAATTTAAAAAAACCCAACTAAAAATAAGATACTCAAATCAAATATACATACTTTAAATTAGTTTATATTTTAAAATGAGTGAAGCTTTTCCTTATGAACCATCCACATGGGAACAACATTAGTGTAACAGATGCTTCAGAATTAATATCCTATTGCTTTTAGAACACCATTACAGTGTTCTATATTCAGAAGATTGTCTTCTCTG
This sequence comes from Monarcha castaneiventris obscurior, assembly GCA_026261815.1. Lineage (NCBI taxonomy): Eukaryota > Metazoa > Chordata > Aves > Passeriformes > Monarchidae > Monarcha > Monarcha castaneiventris. Next base: position 7,492,971 of record JAMPIT010000472.1, read on the forward strand.
TCCCAAGAGTTATGTCATTTTACTTTTAAAACCACTGAAAATGAAAAGAAAGAGAAAGCTTACTTTGACAAAAACATTTTTTTTTGATTGCTAGTAAAGATTTCTACTTCCTATGGAAAAGTAGGAATAATGCTAAAATTTCAGGAAAATAGATTCATATGTGTCTCTCTGAACTCGCACTATTTTAAAAAAAGGGAGATAAAGTGAGAGGTACAGGGGAAAAATACTACGGCTACTATTAATTTATAAGGATAATTCTGACATGTGCATAAATATTCTCTGATGCAGCATAATTTAAGAGAAAACATTGCTTACCTCAAAGTCAACAGTGACAATTTAGACAAGCAATCAATACTTGCCACTGAGGACCAAAGCTATTTATCTGACATTCTATTTTTGTGCACTTTTAGGTGAAAATTTTAAGTGTCGGTAATAGGCTTGAAAAATATATACCATATCATATCATATCTTATCAGATCAGATCACAGCAGATCATATCTCTCACTCTTACCTGGAACTGCTTGTGCAAGATAACAAAGTCTTTAAATTTTCTGATTTCAAAGACAAGAAAAAACTGTAAATCTTGTCATTTGTGAAGGGAGTGAAAAAAAGAAAAAGAAAAAAGCTACGTATCACATTCCATGATAAACCCAAAAAGTGTTGAGGACCAAAGGTATGGAGAAGGAGAGGAAGCTTTCCAGTCCAAAGGTCACACTACCACTACCTGCCTTGCTTTTGAATTCTTACTGACTCAAAGCTGCACCTTGGTTGCATTATTTAGCCCAAGACTTCTCAGTAGAACCTGAGACAAATACATAAAGCCTACCTGTGGATTAACAAATGCACAGCAAAAACTACAAATACATGAAAGCAAGCAGCCCTCCCTCAGCTGCTGAGATCCATTTAATTCCATACAGCAGCTGTAAGGAGCACTTCTGTCAGCCCTAAGCCTAAATCCAGTCTGCCAGAACCTTGTGTCACATTGTTTACAGTAAGCTCCTGCTGAAGCTTTCTTGGGCTGTGGTATTTGTAAGGACAGGCTTCCACACAATTCTCTGACATCTGACCGTACGTGTACTTTTACTGGTACAGGTCTTCACCTCAGTATGAGCTTCAGGAAGCTTTCATAGGATTATCAGTCACCAATCTTCATGAAACTTGGTGAAAGTGCTGGTCTTTGGGACCTCCACCTCTCTGTCAAGCGTGACTGAGAACAACCAACAGATCAAAGTTTGGGAGCGACACAGGAAAAAATAAACAAGTGCATATGTAGAGTACAAAGCTGTGCCTTTAGAAGACATGGCTGAAGATGCAGAGGTGCCTCCTGCTGAGCTGGCCATGGAAAGAGGGCACTGCTGACAGGCAGTCTGCTGACCCTACTCAGATTTTAACCACCTCAGCAGCAGCCAACAGCTCTTTAAGTTTTTCAAAATCCCAAACTACAAGGAGGAACATGCATCTCTTCTTCCCATGAGACTGATTCTCAGTAAAATGTCAAATTAGGCTGTTAATTATATTTGCTTCATCATAAGGAGATGAAAAGAGTGAGAGATCATTTAGCTTGATTCTGTCAACAAACACAAGTCTTGCTGCACATATCTCTGTTGATGAGTCCCCAATCAACTACTATATTTGCCAGCCATTTCCAGTGAAATTTGACATAATATGCAGTCCACAAAGTGAATAAGTCTCTGCATTTCAAGCAACTGGAGTGGACAAAGAAAAGACTCATGGTTAGTGCCTGCACTGAGAAACACAGCAGCGTAGGCTTACTTGCAATATTAGGCACCAGAGCATCTTTACAGGAAACTGCTAAAATAAGTGAGCTCCACAGAAGGCTGGGGTTTGTATCTTTTACTACCAATGCAGCTTATCTCCCTCTTTTTTTTTTTTTCTTTTCTAAATAAATAAATGAATGGAACTAAGTAGGCCAAGCAGAAGTTATTTAGAATACTCTCAACTAATCCACTTCGTAAGATAAGACTAAAAAGGAACAACACTGCTCCAAAATAAAAAACCCCACACATTCTAGGTTTTTATCTCTGCCTATTCCTATGACTTTGCAACCATATTCCTGGGGTTTAGTAATTTTTCCTTCTCTGCCGCTTTGTGAAGGATCCAAACAAACACAAAGGGAGGAATTAACTGAATATAAAGATTTGTATTCACAGAATGCTGACACGCACAGAAAAATAACAAACCAAAGAGCAAAAGCAGCTCTTTCCCCCTTTAATCTACTTCACCCAAAGTAATCTGCTACAGCTCATCTGCATTACATGTTTTGCTGCAAGCAGAGCTACATGACCTCCCTGCAGCACCTACTTTACACCAGAGCTGGAAGATGTGCACCCCTGGTTTCTTCAGGAGCACACTACACCGTGAGGCAGACAAGCTTTTAGACAAGCTTTACATATTCAAAGAACAAAACCTCCACAAGCAGAGGTTTCTGTTTGCTTGTTTGTTTTACACCAACAGCATTCCCCAAAAGAAATAGGACAGCAGAGTCCTTCTGAATTGCCAAGTGGCAGTAGTAATAGTGGTGGGGTGACGATACCCTAAACACCTTAATTATATAATAATTACGCATTCCTAGACAAAACTGGGAACAATGGCCAAAGCATCGGAAGCAAAGCCAAAAGAAACAAAGCAAGGCCTTTTTGCAACACTGAAACTGATGCCTCCTTTTCTTTTATTATTTTGTGGAAGGAAGGGGTGGGGATGTGGCAGGGCAGGAGAAGCTGAGCATAGCACCTTTATCTGTTGAAAACTGGCTACCAATCCCTGCTGCCATGGAACAAAAGCCTGACCCCAGGGAAGGCTACTTGCTCTCTTATGGTTGTTCTATCCAGTGGACAGTTTAGAGAATAACTGTTGAAAACCTTAATTCAGCCAACTCTGGCAGAACTGGTCCTCTTTGCCCCCTGCTCCAGTGCCAGAATACAAAAATGCAATTCCAGTGCCACTCATTAGTAGTTTACAATGTCTCAGACATCAGTCCACAAAACAACTGAAAGCCCTAAAAAAATCCCAATTCCTTTGGAAAACACCATCAGCTTATTCGTGTATTCTTTGTCAATTATTTTGTGTCCATCAAAGGTTAGGGGATTGTTTTATGTTGGGGGTGGCCCACCCATGAAAAACAATGCTATACTAAGATCTTACAGATGAAGGGTGGGAGACAAAGCATTTTAGTCAGAACTGCACATCTACTGCCAATGCCAAACCTGACCTGCTGAGTTTCCATTTCCAAGGCCACCAGTCTGTAAGCCTTTACATGACTAGAAAAGATGAAATAACTTTGTGACCAAGTGCGCTACTTACTCCCTGACAGATAGGACTACCAGATTTCAGACAACATCCTTCCTTAGGAAAGTCCCATATTTTAGCAAAACTTCTCATTACAGAGTGAGCAGCTCATAGGTTGTTCCCATACTTTGGTTCCATTAGGCCAGTGCCTGAAGAAGTACATGCTGAGCCACAGGACAACAGATGGCATACAAGCAGACTCTAGAAAATGGTGGGTTTTAATCTGTTGCATAATTGTTCACTAGTAGAAGATTGACTCTAGCAAAACCAAAAGGGCCAATTTTTAGCTGCCACACACCCCCAGAAATGTAACAGGAATAACGACGTAAAGGGCATTAGCATCAGCCAAGTAGCAGAAGATTACACAGAATGTGTGGGGCTTTCTGATGAGGCACTGGAGCTGAAGCCCTACAGTGAGTAACTTCCTACTCAATAAGATTTGTGCATCAATTAAAACACACAATTAGCAATGAATCCACCTGGAGTGCTAAAAGCAGGTCTGTCTGTTCCTTCTCAAGTTTCTGAGGTCATTTTATAATTAGCATTTATCTAAGACTTTTACAAAAAAGTAACTAAAGCTTCCTACTCACGAACTTCCTTTGGATAGCACTTGTTTGTAACCAGTTAGACAAGGATTTCAATTAAACCTATAAGCATGTTCTTGCACAAATCTTGTTCAGAAATGTGAATTATAGCCTCATTAACTGATGAACAAAAACAAAGCAGGAAGCCACCAAAAGTCAGGACACCAAAACAAAGGCCTCTGGTCTCAGGATTGAGCCTATTTATTTTTTTCCAGTTACTGAGTACTGCCTACAAGAAGTGTACTCTGTCTTCTGTGACACTGAAGTAAAAGTGATCATGAACACAGAGAAAGTCTGAATACTGCACAGGGAGAGACACAACTGAGGGCCAAGAATGCAGGCAAACTACAGGCCTTTCACAAGGGGTAGTTAAAAGGAAGACTTTGTAACAGAAGGTACTTCCAATACAGGAAGAAAAGCAGATGGAATAAGTGAAGACTGGAACGCTGTTTACATTTAAAGCCATCTGACCAATAGATAACAAAAATGAACTGTTTTCCAGAAATAGAAAGCCTATTTTCCACTAGAAGTTAGAAGTACCTGAAGTGCTCAACTTAAGAAAGCAAAGGTTTAAAACAGATACCTTTGACCTCTATGGTTACATGCTGAAGGTGTACCTGAAGGAGGAGGAAGACCCTTTTTACTGAAAGGCTTAAGAATTAAAGGGCATAAACTAGTTGAAAGTAAGCTTAGGCTAGAAATGAGAACGTATTTTTAATCAGGACAACAAGCTTCTGGAACAGCCTCTTCCTATGACTGTCAGGAAAATCCAAGCAAACAGACACAAAGCCACCTCAAGCCTTCACTAAATAATGTAGGCTGCCCACCTGCCATTTTACAACAGAGATCAAGAGTTGCTTTAAAGAAACAGTAAGCAGAATTGATGGCTGGGCATGTCTATTCCAATCTTGTGTCAGTGAGCTAACGAAGCCAAGGTAAATAATATGGTAAATAATGAAGCCAAGTAAGTTGGCTGCATGGTGCTTAGTTGTGAGCTCAGGTTAAATCCAGGTGACACCTGTTTTTGCTACCACCTTTGATGATGAATCTTTAAGCAACCTAAACCACTCATTTGTGTCAAATTGGCATATTTGACTGGATGGCAAATAGAAGCACAGATTACTTAGGAAAGCATGGAATAAGTCCAAGTTCCAAATTCTCAGAAGAATGTGGTTGTGTTAACTGGCATGACTGTACAGCTGTGAAAGGACAGCTAAAGGAGGCTGGGGCCAGATAAAGGATGGAAAAGGAATTATTTGCAAAATGCTAGGTACCTGGTTAAAAGTTGCTTATCAAGATAGCAAGAATAACAACAAAAGGGTACTATACCTAAGGGAAGAAATAAAACTCCTAAAGGTAACTGCATTAATACTGTCTTTGAAAACAGAGCAGCTGCAAAATCAGTTAAAGGAAGAAAATGAGAAAAAAAAAGTTGGAGGAAAACATCAGATTTGTGTTTATGTGGGCTCTCCATCCTCCTGACATTGTACAGATTAGGAAATTAATTGTATCCCCTAAAGAATGGGATGGGAACACATGGGATGACCCTGATGACAGCAAACTGAGGAAAGCTGATTCTTTGTTTCCCTCAGATTCCTCTGAATATGAGCCCAGACCCATCACTAAAGCAAAATACATTCTCATTCCTGCTGGCCCTCAACAACTGATATAATTCCACACAGATACAGAAGCACAAATTTCAATATTAATGCAACAGGATGCTGAGAAGCTGGGTGTACAGCTTGGACAGCACAGAGTTAAAACCATTGCAGTGAAAATCACTCGCAGGAGCAAGTGTTATTAGCCAGACCACAAAAGTTAATTTAAGGCTCTGGGCGAGAAGCAAATGTTGTCTACTTGGTTTGCAGTGAAAGATCACAACAGAACTACTCTGGGTTTCAGTATTTTGAATATCCAAGCCTGGTGCCTGATGGTCAGCAGTGTGTGGTCCTTTGGTTCAAATCTTGCCCCTACACCTGACAGAAACCCGGGGGTGCAGTGGATGTACTTCGTGCACCCCTGGTACTCCCAATCCAAAGATTACCCATGTGCCACAATGCCCAATTCCTGTTGCGGCACAAAATAGAAATTCCAGGGTAACAGCAGACTTAGAAAAACGCACATTATTTCCAGAACCTACTGTACAATTCACCCACTTGGCCAGTCTGAAAACTGGATGGGAGGTGGCATCTAGCAACTGATTATCAGCTCTTAAATGCCAACATGGCCCCACTAAGAGCTGCAGTACCCGATATTGCAATTTTAACAGCTACAAGGAGCCACATCCTGTGGACAGCAGCGCCAGGTGTGACAGGTGTGTCCTTTATGGTCGGTCCCCATAGAGAATTTTATCCAAGGAGGATAAAAAGAGACTTTCTTTTACTTGGGAAGGTTCACAATATACCTTTAACAGGCTTCCAAAAGGGTAAAAACATTCACCCACAATTGCTCATCCCATGTTTGCTGAACTTTCACAGTCAGTCTCACTCCCTCAGAATGAGAAACTATACAGATCTATAGGTGATATTCTAATTACATGAAATTCCCTCGAAAAGGGGGGCAAGCTGCAGCAGCAGTGTAGCAAGCACTACACAAAGCAGAAGTTGAGATGGCACCCAAAAAACATCAGGGACCAAGTAGAGAATTAAAGTTTTTGAGCACTTGGTGGACAGGGGGTAGTGTGGTGATTCCTCCATATATCTTAAGAAAAATAGAACATTTGCAAATGCCCCATTCTAAAAAGGAGTAACAGGATACTTTAAGGTACTGGAGGGAAACATATATCTGAATTTCCTATCATTTCTCACCCACTGTACTCACTTTTAGGAAAGGAAAAACACCTTGTAAATGTTAAATTAGTCATTGATTAAGTGCTGCTAAATCGTTTAGATATAAACCATTGATCAAGTTGGAGATCAAGACTGAACTTAGCTGCACCTAAGCTTCATGAGGGGTTTGGAAAGCAAGGGGATCCACCCTGAACCTTGTGACTCAACCAGAGTCAACCCTTATGCTTTTGAGTCTTTGGTCTCTGTGCAAATTATTCTAAATGAATTCTAATTGGAGTTTCCTTAGGATGCTTCATCCATGTAGTAAACAACAGGGAGAACCTTGACATCCAAGTTTGTTAAGTTGCTCTTTTAGAAATGTATGTTACTCCTACTTCTGCTAATATCTTTAAAAGTGATTATTTAAGTGACCTAAAACACTCATTCACACCAACACCAACTGAGAAACCACTGGATTTTCTTTAGAAATATTTGTTAGGGGAAAACACATTTATGTGGGAAAGGTCATCATGAGATTCCACATTGCCACTTCTAACTCCAAATTAATGCTCTGAAGCTCTGAAACAGCCCCATGAAAGATAAACAAAACCAACCAGGCAATTCAAACGCACGTCAGGCTCGAAGTTCAACAATTATAATTCCCATTCTTTTTAATTCAAGTGTGACCACTGCCGATTTGATATGCAAGAGCCAGAATACACAGAGACACCCATCCAACTCTGCAGCCTTCAGACTATGCAAATGCACTGACCTTGCTTCTTGCATATTTGCATTATTAATTGCCACTGGAAATGAGCACTCCTGTTTCCTCACGGCTGTGCACACCCTGCCCAGGGAACAGGCACCAGTTGCAGAGTGCGGCTCCATTAGTGAACAGGCTACTGGGTCACTAAACACTTCTAAGCACATCCCAAGTGAAAAAACACCATTACGGGTTCAAGTACAGTATTTTTTAATATTGCCAAACAGCACCTGTGGGTAGCTGACAGAAGTTTCTATTCCAACAGATGCCCGTTTCCTCCAGGCATGAAGGTTTGTGTCCTGAAAACTAAACCTCATTTTATAAGGAGCACAAGGTAAGCCCTCAGGGGTCGGATTTCACTTGTGGTGGATCATACCCGGTCCTATGAATAGCTGTTTGCAGCACAGGGGCTTTAAACACCGCTGAGGCAAACACAGCGCAGTGCAAAGAGCTATTCCTAGGACCGGGAATGACGCGATATGAGCGAGATCGGTGGGAATTTCTCCCCCACGTGGCTGGGTGGGAACGGGAGGGCAGGCGCGGCGCAGGAGGCGCTCGGAAGCGGGAGCTGCAGCTCCGCACCCGCGGCAGCCCCGCACCGCTCGGTACCCCCCGTCCGGCCGCCGCAGCCTGCGCTGCTCTCCGCCGCCCCACGGTTCCCGACGCTCCCTCCCCACGGACCCCGCGGGCACTGCGGGCGCTGCTCCCGCTGCCCCGAGCGCAGCATCCCCGCAGCCCACCCCTCGCCCCCCGCGCCCCTTACCTGCCCGCCTTGCCCCGGCCCCGCCAGCCCCGACCTCCCCTCGCCTGGGGAAAGAGGGTGGAGGCGCCCAGCCCGCCCGAATGCCCCGGGCATCCCCCGCCGCCCGCCCCGCTCCTACCTGCCGGGTGGCTCCCGGGGCAGCTCAGCAGCAGCCAGACGTGCAGCGCGACCCCGACCACACAGGGGCACAGCAACACCAGCCAGTTTCGCATTGGCCGCCGCAGCCGCCGGCCCCTTCCCCTCCGCGCCGGCCTCTCCCAGCGGCGCCGGGGCGACGGCCCGGCTCGGCCGCCCGCGGCTCCTCCCCGCTCGGCCGGGCCGGGCTCGGCTGCCCCGCGGCCGCCGGGAGCTGCAGTCCCGCCCCGGCCCGGGCGGGCGGCGGCGGCGCGGGCGGCGGCGGCGGCCGCCTACAGCCCCCACAATGCCGCGGGGCGCCGAGGGAGCGCGGCGGCTCCGCGCGTCTCTCGCGGCGGGGGGCGCGGGAGAGGCACCGGCACCGGCGGCGCCTCACGGACCGGTGGGGCCCGGGCACCAGCTGCGGGGAAACCCTCCCCGGTAGTGGTTATTCCATAATCCGCTGGATGCCCCTTCTCAAAAGTCGTTGCGTTAGGAACAAAACAGCTTTCCAGAACAATCCTGTACTAATCCAGTAAAGAGGAGAGAGCGCTTCGCCTTACGGCGCTCGCAAACTGTTTGTGGAGCATTTTATTCCAGCAAATAACATGTTCTTTGCCTGACATTCCGGGGGGTGTTAGGCAATCAAAGTGTCCTTAACTGCGGCTGGATCACGGCCAAGAATCCTTAAGTTGGTTATGAAATGTCAATAATCCGAGCCTGGCTCCACGTGTTGCCTTCGGCCACCCCTGCGAGAAGCTGGGAGCCTGCGGACTGACCCGCCGCCTGCAGAACTCTGCCCTGCCTGGAAGGGTTTAAACACCATCCCATGAAGGGGAGCATGATATTACCAGCACCTTGAGAATTTATGTGTCTTTGGTCTCCGGCACACGGGTAACAAGGAGAAGTTTGTTCCCTCAGACTGCCCCAGGATAAATGTACTGGGAAAAGTGATGTGGGTAAATAAGCAAAGGCTTCTCAGAACCAGAGATTCACAGAATGTGTCAGGTTGGAAGGGACCACAGGAGTCATCTGTTCCAAGCTCCCTGCTCAGGCAGGGTCATCCCAGAGTACATGGCACAGGGTTGAGGCCAGACGGTGCTTGAACATCTCCAGTGAGGGAGACTCCACAACCTCTCCAAAAAAATCTGTTCCAGTGCTCGGTCACCTGCACAGTAAATGATTTCTTCCTCAAGCTCAGGTGAAACTTTTTGTATATCAGTTTCTGCCTTTTGCCTCTCGTTAACAAGAAGATTATGTGTAATAGCCATAAGGCCTAAATGAATGACTGCTGGTGCTAGTCTATTAGAAATACATTAAATTAGTAACAGAACCTGACCTGTATGAAGCAGAATTGAAAGAAATTATTTTTTACAAAACGAAGACTAAATTTAGGGGTTTTTTTAATACCCAAGCCATGAAAAATGTTTGGTAAATGCCTACAGTCCTTTCAAACTGCTTAGTTAAGATTAATTTTTCATCAAGTGCAGTGAGATACTAAAAGGCAAACCAGTGATTTTAACCTTTATATACTAGGTTTAAAAGCAGAAGGAAAATGTGTTGGAAATACATTAGTTTTCATTTGCTGCATACTTAAAACATATTTAATATGCAGTACTTGTCAGCAAATAGTAGTACTAGGGAAAGCTTTTACACAAAAAATGCTATTATTAATCACTATTTACATTTGCCTTGCCTTTCAGCAAGTTCAGCTGCAGAAATAAGAACTGGTCCTACTACTAATATTTATCTATATTTGCCTACATTCCTTGTACTGAATAGGTTTGGTTCTGCCCCCATGCCAGGTGATCTGATGGGGCTTGATCTTATAAACAATACCTGGGAGCGATTATTTCCTTGCAGACAAAACAGAGCACCCATGTCTCATTTTTCCTTTGGTATTACCTACCATCTTCAAGGAGAAATAACTGTATTACCTACCAACCAGGAGAAATCTGTTTCTCCGCATTATAGAAACAGGACATCCAGATCAAAAGGATGATACATATGCATTTTTGTTAGTCATGTAGGAAATGGTTACAAACACAGTGTAGTTTTCGAGGCTTGGCCTTTCCTAATCCATTCTTATGTTGCATTCTCTACGAGATTTTTAAAGCCAAAGATTTTACCCAAGCCTCCCAACTTCATCACCATCTGTATGATACTGACAGTGTGTACCTGTATGTAAATCATGAGGTGATCAGACCCAACCATTAACCCAATTTCCAGAAGTTCCCATAAGTAAAGAAGTTTTAATTCTTGAGGGCTTTTATGAGGACTAGTATTTTGGGGAAGCAAGCTGATATTGGGGTGTCTAAACATGGTTTCAAGGCACCTAGTTTTAAGCATGCTTTTTAAAAATTGCCCATGTAAAAATTAGATCTCTTCCAAGATTTAAGAATCATTAATATGTATACTATGAAAAGAAAAATGGATCTGGAATATAACTTCTAGATAATGTTAAATTACTTTTCTGAAAAACAAAAGATTTTGAGTTGGGTTATATTTTGATTCGGGTTATAACAATTCTATGAAAAATACACCATTTTCATTATGCTCTTTCTGGGCAGATTTACTCTTCTGACAGTACAGACTTAGAGGGTACCTCTGGCACACAAATTATAGTCCAGGCACAACATGTTGGCCACAAGAGCTGGAGACTTCTAGAAGAGATAGAAATTTTATTCCCCGGGCTGCTTGCAAACTTAAGATGTTTCTGTTAAATTTGCATAGTCCCTCTGGATAAGCATCTCCTGTCTGACACAGAGAAGACGTGATGGGTACCAGAGCTGTACTCATCTACCAAAGCTAGCTGGTCCATAGCATTCCGATTTTTTTTAATGTTTGTTAGCCTAATTATTGCCCCGAGTGGGCAGCTGGGATATTTTTAGGACAGCAGCAGCAGATGAGAAGAGCAAGAATCAGTGTGGAGCTGTGTATATTTTAGCAGAATTCATCCCCAGGGAGCTGCGTTTTATTGATCTCTGTGTGCTCCATCTGAAAGCAGAGGAAGGTCTGGAGAGACTCCATTTTAGGGGTTTGGGGCTTAACTTTCTCCATATAGCAGTAACACTGATGCATAACATTTCACAAAATCTTTGTGCCTTTAGTTTTTTAGAGAAAAAAAATATTTAAAGAGATTACAGATCAGAGTATGAAGGGTTTTATTAGTGTAAAGGGTTGTAAATTTGCATCCCACTGATGTGTTTTTATTCTTTTTCCAGTGTTCCATTAGTTTTCACAATCTAAACAAATTCACTGTCCTATTGAGGATTTATCAATCCTTTCCTTACTTTTCTTAGGGTTTTACAAGAAGTAGATTTTGCTTATCTTCCCAAACAGAAGAAATGCCTTACTGCTTCCCCTTTCGGCTTTCTGATCCAATGAAGTGCAATGAAGAGGAGTTCCCAGACTCCTTTGGGAGTATCTAGGGTTACTCCATCCTAAGTTCAGGGTCTGACATTTCACTTGTTAAATTTTGTCCCTTTAATCACTACCCAGTGTTCCAATCTATCTAGATCCCTCTGTAAAGCCCTCTACAGAGTCAACAGTACCTCCCACTTTGGTGTCACCAGCAGATCTGTTCATGGTGTGCTCAGCTTCTGCATCCAGATTGTTGATAAATCTGTTGAACAGAACTGGCTCTGGACCTGAGCCCTGACCAACTTCCCTGGTCACTAGCCAGATGTGGCCCCTCTCACTACAGCCCTTTGAGCTCTGCCTGCCCTCCAGCCAGTTCTTCACCCAGTGCATCACGAACCTGCTCATCCCATGGTTGGACAGCTTGTCCACAGGGGTGCTGTGAGAGACAGTATCAAAAGCCGCACTAAAATCCAGAAAATCTATATCCACTTTCTTCCCTTCATCCACTAGGCAGTGACCCTATCGTAGAAGGATATCACATTAGTTAAACAGAACTTTCCTTCTGAGAACCCATATTGACTGTGGCTGATGACTGCATTATTCTTTAAATGCCTCTCAGTAGTTAACACAGTATAATTTTCTTAATTTTCCACTTAACGTTTTCTGAATTAACTTCCAGTTAAGGAGCTTTGTTTAAAGTTGTCTATTATTTTGCTGACCCTTTCATTTTTTAAATTAAGTTTTTGCATCTTCTTGTCTGTTTGGAGGAGTAGCTTTAAGTTTTGCTGAATTAGGTCTCAGTTATCCAAACTTACCAATATAGCAATAATAAATTTCACAGTCTTAGTTGACTCCTTGACATTTTCATGACAATCAAAAATAGAAATGGACTCAAAACTGCCCGTATGGCAAGCAGCTAAATCTTGACAAGCACATCTCAGAGAGCAAATGGGAATGTCTTGCAGAGATGTGGAACATCAAATATCCAATAATCAGGCAGCAGCCAGCTGGTGGGGTTAGCTCCTTCATGTGCAGCTAGAATACAGTTATTTTTAACAAGTGGCACAAAGACTTCAGGATGCATGTACTGAAAAGAATAAGGTTTGTAAAAGTCCTGCTGAGACCTACAACAGCAAATATACTTTTTAATCACATGCCTGGTAAAGAGGTAAGATGTTGAGGAATTGCAAAGCATATTGGCCACATATTGTTTATAATTTCATTATTATCTATCACTGGATAGATAATATTCAGGCTATATTTCATTTAAAATCATTTACATGACCTGGTGCTATTTTCCCCTCATGTTACTTACCTTGCCCTAGGATGGATGTGCTCTTCTGGAGAAAGCACCAGGTGGCTGCTTCATTTGTTGCAGATGCAAGACCAATGAGGTGGGACAACAAAATAGGGATTAGAAGGCTAAGGGTCATTGCTGCTTGGGAGAACTGACAAGACCAGGAAAATCACAAAGCTAAATCTTTCTCATTGCTTTTTCCCCCTTAGTTTCTGTGTGTTTGACTTGCAAAAGGCATTTCAGTTTGTAGAGCTGAGGACTCCGAGCTGAAGGCTGAGCAAATGGGAACATTGTGTGAGATGTTGAAAGAGCTAACTCTGGAGCAGCAGGTACTCACAATCTGTCCAGGCTCTGCCTCAGCTTCCCACTGTAAGATGCAAATAGTTCCACCCTCATATTCCTCCAGGATACTGTCGAGATGCTTTGTGAAGCAATCCGCGATGAGCACCACAGAGAAGCTCATCAGGGAGCAGTTCTACATGGAAAGCAGAATTTGTGAGTAAATCAGGCCTGGGGCTACACAATGAATAACAACACCAAAATAGTACTGACTAACTGCTCATTAACTGAGCACTGCCTATACTGTGCCTAGTGGGAATTCCTGCAGTGGTGATCTGGGATAGTAGTACATACAAATGAGAGAAGCAAATGGAATATGCATAAACAAACCTACCTCTGACATTTCTTAAACAAGTGCTTAACTTGGCCTCTTTGATGATCTTTTAATGTATTTTTTTCATTTATTCAGATTCTGTTTAAGTATCCTCAAATGTATTCACACTCCTGTTGCAAGTATTTGTTTAGCTGGTATGGACAGAACTGTAAAGAAATGTAATCACTTTTATGGCCTTCTAATTTCTATTTCATAGTTGCTTTCTGTAGTAATTTTCCCAAGTGTGAAGCAAACTCTCAGAACAAAAAGAGCATGTGAAGTCTGAGAAAGAAGACACCAGAGAGGCTCTATCTGTAACATTTTTTATATTCTCAAAGTTTCTGTAGAGGAATTTTTTCTTGAGAATCTTAGCACCTGAAGTTTTGTCACTTAATCTTTAAAGGATATGACTGACATGTTCATACCAGCACTGCAGATATATATATATATTGGAAATCTATTTATCTGTATTGTGTTCTGATGAGTAGGATAAAAGCTGATGTGCTCTCCAGGGGGAAGCCTCTCAGACAAGAATCCATGCTAGTGAACAGTTTTTGCAACAAGAAAATTAAGGATAAAAAGTCATGTGAGCCACACTTGCCAGAGATAGGTTGTTATACTGTAAATATCTTTAAAGTCACTACTTGAAAAGGTTTTTAAAAAGTCACAATGGTTCTTTTTTATAATGTATGGCTTATTCCTTCCTTTCACTGAAAATTTGTGCATGTCTTTAGAGTGTGCCATAGAGAGAATGAAGGGCTCAAGGATGTCACCTAAAGCTGAAAGACACAAGAGGGTATGGTGCAGTGAGAAGCTACACAACAAACACATTTCATGGAGTGGATGGTCTTTTTTGAAACACATCCTTATGCCATGCCTAGTGTATTTTCCATAAAATGCCATTCTAAGCATGAGCAGTGGCCTAAACTCTGTTCTGGCTGTATTATTTTGTTGTGGCATATGAGGAAGTATTTGGCCCAGACTCCAGTAATTAGAGAACACCCCCCAGCCCCGAAATAAAAACCCCAGCAGGCAGGAGTGAAGTTTGAGTGTGACGGAACAGAGCAGCAGTCAGTGAGAGCTGCTGGATGCTCCCTGGGCTGGGGGCTCACTCTGGCCTGGAGCTGAGCCTTACTGCTCTTAGCGGCCACCTCACCTGCTCCAGAGGGCAAAGGGCACAACTGGAGTCTCAGCAGCCCTGAGGAACAGGCATCTGAGTTAAACTGGAAAATGAGCTCCAACTGATACACTCAACAATTCCCACGACTTTTGAAGGTGTTTTTAGCCAGGCACCTGACCTGTTTAACCAAGTGATGTACTTGTCTTTTGTGTCTTCTTAATCTGAGCAGTCTGCAACTGAAGCATGGTGTTTAACTGCACCCCAGCAGTGCAGCAGTGCCACAGTGCCAGGTGAAACCTTACACATTCCAGCCCCAAAAACAGGAGTCCCGGCTCTCTGTTGGACAGTTTGTGTATTAATTTAGAACCCTCCTTTCAGTCATTACTTGTTGGTGTTGGTACTTTTTTGTCTCAGTCGGCTGTTTATCACTTTATCAGTAGGTGGCAGTAATAGACGAGCCTGTGCAGTTTCTACTTGCAATATGAATTTGGGAAAGAAAAGACCCAGTTTTAGGGTAAAGCTGCTCATTTTGTTTGTTCACAAGCGTGAGTGGTGTAAATGTACTTGACAAACTCAGACATACATCTTCCTCTAACAGACACAAAAGTTGTTCCCATACCAGTTCTGGTATTTATGGCTGCACTTAATTTAATAGTGCTGTGAAGCTGAATTCAATTGGATGCAAATGTACAATATTTACCTAAAGATTTAATATGCAGGTGCCTGTAAAATTTTATGTAACACCTATTCTGATAAATTTGCACACTATTTTTCACACATTACTATTTAAGTCAGTCTAATGACTTTAAGTATTAGTTTTCAGTAAAAGAAGCCTGTATTTCCTAGGAACCACTCCTCCCTCAAGTTTTCTTTAGTCTCCTTGAAGAAACACATCCATATTCTGATGCAGACCCAAAGGACAGCCATAATTATGGCATTTTCTAGGAAAATTATGTATAGAGATTTTTATCCCTATATAATGAAATATAGGAAAAACTACATAATCAGGTCCTCCCAAAGTACATATTTGTTACTCCTTTGATATCAGAAATCCAACTGGGTAAATGACTGCCTTATTGAAGTTTAGGCTTTAATAAATACCTTTACAGACTGTTGTTCCCAAAGTGGTCTTTCATTCTGCTGGAGCTGATCCTGTTGTAAGTCACTGCAAAAATGCCTGGTTACAGTGTCCTTATGAATCAGTTTTTACCTTAGTGTCACTGACAGCAAAGCTTGTATTTATTTTAACCTATGGTGTCATGTAAAATAGCTTAAACTTCCCTCCATATTTTTTTCTCCTTTGACCATAATTTCATAAAGGCTAGCTTAAAAAATTTACCTGTTAGCACCAGCCAAGCACCCTGCTACTAATTTAATACATGGTATGGGAAGCAAAGAAGGGGAATTTAGTATATAATAGAGAGGAGGAGAGTAGTTTTTTAGTACTGAAATGGTGGTGTCTTAAATTCAAAGTAAACCAAGGAGATTAATCTGAAGGAGGCAAAACAGCCAGCCCCATATGTATTGAGACATTACAATTTACCACCAATCCACCATTGGGAACTCTCATTTCATCAGAGCAGCAAGAGTTGGGATATGAAGAAAGGATTACTTGTAATATGTCAAAAACTCCTTGAATCCAATTCTGTTCTGAAGTTCTCACTCCGTGAGATGGCAGCCCCAACTCACACGGTTAAGAAAGCACCCATTACTTTCTGGGCCTGAACAACAAATGAGCTTAATGACATATGAAATGAAACACAGAGAGGAGTACAATTTTAGGATGGCAGCAGACCTGGTCTTGTTTTTATCAAAGTTAGCAGGAATCAAATCAGACCATTTGATGAAAATATAAACTCATTGCTTTAGCCTACAGGAAACCTTTCTGTTAGATAAATCCACATGTTGGAGAGCTTTTTATTTTTTTATATCATTGTATACTTCATGATATCATAGGTGTTCATTATTTAGAAAAATGAACAAAATCATTCAGATATTTTTGTGTAGAGCTAAGGCAAGGTGCTTAAGCATGAAACTCAAGTATCAGTAGCAGATTATCCAAACTGCCTCAAAGGTGAAAGCAGCCCAAAATATAATAATGACAAAGACATTTTATGGTTTACAGGGATCAGAGGAAAAGATACCCTTTTAAATGCTAATTTGTGGATCAAGTTGGCATTAAAAAAAAAGCAAACCAGATGATGCCATTCTCTTTCAGAGAGTCAGTTTTTTGATGGTATTCTTAAGTAAAGTAATATATTTGTATGCAATCCAAAACTGTTACAATTTTACTTGAAGTGCTGATCTTCCAAGTGCACCTCAACCTCTTCCCCTTCCAATTAGTAATTTGCCAGCAGTCTATCTTCATTCAAGGAACTGGTAAGTAAGGCCCAAGGATATTAGAGAAAGCTGTTCTGTTTTCCAGTAAGGAATCATGCTTCTACAGTTTAACCTCTTCAAACACATTGTAGACATTTGCTAACATAAATATGCACGTTTTGGTATTCCATGTATTTATTTTTTTTTTTAATTAGAAGCATGAAATCATCTTAATAGATACATTTTCTTTTTTTTAACCTAATGAAAGTTGTGAATTGATGAAAGAAACCACAAACATGGGCACCAGCTATTTAAAACATAACTCCAACACACTGATAACTCCAACATACTCCTTGAAGAAAAATTTTGGAGAAAAACCTGATGATCAAAAGAATGACATTCTTCTCTTGTGAAAAATAATTCTGGATTTTTGTAAATGCAGCTCTTGTAACCAGAGATGTTCAAAAGCACTGTGAAATATTTCAATCTCAGGATGTCAGACACTAACCCTAATTGGAACCAGAAAGCAAGCTGCTTGCAATACTGTAATAAGCTGTGGCAATTTTGTTATTTTAGATGGGAATGTTAATAATGAGCCACAAATGCAAGTTGTTACAAAGCCTTTGAGAATAAAGCTGTATGCCCTATATTCTCCTCCCATGCTGTTCCAGTTAAAACCATACATGTGGAAGGACAAATGAAAATGTTGCCATGGTGATCAGAGCAGTTACCAAATCATGCACACTGTAGGAAGGATTCCCTAAAGAACCTTATTGAGCATTTTGTTGCTCTTTTTTAATAAATATTTTCAGAAAGCCTTTTTTATTTCACTGTCAATAAAATAGCTACTCAGTTAGCTAAACCCTAATTCTCTACCCCGAAAACAAAAACACACCATGCATTACGAAATATTCTTCTTAAAAGTTAGGAATGGGATTCTTCAGCTGAAAACTTTAAATTAGGAACCAAGAACGAGCCTACCAAAAATAAGACCTGTTCAAGACACTTGAATGTTTTTCAGCATAGACATGTCAAGCAGCTCTGTGCCTACTACGCTACTGATGTCTTCAGCTGCCCGGTTAAAACACCAAATCGTTGAATGAAAGACATCCCAAAAGCCTATTGGTTAAAAGGAATATTGTTATTTTTTTGCAATAATATTGCACGTGAGACATGAGGTGAGTTCTGCCAGCAGCAGAAGCACAGTCCAAAGCCCCCTGTCTTGTGTGACCAGACTGGTAGCTGAACGCAGTTGAGTGAGGCACGTTATCCAAGTTGAATGGCAAAGAAAACAAAACCTGTACAATGCAGATATCTTGTATTTCCACTGCACAAAACAGTACAGCAGACATCGATGGAAATTGCTAAAAATAAGCTGGAGAAGGTACATGCACTTTGGGGAAAATGCACATAGCTTTGTTCACCAAGCAGCCCTTTATAGCATCTAAATTCACAATTTAAGTATACCCCAAGGCCCTCAATTCCTCAGCTAGATCTTTGCCTTACAGGTATTTAAGATGTTTATGGAATACAAGTTTGTGCAGAAGAAGGGAGGAAGCTTGATCTGTTATCAGTGGCTGTTCAGAGTCTCAGCTCATACTCGGGCAGTTCTCCAACAAAATTATCTCCTTCCCTATGGGGCTGACTGATACACTGTACATATGAGGTACTGCAGTGAGAGAACTGTCCTAATGCACCAGACTGGAAAGGAGCTTTCATTATTTTTTTAAGAAGAATAATCAAAACAAAACAAAATACATCTGTAAAGTAACAGTTGCTTCCATCAGGTGCCTTGTATGAGCTTAATTTTACTTCTTGAAGAAGGCAGTCTTATTTCACACCTCTCACTGCACTTTGAAATTGAAACAAAAAAATGTCCCAGAACCTCCACAAATTACTTGCTGACAACTTAACTAAACTGCGGCCACAAAATATACAAACATAGTGGCTGTAGGCAGCACCGTGGTCTTGCTGCATATCCTGGAACAACATTTATTCACCATTACTCTCCATAAAGTCCTACTGTCATGGGCAAAAGCATGTAGAGGACTGCTCAGAAAACTTAATCCCCCTCCCTGTGCTGTTCAGGGCAGTTTTACACCCTCCACTAAGACCCTTAGGAACAGTTATTTCACAGTTCAATTTACTTTCTAAATAATTCAAATCATTACAATTCAAAATAAGATACAAGCAACCACATTTTTTTACAGTTTTATTGATGCAATCCTGGTGTGTGACTGTACATCTTCATTCTGCTTGTAGCTACAATGGCACTTTACTAGGATTGTTTTTGTAGTCAAGTTTCTTACAGTCTTCAGGAAACATATTTATAGACACCACTTACTGTATAAGATTGATCATTCCAAACATTGTAAATCACTGGGACTTTTTCCTAAATAGTACTACTTGAGGAAAAGGTCACACTACTCTCTTTAGACAGAAATTTGTAAAGGCAAATGAATTGAATTCACCTTCCAAAGAAAGTAAGAATGTTAAAAATAGCTTCAAGTATTGGTATGACTCATTCAGGTCCCAGAAAAATCTATGACTGGCAAAGATATCTAAAATTTGATACTGTACTCAATACTTTCATGAAGACCAAAAGAATATTTATGAAGAACTGAAATTAAACTTGTGCATTGCTCTGAATGATAAGAATTACCTTGAATTTTTTAGGTTTTTTTTTTTTTTTTAATTTTAGGGGGTTTTTTTAGCAGAAATTCTACTACCTTCCAAAAATATTGTAGTTATGGGGTAAGTATTGACATCTGAAGAAAATAATGCTAAAAGCATGCAACACTGATACCAAGTTTTAGCAGATGACATTTTTAATTGAAAACTGACTCAAAGGATAGTACAAAAGAGTTTCTTCTCCCTAAAGGGATTTTCAGATGCAGGTACAGGAATAATAAGGGGATCTTCTCCAATGTGTGCATCACAATATGCCAATAAATCTGCTGCAGCCTTGGATACCTAATAGAAGAGAAGAGAGAACTACTGTAACACTTAATTCTGAACCAATCTGAATGGCATAAATGTTTTTCATAGAACAAATGATAAGGGAAGCTACTGTACAACAGGGAGTAGATTGCTTTATCCTTTAAATTATTAGACATCACATCTCTCAATTTGCTCTTACTAGGCCTTACATACATTTTGTCTAATGCAGTGACATAGAGGGTATCAATTGATATGATCCATGTCAAGCTGTTCCTCTCCATCAGAAGGAGGTCAGGAGCACACAGTCATTTAAACATTTATGTGCTAACCACCCACAGGCAGTACGGATTCTCCTTGAAGTGTCTGCTTCTGTAGAGGAACCTGCTTCAGCTCATACTCCCACTCATTGGTTTTAAGTTTTCCACAAACTCTCTCTCTACCCTTTGTTCCTCTGGATGCAAAATAAAAAGTTCTTTAGGCAGGTAACCATGGGATTAAAAAGAAATAATAAATCAGGAACAAAACTTGAACGCCATCTGTCATAGCTCTCATTTAAGCTAAATACTGCTCTCTTCAATGAAGCAAGACTAATGTCTTCTGCTCAGTAAGTTACTAGAAGTAGTCCTTTTTTCACAGCATTCATTTAAACTTGAGCACTACCTTAATATTTTTTAACTTAATATTTTAATACTTCTAAAATAAACAATTCTCAAGTCTCCGATTTCAGAACATGGGTTTATGCTTATTGAAAAGTTATGTAGCAGTGTGCTGAATATTTGCAGTGCAAGCTATTTTGCATTAAATGAAAAATGAAATATTAAACCTTGTAACTTTTGCAGCTATGTGCCAAAAGAATATTGGTGAGAGTAGCCCAGAGTGTCTCATTTATTTTTTCAAGAATTTAGAAAGTATATGCAAATTTTTTTTGTTCTGCTCTGTCAGCAAGATATGCATAGCTATCTATATCTCTTTGTTTTGGTGAATTATTGTGTTTTCAATATTCTGATATTTGAGAAAATGAATTCTGGAGTCTTTACAAAGAAGTCTTTTCTCCGAGCACCACGACAGCTTGTTCCCAGTCAAGCACCAAGGTCAGCATGTTTGCACAACTAAGTGGAGAAGAAACAAATCGCATTTCTGGTGGTTTTCTAGCAGGTGTGTAATCCATGTTAGCTTTAAGCTTCCCCACTTGCTTGCTTTGACATGAGCTCAGCCCATAGTAGGCTTCCGATTAGACCTATGAAGTCAATGGGTATTGAATCAGAATTTGCATGAAATTTAAATGAACTTCTGAAGACAGTTACAGACTCTTTATTTCTTTATTTTCTTTATTTTAAATTTCTGTATGCCTTTGTAGAATGCTTAAGTCTATGGAGTACCTGTGGTTGGCACCCCAGTATAGACTATCCCCCTAACAGAGGAAACAAGAGTGTTATTTAAAATTAGTTTGTCTTTGAATTGGCCTGGAAGACAAAAGGGAGGCAGAGACACTACATGTGAACAGCAGGCTGCTGGGCACAGGCAAAACAGAAAACTGATCACATCAGAAGAGCTGTTCACTAGGACCAGTGCTTCTCAGGAAAGAAGCAGGTAAACCAAAAATGTGTGGAAAGTTACAGACTTCAAAGTACAAAGGATTGTAATGATTTTCCCGTAATGATCTTGTTCCTTCCATGCATGGATAAGCAATATCAGCCCAGGTATATTGCTTTTCATTCAATGGAAGAGAAGTGCAACTTCAATCCTCATTCTTAGAAGGGATAAACCCAATAATATAATTTCCTGTTTCTCTACATATTGCTGTGCTCTGATATCATCTAACAATAAAAAGGGTTTTCACTAGCAAACACTCAACATACATTTTTGTTTCTAACTTGTCCTGTAATGCTGGTAGGAATGTTGTGGAGCAGAGTAATACATTCACAGAAACATGGAATTACCTAGGTTAGAAAATACCTTTGAGATTATCAAGTCCAGCCTTTGACCTAACAACCACCTTGTCAACCAGACCATGGCACTTGCTGCCACATCCTGTCTTTTCTTAACTCCAGGGACAGCGACTGCTCCACCTCCCTGGGCACCCCATTCCAATGCCCTATCACCCCTTTCTGTGAAGAGAAACCCTTCCTTCAATGTCAGAGTGTTTAAATCACAATTTAGTTTGTTTTTAAACAAACCATAGTACAGTGATCTTAAAAAAAGATCCTGCAACAAGGAACTGAGGAACGTGATCACATTTCAGCACACTGTCACAAACTAAATCTGCACTGGGCCATAAAATATAAGTATTTTCATCCATTAAACAAATAAAAGGTTTTGAGAGGAGAAATCCTCCCACTGGGATTTCAGTAGTCATGAAAGTGGATTATGGCCACTACTTCACTAAAAGTGGAGTAGCTTAGGCCTGCACAGTGGAATAATGACCATTCACAACAGGGGGTTAAATGAGCTGATCACAGTCCAGGAGCAATGAAAGCACGAGTTCCTGTGGCTGTGAGCAGTGTTGGCAAAGTCAGACCTGTGGCCCAAAATAGAGCAAAATACAACATTGCCTCCAGCAAGTTTCCTGCTCAGTGTCATTATTGGGAAGAGCAGTGGTGGGAGGGCTGTGCACTGAGCATGGCACCAAGGCTCCAGCAGGGACGGCTGCTTTGGCACAGTCAGCACCCGGAGGTGCCCCACGGCCAGGGCTGCAGCCTGTGCTCTAAAAAGGGATGTGCCATCATCCCATTTGTGCCATGGAAGGAGTTAAATGGAGCCCACTCTATCGTAGCTTTTACTTGCCTGTGGGGTTATTTGTAGCTGAATGTGGCTGGACAGCTTCAAAATAGCTTTTCCTAAGAATTCAAATAAATGCATGTGATTTGAATATTCAAATGAAGCTAACACATTTATCATGTCAGCTTTCCTACGCAATACGGCTTGGTCTGCGGATTCAAAGTAATTTATATATATTGCAGAAGTGCCTAAAGGAAAAAATCAGACTCCAGTTTGATTAATGAATTCTGTCAGAAAGTTAACATTTCATTTTAAAAAATCTTTTAATGTGTATGGAGTAGAAGAGATGGAGTATATAGGTATCACACTGATCTCACATTTTGTGGAATTACTTTTACTCTCTGTAGCAAAAAACACATCTTGTTACCAAATCAACAAAAGGGGGAAAAAATCTAACAAAACACTCAACCCTGATGCTTTAAAGAATTAGATTCAGGAGGACTGTGAAATTTTACCATTATATTTCAGAATAGCAGAGGTGATAAAAACTGCCAAAGTTAGAACATCCTGCTAGCTGCACTAATAATTATAAGCTTCAGTGACAGGGCAAAATGCTGCAATTACTATGTCTTCTGTCTTGTCATGGATTGTGACTAATTACCATCCTTGCTACAACACCCACTCTGCTTATCCTTTACATATAAAACAAAGAGATTCACACACGCTTATTGGCATTCCCACCGCTCATCTCCCAACACTATTCAGGACCAGTTAGGAATACTTCCTATCTTCCTAAGGAAAAAGAAAATGGAATAATAACTGATATGCCAAGGGTCTTGAATGGCAGAACACTCTTGCTTATCTGCTTGCAAAGAGAAGATTAAGTAGTGCTTTATTCTGAGGACAGCTCTGATAAACACACCAATACTAACTTTGCTTTCTCAGTTTTACTGCTAGCATCTTTAGAAGACACATTATTCTACTAGTCACGAGGCCATTGTTCATCTGATTTCATTTGGTGTTTCCTGTCTTGGAGTCTGCATTTCCAGCTTTCTACTTACTTCTCCATTATAACTCTAGCTGTTCCTTTGCCAGATAAGACAGGTTCAATTATGATCCTTCTGGGATTCCTACAGTTTACAAAAAAACCCATAGTACTCCTCCTTCCAGCTACTGATCAATATACCAATAACTCCATCCCCCTCTTTTGAGTTGTCCTGTTTCTTTCACACCTCAGCAAGGAGTTGTCTTTGTGGAACCTCAGAACACAGCACTGCTTTGCTGCTCTGGGAGGACTTGATAGGACTTCTTAAATTAGTTGAAAAATCCAGAACACAGTGGGGAGTTGGCAACTATCAATATGCTTTTAACTACAACATTTTAATTGAGCAGACCCAACACTTGCTGGTTACAGCAGCTACTGTTCATGGAAAACAAAGTGCCTCTGTAGTAGAAAAATAAACTGGAACTTCTGATTTCCCCAGTCAATAACACAGACACCTCTTCAATGTTAGCAATGTGGTCTTTCCTATTGTGGGAATAACCACTTGGCTATGGCTGTTTGCAAAAGAGGGTTTAATTAAATTATTTGGAAAGCACTGATCTTTCATTAAATGTCTAACTAGTTTAATCAGATGCAAAACACCAGAAAAAAAGGCAGTAAGTTCATTTATCTGCCTTCACAGTGATGATCCAAGAACTTAAAATCTCCAGTTGAAACCACTGGAAAGTTTCTTGGTAAAATTTGGCTATGCTGAAGTACACACTTAACTGATTCAAGATTTAAAAGCCAAGCAGATTTTTTTGAAGGAATAAATAGCCAAGCAACCTCTTCTCACAATCCCTTATATGCTTGTTCAAAGAAATTCTAGAAACCAAGACATTCTGAAAAATTATATTTGTTTTATATTAGTATAGGAACCCTCATAATTCTGAAACATGCCAGATTTTGTTTGGTGTGTTTTCGGTCACAGGATGTTTTGAAAGGTGAAATAATTGCACTTCCAAGCTATCTGATTTTTAGGTCTGCCACATTTGCTAATAACTGTGTTCTTTTTAATTGAACTGACTGTAAAAATAACCTATGTCTTTCTTGCACCTTTGTCTTTCTCGCGTATGTAATTAAGAGTGTTACACACGTAACTAATGAAGCTGTCTGCATAACTGACCTAATGGTGTGGTACATGACAGTTACCACTGAATATGTAGAAGCAAGTTTAAGACAATTTACTAAGTATCAATGATTTTAAATTCCAGTAAACTGGGCCATATTTTTCCAACCCTTTCCTCTGCCACCCACACATTCTGGTCATGCAGCTGCAATATGACCTGAGTTGGGACTAACCAAGGCAGACCTTCTCTTACTGCAGGAAATAAACACCTGTCCCTGTGAACAGGTTATGTGATGAATTTGTAACACACTATAAAAGAGAGAAACTACCTTTGCAAAATCAGTGGTCTTACAAGACATTGATAAAAACTGCCACAAAACAGAGCGACTGAAATTTCTATTTTCATGTAAGAAAGACTGATCACTCATCTGAATTGCACTAATATTTCTGAATTATAAACACTTCTTTTCCAGCTGGTGAATTTGTGATCTGAGACTATTTTAAAAATCATGGATGTATACTACTGTCCCCACACTGATTACATGCAGATTTTCAGCACATAGGATGGATGGACAAACAGACTGAGTTAAGACTACATGAAGTTTTTAGTGTACAACATTTCTAAATTGTCCTACTGACTTAATAATCTCAGTTAAAGTTTGTAACAACTCAGTTACAGTTGTTTGCAGAGAACTGTGTAATTTAAATGCATTGCTTTTTAAAGACAGAAAGACAAAAAACTTCTTCCTTGTACAGACTGGATTTTTTATCAAAATAATTATTCCCTATTTTCAGAGGCAGAGAGCAAAAGAAATGAGCATTGCTTTCTTAAAAAGTTCTGTGACATTATTAGCTTCTAAGTGCTTGATATTTCAAAAAATTTTAGCCTAGTGGAAAGCAGAATGACATGCAAGAACAATCCACAGGATCTTCTGTTTAAAAAAAACTTAAATCCTCTGTTTAATAGTGCCTTTAACAAAAATATTTAATCCACATATATTTAGAGGCATGATGAAACCAAATCTTCACATACAACAAGTTATCAAGTGGGAAGAATCGTAACTGCACACTGCAATTATACACATTTTTTGCGCAATGATGTTTGCACTAAAACAAAACAGAGCAAAGCAGTTCAGCTTGTCTCATCATTATTCAAAAATATTGCAGTATCTTAAAGACTTTTTCCAATTCTTGAAGGAGAAAACCCAAGAAACCGGGGCTGCACTTAAATTCAGCTACAGGTGACAAAGAAGAGCACCCGTGCACCCACCAGATGATTTTAAGCATTTCACAAAATACCACTTTTGACAAATGTAACAGACACTCACACAGAGGCAGACTTGAAGCCAGGCTTTGGAAATCGCTTCACTAGAACCCACCAGTTAGTATGTAACTCACAGTACTGAATAATGTTTTACAGCTCAACACAGATTCTTGATTTCTGCAGTATTAAAGGGATGCTGTTTCACAAACTAGTCAGCAAACTCAAAATATCAACAATAAGTCTAAGTTTACCTTTATTCTATCCATGTATGCTTCCATTTTTAATTGCTCCACAGCTTTCCTGGCTTGAGAAATACTGGTTGTACTGTTTGACACTAGTTCCTTCATTTTGTTTTTCCTAGAAGAGACAAAGTTGAGGCCATTTAAAGTGTGGGTAGCAAATACAGCAATCACTTGAGAGGACAGTTATCCGAACTCTAACCAACCCTCGCCCACCACATCGACACTGCCAGGCTGTAGGTCACAAATACAAAGCAGACACCATTTATTTCTGTTCTCTTGCTCCATGGCACCTTATTGCACTGCATATTTGCATCCTCCATCGTCAGCATTCCGCCTGAATCCTGCCAATGACACACAAATGCAGAGCATATGACCATGACTTCAGTGTGAAAATGGTTGCCCTGGTTCGCGTTGCCAACGCAGAACAGCTGCTCACAAACAGACCTTGCAGGCATCACACAGTTTGGCTCCATACCCCAGTTACACCTAGAAACATCAAAACAAGCTCAGAAATGTGTGCAGTGGAAATGAATGCCACACCACTCTCACCAAGCATCAGAGAGAAATTTTAAGATAGAGAACGACTCAGAATTCTGACTATCGATAAAGAAGTTTAGAAATAAAGTAACAGATTAAGAGGAAATAATGCAGTGGTTTCCAACTTTTTGCTTAGACATCCCCAGTAAAGTCTAAAGATGACTAAATCCAGTACAGTACACCATACAGGATAGGAATGCTTTATTTTTTTAGAGATCTGCTGCTCTTGGGAGGGGACATCTAAGTAAGGTATGTCAGTGTTTGGTTCTCTTGTATTGCTACTCCCTGAGGGATTAGGAGTAAATCAATTCAATATCAAGCAGTCCTCAGCAATGTTACCAAATGAGTCAAGACATCCATATTCAGACCTTGAATAACTTCCAGTATTTATGCCAGAGGTGGTCTGCGTGTTAGACCCCCTTGTGCTGACACCACTACGGAGGGCTGGCCCAGCACAAGAACAGTTACCATTTTGAAGTCACTCGAGGTTGGACTAAGCACAAGCCTCAGAAACCAATACAAAGTTCAGCAAAATGCGAAGGACTTAGGAGGTGAGAGGCAGATGGGACACACGAGAAAAACACACACATGGAGGCATTTTGCATTTCTGCCAAGGAGTTTTAGGCTCAGGTCTTTCAAAATGAATACTTCCAGCTTATTGCTGGATAAGAAGCAAACATGCAGAACTGCACAAATTTCCTTTCTTGAACCTTGATAGCTTACCTGATCCAGTCACTGGGGCATAAGATACACACAGGAAATAAAGACACTGGAAATGCTCTTGTAAAAAAAACCTGTATGTACAATGCCCCTGGTTAGACTCAAGAGAAGTACACAATCCATAGTACAGAAAGAATGGAGGAGTAACTTTCTAACTGCTTTGATTTTGCAAAACACAAATGCTCAGAGACAAGGCAAAGACAGTTATTTCTTCTCACAGCCTGGTATGAAACAGACTGTTTCTAAAAATCAGTAACCTGTGCTGTGAAACAGGATGGTGGAATACAAATGCCATGGTGAGCCACTAATTTGAAGAAACAAAAGAGTATTTTTCTTTCAGGTCTAGTATAAGTCAAGGCAGGGAAATGCTACTTTAAATTATATTAATTGTGCCAAAGAAAACAAGAGCTTTAACATATGCCAAGCCAAAGAACAGGTTTTTTGCATATACATGTGTCATTTGAATGGAACACAAGTTTCCCCCTTGCATACTCTGATGAAATAAAATCATGTCAGAACACAGCAGGTTCTTTGTCTCCAACTTTGTTTACAATGTTTACTCATATTCCTCACAAGGCACAGGATTGAATGCATGTGGAGGAACTGGCTTTGCATAAAATGCCATGTACGGTACAAAACCCCAGAACCAACCCACAGCCTCCAATCAATTTTGAGACGTGTTTTGACTTGCAGTGGAAAGTCAAACAGCAGGAAGGATACGAGACATTCACAAAAGGAGAAGATTCTGAATTACAGCTCATCTCTGGACTTTTTGTTCGACTCAGCCCCCTCAGTTTTAAGTATCAACCTATCCATAAAAATTAGAATAAACATATTTAGCTTTGTTTACAAAATTATACCCCCACAGGGATGAATCATTTAAATTTTAGCATCTCCACACCTACCCTACTAATGATCACAAAGCCAAAAAAGTCAAAGCTAAATCAAGTCAGGGGCCTTTCTACATTTGCCACATACATTTAAATTAAACTGAATTAAGCAACTGCAATTCCTTGAACAGCCCAGAGAATTCCAGATCTCCCACGCGTTTCTGGCAATTCATTCACTCATACTGTAAAAGCTATAAACATTAGAGTTAGACAATTTGAACTGTCACTGGCTGCACCAAAGCTGGCAGCAACACTGTTCATAGTACTTCCAGCTACTGTTTAAGCATTTACAGAATAAGGGTTGAGTTAAGTCTGTAACAGAATTTTGAAAAGGCTATTAGGCATAAAAATACTTTAAAAAATCTGAACCATGTTTCTAAAGCAATGCCACAAAGATAATACATCCTTACTTACATTCGGAAACACCAAATAGGAAAATTTAAAAAAAAGAAAATATGTATCTTGTCCAGTAAAGCATTTCACAGTATTAGAAAACAACCACAATATGAGGCTTCATAAAAAAAGAACTTTAAAACAAAAAAAAGTCTGGCATTAGGTGTTTCAGACACTGGAGAAAATTTCCACTTATTCCCAGCAAGGATTTGTTTATACTCTGAAGCACAAACATTTGTTCTGTTCCAAATCCTGCTCCAACCTTGGCCTTTACATGCATTTAAATATTTAACTACTATATTTCTGGAAGTGTTTAGCATCCATTTAAGTATTTAATTTCAATTTTTTTTACTAACAGGTCTGGCTACATAACTTTCTAAGACTGACTTCTCACATACCCAGCTACATATACCTCTATCTTCTCCCACTCTCTGCAAATACAGTACATATTTGTGCATCATTTAAGGCCCTATTACATATGGCGTGATGTTGACAGTGAGAATTATACTCACTTTCAAACCAGGCTGTGATAAAAGTCCTTGTTGCAGACAAAGCTTTGTATGACGCTTCTGTTCTCCTTAGGACCTATGATAATAACCTTAAGCTTAATATTCTTTAATGAAATAAGATTGTTACTTAGAAATAAAGCTCTGGAGTGAACAGAAATTTTAATTACGAGATAATCTATCACACACCCAACCCCTGGAATGTGAGGAAGCCTCTCCTTCAAACACCCTCTTGCAGGATGTGTTTCATCTGAGGCTGCAGCCTGACAAATGGCTTCGATCCTCTCTCTTAAGACTTAAGAGATCCTCTTAAACTGTCCAAGTGTTCTCTAGGCCTTTAGTCCCACAGGAGAGCACATTTATCTTTATATTGTACCTGGGTGAGCAGTCTGCAGGATCATGGAATGGTTTATGTTGGAAGGCACATTAAAAGATCACCTGGTTCAAGGCCCCTGCAATGAGCAGGAACATCTTCTACTATAACAAGTGGCTCAGGGCCCCATCCAATCTGACCTGGAATGTTTCCAGGGATGGGGCATCCACCACTTCTCTGGGCAACCTGTTACAGTGTTTTGTGATACTCATGGTAAAAATGTTTTCCTTATATCTGGTCTTAATCTACCCTCTTTTAGTTTAAAACCATTACCCTTTGTCCTTTCGCAACTGGTCCTGCTAAAAATTCCGTCCCGGTTTTTTCTAGTAAGCCTCTTTTTAATTACTGAAACACTGCAATAAGGTCTCCCCAGAGCCTTTGCTTCTCCAGGATGAACAATTCCAGCTCTTTCAGACATTCTCCACAGGAGAGGTGCTCCAGCCCCTTGATGTGCTGGTGTCTCTCCCCTGGACTCGCTCCAATAGGTCCATGTCCTTCCCGTGCTGGGGACCCTGGAGCTGGATGCAGTGTGGGGTCTCACCAGGGCTGAGCAGAGGGTTGGAATCGCCTTCCTTGACCTGCTGCCCATATTGCTTTTGATACTTAAGAGGAGTAACTTCTCCCCATCATTTGAATTACCTAAAACCCCCTGAACCAGAAATTCTCAGCTGGGTTTGCTAATGCTCATTCCTGGCTGTTTTTACGTTGGTTGGATCGATAGGGGCATACACAGGGCCTGATAATCACCGTAGTTACAGTAACTATGCTAATGAGCAGCCTCCATGCAGTGTGACTGGAGCAGCCAGCAGACCTAGGTTCTGTAGGAGCTCATTTATGCAGTGTTTTTGTGCAGCACACCGAGTTCATTGACCTGGTCTCTATTTATTCTGTTCTTTTAGGGGAACACCGACCGTGCTAACAAAGAACAGTGACAGCAGCCACACAACCCTTTTTAGCCAAACAGTTTCTGCTGACGGGCACCCCACACCAGACAGCCCTTTCCTAAAGCATCCTAAAGCATCACTCCTGGGAGCTGTGTAGCGACTGCCTCCCAGACAGCTGCATTTTCTGGCATTTCGTGCTGTCTTTGCCTTACTTCATCCTTTTTCTGAGTGCAGGTAAAGCACGTTTGCCAAAGTTCTTAATTTCCTGGGATCCTAAAAAGGTTGTGAAGAGCAGCTTTTCGGTTTTTGTTTTTACAATGGATGATTGTAGCCAACAGCACTTCAAAGGCAAACTTATCTTATGATAATGCAGAAAGCTGCATAAACATTTGCAGGTATAGCTTGACCCTGCATTGGGATAAGGGGTGTAACCTTTGCTTACTAAACATTATAAATATTTGTTAGTAAAATGCAGAAAAAGTCTGAAAACTTGAGTAACACAGAAGCAAAATAGAATTTTCAAGCTCCTGGGGATGGATTTCTACAAGTAACAGGGATGAAAAGCTGCAATTTCCCCCCACTCTAGCTCCAAGTACAACCTGAAAATGCCATACCAGAAAAGCGACCTCAAGAATTCAATCTAAAAAGCCCTAAACAAAATTGCTGCCTTAATCTAAAGTACTGGACCTGAAATTACTAGATTAGAAAACCTGGGGTTGACAGCTTGGAAGAATACTTTCCACACAAGCTCTGTACTTCTTGGACCACACAGCCCAATAGAAAAGTTAACCCAATCATTCAACTAAGTCCCAGTGACATTAGCAGGAATCACCCCTGGATAATTACCTGCAAATCACATCCTAAACTGAGGAAAGATCTTCACATTTAATTATCCACTTGCAGGAACATAAACAGCAAAATTTACAGCCTCCCAGCTGTTCAATGCCGAATTGGTATACCAAAGATATTAAAAGAAAAAAAAAAGGAAGAAAAAAAAGAAAAGAAAAGAAACCCAACTACTTCCCCTGCTATCTCAGTTCTTACTCTAAGATTTACAGCAACTAATGTAGCTCTGTAAACAGAGAGGGAGGGTAAAGAATCCTTTTCTTTTTCTATCTCATGCCTGCACAAAGAAACACTAGAAAATCACTACAGCCTTTCACTCCATCTCCTAAGGAGAAGCTTAGTAGTACAAGCAGAAATGATTAGATTAAAGGCAAGACTATTCATGATAAGGAAAGAACGTAATTTTCATACCATAAACGTGGTGACTTTGAAAATAACTTCTAATCATGCAACTGCAAAACAGTGAAACTCCAACAGCTCAGTTCTCATCTAACATATCCAGTACTATATCCAGTCTAATTGTCAAGTTCCAAAAATTCTTGCCATAATACCCAAATTTTTACTCAAAAATATCATCTTGCTTTTCGACATTTAAAAATCGAAGGAAACAATGGTTAAACTAATGTGATATTTCCCAAGGACAATATTTTCGTGCAATATAATTTATCATCAGCATATAGGTTATGTGAACATATACCCCAGTAAACCATCAGAGATCCGTGAAGTCTGAGGCAAAAGATGATTCCTGTCTACTGTTTTACCTCTTTAGCTAATTTTGAAAGATAGCTGTGAGCTTTTAAAGAAATACACAGGGAATTTTGATTATTCCGCTCAAACTCCTCCTAAAACGTATTTGAACTGATTTGTAACCCACAAGGTAGGGAGAGCGCCTCCGGGAAGCTCGGCACTGCATCGCCTGCAGGGCAGCAGCGTTTTTCAAGTTGATATTCCGAGTTTTCTGTCTGCCTGCACTGCCCTAATGGCTCTGCTGTGCATCAGCTCCCAGCACCGCACATCGGTGATCGCCGCCAGCAGCGGCCGGGCAGCGGGAGCTGTTCCTCCGCCAGCGCCAGCCAGGCAGCGGGGAAAGCGGCCACTTCCCCGAGCCTTCGCCCCAGGCAGCTGGCGGAGGAGGAAGGAGCACGCCGGGCAGAGACCCCCTCCCCGCCGCCCGCGGGATACCTGGGCTCGGGGCAGCTTCTCCGGAGAAGGATGCTCCCCGCCGGGGCCAGCGACAACGGAGCCAAAGCCCGACGCCGACTCCTGCGGATAACCGGGAAACTCCGGCTCGCGCGGCCACCGCCGGCGCCTGTTTGCCCGCAGCAGCCCCTGGGACCAGCGGGATGCCGGGTGGAGCGGCCAAGGCTTTCCCAGGACACCAGCGCCGACCGCGGAACCCCCGCGCGGAAACCCCGACCCGCCCTGCGCTGCGCTGGGCGCGCCCCTCCTGCACCTTCTCCCGCCCGGGCCCCGGGCACTCCCTCCCTCTGTCCCTCCCTCCCTCTCTCCCCGTGTCCCTCCCTCCCTCTCTCAGCTGCGGGCAGCCCGGCCGTGGCACATGGCGCTGCGGGGCGGGGCGGGGCGGGGAGGCCGCGGCCCCCGGTGCCACCGCCCTCACGCTCTGCCTGCCTCTGTCCCTCCTTATTCCCGCTGCAGCCGCCTCCTGCCTCGGCTCCTGCAGGCGCTGGGGATCGAGCGATCGTCCAGGTATTTCTCAAACAGAATCATACATCACAGAATCAAAATCAATTAGGTTGAAAAAGGCCGCTGAGATCATCGAGTCCAACCTTTGGTCGAACACCACTCACTGTCAGCTAGACCATGGCAGTAAGTGCCATATCCACTCTTTCCTTAAACACATCCGGGGACAGTGACTCCAGCACCTCCCTGGGCACTCCATTCCGATGTGTAATCACCCTTTACGTGAAGAAATTCCTCCTACTGTCGAAACTGAACTTCTCCTGGCACAGCTTGAGGCCATTCCCTGTCATCCCGTCACTCGTTACTGAGAGAAGAGACCGATCCGCACCCGGCTCCAGCCTCCTTTCCGGTGGTTGTAGAGAGCGGTAAGGCCTCCCGAGCTTCCTCCTCTCCAGGCTAAACATCCCCAGCTCCTGCAGCTGCTCCTCACAGGACCTGAGTTCAGACCCTTCACCAAGTTAATTTCCCTTCTCTGGACATGCTCCAGCACCTCAGTGTCCTTCCTGAACTGAGGGGCCCAAAACTAAACACAGAGTACTCAAGGTGCAGCCTCACCAGGGCCGTGCACGGTACAGTCACTGCCCTGGCCCTGTTGGCCACCTATTCCTGATACAGGCCAGGCTGCCATCGGCCTTCTTGGCCACCTGGGCACAGCTGGCTCATGCTCAGCACCTCCAGCTCCTCTTCCACTGGGCCACTTTCCAGCCACTCTGCCCCCAGCCTGTAGCGCTGTACCTCAAAAAGCAAAGCCCGGAGGGCACTGGGATTTGGGGTGAGAGCCCACAGTGCCTGTCCACAGCAAACATAAGAAGGATGAAGTAAAAAGCTTGCCATGAGGAATGGAACTACTGTGGGAAAGGGGCTGCTTAGACTCACCTTGTCAGGACTAGTATGTCAGAACAAGACAATTCAGCTTCACAGATCAATTTTTATATGCCTCTCCCTATAAAAGCTGTATGGATCAGCAGCATTTGAAAGTGCCAATTAACATTTTTAACTGAAAATTTTGTCAGCTGTGAAAACCCATTGGCAGGATCACCAGAGTCTCATTAAATTTGTTCTCCAGTCAGGTGGCTGTTCCCGCTGGAGAGGTGTAGGTTTTCTCCTACCCTGCCCTCAGCACTATTTTGCATTTCATCATAATGGAGCAGAATTTTCAAGTAACATTTGTTTCCTATATGAAAGAGAACAAGGAAGAGCCCTGTTTTTAAAGGTGCTTGGAGCAAGGGCAGCCTCTTGGAGATGGGAGTCAATGGCTTTTGGGATAGTGGCTTGGCAGAAGGAGATGCAACAGGAAGAAGGTAAACATCACTAAATACAAATAGGTAAGTTCATAAGCTTCCCATAACCAGAGTTCCAGAAACTGATGGAAAACTCACTGGCCTATGCTGCTGCTCTTTCATTCATGTTCAACCACATCAGCAGTCTACAAAAGACCCCATTTCATAGACAAAGGATTTACATGCTGTTAGACAAACACGTTAAATGGTTCTAATCATGAGACCATTGTCACTCAGAATATTTTTACCCCTGGATTCTAACAGTTTTATGACTTAAGCTAAAAGCTAAAGGTGGGAAATGGCTGTTTTAAAATGTATTTTCATCATATATTACAGAGATATTTCTTTTAAATTGCTTTCATTTAAATCTGCAAACTCTTACCTTCCACCACAACCAGGAGTCTCCCCTACAGGTTCTGAAGGCAATACCCATACAACTAAGACAAATTTTTCTTCCTTGAATTTACATGAACTAGCCCCTAATGAGTCTTACATGGGCTTCAGTCAATCTCATTAGAGAATCAGGATTTAAATTTTTTTTTTTTGGAATGCTAGCTCAAAGCTGGAAACAGTAAGCAAGCTCATGCTTTACTCAATTCCTTTCTGGCATGTAGTCCAGAATAGTTTAAGAGTCTAATCAGAGCAGCCACATTTAATTTTTAATCCTTTTTCAAAATTGCAAAATACACAACAGAGCCTATTACAGAACCAAGAATCAAAATCAGTGCCTTTCTGACCCCACTCCAGAGCAGTAATGGCTAATAAATCTCTAAACAATGGTCATTTGTCAGTAGTTTGTAACTTACTACAGCAGCTAAGGAAAAAAAGCTGTCTGCATTGATAGAGGCTTAAGTATTCCAGTGGATATATTTCAAGGCAAGCAGAGCTTTAAATTAGTAATTGTTTGATTGCGTTTGTGATAGAGTAGCAGCATATGGAAGTGTGACTTCCATTTTCATGTGCAAGAAGGAAAAAACCCCAATATCTTTGAGCAAAATAAGGCATGAAGAAATTAAAAGGTAAACTAAAAGTTTGTTAGTAGTGAGCCAGATATTTCCCCCACTGCTCCATTAAGTTATCTTCTATTATTATTCTATTTTGCTTAATTCAGTTCAGACTTTTTTCCCCTCCTGTTCATTGTCATGGGTTTGTCCAAGCACTGGACCTCTAAATGCAAGATCAGGGTTGCCTTTCAGTACCAGGCTGGAGACTCCCTATCCCTACCCACAGGTGAATATCCAGCTATTGCCTCCCCTTCCTTTCTCACCATGTCTCTGCACTATCAGAACATAAAGGCCTGGGTTTAGCCCAGAATCCTGCAATCAGGTAGATAGGCCTTTCCCCATGAACCTCTCCCAAATCCTGCCTTCCAAGAGGAAGAGCCTCAGATCCTGTCAGATGCCTCCCCGAGATCCCAGTCTTCCAGTTTCCACCCCTCTTTCTAAGAATCCAGGGAGAAGTTGATTTCTGCCTTTGCAGCTCAGGCAGGTTTTCAGTGAGAAGGCAGATGGAAGGAAGGGGAATGGCTCTGCTTTGAGAGCCATCACTTCATCCAAATTCTAGTCATGCATCATATGGGAAGGAAGGACACATGCCCACATGTGCAAAATGACATGCCTAGAGTTTCCCACTTCCCATCTTACACTCACCCCCTTCAGTTTAACAGGCACAGGATGTAGTCCATAAACAACTTTCCCACTTCATGATTTTTGGAATATGAAAGACATGGGAATCAGCAGAAATTGATCTGGAGCAAGGCATGAAAAATTCCCTAAAAGAAGAAAATTGCAACTAAGCCAAAAACATGTTTCTAATAATCTCAGAATGGTTTGGTACAAAGATCTGTTTATTACCCAACAATGTGACAGTGTACATACAAATACAGTGTGGAATGTGACATTTACAGGAAATTTAAGTACATCATGCACAGACACTATTGCAATGTTATTTTAATACTTCCAGAATATTAAGCTGAATAAATATTCCTTGCTTCAAAAAATCATTTTTACTTTTACATAAAAATATATAATATTGCACTCTTTACAAGGCCAGCAGTTTTGCATATTGGTTTGTAACAAGTGGAATTCTACTTCATAAAAAAATAAGCTTTTGTGAGCAACACCCCAAAACAGGGAGCACAAAAGCACCCCAAAACCACAATGTTTGTCTTTTTTCTCTTAAACAAAGCACATCACATCAACATGAGCCAGGAAGCTTTTCAGTCTGTATTTGGACCTTACATTAACATTTAGACAGAGAAAAATAGGACTAAAGCCATCCCATACAATGCTGCTACAACAATATGCAGTTTAAAATTCAATCCATATAGTATGCAGCCACTTGCTTAACTGAACCAATGATGAGAGCCTTTGTGTCATGAGCTATGAGAACATTTTTCTTAGTTTTTTCTAGTTTGAAAAGTTCTTCAACCAGCAAGTCTCAAGAATTTCTGAAGACTATTTGGAATTTTCAAAAGAAGTGTGAAGACTGCTTGTGTGTGTGTGTCACCTTCGTCACAACCTGACAATTTCACATAAAGTGGTCTGAAGGCAGATGAGCCTTAAACATGAGAAGATACCGCAGTTTGAATGGCAATAGCAGAACATGTCAGTGATGAAAAAGCAAAGCAATTTAAAAGGAAAATGTTAACTACATCAGACTTGAATAGCATTCTTGCTTCACCATTCGCATGACTAGAAGGCACTCACTCACGGTGTCAGGTTTAGAGGTCTTCTAATCCATCAGCTGAAATACTAATTTTTCATCTGGCCTAAGAATTCAAATTTGTTAAGCCTTTCACAACAGAGGCTTATTTTTTCCCCTCATAAAATAGCACCCAGGAATACACAACAAATTTGCACAGTGTATCTGTGTAAACCTTTCATAATCATCTGATGCTCATGAACATTGGTTATTCAAGCAGTTAGATTCAAACATTTTACAGTGTATTGAACCTCAATGACACTAGAGCAGGAGCACATCTGTGCCTTCTTTAACACCTCTTTTTAGAGTTCTGGAAGATAATCTGTGTGTGTATACAACAGATGTTCTGCCATAGAACTGCGATAGCCAACTATGGCAAAGTTAGGCCATTCACACTGCACTGGGATCTAACCAGTGTGTTTCATGATGCCATGAGGTGTCTGCCCATCACTAAGACAAATATTTTACTTTCATCTGTTGCGAAGACTATTACATTAACAGAGAAGATGGCAAAAATTACAAATATAAAGATAGCAGAAATTCAACTTTTAGCATTACAATACCATAAGATGGTGCAAAAAGCACCTACTAAGTTCTTTGCTTCTCAAAAAAAGCAATTTTAAGTGGTCATTGATTTTTTAAGTTTTGGATTGCTTATCCTGGAGCTAACCATACCACACTCAACTACTCAGATATACATATGCTGACATTTGAAGATATTTACAGAACTTGATGCTGCTGATATTTTACAAACTAAGAGGGGAATAAGCATAATCAATTTTTTTAAACACTTCTGTGCAAGAAGTAATTTAAAAAAAATATTGTTGGTGTTTTATATTGCAGCATTGAGCATTTATATTAGTCACTTTGCTGGCATTGGATAATATGACCAGAGCTTCCTGCAGACCTGGATATGCTTCAAGTTTGTGCATGCACATATGCAATCTTACAACCACCTTAGGCTGCTCTTTTAAAAACACCCCATCTATTCAGATATTCTAGAGACATTCAAAGTACTTCAAAGTCCAGATAAATACGAGATCCTATAACCTATTTTGGGTTAAAGTGCATCAGAGACATGAGCTAGCAGCAGAGCTGCATCACCCGGCGGCGTAGCTGCTGAGGAAGGAGTAGAACATGGGCAGCTTCAAGCGCTGCTGGTCCCTGCGGCACCAGGCGATGACGTTCCCATCGCTGTTGGCCGTGAACAAGTGATGGCCGTCGCAGGAAAACGTAAGGCTGCAAAACAAGGGAAGAGTCTATTTTTGTACCAGATGTGGCTATTTATGGTGATAGAAGACATTAAAAGCCCATGAGAGTTCAGCCAACAAAGATCAGCTGTCGGGGAGGCCCAGAGCCTACATGAATGTAGCAATGTTTGCATATCCCTGCTTATCCATTTGTACCCAAACTGCCTGAACCACAGCTTGGGCCAGTGCTTCAACATCCCCTCTGGTTTAATACTCATTTCTTTGCAGTGTCAGAAAAAAGGGCAGGATCAGCAGCAAAACCCTACCCTCTTCCCTTCTCCTTTTGAAAGGAAGGATTTTCTACAACAGAGCTCAGTGCCCTCTGAACTTGCTTTGCTGACAAAGGCAGAAACTAAATCCATCAGATTTCATGGCACAGCACAGGACTTTTGTTCAGATGGGCATTTCTTGAGCTATAACAGGGCTAATAAAGCCCTTCAGTCATGCCATGGGTAATGTCAGAGAGCATGAAGGTCAGCATCCATTTTCTGTTACATTTAAGCAGGGAACTTTAAATTATTCAATAGCTGCTAAATCGTTACCAACAAGCTTTGTGAAATATGCTCCTCAAAGGAAGTAAAACAGACAATAACTGCTATATTTTTCATTTCTAAAAAAAAAAAAAAAATGGTAGTTTGGATTTTAAATGGTATTTCCCCATTTAAATGGTATTTCACCAACAGCCAAAACAAAATTTTTCAGAGTCATTTGTTACTATGCTAACATTTAGATGATAAAATTTTGGCCTAACTCTAAGACCTCTGTGCAGACTACTGTACCACTGGGGATACCAAAGACTCGATCCTTTGACTGTGTTCTGAAAACATTTTGGCACAAGAATTCTGCTCATATAAATCAAGGGGACTCAGAGAAAACTAACTACACAAGCACTCCAAAATGGCAGCTTCCAGGCTACTCTGAGTTTACCCCTTTCTCCACCATTTCCCTCCAGTGTCAGAAAAAATGGCAAGGGAAAAGGCAGTATTTTCATTTAATTTTCAGGAAGAAACAGTCTGTTTATTTAAGTCTGACAAAGTTAAGCTTATCTCATTTTAATGCGGATTCAGAGGAAAAATACTAAATTTAAAAACAAGAGGAATAGCTATTGTTCAGTTTTCAAGGGAATCCTGCTAATTTCCATCTGCCAGCAGCAGAAGCTAGTTATTACTGTCATTACAAATACAGTACACTTGTGCTCACTTTGCTTTCATGAATAATTAGTAGGTTTGTATTGCTCTTTTTAGACATGGGTGTTTACCTCCTGTTTTCATGTTCACCAC
This sequence comes from Monarcha castaneiventris obscurior, assembly GCA_026261815.1. Taxonomy (NCBI): domain Eukaryota; kingdom Metazoa; phylum Chordata; class Aves; order Passeriformes; family Monarchidae; genus Monarcha; species Monarcha castaneiventris. Next base: position 7,532,658 of record JAMPIT010000472.1, read on the forward strand.
TCAAGACTATTTTGTTGTGGGTTTGTTTTGTTTGTGGGTTTGGTTAGTTTTTTTTTTCCTCAAAGAGAAAAATGTGTTCATTGTACACTTAAGATCTTTTTACCTTACAATAGGTTTGGCTGACTTCGAAAATGTTATTTCTCGTACTGGCTTCAAGTCCCACGTACTCCACAGTCTGAAAGAAAGAGGCATTTTTCTTCACACTTGCTTTTACAAATATTTCAGTGATAAACAATCTATTTAGCAACTGCTAAGACTGGGAGCTGAGTAACAGCTTGTCCACATTCTTTAAAGCCAAATACCAGCATGATATTTGGCTACATGCTCTCAAACTGTGAGCCTAAGTTAAAGAGCATTTTAATAAATAAACATTTCAAATGCTTACCTTACAACTCCATTTTCAAGGCCCCCTGCAATCACATTGACAGACACCCCTTCGGGCTGGTTAGAGAAAGCAACAGAGCAAATACTTTCCCTGCAGTGCACGTGTCCAACAAGATCACCATTAACTGTCCAAAGTCTCAAATCACTGCCTCCTCCAACTGCAACAAAACATAGCATGGGAGTATTAAAAAAATAAATCTAGACCACAGTTAAGTCTATAATACTTAAATATTCTGTGGCAAAGAATTCAGCTTTTTGAGAGTTCATAAGGTTTAAATGACTGAGTGATGTCTGCAATTACTTCTCTCTCTCTGTGACAGGAAGCATGCAAACCACCAAGCCACTGCAGTGATTTAGAAGCCATCACATCATATTTATAGAACATTAAACTTACAAAACACTATGTGAATTTACTTTTAATGACCAATTTTCATGTACTAACAGTGAAGGCACTAAGATGGCATTCATACTAGCCATTTAGGCAGCTGATTCTCATACCTTAGCTTGCATTTTAAGCAAAACACTTGAAAAATAGCAAGCAGTTCTCTTACTTGGTTATCTAGCATTATTTGATTCTATCAAAGAACTAATAACCCAATTACTGATTTTTGTCCTAAAAAGAAATGTAATGTTCCCTTACTAATTAAAGAATACAATGTTTTGCAGAAAAAAAGTATTTTGTGAGCTATAGAAATGGACTTGAAAGTCTCCAAGTTAGTTTAAGAATCTAAATATTAGGTTTCTGAAACTGCCAGAATAATGTCTCCTTGCCCTTTAGTACCCCTTTCCTGTGCTCTGTAATACACTGTACTCCCTTGAAGAACTGTACCTTTGACAACAAATCTCTGTTAAAATGAACACAGCCAACATCACAAAAATGTGAGTCTCCCAGGAATCTTTGAAATGTCAAGTCTTTTTATTTTATAAAGAGACCAAGCTGTTGGCCTTCGTATCTCTACATTAAATTCAAACACCTGCCTAATCGCTTCTGGAGAAATTTGTATGTTACTATGTAAAAAAAAGAAAAATGTTGCTCCTGTATGACTGAATGAATCCTCAGATGATTAACACACACTCAGTAACTAATTAAATTACAAGTCTCATGATTTATTTGGTCTGCAAGCCAAAACAGCTTTCTTGACTGACAAATATACCTGAATCACAAACTGTTGCAATATCACCAGTGGTTTCACTAGCTGAAACTGCAGTCACAGGACTCTTGTGTCCAGCCAGACTCTGGACATAGCACAACCTGAAGAAAACAGAGGGAACAAGCCTAAATTTCAGACTCTAATGCAGGAAAGGTCCTTTGAGGAAAATATTAAAAAGAGTTAAATGAATTTCAATCACTTTGTTCAACTATGAAATTTTTCATATTCACTATAAAATTTTAGCACCTTTTATGAGAAAAAACAGTAAGGGTTTGACTCCACAATAACATATACACAGAACAAATTCAACTAACTTCAAAAGAGCAAAGATACCCAAGAGTGGGAAAACCTGCATTTATAAGAAAGCTACAGGAAAGAGTTACATATATACTTGTACCTGTTCAAATCCCATATTATGCAGGTTCCATCTTTGCTGACACTTATCATTATACTGTATGGTTTGCACACAAACAAGCTTGTTATTTCTGCTGTGTGTCCATACAGATGGACTTGTGACTCCATTTCTATCTCCGAAGGCTGAAAAACAGCAAGATAAAACAAAATCTCATGAAAAAGAAAATTAATGTCTCTTTTTTTAAAAAAGATAAGCCTAGTTTAATTCTTAGATTTCAAAGAATGGTTCCCATTGCTTTTAATATCATAATTTTAGGAACTATGTTAATGCTTTATTAATTTTAACTTTATAATATGACAAGACATAGACACCATTAATGTTCAACTTTTTGCTTCCAGTGCTTTAGCCTCAGCAAATACATTGATGTGATCCAATGAACTGAAATGAAAAACTACTGTAGTTCCAGCTCAATTACACACCTCGAAGTCAGCTGATTTGTTTTCTGCAAGACTGCTCTTTCCATATGACAGTGAAATGACAGTTCTCAATATTTTAGCATCTAGTGGAAGCACTTGGAAACATAAAACGAAAACCCAGCTCAGAAGTTGTCACTCTCTGTACAGCAAATTATACTAGGAATTCCTCAAGTTGGTGCCAAGTTCTTCAATGACACCAAGTTGGAAAAACATGCAGGAAGTCAAGCTTAAATATAGAAATTGCAACGGAAAAATTAAAGCACTAAAATTTAACACCAAACAACACTTTTTATTCAAGTTATAGAATTTTAAATTATTCAGACTTCCTGAACACTGGCTAAGTTGAAAGAGCTGCTTAATCAGAATGTTAATGCTTTATTTAAGACAACTTGATGTACAGAGATTAGAATAATCTTTGTAAAGGAAGAGAACAGTTTTCTGCTTGTTTCCTCACACATGTCAGAGCACATCATCTGCATTTTTGTATGAGGGTACAGGATGCCTACCTATAGCAGGTCTACAAAATCCTTGGAAGTTCAAACAGACAAGATAAAAGTATTCATATGCTCAACTCACAGACTGTAGAAAATTTACATGTCTTTGTATGAAATATAATCTGTGTAATACTGAGAAAGACCTGCTAGTTTGCTCTTACTACTGAGCATCTCATCCACATTAAGACACTTATGAATGTATCCAGGTGTCATTCTCAGTGACACCTCACATAAAAATCCTTCTTTAATTCTCAGTTAATAGAAAAAAATTATACCAAAATTTTCTATAACAGCAAACAAGACTTGTGCTTTTATGAACAACTGATTTTGATAACCCTTTTACTGTGCTCCTCCCACTTCCTTTAAAGCATTTCCACTTGATCTACATTTCAACACTTGAACTGAAAGCAGCACCCACCTTTAGCAGCTTCTCTCTACCATACTAATAGCAATGGTTTATTGATGCTTATTGTGACAATATTGCAATGAGACAAGCTGGAATTCTAATACCAACTGTATTAAGTTATATTAAGTTCTTATATTTAGTTATGAAATAGGTGTTTCTTATGCCTGAAGTGTTGTTCCCTTCTTACTTCCCTCCTGTTTTTAGGTGAGAACCCCTACCGTGGTATCTAGACATGGGAGAACCTGCACATTTGGATCTACCTTTAAACAGCAGCTCTTTCTGCCTACAGCACCCAGGTGGGGAACTGAAATGATCACTTCCCAGTTTTACTCAAACAAGTTCTTCAAGAGCACTCTGTTTGCAAGACACCTCTAAGAGGCAGCAAGTGAAGGCTGAAGCAAAATGTGCAACCAGACACCTGTGGCTGAGGGTGTCATGCAGGTGTGGCACTGTCAACACAGATCACAGAGCCAAAGCAGTACTTCATGGGGTTTGACCATCGAAAGGCAAGGAAAAACAGAGCACCGGAAGCACAATGTGGATGCATTTTTCAATTCTGACAGCATGCCTTTGAGTTCCCACATCCAATTAACATGATCCCTATTTCATGCCCATGCGTTGCATTTCTACAAATGTGAAACAGGACAAAATATTCATGTTTCAAGTAGTGCATTAAAACAAACTGTTCATTTTATCACTGATCAGCTGACAAGATGGACACAGAGCAGATGTCAGGAAGCACATTTGCATTCCCTGCAGCCCTGACTTGGGTAACTGGCTCAACAACAGGAGCTACAAAAACTGATGCAAGGCCCCTCTGCCTGGGGCACATTAAACTGTCAGTGCTGAGAAATTCAGCAAAGATGGTCTCAAAGAACATCATCTGTGCAGATGAACAAAAATCACTTGTTTCTAGGAAACAGAAGGAACTCAAGAATCATAACCCCACTAACCAGAGTTTCTTTTCAGCTTTGCAGAAGGCAAGTATATTTAATTTCTACCTTTAAAAAAGTTAACTGGAATCCAAGCCTCAGTACAGATTATTTACAAGTTCACTACTTTGGGGAGCAGTTAAGGTACCTGCCTTAAGATCCAACCAACTAAAGCCTGCAGGCTTCAACCTCTGCTTCATTTTCTGTACTCAAAGTGCTGCTGAGCTTAGAAAGTATGAGTGGCAGATCACCAGAAATTGGAAGATAGCCAAGGGGAAAAAATTTTTAAAAATCACTGTGTTTATGCTCTTCTTAGTCTAAGCATCTGCTGTTTGTCACTGCTGAAAACAGAAAACTGGGTAGGCACAGCAGATCATACCAAGGTTCTCTCTAGCTTATGCTAATGTAGTGAGTGATTCAAGAACATCAAGGAGTACAATGCCACAAATATTTGCTAATGCCTGTATCAAGCTACATCTAGGAAACAGTTTAGTTCAGCTGTTGCTATAGGTAATCCTGCAGACACACCTAAAACAAGCTGTTAGGAAAGTTGCCTACTCTCTGTTAAAACTATGGAGAATAGAAGTTACTGCTAAAGAAATCATGGAAGCTTCAGATGGAAGTTTCAAAACTCAGTCAGAATCAGATTTTTAATTTGGAGTTCCATTTATGCTTTCTATTTTTTTCTATTTATACCATGATTATTAGCAAACAGTATCAAGGGAGCTGCTTCTACTCTCAGTATTTTCCACTAACAGATTAAGTAATGCGAGTTACTGTCTCCCTTCCCTACTCACAGCTTTTCCCCTTGGAGAATAGGACAAAGAGGCTGGGTGGTTAATACATACACTGTCTGAGAATTCATCCTGGTTCTCTGTAGTTTAAGTGCCTTCTGCACTTGAATGATTATTTACTTTGGGGAACTGCATTCTACAGTTTCAGTTGAAAGGCTCTGTCTCCTTCAGAGAAAAAGTTACTCCTTAATGCAGGGAGCTTCACTGTGCCAGAGAGCTTCAGTTCCAAGCCCTGGTCTGAACACAGACAGAGCTGTACATGTTGTGTACTCAGGTGATGAGGGCTGTTGTTATAAACAACAGCTTAAGAAAAACACACAAATGTGCTGAGGTGTCAGAGGAGCCTTTAAAAATAAATACTAAAAATGCATGTAATTTTTTCAGCAATTATCCAGAATGTCTCTTTTTCCTCTTAAGGACTGCAATAGTGAATACACCTAAATCCTTAATTATGAATTCTGTCCAGTGTAACTTACCGTACTGCTAGTGAATCTGTTCATATATGCTGTGATGACACCAGATTTACTACCCGTGAACAGCTGGCAACTGTCTGGCACCCAAGCACAACTTGTTACCTTGAAAAGACAAAACAAAGCCAGAAAAAATTGAAACAGAACAACTATTTTAACTGTTGGTTTCACTATGCCACAGCATTTGGTCAAACTGATTCTTTATTAGTTATCCTAAGAAAAGCTATGTAAAAACACCTAAAAAACTAAAGAAATCCAAGAGCTAAAATACAGCTGCTCTACATTGTATTTGTTACTACGTCAGAAACGAAGTAAAGAGGGAATTCTATGCAGCCTAGAATTCACAGCTAAAGAGCAGTGAACTAGAGCAGACTTCAAGATCTGCAACTACATCAGCCACCAAAAATCTTTTTGGCAGGATCTTACCAATCACTGGTATGATGGAGATAATGTTGCATTCCCTAGCAATCTTTCAGACAATCTTTTTCAAATGGATCCTAAACTATAGTGGAGTTGTTCTAACATGAAGCACCTATATTTTTTTTCTGTATTGATTTTTCTTGGGACAGAACTTAAACTTTTTTAAATCCACAGCAATATTCTATAGGAAGGAAAATCTACAAAAATCAAATGAATTCAAAAGGAATCTTTATCTAGTACAGGAAAACAACCAGGAACAAGATACAGTGGAGCCATAAGGAACACATTTGAGAGGAAATTAAAAAGATTAAAAGGAGTTGTGATCGGATGCTCATCTCCAAAAAAAGCTACAGCAAGAGTACCTGCTGCTGCCGACTCAAGCCCCTTAAACTACCAGTATTAAATTGAAGAGCAAGAGAGTGATTTCTTTTTACCTGATGGAGCTGTGAGCTCTGTATAAAGTTTACTGGAGGTTCACTTTGCTTGCTTTTCAGCCGTAAGATGTTATCAGCATATCCCCAGCTCAGGATCGCTGACCACTGAATGTCCGTGCTGTGCATGCTCCTCACGCCTGAGGGGAGGCACAGAAGATGTGTCACAGCAAGACTCTATCACTTTAACAGTCAACAACAAAAGTCTCAGGTGCATGTTTTATCCAAGCTAAAATATAAAACCCTCCCAAGTCTCAAAATAAGATATTTTCCATTAGGCTACATAATCTGTAATGTATTATAAACAAACACAATTTTCAGAGACCAAATGAACATTCGGTCTTCTCCAAAGACAGTTTACAACCTGGACAAAACTTTTTTGAAGAAGCATTGGATCTCCTGAGAACAGAGAAAAGGGGAAGGGGCAGACAATACTTCCCAGCTAGAGAAATGACTGCTCATAACTTCAAGGAGAATGTTACTTGTTTTTGTTGATTAAATGTGATTTATTTTTGGGCAACCTGCACTAGAATATGCTCCCAAGAAAACAAAAGAGATTGTGAGAACCTGTTTGTACATTCTCAACAAGAATCCCTCCAAGAAGTTTAGCTGAAAGCAGAAGATCCTTCGCCTCTGCTTTTTTACTGTTAACTTTTCTCATTGTCTGCCTCTAAATTCCATTTCTTAAGTTTTCCTTTCTGTTGCCACAGGAGTTTTTTCATCTGTTCTTCAGTTCTTGGACTCAATCTGCTGCCAAGTTCTAAAATTAAATCCTCATGCTTCAGTCACTTCAATGAAAAATATGAACTTAATTACAAAATGCCTCCACTGTAGTTTTGAAAATTACAAGTAAAATCCACCCTCCAGTAAAGATAGCACACATGTGGTAGCCATTAATGGAATTATAAATTAATCTTTGGCAAAAGCAACTAAACTTGGGAAGTTTGCTGAAGAACAATAGTAGCATTAGATTTAATTTTTCCATGGCTCATTTCACGTATACTGTGCATATAGAGAATAAGCACAAATTCATACCTTGCTCCTTGCTATATATCATCAAAAGGCAAAACTTGCTGGACAAACCACAGATAGCTTTAGTTGGTAAAGCCTGGAGAGAGCCAAACCTTTCCCCATGTGGTTGGCTAAAGCAGACAACAGGGTCTGGAGCACTTGGGGAACCAACATATTCTCCCCACTTCAAGCCTTTTATCCATGGTAATGGACTCTAAAACAAGCACAGATAAGATTCAAATTATAGAATTTTCAGAAAAAAAAATTTCATTAGTAATGGAAAATGATTCATGTCACTTTCCTGTAAGCAATCACATGGTTAAGGACAGCTGAAGTATTTATTCTAAAACCACTACAAAGATGAGTTCAAAGCACTGCAGTACCATCAGTTAAACTGTTAACTTTAAGGTAGTTCTACTGCTTCTGTAAAGGCATAGGCAGCAAGCTTCTAGTTCAGGTAGTTTAGTGAAAAACACAGATTTCTCTAAATCCAAGGATTCAGTTTCTGACTGGAGTTTGGCGAAAACAAGTGTTTGAAGTGAAGAAAGTTTAACTGTCCTACAGGCAGTAAAAAAGCTGAGGGTGGAAGAAAGCACAGTATGTGTTCTATAGGTCTGCACATAGATTCCACAATTCATCACTGAAAGTATAACACTGGTTAAGTGAAATGCTTACCAACACCTATTTGCCAAAACCAAGATAAACTCAGATCAGTTTACACAAAATAACACAAATGCATGAAAGTAATTTTCACTATCACTTACTAATTTTGCGTATTTCCTTTACAGTACTATATAGCAAGCAGCACTTTTAGGGAGAAAATTCTAAACCAAGGGTACAGGGTACAATAATTACAGCATATGAATAGTAATTAAACCATCTTGCAACTGAAAATTACATACTGGATAAATTATTTCTTTAGTGTGTTCTCTGGTTTCTCTGAAAGCAAACTGCACTAGTAATCCCATGGCAGCAGGAAGTTCTCCTTCCATGATAAGCCTGGATCCAGGTCTACTGACATGTGCTGCATGGAACAGCTGGCGAGGTGTTTGCCCATATGTTTTAATCATTGTTTCAAGAGCTCTTCTCTGAACAGGATCTTCAACAGCAGAAACATCCATCCCAAAATAGGTCTACAGGGAAAAAAGAAAGGGGACAGGCAAGAATAAGCTTGTCAGGTTTGTCTTTGGGAAAGATTTTGCAACACATACACACAAATTCAGAGGCAGACTATTCAGTTGTTTGCTTAAGGTGTGGACCAGAAGCCATCCCACAGTGACTGTGATGATTAAAGAGCCACTGAGAACAGTAACCTTGTCACATCCTCTTTATTGGAATAAGCTACCACTTTAAGGATTATCATATAAGCTGCTCCTACATATATGCCATGACTAATTTCTGTCAAAAAGGTTTTCTTTGAGACCTTTACCAATCTGCAAAACTAGAAGGGTTGCTGATGATAAACAAAAGAATTGGAAAGAATTGGAGAAGTTTAATTTCTTTACCTCTTTTAATGAGCATATTAAAGCTCCCTTTTGGGCTAAGGAAGGAGAAAGAACCTCATACTTCAAGAGAGTGGAAATTATTTCCTTCTACTTGTCTTTTTCATGCCTCTCCAATTGTGCACCACACACTTTTCCTCAGTCACAACAAAGGCCTTGACTTTAAAAAATGATGAACACACAATCTTAACATCTGAAGCTCAGGGTACTAACCAAATCAATATTCAAGCACAAAAAGAGGAAAAGAAAGGGAAGTATTCAGATGGCTACTTGAAAAAGCCATCACTGCCAAACACTACTGTTTCATTAGCTTTTCCAGCCACAGAACAAACACTAAAAACATGAAACATTTGAATGCATTTAAAACCAGGACTACCTGCTGAGCAAGCCTTGTGATAGTAAGGATTGAAGCTAAAGAATACAATCCAAGATATCCATGTTACAATTAAGTAGTGAAACTCTGGAAATGATTCTTCATTACATTAAATGAAGACTTATTTGAAATTGAATTTACTATAGAGAAAAGTGCTCATTAGGGGGACAGAACGCAAGACATGTATGAAGTAAAACACAATGAGCCCAGGACAATCAGAACTATTTTAATCCTGTCAAAAGCTGCAGCACCACCTGCCTAAATTAAAAGCTTTTGAATTAGGCAGAAGCAGATATGCACAGTTACAATAATCTGACTACTGCAAGCCACTGCAAACGACTATGCACAGGGTCTAAACCCCAGACCTGATCATCCCCCACACCTAGCTCAAGGCAAGAAAGAGAAACAACAATTCACCAAGTCTCACAATACTCCCTGAGATCTTACAGCTCAATATTGAAATGGTTAAAGCCTTTTCTTATTCTTCAGTACTTCATGAGCAAGGGATCTTGTTTCATGCTGGACATTTTCCAAGCAAGTCAGACCAAACTCTCCCCCATTAAGTCACTAAGGAAAATGAACAAACACACTGCTTAACAAATACTTACTGCAGGATGAAAGACATTAATAGCCTGAACAGAGGCCTTGCCTTTTTGCTTATAACCAAACACCAAGTCAATCCAGTGACAGATTGTCTGGGAAACATGATCAGACTCCAAAGCCTGACGATGAATCAAGATGAACAGACGAGGATCATTACGGGCCCAAGGTGGAAGATTGACATGGTTAACTCTGTCACCATTTTGACGCACTCCAAAATCAAAACCTAGAATCAGGGGAGTGAATATTCCAACATTTTAGTTGACAGAAACGTCAAAGGTCTATAGGGTTGTATAAAATTAAACAATCAAGCACAGTGATTAACAATCAACAAAGCAGCACCATTAGCAAGTCCCTCCAAAACACATTCAGCTGTACATACTCATTCAAATGGAAAAATGAGAAAACAGCAAACTCCTTTGCCCCACTGAAAAAATTAGGGAAAAACTTAGCTTAACTCCTACATAGCAGCTTTTTTAGCATATCCCACAAATTTGTGCCAGATTTCTCCCATACATCTACAAGTTAGCATATTCAGCCAAGGGATATAAATGTTCTCAGTTTCAACCCATAAGCTCAATCATACAACTCTTTTGGGTACATAGTTTTGTTGTCCTCTTAGTATACCTTCTCTGTTAACTAGAAATTCGGGAAGGTAGAAAAATTCAGGTATAAGCTCCTTTACGTCAGTCATTGATTCATACGAAGAGAGTCGCCAGGTTGTATTGGTAGAGTGAAAAGTTCTGTCTGGGATGTCAAAACTTTGATCTGTAAAGAAATCCAAACTCAGTTGTTACATTGATGATGGACACTAACAGTTGCACATCTGCAACTTCACATAGTTAACTACTCTCCAGTTAGCTGAGAACATTTAGAATTCTCTTATCTCAATTGCTGTGTGTTGCACATGGACTGCAAGTCAAACAAAGGTCAGATTTTTATGCTATAGAAACAAAGGTATAAACATCAGATGAACAGCTTTATGGTCTAGCTTGATAATTTCAGGAATGGATCTACTGTTAAAGCATACCAGATTTAATTTTACTGAGCTCAGCTGTTTGGAATTGAAAAATTATGCTAAATAGGGTAAAATATAGCAATCCTGTGTCACTGGAACAAGGCCCAAATGTGAAAGGCAAGTGCAAGCAAATGTAACCTTACCTTGATAAGCTAAAAACATTTTAGTAAAAGGTGGCAGCCTAACTAGGAAATGAAGCACAGTTCCACTGTTAGAATAATGAGATCCATAGTGATATGGTTGTACAGGGGGCATTGGATCATCCTCTCGTGCTCCTTTACGGTACTCTTCTTCTAAATACTAGAAAAATAGTAGAGGAAAAAAAAAAGAAAATCACAAACTTCCTCCTTAGATGCATTCCAACAACAAAAATAAGAGCTTGCCTAAATTGTTTAGGAATAAACTCTCAAACTTTCCAGGAACATACATTTAAAAGTAATTTGCAATCAAATACACTTTTAAATGTCTAAAGAGACACAATCACTTTTTACAATCCAGTTAGGTATTGAAGTCTTTAGCCAATTTAAATTACCTATTTTCCATTATATATTACTTTTGCTTTTCCCCACTCCCTCCTCTTGTCTTCTAACACAGCAGAGTCATTGAAAAACAGTATTTGCAAATAATACATTAGACCAATACACAAACAAGTTTGAAAGTCCAGCTGCAGATGCTTTAATTCCCCAGTATGTTACTATTTCCTACAGCCTTTAAAACATGTTAAAGAGACAAAAAATCTAAAAGCATCATTATCATAGTAGGGCATGTTAAAATAACAGCGTACGTGAGGGAAAACAGCCTTTCTGTTATCAAACAGAACAGCTACAAATTCTACCAAAGTAATGTCAAGTAAACAGCAGTAAATTATCTTCCTGATCTTTAGGGTTCATTAAATGTATACAAGTTCCTATATGAGGTGGTACCCATTTAAATTCCTCAACAGTATCACATGGATAGGCTAAATTGATTTATGATTTCAGGTACAGGAACAAACACAAGTTCCAAGCATGTTATAAAAAAATTCCCAGGAAATGTTTCCTGGAAAATACACTGGAAATAAGAGTTCTGTAGCCATGAAATACTGTATTTGTGATTTCTTCTTCCCCAATAAATACAGATTACAGAAACTAAAGCCACTGTGTCATTTATACACAGGACAAAGGCAAGAATAAAAAGTTGTCCAAATTACCTTGTAAGTATCCACATAACGATCCTCTTTTTCTTTAGACTGCACAGCTATTGGTTTGACCAAGTTTCTGCAACAGAAGCAGTACTGATGTGTTGTATTTTTATTACAATATTAATTCACATCATTTAATAGTACAATATTAAGAATAATGTCTTTAATATAATGAAAAGGACAAGGAAAGCGTAGAAAAGAAAGGAAAAGTTCAGAAAAGAAAAAAGCAACTTTTAGTTAGTGCTAAAGGCAAACTCAGATCCACAGCACAGTAACAGGTAAGCAAATGCCAAGTGCCTCAGTCAAATCAGAGGCATCCTATAAAGGCAGACTTAGTGAGCACAAATGTTAAATCAGCTTAACAGAAATTTATTAGGGTGGGACAATTCACAATGAAGACTGTGATTTTGTAACTGCCCAAGTAATTTACAATATTATTTCCTTTTCTATTTAATTTTTGCTAATTGGCCTTGAAGTCTCTAATCATATGAATTTAAACATACAGCTTCTATGTTAAATCTGTGAACTATACATATCCCTATTAGGACAGTGAAAGTCCAATACATTGCATTTGCATCCACACACCTGTTTTATTTCAATATCCCAGGCAAAGCAGCCACTTACTGTAAAAGCCCAAGTTATTACAGATGAGGCTTGTCCCTGAATAGCTCCATTTGTGTGTGTGTGCAGTTTAGTACAACGAAGCTAAAAAGCTATATAGGGTGATCAGTTCAAGTATTTGGAAAAAGAAGGGTTTCAAGCATTTCACATTACCTATATACCGAGGGATCATTTAGGTCCAGCGTTTCATTGGTGTAGTCAGAAAGTATAAAAGGAAATACTGGATATTGCATGAGATCATTGAAGGAACGGCCTGCATGTTTGTTTAAATGAGTCAGATATTCAAAGTTAGTAATCTGTCCTGTGCACCACAGGTGGGTCAAAGCAGTAATGTTTCCATACTCCAAAAGGTTAGGCAAATTGTTAGTCAAGATGTTGTGGTACACATCATCACGGACCTAGAAGAAAATACCATACATTTAATCATACAATTTAAAAGGTTAAAACTACCAAGACTAAATTTCTCTCATTTTACATATTTCCAGATATCTGCCATAATAGAATAATGTCTAGTATTATTAAGATTCTTTAATGTCTTAATATATCAGAGATGTGTTTTACAACATGCCTATGATTGTCTAGAAGTTTAGCTGAGAAGTTCTTTCAAAGGTATTAGGCAGAATTTAATTAGTCCATGCAACAGGTCTCCTTAAAAACTGATGCATGAATATACATGTTATAAAGACCCAGCAAAATGCTTTGGTGTATTACTCTGCACTGGTGCCACAGTACCTTTGTATTATCGAAAGCCAAGAGTAAAGTTCTGCCATTTGTTAGGAAGATTTCCACAGCATTGTCTCTTAACTGCCACCAGCGCTTATGAACTTCCTTAATTTCCTCATAGGTCCAAGAAAATGATGCTGGTTCAGTTTCTCCATGAAAGCTCTGTAGAATTTGCAATTTAAAAAGTCATTTTAAATAGTGGATTTTCCAAACGAGAAACCCTTCAATGCAGCCAGTTTATAACAATACAGCATATCATAAGGCAAACTTCAATTTTAATGCAATGCTGTAATATTTTGCTGTGATTTTCTTTAGCTACTTTCCCCATCTTCCACTCTGCTCAAGGCAGTGGGTAGAACATCACACATGCCCCTCAGCTGCTCCAGTTCCCTATCCAGCACTAGCAAGCAATGCCACATTATCACTGGTTCTTAAGCTAAAATATTGGACAGCCAATCAGAGCAAGCAAAGCTTTGTTGTGAATCCCAGCTCTGACAGTTCTGTGAAGGACAAAGCAGCTGGTAGCATCCTAAACCACAGGAACTGTCTGTTTTGAAGATGCAAAGAAAAGCTCTGTAAAAGCAGTTTAAATCTTTCAGGAGTGCAATCCATATCTTGATTACTTTTACATGTCTGTTGGATGTATAAACAATTTACACATCAGAGTCTTTGTATATCAGAAGGATTAGGTCAGTTCCCATTTCCTTCATTAAACAGTCCTCTTGGATAATGGAGGAGTTAGAACATCATATATAAAGTAAAATTAAATATTCAGATGCTGTGGAGCACAGCACAATTCACAAACTTGTGAGTTTCTGCATTTCACAGTGCTCCAGCTTCCACTAAGGCAAGTTCTCAGGTGCAGATCAAAGCAAACTCTGTGCATTTGCTGAACTCAAAGCAGTGGACTGCAAGGTGCAGAAGCCTTTCACATCACCCCTTCCTCATTCCCTCCCAGTCCCAGGCCCACATCTTTCCTGTTTTCTTGCATCACCACCAATTCCATAGCCAGGAGCAACAGAAGCAACACAAACCAAACAAATCAGTTTGGTTGGCTTTGTCCAGAGATCTCTAACTCTAGTACTACTGCCACTGAAATTGCTAAAGAAGAAAGTTACTCATGGACAACGTGTTTTAACACTTACCGAATTTTCCATTGTGTCTGAAGCATTATCTTCTACAAAATACATGCCACATTTTCCTGCAGCAAAAAATAGTTATGAAAAGGTACATGATACTGCACAATGAATCTTTGGGTTATAAAAACAGTATTCAAGAGTTAAGAATGCTAAGAACAGCACCTGAGTGCAAGACAGTACTTGACAGAAATACAATTTATCGTTCCACATTTTTTAGCAAGTGGTCTGCAGATCTTAAAACTCAATGGCAGTTCAAACAGCACTCATGCAAACAGTAAAGAAGAAAGGCAGAATTGACATATAAAGTATGTAATCCACAAGAAGGCAGGCAATAGCTCAATTACTTAAAAAAATTAGCCAGGTTTTATATACAGCAGAATCTTACACCAAAAATAAATTTATGAAGACTGAAAATTCTACTTACCTAGCAACAGTTCACCAGCAGTCTCTCTAGAAGGTGCTACACTTATACATCTTCGATTAACTCTGAAAAATTTCAAAGTAGAAATGCTTATGGATTATGGTAATGCCTATCCTTATAGATTTATGTACCTTTCAGCAGACCTAAAACCAACCTAAAGCCAACAGCCTCCAAGGTTACAGCTGAAGAAAAACTGTCCAATGTGACTAAGGGTTCATATCCCAAAGAGGGAAAGAAAATAGAACCTCAACTTTCTAGACTTCCTCATTAGTCTACTTTGCATGTGTATTTCTTTGCATGTTCTCTGCAGTTATTTTAGGCTGTATTAGTGCCTGTAACAGGTGGCAAAGTGACACAACTGCAGAGTTGAGTAACGTAATGATAAAAGCAGAGAGGATGAAAACACAATTTGCTTTTGAACACTGATGGAAAGACCTACCGGATCTTAGATATCTAGGACAGTCAGTGATACTAAGTGAAAATCAGATATCCCATCAGGTTATCCCACAGAAGTCCTATCCACAGCACACCAGATGGTATTTTGTAGCTCTAGTATTTTGCTTTTGAGTAAAGTAAAAAGCCTAGTGTTTTTGATACTTGTCTCATTTCCCACTTGATTTTTTTAAAAAAAAGTTATTTAGACAAAAAAGTGACAGCTGTTTCACTTGATGGGAAAAAGATAGGAAAGGGAAGCAAGTGTTATCTGAAACTTACCGTATATGTTCACTTGCAGCTTTGTCCTTTACAGTAGAGGAGTGAGAAGAATGAGTTTTGTCTTCAAATAAGTAAGACAATGGAGTTTTAATCACACCTATAAAGAAATCACAAATATTAAGGTACTAACAGTCATTACAATTCAGACATTACACTACATTCAGCATAGAAGATGTTTTAATTACCTTCTTGTTTTTGCCTGTCTGGAAGAAGATATTTGTTTGGAATTGTTAGGTAGCACCTCTGCAAGCGGCGCCTCTCTCTGTTTGGGCCCTCTGTTGGATCCAGTTGCCAAGAAGTTGGGTAATAGACTGGGTCATACCAGAGCGCCCTGACAAAAAAAATATGTTAGGAGTTTGGCATCAGAGGCAGAATATGCACTAATTCTGTTCTTCTTTAACTAGTAGAAAGATAGAAGTTGTACAGTAGTACACAGGGCAATTATTTCTGAAAAAAGTATTAAGAGACATAATTCTGTAGTTTATTTTCATGTACTATTCCACTGAATGACTTCTTACAAGCTACTACTGTGAGACTATTCTTGAAGCTACTCACTCTAATGAAAACAGCAATACAATGCATCCAACATTATTTTGAAAACTCTGCTGCTGCTAACATGAGATAATGCAGTGGTGAAAATAAGTTAGGTTTCTTATCAACATTAACATCCTTTGTTCTACACTATTTAGTGAACAGAGCATCTAGATGCTAATATGAGCAACATTACCCAAAACAATTTTTTTTACTCCATCTATGTTGTGAAAGATACGAAAACTTTAGGAAACTCTTCATTGTACTAGGCACAGCAAAATGTATATGACGAAAAAAACCCTGTCTAAATGGCATAGAAATACTACTTGGCTACTCACCCTAAAAGATAAGGTAAAAAAAAAAAAAAAAAAATCAAGTCTTTTACAAGTCTAACTATCAGATGGTTAGCAAAAGTAATTCTAATTTTAATATCATCTCCATTTCACATGCCTCTGAGTAGAATGAGAAGTGCATGTCAGGCCTCAAGTCTCTCTCACTTTTTCACTGAGATGAGAAAACTCACCGATCGTGGGTAAGCTGCTGAACAAGTTCCTGCCAATGTCTGCTGGCACTTAGCTCTGCCTTATACATCCCCCTGATGTGCTGGATTACTTTCTTCCTTTCCATTCCTTGTGACAGCGACACAGCTTGTGTGATGTCTCCAGCTATTTTAGAAATGTTTTTAGATTTCGTATCTAGACGTTGAAAGAGGCTGGGGAGGAAAGTTGTGTTTTAAAATGTCAAACAAACACACTGAAAAGGGAAAGACACCAAAATGCCTTATCAATCAGTTTGGCAGTAGATATGTAGAATTCTTGTTACAGCAGATGCAGAACAACTTAGCCAACATAATGAGATTCATGGATACCTTCTGCTTCTTAGCCATCAAAAAACCTATTACTTTTGGCCAAAGACAAGACAAGCCAGTCAGAAGATCAATGGCTATATATTACCATGCTTGACTAATTCATGTATACTCATTACAGTAAAAATCTGGAATAAGGACACCAATTTACCACTGATTAAATCTCCTAAGCCATTCAACATAATAAAGTCTTAACACTTGTCTGTGTGGACTTGACCGAGCTGACCTTTACAGCTACTGCACTTGCATACTTTAAAGCACATTGTGTGTGCATCTCTAATCTGATTTTTATAGCAAAGTTTGAAATGTAAATTAATGGAAAACTCAATCTACCACAATGTACAGAAATTTACAATTACGCCAAGGAGCAGCAGCCTACATAGCTCACAAAAGTATTCAAATTGTACATTGAATACAATATTTTATTCATTGAAAATCAGGGTTAGTTGCATTTAACTGCACAGACCACAGCAACAGGAGAGGTGACTGGACAGATGCAGTAGTCATAAAATTAAGGGTGAAATGCCAAGTGTGCAAAAAACCAATTTAGTATTCTGAGGTTCACACAATGCCATTTATTATGCAACCTACCAAAATGCATATGCCTGCAATATCACAGTAAACTTAAAAGCTTGAAAGCTAGTGATGCTGCTAGTTTGAAAAAACCCCATCCATAATAATCACACAGGCAACTTTGCAATGGGAAGTGATGAACAGAGAACATTTCTTAGATTTCTTGCAGCCCCTTTAAGGTACTTACTTCTGTCGATTGTTAGCCATTGTCTTCTCCCAAGCAGCTTTGTTTACACCTTCTTCCATCTCATACTTCTTCTGATCCTGAATGGAAGTTTTACACATTACTTTCTTTTCTCAGATGAACAAAATAAGGAAAGAGAGGCTAAAGGATATGCCAATTTAAAAAAGGAAGACTGACAAAACTGTTCAACTGATATCTTCACAGCATTTAAAGCCAGCAAGGCTTCATTGTAGTTACTGCCATTTTATGATACTTATATATAATTTTTCTCTTTGCAAGAAATCAAAAATTGTTTTCTTGACAATAAGAGATACTAGTAGCTTATTATGAACTCCCATCTTCATCTGAATTAAATAATATGTTTAACCAAGAAGCTTGTGAGCTTGCTGTGAAGCGCTGAGTGTGTGTAACACAAATATTTAAAACCCAAAGAGAATTCCCAAAAGCATAAGCCATGCACCAAAGAATACTACAATCTGCAGTTAAACTCTGATCCCATATAAGACAACTGTCTCAAATACACCCAGTTTTTAAAGCAAAGTTTTTCTTCACAAACCTCTTTGAATGCTTTTATTAAATCTGGTTTTGGTCGTGGGCTCAGGGGAATGCATTTATAGCCACAACTTTTCAATGTATTCATTAAGTCTCCTGCTGCTCTTTGTTGTTCTTTGGTCATTCCATCGCTGTGATTGTGCATTAACTCGTACAAATACAGCACTAATTTAGGCCCATGCTAGAAGATGAAAAGAAAGAAGGAGGGTATGGTGTATGGTCATACAGGTGTATGGTCACTCTCATTCTGACAACACTGAGCAGATTTTTCCCCCTCCACTTTTATTCCCTTTTCTAGTCAGACTGTGCAAATTTCTTCTGCTAATTATTCTCTAATTTTAAAAAATGACAGCTTTAATGGTTAAAGATAAACTTTTATAAAGCTAGAAAAACACGCTGAATTTTATCCTCACATGATAAAATCTGCCCCAGCATCTTGTGACTTTTCAAATGGCTTGCAAGAGAACTGTTTCTTCTCCCAGTACTCAGCTCCTGCAGCCTTGTTTATACTTCAGGAAATATGTGCCAGAGACTTCTAATTTTGTCTGCCAAGAATGCTACACCTCATTTGATTAATCAAATTAGAGCTGACAGATAATGAAGTTAAGCAGACATAAGCCATAAATGCACTCAACATGACGCTCCCACATAGAAGCCACTGCTAGTACATGAGCTCTTTTCTTCCTGGTAAAACTGTTACTTATTTGAGTAACGTGTATGTGATCAGAAATGTGAGTGCTATAAATGAATTCAATAAATACTTTATCTTCTTAGTATGCAGTGACTCAAACTGTGCCATGTCTTTTATTTCATTCTTGCAGTTCCTGAAGATCTCAAATTGCAACATTCCTACCTGCTTTCTCCCTGTGACTCTTAGAAATGCTTGCTCTCAAGCTTCAACTAACAGAGTACAATTAAAGAAAGCTTTCTTCTGACAAACTCAGAAAAGCAGGGAGAATCTATTCAGCTATTTGACTTAAGAACATGGAATACACAGTCCCACTTTAAGAACTAATAAAGGCTAAGTAAGGAAAGAGAGAGTACTGCTTTGGTTGAGGATTGACTGCTTCTTAAAATCTAGCTGAAATAAATTCTTACAAGCTTCAGGAAGTCTGCAGTTAAGAGTTCCAAAGCAAGGATAATTTCTTCCTTAATTTACTATTTTAGGGTACCTTAATTCCTAGCGTCCTCAGTAAAATCCTTCATGTTAAAACTAGTATCACCTTTTGTCTCTACACTGCACAGAGGAGGTGTTTGATGCAGAACAGCATCAACATACCCAGACTTAATTCTATCTGTCCTCAGGACAGCATAGCAATTGCAGAGGTACATGCAGGTGTTTTCTATGACAACTGTCAGTCACTAAACATTGCTAAAATAGCAGTGAACAACTAGGCACATACAGTTCTGAATAACTGTAAAATCTAAACCAATTGAATAGAGGTTTTAGAAACTTCTCTCAAACACTCTTGAGCTTACTTGCAAAGTCGGGCTAAGACAGTCACGCAGAATCTCTTGGTGGTTTACTTCGTGTACCATGTCCAAAGCCTGCTTCCTCTCCTGCAGCAGCCTTCCAGGAGACAGGCTATGCACAAGGAGCCTCCCAAGCTGCGTACGGAACGTGTCCTTACATAACAAGAGGATCCTGTGCCACTGCTGTTTTGGTGTGCTCATTCTGCTGGTGCCCTAAGCAATGGGGACAACTTTTTAATATTACACCGTTAGGGCTTACTTCCACCAAGTTTTTCACATTACAAAACAAACACAGTTAATATGATCAAAATGCAAGACAAAGTTTTATCTAGCAAAATAAGTGTTTTGGTTTAGTATAGTGATTATTATTATGGGTTAAAAGGCATTCTACTAAAACAATCCAGAAAGTGAAAATTGTGATGTAGAGGATTTAAAAAACAGAGGGCTTTTTTGATTGCTCATTTTAATCAACAGCCCTTTTAAATTAATCACCAATTTCTGAATGGATTACCTCAAAAGATTAGAAACCAGGCATTGGAAGGAGATGTGCGTGTTCACAAAAAGAAACTTGCCATCTTTGAAAAGTACTACAAGTATGGCACAATGGAAAGATAATACATCTCTCAAACATAATTTTTCTGAGATAGAAAGAAAATTATGTAGAACCACTTTTACCAAGATGACCTAAGAAAGAGAAATAACACACTTCATATTATCCAAGCAAAAACTGATCACCTTGGAAAGGCTGACAAGCTAACACCTGTATGTTAGAAGAGAAGAATTTCAGCCCTTTGGAGAGAATTGAAAAAAGAGAAGTCTCTTCTTCCCAACTCTAAAATATACTATAAACACAAATTGCTCAGAAAATGACCACCTGTGGAGGCACAGAAGATCTGGTTTTATAGGCTTCAGCAAACCTAAATGCTGAAGTTTAAAACACCAAGCAAATTTGCGTAGTGCAAGAAAGTCTAAGTTTTGTGTTCTTGTTCAAGCAGAATTTTGCTAAATGTAAAGATAAAAACCAGAACAGATCCATTTGTTATTTTACAACTGCAGAGTAACTGGGAAGCTGAACAGGGTTTTTAATGCCACAGTTGAATGGAGAAACATGGTAAGAAAAGTATTTATGGACCGAAAACACTATGCACGAAAGTTCCTAATAAAGGAATCTTATGAAATATGCCTTAATGTGGAGAACATCTAATTACTTACAGTGGACACTTTGATTCCTTCCACCAACATTTTGACCATTTCTTTAAGAAAAGGGTTTATTCTGCTGGTCAGTTCTTGCTGGCTTTCCTCTTCAGGAACTTCCAGTTGGGATGCTGAAAGTCTGCTTTGATTTGTATTTTCTGTTATACCCAGTACATCAAGGCACTCTTCGGTAGAGGCTTAAAATTTAAGAGGTACATATTGATCAGTACCACGTCAAGCACGACAATCCTATAATCCTTTAGTTGGCATTATATCAAACACTGCCTTTACTGATATATTTACCATACTTATTCTCTCTTGCTTTTGCAGAATTTGAACTAGCTCTCAAAGTCATCCAGCCTTGATAACCAAAGTAGCCATTTCATTAAAAAACTGCATTTTAAGAGAGCAGATGCTCCCTTTGGCAGTTAAATCTTCAGGTAATAATTCAGGCAGTTAACACATGAATGGACTAATGCAGAAATAAAACAACTTGTTCAGTTCATTCAGATAAAAACATTACCCAGATTGCCAGTTACATAACACTGACAGACAAATCACAGAGAATGATGCTTTATGGCTAAATCCATTAAACTTGTGTCAATAGTATGACTTTCATCTCTAACACTTCAAAAGCAAGAATTTATTTGTCATCAAAACAGAAACAAACAAAAAGAAATCCTACCTAAATAAATGAGCCTGTTAACAGCCAGAACAGTCAGCCTCTGTAACCTTTGTGCAAACTCTGACTCAGTGGCTTGGACAGGATTTTCTTGGCTCATTCTCCGCTGCATCATCATGTTGAATTCCTCGCTTGCTAGTGAGCGCATTTTCACCAGCAGAGCATCAGACTGAGCAAGTGAAAACTTCCTGGAACCTTTAAGGCAAGAAACAGAATAGAATTCTACTAAAATGTAGAAAAACTCAATCACTCAGCAACTGCTTTCATCCAAAGAGTTCACCTCATTTAAGGAAACTAACATTTGAAATACATCAAGATCAAAGGGAAAAGAAGTGTCATTGGGTGTTTGTCTTTCTTATTTTTAATTTTTAAAGTTTTTTGAGAATACATAAATTTCAAATAATAAGTAATACCATGAAATGAGTTAGTCTCAAGATCAGATTTATTGTATGACTTCCATATTTTTATGCAAAACATTCAAAACCACTACTTTTATTCCTCTTTTTATTGTATAAATTGGATAAAGGATTAAAAATTAGTGATACAACAAAATACCACATATTGCAGAGTGGGTTCATCAGCACAAATGATGGGCCAGACATATCATCAAAAACATTTTGTACCGTATCTATTGCCACTAATAGAAGCACAGTATCTAACTTACAAGAATATTCCTCAGAATTTTCTTGAAATGAATTGGCAGGCCTTGACTGTACTTCCTTCTTTTGGAAATAACTATTTCTATTTACCTTTAGTGCCTTACCAAGTTCACTAAAATAGAAACATTTTCACTATACTGAATATATATATAAATAACATTTCACTAGGTTGATGGAGAGGGTTCTCAAAAGCTGACCATCTCAAGAGAAACATTCCCATAGTAAACAGGGAATAGTAAGTGTTTGCCAGGTTTTTAAATTGTATCTTCTGTGAAGTCCTTAATGCAGCTTCATTTATAAGAAACATATAAAATCAACTTACAGCCAGACAACTCCATAACCTCTACAGAAGGACTGACAAGCTATTGAGCACCAGGAAAGTGTTACTGCTAAAGCTAGAACTGAACACAGGTTTTAAAAACACAACCACAGTGGCACTTCTAAGTATAAATTTGGAGTGGCAGGTATTTATTTCAGGATGGTCTCTAATGAAAAGCTGTTGCAACAAAGCAATCCTCACATCACAGCTGTGTTAGTTACAAGCACTAACTTGATTTTGGCATTACCTTACTGTGAGGTTGGCTATAACAAGCATTATGAATTACTTTAGAAACATCTTTACTAAGCAACCTAGGAATTTAAGGGCATCCCAAAAGAAGGTAATCTCATGGAACCATCAAGTAATACAGACAGGAGAAAATACAAGAATGCTCCAGCTGTGCTGCTCACCCGCGATGCCTTTGCGCTTCTGAAACATTGTGCGATGTGGTGCCGAGGGCGATGGGGCTGAGCTGCTCTGCTCCTGAGCATCTTGGCTTGCTGTGGTTTTTATTAATTCAATGGCTGCTTGAAGAACTCTTAACTGCAGAACAACTGCAATATCTAGAGAGAGAGGCATACAAAGTATACATGACCTGCTTTACAACTCTTCAAGAATTTTTGCCAGATGTTTGTAACAAGTCAAAACACAAAAGGTGTCAAGAGCTATAAAACTCTAGATTCCACAGGAGTCACACAAAGTCACCTCACTATTCCACAGATATTACAGAAATATGTTCTCATAGAAAAGCCATTGAATTTGAGTACTCCAAAATAAGCTACATGAAACTGTACAGAATGTTTTCATTTAAATATCCTTAAAGAACTTTTACAGTCACTGTTTTTTCAGATTAGCAGTACACAATTCTTGACCACAAGGCAGGCTCCTAAGGAAAACTACTAATTTGAGAACCACTTAGAAGAGAAAGATGCATCACTAGAAAACTCCCCCTTCTCCCTCAGCAGGAATATTAAACAAAAAACAGTGGGGAAGGGATTTACTTTTTCTAGTCCCATGACCCCAAAAATTAGCAGACAACTTACTTTGCATCCTTGCATTTTTACTATTTTGAAGATGACCCAGCAGCACAATGAGGTCTTCAATAACACGAAAATATTGAGAACCTGAGGAGCTGCAGGCATGAATTGCAACTGCTACCAGCAGCTGTTGTATATCGCATGCAAGTAACTTGTAGTCATTCAAGGGAATGCTGCAAACAAAGTTGTAGTTACCAGAAACATGACAATTCTAGTAGATTGTAACTCTTAACAAGACCCATTATTATTCCCCTTGTTACTTCTGCCAACTGTACCTAATATTATGTTGTACTTCATATAAAAATGTTACTGCTGAAGACTAGAAAATTATATTTCAAGACATTTCTTTAGTGTTAACTTTGGCAGATTGGAGGGCCTGCAAATTTTTGAAGCATTCTAATGTTGACTGCAGCACTGTTTTATTGGAAAAGTAATGATGTATTACTATCAGATTTTTGAGTTAAAGAACAAGTCTGAAATCCTGTATTTCTCAAAAAATATCAGGATAATCTCATTTTGTAACCATGCTGAACAAAAACTATATTGAGGTAAAAAGGAAACCTTTCCATTTCTTCAGGATACCAACTAATGGAGTAAAATAACAAAACCCTGTCTCTCTTTTGTTCCCTCTATAACCTTTTTTAAAGTACAGAATCTTTATAGCTAATAAAGTCATTGAAGTTACTCAAAATCTCAAATATTAATCACAGACAGTACAGGAGAGATTTTTCTTCAGTTTTGATATTGACCATAGATACAGTAGAATCTATAATTTCCTGGGCCTTTATCTTACTGTTCAGTTTTATTAAGAAAAGCATTGAAAGTGCAGTGTGAGAAAAATCACATTTTAAAATGTCATTTTCCTTGAATGTTTAAGGTGTGGGAAGAACATTTTATATTCCATTGTTTGAACTGACTATCTAAACATTAACTTACAGATACAATTAAAGCTGAAAACCTCAAACCCAGTATTATTTTGTACATGCTCTCTGATAATTTCAGAAAGTAGAAAAAATACAGTACAGTAATTTCTTGCTAGCCTTAAGGTGGTGCTTAGAATATTTGATAGCAACAGAAACAATACTCACTTTGTTTCCAGTCCGTTGAGAGCAGCCAGCGTATTACACAACACATAGAGCAAACCATTATCAAGCAGTAGGTCTGCAACTTTTGAGCAGGAATTTATGATTTGCAGGAGGAGACAGAAGCAGTTATGCAGCAGAACGTTGTCATAGAGAGAATTCTCTATTAGACCCAGAATAGGAATGACACACCATTTTCGAAAGAGTCCGACATTCTTGACATCTTCCGGATCAAATCTGTTACCAGAAATATGAGTGAGTGGCATCCTAAAGAACAACCTGCTAACAAAAATAGTACATGCAACTGCAATACCAGTTACATATCATGTGCTGTTATTTTGGCAAAGATGTCCATTGTAATTTCCTACAGTTCATTGTGGTAACAGTACCTATCTACTAAAAAACCTAGTAAGAGAAAAATAAACTTTTCATAGAGCCACAAAGAAATTAAGTGCCTAAAAATTAAATCTGATGCTTCAGCTAACTGCCAACTGTCTACAATATCGATTTCAGGAAAATAGAAGAGTTTTTAATCAGTGTAGAAAAAGGATGCATCACCTTTCCAACAGTCACTATTAGAACTAACACAGACACTATCCAGAAAACAAATACAGCTTGTCATCACTATAACAATGTACTGACTGGCAGCAGGTTTGATATCCCATATCTGTTACTGCTGAAGTTTAATTAAGTTTGGCATCTGGCTTATTGTGATTGCAGAATTCAAAGCAGTGCTTCACACCTTGTTTTACTTGTGCACTAAGAAACTGCATTACTATTGTAAGCTTATCAGCCCATTGTATGACTATTATACACAATCCTAAAAATTTGAGACATTAGAATTACCTTTCCAGCCCCATAATAAATCCTGAAGAAGTAACAGGTCTCTGCTTTGGGGCAAATTAAGCAGCCATGACTAAACATTGCAGTTAAACAGGAATAGTTTTTGAGCAGTGAAGATCAGGTCAAGAGGCAGAAGTAATTTGGATACAAATCCTGCAGAGGCAGCAATTGAGAAGGAACTTTTTGGAAGATTTTTGCACTGATTATATTTACACATGTGATTTCTGCACAAGCATTAAGCAGTCAGACTAATTCTAAAAAATATCATTTACTTATATTGCTGTCTGCTTAAAGGTAATCTCCTTTCCTGTCAATATGAGGTGGCTCTTTGGTTCATGAAAATGGTGTATCTCTGGGATTTTCCCTAAAAGGGGCAGTCATTTAAATTTAGAGCCAAGACAAGGAAGCAGCCATGGCATCAAGATTTTTCCTTAATCACCTTCCAAAATCCAAGAGCAGAAGTCTAGTGACTGCTACTTAAAACATTTAAGGATACAAATGAGTTTCATGTAGGATCAGAGACAGAGTTAAACTGATTACACAACATTTGAGTGCAAAGGCCTCTGAGGCACTCAGAAAGTCTGAGTGTTTACAAGGTCCCAGATGACAGCCTCCATCAGATGAAGTTGCTTGCAAACAGTTTAAGGGCCACATAATAGCCCTAAGGATTTTAAAACATTTCAGTGTTAAGCAAGCAAAACATATCAAAATAGTTTTGAAGGAACTTTCTTTATGGTTGTTGACCAGCAAAGTGCACTGCTTGTAACTCACATATTGTTATGGGATAAAAGCACAGCACTACTTACTCTTCATCCAAGCCAACAGAGCGGCCAAAAAGCATTTCCAAAAAGCATTCTACAACTTCCTGAGTCCCCTGATGAAGATACAGCTGGTTGGCTAGCAAAGAGAAGCCTCGATTCTTTAAGAACTTCTCCTTCTGCTCCCTCCTTGCTCTGTTGAAATATGCATCCAACAACTAAAAATAAATGCATAATTATGGTGTAAGAGTTAAACATTTAATATAACTGCCCTAAAAGTTAAATTGTTGCTTGTGATTGAAATAACATTTTTTAAAATTCAAGATTGCAAACATCAATTATACTATTGCAGCTGCAATCTACACTGTCCTTGTTAGAATCAACATCTGATAATATATTTTTGATCTGAAGATTCTTACATTTTTCATCAAGTTTGGGGCAGATGAAATCAAACAACAGTTAGCAAATGCATACATAAACACTCAAACTTCTTATATTTATTCCATCTTGCACTTCGGTGTGCATGCAAATGCATGCATGACTTTTGTTCTCAATAAAGCCATAGTCTTACTCTTTTTCAAATTAAAATAGAAATCTACTCAAAGTTTTTAATTTACATTAAGGAACACTGTCCTTAATACTACAAAAATCTCTGAAAACATTTTGAAGCCTTAACTCCATCTTCAGTCCACAAAAGTGTGGATGACTCCTCAGAATAACTCAAAGTCAACTCTGATAGAAGCCAAGCTAAGGTGCAAGCACTTTTTACCTACTGCATTGTGTTTTGTGCCACTGACTTTCTACATTGTTGCTTCCATTTACATTGGTAATGCCATCATAAGCTCTTAAGGCCTTTGGCTTACATCATAGACTATGTTTATCTATTCAAAGAGTCTGTGTTTATGTTGCTTTGTTTGGTTGGGATTTTTTTTAAATCCATGGGCTGGAAACTTATCTTAAAACTCAGAAATAAACGTAGAAAATTGAAGAAAGCTTAACAAAAATATTAAAACCCCGTCACATTTCCAACATGATAACCATGCTGGTTCACATCCTTTTAGCAGAAAACATTTGACATAGGCCTACTTTAATGACTCCTTGTTGTATGAGAGGAGATGGGTGGTTCACCAGAACTATAAGATAATCAGGTTGGATAAGTTTGTCCATCACATCTTCTAGCATGATATCTGGTAGGATTAGGAGAACTCCACGCAAGAGATCATACAATCCACAACAGATAAGCACAAGATAGTCTTCTGCACATCTGAAAACAGAGCAATATGTTTTACCACTGTTTATGGTCTATAGCAGGGAAAATTAAAAAATGCAAAATTGCAAGTCTTGAGGGACAGGAAGAAGGTTAGGGTTAGAAATTTGGAAGACATCATTTCTCCAATACCCCTACTATGAATCTTCATTAACAATTATTTTTAGATGTCAGATAGTAAAAAGGATAATCTGACCAGAACTACTACTTTTGTGAGCAGTTCCCACTTTTATTATACATAGCAAAAATCCTGATTTTTAAATTTTTTTTTATGTAAATACAGCAAAAACTGAAACAACATACACTAAAAGCTTAATAAATTTGTGTATGACAGCCATTGGAAACATTCCCTTACTTTTTAGGCTTCAAATTTTTAGAGAATAGTAATGAAGAGAAAGAACTGTGAAATTAAAGCTCACATTAATTTATTATTTTATGTGCTTACCTGTCATCAGGGCTTTCAGATGGTTTTGGGGTATTCTCATTAGCTGAAGAAAAGGCAAGACTGTCCCAGTCTTCAGGAAGTACATTCTTCTGGTCAGCAAGGCTTGGCCAGCGAGCAATGGCTGATGATGCTCCAAGAACAGAGAATGCCAAGCCCAGCCCTGCAAAATTACCCTGACCCTTCTGAAACGAAGGCAGTCCTTTCAGATTGTCTGGACGACGCAGCAATGCCTCAGCTGCACCACCACCAGCAGCTTCACTGCCTTTCAGGTCTGCATCAGCTTCTTTACTCTCTAATGCATTTTCAGATAACTCTACTTCTTTTGCAATATCCTCAAAAGTTTCAGCAGATGTTAGCTCTGAGTCACAAACTGTTTTTGCAGACTCACAGCTGCTAAGGAAGAGTTCTTCCTGTACTCTCCTCATAGTTTCAGAACTTGCTACAAAACCAATTCTACCTTGAAGATCAACATAGTCACGCTCACCAGTGATCTGCAGGTCATCAACACTGCTTGCCATTCTTTCAGTAAGTCTTTTTTGATGAACTTGGGGTGAGGAAGTAGGTGATGCTGGTAAGCTTTTAGAAAGCCTTCTAGGTGCCTGAGAGCTTATCTTCTGCTGTACACCAGCCCTGGAACTGCTCCCTAGAGAAATAAGGATACAGTCAGCATTTCTTTCACATTAAAACCCAGCTTTTCTCTCAGTGTTACGCCCTTCATCCATTTAAATTGCAGTGACCCAAGTTAATTTTATGTGCAAAACTGATTCAATGCCTAACATAGCTCAGAACTGGTTAATCAAAGTAGAGATACTATGCAGTCATATATTTAGCAAGTCGCAAATGTGAAAGAAACAAAATGCAATGTAATTTTTGCCAATATACTGGAGTTTCTAGATTTAAGTTATGATCCTTTCACCTAACCTTCAGCAGGAACTTTTATAGAATCACTGAGGGTGGAGGGCAGAGATGGAGGTGTCTACACCAGACTCCTTGCTCAAAGCAGGGTCAGATAAAGCAGGTTGTTCTATTTGGAGCTTTGTGTAAGAGGTCCAATCTGCAGTGTTCCAGTGGACATCAAAATACTACTCACCAACCTTTTTGCACTAAGGTTTTACACATACTTCAAATCTAGAACAAATAACTGCATGTTTTATTTAACAGTGCTTGCTTTTTAACTGCACCTTTTGACCTGAAACAGTCAAACTTTCAGAGCATGTTACAAGTCTTTAACAAAATATAGTTTTAAGAGGGAAGTAGTCTGTATACAAGACCGGTAGAAGCAGTTTCCTGTTAGTCTAGGAAAAGGAGTTTTTCATTCACAAGTATTTTGAAGACCATGCATCAGTTAGTACCAATGCAATGATGATGCATCAGGAATGTATTTTTTTATGAGCAAGATATATATGAAAGAAATGCATGAATATACATATACACACACGTGCCAGCACAGCCTGACCAAGGTGACCTTCACACAACAGCGGAGATCTACAGAGCTGCAACAGTCTTACAGTCAAGCTTTCACACACATGAGCAGGCAGTACAACAAACTGCAAACCCACACGCAGGTAGCTATTTAATGCACATACAAGTTCAGATATTTTATAGAATCATACAATGTTAAGGGGATGGAATGGACCTCAAAAATCTTCTAGTCCTCCCACCTCCTGCCATGGGGCAGGGACACCTCCCATCAGACCAGGTTGCTCAGTGCTTCATCCAACCTGGCCTTGAACACTGTCAGGGTTGGGGCATTCACAACCTCCCTGGGCAACCTGTTCCAGTGTCTTGCCACCCTCAAAGTGAAAAATTTCTTCCTAATATCTAATCTAAACTTCCCCTCTTAATTTGTACCCATTACTCCTTGTCCTAGCACTACTACAGTTCCTGATTAAATATAAGATTATATAAATTATACATTTATTTATATAAATTTTGAAATTCAAATTAGAAAGCACAATCACTCAAACATCTATTTTCACAAAAAAATTATGTTGAGTATTCCTCTGGTTCATATGAATAATCTCTATTCAACAACAACTGTTTGGTAACACTGATATAAAACAAGCACTCATTTAGAAGAGTAAGACTTCATACATTTTCCATATGGAAAAATGACTGATTCCATACACAATTTAATACCTCTTTATACCACCAATTTACTAAAAAGATTAAAAAAACTTGAATAAACATTGCTTTGACTGAAGTAGTGCTTGAAGACTCAATTTCCTTTCCCTAAACAAGTAGCAACAAGATATCAATTGTAAAGGAGTTACATTGTGATACACAGAATACAGCCAGTCAGGCATGAACTGAAATACATGGATCAATGTGAAGGATTATGCACAAAAATATCAGCTTAATGCTTCTACCCAGATAAGATAGCTGCTTATGGCTCACTACTTCAACTGCTGCCAGGTCAGGGCACTCTCATACATCTTTAGCAAGTCTGTTTAACAAATGAAATGATTCTGCTTATCTGGTCCACTTCCCTGCCTGAGCCATCAATGTGGCAATTTGTTTCAGCTTAAGAATGAAGAGCAGTTTAAGTAGCATGTTCTGTTCCATCCTTCTTATTCTGCTGTTCAGGCATCAAGCTCCAAGGGATGGGGAGATTTGTAAGAAATATCTGTGGGAAAGCAACACTTTAAGGCACTCTAGTCATTTGCCAAAAGAGTGTGTCCCAACATCCTTGTTTTTCCAGTATTGTTTTACCTTCAGGTGGTAAAGCTGTAAATCCAGTTGGAGATGTAATCACAAACGCAGAATTGTCTACTGACTTCCCACCACTGCTGGAATTTCTCAGGTACCTAAGTGATTCAACTTTCTCCTGGAAAATTTTGCCATCTAGAAAAAGATAAGGGGGAAAGTTCATAGAAATTTTTTATGTTCGCATTGCTTATAAATTAGACTCATAGTAGTCAGATTTCATTTTGAGCTGATCACTGGAGGCTAATGAGAAGTACTCAAACCCAAACTGAGAAAAAGCACTTTTTGGTTTAGTGATATGACTTCAAAATTTACTTTACAACAACGAAAATATTATGATATATTAAAGCAATTACATTTAAAGACAGTCCTTGCAGACACACCAGCAGTGACAACTGACTTTTTGTCATGTCAAAAACAGGTGACTATTCTCAAACAGCCTAAAAAGGCTTCAAGTATCAAAACATGCATTCTCCCCTTACTCAGAATTTTATGACAGTTAGTATTAGAGGATGGATACAGATAAACACAACTGTGCTGCCTTTGAAACTGATCACTAAAACTTGAGGTACACAGGTATTTGCAAAATGAGAAAATATTTCAAACTTGGATGATGTTTTCCATGTTTACACAAATTATAGCTTAGGTTGTACAATGCTAATATTAAAGCATGAACTATACATTTTTTCACATTTTTAAAAAGTGCAAGAAATATTTTTTAAAGCTCACATCATTTTGCCCCCACGATCATCCAGCACAGATATATTAAAGCAGCTGATGTTCTAGGTCTGCACCCCTCAGAGCCCACAAGCACTGCCAGGAGCTTGTACGCAATGAACTGATGGAGCCTGACAATGTCTTGCAGTGCAAGTAATCAGTTGCTAAAAATGCTCCTCAGGCTGATTATTTTTCTAGGAATTCAGTAACAGGAAACAAGAAAGAAGTGCAGAAAGGACCAAACACACATTTCTGAAGAAGTTTCATTTATAGGTAAGCTAGATGTTTTTTCTAAATTTGCCTACAGAGAAATGTGTCCAGAAAGGCAGCTAAGATTAAGCATCCCATTTAGCAGCATCAAACTTTAAAGAAAGTTAAAGGCATAACCGCCAGAGAAATTATTTATGGCTGTAGATAGAAGAAACCTCTCAAAGTAAACCAACCAACCAAAGTCTAACTGTAACCTGTCTCAGAAAAGTAAAAGTAGTTTATAGTATTAAGTCCCAACAGTTCAATAATTTTTAATATTTAGTCATTAAAATACAGCAAAATTTTTTTTTTAGATCTTAATTAGTTTATGATCAGATTTTTATCTCACTATTTCTAGCTAAATGTGGCATATTTACCTATGTGCAGGGAAAAGTAGAAGTTGATTGGGTTGTGACAAACATATGTATTAGTGGGAGGGTGAACTGCTAAGAGGAAATTGAAGACCAGCGTCAGCAATTCCAGGTCTGGGGGAGAACCAAGTACTTCTTCAATTATTTTCACAAATGACCTGCAGACTTCCCGAGGCAGGGATGCAAGGTGTCCCTCTTTATGCTCCTAGAAAGAAAGAGTAGTACAACTGTAAGCTACTTGCAATTTTAATTTGACAAACTGTCTTTTTTTTTCAATTGTCATGCTGTAGTAGAACAGACAAGAAAAGAAGCTCAGCTAATAAAGCTGTATTCTTTAATTTTGAGAGGAGCTACTGTACCTCCTGAATATTATCTAAGTCCATCATGCACCAAATATTGCAGATGTTATGCAAGTTTTTACCCCTTTTTTTGATACCCAAGCACCTTAACTAAGACTGCTGTAGGAAAAGATTAAATGAAGTTAATTTAAGTAAGTCTTTCCAAAGAAAAAAACTTTGTGTAGTTTCACCTTTGATCCATCACAAAATTGCCAAGTCACTGTTGACCAATTTGAGTAGTTTTTTTTAAAATCAAGAAATTAATTTTTCCCCAATACACAAAAAAGACAGGAGAAATACTATGAAACATTCTATATCTAGGCATTTGCATTAATATACAATTTCAAAAGTTAACTATACCACTGAAAAGTTCCAAAAGTAGGGAAAACCACATGAAAATGAAGAAACAAAAAATTTACAGATATTAAAATGATAAAAATATATTTTTTAAAAAATCATTAAAAGAAAAAAAACAAACATTTCATATGCTGAAGTGAGAAACTCAGAATAAAAAGGAATGTAAGAAAGAAAATAAGACTATGGAAAAAAGGGATTACAATAAATTTTCACAAAGGGATACATGTACTATAAGCAGGAAACCATTTCAAAAAAATGTTCTTTAGAAGTGTTTATCAAAGGACCAAAGCATTTCCCTAAAGTCTTTTCTGGTGTAGCTACTCCCATGCCAGGGAAGAAGCTACTACTGTACCAAAATTTTGAGATGAGTGCTCAGACTGAGCACTGCAGGTGGGCTGCCCCATTAGCTCTGATGAGATACAGCACAGACAGCTTCACTACCTGCACAGAATCTGGTTTTCAGTTACGAAGACAAGAACCAGCAAAAGACATCTCAGGTGTTTCTACACAAAAGGGACAGTTCATTTCAGCTCCTGCTGGTGTGTGGCTGTGCAAGCACCTAGGTTTCCAAATCATACCAGATGGTTACAAGCTCTTGCTCTTTCTGTCCAGCAGTAAATAGAGCACCCAGTAAGGAACTGTATCAGTTTACAGCAACAACACCTGGTGAAGATGGAAGTAGTCCAGAAGCACAGAGGACAATCTACTCAACTTTTGCTACAGAATTTAGTCCCTTCTACCCCACCCTCCCCAAATAAAAATGGGTATTTGCCAAGCACAAAGTAGGACTTCAGAGTGGAAATACCTGCAGAACCTGACAAGTTAACAGGAAGTGATGTACCACTTGAGCTTTCAATAGCTGTTTAATGTTAAACATCTGTTGGTGATGGTTAGCTCTGATAAGGATTTCGAGAGCTGCTAACAGGGTTTCCCAAACACCTTGCTGAAAAACAAAAAACAGGAATGTAGCTTCAAAAATACAAGTCTACACACCAAGAAAAAATCCCAACAAAAACAACAAAGTCAAGTTAGCTTTACACCCAAGATGATGACTAAATCAATGCAAGTGGTCAGGTCAGAACAGGTTAGAAACGAATCAGAAAAGTCATGCTCATACAAAATTAAGCATGTTTTAATGATTAAGCTACAAAAAAAATTACTTGTCGAAAATTAGTTTTTGTACATTCTTAGCTATATTAACCTTGAATGGTTATTTTCAACAGTTTCACTCCAAAAGAAAACAGGTCTTCCTTAGTTTCTCCACAAAAAGATTTATCAATTCAATTAAGAACTCATATGCATACACCACATTTACAGATTTAATACACCAAGGCTACCTCCATCACTGATAATGGGAGATTGATATTAAAAACACCTATTCAAAGAAAAACAAGGAACATTAATTTCTCCAGTTACATGTTAGTAAGGGGAGGAGTAGTAGTAGTTAGTCGACTACTACAATTAACTAAATTAACTTCAGACTGGATAATACTGTATTTTTTTTAGTATTGACTTTTAGACCTGAAGCATTTCCAAAATTAAAGTATTTACCTTTGCTTTAGACCATATCTTCCAGTCAAGCAGCAGCTTTTCTAACAACTGGACATCTTGAATAACTGCAGTAGAATCTGGGTCGAGCTGGAATTGCCCATTTTCATTTATATAGAGAATCTCATCACTGCAGCATCCTTCAAGGAGAGTCTTAAAAAGGGGGGATTTTTTTTTTGAGTATCAAAACACAAAGCAGTACATTTGTTCTATCCAATTTATAAAAAAAATAAGCCTCTTTAAAGAGACAGCATATTCTTGATAGGGAAGACATATCTACCTGGTCAACACCAAACTTGCTTCAAATCACTGTTCTGTTCTGCCTTTGTAAAAGCAGCTTCAAACGTACAATTAAAATTACGGAGAAGTTTCTATATTTGTCCTAATATTGAACAAAATACCAGGTTTAAAAGAGGACTTCACCTTCAGCATGCGAAATCCAACAATGCATTTTGGTTTGATCAACACCCGACGAATCATAGAGTAACCATTACAGTTGTCCATCTCCTGTATTCTCTGTTGGTTGTACTTTGTTAAAGATAGTATAAGTTGTAGTGCTAAAGCTTGAGTGTCTTCACAGCTGCTAATCTCTACTACCTGAGGAAAAGGCAAATTTAATAAGACTGTTTAAGTGAGAAACATCTAGAAAAAAAGCTTTGTTGCACTCCTAAATAACTACTTCTGGATTAAATTCCTTTTGTCTATGCATGTACATTCAGATATTATACTTGAAGTGATAATTTCTACTGTGCTAAATTATGATCTGCTATAGAAATACAAGTCACATTACAAGTACCCCTTTCTAAGAAAAAAATCTGTTCTAAATAAATTTTAAGCAGAAGATGCTTGTCATACAACAAAGTCACAAGGTCACGAAACGCATGAGCCACTAATAAGAATAAACTGTTTGCCCTGAAAAAAGTATTTTTCTTAAGTGTTTAAGGAAAGCTATAAAAAAGTTCCTGAAGTTCTAGACGAAGTCTAGCTGTATATGTCAAACATTAAAGTTCTATTTTATCCATAGACAAGTAATTTGATAGATGAAGACCATAAACCCTTTTCCCCCTCTTCGCTTTCTACAATTCTTGAATCCCAAGAGCAACTACTAGTTTTACCAAAAATGTACAAGAATGAAATCTCACATTAATGGAATTTCTGTTCCTATAGGCTCCCTTGACATGTACCTGTTAATTCTGCTGCACTTACACATTTATACACCTGTACTATAAGACCTGTATTGTCTCACAGCTGATCTATTTGCTTGCCTTACTGATGCAAACAGTCTTCAGCAGGATCTATAGCAGACACTTAGCGTAAATTTACATAATACAATAACATGGATTAGGATTTTCTCCTCAGATTTCACTATCAGTGGTAAAATTACAACAGGCAATGTCTTTATAACCATTATCTAATGTGCATTTGTTACTACTCTTGCCATACCTTTCAGAACAATACCAGAGGCACACAAATCACACAAGTCTTAGGCCTACATTAGTATTTTATATTAACTGTAGTAGTTCAGAGACTGCTAGCACAAATATTAGCCTCTCCATGTAAAGGCCACAGCTAAGCAGTAACTAAGTTACAGCCTTCCTATTTTTCAAATTACAATTTTTCTTAGGACAAGCCTTTGAACACAGCTGAACAGTTATCACCACAAAGCTCTCACTATTCATTAGATAAAAATAAAGCTTTCCATACCATGTAGTTTCATATTTATTCATACTTGCATTTTGAGTATCCCGTGGTTAAAGTGGTTAAAGACATGCAATGAATTTAGGTGCCTCAAAATCAGAGACCAAAAATATAATCAGTTCTACAACACTCCTAAAAACAACCTCTTGATATTTAAAACCCCCATTTCTAAATCAGAATGTAACACCCCATCTTACATATTGGCAATATCATAAAAGCCATAATGCAATAGAACTATAATTACATTTCTAGTTTAAGAAAACCTGCATGATGCAGTCTTATGCCACAGGTATTTTCAACAAGTTTTCTTTAACAGAAATGCATCACATACAGCCTAGAGCAAGGCAGCTAGAACAATGATTTTCTACCAAAGATATAAGGAAAATTTTATATAGGAAAACAGATACAGACACCCCCTCCTCCAGCCCCCTTACCCTAGCAAAGAGGAAAACAAATGCACCAGTTCCTCCAATTTCATGTAGTATACTCTGAAGAGTTTTATATTCAACTGGCTGAAGTGCTTTTAGGTGATGAGAGTCCAATACATTGCTCTGAACTTCTTTCAAACTGAAAGGTCTCTGAGAAGGTACAGTTTTCACTTGACCCTTCAGTCTAATGACAGGCTCGTATATGGTGTACTGACCAGGGCAGCTTGTGGTATAAACAACAGCAAGACTCTCCTGAAAAAAAAGAGTTTAAATTTTTTTCTAGAAATATAATACAAAAACCCACACACACCAAGGATGCAAAAAAGCCAAACGCGGAAGACACCTAACAGCAAGTACTAACAACTTTGGCAAGTTGAACTGTTGAACAACAGTTCACTTCTACTTTACCATTAACATGCACTGAGGTTGCGTGTGGATGCATGTACACTAAAATGCAACAGGATTCCCAAATCTTAGCAAACTCATGTAATAGCTAAAGCACAGAAAACTAAGAAAACACTAAGAAATTTCACTAAGGATCACCCTCTCATTACCTAAAGAATCATGTAACTTTTTTTGCATAAAAAACCAAAGTTACTGACAAATTTAAAATAAAATGAGCATACAGAGGCAATGAGTAAACAGTTTCCTTTTCTAAAGTGGCAAGACAAAATACTGATGTTTATTAAAAACTCCACCAGTTTTTTGTTTAAATTATATTCTTTATTCAGCTTTACCATAAGAGAAACTTAACATAAGTTTTGTTAATGAAGAGACTTAAACCAAAGCTCCTATGTAAAGGAACTAACTTATTTTCACAGAAATGTAAAATGATCTTATTTGGATGGTTATTTAAAATACAGAAATAATTTCATTTAAGGAGCTTGCACTCTACACAAAAAAAAAAAGATTAATTTATCACTTCAGCACATGGCTCTCTCTGCCTATCTGGTATTCTGTAAGGCAAAATAAGCTTATAAGTTGCATGACTGATTTGTTAAGCTCTTATCCCATTTATTCCTTCTTAACCTATTCAAAATTTAGTACCATTGTTTACAAGGATCATATCCAGACAGAATGATCCTTTGCCTACGGCTACAAAATGAAATCAGAAAAATCCCTCTAGGGGGAAAATTCATACAGTAGGAATTACTAGTGTATGAATTCCCAGAATATAGCAGGCTTCACTGATAAGCAAGTTTTATTTTATTCTTCCTCTAGTATATTTACACCTGAATCTGGCAGGGCTGTTTCAATTGGGAAAGATGAGAAAAGCAGTATCTGCCAGCTGGAAAATGACTTTTCAGCCAAACTTGATGCAAACTTACTTCCCCCAAAACCTTCAAGGAATTGAGATGAATTCTTTTGCTTCCTTAAAGCCATTAATTTCAAACCTTCGTTTCTCCTCTCCTCTCAGTTTTAATCTTGAAAGGTTAACTTAGCAGTCCTTGGCTACCTATATACTAATGGAGGGAGGGCAGAGCTATGTATCCATCCTAGAGCTTTTGGAGGTGCTTGTTTATCCACTATGATTTAATGTGCAATATTATTTATAGGTGCTGGAACATGTAAAAATTTTCAGAACCCAACCTCAAGCAAGATGAAATCCTGTGTGGCGTTCACCTACCATTAAAACAAGCAGGAAGAGCCCTGAAGTGATCTTAATGAGAAGAGGATTTGATCCTCTCTGCTTTGATCAAATGAAGCACTTTGGGAGTCAGCATGGGAAACATTGCCACTTTCTTAATCAATTCTAAAATATTAAGGACCATTTTTAAGTAGAAACTTACAACTAAAGGCCCAACATCCACTTCCTTTTTTTTCATGAAGAGCTCCTTAATTTGTTCACATTGTAGAATCTCTTTACTTATGTACTTAGAGAAGTCAGTCAATGTTTTGCCATATTTACAAGGCATTATAGATGTGAAGTCTGGACCACATGTGTATAAGAAAAATGCTTCCTCTGGTCCAATATTTGCACCTAAAAATCAAGAAAATAATCTGTTAATTCTTGACTATACAATAAAGCAAAATTCATACACTGGCTAGTAGGATCAGAAACCTTACAAGGAATATCACCAACTGGATTTCGTAGGCTCTGACAATAAAACAATCAGTGCAGCCTAATGTTTGCTATTAGCCACAGTAGATCAGTGACTTCTGACACATCATAGGCCAGATGAATTCAGTGGCAAAGAGAACTGAAACCAAGCCAGGAAAGCCACCTGCATGAACTGAAGATCAACATCTCTGAATAAATTCACTTTTTAAAATTAAAAAGTCATCTATCCAAGCCTCCTCAAAGCTTTCAAAGCATAGCAGGATTGCAGATAGAAACAACATGCTGCATTGTCTTGGAGACTGGGGTAGTGACTGAGCAGGATGGAACAACAACAGCTCACTACAATTGACAGAAGGGAAAAAAAAAATCCCACGGGAGGTAGAAGACCAAATGAATCTTCCTCCCCTTTCTGGGCAGCACATCTTGGGTCATCTGTGACCTGAGAACACAAGCTCAAAAGAAGCATCCAGAAGCACACAGGTCTGATGTGTGGGTGCAGGAACAACTTTACAGCAGCAAATCCAGGACTCTGGATACATTAATTATGCAGGCAGTAGGCACACGGCAACCAGGCCGTGTAGATTCTACAGGTCACATTTATGACAAGTATCTTGCCTATGCCCACACAAATACACAGCTACACACACACGACCTGCATGCACCACACACCCTGGGCAAACTGATCTCGCCTGTGGAGTAGTCCTGACTGGGCCACAGCACCTGAAATGCCAGGTGACAAAGCAGCAGGGTTCCAGCTTTCAGCATTAAGCAAACACTCTAAAGTACTAGACAAAAATTCCCAAGGAAGGAGGGGAATTATACATTTAAGAAATTCCCAAAGTAACACTACAAGTTCCAGAAATAAGCATGCTTAACTCAGTGGTTCAGATTTTGTTAACTTTTTAATATGCTTCAAGTGATTTGAAGATAGCAGCAGGTAACTAAAATCAATTTTCCAGGTAAGAGACTGAGTGCTTAAAGAAAAAAAATAGAGCAAATATCACTATCTCTCTATCCCCTATCCCAAGGTATTATTTTAAAAAATTCTGAAAAAATTGGCAATTACAGCACTAAACAGAAAGCAAGAGAATATGGCAGGACACATTAGGAAGTATCCAATACTGAAATATTTGCCTACATTCTCCCTGATATATTATGCTGCTAAAGGGTATATTGTTGTTTTTACTGTAAAAACTTGGCATGTTAATGATATTAAAACAAACATTTGATTTTGGAGGGGAAAGAGGAAATGAACACTCATTCAAGAAAAAAAGCATACAAAAGTACCATTAAATAGAAGCAGATTTCCAAGATCCCATCTACCCGACAATCGAAGCAAATCTTCTTGGGATGATGTACAATGGCCAATCATGCAAAATGTTTTGTTACTGTCAGATGATAAGCTTGTTTTCCTTGGTAGTGAGAAATCTAAATTAATCTCACATTGCCTAAAAAAACAAAAATGAACAAGTTCAAACATTAAGAACTGATCAAAATTGCCATCTAAGATATCCAGCTTAGGTTTAAAACTCATTTTAATAATCAGTAGATGACAAGCTATGCTGTCATCAACACTAAATTACTCAAGTCCTCTTCAACTTCCAGGCACCTTAAAACTCAGTAGCATAATGATATATGTATTCAAATACTGCACAGAACAGATGAACAGAGTCCCAGCTAGGACTGCCATGAAATTAAGTTTTCCTAGCTCTGAAATACCTTCCTTCTTTCCTCTGACCTCAAAGAGGAAATGCTATTATCCCTAAACACACTTTAAAAATACCACAATTTTTCAAGCATTTCTACTATTCCTAACAAGTCAAAGTCCTTTGAGTATGCTAAAGCACATCATGATAACTGTGGTTCACATATGCTGGAAAACACCATGTTGAGGATCTGCCTGTAGCAGGACACATTGTCAGAACTGGTGTGCTGCACAGCCACAGGCAGTAAGCCTGATGCTTTCAGAAAGCATCCAATTAACTTTATGTGCCTTTACATAAACAGACTGATTGGACTGTAAAGGTCATTCAAAGCTTCCTAAAAGAGCCTAACTATTAGCAAACTAGCAACTAAATCTATACATAGAGGCCTCAACAACTACACACGGGGAGAACATTGTAGTATTTTTACCTTCCTCCTATATCTCCATATTTGGACTTTATTGAATACCAGCATGCAAAGATCTAACATAGCCCTCACAGTCTGGACTTTAGGAAGAAAGAGTAAAGACTGTGATATTTAATAAATTCCTATTTCTCTAATCAGTGAATAATTCATGCAGGTACAGGCCCACTCAACCTAGTATCAAGTACCTCACTTAGGAGCATGGACCTTAACTTTGCAGTGGAAGTAATACTTCACACTGTCAATTCTCGTCTGACATTCTTTAACTTCTTCCCTATTCACTTCTCTCACTGGAACAAAGTGACTGCCTTTTCTCCAACTCCTCTTAACTCCTACTTCCAACAATATTGTCAGTACCTGACCTACACCTCCTTAATTTGGACTCAACCAGATCCATTATGCCTACTGCTAACTTCACGCCATAGCTTATTTTGGCTTTTACTCAAAATCTTGTAGTACTCGCCTCTTTCACTTATTTGTGATGAAAAAAAACATTGATGTCAGCACTGGTCCATGGTATAGACTGACAATTGTCAAAGTAATCCATGAATATTCTGGATATCTCTAAAGAATTCCTAGCAGTGTAATGCACCCCTCTCCTATTCTCCTAGAAGGATACTCAACCATAACTGCAGCTCGCACCAAAATACTGCAGATGTTTTCCTACCAGAAATTATCTTATAAAGAAGATAAATATCTAGGTACAACTAATATGCTCTTTACCTCTGACCAGAAACCCACAGCAACAGCTTTCCATGGAAATTTTTCTTGCCTTCTGGCTTCTGCAGATATTTTAATGCCAAATGCTGCCACCTGCCCACAAGGAAAATATTCTCTGGAGATTCAGCCTGTGCCAGCAGACCAGCTTTCATCTCATCATTTGGATCCATGCACATACTATGAAAACAGCAGAAAAGGAAAAATTAGGGTATGTGTTTTCATATTTGCATTTTAAGCCTCAAATCCACTCATTTTGGCCTCAGTTAATTTAAGCTTGCATTCCTTAACTTTGACAGGTAATTTTTTTGATCACAGTTCTTAGAGTGCTCAACATAACCTAGGGAAATCATCACAACACTTTCAACCTAGTTATTTAACTTGTCTGCATAAATCTCCTTACATTTAAGATAAAGATATCACTATTTTAGGGAAAAGTTAAATTTGATTTATTGAAAACACGCAGGTGCTTTGAACACTGAAATAAAGTGTTCTAAAATTGCAGTTTTAGACACATTTCAAAGATACTTAAGGATTATTTATGAGAACTAAATTAGGGCTAAAATGTGCTCAGAAGATTAAAACCAAGACTGTCCCAGTAAGTAATACATAACAGCAATTTTCACAGCTGAGGTGTGAAAATCTACAGCTGCAAAAACCTTTTCCATCCTCACATATTTATTGTGTCATTTCACTAAAGCTTGAATTGCTACCTTGTGGGCACTTATTTATAAATGACTACATGAAACATGAAAGACCAGAGCTTAACAGCTGAAGGTGATAAACCCATAGAACTGTATCCAATACACTTGATGTTGCCCTATCAGTGTGCAAGATGTCTCTGCTATAGAAATTAGTTCTCTACTCTCCATCAGTATTCTCTGCAAGTTGCTACTAGAAGTAACACTACAATATGTCCCCAGGACTGCTTCTGGACTAATACACCATACCGAAATATGAATGCTCCAGTGTTCAAGTCTGCCCAAACTTGTATCATCAGAGCTTTGGAACCCAGGGAAATTATATGAATACAGCCATCTTCGACAAGTTTATCTCCCAGGCTTGGATATTCCATTCCTATAGACTTTGTTTCTTCTAGAAATATAAACATGTTGCAATTACAATTCAACACAACAATGCCTTTCACAGCATATATCAAGTGTGAAAAAAAACAGTTCAGGTACTGCACAGAATTGGTTTTTGTTTGATTAAGGTGGTTTGGTTTTGGTTTTTTTTAAGTGGGCTGACTAATATGCTTGATTCTGTTTAGAAGCCTAGGTCTCAAACTGAAACAGAGTAACTTAAGATTAACTCAGTACTTCACATATTTTTGTTTGTAATATGTAAATCCACTGAGCTGAAAACACTCCACCAATGATGCTTTTGACATGCCATATCATATTACATTCCTATGCTGAACAATCAGTATGCATCAAGAAATCTTCAGATTTTTCTTCACAAATCATCCTACCCTTAAAAAGCATGATCTTGTATTCAGTATTCTTACTTTACCAAGCAAAAGCATAGACCTAACAAAAACAACTCCAGTGAGTTCCAAGGTTCAGCATTGGGTTTTCCCTCCTTTAATTTAAATACAAAAAGAAGGAGAAAAGTGTAAAGGTATTCCAAGCGTTGTGAATGGGAGACATTTTAAACAAAAAATATTTCCCCCTACAAATTATAATACAAAACATTCTGCTCAAAACAGTTTGGGAGCAGGTGAGTCTCTACAAAAGTATAAACAAAATTATTGCACAGCTATTGGCATTTACATGGTGCACACACAAGGAAGAGTTCGGAAGATTTATACTGAGTCAGCCTGAGACATGATCATCAATACATGAAATCAAATAAACTCGAGCAGGTTTTTTCCATGACCACAGCTGCAACATTTACTATTTTCATCATAATATGAAGTAGCATAAATGTTACTGAAGTTACAAATTCAATGAGAATACTAAATTTCTAAGGAAGCAGGCATTAATCTAATTTAAGGACTAGGGTTGGAAATGTTGCATCTGTAAGTATATGGTACAGTAGTCATAAAAAGACCAGAAATACTACCCCTGCTGTTTAATA
Organism: Monarcha castaneiventris obscurior; assembly: GCA_026261815.1. Taxonomy (NCBI): domain Eukaryota; kingdom Metazoa; phylum Chordata; class Aves; order Passeriformes; family Monarchidae; genus Monarcha; species Monarcha castaneiventris. The sequence goes on from JAMPIT010000472.1 coordinate 7,576,134, forward strand.
TCAATCACAAAATTTCAAACTTTTGTGTACGGTACATAGATTAGTAATATTTGTAACCAGAGTCCTTCAGTGGTACCTAAAAAGAAACAAAGTACTATATCCTCACCTGTGCTGTCAAAACTGTTCTCTCTTACAGCTATGAGTCTGCTTCTTCTCTTGACTTTTTTCCCCTTTTCTGCTGAATTTTCTGTTTCATGAGCATACTCCAGACGAAACCACAGTGAGACACTGAAACCATCAGACATGTGTGGCCAACAGTTTTGTCCAACTAAAGGCAAGTGAATTGGGGCTACATGCCAAGAAGAAAGTAGCTGGTGACTCAAGTTTTCACCATCTGCCTCTTTCTTACTCTGTGACAGTTTTGCTCTTTTTAGCAGTCCAGCAGTTTTACCGTTGGAAGTGCCAGCACATTTTTGTGAGGAACTGCTACTCAAATTTGTGCCATTTAGCAAAGGGAAGGCAAGGTATTGTAATGGATTCATATTAATATTAGTGTCTACAATCTTCAATACACCCTTGAGTAGTATCTCCTAGAAGAAATAAACCAAACAAATGAGAAAAAAAACCAAAACTGTTCACACCATGCAGTCAAGTATCATGCAACTAAATAGAAGCCTACTCCTCATTTAAACTTGGACTCATGTTTTTCCAAGGAGGGTGGACTTATATATCCAAACCTACACACACTTGCAAAGCATCAGGTAGCAACATCAACAGACTGTGGCCCAACAAAGCTCTGGAGTCAGTCTGGGCAGATCAGACTCCAAGTTACCAAGCTTAGGAATCAGCTGAAATGCAGCAGGTGGTCATTGCACAATCTTATCTCACTTCTGTTATGTGGAAAAAAAGACTGCACCTTTTACCCTATGTTTTAAGGCTGGTTAAGAATGCACACACAGGCCACCCCTTCGTCAATGCATAACCAGGAACAAAACTAGCTGAGCCCTTATGCCAAAAAAGTTCCTCTTGTTATTTGGCCAATAATTACAAGCTACCATTGAAAAAATTGGCTTGTGACTCTTTGTTTGGTTTAGTACTATTTCACACTGCAGTCATTTTCTTATTTTCTTCCACCTGTATTTTTCTACAGACTCTCACACAAAGCAACAGAGTTATTTCAGCAGTATATTCCACACAAGCAGTGGATTCCAGCATTACACAAACCAGCTTAGGACACTTTTGAAGGTAATTCCTGCTAAAGCATTCCTGAAATAGTGAGATGCTTCGTAACTTTAAAGGAATTGCTTCAGATTTTACAGTATTATTGTTCTGCCATCCATAACCACAATGTCAACCTCCTTGAGAGGATTCTTATTTCTTGTGCTGAAGAGAGTTCCCAGAACTAATATACCCTTCAAAACCCTTCTCATCTCCTCTTTCCTTTTCACGTTTTGAGAATGAACTATTTCTACAATCAAATTTTATTTGCTCTGATATTTCAAACATTGCTGTTCCTCTCCTTATCTCCCAAAATTCTTGGACACAAAAGGATTTTCTTTTTGCTTCATTTTTTCTCATTAAACCTCTGAATTTTGCTATGTGCTACTCCATACCGTACAAGGTGTCTTCTCCAAAAATATCCTCAGAAGAAGGGTTAGCTCTTCTGAACAGGTCCGTGAACTCATCAAGGAAACTAGCAGATCTACCAGCACCATCTGGCATGCTAAAAATAAGGAGACAATAATATTGTTGAAATGAATTTTTTAAAGCTCTAAAAATTCATATTCTATACTATAATGAGGAAAGATTAACTTAGAATTCAAAGTGTTTTTCAAAAACATTTCAAATTAAGCAATAACAAGATGAATTCTAGAGAGATCCCACAGTACTTCCTGACACTACCATTCAAAATTTCATTGAATCAATCAATGCCATGCTAAATTTCGTCCCAGGTTTGCAAAATGGAGCCTGAAAGTCGGAGAATCAAGTGTCTGCCTTGCAAAGGCTCTCCACACAAAGCCATCACAGATCCAAGTCCTGGGATGCATTTACATCATCTCCTGGTTGTGAAGCACCCTCATTATGTGAAACTATCTTAGGGCAAGCATTTCATCTGCTTCCTCATTCTTGGCTGCTTTCCAGTTGGAAATAAAACTCAAGTCATCATCAAGATCTGGGTTACAAAGAAATTGGAAATAAGGACTTAGGTTGTGATAGAAAGAGAATTCATCAGCTGCTACTTTTTCCAAGCAATGTTTAACACTGTCACACTAGTGTTTATGGTTTCAACTATCATTTTCAGATCTGCTAGTATTTGTTTAACTTATTTCCACTAGCTCAGAAATAACCCTATATTTACACTAAAGTTGCACAAGTTTCTTACAAGTTAAAAAAGCAGCTGTGTAAATTCACACATGCCAATGAATTTCCTTTGTCAATTTTGCACTTGCACGGTGAACTAAAAAGTTTGACTGTATATACATTAAATTTTAAAAAACAATATTTAAGTTACTTGGACCTTTAACTCACCATGAAAACTAGATTCTGTTTGTGTCAATATATTCATAAATCCTCCCAAAAGATGTTTAACAGCTCCCTGTTAAAAAGAATAGGTAAAATGAATATCTGAAGAATATACACCTGCTCAAATAACTAAGAAAGAAATGCTTACAATCAACTCCTACCTACTATTGATTTTAACAATAATTCCTAATACTTGAAATTTTGGACTTTTTTATATTTGATGAATAATCTTTCGTGTTCTGTATGGTTCATTTGCAGAAGAGAGACTTTGAAATTCAAATTATTACCCTTTGCAGGAGGGATACTCAATTCAGTTATTAAAAACCTTAATTACCAGAAATTCCAAAGGATCATGAAGACATGAACATTTGCACAACTAATTCCTAATATAAACTTATGAAGAAAAAAAGCATGGAATACTTTTGAGGTACATGACTCACAGTTTCTAAAAGTACATATTCAATAAATAAAAGTTTAGAATGCTTACATATACACACATACAAGCAGATATCTACCTGTTTTTCTTAAGGCCCTGACAATCACCAAATCTATCTCTCTCTAGGGGTTGAGCAGTCTTGATAAAAAAAGACACCTGCAAAACTTAAAAGCTTTGTAGGACAAATACCTTTCAATAAATTACTCAGTTTCTGGTAACTCAAATCCAATGCAGTTGACAATATCAGTCATTTACACTGTTTCACATCTTACCAAATCCCATAACAAGTGAGAATATTCAAGATCACTCTATTAGGTACTATAAAATTAAAGAAAAGATACACAGCTGCTAAACTGTTGCCTCTGTTAATATTTTTACCTGTTCTATAAGTACAGTGGCATTTCTCTCCTTCTGGTTGATGATTTTCAGGCAGCTTTGGAATACATGAGCAAGCACATCTAAACTTGCATTACCAGCTGAGAGCAAGTTTAATTCTAACATGCAGATTTCAGGATACATTAATTCTCCTTGATTGATGTTTTCAGCTAGGTCATTAAAATAACCTGAAGCACCAGTACAGCCTGGTTCTGCTTTTGTGTCTGCCCCTAAAAAGAAACCACATATGTCTTACTGAAACTTACTCAGCCGAACACAGTTTGCATGATTTAAGCAGAACATCCAAGGACATATCTCCAACCTTCTCATGGTACAAACCAAAAAGAGTCACTAGGTTATAAGCAATTTTCCAAAGTTAGCATGATTTTATATTCTGCTTCAGATTTTCCTATTTTCCTGCTAACACAGAAGGGCAAGGATTTCTCCCATTACATGCTCTTAAGCTATCTGGCTTCATTTCCTGGGAATTGGACATGCATAAGTAATGGCAAAATATGCAGTTCATGAAACACAACAGTAAAACCATTGTAACAGAGGCTTAAGCTTCTATACAAAATTTTGAGCCTGCCAAGAAAGGAAATAAATTTAAATAATTTCATATTAAAATCCTGGAGGAAGCAGATTGTAATTTAACTCAGAAAATACACAACAGAATATCTGCATGACAATCAAAGAAAAAAACCCCAAATATGTAAACCTCCCCTGTTACATTTTGGAGAGACTTTAAAATACATTACATAAAATTATTTGGTACCGACATATGTTACATGTAAATGTATCATGGAAGTGTTTCAGATTAATTTTTTAATTCAGAAATGCTTTTAAAATATTATAAATCTATTGATAAAGCCTAGTGGTGCAGGTAAACAGCAGCAGTTTGATGCAGTTCTATTAAAGCCCATTACTGCTCATACTGATCTCATACTAGAACATATGCATCCAGATGTGCTCAGCACAAAGGAAAAAATTAAAGCAAATTCATGTTTAAAATTAATTATACAAACAGAATACAGCAAGATATGTGCACATCAATTGCTTAGATTAAAGAGGAATGTTGTATAACAAGGAGACTATCAAGTCAAATGAAGCATGTGATTGGGAAGAACCAAATAGCGCTTGACAAACCTGACTGCCTTCCACAAGTGAGTAACCTGCTGGGTTGACATGGAATGAGCAGTGAAATGTTGTCTACCTGTATTTCTCCAGGCCTTTCCACAGTTTCCCCCAGGCTCCTCCCAGAGAAACTGATGCATTAGGGTGGAGACAAGGGGTCTGTGCAGTGGGTGGGCACTGGCTGCCTGGCCACACCCAGAGGGGGTGGTAAATCCTTTTCAAACTGGAAACTGTCACAAGTGGCATCCCCAGGGATGGATACTGGGCCCAAGGCTGTTTAATACCTTCATGAGTGGTCTGGGTGATGGGGCCAATCTACCCTGATGGAGTTTGGCAGTGATACCAAACTGAGTGGGGAAGTGGACACTTGGGAAGGGAGAGCCAGCCTGCAGGAAGATCTGCATAGGCTGTGAGAGTGGGCTAACAAAAACCTTATCGTGTTCAACAAGGACAAGTGTAGTCTTGCACATGGGAAAATAGAATCCAGGAGTGCAGCACAGGCTGGGATCTGCCTATCTGGAGAGCTGGGGTCCCAGTGGACAGCAACTTCAGTATGCATCAACACATGCTGCTGTGGCAAAAAAGCCAATGGGATGCTGGGCTGCATCAACAAGGACACCACCAGCAGAGCACTTTGGGATCTTTAGATTCAGATCTCTCCTTTTGATGTTTCCGATACATAAAATGCATAAAGGTCCAACAGGAATTCAACAATGAAAACAGCAACTTTCTCATCCACTAAGTTTTTCAAAAAAATGTCCCTGTGGTATTTCTCATACCTATTGCTTATAGTTCAGTGGATTAAAATCCAGTCCTTCACATGACCGTAACTCAGCACAACTCATCCTGTAACTACTGAAACTTAATTTGTGGGAGCTGTATTGCTCTGCACTCTGGCAATGCCAACAATACCCATTCTCAATCTGAAGCTACCATCTCCTATAAAAATAATTTATTAGATATTTGTAGTTGTGCTGTTACAGCAGCTTTACTCTCCCCCAGATACACAACTATAAGTTGGGCAACTTTGGGCACTTTAGATTCAGATGGACAGGGTGCCAGGCTATCTTGTCTAGATTGTGCTTTTATCAAAAATGGCTGAACCAGATGATCCTTGCAGTCCCTGTCAATCTGGTATTCTATAACACAATTAGACTATTTAATTTTCACCAGATAGTTATAATTCTAAAGAAAAATATTTGAGCATTGATTTTCAAACAAACTACTGATAAATATCTCTGGAGTTTCTAAACCACAATAATACATTTGAGCAACATGACTTTAAAACAAGAGTCACATAAACCAAAACAACCAAGAGAGAACAATTTCTGTAACACTCAGTAAGAATATTTATCATCTCTCCATCTGTAACTCCATCCTACTTAAAGTAAATAAAGTTAATTACTTCTATCTGTTAAAGGTGCTTGCCCTGTTTCGGTACATTTCAAAAGACAAACAAGCTTTGCGTTATCATAAAGACAGTTTTGTATATTCAGAAACTTCCCATTTACCTTCATTCTTAGTTTCACTGTCATCAGGGTTACTTTCACTATCTGCTTCATACCCTTCCTCTTCAGCAAAAAGTTTAAGACTACAGCATTGTGATTCTTCGGTTTCTTCAGAAATTTCTCCAGGTTGTGACACAGGCTCCTTCTCAGTGTAATGGGTCTGTTCAATACAGCCAAATAGACTATGATTGGTCAGAAAAAATCTTTGAATCAGAAAAGCAAATAATTTAGAACCATCCAAACGCCTATTTTCTCCAAGCCCATTGGGAAAATAAAGAAATTAATCACGCACTTTCAAGAAACTTGAGATACGTTAAAAATACTTCCTTCTTTTGTAAAGAACTGAATCTGCAAAGAGGGATTTTTCTTACTAACTACCTAATCAGAGTTCTAGTAAGCAGCATTAAAAGTAACTGTGTTTCTAAATCACTATCACCATCAGCATGCACCTTGACATTCACTTGAAGGTGAAGATGTCTACAGCCAATTAGGTTACTCAACATCCCTGTTTGAGGCTCTTCCTTTAAGAGTTCATCACACTGCTGTGAGATGAAAGAGTAAACATCAGGTTGGCTGAGCTTGCTACTTTTTGGGGCATGACTCATTTCTGAGCAGTAAATGTGGGGACTGTATCAAACAGCATTGCACTTCTTTATGAGAAGCAGATTTCATCTTCAACTGTCACAATAATCAAACACATTTAAACATTTCCTATCAAATTTAAAAAGACCCAGAGAACAAACCTGAAAAAATCTTGCATTATTCAGAATTAAACTGCTTAACTGGTGTTTCATACCTTTTCAATTTTTTCTTCAGAATGATCCAGATCAGCAGAAAAAGTGCCCAAGGCAACTCGAAGCAGTGCTTCAAACAGAGGCTTTGCCAAGTCAGTTTCTATCACTTTCGACTGAGCAAGCTGCTCTCTTATTTCAAGTAAGATATCATCCACACAGGTATTCTGTGTTTTGGGGGAGAAAAACATTTGATTCATGTTACTATTTCTAGCTAACAGAAATAGTCTAGCTCTTTCATTTAAGAGCTTCTCCTTCCACCTACACTAATCTGACTTCTCATCTAAAGCCACCAGACTTCATCCAGTCTCTTGAAATAAGAAAGATTCATCCTATGTCATGACAGATTTAATTGGAACCTGCACACTGAAAAAATCTGGCAAAATGCTGTTATCTAAAATTTGCAGGTGAAAGTGCTGTTTCAAAAATAAACATCTTTCAAACAGTTTCAGGTATGCTGTGCATTCAACTCACACCACACTACTAGAAGTTAACAAGACAGAGGGTGACATGTCCAAGATCACAAAAATAGTGAATGTTGGAGACAGAACTCCAGTTCCCAGTTCTTTCCTCTCCTTAATGCCTCCTGCTTTGCAACAGATTGCCAAGTAAAATTCAAAAGAGCAACTAAAACATTAAAGAAAAGAGAAGGTGTCTTCTGTGAATTAACAACTTATTGTGGAACACTGAATTAGTCGACCTCTAAAGCTTAAGGAATAATATTTCAGGTGTCCTTTCAGTATCTGTGCCTTCAGTAGTCCTTTCTCAGGCAAAAAACAATGTGAGTCACTATGCATAATGCTGACACCTTGCCTATGCAGCTTTCCTGCAGCACCCCTTTCACACACATTCTCCACCGAATACTCTTTTTGAAAAGAGTATTATTCAAGCAGACCACCACTCTGACTACTAATCTCATTATTTAGCTGTATGCTTTCAGTACTATACAAAACGTGGTAAACATAACAACAGCATAAGGTTTTCACCTCCCTAGAAGAACCTTTGACAAAACTACTGTTAAAATAATATTGTATGAAACAAATATGAGCAAAGGAAGCTAGAGAAAGCTGCACAGTACCTGGTGAAACATCTCCCCTTCCATCTTCTGCTGCATGGTGCTTGCACTGTGTAGACAGATGGTCAGCAGAGCTTCTAGAAGTCTGATACCTTGAAGTGCCCACTCAGTCTCTTCTCTTACAGAAGTCCTTATCCCTTCAAGACTGGCAACTGAAGTAACCTGTTCCATGCTCACAGAGCTGTCACAGGAGACAGAGTCAGGCAGCAGCTGTTCAGCACCAGCAAGACTGCCAGAACTATCAAGCTCCAATTGCATCACCTCTCTGCTTTTAGCCAGCTGAACAGCGTCATCCCTGTTGAGAAGCTCAGTACGAGGACTCCCATGCGAACTTCTGCTGCTTTCACTTAATACTCTCTCCCTCTTTTCTTGCTCCTTTTCCTTATTCTTTGCAAGTTTCTGAATTATCAGGATTAATAATCTATGGCATGCTTCAAAGCCTCCAAGTCTGTGGAACTGTCTCTGGAAAACAGAACTATACAAATAGATGCAACGACACATGGACCAAATATCTGCAGCCCTATGAATATGTTCCAGAGAGGGCAAAGTAAGGCTTTCCAGGGACAGATAGGGTAATTTGTGGCCTAATGGCTCACTAGCTGTACTATCATATCCTGATGTATCTTCACACTCATTAGCTGAATCCAGGTCACCATCTGCTTCTTTACTTACACATAAAAAAGCAACACAGAGGAACAGGTTTATTGTGTTGACATGAATGTCTTGGCTCACAAACTTTTTCTTTTTTGGGTAAGCCTCTTTCAAGCCAGCATAAAACTTGCTCAGGCTTTGAGTAACTTCAGAAACAGCATGCTGGCTACAAAGAGAAGTGGGCAAGTCAGACACAGATTCCTTTTGTTCGCTGTTCAGGCCTTCCAATTCTGGTGTTGCTTGGTCTTCCTGCTGATCATCGAGGCAGAGTATCAAAGTCTCTAGCACCTTCAAAGAATGGCTTCTTAATGTATCTAAGTAATTTAACTCAATCATTTGATTCACTCCATTACAACTCAAAAACAAGTCTCTAATTACCCTGCAAGAGAAAGCATAAGAAAGTTACCTGAAAGTTACCTTTATAAAATCAGCCAAAAACTCACATAAGGTCAGCAATTGCTATAAATCACTGTAAATTAAAGAGAAGAGGAACCTGTCTGCAGTACTCCAGGATCCTAAGTCAGCATCATCTAGCTGGTAGTGGAAAATTCAATTTTTTTGCAAGATATAATGTAGGAAATACTGCCCACTAAAATGCAGACCACAAAAATATATGATGTTCAAAACATTAAAGGTGGCTTATTAACTTTATTTATGACATTTTCTCTTTAGTAGTATTTCCTTCCCCCAATTTTTTATTAGCAATTGAAGCTAGTAGGTATCTTTATTTCTCTGTTCTGTGATTTCACCAGAAAGCAGAGATTCCTTCTCAAAGAAACTTGAAGACATACTCTTAGCTATGTCTACCAGTTGCATGGATGATGAATTTCAGATAAATTTAGGAATACCCTTCAAGCATAAGTTTTTGTGCAATTTTATGACAGCATGTCCAATGTCAAAAAAACTTTCCATTTATTTGCTTCCAAGTCTATTTTTCCCTTCTTCTACTCTCCAAGTATTGTGTTAAGTTCATACAAAATTTGGGGTAAAGATCTGCAAGTTTTTTAGCATATTATGTTTACTTGTAGATATCCACCTTACCTCCCATGTCCTTCCCCACAGGATCAGCTTTTACTCTAACCAAGTTACTCTAGAATCAAATGAATCATTTACTTGTATATTCCCACCATTAGGCCAGCAAAAAAATAGGACATCTTAAACTTTTTTCTTAATCTAAGATTTCTCTTGCCTCCTTGCCACTAAGTACACTTTCAAAAATTAATAGCTTCTGATAGTGTTTAGGTTAGGATAGAAGTTAAAATTGTATTAGATAATCCCTTTACATAAATTGGAGTACTAGTCTACTCTTTGTCTTGGATAACCCCACTAAATTCACTTGAGGACTCCAAGAGAAATAAAACCAGAATCTTTCCTGGACAAAAGGACACATTCGAATTCTGAAAAAACTTCCATATATTTATCAAACAGTTACTTAATCAATTTAATAATAAATAGAAAGTTTCTATTTTATGTGTTGGGAGAATGTTTGTGCCTTTTTTATATTTTGGGGTTGTTTTGGTTTCTGTTTTTAAACTATGTTTAAATGAACAGGATTTTGTAAGTTAGAAAACAGTTACTTCAGGAAAAGTAAACATCAAGCCTTATTTTTGAAAGATGGTTTCTATAATTCCTTCTATTCTAGAAGGAACAAGGAAACAGATCACGCAACTAAGTAGTCTAATCCCCACAGAAAAATGACATATCAATCTGTTTAACACTCCTGACTGGTTTTAGAACAAGGAATGAAGAGGCAGAGAGCATGTCACACTGGACAAAGATTTTATTTGTTGCTACACAGTTTGGCTTGTTAAAGACTGTAACTCATCAGTAAAGAGCCCTCACTTCCTAAGGTTTATGAATCTAGGCTTATATCTTGTTACTCAAGCATTTACCTTGTTGCCACCAGCAATAGCCAAACACTGCCTAGAGCCCAAAGAAAACTTACACTCTAATCAGTAACAAATACACAAAGCTCTGTACCTAATTAGCATGTTTTCCAATACTTAATAGAAAATCAACCAACCTGGATTTCAGCAACACAGGGAGCATCTGCAAATAAACCTGAAGCACTTCAGAAGGTAAATCCTTGCTATGGTAACTGAACATGTGTTTATCAGCTGTATTTAGTCCAAGTTGCTGCTGAGCACGGCAAGCTAGCTCAACTCCTCTCTGAAGCACGGGATTATAGATACAGTTATACAGTTTCCACTGGACCACCACATTTCCCTTTTGAATTAAGTGGCAAATATGGCTTGCGATCTGAGTGCCACGTAGTTCGTCTTCTTCAAAAACGATGTCCTGATAAGCCTCCAGCGCATGCCACCTCAACAACATATCTTCAGATCCAGTGCTAGGCAGAATTCCCTGAACTCTGCAAGAGGAACTAGACACAGGACTGGCATCACTAGAGTTGCCCTGCAAGGCATCTTCCAGCTGAGCGAGCTGATCACAGTCAACAGTACATATATTGCATGATGCCTGTATAATTTTTGGAGATACTTCTGCTCCACCTAGTTGATCCAATATAAATTTGTTAAGGATGTTCAGTATGTGCTGTTGAAAATTTTTTAATATTGGCAACTTGGAGGCATGGAGCAATGGGACAATCACAGACTTTGGGTCCATACAACAACATATTCCTACATTATGTACACCTGAGAGAATCTCAGCACAGGTACTGCTCAAAGAAACTTGCTGCAACAAATGCAAACACTGGTGTGCACAAACAGCAATGCAGCAGCATCTCTCAGGATAATCAACTTCTCCATCAGCAGTTTCAAAAGGGTTTTTGGAAGCTTGGTTTTTAAAAGCAGATACAGAGAGCCCAGAGAGATCTCTGTGGTGATTCATGAAGTGAGAGTACTCACATCGTCTGTGCCGCTTTCTTGTACACATTGATTGATGGAGCTGCTCTGATTTCACTTTTTTGACAGTGCTGATTATTTTCATGATGCTGTTGATCAGGGCTTTCAGATGCTCTGAGGCTTCCCCAGGTACTCCCTCATTCTTCATACACAGCCATTCCATTTGAAGCACTGTTACTTCAAACAGCTTAAATCCCTGCTGCTGTATGAACTCATGAACCAGATCTATAGCTTGGCTAAAGTAGAATGGATTGGAGGCTGCACTTTGTAGGCAGCAGATCAAAATCTGCAAGACCCCTTCTATAACCTCAGGTAGAAGCAAGACTCTGTGACGATACCTAGAAAATATATAGTCATCCTGAACCAGCTGCTGTAGTGTTTTCTTGTATCCTGAAGCAAAAGGACCAGGTTGCTTTTCCAAGCAAATTCTGATTTTTAATGCTGCTTTAAGTAAGTCTGTTAAATTTCTTCGTAAATTGTCAGGCATTGTTTCTGTGTTGCTAATGTCTAAAGACATAAGATGTAACACTGTTCGAAAGAGCATCCTTTGGATCAGAGCCACAGGTTCTTCTGTCCACCCTGCAGAAACCACTTCATTTTCTGTGTTGCTACTTACATTGCAGGAGTCTCCAAATCCTGATAAGAACTCTGTCAATGTGGGCACAACACTTGCTGAAAGAGAAGAGCTGTGATTCAAAGTAATATCAAATTTGCACACTTTCTCTAGGAGAGACAGTAAGACCAGGCATAAGTCAAAAGGAGAGTTATCCATGCTGCTCTCAGAAGTTCCTGCAGCTGGCTCATTCAAAATCTCATGTGCTGGCCTAACTTTGCTGGAACTTTCTACATTAGGGTCATCAGTTTTAGAATCCAGTACCACTTCAGCAGGTCGGCAATCACTTTTACCTGCAGGGTAGCTGTCCCTACCAGAAGGGGTTATGAAGGGCTGCAGTAACTGGGAGCGTCTGTGTCTTGCTATTCCAGCAGTCTTTTCATCCGAGTTGCCCTCGGAATCCGAAGTGGACAGCTGGGACCTCCTTGCCTCTCGCACAGAGTAGCGCTGGGTGCTTTTGCGCAGACGGCCGCTCTTGCGAGACCGAAGACCGAGTTTCACAGAAGTCTGAAGAGATGAATGAGCGCTGCCATCCAAGCTTAGCTTTTCCTGAGTAGATTTCATGGAACTTGTGTTATTCTCTTTGGTCACGCACAGGTCTGCTGCAAAGGGTATATTAAAATCTGTTGAAACAGCAAAATAACAAAGGAATGTTAAAGGAACATTATAATATGGAAAGCATTTCCCCTAATTTTATAGTTAAATACTTCCAGATTTAAAATACAAAGCAAATTTGTATCTTAATAGGTCATGGTTTTGCATATACCTACGTCAGACATTTTCAGTATAAAACAGGCAGCAACAAGTCATGTGTACAGGCCATTCTGGCTATTTTTAAAGCCTAGACAAATTATTCCATTTTCTATTCAGGGTTAGACAAAAGCGGGCTAAAAGGTTTCCTAAAACTTTTTGCTGGCACAACTATTCTCAAAAAACCATTCTCAAGAAATGATGTCATCAAGGTAAGCGAAAGGACTTTTTGGTAAGCAAACTAAAGGGAGGAAGAAAGGTCTTTTTAACTTGATGCTCCATTGCCACTTTTTGCAACTCAGCTGCCACAGGAACCGGGTATGTTAGCTCACAGACCTCTTAGAATGCATGAGGACATTGCTAGTGTTCTAGTGGTAATAGAAAAAAATAGTTTCTCCACTTTTTATCAGTGCAAATCTTCAAGTATACAGACTTCAGTCTTCAGACTTCAGCACTAATTGTTCCAAACACAAGCAGCAGAAATAAAAGTAGGGGATTTAAAAATAGTTACGGACAAAGGGAGATGGAAAGGAATAATGGTTAGAGTCCTGAATATTACTACAAAAGCCAAGACAAAACCCCCAGCTTTCAAGTATGTAGTATAAAATAGCAAATATAAAAATTAAATCTGATTCAATGGGCAAGAACATTTTGAAAAATAAAACAGAAATACCACTGGTTCATTTGTATCAGTAAACTCAGATCAAATGATCAAAAAAGCAAGCAGAGAAACAACTCTGCATGTTCTTGGATTAAGCCCATTGTTATTTTTAAGTAGTGACAGGACTGTAACTGGATGCTTTGGGCAGCAAAATAACTACCATAAAACAAATGCAAGTTTGTTCCTTCACCCCCTAAGTTCAGTATTTTGAAAAATGCCACAGTTAACAACAACAGCCCCCATCCCCACAAAACCCCAGAAGCCCACATGATAGCTCTAAACATTAATTGAGCTGAAAGAAAAGATGCTTCCATGTACAAGCATGACCATGTCATGCTGTTCCAAAAGTCATAGTTATGATACTTAAGGAAGAAACATCATCTGCTTTGAAGCTAGGAAATTAACCAGTACTTTACCAAACAAAGTACTTTACCTGCACAGAAAGAAAAAAAGCTGCCTAACAGGGGAACTTACTTCAGTCCAAGAAAAGACCCGACTACTTAGTGCACAACTGTGCTTACTGTATCAGTACAGGGTAAAATAGGGTAATTTGTACAAGTAAAAGCTGAGCATTATGTAGTGTATAAACCACAACATCTTAAAACCTCTTTACACAACAGCCTTTTAAACTAACCCTGGAAAAGCCACTAAGCTGTCACAGAATAACCAAAACATTTATTTAATTCCATCATGCTTACAGGAGCATGAAACAATGATGCAAATAGCAAGCAGGAAAGCTTACTATATAAAAGCTCTGTGAAACTGGCCCTTTAAAGACTCCAAGTCTACAAACATTAACAAAAGCCTTTAATTTGGAGGAGTTTCAAATAGCAAAAAAATCCTGGAAGAGTTTCAGGTATGAATCCTTAGAAACTCTTTCACACATTCAGGTAATTTCATTTCTTTCACTCTTTGTTTTACCCTCTGGGAGGAAAAAGAATGCATCAGACAAATATAAGAGCCCAAAACAAATCAAAAAAATCTGACTAAGATCACTGCCGTTTCCTTGCTCAGTTTTTACACAGCAATACAAGCATTGCCCTTCACACCAACCAAAAGCCTTTACCTTTTCTGCACAATTTTAACCTTCTTTGTATGCTGACAGGACATTGGCATTTTTTAATTTAAATTCTCTGCAGAATCCACATTTTCATTCCATGTTAGAGGATATGTACTACAATGAGCTACTTTTTAGCACAGAGTCCTAGGCTCTATAGTAAAACACAAATCACCTCTTTTACGTGTATAATACTATAAGTGATAAAACATACCTATTGCTTTTTCTTCCTGGACAGGAATTTTCCACACCAATGGCAGAAGGGACAGGAGGAGGGTCAGAAGTTCTTCTCGACATGTCAGCTCCTATGTTAGGAAAATAAAACCAAAAGATCTTGTACTTTTAAAAAATAGATTAACCTTCTTTATTTTACCAAGCTATTCAGCATTCAGTTCCCTGTGACTTTCTGCTGTTTTAAGCACTGAAAAAAATGACCCAACTGCAGAGTGCTATAATCATTAACTAGAGCCAATCAGAAAGCATCCAAGGTATTTATTACACCTCTGCAACTGTTCCTATACAAAGCTCTCCTAAAACCCCTTGTAGAATTACTCAAAAAAAACTCCAAAAAACCAGAAAAGTCAGAAGCACAAAACTTAGTGATTTAAAAAAGTCAACATGAAATCCCAGACAAATTTGAAACTTTGTTCCAAAAATGTAACAGCAAAAAAATCAAAACCACAGAATAACCACTAAAAACCCTCCAACTGGGATTTTAACACTTCTATACTAACTTCAGTGCAGGGAAAAACTGTGAAAATCACAGATTTCAAATGCAATTCCTTTATGGGATGCTTTGCAGCACTATCAGAATGGTTTCAGTCCTAAAGAACAAAAACTTTCAAACACAGAAAGCTGACTCAAGCATTTTGGCACTTTACATCATTCTGAGACATGCAACTGAAGTCTCTTTCCACCCAGCTACTGCACTTGAACTTCACACATGCCTAAGTCAAACATGAGCTGGCAAACAGGTATATGATTATCTAGTTTTCCATCTTCTGCTCCTGCTAAAGGACAGAATGCAACTGCAACACATTTTCGAACCTCCAGTCTTCCCAATTAACTCATGCACTCTCCCATAAAAAGAAAACCAGCACCAACAACAACATGAGCCAGACAAATCCACACAGCCAAAGCTCAATACAAAAATTATAACCAGTTAAGAAAAGCTACTACCTGATCAATAATTGAGTTCAGAGTGGTAAGCAAAATAAACCCACGGCCTTGAACTAAGTATTGTCCCAGTGCTGCCATATGAGTTTCTTCTTCTTCATCTTCCTTGGCTTCTGTCCTCTGTACCACTGCATTGCACAGTCTGTTGACATCAGTCAAGAATTCCCGTGCCAGTGAATTACTGGCACTGCTCATGTCTGAGCTGTAAGTAGAGGAAAGGACAGAAATTAACTCCATCAGAAAACACATTCCTTATAGACAAAAGACTGTGGGGAAAAAAGTGAATGTTTCTTCCCTGTCTCTCACCCCCTCCAAAAGATACTGTCTGTTGAACTAAGGAATCATAATAGCCATGTCGGGTGAAAGGGAAAGAAAAGGACAAACTTAGAGAATTTCAGTGAAACTTTAGCTAACAGCCCAGGACCCCAAACACTGATTTTATAAATCTGTCAGGTGAAAGCCTGTGACAGAGCATTCCCTCCCACTGCATCAATGGAAGTTAATGACATTGTTCCAGCTTTTCTTTATAACCTCTATGCAAGCTTCAGCATTTGTCTACTACTGAAAGGTATTTGACCTGAAGCACAAGGGCAAAACACACAGCACTTATACATCACTGTACAGAAAACATTCTTTAATATATTTGAACAGTATCATATTATGTATTCCAAGAGTATTTCCAAGTGGAAAAAAAAATTACTGAGTTGAGATAATTTTGGGAGTTGTAGAAGTACAATGCTTTAGATTTACAAGTAAACCAGGTGGTGTTTTCCTTCTGGCACAACTGAGTGGGCAGCAGTCGCTACCAGGGTGTGCTCAATTCAAGAGACAATCCTGCTGCCATTGTTCAGGAGGAAATACCAAAAACATTGGTTCTGCTTTCCAAACTGATTAATTTTGCTTTGGATGCTCAGCACTAGTATATGAAGAAACATTTAACTCAAACAAGACAAGAAATGCAAGACTCAGCTGTAGAAAATTCCCAAGAGGATCACTGAAGAAAGCAAAACAAAAACAAGAACCAGTAATGGCAACTATGGAAACAAGATCATTTAATCCACATAAACCCCACTTAATAAGTGCTACAGTAGATTTAACTCCTTCTATTTCTGTATAAACAGCTGGAGTAAAAACTTCAAAAGTCAAATATTTGCATTATATCCAAGCACAGAATATGCAAAAAAAAAGCACCAAATCACTTGCAATGTAACATTTAAGTATAACAGATGGATTAATATGTAATTAGAGGGTAAAAAATTAGACCTTTGAAGTAAAAGCAAGTCTTTTTGCACTAATGGTACAGAAAGCTCCTTCTAGTAGCAAAACTGCAAACACTTATACATATGACATTCAGTGTAGAAGTAACAAAAAAATTCTTACCAGAATCCCTTTGCCAGCTTAACACATTTATCTCCTATCTGGAAAAAAGCAAATATATTCTGGAAATATCACTCTTGGTTCACCTGTTTTTAAAAACAGAAAATTATCATAGTTAATACGAAATTTATTTTTTAAAAAGTTATTTTATGACAGCTATTTGAAATTTAGGAAGGATCCTTGAGGGTTTTATGAACTTCAAAGCCTTGGTTTTCACTTTTAGCTTAAGATTGTGCACAACTGAAATCCTATTACAGAGAAAATAATTGGCATATATGAGATAAGGTAACATAATAAAATTCATTAGTTTTTAAAATGCAAAATGAGCTAGGCACACAAGTTTAAATAGATCCCTCTAGAAACAGCATGAATTTTTAGTGATCACTACCTGCATATAATATCTGAAGAACTTGCAGCTCCAGGTACAAGTTAGGGATAGCAGGAGAACTGAATTATGTAGTCAGATGTTGATGTAAATGCATCTTAAATCTGTCCTAGTCTGTCCTGACAGAATACCAATCTTTATTACACTAAGCACTGGGGAAGATTCAGTTAATAAAAATTGAAAATTTGTCAGTGGGAAACTCATCAAGTGAAAATTTATCACTGGGAATGCAAAGGGTAGTAACCAAGAAAAGTCTCAAAAACATTAAGCTACTAAAGGTCTCTAAGTGAGCACTCAGAAGACATTTATTATATCCAGTTAATTGTGGAGAAAAAAAAACCCCTACAACAGTGGGGACAGGAAAAAAAAGGAAAGCAGAACACTAAATTCCTTATTTTAGTACTCTCAGATGGCAAGTAAACCAAAATTTCAGCTTTAAGTTAGTTATGATGAGCATGAACATTACATGACAGACTTCTTCAAAGAAGGAGACAAACACTACAGGTTACCCAGGCAAGCACCTAATAATTGGCCTCCCTTTGAGTGTTAGGAAACGTATTTCATCCACAGCCTCACAAAAAAACTAACTTACCCATTCAGCTAATATTCACAATTTATTGAAATAGAATAGTTTAAGCAGCTAGTGGTTTTGCATTGCACCAGACTAATAGATGTAGAGATAAGCTGCCCATCATGTTTTAGTATCCTTCCAATTGAAGTATGCTTCAGTTTCCAGGTTTCCTGCACTGCTTGCATTATTACATGGATTTAACATACATTGCCATATTCTATCAAAAGGGTGGATCAGTAGCAAGATAAAGTACATTTTTTTTGCCATTAACACAAAAAGACACTAAGCATATATTCTGAATACAATAATTTCATATAGAATGGGTAAGGAATTAAGATGCTCTCATCCTACAGTGCAGAAAAAAAACTGTAAAGAGATATGCTGGATAATGGAGCACTTCTTTTAGGACTTGTTTCAACAAGTGCTAGCAAGTTCTTTGTTGTACCTATTTCTTTTTCTTCAATTAAGTTCTGAAACAGACTGACAGCACAAATGTATCTGTCAAAACAGTTTGTGATCTAACCTCATTATTCAGCTTATCTTGAGGCTAGAGACAAAGAACATACAAGGAGAACTGAGACTAATTAAGAAGTTTCCAAAAAAAGCTGCCTATGGACAGACAATCTCCTTGCCTTTTGTATTTGCTTCCTGACAAGTGATTTGAGCACTTTAAGAACCTGACTTTTCAAAGAAGAACTCAGTGAACCACTTGCCCTGTTGATACTATAGCATAGTAAACCCTCTGCAGAGGTGGGGGTGTTCATGGGGGTGTTTCTGTTGTTTTGGGTCTTTTGTTTGATGGTGGTTTGATTTTTTTTTTTTTTTTAAACCCACCTCCACTTTAAGGTTTCCACTTGCTTCTCACCCTTCTCTTGTAGACTGTGGTATGCTGATACTACACCCTACACAGCATAGAATTTCATCTCCAAGAAAGTAAGCCAGGCAACTTGTTTCAAGTAGGATCTACTCTACTACAGCATTTTTCTTTTGTTTCAAGCGACACATCTTTAACTGCTGTGGTGTCTGGTAACATGGAAGCAGATGCTACACAAAACCCCTGTACTTTCAACTTCAGAGATGTCACCTTAATAACGTTAAACCTCCAAAACCTAAAACATCACTTATGAACTGAGCTGTACAAGAGCAGAAGGAAACCTACTAGAATGTTGTATACAGTCCCAACGAGACATTTACAGTTTTACAGTTCTGAAATTCACATAGTCAGCTCTTGGGGGAAAAAAAAGGCAAAAATAAAGCGCCATTTGTTTTGCTAGAAGAACATGACTATCAAAAAAAATCACCTCTACCACATAATATTTATTTATAAAAGGAAAAAACCCACAAGTTAAAAATAAATCACTTAACTATGAATAACATGATATTCTCCTATAATCTGCCCTTTTCATGCCCATCTTTGCATCATGCTCATAATTCAACCTGTATCATGTCTGCCCTCTGTCCCCCTTCTGCACCACTTCTCAAGGGAGTTATTTCTTATTTACTGTTGTGGTAGAAGTCGATTTCTTGCATCTGAAAATTGTATTTTCTCTGAACTTATTTCCATTTTTATGAAGTTGCTAATCAACTGAGCATCTTAAAGTGTAAGACTGTCTTATACTTGCTTCAGTGGACTTTAAAAGAAAATATCAAAATTGTTCATAAAAGGATGGAACTCAAAAATAAGACTACTTTACCAGTCTTGAATACTGAATCATTAATATACTAGATTTATATAGTGCTAATGATGAGATGTTATCTCTAACAACAGGAGAATTTGTGGAAAGCAGAATATGCAACAAAAGCATAGTCAGAACTAGTACTCTGTATATAGAGTGAACTGGGCCTTTTCCTTAGTCATGTTTACACCAATGCATTGCACAGAAAGGCCTGGAATGTCCAGCAAACAACAAAAAGTAGCAGCTACTAAATTACTACAGCACCATCATAACAAAATACAGTACTAAGTCAAAAGCCCACAATACTAGTTTATTACTTCCAGTAACTGTTGCATAACAGCTGCAGCAGGAGTAAAAGAATACTAGATAACATATAGCTACATTAAGTTGTTAATTTATTTATCTTCCCTAGTTTTCTGTTTCAGGTAAGAGATAAACATTTACCAGGCATGGCACGTTTATAAGTCCTTATAAGCACAAACTGCAATGAAGCTGCACTTTCAGTAGGTATTAAAATTAATGCTTAGAAAAAAAACTTAGTTTCCATAAGACATTGTGCAACCAAGTTTTTTCTGGCCTCCAGTTCAAAACTTGTAGCCTTTTCATCCATTCTGTAGGATGTAGTATGTGGGAATACAAGCTCACCTCTGGCCAAGAAGCACTACATTTAGTTTATACAGTATTCATTTCAATTAGCAAATACTTATCCCAGCCTCACTGCTTGTACTTAATGTTTATGCTCTGGAGAGCATACCTGTTATCTTTTGAAGGATTTTTACATTAATATATCAATCATTATTTAATCAGATTTACTCTGGGGTTAAACTTGCAATTTAAGGTCAAGCTTCTGTTAGCAGAGGACACACACATAATAAAGAGCATCCACATCTTATTAACACAAGGACACTCCTCAAGAGGCTTTTGGTGCTGTAGCAAAGATTGTCAGGGTTATTGCAGAAATCAAGTTTAGCTTGTTAGTGGCAGACAGCGATTTTGATTGTCTGGTTAAAGAAATTCACTAACAGTTAGACTAAGAATTAAATCCTCTGTGCAAACTGGGAAGGAAAACAAAGTGCATGAGAGCATGCAACAGAGAAATACATATCTAGTGTGGCCTGGAACAAAATGGGAAGTACAGTGCTGCCTTGAAATCTGTACGTGGTGGGAGAATGCAAGTAAAGCCTGAAAGTAGTGCATCACCGAAATCAGCATTCTTCCTTTTCTGTTGTTTTGATATGATTCAAAACTTTACACAAGCTGGAAAGAAATACTCAGCTGACATTGCCAAAATAGGTTACACAGCAGGAGCAACACACAGACCTAAAGAAAACAGGAACCTGCAGTTTAAGCAGAGCCTCTCAGAAAGCTTGAGACACTTTGATGCTTTGCATTACTGATGCAGGGCAATCAGCCAGAAGCATAGCTTACAAAACACAGTGAACATTTGCTAACCATCCAACAACTCAGCCAAAAACATGAGCAAACAAGAGCAAAACCAAGACACTTTCAAGTTTGGTTCATTCTCAAAGCAGACATACCAGACAACACTCTGGCTCCACAGAAGACCTTCTACTTATTATTTTCAACCACTGTCTGCTCTGTCCTCTGCTATTATTTATTAACTATTTGGGGTTACAGAAGCAGAAAACCTATTACATACTAAGGCAGTGCTACTCCAACCATGACATACACATGAAAAACCAACCTCTTAACATACAGAATTTATCATCAGACTGCAGGTAGCTGTCAATTTTTTTGGCACAGTGCTATTTCTGACCAAGTCCTTGATTTCAAGGAATTCAGTAAACAGCTTTTAGCCTTACATGTAATCCACTAGATTAATATTATTTCTGAACAAGTTATTCAGAGTCTCTCTCCCCAGAATAAAGAAAAAAGTGAAAACCTAAAATGATTGGTATGTTTGGTTAAATAACACATGCACTGTCATTTTAACAAGCCAGGGAAGTGCGTCAAGTGCACAAGACAGTAAACAAGTATTATTCTAATGAACCCTCAAAAGTATGGTGAGACCATCAGAGCAATGATGTTCAGCATACACAAGCGTGTTTATGTCTGTATAATCTTAATATTGCCACTTTTATGTGTTAACTCCCATCTCACTTAAGAGGGATGTTTGTCTTGCAAGACCTGAAGTTTGAGAGTCCTGCTTCTACAAGTATTGTAAGCCTTCTTATAACTAAGTTGTTTACTTGCGTTCTACTCCCATGGTATTAAAAATATAATCCATGAAGCTCGATGCTTGTACAACCAGAGAATTAAAAAATTTCTACCTCTAAGTGGATATGAAAGAATTGTATCTTACACTGCAAAAAAAAAAAAAATTTAAAGGACTTATCTGTGCTTACTGAAAAAATAGTCCTTAAAGGAATAAAAATATTCATTTTCATATTGTGTATTGTTGGGGAACATTGACATGAATGGCTAAACTAGCCATTCCTGATGTACAACAGGAATGTCAAGGGGAAAAACCGAATGAGATCAGACAAATAATATGCCAGGTTTGTTTAAACAAAAGAAACAGGTGCTCTCCAAAATACCTGTCATATACATATAAAACCAACTCAGCAAACATTACCAAGGCTACAGACACTTTGAGATACACAGAGGCATTACAGCAGCTGCAGGCAGGTCACCTTCTCAGAAAGAGTTTCAGAGCTGTCATTCTTCTGATCAAGACCCAGACCTGTGGTGTACCACACAGTGAAATAAGAAGAAAGAAAAAACCAAATGCTTGCTTACTCCCAAATTATAATTTCCCATGGATTTTCAGGCCTCAGGTTTTTTTGACAGTTCGAAATAAAACTCATGGGTAATGTCTTTGGGCACAAAGCTTGCTGCAGACTACACTTCCAAAACTTGCTCAGCGTATTCTTTCAAAAGGTAACCTACTACGTATTTGCTAAAGTTTAATCAGCTTCTTGTGATACATTCTGACCTCTGAGTGTTTATATCTGCTCTCCCCAACATGACTGTTTCTAGAATCTCACTTGTCTGGCATTAACTATTGGGGATACCAGCTCTAAATTATAGAGCCATTGCTCCAAGATATCTCAGATTATAAACACATACACATTATTCTTGCTTACATACAACAATACAACACCCCCCCCACCCCCGCCAAGTTCATGCTTTTCTGTTCAACAGTTTCTAAAGTGTCATCTTAGGACATTTTTTCTTTTTAAATTCAGCAGATTCTCAGGTTCTGCCTTGAGCTACAAAGATCAATATTCCCTTTACAAGTCAACAGATTATCAATAATTTCCTCCTTCTGAGTCTGGGGGAAATACCACTGAGACAGAGCTAATGGCAAAGAATCCCACAAACTAGCTGCATATTACACAAGTGCTTTGAGACAGCTTCTCAGCTTCATGTGGAATTTTATTTAATCATCAAACAATAGGAAACACTCATGAATACATTCTTGTCAAGCCTGAAATCAGGCACAAAAATGAGAGATGATTCATCTAACAAGATAAAAAGTACAACACTAATGAAAGACAGGCTCTCAAACAACCACCTACACTCAAGTTATATATTAGCCCTGTACATATGCTATACTCAAGTTTATGCTAAGATTGTGGTCTTACACTATCCAAAGTCAGAAACTACAACATGGCTGTTAGTCAAATTAAATCCATTCCAGTTCACTTAAAATTTTCACATTTCAGACCACTATATACAGCCACAGAGCATAAGCATTCCTACAAGAGGCATGGTAAGAGCTGGGGGCCTTCAAAGATGATCATTGCAGCACTAACTGTGTCAAAAACAAATTCACTTGCTATCATGGACATCAGCTAAAACACACTGAAGAATACAATGCTGTTATCAATACCATGAAAATGCTGCCAACAAGCTTTGTTAGCAGAGTTGAAGACTAGGATCTCTTCCAGAACTTGTCCAAAGTGTCAGAGGCCAATACCTCTGCAAACACATAGTACTAAAGGAAGGAACTGACAAATATTCCACCACAAGGAGGAATCTATCAAAGAGCAGTAAGTTCTTAGAAAAGAAAAATGAAGGATGAAGACCATCTGTAAAACATTTGGCAGTAAGAAGGCAATGCTCCTAAGTGAGCCTTGTTCTGGACATTATTCAGAGTGCTAACAAGTTTTTCCCTTAAAAAATATATATACAAGTAATATTCCTAAATACCTTCTTCCATACTTTAGGTTTGATACTTAAACCACAGAACAGACTACAAGCAAGCCTTAACAGTCATGGCTGCACAGTAACAACTAAATCTAAAGATCAAGGCTAACCTCCACAGAGGCTGCAAAGTGAAAGGAAAGCAGCAGTCTAGTACAGCAGGTAAGTCAGACATTCAGGGCCTCTGTCTCCAGCACTGAGCCCACAGAGATCAGCCCTGCACGACCAGGCAGACTTTGTGATACCCTCTTACATTAACCCACAGTAGTGGAGATGGTGTGCTCTCTGTGACTGTAGTTGGGGCCACACTACAAGTATGCAGACCACCTTGCATTTTGAACAACAATTATCCACTCAAGTCATGATCTAGAGGATCATACAAAACTTTTTGTAACTTACAAGATTAAACATTTTGATTGTACCAATTGGAGAAAGAGAAGAAATAAAAATTTGAGCAGTGTCTTGAGGCATTCTTGCTAAAGGGATATGAATGAGCAAAGGCTATCCTAAATGAAAGCTTAGTAGTTAGAGGATTAAAACTACAAAGTGCTTAAGATAAGTTTTGGCATTGTGACTGAACTACCCACTAAGAACAATTGAATAAGAGGGGAAGATCAATGATCAGAGTCGGTTTTTTTTAAGTCATTAAAGGGCAGAAAACTAATTCCACTTCTGAATCTTTAATACTGGTCAATGAAGCTGGTATTTTCTATTAGCAATCAGATGCAGACAAAACAGCAGGTGGCAATTTAAAAAGTTACCCAAATATCTGAGAATTACATGCACTGCTATTCCTGTTCAGCTCAGTATGCCAACTTCTTTACAAAGTGCAAACAGCTTTGGTGGTGTTCGGGAAACAGAGCCTGTATTTCTCCCAGGCTTTACAGCAGGGAGGTGCTTGTTTCAGCTGCCCCTCTTGCACAGAACTGGACCCAGATGATCCAGTCAACATTCCAGATCACCGCAGGCAGAATGACTCACATCATCTCATTTTAGGTAGCTTTTCTCCTGTGGGAATGCAAATTAGGAACAGCTAGC
Organism: Monarcha castaneiventris obscurior; assembly: GCA_026261815.1. Taxonomy (NCBI): domain Eukaryota; kingdom Metazoa; phylum Chordata; class Aves; order Passeriformes; family Monarchidae; genus Monarcha; species Monarcha castaneiventris. The sequence continues at coordinate 7,600,905 of JAMPIT010000472.1, forward strand.
ATTTTTAACTTATTTTTGAAGTTTAAACAGCATTTCAAATTAGTCAAGGAGCACAGACTCCAACAGAAAAATTGGAATCAATAATTACACTTCACTACCTATAATAATGACCAAAAATACGAAGTTTCCCAGTATACCTATTACTAGATAGACAAATATTTAACAAAAGGCTGAATCACCAGGAAAAACCTTTAATCTATGCACAATGCAAAGAAAAAAGGCACCAAAATAGGAAGTCCCGAATCATAAATGCACAGTATCACACATGAACACACAAAAAAGATTTTACACTCTTAAAAATAGTGGGGAGATGCATGAAGTATGCCAGATGAAGGTACATATGTAGCCAAGTAGTATTTTCAGTAAGCAAGCATAATATGAAAATTTTTGCTGCAAATGCTAAGGACTTAGTGGGACTCCAATAATCAAATTGACTTTGTAACTGATGTAATTTAGGCTTCTAAAAATAGTCCTAGAGTAATTAGGAGTACCTTCTGGAGTGGAAAATACACCCCCACATGACCCCCCAGCATTTTCTCTATATATTCAGACACATAAAGGAAGTTTTCCGCTTTCCTTTGATCTTTTCTTAATTGAAACATGCAAATAAAAAAAGAAACTACACATTCCTCACTGACTCAAATCTCGCCATACCACTGAAAGATGCAAGTAATACAAAGAAAAATTATAATAATCATGTAGCACACAAAGTTTTACACTTGAGGGCTTTTGCTTTGTTTTCTCTACAGCAAACCGTAACAATATTTGATCTCAATTCTTGGAAATTAGGATTGTTAAACTCTCTTGCCTTCCAACAGAAAGAGAACAGGAAGGTCAAAGACTAGCATTTTTTTTGTTTAATTTTAAGACTATTTCAGTGTCTGTTTAAACCAGTGAATCAAAACTGGACAGATGTCAACTTTTGAAATCTTACAACAATTAGCATATTGCTGGATTTCTATCAGCTTCTGCAACAGAATTATAAACTATCAAGAACATTTCTTGCTCTAAGTCTTAAATATTTTCCTTACTAATTCACATTTTTCTAGAATTAAGGCACTGAGAGCTATTCATCCCTTCAGATTGTTGTTTCTGTTACTCATTCCCCACCTTTTAGTTAATGCACTAAAGTCTATCAAATCAGTATCTTACTGAAGTTAACAGATCAAGTTACATACTTTTCATCATTTATTCCCCCAAAGAACATAAATCTTCGGTAAATGCCTCCACAATACTAAAGAGGAATAGATGATGTCTATTTTTTTTTCAGCAAGTGTTTGCTGGAATAAAACTGTACAGAAGTTAACATCAGTTTTAATATTTCCAACAAATCCTTGCATTTGGCACTACCGGACAGTAATTCCTTCTAATATTTAATCTTCCCAATTTTCTCTTGGGAAAGCAGAAAGATTTTTCTCTACTGTCAGAAGTTGGAAAAATCAGAAACTCCCTCCTCCCACCTCACAATTATGCTCCCATACTCACTCATGCTCCCATACTTTTCCATGGAGCATGGTGATAACTTCTAACTGAAGCCAAGGAGCTCAACTTCCTGGGTGTAGGACAAGAGAGCAAAGAATTCATAAACATGAGAATTAGCTGAGATTGGCAGAGTGGTTGAGCAAGCATCTGACGGACACAGTCTAACAGGCACTAGTCTTCCACTTTTTTTTGCAAACCACCATTCATGACTTGCCTTCCACTTCCCACCTTTCAAATTATCCAGGAAGTGCAGAAAAGCTCTTTCATAATGCAAGTAATTCCCACAGTGCCTCAGCACCACATGGCTCAACAACTCCATACAAACAAAAGTGACACAGGACAATCCCCAGATGCCTGCAGGGAGCTACACGAGCTCAGAAGCACAGAAGACAACCTTTTCAGTGCTTCCCACTGCATGGTCACTGCAAAATCTCACCTACAGTAGGAGCAGGCAGTAGGGAGCTATTTATGGGGGAAAAGAGCATTAAGAAATAGAAAGACAGAGAAGCAGAAGAATGGAAGCCCTGGCTCATTTGTAACACACCAAAATCACAAAATCCATGAGGTACAGAATATGAAGGAAGATTAAATGTGCAGTAGTGACTAAGAAAAAAAAAAGCTACAGAACTTTACAGAAATATCCAAAACAAAGACGCAATAGAAGTTCCAGCAGGTACAGGTACCAAGATACAGCATTATTCCAGGACTTCACTACATGGATCACAGTATTACATACCTATCCCTTCATCCACATACATAAGCTAAGGAATTTCACAGGGTTTTTTTCCATCTTGCTCTCTCACTCAGCATCAGATTTAATCCGTATCTTCACACAACATACATGACCAAAAATCACACTAAGAAGATTCGCACTTCTATTTAAATAATTGGTACAAAAAAACCTGACTTTCCAGAAAGAGAGATTTTAATCAGACCCCAGGCTACAAACATGAATCAGGGGTAATAGCTTGTAACAAAAAAACCCTCAGACTACACATAGCATGTTTCTCCTTTCCCATCACACATTCCAGTATCAATTCTGTATAGAGTGCTCTATCTGGAAGCAAGATTTTACCTTACACTAATTTTTTCAAAGTCCCTGAGAGCCATATTCAAATGCAAGACATGAATCTAAACAGAGGAAAAGAAAACCTGATCCAGTGCATACCATGCTGCTTTATTAGATCTCAACAGACCATGACAGCTCAATCAGAAACCCTGCTGAACCTCAGTAAAAGCCCCTACCTCTCAAAATGCAGCTAGGGTAGAGTTATAGAGCTCAGCCCACCTGACAGCTCATGACTGGCAAGAAGGTACTTCTGTTCTTCCCCAGCAACTCTTCTCTTCCTCTTATCTCCAGCATTGCACTCATCCAGTTCCTTCTTGATGTGACCCACCCCAACAGGTTTGCAGAAAACTAGCTTTTTCAGCTGGATTTTTTGTTGTTGTTGAATTGCCATATTGAGGGATCATGCAGGTGTCACTGTCAGTGAAGGGAAGGCTGCAGGAAGGAGATTTCCCCCTTCAGCAGTAACAAGCTGCTCGATCTGCTTAGCAAGCTCAGACAAATCAGTCCAAGTCACACAACAGAAGGAGCCTCAAGTCTCTTCTACCTGATCCTGTCCCAGGTATGCCTGGGATCAGTGCTGTCACAGCAGCCAATAGCTGCAATGACACCAGCTCAACTACTTGATCCAATCTAAACGCCTGTCAACCTTCATCAAGCAAGAATTTTCCAAAGTATCTGATATTTTCACAACCATCTCTGAACTGGAAAAGAAAGCAAGAGACAAAGTAATCCCGGGCATATATACATAAAGGCATATATGCATATTACAGTCCTTTTCAAACATTATAATGCAATTTTCCAACAAACATAACAAAAAAGATGTAGTGACATCTCATGCAACAGCTACTACAGTTCTTAGCTAAGGAAGTCCAAAGAGCCTGAAAACTCCTCAAAAAGGAATAAAACAGGTATTAGTGTGGTCTTGTCAATGACAGCTGTTCACTGCAAAGAACTGAAATTCACCCACAGAGGACAAGCAGGCATGTCCTGCACAGCACTTACGGGTGCAGCAGAATCCTCTTACAAAATAATCATTTCACCCTAATTCCCTCTGCTCCTTTCTGCCCTCAAAAGACAAGCATCAAAAATAGTTTTGCTTCAGATTTCCCCCATGGGTAACATTATCTTATTTGAAAAAAGACCACCATGACAATGGTGAAATTCTGCAAATATGAAGGAAATATTAAGTGATCAGCTACAAGGGTGTACAATTTTATACTAATAAGGAAGCAGCATGGTCTATTACAAAAATCACTGACAATAAAAATATAGAGCTGAGCTTCCTGAAGTGCTTGTTCACAGAATCATGGTATTTGCTTATGCTCTTGGAGCTCAACTGTAAAGAGAACTGTATGAAAACAGCAACTTACTTTCAGTATGTGTTAAGAATGCAGTTTCTCTTTACCAATGTTTACATATCCGGTGTCTCACTTTCCATCAGATTCGACACTATTGCTCAAAGAGCTCACAAAGTGCTCTTTCCTTACTATCTTAAGCTGCACTAACAAGTGATGTGGTGACACACAAAAAACCTACCAGGGACTAGGAGGAAGAAGGAAGCAAAAGAAGCATCAAAGGAGAATCTTAATTAAATGCTTATTAACCTAACTGAAAAACTTCTTACTAGCAAACATTTTGGATGGAAAACTGTCTTTGAGCATGGCTAAAAAAATTCACAGGACAAGGAGAAAGGGAAGGCAGGAAGGGAGTGACATCAAAAAAGCTCCTCTTAAGAAATCTGTATAGTCTAACAAAGCAAGTGACAACTGACTTCCTGAGGTCTCTTATTTACTTTAAGGAGTTTACTTACAAAGTTATTTTATAACTTTGTTTTCAGAAGTAAAGCATTGAAAATTATATGCTTTTAGCTTGCAAGAGTCTCTGTCCAAAGGACAACAAAGAAAAACAATAAAATTAAAACACCATAGAAAAAGATGAGGGTTTTTTCCTTATCTATGATTATCTATGAAAACAATATTATTTTTCATTTACTCTATTCAAAACATCCACCAGAAACTCTCAGAGTCAGTAAACCACAGATTTTCTAAAGCACCTGAGAGGATGCTTTCTTCTTTGCACTACTGGTCTGTGAGCCTACAATAAAGGCAAAAAGGAGACTCAAGAATATTTTCCTGAGTACTTATCACACTGTAGATCCATTATGATAAAAGCCCTATGCAGACATGGTCTCTTGTTCAAGCAAGGAAAATTAGATCCTTCCTTCAGGAAACGTTAAATGTTCCAGACACCTCTTTTCTGCTACCTAGCATAACATTATGATACACATGACTAAAACAGAGAGCTGTCCCACCATCTCATCAGCAACAGTACACAAGCTTGTGTCACTAGCTCCAAGTTTCTGTAGATCCTTATAATGAAGACTTACTGATTCACATGGCACTACAAGCAAAAAGAAAAAAAAAGTCTGCCACCCAGATTTTCTTTTTTAGCCAGTCCCATTTATAACCACATTAGACGCTTTTCTAACACCTAGGCCATGACATTCAGTCATCTGATCTTCCTTCTGTATTTCTTCAATTGCTCTGCTTTTTCTCATACAAGAAGTTTTATTTTCACTTCCAGTCATGCACCTACTTTTCCTGCCTTCTCCCTTCACTGCAGATACTAGTAAAATGTAGCTCTTTAGTTCCTCTGGGGATATCAGGCAATATCCAATTCTCAGATTTTTGTTTTTCTCCCGGAAAAGCATCTTTGAACATTCTCCCCACACTCAAAGAATATGCAGAAGAGTTCCCGTCGCTCATCTGTCCACTCATTTTGATGGATGTTGTTAAAAAGGGGTAGTTCAGGTGCTGAAACGCTGCGACCCTTGTATATTCCACGTCCGCCAGCGTTATCGCGTTTCCGTGAACAGCCCACATTTGCTTTTCTTCAATCGTTATGTGCCACACACGCCTCGCTGACAGCAAAGGCTCTGTGCTCCCGCTTTGCGCCAGCACCTCGCACAGCGCTGCCCACCGCAGGCAGCGCACACACGACGCTGGAAGGGACCACAGCGGGGATCTGCTCCAAGCTCCCTGCTCAGGCACGGTCATCCCAGAGCGCCTGGCACAGGATTGCTTCCGAACGGCTCTTAAACATCTCCAGCGAGGGAGACTCCACAACCTCTCTGGGCAATCTGTTCCAGCGCCCGGTCACCCGCACAGCATCCCGGTAACACGGGAGGGGGCGGAGGAGAACCCGCACGCACCGCCTGGACACGCACACCGAGTATTAAATGTCGCCTTTCGGCAAAGGCCGAGGCCTCACGTCAGCAGGGACCGCTCGGGGCAGCCGAGCGCCCGGCGCCGGCCCCAGGAACACTCGGGCCCCGGGAACACTCGGGCCCCGAGCCCGCGGCGCCGCTCCCGCCGCCGGCGGCCGCTGCTGCTGCCCGGAGCCCCGGGGCGGGCCGGGCCCCGCCCGCGCCACTGCCGGCGGCTCCTTCCGCCTCCTCCGGCCGCCGCCGCCGGGCCGCCCCGAGCCTCCAGCGGCATCTCCAGGCGGCAGCGCCACTGACAGCCCGGCGCGGCTGCCGGCCTCGGCCCGCCGCAACCCGCGGGCAGGCCCCGCGCCGCCCGGCGAGCCCCCGCGGTGGCGGCGCCCGTCCCGCCCTTACCCGCTCCTCGCCCCGCCGGAGCCGACGTAGCCGGCCGCCCGCTCCGCTCTTATCCCGCTGACAGCGTCCCGGCAGCCCATGGCGGGAGGTTCCTGCCCGACCCCGCCGCGCCGCCCGCCCCCGTCTCCCCGGCAACGCAGCGCCCGCCCCGCCCCGCTCCCGCCCGCCCTGCGCCCGCCGGGCTGGCCGGGCTGGCGGCGGAAGGACGCTTCTGGGAGTGCCGCGGCCAGCCTGGGACTGCCGGCTCCCCCTGCTCCCGTGGTCGGGCCGTGACAGCGCCCGGCGAGCGCCACATGGGCAGCCGGCCGGCCTGCGGCTCCTGCTGGGGAGCCGAGCGGGCGGGAGGTGTCCCCTGAGCCGGCTCACTGACCACCACCACCAGCACCACCGCCCTGCCTGGCTTTAATGTCGACATTAAAAACGCTCTTAACACGCGTGTCACGTATCTGTGGCCATCCCGGCCGCTGGCGTCTGGCGCTGCCGTCCGGCCGCTGTCACCGCCGCGCTGCGCTGCCTCACGAAGGGCTCCGCAGGGTCCGCACTCTGCTTTGGTGCTTGCTCAGGGTAAATCCTTGGAGAAGGTTTACCACTGCGAGCTGGGCTTTGGCACCCCCTGGAATGCCCAGAAGAAGGGGTTGCCCTGAATGCTGTTCGATCAACTCCCTGTCAGAACTGGTTTGCGTAGGCAAATAAATAATAGTGAGCCTTGACTGCATGTCACTGCTCTCTCTCCTGCTTCAGGAATTCACCTTGCACGGCCAGGGAACTTAGTATTTCTGAAAGTGACAACAATATGTTACAGGCGATGTTAATAAGAATGTGCTTCATATATTCATGCATGCCTAGGTTTGGCATCACCGATTCTCGAAATCAGAAAAATGTACATACAGAGAGTGCACAAGTGCATCCTTCTCACATCCTTATGCCTCTCCCCTGTGCATTGGCCTCCTGCACCCTGACCTTTGCTGCCTTTTCTGATGAGGACTCTGTAATTGCATTTCACTTATCCATCCCAGGGCCTGCTGGCTACCTTGGTGGCATATTGGCTTTGTAAAACTTAAACCAGGCTGCCTGCAAGGATTACATGGATGGACAGAGCCAGATCTCGGGAATACTTCAAAGAGCAGGAACCCAGGACCCACCTGCCAAAATAAGTTTAGATACACACGAGATAACAGCAGTTAAGCCTTGCAAATATAAACTTCAATCTGCCTGTACACCTTGCTTCTCATACTCTTTCCCATGACATCTACTTATGGCCACATTTCTTATTTTTTTTCCTTGGCACCTGCTTTTGGCTGTGGTTCATGTTTGTCCTCATCTTATTGACAGGAATCAACCTATCCCTGTCAGATGTGTACTGGGCTAAACAGACTTCTAGTTCAAGCCAAGAGAGCAACTTCCCTGCAAAGACCAGCTGTGCTGACCCCAAGACAGTGCCTTTCACTGGGAATTAAGCACTTAGGCAACATTTCTGCACTCAAAAATGGCGTAAATCTCTTGAGAAAAGCAGTCCTAGGCAAGTGCCACCAGTATTTCAACAAACCAGGAAGGGCAAGGAGCCTAACACACTGCTTTGCTGCTAAGCGAGGTTACACAGTGCAGTCAGAGCTGCTGGTGTGGGAGCCCCAGTGACACCCCATGTCCTTGATTGGGTGCCCACCCTTGAGAAGCTCAGGGAGACAAGTGGCTTTCAAAGGCCCCCAGGGCTCTTCAGTGGCCACGGAGGACTTAGGGAAAAGTGGTTCAATCAATGCCCTGGAGTTTAGATGCCAGTTAGTTGCTAATTCAGGCAGACTAAATCCTACTTTTAAGCTACTTTAATATAAACTCCTGGAGAATGTGATAGGATTCGGTCCAGCCCTGCCCATCTGGCACTGGAGAGGAAAGTGAGCCAAGATTCCCAAAACCCAGGCTCAGAAAGTCCTTCCCCTAATAATGCTCACACAAAACTTCTCTACTTCCTGCAGCCAAGAAGAAAGAGAAGCCTCTTCTACCTTGGAACCAGGACTTCCTGTTTACTGAAAAAAAGAGATACCACTACTTTCTCTTTCTTTCAGATCTTACAGTTGCCAAAGGATGAAAGCATGTGTGTGTCCCTTCTCGCTGCTGACAGCATCCTGAAGACAGAGGCTTCTATTGGCCTGTCCTGTGAAACTCCTGCCTGCCAATGCCTCCAAGGCTCTTTGATGTTCCCTCTGCTGCTGCCCAGTTTTCCTCAGCAGCAGATGTAGGATAGAGCAAACACAGTGCTTGACATTTGCACATTACCTATGGTTTCTCAAGGAAACCAGTGAAGCTAAGCAGGCTGTACATTGTGATTGCACAGCAAAGCTGTAACAGCAGCAATGAAAATGAAGTCAATGGCCACCAGCACATCAACTCACCCTTGCAATATTAGATTTTACAGTGTAATGAACATTTCAGAATGGTAAACATAAATTTTACTGAAAATAAAGAAGAGAATTGGCTACTACATACAAACATCTGAGTGAATCTTCACAATGCATTTACTGACATCTTTAGAAGGGAAATATGCCATAGCCTAAGTTGAAGTGCACTGAACAGTTATCATGTGTGCTAAAAAAAAAGATTATAAACTCTTTGGACTAAAAATGTTGTTGAGAAAGATAAGTAGAGGCAATTAAAGATTTTATCAGAACGATAATGTTTTTCTCACTTGAGTGCTTCAAAGTACAACCTGTCTTTCAGCCATGCAGATTTTTTTTAAATAACAATAATTAAAGATCCTGCTCAGATACAACACTTTGCCTGCTCTTCAATTCCAAATCAAAGTTTTTCAGTAAAGTACTAAGCATTCTGAATTAATTTACATCAATATAAATTTGCAGCACCTCCGTGAAAGTGAATGGAATGACACCAGTTCATATCAGAATAACTTCAAATCAAGTCCAGTTCTTCTTATCATTATTGGTTCACTGATGGCTCCCTTAATCCTATTAAGAGCACTTGAATCTCACTTGAAATCTATGAAGTTATTCAGCAGAATTCTTCCTGGGTTTCTACTATAATTCTTTCTCTTCTGCATAGATGGAGAAGATAATAAGATGGAAAACAAGCAAGGAGCAAGAATGAAAGTAGTATTTCCCTACTGTTCTCCTGAAGAATAGAACAAGCCTATAGCACTGAGACCTGCACAGATCACACTGGTACTCAAATTCTTCAGTGTGTGGTATTAATGTTCACAGAGAGTAGATTGAGGTCAATGGTTCCAAAATTTTAATGTTCAGTGAGTCACTGTCCATTCCTGAAACTTCTTCAGTACTCACTAGACATTTTTCATAAAGCTCCATCTACTCTCATCATAAATGTTTCAGCTGAAAGCCTTGCAAAAGTAATGTAAGGTCTAGATTTTGTTAGCCACTTCTACAGTCTCATTTTCTCTCCTTTCCAGTGAGTATGTATCTTTCTAGGAAAATTTACTTGTGTTTTAGTGTTATAATAAAAACAATATTTAAAACTGTGGAGTAATTAATATAATAATGTGAGCTGTCTTGAGTCCCTGATCTTAAATCAGAGTGGTTTGTGGAAAGGGCATTTTTTGTCAGCTGAGATGAGCAGCCTTTCAGCAGGGAATGAATAACGGTCTGTTTTCACAAGGAAGCACATTACTACTTTAAAAGAATCAAAAGAGTGAATAAAATAGAAAAAGAGTGTGGCATTTAGGGAATCAAAGAATGGTCTAAGTGATTCATTAAAAAAACATACTTGTCTAGGTGTGGGTCTATCTATATAATGAGGAGAAACAGTCTGTGGGTATCTACTCACTTCCAGATCAGCGTTGGAGGAATTAGCTGGTGAATGATTTCAAGGACAAAGAAATACAGGCTGAACACTTCATGTTTGCATTCTTCATGTTTGAAGACCAGACACAAAAGTAAAACATTGTCTGGTAGGCAGGAAGCAAGGGTGAAATTAAATGCTTCCAAAAGTGGCTTAAACACAGGAGTTATGGAAAGTCTCCGTAGTTGTTTATAATTCTTGTTTACGTTTGCATACTGCAGCAGGATTTGATTTCCAGCGACACTAGATTTTTCATTGCAGTTATTCCTGGTCAGCACACTCTAACATCAGGATGTTTTACTGATGGTTCTAGGGCCCATTTCCAGAAGAGAAGAGGAGGTAGCCAGATAGCCTGGTGGAAAAACATTGAATGACCCCTAAATTTGTCCAATGTCTAATCTAGATGAAAGAATTAAAAATTACCTGTGTTATCAGTTTTGAATCAGTGAGTCTATTTTGACCAGCCTTGGCTTTTTCATTTAGAAGGAACTAATCCAGTTTAAAGTTTACTCAAACACAACTGAGGTAAATCACTAGTTGCAATGTATGTTGAACTAGAGTGCAGCACGTGCAGCAATGTATGTTGAACTAGAATTAAATTGCTTTTAGTGCAGTGAGTTTGGATGACGTAAGAAAACTTGATTCATGCAGAAATGATTGAAGCTAGAACAATTCCCACTACAAAGAATGAGAGAAGCCAAAAGAGAAATGCAAATGGTTTAAAAACATATGTACAGGACTTTAAGTCTCAATTTGCACCTTCTCACGGCTCATAAATGCGTGGATTACACCAGGTCGTAGTCTCTTACAGCTACACATTGTCATGTGTCTGAAGACTCACACCCGTTCTGCAGGACACAGTCAGGCAAAGGATGTGTTCTTGAGGTGAGTCAATTCAAGAGGTGAAACTGACATGAAACCTAATTAAAAGCATGTCAGGCTGCAGTATTCACATATCCTTATTAGGCCCACCATTGACTTTAGCTGAATCTACAACCCATGCAAAAGTACTATTGTCCTAATCCACTGCAAAAAGCATACCTATGGTTCTAAATAACAGATATGCTTTATACTTACCTTTTCCCAATCAACTCTATGAAATTGCCTAATTCATAGAAAGAAGTATTTTTTTTTTAAAACTTCTTTTTAGTTCTGGTTCATAGGAAAAGTCCTAGCAGATTTTAATTTTCATCTGTTATGCACCGTTTCTGAATTTTTGCACTGTTCTTCTTGAAAAATTAAGGTTGTACTTCAGAATTTAGAATGGGTAGATACTTTATAAAGGGCAAACAATACAAAAAGAGGTAATTCACAGAAGCATGCAGAGGCCCCTGAAAGTGACCTTGTTGCCATATGTGCATTACTGTCATAATTTGTTTATCCATTCATATCCTAATAAAGGTTATTCCCAAGAATTTGTCAAGATAACAACCTGTCTTTTAGAGAAGCATATCGTGAGAATGGTAGATCTGGGAACTGCAGGTCCAAACCGCATCAACTGTATGGTTGGGGCAATAGGAGTATCTATTTGTTTGGATAAAGCTTAGCCAAGCTTTTATGTTGAATCCTTTCACCCTGTTTCTCACACTCCTGGTGTATCTCTCCTTTTCCCACTTGAAAGAAGGAAAACCCTATTTATTTTGCCTGAACACAGTTGGAACCATCTGATACTGCTCACTATTCTAGTGACAGCTAAACTTTCTCCATTGCTGTTTAGTTTGTCACATGGTTTTGTTTCAATGCAGATACCTCCTTGTCTTTTTCACTGTTTCAGTTTCCTGATGGATTTCAGTCCCACCTTCAAAATGGCCAGTCTAGGTCACAGCAGACCTGTTCAGCCCAGCACCAGTTGCCTGCAGAAGGCTACATGATCAGGAAAAGTATGTGGTGACACAGTACCTGTTCCAGTTTATGGTGACACAGTACCTGTTCCAGTTTGCAGCCGTCTGCAGTTCAATAACATCCTGGGACAGACATGGTGTCTTCATGGTTTACAGACTTTGATTCATTTTTCTTCCATTGATTCACACAGTAGCTGTGTGAGCCCCTAAAAGCCTCTGGCACTCACCAAGCCCTGCAATGTTCTAGAGTTGAATTACGTGTCTGGCAAAAAAGCACCTCTTTTAATTTGTTTTGGACTTTTTACCTGCCCGTTTCTCTTAGTTTCCTCTAGTTCTTCTGCTCAGTGTAGGAGGGAAAAATGACTCTAGCTCCTCTCTTTACACTGCTCATGTTTTTAAGACTGCTTGTCAAATCACCCATCTGCTTCTTTTGTTCCACTCTGAAGAGTCCCTGGCTATTTAATCATTCACTCTGTACCATTTGTTCAGCTTTCTTGCCCTTTATAAATGTGTGTGTCGTAACTCAGGGATCTCTTCTGCCAGAGTAATAGGACTTCTCTCTTCAACACTTCTCTTTCTGTACACAATGTTAGGATCCCTTTGACAACACTGATTTTTTTCTGCCATTTTAACCAAATAATTCATAGCATGAAATCCTTTTTTTCTGGCTGACTTTCATTTTTGTTACCTAGAGGAACTTGCCATCAGGAAATCCTCTCACTTCAGACTATGCTTCTTTTTTTTCAGATAACTTCTATGTCAAACTACACAATTCCAGGGGCAGATTTCTGAGACTTCACTGGGGACTTCTCTCTCCTCCCTCCTCCCAAAAAATTCCACTGAGCTGTGAGATTTTTTTTTTCTATAAAAGTTATATCAGTTTTTTTTCATAATATCACATATATTTATATAACTTCTAATTACATTATATATTATATTTTATACCAATTTGTTCAGTATTTCTGCAACCTTTTCTTTAAGACTTGACCTTTTTAAATTTCATGAGTTTCAGTATAGTCAATGTGGCATTGGAAAGATTCAGCAGCACAACTTTGTCTTTCATGAAAATAGTCACTCTATATTGATTAGTTTTTGTTGATGGATTTCTAAAAGAAAAATAGAAAATGCAGGTCAACCACACAAACCTATTAATCACAAGACTATGAATAAATTATGAGGCAAATATTACAATTTCCTGGCAAACTGACTATGATTTTTACCCATGTATTAATGCTACCTAAAAACAAATAAAGAAAGCTGTTTAAAACATTTCTGTTACTGCATAAGACTGATACAGCATTTCTCCCTGTGATTTCTGATTATCAATCTAATAGTCCTAATTTCTTAGTGACTTTTCTTTGCTGGAAAAGAAAAGGTGATTCAGCAAAGATAAAAGTTCAATATTTGCAAACACTTTTTTTCTGAGCATTGGGTATCTCCATCTTCAGAAGCAATAACCCACCTCCAAGCACAGAATGTTAAGCAGCATTCAGGGTGCTGTTTATCTGCTGGTAAAGCAGACACAGAGCAATCACAAGGGTGCTTTCAAATAATTCTCTGGTGCTGAGAGGGCTCATGGCTGCCTGTTCCACCATGCAGGAGGTAGAGGTGTGGTGTCAGGGGGAGGTGAGGGGCTGGTTCAGTGCCTGTTCCCCACCAGTCACAGTGTTTGTGGGTGCTCATGGCAGCCTTGCAAACAGGACATTTCCCTGGAACTGCTCTGGTGGGGACAAAATGCTCCCCCCAGCCCAGCAACTCCAGATATTTAGAGATGTTTGGTTCCCTGTTGGTGCATATGCCAGCTTCAGCTTATCCATGAATGTGAAAGGTGCTGCAATCAAGCAGCCCACGTGGCTAAAGCCTCTTTGGTGTTGCGGACAGTGGCTGAAATTTAAGTGTGGGGTGGCCTGGCAGATTGTCTGTACCACACTCACTCAAACCCATGACGGTGAGTGCCATGTGCTTGTGACGGTGGAAGCAACCTCAGGAGGGCTGCAAACACACCCTGTGCCCCACATCACCACCTGGAGCCTATCCTGGGCCTGGAAAAGCAAGGCTTACAGTGACATGGTGCTCCAGACAGAACTGAAACAGACAACGGAACTCATTCCTGAGACAACCTTACAGACACTCGGGCCAAAGAACATGACATTAAGTGGTTCTGTCACACTCCCTATTGTGCACGAGGCTCTTGAAAGATCCAACCCTATAATGGGCTGTTAAAGACTACACTGACAGCAATGGGTGGTGGGAGGCTCAAACATTGGGGTACACATTTAGCAAAAGCCCCCTGCTTAGTCAACACCAGAGGACCAATTGGGATGGCCCTGCCTAATTAAAACTCTTACATACTGTAGAAGGGGATAAAGTTCCTGTAGTACACATTAAAAACATGCTAGGGAAAACCTGGGTTATTCCTGCTTTAGGCAAAGGCAAACCTATCCATGGGACTGCTTTTGCTGAAAGACCTGGATGCACTTGGTGAGTGACATAGCAGGATGCAGAAGTCCAGTGTGCCTTAAAGGGATTTGACTTTGAGTGAAAATAAACAATTAATTACACTGTGTTGTGTTAATAACTATCCAGTGGTAATTTACCACTTCTATTGTGTCACGTCACTGAGCATGTCATGGCATCAATCTTAACCACAAGCATTCTAAGGATCTGAGCCTGACTTCCCTCTGATTGTCACACTCACACAATGAAGAATGATAAAACTGAACAAGCGCAGCAGTGCTGGAATCAGATCTGACTCAAATGTGCAGCATGCAACAATCCAACACCTCATGCCATCTTTCCTGCTTGAAGGACTCTGATCAAGGATGAAGGCCAAAGTCATGGAATAAATGAATTCAACACAGTTTTGTGTGTGTATGTGTGTGTGTGTGTGTGTATGTGTATGTGTGTGTGTGTGTGTGTGTGTGTATGTTTTATGAACATTTGACAGAGGCATTCCATAGACTAAGAGAATGATGTTTGTATGTATATCTATCAAAACAGATAAATAGGGAAGGTGATGGGATACTGGAGAGTGTGAGTGAAACTTGGCAGGATATAATGGTATGGAATAAGGGGTGGATATCATCCTGGTTTCAGTTAAGGCAGAGTTAATTTCTTCTCAGAAGCTGCTACAGTGCCGTGTTTTGGATTTGTAATGAGAATGGTGTTGAAAACACACTGATGTTTTGGGTTTTTGCTAAGTCGTTTATTCCTAGTCAAGGACTTTTGTTTTTTCTTGTCTCTTGCTCTGCCAGTGTGGAGGTATGTAAGCAACTGGGAGGGAGCACAGCTGGGACAGTTGATCCAAACTGACCAAAGGGATATTCCAAACCACAGAATGTCATGGTCAGTATTTAAACTGGGGGAGTTCCCTGGAAGGACAGCCCATCTGTGTTCAGGAAAGGGGGTCTGGCATCAATCAGCAGAGGGTGAGAAATTGCATCATGCATAATTTTGTGGGTTTTTTCTTTATTATTATTATAATTATTATGATTATTATATTTCCAATTATTAAAATGTTCTTATCTCAAGATAAAAGTTTTACTTGGATTCTCTTCCCCATTCTGTTGGGTATTGGGAGAGAGGCTGTGTGGTGTTCCATCTCCAGCTGGACTTAAAACCATGACACAGCTTCAGCTCTGGCACAGTGGGGGAATCTGACAAGAAGAATGATGATCCTGGGCAAGTGAAAGGGTGCAAAAGAGCCAGCATGGATGGTATGCAGGGTTTGCATCGCCTGCCTTAGAATAAACCCAGCACATGAAGTAGTCTCTGTAACAACAGTCAGCCATTGTGCTTTTCTTCTTTTCTGTCTCCAAATTAGCATTTTTGGGCAGGCACTAGCTCTGAAGACACAACAGCGCACAAAACATGCCCATTTCAGACACTGTCACTTTGTCACAAGGAGCAGGAGTCTGTTCCTCAGCCAGAGCCTTTCTTACAGTGTTCTCTCAGTTCTCCTCCATGCTCCTCTTACTACATATTCTGTTCTTTCTCCAAGTGTGCTGAGCATTGCTCCAAGCCATGGATTTACTGCTATAATGTAGCAATCAGAAAGAGAAAATACCATTGATTCAAGGCAAGGGAGCGAGCCAGTTTTGCAGTTTTATGTACCTCATTGGAGCTCTGTAGTTATTTAGTTGCATTGAATAATTCAATGGGTAGGCTGTGTGAAGTGCAGCAGCCTCTTTGTTTCCCAGGAAGGGAAGGGTGCTGCGTGTTTGTAGGGCTTCAGACATCTATCCAGAAACTGGCACAGACTTTTTCAGAAACACATGCATTTATACATTCAGAGACTAGCTCCCAGCACACATCCAGGCCCTCTGCCAAATCTTCTCGTTTTCACAGTATAAGGCAAAATCCTGCTCGCAGTTTTGTCAGCATTACTCCACTGCTGTCACCAGAGTCATTCAAGAGTCACACTGGTGCAAATGGGTTTGATACAATCTTTAGTGTTTCCCCAACCCAGCACACACCATCCTAAACCTTCTGCCCCACCTGAGCAGTGTTTCTCCCCTGCTTACTGACCTGGCATACAAGCTGATGCACAGATGCCAAACCACAAATATCAGTCCCCGGACAAACACCAAAACATGTGTGACTCGGGTTCTAATCATCCCTGAGTCCTCATGCCAGACCTCACCAGAGACTTCCCTGCTAACCTGCACCCCAGGCAAATGCCCCAGCCACCTCCACTCAGGTTAATCTTCTTGCACATCCTCACACACCACTATTACCACTCCATGGCAAGAGGAATGACCATCCCTGGGGAGCTTTCTTCCTCTCAACAATCTTTCCCATTTCCTTGCAGCTCCCCTTTACCTTAGAAATCAGACATCATCACAAGGAATAAAAACTGTTTAAAAACCTGTAGATCATACCTGGTTTCCACAGAGAGTTGCTACTAAAAAGCAACGGGGCAGCGACCCAGAATTACGTGGGCATCGTCCTCCTGGGCACTCCTGTGTTAGCATTTGACATGGACACAGCCAGAGGGAGGCTGCTGCATCTGCACAAACTGCTGCGGTGGAGCCTTGGATTTTCTGTCAGGCTGCTGGATGAAATCACAGCTTCCTTGCTGGTATGCTCTGGCTCCCTTTCAGCTTCACAGAAGCAGCCTGTCCTGCAGAGGCTTGGAATTCAAAAGTTGCTTTGGTTTGTTTTTCTTTGAGTTGGTTATGCTGCTGTGTCTGCAGTGCTGCTGGAGAGAAAAACACATAGGAAAGGAAAAAGATTCCTGCAGGCTTTTACTGTCAGTGGTGCAGGAGGATGAGTAAACAGCACAGACAGCTAAAAAGATTGTGCTAAGTGGTGCAAGAGTCTAAAAGCTTTCCAATGTGCCATTCCATTGTGTCTGCTTTAGTATATAGGCATATAAAGAGGGAACAGTTTGGCCTTAAGGCCATATTCATGAACTGAGATGGCTGAGTGAAAAACTCAAAACTCTGTCCTGTTCTGCCAAAAAGACTCTGAATAAGCAATCTGAACTGATCTGCAAAAATTGTTTCTGCTCTCCAACTGATGTCATTTCTCCAAGCACAACATTAACAAAAAAAACAAAAAAAAAAAAAGGAAAATGGTGATCTGATCAAGCCTTGCTATTCAAAGTCTATGTATATCTTTCAGAGACTGCAGTTTTAGAAGTCTCCTTTTGAATTTCCAACTGCATGGACAACAAGGCCAGGATCCCCTTATTCTAGTCACACTAACAAAATTATATTTGTCTTAAAATACCAAATTTCTTGATCTAAATGTGAGTGATCCCAACTGCATAGGCAACAGCTCTCTTATGGCTAATACTGGTGAGCAGGTTTCAGCAAAATGTGAAGACATCCAGAACCACAAACCCTTTAATACAGTGATCTGCCTTAGCACTGGGAGTGTGCTAAGGTTTCAAAAACACTAAAGTCACTAAATCTTGATGCACATCCCTGAAACTGCCAGTGTAATATTTGTGGGTTTTATGAAGAGTTTGATGGTTGAGACTGCTTTTTTTCGCTTTCCTAACAAATACCACCACGCTGATCTACCTATTAGTTTTAATACACTGAATTACCTTTATGGATTCTCCTGTCAGTATAATATTGACTTGGGATTTGCCTTGATTATTTACTGGGTGTATTCATTTTTTACTTTCTGAATAGTCACATCTACATCTCAGGGCACAGTTTCACTAATCCCAGGTGCTGGAACAGGAATGCTCATGCTTGTCTGATCTTGCAGTCAGCTGGATCAGCCCACTGACTCAGCTGAAAAACAATCTGCTATTTTTCTAGGGCAAGTTTTCAACAGGATCAGCTTGCTGATTTCTTTGATGGCATGGTCACAAGTACTTTGCCAACATAAGGGAGGAGGGGGACATGCAAGATGGAGGACAGTGCCATCCAGTTTTGTTTCAGTCTGCATGAACATCTCTTAAGCCTCACCATGAAGGCAAAATTCACCACACACTCGGACAGCACAGATCCTGGCTAAGCACAGTTCTATCATGCTTGAGTCTGTATTTATAGTCACCAGACCTACACTACCTTAACTTTAGAGGATTTACTCCAAAATTATCGTTGTTTGAGGGGGAACTCAGGCAGTCTCTGTACAAGGAGCAGCTGGTATGAAGGAAGAAGATGCAGATCATCGCCAGTACAATGTTGTTGAAAACATTTAATCACTATTTAGTTTGACTTCTCAGCTTTGCTAAGCTTTTGGAAATTTTCCAGATGTAAAAGTCCTTTCTTTTCTTATGCCAAGGGGAAGCTGCTTCTGAATTTCAAGGAGACAAAATGCAGCTCAGGACACTATGAAATACTACAGCAAAAAATTCTGTCCAACACAGAGACCTAAAACCATTCCTGCACTGGTGCTGAAAGTAACTTCATGTCATAAGGTGACCATGAAACCTGTTTGCACATCTGTCTGGGCATTTCTAATCTTTTGATGGCATTTAAAGTTTTGTTTGGAAGACAGACATCTGCAGTAGGTAAATGGATCTTGATCTTTGTATTACCTAACTTTTCCTTACAATAAATTTGACATGCAGTCAAAACAAAAATCCTTATATGGTAAGTGGGGAGAGATAGTAACCTCCAGAAGGCAACTCAGTCCATCCTGTAGGTATGAATATGTGGGGTGAACTGAACCCTGAAAATGCCCCTCTCCATTTCTCACCACTGAAGGGAAAAGAAGCCAAGGCCTTAAACTGAAGAAGGAAAATAACTCCTCTGGACTCACTAAAGGATGGATCTGAACCAAAAAAACCCCGGATTCATGAGGATGAAGTGGGCTGTCAGAGTAATCTAGAGCTGTGTGTGTCAGGTGCTGTCTAAGCAAGGCACAGGTGTGTCAGAAACTTGTGCAAGCCTGTTTCATTCTAACTTCTTGAGCTGTCATTAACTTGTGGAACTCAGGCTGCTGGGAACCACCAGGGCCAATGCAGTTGTATGGGCATGGGGAGAGGGGTCTCTTTTCTCAGGTGGGTGACTGCTGTGGGCAGAGGAAGCACACACTGGGCAGGAGGGCAGAGGTCCAAAGCCAGGGCAGAGTTTGGATCCTGCTCACCCTGAGCATGTGCCCACCATACTGGAAGACAAGCACAAGCACTTGATGAAGGTCCAGAAGTCTGCAGCACTTGGAAGTCTGGAAATGCTCCTCTGGCAGAGAGGGAGAGTGTCAGGCTTACAAGTTTTTATGCACGTTGGACAAAGTCAATTTGTCACTTGCTGGCTCCAGTCCAGGTAGGACAAAATCTTACCGTGAGTACAATTTTAAACAGACATTTCTGCTCAGATGAGAAGGCAAGTGTGTGTAATTTGGGAGCAGAAAAGCCTCAATGCTGCATGCACTCAGTGCTGAAGCAGTACCATTTCCAGGGCCCGTGTGTGTCACAGCCGACAGCAGTGGAGCCTGAGTGATGGAAATGGCTTCCTCCAGACAGAGCAGGTTTGTTGCTATGCTATTTCTGAGCCCTCTGCTTACTCCTGTTACTGGAAAAGACCTATGTTTGTTTCTAAATCGGTGTCTATTGATTAGCACTTAGTAAGTGGCTGCACAGCTTAATATAATGATCATAGCTCTTGCTTCCTTTGTTATTACTGATGCTCATGAGACTGTTCTTTCTTTTCTTAGTTGCAGGACGCTCTTGTTAGCTCAGCTTAGCACTGTGCATACTTCACAGTCCAGGGTATTTGGGATTTTCTTTTGAAGCATTTTATACTGGCACTGAAGAGAAAACAAAGTGCATAATACTCATTTTGAATGAAGTTGTGACTATATCCTGAAACATTATTGAGGTGTAAAATACCACATAGCTCATCAGTTTTTACTGCACTAGGTATTTGGTTGGCTCTCTCTATTACAGAAAACACTTGGTTTTCCCACAAGTTTATTAATTACACTTACAAACTATACTGTTTGTACATCTATGCTTTGGTTGAAATATAAAATTAATCAGAGGAGTCTGTTAAGATTTGTCTTTAAAAGATACTCATTGCAAATACCACATTAAAAAATTACTGTTACCTGACCAGCTACTGGATTCTCTTTGTACTCTTTTCCTGACCGGGGCATTACACTTTTTTGTGATTATATCTCTAAATAACTTTTACTTATCTCTTGCATTCCAGCTCCTTTCCTGAGGAAAACCTGGTATCAGATGTCAGTTATTGGTTACAGGAATTTATTCAAGCATTTTCTTCAGCAATTTCTACTGACTTTCATCCTGATAAGAGAGTTAATTGAAAAAACAAGTAATGCTACATGTGGTTACTCGAGTGGTCAAAAGCAATTCTCACCAGTATTTCCTGTAGATGTTCAGTCAGATGCTCACCAAGATGGCAACAATAGCTCCAGTGTAGTCCAGCGGAAAGAGATTGTATGGACCATTATTGCATGCAGTGAGTCCTCTCATGTGATATTCATGCCCCAGTACCCACAATAGCTGTCTAACATCTGCTTGACCACAGACTGGGTTAGGTTATGGATCTTCAGGGCTTGTTGGGGAAGAGGATCAGACTAAGTTCCTGTCGAGGTTTCTTGGGGAGCTCATATATCAGCATTTCCAGGAGTGCTGCTGCACCATTCATCTCTGCTTCCAAACACTGCAGCAAAGCTCACTGCAGGTCTCCCAGCCACAAGCCACTGTCTGGGCGATACTGCCTAGGATAAAATAGAACTTTCCAGATGACCACCACTGTGATCCTTTTCCAGCTGGCAGATCTGAGGTGCAGCAGTGCCAAACTCCTGATGAAGACACAGATACACTCATTTCCCCATCCAGCAGTTCTGTGGTTGCTAGTCTTCATTTTGCAACCCAAGAACATCAGTTTTTGGTCAGAGTCTGGGTCTAAAAGAGGTCACAAAGAATTATTTCAGGTGCAGCATGGAGCCATCCTGGCAGGCTGCTGCTAGAAAGTGTCTGATGACAGCATCATGAAATTTGGGAGATGTCTTGAGACTTTGGCTCTACCTACACAGTCCTGTTATGTCCTGAAATCAACTCAGACATCTCTCAACTATTCACAACCAGAAGGAAATGAAAGCTGATGATCATCTTCTTTTCTAAGAAAAGAACTTTAAACTGGTGTTGGCACTAGGGGACTGAGTGGAGTAGCCCAATAATTACATACTCCATCCTCTCCTACTGTACAACAAGGCCCCTGTTTGAAAACTCAGGAAAAGCTACTGCTTCAGGTGTCTGGGACTGGTGTCCAAGTCACCATTACTATAGACAGAACTGATAAGAACACCATGGAGACAGAAGAAAGACCCTTGCATCAGGAATAATATCTCTACAGTGCATAAGTGAGACCAGTTTTCCTTACACTGGTGCTGCCTTACCAGGCCAGTTCTTGAATACATATTTTTCACAAGGTGATGCTGGAGACCAGAGGTTCTCCCCTGTGGCATGCACTCCACATACCAGCTGCTTTAACACATCCTTCTTGTACTGAACATGGTCAGGAAATCCTGCTCTAATACTCTGGATGTCACCAGAGGCGTCACCTCAGTAGCACTAATGCTGTCCCAGCCAGTGGTAGCAATGCTAGGCCCTTTAAGAAAGCTGGATGTCTGCTCCTGTTAACACAAAATCTCTAGGAGATGAATCAGAAAGATTACAAAAATTAGAAGATAATACTAATGTAGACAGCTGATGCTCTTTTAGCAGCAACATACAACAATTTTTAGTCATCCTTCAGAGGATTCTAATCTATATCTTGGCAGGATGGTAAAACAAAACCACAATCACAGGATATACAAATGACTCATGCCAGGGGGTTCTGCTTCTTCAGCTCCAGCATGATGTTCCACCTAAAACACAAAAATGCAGAATGTAATTTAAGAGTCAAGAAAGGCTGGCAATGGTATCTTTTTGCCTGTGCTCCACTGCTCTCACAACAGCCTCCCTCCTGACCCTCTGTACAGCTCCTACATTCTGCTTGCACAGCTGTAAGAGAAACACAGTGCAACTCAGCCACAGATGGAAGCTGTCATTGCAATAAAGTGGCCAGAATCAAATCATGCACTCGCATTCAGGGAGATTTTGAAAGGAGATGCTAAGAAAGTTTCCTTCCTTAACTTAACCGTGACCTAAAATAAACAGCAAACACATCCTTAATATTTAAACACTTTTGAACAAAAGAGAGACATTTTTATCTCATTTCAGTCTAGTTTTGTTGTTTCTTTTTAATAATAAAACAGGAGAAAGGATGGTCTTGTGATTATAATCACAGGCTACAAGTCAGGAGATCAACATTAAGCTTTTCAAAATTTTTCTCAGTAGTTTTGGTCTCTGTTTGCCCTAGGAAAGAGTGACGTGCTTCCTTAGCTTACAGGATTATAAGAACTTTTAAGAATAAAACCCAGAAATGCTGGATTTAATGTCTGGTAATCAGATCAAATTTTGGTTAACTAGGGCTAGTTAGATTTCCAGCAGAAAATCTGACTAAATGAATGCTCTCTATATTTCTAAATCAGTGTGGCTGCTTGTCTTAAAAGCAAGCTTGGAGTAAGCATTCAGTGCTGTGCTGATTGACCCACAGCTCACCTATGAGATGCTGTTTTCAGGTCATGGCCACATAAACACAAAAAAGCCAGGTGCCAAATACATTACAGGCTGAGCTTTTCTGTAGCCATGTGACATGGAAGCATCCTGTAGTGTCACTCATGCAATCTTGTCAATCTATCTCTTACATTTACAGTGCACCACCGCCTGAAGTGTGGCCTTGGTTCAGGGTCCCATTGGGCCAGGTGGGGTACAAATAAATGATCTTCCTTAAAGCAGGTTTTGAAGCCAGAGAAGATCTTGCTGCACTCACCGCAGAATTATGTGCTTCATCCGACAGTGTGGGAATCATAGAATCATAGAACAGCTTGGGTTGGAATGGATCTTAAAAATCATCTTGTTCCATCGCCCCTACCATGGGCTTTCACTAGACCAGCTTTACGAAGAGAAGTTTACTGGGAGAGAAGCAAATACAGAAAGATAAAGCAGAAAACGCTGGTGCTTGTAACAGCATTGCTGGTCAGAAAGTAGACAGCCCCAGGAATGAATTCTGGCTGCCTCGAGCTGTTGGAAACTTCTGAGGGCAGGCCGTGGCAGGAAATAAAAAAGCACATTGAATAAATCACTTGATGCTCTGATTAAGAGGCATGGGACTGTGTATCATGTGATAGTTTAAAGCCGTAAGCTCCAGCCTTGAAGATATTATTCGGTACACGAGCAGTCTGAATGGGCAGATGGCATTCATGAGCAGGATTACTATTTCTAGCAAAACAGGTCAAACCAAGTCACTTAGAAATGGAATTAAAATGTAGATTGTTATCTCTGAAGGTGTGTGACTTTTAAAAGAGAGCTAATGAATCGGGCTTATTGTAATTGCATCATTTTCAACAACAAAAACATTCTGTGTAGTAGAGAAAAGTTTTGCCTTTGTTTCCTTTCTGTCAGCTAACTACACACTCATTTTCTGGCATGAAATTTGCCTCCAAATAGGAATGGATCAGCTGACTAGTACTGATCAAAAGTATTCATTTTCCTACGCTACGGAATAAGGCCACAGGCTGAGTGACATCATGTTGTGCACAAAGTGCGGTTTGCAGACAATAATGCTTATCTTCATAAATTGTACCCAGACTCACTTCCCCATGGCTTTTCTGATAGCAGACACCTTCATGAGTTGCTGACTGCTCTGAGCCAGGGCTTAAAGCAGGTTGCATAGGCCGCTCTGGGATGAAACTCTGCCCCACAAAGGTGCAGAATTACTAAAATCAACCATGTGGCAGAGGTGCCCACATTACTTCCTATGGCAGCCTCTGATTGCTGGCTAGACAGAAGCAGAGGGTAGGAGGAACTGCTTTTGCAAACAGAGGTTCCAGAAGCCTTTCAAAACTCCTGTCTCCTCACAAGCAGGATGGTGAGCTGGAGCAAGGTGCTTGCAAAGGACCAGAGGGCACTTTGTAAAGGGCCTAAGGGAAGGAGACAGACATCCCTCTGCCTTTTCTACATGAGCATCAGCTCTCTAGGACCATTTCTCAGAGACCCATTCCCAGCATTCTTCTTTGCCATAAGACCTCCCCAAACCCCAACACATTAGCAGAGTATTAGCAGGAAATTAGCAGGAAAACATTACCGAGGTTGACTTAATGGACATGGAACACATGGGAATTTCAAGTGCTCTGCTTTGTCCTCCTGAGCTTGAGTGGTTGAGACCCTGCTCAGCTGCCTACAAGGTGGCCAGATGCCACTTCAGCCCTGGGACAGCCTCCAAATCTCCTCGGCACCAGCTGACACCAGGCTCCCAAGCAAGGCTGGGAAGTCCCACCCGAGCCCAGGTCTTGCCCAGAAGTCTGCAGACAGGCAGTGAGCAGCAGCCCACGCCAGCATGGGATGATGGCTGGTGAGAGGCAGCCGTGGCCCTGCAGCTCGCAGTGCAGGGAAGGCGCTGCCAGCCCAGTCTCCCAGTGCTGCTCTGGCAAGCTGGGCCGGCTGGGGCTGTTGGAAGAGGCAGGCGGCTCCCTCACCTCAGGCAGGGGAGGACGCAGCAGGCAACAACCTCACAAGCCAGAGCAGAAAGAGGCCCCCGGCCTAGGACAGGTCTGCTCGCTTGTGAGAAACAGGGTGTCTCTTCCCTGCTCCACCTACGCCACTTCAGCATCACCAGTCCTAGGAGTGGGAGGAAATTATACCTGCGGCTTCCACCAAGCCTGTAAAGGCATGGATAAGAAAATCCACAGTACCTTGGCTCCACTGGCTGTTGGAGGTGTAGTGTTAAAAAGCCATGGAGCTGCAGAAGAGCAAGAGGGTAACAGAGAGAGGTGAAGTCTTAAGGGTGTTTGTCACAGAATTAATTACTCCTTGAAGACGATGCTGATCATCAGGCAATTCCCATAGGAGACGTGATTTCAGCTGGGCCTTCCAAGACAGCAGGGGCCAAAATCACCTTGTTACATCCACAGGAGAGAGGGCAGTGCTCTCCTCATACAGTGGATGGGCTGGCTAAGCAACACCAAGAGGGCTCAGATTGCATTGGGATAATTGTGTGGTGGGCACTGCACAAACTCACAGTAAGGCAGTGTTTGCTGCAAGGGACTTGCACTGCAGATTGATCCGCTAGTAAAAAACAGAAGGAGGGAGGAGAAAACATCACAATTTTATCTGGGGGAGGAAAGGAAGCCCCATCTGAAGGGGGTAAACCATGGACAAAGGACGAGAGAAAGAACAGGCAGTGAAACAGTGAAGGAACTGGGAAAAAGGGATGGCAAAAGGTTTGCCTTGATAGCCAGTCTGGAGAGGAGGTAATCAGGGACACAGTACAATCCAGGAGCAATGCCAGCCAGCTTTGCCTCCCTGCTTTTGCTTTAAATGCACTCCCTGCATCAACCAACTCTGCCTCTGGGGTCAGAGAGATAGGGGCTGGTATGTGCAGAGCAGATGTTGAGCTGTGTGATCCTGAAGAGAAAGATTGTGTTAGATCAATATCATACCAATTTCAATGTCAGAAGGTGCAAAAGCAAGCAACTATTTTGAAATAGTTTCTTTATACATGAAAGATACAATCTTGGTCCCAGACCAGGGGTATAACAAATTTTGCAGTGACATTTTTATTCCAAGCCACAGACTCTACTGCAACTAATCAAAATGTGCTTCGTGCTTCTTCTTCCCATACCCACATACAAATTTAATATACGTGATCAGAACACTTGTGAGAAATGCCGAAACGAGGGGCTTAGCAAGTAAAACTTTACCTTTAACCACAAGACAAACACAGTGTAAGCAGGGCCTTTAACGTGCCTCATCCAGGTACAGGGGCCACAGAGATGGGGGCAGAGGGGCTGCAGCAGTTTGCCTCTCACAGGCACCCACTCCTTCCTCTCTGGGTTCAGTCTTTCAGCAATGCTGGCAATTCCTGGCAGCTGTGGTGGTCTCTGTGCATTGGCCAATGGCTGCCCTTTTAAAAGTTTCACCTGAAGGACATTGATTGATGCTTTGTTTTTTATGTTTTCCTATTTATATTTTTTTCCCTTTTATTTTAATAGATTGGAAAGCAAGGTATGGAAGGCAAGAACTAGCAAAGGGAAATCAGTGACATTCCTTTCTGGGTCACGGAAACCAGAAAGGTTGCCAGTTTGTTGGCAAATATGCAAAGAACTGAATCTAAGCACATTCATTTGATGTTGCAAACAGGATTTAAATGCTGCATTAGGCTTGTGACTTCTCTTTTGACTTCTGTGATCCATAATTCATTATTTGTTGCATGTGACTCATCAGTTAAATCATATGCATTATTTCTGCTGTGTAGTGAGTTTATCTAAAACTGGTCTATTATAAAAGTCTCCCTGAAATGTCAGCAAAAATAAACACCTTTTGCAAATGTTGGTAGAAAATAAAAGAGAAACAAAAGTAGGGTAAATTGAGCAAGGATGGTTCATGTATAGGTAAAATAACTGGAAATATTTTATTTCCTTTTTCACTCACATCCTGTCAAGCTATGCCAATTTGCCCAGAGAGAGACTAGGCACAAGGGATGCAAAGGTATGTCTGATACAGATAAACTTCTCTTTTATCTCTTCATGGTCTCAGTTTCTGAGCTGTAATTTGAACTGGAGATCAAGTCAATGTAACAAAGACACAAAACATTAGTCAGACTTCAGTAGGCACAGGTCCTGAGATTCAGTTTCCAAACTTTCCAGTTTGTGGCTAGCATCAGATGTCATAAACTGTACCTCTATTCTTTCAAAAGGGTTCAGTGGTCTGAAGGGAACATAAGAATACCAGTGACGAATTACAGTATGCAGGCAGTTAGGTTTTCTTGCTCTTTTTTGCTTCCTTCCTCCATTTATCAGATTTTATTGTAAGTTCTAGCTCGTCTCTTCACAAGCATATTTATTTGACAGCCTGCAGCAGACAAGCAGCATTTGACAGCTCAGCCTCAGCCTTTCAGAAAGAGAGAGAGAGAGAGAAATTCGGGCTTTGCAGACCATATACTCACCATACAGACGCACCTTGTGTCACCACCACACCTTAATCCTGTAGTGATCCAAGGAAGCCTTAGTGTAAGCACGCACCAGGCACTGTTCAGCAAGACAGCCAACATGCAAATGAAAGATAAATAAATGACAAACTGCTACAGCTTCAGCTTGCAGAGTGTCAAGTAGCTCTTGGAAAGTGTTTAGAACTTTCCACTTCAGGGAATTTCCATGGAG
This sequence comes from Monarcha castaneiventris obscurior, assembly GCA_026261815.1. NCBI lineage: Eukaryota > Metazoa > Chordata > Aves > Passeriformes > Monarchidae > Monarcha > Monarcha castaneiventris. Next base: position 7,628,413 of record JAMPIT010000472.1, read on the forward strand.
GCTGAGAGATTTCAGCATGGGCAGAGTAGGTCTGTCACTTTGTAATACTGAGCCTCAGAGATCAAGGGGAGTGAGGAGCTGCAGAGCCCCCGGGCTGTGGGAGCTTTGCCCATGTGACAGCTATACACTCACTAGATGTGCCTGTGGCAGCAATTCCTATTGTTTTTCTGTGGCAGATAAATGGAGGTCCCAGGCACTCTAGACTCCGAAGCATTCCTGAAGAACCCAAGGTCATCTCTGTCTTGCTTAAGGATAGAATTCCCATTTTTATGTTTAGCTGTCCTGAGGAAAACCCTCCTCTCTTCCATCTCCACAATGCAGGCAGTGTGTGAGCCTAGAGACCACTTATGATACAGATAACGGGATCATGGCAATAGAGACAAGTTTGTTGACATCTACTGTGACACACAAAAGGAGAAATTTCTACTTGTTACCCCTACTTTTAGTATCTGTACTACTTTATGCTAGCTGAACAGGTTTCATTGAGAAGATATGCATTTGTTAAAGCTGGTATATTTATCTTAGTCAATATTTACATATATGTGCTTCCATAGCAGCTGTGTACATGATAGACTAAGTAAATTCAGTTTAAAATCCCAAACAGAGCACAAGAGGCAGCAAAAATAATTCTCCAGGCCTCAGCAGAACCCACGTCACCCCTTTTAGTCATTCTGATACCCAGTAACTTTCTAACTTCATTATACAAACATATTACACTGATGCTGGTGCTTTTATGTTGCTTCTCTTCAAAAGATTTATGTCAGTGTCTCTCAGGTTAGGGCTCACCCATGTCCTGCCCTGCTTGCAGATCCCCTGCATTGTGCAAAGCCTCCAGTGTCCAGGCTGGCCATTTACTTGTGTAGGAGCCACTGAGGGATCTACACTCCTATACAGAAGTAGTGGGCTGTGGGGCCAACGTGTGACTAGGGCACTCCTCTCCCCTGCACTGCAGGCTGTGACACTGATTGTGTGCTACACTTCAGGCTGAGAAGCTTGGGAGTTCACTAAAAGGAGTTGCAGAGATGGGAGAAACCAGTCACTAAGTATGAGGAGTGCTGTGAGAGAGAGAGAGAGAGAGAGATTTAACAGCGCCCAGTGGAGCTGCCTTACTAAACTAATACAAACCTAATAAACAGAAGAGCTGCTAGTTATCAAAAGGAGTTAAGCAATGAAAAGTGGCAGAAAGCCAAGCAGCAATACTGAGCATCTTAATGCAAAGAGAAGCTACTCAGCAAACACAGTTTGTAATACAAAAAGAAGGGACGGATCATATTTTAATATGATTTGCATTGTATTAACAATCTTCTGTGCATTTTTTCTGACTGAAGATATTTATGTACATCCAGTGGATGAAGGATGATCACAGAAGTTATGTTGTTTTAAGTATATTCTTTGAAGCCAAGTGTTTCTCCTTCGGAAATGAAAAACAGGCTCTAAAAATATTTAAAAATTAAAAGGGAAACTACTTTCCATAAGTCTGAACTCCAGATCTATAGCATGAGGAGAGCATACAGATATTTTCAGAGAACAGGGAGGGTGCCACAGAAGAGAAACATTACACATGCACTTGGATTTCCAGCTCCTGGAACTCCAGAGCACTGGGCACAAGTCACTGGTCACTATGGTTACAGACAGATGCGAAAGCTCCCTTTGAGCAGACCATCAGCTGCTGCTGTTAGTGAGGCCCCCAGAGAGGCAGAGAAAGATGAGAGAGAGTGGCAGCCTTTCCCCAGGCTGCCGAGGAGGATGCCCATGGTGGTCCAGAGGCCTCTCAGAACCATGCCCTGCTATGAGCAGAAACAGTGCTGTAACAAACAGGCTGTGGCAGGGCCAGCACAAATGGGCACAGGGAGCGGGGTTGTCCCTGAGAAGCTGATCTCATGAGAAGCCAGGGAATAAAGTGGCATTAATATGCAGCCGCTGGCACTTTAGGCAGCATCCATAAGCAAAGCCACCATTTTCTTCAGAGGTGGGGCTGAAACAGAGGGATGACTGAGAGCCATGGAGCCACATCCCAGTGCAAACCAGTCCTCTTTTTCACCTGTGCTCCACATCATTTAGTGTTTGCGTAACAAAAGCCTCCAATCAACACAGCAACATGCAGGAATCTGGGCGATCCTGAGTCAAGGACTCTTTGGCAGGAGTTATTGCTCTGACTCCAAGTGTGGGCAGTCAAAAATGAAATTAAACCCTCCACAACTGGAGTGAATTTTGTCCTTATATAATGCTGTTTTTGTGAAGGAATCATTCCAAGTGATACTCCCTCGATTCTTTTGTGTCCTGTGAGTCAGGAAGCTTGCACTCCACTCATGACACCCAGCCTACTTTTCCCTGGGATACATCTGTGTATTCATGTGGATATCACACATCATTTTGCAAATTGCTCTAGCTGCACTCTTGGGTAAATATATCATTAACAGTTTTCCCAGTCTTCTTACTGACTTGGCTAACCATTAACAGAATCATCCTTTTTACAAAGTCCATAAAGTGCCTGTAAGCACAAGGTGGGTGCAGTGTTCTTCTCTTCAGCACACCAGGCTCTGGTTTTCAAAGATGCAGGTGATGAGTTGCAGCCTCCTGAAATGTTGTTCCATTTGCACGTGAACTAGAAATACTTAACTCATTGCTTTATGCAAGATTTCCAGATTCCTGGGGCAATGCTTTTTGTACCCATTCATAAACCCTCAGTAGGTAAAGAGGGGCTTTAGGTATTATTTTTATGAACTATATTTGTGCTTCTCCAGCTTCCTGTGTACTGCTGACAGGGAAGAGGTCAGAAAACAGTTGATCACTCGCCTTCACTTGGAAAGCAAATTGTGGGCAAACAGCACCCAGGGCAGGCAGGCTGGTATGAATGATCTGTCAAGAGGTGAATGGGCTGTTTTCCGAAGGGCAAACCACCATGGCAGAGATAACAGAAGTTCCAATAACCAAGGAGTGATTTCAGTAATTCAAATTTTAAAGGAATGTAACATAGTAAGCAAAGATGCATAAGAAGAGCTATGTAGAGGGAGAGAAAGCAGCAAGATATTTTCTGGGAAAAGCAAAGTCTGTTGCATGGGTACTCCTGCATCTGTAGACATAATCTGAATTTGACTCAGCCCTCTAATCAAAGGGCACTGCCAACTATGTCCAGTGAACTAAAAAGTGTTGGCTTGTTTGGAAGGAAGAGCTGCATCACTACAATTATTTCTGATGGCACTATTTGCCTAGAAGGTACATGCCTTAAAAAGGACTCCTTGGCACGTACATGGAAATGAGGAAGAGCTTGACTCACAGATCTTGTCTGGAGGACCCACCTCATGAAGAAGCTGTATTTTGTCTTGCTTAAGGGCGTATTTGGGGAGACTGTTTTGAGAAAAAAAGCTGTGACAACTTCTTCCCTGAGGAGGAACCCAACACGTGCTTTCATATCTCATTATCATCCAGATGCATTTCCCAAGTCTTCAAAAAATGTTCTTCTATATTGTGTGGCAATGTGAAAGACTCATGGATTAACCACCCAGGGAGGGGAAAAGTGAAACTTTGGGAGAAGCTACATGCCTTATGGCTTTGGCACTAGCTGATCTTAGAACCATCAAAAGGGGATGGTATCTTCTTCCTTGCCCCAGCCTTCTTCTCCTTCCTCCCGTTCTGGCCCTGCACTGCCATCAGGGCCGCCCAAGCTCCCTGACCGGTCACACAAGTAGCAGAGGGCAGAATGGAGAACTGGGGACTGGGCAGTGGGAGGGACGTGGAGAGGAAGGAAGACCTCTTCTTCTGCTAGCAGGGAGGTGTTGTAAAATCTTCATCACCACGTGCAGCTTTGGGTGCTGAGAAATGTGCAAACACTTTGGTAAACATTGGTATGAAACCAATAGTTGAGGTCACAGGGAAATCACTTCTCTAACTACCTTCAGTTGCCAGACTCCAAAGTAGCATACCAATTGTTGTGAAAGAATGTTGACTTTCAAGTTGCAGGCTACGTTTCAAGTCCTAGAAGATAAACTTCCATGAATGTACTTATAATTTGCCTTCAAGAGAGGAGGGTGTTCTGCTACTAAGAGACTGTGCCACGTATGCTTCCTGACCCTGTCTCTCTCTCAGAGGCAAAGCACATGCCTTTTTCATACAGTATGTGTTCCTAGCCATAAAAAAGATGAGGCATCTGTCATTCAGAAAGGAATAAAAGGGTTGAAGGCAAAAAAAGAAAAGCCAAGTCATAAAGATCTGTTTTACATCTAGAAGATGCAGGCAATAACGTTGTGAGTCACCCTTAAGAAATTCGTCTGCTATTTTGTGACTAATGCATTAAATTACATAATTCACAAATGTCCAGCCCTTTAGGATTTTACCAAAAGCTATTTGCTGATTTAGAGACAGAGATAACAAAATGAAGTGAAAAAGCAGGACCTTTTGGAGAAGGGGAAGCAATCAGCACTAATGAATTTATTGTGCAAAAGCCCACGTGGTTGAAGAGCTATGCACGTACACACACATCTGGCTGCTTTAGCTGTCAGTAGTCGTGCATGCAGCTTGCTGATGCCAAGCAGAAAGCTGTATCAATACAATAAGTTATTTGTTCATTTTTATAATATCTGTTCATTTTATAGCCACAACTGTAGCAACAGAAACAAACAGCTAGGTTTTCCAAGAGAAAGTTAAATTTGAACAAAGTTAATCAAAGTCCATGCTGAGCAACTCAGCTAATAGGTTGGCAAAGCTTACCTACTGAGTCACAGAGGCACTGCTCCAGTATTTCCAACAACAACAGCTGGGATTTCACTGCCAAAAGAGAGGAAAACTCGTTCCCTTTCTGACCCATGTCTCTGGCCCCTGAATATAGGTCAGAAGCGTGTGTACCTTTGTTATTGCAAAGACTCAGCACACTGCAATGCCAACAGCATATTTCAAGAAAATGTGACCTCAGTGTTAGAGACACATAAGAACCAAATCTTTATCTTAAAAAAACAATTAAAAGTAGTTGTGAGGAGGGAACATGTGGTAAGTGGGTAGAAATCATCAAACAGATTCACCTTAGGTAAATAAGCTAAATCTCTGCCCAGCAATATAGACAAATGCATGTAAGAAAAACTTGTCTGGTGCCTGCAAGGAAAAGGAACAATGAAGCTGAACTCTGGATGCAGGTACTTGGCTATTGGGATGCAATGCCAGGGCTCATAATTATTTATCTTCCCTTCACTCTGTTCACTAGCACCCAGTCCTTTTCATGCTCTAGAGCTGTTGTCTCAGCCATGTAAATTTGGATGGGTTTGCCCCTGGTTTCATAATATTTAATTCTCTTTCATAAAAGCCCAGCTCTTGTATTTATGTGGTCAGTGACGAAACTCCACTTCCCCTTTAGAAACTACTCATATCCTCAGAGTTGCAGATCAAAACACAGAAAATAAAAGTGCTAAATTCTCAGAAAACAGAAGGCTAAAAAATGAATTATTATTCAGTATTTTCAGAAACATTATGAATTTTTAAACAAATGTTATTATTTTTTATGGGAAGACTGATTCGTGGCTTTTGGATCTCTAGTATGATAAGCAGACGTTTACATAGCCTTCTTCCCATGGCAGTGAACAGGAGCTAAATAATTCTCAGTATTCTAAGTGATGACTAACATCACACATAACACAGAAGAATTTTACACCAGAGACATAGCTGATGACACGTCTATTTTATAAAAAATGAGAGTTTACCATAAAGACATGATTCCTTAAAAATTCCACATTGAAGATTTTAACCTTTAGTTAGTGATTCTAAAATATAACACTCTATCTTTAAAAATCACACTCTTAAAAGAAAATGCAGTTCTGGGAAAGCTCTTCCAAAAAATCAGCATGGTTCAAAAATTAATGTTAAGAAGGCATCCTGTTTAGCAGTTATTAAAAGTAATGATTTCCAACTAATTTTTAAAATTCATTGCAGATTGCATTGTTATTTCCTGCATATGATCATACTATGAATAAACCAGGAAATGCTACAGAAAAAAAAAAGAGTAATACGTTTCAATTTTAATGGGGAAATTGTATTTTCATTGGATTATTTGCAAGGAATGGATTAAATGGATTAGAAACCTGTTTTGAAAGGACAAGTGAGATCATTTTACACATTTCTTTTTCTTCAAAGAAGATGCACTCTGTGGAGGCATGTCTTGCAAGGGTGCAGCGTCTGGTTCTGGTAACAACCCTGGGCACCCACAGAATCTGCCATTTTTAGATCAGTGTGGCACACTTAACACAACAGGACACATCAAATGAAGAACAGGATATATTCATCTCTGCACAGAGTGGGTAGGTTGAGATGAGTTAAATGAAGCTCTGATTCTATACATGGTACATTTTAATTGCTTGTTATACTTTGAATATAAAAGACCTGGTTTACCCAACATTTATGTAATGTTTTTCCTCATTAAGAATTTATTAAGAGTTTCATCAGCACTGAAATCATAAGAAGGAGAAGCAAAAAACCACTGAAGTCCATTTAAAACCATTAATTAGCTGGGCAATCTGATTGTTCATTCACAACAGCTGTTGCCTCCATGGGGTTTCAGTGATCGGCTGTGGAAACAAATGCACACTGGAACATATTAAAATAAGAGAAAGTTGTGGGGGTGTTTTTGGTTTTTTGTTTTGTTTTGGTTTTTTTGTGGTTCGTTTTTTTTTTTTGTGAAGGAAACAATCCCAAACAATCCTCAAAGGTGGAAAAATTTCATGAAGGCATGAAGTGCGTAAACTCGCACAGTCAAAATTGCTTTTAGTTTTCCTGAGGAGCATTTAGAACGCTGAACATGTCTCCTGCTGCTACATGATTTATTTCCCTAACAAAGAACACTTTGCTGTTCTGAACCACAGCCATGTGGGGCTTTACTGTATACTGCAACTCTTTGTTTGATTCATAATTATCCCATAGGATTTGCAGCTTTGGCCTCTGTTCCCCCTGAAAGCAATGGGGAGCCATGTTATTGATTTCAAACACACACAAGTGTCAGCAGCTTTTCCATCTACAGCAACTAAATACATGCAAGAACACGCCACTTCGGGCTCCAGTTACTTAGTTCAAAGCTAAGTGTACAAGAAAATAGTGCATCTCTATCTAGTCCTTACTTCCTGCTGCCAGTGAAGATGGGCAGTGACAATGCTGACTGCAATTTCCCTTTTTGTCTTAAGACACCAGGTCTTACACTGCCTCTGCCTCTACAGAGAACCAGGTGCTGTTACAGGCCCTGTGCTACTGCCTAGGTTGAGAGGACTTTTGAACCAAGAAGGTTTCAAATATGAAGTCCTTTGAAGGATAATGACCTACATTTTCCTTTGAACAGAGGCTGACTCATTCAATTTTTTGCACACTGTGACTGAGGAGTAGTGGTAATTTCAGCCAAAAAACACTAGCCAGCTAGTGTAAATTACACAGTATCAATGAAGTATCTTGCTTTTAACACAATTTTAAAAGTGGTCTGCTCATGCAATCCTAGCATTCTTGTCTGGTGCAGGATGTATTGATAAGGACAGATTTTTTCATGTCTGTTCCGGAGGGAACATGAATCACTACAATAAAATCCAAGTCTCTCCTTCCCTCCCTGCAGACAATCACTATTCCAGGAAACCCTTTTTGTGTCATCCCTTAGTAGTAACTGGAGATCAACCTCTGAAAACCTCTGAAATCTCATCTTGTCAGGCAAGATCATATCGCTGGTGAGTCACATTTTCTTCAAGTACCTCTAATGAGCAGATTTAGAATACAGTCAACATGCTTGAAAATATAATACCTTCCAAAATCACAACCGTAACTCACCTAACTTCCGTGACAACTTCCACAGGGAAAAATGTGTTCAGTTGCTCCTTCTTCACTATGGAGGAGACAGAAAGAACTGTTTCAGCCTTTAGAGGACCAATGCTTTGTCCCCAAAATTACAAGCTCCAGCTTTTACAAGCAAGCTTGTGAAAGAGTCTGATGTTTGCTGATATTGCCTAATTTATTATATACTAACACCAGAGGCTTAGAGAACTTGTCAATCAGTGGCTTTTATGAACACCTAGTTTTAAATTTTCCATCATCCTACAGGCTGAAAAATTTTCAAGCAGTAATTTTTAATATAAAAAAATGTTCCTAATTATTTTGGGAATTAAAGTATTAGAGCCAAGTATACTATTTGGTTTCTTTGTATACAGAGAACAGAAATACCCATGAGCATGATTATACATTCTGCTCCTGATCCCATTCTAATAAAGCAAATTTGGCTTTGATCTCTTCCAGCTTCTATAGGTAGCGCTGTAGGTGAGAATGTTGGGTTTTTTTAACAGTGTCTTTTTATTCTGCACGAATATATATTTATTCTGTATTAATATAATTCTGTATGAAATCTGTGAGCTTGCTTTTGCACAACAGAAAGAAGCTAATTTTGATTTTGCTGCCTTTCCTTTCATATTTACTTGAGTTTTCAATTCCAAAATTTCAAATTTACTTGGAACCGAACACCTTGTGATACACCTATTCTGTACAAGAAAAACCCACCACCTCCTTGTAGATCCCTGTCCTGATCCTGGGACTGTCTAGAAAAACTGCCTCATCTCTAGTCCCATTGTTTTTCAATATTATGAAAAGGAAGGAGACTTGCTTTTTACTCAAAAGGGAAATTAATCACAAATGCATAATGAACTGTTGCTACTCTGATGTGGAGAATTGGAGGTTATTACAGTTTTTTCACATGCTCTGATAGAACAGCTTACGTTGCTACCATGATTCTGTTACACACTCAACAGATTTTAGGGTTTGTTTTACAAATACATTTGCTTCCAGTTGCCAGCCTGATCCCTGAAATAGGATACTCTACAGGTGCAAGTTACAAAGAAAGTAAGGAAAGACAGCATTTTACTCTCAAGCAAACAAATAATGTTAGGCATTAACTGGTGTGAGAAATTTTATCTTTGAAAAAACATTTAGTTGTTCAAAGTGAAAAAGAATAACATCTATTTACAAGAGGGGCTAAAATTCTTTGTGACATTGACGAGAAGGAACTAGATATATTTTTCCAAGAATATTGGCTCCTGACTGTGCCCAGTAACTTCTTGCCAGTGAAGGTAGCTTAGGAGTGTTAAATGTACATGCACAGGCAAGTGCACTGACAAGTCATGCTGTGCCTTAATATTTGAACTTTCACTATTTATCTGTTTAATAATATGCAAACCCTGCCTGGGTCATCTGAGGCCACGGTAGCCAATGAGACCACAGAAGTTGCTCAGGCAGGCATTTAATCTTGTTATCCAGCTCAAAACCTCCAAAGGTTTGAATCCAGACCTGGCCAACAACAGCAGCTTGGAGTGAGCTCCTAAACTGAGGAGGAAGAATAAAGCAGACAAAGACCCTGCTAAGATACTGAGAGGAAGCCTGGTCAGTAAAAGAGACAAAGTGTGAACTTTTCTGTTCCTTAAACACTCACTACAGTGACTATTTAAATATATCCCCTAGCAGGGATAAATACAACCCATAGTATTTCAGTGGAGGGAAAAAAAAAGACAACCAAAGAACAATTTTTAATGAATGAGGCAAAAAACAAACACCTAGTCCAGGTATACAAGCCTGTAATGGTGCAATCTCCCATTGAAATTGCTGTTAACTGGATAGAGGGAAAAAGAAAACAAGGAGGAAATAGTGAGCACAAGATTTTGTCAGCCAGGTTTCTAGAAAATTGTTGATGAGATGGGAAGACCTTTGACTATGAATTGTGTCTTTAAGCCCAGCATGTGCCTAATTCTGCTCTCCTGTACACCAGCTAAACAGAAAGTCACTCACTTCATTTCACTTGACTGATTTTGATGGCCTCTTTAGAGAACAGGAGTTGATCAAATGTGAGTCAGTGTGTTTGCCTGCTGCCGTCAGCCCCAGAGGAAAAGTCTCACAGCTGATGAACTTCCTGGAGCTTCTGAAGAGCCATAGTTGGTAAAAAATGGTCAGCCCTAGAGATGAACGCAAGATGACTTATTCTGGGATTCCACAAAAGACAGTGGAAGAGAGGGAGTGCAGTCCAGAGGGGCTAGTGATAAGCAGAGATACAGATGTGCTTGGAATGATCTTCTGACTGGTACAGGAACAGCCCAACAGCACAGAGTATAGCAGCTCATCTTGCAACTATCTATGAGCTCCCAGGCTTGACCTAGCAGGCTTCCTGCAGGTTTCCTGCACCCAGGCAGTCACCCCTTCCTCTCCTGTAGAAGGTGATGCTGGCACCAGTACAGGTTCTCTCAGACACAGTTCAGAGTCCAGTCACGCAGCCCATTGAGTCAGCTGCAGCAGGGAGAGAGAGAGGAATATTTTAAGGCAGATTTGTCATCACAGGTTTGTAACATGAGGGTACAAACTTAGATGCTCTGCAGTGCAAATCCTTGCAGCTCTGGAGTCTTACTGTGTTGACACTTACACTTGACAAGCTAACTCGAGATGAGTTCTCTTGGATAGCAGTTTATTTGGATTAGTGCTGCAATGGAAGCAAGTGCTGCAGTGCTCTCACTGAGCTTTCGTTCTCAAGCATGAAGTACACTGTGGGGAGCACACCTGCTTTATTAAAGCATAAGATTTCTTCTTTCTCTTCCTATATTCAGTGAAAAGTATTTGCTTTATCCACTGGCTTTGGACTCCATCTTTATTTACTGTGGACTACTAACTATTCAGGTTTTACACATTGCACAACAGATGATCCTATTAAATGTGTTATGCCTAACAGCCTGAGCACTGTTAAATGAAATTATGAAGGCCTCAGACAAAAAAATAATAGTTATATACACATGGTAGCTAATGCTATTAAACTACTGGACATAGATTGATCACTACAAATGGAGTTACACATAGCATTTAAGCAAGTAGAATAATAACCTGATTCTGCTAATCAGTCAATTTCTGTAATGTATGAAGAGGCTGCAGCTTTATACTCCTGCTTTATAAAATAATCACTTTGCAAGATATACTGAAACTAAAAATGTTATCCATACTGATGCAAAAGAGGAAAGTATAATGATATATGACCCATGGTACCATGCATAACCTGACATGCATTAGGAAAACGTGGTCCGCATCTAAAATGAGTAAGTTCTATGCACGATTCCTGTGAATAGCACTTGAAATCATGACACAGACTGACTCAATATACATGAAATTCACCACCAGATCCTAAGGGTTGCCTTCTGTCTCTTTCCAACCAGTCAAGTGTCAGGCCATTAAGAATCAATGTTTTTGTCTTCTGGTGGAAGCACACAGAGACTGTGGCTCACACGAAAGGGAAAGCTTCTTCAACTATTCATTATAAGATAGACAGAAAAAAAAATCAAATGCTGAAAAAATATAAACAAAGCCTTGAAATGCTCAGAAGACTTTGCTTTCACAGGTGTGACATGTTATACCTGTAAACATATCCCCAGTACTTAGCCAGACTTCTGTGACAAGGTGCAGTGACACTGGAGAGGAAGTCTGATGGCTCTAGGCAGGACACAACAGCTAAAGAGACCATTATTTATCTGGTCTAAGGGGTGTCCAAATTGAGAAGTAGTAATCTAGTTCTGTTTAATCTAATTATTGCATCTAAATTACTGCTTAGATGTTGAATAAATCCTTCCCAGCAAAGAAAATACGACCTTTTTTGTGGGTTTTTTTGTTTGTTTTTTGTTTGGGTTTTTTTTTTTTAATACAGAGCAAAAAGCTGCCTCTAGCTCAGTAGAGTTTTCTGTGTAATTTTCTTCTGGCCATGATGTTCCTGTGGTGTGCACATCTGCATGCTGACCATGAACTCGTTTTGTGTCATTGAACAGCAAGGAGGGGGTAACAGCCCTCTCCTTTTTCACTTCTTATCCCTAGTAATGGGCACGCAGAGCTGGACTATCTGTGACCCAGCTTGTTTTCAGCCACAAGAGGAAGCAGAAGGAATGGTCTAATACTCTAAAGCAGGAACAGAGAACATATAGGCAGCCAACTTCTACCACCCACTACAGGCAACTCGTGCCTTGTTATAGGAGGCCTTGTTATAATTCAGCCTTATGTTGCTGAAGAAATCCTCCAAGACCACTTTTTTATTTAAAAATATGTGAGTTCACAAATTATAACTCTTCTCCCTCTGTTTGTTTGTCCCACAGCTACTGTGTATACCACTGCTGACATCTCCTCACTATCTGCAAGTAGATTTACATGGACCTTTTAAATTGAGGTTTCAGATTAATATCAAAAGAAATGTAAAACTCTTTAGATCTTAAGCAATAAACCGGATTTGAGACAGTGTATGAAAAATCCTAAAACTTCAGCTACTGGCAAATCACGATACTATTCAAGAAGGAAGTTTTTCCATGAGGTACTGAGCCAAATTCGTCATGACATACATGAAGGAAAGAACCCTGTGATTCAATACATCATTATTACAGGTATATCTAACAGCATATATGCAGACAGGTTACGTACATTGTTCAAAACCCATATTTTCTGTTCAATATCGTTGTTTTCTCTAAGTAAAATGAACTCTAAAATATGTGATACCTTTTATAAACTCAAATTACGAATAATTTTAGTTAGTAAAAGTCATCCAAAGCCAATAAAAACCATTAACAGTTTTTGTCCCTAAAGATAATAAGTGTTCTATTAATATTTGGGACAGTACAAGGTAAATGTTTTCTGTTTTCTTTTAAATATTAGAAGGATATCCAAATCTCTGAAGATTTCTCTTTTAAAGACGGTGGTGACTTAATTCCTGAATTTTTTTCATCACTTCTCAGAATTTATTAGAGACAGACATAGTTTCCACTCTCTTCTCATCAGCAGCATGATGGTGAGCAGCAACATGAACAATCCACACCCCTAGCTGCAGTGCAGCAGACTGTAAACAGAGGAAGCTCTTGGCAGTGGCTGACCTGACCTGAGGAGCAAACTTATGAGTCACACAGCCTTTGTTGTTTTGAAGAATAAGTTTGTGCTCTCCATGAGAAGGATTCTCCCTGATCCTTTGCCTCAGGAGGAAAATTGAAACATGAGACTGTCGGAGCGTGAGAAGTGAGAGGGGACCTCGTGCAAATGGTTGTTATAAGAAGAAATGAAACCATGTGAAAGCAGTTGATTGCAACATTTTGTTCATCTAGAAATTGCTTTTTAGTGGTCAGTTTGACACCTCCATTCATTTTTTGAAACATAGAGATTTAAATTTTGTCTTGCATTCTATGTCTTGATCAATAGCTGCTTGGCTATTCTGTTTCATTCTCACTGAAAATTACAAGCTCAATAAATTATCTATAACACCACTAAAGTTTAGAAAGCAGAACAGAAGAGCTTTCTGATCCCTCCCAGCTTGCAGGAATTTTTTTCTTCCTGAGAATTTGATATCATGTTGGCCTGGGGGCCAGTAGCTCTGACAAAGCCAGAACAAGGAAAATGCTCAATCACCCAGACTAAGAAGTGGTGAAATTTTTTACGCTTTCCAGAATTTTACTGTAAAATAAAACCCATTTAGAGTAAGACAGCAAAAAGGAAGTGATCGTTCCAAGTCCCTTCCTCCCCCTACAGTCAGAGACTGTATCTCTATCTAGAGAGACAGGTCTTTACAGTATGTATCCTTCCCACAGGTTTCAGGGGTACAAGAGCTGTGTGATTTACCTTCTGTCAGCTCTTAGGATGGGAATGTAGTAGCAGGAGTGATTTTGTTTCTGTACAGACAGCAAATACAGCAAATACTTCCACAACAGTTAAAGGTTTCCCAGTACCCCAAAGCATGCATTTTGGCTGCTTCCCTCTATCACTGGATGATGTCAGAAAGGTTGTGTCATGGGTTAACAGATTTTTACCATACAACCTTTGAAGTCAATGTTAGCATTTCCATTTTTCTCTGTAAAAATGACAGATAGCAAATTTCTGGTAAAGTGTTTCATCCCCTCTGAGCTGAATTTTTAAAAAATAAAGGTGAAAGGTAAAAGAGTGAAAAGGTCAAAAGCCACCCCCCCATGTTTAGGAAACTAAGCCAGTCCCGGTTCCTAATGCTCAAGAGGGAAGATTGTAATAGAAATGAGTTACCCACATCCATCTATTGCTGCTCCCCACTGTCAGGGATGAAACAATGGAATAAAGGGGCAACAGGACTGCACTCAGTGTGACAACACTTAGGAGAGGCTTTGCATGAGAGTGAATTATGGTTTCACTAACAACTGATGTAAATTAGTGACATCACACAGCCCTAAACGGTGTCCATCAGGCTGCCTGCTTTCCTGCAGACACACCATCTGTTTCAGCCGAGGGTGCTAGAGGCTCGAGTCAAAGCCTATTGAAGTTACTGGAAAGATTCCCATAAATCTTTGCCTCTGTGACTCATCCGGAGCTTATACAATGCACAAAATGTCAGGCTCACAAACTGCGCTGTGCAAACACGGCAGCCAAAGCCTAAACAAAACACAGAGCAGCAGTCAGCTCTCTCACACCAATGTATGCCAGGATTTGGTCTGCTAAAACCATCGCAGCTGCAGCCCTGTATAGCAGGAGTACACAAGAGGAGGATAAAACTCGGAACTGCTGCCTTTTACTGAGAGGACTTTAGGAGACAAGAGGAGTCTCTTAGAGCCAGAGGAACCAGTTCTGCATCTTGAGTGATACTGCCATCAGTGGGGATGGTGTGCCTAAAAGGAAAAACATGGGTCACAGTGCCTGAGTAAATCAAACACCACAGGACAGGTGGGAGGGAAGAATCTCTGAAAGAGCAATAAGGCTAGGCAGAATTCAGTGGCAGAGAGTAAAATGGGAGGATGACACAAAAATAGTCAGCTGTATCTATAGATTTAACTTGTCTTCTCTAAGTAGAGATGACAGTGTTTTTCTTTCTCAAGATTATATAAAGGCACCCAGTCCCCTGCATGGAGCTTCCACTGAAGTCAGTGTGAGTCATTTGTGCAGGCTGCTGGGAAATACATTCCCAGGAGAGCTAATTATTGCATATATCATAACGAGCTTGCAGAAGAGGCTTTATAAACATCTGCCACTGTTTCATTATCTCCAGTTGAGGAAACAGAACAACTGTCAGCCTAAATGACATGGTTTGGTATTTTCCACAAATTCTGAAAATAAAGCAGTGAAGGGCAAGTCCTGATAACACATTCACTTTCCAAGTTACTTTCAGGTAAAATGTGTATTTTAAAAAGCATGCTAATTTTATCTCCAGTCCCCCATTGGAACAGGCAGTTGTTAGGACCTCTTCTCTCACTTTATGTACAAGAGACAACAAAAAGGCCCCCCAAGCCCTGATTTACTCTTGGACTTGCATAAAACAGAACACTCCACCAGTACTAATTGTTCAGCAGAACTCAATGAGGTGAGAAACATAAAATTTGAATGTATTAATCCAGCAAAACAGAAATGAGGTTTTATTAAGGACAATGCTTATGTGCTGCTCTCCATAGATCAAAAAGTCTATTGGCCTAAAATTTAAGGCCTAAAAATTTATGACTAGAACCTGTCCTGTCTGTGAAGACTTACCCATGTTTATAAACCTTTAAAGCATGAGTTGCCTGTGATTTAGTCAAGACCTTTAAGAGATCAAACTCTTTATTGATCAAGTACTGAACATGAGCCTTATGTACAGCAATGGGGATGTCTGTCCCAGCCTTAGCAACAGGAGAGGCTCTATGGCAATCCTGAGCATTTAGCTCATAGAATAGACACAAAGTTTGTTCTTACTTTCTCATTCCAGGAGGAAGAATGAGAGGCTACAGGCAGGAAAAAGGAAAAGGACTTCAGAAATCAGTGGGATGGAAAATGAGGGCAAAATCTCGAGCAGAACACCTAATCCTGAAACTAAAGTCTGGGATTTGCAGCAGAATATTTCTGGATTAGTGGTTCTTTATATGCCTCATACCAAAGAAATCGCTTCTCCCGAATGACTTTTCTTGGTGGGTGAGGAAGGCAGTTTCACACGACACTTTCTCCCTATGATTTGCAATATACTGAGGCTATAACATCTCTCACTAGGTACAGCCTACTGAAAAATAGAGTTGTGATAAAAGCTTTCCCTTATCTCTATTATCTTGTACCAGACAGTGAGGGTTGAATAAAAATAATAATTCATAATAAATATTTAGCAAAAGAAAGGGAATAGGGATTATTTTATTTTTCCCAGGCTGACAATGTTTCCCTTTGTTAATCAATTGTCCTGTGAAAGCCTTCCTTGTACACACTTTCCAGATAATCTGTCAGAGGAAGATGCAGCTACACACCTGTCCCCTGTACAGCTTGCCTTTTAGGCAGTGTAGCCTCACACAAGCAAAGTAGTCCTTATTCATCAGAGCAAGGCAGCAGAACAGATTGACTGGCTCAATAGCTATTTTAAAAAAATAATCAAGCTGATCTATGTAGCTGTTGTGAGCTTCAGCATCTGGACAGTTTTCTATCTTTTTAACACTTCATTGGCTTTTACACAGTAACAAGACAATTCATGAAAAAAAAAGCAGCACAGCTGAAACATGTTACATAAATAGAACAGAAAATAGACTCAGGGACTAAAATGGCTCCGGATGCTATCTTTTACTGATGGTTGCTTTGGACTGAGCCACATTACCTTGGAAAAATATGGAACTGAACAAAATATACTATGTGGTTTTTGTTTTGTACAAACACTCTCTGGACTCCTTTCCATATCCCTCTATTCTGACCATTTACCATATTCTAGTGAGAAGTTACTCCAAAGAAATTAACTGATATTAGCTGGAATAGGAAAAATGATATTTAAGTTCAAAAAAGCAGTAGCTGTATCTACCCCTAGGGCAACTCTAACACAAGAACTTATGTTGTCCTCTCAAACACTGTTCATGGGTGAGAATTCCACTCTACTTCCGTTTTGTCACAAACTGAGAATGCAGCAAATACAGAAAGGCATTTTCCCAGTTCCAGGAAGGTTGCTAGGTTAGAGCAGGTTTGGGCACAACTCAGATCTGGCTTTCTCCTTTAAATAACATTAGTAGGCCTAAAATGTTCTAAGTTCAAAAAATTCTGGAACAAAAGTATCATTCTGCACTGTGTAGCAGGTATCTGGGACCCTTTGTTATATTTTTTACCGCTTACCAATCCATGTGCCTCAAAATTACATGGGAAAACACTGGCATCAGACATTATCTGGCCAAGCTGGAAGAACTCCAAGTCCTATCAAATATATAGCACAGGCTGCACCTAGTATTTTACCAATGTATTTATAGAACTGGGATATAGAAAGATTTAACCAGGGGAAAAAACCACACTTTTATTATGGCTTGACCAATTCAGAAATTACAAAGTCTATACCCACACTGCTCAAAGGAAGGTCTGACATGTCCTGTTTAAGGGAAGATGCCTGAAGCCGAATTTCCCTTTTTGTCCCAGTTCTTCTAAATTTTTTTAAAAAAAATTTTCCCTGCAGTTTGCTTTCTCAGCAGAAGGAATGTAAAGACATTCTAGGACACTCAGCTGAGCTGGGCATGCCTGCGATGATGGATGATGGGACTAGTTGCCAAAAGCTTGTACGCAGTGCAGCACTCTTAGAGAAAACCCTGTGTGTGAGTGCCACGCTGTGAGGCACTGCCTGGACGAGGCTTTTTCAGGACAAAGCAGAGCATCGTGGGTCCCCGTGCCCAGAAAAAACCTAATTCTTGTTGGAAGGAATGCAGAGAAGAATGCTAGGGATATAAAACTAGCTTATAAGAGGAAACTAAACCAGCCAAGCTTGTCTGTGAGGGCATATGATAGCTTTTTGTAAAAGCACTGGAAAGGGACATGAAGAGGGGGAAAGAAAGGCTTAAGCAATGGCATAACGTTGGCACAAGAACACATGGCTGTGAACCAGCCACATGCAAACTTAGGCTGGAGTTCAGGGATTATGTCTACCCATCAATAAAGTGATGCCCTGGAGCAGACTTCCAGTCAGGAACAGTGACTGGAAAAGGCCTAATGAGTTTTAAGATGAAGCTTGATAAATCCTTAAAAGGATAATAGGACAAGGCTGTCTACAATGGCAGATAACTGGATTCAGTTTTAGAAGATTTCTCCAAATACTAAGCTCCCAGAAAATTGCTAAATGCTGTATCGAATTTGCTAAACTCTCTGCAATATTTAGCCTAGAAATGTATACTTAATTCAGTTCCTGGCTTAAAAATATTGCTATTTCAAAGTGTCATACATAAACCCCATTTTGCATAGAGAAGGAAACTTAATGGCACAATAGTGTTGAGACAGAATTATCTCTGATTTTCTCAATTTGTATCATTTCTTATTTCCAAATACTTAGATGATCCTATTATTGTAGTTAAACCTTCCATCATTATTTTGCAAGGTACTAGTAACTACGTTCATTATTTTGTGGCTATAATACAAAACACAAAGCAGTCAATTAATTCATTCATTAATAAAGCATGTTGTAATGCCCAGAAATACTCAGTGAGAAAGATCTTTTAAATCACCACACTCAGAATTTGGAACCTCTCCCTGAAACACTGGAGTGGAAAAACAGCTAGGCCAGCCACCTCAGAGTTATTCAAATCCTGGCTCAAGGACCGGTGATGGCTGTCCAGAAGAAGGAGATGTTTTCATATATTTTGGGGTTTTTTAACTATATTGCCATTCAATCGGCTCAGCTACATCAATAGCCTTACCATCCCTGCTTGATAAAGGAAGGTGGATGAAAACCTTGGGACATTTGAAAGCTGAAGGTGCTCTGAAGGTGGTACAACATTCATTACAACAGCTTCCTGATAAGCACAGTGGTCAGTCCTGAAAAGACACCACAATTCCTCTCCTAAGGAAGATTTTGGATTTTTTTTTTACCCTATTACTGGAGCGAACAATAGGAGGATAAACGTGAAAAATATGTTTTGCAAAGATTCAGTATCAGATGAGTCACAGATCTGAAACTTCTCCCACAGTCTATTCCAATGGCTCCCCTGTGGTCTGGCTGGCCAGTGGACTGGAACTCCACGCTCTACCCAGGCTGTGGGACATGTTGGTAACCCAGGACACTGATGGCCTGACACGGCAGCTGGTCCCAATGGGCTGCCAGGCAGATGGGCTGACTGACATGCAGGAGAGTGTGCTAGGAGAAAAATCCATATTCTGGGGGTTCTTGTGCATTTAGTGGAATTAACATTTTCCCAACAGGTTGCTTTGTTGGAACTTTGTTTCCATAGGGAGCTAGTTAATGAGAGGATCACTAACTAGTCCCAATATTACTGCTGGCAGTTGCTGGTACAGAACAGAACAAAGGTTTTTTTACAGGTCTGAGCTCCTCTCTGCTTGTTTCTCAGACTACCGAAGTTAAGGTTCATTCATAATGTCTTTGTTCAAGAAAACTAACAGCAATTTCTGCAATATATATTACTGATAGAAATGAACTAAATTCTACTTCAGTTCAGCTTTTCAGGAGATTTGTTGTGAAGCGCAGCACTGTCCAGGGACCCATGAACTAAAGATTGCATAGAGCCTAGATGCCTTAATGCAGAGTCATCTCAGTAGCATGATAGCTGCTGAGAGCTCTAAGACAGATTAATAAATGATAGCAGCTTCCTCAGAACAGCTGTTTCTCAGTCACCCACAAAGTCTGTTTAGGACAGTGCCATCCCCAGGGAGACTTCATCAGCATCTTTGGCCAGATTATGGCTCATCTCTGTTTGTTCTGCTGCTCTTTTATTGGTAATGGGAAGAAAAGGGTTCTGCTTGCAGAGATGGTTGTTAATCTTTTTTTGTGTTCTACTAACATTTTACTTTCTGAACTCTCTACTTCCTGATGTTACCATTCAAATTCACAACCACCACAGGTTCTGCAGGGAACGTGCAAAGTTACATTCCTTTGTAGTCAAGGAATCACAGCAGAAATTCTGCGGGTCCAAACCCCGCCCAGCTTCTCCCTGCTCCCAGCTCAGCCTGGCTGCCCCTGCCCCAGGCTTGCCGAGCTCCCAGCTGTGCAAAAGGCATTCTGTGTCCACACGCTACCACCTAGTGGTCCATACTGCTCCCGCACAGACTGCCGTGGGACAAATTCCCTTCGGCTTGCCGGGTTCTCAGGCCCCCAAACTTTATCTCCCGGTGTCTGGGTGAAGTCTGGAGAAATGGCATTGCTCGTGCTCCAGCCAGGCACGGCTCCTGCAGCACCTTCGGGCTGCTCCCTCCTTGCTGACAGCGGTGTTTCCCCAGACCGCTACGAACAGCAGCATTTCAACAGAGATGAACAGAGTCTCAGCATTGCTTTTTTCCCCAAATTGGCTGTCTGTCCCACGGAGAGCTCTGCCCAAACCACCAGCCCCTCCTGCAGCAGACAGGGCTAAATCTGTGTCCGAGCTTCTCGAAGGACTGCCTCAGCAGAACCTGCTGCTGTCTGGAGCTCAGCTCGCCCATCCCAGGGTTAAGTAGCCAGCTGGGCTGTCCATCTGCAAGACGGATCCAGCTTTTCAAAGTGACTCTGGTCCCTTTGGGCAAACTACAGCTGTGGCCACCGGCTTCCTAGGCAGACACCCCGTGCCTGCCCTCAGGAGCAGGACCCTTCAGCCACTGGCTACAAAACCAACACAACCCAGCTTGGGGAAAGGAAAGAAAGAAGGAAAAAGTAGACTCTAGGGAACACCTTCAGCTGAAGAAGGGCTCCTTAGACCTAACACAGCACCGTCAGAGAAGTTCTACCTCTACTCTTATTTTCCATGCACTAGAAGGTGTGGAAAACATATTAAGTTAAAGACACAGCAATACTTTAACCATTACACATTTGTGAAGATTTGAAAATGCTGTGTTTTACTCTGATGCTATGCTGGCCCTGAGAAACCAGACAACAGCTAGTGCTTTAAAACACTCCCTAAAGTACAGAGATGAAGAACATCCCACAAAAAACAAGTGTTGCAATAGGACAAAATATTAGATCAGATTCTGCTCCCTGATTTATCAGTGTGAATATGCCATTGCAGAGCACTCATATTTGATGCTGAGATGAGGCATGCGAGTACTGACCTTAAATATTTCCTCTCTGACTAAAATTCACCCTCTTTGCTTTCTGTTTGCTAGTTAGCAGATTTTAGAGTTGAAAGTACAAAAGAAATGTTAATTATCCCACCAGCAATTATCCCCCATGTGGTGAAAACCTGTAATAGCACAGAACACTAACCTCAACATTCTTTGGAAGGAAAGTAGACAATTCTTTACAAAAGCTCTTGATATTTTGTTTCAGCTGATTTTGCAACTCTGCAGTTTTTCATCAACCAACGATCACAGCCCACTTGTTGGGGACTGTAGTGAAGTATGGGTGATTATTGTTTGTTGTATGATACAGTTCTTCATGTCATGTCTATCTAAAACTTCCCGTTGTCTCTACCATGTATTTCTTGTCCCTGCTTCAAAAACTTTCCCAGGCTAGTTCTATCCTAGCAAAAGGCTGATTTTCTAGTTTTCTTCCTGTACTTTCACACTGCCTCCCATGTTACCTCAGAAAAACCTTCCTCTTGCAAGTCACTAAACCCACCACTGGTGCACTCTAAAACTGTGCCGTGCCCCAGCGCGTCCTGGCAACTCCAACTCAATAACAGAGGTAAGCACTGAAGGCAATGGACACAATTTTTACCTGGTTTCTGTTCATCTGGCACAGCTCCTGCCTGCTGTTTGGGCTCAACCACCTATCACACATCTTGTTTAAACCTGCAACCCTCCATGGATGGTGCTGTTATTTTTCTGATGTATTTACATCACATACATATACACATGGGCTGGAACTTAAATCAAACCACATCAGACAAAGCTCCTCATTGCCTTAAGTTTGATAACCTTTTTCTATGCAGCAAAGGTATGCTGACAAAGCCTTTTCCCAATCATTAGTTTAGAGAAGGGCTGTGAAGAGTTCAATTTCTTTAAAATGCACAAAATTTCCCATCGCCTGCTCCCCCATCTTCCGTAATCTGGACTTAGCCCCACAGCCTGTGTGAGAGTGTGTTCATTCAGGAGTCTCCTGTGTCTAAGTGAGGAGCAGACAGACTTACTGAGCAGGCAGCAGAGCTATGGCTCATGACTGTCACTGCCAGTGGAGCAGACATCGTGGGCAGATCTATGCACCTCCTCACATTAGACCAAGGCTGCATCTGCCCTGGTTCTGACAAATGGCAATTCTGTAACCCTTCTCATACTCACAGTCTAAAGTTGATCCTGGCAACAAACCCATGGGGTGAGAAGCTATTATTTTCTCAATTTTAGAGCAAAATAAACAAGCAAGTCACACTGTCTGTCAGAAAACTACCGACAAAATGTTTGAATGAGAGCTTTGGGTTCAAGCTTTGAACATGGGATGCTCAGCACTCTCGTCCACATTTGACTTGCATAAGAACTAAGACACATAATATTTCTGAAACTGCCAATTATTTTTTCTCAGGCCTGCAAAAGTTTTACCAGGCACAGCTTGCAATTCTGCACAACATTCAAGCAGAAAATGCACCCAACAGGAGACCGCAGAGCAAAGCAGAGGAATCAGACAAATCCTTATCCAACCCCAAACAAATGCTACAAAACTTTAACCCACGTGATGACCCCCTGACCTCTCACTCTAACAGGCACTAACCACCAGACCTTTCCCCTCCCTAACAACTTCTGCTCAGTAGGTGCAAAATACTCTTAAATTCAAACCCGCTACTTTTAATCCGTAATTGAAGTACCTTACTTGTACTTCACACCTGTGCCTTAAAACTGTTTCCCCAGACCTGTTTGCTCTAATAAATCACAGCTTCCCACAAATCCGAGTTCTTTCAAATAACAGGGATTGCCAGTGATTTAATCTCTGTATCAGATCAGTCTGCTCATTGAGCTTCTCAGCCAAAAGCAGCATCAAAGACCGCTTGCTGGAGCTGCACAAAACCACGCAGCGTTCAGCAAGATTATGAAGGGAGGATGGGTTTGGGGCAAGCTTCCTGATGTTGGCTGGAAAGAGAGAGAGATGGTGGTTGCTGGGTGGGTGAAAACCAGCACCTGTGTAAGACTGCTGGTGTACTGATACTTCCTAAGAATGTAGAAAAGGTTTTTTTACAGCAGTCGAAGTGCTGGCAGCAAGTCTGGGTGCAGTGCTGATGTGGCCCCTGGGTGGCCCCACAAGGAATGGCAGAGGGTGGGCTTTAACAGATGCCTCTCAGGAGAAGTGAGGGAACACAGTAGCAGCATTGGGAGGTTTAATACTTGATGCTGCAGATATTTTGTTACTAGTGCTAATGGAACTGATTAAACCATTTGTGTTTCCTGCATAAAGGAACACAGAAGATATATTTTAAGGCTTGGGTTTTTAAAAATAAAATTATGCTTGAACTATACTAAATAAAGGTTTTAAATTTACCTGACTAGTTAAATGGATCTCAACTTCACATATGGTTCATAAGAGACCCTGGATAAAGCAGGACTGCATCTACTGGGATTTCTCATATACGATTGTTGATGCAAGGCCTCTCATTTCTTCTGCTTTTATGTGCATAACCTGCCTAAAACATTTACTTCAAGATAGAGGTTAATGTCTCAAGTTTTCTGTGCGTAGCCTAAAGCTCTGGTAAAAGATAAGGGTCTTTTCATAAAAGAGAATGAGATCCAGCTGTGAAGTTTCAAATTTCAGCCCCTCTTCAAACATGGAATTTTGACTGGAGTTCACAGTTCCTACATTGCTCTTCCCTGTTTGGATGCTGTAAATTAGCTGGTCTGTTCTTTGGGACAGCTCTTTTTTGTTCTCAGCAGCTCTGCTATTAAATGCCAATTAATTTGGACTTCCAAGCAGTGACCTTGCCTTTCACTCAGGTCTTGAAGAGTAAAGGATTGTCATACAATGAAGTAAAGTAATTGAAATACATTGCTAATAGGTGACGTCTATTTTTGTTGGGAGACAGGTCCAGTGAGAAAGGCACAGACTTCTCATCAGCTTCCTGTGCTTGCAAGAAATATGTATTTTAGAGAGGAACGGGATGAATTTCAATTTTACTATTCTTCAGTTTTACCACATTTCGACAAATATTCATCCCTGAGATCTTGCAGGCCTCAAGAAAAGAAAATACCAAGTACTGCTCTCAGCTTTAGTAACTACCAGCAATACATAATAACTCTGAATAATCAAGGCTGAGATTTGTTCTTTAGCTTTAAATTAGGCTTTGTTATGCTAAGAGACCAAGACAAGGAATCTACACTGTTAGCCAAGAACCTCCACAACTCCTCCATCATGCTGTGCTAGCCAACAGAAAATTAGTTACCCAATATCTTATTTGCAGTGTACAGGCAAGTAAAAAAAAAAAAAAAGGAATATTTTGTTTACAAAAAATGGGCAAATGACACTAAAGCCTTAACAAATGTTTGTTTGCATAAACCATATTCAAAGCAAACACGACATTCTTTTACTTGTTTAAGACACTGCACTCTCCAATAACCTCAGAACAACTAATACATGAAGTTTTAAGCAAATATTAGAAAAAACGTGTTGCAAATACTA
The DNA here is from genome assembly GCA_026261815.1 of Monarcha castaneiventris obscurior. Classification (NCBI taxonomy): domain Eukaryota; kingdom Metazoa; phylum Chordata; class Aves; order Passeriformes; family Monarchidae; genus Monarcha; species Monarcha castaneiventris. Next base: position 7,652,846 of record JAMPIT010000472.1, read on the forward strand.
AGCAGTACTTTCCTTGCCAAGTTGTTCTAAATACTGCATTCAAATAGTTCATGCTTTTAAATCAGAGCAGACTAAAGAAAAAATGACAAAACCCCACGCCAAACCCAAACCCCAACTCACAACCCAAACAAAAATCCCATGCACACTTAGGAGTGAACCGGTTTTAAATGCATTACTGAATTCTACACATTGGACTACTCCTAATCAAGATACTGATTGATCACCTGCATTAGAAAATAATTTCAAATTGTAAATACCCTCTTGAGAGCTGCAAATTACTAATAGATTATTTGAAAAGAAGCTGACATTCAATTTCCTGAGTCTGTGAGTCAGTACAACAAGTTAATTTTTTGTCTTCAGTAAGAACCTGAGCACCGTGAGCATTTGAATAACCCCCAGAGAAGGGATCAACATGATTGTAATCAGATTATTTTTGATCTTCTGCCACTAGATGGTGTCCAGTTACCTGAGCTGAAACCACAGCTGCATTAATCAAAACCCAGCCTTCAGACTTGCTGAATTCTGGCTCTTACAGCTTTTACTGATGTTTTGAGTAAGCTATTTTCAAGGGAGATTTGGCTTTTCAAGTCTTACTTTTGATCTCTGTATGGTCTTTTAAATGGGAAAAGATGAAGTCTTTGATGAGGATTCTTGCATAAACAGAAGCAACGAATTGCAGAGCACCTTAACTGCAACCAAGGAAATGTGATCCAGGCTTGAAGCAATGCAAAATATATTTTCTAAAATTATATATAATAAAAATATATTTAGAAAATACATTTTCTAAAAGGGGAGAGAAAATATATTTTCTCTAAGGGGCAGAACAAAAAGGAGAGTAATGCAAAGTCCAGAAGGCAAAAACCAGCACCACTGTCCAATTTAGCAAGCACCAAAGGATCATAAAAGTCAGTCTGAAGAAAAATGAAGCCCTTCCCTGTGCGTTGTGCAGCTTGGCATTGCAGTATTTACCTCTCATTTGAGAGCTACTGCAGAGCCATGCAGTTGAGAGGAAAGCTGCAAGGAAAAGAAAGGGTATGAGAGCGCTGAAGAAATGTGGGGTCCAGGCTTGAACGCGTAGTGGCAAAGAGCATTTTATCTCTTTTACCCGTATAATTAAACACAAGGACAAACGGAAAACTGCAATGCCTCGCTCTGTTCCCAGATCTGCCAATAAATGAGGCACCAGGGGGCCTCAGTCATTCACTAGCAAGAAAACCACAGCGCATTAACTCTTTACTTGCTGAATTAATGCACTTCAAAGACTCCGTTTAAGCAAGAGAGGCAAAAGAATAAGAGAGAAGCAATAAAAAAGGAGCATTAAAATTCAGCTATGTAGAAAAGTACAGTAAAAGCACTAGAACGTGCAACTCGACCTCAGCTGTACTGTTTGCATGGCAAGCCTCAAAGTATGGTTTCATGGTGGAAAAATAACAAATTCCCATTACTACTGTCAAAATGGGGGATGGAACGATTTAAAACTGAATTTTTAAAAAGTGCGTTTGAGACCCTCTGAGCAGCTCTGGTGTTGAGAGGTGTTTAGAGCTATCTATGCTGTGTGTGAAGGAAGTCAAGTCAGTGATGAAACTCATGAGTTAATGTTTAGCTGTAATTTAAGAGAGCCCCCTTTGAGCTTTTCCTCAACGATACTGCACGGACAAGCACAATGCAGACTCTTATTCTGTAAGAGTATTACAAATCAGTGCACCCACCACAAGTTGTTTTCACTGATGTCAGTCAGGTTGCATGTAGTCTCTCCTACACATCTGGAGCTTGTAACTTAGCACACTTGAAACCATTCAACAGCTGCAACCATTGCAACAGCAATAAGATTAATTCAAAGTAACATTTTACACAGAATAACTTCAATTTTACTTTCTTTTTCTTCTCTAAAACACTAGAATTACAGCCATTTGAGCTCTGTAAGGAGACTACACTGCAAAGTATTAGGGTTGTGGGATCCAATTACAAGCATCCTAAAAAAATCCCAAACCTTCTCTGATGTCCAATCTATTTTCCTTTTGAGGCAGCTGCAGCTGGATGCATCTTGGGAGTTCAAGGCAGCACACTGATCCAAGATACAAAGAATAAAACATTGTTCTCTTGCACAACTCTGGGAAGCTTCTCAAATCACGAAAACAAACAGAGAAAACGGTATTTGAAGGCTCTCCCTTTGAAATTAGTAACTTGCTTAACCACCTGAAATGCTGAACCAGAAATTACTATAATTTAAGTGATACTGGGCAGTTTTGCATTAAGAAAATTATACCCGAGCCATGCACAATATTAAGGTTAACCTGAGGATGATAAACTGCAGTTAGATGGCTGTTTAGCTGATTCCACTAATACAGTACTTAAAGTTTAAAACATTATTTGTGTTTTGCAACTTGATGGTATACATTGTCAGTAAGGAATACATTCTGAGACTTGCCTGAAGGTATACTGCACTCAGAAGTATTTTGCTGTTGAATGTTTTGGCATCTCATGATTGGACTGTCTTTTAAACATTCCATGAGACCAACGGCAACCCAGAGTAGAACAAATGCAGAATCCGAAATATAAGAGAGATACAGAATATCAGAGATCTCATATTCAGCATAGCTTTCTGTGATAACAGCAGTAGTTCTTCATTTTCCAAACCCATTATTATATTTCAGAATGCTATATTCAAATTATTATTTTGTTCATATTATGCCTTGTTAGTAATTGAAAGGACAGAGTCTTTAATTTCAACATGTTTCATAAAGCTCCCTTTCCCATGACAACATTAATCCTGACTTCACTTCAACATAATATCAGTCATTTGGATGAAGGTCCTTCTTGTCCTACTGATCTGTTCAGAAAACACTTAGCCCCATGCAGCATTTGCAGGACATATAAGTTTCCAGCAAATTCTCAGGGCTGTGCTCTTGAACTTCACGATTCAAGACTGCAGCCTGCCAGGTGAGCTGCTGACCTGATATCTATGTTAATAGCCTTGCTTTTAACCACCTAAATTTTGGAAAATTTTCACATCCCACTACTGAGCCTGAAGCTGCTGGTGTCACTTTAGGCCAAATATTTATAAGTAGACAGTAATTTGGCACAGAATGTCTCCTGACACTGAACAACACTGGCAGCCATCACTGCTCAGTGAATCACATGAGAGGAATGATGAGCAGATCCAGAAGGGGTTTTACTCATCATAGATGTGGCACTAAGAGCCTCACATCCCCTCCTGCACAGTCAGTCACTACAAATCTCACCTGGTCCATACTCAGGTCAACAGTTTGACCCTGTCTGGGGCCCAGCAGAACTTCAGAGGAAACATTTCTTTTCGTGTCTCACACCACCTTTCCCAGTGAAGCTCCCTCTAAGTATTCCTGCCTTCCTGTATCCAAAAGCCTTTCAGGTGCACTTTGACAGTAGGAAGACTTCTGTATTCATACCAGTCCTTCTAAAGTTGCAGTTTGGTGGATTAATTCCCCTCATCCATGCAGTATGAATACAGCTCTCATTTTCCAGGGCTTCTCTCAGTCCCAGAGCTTTCAGGGGAGAGGGGCTGTAGTTCTAAGAATTCATTAGCGCTAAGAAATCGAACCAGGACCAGCAAATGTACAAATAGCTATTTTGTGTGTTGGAATAGGGGTCCTACAGGACAGAAATGCCATGAAGAATAACATACTTTCAAAATGACCAGGAAAAGAATAGGCACCAACTATCCCAGCTTCCGACACATATACTCCCTAAAGGCAAGCTTAGTCTTTTACTACCTAAAGAAAGGGCCTCGAAGCAAACCCTTTGCATAGGTGAACAGGGAAATGACGAGAAGCAATGATCACTAGCTGCATTAAAGGATATTCCCACTGGACTTGGACTTCAACACTAAAGTGTTTCAGTGCTGAGATATTGTCCAGAGAGGCTGTTGTATCTCCATCTTTGGGAATTTTATAAGCTGATTGGACAAGGTCCTGAGAAATCTGCTCTTACATGGAAGTTGTACCAGCTTTGAGGTGAGGACTTGACATGCTCCAGAGCTTCCTTACAATCCCAGTTTCTCTGTGAACTTTCTAAGAGGGCATATAGTTAACATAAACTTGAGAAATAGTATCATGTGTGTTGGTAATTTTATTTGCCTTTTGGAGCCAAGGTTATTGAGGGTCATGTATATAAAAGCTGTGGTTCTAGAAGAAAAAATTATTCTGATAAAAATCGGTGAAAGAAACTCTTACTGTGTGTTTCTTAACTGTTGCACATTTGTTGCTTATTAAAACAATGTCTGAAGGAATTTTTTTATATAAGAACATGCTCATTCTCCTTTTGTGATTCTGCATTAAAAAGTCAAGCGCAAAATGAAAGAAATAAAAACAGCGTAACTGCAGGAACATAAATTTGTCACAGCACCAGAGATGGAAAATGAAGCTAAATTTTCTTTCTCCACTAGTAATAAAATACAACTTCAGAACAAACGTACGGTTTGCAGAGGTTTCCAGACCCTAATGTCATTTCTCACAGGCAGTCAATCTAGCAGACAAACTATGAAACAGACAGACAAATATGAGCAGTGCTAACTTATCCTTGAAAAGTTCGGATTCCAAGGAACACCCAGTGAGGACTGAGCTTTCACAGGGAGCACATAATCCCACAAGAGAAACAAGTTCCTCCTTTCTGTCTTAATGGGTAACATTAAAAACATCTTTACTGGCAAAGTCCAGGCTCTCATGTCCATAAAATTAATCAGTAAAACCTAGCAGAGAGACGGGTGTCACAGCCAGCCAGGGTAAAGCACATGCAGACCACAGACATCTGTCATTACTGAAAGTTTTCCTGCCGTGACAAAGCACAGACACGTCTGGAGAAGATACATCATAACAAAGGTTTTTGGCCCAGAACCAAATACACTTTATTTAATAGATACAAGAGGCCATATCAGACGTCATACTCTGACTTATCAGTTGGGTGTAACAGTACAAAATCCAGCAGACATGCCAGGATTTAGGCTGAAACACCTACAAATTGGTTCTGCATTGGTTCTTCAGGTTAAGGTCAGATAAAAATGCCAGTCTGGCCTGTCAGCACAGAAATCTAGTAACAAGCCATGTAAGTACAGAAATTGATTGCAGTACATCAGCCTTTCACTGTTTTGAAGAAATCAGTGCCATGGTTGTGCACTGTCACTTGGGAAGCAAAAGCCTAGAAGGATACTCTGCCTAGAAGAGGATGAAATGTGTGGTTTGACATACCCCAAATGTGGACATTTGAAATTACAACAGACCACTAAAGATAAATGATTAATTAGAGTGCAATCACTTAAAAATACATGAGATACATCTCCTCAAATGTTAATCACTAATAAGACAGCCTGTAATACAATGCAAGGGGAAAAATCTGATGTTTAAAAATGCATCAACAGGGACCTCTGGATTCAAGCTTCTGGATAGGTTTAGCAGCTTGTTGTGTTTTGTTGCTGTTTAGTATTAAAGGAGATCCCTGTAACATACTTGTTGTACGCAGTTAACGTGCACAGAAAGCCATAGCTAGAGGATCTAGTCCTGGAAAAGGTGGTGCAGGTGGGTATTAGTTGGGAGTACCAACTTGAGGGAGCAGCTGCACCATGAAATGCCAGCAGTGGCTCACTGGGGTATCTGGGGCTATGTCAGAAATGAGGGAAGTTATGCTCGGCAGCATGCTCTCCCTCTGCTTGGAAGCTGGATGGACTATTACCGTCTTCTGGCTTATCTGGTTAGGTGTCTTATCCACATAAAGCAGGGAAGAGACATGGGAGAAACAAAACCTCCTGCTCTTGGGTTTTGCCCTCAAACAGAACAGGATCTGGAATCAACAGTGCCTGAAGTGCCTGGGGTAGGATGGTTCTAGTGGGAAAGGAAGAGACTGGAAACATTTCTGAAATCCAATGTAACAGAGTTATTCTGCATCTTAGTCTCTCTCACCCAGCAGCACACTGCTGAACTGACTGAAGACCTCCAATACACAGTACAACCATCATCTTGCTAATTGCTTCCCTCACCTCCCAAACTTCACACGCTTCTTCATCCACTGCTATAAAACCTTCAGTTGCCTTCCACAACATTTTCCCTTTCACTATAAACCTGGGAAGCTCCTGGGAAGATTCCCCCAATGTTGCTGTGCAAGTGACTGGGTGAGATCCAGAGGCACCACGTGCCATGGCCCACTAACATCTGCACAGCAGACCATTTTCCTCATGTCGAAGACCCTGCACTATAGAGCTCCTCTGCGTGCTTCCTGTGTGTTTCAGACACTCCTCAAGTAGGAAACACTGCCTGCTTGGAGCGAGCAACACCACCACAAACCAAATGAATTCTGGTGAATACTGAAAACTAAGAAGCCAAAAGCTGAAATACAGCGTCTTGGTTATCTGTAGGAATGGCAGTTTGTCCCCATTCATCAGCTCCAGAATCCTTCTGGACAAAAACCCCATTAAGTTACTGCAGTCCCATCTGCTTTGCCACAAAGCAGCAGGGAGGGTCATTCACTGCATTCCACTGCCAGCCGCGCCTTTTGTTTGTCAAGCAAAGCTCCAGACTCATCAATATGTACATTTGTAGGATGCAATATACCGACCTTTCACCTGTTTTACTGCCGTGCTGTCCTAAACTTATTCATAAGATAAAGGACAGACCTCAGTTAGAGTAGAATTTAAACAAGAAAGTGATTCAATCAGTTCATGAACTGATTCATGATCCTGCCAGATCCCCAGCCAGCGACTGAGGTTCTGGAGGTGATATTTCATTCTTACAGACAGGCTAAGCAGGGGGCTTCTCATAACTGTATTCCCTACAGCCACACGTGTTTCACATCCTGGTTTGGTTTTTTTTTTTTCCCTTCCCCAGCAAATTCTCCAAGGAATACATTGTGAAATACTACACAAAAAAACCCTGTTTGCATTTAACCATAGGTTAAACTGATGCATTGTGACACTGCCACGGAGGGGCCATTATCCTCTAGTAATCATCTGTCATTCTTAATCATATGCCGGTAGGTTAAAAATCTAATATGTTGTGACAAAACTGTGCAAGTGGATAACTGCAGAATAAGCAGTTTGCCAACCTGGAACAACACACTGGCCAGGATGCTGAGCTTCAGAAAGCCACATTGGATTTTCCACTGTAAGGGAGGTTATTTGCAAGTTTAAAAGCAAGTTGGAGTTTTTAAACACCCTTCAGATGGAAAGGTAGCCAAACCATCCCATTAAATCATGAGGATGCCAGTACAACTGTCAGTAGTTTCACTTTTTTGCTACTTACTACAACATTGGTAAACATCATTAGTAACCTCACCATTAAGTATTTTTGTGTGTGCTGGAAGATCTGAATGCAAGCATTTAAGAAAAGATTTAACTTACCTCTGGAATAGCTCTAAGAAGTATTCTGTCTTTTGTTTAAACACTGAAGCAATTGTTCTTCTTTCCTGGAAAATCTGGGAATCTACAGATTTTTGTAGCAAAAAACCCCATGAACTGCAGTTACACAGAATCTTTTCTTCAACCAGAGACTGATATGACTACCAGTCCCAGCCTATTATAACAATAAAAAATTAATAGTAATAATTAAATAAAACACATCAAAATTTCCATTATCTCTTTAACTTTAAACATAATGTAAAAGTGTATCTGAAATTTACTTGCTCCTGAGGCAAGGCTAGAACAGTCAAACAAGCAACAGGCAGAAAAAGGACAGAGTAGATGAATTAGACCCAGTTCAGCAGGAGAAAACCCTGTCTTACAGAAAGATACCATTAACTCTCTCTGATTAGAAGAAGAAAACCAAAAATTCACATTTTCAGCATTCAAAATACTTGTGAACTTTGAACTGAAAAAACAGGATAGACACAGGAAGAATATCCTCAAATGGCTAATGCTAAATCTCATCAAAGATTGAGACTCCTGGACTGACTGTGATTAAAATAAGGAACTCAACACCACTGATCATTTTAAAAGGCCAAAGATCTAGCAAGATTTAATGACAAAGCAAACATATATAGGAACAAAGAACTCTGGAGTGCCAGCACCAAGAGACCACCCAAGCACTAGCAGTTTAGCTGGCTGTTCAAGGCCAGCCAGTTAACACAAGGCATGAAGAAAACTTGAAGGAACTTCAGCAGAGGCTCATCCTCAAACAGATCTGTTGGGGGTTCTCAGTGAAGGCAACCCTTTTTCTCTGCTGTTACAGGCTGATTTAAAGCTGGGGCTCTCACCCTGGTCCTTGCCTGAGCTGTGCCACAGCCAGGCATCCCATTGATTCAGGTCCTGGCCAACTTCCCAGTGTGGCCTGCCTCACCACTGTGCACTTGGCTGGCAATCACTGATCCTGGTCACCATGGCCAAACCTGGTTAGGATCTTTGATCCTCACTCAGTTTCCCAGCTTAACTTCAGACCTACTCTTTTCACTACAGACTTGTTTGGTGGTCTGGTCCCTGGGCTGAACCCAGTTACCTCACTTGCACTGTCTGTCTCACTTGGGGTACAGTGGGACTGGTCCATTGCTGGAAAAGCCACAGCTTCTGCTGGCCTCCCTTCCCTGAGGGAACAGCTTTGCCCTTGCTGTACATTGGCACTGAGCTACAACAGTTGAAGTTAACAACAAGCATTAGCAGAGAAACAAAACATGATGCTAGAGCATTTTAAAAGTTCATCATTTTAGGGACTGGAATGCTGAAGTTGTGCAAACTTTGAAGTGCAAACTGCCACATCTGCACCTCTGACATGGATTTGCTGAAGCTTCCCCTCGTTTAGTGCTACCTACTCCTGGATATGATACCTGAGTTACTCAGTCTAAAAACTCAGTCCACAGTAATATTGTTTCTCTCTTTCTGTTACAGACTACTCAGAAGTTTACACATCAACACTAGAAGATCTGCTGAGGTGTATTTTCCTTGACATCTTTGTCATTGCTCATTGATTTGCATACAATTAGCTAACTAGTGTTTAGTAAATTAATAACCATCATAATGCACAAAGAGGAACATTGTGTTGATTCAAACTTAAAAAAACGTAGGTCAGTGCATACAGTCCAGTTCCACATGCAGTCCCCAGCATAGATCACCCTCAATGTCCTGCTGTAACTCTAAATGCCACCCTTTAGATCCCAGTAGTTCCCTCCTTGCAAAGCACCCTGCCACCCAGAAACCCAGTACCAGGGCATTTTTGAGCATAAGGATAAATTCTACCCCTTTTAAATCTTGTCCTTGTCCTATATTTTCACTAAGGTAGAAGTCTGAATTATGGGATAACTGAATTATGCTTACTTGACAAAGGTAAACAAGAATTTACAACCAGCAAAATGATTGCATCAAAACAGAGAAAGCTCTGTGTTCTTCAAGCACTCCCATGTATTTGTTTTGAAGGATCCTACTGTTTCCAGAATACAAAAGGCCCAAGAGCAGTTTTTCCCCTATGATTCTGCATCTTTGAAGAGAAGTACCATCACTAGACATAAGAGTGAGCTAAAACCCAGAACTCAATAGGAAAACATATTTGAGACACCACATATCACTTCCTTCTGCAGGCAGGACATTCTTTTTTATAGAAAATAAAAACCAACCATTTTTATTGACTGTACTGTAGATACCTGTACAGAGTGTAAACTTTAATATTTCACCAGATATGTGAATACTTCTGGAGAAAGAATTATCAAGCACCTTCATTTCAACAAATTTTTGATATTTACAGTAAGACATACCTGATTAAGTGTATGAATAGAATGAATTAAAAGTTATAAAAAGTTATACAAAAAGATCTTTAAAATGTTTATATGTTTTGTTATTTTATGATAAATATACAATTAAAGAGGAGGATGTCACACAGTTAAGACTTAGAACTGGCTCTGTTTAAAACTGTCACTGTTGTGTCTGAAAAGGGAGTGAGGAAATGGGGATGTAGCTTACTGCTCTGATCATGACACAGTGAAATGTGCTCTGGCAGGAGCCTCACAAGCCCTGTTTTCTCTGCCACAGGTTGGTTTGCAGGCAAGCTTCTTTCCCAACACACAGTGGGGAAACCAAACTTCACTCCCAGATTTGTACTGCTAATTTGACACATGAGTATGCATTTAGATTTTCCCTCTCCAAACTTACTGGTGATGATGAAAACATCAGCTTTGCTTTGATTTTCAGAACACCTTTTTGCTGTTACTGAACACTGGCACATAAATGGGGCATCACTATCTTTTTTTCTTTTAAGCACCAAACCAGAGGTGAGCTTTCTGAAAATCAGATTTTTAACTGCCATGGTTTCTTTTGGTCTACAAAATGGCATGGCATGTTTTGCTAAAGAAGAAAGGTTGCTAAGATAGAATTCAGAGACCACTTTGAGGCTTTTAGAATCAAAAATACTATTTTAAAACCTCTCAGGAAACAAATGTGACTCTCTATCTCTTTAAAACCATTTGTCTCCCAATGAATCAACATCCATTCTTTGATGAACTATCAGCAATTGTTCAAAATATCTAAATTTTGTTTAGTGGATTTTAGAGAACTACTCAGGAATCCACCTCAAACAGAAGAAAAACGAATCTCTTAATACCTAACAAAAGCTTCAAATACATCCACTAGGTAGTGTTGATTATCTATAACAAATCATGTGCTGTAGGAAAGGGTCACATGAGCCCGGGTGAGAATTATAATCCTTACAACACATGGATAAAGTACTTCTGTAATACAAAAGTCAAAAGCTGAGATTCAAGTTTTTGAAGTGAAAGGACTGGTAGTGAGAAGGAATGTGGTTGGGCATTAAATATGTGCTATTACTGGGTATTCTCCCTCATCTGTTCATCCTTGGGACCTCCTGATTTTTTCAGGGGGGCTAAGCACACCACTTCTGCAGATAACTGCAGAACTGCAGATAGCTGCATACTCCAAGGTACAGTTCAGTATCAGGATTTGAGTAGTTCCACTCTCTTTACTTTATTCTGTGTTTGTTACTTCAGTTTTGCCAAGAGACACATCCTTCGCTGGGGCAGATGCATCTAAGGCCTCCCCATTTACCTTTAAAAGCTAAGAGATAATATTACAAGGAATAACGTGAAGCTGGACCCAACCTGGGCAGCTCTGTCTTGCTTAACTGCTACAAAACAGCCTCTGCCTCTGTGTGTGTGTGTGTCTGCACATGTGTGTTCTGGCTTGCTGTCAGCAGCATGGAGCACTTATCTTTAGGGCCTGATTGTGTTGATAGGAGTGAATTGTTTAACAGCACATTTCCAAAAGGTGTCTGCTGCTCTAAAGCTTATTGTAATGCTCAGTTTCTTTCTATACAATCTACTCCAACCGTGTTGTCAGGGCAGCGGCAAGTACGGCCTCCTGGGGTAGCCAAGCAGAGGTGAGTACAGCCACCATTATTCACTGCACAGTAGTTATGTCCTGGAAAAAAACAGAGAAGCAAAGCCTTAGAGAAAAACAAATGCAAACCCACAATAAAAGCTGAAACAGACACATACAAGAGATGTTAAGATTTATGGCTACACTAGGGAAACAAGCCATAATGAGATTAGGAGTAAAAGAAAACTACGCTTTGGGGAGATAAGAGTCACCATATCCCTTGTGTCAACTTGACATTCACATCAAAGGAAGATCAAGATACCAGGACAGAGTGAAAGAGGCAACATGAATCAACTGGGCTGTTCCTGAAATGCCCTTCATAAACTGGCCACATGGTCACAGATATTAGAATGAAGAGACAGTGAGTGAGAAAACAGGGAAGTGCAATGTGGGGACAAAGTCCAAAATGCTACAGAACATCATCCTCAGATACCAACCATACAAAAACAGAGGAATGACCCATGAAAACAAACAAACAAACAAAAAAATCAGGCGGTTGGGGAAGTGTTAACATTAAAGAGTAAAATGAAAGAGAAGTCAGTGCCAAAAGCAGGGGTTCAGAGAGGAAAGGCATCCATCCAGAAAACCACTTGAAATAGGCATATGACAAGAAAGAAATGACACCAACGTTCTGAATATTATAGGTATAAGCATCTACTCAGAGCACACAATGTTGTTTAATTTTACACTGCCTACCGAAATGGATCTGTGAATCAACTAGTAATAACATAATTGATTTCTTAATTATGACATTTGTATGTATTTTTAAGCTCTGAGACAAAACTTCCACTAAATTGTTTTTTATTACATATATTAAGTAATTTGAAGAGAAACTATCCTAAGGGTTTTTTTTAGTCCTAAAGTAAAAATAGCACAACTCCTATAATTCCAGCCATGTTGTAATAAAAACCAGCAAATGCTTCTCCTGTGATTTGCTAAGAACAACACAACCAAATCCAAATTATATTTCAAGGGTATCAGCTTCCTCTTTTGCTCTTTTCAATAGCATATCTGAAAAAACTTAACATTCAGCAGAGCAGAAGGGCCAGCTCAGTCCAGCCACTCTACCATCTGCTGTTTTCTGAACATTCCATTTTGAAAAACACTGGATCTCATTAAGGACATCTGGAAGACCGTAGTATTTCTGTAGTTTAAACTTAATAAGTGAATAAGGCCCTAGCCATGAATATAGCATTCAGTTTAGAAGACAGTACATTAGCATTTTTGAGAGGTCAGATGCTCGTCTTAATCACACACGCGTCCTTTCACAAAGGACAAAAGAGGCCCCTTCTCCCCCTCCAATTCGGGTTTCATGTGGCAACTACAACTGCTTTTATGAAAAAGAAATTAGGCAGCTTTTAATTTCTTACTAAACAGAAATCTAAGCACTAACCAGTTCTTCACTACCTAAACCAGCTGGCAGCTTATTAATGGGAGGTGCTACTAAGTTCATTTGGACAGTAAGGTGTTACACGGTTGTAAAAACTTGAGAATCATCTGGATTACCTCCTGGGCACTGAGCAAAGGCTGTGGTGATTCCATAGAGTCGTGAGCGCTTGTGAGGCTGGAAGTTATCATTTTCTAACGAAATTGTGCGATCCACTGCTACAACAGCATCCCTGCCATATGCAGAAGAAAATATACAGAAGTGAGATGAAGGTGAAAGTACTGGGGAAAACAAAAAACACAACAAAAACCCCAAAAAAACCAACAAAAAAACCAACCAACCAGTCAAAAAAACAAAACAAAACCAAAAGCAGAGAAAATCTGATGTTGCTTCTTTTTTACAATTAGGAAGAGATACCAGAAGTAAAATCCTCCAAGATATCACCTTTCCTGGACAAACCTAGTATGTTATGACCTTCACTCTAGGCAGCTAAGAAATTTACCAGGGTGATACCTTAATGATTTTGAAGATACTTCCAATACAGGACAACGTCCGTGTACAGGAGGGATGCACACATTAGTAGTTTTAGCATATTTTTCACACTCTGCCCCTCTGACAAGTATAGTGGTACAGCTGACATTGCAGCTATTAAGCATAACAATTATGGACAATGATGTGTTTCAGGTGGAGCCTGATCTCCAGAAGGAATACAGCTAGTCATAAGCAATCCTTCCTTCCTAAGTATAAAAGGGCAGTCAAGTGACAGGCTTGTAGCACACTGTTCCCCAAGCCTGGTCTAGAATGGCACTTCCCAGCTGTTAGTTTCTAACTTGGAAATCCTCACACACAGTAATAGCTATTCCTGCTGCAATTGATACAGGCATTTGGGTAAGAGTTTGCAGATAAAGCCCATACAGCCACTTACATCAAGAAACAATACTTATTTTAAAATGCAGGGACTGTTTTTTTTTCCCAGAAGTTAAAGTAAACCTCAAAGTCTTGTTCGTATGGCAAGGTTTTAGAGAATTTGCAATAAAGATAGTGTCATCAAGATAGTGAACACTTTTTCCCCCTCATTTTTGATTGAACATTCATATAATATAGGGCACAGAAAGCCAAGGGTGATGAATGTCTGCCCTCTACAATACAGCAGCTGTAAGAGAAACAAGTTACTGCCCACTCCTTCCCCAAAAATGTTCAGTGTTAAAAGCATTTTCTTCAAGGACAAATCACTGTGCTAAAAAATGAAAACTCAGTTAACTGGCAGCACCAATAGGTCAACTCTACATATCCACTCCACCCTGCATCAGCTATTGCCAGGAAAGCAACAAAACAGGAATGTGTGAGAGGTCAGGCATGAGAAATGCAGAATATACTTCAGTTTCTACCAGGGAGAAAAAAAAAGAGTAAAATACTCCACAATTTCTTTAGCAGATAATGTACCTTCTCCAGTCTGTATAGTATAAATTCTTCCCATAGCTTGTAACACCAAAAGGATACTGAATCCCTTCAACAATCTTTCGTCGACCAAGCTGATTAGGGTTCATGCATTCCAGCCTCTTGGTACCTGGGTGTAGTGAAACAATTAAGCCTTTGAATCAGAACAAGAGAGCTCTCATCAGGGATGAAAGACAAGCACAAGTATGCAAGCATGAACAGGGTAGAAAGTCCTGGAAATCTTTCAGTGTGCTGTTTAATCAAAGCCTTCCTCCATGTCACATGTATGCATGTGCCAAAAATTGAATGGATAAGTACACTAGTGCTAATGCTACTCAGCACACCACTGAAGTTAAAGAAACACAGATGTCCCATACAACCGTAGCCAGTGCTCACAAGCTGGGGTTCCTGCTATGGATACCAGCATCCTCAGGTTGGTGTGGAAGCTGACAGAAGGCCTCCTCCATTCTGGAGGGACACTGCAGCCTTTAACAAGTTCCACCTCCTTTGGAGGGCATTTCTGCAAAGTTTGCTTGGTGAGCATGTCCCCGAAATGTTTGCTGGGTTGGGCCATGAAGGAAGAACACTGCAGGAAGAACATCCAACTCATAAATGCAGATAGGGTGCAAAAATGCCTAGCTGCAAAACTACTGCAGCCTGGGAACACTGCTAATGAATGTAAACACCTGTAGATTTCTCCTAAGTAATGGGTTTCAGAATTAGACAAAAAAGGAGAAGATGCAAATGTGAGAACAAGAAAGGAAGAGAGAGAAAGTAACTAGAGATAGCAGAAGGAGATACATTTGAAAGCTGGAGAAAGCGTTTTACAGTGAAAAAGAGAGCTTGACCATTTTAGTTTATCCAAAACTTGAAAGGTGACTTGAAGTGTAAAAGCACCTCCACAGGAAGACATCTCTGACAGTCTACAGGGTAAAAGAGAGCAAGATGCCAAAAAAGATAAAAATTAAATGAGAATTAAAAGCACACTTCCCCTCCACCCACTGGTAAGACACTGTCACAAAACTAACAATGGGTTTGTGGCAGAACTTTCATCTCTTTATCTTTTGGATGCATTGCTTTTTCAAGACTTGCTTCAGTCAAATATAAGCCAGACTTTGCCTCAGGCCTTAGAACAATAGAGCCAGGATGACATTCTGTAAGTCAGATTAGATAAATCTGTGGTTTTTGCCTAGTCTTAAACTAACAACTTCTAAAAAGCCTTAAGCACTACCAAAAAAAAAAAAAAAAAAATAGCCACATACAAGGCACACATAGATCTGTTGCATTCCTAGAAAGTTTTGTGATCAGAACTGAAATCCTTCAGCTTGCACACAGTCACATGTGAATAGCAATGAATAAATCATTAAAGCCAAAAGCTATGGCTGTGCATAATTTCAGGACTGGACATGCTTACACTGCTACTATTATGAAGAAACATTTTAGCCCCTCTTTACCTGCATCTACCCAGCACAGCATTGAGGAATAAGGATCAAATGTCAGTCCATTTGGTAACCCAAGATCATCTTTAACAAGAATTCTTCTGTTTGTGCCATCCATGTATGAAGTTTCAATTTTAGGAGCTTCTCTGTTCCAGTCAGTCCAGTACAAGTTTCTTAGGAAGAAGAAAAAAGCAAGAGTTAAGACAGGGACTGATCTCAAAAGATTGTTGTAATTAAGAAAAGGCTAAGAACACAAAAGTAACACACAGCCCCTAAATAATTTAAATAAATAAGAAGGGCCATATTGCACTTCCATATAGAAGTCAAAAAAGTGTAGTAAAAATGTAGCAAATATACTTCCATTAAAAACAAAAGGAGCTAGCACAGGCATGAGAAGAAACGCTTTCCCTGCATTGTTTAGCCTATGATCAAGATGCCAGCCAAAAGGACCTATATTGCAACAGTTCTGAGGGCCATTCAAAATGTACATCTACATTTTGAGTTCTGCATCTCACCTCCCATCATGTCTGCTCAGGCTAAAGCAAGAGCATTTGGCATACATTTGGGGTCCATTCAAAACAATATTTTTCTTTCCAGTGTACAAAATAAGCAACACACAATGGAATCAGAGTAGTTTATCCTCAGGGGAGATCCCCAGAGAGGGCCATTAACTCTCTGATGTCTTACTATTAATAGCCATTTTTTAGTGGTGAGGTTTTTTTTCCTTGGATGTACATTCTGTGCCTGGGAATTTGCATGGCCCCTCAATGGCACCCTGTTGTTTACTCCTTAACACACACACGATTTTCTGTAAGATGGAAGTCCCTCAGTGGGGTTCTGCATGGAGCACAGGTCTCTCCTCAGTCCGTTAAATAATCAAATAAATAAAATCAAGCTTTGCACGTATCTCTTGACAACACATCCATACCCTCTCACAGGATCCACGACAATTGCTCTGGGGTTCACCAAACCAGTGTCAAAAAGGATGCGACGCTGGCGCCCATCCAGCCTGGCCACTTCTATTCTATCCAGTTGAGAGTCAGTCCAGAAGATGTTGCGACCTAGGTGATCTACAGCTATCCCTTCAGGGCTTCCCAAGTCTGCAAGAGAACAGAGAAAAACATTACATTTATTCCCAGTACACTTTATCAACCTCCTAAGGATAACCTTTAACTAAGATAAGTTTTCTTCAGTGTTCTGGCTGTGGTTCAACAAAAGCTACTTTATATCACTTGGAAGAGGAACATGTATTTTACCTCAAAGTTTAAATACACGAAACTCTCATAAAGACATAGAATGCAAAGTTCCATACGGAACAAACTTGCCACACATAGAAACTCTACTTGAAGGGGTAGACAGAAAGAGCTGACAATAGAGAAATGAACACCAGATAGGATCAGAATCTTATTCTACCCTCCTTAGAAGGCCATAAAGCGGATTTTATAGCCCTTAATATTTCTCCTTCCTTAGTACTGGCATACATGGCACTCCTCTGAAAACTGAATTTATGCTAAGTATATCTGATGCAGCAATTACACAAAATCAAACCCTGAACACTAGGGACAATGACATTAACTAACTGATACAATCTAGATCTAGCTCTTTGTTTTTGCAGAGCAATTCTTTTTGGAACACATTTTATTCTGTATGCGCACAGTTTTTCTTGGACAGTTAGTTGTTCCAAAAGCAACAGGAAATGGCAGATAATGACCTTATTGCTTTAGCATTAGTAATTTCTAACTTGGATGCAGGATGCAGAAAAAAATTTATGAAGTTTAACTCAGCCACTATGAGAATCTGCTCTGTTTTTTTCAAGGTTCCATTGAAAAAGAGCAGGCAGGCCATGTGGAATGTAAGGAAGCCAAAGACAAGTAAAAAAAAAAAAATCAATTTCTGTTCAATTTCAGTTCCAAAAGAAAAAGAAAGTCGTACATGGTCAGTCCACAAAAGAGGCGAAGTGACCCTTTATTCCAGCCAGCTGTTGAAAAAAAGCACCTTTCAGATGCTGATCCGCACACCGATGGAATGTGGCCTGTCAGCCTTCTTTTAATTCTTAAGTTTATTCACTGACAGCCATTAAACAAACAGTATGTGACACAAGCAACCCTTCTGGAGAAAGGCATTTGGCCCAGAACTTTGGGTAGGGCTCTCTAGAATTTGCTACTGTGACGTTGCTGTGAATAAGAGTTGCACAATAGTGTAATCATCCTCTGCTCTCCCACTCAAGTGGATTACGTTTACCAGTTAATCTGCACACATGATATTTTAGATTTATATTAATTGCTGAAGAGGTGGAAAGGAACAAACAAGATGTATCTCATTGTTTCTGACTCACAGCTCATGCCCAGAGGGGAGGGGCAAGAAAGTAAATGTTAATCAGGCATTGCTTTACTCCTCCTGAGGGCTCCCGGGCCCACTTTGACTCAGTTATACTGACTTCACATTACCACCTTTATTTCTCTATGTGCCTCTGTAGAGCTAAACCTGTTGTCTGCAAGAAGCCACCTCACATATACTTCAGACCCTCAAGTGTTCCTGCTCCTCTTGCTGATGGCAGAGTCTGCTGAGGGTGGCCTCATTTGGAGGTGATGGTGGCAACAGTCCTCAGTGTCTGGGATCAGAAGATTACTGACTAAATGGTAATGGAGGCGCTCCCAGGCTCTTTTAGGAAACATAAGACAGTAGCAAGCAAAAGATTGGCTGTCACTGATTCCCAGGAGCCCCTGCTCCCTGACTATTTCCTTGTTTCAATTTCCTTATATCAACTATATGTTAGGAGATTTATAGAAGGCTAAAGCAAATGTCCCTTCTGTGTGGTTGATAATGAGCCAGAAAAATCCATCCCATGTGGAGGGAGGGGTAAGGGAATATTTAAAGGTTTCATTTATCACCTGTCTTTCCAGAGGCACAAATATGTTCCTGCTATATTGTCATCAGGCCCGATACAGTCACAGGCTCTGTCCCTGAGGGCAGGTTTGTACAGCCATGCACAGCTGATAGGACTTTAGGCAAGTACAACAGAGGAAAGCTTTACTTCCTAACCTGCAGCCACAGCTGCAGAGCTGAGAAAGCCTCCACAGCCTCTACAGCTGCAGGGATAAAGGAGAACTGGATGGGGCTCCATAACAAAACCGTGTTTCTGCAAAGCAGCACAACTTGGATCACAAGAGCTTTGAAAAAAACCCAACCAAAAATGCAGTACATTTCACAAAAATACACATGAACTGAAGAAAGCAGCTGGAGCTCACAGGAGGAAGAAGGCAAAGATCAAAACAAAACAAAAATTTCTCATGAGTCTTCTGATGGGGAGATGTTTTCCTATTTCATGAAATTTTAAAGTTTCAATTTTGGCCTGCCTAGCAGATATCCATTTGAATGCTGAATATTCAATATTATTTTGGTCTGAATCCTTATTGAAATGCCCATTAACATACAAAAAGTGAAGTGCAACATCTCTCCCAGTCTCTTAAGGAAAAGCATTCGCATCCTATGCAAACAACAGAACAACAGAATTCATGAGATATCTTCATATATACAATATTTTTTATAGCAGATAAAAGCCATGAGGTTTCCATGTGGCATTGAAGCATCTTGAATTACCTTAAATAATCAAAGTTAGCTGAAAGCCTTCACAAATAATTTTCCAATATTTTATACATTGCAAGAATTTTAATGCCTATCACACTATCATTAGACGGACATTTATATCCACATAAAGTTTTTAGCAATAGTATTTCCCCCATTTTTAAAAGTGCAGACTCTGAAAAAAATTCATTAATAGTGCAAAGCAAAAATCTTTTCCCTGCAGAGTTTCTAAGTTGCACAGGCACGTGCTTGCACTACAGGTTAGAGTCACATTCAGATTAAATATTTTGGGATGAAAAAAGAAGCCTTCCAAAATACCTCAGCCATCACGTGGTACAGAAATATGAAGCTCCATAACTGCTGGAATAGTAAGCTGTCCCTTTTTCCTTCCTAGGACAATGGTGGGATCTCAGTCACCCCCACCTATCTGATGTCCCTAAGAGCCTGAATGGAGTCTCCACAAACTGACTATTCCTAACCACAAAATCCAGGCAGTGATCCTCTACACACCCAAAGAAAACTAAACCAATTTATTACAGAGGTTCATAACTGCCTGATCATTTTTCTAAAATAATTTAGTGAGTCTTTGTAACAACAGATGCAAAGGATTCAAGGCAAAGGTGACCTCTTCCAGTATCTTGACTTCACAGGCGTTCTAGAATCCTGAGGACACAAGCATTTAAAATGTGCCTCCAGCTATTTTTGCTGTTGTTTTTTTTTTTTTATGACACCTCCCCCAACCATTCACTTTGTCCTCTAAACCTGTCCTTCCACTCAACCTTAGCCCTTTCCACTCAAAAAAAGGTTTTAATATCCAAGATGCATCACACTTAACCCTTCTAATGAAATTGAGCATGGACTGTAGCGAGCTGCAGTCTTGAAGGACAGAATGTAAGAACAAGATATAAACTGTGTAAGCACTAGCTCCACAACACACTCTAGTCTAATTCTCAAATCCTTGAACAACTACAAAGGGTAAAAACCAAACAAGATGGCTTTACTTTCCATGTTACAACTTGAGTGGAAGTCATGGAAAAGGCACAGCTGAAATGGATTTTAACAACTTTTCAGCTGTTTGATCCCCAAGCCAAGGAAGAGAGAGCACGAGCTCTCTTCAACCTCCATGCTCGCCAGTCCTTTCTCAGCAGAGCAGGCAGCTGACAGGCAGAGATCAGGAGAGAAAAAAATACTACATATCACAAAACTTCAGCTATCCAGCACCTACCTTGCTTCCCAGAACAAAAATCAAAGACACCATCCAATGGTATTCAATGTTAATATATAAACACAACTCTTAGTCAGCTCAGGCAACACCTACGAAGTACATAGTACTAAATTCAGGTCTAATACCATTCCTAGGGAGTAGCAAGAGAATGAATTTCGTGCTGTTACCTGTTTTGATTATGGTTGTTGGCTCCCCTCCATGCAGGCTGGCCCTGCTGATCGAAGGGCCACTGATGTCTGTCCAATAAACCATCTTGTCCACACAGTCATAAGCAACTCCAATAACAACTTTGTCCTGTTGGACAAAGCAAGTTAGATGAGCTTAGGATAAACAACAATTACTCAGCAGCAGCACTAACTTATGGTTTTAAGACTCAAGCCTGAAAAAGCAAAATTCTTGAGGAAAGGTGGGAAACGGGAAAGAGAGGCTGAGAAAATCATTGAGTGACAGTCATTGTCAAATGTCTTAGAAAAACACTTATAGTTAAAAGTCCCTTTTAACTAGCAGACATCATTCACCATTACTTCAAAGAAGCATTGGGGGTACGAGTACTGAACAGTTTGTCTGACTTCTATGGACTTCACCTGCATATCCACCTAAAGAAATTTCATGTTGACATCTTACTGTGTTACCCCTTCACGTGCTTTTTCCCTGTCATTCTTTCCCTTTAAGAGGCAATAATGACTTCTATCAAATCTGACTTGCACTGACATCCAAGTCATACATTTTGGCTGCGCTTCCCATGTAGCACCATTTGACTGTAAAAAGTTCCAGCAAAGTAAGGTTTTAAAATAAAATTTGACTTAAACAAGTGCTACATAAATCACTCTGGTAGAAAGAATATTCTCAGGAACAAGAAACATTTATATACAATTTTTCAGGCAGAAAGAAGGTAGGACTGGAGTTTGAGTTCAGAGCTCAAACTCCCTCCTCCAGGCAAATCAAAGATTTTCAGGGTAAAACAATAGTTGTACATGGATTCCCAAGTTTATCACTGTTGCTGCTTTTGCAACACAACTTCTTAGAAAGGTGTTCCAAACCTGTGAATTAACAGATGAACTTATTCATCAGTGCACATTAATTCTGTAGGTTGTAAAACAATTTAAACACCTCTAGTGTCACTTCGCAAATACACAGACAACACAAAGCTAACAGTGTTAGAGACTGAAAGTTTCATTTTAATTGAAAATTTCAAGGAAAAATTGCATCTTATCTCTTACAAGCTCCTTCCTGAAGATACTCTTAATTAATTTAAGCTAGATCAAGTAAATCATGAGACTAGGTGAGAAGTATTCAGAATCATGTCTCTTTCAGTCTTATTACACCATTGTTTACACAGCATTTTACTTCTCTTATATTATTGCACCAGCACTCAAGGGACAAAACCTTGATTTTGCCCTTACATCACAGCAATTTATGGTACTATTTACTGAAGTGAATCTGTGTAATTTAGCCAGCATTTGATTTACTAAATACTCAGTGTAATACATATTAGAAAAAAAAGGTCAGCATGCTACTTGATATTGCCATGTATTATAAATAAAGTAACACTGGAATGAAAACAGAAATCCTAGGCCTCCGGCAAAACAAATGAATGTGATGAAACTGCCAGTGAAAAGGGCTGGCATGTGACACAGGTGGTGGAAAAGAGAGGTTCTCAGCACCAGGGATTCATTTTCTAGGAAAGAAGATACTCAAGACAGTAGTAAGAAGCATGGGAAAAAGATCTACCACCCACTGGGCCTGTGCATGGGGAAGGAAGCAAAAAAAAGAAGAAAGAAAAATATATGTGTAGCCAAGAAGTGCAGACAACTGACTGAAAAAACCAGGAATAGATTAAGACTTAAGAAAAAGGGGACCAGGAATGGAAAAAAGGCCTCCCAGCATACTGCTATTGTAGGTCTCCTAAAATTTTATACCAGAGTCAGAAAGTCAATAGAAGTGTGAATAGAGGGGAGTTTATATTAAGAGCTGCTGGAGGCATGTGAAATTAGATTTTTTGTTGTGAGCTATTGTAAGCCAGTCTCTAAAGGGAAATGATTATCTTTTATATAGCTTAGGTTTAAGACTTTTGACTAGTCAGGTCAGGACTTTTCAGTGACAAATTGATGGGATACTGAAATTTTAATGAAGAGTAAAAATTGAGTTTTCAACTTAAATTATCAATGTGTATAGACAAAAAGTGGCTTTCACCTTTGTCAGGAATCTTCTAAAAATATGGACTTAGTATACTAAGTTACTTACTGGAATATGCAAGAGTGCTTTTGCACCATTTTTCTTCATATTGTTTCCCTCTAGTGGAACGTGTTCAATTTTACCACTTTGGGCAAAGAGCAAGTGCGTTCCCGGTGGCAGAGGCACTGTATCTGGTCGAACAGAGGGCCCAATGACAACGGGAGGAGCAGCTGTGCTCAGACCTGGTTGACAGGGAAGGAAACAGATGGGGAAAAAATTAGCTCGTGCAGCACAACAAGGCTCTTTATTATTTGCAGAGACACAATTACAGTCAGGCTTCTTAGAAAGAAACAGCCCTATAAGCAGACACTAATAACTATAATCAGATGCAGAAAGCTGCCGAAATTTTCCCCTTGGCTGACAGAGAAGGCGCAATTGACATAATAGGTCTTTTCATGTTTGGCTGTGTAATTGCTCTTTCCTTCAAGTGTTTAGAAAAATCTATCTTATTTTCCAGCTAAAGTGAGGAAGACGTAGGAAGGAACATCCTTCATTTTCCTGAGGCAAGTCAGCTATTACAGCTCCCAGAGGGAGAGACTATTTGGGCTTCTCACCATTTCAAGGCAAGGAAGAAGCTAGAAGACCTTCTCCTTATTCAGAAGCTTACCACAGCTGTCCAGATGCCCTGGCTGAAGGAAAAGCGTGTGCTGCAGTCACTGAAGGGCATGAGACACACTGCCACTGGGACAGCAGAAATCTGCACTGCTCCAACTCAGTGCTGTATGTCAGGGAAGGACTAAGCCCCACATTTGGGAGACAGTGCCCTCAGGTGAATTGATACCCACAAGAAACAGCTGCTTCAGCCACTTACATGGTGGTCGAACTCCTGGACCGCTTCTGGTGCCCTCAATCTCATTTCCATCCCTATCCACACACCAGCAATATCCACTGCCAGAATGGCACTGAGTGGGTAGGTAATTCCCATGCTCATCACACTGGGGAACGAAGTGACCAACTCTCACATCCCTCGGGAAGAAAGCACCTCCACTGCCAAGAGCTGCTTCTCGTTCATGCTGGCATTTGGTCTTTTCTATTTCTGGGAGAAAAAACCAACAGAACAAAACAAAACCCAGTGAATATTTCTGTTTTAGCTAATAACTACAGTCCATCAACAGTTAACATATGCTGACCACCTCTACACAAGAATTCTTACCTCTAGTGGGACATGACACTGTTACAAACCTTGAAGGCATATGACTTCAGAACAGCTTCAACAAGTCTGCCCTATGTGTGATACATTTGCCTTAAACTTATTTTATCTTTCACTTTCTAGTTTAAAAGAGAACAAACAGGTCCCCTGCATCTTCCTTCATTGAAGAGTCATAAACAGAAGCTGGAAAACACAGTTGTTCTCCTTGAGGCAGATGAGCAAGAACATTCTGTCTGACTTTTGAACCTAATGTCTACTCATTGGCAATTATCCATGGGCTTTAAAATGTGACTAATTAGACAGACCCTACAGTGGCTGAAGGTTCTTTTGTAATGCTAGAAGCTGAGATTCCCTTCAAAGCCGCAAGAGAACACCACATGAGGCAGATGCCAAATTTTCTACAGATCTTAGGAAGTGAAGCAACTCATTTCTATGATGTGTATTAGGTTTTTAAAGTTCAGTTATGAAGTTTGAGCACTCATTTGATTCTTCTGGATCTAAGAAAGGAATTGCAGGGACAAGCTGTCCGCTCCCTTGTGAAGCACAGAGAAACATAACACGCACAGTGGCTACACCACATGCATATATATTACTGTATAGACTACAGAGGAAAGAAACTTTGCAGATTATCAGGATAATCAGGGATCTGGCTCTTCATGTTTCAATTTTACGAAATAGTCTGAACTAAAATATACACCTTCTTATTATATTATCTATCATGCAGTAGGGAAAGTCATCTGGATCAATACATCTTCTAGAAGCCAAACAACGTAATGAAATTGAAAGAATACAATAAAAATAATATATTTCCTTCTCCAGACAAAGAAATCTGGCTTGGTTTTACCATACACTTGAGATCCCTGGGAGAGAAAGATGTAATTATAGGAGAGTGTGTTTTCCCTGTCAATGATTTCTACAGACATTCAGAAATACTTAGCACAAACTGCTGAAGAGTCTTTAACATTACACTTCCATTTAGGCCTTTCCTTGTTTCCACATTGCCTGGTAGATAGCACTAGTTTTGTGTGGCTCAGACTAGACCAACCCCAGCTGAGCAAAAAGCTAATCCCATGCATCTACAGACTGTTGTGGTGTAAATCACATAAAATCAAAAAATAAGGGAGGTTTTATTATTATTTAAACTAGTTATGCAAGCAAAGGCTTTGGACAAGTTTCCTGCACCTGGACATAATTAGAGAAATATAAATGACTGGAGAACAGCTCACTGAACAACTGGAATACTTGGCATCAGTTTTAATGTGGGTGGTGGAGAGCCTTGAATCAACCTACAAAACCAGGCCCTGTGGGAAAGTTCCATTATCTCTCTCAAATTTTGTTTTCATGTATTCAGTGTACTGTGCAGTATGCAGGTAAAAGAAATGTTGATTCCAGGAAACAGATGGTTTTACCAGTTTTTTTTAAATTCTAAACTGTCATTGTGTGCACTGCTCACAGGAGAAAGCAGGGGGAACACAGAGTATTGGTAAACTACTCCCCCATGCACATTTTTGTCCAGTGGAGAAAAAAATTCATAATTGCATTCCTATCAGCTTTGAGAGACACTATTAACTCCTCAGCAGGACACAGGATATATCCTACTATATATA
This sequence comes from Monarcha castaneiventris obscurior, assembly GCA_026261815.1. NCBI lineage: Eukaryota > Metazoa > Chordata > Aves > Passeriformes > Monarchidae > Monarcha > Monarcha castaneiventris. The sequence continues at coordinate 7,678,240 of JAMPIT010000472.1, forward strand.
TCCTATATCCAGTAGGATATAGGATATATATAGTAAGATATAAAAAAACCAAGGTAGAAGCCAGTCCTTTTCTTCTTCCCATTGGAAACTCATAAAATTAGGGTATTTACCAACAAGTTACAATTTTTCAATCAATATTCTATATGAATTATGGAAAGGAGGGTGTATATACTCCCAGATAAGACCCAGTTATATTTTACACATAAAATATATTAGTGTTATTGGTAACTTGAAATAACAATATCTGTTCTAATTTCAAGACAATGTTTACATTAATATCTGCAGATTTTATACAGGAATTCGGATTGTATTTTTCAAGAGAACTTATCTTGCAATGATCAAGACCAGTCTCACAAATGGTCTGCTTATGCAGTCAGCAACACTAAAATCAAGAGTCTTGTCAAAAAAAATTTTCAAAATTAGTACTGAATTTCTAGAAGGCAGAGCATATGATAGGTTCTTTATAAAAAACCCATCAATGCTGAATTTTTACTTGCATAAAAATATTTGCATATACCCTATTGTCACTCACTTTTAGGAATAACTATGTATTTTACTACTTCTTTGCTCATGAAACTCCCTTGTATTAGTGATCACTTTATTAACAGTATCAAATACAATAAGTAATCAATGTTAAACAGACATGCTGAAAAGAAATAAATCCAGTGTTACCATGTTCATCTGTGCTGACTCAATCACTTTAACCTGTCTTTCAACATTTTGTTTTGACTCCCTAATATGAATTTAACCAATATTAAAGCTTATAAACCAAACAAGTCACTAAACTAAAGGACAGTTCATCCAAGCACTTGGGATCCATTCTCCATTTTTTTTTCTCCTTATCTCTGAATCATGACTAGGATTACTGTGCTTACAATTTAGAGGCAACTCAAGAACCATGAGTTGAAACCCAGTACAGTGTTGTAGCCTATGCAACAACGAAGGCACAGTAATCCTGGATACAGATGACAGTGGGTTGGGATAAATAGTCTGCTTACACTGCTTATACTGCCATACCTTGGTGAGGTTGAGAGAAGATGCTCTGATTTTGAAAGTTTTAAATTGCATTAATTAACCCTCTGAAATTAGTCTAGCTATGATGATGAGATTGAAAGATGAGATTGACACAACAAATAAAGCACATTTCTTGCCTTGATGAGTTAACAGCACAATTTAGACCAAAGGGGTAACAAGAAATAGCACATATTTAGGTAGTACAAGGGCTACTTTGTAAGCCAGCACCCAGACACAAACCTAAGAGCCAGTAAATTTCCTTCACTACAGCAGCCTAAATGTGGTTTCTTAGTGATCCTGCCTTCAACATAAATACTGTAATATTTCATCCAGTCAAGACTCTTCAAAGATACAGAACAACTAACATTAGGAGAGTTCTCTGATCTTGTGATTGGCATGAAGCAGAAGTCCATTTAATACAACTGGTAGTGCCAAGAGCAAATAACACCTACCTGGTGTTATGGTGCTGTAACATCTACTACTGCACCTGATTGTAGCAAATGGAAAACAAGCTGTGCCTATTCAAGGCTCCATATCCAGGGATAACTAGCCCTGATTTTCAGGAGGCTCTTGCCATTCTTGAAAACCACATTTGAAAGCCAAGGCAAATGATCATGTCAATGATGATAAAAATGGTATACACCAGGATTAGTTCATCCTGCCAGAGGTAAGACCAGTAAAAGCAGGACCTAGGTAATCTTTGGTGGTGAAAGAAAGCAGGGGTGACATCAGCATTTCATTAACAGCAGGATCAAGTCACAGTATTTTTCAGCGTATGCATTTAAACGTTACCAACCAGCATTTGCTGTAAAATTAAGTAAAACCCCTCCTCACTGGGTTTTGGGGCAATTGATGCTTGACTGCTGAGGGTAATACTCTGACCTAATAGCTTTGTGTTTTCCTAGGGTGCTCTACTTATGCCCACAGGACAGTATCATTTTTGAAACTAAGCACTTAATTTGGCAAACAATTAAAAACTGAAATAAATAATCTGAGTTAGCAGTCAAATGTCATGAAGTAGTGGTATCTTTAGTAAATTCCCATATTACCTTACTCTTGGTTTTAAATTTCCTTATTAAGAAATTTAATTCCGTCATTTGGATTCCAGAGGAAGATACACAACTATAGGTTGCATCATTTGTGGAAGTGAAACAGACCACAAAACATGAGAAGGACAGGATGTAAATGTAAAGTTACACTTCTTGGAATACCCTGTGTAGACAAGCCTCTAAAGATAAGTCTATCTTTGAAACTACAACCCAAAAAAAGCTATCAGCAGATCACAGCTCAGTTCTGTAGGGGTTGTGAGAGGCTATAAAAAAGAATCCAGCATATACACAGGGAATATACAGGCATTGAGAAGAATATGAGGCTGGGCAGATAATTCAAGAAATACTGCATCCAGCTCTAGCAACCACAGTTCAAAAGAACAGTGAAAAATTGAATGAGTGTACAGAAAAATGCTCCTAAGATAGAAGCTGTAGAGCAGAACAGAGATCAAAGGTGAGATGAAGAATTAGTGTCCCGTGGAACACAGTACAAGTCAGAGTAGATACACAGAATTGTGCATCCTGAACTTCAGTGAAATGGATATCCTCCTTCAGAAGGATCAATTTGTATTTGATGTGTTTTAAACATTTTTTTTCAGTTGATTAATGAATTGCCAGTAGCAATCTGGCATTTAAAAGTCACTGAAATATATTACGGAATTTGTAAAAATGAAAATGGAAGTAGCATGAATATGGAAATATGAGATGCAAAACATACATGTACACACTTATCACATATGTGAAGAAAGAAACAGAATGGAGAAAAAAACCAAACCAATGTCATATACAAATATTCAAGGTATTTTTAGTAATAGAGGAATGCTCTTGTAGCGACACTGCAGAAAATGATTTATGGACTTTTCTTAAAAATGATGGAAGCTGAGTAAGAGGATGAGAAACTGAGATGTATGGACTTCTCTTCTTCAAAGACTTATATTGACATCTTAATTGCTGTCCTCAGATGCTGGAGAAAAGAAAAATTAAAAACCCAAATGAAAACGCTTCCCTTTGTCCCTTCATTTTCCTTTGTAATTCCTCAGTTTTGTCCTGGTAAGTGTGTTTCTCATGTGAAACCAGCTGCACACAGACGATCAGAGGATAGCTCTTAACAGTTCCTAGTTCCAAGAATCTAGGCTTGTTTCTGTTTAGTAAACAGTGTCTGGGGTCTGGAGGGGTAGAAACACTCAGACATCTGGTTTTTTTGAAATGGAAAAATGAAGCGTGAGGAAATAATGAAGTACAGACTTTCTTAATAGCTGGGAGCAGCAGGACATTCCAACATCATTAACTCTTTCATTACCCTGCTGGTCCACTCCTACAGACATTCCCATGTATGTGACTCATCCATTTTTCATGTTAGTCTACTTGTTTCAAGAGTTAGCATTGAGATTTAACAGTAGGTTTCACATAATAATAAAGACACCAAACAAGCAAATAATTTAACACATGGGTTGGAACAGAGAACAGCAAAAAGAAATGAGTATTTGGATGAATGAAACTTTCCATGTTGTTAACAACCCGGAAAAACTTCAGTTACTACACTGAGGCTTATTAGATCAAAACCTTAGTGGGTAAAAAGGGGAAGAAAGGGTCTCTAATTACAGCTGAATACAATACAGACTCCTCTGCAATCTCCATTCCAAAGCAACTCACTTTACAAATCGAGTGCTAGAGTAAACTAAATTACTTTTGTGAGGTTTCAGAAAGTATAGTGTGTTTCTGTCTCCTGGCAATGATTAACTAACGGATCTATCCATTCTAGAGGCACTAAAGCTTTACAACAGATGACACCCCAAGGGCAGTTATTGTTCCATTAACTCTAAGAAGGGAGCAGTCGCTAAGTTGTAAACATTGCCATTGCTGCAGACTGGCTGAGCAACACAGATACTTTGCTTTTCAGTCACAATTCAGCAAAAGTGAGATTTCTTATCTACACAGATTGTTTTTCTGCTCAGAATATTTAATGAGCAGAGATAATTGGTACAGGTGTTTCTAAAAGCCTGTCTTCTACTGCTAATACAAAACAGCATTAAAAAAAAAAAAATCAGTGAGGCATATATGAAGACTAACAAAACCTGGCAGACCTCTACCTACTAAAACAGTAGATAGAAAACTCTTAAAAATATTTTGTTACTACTATCAAAACTGTGACACAGAAAAATCCCCACTCAAGACACAACTGTGTTGGCTACAGGAAGTGAAGAAGTGTACAGGATAAGTAGGAAATAATGTTACTACCAAATAATACCATGTGCTTAGCAGTTTAGTAGACACACTAACCACTGCATAATAAAAGGTGTTAAGAAGAACACACAAAATAACCCCAACTAAGTAAATCATCACATATACTCAGAAGAAATTGTGTCCTTGTAATAAAGTTAACTGGTTGATTTCAAATATCAGTCTACCAAACCACCCATTTCATCTACAAAGGGCATGTGGCAAACATGAAAGCAATGGTTTTGTCTCTATAATTCTGCCTGAAGAACTGGAAGCTTTAAGGTTTGATTTGCTTCAAATTATTCACATCAAGTTTCTCCTCTAGGAGAAATAATTCTGTTTTTAGCAGCTGGATAGTTAGCTAAATATTTTGACACAGGTCATAAACACCAGGTAGTTCTTCATTCTTCTGACACTAAAATGAAAATACACATGGGTGATCGTGCATGAAATGTTAGTTAAAAATTATATTAAAAGACTGACAAAGAGGCAAAAGCTAGGCCTCAGAATTAAACACTTCAAAACCTCCTACAATTTCCCTATGATACAAAAATCTACAAGCAGTGGGTGATTTCACATGACGTGCTACTGTACACATGGTGAAGTGTCATGTAAATATTATCTAAAACTAGAAACAACTTTGTGATTTTTTTTCTTTCCTTTGTACAATCCTTTGCCTTTTGGTTTTAAAAACCAAGCATCCAATGGAGGGGGCGGGGAGGGTGAGAAGTTAGAAATTCAGAATTAGGGAATATAGAGGCAAAATAAAAATATTTAAGTTTCAGGTAGTAGTATCATGCTACACAGACAAGTGTGTCTGTTTTAAGCAAGTACATCCACTATTAAAAAAAACAAACCAAAACCAACCCAAACAAAACCTCCAAACCCTTTCTCTGCTTTTGGCCCTACAATATTCTTGTTACTCTTGTCTGCACAGTTTAAGTTTCAGTCTGTTGAAAAATGCCCAACAGCAAGAATCTGAGAGGAAGAAGAACTGGGTTTGAATATACTGAGAAGGTAGGCTTTATTTCCTGGATGAAAGCATTCACCATTCTACAAAACCTGAATGCTGGCCCATAGGTTTGCCATGCTATGGAATTGAAGTAAAAAAACAACTCTACTTTGTGCTCCAATATTCCTTTCTTTCTTTTTTTTTTACACATATCTTCAAGATGAGTTTTATACTTCGAGCCTCAAAGTACAATAGAGAAACAGAAGTGTGAGGGTAAAGAACTTTCTCCTGAGTAGAGAATAACTGGATAAATACAGAAACAAGTAAGTGCCAGCTGGAAACTGTAGTCTTTCTAGACCACAGGCTGCATGTGGCATGTAGGCATCTAGATCTCACTGCAGACAACAGCCTCAGGACTTGGGTCTCATTTTTCACTTTTCTCCTGTAAATATTCCATTCGTTTGAATTGCCACCAATTCCTGATGTTTTATGGTATGTGATTACTGAGTATGCAAACCAAATCACCCCCGTGGTCAAACCTTTACACAAGGCAACTTCAAAAGATAGTATCATAGTGGGACTGAAAACTGTTGAGGATAGAATAAACAAAACGTAAAATGGAACATTGAACAGGGTATCATGAAAAAGTGATAGCAGTCAAGATCCAAGTTTTGACAAAAGCTTGGTAAAGTCCTAAACTTGAAAGACTCAATAAGAATAAAGACACTAGTGTGTCAGTAGATACTTTGTTTCAGAAGGGAACCAAATTAAGATATATATCCTCCAAATCCCAAATTTTATTTCTGGTCCAACTTTCAAGAACTATAGAATTTTACCTCCTAACACACATCGGAAACCATCCCCACGATAACCTGCCTTACAGTGGCAGCTGAAGGACCCAGGAGTGTTGTAGCAGAAAGCATCTGGATGACAGTGGCCCTGTTGACATTCATCTACATCTGTAAAAGAAAAGATCAATCTCAGGTGACTGTTCCTTCTGATGGACAAATCAGAGTGATGAAACAAAGTACAAACCTGCTGCATTTCAGGCTCCTGTTTTAGGGTATCTGATTAGACACACAGACAGCTCTTTGGAAGTACGTCTAGTACAGAAACGCAAAGGAGAAAAAAAAAGGGGCTGGGGGGTAAAGCATGCCTGTATTTTAGTTCTGTATCTCAGCATTCTCCTATTCCAAAGGGTAATAGACATTATTAACTCACACAGTATTTTAGACATATATGTCCATCTTCCCCAAAGAAATGACTTAACACAGCAAGAGAAGTAGGATTTGACTAGCCATGCTTACAACATGTAGTTAGGCAAAGCTGCTCCCCCCCGCACTGCACTCAGACTGACATGAAACAGAATGTAAATTTTTTTACATAGTCTGAGCATTTTGTGTCACCACCTTAGTAATCTAAACCAATACAATGCAGACAGTTGCAGCAAACAAAGGTCTGCAGCTGCAACTACTGCAATTTCTGCATTTATCTCATCTTGGACCTTCTGTAGACCAAATATTAAAGCGTGAATTCAAAAGCAAGGGGAGAAAAAGAGAAATGCTTCATAAAAAATCCTGCCTGAGGGCCTTAAACTATGAAATTTCCTACTTGAAATGACAAGTAGGTATAGGAGGCGGCAAAGACCAGCCCAGCTGTGCAGTGAAGAGCATAGAAGCCGCACAATAAATGCTGCTACCCACCCTCACAGGCGTGCCCATCTCCAGAGAAGCCAGGCAGGCAGGTGCAGATGTAGGCAGAGCCCCCGGTGTAGACGCACTGAGCACGCTGAGGAATGTCACAGTTGTGTGTGCCCGTCTGGCAGTGGTTCACCACATACTCCACAGCTGCAGGTCAAACGAGCAAGAGAGGAGGTGAAAAGCTTTCCTTGACAAAGTCTAAGCCTCAGAGTAACTTCATATGACAGAACAACATGTGTGAAAGATTACTGAAGAGAAAGGAAACAAGGAACTGAGGTTTTTTTGCTCTGGGGGTTGGGATTATTTTTTTCCCTGAAATCTCCCCTCTCACTGGTGTTAAATCTTATTAATGTTTTACAATGAAATGACTGTCCTCAGCACCTCACAGGTGCTTGTGAATATAGAATGGGGCAGAAAGGCTACATAGTGACAGATCCTAATATCCATACCAGCTTTGTTTATGAAAAGGAGTCCTGATTGAAGAAATGTAAGGCATCTCACAGAGCTAGCTCACATGTTAGCTAAGTGGCCAGTTGAGTGCACTGGGAATTATTTAGATGACCTGCTACACTAACCTAGCACTGACCCAGGGCTGCTGTCAGTTGGCAGCAAATTGGAGCTGTGACTCAGTCAATAGGAGATAAACATACTTGTCAGCTACTGGAGAGATCTGGGACCAGACCCTGCAGCTTTTCATAACTCTCTCATGCTGACAGCAGTGACTCTGAAGGCACTGCACTACTTTGCACACAAATTGTTTCAGGAAGCTGCTGGAGCTCTGCCTATGCTTACCTGTTATTTCAGAGAACAGGAAAGGAAACCATGGTACTTGAAATAGGAAGTGGTAAAATACTACAAAAATTTTGGGCCACAAAATAGAGTGTCCAGTGTGTACATCTAGGAACAGACTTCCAGCTGCTGTAACAGAGGCTGCTCTAACACTGAGGCTCTCTTTACACCATTTTTACAAGAAGTCAACAGGGAGCCAAGACAAGACTCTACAACCTTCCTTTCATCACAGTACACAGATGGAAACTACCACAATGTCAGCAGGGAAATAACAAAAATCTTCTATCAGAGCCACATCTGAAAACACTCATTTTTTTCTGTTTCTCTGGAGGAAATGACATCATTGTTAGAATCATTAATATTTTTGTTTGATGAAGTAAGTTTTAGATGAAAAAATAATTCATTAAGAACGGTATTATAAATGCATAAGGTAAGAGTTGGAGCTCAAAGGAAGTCCCCAAGTCCTCCTGTCCCTCATCCAACAAATAGGAGAACCGGATTTATTTACAACTCTCTGCTAAAGCTACCTAGTGAATCACACAGCTGGTATGAAAAAAAATGCCAGTTCCAAAAAAGCTGAGTCAGAGCTGTTATCCCCCAGCAACTTGCAAAAGCACAGAGAGTTGCTATTGCCCCTTCTGGGGTTCACATTGTCTGTAGGTTATAAAACCTTCTACTGTGAAAAGATTACCATGATATTTATTTTCAATCTGTTGGGAAACCAGAGTCTATCTTCCCTCTCCTCAGCCTTAAAAATGCAATTTGGTTTTGGTTGAAGGAAGGGATCAAACTGAAATCCTTAAAGCTGGGCAAGGAATTACTTAGCACTTGCTAGAAGTGGAACATCAGCTTCATGGGAAAGTGGTAGAGTGAAGCTGGTGAGGTCATGGCTGGAGAGAAGAATGTTCCCTTTCAGGTCCAAGTCACAGAAGTGCAATGTTGGACATAATAGAAGGAACATAAAGCTGCTCTTCCACATCTCACCCTATCCCTTCCAGTGGCCTTGGTAGAAGAAGCTGCTTTTTCTGCCTGCTCTGCAACAAAGGGAGACTTAGGGTTCACTGTGACTTAGGGAACAGATGTGAATTGTAATTTTTACTGGAGCGGACAAATTTGGCTTGTGATGGGGTGTAATACACAGCATGCAAAGTCACAAACTCAGGGAAAGTAGTGCAACTCTCTTCTGTAAGATGAAGGCTCCTCAGTCTTAGCTGAAGAACAGTCTTGGCTATAATGAGCAACAACCTGAATGCATTAGCTGATCAAAGTGTAACTAAGCTTCCACCACAAGAACAGTGGTAGTAACAACGGAAGGAAAAAATCCTCAACTGTTACCACTTATTCCCAAAAAGGAACTTCCAGCCATACTGCAAGTATATGGCTTCCAGCCATACTGGAAGAGTGTGTATAGGTTTTGTTGGTACAGAATTACTGTCAGGTTGCAAAGATAAAAATTATAACAAAATCTAATCTCTATCCTATCCTGACAGCTGCAGCTCTAGAAGTAGAGTCATTACTCCTCTTTTATCTGTTATTTGTCATTATCCCTCTTCTATCTACCATTTGTGGATTCCTTTTTCTGAAAGGAATTTCTGCAACTTATGTGAAAAATGGGGCAAACAGGAAAAAGATACTCCTTGTTAGGACAACCTTAGTCTAGCAAATACAGATTAACTCAGGCTTCCTCCAGAAAAAAAGTTTTTCTATTACAGAAAAATAAACTAGTTCAGTGACAATTTCGGAATTTGATATGTAATGGCCCATTTAAAATGAACTAAAGAGCCAAATGTCGAAGATTTTAACAGTCAGATGTCGCCGTTGTGCAGAGGACGGAGAGAAGCAACATAGACACGATACAGGAAGGAATGGGACCATTTATTAATATACAAACTCATTTATATATCTTAGTGGTAAAAAGTTATTGGTTCCTTGTTCATCCACCTCTCAGAGGGATTGGCTGAACCTTACAACATTTACTTCAAAATATTTCTTCTGTCAGTACCATAACAATACTGCATTACAATCTGCACCTGCAAGATAAAGGGATTGGTTTACAGAAACCTCTGTTTTCGGCCAGCATCCATGTGAAAGCAAGACTGTCACACATATGCTGGCAGAAAGCTGGAAAATCTCTCTGTAGCCAAGCCTTCAGCATCTACAGTCAAATGATCTGCAGCTAAAATTCCTTTTCATCATGACAAATTATCACTTCAGAATAAGTCTGCAATGACCAAGACACACTGATTTAGAACTGTGCACTATCTTGTCCAAGAGATGAATCTGTAACTAAAATCTCATCTGTTAAATTGAACTCTAGATTAGACATAAGAAACAAAACACAAACCCCCAAAACGCCAAAAGCACAGCACTTAGAAAACGCAGAAAAAGTCAGTAACCACAAGCTGCAGCACGAACTCCTGAATTCACATTAAGAAGTCAGCACAGATCATGAAGCACTGTTTTCTGCCCCTGTGAGATGAATCAGACCCCAAAGGCGGGTGGGCAATGCTTTTAAGAAAGGTGAAACTCACCAACACAAGTCCGCCCATCTGCTGCAAACTGGTATCCCTCGACACACTCGCAGCGGTAGGTCCCCGGCTGGTTGTTGCAGTCTGCATTGCTGCCACACAGCCCTGGCTGCTCTGAGCACTCATCAATATCTAGGATATTAAAAGGATTTTGGTTATTACAAAGATGCACTTAATATGCATGCCAGAAAAACAGAAACTGGGGAACTCTTGATTAATAGCAGTCTTCTGCACTTAGGCCACAGCTTGGATAGACCATACCTCTTAAGAGATATTAATAACCTGATAATAAGTTTTGAGGTAACTGTGCCCTCAGCTAATCTGCACCAAAAAGAAGAGAAACCAGAAGAAGTTCTATCACGGAGTAATAAGAGGAAGGAGCAGAAAATTGGAGAGGAGAGAAGAGCCAAAGAAAATGGAGCCTTAGGTGATCAGAAGCAATGATAAATACCGGGGGAGCATGAACTCTAGGAAAGGCTTCCCCTTTCATTATCCGTATACATCTCTAATCCACTGTTGCACAGCTCACAGCACCAGAGGACTGGAAGGGACAGTGTGATATTGTTGATTAAAGGGTTGGAGCAGAAGGAGAGTGGTTCTTTGGGTTTAAAAAAATCCCCAAAACTTGGTTAGATAATAAGGACGACGCATTTCATTAACACCCACTTTCACTGCTTGAAAACAAGTATTAGTCCTGTGATTTGATTACAAGGCAAAACCCAAATACACTAAGAATACAGAGCTAGACAGAATGGGGAAATATGAGACTTTTTGAACAGAAAAGGGTTTCCAAAGCAGATGATGAAAAAGATGATTTCAATGACTTGCACATATCTGTGCTCTGTCCGCATGTGCACTTCCTATTTCTCATCTCCCCTGAGAACCTTTAAACTAGTTGACTCATTTTAACCAGAACTTGCATTACAGTAGATTTCTCCCAACTAAGTTCCCACATGTTTTATAAAAAGACAAACTGGTTGGGAAAGATGTTCTGCAAGCTAGGAAAACATACTCCTAAGACAGGCAAACTTGCTTACTTTGATTATTGAGATACATCAGGTAGCCCAGCAACCCTCTAACCTTAAAACCAGCCTCTCAGGGCAGTTAATTTTGCTGGAATGGCTAGTCCTGAAGGTCAAAATACCCCAAGGAAAATAAATTCAACATTAGCTTTCATTTTGCAACAAATGGAAGCCTTCTGATACCATAGCAAATGTTTCCATCTCCACGGAAGCCAATTGAACATTCACAGAAGAAACGATTTCCAGTTCCGGGACGGCACACGGCGTTGGTGTCACAGTTGTGAGTACCAGTGTAGCAAGGATTCCGGTTAATATCTGCAGAACCATCTGGCAAGAGAGACCGGATTTAGCCTTGGACTCTGTCCAAATCTTAGCACCCAGAAGGAGGTTGCTTGTAATGCACATTAAACAAGGAAACATACTTTTGCATCAGGAAGAAAGGGACTTGCAGGTGATAGGCAGGACACCAATCTTAGATATGTATTGAATAGCACCACTATTCCTTGTTACTTGTACAAAGGACTACTGAGCTCAAAAAGAACCACAAAAACCTCTCTGAAGAGCAAGACAGGAAGAAAATTCATCTTCCAGTCACTGACACTAGACTCAAAACATGATTCTTAACAGCTTGGTTTATTCATTTTAATTAGCAGAACTTCATTTTGTAACAAACAACAGTGAGCACAGCCTGTTTTTATACTCATCTGGTGTGCATTTTCAAATTATCTCTTTGCTTTCTTTCTAATATTATTGCAAGCTTGGATAGCTCATCCAAAAAAAACACCTTTCATAAGCAGCCTACAATTCAAAGATAAAATGCCATGTTTCAAGATAAATTATAGAAACTCATCCATGGTAGATTGTATTCCCCTCTTTTGCTCGCTTCTCTGACGATGCCAAAAAAAATTAATAGAGGAACTACAAATTAGGTAAACACCATACCCCATGGATACAAATGGGAATAGATTCAAGGTGATATATTGAGAGTATTTTAAAGAATTAGACATAAACCCCAGTGAATTTCAAGACTAGAGCATCACTTAAATACTCTTTCTCAAGTAAAAATACAAATTTTCAACAGTTCCATTTCTCTCCTTCACTGGTGGATCTGGACTGCTACTACCTAATGAAATTAATTAACTTCATTAACACCCAGCTAGGGCAGGCTATAAAAAATGGCTGACTGTTCATAATTACTCACAAAAGAGGAAAAGCCAAATTTGCAATTGATACATACCACTGATGGGGCCGATGGAATTGCTCATGGCGTATCGCAGGATCTGCTCGTCTCTGTTGTACAGGACAAACACACTGTCCACTGAGAGCTGCTGAGTGGCAGGAGCAGAATGGTGGGAGGCATCATGGATGCACTCATCAAAGGAGATGGTCTGGCGCCACTGATAGGCACCCGTGTACGTGGCAGCAACTCCATCCCTTTCTGGCTCTGTCACTGTGTACTCCCTCGAGGAGGATGAAGTGATCACTGCAACATGACAGCAAACACACTGATCAGAGCAGAGATCAAAAGCACTCTGTCAAATGCTATCTGTAGACTTGGGATGCAGGCTGTGTAGTGCAAATAGGAATTTCAAAGGCAAGAGGCTGTGAAAATGGATGTATTTCCATGCAAAGAAATAAGCACTCGAGCACACTTACTCTGTTCTCAGGTATCACAGTTTTGAGAAATGAGTAATTTGATCTATTTTGACATGTTTTAAAAATTTAACTTTGTGAGTTTCCAAGTAATGAAAGGAAAATTCAACTCAGCAAACTCAGAGGTTCCTTTAGGTGGATTTATATAAAGCATCTCCAGGATAAGGACAAGAGCTGCCTCACCAGCCTAAACTACACCCACTTTTAGTTCATTGTAGGCTATTAGCCTTGGATTTTAACAGAAGCCTGAAGAAGCTGCATGTCTGAGAGCTCCTGTATGCTTCACAACAGTTTTCTATAATGGGAAAAATTGTGAACAAAACTCTTCAAAAATATCTGGGCTTGTGGATCCTCCCACCAACAGAGAGGTCTTTAGGACACCACTATTCTTGGTTTGGACACCAGCACACACCTGTATTAATCCACTTGCAACAGCTGGCAAAGTCTGGATTTCTGCTAAGCAACAGTCCATTAGATATGCCATAGGGCAGCAGAATAGCAGCTGTTTGAGTCCTGGTAAATCAAATCGGGCCTGAAGGACACCTCCCTCCAGCCTGACTTTCCCTCCATGGGAGCAGCATTTCTGCCAAGCAGGCAACTGTTCTACAGAGCAGATGCTGCCCAAACTCTGAAGTTGTTGAGCACAAAGCAGAAGCTTCCTGCTGCTTCCACTTCCTCCTCCTCCCAGTCCTTAACAACAGGCAAAGCACAAGGGGGTTCATCACTGGCTACCAAACGCAGACATCAGTGAATATAAGGCCATGATGATGCCACCACACCATTTTCAGCTATCTCTGGCAAGCAAAAGTGACCCTTGGAGCAAAGCGCAGTCTCTCCAGTATTCATGTGCACCAAAGGCTGCTTCCTCTGTATTGCTCTTTGACAGCTGGGCTGGCTGGCCAGCAGCAACACTCCAACTTCACTTCTTTTCTTTCTGTATTGAAACACCCATCATTTTATCCAGGAAGAGGAAAGCAAAATGAGTAAGCAAAACAAGATTGCCCTGTAAATAGTGAATGAAGAATGGTTCTCTCAGGAAACCTAAGATCTGTGATAAAGGAATTGAGAGAGAGAGGAGAGAGAAGTACTGAAGAGACAATGTAGGAACCGATAAGGGAATTAAGAGGTTCCTAATTTTCCAGTCAGTTGTTCAAATTCAGCTCAAATAATACTGATAAATGCTTGCAGAGTCATTATAATGTAGTTTACATGAGACATAGCGGTAAATAATTGGTTTATAGTTTCAGAAAAGATCAAAGCTCATTTAATGACATTACCACAAAAAGATATACACAGTACAGCTCCTACTAAAGGGCTGTGGAGCGACAGAAAAAAACGTAGCAACTTGTACACTGCCATCAACAGCATAAAAACAAGGCCAACAAAAAGGGAAATCGAGAGTGTTTTGCAAACATCAGTTCAGAGAAAGTTAAACTTGTATTTTTTCAATTAAAAGATTAGAAATATTTGCATTGTCCCACTCAAGATCGACTTTCTTTTGAAATCTTTTCCTAAGAGGCAAAAAGCAACTTTCTGTAAGACAAAGGGTCCTAAACACACTTGCTAAAAAGGGAATAAAAAAATGTTTTTCATATTGTCTTAGTCTCTGCTTTGTGCACTTTCTTATCATTTAATTCTTATGAAACCTTACCAGAACTGGAAGTGTGGTAGAGTTCAGTGTATGGCTCTATATGGACTGAGGAGCCAGATGGGATTTCAGGTATTCTGCCCTCCATTTCTGTGCTGATGGTAAGGTGCCCATGCTCATCAATGCCACTGAATTTCTGCTTTACAACCAGCTTCTCATTGTTGCGGAGAAAAGTTACTTCTGTTTGCCGTGTAAACTCACCACCTAAAGAAAACGAATTAGTTAAACACTAAACTTAATAGAGGTTTCTGATTCCTTCTATTCCAAATATTGTTTCTAGTAGATCAAATACAAATTACTATTGTCTGCAAGTTTTGATGCAGTGCAATTGCTAATGTCTTGTGTTTCTAATGAAATGGTTTTCAGAGTTATACTGATAATATTCTTGGATACTGCAAGAAAATTTTTTTAAGCACTGAATATGATAAATAACAAATAAACCTGAGGGAGCAGGGTTTTATTAAACTTAAAAAGAAGTTCTGACTAAGCTAATAGCAGTAGGCCTTATCCTACCATTTAAAAGGACAGTTTAGAGAAAATTTCCATTTAGGAGTACCGGGAGTCAAAAAAACCCCTAAAAATCCAGTACGTCTGTTTCCAAATCAAAACCAAGTGAAATGTATGTTGTAAATTCCAGAACAAACTTCAAACATACCAAATCCAAGGAAATCCCAAACCAAAAAGTTGTGTTCAACTAAATTTATATTACGTGTCTGTAAAGGATCAAACTTTAAAAAGAAACACATGAACAGAACAGATTGAATCTACAGCTGGAATTCATTTGCACAACCAACCAGATTTGGCCTCAACCTCTTACGAAAAGCTCGAATTGTGAACAGGGATTTCCCTCAAACAAGCTAATGGAGTCATTTGCATGTCATGCAGCAGCTGTTTCTGTAAAGGGTTTCAGACCCTCGTGAGGTCAGATTCTCATTTCTCTTTTGCTCTGTTAGTACAGTCAGGCAATTAACATGTTAGATCTCTTGAAGATGTAGGAGAAGCCTTTTTTAATAACTATGTACACTCTAGTAACAACTTGCCCCCGCCAACAGATCTTTTGAATAATCTCTTTCTTGAACAGAAACTGGCCAAGCCAATCTTCTTTCTAACACATTTAGTTCTTGTACACTGACAGTAAATTAAAAGGTCCATTGCCTATATATTGTAAACAAGAAAAAGGGTGAGACATTTGATTACAAAAAAACAATTTGCAGCTCAGAATAGATGTGTGTTTTTACCCTATATTGCTTCTAAATACACATCAATTTTCTATCAAGACAGAGGAAAGCATAGCAATTTTGAACATTATTTTAATTTAGAAGTTACCAGTAATGCTGAATCCATTTTTATATCCTTGCTGTTCCACAGCAAACATCCATCCTATGATACCTCCAATGGAGGCAAGAGGCAGTAAAGAATACCCCAAAGTCTCCGGGATTGTGCTGATAGCAGTGTAGGCACGCCCTTGGTTCATCACAACATAGGAGTGGAGATCAGTGTTCTCAAATACAACTGGAACAGGGTTATTTCCTACAAAGATTCTTCCTCTGACCTTCCCGTTGACTCTCTGAGGAGAACCTGGCAAATCAATACAATGCATCAAACAAAATAGCAGTTCTCTCATACTCTCCAGGGGACATGTTCAGAGTGTTCACAATGCTCAGTGCTTTGTGTTGAAATAAAAATGGCAAATACTCAGAATTCAGCCAAGAAACTGCCACATGTTCACTTGCTTATGTAGGTGCATGCATGTGTTTTGTCTTATGTGGATGATTAAACGGCCAAATTTGCCTGAAGAGATGCCCTTTATCCTCATTAAAAGTTCTGTCTGAAAGGATAACTCCATAAGACTGTTTCAGTATATCTGACAGTAAGTGGCAGACAGAAACTTCTTTTTAAGATCACCCTTCATATCGATACACACTGAATGCAAATTCTTTCATTCCCTATTAGAAGACTAACACCATTAGGCATTAGAATAATTGACCTATTATTCTAACCTATTACATTTCTTGGCTCTGAACTACTGGCCATTATGAAGTCAGTGTTACACAGAAGTAGCTATTTTGGATTGCTAGTTTTCTCCTGTATATAATTTCCTACATGGAAGTTTAGATTTGATTATCATCAGATCCTTCTTTTCTTTTCTTTCTATGGAAAATCCAATTTTATGAACTGGAAACTAAGTATTAGGTTTTGCTTTCCTGGTTTATAAAAGCACAGTCTTGCAGTAAACTATTTTAGCTGTTGAAATGCATCTCTACTCTGAGTCAAATCACTATGAGGATTACAAGTGTATACATAAGACATTCCTTTATGGATTTTACACGGGAACAAAGTTTAAATGGGTATTTAACAAAAATCTGGCAGATCAGGCCGTTAGTAAAGGAGCTTAAGAGTCAGACAAAGAGGAGCCATGCTCTTTGGTTCAACGATCAAAGTTAATTTGTTCATCACTTTGAACTGTCCATTTCTAGAGTGAGTACCATATCAGATTATAACACGTTGGAACTTCATGACTAATTCTAGGAAATACCACTGGATGTTATGCTTTCTTTTAAATTATGTCAGTAACAGAAGAGTTTATTTTTTCTAGAAAGTCACATTGAAATGAATAAAGCATGTAATTGACCACTCAAAATAATTTGCTTCACTCAAAAAAACACAGCATTTTAAAAAATAGAGCTCACTGATTAAAATACCTTTCACTATATCTTAGTGATAACTCTTCCAAAAAGTTTTTAGCAGGTCTTTTTTATAATTGAATGCAGGTCACCTCATTCAAGAATGCCATATGTAAACGCTGTTTATGTATCTAAATTTCAAACCAGTTACCTTCTGCTACACATTGTCTGCCATTTCCTTTGTAACCAGCAATACAACTGCAACAAAATCCGTTGGGATAATCCTTGCAAATAGCATGAACAGAGCACTGGTGACGGTTGTTAGCACAGGTCTGTTGGACATCTGTGTGGTAGCGAAACACTGCAGAAAACAAGACCAGAGATTTATACTTCATGTCATTACCGTGGTATTCACATATCCCTGGACTAGTTTAAAAGTGTCTCTGGACTCACTTGATCAGATTTTCATTTTCTCTTCAAGGAAAACAAACTATTGCAATTGATATTGGCTAACCTTGCAATATGCAACCTTCTACTATTTTACAGAAAACATCAGGGCTTCTGCTGTTTAATTATTTAGTTAGAAAACTGTTTAATTCTATTGACTTCAGCAGATCTATATTAATACAGATCAGTTGAAATTCTTGTCATAACTAAACACACAGTAATTTTAACTTGTCCTTGTTTCCAAATCAAAACAAAAAGGACACTTTCCAACTTTAGAAACAAAACATATCAGCACAGTACCCAGCACCATACAGCAACTGATGCACCCTGTAATCCTAATTGTTTTATCCTGTTATTTAATGGAGATAGCAATTCTCACATCTGCTTCAAGAAGCAACATCTGGGCAGTCAGTCACACTACCCTGAAATTTCTAGAAATTCTTCATCAGAACTTAGAATTGCTAATTCTACCCTTCTAAGACCTGAGGCCATGAAACCCTAGCCAAAAATTTTTACAACAGCTTCTATTCCCAATCTTTATTAAATCACCTGTATTCAGTAACACATCTGAGAAAGGTATGTGACCTTGACTAGGGTAGTTTACTAGACTGGGAAGACCTGAATCTGAGGTGACATCCAAGTTAACTACCTCAATGAATAACAAATTTATGACGTGTATCCAGATTTTCCCATACGAAGGTAATGAGAAGGAAACATTATTTCTTTTGTAATTCGATTTCTTTCACATGTCTTTTTTGCAGCCTATCCATGTTAGGAGCAAGTAAACTGTACAAAACACCTTACCTATTCCAGTTTCATCAAATTCTTCCACATCTATGACTTGAGGCGGCTGTGGAGGGAACTGCTGGATTCGAAATTGGCGGGGTGGAGCTTTTGCTGTTGGGAAATTTTGAGGACTGTAAAAAGACTCAGTTGAAGGTGTTCCTGTTACATCTTGGTAAGGAGTCAGAAAGTCTTCTGCAGCCAGCCGAGGAACACTGTATGTGACAAGGTGCTGATCCTCTTCAGTGCTGTCCGTACTACTTGTGGTGTACTGCTGTGCCATTTCAGTGGAGCCATAGTCGGACATAAAGGGCTTAGAAGTCATCTCCTGGTCCTCTTCGTTGGACTCTAGGCTCTCCAGAACATTGCTGATCTTGGCAGGCACAATACTGTCAGATGAGCTACCAATCTCGAACACCCAGACACCCTGCTTCCCAGCGTTGCTGCTTCTGTCAAAGAGAAGCACATGCCAAATAAAGCAAGTTGTGTGGTATTTCTAGCCTACACACAATGTTATCCTTCACTGAGAAGTGGTCAGGACAAAACTGCCTAATTATCTTATCTACATTACACACTTACCTACAGATACACATTATTCAGCCGTAAATCACCCCTGACAGTTTGGGTAACATTTTTTTCTCCTCCCCCACAGCTCCGTTAAGAATTTGTAGCTTTCTTGTCTCCAAAGCAGTGGGAACAGAGGGAGATTTTAGGGCCGCAAACATCTTGCTACCACTTACTAAAACTTTCTAACTCATTCCCTTTCCTGTTTGTTCACTCTTTCTTTCAAAACCACAAACAAGCACACAAAAACCACCTGCCCAGGATAGACTATGAGGAGTTGAAGTGGTACTAGTTATAGAAGAACTAAATAAAAAGGAGTTCCTACCAGTGACAATGGAACTATTGACTTTTGACAAATTACACCACAGTCCTCAAAGTCCTCAAGAGAGTGGATATTTATCAGTGGCAGATCTTGTGATTTCTCATGCACTGGCTAATGGGATCTTATTAGTTCTCATTGATTCATGCAACAATTAAGAAAACCATGGAACTCTGATGTTTTCTTGAGGAGTTTACACAAAGAAAAAAGCATACTTGTACAGGTTTCTAATGCTGTCTTCATCATTAGCAATGACATTGTAGGATCCTGGCTTTTCCCAAAAGTAGTAGTTTGTAGAGGCTTGACTAAAGCCAACCATAGCAGGAATGTTTTCATCACCATTCTTGGAATATGTGCTATAGAACTGCAGGCTATCTTCTGGATAAAGGAAAATAGCATAGGAACTGGAATCAGAAGAGGCTAAGACAGCCTGGAAAGTGTTTCTCTGTGGGAAAAAAATTAATACACATTTACTCACGTAAAAATAGTCAAGAAAGAGTCAAGAAATTCTTTTCTTTTTCAACACAAAGTGAAAATCAGAATTCCCATTGAAAAGAAAAACATTATGAAAAGTAAATTAAATCTGTAGGAAATAGAGAGGTTGCCCAAAACATAACAATTTTAAGTTCTGTAATGCTATAGGATGCTATTTCTTTTCCTTAAAATAACTGAAGTGATGTGCTAGACTAAATAAAAAATTCTGTAAACAGAATGTTTAAAGTAAAGTTCAAGTTTCATGGTACTCGAGTCTTTTCCCGCAGGAGCACTTCTGCTTACTGTAGGAACCACTGGGACAGCACCTCAGACATCAGCTGTTCATTGCTACCAGAGTGCAGAACTGTTACTATGAACACAATGCTTGTGTCAAGTTCAGCAGAAGAAATTAGTTGTTGACATAAAAACATTTGCTAAGTAGTGGTAATGTTCTCATCAGCTTTGATTATTATGGTGTACTAAGTTACTTACCCTTGCAGAATAGTACCTGCATGGTTTTAAAAGGAGAAAATGATTTGGGAATAATAAAAAAAATAACCTCTAACTTCTTAATTCAATACTATCTACAAAACATTAGCTTCTTGTGAATGCAGTATCATCTGTTCAAAATGGTCTTAAGATCCTACTAGTCCATAGAGTTATCTGATTTTACACAGTTTGATGTCAAAATGACTCTAGAGTCTGTTGAAAAATGCAAGCCAGCAGGATTCTATTGAATGGAGGGTGGTCAGGATATTCTAGTTCAGTTATTATCACGACACATTTAACATTCAAAGTAAGAGTCATTAGGAAACATAAAGAAATCAGCTACATAGTTTCAAGCATTATCTTTTTAATTAATAAAGTATTATTAAAATAAAACTCATAAAAAATTCTGGAAATTCCTATTTTGCCTTTTCAACAATAATATACATTCTTAGCTCTGCAGAATTAATATAAACACAAAGCAACAGGATGCAGTGTTACACTTTAGCTGAGCGTGTGTCTAACACGACTTAAAGCTCTGATAAACATTCACCTTTTCTTCCAAAGCATGATCTTCCCCTGGTGCCTGGAAAGGAGCCACGAGCTTCCAGGTAACAATAACAACACTGCTGGGATCAAAAGCACTCTCAGGAAAACCTCTTTTGACATAGTCTGATGCAAGTTGCAAGACATCAGAGGATGAATCTTCTCTGTAATACACATTTCCACGTCCATCTGTTGTGTCCAGGTCAGCCATAAAAGGAGCAATAGCCCCAAAACTCACTGGGAATTGACCAAGATATTTTTCTTCACTTGAGGGTTCATTCACTGCAATAATCCCATTAGTGGTAACCTAATAAAAAGATGAAAATTATAACACAAATACTGTTCATACGACTGTCTCCCACACAGGTGCTCCAGATTACAATATTTTAATTTCAATTCCAAAAGAAATGCAATGAAAAGTCAGTTTTGTATCTGAAAAGTAACTGTGTTTTTTTAAGCTTTTGTTTAGAATCCACGTCAGGAGTCCTGAGATTTCAGTTGCCCAAAACCAAAGGTTGACTCTATGGATAGAACAGCCTATTTTTTCCTAGATAAAGATTTTAGCTATCTAAATTTCAGACACCTATTGTCTCTTCTAACAAGGATATACAAAACCTTCCCACCACTGCTTCAGAAGCTGATAGAACTTCTGAACGAAGAACCAATTCACACACAGACACCAACCCAAAAAAACTGCTCCATGCTTAAATATGGTAATAGCCTGGCTGAAAGTCTTTCGGGAAGACATACAGATTTCTCTTTGCCTGGCCAGGACTGCTTTAGTTTTCACTTCACTACAGCCACTCTCCTAGGAAGTTCTCTGCTACTGTGCAAGGCTAACAACAACAAGCTGCTCATTCTTAAGACATGCTTTGAGCACAGCTCTCATACCAGAGGCTATAGAGGCTAGGAGACAGAATTTCCATAGCAGATATAGGCCACCCTATAAATTCCTTTACAGCTGAGTGCTCTGACACAATCTGATAGGAAAATGCCTCTAAAACTTGAAGGGGGGGTGGGGGAAGGCATTTACATAAATAAGTGAAACTGTTGGTCTGAAAGTGCATTGGTACTGGCTCAGGGAGATGTAACCCATCAGTGAGACGATGAATCACTGTCAGCCACCTCTGACTAAAACCGAGATAAATCCATACATACAGGTAGGTGCTAGGGCACGTCCAAGTGCAACAGCCAAACTCCACTGGCAAACCAGAGCTGGCTCTCACACACACAAGCAGTGAGTGAGAGTGCAGGTGTCAGGCCTTGAAGCAATGCACAAAGTGCTCACACACAGCTTTTTGTCCTGGGCCCTTCCGCCGGCAGTGGTTGGCACTGCGTGAATCGGCCACATACAAATCCACCTGCAAGTCTTGGACTACCTGATACCAGGACACATCTGACTGCCTGCAGGCAGCCAGGCACTCACTCTAGAGCTGCTGCCACATACACAGGGGACTCAAAATGGGACAGAGGTCCCAGAACAGTCACTAAAAGCTATGAAACTGAACCTGCAATCTCCCACAGATTTATCTCACTCACAGGGATTCTTGTGAGTCCAAAAAGAACAAACTGCTGCTGCTGGATCTTTTTACACAGTCAAGATATTGTCAACATGATAAAATCTTTACAAATGCCTAGAAGTGGGTCAGAATGGCTACTGACTCAGACTGCAAGGCCATCCAGCCCAGTGGCCTAGCCCCAGCTGTAGCTGCTAGTTTGGAGATTCAGCAAAACAAGAGGACATGCACCTACTTCCCCAACAAGCTTCCAGCTGCATACACCTCAAGGGATTCCCTGTGCTTTGACTGTTTTTCATCCTCAGTGGATCTCTTTCACATATTTGTTAAATCTTCCCTTAACACATATAAACTCTCTGCATCCACAAAATCCCTCAAAAAGGAACTCCACGAATTTGTGACTCATACCCTCAGGTCTCTCCTACTTTTGTTTGCTTTCAGTCTGGCTTCCAGCTTCATTTGATGGCCCTAATTTTTGTATTTTGTATGTCCCAATAAAATATTTTGTATTGGAACATACAAAAATCCTACCCAGTCTCTCCCACTATCTAATTTCTCCTTCAGAATGAAGAGCCCCGGCCTACGCATGCACTGCCTCAGAGCTGCTCTCCATCTTTGATCACTCTCTTTGTCTCCAAATATTTCTTTACCCTCTTCCACTAAATAAATTTGTAAAAAAGGAGGCCAGTAGGAGGCCACACATATTCTTCACAGAGAAATTGTGGTCTGTGCAAGCCCATCAAGGATGCTGGCTACATGTGCCTTGGCAACATCATTAAAATCTGGACCATCACTGCTGCTACACACAGTAAATCAGAAAAAGTGTAGTAGGAGAACTCATGACACAAATCACTCCTCCATACAGAAGAAACACCTATACCTTGAATTCTCCTTTGGCTACCCAGAGGGTCAGAGCATGTTCCCTGCCATAGGCCAGTGGTCTGTCAGCTTGGTGTATAACTGGATAATGCTTAGCAAGAACAATTAGCTAAACTTAGCAAATAGTTCCCACAGTATATCAGAATTTATTTTAAAAGTAGCTTGACATATGCTGACTGTATTGTCTGCAGTTGTGTAATTTCATTAGCAGCTAGAGTGTAAAATACTAAAAAATTAAAGGTTGTGTAAAAAAAGCAATTTGGCTTTATGCACAAATAGTATATCTAAGGCATGTAAGCAGTAAATAATCTGTGCAAACACTATGGGAAAGCAGGTCATGTTAGAAAGTGGAAGAAGAAGCTGATTGTTGTGATGATCTTTACTCTAATCATTCATGACTTAACAGTGGCTACAGATCCTATGGTGAACTATGAATCTGAGGAGTAAGAACTAAAAAGACAGCAGGGGTTACCTCAGTACAGACCCTACAACTGGAGTCAGACATGCAAGAGAAATCTAGTCCAGAAAGGTTCCCAGAACTCCTACAACATCTGAACACTAGAAAATGCCTCATATCCTTGTAAAGCAAAGCTAAAACATGACCTGAAAATTAAAACCCACCAGTTATACTAAACCACTGGAAGACAGCATGGAGGACATTACAGTCTGTTTGTTAAGGCCTTTTAGTAAAGAGGTGCACTCCCTCTTTAAAGTAATAAATTTAGAGAAAATTAATTTTTTTCTCTTCCTTCTTCTTTCTTACACTTTTTGTACATAAGCAGCCCTACTCCCATCTAAATCCTCTTGCGAGGGATGAGTGGTGTTTGAAGTATTTTAAACAAATTCCATGCCCTCCATCTGATTTGGTGTGTGTAGACTTTGTGGCTTCGTGCCCTATTTATGGCAGAGATTAAAATAACATTAAGAGAAAATACTATCAGGACTAGTTAATACTGCAGAATAAAGCAGAAGCCAGAAGAAATGGCCCTCCTCTTTTCACCTCTTAGTGACATGCATCTGGCTATTCCTTTCCTCTTTGTTAAAAAGTTTTATGTAAGAAGCAATTTTATTAAGGAGATGCAAAATGCCAACCCCATTTTTAAAAATAGTTTTTAAGTGAGACAGTTCAGTTTTAAATGTTAAGGGAATGTTTCTATAACCCAGAAAACATTTGCAAGCCATTACATGAAAATAAATAAATAAGCTGCTCACTTTGTGCAGTGATTTTTAGGGCAAAAGAAGAAACTCACCAATAATGAAAATATGCTTTTAGCTTTCAGATTTAACAATACATTTATATTGGCAAGGACAGTGGATACTCATTTAACTTCACCCTGTTTCTTTCAAGGTCATAGACCTAGGTTAAAGTGTGAATCCCAAAATAAAGAGAAGTAATTCAGGGTAAGTACTGGGTTTCATCAAAGCATCATTCCTGTCAAAAGGGAAAGGGGGTAAAAGAGGCCTCAGGTGGGCGTTGTCTGAAGACCAGCTTTACAGTACATCTTTCCTTTTAGGGTATAACACTATTTAAATTGACAGGAACTAACATAGATGTATTTTTAGCATGTTAAACTTCTGGATTACACACATAGTTAACATACATTTGTGGTTTGTAGCAGAATGAATTACACACACACACAATTATAGGTCCACCTTGAAAACCATGTGAGGAGAGAAATGCAAAGTAAGGAAGTACTTCTATTAAAAGAAAAAGTGTATCTTTGTGTGTACAACAAAAAATGAAAGTTTCTAACAAATGAGGTACTTTTTCCCTGTTCAATGACTAGGTATTTTACGGGGTTGAATATTTCTTCGTAAAAGAGTTTAGAAATCCTGAATTTATTTTTATAATGAAGTGATGGTTGTCTTAAAGCAGCAAAACTTTCTAATACAAACACGACCAGCCATTAATTTAAGAACTTTAAAAAAGTAAAGATTAAAAAAATTGAACCAAGTTTGCACTAGGGGATTCTCACTTCTTTCCTAAATGGAGATAACCCCTAATCCTTCCATTTTTCCACACCAGTGAGCCTTAGTGTAAACTGAAAAACCTTTAATAAAACTGTGCTATTAAAACAAATAGAATAGTATGGGTTAGTGATAGAGTTCAATGTTATAAATCTTACATACTAAACCACCATACTGAAGATTACAATATGTGAAAGTCTGTTAGTCTGTTTCCACTTATATGAAATAAAATGCTCTCTTCTGTCTATGAAAAAAGGTTTTGTTACCAGGGATTTTATGACAAGTTGATACTAAACAGCCACATCACAGAACTCCTTGCCTTTCTATTCATGTGTACAGATAACTCAAACAAATCAGGTTCTCAGCTGTTAAAAAAGATAGAAAGAGAACCCACATAAAATTGCTACATAAAATTATAATGTGTAATAAATGTTAATTGTATCAGCTTGATAATATTTACTACCAACTAGCAATACGTTGGGAACTCCAGCTTGCCAAACAAGATAGTAGAGCTTCAAGTACTCATAGCAAATATACAAATAAAAATGTGTAACGTGAAAGTGCATTTAAAACTGCTCAGTACCTTTCCTTAGCAGGTATACTTCTCCTTTCCCTACTCCCATGCAGTTTGTACTGTGCTTCTGTTCTGCAAGACTTGCTCCAGATTCAGTGCCAGAAAAAGCCTCTGCACAGACTGATACTGAAATGCCATTCATTAAAACTGCTCATCCTTAGTACTGAGTGAGGCTGGCAGAGCCCTGGAAGTGATTCAGAAATAGACCCTATATGGGTATTCTTTCAGGCAAAAACTAATTAGAACTGTTCCTGATTAAGGGCATGGGCAAGTAACAGGATCATTAAACTAAGGAAACCTAGACTGGTTAATCAATTTACTGCTCTTTGAAAACGCTGTCCCATCTCCGTTGCTTACCTGACATGCTACTTGTTATCTTTCCTTCTCAGTGGCTACATATACAGCCCACTATCTTTCAAGAATATGTTTGTGCTTTAAAAAGTGTATTTTTTACTTGGGTTGACTAATCAGTGACCACATTAGAGTACAGAAGACAAGACAATGAACTAAGGGTCAAACTGAAATCTGAACTCCACTTAATACCTCATCTCAGTCAGCCTCAGTGAACAATGTCCATCTTCCACATAAGCATAACCTGAGTCCCTCAAAATTTTGGATTTCAGATATGATTTCAGGATTTGTCTAGGCAGTGGCAGTATGGACAATGAAAAGGAGAGTAGCTTAAGTGTCAGCACTAATACAACTCAGTGTAGCGCAAGAAAGTTATATCTTCAGTAGATACCCATAAAACAGATTCAAGTGCATGGGAACTACACCAAATTTTGAATCACTGCAGTCACATGGAGCTCTAGTTTCCCAAGTGTCTCCAGTAATCAGTAATCCACTGAGTTGCATCTTAGATCCATGATACTAAACCATACTGCTTTATCTGGACAGGGAGGCGAGATTTAGGCTACCAGATTAATGCCCTAAACACACTGTGCCTTCCCTACCAAGAGCTTTTAAGCGTGCAACTCAGCATTTTCAATTGCCAGCCCAGATGGGGCTTCAGGGGAAAAGAGGCAATGGTAAAGCGTGCAGTACTCTTGCAGTGCTCTGAAGACATGCTGCCATTTTAAACAGTTTGTCTTACGGCTGCTTTTGAGCAGCTCTGCTCCAGACAGTCTGCTTTCAATCCCACCTTTAAACACTAAACACCCTCCATCAGCTATAAACATGCACGCACAGCACTGGGATGCAGATTCAGCTGAGACATGCACACACGGCTGAGATGTGCTTGCAGCCCAAAGCCTGCAATTACAGTGGATATGGACTTCCTCTGCCCAAGGGACTCTTAAAGCAATGAACACCTGGAAGTGCCCACGACATCAAGGAACAGAAAGCTCTCCCAGTGCTTAGAGGTGCAAGTCTTAGACATGTCAGGCTGCTGGTTAGACACCCCGTTTCAGTTTTGTGACTCCGGCATGCCGAAACACACAAGACAGACCACAACGAGGATGTTTCTGAGCTGAAGACACTCTGTGTGTGAATGCAGAAAACGCCTGGGGATGCCATTCGCTCTGGCTAATTGATTGCATTTTCTTTACGCTCCTACTATCTGTTGCATTGTCTCCTAGCAGAGGCTGTGCACCTCGAAGAATCTGCACCGGCCACAGTGCGAGAAGGGAATTAACACGGCCCCGATACCTGATCTGAACACGACTTGACTAAGCTCCTTGGACAGACCTCGGCGCTCACACAACCCACACGAACCCACAAGCACCACCGCGCACCCACCCAAAGCTCCCCGGGGAATCCTCAGGAGCGGTTCCGACCCTCCGGCCGCCAAAGGGGGCCCCACACTCACATAGAGGGAGCGGACGGCCTCGCCGTAGAAGCGCAGCGCTGTGCTCAGCTCCAGCGCCGCCGAGCGCGCGTCGTCCCCGGGCTCCAGCGCGGCATCGCCGCTATCCTCGCCGTGCGGCAGCAGCGCCAGCCGCTCTGCGGGCAGCGCCAGGACGGGCAGCGCCAGGACGGGCAGCGCCAGGGCCAGCAGCGCCCAGCGCGGACAGCTCGGCGGGACGCGCATCCCGGCGGCTCCCGGCGCCAGCGCAGCGCCGTCCCGCCGCTATAAGCGCGGGCAGCGGGGCCGGCGGGCGGGGGGGCTGCGGCCAATGGCTGCGAGGGGCGGGCGGGAGCAGCGGCCCGGGACCCCTGCGGCCGCTCCCACAGCCGGAGCGGGGCTCGGCCAAAGGGGCTCGGCCAGGGGGGCTTGGCGGGGGGGTCGCTCCCGGGGGTCCCTCCCGGGCCGCGGCTTCGCCGGCGGGAGCAAAGCGGCGTCCGCCAGCACTCGGGGACCGAGTCCCGGCAGCGCTCCGGCAGCGCTGGGATGGGGACGCTCAGCCGCTCTCGGGATCAGCGTCGCTTGTGGGACGCGAAACTCGCGAAGATAAATCGATTCGGGGTCGTAGGCATCCGGCAGATGCTTTCAAAGCAGCACGGCTCTCTGCCAGGGCCAGTGGGGTTTCTGCGTTAGTTTGGAAAATGTGTGCTCCAAGTCACTCCAGCAGCTGCTACCTCCCCACAGCCAGCGCACCGAGACCAAATACCAAAATCAACATGAAACAAAAATATGAATCCCTAAGCTGTCTTCTGAAATAATTTTGATACCAGGTGCTTATTGTCGGGGGAAATGGATAAATACATTGGAATGTGTTCCATAAGTTAACACCATCCACGTCAGAATTGCATTTGGTTGTAAAATAAAACTAAAAAATAAATAAAATAATTCTGCAAACTAAAGATTACTGATGATATGAAATACAGAAAAAAAAAATATGGACTATATAAATATATTACTTCTGACTGTGTCTTCTTGTTTTGTAGCGTAGTCTTGCTCTCTCGGAACACTCAGAAACAACTGAAGAATGGTTATATTTCATATATTTTTCCTAAAGCTTCCAAGGGAGGACAGCAGTGTTTAAGGATTAAATCTTGGCCAGTAAAGTGTATGCTGTGATATTTCCACAGAATGCTTACAGCAGAAAATCACCCAAGGAAAGGCAGCTGAAATGCTACCCACATGCTTTTTGCATGGCTTTTTACTTTTCTTTAAATGCCTACTTTGTCTTTTTTTTTTTCCCCTCGCAAGAAAACATAATTTTGCATTTGTCAAATTCCAAGAGCACAAGACATTCCTGGGTAGAGCTATAACCATGCCAGCCTAAAAGAGAAACACATCTAATCACAATTATCACTAGCAACTATTTACTGTTGGGTTCTATATGTCAGTGAAAACAGCCACTGAGACAAAGCAGTGCGGAGGTCTGGGAGGAACACAAGCCTGCTCTCCTTGAGTTCTTGCTGTACTTTCACCTGCAACTTCCCTCCACAATTTCAGAGCCTATAGGACAGTAACTGGTGGATTCATGGAATCTGTGGCTTTATAAATATCCAGGAATATGTGGCTAACAACTGCTACAAGAGCAGCCTCTTGGCTGGATCACCACTGTATCTGAGCATTGACATACCCACAAAGATGACTCAATACCCAGCCAAGGTATCTTTCTCCTCATTTGACAAATCAATACTTAACCACAAGCCAACTGTAACTTCTTACCCATGTTAAATGTGCACACTGGCATACCACCAGCTGCCTTCACCACAAAATCATCATCCTGTTACAAACCTGCCCCCCCCCGCCCAGCATAAGCCCGTTTCCAAATGTGCAGAACCTAAAGCTTCTCGTGCTTGTGCAACACAACTCCATAGCAAAGAAAAAACCTAAATTCATATACCTCAAGAACCTCATGGACATGTTCACAACAAGAACATAATTTCTGTTAGGCTTGATGTTTTCCTCAGCCACATTTACTACAACAGTCAAGCTCAACAAAAGGAAGATATTAACAAAATGAAAAGAAAACTCTGAGAAGGTAACATTTTCCTGTCAGATTCACATGATTTCCTAGTATTATGTTCAGAATTTGGAGGACAAGGACTACTGGGAAGCTCAAAACCTAGTGTAGTAAATTTGAAATAGATCTGACTGTTCAAGAGTTAAATATCTTCGTCTGCATGCTGAAAACAGGGGGCAATAGCCATGTTAGGGTAAATTCTTTGTCCATTAGTCAGCATATTGAGATTGTTTAGTCTGTATTTACCTTAAGAGGATTGCAATGTTTCTGCTGTAGCTAAACAAGTTTACCTTGTATGCAGCTCCCACTGTGAGGAGTATTAAGAATTTTTAGTTCTAAGAAAATAAGTTTCCCGTTGCTCTTCCTAGCATCTTCAATAATGACCTAAATAGGGGATGGAAAAGCATGTTTACTTATGCTGTAATTAATTGGGAGGTATTAATTGCAAACTCCAACCAGAATGGAGAATGCAAAAGACTTCAGCAAGATTTTAGAAGGGAAAGAAAGTGTTTAGATGCAAACTGGAATGTCACAATTGAGAAAGACCTTCCAGAATGTCTCTCATAGCTGGTGAATATCAAGAACTCCATGTTTTCATTGGATATTAAATCAGATAGGACAACAGTTTACAAAGCAATAGTATCCCCTGTGCAGCCACTGAGATCCTGTACAACAAATGAGCTGGGTTTATTTTGTTACAAGGAAGTAACATTTTCTAAAGGCATATAATGACACTGCTTTTCCAGATATTGCTTGCGAGATCAGAGATGTCACAGAAAATTCTCCACTGCAGAGAATTCAGACTGAAACCATAAAAAAGATCAGGGGACAAAAGGAAACGACATACAAGAAATTGCTAAAGAAGTGAACATGCCTACTTGATTAAATGACAATGGGGAGATTTGATTAAGGTCATGCATCAAAGATATGGAGCATCTTCAACACAAATATCTGAAGACTGTTACCAAACAGATGGAGGAATTAAATGGGTGAGTTTGAGGATTACAGATAATTAGGACATTGAAATAACTAAAGAAATAACTAAAGAAACCATTTATCAGAAAATGCTTCCTTACCATGGGGTCTATTTTCAGATAAATCATAGATTAGGCATAGTGGAAGTAGAATTATAGAAAGCTTTGAGAAGTCAACAATAGGTTGATCACATTACTCAACAACAGACCTTAATGAATAATTCTGTATTTAACAATGAATTGAGACAGTCCAACAGATTTGACTTGAGTTCCTATGCTCATACAGTACTAAAATAGCTCACAGGTATACACACACATATTTGAAAATTTCAGCCTTAAATATGAGGAGATTTGAAAAAGGGGGTACAGATATGGAGAAGCCTGACATTCTCAAGCCCCTCCCCAGGTTTTATTAACTGAGAAAATGGAGCTAGTATTCCCTTTGCTGGCATGACTGGGGTAGGAAAGTAATGCCCTGGGCTTCTCATGATGATGTGCTGAACAATGACAAAAAAAGCATTTTAGTGAGTGGATCAAAGGATAGAGTCACCATGTGGTAATAAACTGGAGAGAACAGAGTATTTGGGATACTGGCAGAAAAGAATAGGACTGAGGTCTGCTGAGAAGGAACATTTTTTAGAGAGACAAGGTCATGGGAATCAGGGAGTCACAAGCAAAGGCAAGGCTCAGAGGAAGATCATGGAGTGCACATCATAAATTTAAATCACTCTCTCCTAGAACTTAATGTTCATTGTTCACTAGAGTGGAACATGATGACATCCCTTCTGTAAATATACATGTGCCAGTATCACTATGGAGGGCACATAACTCTGGAACAACTTCAAAAAAAAGAAGAATTTTGCAGCAGAACTTTCTACAGGAAAAAACTAATTCTGAGGAACTCTTAGATGCTTTTGAGAAGAGATGCACATGAATGGTGATATCCTATCTTGGCCTCTATGGTAATGCAGAGTATAGAAGATTGTAGAATCCCTTCTTTTTCTCTCATGCAGAGCTATTGCAGGGCAATAACAGGGCAGCAATATTGCAGGACAACCTCCTTGGAAAATCATATCCCGTTCTGGAGAACAGCTGCATAAGAACGAGGATGTGTTAACACTTGGCCAACGACCCGGTCAGTACAGGAGAGATTGCTGCTGTGACATAAGGGTACACAGCAGCAGCAGATTACTGCCCTGGAGAAGGCAAGAAGCATGGGAGAAACAGAAGCTCTCAGACCCTTCCTAGGTCTGGTGCTAGGAGACACTTTATATTTCTGGGGTTGTCTTAACTTCTATCTATCTCTCATTATTAGAGCTGGTAACTGTATTAACAGGGGACCAAAAAAACCTCACAGAGGAAGTTATGCTTATACAGAATCATAAACGCTTCTTTTCATCCCAGTCTAAAATTTAGGAAAAATTAGATGGAAAACAGAACAGAAAAATATAAGCATCATATAAAATGGCTAGATTCAAAAAAGCAGCCTTACAATCCTTCCATGTGCCATGTAGACACATGAAAAAATTACACTTTATATATATATATATTTTCAAAATATCCTTCTTACATCCTAATGCTTGTTCTCTTTCAAGAGCAGATTCTCTAATCCAGTAAGAATTCTAGAACTTCTCTGTAGTAAGAGAGAGCTGAAACAGGGCAAGAGGATATATAATTAGTCTTCTATTTAAATGTTCAGTTCAGCACTAACTTCTGCATCTCCTCCAAGTCTTACTGTTTTGTTATTATCTAAAAGTTTTAGCTCTGTGCCATAAAAGTCTCCAAACAGACAATAAAGAATTACTTCAGAGTTTTAAAAAACACAGTGAAGACAGGAAGACAAAATGCATAATCATTTTCTCATACACACAAAAACCAGTTACAATATGAAGGAACATTGTTTTTTAAACAATGGGAATGGGATGTGGAAAACCAATTTAAATGGGACAGGAAGACAGCTATGGAAAAGGTATCATTTAGCTCCTATCTTCTCCAAGACTAAAGAAATAATTACTGTGACCTACTCATAATTGTGTCAGATTTCAGAACAAAGATATTACACAACAGAAAAATACATATGCTTGTAGTCTGGTGAAGAGATGGTATTTAATGCATCTCAAGTTAAATCATCACTGCAGATTGAATGGGCACCCACACCAAAAGCAATGATAAATGTTGGATAAATGTTGTATTCTCTCTTATGTGTCATCCAGATTTTGACTGTGAATTTCAGGTGTAGATGTAACACACACAAAAAAGTTGCCACATTGAATCTTAACAGCAAAGCTTCTAGATGACAATCAGAAAGAAAAAAGAGGCCAAGCACTGATCTGATGCTTGTGGTGGCTAGAAATTCACTAACAAATGGTTATATCCTCAGCTTCTCTACAAATATTCAAAAGGGCTAACAAAGTCTGAAACGCTGACACAGTCTTTCCTGTGACAGCCAAGCCACTCTCTCACATCAGCTCCTTGTGCCTGCAGAGCACCCAGCCAGCCTCACAGAGGCTCTGCCTGGATTCTCCGCCTGTCGGAATAATATGTCTTGCAAGAATTGTCATTTAGAAAGAGTATATAGCTTCTCAGATGAGTCTAAATGATCACAACTATTCAGAGAAGACACTTAACCCCTTTCCCCCCATGATTATTGAATTCTGTCTTTTACAAGGAAAAAGGCTTATACATGATCAGTTGATTTTTCTGGAGTGGAATCCATTGCCTAAGTTACTGAAATTCACTCAGGAGCATCTATCATTACCTTGAGTGACTCTGAGTAAAACAGAGAAACTGATTTTCATTCAGTATGCAGTGGTGCAGCAAAGACCAACAATTTCAATTACTGTTTTTACAAAAGGACCAGATAAGGGAAGAAATATTTAATAAATGTAACATCTATTCTCATAAACTGTATGGTCTCAAAA
Source organism: Monarcha castaneiventris obscurior (assembly GCA_026261815.1). Classification (NCBI taxonomy): domain Eukaryota; kingdom Metazoa; phylum Chordata; class Aves; order Passeriformes; family Monarchidae; genus Monarcha; species Monarcha castaneiventris. The sequence goes on from JAMPIT010000472.1 coordinate 7,711,748, forward strand.
TTAGGTTGTTCTCTATCTTTATGCGTAGATATATTTGTGAAAGCCCTGCAGAGAGGAAGAACAAAGTTCCCTATAATTCCATGCTTGGCTAGATTGAAAAACAGGTATTAATATTTCCTTTAATGATGTCGCTTGTAAATATTTTCATTTTTGGACAAGATCTACAAGATCTTTTCTAGGAAAGAAAATTTCTCCATCCAAAAAGATGATGTAAACGTTTCCTGATGTCTCCTGTTCAAATTTGGCTACACCAAAGGATTTTTGCCTTCAGGAATCTACTCAGCACACCCCAAAATTTTCTACAATGCACTGAAATTAATCTGTGAGTTTAAGATAATTTTCTGATAGGGCTGCATATGTGTGCTTAAAGGCAAAATTTGCCTGAGGATGGCTGAATCATAACTTTAGACTCCAGGAACATTGTTAACAGGCAAAATTTTGGAGTGACAATTCTGCTGATCACACAAAATGGTAGTAAAAACTGTTGGATATCAATTCAATAGTTTCATGGTTAATTTTTAAATCTATTTTTCTTCTTTTTTTTTTTCTTAATGAGTTTTCCAATATCTCGAATTGAAATTTTAGCTATGAGGTGCTATAAATATAATAATTTATTCTTAGATTAGATGTGTAAATTCAATAACTGATGTACACTTTCAATCTGAAGACCTAATTTGTGTGCTTGGGGTAAGTTATGCTTAAAATGTTGGACATAATGTATGTAGCTGGCTGTAACACACCACACATTTTAATGCTGAAAGATTTTTTGCTCTTTTTTTTTTTTAACTGAGTATAAACGGTGAACTTTACCCTGACTTGAAACAGTCCAGATTCAAAAAAACCCCAGGAGTAATTCCATGAATTACAGCTATTTATTCTTTCTGACCCAAGGACTTACACTGCTGTTCACTTCACTTGGAATCTGCAGACAAATACAAACAATGTCCCACTCATTTCTTCCCTAAAACAGTTTAGTGTTTTACTCTAGGATGTAACACTAGTTTTGTCACAGAGCAACAGTAAAACACAGAGATCTGCACTAAAATGACTCAGCACAGAAACAAACACATTGCCCCTGGGAAAAAAGAGGCAGGATTTGCAAAAACTAGGATTGATGCAATAACTTCCTCATTGGATAAGTGACAGGGTAAGAGCAAGAAAAGTCTCTTCTACAAGAGGTTGCTGGAAACAAACTCCTTGTGTAGTCTACATTCCCAGTTAAGAGAGGGACAGAGGGTGATCCCTGAGACCAAGTAGCAAGGATTGGATTGAATCCAAAATTCTAACCCTAGACGTCACTGGAGTATCCACACTGCAAAGCATTTAACTCACAATCTCTCTTGGCTGTGTAGCCCTAGGACAGATTTTTTTCATTCTTCCCCCTCTTTCCCCATCCCTGTTCAGAGTGTCTGAAATAAAATGAGCCATTACAGAGACCAGCAGTGGTTTAGTTAAAGCACAAAGCTAAGGGTACGTGTCACATACCAAAGCCTGTGACATGAGGGTATGTGCAGGTATTTGAAGTTGCAAAGCCTTTAAGCCAGCTCTGGAAGATCAGAAAGGGCAAGAACAAAGTCTGGTCGTGGCTTGTGACTGCCTTTTGAGCGTGGTTCTTGGAGCAAACTGTTGCCAGACCTCTCCTGTGTTTTGTCATGGAAAGAGCCTTTTGGAGCAGGCAAGAGATCAGCTGACACTGGGGCAGCTCGGCCATTCGGGCGTTCCGTGTGTGAGGGACATCCTCGGCCCTCTCTCATTTAGGAATTTGGATGTACCTGTGCACCTGCAGTCAGGGGCAGGTTTCTAAGCTTGTCAAGGGGGAGACACAGCAAGACTTACAACTTTAAAAGCTACACTTGCAAATGAAAGGTTACCAAAGCCTTTTCAGGTAATTACTTGTTCTTCCTCTGCAGTCACTATTGGACCTCTAACTAAATGACCTCACTTGTCCTGCCTTCTCTCCCTTGAGCTCTCTGAACCCACTGTTAACATCCTCCTCCTTTACCTTTCCCCCACAAGAGCCTTTAACACTCTACTGGTTATCTGCATCCTAGTTTCCTTCTTTATCTTTTTTCAGAAGAGCCTTTTTATTAACATTTTGGGATCCTAGGGCTGACCCTCTTTATGGTTCATTGACCAGTTCTCATTCCTTGAGTTCTTTCTCAGAGAAACTCACGTCTGTTTCCCTTTAATTGTAAATCTTTTATTATTCCCTCAAACTTCCTGCATGAAAAACATTTGAATGTTTTCCAGCAGCACAGATCTTTCAAAGTTACTGTTGCACAGTTCTGCCAGCATGGGTTATACTTATTTACAAGTAAGGCCTCTAAACTTGAGGAAATAACTTAGGAAAGAAAAGGTATTATCCAAAACAAAACTATCTATATCTGGTCCTTAATTCTCTATTTTTTCTTGAAATATATAATAATTATTTATGGATTTCATGTATTTAATGCATTTGACCCTTAAAACACTCCTATCCAGCTACACACCCATCTTTAGAGCCATTAAATACAATACAAAATTGTCATTTAGACACCCCTATTCACCATGTGTACACAGCTTGTACAGTCTGAAAAAACTGGAGATAAAATTATTGAAAATCAATAATGGGGGAAAAAACGTGTATTACATTGGACCCAAGTTTTAACAATATTATTGATTTTTTTGGTGGATATTAGACTTTATCATCTGAGGAGGGAGTCTGACTTCTGAAGAATGATCCATAGCACTTGAACAAACAAGAGGATTGTGTTCTTCCTGATAGAAGTCTTCTGTGCTTTGCTTCTTCCATTTTAGCAGATAAAATTCAGTTATTTAAGTACTCAGAACAGGACTTTGTCTTATATAATTTTTTTTTTTTTTTTTTTTTCTGTGGCTTATTCCCTGCAACAGTGCAGAAACATAAAGCAGATTTTCATACAGCAATCATGGTACAATATTCTCAAAAATCATGATGTGGTAGTTTCAACAGCACTTTCCATTTGTCAGATTTCCACTCTGTCAAATTTCAAAACCTTTCCTGATGATTTAAGAAACATGTATTGTTATTCCATTTCACAAAGAGAGAAGTTAAGGTACCAAAGAAATACAGCTTGTCCACCTGGCAAATCAGAAGACACATAGAAACTCAGTGGAGATTTCCTGGAAACCAGAAGCAGCTTTCTAAAGTGGAGCAGATCATATTTCTTCTCAAGAAAATTCAATTTCAGCTAATTACCATCTCTATGGGTATGCAGAGTGTGACTTTTGTAGTTACTCCTAAAGCGCACAAGCCGCAGAAAAAGCTCACCAACTTGAGACACTCTAGGGGCTACCACATGGCAGAAATTAATAAAAAAACCATCCCAAAGAAAAATTAGGAGTTAGATTTTTAGAGTGAATATGTAACAAAGGATTCTGCTGCTAGCTGCCAAATTCAGCCCCATTGGGGAGGATATGACCGACAAATTACAGCTCAGTAAGCAGAAAAAGATACAAACACTTATGCAACAATTTTCATTCTGTGTGGTGGAGGAATTAGAAGATTGGTCTTAAATATCTGCAAGCTGTTTCTGTTCTCCATAAATTGTGCCATTACTTTGAAAACAGGAGGTATGCTTCAGAATAAAGTAAAACAGATTGCTCCAACACAACAGCATAAAATCACCCCTGACAGTGCAGTATTGTTCAGACAACCCTCTTATCCAAATATTGCAAAATACAAAGGTAGGATGATTAGAGAGGAAATTCTGTCTGGTGTGATTCTTGCCTGAATAAAACATTACCTTTAAAGTTTCCAGAGCATTGTGTCCATTTTACATGGCAAACTATGACCAAGACTAACTTAATTTTCTTCCTTGCTGATGCTCCTTTCCAGATATTCATCAACATGCCCTGCATGTTTCATGCATCCTAGTGTTCTCTGAAACTTGGGAACATTTCTGCCTGAGTATTTGCAACCTTGGGACTTATATTCAACAGCATATATGTTGTGTGTACAGGAGAACTTAGAAGTACATTAGCCTTACTATTTCTCTGGCACTAATGGTAACAATTTTTCTAATTTCTATGATTTCTGAAAATTCCCTACATTGTACTATAGTTTTCAGACTGACTTAAACAGAAATCCCCCCCCAGACTGCTCAGCCTTGCCTAGGGTCAAGCCAGTTGTAATTTCCAAATAGCCTATCTTCTCTGAACATGCTTTTTCCCTCTTGGAACCAGACATAAATATTTGTTGCATGTGCTGCTTCAGCAGAGTAACAACACAGTTACTGTTCCAGTATCTGAACCAGCTGCTCTCAGCTGCTCCTGCTGTGGCAGAGCCAGACTCAGGACCAAGGGGAAGCCTGTTGGACTTCCACTGGCCTCAGTAATCTCACTCCATCTTTTCAGGGTGTCTTTTTTCAGTTGAGAAGGAATAACCACAGGGAGAAAAACCTGGATTTCAAAAAGGAGTCAGATGAGAGAAGGATGGTGGGAAAGCAAAAGAGAGCTTGAGTCTTTTGAGTGAGAGGATACAAATATAAGCCCTGTCACAATCAGCATTTGCTTGTGCAAATTGCTCTGATGACTTCAAGAAGGGGGCTGGTAATGAAGAAGAGCACAACTTGGGCTATCCAGTTCTGCAGGCAAAGAAGCAAGAGGTGAACTGCTGCCTAACCATGTGTGCACTCCCAGCCATACCAAATGAATTCTGCTGGTCTTGGCACCCTGCAGGATAAAATGGATCTCCTTTTTGATCAAAGATCTCTCTTATCTCCAGCAGTGCTCGGCTAAGACAAGTGAATTCTCTAAATGAGTGTCTGCTGGTTTTGAATAAAAGAGAAATGCTGCCACTCAGTACTAAGGAAGGATGCTTGAAGAAAGGAAACAAATAGGCAGGCCTGTCTTGCTAAGCACAAGGTCACTGGTACTGGTGCAAGGAGCAAAAACTGGATGAAGTTAGTTCCAACCAAAAAGATACCAGCACACAAGAGACACTAAGAGGATTAAACACTGTATTTAGAAGTTATCCCTTGTCGAGCTTGACTCCTGCTTCCTATGTCTCACAGTTTATTTCTGTCTTCAGACTCTATTCAGTGAGTGAAAGACTTACTGGTGTTGCAAGCTGTCACTTTAGGACAGTTGGCAAACTGCAGCTGTAGCAAAGCAGACACTGAGGGCTCCAGCAGGTTTTTCCCTGGCAGGTCTCTTACCTGTGAAGCCAACCAGTAAAGATTCAAGCATATGCTATTCAACATGAATGGGATACAGTACGGGACACTTTTAATACTGCATACTTTGCAGCCTCTAAAAGGTGACTTTTCAAAGTTGGCATCAGGATTGCTTGTGAACAGCCAAGAATCTACAATATCACAGGGGAAGCGAAAGCTCACCACAAAGGATGCACTATGCAGCCAAAGCCTGGAGGAGACTGAGTGGAAATCTCATCGTGGTTTCCATCAACATCCTCATGAGGGAAAGCAGAGGGGAAGGTACCAATCTCTTCACTCTGGTGATCAGTGACAGCATGCAAGGAAACAGGATGAAACTGAGTCAGGGAAGGTTTAAGTTACACATCAGGAAAAACTTTTTCAGCCGGTGGTTGAGCACTGGAACAGGCTCCCCATGGAAGTGATCACTGCACTGAGCCTGACAAAGAAGTGTTTGAACAACGCTCTCAAGCACATGATGTGATTATTGGGATTTCCCGTGCAGGGCCTGGAGTTGGACTCGATGATCCTGATGGGTCCCTTTCAACTCAGCACGTTCTATGACTCTATGCTAAAGGATGTAAACCTCTGCTTTGCAGTCCCACAAAGATATTTCAAAATAGAAACAGACAAACTGAACCCCCTGCCATGACAGAGTCCAGGGGCTGTGTCTGCCAATGTGTCAAGCCGCACACTTTGGAAGCGAGACAAGCCACAGACTCCCAGCACCCAGCTGTTCGGAGCGCTCCGCTGCGGGCTCCTTCCCAAAGGAAGCTGCTCCCCTCACACTCCCGCACTTCCCGCCGCCGGACACGGTGCTCACTATCCATCATTATTAACCATTTCCCAGCTTCTCGGGGCTGTGACCGGCGGGAGCTCGCTGGGAGGGAGCCACAGGACCCCAGGCTGGCACAGGGCGCTCCCAGCACAGCGCTGCCCTCGGTTCGGGCTTTTCCCCCCGCCGTGCTCGGGTGCAGAACAGGAGCACCAGCACCCCCCGCTGGCCCTTTTTTGAACACACCCGCAGGGAAGGGGCTGATCGGAGCTGCAGCTGGACCTGGTGTGCTCCATCGAGAGAAACACACCTTATAAACACACTTATTAACAGGTCCTGCCCTCTCTAAGCGGCCCCCAGCTGCCTCCAGTCGCTACACACACACACGGCATAAAAGCAATGGCGGGGACTTTAAACCTTACGCACAGAAAGAGCACCTAATTTTAGTGTTAATGACAAGACTCAAAAACAATGTTATGATGTATGAACGTATGTATCCCCCAAACAGACTAGTCTTAATTAGAACTTTGGTTAAATTACCAGTCTTATTTTGGAGCTTGTAATTCAAAGTTAAACTATTTAAATTTTGTTTTATTTAATTATTTAAATTATTATAAATTATTGTCACATTTTTTTTCCTCCACGATTTCTGGACTTTAGAGATGTGCAAAATTTAAACAAAAAAACAAACAAAAAAAGGGCACGACCTAAGCCAGTGCACCTGAGAAAGACAGGGTGTCTGTGTGCATGGCAGCTTGCAAAAAAATGTCTTTTAGAAGTAGTGACTGATTAAGCACATTCAACACATTTTAACTTGGTTTTTTTTTTCTTTGACGATCACCTGTACATTACTGATTTAAAAACTATTATCCTGTAGTTACAGAAACTCTTTATTTATATTGAGGTGTCCAATAGTAGTAAAACCATAAAGGTCCATGTTGAAAATAATGGTCTACCTAAGTCAGTTCATAAACGGGTGACATATTTATTTGGGGGTGGGGGAGGGATATTTTCTTCCTGTTTAGCATATGTGCATTCATGCAGAGTAGCAGTGATTCCAAGAGCTGGCTGATATGGATATTTGATTCTGATTACTCTTACCAGTTGCATAACCAAAACCACCTAGACTGAAACTGAGAAAGGTCATTCATATTTCCTCACTGTAACTACAGGGATCTGGATATTTATATGGAATTTAAATGGATAGACAGCATTTGAAATATCCTCTACAAGTTCATGTGAGTAGCTAGACATTGAATACATATGCAGTGACTAGAGTAATTCTTGGCACAAATTCCTGGACACACTAACCATGTGTAAGAATTCTCATTGCATTAGATCTTCAGCCAATATATCATAGAAACGTGAGTGAAATCAGTATATAAAGTGACTTCAACAAAGAAAGGAATCATATTTCCAAGACAGAAATATGTCCCTAAGTGGGGGGATAAAATCAACCTTATGTGTCTCTGCGGAAAAAAACAAGTGGTGGCACTGTTAGTAAAATTACTTACTCCACTTCTGGTAATGCTCAAGCTTCTTTCTAGCAATTTGGCAGTCTGTGGGCTCCTAGGAGTTTAAAAATGCACTGTTTTAGTATTAGCAAGGCAAATTTTAAAAAAAAATCCTCATAAAATTGCTTAAATGTAAAAAATGTTAAAAATGAGGTTGACACTAATAAAAGCAAAGAATATATAATGAAAGCTAAGTTTCAGACTGCTAAGTTTATATCAGTGAAATCCCCCTGAAAAGATAGAATTTGTTACTACTGAGTGTTCAGGATTTTCACCTGCTTTGCATATATAGCTATCTATCTCAAAATTTGATAGAAATATTTATATCTCCTCAGTAATATCAGTGTTTTATGGTGAATTTAAAATGGCTGATTATTTTCCATGGGCTCTGTTTTGCAAGAGAAAGCACAGAATGTACATTTTGGGGTTTTTTCAAAAATATATCTCATTCCTTCTAACATTAAATTGATTTTTTACATATTGCTGTCAGGCGTTCATAAAGAGCCTTTATGAAAAAGGCTCTGTGCAAAACAACTAGCTTCATGTTTTCATTTTTTTAAAAAATAGAAATCACTTCCATTTTACAAAGTTCTGTAAACTTAACAAATAAAAATAATTTAGATTTAGTGTGTCTTCTGAAGATACTTGTAAGACAGAATTTTTCTTGTGTTACTCACTTACAGAGCTCTCCTTCCTACTGTCTTCTGATTACCAAATCACACTCTTTTTTTAATGCATACATTCTCTGACATTACTATTTTCCTTCCCTTAATTGAAAAGTATTGATACACACAATAAAATAGGTAGGTGGTTAGAACAGATTTTATATGGTTGTAACCAGTCTTTCTCTTTCTTTTCCTTCCTTCCTTCCTTCCTTCCTTCCTTCCTTCCTTCCTTCCTTCCTTCCTTCCTTCCTTCCTTCCTTCCTTCCTTCCTTCCTTCCTTCCTTCCTTCCTTCCTTCCTTCTCCTTCATGTCTTTAAACTCTTTTTGAACACAGGGCACACAGCACTGTGCAATAAATAACCAAGAGCCATATGCCTTGTAGGGCTACAGTTTTATACTTGTGGTTCCCAAAACCCCCAATACTAAGCAGGATATATGGTGAGACAAGCAGTCCCAAGAAGAACTGACAGTTCCTTAAAATCACTTTTCATCTTAGCTGTCATTGATTCTGTTGACTGAGGCCTCTTTAGTGCATCTCTTGCATTCAAACCTATAAATTAGGTTATGCAAATCTGAAAACATTTCATACCAATTAATAAGACTCACATTCAGCCGTTCAATTTCTTTCATTAAGGTAGATTGAAATTCTGTATATTTTTTCTATTCATTAATCAAGGGGCTGTACCAGCTTTGCCTAGCTGAGACTGAGACAGTCATTATTTCTTAAAAAAATATGGGGCAACAAAATGTGAAAAATAGCCCAAAACCCAGCAGTTTCTGATGAAACATTCTCTGCAATGGCATAGCTAAGCTGAAGCAAATACAGCTGCACACAGGAACACCTCTTAGAACATTTTAGTAGCAAAAACAGTTGAAGCAATTTTATTGCAAAGCTGTCCATTCTTTAAGAGGATTGGAAACCTGCCATTGTACTCTACTGGATTTTACTCCAAAATAAACTACAGTCAGCACAGCTGGAGGTGATAGAAGTATGTCCAGGGAAATTCTTACTCCCTGCCCTCCAACCCAGCAGTTAAATCTTTCTATTCCTTTTCCTTTCACAGCATGTACCACAGGATAGTTTCTAACCTCTCCTCTCTGCAGATTTCCTCAGCTCTCCTCACCCTGTATTTAAAAAAAGCTGAAATAATTCGATGCAAACCCTTATTTTACCAAACCTTAGCTCACATATATGTTAAACCTTACAACCAGCCATACTTTTTAGGAACTCTGGTTCCTCCTGCAACACTTGTTGCATTACCATTTTGTCCTCTAAAGTAAGGATCCTGGAGGAAAAACAGTCACTAGAGGTAAAACTACAAAGCACTTGCAAAGGTGTCCAAATAAAACTTGCAGTGACAATCTTAATTCCATCATGTCCTAATATTTAAATATTTAATACCTTGTTACTTGGTGCTTAGACATTATAAATTATTACCTAATTATAACTTAAATTATATTTAGCAACATATTAAGGGATAATATTGATGCAGCTATATAATTTGTTTTTCTTTTATAATTATGACTTATTATAAATTTATTGTCAAATATTATTATTAAGAAATTATAATTGTAATTTTTCTGGTTTTGGCTGGGATAGGGTAAATTTTCTTCTTAGCTGATACAGTGCTGTGTTTTGGATTCAGTATAATAATGTTGATTAGTTCCTTGCTGGGGTTAAGCCACAACAGTGGCTAAGATGCTTATTTAATATAATAAACTTACATACACACGGGTTTATGGAAAGAAATGAAAAAAACAGAGTCTTTGCTATCCATATGATGGTATCATCAAACAACTTGCTTGTGAGAATTTTACAAAAATCCCCCAAAGGTTACAAATTGGCACTTACTGTCTCCAAGCAGATTTTCTCTCTAATGTCGTTCCTGTAAAAACATCTGCAACTCTGTTTCTTCAAACTTTCTCCTTTCCCTTTTTATTTTTTTTTTTCTTTTCATTATTTTCTTTTTTTACACTTTTATAGTTCTCTGCTCTGCTCAACCCATTAGGGCAATTTATTCAGCTGGGCCGTTTGAAGTCTAATGCACTTAATGTTCTGCATGATAAAACAAACATAAACAGCTGGCATGACTATTGCATTCATGAAAAGATCATCTTTTATTTTACTGTGTTAGAAGCAAAAGCAGTTCCGTTTATGAACATACAATATAACCTTGGCACTTTCCCCCCAATAAAACTAACATTTTGTTAAGCTAGATATTATTATTTTTCACATAAATGTATTTTAATTATGTTAAGGAGGACGAGATAAAGCTCAATCGGTTTCTGCCACTAGGGCACAGTTCACAAACAAGCAAAACCCTGCAGAATATCTCAGGACAATGTTGGTTACTGCTCTGCAACAGGGATAAATACGGAAAAGCTGCTGGTCGGGACAGGAAACCTCCTGGCTAAATGCAGCTGGCTGAGGGACATGAATCTATGCAACAACCTCTGTTTCTCTTCCAGGGGAGCTTTATGGAGAAAACAGGCAGGCACTGGGGAAAAGCAGATGCCCTCAGGACACGCAGAGCTGCAGGGGAAAGCAAGCAGCTGCAATCTCTGCGTCCATCTCAGGTGAGCAGAAGAAAAAGAAGCAAAAAGAGAAAGAAAAAGAAAAAAAGAAATCCCAACCAAAACAAACAAAAACCCAAAGCCAAACCAAAAAACCCCACCCTAACAAAGCCGGAATGCCAACCCCTCGAGGAGCAGCCGAAAAAACCATTCCCGTGTCTCCTCTCCCACGAGGGGTCGCAGTGGCGCCGCAGGAACAGCGATGGCGGCGCTGCCTCGGCCCGCGCCGCTGTGAGGGGAGCGCGGCGCAGGGCCCGCATTCCCCGTCCTCCTCCTCCTCCTGGCGCCGGGGCTGCCCCTGGGCCCCCACCTCCGCCACAGGGGGCGGCTCCCAGAGCGGGGGGCTCCGAGCCAGCCCCCCCTGTCCCTTCCTGTTGGCAGGCGGTGGCTTGAGACGAGGAGTTCCGCGCTGTCTTCACCCCCTCTCGGCTGAGAGAGGCGCCTCTCCACGGGTGGGGACGCAGCGGGACCTGGGGGGCAGCAGGCGGCATGGTGCTGGCAGATGAGGTGCCAGCTCTGTCCCGTTCCTCTCACTGAGCCTGGAGGTGCTACCGGGGTGCTCTGCCCTCAGGTGTGGACTGACAGCTTGGACAAGTCCCCTGGCAGCCGGGAAGTACCAGCACAAACACACGCGTGTGAACATGGGATACGACATCCAAAGGATCCACGTATAGGGCAAGGAAGGGCACTTGTTGGCTCACTCTGACTTGTCAAATGTTGAATGCAAATTTGCTAGAAAGGTTTGTTTACTACTTGATTTTAGCCCAGGAAATACAAATGTATCTCAGGGCTTTCCAGATGTGCTTAGTACAGATTCTCTAGTGATCAAAGAAAGCTCATCTTGTAGGAATGCATCGCTGAGCTGCGAATTTGACACGTATCTCAGGAATTCTGTTCTTCTGCACAGTTACATCACCTTGCAGTCCAAGACAAGATCCTTTTCTTCCAGCTACAGTGGCTATCCCTCTCCACCCTATATTATATTCCAGAAAGGCTAGACTGGAGTCCCTCACCAACAAAAGTGTCTTCATCAATACTCCAAGGACAGCCCTGCAGCTGACAACTTTCTGCAGTGGCCACATTCAGAGGACAGCTGTGACAACGCAGTTCCAGAAACTGAGGGCACACCAAGCTGCTTAGGCCTGTCTGTGAGCCCACTTCCTAGCATAAACCCTCATCTTCCTCTGAGCTAGCCTGGATGTTGGTGCTAACTGGCATAGATTTAGGACCCTGGAGTTAAAAGCCCTCTCAAGACATCAACCTGAGAAGGCTTAAGCAAGATTCTGTACTTTTTGCTTCCACAGCTGAATTCTCAGCTGCTTGAATGAACAGATAATCAGAGCTGAATCAGGTGATTTCTAACATGGAGGGTCTTTTTAGCTGTGAGCCCAAGGCTTCATATTGTCTAAGTATCAGAAGCCAAGGGAAGAAAATTAATTAACTCACTTTCCTGGACATGGCTAAAATAATCCCTTTTCAAATGGACTTTAGTTATTTACCCATCAAGATTCTTGTGAAGAGAAGACATGTTCCCTGCCAGGAAGTGTCACAGATAATATGAAGTGCCCAGACACTGGGCCAAGTAACCTTTAGCACTCAAATCCACCTCCCTCTGTTATCAGTACACATCTAATCCATCTCTCTTTTCCAGTCAGCTCATACACAGCTGACCAATCTATCTAAGGGAATTGCCGCTGAAGGGAAATGCCCACCTGCTTTAGTTCCCTTTTCATGGGTTTTTCCAGTGGGGGTTGGGGATGGGTGCCAAGAAGGTGGTAAACCCTAAGTCAAAGAAGGCAGAGAAGGCTGGCAAAGGAGAGGATATATTCTGCTTGAACTAGCAAGGATTCAAAGTGTCTTTCTGGGTTATGGAGGCATCCAGGAAACTGAAAGCTGCAAAGAATAATTTAAACAGTGAAAAGCAACAAATTGTTTTCAATTCTTTTTAATCTTAGATCTCAGTTTGTTGAATCTGCTTGTAAACCCCAAGGAACGTGCAACACTGACAGAAAATCCAGGGTGTCCAAGACTTTCTTACCAGTCTGGAATCCAAACTGCAACCCCAAGCTTCAGACTGCTCCTATTGCAGTTTGTGCAATGGAAAAGTCTTCAGGAGAGCCTGAAATCTACGTTCAACCACCCTGATAGAGACAAAGTTCGAAAATGAAACACAGGCACTTGTGTTCGGATGCTTCTGTTTCCAGACTTTGTCTCTTTTAATCTTCCATTCACTGTGTAATGTATTTTGGAAAAATTTCCTCTGGTCAAATATGGGCTGAAATTACGAAACCACACTTTTCTTGCTCTAAAGGTATTTGCATTGCTCTGATTAGTTTGTGCGGTGAGCTCCTGACCTCGAAGCATAGGCATTACTTTTTGTGAAGCCAATGGAAGCTTTGGCTGCCTTAAGGATTATGGGTTAAGGCCCTACATTTGTACTGGTTTACGCCACTGTATGACCTAAATGAGATTAGAATAATAAATCCTGGTTTATTATGAGGGTTTTATTTAGACATGTTTTGAGTATGAGGTCTGTGTCAGGATTAATAGTGAAATCTAACATGCCCAGGCACAGAGAAAGCCCAACAATGAAAGGACATTTTTTTCCCTTGAGAAAACTAGTTCCCAGCCCTCTGTTTGGCTTTTAACAGAGTTGCTAAATGTTGAATGGCAGAGAGATGCTGGATCCCAAAGATGGTGACGTAGACCACAACTTGGAGATGAGCCCATTCCAAATGAAGGACAGAAGTATCCCATCAGCAGTATTTTCCAAGGCTAAGTACTTATGCTCTGCAATGCAGTAACATTCAAAAAAAAAATCTTCAAACAATGTTCTCAGAATCCAAAGACAAACGAGAAATTACAGGTTCAGGATTTATTGACTAATTCATCCGTCATGTTGAGCAGGCACTAGTTTAGGTGCTTGCCCTGTAGTTAAATCAGATTGCTGAATCTGTTCAAAGGAAATGTCCATTTATTCAGCATCCTGGCTACCATGTCTCATCAAGCAATGTGACATCTTGTCATGTAATGTACCAAATTGCATTGGCCTAAGTATTAAATGCAGAAGGTGTATGCTCACATCATATAAATTTCTCTATTCTAATAATCACATTACAAAAGGGTTCAGAGGAATTTGTCTTTTCAAAAGATTATTTAAATTGAAATGAGCAGAGTGCACGAAATTGAGCTTATACTTTTGTGGGACACAAAATGAAAAAGGATGAGGTGTAAGTGTTGTGACAAACCTGGGGGAATTAAATAATCATGAATTCTGTGGTATCTCTACCCTTTGCCTAATTTGGAGTATTAATACTCCCACTCTCCACCAGATACTTGGCAGATCTTGTTCAACATCAGATTTCTGTCCCACTTGTTTTTTTGAGTAGAAATAGGAAGAACTGTTTACTTCAAAATGTTTTTGAGTTTTGTAATCATAGGCCTCATGGGGTGCAGAGCAAAAGAAAATGTTGAACCAGAATACCAGTTTATTTTTGTTTGTTTTGGCAAGAGGCCTATCTGACAGCCTCTCCTGGTATGTCTTAGCTGGGGTGGAACTGGGTGGAATGGCCTCAAAATTTCGCAGATAACTTTAGGGGAAAGCAACTTTTGAAGAATGACAGACTTTAAGGTCTATGATACTTTATTTAGTACTTCAGGTTTAAACCATGAGAGCCCGGTAGTTATAAGAAACACAATCCAAGAAATCATGAAGCCTCAAAAGAATGAAAAACGTGCCCATGTAACTGAGGACAAATTTTTTGGACTACTATAGCATAAAATCAAATGTGAAGATGGTTCAGTATCTAACAAAATCTTAAGTTACTTTATTATCTTCCCTTGCTGGAAGTGCATTTTTCTGCAAAACCCTTTCTAAAAGACTTTTAGAACTACACACTGGTAAGAGTCCTGAGTTGCCGAGTGCTAACAGTCTTGCCAGCAAATTCATTAACTGCAAGTGTCATCAAAAACCAAGAACTCAGACCTTGTTGCACAGGAGCAGGGGCAGCAGTTCAACTTGCAGAATCCGGACACTTTGTTGCCTACTTCTGTTCATTTCAAGTCAAATAGCAGTGGGACAGCCTAGATAAGCAACGTTTTGAACACTGGAGGTTCAGTGAAGTTTCTTTATTTGACCAATGACCCTTAGAAAGAAAACAGTAACAGAAACAGATCGTTTAGAATTGCCCAACATCCATAGACAGCAGCAGGACTGTGCTGAAGACCAAGAAGTGGCTGAACTTCTAAGCACTGGAAATTTGGTCTACTAAGAAGTTTCTTATAATGCTGCAATGCAGAGTTTCACAACCAACCTTTGCTCACCTATGTCAAGGACACTTGTCTGGGGCACAATCTGTGCGATCACTGTTTTTGCTGTCCCATGGCAACACCTGACCGAGGCAGCAGCAGTTTTCCTTAGCTGTTTACATGTTCCCACAAAGCATGAGTTGGCAATCACATCCACAAGGGCACTAAACCAGCAGTTTGTTGAGTGGAAATGGATTCTTGCTCCTCTGTATATTTTACAGAATACTTCAGGCATGTGGCAGTGTTAAAATCCTGTTGTCCCTTGCTGAAGGAATGCAGTGGAAGCCTTTACCCCATGTAGCAGGTTAAAGTCTGATAGCACAAGCTGTGAGGAGTTGTTATAGGTCACTGATAAAAAGCAATAGAGTGCTTATGGATACTGTGGGTTAATGATAGCCACAGGCATAACCAGAAGGTCTGTGCTGAGAGCAGAGAGGTGGTGTGTAACCCAGTGAATTTATTATTGCTCTACTCTGGCCTCTAGATAGTGTATGTGTGCACTGGGGTTGTGGAGACTGATGGATACACAAGGCTGGCCTACTGGTGGAACTGAGGAAGGCTAGGAAGATGTTTTCCTTGTATGCTAGAAGGAAGTATGTATCAATATAGGGAAAATATTTTCCTGATGTGGGAGATGGAGCCTTCTGTAGTATGTATTGAAATATAATTTATTATATCCTATTTGTTATGCATATTTTCTAAACTCCTGTTCAGGCTCTTTACCTTTCCCTTCTTTACCTAATGAATGTTACAGCCTGAGGTCAGACAGCTTCTCTGAAAAACTTGCTTCAGCAACTGCTCAGTTTTCTGTGTCCTACCCTGATATCAAGTAAATTTTATTTCTTCTTTTTCTTTTTTTTTCTTTTTTTTGTTCCAGAAATTATGCGGGATCTAGGCGCATGTCCTAATTCACAACTAAGTCCAAGTTTATTTGTGCTGAAGCCATAAAATTCTTTTTCTGCAAGCTATAACATATCTCTGTACATGTACATGATTTTTAGTGCAGAGATATTTCTTATCCTCTCATCTTTGCCATACTCATTCTGTGTTCTGTGCATTTCTATACATAGTCAAATCAACCATCACCCAGTGCTGTGTATCCCCCTGCTTCTGTAAGCTGTTTATCTGGGATTTCCAAGGCTGACTGCTCCTGGTAAGAGTCTTAAAATCATATCTAGAAACCTTAATCAATGACCATATTTACGGAAGCACTGAGAACCCACAAATCCTTTTGCAGTCAATGGGACCTGAGTTTACTTAGCACCTTGAAAATCAAACTGTTTAAGTTTTGGTACCTATCCTTCATTTTGGAACACAGCTTTAAGGGTTCAGTGTGGGTATTTTTAGGGCAGAATGGGGCTCACTTTGAGATCTTTTTAAATAGATATCCAAGTGTATATATATTGTATTTATATTATTAAGCATAATTATAATAATTGTCCTATTCAACAAAATAGTAGTTTTGAGCTCCTCTTAGTGCAAGGCATTAATAATGGAAATCATTATTTTGATAGTGCCAGTTTCTGCATATCATGTACATAGTGTTAGTTCATTACATGGACTCTTCCACCACAGGAATCTTTTTTCACCAGACGTGTGGGGTCCTCCCTGGGGATTGGTCTGGGTAATAAGCACTTCTTGTAATCAGCTTACTATAAACGATAAAGAAAAACATGGCAGTGCTCCAGCCATAACCAAGGGAACTTTTAAAAACCTTGTTGTTTCATGGCACATGATGCTATACATGACCTGGAGATAGATGAAGAATTTTGACCGCACTACAAATGTCTAAACCACTCAGTTTTAGTTCTCACTTCTCACCCCCGTGAGTCAAACCCATCAGCCTGCCATAGCACCTCTTAACTTACGAATTTCATCCCAAGGGCACATCTGCACACTTGTGAGAAGGCGTGTCTGGTCAGCTGTTTCCACAGTGATGGCACAAAAGCAACAGAGAAGAAAAGAACCTGTAGCTGCATGTATGCTTTGGTGAATTTAGATCTTTAGGAGGTTTTATTTTGTTCCTCTATATGCTACGTTTGGAAGTCCTGATGTGCCTTTTCTCCCTTGTTGATGAAGCATCTTATGTTATAAGAGAAAGAAGAAACTGAATGTATTAGATTTGCTGTGCAAATTGTGTATTTCTTTATAAACACAAAGATTTCTGCAGTGCCAAGCCGAGCTGTTACAGCTTACTCACAGCAGTTTGCATTTCGTGAGTACTTGAAGGTGCTTAAAATGATTTCTAACAAAATGCAGCTAAATTAAGTACTTGTTAAACAGGAAACAAGAAAAAAAAAAATCCTACAAAGGTATGATGTGGCTGCTACTGGGAAAATGTCAGGTACTTGCTTCTTGTAGAAAATAGAACATTACTTAACTAATTTAAAATCCAGAAAATTTTCCTTAGGAAAAAAATTAGCAGTAAGCCGTTCAGGGGCTGGTGGATTTCTTTGTTTCTTAAGGATGGCAAAGATTTGTGCAGAGACATCAGCAAAGAGCAGCTTTCTGAGCTGTTCCTTGCCAATTGCTGACAAAGGCAGTCCTAATGAATCATTCTGAATTGTGATCATGTGCTACCAGCCCACAGTGAGCTGCCAAAGAGGAAGTGCAGCTTGTTTTCTTTCATTTTCTTGATTCCTATGCTGTAGGAAGATGAAAGGAGAAGGAGGAGGAGGCAACAGCGGCAGCCAAACTTAAATAATTCTGACGATTCCCGATATCAAATGGAGGCCCCTGAGTGGGACCCACTGAAAAATGACACCCTTCCGCCGACCCTGACGCCAGCTGTCCCTCCGTATGTGAAGCTGGGCCTGACCATTGTATATACTGTTTTTTATTCACTGCTTTTTGTGTTCATCTACGTCCAGCTCTGGCTGGTCCTTCACTACAGGCACAAGAGGTTCAGTTACCAAACTGTCTTTCTGTTTCTGTGCCTGTTTTGGGCCTCTCTTAGGACAGTGCTCTTTTCATTTTATTTCAAAGACTTTGTCACAGCAAATTCTCTCAGCCCCTTCATCTTCTGGCTTCTCTATTGCTTCCCAGTCTGCCTCCAGTTTTTCACCCTGACCCTGATGAATCTTTACTTCACACAGGTAAGCAACAGATATTTAGTTGATTAAATCTAACTGAATGGTAAAGCCTTCTTATGTAAGCATCATGAGAAAAATGTAATTTACAAATGTACCTTGGCAATGCAAAAAGCAAGTTTCAGTTGATTAGTTGGGTATTTTAACTTTTGGTCTATATGCAAGTGATCAGTGTTCTAATGAAACCAGAACCTGAAGTGATCAATGCGAGAATATCAATTAATATGTCTACTGTCTATAAAATGGGTGCCACTTAATTCAAGGGTTGGAGAAAAAATAGATAGGAGAGCTTGGGATTTGGACACCCAAAATATAGTTCTATTATTATACCTTATTATTGTTATTAGACTTTAAAAACCTCCTGGCTTACCAGGCTTGATCTCTGTGCGCAGTCAGAATTGTAATGTCTGATTTTGCCAGCAGCAACCCCCCGGTCCCAGTTTTTCATAAGCTGGCTAACGTGTTTCTGAGGGAGATTTCTATTATGTGTATAACAATTGAAACTGTTGATGGAGTCCTACTGTGGGCCCAAATTCCTGTAAGGATCTGTATTAAAAACAGCTTTGACTCTGGACCCCAATAAGTCTGAGTGCTGTGCAGTGATACACCCTCTATTTCAAGGACACTCTGATGTAAAGGTAAATTAGCTGTATAGTTGAGTAAAGGAAATAGCATCTCTGTTTCAAGAAGAGGTCTTGAGAGTGTATCTGTGCCACGGAGAGCTAAGAAGCCAGATGAGTTAAGCTGCACAGTGCTCCAGGTTGCTGCAGCTAGAATTACTTGGAAATATTTATGGTGAGCATGGGTATCTTGCACTTGGCTGAAGGATGGGATATTGGCATGCTGAGACAAAGAAAGGCTGCTGGCTTGCCTAAAATCTCACATGAAGCTTGCAGGAGGGCAGAGATCGGATTCTTTATCTTCTCAATCCCACTGTAGTGCCAGGAGCAGGATGGCAAGCCTGCACTCATGTGGCCCTGATCAAAGTCCACTTTCCCAGTGCAGGAGCAGTTGGTCAGGAGGGCATCAGCCAGCCCCAGAGCTCACCAGGCAGTGCTCAGGATGCTTTGGGTGTTGCTGTGTCCCCCACTTGGAACCAGCTCGATGCCTGGGGCTGGTGCTTCTGTAGCCCCCACAGTGTTTAACAGTGCTCTGTAGTGATGACAGGCCTCATCAATTCTGAATATCCTGGCTGGAGACATCAGGCTGCCTGCAAAGGCTGCTATCCCAGAGCTGGAAAAGCAGCAATGGTAAGGATGACAGCTGTAAGAAGATCACTTGGGTTGTAGAGGGTATTAAATACTTAGAACCACATACCCAGTTTTGTGCTTAGGTTTGCTTTTATGGATTCAATGTCTGAAATGACTGCTAACTCACCCCGCTCCACTCCCCGGTACTTGAGATATATTAAGGGATTACAGGAACCTTTCATCTGCATACTACTCAAATCCAGCTCAGGCATGTGGTGACCTATGCTTTATCCCATAACTATTGTGAGAGTCATTTGATAACTGTGCCATTTCCCAGGGCCAAATGCCCATCAGCACACAGTTCATCCCATCACAGTGCTGGGACTAAGTCGTAGCCTTAGGTCAGACTCTTCCCTCAGACACACATGGAGGGCTGCTGTGGAAGTCTGGAAGCAGAATGCAGCATCCTGGCTCTTGGCCAAGAAAAGCCTGGACTGGGGGGGCACAGCAGTCTGTGCAGTAGAGCATCAGAACCCAGGAGGCTTAGTGCTGCAGGTAACATTCCTTTTGTCTAGGGAAGATCTGAAAAGACAGCACACAGAATGCACACATATGTCCTTTTAACTTATTTTTAGCATTGTTGTCTGATAGTGTTCAGGAAGTACAAGCCAGTGGCTGGAAACAGAACAAATGCTAAGGCTGTTGGTTCTGCCCTTGAGACAGAATTTCTGCTTTGTCACTCTGAGTCCTCATGATCTTCCTCTGAGCCCCTCTGAAAGAGAGTGGAATAGTTACCTGTCTTGAAGAGCTGCTGTGAGGCTTTTGAAGCAGCATTTGCAAGGGACTTTCAGAGGTTTGTGATATGCGTCATAATCTTTAAATATCTTGGGTCGCTGTAGACAGACATAAGATTAGTATTGTTGTTTGCTCTAGAG
The DNA here is from genome assembly GCA_026261815.1 of Monarcha castaneiventris obscurior. Lineage (NCBI taxonomy): Eukaryota > Metazoa > Chordata > Aves > Passeriformes > Monarchidae > Monarcha > Monarcha castaneiventris. The sequence goes on from JAMPIT010000472.1 coordinate 7,731,972, forward strand.
CTAGTTGCTGTCAGTGAAATTTAATCTCAAATATCTCCCCAGCCAAAACAAAAGTTAAAGAAATACCAGCATAACCATTGTACGAATATATGACAGAATAAGTGCATATGTTTTTCATTCACTGTTATTAATTCTTTACTTCTAACCATTAAAAGGTGGTTTGGCTTGAAATTCAGCATCTTGTATTTAACGTGCATCTAGCTTTCCACAGTAGGCAAGCAAGAACTAGTGTGAAAGGGGTGGAGAGATAAAATTTTGTTTCCAGTAATGGCTTAAAACTTCACAGACCTGTTTAGAAACTACTTTTACCCTTTTATTTTCTAGAAGGCAGGCAAGAAGGGTCTACAACTGTGTATCATAGCAGAAAACCCCTGCTATTTCACTGGTGCTTAGCTAGAGGGAAAGAAGTGATCTGTATGTAGTATAGGGACGGAGCACTGGAAGAGACCCTATGGGTCTCTGGAATTCATAGGTTTTTATTATCTGCTGTACAGCACCCACCATTTCTAAATGTGGCACTGCTAGGAAAGCTTTTAAATGTAGATGTGAGAAGAAAAAAGTGATTCAAAAAATACTGCAAATCCTCCTGGCCAAACAAAAAACTCATTTGGCAAGTACCTGAGGGCATTTTTCAGAATAATAAGCACCTTTGAACTTGACAGAAAGTTAGCCACAACTATTCTCTTTTTTAATAGGTATCCCAAAGCAATAGGGAATTTCAGCTGTGTTTTATGTGTAGCAGGACAAATAAACCCTGATGATGTCAGCACAGCAGAGTTTTGTTCCCAGACTTGAGCATCAGCAGCTGCAGCAGCAGAAGCTCTAGTGTGTTGGGGCAGGTTGCTAAAGCAGGGGACCTATGAACAAAAGGGAAGTTATTATCTGAATAGTTTTGACTCAAAACAAGGGATCTTTGGATTAAGAGCCAAGTTCAGGGTCTTTTGATACAATTTTAATACCCTACTTCGGGCAGAATAGAAAGGGTGCTGCAGATAAGGTTTATAGAATATTAGTTCCTCTCAGAGATCCCATACTGGAGAAAATTAATGTGATTTCTAATGGAATAAGTAAATGTATTGGAATTTATTAAGTCTGTGTCTGTACTCATTCCCCTCTAAAGAAAAACAGTAGTGTGACCTACCCTCTCAGGAGGGTAGGCCTTTTGCCTACTTGGAAATCATTAAAATAGATCTCAAATGAAGATGGGATCCAGTGGCACTTTGGTAAAACAGTAGCACAATGCCAGGAAGTAAAGGCACTGTACCAAGCCAGAGCAACTCCCTGATCCTGATCCACCACGTCGGGAGCCAAAGTGCATTTAAACCTCCAGAGACCAAAAAATCCCATTGAGATATTTGTCTCACACATGCAGCTTCCAAGGGTTTATTTTGCTGCTTAATAACATATTTTCCACTTTAAAGTGAAAGAAGTGGAGGATCCCATGGTGAGGGATCCCACAATAATGAAGACAGTGAGGATTCCAGGATCTGGGTACTCTTTTATTTATGTCCTGCTTACCCAAATCTTCCCTGTCCCTGGCAAGGGGACACTGAGATGAATCCTCAGGCTTTACAGTTATTGCTGTGGGCAAAAGAGTAAAGACGCTCTGGAAAATAGAAGGACTTGCTTCACTTTGTCCTGTTTGCTCAGACTTTGCCTTTCCCTGGGGAACAGAATACAAATGAAGCAGGAGGGAGGCTAGGATGGAGGGTTACAGACTCAAAGAACAAGGTCAGGGCCAAAGACCGTGAGCTATAAATTTCACTGAAAATCCCAGGCCTCCCTTGTGGCCAGGCACAGAAAACAGTTGGGTGGGCTCTAGGTTTTGTCATCAGGTTGGGAACTTCTCCAGGATCGAGGGAAAGTAGTGCTGAGCTAAAGAGCTGTGAAATAGTATGGGTGGAGAAGGCTGGTAGGCAGATTTTACCTCTCCTTCCTCCTCCCTAACCATCTTCCCTTTTCTTTGGCATCCGGATTGAGAAGCTTACCCTGCCTCCCAGGTAGTGCTGATAAAATCAGGGACTTTCAAATGAAGAGAAGCTGTACAGAGCAAGACAGTTCAGAAGGGAGCTGGCCATGCCTGGCAGGGTGGGGTAAAAACAGCACAAGGCTTTCAGAAAGTTATGTGTATTTCAGTGGAACCAGGGTACATGTTAGCTCTGGGAGGAGAATTAAGAAAATTTCTCATTCTCTAATTACTGAGGATAGCATTTCAAAAGTTCTCACCAGTGAGAGAACAGAGAAGGTTTTTTATTCAGGAGAAATTACTTCAGCAGAAATTAATAAATCATATATTATAAAGCTTATTATTAATTTGAAACAAGTTTTAGGTGTATATAGAGCTACATGGGAGTCTAACTACATATGGTAAAGCATCAGCAAACACATTTGCTGTAAAATGTTGCCCTTAGTATTGTATCTACAGAAGACAAATTACAGTTGTAGATTGGCTGGCTGTCAGCATCTGACATGAAGAATGAGGTCATTTGACTTAGAAAATAATTTGATAGGAAAGATACACTTGAAAGTTTACTGTGGCTGTCAGCCCCACAATCATCCCTGTCCTTTTAGGACTATTTTTACCAATTCATGGAAGACTGAGTATGGTTGTGAGTCATGTTGCCCACGTCTGTAGGCCTTACAAACTGTAGAATTTAGAGAGTAGAGGGAAAACTTGCCTATTTTGGGAAATCTGATCCAAATAAAAGAATGAACATGGAAGAAAGAGAGAAAGGGGAAGGTGGGCCTGGGACTGAAAGATATACAGCAGAAGAAAGGTAAATGTGCCTGATGGTGAGGTTGTGGCGTATTTTCAGGTTTCAAAGGAAAGTTTGCATGGAGTGTGACAGAGGAAGAGAGGGACTGTGGTGAAAGGAACTGGGAAGAAAAAGTGCATGCTATATTTATTATGGGGTTTTTGAAATGAGAAGTGGTAAATAAAGCTGAACTTCATTCCTGTGCAGAGGACCAGCTTGAGACATATGCAAGCATTTACCACATAACTGGGGCTTTTTGGTAAGCTGAGCTGTAGCTCCTGTAAAAGTGAATTGATCAGCTAGCACTGCAGTACAGCAGAGGTTTGTGCCAGTCATCACATCAGCTAAATCAGAGCATGGACATGAAAATTGCTCCATGGAGATTTTATTTTTCTTTTGCTTTGGGAATATCTGACTTGGCTTTGACAGCTGTTTCATTGATACTTAAGAGCCAAAGTGGCTCCTGATTAGCTGGAACCCCCATCAGCTAAAGCACCCTGGCCCTGACTGCCTGCTATGCTGCCCAGCAGCTCTCCAGAGCTCTCTGCAGCCAAGCTGCTGATGGGTCCCATGCCATCCCCACTCCTGGGGCCTGGTAAAATGTCTCTAAGGTCAACTGTTTACATCAGCTCCTGCAACGGGAATTTTCCCTGGCTGTATGGAGAGATTTTTGGAGTCCTTTTGAACTGCTGCAGTTTTATATGCCAGACATATACGTCAGGGGAGTGGATGAGGGGGTGTGAGAATCTCGTCTAAGGTTTCCAACCCTTTGGCAGAAACAGAGTCAAAACAGGATATTTCTCCTTCAAAGAACAAGCAGAAGGGGAAATACTTTTAAAACTAAAAAGTAACCCTTTAGGTATAAGAAAATTAGCAAGGACTTTAACCGCATTTTCCATGTTCATCTTGGGCCTCTCTGAAAGATCTTCTTTTAAAAGAGCCTGCTCTTTGTTTGCTGTTTAGTCTATTCTTAGGAATAGTCTGGTTTGCTCTGGTTTGCTGGAAGACTTACTTAGATGACTCAGATATTGACTGGAAGCTTTCTCAACACTGCTGCGAGGAGGGGCCATTGAGCAACCAGTCTCTTGAGCTAAGTGTCTGCTAAAAGCAAAAAGCTGCACCCACATATGTAAGGTATATTGAGATCAGCTTCTGCCATCCTTACTCCCACTGAATAACCCTTTGTTCCATGACAATCCCATTGCAGGGCTACTCATGAACTAAGCCCCATTAGTGTTTAAGCAAAGGTGGCAGAATCCGGCTGCCTGTGCTCCTGCCCGGCAGTGAATTGGTAAGAATTCTCCATGCCTTATACTGTAGATTTCATTCTATATAGCATCCTTTTTTTGGGTACAATATTTCTTTTCTTTCTTAATGGTCATTTTTCTCTGAAAAATTCAGAATTTGTATCACCTGGGACAGGTTCACCAGTTGTAGAATCACAGTAACAGCTGTTTTGGTGATCTTGAATCTTGAGATCCTGTTGGATCTGCAGCAGGAGCATCACATTTGGTTTTACCTAAGTTATCCATGGAAATTTTGCTGGGTAGTGGTCTTGGGTTGGTTTATGTGACAGGACTGCTTTGTGACTTAATAGGAAGGAGTAGATTGTTTCTGGGGAACCACTGGAGATTATATTTAGGAACTTGACATTTTCTAGGTTTTGTGAACCCAGAAAAACATGTTGCCCTCTGGAAATTCCTTGTCTTTTGAAGTTCTTTGCAGAGGCTCTGAACTCTTCTGTTCGATGCAGCTCCTGAGAGGTGTCAAAATTAACGGTACAATGTGTCTGAGTGCTACTCACAATAGGTGAGGATTGTGGAATGGCCCTAGAGACAAGGATTGCTTGCTTAGGTCAGGAATCTGTTCCCTCCCTCCCTTCCAGAATAAGCAAGGTAGGCAATAAATCTTGTGCAAAAAGTATCTGGGAAGTGTCTTGAACCTCATCCCTTCTCTAAAAGTGACAGCTGCTCTTTATGCACAGCAGAAATGCAGAACATTTGCAAGCCCCTTGTAGTTTTCCTTTCAAAAGCAAGTAAGTAAATCAACCTAAAACTTCTTCCTGAACTCCTGTGAGATTTCACGATCCAGGAATTTGGAGAATTAATCACAAAACTCATCAATAAGTATTACTACCAGGGATGTTATCTATTTGAAAACTGTATTAATGATTGCAGAATATTTTTAGAGAGTTTTTCCACCCAAGTTTTCAATTTTATTCTCAGTTTGATGAAAATTTTCAAGAAAACACTGATTCTCAGTGTTCTCTGCTGCTTCAGCTAGTGCTAAGCAGGCTGATGCATCACAAAAATAATTTCCATGTCAAGGCAGCTGTTTATGGTGAATAGGAGTTAAATGACAAGTTGTTCCAGAAGCTCTGGAACGAGTAGAGCCTGATTTTCTCCAGATTTGTGTCTCATGATTGACTCCCAGTTGTTCCCATAACTGCGGAATTTCTTACAATATTTTGCTATGCAGACTCTCTCATATTGGGTGATGTGTAGAATCACTGTGTAGGCTTCTCCTTACAGAGGACATATATTAGATACATTTATAGAGTTCCTTGTTTCTTTTGAGTCATTGACTTTTAGAAGGGTGGTAAGGGATCATATCTTTGATACTTCAAGCATTTTCCCATCAGTTTTCTGAAGTATTTTAAGGTTAGTAAAGGACAGATAAAGAGGTTGACAGGCAGACACGTCTGCAGACACATTGTGATCATGTAAGTCCTGTTTCCTTGGGAAAGCATAATAATCATAGCAAATATTATGCAAACATTACTAAAGGGCATGCAAAACCAAGTTAAATGGATAAGATAGCATAATTTGAGGAGAAAATGATTAGGAAACAACCCAGAAAAAGTTATACATCAAGGGGGGGTCTTGTAATACTAGTAACCAGTGTGCTTTGGTGTTGGTTTAAATGAACATTTGTAAATTGAATTTGTTTGGAAACCATGCTAGCTTATAAAAAAGCAGTGATACTGTAATGTAATTTTTTAATAAATAAGATACAAAATATGGTAATGTATTTTTGTATAATTTCTGATGGTGGTTAAACACCTGTGACTGATGGCACCAAGATACATTACAGAAAACTTGTCAGTATTTTATCTTTTCTGTTACAGCAAGCTAACTGCTTGGGTCTGAGCTGTCTCTCTGTAAAAGCACATACTGTCGGATAGTGAAGAGACAGCAGAAGACAAATAGTACCTCAGAGTAAATTAATGAGTTCGACTCCCAACGGCATTTTTTGGCAATGTAACATGAATGTAAATTTATATATCTGATTTCAGGCCAGGGTAGTCTGAGGGGCTCTTCATGGGAACATTGGGCCTGACATGAGCTGGTCTATGTGCGAGACAAGTACTGTCAGGTCATGTAAGAGTCTATAATAATTTCCCCTATGATTATGCTGACATTGATCCTCTCGTTAGTAGTGGTATAAAGGACTTTACTCCTAAACCAGTGTAAGTGAAAATAATAGTGTAGAAATTTGTATCCAAGTGCATCTGATCACCTGCTGAGTGGTTCTACTTTGCTTAGAGCTTGCCTGCCATGGGTAAGCAATCCATGCAAATTAGTTATGTAATTAAACCTGTAATGACATTTCTTGTGACGTGTGAAACAGAACTGCTGTGAATCACAGTGTCTTTCTTTGCCGATGTGTATTCTGTATTTGATGCAGTATTTTTTTTGTTTTGCAGGTGATTTTCAAAGCTAAGTCAAAATATTCCCCAGAGCTACTGAAATATAGGTAAGAACTATGCAAATATTCAATGTGGTAAAGAAGAGCAGCCATGCTGTTTGAGAAACGTCTTTTCTAACTCGTGGCACTCATACCTCAGCTATTCATATTTGTACACCAATGTTTTATGATGATGGTTCTGAAGCCACCTTCTTCCCATGACTTTTAGGAGGAGACTGTGTCCTTCCCCAAACAAGATTAATTTTTAGACAGTCACATATTTCAAAGGCAAATATTTCAAATGCAAACAGAAAATACCCACTCTGGGGATTTGTTTACTGGTTCTTAACATTTGTATCACTAGGTAAAATCAGATCCAGGTCTGAAGAAGCAGAGTGGTGTTTTGGGTTTTTTGACAAAAATGAGTGGGAGTGGGTATGCTTTAACCTGTGAAGTCAAAGATAATTAAAGTCTTAAAAGTTTTGGGAAGATGACAGACGAGTTGTGAAGGGAAGAGCTAGGGAGAATGGATTCAATTCGATGATGTGTTTGGGAGCTTATATAGATAACCTCTCCTGACACCATAGAGTTGAGGTTATTGTAGATTTGCATTTAGGTGGAGACATTCATTTGGCACCTTGTTGAGGAGAAGAAACTGTCAGGATGTACTTGAAAGAGCCTCAAAGGGCAGTAATGTCCAGAAAGCTCAGGAAGAGCTCAATAAATTAATGTTTGTTGTGGCAACACTTAAAAGCCTCAGTTGGGCAATGCTGTTTAGAAGGAGGAGAGAGAGAGAGAGAGGTTGTCTCCATTCTAAAGAAAGAACTTACAATATGAATTCAGGAGAGGAAAACAGAATAATTTTAAACTGCAATCTGACTTGTTACTTGCTGGCTGTTAGGAGGACATAGTACTGTATCAACAGGGCAAATATTATCATTGTTCTTGCCCTGTCCTTGAAAATTTGTTATCCCTCTGGGTTTTTGTACAGCTTGTGGGGCAATCATCTGGACCAAGTGCTTCAGGAGCCATGTTTGGTATAATGGCAGCACAGTGAGGGCAGGCTTGAGGTGGGCTGTGCTTGGGCTGGTGAGGGCATGGGAAATGTGGGGTGTGATGGCTGACTCAGGAAAGTGGACTCCAGGCTGAACTGCAGCTTTGAACCCCCCTTTTGCACTCTGGTTCCTGTGGGCAGAAAATCCCAGAGTCTGGGCTGGCAGACAAGCAGAGCACACCCCAGGCAGGCCCCCCCAGTGCAGGCGTGCCTGCCCCTGATGGGGCACACAGGCAGGAGAAACAGAGGGTCACTGACAGAGCCTGGGCTGCAGGTCAGGGTGGCCTGGGACTGTCTGTGGACAGGTTCCTGCATGGCTTTAGAGGTGAGAGGTAGAAGCTTTGAACTTCGTCTCTTATTGATGTTTGTGGCAAGGCTTTATTCCTGAAAACTGCTTGAAAATGTCTTCCTTGAAGCATAGGGAGCTCATGATATTTAGTCAATGCCTATGAAGTGATGACATTAGCAACCTGCACATAGCTCTTGGAGCATTTGTGTTCCTAAATACTAATGTACTGTGGCTAGAATTACTCATGCAGACTACCCTCCTCACAACAGCTCCATGTCTGCTCTGACTCCTCCCTGCTGGATTTCTAATACAAATCACTCTTGGATTCTGGCCTAGCTTTTTCTTTCTTGTTTAGCTCTCTTGGTAAGGGTTTTCAGTTGTATTTTGTTTTCACATCTAGATCTCGGCATGAGTGTGGTTGGTCTGTCTAAAAGAGCTGTGCTAATAAAGCTGACCTCGTTTCCTATCTTACACAGGGCAATTGAAATGGTGTAATATGTGCACACCCACAGATGAAGTTCTGAATCTTAATTGTAACAAGCTAGTGAAAGAACACAGACTCACAGAGTGGTTTGAGTTTGAAAGGACCTTTAAAGATCATCTGGTCCAACCCACATCCCGTGGGCAGGGAGGGACATCTTTCATTAGATCAGGTTGCTCAGATCCTGAGGAACAGATGGATGATGGAAAGATGCAAGGCCTGCAGAGGGGTCTGTAATCTGCACTTATTGAATCTGATTTTTCTTCATTACTGAATGTCCACTTTTTTATTTTTCCCCCATTTTCTTTAACAAGTGTCACACCTTATTACCTGGTATTGTCATTTTTGTGATAGATAATGGCAACATAAATGGGGCAACTGAGAGGTAGGAGTGAGGTCTGTGTATTCACACAGTCTCAGAAATCAGAATAATTTCAGATAAAAAAAAAAAAAAAAAAAAGTGATAAAATCCTATCAGGGATCCAGATTCTTAAGCAAGCTACTCAGCATAGCCTTCACCGTATTAGTAAAAGAGGTCAAGGTGAAGCCTGTGCCAGCCGAATTTCACATTTAAACCATCCTTCTGCCTGTATCCCTGGGCTTGGGGATTTCTTACTGTCACCAGGTTGATGAGGCTTGCTGTGCTACGTGTGCATGTTTTGTTACACACAAGTCTCAGACACTGCATGGTTTTAGAGGAAACCACATACAAAATGCAGTAGTTTCAAATAGATTTTCTTGTTAAACAAGGCAAAGCTCACTGCATTTATCTGAGGTTTTATTTTCAGCTCAGAGAAAACTTATGGGTGCATTCAGCGTGACACAGAAAGAACAGAACACGCTGGCATGTGTCTTCCCCAGTCAAACCAGATTACACACAGCTCCTTTAAAGCCTAGGCCCAAAGTGGGGATTAGGCACAATAGGCTTTTGAACTTTCACTTGCATTTTCACTGGTGCAATCTGGAAGCACCTCTCCTGCCCAGCTTTTCTGTTTTCTATAAAACTCCATTTGCTCCTTCATGCCTTGCAGGTGCCCTTGTAGTTGAGTTGTAAGATACCTTCTGCCTTTAATCTGCTGACCCCTAAAACTAGGGTGCCCTAGAGGGGCAGCCTGCATGTCCATCGATGCTCATCCATAAGCTCAGCAACAATGCATCTCTTGCCAAATCAGCCCTTTCCTGGGCCACGTCATGTGAATAAGGGGGCTGGAAGGTCATTACGTGAAGAGCTGCACAACTGGCTGGCCACAACAGCTCACCCTGGCCCACATGGGAGTGTGTGGGCACGAGAGCGTGACAGCGGTTTGGATTTTTTTTTGCTAAAGTCTGCAAGGGAGGAGCCTGGCCTGGAAGCCTCTCAGCCTTGCTGGTTGCAAGCCAGCTGGATGCTGCATGCCAGCATGCAAGGCTGTGCTGCAGCAGAAGGGCCTTCGGGCTGAGGTGGGCAGAAGGAGAGCATGCACTTACTGTCCCACAGGCAAGGCAGATGTAAGGGTGTGCCTTTCCTCACAAGCCCCCACAAGGGCACCAGAGATGGGACTTTGGGAGGGGAAGGAAAGGAGGACATGTGAACACTATTTAAAGATTTTTGAGGTACTAATAAAAGCTCTAAATGTACCACCACTACAGAGGGAGCCGTGTGAGAGAGGAGCTTCAGGACTGCAATGCTTCCAGCATTACACTATGAGGTTTAAAGGAACTACCTCCAGCTGCTTATCCTAAAAACAGAGCCCTGCCCTGGAAAGTTAAGAATGAGCAAAACCTTCCTGCTGAGAGGGAATTTCCGTGCCTGGCAAAGAAAATACAGCATCCTTGCTCACTGCCAGATATAGCTGGAAAGAAGGGCATTGATTCACAGCCTTTTAGGCTTTCAGTTCTCCCTGTAACACATTTAAAATATCTCAAAGATATATCTCCTTCTTTGTTGCCCTCTGAAAAGAAGCCAGCTGTGCTTCAGCTTTGTAGCTGCATTGATGCTAACTCAAAAGAATATGAAAAGGTGAAAGGAAAAGACCCCCACTGGGTAAAGTATTATTAAACAATGAGAACTGGATTCATCAGGGACAGTCTGTATGTTTGTTGTCAGCCAAATTCAAAGTTCCCAAGAGGCATGAAAAGCTGTGGCCAAAACCTCTTGTTCAGTGACTGCAGATTATGAATCTTATCAGTAAGTTCATTATCATTGCCTTGGTCAGCAATGAAGATGAACTAAGCAAATACCTGAAATGGAAACATGCTTTTTGGGGTTTTTTAAATGGAAAGCCCCACAGTTCTGTGTAGGCATAAAGAGGAACTAGAAGCAGTTTTCCTTGATTACGTAGTATGCTTATATTGTAGGTATCACTGATGGGTAGGTTGGAAAAAAAAACCAGATGGATAAAGCCCAGTCCGACTCCTGGGCTTCTGTCTGTCACATTTTGATTCCAGGTCTGCTTCTGTGGTTGTGCGAACAAACCTTATTCCTGGCCTAGATGGCAAGATGCCAACCCAGAATCAATATGCATAGTTAAATTTCTTTATGTTTTTTCAAGAGGTTGACTGTGACCAAATTATTTAGGAAAAGAGACAGAAATGGATGCTAGGGAACCAGTAACTTGGAGATTTTTCCTGCTGTTAGGCACTTCCCTAATTTGATATGAAATCTGATGGCAAACATTAGCAGTCATTATAGTAAAACCAGGGTCAAAACCAGTCCATTCCAGGCAACTCAGCCTTTGGAGAGGTTTCTTCTGGCAGTGAGTAGGCAGAGGGTTTGTGTTGTATATGAAGTGCATGGTCTCAGAAGGTACATGCATATTTTAAACAGTGTTCAAGAACGGTGCTGTTGTATTTCTGCTGCAGTCTTCCATGTTTTGCTGCTTGATATTAGTTTCTTTACTTACAGCTGGTTGTGTAACTGTAAAAACAGGTTTGATATGAGGTAGTTTAATCTCTCCAGAAATCTGGAGCACTTTGATTTTGGCTCAGGCAGCTGGTTACTCTGTCAGCTGTGGCAGCCCAACACGGGCAGATTGCATTTCTCAGAGTGCAATTTCCATCTCGACTGACACTTGCTGAACAATGTTGCTAAAACTGTTTTCTTCTCACTCTCCCAGGTTGCCCCTCTACCTGGCTTCTCTTTTCATAAGTCTCCTCTTCCTCTTGGTGAATTTAACATGTGCAGTATTGGTGAGGACACAGAACTCGGAGAGAAAAATCATTGTCTCTGTCCGGGTGGCAATTAATGACACACTGTTTGTGCTGTGCGCTGTTTCACTCTCCATCTGCCTGTATAAGATCTCCAAGATGTCTTTAGCCAACATTTACTTGGAGTCCAAGGTAAGGTACATTTTCAGTTCTTTTCAAGTACCTTCTGAGATACAAGAACAGTGCAAGGCAAAGCCGCAAATCCTGGGAGCTGGAGGCCTTGAACCTCACAGCCTGCACTTGGCTGGCAATCCTGCTCAATACATGAAAGAAATACTAAATGGTAGCAAGGGAGCTTTTGGTTAAAACCAGTGATCCCAAATATGTATTTTTGAGGCAGATTTTGCAGAACTTACTGGCTGGGGTTTCTCACAGCTCTTTTTCAAGCAGACGCTGCTTTTTCTGGGTCCCTTGTCTGAAGATCATTTCAGTACTGATACATAGAAGTGGCCTATACCTCAAAATCCTTCAGCTTGTCAAATCATTGACTAAGTTAACTGTTTAAGGTAGCAGCATGCTGAAGATGAGCCAGAAAGAGAAATATGAATCTCCCTTTATAAATTTGCATATCTATAGATAATGAGAATGTGTTTTAAAAGACTTAGTACATTTTAACTTAGTCAGCTGGGGGAAAGGGGTAAAAATTGTTTCCTATTACTCTACAGGATGTTCTTTAAAGAAATATTGTTAGATTTACAGCTTTGGAGACATTCAGTGGTCAAGGAGCTGGGTGGCATCACATAAGCATGCAGTGTTTATTATAGAATCAGTGAAGATATTTTGTATTTATAAATAATGAAACAGGGCTTTCAAAAGTCCTTGCATTTGCAGAAGACAGTTAAATTATCAGTTTAACCAATAACTCATTGCCATTACCACAAAAAATCCTTTAAAAATCTGAGGTTCAGCTGCTGTTTAGAAAACTTATCATAAAATTCCTCTCTCCATTTACTTAATCAGATGAAATAAGTACATTTCCTGTTTAGTCAAATCTGGCCGTACTGCACAACAACTAAAAGTTCAGGGCTGAATAGAAGATTTAAAAACACAGCTCAGTTTTGTTTCTTTCAAGCCTGTCATTTGCTGGCCAAAGGGCACCGGCAATGGATTATTTTTGTTAGTAGGAAAAGTTTGCTTGTGATGTAAATCACAGGAGCATAAATCTCTGTAACAAAGCAGTGTTAACCTAAGGGAGGATTTGGTTCTGTTTTTGTTTGGTTTTGGTTTTGTTCTGTTTGCTCCTCCTGCAGGAAACCCAACCTTCTTTACTTCAAGCTATTTCACAAAACCCAAAGAATCTCTAACATTACTGCAGACAGGGAAGGACAGAACATTCAGCTGATGAAAGTTTGAATGTGGAAGTGAGAGTTAAAGAGCACTTTGCTCCTCCTTTCTGCTGACCTGAAATGGGAGTTTCTCTGAGGGCTTCCAGTGGCATTTGACTGCACATACTTTAGGGACACAGATGACTGAAACTGGCAGTGAATAAAACATCCTGGTTTTATCTGCTACTATTATGCCAAAAAACTAGCTAGAGAAGAAAAATCGATTCTCTGCAGTGATATGACAGAAATAATGTTGGAGATAATGCATGGTCTGTGGTGTGTAGGCAGGCATCAGTACTGGCAGCCTTTTATTTGCATCTCCCATTTGCTGGCATACATCTTGTGACCACATGTGAAAACATTCATCTCCATGACCTGTCGTGGGGAACCATCCTGGTGCTCTGTGCCAGGGCTGTGCCAGCACCAAGGAGGTGCACAGCCCTGCCCTTAGGTGCTGACTTGGGCCAGTTCTGTGCTGGCCAAATGCATCATGTGGTGGGACACACTACCAGCTTGGGGCTCCCCTTCTTTTCTGCAGGGGCCTGTGACTGAGAAATTATTCGTCTGGATTTACACTCACTGCTGCCCTCTCCCTTCACTGAGCCACTAAATATATTAGACTGGAAGCAAAACCAGGAGAGTTTTATCCCCTTTTTTGTATTTGGTGGAATGGAAGTCTGTTAATTCTCTACACATTTAACTATTAACTATTAAAGAATTACAGCTATGTAGGGAAATCTAGACAGGGAAATTCCAACCCCGTTCTGCTCTCTGCTTCTGCTATCTGCAATCTGTGAATGCCACTGAGCTGGGATATGGTATGTGCCAGTCAGCAGCTTCTCTCTGCTCTCTCTCCCTCGGTTTCCATGACAGCATCACTGACTTGTTAGTATCGAAGGAGAACAGAGAAGTGCCTAGCAAACATTTCCTCTTTAAAGCATTTCCTGCTGGCTGGTATTGCCACAGCTTTCGCCACTGCCTGCTATGGCTTCAATTCCTGAGTGGCTGCAGTCGCTTGGCTCACTCCTGACATGGCTGCAGGTTATGGCCTGGGGAATGGTGGTGTTTCCAGGCTGTTATAAGCTGGAATTCAGAAAGTTTGACTGCACTGGGTATTTTCAGAGCCTGGCTGTTCACTGAACGATGTTATTTTGCTGGGAAAACAGGCAAGCTCATTTTGTGCAAGTTTTTGTCAATACTCCCTGAGCTGCTCTTAACTTATGCTTGCTGGGGAGTGCAGACTGAGGAGCTGGGTCAACAAAGCTGCAGGGTAAATAGCCAACAGTGTGGGTGAGCAGCACTGGAGCCCTGGTAGTCTCCTGAAGTCCAGGAACTCAGGACATGGTGGCTTGGTGACTTCACTAACACTCCTTTAGCCCTTCTGCTACGTCTGCTCTGCCTGCCACAGTCCTTTGAACTCTGCCCCTCGGCTGCAAACCTGGAAGCAGAGTGTGTGAGCAGAGGGAATAGGATGCAGACTTTCCAGTCTCCTCCACTGGTTTAAAAGAGCCTGTGACAGGGAGGAGCAACTTCTCTCTTGGCCTCTCTCTGTCACGTAGATGAAAGGAACCCATCGTCCTGGTGTCTCTGCCAGGAGAGGCAGAGGGCAAGGCAACTTCCTCTAAATGCACACAGCACTTTAACTCATCTTTCCTCCTTTGGCTGTGCTAAGCACTACTCCAGAGCCAACTACAAAGAATTTACTTTGAGCTTCTTTCAAAGCCAGCCCCATTTTTGTACATCTGCCTGCCTCTGTGATCAGAGTCACACAGGTCCCTGTAGCCGTGGCTCCTGGATTCCTTCCTTCCTTCCTTCCTGCTGCAAGTCCTGTGCTGGTGTCCCAGCCCCTGACAGTGACCTTCCCCACTTGACACCGTGGTCAGGCCCTTACTCCACTCACTGGATCGGGCTCTTTCCCCGGCTCTGTCCAGTTTTCTCTCTAGGGCTCAGGAGCTGTTGCAATTTCACACTTGCAGTCCCATTCCTCCCCTTGTGCCCAAGCTGCCACTCAGATTGCCCTGCCATGATCACTCAGAGGCTGTGCTTCCACTTTGTCTGCTCTGTGTTGACTTTAGCTAAGGCAGGATGTTCTGTTCCTGTCTGTGCTGTGTTTAACTGCTGACTGCTATGACCTGCTCTGTACTTATGAAATTGGTGCAAAGCAAGCAGTTGTAAAAAGATGCAAGGTTGCATCATGCTAGCCAGCATCTGATACAGGATGCTCTGTAGCTAATGCAGAGCTGAAGACTGTATCCTGTCACCCCATCTCATAGCAAGCGTGGGTCTTACGTGTTTTCATTGCTCTGAAAATAGCACTTGTTCAATAAAATGTAAAAATTAGTCACAGCCCGTCTTGGTAAAGGGTGGAACTGCTACCATTGCCTGGAAACCACTGTACTGATAAAATGCAGGATTATACAGAGACTAGGATATATTGGCCAAAGAAGGAAAGACAAAAAGTCAACTGCATGAGACAGAGCAGCATGACAACTCTTTAAGTCCATGCAAAGCAACGTTGTTCTCAACTTCCCTTATGAATAATAACCTGTGCTTAAATCTCTTCCAGGGCTCCTCTGTCTGTCAGGTGACAAGCATAGGAGTGACTGTTATACTACTTTATACCTCACGAGCCTGTTACAACTTGTTCATCTTGTCGTTTTCTCAAACCAAGAAAGTCAACTCTTTTGATTATGATTGGTACAACGTGTCAGATCAGGCAAGTATGAAAATATTGGCTGATGAGAAAACCTCATTCTCTACCTGATGATTGACTTCCTAAATGCTATCACAAGAGGAATAAATATATTCAAACCTTATTTTTTTTTCTTTTATTCAACGCACTAAGATTGTTTTGCTCCAGGAATACAAATTTATGATAATTCTGGTGTGAAGATAAAGAGTCCAGTTCTGTGCTAAAAGGAAGAAGTAACCACTAGACAAATAATTTTTAAAAAATTGATCTTGTATTTACCTCGATTTTATTGTCAAAAGAAAGAGCACCTTTTATTAAAACAGACAGGTGTTTTGTCCATTATAAAGAATGTATTGTACTTAGATAAGCAGAAAACCAGTACTTGATTCCACTGAAATGCTCAGCTCTAAGGCATCATAACATCTTCCACTGCTGTCTAGGGCTGTGAGGTTATTTACTTTAATTCTGGCATTAGCATGATCATTTCTGTAGTTTGAGGATCAGGCTACGACTCTTCCCAACCTGTAATTGGAAGTGACAGTTTACACTGAAAACTAACAGTAATAAAAAGGAAATAGCAGGGGATTCTTTGTTGAATTTTATTGGATTTCAGCATTCAGCTCCTTTCTCTGCTTTGAAAAATGTGGTTAGGTCCCAGTATTTTTCCAGCTCTTTCAAGGCGAGGCAAAAGGGCAGGCCTGGGTCTGGATCATGATTATCTTATGTTTGGCCCTAAAATCCCGTGTGTGCCCTGCAATCAGCAAGCACCTACAGACCCAAAGCCGTGTTCCCAACCATGCACCGACCTTGCATTGCCAGGGTGGCCAAGCAAACCTGCAGCTGTCAACAAATTTCCTTTGAGCAGTAGGTAAAACTGTAATTAAGAAGTAGGTAGAGAGTAGGGTAGGATTGCCCCGAGGACCTTGTTATGAGTTAGCTGAGCAGGGTCTGTCAAGGGACCTCTAATCAAAGCTGCTCCAGTGCAGAGAAGAGGAGTGCAGGTGTTGCCAGTGGAGTTAGAGCACACAGGCTTAGGCAGAAGGGCACTGGACTCTAACTTGTCTCCTGAATCAAACATTTTCCCTCTTGTTAAGCCCTGAAGAGTTGCTGCTGCTCCTGCTGACCCCTTGCAGGGGACAATTCTTGTTCTGACTCCGGCAAGCTGGGCTAACAGGGGCTGGTATGGCCAGACTGCTTGCTCCTGTTTGCCCTCTGGAGGCAGAGGTTGTTCACTGGGAGCTCACTGGAATGCTTTTAAACCCTTGGATTACTACTACATTTTTTGTACATCTATTCTGGCTTGTGACATTAGGGTTGCATGGATTTTGGGGTAAGTTATTTGAACTATATGTAAAGGGCCTGGAACTAAGGAGTGGGTACTCAATTTGGTACCAGAATCAAAAGTCACTTTTTTAATTACAGCCCAATTAATGTACTCTGGTGTTGCCTCAGGTCACCAGTCAGAAACAGAGTTTTCTCTTCTGTACAAAACACAGGAAAGGAGAGGATTTGCCCTCTGTAGCTATGGGAAATCGTGGAAATCTAGAGAGAAGATCACAGCTAATGCTGCAGTGACAGTGGGATTATTCAACCTTAGATTGTGCACCAATTTGAACAGACCCAAGCCTTTCATTTTTAAAAGCAATGACCTTGACCATTGATTGTTCCCTTACAATTATTCCCAGCAGGAAAAGGACTGGAAAACTAGTTTCTCATGATCTGAATTTGATCATTTCATCAAGAAATTGCTTGCCAGGCTTTTAAGTTGGGAAGACCTTTGCATTAAACTGATATTGCTGAGTGAAAGATAGCAAGAGGAGGAAAGGGAAGTCGTATACCCAAGACAGCATATTGATTTTTTAGTATGCCTTTAATCATTAGCCAGGTTTCTGGCTCTGCTGAATGGAATTTCTGGCATTGTCTCCTGCCCCTTTAAATGAACTACTATCTTTATTTTTAAACACTTTTCTCTTTTGCTTTTCAACAGGCAGATCTGAAATGTCAGCTGGGAGATGCAGGTTACATAGTGTTTGGAGTGATCCTTTTCATCTGGGAGCTCTTGCCTACTTCCTTGGTTGTGTATTTCTTCCGTGTCCGAAACCCTACAAAAGATCTAGTAAGTGGAATTTGTTAGTGCAACATCCAGGCAGCTCTGAAGGGCTCAGCTGCTGAGGGATCTTTTGCTTCTTTATATTCTGACTTCTCTTTTTCAATGTGTCCTTGGCAGAATAAAAGCAACTGGAACTTCCCACTTCTTTATGCTAACTCCTCATGAAAGAAACTCATCAGGTTTGTTCAGAAGGAAGGCCAAGTGTTTCTCAGGCAGTTTACCTTAAAAATCAGGAACTTTCTTAAATGTAGGGACTACTTCCCTTTGAGATAAAGCACTTTATTGGAGTCGGAGGAAAACATGTTTGTTATCCGAACTTGGTACTTTTCATCACAGAGCAGTGAAAGTGGTTGTGTGCTGTTCCATGGGATTATGAAATGATAGATTGAATTCTTTCAGCCCTGTACCCACTGAATTTTTCCAAGTCAAAGACTGGTGGCCATAATAAGCACTTGCTGACTTGTTTGCTATTTCAGAAGACCAGAGATTAAGGTGTGAGTTGTAAGGATAATTCCCTGTAAGTGTCCTTAATATCTAAATAGTTAATAGATGGACAGGTATCTTTTTATAGCTGTAGGCAATATCTCCACGTTAGCTGGTTGGCAGGCACACAGGGAATACCAGCCCTCACTAAGATTGCTGAGGTAATGTCTCTGTTTCTCTAGGCCAAATTAAACCAAAGCTAATATTCCTCAAAAGAGATGTGAATGGTAAATACACAAGTAAGAGAAGCAAATAATAGAATAACTTTCTAGATAAGGTGATGGTTTTATCCTCATATGCACATTTCAGAGACAATGATAAAGCCTAGCTGAACAAGGAAGTAATACCTGATGTTGCACTAAGAAACCCCAAGGATCCCAGTGTCCATGACCAAAAGTATCTCAGCCTCACTCCTGCTTAGGAGTTAACCAGGGCAACTGCAAAGAGAAGAAATATTTTTAAGTACAGGCCAGAGGTCCTGCTCTTCTAAAAAGTGACCTCAGAGAGGTCTCATTCCATTTAAAGTGAGTTTAGTAAGGCTAGACCTGTTGGCCAAGTTTGGATAGTGTGTGGGAGATTCACAGAGAATGAAAATAAGGGAAGTAGTCTAAGCACTCATTTCCAGAAGCTGATCCCATGACGACTTGGACTCCTAATCAAACAAGAGCTCAGATGGAGTCAGACAGGCAGTATTCTCCCACAAGAGCATTGCAGTAACACATACAACATGTTTTTGCATTGTGATTCGCAGAAAGCCTTCAATCTCCATAATGACACAGTTCAGAAGAGGCAATCAGTGATATCACTTCTTTTATGGATACCTTTTTCAGGGTAAACATTATCTGTCACATGGGTTAGGTCATATATAGATCTCTTTTCTAACATAGGACAAATATTAAGAGGAAGACCGGAAATAAGTGGAACAAAAAATGAAGAGACTGTAGCAAGAGAAAACTGAACTTCAGTGTGAGGTTGCCACAAGAGGGAGACAAAGGGCCGCAGGATTTTAGGCAAATGCATTCAGTAGGCTGCTGCTTGGCCAGAAAGCATGGGGTTAGAATTAAAGCAAACCCTCCTTTAGGTAAAAAAAAATCTTAACAACAAGTCTGATAAAGTAAAAATCAAAAATATTCTTTATTTTATTCGTTATTTTTAATAAACAATCCTGAGAAATGTCAGAAATAATTCTTTGGTTACGTGCTTCATTTGGGACTTCAGAAACAAAAAGTTTGAGTAGAGGCATCCTGCATTCAGCATTGCTCAAATATGAAACTCCTTTCCACAGATGATCATAGCCTGGAACGAGCTGTCAGTTGGCTCTGGTGCTGACACAGGGCTCCTGCAGCATGTGGCCCTTTGCCTTGCCATGCCTTTAACCAGAAAAATGTTGGAAATGGGGGCATGGCACAGATGCACTTAATCTTCATTTCATCTTTGTCAAGGTCATTTAACACATAAAATAAAGGAGGAGATTAAACTGCTCTCCTACTTAAGGCCAGAGAGAAGATGTCATCTTGGCTTATCCACAGGCACAGAGAACCCCTGCTCCCTGGGGATGGGAGCAGTGGATCAGTGCGTGATGCTCACCAGAGTCTCAGCTGTCTTTCTGCCCTGCTTCTGGAATCAAACTGACTTCTCGAATCTTGTATGTTTTCTTGTATGATTCAGAGGGAAATAAAGTGAAAACGGTCTGTAAATGAAAGATCTACATGTATACCCCTTTCCCTGTTTTATCAAAGGACCTGACCTCAGGATTTGACCCTCCCAGCACTACAGGGTAGATACTGAAATTACTCAGTGAGGGCCTAAAGGACTTTTCAGATGTGGTTTCATTAAGCAGGGTGCCAAGCTTCAACATGATCAGTTCCTGTGGGAAGGGAGGTAGGGCACCAGGAGGGAGTGTTACCTATGTGGGACGTAAAAATCAAATCTCCTCAGGCGTTTCATACGTTTCTTTCAGCTCCTCAGCTGCTTCCTAGTGCCCACTTCAAGTCAGCTGGCTAAAAGCATGAAGTCTCCTGGATGGACAGGAATTCAGCAGAAAGGTTGAATGCAGACTGGGAAGGTGGTTTCAGGAATGGGTCATGTCTTGGCTAAGAAATAAGGATAAGGAAAAGCTGTTGAGATCAGTAGGCTATCACTATGTTGGTAGAGATGAACAGTAAATGCAAAATTATTTCAATTGTCTTCAGAAAATGCAAAATTGCATGTTTTATTTTGGAAGCCATGAGGTAAGTTGGCAGCAACTCCTCCTAGAAGCCAGGCACCAAGCAGTGGATAAACAGCTATTTGATATCTGTTGCAAATACTGACTGAGGTTTCCCTTCCCTCAGGCCAATGCAGGAATGGTCCCAAGCCATGGCTTCAGTCCCAGATCTTACTTCTTTGACAACCCCCGCAGATACGACAGTGATGATGATCTGGCCTGGAATATTGCACCGCAGGGGGCACAGGGCAGGTGAGATACAAGAGTGAACCTCTTGCTTCCCAAACAGAAACTGGAGGAGGAGGAACTCTGACACACCACAAAAGATGGATGTAAATTGTCTAGCTGCAATTGCTGCATAAATCCCAGCAGGATGAGGGGAAGCTGAAATGGAAAGGCAGCACTGAGCGACTGTGGGGATCCAAGGGCCCCACAGAGACTACAAAGACACAAGATTGAAAATGGGTACATAATTTAAGAATTGTAACAACTCGCTGCTCTTTGAAAAACTCGGGTCAGAACTTTGGGTTGCATCTATCAATCACCCTCTGCTTCTTCCAAGAGTGGCTTCAGAAGCACCACTTATTCAAGTGCGTGAGCAAGGCTGCCTAGAGAAACAGCAGTGTCGCTGTTCAGGGAGAGCAGGGAAAAGCTGGACAGCACAGGCAGCAGGTTGTGATGGCTGTAGAGAGAAGCCTCTCCGCTTAGGTTGCCCTGTAGCATGGCTAAATGTCTTGAGGGTGAAACGAAATGGAGCATCTGCTTTCCCACAGGTTGAAAGTTTAGGAAAATCCACTGAACTGCTGAAACACATCCCAGAACTGGCACAAAAATACTGTTTTCTCTGCACAGCTGTGAGGTTTAGAAAAGGATTCCTGTGCAGGAAGGGGCAGTTCACACGAAAAACAATAGCACCCAAATCAGAGAAGGAAAGGCTCTGACAGGACTCTACCCTGCCCTGAAAGGAGTCTCAGTCATGTTATTCCTTTGCTGCTCCTGTAGCTACACTCTGGTATGAAGAGATGAGTGTAACCACTCATCTTAAAATGCTGGCTAAGTTGCCAGCCATAGTTAGCATACCCAGATCTAGTTCTTGTCACTCAGGTGAGGCTGTGTAGTCACTATCTGTGAGCCCAGACCACGGCTCAGTAAAGTTGCACACTCACTACTTACAGTTAATCAGTCATCCTATTCCTACATTAATTCATTTTTCATATAGTAACTAAGCCCATGGAGGGTGCTGGAGGTGGTTTGTGCCAGCCTGGCATCCATCCCAGAGCCAGAGGCACCCTCCCTTCCACACTGAGCCATCAGGGAACCAGCCACACTGGTAACACACACACAGCTCCCCGTGGAAACCAAACCAGCCACATGCATCGTGTCTCACTGCCCATGGGAGAAAAGACAACATGCCAGAGCTCCAGCCATGTCCTGGCCTCTGGGACACAGGCACAGGAGGCTTAGATCTCTGACAGGCCCTTGCAGTGCCAGGACTTGGCAGGGAAGAGCAGCACCACTTCTAGGATTTTCAAACACCTTCTGGAACAGCAAATCAGAAAGGGGAGGGTCTTCAGTGAACCAAGAGAATCAGGAGAGATAATGAACACTTGGGCCAAAATAATTGACAGATCAGAAAAAATAAATAGCTGCCTGAACCCCTGTTTGGGGGTTTATTTTATTTTTGCACTTCAGCACAAGAACTACCTCTGCATGATTACACATTCCCCACATTCTCTAACCAGGCATCTACAGAACCAATCTGCCAGTCTAATTCTTCTATTTTCTTTCTAAGTTTCTCTCCAGACTACTACGACTGGAGCCATCAGAACAACAGCTTCATGGCTTACATAGGATCCCTCCAACACGATCCAGCACTGGACACAGACCGGCCAAGCCCTATTTAACTTCAATCAGCTACAGCATTCTAGGACATTCCAACATTAAAACCAATGTTCTGAAAAACAAAGCTTAGCAACTTTTCTTCACCTTTTGGTTTTTTAGAAATTTTCCTATGCACACATAAATGAAGAACCTTGCCATGAGCTTTTCATAGTTCAAGGAGAAGTATAAGCTAATGATTTAAACTTTGAAGACTGTTCCAATTAATACCTTGTTCTAAGCCATGGTATTTTGGCTTTGAATAGAGTTGTTAGAAGGTATAATTTAATCATTTTTATGCTCATTTTAAAAGAGCAAATTTCATGAAGTGAAATGGCATAATTATTTTCTAAGTATTTTTATTTTTACACTGTGTATAAAGTTAAGAAATACATGATTATGATCAATATACTGTAAACACATGAATAGATTTTTCAAATGCATGACAGTTGCAATTTTTACATGCACATAAAAGCCTGTAAGGAAAAAAATATCAACCCAATTAAACACTGTCTTTTCAAGTTATTGCTGTGTTCTCAGAGCACAATTTACTCTTTGGATATCACTGCTTACTCAGTGCGGCGTGATAATTGGAGGCTAGAAGCTATCTGGACCCTGTATTCTCAGAAAATTGTATCCTAGCAGCTTTAGGGACAGTCTCAGAAGAGTGGAGATGGGCATCTGCTCCAACTGGAGCATTGTGAACTGCAAAACAAGCTGAAAACTTGTATGCTTGAAAAATTAAAGTTCTGCACTCGTGTCCATCAATCAGATCTATATATATCATATAGAGGAATAAGTCAAACACCTCACCAGGGAGAGGGATACAGAGAACAGTACAGACTTGTTTATTTATTTATTAAGAACCTGGGAAATGCAGTGTGGGAATAGAACAAGAGCCAGGAGTACATGAAGCAGAAAAACCTTCAGTGCGCCTTTCTGCATAACAAGAAAGGCAGCACAGCTGTGCATTGGCCTTGTATCTTCAGTGATAAATGTAGTGAGTTGTGGGGGAAAATGGTGATAAATACCATTCCCAGGATGTGACATTGCAGAGAGCAAGCCTAAAAGTAATTATTACTAATCTAAGGCAAACAGGAACCCTGACTCTACTTCAGGTCTTTTTATTATGCCCAATGCTCAACAGTGAAGAACTCTGCATCTCCAGCATCTCTTTCTCCTTACCTATGTGAAACAAATGCTGTAACTCAATCCACATTTCCCCAGGAGAAAAACACACTACTTCTAGTGCTCTTTACTTCTATAAAAATACTCTATTTTGAGGTGTATTACTGCATCCCCAGATGGTGGAGAGGTTTCATGTTTTCCTCAGGCTCGACTCCAGGAAGTACAAGTAGTCAAGAATTCTTGTGTACATTTCACAGAGAATATACAGGGTAAAAAAAGAAGGGATGGGGAGTAGATCTGATCAGATCTGCTTGAAAGCCCAAGGCAGAACTGTGCCACATTCCCACATTGAGTCTTCCACAGGGTCTTTGGGTTTTGGGGTCTTTGTGGTAAAGCCAAAGCATGAGCCTTGCCTCCAGCAGAAGTAAACTATTTGCCCTCCCAAAGCTTACATTGCCTTCTTCACATATATTCATTGAAGAAAAAAAGCCAGTTAAACTGTCAGTCAGATTAAAAGAAGTGCCACAGGGTTGGGACAAGAACTGAAATTTTATCAAACCCTTTGGAGTTCTACAATCATGTTTGTACAAAACTGCTTGAACACCCAGTGCAGGAGAATTTCATTTTGTTCACAGCAGTTACAGCTGCACAGCAAAAATTTAAGAGAATTCTGCGCTTAGAACAAACTTCATCCCTGTGCCACAGTATGAATGTAAAAAAGTGGAATGGCAAGTGACTGTAACCAACCATAGTAATGAGTTAAATACTCTAAAACACAGGAGATTTAAACAACAATGTGAGAGGTAAGATCCTAAATTTAATTTATCATCGCCTCTGTAACAGGCACTTACCCACCTAAGCTGGGGATGAAATATGTGTATCAAAATTTCAGTAAAATAATTTGTTAAAAATGCATACATGGAAGGAAAAAGAGAGATCCTTTCAGGGGAATAATTCTGACATGAAGAGCTCCACTGGGTCAACAAACAAAAAAAATAGTTACAGAATTGATTTTATAAGCTATTCTGAGAAAGGGACAGAACAGACTTCATTTCTAAATAGGCCTTTTTGTCTCTTAAAACAATTGGACCTAAGCAGAGGCTAAATTTGGCCTCTAAATTCACACAGAAACCTACTGTAATTCTACAATGGACTCCTGATGTGCAGACACACTACAGTGCACTGTAAACAGCAAAAAATACACAGGTCACCTTTACCTTTTGAATGAAATTTAAGTGAGAGTGAAAATCTGCTCATCATTTTAATCTTACATGACTATCGCAAAAGTAATTTAATTTATGTAGTAGCTACCAAGCATCATTGAAAGGTAAATGAAAAGCAAAAAACATATTTTCAAATGAAACCCCAAAAATCACATCCACAAAAAGAAGTTGTAGCAGAAAATACTTTAATTCGCATCTTGTAGATTCAAACATAGCAAAGATTCAGAAGTGTTTAGATCTCAATAAGCAGCTCCAACATTGATTTTGATTTTAATAAATATTACATTTTAATAGGGTAGCTATATGGAGAAATTGTAAAGTGATGAATTGCTGATTGCTACTTTATAAACATGAGCATCGAGATTATTTACAACATATTACAGGTCATCTCCCAGAAAAGCACAAAGCAAGGTCAGATAAAGGCAACCCAACCATCAAACACAACTCAAGAAAGTGTGGCACAGTGTATTTCATGCACAGACAATGACAGACAGTACAGATCATCAGCTGAAAACTAGGAGAACACTTATTATTCCAGCTTACACAAGTCTCTATATTTCATTGTTTTAAATTTATATTCTGACCTACCTCCCCAGGCACTGAAGAACAAGTTATTCAGCAACAGTGCCCTACTTTTTATCTATGCAGTTTGCACCAAGTCTTTTTTCACCATTTCACACAAGTCTTCATGACTTGGGAACAATTAAACATTTTTGTCTTTGTCTTCTCACTACCTCTGGGATTACAATCATTGTGTCATTTGTACAAGAAAATGTACTGTTACTCTGAAATGAATGGCAGACAGTGTTGACAAGCTAATCTCCAACAGGGAGCTGGAATTTAAAATAGTTTACAGGTCATGGACGGTGTAACTAACCTTATTCTTCAGTATAAAAACAGAGCTGTAAATTTTTAAAAGTTAATTTAACATATAAAGAACTAAGTCATCCAACTCACACAGCAAAACTTCATAGGCAGCATAGTCACAGAATGTACATCAAATACAGTAGAAAAGATGGTGACAGAAAAATTGTTTCAACTAGATTTGTTACAGGAAAAATCTTATGTCCTATCTCTACAATGACAGTGAAGTGAAATGCCTTCCATATTTGATCATCAAGCGAGATGTACCTTCAGGTGCAACAGAACTTAGACACAATTTGCTGTTCAGTTGCATTCCTGTGTTCCCATGAGACAAAGGAAAAGAAGAAAAGCTTCACATCTCTTTTTGTCCTTACCCAACAGTATTAACCTTGTGCCAACGAGGGCTGCAAGGACCAGGTGTCCAGGATCCGCATGCCTGAATCTCTCACCTGTCCCATGAGCAAGTGCATGATTCTGCTTCAGTGTCTGTCGATTTTAGCCAGGCACAGGTGGAAAAAGAAAAAAATTAGCAAGTTGCATCCCCAGGAGGAGGTTGGAAGCAATTCACTTTCCCCACAAAGCAAGGGGAAGAGAGGAAGAAACATTTCTGAGACTTAGGTCCTTCCTGGGGCAGCGCAGTCAATACAGTTCTGTTGGTTTTTTTTAAACTAGAAAATCCTGCCTAAAGTTTTAGGCACTATAATACATAACAATACATATAAATCCCAGTTATACAGCACTCCTCACACAAGTGAGCCTACAGTTCTAGCCCTTGCAGGTCTATCCAAAAGGCAAAGAATTAACAGCCAATTAAAAATTACACTCTTTCAATATATACAATTACTCAGAAGATTTGGATACTCAGTGTGTAACTCATATACCAAACACAGCTGTTCACATCTGAGCTACTTACCTACATTCCCACTTCAATTTAATAGAGAAAAATAAACTCTAAGGGTGCAAATACAGAGCTTGGAAGAGGCCAGATGAATCCACCCAGAAACCTCCTGCTCTTCTGCATTAACTAGAAAAAGAAAGCCTGTGGTAACTTGCTCAGACACCGGTGCCCACAGGCCAGAGAGGCTCCTAGGAAAAAACATAACATCCCCAAACTGACATCAGCTTCCCCTAACACCGTGTCCAATTAGCTATTGGCCTAAACAGGAACTTCCACCAGGATGCCAGTTCATTGCCAATTCGTGCCAACTGTCACCAAAACTTCGTAAGGGCAGTTTGGATTTTTTTTTGCTTGGGTTTTGTTTTTCCCTATATGTTTTTTTCATTTCATTTAGCATAACCCAGTTTGACACAAGGGGGTTAACTTTCTTAAGCAACAGTATTTTTTATAAAAGCAAGTGTCAGCAGAATAGTCTATTTCATTTCCAGTCAGGTAGAAATTTGAGGCTAGTCTGGAAACAAAGGACAGAGATCAGAAAATCTCAATTGTAAAGGAACACATTAAGGAAGCCAATACAGTTACAATCAATTATATAAATAGGTCACTCAGTATCTAATAGGGTGAAAAATGTTTAAGAGCACTTAATTTTGTGAAGACTTTTTAAAACAAGAGATGTATCTACACTGTACCAGCAATTCCTACATTCAAAATTCCTAACTTCATTTTTAAACATGCTGGTTTAAAATAAATTATTACTTCATTTTAAATTTAAACCAATATTTGGTTGCTACTAATTGGTAATGCTGTTTCTGAATTCTGTTTTGACACTGGTAAGCTATCACTGACATCTGTGGACAATGATACATGAGTAAATTCTTATTTTATGAAAGTAATGTTATTAACATACCCGTTTTTTTATGCTGAATATCCTTGTAGAGAAGATACAGTAAGGGTTTGCATAGATAGAGTATGTGGTATTAAATGTCAGTATGATTATGAATTTTAAAAAGCATCTTTTTTTAAAAGTGACTAAAAAAGCAAGTTATTTTTACACTGACCTTTTAGCATAGCACTCAAACATAACTTATAAAGAGAAAATTTATTTCCATGGCTCAAAGACCAATGTGTGCTATTTTAACATTTCAGACATTAAAAAGACAATTTTTGGAAACCGAACTTGTGATTACAATCTAGAAAATAACATGGAGTAAACAGAAATTTGATAGACTGAGGTTTTTCAGCTAGCAGCACTCCACTAACCATCTCCCCCTGTCCTAACCCCAACCTCCACGTAAATGCAGGTAAGAGGCTGCAGCAAGGGGCTGCAGAAAAGTCACTTTCAACTCAGCTGCATCAGAGCAGAGACAAGGTAGTAATTTAAAAAAGAAAAAAAAAAAAAGAAAATGCTGAAAAGCACAAGAGAAGGGTAAAAAATGTTGGTATCACCATGATGCAAAGAAGCTCAGCATGAAAAAAAATTCTGCTCAGTAAATTTGCTATTTTTCAGTAAGTTTCATTATTACAGTAAGAAGCTAAAACTCAGCAAGAGCCTTATTTCCTTTCTTTAGTTCATTTTTTTTGTGTTTGGGAGGTTTTTTAATTGTGATTTTTTTTTCTTTGTTTGTTAGGAGGTTTTTCCCCCTCTTCCTTTTGACAGTCAGAACTAACATACCAAATCCTCAGAATACACTGAAGCTCAGTAAATGGGGAGAGACAAGAAGTGACTCCCCTCTCTCCAGACAGGCCAAGTCAGGGTGGAGGTACATAGGTTTTCATATAAAAGAGCTGTCTCAGAAAGACAAGGAAATAAGAAAATTTATGAAGTTTCAGTACAACAGTTCTGTGAGCAGGAAACTTAAAAAATAAACAGATCAGCATAATTTACACATTTTAAAACTATATATTTCATTCATAAATATATTTTCTAATTAATAACCATTCCTAGTTGAAACATAAATATTCAAGTTGGTATTTGATTTTACTTTTATCAGTTCATGTGAGTCCTGTAAGGATCAGTTCCTTCTGCTCAATGCAGTCATGTAAATGATCTTCACTAATGGGTTGCGCAAAGACCTTCATTACCTAGTTTCTTGTAATAAAATTTTAAAATTCTGCAACTCTTTTATACTCGTGGAAAGCCTGTAAAACAAAAACCACCCAAGTGTTACCAAGTCAGCAAAAGAAAAGTACAAATTATGACATTCATTTTCCTTTAGATTTTTTCTCAAACACAATTCTGTTCCAAAGATTAACACACTTAAATACACTTTCTCTCAAAAAGTATCTGACTCTCCATTTTATATTTACGTAATATATGACAGGGATTGAAGTTTATATATATGTTTAATTGTCCAGCTTCATTAAACATCTAAAAATCCCTAACCACAGGTAATAAAGTTTATTACATTCTTTTATCAGATTGTTTAAATAGATTGTTTAAACAGGAACAGATTGTTATATTTAAGATCTGAAGAACTAACATGATGAGTAAAGCACGCTCTATGTACACTTCTTTTAAAGCTGTTACAATGTTTCATCATTTGAAGGGGATACATTTAAAAAAATTAATCAAATTTAAGAGAATTAAATTTCATCTTGTGGACGGTGAATTTATGAGACTTGAGATAGAGGGGATGAGTTAGGTCCAAACACAGAATGACGACCAAGGCTAACAATCCACATGCTCAGTTTGAAGGCATTAAGTTAATCAATATCACCTATTCAGCCTTTAAAAATCTACAGCTAAATGTACAATACCATCTTTCCACAGAGCCTGAGTATTGACACTGATGTTTTATATTTTTCTAGTATTAAAATTATAACACTTTACCTTCCAAAGGCATTTACAAGAGCAACTATTTCTTGCCGTGTGAGCTGAAAGCCTTTTGATGGGCTGTTCTCAGGAAGGCTCTGTATTTCTTTCTCAGAAAACAAGATCTTCAGAGCAGTTCCTAAGCCTTGAGTCTATAAAAGAAGTCCAATATTTTAACATCAGTAAGATCATTCCTTTAAATATTCCTTAAACCATAAAAAAAAGATAAAAAACATACTAATCCTGACAAACTTTAGTACCAATTCTTACATACTGACCCTCAACCCAAAAAACTGCACAAAAATCAGGGCACTAATGTGTACCAGGTTCAGTCATTTATTTAAGAACATTTGTTTCCTCAGGTATACTTACTCTTCATCCTTGTCTTTTTAATCTCTTCCCATCTCTTTTCTTCTTGGCCATACATATGAAAATATGCCCATTACAACACTTCCAGCTCCCTCCTGCCCCTTACCTTACAGATGCCCCACTCCTGCAGGAGCACATCTCCCCTTTCCCTCTCCCCTTCCCCACTAAGTTTTCTTATGAGGTATCACAGCAAATGTTCTTTTTCCACCTTCAGTCCTAGTGGTAAACATCGCAGTTTCAATTTCAACCCCTATTTTCTATGCAGGAATAGAACAGAAGCAGTTTTTCTTATTTTCACTTTTAATTGGGCTACATAAGCAACCACTGAATTTTTACAAAAAGTGGCTGAAGCTGGCTGCAAGAGAACTTCATAGGTCAGGAAATCTGGCTTTTTTTAATCCTGAGTGAGGAGGGAAAAACGATAACAGATCAGAAGTATTAACTAGGACTGGGTAAACAGAACTCCAGAAATTCAGCAGAGACCACCAAATTTTTCATGCTACAAACTCTTTGAAAACTGCACTCTGGTAAGTTTAATGCAATACAGTGGTATCGTACAGCAGGCACTCCAAAATAACTATTCTCAGTCTGGACTTCACATTAGTCTTGAGGTTTAAAATACTGTTCTCAGTAAAATAAAAATAGTAAGTGCCAAGAAAACGAAACTGATTTTCAACGTTCAGCTTTACTGAGCACCTTTGCAGGCATTTGCTGCCCTCTGCATAAACTGAAAATCTGAATTACTTCTTTTCCTTACACCCCAGTTTGTGGAGTTAAATATCACACTGGATTCCCTAACAAGTAAGTGCTATATTTAAAGGAAGGTTTCCCATAAGTGATTCTGCAAGGCTCATCTGATCACTGAATACAGGTAAGATAGAGACTGCTAATAATATCTCACCATGAGGCATCTGCTTTAAAAGTATCTTTTTTAGAACACAAACTCTACCTTTTAGTAAACTAAACAGCTGTTGACTAAATGAAATTAACAATTTGGAAAAAAAAGGTTTAAAAATGTTTAACAGTAACTAAACATATATCTATTTCTATTGTACAGGTAAGGATATCAAGGACCAACCATGTGCAGAAAGTGTGAATGCTAAGGTAAAAGTGTCCTGCCAAAATGAAAGAGATGCTTATCTTGGAACCTGGCCCTGCCAGAACACACACACCTACACAAAATAACCTGTACCTGCAGCTTGCCCCACAGCCTGCATTTGTCACATCCAACACAGTCCATTATGCGGGAGATGTTCTTGAAATGCAATCTGAATTCTTCCTATCAGTTAAAAACAAAATTTTAAATCTTTGGTTAATGTACATCTTAGCTTTACAAAAACAGAACGTTTATGAACCTCATAATGAATATCAATTTTCTTAGCAAAACTGAACAAAACAACTGCCTTATGGGGTCAGGCCATAACAAAGATCCATGTAAACCCAGAATCTTGTTTCCAAGCCACTTCTAACAGTTAATTCCTCAAAAAAATCCCCCCCAAAATACAGAACACTTGGATTCTGTACTCTTTCTACCAACTTCCTCAACATTTTCTAAGCTATTTAAGTACTGCATCTGTGTCCCTGCCCATTTTTTCTTCCATTATTTAACTCCCTTTTGAATGAACCAGCTTTTTGACAAACAGGTTACAATTCACAAAAGATATTTCCTGTTCAAAACTATGGGTAGATTGTTGCTTTGCAAACTCAGCCAGAGTGGGACCAAGCACAGTGCAGAACTAATTAAGCTGATCTCAATTTTTTGAAGTCCAAAAAACACTAGCTGGGCTGATAAAACACTGTCACTTTTCTAATAGCATTTTTTGTAATGCTGATGACATTTCATAGTGCTACTGAAATAGGTATTAAAAGCATTAATGAATATTAAAACAGACCTTTGTTACTAAGGCCCACTCCAGCTGTGGACTTGTAATGTACACCAACCTGAACACCTGCATGCTAACACTGGAAGTTACTAGTTAGGTACAGTTTTCACATTGGGTTCCCATGTCTAGAAACTATGTTTTTCTAATGTTTATTATTATATTACACAGTACTGTACTGTATATTACGTTGCATTGTGCTATTTAAGGCATCATTTTTTAAAGCAAACGTGACTGGGTTGGTTCTTTTTCTCCAGATAATTACGAAACAGATATTCTACTTGAAAATAAGCACCACTGCATTTACTGGTAATATTAATGCATTTGCCCACCACAGTCCTGATGCCAGACTCAAGGCACAAAGCCAGAGATTTCAGTCTGCTTGGATCAGGACAGCACCTTACTATAAAGTTGATTAAAAGGCCTCAGATACAACTCTAGGAAAGGCAGGGATAAAACCTTACTCTCAGCAGTATGTTTGTGGTGGGCAGAAGGGCTTTCCAAAATTACACAGCTTAATTTCAAAATGGGTATTTTGGATGTCATTCAGAAAACTAGCTTTACCTTTAGTGACTTGGCTCCTTTTTTATCTCCAGCAAACATGGACTTTTCATCAAAGTGCATATGGAAGGACCTAATAAAGATGAAATGCAATCAAAACAAATGCTGGCATAAACTGCAGTGTTCAATTAAGCTTGGCAAGCAGCTGATGCCATCAGTGTAATGTATTTTTCAGAGTTCCTACTCTTTGCAGATCAGGCCTTAAAGAATTACTCAGTAATATCGGTTTTACTATTCAATCACTGTAACTTGAAATCTGTTACTCACAGTTTTGTTCTAATTAATACTGAAATTGGCTTAATGTCTGCCTTCCAACTGATCATTGCCTGACTACATCTCAATTACCTAGGAAGACTGTGATTAGGGACAGCAATGAAACCACCCAACATGTTACCAACTACAAAAACTAGCAAAAAGGTGAGCAAAGTAACTGAATTTAAGAATGTTATGGAATAAATAGAAGGAAGAAGGGATGGCCAAACCACCAGAGGTTAAGTCTGTGATAAAAACTAGATTACTCAGTGGACCATTAAAAGACTGTATATACTACTTCCCTTTTCAAAATAAATCATGTGCATTTTATACTGAAGAATCAGAAAAAGCAACACAGAGGGAGCAGCCCAGGGTATTTATTGCATGGCTTGCGGTTGAGTGCTTTTTTTGTTTGTTTTTAAAGATTGGTATATTCAAACCTCAGAACTATTAACCTCTCCTATCAAACATACAAATTCCCCTCGACCTCTCCCATTACTTAAATTTTATGTCTTCATTCCACTCTCCTTGTCCTATCCTATCAAGGCGTCACCTATTCTCACTTCCAAACACAACTGAAAATTTCAGACCACTGGTAAGAAAAGCCCTATGCCTTACTTGGTATCCCTGAAGATATCCAGTAAGAGAGCTTTAGATTCAGCATCCTCGTGGCCATTGCCAGTGTAAAGGTCGACGACTGCACGTTCAAAGTATGGGGCAACCTTGGACAGAGCACGCAGCTCTATCAAATACAAGAAATACAAGTTCTTGAGCCTCCTTGGGCCTTCTCCTTTCGTCTCAGCAGGGTCAAAGCGGCGAGTGAACTCTTTCACATTTGGTCCCCAGCGGGGCTTCCCCCACGTTTCTACACAGAGAAAAAAAGGGGGGGCAGAGGCAGTAAAAGAGAGACATTCAGAAAATAAAAGCAACTAAGTATACACCAAAAATTTTCAGAAAAACCAAAATGCATGTTACAGATACTGCTGAATTCCATTCAGCAATTTTACCCAGACATACCTTCAAGAAGATAATTTGCACACAGATGCAAGTTGATGCTAGCGTGAAGTCCAGAAATGAGTTTATAAAACACTCTTTTCTCAAGGCACAGACCTGCCCAAGAAAAAAGACAAACAGATCCCAAATGATATACTGGAAATAATAGAATGAATACACCCTATACACCCTGACATTTTAGTGATTCAAGTCTGCATTGTTAACTTTCAAGAATTACAATTACAGCACTTAGGTATTATTGATAAGACTTTATAGCCATTATAGGAAAAGTTTACCTCCTATTTTTTTATATAAAGCAATACTAAGAATGACATTTGACATTTCTTGCTTGGTATTTTAGTGTTCTAATAAACACAGTCAAATAAGTCAATTGGCACAGACAAATTGCTACACAAAAACAAGATGCTTACAGTGTTTGAGCAATAAATTTGTAATAATCTTGAATTTTGATGGTCTGGAAATCAGAAATATACTGTGACCCATCTTAATTACAATTAGAGCTACCACTGAATTAGAGGAGTGGCCCTACAGAAAAACATCAAAAGCCCCAGAAAACCTTACAGCGCTGGAAAACAGCAAAAACACTTCTTCATAGCTGTACTGTAAATTCACTGAAGATTTAAATGCACAGGACAAAACCTTGGAAAATATGACTTGATTAATATTAAAAATATGACAGACTTCTACAGCATAAATGGAAATACAGTGGCATTGAGTGGCCAAAATATAATTTATATGCAGAAATTACTTATAGTTCCAATTAGAACCAAAGATAGAAACTACACTTGAAATTTAAGAGTTTGCTCCTCTCAAAGATACATTTTTTTTGCAACTTTCTTGCCACTCCAATCTCCACAAATGGAAGCAGGAAGAGCTGATGGTGAAGCCTACCCGTGAGGCTGACGTGTCCTCATTTACAGACACCACATTTTTAAAGGCATGTGAATTTGTATGCTTTCCTACAATACCACCACACAAGTAAAGGCTTAGGAAAGGCAGAACAAACTAATTTTAAAATTAAGTACATTTAACTCACTTAATTTTCCGCACACCTCCAAAATGTGATTTTGATTGCTACCACTGCAATAAAAATTTCCATTTTGACATTAATAAAAACAAAATTGCTTTGCCTTCTGAACACACAGATTATAAACTTGAATAGAGCCATCAAAGTCTTTAATGTTCTTTAAAGCTGTTTCCAAATAATAATGCTTACCAGTATTACTACAAATAATGCCTCTGCTTAAATGCGTAAAATAACCAAAAAATTCAAAGTAACTAGAACGAAGTGAACTCTCCTTTTATAAAAGATAAAACACCTAAAGGGTTAAGGATTATACCATCTAAGTAAATGAGAAGATTTCCAAAGACCTTCAAGTTAAGAAGTATTTGAACAACACTCAGAAGCCCTGCACAATTTACTAAAAAGCCTACACTATGAAAAATATTTGAGGAGATGAAAAAAATGCTACAGTGTTTCTTATAGTGAATTTAACACTATATTAACTCATCCAAGAGTCCTTACCTTCTAGCCATGTGTAAAAAGATTCTCCTGTAAATACAAAGTACATAGTTAATTGAGGAGAATTCATTTCCAACATTACAGTAGCTTTATATTACTATGCACACAACATTAACTGCTATCTGGATATGAAGTAATTTAGCCATTAAAATGAGAACAGGCACAGAAGCAGTTAACTTTGAGGTTAGTTTAAAGCTACTGGGGTCAGATTAGGAGAAATACAAGAATGACCACGATTAAGCTACTGGTCAGGGCATTCAGCAGTGTATGGAAGCACAAGTCTGATTATATGCCCTATTGGTGAAAGACATGATGGCAGACTGCAATTCTGACAGCCTTCACCTTGACCTGCCCAAAGATTTCCTTAAGACTTGGATCTTATGCCTGAGAGCTTTCAGTTTACTGAAAAATCTTAAAGTCTGCCTCACTGCAGGAAGATCAAATATTTTCCCCTCACTCTCTCCCCATCTTCCCAAAAGCAAGGACATTCAAGAAGGTACACAACAAATTGTCCCTCTTCTTTTAAGGGATCTGATATCAGTATCAATGGGGTTATGGAAGAACTAATAACATTATCACAACATATATTCTGTTACAAGAATAAGATCCAAGAAGAAAATTGTGTTTTGCTCTTATCTACTCCTTCCCCTTACTCCAAATGAAAGTATGATTCCATTAAAAACATTTTTCTGATCAATAATATGCATAAAAACATTTTTCCTGCTCTCTAATTCAGTAACAGTAAAGTGAATAAATCCAAAATCCAAAACTCTCTAATGCTTACTTCATTTCTGCAGGTCAAGGAAAAAAAGATGACTTACCATCATCTCCTCCTTAGAGGGAAAAAAAAAAAGAAATGCATAATTATGCATTAAAAAGATCATTTCCACAGCAAAGTAGTAATGAAACACAGACTTTACTACAAACCCTCAAAGTGCAAGAAACCCCATTGAATTTATAAAAATAGGCTACTTTCCATCCCTCCATTCTTGTTCCTCAAGACCACACAAGACTTAACACACTAATAATGAAAGTCGCTAAGAACTTGAAATCTTAGTAGCAGCTGATTCACACATTCTTGAAAGCCATATTTTAGCTTCAGAAAGGTGGTTAGGAAGTCACAGTCTTCAGTTTACATTGTTCAAGGATCAGGCCAGTGCTCCTTTCTGAAATTCTGATCCCTGCATTAAACCATTCTTACAATTCTTTTTATTTGTGTGTATCAGCAATAGATCAGCTTTTAGTAATTATAAATATTGAGATACCTTGATTTTCTAATGGATGGTGATTTTTTAAACATTTAATCTATTGCCTAATAGTTAATTTTTAAGAGAAATGAGACACAGTGGCAGGGAAAAGCTGATTCCTTCGAAACACCAGGTTATAGCTTTCAACTTAAATTTGAAAACAAACCCCAGGTCAATAGCATATTTTTTTAAGCATTCTTGCAGATAATTGACCCTTCCCAAGTGTCAACTCCCTCAAATAATGCAACTATTTGTACACTTGTATTACATTACACATTACGGATGAAAAATGTGCAACTACATTACACCAGGATAAGTATGAACCAAAATGACTAAATTAAATGCTTTTTGAAAAAAGAAACAAGAATACAAGAGTGCATCCAAATTGGAAAATTAGTGTGAAACTTAGTAAACAGTTTGAGACTTACAATTTAGTTTTCATATCAGCTTACCTGACATTAATAAGACTATTAATAGGGATAAGATTAGGCATGTATGTAATAAAATACCACAAGCCTTAGTCTAAATATTGAAAATGTACAGCTACTTCTACAGAGGAAATTAAACAAGCAGAAAGCACACCTACAGACTGGAAATTGGTATTTGTATCACTTGTACTGCAACAGTCACTATGTTAAAAGAAGTGCATTGGAAAATAAAACAGGCAAGACCCACCCCTACTAGGCGCCAGTGGATTTAAAGGACGATAGACAGATCGAGGCCTAAAAAATAAGTTAGAAAACACAAAGATCAGTTTTTAGCTAAATTGAGGTACAAGTATAAGAAATAGGCTTCCTCTCCCTCCCAATTACTTGAAGCAGTTTTCTTCATAAATGCTGTTCCATACTCTCCAAGCAGAAGGCCCCTTGTATCCAGTGTAACGTTCTGGATTCAGCAGCAAATCCACATACTGTGCATCTGGAGATCTCTCATCTAAATAGGAAAAGTTTTGTTACACATGCTAACTGGTCAGTTGAAAAGATTTAATTTAACGAGTCTCACAGAACTAAATAGAAACAAGAAGTCTCATATAATACTGTTCTGTCTTCCAGTTGGATTATAAGTGCCTTGGATGTAAAAATGCAGCAATATACATGCTAAATACAAAGTTCAAAACTATACCATCTATTCCAAAGTCTCCTGTGTGTCTCTAATTTCTATAATGTCTGATGATCCTCTACGTGGCTTCTTTAAGTT
Organism: Monarcha castaneiventris obscurior; assembly: GCA_026261815.1. Lineage (NCBI taxonomy): Eukaryota > Metazoa > Chordata > Aves > Passeriformes > Monarchidae > Monarcha > Monarcha castaneiventris. Next base: position 7,769,086 of record JAMPIT010000472.1, read on the forward strand.
TACCATAAATAGTTGACATACACTGTATTCCCTGACCCTAGGCTAAAATATAAACAGTATTTTGTTTTAAATGGCCTTCAAATTTAGGGTTTGTCTGGCAGTATTTGGGTGAAGGGGTTGCTTTTTTGAAATGGGTATACTGCATACAGTAGGTTCTTAATAATGACAAGATCAAAGTAGTACATCTTGTAGTCAGTACATACTGTAAATTTATTAGCTAAATCCATTTTTCCTCCAAATACCCTTGTATACTGGCAAAAAAGTCTGAAACACATTGCTTAACTGAACAAAACTTTCAGCATATTGCAGAACAAATCTCCTGGTTACAACAAGAAGCACGGTTACTTAAGCAGCCTTTCAACAAGCTATACACTCATCTCTGAAGTTTGCTACAAATTTCAGGCAACTTATCCAAAGAAAATTGTGAAACAGGACTCTCTTTGCTTAAAAACACTGTAGAAACAGAAATAGTTTCAAGCTACAACCAGTAAAAAGCAGGAGGAATTCACTCCTCTTTGAAATTCTAGGTCAAGACCAACTCATGCTTAAACAAACCCCACATACAAGCCAGTAGTCCAGAGACTTATTCATAGGAATAAGAATGGCCAAGAAGTGCCACGTAGCACTTCCTCAGATAACAAAAAAAGCCACAGAAACAGACAGTGAAACTGCTCTAAAAAAGAAGAGATGATTCTGCATGAGCAGTTAAGCATCACTTCAGCAGCAGCAGCAAAAACAAAGAAAGGACACTGATACAAGACACATAACAATGACTGCCAGATGAGAGAAGTCAAATTACAGCTTTATTTATTTATTTGACAGTGTGGCTAACCTAAGCAGTTCCTACACTCCCTAATTACTTCAGGGTCCATTTTTCTTCTTGTTATCCACATACAGCTGAGTCTATGTGTGCTGTGGAGCCACGCAACAGAAAGGTGGAAAGGTGACCCGGGTTGCTAAGTTTTTTCAGCTAAATCAATTCTTATCTAGTTTATCATAAAGCCCAACAGGAAGAGAGATGAAGAGAGCAAGGGTTTCTACTTCCTCCCCATGACTTCCAGGAGTTATTCCTCTCTCAGTCTCCCTGCTCCAGATCACAAACTCACCGAACAAGCCAGTTCATCAAAACAGTGTGGGAGGTGGCAGGGAGATGGCAACTTACTTTCCCACTATTTAGGTAAGCCTAATCAGCTTACCATGCAGAAAGATGCATACCAGAGCCAGTGCAAAAAAAAAAAACCCCACACTGGAAGAACACAGCTGGGGACATCCTCCTTCAGCAGGGCATGATATAAGGAGAGATGGAGTCAAGAATCAGGAACTACTAATTTAGTATTACTTCTAAAAGAGATGCTCCTCAACTATACCTTTCACAGCTCAGTACTACTAAAAAATGTATGTAGACAACTTGAAGATAGTAGAGACGACAGCAGATAATGTCATATAACAGTTGAGATCTACAGTAATGCTCATCAGCTATTACAGAAACAGCTCATACAGAAAGTGGTCAGATCAGATGCAGCAGAAGTGCTGAAAGAGAACTGCAGCTGCTAAGTCCACTGCAGCCGCTACTTTCTCAGGTGACACCAAACATAAGTCTAAAGGTAGATGAAAACATCTAGCATTATGCCCTAAATATTCCTAGCATAAAAAGCTTCCTAAGGTGTTTATTAAAAAGGATTTTAGTAGTCAATCCTGAAGTTGGCAATTCTCACACTTCTCTGAAAAACATTCCTTTGAGCTTTGAACATTACAAGCAAACAAAAAGACTCACATACGTGGAGTAGAGGAAAGACACAATCCAGTATCCTAATGTTTTAACAACAAGAAAGTCCATACAAATAAGGGTGCAGAGATCATTTGGAAACAGCAAGGGTGGAAGGGCAACAAACTCAGTCCAAGCAAAGAAGAATGGCAACAAAACAATAGTAAGAAGTAAGTAACAATCAGCTGCAAGCCATTCGCCTTATATTTGTGCTAGATGCAATTCTTTTGTAAGCAGGTTTTAAAAAAGATGTAATACCCCTCCAATTTACTGTCTTTTTTACTTACATAAATATCTCTCAATAAACTACAAGGAGGTAACAGTGAATGTGCACTGTGTAGGCTACCAAACACTTCTTGTAAAATTACAAAAATTTGCACTTCATATGTACGATATGAACTGTCACATTTCTGTCAATTAAGACAAAATTAAAATTTTAAAAAAATGTTTATTTGTAGAGAAACCATGATCTTTTGCATTTTTATGAGACAGCAAATAAAACAAGCACTCTGAAAAAGCTTGAACATTTTACCATCAAGTTCACAAAAATGATCCTGTGAATCATCGTATCTTGCCCAGTCAATGAAAGCCTCCTTACTTTGGTTACTGAGGGGAAAAAAAACACATTCGATTTTAAACTTTTAAATAAACAACATCAATAACAGCTTCTGAAAGAAATACAACCCACATACAGCTTGGAAGTGGATTCTGAGTTAGCATATCTGAAACTTGGGGATATATGGAGTTACCCCTTGTTAATTGCACAAAAATTCAAACAAGCATCAACTGCAATACTTTCAAAAGTCACCTTAATGTTGAGACAAAGATTTCACCATTATTTGAACAAACCATGCAGTGGCTTCTCTTCCTTCAGTAAGAGCTTGGTAAAATACGTTCACAGAATGTATTTTTAACACATTTCAAGGTACTACTTTAGCAGCTGTCACTTTGAGGGTAGGAGAGGGACAAATCACCCTGTTTTCATAACCTATACTTTCAATGAAACCTACAATAGCTAGTTCCTTACTTTTTATTGGGAGAATAAATGTCTAAAACCCTCTTTAAGCTAAAGGACTCTGTGAATACGATTTGTCCTAAGCTACTTTAATAATAATGGTATTCCACTCACTCTAGCATTTTCAAAGGTGCACTGTACTAGAGAGACAAGTACTTTGAAGTTCCCACACTATGAAACACAAACAGTGCCAAAACCTTTTTTCTACGACTGCGTGCAGCACAGAACTACTGATGCCACACTGCTGACAGAAAAATGTAAGCAAAGTCAAGATTGGAAACTGCTCCAGGGTGCAGTGAAGCGCCTTGAAACAACAAAAACAACCTATTCTGTTTGATCAAATTAGTACCAGCTCAGTTCTACAAACAGAGGCAATTCTACAACAAGATACATTTCTAACCTTCTGCCAAATCACAGTAGGAGACTTTATACTTTGCATTAGGTGAGGAAATTTTGTGGTAATTACCAACAGACAAGATTTGATAACCACAAAAAATACTACTTATAAAGGAAAATAACCCAAAACCAAGAGGATGATGCACTGCTAGGTCGAGAACATGGAGGTTTTCCTGCAAAGCACAAACTCTTCCTCCACGTGCAGGATCCATTACCTGTCCTCTCCAAACTTTAATCATCTATCCTACTCTCATAAAGGCATTATCTCTAGCTCTCCATTTCCAATCTCACATTTTGCCTTGCAGAAATGGAACAGAATTCATAGTTTCTTACTTCCCCTAAAACATCACACACCAGGCAGAAACAGTTGTTTTTTTGTGGCACAAGAAAGAGTTTCAACATCTTTACCAGGCAGAATTGCTGAAATTTGTGGGCAAAGATGCCACATCTTTCCATCAACAGTGAAGAATTGATTTTTCTATTTCTATTTTTCAAAAGTGGGGAATCCAGTAGAGTGCTATGTTTTCTAGATGCTGTTCCACACACTTTTGTACCCAGGGGCAACACCATCCTGCAGAATTCCTCCCACCCAACCTTGACAGTGCCATGCAATAAGCAAGATCAGACAATTGATCCAAGCTAAAAATAACTTTGCCAACAACAAAAGTAACTCAACTCCCTGATCTGGTTCACTGAATGATCACAAACAGGCACATCAGTGCAACAGTGGGACAAAGCAGGACAAAACCCCTTAATCCATCACAGTCGTCAAGAAAAAAGAGTAGAGAAAAGTAGTGGCTTTATTTGCAAGTTTCTTCTGACTCTTGATGCTGTAAGACACCTCTTTTAAATAATACAAAATTGTACTTTAAACAATAAAAAAAAAGGGCCTACTTATCATTTAACACCTTTGCCTTCAGATGTTCTTGCATCATTTCAGATTTACTTTGGGTTATGGAAAGAGTGAAGAACAAAAACCAGCACACTGGCAAAACCAGACAGACAAAATAAAATGTTCCTTTCTTACTATTTTGGTACAGTTGATGTAAAGAACAGCATACCTTAAGGTACTGTTAACTGCTCCCAGCTTGTTAGCTTGCTCACAGTCTTCCAATTCTTTGGAATTATTTGCTGCCTTTGAATACTGTAAGAAAAGTAATATTTAATATGCAAATGAATTACTTAATAGAATAGAATAGATGATGTGAAAGGTATTTCTAAGTTTAGCAGTGAATACCCTAGTATTAAGGAAAACTCTTATTGTAGAAGCAGAATATGATTCTGCAACATTTCTTACTTTGCTTTTTTTTTTTCACTTAAGTTCATCAGGCTAATTTCATTCTGTGAATTTAACTACTACAGGGCATTCAGCTAAAGACATCAAAACTTTGTTTTGCCTTTTGTTTAAATTAAATGGAGTTCTTTTGTTATGAAACACCCTACATGGAGTGTTTCAGATACTTATTTACAGTCTCATAAAAGGACCTTGAAAGACGAGCAGCATCACACCTATAAACTCACTTTGTTTTGCAAGTATAATCATACCCCAAGTTTCCCTGGTTATTTCAGTAGGTATATTTATTAGTTTTGGCCATTTCCCCCTCATGTTTCATTTAATACAATTCACTGGCTTGCTTCAGATGTCCACAAGTCTGGAAGGCAAGCTTTTCCAGCTGAACTCAAATTTTGCTTATTTTAAAGATAGAATTGAAATATATAAACTGAACTTTGATTCTAAAGTATTTTTTAAAAAGTAATCCACTAAAATACTTACTTCTGGAACATTTCTAAGGAAAACGTTTGAAGAATTAAAGATTAAATTCCACTATTCTATAATAATATGGTTATATCAGCAGGGAATTTAAGCCTGTCAGCTTAAAGCTCAAAAAGTCCTTCTAAGTTTTGGAACATAAAAGGTAATAATAGTGCTCTCTTAAAAGAAACTCAATTTCCTCCTCTTTGGGGTTTTTGGATTGGTGGAGGGGGGTGGTATGTGGGTCTTTTCCCAGACTGAGCCTTAGGTCAATTAATAAAATAAATAAATGATAAATTTTAAAAGAAAGAATAATTCATTTCTGAGGACAGTCTTGTGGTCAAGATGCCAGAGGCAAAGTACCATCACAATATGTATCACAATACTTCTCAAAAAAAGATAGTATTTAATTAAAATTGTTCAGATGAGTAAGCAAAATGACTTGCTTTTTAAAAATGCATTTGCCTGAACCAACACAAAGAAAAACAGCAGAACCTACTGAAGACCAAAGTAGTGAAGGAGATTAGAAAAACCAAATAATTTAAATCTTGTTAGGGGCCGTGTCCATAAATATTTACTCTAGAAGGAACTTCTCACTGAATTTTCTTGGATTTGACAGGCATGGGACCTCATTCTTTAGCATTGTATGGATGTTAAATGGAAAAATGGGAACAAGGAATAGCTTCAACCTAGACTGAAATAGATACTGCTGATGAAATAACATACTGAGATGCTGAAGCAAACATTCTGCATGCCTAGAGTTGCAAACCAATCCCTACCCTGAAGTGAAAAAAGGTGACTGCCAAGATTATAATCCTAAATTTCCAACAAAATGAACATTCAAGTCTCTGAACATGTTTCCAGCCTTCCCTATTCCTTAGTGTTTAACAGGAACAGTTATTGGATCTATGCTCTGTGACCCCTGACAAGATCAGGACAAAATATCTGTTCTTGCCAACCAGGATCTCCTATGACCAGTTACTGGAAAAAAAAAACAGAAAAGAGAAGGGCAGGAAGTAAATTACTAAGTTAAATGTTGTAGCCTTGAGTTATTGCATCCTGTCCCTTGCTTCCAAGATTATTAAGCTTTAATGTCTAGCCCCAAAATATGCATCGACCACTCAAATGAAACAGAACTATAGAAAAGGAAATTACTGTTTGCCTCTACAGCACTATTACAAAAGGCTTATGGTGGTGTCAAGAATTAAAAAGATCCTCTACTGTGAACTGCACTCCTATGGGGAAGCTGTACAAGTGCAACTTGGTCTTTGCAGCTAGATGAGCTTTCAAAAGAACTGTTCTCTTCATTGTTCAGCAAACAAGCAAAAAAAATCCCCCAAAAAAGCCTAAATAAAGCTAGAAGTTTACAAGCTCCTCTACACAAGGAGAGAAAGGCAATGGGAAACTGGACAGAAGCCACAGAAAACTTCTCTGCAGGATTCTACTCTGAGTGTATCTATTCAAGAGACTGTAACTCTCACTGTTAAAAAGACACCTTTGGTTAAGACAGACACTATCAGGATGAAAGAGAGAAACTGGACATATACGTCCTCGGGGAAAAAAAACACCTTTTTTTTTTAACCCAGTACTTTACCAATAAGCCAAAAGATATTAGACTTCCCCAAATGGGAAATTAGCACAAGCTAATAGCACAGTACTTGCACGGTCCTTGAAACAAAACGTTCATACTAAAATGAATCTGGTATTTCCTTAAAAGGACATTAAATGAGATTGTCAATTTTTAATTGGCTCCAAGAAAGATCTTTTAACTGAACCACAAGAAGTAAGAAAATGGCTCAGGTAAGATTTATGTCTGTTCTGACAACAATTTTCCCCCAGAAATATTTGCTTCTCTAACAGAAAAGCAGTATGCATTAGTGTCTTCTACTGCAGATTAAAGGTACAGATTTGCCTAACTTTCAGTACTGTAGCTGGCTTCAACACCCTACAAGGCAACCCAAAGGAAGCCACTGTAGCAAACATTCACCGAATGGCAGCTTCCCAATGAAGCTATTCCACTTTCCCTGTTGTGGTGAAAGCAAAAGGCATCTGTTTTTTCACTTTCTAAATCCAATTGGATATGCTTATGTGAAGTATCTAAAGAACAGTATACTCTTTGGTTACTATTTAACAACTTATTTATGGCTCTCAAGATTAATCAATCAGGAAGCTCAAATGCCTACTACAGGAACCCTTTTTAAAACAGTCTGAAGTCTCACAGTTCCTCTCTTTAGGAGGCATTATGCTATTCCAGGAGTCATTTTCTCTACAATTAAGCTTGGAAGATAAAAGAGTCAATGAAAAAGAGAACTGGCAACAGATTACTCAGCTAAAACACAAGATCTGCTGCCCAGAGATAGTGTCAACTTTTCAGAACAGCTATTGCTGCTTGTGCTGGAATGGCAAATGACTGACATTTAAGACACTTCAGTGAGAAAGATTTTTCTTCTCTGATTAACAGGAGCCTTTAAATGAAGAGGCAGTTGTTACTTCAGAGTGAGTTAACAATGTGTGTATAAAGGAAACAAGACTTCCTCTCGAACTAAAGCTTGGACAGACTTGCCTGTACTGTTCAAGACAGCAGGACACAAGTCATCAATTCACAATGAAGTATTCATTTCAGCTACCTCTGATAATGTTTCTTGGCATGACGTCTAAACCTAATGCCAACAGTCCTTTTCGTAAGTCCTTTATGATATGGTGAACTACACTCAGCCTGCCCAGTGAGGTAGAAAGCACTGGAGGGAATCGAGATATGATAGTTAATCAAGTGGTAAAGTGTCTACAACACAGTCAGGGCACTCAGTAGAAACATCTCTCATTTGGGAACCATTATCCCATCAACTGCTAAAATCCTCATTCTTGGGGACTGTGTTTGGGATGTGTGGGTGGGTGGTTATTAGTCTATCTGCTCTGACCTCCTTTCCTAGGTATACACAGCCTCTCTACTTTTTTTGGCTTTGCTAAGATCACTTGGTGATCTAGGAAGGATGGCTTGGAGAGAAGCAAGCAAAAGCCAACAGCACAGACTGACTGCTTAAATTTGCACTGGCCACTTTGGCCTAAACTGTCTTTAGACTAATGACCTCTTGAAAATAAGACATAGCAGGACTACATGCACTCGTTTGGGTTCTCTTAATATTAGATGTTGTGATTATTTATGATTCTTTAGAAAGACTGCACTGCTACTGCCTCTGTGCATCTTAGCCTATAGCTTTTTAGAAGGTGGCCTGCACTCAGGCATTCTGTGGGCACGCACTGCAGTCTCCTGTCACTCATTGATTCAGTCTGCATCAGCTCTCCAGCAATGACACAACAGTACCAGCTATGTCAGAAACACTACTATACATAAAGGTAAAAAGGTAAAGCCACATGCAGGAATCGATCAGGTATCTTAACTATTTCATCAGTATGCGAACACTGAAGGTTTGCACCAAAAAGTCACACACCTGTTATAAAGTTAAGATTTTTAAAAAATCAGAGAGAACTCAGAAAATAAAGGAGTACTTACTTTATTAGAGCTCCCAGCCTTAATTCCGACAGGTATTTTGCTCTAAAATCAAAAAAATAAATCACAGCTTTTATACTGTTCATAGAAATGTTTATGCTTGATAAAAACCTACAAATTATGTATCATTCCTATAGACGTCAAAACAAACTTGTTTTTTGAAAAATTAACTTGCTCCTTTACCTTCTCACCATGTTATATCCAAAATGGTGCTAGAGCATAGAAGAGACTTATTCTTGAAGCCATCTGCTTTGTTCATATAATGACTAAGACCTTAAAATACTTCGGCTGTATTTCTACTTTTGGGATGGAAAAGAATTTTGTCACTTTTATTTAAATTTAAAGTTCTCATTAGTAAATATTGTTACTATAGTATTAACCACTGCAAATTGGCAAATTTTTAGCCAAAAGCCCTTTTTATATTATTTGATATTATTATATATCATAATAAATATATTATTTGATCCATACCTCAGGACAGGGCTCCACATGACAATCTTTGATAGAACAATGGCCATCGTCAGCCCAAAATGGGCATGGTCTCTTCAGGTTGACCTAAACATAAAAAAACCAGAAGTTTACAATAAACACTTATATAAGGCAACTGCAGAAGAAAGCTCTCAGTACCAGGAAATCCTTTAAATTAAAGGAGAGGATACAAGGAAAAAGTGTTATATTAAGTACTTCAGAGGGTTTTGGGGGGGTTTGGTCTGTCATTTGGTTTCTTTTAATTACTCTCTCTACATAAGCTGAAGCTTTGTGCAGTAAAACTGTTAATGATAATGGTCTCCAGTGAATGAACACAAACACATTGTATGTTAAAGCAAAAATTAAATCTCTCACTAGTAAAATTTACTAATTCAAGTAAACGGCTTGGATGATTTTGGATTTCAAAATCAGACTAAAAACAGATTATTATTTTTAAATGTTGAAGAGATTCCTCAGTCAAAAAAAACCCTGATAAGACATTTAGCAGATGGTACAACTTCTTAGAAGTGATGACAAGTATCTTCTTGTTACAGCTCAAACCTTGCTAGCACAGATACAATAAAAGCAGAGATTTTAGGTTGCTTCCCCCCCCATTTCCTCTATTCAATGCACAAATACCATTCCTAGAAAAAAAAAGTAAAGTTATTTTTTGTACTGTTCCCTCATGTTTTTTTAAATAAAGCACAAAATAGTTTTACAATTCCACATCACCTTCACAATAAGACCTATTATATAAAACTTTCACCTCCCACCAATTTCTACCAAAAAAAGACCAGCTAACATAGTTAAATTATAACCTTCTTCAAAGTAAACTCTCACAATAAAAAAATGCTTACACACTGAGGAAGATGTAACTAGGCAGCCACTACTTTTACACAGAAGAATGCTGTAAATAAAATACTGCTGCCTAAACTGCAGATTAACTCAGAAAGAACACATACAAATCAAGACATCCTAGTCCCAGAATGACTGAAGAACACCAAAAACCAGTACACACACAAACTGAGGTTGTATAGCACCCGTACTTTAATCAATATCAATCACGTACTGTCTACATAGAACATCCTATCTTCTTCAGGGTATGAGATATTGGGTTTCATTATTATCACTTGGAGTATTATTCAGTCCTTTCACAAATTAAAAGGCAGATTCTTGATCATGAGGTTTCCACAGTTTGTGTGTTCTGATGTATAAACTAAAGAGACAAGAATTTTTATTTCTTGAGAACTGTTCTATTTAGAGACAACCTAGCACAATTTCTGCAAGACTTTATGAAGTTTTCTCTGGCCTTTGAATAAAAACTACCTCATCCATTCAGTATTATACACTGAGTTCTTTTATGGCTGTGGAACTAGCAACACAATAGGAATACCGTGACAGAAGTTACAAAAGTTCACAATCCAAATTCCTGAATTGCAAATTCAATTATTTCAGAGTAGGAGTATTTTCACTCCAAGAACAAGTATATTTCCCCCTATGCTGTAGCTGACCTAGATGATCATTGAATAATGTTCTGGCTCTGTCCAGGTCAGGGTTAATACTTGAGGTAACCGAAAGAGGGCATGGCTAGGACCTGGAGGTTATTGTATCACACCTCACATCATTACCAGGGGCAGGGGAAAGGGACCGTCTTGCAGGGAAGGAGAAGGAGCTCCTTCCAGTCAAGAAAACATGGCCAAGGGAGTCACCTGATATTATCTATTATTTTTTTTCCCCCCCTCTGTGTGAATCATTTATTTTCTTATGCCCTCTGTCATTAGTACTGTTGCTGTTACTGTGCATTTTCTTATCTCATTGCTGTTTCCAGAAAATTGTTCTTATCTGAACCCATGATCTTTACTTTTTGTACCTCCAGTTCTCCTCTCCATCCTGACATAGAGTGGAGAGGGAGAGGAAAACAAGGGAATGAGAGTGAGTGGTGCATGGTTCAGTGGGGCCACTGATTTGGGGAGTACCATTCCTAAACTACACACCTACCTTCACAATTCCCACATCCATTTATGTGCTTAAAAGCGCTTCTAACATTCTGCACAGGGATTATCAAAAAAGCTGTTGCTTTTTCAAACAGGGAAGGGTGAAGAACATTCTGACTGACTTACTCAGTTTGCTTGTTCAACACAAATTCTTCCCTGACACCACTGGAAGCACTAAGTGAAGTGTGGTGCTGGGTGCACTACACACAGGCCCTTGGAACTGCCCACCCCTTAGGAAGATCAGTATAAAAGATGAGGCAGGATTGCCATACACCTTTAGAGTATGATCTGCAGAACTGCTGTTGAAACAAACATTAGCTCTAAATTTGCAGGATAAAATTACTGCTGTATGAAGTCTCATATACCTGTTGCTCCTCATCTTCACATACTTTGTTTTGTATTTTTCTGTTGCCTCTGGAGAATCTCATTACCACTACTATGTGATGTATTAGTACTGAAGTTGCTCATATCCTGTTTCTCCTGAAAAGCGAATTTAAAACTGTACCATGTGGCAGGAGATTCAGGCTGCAGTTACACATTACTGCTTGCTCAGGCTAGAAAGGGAGGAGTCTAGTGCTCTTTTCTCCTCCTGCACACTCATAACCCCATTTTGGGTGAGTTTAATATTTGTCTGATTCCAGGTCGGCTAGATGACTTTCTACATCCTGAGAAAAAAACCCAAAACCAACAAAACAACTTCCAACAAAATCCTACCAACAAAAACCCCTACCAAACGACAAACCAAAACACCCAAACTAAATATCCACCAGGTTAAAGAGATGCATTGGTCTAACTGAGAGCTGAAAGTGGCAAAGGTGCAGGATGCTGCCCTAGAGGTGTGTAACCTCCTTTTTCCAGCGGCAGGCAGCCATCTGATTAGCTCAGTCAAAATGCAACTTCACTTTTAAGTTAAGTATATCTGAAAACAGGAGTATCAGGCTTCAGATCTTCATTTGCACATCAGATAGTAATACAGAGAAAAAAATGCTTCAAATAATAAAAAGTGGTATTATACACTACTTGAAAAAGGAACAGTTTTACCTGTTTTTCAAAGGAATAACAGTTGTCTAGATAGCAAACTCTAATATCAGAAATAAGACAGCAACTTACAAGAAAAGTAAATCATTGCAATATTTCCATTTCAAATTACATACATTTCTTAGAAGATAAGCACTGCATGCTGTCAGAAAATTGCTAATATATGATCCTTTTCTTGATGCAGCATTACAAAGGCACTATCTTTAAAATTACCACTTATCAATTGAATGAAAGCAGTCATGATTTATTGTCACTGACTCCAGGATTAACATAGCAAACAAGACTTAGTACCAACACAACTGTCAGGGACTGAAAACCTGCTTCAACCAAATTAAAGAGCTGTGGGCTTCTAATAGACAGCTTAACACTAGCAAGTTGACTTAATATGCAATCCTTCATATATTTTCTGCATTTTATTTAAATTATTCAGGAAAACACCATTCTAAGTGTACCTTGTAATATCTGAAGTAATCACGTTCTTGCAGTTTCTGTATTTTGGGAAAGATCTTGAAAGTATTGAAGTCATCGATGCTTTCTATGTCACATAAACAATCATCTAGGACTCCTGTGAGCTATTGAAAAAATACATAAACATTTATTTTTAATATAGAAATAGAATATTAACTGCAGAAAAATCCTTTAAAGAGAAAAAGATGGTAGTTGAAAGAAATACTAGAGAAATACAGTTCCATAGCAAATATTTCTCATCACTAAAATACTCTGTAATGTACCTCACAAACTCAAAGTAAGACTGCAGAACTTTTTTGAGCTTAAACCCACCTCTAAATGCAATGCTCAATCAACGTTAGCAAGATGAACAATTTCATCCCTGAAATTTGTTGACACTTTCAGCATATAGAACTTTCTGCAGAATGAGCAACAAGACTTTCCAAATTACAAGCATGTGGTATATTAGCAGAGTTGCATATCAAGTATTCTCCTACCAAATGCTCATGAGTCGAATTGCCTAAAAAAACCCTACAATCACACACTGTCATCTTATTTTCATATTTCTTCTCAAAGTGTGAAAACACTCCATCCAGTTTCCTTAGAGGCATAAGGAAAAGGAGTTTAGGTTCTTCTGTGCCCAAGAAGTTTGTAATTTCACAAACAAATTCAACAAATAAATACTAGGAAAACCAGGTGCAGCGATCTATATTGTAATGCTGTGAATTTATCATGAAACTGAGTATGCCTTTTCCAGGTCTCACCCCTCTTCTTGTGCCAGGACAGCAAGCTGTACTGCTACTCCACTAGGTTAAGACCACTTCCATGAAAGGCAGCACACTACAAGTGCAAAAGTTCTATTGCCAACACAGAAAGGGAAGGCAGGACTGTGTGTGTAGCAGAGAGGACAGCTCCAACCAACATCATAGACTAGGCTACAGCAACACTTGCTGAGACCTTTGGCAGTGTCTGATTGAAAGGTGGAAACACTGAAAGTGCAATTCTATGAACACCTGTGTGATAAATTTCAATAAATCTAAACTAACTCTCTTAGGCATAGCTTCTTAAACTACTACAGACATGTCTGAAGGCTTCAGACCACTTTAAGGCAATGGAACTGAACCCTGGTGTTTACTGCTTCTATTCTTCAGCCAGACAGGAAATTCATTGACATCCATGGTGGCCTAGAATGTATTTAAAATAGAAATGCCCACACATCTTATATCATGCATGGGATTAGAAGAACTTCTAACTATTAAAATGTTATATGCAAAAGGAGACAAAAAAGATTTTGGTTTTTTTTTTTCCCTCCACAGATTTCACATAGATGGGATTATGAAATCATCTAATCTGTTTTATGCATGATAAATCACTCCCGTACTTTACAAAACAGATACCCTTATATAACCAAGCTTGATGTACAAGAGCCACTAGAAACCAAATTGTAGGCTTCTGCTTCTTTATGAAGCATAAAGGAGGTCTGGGAAATGGACTTCCCCCAACTCTCTGTGAGAATAAAGAGGTGAGGATATGGCAACAAAGCCCTTAAGTGGAAAATTCACCTTATGTACATCCTACTTTTCCTGAGGCAGTAAATAGGCTGTCACAATTCTGTAGAGCAGATATGGCAATGAAGTAAAACTAATTCAAGGGAAGTTACTTTAACCAAAATTTTTTCCTGCTGTTATGCTTGCCTTGTTAATGTTATCTGACTTCAAACCTGGGCAAACAACTATCAAAGAGCCAATGTGTAATTACAGGTTTTTCATGGCCCACATGACTGCCAACTTCAAAGTCAGAAGAAAAAACTTGCTATTAATGATACTTACAGAATTAAACCCCCCCCCCCCGCATTTTAATCTATAATAATTCCATTAAAAATTTCAAATTTTCTTATTGATCATACAGAGGCAGAAATCTGTAAAGGTGCAGCCCTTACAGGTAACACCATACCACGAAGCAAACAGCATCACATTTCACTGTAATATAAAAGGGCAAAAAGATAACTCCGAACATTTTGCTCAAATATTACTGAACTGTATGAATAGGATGATACAAGAAAGGTTTTTTTGGACTGAGAAGATAAAAGAGTAGGAAACTATTTTGATGACCAGTACATAAGGCTATCCACTGCTTACAAAAATAATTTTACCATCTATGCAAAATGGAAAATGCTTTTTCAGGGGGAAAATGTCCCAGATAAATGCAATTGTTACACTCAGTGTCAAATCCTCATGGAGCAATGAAAAGCTGCAGCCTTTTTATTTAACTAAGATCTCAATTCTAAGAACATCTTTGAAAACTCAGTACAGTTTACCTAGATCAGTGAAATTTCAGAAATGAAGCCTCCTGAAAAACTAGAAATGATCTAGGAAATTATGAAGAGAAACATTAATTCAGAGTAAGAAGAGCAAGCAAACTAACTTCTCCATTTCTTTTTCTCACATTTTCAGAACTGGAACAGTTAGCTCCCTGTACACATAAAACAGCAAAATCAATGCTTCCTTGGAAAGCATGCTCTAAACTTAGTAATATCTGTACCAAACCACAGTTTATAAAATATTTTAACAGCATATATGAAACAGTAATACTGCACAGCAGTGGAGTCAATTCACAGCACAGTAATGCAACAGCAACACTGGCTTCAAGTACTCCAGTTAGAGGTTTTTTTAATTAGTCTAAGTGCAGGCTTCAGTGCTCTCTCTTGTGACGATGGAACACTCCAAGAGCATGCAGAAAATTCTTCCATTTTTGTCAACACCTGGATCTTCTAATGAAATCTTTTTTTCACTGTTCAAAATAAGAACAGTGCACCACATGGTTAAAACTATGTATTGCAAGACCTGCTTTGTTATTCACACAATCGGTACTTTGCCTTTTTTAATTAAACTATACTAGCTAACTTAGTCCACAAATATAAAGTCAAACTGTACCGTAAGTTATCATACTTTCATTACAATGGACAAGTATTGTGATTTCTCGCCATCTGTTAATTACCTTGAACTCTACAATAAACTCTAAAAGCAACAGCCTACTATAATTTGTGTTCAAGTCACCTGACAATGCATAGCTGCTATTTTTTCTATATTTCCAATATGCTTATCAAAGTACTTCCAGATATTGTCAAACCTAGTTTAGTTCTTAAACAGGTATCAGAGTTATACTGGAGAAGTGAAACTTTTAACTTATCTTCTCCAAGATAAATCAACCTTTCAGAAGAAAAGGTCAATGTCCAACCTGCATCAATTTCTCCTTATGAAATCTGCAAAGAGAAACGCAGTCAGTACTTTAATATTAAGAAAAACCTGAATGAATGCGTATAATAATAACCAATCTATTCATATAAACAACCTTATTAGCTTTATTAGGTTGTTGTACTTTAATTGCTTCAACAATTAGAAGACCACCTGGGACACCTTGTTTTGTTCCTTAGATGTTTTACTTTGCCATAGCTGCAGAATGAGAGAACAGCCTTAGGTGACACGACTCCAAGAACTAATGGCTATCTTACCCTTCCCTGCACAAGCCAAACTCTGAACACAACATGCTAGCAATTTTATGCAATAGCAACAACCAATCTCTCTGCCAAGCAGCACAAAAAAACCCATGCCACTTTACTAAGTGCTTAAGAACTTAATTTAAATTAGCATTTAGTTATGCTAAAATAGTTACTGAAATACTAGATTTTTAAGGCAGAGACAAGCTCAATTTACTACCAAAAAAGCTGCAATTAAAGTTATCTATGCTACTGTCATCACCGCCTTGGATGGCCACTTACAGTATAGCATGTTATAGAAGGCAGAAATTTAGAAAATATAAGAAGAATAATAATCCGGGGGACAAGCTTTGCTCCACGTGGACGGTGTATTCCTCTACAAACTCACTCCATCTTTGGCCCAGCTGAAAGCCTCTCCGGCTTGACACCAGCTATCATTTCAGTCACGGTCGCACGGTGGATGAACAGCGAGCTCCTAACTACAGACACTTGTCCTCCTAAAGCTGTGAAGGCAGTTTACAGAAGGAAGGAGCATTCTCATTCTTGCCTGAAACGTGGACAAACAACCTAAGCACAAGCCAAGCCCGGGCACTGGCATCACCACTGGAACATATGGCTTCTCACAGACTTCATCAGAGCACCGCAGTTTCTGCCCGAAGCCACGGGCGTGATCCAACCCAGAGCTTCTCAACACATCCCACCGACTGGGGCTACCTGTGGTCCCCAGGTCAACCAACTTCTCCCCGCAGACCGGCGGCACCGGCCCCGGGCTGGATCACGGCAAGTGCCAGCCACAGGGCATGGAAGGGGAAGGACGTGGGCTACAGACGCCAGCGAGAGACTTCCCGACTTCTCCGCGGGGAGTCTGCACAGGACACGGCCCAGAGCTGCCCTCTGCCCCACGATCCCCCGAAGGGACCTCGCCTGCCGCCCCTGCCCTGCTGCCCCTGCGGGAGGGCTCCGCACCCTGCCCGCAGCCGGCGGGCATCCCTGCGGGGCCGCGGTCCCTGCCCGCTCCCTGCCGTCCCTGCCCGCCGCACCGTCCCGCCGCCGCCGGCTCCCACCTGGGCCTCCGCTGTCAGGACGCAGCCGAGCACCGCCAGCAGCCGCGCTGCCAGCCGTGCCCTCGCCGCCGCGCTCCGGTCCGCACCGCCGCCGCTCATGCTGCTACTGCCGCCGCCGCCGCCGCCGCGACTGACGGAGGAGGGGGCAGCCCTCGCCCCGCCGCCGCCGGCACAGGAAGGAGAGGGACGCGCCGCGGGTCGGCGGCGGCAGCGTCTCCTCCCGGCGCGGCCGCTCCCGCGGGCGGCGGGACCCGTCGGGGGGGGGCGCCGCGCTCACCGCGACGTGTCCGCGGCAGCGCCCGGGATCCTCCGGCCAAGCAGCGGCACCGCCGCCGCCGCCGCCGCCCCGCTCCAGCGCCCTCCGCTCCCGGGCCGCCGCCGCGCGGCACGCCGGGAGATGTAGTTCCCGTCCCTTGCCCGGGCCGGGGCGGGGCGGGGCGGCGGCACCCAATCGCAGAGGACCACGCGCGCCTCCAAAACAAGCGGCGGCGGCGGCGCGCGGGGGGGTGGCGGGGCGCGTGCGCGGGGCGGCGGTCGGGCCGCGTGAGGAGGCGCGCGCGAGGGGCGGCGGCCGAGGGGCGCTGTGGGAGCCGCGTGTGTCCCGGTCCAGAGCCGTGTAAACCAGCCTAAGCCAGCCTAAACCGAGTCTAGGCCAGTATAACCCAGTCCAGAGCCGTGTAAACCAGCCTAAGCCAGCCTAAACTGAGTCCAGGCCAGTATAACCCAGTCCGTCCCAGTATAACCCAGTCCAGGCCAGTATCAAGCAGTTTAGCCCGGTATCATAGAATTATATCCTGAGCTGGAAGGGACCCACAAAGATCATCAAGGTCCAGCTCCCAGCCCTGCACAGCACCATCCCCAGGAGTGACACCCAAGAGTGCCCAATAGTGAGTGTTGTCCAAACTCTTGTTGAGCTCTGTCAGGCTCAGTGCTGAGACCACTTCCCTGAGGAGCCTGTTCCACTGCCCAGCCACCCTCTGAGTGAAGAACCTGATTTCCAACCTAAACCTCTCCTGACTCAGCTTCAGGCCTTTCCCTTGAGTCCTGTCGTTGGTCATGAGAATGAAGAGATGGATACCTGCCCCTCCACTTCCCCTTGGGAGGATATTGGAGACCACAATGAGGTCTCCCTTCACTCTCCTATTTTCTAGACTGAACAAATCAAGTATGTCCCAGCACATCCCCCTATAACCCCAGTCTAAACCTGGTCCAATCCATACAACCCAGTCCAGACCTGTATAAACCAGTTTGGCCCACTATATCCCAGCATAACCCAGCGGGCTGGGGCCATGCTGCCCTGTCACTATGCGGGTGAGGTGGGCAGGGCTGCAGGACCCCCTGCCCCCACTGTTGGGGCAGCTCAGAACCAATCTTTTGCTCCCAACAGTTAAATGTTTCTCCGGGATTCATTTCAAGAATTGCAAAAAGTCATATTCCTGTGAAAAACATGAGTGTTGCCCTGACTTAATGTGCAGCGTTGTTGAAATTAGGATTTTATTTTCAATTCAGATGCTAACTCAGGTTCTTCTTACACCCTTTCACCTGGAGAATACTCCTTTACTGGAGTGTGGAGACAAGCTTTAAGTCTGGGGTAACTATTTCAGAGAGCTTCAAAGTTTTAAGATTGACCTTTATTATTTACTTACAAATTAATTAAAATTAGCTTTCCATTACATTTATCCTTAAGGGGCCAGTATGTCACAGATTTTTGCATTGCTGAAAATGCCTCGAAGGGATGGTGTCTAGGAATTACAGAGACCATGAGATGAAGCAGGCAGTAGTTTGTTAGTCTGGTTCCAGAGAGATGGTATAATTGCTCCTTTCTTTCCTCTCTGGAGTACAGGCAGCACAACCATAATTTGGGAACAGATGGCTAAATGAGAACCTATTCCTACTTCCAGCATCAGTGGAGCAATACGTTTGCTAGATTTTTGAGAAGGATTGTCAGAACAGCTAATGTTAACGTTCACATTGCCATAGTTTGCTCTCAGTATCAGTACTCCATACTTTATCACAAGAGGTTTGTACTTCTCACAAAGGAACTGTTTCTGTTCAGCAGATTAAGGTGACTTCATTGTATTTGTTTACATTTTATACCTTTGATTCCAAAGTTTCCATCACGAGTATTTAGAAAAGCCCTAAAACCTTGGAAGAATCAAGCACTGTCACACACTTGGGCTACTTAAAGGATTATACAAATTAGAAATAAACTAGCGTACTTTTAAGTCATAGTGTTCACTCTGTTTTCAGTTCAGAACACTTTCTGTTAGTTACAGAGGGTACTTTATTTCTTCATCTCTGAAGTGCTTGTATCAGAAATCAGTTGTGGTTTAGCTTTTTACTGCCATATTAGAAGGATAAGGAATTGGCTGTAAAAAGTATATAATGGATAATTTTAAGAGGCAATATAAAAACTCATTCCTTGTATACGGAAGTATTATCTGCTATAACAGAGCTGAATGTAGCTGAACGCAGTTTTCTAAACTGTAGGGTATTTTCAATCTTATTTTACGTTTTAATGTCAATTTAAATCTATGAACACTACCTTGCTAGTGGTATGAAAATGTTTAAAAATCCCCAAACATAAAAATCCTAATATAGTATTTCTTTGTGAAATCAGTTTCAGGAAACATCTGCAGAAGAATCAGTCTTACAATTGCAATCAAAACCCAACAGCATATTACAAAGCTGTGAGTGCCTACTGAGCTGCTTTCTTTTAAAGAAATTTGCCATGATGTTATGAAATTGTAGCAAGGGCTGAGGACAAGCCTTTACTAGGGAGAGGGATAATTACAGTTCACAAGTTGCTGGGGTAATGAAGAGCCTGGACTATATATTTAATTTTTCAGTGTGGTCATCATAAGAACAAACATCTTCTGTGATTTCATAATATGTGCTGCTGTTACACATGTTGACAGTTTTATTTACAAGCACTAACGTTTTCTTTGTATGTGCAAAGAAAGCCTTGAACACAGGAACTAAAAACATTATTCTGTATTCTTAAACAAGAATTAAGTAAAGCACATCAGAGTCATTTCTTCCTCATGACTCTGTGATGTTCTCTAGAATGGGCAGAGATCTGGGTGTACCAGAGAGAGACAGTGTTTTAGTGGATGCAGCAAATCTGCAGTTACCAAACTTGCCTCTGACCTGAAATTGATCAAGTCCTGCAAGTTTTACTGTATTCCCTCCATTGGTGCTTTTTAGCCAGCTCTTATTTGCCAGAATTGAGCTTATGGACTCTGGTTGTAGATAGAAATAATGATCTATGGGCATCAACAGTGTAAAAATGGGTCTTAGAGATTATTATGGACTGATTTAAGTGAACATACATTGTAAAACAGGATGGCTTCACATTTCCCATTAGGAGAAACTTGGTAAATCCCAGCTGCTTTGTTAAGTTCATGCACTAGATTTCAGTAATCTGAAATGTGGATTTTTATTTTGAAACTTTTTGCCCTTGAAACTTTTGCCTTTATTTATTTTTCCAAATTAACTTTTGAATGAGTCCTTCCTAAACTTAGGAGAGCAAACCAGAGGAATCAATATGTCACAAACTTCTGTTTAAGTCTGGCAAAGAGCAGCAGTGGGAGGGCAGTGCCTGTTGAGCAATGGAACATCTTGTGGTAGTCTAGATTTAATGATACAGCAAGGCACAGCTGTGGGTAAGAACTTTCGGTGAACCACCTGATGCAAGTACAGAAAGCAGCCAACTACCAGGGCACGTGAGTTCTGTGGTCTGCCAGGCCTCCTGCCATGAAGAGCTTGTACACCCTCACCCCTGTTCTGTCCTGCTGTTTTTAGGTCTGATACAAGTTACGTTTCCTTGCAAGTCATGCCTCATGGACATCTCGTTCCCAGCTACTGATGCCTTCCTGAAAGCCACAACATATGCTCAAGTCTGTGGCAGTGGGTGCAAATAACTTTTGAAAAGTACCTGTGGATGTCTAGGGTTATCACAGGGGTGTGGCCTGTAAATGGCAAAACAATATGTCAAATTCAGTGTAGTGGGAAAAAAGATAAATTTTTAATAAGAAAATACAGCAATATTTTCACAATGACTATGCGGAAAAATGCAGGATAGAATGCAGTAAAAAATAAAAGATAGCAAGCTAAAGGGAGGAAGTACATTTTTTAGGAAGTTTTTGTAGGAAGTAAAAAACTAACTGCAAATCTTAGCTATACACCTGTGTTCTCATTTCCATGTTTCGTGTGTGTGTTACAGCTGGATGTTAACAACATGCACTGTGCAGTCTGTAACAGCGTGATCTGAGTGAAGAGTAGAAGTAATCTGTGGAGTATTATTGTGATTCCTGTTAGTACCTATAATTTTTAAGAAGGGATGCTAACACAGGAGTGAGCCTGCTCACTCTGTCAAACTTCTGAGTATAGTGGGTGTGATGAAAATACATAATCTTGTTTAAAAATACACCTAAGATTTGTACACTTGCTCTTTCTGTGTGCGTGCTTATCTGTCAGCAAATCTGACCATGAGGTATAGATCTCATCTAAATTGTACATTTATGGAAACAAGCAGCCGGGCAGGGGGACTGTGCTGATGTCCCTGCAGAGGCATAAGCTGCAGCCTGAAATCAATCATATTAGGCTCAGTTTCAACACGTCAATCTAGAGAAAGCAAGGTTTCACTATTTCTGTGGCGTGTGTTTGACTTGGACACAGCACAACTCCCGGAGTGGTGGGAACATTTCCATATCGTGCAGTCTTGCCAGGCAAACAAATTAGCCACAGGCTTACATAAGATGGTCTAGGTGTGTGTCATTTCTTACATTTTCTCCATATAGTGCTGTTTCTGTCAATTAAATGTCAAAATCGTGATGTTCCTGTAAAAGAACTGTAAAAGAGCAAACCAGTATCATTGTTGGCAAAGAAAGTAGTTTTAACTTTTCAGCTGCTGATTAATTATTCCTGCTCCAAAGCAGTCTCAGAATTTGCAAGAAAATTTCTAGCACCACTCTGAAGCTGCTGACAGTTAAAAACTATCTGTAGGATACTGGGAGAGAAAATGCAGGGTAGGTTTTTCCTGTATCTACTGAAATACAGGAGGCATGAAGAGTTTATGTTGACATAGAAGCATTTTACTCAATATGAACTTTCTTAAGTGAAGATGTTTGAAATGTAGAAAGCAAACAGATGAGGAAGAATAAACAAGGTTGCCATGCAATGATTCTGGCAGGCCCACAGTTACCATGACTATTGGCAACCCGTGTTGAGGCATGGGGAATGTTACTGATCCACTGTGTTATAGTAGCATTTGTGATCTGGAACAAAAGCTCTCTATTTCCATGTGGAAAAGCTACAGAGGATCAACTGGAAAAAAATGTTTTGTTTTTGTTGGGGTTTTGTGTGGTGTTTTTTTTGGGGGGTTGTTTTTGTTTTTATGGTTGGGTTTTGTTTGTTTGTTTCTTTGTTTGTTTGTTTTTTGGGGTTTTTTTTGTGAGGATACTGAAGTAATATTTTTCTGGAGAGGAATATATTGCCCAGGGTTTTGTCTGCAGTCTTGTGCTCAGAAGGTAGGAAGCCTCTTGAGACTGTGTATTAATTGCTATTTCAGACAATAAATTCTCCAGCTATATATTACCAGATGGTTTGTGGATCTTTGAGAAAAGCCTCTGTCCTCATCAAATATGGCTGGGTTTTCTGATGGGGCCAAGAGGAAAGGAGTGAGAAGAGATCTGCATAGACTTGATTTGTGAAAACTATTTGAAATTATTAATTCTGCATTTGAGTGGAAATTTACAAAATTCTGAACTGTTCCCATTATGATTAATTATGCTGAATTTAGTAGCTTATAGGGTCACAGCAAGATAAGATACAGAGAGTACTTAGGTTTAGAAATTTGATGAGGAAATTAATCCAGCATTCTATGGAATGCTGTTGCTTAAAGTTATCTCATTCTGGACTTAGCTTTTATGATGCAGTTGTATTTAATTTTGCCAAAATAATTGCTGGCTTTCTGCACTGGTCAGTTAGCTAAGTAACAAAGATTTCTACAACACTCATTAAAGAATGATACAAGAACAGGCATGCAACAGCCAAATTAATCTGTACTGTTAACAGTGCTCTAGAGATACTTGTAGGTAATTGCAGTCTCTTCCTTCAGTACTATGGAAAAATTGTTAGATGATGATGACTAACCTAAGTTTTAAAGCAGTAATATTATCTAGACTATTCATTTCCATTATTACATTTCATTATTTTAAAGAGTATGTTGTAAATTCTTTTTAAAACTGCTTCAAATTGAAAAGTCAATCTAATGTATAGGTATACTTCTTGAAATACATTATTTTGAACAACAGTAACCAGTTTTGGCTGCTGGCACAAGTGTTATTCCACTAAAAATATTTTGTTACTGGTTACTGAACTAACTATTTAATCCTAATGTAGGAAGACTTCAGGTTGTAAGTTATGGGAAGAGTAAATGCCACGTTGATTGTAAAACCTGACTTAGCCCCCAACACCAATGTTTTTAGCCTTCTGTTGTTTACAGCCAGCTGTGTAACAATAGTACACTAGGGATATTTGGAAGGAAATCAATGGATACATTTTTATGTAGGTTGTAAATATATTTCCTCAAAGTTTTTGCAGTCACCATGTCTACTTTCAGGGTTAAGTCCAGTAGTTTTTGAACTGCACAGAGAGATAATACATACTTGGAGGTCCTCAGGATAGACATGGCATTCATTTGATTGCAGCATAAATTTGACAGGTTTAAAATCTAGAACATTTTTATCTCTTCTGTGGCTATGTGATTCCTCACAGTTATAAAAGAGACTCCAATTATTATTCTAGCATTTGTGCAGATCTGTATAGATAAGAATACGCTTCTGCTGTCAGCCTAATTATCCATCACCGAAAACATTGTGCCGCTAAAGAAATCTAGGGAAACACACAGAACCAGCAGCTTTATTTCTAATTAGATTTGGTGTTACCTTTTAAAAGAAAGCCCCTATTCTCTGAGAATGAATTTTAATACAAATGTGGAAGAAATGAGAGTCAATCCCTTGAAGAGTTGGACTCCAAAGATATGCCAAAAAAAAAAAAAAATCTTTGTTTTTTACACATCATGAATTGCAGAAATCTTAGTGATCTGTTAGCTGTACCTTGTAGATTAAGATATACAGAGATATGTGTATGTATTGGTGTGTATAACCCAGTGGCCAAGCCTCCATTTATCTCATATGAAATAAGATGACTTTTATCTCAGATGAAATTCAGTAAGGGAATAATTGGAAAACACCAATATTACTGATGTTAGCGAAAAACCAAATAACAGGTGTGGTGGTGCATTCCTCCCCACTACTTTCCAGGCTGCAATGTGATCTGAGAAATGCTTGTTCGTGACAACAGGATGACAGCTACTGTCATCAATTTAAATTCTGAAAATAGGAGCAATTTAATCTTTATCACTTTTTAAATTATTATTTGTAACATGCATGAGATATGGAAAATAATCCATGGAAAAGCACTCCATTTTAATGCTTTATGGACCGAAGGCTACTTTTAGTTATGCCAGTGTAAGCCAGTTGGCTGAATTGGAGCTCTCTCAGTGTAACAGAACAGAATCTGTCTGTAAATTTACCTCTTTAATAAATGAGCCAGGTGGCTCAGAAATGTGATCTTTATAATGGTAAATTCAGTTGTCCCGGCTTCTTTGGTTGCATTGTACAATAAATAGAAATACAAAATATTTCTTATTTAGAGAGTGATTTCATGCACAGACCCCATTTAAGAAGCCTGTTTTACTTTACATCGAAACCGTAAGTGAGAGAATTTGCCAGAGATGACAGTGGGGTTCCAAAAGAATTACATCCAAAGATTTCACATCGTCATGGTATCGGATGTGCCTGTAGCGTAAGAGGACGAATTTTGAATATCTGTGAGAAACCAGTGCAGTTTTTGGTTGTTGCTTTGCAGTACTTGCGTTTGTAAACTCTGTCCGTACACGTGGAGCCACCTGCAGATGCACCTCAAGCCCTAATGGAGCCCGCCTGTCTCTGTGGGGAGGCAGTGATTTCAGCGCGTAAATGTCCGCAAGAACAGGAGAGCGAGCACCTCATTTCATGCTGCTGAAGTAGCTCACTTTTAGATCTAAACTAGAACTACTCGACGAGCCGTGGATACACCCCGACTCTGAGGTCTTAGGGTTTTCACAGAGGGGAGCGCCTCCCGCACGGAGGATTTAGCCCGACGTTTCCCCGGAGCGCGGTATTTCCCGCTGGGAGATGCGGGCTCCCGGGCCGGCGCTGGGTGGGACCGACGAGCCGCGCTCCGTCCGTGCCGGGAGCGCCCTACCTGCGGCGGGGCGGCGCAGGAAGGGGGCGGCGCGGCGGGGCGGCGGTTCCGGGCACGTCGCGCTCCTCGCCGCGGGACCCGCCGCGCCCCATGGCCGCTCCGCAGGACCCGCTGCCCGCAGGTGAGGCCGGCGCCGCGGGGAGCCGGGCGGGCGGGCGGGCGGGCGGGCGGGGGTGCCCCGAGGGGCGGCGGCCGCTGCCGGGGTCCGGGACGGGCGGTGCACGGGGTGCGGCCCGCGGCGCCCATCCCGGGCCGGGCTGAGCCGGGGCCGCGGCTCCTGGGAGCCAGGTGAGCAGCGTAGCCCTGGCCGGGCTGAGAAGAGTTTGTTGGTTGCTCCCTTCCCCCTCCGCACACGCTAATTAAGTATGGTAGTAATTTATCATGTGCTCTGCTGGTGTGATTTAGTGCAACTTGTCTTGTCGAAGCCTGCTCCAGCATTTAGCGTGTAAGTTAGTTTGCGCTAGTTAACAGCGTGTTAAAAAGACCTTTTTCAAAGACATTTACTTAGAATCCCAGAGCTGGGGTGGCTGCGAATTCCACACGCATTAATTTACATAGTAATGGTAATGGTGCAAGTGACTTCTAAGTACCTCACCTGTGGTGTGCCAGCATCACTGATTTTTCCATACCTATCTGCTCAGATAGGGACAAAGTTTTGAGTAGTTAACAGTAAACAAAAGTGCACACGTGCTGATGGACTTAAACTTTTCAAGGTACTGAATATTCTAGTATAATTTGCCATATCTTCTCCTCCTATTCAAATCCAAAATTCATGTGCTTCTAATCAAAGCAACATTTTTTATTTGGGTTTAATCAAAGCGTTCATCTCTATGAGCAGCATTAGTATTAGAGCGATCACTTGTTTAAGTTGTGGTAAGTGAAACTCTTAATGTGTATGCCCAGCCTTGGTGTGAATAAGGTCTTGGGAGCATGGTTCAACAATGTAACTACAGCCGGCCTTAGGTGCTTCACTCACGGCTGGTTGTGTCAAGGCTGTGTTTCAGGGAAAAACTGTAACAGAGGGGAATACTATCTCAGCTACTCGACGCTTTGTGAACCCCCTCCTGCTTAAAGGTCAAAATGCTGAGGTCTCTAAAACTCACTTTCAGATTTCCTTCTAATGCAAGGGGGAAAAGCAGAAAAACTGTTTGCACTGGTAAGTGCAGAGCATTTCATCCCCATTCAAGTAGCAGTACTGAACAGAGAGAAAAGGTGGGGATTGGTACGAGTCTGCTGCTCTTCTTGCAGACTGGTCATACTGGATGGGTCCTGGCAGAGCCGTGGCAGCTGCTGAGCAATGTGCAGGTGCTGCATGGCAGAAATGAACTTCAGGAGCAGCCACTGAACCTGATTAATGTCTGTTAAATGTTGTCCAGTGTCTGTGTTGTGTCAGTGACAAGTACACTTGTGTGTGGTAGTGATTTTGTGAGGGATCCCAGGTAATACTGTTATGAAGCTGTCTAAGTAACCATGAAATCAGACAGTTAGTCAGATGATACCCTCATTTCCTGTTGGCCTTTCAGCATGCAAAACTGTGGATGGTTTACATCTCAGATAAACAGAGAACTTTCCTCCCTACTGCTTTGTGCACCTGTGTCCAGCTCTATCACATGAGCTGTGGAATCTTGAGGAAGATGCATGTGGGAAAGAGGGAAGGGACATTCTAATTGCCTTATTCACAATAAAATACTAGGTCTGTGGTTTTCAGATTATCTGCCTACTGTGAGTGGTCAACAAGACCATGGTGAATCACCTGCAGCCCAATATGTGGAGTCTTTAATCTTAGGTGCAAATATTCATACACATACATGCCACTTACAAAAAAACTTGGGACTTGGTAGTGCTCTGCAACCTAAGCAGAACAAGGGAAATTACTATTCTTCATAAAGAATTATTAAATAAAGGGAAGCAATTGAGGTATAGGAAGTGAAATACAATTTTAAAATACTTTTCAGGATGGATGGTAAGCAAGAAAGATGCAGTCACAGATTCCCATGACTGTGTTTATGTGTGAGACCTAGAAAGCAGGAGTCAGAGGTACCACCCTGTACCCCATCACCTCTTGTAGAGATACCCTTGGGTCTGTCAAGTCCTTATTTCAAATGCTTGTGTGCTCTGAGCTTCTCCAGTTTTTTCAGAGCTTCCCTCTGGATTGTGGAAAGTAAGTTACCAGTGTCAAACACCAGTTACCCTGGTGTCTGGGAGATGTAACGGAGGATAGGGGACAGAGCCCTTGCCATAGCTACAGTAGCCAGTGAGATTCACCAGGGCATGGACATTCTGTGGGGTCTGCTTTCATCTGCCTCAAGGCTCCTCTGACATGGGGAAAACAAAGTTCTGGGGATTTTTTTTTTGTTTGTTTGTTTGGCTGGTTGGTTTTTTGGGGGTTTTTTTGTTGTTTTGATTTGAGTGGAGGGGTTTTTTTGGTGTTGTTTTTTTTTTTTTTGTAATTCATCTAAGAATCTGTAAGGAGGAGCTGAAAGGCCTCCAGAATAAACCAACAATAAAGTGCATGCTTTGCCACTGGGTTGGAAAAACAGTGAGACTGGGGATGCTTGGGGTGGCCTTCTTCCCTAGAACCTTTCTTTGGCTCCCAGTGCCTCCTTGTTTTTCAGTTTTCCTTTACAGGGCGGGCTTCTCTTTGCCTCAGCTTCATTCCTGGTTCCTCTCCAGCTTTCCACTACAGTTCCCACTAGGGAACCTCTGGTTTTGGCCCTACTCTCAATCAATGTCTTATGCCAGCTTATTGTATTTTCCCGTATCCCGGTGACTCTCAACCTCTCTGTATTTGAGAGCTTGTGCTGACTCTTGCTATCAGGGCAGGCTTTATCCAGAATATTTTTGTTAGTACCATGTTTCTGGAGAAGGGATTTCATATTTACCAAAAAGTACACATGACAAGAACATGGGAGTTTGGATTGTTTTTGTTTTTTTTCTCCTCTTCTGCATATGGGTTCCTAATTTGCAGTGTGAATGATGCTCATCTGCAATTTCATAGGCCCCTGCCTTTTAAAAGCATTCAGTATGAAAAGACTGTGCTCAGCCCTTCTCATCTGACCCCTCTGATCATGTGCCACCTCCCTGGACAATGCCTGTGGATTTCCTGGGGGCTCTAGCACTGAGAAAGGCTTTACCTGGAATCTCAAGGACACCCAGGAACTGCTGGTGATGGGGCTGCCTCACAGAAGCAGGAAGAACTCTGTCCCACTGCTGCCACCTTTTTTATTTTCAGTTTATTGTGCTGTCTTGCACTGGTCAGCACTTCAGCTTGTTCTGTTGTATTGAGTGGATTTCTAGGAGCTGGTCCCCAAATAAGCAATTATGCTAAATTTGAGCTGGTTAGAATAGTGTCTGTGTAACTTCTGTTCTGTTTTGGGGCTCAGTGTTTATACTGTGTGCTTTGTAGGTAATTTCTGTGATTCTAAATCTACTGGTTTTTATATTCCAAAGAAGGTAATCACCAAATACTGATTACAATCACATCTTACTGGTTGCAGCTGAAAACTTAGTGTGTACTTGCAGTAAGTTACTTTAAGAGTGACAAGAGTGAAGATCTCACCACATAATTTAAAATGTTTTTCAATTTTTGTAAATATTTATACTTATCAACAGAAGACACGTCTTAAAAATACAGCAGGATGATGTTAAACTACAGCAGTAGTTTTATGAATCCTGACTTCTGTATGAGATTTGTTTCAGATTCTCTGTGCACTTGTGGTCAGTACCTCACTAGTATTTGTCAATTTAGCCATTGATGCAGAGGGGTTAACATTTCATGATTCACCTGAAGGTACTTTGAAGATTTATTTTTTTGTTCTTTGAAGATTTATTTTTTTGTTCTTTTGATACTAATATAGTTGAAGTTTATAGTTCTATTGTATACAAATAATTAATATTTTCCTCAACTGTTTTTTAATAAGTATCTTGAATTTTCTAATGTAATCTCATGTTTGTTGTAGTATTAATTTTTGTTGTAGAGAGTATGTTTGTTTCCTGTTTGAATTATTTCTTTGAGGAAAAAATGGAATGCTGCCAGTAGGAGAACAGAACTTAGCTTTAAGAAAATTTACTGGATTTTATTATTTATTGCTGAAATTTTTTGTGATTTTTTCACTAAAAATAACTCAGGATTTTAATTTAAGTCTGTCTTTTGTTTGGTTAGAGTTGGGTTTCCGTGTTGCATGTTGTGTTTCCTTTCCGTGCTAGTAGTTCTGACATTTTCCAGTTTTTCATGATTTCTTGTGGAAGTATAACATAATGCATGTAATGGCTGCATAGTTATGTTTTATCTTGGTCAGACAAAGAAGCAAAATGAGAACTGGCAGAAATACTTTGATGATTATTCAGTGATAAAGCTTTCTTATTTCCAGCAGATCATGCAGCAAAAGAGCCAGTGGAGGATACGGATCCGAGCACTCTTTCCTTAACAATGGTATGTGTTTCTGGCCCGGTGCAGTTGAAATCATTGTAGCTCTCTGTGGTTATGTAATGCAGCAGGGAGAAAAAATATTCAAGGGTGCTAACTCAAACTGTGAGTGTATATACAAGATTTTGCTTATCTGTTTGACTGCACAAACAAGCTTTAATTTACTAACCTGTGCAGTTAAAGTGTAAATGAAAATACCAACAAGTGCATCAGCTGAACTGGATGGTATCAGTGGAGCCGTCCGTGGGATAACTTCCAGAGGCTGTGGCAGTGCCATCTCTTTAATTTAAAAAAGCCCCAACAACTGAGAAAAATTGGTGCTGACATTCTTCTGTCTATACAGTTTGGAGGGATAAAAAACCCACATAGGGCTTAAATTGTCAATAGTACTAAGCTGTTCTATTTCCTGTAGCTGATGTGAAGTCATGGAAAGGTAGGATCCGAGAGCGGTGCCTGGGGCAGGCGCGGCTGAGCCTCGGGAGGGACCGAACCGCGCCCTCTGCTGTTCGCGGGCACACGAGCACCGCTTGTGTCGGGATCTCAAACATCCCAGTCCCGTGCCCAGGTGGGACTAGAAGTTGTACGAAATTCTACGAAGACTTTTTTAAAATGTGGTTTTCCATAAAAGCCACACCTGCTTTCACATAAGGGTGGGGGCCATAGGGAAGGAGGTAAATTTCAGGTACAATAGTAAATTATGTCATGCCCGGGAATCAGTAGCTGTCTCCTTAAACTCAGTAATAATCGTTTCCTATTGCATCTTAATCAGCTATGTAAGCTTAGAGCAAAAGGGGAAAATATTTATTTTTCTTTTAATGCAGTAACATTTTATTAAAAGCTTAATATGCTAAAAGAGAATTTGAAGTCATCTCTGTTCCTCCTGGCATGCGTTAAGTTTTCAAGATTATCTTGCTACTTCAGTACAAAATTTCTTTCCTAAACTCTGCTTTTTCACTAAAATCGCTTTAAAAGTACTGTAGCAAAGCAGCAATCTCTATTACTCCTTCATGTGCTAATCAAAAGTGTTAAAAAATCTCAGTTACCACAAGAGTGTTACTGTATCTGATGGTGAACAGATCAACTAGTAGCGACTTGAGAGATACAACTATAATTATGCACTTAGAAGAGTGCATAAAGAAAGTGTGTATAAATACTCCTTCCCCAGCATAATTACACTCAAAATAGTGAACATCTGTGTTTCTTGCCTTTTTGTGACAGACTGAAAAATATCCTGTCCAAGACACAGGAGTACCTAAAGGTGAGTATTGTGAATTCGGTCTATTCAGATATCATTGATCTATGTTGTTTTCTGCAATAAAACCAGTGGTGTTACCCAACAGATTGAAATACTCGTACTTTTTGCTAGATATTTATGTTTTAAATGTACTGTCCTCTTTATTTTTAAGGTCAGTTTGGTGTGTATATCTAACTTCTGAAATTTCCTTCCAAAGCTTAGTTTTGATCTAAAAGTCAATCTAAAACTATCATCAGAAGACCTGGGTTCTCAGTCTGGAAGGAAAAAAGTGGTGCCATTGAAAGACAGGGTTCAGACAGCAGATGGTAGAGACATCATAATGTTAGAAGGTGACTTTGAAGGGAATTGCCACTGCCTTCATGTTGTTAGAAATACAATCAAGAAATACCTTTCAGGTCTTTTGCCTCTGACTGCATTCCCAGCCTTATAACCAGTCAACTCTTCGTGCCATCTTTTACCTTCAGCAGGTGTTAATATTGTCTGCTGGGGAACCTACTATTAGGCCCCCTCTGCACAAGTTCCTGCCTCTCCTTGCTGAAAATGGAGTGAGGGAGTGCAGATTCTGAAGTCAAATACATGGATTACACCGTGTGAATATCCTCTTTATGCTTCCTTGATGTGTGGGGTGGGTTTTTTGTTGTCATCCCAGGCTTCACCACTGACCTTTGTCCAGGGAATGCGCTGGCAGGGGCTTGGTTGAGAAGCACTCTGCAGGTAGTGTGTTCTCCATCCTGTGTTGCACAGCAGGTCTGCAGTGGGACAGACACAGGAAACCAGGCTAGTCACACTGGAAACTTTTGCTGAGGACTGTGAGCAGTATACCACTGGGGTTAAAGAAAGGGCGGAGATTATTCTGGGGCTTGAGAAAGCCAGACAGAGGAAATGAGCACTCTTCAGAAGTGCTGCTCAGCAGGGAAGGGTAATGCGGGATGAAGACTCTATGAAATCATGAACTAGTTGCTGTTTATTTGCAGTCGGGTGGTTTGGTCCTTCAAAATTGTTTATTAGCACTAAAGCAATTACACTGGAGCATTCTTTTCCATATCCTGTTTTTTATTTCACCTGTGACATTACATCCTCCTCAAAATCAATTAGATAAATTCCTAAATTTCAAATTTGTCAGGGTTGTTTGAAATCCAAAATTGCGTATTCTAAATGCACCTAATTTAAAAAGGAAAGCTAAGACATAAGTAGAAAGGTCAGCACTTCCTTTAAAAAGGAAGTGCACTTGGTTTATATTTAATTTTCATTTTTACTTCCTCTTACTAAGTGTAAGAAGGTGTAATTACTAATATAGCTTGACATTTCCCCTTTGAAGTTGAATGTGATACAAATAGCTCTTAATATTCTGTTAATTTCTGTGAATTTAATTTTTCCCTGAGAAGGGCTTTTCATAGCTATTTCTATTAAAAATACAAACTTAGAAGTATGAGTCTGTGAACTAAAAATTGTAACAGAAGGGCAGGTGTGATTCTGTATAACACACAATTATGTTTGTTTCAGATTTAATGTTTGAACAGACAGTACACTGGTGAGAGTGGCTATCTGTTCCTTTTATTGGTCAATTAATTAATGGGCCATTTTGGAGCCATAACTTATTAAAGTTCTTGGCAACCTTTACTGATTATGAAATAAAATGGAGTTAAGGGAACTTTTTGTCTTGTAGGGGTTGCCTTAGTGTTTATCATGATTTGATAATTCCACTTCCACTCAAATATAGAACAAATTTCACACATATTATTTCCAGAGTTTTGGTGCTCATGCTCTGCGTTTTTAGACAGACTTTGTTTTGTTTGGGGTTTTTTTTGTTGTTGTCTCTGACCTACAGTCATGAAGAATGATGATGATCCTCTACTAAATGTTGACATTACTGGGGATGAAATATCTTTCAATGGTCTTATAAAACCAGAAAAAGAGGAAAATAATGATTTTTGATTTTCTTTTTCTTTCAAGTGTAAGGAGGAATTCTTTGATTCCAATCAATTTCTTGAGTGAGATAAGAAAATACTGCTTCTTTCTGTTATGTGATGATTCATGAAGATAATAGAGGTTCTTCAATGAGATCTTACCATTAAACAAACAGCAAATGGAAACATACCAGCACTACAAATGTAGTCACCCCCATGGAGCATTCTTGTATGTAAAAACATGTAGAATATAACCTTTTTTAAGCTTGTGTTTATGGTTGGTCAGCACCTGACTTAGAGGAATTATGCAAATGATTTAATGAGGAGGACCTTACTAATCATGCAGAGTGAAATTTGTCCATTTGCACAAGGTTCACAAAGGGTTTATGTATCCTTTGTATCCCATTTTGAGGGCTGAAGTAATGCTTCAAAGGTTAATAGACTTTGTGCTGTACTAGGGAATGCTGTGCTTTTCAGTGGACTCCCAGGGCAGTTGATAAACACACTTTGAAATGGATTACTTCAGTGCTTCAGCAAATTCCTGTGTAGTAGAAATCAGCAGGATGAGTCCAGTTCACCAAGGGGCAGAATAAAAAAATATTTATGCAGTACATGTTTTAACTGTCATTATAAGTGTGATGAGAAAAGCAAAACAAAAATTAGAGTGACTTGCGACAGTCATCTTCAGCCTGCTTGGATGTATTGGTTCAGTAAATATTCTCTAGTCAGCTTTCTGAAAGAAGAACATGACTCCTGCTTTAAAAATAGTGTGGTGTTTGTTTAGGAAACAACTGCTACTCTAATATCTAATCTCTGCAAGGATTGTATTTCTTCTCACAGTCATGCTCTGCATGATTGTTACAGGCTCTGCTGATTTAATATTTTGGGCTTTTATCTAGCAATTCCCAGTGTTTGATCATGATATGGAGTTGAATTTTGTATGTTAGACACCTATACTATAATTTATGTTTGATAGTCTTGCTATTTAAATTTGTGTTTGAGTGGAAGACCAGTGTTTCACACTCTTTACCTTAGATGAGGAATACCTAACAGATCAAGTTACTTTGGAAATTGCATCTGTGAACATCAAGACCCTTACATCAGATTCTGGCCTAATCCAACAGGTAAGAAGAATGATACTTGAATGTGAACTAAGTTAGTGCTGTTAATTATGTATGTTAACAAATAAATATATTTTCAGACTATATCTGGAGAGCACAAAATTATTAAGTAAAAGAGACCAGAAATTTGCTTTCTTTTCAAGAGTTCAATGAAGGGAGCTTTTGTGGAGAAGAGGAAGAAAAAAGATTATTTTATCATTAACGTGTACATTTTAGTTTAAATAGGTTTTGATCAATGTGTAGATGTTCTGAAGAAGAGCCAGCAAATAGTTAAGGCTTTGTCATGCATGCTGTCCCTCCTTCCAGCGAAAATAAAGCCAGGCAGAGAAGCAGTGAAGAAGTAAGGAATCCTAGATTTTGCCTTTAGAGAGGTATTTGACTGTTTTGCTTTGATTTTGGGACACTGCTCTTCCCATAGTTGAAACACTGTCCACTTTTTGTGAAATCTTACATTGCCATAGGAAGGGCAATGCTGAGTGACCCCCATGCTCCATGGTTATCATCTTTCAAGTGAATATTATTTGCTGAATTTCAAATTTATTCTCTTTGGGTTGAGCAGAAAACTTGGAGAAGAGAAATGAATGAGCATTTTCCAGCAAAATGAAAAATTAAAAGGAGTTCCTAATGCCAGAGTCCCAGCTGAATTCCTTTAGAAACAAACATGGGTTTGGTATGCATTTCACAGATGATGGAGGTAGCTGTTCATTTCCATCATCAAGGAGAGAGCATTTATTGGCAGTTCAGAATCACTATAAAGGTAATTCAGTGTAGTAGGGTGTTAATGGTTCCACAGAGCTGGAAAACTTTCTGCTTACCTTCCGACTGTGCATAAGTTTGTGGCTTTGATTAGACCTGTGGAGGATGATTAGATCTTCATTGTGGGCAAAAAATATTCTTGCTTAACGCCTTCATTTCCTGGGCAGTAACACTACATTGTCTTATTGCAATTACATTACAAGAAAATTATCTTGAATAAACCTGAGTGCATCTGACTTGATAAAAGTGGATAATGACTGGTCAGTAAAAATATGAATTTTGAAAACAGATGCATGGCACAGGTAAGTATTGCTGCTTTTCTTTGTACTTTTTGCAGTACTACCCTTTCTTATTTTTTCTGCCTCACAAGGCGTGTATAATGACATAAGAATGCTAAGGCATTGGGCTTCACAGTAAGGTTTGAACTTCAATGATTTGATGAAGTCTGGGAAATGAAGGTCAGGACAGCAGTTAAGTGAACAGTATCTGCTTTTCCTTTTTTTTTTTTTTTTAATTTGCTTGTTCGTTTCTTTTGAAGTAGATCTTTAGGGAGGCTGAACTGGGCTGGGTAGTTCCTCATTCTCCCCAAAGAGTTACCCTTCTGGGAATTTGCTCCTTGAGGCTCAGTAATAACATTCTCCCTTTTTAAGGAATTTGTGGGAGTGGAGACAATTACTATAATCATGCACTTCAGATTTAAGTTTTCTTAAACTTTGGGTGCTCACATGTTGCCATGAAGGCCAAGTTCGTGTTTAAAAAGCATCGTCCAGATAAAGCTGCTGTGGTAGAAAAGTAAGAAGATAATGGCAGGGCTTATTCAGTTGGAATTGGCATGTGCAGTGTTAGATCTCTCTTGAGCAGAGAGCAGACATTTTGATGTTGCATGTGTGGTCTTGCAGTTTTCAGGGAGTAAAGAAATGCTGAAAACAGTATGCAAATTTTTCCTTTCTTAACGAAGTCTGTAAATATTTTGGAGAGAGTTCACCTTCTTTATAATTAGATTGTGAATGTGTGCAAGTTCACCACAGCAACTGAAACTGCCTGTATTCTATTTTTAGTGGATTTCTTAGTAAAGAAGGTGTAGCAGGTAGGACTAGAGTATCTTATTACACTGTGTTGTTACCCATATATTGACTTGTGTTTGTATGCACAACCTGCAAAATTAAGAAGCCTGCTGTTATAGTTTTGGAAGAATTGACTAAAAGATCAACAATACTTCATGGCAGCTATCTAAGGGGAAAATCCCCTTCTACTTTCATCTTTAAATCCTCAACAGAAGAAAGCTGTTTCACCTGGCTCCACACCTGCATAGTTAAAATAAGGGCAGCTGCAGTTTCCCCGCAGTTCTATAATCAAGGGGCTGTCCTTCCAGTTTTCAGATGTTGCTAAGTAGTAGAATTGAAGTGTTATAATGTGTATTACAGTCTCAGGCTGCTAAGTAATTTCATTATGTTTAATTAGCAGACGAAAACACCATTGAGGGAATGTTCACTTCAAACAGGAGGGGGGTTAGATGTGAGCCACAGAAATGTTCACGTCCACCTGTTGTCTATAAAAGCTTCCTATGAACGTAAAGAAGTTTATAAAAAAAAATCTCCACTTTGCCTAGATCAACATAACAATCCTTTACTGCTGCTTGTTACATGCAAAATTATTGGTTTTTACATTGCAAAACATTTAAAAAACATTTTTAATCAAACCATATGAATTGTTAAATAGCTGTTGAGGGTTTAAGAGAGAGTTAGTCAAAAGATGCAATGCTATAGCATATCATTAATAAAAATGCTATTGTTCAGTGCATACAACCAACAGGGCAGTTTTACGAGCTGAAGAATGGAAATGCTGCCTGAAAAGACTGCAGATTGTTAGTAATTCCTCCAAACCATATGTATATTCCCTGTCTGACTTTAAAAGTAGCTTGGGATTCTTTTAAGTAATCTCCTGCCAGTTGTAAATTAGTCAAATACTTATTCTGGTGTTCAGTTATATTGTTTTACTCTGACTTTATATTTGTTTTCTGCTTTGTAGCCAGAAGACAAAGACACACAAAACCATACTGATGAATCACTTTCAGGTAATATGTCAGCTTTATTGTTCTTCATATTTTATTCCTAGGTTTTATTTGAAAGGTGCTCTTCTAAAAACTGCTATTTGTCATAACTGCCTGGATAATTACTGCTTATGGAGCTCATTTCATTACCAGTGTCATTTACAGCTTCCCCTTTGTTCTAAGAGGATGGTGATCGATAATGCAGACCATACAAAATATGTAAGTTAGGCTTTCCAAATACATTTAGTACATCTGCCTTTGGAAGTGATGTGTAAATAGCTGTCAGGAGAGAGCAGAAGCTGGCAGTAGGCTGTGAAGGCTTATCCCATAATTGTGTGAGTTCTGCTGGAGAGGTGGGTGTGTGTGTGTGTATGATATACAGTTCTCTTAGTCTAACAGTAACAAACAAAGTTTCCTATTAGTAAAGAAGCTTATCCTATCAGGTAGCATTAGGATCATGCAATTAGTTGGGTAGGTCATCATTTGCTTGTCAGTGTCTAACACAGGGGCATCTTAGAAAAGCAGGATTCTTTATGATGCTTATGATAGTCTTGCAGATGGCATAGCACAAGAAGCAGGTTGGTTTAGTTTTGTTTACTTCTATCTGTGCCCTTTTAGAAGGGTGTTTTCTTTACCCCTTCTCTTCTCTGTTTCTATTGGAGGATAAAACTCACCCTGGCAACCCTGCCAGAGTAAATAAGATGAAATTCAGATAGGGTGCTCTCCTGCCCTCTAAGCTCAGTCAGAAATTTGATTGGATTATATTCATTTTGCCTTGTGTAAGTAAAGGTTGGTATGAATGAAGCAAGCAAGTTTTGTCTCACTTCGTCAAGAGTTTAGGGTGCACAAGAGGAGCAGAAGAGTTAACATACACATTCCTGTAGAGAGCAGCTGCAAGGCCTGTGGAATACCTGTGAGCAAAGATGTCACCAGAACGTGTTTCCCTTTAAGAGGGAATCTGAGTGTTTGTATGAAGTTGTGTGTCTGCAGCACTGTTGTTGCTGCACGTCCTAACTCGTTGAAAACTTCAGGAGTTGTCCTTGGCCTGCTAAAAAAGCAATCTGATGAACAATGTTACAAAAACAACAATAGCCTGTACTTTCTTTAAAAATAAAATACAAAGTGCATGCAGGCGTTATATTCTGGAATTTTCACACAATCTGACAATAATTACTGAAAATAAATTCATGATTAAAAAAAACCAAAGAGCCACAAAACCCCACAAACAAACAGCCTTAACAGATGCTGTTGTCCTTATGAGTAGGTGGCACTAACTACCAGATTTGTCCTTTGCCAAAGATACAGTTCAGGCCTCTGATCCAGCACTTGTAAATTGTGTGTCACTGTTTTCTGTTGTTTTTAATCAATCTTTGGATTAATATCAGCCTGCTTTTCAAAGAGTTTTGTCTGAAGTAGGACTACCTACTTCCTTGTTTCAAGCTGTACAATGAGGCTGGAGCACAGAAACTTTAGGAAATGCTTCTAGGCTGTGTCCATTATCTGCTATTTGGAAACACCAGATTCTCCCTGCTTTCAAAAAGAAGCAGGGAGAGTTAAGGTCCTATCTGCAGCCCAAATGTTCAGGCTGTGTCCACACTGCTGCAATGTTAAAGGTCTTGGTATTAGAGTTTTACTAGAGGTATGACTCGAACTGGTTTCTGCATGCCTTTAAGGGTTATTTATATATAATATAGTCTGATAGCACCACATTGTTCCCAGTTTTGGGGAGATACTGACTATGGTGTATAGGAGATTTCTAAATGGCAATTTTCAGTATTTGATACAGATTTTAGAACACATCACCACCTCTTTCCAGCAACTTGGTATTTTTATTTTTCTCACACATGGAGGAGAATGCACTGTATTCCTTTTCATGATGTACATTTAAAATAGGCTTTGTTGGTTAAACAGGGACAGTTTTTATTGTAAGAGCCCTTACAAAGCAAAGGAACATTTCTACTTTTTCATTGTGTTAAAGTACTAGGTGTTAGTTATGTTTGGATCTGTCAGAACAGATTCTCCTGGTGCACATATTTCATGTTGTTACGAAGGCAGCAGATCAGAAATGCAAGACCTTTTCCTTCATTCTACAACACACAGATACAACATGAATGGAATGTACACATAATCCTGTTGGCTATTTAAGTGGGGTTTATGGCAGATTCAAGGAAGCTACATGGTTCTAAAAACAAAAAAGGGGACTATTCTAGCTCATACACTGCATTGAATCCTATGTCTTTTCCATAAGAGTATAAATATGGTACTTTCAAAATTACTGTCCTTTTGATTAAAGCCACTGAGCGTAGTGAAGAGAGAAGTTTTAGAAAGTTAATTTCATGAGTTCTTCATAAGGAAGGGCATTGCATATCAGCATTCTGACTTTTTCAGAAGCAATTCAAAGCAACATAATACTTCTCAACCCTTCTCAACGATTTATTCTTTTAACTTTTTATTCCTGAAGATACCACAGCAATACATCCTAATTTCTTCCCATGTAATGGTTTTCACTGCAGATCTCAAGAAAACCTGCAAGGAAAATGTCACCTGCTCCTTGTGCTTATTCCGTGCACCGACCATCAGTGACATGCTCAATGATGAGGACTTGTTGTACACAGTGAGGCTAAAGCTGGATCCCTGCCATCCAACAGTGAAAAACTGGAGAAATTTAGCAAGCAAGTGGGGGATGACTTATGATGAATTGTGTTTCCTTGAACAAAAGCCCCAAAGTCCCACCTTGGAGTTCTTGCTACGGAACAGTGACCGGACTGTGGAGCAGCTGATTGATCTCTGTAAATTTTATAAGAGAATTGATGTTGTGAAAGTGCTGCTGAAATGGGTGGAGGAGGAATGGCCCAAGAGAGGGAACAGAACTTACCAGAATGACTTCTAGGTCAAAGAGAGTTGTTAGTCTGGATGTGTTAAATGCTGGGACTAGCTACCACTAATACATTGGAAGTTTCCCTTGCAAGAGAGAGAAAGCCTGTACTGAGGGTTTGTATACTGTGTAAGCTTTATCTACTGTATACACAAATGTATGCTTTAGGCCCTCAGGGTTGCAAAGACAACCTTCCAAAAGTGGATGGAATCATCCAGGTTCGTTCTTGAGTCTGCAAATACCTTCAGTTTCTTTGCTGCTGTTCACAACTTTCCTAAACAGAAAAGGAATCAAAAGGCCAGACCAATGTTTTTACTGCAGCAGTTGTGAACCGTATCAGTTGTGTGCTGTTGCTTTTGGGGAAAGCCACAGTTAGAAGGCAAGTCTCCTGGCCTTATTGGTAGCCTGTCCACAATTTTGTATGTTCTACCTAGTACAAGATGAGGTGGAATCTTTTTTTTCCTTTTTAGTTGTTTTTTAAGTTTTGTGACACTGTTTTTTGGCACAGGAACACCTCAATGTTCCAGGCAGTAATTTGGATCTGCATGTTACAATTAACAGAGCATTCAACATCACATTTGAGCAAATTAAGTCTCTTTTATGAACAAGAGTAGACATTAAACAATAACAGATGTTAAACAGAATAATCACTCATATGCTACTACATAATAGGGCATATATTTACCCTAAGAAGAAATAGTGCAATTCAGAAAGACTTTTCAACCCATAACACTTAGGGGCCAAAAGAACCAATTTAAAGGCTCTGTGCTTAAAATTACTTTCCAAAGGTTTAAAGACAGTGTACACTCTGAGTGTACGTATCAAATGCCTCTCACTTTGCAGTGTGAGATGATGGCACCACAGGATATTGTTAGTATTGACTGTAACTTCCCTTTTCACTGGCTGTGGTTTTCTTTACAGTCCTGTGGGTTGGCCTACATTCTGTCCCACACCAAGGTAGTTGTACTCTTGTGTGAAACTAGCACTATATTTTGATTAAAGCCACTTTAAGGGAAAATTAACAGCTGAATTCACCTACAGCCCAGGTGGATGGTTATTAAAGCACTTACAGTGGTTTAGACTGATTTTTTTCTTAAAGGATTTTGATACTCTGAATTACACTGTTTACATTTTAAATGTTTCAGAAATTGGCCTTTTTCCTACCATTCTTCTGACATCTCAGACAATATAGTATGTACATAGGTGTATATACCAAAGCACTGGTCAAGATGTGGGGCAAAACTAGAATGGGGTTCAGGTTGATACACTGTTAACTTTTCTCAAGTAGATATAGTAAGAATTAGTAGCAAAGCTGAGGGAAGTCTAATGCTGTATGCTGAGTTTCTTGCTGTAAGAGATTGAAAAGGGACCTCTAGTAACACTTTACTGTAGATACTGAGTGATATGGTTACAGAGGAGCTAGAAGTAAAGACTAACATTTTCAGAGTCAGGCACTTGTTCTGGGCTGACATAAAATTATCTTTATTTTAGTGACTTCAAGAAGCTGAAATCTTGTTTCAGGGTAAAGAGGTTAACCTAAATTTGAGGTTTGAATTTTTAATTTTTTTAGAAAAGACTGAAATTTGTAATGAATTTTTTTAACCTTTCCTCAAAAAAAGCTGCTACTCTATAGAACTCTAGTTTTCTAACTGTATTTTAAGGAGGAAATTTTACTGTTCTGTCTTGTTTGGGCTGCAGTCCAAGTGTTTCATGATTCTCTCCTAGGAATTGGGGTTTCCCAATAGATGTCTGTCAGCTTGTAACTTTTGCAAATAGTCTTCTGTCTTGAGTTAGATGCTCTAATTCAGCTTTGGGGACTACTGCTGTGGCTGGGCTTCCTGCTGTTTTCAGTTCCTGCAGAGGCATCCACTGCCTACGTGCAAATAGCTCATACTGCAGCTTGTCCAACATAATTCCCATATCTTGGGTTGACTGCATGCATGATTTAGGATCATATGTTTGTGTGTTAAGTTGTTCTTCTGAGTGATGAGTGCTGGCATGTATGCCCACAGCTTTTCCCTCCCATAACATACCACAGGTATATCTGTGTGGTATTATAATATGCTCTGCTTTGGTAGATCCAGACCAGCTAGGAGCTGGAATCCTCACCTGAGAATCAGAACTGGAATATGAAATGATGCAGTAGCATTCCTGAATCAACTGAAATCTACTCCTTTTCCTGACTTCTGGCTAAAACTTGTAAAATTTTGAAGAAACTGTTGTCTTGTGAAGATGAGTTTGATTCCTTGAAGCTCCTCCAAAGTCAATGTCAGCTGCAAGAGTTCATGTCTGATGGAAATAAAGCTGCTTCTGAGAGTTCATAGGTGGATTCTGTATAAATTCAGCTCTGAAGGTTGAAAATGTTAGCCTTAAACTTCACCAAACACTGGATTACTCATTACTATACTTGAAATACTTCTTTTTTCCTCTTTGTGTGACAGAAATGGAGAGGTACACATTCTTTTTTAAGTTTTATATCTGTTTACAAGATATTGGTTCTGAGTGTTCAATTTATTCTTATATCTTCTGTTATAATGTGTAATATTTTTAGAAGAAATATAGATTGTCAGTGTTTGACTTTATTGTATTTGTTTTTATTACAGCTAGGAAAACAGCTGTTTTCCTTCTCACCAGTCACCTTGGAATTACTGAACTATCAATTAGTTGTGCTGTATTAAAAATACCTTCTATATGAAATTCATAACACCTTAAAGCACTAATGTTTGCAACAGATACTGCCATTCAAGAAAGGAAGATGCATTTTAAATTCTTTTCCATATGAAAAATGAGTTGATTTTGATAAGATGATGAACAAAGATGTTCATTTAGAAACTTGTAGCTGAGTTAGTGACTAAGGGAGGTATGAAACCTGTATGGGGTGAACTTTTCCTGAATTAATAACCAATCTGATACTGGACACTAAAAGGCTCTACTAGGCTATCAATTTTGTTCCATTATATCTTTCTCCTGTTCCTGTATAATACCTGCTCTCCCTTCAGGAATTTCCAGGGTTTTGCCTGCCGTCTCTCTGCCTGCAGGATGATCAGTGGCCTTTGCCACCCATTTTATCTTCTATGAAGCTGCCCAAACCACTGTATTATTTCATTTCTGCAACCTTATCTAAGATATAAGGAGCTTAATAACTGTTCTTTAATGGCAAAGTTATGGCGCAGTGCTCCAGGAGAACCTGGTTTCCCTGTGAGGACAACTATGGTGTATCCCCAGCAAAATGGTGACAGGGCCCATTGCCTTACTCTCTGAATGCACTTCCCTTGGATCTGTGGAGAGGAAGGCAGAATAGGTTTGGGACTGTCCTTTGGAACCTAATGTAATGGATAGGGGTAGTCAGCATGGTCCCAGATGCTTGCTTTGAAATAACTTGAACAGAAACTGTAAACCAAAGGTTCTTCCTGAACCACTACTGAAAAATGGAGAGCTGCAGCTTGGCCTGGACAGTGCTTTG
The DNA here is from genome assembly GCA_026261815.1 of Monarcha castaneiventris obscurior. Taxonomy (NCBI): domain Eukaryota; kingdom Metazoa; phylum Chordata; class Aves; order Passeriformes; family Monarchidae; genus Monarcha; species Monarcha castaneiventris. Next base: position 7,812,196 of record JAMPIT010000472.1, read on the forward strand.
TGAAGGAGACTGCATATGTTTCACTGTCTCAAAAGGCCTCCCACAGTTCCAAGTCAAGCTGTTAGCAAGAGGAAACAAATGTAAATTTTGCCTTGTGGTTCTTGAAGCTGGGGTAACACCATTAACCTGTTGCCAGACATAGCTGGAAATTATTTGTCAGACAGTAGAATTATTTAAACAAGGTCAAAGAAAGTGCATGGCATTTATAATAAATTAAAGAGCAGACTATTTGTGTAATTTTTGCAGCAGATCATGTTCTTCTGTCCATGAAGGCCAAGGAATTAGTTATTCATTACTACTTTCAATATATCTTGTAAATTTTAAATTTTGGCTCGGTTTTGAACAGAAGGGCAGAGGACTTGAGCTTGTTGCCTGTTTTGACAGAAAAGTGCTTTTCCTAGTCCCTGCATTCATCTAGTCTTGATTCCATGGCTATGGTCAGTTGGCCTTTAAGTGGATTATAGAAGAGATGAGGAAGTATCTTCTTTCTGTTAGAAGTAATTGGTGAGAAAGAATTGTCTATGGTGTTAACTTACTCTTCCTTCTGATGTATATAGAGAAGTAGTTTCCTTGCAAGAAAATCTTAGTTAATTACATCTTTCTACTTCTTGTATCTGTGCACAGCATGGGATGGATACACAACTTTATATGTCCACATGAAAGTGCTTTTTGGGGGGGGGGGGGGAATTATGAGTTTGCGTCAAAATTACCGAATATTTAATTTGGGAATGGTTTTTTGTCTCCGGAAATAACCGAAGTTTCATGTTGTTGATGACATAAAAGAAATTTACACAACTGAAAAGTTCCTTAACAGAAAGAGCCAGGATAAGAAAGGGGCACCCAAATCCTTACAGTAGTAAAAATACCTTGAGTCTAAGCTGAGAATTTATTTTTGTCCTTGCACCCAATATATATAAGCTTCCCCTACTTCAATTCATTCACAATCCTATGAAGAGATTTCTTTTTGTCCTAATTTACTTTTGCCTCTGCTTTCTCTGAAGCTGAGAAGTTCACTAGCTCAAAGGTCTATCAAAAGCCTGATCCTCTCTAGCCTCAGGAAACCCCTACCATCTCGTGGTGAGAGGTGATACTACAGCCCTCGCACATCTCCCTTGAAAACGCAGGACAGCTGAGAGCAGGTGAACTCGTCTGTAACTGCAGAGACCCACCAGGGAGATCCAAGGGCGACTCCGGTGAGGACGGTGAAGGTGGAGTTCTAGGGATCTTGGGTTTGGTCACAGTCCCCAGTTTGGAGAACATCACAGAATTTTTTCTTTTGCACAGATGCGTGATGTTTCCTGGTTTTTATCTCCCTAGTTAGGCAGGGACTGAATCACTATGTGCAGATTGTGGCACAGCCACCTGGGGGCGGAGGTGTGGCAGGGTGTGCAGATGGGGCAGCCACAGGCACAGGTTTGCTCTCGTATCTATTGCAATGCAAATGAAGGCGTGATCCTGACTACTTCGAGAAACCTAGAGTGTCGTGTCACTGATCCAAAAAAGAAGGGGTGAGTACGTTTTAAGGCTTATATGGCCTATAAGTAGTTTTCAAAAAGTCTAGTGACTTCTTGGTATCTTGTTTGTCCTTTGGCCCTCATATCTATTCTGTATCTAGTCTGCCCTTATGCTTCTCTTCCACATTTGCTTTAAAAATCAGGCATTGCAACAAAAAAGAATACTTATTAGTTCCTGCAGTAGCAGTAGTCTTTTAAGCTTTCGAATCTGTAAGCCCATTAAAAAAACATGACTTTTTGTTTTGTTCCCTGTGATTTGTAAGCTTTAAACTGAAAACTGGAAGATCTGAATGATCACTGGAACTAAATAGTGACATATCAAGGAAGACTTATGGAAAGCCACTGATTAATTTGTAGCTAAGTAAAAGCTGAACCAGCTGGGCTGTCAACTGAAATTTTAATGTTGGTGTACCAAGAGCTGGTGCCTCATATCCTCTTTGAATCTAAAGCCTTTCAAAGAAGCTAGGGCAATATTTTCCATCAGAAAATGCTGTAATGCACAAACAGCTCCACTAAAACTATGGAAGACACAACAATGTCAGTCTTTTGAGATCATATGTAGTCCTTAAGCACAAAATGTCTGCTGAACAGTCCAGTGTGCTAGAGGATTTACCCCTATGGCCTGTAGTACTGTATTAACTGGGGAAAAATTAGTTATTCTGGTACCACACAACAACATAAAAAAATTAGCCGAGAGTAACTCCCATGAGCAGGTTTCTTAATGGAGACTAGTGTTTATTTGTGTCAAGTCTAGGGAATTCCATTATTGATGGAAATTTTATAATTGGAGCTGTGCATAAAATACTGGGCCAAGTGAGTGTGACTGTGTTTGTTTTCTCTTTGACCTTGGACCATGGCTTGCTACCCTGAGAGGCACAGGTCACAGGCTTGGCATCAAGGACAGGAGATCTGCTTGAGAAGTCTCCTTTGAAGAAGAAGGGTAGCATGTAGCCATGTAATTTATGGCATTGTGCTGGAAAGTGAGAGGGACAGGAGAGCAGGAGCAGATAGCTAAGGCATCTAGCAGAGCCAGAGCACTGCTGGGGTGAGTGACTCGCAAAGCACAGAGCAGCTTCTAATGCTGCTGTGTCTGTTGCAGGTTGGATGCAACCCTGAGGCCCAGCAGGGAAGACATCAGCCCTCTGCTTTGGAGAGGTGCAGATGTGAGATGAGATGTTTATGGCAATAAAAAGGAGCAAACGTAGTAGCTCCTTTACCAAGAAATTACAGGAGGACTCAAAATAGTCTGTGGTTGTACCCTTTGTTTTCTATCCAATCAAGTGGTATTTGTTAAGCTACCTCACTTAGTATGTGAAAAGGAGTTTAAAAAGTGCCTGGGCATCAGTTTAGTTCAATTTCTCCAGATTTCTGAGTGAACATGTTATTAGCATGGCCTATGTTGCTGTTAGAAGATGACACTGAGGCATGATACAATTATAGAAGTGATTATTACAAACTATATCAAATCCAGTTGTGCTGACAACACTCAGCAAGCACTATATTTATCTTAACTAAATTATTTGTTACTATTAGACTCAGTAACACAGATCCAACAGCTCTCTGTAAAATGGTGCTAGGCACTTTCAGTCTGTCCTGTTTATTAGGTTGTGGTCTGATACTGCTGTGTCAGGAGACCAATTTTTCTCTTCTCCAAAGTGGAAAGAGAAAACAGAATGGAAAGCTAAATGTGTAAAAGACCACAGTTCAGTTTTAAATGAAATGAATCAAAACAATTCTTTGTACCAAAAGAGAATATTTAAGATTTGGAGATTGCTGAAAATAAGCAGGAAATTCATAAAAGCTGTACTTCAGGCTGAGTGGTGGTTGAGTATGGCAGCAGCTGATGTGCAGTAGCAGCTCCTGCACTGCTGGTGTTCTGTGATTATATTCCTCTACCAATTCTTGTAGTGGGGGCAAGAGAGGCAGGTAAAATTTCTTAGGGGTAACAGGCTTCTTGCTGAAATGCTACCTTATGGCCAAGAATAGCTGCTATATTTGCTTCAGCTGAAATTGGCTGCATCTGTCTTGACAAAGCATTTCTATTTTTCCAGCAAGCAAAATTGTGCTGGAACATGAGAAGTCTCTGCTGACAGGATTACACATAGTCCCAGCAATGGTTGAGTGCACATCAAATTGTAGCTTTAAAAGAAAAAGCCTGAATTAGGACTTGGACTGTGGAAATAAGGGAAGACTTTGCTACTTGCTGTCAGGACTGCCATTAGTAAATGGTGCTAAAAATAGCAGTCACAAGAAATCAGCAGGTGAGTGGCAGTCTGTGAACAAAGCAACAGCAGCGTGGTGCAAAGCTGCTGGAGCTGCAGCCCAACTGACTGTCAACGCTGCATCAGGTCTGGGAGCTGAAATAGGGACTTTCCTGCCAATTTCATAAACTGCCTATGACTCAGCCTAAAATCATGTTAATAAAACAGCTGTTCTGCTTCAGTGAAGAACTGGTGCATAATTCGAATCACTGTATTTCCTTTGGATTGTTTCACCCCAAAAGTAAAAGAGCCCTGAGCAAGAAGTAGTAAAGGGGTAATGCTTTATTTTCTGTGGGTCTAGAAACACTTCCACTTATTGCTCCTCCTTTCAGCATCATATTTGTTATTCCAAGCTTTCAGCATCTTTTCTTTCTTTGCTGTTTGAACTGAACTTTCGAACCTGCTCTGAGGTTGCAACCTAATACTGACAATTGAGTGTATTTCATTTACTTTTGTCAGCCTGGTTTTATCAAAGTGTTCTACTCCTTCAACTAGAGTGCCTGGAAAAATAGCTTCAAAGAAAAACTAAGTGGTAGTTCAGGCTCAGGACCTTTTATTCTCTTTTTAAGTAGTGCTGTGGAATTATGCAGAACAGTTGAATAGCAGGCTTTTTGCTAGCACCTGACTAGGCACAATAGTTGTCAGTCCTCTCTCATAACCATGCATGATTCTAAGGTAGCTTTCCCCAGGCAATCTGCTTTGCTGCTCTTTTAACTGAGTACCTCATTTCTGCAGTTCTCCTCAAAAGAAGTGTTATCATACCTTTCTGTGAATTAATCCTTCAAATCTTACATAGCTAAGCTGATGTACCCTTTAAAGCAGCAATCCTACAACTATCAGCAGAACTCTAGGAAGTAGATATGATTTAAGATGGGTTTTTTGTGTTGATTAATTGTAGAATAGAAGACTGGCTATTATGTAGCTAAGATACTGTAGTGGTCTTTGTGGCAAGTGGCTGAATGCCATTCTAACTTCATTATACCCACATACACTGCTTTTTGCAAGGCAAAGAAATACTGAATGCCTTTAATCGAATAGGAGATGGTGATTTAAGCTTGTGAGCCTTTATATTGCATTCTTTATTTCTGTGCTCATCTTTTCCCCATCCAGCACATTAACAGGGGGAACTTGAAGTAGCACTTCTCTGAGCAGACTGTTGCTATACACCATGAGCTGTAAAATTGCAAGGAACTTCACTGGCCTTCCTGCTTACTAGACCAAAACTGCCAAAATCACTTAGTGGGCCTGTGAGGGAAGAGAAGGATGGAAGCCCAGCCTTGTGGTGGTGGTTTTAAGATTGGGTTGGGTGTAAGATTTCCAGTTTTCAGAAACACAAAGGTCCTGGGGCAGCACATTACCCAGTGTGGGCTTTGAAACTGCGTTTGGGTCTGGTCACGGAAATGACCATGGTCATCATGGGTCACTGGAGTGCCTGGAGAATTGAGTGGAGAGAAACCTAAGGAGGTTCAACCAGGGCAAGTGCAGGGTCCTGCAACTGGGGAGGAATAATCCCAAGTACCAGCACAGGCCGAGGGCCAACCTAGCAGGGAGCAGCTTGGCAGAGAAGGACCTGGGAGTCTTGGTGGGTGAAAATTGACCATGGGCCAGCAGTGCCCTTCCACCCAAGAGGGCCAATGGTATCCTGGGGTGCATTGGGAACACTGTGGCCAGCAGGTCGAGGGAAGTGATTCTGCCCCTCTACTCTACCCAAGAGAGAGGCCACATTGGGAGTGCTGTGTGCAGTTCTGGGCTCCTCAGTACAACAGAGCTCCTGGGGAAGGTCCAGCAGAGGGCCAAAGATGATTTGGGGTCTGGAGTGTCTCTCATGAGGAGAGACTGTGGGAGCTGGGCCTGTTCAGTCTGGAGAAGGCTGAGAGGGGAGCTCATTAATGCACATAAATATCTCAAAAGTGGGTTTCAAGAGGATGGCGCCAGACTCTTCAGCGATGCCCAGTGACAGGGCACGGAGCAATGGCCATAAACTGAAACACAAGAACATGAGGGCCATGAGCGTGGCACAGCACTGGAAGAGGCTGCCCAGGGAGGTCGTGTCCTGTCTGGAGACATTCAAATGCCACCTGGACGCATTCCTGTGTCACCTGCTCGAGGTGACCCTGCCTTGGCAGAGGGGTTGGACTGGATGATCACCAGAGGGTTGGAAAGAACGTAACAATTCTGTGTTTCTGTGTGAGTCGTGTCTTGTCACTAGATGGGGTTGGGCTGTAACAAGGGACCTTCAGAGGGAGCAGGGCACAGAGGAAGCGAAGGGCCGGCAGGCGAGGAGCGGCACTTCCTGCCCAAGGCGCAACGCCCGCCCCGGGGCTCCCGGGCCCTCCCGCCTCACTCCCACCCCGCCCGCTGCAGGGGGAGCGCTGCAGCCCCCGCGCGGGCGGTGCCGCGGTGACGTCACCGTGGGCCGGAAGCCGCCGTGAGGGACGCGCCGGGAGCGGGGCGGGAGCGGCGATGGCGGCGCCGGGACGGTGCGTGCCGCGGCTGTGCGGGCGCTGCTGATCGCCGCCGTGCTTCCTGCGGGTAAGAGAGGGAGCGGAGAGTGCAGGGACACGCCTCCTTCCCGCCTCTGTGCGTGTCGGGGAGAGGGGCTGCTCCCGGCGGGGCTCCGGGGAGCTGAGGGTGCCTCGGGTCGTTGTAAAACTGAAGTGGCCGAGGTTGCTTGGTGAAAGTGGTCCTGTGTCCTTCCAGTGTTCGGGAGTGTTGGGGTTATAGCGGGAGATACCGCCGGTGTTTTGTACTTTAATTGCTTGCAGATATCCAGAAGGCATCTCGGTAATTCTCTTTGCAGAAGCCTTGTTCGCATTGGTGCAAAATCTCGCTTTAATTGTAAGGACTGGCCGGAGTTACCCTCATGGAGGTAGCTCATTTTCTCTGTGTTCCAGTGGGAAGCATAATAGCTGCTTTGTGGCCTGTATGGTTTCCTGTTAGGCTGTGAAAGATATTTCCAGCCCCTGCAATGTGTGAGATAACAGGGCAGCCCGCGTATCTGGGTTCTCAGAGCACAGCCAGGGAACCTTAACTTGCCATGTTGTAGATTTGGTGTAACTCGTACACTGGTAGTGGTTCTTCTGACAGAAGCATGCAGGAGAACCTTGCAGTTCCATGTCCTGCTTTTGACAAACAGAGCCTGAGTTGCAGCTTTCCTTCGTTATTATGACCTTGACAATGAAATACTTATAGGCAAACAAGAAGGCCCTTAACTCATCAGTTTATCATAGTGCCACCTGGCCTGCCAAGATCCTGTGCCAGGATCCTCTCGCAGCAGGACCTAGATTGCTGTTGCACAGGCACAAAGTTCAGACAGCAGGCTGCTGGGTTGTAGGTTTCATTTTCGTGGGGTCTGCTGTTGGACTTTACAGTGTAAAGGCAAAATTATTGTTTGCTTTGGTCTTTATTTTCTTTTTTAAAAAATGAAATCAATAAAATTTGCCTGCACAGGCAGAAGTGAACTTACGGTAATGTCCCATGAGAAGACCAAAGGGCAAAATAGTTGCGAAGTGTCGGCACCTTCTGTTCTCTGAATTGTGTTCTAGATACTGGTCTTAAGTGAGTGAGTTAATATCCATCTGGTCCAAATCTCCAACAAGATAAACCAGATATTGCGAAATGGACCACTCTGTTCTTTAATCACTGCAGAAGATTAACCCCTGTGGAACAGGCCACAGACCTTGGGGTTTTGGTTTTGTGTTGTTTTGGAGTTTTTTCTGGTTTTTTTTTTATTCTTTATGCCATTGCTTGCTGTTGTCACACAGTAATGCTGCTAGAGCCCTCACCTTTGACTTTTTCCCTGTCTGCCTGCCACCACCACACGGCTTACATGCTACCTTGTTTCTCCAGAATATGCCAGAAGTTATACTTATTAGTTTCAATTGGGCCCTGAATTTTGATCACTTTGTTAAAGGATTTGCTAAGGAAGCTGCAGTATAGCTGGGTATACTCACAAGCTTTATTTCTTAATAATGTTGTGTATTTAATTCAAGTTTTACAAACTCCTGTAATTACTTGTGGCATTCAGGGATTGTATGTGTTGGAGGAAGAAATATCAAACACCCTCTGTTTCTCTTTGTCTTTGCCTAGTATTTCTTAACTTTATGTATGATAAAGGTAGAAAAGGCAAGGTCACCCACTGAGGCTTGTCTGCTGTGGGAAATCTGGGGATAGCATGCTGCTGGTGACATTGTTTACCAGTGTGGCATCTTAGTGCTTTAAGCAAGCCTTTTAATTTCATATTTCAGAACTCCAGCAGATGTACTGGAAAGATGTTTGCATCATGTCTTGTGCCGTTTATAGTTGTACCTTGGAGGGTTTCACTTCATGTTGTGTCACCTTGTTTCTCTTTAATTAAAATTTTTAGGTTTTTTTCGAAGGGATCCCTCCTTTGGTGTTGCCTGATCAGTGAGTGCTTTAAATACACTCCAGCAGTGGCCACACAGAACTGACAAACTTCAGCTGGAGGAGGGAAGATGACATCCTTGGGTGCAGCAGAGCAGGAAATGCAGAAACTGACCTTGGATACACCACAGAAAGAAATAAGTGAACTGCCCTTGGATACATCACAGAAGACAATCAGTAACCCGGTAACTCCTCTGTCATGTTAACAATGCCTCCCTTGGGAAATGGGACTTGGCTGTTTTATGTCAATAGCACTGTTTTGCACAGGGAGGGATGCTCCTGAGAGCTCTCCATCACTCAGGTGTTTGAGGGAGAATGTCACAGGTGACACGAAGAGCTGACAGTGTTTAGAAGTTGGGCTGTAAACAAATGGACAGGACTTCCAAAACAGGACAGATGTTCTGTCAGCCTTGGAGGATAATCCTGTTTCATGTACAGCTTATGTAGATGTCTGGCATTTTTGCAGAACGTTCTGGAAAGTGAAAGTATGATAAGAAGAGTTTTCACTCCTAATTCTCTGTAAACACGGGTGGTGCCTGGCAGCTCTCATGAAGTGCTTATTTTGTGGTGCCTGTAACTTCAGTCTGAACAACTAAACTTGGAATCTCTTTTCATAGTTCATATCTTAATTTATAATAAATTCTGTTTTCTAGGGAAGACTTGAGGTGACATGGTTCAGCAATTGCAAAGACTTCATTTGACAAAATGTTGTTTGCCTAGCTCAGAGTCTGGAAACTTTCTCTGAAAAGTTCTAGCATTCTCATGATCTGTGACAGCAGCCTGACTTTGGCTTACCCTAAAGGGGTGACCTGAAGCTGTGTTTTTTGTTGTGTCTTAAAAAAAGTAGTTCATTTGAACCTGCAGGAAATAGCATTTTTATCATTCTGTGCTAGACCCTTTAAAAATACTAAAATCTGTAAAGAATTTATGGGGAATGTACAGTAGCACAGACATGCACAGGATTTCTTATCTGTTGCAGCTTTGCACTGTCACACTCTTGGGCCCTCAGTAAATCTGATTGTTTATTCCCAGTATGTGGTCACTGCTTGCAAAGTGGATAGGGTTAGGGATGATGGAGGAATAGTTTCAACCTCCTTCACAAGAACCCAGCTGGAAGAGGAAGGAAAGCTGTATGATTAACCAGAAGATGGAAGGACTGAAGTGCAAAAGGAAAGAGAGGATGGAAGTTGGTAGATGGAGATCTTGGTGGGAGAGGAGATGTGAAGAGAAGGATTAGGAGGTGTTTAGGACAAATGAGTAGTGTGAGAGAGAGACTAAGAGTCCAGCAAAATTGGGTGGCTGCAAGGGGATGAGTTAAAAGACTTAGCAGGAGAATTCAACCAGAGCTTAGGGACCAAGAGCCTGTTGTGGGAAAAAGAATGAGTATTTGGGATTGGAGTATGGAGGCAAGAGTTGGGAAAGATTGTGCTGATGACGTCAGGGCAGTCTCCAGACAAGGCAGTGAGCACCCTGCTCTATCTGACTTTGCTTTGAGCAAGGCATTGGGCTAGAGAGACCAGAACCTCAACCCTTCTGTAGCAGGGCAGGCTATGAAAATGTCATTGTTTCAGTACATTGTTCCATTAGCAGCAAGACTTCAGAGCTTTATTACAGGTTTGAGTCTGAGATGTATTTCTTCATTACTCTCCTGTTCTCAAGCATCCAGAAAATCTGCTTTCCTCTTTATGCCCTTTATTTCACCCATCTGACAAGGAATGATGTAATGTCCCATCTGGTGGGGCAGCTGTCTGATATCCAGCATACTGGATAAAAGCTGTTATTGCAGTCCTTTCCTCTGTGAAACTACAATCTGCCCTCTTGTTTTATGAAAACTGGCATTTTCTTTTAGGAAGAACATAATTTTTGAGACTTCTCAAACTCAGTTGACATTGACCAGGTGGCTTTAGAGCTAAGTTTTGGAGATCTGGAAGAAAGACAGGATGATGGTAGATCATGTCATGTGACAAGCATTCTTCTTAATAAATGAGGAAAAAGTAGAAGAGCATCTTGAGACATGATGAAATTACAGGCACATTCTGTGATGACAAAGTCTCATTAAGTCTATAGTATTGCACCCAGAAAATGCTCTGATATGGTCTGATAGATTCCACATCTGAGCTTCTGAAAAGTTGATGGGCCACCTTAGTTTTCTTTATATAAATGTATCCTTTTGAATATGAAGAAGTGCCTTTGCCACAATTCCTTTTCAGGAGTATAGAACTTTGCTTCACTAAAGTGGTCAAGTCCCAGTATCCCTGACCTGGGTGTGTTTCTTTAGTTTGTCTTTGGAGACTGAACCAGTAACTTACTACTTTATTGCAAAGAGCTACTGTCCCTCAGGAGCAAAGTGTAAAAATGAGAACAATCAAGATACACTTTTTTATTATTATTGTTCTTATTGTTTGAATAAAAATGATCTTCTGGTGTGCAGCTTGTATTTTAAGGAACCAAGCCACTACCAGTAAGCAAAGGGATTTCACTTTTCTTTCACTTGTAACACTCAATTTCACATTTTGGTCCTCTTCTACTGCACCTGCTAAAGCCAATAAAAATGATGAGACTTAACCTGACAATTTGCTTGAGAAGCAAGTTCTGTTTTTTTTTCCTGGTGTAGAAGATGACTCTGAATTAGGTTTTACACAGTGGATGGGTAGCTGAGAAGGAAAGTGGAGAGCGGGTAGAGAAGGATCTGGCAGAAATGATCAACACTCTGGATTTAGACAATTTTTGTTGTCATTTCTTTTTCCTCTCAGATTAACAAACATATGTGTCAACAAACATATCCTTTCCATATCTGCCTGTTTCATGCAATGATCTATATTTTTAAAATAATCTCAGCTTGTGATTTTATGATCCAATATTCCATTCAAGAGTAGTATTTCCAATGTGTTCATTATTTTTGTTGTTAAATTACTGAACTCTTGTTTGCAACTGATGTTTCATTTCAAAGGTATCCTAAAATCTTATAAACTACCAAAACCAACCTTGGCAAAATTTCCTGTCTGTTAACCAGAGCAAATGCAACATTTTCTACCATTTACTTCCTTTTTCAATCTGAAGCACATGTGATGAGATGCAGACTTACTGCTTTGCTTTTGGGCCACAGTTTAATGTTAAAGTGCTTCCCATCCCTTCCTGAAATGCTGGATGATCTGGGTAGGGCTTCTGTCAGCACGTGAGTCTTTGCCAGTGAGCTGTGCTGGGGTGTTTGGGGCTTTTCCCTCCCTGGCATATCCCTCCCAATGGCTTAACAACTCTCACCATGCTGCCATTTCAGTTCAGTGTAACATCCATATGTTACCTTCTCCAGCTATTGATAAGGAAGAAAAGATAGTGAAGCTTTGAGCCAGACTGCATACTGTAGACACCATATAATCCAAGACTCTTGAACAGGGCTATTTCAGTGCCCTTTGCAGTTCTCAGCTGATTAGGATGAGGTATTTTGTTGTGGTTGTGTAGGTTTTACTAAGAAAATACCCTGTGACGTAGTCTTCCTATTACTGTTTTCCATAATGGAGCAAGAACAAGCAAAAAGGCAGCTCCTGTGGTCTGGGGTCAGGAGGTTTGTGGAAGTTGCTGTCTGGTACCAGCAAGGGGCTGATAATTGTCAGCCCTTGGGAATGACCTAATTTGAAGTGAAACCTCTTTATGCTCTATGAATGGTGAGGCAATAATATATTACGACTCTTCATTTGAGAGCTGGGAGTGGAGGATGGAAATTTTAATTTTATCTGAAGAGCTTGGTTTTCATAGGGGAATATATGCCAGATTTTCCCTTCCTGTTGTGGTTTCTTTCATATTAAAAGCTAATTGTGTTTATTTTAATGTTCTAGATTATCATGCAATTAAAGATTAGAATACTAATTTTTAAACTATTTTGGGTTTTTTTGCCTCCATCACAAAATGGTATTGCAATATTTTTTTCTTCTTTTTTTTGTTCTTCCCTTTTCTAGACCATTCCATATGTTGGGACAATACACGGTGACCTTGTTCCTGGAGAACTGATTGTGATACATGGGACTGTTCCTGATGATGCAGACAGGTAGTGGCTATGGTGTCATGTTTTGTAGTGTCACCATGTGAGCAAGAATGTAATGGATAAAATGTTTCCAGGGGTTCTACTTAGGATGGCACACAAAGGCTTTATCTAAAGCCTTGTGATAGCATCAGATTGAATGCAGGCTTAAAGGGTTATCTGAGACTAACAAAAGTGATAACTGAAAGTGTAGTGTGTAGGAATTAACTTAAACTGGGATAAGGAGGTATGGACTAGTGCTTGTGCCCAGTGAGGGGGTTCTGTTCCCTGACCTTATCTGAGGTTCATTTGATATATTCTGCTGAAGGTGATGGGAGGGAAGGGGGTGAACACAGTAAGTGAGGAGTTTACATGATATGAACGATGACCATTAAATAAATACTTAAACACTTACATTCACTGCACTAAATCATGGTAGAACCTTTCAGAAATAGGTAGGAAGAGAGGAGGACGAATGTTTGTTTGGGGAATTTTTCTTATCCAATGACAGTCATTATGTCTGCCTTTTCTGAGGCTCCACAGTAAAACACAAATGTACCGAGCTTTTAGGTGAGTTCTTGAGAGACTGAGCTGAATGTGATTTGTTTTATTTTTATGATTAGGTTCCAGGTGGATTTACAGTGTGGCAGCAGCACAAAGCCTCGAGCTGATGTGGCATTCCATTTCAACCCCCGCTTCAAAAGGTCTGGCTACATTGTTTGCAACACACTGGAGAGGGAGAAGTGGGGCTGGGAGGAGATCACTTATGAGATGCCCTTTGAAAAAGGAAAGTCATTTGAGATTGTCATCATGATTTTAAAGGATAAGTTCCAGGTGAGTCTGGGTAGATTCTTCATCTGCATCCACTTGTCAGACCAATAAAATAAAGGTATTTTGTATAATTGAATTAAATATGGGAGGTCTAAGTGTCTCTGTTACCTAGGTATAGTCTAACTGCAGAAAAGTTTAGAGCTTGTCTTTAAAGAGGCGCTTATTAAGTCAGACCTTTAATTTTGTATTGCTTCCCTCTAAATTGGATGAGTAGGCAAGTAACTTCCTGCCATGGCTAATGGCTACCCCACCCTTCCCTCTGTAGGTGCAAAGGGCTAATCTTGGGATAAACCTGTTCTGTGACTAGTGTAGGACAGTCCTCGTAGAGGGGACATGTGAGGTGGATTTGTCTTGCTCTGTTAGACTGCAATAGTAAATGCTATTACATTGGTAATACCACGTTGGTAAGTGACCAGGTGCTAGAAACAAAGATGTGAAATGCAAATTTTAGTGTAGGCAGATAGATCTCCCTCATAGTGATGGAGAGAGAGACTGAATCATGAATGGGCTGAACGTAGTTGATCTGATATTTCTAGGACACTCCTAGAGTTGCTTCTGTACCAAACCAGTGTAAGGCCGAGATGTGTGCATAGAGTTTGGTACATGGCTGGTGTAGTGTATATTTAATTCAGTTTTTCTGTTTTGTTTCCTATCTCTTTAGGTGACGGTAAACAAAAAGCACTTGCTGCTCTACAACCACAGAATTAGCCTTGAAAAAATAGACACTCTCGGAATATATGGCAAGGTGCAGATCAAAACCATAGAGTTTGTTTCTAAGGTAAGTTGTATAGATAGCTGACTTGTTTGATTCCTTTTCTCTGTCCTGCTAAACTGCAGAGTAGGATTTGTGGTGAAAAGGGAGGAAGAAGAAGCAGCTACACAGTCTAATTTTAGTAAGGAGGGTTTGGTTTCCCCACATTTCAGCATGTGAGTCTCATGAGGATTTCTGTCTTCCTGTTTCAGTCTTGCAGTTAGGGGCAAGAAAGTGACAAAAGTTTACAACTTAAAAAGTTAACAGAACAGATGGTATAGGAATTGATTGGATACTTAGTCTAGGAGTGGATTAGACTTTTCAAATATTGCAGAGGCTCCAGAATGAACTCTTGAGTATTCAGTGCTTCTAAGTGACAAGTTTAGCCATGGCTGTAACTTGTTGCTTGGCTTTGAAATGCCGAGATCAGCGACAGCTGGAACTTCTTGTGCACATAGCCCTGGTTTTCCTGCTAAACTGACCAATTTGTTGAATGAAGTCAGAAGTGTACATTTATGGGGATGAGAAGAGGTATTCTTTCTCAGACTTTGTAGCTTGACTTGTACATGAACCAAACTGCAGTGAATTTGAAGTGAAGGCTGTGCTGTGCCTCCTCTCAGCTGCCAGCTCTGCTACTGATAGTAAACCAGCAGGGAATTTTTCCCTGGGCAGAAGGAGAGATCCTTTTGTTCTGGAAGAGTTAGACTTTTAGAACAGAAACTGGAGGTGGTAAGTTCCAGGGAGATACAGGACGTGAATGCCTTTTCCCTTTTCTGCCTCTCACCAAGGTAGCCTATCTACTCCTGTCGAATATTCTGTGTCTCTTCTGCTCCATCTTCACTACATTGTGACCAAAGCTTTTGACTCTCTCTGCCAAATATCAGGTCTAACTCAGGTCAGCAGACTAATAATTGTTTTGGTAGGAGGCAAAGCTGAACATAATGAAGTCAAAGCTTTAAACATAGGTCTACTATATTTAAAGATCATTTGCAAAGCCTGTAAACAGACTTTCATGGGTCCCATCACTTGGCCTTGGGCATGTTGCCAGAATAATATTCCTGCAAAAGCTGTCTGCATCCTGATCTTGGAGGACTGACTCCAAGAAGTGCTTGAGGGCAAGCAGGTGCTGTAGGTTGGTTTCTGACCCAAGCACAAAACATACACTTGGTTTAACCTGTGGCTGCTGATGCTCTATCCTTTGTGGAAGAAAGGAATGGAGAAGGGTGATTCTTTCCTCTTAGACTTTGCTTCTGATACACTTTTCTAAGGAGGAGGTCTATATTGAAATAACCAGAGGACACAATCTGGGAGGGCTAGGTGGTACTGTCTCTGCATGGCCATGTTGCTCATCTGTCTTTCCCACAGGAAGGGACAAGGATGTAGAGGGCTCCTTAGAATCCCAGGAATCCCCATGTGGACCTGCCATACTGGTATTTCTACCCCAGCAAGGAAAACACTGTGGGTACCCTCAGATGCTGAGGGCTTGACAGTAGTCGGAACTGTTAAATAAAGATTCAAACTGTCGTGAGGTGATCTTCAGAAATCTCCAGAGATTTGGCTTCAGCAATTGATCTTCAGAACTTTTCTGTAGTTTGTAGGGGTTTTTCATTAACATAGCCCTAGATTTCCATCTTAAGGGTTCACCATTCAAAGCATGATGATCCTTACGTTGTTCTAAACCAATATGTTAAGGTTATATGATGTTAGCAATGACACCTAAATATCTCTCTCTCTGCAGTCTTTACAAGGCTCTCAGCCATCGTCTCTAGGAGTAACAAAGATAAGTGCAGAAAATGTACGTATGTTTGTAAAAGGTTGAACGAATCTCCCTGTTGTCTGATAAGCTAGATAATGTTCTTTTCTTTTTTTGTAGGGGAAAATGCCAAATGGTTCACAATTGGTAAGTGTCTTCTGTAGATTTGTGGCAAATGTGGAGTAAAAAAAATCAAAAATACCTCAGTTATCCATAAAAAGACATGCACAAAAGACAAGAACAAAGGAATTGAGAGTCAACTGGAGAAAGATCATCAGTGAGGTTTTGTAAAGGGTAATCCTCTTCTCCGCTGCTAGTACAAATGAGAGTATTGTTAAATAATTTAGAAAACCCAAAACATAAACACAGCATCCACAACCATAAACAAAGAAATAAAAAGTGAAGCACCTGAAGTTTTAAAGGACCAAGTCACATTCAAACTTTTTTTTCAAATAAGCATACTTTGTTTTCTCTGCCTTAGAGAGTACTTGCAAAGCAAAAGTATTCTGCTGTCCTGTTATGGTAATGTGTGTGTCTTGGAGCCTGTGTGCTACATCTTCCTCTTGCTGGCAGATCCCTGTGTACACTTCAGGTAGCTGGATGCGAGCATTGCACCTTAGGGGTGGAACTTGCACCCAGTTAGTGTGGGGTATAGATGGAGTGAGTGCTCATCTTTTTGCAAAAACCTGTGCAGGTGGACTGTATCCACACTGGAGTAAGGACCACACTCAAACTGAAAAGGCATTGAAATCCAGGAATGTATACAAATAGAATTTGTGGAGAAGGTGAAGTTACAGTGAGTGCCATAATTTGAGATGCTTTGTCACTTGACAGCCTGCCTTCCTCAGTCTTTTTTTCAAAACCAAATAACATGCAATATTGTAATTTGCGAGTGGTGGACTTCAGCAAAAACACAGAAGTGAAGTGCTTCTATATTCCCTTCTTTTCCCTGATAAAAGTAACTTCTAACACAATGAAAAAGTAAGATGAATAAAATACTCACACTGTCTATCATTATGAGCTGCTGCCAGGACAGAACACTTAGTGACCCTCCTTGTACTTATGCAACCATGGGACAACAACACACCTTAGCATGAGCCTTACTCTTGGAAGCAAAACTGACACTTCTAGAGATGAGAAGTCAGGTATAAGTCTGAATAATTATGTGATATGAATTTGAACTATTACAGGGAGTTTCATGCTTACTTTTTTCCCTTTTTTTTCTTTCCCCTTCTTCCCCTCCTTCCACCATTAGTGATGGCAAAAGTAGTTGTAAATAATGTTTGTTTTGAACCCAAAGTGGTAGTCTAAATTAAAACCCGATACCGATTAAAACCTGATGTATTTATCTCCGTGTAAGTTTTCCACTGTAGTATTAGGATCCCTCAGTATGCTGGTGGGAATTAACTTCAGATGTAAGTGCAGATTTGCAATTGTATGCCAGATTTCTTCTTGCCATAGTAAAGCTCAGCTTGTATGTTGAAAAAAGTAAGTCACAGTCAAAATTTTTACTGGGCGTGTACTTCCAGGGTGTTCCTTATGTTGGGAAACTTGATACTGCACTTCGTCCAGGATGCACAATTGCCATTAAAGGAGAAATCAATAAAAACCCAAAGAGGTATGTGTTATTGATGGTTTTTTTCTGTTATTTAACTGAGGTACTCTTGAAAATGAGTAGGCTTTTCCATTGCCTCTGTATATCCTTACTCACTTGCAACTTTGCATCTGGAATCATCTGAAACTACAATGCAGTTTCCTCAGGAACCAGCAGGATACCGCTTTAGAGAGGACTTAAAAGAGCAGCTCCATTGTGAAAAGTGAAGGTAAAACCTGAGTGTCTTACCTACTAAATCTGTGTCATTCACCAATTTGTGTGTTTGTTCAGGGCTTTCCATTGTGCAGGAAGTGTGAGCAAATGTACTGTACAGAGACAGGTTTTATTCTAAAGAGATCCAAGAGTAAGGGAACTGGCAGAAATAGATGAAACATAAGTGAGGGCAGTTGCTAATGTGCTCAAATGCTGCGTGTTAAAATATTTCTCTGAAAAACCTCCTTGGTATAAGCATGATGGTGCCTAACTAAAAATAACTGAGTGATGAAAGTGATGAACCGAGCACCTCTCCTAAGAGGAAAGGCGAAGAAAATTGGGATTTTTCAGCCTGGGAAAAAAAGTGCTTTGAGAAGACCTAATTGTGGCTTTCCAATACATGAAGGGAGCCTATAAGAAAAAGGGAGAGAGACTATTTGCAAGAGCATGTAGTGACAGACAAGGGGGAATGGCTTCCAGCTATAAGAGAGTAGGTTTATGTTAGATATGAGGGAGGAATTCATTACTGTGAGGGTGGTGCAACATTGGAACAGAATGCCAGAGAAATTGTGGATGTCCCATCTGTGGCAGTGTTTAGGGACAGGTTGGATGGGGCCCTGAGCAACGAGGTCTGGTGAAAGGTGTCCCTACTCATGGCAGGGGGGTTGGAATGAGATGGTCTTTAAGGCCCCTCCCAACCCAGGCCATTCTGTGATTCCATGAAAGCTGATAGGGAAATATGAGCAATAATTTTGATAGCAAATTGGCAGCAACAGCTTGCAAAGAAGACATTTTCCAAACGTGAAATAAAGGTCAGGGAGGAGGGGAGCACAACACAGTCAAAATGGAGCTGAGCAAGTGTCTGTGCTTCAGCATGCCCTTTACTTTGGCTCTGCAAAAACATGCCTTAAAATGAAGCAAATGAGAAGCATGCTTTTCATATTGTGCATGTGTGTGTATTGCACTCCTACTTCCTCAGGGCACATTTCTTCCCTGAACAGCATTCAGAGTTCATACTGGAATCCAAGGTCTGGAATCCTTATCCACAAAGTTTGGATGGACTTCAGATTGAATAGGATAATTAATACTTAGAGAGTAGCATTTCTTTTCCTTCTTTTGGCTTGAGAAGTTTATTAGCACTTTTCAAGTGCAGAATGTGCTCAAATGAATGTGCTCAAATGCTTCTAAGCATGGAGAGGCTTTTGGCTGTTAAAGCACTGCAGGTTGTCTGCTTTTTATGTTTGTGCTTTTAAACCTATGTATTTACATAGAGTTTTGAAGTTATTTTATGTCTTTCACTCAGCTCACAGGGTTGTAGATGTTTCTTTTTCTTGGTGAAAAAAGCACAGCTTGGAAGTGTTGCAATATTTTCTATCTGAACTGAATAATTCTCAAAAGAGGGCAACAATCTGACAGCTGGAGCTAATTTGGGTGGGGATGGAATATTTTTTTCTTCAAATGCAATAAGGTCTTTGCCACAGGTTGAAGCATTCATTTGAATTTGAATGACTCTTCCCTCTGATCACCGTTCTGCAGAGCTCCTCTTTAGGAGTCCTGTTTTGTGGACGTGTCTGAGGTGGCAGATATACTCACTCAGCCTGGGCAGAGCTTTGCTGCCTACAGAATAACATTTTGTATGCAGGGTGTCCCATCAGTCTTAAATGTATGGAGAGAATCCTTGAACTTTTCCTTAGAGTTCAACCAGTTTGTTGGCAGAAAGAATATGATGTCTTTAGGTAAAACAAAGCCTCCCACTCTCCATTGCCTGAGTGAAAGAGGTGGGGAAGCAGGCAGCTGCATATGTTCCTGTGAGAATGCTGCTTCCTAGTGCAGTAGGGGAGCAGCTCTTGTCTCCATAGCTTCTTGCAGAGACAGGAACAGAAAGCTGTGAATGATGAAGTGGATCTAGCAGGGTCATGTCCTGCATTTGCTGCCTCCAGCAAAGGTTTGTGTGCAAAGGAGACCAGTGCATGCTGGCTGGCTGCTTGCTTGGTTCTTCAGGTGAATCACAGCCCTGGCTCCCAAGCAGCCCAGGTCTTGGCTAAGGACTTGGTGATGGTGTGGACTGCTGTGTCATGTCTGTAAACCCTTGGTGCAGTAAACTTTAAAAAATATCTTCCAGCTTTGTAATAAACCTGAGACCAAGTGACTCAAAGGACATCGCTTTACATCTGAATCCCCGAATGAAAAATAAAGTTTTTGTAAGAAACTCCTACCTTCATGACAGCTGGGGAGAAGAAGAAAAGGAAGTTGCTAATTTCCCTTTCAGTCCGGGGATGTACTTTGAGGTAAGATTAACTGAAACATTACATCAAACTGGAAAATCTGCCAAACAGATTAGCATTGGTGCTTAAATGTCCTATTACTAATACAGATTTAAATAAAACTGCTATTCCTGCATCTCGTGTCTTGAAAATACTTAGGATTAAATGGGACTGTAGAGAGCAGAGATTTGTCTTTATTTAATAACAGTTTTCTTCTTAAGTAGTTACAAAAATTCAACCTGTGCTCAGAGGAAATTTCAATTAAATTGAGTTGGACCTGATGATTCTTAGGGTCCTTTACTTAAGTTATTCTATGATTCTATGAATTTATTGATGCTCCATTTTTGTTTTTGAATGTTGCTTTTGCATGAAACATTCTCTGTAACAGAAACAGGTCTTGCCCAAGTCTAGGCTAGGTCATCAGATTGTTTTTCACATCTTCCCTGAGCTTAAATCTTAACTGTTTCTCTTCTTGCTTTCCAGCTGATTATTTTCTGTGATGCCTACCAGTTCAAAGTTGCTATTAATGGTGTTCACACTCTGGAGTACAAACATCGTTTTAAACAACTTGAAAAGATCAACATAGTGGAAGTCACGGGAGATGTTCATTTGTTAGAAGTGAGGAGCTGGTAGTTCTTTTCAGTGAGTACTAAAAGAATTTAACCTCTTCCAATGACAGTGCCTCCTTGTCAAGTACAAACAGGTGCTGACTTGTGCTGAGCCTGCCTTTAATCTATCTAGGCTTTTACATTTGCCTCTCTGAGTTAGGCAAGTACCAGAAATGCTAACTGCAAGATTAAATCCTTCTCTAGTTTACAATTTCCTGGCAAGCTAAGTAAGTGTTTGCTCAGATAAATCTCCTGTATTACTGAACCTAGCAATATGAAAATGCTGCATCATACTATGTGTAACAATTGCACTCTGTGTGTTTAAGTTAAACTGCCATTTGGCATTCCTCAATACCATACATTCGATATTGTCAAGTAGAAATGAGACTGACATGAAACTGATCCAAAGATACAGTTACTCGTCTCAAAAGGGATGTTCATAATTTATTTAAGATAGAGCTATGGATGATAATTTTCTATGTCCTAATTTATGTTAGCACCTATAACCTTTATAGCGAGGCTGGATTAAGTGAACAGTTGACCTGTTAGTTCTGGCAAAAGGCAAGGAGTTAGATCTTTTTAGCGTGCTGCTGCAGTAGCACCTCTGATACCTATGGTTATGTCACCTCCTGCTCACAAGGGCCCAAGATTTCTAGCTTTTAGTTTTCCAAAGTGAAGCATGGGAAAGTGATTTAGCTGGTTTCAATTACATGAACTTTTGAAAGCTTGTTTGATGTGAAGTGGCTCCTGACTGGGTTAAGAATCCTTAGGGTCTGAAGTAGATGTTTGTGAGTTTCGTTTTTAAAATACATGTGAACCCAGGTAGTCCAGGTAGGGTTTCAGCTGAGAGGGCACTTGACTACTCAGCAGTGGACTAGACATTTTTCAGTCTTGTATTAAAATACTATATATGTGAAAGAAGCTGTTCCTATTCAGTTTTCCATACAAATGTCAGTCTTTTTATATTATTTTTAAAAATAAGTTACTACTGTTTATCAATACACACCTGAAAGATGTCCCTGTGTATCTTAAGACTGCTAAAACGGAAGCAATTTCAAGAATAAGATGTACACTAAAAGACTTTAAATGACCAGATTTAATGTATAAAAAATATCAATAAAACCTTACGTGAACTGTGCTTTTCTCCAAGTGTAGTTAAGGAACTATGATCCCTTTTTTGGTCTATTACCTTGTTTTGTTTTGCTTATTGTCTTGCCAGTTGGCAAAGTGACCCTGACTGGAGAGCCATTTCCCCATCACGGAATTAGTGATCCACAGACCAGTTGACCTGAGCAGGCAGTGGGGCTGGGCCATGGCCTTGCTGGGGTGGCCTTCAGGACTGTGCTGTGCTGTGCTGTGCTGTGCTGTGCTGTGCTGTGCTGTGCTGTGCTGTGCTGTGCTGTGCTGTGCTGTAGGTACCCCTTGGCTGCAGCACAAACTCATTGGAACAGAGGAGCTGGCAGGCAGCTCGTCATGGCAGTAATGCCACTTGTGTGTCCTTGCCTTTACCCAAGAGTTCAGCAGACATTCTCATGGGAATGTCCTTTTTGTTTGATAGCAGACACAATTAACAGTTCTAAGAAAATCCTGTAAGAGCTTGATGTGGTAATGATTCCACATATGGGATCTACAGGGCATGTTGCACCCTGGACAGAGGCTCGTTCCCAGCACCCAATGGGATTTAAGATGATCCTCTGCATAGTGTCAGTTCTTCCCAGTGGCATTTTAAACTCTATTTTACTGAGTCTGCCTTTCTTAGTACCAGTGGAATGAACCAGCACCTCGTGGTGCAAAACAAGTAGTAAGTTTTTGGGCAAATTCACTATCAGAGCAAGCAATTTATTCTTGAACTTCAGCTAATCAGCAGCAGTCTTTAAAGACTGGAAAACAGATTTAGTTCCTACATGAATCGTATTTTCTTGGAACTTATTTTTCAGTATCTTCAGTGAGAATAGTTTTTACTTCCCTATAGATGACAGGAAAAACCAGGTTCTCAGGATTGCAGTGCATTGGTCCAGTGAGTACCATGCTTGGAGCACGACAGCCCCTCCCCTGGGACAGTAACTGTAAACCCCAAGCACAGTGGAATTCAGCGAGTCTCACATGCTGTCACTCAGGATTTCTTTATAGCCTGCTCCAGTTTCTCACTGTTAAGAGCAGTTAAGGAAAAGTCAAAAGTACCCAGTCCATCCAGAAATGATAAATCCAGATTCTTAAAATATTTTATTAAAAAGTTAAAATCTTGTCTCTGATAAAAACAGTTATGACAGTTTGCCTGTAACACCTGAATGTGTAAAGCTAACACAATTCAGACAAAATTTGAAAACAACTTAGAAATAGCTTTGGAGTGGTTCTCCCAAAATGACTTCCAGTTGTTGAATTGTCTTCTGACACTGCTGTTCAACTTCTTCACATTCATCTAGAAAAAGAAATTAAGCAGGAATTAAGTAGAGCAGTGATTACAAGGCTACCCTAGGAAGGCTTCATCACTCATCAAGGCTAGAACCATCCTCAAACACCATATATGATATTATTATTCAGAAATATTTTGTCACTGAACCAGGCAAACTCTTTGTACTGTGACACTGATCTAAAATTTGCAAAGGGGGAGACATGTACAGGCTACAGCACTGCAGAAACTACCATAATTTAACTGAACTTCATGAGAGTGTTTGATATAATCCATTTCAATTTGCATTTTGCACAGTATAAGCTACCATATACCAATTAATAAGATTTATAGCATTTATAACAATGAGCCTGCCTGAATCTTTGAAGTAAGTCACCCTTCACTAAGGCCAGTTTAGAACATTACCTTCCATAAGCTCAGCTAAGAATGGAATAGATTCTGGTAGCAGGACCAGGTAGTTCTCCTTCAGTTTTTGTGCAACTTCTATCAAAGCAAGCAGGGCAGCAAACCGGACCTAAACCGAAACAATTATGTAAGGAAACAAACATTACAGTACAGTTCCCTGTTTTCCCCCACCCCTGCCTTCTTTCCATTTATTATAAGGTTAAAATTTTTCATTAGTGAAGGGAACTAGTTTTAAGCTAATTTAAATATTAAGATTTGGGTTAATATAATTGCAAATAAAAAACAGGTTGCAAGAAGCAGGTAATGTTGCTGCAAGTTATTTGATATAATGGACTTCAATGCCACTTCCACTGTATCAGGGCTTAGCTCAGCACTATGAAAAACCAAATACACTCCTTTAATGTCTATAACCTGTCAATAGAAGAGTCTTGACAAAAGTCTATATAATAAACAGGTCTGAAAGCTGGTAACTCTCTTCCAGGTACCCCTCTAAAGTGCCCCTGTCTTAATTCACAAATAATTATCTCTTACTCCAACAGATACTCAATCTTCAAAAAACGCAAACTGCACAGTATAAAAGGCATGTGGAATATTGGCTGCTTACAGTAAGAGCAGAAGAGCATGGTGCACCCATCTCCACAACTTGGGAATACTGTGGTACAGCACCAGTATTTTGTCTAGTATTTCAGCAGTGACTTGGTTAATTCACTTCTGATTTTGGGGACACTGTTCCCATTTTCTAGCATGACAAAGAAAACCAGTTCAAATTCTGATAGCTCCCAACCTTAGGAGAATTGTGCCTTGTCTTCAGCAGGATCTGGTAGTTCAGAGGTTTCCAAAGAGAATCATCTGCCATTGCCACTGAAAACTGAGCTATGCAGGGTATCAGGTGTGCTGTCACTCTTTCCTGGAACTTCTCATCTCCTCCAAGCACATTTTCTAGCTGTGGAAGTAAAACAGACCCAGGCTCAGATAAACTCAGCCAGAAACACTTCTAGCTTTGGCTTCCAGGTACTCAAGAATTAGAGTCAAAGGTCATCAGTGGGAATGCACTGGTCTGCAAGAGCTCAACAGCATGCATGAACCTTACAGAACAAAGATATTTAGAAAAGGATAAAAAATTAATCAGTAATCCAGAGTCTTAGGCAAAAAAAATCAATACTATCTGTAGCCCAAAGACAATGAACTAATCCCCCCCTTTTTGTTAAGGGGGGGGGGGACTGACACTTGATCTTTTCTTTTAACTATCAAAGGAAGAAAAAAAGTCAGCTATGAATTGTTTTTAGGGGTTTGTCAATACCTGATCGACCAGAGGCTGCATCAAGGTTTCTGCTCTTTCTTTACTCAGGAACTTCTGGGTGTCAAACAGGAAGAGCTTGTGCAGACAGTCCACAGTGAACTGCAACAGCAGACAGCTCTTTTCTGTGTTATTTTCAGAGTCAAAGAAAGCTTCATCTACACACCAGCCAAGGAGAAGAGTAAAAAAAGTCATCAACAGAATGAAAACACAAAACTTCCTCCTGTGGGACAGAAATATTGCTAGTCTGTGAATGTAGCTAAGGGATGGACTACATAGCAATTATGTCCTCATCACTCAGAACAATAAAGTGGATGTGATAGGGTATCTGGCTTTAAGCTACTGCCCCAGCAGGTCTGCTACTGATGGAAATAGAATAGCCACAGGCTACAGGAAAAGTGCTTGGCCATACCTGTGGATATGGAGAGTTTCTTCAGGTCACTACAACTGGGATGGGCAAGTAGCTTCCCTTAGAAAACAGTTAACACCTATTTTTGCCCAGAAAGCAGAGGACTCTGAATACACCAGATAGCATATAAGAGAAGTCAATGAATGAAAAAGAAAAAAGCAAAAAGAGAAAGACTTCCCTCTTTCTACACAATTTCATGCTCAGGGAACTCACTGGGACTGACACTGAAAATTTTCATGTGGTCTTAACCTTGAAAGCACAGTGCCCAAGGATGAAAAATGTCCTTTGGTTCCATCAGAGGAAGATTCCTCATTTACCAGAGAAAGAAAAAAGAGAGAAATGAATTACGTGTGCTGTGAAGTAAATCCTGTAAGACTAAAATTGCAGCAATTAAAATTAACTTCACAGCAATCACGACTAAGCTGCTCTGTAGCCAGTAATTGACAACTTACCAGTTTTAGAAATGTTGAGCTGGTTCAGTGTCTCAGCAAATGGCTTCACTAAATGACCAGCAAAGAGGGTGAAGAGACCCTTGAGCTTGTCTGCAATGCAGTCTGCTATTCGGTGGAATGTCAGCAGCCTGTCTTTTAGGGTAGACTCTGTTTTGGACCAGTCAAAGAGCTGAAAGTGAAAGGCAGATTAGCTGTTTCCTGTGTCTGTGCACTGGAAAACACAAACATGCTGATGCAGATGAATCACATTTAGACTTCTTACCTTGAAGAAGAGGGGCCTGAAAGAAGCCTCGGAAAGTTTCATAACCATACTGATTAGACAGTCAATAATGGAAGCCTCTATCTTACCAACTTCCTCCAAATCATCCTAGAAAAATCAGAAAACATAATTCTGTGTTTGAAATGGAAGAATTTGGGCTTTCAAAGCACATTTTAATTTTGTCTACTTCAGACTAAAAACGATCATGTTTTTTACCGTAAGAACAATTTGGAACAGAGTATTTCATACCCAGCATTTCAGAGCACATATACAATCCATAACAGCACATATACAATCTACTAATCTTTTTTTAATCAAGTGATAGAATTAGCATGTAGAGAGGTGCAGCTGCTGCATCCTCCCAATAAAGCTACCTCGGCATGCTCTGTTCGGAAGTCCAGGACTTTCATGAAAAATGCTGTCAGTTCAGGCTGATGGGAGATCAGGTGCTCCTTCTCCATACCAGCAATGTGCTCCTTCAAAATGTTCATGAGGGGACCCAGGCAGTTCTGCCAAAACATAAGCAAAGCAATGCAAAGCAAAGGCAGCTGTGATACTGACAGTAACTGAGAAACGTAACTCGGGAATTGGATTTATGCACTTCATGCATTTACTCATTAAAATACGGTCAATAAAATAAATAAGCTTTTTTCCTGTACTTTTGGGAGCTTAAGTTAGTAGGATTCCTGAAAAGCATTTTGTCTAGCCTCTGCCATACTGGAGAATTCTGACTCACTCATGTTCCTAGCACATAAATTAAGTCCTTTATGAATGGGATGATCTCCCAAGCATTCATCATCTAACACACAAAGGACATTAAACTGCTGGATCTCTCCCAGATCCACCTTTCCTGAATCACCACAGCAGTACAAAAAACCCCAGAGATTATAATATAAAGACTATAGTAGGTTTGGCTGGGATGGAGTTAATTTTCTTCAGAGTAACTCACATGGTGCTGTGTATTAGATCTGTGACCAAAACAACTCTGATTACACAGTGGTGTTTTAGCTATGGCTGAACAGTGCTTGTAAGACTTTCTTTGTTCCTCATTCTGCAGCCACACTGAACAGGCTGGTGATGCCCAAGGCACTGGGAGGGGACACAGCTGAACCAAATTTTGCACTGCTTGTTTCTTTTTCTTCTTCTCCTTCTTTATCTCAGTGCTAAAGGATGAACAAAGCCCTTACCTTGCGGGCATGCAGCACCTCACTGTAACACTTGGTAACTGCAGGCAGGAGTATTCGGGGAGCCAGCCTTGTGGCTAGGATGGTTTTTAGTGATGCCACACGCACGCTTATCTGGGAAGAAGGACCGAACTCGGCCACAATCTTTTCCAAGCGGACAACCTGTGAGGAATTCCAAAAAGAGTTAGGCCTACTTAGCAACTGAAGAACTTACTTTACAGTAGCTGTCTGCTGCAAATGTCAGACAGGAATTTTGCTGTTTGCACCACTTGAAGCACCTTACATTAAGCTGTCTGTACAAAGCTTCACTCTCCTCAGAAGACAAACACTGAAAAAATGCCCATGTCAACAGCAGAGGGTCAGAATGACTAATAAAAGTGTTGGATACACATTTGAGGAGACTGTGGATATTACAGAATGATCTTTCAGGATTCATACCCCTTTTCAAAGAGGCAAAATACAACCTATATGAGGGAGGAGGAGATGCTCTTAGGTTTTGTATCTGAGTTACCTGCACAAGTGAGTACAAGAGTGATATGTTACAAACTTTCACATAGTTGGCACACACTCCGACTTCAGATTCAGAGAAAAAAGTAGTCTCTACAGCTTCTCCTGGGATCTGGGCACGTCCTGTCCCCCCTTTACACACCTGGAGGAGTCACATAGCTCACCTGCAGCAAGCACTCCAAAAGGTAAGGACTAAGGAAGTGTGGTAGTGTTTCTGCAACCTTTAGCAAAGCAGTGACAGCACTCAGCAGGTAAATCTCATTGGAGACCAGCTCCTTCTTACTTTTTAAAGTCTTCAAGAGTGCTGGCATCAGCCTGTGAATAACCAAACATAAACAGAGAAAGGTGAAATAAGTGACCATTTGGAGGTAGGTTTCCAATCAAATGAATCCACCTGTTAAGCCTGCAGGGACAATTTTCACATGAGTTTTTACATGCATATTTGAGAAAACTCAGTATTCTGGGCTCACTGCCGTATTTTCTTCTCAAGCTAATGAAGGATATTAGATTTAGAATCACAGAATGGTTTGGTCAGAAGAAATCTCCAAAGATCATCTAGATCAACACCTTTCACTCTATCAGGTTACTCAAAGCCCTGTCTTTAGTTTAAAGATTTAAAAACAATAAGAGGCTTATACTTGTAAAGAGATAGAATAGTTCTACAAGCAACAAGTTAGATGCTTGGATTCTTGAATAGGGAGAATAAAATAATGTAGCGTGAAGCGTTTTCAAATGTACACGTTCTCATGTTTTTAAATGCAATCTGTTCTACAGAAAGAACACAGACTATGGCCTGATTTTTCTAAAGCCATAAAGGTTGCCTCTCTAGTGACAGCAGCAGATTCCATAAGGAACTCTACTGTGCATTATAGAAGTCTTGCAATTTTCCCCACTAGTTTCTCAGTTCTATGATGACAAAGCCTCTTCAAGCACTAGAAATACTTTTAATCTTGTCTACACAAAACACACAAAGGGGGCAGACTGCCTTTTGGCCTTCATCAGCATTTCTTCACTAATGCATTTTAGTATAACTAATTCCTGCTGCAGTTGGTTCTATTAAAAAAAACTCAACAGTACCTTGGAAGCTGAGGTATTGCTTGGGCTTTCAGGGTACAGGTGACCTCAGCTATACAGAGCAAAGCACTTCCCATCACATTTTTCTCCTCCTTCTCTGAAGAAATGAGATCAATGGCAGTTTTCAGAACAGGCACAAATGGTGCTGGATTTTCTGTGCCAAAACCTTTGCAGAGCAGCTTGAGGCTGAACAAAGCAGTCTGCCTGTTGATGGCTTGCTCCTCCTCTTCCTCCTTTCTTCTACACTTGACAATGGCAATGAGCTCAGGAACCAGCTCTAAGAGCTGCAGGATCTGAGAGGACAAGAGAACACCCACATCAGACATAGAAACTCGGGGCCTGCAAGGGCAACTCAGGGCAGGGAGCCTACGTCTCACTGCTCAGGAGTCCTTGCCAGGCTTGGCACTGGTACTGGGCATCTTCACACTGGGTCAAGCACTTGCACATCAGTCTCCCTCTGGGTACTTTTGCTAAAGGAACTGGGTTTAACCCCTGTGCCTCACCTGGCTCTTCTGCCACTTGGTGCGCTGCTGCACCTTGTTGTTCAGAAGGTCCATGGCCTTGCGTCTCACTGACGGCAGCTGATTCATCATCAGTCCCCCAATTACAGGGATGAAGGTTTCTGTTGGCAGTAAGGCATTGACCTACAAAACAGTAACATAAATCCTTTTGCATGCACTGTGACATGGCAGCCTCCTGATATGACTCTCTTCAACTTCCCTTATGGGTTTCAGGATCAGAGGAGAGAGGACAAGCCAGCAATGCTGTATCTGAGGCAAGCAAAAAATAAAAGCAGGTTCCAGCAAGTCTGTGTTCACTGGCTGCTAACCAGCCATTATCCACTAGCTCTGAGATTTCCTCAGCAAGTCCTTTTGTCTGCTCTGGTGAGCTATCCCTCTTTACCCTAAATAATTCTACCAATGCCCTCTGCATGTACATCATGAAAATTGGAATATGCTTTACAGGTGAAAAAAAAATTCCAAGTTGTAAAAAGATGTATGTTCTGACTTAACAAGATGGCCACTCAAATTCCACAAATATACTTCTAATCAGAAAAAATAGTAAGATGAAAAGTGTAAGGATTTAACTTCATGCAGAAACACACAACAGCATTACTTAAGTAATTTTTTGAGTTAACAGTGAGAAATGCTGCCAAGAGCCATTCTTCTTGACCAGACATAGTGAAATGACTCCTTACAACCAGAAGAATACTAAACTAAAGGACACAAGCATTGCTGGTGTTTGTTCTGCTTGTTCTAAGAAGCTGTTAGCTGTAGTTACTGAAATTGTTACCTGAGTTTAAACATTGATGCACCAGGCTGCAAGCCATCCAATAAAATACAGTACATGAAATGCAACAAGAAATCCTACGAAGTTTATAATCATATTAACAAGTGAAAGCAGCAATGTCCCAGTTCTAACATGGGGGCTAGTGAAACATACTTTATCCAGCATATCATAGCACTTGCTAAGCAGAACCCTCCAAAATTTGGCCGTTGGCTTGTCCATGTTTCCTTCCACTGAAGATGCCACAGTGTTTATATAGTGAAGAACTTCTTCTAACAGCCTAGACAGAAAGGAAGTAACTTTTAGTAAGCAACAGGGAGACTAAAGAAGTCAATTTTTCTTACTAGAAAGCATAAAATTTCACAAGACAACAAAAACACAAGGAAATGAAACAGAAAAATTAAAAAATGAGCATTCATGGAACACAGCATTTAAAATAAATTTCACACCATTTTTCTCTTGGAACAAACATACAAGCTAGGCCTCTGCAAAAGAACCCCTCAATTTTTTATCACTGGCTTTCACAGCACAATGGCTACAACTGTTATCTTTTGATTACTGGTAGTTACACCAATACAGAGGCACCTGTGAACAATGATTGATTCTTTTTTTTCCTACTAATT
This sequence comes from Monarcha castaneiventris obscurior, assembly GCA_026261815.1. Lineage (NCBI taxonomy): Eukaryota > Metazoa > Chordata > Aves > Passeriformes > Monarchidae > Monarcha > Monarcha castaneiventris. Next base: position 7,842,311 of record JAMPIT010000472.1, read on the forward strand.
AAGCAATATCAATAAAAATCAATAAAAATGTGGATTTCTTTTAGTGGTTCAGACATGAACAGCATGACAGTTATGGCCAAGCACGTAAATAACCTCTATCACAAATACAGAAAAAGAGTGGATATCAGGTAGAGCAATCTTTCAGAAATAAAAAGCTCTACGTTCTATTAAAAGAAAAAACCAAACCAAACCAAACCCAAACACAAGTAACTTGCACATAATAAATACTGCTTGTTGCAGAGGCATTAAAAAAGAATCATTAAAGATATACTAATGGCACTACACTTAAAGGTATTCCTGGGTTGCAGTAAAAGCTAAAAAGAGGAGTAGGGCAGATTTAAAGCATACCTCTGTTCCAACTCCTGCAGCTCTTCTGTTTCTTCATATTCAACTATCTGGTTTAAAAAGCAAGAATGAAAATATGAAACTTACCTCCCCTCATTAAACTAAAATGCCAGAATACACAAATTTGTTTGTTTTGAATCAAACGTCCACTAACATGGTAATTATGAGTCCCTACATTTGTACTTAAGCCATCATTCTAGAAGGAAATCTGAGAACCTTGGGCAATGCAGTCATATTAGCAAATACATTTCATGCTGGTGGATGATTCAGCTGAAAAACTGGGACTACCAGCTACAGTCAGAGCCTGAAGTTTGTAAGATTTTGTCTTTTCAGTCTACAGCATAAATCCCACACTGAACTTGGAGTTACACAGGCTGTGAGTGAAATCCCAAGCTCCATGAAGCCAGTGGGAATACACTGGGAACAGAATTTCACTTGGTTACCTATCCATCAGTCATGTAAGTGGAGTCTGTCTGGAAAAGCATTATTAAAAAATAAATAACATTACTGAGAGGTTTCAAAACTGTGTCAATACAAAACTGTGTTTCTAAACTGCTAAAACCACCACAAGGTGTCAGCAAGAAACACTGGACAGTGCCACCCCTTTGAATATAAAAGTCATGGTAAAAAGTAAATTATACCTCATTTATTACAGTACGGCACAATCACTTACTGTGATCAGTTTAGAAGCAATCTGCCATTATTACCTTTTTCACAAAACTCTGAGAGGACAGAAGTTGTGACATGAAGGAGACTGACAAGAATTTGAAATGCCGGAGTTGTTTGTCGGAATGAGACTCCACATTGAAGAGCTGCCCATCCTGATTTTTTGGCTTTGTCTTACATGTTCTTGACTTTTTCGTCCCAGGATCATCTGTTGAAGATGTTGACAAGAAAAATTTGCATCCAAGAGAAAAAGTTACTTCACTTCTGATTACAGAAACAAAATTACAGTTGCTCAAAGCCCCATCCAGCCTGGCCTTGAACCCTGCCAGGAATGGAGCATCCACCACCTCTCTGGGACACCTGTTCCAGTGCTTCACCACTCTCACAGTTTCGTTTCTTCCTTACATCTAGTCTGAATCTACCCTCTTTTAGTCTAAAACCATTACCCCTTGTCTCTTATAATAGGAAGGTTTACATGCATTTGCTGGCTCAGTTTTGTGGTTACCTTCTTTGTTCTCTGGCAGCTCTGTCAGGTACTGGATTATTTTCATCACGCTCTGGAACTGTGAACGTACATTAAATTCGCAGCAGATGGAAATCCAAAATTCAGTGTCTGCTTCCAGAACAGCATCCTGTTAATGGTTCAGAAAAAAAAAGAAATATTTCAAGGATTAAGAAAGAATATTTATAATAATAATAATAATAATACTCAAAAACTCCTCAGTGAGCTTGTGAAAATGCCATGCTGAGCTGGACACTGCCAGGATTAACACCAGTGGTAAAAGCAGCAAGCTCTTGGAGAGAACACAGCTCCAGAGGGTGTAAAGAGGGCTTAAACTGCTGCAGCAAAGAGTATCTTCTCACTGAAGTCCCTTTAATAATTCTTTCAGTTTTTCCCATAAACTATGCTTCCACCTAAACTCAGGGCCTGCCTACACAAAAACATAACAGTGTTTTCATCTTGGTCTGTAGGGAAAGACCAGTATCATGTTTCACAAACACAGCTGAAGAAAAAAACCCCACTTCATTAATACTGAAGCACTACATAATTAGATTATCAGCTCTTCAGATCCAGGATTGCTGTCCAATATGATCTGATTTATTGTTCAGGCTCCAGGACCTAACACTACTGAATGTGCAGTACAAGTCATAGCCAACATCACCATCAGGTTGTGCTGTAGCACAAACCCAGAGCTCACTGCCTTTTCCAGCATAATCTGGGGTTTATTGAGAACTTCCTTAAAGGCAAGACCACAAACAGAAGAGGGACATCAGGCTCTCAAGGAAAAAGCTGACCCCCTCAGCCTGCTAACCTTGTCTGTGCTTGATGTCGCCGTCACAGTTTTGGTCACGTACTGCTCAAAGAGCAGCACCAGGAGAACCCAGAGGAATTTGTCTCCTCCCACCGTGGTGATCAGCTGGGACAGGATGGGCAGGCGCCGGTGCTCCGGCACGTGGGGCAGGGCATCCACAAACACACGAATGATCTTGATCACCACCTCTTCCACACTTCCTGAGGACTCTGCCAAGTCACTGTCTTCAGCCTGTGCACAAACACAGGTACAGCAGATCAGACAGGTTACTGCAGATGGGTACAAGGTCTTTCTGGCAATCTCAAAAACCAGGAAGTACTATGTGCCAGGTAACAGCATTGCCACATGCATGATCTCAAGGGTAATGTAAGTGTTCTGAAGTTTTCAATCATACAGCTCCTTGTCAGTGTTAAAGGAAGATGTTTAAAATAAAAGAAAAAAAAAGAAAAAGAAAGGAAAAAGAAAAGCCAAGAAAAACTGCTACTTGGCATCAGCTGAAACAAACAGGACATTTTCAAGAGAAAGCAAAGACATATCCTTCAGAAAACTCTGCCTGAGTTAGGGACTTGGATTCAAGGGCCCAGGAAAAATAATATACATGGGCTACATGGTCTCAAGTAAATAACATTAGGTTCTTCCCACATAATAATCGTGCACCACAAATAATTTGTCACAGAAACTTGTGTGGGTTGCTATGAAAGGCTTTAAATAAAAAAAGAAATCAAGTTGTCTCTCTTTTTATGTAACAGAGAACTGCAAGAGGATGAAAAATGTGTACATGTGTAATTAAAAACAGTCTGGGAAATCCTCAGCCCATTACTGAAGAGAACACTTCTTCCCCCAATTAATTTTTACATGACACTTATACAGCATTTTTCATGCTTAAATCTAGTAATGATCAAGAATTAAGATTTCTTAGGTGCAACTGAAATCTGAATGAAGAAAATATTGCTTTGAAAAACAAGGATCTATTTTTGTTTTGGTTTATAGCCATTTATCTAAAAGGTCCAAACAAAAACAAGAAAAGCCCCACAAACACCAGCTGGAAGAATAAAAACATCTGTCAAATATTATACCTTTCTACTTCCTTCAGACCATGTCTACTATTCCTATGACCATGACATATTATAGGACTAATAACCAGCTCGTTACTTCCCATGGTTCCTCTACTGAACTTGTCTGCTATTTTTATGATGAAAAACTTGAACTTAAAGTATGTTTCAGGTCCTCTCCATGTATAGTTGTGATAATTTTGGCTAAACCATTTATAAAGTGCAGGAACTCAAAAGACTGCAAAGAAGCAGCAGTCTGATGAACTCAGAGGCGTCTGAATTACATTATATTGCATATAATTTAATGTCTATCCAGAAATAATCCTAGAGTAGGTGACAACTTATTCTACCACCAATATTCTAAATACTTTACTTAATTAATGATCTTTCATTAAGTAGACAAATTTACCTGTATAAGAGCAGGAATAACCATCTGCACTGTCTTGTTAATTACTTGGAAAGTGTAGGTGTCATCCAGACGCAAGACATTTGCTCCCATGAATGTAAAAATGGGCATAATGTTGTGAAGAACTTTATCCTGGAAAGGAACAGATTAAATTAGTTCATGCTGCTGTGCATATTATACCTTAAGGCATTTCTCATTCCCACAAATGACACTAGATTCCTATTAAAAAGCCCAAAAAACTGAAAGAGAATCTTGAGTATCTTTCAAAATCTCCCTAAATGAATTTTGAATGTATACTGCCCCTTAATGCTACTTACTGTGTGATTGGTAGAGTTCTAAATATGATTTAGAAAGCAAGACACACATTTAAGCAAGTAATTAAAGAGTGGAAATTGAGAGTTCAGTGTGAAGAGACACCTTGTACCCTTCCACTCAGTGCCATGTGAATACAAGTAAAACCAGCTATGAGGAGACTTGCAGGAGCACAAGTGTGATTGTGCCACAGATTCCAGTGATTTTCCCACCCACCCTTTTTATATCTGTAGAACATCTGCAATATCCACAATCATACAGTGTAAACCAACCATGCTCAATTTAATTTTTGGCTTTTCAGGGGCCTAGACTGTAATCACAATAACCAATTTTAAGAAGGCTGGATTAGAGGTGTCACCTAGTTCAAAAGCTGATTTCCTAGATTTTCCCAGAACTTAGATCAATAAATTATGGGCCTATTTTTCCTTCAGTTTTAGTGAAGGGAAGAAGTGTTCAGATATTAAAAGTGAGATGAGATGGATACAAAATGTTTTAGTGAAGGGAAGAAGTGTTTCAGATATTAAAAGTGAGATGAGATGGATACAAAATGTTTCCTTGTATTCTGACCTTGAAAATCTTGTAAGAGCCAGTATTAATGTAAAATAAACACCCAGTTCTATAGCAGGTGATGGCAGTAAGATGGAGACAAAAAACCCCAAACAATAAAACCTCAAAATCCTCCAAAAATTTATCAAAAATGTTACAGTTTTGTCTTCTGGAAAAAATGCTACTTTCCAAACGTGTGGACAAAATATTGAGGCAAACAAAGACTCAAACTGAGTTTGATACACCTGGATACATTTTGCTGGCTTAGAGTTTCAGAGCAAAAGAACCTTACTTAGAACAGTGTACAGTCAAATTTCAACCCATACAAGAAAAGGCCTGTTTCTTGGTCAATTAAAATCAGAACAACCCAGTTTTATCATCAACTACAGCTACATTTTTCAGTGTTGTACAAGACAGAAACATGCAAGAATGCATGTGCTATCAGGCCAGGTGTTTTCCCTCTTTAGATAAAAAAGCAGGAGAAAGAAGAAACAAGGCATGAGAGCTGTGACCACAGTGGGAAGGTGAGGCAGGGCTGGTGTCAGAAAGCTGCTTCCATTTCTACAGCGCTCCACTGCAAGCCATAAATGGTTGGTGACCAAAGCAGCAAGACAAAGGTTTGTTTCCAACTAAAATGGAAAAGAAAGCTGTAAAAGAGCAGGGAACCTGTCCATTTTGCCTCTTGCTCCTTTCACGAAGTTTTTCCCCACACAACAGATCTATATGTTCTTTACTCTACCCAACATTTGGAAACCAAAGAGAAGAGCCGAAGCAGAAATTCCAGGTGTTACTTACAGGAAACATTCCAGCAACAGCACCAAGGAGCAGCAGAGCATGGTGGTGTGTCTGGGGCATTTTAGAAATCCTGATGCACTGAACTATCAGTTCCACGTTGAATTTTTCTTTGTCCAGGATATCTGCAGGTAAAAATATTCACTCATTAACACTTCAATGGTCAGCCATGTAGGAATAAACAGTACAATCAAGCACTAGTTTCAATTTGCAAAACGCCTAGTGGATCTACAAAAAATTATTAGGAAGGCAAACTTGTACACCCTTAATCTCTCTCACCTCAACAATACAGTGTAGACTGAGGAAGAAAAAAGATAGATGCAATTGTTTTTGTGCTGTCCTGGTAAGAGAATTACCAAGAAATGAGTCTGGTGATTTTTACCTGCTGGGACCTTGCTACCATCTGATGACAATTTCTGACAGATGTTCAGCAGGCAGCTGAGGATCAGCTGCTTTGTATATTCCATATTTTCTTCTTCTGATGCCATGGGTTCCAGACATCTATACATTCAGAAAAAAAAGAGATGGAAAAATAAGTGACCAAACTGCCTATTAAGATACAAATAAGAAACTGCAATTTTAATTCCACATAAATTCTAAACTGAAGCTTCCAAAAAGCCTTTGCCAAAAAAGTGTCTCTTCTTTTTTTTGTTTTCAAATTCATCAACTGGTCTAATAAAAGACATTTATCATAGCACTGTCAAAAATGTAAATATAACCTGAACTATAATCGTCAGTCTACGTACAAGTCATAAGGAAAGAAAGACTAACACCCAATCTACATGTAAACTTTCCTGAGTGCCTGGAGATAGGGCTGGCAGGAAAAGCAATAGTTTACTTAGGCTACACTGGACTAAGACTGTTCCACAAGGTGTTGGGAGGAATTTCAAAGCTTAGGGAATTGTAATAGCTCTGCTGAAGACATGAGTCATGCCAGTTATCCTAGTTTGAGGACAGGTGTCATCCTTGTTGGCAATCCCAAGCCCTCTGCCTGATAAAGTTTTCACACAGAAGCTATGCATCAGATAAAAATCTTACTGTTTCAAAGGGAAAAAAATCATAACTTCCCATTCTCCTCCTCTGATTTGCCTAAAAGAAGTTCAGATGAAAAAGGCAAGCTGAGCTACAAGACATGGCAACAAAGCAGAGACACAGCAGCCCATATCTCCATGCTTCAGTGTCTGCAGCAGAAGAGGAGGCTCCAGGGCTCTGCTGTGGGGGCACCTTTACCTGCTCAGAAGGTTGAAAAGTGCCGGTACCAACGCCTGTGGGCGCCGAAGCTTCTTCTTGTGCTGCAGTAACTCCAGAATTAGCATCACCCTCTGCCAGCTGAAGTGGCTTGTTTCTGGTGCCAATTCTGCATCTTGAGGCTTTCTAAAAGGACAAGACAAACCATCAGGGATTTGCAAAGGAACTGCTACAGTGCTTCAGGAAACACACACATCCCCCCAAGTAAAAAAAGACCATTTTTCTTTCACACAGTAATGTATATCCTTTACTGCTGCTCCCTGGAGAGGTGGCAATGTATGGGCTTTTGATTGAAGCAGCAACACATTTTAAACAAACAAACAAAAAAATTCAGACCAAATTTGAAAAAACAAGTGTTTCTTGGAAACACTTCTGGAAGTGGGGGGGAAAAAAAAAATCTGTTACCAGGTAACTGTTCAAATGATGATCTGCTTGCCATCCAGGAAACTTGCTTCTCTGGAACTACTAGTGGTTAACACACTGACTATGCAGGCAATGGGGGTGTGTGTGAGTCTGTGTTTGTAAACTGTGCCAGGTACAGTTTACAGATGGATCAATCTAATAGGTGATGATTATTCAAAATGGTCAAGTGAAGGAATATTAGAAAAGCTAGGTCAATATCCTGTTTCAATATGGCTGAAAGAATGTTTAAAGAGAGTAAGCACAGTGAACAAAACAGTTCCTTATAAGAATGGAGAGAAGAAACAGGACAAAGATCTAAAAATCAGTGGTTATATTACCATCTTAATGGAAACAAAATACTGTTTTTCAGTCAACTAACAGAAATTTATCTTGATGAACATCTGTAGGTTTCAGCCAAGCTTATGTAATTTGTCCATGCATCTATACTTAAAACTAAACTTTACTATTAACAAAAATGAATCTTGGTCAACTGCATCAAGCCAGATTCTATAAAATCAAATGTCGACATTAAAAATGCTGGATTTTTTTAAAAATTCTGACTGTACTTCCATCGGTTCTCAAATATCAACATGAGTTGGTTTTCTCATGCTAAAAGTAGCTTGGAGTTACTTTTACTGTGCAGAGGAAAAGAAGAAATAGTTGCTTGTGCTTTCAGTACAAACTATGCAATGTTTTAAGACAAGTGGTGTTTTCAAACTGCATGGATAATACTTGTGGATTTCTAGTTATTTTACCTCTGTTGCTGCATTTTCTGCCTTCTAGTTTGTTGAACAGTGGTCAGACTTTTGGTTTTCTCAGGAAGCTCCAGTTCTCTGACAATCTGCTCAGCACACACTGTAATCTGAAACAAAACAATAACAATGCAAGCACCAATGAACAATTTGTCATATCACATATCTGTGCCCTGCCTTTTTTTAAAAACACATCCCTTTCCTGTACATATGAGTACATAATCCACATATTCCTTTCATATCCCAGAAAATGAAAATCAGTGCAGCTGGAAGAAGTGACTTCTGGTGAATTCATTCACTTAGTGCTGTAAATGACAGACAGGTGGCTTTTAAAGAAACACCTTCTAAAAGCAGTCATTTAACAAACTTTTCATGCCATTAGTGCTATTCTATTATTTGACAAAAAGCTTCCCATTCCTTTCCTGCTATAAATGATAGAAACAATGAGTGTTACTGAATGCAGGCAACACAAAATCACACTGCAGTAGGTTTGAAGGTATTTCTATGTTCTGGAGGTTGCCACTTACCCCTTTGAACACACTGCTGATTGTCTGGGCACAAAGTGGGTTCTTACAGTTTAAGAGTAAGTCAAACAATACATTTAGTAGCTTCTGTTGCACCATCCCATCCGACACAGCTGCAAAGAATGGCTTAGTAATCTACAAAAGGGAAAAAAAAGGATGCAGAGAGGTTTACTTGAAGAGGGTAACAAAATCACAAAGTGTGGAATTAATATATGTTGGATTCTGCATGACACACCCCATCGATCTGCACATTAACTATGTATTTGTATATATCCAGGAATCTTAAAGATGTAAATCACACACATGTGAAATATCCAACAGACAAACTGATTCCTGAAAGTTTTCATACAACTTGACTGGTGTGGGGAACAAACTTGCCATTGACAGCCTTTGGGAAGTACACGCCAACACCTGGCTAATATAGGCCCGAATCTGTAGCCTCCTTCAAAGGAAACTATTTCTCACCTACTGTATTTTGTCGACAATTTTTCCCCAGAAGAGAAATATTAAGTAAAGCTCTTGCCTGACTGATAAAAACCTAAAACCTGTGTAACAGTAGTATCTGTAATGATACAGGAATCTACCTGTGTGCAAATACAGTATTTCCATTTTGTGCTCTTCAAAAGGCAAAAATTAAAGCAAGCAGCCATTTCTCCTTCTGGTAATTTTAAGAGTTCAAGTTTTGCAAGCTGTTTAGATATTTCAAAGGCACTGTGGGGACACTGAAAACTTGTACTACAAGAAAGACAGGCTGAAAGGTACGGACTCCTTCACACAGAAAGAGCCCTTCTAAATCCAATCCTAAGCACTGCTAGCTGCTTTAAGCATAAAAATAAATGAAAGGTCTCTCATAAACCCACACCTGCCCAAGTGCTGTGATTTGAAATGGTGGAATTTCTTCATATATTTTCTTGGCAGCATGCAGACTTTTGATAAACAAATCCAGACTCTGCTGATTCTTGCAGAGGAGAGGTGCTGAATATTCATTAAACTTTCCAAGGATTAGATGCAGGAGAATAACTTCATCTTTCAGCATTGCCTCAGGTTTGTTAAAGACCTTCTCTAGCAAACGGTCTAGTGCAGGCAAGAGGTGAGAGAGAACCATCTGCAAACAGAGAAAATGTGTAACAGAAGTTTTTATCCATTCCCAATTTAAGAACTTTCCAGTAGCACAGCTTCATTTTACTGCAGCATCCCCTCTCTTGTAACATGCTGCATACAGTATTTTAGGCAACAGCTGTTCAACTGGAAAAATACAAGACATAATGGGAGATTACCCCAAGTACTTGCTCATCTGCTCCTTAGCTATTCTCCTTTGCAGAGCAGTATTTCATATTTTCAAAGTACAGAAACAAGGTAATTTTCCCACCAATTTATGACTGCTGTTTTCCACAAAACCCAAATGTGAGGCAAAACCACTCACCCCCTCTAATCAGTTCACAACCTTTGCAAGAGACATACTACTAAACAGAGCGTAACAATTCTAATTTAATTCATTTTTTGATCTTCTAAGTCATATATTTTCCAGCACTTGGAGAATTCTGAATATGCTAGATAAGAATAGGTTAATATAAATATAAAATGAATTCACAGTACTACTTAAAACCTTGCAATTCTGTACCGAACTCTATGTTCACTGATACCTAACCAAGGTAATACATTTCTTCTGTAACAATCTCTTCTGAAACAGGTCTTTTTTAGTAATATCAAGGGAGTTTCCTTAAAACTTTCAATGCAAAATTCTGCAGCCATTACATTCCTGGAAGGAGCATGCAAATGTTTTGTTTCATTAAATCATACTTTGCAGTTTCACTGCATATTATTGGAGGTGTCAACTTCATACCTAATAATCTAATACACTATGGAATTATTTAACAGCATTAATACTAAATGAAATTTGATTTCAGCATTTCACTCAAGTGCATAAAACGACTCAAAAGGCAGCACTTACTTCACCATGGATTTCATGAAGAATTTTCATTAAGTTTCTTGCAATATATGATGGGAAAATAGGGCTCTGTACACAATCAAGTATGTTTTCCAAAGCTTCCAACAATTTTTTCTTCTGGGATTTCTGTTTTGGTTGTGTCTCAAGCTCCTCAAATAGAGTTTCCATAATCTAGTTCATTAACAAAGTGAAAATTAAATTTTTTCCCGCAATAAAAATGCCTTAAAACAACATTTATTTGATGCTTTCATAACAATGCAATCTAGATATAAGCAGAGTTCTTCATCTGGAAATAAACCACCGTTAATGCCTCTTAGGTTCTTAGCTCTCTGCATGTAATAAATCACTTGAATGTTCTTACAGTTCCTAAAAAAGTTATAAACCAGTTTACTATAGAATATAAAGACAATTAACTTTCCTGCTTAACTTGATTTCTTTTCTGTAAGTTAGAAGCTCACAGCAGCAGACAAAACTTGTATTAATGTACACCATAATAAAAATACCTGTGCTACGTATGTAGGGTCAGATACAATCTCTTCTGTCTTTTGCTCCAAGTGCTGAAGGACAGGATGAAATAGAGACTCCTTTATTCCTCTCAAGGAATGGAGGCAGTTGAGAGCAGCCCTTCGAACTTCACTCACAGGACTACCCAAGTTAATTATCAAAGATATCACCACTGCAAAAGGAATGAGGGAAGGAAGGAGGAAAAGAACAGATTAAAATGACTGGTGAAAATTTTACTGTAGCTATCCCTGAAGAGGCATCAACATTACTCTGGAATTAAGAAGTCATCTCTTTCCACTGTAAACCTCTAGGGTACACAAAACCAATGTGAGTCTCACAGATCCATGACTCTGAACTTCATCACAGTCCTCATATTCATGTTTAAGCTCAGAGCTCATGCATTGCTACTGTCACACCCTCACACTGCACAGACAGTAATGTCCTATACCCAAGACTTCTTCAGCACAGCACTGTGCTCCTTTAACACTTATAAAATTAAAAAAAAAAAGTGGCTTCACTTACTTCAAGCTTGGACTGGTAACTGCAGCAGTGAATCAGCAAGAGAGCTGTGTCAGCCCAGTGCAGCTACACATAAATAACCACTGATACTCTTCATGGTATAAAATATAGTAAAATTGTACAAAATTAAAAAGTACTGTAATTGAGTTCTAAGATGAAAAATAGATAGACAGACAGACAAATAGATAGACAGATATTGTTCTACTTTACCTGGAGATGACGGTGATAAGAGTTGTTTCTTTTTCTGATTTGTTTGTGATTCAAGCAGTGCATAGCCAATATACAGAGCCTGTGTCTGCAGCATTGCACTGACTTCATAGTTCAGATGATTTGAAAGGTTGTAACTGTAAGTCCATAAAATGGAAAGGAATTTGAAGAGAACCTCTGAATCTTTCAGATGTACCTTAAATTTAACACAATGGGGAAAAAAAGAAAAAAGAGAAAAGCACTTGTTTTATTTGTTTGGCAAACTACTACTGAAAACATCTGATAAACCACCCCACCCACTTCAAAGAAGTACACTGAAAGAGAACTTGGTCTCAGAAAAACAGAGAAACAGTGTCTTTAGGGAAGAAAAAGTCATTGCGTAAATGCTGCACATATGTGCAAGTCCAGACATTACTTAAATGTGCATATGAAAAACCATGAGATGATATAATAAGGAAGCACAACATTTCTCCTAGAAGTTTTCCTTTCAGTTTCTGTATTTAAACACTAACAAATTTTACAAAACAACCCTTTGTCTTGCTACCAGATAGAACCAAAACTTTTAGTTCAAAATTTAGGCTCTCGATCTTGTCCTGCAAATCAGTGTTATGTTTTCACCTTTGCCTCAGCTGGTACATTTGTGTTTTGGGGTTTTTTTTTGTAACTTTAGTTTTCTATTATTACATGTAATTAGGGTTAAGTAACCCAGCTGAAGGTTACACTTCCATCTCCTCACAGTACTTGAATGCCACAAGCAGTATTGCATGACCTGTTGACCATTTTTCTCAGTTTTCTTTAAAATTAATGTAACTGTGTAAGAGTTGATGACTCATAATTCAGAGCAAAAAATGCAAAAATAATACCTTGAATAAGAGATTCATCAGTGCTCTGTACTGAAGAGCACTGCTTCCCTCACTAGCTCCACTGACAAGCAGGTCAAACAGCCCCAAAAGGAGGTGCAGGTAGTCTTGGCTATCTTGATTCAGAGATTCGGGATTCCACCAAGATTCCTCTAAAAAATACAGGTTACAATTAAAACACAGGGCGCACAGGAACACCCTCAGAAACCAGGATAAAACAGACAACTCTAGTTAAAAGAAGGCAATACATTTGGTTGATTTCATGTTCACAAGTAACAAAGGAGGTTAGGAAAGCAACATTTCCTTGATTCCAACAACTTCTGCAGGAAAAAAAATTTAACTTTCCTTCTAATGTAAGGGACAGGCAAAATCTTAACACCTACCTTTTGAAAAGGACAGGGGAGGTTTTAGGCCATTAATGAAGTTTCTCAGCAGGAACAGGACCATAGCTGACTCCTCCGCCTGAGCAGTCTCATCACTACTGAGCTTTTCTATATATGCATTTAACAAGTCCTTAGGCACCAAAGTTTCCTCTACTGCTTCAACAGACCAATTTAGGGGAGTCTCCTGTGAATGAAAATTGATTTTAATGTATTCTGTCACAACTCCTGCAACAGAAAACAGAAATTTAGCACTAAAATTCAGCAACATTTAATTTCCAACCTCCAAAAAGGTATCCTTATGGAGTGAATTACATTTCTGATTTTACATTGAAACTTGCATCTGCAGATTTAAAACCTATGCCAGCTCTTTCCACCATAATTACAGCGTACATAAATGAGGTATGAGAAGAGTAAAATATAAATCTCTCTATCTCTTCAAAAGCATTGGAAATTGCAGCATTTTTCGACATTCAGCTTAACACTTTCATCTAGCTCTGTTACAGAAAAATAATCCATATCTTTCAGATATTTGCATATACAAAAAATCATTAATGGATTAAACTCAGATCAGAATAAATAATTACCATGTGTCACTATATGTGTGTGCATGAGGGTATGTACATACAGCCCTGCTCACATGGGTTTCTTGCACACAGAAAAAACCTAGAGCTGTTTCTCAACAAAATAAGTCAAGAAAATTCCAATGGAAACACACATAAAATTAAGAAAAAAAGTTAGCAGAAAGATACAAAAGTGCTCTTTCTGAACGTTGTTCCTAGCCCTGTGATGGCTCCTCCTTGTGTCTCCATGTTACCCCACAACAAGTGCCAGTACATCTACTCATGGAATTGGACAATAAATCAAACCCCAGCAAATTAAGGAACAACCCTTTTAATATTGCTGCAAGGATTTGCCTGAGGCTGCAATTCATAGTTTCAGCTGTCGAACCATTTCCATGGCCCTCCTCTAGAACATATCTTAGTATTTCCTTCTTCAAGCCTTCTTCAACTACCTGTGCTAAACCACAACATTCTCCTACTGAATGAACCAGCAAACCTCGACTCAACGACTAAACCCCCCAGCATTCCTAAGCCTAACAATGACATCATACAACACCACAGGGCAACTAGCAGAAACACACCAAACTTTGTGCCAAGCCCACAGCACCAAAACAACAAATCAGTAGGTGAAATGCTAGCCTAAAGCTCCAGAGTTCCTAATTTGTTAATGTAGACTCACAGGAGTGGTAAAATGATAGAGTAATTCTTAATGGCACCATTGCAAAGTGTGTGTTTTTGCTCTGAGAAGAAATGAAGGTAAGATCTTTCAGTCCTTCTTAAAGTTTCTGAACCTGGCCTTCAATAAAAGCAATTAAAAAATTAAACTAAAAAAAAAAGTGGATGTATTGTTTTCCAATACCAAGAAAATGTCCTCTCCACACTGTTTACATCTTACCTCTGCAGGTTCACAAGTTCTGAGATTTTTAATTTTTTTATCCAAGAAGGAGAAGACTCTGATAGCCACCGGAAAATAATTTTCCTTCATCTGTGTATTGCAGCAGCACTGAACAAGCACTGAACCAATTATATGAGTAGCTACTTTCTGCCTCACACTGTCAGATTCTGTTTCAGCAACGAGTATCAGGTCATCAACCTTAGGAAAAGGAATGGAGGACAACAAAAATCAGTATGACAGTGGCACTTCACTCTGACTTTAAACTGAACATGTAAATGAAAAATGGTGTAATGCTGTTTACCTTCTACCATAGGTAACAAGTTACTGTCTGCTGTAATGGTACTCTTTGAAACCTTGCAATGCACAAACATCAATTTCTATGAACAACCCACAGGTATACTTGCTTATTCTCTAGAAAGCTTTTTTTTTGGGAAACTAAAAATTGCTTGAATTTAGATACACTAATCATTTGTCTAAATAGGTAGTAATTTCACTTCTTTTCCTTATGTTAGGAACGAAATCAGTTTTATCTGGATGGTATTGTAGTTTACTATTTAATATATATGTATAAAAATTGTATATAAATACATAATATAAATTGTATATAAACACTTACATACATATCTATATAGAAAAATTAATATATATATACACACACATATACATATGTTTGCCTAGCAGCTTCATGATTGCATACTAGTGCCTAGAGCAGCCATGAAAAGTTCTTCTATATCACATTTGTTCGAGTACAGTCACCACCTGAAAAGTAAAACTTCTTAAGGTCAGGGTACCATGGTACACGTACCATTTGCAATAGTAAGGAAGGGTCCCCTGAAGTCAAGTTTCCAGAAAGTAGAAGAATAATTTTCTCATTGGCCACTCCAATCAACTCTGCAGACTTGGTAGATTTAATTGCCTCTTCAAGAGCTACTCCAAGGGAAAAAAGAAAAGTCAGATAATCTAGGTAAAAAAAACACATATTAACACGCTGGTGGCTCAATAATATTTAGAATCAGTCAGAAACATACTAAACAACTTCTACCTCTTTTCATAGAGCTTTTTTTAAGAAATGCATTCACAGTTACAACATGATAGCCTGTTAGTGACAGCCAGTCTCCTTCAATATGTGTTTAGGTTCAATAAGGATGAGGTCCTAACTGGACACAATTTTTCTCCTATCAAATTTGTTACAAGAAATGCTTTACCTTCTGGCCAGCCTTTCAGTAAAGGGTGTAAGGAGCAGAGATCAGACTCTGACAGACAAACAGCCATTTTCCAATCTGAAGACTTTGAATTTCCATTAGTGATTATCATAAAAGGTAACAACTGCATTAGTGCTTCATCTAGCAGTTCCTTCTTCTCTTTCAAAATCTCCTCTTTGACTAAAATTTTTACTGCTTGCTCCAAAACCTTGTACCTAAAAG
The DNA here is from genome assembly GCA_026261815.1 of Monarcha castaneiventris obscurior. Classification (NCBI taxonomy): domain Eukaryota; kingdom Metazoa; phylum Chordata; class Aves; order Passeriformes; family Monarchidae; genus Monarcha; species Monarcha castaneiventris. Next base: position 7,857,969 of record JAMPIT010000472.1, read on the forward strand.
AGCACAAATCATGTTGAAAATATATTATTCAAACACACCAGCAACATTTCTTCGATCTGTTCTCTATTCTCCATGCTGATTTTCTGTATTTAAATAGGACCAAGAACAAATAAGGAATTAATGGGAAATGGTATGCAAATAATTGAACATCTCTCCTGTAACTCAGCACAGAAATAGCGTAACAAAAAGCATTTGCAGAGAAACACAGCTTTTAGAGTATTTTTTTATAGTTACTTTTAAAAGAATTAATTTACACAGAAAGAATGTAGACTGAGAAAAAAGCACAAACATACCACTTTCCGTCCTTTGAAAGATCAGCTTTCTGGAAAATGTTCAAAAGACTTGATACTATTACTTCTGGATTGACTTGTTTCCTGAAAGTCTGAACCATAATCAAGAAAAATGAATGAAAATACAATAATATACAAAACAATTTACTACATCATAATGGAAAATGCATCTGCTATACCAAGTGGAAACAGAGATCAAACATCATTAACTGCATTCCTGCTGACGTTCATGTAGTGAAAATACTACCAGGTAAAAAGAAGTAAAAAAAAAAAGGCTGCCCAGTATGCCCTGTTGATATGCTGAAGTACAGAGAATTATTGATTGTGGAAATGTTTGGCAAAATTGTAAATGATATGCAAACCACTTTACAATTAAATAAGAATTGCTTTTACTTTACCTTCCATCCGGATCCCAAAAATATAAGGCACATTAACAAAAGATACTAAAGTTTAAAGGAGCACTCACGTGCTTCTATTCCTGTTTATTAGTGATCGAGAATGAATGAACACACAAGACCAATTCCACTACTGCCAATAATATTCTCCACTACTACTAGCAGAAGCCATAAAGACAGACTGTTACTCTAGCTGGAAACAATCAGTGCAATGCATACCAGAGTCCTATCCAGTAAACCTGAGCTGGAGCTCAGGACTTTGCCACTATCAACTGACCAAATGACTTGCACATGGAAAAACTCAACCAAGCACCTCTCACTAGAGCAATGCCTTGTGACTGCACCACTTTCCATCCAAAAGACAGATAGTGTGGCTTGCCTTTTTATAGAAAAATGTACAGAATAAGCAGGAATAAGTATGCTTCACTAGCTACTGACAGAAAAAAAAAGAAAAGCAAAATTGATAAATTCAGTTTAATTGCCAACACTTTGGGAACGATCAGGTAGCAGAGATTTGGAAGGTAATTGTGAGATAGCAAACAACAGAAGCCTCCTAAATTTGTGCTGCTTTATCCTGGTAAAGGATAAAAGTCATACACTGATGACACAAGGACAAGAAGGACAACTACAGAGAATACATTCCAGACACACATTCAAGACTGGGTAAAATCTCACATGCCGAAAGACACACACTTACCTCCAAAGAACTGAGAGCAGACATCACAACATCTCTGTTGTCATCCTTGAGCCGACCAAAAATTGCTTCTTCTATGAAAGCCTGATCAAAGCCTTCCTGAAAAAATAAAGGAAAACAGAGTCAAAGGGGGAAAAAAAATCATTTGTAGGTAGAAAAGCTTAGAGGCTTTTAATGAAATATCTGAATCCTAGTGTAAGAGAAGTGGTAATATCATCTAAATGAAACCTCACAGGCAGACTAACTCTCAACAACTTTTCAACTTTCTTTCAAAATAAAGAAAACTAAAAATATTCATTAGCTTGGATTTTATCTTAGCATGCAAGCAGCTTAATAAACAAGAACTCTATCCACACTCCAGCATATGGGAAAATGGTGACAGAAGCTTGCTAAAAACACCAGGAAAAGCAGCAAGGATGACAAAGGCACAGTTTCACATACCACTCATCTTCAACTGGTAAGTCTGGCAAACAGCATTTTGAAGACATTCTATGTTAAGTCAGTTCTGTAAGTGAGAGATTCAGACACAAACCTTTGAAGTTTCAATAACATCTTTCAAATGCTGAAGAGCCAGGACCCGCACAGCGGGCTGAGGATGATTCAAACTCAGCAGAAGGGAGGTATCAGAGTCTTCCAGAAACTGAAATACAGATTTCACAGTGACCCCACTGCATGTTAAAAATACTTTAAATATACATAAGGATAATGGGAGACATTCTCATAGCAATTTTTTGTACCAGAAGAAAACCTGCATAAACCAGATCTAGAAAGTTAAACTACAGTACAATAATGTTGTATAACTGTTTTAAATTTGTCTTCTTCACTATTGCAGACAGTTTTTGGAAGATAGCTTGAAAAGTACAGTAAGCCACAGACACTTATGTCCTAGAAAAGCATTACACTTATCTAAGGATTCTGAGAAAGCTCTAGTGACAATGTCAGTGTGACAGAGCACAGACAGAAACTGTTAAAAAGGCATCCCTGCTAGTCCAATTGTGTGCACTTATCTCAGGAACCTTAAAAGCTGGAAGAGAGTCATATGCCTTTGCTCTGCATGCTTTGTTTTTCTGTTAATCCACTTGTTACTCAGACACAGAATCTGCGCCTTTGTTAAATCACTACAAAAATACAGGAAGTGCTTCTTTATGTAGTTTGTCATATTTTCCTAAGTGCTTTCAGTCTTTCAATCATTGCAAACAACAGCCATAATACTAACCATCTCTTATAATAAATTCCTTGGCCAGATCTGTTGCAGTAATGGTTATTCTGTGTTAGGCTGAGTTTCAATTGCTCTTCAGAAATGGCACAGGAAGAACTCTGTGGTCACTCTATTCTTCCATGTTACCGACTGTAAACATTCATAAAATCAGTGCAAGAAAAAGGACCAAACCATCTTCTCTCAACAGTGATAAAAGTTGTTTGTCAGCTTTCCCAAAACAGACACCTTTGACACTGACAACATCTTTAAGTAAGATGAGGCCTTGCTGGGCACCACTGTGCTGCCACTATTGACCACTATGGTGTATGCAGTGGCCATGTTTCTAAGGAAAAAAAAATATTGGTAGCAATTGGAGCTGGTGAAAATGTATAAACTTAAACCATGGAAAAAAGCTACATCATGAATCCTTATGATAAGCAAGAACTTAAAAGATCTGACAGCTTTTCTTTTACCACAGTTTTGACCAAGCTCCTCCCCGAAATATTTAATCAAGTTGGGTTCTTTTTTTTTTTTTTGATTTGGGGTTTTTTTTTCTTTTTTGTGGGAATGGTAGACATTTTATTTATAAGAAGGAATAGAGAGCAGAACTCTCAAAAATCAGCCTTCTGACAGTATAACCATATAAGAGCTAGGACCACAATCCTACCTACCTTGTACTTGCCACAGCTTAATGAAAGTGAAATAAATTGATGAAAAAGATTTTGGTCAGCCTCATCTGTGCAATCTTCCAGGTGCTTCTCCAACACAGAGTCTAAGGCTTTAGGATACCTGCCAAAAGACAAAACCACCAATATTTTCTGCAGAGGATTATAGAAGAACATGTATTTACATGAGAAATGCAGGGAAAACCAAGGAAACTTAATGCACGTGCATTCATCCAAACCAGGTATTTTAAGTGGCTTTGTAAAAGCAATCCAACATTTTGTCTTAACACAGATGAATGATATGCAGACCACTAGGACACACAACTAGCAGAGAAGGTCATGCTACAAAGTAAAGAGCTGTACAAAGCCAGTAGGTCTGTGTCCATGTATAACAAAATATGTAAGGACAGAACAGTAAAACAAAACTCTACAGACTGTGGGTCTGTCATAGAGAAATGGAACTTACTTTCTCTCAAGAAGTCTGATAAGAGGAAGGATCTTTTGATTGAGTGCAGCCATTTTGGTGGGATTAGATTCAATCTCTGTACCATGGGAGATAAACTCTTCAAGGAACTTGCTAAAATTACAAACAAAAGGAAAAGCCACCATGTTTTGCATCATACTGTTTTCATTATTGTAAAGCACAGTGCTTAACAGATTGGGATTAATATACATTATTTACTGCAAGTACAGATTTGCTCCTGGCCTGAAGTTTCACTCTGTCCCACAACTACTCCCACAAATGCTAAAAGAATGGGTTACTGAATGTTTAAATTTCAAAATCCACATGCGGACTTAACTTATGAACTCAGAAAAACATGGTCATATATTCCTAATGCCATTGTCAGGAATTATTTTTTATTAACCAGAAGTGACCGCAGCACCGCGTAAGAAAAAGAACTGGATCAACTCACGAAGCCAACAGGCAATCTAAATCCTTTTCCAGGGGTATACTCTCAAGAATAGCTTGAAGATGCTTGATGTAAATGTCATTTTCTGTCTCCTCAGATTCTTCTTGCTCCTCTAAGGACAATCATGAAAGATGAACAATAGTTAGAGAACAGCCCCTTCGTACTGATTAAAGCAAACAGCTTGTACAGGCATCATCCTCTGGTGAACCAAGCACACAACTTGAAGAGCACAGTGCTCATTGATTACCAGCACTACCTCTCTGTGATCCATTAGCAATGCTTTACACCAATGTCATTAAAATGCCAAAGCCCAGACTGCTGGCAATAAATTCAAGCACGTTTTGGAATGTTCCAGACCTGCTGCTAAAAGCTGTGCCAGCAACTTTCCTACAGCATTCCTTGGTGTGAATCTGGACCGTTTTAACAAAAGAGCTTTCCCAGTCATGATTCAGCAGCTACAAGGCCACAGTGCAAACAGACTCACTAGTGCAGACACAGGCTGCTACTGCAGGCCAGTCAGCCTCGCTGCCCCAGACTGTTCCCAGGCACATTTAATTCACTGGGTAAACACAGCTGTCCCCCAATTAAACCACATATGGAGTACATGCAATCTGCCCAAGAACGATTTCACAGTGCCTCTAAGAGTCAAAAAAGAAAAACGTCAGCTGGAAAAACAAAAAGCAAACACACAAAGGCTCAATCAGGTCTTCACAGGTATTGGCGCAGTTTCAATGGAAGAAGCCATTACACAGCTGTGGCATTTACCACAGTTATCTGTCCTTAAGGCTAACCCAGGTTTTAAGAAGAACCTGTGCTAACTTACCTGTATCACTTTTCACAATGGTGTGAACAAGGTGAGGCAACAGGTAGCGGAGAAGAGGAGAGACATCATAACCTGCTGACAGGCCTTGCAAAAGCATTACCAGTTCTGGGGCTTTGCACAAATAATTAAATGGCCTGCAGAATGGAAAGGGGGAAAAAAGAGAAGTATGTATGCTCATCTGGGTTACAAACACTTTCAAAACCATGCAGACTTCATGAGGATTCAATTTTCAGCATCAGGTAACAGCCCCACTGTAAGCAAACACTGAAAAAATTCAAGGGGCTCCACTTCCTTAATGCCAGAGGTTTATTGGCACATTTAACATCCAAGAAGAAAACAGAGTACTGCCAGTCATGTTGAACACAGCTCCTGCAATGGCACAGTGAACTTACCTGCATTTTTTGCAAAGTTAGTAGTACAAGAAAAGTATGAATGGCAGGAAGAGATATTCTCACACTGCAAGAAGCATATCTATCCCCCGGCGGCAGCAAAAGGGATGGGAAGTAATCGTGCAATGACAGATCCTCTGAGTAGAAGCCATTTCCCTTTCTGCTCACACAAAGCTTCATCTTGTCTCCTTTTACACCCACCTGGCTGGATGCTGCATGCATCAAGCATGCCTCTCCTTAGCTCCCTACACCTGTGCTTTTTAACCTATGACAGTGTTCAAGTATCTGGAAGGTAATTGCTCTATATATCACTCGTAAGATTTTTCCTTTTGGAATACCCCTCTCTGCCAGCAAGCAAATTCCCTGTAGCATGTGGGACTATGTTCAAATGCATGTTAACAGCACAAGCCAACTGTTCCAGGGCAGGGCAGACGGATGGGAATGCATCTACCACATGTTCCTCCAGGAGAACACCTCACCTGAAGTGAGACCAAAGAAGTGGTGGTATAGAAGCACTTATGCTTCAGGCATTAAACTACACAAACTCAAAGCCCTTCCACTGAAGGGGCAGAACTTTTTCGCACTTTCCAGAAAACCTCTTACTTGACAGGGGTCAGTTTTACCCACTGACACCAATCCCTTACGAAGAGAAGTGGCAGGAGAAGGACCAAGAGATGACCAACTCGCACCACTGAGACTCCTTTGCTATAGTGAGCATATAAATTTTCAAAGTAAGCCAAAGGAACTTCCCAGCCCTTTGAAACGTCAACTACAAAAACGTCTGACAGGGAAGTATCCCATTAGTGATCAGGATACAAATATTTCAAATTATCAAAGTGCAGTTTGGAATTTTAGAAAGTGGGAAAATTTAATTCATGTACACGTACTTTTTCCCAAGTTTATCTCCTTTCTGAGTTTGTAGAAGTAGGTTCAAGCAAGCCAGCCCATCCCTGATTAATGAGGGCACTTTAAATAACGTCTTGCTTATCTGGACCATCAAGGAATGCACCAAGGAAGTCTCCACTGTCACTTTTACTGTCATCTGGCAGATTATCATGTATGTTGCAGCTCTGTAATCCTGTACAGAGGATTTCAAGCCCTAGAAGAGGAGATAAAGGTGAATTTTTAACACAGAATAACATGAAAAAGTACATGAACATAAAAATAATTTTTATTCTGACATCCATGGAATCACACTATGTTCTTTTCCATGTGTTAACGTTTAAGGTATCTATAAACTCAACTTTCAAGAAGAAAAAGCTGTCATGCAGGGTGCTCAGATAAGGAAGACACATTTATTAACTACTGCTCTGTTTGTCAACAAAGCAACAATCCTGGAGGAGAGAGGATATTAAAACAGGCTGTCTACCCTGACTCCACTTCCTCATGATTTAGCATGATAAATCTCATAGCAAAGACATTCTTCAAACTGTGTATCCATTTCTCACAGCTCCATTCCCCATGCAGAGTAGAAAACAGTTCTTAAAGTGCTCATCTGAGGTGTGAAGAAACATTATTTCCCATGGACCATCACCTGCCTGAGGTTTCAGATCAGGCTGAGCAGTGTAATATGTATCATACAGGATGTCTCTCTCAGATACCTGCAGATGCAGGCCTGCACAACACTGCACACTTCATCACACAGGAAGGAAACAGAGCTTCACCTACCTTTTGGATGTAAGGAAGCAGCAGAGAAACCACAGTGTCTGTTACCTTCTCTGCAGCTCCAAGAGCTGACACAATGGTGGAAGCATAAAACACGAGGAGAACTCTCAGTTGAGCTGAATTGCCGGGACATTCTGAAAAGACCTGGATCACAGAAGAAAGATCAGTTGTTCAGACATCAGGGCAAGTGAAATGCATATATGGCTTCCCTCAAATCACCAGAATCTTAGAACTCCAGCCTGTAAGCTCCACCAGCACCTGCTGGCACAACTTAAGTCATCATCTCTCACAGCAGCAACCCTCACCAGAGGTTACTGCTCCTCCTCACAGATACAGCAGAAGGAAATGGGTGCCAGTGTAATTAATCAGAACAAGGCAGCCAAAATAACTTGTGATCTTGGTGTACTGCTCAAGACTCAGAGCTGGACAGCCAAGAAGCTAACTGGTTTGTTTAACACCTCCTTCTACACCTATGAATAAAGTCTGTTATTGTGTGTGCTTTGCTTAGTTTGACAGCAGATGCATCCCAGTCCTCTAAATAACTGGAACTATCACACATCTTACCCTTCTGAGACTATAGAACTAGCCCTCTTTTTGACATCAGCTGAAAAAAACAAATAAATTTGCCCACCTTCTAACATTCTCAATTTTAAGTTCTCAATTATATTTGAAGACGTGTATTTAAAACACCCATGACAACCCCCAGAAGAGACATGGAAATTCAGAGCACAGTTACAAACTAATACCATGAATTCATGAAAGAAATTAAGACAACTAAGTACTCTGAGGCAACACAGTACATAATACAGTATTGCCAAATTTTTTTGTCATGGCTCATTGGTACTCAGCTGTTTCCTTCTAAGAACGTCTGACAGACCGTCATCTTCACAAATTATAATAAAAGAAATCTTCATATTGTTTACTGATAAATGATTCATTTTACTCTTTGATATGCAGTTCAAAATACTAAGAAATAGCACACTACTGTACAAACATGGGGAAGACAAAGTGACAACAAACAAACGTTCTAGAATAAATGAACAACCTTCACAGATTTTGCCACCAGCCTGCAGATGAAATCCATGAAATCCAGGTCTTTGTAGCAGTGTGTAATGACAGTACCTCTTGCCAGTGGGACTCCAGGTTTCTTTACACAGTGAAAAAAAGTAAAATTAGAACACTCAGAGTAAAGCAAAGCACAGAAATTAAAAATTACTATAATCTCTAAACTAATCCTCCTGATCAGTTAACACCATTTAAATTGAAATAACAATGGATATCCACACACTGCTCTACAATGTTTTGCATCCACATTAAGACAGATGATGAAGAGAAATTACATTTAACCTACATGCAAATAAACATAAATTTCAGTAACTGATGTATCTTCCCAGCAGTAGCAAATACTTACACCTTAAAAGCATGCTTTAACTTAGCCAAAACGAAGAGTAAAAAGTCAAAGCTTTTTAATATCAAATTCATCTCTAAAGAAAAGTAACAGAAACAACACGTGGGCATCCAGGCTCCATTCCTGTAATTAGATCTTTCAGTACAGTTCTACAACTAACCACATAAATTGGTGGACCATATTCATAAGCAGAGTAAGAGTCAAGATATTATTAAATAAAGTCCCTCAAGCTCCTCCCATTTTGCATCTGTTAAATACTTTACCCTTATTGGATCCATCCAATGCCACTTATGAGTTGGGCTTTTTATATCTAGAAGTTGAATAACTCTCACAAATAGATTAGTCTCATGATATGGCAGAACACAACCAATCAAACTGTCTTGATTGTAGAGATGAATGTGAAATCTAAGGAAAAGAACATAGATATGGAGTTAAAAAGTATCTGGAAGTCAAAAAGGAAAAAAGACCCTTAGGCAAGACCTGACACGGTTGTCATCCTGACTCAGATCTATGGTCCACCTACAGTCCAGAAACTCAAGGTGGCCTGTACGTGCTAGAAGAAAGAAACAGTGCCAGCCCTTCTTCTCCCTCACTATCAACCATTTTAGGTCCCTGTATGACTAAAAACTACCTTAATTTCTTCTGCATAGATTTCAATATTAAACCAGATGTTACAATAATCTAGTATGAATCTCGGTACAACAGATGTTTAAAAAACTGTGATTTAAAGGTTGTATCAAGAAAGTCACCCACTCTTTCATGGTAAGTACTACACTTTCTGGATTTGGATAGGTTAATTTATATAAATAAATACAACATCACAAAATACTTGGTTGCTTTTTTCTTTACACCTTCTAACAAAACCTTGAAGTAAGAATAGTTAGGGTTTATGGTTCACAGTTAATATTGAAAATGTGCTGTTTTACAAAGCCCACTTCTAAAAGCACAATACATAAGTGCCTCTCCATGTCTTCTGCAACTTTGGTGAAAGCTAGGCAAGGAAGTAATTGCTTTTATACAGAGTACTGTGGCAGGTTAAAATTTTCACAGAAATTTACCAAAAGACAAAAATCTAATTGGCAAAGAAGAGCACCTGGCCCCATAAATATTAAGCCCAAATGCACATTATGAACATTTTGACCTGTATTTTCAGACAGCTAAAGTAAAATTATTTGAAGTTTTTGTCATTGGAGAAAAAGAAATCTTGCATTTCTAGCGTTATCTATTGACATGTAGGATATTCAGTGGATTACCTGTGAATCAGCCATTCAAGGCACTTCTGGGCTGGCTTAAGCATAAAGTAAGGGGACAGATGAATGAGGAACAATGAAATATTCTTATTCAGCTGCTGATTTACTGCTTTAGTCTGAACACTGCGTTCAAGGCCTTTGGATGTGGAACTAAACAAACTGGACTGGAACTCTTCAAATGAAGGATCAATCCCCATCAGCTCTTCTAAGCCAGTGCATCCTGGGGAAAAAAATATAAATGGGAGGGGTGCTTAAAACACAACAGTTTTGTTCCTCAGTCCTACCTACCTACCTCCTCACTGGCATACTCAACTTTTTGCTATACTGGTATATGTCATCCTCACCAAGCAAACCAAAACAAACAGGAAAGACACCTAAGATCAAAACTTTTAAAATACTTGAAGTATTTCTCAACTGACAAAGAAAAACAACATTGGCAACTATCAGCAGAGTGCTCTTGCAGCAGTGAAGGCCAGCAGCATCCTGGGTTGTGCTGTCCCTGAGAGTATGGCCAGCAGGCTGGGGAGAGGGGGAACTACCCTTTCCATTTGTGAGCTGCAGCTGGAGCAGTGTGTGCAATTTTGAGATCATCAGTGGAAGAAAAACATTTCTATAAGGATGTGAGTTCAGCAGAGGAATGCTGAGATGGTCTGGGAACTGGAAAACAACATACAAGGAAAAGGAGGAACTGGGTTTGTTCACCCTGGAGAAGAGAGAGTCAAAAGGAAATCTTCCTGCTGTCTGCAACTACTTAGCAGGATACAGTGTGGGTTATCAAGAGGGAGCCAGACTCTTCTCACAGATGCATAGTGGAAGGACAGGAGGGCAACAGCTGCAAGCTGGAAGGTAGAAAATTCAAAGCCAATGTATAGGTTTTACTTTTTCTAACAGTGCAGTGCTCAAACACTGGATCAAAGGTCCAATATTGGATCAGGGACCACAAAAACTCCATCCTCAAACTCAGCCAAGCAGTTCTAGAAGAACTATTTAAGAAACTAAAAAAATACTCTGTGTTGCATCAAATATACATCTACAGTCCTGTTACTTAAAATCAGTACATTATATCAATCTGCCTATCAATAACAAAACAGCTTTCTTATTCAAGAGTCTCACATTCCTGGATAAAATTTTATATAAAAATGGAAGGGGATAAAGCATGAAGAATTTGAAGTGTGCCAACACCTCAGCTTCAGAGGCTACTGCCACTTCACATTATTTGTGACCATAATGTTACCCAAGAGCAGGGCATCAGCATGTTTTCATGAAACACAGAATTCAGGTCAGAAGGGACCTTGGGAGATTGCCAGTCCCAGGCTCTGCTCAAAGCAGGGTTAAAGGGATCCCCAAAATTGGACCAGGTTGCTCAGGGCATTATCCTGTCAGGGTTTTTTTTTTCCAGGCACAATCTCTCTGGACAATCTTGTTAATTACTTGACTGTCCTCACACTGAAATCTTTTCCTTCTATCCAGTTTGAACTCCTGTTCTTTCTCTATGCCCACTGTCTCCTGTCCTCCATTCCTGTGGACAGCCTGGTGCATCTTTGGGAACCTCCTCAGAGGTAGTGGCAGGCTCCTATGAGACCCATCCAAAGTCTTCTCTTCTCCAGACTGAATGAGACCAGAGACATTCCTCCCACCAGCCTTCCCTTATAGGGCAAATTCTCTAGTCCTGGAGCATCTTGGGGATCCCTGACTCTTCTCCAGCATCTTACCCTTACATAACCAGAAACGTGCTCCTAGAGGTACTGCTCCATGGTTTTTCCAAGGCCTAGAGTGATGCTGATTAGCCTGCAGCTTTTTGAATTATTCTTTTGGCCTTTTTTGAATACGGGCTTGCCTTTCCTTTTTATCTTTCTCCGGCTGGTTTCTTCTTTCTTTTCTGGAGAGATTTTTTTTTAAAACCAGTGGCATCTAAGCAGCCAAACTCACCGATGGCAAAAAAAGTGTCCCTGTCAATGGTCGCGGCTTCCTTGCAGGTGAAGAGCAGCGATGCCACCTCGCTGCGGTCCAGGAGGCTGGGGTCGTTCTGGGGAAGCGCCAGCCGCTTCAGCTGCTCCGCCAGGGACGTCATGGCTCCGAGCTTTGGGGAAAGGAGCCTCCGGAGAAAACTGGGGGAAGAAAAGCACAGCAGGCCCGCGGATGAAGCAGCCGCACGCAGAGCAGCCGCCTCTCCCGGCCCCTTCCCGGCCCCGCTGCCGCTCGGGCCGCGCACGTGTGGCCGGGCCGGGCCCAGCGGGGAGGAAGAGGGACAGCGCCCGGCGGTGCCGCGTGTCCCGGTCCCTGTCCCGGTTCCCGGTTCCCGGTCCCCGGCACAGACCTGGCTCCCGCCGCTCCCCGCCGGGCCCCACGTGGGCTGCGCGCGCCGCTCACCCGGAAGCGCCTGCTCCAGAGGCTCGGGAAGTTCCCGCCCCGCCGGAGAGAGCCCGGCCCGGCCCTGCCCCTGCCCCTGCCCCTGCCCCTGCCCCTGCCCCTGCCCCTGCCCCTGCCCTCCCCCGGCCCTCCCCCGGTCCTCGGCTCTGCCCTCGGCCCTGCCCCGGCCCTGCCCCTGCCCTGCCCCGGCCCTATCCCGGCCCCGGCCTCGGCCTCCGCCCCGGGGAGCGGGAAAGGAGCTGGAGGTGCTGGCGGAGAGCCGCGCAACGTGAGGCAGCAGCGCGTCCAGGGACCAGGGCACCCTGGCCTGTGTTAGAATGGTGTGGCCAGAAGGACCAGGGAAGGGATCTCCAGGTCCTGTGTCCGGTTCTGTGCCCTTAGGTACAAGGAAGACATTGAGATGCTGGAGCGAATCTAGAGAAGGGCTGGTGAAGGGCCTGGAGCACAAGTCCTGAGAAGAGCAGCTGAGAGAGCTGGAGGTGTTTGGCCTGGAGAAGAGGAGGCTCAGGGGGACCTTCTCACTCTTTACAACTTGGAGATTGTAGCCAGGTGGGAGTTGGCCTCTTCCTCCAGGCAGCAAGGGACAGGACAAAAGGAAATGGCCTCAAGTTGTGCCAGTTTAGATAGGATATTAAGAAAAAATGCTTCACTGTAAGAGTGGTCAGGCATTGGAACGAGCTGCCGAGGGAAGTAATGGAGTCACCATCCCTGGAGGTAGTTAGAAGACACATACTTTTAGACATGTGTCATTTAGGGACATGGTTTAGTGGTGGACCTGGCAGTGCTGGGTTAGTGGTTGGACACAGTAATCTTAGAAGTCTTTTCCAACCCAAATGATTCTGTGATTCAGCTAAGTATGTGCCACGTCCAGGAACGGCCATGCCGGCATGTGGCTGGTCTCCGTGAGGGAAACAGCTATTGTGGCCATTGTGGATGGTTTCATCCATCCAGGCAGATGCCTCCGAGGGCAGTGTCCCTGTGGAGGCATCATGCAGGTGTGGGGCAGGGGCCAGCCTGCCTGCACTGAGGCAGCAGCCAGCCCAGGCACCCGGCAGGCTGTGAAGGCAGCAGCACTGGAGAGATGGAGACACCTCAGCCAGGTGTCTGTGGTGAGGCTGCTGCTGGCTCTGTGCTGAGCTCAGCAAGGCAACAGCCCAGGCTGGGAGTGGGGATCCACCAAACATCTCTTCAGAGAAGAGATGGAACAACTAGAGTTGTTACACCTTACACCTTAGGATTTTTCCATATCTGGAATGAGTGATGTTAGGGAAAGTGCAGGACTCCCATGAGCAGAAGGTATTGAAAGCTGCAGTAATGTGTGTGGGCTAGGTCCCAGCTGCAGAACCACAGAATGATCTAGACTGAAGAGTCCTCTAAAAGCCATCTGGTCTAGCCCCAGAGCAGGGCCAGCCTAGAGCAATTTGCTCACAGTTTTGACTGGTTGTGTTTGGAATATCTCCAAGGGTGGAAATTCCATGGCTTTACTGAGCCTCTCATCTGAGATTTGGTTACCTTCAGATTAAAAAGAAATTTCTAATGTTAAAACCCATGATATCTCTGATCAGTTTGCATTCAAGGTTGCAGGGTTCCACACCTGGAAGAGGATGCACAAAGCCAGAAAGGGAACATGGCTTGTGACAAACCGGGAGAAGCCTGGCAAAAAAATCAGAAATAGAACATATTCCAGCTGATGTCAGCAGATGGACAAAATGGTACCAAAGATAATGATTCCAGCACCAGTTCTGTAAAACTATTTCCATATATTGTTGAGAAGCTTCATAGCTATGACAGAAGTAACAGATTTGTTTGTAGGGCTGCTGTATTTGGCAATCATTTAACATGCAGTAGAAATACAAAATGCTGATAGAAGTTTGGGATTGCAGATAATTATTTAAATGCTTAATTTTATCCATTGGGAGTGTCCACTGATTTCAACATTTTGTTATTTCTCTCTGATTTATTTTGCTTGTGTTAGGTTAAACCATTGTAGGAGTGGGAGCAGAGGGAAGAAATGCAGCTGCATGTCCGACTCTGTGCCTGATGATATTTACCAGTGACTTGTTAGAGAGTGTGTGTTAACTCTGTGTCACGTTCCCTCTGACACAGTATGATCTGGATGTAATGACAGCAGTTGCTGAGCTGGTAAGAGTGGCTGTCCCTGCAGTTATAAGATAACATAATAGTAAAACCTTTCTAGGATATGCAAAGGAGATGGTCACTTTCTTAGAGTGTATGATGTTCCTTAATATTTTAAGCAAAAGTAGGTGTTAACAGATCCATGTGTTTAATGTGGGTATGTGGCTGCTAACTGAGCTGTAAACCAATCTGTGTTTCAGAGCAGGGGCTTAAACATCTTGTTCACCCAAAGTAATCTCATTGTCAAGAAATATATATTGTGTTTTGCTGTTGGTTTTAGGAGGCATGCTGAAGATTTGTAGTTTGGGAGGCTGTGCAGTTTAATCTGCTACTCTGAGCTAATCCACGTCCTTTGTTCTTAATTCGTGTACATATCTGCTCCCTATGAGAAGATTATCATTTATAAGAATACACCTGTGATCTCTGAATTTATAGAGTTACTGTGGTTATCAGGAAGAGCAGTGCTTTATTGTGTTCTTTAGGCTGCATTAATCTATTTTTCTCTATTTTCAGTTCTTTCTGTACCCTGTGACAATGCAGCTGTCGCTGTTCACCAGTGGGCATTGTGAAATGATGAGGCAGTACCTTTCTGCAGGGTGCATGGTGATAAGGCCTCGAGGCTGTTATTCCCTTGGCTAAGCTTTTGCTAGAAGCAAAGAGATGGGAGCAGTTTTGTCATATAGTAAAGCACATATCTCAAATGAGGGAGGTAAGATTTGTTTTCCCTGTCTGCTCTTTCTCACATAAGGGCTTGATCTTTTTATGCTTGCATCAGTGAAACTCAGAAGTAATTCTGATGAGGTCAGTGAAGCTCTATGGGTGCACAGCTGATGTAACTGGAGGCAGGCACAATCAAGCATAATTCATGGAATCACAGAATGGTTTGAGTTGGAAGGTACCTTATAGATCATTTAGTTCCAAGCTCCCCACCATGGGCAGGGACACCTTTCACTAGGCCAGGTTACTCAGAGCCTCATCCACCCTCACCTTGAACACTGTGAAGGCTGAGGCATCCACCTCATCTGGGGAACCTGTTCCAGTGCCTCACCACCCTCACATTAAAGATTTCTTCCTAACATCCATTCTTGCAGTTTGAAGCCATTCCCATGTTCTATCGCTACAGTTCTTGACAAAGAGTCCCTCTCCGCATTCCCTGTATCCTCCTTCAGATACTGGAAGGTTGCTGCTAGATCTTCACACAACCTTCTCCAGGCTGAACAGCCTGTGTTCATAGGAGAGGTGCTTCCATCCTGTTATCAACTTCACGGCCTCCTCTGGACTTGCTCCAAGAGTTCAATGTCCTTCTTATATTGGGAACACCAGAGCTGGATGCTACACTCCAGGCAGGGTCTCACAGATGCAGATAGAGGGGCAGAATCCCCTTCCCTGCCCTGCTGGCCGTGCTGCTTTGGATTCAGCCCAGGACATGGTTGGCTGGCTGGGCTGTGAGCACACACTGCTGGGATGTGTTGAGTTTTTTGTACACCATCACCACTCAGTGGTGGTTGAAGTTACAGAGAATTGCACTTCTTACTGCTGAAGGGAGAATAATTCTTGAATTGAACTGAAGGGCTGGAAGAAATTTCCCTGCTAGGCAGTGCACCAGTACATCCTTGACTAATGTGGCTGGCGGTGTCATGTTTTCCTGGATTTCCTTGAAAATCTTTTGTAGCTTCCCCCAGCCATAAATTCTCATGTTTAGCTGCATTCCAGATCTAATAATGAATAGAAACCCTCAAGATGCAGTGGTGGAAAGCTGTTTTGGGGATTTCACTGTATTAAAGGCTTTCTGATATAGTAACAGAGACTAAAGGCTTTTGAATCAAAATTGCTGTAAAGGAAGCTTTTAAATATATATGCTACATAAGGAGAATTAAACCCAAAAGAAGCAAACTGGCTTCGGCTAGACACGTGCAGAGAGAGCATTGTCTTGAAAAGGGTAAGCAATAGTCATCTTTGTAAATCCATTTGTATCCATTTGAAGTAGGTCTAGTTTACCCTAGGAGCATCAGGGAGGGTAGGGAAGACAAATGGAGATGGTAAACAATGGGAAAAAAAAGCTGTCCTTTCAGTGCTGAGCTGCTTGATGGATTGTGACTTTTTTGTTTGTGTAAAAAGTCAACTAGAAAGTTGGATTATAGAGCCTGCATAACAGTTTCAATGAAAAGTAGGAAAATGTCTCTCATGATTGCTGTGAATGCATAGTGCTTTGTCATGCTTTGGTATTTCTTAGGCTAGGGAATACAATACTGTGTCTATAAATTAACTGTTTATTATTATGAAAAGGTACCTGTGCCAGACCATCTACTGAGAGAGTAGGTGTCATAGATCTACTGTGGGGTGGTTGTGAGTCACATTGTTTAATGCATTGGGGTGCAGCAATGTGGCCACTGGGGACTTGGATGTAATAAACAATAAGGAAAATGTTGTGTACTAGACATGTCTCATCGCTCATAGCAGGGCTGTAAACAGTAAAAGAGACAATAAACTGAAGGATGGGAAGGAGAAAGAAGTGATCAATGCTTAACACACTTTTCTTACGTCATGTACAGTCTTGCTATCACCTCCTTCAATTGCCTGTTAATGAAGCAATTGGCAGGTGTTGGAACAGCAGCAGATCTCACTCACCCATTCCTGACCTGCAGCTGTTCCAGCCTCTATTTGCTTGTCAGCCAGCCACTTTCTGGGTCTTTAAAAAAAAAAAAGTTAAGCTGAATTACAGCTCTTTCCCTGAAGAAGAAATAGTGCTGTTCCTATCTGGATGCACTAAATACAAATTTCGGCCTTTTTCCCAGGCTGGCCACTGAAGTCTGTGCTGCTTACATTTCTTCATTTGTCCCAGTCACTTCGAGTCCATGGGCCTTCTCTATGGCTGGTGAATACATGATTTGAACTACAACAAGCTCACAGCTTTATATGATAATCCCTGAAAACAGGTTTGATCCACATTCCGTAGCAGAGAGGAGAATATTTATTTGCCAGTTTTGCTGTTCAGTGATATATTTTGTTTACACACTTTCTAAAGTTTAATTATTTTGCATATTTTTTTGTGTAGGAATGAGTTATGTGTTCATGTACTGCCTAGCACAGTGGCACTGTAAACACTGCGAAAAACTGAACATTTTTTAATTGTGTATAAATATATACGTGCATACGTATATGAGAGATATTCATACTGTTATATTTTAAAAGTATTAAAGAGTCAGAAAGTGCATTTTCATGATACTGAGTCGCACACAGTATCTGCAGTCACAAAAATCCCCCAATCTTCTCTGCGTTTCAGTGCCATGTAGAAAAAATGTTTGGCTTTTGTATTTGCTTTCGTTGTGAATTGGAAACTGTTAATTCTCTTATGTTTTCTGGGGATTCTTGGGGGGAAAAAACCACCCTGTTATTAGAAGAAATAGTGTGTTAGATGTGAGTATGCATCTGAGTTTTACTAATAAGCCTACATCTCCAGATTTGCTGATTACTAGAAGCGTCATGTTTTCAGACTTAAAATAGTGGCCCTGCTGTCTCTCTGCCTTGCAGCCTTGCATAAAGTAGTCTTGACAACTGGAAATGTTCTAGATAACTGCTAACAGCTCTTACTGACAAGTGTATGTCAGTGGTTTCTCCACTGCGTTTCCTACCCTCTGACACTCTGCCTGCACTGTCCACACTGGGGACGTAAGGGAGTTCTCTGCAGAGAAACTGCTTGAGAGAGACTTAGAGACCCCATGACATCAGAGGCAATTCCTTGGATACACACAGACAAGGGTACTATTTCTATGCAAGGCTGGACAGGCACCTAGTGTAGGGCTAGGAAGGCAGCCTGGACTTGGACATGTAGTGAAGGGGAGTGTGGAGCACTAAGAATCAGGTGCTTCTGGCACTGATGCTGATGCATTTCTTTTAAATAAGCCTGGTGGCAAAACACTTCTTGCTGTGATACTTTCAAGTACTGCATGGGAGAGGTTACACTTCAGAACCTTTCTCACTTTACTCATGGTGTGATCCCTTTGGTTTGTATTACCTGCTGATTCTTGACAGTATAGTGATGCATGTGCCTTGTTTTAATTTGCAGAGGGGCAACAAAACACTTTGAACAATTTATGACTAATTCAATCAAAAAAATGTGTCTAGTCTGTGTCACTGTAACACATTTAATGACTCTTGTGTGTGAACTGCAACAGACAGATCTGAGATTCAAAACATGATGTTATTTCTTGAGCAGAAGCTGTAGGGGTTATGCAACTGCTGGGTTGCATTGGAAGCCTTTAGTGCTTTTCTTAACACTGTGTATGAATTGTCTTCCAATTCAGAACCTATTTATAATTGCTTAATTTATAATTTATTTATAATTCATTGTAGTGCAGTTATCTTAAAAAAACATCAAGATCACAATTTAATTCACAGTGGACTATGCCAGAGTTAAGTTTTCCAAGCTGTTTGGTGTGTATCAGAATGCAGACTAAATTTGCACAGTCACAAATGTTTTTTCCCAGAAATTGTGCTTTGTTCTGTGTACTGCATAAGCAGTGCTCAGCAGCATTATGATTTCTCTTCTTTATTTGGTGAATGTCTGTTGCACTCAGTTGAAGCATGTTCCCAAATACATAATTTATGGTTTTCCGCTCTGATCATCATGGTATTTCTACTTTTCTTCAAGTATTCAAAATTTATCTGGTATTTGATTTTCACACACTTCCTTGTACTTCACAATATGAGTATTATTCCTGGTCTATAGAAAGAGAACTGAGGCACGTGCTTCAAATTGTGTATACTTCCATTTCCCCATACAGTGGATAGTTTTAGGATAATGAACGCTGTTAGTATGGAGTTTGCCTTTTCTGTTAAGTGCTTTACAGAGTACAATTACATACTGCACTTTTCCCCACTGAGTAAGCCTGATGGTTTGAACCTTTAGGCCCAGCAGAATCCTATATTTTCCTGGTATTTCCATCATGCATTGTTTTAAACATCCTCTCCTGCAATTGGAAATGCAGTGACTCTCCCGACTCCCACCACTGGTACTTTCACAATAAAAAATCAGGCCCTACAAATTTAGGGCCTGAACGGCCTGATCCTCCATAGATCATCTCTGTGCCAAGGTTACCTATGAAAGTGGTACAAGAGGGATTACTGATCTGTGGGGAAAAAATGTCATGGTGTTCTAGAAGCACATTCATGACAAAATTATTTCCTTTAGAGAAATCTAAAATATGTTTGAGTCCATTAATTTGAACTGCAAAATGAGCTTTCTGCAGAATATTTTTATCAGGGAAGATGTGTTCAGATTGTATCTACTGAGAAGTTAATGTGGGAGTTTGTAGAAATATGTGTGGAGCCTTACAGGCCATAGTGGTAATTTCACCTTTGTTGCTGACTCCACCTCCAGTAACTGTTTATATGAACTGGAAAATTACCTAGAACAGCTTCTGGCTTGAAAAAATCCCCACACATGTTGAATTTGGTTCAGTTGTGAAATTCTGGAAGATTACAGCCATTCCAAATTTAACTATGGGACACAACAGAAATCTAGACTGCTCTTTAGCACAGGTCCACTGCATTTATCCTATAGACTAATTAGTTTCAAAGTGAAGAAACATTTAAATGCTCTCCTGTCCTCCTTTGCTTATGCTTAACTGAACTTAGGCAGGGAGAGAGGTGAGCTAGTTAAGAAACAAAGGACTTGTCCACATTCAGAGGGATTGAGAGTAGACAAGAGCCTTCACCATGAGTAGATTATTGCTGGTAGATCTCAAGACCAGCCAGTGTGATACTGGAAAGTGTGCAAAACTGATACTCATTTCTCCTGACATAAGATATCAGGAATAAGAAATTCCTGACATCTGAAGTTGGTGAGAGGGATCACAGCTGGGAGGAAACAATTGCCTTTAGAATTGGAATTGGAAAATTCAGGCTTTGCTGTTTTCACATCAGGCACAGCAGGAACATTGCTCATTTTCTCAATGCTGGTTCTTTATGCAGCTGAGTGTCAGAGTAAGACTTTGTTGGACAGCATGGAAAGACAACAGCTCTGGAAAAGGGAAATTTGTGCTATACATAAAGAACATGTTACCCCAGTTTGGCAGTAATTCAGGTTGTGCCTAACGCTGCTGTGTGCAGGGATGAATTTACTGCTTTTATTAATCTTTGTATCGCTCCTGTGGAATGAATAATAAGTAGATAGTTTTCACTTTTACAAACTGGCAATTTGTTCAATCATGTTGCCTTCTTGAGCGTGTAACTTGAATATCATTGATGTTAGTGATATTACACTTGTTTATCTGGAAAGAGAAATGAGGGCATTGAGACTACAACTTTGTCATTCTGTACAAATGCTGAGTTTAGAACACAGCAGTGTCTGATATCCTGTGCCCATAATCTCTACCTCATACCTCAGTGATTTAAAACCTGTGCCCCTCAGATAACTGTTGTCTGGAAACTCTGACTTAGTTGATGGTGTTTGTTTCTAGATAAATAGAGGCATATTGTCTTTGCATTCCTTGTCTCTCACACACACTCCTCTCTCATTGTGACCTAAACTATTGCTGAATGATGTGGTGCCATTTTAGACCTTAGTCTCAGGTAAATCTTTAAGGGTCACATGCTAGCCTGCAAAGGGATTTTTTTGACTGATTGTATTCACGAAGTACAAATTGTACCATCCGTTGCAGCTTTCACTTTGCCCTAGTCACGCAGTTTCTTCCTTGCTTAGTATCTGTGTGGTAAGGCTAAGCCCACATAAAATAGGAACACAGACAGGGTTCTGGGAACACACGATGTGTGAAGGTTTCTTCAAAAGGTTTGTAATAGGCCATGCTATAGCCCTAGTCCTGCCCCTTGCATTCTCGTCACTGAACCATTTTTAAAATCCTGGATGTGTCTCACCATTTTTTCCGCTCTTACGCCAGCCCTATTTGTAGTGTCCCCACCTGTTACTGTGTGTATTGCGTTGTGGCTGACTGCATGTAGCTCCACAACCTCAGTGTGCCAACAGACTGACCGCAGGGTGCTAGAGAAATTACAATATAGTTTTCCCAGTTTTTCCTTTGCCCACTTCTAATCTGTGCAAAGTATCTATCAAAGCTTCTGATATTACTTAGTCCGTGATCTTTCTTTGTGAGTTGCACCTACCCTGACAAGAACTGTTAAACCAAAAAGACATCCTCAAGAAGCTAGCTCAAGGGATAAGGGACTTCAGATATCGTGGTTCCTTATGAATACAAATGCATCAGTATGTGAAGTTTGAGGGCTCTTCTCATTCATGAAAGGTGTGGTCTTGTGCAGTGCTGTCTGGCAGTGCCATCGCTAGAGGGTTTGCCCAGCTATGTTACATCTTTCAGCACTCACGTTGCAGTCTGTGGTTGTTACTACGTATCACGGTACTGCCTAGTGACTTTGTGGCAGAGACCAGGTGTTGATTGATTCCTACTGCTACCTGCCCTGAACCCTCGCTGAGAACCAGGACCATCTGCTGAGCAGGATGCAGAGCGCTAAGCAGGACCCTAGAAACAGTAGGAACACTGCCTCCAGGATGTAAGGGACCCTAAATGCCTGAGCAAGCCTGACATCCTAGAATAATGCTAGGTGTATTTGGGTGCAGGCCACACACAGTCCGGAGAGGCGAACATGGAGGTGAAGGGTGTATGACAGGTAAAGCACACTGTAATCATAATTGTTGTGTAGATTCCTCAGGGCTTTTAGACAGACAAAGCCTCTGCTCCTGAGGATTCTTTTCTAGGTGGACATTAAGGACCAAAGGAAGCATTGCTGACACTGTTTCAGAGATGGCAGAGTGCAGCATGATAAGCTTGTTTCTCTCAGTGAGAGTAGTCTGATGAGCTAACACTCAGATTTTTGGGAAAATTTTATCTGAATTGACTTGCTCAAGGTCACATAAGGGCATCTTAAGCTGGCCTGATCACACCACGTCTCAGCCCCGTGATTTTCCTTCCGCACAAAGGGTTGGCAAAAGCCAGTGATGTCAGTGCAGTCAGCATTTTCTCCATACCCCCGAAGCCCAAGCTATGCTTTGGTAGTATTTGTTGGTCCCATAAATGTTTCTTGCTACACTTCATCCATGGCTGAATTCCAGGGACAGAGTAAGTCGCCTCTATATATAGCTGATGAAACACTTTGGGATCTTCTGACAATGACAGTTGTTACTATGAAGCCAGCAAGTGAATTTTTTCTGTTCTTTCTTAATTTTTATTTCCAAACTTGTCACTTGAAATAATATACTTTTAAAAAGTAATTGGCTACTGCATAGTTAATATCACTGTGTATAAGTAGCATGGAGATTTTTCAGAGTCAAAGTTTGTGCCTCTTGGTGCTAAATGTGGGGAGGGCTAAATATGCTCAATGCCCACACTGCTTTTGCTTAGCTCAGACAAAATCACAGTTTTGGTTCCCAGATGTATGGCTCTGTTCTCTGGTCTTATTCTGTTTTCTTTGTGTGTTAATTTCAGAAATATGAAGTGAGTTTAAAGTTTATTCATACTACCTTAATTCCTTGGTTTTCTTCTTTTAGTGAACTTACAATATAGTGTGTTTCTTACATTGAAGAAGGCAGGTTATATTTATTGTATTTCAGAAAGTCCAAACCCCAAAACACCTCTAATAAATTATGAACATATTTCATAACACACCTTACCTTTCTGCTTAGCTTTGTTAGGGAAGTTTATGCATAATTTTTAACAGAATCCAACATTTTGGCCCAATCTAAATTATCATTTTCTTAAATAATTCAGATTTTTGTTGGTTAAGCTTTAAACTAGTGGATATTTGCTACAAGCAAAAGTGTATTTTATGTACAGCGACAGTTATGACATGCTTTGAAAAGAAAAGGGCTTTTTGATCCCTCTTTTAAGATTCTATTAACAGTTTACACAAAAGAATAGTCACTTTGAATTTATTTTCTTTTACCTTTCATTGACTTCTTCCGTGAGAAAGCATCCTACTGTTCTTTTTCACAAAGAAACAGGCTGTGACTATGACAAGATGATTACTTAAAGACTCAATGACTGATTGAGTTCTCGTAAGGTTCTTTATCTTCTTGTGGCCTTTCTGAGACAGTTTTGGCAGATAGGAACTATTGTGTTCCTACACAGAAGGGTTACAGCTGAAAACTAATGGTGACCATTTCCATCTCAGTTGATTGTTTCACAGGCAATTATTTAAGTAGAGAAATCTGGCTCATTTCTTATTCTAGATGTCATTAACTCCAAATAGAAGAATGATCTGGTGAAACATTGTTTGCAGTGTTCAGCATTTTTAAAGTTTTAATGAAAGTTGTCAGTTTAGTCTATGATTTTGTGAGAGGGAAGCATAAGAAACGTTGAAGGATTGAAAGTCTGAGAAACAGTAAAAATGCAAAGGAGAGAGTTCTTGAAAGAATGATATGATGGCTTTTAACAAGTAAATGAATGTTAAATATAAACTATGTGAAAAACTTTCAATTTCATTAAGAAGAATTATGAAGATTGATGTCCTTTAGCTATAAAAACCCTTTGATTTTCAAGGAACTTCATGCAAAGCATACCAGGAGGCTTTTACTTGGGTGGTATTCACTTGTATGAACTCACAAACCACCTTCTCCTGCTAGGAAAGATCTGGCCTTTTTGGTACTCCTCATGCATGGGAAGTGATGCCTGGTTGCCACAGTGTTCTCCTGGATAGGCCCTCACTAGTGTGTATGTTAGCATCAACTACAGCTGCACACCTTTTGCTGAATAAAAAAAAAAAAGTAATTGATAATTCAGCTCTGCCATCTCCATTTCTGATCTCCCCCTGCTGCCTTACTTCTTCTAATCTGTTTGGCAGTCATGAGTATTCTTTTGTCTTGCCACATTGTAAACAACCTGTGTAATTTCTGCCTTAAATATACTTCCTGACTCTCAGGTATCTTGCCATGTCAACTTAAAATCCCCTATTCATATGGTTCATTGTGTTTCTCTTTCTCTATTTGAGGCTTTTGTCCTTTCTTTTCTGCTCAGGTTGCTAATTTCTGTTCTGGTTTTATTTTTTTTCTCCTAAGGCACACATAGTTCATGGCTGTTCGACTCTGGCAGCTTTATTTTGGGATTTTCTCTGATGTGGGAAGAAGCTTGGTGAAGCAAACTTATTCATACTGCTGTGCTGGGCAGAACTTTCCTATTCTCTTGTTGAGCTGAAAGAGGCAGCTCTCTTTCCACTTCAAGTCTGGCTCTCTTTCCACTACGGACCTCCATTCATATGCTTCTCATTACCATCCACACAGTTAGTTTATAAAATTAAATTAAAGTAGTAAACAAAATACCAGATACTCCTCCTAAAGCTCCATCTATAAATATCTCTGCTGCCTACTCATGCTGTCTGATTAAGAGGCAGTAAGCAGTTAGAGAACCTAAAGCAGGTCAGATTCCATCAAGATAGGCAGGATTTTTTTTTTAAAATGGGGCTATTCCATTTCGCTTCCTGTTTCATGGGTAAAAACCCCAGTGTTCTTCAAATGCACTCTGACGATGTTGAAGCCTCCTATTTTGGCATTTTCAGAATTAAAAAGAAATTTCATTCTGAAATATTTTTGATCCAAAATGGACTAATATAACTTAACCTAACTAATATAGCCAAAGTGGGTCTTGAAATACTTGATTTTTTTAATCTCTCAGACTAGCTGAGAGATACTATGGTTCTGGCTGTTGGTTCCTTGGAACAATGAAGACATTTTTCTTTTTTTTGCTTTATTATCAAGTGCTGTTTACCTGTATACCAAGTATACATGGAAAAATGAACAGTACCTTTGCAGCAGTGGCTAGCTGTGTTTTGAGAAAATTCAGTTATTTTATGAAAAAAAGTAATAACCTTCTTTCAGAATTCTAGAAAATTTGGGTAGAATGTCCTTTGGCTTCTAGAAATCTAGGCCTGGGTCTGATTCCAGTCCTAATCCACAGTGTGATTGGATATTCTTTGTCAAATAAATTCTTTGCCAAAGCATCTAAGTTTTTATGTCATGACACAAGTACCCTGGCCCACGTTAGAGGGTGAGGACCACCACATAAATTGTGGGTTGTAGCTAATACCTCCCTGTATGAAGCCATCAGTACCTGTGAGGTTCACTGTACTGCACAGTGGGGACTGGTGCAGAACCATTTTCATCCATGTAGATCCCCTGCCAAGGCAGTGCCAAGGAAAGGCACAAAGCTGGTTGCAGTGGCTCACCTCTAATGAGGGAGTGCATGGAAGGTCACAGGTTTCATCAGTGCAGGAGAGCTCTTTGCGTGGGGGACAGCTTTGGGTCACAGCACTGCAATTTATGTCTGTACTTCTGGGACTCCTCTGACTTCTTCCTGCTTTTCCTTAAGAAACTTCTCCTGTGCTTTATATAGCGAAAAAGAAGAAAAGGTTTTACTGACTTTGAAGGCTTGAATTATCATTTAAGTGATTGCAGTTAGACTTGTACTGCAAACCAAAGGTGATTACCAGGCTATAAAAATAAACCATGCAAATTACACCAGCATACATATAATGTGTACATACATGAATTATGTTGTTTTGTAGTTGCTATTTGATACTGTCTCAAAGTATCCTAAGAGAATGCCCATCTGTGTTTGAGCAAAAACGTCTAAGCATAGCATTTGCTTTGTTTCGTGGATGGAAGTGTAGCAACCTTGGGAATATTTGCACTGAGCAGGTGAAAAGCATGTGGTTCTGTCTGGCTGCTTAGATTTGGAATTTCATTTTTAGACCGTTTATCTCACAATATGCGCATCAGTCTTCAGAAGTTGCTTTTCTTGCATGAGTTGTTGCAATCCTCTTCTGAATTCCAATTTGCAACCTTAGTGCTGCATTTACGAAGTTTTTTTGAACTGAGGAATAGGTATTTTCTGTGCTTATGTGCATGTTCTTCTATATTGCTTGGAGTTACGGGGTAGAAGGTGACTTGGAAGAAAGCAGAGCTTTAGTTAGCAATATGAAGTGGAGGGCATATGCTGTCTAGGCATAAATTATTCTAGTTATTCATTCCCAATGGTTTAGAGACCTACTGAGCCTTTACTGAACATAGTTTTCCCTCACACCTGGTTTTGTAAGTTAGGGCTTCCAAAAGCGCAGCTTTGGTGAGCATTTTCTTTTTCTCAGTGAGGTTCGAATTGTGTGAACACTGCTAGAGAAGATGACCTTGGCTGATGAGAGGTGCGGGCATTAATGACAAGCTACATGAAGAACGTAGTAAACTTGCCAATTCCCAAAGCAACTGAAATGATACGGCATGGGAGATACCGGACATGCTTGCCGGGATGCTTGATCTCAGCGCTATCCTTTGAGATTTTGCTCTGTGGAAAGCACCGGCAAATGGTTCCTGTCACACGTTTGTAAAGTTACTGGGTCCCACAGAGCTTTGTATGTGCTTCTTGGTGCCTGCTTTTGGATATACTGAGCGTGTTTTCCGGACAAAAAGATACGTGTTGCCTTTTAGTTGTGCTCCCATGCTGTCTGGCTAACTGCAGACCTATTTCCACTGGAAAACGTTTCATCTCTTGGGTGTCCTTGCCTGCGCTGGCTCGTGTGATCCTTAATCTGAAAGCGCCAAGTGACTCAAGGCGGGACAGGGGCTTCAGTGTACTGAAAAGCAACGTGGAACTGCATTAGCAGATCGCAGGCGGGCTTTGGGCAGTGGGAACACTTGTCAGTAAGAGAGAAAAAAACCCCAGACAAAGGACAGGTGTGTATCAGGCTGGAAGAGCAGCCAGGCGGGCATCGCGGTCAGTCGCTTGGGGCCGGAGCGCGGGGGGAGTGACCGCCGCTCCCCGCTGCCCGCGGCGGGGCCGGGGCGGCCGGAGCCACGTGACGGCCGGCGGGGATAATAACCCACGGCACGGAGCGGCGCCGGGCTCCTCCGCAGGGTCAGCGCCGGCACCGGCACCCGCAGCACAGAGGGACAGGGCACAGGGCACACAGGCAAGGAAGGGCACCACAGGTCAGCACCTGCCTGGCGCTTTCAGCCTCTGCTCTCAAAGAGATTCGGCGCTATTCATTCCCTGTCACCTCGGAAAAAAGAAAAAAAAAAAAAAAAAAGAAAGAAAAAAGCCGCTGCTACCTACACCCCCTCAGCAAGTGAACTAAAGTTACATCGTAGTAGAAGCCGCAGCAGCTGAAGCTGATCCCCGGGTAGCATGAATAGCATGAATCAGATAGAAACAAACATGCAGTACACCTACAACTATGAAGAAGATGAGTACATGACCCAAGAAGAAGAATGGGACAGGGACCTGCTCCTGGACCCAGCATGGGAGAAACAGCAAAGGAAGGTCTGGAAATAATGTGTATCTGTCTGTGTGCTTCTGTGTGGAATGATGCCCTATCTTATTGCCATGCTGTGTCCGCAGTTGTCGGGGTTGTACAGCAAAGGGTTCTAATAAAATATATTTTACATTGTATAAACCGTGTATATAATGTATAGCAGCTTTGCCATATTTTGAGGATAAAGCATTCACTTTTTTGATTCTTAAGTGAAACCTATGTCAGATGAAAAGATTTAGGAGTCAGGAGTTTATTTTCATATTGCGCTGCAAATATTCTGTCAGTAGTTCTAGATTTATGTATAAGTATTTCAGTGACTTTTGACTTCAGTTCCTGGGTCTTTCTTTTGGAAAGCAGACTCTGAATTTATGTATGCACCTTATTAATTTTCAGAAAGAGTAAATTGCAATTATAAACCGGGATTAATGAGATGGTTCAAAATTGGTTGCAAAAAAGTTTGCAATATTTCTGAGAGCAGACTGAAAAGTCACTTCTGAAATTGTAATCTTGCAAGTCAGCTCTTTTTAGGATTTATTATTATCTCCATTCTGACTGAATGATCTGACAAGGAAAATATTGCCTAGAAATATTTCCAGGCTATATTTGGAAAGCTGTATGTCATGATTATGTTCCTATATGCCAGTGTACTGTCTGGGAAAAAAACCCAAAACAAACAAACAGGTCTGTAAACTCCTTGGGATACAGTTTTAGAAGAAATCCTTCTTGCCTTGTAGGTGTATCTTGCCTTGTAGGTGTAAGAAAACTCTTGTGGCACCAACTACTGTTCATGTTCTTTTTCTGAACACAGGCAGAAATTATGATCCCAGCAGCACTCATGTCAGTGCTTTGGTACTTTAGTAATATTTGCAATATCTAATTTCATAACATTAAGTTTTAAGTAGCATACGGAAAGGGAAGATGAAATAATGCAGAGGATTTATTGCTTCCTAATTTAAAAGGTGATGTTGAAGTCACAACTGACAGATCTGGGATTAAAAGGTTATCTGCTGGTTACAAGAGTGAAAAAAAGGGAGGGAGAGAGAGAGAGAGAGACAGTGCTCTGGACAATAAGGTTGAATATGCATTTTGCATTGGTGAACAACTTAAGTAGAAGGTGCAAATTTAAATCTTATGACAGAGTCTGTCTCACTGTTACAGCTTCTATAAAAGCTGTACTATAAAAGTATAATTATAAAAGTAAGAGCTGTTAGAATTTTTGGAGCCAGTGGGTTTGCTTTTCCATTAAAATTTGTAGAACCAATATTTTCCTCTCAGACTGATCTTATAGCCTCCCTCCTTCTGTGATTTTTAGCTGGTTTTGTTCCTTTTCTTACATTCATACCTATTCAGATCCTCACGTGTGAGGATAGGGGAAGAAGTTCTGTTCTAAGTTGAAGTGCGCTTTTCTTGATCTAGCAGCTGCTGCAACTCCTGACTGATAATTAAGTTGTACTCATCAACACTGGCATTTGTTTTCATTTGGCACTCTTCAGATGGTGAACTCTACTTTTATGTTTTATAGCGAAAATGAAATTACCTTAGTGCTGCAGTGCTTTAGTGATTTGAAACTGCTCAGCTGTAAGAGATTGTGTTACATCTAACTAGGACTCAATTGTCCAGTATTTCAGAGAAGGCTGTTTTCAGAATAAAATTGACAGGTTACTAGATAGTAATGCACTCTAATGCAGTTTTTCTTCAGTGCAGATAAATGTTAAAAAGTAAAGAGAATTTGGATTAGGTAGACATTCTTATGTTTACAGTAAGTCTCTTGACTTTTACAGGAAAGCAGGGAGCAATTATACTGCATTGAAAATTTTATGTTTCCATTCTTCTGAACAGGCAGTACTTCAGCAGAAAGTCAGATTTCCACACTGACAAATTAAAGCAGACTCTGCTTTGCTTCCAGAGAGCAGAGTGTGGTTTTGCTACTTTATGTTGCCAGTTCCCAGGGTTTAGTTTTAATATTAACATGATACCATATTCAAATAAAATTTATGAGAGGGGACCCTTATTCCTCATCTTGGAAAGAAGTCTGAATTTATTATTACATGAAAAATAAGTACTCGCATGATAAAGGACCTGATAAACGTTGTAGAATGTCAAGGCTTCTATCTTTTCCTAATTTGTGCTAAGACAGTTGCAGAAAGTGCTTCCTTATTCATTAGGAGAAGATTGCAAGTACATGGGCAGAGATCTTTGTTCTAACTGGTAATAGAATATTCAGAAGTGATCTTGGTGGAGCCCTGGCAGTTGGCAGCATATATTTTCTATTAGACAGTCTTGGAACAAACCAAAAATAAACGCCATTGTTTCTATTGTGGGCTGCCCTCTCCAGACTTGCCATTTCAGTGATATGCCTGGTATGAAATCTGTCAACAGATGCTGGTAACACATGATGACGTCCATAGGATTACAATGGAGGTGACGCCTAATTATAACCATGGTTCGTGGAGTATTATGGTCTGCTGTAATCCAGGCTCCTTGGTGGTTGCAGATGTCCAAAAATATATGAATAACACTATAGGAAGGAAAGCTGAGTGGTAGTTTAGCATTGTCTCTCTGAATGTGAACAACAGTTTAAATGACTTAATTGAGGTAACATTTAGCCTGTGTCAACTCAGGATATCGAGAAAATGCAGCAATTTGACCATTTCTGCATTAGACACTATTGGCAAAAACTTAAACAGGATCATATGGTTGGGCATTTTAGACAGCAACTTTAAAGAAAGAAGAAATTGTATTTTGGGTGGACATGCTGTCTACAGTAGAAACTGATTAGAGAGCTTGTGGCTTTTGAATATATAGACATGTACCACGAGATGGGAGACTTGTGAAGTCTGCTCCTTGGCCCACTACACTTCCACTGCCCATGTGCACTGAAACAGCTGCTGAAAGATCTATGGAAGTGGCCCCTTGTTCCTTCAGTACTACACAGAAATAAAAAAAAAGTATTGGAAATTAGAAAGTCTGGCCAGAGTAGGTGAGATTATTTTCATCATTCTGCTCTGTAACCCTAGACAAGGCCAGCTCACCTCTGACCTTGGTTTTCCCACTGGTAGAAAGAGGACAGCTGTTATATTTGTAAGAACTGGTAGAAGTGGTTTGTTCTATGGTCTGTCAGACTAGAGATCATCTGTCTTTCAGTCCCTACCCTGCTGGACTGGAGTGGAAATCATACTAGCTTCTAATGGAAGACTTAAAACACAATTCCTCTTTTCTTAATAATAAATTTATTTCTTAAGTTTTCAAGAAAAGTTCAACAGACTCCACAAACCTTTTAGTTTTCACTACCCCATGTCTCAATATGACTAAAAGGAGCATAAGGAAATGCAGTGTCCCTTAGCTTAGGAAACCAAGCACAGCAATGCTACTCAAAATGCACACACACTGTATTTTTTTTATATTTTTGATCTGCCAACACTGTTTGGTGAACCATGAGTTAAACAGCCCTCTTGCCTATTTGCAATTTTTGCTATAAATAATTATAAGAGTGAATGTGCTTTTTCAAAACTTTGACATGAAATGTGGTTTGTTAGATTTCCAAGGAAGGTTGTGAAACAAGTGTGGTCCCTTCCACACTTCTACAAGTGTAGACAGTTGAAAGGCATTAAACTGAGCTCACATATTTAACATGTGCTTTCTGCAGTCATTCAGACATGTCTGACACTATTGCCCTAACACACGTAAGGAAAGAACTGGGAAAATGTTCCTTGCCTTACTGATGTTGTTAGAGACAAATGATCTTACTCTAGCTTGCTGTATAACCCTGGTGGCACCTCTTTGTTAATGCAGAAGGGTTTTAATGTCGGTGTCAATGTAAATTATGACCATTTGGGTGGGTTTCTTTATACTGGTATAAAATAAACAAGAAGAGTTAAAATATTTATTTACCTTGATACTGCCCTCTTTCTGAATGCAAATCTTGAAGACACTGAACACTGTACATGAGAGAGTACTTTGGAAAAGATTCTTAAGGAAAGAAGCTGTGTCTTTTCAGTCTTCAGCAGTGCATATCAGATTACGTTTCCAGTGTGACCTGTAAGGAGTTATCTGCATTACCTCCTTTGGCTGGTAATATAACTCCTGTTGTGCTTGGAAGAAAAAAAATAGCATTTGGAAGTCACATGTATGGCAAATTATTTGGCAGGAGCTATCAGAACTATGGGTTATGGACAATATTCTTATATTTCTTATGTTGCTGCAGCTTCATTAAGTTCAGCAGATTTGAGAGGTTCATTGCAGCCTGAAAGAGAAATTGACCTTGTGTTCAGTCTGACTTCAGTGTCTATAAATAGAGTTACAGTCAGTGTCCTGAATTTACTGTGAAGTTTGCCTGGTCTTCTATGGATGGAATCTAAGTTGATTTCTTATCAGAAACCACTTCCTGTAAGAATTCTACTAGGGAGTGAGAAGACAGATGTAGCGGAAGAAAACAGCTTCATTCTTCACTGGAGGAGAAAAATAAGCAAGGCTGAATGAATGAAAAATAAATGTAAAGCAGAAAACTGTTGGCAGGAGAGGCTGGGTGCCACCAGCAAATTTCAATACTGCAGAACCCCTTCTCATGGATTTACAGGCTCCAGATTGAAATCACTGTTGTGGAGAATATAACAGCGTCTTCAGTGTGTAGAGGGCATTCCAGCCTAGGTCTTCCTCTTTCACTGGGATTATCTGGAAATACAAGTGGTTTGGGTTTTGGTTTGTTTGTTTGTTTTAAATCATGTAAAATTCTTTCCTTGAATAATGAGCCTTGGGGTTAGGCTCCCATGGCACATACAGAAACCACCACTAGAGGGTTTTTACTGAAGTGACACTTCTTACCCACTTGGAATACCAGTGGGATTGTTGAGAAGGCACGGATTCCCCTCTGCAAGTGAGCAACATGAGCAGGGTCTGGACATGAATGTAGGAGGTGTGAGGGAAACAAAAGGTCCTCTCCTTTCTGAGAGAGTATGAACCTTCTCATTACTGAGTCCTAGTATAAACCTGTTAACAGTTGTGCATTTCCCATAAAGAGGAGAGTCCTGAGCTGAGTAGCTTTAGAACTGGTTTCAGGAGGGGATTTAACATGCCAGGAGGAAAATCATCCAGAGTCAAAAGCAGAATGATAATGGAAAAACCGTGTGCCATGGTAGCATATGCTATTTCATATGCTGAGTCCAACGCTGCAGTTCTCTTCCTCCCTTACCTTTTATGCAGGTAATTAGGATGATGTAGGTGTCTTGGGAATTCTGTTGGTTGAAATGCAGGATTTTCTGTTAGTATTAGTAGTTAAAAAGTACCAACGATTTCACCTTTTTTAGAGTTTTTTTTTTCTAGTATTTGTCAGTATTTGGCTGCCTTGTATAGAATAGCAATGTCTTGCCGAATGATAATGTATTGCTGTAGAGGCAGAGTGCACCTTATGAAACATAAGTTTCAGCATTCCAAGGCCAAATGCTCCTCCAGGTGCATCAAGAATTTTCTTTTCAAACAGTGGATTCCAAAAGCTCTAGTGTTAAGGACACACAAAGAACATCTCTTGTTTTCTTTTAAATCCTGTGTGCATTCTCTGTGGGAGATGGCCCCATAGAAGGCCTTCCTGAGAACTTGGTAGTCAATGGAGAAACATAAGTTGTTTTCTTTTCTGCAACAGCATGTCTTGATTTTTCAGCATGTGCTGTAACTGTCCCAAGTATTAGACGCTGATGCAACAGAAGGCTATGGAGTGGCAATTTCTCTCATCCTGTGAAAAGTTGCCTTGAGGGCAGGAGTCTCTGTAGAAATATGGGATATGTTTATGGCTTGTTTTGTACAATTGGCCTCTTAGAGATTAGTGCTTATTAAAATAGTAACATGTTAAATTCCTCTTGCTGATGTTACTTGCATGGAATGGTGCTTGAGAGGAGCATGCTGAAAGGATAGTGGAACGATCATATTTTGTCTTGGAAGCTGTCAATAAGGTGTGCAGCCCTGAATACTGTGGTACTGGTATATAGAAGAAAAATCAAAGAAAACTATTATGAAATTCACTTTACTAGAAATTATTATGTAGGTACTTTGTTTGAATGGGAAGGATTTCTTTACCAGTACTAAGTGAGAGAAATCAATACAGTACTCAATATTATGTTTTCTATTTAAACTCAAATGAACCTCTCAATGTTGACCCATTCCAGGCTCTGTATGCTTTTGAATATTGTCAAATTGATAATTCCCACGGTCTCAGTTTAGCTGTTAATTGCCATTCACCCCCAAATATCTGCCAGCAACAGAACTGTATGATTATGAAAAGAAATTGTAATTTATAATGGGAAGCAAAGGCTGCCTGCTTCCTTCACTTGTAGATGCACACCACGGCCTTCCCTGGAATTCGTCTAGTAAAATGTCTGTCTGTAGATACGTTGATCCAATTAATAAGACAATGCGGATTGGAAGAAAGTGTGGATCTAAGTGGGTTTCCATAAGGTGCAACCAATGTGCTTAAGAGCTAGAGAAAAGCTGTGTGTTAATCAGTGGACTTTGCAATAATCTCTTGGGGGCGGGATGTCTGCACCTTGCCTGAATCTCTGTTTGGATCACTGGAGAGATGAAGACAGGGGCAGGGAAGGTGTTTGCTTGGAAGACCTCTGAGGGTTTTCAGCCCTGAGACTGCAGTAAAAAGGAGTCCATGCTTATACAATTTCTAGCCCTGTGCAAGCAAAAGCATGGCTGGGGTAAATTCTGTAAGCTAATGAATATCAGTAAGAAAATATCATGATTCCATCATCAATTTCCAAATAAAACTAAAACAGCTTTTCAAAATGATTTTTGACTGCTTTTGGCCAATGGGGCAAGGTCAGATCTTTCATTAAAGCCCTTCTGTCCTCTCATAAGACAAA
Source organism: Monarcha castaneiventris obscurior (assembly GCA_026261815.1). NCBI lineage: Eukaryota > Metazoa > Chordata > Aves > Passeriformes > Monarchidae > Monarcha > Monarcha castaneiventris. The sequence goes on from JAMPIT010000472.1 coordinate 7,892,286, forward strand.
AGACATCATTGTGATGGAAAAATCAGATGCCAACAAATGCCTCACATGAATTGATCACTGTTGCATAAATTCTGATCTCTTTAATGATTTTCAGTTTAGGTAGTAGTTTCTGAATTGCACTGTACAGTTCTACTGATTCATTTCAAAAAGACTGAGCATTAAGATTTTCTTTAGTTGCAAATGGTGATTGATATATAGATATTAATATTATTTTGGAAATTGTGCTGCAGACGCTGCTTATGGAATAATGCATTGGATTTGTAGCTGGAATGCAGGTAGACATGATCTAGGAAGAAGCATGTCAGAAACAGAATTAGATGGGAATTCGTGCTGCTTTGCTTTGTCCCAAGTCAAAAAATGTCCCTCCTGTGTGTTGTTTTATATCCTTACAAATAAACAAATATAAAAGTGCTTACACAGTTGGCAAAGTCGAGTTGGCTTGAATGGCTTTACTGCCAAGCATCATTTCTTCTGAGCCATAATTGTTGGTATAAACAATGTGTATCTGATGTGGAATTCCTCCACTGTGGGCACTGAGAAGTTGCTGACTCTGAGTGAATATCTCTTTTATGATCATGCATTCTTTACTCTCAGCTGATACCAGAAGGAAAGTGTATTCACACTGAGCACTCCATTTCTTCCTAAATTAAATTTCATTCCTAGTAGTTTGGGGTGATTTTCACATCTTCAGTGTTTGGGGAACACCATTTAATGAAATGCTGGGATAAGGGTGTGTGACATTTTTTCTTAGATCACTGGATTTGTTGGCTTGAAATATGCCTCAGGTTGAGAGACTTGATGCATAAAGGTTGTCATAGCTATACAGGTCCTATACAATGCTCTATTTCTACATGATAAAATCGGGCATGTATTTAAAGATAGAAGGCTCCTCTTTTCACACAGTTTAACCAGCAGACACAGTGTTATGATCACCCTCTGTGCCTGCTTCTATACAGAACCTGTAGTAGCTCTTCCTGCTGGCAGTACAAGGAGCACTTCAGTACAGATCAAGACAAACATGGTCTCAGTAATCCTCAAACTGCTGGTGTGAAAAGCTTACAGGGCAGGTGTTACTGCTTTGCAGGAAGAGACAGAGGCAGAAGACTCTGAAATGCAATTATCTCCTTTTATGAAAGTGTCTCCTACTTAAAATGGTAGCTTGTAGAAATACACTTCATACTTTTGAAAGACTGTCCAGAGGGAAGCAGAAGGTGACAGCTGTCTGGCTGATTTTTAGTTAGTTTCTATAATTGGACCTAAAATTTCTGAGTGTGCACAGAGGAGAGAAAATAAATCCTAAATTTATGTCCTAAGTGCAAGAAGGGGCACTGCTGCTCCTATGTCTGGTCCTGGTTTTCCCCACTTTTGAATTACAAGGACTCATTGCTTTGTCCATGTCTACATCTCCAAAATAGTGGTTGTAATACTTACGTGCTGGCTTTGCAGATGGCAGTGATAAGTGTTTACTGTACTTGATATGACTAAGATTTTCCATTTGCTTCAAATGCTTCCTCCCAGCTGCTCGTAGCTGCCAGAATGCCTTCAACTTGAAATCTGATGTTTATTTTTATTTCTCTTCAAAAAACTTGTAAATTAAAGAAGTCCAGCCATCCATTACTTTGATAACTTGCAGAATCTAATTTAGAGCAGACAGGTTCTAATCTTAACTGCCCCCCAAAAAAAGCCTTGCTCACCCCCACTACCATAGCAGGAGTCTGTGGAAAGTGACTACCCCAGGCTAAAATTAGCATCTGTGATTATTCCTTAAGCATCTAAGGAAACACTCATATTTTTTATAGGTGTTGAACACCCAGGCATTTCCACTGACGTCAGGAGGAACTTCTGTCTATTTTGCACCTTTGAAAATCAGCCTGCTATTTTGGCAGTCAGAGAAAGGCTTAACTGTCTAGCATTAAGTGATTTTTTTTTTAAACTCAGTTTTATGTTTAATCTTGGCATCAGTGTAGCTTTTCACTGCTGCAAGACTTAAGACATTGCACTCTTTAATGTGATGAAAACTGGTACCCAGCTGCATTAAATTCAAATTTTAAAGAAGCAAAAAACACCAAACACCCAACTGTAAATTATTGTGTAGCTCTAAGGTATTATTTCACCTAGAGGAGTTCCTTTGGGCTATGAAAACCTCTATAGTCCAAGCTCATCTCCAGGTCTGTTCTGGAGAGTAGTTCCACCACACATTTTATTTGGCAGAGTAGCCTTCTGCTATAGACCAGCTCATGGAAGAAATCTGAGGCAACCATCCCTCTTCTTAATACTTCTTAATCCTAAATCATTTCAGTAATGGAGTTTGCAGTGCAGCCCCACAAACAGCTGTATCTGTGCATGCTCATATTATATATAATGCACTTACCATCCATCTGGCATTAATATTAAAAGACAAGCAAGACACCATACATGAGGCTGAAGTTGGTTTTCTTCCCTTTTGTCTAAGGCCTTAATATCCATGATCGAGCACAGGTCCCAGCATGGCTCCTGTTGAGAAGAGATACACTATAAATAAAGAAATGTTTAATTGATGAAGCAGGTTGCTTATCACAAACTCTTTACTGTCTAAAACTGTTGTTTATGCCTTCAGCAGTTACAGTCACCATTGTTTATTTACCCATCTGTTCTTAGTTAAGTGCTTGAGAACAGGTTACTTAGTTAAATTTCCTATTCATATGTAATCAAGTCAACCAAAGATCCTGAGTAATGTTTTGCTATTTATTCTGGTTCAAAGAAAAAATAGATAAGTAATTTAGGAACCTGAGCATCGCTAAATATTATTTAGAAACTCTGAAATTTGTCTGAGAGTCTGCTGGCTTACAGGATATTTTAAATGTTTTAGAAAATGTTATTCTATAGATAATACCTCATTAAAAAAAAAAAAGCTTAAACAAATTAACCCAGTATGTTTAAGTGGTATCTTTAACCACAGAAATAACTAAATTCTTTAAAAATCAGTTTCTTAAAACAAGCATGAAATAAAAATTGATTTTTTTTTAGTCATCAGTTACAATAGTGAAGTAATTCACATGGACAGATTATATGCTTTGTGTATTCAGAAATACTACATTGAGTAACACAGCATATATGCCACAGAGGACCCTTTTGTTGCATAATTGGGAATTAGTGTATGAGTTTTTCCTTTCTCTGTAAGAGTCTCAACTGAAACCTTAGTTTAGATTACAAGTGAAACTAGATTTGGTTATCTCCAAATGTACTACATAACAGAGTGCAAAGACAACATTTACTTTGTAAATATTTTGGGATCTGACTATTGACATATTTTCCCATCATTTATTGGTGTCAGGGACTTAAGGCTGTGTGCTTTGGTGAGGGTAAAATTGAAAAAACTTTCAATATCTGTCAGAAGACCTGCTTTATGATAATGGAAGTGCTTTAAAGAATGTTGCTAAATTGGATAGGAACACAGTTTTATCCCACTCTGACTGTATTTACCAATTTGTAATGGATTTACTTACTCACCTGGCAATGTAGTATGTAATTATTGGATAAAGATAGCATGGTGAAGAAAATCAACAGAGAAAACAAGGGAAAGACATTTGGAAATCCAGTCAACTAAATCCTGGATTAGCCTACTTTAATTAATCCTTCTATTTCCAGAGGGCATACCTTTAGTTCCTTCCATACTGTAATGTGTAAATGCTTCTTTCATCACATCCTAAATAGTATTTGGCCATTTAAATATATATCTGCTGAAACAAAACTGTTAGCCAGCACTATGTGTGCTAGTTCATGAGCTCTTGGGGAACTAAGAGGAACACTTTAGGGTACAGCTGATGGAAGAAGGACCTGAGACTGGAAATAATAGGAGATCATATCTCTTTATTACGAAGGTTCATTTGGCACTGGCAGGGTAGTGGTAGTGCATGTTCTTTGTTTAATATACTTGAGAGAAAGCCACAAGCAGAATGACGGGCACTGACTTCCCCTTTAAAACACACTTGCACGTCTCCCTTGCAGATCCACCATAGTATCCCTTTTGGGATTACCTGTACTTCATTTTCAACTCCCCACAGGGAGAGGCAAATGAAACAGAGATTAGTCTTTTCTTCTGTAACAATGAAGAAGTGGACAACTGGAAAAGCATATAGAGGGAGAGAGAAAACAGTAAAATGGCTGGTCTCAGATATTTTGTCATTGCTGAAACGGTTCCCTCCAAAACTGTTGGCATTTTTAATGCAAATCTTTTTCTGAAGTGGCCTTCTAGTTTGTTGATACTCTTGTGAAGCAGAAACATGGGAAAGATGGTGCTCCAGAATGAACTCATTCCAAGACACTTAGAAATGGGTGAATTTCTTTTGACCCTATCACAGTTCAACTTTTTGTTGTGTATTTTGATCCCATGACATTTGAAATACTTATCCCTATCCTTTTTTTCTTGGTTTTTCAATACTTGGGTCCTTTGTCTAACTAGCAGTTAGAGTGAGACCTCCCAAATGTCACTTAGCTCAAAAGTGATCCAGAAAGCACCAGAATGCAAATTGGTCTCTGTTCCATTAATTGAGCATGCCTTTGAAAGCATCGGGAGTTGTCTTAATTTTGTTCACCCAAGATCTGTATCTAAAAGTCTTGTAGAGGGCAAGAGAGAGGGTGTATGGAAAAGAGATATTTGGGAGCGTGCATCAGTACTTTGGAGTTTCTAACAGAACCTATGCACTTCATGCTCTGCAAGCTCTGTGCTTAGGTCCCCAGTGCCCAGCCTGCCTGGCTGGGGAGGGGTATTTGGGCAGCACTTTATGAGATATGAATATGTACTTCTGTATAAATGCAAAGATGCAGTCTTTATTACATGGGTGACAGAGTCCATTAAAACTCTTGTAAAAACGTGTACGTTTCTTTGCTGCACTCAACTTTGTGCAGTGTAGTGGCAAATCTATTTTAATGCCCTGACAACTGGGCAAGAACTAATTTATTTCTAGGCATGCACTGTAAGGTTCTGGGGCGTAAAGTGATCGGGAATGCTGTGTAAGGTGTTGGTAGCCATCCTACCTCAGGTTGTAATGTCAGGCTTACTTGTTTATAAAGTGTACATGCAAGCTCTGCAAAGTGCAGTGTATCAGAGCAGAGAATATTTGGTTAGGATGCTCTAGAGTTAGCTTACCCTGCTAGAGAAAAATACTGTTGTGCCATGGACAGCTGGCAGTCCTCAGAGGTTTGGGCTGGACGCTGGGAGCTCCCTGCCATGCCATGTAGGAGTACCCTGGTTCTGTCAGAAAGGCACTGGTCCTTGTGGGTGATGATCTCTATTTCTGCAGATTTCAGTAGGAGGCATTTTGAAGGGCAAAATTCAGCAGTGCTGCATGTAACAAAGAAGTCTCCCATGATCTGTTAATTGTTGAATTATTAAATGCTAGAAACAATATGGCCAATCTAAAGAGATCAGCATGTTCACAAACTTTTCCTTTGAGGGAAATACAAAATCAACACCTGAAAAGAAAAGAGAACAAAAGCCATTGACCAAAAATAGTTTATTCAAAACTTTGCATTTGTGTTGTTCCAGTGATTCCTTTTTTTTGTTGTTGTTTGTGTTTGGTTTTGTTTCTAAAGCTTTACAGCCATTTAAGAACTGTGTTCTGAATATACTTGATTCACAGGTAATTTTTTCACCAATATTTATTTCTTGAGGATTATGAAATACAAGTTCTTTCACTTGCTACAGCATTTTAAATTTTCAAAATGTATGTGAGGCTGTGAAATACATTCCATTGTAAAGATTAACAGAGCCTGTCTAATTCTGCATTTAGAGATCTCAGTCCATGGAATGTACTTCTATTTCACCTCTACTGTGGGATAAAGGTTTTGGACATGTAAAAAGGTTTTATAACGTGAAAGAAGTCATACAGAAAGCTGTGGAAGAGCAAGAACTCAAACACAGAGTCAATACTCACAGTCTGTCTTTTCACTCTCATTGGGGAATGCAATTTAATATGGGGGCTATTATAACTCTAGAAATTTGTTAGTAATTTGAGAACTTTGTTTACTTCAGAGACTATACCATTGTTTACCATTCTCTAGTGCTAATCGTCTACGCTGAGAATGTGCATTGAATAATGGTATGCAATCCAAAATCCAGAAGTATTAGTTCTGTTATGACAAGGTATTAACATACCTGTTGTTTTGCATAAAAGGCGAAGAGAGCAGAGTCATCAAAAGACTCTTGTGTAACTGTAAATGATGTCATGCATATTTTTACTGAAGTAGAAGGGAAAGTGAAGAGGTAAGATCATTACAAACAGCTGGGGATTGCTCCCCATTACTCCATCTAGCCAGTATGAATTATCCAGGGCTGCCATAATACAGCTGGACTTGTGCATCTGGACAAAGGATTCTCATACAATATTGCCTGGATGCTATTAGGAACCATCTTTTTCCAAGGATTCATGCATAGGATGTGCATGAACAAACTATACTGCAAAAACAGTCATTCACATCCAAGAGAAAGCTGACTTGTGCTGCTTAGCAAGGTGGTGACATTATTAATTGAAAGTCTCAGTATTGCAAAGCCTTCCGAGTGGAATATTCTGATAGCTCCTACACCCCAGCTCATGATGAAAGATAACCTTGTGCTGAAGATGGACTTCTAATTTGTTGGTTGGGAATGTGTGGCTGACGGGAACCTTTCACTTTTAGGTCAGTGTTTTGAACCCAGGCCAGGTGAGTAAGTGACAAGGTTGCTAACACATGCAGACTGTTTGGTAATATCTATGAGGTGACTCGTAGGCTCAGTTTAGCTCTCGGCAGCACAGGTGTCCCCATCACTTAAACCACCAGAAATGGCAGCTTCATTGGAGGTGCCCAAAACTGACCTTATTAGTTAGAGGTAGGGACAGTGACTTTTCATCCTAGAGGTGAAAGCTAAAAAAATTTCTGTATGTGAAGATGCTTTCTCAGATTGCATCTGTGGGGTTACTCACAGTCATTGCTATTCTTAACAGTTCCATGAGCCACTTCTTTCTCCATACTGGAGAGGCTGGCACATTGACTAAGAGTTTAAGAAGGGAAGGATAACTGGCATGTAACTAGATTTACAGTAGTAGGTGACTGGTTTATACTAAAAAGCTTGATTTGGTTTTTAAAAGCAGAATTAACGGTGGATGACAGTGAACAGATTCTGAAGATGTTGGTAGTTGTTATGTGTTGTTTTCCATGTGTTCACAGTAGGTTCTGGTTTTGATTCATTTTTTCACAGTTCTATATTTACAAGACACTTACAGTTTTGTCATCTTTCTTATCTCTCTTTCTGCTGTTTCTTTATTGGGCTTTTTTTCAGGGTTTTTGAGCATCTCAAAAACAATGGTTAATTTCCCCCCGAAATAGTGCTATGGAATATGGAGGGTTTGTTATTATCCTTGAATACAGGAGTGGGATGCTGAAAAGCACTCAGCTATGGCTAACATTTGCTCTCATTGTTGTTAAAAGGATTATAGTCCCTTGTAAGGAATCACGGGTCACAATTTGCTGAGCATTTAGGACAGTAAAAACATCTTTAAAATTCCTATCTTAAGTGCCTTAAAGGCTGTTGCAAAGCTGGGGAGAAAACACAACTCTTGGGGTCTCTTCTCAAGGATGATAATACAGACCTCAGGAAATGTGCCCATTGAACAGATCATGGAATCCACTTCATTTTATTTTGGTTTATTTAACTTTCCATGAACACTCTTCTGCCTATTGACTTTGACTCTCCCTCTATGCTCTGTTTCTTCAGCTTTGTTTCATTATTATTCTGTCTTCACCATCTTCTTTTCTTTTTCTCCAGTATCACTGACAAATCTCCAATATTAGATTTCTTTTTGCTAAGGGAAATTAGAGGATCATATGAAAATGGAAGAGGGAAATGGGGATCACCACTGAAAGAGCACCCTGACAGAAACAAAATTTACAGCTATCCAAGCTTGCCAAATGCTTGGAATCCAACCAGGGAGTTGTTTTCTGCTGAGTGACTTCTTATTTTGTAGTCTTTGAATTACTTATATACCTAAATTTTAAGGCTTCTCAGACACAATCTGGCAGGAAAAACAGTCTTCTTGTTATTCTCCCTTTTCAAGGCTGCAGTGTAGATGTCAGTTAGGATAGGAATCTTCCATGAAGATCATAGAAAGTATGATTGGGAGAATCGAGACTTCTTGCTAATCTGAATCTGGCTTTATTCAAGTTACTTTGCTGATTCGTTAAGATTAGTTTGAATTGTAGTTCTGTCATGAAACATGGTGACAGAGCCATCATTTTGCTGTCTTACTCAAACGTGATACGCATGCACCCTGTTCTGTCATCTAAGTGAGTAAGTCAAGGGTAGTATAGGAAATGCTTCAGGGCAGATTCCTGCAGAAGTCTGCTTAATAAGCCCTTCCACTTAGAGTGGGCCACTAGTCACCATTAGTAGGAATAAACTCTCTGACTTGCTAAACACACTTTTTTTTCCCCCCGTATGGTTTTGTGCTTAGTTTTCCTCTTTGGTAAATAGCTAGCTGCTATTGCAATCAGTTTAGGTACATGATATAAAAGAGATTGCTTCTGTAGAGTCTGGGTGGGAGACCTTTAAAATACTTTGGCTTAACCAGTGGAACTAGGACTAATGGCTAGAGTTTAGATAGACAAAATCAGGAGCAGAGGACATGCATGTATCTAAATACAGCCTTAGAACTATAGTACAATGTAAGTTTTGCCTGCTTGTCCTTGGAAGTTTAATTTTTAATATAAGTTTGGATTTAGCAAAAGTTGATGCTTACTTACCTAGTTTCCCACTTTCATGTAAACAAAATATGCCAGACCTTTTATCACGTATAAGACTATGTTTCTCCCTTTTTTATTAAAATTGCCACATGTAAATTTGCCACAGACCATTCTGGTCTGCTTAGTGTGTGTTAAAAAACATCCAGAATTCAGAGAACACATCAGAAGCAGACAGGAGAGGGTTTCTTTCCCCTGACAGTTCCTTTGTCTTTCTAATTCCTTCACCTTAACAAATTGGGTAGGTTGCAATTGTTGTAAAGATAAGAATGGGTAAAGATATCTTACTATTTTTATAATACAAGATAGAACCACACCCATGGTTTTACTACAGATTTTCATAGGATCCCTACCTCTTTTATTTCTGTGTTATTTTTCTGAGCAAGTTTTTCTTATTTGCATGATGCTTGAAATTCCAAAAATTAAAAGTAGATTTAGACCAGCATTTTCCTATAGATCCTGAGTACCTTTTAGTTTGAAATGGGATTTTTAATATTGCATGTGTTCCTAGTTCTAAAATATCAATGTTTTGTTTGCAAATACATTTTGAATAGGGAGCATTATTTTAAATTGAGAAAATGCTTGAACAGACAACCCTATGGTACTGCATGTATTTTGAGAAGTCACATAGTTGTATTGTACAGATGCTTGTAAAGCTTCTTTAAATGGGTGTTATCTACAGCACTGAAAAAGGAAGGGGCTTCCTTCAGGGAATAGAGCTGTTGGGGCATTATATCAATGGTCCATCAAAGCCCTGAGTTGTCTGAACACTTACCTAAACTTTCACACTTAAGCCTGAGGCTTCTCTCTTGCATGTAAAGATGGGCTTATGTGCCTAAAACTTCTCTCTCTTTTTCAGCTATCTCAGGTGATCCAGTAAAGATATCTGCCTGCTCCTAATAAATTTTGCAATACTTTAACTGTTTTAGCCTCTTCAAAGACCTTGTGAAACCTTTCCGCTTCCTTCCTTTCCTTCCTGTTCTTTCCTTAAGAAAAAAAGGCTGAGGTGAGGATAGTGCAGCCATACTGAATTTTCCATGCAACTTGCTACCTCCTGAGTTTTTTTCCAGTTCAGACCACTGGGACAACATAAACAACTTTCTCTGTTGTCTCCTTTGAAAGAATGAACTAAGGTCACTCTGTTTGTAACAAAAGGCTTAATAATCTAAAATTTCTTGGGGTTCAGCCTTGCCAAATTGGTTCTTCAAGGGATATTTACATGCTTTGGGTGTTTTTTTGGTAATAGTGAGCACTGTAAAACAGACATGCAGTCATTCAGTACTGGAGGGAGTTGCATGTTTTACAGGAAACTCTAGACTCACACGGGATTAGGCCACCTGCTTTGCAAGGACTGAGGTCTCCCCAGGCTCTTCCATGCAAGCAAAATGCACAGTGCCAATAAGACGTGCAAAGTCCTGTGTGATGAATGCATCCCTTTGGTGACTTCTCCTGGGAGGGATAAAACTAAGGGACTGGGAGGAAGTTCCCTTGGTTAATAGACCAGATCTGCTGACAGCGCAGAATATGCCAGCATATCATCTCTGACACCATCTGTTAAGCTACATGGACAGATGTGCTGGAGCAGGAAGGGCTTTCCCCAGTTCTGGATTTGGGGTCCTTGTGATGGAGCTTCTACTCACTTCCATTGTGAGATGGTTCTGTGCTTATCCGTTCTGTTGTTCCCAGGAATTTGGCTTTGACGTAGTGCCTGTGATTTGAGAGTTTCCTTTTAATAACCTTTTGGAATATGCTAAACCTTTCCCCTACCTTAACATTCATGTCATCCTTCACTGTGCTTTCCCTCTGCTTCCCTTGAGTTGTTGCTATGCTCTGGCACATTTGGTGTTAAAATGCCACTTTGCTTCCTGGTGTTCTGGCGTGATCCAGTTGTACTGGTGAAGCACCTCTCCTGTTGTAGTTATTCTAGTTATTTTACGAACATGTGCCAATTCATTTAGGTTTCCATTGCAAGGGAAAAGAAGAGCAAGGGAACAGTAATCATAATTCAAGCCAACAATTAAAATGTAAGACTTAATTTATTTTCAATTAATAAAAATATATTCCAGCATGTATACAAGTATAGCTGTTCTAGATGCTCTAGGAACAGCTGAAAGATACCATGTGTGACTACATTGGTTTACATCAAGCTGGTTTAAAAATGCTGTGCAATTTTCTGCTGTGTTTCACCTTCCAGCCTCTTCTTTTGGGAACAGAATAAACAGTTAAAAGAATGAGGGCCAACAGAGGCTGTATCCTAAGCCCAGAGAAAACCCCTGATTCCACAGCCATCAGAACACTCTGTGGACACAGGAGCTAGGAGATCATGTTGCAGGTTCTCAACTTATATTTTAAAACATGGATAACAGTCAGATGGGAAATTCTTCAAGGGGAAACCTCAGTCTGGCCTACGGGGAATGTTCTGGCAGAGCTCCTTCTGTAACAGCCTTGCCATGCATTCAGAGCCTAGTAATGTTCTGTATAATTACAGAGTGAATCATTGCATCCCATTTAGCCTAGAAGTAAAGAAGACCCTCAGCTAACACAAAGAGAGAGGAAAAGCCCTTTAGGAGAAGGGCTGTAAAGCAGTTTCAAGAAACAACTCTATCAGACTGAAATAATTCAGGAGAATACATATATATGTAAACAAATGTGTTGAATGTTTGTATTTGAAGCTAATTTTAGTCAGGTGTGTTCTCCTGCTCTAGTTACTAAAATTTTGGTCCACGATAAATGAGTTGTGCTTCTGTTTTCCTTAGCAGGCACAGAAAGTACTAAATTTCCAGCTCAAGTAAAACCAAATGACACCTATGAGCAAGTAGCCTTTCTTGGGCTACTGCTATGGGTACAGACAAGCAGACACATGGCTTTTGAAAGAAATAGTAGCTTTGAACACTTCTAAATACTATAGCAGACGGAAGTTGATTTGAGTTGGAGGGAGTGAAAGGCAGAGTTAACCTTGACATGAGATATATGTACTAAACAGGAGACAGGTCCCCAGTGCTTCATTAGGCTGGATCCACTTCTCAATTTCAGTACTGAGTGTAAGCAAATAAATTTTTCTGAACTTGTGGAGTGTATCCCCTGTGCACCCTGCGAAAGTTACGCTGCTGCTTTAATGATGTTCATTATGGACTCGCTGTTAGTGCCAAACTAGAAATTTACTTTGCATTTTCAGGAGGTGGAACAAGTTATCTTGACTCACCAGTATTCCAGAGTGTGTGGTGACTGGTGCTTCCTCAATTGTCTTTATCCATGTTATCACATGCACATGTGAGACTTGTTATCATAGCATCTTGTTTTCTGGCTTTGAACCACTATCAAATGTAGGTTATCATTACACACACATAAAAAGGACATGTGGGCTTTCTCAGAAGTGTAGTACAACTCAGATATCAAAGACACCGTTTTTCCCGCAAAGCATGTCCTTCATTGTGCCTGTGTAAAAAATATTTGTACACATTGAGCATACCCTGTTCTTTTTTTGGCATTTTCTGCAGTTGATTGATAATTAATTAGGGGTATCTCCTTTTTGTGCCCTTTGGTTGCTTGTAAAATTAAGTGGCCTGAGTAAACTATCAGGTAAGAATTTTTTTTTCCCATAGGTATACACTTTGCCATCACAGATCTGTGAATTATGGAGAAGGTGCTATTGGCCGTCTTCACAAGGAGGCTAAGTGGCCATAGCACATAAATTGCATTCTCTTTCCTGGAGTTAGTGTTTCCAAAATAGACCTGTGACAGCAATAGACAATTAATGGTGCATTAAGAGAACACTCACCTGTGGGACTCCAACTGCTTTGGCTTCCTGCCCTGCATCCCCTCTTCTGGGGTCTCTCATCTAAAAATGTTAGCAAACTTTATTTTGTAATAGCAAACTTTGAAAGGAGAAATTTTTATTTATTTATCTTTTTGATTTGTAGAGTTACATAGGGTAAATAAATTCTAAAAAGAAATGTCTAGCTTTGTAGACACTTATTTGTAACCTTCCTGGTATTCAGCTTGGTGCCTTCAGTCCTGCCTCGTTTCTCTGGGCAATCTGATACTCTGAAATGTTCTGTACAGCTCAGCAGAAAAAGGAATTTGCTTTGTCTAAGTCATTTAATAGCTTTTAAATCCCAATGGATTACAAATTTCCAGGGTACTATATGCTGGCTGTATCTTGATCTCCAGGACTTGAACGTGCTTTGAATTGTTTCTCAATAACTATGAATAGAATTGTTAGTTAAAGCCAAAGCAGTGAGAACAAGTGGTATCACAATAAGAATAGAGGGATGAGGGCTAAATTAAATGTGTATTGAGGAAACTGTTAAAATTTGCAAGTTAAATTGTGCAGTAGCCTTCATGCAGTCACTAATGAATTGCATCACTGAAACATAGTTAACACTTCCCCAAGTATCATTTCTATAATCATGTTTAGTCCTAGGAAAAATAAGCTGGTTTGGAAGGCACCGGGCTATGGAGCCACATGCTGTGAAGTACTGCAATGGCATTTCCATGAGGCACAGGACAACTGCTGGAAGGGGACAGATAGTCATGGCCTGGGGCACTGATACAACAGAAAACTCTGAGCAACTGGAGTTTAAATAAAAGACATAACTCTCTTATTCTAGATACAGAAGATAATTGAAACTATCTAGGTACAGATGATCTAAGTAAAGTCTCCAATCACAGTAGAGTGCTTCAGCAGAACTTATCATGAATGGAGGCCTTGTGGTGATCCAGGTTTATCCTTCAGAATGCTACAAATGCAATACAACTGGAAAGAATCTTAAATAACCTACAAATACAAAAAAAACAGGTAATAAAAACACTGTCTGTCATCAAACTATATATTGAAAACAGCTTGACTCAGCAGTAGCAGTGTCTTTTCCTTGTCTGTATCACAGTGGCATTGGGTGCTTAGGTTCTGCAAAATGAATGAGATGAGAAAACCATTTGCTTGAATGTCTCAAGCAAATTCAGTGCCATAAAAGCATCCATTTTCAAGGAAAACTATTTAAATTATTTGACAACTTTGTGGTCTTTGGATAAAACTTATGTTTTGTGTCCATCAATGCAGCAACAAGTAAGTTGATTTATATATATTTATATGAGCTAAGAAGTTCCAGGATCCATTTTTTCTTATGAAAACTTCTTATGAAACTGAGAAGTAGCCTTCTTCACAGTAGGCATCAGATTTGTATGTTAAGACTTCTCAACCAGTAGGGTTGTTGACATTAAATTTAAATGAAAAATGAGGAAAACTCATTTACTTGAGTGGTACAAGGTGACCATTTACCATAAATATCTAAAAGAAGAGATGGAAATGGCTGAGATTTTTTTCCAACTTCCTCTCTGAGTTTAGTATGGTGTGCTTGGAACAGTTCTATAAACTGCAATAGTATCTGCAAATAAGCACATGTCCATCACTTAAGCTTAATTCATGAAAGGCTCATTTATTTACAGGTTCAGATTTCTAATATTTATTGATAAATTGCCATGCAAGGTTCATGTACATTTACCCTTGAGTGCTTTCAGCTTTTTTCCCTGTTTTGGCAAAGTATTATTCCTTCCAAGATGCTTTTAATAATTTTTAGTGTTTGCAAATGACTTAATGTGGTGCTAAGTCTTTTTAGATACATACCACCAGAAAAAGACACTGCTTGAGGCAGACAAATTAGTCTTATAAACTAGATCCTAACCTTATGATGATCCAAACCAAATGCCACCCTAACACTCCATCATGTCATGCCCTGAGGGTGGAGGTGCCTAGAGTCTGTGCTGTGAGGATTGGCATGCTCTGGTTTCATGAACTCAGAAAAGCTAGCTACCTTAAAATGAGAAATGTTTTACCTTCCTGAATGACTGCTTTTCAAGCTAAGATCCCTTGAATACATTTAAAATAGATCTATTTGCAGATATGCTTCAGCTGCAGCCTTATGTATCCCCATCTACACACAGAAAAACTTAGGTCTCTACCTGCAATTCATCCTCTGCAGGTCAGCAGAACTCCTGCCTGGAAACACTCCCAATATTTTCTTCTCTCGCCTCCTTTTTCTGAGTGCCTAGAATCAGGGATTTTACTGCACAGCTCTGCCATATCCATAGCACTTCTTGCTTCCTTTCAATTCCATAGGAGAAGATGATAAGACTAAAATTTAGGAAGCTGCTCCTTGTCTCAGTGTAGGAGCACTGAGAAAAGAGCCCAGTAAGCTGCCTGTCAATTCTTCACATAAACTGGGTCAAACCCAACAGTAGTCAAAATGTTATTCCTTAACAGAAAGTTGCTTTTTGAAGATTAGACCATTTGGGAAAATTCAGTCCATGTTTTCTTAAGGTATCAAATCTGTCTAGAACTTACAGCATTCAGTTCCAGGGAAGACATTTTGTCTTAATCTACTGGCCTTCCTTATTCTGTTTCTGAGAAATCAGAAATGAAATAGTCTGAAGAAACAGGCAAGAATAAAGAAGGCCAAAGGGAATTTCTCATTTACAATTGGGATATATTGTTTTCTGAAACTATTAGAATTAAATGTTTTTAAAACTGGAAATTTGATAAAGAAGGGGAATTCCAAATATCTGACAATTTTAAGTAGCTGAAGTCTAACTTACTAAAAATTTTGAGTAACAATGGTTTTTTATATAACTAAACACCTGCTAAAATACCTAGTAAATACAATCTTGCTTTATATATCTTAACAGATGCTGAAAAGCAAGGACAATTTGTCAGAAGGCTGAGAGAAGTAATGAATCTTTAAAACCAGACTAATTTAACTACTAAGTTTTATAGTAGCCCATGTTTTGACTTCATTCCTACAAAAGGTAACATGTATATGACCTCTGCAATGGAATTAGTTCTGCTTTTCACCTCTGCAAGTAAAAGCAGACTTGGTTATTCTCTGTGGACAGAAAAATATTCATGGTTGCTTTTGTGATTTTTTTTCCCTGCAAACTTAAGTATTTGCATTTGTGTCCAAGTTTTGCCTTTATGTGTAGAATTCTTGTCTGGAGATGCATTTGCCAGCAGAATCTACCACAAAATTGCTTCTCTTCAAGAAATTCTTTTCATCTTCATGAACATCTGGGATAAGAATTTTGTACTTGGCAACATGTATGGAATGAATGGGAGCTGGACATCCAAATCTCAGATGCAGTGTTTACTCAGAGGGCTGAGCAGTTGTTTGGAGAACGCCTTGTTGATAAGTTTTTTGTTTAATTGCTATTACAGACGTTTACAGCCTGGTGCAATTCCCACCTCAGGAAAGCAGGCACACAGATTGAGAACATCGAGGAGGACTTCAGAAATGGCCTCAAACTGATGCTCCTCTTGGAAGTTATCTCAGGTTAGCTAAAATAAAGTTTTCTATGTATTTACAGCACACTAACTGAAACATTGTTAAAGGAAAAAAAATTGTTAACGATTCAAAACAGTGAAGACAAATTCTAAGTAGGCTGAAAACAGAGATGAAACGCATTGTAAAGCAAAAAGGAGGGGAAAAGAAGCTCTCCTTTTTCCTTGTCTCCAAATTTTTCTGGTTTGTGCTTGTATATCTTGCTTCCAGGATATCACAGTGAATCAGGGCATCATTGACATCACAGTACTGTTGGACAAACCAAAAAACAATAAGGACCTTGTCTTAGCCCTAACTATTAAAACATCTTTACACTTAGTTTACAAATTCATTTTATTCTGCTTTTAGCAAAAAACGTTTTGCTTTGCTTTTAATGACTTTATTGGATGGATGAATGCTTTCAAAACTGAGTGGCTAAAGCAAGCCTAGATCAATATTTAGTCACAAATAAAAGGTCAAATTTTTCAAAAGAGTGGAACATCCAAGAACTTCTTTTGCTACCTGATGTAAACTCACTGTGTCACTTTTGTTATGCATTATTCAGAGGGGCAGTCTCCAAGGTAAGATTAGAATGTCCCTTAATGGGAGTGGAATAGCTCAAGCTATTCCTACAAACACACAAGACAGTTTAGATTTTTTCCAGATATTTCAGTGTGGTAAGAAATTCTTCAAATGATCATTCCTCATGAAATGGAGAATCTTTTTAGAAAATACTTTTCTTTGTGATCATTTGAAAAGATAAGTTTGTTCAAACACATCAGCCCCATGCTCTGAAACAAGCTGCCCTGTGTGCTGGATGAGGCTGTTAAAAGCCATTCTTCTTGGTCAGATGTGCAAGGATGCTATGGCTGATCTGCTGGATAGAATCCAGCCTCTCATTACAATTAGGCAGATAAGGATGATGAGCTCTGAGGATGAGAACACTCTGCCTTCTTAATATTCAGCTACTATAACAGACAATAGCAATAAACCAGACGTGGAGTAGCAGGAAGTAACATATCTTCCAGATATTTAGGACAAACAAAAATGTTACTCTGGTTTTACTGTTATATCAGAAAGATCGAAGTCAGATGCTTCAGCATTTGAATTTTCATTTCAGGGTTCTGTTCAAACCCAATTGGCATTCCTTCAGAAAAATACCTATTAAAATAATTGCTAACATTTAGGTAGTGTTAGGCCACATCCACTCTTGATTTCTAATCACTTGTATGTCTGTAACAAGGTGTATGTAACAATAAACACTTAAATTTGTTGTTGTGCAGGGGAAAGGCTACCAAAACCAGACAGAGGGAAGATGCGCTTCCATAAAATTGCCAATGTCAACAAAGCTCTGGATTACATCGCCAGCAAAGGAGTGAAACTTGTGTCAATTGGTGCAGAAGGTATGGGACAGATCTTGACAGTGCCCCTTACTGAGGTCACGGTACAGAGCAGTCTGATGGACACCCTTGGCCACGTTATGTGCATTGTTCTCTACTTATGAGTGCCTCAAAAATCCCTTAATGTTGAT
The DNA here is from genome assembly GCA_026261815.1 of Monarcha castaneiventris obscurior. Classification (NCBI taxonomy): domain Eukaryota; kingdom Metazoa; phylum Chordata; class Aves; order Passeriformes; family Monarchidae; genus Monarcha; species Monarcha castaneiventris. The sequence continues at coordinate 7,909,881 of JAMPIT010000472.1, forward strand.
TGCTGGACTGTATCTGTGAAAGAAAAAGAGGTGGAAATTTTTGGACACCTGGAGAAGGATAGGGGTATAAATAAGCACTAAGCTTAGTCTATCTCCAAGGTTAAATGGAACTGCCTGTGTTTCAGTGGGTGTTCAGATAATGACTTTTTTCTTACAGAACATTGTGTTTTTCCTATACATTATTAAAAACAAGGAACTCCTTCAGAACCCAAGTTGAATTCTAAGGTGTGCTTTAGGCAGTCTGGCATCTTGAGGAGATATTATTCAGACAAGACAAAGGCTGACATCACTACAGAATGGCTGGAAGCTACTCCTATTTTATTATGAGATTCTCTGCAGCTGTGTTTCTAAAATTCAGATATAGAGTTAAGGGAGTGATCAAAAGAAACTGTGGTAGCTGGGGAGAGATTGAACATATGAAGAAAGTGGAGTGGGCTGCTATTTACTAAAGTTATTGCTCTTTTATTGTTCTGCTGTTCAGGTAGCTAAGTACAAACGTGGTTGGCTAGCTGGATTCTGATAGATGTAAACTGAGCTAAAGAAGGCAGGCTCTCACTGCAAGTGAACCTATGCCTCCCTAGGAGATTCAATTAGTTGTTTAAAAATGACAAAGGTATGTCTAGAACTCGTTGCTCCTTAAAGATATTTGCATAATGGTTTGCATAGCCATTACCATACCAAGAATGATGTGGCTAGCATGGTATCCAACTATTTTTGATTCCATAGCCTCAATGATGTGCTTTCTGTGCTTCTTTTTCCCCACTCTAACATGTCCTTAGAGCAAAATTTTGGCTGTAACCTCACTATGATGATGGTAAGCACTCCTATATTCCACTGACATTTTTAGGCCTTTTTAGATTGATTTATGAGCCTCTTCTTCCTGTTTCCAGATTCCTAAAGGCTTATATGTATCCTTATTCTGGCTTCCAAGCCTTGATCCCAGGGAGCTTACTGTAATTGTGGATGGAACAGGAGATTCATTATGTGGGATAAGGGTATCTGTAGCGATAATGGAGAGATCTGTCAGCATTCATTGGTTTTACTATGGTTTGACCTAGCCCACTTGGTTCCTCAAGTATTGCTCACCAAATGTGTTCAGTTTCTAGATCTAGAACTCAAAAATCTCGAGAAATGTGCTCCACGGGCAAAGCATTTGTTTGAACTCACTCTTTATTTATTTGAGGCTGGATTGGGCGGGTCACCTGAGTCCAAATCCATAGCATCCGTCTTTAGGCACATAAGAGAGACCTTTTTTGGGGAATATATCATCAGTGGGGAGAAATGGGTAATTCCCACAGGCACTTCAGATTTCAGAAGAGCTCTACTGCATTTCAGAGGTGCCTGGCTCCCTCCATCAGTTCTGCAGGCTGCTGGGGCACATGGGCCCTTTGCTCAATTAAATGAAGTGGGATGGAAAAATATTCTGCTACCTTAAACCTCTGCAGTTAAGGCTCTTCTGAGAGTGACATGGCATTGAATGGACAGCAGAGGGTACTGAAGAGACAATTTATGTGTGGAAATGAAAATTAAGAATACAGGTGCCTGTGAAGAAATGCTGAAGAAATTACTGAACGTGGAGCAAATGAAAGGTAGTTCCTGTCATGTTGTGCAGGAGACTCTGAGGCTTCCTAACCAAAAACAGAGTGTAGCAAAAGGAGTCTCTTGAGGGGCAGAGTGGTCATTCTCTCTGATCCCAGTTTGCACAAGGCTGGAGTATCTAAACCAAGATACATCAGCTCATAACTGCTCCTGAAAGGAGCTCCCCTCATCCCCATCTTCCTTATTTTGCCCCATTTATTGCTGGTCACTACTGCCAGGGCACTCAGGCTGGGGAACACCACTTGAGCACTTTCCGTTTCACCTGAAGGCAAAGCATCTGGGATAGCTTGATTAATTGAAAACATTTAAACTAACCCTGCTGCTCTCCTTGGCTGCAACTGGCATGGGTTCAGATGCTCTGTGATTTAGGTGCTCAGTGATAATTCCCTTTGGGAATATGGCAGGAGAAAAGGGCAGTAATATCTTCCAGCTTTTCAGACACTTGCTGCAAGCTGACTGTCCATGCATCCAGTATTTATTCTTGCATCTAACAGCAGGCCATACCTAGTAACCCAAGAGATTAAGGTGATGGTTTTAGCTATTATTCCATGTTTCTGGAATTCTCAATCTGTAAAATTGATGTATTAAAATCAAAAATGAATTAATTGTTATTTTTAAAAAGAGAAATTCTTGGATGGAAGCATGGGAGAAAAATTCACACCTACTGTCATAGCTCAGGGGCAGAGAGGAGCCTGTCATTGTAAGACATTACACTATGTTGAGTATGGCCTGATGCCCACATTAGATTACATCCATGTGGGCAGGAGCAGATAGATTAATGTGCCTTCCCCTCCCACTCTAAACAGGCTGAGCACAAAGCCAACTCTGGCACAGATGTGCTTAGTGCCCTGTTAAGTTTACTGCATCCCCTCTACTACATTTGTTATCTAAGGCACAGGGTGGTGCTGATGCAGCAGTGAGTGTCGCATCTGACTGGGTATGGTTTCGCAGTGTGGGACCTCTGGCACCAGTGTGTGTTTAAAGAGTCCCTGTGCCCCCTGGAACTGCATTCTTGCTCCCACACTTCACAGCCCTGCCCTCTCACTGGGGCTGACAACTGTTGCTGTAGCTCTGCTGGACACTGGATCAGCAATCCGATCTGTTCTTAAAACACACTCCACTTCTTTTTTTCTTTTGTTGCATTTTTCAGCGTTGTTGACCAGGCAGTCATTATAGGAGATTGGAGTGAATGCCAGAAAGGAGGCAGAGCAGTCTCCTTAAGTTTGTTTTGTTATCAAAGCCCAGAGCCCCCTAACTCTCTGCCCCTGTGTGTGAGCACGGGGCATGTGGGCTTGCCCACACCCATCTGTTTGGGCATTCTCTGAGTTACATGAATGCTTGGAATACTTTTTAATTTCCAAAGCATGTAAGTTTTGTATCTAAATCTGCTGAGGATCATGTTCCATTATCTGACATACTGAATGGTGGACAGCACGTAGGCCCAAGGGGAACAACTGACATTTAAAATGGGGACTCGAAATGGGGATTGCTGTGGGACATCAGTAGAAAAATAAAATAAGTGTTTTTAAGGGTCCAGGGATATTCTTTAAAGTCATCATTATTGTTCTGAGCCCGACTTCTCTGGGCTGTCTGTGGAGTGGAGAGAGCTGATCACTTTTAACTGTGATGCTGAGCAGGAGCCAAATTTATCTACTCTGATCTGTCTTGTTGAAGAATCTCTCTCTCCACTGGTCATGAAATGAGACTAGAGTCAAGAAGCTAAAAGAAAAAATCTCTGAAAGTAGTCCTTATGAGCCATTCACAGTCCAGGACTTAGAAGTTTTCCCTTAAGTTTTAAAAAAGAGTAGTAACTCCATTTGCAAGGCACTTGCATCCTGAATGAAATCAACTAGATATGGAGAACCACAAAGGACAAGTATCCTGCTAATTGGAAACACTTCTGTATTGCTTTCCTGGAAAGTGGGAAAAACGTTAAAGATCAAATGATCTGTGAATCTGCTACAAGAAGGTTAGAATAAAGCAAAAACAAAAACAAAAACAAAACAAAAAAAAACCAAACAAAAAAACAAAAACAAAGCAGAATTTGAAAAATGGGACTAAAACTTTTGAGAACTTGCTTTGCTTAACTTTTTCTCTAGACCATTTTTATTGTTTCCTCTTCATTTTCTCATCTCTCTTTTTCTGCCCTCATCCCCAGAAAGCTGTAGCTTTGTGTATGTGAGGGGTAGGAGCTATATTCCTGCCAGAGCAAACAGGCAGTGTGAAAAAAATTAATGAAGTCTTCTATTGACCTGTAGAGGAAAATTATAGGACTGAATCAGTATCTTTTTGTCACTGATACTTGTCAATATTTTAGCAATCTTGTTTTTCTTCCTTGTCTTTTATAGGAGTCTTTTTTTTTTGTTGTTTTATGCTAGCAGTAGATAATGAGAAAGCAAAGCTAGCAAATCACTTGAAAATCCTCCTGAGGCGCAACACAGAAATTTCCCTCTCTTGCTCGTTCATTCTGTATGTGTGTACATATGGATATGTAAATCAAAACAACGATGTAGTGATTATGCAAATCTATGAATTGATTGCCTGACAATCAGGAATGCCTCCTGAGTATTTAAATACATTTATTTTACATTCGAAGAAATTTGTCTTTATTGTATGTACATATCAGATGTCTGATCAAAATAGTGAAGTACTTGATCCAGGAGGAGGGAAGAAAGAGAAGTAGCTACATGCTCTCATTTCCATTTGGCCTTTTTTTTTGTCTGAAAGGGTTTTGTTTTGAGATTTGAGGTCTTTCAGGGCCAATAATGTAGGATGCATGGAAAGTAGGAAGAGTGGTGTAACAAATCTGGAAAATTAGTGCAGGATCCAAAGGGGAAAGTGGAAAATTAGTCATTTATATATAAACTTGAATTATCACACTAACAAAATAAGTATAGGATAGTGATGGGATACATATTTTCCTATCACATTTGTTAATTCCATAGGTTCAAGTGACAGCTTGTGTCACGTCCTACTGCAATTTAACATGTATCTCAAGTCTCAGAGACAGCAGCTGCTTTGTTCTGTGAAAGTTGCCCCTGGATTCAGGCAACTTTAAGTAGCAGAGTGACTGCATTTTCTGCTGGCACTTCTGTTGGCATTTGATGTTAAATGGAGGAAATTCCTCCTGCTGCAAGTTCCTCCTGCTGCTTGCCCAGAACACCAGTGGGCCCCCAGGCAGACACAGCTGCTCCACTTTTTGAGAAAGGCTGGAGGTGACTTTTAAGTAGGGGAGCAGCTGGTGCCTTCCCTGCTCCACTGCTCTTTTGGTGTGAGGTGACTGGAAAGTCAGTCTGCAGTTCCCGTCTCTGACTGTCCCATCTCCTCCCTTCCCAATGCTGCACCCTTCTTATAGTTTCACTATGTTTTTTTGAGTCTCTTCACTTACTTTTCAGAATGATTTAACATTACCACCACACTTAAGTGATCCAGCAGTACATTTTTTGGTGTTGAGAAATTTAAGTGGTATCACTTAATTACAATGTGGGAGCAGTGGATTCTGACCTTGCTTGTGGCAGGGATTCCCATGTTCCCTGTGTTACAGGTAGTCTCAAGCAGTCTTGGAACAAATTGAAACCCCAGAGGTAAAAAAAAAAACATTTATATTAAAGATATACAAATGTGTGCATGCTTCAGAGCTGTGAGGCATTACAACCTCATGGCCGTGGTTCTGAGCAGCTTGGCAGGGAGCTGTGTAGCTCAGTGTCAGGAGGTGCTGTGTCTCTTGAGCTGTTCTTCATGTCTTGTCTGTACTGGCACTATGGGTGAATCCTGAAACATGTGTAAATAGTGTAGGGGAAATTCTGAGTACCATTTTATTAAAAACCGGTACTGTTAATGCCCTGTCGTTTCTTAAAAGTTGGGGAAAGACCATATGTTTTTTGGTTCTGTATTTGCAAACTGTTAACACTGATACTGTTCAAACTTTCAATATTTCCCTTCATGCTCTCTCTAAATCATCATCCTGAAAGATTTGAAACGGTTACAACTACCTGGAGAGAAGCCTTTTAGCATGGAAGGACCTAAGTGACCTTAACCTCAGTAACCTTCAGTCCTACTGACAGAGTAGCACAAGCATGAGTTTGTTGAAAAATGAACCCGGGTGAACTCTGTGTGAATAAAGAATTGTAGTAGAAGTATAATTCATTTACTAGTTACATTGTATTATTTATAGAAATACATTATTAAAGTAAGATGAAATTGAAAAAACCTTTTAAATACTACTACTATGTCTATTTTTCACCTTAGAAATCGTGGATGGCAATGTGAAAATGACGCTGGGTATGATCTGGACTATCATCCTTCGTTTTGCTATTCAGGATATTTCAGTGGAAGGTAAGAGTAATACAATTATGTTAAATAGTTAAGAAATTTGTTTAAAGACATTTTTATATGAATCGTGTACAAGTGAGACGAGTGTTTTAAAAATAATTTTTTTCACAGAAAATGATACTGTAAGTTCTCTACCTGGTGACAAAATGAATTTCTGGAGGGAAAATTATTTACTCTCCTTATCTTGACAGAGACCTGGAGCCAGCTTTCTAAGTGTAGAAGATCTGGTCATGTCTCTCAGCTACAGAGATAGAAACATGACTATATTTCTGAGCTTCTGAGCTGTACCCTTTGTGTTTGCTCCTATTTCCAACATATGTTTTTAGTCCTGTCCATTTATCATGGTCTTTGCAAATAAATATTATCTGATTATATCCCTCTTCTTTCTATCTATCACTTTTCCCCCTCATTGTTTCAGAATTTTTTTTCTTAACTTCCACTTGGTAGCGTACTCCAAAAAGCTTGTTGTTACAATATTTTTAAAATCAAGTCTATGCTTTGAAAGTCTAGAATTCTAGAAACTAATCTCAATTTTCAACAAAAGTAGAATAATTTAAGCTCCGCATGTTGTCCTGCCCACATAATTTGTGGGATATTAAATGTGGACCTGATGGTTTATTTAATAATTTCTGACCTTTACTTATGCATTCAGATTCCCATAGGATTCAGATAATAAAGATATTTTTGGGCACTTAAACCTCCCCACAAGCAAATGAACTCAGACTAGAAACATCTTTCATGTAGGCATCAACACAGTCTTTTATGTCTGCTTGTATTATATTTTTATTGGGTATTTTTCTCCAGTGTACAGTCTGCTGTCCAACCAATATAATTCCTTCAACTTCTATCATCCCAGAACTTCTGTGCAGGCTGAGACTCAAATCTTAACTAACCTCTGTATTTTAATGAAGCCCCAGTAGTCCATTTATATGACCATCTTTTAGGATTAAATGTTGGTTTATACCATTCCGTTTCGGATGGCCAACCACATTTAAGATTACAAGTAATTAATTACTTGAGCACTTTTTAATTTTTTCCTTCTTTTTACTCCCTTGTGTCTTTTACAGAGACCTCTGCCAAAGAAGGGCTGCTGCTGTGGTGTCAAAGGAAAACTGCTCCTTACAGAAATGTGAACATTCAGAACTTCCATCTTAGGTAAACTTCCATTATTTCAAGAGGTAGAAGCAGTCTCAAAAATATTATGTCAAATTTTTCCCACAGTTGTGTAGGTATATATTTGACAGGAGAATGTCAAATTTTACCCTTTACTGTTAACTAGACTATTTTTTTCAAATTCTCCTTCTCTATTTTCAGGGTGTTATTTTGGTTAGCCTTCAGCATTATTTGCTATGACTTCCAGAGTTACTGTTTAAAAGAAAAAGATCCTGCTATATATGGAATGACCATATTACATTTTTAGAGGTCCTTTGTATTATATGGGAATTCCTGAGTACTGCAGCATAGTGGCAGATGACTGCTTTCAAATGAGAGCCACAGAGAAACTCTTCTGGCAAAAAGACCAGTGTGTTGAGCATGTGAATATCTCATTATGATGAATTAGTCTTCATTATTTTGCAATGTACATTACTAGAAGGAGCATAAAAGGCACTTAGTACATACACAATAGCAGCACTGTAAACACATTTGTTTACAGAATCAGGATCATAACCTAAGCTGGAAAATTTAGTGAAGCTCCAGCCTTGTGTTTCTGTGTTTTCACTAAGAGCTAGAATGGGAATTCCAAGCCATATACAGACTGCCTGGTTTGGGGCTATCACTGGGCTAGTTCCTGAACCCGTGCCACTGGCCTACCTCATTAAACTACATGATTTGCCATTTGCACTGTTTAACAATGTGATCTTCCCTTCCCTGAGATCCTTCTAGTATTTAAAACAAGAGCTCTATATTAGTGTTTTGAATTAATTCTTAATGTAGCACCTAAAGCACATTTAGTGATACACAGAGAAGACACAGTTCATACATGCATTCTAAGATAAGAACAATTTGATTTACAGTCTCTGTATTGCCTTTCAGAGATCTGAAATTTGGTGTTACTTTCCTAGAATATGCAAAGGTATATTTAGTAGAACTTTATATGGATCAATGGTATACTATAAGTTACAATGTCAGAATCTTAGTGTATATATGTACATATACTGGTCTGATACATGATATGGGGAAAACATCTTGAATAGAAGTACCTTGATTTATGTTTGGGTGGATTGGCTCTTACAGTACTACTTTGCTGGGGGCTGTCCAGATCATTTCAGTTTACACCTTTTGGGAAAAAAAAAAAATTGTTTGTTTGGTACTCAGTTTGATTTGGTTTTACATTATAGATGATTTTATATTATGCAGTGTAGGTATATTCTGCTTGATTGCATTACCTTTTTTTGGAGATGGTTCTGTTATTTGAAGGACCTACCCAGACATCTCAGTCGTAGAGATTTTAACAATCTTAACATGTTAGGCTCACACAATTACTGCCCAGGATAAGACCTCAAACCCTCAGTCCCTGTGATTGTTTAAAGGGTTTACATATAGTATCTTTCAGAATAATTGCTTCTTGCTGAAAGGAACCTCTCATAATCTTTCCAAAAATATGTCATTTGTAGCTCCATTCATTTCCTGTTCTGGCTACAAAAGGTAGCAGGTCTGAAGTCAGGAGGAAGTGTAAGAGCTCAGATCAAAGCTATCATATGTGTGAAGTGTTTTAAATAAACTGAGCTGATGTATGATTTCTTACCTCTCTGAGCACATGGTTGTGCCAGTAAAATTCTCAGAAATAACAGAGGAAAAGCCATTTGCTTCAGAAAATTCAAGTAATTGCAGGTTTGCTCTCCTTTGATTTTTTCAAATATGCTGTGAGTGTAATGGGAGATGATGCACTTCCATTGAGGAATGTGTACTTGAGCTGTCCTAGAACACTGCATGAATTAAGCAATTGAACTCAGGGACTATTGCACAAAGTGTACATTTCCTAGAAAGTATATGGAGTCCTTAAGTGTTTATGGATTGTAGAGTAAGATATGTAGTATAGTTAAAGGAGCACAGTAACAACAGCTCAGAGAGAGTTGACAGAACATAAGTGTCAGCATTTGACAGAATTCCTGCTTTGTTTTAAGCCTTGAGCAAGGATCAAACTGTAAAATGCCATGACTTTATTAACTAATTTTTTTCCATTTTATTTTTTTGTTGTAAAGCTGGAAAGATGGCCTTGGATTATGTGCACTTATCCACAGACACCGACCTGATCTTATTGACTACTCCAAGCTAAATAAGGTCATCAGTCTGGGTGGTACAGCATGCTGTCCTGCAGTGATTTGGCTGGCTTCTGGTTTGCTTAGCATGTTTTCTAAAAGACAGGCTGAGGAGTGCATACTAATTCTGACTGACTTTCTAAGGTCCTTCCCAAAAAAATCTCAATGACACGAGGGAGAGGACCTCCTGACTGTCCTGTGTCCTCTCCTTCCCATTAATGACTTCAGCATTTAATTGCAAATAATCTGGTCCTCAGATGCTGGCCGTTGATGAAGTTTTTACACTGCCCATTATGGATGTTAAATCAAATACGTTGGAATTATCCATTTACTGCTGATAATAATGTCCATCCTGTTTTTGTCTGGGGTAAATGACTGTAGATTGCAGACCAGTGGACAATGATATGATAATTAATCCTAAGATTCCTTAGAACAAACACTACCCTTTCTAATTAGGAATACACAGTAAGTTGCTAGTCTTACCTATTCATAACGTATTCACTGATTCTCAGATTATACTTCTACCTAAACTTCCAGACAAGTGGAAACAAAACCTATAACCTAACTTCCTTAGGTAGTACCTCATGGGGATTACAAAACACATTACTTATGGCAAAGTGCATGTTTTCTAAAAGATACGTTGGTTTAAGAGGGAGGAATAAGGAATGAGCAGTAACGTCAGAATTTCTTGGTATCATTACTGAAGAAAAAACCCTAGAAAGAAGTAGAATGTTGTTGTTTCACTTTAAGTCTCAATATACACATGCTGTTTTCTCCTCTCTGGAATGAATGCTTCTTGAGATCTCATGTAAACATCAGTGCAACAGAAATCCTAATCATGGTTTAATATGTTGTGTGCAACTTTGCACTGATGAGAGAGACTGGTAAAACATCAACTGTATTTTTCCATTCCATGCCCTTTCATTGCAAATTAGTTTACTAGTGGAATCAACCGTTATTAGAAAGTCCTTGGTGAAGGAAAAGATAAATGAATGAACTGAAACTATTTTAAAACTTAGTCTGCTTTATATATATGTTCAATTTATGCCAGGGTCCCTGAAGTGTACAGTGATGAAAATTAAATGAACTTCGTATTGAACACATAAGATTTTAATTTAGGCAGCAGTTAAGATAACTTCAGATCTGAACCAAGGGGCAAAATATTAGCCATCAATACCAGCTTGTTCTCCAATTCTATATACAACCTTTCCTACAGATAAACAGAGTAATGGAATGACTAAGCTACTTGTCTCTGTGCACATGTGCTTATTATGCATGGCATGAACAGAAGTGAGTTTGATTGAATTTGTGCTTTGAGTAGTGGTACGTGGTACTAAAGAACATCACAGTATAACCATCCCATAGATGAATGCTGAGAAAAGGAACAGAACTGCTTCAATGTTACTATTTCCCTCTTAGAGGTTTCCAAAATAAGAACAGGTCAGGTTTCAAATTGAGGCTGAGCTGTTGCACGTAAAGCACATGCAGAAGAAAAATCTTAAAATAGATCTTCCTTTTCTGATCTGGCTGTGTTTGATTGACTCTTCATTTTGGTTACATTAACAGCTGTCTTGGTGTCTTGTTTCTTATCTCCTGCATGCTGTCCTTTCCTTTTCTCACTAATTTGTTTTGTGTGAACTTGTAGCTGGAAGGATGGCCTTGCTTTCAACGCCCTTATCCATAGACACAGGCCTGATCTCCTTGACTATGCCAAGTTAGATGAGGTATTTCTTTAGCTGTAGCAGAGGTTTTTAGTTGCTGTGGCTTGTAGTTCTGTTTGAAAGGATGGGTGATGGAAATCTCCAGTTATTCAGAAACTGTTATGATTTTAAAGCAATCCTTTACCAGTGGAGCACTATTTACTCATGCACTTAGTACTAAGCACACAAATAGGAGGTGCTCATCACTCATTCATAAGCAAAGTGCTTTAACCTAGTCAATAGGTCTCACTTAGATTTACTGTCTTTTTTACTTTGCTTTCCTGCATCTTATTTTCCCAGTCTCTCTCTATAGACATGGACATTGTTCAGAGTGGCTATGACCAGTTAGCAGTTTTTGACTATGTCAAAATAAAAACAGCATTAATGGCATGAGCTGCCATTTCACATAGCATGTTTTCCCTCCAAGCTGATGTGGAAAGGCTGCCTTAATGGCAGCCCAAATCTGACACACTCTTTCATTGTCAGCAACAGCTGCCTGTAATGTAAGACACAAAATGTGTGCTCTCTGTCTGAACTGTGCTCACTGCTTCCTTTCTCTTTCCTTCAAAAACCAAAATCTCAAAGCCAGAGGAAGTGCTTGAATTTCCAATAACCCTAAAATTCAGCTTACAGAGGCATTAGGGACTTTTATTTCCAAGCCCAAACTGGCAAGTTTTGCTCCTTCTGGAGAACAATTCTGTCTGTGCTTACTTCTTCTCATGCATGCACCTAACCAGAAGGGAACTCAGTAGAAGTCATGTCCCTGTGATGTGCTGTGTAGTGGGCATAAAACAGGCAGGGCTAACTCTGTTGAACAGTCTCATTTAGCCTGCTGGTCCAGTGGCATTTAGTGTCTATACTGCTGCTGTACTTCATTCAGAATTAGCTCAGAATTGAGTGTACAATGCATATGTTATCTGTGTTCACCTCCAGAATGTATTTCCAGCAGAGTTCTAGTGGTAGATAATAGCTTAATACAGTTTTCTTTTGAAAACATAGCAGCAGATGGACCAAAAGTTCATCTACCTAGACTCTGTTTTTTGAAGAACAATAGTTATGACTCCAGTTTACAGTTTGGAAAAACAGAAGCTAAATTTTAGTGTACCTCCTCTAGTCTTGCTTCAAAGAAAAACTTCTATCTTTGACTCATTATATTTTTTTTCTTTAATGCAGGATGACCCCATAGGGAATATCAACCTTGCCATGGAAATTGCTGAAAAGCATTTGGATATCCCAAAGATGCTGGATGCAGAAGGTGAGAGTTATAGCTTACTGAAGTTTGTGTTGCTCATAAGCAGGACACAATAATTTTTTTTTTTCCTAGCAGATTTTCAGTATTCCTTCCATACAAATCATAATGTAGCAACCTGATTAATTTTCAAAAAATATTTTCATTCTTTTCCCCATGCATTGGATATTTTCACTCACTTTTTGCTTCATTATTTATTGTTTTTTAATGTTTGCATTTATTATAGTACTTTGGACCTTAACCTCAGCACATGGCCCACTCTGTTAACTGAGGTAAAATATAGGATCAAAAGTTAATCCTTGCATTTAATAATTAAAATTTAAGGAAGGGAAATATAACTGTTAGCAGCTTAAAGCATGTTCAGTTTTTAAATGTTTAAGTGAGGGGCCAAAAATAGAAATAAAGTACAAAACTTTCAAAATATACTAGCACATACCTCACCATCTCTGAAAGAGAGTTCGGTTGAGTTGAGGGAAGCATTTTTTTTTGTTTATTTTAGTTGTAAACTCTTTGTAGTGATACTTTCAACAAATAGTTTTTGTATCTCTAGTTATCTTGAGAGTTTCCTTAATTTCTTCAAGATAACCAAACCAAACTTTTATACTCTGGGCAAAAAATGCTACCAAAACTATTGGAATTTGCCTACATTAGTTCAAAGCATTCTTCTCCATTAATGGAGACTCGGCTCTGGTGGCTTGCCAGTAGAGCAGTGATAACATGGGAATTATCCAGAGCACTCGAACTGACTACACCTGCTCCTCTTGAAGTCTTCATCTGGAAAGTTAGACAGGATGATTTGGAAAATCCAGGTTGGAACCTCTTCATTGAAAAGTAGTTTCATTTTCGTGCTGTAAAACTAATTGTTTTCATCTTTTGAACTGCAATTCCCCTTTCAAGCACCACTTAATTATTTTGCTCTAAAATACTGTGCAAAGAATAAACAGAGGTCTCCTTGCCACTGAGCAGCTTCTACTATCATTCTGCTTTCTACATTTTCTCTTCTCTTCTCTTCTCTTCTCTTCTCTTCTCTTCTCTTCTCTTCTCTTCTCTTCTCTTCTCTTCTCTTCTCTTCTCTTCTCTTCTCTTCTTTCTCTTCTCTTCTCTTCTCTTCTCTTCTCTTCTCTTCTCTTCTCTTCTCTTCTCTTCTCTTCTCTTCTCTTCTCTTCTCTTCTCTTCTCTTCTCTTCTCTTCTCTTCCAACGTAAGAAACCTTTTATTTTTTCCTTCTGTTTTTCCTCACCAGATTTTCTGCATATTCTATTCCTTATCTTACTATTCTCCTCTTAGCAGGGGAGGAGGTAATGAAATTATATTTCTTCTAACACCCTCTAAGTGTTCATGGTCACTTTTTACTATCTTTACTTCCATTGTGCTCTCCATGGAAGCTTTGTTCACAGCTACATAAAGTAGATGCAAAATCAGTAAATATATTGGTCCTCAACCTAGAAATCTCACTGTTAATGTTAGAAATTGTCCCCTCATTCCTGGGTCTTTTCAAGTTAGTATCTTCCCACTCTTTACATTGACAGGAATCCTTACAGCTTGCACTGTAGTCATTCATTACTCTTCCATAACTGCTGTAAAAAACACCTTTTTCTGTCTTTCTCTATTAAGTATTGAAGGTCCATTTTTACCCACAGATGCATACCTTGATTGCACCCACTTTATATTTTCACTCTTTCCTGCCATGGCAGGGACAAAGCTATTAGCCAGCCAAGACAAACCCTCCTGTGATTTATGCTGTTAACTAAAAAGATGGGCTGGCACAGGGATTGCAGAACTGCTACTATCCAAGCTTTTCTTAGCACAAAATGTATTTCTGGACTGCAGGAGTTGTACAGGTTTCCAATATATGCCAGTACCCTGTCAGCCACAGGGACCCTGTGCTGATACTGTGTGCAGTTCTGGTCTGTGACTGTCAGGGGCTGTGTTTAGCTCTGCAATAATTGCAGTGACTCAGATGAAGTTGCTTTGGAGTGGCAGTGAAGCTGAACCCAGTAGATCTGCCAGCCATGCCATCTGCTTGGAAGTTTCCACAAACCAGAAGGTAGCAATACCCTTCTGTACAGTCTCAGTCTTCAGATGTTTTGCCATTTTAGGAAGAGTTGTATATTTTGTGTTTGCTGATTCCTAAAGCTTAGGTGGCTTTGCACTCATATCAGTAAACAAATGCAACCTGAATAATGGTGTATTTATTTGGAATCCTTACAGCACCGAGGTGACACCATAAGCATAATCAGATGAAAGTACCTTGTGACAATTTCCGAGTAGTTAACCCTCTTCTCTCCACACAGATGTAGTAAACACTGCCAGACCTGATGAAAGAGCCATTATGACTTATGTTTCCTGTTACTACCATGCATTTGCTGGTGCTCAGAAGGTGAGATTGTAGATGGATCAGATCTCATCCTTCACCTTCTGTCTTGTTTCTTTCAGCAATTTTTCCTTTTCTGATCTTTTCCTCACTAGTTACTAGAAGAGCATCTTAGAGCTGAGCTCATTTCCTGTTGCCTCTTTTCTCTGTGAGCCGCTGTTTTGGTAGAGCCAGTAGTAGTCTATCCATTTGTTCCATAGAAACAAATCTTCCTGCCTCATCTCTCTGCATATTCACTAATAATATCCAGTAGATTTTTGATGGCTGGTTACTGAATGGGATAGAGGATGATATTGCCTTTAAATGAACTTCCATGCATTCATCTGAAGCACTATTAAAAATGCAAGATGAAAATAAGCTCATAGTGAAAAAAAATTTCAATAGTAGAATGCCGTCTTTCTTCTCTCTGCTGGATATTATTTCTGCTACAGATGTCAAAATCATCATAACATGCTCAGAAAATAAACCCTTTTCCTATGCTTTCAGGATTGTTTTTAAAATGTTAAATACTTAATGGTAAGTACAAACAGCAACATCAAATGATGCTACTATGCAAAACAGACAGAAACATATATAGACATCTCAGACAAGCTCTGGAATCATGTCCTAAGGAAAAGAAGGAGAATTCTAAAAAGTAAGGTGGTTTGGAGTTGGGCATACTTCAGGTATTGGTAATACAAAGAATACTGATACATAATGCTAAGGTTGTAGCTAATCCAGGTGCAACTTCCAGAGAACATCTCCCCAGACTGAAGTGTAGTCTGTCTTTCCTGTGTCTTAGTCAAAACCCCCACAATCTAAGTCACCAGAGATACTGGCACAGACATGTGCCAGTTCTTAAGCAGACAGTCCTGGTAAAATTAAGGTTACTCCCCCTGTGGCAATACTGCATGATCAAGGTTGTTAAAAAAAAATCCTCCTCTTTGTATGAGCTTAAACTGGATTTTTAGTGTGCTTTATATTCCGTCAGCACCCCTCAATCTAACACGAAATTTATTACAGCTTTGTAGAACTTCTAGAATACAGAGCTATGGACAAGAAAACAGTAAGAAGGACATGAAGTTATGCGTTTATTTATTCATCCTATTTTCTACTCCTCGATTCCTTTTTTTCTTGTTTTATTTTAACTTCTTCCCCCTCTTGTAGATATTGTGAACACTCCCAAACCTGATGAGAGAGCTATCATGACATATGTGTCCTGCTTCTACCATGCTTTTGCTGGAGCAGAGCAGGTATTAATCAACTGTCCCTTCAGGTTGCTGTGTTTTTGATTGGTTGTTTCACATTTCCATTAGCTTATTAAAAACAAAAACAAAACCAACTAATTTAGTGCTATGTGGTTTAATTAACATTTGCAAGTGTTATTTGAGCACTAATACTTGTTTTTAACCAACTCTCAAATCTGTTTTAGTTAAATGTTGTGTAACAAGTTACTTTCTTTAATTCAAATAGATATTCTGTTTCTAACTTTGGGTCTTTATTTGGTAATTTTAAGGACTGTTTCAGAAAAAACCATATTTGAAGATATTGTTAAGTGGAGTTGTTGCTTGTTGCTACAACATCTTATGTGTTTACTGCATAACAGAATGTTTGACTTTTGGAGACTGAGACTTATGCTGGGTAGTGATTTAGGGCTAGATTTTCAGAGATGCCGAAAGACACAGAAAGGCACAGAAGACGTCCAACACAGTATTTGTGCCTGGTTCCCACTGAGGCCAACAGAATTATTTATGGATGAAAGTGCTAGTATAAAAGGCATGAATATCAGCAGCAGACCTGTCATCGGTGGGATTGTCACTTATAAATGTGGCATTTCCCACTCTTCTGCTTCATGCATTACTAGCCTACAAATGGACAGAACCCAACTTACATTAAAAAAAAATAAAGAACCTTTAAAGTAGTTGATATTTTCCCTTCATCCTCAGGACTGAATTTCCCTTCCTGTCAGCTAGGTCGCCTATACCTTACCAGAGCACAACTATGCTGTTGCACTCTCTGGCTTCTGAGTATGAAGGTTTTGCTATTCATGCAAAAGGGGAATTCCAAATACTCTGTAACACAGGAGTCTACATGAGTCTACATGGATATTTATTTGATTAGATATACTCCAGAGTCATATTTGTTTGAAAGTATTGCTCTGTGATATCAAAATAGTAAATTTTAAATATGGCAGATCTACACAGTGCCTTCACATATAAATTTGTCAGGAGGCGTGAAAAGATTTGCTGTCAGTGGTTGAGCTGCACTTATTCTCAAGGGTGTATGCACATATGGTATACAGATATAAAGTGGTCTGAGACTCTTGCATCACATGTGATGTCTTTCCAGTGTGGCTAACAAATCTAATACTTTTTGGATGTGATTAAAAAAATAACCTAATAGGATATCTTTAAGACTTGCCTAAGTTGTCTTTAAAAAGAAAAGATTTATTAGACAATTACATAATAAGGCTTCACTGTGCAACAAGGGGACCTCTGTGCTGAACCATGCCTCATTCAAGCCATTGGAATGTATGGCTGCAGAAGGAGGGAAAATGAGTATCTGAGCAATCTAGGAGTATAAATCAACAACTATAAAAGGATGTGATCTTTTATTTGCAGCAGCCACATTCTCTTTCTCCAAGCCTATACCTTTCTCAGAATGTGATTATGAATATGTTCTGTTTATTTGCTGTGTCTTACAGGCTGAGACTGCAGCTAACCGGATCTGTAAGGTGCTTGCTGTGAATCAGGAAAATGAGAGGTTGATGGAAGAGTATGAGAGACTAGCAAGTGAGGTAAGGATGCTCTACCTGTAATGTGGTGACAATTATGTCTGTGAAATATTGAAAGCTGGAAGATTCATGCATTCTCTTCAAGACAGCAAAGTGGAGATACTGTAAGGGTAAATCTCACAGTGGCAGGTTACAAAGCCCAGGTGCCCAAGATATCAAGTTTCGGGTGATTCCTTTGCCACAGACTTCTGTGTGACCTTCAGCAAGTCAGTCAGTTTTGTTAATGTGCCCAAAAGGGTGTCTTGAGGATTGTCGTCCGTCTGCCCCAAGACCAAGCTTCCTGTCTCTCTAATCTTTGAAGACAGCCTCTCTAATCTTTGAAGACAGCCATCCTTGACCACATGTGGAACATACCAGATCCTGTCACTCCAAGCAAGCCCATTGGCTTTGTATACTGCAAAGCACACCTGGAGAGGGTCTGTCAGGTTGTTCACAATTCGTCTGTGGGCACGGACAGCAGATGAATGTACAGATGAACGTGCTCCTCCTGTCCTTTCCTGATTAATGGCAAATCTGCTGAGCAGGACTACAGATATACAGTGCACAAGCGAGAGCTTTCTTATCTTTTATGCATAACCTGCAAAAACATACTGAAATCACAGCACTACTTTCTGTATCTAAATTTGCACTAATGGCCTTCCAAGTGAAGATTTTTATATGACTTGAGGCTGGTTTCTGTCCTGATCCCATAACTATGACTACCTGAAAAACCATGACCAATACATTTGAATGTGGTAGATGATACTGGGTAACTCAGATTTTGAGTATTTAGAGACACATTGCATGTATCTTAATCTTTCTGAAAATCAGGGTATTTCTAGAAATACCTAGAATATCTGGGCAAATTTGCTATAGAAGTATTGTTCAGCTTTGAATATCTTGTGCTTACTCGCCATTAAGGCATCAGTACCTACTGAAGTCAATAATATTAAAATGGAACAAACTTAATTAAGATTTGTATGTTCAAGATAGTCTTCTCTTCGTTGTTTTTCCATTGCCTTTTTTTGACTTGTTTATGTTGGTTTGAAAGCTTTTAGAATGGATTCGCCGGACAATTCCTTGGCTGGAAAACAGGACCCCAGAAAAAACAATGCAGGCTATGCAGAAGAAATTAGAGGATTTCCGGGACTACCGCCGCAAACACAAACCTCCCAAAGTCCAAGAGAAATGTCAGCTGGAGATCAATTTCAATACCCTGCAGACAAAACTGAGAATCAGCAATCGGCCAGCTTTCATGCCATCAGAGGGGAAAATGGTTTCAGTAAGTAAAGGAGGCATCAATATTCTGTTTGCTTTATCAATGATCTTCCAAAAATGTCAACATGAAGGATTGAAAGGCCATTCTAAGTCATCTTCAGAAACATCAATTAGTTGCACTTTTTCAATACCAAATGCTTTTTACATACTTCCTTTCATTCTAGAATCCTGCTTTGCAATAAGCATGCTCCTGCCTCTTGGAAGGCTTTCACAAAAGCAAGTTATGTGGAGATGCAAGACAATACAGAGCTTCCTTTGGCAGTGTTGTCAATACTCCTGTATCAGTGAGGCCAATGATTGTTTATTTAAGCAAAACTCATTGGTTTCATTGACATTTTAGTCATCAAACTTAAACAAACAGACATTGCTCAATACATGTTTCTGCATTTTTCTATTTTGCTTTTTTTCTTATAAGAATAGTCAGTACCAAGAATTCTCATCTGCTAATAAGTACTGTCACTTGACTGTGGGTCAAAACATTTCCTGTTGAATATAGCAAATCTGTTTCTGTACTCTATCATTGTGTTTTGGTTTCTCAGATTGCATAAACAAAAAAAATATTTCTCTATCTGAAAAGGGCCATTGTCCACTCCCTGTATGCAGC
This sequence comes from Monarcha castaneiventris obscurior, assembly GCA_026261815.1. Classification (NCBI taxonomy): domain Eukaryota; kingdom Metazoa; phylum Chordata; class Aves; order Passeriformes; family Monarchidae; genus Monarcha; species Monarcha castaneiventris. Next base: position 7,929,028 of record JAMPIT010000472.1, read on the forward strand.
AAATAAGGGCCCTGTTACTTCAGCTTCCCACTCGTGTCTTTGAGTTTGCGAGGAAGCTCACAAAACTTTGTGTACTACAGAAGGTGAAATCAATTTGTGTTCCAGGTAAAATACTCACCAAATCCTCTTGATACTAATTACTTTGCTATTGTCAACTTGTGAAAGCAAAGCACTTTCATTTTGATAACAGACAGGTATATCATAAAAGAACACACACATTGCAAAATGGGAGGTAAAAGCAATATATTGTGAAGACATTGGACACATAGCTAATGTCTTGGCTGGGGAACCATTTCTATTGGGGCTCCTTTTGTGACCCCACCTGAATACAACACACTAAGAGGATCAGGTGTCTGCACTAAAAGACAACTGCCTCACAACATTTTCTCTGATTCTGTGATTTTACAAAATCTGAACATAAAAACTTCTCTTTTTGAAGCCAAATTGTGAATGAAACAAAAATCTGTAAATTTAGATAAAAAGAGGTTATAGTTTCATCCACCTCTCCCATGTATTCTCTTCACAGGATATTGCCGGCGCTTGGCAGAGACTTGAACAAGCTGAGAAAGGCTATGAAGAGTGGCTGCTGAATGAAATACGACGACTGGAAAGACTTGAACACTTGGCTGAGAAATTTAGGCAGAAGGCTTCCACTCATGAACAGTGGGCATATGGTGAGGAGAGAGGCCTTTTAACATTTTTAGTATTTTAATGTTCAAAGTTGAACTGTCAGTGCTGAGTATTTGTCAGCCATGAACTCACTCATAAGTAGTTTGGACAATTTCAGACAATCTAAAAGAATAACAGATAAAGTGTCAGGTTTTGTTGACTTTAGTCACGATCCTAACTTGTTGGCATGTTGCTAATGAGATGTAACTGTTAAAATCGTACTTGAGGTAGTGAGTCAAACTTAATGGGAATATTCTGCATTTGAATAGAGGCCATTACTGCTAATGTATTCCTATGTAGTTGTACACCACCAATCCAACCAGGAACGCAGTGATACCACTGGTTGAGTGTGAAATTATTAATGGAGGTGTTCTGAGTTTCTTATTACTTGGTCTTCATGATGTTCTGGATAGTCCAGATAAACTACATGATAATAGACTCCTGTCTGCTTTGCTCCAAACCCTCGATTACACACCATTTATAGTTCTGGCTTTTAATGGTAACCTAACCTTACCTGTAGCTGTTACACCCATAGGACCATACAGTGGCATTCAGTTTTGTTGGGGATTATTAAACATAGGTCTGCTCTATCATCCTGATGACTGTCTTGCTGTTTCTGCCATGCTTCTGGCTTTTTCCAGCTAGATTCTTTTGACACTGTGAAAGTGAGTCAGAGTCCATCCTCTAACAGTTGCTGGAAGCATGCAAGGCTGTAAATGGGAAACGACAGCGTTTATCAGCCCTGAGAGCCTATTTTCTGAGCATAAACTACTCATGGTGACAAGTTATAGCTGTTGTGTAGGGAAAACTTCACATAGGCTGGTACACAGCAGGTGAAACAATAGCTGCTTCTGGCTGTAGGATTCACAGAGCTGTAAATGCCATGTGGTGAGTGCAGCTCATGAGGGCCTGTCTGTGTGGATCCAGTTGTCCAAAATGGGAGTTACTCAGCCGTAGTATTTCAGTTTCTGATTAATCTTTGCTTCTCTAGACTTTTGTAGATAAGCTAGCATTTTCCACTTAAAATTTAGTGTTTGATACAAAAGGCAGTCACGCATCTCAGGGTTTGGTTTTTTTTAAGTGCTGAAATGAATAATGAAGACAGAACATAAAAAAGAATAACAGATCATTAGTAAGAGTGAAGCTGAGCATAGCAGGGTGATTTCTGATTTTGTAAGCCTATTCTACAAAAACTTAGCACAGTGGTTTAGAGATACAGTTTTTGCTAATATACCATTTTTATGCCAGTTTCTCCAGCAAAGTAATACTCGCTATTTTAGACCTGTATCAGCAGACTGTGAAAAAACCAAGACATTGCTGTGAAAGCTTTAAAAATATATGTTTCTAATTAACATGTGCTGACAATTTGCTGCTGATTTCAGTGGGAGTGGGATTTAATTCCACATATATGATTTTCACCATGCCTCAACTAAAAAGTTGATTAAATTTGCAATTTTTCTAACAAACAAATTAGTAAAAAATGAGTAATATTTTAATTTCCTCTTTCAGGCAAAGAGCAGACCTTGCTTCAGAAGGATTATGAGTCTGCCTCTCTGACAGAAGTCCGTGCCATGTTAAGGAAACATGAAGCTTTTGAGAGCGATTTGGCTGCTCACCAGGACAGGGTGGAACAGATCGCTGCCATTGCCCAGGAGCTGAAGTATGTTCCATTTAAAGGCTTGCAGCTGCTGACATTTAACTTTGCGATAAACTCTTTCCAATGAATTTGATAGTGTCATAGGTACCAACGTAGGAATTCCAGACATAGCTTCATAAGTACATTATCTGAGCTGGTCACTGAGACCTTTGCCTTATCTCCCCCTTACCCCCAACCAAATATAGATATTCAACTGGTCAAAATTATTTGAAAACAAACATTTTCAACTTGACTTCACAGTAATCTTATAGCATTAGCTCTACCCATTGTGGGTTGATGGGAATCCTGGAGGTGTTTATTTCTCAGTTCATGGTCTGCTGAGAGGTACTGGCTATAAGTTGTTTAACTTAAAAAATATTTTCATTTACACAAATTACAGATCAAGTGTCTTCACAAGTATATTGGTCCTTTCAAAAGGCTTCACATCCCTGTATTATCTCTATAATAGTGGGTAATGCAGTGACTTTCCTGCAGATCTAATTGTCTCTGATATGCTTATTTTCACAATTTCTTGATACTGTATTTGGAAGTGCCATTGTCTCCGTTTTACAGAAGGGACAGTGGGGCATATGGAAACTAAATAACTTGCTCAGGGTTGCACAAGGAATCAAGCACACACAAGGCTCTCCTATAGGAGAGCTAGAGTTTTCACCCCCAGTTTCACCAATTTGGCCACCAACGCTTGCTCATCCAGCATACTGTCCCCAGAGAAAACACAGCCAAAGCTGAGAACAGCCCTGCAATGCATTTAGGCTACACCTGTGTTGTTGACATCAGCTGCATAGGTCAGCAATGTGAAAAGTCAAGGCTCTGGACTAACCCCTTATGGCTGCAAAGTCCTGAGTGCTGTTTAAGTTAGTCTGGCTAAACTCCATCCCTGTTGGTGGAGCTTGCTTTTGTTTGTGCGAAGGTTGTTAATTCACCTGTGTGAAGCACAGTTGTGTGAGCTCTGCCCGCACTGATAGGGCTGTAGCATTACATACGGATGTCTCTGTTCAGGTAAAGCCATCTTGGTGTCGACACCAAGGTAAGTGCATTTGATTTTATCACCTTATGCAGTTAATTGCAGAGGCTTTGTACTGTAAGTCAGTGGTGCCACTCCTGGTCTTGGCAGTTTGGCACTCACTGTATAAATCTGTGCAGCCAACAGGAACAAATGTGCAGTAGTGCTTGAAACAGGAGCCAAGATCAAAATTCTCAGATTCCTGCCCTTGGCTTCAGCTCTCCAGGTTTCAATTTCTCACCTTGAACAGGAAGAACAGTTACTGCTCAGAAATCAAGTCTCAGAAATGTGCCCTTTTGTCATTGTGAATGGCCATGACTCATAAACAGCTCCATATTCATGAACAATTTAAAAATCAGAGACTTGTCTGAAAATGTAGTTCATACCTGATAGCAGCAGCACTTACAGGAATTGTGTAATTCAAATGGATTTCAAAGAAAAATCCCATCTTCAAGATTATTTAAAGGAAGAAAAACAAATCACACTGGGCAGAGTAGGTACTGTGTTTTGGTTAATGTGAAAGAAATCTGAAAAAACAACAGAGAATGGAGACTGCCCTGAATATGTGAGCTTATGAAACACCTTCTGGCATGCCTTGATCTGTGTTGTGGAGTTACTTCATAGAATGGCTTGGGTTGGAAGGGACTTTAATGATCATTTAGTTCCAAGACCCCTACCACGGACAGGGACATCTTCCACTAGATCACGTTCAAAGCCCCATACAACCTCGCCTTGAACACCTCCAGGGATGGGGCATCCACAGCTTCTCTGGGCACCCTGTTCCAGTGCCTTAGCACCCTCACAGTAAAGAATTTCTGCCTAATATCCAGTCTAAACCCGCCCTCTTGCTGTTTAAAGCCATTCTCCCTTGTCCTCATTAAAAGTCCCTCTCCAGCTCTCTTGTAAGTCCCCTTTAGGCACTGGAAGGCTGCTATAAGGTCTCCTCAAAACCTCCTCTCCTATAGGCTGGACAGCCCCAACTCTCTCAGCCTGTCTTCTTGGGAGAGATGCTCCACCCCTCTGATCATCTTCGGGTCCCTTCTCTGGACCCACTCCAACAGGTCCATGTCTTTTTTGGAGGCCCCAGAGCTGGATGCAGTGTTCCAGGTGGGGTCTCAGCAGAGCAGAGCAGAGGGGCAGAATCCTCTCCCTGGCCCTGCTGGCCGTGCTGCTTTGGATGCAGCTCAGGACACGTTTGGCTTTCTGGGCTGCGAGTGCACATGGCTGGGTCGTATTTAGCTTCTTGTCAACCAGCATCCCCAAGCCCTTCCCCCCAGGGCTTCTCTCAATCCATTCTCTACCCAGCCTGTATTTCTGCTTGGGATTGCCCTGAGATTTGCTTCTCTTTATACTAAAGAAAGTTTCTGTAACACCTAACCATTGCTAATTCAGCTTCAGCTTTATGAATTATGTGAAACTTTGGGAATGTAGTATACATAGCACAGCATCTGCTTACCAGTGTTTTGAACCCTCTGTCCTTTACCTCTGGTGACGCCAATGAACACTGTATCCTGTCTATTTTGGGATTGTCTCTTCTCAGTTGTTTCAGTAATTTGCTGTGTGAAGTTAAACAGGTTATTTGTGGCCTGGGCTGCAAAGGTGCTGAAAGCTGATTGCATTTCGAGATGCTCTAATTTGACTTCTCTGCTTCTCCATACAATGGGGCTATCAGTGCCTGATTTTTCACTGTGACTTTGTAACTCAGTTAGGCTTAATGCCCATGGAGAACACTGAATGAAAGGTCATAAAAGTCAGGTTTTATCACTGGCTGCAAGCAAACAGGCAGCTTCTATTTAAATACTGACTTTAATTATTTATATGTAATTCATTGCATAATAGAACTGTGGAGGGAAATGCTAATTTCTTTCTTAATCCATATTTTTAAAGAAGGATCAATGTCTGAATGCTAAGAAATGTGCACCTGATACAAAACCTGTTGAAGTCAATGTGGGTATTTCTTGCTTGATTTTTTGTTGGCTGGTTGGTTGGTGGGTTGGTTGGTTGTTTTTTTTCTCATCATTGGAGCAGGCCCTTACAGAAACCATGATCATCTGTGTCAAAATTCCAAGTCAGTACACCTCCATGTTTTGTTTTAGTCAATCTCTTGGATGCCTAATCTTGCAATTTCAAAAGAGAACTATTGTTGTATGACCTTGAACTCTACTAGTTACAGTTTCCTGTCTGTCCTGGTATTTTCTGCTGCAGCAGCTCAGTCCACTTTCTGCTTAAGGTTAAAGTTGCTACAAGCTTGTTGATTGTTGCTGTTTAGATAGAGGATTTATGTTGGTATGCAAACAGGTGATTCTAGCCAGGATGCTGCTATAAGATTGTTGTGTTCCCAGCCTGTATAGACTTAGGTATTCCTTGGCAAAGAGGCAAGGCAGGGCTTGGAAAGGGCTTTATACAAAGCTGAAGGCGTGCAGGCATTTCTGAAATCAGATTTGTCATTTATGACACAGCAAATGCTAACTTGAGTGAGCTGTACTATGTAAACCCATATTAATTTATGATCTTATGTGCTCATTTCAATGTTTCAAATCATCAAGGCAAAATTTTTGGAACATAGTTTCTTGTATATCCATCACTTCTAGTGTAGTGACTGATTTCCAGCCAAGCAGACCATTATCTGTAACACTGATTTAAGAGTCGTCTTGATTCTGGAGACCTGGGCTCAAATTGTGCTTACGTGCATGGTTAACATGAGCCTTGTTCTGAAGCAATGCTAAAACATGTTGCTCAGCAGGTTATTTTTGTGGCACTACCACTGTTCCTAAAGTGAGCTCACACTTAAGTGCTTCTCTGGATCAGGTCAAAATTTCACTAAATTTTTAATTTCTGACAGATAAGATTGAATTACTTGTAAGATCAATAGCGATAACTTAATGATTTTTAAATTCCAAAGGCTGTAAGTTTCAAATGTCCAAACAAATAGAAAGACTTCTCTTAGAAGGTCTGTAACACATGAGAAGCAGTACTTCATGCAGTGCAAAGCACAAATTTTTACAAAATGCAAATCTAGTCTCTTCAGTGTTGGGAAAAATACAAAAATTAACAGGACAGGGAATGTAAGCCTGTGCTTTTTTTCCAAGTAATTAATCTTTGATGAGTTATTACTTATTCTGCTCCTGCTTTGAGCAGAAAAATGTTCTTTGATACCTATAATTCACTTAATTGAAGTAAACAGCAGGCCCAGAAAGGTAGTGGAGCTACACTGTTTAATGCCACTTGGTAAACTAACTTAGGATTTTTGACCCATGGGTGCCCTTTTTAAAAGTTGTTTTGATATTATTCTTCTACCTATTTGTCCACAGCATATATCCTTGGAAGGAGTAGGATAGTAGAGATCTTACAGGGAATGATGGAATCTCCCTGGCAGAGCTCGTGGAGGAGGGTGGCATATCACCTTCCAGGACTTTGACCACAGCTGGTACAATCAGTCCCTCACTTTCATGGAAGGACACTTGCCCTTACCCTAATCAACAAAAGGAGATAAGTGATCCATTGAAGCAAAAATAAAATTTGCTCACTCAGGAACACAATCTAATAATCTTAATATGCTATAATGAGAAAAAAACAGTTTTCAGCCAAAAACTCATGACAGCAAAATAAATCCCAGCCTGTTTCGTCCAAGACTCTATGCTCCTGACTTAAGATTTCTTAGCAGATAGGTGGCTTTGGTTGCATCCCTTGAAGGCTAACGAAAGGGCTTCCAAAGAAGGAAGTGAGTTTTTGAGTTAAGGAACCCTTGCACAGTATGACTTGTTGGCAGCTTTCTCCTTACATACGAGAGTTTACTTTCACAATTTTGGGTTGTTTTTGTTATTTTTAAAAATGGTTAGGAGGATTGGATTAAAGAATGCCTAGGCAAACTTGACATCTACAAGTCCATGGGCTCTGATGGGCTGCATCCATGAGTGATAAAAGAACTGCTGGATACTATAGTGAGGCTGCTCACAATCATCTTTGAAAGGCCATAGCAGTCAGGAGAGGTGCCTGAGGATTGGAAGAAAACAAATGTCAGCCCAGTCTTCAAAAAGTGCAAGAAGGAGGACTCAGGGAACTACCAGCCTGTAGTTCCAGCATCATCTCTATCTCTGGAAAAGTGATGGAGTGTCTGATTCTGGAGGCCATCTTGGGCCACAGGGAAGATGAGAAGGTGATCAGGAATAGTCAGGTAAATCACACTTGACCAACCTGATTGCCTTCTACAATGAGTCAACTACCTGTATAGATGAGGAGAGAGCAGTGGATATTGTCTACCTCGACTTCAGCTAGGCTTTCAACACTGTCTCTCAGAGCATCTCAAAGGCAAAGTCAGGAAGTGTGGGCTGGATGAGTGGACAGTGAGGTGGATTCAGAACTGGCTGAACAGCAGATCCCAGAGGGTTGTACCCAGTGGCACAAGGTCAAGTTGGAGGCCTGTCACTTGTGGTGTCCCCCAAGGTTCAGTGCTGGGCCCAGTGCTGTTTACCTCGCTCATCAATGACTCAGATGAAGGGGCAGATGCCTCCTCAGCAGGTTCACTGACAACACAAAGCAGAGAGAAGGGGCCAATAGCCCAGAGGGCTGTGCAGCCCTTCAGAATGACCTTGAGAGGTCAGAGAGGTGGGCAGAGAACAACTGACTGAAATTCAATAAAGGCAGGTGCAAGGTCCTGCACCTGGGGAGGAATAACCCCTGCACGAGCACAGGCTGGGAGCTGAGCTGCTGGAAAGCAGCTCTGTGGAGAAGGACCTGGGGATCCTGGTGGACAAGCAGCTGTCCAAGAGCCAGCAGTGCCCTTGTGGCCAAGAAGGCCTGGGATTGTGTTAGGAAGAGCATTGCCAGTGAGTCAAGGGAGCTGATCCTGCCCCTCTGCTCAGCCCTGGTGAGGCCACACCTGGAGCACTGTGTGCAGTCCTGGGCTCCTCAGTACAGGAGAGACATGGAGCTCCTGGAGCAGGTCTAGCAGAGGGATACAGAGATGATGAGGGGACTAGAACATCTCTCTTATGAGGAAAGGCTGAGGGAGCTGGGCCTGTTCAGCCTCAAGAAGAGATGACTGAGAAGGGACCTTATCAATGTCTATTGGTATCTAAAGAGAGGGTGCCAAGAGCATGGAGCCAGGCTCTTCTTGGTGGGGCCAAGCAACAGGACAAGAGGCAACAGGCAGAAACTGATGCACAGGAAATTCCATATGGATATGAGGAAGAATTTCTTTACTGTGAGGTGACTGAGCACTGGAACAGATAGGAGGGGTTGTGGAGTCTCCCTCACTGGAGATATTTAAGAACTGCCCGGCCTCAGTCCTGCACCATGTGCTCTAGGATGACCTTGCTTGAGCAGGGAGGTTGGACCAGATGACCTGTGGTCCCTTCCAACCTGACCTACTCTGTGATTCTGTGATTCTGTTACGGTATTGTTTTTACCTGTTTTACCATTCTTCACTTTCAACACTTTCAATTGATTGCAGTACATCTGAAGCTTCTTTTAAACAGAATGCTTCTCATACTTCTCAGGTTTATCCCAAACCAGATTGCTCTGACTGGGCTTAGAAGAGGAAACATGAACACTGCCCCTGGCCTACAGAGCTTCTGGCTTTCGGCTTCTGGCTTCACAGAGGAAAGCTGCCTCTGTTCTCATTTTGTCCTCTGTGATTCTCTGTGTTACTGGCAGTGTGATCTGTACATTCCTCTTGCCAACTGCCTAGAGAAGAATGCTCACAAAAAGAGGGAATAAATTCTATCTGCATTTCCTGTCTTGTTCAAGCCTCAAAGTAAATCTTCGATTCATATTGCCACATGTCATGTATTTACAGTCTCTGCAACGTTTAGTACTGGGCAGAGTGTTCTCGAGGAGAAGCCAAGAGCTAAATTCAGTGGATGGTAATACACCAATAAAAGTGAGTTTCCAAAGTGTCAAGCACAGGTATTATGGATGGGTATCATCTGCCACCGAGATCAAAAGTTCAGTTTGAAGCAGAGTCAGTGCAGAATCTCAGGACAGAGCCTTAAAAAATTATTCCAGTCTCAGGCAGAATAGTAAATTGCTTCCTGTCAGGATAATATCAGCCTATTAAGCAGGTGAAAAAGCAATGGTAACTGCTATCCTTTGTGCATGCACTGAATTCATGCTGGTGGCATATGTGGGTCTGGAGATCCCTGTTCTCTGAACCAGCCAGTTCTGGGATGTAGATCTGTGAGGAGTTCCTGGAGAGGAAGATGAAAATTGTTCTCTGTGCTCCGGATCTGGGCAACCCCTATTATTATTGCCAGGCTTGTGAGAGGTTATGCATTGAATGCAACCTGATGTATGTTTCTCAGTTTAATAATTCCAAAGCATATAAGGAAAGGATCATTGGATTATTCAAAACAAAATGGATATTTCAGGCCAATTAATTTAAAACCAATCTTGGCAAACTTGATAAAGACCAAGACTGAAGCATTCTGGCCATCAGGGGATTGAATTGCTTGTGTCACAGGAATAGCTAAGACAAAGATGCTTGGACACCTTAATTGTCTTTAATACCTGGATGTCAATTGATTTTTCTCGGAACAAAGGAGATTGATCCTGTTCCTTGCTGTGCTTCTCAAAATGCTGAATGCCTAAACACAATGTCCATAGTGCAACACTTGCTTACCTTAGGAGAAATATTGCAAAAAAGAGGGGAAAAATTGTTGAGGGTCAGTGGAAGTGTGGACAGTGCAACTGCTCTTGGCTTTCAAAAAGTCACACAGATTTTGTCTTTGCTCTTTCTTAGTGAACTGGACTACCATGATGCTGCAAGTGTCAATGATAGATGTCAAAAGATATGTGACCAATGGGACAGCCTGGGAACACTTACTCAGAAAAGGAGAGAGGCGCTGGAGGTAAAACATATAACAAGGATCAGTAGCTCATCTGAGGCAGGGTGAGGGAAATGAACCATTTATTTCAGATCTGGAAATGGTGCCATTGAGCATCCACTTTAGAATCCAAATAGCAATAAACCCTTTCCTCAGATCTCCATTTCATTTTGGTGTGGTTACTTTTGCAACCAGACTGAATTGCTCAGAGAAGACTTGACAGTACTGAGCTCCCAGGGACAGTTCTAAAGCAGCAACAAATGGCATGTGGTTTGTAGCACCCCTGTGTGGGAATCTGATGTCCAGCAAGGCTAAAAAAAACTATTGGTTAGTTACCTTTTAATACTAGCCTGAATTTGCAGTCTTGCATACTTTTCTGTCCAGCAGTAGGTTAATTTTTGGTAGTGAGTATTCCAAACCACTGAGATACTTTGCAAAGCCTTGTTCCTTAGGAAAAGAGGAAGTCACACACATAAATGCCAAGGTGAGAAACATGTAATTCTTCCTTTTTGTACTTACAAGAAATTACTAAATCAAAATTAGCAGATTTTAATTCATTTTCAGATAGGTCCCAGTAATAAAAATACTTAAAATATCAATAGCTATACTTCAAAGGCATACACCTACCCCTTTTAATGTGTTGGATATGAGAGTGCTTTTACTGCAATTAGTCCAAATGCCTTGAGTGAGAATCCTTAAAGCAGGTGGTGAAATCAATCAGTGCAATCAAATGCTTTTGAAAAGATGAGGCATGACTTTGTATATGGGTGGGTATGTGTGTGGAGCTAGATCTTGCCCTCATAACAAAAGAATGCACTTTTCCCAACCTGTACAGAGGACGGAGAAATTGCTTGAAACAATTGATCAGCTTCACCTGGAGTTTGCCAAAAGAGCTGCTCCTTTCAACAACTGGATGGAAGGTGCTATGGAAGACCTACAGGACATGTTTATTGTTCATAGCATAGAGGAAATTCAGGTAAATGGTTATCTGGATTTTTGTTTTTGCTAAAAGTCATAGGGAAAACAAGAAAGGAAGATTTTCCTTCTGGGAAAGTAGAATACATGTAAGAAACCCCCCAATATCTGTCTTAATGTTTGCTTTGTGATAGGACATGTCTGTTCTATTACAAATAGGTTTCTTTGTTGGTATGAAAGCATAATCCAGAGATTATGGAAAAAGTGATGGTCCTGATAAAATCAATGAGGGCTGTTTCATGAATGTATCTAAATGTACTGTTTCCTGTATCTATACCCAGTAGCCAGGATGTTTGAGAGCCTGAGAGAGGAGCTGTGCTTATTTACAGCAGATCTTCCAGATGTTGGATGAAATGTTGAAGTTTTCATGCTTTCCCTCTCTGTTTCTGATTTTAGAGTTTAATCTCTGCACATGATCAATTTAAAGCTACTTTGCCAGAGGCAGATGGTGAACGACAGGCCATCCTGTCAATCCAGAATGAAGTTGAAAAAGTCATCCAGAGTTACAGCATGAGAATAAGTGCAACCAATCCTTACAGCACTGTTACAGTTGAAGAGATTCGTAGCAAGTGGGAAAAGGTAATGTATGCTAAATTGCTAAATACAAAAAGGACATTGTAGCACAGTATTTCAGTTTAGAAATACTGAGAATATTCAGAGAACTTTCCAATAAATCTCTAAATTATTCTAGATCATCAGATGGCAGAATGAATTTCTACAGTACCTTATGCTCTCCCTTATGTTTGCCAGGGCTGCTTCACAATATCCTTTGCTCCATCACGCAATGTTACCTATGTTCTTTTTAGCTTTCTGCCAGGGCAAGAGAAGCATGTGTTGAGGCTAGTGCAGAGCTGGTGTCTGGCCAGGGGTGCTGTTAAAAGAATTGTATTCCTTCTCTTAGTATAAAGAGTAATTTTTGTGTTTCTTCTACCCAGACGCTGTTTTTCAAAAATGTATAAAATCAGCATCTTTGGGGTCATTAATATTTCTTTCCAATTAGATTAAAATTGGCATTAGCAACTAGAAAGTACTGGGAAGGGATTAAAGATAAGCTCCTAAAGCAATCACACCAGCTTCTTTTCATTAGGAACCAAGACAGATAAAAAGCTGCAGGTAAATGATTGTGTAAAATGTAGGACAAGAACACACCCTCAGTGGGTTATGAAAACCGAGCAGTAAGGACTAAGGTTAGAATCTCCCTGGCCAATTCAGAAGGGTAAGCCCAACAAAAGCATTTGCAATGAATTAGAGACCTTCAGATGTCCATGATGGCAGAACACATCTCATGTTATCCTGTTGTATGGATGTGCTCAAATAAAATGTTTTGCATTGACTGTTCTTAGAAAAATTACTTAAAGATTGAAAAATCACCTTTATTTTTCAAAAGGAAAACAAAGTAGCTGCTCTAAGAGCAGTTGAAGCGAAATAATTGTCTCGAACTTGAATCCAGACAGAGCTGAGAATTTCTTCTCTCTGCATGTCAGTCTCTCTGGTCAGGCTGCCCAAGACCACGTTACAAATTTCTTGTGTTAGCATGGAATTTGTAACTAAAATAGTGATAGTTCTGGCTTGTCCTTCTGATATCGACCTTCAGACCAATAATGAAAATTAGCAGCTGCAGACTTATTTGTTCCATTTGTTTTTAAACCATTCAGTTGTGCCTACTCACCTTTAGTGCTTTCCCACTGTAACAGGTGAAGCAGCTGGTGCCTCAGAGGGATCAATCCTTGCAGGAGGAATTAGCCCGCCAGCACGCCAACGAGCGCCTGCGCCGCCAGTTTGCTGCTCAGGCCAATGTCATTGGGCCATGGATCCAGACCAAGATGGAGGTGAGTCTCAGACCCTCATACAGAAGCTGAGGAACAAAGTGATTTTTAATTTTTTTATCCCTACTTTATATACAGTGCAACAGCAAAGTCAATGACAGTTTGCCAGCTGTTTGATCCTAAGCTATTTAGCACCTGTTAAGATTATTCTTAAAACCGTGGAGCCTTGTCCAAGTGGTATCTTGATGGTGACCAGGAGATTCAGCTTTGAAAACTCAATCACTAAACAATTACTGTTTAGCTTCTGTGTTTTGTAGAAAAGATACTAGGTTCACTGGGGTCTCAATACTAATTCCAGATATAAATGTGACACATTTCTTTTGAAATGTGTTTTCTAAAGTAAAATTTCTCATCTCCACTGTATGAAGGTTTTATTACTATTGCTTCTTAGTATAAAAATACAACATATTTATGTGAACATTGGTCAAATTAGCACATCTGAAGCTTAAATTCTGTGGGACTGGGGGGTGTCTTTGTTTTTTTTGACAGGAAATTGCCCGCAGTTCTATTGAAATGACAGGGCCTTTGGAGGACCAGATGAATCAGCTGAAGCAATATGAGCAAAATATCATTAATTATAAACACAATATTGACAAACTGGAAGGAGATCATCAGCTTATACAAGAAGCCCTGGTGTTTGACAATAAGCACACCAACTATACCATGGAGGTAGCCATTTACTCCCTTTTGTATTTATTAGTTTATTCTGTCCTCTTGTGCTGTGTTACTGCTTTCCCGGATGTAAAGAGACTGCCACAGAAGATGGAATTTGGCAAGCTTTCTGATAATCTCATAAGACTTGTTTTATTTTCATTTATTTTCACTTTTAGTGAAGAATTACCCATTTAGAAACCAGTTTTGTATTTTTCTGAAGGCCATTTGTATTTTTAGCGATCCTTGGTCATGATACAGAGTTAATGGTATGGCAAAAAGTGTCACATAAATATTTAGAGCTGATTTTTTTCTTACTGTACTTTTTATACTCTAAGAAGAATATATTTGATTCTGTAATAACTCAGTATTTTCTCTCTCATAGCACATCCGTGTTGGATGGGAGCTCCTGCTTACCACTATTGCTCGAACTATCAATGAGGTTGAGACTCAGATCCTCACAAGAGATGCCAAGGGTATCACCCAGGAACAAATGAATGATTTCAGAGCATCATTCAATCACTTTGACAGGGTACAGTACTCCTGCTTTTTCTCAACTAGCAATATTTATTCTTCCCAAAAGTGAGGCTCTTCTCATTCCAAACGTAAACCTTTTAAAAAACCTGCAAATGCAGTAGCAATGGGCTCTTTTTAAAAGAGAAAAAAAGATCAGTTAAGGAAGAATTTACAGCCTTATAAAGTCATAGGATGGCTTGGGTTGGAAGTGACTAAAGATCATCTAGTTCCACTCTCCCCACCCTGGGCAGGGTTGCCATCCACTAGGTCACATTGCTCAGGGCCCTCCACAGCCTAGTAGCATTGTATACATAAATTAAAGATTAATTTTTGCTTTTTAAATGTAATTCAGAATTATAGATCTGCTAATATGGTTTAGTATTTGTTCAAATAATAAGCAGAACTGCATAAATCTGTGTGTTTTGGAAAATAACACAGCCCTTTATTTTAAGACAGTACAGCACGTTCTAAGTCCTTGCTGTTGTTTCCATCTCATTAAATTTAACTGTAATCTGTATTACAGAGGTTTTTTCCCCTTTGAATCACAACCTGTCTCCCTAGAAATATAGTTGTAGGGAATATAGTTGGGACACTTACAGCTGTCCAGGAATATCCTTTGTTTTTCTGGCTGTATGTGGGAAATAAGAGGCTGTTATTTTTTTTACTTACCTAAATACGGATGAATAAAAAAGTAGGAAGGAAAACACTACTGTGAAGAAACTTAATTCACTTCTGTGAGTTATGCAGTATTCTTAGACAGAGTGTTATAAAGACAACTATTAATAGACACAATAGCAAAATATATGCAGATGGGGATCTGAAATTTGCAGTTGGAGAACAATATGAACATGAGTTAGTTCTGATGGCTCTGTGCTCACACGAACCCACCTTTGAAACCAAGTTCACAGTTCAGATACTGAAAAAGCTTTTCATAATGTAGCACCAGTCTGTTGGATCAGCTCCTTCAAATCATTTCAGGCTACAGCAAAATGCCACTTTCTTTTCACTGTTTGTCCAGCTCTACTCAAATTGGTTGCACTTGCACTTGATATGGATTGGATGCTGACAGTTGCAGTTTACCAAATCTTCTTTGGAATACCACTAACTGTTTAGGAGGAAGAGAATTGTCAAACCTCTGCTTTCTGAAGAAACACACAAGCATAGGGAAGTTTAGCTACACAGGAACTAGGAATGTGTTTTATGGAAAAATCTTAATGTGATTCTAGTACAGCATAATTGTTTTTTGTATTTTCTAAGGAAACAGTGGATAACATCACAGAAGCAGAGATAGATTTCCTGGGATGGAAGGAAGTAGCATACCAAATGGCTTTCCCAGTGCACTGGAGCAGATAATTGAGCAATTAAAGCTATTAAAAGCAGACAGACTACCAGGCCTGGATAAATTACATGCCTGTATTTGAGAGACTTCTCTAAGGGAAACCAGGGACTTTGCACAAAGATTTGACAGCTCCCTAAAGACAAGGAGGCAAAGTGACTGAATCCAAGTATATTTTACACTGGATGGCCATTTCTGGCATCCCTGTACCTTTGTAGTTCATAGGTGAGTTGTCTGGTACACTCTCTGGTGCCTCAGGCTGCCTGAAGGGAGAAGCTAAATCCTACACCAACCAGCCCTACTGTTAGGGATTTTAGGCTTTGCAAATGCAGTAAGACATTGAGACACCAAGGCATAAAACAGAACAAGGCCTTAGGAAAGGTTGTATGACCTGGAAGAAGGTGGTCGTGTCACACAGCTGCCAGCACGCTGGAGACGAGCTACAACAATAACGTGTAAAACAAAACTGCATCCCAGCTCCTAGACTCTTACCTATCCCCAGCTGTCTCCTTTCCTCAGGCTATAATGGGTCATGGCTCCAGGCTGTGTCCCTTCTGCCCTGGCTCCTGTTGCAGGAAGCCTGAGTGGCCAGGTCAGAAGCAGAAGGAGACAGATGCTTCATCTGTCATACATCCTCATCTGTTTCTATGGCCTCAACAGCCTGGGCCTGGTCTGCAAGCTTAGCTGTAGACCTTGCCTTTCCCCATGACAGATACAATCCAATGGCTTAAAAAAAGAGGTTTGGAAGGATCACATAAGGGAAGAACCATTTTGCAAATGCCCTCTTTAGTATAACCCTTCCCTCAGAATCAGACATGGGAAACTGACCTCGGAGGAGTTTTGCACTGACAGAGTGTAACAAATATTTTCTCTGTAGCATAATGCAAGTTAAAGAAAGGAAGAAGGTAAGATCTAAACCCACTCAACCATCAAGCCAGGCTTTAGGCAGGGAACAGATAGTAGAAACACTGATAAAAGAGAAGTTTATAAGGATTAAATTACACTTTTACTTAATGAACAGATGAAACTCAATTTACACAGGCTAAAAGGAGACTTTGAACAAACATGTTGGAGTAAGACAGGCTTGTTTTTAATTTTTCTATCTTTCCTATGTCCTTGCACACTCAAATATTTAGTGTTGGTGAATCAAGGAAACCCAAGGTGCTTCAGATTACTTCAGTGTACATAAAATAATGGAGACTTTATATTTGTTCATCTTTAGATAGAGAAGGCAGTAATGGATTCTTCTACGGTTTTGATTTCCTTAAATAGAAATGAAGATAAAACTGGATTATCTGAACATAAGCACTATCATGAAAAATACTGTCTTCTTCATGTCAGATGGAATTAACAGTATATATAAAAATTTTGTGGCACTTAGCAGCATTTCTAAATGCTTGATATAGTTTAAAAATACACTGGAAGGATTGGACTGCTGTTCACAATGATGAATAGCCAGAAAGGATCCCAAAAATTAATACTGTCACTGACAAGGAGGCTTTAAATACACAACAGAATGATTTATGCATGGTATAGCTCTGATTTGTGTGGCATTTCTCCCATTTAAGACATTTCTTAATGTCTGACATCTGAGGATGTCAGCAAAGTACTAATATGCAGAGTAGCTCCCTTCCCGATTTTAAACTTATGTATTTTGGTATACCTAAATCTAACAACTCTTTTTAGAGTGCTTCTAGAAACAACTTCCTTTGCTTATGAATCTGAGAAAGGAACCCCTATCTTCCTCCCTGGGAAGGAATTAAAAAATTCTCGCAGTGCATGTGAGAATTACAAGGGCAGGAAGAGTCGTGTTTCTTTCAGTGCATCCCTCAGCAGAGATGTGCTGGCACAGAGAGCTTTACAAGTCATCCTTGAAAAGGCAAGTGGCAAACATGCTCTCTTCCTTGGCTCATGGGGGTAGCCTTCTTGGCTCCTGTGTTCCCAACAGGCATGGACACATTGGTGCCCCAGGGGTTATTCCTGAGGGTGCTGCTACCCTTGCTTACCACTGCTGCCCTACTCCTAGCTGGAGACTGTGCCTGAAGGCACTGTCTAGTTGTAGGGATAAATATAAATCTTTAGCAATGCTGCTATATTTCCTTCCTTAATGTGACTGCATGGAGAAAAAAAGAGAAAGTGGGACACAATGTCTGAATCACAGAAGCAGTTTAAAAGTGTTCAAAATGGTGCATAGCTGAATAATGGTATGCAGCCAAATTAGGATACCATACAGATAGGCTGTCAGTCACTGGTTTTGACATCTTTTTATGCAGGGATTCCTTTTTCAGATTCAGTATATTTAGTAAATTCTAAATAAGATTGCACAGTATGTGATAAAATATCTGCAGCTGCTCTGCCTGTACTATCTTAATGGCTGTTAACATTCTACTATTGATTTTTCTGCAAACTACAGATTCCAAGTAGGAGCTCTGCATGCAGAAAAATAGCATCATGCCACCCTATATTTTGCTAACAGAAAAACAACAGCTCCCTATTAAAGGAATCATATGTTCAGGCTTATGCAGGTCGATTAGCATTCAGGAAAATTAAGGACATATTTAAGAACGGATTAGTTTGACTCAGAAGTTCACTTGTTTTTTAAGGTCACATATAAATCACAAGGACAAGGGAAAAGATTTCTGGGGACTAATAATGAAACATTGAGGGGATTTTAGTGTTTTGCTTTGTATTGGCAGAAAAAGATTAACAAGGCAAAGTTATTTATATGCGCTAAAAGATTCATTTCAGCTCCTAATGTTGGTCTGCAAACAACAAAAATAAATATCAAGAACCATTTCCAATTACAAAAGCCTTCACATGGGCTTGATCTATGCCTTAATTGCAAAATGCCATTGAATTCCATGAAACTCTGATATACTGCAAAGGCAAAGATGCCTTTTTAGGCAACATATGATGAAGATTTGAACATTTCACTACAAGAATGTGAAAGCCTGCTATACCACTTGGCACTACTACTTGGACCCTCACTAGGGAGTCCCACTTAACCATATGTTCTGAGCTCCAGCACAGCCACTGCACTTCTCTCCTAAAGAAAGTGGTTTCTTGGAATAAGTGCCAGCCCCTCACTCCTGTCTGCCCTTCCCTGCCTGCCTCAGCTCCTGCTGCTGTGTGTGCCTGGCTGGGGAGCTCCTGCACACACTGCCCACCCACTCCCCACGTAGCTGATGATCCTCTAGCAACACCTGCTAGAGGAGATGGAGGGGCACGGTTTGGCTCTTAGCTCCCATTTTTATGTCATTTTGTTTGCAGTCACACAGAAGTACCCTTGCCTTTAGAAATAAGGTAAAATGAACTGACTTCACCCCTGGTGGGACCTGCCACAGCCTGTCTCCAGGACAGTTTTTCAAACCAGCCTAGATTAACATTTTGAGAATGATAAAATAAGCCATTTTGAATACTTCATAACAGGAATTATCAAATAAAATGGAAATATTAAAGGTTAAAACTTTACTGTGATTATGGCTTTTAACTAAATGCTGCTCCAGATTTTTAACTTTGCTTTTTTACTCTTCATTGACTTCCCACTGTTATTTTTCATCTTCCCTTTATGGGGTTGGTGGATGTTGATGCACACAGAGTCAATAACAGCATGATATTTTAAAAATGCATGGTGTTATTAACTTACTAAAGCACCACTTTATCCTATTAGTATATTAAGTAAGCCCAGTGCATTTGTTAAAACTCCTATAATTTTACCTATGCTTAGCTATATAAAAATTTTCAAAAATAAATTATTAATCTAGCAGGCAAATATGTAGCAGACAGAAAACCTTGGATCTTCTCCAAACTGTCTGTAAAATCAATACGGGTAATAATTTTTCATCTTTAAATATCACCTTAATTGTATTTACGTTAACTTACTCTAAAGTACCCCTCTGACAGGACACATTTTGTATGAACAGGAACAAAAAGACAAGCCAGTCTGTTTTGAAGAAGTTAGTGGGAATTTATTCACCTGTAAAATAGAAAAAGAAAACAATGTTCCAGTGTGATGCAGTGTTACTAGGAACCATTTAACCTGGAATTCAATGGCGCTTTTTTAAAGTCAGTTTTCAAAGCAAAACCTGACTGTAAATATTGTTAAAGAAGACAGATAACTGAAAATAAGTTGTCAATTATAAATTTATTTTGTGCTTACCTCTTTTGAGGTATGCATATTATGTTAAGTAGTATTACCAGATCAAGAATGAAGTAACAGTAATTGAGTGGGGAAAACATGTTCTGCCCAGGTTCAGTGATATTTTTATTGCATCACATACACTGCATGACAACAGAAAAAGAAGGAAGCAAGAGGCAGTTCATAGAATGAAATCTGCCTTGTCAGCAAAGGTGTTAAAGAAAAAAAAGATGGAAGGAAGCAGAGTTTTAACTCTGTAGTTGAAGTGAGGACTAAGAAAAAGCCTAAAGCATGAAACTGCAAAAACTACACACTTTTTAGGTAATTCATTGCATATGTTGACATTATATTTCCATGAAATTCTGTAAGAATGTGATTATTGAGAGTAGAATGTTCTTTACTAACCAACTAACCTGACCTGCGACTTTTCTTTCTTTCCTTTCCCCTTCCCAAATGCATGACCTGTGATGGGATGTTAGGACGAATCTGACAATCTACAGTCTGATGAATTTAAAGCCTGCCTCATCAGTCTAGGACAGGTTGGAAATGACCTGCAGGTAGAGGAAACTGAAATAATTCTGTTTTCAGATGTAACAATAGACAAAAAGATTGCATGTTTAAACTCCAGTTTGAAAAGATCCTGCCTCTGGGAAGACAACTGGATTAGATGGACTGTCATCATCACTTTGAGCTGTATTTTTCTTTGCATTTTTCAAAGATGTTTCAGTTTGTTTGTTTTACTTGGTTTGAGATATTTTATTTGGACACTAGATACCTAGGAGAGCTCCTATGCTTCTTGCACTTAGACTTTTGTCAGTTTTCCTTTCATCAGACTCAATACAAGTTCTCTTATGCTTTCTCCTAATACAGGATGACACAATTCTCTCCAAGCCACTTCAATCTATCACAGCACAGAGGAAACATTTATTTACCTTCTTACTTTCATGCAACTTAATGTTTACGCAGCTTTAAGTCCAGAATATTGCAGATATATTATTGTCTGGAAAGTGATCAACCTCATTTCATACAAGCTCTTCAACTGATCTCCTTCTAAGTCTTGCAGGTCTCATCCTTTGAGTCAGTATGCACATCTCTGCTGTAGTCAGGGTCTTGACAGCCTGCAGTCAGAAGGAAAATCCCTGTACTTATTTCCCATATTTCAGCAGACCTCTTTTATAATGTATCTCCCTTGGCCTTGGAATGAAATATTTGGCCGTTTTTCAGAGTACTTTTAGCTGCTAGAGATTCCATGCAGAATGTTTTAGAGACATTTCATATCAGGAAGGCAACTTGAGCATCTGCTGAATTTGACTAGTTTAGTAACAAACTTTTCTCCTTGCTCTTCTTTTTGTCTTCTCTGGTTGTGTTCTCTGTATTCTTGTCCCATTCATCTCCTCTTCTCCCTTATCTCTCCCCTGACCTTTCCCGATGTTACTTTTTGTGGTCAAAATGTCTCTCTCCTGTGTGTAATATGTTAGTTACTTCTTCCTCTTTTAAAACTGATGATGATTCTGGTGACCTGATCGGGCAAATGAATACTGTTCATGCACTGGATCCAATATGCCAATGGCCCAAACTCGTCATCTCTCTGGAAATTACCTTGGATTCTTCAAATCCTCCCTTCTATGTTCCTTACGTTGTTTTGTTCAATAGAGGAAGAATGGATTGATGGACCATGATGATTTCAGAGCTTGCTTAATTTCAATGGGTTATGATTTGGTATGAGCTTTAAGAAACAATGTCAATTGATTCTGCTCACAGCTAAAACATCACCACAGCAGCACTAAAGCTTATCTCAATAGAGAGAATACTAATGTCATTTACACTAGAGAGATTACTTTGCTTTTTCTTTAATTTCAAATGATTAAAAGGGAAGTTAAAAGTAAAGCTAGACACTTGAAAACCATATTCTATGGTCCACTGCCTTGCTCTTTGAATTAAGGAAACTTTAAAAGTTGAAATTAACAATTATTAAACTAATGTTTTTTAAAATTTCTCCTTTTCTACCTGCATGATTGAAGAATTAGTTTGATACTGTTTAATTTTCATAAATTTGCTTTGGGGGGTTGCATTTTCCTTGCTTCAATTATTTATTCTAAAAATTTCCTCCAAAATTCACCTTTTTAATGGAAAAGAAAGGGATTATCCTTAGTTAAGCAGTCCTGTATTTGGCATGAAATTTTCAGAATTGTTTCCCTTCTTAGTTTAGTGGGTCTGCAATTACACTGCTTGGTGGGCTATTGTTCCACTTCCCTGCGTGATACCTAAATTACAATGGTTTTAGGATGAGATGGAAAAAGAAGTGTTAAATTAGAACAAGTTAATCAGGAGTTGTGGGAGGGTGGGAGGGAGAGAAGATGGAGACAGTTAACTGAAACGTACATATTATGTATTTAGGACAAAGGATACACTTTTCAAAAGCACAGTCCTTTTTACCAAAGTGGGGTGGACATTTCAGATACAGATTTCATTGGCTCTGACGTTGATATTCCTGAGTCAGGAAGATGCTTTAAAAGCTCTGTGACCAGTGGTTCTGACTGGTTCATTAGAGGCTTGGGCTGTTGGAGATCAGTATTACGGTGACCATTTTCTTTGTTTTGGATTCTGTGAAAGGGTGAAGCTGAGTTTGCCCGAATCATGTCTCTGGTGGACCCCAATGGGCAAGGAACCGTCACTTTCCAGTCCTTCATTGACTTCATGACCAGAGAAACGGCAGACACAGACACGGCTGAGCAAGTGATAGCTTCCTTCAGAATCCTTGCTTCAGATAAGGTCAGTCACCATGCTGCTGGCTGTAAGGATTCAGTCACTCTCCCGTTTAGCCCTTCTTATTACAAGCCTTCTATTAACAGTGAAGCTTTGCAGTTTGTCAGACTTCAGAGAAAGCATTTGCCTTTTCTTCTTGTTTGGAACCAAGCTCTGGAAGATAGCCTAGGTCAGGTACACAAGAGTACACCTGGTTGTGAGCCATGTTGTGAGTGGACAGCTCACTCAACAGGCCAATGCAATGTGGTGTACCCCTATCCTGGCAGGAGCAGCAGCAGGAGGCCTCCTCTAGTTCCTGCGTTTGTAAAGCTCCTGAATTTGGCATAATTTCGTCCCCACTGCCAGATGCACTTGTGAGTGAGTGGTGTATGAAGATGAAAGGGAGTATAATGGCAACACAAGAGCTTCTGGAAGAGTCAGGGCCATAAACTGTGCTGCCACAAAACCAGTCCTGTGCTGTGGAGAAAGGAGAGATCACAGCAGTACAGGTCTATTTGCCCAAGCTCACTCTATTGATTTTCTCATTCCAGCTGCTTGTATTGATTTTGTGATCTCAGTTAATGTGGTCCACATTTTAAATTCCAGACATGCTCTCAGTAGCAATTCATGTGGAAGATGGTCTTAGGAAAAAACGGTTTTCATTAGATTGTTATTTTAAGCAATGTCAAGTCTGTTAACAGAGGGTATCCCTCATGTCATAAATGCAAACCATTAAGAACAAGAATGCATCTTTCTTTACACATATATTAGAACCTTGAAGCTAACAGGAACTACCTGCATCTGTCCTGTCACTGCAGAAGGGGCAGTAGTGCACTGCAGAGATACTGACTATCCAGAGATAAGCTGTATCTGTAGCAGTCTGCCTATGGCTGCACAGTGCTTGGTAGCTAATATAGACAGTCACATATCCTGAGACTGCATTTTGACCTAAGCAGTTTGTTGGTGGAATTGTCCCCTTTGACTCATAATTTGTGACAGAATTTACTGAGGAAAATATTTAGTCTCAGGAAAATAGGCAGGATGTCTGAATTTATTAGTCACAACTACAGAAAATAGATATATTTTGTGTTTTTGAAGAACACATTCTGAATTTGTCAATCCTTTTCCCCCTCCCAGCCTTACATCCTGGCAGATGAGTTGCGCCGAGAGCTGCCTCCTGAGCAGGCTCAGTACTGCATCAAGAGAATGCCTCCGTACACCGGCCCGGGGTCTGTTCCTGGGGCTCTGGATTACACCTCTTTTTCATCAGCACTGTATGGAGAGAGCGACCTCTGATTCTCTAATTGGCCGGATTCATGGTAGACACTAAAAATACCCACCTTATTGCCCAGATTGCTTCTCAAAAGCTTTGACAAGCTGATTTAAAAACAAGTTTTACAAATACAGTAGGTACCGTCAGTGTAAAGTGCTAGTAACTGAAGTAACCGGTGTATATTAAAGTGTGCAGCACGCTAGATACCTGCCTTGTTGGTGTTAGGTTGTCTGTCCTATGCAATGCTAGAAAATCTATTAAAAAATTGCAAGATATTAACTTTGAAAATGTACATTCAGAAAATAGAATGTAAAACCTAAAAACATTGAAACTCTTGAAATATTTCTCCATTTTTGAAATGTTTCAATGCCATATGCGCTTCTTTTACTATGTTCATAAAACTATGTTAGAAGTCATGCTTTATTCTTTCATAGAGCAATATTACTTTCCTCTCATGATTTCTGATTTTGTATGCTTCTATTGGTGGAATTTAATAAAATACTAAAATGCAGGTTTTCAGGGAAGAAATGTAACAACCACATAAACTACTTAATTACAAAAATAATCCAGAATGCTATGCTTATTGTCACAAAGAGTTGTAATGTAAGGGGGAAAGCTGACTAAAGTGCAGGTTTAGAGTTCTGTAAGCAATTCTTTTCTTTTAGGCCTTTAACTTTTACAGCTGAGGGAATACAACTTTTATAATCAGAAATAATAAGGAAGCTAATTTCATGTGAACTGTTTTGTTATGAAACCCTCATTCTTGTCTGTGTTGGCCAGTCTTTGTTTCTCAGTATATGAACGCATCATTGTATGTATTAGTGGGCAACATTCATCTCTATCCTGCATAAAGCAAACTCCCATCTGAGCAAATGTAGTATGGTTGTCTTGCAGCTTTAACTGTTCAGTGCTCAAAATTCAGTTTGTCTTGACTTCTGCTGCGTCGCAGGCAGTTCTGTCTGCACCCTGCTCCTGTGCTCTAGACGTTTACTGTTTTTTCCATCTTGAGAAATGATAGAGAATAAAAGCAGTAACTTTTTTACTTGAATCCTACCGACACTGAGGAAATGCAATGTAATCAAACAAAACCATTTACAAATGGTGAAGCAAGCTGTGCAGCCCAGTGCTATTAAAGCAATGATGTGCCTATTAAATAAAGTCTGCTTTTCAAAACCTTATGAGACTGTGTTGTTGGCAATCACCTCGTGGCTCCCTCTAAGAACTGGAAACATTTCTGAACATCAAAGGAGTTTTCAGATGCTAAAAGTTCAAAGTATGTCACACATTTCAATACATTGTGTTTGCATGAACAACAGTCTCTGTGTGCTGGAGGGACAGGTCTGGTTTCATGAAGAGAGATGGAGCTCAGAATGAGTTGGAGAGTTTCCATTTAGGTCACCTGAGCACAGATGTCCATAGCTTGTTATACTCCAAGCTTAGATTGATTTCAGTGAGACTTAGGCACTACTGCTTTTGAGGCCATTGGCCTTAACTTTTCTGTAGCTTTGTTTTTCCTCATGTGCAAAAAAGCAGATGTTAAGTATGCAATGATGCTTTCACTGGCCTTTGTTTGGAAATTGATGGATGGCAAGCATTAAAAATCTGTGTGTGATTTCAATCCTAAAGCAGGCACCCTGCAGATTACGGTGCATGGAGTGGGAGCAATTTAAAAACAATCCCAGAGGAGACTGGCAATGACCAAATACCTCTCCCTTCTCCACCTTGTGTACAAAGGCCAGCAGAGGACTTGGTAGGACTAGGATCACACTCCTACAGTGCATGTTGCAGCCTTTGACACAGCCAGAAGCTGCTACTGCCACTGCTGATAATGACATGGTGCAGTGCCATCTCCTTCTGTGATGACAGTGCCTGTACAAGCTAAGTCAGGAAGCTCTGCCTTAAAGCAAAGCCATTTCCAGCTAAATGACTGCTGGTCGGGCTGAATCCTATTAAAATAAATCTGTATATCTCTCATTGTCACAGTTTAATGCAACTGGAAGAATAAAACATTGAGCTTCTGAATGTGGCACAAAAGCAAAATGTCAGTGCTATAGGCAGGATTATGCAAAAAATTGGCACAAAGACAGTTTATATCTGACACCTCTGTCAGGTGTTGTTCATGTTCTCTATCCACTAATTTTTATATTGTGATATTATTCCTGTTTTTGATAGTATGGGAGGGACTTCTAAACTCCTCTAGCTGTGCTCTGTTGATCAAAGGATGGGAGAGATAATGTTATCAGCAGCAAGAGAAAAAACTTTTGCAAAGTAATTTTTCCAATCTTATATCAGGTTTCTAATTTCTAAAGTAGAATGACCAGAACCAGTAGCTGCAGGGATTAATTATCCATTCACACTTGCCTAAAAATGTTATACCATAATTATTACTTTAATATGTCTTTCATGTAAAATGAAGAGGTATCATTAAATGATTTCTCCCAGCATCAATATAAGTAAATGGTGTTATTTTACTCTGAAGAGGGTAATCCTCAAGGTTCTTTAAAATATTCTGTGATCATGTTCAGGGGCTATGGGTTTTACAGAGAGATTTTCTTTTCCTCTAAGGCTCTGTTTTTAGTAGGTGGCATTTGTATATTTCTGCAGGATCACTTTCATACTGGGAATCAATGTAGAAACATTTTCTGTCCATGCAATTCTGGCAGCAACTTATATTTACTATAAAAAAAGTACAGTAATTGAGTCAAGGGTAATGAATGTGCCAATCACAGGGGCCAAATCAAGGTTCAGTAGCTGGAGGTACAGCATTATTTTGATGATCATGTGAATAAAAGCTGTAGAATAAATTACAATTCACAGAAGTCAGTAAGGTTTAAGTTGCTTTAATGACTGTAATACAGATGTTTTCTGTGACTTTACATGAATACAACTGTTCTTTGAAAAACTTCCTGCCAAGATAATTTTGATTTTATAGTAACCATTTTCAGACAGTGATTTTTTTAAAAGGTGCTGATACAGACAGAAATCTACTGTCAGCTCTATGCTACCTTCATACCTCCCTTCTTTGTACAGTTTCCAGCACTGTTTTCTTTGTCCACTGACCACAAAAGGCTTGGGCCAGAGCCACTCCTAGAGGCTTGTATTTTCATCAGAACATCCTGTTGTTCAATTTCTGAATTCTTGGAGGAGATCATGTTCTTTTATTCAGGTTGTTCATGGTGTCTGTAAAGGTTATCCCAGACACAAGTGGTCTCGCTGAAGGAGGAAAACAGTTCGTGTTAGCAGCTGGATATGGATGGTAAGCAGTCTCCTTTCTTGACTGAAATAACTTGTGGCTGAGTCTAATTCTGTAAGGAAGTAATGGTTTGATCATTGCTAGTGAACGAACAGGCGCTTTGGAGCATGCTTTCATCACTGTAATGGTATCAGTGTTTTTGGTGGGCTTCTACCAATAGCTCCAGTAATATTTCATGAGAAAATAATTCCTATTCATTATCTGTGCCACTCCTTCACCAAGCTTCATGGTTAACAACCTGTGCAGTTATTTGCTTGTGCATCAGTCTACCTTCTGCTCGTGTTCAGAGGGTATTTTATTTGGGGAGCCACTTCAGCAGCATTAAGCCTGGACTATAGACAGTTGTCAGCATGTTCTGGTGAGATTCTACTTGTTTTAGATCAAATACTCTTATATAGGAAAACTGCCTGTTCTAAGCTGGATTTTTTTTCACATTAGTCTCTTTTTAAAATGTGTTATTCCTTTCTAATTTTAACCTAAGGTGTGGGCTGCCACCACAAAGGACAAGTCTATCTCTGCTTTTTCCATGATCCCATTTATTTATAAATAGAATAGTTCCCTGGTCTGGTTACCATGCTGGCTGGGAATACATATCTAGAGTACTTAGAACTGTAGATTATCCCCTGGAGCAGAAGCCTGTATTTACATTACCTTAAAGTGATTGTGTAACTGTGCAATTAGGGACCCAGCCACCCACTTTCACTGAAAGTCCCTTATTATTCCTAACAAAAGAACATTTATGTGCAGACAACAAACCTTGAACCAGTACTAGGGGTGCCACTCATTTCCCTCATTAATTAAGGCAGCTATATTAAACAATAAGCCAAATCTTTTCCATATATGAGCTTGACTAGGATTTCATATTCTAATCTTCAAAAGAAATTCCTCTGCTAATTTGCTAGGTTTTGGAAAATTTCATTAGCATTTGTAATACCGCTTTTCAAAAATTTGTTAATCAGTATATTGCTTTAATTAGTTGGAAATCAAATATATTGGATGAATATCCTCAGACAATAAATGTCCCGAGGCTATTTTAACACCCATCCATCCCTCATCTACTTGCACCTGGCTGTTTTGTTTCAAAACCTGGCTCTTTTATTTGGCCCCGACTCATGGAAACTTTCTTCCTTTCAGGATTCCTGTTAATGCTTTGAGTGAAAAATGACCTTGAGCGCTATCCTGGGGAGGAGCAGTTATCCTATGTGCTCTCCTGAGCTGGTGCCTTCCAGCTGCATAAGGGATACTTGTGGCAGAAGCCCAGGTACAGAACAGTTCTTTTGGCTCGGACACTGAAGGTCCTGTTTCAGGTTTTAGCTGGTCTGCTGCTAAGACTGAAAGAGAAGAAATGTTTGCACAAGTTGCCAGCAAGTCTGGCCTTGATTTGAGTGGAACTGTCAATACAGGCACAGCAAATCAATGTAATTAAAAAAGGGAAAAAAAAGCACCACTGAAAAGCAAAGAATGGCTGTATCAAACATCTTGTTCAGACTTGTAGCCTGGCTCTGACCATTACAAACAGGAGGAATAATGGACAAGTCTAAAAACGAGACAGCATGTGGCCACGTGTGCCCAAAAGAGTCTCCAAGCTGACAGTAATTTGTGGATCACAAACTTGTGGAACACTGCACACTGATGCCAAAAATTTAGTTTGTTTTTCTGCCAAAGTAATATATCTGCTTTGAGAGCTCTTTCTGTATTCCTTTCAGTAGGACCTACTGCATCTATAAACTCTCCATTAGCCTATTGAATATGCTTGAAAAAAAGATTTACTTTTCATTATTTTGTCTTTTCCAAACTGTTCCCTGGAGTCTTTTTGGTTGCCCTGGTTATCTCTTTATCTTCTGGTAACCTACCAGAATTAATATGGACATGATGCCAGCATTCTGAAGGATGTTTGCAAAATGCAGGTAACCCAAGAGAGAGGAAATGCTACCTCCCAGGAAAAAAACCCCAGTCACAGTTTTGACACACTCTTTAGCAAACCTATTGAAATGAAAATCAGACACCCAGCAGTGTTTGATGGGTGTCCAGGTGATGAACATGTATGGCAGCCATGATGCTGTTGGACACCACATCCCTAGGGACACCACATCCTGTCTACTGCTGCTGTCATTAAACCAAAGGCACAGACATTGGGTGGTGTGCTGAGTAACAGCTGAATTTAACATTGGGTGGTCTTGCTGTTATTTGTGCAGCATCTAGAGACAACACTCCATGGCAGCTCTAACTTTTACCTTCGTTACTTGCTAATGGAAGGTGACAAGTCGTGATTTGCCACAGCAAGCTGGCAAACAGCCTTGTTGTCCAGCAAGCACTTTTGCCACTTGCAAATAATAACTGTCTCATTATCTGAAGCAACTTGTGGCCTTGAGGGGCTGAAATATCAGTATTTTAATATGTAAATAAAAATGTACAAGTATTACTATATTCTTTAGCCATTGAATTATATTTAACTTTTTTCCCATTTTTCATTTTAATATAGTTGCATATGCATTTTAAGAAGCGGAAATCACGCTTGTGGCAAAAAGACAAATTTAAACTTTATATTAAAAAACCCACGTTTTTTAACATTTTTCATTCTTTTCCTTAACAAACAACACATTTCTATCAGCTGCCTAAACTTAAGAAGACTGGCCCCAACAGCACTCCAAACTAAATGTTTTGATTATGGTTGTGCAGAAACCTTTCATCCATCAAAAATGAGTAACTAGCTTTTTCATTTTCTTTCAGCATGAAAAACTGAAAACATTCAATTATGACCCCACCTGACTGCCCTGACACTCTCCCTCTTCTGGGAGCTTGAGCAGATTTTCTGTAAGACTCACTGTTTGTTCAAGCCAGACTCTAAACCCAGATGGCCTGGCTGGCCTTATTTGCAAGGGACAACCAGAATAGCTATAGTGAAATGAACATTCTGCCTTTTGGAATAGCTCCATATGGCAACATCCTGGTCAGGGTCACTACCCCTTCTTGTAGTGGTGGCCTTCAACTGCAGTGCTGCTCTGCAGGCAGGATTGCCTTTAGCAGTGCCCATTCATTTGCCTTTTCTGGGGAGGCTCCTCTCTTCCTGCCAGCATTACTCTTCTGGAAGCTCGCTTTCCCTTCTAACTCAGACACAACCTCTGTCTGCCACTGCCCTTTTCCTGCTTTTAACTAGTGACCCTTGGAGCTTAAATGTTTCCGACTGGAGATGTTGACTCAAATCTAGTTTAATGATCTCAAGGCTCCCTTGAACTGGATTTTAAAGGGAGACACTTTATTTCTGCTTGATCAGAATGCAGTTATTCTTGATTTGTACTAAGGCAATAAATAAAGTGTTTCCCTTTGTTTTTATTTAATACCTTTAGTTTTATCTGCTCCTCCTGAAGTACTTATTAGACCCTTCAATAGGCAGGAATGACAGTATGCTTTCCAGTCACCAGCTCTATATAGAAAGATGTTTGTGTACCACATGAAAATTTAAGACATAAACCACAGATTATTCCACCAGCACCTGCTGGCATCAAAATCCACATGCTTGCAGTGAATTCTTCTCTACACAGTAAAGAGGGGGCAGGAGACTTAGGTGTTATTAACCTACACCCCAGCTTGTACCCTCTTCATGCCCTTCTGGAGGCTTTGCCAGCTCCCAATGTACCGGCCCTACCTGCATGTGGGAGTGCAAATAGGAGAGAAGGGAAGGATAATACACAGTATTTTCATGTGCCAGAATATACAGGGAGACCCAGATCTACTTTCTCTTGTAGCTCTCTAATGTTACCTCCAAGGTCAAGTCATTGACAGTGACTCTATTACATGAGGGGTTGTACATTGTATAAAGACTGTTCCTGATCCAAGCTGGAAAATACACATGGAAAATGCTAACGGGATGTAGCAATGCTAATAGAGACTTCTGAGGACTTGCCAGCAGATCTTAGATTGTTTAATACATTTTAGGCTTAACAAGTGTTAAGGCCCAAAGTTAAGCCCTTTAGTTTAACCAGACAAAAAAAGAGATGTCAAGGGAAAAAAAAATCACAAAGGGAAATATTGTAGACCACAGGCAAACAAAGAAACTTTTCACTACTGTGTTGAAAACTTGCCAAAGAGTAAGACCTGAGTGGTATCAGTAACCAACAGGGTGGAAATATTGGGCCTTTAGGACGACAAACTACATTATGGGCATTTTTTTTTAATGTAAATGTGTATTACTGATAACTAAAGAAAGACTCTGCCCTAGAGCAGTGTTCCCTGTCAGTGCCTCTTGCTCCTGCTGTTGCTACTGCTTGCAGATGCAAGAGGCTGCTTCTTCATCACAATTTTATTTCCAAAGCTTAGGCAAGATTTAGAACCAACATCACCTCTTAGTATTTCTTCATGTTTCTTCATTTCTTCAGTCACATTAGTACACAAGACTTTCAATATTAAGGTTATTTTTTGTCTGATAATTCTATATTGTTATACCACTTGCATTTTTCTTTCATTTAATATGGTGTTTTGAAAACAATTTTCTTTATTCATAGTTAATATCTCCAGCAAAAGAAGTTCTCTAGAAGGGTTTATATTTCTGGAAGAGGTTCCTTAAAATTGTTTTCTAGCTCATGTCTGGGATTTAAATCCATGCTGCTGTCTCCTTGCTCCTGACTTCCTCAGCTTCCTTCTCCCCTCTCTGTTTCTGCTCTTCTAAAATGGATCGAGTGCATGGGAGGGAATAGCATTGCTCAGATCCCTCTCAAAATAAGGGAGATGGTGCCTGCCTATAGAAAGGGTAGGGAAAATGTCACTACCATGTCTGTGATCATAAGCAGCTTCCAGAAAGTTTTGAAACCTAGCATGTTATACTTTAAAACAAGCTGAATGAACCATGCAGTTTCAAAGTCCTTTAAAGAGAAGAAAACTGCCTATAAAACATGTTTTTTAAGAGATTGTTGACAACATACTGGACTGTTTCTATGTGTAAGTTAGAGAAAGCCGAGTAGGGCACTGGTCTTTCAAGGTATTTTACACAGAAAGATTCCCTCTGCCCTTGCAAAAAAATCTTAAAAGGTTTGCTGTTTGATGAAAGAAAGCGACAGAATTGAGGCTGCTCTCTCCCTGGGATGGAGCCATGCCTGAGAGCCGGAGGCACGGCTGGAAGCTCTCCAGTGCCACTCACTCATCACATGACCTGTGCAGGTCCCTTTTCTCTGCCTCGTTGTGACGTGTTTGCACTACCGGGATGCAGATGGTTGGGCTACTTGGCTTTGTCTTCTCACTGTCCACCATTCAAAGCTGGACTAACCTTTCTATGATCCTCCTCATTCGACACATTTTCATAGATCTCAAGCTGTGTCAAACACAAACTGATGTGCTTGTCAGGAAAAGTGTGATCCCATTTATAGCACACAGGCAGCAAAAGTGTGCCTAGGGCTTGTGCTCTGACAGTCCCCTCCAGCTGCTGGAGTCTGTATCTCCAAGCTCATCTATCCACTGGTGTGGCCCTGAGAACACCATCAGTGTCTCTTCTATGATTTTAATGTGGATGCCTGAAAGGTGCATACTGGAAGTTTTAAAAAATGCTGCAAAATTTCATAATGAAATAAATATAAAATATTTACAGCCACAAACCTGTAACTAGTTGAAAGCAGTTAACAGTTTGTCAGCAGTAGGAATACGCTGTAAGACTACACCCCCTATTGAATTCCCAGTCCTCTCATGCCTGCATCTCAGTCCTTCCAGGCATTTATACACTCTTTCATCAACAATGATTCTCTAAAGTGATGCAAAAGGTTATATTCAGTTCACTCTAGAGTGTTTGATTTCACTGCCATGAAGACTTTGGGCTTTTTTTAAATTGGTGAAGTCCAAAATCTATGGTAAATAAGTAGAATAAATTTGTTGGCGTTTCCCTGAACTGCACATCTTTAATAGGCTATTCTGACATTTGGAGTGTGCTTAGAATTGATCTTGAAGCACTCAGCTTTCTTTTGCTTTCAGGTAATATTTTGATCCTGGAAGAAAAATGTTAAGATCATAATTTGACTTATACAGAACAGATAATTTGTATTTGGATCGCAAAAAAAGCACCTTCTAAGTTGTGGCTCTTCAAAATTATTAAAAAGAAATAGTAATTCTTAAGCTCAGAGGAAATTCTGAAAATAAAAAACAGGTACTGCAACTTAGTCATCCAAAATAGGGCAAGAATCCAGCTGCAGCAAAACAGCACAAGTGGTAACTTCACAGAACAGAGTGCCAAGAGCTGTGCTCTGAAATCAGATTAACCTGTTTTCTCCTTCAGACTTCTGCATGGAGTTATGAATGCTTTGCTCAGATTTAATTCTCTGAAACTCAACTGTCCTACAGGAACATGAACAATCCTACTAGTCTTGTTTAAATAAGGATTACTTATGTGAATAACCCATTGGAACTGCATCCTCAGAAATAAAGGCAGATAATAAGGGAATGAGAGGTGTACTTTTGTAATTAGTATTATGGAGGTATTTAAAACATAACCCCAAAAGCTAAGAGTGGGCTAAAGCCCTGTGCTTGATCTTACATATGTGTAAGGTGAGTATGTTATTTAAATGCATGGGTGTGCAAGTAGAGCAATAAACTGGAGACCAGATCCTCAGCACTGGAAAAATAATCAAAATATGAAGATGGCTTTGTTTGCTTCAAACACCGCCTGGTTTTAAAAGATCTGTGGGAGTTTATCTGTGTGTGTGTGTGAGGAGCTGGGAAAACAGTGATTTGAAAATACTTTCAAATATACTCAGAATATCAGAACTCAGTCTGATTTAGAGATTTTTGATTTCTTTTGCTAAGGATATTAATTTGGATTTAGTCTTGTTGCAATTAGGAATATGCTAGCTTCACTAAACCACCACTTATAACCAACTTCAGAAATGAGGATTCTAACCATGATGGTGTTTGCATGAGTGACACTGTGTCTGCACCTGGTGTTTAAACAGGACTAATTCCCAACAGTGCTAAGGTCAGGTTTCTCACACACCAAGGTGGGAATGGTGCCACCTTTGTGTTCTCCCCTGCTTTACTCACTGCTCTGCAACTCTAAGCTACTCCTGGTATTGCTCTAAATGTATTAAAGGGAACAGTATTTTGACAGCCTAAATTAGCAAAATAAGAACAATGCTCCATAAAACAAAGAAAAAGCACTTTTCAAGCTTAAGGGCACGTTCACTGCAAATCCTTGAATGTTCCCTCCAAACACACCATGTGTTAGAGAGTCTCAAAGAAACAGCTCAGAAATCTTGGTAATTGCAGGTGTGTGTCAGCTGTGGGATAGGGACAAGCACTGGGACTCCCAGCACTGTGCAGTACGGTCAGGATTGAAACTAAACCGAGAAAAGGGACCTGAGAATCTCTAACATTGCAAAACACATTAAGGCTGAAGTACTTCTTTATTGGATGAATGCTACCTTTACCACTCATTCCTCTTCCCTTCATCCTCTGAAGTGCTTCAGTTGTGCTCATTCAGTTGTTTGTACAACTCCAGTTTCTCAAGCGGATTAAACACAGTCTGAGGCTGGGGGGTTGCTGCCCTCTCTTCCTGCTGCAGCTCCTACATCAGCTCTGGAGACCATTCTGCTGCAGATGAATTGGATCAGAGATCTGTTACCACTGATAACTGACTTTTACAGAAGAACTGTGTTCGAGGTCTAGCACCTGCACACAGAAAAGGATGGAAATAGGAGGATGGCACAGGGTGGAATTTGGGACGGACCTTTCACAGCATCACACAGTCAAACTGGCTTAATCTGGTTGTGAAAAAAGGAAATGGGATATTATGTGAAATGATCCTTTTCAAAAGCACCTTCAGATCTGAAGCTTTTTTTTTTTGCCCCACTGACCTACTTTGCAGCAGTTGCACAAACAACTGCATCAGCACATGCAAGGACGTGCTGAGCTGTGGTACAAAGATCTGTCGCCACACAGCAAATGTGTAGACAGTGAGCTTTTTAACCTGCATTGCTGCCAGAGGAAATTTTCACAGTGTTATGCAACATGACATGGAAGCTGTCCAGAAGTCCAGCAAGGAAATACACCCCCTAAAATCTCCTAATGAACGGTTCTCAAAGTATTGCCCATCTCTGTAATATATGCAAATTGTGTGTAATAGGGATCAAATTAAGCTCTCTCTAGGAGAACCTAACCTGCTTCTGTGTAGTGTATTCCACATCAGTTAGGTTTTTAAAGAGTATGGGCTTCCCGACAGTCACATCTTACACTGGAATTTTGGGACACATTTTCGCAGTGGGAGTTCAGGCTGACCACTGCAATGGTTTGCTGACAGGCAAGATCTGCTCTCCAGCAATGTCTCCTGGAATTCAAAACTGGAGCATGGCCTCTACAACAGAAGTTGTACTACTGCCTAGTTGATTTGTGGGCTGCCTGTACTTCTTCTGAAAATGAATTAGACATATATGTTATTTAAACATAGGGGCTATTTTTTTTTATATATACACTTGAATCACCATTGACCAAAGTGACAGCTGATTATAGAAGTTCCTAGATCACACTGGACTCAGAAGACTGTGTGACCTCTGTTTCTGTGGCTCAAAACAAAATTCAAGAGTGAATATTTAGCTTCCAGGAAGAGGCTACAGTAGCAGCTTTTAACTCATTTGAGTCCCTTAAAGACTTTCCAGGGAAAATGGACAAGCCATTATTAAATAGCATCCCATACTCTGAGCTGACAGAAGGCTTTATGTTGCCGCACAGAGCTGAGGTCGGGGCATCTGAAGGAGGTTAATTCCGGTTAACACTGCGGTCCCTACATCTTCACGGGCAGCATTTGTTTTGCTTGCTCAATGTACTGCTACAGACAGCCAAAACAGGAAGGGCTGGTCAATAATCCATTTTACAGACTTCCTTCTTTTCATATTTAGACCACTGAACCAGTTTAAATGACAATGCTCTTCATGCTTATTATAGGCACTTGAATTACTAACAGGAAATGAGAGCAGTTATTCCTTTGAGCTGCTCGAACTCTTGGCAGCACGTTCCATATACAGCACGGTGACTGCAGGGCTGCTCTGCAGGTATTTTTCTTTTAAAAGGTGAGTCCTCATACAAGCAGTTGAAAGGATGTATCACCAGAAGCGAAACTCTTGTGTCACATTTTGTTTTGTTCGACTGTCAAGCAAACTGTAACTTAACTTGATTCCTTTAATATAATATGATTCCAGGTTTACATGACAAGTCATATGCATCCATACAACACTGGCAAGTCCGACTTCCAGCTTCTGTAGGGCATATTTACATGCCTCCCCTCAGCACTACATTCTCCTCCAATTGCAGCACACTTATCGCTTGAGTTTGGAAGAATTATCCCCCTACACCACATCCCCGCCATGAGGGGCAACTCAATTTTGTGGAGCTCTGCCTGGCTCCCAAGTCACCTCCCCGAGGCATTTAACGTTCGGTCAGTTAGTTCGAAGACCAAGCTGTGGCCTGGGTCTGTGTTTGTTTGTCTGGGTGTCCGGGTGTCCGTCTGTCTGTCTGTCCGTGTGTCTGTCGGTCAGGGACAAGCGAGGGCGCCGCCCCCGGGGCCGAGGGCAGCGCGCGCTTCCCGCCCGCGCTCGGGGCGGGGCTGGCGCGTCACGGGCTGCGCGCGGCCCCGGCGGCGGCGGTGACGTCTCGGAGCGATGGCGCCCACGGGGCCGCCGGGTAACGGCCGCCAGCGCCGCGGGGCGCGCGGGGAGCGGGGCCGGGGCGGCCGTGAGGGGCCGGGAGGGGCGGCGGGCGCGACCTCCCTCCCTCCGCACGCCGGGGGTGTCACTGAGGCTCCGCGTGTAACTTTTGGGGAAGCCACATGTGGTGTGTCGGTGTGTGAGTGAGTGAGTGAGTGAGTGAGTGAGTGAGTGAGTGAGTGAGTGAGTGAGTGAGTGAGTGAGTGAGTGAGTGAGTGAGTGAGTGAGTGAGTGAGTGAGGGCGCGAGGGCGCGCGCTTTTTGGTGCTGGCCCCTTGGAGCAGCTGCACCCTGCCACGGAGGGGTCCAGAGGGACCGCCAGGGTACCCGCACCGACCCGTCCGGCGACACAGTGATGCCGGGAAAGTGAAAACTGGAGCTCCGTGGTAGGGAGTGGGTGTGCTCCAGCTGCTCGGGGCTCAGCCAAAAGGGCCATTTCACGGGTTAAACAGAAGTTGTTGGATGGGGAGGATGCGCAAAACTGCAGCTCCTAGTTAGCGTTGGTGTTTTAAAATGGACTGGTCTGTCAGTGTCTGCTTTCAGTGGTGCTGCTGCCAGCAGAGATCCCCAGCACTTCCCTTTTTAATACTTGTGAAGGAGTGCTTGCTGCTAAGGCTGTGCTTCAGCTCGGGCTTGCATCCCTCGGCGTGTCAAGCAGGCCTGCAGTTCTGCTCCATAGCCAGCTTCTGTGGCCTGAGGTTTCTCCAGGTTCCTCTGGCAAAGATGGTGTTGACCTGACCTCCCGTGCCCCTTCTCCCGTGCCCCTTCTCCCGTGCCCCTTCTCCCGTGCCATTTGGGGTCGAGCCATGGGCTAGTGACTGCCCTTCTGCAGAACCAAATGGGTTTGGCTGAAATGGGAAGCATGAAGGTGTTGCAGCAGCAGCTTTAGAAGTGGTGGCAGTGGGAGAGAAATTCTCCATGGATGGGAACAAAAATTGCGTGCTGGAGGTATTTGTGGAGCCCCAGTGAGCAGACATGAGGCAGTAGGTGGTGTGTCCATCTGGCAGTACGGCGAAAGACCTGGGTTCAGGAGAGGGTTATGGAGAAGCTGAGCACAGCGTTTCTCCCTAGCCTTTGAGGGGCAGGACATCCCATAAAGCAGGGCCAGGCATGTCTGTTTCCCTGTGAATCATGCCTGTACTGAATATCTGTTGTGAACAGTTTAATGTCAGAAGATGGACAGTTGTGGTTATAACACAGGGAGCTTTCTGAACCTGGGATTTAGTGAGTCTAGGGAGACAGCGGGCACAGCTAACAGGAGACTTATTCTGAAAATTCAGTGACTTTTGTAGTGGGTGGTTGCCTCTCAAGCTAACTTTGTAAATGCATTGGGTACGTAAGTATCTTGTCTGTCTGTTATGTAAGAACTGAATGGTTCATTAGAGAGGTGCCGACATGGAAATATTAACAAGGGGCACGTAGGTGCCCAAGGTGAAGTGTTAAGAGCCAATACTTGTCTCTTTGGATAGGCTGGGCAACAAGTGACATAGCAACAGGGTGCTGCTGCCCACTGTTGCAGAGGACCTGTGTAACATCTGTTGCTACAGTTCATGAAATTCTTACTATTGCCAGAGGGCATCCAGTTAAAGACCATTTAATTAAATGAACAGCAAATAACACTGAGGTTATGAGCTGTCTGTGGCAGGCTAATAGCAAGAGCATCCTTTCTAGCTACTAATACTGTAAATTCTGCATGCTGCACAATAATTCTTTGAATGATGGGGGAGACTTGTGCTTGCAGCTGGTGCAGGGGAATGCTGGTTTGTTTAATTCAGGTGTGCAAATGTGGACAGGCCCTGTTTCCAGTCAAGAGAGGAACTGGTCAGCCTAGGAAACAGCAGGTACTGTAAGTGCCTCTCTCTCCACGTAGTTCTTCTGCTTGTGTTCTGGCACGTTAGCTGTGATGAAAATACTTTAATACTGTCACAGCTTGGTTGCTCCTTTATGAAAGCTTTGGAAAAAACTTGTAATCCTTTATTCCCTTCCAAGTACTTGGATACCAGACTATTTTATACTAAAAGTAAATTTGTAGTGGAAGTGCATAAATAATAAAAAAACAATACCTTTTGAGAATCGTTGCAAGCATCAGAAAAGTTTGGTTTAGAGCAAATTGCAACCTTTGAAGTCCTGTTTCTTGTGGAAAACACACATCCCTTCAGTTCTGCACCTGTGGCCTATATGCGATTGGGTTGGGATGAGAAGATGCAGGAACATTGTCTTGCCTTATTCCCTGACTGTTTAGTTGCTTCCATTGACAAAAATGGAAGGTCACAGTTGGGTGAAGTTTATAATTGTTAGTGAACGACTGTAGGGATGAACAGCCGCTCTACAAGGAGTAAAAGTTCTTGTAACTCAGATAATTTCTCTGTTGCAGACAAGTAATTCCCTTGTTCACATGATTTCAAGACAGTATTTACCTTGGGGAAGTGAAGCAGGGTATTAGGATTTTTTATTTTGCCATCCCATTGACTTTTAGGCCAGTGCTGTTACTTTTGTTCATTTGGTATGGTCTTCTAAACTAGTTCCAGCCCTACAACACTCTGTGGTAATGTGCTTTATGTTTTAAGTTTCAGTAGCGTGTAAAATCAAGGTAATTGGTCCTGGGTCCTGTTACCACTGCTGGTTTGCTACTATTCTGTTACAGCTACAGAAGCAGTTTATTTTCCTGGACACTTCTGAATGGAAAAGGATATCCATTTCCCAAAGCTCACCAGTGACCTTTGTTAAGCAAAATTTTAATCAGCTCCTGGCTGAGCAGAGGTAGGAACAGGGTTTGTAAGCAAAAACAGCAGAAAAAGAAAAGACTGACCTGATTTTTCCCTGCTTAGGAATTTCTCCAAACATTTTTTTCTTTTATTCTCTGACAAACTCTTGCACCCTGTTTGTGCTGGAGAGGGCAATTACATGAGTTGAATGCTGAATTAAGATGATTGTAATTGTTAGTAGAACTGACTCCCAGCTTCCTCCCTGCTTTTGTTCCAAGGGCAGAGTTCAGCACTTCCTAGCATGGCTTTTTGAGTTAATCTTCTTTGATTTCTGGAGTGGTTTTCGACCTGTTTGCAGACTTTGTTTTCAACGTGAAATTACACCATCAGTATGCCAGGGCACGACTTCAAGTAGTGCATGCTCCTGTTGGAAGAAGAGTCGGGTGTTGTCCATAGCAAGGTCAGGTAAATTGGGTTTTGGGGGGCTTGGAGCTGTTGCACCCCTATGTAAAACAGAGTCTGCATAGCTCTGGCACTGATGGACACTGTCATGATTCCCACTCTGTTTCCTGCAGCTTTTTGAGATGCTGCTGAAGAAGCACAGGTTTTGAGAACTTCTGAATAAGGCTCTTGCAGCGATGAGGCAGAGAAAACCGTACACTGCTTATTGCGTCTGTTCAGTGAGGAAAGGAGTAGAGAAAGCAAAATGGACCAGGAGAGGTTAAGAATTACAACCAAGGAGTAAACCTTCGCTTCCCAGTGTGTATGAGGAGATAGTTGGGAAGCGCATAGGTTAAAGGGATAGAAGCCTATAGAAAGCAGGGCTAGTTCTGGGAGGACTCCGATAGCCTGTCTCAGCTGTCTGGGCTGCAGCTCTCAGGGCCAAGGAGTTGGCTTAGGAGGCTCATTAAGCACCAGTGATCTCCAATGCCTCTGTGTCTCACTGGGCTGTGGCTCTTGTGAAGCTCATGAGTTAGGCTCCATGGGAGTCTGCGCTGCTGACCTACTTTCAGATACAATTTTTCGTGTCTTGCTTCTAAAAGCCTTTAGCTCAAGGATTGATTTTATTTTCATGAATAATTTGGTGGTTTAACGTGAGTAGATTTAAGCTCTTATGTAAGAACCTGCTGAGCCTGCCTGTGTGGTGTTAAAACTTTCAACTTGAAGCAAGGGTGGCTTACTTTTTGGTATTTTAATCTGCCTTCGAATGCTTCATACTTGTTAGAGAGCAAATTTTCTTTGGCTTCTCTTCATGCTGAGACTACTTCTGATTTAGAGCTGTTTTTCCAGTGTTGGTATAAATGTAACCTTGCAATGCTTTCCTCATGGCCTCAGCTTCTCTCCAGCACATTGCTTTTTAACAGTACTGATGTCAAAACAGAAGATGCATTGCATGAATGCAGAAGGAAAAAAGTCAATTCAGTTAGCAGTTGCCAGTGATTTTTAAGTACTGTTGTGTGTAGTAGTAAGTTAAGTTGTAATGAGACGTAACAATGTTTTTGTGCTTCAGAAATGATTAATTTTTTACAAGGGCTTTGATGATAGCTCATAACCAAAAGGCAAAACAGGTCTTTAATTACGAGTAAGATGAAGCTGAATGAAGGAAGCAGATGAAGAATAGCACGTCATTCATCTGCATGCT
The DNA here is from genome assembly GCA_026261815.1 of Monarcha castaneiventris obscurior. NCBI lineage: Eukaryota > Metazoa > Chordata > Aves > Passeriformes > Monarchidae > Monarcha > Monarcha castaneiventris. The sequence goes on from JAMPIT010000472.1 coordinate 7,969,911, forward strand.
TGTGAAGCATCAGTGGGGTCCTACTCTTGTAGTTTGGATTTTTGATAAAGAGGCTGTTTGATTATTTTGCTGTACGTACAGTCTTATCAATGCCTATAAGTATTCTAAAGGGAGGGTGCAAAGAGGATGGATCCAGGCTCTTCTCAGTGGTGCCAACCAACAGGAGAGGAGGCAGTGGGCAGAAACTGATGCACAGGAAGTTCCACCTGAATATGAGGAAGAATTTCTTAACTGTGAGGGTGACCAAGCACTGGAACAGATGGTCTGGAGAGGTTGTGGAGTCTCCCTCACTGGAGATGTTGAAGAACTGTCGGGATAAAATCCTGTGCCATGTGCTCTAGGATGACCCTGCTTGAGTAGGGAGGTTGGACCAGATGACCCCTGTGGTCCCTTCCAACCTGACCCATTCTGTGATTCTCTTTGTGTTTGCATTCTGAAATGATTCTGTGTATGTTCTAAAGGGGAAAAGTAGAATTTCTTTTGGTGTGGTCTTGGGTGTTTTATTGGGGTTTTGTGGGGGTTTTTTGTTTGTTTGTTTTTTTAATGTCTCAAATTACAGTTCTGGCTTTTTGCTTAATGTTTGGGATGGGCTTCATTTGGGATCTTGAAGCAGTACTGCTTCTTCATTCCTAATGATAGTGCTGAAATTTCTGCAGTATTTTGTTTCAGTTATGGTTAGATTTACCCTGCTCAATATCTTATAATTAGCGTGTGGTTTGCCTGATTTATTTTTTCTGGCATTATTGTGGAGGAAAAGAGTATCTTGTTATGTTTGTGCAAAAGAAAGTAAAGCCTAGCTATTTTCTGTTGGCATATCTTGGTGTTTACCAAGTTGTCATTTACTACTGTAATCATAAGGGAATTTAGGATTCAGTTGAAACATTGTTTTTGTTCGCTCAGTTTATTTCTCTTTTTTTATTTCTCTTTTTTTTTTCCTCTCTTTTGTTTGTTTTTAAAATGAAGTTTACTAATTTCTGTTTTGTACTTGTGTACCACTTGGCAGCTCTGCATTGCTGTTCAGACGTTGCTGGGGTGGAAATTATTACACTTTCCAGCTTTGGAAACTAGTTTATGTAGAGATTTTAATGTATGCCCTTGTGAACTTTTAATTTTTTCTGTGGTTGACTGTGTGTGGGTGACTGTCCTTAGGTAAAGGGCCAATTGAGCCTAATTGTGTTCAGATAGATGCAGCTGTTACCTGGCATCGGGTGATTGGAACTGCAGGTGAAGTAAACCAATTACTGTCTGATTTCAGTAGAGGATTAGTTACTTTATTCTGTTTCTCGAATGGGAAGAGCTCAGGTTGGCCATGTGTATAGATAGGGAACTTGAGGACTACTTAAATATTGGGTTTATCTTTTTCCTGCAGTTCCCCGGGAAAGTGTGGAAGATGAAATTGAATCCATTCTGCAGGAGCGGATAATGGTTTTGGATGGGGGCATGGGGACCATGATCCAGCAGCATGCGCTGACAGAAGAGGATTTCCGAGGGCATGAATTTAAAGATCATTCCCGGCCTTTGAAAGGCAATAATGACCTTCTCAGTATAACTCAGCCTGACATAATCTGTGACATACACAAGGTAGGTGGTTCTGGTTTCTGTCTCGACAAGAGGAGGAGGGAGAACTTGGCCTCTGCACTCCCCTTTTCCATACCACAGGCTCCTGGCTCTCCAGTGTCTTTTGGGGATAGGGAAGAGAGTGCTAGGTAACCATGTGAAAAAGAATGAGCAGATTTGACTGTTCTGGTTGTGTGAGCACAGCATTTTTGTCTTGGTTCCTGATGTCACCCAGGCAGTGCTATTTTTAAATCCCTTTTTGACTTATGTCCCTGATGTATTTCTATTAATTGTAGATTCTGTTTTATTTTATTTTTATTTCCTCTTCTTATTCTCAGCTAGCACTTGAAATGCATCTAAGTAGGACATATCTGAATTCTAGATGTGTTTCTATAATTGTGTATTAAAGGGCTGTTAAATGTGGCAGCCTGAAGCAGGCCTCTGTAGTTAATGAGTATATGAGCTTCCTAATGAGTATATGTGCTTCCATAGTCTTGTTTTTTCCCTAGAATATTAACGTGTGGCCCAGAGAATAAAACAGTCTGGTCTGCTCATGATTAGGAATTTGCAAACAGATTTCATTGTTTTCCTATCTTCCATTAGACTTTGAAAACAACTTCCTAAGTCTTGTATTTATTGAGCTGCAGGTATTCATAGGTCTTATGGTAATAACTAGAATGCTTGAATAGCATTGCAGCTGTTTGTTATTCAGTTGAAGCCTCACATGTGTATTGGGTTTTTCCAATTATTTATTGACAAGATGTGTATTTGATTGATGAGAATCATATTTGGTTTATGTTTGTTAAACTTGGAAGGTAATCTGTGTTTTTTAATCTATGTTCTATCTGCCTTTTTTTGGATTTTAAGAATGATGAGCTAGAAGGAATCAGTCTGTGATGCATAAAAATTTCAGAAGGAAGTATTTGTAGTTTGAGTTCAACTGAGCAATAGTGCTCATGAACCTTGGCATTTATAACAGTTTGTGGTTTTAATAGGGTAAGCTGCTCTAATAGTTGAATTTGGCAGGTTTAGCAGAGCAGTAGTGGTATCACTTGAGAATGTATGTATTGACTCAAACCAAGTAACCTGCTGTTATCTCTGTAATGGCCAGTTATAGGTGCTTTGGGGAGAATGTGAAAAAAGAACTGTCTTTTGTGGTCCCCATCCCTGCAGCAACTATTGGGTCAGAGGCTTTCTGAACAATGGGTGGTGACTTTGTATTTTACAGCTACCAGTGGTTATTTCTTCTGAGAACTGGACAGAAGGAATTTACAATAATAGATAAAAATATTTCTACACAGTAACTATAATCCCACTATATGTATGGGGGTTTTTTTTGTTTTGTTTTGTTCTTTTGGGGGGGTTTTTTATTAATGACCCAGTCAGATATCTGTAGTTTAAAAAGTGTTACCTGTACCTTGTCTGGCAAAGTCAGATTCAAAGGTAAGAGATGTGATGTATTTGCAAAGGCAAAAATTACCTTCCTGCTTTGAGTATGTTATTTCCTTCTGTGAGGGTAGACAGTAAAGGTGGAGGGCTTATACCCATTTAACATGTTAGGTAATTTTCAGAAAACGAATATGTTATTGGTCGATGTGTAAGAGCTTGTATATCTTCATATATCTTTTTGTAGGTATTTTAATACGTTTTCAAGAGGAGTTGAGAGAAAGCATATTTGTTTGCAGCAAAACATGTTTTAAAACATTTATTTTTAGCTGTCATTTGGATCAGGACTTCATTTGAACTGTTGAACTCAATGAGTTCATCTGCCTCTTGTAGGAAAATCTGAGTGGTTTATGTTCAATGGTGGCATCAGTATTTTTGATTTACTAGCACTTCAAGTGTTTTCGTTTCCTTGAATATGCAGGGATCATGTCAGAGTTCAAAGGGATCAAAAAGATGAGTTAGGGAGAAGGGCAACTGATAGAGGTTATACAAATGCAGGCTAGAATCTGTAAAAATGTTTCAGCTTGCATTGATTTCAGTTTACTTCAGTGGGAATCAGACAACCAAAATAGAGCAGAAAGCTTAAATATTTTGTGAATCTCGGTCATTAGTTAAACTTTAAATGACGTCTGCATTTTTCTACATAATTCTTCTAAGCTTATATTCTATCCCAGTGTGCTCTTGTGCTGTACAAATCCCTTTAGAACATTTAAATTTTCTAATATTTTCTTCTGTTGTTTAATTTGGGCCTTTTCTGAGACTGCCCACAGCAGTCCTTGCTTGCTGATGGCAATTGGACTGCATCTGGCCATATCCCTGTGCAGAAATCTAGAATGTGCTCCAGTGGCAGAGGTGACTCTATAAATGTCACTTGTTAATAGAAAGTGTGGCTGACACTGAAATTCTGAAAATTGGTTACATGAAACACTTCTATTGCTTTGGCCCTGTGCTTTCAAATAAGGCCTTTAGAGTTTGATCAGCTTTGAATTAGGAAACAATTTGTGACATTTTGTCAACTGGATGAGACAAAGTAGTTGGGTTACTTACATTCCATACCTCAGGCTTTTTTACTTTCATGTCTTGCAGGAATACTTGCTGTCAGGGGCTGACATCATTGAGACCAACACTTTCAGCAGCACCCGAATTGCACAGGCTGACTACGGCCTTGAGCATTTGGTAAGAATGCTAAACTGTTTACACATTAAAATGTTAATCATGTCCTAGCAACCAAGATTAGCTTGGTCTCAGGATTCATTGGTGTTGTGCTTATCAACTGCATGCTTCCTCTTGAGCCATGTGATGGGACTGTAGCTCCTTTCTGCTGCTGTGGGCAATTGAGCTTGCTGTGTCACAGACATAGTGTGCTTCTTCTTCACAGAGGTACAGGCAATAATAATTAGTCCTAGATTTTGCTTGAGCATTCACAGAATCTCTCAGTTCTTTGAACAGGGATGTTTTGCTTCAGTCCTTCCAACTTACCAAACGCTACAATGGAACTGCTTTTCTTCTGGTTATTGCTTATGTGTTGTTTGTGCTGGTGTATGTAGAAGTCCTTTCTAGTTTGCATTTATTGTGCCTATTCTTTGTTATGTATTGTTTTGAGAATTTGAGGAAATATGTAAAAGTAAATACTTGGAAATAGCTACTTGAATAAAAAGTGAACTTAAGTTAAGAAAGTCCTATTCTTCAGCTTCTGTTGATTTTGGCAGGATTTATTTACTACCTTAAAGAATGAAATTTTATGATTAGCAGCTGCAGACTGGGGCATGCACAGGATGAACATTCCATGTGCCTCTGTTGCTGAGATGTATTGTGCTGTTCCTTTTGGAGCATTGTGATAGTGCTGATGCATATTTGTGTGACTTGGGGAACCTTCAGAGTGTACAGTGAGCTACTGGATGGAAGTGTTGTGTTTCTCTGAGGATGAGTTATCCTGGACTGAGTTAAAGGTTGCTCAGTAATTTTCTGTAATTGTTACAGGCATATCGATTAAACAGAGTCTCTGCAGAGGTGGCCAGAAAAGCAGCAGACACTGTAACTGCTCAGACAGGTAAGTAGTGTTATTTTAATTTTTTACTTGTTTGTGGTTTTGACAATGCTGCAATCTTTGAAATGCTGCTAACTAGAGGATAGCTTGATGTTTTACATTTTGGGGACATAAAATGATACTGTGCATGTTTGCAAGTTAGGCAATTTCATATCTCTATTCATATCACACTACTTTCATCATGTTTGAAGGATCTGGTCGTTAAGGTGTTCTTCAGCATAGCTGTCCTCTGCCTGCTTGGTTTAGACTGCAGGTGATACACATCTTCAGACGTATTTTAGAGAAAATAAATTCAGCAGGGACTGTTAAAAGTTCCTTAGGTTTGTATGCCACAAGTCTTTATATGCCAGAACTAGGATAGCTGACTGTAGGTAAATGTGGATTACCAGTTAATCCTGGTGTTTGTCTAATGGTGTAACTTTATTCAGAAACTAATGGAACGGTCCTAATATGTGACTGTCATCTGTAAATTTTCATTTCGTTTCTACAGATGCCTTCCAGGCATTATGTGAGAAGGTTTAGAGCTCCTTTACAGTGCTATAGACAATGCTGTCTTTCAAAGACTCATTTCTGCTTGTGTTCTACAAACAATATTTCAAGCTAACAGTGCTGCTGCTGTTCAGATAGCACATTACTGATGTGATTCATAGTATGCAATAAAAACGTAAGATTTGAAATACACTTTAAAAAAGTGGGAGTTTTATGGCACGTGCCAGAATATTCAAACAAAATTACTGACTGTGACTGTGAAGCCAGAGGGAAATAGTTCAGGGTTTTTTTCCCCTCTTGTGTCCTGATCTAGGAATTAGGAGGTATGTTGCTGGAGCCATGGGTCCAACAAACAGGACACTCTCTGTGTCACCATCTGTGGAGAGACCAGACTACAGGAACATAAGTAAGTATTTATAATCATCAAGTTATTTGACATCGGCAGTAGTCTTGAAAGACTTATCTCCAGATGAAATTAACATCATTCCTGTTTTACAGCTTTTGATGAACTGGTTGAAGCCTATACAGAACAAGCCAAAGGACTTTTGGATGGAGGAGTTGACATCTTGCTGGTGGAAACCATATTTGATACTGCCAATGCTAAGGTGAGACTTCTGGGGAAAACCCACCACTCTATTGTAAGTATTTGGTGTACTACCTAAGGAAATTCAAGATAATATTCTTTGAGATATCAGCTACTGCTTACTAAATACATGAAAAGACTCTTCAGTTGATAGCAAGTGGGTAGAATGTGAGATGGTTTTTAATCAGCCTTTTCCAGAATGTTTCTTTTGCCTCTTTATATGTGCCATTTGTATCTTTCTGGCTGTCTGTGCCAGCTGTCATCTTATTCCCAGAAGCTTCAACATCTTGAAATGCCTCTGATTGTACTTTTCACTGTAAGCTTGTCTGTCTAAAGGATGCTGGTGATGCACACTGGAGAGGGAATGTCCAGTGAATCTGGTTGCGGGCGTGGGAAGGCTTGTAAGACAGTTCTATTAAAAGGTGTTTTTTGCGGGAGAGCTCTGCCATCAGTTTTAAGAAAGAACAATTTGGAATAGAAGATTAGAAGGGTAAAATAGAAGGAATAAAATGTTGAAATATGCCACAATTAATGGGATTTTAACACCTCCTTCTTTATCTAATAACACTAATAAATGCAGGTGGTGGAGTTGTTAGGGTACTTAAAACTGTCGTGGAATTTTATGTGGAAAAGTCTGGCTGGTTATGCACAGAGAATTTCTTCAGGCTTTTGCCACAGGCTGAATAACGTGTGCAGTGACATCACTTGCCCTTTGCAGTTTTGACCAGTCATGGTGGAGGTTTGGCTAGAAGCCTATAGGCTTAACATAGTGCTAAGGGCATGTCCACGGGCAACTTTTTTACCCTAAAGAGGGAGGACATTTTCAGGACCTTCAAAGGAGTCACTTGCAGTTCTTCCTGTAAAAATTTGTGGTGGTTGCAACCCTTTGGAAACTACATGTTTAAACGGACTCAAGGGCAGTGAATGTGTACTGGGAAGAGTATATATGTGTCTGGGATGGAGGTTGTGCTGCAGATAGGTGGGTGAAGTGCTTGCTGATGTGATTTGGTTTTATCTGGTTTCCCTGTGATACTTCCTTTCTACTTGGTACCAAAATGTGTTTTGGAACATCTGGAAGATGTTGGGGATAAGGGTAAAACTGCTTGAGTGTAGTAAGTTCTGCCAGGCCATATGAGCTAGCAAGTTGCATAAACAGCCATAAAATAAATAAATAAATATAAAAGGGCATCAAACCCATATAAACAGAAAAAAAAATGAACAATCTGAAGAACTCTGAAAACATCATTAATGTTTTGCAACATATTCTTCTGTAGGCAGCTCTTTTTGCACTCCAGATGTTGTTTGAGGAAGAGTATGCTTCCCGACCCATATTTGTAAGTATATTTCAATATTTTACATATCCTTAAGCTTCATTTGTGAACTAGCTGAGATGGCAGTTGATTAAAGTGCTTTGAAATGAAGAAAATGAGTTTATTGGAAATTTACTTTTTCCACATGATTGTGACAGTAGAAACTCTTACAGCTTTGTGAAATCAGCCTTGCATAGCTCTGTTTAGCTGATCAAGCCATAGACTAAGGAATGACTTTATTCCAGTATGTATTCATTCTGTTTATTTCCACAAGAAAAGGGCTAATGATCACTTTTTTTTCAGGCTTGCAGTCTTGAGGGTAATAGGAACCAATGCTTCAAGGATGAAATTAAGCAAATTCGGACATATTTTTAAGTAGAATGAGTGGCCATTTCAAGTCATAAAAATTTGTCTTACTCCGTATTCTTTCTCTGATGTGTCTTTTTCTGATAGTTGCCGATCATGAATGCACTGGAAGAAATATAGAAAAAGAGTAAGCTCTTTTGGAAAGTTCTCTTGTATTCTTCCAGCTTTCTACAGTTTGTAGTCCAGGCTTTCTGATTTGCAGTTTGTATCTGATTGTAGGCTTTTGTTGAGTGTGTTTACTGCTTCCTTGCATCTATGTTTAAACCTGTGTGGGACCCGGGCATCTACAAAATAATGTCTGTAACTTCCGCATCTTATGAATGTGCTGGTTTGAAAGTTTGCTTACTTTTGGGCAGTCCACCTGATAACTTCTATTGTGTCTTGCCATTCACCTCTTAAAAGTGATAATGAGCAGCTGTTCTTCCCTTTGCTGCATAGTCATGGCATTTGTAGTCCTTTGTGAGAGCCTCCTTCAGTCATCCTTTTTCAGCCTGAAGAATCCTGTTCTATTTAGCTGTCCCATTTGGTTCATTCATTATTGTCCTGTTTTTGTTTTCCACTTCCTCAAGTCAGAGTGGAATGACAATAGAATGCAGCATTCAAAGTGCAGATGTCAGGGATTGTATGGTAGCCTAGTGATGTTCTCTGCCTTTTCCATTTCTTTTTTTGTAGTTTCTGATGTTTTGCTTCACTGCTAGTGAGCTTGGAAATTGCATTCGTAAAAATCTCTTTTGTTACTTAGTTTAGCTTTTAGAACAGTAAAGCCTGGTTTGGAGGTGTCATAGAACTCCTGTGTTCACAACTTTGTACTTGGTCAGTTAGCACAGAGAGTTTTCTGAGTTGACTTTTTGTCTTCATTGCTCTGAACAGAGTGGTCCTTGAGCTTGGTTCCTCGTTCTTTGCTCCCTTTTCAGTTCAGCTATATTGAGAAGTTACAACCCTTAGCACAGCTCTCTAATATATTCCACTGATCACCTCCCTTGACTGAGTACTTTGAAGGTGGAAAATGGCATCAATATTAAAGCATGCTTTGGAGTAAATAGTGGACTTACTTTGCATGGAGTCTTCTAAACTCATTCCATCTTCTGGAAAAAAAAAGACTTTTGGACCTGGTGTTGTGGTGTAGGAATGGTACTCTCCAAATGAGTGCCCTCACTGAGGTTCTCCAAACCATGCACTGCTTTCTCGCTCCCCCGCTTTTCCCCCTCTCTCTTTCCCTGTGGCAGGAAGGAGAGGAGAACTGGAAACACAAAAGGCAAAGATCGGGGGTTGAGATAAGAACGGGTGACTGGAAACAGCAGTAAGATAAGAAAAGGAACAGTAATAGCAACAATATTAATAATAAAGGTGTACAAAAGAGCGAGTGATTCACATGCAGAAATGCTCACCATGGAGCTTGACCCTGGAGTCGCGCCACCCTGACCACTCCCTCTGGCTCGGGACCGTCTCCCAAACCGCTCTCACACAGAACTGGTGTTACCCCACTGCTCCATCCCACTCCAAGGAACCCCTTCTCCCTGGTAGAGACTCCCTTCTCCCACACCTGGCAATGATATGGTATAACCTTTGTGTTGTAGCCATGCCCCCTCCTGGCTATTGCAAGAATTAACCTTGTCCTGGCCAGAGCCAGGACATCTGAGGAGGCTTTCTTGGGTCATCCAGATGCCTCCCAAATTCTCGACTTTGTAGTTGTTAGTTGGGGTCAAGACGTTATTTATTATTTGCACATCTCTTTCTGTATACTGCTAAAGAAGTGTGATTACACAGGTTAAGAGTTATACTTCCACTACCAAGTTGCAACACTTGATTTTCCCTTGTGGCAAAAGGAGTAACTTGTTTTTAGGGTCGCACCCACCTCTCCCACCTTTCCACCAGCCACCACCACTAAACTATTTCATAACAGTGCTGAGACCTGAAATAGCTTAAACAGGGAGGTGAGGAGAAGGTGACTGCTGATAGCTGCCTAAACAAAAAACCCCTGCGGACTGGTTCAGAGGCTGTCATCAGAATGATACCATGGTAATCATGCTGCCTGGCTGCTGGGTGGTTCAGAGTCGTTTTCTCTCCTTTTTTTTTTCTTTTGTTTTCTTTTTTCCCCCCTGAGGAGAGGGGAGAGAGGGAAAGACAAAAACCTTTGACCAGTCTTCTTTCTTCTAGATAAATATTTAAACATTTATATGGTGAAAAGGGTTTAATTTTTCTGTTTGAGTTGTGCCTCATCACTTTGAGTGGAGCACAGGTCTCTCTGAGTTATAGCAGTTCATCCATTTTAATTTTTCATTTTGTTGTGCATTTAATTTTTCTCCTTTCTCTGTGCTCAATTGATATTTAGGTTTCTGGAACCATTGTGGATAAGAGTGGGCGTACTCTCTCCGGCCAGACAGGAGAGGCATTTGTCATTAGTGTTTCCCACAGTAAGCCACTTTGGTAAGGAAATATATCATTCATTCTCTTGGTTAATTATTTGTAGATTGAGATTCTTTTCTATTTTAACCCTTGCTGGCAGCTAAATGGAAGCTATACAAGCTGTGATCATATGTAATCGCATGCATTTCTAACCTGTTTTTTTATTGTTCCCTCAACAGAAATTATTTTTCCAAAGAAAGTTGAACTTTTAATTCATTGCTTTAAATGATCTGGGGCTTTGTGTTTACACTGAAATCACAATCAGGTCAAAATCTGAAACTGTAGTTTGCCATCTCCTACTGTCTTGGGCTGTGCAAGGAGCCAATCCCTGGTACAGGCAGAACTTAAATCTCCTTCTTAGAGGGAAGCAGTGCCAGCTGAGAGTATTTCAGGGTGTCTTGAAAGAGAAAACCATAAGATACTCTTGCAGTGTTCTATGTGGGAACCCAGAGTGCAGAGAAATATTCCCTGCACTCTGGGTTCCCACATTCTTTTTACTGAACTCTAAGAAAAATGTGCCCTGAGTGTTTTTCTCAAGGATGTGCATGGTTGTTTTGAGAGCTCCTGATGCCTCCATTTACTTTAACTCTTTTCTATTTAGGCAGAAAAGTTGACATAAATGTGAGGTTAAGATCTGTGCAAATGGATGTGTCAGATTTGGTCATTGAGCAAGGTTTTGCATGATCATTTGAATACCTTCCCCTGGTTATCTGTTCTTCTGTGTTTCTTTACCCTGTTCTACCTCCTTGTCTCCTCTTCCCTCTTTGCCTTTTTTTACTCTCAGGTTGGTTCTCTTCACACAAAAGCTTACACCAGAAATAGATTGTTTTTTCCTAGAATATTCTAACTGAAAGCATTTAATTCACTGTTAGTAGTGCACACCATGCACATTATGATGAGCCATTGTTTGTTTTTACAACAAAATTTCAGCTAAACCACGCAATCTGTCATCTCAGTGATGCAGAAGACTGCATTCACAGTTTTCATGACTGCCCTTGAGACTCCACTTTCCCAGACCAGACGGTGTTCCAGAAGTAACATATGGAGCCTCTTGGAACAGGGTGGTAGTTGACTTCTTCTCTCAGCATCACGGCCTCATGATCCATATTTGGCATGAGTCTGTCTCAGATAATTTTGCTGTAACTCTCTTGCTTCTGAAGAAGAGAGAAGGGCACTGGAAACGAAATCAAGAATTTATTAAAGCATATTTCATAAAAGCTGTCTAGTGGGTCACAATGTTAGGTCCCGTTTCTCATTTGTGAAAAGGCTACTATACAGCACTGTAGCAGAAGGGTTTTAGAGGTTGGAACAGATTGCATTTAATGTTGTTTCTGTGGCCAAATTGGTGCAGAGTGCCTTTAGGGTTGTGAAAAAGCTGATTAATAGTAGTATCCTAGGAATCATGTTAGACGTGTTCATGTGTTTCTGTTTGGGTTGTGTATGCCCTGATTAGGGTGATGTGTCATCCTTAATTCAGTTTGGTTTGGAGCCCACCCTTAAAAGTGTGTGCTTTGTGTCTGGGTTATGGAGGTGGTAGCTGAGAAACTCATGAGCTGTGCTTAGTAAGCGCTGAAAGATGTGTGTCAAGCTGCTTGCCAGGAAAGATGCTCAGATGTGTTGTTCCAGATCCTGTGATTGTTTTTACTGTGGTAGCATTGAGAAGACATACACTGAGTTTTGGGCCATAATGTGGATTTTGTTCTGGTCCAAAGGCATTCTGCAGTCTTATTTTTCACAGAAATTTATGTATGACTGCTGTGAAGAAATGAGCAAGGGAGGGAGGTGGTGTTTTAGATGAGTGTGTGATGGTTATTACACTAGGGTAGCAGTGACAGAGTATCAGCAGTCCGGCTCAAGGCTGCTGGCTTTTAAGGCATGGTTAACAGTTTGCTTTTCTCAGATGTTTTCTTTCATGACGTTGAGTGCTGTGAGGAGATGATGCTGGCAACAGAAGGTACTTTTTTATTCTGAATGAATGTGCATGTCTGTGCTAGTTTTGAGAGTGGTAATGCTTGGATTGTGTCATGCTCATGAATATACTTGCCAGCAACCCCTGTAATGGGTTATAATTCAGGCAGTTTGAAATGTGGGGAGTATGAGCTGGAAGCTTGTAAATCGAGTGACTTAAGAGTAGGAAATAGATTGCATTTGTCTGAATTTTATAAGGATAGTCTTGCTAACCATTCTTACCTTGCTTTGCTTTGAAAATCTTGAGGCATGAGCCCACACTTTGAAATAAATTCCAGAACCTCATTGCTCTAATGAATTGTGTATTCCTTGGGCTTGCTATTTGTATCCACGGGATCTGTATGATGGATTTAAAGATATGTAAATACCGAATCTTGAAATGAGAATAAAAAGGTTATTTTCAAATTTTTCTGGCTAGTATGAGATGTATTAGAGAAAGCACTTTGAAGGTAGAGCTTGCTGTTTAAAAAAACCAAACATATATACCCCTCAAAAAAAAACCCAAACCAAAACAAAAAACCAACCAAAACCCCAACTGTATCATCCCTAAGTTATTGGAAGAAGGGGTTTGTGTATTATTTGATCTTGATCTGTGACTGTGATATTCAAGATCCTGGATTTGGATGTTGCTGTAAGCTCCTCAGATTGCAACATTTTTTCATTCTTTTCAACAAGTAAATCTGACTGCAAGCATTTATTGCTGCTACTTGTGAAGTTACCAAGGCCGTGCCTGCTCCTTGGAAACATGAGAAAAGTCAAAAACCATTTTATGCTCTCAGTCCTGTGCAGGGCTTTTTTGCTTTTGACCTCTGTGAAACTAAGTGGGCATACAGGCACTTAATTAGCTCAGCTGCCTGTGTAGCTCAGTTAGTTGGGAGATGTGGCTGTTACACAGTCCTGTTTCAGTGGGTTTGCTTGCATCCTCTCTGAGACTGTTATTCTAGGAAAGGAGAAAGCTTTTTTACATTTTCCTCTTCCAGCAGCTGTATGAACACCATCTGAGTTTTACAGTGCTCACAAGGTGATTTCTAGAATGGTGCAGAAAGATCAGGAAACCTGTAAAAGGTATATTTCTGCAAGAGAAATTTCTGTATTTAATACAAATGGAGGTATTTTGAGTGCAAGTCTCATTTACGTATCTGTCGTTGAATGAAAGAAAATATGGTTGTATCTTATATACTGGTAAAATTGTTTAGAAACTTATTAATGTAAAAATTCTTCTGCTGTAATGCTGTCTTGGTTACTAAGATGTAGCAGATTCAGTTGCCCAAGCTTAGTGCTGCCATGAGGCTTCTTGGGGGAGGCACTTGCTCTCTTCCAAAGTTGACATAATTTATGTATAATTTGTAAGGAGAATGATGAGTTAGCAGTTTGAAGTAGGTCTTGCCTTTTCAACCTTTTTTCATACTTTTTCCTATAGCACAAGTCTCCTTTCCAGTCTGTCATTCTCATTCCACTTGTTCTCTCTCTTACCTAGAAAATACAGAACCGTCGTGTCGCTGCAGTTGCTGTCAAAATGCTGCCACTTTCCTCCTGGATTTTGAAATGAAATCTTGATTTATTGTTCCCAGTTCAGTTCAGTCCAGCCCCCTTCCCCCTCGTGCTTTTCTTCCACCTGAGGGTTCTCCTTTTGCACAGTCTTGCTGTATTGATGATGATGATTAAAGAAATTGGAGATCAGGTTGGTTTTGTTTTAGATGATTGTGGGAGTTAGCAGTTGCCAGCACTAACATTCATCTGTTTTGTGTGTAAAAGGTGTTTTTACTTCAACATAATTTTTGAAAATTTATTTTCCAGTATTGGCTTAAATTGTGCTTTAGGGGCAGTTGAAATGCGTCCATTCATTGAAACAATTGGAAAATGTACATCAGCCTACATCATCTGTTACCCCAACGCAGGTGTGTTGGTGCACATGTTCCTATGCTTACAGGCACATGAAATGTAGCTAACCTTTCCCTCTCATTAGCAATAATAGAGTTGAAGTAGCTTGAAAAGATGACTGCTTTTACAATTAAAAAGAGAGTAAGAATATTTTTAACTACTGAAAGTAGCTGTTGTTAGTTCTGTGACAATGAATCCAGAGTGCTTTCTTGCATAATTAATAATCTGCTGAGTAGTGATTGCAAGGGTGATGAGGCATTTTAGTCCTCATACAATTGTAGTTGCTTTAAATGTGCCTTTTATGGAATTTGTTCTTTTGGACTTTAAACAAATTCTAATACTAAAAAATCCTATGTTTTAAGGTCTTCCCAATACTTTTGGTGGTTATGATGAAACTCCAGAAGTGACTGCCAAGCATATAAAGGTATAAAATACTTCTTTTGATTATGTCACATCTGATGTACTAGTAGACAAGAACTCTTTGTATCCTGTGCATATTTGGTACACTATTGGGGTAGGATTCTTTCTTTTTCCTTTGGGAAGCTGTATATGTAATTTGGATTGTTCATATACAATTTGCTGAATGATAGTGATTTGAAGTATCACACTAGGAGCTACTTAGGAAACTGACAACCTTAATTAGTTTTATGTACTAAGCTAAGATTTCCTGCCACTTGATCTGTGGATGTTATTCATTGCACTCCTATGTTCTTACTGTTGTATTTGGGAATTGTTCAAAAAGCTGAGTGGTGTTTATGAACTTGGCACAATTTTACAGAGTTGTGTATACAGGAACTGCTGATGGTGGTGGTGTTGCAGTGCAGGGTGTCTTTCCACATGCCACTGGATCTGTGCAAGACAGAACTGTGTGTCTGAAGCTGCAGTGTATCAGCAAGAGCACAATATTTGCTGCCTGTTAATGCCCTTTTATAATACAGTATGACTGGTCTTTGATACTCATTCATGTTTTCATCTGGGCCTTCAGTATAAAATAGGCCAGTTTCAAAAGTAGTCTCTTGAAATTAGGTGTTGAAATTGCTGGTTAGCCTTGGGAATCCATGTCTCAAATCCTAAAGAGAATCCTAAAGATATAGTGCTAATTGTTTTTTTAATTTAGTGTTTTTCTTGTGATCTCCCTGCATTGCCTAACATATGGAGAAAAATAATTAAGTATGTATATATTTAAAACATAGCTTTAATAACTTTGAACAAAATATTCCTTCCTTTTACAGAATTTTGCTTTGGATGGTTTGGTCAACATAGTTGGAGGTTGCTGTGGTACCACACCAGCACATATCAGGTACTTCATGTGCTACAGCTCTGGTGGACTGCAAAGTAAATTTAAGTGCTGCTTCCGTGGAGCAATATTCCATGGCTTGTGTTAAGAGTTTCCTGAAAAGATGGATCATTTGAATGGCAATAGCAGCAATATGTGAAGTGGGAACAGCCTGGCTTACATAGCTACCCATATCGTGAACAATGAGTAGAGGCATGGTTCAAACAGGGATTAAACCTCCTTGGTTTTGTCATCTAAAATTGTTTGATAATTACTTCTCCCTCTTTTCTTATGGATAGAATAGACTTTCCATTCTCTGCTTTATTGTGCTGTATGTTCTTTCTCTTTTTGGCAATCTTAGCCACAAGGTGAAATTTAAGGTGTCCTTCGATGGTATATGGAAGGAAGGGGTGGGTGGATGTGTGTGTGTATGTTGGGGGAATGCCTAAACATAAGTTCTGTGAATGCTGTACAGCTGGTGCTGGTCCTGGCTAGTGAGAAGGAGAGTTTGAAATATTTCCCGCTGGAAGTAGGTCAGTGAGAAAGCCTCTGTTTTTCACTTGAACTTGAAAAAGAAAGGGCTGTTGTGATTAATTTTTACCCTGATATAAACTGGGAAGAGGTGACATGTAAACATGTAGAGGACAATGTGTGTCAGTCCTGACTGGAATGAAGAGAAAGTGAATGTGAACAGCATGAGTCATTCTGGCATCTGAGAGATGTGTCTCAGTACAGAACAATGTTTGTCCCTTGCGGGGTTTTTAGTTTGTTTGGGGTTGTTTGTTTGGGCTTTTTGTTTGTTTGGAGGGATTTTGTTTCTGTTCATGTGGGTTTTTTTGTTGGGTTTTGGTTTTGCAATCATCAGCAATTGCTCAGCTCAGCAAGTCATGAATATGGTAAGAGTCAGTGTGGTTGAGGACTGATTCTGAAATCCTTCAAATGTCCCATTGGTACAGTATCTCATTCTGTATTTGAAAAACCTTCAGCCTGGTAGATTTCCTGCAAATAGCTATGTTAAGATCTTCTGGGAGTATGTTTCTGCCTTTGGCCTCACAACGTGAAACTACCTAATTAGTCTCATCTCTACAGGGCTAAATTGGAAATGTAGGCATGTGTCTAGTATATTCTGTTTGAGTCTAGTCTGGAGTAATTTAATTTTAATTTAAAACTTTACTTTCTCATTTCTGTAACTCAGAAAAATTGCAGAAGCTGTGAAATTCTGTAAGCCTCGTGTTCCACAGTCTCTCTCTCAAGGATACATGCTGCTGTCAGGTAAAGTGTGTAACAGTTCGAGTTTCATAACTAATGCAAGTTTCCTTTATAAATTTATTGGCTGTTTTCTGCTGATCAGAACAACACTGTGAATGTCTGGTTCTTCCTGTATCCAGCAAGCTTTTGGATATGTAACCAGATCTAAGTCTTAGTGTTTTGGCTAAAGAAGTAGTAGAACATTTTTGTTGTCATCTTGTATAATATAATCAAGCCAGCATATTTACTCTGCAAATCTCAGACATGTTGTTATGGTGAAATGAGTATTTTTATTTTCACTGTACAACAGGGAGGGTCAAGAACAGAGAGACCAGGTAATTTGACTACAGTTATTGGCAGAGCTGGGGTGAAATCCTTGTACACCTGCTGTGAGAGGGCTGCCCTGTCTCAGCTCAGATGCTGATTCAGTCATGCTGGGACTGTGTTCCAGCAATACTTCCGGATCTAGAACATGTTTTGTTTTAACAAAGTCTAGATCTGTATGTTCCACACTCAGGGCCTTCTTTTAAGCTTTTGAGCCATGTGTCTGAGTAAAACAGGACCATCTTTTCGGTCTGGAATCTTAACCTCAGGTCAAATCAGTTTGGCGTAAATAAAATGTATCATGGTTGGCCTGTGAGGTCATGCTGTAGGTTATTTGATTCTGCTGTAGAGTTTCTTTGCCTCTGCATTGCCTGCTGCCCAAGGGTCCAACTGGCCTTGTTTCTCTGAACAGGGTATGTGGTTAAGAGCTATCCTTGTTGGTCAGTCCATTCAGTGGGCTGCTGCTTCTCTCATGGTGTCATGCATGAGGTAACGTAGTTGAAAGTTGAGAGAACATACACACAGATGTCCAAAGAATCGTAGCTTCACTTCTGTATTGGAAAAGTTGGCTGTTACTTTTTGTGGGTCAGGTAAATTATTGACTGTCATTGAAGAAGAATAGAAAGATTCAGTGTATGTATGGACAGTTCTTTCATTGCATTGCTCTGCTAGTTACTCATTAGACCACTGATGTGCTGAGAAATCACCATTCTTAGAGAGAGAGGCTTTTATTTTACAGTCTAGAAAAGAGATTTTGTCTTTCTTACACATTTTTTTATTTTCTGTTTTAACAAATATATTCAAAAATTTCTTTTTAAGGTCTGGAGCCATTCAGGATTGGGCCATACACCAACTTTGTTAATATTGGCGAACGCTGCAATGTTGCAGGATCACGGAAGTTTGCTAAACTCATCATGGCAGGCAACTATGAAGTATACATATTAACAATAATCTTTATAACTGATGCTCTGATTTTCCATTGCTCCATTACACTGTTATTGTTTATTCTGCTGGCACAAAGCACTATTCTACACCAGTTATAAGAGTAAGAAAAGGTGGAGAATTTCTTTTTAATCTGTTCTTTATTTCTCTGCTTGCCAGCTACTAATAACTTTGTGAGAAGCCTTTACAAGGACTTTTTTTTGGGGGGGACGAGTGTTACAGGAAACTTTTAATTTAGTTATACAGTTGGTGATGGTTTAGAAAATGTCTTGGTCTGTGCTGCCTCTAGGGGTTGATTTACAGAGGGGAGGGGAAAGAAGGTAGGTGTAATCTCCTCTTTCAAGGTGTGAGGTATATCTGACTTGGGTTAGGTTGTGGCACGGTGCAGCTCTTGCTCTCTCTCCCCTCCCTCACTTCCCCAGTTCTGGTCAGCATTATGGTTACATCTGGTTACATTTGATTGCTGACTCCAGCATGCTACATGACTGCAGGGCAGAAATGAAGATGCTGGAAGACTCATTCTTTACTGGTGTAAATTGATAATGTAACATTGAAACAAACAGTAAAGTGACTTTTCTTGACAGCTGGGACTCTGCCCCATATTAAATATGCTCTGATATTTAATATCTGCTCTGATATTAAATCAAATCAAAATTAAAGCCTTAGTTTGTATTTTTGGAAGTCTGACTCTTAGGCTTGTAGAAGTCATGAAGCAGGTTAGGCATATTAAATGAAGAGAACTTTAAACACAGGTTGTTAGGGACTCTGCAGAACGACAGAAAAGAGAAAGTGAACAGACATGGGTGTTCAGATATTTATGTAGGCTGAGGGAAAAGCTTAGTTTTCCTTCTTAGCACTTGTGATTCTGCAGCTGGCAAAAATGTTGAACAGCCTTTAAAAATTAAGTATCCTGGGTTACAAAACACCAGAGCTTGTGATGCAAGGCCCTTATTTCATACCATCACAAAGGCTGTGTTTTCCTGTAATCTTGTGCAGTCACAAGTCCTCGTTACCATACACATCTTAAATTGTTCAATTAAGCACCAACTCTCTACAGTCAGTGATGCTACCAGCACATCAGGTCTCTGATGTTGTGTTCTGTGAACAAGTTAATTATAGGTCGTTCCCTATTAGCAACTGTTTTGTATTGTTGTACATGACAGGCCATTTCCTTATTTTTTTATAGGATGTCTTACAAATTTTTAAATTTTTGACTCCATGCTTATTTTGGAGAAGTGAAATGTTATCCTGAGAATAACTAGGATTTTTTTCTTCTCTCTTTTGGTTTGGTTTTTGACTTTCTTCTTTAGGAAGCCCTGAGTGTAGCCAAATTGCAAGTTGAGATGGGGGCCCAGATTCTTGACATTAATATGGATGATGGGATGTTGGATGGCCCCACTGCAATGACCAGATTTTGCAACTTGATTTCTTCGGAACCTGATATTGCAAAGGTTGTAATTGAGTCACAATGAACATGTTACTGACTTGTAAATTGCATTCAGAAGATGTTGATACTGTTTCATTTAGTAACGAGTTTATGTGCTTAGGCAGATGTAGTTGTCCCCCCAGAGGAAGTGATACTGTAATAGGGAAGGCCTTTGGATGAAACAGAAGCTTTGACATTTTCTGTCTGTTTTCACATAAGTATATGCTATTCCTTTTCACTGACTAGAAAAGCTGAATGCAGGTTCATTTTGCAGCAGTTATGAGCCATAATGTTTATGTTGGCAGTACATAATGGTATTGCTTTCCACAAAACTTAAAGTTGCTATGGATATAGGATGGCTTTAAAAGACAGTTCTTTAATGTGCATTCTCTGAAAATGAGTATCTAAATCAGACACACAAGAAATTACAGGGAGAAGTAGAGATCTATATATGATATGTAATGGAGCTGTCGTGGAAGCTCTTGAGTTTAATTTGCTCTGAGTTTTGCATTTAAAGCAAAGTGTATCTATGGCTATCATGTGGAAACTTTTATTTGTCAATGCTGATTAATGTTGTGTGCATTTTTATGTCCAAATAGGCAAATAACACGTAGAACTGTAATTCATAATTTTTGTGTGTTCTCCTGGCTTCTCTATTATTTACAGGTGCCATTATGCATCGACTCCTCAAATTTTTCAGTGATTGAAGCAGGTTTGAAATGTTGCCAAGGGAAATGCATTGTAAACAGCATCAGTCTAAAGGAAGGTGAGGAAGACTTTTTGAACAAAGCAAGGAAAATTAAATTATATGGAGCAGCTGTGGTTGTTATGGCTTTTGATGAAGTGGGACAGGTGAGTGTCACTTTAAAGGAGAGGTGTTTTTCTTTTGAAGTGCGAGGCTTTCTTACTCTTTTTCAAGACAAAGTTGTTTGGTTTCATTGACAGTTGATTCAGAGAAGGTCTATATATTTGCAGTAGTTTTGACCCTGATTTGTAAGCATTTCTTATGCTGTTCAAATGTTTGAGAAATCCTTGTACTGATCTAAGATCCACTAAGAGAGTAGAGCTCTCTTAGTACAAGAGCGTCTCTTGCTATTCAGACATGCTGAACTCGTCCTTCCTTCATAAAAGATAATTTTAGTTCAGAAACTGTTTCATGAGAGTGAAATCTTTGTGAATTAATTTATTTATGTCAAAACCCACATATTAAGCTTTGCATAGGATGATGAAACACTGGGCAGTGAGATTGCTTTTTATGAGCTGAGTGGAAAGTCCAGGTATAGGGGTGGTAATATTTTTAATACAATATTCTTATATATATAATCCTTTTTTAATATTTGTGATGTTCAGATTCTCAGTCCTGAGTCATGGGAGCTGTAAATGATTTCTGGAGACTTTATTTTTTGTGCGGTCTGTAAGTTTCATGTCAGAATTCTTTTTCTTCACTAGGCAACAGAAACAGAAACCAAGATTGCAATCTGTTCCAGAGCTTACCATCTCCTTGTGGAAAAAGTGCACTTCAATCCAAATGATATAATATTCGACCCTAATATTTTGACCATAGGAACTGGAATGGAAGAACATAACCTTTATGCCATAAATTTTATCAATGCTACTAAAACCATAAAAGTGAGTTGTAAACTTTTTTTAACTTGAAATATATTGCTGAGATTACTTAAAACCTTAAACCCACAGAAAACAGAAAAACACCCCCCCTTTAAACAACAACAACAAAATGCTGCTGAAAAATGTTACACATTTTAGCCTAGTGAGGAGGACTCCTCTGAAGTCCAAACATTCCCCAATATTGCTGTATTTCCAGTAGAACAACTTCAAATAGTTCTATAAATTAATTTCAATCCATTTTCTGTACTGTAAATATGCACTTAATTAAGTGAGGTAATGATCACGTTCACATACGAGCTAAAAGGACCTCTTTGAAGGTGTGCAAAAAGCTGCCTTTTTTAATAGAAGACCCATTTCTGTGGAAGGGATTTGTTCAGCAACGTGGCTTTTTATGTAGCCAAAATGTGTGTGAAGAAGTACAGCAGTGAAGAACATCACCTGCATACAGCTGAGGAAACGGCACCGTTGTGTTTCACAAGACACCCTGATAGATGGGGAGATGCTCTGCCAGTAGCAGTCTGGGGCTGGACACCCCACAGGCTGCTTTGTCACCACAGGGCTGCTGGAAATGGGGCTGCACCCTTGAGTTTAACTGCTCAGCTGCAGCCTGCTCCTGAGACTTGCATGCAGGCAGACTGGCTGCTCCTGTTTCCAGAGGAGTGGGGACAGGAAGAGCCAAAAGTAGGTTTGCATGGAGAAAACACAGAATGCTGCAGTGGGAGGACTGATGTGTTCAGAGTAGCACCTGTGATGATGGAAACCGCAGTAGCTGCTGGATCTCTCCTCTACTTGTATCCTTTCATGCAGATTTGAATTGCTTGTTATGAATTTGAGTAACTAGAAGGCTCTGGAACAGGGAAAAGAGAAAGGGTGCATAGCCAATGCACTGAGCTCTGGGGCCAACTGTTTTATGGAATGAGTGCTTTACTTAGATTTCCCTTCTGGAAAGCACTTTTCTAAAAATCTTGTGCACTTCCTATAGGAAACACTGCCAGGAGCCAGGATAAGTGGAGGTCTTTCCAATCTGTCTTTCTCCTTTCGAGGAATGGATGCCATTCGAGAGGCAATGCATGGAGTGTTCCTTTACCACGCGATTAAGGTATGATGTGCTTTTGGCTTCCATATATTTGCACTTGGCAGATGTGCAGTGCTATGTCTGACAGTCTTGTCTGGGGGATTCTGTGGGGTTTTTTTCAGTATGGCATGGACATGGGAATTGTGAATGCTGGGAATCTGCCTGTGTATGATGATATCCACAAGGAATTGCTACAGCTCTGTGAGAATCTAATCTGGAACAAAGATCCTGATGCGACAGAGAAACTTTTACATTATGCTCAGGTAACTTCCACTTTTAAGCTTTGAAGAGTAGTTAACTTAGCACCTGGGCCTCACCACCTCCCTGCAGGTGATGGGTAAAACAGCCTAATGATACTACAAGTTCAGTTATTAACACAGAATAAAATGAGTAATCTGTGATAGATCAAACCTCTCCAGTTTCATGCCGTGGAAGAGCCTGCACCAGAGTTCTTCCTATGCCTCAGGAGACCAAGCTGCATAGGCACTCTCCAAAGGAAAAAAAACAACCCCCAAAAAAGTAAGAAGCAAAAATCCCAAACAGACCTTCCTCAAAGAAAGAAAACCCTCACAGAAAACAAAACAAAACACCAAAACCAAAAAACAAAAACCCCAACCCAAAAGCAGAAAAGGCCAACCCACAACCAAGCCAGTCTTGGTGCTGGAACTTAATTGACAAGTGCACTGTGGGAGACAAAGAGTAAACCTCTCTCTCTGGTGGTAATATTTTGCTTGGAGTATATGTAAAAGGTGAAGAAGTTGCTTGTGATATGTGGCTGTGCCATAGACTTCTGGTTCATGTAACATGTCAAGGGTGAGGATCAACTATTTAGTGGTTTTGAGGTGTTGTAATGATGGTGGTGATAAAGGACAAAGATTACACATTGTCCATAAGACAGCTGGTGTAATCCTGTTCTGAATGGAAGATACAGCAAAAATCTCTGGGTTAGGTGGCTCTTAGATTCAAGTGCACAAGAAGATTTGCATGCCTGTTTTGTAGCTCCTGGAGGTAATATTTCTGTGCAGAGCTTCATTTGGTTCGTATTTTGCCCTGTGGTGGTGCATGCTTTATAGTAACAGTGGCAGCATGTTGAAAACTAGTACAGGAAGACTCTCTTTATCCCTTGTGCTTAGGCTATTTTGGATGATGCTCTTGGTGTCCAAGCAATTTAGCTGGGAGTGATCTTGTCTGTTTAAGCTGAGTTGCACCATTGGGTATTCAAGACTGCATAAAGAGGAAGAAAAATAAAGGGAGGAATTTAAATGGAGCATTAAAACTAGAAATGAAACTGGATGATGAGTCCTAGGTCTGTAAGTTTGGGAAGCCATTGGAATCTCTGCTTTTATTTGTGGTGGTAGTTTTATTGTGGGAGTAAAATAGTCTAGTAGCAAAAAGGGGGACCTAATTCTTGCAGATTTAGGGAATCAGTCTTCATCTGAAGTTTGAGATTAAAAACCATTTTCCGTGAAGTACATAGCTGCAGACAAACTGAAACTGTAGCATTTAGGGCAATGGGAGTTCTGCTTCCAAAGGCAGGTTTTTTTCATCCTCAGCATGCAGTATATCCATCCTGACTGTAAAATCTCATAGAGTGTTTGACACTGTTGTTCCTGCATGCCCACCCCTACAGTGTCATGGGTTATTTTTAGGTTGGAGTAGTTCCCTTAGTGGAGTGTTAAACTATCTGGCCAGAGGTTGAGTAACACTTGGTATCATTTCAATGAATCACATAAGGTGATTCCTGAGGTAGAAAGGGACCTCTGGAGATACCTAGTACAAGCCCCCTGCTCAAAGCAGGGGCCAGCCAAGATTGGATTGCTCAGGGACATGTCCAGTCAGGTTTTTAATATAACTGAGAATTAATATGACTCTACATTGTCTCTAGGCAACATTTTATTTCTTCTTTCATTCCTTTTTACAAACTACACATTATGAGGGGAATGAGGCAACAAGAAGCTGTGAAGTTTAGCTAGCATTTGTATAAACTTGAATGAAAGCTTGTTCTGTTTTCTGTTCCCATGAGTGAGGTCTTGTTTCCATGACTTTATCTTTAAAAACTTGCTGATGAGCACTCAGAAGTATAGGAAGTTCATAAGGCCTGAAAGATGTCAGATTATGTCTAATAACTGAATGAGGAAAAGAAATGGCTCCTGAAGTGTGATGGCTGAACTAATGGATAAGGTGCTCTTCCACAAGCATTCCAAAGCTTGTGAACTTTCTTGCACTGTGGAGCCCTTTTGACCTCTGTTCATAGCCAAGGGAAGTATGAGTGTGAGACAAGAGGAGATGTGGTAGTTTGGGACAGTCTTTGTGTGTGACAAACAGTAGTTTTGTAGGCTGACTGATTGAAAACATGTCTGTGATATGGAATAACATAACCTATTCCAGCAGAAACTGAATTAGTGCCAAATTAATTAGAATTTTAAAATTAAATGTAGTGTGTGGGCCAGGAATCAATTTAAAATATGTTCCCAGAAGTAAAACCCTTAGGATTAGTCATGTCATCATTTTATGAGCATAAAAATTGTCAAACTGCTCTCTCTTTTTTTTTTTAATTATTTTGTTTACATTTTCATTGAGGTGTGTACCTATTGGGCTGTAGACTTCCTGAGTGCCTGTATTACATCAGAGGTGTTTGCAACATGATTTGCATGTCTGTAAACCTTTTGAATAGTCTAAAATTATTTTATGAGTCAGTAGTTGGAAATATCCTTGTTTTCCTGAAAGTGAAGTCCATAATCATACTCCTTATGCTTGCAAGCTCCTATGGATGTCTTTTCTTTTCAGAATCATGCCCAAGGAGGAAAAAAAGTTGTCCAGACTGATGAGTGGCGTAAAGGCTCTGTGGAGGAAAGGCTGGAATATGCTCTCATAAAGGTGAATGTGTGCAGAAAACTGTCCTACCCATCAGCACCCAGAGACGTGACCTCAGCCTGGGCTTTAAGGGATGTATTTGGCTTTAAAAGTTCTTCAGCTGCTGTTTTTTCACAAGCTATTAGTTAATAATGAATAATAAATGCAACTGATCTATTTAACTTCAATAACAGAGAAGACTGTAGAGGTGTGTCTTTAAACTTCAGAATTTGAAGTCTTTGACCCTTAATACTTTATTTCACTAGTGTTGGTAGAAACATTCTGCTTTTACTTTGGAACATACTCCTTTTACTTCCTACAGCTTTTTTTGGTCCTTTAGTAGTACTGCACTGAGTGGCACTTGCACTGTGGAAGCAACCTTTGAGTGTTGGGGTTTTCTTATGACATAGTTAAAAAAATGAGCAAATCTGTTAATACTGGGGACATGCTGTGAATAACTTTATCTGCCTAAGAACTGTGGTGTTTTGGTTCCTAAGAATGCCTGTTTTCAATACACATTTGAGGTATCTTTAAAGACTCCCAGTATCTTCAGTATCTATTTGTACTTTCATTGTGGGTTTTTTTCTGGGGAGAAGACAACTAAATAGAAGTTGTATTTCTAGCAAGATAAAAGCTTCTCATTTTCTTTTCTCAGGGCATTGAGAAGTATGTCATTGCAGATACAGAAGAAGCAAGATTAAATCAGGAAAAATATCCTAGACCTCTAAATGTAATTGAAGGGCCTTTGATGAATGGCATGAAAATTGTTGGTGATCTTTTTGGTGCTGGAAAGATGTTTCTGCCTCAGGTAATGAGAAAATAATGTCATATATTTTCCTACTTCACAAAAACTAGCATTAAAAAATGTAGCCAAAACATTCTATACTGGCTGTGTTTTCATGTACAGCACAGGAATTGTAAAACTTCAGGTACTGCTGAGAAGCAGCCGTTTTCTTATTTTGCTTTGGAACTTGACTTTCATTGTGCATGATTTTGTTTGTTTCTGTTCTTCCTGAGTGTTTTTGCTTTATTTGAAATTCAGTTTTAAGTCTTAGCCCATGAAAAAGCGCAAGAGAGAAAAAAAGGCCCAAATAAATTTGCTGTGTTTAGCACCTTCCAAGTCTCTCTGTAGCTTTCGGTTCTGTTGTGAGTGGTCCAGGAGGCCGCACTGTGGCAGAAAGTGTCACGTGTAGAGCCTTAACCCAGTGAGGCCCAGCAGCCTGCTGCCACAGAATGATCTGAAAACTGGCACCTGGGGCTGCAAATGACTTTTCATTTATTGCCTGAATGAGAAAGCTAAAAGAAAAATGAGGTTTTCCTGAAACTACCTTGTCTTTATTGTTTATTCTGCCCCCACCTTTATCTGTGCAGGTGATAAAGTCTGCTCGAGTTATGAAGAAAGCAGTTGGCCACCTTATTCCCTATATGGAAAAAGAAAGAGAGGAAAGGAGAGCCAAGCAAGGCAGCACAGAAGAAGAGGCAAGATACAGTCCTTTGTGCTGTAATTCTTCCGTAGAATGCTATGACAAATATAGGAATTATTTGTTGCTATTTACATTTATGCTGCAGAGTTGATGTAGTCATATGGAAACTGACAATCTCAGGATAATTTGAAGTAGGTTTGAAATTCATAAAGTGCAGATTTTGTGGAACACTGTTTGGTGTGTGCCTAAGCTGTTGTCACAAAGTTTCCTGAATGATGCCAATAAGCCTTTGTAGGCCCTTTATACCAATGTTACTCATTTCTTGTATTTTTACAGGCATTTAATTCTAGTGTTATTTATTCTTGGTATTTCTACCTTTATGGCAGATTGTGCCACTTCTAATTCTTCTGCCCTTGGTGAATTCTGTAATTCTCTTTTGCATGCTTAAAGCCTGTCACCATGTTTCTCTTTATTTTACTCTTCCCTTCTTCACAGACTTGATCGTTCTTCCAGCTAAACGAACCAATTTCTTCCTTCCATTTTCTTCCTAGATTGTGACTTTAAGACTTCTTGTTATGATAGAATGGTATGTTCATTGCATGCGTAGCCATGACCAACAAGCAGGGGAGAAGAGAGAATAGGGTCTGAATATAGTTGTCCTCTCATATGTGTATTTTTCTTCCAATTTCTGAAAACTACTTTCTATCTAATATATAAAATATATATATTTTAAGATAATCAATGACATTCATATCCTTGTGGGCCTCTCGTTTACAACAGTTTCTGATTTCTGATTCACAGCCAACAGGTGGTGGGATAGTTTTATCAACTACTTGGGAATGAACTTGAAGTAATTGCTTCCAAATTTGGTAAATGGTCTAAGTGATAGCACCATTAGAAAATGAAGATATAGGATGTCCCTTGTTTCTCCAAACTGACAAGATTCTATTCAGTAGAAAAGATGGTTCAGATGAATTGGATAGAATCCCATTTTAAATGTTCTTGTCTGCTGTTTCCTACTATGTTTAGAATGTGATTGGTGCTTGCAGTTTTGGTTGTTAAATATTTTTCATTTTCTGTTTGACTATCAAACTTAGGTTTGCTGTGTCTTTACATTTTAGTCCTATGGACTCTTACTTTGTCTTCATGAGTTTT
The DNA here is from genome assembly GCA_026261815.1 of Monarcha castaneiventris obscurior. Classification (NCBI taxonomy): domain Eukaryota; kingdom Metazoa; phylum Chordata; class Aves; order Passeriformes; family Monarchidae; genus Monarcha; species Monarcha castaneiventris. Next base: position 7,997,313 of record JAMPIT010000472.1, read on the forward strand.
CAGAGGCAATAGCTATGATCAGAATCTGTTATTTAACACACACAAAAAAGAAAGAATAGCAGAATTTCCTGAGCTGTGATAATTGTGTATTTCCTTTGGCTTCCCTTCTGTGGGTTTTCCAATGGTTCCTAAGTCTTTCCTTGAAATCTTCTTAAAATGTATCTTTGTATTTGTTGTGCATCTGTTGTGTGATTGTCCAGCATAAATGTAACAAATACAGCAAATCATTTGGAAAGAAAAATGGCCTGGTATTTAAACCTGACTGATCTTAATGAAAGAAGGAGAATGCCTCATCTCTTCTCCCATGCTGTTTCTGGATGTGAAGGTGTCTTCTCTCCTGTATCTCAAGTGAATCTGTTCTCTGGCTGTCACAAATCACCTTTCTCTTTGTCATCTCTCTCCAGTTTGTTCTGTTCTCTTTTAATTCAGATGACAGTGCTGGTATTTGGCACCCTCTGTGTTGTTCTGATGGTGTTTGAAGTCATTTAAAATCACTACCCCATTGATTCCATGAGCAGTGCATTAGGATCTTCTGTGAACCCTCTGGCACTTAATTCTCTTCCTAAAAAGAAATGAAGTGGAATTTGAGAGGTTCTCTAAAACATAACAAACATTCTGAGAGAGTGACTGAGATGCTCTGTGTCGCCGAGGAGAGCAGGAGGGAAAAGGCAGGGCTTCTGTCATCCTGCTTTCTCTACCTTCTGCTCAGTAAGGGAGGCAGTGCCTTCCTCTTAAAAAGACATGTCACTGTATAGAGAGCCAGTGACAGAGATAAAACAGCTTCATCTATTCCCAAAGTATGTTGAAGGAAAATGATTTGCAGACTCTGGTAACTGATCTGTCTGATGTTACCCAGGCCACTGTACCCTCCAGGACAGTTTTAGTCACAGACTGCCAGGAAATGCAAAGCGTTGATAGTTACATTTGAGGATAAATAGCTGTGGCTGTGGATCTGTATCAAGATAAAAAAAAAAAAGAAGGCCTTTGGATGTATGCCCAGAACTTGAGGACCTCCTTGCTTAAGACAATTGAAATAAGTGTGCCTTAAATAGAGCTTAATTAAAGTGGTATGTGCTATGGACCATATTGTTTGCTACCCAGCACAGATTTTTCTTCTTCTTATGTGCAAATCCAAATTTTTTTTTTGTATAAATCACTCATAAATCATCAATTGAGTAGTTATTAGCTATGAGTAGGTATGATACCTAATGTGGGGTAGCATGTTTTGTTCTTCTCCCAGTCCTTGATTAATCTCTTTTCTCTTGCATTCCAGCAGTATATTTTCAGCTGCAAATTTTTCTGTTGATGTACTGAGATGGCTGACTTACAGACCTCCATATTGCTTCCTCTGTTTTCTGACCTTCTGTAAAACAGAAGCACTGGGGAGATATTAGATTTTAGTAAACAGCAACATTGGTGGGGATCCAGGGATTTTATTCAACAAATGTGTTAGAACCGCAGGAAATACTAATATCACTCTTGGTAATATATAAAGATTTTTTTAATCCATAATACTGCAACTACAGAAGCAATGTAGGTTGATGAAGTAGGGACCTACTCCATATGTCCAGAAATATAACATGCTTCATAGAAGGATTCAGTCATCCAGTTCTGCCATGTGTGAAGGAGATGAGATAGCATCTGGAAAAATATTTTGTAGTTTTGTGTAGAATATGCTGAGGTTTCCACTTTATTTAAATTCTGTGCAATTTATGTAGTTGCTTACTGGCATCTGATGGTGCAGCAGCTCAGACATACTACTGTTACAGCCTGGAGCTGTTCCAAATGATGGCAGTGATTATACAACTACAAAGGTATTGCCAAGTCCTGTGTCCTGGTGGAGAACTGCTGTGGGAAGTTCCACTGTTGTGCTGCTGGCAGCACCCTTTGTCAGGCTGAATGCTGTCTGGCTTGGACCTGCTTGTGACAGAACAGCTTCCTTTCTTCAAGAAGATCCTTCTTCAGCCTGTTTGTTCAGCTAGGGTAGTCTGAAGTTGCCTGATCACTGCACTGAAAACTCCATTGTTATTTGTGTTGCATAAAAATGAGCCTCTTCTGCTTTTGCTAATTCCTCTAATTTTCCTTCTAAGTTTGCTAATTTCCTGTTCTTCTCAGCATTGCATCAAAAGATTGATCTTAATGCACAAACAGACATATAATTATAAGTATTCATACCCTTTTTTTCTAAATATTTAATCTCTTCATTGGCGAGGTGTATATTTGGAGCAGAAGTACCTTAGGAGTCCAGTTATTCCACTGCAAAAAATGCTATCCAGATCTGAAATTGTTTTAACTGCTTTTTTGTTTTTTTCAAATGCAGAGTTTTGAATAACATCCATGCATTTTGTAAGAATAATTCATGTTCAAGTTTCTGTTACCTGGATCTTTTGAGATAGTTTTTAATATTTACTGTATTATCTGTACTACTCTTTGCAGTTACTTGTACTATAGTAAAGTCCGGGTCTTGGGTTGGGATTGCACTGCTGAAGGATGTGTTCAAAGATACCAAGGCTTATGAGTAATTTAACTCGTTGTTTCTTCGACTTTCAGGATCCTTACCAGGGTACAATAGTACTGGCAACTGTGAAGGGAGATGTACACGATATCGGCAAGAACATCGTGGGAGTTGTTCTGGGCTGCAACAATTTCAGGTGAAGAGACTGACATTGGATAGCTGGGAACACAGCTGTAGGAGGGTTGGTAATTATTAGTACCTCTCTGTAGCTGCACCTGTGGTGATGACAGAGGTGGACGTTTCTTAGGAATTGTCCTCTCTTCCCCAAGCTGTGATTGGGAACACAGATCATGGCAGCTATTACTTAATGGGGAGGCAAGAGGGAGTATTACCTCCTCCTTTAATATTGTTTTTCCTAATAAATTGGCATCTGAGGTGAATCTGCAGTTTAACATCAGTTGGAACATAGATGAGAATATAAATTTTTGTATTTGTTTTATATCAGTTAAATATATTGTGATGTTTTAAACATAAAATGTCTGAAGAAATCAGATATGACAATTGCAGTAGGCAATACTATGTGTGGGTTGTGTTGGGAAAAAATGAAGTCTCGTAAGATTCAAATGAATCTTGTATGTTTTTCATGTTGTTTGTTAACTGTGAGGTTTTTAAAACTTGCTGAGGTATGCTTTGTTAAATAAGAGATGAGATTCGCATTCTGTTTCTGAACTTCAAAAGTTAGAACTTCGAGAAGAGTCAGGTCTTTCATGGCCTGTGTACCTGCAGAAGGGTTGGCAACAGTGTTGGAATGAATGGTCATGTTTCCATCAGTGCTCTTTTCAAGGGTCTGTCACACATTGTGCAAAACTGAATTGGTTTTGGAACTCTGTCACTATTCATTCCTTTAGTTCAGTTTTGACTTTGTGTTGTCATTTGGTCTCAAAAAGAGCCAAAATTATCCCTTTATTTTAAAACATAAAGTGTTGAAGTCAGTAGCAGTGCTGTGTATATGCAATATATTTCATTTAATTTCCTCTCGAAATTCTGTTGATTGGATTCAGGCTTTCTTGAGCTTTATTTAGACTTGCTGAAAGGAAGCCATAGTGTTCTCTGTCACCATGACTATGAGCGAGGCTGAATGAAATCAGCAGGCTGGGGTGGTTTACTTGAAAAAATAAAAACCTTGGCAATGGCTAGGGTTAATAGGAATAACGAGGGAAGTTCAGTGTCCCATTTCATAAAATGTATGCTTTAATAAGGCAAACAAGCTTGACGTGAATCATCTTATATTCCTGATGTAAGATACAATGTCCACAAAATATTTTTGTGTTATCCAGATAACTTCAGAAATACTACTGCTGTTGGTAGCCTGGTAGGTGGCTAAGCACCACACAGCCATTCACTCACTTCCCAGCCAACCTCAGTGGGATGGGGAAAGACGAAAAGAAGAAAGAAAGCAAGAAAAATTGTGGGTGGAGAAAAGTGTTTAATTACTGAAGGAAAAGTGGAAGAAGAGGGAAAGAAAGAAAGAAAAAATAAGTGGTGCAATCCCCTTGCCACCTGCCATGGACAGACTGGTGCCTAGCCAGTTCCTGAGCAAAATATGGCTAACCCCTGCTAAGCCCCTTACTCTTCCTTTTTATTGCTGAGCTTGACTTCATGTGCCATGGAATATTTCTTTGGTTAGTTTGGGTCATCTGCCTGGTTGTGTCTACTCACAGTCTATTCCTTGGGGGGCTAAAGTAAGAAACAGAAAAGGCCTTGATGCTGTGAAATCATTGCTCAATAGGTAAACTTCAGTTTAGCAGTATTGTTTTGGCCACAGATCTAAAACACAGCACCATACTGGCTGCTGTGAAGAAAATTAAATCCTCTCAGCCAGACTTAGTACAACCCAAAAATTTATTTAAAAATAAAAGCCCCTGTTACACTTGAATTTTCTTTACTATTATGCCATCTGGAACTCTTACTGAAAATTTTATCAGACCCAGAGGTATTTCCTATATAAGAATTCCTAAAAGCAGTCTTAAGAGACACAAACAAAAATCTCAATCTTAACTTCAATTTTTACATCAGTTATTCACAGCAAGAGGAATGTATTTGCCCTGTAGCAGAAATCTGATTTTTTATTTAAAGGATCTTATGTCATCTTTTTTCTTTCCACAGAGTTATTGATTTAGGAGTCATGACTCCATGTGATAAGATATTGAGAGCTGCTGTTGAGAACAGAGCAGGTATAGAGATTTCATTAGTACTTCTGAATTCTTTGATTTTTAAATCACACTTACATTTTTTATTGCTGCTTATTGCATTCCTATGCTGCCTATGATTTGATCAGGTTATCTTCAGAAAAATCAGAACTTCTGCTTTAACCATATTAATTTTTTAGCATTTGGCACTTCTGTGAAACTTAGCCTGAGGAACTGAAACCCTATATTAAAGGGACAACTCCAAGGGATGTTGTAGTTTTTGTTTTACAGATGGATAAATGGAGCCTGGAGAAGTCTAACTAACTTCTTGTTGGGTCTTAAATCAGTAAAAGAACTTGGCATTTGGCCTGCCAGATCAGTGAGTGTGAAATCAGGAATGAATTGTTCTAATAAATAATGAACTTTCTGTAACAAATTACAGTTGCTTTGGAACAGTCTGCTGCATCATGGAAAAGATGAATTGTGTGGAACATAGGTGATGAAAGCATTTGCTGTTTCTAAGAGCAGAACTTACAATTATTTTGTTTTATTTCCCTCCTCAGTGCTGAACTTCTGAGACTTGGAGCTTGCTAATCAAAAATACTGTTTATTTATTGCTGAAACTAGAGCAGTAGGTGTTCAGCAACTGTGAAGACCGAGAAATATCTTAAATTGGGGATTTGGAATCACTGTCATTCTTGGAAAGCTTTCACTTTCTAATTGGGTCAAACCTCCCTTCTAGACTAGTGACTACCCTGCTTTTTTATCTCATTCCTTTCTATCTGATGCATGAAGCTATCTGATGTATGAAATAAACTTTTCTGTACTAATTTCTGTGTCTTTCTAGAGTGGATTGGCTAAAAGTTTTGTGCATGTGTGTTTGTAAATTTGCAATAGATATAATTGGCCTGTCTGGTCTCATCACCCCATCTTTGGATGAGATGATTTTTGTCGCCAAGGAAATGGAGAGATTGGCAATAAAGATTCCTTTGCTTATTGGAGGAGCAACTACTTCTAAGTAAGATATCTCAGTTGGGAAGATGGGCAACTTATATGCGAACAGTGTTAACTAGTGAAAATAAAAATTTATAGCTATGTCTTTCCCCCTTTGTCTCATTTTTCTGCACCCCACATACTGATATGTATGTATCCTAAGATTGACTGTTATTTCTTGTTTCAGAAGTTTTAGGTTATAGAGGTAAAATGTAGTTAGTAAATAACAAATAATGGAAATCTTAAACATTTAGTTTTTGCAAGTGTATATTATATATGGAAATACGGCGTTTTCTCTAAAAGTTCATGCACATATGCATATGAATATAGTTCTGTTCTAAGAGGTTGAATAATCTATTTTCATTCACCAAAGCATTCTAAAAATGCAGGATTTTGAGCCTAGAAATGGCCATGTTGACATCAGGGAGCTGTCATCTTTGAGGAAGTTACTGTATTTTCGTGGATCATGGTTCAGTGTGGTGATGACCATGTTGAGCCTCCAGTGCTGCTCAAGCAGGCTGGTAGTGGATAAAGCCCTGCTGCTTGCCTTGAAGTACTTATCATGTTGATTTTGATAGACTGAGCTGTTGAGATGTCCTCTCAGATCTGTTCAAATGAAATAATACAGCTGCTGTGATTTCCTGAAGACCATGTTGACAGCTCACTGACACCTAGTTATTAGCATTACCACAGATGTGTTCTAGGCATGTATAAGAGCCGTGGGTCAAGCTTTGCTGACTGGTTTGTGTACAATATACTTGAGGAGGTGACAGCTCAGAAGACTGCAGAGGTCATTTTTTGTGTAACTAGAGGGTGTGAGCAGTGTTGCTTTCTTTATCAGAGCAACATATATTGTATTCTGTATTTAGGCTTTAGCAAATTATCTCATAATCTGACAGACAGTGGAATGTAGGATCACTATCTGTGTTTATTGTTCCTGCACATATAATGCAAGGTTCACTGTATCCCTTTTCTCCTTTTCCATATGAGCCTCTTCCTATTGCTTTGATACAGAGAACAAACATGGAGGGGTTTTTCTTATTAATTAAAAAAAAGGTGGGGAGTGGAGGGAAGGCTTTATTCTAAGTGGAGGTCTTAAAAAACATTTCTTCACATCTCAGTGTTTTCACCCAGGGCATTGTGGTCTAGTAATTGATGTCAAATAACCAGCATCAAATAATTCTGCAGAATTTATTCACAGAGAGGAGTGTAGCTAACAGGGAGGCAGCACTAGTTTTATCCGTGAATATGGAAATTACTGAAGACTATATGTATACTTTCGAGTACAAAAATTATGATTTTATTCATGTGAACTGTATATAAATATATACTTTACATATGCCCAGATACAATACAGTGTCTATGAAATATATGTCCAGTAAAGGTACTCTTTATGGAAGACTGGATTCTTAATGTATATTTAATATTACTTTCCCAGTCTTAAATTTAACCTCCCGTGTGTATTCTTAAAGGTTGTGTATATGTCAGAGGTTGCTAATGAAGAACCATCTGCATTTTTTTCACTGTAATAAATAGGCATTGCTATTTGGAATAAGGAGACCCTGAGTACTTGGAAGAGTGCATAGTGAGGTTAGTTTGAAAGACAGAGAGGCTGGATTTAGTCTCCAGAATCCACACAATAGAGTTTTTTCATAATTTACAGTAATGATGATTTTTGCATTCTTACTATGCTACTTTGGTAAATTCAGGTGCTGAGAAATAATGGTGAGATTCTCATTGTCCTAAAATTTACATTAAAAAAACCCCCAAAAATTAGCATGTAGTGGTTGATACAGTGCCATTTCTGGACCATGCCTTCTTTTGTTTTGTCTGTTCCTATCAAAATAGAAAAGATACATTTTTGCAAAAAATAGAGCTGCCAAGATCAAGAATGCGACTCCTAGAATCAAATTCAGGAGATGCTGGACAGTTGTTTACACAGCTGTGTTGCACAGTCATGAGTAAACCTCCATGTCCAAGTGCTTTAAATATTTGACAGAACCTGAAGAAAAAGGTGATCTTACCTTTGTTATGGAAGATTGCTTCCTAGGCTCTGATTTAAGTTTAATTTTAAAAATGTTGTTTGACCTTAGCATAGAAGAAAGCAAACTATAAGGCCTGTAAGATCTTTGTTCCCACACTTACTTGCAGAGTTTTGGTAGGACTCTGATCAGAGCTTATTCTTGCATCACTGGAAATGGTTAGCAGTGTCGCTTTCTTTATCAGAGCAGCACATATTGTAGCAGACCTATTTGAGTCCATGTTTTGTGGCTTCAGCAACTAGTCTCATAGTTTGACAGACTGTGAAGAGAAGGGTCTGTCCTGATTGCACCTGTAGTTACAATGCAAAGTTCACTGCCTCGTCAAGGTGCAAGTTTGTAATATTTATTGACCACTGGCAGAATTCCTTCTTCATCTTTAGAGAGGACTTGTGCCTCTGATTTTGAGAAATGGAATAATCATCACTGAATTAGGTTAATACTGATCCACACACCCAAAAATTAGCATGTGTGAGGGGAAAAATGTAAGATGAGCAAAAAGGATTAAAGAAATTGTTAGTTCTTTGTAGGCTTAGTTTGGAATATTCTTACTGAAATTTTCTAAGACTCAAAACTAATGAGTTGCTGATTTTCATTCAGCTGGTTAAACATTGAGGGAATGTGAGTTGGCACATTATTTATGAAGTGTTCTGATACTCTTTGAAGAAAAGTGTTTATATACCTGTTATTAAAATCTGTGTTTAATGATTCATGCATAGCAGATGGATGAGTGAACTTCTTCTTTTGAAGTTCTGGTCTATGCATTAAGTCAGGATTTATTTCACTGGTGATTTTGTCTGCTTTTTTTGTTGGTGGGTTGTTTGGGGTCTTTGGTTTCGTTGGTTTTTTGCTTTAGTTGTGAAATGCTCACTCTTTTTCTTTTTCTTTTTCATTGAAGAACACACACAGCTGTTAAAATTGCCCCACGATATAGCGCACCTGTAGTTCATGTCCTGGATGCATCCAAGAGTGTTGTGGTTGTAAGTTCTAAATTATAGTTTCTTGTCCATGCAAAGATATATGCCCTGTTTTTCTGTCGTGCCTTTCATCCTTTCCTCTAAGGCTTAATGTTGTGGCAGAAAATTAGAGGGGCACATCAGAGACAATTTTCTAAATTACACTTGCTTCCTCTGTTTTGTGCTGCCACGTGGTTCTCATCTGGCTTGTGTCAGTTATTGTTGCTGGGTACTTTCCTTTAAATGCCCATTACTGTATAGTGAGGGTGACACTCACTGAGTCCTTGACTGTAGTTTTGTATTGAAGACTGATGGAGTTATATGTGAACTGCTATTCTGGCTAAGTTGAATATATTTTTGAAGTTGGATAAACATGTGGCTGGAGTTTTTTGGGATGGATTCTCTTTCAGAGAAATGGGCGGTCTTAACTGGCAAATACCTGGTGGTAAAGAATAGGCCAAGCTGTGCATTGCTTCTGTGACTATTTAATCTCTGAAGTTTTGGAGTATTCTCCTCTCAGGTCTTTCCAGAGCCAGACTTGGCTCTGCTGATGTCACCTGTGTAGTAGGGCAGAGATCTCAGTAATAATTGTAATCTAAACACAGATAGTTTGAATAGTTCGAATGTAGTTGCAGATTATTGGTAAGGCTTAGTTTAGTGTTGCCAAGAGAGGCCAAAATACAGGTTGCCTAGTCTGAAATTCACACTCTGTCCTTACTGTAGTGTGTTACACTATGTACTTAGTGCTTTGTCCTTCCTGTTCTTTTCAGTGCTCCCAGCTCTTAGATGATAGTATAAAGGATGATTTCTTTGAAGAAATATTAGAGGAATATGAAGAAATTAGACAAGAACACTATGAGTCTCTCAAGGTACAAATGTAATTGATTATCTTCTTGTTTGAAGTGGTTGGCCATTGCCTCATTACTCTTGCTGTTCAGCTCCTTATGAAGACCTTCAGGTATACTTGTTTTGATTTTAAACTTGCAGTGAAATGGATTGAAAACTTCCAGAAGTGCTTATGAAATCAAATTTTCTAGCCTATCAGACCTTCTTCATAAATTTTAACACATGCTTGGCAACTTCTTGATTGTCTGCAGTGACTAATCAGTGGTATCTAGGACCTCCATGGAGCAGGCAGTCAAGTCATCTTAATCCACCTGCAGGAGACCAGTGCTCTCCTGGAGCAGTAGCTGGATTTGCTTCCACTGGGGTAATGAAAAGGGTGCTGGTTGCTTTTGCTGGTACTGAGCCGTGCTCTATTGAGATTTTTAAACCACCATGCTTTCCTAATGTCTTAATCTTGTTTAGGTGAGGAATCAGAGCAGTAGGAGGGTATCTTTCTGTACCTATATTTTGAAGTAATAAAGGAACTTCCAGTGTAGTTCAGAGGAACCAGAAATCTTGTAGGCCAGTTTTATTAGAATTATACAGGCAAAAATAATTATCTGCTTGTGATGTAATCTTACTTTACACTTGGGAAGTGGGAGCTGTTGAGACTGGAATTATCTGTTGTCGTATTTGTCCTGAAGAGTATTTTGAGTAAAATTCTACCATGAAGTCCACAGTTAGTTTATGTGTCTGAGAGATGGCATTCTGAAATTAACCTTTATGTCTATATAGGAAAGAAGATACTTGTCTCTACAGCAAGCTAGAAGAAAAGGTTTCCATAATAACTGGTTATCAGGCCATATACCAGGTCAGCTATATGTTTGTGGTTGCTGTGCCTTTATTTTATTTCATGTATTTATTTTAGATACATTTTTAATGAAATTATGCTTTAAACTTCAGAATATAGCAGTGTAACAGCTTAAGTAAATTGGTATCTGTCTCAACAGAGATTTTTTTGCATTAATTTTAACATTCTGCTTTTTTACAGCTCGTTTAAAAAAATCAATTAATATTTAATAAAAACAACTGAAAAAAAATCCCAAAACAATGTGTTACCCATAACAACATATAATCAAAGAAAACTCTAATGATGGCTTTTGCAAAATAATGTCTACCTGGCTCATTACATTGCACACCTTACTGTACCATATTTGGGGAACACATGCTGTGACATGGCATTTTTATCAAATTCCTCCTTACACTTTTTCCTACCATCTACCATTTTCCTACCTTCTGCCATCAGTTTTGTACTAGTTTTTTTTTTTTTTCTTTTAAATTGGACTAGAAGTATAAATGGCATTTGAGAAGTTGGATCCTGCAGTGATGTTAACACTGCTTTCTGTCGTTTCATTTACAAGACTGAACAAGATGCTAATTTTCAATAGCTTATCTTTATGTGTTACAAAGTATTGAACAGACAAAACAAGCACAAAGCTTGTGGCTTTACACAGGTAGATCCATCTTGCTTTCTCACTCGTCTGTGTGCATCTAAATGTGGGGTGGCTGCAAAAGTTCTTAGAAATTGCATATAAATTTACAGAAATATTCTGCAGTGTCATAGTACATAACATGTCTGTGTATAGAAAGGAATTTGTGAATATGAAATGTATATGTATGTGAAGTATGTTAGGTATTGATAAGTTGTGTAGGTTTTTTTGGTCTTGTGTCTTGGCCAATGAAATAAGTTCCAAAGTCCAACAGCTAAAAACTATTGATTTATGTGGAAGAACAAAAGGCCTTAAATTTTCTATTTAAACTTTCTTTGCCTTTTATGCTTTTTTTTGTTACATTGTAACTGTGGAGTATGGTGTGACTTGGGAACACTATGACAATGAGAATTCTAGGAAAATTAGTTTGGAAGAGGTCATTTGCAGGGGTGGAGGCAGCTGAATGTCAGTTATGCTGCAAATGTTAAAGCAATTTTAAATTATTTTTGTCATGTTGGATTGTACTTCTGATTCCTACAGTTAAACCAAAATTCATCGGCACAAAAGTCTTTGAAGATTATGACCTGAAGAGGCTGGTAGAGTACATTGACTGGAAGCCCTTCTTTGATGTCTGGCAACTCAGGGGAAAGTATCCCAACCGGAGTTTCCCTAAGATCTTTAGTGATAAAACTGTAGGTGGGTATTGAAATTGCATTTACTTCATATAAATAATCCTAACAGGCCCAATGTGCTGCAGTAAGATTCCATATGTTTTGAAATACATGGGGTTAGTACAAATACATGCAAAGAATGTCACTGAAATAATTTGTTCAAAGCAATGCTTAGTGAACCAACTGTTGCCATGTGAGGCTGAAAAATAAGTGCAGAAAAATGCTCAGTCATCTTATTTAGCATTCACCTGCCAAAGCACAGAGAGGTATTTTACTGACAGAAAATGGCAACAGAGCACTTAATATATCTGTGTTCCTGTTGTTGGTGAAGATGGCAGGAGAGCTCTTTTGAAGCTATTCAGTAGCTTTCAAATATGTGATGAAAATGCAAGGGTGACACTGGAGGCAGTGTTCTGGGTCTGCTGCACTGTGGTAATGTAGGTGCACACACCGGGTCTCTTGCTTATTTTATTCTGTGTTCTCTGCCTCTACTAGAATGGTGCTGGCTGAAACATTTTGTGCTTTGTTTGGGGTTTTTTTCCCTACAGTATATGTTGTTTCAGCCCTGGGATCACACTGCTCTCTTTCTATTTGCTGTAGTTGACAGATCCATTGCAGTCATTGGACAATTATATGGAAAATGAATCAATCTTCAAACAATTCTTAAACCTCTCTAGCCAATTTTGAAAATATGGCTTTTCTAAGGCAATTTCTTTTTGTCTTTTGTTTTTAATAGGTGAAGAAGCAAAGAAAGTTTATAATGATGCTCAAGATCTACTAAAAACATTGGTCAGTGAAAAGAAATTACAAGCCAGAGGTGTGGTTGGGTTCTGGCCAGCTCGAAGTGTTCAAGATGATATCCACTTGTATGCTGTAGAGGAGGCAGTGGGATCTTCAGAACCAATAGCAAAATTTTATGGATTGAGGCAACAGGTACAGTGACAGCACATTTCTTAAGTGATTTTTTTTTTCCCCTGAATTGCAGGAATGTAATAGAAGTGCCCCATTAAAATCTGTAGAAAATGGTTGTTGTGTAATCTTTCTGCGGCTGTCGTCTTGTCATTTCTTTCAGTAATAACAAGATCCTGTTAGTGATGAGCCAGGTCTTTGTATTGTAGTATTTGTAGTATTTTGCATTATAATAATTTTAAAAAATGCATTGTAGATTTGACATCTTCAGATATGATGTGCATTTTCTGTCTCAGTTTTAAGATGTCCTAAAGCAATGCACTGTATAAATTAATCACATGATTCTTGTGTTGCTAAATTAGAACCCAATGAACCTTTGTTCTCTAGTATCCCTGGATTCTACTGTAGATGAAAAATTCTGCTTGAGTATGTTAATGCTTAAACCCAGTTAGAATTTAAAAAACCTGGAAAATAAAGCTCAGTGGAGATAAGTGGTTTTGGTAGTCTTAATTTTTTTGTAAAATTCACTATATGAAGGGGCCGTTTAGCATTAGTTGGCAGCTAATTTTGATGGAGAGAGTCATACTTACCTAGATTTGCATTTAATTTGGTAGATTAAACTTTCAAGATATTCTGCCTCTCTTTTTTCCCTATCTTCTGATTTGGCTTCTTCATAGTTCACATATTCAGAGTCATCAAATGTGGGCAGAAAAAAACTTTAACTGCCTAAATTTCTGGAGTATAATGCTCTGTGAGGACAGTCACATACCAACATTGCAGAACTGTACTAAGAAATATGTGGCTCTTAAGTGTATCTGTTGCAGTTCCCTGAGGTGGATCTAGTGTATCTTGATAAACCATGGCAGATGTTTATATAAAATGCTCTCAAGAAGCACACAGGCATGGATGTTTCAGAGACTTATGGCTTAGTTAAACATTTTGATGCCCCATGTAAATCAACTTTACTACTCTTTCTTTTCCTGGCTTTTTCCCAGGATTCTCCCAAGGAAAATACCTGATTTGATGTTGTTCTTGTAATGCTTTTTATTATTGGAATACTGTTGTTTTCCTTAGTCTTTTTTACCTTGTATATCCCAATTATTCAGGCCTCTCTCATAGGTTAAGGTCATGAAAATCTGTGCATACTGCTCTTCTGGACTCTGTGTATTTTAGCTGCATCTCTTGCAGGCTGGTGTATGTAGTAAATCAGCAGAGTCTTCAGCAGAGCAAAGTAGAAGAGAATAATTGTCTTCTCTTTCTTACATAAAATATTCCTTTCAGTACACAGAGTTCTCTCCATGACATTGACACTAGTTAAGGAGGTGATGTAAATCTAAAAGTTGGAGATGCATGGAATGTTTTCCTTAACTCTAATAATTATATAAACCTTAAAATTAATGTAAATTTTACCTGAGGGGATAAAGGGTATTGCTTTAGTTTTATGGTACTTTGTGTAACCTTGTAGGTTAATAGACAATTTTTGTTTTATTTGCTTTTAAGATGCAGTTGGGGACGGGTGAAAAGCATTGCTAAAATACTGTCGTAGGATTAAAAAAATGAATCTTCGGCTAAGTGATAGCCATTAAATAACTTTCCTCTCTCTGTAAGCTGATTTACAAGAACTGTGCCACCTCTTAAATAGCAATCATGCTTCCACAATGAATATACTGATATGATTCAAGATTTCTTTTTGGGTGCTCAGTCACCTCTTTCTGTTACCTTTTTTCAGTTTTGGAAAAGGAGCCAATGAGCAATATAATTCCCTGTTCCACAGAATCACTTAGGTTGGAAAAGACCCCTAAGATGATTGAATCCCACCTGTGATTGAATAACCCCATGTCAACTAGACCATGGCACTGGATGTCATGTCCAGTCTTTCCTCAAATACCTCCCGAGATGGTGACTCCACCACCTCCTTGGGCAGTATATTCCAGTATCTAATCACTTTCTGTGAAGAAATTCCTCCAAATATCCAACCTAAACCTCCCCTAGCACAGATTAAGCCTGTGTCCTCTTGTTCTGTCAGTTGTTATCTGGGAGAAGTGACCAGCCCCCACCTGGCTACAGCCTCTCTTCAGGTAATCATAGAGAGCAATGAGGTCTCCTGTGAGTCTCATTTTCCCCAGCTCCCTCAGCCACTTCTCATAGGATGAGTGCTCCAGACCCATCACCAGCTTCGTTGCCTTTCTCTGAACTTGCTCCAGCACCTCAATGTTCTTCCTCAATTGCAGGTCCTGAAACTAAACACAGTATTCGAAGTGCAGCCTCACCAGTACTGCATGCAGGGGAAGAAGCACTTCCCTGGTCCTGTTGGCCACACTGTTTCCTTCTTGGCCACCTGGGCACCCTGGTGTTCAGCTGGGTATTGACCATCACATCCAGGACCTTTTCCTTTGGGCCACTTCCCTTTGCATAAACCCGCTTGAACTTTGTTTAGGATTCAACTCTTCAGTAGTGACAGATACATTTTGTTTGTGTTTGTGTGTGATTAGTAAAAACTCTGCATCCTGGGCATTGTTTTCTCTGGTTTACTGAGCACATAGTAGCATAAGGACCTAGGAGTGTTTATAAACTCATGGCGTTCTACTGTGGGAGTTGCTGAAGAATTCTTCTGTTTGTGCATCAGCCATCAGTTTTGTTAATAAATGTGGAATCTGTTAGGGGTAGAGATGAAATATTCCTCCTGTTACCCAGTGGCTGGCACAAGACTATTCCTTACTTTGTAGTAATTTGTTTGCAGTATAAGTTGTTAAAACTTAGTAACTATAAATAGAAGCAAAATATATGTTCAGTGCTGCATCTCTACTCTTTGGTGTTTTGTTCTCCAGTGGTCCAAATACCCTCAGAGTAAGAGAGGTGGCTTTCTTCTAATTTAACTACAGGAAAGCTGCCATGCCTCAAAGACGACTGAGGTGTTTGTCAGAAATGCCCTAAGCCCTTTACTCTTAAAAATACTGGTCTTTAGCTTAATAATGCACTAAATACTAATGTATTTTAAAATGTTCTGATGCATTGCATTGATTTCATTACTTTAGGCTGAAAAGGACTCTGCCTGCACAGATCCATATTACTGCCTCTCTGACTTCATAGCTCCACTGGATTCTGGCATTTGTGACTACTTAGGCCTGTTTGCTGTGGCCTGCTTTGGTGTAGATGATTTGTGCAATGAATTTAGGAAACAGGATGATGAATACAACATCATAATGGTGAAGGCTCTCGGTGATCGGTTAGCAGAGGTATGAAGTTTTATCATGTGTTTCCTGGCAACTTTCAGCAAACTTAGAGCCACTTCGAGGCAATGCAAAGTGGGGGTAGCTCTAGCTGTGGATTTCAAGCTATAGCAGGCTTTCAGAAATTATTATTATTATTATTATTAGTAGTAGTAGTAGTAGTAGTATCTGAAGATATTTACTGAATTGGGATTTTTTCCTGAAGGACAACTGGTGCTGGCAAAATCATGTAAGCTGCAGGAGCAGTTCAGAAAAGCTGTTGGCCACTTTGAGCTAGAGGAAAGGCCCTCTGCTTAAAGGAGCAGCAGCACATGCTTGTATCTGATCCTAGCATGGAGACAAGAATGATGTGGCCTTCCATAGCTAGACCTGGGTGAGACACCCAGATAATCAAGACCTCATGACCTCAGTGCTGTCATGATGTGTCACTACCATAGGTTAATGAACTTTGTCTTTTTGGGCTACTTGTCCACATCTTTACCTCTTTAAAGCAGGACAATCAAAAACCTCTCTCTACTAATAAAAGAAGTAACTAAGATACTTGAACTAGCAAAATAAGTGTTGCATATGAATTTTAATTCTTTCAAGTGTCTCACCTATGTTAAGAGCTCTCTTAAAAATGAAAATGGGAGTGCGAGAAGGCGTCTGTCATTGTTCGTTTTAAACAAATAGCTATTGCATCAGTCTGTACAAAGTAAAAAATAAAAAAAACTTCACTCTATTCCAAGGCATTTGCTGAGGAGCTCCATGAAAGGGTTCGAAGGGAATTCTGGGCTTACAGTAGTAGTGAGCAGCTGGATCTCTCTGGCCTACGCAAAATTAAATATGAGGGAATTCGCCCTGCCCCTGGATATCCCAGCCAGCCTGACCATACAGAAAAACTCACCATGTGGAAACTTGCAAACATTGAGGAAACAACAGGTAACTCTGCTTTACTAAGTTTCTTAAAGTGTTTTATGTGAAGTCAAAATTCCAACAAAAGAACAAATTGGGTGGTGCAGAACTACATAAAATACTGAACTTAAGTACTTCTGGGAATTGCTATCTTCCCCTTTTTATTGCCATTTTTATTTTGCCTTATTCAAGGAAGAATTTGCAAAACACTGCCAGAGCTTATGGTGGAGGAGTTGTGTCCCTAATTAGCAGATTGCATGCCAACAGGGTTTTGCTGCACTGAGAAAATGTCTGGCATCCTTATGGTTGTAAGAAGACATTCCAGATAGAAAAAAACCCAATTCAGCAGGGTATTTCCTGGTCCACAGGAACCTTGAGATGGTAATTCTTAAAAAGGGATTAATTCCATTTGTTTTCCTCTGATATTTTACATGTCAGATGTTTCACTGCTACTTCCACAATTCCGAAAACCTTCCTGTGCTTCAAAACTTCATTTGCCAAAATGTCCAAGCTTTTTCCTCCTACTCTACAGTAATTGTAATGAAAGTCTGCAGTGTGTTTAAAGCTCTGTGGGTTTTCTTAATGGTTAACAAGTGGAAAAAGAATTTGTTTTTAGTTCATCCAAAAGCGTCAATATTTTTTTGGGTTTGCTTGAAGCTGCCTAACAAAAAAAAAGGTTCTGGATTTGTGCTTATTTTCAGTACAGAGACTAAGAAAATTCTCATTCTTTTTTCCAGGAATTGGTCTAACAGAATCACTAGCAATGGTTCCTGCTTCTGCAGTTTCTGGCCTCTACTTTTCCAGTCCCAATTCCAAATATTTTTCTGTTGGCAAGATATGTAAAGATCAGGTAACTTACGCTGTCCATTTTAGTAGTGTTAGCACATTCAAAATCGTCTTATGAGCAGATGTCTCAAAAATTTTGTAAACACTTAAAGCTGGAATTTCAAAATCTTCATCACATTTTGTGGTCCCTTTGCAGGTTGAAGATTATGCACTGAGAAAAAATTTGTCTGTGGCAGAGGTGGAGAAGTGGCTAGAACCCATTTTGGGATATGACACTGAACGACTGTGATATTTGTGGGTGAAATTCTTTTTTTGATGGCCCATTCACCAGAAGGAACAAGAAGATTCTTTCCACTGGAAACAGCTTTCTTCCATCCACCCCAATAGCTTGTCTGATTGTCTTAAATTTTTAATCAAGGAACTTAATATTTCAAATCAAATCTGCCTGGTGCCCTTGGCTTGGGACCATTAATGTTTGCTTCTCAGTCACAGCAGCATACTTTTATTTATTTTTATTTTTTGCACAAAGGCACTAGCAGAGAAGCTAAGTGTAGGGTGAGATGGGGAAACTGCAAAGCTTTCCTGTTCTGTGGAAGATTTTGAAATTGGGGGCAAGAATTTCTCTCCCATGGCTGTGGATATGCATAGAACACAATTTGACTTCTGTTATTAGTGTGTTTTGGCAAGTCCAGGGACAGAAATGTGATGGGATTTTTCTGCTAACTCACAAAAGGTTTTATACTGAGTGATCAAGAACAACTGAAGTACCACAAATATCCTTTCTAAAAATCATCTGCTTGGTGTTTAGTCTTGTGCTTGGGAGCACACGTTGTTCTCAATGGTAGAACTATCAGCATAATACAATCTTCTGGAGCAGTATCAGAGATCTGTATTGTGAAGTGGGATGACTGAGCCCATGGAGTTGCCTGCTTCATGCTTCCTCTTCCTTTCAGCAAGTCACAACCAGTGTATTCTGTATAGAGGGTACTGGCACTTCCTACGTTACAGTTAATGTTGTGAGGCTTCATTCATAGATAAACAATCATTTGTATGTGAAAATTAAGAGAGCAGCATATTTGCTACTATAGACAGCCAGAAAGCTTGGAACTGACTTTTACAAACTTTTTAACCTTCTAGAAAACTCGATTTTAAAAGCAACTAGGACTGTCATATGTAACAGTTAATATTGTAGACATATTCTTCAGATTTGACTCAGTGTGCTAATTGTTCATAGCTTTCAATAATTTCTGAAAAGTGCCTCAAGTATTATTTAAATGCTGATTTAGTAAAATATTATTACAGAAACCCCTCGTTTTTTTGGTCTCTAATTGTAAACAAAAGACCAATATTGTAAAGAAGATGTTCTTTTAATAGTTTATTGTAATCTATTAATAGCTATGTAGTTTTTGTAATGTCTTCATCTGACTTTATGCTAAAAGAATCATCTTGTATCAACAGTTTAATAAAGATGGTGTTATGCTATTAGAATCCTTCAAATGGCAATGATAAAATGTGTTCAATAATCTGAACAGATAATGTCAAAATTAATTTGTGCTTGTACCATGAACCTGAAATTATAAAAGCTGCTATGGGATTTTTAAAGTAGTTGCATGTGTTTTTAACTGAATCTTTTAGAATGGCTCATCCTTTAATGACTTAAAAAAATAATTTCTAAATGGATCTCCCCTCCCTCTGCCTCCCTCCATGTCAAGAGACTTGTGACATCCTTGCTGAGTAGCTGATTCTTGTAGTGGGAATGGTTTCTCAGTAGAACACTCATTTAGACTGCCAAAAATACAGTATCATATTCTTAATATAAAAGATGATTTGTTTCTGAAACACGTAGCCTGTGAAAATTGAAATCCTCTATGCTTTGTTTTTGGTAATTGCACTTTTGCTAATCAATTTAATGCTTGGAATCTCTCCTGTCCAGCACTCTTCCATATTCTTACATTTGGAAGCAGAGTGCCTTATTAGTCTGAAAATTTGATTGTGTGAGTGGGGTCAAAGTTGGACTTGCTCAGCTTGGTTTGTTTATTGATTTATTTTCTTGAGATCAGTGGCAGCCAATTCAGTGAGTACAGCTGGCAGCAGGAGGTTCCCACTGTGTGACAGTGGTGGTGTTACCTGGTGTACAAGCAGAGGGATTCAAATGGTGTGCACTTGCTTTAGCCCTTCACACATGGCATCACACACTGAGAGAAATCTTCATGTTTGCCTGCAAGACTTGTCATTGGGAGAATCTGTTTGGAATAATTACTCCTTGTTTTTATGCAAATGTTTTTATCAAGGACAGTTCCTTTAAAACTTCGTTATTTTAATTTGTCAGTTGACACTTTGGGTAAGACAAATTTTCATTCTTCTCTCCAGAACTAAGGTAAGTTGTGAAGCAGAAGTGTCTCATAATTGTACTGGGTAAGGCTATTTTACTTGAAAGACTGACAACTTTAGAATGCATAAAATATTTTTTGCAGTGCTTTCCTAAATACTACTAACAAAGGTTCTAGATGTAAGAGATGATGAAAAATTTAGAATGCTTTCTAAACAACTCCGGTTTAGTTCTTTTGAGTAATTTACTTTGGATACTGATTTTTTTCTTGTAAGTCAGGCCAGCAGCCTGGAGGTTAAGTTTTGAGGCACATATATTTTATGACTGTCAGGAGGGAATAATACCCTTAAACCTGCCCCTTCATTATCAGGTCTGTTTCAGTGCTGCTTTTACTTCTGGGAAGAATCTAGTGCAGCTTATTTTGTCATGAGGGTGCTATCAAGGTCAGGTCATTTCTTAAAAAGACCCCTTAAAACTCACTTTTTTTCCTGCAAGTATTTGTGCATTTTTGCAAATATTCTGCTTTCTTGTTCCACAGTGTGAAAGTCATACACCCTCTTTCAGTTAATTTCTGCTTCTTAAAACACAAGTCATATCCAGAAGATGAGAGGAATAGTGAGAGGCCTTTAAGGGCCTTGCTTTTTAGAAAAGGATTTGTTTACTAGTAACTGTGACTGGGTTTCATTAATTTCCCTTTTTAAATCTTTTATCTGGTTTAGCAGAGCATGCCTTGAAAAAGTGGATTCAGTGTTTTAAAATGAAGAGCAAGAAAAGAAATAACTTCATTAATTAGTTGAGGAGGGTGGTTTCCTTACAGAAACAGCAGCACATGTTCTCAGTCACTGGAGAAATGGATTCCTGTGCCCTCAATTTATCACGGCCTTGTCACGGCAGAGCTTGTTCAGCCCTGCTACAAAGTTGTTTCATTTGATTGTCAGGCTTCTGTAGGTGCCGGTTTTCAAATGAAGATGCGCTGTGAACAGAATGCAAACACGTCCACCCTGCTTTCACACAGCATTTCTAAACTGTCCAGCTAAAGGCAGAACCGAAAAACCAGTGGAGTTCGCCCCCATGTTTGTTCTAATAATACCACCATGGCTGAATATCCCGAGTTTCTGACCATGCCACATGCCTGATATAAATAGCTGTGCAAAGGGGACCTCAGCTGAGATTACCAAACTTGGCATTTTGGATCTGTGATTCAACTTCAGCCAGGATGGCAAAAGCAAGCTGGTAATTATCCTTGCTGGCCTGAAGCTGCCTGACTGCAGAATGAAAGGCCTCGTTTTCTTCCTCACTGCCCTAAGGCACCTGTGCCTACAGCTCCTGATCAGGCAAAGGGGCCTGATCCCAGGCCAGGGTGGGTGGTTTCTGCCATTCCTTCCTACAGAAAGAGCATGAAGTAAGTGGAGGCAGTGTGGAAACTTGAACTGAACCCTGTATTAGTCCTTAGCTCATGGTCTTCCCTACCCATCTCCCTGTCAAACTGGCCTCCTCTTCCTGCTTTTCTCTCCAGCAGTCCTCCTCCTTAGCTGCACGTCAGGGTTCTCTGTGGTTCTGCCAAAATGAAACTAGAAGTCTTTTTAGGGAGTTTCTTTTATATGTCGGAACAAGATACTGTTCCAGAAAGAGAAGATTTTTCACCCGGCAAGCATTGGCAGTATTGATAAATGGTGCTCATAGCTCTACCTATAGAAGCCTTATGCTGTGTATGTTAGTCATTCCTAAAAAACTAAGGAGGCTACATGACGTGTTGAACTATTCCCTGTGTTCTTACTGCATCTTTAGTTACATGGTGGTTTTCATCTAGATAGCAAAACCAAAATGGATATTAATTGCATCCTTTGTCCGTGTGCTGTTTTAAGCCCACAATTAATAATAAGCTGCTAATAAAACTAAATAAAACTAATGTAATTTTCAACTGAAGTATTTTAGTGGTATGAACTACTGCGAAGAAGTAAAGAATTTATCAGTGCCTTGCTGTTGAAACTAATGCTTTTAAAATTCTTTAGGTAGCTGATAAATATTTTATGAAGCAAAATTTATCTTGACTACAAACTCAGGTTACAAAACACTAATTTATTTAAAAGGCTTTATCACTGCTTTCTAGAAATAGCTGATAAAAATTATTTACAAGACTGGAAAGTTTGCTGCAGTACCTGGAGAAATTTCTATGCATGTACTACATGTAACAAAAGAAGCTAAGAGTAGCGTGGGATTCACAGAGGGTAGCTTAATTGCAGAAGAACAGGCAGTTCTTCAGGGAAGAGCTGGAAGATTAATAGTTATGGCAAACATAAGTCTCTTAAAACCCAGATATTCACAATGTTAGTAATTGCAGTAAATGAAAATAAAAACCTTTCCCTTATGTATACACCAAAATATAAGAAATGCAATTTGAGAATAGTTTTTAAGGAGCTTTCATCAATCTAATGCATACTTGGGATTGATGACTTGTATTTGCACGTTTAGATGTGGGAGAAGGAGGAGGAAATAATAATTAGATCGTGAACTTGTTATAGGGTTAAGTAAGAAGCTGTTGAAAAAAAAGTAAACCCCATGTCATGACACCCTCACCCCCGTTTTGAAGTTGTTGGATTCATTGCTTACTTGATTGCTTCTGGAAGGATTTTCAGTGACTCTGGCATTCCCTGACTCTGGAAAAATATTGTGAGAAATGAAAATAAAATAGCCAGTTTTTTCCACAGTTTTCAAGAGTTAAAACTCAGCATCAGCTTTGTATCTGCACATAGGTGTCAGTGCAGTTTTGTCCCAAGAATTCATTCAGTCTAGCAGATGAAATAGCTCTGGGTGTGTAGGTGTAATGGGTATTTTTTCCTTAGTCAAGGTGCTGAAAAGATTCATTTTTCCTCTTTATGAGAGTGCAGCTTCTAGTGGATGTTTTGTTCTTACTTTACTCTTTTATATACTTGGTCTGTACTTGTTTCCACTGCTCCAGCTTCACAATACAGCTGTAGAGATGTGACTGAGAGTTCTCTAATGGCCTGTCAGTACCACATGTTTGTTTTTTAACTAAAAATACGTATTATTTTTGGGTTTTGTTGAATTTCATCAAGGTTCTTGCCAAATAGCTTCCTCCCAGGAAGTGGACAACTTTATTTCTTTTAATCTGGCTATCAGTTGGAAATCTAGGTTGAGGTTCAGAAGTGGAGTGCAAATATGAGGTCTAAAAAAGGTGTCAGTTCTCTGTGGTCGGTGGACTCCTTCTGCACTTGTGTTCCTGCTGTGACCTTGTGAGAACAAATGTGTTCGTATCTCTCCGTCGATTAGGGCGGCGGTGGGGCAGCAAGTGAGGGAGATAAAACACTGTACTGTGCAGCCAGAGGACTTATTTAGCAAACTGTTCTTTGGAGATGCCTCAGTACAACGTGTCCTCCTGCCTGGGCAGGGCGTGTTTTCAACTGCTGCCTCAAGCTCGTCTGAGCTCAGCTGCTGTCATTTCAGGAAGCCGCTGCTCATGAGATCTCCTGCTTTGCTGAGCACTGCACGAGGCCCTCTTTGCATGATTGGTCATTTGTAATGGATGGCTTCGCAGTAATTATCTGCTCTTACGGTTTTGGCCTTGTTTAATCTTTCTGTGACCAAATAGGTGGCTTTCTTCAGAATACTAATACAGAGCAAATAAACACATTGTTTCCCTAAGGCCCGTAAGATCCGATTTTACTGTCAACACTTGACCTAACAACTTTACTCATGTGGTCAAGGGTTTGCTACTTACAAAACCGTGACCTTGTTTGTGCTTTATTTAGGAAATAAATGTAAGTACCTGGGTCTGTTGCTTTTACTTTCTTCCAAATACTGTTCCTCACCTCTCAGGGCAGCTAAAGGAATAAAAGTTTTGATTCAGTTGTTATAATAACAGATACACACATATGGTGAGAAGAACTAAAGCAAGACATTCAAAACTTAACGTGATGTAAGAGTGTACAGGGTACTTACCATGTATCATCTTGTCTCTAAAGATAAGTATTAGCTGAAGATGCTGTAAGAGAGGAGTCAGCAGTCAGCTAAGGGTATACGGATATAAGATTTTAGACTTTTAGGTGTTGGATCAGCAGTATTTCATTAGGCATTATATTGCATGCTTTGCCTCTTTCTGTGTCACTGTCTCCCACAACTGGAGCCTGCTACTGCATCCAAATTCCTGGTTATTCCACAAGAAGGGTTTGTCATGGATTTTGTTGAAGATTTTTATGTGCATTTGCAGGATTATTTTTCCAAAAGAGTTTAAAGCACCACACTGTAGATAAATGATTCAAGTTTTCAAACCATAAAATACTTGTTTTTTCTCAAAAAGTCCCGAGGTACTGATGCATTTTTTATCACTTAGTGAACAGAATCAAATAGCCTGCATTTCCTCAAAGGTCCAAGTATGCTGGAGGAGGGAGTGAATATCTGTGAAAGGACTACTTGTGGTACTGTTTTATTCTGAGTTCTTGACCAGCATTATCGGTCTGCTGTCATATTCATTGCTTAAGGGCAGCAGTGAGCTAGAACACCTCTTAGTAGGTTTTCTAGTGCTGATCCAGCTGCTATTGAAGTGTCTGGAGAAATTACTACCTCTCTGAAACACAAGTTTGATCAGTCCTAATGCAGTAATCTGGAAAGAATATTTGGTGTTCAAGTCCTGTTGGCAATACTTGAGGACTAACAGGATATGCTGTTAAACCTCCTTCAGTGCTCAGCTTCATTGAAATAGATGGCTGGGACTATGAAAGTAATTTTACTCTCATTCTGAAACACTTACCTGAGAGAAAGTGCTACCCTATCAAGCCAGGAATAAATGAACTTTCCAGTGCAGTGTGATCAATGGTGACTATCCATCTCAGGGATGCTTGAGGGAGATTGCCCAACAGGACCAGCAACGTGGGCATTGATTCTGTTCTGCACCCTGAGTGATGGAAGGTGTCAGGGTGCCTTGGTTCAGCAGGCGAAGATTTGCAAATGCTCCAAAAATGTTTTTTGTGTTTTCAAGCCTCTGATTTTTAAACAAATATTCTTCAGTGAGAGTTTGAACTTTACAGTCTTTGATAGTCATGAATATACATTGTGCTAACTTTCTAGATACTGTTGGAGTTTCACTTGGCCATTTTTTAAAGAAGAGCTGCCTTTTAGTTAAACTTCCTCTCTATGTATGTTTCATGTTGCATAATTCTACAAATATCAGGAAAATCATGGTACTGTCACATCTTTCGTGCTGTTCATGCACACAAAGTGCTGAGCAAGGGCGAGGCAGCTGCTGCAGTATGGTTATTGCTAATCAAACTGAATAAATTTGAGAATATTGCGGTTTCTCTCCAGAACTGTCAGCACGAAGAATACAAAATCTCTTGCTTTTGTAGCTCAAATGAAGCCTGTAACGATGTGAAATTCTTAATGTTATATAAGACATCTTATCATGTGGTCTTTTGATCTGTCAGTAAAATATGCCTTGATTATAAGTAAACTGAGAGGGATTTTTCATTTCCTTATGGTACTTTTGTTGGTTCTATACTTCTGTGGAACTTTTTTTTTTTTTATTCATCATATTGCTGCTGCTGCTGCTGCTTCCAGTCTTGCCACTGGAGTTTTCGCTTGGCTTCTAGACTGTTACAGTTCTCTTTCACTTGTGTATTTGCCAAGTATCTTGGATGTCTTAATATTTTCATATCTTCTGTAGGAAATGCCGCTATTCACGAAGAGTCGATGCTTTGCACTCCCCTTTATTGTTGCTGGGAATCCTTCTAAGCCAACTGCCCACAGAGCTGACTGAGGAGTTGAGGGTGCTGGAAAATTAGGGAGACTGAGTAAGTGTGTGAATGATGTAAATGTTTATGTCTGTGCAGTTGGGTTACAGGGATTTCACTTTTACAAAAGGAGTCCTAATATTCCAAAGCTTGTAACACTGCATTCGCTGATTGCTTAAAAAGAAAAAAAAAAAGCCTGGACTGTGCTTCTGTCTCTTTCCCAGATAGGAATCACTTTATTTACTACAAAGTTAATTACAGGATTTGAGGAAACTGAACATGAGACTGCTGCTGAAGTTAAATATAGTTCTTTGCATTAATATGACTGAAAAGCCCTAAGTTAGCTTAAGAAGAAGCACGAATGGTTTTGGTTTCATCTCTGTAATAAGTTTTCCATAAGACATTTTGTGGGTGCAGCTGCATGGCTATTTCCTCTGAAGCAGAGACTGAGGCACTTCATATGTCTATGTAATAAACATTACAAGCTTTTTAGGGTCTGTGGTGGAAGATATTTTTCCCTTGCTGTAAGGAGTATACCTATTGCATTGATGAGTACTGGGGAAAAGCCCTTATTTGATCATAGAATCATAGAATCATTGAATATACTGAGTTGGAAGGGACCCATCAGGATCTTTGAGTCCAACTCCTGACTGTGCAGGACACCCCAAGAATCACACCATATGCCTGAGAACATTGTCCAGACACTTCTTGAACTCTCTCAGGCTTGATGCTGTGACCACTTCCCTGGAGAACTTGTTCCAGTGCCCAGTCACCCTCTGGATGAGGATCCTTTTCCTGGTATCAAACCTAAGCCTCCCCTGACCGAACTTTATGCTGTAATGTTAGATATTTCCATGTAAATATTACAATTGCAGCTGCTCAGGGAATGCTGCCTACTCATTGTGTTGGGTCTCACTCCCTGTTGGAGCAAGCAGCATGTCTTTGCTGGAGGTTGGTGTGAGTTGAGGACAGAGAATTTTCACTGCCCCTTTCCCCACTTTCAGTGTAAGCAAATTTGAAAGGCACATGCCTTGAGGTAGCCCCTGGCAGCACTGACAGTAACTGCTGAGGTTTGAGGAGAGGCATGCAGCTTTTCAGGATTCTTTCTCAGCTGTGACTGAAGAATAGCAGGTACCCGCACACATTACTGTTCAAGGGCTGAAAATCCCATGTTGCCAAAAGTGAGATTTGTCCAAAACTGGTATTGAACTTTTAGGCACTTTATTTAAGTGTACTTGTTTTGGTCATTTGCTAGTTCTACCCAGTACAGGGGACTGGTCCTCCAGTCATATTCTGCTTTATCAGTCCCCGGTAACAGCCATGTAAGTAGGGAAATGTTTCAGATTAAGAAACATAATCTGTCACTGGATTTAGGACTGGGAGGTAGATTTCCATCTTTCATAGTAACAATAGCCACTTTCCGGGTTCAGTTTTCCACATTATGGTGGGGAGTTCTGATACCTTTTTAATTAATTTTTTGAAGACTGCAGTCATTAGGGCTTCTACATATTTAAATGATTGTGTGTCTTGGACTAAAAAACTCAAACCAACAAAAAAAGCCCTCGAAGAACCCAACAGCAAACAACTATGAATTTAAATGCTAATCTCCAGGCTAGTCTGTGGTAGTTGAGTCCAGTTAGTATTTCAATTAACTGTTACACTCTTCACCTGTACTTAATACTAATATACATGGAACCGAAATAGTTGTCTTTGCAAGGGAATGTTTTAAATAAATCATTCCTAGACTGCTACTGGCAATGATGAGCCCGTATTTACCTATAGGAAACACCTATGCCTATATTGATTAGCATTCTTTGGAACCACTCTGATGGCAGAGGTAAGATCAGGAGCCAGCCTTGCACACTCAGCACTTCTGTTTTCAGCCAATTAAAAAACCTCAAACAAAAGAACCCACAAACAAGATTTTGCTTCAGCCTGGTGAGTGCAAATTGGTCAGCATTTGCCCAGCAACCTGCTGTGAGGGGAGATGGGCTGAGTGTAGACTGCAGGATGCATCAAGTTTCTGGTGCACTCAGCTTCAGCATGGCCCTATGCCCAAGTGTATGCAGGGAGGAGAGCCAAGTGTGCACTTGGAGAATGATGTAGACTCATCCTGTCTGATGGCTAGGGATCAGTGAAATCCAGCTCCCATATGTCACCTCTTGATTTACTATGAAGCTACTGTGGAAATTTGTCAGCACAAAAAGCAGATTGTTTTCTTCTAATAGTTCCTGTGAATTTTATTCTCAATTTTTGGGATTCTTGACCAGCTGTTGCGACACAGTAGCTGCAACAGAGCATGAAAGTATTGCCTGTAGAAGCAATTAGTGCAGCACGGTGTGGAAGATACCACTACTTAGAGGGCTGCAGGATTGACAGCTGGATAACCATGAGACAGAGCACTTGAGATATGACTTAGCAGCCTGTAATTTGTGTTCCAATTTGAGCCCCAAGAAGGTTTTTTTAAAACCAATGGATATGACTCCTTAATGAAAAACTGTAGATAATGTAGTCCCTGTAATCTTTTGATCCTTCAGTCAAAACGCAAGGATTGGCTGAACTCCAGTTTGTAATATAATCCTGATCCATCTTAGAATGCAATTGGCCTGACTTTAAAATATATTCTCTTGGTAAGAGAGCAACCATGCTGCCTTTTCCCAGTAAAATTAAATGTTGTTAAATACAGTTACCCTGTAGAAGCCAAATATATTGTACTCAAGGTTGTGCTTTATTAGCCAGCAAAATTCTTACTGATCCCAAAATGTGAAATCTGCATACCTTTTTGAATTCTAGAATCCATGAGCATTAGATGTCAGATTATTAGACAAAAAACATTGCTGAGCTTGTTATATTTTCAAAGGCACAATCGTTTTAAGAAATAACTTTTTGATGGAAAAAAATGATGTATAAGCATAAAATACTTCATGCTTTCAGAGAGATAACTGGACAGTGTATATGTAAGCAGATGAGGTAAGGACCGTGAACACACAGATTGGATTTTGTTCCATAAATATGTATTTAGCAAGTGTGCCATCCTACAAGCACAGCCTTATGCTCCATAAAGGAGAGCTGGAGAAGCACAGTGTAGTTAATCATCAATGCTTGTGTGGATCAGCATGAATATTCTTTAGAAAGAGTGAGAATTCTATATTCAGCTTGAGAGTTTACAGCTTTTATACAGTATGCCTTTTGCGTATAGCTAAGCGCAGTTCTTCACATGCTTTGTGGGGAATTGTATTCTTTGTTGCATGTGAAATAGAGAATACCAGCCTCTTCTGCAACAAAAATGTTCAAGTGGAGTGATGAATTTTTCTACTGGAGTGGGAACTTAGTCTTACAACTTTTGATTATGTAAAGGATCCAAATGCCATATAGGAATGGATAATTACCAAGAGACACCGTTCATATGGGAAGAACAACATAACCTTTTTATCAAGGTTCTTACTGAGGCATTCTTATCATCCATCAACCAAATAGATTTGGTTTGTGCTGACAGCAACTGTATTTTTTTTTCTTTCATAATTCTTGATGTTGCAATAAGTATTACAAATTTATAGGAAGCACTATGTTGTCAGGTACACGTTTGAGAAGCTGCTGGGTATCAGCACATCAGAGAGTAAGCAATAAAATAAATGCATGTACTGTGCATGTGGAATTCAGATAAACAGTTTGAACCTCTTCCTATCTGACCAGAAAGAAAGGTTTTGAGATATCCATAGACAAATTGTGAAGAGAAGCACCTTTTTAAAACAGATATCCTTTGTATGGTGTTATCTGTACCCTTTTATATTATTTTAGTAGTCACTTCAGAGAAATGCAGTTTGAGTTCCTTTGTTTCCAAAACTTCTGGTTTTGAGATTGCATATTTTAATTCCCATGCATGTCATTACCATAGTAGTTTAGAGGTTCTTTGCACAGTTTAAAATCACTTACTTTTTCTCTTTCTTACAATTGGGCATATACATGTCTCCTGCAACACCATGACTTACGATGGAATTCTGTGAAAGATTGACCTGAAGTTTTATTCTCGAGTAATGAAGACAAACTTCTAGGATTTTCAAGATTACTTGATTTACTTCTAATACCTAACATGGTACTGAGTTGGGTCAGATTGTGTTCAGATTTATATTATTTTATTACTTATCAGATTTATATTATTTACTACTGCATTGTAGTAATCCTATTGAAAACACTGGAGTTGTCAGCAAGGTCTGTCCTCCGGAGCCACAACTCTTGAGGCTTCTCTGCACTGTTGCCTCATGGATTTTGCTTTTCTTTATTGTTTCCTACTTGAAATGGGATGTGCTTAGTACAGAATTAATGATGACATTAAGGAGTGAGATGCTCTCGTATGAGCTGATGTGAGGCTTGCCAAATGCCTATTTAGACTGCACTAATGCACAGTGGGCTGTTCAAAGTGGAAGCCTGCCAGTGACCTACTGGTGGCGTTCGTGCCTGGGAGCTGGTGCTGTCATTGCCTGGCCCCGTCTCCAGCCTCCCCACTCATCCCTGCTGGCTCCAGTGCTTGTGGCTGCAGGAAGGTGCCTCAGCCACCTTGGTGCCTGCAACCCGGACCCTCTCCCCACGCTGCCTGGGAAGCCAAAGCTCCTGAATAACACTGGCTTGTTTCACTATCCAGACGCTTACTGTGAATGTCCAAGAGAGATGCAGAGAGAAAGGTGGGCAAGGTGTGAGGACTGCTTTTATGTTGTAGGAGTGAGTGTCATCTTAAATACACGCTAAAGCGTAGCTCAAGTAGTTCGCTAAATGGCAGCCCTGACTCCACAGCAATTAAGGTTACAAATGTGGGAGAAAGGGCAAAAGAAGCCATCATGTTTTCAGCTGGAAGGTATAATGCTACTGACAGGACACCTAGCTCAGCCTGCCAGTGTTCATGTTCCTGGTTTGCTGGTGGTGTTTAAACTATTCAGAAATGCTTACTTGAAAAGTGTGGTAATGAGATCTGACTGAAAAGTCCACAGTTCAGAAATGCACTTTTCTTTGACTAAAATGGTAATTGACTTAGATTCTTATTGCTTCAGTTTGTTTATTCTGTATTGAACCACTGAGATCCGAGGACCATGTTTTAAGTGATGGCATTGCTATGAATTAAAAAGCATAGTAAGAATACTCATGCAGGGCTATAAACTATAACAGCAAGGAGCACTATGTAAATAAGTATTTTGGACTGTCAAAACTTTGTTGCATTGCACTTATTCTAAGCACTGAAAATGAAAGCCTCCAGAATCTCTGAACTATTTGAAGGAGTAAATGCAGAAACAAAAGTCTTGACAGTTTTGCAAAATCTTTTCTTGTGGGAAGAAAGACTTCTTGATAAGATCTAAAATGAAGTCCTGCCCAAATGTGGTCATGGAAGAGTGCAGGAACACAGTGATTTTCACAAGAGCTGAAACGTCAGCAGCAGCCGTATTTGAATGGGGACAGCTACATCCTTCCCTCATTCAGCACATGACTCCATAACCCTTGTCTCAAGTAGCTGTATCATGTTTTTGTGAGCTAGCAAACAACAGCATAAGAAAATTGCTTGGTATGGCACAAAGAATCTTTGCCAAGACCACTGCTGCTTTCCTGGTGCAGCTATGGCTGCAGTCAGGGGTCTGTCTCCCAGGCTGTGTCAAGGAGGAATCTGCCTCCTCCTCTCCCCCATCTTGCAGAGCCAGGCCTGCAGGAGCTTGTAGATCAAACTGGAAATGAAAGACAGACCTTTACTTTTTTACACTCCAGTAACTACCTAGTCACCAAGTGCTGACATACTAAGGATTTTCTAATATAACTAATTTACTGAAAGATATCAATCTTTTTATCTGTAATTACTCTGCAAGAGTCACAGAGTGAAATCTCTGTTGTGCTATAGAGAAGTGACATAATATGGTCAAAATCTGAAACTTGTAACTGGGATGGTATGTTGTGGTGGCTCTGTGAACACTTAATTTAGGCAAAAATTCATCCCTTTTCTTCCTTATTTTATCTTAATTGTACTTATTTTTGGCCAGACTAAAGGACTACTACCCCAAAATATCTCTCTGCTCTACTTACCAAAGTGAGCAAAGGTCAATCCAAAACTCCCAGCCATGGAGACAAACCACAAGAGTTTAAGATGCAGAATAACTTTCTAGAAACAATTAGAAGGAGCCCTAGACAGAATACTTTGGAGCACAGTAGAAAGCCAGTAATTTCACACCACTTCCCTGACCCTCTCCCCAAAAGCAGCAAAGGGAGAAAGTCACAAATGACACCCAAATAAAAGGGCAAAATAACTAAATCCCTCATTCAAGTCCAGCTCACTGACATTTTAGTTTGTTCATTAAAAAAAAAAGTCCTTTTGGCATATGGCAAAAAGAGTCCATCGATCTTACTGTGTGAGAAGGAAGGAAATTCTTAGAGGAGGAGACAGAGATTAAATGGATGGGATGGGGCATCTCGGGCTTAAATTTTCCTGGACAGTGGAGAATGTGTGGGCTGCTGCTAGGGGAATCCCTTCCCCAGGCAGCATCTGCTGCTCTTTCTAATGATTTTGAGGGCTGGGAGGATGATTCCCAGTGCGTTAGTGTCCTTACTCCATGGGTCATGCAAAGAGCAGGGTTCCCTCCTTGTAATACACAGCCACACAGGGGATCCTGAGGAGGACAGGCTGAAGGCAGGCTCAGGGGAAGAGAGAGGTGACAGAGGGGCTGTATCGAGACTGATCCCCATGCCCTACACCCTATCATCCTACACTCCTCATGGGGCTGCCTGAAGCATGGAGTATCTCCCATTTAGGGATTTCCTCACTACAGAAATGTACCAAGGGAAGGCTGTGGGGCTGAAATTGGGTTTTTGACAGAACCTGGAGTGGAGCCCTGCAACTGCTCACAGGTCTACTGCTGAAAGTGCAGCCCAGCACAACAGATCCCTTGTAAAACATTTGTCCTTGGTCCTAAATCCTATTATCCCTTTTCCTGTATTTTCACCTTCTTCATGCTGCTGTCTGATCTGGGCTCTTTCTCCTCCAGCCTGAAGCTTCCCCTCATATTGTCATCATGGCAGAGCTGAGAGCTGGGAGAAGAGTGGTTTTACAGCCCAGTGACATTATCCCAACTGTTCTCCATTCTCCTGGAACTGTGTGTATTAGGATAAATAGGTAAGTGCAGGCTCCTTGATACTCCCCAAGCCTACTGCAGCACCTGGACCTTGTGTTATCCTGAGAGATGAAGTTTCCTTGGGATCCCAGCTGGTCATGTAAGGCAAAAGCCATAGAGAACTTTCTGGCAGATCCATGTTGTTCTCACATGTTTCTACTGAGTGCTAAACTCTGCCAGTGCATAAGAGAAGCCTGCTGGGAGAGTGTGCTTTGCTGTCTGCTCCAAATGGCAAAAGGCTGCCTTGGCTGGGGATGGCAGCGTGTGCTATGCTGAGCACAGGGCAGTCACGTTGCCTACGGGCACCTAATTTAGGAATGTAGCTGTGCTTGGGTCCCTGTATGGGCTATGGAAAGAAAAATACTTATTTGGAGATAGATTCAGGACAGCAGCTGAACTGCTCTTCCATTCAGCACAACAAAAATGAGACACTAAAAGCTCTAAGCAAATAATTGTTATAAAAGGTCTACACAACATTGACTGGTGTAGTAAAAGACTACATTTGCTCTCTTGTACACACAGTTGTAAGGTCTGTGTTTCTTTACAGCTACTTCAGTCTGTTTTGGATCTTCTAGCAGACTGTGGCATATGGAATGGAAAATTAAAACTTTTGATTTATGTGTTGCTGCTTTGCTACTTTTGGCCACAGTAGAATACTTACAAATGTGAGATGACAACAAATATTTAGTTGTACAAGTAACTGAGATGGTTGCATCTGGGAGCAGAGGGAATGGATAATTCATCACTCTAATAGTTTCTGTGTGCTGGAAGAGGCTCTGTGGTTTTGTAGAAGAGAAGTAAATAGAGAAGCATTCCCAGCCCCCCAAGCTGCAAAGACCAGATAAAAACTGAGCTACTGCAAAACAAGTTTACATGAGCATTGCCTGCATGATGGACATACCAAGAGTTAGCAAAACAGCAAGTGCAGTAAGAACAGACAAATGCTGTGCATGAAAAATCTTGTTAATACACACATTCTATTTATCTAAACTTTCTGAGGGGCTAGTTTTTCAACATTTTCTTTTTCTTAAAAGTTTTAGCTAATGTTGCAAGTTTTGAAAATCTGTGTGGTATCTGTATTATTTTGGGACTTGTCCAAAAATGTCGAGGCACTGCACTCTTGATGATCAACTTCGGAAAAAAAAAAAAAAAAGCAGAGCAAGGTTTTCATGGTTTTTAAGCTCAGAAGAGACTATTAAAATCATCACTTACTCTAATCTCTTTTACAGAAGAAGATTAGAGAACCTTATCTGTTAATTCTGTATAATGCCTTTACCTCCGATTTAAATTGCATCTTTCTTAGAAAGCCATGTAGGCTGTAGGATTAAAATATCTGTCTTCAGCTGGTGCTTGATTTTGTTTCAGAAATACCTATTATCTATAGATAGTATGATTCTTCTCATGTGCTTGCAGACAATGACACAGCTGAAAACCTCTGGCTACAGTTTTCCCCTCCCTGAATTTTGCAATTCCATTCTTTAATATAATCTTGCTGAGTTGTGCTCTGATAGAAAGGCAAGACTAGGGAAAACACTTAAAGGCATTTCTTCCTAGATTTCTCAGTCATCAAAATCTGCTCAGGGTCACTCTAAGACCTCTGAATAATAATTAAGGAGGCTTCACTTAAGTTTACTGGGAGGCAAAACTTAATATGTTAAAGTTAGCTTTTGAGAACTAAAGCAATGAGATTTTTCCTTAAGAATTTAGATTTGCAGGGGCTTCCCACTGTGCAATTATTCATCAGTAGCTGGAAAATCAAAGACATGGCATAAAATCCAAACAAATCTAAAGTTCTGTCTTGGTGAGTGGATGGCCGTAATTGTGTTGTCTTTAACAAATTTTGAAGACTAAGCATCTTTACTGTTCAAGTCTGTCTCTACAGTATTATGTATTTAAACTGGCTAACAGTAAATCAAACACAGAGCCCTCACTTTAGCCAGTTATTAGCAAAAAAAAACCTTGTAAAAATCAAAACATGATAGGCTAAAAGTGCTGAATATTCTGCCTGGGAAGCTTGGCATTCCTCTTCTCATACAGCCCTTCAAGTTCAGGAAAATTACTCTGAAGGTTAATTAGACAGGATTTAATATCAAAGGTAGATATATAGCCAGCCACCTTCTCAATTTAAGAGAAACATGTTTTTTGCTTCAGTATGTGAAAATTTACTATTTCCAATCAAAATGATATCTAGTATAATTTTGAAACCAGTCACCAAAAATACCTGTTGAACTAGATGCAATTCTTACTATAAATGGAGTATAACAATTGGTTTTTCAGCATGTGGTGATATATATATGTGTACCGCTGACAATTCAGAAACAAAACTAAATGTGATCAAAGCTACCTTTGCAGGTAGAATTTAATCTTGGATAATGAATAAATACTTATATTGAGTGTGAGAACAAAACAGGCAATCTGAAACAGCAGTAGGTATAAATATATTAAAGATACGTAAGCAAAAATTTTACATGGTTATATGAAGCTTCAGAGTATCAACCCTAGAAAGTATATTTTGAAAATGGAAAGGAACAATTTGATAGTCCCTTTACCTAGATAGAATCACTGATATATAGGGCTATTAATAAGTCTAAATAGGAAAGAAACAGGACAGTCAAACATCTTAATCACAACTGTCATTTAAATAGGCTCAGACAGTAATTCCCTTCAGGCTGTTAATTGCATGTCCACTTGATATCCAGTTCTGAAATTAGGTCTTTGTGTTCTTGTTAAACTGGTTATTTAAATACTGAATAATATTACTGATTATTCTGCTTTGCATGGAAAGGTTTCTTCTAACTGGACTAAATTTTCTTCCATTAAAGTAAAAGAAAAGAGTACATCTCCTTAGAGATGTAGATTTTCTCTGCCAGTCTTCATACGTTCCCAGGCTAGAAACAAAAGCTGTTGTCATTTACCCGGTTGTAGGGAGCTCTTAAAAAGAAAGGATCTCTATTTCCTGCAGCTTGTTTTCAGGGAGCTGCTTTGGCTCAGGTGATTGTGAAGGGCAGCAGAGAACTAAAGTTATTTTTTTACATGGCTTAAATTTTATCAGAAATTCAAGTGTTTGTGTAGGTATCAGTGTCACACAGGATGTACCTATCTGGGTTCCAGCATCTTTGTAAAGCTTGCCAGAAGTTTAAATAGCATTAGTGTATTTATTGTGATTCTTTTAAGTGTGTCTTTCTGTTATAGGGTCAATGTGAAATAACATATTTTCTTTTACCAAAAGTCGGCAAATTGCATGTGAACATGAGAAGAAGACAAATGCTACTTGAGACGAACACAGAAGTAGTCACGGATAAGGAGATAATTTAGGAGATGATAATTTTCCAGGTCTGGATTTCTTAAAACTTTTTAAGAAACTTGTCATCTGCCATCTTCTCTACAGTATTGGTATACTCAAAGATATTTACTGCATTCCTTTCCTCTTGGCGGTTTTAGTTTGAAAACATAGATACAGCATGAGAGGTTAACTGTTTCAGTATCTATATTGTTTGGAAAAATAGGGTCAAGTTACACTTGTTCATGTCACTGGCTGTCCTTAGCTTAACACTGTTTCAAGATAGTGTTGAAATTTTTGTACTAAAAATACCCACTATAGCTGACAGCTAAACACAGTCAAACCTATAAGGTTGTTTTATGTAACACTGAAAGGGAAAGAAAAGACCAGACCAAGAAGGAAACATTCCGTCAGTTGCAGAGCAGACTTTTAGATTTCAGCTCTTCTGTTTTATGTCTACTGCCATCCCTAACATGTATGGATGTCTGGAGAAGATTACCAGTCAGGAGGTACACAAATATACAAGTCTTCTGGTCACCTAAAGGAAATTTTATAGCTCTGTACTTAGCCAGAGCTCTCCCTGGGTAGAGGAAGGCCAGAGAACAGCTTGGAGCTACATTTCAGCTGTAATTTTGGATCTGTGGCTGGGGCTATGTAAGCTCCAATGTCTTAAAATTCATATTAAAGAAAAATGGGAAATTCATGGGAGTGGGAAAGAAACAGAATGTATTTGTTGAGCAGAAGCCAGCATGTACAGTGTAATGGTCTTTGAGATGAAATAGTAACCATCTGTACAATGGAACTCATCCTGCAAGCAAAATATGTGTTCGGATGTAAGCTTCTGTGATTTCCTCAGCCTTTGAAATTATCAAACCTTCTTTTATGCACTTTTATCTCTCCCACTGTTTTGGCATCTCTCTGGCCCTACTTCTCCTCCTCTGGCCTGTGGTGTACAGCACCATGGTCAAACGAGTCACAGTTTCACACTTTCCTGCCGTCAAATACCTTTTGCTTCAGAAACTGCTTTAAGCATCAGGCTCTACTGTTGCTTCCTATGATGTACACACTAAGAACAATCATTAGAGTTTGTTAGGGCAAGGAACTTCTTCCTGGCTTGGTTGTTAAGCATTACATAATTATATAAACTATATAAACCTATATAAACTTTTATAAGTTGATTTTCGATCAATTAGGACTACAACTTTCCTGATTCATAAAATATTTTGTTATTTGAAAACTTAAGAGATCAGTGTTATTTTCAAATATATTGATGTCCTTGTCTCACATCTGATCCTCTGACATGAATTTTCCAGGAGGCAGGGGCTGATGTACAAGGAAAAAATTCTCACTCCAAGTGTACGGCACACTCAATCCCTTAAATAGAAGTTTGTATTTAAAAAGTGTCAAAACCATTCAGAGTAATTTCATGTGCTATTTGACCCATGGAGAGAGGAGGAGAGTTAATTATCTCAATGAGCTGAATATAACTAATATTAGTCAGAAGCTTATGGCTTCTCTCAGAGATGCTTGGATGCTAGTGTTGAGGGGAAACAAAAAATAGGAGAGGTTATGCAGAATTTGCAAGGCAGCAATTGACTGTTCCAGACAACAGCGTTTTCCTTGGTGCATTAGATTCTATAACAGAATCTGCTATTATTAAATATGACCGTCTGAGAATACTGATATGTTGCTTTCAATTGGCATTGATGCAGAAGACATTAAGCACAAGGCACAGACATGAACTGATTTCTTACAGTGTTTTCTTATATGTGGTTTGCTGTTACAGGACATTTTTATCTCTCTGGCAGCTCAAGGAATGAGAGAACATGATGGCTGACACCAAGAGGATTTACTGTTTATACTCCAGCCAATGGATATACTCTAGAAACTGTAAGTTGAACAGCAAATTGTAACTTGCTATAAAATCTGTGGTGCAAACTCATGGAACACAAACCTCTTTTTTGTGTGTGTGTGGTTTTCATAAAAGTGTTTGTTTGTCTTTCTGCAAAACAGTATAATAGATGGTGTGATGGACTTTCTGTACTCTTAGGAAAGGCAAAGATAGAATTAACCACAGAAGGGGGTAAGATGACAGTTCATTGGCCAAGATGAACAGTTTGCTCCAGATGAAATAATAGTCAGAGTGTAAGGGTTGCTATCTTATCATAGGGAGCACATATCTCACTGGAACATTTCAAGAGTCATCCCTTAGATCAGAACTATGGCATAATGGTTTGACAGCCTGATCTTGCTTGGAACTTTTGCTCCCCACTGGAAATGCCTGTGGTGCTGTACAGACCTAGGGGATCGGTACTTTTCTGATATATGTTCCTGAATGTTGCACCAGTGTCTTTCTTATAATGAGCAAAACATTTACCTCTCACTCCCCTACTTAAATTCTATAACTTCTTCTAAACATTGTTAGGTAAATGGGAGATATGTAGCTAGCCATGGCTGAATTGTTACACATGGTGGTATCAAGAAACATCAGATAGTTGGACAGTGAGTTTTATATGAATGTTCAGGATCAAAATGAAAATAAAGCCCCCACAGTTTGGATCAGAAAGGAAATCTTCACCTCATCTCAGCTTCCAATGGCCTGATGGGCAAGGCGATGGGGATTTTATTTTTTACTGTTCTTGAAAGTCTGAAGTGCATCTCACTTTCTTTAGTCCTGTAAGCATTTAATTAATAAACTCCCTGCTTTTTTAAGGCAGTAATGCATTGCTGATACCCTCTTGGGTCTCTTGGTCTTCCTCCCATGACAGTGCAATGTTTGAAATTCTTATCTTACGCTGAAAGTCTTCTTTGTTATAATGGGATTAAGTGTATTTATGCAACAGTGTTCTCATGGATGCTCCCATACCAGCTGCTTCCCTTCTGGCACTGGTTGTCTTCAGTGGCAATGGCTCTGTTACAGTCCTGTGTATCTGTGTACTTCCAGCTTACACTGGTGTAATTAAATTACCTGTAACAAAACTTTGCAGTCCAAGCGCTCTCTGGGATGGCATACGAAAACAAATCCCAGGTGTACTGAGTATCCTGGGCTAGAATTGCTTTCCTTGTCACTGTAGATTTCTCTGTGGAAAGGACCTCTGTGAAAGCTCTTGCAGGAACTTCTTGCTGCCATGCTGAGCACACCAGGAGACACAGACCTGGCAGGTGTGGTGCTCCTGGCCAGTGTGGTTCCAAGCGGCCCAGAGCAGGCCCCGGTGCTTCCTTTCCCCACAGAACACATCCTTTCATCCCACAGATGTAACCTGCTGCTCCATACCTGCTTGTGGCTGTCGCATTGCCTTTTCCCCGTCATGGAGTGACTTCTGTTTCACTTTAGCAAATGGGTAGCAAGTATATGAAGAGATATTTTTTTGCTGCTAATGTCAGCACAGATGGGAGCACAGCCTCCCTGAGAAATCTACATTGGATGTATTCCACTAAATGCAGTGAGAGAGGGCTTTTTCAGGAGTATGTAGTTGGTGTGATTCATATTTTGATCAAAAAGATGGGACTTATGTATTTTATGTAGTTTTTTTAAAGCCAAATGACTTGTCTATTCTTGACACATGGCTGGGCCATTGTTTCTGCACATGATTTGATCCTTGTATATTTTCAGTTGCATATGAGTCAAAAACTTGTTCACAAATATTTTGATTTATCACATTTAAAAAGTCTCATTTTTGTGGTCTTATCATAACAAAGCTGCCCAGAAGAACAAGAGTTGTAGGAACAGGCCCTTTGTATGCAAACAAAATTCTAATATGCATTCTGCAGAACCTTTAGTAATAATATCCTAAATTTTGTATGCTTAAAAGGATTTTTTAGCATACTAAGAAGAATTAATAGCAAAAAAATGAATAAAGATCATTTTGCATTGATAACTAGTTTTTAAAATTTGCAATACAGTTTCTTTGACATGAAGTAATATCCTGAAGGAAGCTGATAGATACAAATAAGTCTCAGCAAAATACTAAGGAAGCTGCAACTGGCAATAATACTGGGATGGTTGAAAATCTTTATTATCTCTAGATCTAATCTTTATTATGTCAAGATTCTGTGGGATCAAGAACAAATCAAAAGCAAATCCAACTGGACTTTAAAATAGTGGCTTCTGTATGCTCAAGGGCAAACCTGATAATCTATGAAAACTGAGAAAAATAGGCTTTTTGTACTTTGAAAAATGCAGTTACTGAGTGTTGCAAGGTTTAAGGAAATGATACGGTTATCTCAGCTTGGGCTGAAATGTTTCATTTAGTACAATCCCAGTGATCTGCTTCCTTTTTCCATGTCTGATTAAGACTGACTTTTTTATTCTTTTTAATAATAGGGAACAGAATATGTAAAATAATGTGTAAAAACAAATCAAAATACATCACCGACTGATCTTTCTATAATAATTAAACATCAGAAGTAAATCCACCATCTCTCCCCCTGTCATTGGTTCTTTGGGCCTACAAATGTTGAAGTGAAGAGGCTGATGGACAGTTGTCATCTAATCCTGACAGATCTTCTGTCCACCTCCACTGAGGAGATACTGAAGGGTGTTATCATTCCCCGGAGTTAAGCTAAATCCATGACACCAAATGGTATCTATATATTGTACAACAGTTGGGTTTCACCCTCACCTCCTATCTCATTTTCTTTTCTACCTTCCTCTTAGAGGTCTTTTTCTGACCTTTGTGTGTGGGTGTTTTCCTAGGAGGTGTGACTTAGCTGATTAAGGCTGCTATGAACCCATGACTAAAAGGGCAGCTAAAAGCAGCGTTGTAGTCATCAGACGCTGCTTGGAGTTTGCCAGGTTTTGGAGTGGCTGATAAGACCATGTACTGGGTCTGTCTTTTTCCAAGTGCAAGTGAGTTGAAATAGAATAGAAGTCATGTTTCCTTTCTAATTTCCATACTTTTCTCCCCTTTGTGATGTGGGTCTGGTTTGCTACAAGGAAGTGGTACTGATTTAGTTGTACTGATTTCAACTAACTGTAACTTTGGTGCTCTCTTTCACACAAAGTGAAGTTTTCCCTTTTAAAAACCTAAAGACTGTAGGGAAAGTCAATGGAAAATCCTTTACTGTTCTGCCTAATGTGTTTTATTGTTTTTCCTTTTTTTCCTAGTTAATAAGAGTCAAAACATTTTAATTTTCACTGTGAAACCAAGTGGATAGTTTGCAACTCTTAATCCAGATGTTAAAGACTGTCATATTCAAATAAAGACTTTTGTCCCTCCTTTTCTTTCAAACTTAATATACTTCCCTGGTCATTTGACAGACAAAAACACACTGAGTGTTTGGGGAATGACCAAACCACTTGGACATCTGCCTGGTTGGTGTCCCGCCGTGGATTCTTCATAAAACTTACTTTGTACCTCTGACTAGCGAGAACAATTTTATTCAACACCAAAAAATGTTACATAATCTTAGACAGAAGTCAAATGTGCTTATAGCAAATTTCTCCCAGCCCTAATCAGAAACCAAGATGTCTTCCATATGCAGGAATCTCCTCTAACGTTCATTTTTTAAGTGCAGCAAACAGAAAACATGATCTAAGACTTTGCTCTCCACTATTTGGAGAATGGGGCGTAACTATTTTACATAAATTTGAGGGATTTTGTTTTTAGTTTGGCAAAAAATAAAGTTGTGCATCTTGCCATATGGAAATAAACTCAACTCTTTTTATAAAGCCAGTTTTCTGTGCCAGTTCAAGTGGACTAAACAGTACTTTTCAGCTGCACTTACACTTTGAATGGGCAGAGCTCAGAAGGGGTGGTTATGAACGCACCACAAAGGAGAATAAATGAATGCAAATATCACTACAAATAGCTACCTCCTTGAAATCCAATATATATTTAGCTCCTAGGTTGTTTCTTTTTTTCACCAGTAGTGAAGGATAATGAGCTCCAGGGACTGTGGAACCTGCAATTGAAACAGAACCGTGATGTCTTGCAAAAATAACATTGAAAGGACAATGAAGAATCACACTTAATGGGAGAGGAACTACAAATGTGACTATTTGAATGACAAAACTTTACTCATTAAATGACCTCCTTTGTCCTTGGCTAGGACTAATGTTTCATTTGAATGTTTTATCTTGCCTGTGAACAATTATATTTATGAATTCTGAGAGCAGATCCAAAGTGCAGGGGCCACTGCATGCAAAAGTCACAGTTCTTTCCCCTGTAGCCATCTCACATGAAAATACAGCTAAAGAACCCACCAACCAACCACTGGTCATACAAGCTAGGGTGGAGGCACTATAAGCAGTAGCAGTATCACTGCAGGAAATAGTGATCCTAAAGCTAGTATTACTTGATTTGGGCAAAAAATGTTAAAACAGTTCACTCCCGTATGGTCTTGGTTGGCTTTAATTAAAAAGAAATTCAGCTGTCAGTAGGAAAGATCTGCTACATGGCCTAAATGAAAGCCTGTCTTCTTGACCAGTAACGAAAGCCCATTTCTGCAACAGGAGAAAAGCAGTCTTAGTTCTGTCATCCTTAAAGTCTAGCTCAGAGCAGATGTTGCCACTGATGCTGCTTTATTTGCACTGAGATCTCCATCCTCGTTAATGCTGATGGGTATACCTACAGTCTTATCTATGTATCTATATAGTCTCATTATAGCTATTGTGTGTGGTAAGACAGGTGAAGAATGTTAACATTATCCTTCAGGATCACTAGGCAGGGACTGAAATGGATTTGCAAGTTATGTGTTTCTGTTAGGAGACAAGCAGTGAATCACCAACAAATTGTTGCCTTCTGCTAAATCAGCAGAAACATCAGTGCCCCATTGTTAATTGTTTATGAGCTCCTTTTGATAGTTTCCTGCAACAGTTAGCTCAAAATCTACCAATATTGTTCCAAAGCATAAAATCCTTATTCTCTGCTGCTTCGTAGTGATATACATCTGGATAATGGGTGTGTAAAATGTTATCAGTCTGTTGTGGGAGAGCTTTACACCCACATTTTTGCTGGTGACTATACATGGTAAGAGGCAAGCAGGGAACCAAGCCTTTAAAAAATGTTTAATAAGCAGATTAGGCCGACTTGTCAGAGAAATCTGAGCTGCAGTGCTGCTGTCAATGCTGGAAATCATGATGTATTGCTAAAAAATCAAATGTTAATTGGACAATAAAAATCCCCATTTACAATATGCAGAAAAGCCTGGGGGTTCTGCTTTAATGTAAAACTGTGTGTTTCAAGTGAAACCATGTCTGCCTTGAAACGACATGTGGAAATTTACTTATATAAGGTTTATAAATATCTGTACCTTTATGAATTTCTCTAATTTCTAGGTGGGTGACACTGCAGTGCAGTTTCCCTTCCTTGCTGAGGAGTGTGCTGGCCTGTTAGAAATGTTGAAAGCGGAGGATGCTTCAGTGATCCCATGGTGTGAGAACACTCGCTCTACTGAGACCGAATCATCCTGCCCTGAGCTGCCCTTTTCACACTGTGATTACCAGCAGGTTAGCCCAACTGAATTAGAGTTATAAAATCTCCAAAGCTATTGAAATGACCTCAGTAACCTCAAAGAGAAGATGATCTTAAGTGGATCATCTAAGTGGAGTAACAGTGATTTTCTTGCTTTTAATGAAGTAAAATCATACTGCTCAGAGTGACTCACTGACACCAATTTTCAATTGTTACTTCATGGATACAGTTTTTGTGTCATTATTTTGCTGTATCATAAGGCACACAATGCAGTGTCACATAAACATACTTTACAGACTGCACAATGTTTATTGAGAAAAAGCTGTGCACTAAAAGGAGTAAAACGAAAGATACTACAATACTATTATTGATATTATAATATTGATTAATATTATATACTATTAAGATCAAAGAGAGAAAATAAAAAATGAAGATGGGAAATAACCTGATGTATTACCTGATATTGTCTTTCTCTTTCAGTGACTACAGAATTAGTCTCTGCTGTCAGAAAAGCAGGAGCACCTTAGCTGAGAATTTGCAATGATGCAAAGAGGAAACAGTTCAGCTCATTTTCACTGGTCACTTGGTGAAATACCCATGCAACTGACACAGATGATAGAGTTGTTTTTTTAAAATGCCTTTTTCTGGGAAATGTAAGGGAATTTTGCCTATGGAACCAGTCCAAGCTACAAGAAGCAGAGCAGAATCCATTAACTAGGAGGGAGAACTGAACAGGAAGAATCAGGTCTGGAAGGAACTAGTATTCCTGAAAATTGTGAACAGTTCTACTAAATACCAAATAGTCACATCTAAGATTTTAGTGATGGTAAAAAATTATCTAATCAAGAGATGGAAAATATTTTTGAAACAATGATGAAACATGGAATATCTAGAATGATTTGTGTATTGTTGGACCGAACAAGAATCATTGCATTTTAAGCAAGATTAAATTAGAATTTTGGACACAATAGGAAAACTCATTAAAAAGTCAACTGTAGAAAAGATTGTGAAACAAATGTTCAACCAAGATCAAAAATTTTTGACTGAAAATGATGGGACAACTAGACAG
The DNA here is from genome assembly GCA_026261815.1 of Monarcha castaneiventris obscurior. Lineage (NCBI taxonomy): Eukaryota > Metazoa > Chordata > Aves > Passeriformes > Monarchidae > Monarcha > Monarcha castaneiventris. Next base: position 8,041,729 of record JAMPIT010000472.1, read on the forward strand.
TTTCCATTTGCATCTGTTCTTTGCTTGCCATGAAAGCTGACTAGAAACTAGCTCTCACAGACTTTAGGTCCAGTTCAGCAGAGGAAACTGCGTCTGTCTTTAAAATAACAACACAGACCCCCAATTCCTTCCTTTTAAAAATTCAACATATTATAATCTATAAATTTTGATTTAGATGTGTTTCAGCATGTGTCCTTATTTTGTTCAGTGAACAGTCACAGACGCTGTTTCCAGTTTCTAGAGGTGAGGAATTTTATTAGTGCTATGGCATGAGATACTAAGTACCTAAACTAAATATTTTTGTAATGCATTTTCCTCACAGAGCTTCAGAAAACAGTTTTCTTTTTAATTATAGAAGCAACTGAACCATAGCAAATATAAGTATTGGGCTCTAGCAAGAACGCCATAAGTACTGTTAATGTTTTGATTTGTTCTTGGTGTGTGATACAAGACTCCAATTCAGGAATTCTGCTACTCCTTTATAACAACTATTGTTTTTCAATAAATTAATTTATTTGTTTCTGTTTTACAATTGTGTTAATAAGTATTTTCCTTCATATTAGTGAAACGGACAATTGAATGTTGGTTATTTACTATATATCATTTCCCAGATAGCTTATCTACAATAGTTAAGTGCTTGTTGTGACTGGAATGCAATCTCAGGGGTTTTGGTTCTGTTACCTCCATGGAGCTTAATGGCCACAGAGACTAATCTTGAGTTAAGAGCCAAACGTTTTTTCCTCTGCAATAGTGCAATGATGTTTAGATTTGTGGCTTTTAATGTCAAAAGGAAATTATAGCTCATGCATGCCTTTCCAGGCAGAATAGCTCATGTAGAGGACATTAGAATGACTTAAAGGAAGCCTGGAATAAACTCATCATAATTATAAAGAAAAACAAATTATTTAACCTGTGTAGTTATCCTATATTAAAGAAATTAGCAATTAACTGTGAAATCTGGGGCCTGTGTTTGTGCTGGCCTGTGAAATAATGGTGGGAGAAAGTAGCCTTGTTACAGATTTCTCCTATGAGTGTGCAGGGAACATCTGCACCTCAGTTATCTGCACTGGCATGTGCACAGGGTTATTTGTGCTTATGTATGGTATGTAATGCTCGTCCTCCTGCCTCTGTCACCCAACGAGGCAGCAGAAACAATGCTCTGTCACCTACAGGACAGACATCCTAGAAGCAAAACCCAAGTGTACACTTCCGAAAACTATTGCCCTATATTTTGTTAACAATCCTGAATAAAAATATATATTAGTGAACCACTTAGCACACGATTTTTGACTTAAAAAGAGCTAAATTAGGTTCTTAACCCAGAGAGTGGTTGGACACTGGAACAGGCTCCCCACGGAGCTGGTCACAGCACCAGCCTGATGAGCTCAAGCAGTGTTTAGACAAAACTTTCAGGCATGGGGTGTGACTTTTGGGGTGTCCTGTGCAGGACCAGGAGTTGGACTTGGATGATTCTTCCAACTCAGCATACATTATGATTCTAATCATTTGTTCACAGTGAATCGTTTGCCTAGTAACAGTTGTAGTCCTGCACTTGTGTTGTCATAATCATAATTCAAATAAGATGTTTCCATTATGATTAGCTTAAGCTTTAGTTTTAAGTCCCGGACGGTGTTTTGTGTCTTGTGTGAATATTCACATCTTGGGCTTTATGTTATGATACACTGAAGAAGTGTACTAGAAAGGCAGACAGAAGGTAAAAATTAAGATATTACTGTAATGATATTGTGGTACACAGGTTCAATATTTATAATTGGAAGACCTTGCAAGTTTTCACTTTCTCTTTCTTTGTTTCCTTTTCCCCCACCTTTTATTCTGGCAGCTTCTTCAGGCTACTACATCATCACCTCATATAATACTTATGAGAAAAATACATTTCACCTGCTGGCATAAAGGATATCCATTTGGAGAATGGTCAATCCAGCTGAGTTTTGCATTGATTACCAAATTCTTTTATCACTAATTTATAAGCATTTTAAGTAATGTAAATATTTCCCCATAGAAGAATATTATTTTAATTGTCTCCAAAGACAAAAAAATTAGTTACTTCTCCAGAACCTGCCAAAAACTTTGACCTTTGGTAGCTAGTATCTGATTAATACCTGCAATGCATCCTAGCAGAAATTTCATGTTGTTCCTAGTGTTTGTGCTGTCTACCTTCAGCCTTCCCCCACCTACAGTTAGTTGTCTCAGCAGCTAAGGAAAAAATATTCTTTATCTCCTTAGAAAAAATGCAAGTCTGTTGTATCACTGAAATTTCTTTTTTTTTGAAAATGAAAGTGTGAAAATAATGCCAAGTTTTTTGGGTTTTTTTTGAGGTATATAAATCTCTTAACAATTATTTGCATTACTCAAGTTTCAGAGTAGCGCTATGGCTACTAAAATTTCTTCCAGACAACTTCCTGTTGCTTTAGAAACAGAGGTATTAAATATCACAGAACTGAACTTCACAGCAAAGATTGTCACGGTAGGGACGGGGGATGAAATTTTTCTGGTTTTATAAGTTTACTGGAAAATTATACAGTGGATTGCTGGATATAAATAAGAAGGAAGGATTTCCCTGTCTTTGTTCCAGGGAGTTATTTAAGCCCTCAGTTATTAACTCACTCAGAATAAATCAGGAACATGGAATATCTGGAATCTTACTTTAAAAGATTTTGAGAAAACTTGAAGAGCTGATTTTCTCCAACTATTTGCAACAAGCATTGATTTTTGAGACTGAAATATGGTTAACATAAATTAACAAAATTAGAATTACCTTCCTATTGATTCCTTTTCATTGGCTAAAAACTGATGGTATTTCAGTTGCAAGAATGCAAGCTGAAGAAGGCACCAGAAGCATCTCCATTCATCCATAAAAGCATGAGATATGGACATATCCTTATATATATTATAGCCATATAGTACATGTAAAGAGTTGTATAATGACATAGCCTGTTACAAGACTGAGAAAAACAGGAAATTCTATTTTGAAGATGCTATTTGATGTGCTCTTTTAATTTAAACCAACATTATTTAGAAACATAATATGTTATTGGCCCCAAAAATGACCAAAAGGGAAAAACCCCACCTTCAAAAAGCTATTTCTTCTGGGACTGTGCCTCCCCATAGCTTCCAGTGAATTTATCAGAGAGTACATTAGAAAAAGATTAGAAGAGCAATAAAAACTCAAAGGAGACAGGAACATGAAAACACAAGCAAACTATTTTTCCCCAAAATATAAACTACAAGATCCATAGCTCCTCCTTAGTATTAATAATCTCATGTACCCCCCATCTAATAATGAAAAGAGAAATTAAAAGCTTTGAGCTTTGCCAGGAAGGACGCTTCAGACAGTGATGGTTTCTTGTTCTTGGGTGAGAAGCGCAGATTTCCAGACTTTGGCACAGCCATGATTCCAGACTACACTTAGACATGAGCTCAGTATCTGAGAACAGAAGTTTTTATTGTGGAGGGCTGTGAGCCCTGGACTCAGGAGTCCTCTGCACCCCCTTGGAGGAGAGAAACCTGAGGGCAAAAGGACTCAGATAAAACCTCTCTAGGTTATGGTGAGAGACTGAACCACCCCCAGCATGCCTTATTTCTATATGGCAATACCTTGTATACAGTTGGTAAATTGGTTTCTACCCCACCCCCTGCCTTTCCCATAAAAAGGCCCTGGGTCTGCCCTGCACCAGGGAGCTGCTGTCCCTGGCCTCCCCTTCCCAGGAACTGCTGGACAATAAAGCTGCCTCTGTGGCACTGCCACACACGGCTCCTGTCTTGTGGTGGTGCACCAGCCTGAACCTGCTGACCATCTCTGGCCTGCCCCTGTCCATCAAGCACTGGCCATCAAGTGGCTGGACGAATCAGAATCTGAAGGGGCGTCGATAGGGGAGGAGACTGGCTGAGCGCACCACCCCCGGTTCTGGAAGGTTCTTGGAGGTTCAGTTACAGATTGGTTGCTGTTTGTGCCTGTCACCCCGAAGTTGTACCCCGTTCGCCTTTTAACCTTGTTCACGCCCTTATGACCTGTCCCCATTGGTTGCTTTCCCTTTCTCCACCCTGTTTTTGCCCCCCTTAAAACCCCTGTGCCTGTCAGCCTGGAGGTGAGAGAGCTCCCCAGTTTCCCTCGTCCTGCTTCAATAAATCCCAGTTACCCTCCAGCTGGCTCTCTCCTTCCTTCGGCTCCCTTCGCCTTGGGTCTCCGATACCCACACCGTGGGTGCTCTCGGACTAAGCCTCCCACGCTTTGGGAGCAGCCAGCCCGCAGATACACTCGGGCAGCTACCAGGTCTGCAGTCCAGGGTGTGGACCTCGGCCGCTCTCCTGAGCCCCCATCGGGCTATCGAGGTCCGGCAGAGCGGGCGCGACTGGTCACTGTCTCTCTGTCCCCGAGTTTGCCTCGGGTGATCTCACACAGAGCTGAACCACGAGAGCTGGAATCACCTGTAGCTGAGAAATGGCTACACTTGCTGAGATCATCGCTGTGCAGGGAGGCTGCCCTGGCCCCTAGAAGAGTTGTTCTTTGCAGGATGCTCTTGCTATGAAGGTCTCGGCTTCTGGTGCGTGGCCAGCATCAGACCCCCTGTGACATTTTATAAAAGGAAAAACTTCACTGTCTAACTTTTATTGTAACACTGTATCCCTGTGTAAATTCTTGCATACAGGCTATATATAGAGTACCGAACATGTACCCAATGACAGACATGTAATTTACACTTATACTCTATTTTATGGGTTCAGGATAAACAGTAATTGAAGAAAATGCAGTGTATTATTGAACTCCAGGGTGATCATGGCAAGCATGTAACTACATGATCTTAGATATAATTACTATCACTTACTCTCTGCTAATCTGCAATAAAATCTTCTTTTAAATTCTGTGCAGAATTGGGTCTACTAATTTCATTCTTTCCAAGTCGCATTTGGACTGGCATAGATTTTACATTGACTCAGTTTCAATGACCACAGGGTGTTGATTTGTGACTTGTGATAGGAGATGCAATCTTTCTAATTTTACACCATTTGAAATAACATGTTTGCAAGACTGATATTTGGCTGAAAAGTCTGACATGCTGTAAGAAGGAGCAGTGCCAGGAAGAAAGGATAGTATCTGTCCCACTTCACTCCTACTGGCATTATCTTACTCCAAGAAAAAAAAGTGTGGTAGTATATTCTGCTATGAAAAAAACAAAGAACCACCTGGGAGTTCCCTTCATGTTGCTGAATACTGAATGTTCACACAGTTGTTATTATTAGGGACAGCAAACATTGTTTCACATAGATTATTACTTTGAGCGTGTGCATACAAACTTACCTATGCATCTTCTTCTAATATTTAATTTAGGTGATTAAAATTTATGAAATGAAAGTGCTAAAATTCTCATAACAGTGTCAATTTATGTTCAGCTCAGAATCCTGCTGTGATACCTCAGAAGAACTGTCACACTGGTGCTGCTGTACTGCCTCTGCATCACACCAAGAAACCTGTTCTTTCTGTGAAATTGCTAAGGGCATATTATGGATCTTCACAGAGCTGCTGCCTTGATAACCTAGGCTTGCAGGAGCAAGAATCCCTCACTGTGCAAAGGCAAAATGCACTAGGTGTCGTAGTGACAGTCACAAACATGCACAGACATGGGCAGATTTCAAGTGAGATTTTAAGAAGAATATAAGAAGAACAGGGCCACAAAAGGTCTACATTAAGCAGCAGGTCATATTAGGTGGGAAAACTGGACCAAAAATTTGAAAGGCTGCTTCTAGATCAGTTGTCATAAGACAACTAGATGGCTAACAACACAAGCTAGAGCTGGAAGGGAATGACAATTTTCTTGTGAAAACTCTTTGTTAATCTTCAGACGTTGTGTTGGAACCTTTAAATTCACAGATCAGTACAGGATTGTTTTGGCAGAAGTAGAAACTGTTCTTTTTCGCAATTTTTTTGTGGAAAGCACAGTTGCCGGTGATAAAAATCTTCAGACTTGTGGAAAACAATTGGCATAATGAGACGTAATATAGATTGAAAATGAGCAAATAACAGTGAGGAACACAAAGTTAATTGCGATGGGGTTGACTGGCATCTTGAACCTTGGGACTGGCAGTCCTGGAGCAGGGAGCCCTGTTCTTCCACACCCACACAAAATACCCAGTTCTTCTGAATTCCACCGGTAAATACCAGCCACAGAGGATGTTTATTCTTTTGCTTTTCTCACTGCTTCATCTAAGAAACAATTCTGTGAACTTTACATTACTTCCTGTTATGATAGAACGATCATGTTATTTCCAGTTTTTAAATTATTCAATGCAACTAAGCATAACTGCTGATTAAAACCTCACATCAGCTAAAATGCTGAAGCTGTATTTATTATGTATTTTGCATGTGTATGTATAATATTCTATGTGTACTGCACATATGAATAATTGTCCTTGATGAATAATTTAACAGGAAGCTGTACTTCCATCTACATTAGGCCTTTACCACCCTGCTCAGAAAGTTTCTGGAAGGATCTTTTACCTTCACTACTTTTTAACTTTGCTTCCTAAGCAAATCGTCTAATGTAGCCAGGTGTGGTGCATGTATCTCTGCCACTGCATAATATCTCTTGAACTAAGTGGAAAATTCCAATAATTTAACAGAAGTTTGATAGTATCACACATGCTCCTAGCCATTTCCTTAGAACAGATGCATGGGTAAAGAAGATAGCAGATAACACTCTCTGGTGTCTGAACAATTGCAGCATGTATTTCACTCGTATTAGACATCAACAAATCTGTGTGTTAGAGAAATATTATTGCCCTAGCATGGAGAAGCTTTGGATGAAGTTTTCATCTTCGTAAAACAAGGAGTCTAACTATGAGCTCCAAATCTATAAGAAACAAGGTATGATCAATTCCACAGCTCTTGGAATGACTTCCATGATGTCATAATGTGCTAAAAATTGTACAAAATGTTTCAGGCACTGATTTTACAGTGGACTATTTATAATCTTTTTTCTTTCTTTTCCCTATAATGTCCTTGCTATACATGCATGCAGCAAATAAGAAAGGCATCTAATCCGATACTCATCTTCAAAGCCTTAAGGAAAGCATCCTGGATGTTCTATGATCCAGACCTAGGACCATGTGAACTGGGATTAACAGCCATATGAAATACATTCACAAATAGTCATGCTGGAACTGACTTGTGTGCTAAGCAGGAGGAAGTGATAGCATAGTAGGATAAAAGATATTTGTTCAATGCATTTTAATGAAACCTAATTTTTTAAACTTATCCAGATTCAGGACTTTTCTTCATAACTGGGGTCTATTTCAAGAAATAACTCTCAGTCTAAATAATTTGGAGATCTTTAAGAGGTTTGAATTAAATGTGAATGAACAATGTCAAAAAATGTCTTTATTTTATCATTCTTAGAAAAAAATATTTTCAGTCAGTAGTAAGCTTGAGAGGTAAAAATCACTTGAAGTCAGTAGTAACTGAAACCAGGAAATTATAGAGGAAATGCTGAAGCTGTCATAACTGTGGAGTTCATCTTCAGAACCTCTATATTAAACATTCATACATTTCTTGCTCTAGAGGTCTTATGGGTCATGACTGCTCTTGCAGTTTCCAATCTGTCAGAAGAACAGGTTTTCCACTGCTGGAAGTAATGATAAAATCTCATAGTGCCACACTTTTTCATTATGTCCCTGAACAGCATAAAGCTACAGATTATGGGTATGGCTTATCTAGAAACACTTTCCATGTATTTTGTTAAGCTAGCCACACAGACTGTTTACAAAAATAATTGTGATTTCATTACATTTACCATTTTGGGTCCTTCAGAAGCCTTCTGCAGTTACACATCCCTCACACATTCCATTCTGTCAATGATCCAGTGTTAATTTTACACTTTTCTAAGATACCCTGCTGTCCTCCCCACATGACCATTGCATCACAGTAGCAGAGGCTCTCTGCCATATACTTGTTTCAGAGTGCTGTTGCTGTTAGAAGTCCGGCGGCTCTCTGGTTTGCCAGACTTCTTTCTGAAGGCCAAGCATCCTCCCTGATGGACTTAGGTGTCCTTGTAAGGTATGATCTGCCCGAATGCTGATGAAAGATGAGCTATTCCGTGGCAACCTTTGGCTTTACCCTATGGAAAAAGCATGGTAGCTATCCTTCACGGAAATGGTATTTCAAAGCCTTACATTCACGCTGGGTTAAACTCACTCACACGATGGTTCAAGTACAACACCCGGTGAAGCCATGTTGTACCTTCCATCCCTTCTCCCCGGCGCTACAGTCGGCTGGATAAAAAAAAAGAAACTGGCGCAGAGCCGTTTAATTCTCCCTCTCCTGAGGTATGTCTCAATGCAGCACATCACACCTAACTCCTGCGGGACAGCCGTGCCCAGGCACGCACGGCGCCGGCCGCCCTTCGCGGTGACTCCCGGAGGAGCCGAGGCAGCCCCAGGCTCGGGCCGTGCCAGCCGAACCCCAGCCGAACGCCGGTCCCGGTGCCCCGGGCGCGGCCCCGAGCCGATCCCCGCTCCGGGCGGCAGCGGCCTCTCCGCGGAGCGCCGGCAAGGGGCGCTGGGCGGCGCGTCGGGAGCGCGGAGGGAGCGGGCTGCGGATCACCTGCAGCGCCGGGGGGGCCGGAGCTCCGCCTCCCCTCCTCCCCCGGTTAATCGCAGCCCCCTCCCCGCGGCAGGCACAGGCAGCCGGGCAGCGCTGCCAACCTGCTGCAGGCGCTCGGGCACCCGCACCCCGCTGGCAGCCAGGGCCGGGCTGGGGCCGCCGGCTCCGCCGCCCTCGCACTTGCCCCGGCCCGGTGCGGCGCGGCCGTGAGCCTCCTGCTGCTGCTGCCGCCGCCCCGCCGCGGGGAGCCACCGCCGCCGCCCGCCCGGGCACCGGGAGCAGCGCCCGGCAGAAGGAGAGACAGGGGGAGCCATGGCCGAGGGGGGCGAGGGCGAGGACGAGATCCAGTTCCTGCGAACTGTAAGCGCCGCGCTTGCCTCCCGCACCTCCGCGCCGTGGCGGGGCAGAGCCGGGGCCGGGCGGGCCGGGGGCTGCGGGGGCGATGCCCGGGCCGGCGGGGCTGGGAGCCGGGCGGGGGCAGCGGGGCGGGGGCGCGGTGCCCTGGCCGCCCCGGGCTGCGCTCAGAGCGGGCTCCGGAGCCCCGGCCCCGTCCCTCCGCACCTGGCAGCGTGCGGCCCCTGCCCGGGCGGGGGGCGATAGCCGGCAGCCCGCAGGAGCGGCGGCGGGGGCCGGCGGCCGTGCTCGCCCCGGCGGGGGCTCCCCGGGCACGGTGCAGCCGGGCGGGGGCGAGCGGCGCCTCCCCAGCAGCCCCGCTCCGCGCTGCCTTCCCGGCCGCCGATGTGCTCGCCTACTGCGGATACTAACCGAGCAGCCGTCCCCAGCGCGAAAGCTGCAGTCACACTCCCTTGGCAGAAATAGGCTTGGGGGGAAAAAGGCACCTCTCTCACCCTGTCCCCTCCCCACGGAGGTTCTCACTAACTTGCAGGCGTTCTCCTCGCCGGGCACAGACTAAAACGGCTTTTCCTGGCGTGCGCATCCTTTCGTTACTTCGGTCCAGAGCATGTTAGGGCGCTAGAGCATTTCTTCCCTCCGTTTAATTAATACATCGGGACTGCTGCATCTAATGCTTTGCTGGATTATGTTTCTTCAAGCAATGCTTTTATTTATCTTCTCGGGCATCTCCCAAGTGCCGTTTATATGCACAATCCTAGCAAGTTTTGCAGATAGGCATCTTTGAATGGTGATGTATACAGACCGTGTTACAGTTTGAGGAAAAATTGCTGAGACATTTGTTAAGTACAGCTAGAAACGCTGGGACTGTAGGATAAAGCTTAACTTCCTTTTTATTTAGTACAGTCTGATTTAGAAAATGTTCACGTTCAATGTCTTGTAAGAAAATACATCTTAAGAAGGGTGGAAAGAAAGCCACAAAGTGTATGTGAAGCATATTCGTATGCTGTTTGCAGCATTGTGAATCCTGGATCTCAGTCATCTTCCATTTCTATCAAAACCGTACAATAGCAGATGTACACCTTTATATTAATTTTGTTTGTTTGTTTGTTTGAGGATTCTTGGAAAATCTGCTTTTACAGAAAATACAGCTGTTATGCAACATTGGCATGAAGATTGGCAACTTTTTTTCCTGTCAGCGTTCTGTGACTTGTATTGTGGTGTTGCCTAACACCTAAAGACAAAACAGAAAAAATACTTCCGTGAAAGACACTTTGTCATCTCAATTTATGAGAGTTTTTTTATTAGTACTTGTCACTGGTAAAGATTTTTGGAAGACTTGTACAATGGCAGCCTTACTGCAGGCTTGAGTGTTAAGCTTAGTTCATGTTATCTGAATGCTTAATAGGGAAGGAGAAGCATTGAGCATGCTAATACAGCTCAGCACATATACAGTAATGTTAAACTCCAGCACCTGACAGCAGCAGCATGTTATGTAAAACAGCACTCCTGATAATGTGTGTCAGGCTTAATACAGATTTGGCAAACCCAGTCTTAGATAATACTTAAAAATATTTAGAATGTTGTACCAGTGGTGAAATGACCTTGAATGTGGTAAACTGAGGCTTGGGGGAGGCTTATCGTGTAGCTTAATCAAAAAGGCCCGAGAAACGCGTTTCATGTGAAGTGTTGAGTCTATAATCTGTAGTGGTATGTAAGAAGTGATTTTTACTCTTCTAGTCCTTCTGCTTTGTCCAAGTTATGAGCATTACTTGGAAAAGTCAGTTGCTTTCAGATATATTTTTTGATGTAGACTTCCATCTGTCTATTCTTAGCTTGGATTAGTGGTTCTAAAGCTATTAGATGTAACTTTCTGAATGCCATTGGTAGAAAGCACTGGAAATTTGATATTACCCTGGTAATTACTGCAATTTTTCTTTCTAGTTATTTATTTTAAAAATACTAATTAGGCACAGATGGATTCATAAATGTTTTGTAGATAAACTAGAACTTTTTAAAGAACACCGTATGCAAGCAAAAAGCATTCTGTGCTTTGAATACTTTCAGGATGACATCTGTAGGCCTACTACATGCAAACAGTGCTCTTCATATTTTCTTCTTTTGGTAGGACCTAATAAACTTCCTAAAATCTTTAGAATTTACCCTGGAATGCAAGCACTATATTTTTTTAATGTTTAAAGATGCACATGAGATTTTACTCAATTAAAAATGCCCTTCATTTGCATTAAGCTACTAAACTGAGTTTGTATTTTTGCCACATGTTGATTGGAAATTTTGATTTTTCTTTCCTCTCTTCTTCACGCATTTTTATGTCTAATGCTTTCTCTTCTTTACTTGCTGCTTTTTTTTCTGTGTTTTTTTTTTTATGGTGTACTTTTTGTCTTGTTTTGTTTTGGTAAAGTGGCGTTAAGCACTACCTCCTGCAAATTCTGCTGCTAGGATGGATTTCTGTTTCTTTTGGGAATAATTTGAGTTTGATACGTCACTTCTGAGAGGTGAACACAACCTGTTGATGCCCTGTATTTCTGGAAGCATCAGAGCTTACGTTGTTTGAAGCAACTTTGGACAGAGTGGAGCTCAGCTCTGTGCTGTTCAGTTCTGCTCCAGGAACTCTTCTCTAGTCCTGTGAATTACGTGCTTCTCTGGGATCTCCCTCATTAGTTTGCCAAATGCTCCAGGTGGAGATGACCTTGTATTATGCGTGGCCTTTTTTAGGCTTGGACATACATCCTCCTGACTTCTCCCATGGAATGCACCCATACTGTGCAGGAGAAGTGAAGGGCAACAAGTATCCTGCCCTGTGTTTATTAGCTGGGTGTTCAGGGAGGACCTCTACCCAGTAGAGGAGTTTGGGGTTTTTTTTAAATACTAGGAAGACCAAAGGTATGTGTAAAATAGACTTTCACTGTTTAGTCTTTACAGTCGAGAATCTAAAACATTTATAGCTGATATGGAAATTACCTATTTTTTTTTGTTTGTTTTTATTTTTTTTTTCAGAATGTGTAATTTGACCAGAGTGAAAATAATTCCAGGTTCCAGGAGAAAACAGAAAATATTTTCTCCTTAATGCATAGGCTCCTTCCTTAATAGGTACATGCAAGGACTGTTTTTTGAGGCACAGAACCCCCACAAGGGAAGGCCTTTGCAAGAAGTGGGGTGGCAAGCTGCTGAGAGGACTTAAACCAATCGCAGGGTTTCAAAAAAAACTGCTTATATTTGTCCCTTATATTTGTTAAAGGTGTCCTGACTTTCAGGAGCAATATGTACCTAAAAGTGATGAGAAATGTGTAATTTAGCTGTTTGATCTTGTGATGTTCCTGATGCCAGTGTGCATGGTTTTCCAGAGTTGTGGAGTTTCTTAAATTAGAGGCAGGCCTGCTTTCAGCTGTTTGTGGTAGGAGACACCAACAGGACATGCTGAAGTAGGGCTGACAGGGTTATGGTCTTTTTCACTGTCTTCTGAGACAGTGAAGACTACCATGCCTGTCAGGAATCAGAAGCATAATCAGCGTGAGCAGCACATGTTCCCAGGACTGATGGAGTCATCATCTCTTTTCATCTCTCTCTCTTTTTTTTTTTTTAAGGTTGGAATGCTGATGTTCCATGTTGCAGTCTCTTCTAATGCCTTGATTTTTTTTTTGGGGGGGGGGGGTTATTTTTTATTTTTTAATTAGCTTGCAGTAAAACAGAATGTTTTGCTTGTGTGAATGTATTGTGTGCTGCCTTATTTTCCTCATGGATTTCATGGTTCTGAAGTGTAACTGCCAGTGGAAAGTGTAAGTGTGCTTTGCAACACTGGAAGAGTAGTTTGAAATAAATTTAAATATTACTTAGGATTCATGTTTGACATGCAAAAGATTTTATTCAGTCAGTGCTGGGTTTTTATACTTGAGCTAATAAAAGAATGAAGTTTATGGCAGAGAAGTTTAAAATGAAGAATGCTATATGTTTACATTTCAAGGACAGCAGTTTTGTGATTTCAGAGTCTTCTATTCCGGATATTCCTCATTATGGCAGCATTTAAGCAATGACTGCCACTTTAAATCTGACTAAAAGTCATATGCTTACATGCCATCCTACACTAAGATTCTGTGGAATTAGAGGACACAAAAGGAACCAGAAGAACTGAAGATTATTGTAAGGTAAATAACTAAACAGTAGAAGAACAGTGTGAATCTCTCAGTGAAACAAAATAGAAAAAAAAGTCGGATTTTTTTTTTTTAAAATCCCTCAGTGCTTTTCATGCGCTGCTTATCTTTAAAGGGGTTTATCAAAATATGTGAGATTCTGGTAGCTGCAGTCATCAAACATATGATTGCCAGAATGCACTGAAGAAAATGCTCAAGAGCAATCTTGGCTATTAGAAGCAATTTTACAATGAAAGAATGCCAAACCCCACTTTGGATATCCTTTGCTTATTTTAAGAAGTGTTTCTTGTACTTGTCAGTATGTGACTTCTGAAGATACACCGGGGCTGGCACGAGAGACCCCTGTTTAACAGCTCATGTGAGGGGTGGTGTGGCTGAGATTGCAGCATTTGTACCTTCCTCTCTAAGGCACTGCACTGCAGTACAGATACTGAATATGATCTCAAATTCTATTTTGGAATTGAGCTGGACAGCTTGTTTGTAGGGAAGGGGTTTTAGCTAGGACATGCAGTCCATTTCTTCTTTGGGAATTACATGTGAATGTTTTATAGATACATTTTTTGATTCCTGAATTGATTGCCAAACATTTTATACCACCTTTAAGATTTTATTACTGGATGAGATCACTTGTCTAGTGCGTGTACTGTCTTGTCCTGTGTTCTGTATCTGGAAGTTGTCTGTATCGGATGTGTGAGAAGGCAGCTGAGGAAACTCTGTAGCAAATAGTTGGTCCACCAGGGAAGTTTCTTGACAGCCCTGTGAGTTGGCTGACTGATGTTTTGAGAGACAGAGCTACATTCCCTTTCAGAGTCTGAAGATGTTTTGATGCATCCTGCTTTTTGGAATTGTGGAGACCTGAGGAAAATCCATTGTAGGAACTTAAAATAAGGACAGACTGTAAAGAGAGTATACCACTTAATTTCTGACCCAGGATTTAGAATGGTCTTGAGAACTATGTCTGACTGTCACTTCTCTATGTATGTGCTATATTATTACAAGCATATTTTAAAGGTGGTTTCATCTCTTACATGGCTGTGTGGAAAGTGCACAGGATGATTCTAATTCAAGAAAATAAACCAGTCTTTCTTTAGCAGGATTATGGATTTGTTGAAGTATTTCTCTGAACTGGAGAAATACTGACAGTGGACTGACCCCAGGAAGTATGGGAGTTAAACTGAAAAGACAAATCTTTTTCTTCCGATTTTTGATTGATGTTGAAAATCTGCATTAGTTTTGGTTTTGTTTTCTGAATTACACCTAGGCTTTTGCTTAAATTTCCTGATCTGACTCAAATGAAGCTTTGTGTGGATGACAGAAGGAAAGTCAAGAAGTGTATATATATTCCTACACTTCCTAATAAAACTTTAGTGACATAAATTTGTTTCGTTTGGTGTCATGGTACTAGTACATAAATAACCTTTGAACTGCAAAATTTGCCACATCTTATCAGGGTAAATGAAAGAATTTTAACTTCTTACTGTTTGTTTGGCAGAGTTATACCCTGGAATTTCTCCCTATACCAAAGTAAAGATAGCCTGGCATCATGTTTTGTCTCCAGTCTGTATTCTGCTAAAGACCTATACTATGTTTTACAGGTGTGTGGCACTTAAACCATGTCTGGCTGTGTTGTCTGTACCATTTTGGAAATGGGGGGCCTCTGAGGCTGCCTGATGCATCTCACTCACTAAGAAAAGGCATAAAGGAACCAGTTTTGGTAACAGTTTAAGCCTTTTATAGGTAACCACAGCAATATGGAACTTACTGCAGTATTCTGTGACCATCAGAGGCACAGCTGTGGTATTTCCTTGTTCTCCTTGGAAGAAATAGAGCAGCTAAAGGGCACTGCCTGCACCATCATGAGAGGCCACCCTAGTTTCCTAACAAAGACTAGCAGGAGCTCCCATGTGGTTTTACTCCAGTGTAGTTTTATGCTGTAGTCCCTGGTTATGAAATGTGAGATTAATTAACTAATTATATATTCACTTATTAAAAAACCTTTTTTTAAATTTTTTTTTTTAACATAATAACTGTCGTGTAACTTGTGAGGTGAAGGGCTTAAACTCTTCAAATGTGTTGCTTCTTCTAGAGCCCAGTGATGTTACTCAACTACCATAGGTTGGAACAAATGTTTTTGAGGCATGTGATTTAGTAGAAGCTTTTCTTAGCTTCTCAGAATTGCTTAATTAAAACAAACTGGTATCTTGATGCCTTCTGTTAGGAAAGGGAAAGATATGATAGATGAGGTGTCATAACATGAGCTGTGTTAACTTATGTGAGAGCTGCAATTTCTGTAATGCTATAATGGTCAGATTTAAAGTAATATTGATGTGTTTATAAGAGCATTCACACTAGCAACAACATTAAATTTTAAATAAAAAGATGATGTCATTCCTTCAATGTTGTGGCATACTTTAATGTTCGCCACAGTCAGGAATGACTTCCTTATAATTGTCATGTGCTTGAAGAAAAGTGTAAGTATATTAGGTTTCCTGTTAATTCAGTAGACTTTCCAGAGGGACTTTGGCAAAAATCTACAAGGTATCATTCCATAAGATGCATGGATCAGTTAATTTTTAATATGGATGACATTTTGGTGCAGGACAGGTTTTTTGTCACCGAGATGGAGTGACAAGATCGTTGCATTTTGTGAGACAGCTTCCCAGAGGATTTGAGTAATAATGCTGCATAACAACAGACTTGTATTACCTGGTTGTCTTTTACTTGACTGTGGGAAATAATATCTGAAGGATATTATCTGGCAGAACCAAATGCCAAACTGGCATGTCCTATCTGTCTACCTCTGTGAAAACCTCTCTGGAATTCTACTGTGAAAGATGAGTGCAGAGAATTTGAAGTATATCTCTGCTTAAATCCTTCTTTCAAAGGAATGATGAAAGGAAGCAACACAAAATTTGCATTGGCTGTCTGTGAGTTTTCCTGGGGATTGCCAGAATGTGGAGTTGTGTTAATGGAATCAAGCCAGAAATGGCTGTCTCTTACAGCTATATTTCTTCCTTTTAAACCAGGCAAAGCTGGAAAAAACCAAGTACCTGGGATTTGTGTGGGATGCGTTCTTTGGCTTCAGAAAAAGGAAGATGAGAAAGAGGAATGTATCTTCCTTTGCTGAATATGCCAGATAATTTCCCTTGGTGTATGAACATCTTCATTCCTGTGATGGGCAAGCAGAATTCCTTGTTTATAAATTTAGGTGGAGGAATGAATGGAATTGGAAGAGTTTTCAAAGTAAGCCTAG
Organism: Monarcha castaneiventris obscurior; assembly: GCA_026261815.1. Lineage (NCBI taxonomy): Eukaryota > Metazoa > Chordata > Aves > Passeriformes > Monarchidae > Monarcha > Monarcha castaneiventris. Next base: position 8,058,116 of record JAMPIT010000472.1, read on the forward strand.
GCAATTGGATAGATCTGCATAAGACTCAGTAAACTGCTGGATTGAAGGATCCATTCACTGGTAACTGATCCTCGTTGTACATCAGGAATGCAGCCACGCTGATAAACATTTGAACATCACCTACAGTGTGTTTATTTCCTAGCTGTAAAATGGAATAATGTAGTTAGAACTAACATGCCAAGCACAAGCCAGATCATTAAAACCTCGCTCTGCAGACACATGGTCTTCATCCTGAAGCAATCTTTGTAAAAGCATTTGCTTCCAATGGTGACAGAAGCAACCTAAATACCTGTACAGATAGACAAGAATTCCTAGCCCTGCAACAGTCACAAGAATCCTGTGTGCTCCTAACACTGGGGATTTGCCAAAAAATAAGCATCAATCGTGTAACTTCGTGTTTTTGTCTTTTTTCTGCCCATTTTTGAAGTGGATTTTAGAATACTAATTCACAGTTACGTACATTTTTAGTCTTTATAGCAAGTACTAGGGAGATGGAATGCATATTCCCTTTTCCATGCAAGAGGAAAATAAAAAAAATCACAATATGTGATGCAGGGAAATACTCAGTAAGGTTCTCTCCATCCCCATTTCTTTCTTTCCTCTGGTGTTACAGGTACTTTAATAGCCCTTCATTGCTTAAGAGTTGGATTAATCTTCTTTTGAAAGCTTGTATTAAATACATGTGGGTTTTGGGGTGTTTTTCTGCCCCAGCTAACACAGAAAGCAAAGGTTTATCCCTTGCCATGCCAAATCTGCTGGGGTTTGACTTTGAGGCACGCTGGCTCCACTCCTGCACTGCTCCACCCGGCTCTGCTGGGCTCAGCTGCCTACATAAGCAGCGTGCCTAGTTTATTGTAGTCTTGGAATTATGTAGTAGGCCCTTCAGAAAAGCTTGTGAGCAAAAGAAAAACCACTAGTCTAGTATTTAGCAGTTGCAGGAGGATGATAGCTGCACAGGTAAATCCAGAAGAGTCAAATGCCATCATTCTTGACTGAATTTCAGCAGGGTAAGCTTGTGAGTTAATGATTCATAGCCTAAGATGTTTTTCAGTAGGTCTTTACATGATGGTCTGACTGCCTAATCAGATATGTCAGCCATTATTTAGTCTTTAATCACTTCTAATATGTCTCCTATAATGAATTATTCATTTTAAAAGTTACTACTATTGATACTGGTACATCAGTGGAAGAAGGATCAATGGAGACCTGGTCTCCATTTTGATCTGACCAGGGTTCTTGTAGAAATATCCTGTAAATTTTCTTTGATAAGAGAAGGTTCCTGAAATCCTGTAGAAGAAATGTTGCATTTCTAGGTAGTTTCAGAATATTGCAATGTTACGCCTCCAAGTCAATTTCTGGAATCTCTTAGCAGCATCTTGTACAAGAAGAGTACTGTGTTTGTTCTGTACCCTATCTTCGGGTTCATTTTAGTTTGCTTTTTTTGGGGTTTCAAGATCTGAGTCCAAAACTTTGTTTAATCCCTCTCACTTTTCCTTGGTCTTGTCAGAGCTACTAAGATCCCTGTCTTCCAGTATTGGGTTTGATGGCTCTTCCTGATTTTAAGTGTGACACAGCTTCAACCCAAGCCTGTGGTGGGACTGCTATTGTCTGTAGTTGTGAATTTAAGAATTCATTCAAATTGATTGAAGGTGTTTTTTTTTGTTTGTTTGTTGGTTTTTTTTTTTTTAAAGGGGCTCTTAAATTTGGAATTTCTTTCTTTCTTTCTTTCTTTCTGTTTTTCTTTTTAGTTTTTCTCTTGATCTGATAAAGGGTAAGGTCAAGGTTTTGTTCTTTTTTCTTTCTCAGAATAAGAAAACAAGTGTTTTAGAAATGTCATATAAAGTTTACTAAGTAGGTGAGAAGTTATCATGAGAATTTCAGTAAAATGTATTCAGAATATCATTTGTCTTGATATATGATTAGTTTGCCTTTTCTTTCTCCTTTTCCTTTGCATGCTTCACCTTGTTGAACTGAAAGACTCCAAAATCTTCAATTTCAACTGAACAGAATTAGTCTAGAAAGGGAAGAGTTATGGAGTGTAGGAGGGAGGGATGTCAGAACTTACAGGTGAGCTTTGTCATCCTTTTGAGAGGCATAGTTTGTTGCTTGGCTTTTCTTAAAAAAAAAAAAAGAAAAAGCTTTTGCATAGAAAGTGTAATTTAAGTTTAGATGCAAGAAGTAACAGTTACTTTTTCCATGAGTGGGAGGTGAAAAATGAGTAATTAGGTAGTGAGAGTTAGATTTTCATGTTCCTAAAGGTGAATGGAGGTGTCTTTTTCTAGGTAGGATGTGTTGCTCAGTTCAGCAAAAAACTGTATACCTGCATTTTAAAATGCTGAGATGTTTACACTTGTTTATTGACTTCAAGCAACTGAAAGCATATTTGATTTTTTTTTTTTTTTCCCCCTCCCCTCTGATCTTGGAATTCTCATACCTCTTTTAATCTACTGAAAATAAAATGGATGTGCTTTAAAGGTGTATCAAGCTGCAACGTTGACATATTTTGTTGAAAACGTTACAAGCATCACTTTAATGTGATTATGTCAAAAGTAATGTATTGCTGTTTTTTATTCTGAAATTTCCAGTTGGATTCTATCTTATAATTTGTATGTCAGCTGCAATTGCAGCTGAATTTTCTGAATTTCTTCTTTCCTTATACTGGAAATCTGTTACTGAGGCAGAATTAGATACTTTCTATTTTACGCCCATTTTTTATTCTGCTTTCTGTTCTACAGTTTATTTTTCTCTTGACAAGCTGTAAAGATAAAAGAACATCAGTGACAATATTCTTCCCTTCAAAACCAGTTTGTTTCGGAGGGTTGTCCCTTAGACTTGGTAAATCAGCTCATTGCAAACATCCTGTGCCTGACTTAAGGAATTGTTTACTATGGCCCTCTGCACAGAGGTGCCTTCTGCTGACTCTGTGAAAGCCCCTAGGTGAGAGTTACTATATCAGTTTTCTGAGGCTGTAATCCTGTAAAGTAATCCAATTAATATAGTGTATAAGAAGTGCTCAACCTTCCGAACTTGATGGGGGACATTTCTTATGCATGGCATTTGCATTTCTGTTTACACAGGAAGGCCTTGCTGCACTTTTTGATTTACTAACAAAAAAGAAACTGACATGAGGCAGAACACACATTCAGTGAAGGAATGAGGTTGACTGGGTGGTGAACTCTGTGGGATTATGAGTGCTAACAAAATTACTTCTTTATGTACCTCTGTGACTTCTGTTGATGAGTGAGGTTTTTCATGGTGATTTATGTCTGTTACAGAATTACAGTTTGACAGTTGGAACCACATCTAGAGCTTGGGAAGCACACTTTGGTGTAGTAAGTTCCTACTCAAAAGTTGCAGTTTGCTATTAGTGGTTGCACCCTAGCAATTTGTTTTATTGGGGGGGCAGAGAAACAAGGAGTTCTGCGAGTGAAATGGGTTTGTAACCTTACTGTATACCTTTAGACAGAGTAATCAGCTGAAGAAAATAATTACATTCCTTTCAAAACTTCTAGCTGGATCTCATTTTCCTTGCCTAAGGAATAAATCTTTTAAATGAAAGAAATACATAAAACAGGCGGGTTGGTATAACAGGTTGTTAAAGGTTATTCTATTAACAGAAGTCTGGAAGAAAATACTTATGGCACATACATATTTTTTGGCCAGAAGCCTAAAAACAAATTCTGTATTACAAAGGCTGCTTCAAATAAAAACCTGGCTTTCTTACCTATTGCTTAAATGATATTGCAATCTGAATGTAAATTAATTGATTTTAGTTCATTGTCTAGCAGGATAATCTACTCTTTATACATTAAATATTCCATGAAATGATTTGTTGTCCATGACTGTAAGATCCGTATTATGATCATGTATATTTTTTATATGTCTGGTTCTGTTCTTGCTGATGTTAATGTCAAGCCTCCTCTAGATTTTAACCAGAGCTGAATCATACACTAATTGCGTTGTGTGCTGTTGTATATAACGGCCTGAATGTGTTCAATTCATGTCCTTGTCTGCCATTTTAACACAATTAAATATTTATCTTTCTTAGGTGCCAGAAGTGTGTGACCTGGCTTTTGCACAATTAGTTTAAAATTGTGTGCACATTGCTAACTGTCTGTCAAAATATTTACATCTAATGGTAAATTGTTCCAACTTTGCTACTCAGCTGTATCATCTTGCCCAGTTCAGCAAAGGTAATAATCCCTCATATGCTCCTATTTTCTGAGAAGAAAGTTAGGTTTTTCGTTTTCTACAAATCTCCCTGCTGTCTTTGTTAAGAAGCTAAATATTCTTGCAGAGTTGCATTTGTGTGGTTTTGTTAAGTGTGCTTTTGCTGTGTCCAGCATAAATTTTATTGTGTCCACCATATGGAACCCAAAGTCTGCTCTAATTTGGATTTGAGATTACGTATACTGCTTAATTTTCTCAGGAAGTTATCTATGCTGTGGGGGAGTACTGCTTTTTAGGTACTAGATACAATCAAAATGCTTCTTTTTCCTATATTTTTTTTTACTTTTTCTGTATCATATTTTTACTAATACCTTTTAAAAAATACATCTTTTTACTCGGTCTGTATTACAAGGTTGGGAGATCTGTTTGTCTTTAACGTTTACCACTGCAATTACTTTTGTTTAGTTACTGAAGAAAGTATCAATTATACTTCAAGGTAAGAAATTATCTTGTCACAAAGTTTCTGAAACATCAGCAGTGCACCTGTGATTTTTATTTGGTGTCTGCAAAGCCTTACTAAAGTCCCATTTTAGGAATATCAGCACTTGGTGTAACTGAGCTCTTGCTGTGCAACATTGCTTTTTCAGCCTCATGTATTAACTATGGCAGTGGTGAAACAGCTAAAATTATGTGCACTCTCAAGTTCATTGTAGAGAGCAGGTAAACATTAAAATGCTTCTGCTAGTTTTCTGAGTTCATAGAAGTAATTTACCTTGCACTTGGATTGGAGCAGAATATATGATGAAAGAATTATATAGGCATAGGAATATGCCTTGTACTCACATTTATCTAATCTGCCTAGTCCAGCACTTGAGCTCTTGCCTTCCAGTAAAACTGAAAGGCTTAAATGGAAAGATTTTCAACCAGTTTTCTTGATTACACATGGTTTGCATGGCAGTATCTGGTAACAGCCCTTTCCCAGTTTATTTCCTGCTGAAATAGTCTGCAAGTTCCTTCACATTTACTGGATTTTCCATTGACATAGCCAAAGCTTCTGTGAACCCTTGCATATGTTTTATCTATGATTTCCAACTGTCTTGTTCAGAAACTTCTATTGGAAACTAACTACTACAAGAGATGGCATGGTCTCATGACTATATTTACTTAAAATGCTGTATAGCAGGTGTTTTTTTTTTTTTTCTCCTTAAACATGGGAATTAATTTTATCAGAGTTAAGAAAATAGTGATACTTGTATGAAAATGTCTAGTTTTCTGTTCTGGTTTTCTTGATGCTGTTTGATTTGTGTATGGGGTTTTTGGAATCTTTTTTATGTCTAAAGTGACCCATACCTGGAATTGAAACATTTATTTCCAAAACATATATCTCTTTTGTTGTGAAGAGCTGGGGTGGTGAGCCCAAAATGGTAGTATTTTGCCTTGAAGAGGATGATCTTGAGAAAAATTGAAGGATGTATAAACAACCTCTTGCTCTCTTTTAAAACTGACCTACATTCTTTTCTTCTCCTAATCCAACTCTTGCTGAAGTAAAGGTTAATATATTTCTTGATCTAAATTTAGCATTTGTTTAAAGTGCAATTTATTTTCATAATAAAGATTTTATACCCTAAAGAGATAAGAGCATTGTATCTTAAGCTCATAGTAGTTTTGTAATTTAAGAAATATAGGTTTGGGGTTTTTTCCCTCTAGGTGGAAAGCAAGTTCTAATCTGTAATCTGTATTTCTCAGTAAGACGGTACAATATAGTAAAATCATAAATGCATACATTTTTTAAGACTGGATGTATTTTGCTGAAAACTGTACCAAAGTTTGTGTCAGAGAATGAAGAATTTGGGTAGGTGTGGATACTTACAGGTCTGGAAGGTAGCCCAAAATAGCCATTTTTTCCACACCCTATGAGGTGAGGGAACTCTCGTTGCAGAAGAGATTTCCATCACTCTTACTCAATCCTGCAGGAATTTATCCCCCATTTGCTTTAAGTTGCAGCAGCTTCAAACTTCTCAGCACAAAGAAAAGGCTTGTCAGGAATAGATTTTGCTTCTTCCATCAAACCCTCTGGTCTATGGAATGCACTTCTCTCATTTTGCCTGACTTTCTTTTTTCTGTTGGGTTCTGCTGGAAACATGAACCTTTTACTTCAACTCTAACAGAAGTTCCCGAGTTCACAGCTCCTGGTGGCCAAGGATTTTTTTCCATTGGATGTGTAAGAGAATTCAAATAAGAAAGTGAGCAGTGTTGGAATTCACTAGGTTTTGGTTGTGTAACTTTGGTTGCATCAGAAGTGTTCTTTTAATATCCGATCTAGGGATGAGAGCTACTGCTCTTAGCTGTCGTTTGCCTGGTTTATTTTCAGATTCGTCATTTGTGCCAAGGATTGGATTTTTACATGCTGCATGTTGAAATAATTTTTAATAAGTAGTAGAGGCAAATAGCATACAAAAAGCCAGAGCATTGTGATGAGCCCAGTGCTGAAGAATGTTAATAACTGTAGAGAGGCACTCTTTCTAGCTGAAGTTAGCATAAAGTCCATCGTGAGCTTCTGAAATTCAGAGATGTGTCAATTCAAAATATTGTAATTGATGCAGCACAATGGGGTGCTTGTGAACTGACTTTGGATGTTGACAGAAGGTGCTGTTAGGAGATTTGAAAATGATCCAGGGGACAGACAGAGTATTATTAGAGATTAGCTGACAGAGGTATCATTCCCACCTGTTTAGTCAACATGATATATGTGAAACTGAGGTACAGCTTCTGATGCAGTGTGCAGCTCTTCTCTCCAGTATTGTTTTAAACTTTTCTTATGCAGAAGTACTATTTTTAGATTGTGGCTTTGTTGTTTGTTGGGGTTTTGAGTTCCTTTTGTTTGTTTTAACAGCATGTTGTGTTATTAAGGTTGCTTCAGGGAGCTATTAAACCACTGAGCTTCCCGCAAAGTTTTATTTCTTTTTTATTTTTCTATTTTCTTTTTTTTTCCTTATTTTTCCCCCTTTTTAAAAATTTTTTTCATTCTGCAGAATTTGGGTGTTAGAAATCTTGTTGCAATGTTCTGGTACATTTCAGTGCATTAGTTGCACAGCTCATCTGGCATGGTTTTGCTGGCAAACTGGGTTAAACAGAGGAGATGAATCAAGCAATCTTTTAGTTTTTGAGGTTGCAAGATAAAGACTGAAAAGGTTTTTTTTTTGGAAGATAACTGTAAATCATGAGCAATATAATGATTTATGACTGCTCATAACTATTTAACCTAATTATGGATTGATTTTTAAACAACAAATATTGTGGTATTCATTTTTCTCTTGGGTTTAGATTTTACTTTGGATCAGGGAGGGAAATCTGATTGGAGGACTTGAAAGATAGTGGAGTCCAGGAAACTGAGAAATTAAGTGCCACTTTGTTTAGCTAGAGGTTGTAAAGATCACCAGTGGAACAAGTATTATGGATTCAGGCTACTTGTTGCATGAGGAATTTGGGATTTTTGTAATACATTTAATAATTTAGTCTTCAATTAACTCTTGCCACTCTATCCTAATACCTGGCTAAGAATCTCTGTAGAAAGCACCTCTGTGAGTATCGGTGTTCATGAGTGAAGATTGAGGGTCCAATGATGAAAGATATTTTTACTACTAGAGAGAGTGTGTGGTCTCACTGACAGCACGCTGGCTAAGGCAGTGTGGTTTCTGATTTTTGAAAGTTCATCCTCTGAAGAAGCAGTTTAAGCACCATGTTGTTGGAAAGTAGAATCATCCTCGGAACCCTCTTTAGGTCTAGAAAACCTCAGCTAAACTAAGACATAAAATCATTATATCCTCTACCTCTGCTGCTAAAACTGGATGTGTTAAAATGTGTATCAGTGTGGGAATTCATGCCCAGATTTCCATCCATATTTTGAAGATGAAGTCACATTCCACTCCCTGTAAATTGCCTGAGAGTGATTGATTGAAACTACTAAGTCCAAATTAATTACAACCATCATTGTTTTCCTGCTAATTTTTGGCTGTTCCTAGGCACTGAGCGGGTGTTTGAATTGATCTGGGGTTGTCTTGGTGATTAATGCAGTCTGAATAGTCAAAATTGTTAGTGAAGCAACACTTGACTTTTTTTGATTTTTTTACAGAATCACTGAGGTTGAAAGGGACCTCTCAAGATCATCTAGTCCATTTTGCTTTTGAACTCTCCCCAGATGCAGAGTGCATAGTGTCTTGGGGCAATTTATTCCATAGTTTGAAATGTCCACCTAGAGGGGGGTAAAAAAGAAGAAATTTCTGGAGTTCAGCCTGTCTCACCTCAAGGCTCATCAATAGTTTTAGAACCTATATTGGTCCAAGCAAGACAGCATGAAGTGTCTATGACATCATGAACTGAGCCCTATGACATGACTACAGGAATGAATACAAGTGCCCTTTTAGAAGAATTTAATTAAGAAAAGTCATTCACATTCAGAATTGAAATGATCAGGGATTAAAGTACTCTTACAGGGTCAGAATTCTGATTTTCAGTCCAAATCTACCCTATTCCAACTCTGGACGTTGGAGTGAATTACAAGACCTTTTGACACATGGCTTTACTTTATTTTCCAGAAACAGCATGAGAAAGCAATAAAAAAATGAGTATTTCTCATTAGGAAGCTGCCTACATTTTTTTAAGAACAGTACCTAACTGCTATATGTGCAACCTCAGAAGAGGCTTTGGTATGAGAAGAAAAAGGTTACATGAAATAAAACTTAGTTTTTGTTGTACAAAATGCAAAATATGTATGTGAAATATTTAATCACTGTCAGAGGAATTAAAAGGCAAAATTAAATCTGATGGCCACAATGAACAAGGAAAATTAATATTTCTGCAAATCTATAAATGAGAAGATATAAAATTTAAAGCGCTTAAGCCAGCTTTGATTTGAGAGAAATAAATGTTGAAGAGTCTTTTGTAGAGAAATATTTGGAGTCTTTAGACAGTTGCACAGATACTTTGCATCAGTTTGCATTTGCAAAGCTGGATTTTTCCTCTGCTGTTTGAATGGTGTAAGTCCAGCTCATGAGTTGTCACAATCTGACTTTTGACCTGAAGTAGGGAAGTTTCACGTTTGGGTCTCTAAACCAAAGCAATTCTCCTGTCAGTGTTTCCTGGGTAAGGGGTCTCTAAACTGTCAGACAAGCTGTAACAAACCTGGCTGTGTTTGGCTCTGTTTCAGTGCTAGACATGATACTAAAACATGCACATCTTGATAAGATGTTTTACTGTTTCTTGCGTGGTGCTGCCTTGGTGACAGCAACCAAGTGGTAGTGATGTGATTTGCTAGTGCAGATGACCTGCTTGTGTCTTAACCCAAATTTGACTTGGTTTTTCTCAAAATGTTTTGGTAGTCACTTAAGATGGCACCAGTTGCTTGTTGCATTCATGTTTCTGCTCCATTATGGGAGCTCTTAAATAGTCATTTTAGAGATAGTTACATAGAAAAGACTCGCATTTTCTGTCTAGCAGTAGGTGTTCAGTATTTAACAGACTGATACACAGAAATTGTTGATGAGTGGTGCTAGAACAAAACACTAATTTTGATTTGAGGTTTGTCTTGCCAGAAGAGCTCTGGTTTGTTGGACTCTTGACTGCTTGTGTGGGTGTGTATGTGTGTATGAGTATGGATGAAAGTACAAAAATGCTTTTTCTGAGCATTTTCCTGTGTTTCATGTCAATAGCAATCTTGAAATAATTTAAACCATTGTCAGATGGCCCAGTCTGTAGTGCAGGATATGCCCTGGGTACAGACTGGAGCTTCTTGTCACCCATTAGTTTGATAAGAGAAAATATATACATATGGAAAAAAAAAATTCGATGTAACATTGGTATTTTAATTCTGAAACATTTCTTGTATTTGTCTCTTACTTGTTTAACCTGTAAGTTTGAAGTAGCATATGGTGTCTTCAATTAGTAATGAAAGTATACCTGAAGGAAATTAATTTGGGATAGAATTTGAATAAAGAGAACCAATTGCTATGTTTTTTTTAAAGAACTGGGTCTAGGTCTAAGGAGAGAACAATAGATGTCTTTGTTAGTGAGACAAAACCTGAGGAACTACAATGTATATTCAGTTGTCAGTAGAAAGACCACAGCAGTTGGATAAGAGAGGAAACAAGGGACAAAATTAATTACTGTTATTGATTGCATTTTGTAGTGCCTGGAGGGCTCAGCTGAGGCAAGGGTGCCACTGTGCTACTGTACAAATGCTCAGTGTTTCACAATTCCTGCCTGAAAGAGCTGAGGAATGCTGAGATGAGACGAAGGGACAGGGAAATGAAGTAGTGGGCCCAGGAACAGATGATACCTTGGGGTTCATTCCGAGCTCCTCTGGATTCATGGTGAATTCCAATTGGAGAATTGAAGGGCTGTGCCTTTGAAGATGAGGACACACAATACAGACATTATGTGGGAGGATACTGGAAGTCAGTGCAGAGATTCACAGCCTAATGGACAGAAGACTGAACAAAAAAAGGTGAATTTATTTGCAGCTTATTCAGTGGTTATCAGAAACATGAAGATGTGTTAGTACAAAATGTATAATACTGCTAATAATAGCATAGCTGGAAAAAAGATACATTGCAGTTATTGAATTGAAAGTTCTAAATTGTGGTTGCCCGATTGGTTCGAAATAGTGCCTGGTCTTTAATGGTAATATTTAATTTAAAGTAGACTGCATCAAAATTTCTGTGTTCATGTCATATCAGAATAAAAAGACTGGGAAGTTCTTTTTGAGAAGCTATTCTTAAAGCAAAAAATGAAAGGAAAAATAATGGCAATTATTCTGGAAAACTGCATAGCCAAATAATAACTGTAAAACATGCATCCTAGAGACCTGAAAGTGTTGACCCCTTTTTTACTGAGTGGTGTGGGAGCATACACATCCTCATGTAAAATAATACTTGAGTAGGATTTTTTGTTTTAAATGGGCAGAAACAGCAACAAATTTGTTCATTGAACTGTCCCAAGTTTCAAGTGTTTATGGATAAGCTGTTTGCTCCATTCATGTACTGTAAAACCTGAAAGGAAGTTTGGCATCTGTGTAGTCTTTATGAATGTACATGCCATGTTACTTCTTTTGATTTCATATAACCATTAGAAGAAGGAAGGCAGGCTAACAAGGTGGGGGGGATTTTTTTTATCTGCTCTGATTAAAAAAAGTTGGAGTTTCCTGAAGTGCTTAAAAAGAAATTTTAATTAGAATTGAATAAATGTAGGAATTCTCAGAAAATGTTTCCAAGGAGATGGCTTTGGAGGTAATTTTTAACTCTTATGTTTCTTCTGTGCACCTACAAAATGTGTTGTGTTTCATGTACATGGAATTGTTTTGCTGTCCTGTGTTGTATATGTACCAATATTAGAGGTGGTCAGTGCAGCTTTTAATTGTACTTAAAAGTTGGCTTATTTAAATGTTATTTCCTTGTTGCTGTGTTATGTCAATACAAGATACCTTCTGGATGAGAAACACACTGCAATTTGCTCTTGGACATAGGACGACCATCCTTAGTCTTGAAGACATATGCAGTGAGAAAGAAAGGTCCTTAATGCTAGCATAAATTAAACTTTTAATTCAGACTCTAAAATCCTGAATTGTAGTTCGCTATCAGTTTTCCTCCCTGAAGTTCAGTATATTATCATTATTGTAGAAAATTCTGGATGAAATATTGTGAATGAGGGTAATTAATTCTTAAACTCTGGTTATTCTGTCTAGTGAAAACAGGAATAATTCAGTTTGATTTTTGGGCTTTTTTATTTGTTTGTTAGATGCTGCAATTTGTTAGTACAGGCAAAATAATGGAAGAACAATGAATTAATAAGACCTTACGGGTTTTGTGTTCTGGAAAGCAGTGAATTTGTAGTTAAAAATCTGAGTAAGAAAAATGTTCAGTGGTTTAACACAATGGATTTTTTTAATTTGTGAAAACTACCTTTAGTAAGCTTTGCGTAGCTCAAGATTTTCAGGTTGTGTTTCAGTACAGTTCAAGGATGCTCTTCTAGCCAGATCTTGTGTCTTTATTTTCCTAGTCAAGTTACTACACAGATGTCTTCTCAAGGTATTACTAGGTTGTAAGAAGAAGAAAATACGGTTTTATTGTTGCCATTAAGTCCCAGAGAGAACCAAGGCTGGCATTTTCACTGGATTTGACTCACCTGAAACTGGAATGCAAATCTGTCCTAGTGAATAGAAAAGGTGAACAGAAGCAAAGATGAGCAACCTGTAATACATTGTTTCTAAAATGAGCAGAAATACCATATGAAGATGGAGTCTGAAGATTTAAGCAAAACAGGGATGTCACTCAGCATGCAGTACCAACTGTTTTCAGCTTATTTAGTATGCAAGAGCATAGTTGCAGATGACTCACAGTTAAAATGCCTTACATAAAATTGCCAAAGTATTTAGTTCACGTCAGGTGATGGAAAGATGCTATAAAAATAGTAATAAAAACTGTATCCAGTTACTCTTACTGGTTTATATTTTTGTGGGGTTTTTTTAGGTTTTTTTTTTTTTGAAGAGCCCTTCTGTAGTCTTAAAATACAAAAATGATGCCTTAAAAGCAGTAATTAAAAGAAATTATGCAAGACTGAACTTTTAACCTGTGATTTACTGCCAAAAGTTTACCTTACTCAGGAAATGCAAATTCCAGTCTAAAGTAGACATTGCTATCTGAAAAGAAAGGCTGTGCTAAAACCCTTAACTCTTGCTAACATATTGTGTTTCAAAAATCTATGTATCATCTATATTCTACATCAGTGCTCCCAGAGAAATAGGCTAGACTGCTTTTATCCTTAATAGCAGTGCTTTTGTGTGCTGTATTTACTACAGATTACATAACAACTTAAAAATAACTGAAGGAATAACTGAAGGTCAAGGGGTACATTTAGTTCAATATTTTATCTCTAGTAGTGGTCAATAACAGAAAGGGAAGAGGACAAGAATATGCTTTCCCTCTTTCTGTTGTGTGCTGTCAGCCTGCAGCAATTTGTGTCTTGGAGGAATTAGGCTTGGTGACACTGAATTTGGTAGCAAATTGAGTTTCTCAGCTGCAGTGGATATTGAGTGGGTAAGTGCTGCTTTTTGTTTTGAAGCCACTGTGTGCAACTTTTAATTGCTAAACCCTAGTTCTGGTACTAGAAGGGGCAGTGACTCATAATTGAAAATAATACTACATGCATTCGCAACTATTGTAATTTTTCTTTTGTAGGCTTATACAAAAGGTTCAGTACTTTTAAATCTGTCGCTCAGTCCTGCAACAGAATCAACTGTTGAAAAAAACTATGGTGTTTCTTTAAGCAGTAGCTGGGGTTCTCTGTGTTTTTTCTATAATCTCACATTCCCCATCCACTTTTCCTTTTTGTAGTTCTTAATTTGTATGTTTGTGGAAGGATTTGCAATTGCAGATTTTCTGACTTTTTATAGTTGTGGGTCCTAACAGTTGTGTCTGTGTATAGCCTGCATTCTGGGGGCTTCCTGACCCTTTGTAGCAGCAGCAGCCTGTTTGTCTCCATTTGTGGCTATTGGAAAAGGTGTCTGGAGAATTAGAAATATTGTCAAACATGCTTATGATTTTCACCTGAAGGGAAATCATTGCTATTTGCTTACTGTTTTCATTGCTGTGCTAAAATCTTTTTCCTCGTGGATGCAGTGCTACACACTTTTGTCTCTGAGTCCTGAAATGGGGTTTGTGTGGCTGGAAAAGTTACAGGAGCCTTGCTGGGAGTGCACAGAGAGGGTCATGGTGGCTCTGCCCAGCTGGCTGATGCTGCTTGGGCAGAGAAATCCAGTCTGCTGTGCCACAGTGTGGGGTGAGGATCAGAGTACCTCAAGTGAAATGTTATGGACTAAGCACCAATATATTTTTTTGGGGCTCTAGCTGCTGACCCTCTCATTTGCCCTTTTGAAATGTTGCTGCTGTCATGTATTTGAGAGAGATGTGGTTGAGTTGGAGCTTAAGAAACCTGAAGTTGAGATGTGCAGTTCTTTTTGGCAGGACAGCCTAAGAAGTCAACAGCAGCTGTGGTCAGATAGCCATGGGCAACGCTGTAGCCAGACGGAGAAACAAAGTGTGATCATCTGTGGTTGCACTGGCTGCCTGTTTCGCAGTGCAGGAAGAGAGATACATCCCTTACTATCCCCCTGGTATGCCTGTATTGTGAGGACTGGCAGGATGAGAAGGGAGTCAAACCCTGACCTTCATGCATGTGTAGGTGAGCAGAGCAAATAGGGAACAGGCGTTGGATTATGCAGTGCTGTGAGGGGACAAGCAATCTGTAATATGCCACAGCTAAATGCTCACCCTTTAGCCAGGGTGGAGGACAAACTTAACAGTCTAAATGCTTTATTGTTAAGGTAAAGCGGCAAAATAAAGTCTCTTATGCATCCCGTATAGTTTTGCAGTAATGGTGCTTAGCAATTACGTATTGTCTTTGAGTGCTAGAAGGTGCCAGTGCTCAAAGTAAATCTTAGAGGTGTAAAACAATTTTTTATCAGGTGCAGTTTGTTTAAAAAAGCAACCGAGCAAAACCCAAACAGCAGTATAGGTATTTTTAATTTGACTTTTATTGTAAAGAGTTGAACTGTAAAGTGGATTTTTGATTTAAATGGAACTCTGAAAGATTGTTGAATTGATTAATATTCAAAGTGGGCTGCTGTCTTGAATTTAACAATGGTGTGAAATAAGAATTCCATTAAAACTAAACATTAATAGTTATTGCTGTTCCATATGCTTAAATTTAATTGTGATGAGAACCTCCTCCCAGTCAAATATTCAAATGAAGGCTCTTGAAGGTCCCAGGATGAGGTTAGAAAGACAGTGAGATGAAGACAATGTCCTCAGATAGCAAAGAAAATGATGTGGCACCTACTGTTGCTCCTTTTCCATCTGGGCAGCAGACATGGTTTGCAAGTCCCACAGTAAAGATTTAGGGAAGAGAGAAAAAACCAGCTGCTTGTGGTGTTAGCTGTGCATTGCAGATGGGAGTGTCTGTAAGTATGAGGATGGTAGCAGAACGGTGAGCATCTCTGGGCTTCTGAAGTTCTGACACTAATTCCTACCTTTCAGTGATGGCCCTTAATGCTTGGAGATCCTGAGGAATGAAAATTGAAAAAAATCAAGATTGGCTAAGAATACTGTTAATTTCAGGTGGAAAAATTGTTAACTTTCAGTTTAAGTTTTTCATTTAGTTATGATTTTAAAAAAGTAATGTTTTTAAAGTTTGGTAATAGATCCTTTTTCTTGTATAAGATTTAAGGTTAAGATTCTTCAGAGCACCTCCCTTCCATTTTCAAAAGCAATATTTACTGAAATATTTACTGAAAAGAACATATTTCATTGTAATTGAGGGGCAAGAAAAAGTGCACAGTATTTTTAATTACTAAGATGTAAGAGCAGAAAAGTCTTCATCTTTGGCTTTGAGGGTGTTACTGTCATTTCAGCTTTGGTTTTTAAAACCAAACTTCTTGTTTTGAAACGGAGAATTATTATGAGAGGCCTCCAACTTGTTTCCCTTTTTTTTTTTAACCCACTGGGCTGTGTATTTTTGTAGATGGGAGGTGTATGTCCCAGAGTGATCATAAGTACCCCCCTCCTCCCCAGTCAATGTACTTCTCAAATCCTTAGGCTAATAGGTAGAATGGTGCATTTACATTACTGCTTCATTTAAACAATAACTGTTGATAAGAAATAAATACTTCATTCCCAAATGGCGTCTGTAGTATTTAAAGGTTTGGCAAGTTTTCAGGAGGACAGGCATGAATTCAGCACTAAACTGCTGCTGTTTCTGTGGAAAACAATGAGCTGTGTCATTTGATCAGGGACAAAGTGACTACTGAGCAGGGGTGATTTAGAGGAAGTAGCTTTTAATAGTAAAGAAAAAATACAATTTCCCATGTGAAACCATTGCCACAGCTTGTTTGTAAAGTAAATATGTAGTTCATATGTTAGGGTGGACAAACAGAAATAAGTACTAACAAACACAGTCACTGTCTGTTTCCCTCGAAATCCTCTTTTGCCTTTTTTGCTTCTTGCTGCTGCTTGCCCACCGTACACCAGTGTTTTTGTGGTAACACCTCCCTGTATTCCCTTGCAATCCTCCTTGCATAAGAAGTATTCTCTTGCCTATATTGAACTCAGGAGAAGAATGCTGCATGAATGAATGGAGCTCAGTTGCTATTCTGTAAAAACTTAGTCTTCAATTATCTGTTTTCCTGGTCTGATTAGGCTCGTACTATTCAGTACAGTTCAGTTTTACTTTATACTGTGTCCTGGTTCTGGCCAGGACAGGGTTAACTTTTGCAGTAGCCAGGAGAGGGCATGGCTAGACCCCTGAGGTTGTTCTGCACCACCTCACATCGTTGCTAGGGATGGGGGGAAAGGGTTCTGGTCTGGTTGAATAAATGTGGTGGTGGAGGGAGCCAAAAACTCCAGTATTTTTCTGTTGTCAGGGGGTTTCTCTGTGAATTGTTTTTCTCATACCCTCTGTCATCAGCATTTTTGCTGTTTCTGTTTGTTTCCTTATCTCATTGGCGTTTCTAGTAAATTGCTCTTATCTTAACCTGTAATCTTTGCCTTATGTGCTTCCAGTTCTCCTCTCCATTCCACCGCGGGGGTGAGAGGGAGGGGAACGTGGGAGGAGAGAAAGAGGCAGTGCGGCTGGAACAGTTTCGGTGGGGCACTGAACTGGGGAGAACCAATCCTAAACCACAACATCCTAGGACAATGTAATAGACAGATTTTGATGTACTTCTCTGAACTGGGCTATGTATCCCTGAGTTGCTCAACCAGAAGCCTGCAATACTTGCATTTTGTACCTTGGACAGAAACAGTTTTGCACTGAGGCTTTTGCTGTGTTATCCTTTCTGAGATGACGGTATCTCAGAGCTGCCTGCCACTGAAGGCTCTTGCTGATCTTTACTGGCAGCTGTAGCTATCATTTTTTAAAGTCAAATCCTGAATATGTATTACCTGTCTAAAAGTGGTTATGGTAGACATAGTTTACCATTTCTGCACTCCCTAAACTGCCTATATTGTCTCTTGAGTTTATTTTTCATTCTTTGAGAGTGCCATAGCACCAGTCTTTGAATTGAGACACATCATAGGTTTAGCTGTGGTTGTTGGGGCTTGCAGAGCCCACTGTTGCTCTTTGGTCTTGCTTCCCATTGTAGCACAAATCCAAGTTTTAACCAGTGATTCCACTCTGCTGTCGTAAGTCATCTTCTGTGTCCAAGGTTCAATATTCAGTGACTACTCTCGAGTCCACTGGAGAACAGCTAAGCTAAGTCACATCTCTTTGAATGCCAAGCCCAAACCCCTAAGCAGCTAATATTCTGTTATGAATTTGTAATTTCCTCTGACAATATATTCCTGTGGCTATTTATCCTCACAGTTAAAAACCATGCTTTCTTTTCCTATGGCTTTTTACCCCTAATTTGTCCTGTAGTGATGTCTAATTACCAAAAGACAAACTTAGAAGGCATTTATAACCTGCAATTATACAGATGCTTGCAGTCTTTCTGTGAGATATTACAGCAGTCTCACTTATACCTTCTCAGGTTTAGTTTTATTTCTGTGTGGAGGTGTTTTTTCCATGCAGTGGCTTCACCATAAATTATATTCAAATAGGCACACTCATTTCCCATATCCTTTATTGTGTCTATATCCCAGCTGCTTTCAGTAAATTTTTTCTACCTCAAGATTTTGTAGTAGAGGTAGTTTGTCCTTTAGAGTAGTCTCTAGTTTGAGTCCAGGTATAAATCATGGTTTGGGACATTTTTTTTTCCCTGTAATTTCTTTATTGCGCCAAGTAGCTTTTCAGTTTCCTCATATAATACAGTCATGGTTTATTTTAACTTTTCAGTTTCTTCTCATAACACACTGATTTATTTCTCATTTAATTGCTGTTATAATTTTTTTTCTCAAATAAGGATCACTGATGTATAATTTTAATTTTTTTTAGATATTTAATTACTGACAAGTAAATAGGATAATGCTGTGTTTCTTTTCATTACTGGTTTATATCCCTCAGGTTGTTTACATTTTCTGTTTACGTGGAATAAGTAAGTTATCATTTATTTATTTCAGAAGAAATGCTTAATATGTTTTTTATCTTAAAATGTCATGTCATCTTTTAAGAGTAGGGTGCATCAGTATTGCTACAGGTGTCAGAACGTGCCAACACATTCAGTTTGGGTTATGTAGCATAGTAAAACAAAACAAAAGGTAGGATTTTTTTTTAGTTGCGTGACTAAATAAATTTTATTTAGTTGTTTGTCCTACGGATCTCTGCAGCAATCAATCAGCTCCTGTTAAAGCCTATGGTATTGATTTTGATTTGTGAAATGACAAGCAAGCCTGAAGGCAATGTGGTGGTGACATGCTGAATGTTCCCCAGCAGTGCCTGCTAACAGAGGGAAGCACAGGAAGGCTGGAAACTGGTTCAATTTTCAATTTTTAGGTGCAAAGATAGAAAGTGAATGAGCTTGTAAGAGTTGGTCTTGCACTGTATATTCAGACTTATTAAGCCTTAACACTTTCCTTACATGAATGATTTAATAAATTCATTCGCATTGGAGATTTGTTTTCTGCTGTTGCTTACGTAATGGTGATCTCACACAGTTCACCTCAGTGAGAACCTCCCAGATGAGCATCAGTACTTGTGGCTTGTGTCAGTTGGGAAAAAAGTGTACAGTGTGTGTGGGGGCTGGGTACATCTGCAATTTGCCATTTTGGACTAACTTAAAATAAGGTGCGTGCATCTGCATGTGTGATGCTGTTGAGATTCAAAGTATGCACATCAATCTAGTCTTCAAGATTTTATTAGTAAATTAAGCTAGGCTAGGGCTGGAGAAGTGGGTTGAAATCACAGTAATGCAAAGGCACCTTCTCAAAAATTGTGCCCTTTTCCAATGGTCACCTTTGTACTTGTACTGTGCTTAGTTTCTCTCTAATTTTTCAATTTCTTTCATTTTCTCCTGTAATCAGGGCACATAGTATGGCTTGAGATCAAAGTGCCAACAGCATTCTGTAGTCATACACAGGATCAATAATGCAGCGATTTAAATTTTGTGAAACCCTCCGAAAGAGATTGAAGCAGAGAAATTCTTAGACTCTTATGGTCTTAAAACCAATAGTATATTCATAAGCTACTTCAAATTTTACAAAACGTTAACGTTACCAGAGCACTCCTTTGCTGCATTTCATGATGCTGAGTCTTCACTGTGCCTGAAGTTATTTCTCTCTTTGCTGCCCATGTTGTCAACAACTGTTGTACTAAGGCTGCTCTTCTAGGTTAAACTCAAATGTCCTGTGGCGTGTGCTTCCTCTCTCTGGGGAGACAATGATGTGTGTCTCCATTGGGAAGAGCCTTTGTTTGCTTAAGTGACAAGCCAGTGCTGTTTAGCATTCTTTGCAGTGTGTTTCAGCAGAGGATATGCTTGGTGTGGCTTCCCACCCAGGCTTGATAAAAATCAGGCTTCTGCCTTCAGGTCTTTGTTTCCAATGCAGTTAGCTGTATTATGGTTTGTCCAGGTCAGGGGCTGACATAAATGAGGATGGTGTTTTTTTCCCTCCTGTCAACAAATATTAGACCAAGAATGCTGACATTACTTTCCAAGCCTTGGGTGGACTTTGCCTTGCTTCCAGGCATTATTGTGGGGTATGATGTTGAAATATACCCTGTTCTGAGACTGGATTTTCCAGTGTTGAGTTCCCCAATGACAAGAATAGAGGAGGCAGATACACTGCTGCACAGGTTGATGCTGTTCAGATTTGATTCTGAAGTTTGACTTATTCTTACATCTACCAAATTTCCCTGAAGTACTCTGCATAAATTAGCATGAGGGCCACTGAGGGCTTCAGTGGTGCTTTGAGGGATTTGTTCTTCTTTTCATAATGAAAACCATTATCCATTTAACTAGGTGTTAGGTGTTTATTAGGCTTTGTCTTATTGATACCTGGCTCTAAGAAATGAAGAATAATAAAATGAAAAAATTTGAATTAATTCTTGACCAACCATCATTGAAGGCTGTCAGATGAGCACTTTTCTTTTAATTGTCTGTCCTCAATTTGGCTTCAAGTCTAACCTATTATTGAAAAGGAAGATTTTAAAGTATTCAATTTCAGGCCCCTGAATCTGTTTGAAAAGTCTATTGACATTTTCTGTTGTGACCTCTGTGGGAAGAATAGCAATGTTTAGACTGTGTTGTCTGAACCTGGCCTCTGTAGTAGTTGAGCATGCTCTGTTTGCTCAGACACCACAAAATTCAAGAGCAGTGATATTGATTTTTAGATCTCTCTGCCTTAAAAATCCACAATTTCCAAAGCTGTATATTTCTATTTGTCAGCCCTCAGCTTTCCTAAATCCACAGTGCAAACAAGAAAAATTCAGTGTTCTCATCCTGCACAAAATTGTGATTTTTCTTCAGTTTTAAACCCATCAGTGAGTGCATGAACAGGGACATTGATAAACTTGGCATGTCTGTGAAGCTTGCCTGGAAGCTCTTAAAATTTTTCTTTTAAGTCCTCCTGTCAGTGTTAGCATAGGTTGATTAATAATCATATTATTTTAAAAATCATCTTAAGTGTGTGCAAAAGTTTGTAAGTAAATTTTCTTTTGCTTTTTTATTTCCCTCTCCCCCCACTTAGGATGAAAATGCATCGTAGATTTGTAATTTGAACTTCACAAACCTGGTGGCAGGAGCTACATTTATATAAGCAAATTTTGCTCTTACAAAACCAAAATCCAATGGTTTGCCTTGCCATCAGACCAGCTCACATCCTACTTAGTAAATTAAATTTATTGCTAGACTTTTTCCTCAAATCCAAAAATTTGGATTAAGTCTTTCCAACCTGGAACTTTAGGATTTATTATTTGCTTTTCAAATTCAAATTGCCCCAGGGTGTGTCTTACATCTTAAATCCTAGCTGTCCCTATGATGTCCAAGAGCTTGACTGTTTGCTCTGAGTGGAGGCCTGGCCTGAATAGTGGGAATTTCAAAACTGTGCACCAGAGCTTGGTAACTAGAGCTGCTGCTTTTCCATCCCTTCTGTATAATGCTGAGCACTATTGGACCAGCTTTCATAGTTGGTTGTGTTTTCTTGATTATGTGATGTGAAATACCTGGACCTTATTTGGAGAAGTGCTGAGTGCTCATAGGTGCAACCGAATCCAGGATGGGATGTGTTTGGAACGTGTAAATTGTTATTAACTGTAAGTATTCCAAAGGCACTGCTCCCAGGCAGTGCATGTTGGACACTCAAAATTAGTTGGTCCTTTTTACTTTCAGTTGGTTTTCCGTGTTTGCAAATTAAGGCAATGACATTTTACCTTGGAGGTTTTCTGCATGGGATTCTGCAGTGCTTGTGAAGCTGTGAGGTGCTGGAGTGCTGTCTACCTGGCAGGGTATGAATATGAGATATGAAATATGCTGGTGGATGGAAAGAAGCGGTATGCAATAAAGATGGCAAGACATTGGGGCATGTACTGAACACCAGAGGCAAAAAAATCTATTGAACATCTTTCACTCTGCACTCTTACAAGGCTTCATTCTGTGGGGGGAAAAAAGATACTTGCTCATAAAATTAATTAACAACTACTTTGTAGTCCATATCTGTATGAGACAAAGGATGCAGTGATACTAATTGCAGAAAATCCAGAGGGAATTGTCTAATGCTATGGTAATTGTACACATATAGAGTGGTCCTTTGGAGCAGTTATACAGCTATTATGCACAGCTTGGCCCTCTGAGAAGTCTGTGCTTCCTGAATAAGATTAGAAGCTCTTTTCCCTTTCTCTTCAGTTAATTCAGTGCTAGTGCATTGGTCTGGTGTTTTCCTTCTTGCTGCCTTATCTACAATCTTCTTCATGCTTTTTTAAGTTGTGCTTTCAGTCGAAGGCAGGTTCTACATAATTTTCTTTACCACGGATGAAGTGTAAAATGTACAGTACCTTGATTTAACTCTGAGAAGTGAAGACATTCACAGGAATTGCATCTCCATATGAATTTGGCAATGTAAGATTGACTTGTTAAAATTTCTTTCATTCCCTATCACCTTGCTGGAGGCATTAACATAGCAGAAAGTAAGCACAGAGTAAGTGCAGTGTAAGCGTTTCTGCTTGTTTTGCACAAGTGTAAATTACATATTACAGGGTGCAAGATAAAGAGATTCAAGATTTGTATCTCTTTTTATGCAAGTAGCTACGCTTCTTTACCTCTGGTATATGAAAGTGTGCCTTGTATTTCCCATTCCTGGTACTAGAAAACCGTGGATAAAGTTGTCCAGTATTTTCTAGTATTACCAGGTATGGATCCAGCAGTTAGGACTTACAGTCCTCACAGAAAGTGAAAGTTCCAGTAGGTTATACCAATGCTGTGTCAATGAAAACAAACTTGTTTGCATTTTTTAATTGTGGTGGGTTTTCTACTAACTAAAGCGAGTTAAACATTTGCTGCAAATTAATATGCGAACCCCTTGCCATTTTCAAAGGCAGACTTTGCTCTAAAGTTTTCTAAGAAATGGTACAATGGATAAATGAAATGAACATTTTGAAGCAGTTTGTTACTGTTTAGCATTACTAACATAATAAATAAAATTACAAATTTTATTTCTAGCACAGATTTGGACAAAAAACTAAATAAATGACATAAGAGTCAGTACATGTACTGTTTTATGGAGCAACAGACATCTAGAGGTGGATTCATATCCACAATATATGCCAAGCCAGATTTTAGGTGTGGAAAAATGGAAACATTAGGTGAACTCTTCAAGCCTTTGGGTAGGGACCCTCTGCATTGTCTCTTTTAACAGTCTTTATCTTCAGGAACATGTGGACCAGGTTTGTGTAAGGGGAAGCTGAGTAAATGGGATGGAATTGAAGACTTTAGCTCTTAGTTCCACGGTGTATTTTTTTTTTTTTAGATGACTGCCTAAGAAATAGGTGTTTTTGAGAGCAATTTCTCTGTTTCTATTCCAGACATTTTAGTGTAGGCAAGTGCTGTTGTGTATTGTAGCAACATTTATGCTCAATGAGAAATTGATAGGTTAAACAGTGAGTCTTAGGGGATTCTTTCTATACAGTTAGCTTAGGTCTTCCTCCTAGGTGTTTAAGATAAAACACTCAAATTTAAAACCTCTTGTTCTATTTACCCCAAAACAGTACCAGGTGAGGAAGAAAAATCCTATGGCAAACTAGGAGATTTATAGATGCAATTTTTATTTCTCTTTTTTTTTTTTTTTTCCCCCCCAAACTCCTGGCTACTTTACTGTCTCTTGGAAGAGGTCTTTAGAAGTTCTCTGCCTCCAGAGAGCTTGCTTTCATAGCATCTCTAATTTGTCCAAATTGACTCATGTAAAAAGTTAGTCTTAAAATCTTCTGTCCCATCTGCCAACTTCTCAGCATTTTACAGGAAATGCTTCCCAAGAGAATCATTATGTTCACCCTAGTGTGCTGCTTAAAAGGACTCTGGCTGTCATTGGGATACCTGCCATCTGGAATGTAGAGAAAATTACTCTCTCTAATATGGTAACTACTGGGAACCTCACTGAAAGAGTGGGCCCCCTTTGTGCTAGGTGATTCATTTAAAAGAAATGGAAAAAAAAGCCTAATTATTGATCCTCAGAGCATGCAATTCACATTTTAGAGAGAATTAAATGGATTAAAGATATTAAAAGTAAGGAAGATGTAATAATAAAGCAGAACTAGAAAAACTTAGTTTACCACAGAGTAAGGACGGTTAAGAGCAGTCAAATGATTTATTAGATGGACAGCTGTGGTAGGCTTCTTTGTCCAATAAATAATGGTAGAAAACCTCTCTAAATTAAGTAGCTTTTGAATTAATTGCTATTACACTTTTTCAGATGGTGTTTTTATGTTGGTTTTTTTCCTGATCCACCCTGAAGGAATTGTAAAAGCAAAGCTTCCGTTCTGTGAAGTGTGATAGGGGTTTATGGAGCGAACTAGATTCTAAACTCTTCATCTGTTCTTTAGCACTGTCAGCTGCTAGACACTAACTCATCCTGCTCTAAGGGTAGCAAGTCCCTTTATTTACCACCTATTTCTGTCCTGGGTTGGAGACCTGGAGGCTGCAAGAGAGGACTGGAGGAGAGAAGCTGCTGCTGTTGTCAGCAGTGGAAAGATCTGCAGGGCTCCTTGTGAGGCTGGGCACTTAAACAAACTGGTGTTGTTTTTCTGGATTCAGTTTTCATGTGGCTTTTCCTTCACTTGATTTCCGTGCTGCTCAAGTGAAAAATAAGTAGGTAATTGTGTGTTTTATTTCATTAAGCTAGGATTTGAATTCTATCTTTTATCTAAGGATGGTTAGGATTAATATTAGTTCAGACATGATCCCCACCAGAAATTTTTCAGGAACGTAGGAAACAGTTACTCTAGTAAGTCTAGTATTAAATAGAGAACATACCACTGGGACAATAAGACAGATTTCTCATTAATACTGGTTTTTTTGTTCTCTGGATACTGATTTCAACAAAATAAATTTGGTTTAGACTTACGATTTTTTTCAATAGATTTAATTCTAAACAAAGAGACTTGCTTAGCATTCTTTAGCATTACATCCAAAAATGGTTACAAACTCTGAAGAATAAACTGGATGTTAAATGTCTACTGCTTTTACAAAATGATTCTGAGATTTTCACTGTAGAACGAGTTACTTTTTTCCTTAGGAATAAGTATTTTGCCAAAATGAAAAAATTTTCAAAGTTTGTTAGAGTGAGAAAGCTGAAATAACTGGTATCTGTGGCCCTTTAAAATTATTTTACTTACAGTCATTTTGGGTTTAATGGAGAAACATGAGTGGATTTTCTTCCAGCCATCTTACCATGTATCCATTTTATCTCTGATACATGGTTTTTCAGGACTCTGTTCATTGATAATTATCTTATGATACCTTTTCCTTTCCATAGTTCATTTTCTAGGCCTTGTGGGAAACTAATGGAATTCTTTGCTGGTGAGAGTTCTGAAGGATAATATTCCTTTCAAAACCTGATTAACTTCTTTATTTGCTTGTATTGATTTCCTCTATTTTAGAAAAGGAAGGAAGAAAGAGAAATGCCGCTGCTTTCAGTACTATGGAGGAAATATATAGCATATAATGAATGTGTATTGACAGCAGAAGCACAGCTGTATATCACAGTGGGTGCTGAGGGGAAATCCATTGTATTCTGGTATGTTACTTGCCTGCATTCTGCATCACCTGAAGGACATTAAGTTTTAATCCCAAGTTCTCCCACATATTTTCCAAATCTGTGCAGCAAGATGGATTAAAATCAATAGCCAAATGAGGATTTCATATGAAAATCTTACTCACATAAATGAGGAAAACTTCACTTGTTCAAAAAATCATTTGGAAGGTGTAGCCGAGAGTAGGTACAGTTTTTAAATCTGCAGAATGTCAAAATATCAGAATTTATTAGGTGATACTGTTATTTTGGGGATGAGTTAAAATATTTATTATCATAGTGATGTGAAAGTCAATCCTGAATCTAGTAATTTACTTCTTAAAAAAAATTTCTCACCCATTGCATTGTATTAGTTTTTGGAGTTTATTAGTCAAAAATTGCATGCCACTGGAGAGTAAATAGCAGGAACATGAATAGACTTGAAAAAATGGGAATGAAGCCTAGAATTAGTATTAATCATTCTAAAATGTGCCATGTCTCCACAATGAATTGAATAAAAATGTTCTTTTGTATGTTCTTGTGAAATACTTACTTCATGAGAAAAATGTAATTAATAAAGTGATACAGTAAATCTTACAGTTTCTGTAGCCTCTAGCATTGGACATGAAGATTTTACATGATCTCTTATTAGGGGGCCTTCTGGAAAGGTTTTTCCTATTGTATGAATAATACATTTCCAATAGTTTCAACAACGTTCTGAAATTTACCTCTGAAATAGCATTATAGACTGTATACACAAACTAATATAAGAATATCTTTGGATTGATAAACCCATCCAGTATGTATAAACATATGATGTTCTCATGTGAACATGTGTTCATAAGAGAATTTCATCAGAGGCTTGTGTCAAGATAACTGTGGACTGACATAATTACCAGGAAGAATTAATTGCACTCTTCAAGGTATTAAGAAGGGCTGTTCTAGCATCTTCTTATGTCATATATTCAGGCTCGTGCTTAAAATATATTTTAAAATCAGATAAATAACTTTATTATTCTTTTATTAAATCTTCACTTGCCATTTAAGTTCCAGTAGTGTTTTGACAAAATAGAAGTACGGAACTTGATATACAATAGAACTGGGGTTTTTTTTGCCATTTTGCAGGAATTGAACATTAAAAGAAGTGAGACAAGTTGGCCACAGGTGAATTTCTTTCCTAAATGTCCAACAAGAAAACGTAGCAAAAAACGCCCAGACTGGCACAGCTTTGAAAGACAGATACCCATGAGTAAAAAAAAAAAAAAGGAAGAGCTGCAGGTAAAGCCTTTGGACAATTTGCTTTACTGAATATTTGATGAGGTAGACTGCAGATCTTTGCAGTTTGAATCTAGTGAAATCCCTGTTGGCAGTTAAGAGTTAGTTGTCCTTTCTGGGATTTGCAGTGATTTAATCTGTCCAACATTCCTGTCTGATCGAGAGGAGAGGACATAGCAGAGACAGCAGTGAACATAATGAACAGTTAACTTAAACATCACTCTTTGCATGTGGATCTGTCCAAGAAAAAAGAAATGATTGGAAGGTTTCTTAGTTCTTAATCAAGGATGTGTATTTTGATATTCCAAAGTACTGTGGCAAAAAGATACCTTAGAACTTAAAAAAATTTTTTTTTTTGTGAATACTATGGGTGTTAAAGAAAGAGTGAAGCTTAAATATGAAGGCTTCCTTCATCCCTTACAAATATGGCAGTACGGGCTGGAAGAAAACTCAAATGGTTGTTTACTACAAATACCCTGAACAAGAACAGGGCATTAGCGAACAACTTCTGGGTGTTCTAGCACTTATACATAATATTTTGGTTCATGTGTTTTTTTGACAAAAGGAAAATACTTGTGAGTTTGTGTGGTAATGGATTTATCTCCTCTTTCTCTGCTGGATTTTAAAATTAAAGAAAACTATGTAGACTTCCATTCATATAATAAAATGTAGGCAGTCTTCCAGAAAGTTTGGTTATGGTTGTGGTTTTCTTCACGTGTGTCATTTAAAAGAAATTGTTCTTCCAGATGGTCAAATTGGAAGAAAATATGAAAATTATTTTACAGCATGGCTAGTGCATTTATTTAGATACATAGCCCCAAGATGTCAGCTTGATTTTTTGGAAATAATTGATATGTTGCTGACTAGTAGACTGAGAATAATATTAAACAGTTATTGAAATGCTCTTCAAACTAATTTGTAATTGTGACACCTAAGAAAAGAAAATACTCTGAATTAATTTATTGTGTAAGAGTAGTTTTGGAGTCCAAAGCATTCTGGTCTTACTACTTATATTGGTCCACTGTATAATTTAAAAGTGGCAACCAAATTTTTCAGAAATGGGATATTGAGCTAAAATTCCTAGCTTCATACTTTGGAGACTGAACTCCAAAAGAAATTGGGTAGGCCAGTGGTCCTTTGAAGGATCTACAGAAGACATTGTGATATTTCTGTTGTTGAAATCTGTTGCGGGTGTGTGGTGGTTTTGGTTGGATTTTTTTTTTAAAATTAATTAATTAATTTATTTATTTTTATGTGGATGCTTTCTTTAAGAGCCTTGGTTCTTGATTCAGAAAACCCACTTAGAATCTTACTTAAGGGCCGGTAGGTTTAAAGGTAGATGCTTGAAGCCAGGGTGCACTTCTTGAATAGATGTAGTAATAATGATTCTATATGATTCTATGAAAAGACAGCTCTGTTTTGAGAGAAAGAGCTTCTTACTGATTTGCAAAAGGTAAATGTTAATGCATTTACACCCTTAATGACTGTTGTACAATAGGGATAAAAAACGAGATGAGAAATGCTGAAATGATTCCAGTGTGATTATATCCAAATTATACTGCTCGTTTCTTTCAGAACAAAAAACAATTGCAGGCTAATGAGAGCTCTACTCTTTCTTAATAGAATAAAGCTATTAACCAACTGGTTCTGCAAATTTTTGTTTCTTGCAGTTTGCATCTGTTCAAATGGCATTATAGAGATAAAACCAGTTAGATTCTATTAGCTCCTGAAGACACATAAAGACCTAGAAAACTACTGTGGATGCAGTTACATTTTCAGTGATGCATTACTTCATCCAGCCTTAGGTCTAAAATAATAATGTCAAGTCACTATCTGGGCATTATGTCCTTCCAGCAATATGCTATCTTTTCAAATCCCATCATAAAATTATTTATGGATTATTTGCAGAATTCACTCCTTTATATCAGGTTTCAATAAAGATAATAGCAGTCGGAGACAAGACAAAGCTAAATGCTGTTCAGTGTTCATGCAACACTGCTCTTGAGGAGTAAAATAAGCTTATTACTTCTAGGAATGACACCGAACATGTTAAATTATGGGCAGGTAAGCTTGAAGCAGAATGCAGGGTTTTACGTGTGTAAGTTTAGCAGTGATTAAAATATTTAAGTCAGACAGGCTTGTAATCTGAGACCGATGTTTTCTTATTTATATTTGCTGAGGTTGGGACTGGAGGATAGGGACAGGGACCAGAAGGTACCTTTTTCCTCAAGCTGGAAAATGCCAGCATCTCATTTTGAAATGTTCAAATTTTATGTTTCTTCTTTGGTTATAATAAAGTATTTCAAGGGACTCCAAAACTAGAAGATAGCTTTTGAGAGAGGCAAAGAATATGTCTTCAGGTGTTTCCTTTAAATAGAGCTCTGACTGTAGGTATGTAGGGCTGCAAATCCCAGTGAAATGCAAGTTCAATACTTCAAATTCAGAACATCACTATCTTCCTATTCTGGTTATCATAGGTGAGGAAGAGTACTGGAAATCTGTCAGTCTTTACATGTTCATACTACCCACTTTTAATGTGTGTATGCCTTGTGCTGGTGAGAGGTTTGGGAAGCAGATGGAATGCAGCCCTCATGACACTCTGTGGTGCAGCCAGATCAGTCGGTGAAATTGCTGAGTGTTGGATGAGACTGGCATGCGGATGAGAGTGAGCTGAATTACAGCTGAGAAAGCTGAGCTCAGAGAAGATGTTACTTGGCAGCGTGAATTGAGGAAGATCTGTTAGGCATAATATCAGATGCTGTGGCCAAGTACTGAGTGCCCTCTGTCAAGTGTGTTCTGAATCTGGGCCTGTGGTGACTCCTTCCTGCTGCCGGACTGCAGCAGCAGCAGTGGCCACCCCTGTTTCTGTTTCTCTTTGGCCAACTGGCCCGTGTCACTGTACTTTGGCAGAGCTCTGCACAAAGTCATGCAGTTCTTTTTTTAATGTTTGTTTTGCCAGGAGTTTACTAGGTTTAATCTACAGTGTAATGACTCTTCTTCAAATGGGCAGGGTCTGCAACCTGAGTGTTCATACTGTAGGAGATAAAAGGTTATGAATCACTCAATTATCTAAAAACCTATGAAGAAGCTATAGGCAGGAAAAAATGCTGCTTGTTTGTCTCTTCAGGCGCTCACTGTTCAAGTTCTCATTAGTTCTTCTCCCAAGTATACACTATATTGGATTTGTTCTGTCAGTCTCGCTAGACTCTCACCAAGAGCTATGTATAACCTAGCAATGTCTGTGCTATATTTCATGGTGGCTTTGTCACAAAAAAACAATTAACATGCGTTCATGACAGTCAGAATGTGTTGGATACTGCCTCTCTTTAGGGCAAAAATTACAGCATGCCAGTATGTTCCATTTAAAGAATGTGTTTAAAAATAGTAAGTGGTTATAGAGACTTTCCAGGCTCACAAATAGCAGACATGCTACACTTTATCTCAGTTTCTAGAGGAACACCATCTGAGTGCTGAACTGAACTTTGGTCAAGATAACAGGGTGTTAGGATTCAGAATAACTAATGATGAGCCATGAGAAATACCAGGAAAGGTTCTGATTAAGTGTCTTGCTGAATGTGTTGGTGAGATTTGTTTTGTTTGTCTTTAAAGACCATCATTGCTGTTACAGTAGGTCCAAAAGCAGTATTCAAGTATTCCCAAAATTACTGTAAGCCATAAAGTATCTCATAGTGATACAAGAATTGTGTTACTGATACACATCCATTAAGATCACTAGGTTTTATACAAGGTATGTATCACTAAGGTGCATACAAGAATGAGTGTTTTGTTTTCCAGACATAGTCAGTAATTCAGACCTTCATTACAGTCCTTTTAGTAAGAAACTGGGAAGGGGTGCGGAGTTTAAGAAGAGTTCTTTCATTTTTATTGACTGATTTTAAACTGACAGGTAATATTTTGATTTTAAAATCTCACTGATTTATCCCATTTTTATGGATTATGCACATTGAAAATTCTAGGTTCTCACAACAAATATACAATCATTTTTTTAGTGTGTGATATGTCAGGACTGTCATGTTATAAAGGCACTGCATATTTTGTTTTGAGTTGAAGTCATGGTGGTGTCAGATTCGATAAATTGTTACCTGTCTGGTGGTGGTAAGCATGAGATAGAAGAGTGGAAGAAAAGTGTCTATGTTAGAAACACATGGGTTGAATAGTTGAGACTCTTGTGCTTTGTACTTGCACTGTCTTTTGCTGTCTGATTGAAGCATTTCTCTTGTAACAGTGTTTTTTCTGACAGCAGCTAAGACCTCTGGTAATGTGAGAACAGGTGTGCATTTGTTGCATGTATGTGTGTGTGTGTATGTATATATGGTCACAAGGTAACATTGTCTGAAGCACTGGGCTACACGACAGGGCTAGCAAATATTAAGTACCTGGGCTTCTGTAAACACAAGGTGGGTAGCACACTCTCAGCTGCAGTGCAGGAGCCATTCCACCACTTTATAGTTCTCTTGATACAACTGCATTTCTCTTCAGTTAGAAAAGTAGAGATTAAACTTAATGGGAAGACTTAGTTGATGGTTGTGTCAGCATGATCCCCTGGAACTGTCGTGTTTTCTGGCCAGACAGGCAGCAGAGATGGAAAGCGGAGCCTGTATGAAACCAGTGGAAGAATAGCTACAATTAGTGGTAACAGAGAGGGAAGTATGTGGCCTTTGTGCAGCCCTGGGACATGCTAAGTCATTGGAATCTTTGTGAAGCTTTTTCACAGAATCAGTTAGGTGGCAAAAGCCCTCTGAGATCATCAAGGCCAACCTATGACTGAACACCCCCATGTCAACTGGATCATTGCACTGAGTGCCATGTCCAGTCTTTCCTTGAACATCTCCAAGGATGGTGACTCCACCACCTCCCTGGGTAGCCCATTCGAAGGCCCATTTTGTCAAAATCTACCCAGTCCTAGTAGGCATTTCAAAATGGAAAAGCAGTCATGACAGTAAACACACTCTCTCCTTCTCTGGGTATATGGAGGTTTAAATTACTTCTTCCATCTCTATCTGTGAAGGCTTATTCTATGCAACTTGTGTTCATATGGATTATTCTACTATTATTCAAAATTTTCTGGAAGTTGTTTAGTTTGTTTGTTTGGGGTGGGTTTTTAAATAATTTTCTCTGTCTTTACTTTAGTGTAAAAACTTTGTATTGCCTAAAAGCCTTGCTGGTGAAAGTGCATAATTGTATATATTAATAATTGCATCTGTTACTAGACTAGAGTCTTGATTAAGGCAATTTCATCTGCCAGAGGGCCTTGTCCTTCTTTATTATACTCAGACACATTGAGTTTGCATTCAGCTGACTACAATCAAAGATTTCTAGTGAAAATGAAAGGCCCAAACCAGAATCTTCTCTCTTTTATTAATTAAACATGAAACTAGCTGTTTCTCTTCCCTCCGCATTGACTTAATATATATACCAAAGAACATTGTAACCTGAAAGCAACATTTTACTCTGACATTCATAATATATTGGGTCTCTGAAGCCTACGAATGTCCAAGATGCAGTGTTGCTTTTGAAAAAGGCAGAATCATCTCCTTGGATAAGATACGTAATATTTCTGGAAGGAGAAATCTTGCCAGAGGAGTTTATACTTACTAGTTAAAGTGTTTGTTCAGTTAAACTGTTTGATATTCTGCACAGCGTATGGTAGGTTCATGCGTATCTGCCACATTTATGTGGCATATATTTACTTCTTAAATTTCTTAAGCTTAGTTGTCTTTAATATCTTAATATGGTGGAGGAATCATCATCTTCACTCTCGATTTTTAACATGTCTTGTGGTTAAAACTTGCCTTCGGTCACGACTTTTATTTCTTGGTGCTATTGTACCACAGGCACTGTGTTCCTGAGTAGGGAGAGCCCTTCTGTGACCTTCAGTCTAAAGTTGAAAAGAGAATCAAGCCCAGAGCTTGACCAGAAGTGTGTTCTTTGGACTGCTTCAATATTTTTTCTTTCAAGATGACCTGTTTTTCCATTTCAAACAAGACTAGATGATGACATACCTCCCTTGCACCCTTCTTTGAAATAGGACTAAAT
Organism: Monarcha castaneiventris obscurior; assembly: GCA_026261815.1. Lineage (NCBI taxonomy): Eukaryota > Metazoa > Chordata > Aves > Passeriformes > Monarchidae > Monarcha > Monarcha castaneiventris. The sequence continues at coordinate 8,090,815 of JAMPIT010000472.1, forward strand.
TAATTGATGTTTCCCCTTTCAGCTATATGACAGGCAAGTCCTGTCAGCATCTTTTGTCTCACTGCATTCCTGCTGGGAGAGGCAAGGCTCCTTGCCAGGCTAGTTCAGGATTGTCTCCCTTAAGAATACTTCCAGTAACACTCTACCCTCATTAGAAACCCCAGCTCCTGTTTAATTGCAGTATTCAGGAGCTCAGCTGAAATCAAGAGAGTGATGCCAATGCACAGATGAATGTGAAGTTCTTAGTGTAGAGTTCTTAGTCTTTGCTTGGCTTTAGCCACAGTCTTGACACTCAGAAGATCAGTGCAGATCATTTGAAACGGACATTTGAAAATGAGAGAAGATTGATTTGTACAGAGCCTACCTCTGGAGGCTTAGTGGATTGTGTCCAGTCCAAGAAGGGTCTTTGTATTAAAAATTCTCTGTAATACAATCTAATCAGAATATATTGTTTTTACTTCCTTTGCTCTTAAGAGTGAGCAGTCGGAAATTCGGCATTCATGGCTTCTATAGCTTTGAAAAACTCTAACATTCTTCATAACACCTTTTGTACATGTGTTAGAAAACTTTGGAAGAAATATACTTACATAGCATCTGTGCTGTAATTTGGCAAATTAGGATTTGTACTTTGTCACCATTATGAGAGTGATGTTCATATGAAAAAATCAGAATAAAATGTTTACCCCTTGGTCATTGGTCATGTGACTCACTAGGATCTTTCTCCCCCCAGACTACAATGATGAAACTATTTCCAAGATCATTGTAAGAATTGCCATCAGAATTGCTGTATCTTCCTGACAGAACTTGCTTTAACTTTACTATGGAACATTAGGAGAAGACAGGCTAGTGCAATGTCCTATTGCACTTGAAAAAACTGTGTCAGGTGAAGTTGTAAAGCTGCGAGGTCATTTGAGGATTATGAAATTACTGCTTGAATAAGAGAGAGCCCTGGATTAGTCCCTTTAAAATATAATGGGATAAATAAGTATCCCCTTGGCGACATTTGCATTCAGTAATCAAATGGAGCTTGAATTTAAAGCCCCTCAGCATACAACTACTGTGAATGCAGTAAATGCTGTAGCAAACAGGTCATGCCTGTGACAGTGCTCATGCTGCTGCTTGTATGGTACCTACTGAGGTATGTCCTAAATTCTCTAAGAAGGCAGCAAAAACTTTGGGAGAAAGAAGCAGTCGACCTCTTGGCTGGATGCTCTTGTCCTTATTCAAAGCTTGCCCTGCTGCAGGAACTGTTCTACCCAGCTCCACTCCCCCTCCCCTGCTGGATGTCTGTGACAGTGTAGTGAGAAGATCCAGAGAACAGTGTAGCATCAATATATCATTAGTAAAATTTATAGTGTTTGAAAACTAAATTAATTAATGCCTAGCATGAGAGAACTTACTGAATATCCAAGAAAATGAGAAGACTATGACAAAGATGTATGTAGCTATACAGCGGCCTCTACTCATCAGCTGCAATGTTAAGGGTGGGGAAGAAGTCAATTCCGAGGATCTACTTGGGTAGAAGATGACTGGATTATGTATGAAGGCATAACATAGTGTAATGATGGTAAAAAGGAACGTATTTTGTTGAGGATCCTGTCTTTGGCATTTGCTTAGTTTGTGGTAACTTCTTTTAAATTTTTAAATCCTTGTTTAGTTGCAACTTTTGGCAGGGAGAATTGATCACTTTCTTTCTGAAATTCTTTTGTGATTCTTGTCATTTAAAATCAGCAAAAAATCCCAAAACAAAATACAAAACTGTGCAGATGAATGAACTTAAAAAAAATAATTAGAAAATTTAGTGGTCCAATCCATTTAGAATCATAGCTAGGAACTTACTTTTCATTCTCCTTCTCTCTAACTCCTGCTGCAGATAGGGAATAAAAACTAGAAGACCAGACATCCAAACTTTTTCCTCTGTCTTAGTGGTCCCTGAATTTTGGACCCCATTTTAATGCCTAATGTTGTCAGTGGATAGTAAAGTATGAGGAAAAAGAGGAAAAAATAACATGGTGAATATTATTGGCAAGACAGATGAGGAGCACAGTAGGCTGAGAGGAGTAGGAAAATCTTGAGATTGGAGAAAGGAAAATTCTTCGGATGAGATGCAGGTAAAAAAAGGAAGCAATAAGAAGATAAAGAAAGTGAACAGAGACTGGAAAACAAAAGTTGGAGGAAGTTATTCCAGGACAATAAGTGAGGATGGCTTTAGAAGATAAGATTAGAGCATAGGAGAAAAACGATATGGTGGAAGGACTTTCTTGCCTGTGAAGAAATGGATGAAAAGGATTGAGAAACTTCATACTAAGAGAGAGTGAATGATCCTTCAGTGATTCCGCAGGCAGTGTTGTGTAGGAGCCATGTAAATGGGAAAGAAAAACTAATTAGAGAGAAATCAACACTGCAAGACAAGAGTTCTCCCTTATGAAGAAGAGATTGGGAAGAGTTTAGCTTAATGAAGAACCCACACCACAGATCCATTCTTTTGTGTCTGTCTGCACCATAAGGACCCTGCAGGCACTTGCAGACACTGCTGTCCCTGCACAGCCCCTTAGGGCTCCCCTCCCAGCCTGTCCATGTCCTGGGACCCCGTGTCAGGCCCCTGGCCCTCAGCCCCAGCAGCTCTGCAGCAGGGTCAGTCTCCAGATGTCCACAGCCCTGCTCTGGCCAGCCACTAGCCATGCTCACTGGTGGCCCACATCCCAACCCACCTTTGGACTGACTCTGGGGTGGTGCCCAATGTCTGGGGCTGGGAGGTGGGATGAGCCTTGGCTACCAGACCTAGAGGCACACCCCCAATGGGGATCTCTCACTGGTCCTGCGCTCTGGCACCCACAGAGCTTTGTCTTGACATGCACAAGGGATGGCCTTTGATAGCCTATTAATTTTTTCTCCTGCTTTAAAACGCTGTGAGGTCATGCAGTGCTGTTGTTGACATTCATGAATTGTTGGCAAAATGCTGGTTGAGTTGCATGGAATATGCAAGTTAGAGGAGCAATTTGTAGCTCCATATAGTTATTAGGCCAGCTAAATGTTTGGGTGTAAAGTTGCTTTCCTGGGTCTTGTCTCCTAAAGTCCTAAAGGCTGTTCTTATGCTTCCAAAACTGGAGGGTAGTTCTCCTAAAGGAGAATATGTTCTACTAGACAGCTGAAGGCTTTTCTTCTGGAGGGAAGTTACTGGAAGCAGTGTTGCTGGTGAGCTATAGGAAGAAAGCAGAAGGTTTACTGATCATGTGGAATTACTTTATTTGTAGACTAGAAGCTTATATTTTCTCTCCAAATGGTTTTGTTTCAAACTTTTAGTCTTGAAGTTACTTCTTACTAGTTGATCAGGCAATTTCTTAACTGTGCTTCCAGTAATACTCTATTTATCAGTGTACTCAACATGATAGCTCCAATTATTTTCTTTTAACTCCAGACCAGAGTGTAAATGATGTTGCACAGTTGAAAGTTTCATAGCTGGAGAAAATAGAAGTACTTATGGAAGTGGGGAAATATACTGTGCTGTATATACAGAGAAAATTGCATCCCTTTTTTTTAGTAATGATAAAAATAACAAGAATGAATCTTGAACTACATTCACACACTTGCACATGCAGTGTAGATACAAAAGTAGTATTTCAAATTAGATGTTTTATTTTTTGCAAAGCCAGTGCAAGGCATATAAATCATCTCTTTTGTAGGACTCAGTATGAACCAGTAATGGAATGTAGTTATGAGGAAGGGAAATGCAAATATAGGTTATGTTACAAAAGGTATTTCCAGTAGAAAATAATATTAATATGATTGTATTAAGTCACTGATGAGAACTGTTCTGTAATTGTAACTATAGTTCTTTCCCCTTTTGTTCAAGAACTGCAAAATTTGACTATGGGCTGGTTATAGCTAAGGGGAGATTGAGCAGGGAGGGCTTGCCTTGTTTAGCTTTGGACAATGCAACTTAGATTGTGGCCTTTAAAAATGTTGAGGATATAAACATCAGGGAGGAGTAAGAATTAGTTAATCTTAAAGACAATGTTGGCACTGAAACCAAAGGGTATAAACTGATCCTGAATAAGCTTAGCCTGAAATTAGAAGGTGGTTTCTAATTCTCAGAGGAGTATGACTTCATGCTGCTCCTGGATACAAAGATGAAGGACAAAAGAGAACTATGGTGAAAGCAGACCTTAGTAGGTTGTTTGATATTCTCAGATGTCTGTGATGATAGAAGCAAGGATGGAAACAAAGAATCAGGAGTTTCCCTGAAGTTTTGATTTTGTTCCTGTGCACATATTCACATTATTATTTTACTGGAGAGAATCAAAAGAGTTATCTGGAGTACTTTGCTTATCATCCTGTAGACAGTTTTTGAATAAGATCCCTGTTTGTTTTATTTTTATTCCAAACTACCGAGGAAATAGTGAGCAGATTGCTCTTAAAAGACTATGATCCATATTTTTCAATTGGTGACAAATGCCTCACTGGTGGGCCAACATTTAAAGTGAACTTTAGCAAGCTGAAATACTTAATCTAGTGCAGGCTCTTCCAGGCTTGTGAGTTGTGACTCTGCTCTGGCATTGCCACCAACAGTGGCAAGAGTAAAGATGGAGATGAAAAGATGCAAGAAAGGCAGACCATTCTATGATTCATACCTTGATAGCATTCCCTCATTTAGGAGGGAATTTTCTTATTATGCAAACCTTCTAATGAGAAACTCTTTGCTGTAAGCTCTGTAGAGGAAGCAGGATGTTTTTTCTGTAATCTTGTGTTCTTTAGGAAATCTCTATTTAATCTGTATTTTGCACTTCTTAAATTGTACTTCTGTTCTATGGACACAGTGCTCACGCATTTCTGGTTGTATGAGATGGTTGTACTGTGGGCAGTAAAAACTTCACGTGGACATGTGCAGACCCCAAATGACTCAAGCTTCCTCAGGGCAGTCTGGGAAGCAGCAGCTACCTCGGCGTGGACTCAGAAACCTCTATAAAAATGACCATTTGTGTCTGACTGACAGTTGTAATGTACTGATTACTTTCAACAAATTATTATATCAGGGGGAAAAAAAACCCAGCAAAGCAGACTAGCTGGTATATGCAGTCCAAACCAAATCCACAGCTTTAAGTAGTAGGGTGACATATTTCCTTTTTTTTTTTTGTCAGTTTTTGAATGCCTTGACTGATTTGCCTTAGCATCTCTAGGAAAAAAAACCCCAGCTTTTGTGGAAGACAGTGCCAACTGGTGAGCAAACAAGAACCATTTAAGCCTTTCCTTTTCTTTGAGCTCCCCTGTTGTGTTTTTTTCCCCTCTTAACCCACTGTGGGGAGTCTGAAAAAACAAAATATAATGCAGAATTTGTAGCAACTCTGTTTCTTATCAGGGAGTAGGGCTAGAAAAACGGCACAGTGTGTCATGGCTCCTTACGGATGCTGTGGAGTCTTTGAAGAAATCCCAGAGATTATAAGGATGTATATGTACATATATCTATGTTTACAGAAAATGTCAGAAAGGGACCTACTGAAAAAGAATGTTGATTTTCAGTCCTTTACCTTTAGGTGTAAGGTCCTGTGTAGCTTTAATAGAATTTGATAAATTAACTTTTGGAGGTGCCTGTGTATTACCTGTTTTGCTTCTCACTCCTGAAGAGTGATGTTCCTTTAAGTAATAATAATAATGAAGTTACAGTTGCTGGCAAAGGATTTCCTACATTTATTAAAGTACTATGCTAGTCTTTCACACATAGATATATAAATTAGGTTGTCCTGATAATTTATTACTGACAAAATGCTGACAGCTTTCAACTGATTTTAAAGGCACAAAAGTGAAGAGGTAAAGAGAGAAATACAGTGATGTTCTCTACAAACTTCTTTTTACTATATGAGGTTAAATCAAGAGTAAACGTTGTGTATTCTTTTACAGATAACTGAGTAATGTCACTTGGACTACATAGATTGTGTTGTCAAGATTATGCATGTGAACTATTTATAAAGATGTAGCTATCTAAGATTATTACCTCATTTAAACAGATATACTGTCAAGTTTGAAGATAGGAGTATTTTTTCATAGCTTTTTGTGTCACTTTCAAATCACTTTTATTAACAGCTGGTTACTTAAGTTTATGTAAGAATGTGAATGACTTACATAATCTGGTGATTTTCCAGTTTTACAATGTAGAGGTTCTTACTCTTCCTCCCAGAACTATTCCTCTGCCATATTGCTCTTCAGCAGTTACATTAGAGTGAGCCTTTAGGACAGACTTCAGGAAACAGCAAAACAAGAAGTGACTCTCAGAATGTTGGACGCAACTAATAGCTGGAAGCAGCTCTTCTCAGCCAGTTAACAAGGATACCATTTAGTAGTCCTTAAAAGGTGATGGAATTTTGTTTGCTGCTGCATTAGGATGTGTAACTATTCACTGTGTCTAGAGGTTTATCTAGCCATATGAGTGCAAAACCCAAAGAAAGCAGTATAAATATCTGTTGAACAGGGTACAGTTATGTAATTGGCGCTTAGGGGTCATGACAGAGGACAGTGGTGATAAGCTAAGGAATTCACAAAGGGGAAGTTTAAGTGTTACCCAAATGTTGTTTATTCTTCTTTGATGAAGGGTAAAATACAACAGATGCTTAGTAGTAGTAGATGGAACTCTCCTTTTTTTCTTAATGTTTCATTAAAAAATGACAATGCTGATAAGAGCTCAGAAAGTTTATTCTGGGGCATTATTGTCTGTGTTGATTCAGGGGGAAGAGTGCCATCTGCAGAATCCTTAATCTTCTCTGCTGTAACAGCTCTGTCATGCCAGCAGTGCTCAGATGTTGGTGGACAGGATTTACTCTTAGCTTGTGAGATCTGATGTGCTCAGCCTTTTCTAAGGAAATTGCCTAAAACCTGCTACAGAGCAGACTGCTCTTCAGTTGTACTAAGCAAACTTCATCTATAAGCTCCTTTCGCCAGTATTGCTCAAAAAAAGATTAAGATGCACATCCTTGTTGCTTTTATAATCGTCTGTAGATTAACTGTGAGAAAGCAGGGGAAAAGAGATGAGTATTAGGTCAAAGTGTTTTAGAGGGGATGAAAAAAGCAGCTGCTGCAAAGCAAAAGAAGCACACACTCCCTGCCAAAATCCCACCACCCAACCACCCAAAAACCTGCACAGAAAAACCTCAGGGAAAACGAGAGAGATAGGAGGCTTTCATTTATTTTTGTGGGTGTTTCCCACCTTCCCTCCCCATCTCACCCTACATGACCCTTCAGCCCCCGCCCCCCCCGCTTCTGGATATTAAGCTCAGTTGCTCTGTGCTGTGGCTCTCACCACCGTTTCTTAGGTGAGGAGGGAGGTGTTCTTTTTACTTCCATGAATGTAATGGATGTCAAAAGTTTCTTTTTGAAGGGGCAATCATCTAGGGCAGGTTCTAACACATTTCTGTAGCCTTGTGTTTAATATCTAAGCTTCTACTGATGAGTTCTTCCAGAATGAAATGAAAAAGTTAAATGAAAGAATGGAAGAGACATTAAATTAAATACTCAAAGACAACTTTGACTTAGTAAAGGAAAATGGAAAAACTGTTTTTCACTAGAAAAACAGAATCAAGGCACAGTGAAGGAGAAGAGTCAGGGAAGCCAGAAAACAAGACTTGCTCTGACTGCAGTGGCCAGTGATGTAACAGAATACAGCTCTTCACCTAGCATAGGGTCGTGTTGGCAAGATGCAGAGACCTGGTGCATCTTGCCAGTGCTCACATGATGCTCACAAGCACACTGCAGACTGTCAGATAGCTGTGACTATCAGTGGCAAATGCCTGGAACCTGAGCACTATTTCTGTATTTATATAAATACTTCTCTAGCGTCTTTGAAGCATGTAAGAAAGGAAGAGTGTCTGAATATTGCCTTTGCCTCTTGGCAAGAGGGTCAGAGTCATGTAGGAAGTGGGGTTTTCCTTCATGAGGAAAAGAGATATTGCTGAAAGTTGGTAGCTTTCATTGTGACTTGAAATTAAAGTTCTTTCTGGATTCAGAGGAACTGAAGACAGAATCCCAGAGAATCTGTGTGCCTTGCTGTAAAGCCAGGCAGCTGGCAGAACAAGCCCATGTGACACCATGCTTGGTTGGTGGTCTGTCAAATCTGGCAGCCCCATAAGACAGAAAAAAGCAGAGAATGCCAGAAGGCAGGAATGCTGCCAGCCCAGCATCTTCACCTGCAAAGTGGTGAGCAAGGGGCTTGGAAAGTTCAGGAATTCATTAGGTCTGGTGAAGGAGTGGAGCAGTTCAGTTGGTGTGCAGTTGGGAACCAGCATCCCTAGGTGCCTCTAGGCAGAGAGGGCAGGAAGTGTCTTCAGCTGTCCCAAAGAAAACTGGAAGTTTTTCAAGTAATATCAAAGTCTTTGGTGTGATGATTGTTTATTATTGTTGTTAAGGCAAGAAGGAAGAAATTTATTATGATGAGAATGAAACACTGGAACAGGTTGCCCAGAGAGGTGGTAGGTGTGACCAAGATGGTAGATGCTTCCTTCCAACCCAAACCATTCTATGATATTATTGTTGTTGCTGTGATGATGATGATGATGATGATTATTATTATTATACTGCATTTTTCCCCAAAGAAAAAGTAAAATTGGATTTTAGTGGAAAAATCCTGACCTAAAGTTGCATGTTTTGATAGTTTGAAAAGAGTTGTGTGTATTCATCCTTAAGCTTTGGAGGTGGTGGATATGCAATGCAACTGTTTTTCTTTTATGCATTCCTTTGATCTGCTCATCTTTCCAGCCCACCTCACCTCCATCTGTAGCTTTTTTCCATCTGATATGCAGATTTGAGCCCTCTGGGATTTACTCACTTCTCTGTTGTGCCTAGTGCAGTGATATTTATGAGCCAGAATCCAGGGTTACTGAGCTGTATAATCTTTGACAGTATTTCAGGTAACCTCTGGAAAGTAAATATGTAGGAGACTTTTGAAATTCTTAAGAAACACATGAGAGCTTGATCACAGGATGCAATGAATTGAGGCCTTTATTTTTGCATCATAGAAAAAACTTGTTCATACTGCGATTTTAGTGGTCACTAAAAAAAACCCCAGAGGTGTTTTTTGGAGATGAATTTTGCTGCTCTATCAACAGTAGTTTCAGTAGTTCCAGTGCTGTATCAATGAGGCTGTGGGGAACGCAGAAGAGTGATGATGAGGCAGGACTTTTTCAGAATATTGTTAGAACTAGATATGAATTCTGGAGTGAAATAATTTAGGAAGTTGTAGCTTAAGTAAAATCTGTATGTGTAAAGAAATTATTATTAAAGCAAAGCTTAGAAGATCTGGCTGGTATACGCATTTCACTTATATCAATTTTGTGTAACAATTCAAATTAGGAATACCTTATGAGTATTGTGGTTCTCCAATAAGCTGCTGGCAAATCCTGAGCCTGGAGATTTTTACTGCCTGAGCTCATGTGGATGAGATGTCTATATTCTTCAGATGCTTTGTGTGCTGCACATTGTCTGTGAAGTGGTTTTCTTCATGCTGCTTTTTCTAGGTTTGGTTTGCTTTTTAAGTTGGATGTACAACACAGTGAATATATGTGTGTGAGAATTAGGCATGTATAAATAAGAACATTAATTGGCAAGACTCTGGCTAATGAGTTTCAGTAGTGCAAGAGATATTTCCAAATGGTCAAATTAGCCTCCAACAAGTTTTGAAATAAGGGTTGATGGATTCCTGAAGAGAATTCGATTGGTAGTTTATTTTTTAACACAGCTTTACTTACAGTAATGCAGCTTAATTTAGTCAGCAAGTTTTTTCAGTTATTTCTTTTTAAGTGTAGTTAAATTTATGTGAAAGTATAATTGGAAATGGGTTATTTTTGCCAAGTCATCAATGAAATAAATATTGCTTTAGTAAAGTATGCAGAAGATATTCTTGGTCTCGCTATAAAATGTGGCTACCGTAGTAAACAACATACATAAACATTAACTACAGCTGTAGATAGAAAAATACTGTATAATGTAAAAGGATTGTGGACAGTATGCAAATATTTTATATGGCACTTAAGTTCATTGGGGTGGAGAGGAGATACAAAATCTTACACTAGCCCCATTAACGTAAATGGATGGGGAGAAAATGAGATTTTGTGTGTACAATCCTTGCTTTGTTTCCCTGTTTTCTTTCGTTGTATTTGCTCACATTACCTTATGTTTTTAGCCAGTTACAGCTACATCATAGTGCAGCTGTGTAACATGTATGTCTATTTGTCATTTTTTCAGGTATATTTCAAAAAATGTTTCCTAAAATACACAAACTATGTTGGTTAATACTTTTCAGTGTTGTGGGTTTGTTTTTTTAAATTATCATTTTTCATTCTTTTATGTATGTGCAGGAGCTAAGCTCTTCTGGAGATCTGTTAAAATGACAAGTTCTGAGTTGTTTTAAGGACTCTGTCCCATTTCAGTTTGAAAGGTGAGACATCCAAAAAAAAGGTGGCCTTTGCCTAAATTAACAAGGTTAAATTATAAATGGAGTGAAAAGTAAAAATCATTTTTTGTGTGCCTTCTTTCACAACCTATGTAATAACCTAGAAATAATCCTAAGTGCTCTGAAAATCCTCAAAGGCAATTTCCCTCAGCATTATTTTGGCTCTTAGTTTTAATTGGAAAAATAGGCATAGGATCTTTAGTCCATTATTTTAATGCTACCTTTCAAAATATTGCATTTGTTTTTGTTAGTCAGCACTTGGCAAAAACTTTTCAGCTCTCATCACATAAAAAATGAAAAAATAATTGAAGCAGTCAGGCCATACAAATTCCAAGAGTTGAGCAACTTGTTTCATATTTTCTGGGTTCTAAAACTTTGTATGATTGTGCTTACTGGGAAAGAGTTTTGTTTGTAACCTTTACCTGGGTTTCAGATAATAACACATGGACTTGAGTAAACTTTCTTTTCCAAAGCTTTTATTTTTCTTTATTGAGACTTGTTGTGGTTATCAGCACCAACACTCTCAAATGCTTTGCTCCGTGTGCAGCAGATGGGAAGTTGACTCTACAACTGCCTTCTTGATGCTAAAGCATCTCATCAATTACAGTGTGCACTCAAGAGCAGCTGCGAGTTGAGCCCGGGATATTGATCTGGCAGACTCTGGCAGAACTCCTCAACTCTTCTGTCGTATTGTGTGGATCTCATCCAATTCAAATGCCACATATTTATTATGATGACAGCTTTTATAGCATGGTTTTCCTGAATCTAGCTCTATGACCACTATATATGTCATATAATTATGACTATATGTAATTGACTACACTTTTTTTGGTATTTTGACTCATTACAATGTAGGCCAGAAAAGTTTATAGTATTCAAGGGCAGTCTTTCTCTTATTATAGAGATGCTTCTTAAAATGATGTTATAAAACTTTATAATTTAGTTAGTAAAGACTTTAACCTTCACAAACCTATGAAACCACAAAAGTCCACATAGGGCTCACACTGAAAAGCTAAGGAGCTTTGTTTCTTTTGACAGTTGTTTTTGCTTATCTGTCAGGAGCAGATATTAAGCCTCAGTGGAACAGGCCATTTTTAGCCGTACCTCTTAATTCGTGGTAGGGATTTTTAGTGTTACTTGCTTAGAATGATGCTCTAAAAATGGAATGTAATTTCAATATGCTTGGTCATAAAACTTCACCTTGTAGCCTTATTTCATAAGAAAAATGGTATTTTTAAGCCCCGAAAAATTGAAATTTAAATTTGTTCTTTTTATGTACAAGCAACTAAGTCAAAATTTTAATGCAGCTTTATGTGCCATTTTTCTCTTCCAATATTTTATTACATTCCATATTTTAAGAATAAATGCCTTGAAAAAGAAACCATCTATTTCCTTGGAAGTTAAATAGTCATTACGTGTATGCTCCTTAATTTTCCTGTGTTATATGTATGCCTTTCTGGGATGTACAATTATGCTGACAGTAAGGTGTTCATTGCAGTATAATTTATTCCTAAAATACCAGAAATTCATGACATTTAAAAATTTTATACAATTTTCTTTCTGTAGATAATTACATTAAGGTAATTGTATTACCTTAATGATGTGCATAGAGTTATGATTTCCCATGGAAGCTGCAACCCTTACAGCAGCTGTGTGAGTTTAGTTATGTGTGGTAATGGGGATAAAAGGAGTGAGTTTATCCTACAAACAGTCATTCTAATCTCTGACCCTTCAACTTTGTGCTGCATGACCCTCTGTTTGCTTCATTCATCCTTGCCTAGTACCATCTTGATCCCACAGAAATTTTAAGCGTGCTTGACTTCATGCCCAAGGGACCTCAGCATTGCTGCTCAAGCTTCATACATGTCAGTGTCTTTGTAGATGCTTGCAGAACCTTTATTGGAATTTGCTGCAGGACTCCTTTCTTTCCTTTGAGCATTCCTGATTAAAGCTATGCAATTCCATTTACCACAAGCTGTAAGTCTTCAGAAGTAAATGATTAAAAATAATATTGGGCCCTATAAATTATGCAGACCTCATAGAAGTAACCATGCAATTGTCAGGTGTGTTCTTGCTATAATGTCCTGCTTTATAGTCTATAATCTCTTTATTGTTGGGTACATGATTTGAGAATGGTACCTAGATGACCAGCCTCTCTATGAGGGAATTTTGTTCTCTTTGGCTGTCAGAAAGAAATACTGAATATTAATATAATATATTACACTGAACACTGTACATATTACTGCTTTTACAGAAGTTCTTTATTTGGGTGGAAAAAGTGTTCCTAAATTAAAGATACATTTGTAATATATGTTTAGGATGCCCTGAATATTAGCATTATTTGATGGTGAATTCTTCCAGTATGTGAATCTGATTCCATGACAAAATTATATTGATATTACATAAGTCTCTCATTCCTCCCCCTCATAGTCTGCAGACTTCAAATTCTTGCTCTAAAAATTTGTTATCTAAAAATTCATGGGAAATCTTTCAGCTGACTTCTAAGCAACAGAATTTCTGGGAAGTAGTGTTTGACAGGATCAGATATCTGTAGTGTTTAGTTATGTCTGTTAAAATTTTTTTAATTTTTCAGAGGAAAAATAATGCCACACAACAGCAATCAGAACACAAATACACTGAAAAACTGCATACCTTTAATTTTTTTTAGATTCACAAAGTTACTGATTGCATTATTGCTTTTAATGGCTGCTTGTGTCCAGTTTAATTCCTAGAAATTGCTTTTCTTGTCCAAATCTGCAGATAAGCAGCAGAACTAGTGAGGGTAATGCTTAAATGTTTTTCTTAGCTATACCTAATTGCACCTACATAATTTTTCTGTTCATCAATATTCAGTTATAACTTTTTTCAGTAAGTATATGAATGTTTTTATCACTGGAAACTGTCTACTTTTCTTTCATTCTTAAGATGAACATCTAAGGAAAGCCCATGTTTTGTCTTGTTTTCTTTTGATTTTGCCTTTTAGAGGGCATATGACCATATCCAAAGCCTGCAGTGAGTGTTCAGCATCTGAATGTATTTGTGTCAAGCGGCTGCAGTGATAATAGGCTGCGGATGATGCAGTCTGCATTGTTAAGTCTTCAGGGAGCTTTGCTCTGATAAACCAAGCTTCATTCCACTGCTGCATCTCAAAGAATAAAGGGAGCAGAAATGAGCAATGCTGTAAGTCCCAGATTAAGTTAGAGAGATGCACAATGTATGAAAGAGCTTTTTGGTCCGTGACTAAATACACAATTTTTCATTCGTGTTGTCTGTGCAAAAAATTAAAATATTATTGTTTTGGAAAATGTTTTACTCCCCTCAGCTCCTTGCAACCTTAATCTGGGTTCAGTAGAAAGGCTGTCAACCACAGTAGTGTGCCTACAGTATTGCTTTATTTTTTAAATGAAACAGAAAGAAATGAAGCCTTTATCCTGCATTCCTTTTGGTCTTGTGTTTTGAATGTACTTTGAATTCCTATTGCTTTTCTTCATTTTCTACAAAGAAGTAGATATAACTTGTATAATAAAGAAGTGTAATGCAAATCTCTTCAACTTCATGACTAGCTACTAGAATATGGTTAACATTGGATCTGAAATTAGTTTGTCTGTTCCTTTGCTTCTTTGCTGAGTAATTGTCTAGAATTGCCACCAGCAAGGCTTTGGCTTAGCTTCTGGTTATGGCTGTGTTAGATCTGTAGTTTAAGAGTATGGGTACAGGTTGGTATGTTAAGAATTAGAGATTTTGACCTTTTCTGGATGTTCCCAATTAAAATAAAATTTGATGGTGTGACGGCAGAGAGGTATTTTAGTTCTGCAGTCTTATTTATGAAAACTGATTCTCAGTTTCTGAATGACGACAGGTAAACACAAAATACTGATTGGAACTCCTGCAAGCTTTGACTCAGCACTTCTGCTGTTCTCCAAAGAAGTGTCTCTGCTCTCCTCTTTTAGCTCTCCCAAAAGATACAGGCAGGTTCAGAGCCCACCTAATAAATAACAGGAGCTGGGTGCAAGTTAGCCTTTAACAAATGCTAACTTGTTTCAGCCTGAACTCCTTGATCCTGTGGTTTGCCACAGTGCGTGGAGACCTCAGTAGTCCTTTCCTCAGCAGCACGATGAAGCTCAAAGCTGCAGAGGAACCCTTGGGTATTTAGCCCTTTGTTAGCAAGGTATTTTCTTTCTGTTTATCAACAGAAAGACTCAGTTTCTCAACAAGTGTTAAGAAAATCTGATTTTTAGAAGCCCTGCTAGAGTGCCTTTGTTGGAATAAGGAGAGAAGTGATACTGGAGAAAAAAGCTGTGGCTGTGGTAAAAACAGTAGCACCTGTAGACTTTCAGAGCTGTATTTCAATTTCAAGAAATAAATCTTGAAAAACCAGATCTAAAACTCTTTGTAAGGTTTCTGGGTTTTTTTCATCGTTATTCTTGAACATTGTCTAATTGTTGTTTTATTATGTCTGAATTTTGTGTCTGTGTATTTCTTTATATGGAGACTATGAATATTATGAATAGAATTTATGCAAATTGAAAAAGTTTTGGGTTTCATGTATATAATTGTATAATACTTAGAATTTCTTTTGTTTTATATAATTATGTCCGCTAACCTTTTTTCTTGATTATGCCCAGACTGGTATATCGCTGTAGCACACTAGGAAATTCAGCAAAATTTACTTTTAGGTTGGTTTATGTTATTAAAACTAAATGAAACTTACCATACGACTATTCCTTTAATATTAAACTGATAGAGGTGCAGAGTTTCGTTCTGCTGTACAGTCAGAAATGTAGCATAGATAATAAACAGAGATGGGTATTTTGATAGATTGTATACTCTTTAAAAATCTCTCCAAAACCTTAATATTTATAAGTTGTAATTTTGTTGCCAACTTCAGTTTTTAATCTCCTAATGACAGTTCCAGGTGCCAAAACAATGAACTGTATGCTTATATAATGTTCCTTCATAAGAAACAAGTGAGTTCAGCTCTTGTGCTGCTTTTGTGAGATTGCCAAGTTATCACAATGGAGATGGAAAGGAGCAGTGGAATCTAAACACGTTTGTATATGTGTGTACTGGGAAAAAGGAGAGAGCTGTTGAGTCATCCAGAATCTGTGAGTACACGTTGAAATAGCAACATAGCACAGTAGCAGTGAGTGAGCTTGAGGTCCTGGATGGTATTTCTCGTTGCTAACAGATTGTTGCATCTAGGTGTGCATTTCTTGAATAAATACATAAGAATGCAAGCTAGTAAATGAAAGAAGATTGTGCTATTTACCTGTAGTTTGGACTATTTGGTGTTCTGCTTAACACCTTAACTCTTACTGGCTTAATGTGCTAGTGGATGGAGTATGTAGGGTTACATTCAACCAGGTGAAACTTTTTGCAGTATTTATCTTAAACCCCCCCCCCAAAATTCTTTTTGAAGAACTATTGATACAAATTCTTATAGGGTATTTGATCAAAAGTGCAATATATGAAAAAAGCAGAGATCATTCCAAATTATGCAGTAAAGAAGTTAGGTTTTTTTTTTTTCATAATTTTTAAAGCAAGTTAGCAATGTAACAAATATTTGGCTGCCACTGCAGGGGATGTATTTTTAGTTGTTAGCTGAGGCTCTCTGTTCAGTTGCTCTTTCTCTGCTTTCTGTTTTCTGGTATTTGTTGCCTTCCTAGCCTGTATCCTGAGGGCATGACAGCATCACAGTGAACAATAACAGCGTAAAAGGTAGCATAACATATTTTGGGGTGTCATAGGCTACAAAGCCAGAAGGATTTATTGTAATTTATTGTAATTTATTGTATTTTGGGGTGTCATAGGCTACAAAGCCAGAAGGATTTATTGTAATTTTGGTGCCCAACCTTTAGGTCAGCACAGAACACAAAACATCACTGAGTAAACTCCATCCCAGGTTGTCTCTAGTCTTTGAACAGAAGCAAAGTCTCTGAGTATTTTGTTCTGATCTGATAATAGAGCCCAAACAAGATTATATTTGCATATCAAATATGGATGAATGTTTACAGCGAAATTAGTCCTACTAGCTTTTAAAGTATGTGCTATTTAACTTTAAAAGCTCTGAACAATGAAGTTATATGGAAGTCTTTTGCATATTGATGAACTCTATTTTTCCATTATTTAATGGAATGTATTTGATCTGAAGAGCTTCTGTGATTGCTTACTGCTTTTAGGTTTTATGTTTGTGGGGGTTTTTTGTTTGTTTGAGTTGTTTTGTTTTTTTTTTTAAGGCATGGTATGCTCTTTCAAGAGTCATCTGATTGCTTAGCATATGAGATTGGAAACTCTCAGGAGGGATTTTGAACTGTTGCCATACTTTATTTTTCATAATAAGGAAACTGGAAGGATGAAATAGTTTTGATTCTTTGAGGAAACTGTAATCTTCTCTCACCCTTCCTTGAAAGCAACATCTCTGTTGTGGAGAAAGTGAAATTCAGAGTAGGAGAGGAGATGGCAATATGGAGTTGAGCAAATCAAGCTTGGAAGGGTGGGAGTATCAGTACAGAGAGAGAAGAGCTGAGATCTGAGTTTCCGTGCTGATTTTTGGGTTCCGCATGTTATATAGCAAATTTTTCCTGATTCTTTGTGCTGACAAGTGCTTTTTCCCTTCTCCTTCTAACCCAGAATTTTCTGAAGTAGCACTCAGGCTTCTTATGAGTGGTATTTCTCCTGCACATCACTTAACAACACTAATGTTTTCCTGGATAAAACAATGGCTAAAGTGTAGGAAGTAGTCTAGGTACGATGCTTTTCAAATTAAAGGTGGTAGAATCCATATTAAAAACATTTCATTAATAGTGTCAATTTGTGTGAGCAAGAGTTGTTTAAAATTCAAGTATGAAGATTATCTTATTATGGCTATCTTGATTTTCTTTTTTTTTTCCTTCCCCTCGGAATGAGGTAAATGTGTAAACACTGCTGGAAGACAGATCTAATAAGATGCTCTATATTATTTACTAATGGCCATGTATTTCAGATTTCAGTTTAATTTACATGAATTAAAAAAAAAATCTTGTGTGGATCTCCAGAAGGGTTAATCCAGCCTGAGAAATTTAGTAGAGTGATAGCAGATGAAAGTTAGCAAAGACACAAGTGAGAGACTGCTTATGATTCAGAGCCTGTACATTTTTTATACTCTCCTGGTCAGGGAGGTTTCATCAGGAAGCATTCTTTAGGTTTCCCTTGTTAGTTTTGTCAAGATTATCTACTACACAGAAACCAATAAAGAACAAACAAGAAGTATTAGAAAAGCAATGAAAAACTATAAAAAATTAAACAGGAAAACAGTTATTGCAGTAAGACTGATTTGCTGTTATTACCACTTCAGTATGGTGTTAATGAAAGAAGTTAATGTAAGGATACAAAACAAGTACTGTAACAACAGAACTTCAAATGCAGACAGTGTCTGATTTATAAAAAGCAATTTGGCAATGTTTTAAGGACCCTTCTTTTGATTATTGTAATATTGAAGTTAAAGGGCTTTTCATGACTTTAGCATGCTTGCTTTCTAGGAAATGGCTTGGATGCATTATGCAAAGTAATGAAACATATGGTGAAGGCTGGTCAGATACTACCCTTGATATGTTCCTTAATGTATGGTAAAGATACATGGAATGTTACTGCATTGTAAATGTAAAGATAGCAAACCTTGTACAGATGGAATAGAACTGGAGGTGTCTGCAATGTAAAGACAGTTTCATGAGCTCCAGATCTCACTGTGTGGCATAGTTGCTGACCAGGACTAGCCCAGCCGATGCTCTCTCCCCACCTTAAATGCAATAAGGGAGAGAGTTGGAAAAGCAAAAACAAGAAAAATCTTGTGGGTCAAACTAAAAGGAGTGTAAAGTCAAGAAAGAGATGGGACACCCTTTCTAGCCCCGGTGATGCAAAAGCCATCACACCACCTCCCAGAAGCAAACTGAGACCTAGTGAGTCTCCAGGCAATAGCTACTTTGGAATGGTTGTCCCTCAGTTTTCATGGCTGAGCGTGGCAGTGCACGGGGTGGAAAATGCCTTTGGTCAGTTCAGTTCAGCTGTTGTGGTTGTGTCCACTCCCAGCTGCTTGGGCATCCCTAACCTGCCCTCTGTGGTGTCAGAATGAGGAGCAGAGACACTGTGACCCTGTGCAGGCACTGTTCTGTGTTAGCTAAAACACTGCTCTGTTATCCGCATACCAGTTCAGACACAAATTCAGAACACAGCACTGCATAGGCCACTGCAGAGAGAGTTAACTATCCCAGTGAGACTTGCCATAGTCACTGTCTTAGACACTTCTGAAGCACACTTTCTGTACTACATAAATGCTATACTTACTATGAAAATAATAAGTATAGACTTGTTAACTAAGGTCTGAGTTCTTTATCTGTGTTCTTGGGGAGTAGCAAATTCATTTTACTTGTGGAAGTTCTGGGAAGGTTGGGACCTCTTATAGGAAAAGTCTGAAAATCAGCATTACACTATAAAATTGGTGGTAATCAGTACCTCTTGTTTGATCTTCTGTGGCACTGCTGTCTACAAGATGGGGTAATCAATTGCTTTGAAGCTTAGATAAAGTATTTTGAAATTGAATTGATTTTTGGATTAAGGAAGTTTTACAATTAATTTAAGAAACTGTGGACCTCAAGCAAATGGATGTTTTATTTCATACCTGCTGAAGTTCTGTCATATGTTTTCAAAACCTACAAAAGACTGAATTGTTTGTGGAAGTAAAATTTTATAGTGAAGCTGTTGCAGTCAAACTATTGCAAATCACTGTTAAGGGTTAACTGTCCTTTGTTTGCAATTCTGTTTCTCAAATGTTTTGACCTTGCTTAGAAAAGACATTGTGGAATAATGCCAATTTTCTTTAGCACCAAGGATATCTAAAACTGTTATCCTAGTTCTCTTGTATAGTCTCTGCTGGAGAAAGGAGGCCAAAATTAAGGGATGGTGAAGATCAACCATCTACACAAATGCTTACTTATTTTAGAGGGAAGAAAGAGCTTTAATAAAATATATCTGTTACCATTATTCTAATAGTTGGACCAGATAATACGTTAATTCAGCTTTAATTACAGGTGATTAATTTCTTCAGTCTTGAGCACATAGGATGTTAGGAAAATTGTTTGCCTGAAGCACCTTTGTTTAAATAAGCAATGACATGATGTATCAACATTAATCATGACCTTAACTGAAGGTAATAGCATTTTTTCCCTGGTTTGGGCATTGGAGAATGCAGGCTGCAAAAGAATTAAAGATTACTTTCCAGGTATTATTCATTTTAACGAGGAATCAAATTTCTTCTTAGCCTGCTAATTCCTTTTTAGCTATTTTTATTAAGATTTTTCCCTTTGCATATGTGGTATTTTCTAGCTCCCAAAAAGCTTTAGAGATTTCTAGTTGTACTATAAGTTAAAAAATGAAAAATGGATTGTTTTAAATTTTAACATGTGCACCCTTCTTTAGGGAGGGTTTAGATGCTAAAATAAAAATTTGTAGTCTACCTACTAAAAGTTGCTATCTTTTCCATGAAAAATTGCCAATCACACCAGGTAGAATTTATCTTACCTTGACATAGGCAGTGAAAAATCACACAAATTTCACCTTATATGATATGTTTTCCGTGTTCTGATGAGAAGATGAGCTGCATGTAAACAGGTCAGATATCATACATATAGTTGTCTACAAGAGATATTTCATCCACTTTGATTAAATTCAGGTAGGGGAGGTCTCTTTCAGAGCTCTTGTTCATTTTTTTTTTTTTATTTTAAACCTGAATCTTCTTTTTAGAGGAGACCATTTATAGAGAGTTTTACTGCAAGACGTGTATGTGCTCTTGTCCTGCCACTTCTTTTATTAAGCCTTTTTTTTCTGTCTGTTCTTGTTAGAAGCCAGGACTATAATGTTTCGGGAGTAAAAAAATACAGAGAAAGTGGAGATAGTCCCCGCACCAAAGGAGTCTAAGTTTAAAAACAGGAAAAGAAACAATGGACAAATATGTCAGCATGATAATGATGATCTTGTGCCAATACTCTAAAAGTGACATTTACGTTTTATGCAGAAGAGAGATTTTGCTGAAAGCTGGGCTGAATGCTTAATTGTAACGTAGTAGTTATTATGGGGTGATGAAAAAATTACTCCTGGTGAAAAAAGTGTATCCTCTTTTGGACTGGAAATCCTGGTGGTTGTGTATGTAGTGGCAGTGTTGAGTCACATCTCATATGGCCACTTTCTGGTCATCGGATGGGGAGCCCTGTTGAATACTTGCCTGAATGGAGTTGTGTGGCAAGTGAAGCCAAAGGTTGTGCTATTTGATGCTTTTTACAGTGAATGTCATTATTTGGCATGGGTAGAAAAGCAAATGTATACAGATGAGATGATTTTGTAAGGTTATAATTTACTTTCAGGGAAAATTCAGAGTTTTGTCAAAAGGCTAGTAGAAAGTTTTATTAGAAGAGAAGGTATACCTTTTTAGCATGCTATTTCTTTTTCTTCTTGAAAGAAAAAGAAATCTTATCCATATTTCATTAGGATAAATTTATTTCAAGCTGCCATTGCATGAGAAAACAAAAACGTGTTTTATGCGAGTCTCTGTATTTAGATTTTAGAGAGAGCTACCTGCCTCCAGCTTCCCCTGGCATTTGCTGAACCCACATGTCCTCAGTACTTCTGGAACAGTTTTTCTTGGTCTAACTTAAAGAGCAAACATGTGCCATGAATCTGACTTCTACCTCTCTGAAAACAAAAAAGACAGAAATATGTTATATTTTGACTTAGGAGGGGGAATAGTTGGTGGACAATATTTTTATGCAGCCCAAACTGCTGCCTTCCAGCTTCCTTTGCTACAAGGATTCAAGTGCCCACCTTGTGGAGCTGATTAAAAGTAGTGGTGTCACTTAATACTGGCCCTTGTTTTCCTTCTGTCACTGGGTTGTTCCCACCTTGTTTCCACTGCCCCGTGGCTGTGCTCTTGGGGGAGCAGTGTGTGTGGGGGTGAGGAGAGGTGGCTGGGGAACTGGAAGAGGGAGGGCCAAGGGATGGGATGAAGAGGAGGTAAAGCCCAAGAGGAGGAATGGGGCTGCTGGAGGAATTGATGCCCCTGCTTGTTTTAGTGGCCCATTTTAATGTGAAATCGTGTCTTTCCATGCCTGTTCACACAGACAGGTCTGTTTCTGATATGATCTCTTAATCCTCAATCATACCGCCAGTGCTTGAAGAATTATGTGAAAAATATTCTGATGTTATGATAATTTTCAGTAAACTTTATTTTGCCATTAAACTTAAGTATCAAAAGTCGGAGCATGGCTATAGCCCTTCACTGTTGGGGGGAGGGGGTTTTGGTTACCCTCTGGTCCCAGCAGGCTGTGTGGATTTACACCCATGGCTATAGAAGCACTCAGGTAATTCAAATGTTGCAGCATTTGCTTCCTCACTTCAATTAACTGGATTGCAATATGATTATTTCATTATTTGTTAATATTATCTAAGCTATTTGATTGCACAGTAGCTAGTTCTCATATTAAAACTGGAAAAGTCAGCCATGAAATCTTAGAATAATTGTATGGTTGATATTTTAGCTAGACAAAAGTAATTTCTCTAACAGCTGAAAATTACAGTTCTCTTGTGTGTAACCCAATCAAAATTAGTGTAGAATATATTTCAGATAAAATTATCTCAGTTTGAAACATCTCTATCCCTATTAGTTTGGAAAAGTATGACAATAAAATATTACCACAGCTCAATCTATTTGTAAGTATATGGGGGGACTTCAATTTCAACCTTTTTGATCTATTTTAAACTTTTAATCAATAATTAAACAGATGTAAATTGAATCCTTGGAATTCAGTGAAACTCTTGGTCACATTTTTGCATCAGGTACCTCACTTCTATCTTTCTGCTGAGTGTGGGAATGTATTTACAAAATTTTGCTGTGTCATCTAGCTTTGAAGATCTAGACTGTTAATATAAAAAGAGATTTCTCTCTGCCTTTGTCTTGAAAAGGAAAGAATTCTGATTCTTTCTTCCTGTGCTAGTGTGATAAGCTCAAAGAACTGAAGTATACACTTGATAGAATAAGGTGAGTTTAAAATGCACAGCACTGCATATTAGTATCAGAATTTTATAAAATTTCATAGTAACTGTTCAGTCATAGCCTTTAATGAAAGATATTTAGGGTTTTTAACTGCAGAACTTACATTGCAGCAGTTTATGCTGTGGAACCACTGCTCTTTCCTTTCAGCTGCATACAAGACTTCTGGCAATTTTAGCAATTATATACCTGAGGAATTTATATGCAATATATCTATTCTTCAATAAGCTTTAACTTCTGTGGAAGGAGTTATTGCAGAGGCATAAAGTGATTCCCAGAGGTACTGGCTGAAGTTCTCCAGTGGTCCTTAGAACATCTGATTAAGGCTGTAAGAGAGTAAGAGATTAATAATGGAGGGTTACAGTGCTTGGCAAAAGATCATGGATTGATTACTGAGTGTTTATAATTTTGTACTAAAATCTGGCCATTTCTCAAAACCTGGACATTTGACCTTTTTTACCAAGTTTCCCCACTTTGTAGCTATAAATAATGGTATTGCCTTTAACTGTAAAGCCACTTTTAAGAATTTTACTTTCTTTTTGAAACAGATGGCAAATTAGAAAATTTATGCAAGTTATTTAATATTAGACCATTAGTTTTAGATTCATTTTAGTGGAGAACATTTGCGTATAAATTGTCAGTGCAATTCTCTACTCTGCTGTTTGGGGTAAGTATCAAAAAGACAAATTTTTTGATTGGGATGATAAAATTTATTTGATATAGATGGAGAGGTGATGCACTTCCATCCATCATGGTTTGCATTTTTTTTAAGTATTTGAATGATACCGAACTTGACTTGGTGCTTGTTCACTATCTCTGTCTATCAGCTTCCTTTTTATCTTCAAACTGCTGTTCTGCAGGTTTTCTTTCAACAGGACTGAATAGTAATGTCTGTCAGTTTTGTTGTTAAAAATAATATTGGACAGATATTTGTTTCCTGAAATAAACTGCAATACATAGATGTTGGATACTATGGAAGGAAAATGTGATAGCTGGTAGTTAATGTTTCTTGCTTAGTATTCCCCTTTTTTCCACTACACCCTAAAAGCTAGTCTGTCATTGGTGCAGATAAAATTTCCATGGTCATTGATCTGTTTTGTATTTGAAGTCAATTTAGTGTTTATGAAAGGCTTCAGGAAGTCACTGTCATTGACAGAAATATGTCTGAGTGTCTTGCAGTGTACATGGAATTGTTTTTGTCTGTTTCATGGTCCACAGCTCTTCCACTGAGGAACCATATGCAAGAATGAAAACCCATAATTTTCATGGTGGTTGGTGTTCTTTTGTTTTGTTTCTTATCCTGACAGTGATTTGTGGGAGGAGATGTTTTTTCCCCTTTTTTCCTTTTTTATGATGTTTGGTTGGTTTTTGTCTGCTTGAAGATGTGGATGTCTCTGATCAGATTACTATCAGAAGTACTAATTAAATATAATGATAGTAGTTATTTTTAGTTTAATTTGCTAAGCAGAACATGGACAGTGTTAGTTTTCCCTGTAATGTCTAGTGCAAGGAAAGCTTTGCACCCATTCTACCAATTCAGCACTGAAAAGAAATACATCTTTTCTGAATTGACAAACGAGCTTATAATGTCTAATAGAATTTTACTTCTTATGCCTTCTACATGTCTGTAGCTACAGAGGACAGAGAATGTACTATTTGTTGGCATTCTACGTAAATTATGCTTTTCCATAAGGCTAATTGTAATTTTGTGCTTCATTCTGATATCATCTTTGAAATATTTTATGTGTATTAATTAAGTCAAGATTACTGTGTAGAACTATAATATTTAGACAGTAATGTGAAATTTGGAATCTGGCTTTTACCTGGCTTTTTTTTTTTTTCAGTGAATTGGTTTTGTTTCTATTGAATCATAACATATGTTCTACCTGCTGCTATTATCTGTCTCTATCATAATTAAAAAAAGGATTGTGGGGAGCATTAAGCAAATGCTGTTTTGTGCATTTGTTCTATTTAGATGGAATGGGCAGGATTTATACATAATTCTCTCAAGGTTTATTTCTATGTTATATTGTATGGGTATCTCTTACATAGCCTTGGAATACACGCAGTGATACTAGACCTAGGTGGGGAGCCAAAAATATGAACCATGGATCTTTTCATGGCAGACAGAAGAGAATCAGTGGTTCTTTTTGCTAGATAAGGTGAAAAAATACTTCTATAATATAGCCAAATCTGTTTTTCTTTAAAAGTGCATACATCTCAGATGATGTCAGGAGACCATTTTTTGAAAAATATGCTGATTGATGTGTCAAGGAGAGTTTTTTCCTGGAGATATTGGGAGGAATTGAAGAAATGAAGTGTTCTGCAGTCTAAGCATCTGGATTTTTTAGATGTGGTGAAGGAAGACACAAAAATAAAATGTTCAAGCTAGTAGTGAGGCAGCTTAAAGCCTTTAAGAAGCACTAAGAGAAAAAGTTTGATGTATGGAAAAATGTTGTTTCTTGGGATTTTGATTTTCTAAAAAAAAACCAAACCAAACAAAACAAAAACAAACCCCCCAAAATTGTAATGTCATTGCTTTGTGAGGAGTGCTAAATAACTCTTTCTTTGATTGCAGGTTGCAGCAGAGGAAAAGCAGCACTTGCAGTTACTCAGTAAATACATCCAGGGATTTGAGAAGGGAAAAAGCTGTGCTAGATACTTACACCTCAGAACAGTGGGTGTATTGTTTTGTCATTGACCTTGCTGATCTCGTACTTCGGGTTTGCAAACCTGATTACAGATTCAGCCAAAGCAGAACGGTGATAATCGTGACATTAAAGTTATTCATGCAGCTTTTTAATTGTAGAATAATAATATTAAATATTGACATGGATTTCATTTCTGCATTACATTAAAATGATAGAAATAGCAAAAATAATTTGCACTTTAAACAGATTTATTTTGCAGTTTTAAACTTGTAAATCCTATATTCTGTGTTCTACTCAGAGTATTAATCTCCCTGTAGAGAAATATTAATGTTGTTGTGCAAGTTGTTAGCAAAACTCAATCTGTTCAATGAAATTGAAATCAAAATGAAGCAGAGAAAGAGGAAAATATGATGGAGAACTTATTTTATGAGATAAATAAGAAGACAGTGGCTTCTTAGTGGAGGAAAGTTTTAAAGCCAAAGGGAAATCTAATTGTTCTGAGAGGAATAATACATCAGGGAGGGAAAAAACAGAATTATAGAACCTTGAGAATTTTTTTAATGTGAACATATACATTAAATAAAATTAAAATGTAGCTTGGAAATCAAAATAAATTTCCTAACCTTCATAATTACTAGCTTCTCATTTCAGATCTGTGTAAGAGAAAGCAGATCCATTTAAGATGGAGGAAATTGAAGGAAATAATAAGATGTGATATATGCAACACCAGGGGATTTATTCACTGACTCAGGGAATCCCTTGTATTGTTCTTCCTATACTATAAACTTTTCTATTACAGTACCTAATTTTTTTTTTTTTTTTAATTTTGCATGATACAAAGTATGGATTAGGCACTAAAATTCATTTATGAAAATATTTTATTAGATTGTTGGCTTTTTCACAGCCTTTCAGTTCTTTATGCAGATCTTTTGGTTCCCCATGCTGAATTCTACCATGCAAGAGTTTGCTACGCAGCTGTACCATTGAGAGAATGACTTCTGGCCTGACAGAAAGTGAGTGAGTGATTTCTGAGTGGTGCTGACCAGTGCTTCTCTGCAAATGCATAAGGAGAAAGAGTTTATGACTCTGTTGATAAAACCCAAGAGGCAGGTCTGGGTGCTTCTGCTGTCAGGTAGGCAATCCATGTCAGGACTTGGACAAATCTAGGGCAGCTCTCTCTGCAGTAAATTGTCACTGAAAGCTGCCAGAAAAGTCAAAAAGCCTCTGATAAAAGCATAAAAACCACCACTACAAGCAGTGGAACCTGCTAAGAGATGGCTCACTCAGTATGAGTCAAGCAGGGTGCCATGGATAGTCTTGGTTCATGGAATTTGTAGATAGAGCCAGCATTGATTGGTGACCGAAACCTTGCAGATTTATATGATTCTAAACAGACTTAGTAATAGATCTGCAATCAAGTGCCATTATTTTAATGAAATTCCCAGTACAGGATGATTGAAAGCCTTTATTATATTTGTGTTACAAAGTCCCAAACTAAAGATTTTCAAAAGGACTAAAAAGAATGAGTGTAATTACATCCTTTGTATACCTCACTGTGCTTTATATTACTTAGTTGACCAAGCTGCTGGATATTTCAGTTGAGAGATGTGAAACATAATCCTGACTTTAGAGGTTTTGGCAAATTATGGATAGCCTTGTTGGCTCTGTTGTGTCATCTTTTGTAGCAGTGTCATGTTTTTAAAATGTTTTATGTATTTGCATAGACAACAGTGTTAGGATGTATTAATGTACTATGTTCTTATCCCCATAGGATAATGGGCTATTATTCCTAGGATTAAGGAACTGAGACAGAATATTTACTGTCATCTGAAAGGAGAAAATATTTAGTCTGTTGCCTTAGCCAGAAAACCATCACTTTACGTGCATTTTCTGTTCCAGCTAACTGTCATATTTGAAGAGTTGGTGGGCATTCACTCCCTTTTCCTGTGATACAGTGTTTATGAAATAGATAAAGTTCCATTTTTTCCTGTTACTTTATCAAAGTAATGAATAAGAACAGCATCAAGCTGTTGCTTCTGTATGGGTGGCAGCTGTGCTCCTTGGGTGCTGAAGAAGATGTTTGTTGCCTGGTCAGGACTGAGAGGCAGCTTTTATCATGCCCTGGAAAAGGGGCAGCCAAGTTTGTTTTGCTCCCTCCTTGCTGCAGGACAAGTTTATGCTGTGAGCTTACACTGCCAGTTTATGCTGCATGTTTCATTTTGAGGAGTAGAGTGAATGGAATTACTATTCTGATTTTCCACCAGTTTGCTCACGGGGGAAGAATAGGGTGGAAAAACAGGAAGAACTAGACTATATCTCTTTATTTCTCATTTTTGGGTGAGAAAGGACTGTGATAATTTAGTCCTAAAAGTCCTCTTCTCAGTATGATGAGGCATTTCAATTACTATTGCTGTTATAAAAGGTCTCGGTGTGTGTAGTTGTACACTGGGTAATTACAGAGTGGCAGCCCTTCGAGACATTTATCTTACCGTAGATCTCCATTATGTTACACACTCCACAGATGCATTAAAAAATCCACCTATGTTTACCTTGCTATGTGTTTATGTCCCAAGCATAAGGCAAGATGGATTCTAGAGACAGACAAGATGGAGAGATTCACACATGAAAAGCAGAAACATACACACAAACAGATTTATCTTTATGACCCCTCCACAGATTGCCATGGCTGTCCAGAGAAGGAGCAAACACTATGTGGGAGATTAATTTTTTTCATCTGTCACCTTTCAAGTGCAATGTGATCAAAGCTAATGTTGAAGCAATGCAGCATATAAAGGAGTCTGTTTTCATTTAGCTGGGCCATCTGATTTTGCATTCATTATGTAAGGAGAATGTTAATTTTATGACAATAACTTTAGTGCTTCTTGCTAAAATACTTATTTACTCTCTAGGAGAAATCCTGTATGCCCAGGAACACTGATGCCCTTCTAAGAGAATTCAAAAATTATTTATAGCACAAGCGAACAAATGTCATTAGTTTTATTACTAATGATCGTTTAGCCCTCAAATATGTTCCTATTTAGAAGCTGCCTTGGGGACCCTTTTGTTTCCTCTACCACAATTGCATAGCAAACACTAGCAACAATTGCTTACTCATGGAAAAATTAATGTTAAGTAATGAATATATGAATTGAAAGTTGTGTAGAATGTTTTTCTATTGCTTTTATTTTTAATTATATTTCCCTGTTCTGCTTATTTTGTTCTTTAAATTAATTTGGAGTTCACAATGATCTACCACAATTTATCTACCATCTTAGAGTAGAAAAGTACAGACAGCTGATTTTTCTCTTCATTTAGTTATCTAGCCCTCCCCCTCCCTCCCCCCCCCTCCCCCCCAATCCCAAAATGCTGAAATTGAGAAAGGAACATTGCTGGAGCCATTTCCAAAAACCAGGTGACAAAGCGAAGCCTTTTATGGCAGGGACTGGTTTATTATACTCTGAACACAGTATGACCTCTTAACTTTCAGTCTTCTGTTTTTATAAATTGCTTAGATGTTTTCTAAAAAAAATTTAACATGTTATTTAGAATATACCAAGTTAAAAAATGGTCTGTTGGGTCGGATCACTGGTCCATCTACCTGAGGAGCCCAGAACTGGACACAGTGCTCTAGATGCAGGCTCACTAGGGCTGAGTAGAGGGCAGGATCATCTCCCTTGTCATGCTGGTCACCCTTTTCCTAATGCCACCCCAGGGTACCATTGACCACCTTTGCTGCAAGGGCAGCCCCTCATGGTTAACCCACTCACCAGGACTCTCAGGTCCTTCTCATCAGAGCTGGCTCCCAGCAGGTCAGCCCTGAACCTGTACTTGTACACATGATTATTCTTCCCTAGGTTTCTTATACACCTATGCACTACCCTGTGAGAAATTCCAGGAGTTAGTTATAGACTCCGTTTTCAAAAGCAAAAAACATCCCAGGAAAAAAAAAAAAAAATCCACAACCCAAACAACCCCTAGAAGGGTGGGAGTGTTTCTTTCAATCTGTTGTAAACTTTGCAAAGATTTCTTCAAATTTTTCTCCGTTTTCCCTTTATTTTCAGTACATTTGATCTGTCATGGTTTATGTGCGTTCCTCTCCCTGTTTGGGTAAGTTTCCAGGCTTTTTAAACTGTTGGCTTTTTCACTGAGGTAGTCTCCCTTAGTTTCCTGTTGAGCTAAGAAGGTCTCTATCTGTTTTGTTCTCTATTAGAAATATTAGGCAGTTTTATCTGGTAATCTAATTCATTGTTTTTTGAACAGCTCATGCTTGCATTGTTGCATGCTTTTTCTTGACCACTGCTTTTGGGTTTTGTTCATTTAATTTGTCTTCTTGTATAATTTCTATTTGTTTCCTTTCTTGAAATTGAATATCCTTATGCTGGATTTATTGGAATACTCCTTTTTTTCAGTGTTATTTTTAATTTTGTTGTGATTATTTTTAAGCATAGTGTTTTTCCACTCATAACTTGATACAAGTAATTTGTTCCACTTCTGAATAAAGCCTGAAGAGCTTCTCTTGGGGGGATTTAAGGCTGATTCTTCTAGGAACCAGTCACTTCATCCAAAAAATCGTATTTCTGTATCTTGTCCTGATGAGACATTAGTCCATACTGCATAGGGATAGTTAAAAATTGCTGCATCTGCATATTGAGTTTTTTGATCTCCTGATCAAAGTCTCCTACCTAACACATTTCTAGGCTTCTAATACTGTTGTAGAAGCACTTACAAGTTTTGCCTGTACTTGTTCACTATTGCAGGTGCTGGTCAGCTGCAGGTGGTCAGAGTTGCTTTTCTGGTTAATCCTTATTTCTCCTGTTCTTTGTATATCTCCTCTTATCCCCCTTATCTCACGATTCCATTGAGACAGCCTATTTCTTGGGCCTTGGACAAGGATTTTTAAGCATTTTGGAGAATGCTGCCATGGAGGTCCTTGACTTCAGTTTCCGAGTAAGAAACGGAATGTAGCCTTCAAAATACCTTTCCTACACTCCTCTTCTTCCTAAAGTTACAAAGGAAATGGTGACCTCTCCTTCATGCCCAGTTATAACTAATCTAACTTTTTGCTAAGTTCTGCAGTCTTTAGCCTCAGTGGATGAATTATTTGTCAGTCCCCTTGGACTTTGCAAGCCATCTGTCATAATCTTCCATTGCCAGCACTGGCTTTTGCCTGTTATGGAAATTCCCACAATTGCAGAGCCCCCTCAGTACCTGAGGATGCTGCAGTACTGCCTCTCAGTCCGTCCTGAGCACCACTACTGCTGCAGCATTTTGAACCATCTCATGTGCAGGCCTCTTTGTGAAGGGTGCTCACGTGAAATGTGCAAGAGATAGGACAGGTATCACTTCTTAGTTCAAAATGTTGTCAGTGTCTCTGCCAAAGAACTGATATGAACACGAGTGTTTTTTTTTTTTTTTTTTTTTGCTTCACAGTAAATTGGAGCAATGACAAATGAAAGTGATCATTCTGTATAAAGTGCCTGTGCTCTGAGTATGTTTTTCATGTAATTCTTTTGCACAAGTATTAGTAAAAAGTAAGATGAAATAGCTCTGTGATTGTGCTGAAGGATTAGGTTTGGCTTAATGCTGGTAGTTGGTCATAAATCTGAACTTCTGAATATTTGAAACTTAATCTTTTAATAAATCTCAAAACTTTGATGAATTAAAATAGTACCTTTTACCCAATGCTAGTATTACTTGTTCTTGTTCAATATATTTTCTTTTTATTAAGCTTGCATAATTGCTTCTATTTATTGCTCCCATATGCTGGTATATTCTGATACTAAAATAGTGAATGATTATTTTTCATGTCAATAATTTCAACATTTTATCTAATACTTCATATTATTAGAGTAGTACTATTTATTTTGAGCATACATTAGGGTTAAATCTAAAAACCAGAAATGTGTAGGAATATAAATATTAGAACATTTGTACTTGTCTGAGTAGGTAAGGTGTGAGTGAGTTAAATATATCTTCTCTACCGTTTCATTTTAACTATTATGTTTATAAGATGGTTATGACTCCTTGAGGAGACTAGAGAAAAAATAATTTGGATTATTATAGGAAAAAATACTTTAAAAAAATTTCCTTTATGTACCTATAAAAACATTCTTGCACACTTCAGAATATTTAAAACTATCAGAATTGTTTTGGCCTGTAGTCAATACTACAAATAATTGAATTAATCCCTGTCCTCTTTTTGAAACTGAGTTCTAACTGTATTTCAACTATCTGTGCTTCACAGTATTTAAGATACCATTCAAATTTTAGCGTGTTTATTAGTTGGAAATCATACTTAATATAGAGGACTTATAACTGGATGATCTTGCAGAGTGAAAATTTTATTTCTGCTATTCGTGCCTTGGAAATTACATTATGAATCAGAGCATTTTGTTATGGTGGTTTTGCCAGCTTAAGTGTGAGATTTGTTGTTGCTGTGTCTGGAATCACATACAGAAACCACTTAAAGTGTTGATCAACTCTGTTCATAGAACCACACTGTCACAATAAATGTTGCTTATTTATTCCTGTTATCTCAAATTGCTCCAGGGAAGAGAGGCAGAAACCCTTTAATGTGAATGGGAAAAGAGAGATGCAGAGAAGAGGCATGATCTTGTGAGGATATATGACCGAGTGCATACTTCAGTAAAGTTTGTGTACTGACTTGATTATTCATAGTTTCCCATCAGACCTGTTCTGTTTTCACCTGTGGCTAGACATAGCCCAGTCTCAGCAAAACATTTTTACTAACTTCCCATTTATTTGAAGTGATGTAAACACTGAAGAGGTAAATCCTTCTTTGAATCCAGGCATCTGGAGGTAGCATCTTTATTTCAGAATCCTTCAAAAAGACTCAGTATATTACAGGCAGGTTGCTCTCTGGAATGATCTAATGAATTGCTGAAGACAAATCAGCTGTCTGGGCCGTTTGGTTGGCATATCAAACTCCTGCAGACTGTTACACATGTATTGGAAGAAAGAAATTTATTTTTGTGTCCTTATTATTGCTCATTTTGTTGCTTAACTAACACAGACATTTACCTAAACAGTTATGTTGAATGGATTTTAACTGTGTCCAGTTATCCAAGTGTAGCCTACACATTTCCACAGATAGTCCACTCTCTTGTAAGAAGGAGGGACAGTCTCCTAACAATTTTTAAATTAATGAATCTGCTAATTCAATCAAAAGAAGAGAGGTTCTCACATTTCAGCCATCCTCCATCCAGGTGACTCATTATGATTTCTTGTAAGTTGGACTGCTGGATGTCAGGGATTTTCCACTTGGAATTGTGGGTGTTGTACTGTCTTCTGAAGAACCAGAATTGTTTCCTCTCCAAGTCCACCTCAGTTTTTTCTTCTCTACTGTTTTAAAAGTCATGTTTATAATACGATACATAATTTTTCAGATACTTGAAGCTTTAATCCATAGTTGTCCTCTGTGTTTAAATAGAAGTTCTCATTTTCCTTTGATTTTTTTTTAGCTTATGAGTACTGTTTTGATTTCTGAGAGTTGTCTGTTGTTTGGCAGTTAAATATTAACAGCTTAATGTTAAATTTACATAATAGCAAAAATGACTAAAGGACTTCTATTTCAAGGAGGAGGAGGAGATCTGATTTTTTCTGTGAGTTAAGGGATGGAAAAAGAAAATGGTCTATCATGCTTATATTGGTTCCAGTGTAATTTTCTTTGCCATTCATGAGAGTATGCCTATTATTGTGCATGTTCTAGAATAGAGAACACAGTTTACCATTAAAATATAA
Source organism: Monarcha castaneiventris obscurior (assembly GCA_026261815.1). Taxonomy (NCBI): domain Eukaryota; kingdom Metazoa; phylum Chordata; class Aves; order Passeriformes; family Monarchidae; genus Monarcha; species Monarcha castaneiventris. Next base: position 8,123,732 of record JAMPIT010000472.1, read on the forward strand.
CCATGCTAAAAAGCCTGGAGGCATTATCCCAATCTCCTCTTTTGCTGCAAGAGGGTGGTGATTAAAAAAAAGGGGGAAAAAACCCTTTCAAAATTAAAATTTTATCTTATTAAGTTGTGAGTTTTTTACCCTAGCAAAGCAGTAAGCCTTTTCTTGAGTTTCAGCAACTTTCAAGACCTAAATTATCAAAAGACTGTTCAGATAATTTCCTGCTTTTTTGGCTTTCTGCAAAGAATGTATAAATTATTTCTCCATAGTCTTTAATTATGCTGAGCCTTAAGAGCTGTTAGAAAGCATGCTGGAAAGTCTTCCATAACATGCTTAATTCCACATATTCCCTATTTTGTGGCTGGGTTGAACAACAAGAAGACAAAACACAAAAATATTCTTTCTCTCTCCTGCATTTTCTTGTTCTGCCATCCTGAATTTTGGTATTCTTAAAATTTCATTGTTTTCTTCCTTTCTTTTTTTGTAAAAGCCTCTTTTACAAAAGAGGTGTCCTTCATTTGCTACGCTGTGTTTGGGACACATTCATGTAGTTGCTGGGTAGTGGTCGTGTGCCCACATACCTTAAAGTTTCCAGCTATTGTGGTTTGAAGAATATTTTCCTCCTTTGTACTCTCCTTAATTAGTAAGTGGTGTATTAATCTCCCGCCTCTATTTCCCATGATCTTGCAACAACAAGGGAAATTTGTGGATTTTTTTTGAAGCATTTTTTCCTCCTGTATGACTTTGGTTGAAATAAAAAAGGGGATTCTTTGAACTAGGACAGTCTGAAATGTAAGGAAGTCCAAGGGAAGTACCACAACTCTGGTGAATTGCTTTAATTTTTGTGTTCATTTTGGGTCCTGTCTAAAAAAGTGATTGTAGATACAGGAGTTGGATGGCGGAATATGTCTGGATGTTTGTTCCTTTAATTTGAAGAATTCATCTGTTATTCTACCGGCATACAAGGAGAATTGGAAAATAAATTATTTTTAATGTGGATTATTTGTTAGAGTACTATAGCTCATATTTGTATTAGAACTAAGATGTAAAAATTTAAAGGGAGAGACAGTTGGTTTACCCACAGAACCAGGACTGGAAAGACTGGAGAGGTTTGTGTCGGATTTGCCGTGGCAAAGCCTCAGCCCTGACTGACAGGGCCCGTTCTGCATATAGTGGAAGAACTGAGGATCAGTGTGAATTCAGTCACTGGCATCTCTGTAGGAACTATAGTTGACAGCTGTAGTGCCTTTGTTTTGAGATGTGAACATTATCTCAGTTTGTTTTTTCTTTGATAGTTTTTATTTCTGGCCTGTAAGACAGCTATCAGAAGACACCTGTCACTTACTGTCCCTAGTGACTGGTTTGGATAGGACTGAACAGCTATGATTCCTGTCTCCCAAACTACTCTGTATTCTTAGTGCCTTCTTGTCTTGTCAGGAAGAAAGGAGGCTTGCCATTAAAGAGTTATTACCATGAAGCTGGCTGCAGGAATGACTGTCACCAGACTGGTCTGTGATGCACTCCGGCAGAGTCATGTGTGCATTAATGAAATGGAAATGAGGGTTTTCCTTTCTGCTCTTTGTAATGAGTGTCTTTGGGGTGACCTAGGGATTTCATTAAAAGACAGAAGAAGAGACATCAATAGATTAAATGACACTTTGGTACTTCTATCTCACCACCCTTCATTCAGTGTGGAATGGTCTCCCTGCCTTTGACTATCCAGTTGTCTTCCAGCAATTACAGAAAAAAAAAAAAGGGTTGTCTATACTTGCCCTTCAATGCTTGCAGAAGTTTATAACACAACACAAAGGAGAGGATTTGCAAAACTGCATTTCTGAAGTCCAGTGGTATTCATGGGATTTGTGTTTGAAATAAACACAGTAAGGTTCAGGCAACTGTAAGTTGGGATGTTTGGTGGTCAACTGTGCAGTCATGTTGTGGTGCTTAGACAGAAGATTCCTTCAGCCTTCAGTGGTCTGCAGCTTGTGGAGTCAGAGGTGACGTCCTTCTGCTTAACACAGTATGTCTAACAATGTAAGCAGGGTTCCAGCTGTCTGCTGGGACTAATGTCAGGGTGTGGAGGGACAAGACCATTAGCATTTTGTGGACAGAGTCCAGTGTCTGTTCACAGAACTGATGTGCCAGTCACCCAAATCCTGTGTGCAGTGACAGTGAGATTCCATGTCCTCCTTTCCCTTCTGAAAATGCTGCATTTCTGCTTTGGAAGTGGCCATATGAGGGTGGTATCCTCCCTTTAATGTACTAATGGATTACTGCAGTGAAAGGTAGTCCATTGCTTTTGCTCATATCAGCTCAAGTATTTTTCTTGTTTGTTTTTTTTTTTTTTTTCTCCTCCAATTCATTCCTTCATAGATAAAACACATTGCCAACCCAATGTGGGATTCTTGGATGAGGTTTCCTAACAGTAAAGTCACTTTTAGTAGTTACCTGATCTCTGTCTAAATAGACATTTGAAAAGAGACAACTTATGTAACTGCTGATTCATGTGATTTCCACCATTTATTTACAAGCTTAAAGTACAGACATTTGTTTTCAAACGCTACAGGATACTGAGGATCTTGTTACTGTGCAATTACTTAAGTGATTTAATTATAATTTGCCATCTTCTTTATTACTGATGGAAGCCAGTTTCTTGGGCCAAACTTTGAGAGCCGCATGGTTACAGATCAGTAATATTTTTATTTTTTTGAGACTCTGCATATTGTTCAGCCCATTAATTCCTCTATTCCAGTGATTTTGCTAATTGTTTATTTACTGCTTCAGATTTCAACTGTCTTACTAACTTCATTATTATCAACTTCCTTAGTATGATAAAGTGCTTTCCTTCTTATCGTAGCTCACCACTGATGCAGCTTTTCTTTATATTCTCATTTTAATGACATTGAATAAAAGCAAACAAGCTTACCCTAGTAACGTAAGAAATCTGAGACCTTAGCAGATTTTCAGGGCCAATAAGGGCCAAAACATCACCCGAAGTTTTACACTTAAATAATATTCATAGTATGAAAGTTGGCAGTTGCTTTACATACAGATTTAAATGTGAATGGATGTAGCTCTTTGATGTGTATGATGACAACATACAGGTCATATTGCTGTTAGCATCATCTGGTATGCTGCTTATTTAAATTTATTTTTGGTACACAGATAAAGGACAAGGGATTGACTTGGTTTCACCTTTCTGTAGCTCTGAGTAGAGATGCCCTTTGCAGACCCTTGAATTCAGCGTGGTTGTTTCTGTGAGATCTGTCAGAGCCATTAAGTTGTGTGCTGGCCAGCAATGCTGGTCTGAATAGAATCTCTCTCACTATGCTGGAGAAAGATCTGTGTTTGAGTAGCTCTGTTTGATAATGCTAAGATATGTGGTAGCAAATAGTCCACTAAGGGTGTTAAAGAGAGCTGCCTGATCTTCAGCAAGGAAGAGGCTCCCCCATCCTGGTTCACAGTGTGAATGGTGAAGGATTAGAATCTTGAATTTAAACTCTATGGGTAGAAACATAGAGAAATGGAACTAAACAGCTTGGCTGTCTTCTGTGCCATGTGATGGCTACTCATCCTGGCAAGGATTGGAATAGATGGTTAATAGAGGTCCTGAAAATATTTTTCTTAAAAAGACCCAAACAATGAAACACCATCTTAAAGGTCTGTTGGCAGGTCAGTCAGCCATTGGACCAGAGCAATAGTAAAAATTATGTTCCTGCATTGTCCATTGCTGTGAATTAAACACTTCATTATAAATGCTTTTGATGAATGACTGGATTCTAGAAGTTAAAAAACTGAACCATGTAAGAATTTGGCAAAACCAGAACATCTAAATGCAATCATAGTCATTTTCTCTATCTGGAGATCAGAGAGATTTGCTAAATTTAACATGTATATAGGAGAATATGCCAAAAGATAGCAGCAGTGGTGAGGCAAAAATGAGTCATCCCAGCTCTTGAGAACCAGATGGAATTTTCTTTTTCTTTTAACTGGAGGTCAGTTTTATAGCTATAATAGTATCAGAGCTCATCAAAAATATCTGTGAAGACATTTTTACCTCAAAACAGTTTGTTAAAAGGATTTGTCTTTCTGTATGAAATGTTTCAATTTCCATTAAAATTTATAATTTTTATGCAAGACAGAAGATGATGTATAGATCTTTGAAAGGAAGGTATTTTTTAAAAAATGCAGATTGCAAATCAAGGAATGTTAGAACAGATTTTAATATCTGTTTCTCTTAATAACATCCAGGAAAAGTTACCCACAATTAATTCACTTCCATGGAGTTCTGTAAATTTGTTGTAGGGAACTCTAGGATTAGAAATAAGCAAACAAGCTCAGCAATGTAATTACTGAAAAGAACAGAAGGAGAACACTCTCCTTGCTCTACAAAGAAGAAATTTTTGGCTTTATGGTTTCTTTTCTGTACTCTGTCGAGAAGATCTTGTGATAATTAAACTTTTGAGGGCTTCTGGCTGTGGCATTCAGCAGTAGTTAAGAAGCTGTCTTATTTTCAGAATAAGCAGTGAGTCCTGATTATGGTGTATAATTAAAAAAATACAGTTGTTTTTAGATCAGGCATTTTGCAGAGTAGCTGAATCATTGATGGTTTATCCATACAGAACATCCCCCCCCCCCCCCAAAAAAAAAAAACCACCCCAAAAAACAATGAAAACCCTTACAAAAACCCTTCCCCTCCAAACCTATTTTAAGAAAGGGAAAGTAACAAATACTGGTTAAATTCAAAATAAATCTAATCTTTGTTTTTGTCACCTTACTTGTTTTCTATTCCAGGAATACCTAGCCAAAGTGGTTACTTTATTTTTTTGGCTGAGAAACCTTTTATAGTCATAAATTTTAGCAAGATTTCAGTATCACACTGTATTCATGACACTGGGAAAAAATGAATGTAGTTTCATTAGCCAGTCTCCCAGCTGATTTTGTCTGAGACTTGGTGTGGAAGCCACCAGGCTCTTCCCAAGCTCTGTTGTTGCTGGCACTTTGCAGTGCAGCATGTTTTCCTCCCTCCTTGTGTCCTTGCATGTGCTCGCTGCCTTTAAGAGATGAGAGAAGCAGTTTGAGGTGAAAGGGGGATTTGGAGCAAGGCTTGTCTCTGAAGCTGAGAGCTTCAGGCATTGCACTGGTGTAGCTTCCTTCTGCATCCTTTAGAAATGCCAGAGGGCTTGCCTAGTCTTAATTTCTAGTAGCAAGTACTCTTTTATTGGCCCAGCATCTCTAATGACTGTTTGGGAATCATCTGCCACTTCTGGATACATGCTGCTAATCGGTGTGCATGAAGGTGGTGACTATGTCTGCATGGAAAGATCTGCCAAATACCCCAGCAAATGAGAGGTCTAGGTTTGTGGAGGTTTTTTTCTCCATCTTTGGATGTGTTTTTTTCATATTTGGTTAGAGGTTTAATAGGAATTTCACATAAGCACAAACCACTCTCTTTTGTGTAAATATTTATTTTCACATTCAAATATCTGTTTAAAACTTCTGTGATTCTTAAGGATCTGAATCCCCCCAAAAGGCATCTAACTTGTGTTTAATTGTTCTTGGAGAAGTAGTTTGTTTTCTGGCTTTGCCAGGGAGATTGCTTAAACACACTTAGAACATTATATAAACTTTCTAAACTGTAAAAGCTTCTTAGGCAGCCACCAGAAATAACAGTAAATAAAACACTTGGGCTTTATGTGCACATAAAGTCTTACTTTTACATAGGAATTAGGCATTTATATTTGCTTTTTAATACAAAATGTTTCCAATAAATGTTAAGACTTTCAGTAACACATAAAACTGCTACATGGGTTTTTTGAGTGCTATGGATTTTCCCTAAAAATTACATGAAGGTAGTAAAGTGTGAAATTACATGAAGTTTGCTTGAATGTAAAAGTGATTTTCTTGTCATTTGCTGTTCAGCCCTTCTTAGACCCCACTCCCCAATAATTTTCTTTTTAACCAGGTACTACATTTCTTGATCATCTCTAACAAATAACAGAAATTAGGATATACATACAAACTGGCATGAGGAAAAGCAAGAAGGTAATGAAAAAGGTGACAATAGGCTCAAAGCAAAAGTTTAAGGAAACTGTTCTTATATTTTCATTTTAGCCAGTTAGGATTTGAAGGAGAATGTATTTGTTGAGGCAAGAGAAGTGAGTGGTTTGGTAATTGAGATGCAAAGGAGCACAAGCTTGGAGAAACTGGTGCAGAAAAAATGCAGTGGCAGAGAGATGTTCCTGAGAAAAGCTGGGACAGAGTATTAGTTGGGATGTCTGAGGAGCAAGTGAGACACAAGAGCCTGACACAAAGAGAGTCGTGGCTCTGCCTGCTGTGACTGTGCTGGAGAAATCAAGATTTTGGCATCTTCTTGTGTGGGTTATATGCAAAAGCATATACCTTGTTTTGGAGAAAGGAACACATCTGATGCAGTGAGATCAATCCAGGTGTTACCTGTTTGGAAATGGTAATTGAATTGGTTGTTATGGAGAGTTTCTTGACAGTTAGAAAAGAGTATCATTCAGATAAACAGAGGACAAAACAAAGGCTTGTATGTTTAGAGTCATTAAGCTTTGTGGCAAGTCCTGTAGAGTATCAGTCTGTTTTAGGCAAGGATGTTCAGCACTAGTTTGTTGTGTTATTTCTTAGGATTTGCTTTATATGAACTTTTATATGCTTTGCTTTTTATTCTTATTGCCTTTGTACTTCTGAGTAGGTTTGTAAGATCTGTTTTGTTTTTGATCAATATGCTACAATTAAATCTTTAATTCAGTGCAGTTACTTAACTCTGTTTCTGGGAAATGTTGCTGGTCAGGTATTCTTCTCTGTCTTAAAAACTCTACAGAGTGTTGTTTCATGACTAGAGAATAAAAGGGGGAGGAACATGAGAGAGGCAGTTGAAAAAAGTTGGTTTTGGTTTTTGGAGATAAGACCAAGAGGATTGAATCATATCTTTTGGAGAAGAGAACTATGAAGCCTGAAAATATTTTGTTTTGTTTTTGTTAACAAAGTATTTTGCTTACGGTGAAACCACATAGGTATACATTTCAGGATTTTTGAAAGCATTCTATATTTGTGTAAATGTTATTAGAAGTTGCATTATGATAACAAAATTAGATAGCACATTGAATTGCAAAAATTAAAGGGAATTGCAAAAATTAAAAGGAATTGCAAAAATTAAAGGGAATTGAATGTTGAAGGACAAACCTTCCCATCAACTCCAGCTTAACTAGAACACGTCGAAACTCAACCAAGTCGAATCAAAACTCCATCTCCTTTTTATTAATTTAAAAATCTATGTGATATCTGCATGGTTTTAGTTTGTTTCAACAGAAACATCTTTTAGCCATAAATAACAAACAATTCTACCTTAACAATCAATCAATTTCTGCTGCAGGTTTGATACCTCCAATGTAAGTTGTCATTTCCTTCAGATGTTCTTAGACTTTGTTTTGCCAAATATAATAGAACACTGAAAAACAAACTAACATAGTGTGGCTGGGTACAGGCCAGGAGTCCTCAGAAACTCTTCAGATTTAACTTTTATGGTTGAATTTTTGCCCCCTCCCCCTTTCTTTCTTTCTTTCTTCTTTTATTTTATTTTATTTTTTTTTCTTTCCCCCCCCCCCCCCTTAAGCTGCTGAGTGGAACTGAACAGATGTGTAGACCTGTCTGGGTAAATGGAACAGATGCAGTCACCAGAAGATATTTTTCAAGCTGCTAAAATAAACATATTACTGTATCTACTATCTCCCTCTCTTTTTTTTTTTTAATAGAATATGTCTTATAAAGGCACACCTTGATTACTTTCAGTTTGGTATTGCGTATTTTAGTAATGATTTAAGTCTGGTTTTGTTAGGCTCTGCCCACCATTAGGAATATGGTATAGTGCAATGTGTTTCTGCCAAAAGCAGCACCTTCCAGAAAGCTTCTCAGCATGCCATAGAATAATCAGTCTTACAATGATATATTATTAATGTAAGTGTTTCTTGAGAAAGCCAAAAATGAGTGGAGCATCTGTGCAATTTTTTAGTTTTGCAGTTTGTGATTTTACCTCAGTATTCTTACCACTACATCTACATAAGCTTTAATTTCCTAGTAGAGTGTGTGTTACAGATTTCAGGCTTTCAGGTCTTAAAAAGTCATCTTAAAAACATCATTACAAGTTTGTCTTTAAGTAAAGACCAAGTCTTTGAGATCAATGATTCTCTGGGCATTTCAGAAAAAAATACCTCTATTAGAGCAATTCAAATGCAAAACCTGAAGGTTTGAGTCATCCACTGCAATAAACAATGTAATGGTGATGTCAGATTTTTGTTTCATATTTCACGAATTTGTGTTATCCATAGCAGAGATGTATCTTGTCAGTTAACTTGCAGTTCCTTGGGCAGCCATGGAAGCATTTTCCTTCTGGAGCACTAAGGCCATTGGTTGTTCAGTAGGGTTGTCTATGCTGTGCTAGTGATCTACTGCTTTAAATTGATTTAACTCCTGCATGCTGTAGTGTTTTCAAGTGGTAAGGCACGAAAAGACCTGTATAATTTAATTCTACAGGCTTCACTTTCCTTTAATTTTCACCATCTTTCTAGTTTAATTGTAAATATGGGCTTTAGGATGAATCTAAAATGAGGCCACTATTGAAGTAGAGAATAAGCTGCATTTGTGTAAGCAAAGTTTGTGGTTCAAATTATCTGCCCTTACCTATATATCTTTCTTTACAAAGAGTTTTTTTTTCATTTTGTTTTACATTTGCAGTATTGTGATCGATGGCCTGTTCAACAGGGGTCAAGAAAATCTCTGCCTAGCCATTAATATTCTTAAAATTTATGGCAGCATGTGGGGAAAAGACAAAATTTTTATGTCTTATCACTACTTAAGATGAATTATTGGGAGCTGGAAGACAAGTCAAACCAGAAACCTTGAATTTTAACTTTTAACTACCAGTAATACTGATTTGTTAATGATATGTGTGTATGTGTGAATGTGTGTTTGTACGTATGCATACATAAATCTTGTTCCATGGTCCGTATGCTGCAATCCTAACAGCATGCTCTGTCATGCCTCAGGCTTGCCAGCTTCTTTTATTAAATATAATTTTCTACTGTGGTAGTTACTGTAAGAACTTGTGATTGCTGACCTGTACTTTAGTTCTATTATCTTATGCCTGCCCATAAAAATTGGACATGGAGACAACTGGTAATTCTGACCTAACATGAGAAGTATAGCATGATTTCTGCCAGCTATTCAGTTCAGGTTTTTTTTCTTGACATGGGTTTCTTTCCTAATGGCACTGGCTTGGGTATGGATGCCTAAAGCCTGACTGCAGCAATTCCACTCCTCTTCCTGGGGCAGACAGCCGTGTGGAAGCTGGACTGCCAAAGCTTCAAAAAATTTATGCTTTCTTCACAGAATTTTCATGAGCATTTCCTGCTTCATCTAAATGTTTTGGAGCAGTTGACAGAGCACTGGAGAGTTGGCTGGCTCACAGTTCATGCTAGCTGAGGTCTGTAAATCCTGTGTTGCCTCAGGATTTATTCGTGTTGCCATAATGTTGACTGTGGCTACCCGTTTGCTGTTTGGGGGCTGAAGGCTGCATTGCACATGCTTTTAAGTTAGTACCAAAACTAGGGGGGCAACTGACCTTGTGACTGGGGGCTTGGGGTTTGTGAGTAGAGCTGGAATAAATGAATGAATGTTTCTTTTGAATATCCAGATTTGCATGTGATTCAGGTTGAAATTAATACGCTAGACTTGTGATTCAGGTTGAAATTAATACGCTAGACTATTCTTTGCTTGGTCTGTAGGTGATTTTGTTAAGGCACTGGCAGTGAAAGAATGCGAAGCCTCAGTTCACACTGTGCCATTTGTTGTTATTTAAGATACAGCTGTAATTTCAATAGCTGTGAAAAGCTTGTCTAAATTTCTTGACATTTGATGCCTTCAGCTCTTGTGAGTTACTTTTCGTATTGCCACTTCACTGAAAACACAAGTGTTCTGAAGAAGGTGAAAGTTGGCCTGTGTCAGAAACAGTGTGGCCAGCAGGACCAGGGAAGTCATTCTTCCCCTGTGCTTGGCACTGGTGAGGCCGCAGCTTGAGTACTGTGTCCAGTTCTGGGCCCCTCAGCTCAGGAAGGACGTTGAGATGCTTGAATGTGTCCAAAGGAAGGCCAGCAAGGCTGGTGAAGGGCTTGGAGCACAAGCCCTATGAGGAATGACTGAGGGAGGTGGGGTTGTTTGGCCTGGAGAAAAGAAGACTCAAAGGTGACCTTATCACTCTCTACAACTTCCTGAAAGGTGGTTGTAGTGAGGTGGGGGTTGGTTTCTTCTCCCAGGCAACAACTGACAGAACAAGAGGACACAGTCTCAGGTTGCACCAAGGGAAATTTAGGTTGGATGTCAGGAAGAGGTTTTTTACTGAAAGAGTGATAAAGTACTGGAATCTTCTGCCTGGGCAGGTAGTAGAGTCACCATCCCTGGATGTGTTTAAAAAAAGATTGGATGTAGCACTCTGTGCCATGGTTTAATTGAGGTGGTGTTAGGGCATGGGTTGGACTCGATGATCATGAAGGTCTCCTCCAACCCAGTGATTCTGTGTTTCTGTTTCTCCGTTGCCTCTTATTGGACAGGCTGCTATAAGCATGCTAAGGCTGGGATTCACCTCACTTAAACTGGGACGCCTAAATGTTGGTCACCCCAGCCTAAGATGATCATTGAAGAGTTCAAGGAGAGGAGTAGATACCTGCAGAGGGCAGTTTATCAGGGTTTTTTTAAGTCCCAGTTTCACAAGGTGTCTCGCTTTCTGGAAAACGAATCTCCTGCCATCCTCTGTAAAGGAAGCCGATGCCGAGTAGCTGTAAGTGACCAATATAGCTAAACAGACAGCTGAATGAATTTTAGGTGCTTTAAGGGTGGTACATCCTAGTCTTAAGGGTTTGCAGGGGCTCAGTGAGTCAGATGGACTCAGTAGAGCCAAAAGAAACACATAAGGGCTTATGGTTCTTAGTCTCTTTGGTACGCAGATGATTGTCAGCCTAGCTTAGCTGCCATACTTAAAAGTTGCTTAAGTAAACACTAAAATTAGTGAATTTAGAGGACAAACACTGAAATATAATTGTGCCCCAAAATGAACTCCTGTGCATGTATTGTATTTGAGACAATGTGAAAACGTCCATGAGATTGTGCATTATGCCTTTGTTTTAATAGTAAATGTTACCAGCAGTTGAAATGCATGAAGGAATAAAAATGGTAATGAAAAGTGATATTCTTTGTGATAAGTAGACAAGTTATTACGTTGTGTTCTGTGATTTAGACATATCTTACATTAAGAATTAAATTTTAAAAATATTACAACACAGTTCTTCAGTCATGTAACATATGAAGAGAAAAAGCAAAAAAATGCCCAACATTAAAAGATCCAGCCTTGATTTCTCTTTGGCTCAGATGAAAGCATTATACTAAATCCATTCCCTTGAAACGTTCTTTTCTCTTTCTCAGACTTCTCTGATTTACAGCTAATAGTGCAATTTTTAGCAAGGGTGGCACTTGATAAAGAGCAGCCTGTGAAAAACAGGCTATACATAGAGCCTCATACTGGAAATAAAAATGTTTATTTTTCTATCATCTTTAGTAGCTATTCTGACATATTTCTGGGAGGCTTTCTAGTATATCAGATTCAGCTCCTGTGATAACATGATACTTTTTACTGTCCCATTACTCTCAAAGTACAGTGGAAGCAATGACAGACTTTCTTATTCTAAATAAGTATGGGGAAAATGGAGCTCAGCATATGATCATGAAATCAGTATTCGAGAATTTTTCCTTTCAGCTGTGATTAACCTTCTTTTAACATTTGTTTGGGAAAATGTAGGGATTTTTAAAAAATATGATACAGAAACATTATTTCCACAGTATAAACAGACATGGCAAGAATTTTTTGATGTTTGGTTTTTTGCCATTTCTCCTAGCTGGGAGCAGAGTGAAGCATACGTCATGTCAAATAAATATTTATATATGAAAGAACAAAATATTAATATATAAATACAATTTTGTGATTTATAGTGTTTAAGTTTGTCCTTGTGCATAATTTTGTGTGTTGAAGCATTTGAAAGTTAGAGTTGAAGTAGCTGAAACATACTCCTGCTGTTTGAATATTCTTGGTGAAAATTTTCCGTTTCACTGGCTCATGTACAATAGCTGGTGAGTTTGTTCAGGGGAATAAACAGGAAATAAAAATTGAGTTGTCTCTGAATGTTACATTGCAACATGTACACAAGCCTGAAAGGTATTTTTGCACCTGCTTAATAACATATTTTTGGGACTCACAGTTCACTGCAGCCTTCTGTCACTGCACCTGATTAAAATCTGTGAAGAGTAACCTGCTGGCTCGAGAACCTGGTGATAGAAAGCCATTTCCCTGTGTGTTTGACGATTCCTTAATGTTTCTAAGTTAGCAATATACAGTGTGCTGGTTGAATCTTGCAGCTTTTCCATGAGCTGTTCACCTCCACAGGAAGACTGTGGAGGACTTCAGACAAGTGATTAAAAAACTGAGTGCCCTGAAAACTGGTGTAAAGGGAAATTCTTTTAGGAACCCATAATTTTTTACTATTTCAAAAGGCAGGATTAGCACAGAATGCATGGGCATCTGCTTAGTATTCTGTTAATACCTGCACAGAGACTTTAATAACCAAGTCTTCTTCTTCAGGGTGCTTTGATTTCTTATGCAGAAATTGTCAATCCTATGCTGCTATGGCACTGAATCTTTCAGTCTTTTTATGCTAGAATTGTTTTTCTTTCTCTAACAAAAAATGGAAATGGAATGGCAATGCAGTTGTTACAAAATATAGAGTGTATTCTTATCTGGAGGAGGCATTCTAGATATATTCTATTATATTCCCAAGTACTGATTGAGTAGTTAGAGCAAGTTATAGCACTTGGTAAAGTACAGAGCAATATCCTGCGCTCAGTAAAACATGTGGCTATGTGGCTGCTAGATGATCTGGATGTAAATTTTGCCAGAGAAATCTGAGCTTTGGCAGACCCTGCCTGCCAACTTAGGTGTAAAATACAAAATATGTTCTGCTTGAGGCGGAAATGCTACAGTCAGAATAAGAACTGTTCAGGTGTTTCGATTTTCAATGTATTGATGCTGGAGGTTTGTCATTTCAGGATGCCACAGATCTGCCCACCCCTCTTCTCCCTCCCCCCGCACCCCATCCCCATCCCCTATTTCACAGCATTTCAGGACTTGCCTTTTAATGTCAGTAGCAGCAAGCCCAGAGGCCACCTAGAGCACCTGGCTCCTGTCAAAATATTTTTGGATTATTTTAACACCTTGCCTGCTGCATCTTGTTGCTACCATGTAGCATCTTTCCTACTACTAATAGGAAAGACTTCTGTCACTTTATGGCCCTTATACACGTGGGGTTTTTTTACAGTATACAGAGCAAATGGGACATAAGTAATTTAGGGACCACTTCTGGAGACACCTCTTGCCAGATAAGCTCTGTGATCATGGTATGTCATGATGTCCCAAATAAAATGAGGTTTTTTTACTTAATTATATTTTTCCTAGGACATATCAGGGCAATTTTATGGATTATATTACAGTGGTTTGCAACATAATTTTAAAAACAAAATAATATTTTTTCAAGTTTTCTCATAAAAGGGGCGTAAAAGTAGAGCTGGTGAGTTAAATAAAATGCCCAATCACTATTGTCTAGAACATCTTTCTTGAAGAAGAATTCACTTAAAAACAGGGCTGATGATGATGTGGCTTGTCATACAACTTGATTAAAGTTGTAGAATAAATACAGCTGAACTACCATGATTCTAAATTGGGGTAAAGTTAAGAATTGTCAGTATGATCTGTGGTTCCTGGCTTGAGGAATGTTTTCCTCATAACACTTTTCTTGTAAAGCGGAGTACCATTACTAGGACTGGAAATGCCTGACAATAAAAAAATTACCCTCTCAACCTTGCCTAGCAGGCTTCACATCCTTGGCTATCCCAGTGCTGCTGCTTTGACTGGTAGCTGATATTATGTGTAGAAAATCCTCCCTCCAAAATAGAAATTATTTTATATTTGTCACACAATATGCATATAAACTACAATGTGCTAGGTATAGTGATTTATACCTAAATGTGATCAAGATCAGGTGGCCTCTGTTCGGCATTTTGTCCTTCTTGTAGTGACATCCTTGGGTATGTAGAAAGGGCTACAAAAAGTCTCCTCCTTTATTCCTACTGCTCAGTGTGGCCAAATGTGGGCATCATGAGAACTGAGGTAGAGGAGATGCCAGAGAGGCTTTTAAAATTGAAGAGTTTTAAAGTGGTAAGGTTAGAAAATCAGGTAATAACAGAGAGTACACCTGAGAAGAATTTTTCAAGAGATACCTGGAAATCCAGAGGCAAATGCCATGGATTTTTTTCAGTGATAGATGGATAAGAAATTAAAAATTTAATCCATAAAAAGTGTTCCTTATTCAGGGCAGTATGGTGGTCTGTACCTGGTGTTCTCCTGCCCTATGAAGCTCTGACTTGAATCACTGGGAGTAGTCAAAATCCCTAATAACTGCTTTTTCGACATATCAGTCCCCATTTATCCTGCTGTCTCTTTTTACCTTCTTTACTTGTTGAAGAGAAGAGCAGTAGGACTCCAATATTATGATTTTCCAAAATATGACTACTGTTCAAACCTGATGGTAATTGTGCTAAACAGAGGAAAAATATCTCAGCTGCAGGCCACAGGCAGCCTTGGAACCAAGCACCTGACCTATTCTTTGTTGCCTGTTCCCAGGGCCCTGCAGGTAAAGCCACCAAGCAGACTTCAAACTGCTTTATTGTATTGTATGTATTTTTCTAGCACTGTACTTATGGAGGCTCTTCCTTTTGAGTCTTTTTTTTTAAAGGCTAAGCAAATATAGCCAATAAGGTGGGGGAAAAGGTCTTAGGTGCAGGGGACTAACTTGACAAATGAGAATTTTTTTGGGAGATCTGGGAGTGAGATTCATCTTCCACTTCTGTCAATTTAGTGTTCTTTCTGTCAGCTGCACTGTCCCTACAAAAGGCATTTATTTCCTGGTATCTAGGCATTATAGTTGCTTAGATACAAAGTTTATAGTGTAGTGTTTTAAGACTGCTGCAGTCTTTATTTTGTACATTGATGTTTTGAGAAATAGGTACATTGGGGCAGGTTAAGAAGAGATAAATGTTGAACAGCAGCTCTTTTTGGACACAGTGGGTATTGGTCTGTTTTTTGAAGGTACAATCAATATCTCTAATGAGAAAATTAAAATCTCTTTTGCACTTGATTATATAGTGAAGATGTCTAGGAACTGGGTTTTCAGTGTAATGATTGCTTGGGGTTTCATAATATGGTTTGATGTGCGATGCCCCTTTTGTGGCATTTTAAGCTGGGTAGAGATTGAATATTGACTCTTTTGGACATGTTCGTGGGAAGGTACCACATCCTATCTTAATGATTTTATTAGTGGTCTGCAGGAAAGAATAGGTCATAAATCAAAGGTGCTCAGAGAAGAAGTTGTGAACAGTGGTCTGAGAGAATTTTTTAAAATGGAATTAGTCTAAGAAGAATTCAGAAGAGTGGTAGACTTCTGATGGAGACAAGAAGGTATCTTATGGGAAATGTGTGAAGTGAAAGGGTTAATCTCATAAATTACAGCAGTTTAAGAATGAAAGCAGGGATAAATATTGACAGAGGATTACACAGCTGAAACCAATGAAGATGGGAATGAATCTTTCCCCTTGCTCCAAAAATAAACACAGTGACAGGTGAGTCCTTGGGAACTGGAGAGGAAAGGTTGCATGATTGATTGGGCAGCTGCAAAATATCAGTTTTTCAGAGTGCTGAATTGGAATAATTCAAGAAATACTGCTGATAAAAGATGAAGGGAAAAGAAAGTGAGCTGGGATGGAATGCGCAGACTCAAGCAGATGGTCATATTACAGGCTTAGCTGCCTGAGACTGCTCACAAGATCTAAGTCTGAGGGCTGATGAATCTTTTCTCATGTACTCTTGCGTGAAAGGGACGGTGTAGAGGGAGGTTTTCCAAGAGTCTGAGTTGGAGCGAGAGGACTTTGTTCATGAGAGAGGTGTATGCTTGGAGCCTTCTTGCTCTGAAACACATTAATGGGAATATACAGAAAAAAGTGTGTTTATTCAGTTTGAATCTCAGTATTTTGTGACCTAGAACAAATTACTTGCTTTAACAAGTGCCTCTGTTTTCCAGCTGAGATTAATGAAGTATTTCTCAGAAAAGTGTTGTAAAACTAAAATGCTTCAGTGATTATTTTCAGATCTAGCATTTTCAGATACGGGTGAGACTCGGGACTTATTAGCTGTGAGTGCTGTGGGGTTATTAAGTCCTTGATATTTGTCTAGTCAGTTTGCTACCTTCCTACCTGACTCAGATAATAGATATAATCTTGTGTTTGCCTGCAGAATCTTGGGGACACCTTTTCTAGCCTGCTCTCACCTCTGTCTTTACTGCTACTGTTATTCACACCAGCAGAATCAAATATAGCATAGAGATCTCCCATGCTGTAATCACACCTTTGAGTGCAGAAGAGGCATAGCCTGGAACTAGTGAGTGATAGTGATTCTTATCAAGTTCCTAAAATAGGTGGAATTACATCAGAGATAAATTTGAAATACGGAGGCTGTTAAGAAGCTAAAATCAGCTCACCAGATGTTTGTGTTTAATTTAGTATCTACACTTTGTTGCAGATGTTTTCCACCACTCCTCTGTCAACTGTGTCAGATGCAGATCTAGCCATTGCTAACTATGGTAACAGAAAATTTATTATTAGACACTGACAGCTGAACTTGACGTTTTTTTTAAGATTGTAAGACTACAGGAGTTAATTGGTGAGAAAAAATAAAATGAACCATCTAATTTGGAAATATGCTCATTTGCAGACATTTTTAGTAGAAGTCAATCAAGAGCATGCTAGTGCATGCACATGAATGCTGAAACCAAATTTGACACTGTTTCATGATGACTCTGTGGAATAAAGAGCTGGAAGAGGAAGCATTTAGATTATATGTAGATAGTACATCTGCTTGCAGTGTCATGTGCATGTTGCTATCACTAGTGAGTAGTTTGCTCGAGGAGGTGGTTAGCTTGTGCAGCTGAAGGTTACAGTCACCTACGATACTACAGCAGTGCCCAGCCAGACCCAAGCCAGTGATAGGTTTGTTTCTCCATGGAGCACTTCTCAGAGCACAGAAGGTGCACTTGTTGCGTGTGTGTGCTGGAGCTGTGCATTCTGTTTGTTCATTGCCTTCTGACCACACTCTTAATTTCCCTTGGGTGACTGTGGAATGCATAGACCAAGATGGGCACTGTGCTGGAGACACTCCGCAGTGTTGAAGTACAGCTCCTAGATAAACTCTGCTTTGCCATTTAGCATCACCCTCTCCAAGTGGTGTGTAACAAGTTTTTTCCCTTGTATTTAGTGACTGCTTTCTGACAGGCTCTTTGTATCATTGTTCTTTAGTGAAGACTTTTTCTGACAAGTGCAGAATCTGTGTGACTCAAGATGGGTTATTTTCTTCAGGTTTTGTTATCTTTTTTTTTTTTTACTGCTTCATATCTTTAATTCTGCAGATTGCCATGACATTGCTGTAATGTTGTAAATTATTTTGATGACTAAGTTAGAGCTTTTTCGGGGAAGGAGGAGGAGGTAACATGGTTATTGTACTAGCAACTGGCTTCATAGTACTGTATGGAGAGCTACCAGCTAATCTGGTCCTTTGGAATTCCATCTGTTACGCATGGGGTTTTCTTTCTCAAAGGAGAATTCCATTGGAATAAGGTTGAATTCTTAGGAAATTACTCCTCCTACAGGATAAAACTAAAACATGTACGATTAAATGTGTTCAGGCCATTTAGAATTGCATGACCGGAAAAGTCATCTCTCTCCTTCTCATCCTAAGACAAGTTCAGCTATGCATAAATCATCCTGAAAGAAGTTTTCTTGAGCAGTTTTTCAGTGTTATAATGATGAAGCTTCTAAACTGGTCTGTAAAAATGCTTTATTTTCAGAAAACTTTTCCCCAACTGTCTAATACTTATTTCCTTAATACAATCAGGAACAGTATTACCTGTCCTCTATTCCATGTTTTAGTGACAAAAATGGCAATGTTGCCAAGTTTTCCCACAATCTAAGCAGACTGCATCGCAGCAGTTTTGCTGGATCTTTCCAGTTTTTCTCTAGATATCATGAGTCTTTTTGCTCTCTGTCCTTCCCTGTTCAGAAGGAAGGGTCAAAATGGCTGAGATGCACTACTGCAATGGTGACCTGCTACCAAGGAGATAGTGTAGTTGTGGTTCAAGCTCAGGCAGAGTAAGCAGAAGTTTGTGGCCTTTTCTTACCTCTGTCACAATCTTCCTTCACATTCAGATGTCAGAAGCTCTAGAGTAATTGTCCTAATAAAGTGGTATTTCAAAAGAGAGTTTGGTAGCTGGTTGAAGGCACTGGCTGATTACTTGAGAATAGCATTAACAGTTAGGTAATGCTGCTCTCTGAGTGTTCTATTGCTGTCTTCTATACAACTGTTGAAAAGCTGTTTAATCTCTGTAGATGAAAGCTCTTCCATGTTATGTATGTAGTATTTCATAAATCTTATGCATCAAGGCTTCTGTTTTTTGTCAGCAGGGATTTGGAGAAGGAAAAACACCATCTTAATTTGTTACTTGACTTCTCTGTTGTTGCTTTTTACCTTCTAAAGCACAGAAAGAAAAAGGCTCTAGGGCAACTAGTAGTAGTGGAGCTTCTATCAACTTAAAGTGCATTGTGTATGTTACTCAGATGCCTATAATCAAAAAAAGTCACATTTGATTTTTGATTTTTCTTTTTGGTTTTTTTTTGCTGGTCAGATGTCTAGGGTCATCTTAGGGGATGGATTTGTAGACTCTATTATTCTGTTAGTATATGATTGCCTGTAGTTATGTGAGTCTTGTGCTTGATGACCCACAGGTCTTACAAACCTTTATTCTACTCTACAAATCTAGTATTTATCTCAACAAGGCAAAGAGAAGTTGAAGTGAACTTTTTAGGTCAAGGAGTATTCTACAGTTTCCCTAGGCAGAAAGTAGTTTGTACTGGCTAAATTTCTATTTGTAATCTACAAAGTAGATTAAAGTATGTGTAGCACCTATTCCCATTGCACGGTTCAGTTGCACAGTTGAACAGAAAATGGGATGCAGTGAAGCAGAACTCTGCCTTTGTAGGCATCTGAGTGACCTATTAAAAATTGAGATATTAATTTAAAGTCTGTGCTGAGATCCTGATTTATAGTATATGGAAGCTGAGGAATCATTCCACTAACTGCAGTATTTGTCATATAAAAGAGCAGTAGAGTTTTGAATGTACAATCATAACTTACCAAGTTTAACCTCTGAATGTTGAGTTTTGTAAATGTGACACTCTCTGTTCTCTACACAGTTTCAGAATTGGTATGTTGTCAGGGCACAGTAGAAACACAGAGTCAGCATTATATCTTTAAGGGAGGTAATTATGTATAATCAGATTGCAAAGAGTACAGCAAATTATTTAAATTAGTAATAACTCGTGTGTTATATGCTGTATTCTCTGCAAGGAAGTAAAATATAAAAGGTAAAATTTAAAATCAAGGAAAATACTTGAAAAAAGTTGTCTGTTTTTGTCATGAAATGGAAGGGAAATACAAATGTTATAGTTGTGAAGTGATGAGTTTAAACACTTTGGGCTGAAGCACATACAGTGTTTCTGAATAAATTTATTACTTGTGGTATATCACTATTTTATTTATCTTCACCTTTTCCTGCAGAGGATTGTAGCAAGAGTAGACGCTCCAATACTGTGCTTTTTTTGCATGGTTAAAATAAAACACTTGTAGATAGTAATGGGATAGTTTGTGAAATAGGAAAATTACATACTGTACGAAAATGTATTTTGCATTCTCAGAGAATGGAGAAAAAAAAAGAAATTATTCAATCCTTCCTATTTTTGACTCCTCATTAAGCCATTATCAGATATGAATTAACTCAGAAGTTGTAGAAGTATGTGTAATGATTAAAAGTTTAGAGTACTACAATGTACAGAATAAAAAGAAAATAAAACATGATGAATATTTAAAAAAACCCAACCAAACAAACCACCAAGTATCAAGTTTCCAGGAAAATGCCACAGCGAATGCTCCACCCTCTAAATCCCAGATAAGTCCATGTTGAAGAGGTACTAACAGCTATTGCACTGTTGATGTGCCCACCTTTGGGAATTGCCAGAGCTGTAGTTTAACATAATTAACATTGAGAAGGTTAAGGATTAGTCAGAACTGACTTTACGTGGGACACAACGATTTTCAGGGTTTAATAGGACACAGTAACGCGGTCTATCACAAGGAAATATATGTGAGCATCTATGTGTGAACAATATGACAAGAACATATCTACATATACATGCATACATATGCACATGTACCTTTGTGGTTTTGTCCAGTCGTAACTTGAAATTGGTGTTTTTGGAAAAATACACATAGTCAAAACATTCATGTTGGAATATAACATGCCCAGATCTTGACATGAGAAATTAACCTTTCTTCTTGACTGGATGGTATATATTTCATGTAGTCTTAGGAGATTTGAGTGTATTTCATAGAGAAGCCAAATAATTGCTGCAAATAAAAGTGCGTGCTATGAAGGAGCTTGAGAACTTGCTGTTTTAATATACCTTGAGAGCAAACCCATGCTCTTCCACCATTAATCTGGGCTTCCAGAATGCAGTTCTAAGGATGCAGTTTGCCAATTTATGGCTATTACTGGCAATATTTTGGTTTTAGGAGTAATTTTTAGCTGTAGAAAATGCTACAGTGCTGTTAAAGGTGAGCCCTGGTTTTTTAGTCACTGGATCCTCTGCTAAATCATTCAGTTATTTATTTAGTTTCTGTGGTTATAAAGATTTAAGGAGAAGAATTATGTAGCCCTTAATGAATAGATGTTATTAAAAATTTGCTGTGTTCTGCTTTTTATTTAATAATGTCCTTGCTTTTCAAAATTGGATGTTTAAAAACTAAGTAGGGCTTTGTGACGTAGATAAATTCAAGGAGATGTTTTCAGAATGCTTCTTGAAAAATCAGAATTTATACAGTAGTGTGCTTATCAAAAGCTTGTGCTGTTTGAGTCAGCGCAGATATCTGACATGACAGAAAGCAGAGTATCTTCATGCTGGGAGATACGGTGTCTTTAAAACTGTGACCTGGTGTACTGGCTGAAACACAAGGATTTATCAGGATTAATGGGTTACTCCAAGGTGGTTTTTGCTCATCATCTTAAAGCACTGTATATGGCTGGTTATGGAAGATTTCGCTGCGCAGTGCTGTCCCTCCTCAAGTCCATTCCATTGCATCATTGAATGTTAAGGGGTTGGAAGGGACCTGAGAAAGAGTTCCAACCCCCTCACCCGGGGCAGGGACACTTTTCGCTAGACCAGGATGCTCAACGCCTTATCCAGCCTGGCTTTAAACACTGCCAGGGTTGGGGCAAGTTCCAGTGTCTCATCACCCTGACAGCAAGACGTTTGATATCCTAATCTCTAATCTAAATTTCCCCTCTTTTAGTTTGCCCCCGTTACTCTCTGTCCCATCACTACAGTTCCTGACAAAGAGTCCCTCTCTGGCTTCCCTGGCTTCCTTCAGATACCGGAAGGTTGCTGTGAGGTCTCCACACAACCTTATCTTCTCCAGGCTGAACAGCCTCAACTTTCAGATCCTGTCTTCATAGAGATGGTGCTTCAGTCCTCAAACCTGGGGAGGAGAATAGCTTTTTGACTCAGGTTATCAGTCAGCTGAGCAATGTGAGCACCATTTCTGTCATCCTGTAGGCGTGCCCTGTTATTGTAGCTAGGTAGTATCATCTTTGCTCCTTAAATCCACATTTTTGGGATAGAGATTACTGCACTTCCAAATTCCTTAGTGTTATGAAGCAGCTCAGACTGTGAACTGAAGGATGAACGAGAATGGATAGAAGGATCATCCATTAAAGTATCTAAACTAAATGGATGGCTTCCCAAGTTAGATTCACTCCTAGTTGTAGTAACTATGGTACACCTGGGACTGTGCTCCGTTGTTGTTGACTGACATTTCCATGAACATTTGATAATAGGCTGCAGCACCACTGAGTGCACAGAATTTGTGTGGTTATCGGCATCCCCTTTCCCTTGCTCTCTAGCTATCTCCCTCTGTGTATCCATACCCTGGAAAAATAGAAGATGAAGCAGTGTCTTTGGACTTACTAGTGAAAGCTGCTATGGTGATATGCAATTGTGATGGAAATAGTAACATTTTCCGATTTCCATAAAGGAAACAGGCAGATGTTTACCAAAGTGATGATTAATCAGCAAAACAAGAGTAGCAGAAGTACCTGGCAGTGGAAATTACTGCAAGGATTTTGGGTTTGTGCTACTGTCTTTTCTTCCAAGACTAAGAAATTTTGTGTAATCTTTAGCTGTTGTGGTTACTTTGAATATGAACTTTAAATCAATTACTGTTGTTAGTTACTGCAGAATATAGATACTGGTTTTTATTCACATTTTAATGAGATCAAGTATATACTAAACTTGTTTAATTGAAAATTAGACCCACTATTGTTTATTAAAACATTTTATCTTGATCTATTACAAAGACTGTAGTAGATCTTTTACAGCTGTGTTGGAAAAGACTTAAGTTTTCTTCTTTTGTCTATGCACTTCATATTGTCAATGCAGCTATGCACAGACATGCACAGACTTGTACATGTCTTAAAACACTGTTTGTCCAAGACTTTCTTTTCCATGTGGATAAAAAGTTTGTACAAGTGATTACATTTTAGCATTAAACATCTGAGCTTGGTTTATTGAACTGTCATATTTTTATATGTGTTTATTTTACTGTGATATTAAATAACTCAACATTTGGAGATATGTTTAAAAGGCACTAATATTCTTGTCAGGAACTTTTTATTGCCTCTACCCCCCCTGAATTTTCAGTCATGTATGAGGAGAGTTGATGTATTTGCTTAACTTTTGAAGGCTACAATTACAGCCCTTTGAGCTATAAATTACTTTGATCGGTTCTAATCTGACAGGAAAAATTATGGTGATCTAATATCAGAAGATAATAGGAAGGAATGAACCAGTTTGAGACATGTCATAATTCAAGATGTAAGAATATCTGAAAGATATTTTTCTTTAATAGACATTTAGTATAATGCATATTGTAGGGTTCGTACAAGAGCATAGTGACCTTCAGTGAAGGTCCTTTTGGTGGTGTGACTTCAGATAAGGAAATTAAGCATTTTTAGCTCCCTTGATACTGGAACTGCTTATCATTTGCTGATTTGAAAACAGGTTTAGAAAAACACTACTGAGATGCTTACTCACTTACCAGTCTGGTTTAAAGAAATATAATGGAATAATGTATCTTAATGTAATTCTGCAACACTATCAAGTTGAATATCTATAGGACTCTTCTGAACACATAGTCAGTAAATTCTGGAAGACTGAATCTAGGATGAAGCCTATATTAGATAATTCTGTAATGATGTGCACAGAAATGCAAAGTAACTTAAAACTCTGTGTGTGTGTGACACATCATTATCCATAATTACCTTTCACTTGATCTGACAATGGCATCACATCTTTCTAATCCTTCTGTGCCAGTTGTTTCAACACCACCTGGAATAGAACAATTAAGTTCCACAATACTGTGACTCTGTGGCCAGAATTAAGAGAACATTTATTGTGACCATCTCCACAGAAAACAAAGAAAATACAACAGTTGAAATTTGGTTTGTTTTAATGAACATGTCCTGCCAACCCAGAAACAAACTTTGGAAAATGGCATGGGAGGGTGATTGATTTTCATGAACTTGTAAGCATTTATTAATAAAATGTCTTGTCTTTTTTTTTTTTTGCCAAGTATGTTAACAAAATAATCCACGTATGCTGTACACTGCACAGAGAAAGAAGGGGAAAATGTTTGCAAAATGAATTGAGTGAGTTCGTGTGTCAGGAAATTTAGCAGTTGCTATCCTGTTCTTAATCCTCCATCAGTCAGCATCTGCATTATACATGTGTGCTTGGTAATTGAGCTTAATTGGTTTGCAGGGAAAGGTACAGTACATTAGATTATTAACTAAAATTAAGTATGTGAGGGAGTTGCCCCAAACCAGCTTACATGTTTGCTACTGCCAGCATAGAATAGTTTTTGTAGATGGGCAATATAGAACAAATTCCAAATGTTCTCTAAAAACCTAGCATACAATAGCTGAAAATGGGGCAGTATAAAACGAAATTGGAGGTTCATTTCAGTAGAAAGTAGCTTTACTATGTTGTCTGCTTCTGGCTGTGGAGGTACAATGTTAGAATATTCTCTAGCGACCCTCTTCGGGGACAGCTCTAGCACAGTGGTGGCAGAGTTACTGAAATTTCCATTCTGCTGGGGTGGTTACTTTAGGAAGAAGGGCTAGGAAGAGAAAGGAAGGAGAATGTATTTGTATAGCTTCAATCTAACACCACTATTTTTAACCTGAAAAGAGAATTTTATTTGAATCAAGTGTAATTAAGATTAGGAAATAGTAATTTTGTGCTTTAAAAAATAAACACAGCCAACCACTTGCTCTCCCTCCCAAATGCTCTGGGTTTTAATAGATGATGTTACTTTTACAAAGAGTACACAGCAAAGCTGTTAGACCTGCATGTGCAGTCTTTTAGGTCCTTGATATTGGCCTTCAGGGATTTTTCTTTGTTAACTTTGATTTTACATTGTGAACTTCACCAGTAACATGTGCAGGTATTACGTTTCCTGAATTTAGTGCCTGACTGGAAGCAGTTATTACTTTTTACTTCTGCAATGACTGTGGCTTGCAGCATGGGCACTGTTGCTGGTATACAAGGAAAATTGGTTTACCTACACTTACATTTGCTAGATGAGGACAATTAAAAAAGGGTAACAGGAATTAATTTTTTTGAGTGTCCAGTTAAACTCTATGTAAGCTCCTGTATTCTCAGATTGAGATACACTTTAATTTAGTCTAGTTTAATTATTTGAGTGAAGCAAATGGAACCAAATTAAAGACTAGCTTAATTCAGGATAGATGTTTACAGGTGGCTTCAATTATTCAGTTCAATTTAAATTCAGGTATTTATTTAATTCCATGAACTTTTCTGAATGTCCCTAGGTAGCAAGCTGCCCATAAGAACAACTCTTTTTTGGTAAATATTCCTGCTTTAATGTATGCATTTTTGTAGTCTCAGCCTGTTCTTCTTCCAGGTGCGTGCTTCATCCTAGTTTTATTGTTCTATTTATTGAATTTTTTTTACGGTGTTCAATATGGTCTCTTCATAATCATTCATTTGAAATTTATTATCAGAAACTCATAAATGTATTGGCAGAATGCACAGGGAGATGCTATTTTTTCTCTTCTCAAACAGAAAATCTTTGCTAGAAAATAGACTCATTGCAGCAAAATGTTCTTCCTTTAACTTGAACCACATTTCTGCAGAGATTCTCCAGCTAATGGTTGTGTTACTTAGAAGAACTGGGATTTAAATAAGGGTCTGCCTCTCCTTTTTGAGGCTTGTTGATAGATCTTTGACTATCACTCCAGGGAATTAGTCCTGTAAAATTTTGGTTATTACATATTACAGACTAAGGGACACACAGTTTGCTTTGCTGTGTGCAAGACATCATTGTTCCTCCTAGACCCTCCTTTCTCTGCTAAACTGAGCAGAGCTGTGGGACAGCTGTCCCGATAACTCATTTTCCCTTTTAATTCTGAGTATTTCCTGTATCTCTTTATATGCCTGCACATTAGGATAAGCACAGAGCACTTAATTGGAAAGTTCATAGAAGTCTATTTAATGCAGTATAAGATAGTGGTAGTACTTTCTCTGATAAGCTTCAGCACTCTGCTTAGCCTTATTATCTTCCATCACAAGTCTTGCTCGGTCATAAAAGTCACAGCAAGTCACCACACCTCCTTCTGTTAGGAAACTGTGGGTGGTTCTCTCCACAGCTTTACAAGGAGCAGCAGTGAGTAGCCACTAGCTTTTTGGAAGAAAAATCCTTTATTTACACAAGATTATACAAAGATTACTCTTCAACTTACTGCAAAAACCTTAAGTTATGAACTATATATACAAAATGACTCTGAAGATAGGAATTATTTTGTTTGTTTACTTATTTCTTTACAATCTTCTAAGCAAGTTGCACTAACTAGAATATGTGCAATATATACACAAAGTTAATTCGAATATATATAGTACCCATCAGCTTTTCTACTTCTTTGCATTGTACGACTGACCCATGAAAAAAATACTAATTCCTGTGTGCTTTGGGTGTAGTTAAAATAAAACTCACTCTCTAATTTTTATTACAAGGACAGGCAAACAGGAAAAGCAACATATGCATTTATTATAATTATTTTGATTGATTTGCCCACATTTACAACTCAGAATAAAAAATATGCTGAGCTTTGATTCCACTTGCGTTCAGGGACAACAGTTTGTGCATTTAACAATGATTTTTCTAAAAGCTTCCACAGGTCTTGTTGGTTCAGAAGTGTAACTCTAGTTCTCTTTTTGTTTTTTTTTTTTGGTAGGATGATGAAGTGGTTCTGCAGTGCACAGCAACCGTTCACAAGGAGCAACAGAAATTGTGTCTTGCTGCAGAAGGATTTGGCAACAGGCTTTGCTTTTTGGAGTCCACATCAAATTCTAAGGTACGACTGAGTGTTTCGTCATTTCGTGTCACAAAGCAAGGACAGTTGTAGCATTGCTTGCTTTGATGTAGTGTACACAAACCTGTCAAGGAGAATGGACAAATCAAATCTATCAATAATATAAGGAATATTTAATCCTCATTCAAAATTGAATTCTAACTTTGTCCTTTGGCTGGGCTCTAATGCAGTGTTTTCTATTTTGGGTTCACTTTAAAACTAGGTAGCTGCAGAAGTCCATCCCAAATTATATGCTTGTTATTTTGCTTGTATGAGCTCACTTGTAGTAAGCCACAGTGCAGCTTTTGTGCACTGCAACTCACAGACAAGGTGATTGCTCTGATTCTAACTCCATGGAAAAGAGGGCAATTATTCTATTTGTGGCAAGTTTTTATTCTGTGGCATTTATATTGAAATAATTATTACTTTGAGACCTGATTCCCTATCTGAGCATAGTGCAAGTATCAAAATTACCTCATCTAACACATTTTATCTAAGCCTCCTCTAACTTTGCTATATATGCAGTAGATAGAGTAGTTTGAAAAAATAACTTTGCTGTTTATTGCAAAGAAGGGATTTTGTTTCACAATCACATATGCTCAAATAAATGTTTTGAAGACAAAAATGGGCCCCCTGAGGGTAGAACTGGTTTTGTGGGCAAAGTAATAGATATACTTGGACATTTTATTCATAGAAAGGGAGGAAAATTGCTTAACATATTTGTTTTTTCTTCAATTAAAATATAAATATTTGATAAGAAAATACAATAAAGGTAAAGCATCTGGAAAGACATCTAAAAAGATTTAGAACAAAAAATGATGGTTATCTTGCCAGCTTTCATAACATCACTTTGATTTTTCTCTGATACTTCACAGAGTAATGCTTCATTTTCTGTCTCATCATTTTGAATGTATTATTCATAATAATAAATTTTTCACTAGGATATTAATGATTCATTATAATAGCAGTGATCTTGATGAAGTAATTCATGCTGCTCTGTTTTAAATGAATCTTTTTAACAATAAAAATGTGCTAGGATAGAAGTGGTTGTAGTGCTAGCTGCCTGTGAGGCCTGAAAGATCTATTAAATGAATTTGTTATCATTCAGTAAGTTTGGATATTAAATCTACAGTCTCTCTCTCCCCATCTAAAACTCCTGAATATTCTTGTCTTTAAGGAATACAGTGTAGATTTCATATCAGTTTTCTATGCTTGTTTGCTGATGCTGCTTTTTCTCCTTGTTTTATGAAACAATCTGTATTCTGCTCATTCTTCATGAGCTTGGGGGTAAAAAAGCAAACAAAAGAAAGCCCTGCTGCTCATCTGTGATTTAATTTTTAAGGGCTGACAGTTGCTAGGATGAGCTCATCTGAAGTCATTTGTAGATATAAATACTGAGGGAGCCATAAAATTATCAAATCCTTAAAGCAAAGTTGACTAAATAAGAGCAAATAAAAATGTTTTCCTTCCTCATGTCTGTATCCATAGACTGTTACTATTGAGTTATATAAGGAGGAGCACAGGAAATATTCAAAGAGGTGTGTGATAATTTGAAAAGAGTTCCAACAGAGTTCTTGAGCCTGTTCAGAAAAATCTATTCAAGTCTTAGAGTCTGTTTTCCAGTTAGAGTGGGACTGTGATGCACTGCAATGTAAACAGTAGAGTGGCATTTGATTTACAGGCAGGGATCAAAGATGAGATACAAATCCAAGCACCAGTAATAGGCCAAACACAAGTAATAGGCTTCACCTATCATCCTGGACTTTCATTTTTGAGAATGCTTGTTACTATCCCATGCTTTTCTCCAATATCTTTCAGGATGGGGGTCCTCATTGTGTAGCTGATGTTTTATTAGCACAACTTCTTCATGTGCACTTTCCCTGCCCCAGGATCACTAAATAATTCACACTACTAAAATAACAGTCAAATTGAAGATATGTCTTGATAGAATAATTCGGTAACTTCCAACTATTAATACTTGTCTCTGTGCAGCAATAACACTGGGAGCTAAGGCAAAAGATGCATGTATAGGCAAAGTAAAGCAAGGAGTTCATTCACCTGTTCCCCTGAGCAGGCAGGTGTTTATCCTGAAGAAAGTATGGCTTCATCATGCATCATGGTGGTTTGCAAAGACAAACGTGGTCATTCTGAACGCCTCCTGCTTCCTTTTTCGTCCCCGTTGCTCTATATGCTGAGAATGAGGTCATATGGTTTGTAACATCCCTTGGATCTGTTGGAGTCAGCTGTCCTGGCTGTGACCCCTCCCAACTCCTTTTGCACCTCTGGCCTGCTCGCTGGTGGAGTGGGTTGAGGAGTAGAAAAGGTCTTGACTTAGTGCAGGGCTGCAAATTGCTCTAATTGACCCCATATCTTGAAGAGCAAAATAACAGATAAGCAGGACATCAGGTCTAAATTATGTGTAATTTTATTAATAGGAGACAGTCCTGAATATAAAACATACAGGCTTGCCCAAGATAAATGCATGACTACCTCATCTAGAGAGGTGTAGCAGCTCAAGTGAAAAATATTTATATTTCAATTTCTGCCAATTTCAAAGCAGATCTGTCTCAAAACAGATCTTGTTCTAGGAATAGGTTGCAAGTTTCAAGTGTATAAATCATCAAAAATTTTTAACATTGAAGAATTTGCAGCTGCAAGAATAACAAAACGCAAAGAAGATGTGCTGGTGACTAAATTTAAAATACTTAGTTTTCTTCTCTCATGCAATTATTTCTTCAGCAAGTTTTGTCAAATCTGTAGCATGAATATTTATTTCATAAGTAAGAAGAAGAAAATAGGGGATGGATGCCAGAAAAAAAAGACAAAAGCCCCATTGTCATGGTTCAACCCCAGCCAGCAGCCAAGCCCCCCACAGCTGCTCACTCATTCCTCCACCAGTGGGATCAGGGAGAGAATCAGAAGAGTAAAAGTGAGAAAACTTGTGAGTTAAGACAAAGACAGTTTAAAAGGAAAAGCAAAACTTGGGCACACAAGCAAAACAAAAAGAGGAATTAATTCACTGCTTCCCATAAGCAGGCAGGTGTTCAGCCACCTCCAGGATGTAATGGTTACTTGGGAGGACAAACACCATCACTCCAAATGTGCCTTGCACTTAGTCCCAGAAACCAACATAAATATTTCTTGAGATGGAAAGTAAATAATTTAAAATGAAGGCGAAACATTTGACTATGGAAAACACTGTGTCAGATCTCCATGGCTGTAATGCAGCAACAGAAATATGGCTTTGTATCAGCTGAAAGTTGTGGGCATTGTTACTAGGCATAACAATACAGTTTAGCATATTCCTATTGTCACCTGTAACTCAGGTAGTTCTTAAAAAGGAAAAAAAAAAGGGGTCTCAAGCAGGTTAACACAGACTAAATAGTGTAATAACAATAGATCCAATCTGTGAAACCTCGTTATTTTTCATTTTTTATCATATCTCCTGTTGAAGCAGATACTTGTGATTTTAAATTCACACAGGAATGGATTATTTCTGATCTTAAAGAAATACCTTTTATCAAATCTAGTTTTGCCAGAGATATAGATTGAGTTTTAGTTTAACAAGGCATTATTTGCTACCAAATAGGAATTGAAAGCTCTTCCTATCTTCAAATTGTGCATTCATGAATGGGTAAGAGTTTCTTTTTGAATTATGCTCACTTACTTAATTTTTAAAAGTAAGACATGGTTATAGGCCAGTTCTCTGGTTTTGGGAACAGCCCTGAATGCTTAATACTGGTTATTTAGAACCCATGGAGTTTTATTATAAGACTTTAAATGTATTGTGTACTTGGGATTTTCTTGTCAAAATGTATTTTAGAAATATGTAAGACTGTCATAGATAAAGCATCTGGAAAAAAACCTCCAAAGAAGAGTTCTGAATTCCTAAATGTACTGGTAGAGTGCGAGACATGTAACCTGAACATGTAGTGACAAAAAGTGAAAGACAGAATCAAAGTAATTTTGTAGGTCAGTTTAGTTGATGATAATACTCCAAGCGATGGCATTGAATGAGAGTGTAATACATATGATATCTATGCACACATCATGTCTGCTATCAACTAAACAATCCAAGACAAATCTCAAAATGCTCATTTTCTTTTTAATATTAATGGTGTTTCACACTGTTAGTGACATTAGTTTCCATTCAAGAAACTTGACCCAAAGTTTTATAACTTATGAAATTTAATGAACAAAACATGAGTATTTTCTCCAGTCAAATATCTAGTTTGCAACTTTCTACATTATCTAAATGTATGTTAAAAACAAACATGTTTTTATGTTTTAAACAAAAATGTTTACAAAATGTTCCAGGTGGCTGCTTCAGGTGTTCTTTCTTGTTTGTTTGGGTAGGTTTTTTTGTGTTTGTGTTTATTTGTTTGAGTTTGCCTTTTTTTTTTTTTTTGTAGAATAGATGTAGGAATTCCACGTCCAGTCTAAAATAAGTGAAGAAAACCTGAAAAATCCCATTAAATCAGTTTTCCTTTATAACTGTACATTCCAGTAACTTTTTATGCTTCTCATTGTATAAAGATTAAAATGTAAAAAGAAGCAGATACACTGAAAAATTTTGTCTGAGATATGGCTGTGACACAAACACTGTGATCAAATAAAGTCAGATATGTGGTGTACAGTTCTGTAATTGGTTTGGTGAGTTTCTAGAGGCTTCTAAAAACCTGCCAGTTTACTGTGATTTATGTTCTGAGTCCCAACATTTTTAGTACAGTTCCTAATGAAAGGGAAAGTTGTTATCATTGCTTGATGGGTTTATCTATTTGCATTTTAAACAGTCTGTTCAAAGCAGAGCCCTTATCCAAATGCATAGTTGATGGGTTTTGGTGGTTGGGTTTGTCTTTTTCCCCATTTAGTATACAAGTCTTGTGACTCTTCAATAATCTTGGGACTGTGTGTTAAGGACTGCAAACATTTGCCTTCACCAAATGCACTAACTGGAATAAAGTACAATAAGAAAATCCTTGAAAGATAAATTAGTGATATATAGAGGAAATCCAAAATATTTTGAGGTAGGAGTTCATTTGGGTACATTCATGTCTGATGCAAGTTACAACTGCTGGCTGTGCAGTGCAAGCACACCCCAGCAGCTTCAGGCTTGCTGCCTTACCCTGGCAAACTGAACATCACAAGGTTACACAGTTGGCATGTTCTGCCAAGTCCCCCAGAGCTCAGCATTTAAAATATTTTCTCTGAAGGGTTTAGAGTGAAATGTACTTCATTAGTACATGCAGAGTAGTTACAAAGCAGTCATTTGAATTTTAATTAGACTGATATGTAGCTGCACATCTGAAAACCTGAAAAAACATTCATAAATCTGTTTCAAGCTAAGAACACATGAAAATATAAATGCTTATATTAAGCCTTTTAGTTGAACATTTGTCTAATGCAGCAGTTTCAAATTAGCTTCATTACCCCTTCTTAGCACTTGAAGTCATGGTATTATTACTTTGTGCTCAGTATTTTTAAGAACTGTTGGGCTAAATCTGGCTCAGCAGACTCCTATGAATAATTCTAGCCCAATGGGCTCTCAGAAATTAGGGCAAAAAAAAAGTGGCCTAAGTGAGTGAATCTGTGTTTATTTGAGCTATCTAATATTGATCATATCTGAAACAAAATGAAAGAGTACCAAGTATTTTTTTGTTTATTTCTTAAGAGTTTTTGAAGCTTAGACCTTTTGGGTCTTGATTTTCAAGATTTTAGGCTTTACCTCCTAGTTACTTCCCCATGAAAAAGGAGGAATTTGTGCTTTTGTAGCAACTGAGGGAATGCTGTAACTTGCTATCATAACAAGAATATTTTCAAGATTAAATTGAGGGTGTTAGTTTATAAATAGTCTGGATTGGAAGAGGGAAGTTGGGCAAGTGGAAGTAGTTCGGAGTTTGAAGATGTATGCTTTGTGACCCTGTGTTTGAAACTCAAATGCAAGTTGTTTTAGTAATTTTCCTAGTGCTGACAGTTGTGATTACCACATACAAATACAAGGATAACTTTTTCTTGTTTCACAAACAAAAGAACAGTCACTTTATTTTGCATTAAAAAACTAGAGGTCATATGGTAAAAGAAATTATTATGCTCTTAAAGAATATGCATAAATGCACAAGATCACAGTTCAGGCTGTTTTTCCTGAGTGTTTAACTATTTTTGAATAATTGCTGGAAGTTTGCTGTTTGTTTGAAAACCTGTAGATAAGACAGATGATCATGAACCACACTGACACCTCTAGTCCGTTTTTCTTAAGGAAACAACATGGTCTTAATACTTAGAGGATGGGAATAATACTGTGGTTTCCCACACTATGACTAGTCCTTAAGATGCCCTTCTTATCTGTCTTTTTTTTGGCTTGGCCTTTTCCAATACCATTAATAAGCCAAAAGGAGTTTTAAAGTTCACTGTGTCCCAGTACAAGGATCTTGTGGAACAGGGATGGCGTGCAGTCGACCTCTGCACTGCCTGCAACCTGGTGGTTGGGGAGTTGTGTGAGCTGGAAGGGGCTTGAGACATTGGCAAATTTAAATTAGAACCCTCTAGAAAATTATATGTGTTTGTGCATAATAGGTGTCTGCAAAGGTCTGTAGTTGTTATCTTATTGTCTGATATCAGAATGTGAACTTTTGAAAAGGAAGATCTTGGCTGTGGTAAAGGAGGAAACTCCAGGTTGGCCAATGATCTAAATGAATGTGATGGTCTCACATCGGGGTGACATCTGTGAACTGGCTGTACTCCCTCCTTGTTATACTCCCCCGAACGTGTGTTCAAGGGTAGCAGGAAAAGAGGAGAAGTCCACAGGTTGTTTAGTTCCTGGAGACTGTCTTTACCATTTCTGAATTTTTAAGCCTCTTGCTTTATTGCCTCTTGCATAATTCATTTCTGAGGCAGGTAGGAAATGCATGTGGGTATTTCTGTCTAGACAGTACTTTGTGGAAACTTTTTGTTCTGTGTGTTACTGAACGATAAGCAAAGAATTATTTAAAGCAGCAGTTGGTTTTAGCTTAACAGCTTAGTAGCAATATTTCAGCACCCTAGACCACGGAAGAACAAATTTTGAATATTTAGAACAAATTGCTCTTGCAATTATTCTTTCTGATTTTGTAGTTAATAGGAGTGTATAGTAAAACAAGTGTTTATTCTTCACATCATGCAGTGCATGTTCAAATGTAGTGCCCTGTCCAGGCAAGCAGGGGCTTTATATACTTAGACATTGATAGATAAACCACAGTTTCTGAGTATACATGGTGAGCTTTTTTTTTCAACAGATTTTTATGCCTGAAAGTATTGTTGTACCTTTTATCAGCAGTGGAACATTGTCAGTATAAGTCCTTAAATCCCTGGAGTTTCCTGGCAGGCAGTCCTGGCATTTAGGGCTCCTCAAATTCTTCTCTCCCTGACTGAAATTATCTGCTAGAGTTTCTGTTGGACTACAAGAACTTCATTATTAAAGACAGATTTTTTTTTTTTACCTGGAAAACTTTCGATGTATCATTCTAATTTATTTGCTTTACATTGCAGAGCTGGATGGATATATATTTTAAGGTAATGTATTTTTTTAAAATACAATTTTAAATTGTCTTGCCCAGCAGAGAACTAATGATGCATCTCCTTTCCTTCATTTAAGGGCAAGTCAAGAGTGACTCAGAGCATAAACTCCCAGTGCTCTATTCAGCAATATTTGATTTTCCTAGGTAGACAGGTTGACCACTGATTTCAGCAGTGAAAAATGGAAAATACAATAGTTGAAAACTTGCAAAAGAATCCTTAAAAGTTAAAATTTAATGTCTATTATGTTTTTTAGTTGCTAGTTTATGAGATAAATGAGAAGATTTTACTTCTCTTAGATGTACTGTTTCATGTTTACTGCAACATAGATGAATTGCTCATAAGAGTTGGTATTCTGGAAGGATTAGTATTTATGCTTATTTGGATGTTATTTTTACTTGTTAAAACTACTGTGAAGATTTCAGATAAATTTAACAGGAAGAGACTCTCAGGAAATAATGGCCTATTGATCATTATGCAGAGGCAAGAACTTCCACTGACCCAGGTCAGGCCATGCCACTTCTTACAGGCACAAAACTTGTGCATGTTTGCCGTATTTGTTTGATCCTGAAAGGTTACAGGGTTACTTCGAAATATGATTGCTGTAATGTGTATGGTTTATATTAAATCTGGTCAGGGATTAGGAAGATTTTCCTTTTGGGTATCTGCTGTGCTTTTCAGAGAGGGACAAAAGAGTATTTATTAAAGGTCATCTTTCTGATGCTCCAAGTATCAAAGGGTAGCTGCTTCCTTCCAGGTTCTAAAGCAACAGTACCCTCCCAACTGATAATATCCTAGATTCTTCCATTATTCTTTGCAGTAGCTACAAACCCAACATAATCTCTAAGAATAAAAGGGAACACTAAAGTTTTGATTAATTCACATAAGATTAGCATAAGATAGAATTTTTGGGATAAATATGAAGATAAACAATGTTTTGTTAATTTGAATGTGTGCCTAAACCCTCTGTAGCACTGTTGATCCTTTGAGCTTTTTTTATTTTATTAATCAGCATGGAATTTTACTAATTATCTTAAAAATTAACACATTTTCACTGCATTCGGGTGATACACTTTTAATTAATGTTCATCTAAGCTTCTGGCTACAGCAGCATATGTTGTGATGGGAGTTGAGCTGATTGACCAAGTTTATCCATCAATGCTGCAATGTACTTTTATGGCTCCTTAGCCAGTATCACTTTTATCTTCTGCTAAGAGTTTTAAATTTTCAAAAAGGAGATAAAAAGGAAACAGCTCTCAGTAATGTAGATATGTGGGACTTATGTCCTTAGGTTAGAAAGGAGACTAGAGGGAAGAGATGGAAGATAAGAGGAAAAAGCCTCTTACCCATTTAAAGATGGAATGTATGCAGCCCTTAATCTATACAGAAAGTAAACACCATACCAGGAATTACAGCTTTCAAGTGATTAAGGCAGTCTGCTCTGTTAATAATGGCCTCAAGACCTTTGACAGATTTCAGGATCAAAGCTATTTCCAAAGAGCAAAAACTGAAAAATTCTAAGATGAAACTTTTTAACTGTTTTCAGATTAAAGGAAAATACTGTAATTGTGCTTAAGTCAGAACATCTTATGTAGAAGTAGGTTTCTTATGGATTTTTAAAGAAGATTGTGAGAAGGAAAAACCCAAAGAAACAGTTTCCTTCTACACCTTGAGGTTTGTACTGATTAAGTTTCAGGCGTGCACAATTTTCTTTGTCACTGAGCTCTGTTACACAGTGACCAGCAGATGACATTCACTATCTGAAAATGAAAGTGGGGAAGGATTTTTTTGTCTTCACTGCTGTGCAAACTCATAGAGTATCAAAACTTGTAACTCCTTGTAATCAGACTAAGACTACTGTAGAAGAGTGTTTGATGTATCAACAGAAAGTATGCTCAGTGTGTCAAGGTTTTTTTCACTGCTGGATTTATCAAATCTAATGCTTCACTTATGGGAGAGTTCTGCACTCAGAGGTCTGGACAAGATAGGGAAACTTTTTATATGTGACCAGAGAGAGCATTTAAAAAAAATTAAAACAGTCAGTTGTTTAGGTCAGAGGAGATCAGCAAGTAGTGGCATAGGCAACCAACATAATTCAAGAGAACCACTGGGGATGTGGAGCTGTCTTGTGTTTTAGGATTTGAAAACAGAATGATTGAAATGTACTTGTGTCTGATCTCAGTTCCATCACTAGCTGTTTTTCCCTGTGTTTGTCTCCTTTTTTCTTTTTCTTTCCTTTTTTTTTTTAATTCTAGACCCTAGTCTGATTTTATCCTCCTGTCAGTTTCTATCTCCTGAAACGGTTGTCTGTGAAAAAAATGACTCTTTAGAGTTTTAAATTGTTAATAAGGAACTTTTTACTATGTGAAAAATGACATTTCTCAGGAAGTAGAACATGACTGGATTTTTGAAGTTTTTTCTAGAAAAAGTGAAAAGTGTACTTGTGACAAAAAGCCACTCCTTGCCAAACTGCTCTTCCAAAAACATTAGGGCATTACAGGTTTTAGGTACAGTAACATAAGAAGTTTGGAATGTTGGGAGCTTCTCTGCTTTTCGGGGAAACAACTTGGGATGGAATGTCCTATAAAAGCCTTGTACAGGAAGTGATGGTTTCAGACTGAAATAGCCATAAGCAGCTGATAGCAAACTTTCTGTAGGAAGTGTCCAGGCAACCTTCACAGTCTGCTCTTGGTAAACACATGGGAGATTGACACTGTTCCTGGAGGAGTTCTGTGGAGAGGACAGTGTTACCTGGCATTCCTCTCTACAGAACTGAAACAGTAAGGCTCAAAATTCATTCCCTGTCTTTTCTGATTTGGGATTTGATGAATATGGTTCATTCTGTTTGGCTGATGGGACTTGTTGTCAGACCCATATATTTCTGTACTGGGTCCATTGTTTCGATGACAAGCTTGAAAACAAGGAAAACTATGCCTTCTGTGTAGAATACTAAAAATATTTTTTCTTGGTAATATTGAGTGTGTTTCATCACTGTCACCAGACAGACTCTCATTTAAATAGAAAGGGCTGCCAGAAAGATGGAGATGTATAAATTTAAATGTAACTTGAAAATAGCTGATGGGTTCAGTTTCTTTCAGGCTCCCACAAATAGGACTACAGATGTTTTGCTTAGATTCTGTACTAAAATGAATTTTCTGAGTCCTCCTACTTGGGTTCTCAAAGTTAGGCATCTAGTAAATGTGCTAGTGTTAAAAAAAGTTATGAACACCCACATGTCATTTTTTGAAATCTGGGTGCTTAATTAGGTGATTGTTTAGGCACTGCTGTGTGAATATTTAGTAAACAGTTAAAAGCGGAATACCTGCAAGTCCATTTCATTGGGAATTTGGTTAGAAGAGTGACAAAAATAACCTCGAGCTTAGGAAAAGAAGGCTGCAAATATCTAGGAAGAGAAATAAAGGTGAGGTGAAGCTTCTTATTCTTAGAGACAGAATTCTGTTTGCTGAAGCCATTTATTATCCTTCAGTCTTGTACTGATATTTATGAAAGGCAGAAATTCAGTTTACATTCACAAGATTATATGCAACATACTCTATGAGCAGGCCATATTTTACAGTGGCTTGCTAGCACTGCGTGATTGTCAGAGTAGTGACAACAGTGCTGCGTTTCGCATCTCAGCCTCTTGCTTTCATTGCTCTGTGGTATGCTTGTACATAGAAATTCTCTAGAAACTGAAATTGAGCATAATGAATACAGCCAGTACCCATGATTCACTTGTGGGTTGGAATACAGTTAGGGATATTTTTAGATATATTTCAAAAGCTTTACTAAAAACACCTTTTTAATAAAGGGTATGATTATCTAATTTGCAAATCTGCCTCCCACAGAGTAAAGCATAGTTTAATATGCAAATTTCACTACAGAAAACTATTGTACACAATAAATGTAGTTTAAAATGACAGGAAGAATAAGGAATTCACCAATTTTCTAAATAATCCAGTAATTACTTCAGTAATGGATATGCCTTAAAAATTCCAGATGACCGTTACATTTATTTTAACTTGTCTGATTTTGCTGATTGGGCTATTACAAGCCATGATGAAGAAACAACAGAAAAAGTTAATAGTAATTTTTTGCTGTTCTCCTAGAGGTACTGAATCTCCTTTTGAAACACAATATACAATATCTAGTTTGTTTGTGTAATAACTTTTTTTTAAAATCAAACTACTTGCATATTAGGCTGTAGTTACGACTGAGTAGATTTTCTAGAGAGAAAAATTGATGAGGGCAAATCTAAACATGAACTGGCAGCCAAATCAGTAATGCTTTAATTAATACTGAGATAAACTGGAGTTACTACTATTTACCTTTTAAGCCACTGAGTATATTTTATATTCAAACCCATTAAAGTATGACTGATTTTGCAAATGTGTCAAGAATGAAGTGAAAATAAATTGTTTTGAACACTGCCACTGCTTATCAGAATTTTCCACTGATCATTTGAACTGAAGTGATACATATTCCCTGGATTGTCCAAGGACATTATATACTCTGTCACAAAGCAAACCAAACCCCCCTTTTGGAATATGAATTAATTTTCTATGTCTTCATTTAGAAAGTTACTGCAGCAAAGATAAATATGATGAAAATTGGTAGAAAAGAAAGTTGAAGATTGCCCGTATGGCTGTTTATGTCTGATGACACCTCTGCTTTTGAGCGCTGATCAGTTTTTGAGATTATATTTTGTGGTCTGTTATAAAAATAGAAATGTATTATTACCATTAAATTGTTGGAAATTTACTGGTAGTTTTGATGTTTGTTAAAAGTGCATTGGTGGGTGGTTAGACATGTGGCAAAATATTTTCTTTAAAATTATTTATTATTTAATAGTGTGTTCATAGCCTAGCAAAGCAGTCACTGAAATACCTGACTACACATTTCACCTGTCCTCAAAAAAGCCTGATACTGAAAACTAATGCTGCAGGTTTTCCTTGCAGCCACTAGAACATGCAGTTGCTCTCCAGGCTGGGTACTAAAATCTACTATGTACTTTGTATGAAGATATCTTTCAATAGAGAATGTTAGGCTGCCATAGAATACCTTTATTTTTCATATGCCATTCTCAGTCTGTGTGTGAGATAATGAGAGAGACAATAAGGTAGATAATCAGAGGTCTGGCAAAGACTGTTTTTCTTTCATCATTTTTATTTTGTGCTTTTAAAAGATGGAAAAGACACCGTGAATAATTTTTGTTATGTTTAAATGAGAGTTTTAAAATTACTTGGCTATTTAAAAGAGGAAGCTTCAGTCTATGTCTGAGGCCCAAAGCCTCATCCTTTAAATCCATAGCATTAAAAGCATCAGCATTGAAATGGAGTGTATAGGGATGAGCAGAGCTGTAACTGAGCTGAATACATTGGCAGGTCTGCATCTGTCCCATGTTTTTCCATGCTTTGATTGTTGTACATGCTGGGATTGATGCAGCCATGCCTGTTTGATCTTCAGTAGAGCAGAGCTGGGTGAGGAACTGCCAGAGAAGAAGGTCTAATCCACATGTTCACTGCAAGCATCAGTAAAAACATTTCTCCCTGAGGGCCACCAAGTACCCAGGCATTCATGCAACAAAGATGAGGTGGGATAATGTGCTCTCCCTTTTGCCTCATGAAAAAACTGGCTCTAACATTTTGCTAGACTGTAAGAACACAATACTTTCACTTAATTAAAGCAAAAGGGTCTCATAGAGTTCTCCTGTTTTACTCTCTGGCAGCAAAGGTGTGCCTTACTCACCTGCAATGAGAATAGCTGAAATATGTTCACTGGGGCTTCGTACCTCAATTTTAATGGATAGGAAAGGAAATGCTCATAGGCTGTCTTGAACATAAAGGAGAATGAAATGGATGAAGGAGAAGTGTCTGAGTTATGTTGGTTTGATCAATGTTTGAAACCATGGAGGATTTTTGATACTGGAAAGTGTATAACCTGTAGGGCAGGTTCAATAGTAGAAATTTTGATAAGTCCAAAATTGTATGTGTGAGACACGTTCTGCCAGCAAAAATGCTACTTTATTAACAGTAATAACAGAGGGAATATTGTTAAAGAGACTTTGCTAATAGATGTAGAAAAGTAGCCTTGGCTCATTTCTGAGCACAGAGTATGGAGCATTTTTCTCTTTTGTTCTCACTCTTGTTTGTCAGTCTTTGCTGGGCTGAATGGAGGGTGAGCTGCACTGCTGGGCTGTGAGGCTTTCTAGACTGGAAACCAGTCCTTGTGTTAACTGAGTAGAAGCAACACCTTGCGGCCTGAGACTTGGAGTGCTCTCTTTCCTGCTTTGTGGAATAAGGGCTTGTGATAGTACTTACATTACAAGGATGTTTTGAAGACAGTTGAATTGTTCGTCTGTTGGCCTAGCCCTAGCATGAAAAGGACTGTTGTGGTGTGTGAGTAGCTACGAAAGAAAAATGGTAACAAGAACGCTTGTAGAGTTCCTGTTTCTGAAAAGTAGAGTCCTGATTCTGAAAGAGTTGGCTGAAAAATATTCCATGCCTAAGTATCATTGAATAAGTCAGTCAAAACCCATGCAAAAGAAGATGCTATTAAAACCTTTTTCATTTGGCTAAAACTTAAATTTAAAATACAATTTTACATTAATTTCATTCAAATATAAGTATTGGAGGATAATGAAAGATCTGTTATGTATTTAACAGACCTGACTTGCTGCATTTAGGAGGCATGAACAGCAGTATATTAAGCTAGTAAGAGTGAGAGGTATTCTGAGTAAACTAACTTTTGGGGAGAAAAAAAAAAGATTTTGCAACTACTTTTTACAATTTGGCCTTAGAAGTGGCCTCTTCACTTTGTATACAATTTGAGTAAGTGTTCAGTTTTGAATATTTAGCAGGCAAAAGCATTCATGGTGTAAAAAACTGAATTCTAACAGTCAGTAAAACTATTCCTAAATTAAAATACGCAACTAACATGAAAAGAAAATAGAGAAGGGATACAAAAGAATTTCTGGAGGAAAGTAAAGGTGTGTAGGAGTTGCATATTCTATTAACAGAAGAAAAGATCCCCACATAAAATCTAATTTTACTTTGCTACTTTGTAACTTAGACATTGCTATTACAAACCTCTTTCAATTTTATATGAATTTTTATGATAGTCTGGAAAATTAACTTTTCAGTAGTTTGATGATAATTTTTTCAATCACGACAAGTTAAATATTAATTTTTATAAGACTCTACTTTATCCCAGTTAGAGCAGACTGTGGTGAAGAATAGTGCCCTGCAAGGCTGTGAAGCTGCTGGCTTGGCCGTGATACTCAGTGTCCAGTATTTCTGCTATGAAAATTCATCTTGACCTTCATGATAAGGATGAGGTCTGATTAACTACCAGTAGCCTAAAGACTGAATTTGTTTTTCCTCCCAATCTGAGCATAATGTCTGAGACACATGTTCCGTGTACTAATGTCCAAGCAGACCTACCACTGCTTTGCTTAGGAGCCTTTCTACTCCCAATTTTATTCCCTAATTTACTTTGTACAACTTATATTGCTGCTCCTATTCCTTTCAAGAAGCACATCCAAGAAGAGTCTGCCTCCATTTTCCCTCTAATCACGAATAGATTTTTAAAGAGAATTGCAATATCCCTCTCCTTGTCTCCGCAGGCACACAGGGGAGTGCACTAGCTCCGACATTCATGGCAATCCTCTGCTGGACTTGATGGAATTAATTGGTTTCTTTTATTGCGCGTTTCTTCCTTTTTGAGAGGGGACCTGATACCCCAGGTATCAGCTTGCACATGCTGAGCAGAGGGCAACAGATGCTTCCTTTTGCTGGCTAAGACTTGGCTGTTGAAGACCAGTATTGTGGCTGGACTTCACAGCCTCAGAGATGGAGTAGACCCTTCAGATTCATGGATGGTGAGGCAAAATAGAGGCACTGGAAAGTTCTACTTGGCAAATGTGTTACTGATGTGATTTCATGGGTCTCTTTTACCTAGAATGTTCCACCGGATTTGTCCATCTGCACCTTTGTGCTGGAGCAGTCTCTGTCAGTACGGGCCCTCCAGGAAATGCTGGCTAACACAGAAGAAAAGGCAGAAGGGGTAAGTGATTAAATGATCACCTTTTTTCATCTTGCAAAATAGTACTTTTTTCCTATGGTACCACAGGTTTCATGATTGTCATGTGCTTATAGCATGATTAATTCCATATGTTGAATTTTCCTCCTTTGCTACAGGAATGCTCTCTTTTTTGGAAATTATAAACACTTGCAGTTTCCACTGAAGCTTGCCAGAGTTGTAAATTCACAAATACTTCAATGTGGTATGAGTCAGTATAGAGTTATTAAGGGTGTTTTAATTTGAGAATCTCATTATGTGTCATATAAAGCTTGATCACTTCTTCAGAACAAATAAGCTTTCTAAGAATTCCTGACTGTAACAGGTGAGGCTGTCAAAAGGTCTTAAAATGACCTGGATGTATGCTGGTTGTCTCTGGAAATAATGAAACTGTTGTGTAGGCCCTGAGCTAAAATACCCTGTAACAGACTTTTAAGCTGAAGATAGAATATTATTGAGCCTTGGTAGACAAGAAATAGCAGTCTGGAAGATGAAGGATTTAGGAATTACTTAAATCATATAAGAATTATTATTATTCCTAATAGGAATTAATTAATTGTTTAATTAGAAATTAGTTGCTTACGAATAATCATAGAAGTGTAATAAATGTTCTCTGCAGTGCAATTAATTTGATTTGTTAGGCTGTAATTAAATGTTTCATATAAACCTTATAGTGTTAATTTGAATGCAGTGCTCTAGCTCAAATCCTATAAATTTTTGAGGAAGAGTGACTGTAGGCATAGAAGTTAGAGAAGACAGTAGGCATTACCCATAAGTCTGTCACTAAAGAAGGCTGGCAAGTGATAAGCATACCTCTGATATTTATGGGAAAGCCTCAAGAAACCAAACTTTAAACTAATAGAGTAGTCAGTCCCATGAAATGCCAGGCACTTACTGAAAGTGGTCTTTGGGAAATGAAGTCTGGGAGCACTCCCATGGATGATCCAGAGTGTGTTTTGCCAGTGAGAATTCGATCCAAGAGAATGAAAAGCACACCTGAAGAGAGAAGGTGGTACCAGAGTAAGCAGATAAGTACTGCTAAACCCCTCTTCCCTTACTTTGTAAATACTGAAACCAAGAGCAAGGAAATTCACAGGGAAAAAAAAAATCAAAAGAATGGACACATACAGGCATAATGTCAAAAATCACAGTCCAGACCCCAGGATGTACAGTGATAACTGTGTATGGCTACATGTGTGAAGCAGAACAACAGTTTTCTTTCTGTTTATTCCCAACAGATATGAGCAGGTACATGAACTAAAGGAAGTGTAGGGGAACATGTGATAAAGTAATGCTATAGGGCAGAATACAGTGAATGAAAAAGCATTCAATTTTTGAATATGAAGTACTGAAACTTCTCTTTAAAACATAACCTTACCTGGAAGATTTTCTCTTGCACTGTCTCTAGCAGAGTGTTGGGGCCATGTGCTAAGAGAATATTTGCTTTTAATACAGGATCACACCCAGAGAACATGGGGGAATGAATGAAGTTCTCTGCAGAAAGATGTGAGCTTGGTTATTCTGCTGGGAAGAGGGC
This sequence comes from Monarcha castaneiventris obscurior, assembly GCA_026261815.1. Taxonomy (NCBI): domain Eukaryota; kingdom Metazoa; phylum Chordata; class Aves; order Passeriformes; family Monarchidae; genus Monarcha; species Monarcha castaneiventris. The sequence goes on from JAMPIT010000472.1 coordinate 8,167,649, forward strand.
AGATTTAAGAGAGCTCTGTAGGGGTCTCAGGCAGAATATTTTCACTAGTTCTGGACTATTTTCTGCACTAGATGTGAGTAGAAAAAGACTTTTGCAGGACGCACTGAAGGATGAGACATGCCATGTTTGGTGGTAATCTGGTATTTTCTGGAAACACTTACTGATCTTTTCTGTGTATAACCATGAAGGTCAGAGTTCTGGACACTTATATCCATGCCTAAATAACACTGATGGCACCGGCACTGATCTATGGTGTTCTGTACTCCAAGGTGTTCCCAGATGTGCACAAGAAAGATGTGTGTGGTTATTGTGGGGCTGTTGGCTGTTTACAGAGTAGTTTATTGTGCTCTCAGCACCTATTAAATGCCAACATAGCAGAAGATACAGAGCTACAGCTATACCAACACAGAGAGGTGGTGTTCAGTAAATCATAAATATGTTTCTACTGCAAGTTTTGATGGCCTCTGTAGAAATGCATTAGCAATCTGCTTGTGTCTCTTGCATATTAATATATTGATATTAGAAGAGAACGGTCTTGAAAATAATGGTTTGTAGATGAAGACAAGGTCATGTTATTGTCAATGTCAATATTTTTCTTTTTAGTAAGTCTCTGAAAGTCAAGCGTGATGATGATACTAAAATGACTGAATATGTACTTCCTGATAAATTAATAGAACTGACATTTGGTATCTGTATGAAGCTTCTGTGAAAAATATGCAAATTTTTCCTTTGCATTTATATCTGTATACCATAGGGCAGGTACTCGTATAGACAGCTTCATATTTGTTTGAAGTAACTGTTAAAAGAAGTTTTAAGGTAAGAGGTTATTTGTCTTACCTGAAGCACTGTTACCTTCCTGGAGAAGCATCAATTCTTTTTATTAAAATGGCAGTGTTTCATTTCATTTAGGAGAAGAAAGTATAGCAATTTTTTGAGAAATTGTTGGTATAAACTGGGTTCAGCATGACCGCAGTTTTCTAGTGGAAAGTTTCCTGCAAAGGGAGGTCTTTTCAGTCCTCAGTTACTTTTTATTACGTTGGAAATCATTAAGATGCTGTGCTTATAAGAGGTCTCCTTGTGCTGGTTTGCTTTTTGTGTTGTGTAATCTCTTGAATGCTATGTTTATATAATAGGTATTCTTGTTATATAACAGATAAGTTAGCAGTAATGTAATGGTTGAGTAATATGAACAAAATCTCACGCTGACTTGAGTCAGAACAATAAGCAGCTTTCTTGTGCCTAAGAAAGAATAACTGTGTGCAGTTACTAGATTAACTGCTACTTCTCAATTAGCAAGCATTAAATGTGCAAGATTACCTCTGCAACAAACACCTACCTTTTTAGTGCGACAATCCCAAAATGAGAACTTCCATACTTTATGAGATCAGTGATCCGTCTATCTGAGGATACCTACTTGACTCTCCTGAACCAGATAAATGCTAGTATCAAAGGCAACAGTGGAAAATGGCTAAAATTTCCTAAGAAAGAATGTGTGTAGTGCTCTGTTTCTTCTAGGCACTGAGTAGTTATTTTGTGCTCTGAGGTTTCATCATTTCCCTGTAAAATGGTATGCTTAGCTCTGGCAATTTATTAAAACATTGAAATTCATTGTTTGATTGAATGGTTTTGGTTTCAAAAATAAAACCACAACCTTGTTTGTTTGCTTAGCATTATTTACACTTTTCATTTTAAATATGTAATTTATTTTTATTTTGCTGGGGTCTGGAGTGCTATATGCATGTACCAGTTTTATCAGTCCATCCGTGGGAAAGAAACAAAAATCAAAAACCAGCAAACCAGAAATAGATAAGGAGAAAGGGAGGAATCCTGTGGAAAGGGAATAGTAAATAAATATATAAATGAAGAGTATCATCACATAGTCTGGGCTGTGGTGTGTGAGGCAAGCAGAATTACAGGTGCACTGTCATACACAAGGGTGACCTACAGCCTAGGTATTATTTTGTAATAATTTTGTCTTGGTTTTTAAGTGTAACTTCTTATTATTAGAAAAGCAGATGAAAGATGAAAATGGAAGTCCTTTCATTTTTATAAAGCATTTAAGTCCACAAAAAGCATTCAGGCCATCTATTCTTAGCCTGGTTGTTATTTCCAGTGAACCATCTCTGGACCCAAGTGCTTTGTATTTCATTAAAGCTCATTAGTTGGAATGATCCTGAGAAGGCGAATCCATAGCTTTTGGAGTAATTTAGGAATGGTCGCTGCAACCTGTTGGAACTGTGTTTTGCTTCTGATTCTTTTTCCTCTGATTTTTTTTTTTTTTTTTTTGGGTGGTTTGTTTGAAGCTTTTTTTTCCTTTTTAAAAAATCTAATTTTTTTAAAATCACGTCTTCCTTTCCTAGATTCAAGACCTCTATAATCTAGTACTTGCTTCTTGTGAAAGTGATTAAATGCCATAATCAGATCTGTTCGTGGAAATTTTCCCTAATTTTCTCAGGAAATGAAGCCTGGCCATCTATCCATTACTGCTCTTGAATTCAGTAACTTCTGCAATTTCTGGACAATATGAACAACAAAAGAAAAGGGGTTAGATAGTTCTTCCAGATGTAGTGGGTATTGGGTAGGAGAGAGGGATCTAACTTCATGCCCCTATAAGAGGAAAGGAAGGCAAAGCTGTCTGTTTTACATTACTATCAACTGCTCTTGTGCTATTGCACCTTCTGCGCTGCTTTCCTTCACTGAGAAGAGGTGTCACAGGGACATGGGGAGGGAAGTTGCCATGTTTCAGGTGCGAGGGAGTGATTTATAAATTTGTGGCTTCTTTCAGTTTTGAGATGTAAACCTCTTTTTCATAGAAATTAACCAACAGACCTGTACATGGTATGCTATTACCAGTCTCACATTTTATGACAAGGAAAATTATTTCCCTTTTTCCTACTGTATACCCAGTAGAAAAGGGTATCTAGAAGAAAAGGTATCCAGACATATTTGACATGGAAGAATGTCAGGTATTTTCTTAGCCTCAGTTGGTTCAAAAATGATTTAGATTTTGTCTGAAAGGTTTTTCTTTTTAAATAATCCTCAAGCAAACATGCTGCATGAAAAATAGGTATTAAGATAAAAAATGGCCAAGAGGGTGTGCAGATTAAAATTAAGTGTAAGGTAACCTTCATAAAGCCCGTTGTTACTGACTCTTATTTGAACTACATTTCAGAGGGTTTTTCATATGATTCAATATGAATTATCTTTTTCTAATGGGACAATCTGAGTATTCGAAACACCACTATCTGTATTTATATAACAAGGGGCTAGTTTGAACTTTCATTCTGTTCTACTGCTTTTATTATTTCAAAGAGATCAAAAACAGTTTTGGGCACAGTGACTAGGTACAGGAAATTAAATTAGGTTGGTATTTAAAGGATATTTTCCCATAAGTGGACAAGCACAAAATCATCTATCATCTATGTTGGCTAGAACAAAAAATAAATGCTTGTTATTCCTTGAGTTACACTTGCTTTGCCTGTGCTTTCTGAAATATATCCAGCAGTCTCATTATATAAATAACGTACTATTTTCTCACCTTGTTATGTCTTTTATAGTCCTCCATGATAATTGTAAAAAATGAGACCACTGAATTTTGAAGATTCTGGATTATATTTTACATGCCATACCTGACGTATGGACTATATATCATATGTGTGTGTACTTGTATATGGCACACATAAATACAGGTGTGTGTGACTTGCTTTCACATGCCAGTGGTGCATACATCTGTGGGTGGATGAGAGATCTTGAATCCCATACAGAGAACTGTTGTTAACTCCACCGTCCACTGGAATGATTGAGAACTCTATTAATAAACTGTCTTTTACAACAGCTTTAATTAATTTCTGTCAGCAGTGGTAAAACATTATCTTCATTCTGGTGTACCAGAAGACTGGTGAGTGCCAAACCATCCCAATTCCATTGCTGTACCATACATCCACATGAAAATCTCATGTCATTGGGAGGGCGTAGATTAAGAGACTTCTATTTTGATGAGAGCTTCTGGAGCTCCTGTTTGTTGATATGTGCTTTGCTCTGCCAACACAAGGTGCATGAATGGGCTTTTTTTGTCCAGGCATATATAGGAGTATGAGACTGCTGCAGGTTTTTTTGTTTGTTGGTTTTTGTTTTTTCCAATTACATCAGCAAAGTGTGTGGAACATTCAATTCCTTTGCTAATGGCTAGGCTTCATGCTACATGAACTGCTCACTAGTAAAATCATCTGCACTTGGAGTGTAATGTGTTTCTGTTGGAATTGTGTTTTAATGACTCCAGTAGGACAGATGCACCAAACTCACTTATCCTCAATGGAACCCACTGGATTTCTCTCAGTTGCTTTTGCTTCCTTTCACTTGAAATGCCAGCTTTTTGATTGCTTACTAGAAAAAGTGTAGTAGTGAAATAAGTAAGAATTTCTTTGCATGCCACCTGTAGCAAGAAAGTGAATGTATACGTAATTACAACTTCTGTGTTTTGAACAACATAATAAACTAGGAACTAGAATATGTCAGGAGAGTGTAGGACTCTCTAGAATTTATATTGAGATAATTTTAAGTTCTTATTCAGAAAATCACACTGTATTTGCTTTTTTCTCTCTGAGAAAACCTGAAGTGCTTTTTGCTATTTGTTTTCAAAGACTTCATTATACAGGGGAAAAAAATGTCTCTCAGTTGCCTTAGAATGCTTGAAATTTATTTACTTTTATGTAAAATGAAATGTAGGGTTAAATCCCTTTTTAGTTTCCTGCAAATTGATCTTAGTTGCTCTATTGTCTACTGAACACTGCAGTGTGCAGTTTGCTGCATTTTCCCCCCAGTATTTATTTGCCCAGCAACTGTGCTATTCTAATACTGTATGCCATGAAGATTTGCTGTGCTTGGAAGCTCTTTCCGGTCCTCCTGGTTGTTGAAGATTTGAATGAAGATGTGAAACTCTGTCCATGTAACTATCAGCTCCCAAGGGTTGGTCTTATAGAGAGATGGAGGTTCCGAGCTGGAAATAGACTTCCTTCTGTTTGATACTTTTGGTTGTTCTCCTAACCCATCTGAAGAAGAATGTTGGTAGTAGAAGGAAAAATCTGATTGTGGAATGATGTTCTTGGAGTACACAGGTACTGTTGCAGCTGATCTTAGGGAGAACTGTAGCCATTCTGCCATTGAAGTGGAATGGAAAAGTGAGGGTTAAAACAAGAATTGGTTCAGTTTCCATGTGGCCCTAGGAAAGAAACTGATAATAGTTGGAGAAAAAGTTACTGGCTGAATATAAGCAATGTAGAAGTCACTGAAACTGGCTCTTTTATGTACTGAGCTGCCATGAGGACAGCTGAGAAATACTGGCAGAGAGATTAGAATGAGGCACTCAAAGTGTACAGTGTGGCTTTTAACCTTGGATGAAAAAAGAAGGGGATTGACTGTTTTTTATGCCTTTTACTTTTCAGTTCTATAGTTATTATCCCTGTGCCATCTATGACCTATAGCTTGTTAAAATAAAGGATGGCAACATACTGATGCTTTCCAGTAAAGATTCCCTGTTAGGTCATGGAAGAGCTCAGGTTTCTTTTAAATGAAATTTAAGCACAGCAAAATTGAAAATGATACAGTTAAATTGGTCTTCAGAACTAAATCCTCATTTTTTTTTTTTATCAGCAGTTGGAATTAATGTACTAAAGGCTATTTATGCAAAAATACAAGATGAAAAGATAAAACCCACCAAATCATCATATTCAGATGCTATTCTAGCATGCTGAAGAGTCTCAGTTTTGCTGCTCAATTCTACGTAAAGCTGAGATAGTTTCCTAAACCACTCATTTTCTTAATGCAACCAGATGTCTTGACAAAGCTAGTAACACACTGAGTTTTTAAACCAGGCCAGTATAGATAAGCAGTTGGAACCAATAAGCTAAGCAGTGATTGCTAATTGCATTTTTTTCCGATTTTGTTTGTCTTCATACCTCAGGACTGATTTGTGTGGGCATTGAGGACTGTAGCTGATGAAAGCTGCATGTAGAATAATGTTAGAAATTGTGTCCTAGGCATCTTAAACTGACCTCCCTGGTTTGTGTATTACACTGACTTTAGCAGATTCTATAAATCTATTGATGTGTCATCTGGGGTATTGTGAAAATTGAATCAATATTTGTGAGATTAGCTTTGCGGTATTGAATATCATAAAATTGATGGCATTTAATTGTTATGTCTTTAGAAGGGTTTTATCAATATTTAGTACAATGGTTGTGCAACAAGCTGGAATTAAACACAGTAGTAAGTGACCACCCTCTCATTTATGTGTTGCACAAGGCAGATTTGATGTTGAAAAGGTTATGGACATATGAAAGGCTGCATCATAAAGGTGTGACATTTTTCTGTTTGCCTTAAATTTGTTAACTTTTTTGTAGTAAAATTTGGCATAATTTTTTGGAAACACAAAAACCTTTTACTTTCGCTCAGTCAAAAGTGTTTTGAAATATTGTTCGTGATTATATATGGCTCTTGTCTGCTACAGCTCTACTACTCCTGATTGTACAAAGTGCAGTTTTACATTACTCTCACAGCTGAGGCAAGGCATGGATAAAGTGATATTCAAACATTGTATTCTTTTCTTCTTTTGCAGTGCTCACAGCTGTAAGATTTGTAAAGCCCAAGACCTTAAATTAAATAAACCAAAACTTTCACTTTTGTTCAGTTATATTGAGAGCAGAAGTAATAATTATTCAATGTTTTTAAACAGACTGCTTATACTCAATATAAAAATCTTATAATATATATGAAAATTCTCCATATCTACATTTGTCTTGTAACGGTTTCTTATAGGGATAGCTTCCTGAAATATTTGGCTCGGTTGGTTCAAAATTTAAAAATGAAGGATCCTTTGTTCCAACTCAGTGACTTATAATAGCAAATTTAAGGAGTATTTTGGTGAATGGTGTAAAATGCTATCAGTGTAGGAAATGCATAGCGGTGCTACAGAGGCTGGCAGTGTGGAAAATGTTAATTGTGTCTGCAGTACTGTGTAGCAAGCAACTAGCCTCCTATCAGGCAGCTCTGTAGGATCTCAGCAGCTGGAGCTGGAAGATTACACATGGGATTCTCCCTCTTGAAATGTGTTCAGTGTGCTTAACCTCCAGGAGTTACCAATACCTTCTGTGGTAATTAAAGAAAACAACAAACCAACCTAACCCTCAAATTCAGTGAAGATTTTCGTAATGCGAGTTTGTTTCTAACTCTCCTTATCCTGCAGGGTTCAGCACTTTGGGGTGCTTTTGATTCTAATGATGCTGTATAGGCATCATAGACTTCCATATTGTTTAAGTTTAGATGTGAATGGTCCCCCCCAAAGGGGTAAGTAACTCTTGAACAACACCAACAAGGGTAGCATTTAAAAGAAGAGATAGAACTAGCAGAACTAGTGAGACTGAGTAGGACTGAACAAACTGGATTCCTGTCCTAAACAGGAAAGAATTGAGTTTGGGAGGAGCTGGGTTCATCTCTGTATTTTTTCTGTGGTGTGTCAGTCAGAGTTGGTGATAAACATGCATGATTTCCTGATGGCTGTCAAGGAACTCTGTTGCTGAGCAGGTCTGGATAGGGACTTGCATGAGGATTCATCTGTATGTATGTAATTGCATCTCCCCAGGGCAATAGGAATTTTGAATCCATGGAAGCTACATCACTGAGCAAATCTATGATAGCTTAGCAAAAATAATAGGTTTAGTGAGAACAAGTGTTATTTCACACGTATCTTGTCTCTGGAACAACCATTCGTCTGTGGAGAAATGATTTCTTTTGATGCCCAGCTATTCCTTAGTGACTGTGGTAGTGTTGATTCACCAAGAAGGTTTCTGGTTTTGTAATGTTTTGCTGGAGAGTCATCAAATGGTTTGTTTCAATTATAATAATGAAACAAGAGCCCTCCAAGCAGGTGAGTGTATCAGTCATTTTAAAGTATTTAAGTCAACTGTAGTGTGAGAACTACACTATTTCAGGTCTAAAGTTAACTTATCTAGGTTTTGTTTCTCTCTTTCCATAGAGAATTACCATTTTCTATTGATTTATCAGGATGGTAAGAACTCTTGAGTTGGGGGTGGAGGGAAGGAAAGTGAAAGAAATGAAGGGGTTTAAGACCAGGGGTGTTAAGTGAACAGAGAGGGGCTGAGAACAGGGAGCAGCTTTCTTGGTAGAGGTGTGATTCTGTCCCTGGGCTCCAGGTACCTTATTTGTAGCTGAGTCTGGGACCTGAGCACAGCAGAGAAACCCCTGAGCGAGCAGTGAACCCCTTCTCTGCACAGGGGCACTGACTTGCCTTTTTGAGTGGATCTAGAGGTGGATTATCCACCTATAGACCATGAGCTTGCCTCAGGGTGAGTCTGGATCACTCAGCTTTTCCTAAACTTGGATTTTAGTTTTTTAGCATTTGAGTGGCCACTCTGTGAGCAGGGCCTTGTTCCTGCCAGGTTTGGTCAGGACTGCGGGCTCCGGGACAGGGGAGGGAGCTGCCACTGCCCGTGTGCAGCCAGGCTGCTGAGCTGCCTCTGTGGTGGGGAGTGGGCCCCACGCCAGCAGGATCTATTTTGGAGTGTTTGCAGGATCTCAGCAGCAGTTAAGGCTCCTGCTGTGTTGCTGCAGGCAGTCTGGATTGACTTCTTTCCCTTCAAAAGCATGCCTGATAAATATACATGTATACACACACACACATACATAGAGGTTTAAAAAGAGAGAATATGCTGTGACTCTTCCTGACCTCTTTGTATGCACCTGTCCTTTATATTTTTTTAAGTGAAAATTGAAACCCGTGTTTTAGAGTACTGTCAACATGGTGAGAAGGGGAGGTATTATCCCCACATTGTTAGGTTTTTGATCTTGATCCAAAAATGCTTTTTTGACAAACAAGATAGTTGCTGAGCTCTGAAGATTGTCCTCCCTTTCCCCTGCAGTCTCCTCTTTCTGCCTAGGCTACCATCTTTTTAGCATTTGCTAGTTTGACATTTAGTTGCCCTTTAGTCCTTTAAATAATTGTCATTCCCTCTGTGCATAAATAGATAAGGCATTGATTTCCTTTTTTATGTGATAGGGGTGAAAGCTCATGCCATATTTTTCTTTATAGAAATAACGTACTTCTAAGTAGTCACAGCAAAGAAAAAAAGCTTGACAAGAACAGAGGGTATTCAGACTTTACTAGTAAATCTGTGTTCTAATTATGTTGGGTGTCGTCAGCTGCTTCAGTTTAGGGAGTCCTGTATTGTTGTATATGATTTTTGTAGTTAATGCTTGTTTCTGCAGATAGTGCTGATGGAGTGGGATGTGCTTGTAATTATGGTGGCACATGCAGCTTCCACTCCTGAAGCAGCCTATGATAGCGGACAGTCTGTTGACAAATATGCAGAACACTCACTTTTTTTGAAAGATGTTTCTATTTAAATAAATATTGGGATGAGTCACAAGATAAAGGTACACAAACAGCAGAAGGAAAGCAACAAATTTGGAAATCCTGTTTTTTCGTAGTGGTGATTATTTAGTGTGGTAGATTGACATAGTCTAGTGTGTATGTAGGTCGTTTGGCAACAGACTATTTTAGTTACCTGGGTATTCATGCATTTTGGTCTTCCTGTAAAATTCCATTTCCAGGTGGTGTGTGTTTCCTAAAAACAAGCGATTTACTGCGGATAGCTCAGCTTCTTCAAAAGAATTTGTGCATTTGCCCAAATTTTAATAATGTCAGTAATGGATTAAATGCTTTGGCTGTTCCAAGAAATTTCAGGTGGGGTTTCTTATTCTCTCTCCTCAGCCATATGTCACTGTTTTTTAGGTACATTACTTAGGGAAATACAAAACCTTTGTCCTAAAGAAACCACTTGTTGGTCGGTTTGGAGATCTTCAGAGGAACATATTAGGCAGCCAGCATTTGTCTCTGCCCAGAAGACCACAATTCTCTTTCTCTATGCTTTCTTGGTATTACTGCAGGACTCCGAGTATTCCAAGAAGCTGCAAAGTATAAAAAACCCCTTTTTTTAGGGAACTGAGACCTTTGTGTGGAAATAAGAGTTTAAACACAGACTTACTTGGTTTTGAGACTTCACAGCCTTCTTGTAGCTCAGATGTCTGACCCTACCTGAGTCCTTTCTCAACTCATATATGCCATGGCATGGGCTGAGAGAAGAAATAGAACATGCAATAACCTTTCTACTGAGATTTCTTCTGAAATTCCAGTGACTTTTCCAGCTTTTCGAGTAAAATTCTAATAATTTTCATAGGCAACTTCAAGATTTTATTTGTTTGATGTAAAAAAGTAAAGAAAAATTATGCCTTAACACAAGGGTCTAAAAGCTTAAGCAAGAGATTAATTAAATAAAGTGGTCTGTGGATCTTCATGGTTAAAATTGATAATTTCTGCTTGATATAGTTTATCAGTGAAGCACAAAAATGGTTTTGTTTCATGCTAAAATATTTTTCTCTCATCTTATTCTTCTTTTTTTCACCCTTGCATCTCATTCACAATGTCTTTTACCACAGGCTACTCTTTGAAACCTTTTCTGGATAAGACAGGACAATGTTTAGGGGCTTTCCATGCGACTTGACATGGAAATCTCTTGAGGATTTAAAGGCTACAAATATAGCTGTTGGTTTAAATACAGTAGTGTGTGTAGGAAGCATTTTCTAAATTCTTTCTTATTCTGCTTATTCTGCTTGTATTTAAAGCAGTTAGGAAATTTTGGTTCATAACCATCTCCTTATTATAATCTAACTGCATTTCATAAAGAGAAAGTTCCTTTCTTTTGCTTCCTAATTCTGAGTGGATTTTTCATTTCTATCAGTTTCCTGTTTTTGTTTCAGCCTATTGGATCAGTTCAAACTGAGGGCAAGACTGGACTAAACAAGAAGTCAGATTCAGAGAACCAAATATAAAGGAACTGTATTGTAGCTGGAATTTGGAAAGTGCTTCTTGAAAATGGTATTGTGAAAGTGATTCTTAAAGGGAGTGATGCAAACACATTACATTCACTCATGTCTAAGTGAAGACTTCAATCTGTGAGGAAATGCTTAGCCAAAAGTTTCATTTGTTCTGCAGCTTAGCGTAACCAAATAAATGGACTACTATTGAATTAATTACCTTTCTAATATAAACCTGACACTGATTTTTGCACTGTTAGAGTACAACAATAAAAGACAGGTATCTGTTTCTTTTGCATTGATACAACATTTTTCTTTTTATTTTTTTTTTAATTTTATTTATTTTGATGGCTTTTATTTCCTTTATTTATGCTGTTATTTTTTGGTCTGCTGCATATTCTTCCAGTCTTGTGAGACTGATTGTTTTTATACATTGTTGTCTCACTCCTGTTACTAACAGGAGATCTTAAATTTGGAGCAGAACTGATTGATTAGTGTGTAGTCTGCTTACTAACACTAATATCCAACTTTCCTTCGTAACATTACTTCTAGAATGTCTGTATTTTCTTACAAATATCACAATCTTCACCTTGCCCCCCCCCCCCCCCCCATTCCCAATCTAATTACACTGGTGTGCTGGTTTGGCCAAAATCTAGAAATATATCCTCTGAGAGAAAAACAGGTTACAACCACCCTTACCTGCCACCAGGTTTGGGGGAAAAACAAAAGAAAGCACTGAAATGGAGACAGAAATAACTCACGGACAACATAAGAAAATAGCCATCAAACAAATGTCTTTTATTTAAAAGTCTCAGTAATATTGTGGTAAAACATTATAATTAAGGCTAGGAGTTTTTCAGACTTGTGCACTAAAAAATCTATGTCAGACCTTATTAGGAGAATGAAAGCATTTGGTTGCACATGTTGTGTGTGAATTCAAAGCTGAACTGTTTCTGTAATATGAAACAATTTAATTTCACAACCTCTACTCCAATATTTGACAACTTCATTTTTCAGGATGCAGATACCCATCAGTTAGGCAACATTCTAGCTAAATTGCATCATGAGCTTATTAACTCCCATCTAATCATCCAGTCATGGCTGATTAATCACTCCTCCTGGTGCCTTGTTTTATTAAAATCTGTTTTCTTTGCCACTGACCAGCAAACTGCTGTCTAATTTCATGTGCGGGATAGTCTTTGCTGAGGGGATTAAAGTGGAGCCCTTATCCTCCAATCTGAAGGGCTGTGTGGAGGAATCATCACATACAAGTGTCTTGCATGTACAATTACCCTTCTGTGTTTAAGGAATAGGGAAAATGTGTGTTTTCTCACAGAGCTAAAAAGTTTTCCTGTCCTGCTAAGACAGAATGGAGCCATTTTGGGGTACGAATGCAACTGTAGCTGGTAGATTTTTGAATATTCAAATTACCTATCTCCAACTGTGGAACTCTGAATTTATTAACTACTTTGTATTAGTAAGCAGCAAGATAACACAGAGAGCTGGCAGCTTTGTCATTTTCTCAGCATGGGAGGAGGGAGAAAGTAATTTCATCCCTTGTGCCAGCGGAAAGAGGTAACACCTCCCATTTCTTTTAATAAGTGTTGTATGTTAATGAATAAGCCAAGTTATCAAGGTACTTCCTTAAAAAAAAGTATGAAGATTGGCAGTTAAATGCACTCTTGACAATTTAAGCTCTCTGATTCACACTACAGTAGCCTAGTTAATAACCTATTTGAAAGCTAACAGCAGCTGTGAATACGACAGGCTGAGAATGTTTTCAGGTTTGCCAGAAGAACCCCCACATGCAGGAAGAAGTCAGAAATTAACCAGAGGTTTCTTGATGTAACAAACCAGAGATGTTTCAGTTTCCCAGTACTATATTTCCTGACAAGAAAGTTTTCTTATCAAACTTCTGAGCAAAAAGGCCAAGTTATAGCTTCTTATTTCTACACTTTGAGTTTTTTCATTAGTCTAAGGATTGTCTACAGGCACCAGGCATAACTCACTGAAAAAACAAAATGCAGTAATTTTAAGAAATTCTTTGGATAAGTCTTTATCAGATGGTGGTGTGTCATAAAGAGGGACAGAGTTGCTACATCCAACAACGTAGCTTGTACTTACTGCAAGGTCTGCCCTCCCAAACTTTGAATTTACATGGCCTAAGTTCTTCTTACTGCGAAGAAAGAAAGTGACAGAAAGAAGAGGAAGGAGAGGAAGAGGATCTCAGTGTTTAATGTGGTGTGGGGTTTTGTATCACGTAGATGAACATAGATATTTGCTACCAGTGGAAAACCTTATGAAAAGATGAGATAGTTTAAAGTCTTAGTCTACTTAAAATGCTGACTACTCACAGCTATTTTAGAGACGCCATACTGCAAATAGGAATAGGAGGTAAAACAGTGGGGAAAAAATGACGTAACTTTGGCAGAGAAACACGTATTGTCATTTTCTCCTCAGTGCACCTTATTTAGCATCAGAAGTGATTGTTAGCAGGCCATTTCAAACAAGGCACAAAAAGAATAAGATCCTTGGCTTTGATCAGCTGCACTTTGATCAACTGCAAGTACTGGAAAAGATCAAAAATGGCAGGCACAGTATTTTTGCACTCTGCTTATCCTCAGGATCAAGCAAGCACAGGAATAAAATCATTATCTATTTCAAATCACGGAATTGTGACAAATACTTCTGGCCTGGCACATGGGCTCTTTTTTAGTGTGTGTACCATGTTTGGGATGAGGATGTATGGCTTTAAAGTAAACATTTTTATTATCCTAGACAAGTTTCCTATTTTGGAGGTAGATAGCAGCAGGCTTGTTTTCGGCCTTACCATGACCTTTGGAGCGCTAATGTGCTCAAAGCTAGAGTGATGGTCAGAAAAAAATTATTTTGGGGGAAGAGAAGTTACTTTGTAATAACATTTTCTTAAGTAACATTTTCATATCTATATCTTCTATATCTTATCTATATCTTCTATAAGTTGCATTCAGAGGAGTTGTTAAACAAAATAGACATGAAAGCACAGCTCTTGAAGCATCCTGAAGACAAAAGTCTACACTGGAAGACAACCCTGGGGTGGAAGAGAAGACATATCCTCAATTAGTCTGTTAAGTATTAAAATTAGAGAATCAAGGTGTCTAATAAAAGAAGCTAATCAAGTGCTGTAAAAGAAGTAAAGAATACAATTCAATTTGGAATCTAGTTCAATTCTACTTATTCTCCCCTTGCTTATCTTTAATAAAGTTTTAGACAAAGATTTTGGTATATGTTCTCACTTTCCACAACAGAATTCAGACTTGTCATATGGCAACGCACCTACTAAATTTTGATATCCAGTGTTAGACAGGGTCATGTTTTTGTTTGGGTTTTTTTTCCTCAGAAAATCTTTGAGTACTCAGGTACATCAGGAAAGAATATTTCTAAGGAGCACACTGCCTTTGAGGTATATATGTTTTAATATGGATCCTGCATCCTCTGCTGGATGAAGTGTTGTAAATCCAGATAGTCTTTGGGTAAAGAAAAAGAGAAAAAATCAGTATATACCTACCTAAGTGTTTTAGCTTTCCAGACAATGTGAATTAATGGTCAGGAGAGAAGATGAGCTGGATGAAGAATAGTTATTGAATTTCAGGGATTTGGATTTTTTTTGGTGACAAGGCAAAAATTCCCATGCTTTATAAAATAAATGATTGTGCTGTTCTTTTGGATTGTGTTTAACGTAATGCATGGTTGAAATGAACCACTTACTGTGAGATGCCACAGTAAGAGGGAACTTAAGAAGTGACTTCCAGTCCCTGCCTGCCATCCCCCCAACCCTTCCTAAACTTTAAACCTTCCTAGACCAGTTGAAAGATCTACACCTCCTAACAGGTGAACAACTCAGCAAAACCTAAGCTGAGTAATTTATGGTAAGAAGAGGTAATTTCAAGTCCAAGGAGCATTAAGCACTCCAAAAAAGGCAGATATCAAAATGTGGTCTGGCAGAAGAGAATGTTGCTTGTTTGTGGGTTTTTCTGTTTGTTTGTTCAGTTTCTGGTGTGTATGTGGATTTTTTGTTTGTTTTGTTTTGTTAGGTTTTTAAATTTTTTTAAGCTCTCCCCCTGGATTAATGACCAATGCATATATAGCAACAAAAACTCTGAATCTTAGTGTTTCCTGAATTTGGATGTCTACTGGGAAATCCATGGGAAAAGGGGTTCCTTCTAGTCTTGAAGACACACAAAAGATGGAGGTGTCAGTGTGAAAGAGAATCTGTATTTAGGTGTACTGTGAAGAATCTGATTGCTTGTTTTCTGAATCATAGCTTAGATCTTGGATACAAGCGCTAGACTGAGGTATCCATTGTTTCATTTCTGTTTATGTGAGCTTTACATTTATTTTGTCTACATTAGGACAATTACTCTTGGATATGAGTAATTTATTTTTAGCTTTACCTAATTTGCATTCCTAGGAATTTCCAGATGAGTGAATATATTATTATATCATGCTTATGCTTTTTCCCACCCCCAAATGGGATAGTAAATGTTCAGGTCACAAGTCTTCCAGAACAGGTTCCAAAAGGAGACAAAATTTTATCTCCATATGCTGCACAAACAAGTTTTAGAACTTGGGAAAAAGTGGTCTGTAAGAAAGAAATGTCTTCTTTTGACTTGAGTCACTCAGAGAATTCTCCCACGAATGAAACGGGAGCACAGCAGGCCTGGGAGGGCTCTGAAAAAGCTCACAGCAGAAGGCCTATAAAATATGGCTGTAATTACGAATGAAGGGTTCTGTTGTGCTGTGCACTGTACCACACTTTCAGAATCAGATCTCTCTGGATAAATTCATAGTTTTTCCCATGTTGGTGTCCAACTGCACGGTTTGACAAGTGTACACGCACTGTTCAAGTGGTTGTCCTGAGAGACTACTGTTGACAATTTTGTTTAAACATGAGTATACCAATACAGAATTAGTGTGTACCATGTATAAATACTTGGCGAATATTGCACTGGACTCTTGAGGCTAACTGGTGTCCATTAAAATAAAGTGAGTGGACAATTCAGCAATTACATAGAAATTAATTGTAAAACTGAAAAGGTATGTTGAGCTTTGAGTGGATTCTCTCCGATAATGGTTGAGGCTGCCTTGTTCACTTACATTTTGGGATGGCAGTTTCTTCTCAGAGCAAGGCAATAATGTATGTGTCACCTCTTTCTAGCATTGTCACACAGGCAAATTCCTTGCAGTGCTGTTTTCAGAGCATACACAATTTTAAAAAAGCAAAAGATGTATCAAAGGCAATGTAATAAATGAAATACTTGTATATAAATCTAACTTGGCTATTCCTTACTCCTTTTTTTTTAAGACAGTGTAGTTGCATTTCGATTTAAATAATTGCTTACTTTTATAATTTATCAACGTATTATCAAATCTTTTCTTACACTGTATCTCTTTTAAAACACTTAGTTGTTTTTTAGGAGGCATTTCTGCAGCTGTGGTTGATAACAAAAGTCACAGGTAAAGATTGCTAAAAAAATAAATAGGGGCTAATCAGAATTTTGTGTACTTGCAGCACTGAACAAAAATATAAAGCTGCTCTTTAGTTGAAATGTATATTAAAAGTGAGAAAATTTACTTTAAATTGAGCTATTTTAACAGATGTGAACTCAATATATTGCCTTTTATTACAGTAATTTCACAAGCAAGTTGACATCCAAATATTACTGGTTTTGAAAATTACTCCTGCTTTGCACTAAGCTATCTTAAATTATTAAACTTTTATGTGGCATCAGGTAACAAAAGGTCAATATGTGCCTGCAGTAAAACCACAAATGGCATGATATTCTGCAGCATCTTCTGTGCAAAGTCCAGAGACAAATCTGCTTCAGATATACTGCTTTTAGTGCCAAGTATTTAATGAGCAGTGCCATATTAACTGTTCTAGTAGCTGAAATGTGCTGTAGTAGATGTTCTTAATCCTTTTGAGACTGTAAAATAGTCCAAAGACTTTTTAGAGTGAGTAAATTAAAATTTGTTTCTTTAATGAGTTCTAAAACAGTTTTGTTAATATAAAACCTTAAGCTTTTGGAGTCATTCTCACTTTCCCCATTGAAGAAAGGAGTGACATTTTGATGTGTTGTTCTCTGTTCTTATGCAAGATATTCTCATATGCTGCAGGTTGTAGGGGCAAGGTTTGATAGGTACCCCTAATTTTAACGTTTATACTTATGGCATTCATTAAAATGGCAAACCATGAATAGCAGCAGTGAGACCCTTTCAAGTGAACAATGTTCACCAATGGCAGAGCTTTACTCAAGAGGAAATGGAGATACAATTTGTGGGATACTGTGTTCTGCATTTTTGACTGGTTGGTACTGAGTACAGTGTAGAATTAATTCAGCATCAGTCTTCCTTTGCTACCCATTATCTAATTTTAGACGGACGTTTTTGACTTCTAGGCTTTGAAGTGCTTTCCACAAAATAAAGACAGAAAGTGGGGTACTGGCATTTTAAAGAGAAGATGCCAGGAGAATATCTTCATTACTAGAAGCTATAGAATAGAATACATTTTCTTTCATACTAGATACATTTCTGAAAATATGAAATGTTAACTTCAAAATAGACTTTGACATGCTGTATTTAAGGAAAGAGATTTACTGATTTCTTGCTTTTTCTTTCTACAGCTAGTTGATGTGGAAAAATGGGTATGTGATTCTGTCTTTTATTCACTTGATCCCAAATGTTTCATGTTGCCACTGAGTCTAACCTGTCTGTTTTGATACCCTGTGTGTTCATGACCCTTCAACTTGCATGGCTCAAAAAACCAAAAAAAGAGGTGAATACATGGTCATGTAAAATCTGGTCACTCCTGAATAATCCTACCAAATTTCATGTTACCAAAATGACTTTTATCTCTTAAAATTTGATGACAGAATTGTGTAATATAAATGTGTGATTATTGCCTTTCAGTTTTGAGCCTTGCTGTCTAATGTTATAACTCCATTCTGTAACCCACCCTGTCTTTTCTAGTATAGACACTGTAATCCTAAACTGCATGACAGTAAGATAGTTAATACTGATAAATAATGTGTGATGCTGTGTGTAACTGCAAATATACAAAATATATTTAATGATGGAGAACAGCCGCTACGGAATAAAAACATTTCCTAGATTTAGCAAATAAAGCACAGTTCTCTGCTAAATGTGTTGTTAAGGCCTTTCCTAATGTGTCTGTGTATACCATACATATTTGTTTGGGCATCTGATAGAACTCCTCTCTGTGGGACATATTTATGTATGTTTTTATTCAATGTAATCTCTAACACCAGCGTTATGTATGAGTTAGTGGTCATAAAATGTGTGTAGAATTGTTTGTTCACCTTGAAAATGTTAGAAGCCTCTCTGAAAGCTTGGACTACAATAGGTCTCCTTGGTTTCTTAATACTTAGTTTGGGCTGCACGTGACCAGAGACAACCTCAGATGTCCTCTGAAATATGGCCAATAACATAACTATAGCACTGGTTTCATTTTATTTCAGCTAGAAATTGCAGAATTTTAATCTGTGATTATTACATCTTTATAGTAGTAGTGATTCAAGTTAGAGCTTGCCTGAGACTCCTGTAGGTAAGTACATTGGTTAAATAGTGGCTTAGGCTTTTCAACACCCTTTCTACTGTACTCAAAAATATCTGTGTCATGTGACATATATAGGTAGATGTTTATAATATTTATTAAACAGCAACTGTAGTTAAGTTGTAATTGTTGCTTATTTTATCAGTATGACAGCATTTTCCATAGTCTGTGGATCTGGTATTTATGACAACCATCAATTCTTATACAATTGATTTTGAGTGTTCTTAAGCCATACGGATGGTCGTTATCTTTTCATTATGTCACATTTTTAATTACACATTTTTAATTAATTTAATTTTAATTGAGAAAGCTTGGTTATACATCTTTGGAATTTTTTTTTGTTTTATTCCTATGAAGAATTTTGTATAAAGAGAAAAAAAGCAATAAAAAGCATGTTCAGTAGTATACAGGCACTACTCCTCATACTCCACAACACATGAAATATATGCCAGAAGTTTATTGGTGACGCTGATGTGGCTTGTTTTTGACTGAAACATTCATAATCTGCTCATGGAAAATGTAGTATTACTTGCATAAATAGAAATGAGATCTGCTGTTTTGGTGTTTTTTTAAATTCAGAATATAGTAACATCAAAATCTTGCTTAGGAAAGACTGCTTCATGAAAATGTGTTCTTAAACCATTTTAAAAAGGACTGGTTCCCATGAGAGCAAAGCTAAATATTGTCATTCCAAGTTACACGGGGTAAAGATTTTTCCTAATAGATTGATTCTATAATCCAGACAACCTCACTGATGGAGATGGAGAGGGTACTGGTTTTACTTCATATATAACATTATTCTCTCTCAGATAAAGCCCCAGTCTGGCTTGAAAAGCAGCTTTTAACTCCCTCTGTAATTCCAGAGTGTTACCAGAGGTCTTATGGTGGACTGGAGATGTAGTGAATTAATGCAGTAGAAAGCTGGCTGTTGTAAAGCTGCATGGTCACTGAGGCAGGCACCTCACTGTAACACATATATTTCTTGATAAGCCATTTTCCAATACAGAACACACAAGGTTAATGCAGGTTATATCTATCTGTGGAAACCTTAAAGCCCAAGCCCGGACAGAAGCTTCATGACAAATTAATGAGCAAATTAGTAGCTGAACCTTGCTGCAAGCAGTTTCATGCTGTTCAAAGGATAAGCTAAAGTCATTCACCTCTGAGCTGTTCTAGCCTGTAAAGTGTGCTAACAAAAGTTTTAGAAGAAATTACTCCAGTTCCTGTATACTTCTGTCAAATAGCTATAATTCTTCTTGTGATTTTGTCCCAAAATCTTTATTCTACTTAAGGGATGTGCTGGCTATTGATGCTGGGTGCAAATTAAATGGCTTTAAGATATTTGTTGAACTCTTGGCTTCAGCCTTTTGGCTCTGAGCAGGTATGAGCGTGAAGGCTTATAAGTCTGCTTCAATGCAGAATCAAGCACATTAAAGACATCTTACCAAATGTAAAACCTAGTGGAAGTAAGGCTTACCTGTTCCATCCTGGTTCCCATTTCGTATCTGAAAATGGCTTTTTTACTTTTTATTAAACTGCCAGGGTGGGGAACCCCCCAATATTTGATCAGAGGGACTTACTAAATTTTACCAAAATTTAGAAGACCCTGAATGTATTTTCTTTACAGAGAAAATGGCAGTAATGAAATAAGATTAGATTGAATAACACATAATGAAAGGAATTCCTTTAATCTCCCTGACATTTTTTCTCTTTTAATGTATTTATGAAATAAGGGAAATAAAGTGTCTGTTTCTGTAAATTAGAAGTGTGCTCGCAAATTTGTGATCTCAAGGGAGGTGTTGTATACTTGAATACAACAGGACTAATGTACTCACAAAAGCACCTGTTTGTCTTGACTTTCAGGACAGCTGCTTAGCTCTGCAACAGGTTTCAGTGTAAGGATAAGAAATTTTCTTGGGTGTCTCTGGTGATGTGATAATTTGGCCTTTTTTACACATTTGGCTACATCTAGTGGGTAAATTATTTTGAAAATTTGGCATTAAGAACCATCAAGAATTACTGTTTTCAGGAGAGTTTATTCTGCAGAGCTTTTTACCTGAATGGAAGTGAAGTGTATTGTTTCTTAAATTTAGAGTACAAGGTACAAGAATTTTCAAGTTCACCCTGGCTGATGGCAAAGCTATGGTAATTATAACATTGTAGGATTGTCTTCAACTTTTAGACAGAGAAACCTCTTCTGCTGAGGGTAATGGTAAATTTTTTTCTCGTCCCCTCAAGTAGTTACTATGTTAGCTCAGTTTTATGCCACTAGCAAAACTAACTTTCAATTTCTTTGGGGAAAAGAAACTTGCAGAGTAATGAAACATGCTTTAGACACTTTTCAAAAGAATTGCTTTCATTACAGTGACTTCTGAGCTGAGAAGTAGTGAATAAATTTTCTCTTTGATAGTGTGGACTGGATAAATATAACAAATGGATTTTGACTAGAGGAAACAAGCTAGGGTTCTTGTAGAGGTTGGAGAGAGCCACAAAACAAAGCTTCATCAAGGGAAGTGATTCAAGTAATGTGTCTTCAGTGCCATTAAAGTAATTAATTGCACATCAGTACTTCATAATCACTATGATTTTCAAGCATTAAATGAATTATATAAGGAAAATTTTTTCTTATAATTTCTTGTTCACACTTAGTTCATTTGCTTAAATATAGATTGATTTTTCATATTACTGTTGGAAAATATGTTATTTCTGCAGAAATATTTAATTCCATAATATAAAGAATTTGCATTCCGATTTTAGACACAACATAGACTGCAGAGGTGGCTC
This sequence comes from Monarcha castaneiventris obscurior, assembly GCA_026261815.1. Classification (NCBI taxonomy): domain Eukaryota; kingdom Metazoa; phylum Chordata; class Aves; order Passeriformes; family Monarchidae; genus Monarcha; species Monarcha castaneiventris. The sequence continues at coordinate 8,188,932 of JAMPIT010000472.1, forward strand.
AATGTAGGGAGTAATACGAGCAGTGTTGACTCAGTTATTCCAATGCACATCATGAAGGGAAACGTAAGATAGTACTGTGTGATGTTAAAGTGAACAGGCATATCAAAATGGAGTGACTATGGAAATTAAAATTAAAATACCATACCTACAGTGATAGTGTCAACCACATCTGTAATTCCATCCTTAGTGCACTGTATATTTTAGCAGATGCTAATTTTAGCCCAAGTCTAATTCACATCAGCAAAAGAAACTAATACAAACATTTTCTAAGTATATGCTTTAATTTCAAAAGAAATCTCTGTGCAGATTGATTAAAACTCATCTCAGTTAAGTAGTGGCATTTCCAAATGTATACTAGGGTTCCTTTGGTGTTTATCCTTCAGTCCCTAGTATGGATCTGAGAATTTCAAGCTGTGTTCTATGCAGCAATAGTAATTTCTATGAATTACTGCAAACTGTCTCAGTTTACTTGTTTTCAATACCTGTTGGTTAGGTTAGTGTAAAGATCTAAAATTTCTACATAAGCAAATGGAATGCTATAAGAATTGTACAAAAGATACAGTCACAAGACGATCTCTAAATTAAAGGATTTTTGGCAACTTTCCTATTAAAAAATTCCAAATAAAATAATAATATTTTTTCTTTGCATCTAGCCAGAAAGCACAAGAATTAAGGTGAAATTATGATAAATTAGAATAGTAGGTGATAAGCTACCCAAAAACTGTCCAAGGAGCCAAGGAATATAATGGCCCCAAAAATAGTGTAAATACTTACACTAAAACACATCCTTAGTGTCCTCAGATAAAGCTTCAGTAGGTTTTAAATGTCAGTATTTTGGTTTATTTTGAGAAAGAGGAAATAATTAGGATGATGAATAGAATGATGGGTGTTATGTTCCTCAAATATAATGATTTGAAATTCTGCAAAGGTTTTTTTATTACTTTTTCAAGTCCTGTTCCAAGCCATACAGGTAATATGGCTGCTGAGTGCTCAGTTTAGTTCCTCCACAAGGATGATATTTGTTTGATACTGTGCACTCATGTAAGTATTTGTCCCCAAAAGGTCAGATAGCATGTGCAACTGAAGACTTAATCAGAGGAATGTAATTATTCTGTTGTTGGTTACATTCAATTACTGGTCCTACCTCTCAGGACAACTTCTGAAAAAATTGGATGCTAGAGAAACAGCATTAAAAAATTACAGCACACTGAATTCTTTAACAAGTGAAGGGCAAAGTGGTGTTTTCAATGCATTTAGTCATCAAATTTGCATTGATTTCAGTTGTACAGGATTTAACAGAAACACTTATTTGTAGTCCAGAAGCACATCAGAAGTCCAAATACGTTAGTACCTTTCTTCTGGATGCTCAGTAGACAGTCCCCAGTGGATTACTGAATTTCAGTATCTAATGGAATATAGGTGTTCTGTACTTAAGTACATAACCGTACATAACTGGTACAGTTATCTTCAAATGTTGAAAGTACTTTAGGGGTTTATGCTGTAGACAGTGTAGGGTTAGCAAGTTCTATTTGTATTCAAGGCAGAGAATCAAACACTTCTAGTGCTTAGTTGGTCTCATCCTACAAAAAATACCAGCTTAATAGGTCAGATGAATTGCATTATAGAAATGACTGTCTCTTCCTTGACCCTAAAGTAAGTGTACAGAACTAGCCGACATCTGCATGGCATAGATAAATTTCATCCTTGCTGACACTTAAGACTCAGCTTGTTTTTAATATGTTGTTTCATACTGGATATTGCACACATCTGTATTGTTTTTTAGGGTGTGTAGAATGTCCTTTTCCAAACATAAACATGACCAAGCTCTACAATCATCAGTGCCACTCCACTGGTGGAGTAGATTTGTGTATAACTAAAACAGTATATCATCATGATTTAATCTCTCCCTTTACTTTTAGCTGGGTTAGTGTTGAGGTGTGAAACAATTTCTTGTTGGACTTGGTGTCTGTATTCATGTGTTTGTTTTGGTGTTAGTGTTTGACAAGGAGTACCTTTCAAGAGCAATGGGTGTGTTGTGGTTTAGCCTAGCAATTAAACACCACACAGCTGCTTACTCTCTCCCCTCATCCCATGGGATGGTGGAGAGGGCTGTGAAAAAAGGTAAGATTCATGATTTGAGATTAAGACAGATAACAGAACAGAAAATCAAATTACAGCCTGCAGTCTGCCACCAAAGGGATTGAGGAAAATGCTTTAGTGGTATCAGTTGTGGCTACTACTTGGCTGCCTTTGCCTCTGGTTCATATTGAAGTTCCAGCACGTTCATTATGGCAGCGCTCAGTGGCAGTGTGACTTCATTCAGGCCAAGATAATCTACTGTTAGTCTCCACAAGAATTAGAATTAGAGTCCACTAGAATTTCACACTGGCCATATGGAACTTTTAAAGTGGGTTGTGCTGATCATTCCTTTGCTCTCCAGTTGGCTAATCAGTTTATGGCTGGGAATCGGGGAGTCTTGGTTGCTGTGACACTGCTGCCAGCACACCATTGTGGTAGGGACTGGCACCTGTTCTTCAGTCTGCAGATGTTTCATTTCCTCTCTCCAGGGCAGCTGTACTGAAAACCTGCTGATACCCTTAAGGGTCCTTGGCATACCCACTCCTAAGACAGTCTATGCCAAGGATGCATGGAGCCTCTGGGCCAGTCACAATGGAGTGCTTTTGCCACTCATTCCTGGTCAGGCTCACTTCAACCTCCAACACAGTCAGTTGTTGGGGTACCCCTGTCACTCCAGAAATACAAATGGGAATTGAACGTATTAAAACTTTACATTGGTGTCTACTAGACCTTTTTATTACTGTGGGTATGATGAGCCAGACCGCTGGATCCACACAGTCCAGTTAAGTCCAGCTGTCCCTCTTGTCCACCTTGTCTGCGGGCAAGGCCCTTGTAGTCTTAGCAATAGTTTTGACTACTCACTTCTTGTAAATATGAATCAGAAGTCCCTTCAATCAAGAGCAAGATCAGCACTTCTGCCATGGGGAACTGCCCAGAGGAAACTGGACCAGCAATTTTCCTGGAAGAACACCATTTGTGGTTGTTTTTCCTTGCAACTCACATACTTATGCCTCTGGGACTGAGGCAGATTTTCCAGCCTAGTTCCTCATGTCCTCACTGTGGTTATGCAGGTCAAACCACAGAGTGGTGTGTACTCACTGCATTCTCTCTTTTGAGCAGAGGAAATCTTATTCCTAATAGTTGAGATACTGGTCCATACAGGTGGGGAGTAGGATCTCTGTGTTGCTGGACCTGTTTTTCCACAGCTGAGATGATGAAGAAAGATTTTCTTCACATTGCTGGAGTTGGCCAGCCAATTCATTCACCTCCAGCATGGCTAATTTCCTCAGGTACTGGATACCTTTTTCCATGGTGGTCCACTTGCCTAGGTGACATATAATATCTTCCTTGAAGGAATACCTTTCTTTCACATCTGACAGACGTCTCCTCCAGAACCTAAGGACTTGTACCCCTCTTCCAACCACTTTGTCAATGCCTCCTTACCAAGAAAGGCATCCCAGCTGTTTCGCTTCCTCACCCTATAATTCCAGGCTACTGCTCCCATTTTACCAACATAGGAGCAGCAAGGTGACAATGGGCTTACCGAGACACTAGGCAGGAGCTGAAATCTTTTCACACACCTCACATCTCAGTCAGGGAAAGTGATCCAGTGGCTGGCACCTCATTTGTGAGTTTTTGCTTTTTCCTCTCTTCCTTCTCCTGTTCTTGTGATGGCTCTGCTTTGGAGTAGTCTGCCTTGTCCACTTTTTCTTCCTGCTCCTTCTTAGAAGACACTCTTTCATCCCTTACTAAATGACCTCACTTTTGATTCCAATATTTCTTTTTGTGTACTGAGGATACTGATACTGGCATGTGTTGGTTCTTTGGTTCAGCCACAGTGCCTGTTGCCAGTGCTGGGGTAGCTGCAGAGTCTGTCATTTTGCCATCAGATCCAGAAACCTTCTCTGCCCCTTAGGGCACCGAATAATGTTGAACAGGGCTCAGTAGGCCTGAGTCAGGCCCAATCATGTTGCAGTGAGCTGTGTCTTTCTGGAATTGCCAGGATGACGGAATATTTGTCCAAATATTTTACTAGTTTTTCAGGATTCTGCACTTGTTCAGAGGTGTAATTCCAAAATGTTGGAGTTTACCACTGTCCTAGGCACTTGCCTGTACTATCCCACACACCCTGCCACTCATCGCTATCCAGCCTCAGGGCAGATCTCTGGGTGGTATTCTTAAATAGTTGTTTAATGATAAACAAGACCTGAAACACATGCAGCAGCCCTGGCAATAGGAACATGCTGGTTTGAACATCCCGAGGATATTCAGAATTCTCAAACGCTATTTTAATTAGCCTGGAGGAGAGGAGGAAGATGGAGGAAGGCATCTCCCACACAGATTGGCTCTCTGGGGAGTAAAGATAAAAGGTGTAATTATTAATAATTTCCAATAGATGGCTCCTGGAATACAGAGGTAGTGGCAGTGCTGAGTACAAGCACCAGATTAATCTCGTGACCCTCGATTTTATCTTATCCTAACGTAGTGTTACAAAATACAACAAAATAAGGGCTTTTAATCCAGCCTCCAGAAGTGATAAACAGCAAGGCAGGGAATGTATACCACAAGTAAGATGTTACATAATGCAACTTTGAGAACACGTACAGCAGCTGTAAGAAAGATGGCCTTCTTGTCAATGCCTGTTGTGATAGGACAGAGGTGGTGGTTTTAGTCTGAAAAGGGTCATTTTATATTAGATATAAAAAAGTTTTTTATGATGAGAATTGTGAGACACTGGAACAGATTGCCCAAAGAGGTGGTGGGTGCCCCATCCCTGGAAACATTCAAGGTGAGATTGGATAGGGCTCTAAGCAACCTGTTTCAGTTGAAGGTCTCCCTGCTCATTGTAGGGGGTTGGAGTGGATGATCTTTAAAGGTCCCCTACAACCCAAAATGTTCTGTGATTCTCTGACTCTGAGAGCAAATTAATCAACATTGTGACCAGAGACAAATAAACTAATAAAATGAATGCTTATAAAAAAAAAATTTATAGCACACTCTGGTCAGATCTATTGTTATCTCAACCTTTTGTGCCCCATTTTGGGCTCCAGAAAGGATTGATGTGGTTTAAATCCGCAGGCAATTAAATGCTACACTGCTAGCTCAGTGCCTCCCCAACCCCCAGTAGAGGGAGGGCAAGAATTGAGAGAAAAAAGAGTAAAATTTGTAGATTGAGATAAGGACAGCTGAATAGGAAAGAAAACAAAATAATAATAATCGTAATGAAAAAAGAATTAGAATATTCAAAGCAAGTGTTATACAATGCAATTGCTTACCACTCACCAACTGATGCCCAGCCAGTTCCTGAGCAGTGGTCCCAGGCCAGCTTTCTCCCCAGTGTATATACAAAGCATGACTCTATATGGAGTGGAATATCCCTTAGGCCAGTTTGGGCTGGCTGTTCTGGCTAGGTCTCCTCCCAGCTTCTTGTGCCCTCCAGCCTACTCCCTGGCAGGGTGATGTGAGAACCTGAAAAGTCCTTGACTTAGTATAAACACTGCTTAACAACAACTAGAATATGTGTGTTATTGACGCTGTTCTCTCCCTAAATTCAAAACACAGATCTGCACAAGCCACTAGGAAGAAAACTAACTCTGTCTCAGACAAAACCAGGACAGGAAGTCAGAATGACTTTAAGAAATTTGAAATTGTATGTATGTTCTGTTTAATTTTCATATATGCATTCTGAATTGCTAATGCTAGTCCAGAAACTCATGTACACTATTGTCCTGAGACACAGAGAACAAGTGTTAAGGAGCAGGAAATTCTTACCTCTGTAGACAATGAGTTGAAGACATTTCTTGTGTAACAGTCTGTTGCATACATGAAGTACATAATTTCTGTTGTTTTTTTTTCTTTCTCTCTTTCTTTTTTCCCCAACCCGAGAGTTAATGTTTTTCAAAGTAATCATTCTCCTTTAGCTAAGAAGAAATTTGGTCTAAAAACTTGGAGAATGTTCTTGCAGAACACTCTGACAGGAGTGTCCAGAACCATTTGCTTGCAGTTGTGACCCTCACAGGTCATGATATGTAACTTCTCAGGCTTGGCCTGAACTTTCACAGGCTCATTTGCTTCATGTTTGTGGGCATAGCATATGTTTAAGTGTTTGCCATGAAAACACTTTTGCAACAATTACATTTCAGAGTATTTCTTTCCCTGGTGGTTTTAAAGCAGTAGATATATACATAGATATGTGTTCAGACTTCCCTCACACACTGTTGTCTTCCAGGTTTTCTTGAGGGGGTCTGTTCATGGCACTTTCTAGCTCTAAGAATGACATGTAAATTATCTTAAAAATTATTAAGGAACCAAAGTAGCTCTAAAGAACATGATATGACAGATCCAAATAGATGATAATTGTTTCTCTCTCATTTCCTGTAGTTCATTTAATACATCAACTGAAGAGAATGAATTGTTAAATCTGGTCTTCCAAAGAATCTAGCACAAGAAGCTGCTGTATCATTTTAGTAATCAACAGAAGATATAAACTATTCACTTTAATTTGAAGGTAGTTAAATGATTATAGTCAAGCAGATAAACGAATTATCAAGAGGAGAGCCAGAAGTTTCACAGGACTGTTGTTTAATGTACTTGTAATATGGAAAAAGCAATGGGGTTGTGTAATTCTCAGAATAAAACCTTGTAGATGAATGACAGCTGGAAGAGATTGAGTTTTTTTGACAGATCTAATGTCGTTAATAAACTAATGTCCTGCCAAACAGCATGTTATCAGGTGAAAGTCTGTATTGACAAATATAGGAAATGATTCACTTGAATTAATCATGTACATAAATTGTTTATAAATTAATGAATTTATACACATCCCACTGCAGAAAGCTCAGCAAAGATTTCTGGTTAGTTTCTGGAGCCATACTGGAGCTGCAGTAAAAGCAGCAAAATTTCAGAGTGACAGCTACAAAGCTATTCTGATAACCAAATAGATCTGAAAGAAGGGAAGGAGAGGAAGTCTTCGAACATTTTAAGATGATTAGGTTTTAGGTTTTTTTTTTTCCTTTCAGCTAGAACATCTTGTACATCTTCGAGAACAGATACTTCTCTTTAAAAAAGCACGTATGAAATGAAAGCAGCCAGCCTTTCTTGGAAGCTCTCCAGTGAGAATATCTTTTCATTTGGGATAGAGACAAATTTCAGTCCTCAGTTTCAACCTGTGTGATATCAAAACATGAACTAATGAGGTTAAATGGGGAAAGGTGGCCATAAATCTCTGAGGAAGAAAAGCAGATCACTGCATGTAACATATCACTCTCCCTTTATTCTTGAGCAACCTTCATGAAAATTAGCCTAAAAATTACCATAATCTTCTGGCATCAGCCATGTGACACTTGATTTTTTTAAAACAGCGCATGAAGTCTTAATAATATTTAAATTTTCTTAATTTATTTTGCAGTTGCATACAATATGTTACTACAATAGTGGTGTTGCTCTTCAGCACTGCACTTTGAGTGCAGGATTTAACAACTCATGTTGTACTTAGTTAGAAACTCATCAGAACAAGTTGTTTAAGATTATCAGGCATGGCTCCTATTTCACCTGTACTGTGTTTTATTTTTAAGCAATAGGTAATTCATGTGCTATATTATTTAAAGTGAAGAAAAATCTGAGAAAACTATTGCAACGAAAAAAAAAGGATAAAGCCTTGTTCTGAGTAGCTGTTTTGCTTTCCAGCACAAGCTGTAATTATGTTAATTGCAATGATAAATGTTCCTTTTAAATGTGGTTTCTAGTGAGTGTATCCCACTCACTTTTTCAGGGGAAACAAATTCCATTTTTATGTACCTGAAAGCAAATATTCACTTCACGATTTCTCTTTTTTTTCCCCTTCTCATGGATCTACAGAAATTTATGATGAAGGTAAGCAAGTTAAACATTTGGTATTATACTTCCTGTGGATTCCTACAATTTAATTAATTCTAATTACTAATTTTTAACTTCAGCATGAAACTCACCTTCTTGAACGTAAAGCATACCGAATTTTTAAAAGAATTTAATTTAGAAACCACAGCGACTCTAGTTTGGTTTGGGGCTATGGTTTATTTAGATTGTGAAGGACCAAAGGCAGGTTGTGGAGAAAGGACTTTTGTTTGGCTTCTCTAATTTTTACTTCATACTAATCCTTTCAGAGAGAGTGTAGCATTGTGTGGTAAATACAAAATTTTGAGACAATTAATAAATTGTAGAAGTTACAGTAAAAGAGTTGGGCATTTTGGAAAGCAGGGACAGCATACTGTTTCGTCTGTCACTAGAATGCTGTTCTGATGGTTTGGTGTCTCACCTGTGGTGTGGGTGGGGAGCCCTTGGGCTGGGGCTGTCACTGCCTCAGTTCAGCTGGCATTTGCTGGAGCTCTGTTTCTTGAGGCTGCTTTTTGTCTTTTTACTTTTTTTTTTTTTTTTTGGCTTATTAAGACTATGACAAAGCACTTGGTGAGCCTCCAAGCGTTTTGAATAACTGACAGTAAACAATTAGCTGCAGTTTTCTCCAAAATGTGTTGCTTATCCATTTTTTACTGTAATTACCAGTCTATTCCCAAGTCAGCTTCTAAACTGATTTCTTTACTGATTTTCATTCCCTAAGAGTTTACATTTCTGTGCTATGGTCTTGCTCCACTGTCACTCTCCAAAAGTGAGCAATTCTCAGCTAGATAAGCAGTTCTATTTTAAGGGCTGGATTTAATGATGTCAGAGGAGTTTTCTTAGCATGATTCCTCTGCTGATCCATCTTTTCTTCCCACTCGGCTGTCTGTCTTATTCTTTATCCGTGAGGTTCTTTCTCAAGTGACAAGGATGATTCACATTCCTTGTATCATACAACAACAGAAAAAGCTTAGTCACTATCCTTAACCTGTGAAAAATGCCTCCCTCCTCCACTTATTTAGCTCTAAAATAACCAGGAAGATTTTTATTATTTCTTCTGTGTCCTATGCAGATAAGGAGGAGGAGTACGGGGGAAGAGAAATCCTCACTAGGCTAAAGGAGAAATCGATAATTTTATCTTCATGGGCATTTTTTTTTCCAAAACACTGGAAGTGCTTGAAAGTAGGCATTTGTAATGAAGTATTGCCTCATTTATATAAATATAAATGGTTGTTTTACATATAAAGCTGGAAGCAGACAATCAATATTAATTATTTTTGATTAATTTTTACTGCTGTGTCTGCTTTTCATTATTGTGAAGTTTCCCATTGATAGGAAAGTGAGAGCATAAATGTAGTGTCAGAAACATTAATAATGAAGTATATTTGAAGTGTTTCTAATTCTGCCTTCCAACAGGTCAATATTAGCAAAATTGGGATCATTTAGCATGGTGCTGGCACAAATATTTGTCATCATTACTAATTATTCCAATCTTTTTAATGTAGATAGCAAAATATTTCTATGTTCTCAACTGAATAAGACATGCTTATAGTTTTTTTTTTGGCCAGATGATTTAGTCAAATTCAGATTTTTTGATGTGATATTTATATAGAGCATAATTACACATTGTGATGCAGTTTTTAATTCAAGCCATCTTTAGGAAACCTCTAGTTTAGCTAAAGTCTTCTGTCTATTATTTTTTTGGCCTGGGACAAAGTAGGGGGTAACTGCTGATCCAGTTAATAAAATAAGTTTCTTCTGTTACTTATTTTTTCACTTTTTTTTTTTTTGTCACAGCAGCCATCATTATCTGGGAGTAGGTACCAGCAGTCATCAATCATACTAATCTCCACGCCTGAATTTTTGCAGCATTTACTGTTTTATAGTGAATTTCATGGAAAGTCAATAGTGATTTAAAAGTAAAGTATAAAGCCATGAATATGCATAGTGTATATAATGTCTTGAGAGATTCAACTTCCTGTTTGTTGTTCTAATGTAACGGTGTGTAGGCCACAGACAGAGAGGTTTTGGACTGTTTGAATTCACCCTTTGGTGTTGCTCTTATGTGATGGGAGCAGTGTGAAGGAATATTAGTTCGATGCCTCACATCAGTGAATTTATTTACTTTGTATCTTTACATTTTAAGCAACCAAAGGCTTTGGTTGCTTTGGACTTGGTGCCAACCAGTGGAAATGGCAACCCAAGAGCACAATAATTGCAGAAGGGTTAGCACTTTTGTTTTGTTTGGTAGAAGAATTCAAGGGTTCTGGGCTTGGATGCTGTAACTGTGGAAAGGAAATTCTGTCTGTTTTGTATCAAGATTTTAAATGAAAAGTAATACCTCTATGAGCAAGAAGAAATGTAAAACTTCTTGGCTTACTCTCTGTAGCTTTGTAGTCTTTACTGCTTGCAGCATTTTCAAGTTCTCTCATGTTGCTGAAGATTTAATTTCCCAGTGTTAGTATTCCAAGTGCCAGTTGTTTAGTTTTCCCTGACTAATCTTGTCTCACCAGCCTTCTAGCTCTGTTCCAGGGTTACTTCACAAGTTCTGCAGTGATTCAGACTGTTTCCACACACTCTGTTTTCACCACTGCTTGGGAGGGTTTTCTGGACTCTGGTTGGCATTCATGTCACAAAACTGAAATGCCAGACTTAGAGCCCTGGATATCCTAAGCTCTCTGTGTAACCACAAGCAGAGTGCTCAGATTTTAGGTGGGCTGAATTACTGACCAAAAGCTCCTTTTTTCTGTCCACTGGCTATGTAGTTGCCTTAAGCTACATTAATCTGGGTGTTTTGTCATCAAGTGTATTAGGTCTGGCTGAGATGGAGTTTGTTTTCCCCCCAGCAGCCCTCACAGTGCTGTGCTTTGCATTGGTGTTGATAACACACCAGTGTTTTGGCTATTGCTGAGCAGCACTGGCACAGCATCAGCACTGTCTCTCCAACTTTCCACCTCTCATCAGTAGGCTGATGTGGGAAAGATCTTGGGAGGGGACACACCTTGGACACTAGACCCAAATTTACCAAAGGAATATTCCATACCATATGATGTCAGCTCAGATATAAAAACTAGAAAAAGGAGAAAGTGGAGGCATTTGTTATTAACATTTGCCTTCTGGAGCAGCCATGACGTGTGCTGATGCCCTGCTTCCTGGGAAGTGGCCAGACATTTCCTCATGATGGAAATAAAATAAAGCAAATAAAAGCTTTTGGTTTTTTCCTTTTTTGTGTGTGCATGTATGACCTTTCACTTCTGCTTTAGTAAACTGCCATATTTTCCATCTTACTTTCTCTCCCCTGTCCAGCTGAGACGAGGGAGTGATAGAGTGGCTTGGGGACACCTGGCATCTAGCCAAGGTCAGCCTACCATATCAAGAATTTTTTTAGTGTTTCATTTTGAGCTTTTCATGTAATTGATCACAGTTATATTAAGAGAACAAGCCTTCCTGTATTTTCCAGCTGGTTGTTGCCTGGTATCAGAAAGAAGCTCTTGTTAGTCATCTGAAGTTGTGTTCAGTGAGAAAAAATTTAGACAATATATAATTATGGGGAGCAAGAGGTCTCATTGAACACTTACCTGTGGTGGCCTCCTATACTAGGCAGCTTGTAGGACTGCATCATTGTTGATTTTAGATAAATCCTGGCCTCCATCAACATTCCTCTAGCACAGGTTAAGAAATTGCACATTAATAATGAAATCAATAGGTGAGTAGTTTTTATTGCTATGGAAATATTTTGAGAATCATCTCCTCTACAGAAATGGTTGTAGTATCATGCAAATATTTATGCATAGAATCATAGTGAGATGGTTTAAGATGGTAGGACATCATTCCCTGCTATTCATCCCAGGTCCTTTTAGTCTTTTCTTGATTTCTTTCACTTTATGACGAATTCTGCCATCATGGGGTTTTCCTTCTCCTGAGTAAGAATTCAAAAGTTTCCAAAATCTGCATTTATTCCACTTCCTTTCAATAATTTTCGTTTTGTCTTGCAGGTTGCTTAAATAGAAACAATTTTTTTTCTTTTATAACTAGCTCAGAATAAGTATTTGTATTAGCCTGCTGGTTTAAAAGCTTTCATCATCATCTTGATAAAGGCAACATCTTGATGCCAACAGCCTTACACCTATGATCTTGACACAGGTTGTTTCAGACTGGGAACAGCATATTCCAGGACCTAAATACACTTTTACTTGGAATACATGGTACTTGATTTTTTTTTCAAGCCAATACATGTGATCAGACTCAGATTTCCTATTTGATTTCTCTTCTTAGTGGATCAAACCCAGAATTTCAGAACGTAATGAACTCTCTTGAATGAAAAAACTGACAGCTGCAATGTGGGTTCCAGAGAATTCTTAGCATTTCCATCACTGGTGGGTGCAATATCCTGCTTGACTTATTTCTGTGGTGGGTTTATATTGAAAAGGGTTCAAAACAGGTAGGCTATTCTGTGTTTAACTCCATACTTCTGCTTATGCATTTAGTCTAAGTGTCTGGATGTAGAAAGAATTATTTTTTTTTAAGCTTTGTAATTTTTTAACAGTATAAACTCCTGAACTTCATGAAACTTGGAACATCTTCATGATGGAGAACATAATGCCTTTTGTATTCATATTTGCAAGTGTTTTTATGGAAGTATTGGTGTCGTATGCTTAACATGCTGTTGTCTCCAGCATCTGATTTAAGTTCAAGATGGCCATCGTTAGTGTGTTCCATTTTAATGAAGTGTGAGTAGTCAGTGCTTTGAAGGGCATGTTTTAGTCCAATGTAGACATGAAACAACCACTAATAGTCATATTTAAAAGTTTTACTGGTATCTTGCAGTAGTTACCTTGAAAAACACTGGTGAAGAAAAATGGGGAGCATGTTGTTGTACAGCTGCTTTACCATATGCAGTGCCATGAAAGCAGTTGTGTAGTATTTTTTTAGAAACTCATTAAAAGCAATATTTATTGGTCACAAGTCCCATCTAGACTGTCAGGGCTGGATCTGGGGCACAGAGGAAATACAAGGCTGAGCAGGTTATTGCGATTAGGTCATGCTATAGCATTACTGTAAGTTACATGGACTGCATTTTTGAAGGATTTATTGATGTCATTTATTGTTTCATTTGATTTTTAAAAAACAAAAAAAAATTTAAGTCTATCAAAGCTATTTTAGTCTTTGTACTGTCATTTTCCCTATAGCCCATGTCAATAATTCCATTCTACTAACATGAACCCCTCATGGAATGAAGCAGGAAAAGCCATTACATTGTTCTTAAAAACTCACTTGTTATGTTGTATGAGTCTTTCTAGAGTGTGAATCAGTTCCCGTATGACACATTCAGTAATTTTAAATTGCTTTTGTGGGTGACTAGACTTGTTTAAATATCCATGTGCTAAATGCAGTTGTTGTTGGGCTTTTGCAAGTATTAGATTTCTGAATAATGAAATTATAGAAGCTTTTTCTGTAGATATGTAAAGCGCTGAAATAACTGTCTTGTTTAAATACTTTTAAATGCTTTCACATGGTTGTTTTTCTCTGGTACCTCCCTGAAGCTCAGAACTTTTTCTCTTTTCTCACACATTTGAAGATTGTGTGGACCTGTGAAGAAAAGTCAGCAAAAAAAATCAGCATTTGCTTGCAGTAGAGTTGGTCTAAGAGATGTTTTTCTCTAGTAGAAACAAGGCTGTTATTATGAAAAGAGTGGAAGGGGTAATGGCTGACTCAAAATCATGGAAGCCACAAGGTTATTCACCAGCCTCTAAAAGGTCTCATTGTGAGGTTCCCAGAAGCACAAATGGTTTTAAACATGTATTAAATGTGATCATGATTAATTTCCTGCAGCTTCTCGTGTGTGTCCGTGAGTGCAGCAGTGCAGCCATAGGCACAGCAGTGCAGGTTCTGTTGTGTGAGTCTTTTGGTCTGTGCCTGTGACAGTCATGTATATGCAGAGTTGTACTGCTACAAAGGGATTGTTGAATCAGGTATAAAGTATCTTACTGCAGGGTTGGTATTCATAGTAAAATACACAATTTTTTTGTTCTATCTTTGCACATTTTACTAGATAGCTTGTAGGTTGTAGTTTTTGAGCACTTTTTTGGCATTTTAATCCTCTTTCTAGTAAGAAAACATGGAAAATATATTTCTCAATTTTAGCTTATTTTTCTTTATTTTGGTTTACAATAACACTCTTTACATCAAATTAAAGTGCTCAGATATTAATCTATTCTCATTGCCTGGTCTTTCAATGTATTGAACTTGAAAGCTGTTTATATTTTTTTGAATGCTAGTTTATTCAGCTCTAGTTCTTGTTGTTATATTCTAAATTGCCTTTTTTTTTAGAAATGAGTTTTGGGTAATGCAGTGACTCCAAATTAATCTTGTATTCCAGCTGCAGAAATATTGGATTAGGGATGGGCAGTTTACATAAAGTTTTCACAAGCAATGTGAATTTGTCTGTCCCCTATCATTTCAGCTTTCAATCTGAAATGATTATCTTTAGTGTTGGCCAGTTCTGAGGGCTTTTTAAGTCTTTTTCTAAACTGCACATTCTTGGGGAATATAATGACAAGTCTTGTGTTAATATAACTGGTACTCCTGAATGGCATAAGTTTGTAGATCTTTAGTGGATAAGTTCTTTGAAAACAAATGTAATTTTGTTCAGCCTGGTTTTATTCGAGGAATGTATTGTTCAACTTGGAAATTACTCTGAAAATTGGAAATTAGAAACATAAAGAGAATAAAACTAATGATAAATAATGTGGTTGTTAGCAACTGCCTTGCGTTATAATGCCATTCATATATTTGTGCAAAAATCTGTGGGCGTTACGGATTGAATTAGTCAGCTTGTGGCTTCCAAGCAGTTGTATTTGCTGAGTCTTCTGAAGTGTTATTATTGCAATATTACAAGAAACTTGGTAAAACTTCAGTGGCAGATCTCACCTTGGATGTCTCATCTTTGCCACAGAAGTCCAATTCTTAACTTTTAAATTTAGTTTAATTTTTTTTAACATGGAAAATGTACAGTTTTCTGCTGGAAATGGAATGGATCATTTTAAAAAATCAAAGATTATTTCAGTAGACAATCATGGTCCAACAGCTACTAGCTATGCAGTTTCTGGCATAAAGATAAATGCTGAGTATGTAGTTATGAAATGAGCCATTAAAATAGGAAATGAACTTATAGGTATGTACATGTCCTGGAAGACAAGCTCCAAAATGGAAGGCAGTTCCATAGAGCCAGCTTTGTTTTCTAACCTTTTTGGTATTTTTCTGTTTCATCTTTTCACTTTGCCCCCAAAAGAATGGTTTGATTATGATTGCCTCTCAGAAATCTCTGAGTGGAAAATGCTTAAAATGATTTTTACATTTAAGAAACAAACCACAAACTTGCTTGCATTCTTGTAATTGGCAAAGTAATACTAACTAAAAAGAATGGCTTTAATCCTCTTGGAAAAAAATTATCTAAAAGCCTGTTCTTTTATTTTTCACAAAAGTGATTGGAATTTTTTAGAGCCAGCCTTTCTCCTGTTCAGCTACAAGTGAGAATTCAACAAAATAAGTGCTAGACAGACAAATCAATAGGGCCAAAGTAAGGGCAAGCTAATATTGCTGTGATTTTGTTGGCCATGCTCAGCTCTTGTGCAACAGGCAATCAGATATTTATGTTAGATATCAAATTTATGGATAGTAAAATAGAATACTTTTGATAAAAATACTGGTGAAATTTTGTTCATATTACTGATTTTGTTAGGTGGGTACCTATGTCTGCTGTTGATAAAATTTGCAGGTAAACTGAAATGCTGGTAGGGCAGTATGCTCACAGCAGTTTTTTTCCCTCTTCCTCAATGTGACAAGTAGCAGACATTCAGTGTTCATCTTTGGCACAGTGGGCCTGACATTATCAAACACCTTGCTCTTTGCTTGTGCCTTTGGAAAAAGTAGTGGTGCTAATGGTAGTTCAGAGCTAAGTCTTCATATCTTACTCTCAAGACTGTGCCTGTAACAAACTCTATGACTTTGTTTATTTCTTAATAAAAATTCATGTCATTCAGTCTTCCAGAGAGATTTTTCAATGTGCCTCCCTCCATTTTGACTGCTATTCAGTTTTTTGAAAGTCAAAATATACCTTGTGTCCATCAAGCTGCTCTTTTCTCAGTAAACATAAAAGCCAAAAACTCTTGGCAGTTTCTTAAAAGAGCTAAAATTATTACTTTTGAAGTGCTTGCTGTTTCACCACCTATCCTTCTTTTTTTTTCCTCGACCAAGTAATTCAAAGGTCAATAAATACTAATACATAAAAGATAAAGAAGGACAACAAAAAAACATGGAAGGGAAATAATTGCTTGTTGCCACCATAGCCATTCAGTTAAATTGATCTTCAGCATTGAAATGTAGCTGCCAGAGATGTAAGATAGTATGATTTTTTCCAATTTATTTTGTAATGAATCCTGATGTTCCAGTCAAACAGAAGGTCAGTCTACTATGGTAAAAGAAAGGGTATAAATACCATGTATAAGAAATTAAATTTGGATTGCTATATGAAAGGATAATGCTGCTTATGGAGTTGTCACATTTATAGACTAATAAAATATTTACTTATCACTGCTTCTCGAAGAGTGTGCTGTGCATAATGTTACATGAGTTGATCTGTCAGAGAAGAGTGAACTCATGCTCTTCACAGTGTTTTGTCAGACAGTCTCTGCTCCTGTCCAGTGCTAGTCATCTGCGTTTCAGCATAAGGAATACATATATCTTCAGCAGAATTTGAAGGGTTGTTCATGCTTTAGCAAGATTTGTTTATTCTTTCAAGAGTGGTTAAACTGATTATTGATAAATAGAAACTGTAGTGAGAACATTGGGGGAAAATGGTTGTAGTTTCTTGGAATAAAAGTGAATCTTATCACTTTAATTTTCTTTTACTCAAGATTTGTGCTGTGTTTCTCAAGAGGAACAATTACTTGGACATGATTTCTGAATTTTCAGAACCCCAAAATACTGTTGAGTTAGCTTGGATGTCTTTGAACATTTACCTGTCCTAGCAGATAAAGAATTCTGTCTGATAGTATTAAAGCAGTGTGGGACAAGCAGTTTGCCATTTGATGATCTTCGATGTGGCTGGTGGATACTCTCTGGTAAAATAAGGAGAATATTCCACAATCTCCCTCTGCATACCATCTGTGTAGAAGAATGTATAATTTGTAGGGAAAATGGGTGAACATGAAGACATTTAACAATAGGTAGGTATGTAGAGGTAGCATAACACACGTCAAAGCTGCTCATCATAAAGGCTACCTGCTTTCAGCACAAGGAAGAAGGATTTGAGATTCTAGAATATTTTTTTTACCAAATAGGTGATGGCTCAAAGTACAGTTTTCTCTCATCTTTCTTTCTCTCTTTCTTTCTCAAAAGGTTCCATTTTAGTAGAACATACCAGTATATCATTTCTCTTTACCTTTCAGTCTGCACAAGGTGGTGGCCATCGGACGCTGCTCTACGGGCATGCAATCTTGCTGCGCCATTCCTACAGTGGCATGGTATGTAACCACATTGCATGAGTTGGGAGCAGCAATGATTTCTTTTTGGTATGAAAGTTATGTTTGAAAGTGCCCAGAATATTGCCATTTACTTATAGCTGGAGAATTACTCACATCAGAGGCATTTTACTGTAGTTCCTAGAAACCTTTGTGAAGGGTGGGTACTTGGAAATATGAAACCAAGCTGATTGTATCTGGGTAAGTGTCAAAACTAAGTCTGGCTCCCCTAGCGCTGAATCCTCTGTTCGTCAGTCTGAGTTGGTGAATTTTCATATCTTTCCCCTTGGAAATTCCATATTGCATAAGCTGTGACTGAGTCTACAACTGGCATCTTGCTGTCAACCTGAGCATATGTTGGAGGCTGATTGGAAAAGGAGATTCCTTCTTACATGCATTTTGGACAGAAGTCTCACTTGGAAATTCCCTGATGAATTACACAGGTTCTAAACTCCTTACCTACAAGTGAGGATTCATGGAGCTGAGATTTGATGCAACTGACTCCTTTATTTCCACTCTTACTATTCCTGTCTTAGTGAAAAGACAACCTGGGTAGACTGAGAGGTTATTTTAGAGCATATATTTTTTTTGTCAAGTCTCCTTGAATGCATTTCAGCTTATCAGGCATACATGTTCTTGGTAATAACTAATGGGAATAATCTAAGAATATTTAGTCCTGTGTTAGTAGGTTGGTGGCTTTTTGTATTTCAGTGGATTATCAGAAGTGAGCAGAACAAGTAATGTATGCTTTTTTCTTCTGATAGTATCTATGCTGTCTCTCTACGTCTCGATCGTCAATGGATAAGCTGGCATTTGATGTAGGATTGCAAGAGGACACAACAGGTAAACACTAGTTTAAAACACTATATAATGAAGAATACTGTCACTCTAAAAATAAAAGTCTAAGAATTGGTTAGTTAGATTAAGTTTGCTTGCTTTTTAAAGCCTTGCTTTAGATAGGACTAGTAAGAGTAATAGCTGCAACAACTGAGCAAAGATCTGAGTTCTTTCCTGAAAAGTGTGGTTATAGTTAAAGAAGACGCGTCTGAAAATGAGGTTTATTATGGGAACCGAATTTGTGACTTTAGTACTTATACGTATTTTGGGGAATTAGAGGCACTAACAGTCAGTAGAAGTGGAAGAACATATTTGAATTTGGATTTATGTGATGTTTCAAATATTATGTGGTATGTAAATGCTTATTTTCATTGCCCTTTATGATGGGTTGTTCTGCTTCTTTGTCCTAATTCTCAGGAGAATATTCTCCAATGCCTTTTCCAGAATCTGGAATGAAGGTGACAGGGAAGTGCTTTAGGAAAGGCATCCTGGACCAGGTTGACTAGAGGACATAGAAAGCTATCACCTTATTCAACTCTGGAATCACTATTAGATTTTGCTTATGTGTATTGAAAACACATGGACACTTGGTTTAGCTAACTGAAAACTGGATCAGATCTTTTAAGACCAAAACAAGTGTGACAGTAACATCAGTAATATTGGGTCTTTTCTTTCTTGTTTCTTTCTTTGCTGTTACTCAATATTGATACTAGGTGAGGCTTGCTGGTGGACCATACATCCTGCTTCCAAACAACGATCAGAAGGAGAAAAAGTGCGTGTTGGAGATGATCTGATTTTAGTCAGTGTCTCTTCAGAAAGATATTTGGTAAGTTGTATAAAAATATCTGTACAGTGATTCTTCTACAGAAAAAAAAGAATTAATGAAAGTTTTGTAATAAAATCTGGCTTACATTTCCACCTCCTAAAAGTAAAACTTAAGATGCTTAAACTGTTTTTTAATACTATTTTGCAAAACAACACACTGAAGGTCTGGAAAGTGTGACTTTGAGATATGGCTAATCTAATTTTTTTTCACTTCAGTAGCGGAATAAGAGCTTAAAAATTTACTTAGATGAAAATAAGAAAATACAGGGAAAAAAAGTCTCTTTCAAATTTCATAACTGAGATATTTAGAATCTGTGTGAGTGTTCATAAGTTAACAACACTCATATTTATTAAAATTTTGTACAAAAATTTTGGAATGTCTAACTTAGATACATCGGATTTGTGGGCTTAAGAGGTCAATATTTTATTAAGATTAAGTACAGTGTAATGTATAGAGCTACTGACATGTCATAATTAAATATAACTAAAATCATGATTAAATATAATTGCAATATTTTACAAGTTATTATGCTAGCTGCTTCTTATCACTGGTTTGTATAGCTTTCTTAATTCATATAAGGATCTCCCATTTGTTCTGTAATGAAGTAGATCAACACTTTAAGATGAATTTCTTTTGGTATTCTTGGTGTTGCAAACACCCGAACTTTCTTTATGGCAAAAAGAAGGTGAAAATAAGAAGAAAGTAATTGTGCTGGAAACTTCTGAAAAATCAGCCCCAGTGATTTGGCACAACAACTTTAATAATTCTTTAACAAGGAAGTGTTTTGAGTTTGTCAAAAATCAGTCTCAGATCTAGGAGGACACTGAAGATGGTGAAGGGCCTTGAGGGGAAGCCGTGTGAGGAGCAGCTGAGGTCACTTGGTCTGTTCAGCCTGGAGGAGGCTGAGGGGAGGCCTCATTGCAGTCTAAAACTTCCTCATGAGGGGAAGACACTGATCTCTTCTCTCTGGTGACCAGGGACAGGACCCAAGGGAACGGCCTGAAGTTGTGTCAGGGGAGGTTTAGGTTGGGTATTAGAAAAAGGATCTTCACTCAGAGGGTAGTTGGGCACTGGAACAGCTCCCCAGGGAAGTGGTCACAGCACCAGCCTGACAGAGTTTGGACAATACTCTTGGGCACAGGGTGTGATTCTGGGGGATGGTGCTGTACAGGGCAGGAAGTTGGACTCAATGATCCTTGTGGGTGCCTTCCAGCTCGGGGTACTCTGTGATTTTATGAGATGTTCATGTAACATTAAAGTTCATTCTCTACTTTTCACCTTTTTTTTTTTTCTGTGAGATATTATTCTTGATTTTTTAAAGTATTTCAGAAAAAAGTGAATAGTTTAATACATCAATTATAAAATTGAAAATATTCTCCCTTCTTTTGGAAACATATAGGAAAATGAGAATATAATTATTAGAATATAATTGTAACTTCTAATTGGAAGCTCAATAGCTTATTTAATGAGTTTTTGTAATTAGATATTCTGAACACTTTCTGATCATCTTTGCATTTAAAAATTATTTTAAATAACAACATTTATGAGAATTGTAACTAGACAGTGAAAAAACTTATTGTGGACTGAATTAATGAGAAATCCAATTAATGGAGGGGTTTTATTTAAAGACATTGGATTTCTTTGAACTGCTGAATTGGGTTGCTGAAGTTGAATTTTGGTACAGATTGTGTCTCTGTGTAGGCACATCCTGGCCTCTAATTAGTAATAATCAGCTCAGCCTATTATTTAGACTTTGTGCCTCAGCTGTTGATTCTCAAGGCTGTCACATGTACTTTTATACAGCACGAGGCACGATTCTGTCTACAGAGACTGATTTTCCTCAACATGTGGTGTTAAGGCATGTACTGCATGTTCCATGCAAAATATCAATATGCTAAAAATAAATAATATTTTCAGTATAGAGAGAAATGTAACTGTATTACAGTCTTAAAGAGTTTTATAGCTAGCCTGTAATGAATAGTTATTAAGCCTATTTCAGTTATACAGCTCTGGTTTAATGGTAAGATGGAGCAAGGATTCAGCAAATCAATTTTGCTCTTACATGCACTGTACATTTTTATGAAAATATGTTTTTCAAGCCTAGATTAAGAGCTGGTGAACTATGTAGCTTCCCAATGATAAAAATATTTGTGGTTTTGCTACCTATTCAGTAGTTATATTAGCAGTGTCAATAAAGCAATGAAGCTTTTATGAAAATTGAAACAGTTGATAAAGAATAAATCAGCTGGTTACCAATAAGTGAATCATTTTAATGAAAGCTGTCTTTCTGTCTTAAAATGTTTGTCTTAATTCATTTGGCTGTTTACAAAAATAACTTCAAAGGATATAAGTTTGAAAATATCCACAGTTAATTGTTTTCATGTTGAGTGCAGTCTCATGTTGTAGCTGCTATTTTCTACAACTCTTGAAAGAATGGAGCAACTGATACCTTTTACAATAGTTAGGACTGTGGAGAGATGAAGTTATTTTTGTGAATCTGCTTCGATATCGAGACCAAATAAGCTCTGTTGAATCCAGCTGAGGAATGCTTCTTCTAGGGGAGTGGAATTCCTCATGTGGGTCTCTTGACAGGAAATAATGTTCATCAGGATGCTAAGGGTTGGGTTTATGTATGTTACATACTCTATGATTAAAATCTTAGTAAAATGTAAGTTTTCCATCAAATGTTCTGTGTAAATATGCTGTTAGGAATAGGACTGGGATGTCACCTTTGTATATTGCAATATTGCTCTCTGTTTTCAAGCAATTTGCTAATCCTCTCTGAATGAAGAAAAATAGGTTAACCATCCTGGGGCAAAGATGTGCGTGTAAAAATAACGGATGAATAGAGTTCATTCATAGGGCATGGCTTTTTCAAAATGTAGTCAGCTCTTAGTTGAATTTGTATAATGCAAGAGGAGTGAAGAACTATGTCAGCTTCTTAAGTTGGTCTTCCAGTTGTCAGACTGTAGCTTAATTAATTTAACATTGACACTTTATGATCTCAGTGTAGTCAGTAGATTAGTGTTTAGACCTCATTCGATTGGCAACGCTCTTAAGCATTAGGAAAATATCAGGACTTTGCTGTAGCACTCCTTCTCCTCTTTCCACAAAATAAAATATTTTGGGACAATTGGCTCTATATTTTCCCCAAAGACTTATCTCTTTTACTTACACTGAAAAAGTGCTAAACTGATAGGAAGATCAATGTTAAAATCATAAGTTAAAGGTCCAGAGAGGTGGATTTTGACTTTTGACTCACAACAATGTCCCAAGGCAAGTCATTCACCTGCTCTGACTCTCATTGTCCCTAGACAATGGGATTTTGGATCCTTATTACCCTGTGTAGCATTTCTGAGGAAAAGCACTTACATAAGTGCTTGTGGCATTATATAATGTGTGAGCTGCGCTATTGCCGAATACTTCAGAGAGGGAACTTGGCTCTGCTGAACCCTGTTAGCATAGAGCAAAAAGATGTTCTGCTATAAATATTGCCACCACTTAAGTTCAAGCCAGAGTTGCTATGTTTCCTTTCTTGAGGCAGTACACCCTGATAAAGAACAGATGTAATATTTCCAGCATGTTTCCCCAACTTGTACATAATAGTATCTACCTCTGGGGTTTGCCTGTGCCTCTTACTAACTACATATCCTGCCTGCTTTCAATATTGCCAATTTTTGAGAAGTTAGAAGTTCAATTAATTGCAATTTCCTTCAAATTCATGAAGTCTCTAAATAACTTTTAAACATAATTTAAGAAAAAGTCTTTTGACATGAAGTTGAAATACAAAAATGCATAAATGAAGATAAAACTGAAAATTGTTATCCATCAGGTTGGTATTATTCTGGCTGAGAAGTCAGGAAAGAGGGAAAACACTCCAACATTGAATCTACAGTGCAATTTCAGTATAATGCAACAGTGGTATATAATGTGAGATTTATATATAGTTACTGAGTTACTGTCTCAGTGACTGCAATGCTGCAGCTGCAGATCTGTGAACAAGGCTTGACATTTATTTGATTGAAATGATTTTTTTTTTTTGACTACTGAAAACTAACAAGAAACTAATTGGGAAATTTCCTTTGAAGTGTAAACTTTTCCTTGAAGATTTTTATCATGGTTTAGTGATGGCAGAATTCCCTTTCAAAAATAATAGCATCCAAATTAGATCAAACTATTTTAAAGCTGAAGCTGATACATGCCACTACTCCTGGACAGGAGGGCAGGTTCCTCAGTACTGCAAAGGCACTGCCTCTGTACGCCCTTGCATCAATATATTGTTTATTTTCAGCTCCTAGTTTTATTTCTTTTATTTATTATCATATGCTTGGAGCAGCTTCTAAGTATCTGTATCATTTCTTGGTGCAAGAGTATCAGGGAGCACAGGAGTGTGTGAGGTTTTTTTAATGTAAAAAAAAAATATTCTTCCCTTTCATTTTTTTTTTCTAGAAGTATAAAATTCAATATTGGAATTTACTTTCTTCTGTGTAAATTCACAATTCCATCATTTCTCTTTGTTGAAAAATTATAAAAAAGGTTTTTTTAAAGAATAATTTTAATCTGCATGAGCAAACCTGGAATTAGTGGAACCAAGGTAGTGTTGAGCTACTCTGTTACACTGATCATAATGCAGTTCCCATGGAGTCTTTATACAAGGATTTGAAATGTTATTGTGGAGGCTGGTAGGACTTTCCAATAATTAAGGCTGTCAAGCTGCTCTGCCTTATGGAGTCCTGCTTCCAAGTACTTATAATCAAGTGCTTGTGATGTAAAAAAATGACTTGCTAGGATTAGTAGCATTTATTTCTGGTTTTTTTTCCCTTTTTGTTTTTTTTCTCAATCAGTCTTGAGATAATTTATTTATTTCATCCAGAAGAGGTCAGATGTTATTGAGCTCAAAGACAGGGAAGAAAAAAACTATGTCATTTTCTTGTGTACTTCTCAGTAATTTATGAAAAAACAAAAGCAAAAGCAAAATCAAAGCAAAAAAAAAAAACAAAAACAAACCCAAACCAAAAAAAAAAAACCAAAAAAACCCCAAACCAAACCAAGAGAAGGAATAAAAAGGCAATAAGCCTCTCCCTGGTTGAACTTAGTAAAGAAACGTTCTCCTGAAGCAATGGAGCTTGATCATGACCCGGGAAGTGTGTTTAAATTTTCTTTGAGTAGCTAAAAGTCTGATGACTTTGTCTATTTTACATAAGCTAGCACCTCCTGTGTGTTAATGAACTGTTTAAACTCCCTCTGCAGTGAATAATTAAATATATGCCAACCCTGGTGGGAGCAGATACTCCTTGAAATGGATTGCTCAAGGCAGGAATGAAGCCAGGCACTGTATTGACAGCTGAGAACTCAGTGTTGTGTGTGCTGCTGGTGATCTCCTGTCATTTAAGATATGTGGAGGAAGAAGCTGTGACAAAGTAGAAGGAACAAAAGGCAGGTGATGAATCAGTGACAGGAGTGGGACTGAATCGGCAAGGAGGGAAACTGAGTGGGACTTGAGTGGCTGAAAAGATTGTCAACTGAAGGCAGGCAGGCAGTAAGGGACTAACAAACTGTCTGGGACAAGAAGCTGGTGACAAGGGAAGAGTAGGCACTTGCTGGTTACAGTGGTGTTCAAAATTTAGGACAGGAAAACCACGTGGTTTTGGCAGGGAGAATTGATAGAAGAACCACTGGAGTGAGACGGGAAATGAAGGATGACAAGAGAGAGGAGTGGGCTTTCTGGGGAGAACTAAACTGCTGGACAAAGATCCAGAGAGAGGAAATTCTGAGGCCAAGAAATGAAAAAAGAATTGAGGGTTAGGAGTTATGGTGAGTTTCTGGAGAGAAGTCTAATGCTGGCTGACAGGGTGAGGAGGAGTTTAAACAAGAAAAAAAAGCTAAAAGACCCTGCTTAGGCTTTGTAGATTTGAGGAGAACCTTTGGAGGCCCTAGGTCATAAGGGGGGCAGTAATTAAATCAGGAACCTGGTTTGGCTACATGAGAGACGTAGAATCATACATCCTCTGTTTGGGCTGGAAGGGGCCTGGAAGATCAGCTTGTTCCCACTTCCCTGCCATGGGCAGGTTCACCTTCCACTAGAACAGGTTGCTCAGGGTCCCATCCAGCTTGGCTTTGAACACTGCTGGGGATGGGGCAGCCCCAGTCTCTCTGGACAACCTGTGCCAGTGCTCCACCACTCTTACAGGGAAGAATTTCTAGTGAGACTGGGGTAAAGATTTGGAAGGGACAAGAGAGTGGTATAGGCCTGGAGCAATTAGGCTAGATAACTACTACCAGCAGCTATCCAGGAAACCCACTGTATTAAGGCACAGCAGTCACATGTGGTATGCTGACAGCCAATTCCTGCCATGATTTTTATAGTAGTATAAGAAGGAGATGTATGAAAAATGGTTGTCAAGTTACACACATGAACCACAGGTAGAAAACTGTAATAGTGGAATTTTTTCAAATCTTTTTTATTTAATTTAGGAAAATTATATGTAAATGATAACATAAAATGATTTTCTTAAATTTTAAAAAATCACAGGCATGCAAAAATGCAAAAATTACGGTACTGGTATATTTTTATGAAATCTCCTAAGCATACAATCATACTGGCTTTTCATGGAATGCTATGTTGGTGATGATAAAAGTTGAGTGGATGTGTCAGGGCTGTGTACTAGGGAAGCTGTGGTATGAAGCAACTTTGAAGATGAAATTTTGAGCTGAGAATTGCATTTGGAGGATTGTTGGTTAATTATTTTCCTGGAGAATTAGACTCTGTACCAGACTCTGCTCTGAAATTTGCTGAGCAGATGATCTTGTATACTAGACTTGCTTTCAAGAGGTCACTACTCATCCCTTACTGGGAATATTCCTTACTGAAGTTGTGTCTTCTGCATCTCCTCCTTTTACTAGAG
Source organism: Monarcha castaneiventris obscurior (assembly GCA_026261815.1). Classification (NCBI taxonomy): domain Eukaryota; kingdom Metazoa; phylum Chordata; class Aves; order Passeriformes; family Monarchidae; genus Monarcha; species Monarcha castaneiventris. The sequence goes on from JAMPIT010000472.1 coordinate 8,214,971, forward strand.
GTTTAAACCTCAGAGTTACTCAGTCTTGATAACTGCAACTGAGGTGAATGTAAGATGTGCCTTGACCAATAAACTACATATGATGCAGTCACCTCAACTTGGGCATCCTATATTAATGAAAGTTTCTTAGTTTAATCTCTGTACCTCCCTTCCCCAATGGAAAATGGGCTATAATACTACTTCTTTGAGAAAATTAATTCATTAATATTTGTTATGTTTTGTGAAATACTGTAATTGGTGCAGGAGAAAAGCCTATGAGGAAATTAATAATTCTCTGCTCAAAGCTTTGAAGAAATGACTATATTGAATAAAGCATGAGGCTGCAAACTGAAGATTGAGGGGAAAACAAAGCACTGAGCAGCTGTTGACAAAGTGAACTCCATTATCGTGTATATACAATTAGGTAGCATATGTGCAGAAAATAGTATCATGCATTGAAGACTGTAGACTGAAGCCATTCTTTTTCCATAGGGTACTTAGTTTGACATTTCCTAACTTTTGATGCTTGCTTCTGTAAAATTAATACTTTGCTAATGAAAGCTCTTGTGACTAATCATGCAAAATGATTGTCATTTGGAAGCATAGTAGCTGATGTGCCTCAGGCTTTTCATGATACAGTGCAGAAGGACAGCTATTATAAATAGGGGGAATGGAAACTACTCCCTTCTGCCCTCTGTGGGTCCCTTATGCTTTCCTGCCCTGCATCTGCAATTACCCATGCTCAGCTAAGCAGTAGTGGCGTAGATGGTTTTTCTTGTAATGGTAAATTTCCGAGTATCTGTGGGTTTTAGCTTCTACTCTCCCTTTACTGATGGTAAATTTATGCTGAGTGAAGGAGTTGGAATCACTTAATATATTGCTGCAATTGTCTTTATCAATGAAAAAATTCCCTCTGCTTTTGGGTTTGCGGGCCAGCTTTTTAAAGCACTCTGGAGAAATGCAAAGAAACCAGGATTTTTTAGTCTTTTAAACCCTTTGGAAATTTCCTGGGTTTTGTCTAAATTTTGGATCAAAATTTAGGAAATAATTTTTTGTTCAGTAATGTAAGTTTACCCATTTTTAGTCAAACTTTTTCAAAGCATTCATAGATATTTCAATGAATATAAACGAATTGCCATTATAAGACATAAGCACAAACCCCTAATTCTATAAGAATTTTACACAGATGCAGTTATTACTTTTAGTTCTGCCCAATATCTCCCTTCCTTGTGAATAAATATTTGTATTTGTTTGACTGTTTCAATATAATACTCTGTTATAAAATACTTTTTCAATGACTCAGGTAATAAATTTTAATAGAAATGACTAAGTTGGAAGTTAACAAATGGTTTTGTTTCTAGAGACTGTGTATTTAGTTTAGCCTTTGAATTTTTACTGAAGTTTGCTAATTCATTGGGTTTTGGATGCAAAATGTTTTTCACTTACTAATTAAAAAAAAAAGAGAAAAAAAAGGACAAGAAGTATATTTTTGTTTTTTATTTTGTATTTATATTTTGTTTGTATACAAGAAGTATATATTTGTTTTGGTTTGGTACGTTTTTTGTTTTCTTAGTTATAGTTACAAGTACATTCTTGTGTACCTGTCATGGGAATGGTGTCTGTTCAAGACTTGGAACATCTCAGGGGTTCTTGGGTCAGCTGAGGATAGGTGCCTAAATTGTTTGAAACTGCTTTTCTGTGGGGATCAGTGTAGTAATTTTAAGTCAGGAAGCGAGGGCTGTCAGAGTCTCTGTGTACAGGAAAGGAAATAGCTTCCATCTATCTCTGCACCAGCTGGTAGTAAGAAATCTGAAGGAGTGTGGTTGATGCTATGGTTGTGTAGTACTTAAGAATTCTGAGAAGTGCACTGCTTTAAACATAGTTTTCAAAATCTACCAGTAAATAATGTTTATTACTTTTCTTTTGCTATTCTTGCTATTTGAAATGGCCTGAGATTGAAGGCAGAGTTATCAAACTGCAGATGAAAATAGATATTGCTAGATAAACTGTCAATATTATCACACCTTAGCCAAGAGGAAGCCCGAAGCAAAAGTTTTCCTTTCTTTACATTTTTGTCTTTTGACACACGCACATTTTGGAGAAGAGAAACTTTCATGCAGACTGTGAAATTTAAAATGTATTATCTAGTTATTCAGAGCTCTTGTAAATGCAGCTATGCTGCAGCAATCACTGCTAAAGGGTTCTTGTGGAAATTAACATCTGATTCCTAAGCTCTTCACTGAGCTTAAATACACTGTGTTCTTTTTGAAGACCTAGGGACAGAGTCATGATTATGTTACTTTGCTTCAGAGCAGTATAGAGTTTACAATATGCCATTAAATTCAGTTGGGAAATCTGGAGTATTCTCAGAGATGAGTCTTGCAGTTTATCCTTGAGATAAACTGCCTGTGGACTGTAGTGTCAACCCATATTCATAAAATACCATGATTTAAATCTGAAAAGAGATAAAAACCTAGGTTAAATGCTGGTTTAGGAGATTAACAGTCTATCAGTAGGGAAGACAAATCTATTTTTTTGCTTGAACCTGGACACCGGTGCAGCAAATACATTATTTGGTTGAGACAACCTGCCTGTAGTGGGGAAGACCCATATGAAGATCAGAACAGACAGCAGGATTCCTGAACCCAGCATATTTCTGCTTTCCAAATGTTACTGCATACCCAAAAGATGTGCTATGCATGTGGTCCTCATCAGTGATGGCAACCTTCCACTTCTGCCAGATGCACTGATATGCCAGGTGAAACATATCTGTGCAGTTTGTATGGAGACTGTTCAGCATCAGTGTGAGTGTCACATCCACGTCCAGGACATCACGTTACGGAACTTGTTTCATTTTGGTAACTATTGTGCTGAAAGTACAAAACCAAGCAGGTAAACTCCAGTAAGTTACAGACAGAGAGCAGATTGCTTTAAAACAACTTTGAGATTGTTGGAGTGTAGCACTAAAAACTTAGGCAATGACAGGATAAATTCTGTCATCTCTAATCTTTTGGCATTTTTTCAATACATTGGACATAATTGAATCCTTGGATATCCATTAACAGGGTATTTTCTCTACATGGTCAACACTTCCTTTTATTGTTTTCTATGAATGGTTCCAGGGAGTGAACACCATAGTTTGTGCAATTGTAAATGGTTGGACCCCTGCTGTCAATTGTAAATTTAAGGATGCTGGAACAAATCTAGGGAAGTGAGGATAAGAAGAGAATTTCAGAATATACTCTGCCTTGGAGGTCATATGTTGTATCATTTGAACCATCCTTTTTAAAGTTATAATTCCCTGGTGACTCACTTTGAGACATTTGAATTATGATCAGAACTGCAACTGTAATCCAATGAATGGATAAAAATTACAGGTGCTCTGAAGAGAGATGTCAGCAATGTATTTTTGTTCAGTGTCCTGTCTATAAAAAATGTAACACTAATTCAATTGATAGTACTGTTTGAAAATCAGTTAATTAACATGTATAAAACACACCGTTAAAAGAAGTGCTCTATTGATAGCAGATCTAAATGACAGAGGAGTTATCCTTCTCCTCTTTTGTCTATCCTGAATGATATGTTTTCCTCGAAAAGTAATATTCCTGCTTTGGTTGAATTGCTTGTTGTCACTAACTGGATCTATGTGGTGATCACAGAAGAACCCTAACAAAATTAAGGCCCACAGGGCAAAAAGAGAGCTGGAGCTGTGTTGCAGATTCTAATCTCCCATCCTGGTCTGCCATTCACTAAGTTATACCCCTACAGTAAGAGAAGAATAAAAGGCAAAGAACTTGCTTGTTCATTAATGTTCTCCGTTACATGTGCTGAGTGACACTGGTGCAGTGTAAACATGGCTTTTGTGAGATCTCTTACTTGGTAGGTCATTAGCTGTTATGGGAAACTTCTAAATGAGCTGATGTGCTATTTCTTGTGCTTCTGTACAACTAGAAGATGTGCAGGTAGGAAGACAGAACTCTGCAAATGTCATTGGGAATCTACCCTCTTCTGACCTCCACTGACATTTTTGTCTTTCGTGTCCTTAATTATTTTACCCAGAAGCTGTTAATTTTGGTGACAACATACGGAAACAGAGACCAATACTACTCTATAAATGCAGTTACTGTCCAGTAGTTTAAGATAAAGTTCTGATAAAAGTGTCTAAATGTTACTGCACTTGAAAGATTATTACCTGCTAAGATAAACAGTATGGTTTGAAACAGTGGCTTGTTCACAGAACACTTGGTTCCATAATCTTATATAAGGTTGTGTTGTTTGGCACTGACAACGTATCCATGGAAGTGATTGATGGTGCGAGGGGGTCAAGGGATTTTGTATGGATGCAATACAGTATGCTTTCAGATAAGAATTTCTGAGTCAATGTCACTGAACTAGTTGGAACTCACACGGAATTCAGAGAAGAGAAAGCACCTGTTGCACTTACTGCAAAGATCTGCAACATTGGCAGAAGGCAGGGAGTAACACAGCCAAAGAAAAGCACCCATTGAGCGCATAGGTAGGAAGTGAGACTTTCAAGGAAAGACTGTTTCAGTTTTGCTTGGGTCTTGAAGACTTTGTTCAAGAATATATTTTGTGAACTGTCTTAACTGACTTACGAATCAGTAGTTTGTTTACATAATTTCTTTTCAGTTTGCCAAAACTGACCTAATGGCAGTTTCAGGAAGCCAGTGGCCTGCAAAAAGTATTCAAGTGGTGAGTTACACTTGAAATACAGATTAAGGTGATATTCCAATATTCCAACTTCATGGAAATTCCCATTGTGTGTAGAAGGAAGAGCACAAGTATAAGAACCCCACAGCATTTAACAATTAGTTTTTCAGAGTGTTCACTATAGTCTAAGATGCCAAGCAGCTGACTCTGACTGTTCTGTACTGTTCCTGTATGGTTTTTTGAGACAATATGCTTTAGTATTCTAGCTTTATTTCTAATGTCCCTTGAGGAGTACCCAGGTCTAACTTTGTGTTTACTTATACAGTCAATGGGGACATTTTATGTTTGAAAGAAACAAGAGAATGTTTGATACTGTTATTGTATACTGTAATGAGATTTTTAACTAACCTCAATTAAAAGCCTCCCTCTTTTCTGGTTCTAGCATCTCTCTTATGGCAATGGTAGCTTACATGTCGATGCAGCCTTCCAGCAGACGCTCTGGAGTGTAGCACCAATCAGTTCAGGAAGTGAAGTTGCCCAAGGTAAGATTGACTCAACTTTAAATATTAAAAGACTGATAGTAAATGAAATGCTTTAAAAATCAAATTATTATGCCGAGTGTGCGAGTGGTTTTCTCCTATGTAAACATTGAATACAATAAATAAGTATACAATAGATCTGAAAACAGAGGGAAGGTTATACTGAAAGTAACACTGATAGTTTTCTACATATTTTTGCTGAATGCTGAATGTCTCATTCAAATCTCATTTTACTAAAGATATGATAACATTTGTAATATGTTTTTTGAAATGGCTTTTGGTCCTGGCTTAAAATATTTAATCATTCTGTTGTATACAGTCATGGTTACATGTTTCTAAGACTGATTAAAAAATGGGCAAGAGCCTTGGAAGCAGGATGTGAAATCCTGAGACTGAAAATGGGAAATGGTTTTATGGGTAACATATGGTTGGAAAGAAAAACAAGAGGAGGGTAACGACAGAAGGAGAACAGCTTTCAAGAATTATTTATTTTATTTGGGAATTAGGAAGGAGATTTAATGTAATTTCTGACATTGAAAGGACAAGAATCCCTGAATTTATGCCATACTGGTTCCAAAGTGAAGGAAAGAACAGTGTTTTTCTGAAGTCTGTCACAATGTAAAGCCTAATGATTTCTACTTTCCTGCAGACTGTTTTGAGTGGGTGTTGTAATAGAATCTAAAGAAGGTTAAAGCTGCAGGTCATTTCATTTTGTGTGATTTTTGGATACTATTTTTTAAAGAGGCAATACTCTAAAATTTCACTTAAATTCTTTTTATTTGGCATATTTAAAAACTCAGTCATGGAATGTTCTTGCAACTTTGCTCCTTCAGATTTTAGGGACAGCATTGCTAACATATCTTTTTTATGTAGTCATTTATATAGTGTTTTTACATATGAGAATCACTCTGCACGTACAGATTCTCTGACATGGTTTATAGTACAAACCATTATTAAGAAATTCAAGTGCATTGCTTGGCAGTGTCCTAAACTTCATGGAGAAAACCTTCCTATTAAAGAGAAGAGAAGACCTTTTCCTTTTGCTCAGTTGTATTAACTCCATTCTCCTTGTCCTCCGACTGCTGGCAGCACTGGTGTGTCATTATTGCTAATAATCCAGGCATGGTTTATGTGCTGAGACCCAGATTTGTGCTGTGCCACATCTCTGCCTGGTGAACCTCACTGCTGAGACCTGCCTGTCTCTTTGAGAAGCAGAAATTCACAATGACGGAGTGTCATACAGTGTACTTGTGCTCCCAGGAAATAATGTGAAAATGATGTAATATGGTTTTTGCAGCTGTGTGTTTGTGTATGTGCCTGCTCTTTGTTGCCATGCTTTTCCTTTTTCACTTTCTTCAGGTACAGACATTATCTTTGTTAAGCTAAATATGTTTTCTTGAGAAGATCAGCTGGCTAGTGTCAGAAAGGATTAGAGCAAAGGCCTTATTCTTGAAAAAGTGGCAACAGTTCCTGTAATCAAGGTAGTGCTGTGGTGAAGGGAGAGTGAATATCACGCTTAGCGTGTGAGGCCTTTTCTCTATGTCCTCAATAAAATGGTAGCTAAGCCAGAGAAAATTACCTCAAAAAGGAAGAAGAAAGAAATAAACCTATTTTTTTTATTATCTGTAAAATGCTTTGTTAAATACATAAATAAAATATTAGTAAATAGGAGTAACTGCACTACAATACCCTATCTTAATCAAAAGTTTCCATTAAAAATAGATTAATAAATTAAACAATTCAGTTAAATGAAATTGTTTTGAAGTGAAAATAATGAATAATTAGTCTGTAAGAAGAACTAGGATATTCGATGTAGTTCAAACAAAATTTCTTTTTACATGCATTTCTGTAAAACTGGCTTATGCAGAAGTCAATTTATTGTTTAAGTAAAAACAGAGCTTTAGAGTCAAATCAAGTAATTCTGTGTGATGAAGTAGATGGGGGTCACTTTAGAACCAAATTATAGAATTATACTGACACAGGTCCATGTAAAAATTAATGTATATAACAACAGTTACCTGGACATACCCTGCTGTGTCAAAATCAAGAATTTAAAAAATCAGTGCTAAAATTTGCCACATAAATGCCAACTTTATACTGATTTTAAAGGTTTAACAATATATATCCTGAAATATTACCTGATATATTCAGGAAAAAAAAAATTAATGTAGCTGGAAAATAAACTTGTTAAATGTGTGCAGTGTGACTGAAGGGTCTTCCACAGCATTTACCAGTATAGAGATGTCTTACTTCACAGCATTACTTATTAATATAGACATTGTTTCAAAATACAATTTCAAGTATAATTAAAATCTTATTGCTATAACACTAAGTGCAAGAAATTATGTTATGGCATTCCACTGAAATGTAAAATTTGATATTAACATTTTAGCAAGAAGGGAAGGTGAGTTTAGGACACAAAGAAGTGTTTACATTTAGCTTGTCAGGCTGAAAAAATACCATTAAATTGTGCTTAAAACCTACCAAGTTTTAGTATTCTTCTGTTGCTTGAGTATAATACAGTATTTGTAGGATAACATAAAATCATATTTCTTTTCAATGTCACATCTCTAATGCAAAAAGACTGATGAAAAAACATCTATTTTGTTAACATCTTTACTGATTAGAATTATGGCCTTATTTTCACCTTCTGTCTGCAAAGTCCTGGCACTTCAAATATTGTGATGCTATGTGTATGGTCTGTGCCTTAGTTTGTGAACACACACACCTGTACACTGTAAAGCCAAGTGTTTGGCTGTGAACCTGCACGTGCAGGGGAGGTGTTTGCAGTATGGGAGTTTCCCTTTGGAGTCCAAATTAATCCTGAGTATTGGTTTTGGATTTTCTGTCAAGCAGAGCTTAGAATGGATCTTCCCAGAAGTTTTTCTCACAGAAAACTTCCAAATACTCCAAAAAGGGCTTTAAAAATAATGAACTAGCTAAATCAGTCTTTTTTTTGGGAGTATGTTAACTGGAATTCTTATCTTTAATTAAATGAAAAGTGAGTAGGTAAGATGGAAGAGTTTCCCATTTTTTTTCTGTTGTAATCTGGGAGAGGAGTACTTGGTTCCTTGCTTTGGTTGGCTCAGTCTTTTTCTGAGTTGTGGTAACTGTGTAGGATCCCCTGCCTGTGGCTCCTCTTTATCCTGATCCATCCTTACCTACCTGCTAACTTGGAGCTTTTCTCACTTGGCAGTGTTCAACTGGCTCCCCAGGGTATGAGATATCTTCCCCTTCTTCTGCCTCTTTTTTTAAAGTAATAAAAAATGCCGACAGAAAAAAAATCAACCTGATAGTATGTATTACAGTTTGAAGTACAGTTTTGTGTATTGCTGTGTTTAGAGAAATGCACTCAATTTTCTCCCTTTATTCAAGGATACCTGATAGGAGGGGATGTTCTGAGGTTATTGCATGGTCACATGGATGAATGTTTGACAGTCCCTTCGGGTGAACATGGAGAAGAACAAAGAAGGTAGGTTTCCAGCTATAACAGAATAATAGTAATGAATGTTGCTGAATCAGAATATAAGAGAGACCAATTGTTTGAAAGATGTTGTGTTGGGATTCATTACTCATAAGAATGAATATTGTTGAGATAGATTTTGGACATGAGCCTTTTGTATTTTCTTTTCAGTATTGTTCAAGTCTGATTTCACTTACCAGACCTAAAAGCAATAGTGATTTTTGATAATTTATTGCCATTTTTACTGATTTAAAAGCACTGTGAATTAAATGTGTTGGGGTTTTTTTGCTGTTTTTTTTCTGTAATTACAAAAAATTCTTTGGCATAAGAATGTAAGACTACTGCCCAATCCTTCAAGGCAACTAATCTGTGGATTAATATCAGGTTTACCTGTCATGGCAGTCTAGAATTTAATTTGTAGTTATTTTCTTGACTCAAGGAATCCTAGAATGGAAGTAGAGAGGTGATGACAACTTGGTATGTGTCTCTCTCTGTTGACTAAAAAGTCCAAATAGTGAGAAGACTGTTACTGTAAGTGGCATGTCTCAGTGGAGTGATTGCATCAGTCCTCTTGACTTGCTCTAATAAAATATGCCTTAAGCTTGTTTTTGGAAGGGCAGTGTCATATAATTTATTTCTACCTTCAGGCTGAATGTTGCTAAATGGTAATTTGGAATAGTTTGTTTAATGCAGCATATTGGGTAGCTTCATTTCCATGACTAAGAAAGTGCTATTCATTAACTCACTCATCAAAGTGAATTTTCTTGCTTTGCAGAAGAAATGTGTTTTTTATTTTATTTTTCTCATTTGTAAAGATAAGGACAAGACTCTGGAAGCTCTCATAGAAAAATTCTATGAATTTTTAAATGTTAATGAGAAAATCCTCAGAGTTTTCTTATACAGCTGATGACCAACACTTCATGGATATTTCTCATTTTCAGACAAGGGAATAGTTTTTGTATGCAGAAGATAGTTCAAAATGCTGATACTTAAAATGTGATCAGTTCAGGTTTTAATTTTAGTCACCATGTGAGAGTCATTGCAGCTTGATCATGGCTATTATTATCCTCAGCCTGGAAGTGAGGAAAAAAATTAAGGTGATAAATAAATAGGATCCTATAGTGTTTGCTCTTACTTCAGTCTAAATCCTGTAAAATTCCTTTTAAAAATGCAGTTGTAGTGTAACTTCAGATTTTATAGGGTGATCCAACACTGCAGAAATGAACTTCAGTGCTTAAGAACACACTAAAAATCCGCCTCTCTTCAACAAGACTAACATCATATGTAAAACACAATAATGGAGTGTGAAGTTGCAAATTAAGGAAAAATTTATTTCACCTACTTGTGCATTCACATGATGCATCCTTCTGTCCTATAACATGGGAAGAATATGGTTAATATCTTAATCTGCAGACCAGTGCCTGTAAACAAATCAGATAATTGTATTTTTTTCTGTGGTGTCTGCAGTGTTCTGTATTTCTTTCTGCCCTCCCCATATCTGTCTAAAACCCCCAAAGAAGCAGAGATAGTAGGCAACAAATATGTATGTCTTTATTTTTCCCGATAGCAATACTGAGAAACATTGCTTCTTAGTGCCCGATAGAAACAGATTTGATCTTCTGAAATGTACTGTTGTTCAGGAACTTTCTTTGATAAACAAGCAAAATAAAAATAAGTTTGTTTTTTTCCCATAATCTCCTTTCTGAGGTTTTTCTATTTTCCTGAAATATTTTGAAGTATTTTTTACTAACAAACCTAAAATACAATCTGTGGTTACTTTTACCTATATGGAGTTATTTATAATCACTCTGTGACCCACATTTTCTTCTCTTGAATTATTAGTAAATTTAGAGATTGCTAAAAATGTCTATACTTCATCCCTAATTAGGACTATTGCCCATTCAAAATAATTTTTGGCTCCTTTCAGTTTTCAGTATGTATGCATACATCATTTTGATTGCCATGATTCAACATCTGACAGAATTATATTTAAAAATATGGATAATTTTGGCAGGTAGGAAATTTTAAGAAAAATTATTTTGTCTTTCAGTTCTATAACTTTTGCACATGAGGCATACTGAGGTGTGATATATTTGAAGTACAATAATTCTGTATTATCCTGTCATTACCTTTTGAAGTAGTCTGGTGATAGGTTATTGTGATTTTGTTTGGTTTGCTTTGTTCCAGCATATACCTGAAGAGCAGGTCTGCTGTGCAGAATGGCAGCATAAATGAGCACTGAGAAACACCATTCCTTTTATGACTCACTAATTCCTCTATCTAATTTTTATTTTTCTGCAGAGGTCTCCACTTTATGCCTTTTAAAATAAATAAAAGATCAGACAATCCTAAAATAACAGTTTTATTCTATAATGTCACCTGTTATCTATTTCAGGGAATAAATAGTTTAGATGTGAAGGATCCTCCTAGGCAGTTTCCAAAAATAACTATAGTTTTACTCTATTCTTAGAACATTGATACAGTTACATAAATTTTGAGTATAAAAGTGTTTCAAAGAGTACCAGGAGTTCAAAATAAAACAGATATTTTCAAGATGCTTATTCTCTTGTACATATGAGGGTTTATACTCTTAGCACAGTGGAGACCTATGAAACAGTGACAGTGCAGATACTCTCTTCATGATAACAGTACCTAACAAAGCTTCCTCTGAGTCAAGGTCATCCAAATCTACACTGGAAGAGGCCTAGTGGCAGAAATAGTCATATAAAAAGCTTATAAAATTATTTTCTGCATCTCAGTTTTTTTCTGAGTCTATGCCGTGTTTCCTTGCTTAATTGTTGAGCTTCTGTGTCCCTCCATGTGGCCCTTATATTGTGGTACTGTGATCCCTAGAAGGCAGGTTGGAATCATTGAACTGTGGAAGAGGGACTTTGCTGTCAAGTCAGAAACTTAACTTTTCCTTAGGAAGCAGTTTCAAGTAGATCCTCCGTGAAGTTGCTAGTTTAAGTTTTCTTTGTAATTAAAAAATATTCTAATTGGAAGTGGTGCAAGTCGAGAAGTTTGTGGTAATGTGTTGGCTTACTTGATACTACAGTAGAGGAATACAGTGGTATTATTTTTAAAATGCCACAGGTGGGGTGAAAGCTACCCTGGTAGTCTTCACTCACTGACCCAGATAAAGAACAAAAAAGGAACAGACAAAAGGTTAAGTATGTGCAATTTCACTGAATTAAATATAATTTACTGCATATTCTAGTTAGGTGTGTTGCTGGTTTAAGGCAGTTGGTTTAAGCCTTATGCATAGGATCCTTAAACTGTGTTTTTACTCTTCACAGTGCTTTAGTTATCTCTAGCAAGCTAGACCTAAATTAGCAGAGTGGCTCTTTAAGTCAAATTTCAGAAGCATTTCCGAGTAGATTAAAAAAACAGATAGAGATATAGACAGACAAGTGAAAGCATAGTTTCATAAGTTTGGTGTTTTTATAGTGGTTACTTTGATTTCCATTCTTCAAAGCTGGGGCAAACTTCTGCAGCAGCATAGTATCTGTGAATCCATATTTATCTTGACTCCTTTTGCTTCAGTCTCTGTCCACATGGTTTGTGATCTAGATCCCATCATATGAGCTGATATAAGTGGTTTGTCAGCAGGAATGAGGCAAACCCACCACGGTTTCCTTGATTTATGTATGTTTTTTAATTTAAGTAAAGGATTGCATAGTCTTCTTTTCTACTCTTTCCCTCCAGTTTCATACAGGAGAAATTTTAAAATAATTTTTAATACTTCTTTTTTTTTTGGGTGGAGGGTTATATATGATTATCCAGCAGAAGATTTAAATCACTTTTTGTATTACAGGTATCTTGAAATGGTCTTTAGTTTCCTTTGACATATTTTCCTGTTGAAATTGTGACACTTTTTTCTTTCTTAAACCTGTTATTTTGTAATTATAGTATTGAGTCTTCACTTTTGAATTTATAATATCAAAGGAATGAATAAATTTATTCTAATTATGATGGGAGTTGGTATTTAGAGCATGTGCTCATTAAAGTGCTTCTGTGAAGTTGCTATCCATTGGTTCACTCTCTGAATTAAAAAAAAATTAAAGATGTTCATAATAAGTTTATCACGATTGAATCAGTCAACAGTCCCCTCCCCCGCTTTCTTTTTGCAATTCAATTAAGTGGACTTGTTTTACATTATTGACATTGTTGTATTATGTGTGTTATTTTTAGTTTCCTGTAGAAATGTCAGCTGGTTATTAATACAGGCATGACTGTAGAGTTTTGGATTGCTCTCTTGTGTTGGGGGGTTTTGTTTTGTGGTTGGGTTGGTTTTTTTTTGTTGGTTTGTTTGGGATTTTTTTTTGTTTAGTTGGTTGGTTTTTTGTTTTTGTTTTTTCTGTGGTTGTTTTTTCCTTAGAAGTCCCCAAAAAAGGTAATGGCAGATAGAAGTAGAAATATGTAATCAAAATAACTTGGTGGGTTTTTATTTTTTGATTGGGTTGTGGTGCTTGCTCTTTATTATACCACCATCTGTCATATTCTTTTAGAACTTAAACACTTCACAGGAGTAGGGCTCTGATATTCCTAGTTCCCAGTCTAGAAGGGAACCATGAGTGTTCCTATTGCAACTAATTTGCATTTTGATTTCCAATATGTGTTTTAAAGTGATGACTGCAGTGCAATTTGGACCCTTCAGAAGTATATCATTATGGAAAGCAATTACCTGTGACAGAGAGAAAAGTGCTCCTGGCTTTTCAAAGTATTGTTTGGGCTGGAGCAGACTCCAATTTCTCAAACCATCCATTCAGAACAGGCCTTCATGAGGGAATGGATAAATGTAGCCTAATTTCAGGAGCAGTTTTACCATTCCTGCCTTTGAGACTTTCTTTGGGTGAAACAAATTATGTTAAGGCTTTTGTAAATTACATTGAACACTTAGTGTTAGTCTCAGGGATGGACAGGTTTTTTAAGTGATGGTCAAAATCAGTATGACTTAGCCAATCCCAGCTCCTTTTTTATTTTCCATGCCATTCTCTTACATCTTTTGTTATGGCATTATGAACTAATGAGGTCTATTATACCTCATAAAGTTTGAGATCTGGCATGTGTGGAGCATGATTTATGACTGAAATTTGAACTCAGAAAGTTTTCAATCAGCATGAGTCAATAACCTTTCCCCTGCGCCCAAAACAACCCTTGAGCCTTGAATAGTGATGGCTGTGCTTTTAAAAATTACTTTGAAAACATACATAGAGCTCTTTAGTGACTGATTTTTCAAACTAAAACCAGCCTTGTCTGTCATTGAGAGGAGTGGAAAATTTTCTTTCATTTGAACTTTGACATCTTATTTGGATTTATTAATTTGTTTGTGATCCAGGTATGCTGTTTGTTTTTTTATGGTGCCCTGAGTCATTCCAAGTTACTGAGATTTGTTCCGTTATTTTCTTGCTGTGGAATTTAGGATTTGCAGGTTCTTCAACTAAGACTACTTCAGTGGTATCGAAACACTGTAATTTAATGTAATTTATTTTAACCTCATTTAATTCCCATTTGTAGTCAGTGAATTTCAGTGAAATGGTTGCCCTCTCTCTGCTGAGCAATACTTTAATAAGAATATAAATTCAATAATGATTCTCCAGGGCGGTTGACACGTGGTACTCTATTTTAAACCTATGTAATTAATCCATTATTGGAATTCGAGATGATAGGTTCAGGTATGGAGCTTTCTTTTTGGTGTTTACTGTCGCTTTCCCTCTGCATCCGCTCTTGGAAAGCTGGAGGAGAGCGCTGCGAGTGAGCCGGGGCCGTGGCACTGTCCGTGGTGCTGCACTCACAACCTGGACACAGGGACACAGATGCGGTGGCCAGTTCCAGCTCTAGCTTGGGTTAAGGGGAATTAGGTAGATGAACCGCATAGTCAGGAAAAGGATGGTGTTTTAAATGTAACTTAAAGTCATAGGTCAGACCAAAAAATTACTTCGTTACATCAACTAATTCACTAGACGAAGGTTTATAATGAAGATTAACTGAAAAGTCTCAAAGGTTCTGAATTACTTATAGATATTTTCTTTTGAAATAAAAATGGTTAATATCCTTAATACATAAATGTAGAATATATGGAGAAAATACTTTGGAAAAAATAGAAAAAAAAGTCACAAATTAATGTTATGGATATGGCTCTGAAGATACAAAGTATCCCAAGCTTTTAGGAAGACTAAGACTCTTTGTAGCTTGTCCTCTCTTTTTCTGCTGTTGTCTGTATTTTCCTTAAACAATTACATTACTTACAATTTCATAATTAGTTTTTGTAATGTGGAGGTTTTCTCTACTGTTTGTCAAGTAACGTGCCTCTTCTTTGCACCTTGCAACTCAATTTTTGTTTTTGTCCTGTCAATGTAAATCTGTAGTAACTCTTTGATAATCAGAGGTTATTTCATGTCATTCAAAGCAATTTTTCATTTGACCTAGTAGTACCAATACCTGATATGACTTACTAGTGTCAGCTTCAGGAAGGATTCAAATGTTATGAATCATCCTTCCTTTTCAGCACTGAACTGTCATCAGAAGTATATAAAAAGAAATGAGGTGCATCCTATCAAATAATAATATATAGAGCAAGTACTAAGGAAGTTGGTTTGAGCAATCTCAGAGCAGTTTACTACATTTATTTTAATGACAAGAGCTAAAAATGAACTTTCAATTCCTTAGCATGAAAACTTTTGCGATGGTCTGGGTTATGAACTTATTCATCTGCTCTGGGACAATGTGTTCAGCATACATGCTGTTATGGTAAAGGCAAAGTGATTTGCCCTCCTTTGAAGAAATCTTTTATTCAAAGCCACCTTTTCTGTATCATCTTTTCTGTAGCAAAGACAGTATGTAGCTAAAAACACAAGAGCTTACATCCTATTCTAATGCTTTGTGCTAACTTATTATTTTGTAGCATGTATGTTCTTTTGTGTTTGTACAAAGTCTTGCTGCTCCTTCCTTTACTCCAGTCTTCAGGCTTCTCCTTTTGCTTCCCTGTTGGGATCCTTGATCCGTAGCCCTCCAGTCACCAGCTCTCTTTCAGTCCCCCTCCAGACTGCAGTCACTTATTCTTCTGCTGAGGCTTTGCTTCTACCTTTTTGACTTTTATCCTTAAAGTTCTATTACTGTCTTTTAGCCTTTACTCCCTCTGTTGCTGCTGTACCTGGTCATTCATATGGAACTAAGAGAAAATCCTAGAATCCTTTCTATTTCCTTTGGTAAACAAGTAATATGTTTTTATTTAGCATTTCTTCTATCTCTTTCCCATTTTCTCATCTTACATGACCATTCTAAGACCGATAGCTCCCCTTGGAAGGAACAGAGAAAGAAAATAATGGATAGACAGTCACATAAAAGTAAACTACTTCACCCATGAGAAGCCATTATTTAAATTTTAAGATGGGAGGCTTTTTAGATGTTTAATGTTACACTGACCCAACAGCTATGTGTAAACCAAAACAATCTCCAAAAGAATAATCAAGCTGAGAAACTGGTGACACCTTTTGGCCTTCCATTTTGAGAAAAAGCTTCATCCCTGAAAAGTGAAAAGGTACCAACTTAAGAATGAAACATTCTTACGGATTTAAAACTGCTTCAACCTGATTTTTCACATAACTAATGACTTGTAAATGGCTGATAAAATTTGATTTTGTATTATGCAGTATGCAAGGGCAAGGATTCTAAATGCATTTTTGTGAGTGAGGTTCATACTGAAAGAAGCCAGGATGTAATCAGAATATTTCAACTATGAAAAAACCTGACAACCCCCACCCAAGCTGCCCGAACTAACAACCCACACCCTCCCACTCCCAATCCAAACCAACCAACCAGGGTGACATCTGATCTGTTTTTCTTGAGATGTTACAACATAAATCCAGTCTCAGTCTGTTAGCTGCAAAAGAAGGGTTTGAACAAACACCTGAAGTGCAGAGAGAGTATGTGAATAGAGAAATAGCTGAGGTCAAGGTTGTTTAGAAATTGAGTTTTACTGTACTAATAAAGGTAAATTTCAATAAAAAATAAGTTTGCCTTTGAATTTAATTTCCTTCTGTGAGAGGGAAATGAGAGACTTGCTTATACCTGCCAGTTGCTCCTAGCATCCACAACCATTACAGCAAAAGGCAGAGATAATACTTGGAGAAAAATAGTGGATATAAGGTCAAGGGGTGAATATTGTACATATTTATATATCCACCTATAGCTTCTTGCTACATGGAACATGTGTCAGAGTTTTTATTTATACCTGGGTCATGAATGTTCAGTGTTTCTGATTCTGTAATTGTGGTGAGATGTACTTATTTTGTGTTTGGACTCATTTTTTCTCTTGTATGATTTGTCTTCATTATTTTGCAATGTCTGGAAGTATTTATTTCCATAATACTTTTTACTACATTCCAAGATGAATTTTAGCACATCTCTAGTTTCCTGTATGCTTAAGAGTACTGAGAAGTATATTCTAACTCTATTTCTTTTGGTTTTGAACTACTTCTTTCAATGCTAGGTTTTCCTATGTGCTAAGCATTCCGTCCTTCTGTATTATAACCACAGGAGGACTTTGAAAGCTAAAGCCTAGTAAGAAGTATGTACTTGATCCCAAAATTGTAGTCCTCAAAAATTGCTTTTAGCAAAGAATGGGGAATGCCTACAATTTCATTATTAATATTCCCTAAAGTTATGCCTCTGGCTATTTTTGGTGTTGCCTGATTTTGACTGAAGTTCACAACATTTAGTTAGTCCATCAACTCTTCCAGGATCTATAAGACTAGGCCATTGTTTGGTAGTGCTCCCTGACATGCTTGATCTGATAAGCATAGTGACAGCACTCCTTTGCAAAAAGTGACTCTTTTATTTATTTTCCCAAGGGAAAGGCCTAGGCTTTTAAATTCTGTCAGTGTCATAGGGCAGAAACACAGGCACAGGCAGGGCACAATCCAAAGAATGGCTCCTTAAATTTAGAATGGCAATCCTAACTTTCTTTAGTGTTTACTTTGAAGTAAAACAGGGTTATCTGCTCAGGGCTTTTGGTGACCATAAATCTTAACCATTTTGTGCATCTGGTATAGATCACTTACCTGTGTGTAGAGTATGGAGGAAAAACTCACCATCTTTTTTAGGCTTAATTTACTATTTTCTAGAGATATTTAGATTTCTGGCTATATGTAGGAATTAGAGAGGTCGTTACATATAAAAACTTTTAAATAGGAAATTGTTAACATCTGAGATGTGTGAAGACTGCGTAAGTGTGGCTGTTGTGATATCTTAGGCGTTACGGTATTAAAGTGCTAAACAAGTACATTTTCAAAATTCAGTGTAATAAGTTGCAGTTACTTTAATAGTATAAGCTCTGATAAAACACTATCTTTCCCGGGAGTTACATGCAGTGATCACAAATCTTCATCATTGTTTGGTATTTGGTTTTTGTTAGAATCCAGAAATACTGTAATTATCAAGCTATTGGTACTGTTTTTCTCCTTGTATTCTTTATCCTTAAAACACTACGAAAAATGTCTAATCAAATGCTGTGTAAACCTTATTAGTATGAATGTCACAATAATGGATGCTAAGGACAATTAAAACTAAATTTAAGTAACTAAGTCTGAAGGTTTAATTGACAGGAGTGGGTTTTGAATCTAATGACCTTTGAATCTGACAAAAGCAATAATCTTTTTGACAATCTTAATATGAGAGATGTGGTTAAATGAACAAACACATATGATGATGAATTCTGCTGAACATTAAGTCTGTGCCATTGCTTGGTTTTCAGAACTGTCCATTATGAAGGCGGTGCTGTGTCCATTCATGCTCGTTCCCTTTGGCGACTAGAGACTCTAAGAGTTGCGTAAGTAAAATCTATCTCAGAAAAAGAAGGACATTTGGCAGGACACTTTTTGTATAGTAAGAGTGATCTTATAAAATCAAAATGATAATTATAAATCTGGATGAGAAAAACTAAAATAATCCTTAAAAATGCTTTATATGACTTTCATTAAATATTAAACAAGTTCTTATAGAGAGGGTGTGTGTTTTGATTGTTTTTTGAAGTTGTTATAGCTGTCAGTGAATTCACAATTTACATTTTTTAGCACATAAATGACAAAACCAGAACCAGTTTCCTTAAAAAAAATCATGTGACACTCCTCCCCCAGCTTGTTTAAGCCATTTGGAAGACTTTAAAATAAAAAATTTACAGAAGAAATTCTATCATGCATTATTGGAAGTGTTGGAGTAATAGTAAGAAATTGTGCCTTGTTTGTTAAGGTAATTGCAGTATAAAATTGCATTTAAATCGTATTACAATATGTGCTTGTGATAAAGTTTCTAGTGACGAATAAATGATTGCTTTTTAGAGATTAAATCAGAGCAGCTTATGAAAAGGTTACACTCCAATGATTCTGTTTTCTCTGTGTGCATTTTATTAATAGGATGACATTAAATGTCAGTGATAGGGCAGTGAGATTTTTCCTTTGGACTAAAATAGACCTTGAGACAGTGACAACAGCAATGAAACTGTGGAAGGATCTCTGGCTTTTTGTTTTCCCCATGGCATTTACTTCCCTAATAAGCAGTACTGGAGCAACATGGAGATCCAAGAAATGACAGGTTTCTGTTACGACCATCATACATATCACTTTGACAGGCATTGTATACAAACTTTTGAAGGTAAACATTTGAACATATAGAACTGAGAGAAATTGCAAGAACTGTCAAAACAATTATAACAAAGAGAGTGGTAATCTTTCTTTTAAAAAAGCATAATTTCCCTACCAGGAAAAAAAGAACCAAATAAAATCCCAAGAACAACACTCTCTCCTACATGTCCCTCACAAACCTATTTTCCTGTATGATATTCTAATTGCTTTATACATTCAGTGCTGAATTGCAGTCCATTACTATTCATGCAAATGCTTCAATTTGTAGCTTTGTGTATGCATGCCTGAAGTTCTCAGTCAGTTGTAGTCCTTCCCAGAATGACTGCAGATAAAATGCTATGTGGATTTTACATATTTCTAAAAGAACAATTTTTTTCTCAACTCTGCTCATTAGTGGAAAACTCTCATAAAAATTGCCTGGGCAGTGTACATGTACAGATGCTCTTGGGATGCCCTGCCATGGGACACCAAATACTATTGCTCAGCATTGCTTTCTTTCCCAAAAGGTGACAGAGTTCGTGTTCTCGCATTGCAAAAAAATATTTTTAGTAATCAGAAATTGCTTCACAAGATACTTTCTGCTCAAAAGGCTTTTCTTGTAAGTGCACATGAATTGTTATTTTTCCTATCCTGCAGGCATGAACTAGGAGCATGGCTCAATTATGCTACTTTTTTTCCTTATGGTCTGTAGCTATTGGGTCCAAGAGAAAATTGAATCAGACAAGAGAAAAGGCAGCTCCCCAGCATGACCTGTAATATGAAAAGTGCAGAACTGATGTATTTTACCAGATTCAGCAACACAATAGCTGAGATTCATGACCTGACATTTCACTGACTAGAGAAACAGAAGTTATGCTAGAGCACTGGACTCAGATGTCCTTCTGTGGAGTATATGGACTTTGCTGTGCATAAGACAGAAGAAGATAAATGTGTTTCTAAGATATAAAGCTTCCATATTTCCTTCTACCCCAAAGCTCCCTCAGCTTAAACAGAAGAGACTCTTTAGATTATAAAAGAAAATAGTTGAGGGCAAAAACCTTTTTATTCTTCTGTCCTCTTTAAAACCAATAACTAAAAGGGTTTAGAAGTTTAATCAGTGAAGTGTAATAAATCCTGTTACAAAACAGAAACATTTTAAAAACTGCGCTTTGATTTAAAAACAGTTGAAAACCAGTTTAAAAACTGTCTGCTGAATTGGTTTTGCATACTTTGCATCCAGTATGGCCAACTCCTAAGAGGACACATTCAAACAAGTGGGTATTGGTATGGATTGGGTAAGTGTGTTAACCTGCTGCATCTGTGTGTCAGGGATAAGGAAAATGACTTAAATCTGCATAAGTGCTGTCCTAAGTAATTTACAGACTTCCACATGAATACATGCAAAAACATATACATAAAACTTGTTGTTTTAAAATGCTGTACCTACAATTGCCTTAAAGGCAAGTGAGAACATGCAGTAATTCAAAATTCTGATATGGGACTAAGTTTATAAGCACGTTAAGTTCATAAGGATGTATTTTTACATTTCATTGATATTATGTGAACATGTCAATAATTTTAAGCTCTTTGAAGCCACAGTAAGCATAGAGGATTTCTAGTATTTGTGGAAGCACAGCAGAACCTTGGCAGTATATCATATCTCCATTATGATGGGCATTTTCCAAGCACAGAGTAAATAAATACATGATTTCCTCTCCAAAATGCAGCATTCCCTTACATCCGAAGTGCAAACTTTTGAAGACATAAGACTGAAGACAGTTTTATGAAGACTAGGAAAATATCCTAGTTGTGACAGTTTTCCAATCTGAAAAGCCTTTGTGAAGTACATACTCCTTAGTAACCCCTATACAATTTCTTTTCAGGAATTAAACAGGAAGAACAGCAGGGCTGAATTTTCAGTTTAGGGCAATAAGTTGGACCTGTATTTTAAGTTGAGTAATTTTTGGGGAGCTTAGATAAGCTTTGCCTTTCTTCCTTCTATAGAATCTGAAGAATCTGGGCCATTTTTTTGCTTAATAAGTTTTCATAGTTATTTTAGGAAGTTTTCTCTTTATTTGTTTTTTTAGCCATTTTATTTTTGCACAACATTTAAAGTGTGCTTAGAATCTGCTGACTGCTGAAAGATGAGGACTCTGGGAGAGTGCAGAATCACAGCTGCTGGTAGATTAAATATTGGAGAGGGAACTGGCAGATATAAACTCTTTGTGTACAGCATAAGCCTTCTTTTCTGTAGGCGGTCTGTACCTTCTCTCAAGAGGAATTCAGTCTGAACAAAGGCAGCTTGTGCAAAGGAAGACCTTAAGATTATTTATTAGAATGGTTTTGTAGGGGATAACCACAAAGTAGCCACTTTCTTGCTGATACTCCAACATGTGAATTTTATATTTTTTAGCAACTTTTTGGCAATATATTTTACTTTAAAATATTTTTGCCGGTAGTTAAAACATTTTTTTTAATAATGTTTTTTTATGGACTCTCTTAGGTGGAGTGGCAGCCACATTAGATGGGGACAGCCATTCAGACTAAGACATATAACAACAGGAAAATATTTAAGTCTCCTGGATGACAAGAGTCTTCTTCTCACAGACAAAGAGAAGGCAGATGTAAAATCTACAGCATTCTGTTTTCGGTCTTCCAAGGTATGAAATCAGTGCAGCATTAATATTACTAGTAATTAATTCCAATCTCTTTAGAAAGCAAGATTAGATATTTTCTGTTTGTTGTGATTGCATTAATTTTTTTTTCTACTTTTCACTGATTAAAAAAGTTCCAAAATGCACTATAATCAATAACTAGAAAGCTTCTTTTATCATACTTTCTCTGTCTATTGCTCCCTGGCTCTCTGTTTGTGGATTTGGTTTTTTTTTTCCTTGTTAATTTGTTGCTTTTTTGTTGTTGTTTCATTGGTTGGGTTGGGGTTTTTTTGTACTGCTTGCCCACTTTTGAGCAGTATAATAATTTCTAATTTGTTCTTCTGAGTAACTTCTCTGCTGCTTCACTGCTTATATCTGTTGCCTGACATAGGAAAAAATTAATACTGTGAGTTACTGAAATTAAATTGGAAATTCAAGATTTCTTTCACCAGATACTTTACTGTAGTCTAATCTGAAGTTACCAGAGTTTTACTTTTCATTTTGACAGCTTCAATGAGCATTTTGAGTTTAAACCAGTATTTTTGTAGTAGGCAAAGAGTTAAAAATAATACTATGATAAATTCTTAAATATCCTTTATTTCTCATACTTTTCATCTGTAGCATGGTGTCTGAAAATTTTCCGACAATAATTTTGTTGTTGTAAAAAACTATCTTCTAAAATACAAAGTACCAGTAAACAGAATTACTCAGTAAGTTCTCTGTACCATTAAATTTATATATATATTTTAATTATTTGCCTGCTTGGGAAGATAAGAAAAGAATAGATACCCAAAGCAGCTATATAGATTTTTACACCTTGATAACAAAAGCTGTAGTCCAGGTGATTGTTTTGAGAGCCAGACAATTGTTCATTCTAAAACCAACTAGAAAAATCATAAAAATGCTTACATATTTTAGGACAATTCAGTGCAACCATATTGGGGATTTTCTTTTGCAGCTAGTATAGATTTCAACATTTGGAAGCAAGAGGGATAGAACCATTCATTCACTGATTTTCAAGATGGGTTATCAGCAGGGATTGCTCCAAAAAGAGTGGAACAATATACTGTGCTCTACTGTTACATGGTTTATTTAGTCCAAAAAATACTTGAAGGCAAGAATTTTTAGCAATAAAGAATATCTCTTGTTGATATGGATAAGGTGGTGTCTCTATTTTCTATGTACCATATGCACATGTATTTTGGAGACTAGGTGATGTTGTATTTGAAGTTTCTTCTTTTTATTCTTTTTTTCAGCCTGAATTTGGAAGTCTCATTTGACATTATTTTGAGGTTTTATATTTTGAAATGATTTTGTTCTACCATGCTCCAAATGAAAGGTTAACATTTATTTTGTTGTTAGTGGCCAAACCTATCCTATGCTGAGTAGAGCAGAGACAAAAGGCTTTAGGGCAGGTAGAAACTTGTTATGGTAATCAATTCCTGAAGTAATGAGAGAATTTTAAGAGGGGGTATATAAGCTAATCAACATGTGACAAATACAATCTTACTGATGTTTAAACATGGATTTTCAAAGAAATTGGAAGTCTGGAAGGTCATATTTGATGTAACTGTTGTGGATATCAGCATTAATGAATGACTTACTTGGAGGGAATATAGAAATGCCACAGGAGGGGAGTATATGGTTTGCTGAGGATGAATTGAGTCTGGATGCAATCCTGTGTCATGTGCTCTAGAATGACCCTGCTTGAGAAGGGAACTTGGACCAGATGACCCAGTGTGGTCCCTCCCAACCTGACCAATTGTGTGATTCAATCTCCTTCCCTGGACTTCTTATAGAAGTGTCATGTCTCACTTTATCAGGCTACCAGCATTAAAAACTTTTAAGTGCCTTCCCTCTCTGGGAAAGAGTATTAAAAAAAAAGATTTCAAATGATGGGAGTTCTAGAAAGGCTTCCGTAGAGAAGGAAGGCAGATTTAGGGTCTCTCTTCCTCTGAGTATGTTTGAACAAACCATCCAAACTTTCACTTACGTTGGTGCATGTACTTAGCACCCAGAAAAATTATTCATGGATAAGAGGGAGTCCCTAATCTTCTTTATTGAATACAGAGCATTAGTACCTGTGAGTATTTCAGGTGGCTAGTCTTTCTGACAGAAATTTCCTTCTTTTTTTTGCCACAGTCATTATTCTTCCTTGCAGTAGCTGGAAAGAAGTGGGAAGAATTGTGAAGCTCCCACTTGTTGCACAATAGTAAGTTAGCTTTAAATAGGCAAAAACAAACAAGATAGAGGAAAGTGTTAAAGGATCAGTTCTTTTAAGCATGTGAGTAGATACAAACTTCAATTTCTATATGAAAAGCAGCTTTCGTGTTTTTAGAGATAGTACTGAAAATGCATCACCTGTAAACCTGAAGATTCACATGCAAATATAAATGCTCAACATTTATTTTTTATACCTTATTATTTGCAAGGGTTCATCATCTTAAGCATATTAGCTTGCCAGTACTTCATTTAAGAAATAGCCCAGAAGAGAGCTAGAAAGCTAAAGTGGTTTTGTTAGTTTGTTTGTTTGTTTTAGTTTTCTTGTTAAATCTTGAAAATACCACAAAATGTTGCCAAACAGCACTCAGAAGATAAGGATTTTCTGAGGAGCTAAGAATCACTTCATTTTTCTTTCTGGTAATCAGCCTCTATGCTCTGGTTATCATATATTACCCTAATAATGATCATTAAATGCAAAATATATTAGTGTTTCAAGCATCTGAAATTCAGAAATTTTTTTCTCTCTAGTAGTTTTGCTTCATTCAGCACAGGATGTCCACAGATATCTAGAATTTATTTTCCAAACATACAGCTCTTTTAATAGACTTGTGTTTGTAGAGATAAAGTTTTGTGGATTTTTTTTTCTCTTTCATTTGGTCCATATTGATCCTTTTTGGTAAAAACCATTGTTTTAATATCACTATTCCACTGAATTAAGGTAATTAATTTCCCACTGAAATAAGGTAATTTTAGCAATTTAGAAATGTTTACACACTCTGTACCAACTCTGCTTTTCCTGCCCATAGTCTTTTCCAGTGGACAGAAATACATCAATTTTAATAAAATTTTATGGCTTGTATTTTTGTCTTCAACATTTTCTATCTTCTTCTTTCTTCTAAAATTTTATGGAAATTATATTAATGTTGCTTTAAAAGCAGCCATAAATTAGCTTCTTGCAGTTGGTGAGATCTTAAAACATCAGTCCTGAAAGTGTGCCACAGAGAGTATGGGTTAGGTCAGACAACAAGAGATAAAGTTGAAAGGACAAGCCTTAATCAAGGGAATTCATTTTGGAATGTTATGAGGAGTTAAATTAGACTGAAATAATTTTTAAGGTGAGGCTTCACAGAATAACTTTTTCAACATTAGAATGAAACAATTTTTAAAAGATTTTGTTCATTCAGCCCACAACAAAAGTGGGAAGGTTGGCTTGTGTTCTTGTAGGCGTGGAATAAACACTGTTTATTAAGAGCACATCCTTCTGGGGAAAATCTGGCCTATTGTTTAATAATCCTGTTCATTTCCAATGCATTCTTCTTTTGCATTACTGAATTTTGCAAAACCCACTTGTTGCCGTTTGTTCCAGTATAATAAATGAAGATTTTTGATCCTTGTTTAGACAAGGCTAATCATCTGAGAACGGGTCTAGACTACAAATAAAACTGAAGGTTTTCTTTGTAAAAATGCTGTAGGAAGATTAGCAGATGGCTCAGTAATGACAGGTTACATATGTGGCAAGAATGTGGCTGGAAAATTGCATCATGTACTTTCTGTGTCAGTGTACCATTATTAATTAGTGACATCGTGATTTCTGATGTTTTTCAGATCATAATTTTCACTGATGAACTACATTACAGTAGATAGTGAGACTGATTCATTACATGTACTTTCTCAGCTACCTGATGTTTACTGATATTAACCCAGCACTCCATTCAAATCTTCACCTTTATAAATAATTTGTGGTTCCTGTTCACTCCTGCAAAAAGCTCAATGCCTTGAAGCTCCCAGATGAAGGGTGTAATGCCTGCTGCCCCCACACCATCCTCTGGTCTTTGGTTTCTCTCCTATATGTAGCCCAGCTTTTACACTATAGTAGCTTTCATGGCTACTATATTTATTTTGTAGGATAGAGCTCACTTTAAAGGGATTGATTTCAATCTGGGCTTTAAACCTACACACAGAGCTCTTAGTGTACCTACATCATTGAGAACAGAGATCTTTGACAAATTGTTGGCACTACACTTTTTGTGCCAAGTACATTTAATTCTAATTGGAATGAAGATTTCAATATCAAACACTTTTAATTTCTGTTACATCCAGTTAATTTTTAAAAAAGAATGCAAAAATACTTTAAATTAATAATCCCTCATCTTATTTACAGTGCTTTATGAGAAAATTTGTGAATTCTTGTACTCACATCTTAAGAAATTAATTGTGAGACCTGAAAAAAGAAAATCTTACAATGTAGAAGCATAGTATGTGTTCTCAGTATCTTCTAGTTATAAAGAGAATTCAAAAAACTGGAGCTTGAAATCAGGATCTAAGTTATTTTTTTCCTGTATCATAATTGGTTTGCAATGTCATATTATCAGTAGCTTTTCAATTTCCAACTGTTACTACATTCAGGTTATTTGCGCTAGCTTTTTAAAGAATTGAATACAACATTTAGAGAAATGATATGAGCAAAATAATAGGTTAATAATGAAATAGAGGCACACAATAACTCTGTAATTGGAATCAGATTATTAATAAATCAGTTATTACCATGTATCAATGGATAAGATTTTAATAAGAATTTCAGCACTTAAAAAGTGCTGAAAGCAATTTACAAGGTAGTGAAATTAACAACTGTATCCAAAAACAATCAGAAAACAAGCTGAATTGATGAATATATCTGAAAATGTTATGAAAAGTAATCATAAGAATTTCATCTCTGTATTATTGTACTTTTTTTTTCAATTGCTTCAAAATACATTCATGATTGTATGCTGAAAATCTAGTTACAGGACATTTCCCTTTACTAAAAAAATGTTTTAAAAAAACCTTTAATAAATTAGAGATTGTTGTCTGTTCATGTAAAGACCCCAATTTTTGTCATCTTTTACTGTGAAGCCGTCTTCCCACATTGTCAGGGCACATGTGTATGAAGTAGTCATTCTTCTAATCTTTCTTGGTTGTAGATGGATAGAACAAGCAGAAGTTTTTGTCTCACTGTTTGTAACATTACTCTGAGTAGCTGCAGGAAGATGCTTGTCATCTCCTGCTGATCAGGAGAAGCATAAAATGTTGAAGCTGTAGTTGGTTAAAGGGATCATGTTGCATACTGAATGTACAGCCATAGGTATATCAGTCAGTTGAACCATATGTTTTTGGAAAGATTAAATGGGTGATCTGCCATGAAGCAGGAGGCATGGGCTGTTTATCCACCCAAGTCTGTTCAGAAGCAGAGCTAGGTTTTGGGGAAACACCTCAAATTAGAGCTACAAACTCTAGTATTGTTTGGGATGCTACCTTTCCTCTTCTGAAAGAACTGCTGTCTCTGCAGGACACCAGCCGGAATGACATCCTGTCATGCCATTCTAGTTTGCAAGCCAATCATGCAGAAATGGATTGCTTTTTTCAGGAAGTACTGAGCTCATTGTTGGGAAGTGACAGGTTAAAGGCCATCTCTCAGTGACCATTGAATGGAGCTCGTCTTTAGCTCGTCTTTTCCAGGCCGGATAAAAACCCCCAAATGCCCAAGAAAACCTTGTGGAGGTTATTGCCTGGTTCAGCTAGGGGAGTCAATGTATCTGGGGTTGTTTTGTAAGCTCTTATGTTTCAATAATCACATGTACTGTCAATTATAATCCTAGTTCTTTCCTGTGCAGGTGAAATGAGGACACAGGACTTCTCAAGTGTGCCAGGCTACAATGGGATTTCTCTTTGTCTTTAACCAAAAGTTACACTTTCCCATTTTTTTAGTAATACCTTTAAAGAAGGATCTTAAATATTCTTTTAGGTCCTGTTCTGGACAATTTCCTAATATTTAATGTTTTATGCAAATATTAACACATTGGTTATTGTTTGTGTATACATCTTTTTCTTCATCAGGAAAAGCTGGACATAGGGACAAGAAAGGAGGTGGATGGAATGGGAGCACCTGAAATAAAGTACGGGGATTCAATATGCTTCATACAGCATGTAGATACAGGCTTATGGCTCACGTACCAGTCTGCTGATGCAAAGTCTGTAAGAATGGGTTCTCTGCAGCGAAAGGTAAGACTGTAAATAGGACTGCATTTCATTCTCTCACCGGTGGATAGGGTGGGTAGGGCTGGGTGGTGGGAAATGAAGGGAGCTATGTGAACCAGCTAATTTCTGGTTTTTAAATATTTTAAGCATGCCTTAGTATGCTTGTCAGATGAAAGACTGGGGTTTTTTCAGTCACATATTGAAAAGTTAAGTGGTGTACTGAATTCTCAAACAGAAGGCCAGACAAAGTACGTGTAATAACCTGTAGACACTAACTCACAAACACTGAAATACTAGTAACAACCTATAGAATATTCTAAGATTCCTTTCTTCAATGTAGTTTGGATTGAAGAGGCTTTAGTTCAAAGTATTTCTTTCCACATTGTAAGTGTATTACCTTTTGGGCTGGAATGTCCAAGTCTTGAGTCCTGAGAGATTTCTTTCTTTATAAAATAATCACAGCCAAGCAGAATGCTAGCTCAGCATCATAAAATAGGGAAAAGATTCTTTTGCAACGTAACACTGTAGTGTCCAGTGACTGTTTTAGATACCAGATCTATGCAGTTAGAGCAGAGGTTTAAAATATTTATGTGGGTTGGATTGAATACCTTCAGAGCCATGATAACTAGAATGAAAAACTGTAATTTATTGGAAATTACTCAAAGCATAGTTGGAAAAGGCCAGTAACACCCTTAGAAATGAGGGCCAGTGAAGAATACCTGTTGCGACCTTTTCTGCTTTAGAGATTTTCTGCTCTGTAAGAGATGTGTTTTTAATGTTGATAAAAAAAAGAGTAATCAAAAACCCCTTAGATTTTTAGGTTTTTCTTTTTTTTAAATAAAGCATGTTGATTACAAAAGCTGTAGTTTTGAGATTATTATGGTACTGAACCTGCTGACTCAGTACAGGTGTGTCCTTGGACATGAAAAACTAAACCATGGAATTACCGGCTTTTAATAAAATTGTTATTTTTGTATGTGACTTCATAATTTCCTAGCCTGCCTTCCTGTGTGAGTTTTCAGACTTATTTAATGTCTCATTTTGCAGTGACTGCTTCTTGTTTTTGTTTTCAGGCAATAATGCACCATGAAGGGCACATGGATGATGGTTTAACACTGTCCAGATCTCAGAATGAAGAATCTCGTACAGCACGTGTCATCCGTAGTACAGTCTTCCTTTTCAACAGGTTCATAAGGTGTGCTTTCAAAATGATATTTTCATCACTTTTCTTTTTTTTCTATTTTATTCAAAGTCTCTATTAACAGGGGACAGTTTATCCTTTAGAAAAAAATAGACCAATGCTTCTCAAACTGGACATTGTATCAATTCTTTATCAGCAGATAAGCACCTTGAGAGATACTGGTCAGTTTTTTTTCTCTGTCTTCTAACATTAATTTATTGTTTAATCTTGATTTAAATGCATAAACATACTGAAAATGCAAACAAACAATAAAAGAGATTTTTCCTTGCCAAAATTTGTTTTAAGTCATGTGGTGCGTTATTTAGCTTTTTCTTTTCTAAGTACAGTTTTTAAAGATGGTCTTCCTTGAAAAACCTGGGAGAGGGAGATAACTGTAAAACTAAAGATCTGTAAAAAACACAAATACACAGAAGAAATTTATATTCTCAAGGAGAAGCTTTTCTTAAAAAGTATGCCCTCTTTCTACCCTCACATTACACTTTGCTTATTTGTTCCCTTTTAATGCTACTTGTTTCTTTAACATTTCGAAACATAAAAAATGTTGCATTGTATTTTATAGTAATTAGCCATTTAAAAATCGTCAGATGTATGCAATTTGCATTTATCTTCCTATTACTAAATAATGCTGAAAAAATGCTAATTCTCATACGCTTGTGATTTCAGTAATTGATGAAAGGCCTTTTCTTCAGTGTAGCTTGCATTAGAAAAATAATGATTTGCAGTAAGACTGTACGGAATGATAAGAATTTCATAAGAACTCATTTGTCACAAGAAGTAACAGTGTGGGAGATGGTGACCTGAAGCAAACGTCCTAAATCAGGGCACAGCCAAAGACACAGACATGTCAATTTGTTGAAAAACATAACAAGGTACTTAAAAAAAAAATGGACAAAATCACCCTTCAGGAGAACTGTCTACTGTATGACATTTAAAATACAAAAGAAATGTAAGCCCTAGGTCACTTTGTAAATACACCTTCATTGAAGCTTCTAAGAATGCCATAAAAGATAAAGACAGAGAAGAGAAATTTAATGATAAGGTTTCACAAATCAAGGTATTGCTAAATTACAGTGGAGATTTTTGTGGAGTGCACAGGGAGTCCAAGGTAGTGTTTAGCAGTTTAGTTTTGGCAGGATGTTACTCCAAAAAAAAAAGCTGAATTGAAGAGGATGAAAAGTATTCTTTTAAGTGTATGCTCCAGTTCTTTCTCACAAAGTCAGTAGAAAAATTGCACTTTGGGTAACATGTTCATAATAAAAATTAAATTTTAAAGGTAACTTTTGTAGCTATCCTTTTGAAACTTTGCTTTATTTGCAAAGGGGTTCAGCTGAGCAAGGGGCAGGTGCAACATGGATGAGAACAGTCAGTCCTCTACTTTTAAGAGAGGATCTTCATAGACTTCAGCAAGGCCAAGCTTGAATTGGGTGTCAGGGAAACACAAAAAGCTAGTAAAGTGCTGAGACAGAATGTGTCGAAATGCTGCGTCTTCTGACACTGAAAAAGGCTTAAGAACAGGTTAGAGATGTGTTTGAGAGTCTCCATGGGCAATCTGCACCCTCCTCAGCACCGCAGGTCTGGTCTCTTTAAGTTCTGTCCATTCCAGCTTCATGATGCTTTGTACTTTCCTTCATCTTTTGCTCTGCCTCTGGAACTACAACATCTGTAGGCAGAATATTAAAATGTGCTTTTTGGATTTGAAAAAAATTTAAGAGAAATAAAATTTTTCATGCTTTCAGGTTTTTTTGGGAAGGGAGGGGTAGATTGTTAAATGGAGAATGGGTAGATATAAATAATTTTTGACAAGTTGCTGTCAGAAAATGAGCTTTGGCATCTAAACAAACTTCGCTTTCAAATAAATAAAGACTTGGAACAATAAAGTAAATTAATTTTCAATTCTTAGGAGACTTTGCATCTTCTTGCAGGGGCCTTGATTCTCTCAGCAAGAAAGTGAAGTCTTCCACCATCGATTTGCCTATCGAGTCAGTCAGTTTGAGCCTTCAGGACTTAATTGGATACTTTCACCCCCCTGATGAACATTTGGAACATGAAAACAAACAAAACAGGCTCCGAGCACTGAAGAATCGCCAGAACCTCTTCCAAGAAGAGGTACTTCTCTCAGTTTTACTCCTGATTTTCCACTATGTTGTCCGCAAGTATTTTTTCACAATATCTGTAGTGTTGATGTCTAATATGGATTGTGCTTGCAGTGAGTTTTTTTTATCCTGTAAGAGTCAAACTATTTGCTACGTTTGCAATCTCTCTAGATCTGCTGTTTTTCCTGCATATTTGAAGAAATACATTTATGGCCTTACTTCTTTTTCCCTTTTGAATAAGATCAGATGACATTGTGCCTTGAATTCTAACCATAATTTTCTCCTTATGTGTTTTTCTTTTATAGTTTAATATCTTGATACAGAAGGATGTTTTGGTTTAATAAGCATTCATTAAGAATGCTTGTTTAATGTTATCTGTTATTTCTCTGGTAATAATAGTTGCTCTACTTTGTCAGATGCCTAAACATCCTCCAGAATAGAAACTTGCCTAAAATTATGTAATGAATACTGTTTATTTTTGTTTCAATTTGACCATTGTAAATGGCAGATGTTTATTACCACCATCAAGGAAAATTTTCCACTGGTATTGCTTGTTTGACTTTACAAATATATTCTTGTGTTTTGCATATCCTGTCTTTCATGTTTTGTTTTCTTAGATTTCTGAAAATCTTTTGTGTTTGCATCTAAAAATACTTCTTTTTTCCTCTGACGATATGAGCTTTTTCATTTTTAGGGTATGATCAACCTTGTTCTTGAATGTATTGATCGCTTGAATGTATACAGCAGTGCAGCTCACTTTGCAGATGTAGCTGGGAAGGAAGCTGGAGAATCATGGAAGTCTATTCTGAATTCTTTGTATGAATTGCTGGGTAAGACATATTATAGATTACTTGGATAGTTTTAGCTCAAAATAGTGAAGAATAAAGAATAAAGAAGTACATAACTGTTTTAGTACAGAAGAATTTCCACTGTGTAGAAATTTAGAATACAAATCAAGCAAGATTTTTGCATTTGCAGTTATTAGATGTATTAATAATAAATTAAATAAGTTATGTCAGGAATTATAAGCATTTAAACGTATCCCAACTAGGTCCAGAGAGTTAATATTGCCGTGAAATCAAATGACCTTTTGGGGTGTAGGTGGTAGATGATGGAGTATAAAATTCTGTGGTTTGGTTATTCGTAGGTGTAGGGTAGAGTTGAATTTTTTGTTACAGTTTAGTTTATCTCTTGTTACATTAAGCACAGTGCAGACTGGAGGAAGTAGTGGCTTGATTTCCAATTGGCAAGGCTAGGAAATTCCTTCTGAAGAGTCTGCTTGTTTTGTGCAAAGTATTGCTTCTGTGGAATTGTAGTGATGAGAACACACAAGCCTTGCTGAGTTCCCAGTCTCTGTGCCCCTCCTGCCCTCTGATGTTACTTCTCTAACTGCATTATCTTCTGGCAGCTAATGCTTAGGAAGCCTGGCTTTGATCTGGCTATGATGAATTTGTACATTGCTCTGTTCTGAATAATGCTGCATCTGTACAGTAATTATGTGGATGACAAATGGATATTGCTTGCTCAGTCTTGCTTCAGCGAACAGTACTTTGTTTTTTGAGTCTGCACATAAATAAAAGTAAACTGTGATGCCAGAATTCACGTTTTTTGTCATGTCATTGACATTGTGTTGTATTTCACTGTGATGAGAATTAAGGCATTTACAGATGTTGAGACTGAATACTATTGCATATAAAAATCATATAATCTTAGAATGATTTGGATCACAAGAGGCCTTTAAAGATCATCTAGTCCATCCACCCCAATTGCAAAAAGATCCTTCCTTACATTCAATCTAAGTCTACTGTCTTTCAATTTGAAATAATTGACATATATCTAAAGCATCTGTCCGTTCTCTGTTACAAATACAAACAT
The DNA here is from genome assembly GCA_026261815.1 of Monarcha castaneiventris obscurior. Taxonomy (NCBI): domain Eukaryota; kingdom Metazoa; phylum Chordata; class Aves; order Passeriformes; family Monarchidae; genus Monarcha; species Monarcha castaneiventris. The sequence continues at coordinate 8,248,302 of JAMPIT010000472.1, forward strand.
TCACTGTGAACTTGTACTAGATCCTTTTGCATTACCAACGAATGTGCAGGAGTGTATGCAGTGATGTGACTTTGTCTGACTGATCACATCATGGTTTTTATTTCTTTAAAACTGAATGCTGGTCTTGTTCAGAGTAGTAGGAAATAAGAAAAGCAACTTTAGGATGTTATTTTTTCTTTTCAGTTTTAAGTGTCTGTTTGCATCATTTAATGCATGCTTTAACCAATGAATACTAACCTTTCACAAATTTGTGCTGAGCAGCATTTATGAAACCATCTCTGTCTCATTACTGTTAATGAAGTTAAAATTAGTGATGTGTTAAACACTGCACTGTTACTGCCTTCATTTTATGTTCCTATCTGAAGCACAGTGAGGTTGTGTGGCTTGCCTATAACCAATAAAAAAGTCACTTTCAGAAACAGGTGTTCCTTAGTTCTAGTCTGTGTGTTTTAACAAGATATTCCCCCTCTTATGATTCTCAAGTATTTTAAAATAACTGTGGTCATGAGTAATTAGAAGTGTAATGTTTCAGGGTATGTATTTTTTATTATATAATACAGCAAGAAAAATGGTTTTGTTTGTTTGTTTTGCTGCTAGGTTTTGGTTTTCCTCATCAGAAAACTGATGAGGAAACTGCCAGTTTACAGAACTGCCGGTGCAATGGCTTGTTTGCTATTAGCTCCAACATTGCTCTTCCTCTTTGCAGATAGTTTCATGTCATATTTATGTCAGAAGTCTCTAAGTTTAACCTTTTATAAATAAAGCAGCATTAAAACATACTTGCAATATAATACACTGAATTTGTGCAACAACAAAACATAGATTTTAAGAGGCTGTTGCCTCTTAGCAGGACCAACAGTCTCTGTTGATGGAAATAATCACAGAAATTTCGGTTTGAAATAATTTGTTGGCAGCACTGGAAAATAATCTTTAGAAACCAGGTTTATGATGTTCCACCTGCCAAACAGAAATGTTTGTGTTTCAGTCCTTTTTTGGGGTAGAGCAGATGCTTCTCTGAGAGCTCATGTTTATGCACATACTTGCAGATGCATGTGATCCAGGACAGGGCAAGCTTGTGGGTGCCTGCAGTGCTAGGGAGATACCAGTTCAGTCATACCTACCAAGCCAGTGCATGGATTCAGTCTACTTCAGTCTTCAGCTTAAAGCATGAGGGTGAAACAGTTAGAACAGTTACTTCCTCCTGACAACCTTGTCAAAAGTACGGCAAAGAGTTCCTGGACATCTATCTTGTTTTGATTCCTATTACACTTGAACAAATATATTGTATCAGTAGAAAATAATTTGCATTCATCACCTATGTTGTTGGCTTCACACTCTGCTTTTCCAATGTTTTCTGTTATTACAAGAACATTGTTTTACAGAAACTTGTTTCTATAGTAGCAGATGAATTCTGTGGTGTCACTACTGGCTTCCTCATGTAGAGCATTTTGCAGGGATTATTGAGATGATTGTGAAGCCAAAATAATTCAAATTCCTTAAAAGTCAACTTGATATCAAAGGTATTTCTTATGCTGAATTCTGTCTATCACATTATTTAGATTTATATCTAGAACGTCAATAATTAAAGATTAAGAATCTATCTTACTGGATCCTTTCTGACAAGAGAAGACAGGAATTATTTAAATTTAAATGCACTCATAACTGGGATTTAATTTCTCTCTCGTTCTTTTCCCAATAGCTGCTCTGATTCGAGGAAATCGTAAAAACTGTGCTCAATTTTCTGGATCTCTTGATTGGTTAATCAGCAGATTAGAAAGACTGGAAGCCTCTTCTGGTATGCTTTTATGTATTTTAACTTCCTTATTTGACCAGTTCCAAATTCTTTAAAATTGGTAATGTACTTTTCCAGCCTAATTATAATGAAGTTCTTATTATTAGAGAGTAAATTATGTTAATAAAGTGAGATTTATGTTTGTAACATTTTTTACATACTGGTTTCAGTTGTACTCCTACTTTAAGTTCTGGCAGTCTTGCCTTGACCAGTTGGATGTAGCGTTACCTTTTAATTCAGGCAAACAAAGCATTTGATAAAATAGCTATTCAATAGTGTAAGCCGTATTAATTAGCTTTCTAATTCTAGTGTCTGCCCTTTTCTTTGTAATGCTGCATGTTTTTCAGGATTTGCATCAATCTAAATATAAGAATAGTCATATGGAATGGATAGAATTCATTCCGTGTAACAGCGTTACCTATGTAATACATTTACATTTCCTCTTGAATCACCTCTTTTGCTCCTGAGTTGTAAATTTCTATTCAAAATTAACAAGAAATGTTTTTCAGTTGCAGAGACTGTTTTGCTTTGTATATATTATTTTTTGCTATTTTTTTGGAAGATGAGAGCATTTCAAGACTTCTTTTTTATAATGCTAGAGTAAGTTTGAAGGGCAGGAAGGTCTGTAGTCAGAACAACAGGCAAGACAGGGCAAGATAACCTACCTCTCCAATTACATATTTTTAATTTAGTCCCATCATCTTCTTGGTTTAATGCCAAGTGTTGTACCATGAACTGGAAGGAACATAATGATTGATTAAAGAGTTGTCCTCAGGAACTGAAATTGCATTCCCTATACTGTTCTTTCCATTCCTCAATCGTAGGTCTGCCACAGATAGATGGTGTGCTCAAGAGTCTTTGAAATACTAAGGCCAGGAAGGAAGGAAGGATGTCACCCATTGCAAAAGGTCTTTGTTTTACATTAGACTGGTAAACATTTGAAAAAAAAAAATGTCACAGGCATAACACAGCCTTTTACTGTGGCATTAATAAACGAGAAATATCCTGCTATTGCTGAGTATTCCAGGTAATTCCAGGAGTTGTCTCAGTGCAGGTCACCATTTGGCATATACTAATAAATTTCTTACCTCAGTTGTATTCAGTCATCCTCAGCAGCAGCCGTGAGAACAGATGTGTCCTGCAGTAAACAAGGTGCTTGTGCTCCCCTCAGCTTTGTCATTAAACATTCATGGGCATTTTGTTTACTTGCCATAAATCTGTTCCTGAGATGAACTGACCAACAACATGGGAAAATATTGTCAGATGTCAGTGGCAGGAGTGTTCTCCCTCTCAGAGCCAAGGGTAAACTGGCACGGCATTCACCAGCTGTTTGTCAAGATGTGTGGTGGTTGATTGCACTTGTAAAGAGCAGTTGCACACTGATGCTTCTCCTCTTGCAGGTTTTTCCTTTTGTCAACTCTTGGGGAAGGCAGAGAGTTTAGAAGCCAGTTATTCTTGGGGCTCTGAGATTGGTATAGAGACTTTGAAGCATCTGCCCATGTGAGCCCCTCCAGAGAGCAACGTTTTACAGCTGTACTTTTGCAGAGTTTTGTTTTGTGTTTTAGTTGCAGACGCTAAGGCCTTAGGGCAGGGGACCTATTTTACTGTAGGATTACTTCCTACTCCTGGCAGGCACCTGGTCTGTTTCAGCCTGGTATGTTTATGCTCTGACTGCTTGGGCAGCTCAAGAGATGAGGCAGCAGGAACATAGGAGTCTTTGCCTGTATCACTGCTTTAGTTCTCAGCTGGTGACTCAGACAGAGGGCTGCTTACAGCACGGGTGCGTAGATAGAGGTTTGCTGATCATCCTGTCATTGCAGCTGGTACATCAGGGTTAGACATCCCAACCAAACAGATGTCTTAACTGAACATTTGGGTTGGTTTACATTATTATTAGGGGAATCTGCTCTGTAGTTGCTGTGATCTTCTTGCTTTATTGAGCATTTGAGTAACTGAATTTAAACTGAAACAAGCATTTGAAAAATGTCAAAATCATAAGTTAGATTATTTTTCCACTATGCTTCCCCTTTGGTGTGGGAGCATTAATTTAAGGAGAGTGATCTCACAATTATGTAGTTGCATGGCATTTGATTGCAACCTGCTTTATTTCAATATATTTCACAAGATCTTAATGGTGAAACTACTTCCTAAAAGACCTAATTTTACATCTGAAACTCTCAGGGCAATGGCTTTCAGAAACAATGCAAAACTTTCCCTCAGCTTCTGGAGGTTCAAGATGAAATTTCTTATGGCAGCTCTAAAAATGCTTTGCTACATGGTTTCTGTTATGTACATATGGATTTTTAAATTTTAATCTCAAATCAAGAAGATCTGAAAATTAAAAACTTAATTGTTTATGATAGTATAGTAAGGTATGAGAGGCATTCTGTAAACTGCTGAGTATTCTGACATTAGTTGTTCTGGGTAGGGAACCTCCTGACATGCTGCAAGAACTCTGAATGTACTAATATTTGCAATACTCATTTGTTCTGAGATATCTACTAGGAACTAGGCCACTTGTACTCCATCCCTGTGTGTGTGCTGGTAACATAACTTCCATGTTGCCTCCAAAACTGATTTTACAATAAAGACTCTTCTGGTTTTGAGGGAGTGAGTCAGTTATAAAAGAACCTAATTAGGCTGTGCTTTAGTTATCTTGAGAGGCACAGTAGGTTTAGCTTTTAGTATGTAAATGTAATTTTGTGATTTTATGTGGGATGCTTGCTTGTCAGATTTTAAGCTTTATTTGGCTTGATGGGCTGAGGATATTCACTGTTTTAATTTACAGTGGTAGATCTTCAATAGGGAGAAATACTGGCTTATACTAAATTTTTAAAATAAGAATACTTGTACACACATATTCCCATAAAATAATTTTTTTCTAAGGTAAAGTATTTATGAGGAAGAAACACCACATACTGTTAATCACACCAAAATTAAGCTCCCCTTCAACATTGAAGTTGTCAGCTACATCTCCTGCATGTTTTCTTGAATGTGTTGCGATGAAGATTTGATGCTACCAAATATTATCTATAAAATTCCAGTTTTCACTTTTTTCTTGTCCTTGAACTAAAAGTGTTATGAAAACAGAACAAAGGCATTAAATATATAAACAGCAACTGTGAATTGATTGTACGTTTCATGAGAAATTGATTCATTTTCTGAGCTTCACTGAAGCAAAAGAAGGAAAATTATTATCTGTCCAAGTAGAAATATGTCCGAGAGTAGACCATGTTAGAAGTGAGATATCACAGAACTGCAATGCAAATGCTTCAGCTATCTCTTCAATCCATAAATTAAAATTAGGTTAGTTTTTCACTCTGAAATATATTCCAGATGGGATTAACTAGCCCTACTATAATTTTAAAGGCATTAAAACATAGGTAAAAAGGCAGAATACAGCAAGTTAGTAATCTAATGTTGAGGAATACATTCAGTGCAGGAAGCTCTGTTTGCAGTCTGCAGTGTGAGCTGCTGGTTGAGCTCTGGGTGAGATGAGAAGACTTGAACTGAGAACTCTTTGCATAGCAAAGGTCCCAGGAACCTGTGGCCCAGGCAGGTGACACTCAGAGATGTGGCAGGAGTCAAAGACTCCCAGATTTCTGCATGCTTAGACTGTAAGGGTTTAAAAGCCCAGGTGCCCACAAATTCACAGACTGTTCTGAGTTGGAAGGCACCAAAAAGGATCACTGAATCCAACTCTTAAATAAATGGTCTATACAGAGATTGACCCCACAGACTTGGTGTTATTGGCACCATGCTCTAAACACCTGAGATAATCTCAGGTTCCTGTGCTCAGGATCTGTTCTCAGTAGCACCCATCTTGAGTTGTTATTTTGTTAGTTACTGCACCACAATGAAATTATTTTAAGGATTGGGACATCTGAGACTCTGCTATGAGAAACCTGGGGTAGAGCTGGTGAGGAAACCTGGTCTGACTGTGAAAGTGTGGGGTGTGTAGCTGTGAAGAGGCTGTGTTCCGAGCTCAGGTGGTGAAAGAGTGACTGCCAGAGGGCTACTGGATGGTGGTACAGGGAAGTTTCTTTAACATGAATGTGCTCCAAGTTAAGGTTTTTTGCAACCAGATAATCCCAGGTTTTATTCTAGTTATTCTCGTATTCCACAATATGACATCAGAGGAGTCAAAAAATTGTCCTGAAAATACATGCTTCCTTTCATCATTTAGTCATTAAGAAAACTTTCTCTCTCCTTACCATGAACTCTGCATATCATACTGTTTGTGATATTTATATTAAATTCAAATGCTTAGTGTTTTATTGCCTTGAGCAACAACAATGAAATTGGAACAAGTCTAGTTGTCTTTAATGTAGAAAATCTAAAAATGAATCAATCAGAACAGATACAATACACTCATGCAATTTTTTTTCTAAAACACAGGGAACAAAACTTATTTGGTAATTAGCATTCAGATGCTACAGTAATTGAAGAAAGTGCTGGGGCAGCTGGATCTAATTGATAGCATGCATTTATTCTTGAATGTTTACATCTTCAAAGTATTTTCACCTGTTTTTGAAAACATTAAGATTGGAAAGTGAACTTTTGTGTACTATTTTAAGACAAAAGGTTATGACTCTACCTACAGAAAATTCCAAGGATTGTAGTTGCCACACTTATCATTTAATACTGAATACTATTTATATTGATAAAGTGTGTTTTGGTGCTACAATGAGAGATGGCAAACATTCAGTTACCACGTTTTGAATGTAATGATTTTCGTGTGTTCCCAGATCCCTGTGACACACAAAACTGTTGCTCTTGTTACAGATTACCCCTTTAGATTAAGGATACTTCTGTAACACTTTTTAAACCTCCCTAAGTACTTTTACCATGGTCAGTGACCCCCTGACAGTCTGCCCACCCCAGTGGCAGGCTGAGCAGACTGTGCTACTACTATGTTTTTATGGAACATCTACTCTTTTAGCTTAGGTTTTTATCCTTTTTAACAATATTGTTACCGTCAGTATTCATAGAATCATAGAATGGTGGAAAAATGGAAGTGCACATCTATTGCAACCCAGATCCTACGACTGCCAAACTCAGGTTTAGGATGTTCTTTTATTTATAGTTGAGGCTTCTTGTGCTTAAACCTTCAGGGCTGTAGAATCACTTTGGGAGTTCACCTCTAGCTCATTATCTACCTGCATTTTCTGTTTACATATGCATGACTCTGTCTTCAGATATATTAAACAACATACTTTGTTTGAAGTCTGTTTACCGGATGAGTCAAATTGTCACTGTATCTGTTGTCTTGCACCTTTTCTACATTTCAGTCCTTGAATAATCCCTACCTTTTTTTAGTAATGACAGCATTACTAAAGTACTACTCCAGTCCTCTGGAAAAAGCATGAAATGGTATGGGGATAAATGGTGATGGTACTGTAGGTTATCTGTAGCAGCTGATGTTCTCTTCCTCATTAGGATCAAAGACAGGCCACAGTACTCTTACTGAGACAGAGCCATCAGACAAAAACACTATTTTTCCCACATCAAGGGGAATTGCAGTTCTACATTTTCCTTTAATGGAAAGAGTATGGCAAAGAGCAGAAGACTCACGCTATGGATTTTGCTTCGCAAGGATTAAGCTGTGTGTTTGGAGACATGGCTTGAATGAATAGAGGGCTGAAGACAGAATGATGAGAGCTGTACATTGCTAATAAGAATTGCATATCTCTAGCTTTAGGACTGCTTCTCAGCTTTCCTTCAGCCCCTTTGATTTTTTCTCATTGTGGCAACAACTTTAGCAACCGATAACGATGCACTGTATGTACAGTATTTGTCTTTCCCAAAGGTGGAAGATCCTAAAGCAGGTGTTGGTCCAGGAGCTTGTTTTATTTCCCCATTGCACAGAAACATTGAACATTAATGATTCTTCATGGCAATTCTTCATGCTGCTTTATTGGGTTTGTTTGTCATATACAATAATTTTTGAAACTACTTCTTGTTGCTGAGCAAGAGATTACAAGCTATTATGTACAGTTACGACTTTATATGCACTCTGAAGAATTTTTTTTTTCTCCCCAAGGAATTCTAGAGGTTTTACACTGTGTGTTGGTGGAAAGCCCAGAAGCTCTAAACATTATTAAGGAAGGACATATTAAATCAATCATCTGTCTTTTGGACAAGCATGGAAGAAACCATAAGGTAGGTAAAGTTTAAACAAGTATACTTAAATGAACATTTGTGAACAAAGCAAGCTCATTCTTCAGTGTGGAAATTAATTTCAAATACTTTAATCCTGTTTTGATATGAGGAATGAAACTTTTCCTAAAATGTTTATGAGCAGTTGGAGAAGCAAAGAGGAATGTTACCTTCTTTTTGGCAAAAACTTTGATACATACCAATACTTCTTAAGGGAAGTGGGAATAATGTTTTAATGTTAGGAGAATTTCAGAATTGTTCTAAAATAAAACCACTGTGTTGGATGAATTACATACCATTACATGGCTTCCAGTAACAAGGTATAGAACATTACAATGCCTGAAGTAATTAACAATGATAATGAAAATGTATTTAAGATTAAAATAATATTTTTTTTTCAGGTTTTGGATGTTTTGTGTTCTCTCTGTGTTTGTCATGGAGTAGCTGTGAGGTCTAATCAACATCTAATCTGTGATAATCTCCTGCCAGGAAGAGATCTGCTCTTACAGACACGTCTTGTCAACCATGTGAGCAGGTACAAAGAAAAAAATCTATATCTATGAACAAAGCAAAAAAGCCTAACTTGTGCTTAAAAGAAATAGTCACTACAGAAAATCTCTTTCACTTTCAAAACTTTTGTTATGATATGTTATTCTTACTAGGATTTTAAATTCCCTTTGCAGTAGTGATTAAATTTGAAACGTGGATCAGAGAAAGCTGTCACAAGCTATAGCTGCCTGAAACTGTTTTAAGTCTGCAAAGCTGTAGTCTCTTCTAAAGATTATGGTCTGGATCTAGCTGGGCATTCAAAGTATTGTCAGCTGATATCCCGTGATTGCCTTTATGTTTATGATCTTTTGAGGATTTCCCAGTCACCTTTGGTCAAAATTAAGAATTTAGCACCAATCACCTTCCCCAGTGCCTGGAATATTTAGACAGTGCTTTCACCTTTCCTTCCACTGGCAGAGTTTTAGAAGCTTTGTCTTCAAGCAGACATTAATAACAAGATGAAGCTAGTACCATCTTAAATTGGTAAAGTATCATTTACAAATACTACGTAAATGTTTCTCCAGAGTTTTAATTTATGCCGAGGCCAGCGAATATGGCTTTGTGTGAAGATCTGTGGGATCTTCTTCTGTCTCAAACTTGTTTAAAAGTCTCAATCACTGATTGAGAATGAAAATTGAAACACAGAAATAGTACTTATAATTCAGAGTTCATAGGGTTTATTTATTAGACGCTGAAAAGCATAAAAACCCCACACTGTATATTATAAGGAGGCTACTTCAGGCTAAAGGATCTGGGGAACTGATTGTCTCTCTTTACCTGGCATTGGTGGGGCCAAACCTGGAATACTGTGTTTAGTTCTGGGCCCCTCACTACAAGGAGGACATGGAGGGGCTGGAGCATGTCCGGAGAACAGAACGGAGCTGTTCAAGGGTCTGGAGCACAAGTCTTATGAAGAGTGTCTGAAACTGGACTGTTTAATCTGGAGAAGAGTGGGCTCAGGAGAGACCTTATCACTCTCTAAAACTCCATGAAAGGAGGCTGTAGCCAGGTGGTGGTCAGCCTCTTCTCCAAAGCAACCAGTGACAGGGCAAGAGGACATAGCCTCAAGCTGCACCAGGAGAGGTTCAGGTTGGACATCAGGAAGACTTTTTTCATGGAAAGGGTGGTTAAGCATTGGAACAGGTGGCCCAGGGAAGTGGTGGAGTCATCATCCCTGGAAGTGTTCAAGAAATGACTGGACATGGCACCTAGTGCTATGGTTTAGTTGTCATGAAGATATTTGATCAAAGGTTGGGCTTGATGATCATGGAGGTCTTTTCCAGCCTCAGTGATTCTGCAATTCTATGACTGAGCTTCTGAGATGACTTTGGGTCTCATAAAAGGAAACTAAACTTGTATTTCCAAAATAAGGTGGTAGAAAAAGCAAATTATTTATTCCATAATTTTGCTTTGCATTAGAAAGTAGTGAATGAGAAGATTCTTATTCTTGCAGTTACAAGGAAAAAGATTATTTTTTCAAAAGTCAGTAAGACCAAGGAAACATTGTAGAAATTTAGTGTTAGGCTAAGACATGCTTACCTTGACCCAAAAATATTTGGCAAAAGAACTTTCTAAGGTATTACTGGAACTTTCTAAGATATTGCTGTCTAGCATACTTTTCCAGGGAACTGGGAAATTTTATTCACAAACCATTTTTGAACAAGAGTAATTTGGCTGATTAGGTTGATTAAATTGTGAAGTCTGCACAAAAGCATAATAAAGTGCTACTGTGTTCAGGCAAAAAAGATTCAATTGGTGATCTTGCTAATAATTTACAAACAATGTGACTTTTCTGGAAGATAGCTTTTGTCAAACACATTTTGTTTTTAAGGTCATTAAATTTTTGACTTGGAACAATGTAAAGAGTACCTGTACTTAAACATTTGGCAAAAGACAACCCATATGCTTCTGATAAAAATAGTTATTTTATAAGCACCCAGGTCAGTAAAGTCTGTTTTTGCACTTACTTTTATTTAACCACCTATACCAGCCCTTCTTCCTCCCCTGTCATTCCCTCTACCAGAAAGCACACTGAGACTAGCTTAGAGTGTAGAAAGAAAATATTTATACAAGTAATAACCCAATCTAGTGGAGGAATGTGAAGACTACATACACTCAGTCTAGAAGTTTAAAAGATTTTTTGTGATATGGGTAACCAACCATTGAAGAAATATAGCTATTATTGATTTTGGATAGTTCTGTGCTTTATGGCTTTAATTCAAGATTGAATGGCTTTCTTAGTACAAAGCTGACACAGAAATGACTGTCTGGAGACAGATTTTTTTGGGATGAGAGTGTGTATTCAATTTTATTCCAAAAATCAGATTAGAAAAACATAGATTTTTTTCCTTTTTTTCCCCCTTGTGACCTTTAGATATATGACTCTACATAGTGCTATTTAGCTAGATATTGAATAAGCACAGTAGTATCTGGCCTTTTAAGTAGTCTTGTGAAGTACTGTAAAAACAGTAGCAGTAGGAACATCACACTGATATTAAGGATTTCTACAACCACTGCAAATTACTGAGTTATACAGGCCTTGGAACAAAGAAGGAAGAGGTACAAGAGAATTTTGAAATAGATTGACACTTCACTTTTGTGTCTTTTAAAATGTTATTCTCTTGAATGTATAGTCAGTGTTGCAGAATGCAGTTTGCTGTGTAAAATGAAACCTGCAATGTGTACTTACTACATTTACGTTGGTAACTGGTGAATAGCTGTGGGTTGTTTTTTTCTTTCTGCAGGATTTAACATCTATTAAATATTCAAATACATAAATTATTATTGGTATCTGGGTGAGGACACTGTTTCAGTTACTGAAGCCAACATTTTCTTACTTAAAATGCATAGACCATTTTCACCAGAATAAATGAATGAATAAATAACTAAAAATGCTGCCTTCTGGGAGCTAAGGTCAGAGATATTGCCTAGAGGGTGCCTCAACTTGTCTAGAGCAAAGATTACTATCCATTGTTACTCTTCGCATGGGGACATAAATGGTACTGCAAACTGAAACCTGGACAGAATGAAGAAAGACTATAAAGCTTTGGGAGTGCAAGTGAAAAGTATTGGAGCTCAAGCTACCCCTTTTTCCATTTTACCAGTTAGAAGAACAGGTGCAGCCAGATATAGACATATAACACAGGTCAGCTTTTGGCTTCATTTGCTTGGTTGATGTGGAATGAGTGGTTGACATTTTTATTTCTCCAGGCCTTTCCATAGTTTCCCCCAGGCTCCTTCCCAGAGAAACTGATGCATTAGGGTGGAGACAAGGGGTCTGTGCAGTGGGTGGGCACTGGCTGCCTGGCCACACCTAGAGGGGGTGGTAAATCCTTTTCAAACTGGAAACTGTCATAGGTGGGGTCCCCAGGGATGGATACTGGGCCCAAGGCTGTTTAATACCTTCATGAGTGGTCTGGGTGATGGGGCCAATCTACCCTGATGGAGTTTGCCAGTGATACCAAACTGAGTGGGGAAGTGGACACTTGGGAAGGAAGAGCCTCCCTGCGAAATGACATGAATAGGCTGGAAGAGTAGGCTGACAAGAACCTTATGAAGATCAGGAGAAGTGTATCTTGCATCTGGGAAAACATAATTCAAGAATGCAGCACAGGCCACAATCTGCCTGACTGGGGAGCAGCTCTGTGGAAAGGCACATGGGGTCCCAGTGGACAGCAAACTCTGTATGAACATGTGTTGCTGTGGCAAAGAAAGACAACGGGATGTTTGGCTGCATCAACAAGGACATAAACAGCAGAGAGAAGGAAACCTTTATCACACTTTATTCAGTGCTTATCAGGCCACACCTGGAGTACTGTGTTCAGTTTTGGTCGGTGCTATGCAGCAAAGATCTGGATGGGCTGGAGAAGGTCCAGAGAAGGTCCCCAAAGATGACCAGAGGACTGGGAAGCTTTCCATGGAAGGAAAGGCTGGGAGAACTGAGTTTGTTCAGCCTTAAGAGATGAAGGCTTAGGGGAAACATTATTGCTGCATTCTAGTATTTAAGGACTGCTACAAAGAAGAAGGAAATTCTCTTTCTGTAAGGAGTCACATGGAAAAGACAAAGGGTAATAGGTACAGGGAGATTCTGATTTGAGAAAAGAGTAACATTTTTCATAATGACAAGAATCAGTCATTGGAATAATCTCGCCAGGGAAATGGTGGATTACCTAAATGGGACACTTATAAGACAGGACAGTGTGCTGGGCCATCTTGTCCTGACTGTGCTTCTGTCAAGAGAGGTTGGACCAGATGACCCTTGTGCTCTTTTCCAACCTGGTAATCTGTGTGATTCCATGAACTAAAATGACTTCTGTTGTTTTAATCACACAAAACAAGCTTGAAATTTGAGTCAATGAAAAGTGTGCAGCAGTTCATCTTGTCCTTGAGATAAGATTTTAATAACTATTTTTATTCTTTATGTTTAAGCATGCGACCCAACATCTTCTTGGGGATTAGTGAAGGCTCTGCCCAATACAGAAAATGGTACTATGAACTTATGGTGGACCATCTAGAGCCCTTTGTGACGGCAGAATCAACTCATCTACGAGTGGGCTGGGCTTCAACAGAAGGCTACTCACCCTACCCAGGGGGAGGAGCAGAATGGGGAGGAAATGGTGTTGGTGATGACTTATATTCCTATGGCTTTGATGGTCTACATCTGTGGTCAGGTATTCTCTTGGGTATTTTGTTGTTGTTGTTTATTTTTGTTTAAACATTATAATTGTGTTTGCAATCCCAGTGAACTTGTTTTCAACAGCAGCAAAGTGAATCAGTTATTTCAGCTGACACCTGGGACATACAGAAACAGTGCCCTATATCAGAATATGATTTAAACTGACATTCCGTATTGAAAAAAATTCGGTTTATATGAAGTAATGCAGATAGACTAATAATTTATATTTCAGCCTGGGATTTTGTGGGGGGGTAGGGGGATTGTGTGTTCACAGTAACTATGAAGACTTTATTTAAAACTTCAAAGCTGTAAAAATTGAAGTATGACAAACAGTCATCTAGGTTTGTAATTCCTGTATTGTATTGTGTGAACAGTCTGAGAGATTTAATTCACAGGACTCTCCATTTTTGATTTTTGGTTTGTTTTTTTTCAAACCAGGTTTTAATTATTGCTCTTCAGAAGTTCAGAAATACTTTAGACGTGAAGAAGATTTTTAAATATGTTTTTTGCCATACATTTAAAACAAGATTTTTTTTTTTGTAGTGGTTTTATTTGCATACATTAAGACTGACTCATTATTGCAAGACTTGCAGAATCACATTTCTAGCTTGCATATAATGTATTTGCTCAGGTATTCATCTTTAAAATGTTCTTTGCTTATTTTGGATCTATTTGTTAATAGTAATTTATGAATGAAGATTTAGTGTCAGAGAAAGCTGAACTCAGTAAAGAATTTTTATTTACTGTTAATACCAAAACCACCTTATTCTCTCTTCAAATTGGATTAGCTCAGCAAAATCAGAATAATGATATTATTCTGATATTCTTCTTGATCTTTTTTCAGAAGATTTAACTTTTGTGAAAAGATTCCCAGATATCATTTAGAATGGGTAGTCCTACAGTTAAACAGTCCTGAACTTCTTGAAAGGAGATCTTACTGTGATTTCACCTTGCTGAGAAAAATATTTTTTCTTTTGATTTTTGAGAGATTATTGGGCAGTGATGAACTATAGAATTGCCTGAAAACTGGGAAAGGCTTATTGGACTGGCAATTCTTTCCACTATAAAGATATGAACACGTTTTCTAAAGCACCTTAGCAGACAAGAGAGACAATTTAGTGAGTCAGCTGTATCATCCAAAGATTTTGCAGAGTTGAGGCGTTGTGGCTTGATACTTGGAAAAGAACACAGTTTTACATTTCAAAAGAATGTTCCAATCAAAATAGCAATGGATTTTATTAATAAATAATAGCATATCAACTGGAGTGGCATCTTAGGAAAGAAGCTGCTACTTTTCCTCTCATGTATAGTGAGGATTACTTTGGAGTAATGATGCATAATTAATGGTATCATTAAAAGTGTCGTGACTGAGTTTGACAGATAAAGTATTATTACAGAAGAACCAGAAAATAATGAGCTAACCAAGATGGATTTTGTACCTAAGGTCACTTTTAGGGAGGAAACAAAAGATTAATGAAAATCAATTTTTTTTTTTCTACCCGCTGCAGACTTTTCCATCAGAAATGTAACAACAGAATAAATGAACAATTGTTTGTGGTTCTCAAGTTAGTAATGCTGCTGAAAAAAATAAGTCAGACCACCTTTGTATTTGCAAATTTTTTGTATCTGTTGTGGATGCGGCTGGTAGATTTGAAAAGACGTGTGTCTTTTTTCACTGACACTATTGTGTAACACATACATACCTCTCAAACATGGAAGAACTTTAAGTAGCTGCATATTTAAGTAGTTGCCCAATATTCTCTCAAAATCATGGCTTTTCTTTTGCTTCCACAAGCCCAGGCTGCATCTTGACAAATCTCTGCAATGGCATTTTAAGAATAACCTTCTTAGCATTAAACATTTATTGTATTAATGAATAGCAACAATAATTTCTGTCCCCAAGTTTCTGCTCTGGACCAAGCCTGTATGAGAATCACATATAATTTATATTTGGTTCTTCAGTCCTGAGATGACGTACCTATTGTGGAGAAGCGGAACTCAAAGGTCTTTAAAGTCTAGGGCCAGAAAAGGCATTTAGATGATTTGATCTACTGTGTATTCATCAATGACCAATACATACTTCTGTAGCAGTCAGCCTTGCATTGATCTCCATAACCTATATTTGCCTAAATTTTACTGTCTAAAACAGCATCTGGTCTCAAGTAGTATGATTTAAGGAGATTAAATATCCACTCTTCATTGGTAGCTCTTTTAGAGTTTAGTTATCCCTGCCATTAAATAATTGTCCCTCTCTGTGATTTATTTTAAACTAACTCTCAGCTGTGATATTTTCATCTGGCAGTATCACAAAGTCATTTTACATGTATAGAGTTTTGGAAGTGTTGGAATTTTATTTTTTCTTGGGGGTCAGGGTGCTATGTGTATGAGAATTCACTTGTAGAAAAATTATTGATCTTTTATGATTTTTGCTTCTGTTAAAAACAGAAGGTTCTTCTTGGAAATGTAGTGCTAGTTAAGCCTTTCATGTTTACAAAAGTTGGACGCCCTAGTTAAAAAGTTAGTGCTCTGTTCTTGGTATGCATCATGGCATATCTCTTGCAGACAGTGCATAAGTTATTTTTGGAAGACATGAGTAGACATGTTTTCATAGAGCTTCCATGGTTTTCCAAAATTTTGTGCTGTAGATGGCATTAAATTTCAGACACAATTACTTTCTATTTCTTTATTCTATAGCTTATTTCTCTTGAGAAGAAGGTGTGCTTCTGTAAATGTAATTTGATGTAAGATAGAATAATCCTTTAGAATTAATAAAAACTGATTAAAATACATATATCACTGAATATATATGCCTCAAAAATTCAGCTGTCTTTGTATATTGCTGAAAAGTGCTGGTTTGCAGTTTAATTATGAAACTGAGTAGTATAATCTCATACAGGTTTGCAAGAGTACCATGATGAGGCCATTAACAGGGAGTACCTAATTTCCCATAAATAATTCAAAGTGAATAGTTTTCTTTGTCAAATTATGGAGCATTCTTTAGAAAAGTATACTGGGTTTCATATTAGATACTAATGGCTGTTTTCAGTTTGCACTTCTGTAATGTAAGGAATAAAATGTACTTTTCTTGGTTTTGACTGTTTACATGGATATCAGTAATTATTTTCACTTACATTAATTGAGTTTTATTATTTATGATTGAAATAGCTGTGTTGACATGACTGTATGCTGCTATTCACTATATTGCAAGCTTAACATCAGGTCTTGGATGTTATAGGTTAGATATTTGTGTATTAGTATGTTTATGCTCTGTAGTGACGTTTTTCTCTTTTTTTAGGCTGCTGTGAAAACCAGTGTGGTTTTCAAAAGTTTCACTAAATGTGTCTCTGTTGCTTCCATAGGTTGTGTAGCACGAACAGTAAATTCTCCCAACCAACATCTATTAAGAACTGACGATGTTATTAGCTGCTGTTTGGACCTGAGTGCCCCCAGCATCTCTTTCCGAATAAATGGTCAGCCAGTTCAAGGAATGTTTGAAAACTTCAACATAGATGGCCTCTTCTTCCCAGTCGTCAGCTTCTCTGCAGGAATAAAGTTAGCATCCCATTTTTGATTTTTTTTTCCAGTCTGCTTTTTTTTCCCTGCATACATGAATATGCTGAATATTTCCCTGGCTGTCTGCTCTCATTTCTCTTTCTGACATTTGCTTTTTTGGCTAAGTTCCAGTTCTTGGGTAGTGAGAGCTACAAAGAAGTCCTGAAGACACAGTGCATCTTTTGTTTTTCAGCACACCAGTGTTTTCTGGTGGTTTGCAGACATATCTTAGAAACAACTTCTTAATAATTTCTTTGCTGATGCATTGCTGCACATTTACTCCAGGGCAGCATTTTGCATCAGCCTTTGATATTAAAAATATATTTTCCCTAACTCACCTGTTATGAGGTAGTAGCTATTATTTAAAGAGGTATTATGTGCACTTACCTTAAGAAATGGTGGTCATGCACTTCATTTTTAGCAGCATGAGTCAATATGAATTCAATCTGTATTCTGGTTGTTGTATTGGTTTTCCATAAAATTTCAAGTCACACTTGAGGTGCCAGACTTCTGCTTCCATGTATTGAGCAGTTTCAAACTATAATATTAAAAAAGATTGTGTGGTGTTCCAGCGGGGAGACCAGCTTTATCAGGACTGGAAAAGGTGAAGGCTGAAAGCTGATTCCTGTTGGAGGCAGAGCAATGCTAAGAGCTATCACATAGAGCACACGTCCACCTCTTACACCAGATGCAAAATACACTTCTTTAGACTTTGATAGTACAGGAGATAAAATGTGGTAAAACTACAGATCTGCATGCTATAAAATGCAAAATTATAAGCCTGCATTCTTTATTTCTGTTATCAGAGAAATTATTGAGATTATTTGCATGCTGCATGCAGTTTTTGAGTGTGTACTGGTATAGCATTAACAAAAATCTTGTAAGATACTCAGTAAACAGAAAAGAGACAAAATCCATCTGGCTTAAGGCTAGTTTTTTGGGTGTTTTTTGATTTCTTCTGGATGGCGATGTTCTAGGAAGATTTTTCAATATTACATCATTGCCATGTCATGTCAGTATTATGTCATTGTATTTTACAGTAACAAAAGGCTATGACATATTTACCATTTTGTCATGAATAAAGAAGTGCTTTTGCCTGGGTTTCTACTAATATGACAAATAGAAGTTTTAGGGAAGGAAATGTAGGAGTTTTTGTATTGTGTCCTAAAGATTTAGTGTTTTGTGAGAGAAAAGAAAGAGCCACGGGGTTTTTAGGCTCATTTCTCAAATGAGATTGAATGGAGACTTCTCCTCAATGGAGAGAGTTCTGAAGTGCTTGATTGATTACTTTGGGTTATAAACTCTGCCTTTAGAGACTCAAAAGGCTGCTGCTTACTTTATAGGTGTGCTAGGTAAACTGATAATTCTCTCCCTCTCAGGGATTATTGGTCTCATGATTTAGAATGCCTTTGTTGAAGTAAAATTAACTAGAAAAAAGAATCATTTACTTACCCCATGTTTTTTCAAACTCCTACATCATAAACTCCAGCAGCAGTTGGAGAAAATTGGACTGTAAACAATGCAAAGAAGCTGCAACATTGACTTCCCCCCCCCCCTTTTTTTTTTCTTTTTAAATAGCATTTAATAGACTGATTAGGCTTTACATTAGAGGTGTCTTGGTTACCTAAAGTAGTTCTGATGTTTACAGGGTTCGTTTCTTGCTTGGAGGTCGCCATGGAGAATTCAAGTTCCTTCCTCCACCTGGTTATGCTCCATGCTTTGAAGCTGTCCTACCTAAAGAGAAGCTGAAAGTGGAGCACAGCCGAGAGTACAAACAAGATCGTAGCTATACCAGAGACCTGCTGGGTCCCACTGTCTCTCTGTCACAAGCAGCTTTCACTCCAGTTCCTGTAGATACTAGCCAGGTATGGAAAAGGAAAGATTGCGTGTTCCTTTTTAAACACACACATATTATAGGGCTATGTTACTTTATTTGGTTGAATTTGCACCTTGTCCCAAACTTGATTGTTTTTTCTTGGGATTTGTTGAGAGATCTGGTTTATACAAAGTTTGTTATGAAAGTTTGGGTGGCATGTCAAGCAACTTATTTTTAATAGCCTTTTCCTGTCTTGCCTCTTCTCTCTTTAGATTGTTTTGCCTCCCCACCTGGAAAGGATTAGAGAAAAATTAGCAGAGAACATCCATGAACTTTGGGTTATGAATAAGATTGAACTTGGCTGGCAGTATGGACCAGTACGTACCTTCCAACTTAAATTTCTGTTAATTGCATAGTATGATTCAGCACATTGGTTTCAATGTACTAACAGGACTGCATTTTTGGTCATCTCCCCAAAATTAGTGAGATTTTAAACACCTTCCCACCGAAAGCATGTGGAAACCAACAGTGCTTGTGCATTTCTGAACAAAAATTCTTGTATTAAAGCGATTTGGTGCTGAAATTTTCAGTCTAACTGTCAGCACAGACAGCACCTAGTGAGTTTTTCACCTCCTATTTGTTCTTGGAGCAAGATGTTCAATTGACTGGTGGAGTAAGCCAATGAAAACAGTTATTCTTGATTCTCTTTTCATGTGCTGACTGACATTACTCTTTTAGAAGTCCCAAATAAGTATTGCCTATAGGAAATTCCATTAAATGTGATTTTTGCCTTCCTTTTCTCCACTTTTTCAGTCTCATGTCTGTATTAGGTGCTGTACATAACTATTTTCTTATTTCTTTCCTATTTTCATGGGGTTTGAAAAAAAATTTTGTTTTAAAGTCAAACAGTAAAAAATAAATACAGTCTTGTTATTTGTATCCCAAATGCTGTTTTATGAAGAAAGATTGCTGTGAAGAGTATATAGAAACATGCAGTAGGTACTAGATATGTGTAAAAACATGCATGTGTTCTATTTTTGTTACTAAAAAGATTTTGGTCTTCTGAGGAGTTCAGGTTACAGATTTAAGGTAACTGGGCGTAGGTATTATATTTGGTGTAGCATGCAGCAGTACTTAAAAATATATGATTAACAGAGAAGACCTCTAGATTTTGTTGTAGTTAATTTCCCCATCAAATCAAATGCAAAACCTCAGTTAAATTAACGTGTCAAAACATTTTAATTGTGGTGTAATCATACCAGCTGTGAAGCAATCTGCAGGAGCTCTTAGTGTACCATTATGTATCATCGAGAGTCTAATTGTACAGTTGAACACTATTTAAACCATATATGATAAGTATCAAGTTAAGCAGTGATAAAGTTAGTTATGTTCAAAATGAAAATAGGTGTTAAATCTTTTAAATTACCTAGCTTTCTCTATCTAGCTTTAGTGCACTGTGGTAGGATGTGCTTGCTTTGGGATCGTGACAAAGTATATGCTGATCATTTTCTGAAGGCTGATTATTTAATCATACTGGTTCCTCACAAATGATTTTATCAGTTTCACAGAATCATAGAATAAGGGACCCACAAGGATTATCAAGTCCAGCTCCTGACCCCACACAGCACTATTCCCAAGAGTCACACCCAAACACTTCTTGAGCTCTGTCAGGCTTGGTGCTGTGACCATTTCCCTGAGGAGCCTGTTCCAGAGCCCAGGAACCCTTTGGGTGATTAACCTTTTTCTAATATCCAACCTAAACCTCCCCTGACACAACTTCAGGCCATTCCTTTGGGTCCTGTCACTGGTCACCATAGAGATAAGGGCTTGCCCCTCTGCTTCCCCTCACAAGGAAGTTATAACTGCAGTGAGGTCCCCCCTCAGTCTCCTCCAGGCTGAACAGACCAAGTGGCCTCAGCTTCTCCTCACACGGCTTCCCCTCAAGGCCCTCCACCATCTTCAGTGCCCTCGTTGGGACACTCTCTAACAGTTCAATGTCTTTCTTATATTGTGGCTCCCAAAATTGCCCCCAGCATTCGAGCTGAGGCCACCCCAGGGCAGAGCAGAGCAGGACAATCCCCTCCCTTGCCCGGCTGGCGATGCTGTGCCTGATGCTGACACACTTGGCCCTCCTGCTCCCAGGGCACTGCTGGCTCATGTTCAACTTGCCATCAACCAGGACCCCCAGGTCCTGGCATGCTCTTCCATGGCACTGCTTTCCAGCATTTCATTCCGTGGTCTGTCTGTACATCCAGGGTTGCCCCATCCCAGGTGCAGAATCCAGCAGTTTCCCTTGTTGAATTTCACATGGTTGGTGATTTTCCAGGCCTGTAATTTGTTGAGGTCTCTCTGCAGGGCCTCCCTGCCCTCCCAGGAGTCAACAGCTCCTCCCAGCTTTGTATCATCTGCATTTAAGCTACTGTTGCCAATTCTAGTTATCTGAATTCATGCACTGCATCTACTGAGTACTGAGAGAAGTATTGGCACAGAAATTACCTTGTTTATACACACACAAGTCCTCTAATAATAGATTTTGTCTTTTTAGTTCAGAGCAAGATGCATTATATCTAATACCTAATGGTGTTTTTTCACCAAGTCTAAAAGTTTAAAGGCAAATAGACAGAATCTTTAAATGACCCTCCAGATTATTAAAAAAAATCTGCTGTAGCATTTTATATTCCTCCTATGTATCTGCGTCATCAGATCTGTATGTAGTATCACCAAAGTGATACCCACTATTGCATGCCATATTACTACTGCGTTCTATGCATGTAATAAAGTAAAATAGCAAGCTACTGTAGAAAAATTATGGACTTTGTTAATTGGCTTAGTTTTAAGTCTGAATATGTGTGCTATTGAAATCATCAGATGCATCTGCGTATCTTTGTTTCTGTTCAGTGTCACTGCACATTTAAAGCCAGCCACAAAAATTAGGAATTGATGGATGTAATGGGTTCTGCCACTGATAAAATGTGTTTGCAAGGCAGTAGATTTTTATATTGTGCTCAGAAAAAAAGGAACTGGGAAGGTAACCCACCAAATACGTTGACTGTGTAATAGAATTATTATACATTGTAGTTGTAGAACAGAAATAGTGTCACTAGGGGAAATAAATTAATATTGGAATTCTGAGGAAAATACCTTACATCCAAGACTTAAATAATCTGTACACAGATCTATACTCAGAGACGATACTCAATTTTTTTTTAATACAGATTACCATAGGAATCTGTAAATAAACATTTCCAGTACTGCTAAAAGATATTTCTCATTTTATCTTCTATTATTTTTTATAAGTAGTTTGACAGTTGAATTGCCTGTATTGTCTGTCCAAAGGACATTAATCCCATCAAATCAAGATAAATATCCCCTGGAGACTGTAAAGGCTTTTCAATCCAAAATATAAACAAATGACTGCTGTTCAATTTGAGAATTATGTGCCTGGATCAAAATGGAAAAACTATGTTACTCAGAAATGTTATAGAGAAATGTAATTTTTTAGTGAGATTAAATAAATTAGTAGTAGTGTAATGATCAGTTTTGAAAAATTGTAACAATTAGGCTTCTTAACTTCTACTGCTAAAATTCAGTTTTTCAGCAGAATTATCTGATTGATCAAAAATCAATAATGTTATTTTTCAATAACTTCTGCTTTGCAGCTTTAAGGGTTAATATAAATGGTGAACAATGGTCCGTCAAAGATTGACACAAAAATGTTACAATTCATGGTTAAAAAAGTTGTCTTCAGCTGAGCAGATGTTAGCAATTGCATTGGGTTCTTTTAGGTAATATTTTCAAACGAATGTACTTTATCAAGCCTTTGTAGATGTTCTTGGCTGAACTCTAGCATGAGATGCTAAGTTGAGAGCTATAGACTGCTTGATTATCCGAGCCTCCATGGTTGCCTTTCTTGGTTATGGCCAAGTATTAGACTAAAACTGTGTAGAAATAGAGATGGTTAAATATGGTTTTGATGAAATTTTTAAGTTTATAATATGTAGGATTTTGTAAATTATAGTTTGTACTGCTCTCCTATCACTACGGTAAAAGTAAATTCCTGTTCCACTCATATGTGACCTCCGAATAGTCACATTCTGCTTCTGTGGTACTGGAAATAACAGAAACAAACATTTTCTGAATTAAGAGATGGGGAAGATTTATCTTTTATATTGTTATTTTCATTGGGTAGGGATTTCAGTACTATCTATATCAATGTATTTATACAAACTGGATGTAGAATTTTTCGAACATGGTGCTGAAGATGAGATGGTACTTTATGGCTGTATGTTAAAATATAATATAGATTGCACTGTTTTTGAACTCTGCATATTTCCTGTGAACATCTGTATAGTAGCATGTACAAATTAGCATTTATTCCACTTGAGATATGCAAATCTGAAGTTTATTTGAAAATGCAAATTCTGCCTTGCTTGAACACAATGATAATGCTCTGAGAATACGAAACAGAAAGAGTACTTTCTTTTTTGAAGTATTGTCCAGTTTGAGTAATTCTGATAGGATCAGCTTTATGACTGGACTGGTTTTAAATTTCTTTCAGTTTTTAAGGCACATTAAGCTTATTCCCTCACTGTTTTTTCAGGTTAGAGATGACAACAAAAGGCAACACCCATGCTTAGTGGAGTTCTCGAAATTGCCGGAGCAGGAAAGAAATTATAACTTGCAAATGTCGCTTGAAACACTGAAGTAAGTTGCTAGAACTTTTGACATTTATAGTTAGAGTTTCATAAGGAGATGCAATTTCCAGAATTATAAATTGACATGCGAATTAAAATTTGATGTGTAGGTGCGGGTAATAATATGCAAATGAGGGAGTGAGATACATTAATGAATTATGTATTTGGCACTGAAAATGACTTTGATAGTCTTTTTAGAATTATTGTGGTAACACTGGTTTTGAAATGACAATTCAGACAGTTTTCACCTAGGAGGAAAAAAATAGATCCAAGCTTTGGAAAAAAACCATATCTTTGCTTCTCATTTGGTTTAATTCAATTTTGTTTAATTTCTCTAAATTTTCTTTATTGATAAAACGCACTTTGACACTCAATAGATATTTATTTTTTGCACGTGACTAAGTTAAGAACTTTGCTTCAGGAGCCCTTGCTGCTATTTCGGTGTCATCTGTGCATGTTGCCACAGAACAAACAGTAGTAGGCATTCCCTCCTTTTGTGGAAGAATGGTTAGATGTGTGCGAATGTCAAGGAAACTCTCCAGTTGGAATGCTAGAAAATTTCATTGGGACTTTAAAGGATTTGTTGAAAAAAATCTATTTTTCTGGTTCACAAAGATACAATTCCTCACCTCAGCTTTGTCAATCAAGGAGGTGTGAGCTCTTTTTTGTGAATGAATTGAAAAATCTATTAGTGTAAGTAATTTCTTCCATATGTAGCACTGCATGTAGCCAACGTGTAAAAATATTTCTCGAACTGATAAATGCTCGATGGTAGATGGGGTTCTTCAGTCACCCACATTTGAAATCTATTCTTTTTTTTTTTTCTTGTTAGAATGTAGTTGCTTTTTCCTATTCAGGGAGTTGAAAAAGGATGAATGTCCACACGTGGTATTACCTTTCTGGGAATATTTAATTATTAAAATATTTGCCTGATAGTGCAAATATAGTAAACTGATAGTGCAATATAGTGTTTACACTAATAATAAAAGGACTTTATGTCCTCATAGTAGAAAGCTGTGTAGAACACTTCTAGAACTTCCAGATTTCTTTTCAGGCCAGCTTCTCTGCACTATTTACAGATCTACTGTTCCCACAGTAAATAAAACTTATTTATGACCCTAAGTGCTAAACAGTTTCTGGAAGGATATTTTGCCATTATTTAGAGGTAAAGCATTTAGAGAGAAATTGAACTGGAAGCAAGAAAGGAAGTTCAGATTTTCTATGGGTAGGTATTAGAAATACAAGGAAAGTTTTTGAGCATTTCCTGTCAGCAGAGCAATGTGCTAAGGATTCAAAAGACATTCTTACTTTCTATTTTATGAAAGCACAAAAGATGATGTCATTAACGTTCACTACAGTTGGATCTTTTCCTAGAATACTCTATATAATATGGCTCAGGCAGCAGAAAAATCATGCTCTCATAATTAAATGCACACTGCTAATGTTTCACTAAGTATTGAAAAAATTTAACGAGTCCTTACATGATTACTGGTTCAGGATCTAGTGCTTTTCTAATCTAACCGTGTCAAAACAAATAAACAAAGCTTTTGTTTTATAAACCTGCCAAGTTATGGATTGCTCTTTTTTTAGTAATTTTTGGCTTACTCTAGAAAGAGTCTTTCCATTTAATGGATATTGTCCAAAATATAAAGCATTCAGTTCATTTGTGTTTCAAAATTTTTATGCTTACTGAACTAAGTCTTCTTAACTTTCTTATATTAGTTCTTGTTTTCTGAAAAATGAAGTTCTAATTTTGTAATATTGAGTTGTATTTATCATGTAGACATCTGCTGCACAGGGACTAGGAGAGTCTTGCTCAGTTTGTTTCTACAAGCTTGAAAATGTGGAAAAATTAGTGCACTGATCAGTTCTAGGTGATTGATAAGTGACAACTTGAATTGTAAGCTATCTTGACTATTTCTTTACTAGTCTAGTCTACTAGCTGTTAATTTTGATGTGGGGAAAAAGGGAAAAAAATGTTGTTTTAAAACTTCTAATAATTTTCCTTTCAATTTACCTCAAAGTGCATACTTGAAATAGTTGCAAGACATCGAGAATAACGCTGACTGTAATTGTGTTTTTCTTGGTGGTTTGTTGCCAGTTTTGCTGCCAGATGAGAGAGTTAAAAACCAAGGAAGATCTAAGTCATATTATCTGATACACCATTTCTTTTCCATATATTGGGATCTGTGTATATTTTTCAGTATGATTGAATGCTTTTATGAGCTATAAAAATTACATACTGTATGAAATGTCAAGATGCAGGAATGAGTTGCCTCTGAAAATGTCATGGGATTAAAATATGCTTACTCATACTGTTTCTTCACATTCTTATAGGTATATTTTATAGTTTGGTCTTGTGTTTTTTTGTTGTTGTTATTATTTTGTGACTAACTTTCCCATTTCTATGTATTTACTCAGTCTTGTGTGGTAATTACATGTATCATTGTGATGATGAGAGTTGCATTCAGCCACTTTTATTTTTCTTGCTTAGGTTTGAGGTGCATTAATGGTCTTTCAGATTCTGCCAGTACAGTCTGTCATTTTTACCCTCCTGTGGCACTCTTATTTGATTTTTTTTTGTTTGGGTAGAGATAATTCCTGGCTTATATTACAAGAAAATTAGGGTTACCAGAGGTTAGCTCCTCTGTACTGCATTTTGCTATTAGATGTGCTTTCCTACTTATGCTGGTGATAACTGCGTAGGAATCATGTACTATTTATATCAGTTGAAACTTAGCTGCGTGGAGTATTCTTTGCAGATAGTGTGTTTTGCAGGAAGGGGCCACTGGATATTAGTTTCCTCATTTCTGATTTTACTGTCTAATTTTAATTCAGGGTTCACAGACCTTAGAAGTAGGACTTACTTCATGTAGTTAGCACGAAAAATATGCTGTAAGAATTTCTTTGAAGCAGATAATTCATCTGCCAAGAGAATTAATGTTAGAAGAGTGTTTATGTTCTTTTTTTTTTTCTCCAGTCAGTTCAAGAGCAGTAAATATAGTTAAATCAAGACTAGCAAATATTGTTTTAGCTAGTGGCAAGAACAAATAAAAACCTTGTTTGACACCTTTCTTTCACTTCAGGAAAATTTGCAATGGAGTCCAAGGTATTTACACCGGTGATTTCTTCTGTAATCAGTTTCTATTAAAGATATGGTTATCATCCTCAGGTTTTGAGGAAATTCTTGCCAGACTCCAAAGTTAAATCTCTGACTTTTGTCTAGAATTTCTATTGATTTCAATGTAAATATTTTAGTAATGCACCTAGACTAAAGAAAGACTTTATAAGCCAACATTGAATATAAATGCAGGAACAAATAATTAATAACTTACAGATCAAATCCTGTAGACAAATGAGACTTAAAATTTATGCTGCTGAACAGTGTGACTATAAGGAAGGGAAGAAGTCTGAAGTAATTAGAAACTTAGTTAATGCTGTTGACCCTGTTTTAAGGTTATATAAGTATTTGTTTTCTGAAATGAGCTGCATTCTGCAGAGTCAGGCTGCAGTGGGCTGGTTCAGTGGCTCTATGGTATAAACCTTGTGGTAGGTACATGACACTCTGTCTAGCTTGAATAAGATGGCAGTTTTGGCCTAGTGCTTTTCATGAATTGTGCTGTCAGTTCTCTCTTCAGTAGTGTGTCCTAAAAAGATCCAGATCCAACTGAAATCTCTAAATAATAGCTTCCTCAGAAAGAAGACACATTCTAAGGATAGGTGATGTTTTTTGCCTTTTTTCTTTTTATCAGCTGTGATATAATTAACAAAACATAAAAAGATGTGGATATGAAGCCATATGAATGAATATGTCAGTTATATGAACAAGTATATAAAGCAGAAATAATATTTCAAGGGCAGAGAATCTTCAAACTGATACCTCATGGATGAAATATACTATAAGATTGTTCCATTTTGAAGAACCTTACTCATATTTTTACTAAAAATTTTAGGAACATCTTGTGGCATTTTTTTAACACTATCAGAAAGCTTGTTACATATATAAAAAGGCTGGTGTTGATCTTTCCATATTATATTGTAGTAATTTCCATAGGTCTCATTTGTTTCATAGTGCTATTTGTAGGCACTGTAGTATGTTTTTGAACAGTAGGAATGCTAAATGTAGAAACATTGTCAGTAATTAGTCTCTGATTTCTGTGCCCTAGGACCCTGCTGGCATTAGGCTGCCATGTTGGAATTGCTGATGAACGTGCTGAAGAAAAAGTGAAAAAAATGAAACTTCCAAAGAAGTAAGTTGAAATTCAAATGTGTCTTCTTCTTAGGCAGCATGAATTAAGGGCCTAACTCTATTTTAACAATTCAATATTTACACTGCTAGTTTTATTAGTTCTTGGGCATGCACGTACATGTATGAATTCTCAGGAATTTTCAGAAATATTCACATACCTTCATTCATGGTTTTTCTTCCAGATATTTGTCACCTGATGTGTAGACAAATTTTAGGTTTTTCTGTGCTTCATTAAAATGTCTGACATTCATTGTTAGGTGTTTCTTTTATATATGGTGTGTACCAAAGAGACTTTGTAAAGAATTTTTGCGGTAAATTTGTCAATGTATTTTACTGTGCTGCAGATATTTAAAGGCCACCCTTTTGAAAGTTCTCAAATCGCCATGACTTAAGGTGTAGAGAACTGGTACAATCACCTGACATTTTTCCAAGAGATCTGTTGGCAGTAGCATTGGTAAGACTGGGCTTAGCCTGGTATAGTATGGTGGCCTCCACTACCCTAGCTCTGAAACCAGCTCTCATGGCCCAGCCAAGTTGCCCTGACTTCTTAGCATCAGTTGCACCCCCCTCCCCCCCCCCCACCCCCCCCACCCAGTATGGGAATGAAGAATTTGGGAACTTGAAAACAGTTGAGATTATAGTTTCATGTGCCTAAATGACAGCCTTATTGCCCAACCTACACTTGAGCCCATGGGATGAAGAAGGAGGATTATATAATACGTGAAAAATCAGAAAAGTAAAGGTCACCGTTTTACTAGGAGAGAACTTCTGTATGGTCCCTTATTCCTATATTTAAGTTAGTAATTTAGTTTCCTTGGCTATGACTCAGAGCAATGGTAAGTGCTGTTGCTGAGTTCCTGCCACCAGTAGCATCTCATTGCTCTTTGCAGGAATGTGCTCTGTGCAGAAATAGCTGTTCCTCTGGTATTGCATATCTCCATTATTCACAGCAATCCTTCACTGACCCGTACCTTTGCATTACATGCAGTCCCCGAGGCAGTGTAATAACCTCCAGCCCATGTTTTACTAAAGTGTGCCTTCTTTCTTCCTTTTGTGAGCCAAAAGCCTGTGCCTCATTCTGGCAAGATTCCTGCAGGCTTCTAGGTAAGACTTTACTACAAGATAGCTGTAAGAACCTGGACCCTCAAGTCTTTGATATCTACCACACTGCACAGATTTGCATACCATTGATATTACAATTTCAGAATCCCTCATGTGGTGGCTTTGCCAGAAAGAATGGAAATAAAAGCAAGGTATTAATTTAAGTTCTCCCCGAAACTGTTCTTCACTTTTGGTGTCCCAAAATAACTGTATATCTCTCAAAGAAGAAGAGATATCTAGGGCTTTCTGTATTTTCATTCTGAATTTCCTGGGCAGAAATATATGTGCATTTGCAAGATTGTTCAAGTGAATCAAATTTCCTGCTTTTGAAAAACTGCAGCTAAATCTCAAGTGTGAAGAAATTATGCTTCCTAATATAAGAAGGCCAATAATGTTGAGTCTTTTTAATGTCATTAGCAGTCGTAACTGTAGAAACCTGAAGTCATACCATACATACAAAGTCACAATTTTGACACCTCACATATAATGGATTGAAAAAACTAGCAAAAATGAAAGAAAAACATTGTGGCAATATTCTTAAAAGCTCGTGCAGGGGAGTGTGACGGGAAAGAGCACAGTAATTGCCGACCTGACAAGTGTGCTAATTTCATGTTTCACTGTTTCCATTACTGTCTTGTTTTACTCATCTCATTGAAATAACTTCACAGATACCTGAGGAGAGGTAACTGTGAGGGCAGTTAACTCCTGTGTGGGCTTGCTGTATTAGAAACCTGCAGATTGGGAGCTATGTGGATGGCTGATTTTGGAATGATATTCTTGAATTGTTGTTTTCCAACTTAAGCTTTTTCTTTTTACTGTGGTAAATTTGAAGGAAGATCCAATCTCTTGTTTATAGATGGTAATCCCCCTTAAATCCCTGGTTGTTTTAAATTATTGTTTTCATCAAATAATTTGTTTAAATGTGTTTTAAAATGGTTGTTACAGAACAGAATTAATTAAGATTTGTAAAGTATTTGAATGTTTTAGAATATAAATGGGGATAAATACTGTTTAATTTTATGGGTTTCTTTCTATCAGTATAAATAAAGAAAATACAAGAAAATTACCAAATTGGTTAGAAAATAATTGAGCAATTATTTAAACTAGCCATTCTTTGTGCACTCCAGGGTGTACAATTTCAATGAGAGAATGTTGTTGTTTATTTTCCCAGACTCCTTTTGTTTCAACCAAAATAGTGCTTTGTATGCTGGAGGAAAAATAGAATCATAGAATCATTTTGGTTGGAAAAGATCTTCAATATCATCAGGTCCACACTCAGACATATTCAGGATACATCCATCCACCAGCTCCAGCCTGTTTTTTCCTGGGACCACAGGAAAACCCCAGCTCTGGTACCAGGAGAGCCTCTGCTCCCCCCACAGCCCCAGCCTTGCTGTCTGCAGGCTGTTTTTCACACTTTTTTCCCCTCTCACCCCTCTCTGCCAGTGAAGCACTTCACCTTTCCTTAAATACGTTTTTCCAGAGGCACCTCCAGCGTGGCTGAGGGACTTGGCTTTGGCCAGCAGCGGGTGGCTTTTGGGGCCAGCCAGAACCAACTGTGTCAGGTCATGGAGGCTGCCCCATGGGCACAGACACCCTGTACAGCCCCTCTCTTCCGCCACAGTCTTCTTTTCCTGCTCCTCTTTCCTTGTATGTTCCCTCATCAGCTGATATAAGGGGGACCGTGTCCACCACCATGGTGGTGCCACATAGTGTTGTAGGTTTTTGTTGTAGATTTAGTAAGTTCTCTTGTGCTGCATCCATGCCTATATGCTTTATGTCCTTTATTGAAGGTTTGCTCGTAAGTAAAGTAGGAGATTTCTGTAATTAATTGGAAGGGAACAACTTTATAAAAGTAGCATTTCTAGGAGTGCTAAAAAAATGGAGGAAGCTGCTTTCTGTTCTGAAGTCATGCTTAAATTTTAAATGTTTGCTCCTATGGTTTGAAGGATAATTAAGGTATGAACTATTATGAAGACAAACTTTTAAGGTGGATTTCATAACTGTTCTTGCATAAGTCATTTGACCTGCTCTGTCTCTTAGCATCCCTTTATGTAACAGGAAGAATAGATTTTCTCATTTCAGTAGGAAGTAGATAGAATTTTATAAGTATTGCCATCTGCTCAGAGGTAGCAATAATATTGTTGATATAAGCACTTAGATAAACAACAGCTTAATCTACTCCTTTGAATATGTGGCATTACTGAAATACTTTAAAAACATTTTTAGTTCAGATAATTTTGACCCTGGTCATTTCATTACCAGTTACTTCATCCCATCAAGATTCAATTAGCTTGAAAGAGAATCAGAAATAAATCAATAATCAAATGTACATTATTATTCTTTATGTTCAAAGGCAGGTATCATATTTATATGGATGTATTGCTTAGATGTTATTTCTTTCTTTTGTGCTTTCTATTAATTTTTTTTCTTGCTGAAAAGTAACTGCAAGTTCTGTTTTTCTCAACAGCTATCAGCTGCTGAGTGGATATAAGCCAGCACCCATGGATCTGAGTTTTATCAAACTGACCCCCTCTCAAGAAGCTATGGTGGATAAACTAGCAGAGAATGCTCACAATGTGTGGGCAAGGGACCGTATAAGGCAAGGCTGGACATATGGCATCCAGCAGGTAAGTGCTAACTTCAGGCACTTAAAACTTACCTATTGAGATATTTCACAGCTAATTGGAACACAGCTAATGGATGCAAGTTTTTCAGTCAAAGAAAACAAAAATACATAATTAAAGAAATCCTGCTAAACAGCAGTGTGAGACACTTTTACATGCAGTATTAAAAAACTTGGTGGTATATTCTTGTATGCTGTCTAGATCTCAGTGAGAAAATTGTATGCAGGAAGCTAATGTGCTCCAGTATTTTAGGAAATGTAAATACTGACTTTCACTAGGGGAATAATTTAAATGTTTGCAGTTCTGGGAATTGAATAATTTTGTTTATCCAGGAAAATCAGAATGTAAACTTATAGTAATAACTTTGCTAATATGTTATATTTCTGGCAGAAGCTGTGTTTAACTGAAAATAGTTAAGTCAGTCTCAAAGTTCCAGTCCTACTTTAGTTGTTCTCTTGCAGTGAGTGGGAATATTATTTGGTAGTTATCACAATGTGCTACAAGGGAGGGGAGTAAGAATAAGGCATGGTGGATTATTAAAAGCAGAACTCAGATTCTTTGGTTTCTTTAAAAGAAAACCCAAAAACCAGTCAATTTGGTTATACCATGAGCTTTATTTTGTATTTTTGAAGACAGCTTCTACATCAGTTTTCTCCTTAAGATTTTCTATTCTTTTTGCGATTGATTGTGAATTTTATATACAGAAAGGTCTCTTTACTTGTGTTTGAGTTATACATTTCAGTGCCACACATGTCAAATTTTGTTTTCTTACCAAAATTCATTCTGCTTGCAAAAATTTTGTACAAAGTAATAAAATAATCTGGTTTTATACATATTAAGTTAAGCACTTAACCTCATCACATACAAGTACGCATATGTGACAAAATATATGCTACATATCTGCATTTCAGCACTGTTCATTATAGTATCTTACTATGAAGCTGTCGCTGTGTTACTTTGCAAGCTATTTAGGAAATCTGTGTTCTGTATTTCGCTCTAGATAGAGGGTGAGTCAGTTCTTCTCTTTGCAGACCAGAATATAGGTAATATTCCGTACTAAAAAAACACTGAAGATAATTCAGTGTTTGTGCAAGTCCCCTGCTTAACCCCAGGATTAAATTTTCCCATAATACTGCACCTTTAAGTGAAAGAAGGTAGCCCTTTAAAGTGGTGTTAACATTTCTGATGGAATATGAATCATGAGAAGTGTTGGAAGTGATGATTTTCTGTTGTCAGGAAGGGGGAGGGGATTAATTTGTTTTGAAGTCACTATTTCTATCCTGTGTTTATGGAGGCAGTACACAATTCATTTCTAGAATGAAAAACTATGCTCAAAAGAAATATTTCTGATATATTAAAGAATGCACTCAATAATTTATATCATGTCTCCAGTATTTTTTATTCTTCCAGAAGGCAATAATTTTCAATACAGGATCTTGCCAATTGGGAGTTTTGAAACAAATGAAAGTTGGGAAATAGTTACAACTTTGATAGGAACTTGACATAGTCCAAAATTAAATTTAGTTTTGCAACAGAATTTATTGGTTAAGATGAAGTTAAGAAGTTTCTGGAATCAAATGCATCTCTTAGCTAATTATATTTCTAACTAGCATTGGGAAAATTTAGTTCTATGACTCATATGTAGTGAATAAAGTTTCTTAGATAGTGAAGACAATTTAACCTACCCTTTGTATCTGTGTATCTTTGAAAAAACCCATGAATAATTTTGCCATATTTACTGGAGTAAATTTACAGCTACATTGTATGTTTTCTGAACTAGTGAGGTATTAACTAGGAAGCTGAGTTAAATGATGATGTCAAAGGCTTTCCTAGTGTTACTCGTTTGCAAATGGTATGTAGAAGATGTAATGGGAGTGGATGGCAATGAAAAAAGATTCTCCTTTACATCCTCACAATATTTTTATTATATATTGTCTTTATGTATGTTTTGGTGTATCTGTTGATATAGAAGGTTCTGAACTTGAAGAGGTATGATGTGATAGTCATAAATCATTAGTTTTATTATGCTTCCCGAAAGGCAGTGGAGTTGCTCCAGGCCACAACCTGGGTTTTAAAAAAAGAACCCAACCCCCGCCCCCAAAATTAATCAGAAAAATCTAGTATGGGATATAACCTAAAAGTAAACACTTCAGCTTAATGTCAGAAGAATCGTAAAGTCTGTCTTATGTTCTCAGTGCTGTGCCTAGGCAAAGAGACCAAACTTACCGTTGAACCTAAAATATTGTGGCTCTGTGAGGAGACATTTTTGAGGCTAACAGGGAGAGAGCAGAGGGGGGGAAAAAGAGGACTCATCTACTCACTGAACAGCTCTGTCTTTTATCTACTGACTCCTAAAACAATTTCCTGAGGGAAACTCTTAGAACACTTGGCCTTGGAACTCTGGCCTTCCCTAGGCTCCCTTCCTAATAAATGTCCTGCTCACTGGATGACAAAGGTCAACATGAAAATGAAATCTGTGCTCACTGATTAAAATTTATAGTTTGGTGTGAGAAATCTCATGGAAAAGAGGGGTTTATTTCCAAACCCCTTAGTCTTATTATACTCAATGGTGCATTACCCATTTTTCAAGTGTTTTTAAAAAATTGACTCCATAGTCTCAAAGATGTCTGACTGGACAAATAGGATTTAGGTATATAAATCCGTTCTGATGGCCACAGACAAGATTTTGTATAAAAAGGTTATTGGAATGGTATCCCCTAGTTAAGTTTTCAGAAAATTTTTAAGCAGTCAGTATGACTCAAGCTCTGATTTTGACTACCAGGTTATGCTGTGAAAGTCTTAGACAAATGCTTCTGCTCTAAGTCTTGACTGGGTATATCTGATAAATATAGGTATATCTGATAAATATATAACTGTTCTTCCTTATCAAGACAAAGACAGTTATGGCACGCAGAGAAGAGCCTGGATAATTTAAAACTAAAAATCTTAAGTGCCTATGAAACTGATCACATTTGGAGTTGGAAATCCACTTAATTGGGGTTTTGCAGTACTCAGTGCTTATGCTTTAAACATCCAAGTATTTTATTTTGTGTCTGCTTCATTCAAACTGACTAAAGACTTTCGTGTGCTGAGTTGTGCACTGTTGTTGAGAATGTAGTGCAGTGGTGCAGTGAACAGTGTCATAGTTATGCTTTCAACAGAAAATGATTGTTAAAGGTGAACAAGAGCTCAGAAATATTCATGACCTTCAGGAAGCAGATTTACAAGATCAACAGTATACTTTACTCCCTTATTCTTGGCAGACAAGTTACTGCAGTCTCATGGATAGTCAAACAGGTAGATGATGCCCTTTGCCAACAATAGTACGTCCTGCAGAAGCTGCCATGCTTTGGATGTTGATGTCGATTTACTCTTAATTCCATAATCTTTCTCTTTTCAAATAATTATTTGTCTTTCTTCTGGAGAAAAAAACCAAAGCTGAGTTTCAGGAGAGCTTTTAATGTACAGATAACAAATACCATTTATTAAAATCCATAAGAAGAGAGCAGAATATCAAGGTGCTCTTTCCGGGATGCAGTGTGGAGATGCTTCTCATTTAGCTGACATACGTATCACATGGCAAGCTGCTAGCTCTAGCTGCTGTCCACACTCTCATGTGCTTCTGCTTGCCTCCAGTGGATTTATTTCATGGGCTACATTTTGTCATCCCATCATATTACTGTGACATGTTACAGTGCTGGAATAAAGTGACATGTTGTTATGCTGTATAATGCTATAAACAGGTCTTGCAGAGCTATAAAATAGTTTCCTAAGGGAAAGAAGCTTACAGCTGTTTGAAAATATATGAACTAATCACTGGGCAATATGTTAAGAACAGCAATCATGCTGTGGCTGTAGGATGGATTAAATAATCTAGTAGGTCTGTTCTGTATGAAAGCCTCATCATTTTGGGATTATATAAAATGAAAAAATTAAAGGGATACAGTCAAGTGGTTTATGTATAAACCATTTATTTCTTTAAAGTCTGCTGGGGAAAATGCCTTCCAGCTTCCAGATTTTTTTCTTCTTCTAAATCCACCACTGCTTGTCAGGCTTTTTTCTTAACAAGCTATAGCAAGCTACATTTTGTGCATGACTATATACAGTGTTTTTGTTCTGCTGCTGCAGAGCCAGCCAGCCAGCCAGGAGAGGGAGTACAAGTTAGCTAATAAATCCTGTTCTCAGAACTGTCCTGACAACTGTGATGACACTGATCACAAAGTAAGTATTTTCTAGTAGTACGGACTCACAGTTGCTTATTGCTTCATGAAGGGAGCAGGCGGAACAAAACAGGTAGGAAAAATATGTATTTCTGCTAAAAAGAACATATTAAGTAGCAAGGGTAAGTGGAAAAACAAGCACAAAATCAGTATGAAAATACTTGACAGTGTCCCTTTAAGGGAGAATGGGATTACCTGCAAGTTGGTGGTCTTGGAACTGGGAAAATGGTAAATAAACAAGGACAGGTACAGGAGTTATATCCAGGCAAAGGAGCAATATAGCCATGCTGTAAGTGAATTAAAATAATCATAATTGTGCTGTGAGTGAGGGCTTTTTCTTTTTACCTTTAGGGATGTTGATAATAAGTCCCAACATAATTACCTGAGTTTGTTTGTTTGGTTACTTTTAAGGAATTTTTCATAACAAGATGATGGAAAAATAGCACTGAAGTATAAAAGGATGCATTTGTGTAAATCTTCACAATCTAATGGAAAATATTCAGAACTCATATAAGTTTATCCATGAACTCAGGATATTTTTTGACATTCATAAAACTGTGATGTTGTGCATACAGGAGACTCCCAACATCCATATAAATAAGGAAAAGACAGAAAAGAGTTGAGCTTAGAGATTAGAAAGCAAATTAAAATAATTTAAAGTACATTACCTACCTCCTCCCTCTTCCTGAATGTTTGACTTCTAGGTCTCCCCACTGATTGTGGAGATCACAGCCAAAGATTCTTTCAAACTTTGCTTATATGCATTGTCACATATCCAGATAGCTTAGTCAAAGGGTATCTTGCTTTTTGTTCATGTTGCATTGTGTTCTGCCTATAAAAGCTAACAATCAGAAACTCCATTTATATTGAGAAATGAAAAAGTATTTAAAATCTCACAGCTTTTACAATTGTTTAAAAAAATTGGCAACCTAAAACTTTCCTCCCACTGTGTGAAAAGCATCTTAAAAAAGATGCTCACCAGTTCCTGTCCTAGAACAGCTAGCTGGTATTGCCAAGCAATTATATGAAATCTTATTTCTCTTTGGCCCAGAAGCGCAAGACGTTTTGGTCTTTTTAAGTCGGGATCTTATTTTTTTAGATTTATAGTAAGTATGTGACATCATTATTTGATCAGGGGTTGGTCTTCTTAGATTGCCTAAGGCTGCAATGCAAGAGAGACATTGTTCTGGAAAGTCAGGCTGGGTGAAATATGCATGTGTGGGAAAAACCAAGTTGTTGCTTATTTTTTCATTAAATATATATAAAAACAGCATCTTGTCCTTGTAAAAACTACTTACCACGCTTTGACATTTTACATTATTTCTACTGATATATTAGTTCCTTCTATTTGTAGTCAGAGCACATTCTGCTAGGCATTCCATATGGGTATAGTCCTCGGTGAAGATGGCAGAAGTAGTAATACAGGTATTACTAAGGATACACATACTTCTAGGGTTAGGACTCAGCTGCTACTATTCCAAATGAGGAATACAACCTCTGCTATGGTTGGGTGTATTTGGGTTATTAGCATTGCTTTGTGAGGACTTTATTGTGCTTTGTGATTCTAATCCTCTGGACATTGAAAATTACTTTTTTAGTAATTGGTTTCTGGTTAAGCATGAGCTGCTGTGATCTGTGTGGAAAAGCTTGGTCTCTGGATAGTGAGGCATGAAAGGAGTGGTGTAGGTGTAAACGATCCTGCTCACAGTGTCCATGCTGCGCACGCACATGGTGGCTCACTGGTTTTCTGGCAGCGCTGCTGGCAAGGTTGCCCTGTAGCATTTGTTGTGGCAATTGCTTGGAAATCTCTGTGATAGTGAGAGATGTGGATCTTGCGTGTCGCTGGAGATATGACAGCAAGAAGAATCAATTCACAGCTGTGGAATGAGGGCTTGCTAATGGTGCAAAGGCAGCTAAGAAAACAGCACATCTGTCTAACGGATATGTGCTGAAATACATTTGTTTTGTGCTTGTAGTTTAACAGCCTTGGTTAGGAGAATGAAATCATTTCAGTATGTCCCAGAATAGGTATCTGTACATATCTAATACTTTAAATTGCAAAATGTGCCTTCCCATTAAATTATTATAATATTTTTCCTGCATTCTTCCTACTGTGTGCTTTAACTTCTCGGTCCTTTCTATCTTTCTTTTTGATAAGCACTTATTTACATGTGCTTCTGGTGACCTTTTATTGCCTTTAGTCTGGTGATCTGTGCTGTTCCTGAGCTTTTCAGAGCTCTGGGAAGGTCCAGAAGTGCACAGCTTTGCAATATGATAGTTATAGCTCTGAAGAGTACATTATTATTTTCAGATGTCTTTTAGAGGTTTATATGATGTTTTGTTTTTGTTACTGAATTACTTCTGAAGCACACAACCTTATTAGACACACTGCATCTCCTAATAGGTTCTTTTAGAGCTGCTTATAAAATTTGTCTAGGATTTTCTCTACTGCTGTAGACGATATGGACATTCCTCATTTCATTCTTACATGAGACCTGTCCGTGCAATTTCCAAGACCAGTTGTAGATCCAGTGCCACAAGATCAGTTATCAACACATCACAGACTCATTGAACGAAAGAATGCACTTTACATCTGACCTGTGTTTTCTTTGAATTATTTTGCAGCAGTGTTCTTCACTTGTCATGGAAGTTTTAAAAGGCTTGTCAATGTTTTTTGGTGTGTGTGTGTTTAGGTATTTTTTTCTGTAGTTCTTTTTTCTTCCTTTTAAGAGCTATATGCAGGTAGTACCATCGTTGACCAATTATTGTCTAATTCATATCCTTTTATACCCTACAAATAAGTGTATGTATGCCCATTCAAATAATTGTTTGTCTATCATTTGCTTTATATAGCAGAATCCGTAGTGTACACTGTAAAAAGTAATACCGACTTTTCATGGTCAGTGCTATATCACTGACATTTAACTTTATTGGTTCCATCCAGGGCACATTCTGCAAGGCATCTCAAATTTTTATGGTTGCAATGTTTTCTTAAGTAAAGTAAATTAAATTCTAAATTATTAATGAATGTTTGTTACATTAAATGAAGACAGATCTGTGTAATAGAATATACAGGCTTCTTTCCCTTTTTTTTTTCTGTGTTATGATAAGTTCTGAATTCAAAAGAAAAGAATTATATAAATGTCATATGTGCTACCCAGCTCAAACCATTTGTCTGTTAACAAGTGGTTGCCAGACAAACTCTGTACAAAACAGTTGAATCATTAAGGTGTCAAATCTGGAAAATTCTGATTTTAAAAAAATTAAAAAAAAAAATTAAAACTTAGGCTGAATGTCAAAACTTATTTTAACAGTCTCCAATAATTTCTTTGTATTGAATAGGAAGATTTCAGTCTATGTACTACTTGGAAATGTACTCAGTAAAATTACCACTCTTAGCTAATCAGTTTTCTTGTTGACTTGATTGTGAATGTGCAAAGCTCAATCACTCTACGGGATCATTCCCTACACTTATACCAGAGAGGTGCAGAAGGTCATTAGTACAAAAACTTATGATGAGTATAACAATAAGAGTGCTTAATTCAGCAATAAGTAACACATTCAAAATTTAAATAGGTGTGTAATAGGAAAAAAAAAAAGAAAAAAGTTATTAAAAGAAAAATCTCATCTCACATTCAAATTTAAAGATGTAATTACAGTATTGAATAGGTGGAAAAGGGCACCTAAATAAAATTAGACCCAAGGAAAAAATCTGTAAAATCAGATTTTAAGTTGGTTTAATACATACAATTTCTGTATTCTTTTTTCTCCCCTTGCTTTCATTTTGTGCTTAGCCATTTTAAAAACACATACTCTATTTCATTATTTACATTCTTATCAGCTGATTGCCTCTATGTTAATGTGTATTAATGGTTGCTATGGCAATTACAAATGTATTAGTCTAATGTTATACCATGGATAAGAAGTTTCGTATTTATTGTTCCAAACTTCTATTTCATATTTTTAAAGACAGTATTTCACAACATCTTTTGGACATATAGTACTTCAGAGGATATTATTTCTCTTTTTTGTGTCCTTTCAATGACAAATAATTAAACTCAGTGTTTCATCACCTCAGATGTTAAACTGAATATTCTTATATCAAATAATGATTTCTCAAATAATGATAACATTATTATCAAATGTTATCAAATAATGATAACATTTACTTTAGCATTTGCTCGAAGGACACAGCTCTTTTTCACATCTACCAAATTAAACATTGGACAAAGCAGGAGATCAGCTTAAGAATTTGGAATAAATATGAAAAGTAGTTCCCTCAAATGGTATTGGTGTTGGCCCTGTCACTGTCCTTTCCACTGAATATAATTAGAGCTGATATGATTTTGTAATTTGTGTTCCCAGCATGCATTACCTTTATCTTTCTGTTAGCCCTTTTAGAATGTAGGAAATGCTTGTCCCTTAATATTTCTTCTCCTAGACGAATCACTTGTAGGACCAGATTTCATCAAGCACTGGTTTATAACTGTACTTTTAATACCTGCTCAGAAGCAGATAGCCTTGCATCTAGGCATTTAAGGGGTAACAAAAGATGCCTGCAAGAATTTTTTCAGAATGGATGTGCCATTTCTTCTCTGCTTACAAAGAAAGAATTGATACTACATATGTTCCTAAAACTAAAACTGTAATGCTGTAAAAGAAGTAAGGTACTTTCACTGCAGACTCTGTCTTCTGAAATAATAGTCATTATTTTGACTTCTTAATAAATCTAACCAATAATAAAAGCCTCTCAAAATCTTTGATATTGTACTAAGAGAACAAACAGCAAGTATTTGTTATATGATATGTCTGGTCTGTAATTTTTTAAATAAATATAGATATTAGGAAAAACATGGAGAGTTGTTTGCCTGGTTTCTCTCACTGCCAACAAATTCTGACAGGATGTGAGAAGAAAATATACACAAGAAAACAATTCTGTTAGTCACCGAACATTATGTTAGCCATTTAAATAATCCAATTAAACACTGCTTTCAAATAAGATAATATTGCAGTAGAGGAAAACCTAATCAGTGTTTTTTAATAAACCTAAAATATGAAGATTAAACCTTACCAATACTTTCATTTCAGCTGCAGGAGAGGTTAGTTTAATTATCTATTACAAAAACTCTATACATGAAGCACGTAAATCATATGCTTGCAAACCCCTTTATTTTTGAAAAATACATGTCTTAAGTAGTTGTTATAGTAAGGCGCAGGTTTATTATCCATTTTATAATTTATTAATTAGTGTTGCATGCATTTATTATCTTTTATTAGTAGTATTTTGTTCTTTTGTTTTTATCACATTTTTTATTTGGGCATTTAATATATTTTGTTTAGGTCTATAATAATAAAACAAACACCTGTATATTTGTGGTACAGAAATGTCTCTTTGCTTTAGTTAGATGCAAGTTTCTTGTTATGGTAGCTGCTTCATAAACAGTGTATGAAATATAATCCTTTTGACTTTTCTGTCAAACTCTTTACATCTATCCTTGTTTCTGTGGTTTGTATTGTTACTTTATTGGGTAAGTTTGACAGAAAATTACAGCAGGTATAAGCCACACTGATTTGTTTATTTTATGTGTCACTTGTTTTTTAGTGAATTCAATCTATTGCAATTTGTTTGATTCCTTGCCGTATTTGAAGTTACATGATTTCAGTTGGTATAAGCAGTAATTTTTATGCTGCTGTTATAGCATTATCTTGTCTGTAAGAAAAAACAAAGTTTCTGAAATTGAACTGATTTTTTCATACTTACACAGGATGTGAAAAACCGACGAAATCCTCGCCTTGTACCATACGCTCTCTTGGATGATCGAACAAAGAAGTCCAACAAAGACAGTCTCCGGGAAGCAGTCCGCACCCTTCTAGGCTATGGCTACAATCTAGAAGCTCCTGATCAAGATCATGGTAATTAATTTTGGTCTTTTTTTTTTTTTTTTTTCTCGAAAAAAGGTTAGACTTTTCCACTCTGCTACTGAATTTGTTGGTCAAATAGAACATTTTGGACAGGTGCCTCCAAATCTGATAGGTGCTTTTCTCCATTTTCTGTTCTCTTAGATCTTAATTTCTTGCTTTCCTTATTGTTTCCTTTCCTTGTCCTGTGGCCTCAATGAGTATTTACGAAATGTAACATTTTTACATATTAAAGCAATTTTTTACAATTTAAATCAAAACCCACAATTTATTGACTAGTTTTTATTTAATGCTATATTTGCTATTTCAAGTCAAAATAGGAAAAATGTTTTTCATGTTTTTCAAAATAGGAAAAACTCAGCAGATGTGAATTTTATGTTCATAAAATTTTAACTTTAAATAATGAAGAATTCTAAACTTTGTGTACAGTCTTTTATTTAAACACTTAAAGCTACAAGATGAAGTTTTCTAAAATGAAGGACTGCAGACCGAATTTCTGTGAATGTCAACCTGCAAGTCTAGAATTGGATAGTCTGCTAGAGCTTTAAATTTCCTGAACATTCTCAGGTCTTGGAAGTTGAATTACACTATAAGTAAATTTAAACTCACTTTTTACATATGTTTTCTTTGAATTTTCATCATTGCCAGATTGAATGTTTTATTGATACTGTGGGCAGGCGGTTCAAGACATCCTAGACAAGATGCTGGACAACAAACAAACAGTGTAAACTATGAATAAGGAAGTTTTAAAGAAATGGTGCACAACATGTAACTCAGTAACTGCAGAATATAAAATGTTAAGAAAGTACAAGAAATCAGGAGACATAATGTACAAATAAAATAGATATCACTCCTAGTAGAAGTTCCTATAACCCCTATTTCAGAAGTTCACTTAGTGATAAGGATATATGGAATAATTAAAATTGAAACTAGCATCCTTCTGATCTCAGAAAAATGTGGAAATTTAGAGAAATGTGTCTAAATCTTATTTTTATCTTCATTTTTTTTTACTTCATGTGGTGATAATATGTTTAGACCTATTTATGCCATAGACCTCCAGTAAAGCATTTCTGCAGCAGACATAACTCATACCTAAAGTGTACACAAGGAACCTACCATTTAGAATTTCTTTTCCAAAGCACAAGCATACTCTGATCATTAGCTTTTATGAGATACTGCTATTAAATTACATTTAAATATGAGGCATTACTAAGACCATGAGTGTGTAACAAGTTTGGATTGCTTCATAGGTAGAACAATGTTCCTTAGTGGAGTGGACAGTGTTGGTGGCAAAATGCCGTGGTCTCACTCTTAAATGTGCCCATGCCTAGCCTGGGGAGTGTGAGCCTGCTGCATAACCCTAGAATTTCTTCCCCTCCCACTGTTGGGAAGGAGATGCTGCAAAGAAAGATTGGGCATGACTTCTGCTTGGAGAAGGTGGGTTGGCTGGTAGAGGAGGCCTTTGCCTCTTGTGAAGAGGAAGGGGATGTCTAAAGCTGTAGGCAAGAGTGGAGAGAGCACACTCCTTTTCCACAGTCTCTTCCACATCCTGCTGAACAATATTAATTCCCTTTTCATTTATGGCTCTGAGAACCACATGCCTCTGCCTTTCCTTGGGAATGAACTGTTGAAAACCACTGTTTTTTCCTTAGAATGCAGAGATCATTGGGCTGGTTCTGTGAAAGGAGTTACTAATGAAATGTAAAGAACACAATTGCAATCCTTGAATCTGGAAGATGTGATCAATGCTGTTGCAAAATTCCCAGAGGAAAGAAACTGGAGAACAGTGTCCCACGAATTGGTCTTTCTTGAACAAAGACTGGAATTGCATTCAGCAAAAGATTTTTATATTCATTTTTGGGATTTAGATTCTGGAATTTATGAGCTTCTCAAGTTTTGGAGATGCATAAAACATGTCACAAGGATCCTCTTTCATCAGCCAAAATCCATACTGTTATTAAGGGATTTAGAGCCCTCTAGTGGTGTTCTGCATCTCCAATCATTAATTTTTATTTGAACAGTAATTTTACAAAGTTCTCTAGTATTGGTTCTTACACTTTGTTATTATTATTTCTTACTGGTTTCCCACAGCAGCTGTATTTTTGGGATTGCTTAGACTCTAGAAAGCATTATGTTATCTAGAATCTAAAAAGAAAACAATTTCTCAGTGACCATGCTTTGTGGTGCTTCATCTGTGTAGGTGAGGTACAAAGGGTCTTCAGAAGTGTTTTTAAGGCATTAATTGTGTAGACTATGAAAGAGAAAATTTTATGTATGAAGAATTATGTGGCAGAGAGTTGAGTTGCTTAGAGGAAACTTAATGAACCTCACCTAACTGAAGTCAGGCATGGTGGCATGAGACATGATGGTTAATTCTTAGGGATGTGATTTTATAGGCTATCCTAGGT
Organism: Monarcha castaneiventris obscurior; assembly: GCA_026261815.1. NCBI lineage: Eukaryota > Metazoa > Chordata > Aves > Passeriformes > Monarchidae > Monarcha > Monarcha castaneiventris. The sequence goes on from JAMPIT010000472.1 coordinate 8,292,063, forward strand.
GATATTGGAAATATGGACCTTGATGTGTGTAAAAAAAAAACAGAACAGAAAGGGAGAGGTCCTTAGCATGGCCTAACAAACAGTTACAAGTAAGTGCAGAAAATTTATCTTTTAACAAATTCAGGAAAAAGAGGAATTGTGATCAGACTGGAATGCTGACTTTTGAAAGGTTGGACAGGCTTTAATACATTACAAATCTGTGGAAAAAAAATCCATGCTTTTGGCCTTTTTTTACCCTAATATGAGAAAAAGAATCAGAATGATCCTTGATTCATCTGTTTGTAGCCGCATTCAGATTTCTAAGTTCTCCTTTCTTTGTGGTTTTTAAATTCTCTTTTCTCCCTGATTCCCAGAACAGGCAAGGATGCTTTCCCCACATGGCTATTCTGCAGGAACATTCTTCTCTTCATGTCTATGCTCAAAGGGATTCCTTTACCTTTTGCTTTTGCTTTCACTGTTTCCTGTCAATAGTTGAAAATAGTACTTTCTGCTCTGATTTTTTTTTCCCCTTTATATTTATTTTTATTTTTTTAACCTTTACAGCAATGAGACTGGACGTGTGCAGTGGGATAATGGAAAAGTTCAGGATCTTCCGCACAGAAAAGACTTATGCAGTGAAGGCTGGGAAGTGGTACTTTGAGTTTGAGGCAGTTACAGCAGGAGACATGAGAGTTGGCTGGACCAGGCCGGGTTGTCTGCCAGACCAGGAGCTTGGCTCGGATGAAGAAGCTTTTGTCTTTGATGGCTTTAAGGTTTGTATGTGCTTATCTGTAATAATATGAGTGACTGCAAAACTTTTAATTTTTTGTGTCTTGTTGCATGTATCATTGCCTCAATTGCCTTCTCTGCTTTCATTGATGTTTCATGAAATTATTTCTCTCTGTCTTTGAGGGCCTAGGTAGAATAACTAGAACCAGTGTCACCTGAAAAATTAATTACAGGGTTTGGCATTTTTATAATGTTTTTCCACAAATTCATATGTTTCTACAGTATATATAAAGGATTGAAAATCAAAGTGACTTAATCAAATTCAAAATACTGGCAGAGCTGTAATTAGCTATGAATAATTTATTTAAAGTTTTACTCCATTCTTCTCTCTATAAGAAATGCCATTAGGGAATAAATAGGGTTAAGATGATTGACAGTAAGTGTTTGAGCCAAACTTTGATGCAAAGTTTTTGCAGAAATGTTATACTCCAAAGAGTATAGCAAGGTTTTAATGGAAATCCTTGTAGCTTAAATGAAGTATGATAGAACCACTAAGGTTTGCTCGAATTTAACTCTGTGTGAAAAAAATGACAGATTGAAATCTAGTAGTAAAAATATATAGGAAAACAAGCCTCTATATTACTGACTATCATCAAAATAGATTAAATGTCTCATTGAAATTTTTAATTTCAACTGCTATCCAAAGTGCAACTGCTATCCAAACCTTAATTGTTATTAAGGCTACAGATGACTCATTGTCAAATTATTTCTTGTACCTGGTATTGGAATTAATTTCCTTTATTGCTATTAAAATATGTAACAGAAATCAACCGCATTCCTGCATGTCCCCAGCAAGATAAAAGTTCTCAAGATGAATTTTATTTTGCTGTGGAAGTTTGTTTATTTCCCACTCTAGTATTGCATGAGAAGATGCCTTGAAAAGAGAACTGAAAAGTGTTTTTTGTAAGGTGTCTTACGTAAACCATTCAAGTCCTTTATTTTTACTGGAATAGCTGTGTAGTTGCTTTCTGAATCTTAGGGTTTGACCTTTAGGTCTCAATCCACAAAGCTATTTTGTTGTCTTTGACTGTGATGGGTTCTTCCCTTGGTTGGAGAAAAAAAATTTGACCTTCAGGATCTCCAGAAAGCTTCATTTGTTTTGTACAACTTCCAGGATGGATACAGAGTATGAACATCTACTTGTGACAAAATACATTACTAGGAATCTTATTTGCTACTAGTTATTGACACTTTTTCTCTTCTATGCTTGGGAAGAGTAGTCCTTAACAGATGTTAATTTATTTGAACTCCAATGCACGACCCCATTGAAAGCCTTTGCAGTCTTTGACTTGAAAGTCAGTCATAGGCATCATTAATCATGCCCTCAGCTACTCTGGAATCTATCGGAAACCCAATGCTTCTCTTATTCAGAAAATAAGAGAAAAATCTGAATGAGAGAAAGATTAATTTATTTTTCACAGAGCATTTTTAGAATTATACTTAAGGAAACAATACAGTTTGTTTGCAAATAATGAATTTATAGACTACTAAAGTAAATAAAAGCAATTGCTTAAAAAGCTGCTTTTCTTTAGCAGCTATTAAACATTGTAAGTGATAGCATATTATTGTAATTACAAGTCTTCCATGGAACTTCTGCAGGAAACTAAACTATACTCTTACTTTCTACTAAAATGTTGCAATAGCAATTTTCCCTGTCAGCTCTCTTAGCAATGTTTTACAATGCTGATGTGAGGGCTGCTTGCAGGAAGTTAATTGTTGGATTTCCATATTCAGAGTCAGGTTGGAGTACTCGCAGACACAGTTTTGGAACGATACTCTGTAAAAGTGTTAATTTTAGTGCCATCGTAATTGAGGTGGTTAATTATTAGTTCTACCCTTAAAGGCGAGAAGAACACATATATTGTCACTACTTTTCTTTTAAATGCTTTTAATTATTTTCAGGCACAGAGGTGGCATCAAGGTAATGAGCATTTTGGCCGCTCTTGGTTGGCAGGAGATGTAGTTGGATGTATGGTTGACATGAACGAGCACACAATGATGTTCACCTTAAATGGTGAAATCCTGCTTGATGACTCAGGCTCGGAACTCGCGTTCAAGGACTTTGAGGTTGGTGACGGTAAGTGCTGTAATACATCATGCTGTTAACTTGCTGTTGCCTGGTTTTTGCTCTGATTCTCTTTAATGTGTTTCTTTTGTGTTTGATGTCCCCATTCTCATCCCTGCCCCTGCCTCCCCCGCCTTATCCTTTTTTCTATTTGATTAGTATTTACCCTTTGGAAAGGAAGTTTGCTGGCTGTGAGGATGAGGAAGGGCTTTTTACTGTAGTGATCTTTGTGGCCATCTTTTGTTGTGAGACCCTTTAATTGTTTTTCAGAGATGTGGCTGAAGAGGCAGATTCATGACTTTTAATATTTCATCCTCACTGCAGTAGATTACCATATGATATAGGAGAATCATAGAATGTATCATAGAATGGTTTGAGTTGGAAGGGACCTTTTAAGAGCACCTAGTCCATCCCCCAGGCAATGACGGGCAAGGACATCAGATTTTATCTAAATGAAGTACTGAAATACTACTAAATTTCTGTCCAATTAGTAAGAAACTGTGGTAGGGAGCTTAAGCCATCTTTAAGGTTTTGTTTTAGCACTGGGAGGAGAAATGACATCTGATCCAGGATAACGTCAGCTGATACAAAACTATTCTCCAAAATATTTCGCATAATTCTAAACCAGCAGGTTGAGCTTTGTGCCTGTTTTAGGGTTCTTGGTGCAGGTTTCAGAATCCACAAGCAGGTCTTAGTTTACTGTGAAGACATAACTTAGGAGATTGCTAAAGATGGCAAAGATTGTGAGGGTATGTCAGGTGGCAGATTGATTCTGTACCAAAGAAGTATTTTTGTTTATAAATTTAATTATATACCTGTGTGCAGATAGATACAGAAAAGTGGTAAAAAATTGTTTTAAGTTAACTGCCTAAAACTTCTGAACTGTGGAAATGTAAAAAAAAAAAAAAAAATTAAGCTTTCATTTTTGTAGGTACATTTATCTTGCCATATGTGTTATACATCTGTTAAACTATATAGCTGTAGCTGAGAGATAAATTTAATTTTTTTGAACAATAAAAGCTCCGTATGATACTGTTGGGTTACTCATCCCTACCCTATTCCCAGGGGAAATATGAATTTCATGCCTCTTAATTAGGCAGTTCCCTCTTTGAATTTTAACCACTTTATTTTCATCTGAATTTCAGAGTATCTTACTTTCAAGAGTGCTTTGGGAGAATTTCTTTCCTTCCTCTGCCATACATTAGGAATTAGAAATATTTTAATTGTATTTAAAATGACATAATTGCTATTAGTTTTCTAGACTGGCGCCTGTTACTTTACAGCCTCCAGATCTCTTTAGATGCTGTGGTAATATGATGAGGGAGAGGGATACGTGAATTGGCTTAGTGTTATATACGAAAAATCATCTTGGTGCCATTAAATTTTAATGGCTTTCCAGTTATTAGTTAGTATATTACCATTGAGGAATAGGGGATTCTGAAAGAAACTCAAATTCCATTAAATTCTGAGGGTAGGCTGCTTTTATTCTAAGCTGATGAAATCACAGGGGTGTACTTATTGTGGTGCTTGTTACTAGCTGCAGGTTCAAATTGAAATGGATCTCTCTGCTAAAGGAATTCCTGGCTTGATATGGAGCCTGAAGGCTTTGGTAACCATGTCAGAGACTTCATGTCAAACCTCTCAGATTTTCCACAATATCTGTGTAATTCACATTAAGTTCTTTTAGTATTGTTTTTGTAGAAAAGAGCTTGCCCTTTGAAATAAGACCTCATGCTTTCAAGGGAACATGCTGGTTGATCTCTAATTTAAGAACTCCAGAGCTATATTTGAAAATATGGGTATTTAATATACAAATATTGTGGGGAAAAGGAGAGGGAGAGGGAAGGCAACTGAGTGTGAGTGTGTATGTGCAAGCACATTGTCCAAACTGGGACACACATGTATGAAATACCCAGAACAAATTACTTTTTTGGAGCTTGCTTTTTTTTTTTTTTTGGTAGGCTGGCTTTAGTTTGGTTTTGTTCCTGGCTCTTGCTTGACAGCAGTGAGACTTTTCTGCAGGTCACTTCAATCAGTGAATCATGTGCATGTTGTGTTGCTGCAAAAAGGGACCTTTCACTGTAGAAAACAGAATTTCTTTTGAAGCCTCACAGTAAATCAGTCCTGTAGGTTTAATTAGGGACAGTGAAAAGGGGATATGATGCTCTGCCAGCTTAGCAATAAGGCTCATGTGCTGCATGTTAGGTTGTACTACCACCAAGAGGAGCTCCTTGGGATTATGGCAGATGAATTTATTTATGTGATACCATCTCAGTAGTCAAATTGATAAACATAATTGCATCTTACTATGCATTTGTAGAAGATAAATTTAACTGTAGATATGAACAGGTACAATCCAAATTTTATTTTGCCAACTCATGATCTCTGTGAGCAGGAACTGTTTGTAGTGTTTGACTGGTTGAGTCAGGAGGTTCATGTTGTATTCTTTAAAGCAGGGAACATTATGAAAAGTGTTGCTGTCCTATGCTTTTGCTATGTGTGAAAGACTGTGCTAGAGGCTTATTTTTCATGTGATAGGGCTAAAGTCTTTTTGCTTGTTTTGCTATTTCATACAGTGAAATAAAATTTGCTCCATTGCCCAGTTATGTATCTGGAGATTAGGAGCCAGGTTAGGGGTAAATAATCTTTTTATGTACCCTCTAGCATGCAAGGGCTACATGGGATCTGTAATAATAATATCTAAAATGTCTGGATACCCATTCAGAGATGGGTATTGAAATTCATTTTTGTTCTGTAGAAAGACATGTAACTGCCTTACCAGCACACTCCCTGTGAGATGAGATGCTCTGTCTTTACCACGTATAGAAGAGCCCTAAAACACCTTAATGATGACTAAACCATTGGCAAATCAATGCAGAATTTCACCAGAGATGGAAGTAGTGTTTTCATGGTTAGGACTGGGACAGGTGTTTATATTCCATTTATACAGAGCCGCAATTACTGGACAGTTACAGCTACGTGCAGGAATTAGCTGCATGTACAGTACCTTCTGTTGTCAGTGAAAACTGTATTGGTGAGAGGGGCTGTCATCCTGATTTCACATTGCCTACATTTGCAAGTTTGATGGGATACACTACATTGAGTAAAAACATCAGTGACAGCTTTACCCGTGTAGGAGTTTTTCCTGGGTTTCTTTGTTTTCTTTCAGGCAATCTTGCAAATGCTCATTTACATTTTATTACATTTTATTGGGGTGTGTGTGTGTAAAACATTTGATTCACATCTAATCTATCTGGGAGGTTTGGGGTTTTTTATGAAACCACAGGAAAATGCATAGGTAGAAGAAATTACCATTTTTTGAGTGATGAGAATTTTAAGGTTATTGAAAACCTTAATTTTGATTTTGGCTTTGCTTAGCAACTTTTGCAACAGCTTATGGATTCCTTTAATTCATCAGGGAGCCTAGTGAATTCTCCCTACTAGAGCTGCTAGACTTTATCATGGCATATAGCTCTATATGCAAATGTGATTTTCCTAGTTGTGTTCTTTAATACAATTTTTTTTCTGTTTAGTGCTGGAAAATACTGGTATTATTGTCCATCATTGGATTTGCACTAGCAGAATTGACATATATCATGTTGTCTATTATAGCTGTGTTATCTGAGAAGTTGATGCCTTGTGATTTAAGAGCCAAGCTGTGAAGATAAAAATTGGGACCTCAACTAGTGGCTAATAGTGTTATGTCATTAAATTTATCATGTCTAATACAAATACACATGATAACCAATCTTGTGTATATGTAGCAAAATCTTCAAAAAGTGGTACTGAAGGCTGATTATTTATCTGGTGAGCAGTCATTCCTGTAGATGGTGCTCTGGAGTTTGATTTGTTTCTGAAGAACAAACATCAGGAATAGATATTCTGCTTTTTTTTTTTTTTTTTTTTTCTGGGCAGGCTAAAGAAAAGAAAGGAACAAAGTTGTATTTTGTCCTTACATTTTTCAATACCTGTTATATTCCCCTGAATCAGAATCATTGAACAGAACTTCATGTTTCTTGTTGATAGAAAAGCATTTTGTTAAAAACTAGGTCAAAGGAATCTACAAAGTAGTTTGTGGCGGTGGAAATTGAAAAGCAGGATGAAAAGAAATAGAAGAAATAAAATATTTTTGTAGGTTTTTGGACTGTGAAGCTGAAACTGAGAAAAAATAAAAAGAAGAATGTGCCTGCAGAACAGCCATATGGGGAAAGTGCCCTTGCTCATTCTGGGGAATCAGGAAAAAAAAAGTTTTGTAAAAAGAAGTCACAAATGTGCTCCCTGTGCTAGTGAAACAGTAAGATGCATACAAATGTAAAGCTGGTTCAAAAGGTAAGACAGAAAACAGGATCCCAAACCAAAATACCATAAGTTTCATGAAGCTGTAGTGTCATATTGTCAGTTCTCATTTTCCAGAGCCAGAATTTTCTGAATGTTTAAAATTAATTAACTTCAATTTTTTAAAAAAATCTGACATGCACTTTGTGCATATTTGTAATTTTTTTTTAATATTATAGCTGCATCGACAAACACCATTACTTTTAAAGTAAGATTCTCTCAAAATACCATGAATAATGACATTTTTGGAGGAATATCAAAAGTAGTAAGACTTAAGGTAAAATTGGCAATACTCTACCAGCTCAGCAGAGAGATTAGCCAAGAGCTGGCCCTCCAACTCTCTGAAGGAGTTTGAGTGTTGCATAAAAAGATCCATGACTATTAGAGGGCTTTTTTTTTCAGAATGATGTTCAAGATACGTTACTTGGTGACATGCAAGATGTGATGTGCTATTGATGATTTCTTGCCTTTATAATATTTGCTTTTTGGATATATTTTTTTTTTCCCTGAATGATGTTTAATTCAGTTATGGAAGAGAGCAGATCACCAGTGTTCTTTATGTACAACCCACGTATTCTTTCATCTTGCTTTAAGGATTTCTACCTGTGTGCAGCCTGGGCCCATCTCAAATTGGAAGAATGAACTTTGGAAAAGATGTCAGCACTCTAAAGTATTTCACTATATGTGGCTTACAGGAAGGGTATGAACCCTTTGCTGTTAATACAAACAGAGACATCACCATTTGGCTGAGTAAAAGGCTCCCTCAGTTTCTACCAGTGCCACAAAACCATGAACATATTGAGGTTTGTGATCCTATTAAAATGTTTCTAGACACTTGAATATGTTTGAATTATGTTTCTACTTTCGTACTTCCAAACAAGACTTTAATGTGATGTGTTGACCCAATTCTGGATGAACCTTACACCTGTTACAAATTTCTTACATTCAGTAGGGTTGCAAAGAATATAATTATGTGATTGGTAGTTTATTTTTCTTCCACAAAATTTGTGACGTGTGTTAACATGACATTCTGAGAGACAAATTATACAAGATGTCCTCATTAAGAGTTCCTTGTGCAATGAGAGCTATGTTTGTAAGCAACTTCCAGACACTGGGCATTTTTAAATAACAGATACCATGTGTTCTAGTGCACACACTTTTTGATTTTTCCATAGCTAATTGGTTTTGATGGTAATAAATATTTATTGGCCAATTGTGTCAACACTTATGTCCTAATCAGTTGTGCATCTTGATGGAACTGAATTCATGTCTTGTAAGTCTGCCATGAAATCCTTCTGAAGTGATGAAATAAGAACTCTTTTCCAGCTGTTGTGTGGTATTTAAGAAACAGTTTATTTTCTTTCACATGTACATGTATGATTTTTATTTCTTGGTCTGTGTTGTTCTGGACAGAGTTGGATTTATGTTTCAAAGAGTTATGATGAGAAAGGTAATTTCTTTGTGACTGTTCTTTTTAATTTAAAAATGGAACAACAAAAATATCCACTCCTCATAGTATTTATTTCCCTTCAAAATGGCAGCACACGATTGCAATGCATTGGGCTGTTGACACCATACTGTTGTAAGTTTTGCAAGTCATGGATGCTTATTGTAGAAATATAAATAGAATATTTACATGGCAGAAAAAGCATCAGCTTCAAAACAACTACATCTTTATGTTTCATAGGTGATGAGAATTGATGGCACCATAGACAGCTGCCCCTGTCTGAAGGTCACACAAAAGTCCTTTGGCTCACAGAACAGTAAAACAGATGTCATGTTCTTTCGATTAAGCATGCCCATTGAATGTGCTGAGGTGTTCTCCAGATCAGCTGCAGGAGGGTTACCAGGCTCTGGTCTTTTTGGCCCAAAAAATGACTTGGAGGATTATGATGCTGATTCAGATTTTGAAGTTCTAATGAAAACTGCTCATGGTCATCTAGTTCCTGACCGGACAGAAAGAGAAAAAGATGCCACAAAACCAGAGTTAAACAACCATAAAGATTATGTTCAAGAAAAGCCCTCACGTCTTAAACAAAGGTTAGTAGCTTGCTACCTTTTCCCACCCCTCCCCCTTCTGCTTCTCAAAGTAGAGGAGAATGCCACTCAAGTCTGGCAGACGAGTCAAGTAACTTTTGAGCCAAATTTTAAAATTTGGTTTAAGGTCAGAATTAACTTAAACGTTTTTAAAAATGAGCTTGTCTCTGTCTTTTCTGAATAATTTGCCTTTGTGATTGAGCTTTTAATGGAGATTTTGATTTTACTTTTTTTATTGCAGATTTATGCTCAGGAGGACAAAGCCAGATTATAGCACGAGTCACTCTGCACGGCTTACTGAGGATGTGCTAGCAGATGATAGGGATGACTATGATTATTTGATGCAAACTTCCACGGTATTGTAATATAGAATTGATGTTTTAGCTGTTTGGGGTCTTTTTATTTGTTTGGTTTGGGTGTTTTTTAATACTTACATGGCTTTTTTGGTTGTAAGAGTTTCAGAAAGTCTAATTTTCAATTTAAATATGTCTGTGGCAGTTCTGAACTTCTACTCAAGTTAAGACTCTTTTGTTCCTTTTATTTTGATTAGGTTATCAGACTGAAACCATTTCCAAATGAAAACCTATAAACTAGTTTAATCCATTTTTGATACTACTGTTGATAACACCAGACATAAAAGAGGAAGAAAAAATAGTTCTAGAATAATGGAATAAATTGGAAAAGGTACATTAAACTAGTAGGTCAGTGTTCAGGACCATTTGAAAACATCTCTACTAATTCTACAAAACATTTATTTCATGGAATTCCCACTGAAAGTTTTGTTCAGGTTTTGTAGATCTTTCTCTGACAAGATCAGCTCCATAAGCACTCATTCCTCAATGTTTGAAGAAAAACAAATACTCCTCTTCTGGACGTGCTCTTCTCTTTCTAAAAGATATTAGATACTAGAAACTGAGTCACCTGCAGTATAAAAATTGTAGTTGCTATAGAAATATAGCTTAAAATGCTGTGATGCAGAGGCCTTTAATACAAGCAAATAAACTGTATATTTAATATTTTTTATTTTTTTGTTTTAACATGCATATTTTGTTGGCTGTATTTTGGTTTGGGTTTGTAGCCTTTTGTTGCTTTGATTACACTTGAATTGCACTTGAACAAGCCTATGCTACTTTTGAAGAGATGACATGTTTTCAGATTTTAGAGCAACAAATTAATTCTGAATGAAACTGATACACTGAGAACAAATATTAACATTTGATAACATGATTTTTTTTATTAACAGTACTATTATTCCGTGAGAATATTTCCTGGTCAAGAACCTTCTAATGTCTGGGTGGGCTGGATTACATCAGACTTTCACCAGTATGACACAAGCTTCGACTTGGACAGAGTGCGTACCGTCACAGTTACACTGGGAGATGAAAAAGGAAAGGTTCATGAGAGGTTGGTTACAATTTGCTTAAAAAGATCAATATTTTATACACATAGAAGCAACTAGCAATTTGTACGGTGTAAATCCACCTCATTTAATGATTGGATTGATGTAGAAAAAACAATTAAAAAATCAGCAGTATGAAAAATGTTAATTTAATTGTTACCTCCGCTTGCTTGTGAAGAAACAGTGAGCTAATGATCTGCTCAAATCAATAGGCACTGAAAAGTAAAATAGTGCCTCTTTCTATATAGTTTGAAATTATGATCCTGTAAATATTGACTTGTGAGGCCAAAATCAGTACAACAGCTCCTTTCAGTACTTCATTTTATTATGCATGTCAGAAACTTTCTGTTAGGCTTAACATTAAATGGTTTAAAACCTTACCTTGCAAAGTCAGTTTTATCTTTGGTATTTTACAAATTATTTGAACTTGGTCATACATTGTCATCTTCAGTTTTCAGTTTTTTCAGTTATGACATCCAGATTTCATTGAGTTTTGGCAGTGGTTAGGATGTGATCCGCTGTTTTCAGCCACAAGGCCCTGTTGTTTGCAGCCATTGCAAGGTTGTTCTTAGTTTGTTACAGAAATTTTTCACGCCATTCATAAATAAATTTATCTTTTGACACTCAGTATAAAACGCAGCAACTGCTATATGGTGTGCGCGGGAGAGAGCCTGAGCCCTGGACAAGGACGTAACAATAATGGTCTGGAGATTGGTTGCTTGATAGATGCTGCCAGTGGCCTGCTGACCTTCACAGCTAATGGCAAGGAGCTAGGCACCTACTATCAGGTGAGGATTTTTCGATGATGTCTTGCAGTGGGAAGGGGGAAAACAGAATCCTTAGCCTGCATAATTAGAGGCTTTAGTACAAGATTGTAAGAGAAGTAATCATCACTGCTATGGGAATAATTTTTCCCTTTGTTTGATTTAGGTTGAACCAAGTACAAAGTTGTTTCCTGCTGTATTTGCTCAAGCTACAAGCCCCAATGTTTTCCAGTTTGAATTGGGAAGAATAAAGGTAAATAATGCTTGGTTTTATGCCAGTTTAGGGCTAATAAATTGTATCAAATAACTTTATTTTATTTTTGCCATTTATTTCTTGCGATGTGTTCTTGATAATGGGCACATTTTTATGATTCCAAGTGTTTGCATTATTGCTATTTTTATTCTTAACTCAGTTTTATATACTTAATGAATTTAAAACACATTACATTGATAAGAAGGGTTGAAACTGATTAGAATTTTCTGAGTCTCGTCGTTCACGATGAAATAAAATCACTGGGGTTGGTAAGGCCAATCTCTTAATTTTACAAACAGAGCATGGATGACTGGTGTATCTGAAGAATTTGGTTAGTGTTTTAAAATAATTTTAAAGTACATTCAGATAGAACACAAGAAAACTGAGCTGAATTTGCTACCTTGCTTTGGATACTTGGATGTATGAGAAATCAGAAGAGGTAAAAGAGAAGTGGAGTCCAAGGAAGTAACCAGATGTGGCAGTCAGGTTTCTATTTCAAATTTAGCTGTTCTTAAAAAACAAATATGGAAAATACTGTCTTGCTGCTAATCTTCCAACTGTTCCTAGCTTGTTTTAAAAACTAGTGAAAATGTTGATTTCCTGTTCTACTGTACTGTACTATATGTTGAGTGTATTTCTGGAAAAGAAATGCACTGGTTGGTGTAAAGATGATGAAACTGATTGTCTGTTTCAATGGAATTTTCCAGAATGTAATGCCGTTATCTGCTGGCTTATTCAAAAGTGAGCACAAAAACCCTGTGTCTCAATGTCCACCACGTCTCCATGTCCAGTTTCTGACTCACGTGCTTTGGAGCAGAGTGCCAAACCACTTCTTGAAGGTGGATGTGTCTCGGATCAGTGAACGTCAAGGCTGGATGATACAGTGCCTGAATCCTTTGCAGTTCATGGCCCTTCATATTCCCGAGGAAAACAGGTTGATGTTTGTTTTGTACTGTATCAGAGTTATGTTGGGATTATGGACCTAGTCATGTAATGCCATCTATGTAAGAAAGGCCCAAGGTCTTCTCTGTATTTATATCACATGTAAATGTAGACAGTGTGTTTTGATTTAACTAATCTTAAAAATTATCCTAATTTCCAGTGTTTTAAAATCTCCCTTCTTTTATTGTTTCCAACCTCTTCCAATTTTTCTCCAAACATGTTAATAGTATATGCAGTTTTGCAATGAAAATTAAAGAAACTCTTTTTATAAATTATTAAAGACAATCTACAAAATTAGCAAAAATCTGGTTTTGCAGAGATTTTTTTAAGATTTGTGACCAATTTAATTATTCCATTTCTTTAATTTTCCTAAATTTAATTTAAAAAATTGAAGAAATTTAACTCTGTGATTTCCTTGTTACCCAAATGTCTGAGCATTTTGCCAGTGCCTAAACTGAAAGCCAAGTCACTGAAAAGTTAGGTAAGAGTTCCAAACAAAGATCCCCAACACTGAACCCTCTTCAAATGAGCTGGTCACTCTGTTGCCACTTTGCAACCCCAGATTTAAAAGCAGGAAATGATATAAATATCTTAACCCAAACTAGTTTTAAAACCCTAATTTTCAGTTGCGTAAATTCTTGTTTGTAGTATGAAGAAATATTCTGTGTTAAGTAAGTAATTTGGATTTTTTCCCCACTGAAAGCAGTTAAAGTAATGAATTTAGGAGGGACTTGGTTGAATTTAAGATTAAGTTTTGTTATTAGTCCTTGATTCTTACGTTGACAGTGTTTCTCACATGAAAGCTGCAAGGTGGAAAAAGCCCATCCCTGGAACTGATATTGTGCTAATATTCTCCTTAGGGAGAAGTCTGAATCCCTTCAAAAGATATTTATGCATATGGGATTTACTATATTTTTTTTTCTTCTCTGCAGAACAATTGATATTTTAGAGCTGACAGAACAAGAAGAATTGCTGAAATTTCACTACCATACCCTCCGACTGTATTCAGCTGTTTGTGCTTTAGGCAACAACCGAGTGGCCCATGCTCTGTGTAGCCATGTGGATGAATCTCAGCTCCTCTATGCTATTGAGAACAAATACATGCCAGGATTATTACGTGCAGGATATTATGACTTACTCATTGACATCCATCTCAATACCTATGCAACTGCCAGGCTGATGATGAATAATGAATTTATAGTTCCAATGACAGATGAGACCAAGAGTATTACTTTGTTTCCTGATGAAAACAAAAAACACGGCCTTCCCGGTATAGGGCTTAGCACTTCACTAAGGCCAAGAATGCAGTTTTCCTCTCCAAGTTTTGTAAGCATTAGCAGTGAATGCTTTCAGTTCAGTCCTGAATTTCCTCTGGAAATTTTGAAGGCCAAAACCATAGAGATGCTGACTGAAGCTGTCCAGGAGGGAAGCCTTCATGTCAGAGATCCAGTTGGAGGTTCTACTGAATTTCTGTTTGTTCCTCTCATCAAGCTCTTTTATACCCTTCTAATTATGGGAATCTTCCACAACGAGGATCTGAAACACATCTTGCAGTTGATTGAGCCCCGGGTTTTCAAAGAAGCAATGAGCCAGGAGGATGAAATTGATTTCTCAGAGAAGGAGTTCAGTTCAGATGAGCTCAAGTCAGAAGAAGGAGAGGAAGAAAACAGAGGGGAGCAAATGCCAAAGGAAGGACTCCTTCAGATGAAACTTCCAGAACCTGTGAAATTACAGGTAAAAATACTGTTGTGATAGTGGTTGTTCCTGTTTTCTTCACATGATAATTTGTCTTTCAAGGAATAAAGCATTTTGAAATTAAATTTTTTGGTTAAATAGAGATGTAATTCCCTTAAAGAAAACTAGAAGATTTAGTATCTATGATATAAACTTGCTCACCATAGATCAAGCAGCTGTTAAAAGAATTACTTGCTCAATGCCGTCAGTATTGAATTCTCCGTTTTTATGGATCCAAACAGAAAAGAAATCCCCTAGAAGAAAGGGGTAAATCCATTCTCTTATAACTTTAGTTACGTCTGAGGTACATTAATCTCCTGCAGATGCCAGATATTCCTGGTGTAAGATTGCTTTACGTGTAGTAAATAACAGCATTAGATGTTCCAGGTGCTTTATTTGATAGTAACTTGCTGTAGGAAATCCATCCTTACTTACATAATATGCAGAGGATATTTCTTAGCTTGCCAGCTCATGTCTCTTACAATACTGTTTTCTCAGATGTGTCATCTGCTCCAGTACCTGTGTGACTGCCAAGTACGACACCGAATTGAAGCCATTGTAGCATTTTCCGATGATTTTGTGGCCAAGCTTCAAGAGAATCAACGCTTCCGGTACAATGAAGTGATGCAGGCCTTGAACATGTCTGCTGCCCTGACAGCTAGAAAGACAAAGGAATTTCGATCCCCTCCTCAAGAACAGGTACAGCTTACAACTGACAGCTTCTTTCTTGTTGCACTTTATGTGCTTTTTGTGTTGCAGAGTTCTCTTTGATTTGAAAGTTTTTCCTTTTGGAGATCAGTGTAATTTGTCTTTTCTTTATATTCTCTAAGATTAACATGCTGCTGAACTTTAAAGATGATAAAAATGATTGTCCTTGTCCTGAAGAAATTCGGGATCAACTCTTGGATTTCCATGAAGACCTAATGACACACTGTGGTAAGTCTTGTCACTGAATATTTTTACTTTTTAAATTATATTAGCTTTAGAAGCAATTTTTATAAGTAATTTTATGTAAGAAACATAAACTGATTAGTCTGTAAATTACACTATACAAATTATAAATATTATCAAATAAAGATAATTAGCTCATAGTCAAAACCAAGGAAATAGTCTTATCTGGTCAAACTAGAAGAGAATGCTGTATGTTTTGCTTCATAAGGATCTGTTCTGCAGGCTGACAAACTCAGTTCTTTCATTCTCTCCTTATAGGGCAAGCAGTCCAGACACCAATGGGTCATTGTTGGATGATTGCCAGCTTTTCAGTATTTTGCTTGTATTTGGTACCAGGAAATGCAGATGAAATAAATAATTTAGATAAACATTTGAAAGGAAAACAAGCTTTATCTTTTTGATTTTTTGATTTTTCTTTAGTAGATTTCCATCATTCTGCTCTGTTCAAAGTACTTAACAGTTTTTTTTGTTACCTTTCTTTTCTTGTGGGGGAAAATAGGAATATGCACAATCTACAAGTAGAAAAATAGTTTTGTGGATCAGAGGGTGCATTATCATAGAGCAGAACTAATTACTCTGTATATTGCAAAATAAGTAAAAGAGTTACCCATCCTAAGTCCAATGTTTGCTTGTTCAGTCAGCCATCACTCAGGGATTCACATTTTGTGGAATGGTTGAGAGACAATGTATTGTAAGTTTGCAAATCAAAAAAGTACTAGAGCTCAGGGAATAGCACAACTGTGGGAAAACAGACATTTCATTTGGGTAATTTCAGACCAACTCTGTGTTCTAATTGATAAGATATTCCAGTGTCTTTACTGTTAGTTAGTTTGGTTGAGGAGACTGCCATCCAAAACATTTTGTAATATGATTTGGTGTGTAATATGAAGTTTTAGTTTAGCATCAATTGCCCTGTTACAACAAAGTATAGCAAAATAACTTTTAATAGAAAGGGAATTGTACCTAAAGCAAAAAAGTCAGACAACTAGAATCAAATGCAATAAATTGAGAAGACTGATGTTATGTTATGTCATGAAGAAACATCCTATAAAATTCAAGACTGCTAAAGAACTCTCCACAAAACCCTTAACTTCAGAACTTCTTTTGGAAACTCAAAAATCCAGAAAATAGTTGAATGACATTTTTACTTGGACTTACTTAGTGTGAGTAATAGGTTCAGGTCAAGATTTTTAATTCCTCTGCAATGTGTGCATGAATCAATACATTTAAAAATAAGATAAATGAGCTGATAGGAATCCCATGAAGTTCAGCACTGGGAAGTATGAAGTCCTGCACCTGGGAAGGAATAGCCCCTGCAGCAAGGACAGGCTAGGGACCAAACTAGAAAGCAGCTTTGCAGAAAAGCTGGGCTCTTCAGTACAGGAGAGACATGGGCATACGGAGTGTGGTCAGGGAGGAATCATCAAAGATAGTTAAATTCTTGGACCATCTTTTGTATGAGGAGAGAATGAGAGGACTGGGGTTGTTTAACTTGAAGAGGAGTCTCAAAAGGAGGATGGTATCAATGTACATAAATATCTGTTGGGCAGGGGGAGTTTAGAAGGCTGAGACAGACTTTTTTCAGAGATGTCTAGTGACAAAAATTGAAAATCAGGAAATTCTACTTGTTTGTTACTGTAGTGTGATGGAACTCAAGAACAGGTTGCTCAGAGAGGTTGTGGATTCTCCTCCCCTTAGGAGATACTCAAAATTCACTGGGCACGGTCCTAGGCAACCTGCCTTAGTTTAACTTGCTTTGAGCCGGGAGCCTGAACTCTAAAGGCTCGTTCCAAACTCAGCCATTCTGTGATTATGTGTATCTTCACATGAATTGTTTTTGCTTTTTTATAGTTTGTTACAGTAATGTCATGAAAGTGCATTGTGAGGGTGGCTTCTTTCTTCTGACTGATCACTGGAAAGTATTTTTGTTGTAACACTAGTACTTTCCCTTCTATATGTTTTACCTAAAAATCTTTACTAGTATCACTTGAACCGCACTGTCTCTCTAGGGACTATATCTACACTTCTGAGCTACATATGTCCAAAGCATGGGCATCAGTGTTAGCATGGCAAAATACATACTGGGGAAAATATTTAATGTATGTTTTACATATAGCACCACACAATTTATACGCTAAATTACTAAGGTTACCTGATCCTTATCTGCACTTTCCTGCTTAACACATATGCCTGTTCTATGCTTGTCCCAAATGCTGGTTAAGCATATCCCATATAAAACTCTCAGAGCAGAACAACAGTTCAGTTTAATTATGGTTGTACACACAAGATGTCTGTATCTTGCTTAATTTTATTCTTTCACTACTTTGTGCATTTTTTTTTATTATTTCAGGAATTGAACTAGATGAAGATGGAACCTTGGATGGCAACAGTGATTCAACCATTAGGGGTCGCCTCCTATACCTTATGGAAAAAGTTACATATCTGAAGAAGAAACAAGCTGAGAAGACAGTTGATGAGGATGATAAGACGTCCTGTAAGCAAAATTAAATCAGTTTATTGCAACTTAATTCCAAAAGGCAAAAGAAGCAGTACAGGAAGTTCTTCACACATTTTCAGCCAAAAGAAGGTGTATTTTTGGTGGAATATGTGTACATCTTAAAATTTTGTAGCTTTACTCAAAACAGGCACAGATAGATTTATTAGGCAGATTTTTTTCCCAGTGGGATGTAGTGGAAAATTTCTTCTACTGGCATTTTTGCCCCGTATCCTTTGTTGACCCATACATTTTTCAGAATGTATCTTGCTTTTAGTAGAAACAGTGCAGACTTAATAATTGTAGCAAGATCGTGATTTATGGGGACTTCCTCAGCTGCAGCAGCTTCAAATCAGTATTTTCATGAACATTACCACATGAAATAAAACTCTGCAATTAGAGTGTAATTAGCAGAAGCTTCCCCACCCAACCTAAAATTCAAGATTTGCTGACTGTAACTGTTTTTTTGTCATTTTTTCTGATACTTTCTGCCTTTTTGTCTTGGTAAGAAAGACAGCCAGTGGCATCCTAGTTCTGCTGTTGGTGCCAAAATACTACTTACATTTTATTTATCTTTTTATTTGTCACTGTTGCTTTTATTTTTATCTTTTTTTCCTTTTTTGTGGTACACGGCACTTTCAAATGTCCTTATTTTTATGTGGTAATTAGAGGCTAGGCCCGTGCAAATTCTGATGATGAATCTTTTCCTTTTTTTTCTTGTAGTAAGCATAAAAGCTCTATAAAACCAGATTCTTTCTCTCTCCTATATTAGTGGAAAGACTATTATATTAAACAAACAGACTCAGAGGTGGGTGAAATGCTGTATTGCAGTTATCAAAATAGGAACAAAGTGACTGTCTGCTACTGGGATTCTTTATTAAAAAAAAAAACAAAAACAAACAAACAAAAAAACCAGAGCAAACAAACCCAACCCAAAAAAGTTAGCATTGTTCTCGTTATTATATTCAGTCCTTCTGAAAATATCAACCCAAACACATTTCATCTTTTTCCTTGTATTAAAAGTGTTTTTGTTCTTAAAAAATGAATAAAATGACACTGTGTCAGTGGAAACACCTATAGTACAGTGCCTGGACAGGAGCAATGAAATACATTACTACTACTCTCTTTTCCCCTTCCCCTGTATTAGCACAAATTCTCTTGTTTGTTAAACACTCTCTTTTCTGTAAACTCCTATTTCTCCAATATCTTCCTGTAAGTACTTTTCTTTTTGTTTATTAGTTTGAGTTAAGCTGGAATTATCTTAACTGTGATTATATAGCTTGTCTATATTAACATATCTTTCCCAAACATACATATATCCCAGCTAATAAAGATTATCAGTGAGACCAGCAGATACAGGTTTCTTGCTTCATTAGAGACTGAACTGGAAGTATGCAAATGATGATTTGCCATTTATTTGGTTGTAGTGTGTTTATTTCTTTTGAAGGGCCTTTTCCTTTGGCAAAGGAGTAAGTTAAATTATTTTGTATACATTGTAAAACTTGTATACACTATTAAACTTTGAGTGGATACAGAGCTTAGACATATATAATAAATCATTTACATATACTACCAGTATAATTTTTCAGCCTTACTTCATAATAGGCTAAAAAAGCCCTCAGACCTATATTAATAGAAAAATGTTGAAAGCAATATGCAGAAATAAATCCGGTGACTTTATGAACATCTAGTATGTCTTCACAGTTTTTTGTGTTTACTTTAATTTTAAATATAGGCTTTTGGTTTTGAGATCTTTCTGCTTCCCTTGTGTGGTTTTTATTTTTCTTCGATAGTCCACTAAAGAAACACCAAGAAAAAGGATCTTCTTAGGAATTGAATTCATTCCAATTCATGTTGCATAGTGAGCTCTGAGGGACTAGCATTAGGGAGATCAGCAATTCATGGTAATTTTGTGATTTATTTATTTTCTTCACAGCTACTCTCCAGCACTTGATTTCAGACACGATGGTGCGCTGGGCTCAGGAGTCAGTGATAGAAGACCCAGAGTTAGTGAGGGCCATGTTTGTATTGCTACATCGCCAGTATGATGGGATTGGTGGCCTGGTTCGAGCCCTACCAAAGACCTACACCATAAACAGCGTGTCTGTGGAAGACACCATCAATCTTCTGGCATCCCTTGGCCAAATCCGTTCCTTGCTTAGTGTCAGAATGGGGAAGGAAGAGGAGAAGCTTATGATTCGTGGATTAGGGTAAGCAACTGGAGTGTATTCTCTTTATTTACAGACTTTTTCTGCCATTTGCTGTATGGTTATGGCCAAGGCTGTACATGAAGTTTGAACTGCTATCAGTTGTATAGTATCCTCAGTTGTAAGAGAAAGCCTTTGCAGCATTATGTGTATCACTTGGGGGGAGAAGCAGTTGACATCTGTAAGACTTCTGAGAAAAGTTGAAAAGATGTATGTAATATTTTATGATATCAGAATCTATCTTGTTACTGTATTTTAAATAGTATGGCTGTAAAGAATCCTGTCAAGAATACTATCCATTTTTTTGTGAATGCACTGACTATGATGCCTTTCTTAGTCTTAAAAATCAAGAGGCGAACACGGTTAGAAGGGGAAAAAGGGTTTTACCTTGGTATTTATTGTAAGGATCCTTAGGTGCACCACGAACAGGTCGAATACACTTCTGTGCACCCCACCATCCCCCCCCCCCAAAGTCCCTCTCTCCTCTGGTCTTACATTCCAGGTCTTACTAATTAGCATATCTATCAAATATTCCCCAATGAGAGGCTCAAATGAGCCCCCCCTCCCAAGGAACCTTCCCCTAGATGGTTCTATCTTAGTTCACAAAATGTGTTCTGGAGAGGACCTTGGGGTTTGGGCACCCTGGCACCTTAACTATGAAGCTTCTAAAATGTTTAGTCTCTTGGCTTAACAAACAAGTCCAAGAATGTAGGCAAAAAGCACCGAAAATACAGAAGTTGCAGAAAAGTATAACAGGGGTATAAAAGAAAAGACAAAAATCATTATGGCATCAACTATTGGCTCTTGACACATACAGTTTCCCCCAGCAGTCAGCTAATGGAGTTGTGCCTACCCATGTCTGTACACATGCCATTTTTTTTATTGCACTAACTGTAGATGGTATGTTTGAACTACGAGGTAGTTCACACCATGTTATTCTTCCTAATTATATGATTAATAGTAGTGAAGTATAGGCTAATAAAGAGCTCAACTGGAAAAAACAGTAAAGCAAACATGATAGTCTCTAGCAGGAAAGAAGTTGGTTGTTTTTTTTTCTCTCATGTTTTTCAAAGAGATGTCTTTTGATATTAAGCATCAGCTGTGATCTATTGGAAATCTCCAGTCAGCAAGAGCAATGAGAACCAAAGACAGCATTATATAAAGAATGACAGGAGTGCAAGCAGAAGCGAAGCTTTTGTTGTGTGAAATACTTATGCCTACTTAGGTTACCAGCAGGTCTCATCAATGTTTCATAGTTGTTGCAATCTTTGGTGTACTCATGCAAAGGCTTTGGCAAAAGTGGGGGTCTGGCATCTGTCACGAGACACAGAGTACTGGCATTTCCAAATTTACCTTTTTATAAAAATTGAAAATGTTTAATTTAACTTCAGTTTATGAAGTCTAAAAGAAGTGAGTGATTACTAGACTTGGTTTTCATGTGATGTTCTCTGTTTAGTTCTTACACATTTTTTTTCCTCAACATTTTCTACTGTGAATTAAGAACCAAGATTTTCTGGATCTATTTAATGTTAGTAGTGTTTTTGCTGCTTTGTAAAGCCTGCTATAAGTAAAGCCAGTGTTCTCACTACCTCTTCCTATCTTCCTACCTTTATGGCAGTCTCTATAAGGTCCTGTTTAGCTTGTAGGTTACACAGCTGTGCTATTTGTACCTTTTATAGGCTAACCTGAGCTCCAACACCTATTCAGAAAAGCCATTTTTTTTTGCTGTGAGTGATATTTCTTTCTTTCAGCTGAGAAATGGAAGTGTTACTCATTGCTGTTTTAAAACTCAGTTTCCTCAGAAATGCTGTTAAGATTTTTTTTCCCTAAGGGAGACATTTTATAATACAGTTCACAGTTAAGTAGAACACTGAAAGTAGATGTAATTTGCAAAGTAGGGCAATGTTGCTGGCCAGCCCTTCAGGTGACATTTTGACTTTCTGTACTGTTTTCTGTAAAAGAAAGCTGCTGCAGAAAAATAAGAGTTTAGAATATCTTGGGAGATTGATACCATTGAGGTATTTTTCCAAGCATGAAGCATTAGTGCCGAAAGGAGATGAGACTGCCTTTGGAGGCAGGGCCTATCATCACTGATAAGAAGTTTAGTTTCAGGTTTTAGGAGAAAAGTTACTCTTATAGTGTCAAATAGTCTTCTTCACGTCTCATCTTTTCCTTGCCTGAGTGTAGGAGTTTTTAGGTCAGGAAAGAAAAAAAAAAACAAAACCAAAACTGTTTAAAATGTACAGTGAAATTTGAACAGCAGCCAACAGTATTTTCTCTAGTGACCTGCTAATCCTTTTCTCCCATGACCTAATTACCTTCACAGTTATTTATGGGTTGTATTTTATTTCAAGACTAATTGTAGTTTTTAGAAATTTAATTACTTTTTAAACTAGACATTTTTATTTGGTATACAATGTCAAAGAAAATATTGGCATTATGATTTTAAAGACTGATTTTAAATATGAAAGTCTGTTCTGATGAAATATGTAGAAGAGAAGAGTTCTGCTGAACAGTATCTCATGAATAATATTTGTGCAGCTTCTGGTTTTGACACTTAGAAAATAGCTGGATATCTCTTTCCCCTAGGATTTTTTTATTGCTTTTGATGGCACATAGCAAACGTCTCAAGGTTTTAATAATCTAAAAAGAATCTTGTGTCAAAAAATATTGCATAATTAAATTTAAAATTTAAAATAATATAGCAGTTTTGATGATGCTCGTCAGAACATAATGTTAGATCTGAATGGAATTGCTAATGAAAATAGAAGAGTCTCCTGCTCCAGTGTAATCAAGGGGCAATTAGTGCAGTAACTATAATATGGAAAAAGAAAGGCCACGTTCTTCCACAATGTGCACAGAAAAATAGACAAGAGAGATTGAAACACAATGGAAAAATTCCCTGAGGTAATTTTTTACTTCAGGAGGTGGTGAAGAATTGCGCAGTAAATCAGCTTTGCAAATAACATAATAGGTAAACTACTGGTCCATAACATTTTTTTATTTTGTTTTCCTGTAGAGACATCATGAATAATAAAGTATTTTACCAACATCCAAATCTCATGAGAGCTTTAGGCATGCATGAAACTGTCATGGAAGTGATGGTAAATGTGCTTGGTGGAGGAGAATCCAAGGTAAAGCAATTCACTGTTAGAAGGCAGAGAGTTTAGAATAGAATTGTTCAAAGCTTTTTCTTATAAGGCACTGAGCTGTCACTGGAGATACTGGGATCATAATCTCTTACTAGTTTCCATTAACATAATAGTTGACTGAGTTTTTTAGAAGAATCTGTCCTTCCGTTCCAGAGGAAGGTATTATTAACATTGCAATTTCAGATGCTTTGAAGAAAAAACTGTAGCACTTTCTAAGTTTATTATGTTTTAAAGGGGAGATCTTTTTATTAACTAATTCGAAAAACAATTCAGTATTAGTCTATGAAACTGAGTGCTCACTTTCTTTCATGTTTGAATCTAGAATCTGTGGGTGATCTCAGCTTTTGTTTTTAAAGATTACACCTTGATCTTTGAGGCTTAAGGTGTTACTAGCTACCTGAGCAAGTCCTGTTGATTCCAGTGAGAAACCTAAGCAGTTAACTTTCCTGAGGGGCAAGGAGTACAACACCTACATATTAGTATGTTAAAAGGCTTTATATAAATGATCCTTTGCATGTTATATTTCTGTCTTAGAGTTTGAACTTGACTCTGTTTTTATTTGCTTCTTAGGAAATCACTTTCCCAAAGATGGTGGCAAACTGCTGTCGTTTTCTATGTTATTTTTGCCGCATCAGCAGGCAGAATCAAAAAGCTATGTTTGATCATCTTAGCTATTTATTGGAAAACAGCAGTGTTGGCCTTGGTAAGTATTAAAATAAGATTTAAAACTTCCTACTGATTTATATATGAAGCCCCTGGTATTTTTCTGCATCCCTCTGTTTACTCACTCTGTATTGAAGTTTCTCCTTTTTCCAGTGCAAAATATCTTCATTAACTAAATTGCTAAGTCCAAACAACTCCCCTGACAGTAGCATTAAGTTGAGCTAATTTAGTACACTTTGTAGTATATGCCTGAACATTCAGAGAGACCTAGTGGTTAGTTGCTAATTTTGAGGAACAGAATATATTCCTGTTTTGACAAAGAGAATCATTAATATGTTTTGGCAGCATTTCATTAAGGCTTGCCTTTCACTGCTCAAGCATGCACCCCTACACGTTTTAATGTATACTAGTCAATATACACCTATGGCAGTGGGAGAAATACAGAACTCATTTCCTTGATCAGATGCCCAGAAATGAACCTTGACACTTTAACATGTTTGCATTCCTTTACTCGGCTGAAATGTTGTAGAGGAAATAGATTTATCCTTATTTTAGTACTTGAAATTAGCAATATATAAGTATTTAGGAACCATCATGATATTTTTTTTTATGATCACAAATGTGTTAATGTAAGGGCATAGGACAGAAGCATAAACTCAAAATGTTTTTGAAGGAGAAGTGCCCAAACCAAATGTATTTGAGTGTCAGTATGAATACCTTAGATTTTTCTAATGCTATATTTACCCCCATTTTTGTAAGAAATATACAACTTACAATCTTATATTTTAAAGCTTAAAGTTATTTTCTATTTCAATGGATTTGGTGGCATGCCTGTGTATTAGGCATAAAATCTTTATTGCACTTTCCTCAAAACAAAGTTGTGTCAGTTAGGAAAATTAGAATGAGATCTTAAAGTATATCATGAGAACAGGCATGTGTAAGACAAGTTGTTTCTAGCTTGAACATTTATATTGTATTTTCATTTCATATCAGTATCAAATTTCATGCAAGTGCATGATGATATTATAAACTGAGAAGTATAAATTATATATTTATAATCATGTGCTAACTAATGACAAAATGCTGCCTCTTATTAAAAAAATGGTAATACATTTCCTATGAATTTGTTGGGTTTTATTAAATTGGTGTTAAATCTAAATGTTATTTTAACAGCCTCTCCTTCCATGCGAGGATCAACTCCTTTAGATGTTGCTGCAGCATCTGTAATGGATAACAATGAACTTGCTCTGGCTTTAAGGGAGCCTGATCTGGAGAAGGTTGGTAGCTTCTTCATGAAGTTTTTTTTCTTCCCCTGTAGAGAGGAGAAGATACTAATTTCTTGGAGTAACCAAAATCCAAGATTATATGGCAGTTTCTGGTACTTTTCAGGGGAAGACTGAGAATCTGGTTGTTTGTTCTTTCTGCTGGTCTGAAAAATTGACCTGAGGTTGTGGTGATTACACACACAGCTGTAGCCAAAAGGAATTGCTTCAAGGGCAGCTCTTAATTTTGCAGTAGAGAAGTCCATACCCAACAAAACTTTGTTGCTAAAATCTTTCTTTGTTGTTCTTTTGAGTGGTGACATGCAGTGGTGACATAATACAGTAGGGGTTACTAGGAGCTTTGTGCCAACTTGTTACAATATAGGACAAATCTTCATAGAGATATCTGCCTATATCTGTCGTATTTTCCCCTAACATTTAAACCTGTTTCAGAAAAGTTTGATGAAATTTGGATTAATTACACTAAAAATACTCAAGAGAACCTGTAACAATTGTGTAGTATATGTAAATTGTTGCTGCAAGAAGGAATAGAATAATAGTTACTCTGTCAGTAGTGGATAAAAAAAGCAGGTTAAATAATGGAAAGACAGATTCAAGGTAGACATTAAAAACTCTTTCTTAAGAAAAGCAAGAGAGAGGAATTGCAGTATCCAATTTCTTTTTGAAGATCTCAAATTTTGGAGATGATATAATCTTCATAGGAAAACATCTTATCAGGAGTAATATAAGTGCAGATGTTCCTTTCTTGGAATAGGAAAATGGACCATGTGTGTTTAAAAGGACATTTTCAGTCTTACCAATCTTATAAGTGCTCAGCAAGAAGAAGCCATCCAAACTGGCTAAAGGCTATGCTTACTACAGGTCAGAAAGGAAAGGGCCAACTAAAAACTACTACTGAGCCTATAGTCCTGAATTACAGGGAGTGTTACTGCTGTGTGTTTAAAAAAGAAAGGGAAAAAAAAGGCAAGTGAAAATGAATGATTAAAATAAAAGAGTAGAGCTTTTATTCTTTATAAAGATGTGTTTTCGATTATGGATGGGGTGTAGTTGGGGAATATGGCAAAAGTGACTTACTTGTAATGCTCAAAGTTGCAAGAGAAATGAGAGATAGCAAAGCATAATTCTAGAGAGATAAATGATGGAATGGAGAAAAGTGAGTCTTGCAGTTCATGGCAGGAGTAGGAAAAGACAGGAAAAGTGAACTAAGAAAGAGAGTGCTCTTCTGATTTGCCCAAAGCATGATATGGTTTTGTCAGGGATAAGAGATTGCGGATGGCATATCCTGGCAATGTGTGAGGATGCTTCCCTTTGAAGCTGCACTTTTCTTTTTCATAATTAGTATCTTTTTCATATTACCTTGCTTTTAGGTGGTTCGCTACTTGGCTGGATGTGGATTGCAGAGTTGTCCTTTGTTGATTTGTAAAGGCTACCCAGACATCGGATGGAATCCAGTTGAAGGAGAACGATATTTGGATTTTCTTCGTTTTGCTGTTTTTTGCAATGGTAGAGTAGAAGCCTAGACATTTTATAACTTCCTCTAATATCCAAATAAGTTTGTAATTTTAAACAATAATACAAGCCAACTTGATAAGTTACTGTAAATTAAAAGAACTTGCAGAAAGAGTAGAATTGTTTAAGACACACATTAAGTTATATGACTTGTGAAATGGGCACCTAGGTTCCTGTGAACCTGTGCCCCATTTTTTTGATTCAGCTTTAGGTTTTGAAATGCCCACATCTCCTTTGGAAGTAGAGCAGAGAGCCCTAAATCTTTTTGTGATAAATTCATGCTAGATACAGAGCCAAACCCCTATCTTTTTATGAAGATTTAGATAGTCCAGTTTTAGTGTTCAGCAATTATACTGGTCCCCTCATTAACCCTTACACTTGACTGAATCTTTACCAAAATTCAGTAGTTTCAGTGATACTTTAAACATTCTTTACTACATAGTTAATTCCTTGGCTCTATTTAATTTTGAATTAAAACACATTTTATTTTATACACGTTTCTTATTTTATTGCAGTAATGGAGGTGCATGTGTGTTTATATAACTTTATTGTTTAAACATTTTTGTAGTTAAAAGTTTCTATGCATTCTGCTCTTTTGTGTACCTTTTTCTGATTATATTTCAGAACTCTTTTTGATATAATCTTATATCTTGATATTTGTTCTGTGCGGTAGGAGAAAGTGTGGAGGAGAATGCAAATGTTGTAGTCAGACTGCTTATTCGCCGACCTGAGTGTTTTGGTCCAGCTCTAAGAGGAGAAGGAGGCAATGGGTTGCTTGCTGCCATGGAGGAGGCAATACAAATATCAGAAGATCCAACAAGAGATGGACCTTCCCCAAGTAATGGATCTAGTAAAACCCTGTAGGTGCAGTAGAATTGCTTATATTTCCATAATATTTGTTTATTTGTTTTGTAGTCTTAGATATGAAATGACTTTTTTAACACAGGAATTACCAGTTGGTTCTTCCTTGGATTCTGTGTAGAGCAGAGATTTATCTTTTGCTAAACAGTGCATCTTCTGCACTGTTAATTTAAGTAACTCTCTCTAAATGTTAAGACATCTCTAGAATTCTGTTTGTTCGTTTTCATTCCATTAAGAGTCAGTACACTGATGCAAAATGAGACAGCTAAATGGTACCAGTGGTTACAATGGAGATGTTCCTACAATCTTTTAGGGGACAAAATACATTCTCTCTTAGAGTCTGCTGTAAGTTCATTTGTTAACAGAAGCCACTCTCTGTAAGCCATTACACCTATGAGCAGAATTTCTTTATTTATTACTATTTTTTAAAACTTTCTTTTCTTTTTTGTTTTTTTAATCTTTTATTCGTTGTAACATTTAACTAATTACAGTGAAATAGAAGAACAAGAAGATGACACTATTCACATGGGAAACGCAATCATGACCTTTTATGCTGCCTTGATTGATCTCTTAGGACGTTGTGCCCCTGAAATGCATGTAAGTTTTATGTTTTCATGCACTGGAAAGTAAAGACATAATTGTTTTACTGCTCACTGATTTGTGGTTCGTTTTTTTCTCAGTATGGTGTTATCAGGTATTGAAGCAGTGGTGTGGCTACATCGTGTCTTAGTGGACAGAATGTGTTGTTCTAGTGATCGGCAAGGGAAAAAAATATATTCAGATGCTGTTTTTTTAAAGGAATTATTCCCTTGATTTTTTTTTTTGTTTGTTTGTTTGACTGTCCATTGTGAAAATCAAATTCCTCAAATGTCCCTATTTGTTGTGATGGTGGAGAGTGATTTATTTTTTATAAACTACAGTTTTACTCTTCATATACTTATTTTAAACAGACTTTTTACATTGCATATAAAAATGTAAATATTACAGGGCATTTTTTAAAATGTAGGGATAAGCATTATACTTGGACATACACACCAGTATCTCAGAGTCTTTATTCACACCGACAAACCTTCTCAAAGGTAAGGTGTCACTATTTCAGGCATTAGATATAAAGAATTAGAAACACTATAAAAATCTTACCATGAGCTTAGTTTTATTTAATAAGCAAACATGTCGAGTTTTAGACTTTGTGCATTTGCATCCAAACTACAGCAAATCGATGCAGGTTGCAGGAAATTTAAATTGTTAATTGTAATGCAATTTTGGGAGCAGTTATTCTTTTGTATAGAAGATGAAAAGAAGATCTTGCTAAATTTTTATTTCTCTTTTTATTAGCTAATCCATGCTGGTAAAGGGGAAGCCATTAGAATCAGATCAATTCTACGGTCTTTGATTCCACTCGAAGATTTGGTGGGAGTAATCAGTATTGCTTTCCACATGCCAACTATAGCAAAAGGTAAGATTGTTCTACATTTTTTCTCCTATCCTAGTCTTATGATTTGTAATTTATTGACATATTGACACTCATACTTTTTTCAGCACTTAAAAATATTACAGAAATTCAGCTATTTATTATATGAATTAAAAGACAGATCATGTGTATCTCATACATGTTTCAAAAATCTTTTTGCATGCTGTAGTCAACAATTCTGTTTACCCTTAAATTACTGATGTAAATCCTGTTAAATTGAATTATGAAAATCTATTAGAACTTTAAAAAGAAATTTTAAAATGCATGCTTTCTGGTTTTAGAACTATTTTAAAATACTGCAGCCTCATTTCTCAATAACGTAATCCTTAGCTTTTGCTGTTCTAACCCTATCAATTGTTTCTAGCAGACCTTACTAAGACAACAGACTGGTTCTCCAGCAGCTATGCTGAAGAGATAGATGTGACATACATAGGCGAATGCATTTCTTTGTGTTTTCTGCCTATATAAAATTGATTGCAATAGTGGGAGCTCTGTGAGCACCTATATGAAAGGGAAAGGGATTACATCTGCTTTTAGTGTGTCTGGAGGGAAAACATTATAAATGCCACCTGGATTGTTTAGAGACTGATAGCACAAGATTTTCCAATAGGTTACAGTAGAAGAGATAAAAAGATCAACCATTACTTATTTATGTTCTAAATATGGATAGACCTATAGGTGAGATCTCAGTAGCAAACTACAGATCCTACATACAGAAATTTTTTTTACTTTCCAAAATGAAAATACCAAGATTTTAAAATATTTCAATGAATTCTTTTCAGATATTTTGAAAGTTTTGACATAGATATGACTTGTTAGCACATTCTTAATTCTTTGTCATACATTAAAGGTTTGCTCACCAATGCTGCATTTCCAGGATCTCTGATGTAGAGTTCTTGTAATTTTTACTTTCCATCTGCTTCTGCTGAGAACTAGGTAGTTATGTAGGTTAATTATTATGCTTTAGGTACTTAGCATATTAGAATATCAACTGTTAAGGATCCCTTAATATACAAAGCATGAACAGAAATCATGCAGGGACTTTGAGGTCTCTATGGGTAGAATTTATCTTATGCATTCTTTTTCATTTAATTGCAAATATGTTGCCTTTGTGTAACAAAACTGTGAGGAAGGTACCTAGGTATTAACAGAGACTCAAAAGCTCTGATAAGTAGCAGCATGACTGCCTACTCTGCTGATGAAGGAGGATCCCTGTCACCGAAGTCTTATTTCTTCCTTTTAGATGGTACTGTGGTGGAACCTGACATGTCTGCGGGGTTTTGCCCAGATCACAAGGCAGCCATGGTTTTGTTCCTTGACAGGGTCTATGGAATTGAGGACCAGGATTTTCTTCTACACCTTCTTGAAGTTGGCTTTCTGCCAGACCTCCGTGCTGCTGCCTCATTAGATACGGTAAGGGTTTCAGTCTGGTTTTGTTTTGGTTTTGTTATCTTACTGAACATGACAGCATTTTTCATCCCTTGAAAAAGCATTTTTTATGTTTTCATGTCTTCTGCCTTTCTCAAATGCTGGCTGAACTGTGTATTGCTTCCGAGCTTTGATAATACTTGAAGATGCATTGTCCAGTGTAATGCTCACTTTTTAAGAAATTGCACTGATACCCATATCCATAAAAGATGCAATGCCTTTCCCCAGGAGACGTTCTGAGCCTGTGCTATGGAATAAAAATCAGATGTCCGGTCAATGAAGCATGTGACTGGGAGCCCCTTTTCCAGAAACAGACAGAAAGTGTTCATCTCTGTGCATTTGTTAGGGACAACTACACTGTTGTTTAGAAAATGACTACATTTCTATTTTAGTTCCACCTCAGTGTCGCTGCCTTTCTTTTTTTTTTTTTTTTTTTTGTTTTTCCTCGGAGTCTTATTTCCATCTAATTTCTTTTAGCTGTCTTGGTCCAGAAAACTTAGATTCAGAAAGCTATTATGAGGGCTAAGACATTGAATTTGGTTTTCCTATTTGACTTTTTATGTCAACATTTTTTTCTGAAAATAATTATATTATTTAGGATCATAGAATCATAAAATTGTTAAGGTTGGAAAAGACTACTAAGATTATGAAATCCATCTGTCAATGTAGCACCACCACCTTGTTCACCATTAAACCATATCGTCAAGTATCGTATCCACTTTTTGGAATATAATTATTTTTTTGAACACTTCCAAAATTATGATTCCACTACTTACCTGAGAAGCCTGTTCCAATGCTTGAAAACCCCTTCCATGAAGAATTTTTTTCCTGATATGTAATCTAAACCTCCCCTTGTGCAATTTGAGGCCATTTCCTTCTGTTCTGTCTTGTTGCTTGGGAGAAGAGACTGACGTGTCACTACAGTTTCCTTTCAGGCAGTTTTAGAGAGTGATAAGATCCCCTCTGAGCCTCCTTTCCTCCAGGCTAAACACCCCCAGCTCCCTCAGCTGCTCCTCATAGGACTTGTGTTTCAGACCATTCACCAGCTCCATTGCCCTTCTCTGGACACACACCAGCACCTTGATGTCCTTCTTGCAGTGAGGGGCCCAAAACTGGAGATTGGAGGTGCAGCCTCACCAGTGCTGAGTACAGGGGGATGATCACTGTCCTGCTGGCCACTCTGTTGCTGATACAAGGCAGGATGCCATCAATCTTCTTGGCCGCCTGGGCACAAGTTCATGTTCAGCTGTTGACCAATACCCCAAGGTCCTTTTCTGCCAGATATTTAAGAAAGAGCAGGCGAGGATTTTTAACTCACATGGAACTTAGCCTTGTTCATAGCAAAACGATACTGACTGGTATTACCTGATTTTGGTGTTCTGTTTAGCAGCTATGACATTCTTCACCATAATCTTGAAAATTGTTTTGTTTTTGAATGACATTTACTGTTTTTGTTCACTAAAACCAAAACAAAAGCCATCTATGAACTCTAAAAGCAGGAGAAGAAGCTAGGCATCTAGCTCCAGTAGGTATCATATCCTCATTTTCATGTTCCTGGAAATTTCCCCCTTTATAACTGCAAAACAAAACCAACAATTTCTTTTCATTTGTAACAACACTGATGAGACAAGTCTAATTTCTGTCCCATTTAATTTATAGGCTGCTTTAAGTGCTACGGATATGGCTTTGGCTCTGAATCGTTATCTTTGCACAGCAGTCTTGCCTCTCTTGACCAGATGTGCTCCTCTGTTTGCTGGCACGGAGCACCATGCTTCCCTCATTGATTCCTTATTACACACTGTGTACAGACTCTCAAAAGGATGCTCTCTTACCAAAGCTCAGCGAGATTCTATTGAGGAGTGTTTGCTGTCTATCTGTGGGTAAGAAAATACTCCTGGCTGTACAGGAGTGCTAAGTGGTAAAGTAATCTGTTATATTTATAATACAGGAATGCAGAACTATGCCACCAGTAACAAAATTAAGATTTTTTTTTTTCCCATCAGATGATTATGGTAGTTTTTAAGATACTGTATTCAATTTGCAGCTTTATTAATCACCAGTTATTCCTCAGTTCTCATTCATTCAGTCCTCAGTTATTCTGCTATCGCCAAATCTTTTAAATTAAAACCTTGGTGATTAACTAAGAGTGTGCAAAAAGACAAAGCTTTGTAGTTGTAGAGTTATGCATACATGGAATTGCCATTTAAATACTTTTAGCTGGACAGATTTGTGGTCGATATTCAGTAACTTATACAATTCTATGTAGAGGTTTATTTATGGTGTGTTCCATTTGAAATCCTAATCAATGACTTAAATTGTTATGTCTCTACTGAACAGCTGTGTGACAGATTTTGTCTGTGTGTCTGCAGGGTCAAAACCAGTTGGTTATTGTCCAATTTTTCATAAATCTGCAGGCTCAGTTTTGAGAACCTGACTAGGCAAATACAAGTTCAAGCTCTAATTTAAGTTAACATTTAGGCTTTCAGTTCACCAGAGCATTTGGTTTGGGGTTTTTTTTTAATATTTCAACAGGACTTGTTGTTTGTTTTTTTTTCTTCGCACAGTGTGGAAATGTGCTCAGAAATGACAGATATTTCTATTATAATACTGTAAAAATATTTTAAAAAAATGTCATATTTGATGATACTTGATATAATAAAATTTTGATATTTGATATACTTGACCATTTTATATTTATATATTACATTGCTAAGAACCAGATTGACCAGATTTTACCATTTATCTGGAAAGCTTTAATGTCCATGCCATTCTAACTTTCATACTATAACAATTTCTTCTGTCCTTCCAGTTGGTGCCCACTGCTGTGTCTTATTTAGCACATCAAAAGAGATAGTGCTCCTATGTCTTCATTAGTTTCTAAGATAAGAGCCATTGAGATATATTACAAGAAATTAACATTATATCCTTTTTTCATGGGCATGGTGATCCTAGTACACATTATCAAAGTTCAGTATTTTTTTTCCTGCTTTTCTCTGTCTGTAGATCAGATATTTTCTCAGCTTCTTTGAGGCATTTGATTTGCATCTTGTTCAGAATATTTTCTTTGGGATACACTTGTTTGCTTTCTTCTGGACCCCTAGTGCCCTAGTGCCACAAGTAAAATCTTACTATTTTATGAATTTGAAGAATTTTAATGACATAGAACTGATACGTTGCTTTAATATATTTATCAATTATTTACATCAAACTGTGCTGGTATACCCTTTTGAAATGGTTTGTCTGCTTTTAGGCAGTTGCGGCCTTCCATGATGCAGCATTTGCTGAGGAGATTAGTATTTGATGTACCCCTGTTAAATGAACATGCAAAGATGCCTCTCAAGGTAAAAGTAAATATTAGTATTCACCAGCATTCTTTATAACAGAATGCAATAGAAAATTGTTGCATTGGGAAGATTCTGTGTAATCTTTATTAAGTTATTTGCACTCTGCAGTACTCTAAGACCATAGTTTTTAAAGATAAATTGTTGCTTTGGGCAAAATTCAGTGTAATGTACATCCATCCATACGGAATTAAGAAATCTGGATCCAATGTTTCCTTCTCCTTTAATTATTTCCTGTTTGTTTCAGCCCATGTGAAAACAGAATAGAAAAAAACCTTAGGGGCAGGGGGCATAATCCAGTGCACGAAACACAGCAGTTTACAGTCTGTATGTACCCTTACTTTTGTCCTCTGCGTTGGTTTTCCTTGCTCTTGGAAAAAGGACTCTTTTTCTGTTGCTGGTGCCCAGAAATTTGTTAAGTAATAATGTTTAATAGTAATGTTCCATTTTGTTTTCAGCTCCCAAAAGTTTAGCTGTATCTTTTTATTCTGATTCCTAATGCACAAGTAAAAGGAAGGTTTTTTCCTTTCTGAGATGACACATTCCTTAAAGATTCCTCAGATATAATAAGTTTTAATAAACATTTGGTTCCACATCTTACCTACTGTTTTTCAGCAGTCCTGTTTAATGCTTTCCCACCACAGCTTTGAATGAGATATTTAATATTTTCTTATTTTATATATTAATTTAATAAATTAACATTTAATATTAATAAATATAATATCAATAAATTAATATTTAATTAAATAATTTAATTATTTAATATATTTTTTACTTTAAGAGCACATCAGGATCTCTGATGTAAGAAGAGGAATTTAAATTGTTAGTCTGAAAGCCAGAGCCTGCTGCTGAAGTCCTGCCAAGGATTTCATAATTTGGTTATGCCTCTCCCCCGCCAGAAATCCTCAATCAAACTAAAGATTCCAGAGCAGCCATTCTTCTGTGTCTGTGTGTGAGAGAAATAGTCGATAATTTGGTATACTGCCCTGAAGGGGACCCTTCTAATGCATTATGGCATTTTATGTGCTGCTAAAACCAAGTAGTAACTTGGCACTTCCAAAGTGCCATAATGCTTCAGGGTTTGGTTTTTTGGGGGGGAAGAAACAAGCCCAGCTCCTTAACATCTGTTCATCTTAAAGAACAGATTGTAATGATACTGAGGCTCATGACTGTAGTGAGCTTCCCTTGTTGCTGAACTGAACATTAAGGAAATAATAATTGGATCCTTTTGGCTAGTCAGGCTTTGTGAGAATACAGTTGTAAAGAGAACCATGCTGTTGTCATGGGCAAAGGATTTTGTCCATTGACACCTAAAAGACTAATAGGATCTTCTGAAGAAATTGAACTCTAGCTGAAGATAGATCTATAACTTTTAAAAGGTTTCACTGACAGTAAACTGATTTCCAGTGATTTAACACGGGACTCCTATCCATATCTGCTGTGTTTCTGATTTGAAAATATTGTAGTATTGTGTGTGTTCCTTATAGCCTTGTGCTGGCAAGCCACTTATAGTAATCTAAAGAGGCAGCTATAAGTTAGTCAGGCATCTGAAAATGTAATTTTAAATAGGAAGAGAGGAGAAAATAATGAAGGCAAATCAGAATACAGTGCTATCTACTCTGAATTCATTTGCTGGTTTCTACAGTTAAAAATTGCCTCAGGTTTTAAGCAGCATGTGCATTCAAATCTGTGATGCTTTTCCTGTATTCTGTATAGTTCAGACTTTTTGGAATAGGACTGCCTTGTTTTTATTTCCTCTTTAACCAATATTCAGTGCTTTATCAGGGATTTCTCTAGGACTAAACTTACCTTTAATTCCTTGACTAGGTTTAAAAACATATTTATATATTATTATCCACATGTAGTCCAAAAGCAAACTTATCTGACCATTGTGTAATTGAATATAATTTGAAAAAATATTTTCAAATACATATTTGACTCTTAGAGCCCAGATTTCTGAGACTCCTGTGGTTCTACATAAACAATGAAACTTCTGTCTTTTTACATCTTATATGTATATAAGTTCTTTGCATTTTTTCTTTAATCATCCAACAATTTAAATAGTAAATACATATTAACATAGTATTTAAATCAGAAGATATACAAATACACTACATGAATTGTTTTGGGATTTTTGTCCTGATACATTGAAAGTATAAAAGAACAATGCAGTATCAAGATTATAATTTTGGCTATCAAAATTCTTGTTTCTACATATAAGATGTGGGTTGTTTTTTTTTTTTTAATTCCTGTCTTTGTTTATGCTCATGTGCACATTTATGTTATAAATGTCTGTGTTTTTCCATCTTGAAATTTTTTCAGGCTGGAAAAAAAGGGAATCCTGTCAGTTCTCTACTGACTGTGACTTGGAATATTTTTTCAAAAAGCTTTGCAAAATGGTATTGAAACAAAGATGAACAAACTGCTCACTCTGTGTGTATATGCACCAGTGACACAACACAGCTTACTGATAAAAGTATAGAATTTTTTCTGGTAGCATCTGTGCAGTGTTTGAGTGCCAGAATGGAAGGACCTCTGCAGTTATATTTCTGTTTGCTTTCAAAATCTTTTCTGTTTCAGTTGCTGACAAATCATTATGAAAGATGCTGGAAGTATTATTGTTTGCCAAGTGGATGGGGTAACTTTGGTGCTGCATCAGAAGAAGAACTTCATTTATCCAGAAAGTTGTTCTGGGGAATTTTTGATGCTTTATCTCAAAAGGTAAGTACCTTTAGTATCCATCTATTACTGTAAAATCATTGCTGTGTCTGTAATTTTTGCCCAGCTTTTATCAATACTGTATCATCCATTTTGAAGGAAAAAATATAGGCTTTAGTAAATTTAAATCTTCCTCTTATAGCTTCTAATTTAATATAGGTATACTATTTTATCTCCTCATTAAAAAAATATATCACTAAAGCAATAATCTTGAGATGTATCTGTACAGATCTGTGCACTTCTATGTTTAGGAGTTGTAGTTTCAGCACCCTTGAATGAGTTCTTTGTTAAACAGAAGTTTAATAATACATCTTGGTATGTATTTATTGTTCATTCTGTGATGATTTTTAACAAACGTGCTTAAAATTTCATGAGTTTCATTTCAAATCTGAGTGTTGTGGAATGCTGTGCATATTCCTGTGCTGTGCTGTCTTCCTGGCATTGGAAAAATGTTTAACGTTGCTACCAGTGAAGTCAGCACTTTTCCCACTTACTTGAGAAAGATTAAGACTTGCTTCTAGCTTTCTGCTTTGGACAGTCAGTTTTCTTTATTTTCAGAACAAAAATTCAGTGTCACACTGAGTAGGAAAGTCATTCTCTCTCTGGCTGCTTGGTTTCACCTATAGCTGCGTCATTTTCACCGGTGATGTTGGAAGTTCCCATTCACTGCTCACTTTCTATCCCCTGTGTGTTCCACAGAAGTATGAACAAGAACTGTTCAAATTGGCTTTGCCTTGTCTGAGCGCAGTTGCAGGGGCCTTACCTCCAGATTATATGGAATCAAATTATGTCAATATGATGGAAAAACAGTCTTCAATGGATTCAGATGGGAACTTTAATCCTCAACCTGTTGATACCTCAAAGTAAGGAATTACTTCATTGCACCTCAGGTTTTTTGATCATGAATGTGCAGAAGAGGTGGGGAGTCTGTCATTTGGTGTGATGTGAACTTACAGCTTTTCTTCTGAATGCTTACTTTCTAGATAACATGGAGATCTTCATACTTTTATTTCTGTATTTATTTTAAATCAAGTAAAGCAATAACTAGCAAGTTACATAATTAATTTCTTAGCCAACTTAGAATATTTTTAATGCATTTTACCCAGGAGATAGAACTATCCAATTGTCTTTGCATGTCTGCTGCAAACAAACCAGCATGTTCTTAGGAGCTGAAAAAGTAGACAAGTCTACATCATCCCTGTCATTATTAATATATGTCAAGACACTAATTCCAGTTTGTGTGAATGACAGTGTACCTTCAGAAAATTGTTTGATCATGCCTTTATATAATACTTTTACTATGAGTAATTGGGAAGTGGGCAGAACAATTTTTATTCTCCCTAGGTAGTCAGACTCTGACCCTACTTTTTTAAGTATATTAGCCAGACAAAGCACGTATCTGAATGGAAATTTCTGCCCTGATTCTTGACTACAGCCAGTGCGCAATTTCCCTTTGTATAGAATAGTCTTACAGAAATATGACTGTGCACTAGATCTTTAAAAATTCTGTTGTAAAACATTTGCTTCACTTGCTCCTGTGAGCTTTCTGCCTGTACTGACATTCAGCGCACAGGATGCTGTCAGGAGATTGACACCTTCATTACAGCATGCTTGTACGTGTATGCACATCTAAATATGGCAGTAAAAGACATAATCAAGTCTGGAGTATAGAAAGGACATCAGTGACCTTTAAAATTCATTTTTCTAAGATGTAGTTAAAATATATGAAGATTTAACAAAAATTCTTAAGAATATTGTATTATCATTTAACTGAGTATTACTTTATCTGGTGTCATTTCAGAGAAATATTGTAGATAGATTTGAAAAACACAGAAAATATTACTTAATATTACCCGAGTTATATGTCTCTTCATTGCTGTAGGAATCAACAGCTCTGTGATGTTTCAAGACAAAGACAGAACGACTGCTATAATTGTTACCTCCAAAGTATCCCCCATTCTTTTAACATGCAAATGCAGCTTTGCATTGCTTATTAGTACTGGACCTATTTGTATGAAGGTATAATAGGATGTTATCATAGCTGTAATTTTATTGCATTTCTGAAATTATTTGAACTATCATAGCATTAATAGAGTTCCCCTCAAATGCAATCTTTCAAACAACAAAAAAAACCTGCTGACAGTGCTGGATGAATATGTTCTGACCTTTGTGTGTGTGTTAGGCTCTTGCAGACTGTTACTCCGACATAATTTGGTGTTACATTTCTGCTTTTTTCCACCTTATGACTGAAAATCCAGACTTCAACTTCACAGTAGATGGCACTCTAACACTACTTGTACTGAAATTCTTTATGTTAGGAGGGAAGATACTGCTATTTCATCAGTGATCAAAAGCAGTTATTCCCTTTCATTCCTAGGAATGCTGGTGAAGTAAACTACTGATATTTGATAAATTATTTTTGTGAGAGGATTCTGCCTCTAGTCCTTGTTTGAAAATTAAGAATAGTTTCTTTTTTTTTTTACTGCTTCAGAAACGTTAATTTCAGCACTCTCTTGTACACCCGTTGAAGGGCTAGTGTATTGATTTCGGTGGGGTTTTATTATTTTATTAGGGATTTTTATATTTTTAGTATTCACTGGTGTGTTGTAAAATAAAGCCTTAGTCATGATATTCAAGTTGTCATAAATTAGAGGCTTCAAACATGTAATGCGATTTCTAGGACTATATAAAATAAAAAAGAACTGTTAGCACACTTAGTTTAAAATGGACATGTGCAATAAGTTACTACCATATTTCTGAAAATATAGTTTGTAGTTATATCTTTAATACTAAGAAAATATGTGACAGAAAGCACTAGTGCTTGATCTTATTATTGATTTTTCCCTGCACACATTTCAAAGATGTAAAATTCCTGTAGATGTCATTCATTACCCATAAAATAATTCAAATTTCTTCTTTGATTTAATTGGGTCTTGGAGCAAACTGTATGTGAGAAGAAGAGCACAGTAAGATGCATGGAAATGGTGTATGCATTATTTATTATTTATTTTGAATTTTTCTTTACAAAAAAAGCATTCAATTTTAGCCTGTGTGATATAATGCTAATTTTCTTTTCACTTTCAGCATTACAATCCCTGAAAAGCTGGAATATTTCATTAACAAATATGCAGAACATGCTCACGACAAATGGTCAATGGAAAAGGTAAAATCTACATTCCTGTTAAAGCAATTTGAATCATTTCACCTTTAAAATATTTTACTCAGAATGTTATTATTTTTCATAATGTTACAAGTTGCTATGTAGGTAAGATATAGACATACTATGTTCTTCAAATATATTTGGGGGAAGTTCTCTAAGTGCATATGAGTATTTCAAAATAGTGTTTAATCATTTCATCATTTTCACTGCTGAATTTTCCATAAATATACTTGCTAATTGTTTAACAGTTTTATGGACCTGAATTTTCTTTTTTTTAAAAATCAAATAAGCTCTTTAGCCTTTTTATTCCTTTGTACATTTTGTTTGCCCAATGTTAAAAATAGTTCCTCAACTGTAGCACAGTATGAAAATCTTTAAAAGGAAAATGTATTGATATGTTTGCTTTGGTAATCATTAATTTGCAAAAAGATGGCATGCTGCATGATTCATAGCTTAATTTGTAGATAATATAAATGTTGGTTGAGAAAATGTTGAGAAAATAGGAGAAAGGAAACTTTAAGAGAACAGCTCTGTGGAAGCATTATTGGGTTAATTTCTACCAATAAAATTAGGATTTTTCATAATTTTTTGCTTTTCCCCATTTTGTCCTTCTTATTGCTGTTTTCAGTTTGCCAATGGATGGACCTATGGTGAAACATTTTCTGAATCTGCAAAAGTGCAACCATTGATGAAACAATATAAGTTACTGTCTGAAAAGGTAAGGAATTTGTTCATGCTTGATCCAGGGTTGCTGAAATATCACTGAGAATATCACCTTGTGTTTACATCATTTTAAGAAAAAAATATTTACACTATGTCAATTAATGTGTGGTTGTTGCCTTCCTCAAAATCCTGAAAAGATATAGAAAGGTTTTATTGTATAATAAATAGGGCACTCAAACGTTTTCTCACATAGCTGAATCTACATGGCATAACTTATGGTGAAACCGAAGTGTGATATTGCCACTATAATTTTGCAATAGGGTCATACAGGAATGCCTTCTTGCTTAGTGAAGACTTAGGTTTAGGCTTTGTCTGTTGTCCAGCAGAAAGCCACAAAGATGATTAGACAAATAGAGACCTTGATATAAATGATGCAATGCTGAAGCAACTGGGTTTGTTCTGTTTAAAGAAGAGAAAGTTGCTGGAGATATGGTCTTGGTTTCCTGGTTCCTAAGCATTAGTTACAGAGAAGATGGATGTATTCTCTTCACAGGGGTGCACAGTGACAGGACAAGAGGCTATGGGTGTAAGGTTCTTTAGCAGAAATGCTTTCTGGAAATCCTTATTATCTCGACAGCTTAAACATTGGAATAACTTGCCCAAAGAAATGGTGAAATCACCTGCATGTTGAAGGCATGACAGAGCAAGACTTAGATAACTTAATCTTGATAGCCCAATTAGGTAGTTTATCTGACCTCAACAGAAGGTAGGGGCAGAAGATGTCCAGAGTTCACTTCCAACACAGTCTTGTTTATGATTCTATGATTTTCGTTTTTTGGTTAATGTAGCAGATAAAACACTGTGTTACTCCTGAAAATTACTGCTCCACCTTTGACTACATGTCTGAGAATGTTATTAACACAGTTATCACTGAGATCATCAGCTTCCTGCCGGGCCAGAATTCTTCTCCCCACCTCTGAAATGATAAATAAGTTTTTTAATATCTTATATGATTTATTTGCATTATTTCAATAACCCTGGGCCCTGATGGTTGAATTCAGTACATTTCTTTGCATCTCAGTACAACCAGGAAAAAGTCCAATAGTTACTTTTTGCTCTGTACAGCTACTTAATAAACAAGTTAATTATTGCATGTGCATTCTTCTAGGAGAAAGAAATTTATCGATGGCCAATCAAAGAATCACTAAAAACTATGCTGGCATGGGGATGGCGAATTGAAAGAACACGGGAAGGAGATTCCATGGCATTGTACAATCGGACGCGCCGCATATCTCAAACCAGTCAAGTGAGCCACTTTGCTAAAAACTTTGTTTTCATCTCCATTAATAATAACTGCCTTTTGAAAGGAAGCCTTTGAAATTTTAGGGCTCTATGTGTACATGCATATGAAAGCAATATCACACATAGGAAGAAAAGCCTGGATATGGTTCTTTTTAAAGCAGTTACAGCATTTTTAAACCTGTTACTGCATAATCCATAGAGGAAAGCCTATCAATGGCCTATTCTAGCCACACTTCTTGAATCAGTGGCTTGTCATCCAGGGAACCTCTGTCACTTTTTTATCCTTCTTTGACCATTTGTGTCAATGTAATGATCAAACGTGTGACAAATTTAGACAATAAAAAGCAAGAATAAAAAAATGGTGATATTTTCTGGATGGGGAGGAGGGACAGAAGGTAAAAGATAACTATTTGTAAGTTCTTGTCTTAAACGTAGAAATACAGTTTAAAAACTAAATTCAGAATTTGAATTTTGCCTGAATTCACCTTAAACTAGATTGTGTGAGATTTTGCCTGCTGAGAAAAAAAAAAATCTCTAGAAAATGCAGAGATTTAATCATAACTTTATCCTTATCCACAATAAATTCAAACCTTAAATGAGTTCAAGTGAAATTTGTATTTAAGTGAGAGGGATTTGTGTCTGATGGCCATCTGTCTTTGGGAACAAACTCTGTTGACCTTTGCCTAATTCTCACTGAAGTTTACCACCCCTGATGTATTTTCATCTGGGCTACAAAGGATCCTTTTGTCTCTATAGATCAACAAATGACTTTTTTCTTAAGTTCCTTAATTACTTGCAGTATCTTGTTAATGTTAACTTCTTCATATTAAATGCTTGCATAACTCCACTGTTTTGCACATTCGTCATTCAGATCTCTGTAGATACAGCCCATGGTTACACTCCTCGAGCAATTGACATGAGCAATGTCACCCTCTCCAGAGAC
The DNA here is from genome assembly GCA_026261815.1 of Monarcha castaneiventris obscurior. Taxonomy (NCBI): domain Eukaryota; kingdom Metazoa; phylum Chordata; class Aves; order Passeriformes; family Monarchidae; genus Monarcha; species Monarcha castaneiventris. The sequence continues at coordinate 8,334,506 of JAMPIT010000472.1, forward strand.
TTACATGTAAGTTAGAAACACCTAAGATGCTTATGGTTTGTTTTACAATTTCGTCTGTTTTGCTTTAGTTTTGGTGGGGGTTTTCCAGTCTTTTTCATTATTCTCCTTGATCCTCTGTTGCTTAAAAAACATGGTTTGTATTAAAAACCTTCAAAATTTTCTTTAGGCCTGGATTGATTCTCCCAGTTCAGTTTGTGAACATTTGTAATCTTGAAGAGAATCCTGTTTAAGAGATTCTCTAGAAGCACCAATTTTCTATGTTTCCCATTCATTTTTCTACCGTCTTTCCAAAACATATAGTCAAGTCTCTTTTTTTCTCTAAACTGAAGGAATAAGAATCAGAAACCATTAAGTAATGTGAGTATTGAGAATAAAGGAATTGGAGGTGGGATTTTGACAGATCTGTCAGTAGGTTGCTGTTATTTGGACCAATATGTTTTAGTTCATAATCTATGTTTCCGCCATTAACTAGGATTTTTTCATGGTGTTTGCTGGAGTGTGGTGCTAGGTTTTACAGTCTACTTTCCTGAGAGAATAATTGCAATGTAATGTATACATATACTGAATTGTTTTAAATTAGTTAGCATGAGTGTTTATACCAGTCTAGTGGTGGCAACACGGTGTTCAAAGCTGACTACAATAGACTCCTGACACACAGGGTTAACTTTGCCCATACTGAGCTTTGCCATAGTGCAGGAAACAAGCAGTGGTAGTAAATTAATTGACTAACTGTGCAGTATATACTCTACTTACCTCTAAACAAATTCTCACTTTGGATTTCCACTCCTTGATTTCTGTCTTGCAGTTTCCAGTTTTATAGTTCTTGCAGTTTTAGACTGCTGACTAGCTTTAAAATAATTTTCTGCCAATTAACTGCCAGTAGATTGCTGATCATTCCAAAAAGTTCATAAAATTGATTATTGAATAACTGCCTCTACCACTGCATTCTTATTTTAAACTGATGATAAAGATGCCTTACAATTATGACATTTAATGTTTGTATAAACTCAGTATAGTTGAAAGTCTTTGCACACTTTATTTAATGCTCAGGAAAAAACTCACCACATGAACATCATCATAGTATTGTGATGCAGTAAACCAAACCCAGATGAAAGTAACCACCCTGTCACAAATCACATAGAAAGAGCATTGAAACTTCTGTTAGTCCCTTGCTTATTGTTTTTATGCTGTACCCTCTAACATTTGTCAGTCCTTGTATTTCCTTTGTAGCCCTTAGCTATAAGGCAGAGCTTGTTGCCTTTATGATTCATTTGTCCTATGAAGAGAAGTCGTCTTTGAAACCAGCTTGTTATTTAAAAGCTAAACAAATGTAATTAAAATGCAATTTCAGCTATTAATTGTCCTGATGCAGACATTGAGGAAATAGCTAAACATGCTGGGTATTAATGAAATCTGAGTTTTAAAAATTAGCTATGTGTAATTTTGAACATTTTAGAAAATGTTTAATATTGTTGAAGCTGGAGTTCAGGGTTAGCTAGCAAGAATCATGACCGTGTCTAAAACTGTAAGTCTGCAAAATACTCCTCATTTTGGTCATAAGTCACCTGGTCACATTTTAGCTCCATGAACAGCTAGGTCTTGCTCTAAAAACATCTTCATAGCACCCTGCTTTGCTCGGTGCTATGAAAACACAGACTGCTCTGCAACCTTCTAAGGTCCTAACTGGGATTGTCAAAATACCAGGATCAGAGTGTGCATGACAGAAGGCATCTGGCATACAGAACAGAAGAGATATCTGTCATAATGTAGTCACTGGAAAAAAGTTTGTGAAATAAATTGTCTAATGGAAAAATAAGATATGGCTGAAAAGTTCCTGAATGCATGAGTATTCTCACAAATAAATAAATAAATAGGTGTTGAGAAATACTCGTTACTCAAAAACCTTACTGAAGATGAGAAGGTTTCTCTAGGTTCATGGAAGAAATGTAAAGTGAAATATGTAGAAAATTCCAGCACTCTGTACAAATAGAGAGTACACAACCAGGAGGACAGTAGAGGTGGGTTTAAAAGGTTGTTTCATGTTGAAATACTTCCTACTAGGTAGACACTGGAGGCACTTGTCTGTTTTGCTTGGTTTGGGGTCTAGCTTCTAGTTCACTGGTTTGAAGGAGTTTGTTTTATAGGAAGAATATATAGACTAATTTATGCTCTAAAGTGGCTGGTGCTTTTAACAGTACGGTTGCACAAATGAGCACAATATCCACACAGAAGCAGCTATATCCATGGGTTCATAATGAGTCTGCCACAGCAGTCCTCTGGCTTGCTGTTCTTTCTTTCCCTTGCCAGTGTCTTCAGAGGGTTTTTGTTGGCCTTGTGGTGAAAATGAAGTCCCCCATCTCACACCCCAGTACTATTTCCAGACTATTCTTGTTTTTGTGGTTCCTTGAGTTTTGTATTAGGAGTTCTTTCTTCAGTGCCAGGTTCCTGACTCTTATGCCTATGCCAATTCTACCCAAATTCTATATAATATTTTTTCAATAAAACTTGTTTCCAGTGAACCATTACAGTGTAATTGTATTAAACTTCCCAGAGAACAAAATTTGTTATTTAATACCAACCAGAAGCTTGTACTTCTTGACGGTTAATCGTTGCAACCTATGTCACTAAGCTCTCCATTTTCCTAAGGCTATGGCTGAGATGATGGCTGAAAACTACCATAACATATGGGCAAAGAAAAAGAAAATGGAGCTTGAAGCAAAAGGTAATGTTAACTATAGGTATTTGCATTATTTTAAGTTTTCTGTGACTACCTTAGGTTATGCATTCAAGAAGACATTAAAAAGAAGAAAAAGGAGCAGCAAATTTTAACTGATAAAGAAGGAACAGCAAAGCTTCTACTCTTGATTGTGATTTTTAGTGCCTGAAAATTGTTATAGTACCAAGCGTAACTGCTCTTGTTTAAGTACTTTACCAATTCAAATATATCAAGGGAAGGAAACCCAAAGGTTGTAAATAAATTTAAGCCACATTAATCCATTTTCTTTCTAGCATTAATCTTTCAGACTATTACCCAATGGACTATGATTTCATTTGTTGCTTCTTTTATTGCAGGTAGATCTGAAGGTGTTTACTAAGTACTGCGCATATAGTGTGTTGAATTGACAAGTGGACAAACCAAGAGCAGATACTTGATTCCATATAAAAATTGCATGTGCTTCATGATCTCTGCTTACCTAAATGAAAAGCTTTTTCATGTCTTGTGTAATGTACTGTTTTTCCTCTGTGTTAAAATAATTTCTTTATTTGTGTTAAAGCTGATTTTTTTTAAGATAACACTATATTTGCATGATTGAAGCTAGGGTTTTACCTTATCTGAAGGTGTCTAGTTGTATACTGTATGCACCAAAGTTGGTTGTTTTTTCTTTCTTGTTTTTTCTACAGTGCTTGGGTTTTTAAACCTTGTAAAATTCCAGAAAAGGTGTAGCAGTTAAGGTTTTATAAAAAAGTGAAGTTCTGTCTGGAAGTGCCTTTGATAATTGCCATGCTTTTAATTATATTTACCCTTAATATAGTTTTTATTTTATTCCTTTTTTCCTAAAACCTTCTTCAGGATAAGTAGCCTCCGGATGGGCCCAGTTTGGGAAGTCATAGGCTACAGGAAGATGAGATATTTTAATGGATATACTGCATTTCACAGCTTTGAAAGCAGAATTTTGCCTGTGAGAAGCACTTCAATGAGAATGCTGTATAGTATTTGTTGTGTTGTGCAGTATGAGAAGGCTGGACGTGGCTGTAGTGATTGAAGGAGAGGCTTCTGATGAAGAGTGTTTGTGAATGAAAAGTAGATGAATTTGTCAGCTCAGCAAAACTTGGCCTTCAAAAGTTGCGAGGGTTTTCCTCCAGTATATTCATATGCCAGTCTTGAAATAGTTTTTTACCCATGTGTAAAGGACAGAAGAATAATGTGAACTTAAATGCATTTTGCATATCTGTCTTCAGCTGTTACGTGGTACAAATAGATGATGTTGTTGATAAGAGAATAAAATCCAGTCATCCCAATATTAAAGACTGTACTTCCTAAGACAAATCCAGACTAAACAAAAAAACCCAATCCACCATCAGACTTGCCCACTAGGTTATAATTTTGCATGTAGTTGGATTCAAGCAGAACTAATGGAAAATTTCAGAATATGTAGCTTAAAAAAATCATCCAGTGATATGTCTCCAATATTATTATTTTTAGAGACTTTCTTTAGTGTTTTTTCATAGATAAATCTGATTATAAACTTCACAGTTTCCTGGGATTTCAGAGCAATTGTCATAGGAATTTATTGTGTTATGTTAGTCAATGGTGATCTTAGAAGCTGAACTCCTGAGAATACTACTTTTTATGCAGATATTTATATTAACAATAGCAGCTTTATTTTCCTTCCAAATTAAATATCTACATTCAGTAGATAGCAATACATCAGAATTTGTAAGCAATACAATGAAGTTTATTCTGTTTACCTCTGGTTTTGCAGCATTCTTTTGATCCTGCTGAACAGTTGTGTGAACCATGTTTGAATGATGTATTCAAATTTTCCGTCTTTAATTTATTAATATAAAGTAGAACTGTAGCAATTTAATATATTTTTAGATACATGTATATCTTGCTAAACTATCATATCTTGATGAACCCTGTCATTAGAATGTTTAAAAGCAGGACTTGGTGTATGTCTATATATTTGTTTATATCTTTGTTTTCTTAGGAGATATGTTATTCATTGAAATATTTTCAGTTTACTTAAATGACGTTGTAGATATAATACATGTTTGTAACAGTTAAGCAATTTTTTCTTCTTTAAGAGTTTTTGCAGTAGGTTCAGCATATTTAGCTGGTACTCGTAGCAAATATGTTAGAACCATGTAACCATATCTAAAGTTTCTACCCGAATATTTTTTTAAGGTTTGTGTAAAGAAATAGACAAGTATACTGTTATTTCAGACTAGAAGTGCTGTGCATTATTGTGATAGTACTTTTACATACTAGGACTTACTATGTCAACAGATAACTCTTTAATTTTTCATTCTCTTGATGTTCCATAGTAGGAGGAGGCAACCATCCCCTTCTTGTTCCTTATGATACACTCACAGCCAAAGAAAAAGCCAAGGACAGAGAAAAAGCACAGGATATTCTGAAATTTCTACAGATTAATGGATATGTTGTCTCCAGGTAATTCTCTGTTCAGTATTAATGTCACAGAAGGTTTCTGATAGTCCTCAGTGGTTTGTTATGTTTTCTTTTGTTTTGTTTTTTTTGTGGTTTGGTTTGGTTGATTGTGGTGGGGCTTTTTGGTTTTTGTTGTTGTTTGTTTGTTGGGGTTTCTTCTATCAAAACAAAACTCTATGATCATTTTTATGTTTCAGTACCTGAATAAGGATATATGTTTCATACAAAACATTGTAAGGAAGAAATGGATTACAGAGTTAGTAGCAGGGTTTTTGGAAGGCATGAACAGAGTTCTCCAGAATCTCTACATGGCTTCTGCCTTCTCTCTCACTGTTGCAGCCTGCTTTTTCTTTCTGGTGTTTCTCCATGCATCCAACTGTTAGTATACTTATTAGTTTTCTACAAATGACAGAATTATTAAGTCTTAGTTACAGGTTCATGCATGTCTTCAAGCACATGTTCTTCTCTAGAAGAATTTCTAGACAATTGGCTGGATAAGACAGTTTTATTTCTAAAACATACGACTCATTTATTTCAATTGAGTTCATTTACAGTATTATTAAAATATTTTAGAAGTGAAAAGTGATGTTTTAAAATAATAAGCAATCCACAGTGTAAATGTAATAATAGTGAATAGTCTGCAGAATAACATGCATAATTCATTTTAATATGGTGTATTTAACTCCTAAATGTAGCATGAATAAAATTTTAATTAATTTGGAGGCTTTTCTGCCTCATCAGCATGACTTAGGGAATCAGAATCGCTAGAAAAGGCTGAAAGCATATCTGCATCTTGCATGACTTGAACATTAGTAAGTGAATGAAACAGTCACTGAGTAATCATTGTGAATTAATTAGCCCAGCACATCTACTTAAAATCTGCCTACTTCCATTCTTTTCTATCACATGTGAATTCCAGCCTGTTTCTAGAGTCCCACAGTTAATCGTAGTAATTTTGGTAAAATCTTTCAGGGTAGCTGGAGTAATTCAGTTTACTTCCTGTCAGTGCAGTAGGATGTACAAAGCATGTCAGACAGCAAAGGTTTCTTTCCTTATTCCCTGTCAAAATGATCAGCTGTATTCAGGAGTGCATATTCCTTTTCCACTAACCCTTTTTTTTCCCTGTTAAACACAAGTGAAAAGTGGCTTTTGGGGTTTTTTTTGGGAATGGAAGGCTAAGAGGGATGGTAAGAGAAGCATTAACGTGGACACACCCACAATCTAGTAACTAGTTCCTGTTGCTTCTGCTACTTCTGGTTAAAGGCAGGCCTTTCCATGGAGTTAAACTCGATGTACTTGCTGCACTTTTGACAACTGCCTTGTCTAAACAAAAAAAAAAGGACCTGATTCATGTTTTTGGTCTGCTCACCACTACTTTCTGCTATGTATGCTTTGCTCACATTTCTTTACAGTCTTTATTTGACAGTGACCATTCAGATCTCTGCACTCCCATGTAAACTGTATTTAGGGAAGATAGAAACACTTGGCCCCTGCCAAGCTTGTGGCAATCAGGCCCACTCCAGCTGCTGGTGCAGAATGACACTGCTCCTTTGCATTAGCTGGAATTTTTTTAGAGCACAGCATTCCCCAGTGGCAGGCAACTGGGACTTCCAGCGGCTGGAGTTGCAGACACTGCTTTATGCCCTTGACTGTCTGACTGCAGCGGCCACTACCAAATGCACTTATGACAGTCCCCTGCTGAAGCTGCTCTGGGCTCTGTAGGGGCCCATAGTGATGTTCCCCAAAGCTGTGGTATCTCCAACTACTGATGCTTGAGACCTCCATTCACCCCATTTGTCACAGACCTGGGGGCATCTACACCCCCAGCCTGACTCCAGTTCCTGGCCCAGTATCCACTCATGCTGGTCCTGCCAGCAGCTGCCATTTACTCCTGACAGCACATGGAATAATGAGTGACATTGAACAGAGATACAGGTACGAAAGCATTTATTAAGAATATAGGACAAACTCTAGGGATGAGGTACAGGATGCAGTCAACTGATTTGACAGGCCACAGTTTACATGTGACCAGCTATTCTGAAATCTGTTTTTGTCTCTTCTTCACTTTGCTCTTTCTTGATCCTTGCACCCCATATATTCTGTCATTGCTTTGTGTACTGAGCATTGGTTTGTGTACAAATAATCCAAATCCTCATGTCCCTTCCTCTTAGGAGTTACAAAATTCAGGTGGCCCTCTCCAAAGCTGTGTCTGAAGTTTCTTAATGGTCCATTAATTAGTAAACTTGAGACTTTTGTTCTCCAGTGTTTTCTCCTTCATCTTTTGTCTACCAGATTTGTGTCTCTAGGTTTTCTGGTTTGTGGTTTTTCTTTTATTACCCCCGTTTGCATTGAGGAGGTCCTTGATCAGATAGCCTTAATGAAGCAGACATTATTGTACCATTGTTTGTATAGGCAGCTGAGAAAGCTCTTTTAGTTCCAGAATCTTTTTCTGAATCTGAAGCCTACCATCATCAGTGTTTTAATTTAAATCATAAATATGCAGTACACAGGCAGTTCTATTCTGTATACATGCAGTAGGTATTCTAAACTTGCAACCTAGCTGAGTACTAATGATGAGTACATGCCATCTACTAATGTGTACTAACATGACTTGGTGCATGAGTCAGGGGGAGATGAGGTGTGACTGATTCCCTTGCTGTTTAAGAACAGCTTTTTCATGTGCCATCAATTAAGTCCTGATCCTGCATAAACAAGGCTTATGCCAGTGCCGGCTTGTTGCTAGGGATGTCAGCCCATGGCATGGATTCACGCTTTGGGGATTCATTCTTGTGGAAAGAAGATGTGTTTTTTGTATCAGGCTAGTAACTAAGATGGATGGAACATGCTGGAAAAGTGAGTCCGTCATTTTGTTTTGGTCTTCCTCTGGTTTTTCACAAATGCTACATAGCTATTCAGAACTTTTCCATTAGCCTGCAAACTTTTCAGGAAAAGTCATAGTGATGGATATTAGATTTGCTTCTAGTTTGATTATTTAAATCAAAATATTTTTCCAGCTTCAAAACTCCCTCACCCAAGAATCAGTCCCTGGAGGGAAATGTAAGATAGTAATGCCTTACAAGTAATGGAAAGAAATTTTAATAATAGTGAATTATTCTGCTTGACAAGTGTAATTTTTTTTCTAACCTTCTAGTTGGGAAATCTAGCTGTGTCTTAACAAATTGCTCAAAACCTAAGTGCAAGAGTACTGTCTACATCAAACACACCAAAAAATTCTTATATTAGTAAGCACATAATTATTACTAGAGAAAATGGTGTCAGACTACATGGAGAGGTAAGACTGCTTTGACTCTTCTGCATGTGTAAAAATTTACTTGCTTCTTTTTACAGAGGACTTAAGGACCTGGAATTAGACACGCCTTCCATTGAGAAACGCTTTGCCTACAGTTTCCTTCAGCAGCTTATAAGATATGTGGATGAAGCCCATCAGTACATTTTGGAGTTTGGTATAGTATCCTTTGCAGATTTTTTAAAACATTACTACCTAAGATGTCTGATATTATAATAACGAAGAGAAAACCTTTTAAAGATTGGTAAATTTCTGGACTAGTTTTCCCTTTAATTTCCTGTAGTTGATGAAGATCATGAATTATGTAATTATGCAATTGCCATTCATTCCAGTTTCCCATATTCATGCATCAGATGAAAAACCTTCAGCCAAAATTTATGACTTCCATTCTTTGAAAAAGAAAACTAGCTGCCCCCTTGCATTTATGCATAAAATTATAATCTCTCACATGTGCACATTAATAGTTGCTATTCACATGTAATCCCTTTTTCAGAGAGCAAATGAAACCAGTCATTTGTACCATTCTGAAATTTTCTCTGGAAAAGGGAGTAGGGAGACATCTTCAACAGACTCCCACATTGGGCATGTTCTTTCACAAATACCTGTCGCATGTTTTGTCAACAGTGTGATGAAGGATTTGACTTTATCTGCTTTTGGTGAAGATAAAAAAATACAAAGTTTGGTGACCCAAGTCAGCTTCTTGTATGAGCAATTAAAGCCAAAAAAACTGGCCAGGCGCAGCTTTTGTTGTGACCATGGGAGTTGCAATGACACATACCATATACTGTGCCTCTTAGTCATATATGCTGTAAATGACAGTAACAGGAACATCAGGGAGACTGAATAAATCAATGCTCATCTAAAAACCAATATAGTTTTAATGTGGAAATTTGTCACATTTTTGAGTTATTATGTGCCATGATTACTTACAGTAACGAAAGTCTGGTCTTGATAGCTCCTCAGGTTACTTCTGCTGCTAATTCTTGATTACCATGGCTTCATCATTCTTAATTACATAAATTTGGAATAACTGCAGGAGTGATAATGATTAAATACTGAGACAGTAGAAACATTGGTGGACCAAATGCCATTCAAGTCCCTCAAAAGCTTAATGGAAAAAAGACAAATAAATGATAAATAGTTTGGAAGCTGTACCAGATTTTATTTTGAAAGAGATTTTGTTTTTTGTAGTAAGGGAAGAGTGAAGCAATTTAAATTTTAGTTGGAGAGATCTAACTATTAATTTTATTCTTTAGTACAAAGTTCACAAATGAGGAATGAAAATCCATTAATTCCGTTTCTCCTGGGAGCAACTGGAGAAAGGCGTTTTATTAGAATCTGAGTTTGGGCTTCCAAGTTGTCACCTGTAACAGGAAAAGATAAGCATAGCACCAGATCTTTATCTCACAAAATCATCCATGTCTCTTTGGACTACAAGATGCCTGCACTTTTATGAAGATTTGAGCGGTTATTCTTTATATATTTTATTTGCTGTTACTTTTCCTCTAACGAGGTAGTCATAAAATGCCATTTTAACTAGTGCATATACTGTTTGAGGTACCCTAAATCTACATCTGAAGATGACCAGTATTATTTGTTTATAGTGTACACTTCCTAAGAAAATGCAGAGTAGACTGTAATTAGGATGTATCACAGAGAACTAATTTTCTTCTCTCTGCAGATGGTGGCAGCAGAGGCAAAGGAGAGCAATTCCCATATGAACAAGAAATCAAGTTTTTTGCCAAAGTACAGTATATTTTTGCTTGTTCTTTGTCAACATAGTGAATAACAGAAGTGAGAACATATTTTTAGTGACATTGTTGTAGTGCTGTTTTTCTGTATTTATTCTTTTATTAATTAAAAACAGCAGTAATAAAAATAGCTTGAAAGCAATGTAGGATGAAGTATAGATGTGGGAAGATTACAGGACTATAGTTTTTATTCTCGTTATTTCCTGCTCCATGTTATGCAGCTACTCATGTGATGTTATTCATAAGTTCCCTGCATTTTCTGTTATCTGGCTTAGTCTAATTTTGAAGATTTTTCTCTTTTACAGTTTTCAGGCAGGTTTATGTGAGAAACAGTTATTGGAATTAAGATGGCTGTGTGTCTGTCAGTGGTAGTTATTTCTCTTGTTTAAAAACCATGCTGTTGTCTCCATCACGGAGTCACACAGTGGCTGAGGTTGGAAGGGTCCTTTGCGTAGCAGTGCCAGAGAATCATGTCCAGACATCTTTTTAGTATCTCCAAGGGTAGAGACTCCACAATCTCTCTGGGCAACCTGTGCCAGTGCTCAGTCCCCCGACAGTAAAAAAGTGCTTCCTGATGGTCTGAGAGTGTTTCAGTTTGTGCCCGTTGATTCTGGTCCTGTCACAGTGGGAAAGAGCCTGGGTCCATCTTCTTTATCCCCTCCCTTCAGATACTTATATCCATTGATGAGATTCTCCCTGAGCCTTCTCTTCTCCAGGTTAGGGTCCCAGCTTCCTCAGTCTCTTGTCATTTGAAAGAGCCTCTAGTTCCTTAATCACCTTTGTGACCCTTCACTGGACTCTCTCCAGTATGTCAATGTTTCTCTTGTACTGGGGAGCCCGTAACCAGGTACAGCACCAGAACCCAGATACAGCACTCCAGATGTGGTCTCACTAGTGTTGAGCAGAGAGGAAGAACCCCTTCTCTGGACCTGCTGACAAGCACTCTGTCTAATTCAATCCAGGATGCTGTTGGCTGCCTTTGCAGTCAGATTGCATTGTTGGCTCATGGTCTGTTTGCTGTCCACTGAGGATCCCCAGGTCCTTCTTTGCAAAACTGCTTTTCAGCTGATTAGCCCTCAGTGTGTGCTGGTAACTGGACTTACTCCTCCCCAAGTGCAGGACTTCGCACTTCCGCTTCCCCTTCCCTCTGACAGTCATGAGATTCCTCTCAGCACAATTCTCCTTTTTCTGTTACGATTTTACTCATTATAAACCAAGAAAATCTGCTTATGCCTTTCACATGTAAAAATTTGTATGATATTTGCATATTCAAAAATGTCTTTTGAATTCATCAGTGAATAAGAAAAGGCAACTCTCTGCAGCATTTTCTAATCCTGGTATCCTTACAGTAAGTTGTAATTTCAATGCCTTAGAGTACTTCCATGTGGTATTATTTGTGAAGCTGATTGGCTCAGAAGTTAGCATTCCACTTTCTTGTGAATCATGCTCCAAAAAGGAAGCAATTTCATATTTTCTTTCTGGCTGTTTATTTTGGATCTCCTCCTGGCTGACACCTGCAGTGGGCACTGAGTAATAATCACCACAGGAAGTAAACAGGAAAACTTCTGTGGACAAGCCCTTAGTAAGTGAAGTTGTTTGGGGAGTTTCATTTGAAAAATCTAGAACTAAGTGCGGTTAGCGTGCTGACAGTTGTAGGTGATATTTTTTTTTAAACCTACATTAAAAGGAACAAAGAGTAATAGTTGTGTTTGGTTATGTGGTATAGTAAAAATCTTAAATTGTAAGATAAAATTAAATTATACTTTCTGCCTTGTACTCCTCCTAAAAAACCCATAGATAAGTCCCAGTGATAAGGTAAAATTTTTTTCTGCTGCCTTTCTTGATGACATATTAAGTGCCTTGAATGCTAAATAAATTCAGGGCAATAGCTATTAAAGAAAAAACCCAAACAGATAGAGGTTTTAAAACAGAAATGCTGTTTGAAGTCTTCTGTCTTTAGTTGTGACTTACAAAGCATAATACAGAACAGAGTAAAGAAGGTCCTGAGATAACCACTCTTTCTGATATAATTTCAGGTTGTGCTCCCTTTGATTGATCAGTATTTTAAAAATCATCGCCTGTATTTCTTATCTTCAGCAAGTAGGCCTCTCACCAGTGGAGGCCATGCCTCTAATAAAGAGAAAGAAATGGTGACAAGGTAAAGCTTAAAATAATATTAATGTCTGTGCATATGTGTGTTTGTCTTTAAAGAGCAACAGTTGATTGTGGGAAAGGGAGAAGTGGGAGGCACGGAAATATTTTAATGTACACAAAAATAAATAATTTTTCACTTTCTTTCCCTGTTAGGAAAATTCATTATATAAAATGGAGAGGAGTACAGAGAAATAGGTGCATTATATGCTGTTTAAAAGGGATGGTTTTAGCATGCAGGGAACTTCAACTTATCCTTATATCCAACAGTGAAACACTTGCATAGTCTGTGGCACAGACTATAAGCAATTATGTATCAGTTTTCACTGTTAGAAATAGGTATATATGGAAATCATTATTCCTGCAAAATTTTATGTTATATTTAAAAGCCAAGCTTTTATATCATGAAATCAATAAATGTAATTATTAATGTCCACCATAAAAAGTAAAAATAAGGGAGTTGCATTCTTTCTTTTTCTTTAGTTTTGTAAATAGTAATAAGAGTAGTACTATCACAGAAATACTGACTTGATTCTTTCCCTGAAGTTACCCTTTTTTTAAGACCAACTCTCTAAGATGTTTTCATTTAATTTCAGTTCTGATTGAATTGAAATCCACATTTCCCGTTTAGTGAGGGGGATTACAAGCTTCACACAGGACCTCTTGAATACCTGTAATCTGGGCATGTATGGTGGTTGCCTTCTTGGCTGTTCTTGGCATGAGCCATGCGATATTGAATTGCTGTGTTTTGAGGCTGACAGCCAGTTGGTGGTCATACAGACGTGCAGGGCGTGCAAGGTTGTGTGAATACTGAGTGAAATGTCTAGCACAATATTAAGCAGAAGTAAGTAATGGCTGTCTTGACTTTGTGTCATCTCATGGACTAATCTGATCTGGCAGCTTATCTGAATGGTGTTCTTCAAGGGATTTAAAAACTGTATCAAAATGCATGCATATAAATAATTTTCCAGTCTTATGAGCTGCTATTTTTGTGTCTGTATGTCCTGGATAAATGTATTTTTACAGTTAAGTCATGCCTATAAACCCCCTTCTTCTAGAATATGTCAAATATATCAGCATACCTGCTGCATAGAGTGTCAGGATTTATGCACATATGCTCTATAGCTGTGTGAGATTCCCGAATGTATAGTCCTGCAAAAAGATCAGAGCTGCTGTCATACTTGATTGGGTTACGTGCCGTCCAGATGTGTCAGCCAAGGAGAAGGAAACAGATACAAGGAAATCTTGGATGAATAATAGCTAATCATATTGAGTGCACCTCCTACAGAGAATTTGCTTCAGGCTGAGGGCAGGTCCTGGCTGCTTTCCTTATCCAGTGAAGATAAACTTGTATTCATTAACCTATGGAAGAGTATAGTTTTGGATATTGATAATGCAGTGAAATCTTAGCATATGCAACAACCATTCCATATACAGAAATTACAGTAAATCCAGATCTATTTTGCTGACAAATATGGGTCAGGTTTCTTCCTGAAATGTAGTGGCATTATGTTCTGTTGTATTTGTAACCAGCCTCTTCACTGGGTTTTTTTAATTCCTCATCCAGTAGACCATGTTACAAGTTCTTGTATTACTGTAGTTGTATGAAATTGTTTCTGAACAATCTAAGTATTGGCAATTTGGACTTATTTATTTAACCTCAACTAAATACACTGTAGATAATAGTTTCAGTCTCACTTTGTAAAAGCATAGCATCTACTGAACAGTCAGTTGAGTAATATTTGTATGTTAGAACATTTAGATAGCTTGATGAGCTATTTATATCTTTTCCAAAATGGACAAAAAAAACCTATATGATGCTAACATGCTTCTCTACAGCTTTTCCTATTGGACTTGGTGATCCAAGATCCTCATAAAAGAATATATAGTTTATGTCTGCATCATGGAATAAAAAGCAAACAGAGATCCCTGAACACGCACCAAGCAGACTCATTTCTAAAACAGTGCAGTTGCTGTTGCTAGAGTGGATCACTATGCACTGGCTAATTAGCTGGATTCAATGCCACATTAACCTGGCTGTTGTGATTCTGGACATAAATGTTTCCATTTGACACCGTGCTCTTGTCTGTCAATGGAACAACATGTTCAGAACTCATCCATAGGCTGTGCAGACATGCTTATTGTATCTTTTGCTTTTAAATCAGAGGCTAATAAATAGCCAGTGTGCCTATTACTTAAGTAGCTTAATAAAATGACATGATATTGTTCATGTCATTTGTAGCAGATGAAGGGGTTTGCAGCATAAAATAATAACATCAAAATGGACTTTCATGGTGAATATTCTCACACTAAACCAGTGTGATCATGAAGATTGATTTAATTCCTCCTTAATCTGGGGCCCAGGTCAATTTGGGCAGGGCACTTTGCTCCTGCTTCTATGAATTAACACAAAATTTCACTCCTCTTTGTTCTCAATGGAGTGCTGTTCATCAGCACAGGAAGTAGTTCAAACATGTGAAACAAAATCATTGATCATATTGTTTTAAACCATGTAAGAGGTGGTATTTAAAAAAAGAAAACTTATTTGAAAAGAAATTCTTGATGTGTTCAAGTTTACAAGATCCTAAACAAACATTTGCCATCACACACCTCAGTTAATCTGATTCCCTTACTTTTTGTTTTCAAATTGTCACTGATATCCTGTATAGCACAATGACCACATTTTACTTTTTAAAGCTTTGATGGTTATTTCCTTGTGGGTTATTGTATAGAACGCTTTTATATTAATTAGCTTTGCTTTTAATTTTTTTTTGTTTGTTTCTTTAATTATAATATGTGCTTATTTAACCATGTTTGTTAAGGATATGCACTTGAAAATTCTTTCTTTAGTATTCTGTCCCACATTCTGCTCAGACAGTTGATTCTTTCTGCGTGACATCATGTTGCTTTTCCTGCTCATATATCAGCTGTTATTTTTTCTTTCTTGTCCCCCCCTTCCTCCCTTATTTTTTTCCTTTTCCCTTCTCTTCTCTTTTATTTTTCTTTTGTCTTCAGCCTGTTCTGCAAACTTGGAGTTCTTGTCAGGCATAGGATTTCACTGTTTGGTAAGGAGACCCTTGAAAAATACTAGCATGGCCATCACTTGGTTTTCTTTGCCATTTTTGCATTGTGTTAAGTGCTGCTTTGTTGCATGCTGCATGGCTGAAATGCATGGTCTACACAGACCACTTACTGTTTAGATTGGTAGATCACAGAATTTATTAGATGAAGCAGAAAGCTTTTGTAGTTTTCGGTTTGGGGGGGGGGTGTTGTTTAGTTTTCTGTGTCTTAACTAATATTTGGGTTTCATTATCCTATCAAAGAATTTTGATGAGTAAATTAAAATTAATGATTTGTAATGTTATTCTAAATCATTTGAGAAAAACATTTGACAGTCAGAACTACACATTTGTATTGGAAAGTCATCAAGGAAAATTAGAAGTGGGCTGAAATGCTTAGTTATGTTCTGTGGAAATCTTGAATATTCCCAGATGTGCTTGACTCCACATACGCATGTGTATTCTCTTTCTGGTATTATGTGACCTTGGCAGGAGCTCAATGTTTGTCTTATGCCATGTGAAAATCACTGAATTGTAATAAATTTGAAGACTGTATCAAGTGTATACATTATATGCAACGTGTGGCACAGTCATTTACTTCGCAGTTTTTTCTTATGCTGTGATGCTAGGAGAGTTGCAATAGTACATCCTATGCATAGCTTCAATGATGGATGCAGTGCAAATTTCAGCATCCATGAACATACCTAATTGGGTAATTATCTAGTGAATTAGAATTTGATTACGATAACATGCATTTAACTAAATTCCTGCATATTTTGTTCAATTTGAAGGGAAGGAGCTCACTTGCTGCAGCAGTGTGGTGTTTAAAAAGCTTACAGACCATTATGAAAACCATTAAACTGACAAGAAAGATCAGAAGGTGTTTTAGGACAATCACTTTTAAATATTTTGGAAGGAGCTGAGTGGATTTGCCTCTAAAGCCAAAAGATCGTAGGAGGAATGGAATTATTTCTGCAGCTGTGTGGCATTGTTGCAGCTTTTGCTGAAGGGTGGAATATGTCACAAATGTACACATAAGCTCTGATTTATACCCTAGGTTGTTTCTTCAAAGAATGAGCTAGCTCAGGTATACTATTAAAATTTTGCAAATATTTTTTGTTATTTGTGCATTTGGTTTTCAGACTTTTTTTTTCCTAAAATGAGTCATGGTTGAAATTAAAAATCAAAGTCAACATAACTTTCTTCAGTACTATGGAAAAGTTCTTTTCTATTCCACATCTCAGCTTGTTTATTTCCTGTTGCTTGGCTGGGTTCAGGTGCTAGGAGATTAGTGAGATAGGATCAGCTGATTATTTGTGATGGCAATAGTTTGTTTTTTAACTCTTTTCCTAGAAGACTGCAGTAACTAACAGAGTACAAAATCTTTATGCCAGCACAGTAGTTTTTGCATGAATTGTGACAAGGTCATCATGAGACTATGGAGCATGATGGGGTTGTTTACTGTGGACCTAACATGTCAAAGTCACCTTAAATTTTGCCTGCCCTTGAAAGTGAAATTGCATGATATGAGAAAGTCTGATTAAGACAGTTGCACTTTTTCCAGCAAAGACTGTGTAGGAGAGGAGAAAGTGCTCATAACTGAGCACAGCTGGGGCCTAGGAAGTTATTTGAGCATTTTGAAGGCATCTTCTGTGAGCAAAAGTTGCTCAATAATAACTTTGATGGATAGTGTGGAGTCTGCTATAACAATTAGCACAATTCTATATAGTTTTGCTCTATAGGTATTTTTTATTACTGTGAATTTGAGTGGTACTTCTGAATATACAGCATCATTTATGAAAATCATTAGTGAAAGTCATGTAGCTTAAGATGTATATAGGAGTTTGATAAAATGGGAAATTAATTATGCATGTCTTACAGAGTGAATTTAAATAGTTAATCACATTTGATATCTGAGTGTCATTGAGATTATGGAATTGTCATTCAGCATGGAATCATTATTTCTTTACAATGTGAAAGTAGATTTTGACCAGAATAATTTGTTTGAGAGCTGGAGCTGTACATCAGGAAGACTGTATTGATTTATTTTCATTAATATTACTGGACAGAAGTTGAAAGATTTTAGTGAATAATTTTGGTGAATTGAACATATTAATTTATATTTTCTCAAATTTAAAAATCAAATTTGTATAAGTAGTTTGATTCAATTTTTATGCTGTTTAAATTTCTAGTAAGCCATTTTATTCTGGAGCAGGTTGCTGAGAATTTGTGTCAGCCCCATCCCTGGAAGTGTTCAGGTTGGATGGGGCTTTGAGGAAGCCTGGTCTAGTGGAACGTGTCTCTGCCCACAGCAGGAGGTTGGACCTAGATGATCTCTAAGGTCACCTCCAACCCAAGCCATTCCATGATTCTGTGGTGGTCTAATCCACAGTCCGGTGTGCTTTGAGTACTTCCCTCCATACCTGCTGTTGTTAGCACAGTCCTGTGCTCTTTTCTTCAGCACTGGCAATCCTATCAACAGAGCATCAAAATAATAAGGAAAAAAAAATTGATCTGACAAAATAGCCCTTAACCTTTTGGGGTGGTGATTTTGGGGGATTTTTTTTAGGTCACCTCAGCTTTCTTATCTGCTTGCTGTACCACTGTATGATCACAAGTGCCAGTGAAAAAACAGTGGGGCTGCCTGGCTGAGGCAGCCATGGGAGCTGTGGTTCAGGTTTGTTTAATCTGCTGTGGATGAACACCACAACAATATTTCCTAATTTTGGTAGCACAGAACAGCTTTCTCAGTGCTGCAACAAACCTCCCACACCTTTCTCACAATTTATCTTTTAAAATCTCTAGTTCAGTGAAACAATTACTAATTTTAGTTGTATGTTCATTTGTATTTTTAAGAAATAACCACCAGTGAGAAAATATAGCATGCTGTATCACTGTATGCAGATAGAAGTATTTTCAGAAATCTGTCTTAAGCATTCAAATTGTTTCTACTTTTTTTTAATCAAGAAAATTTAAAGAGAAGCAAAAAAAGGCAGTTTTATTTTTGCATAATGTCATTTAAAAAAAAGTAAATTAAGAAAACAGGCTGTGGTTGAAATTTGTGTAGTCTATATCTGTTCTGGACTTAAAAAGTGATCTTAGAGGAGAGAGGCTTGTACATGGCAACATTTTGGGATGTACACGTGCACAGAAGACTTGTGGTGTGTTAGTCCTCTGTTCCCTAAATGGGAAAAAATGATTATGGAATATGTGTAATATGTCAGAGACTGTTGTTCATATGGACCACACCCAATTAAGCCACAAATGGCTGCAGCCTGTGGGGAACACCAGGGAACTAACTTTTTAAATGACATTTTATGTAAATGTTCTCTTCCTGCAATAGCAACTTTGGAAAGTTCACAGCTTTTATGTTACTGAGAAGATAAATATTCAGATAAACTTGAATTAATTAAAGCAAAACTTGTAGAAATTAGATGAAAACCAGACAATACACTGCAGCTCTAATTAACCCCACATTTAAGTGCTTCCATCTTGACTGCCTCAGCTATTTTATGAGAGATGCTTTACTGCCTCTAGTTACTGCATTTGTGTAAACAAGGCTAAGACAAAAAACTGCATGTTTTTTAACTTGAATGTTGAAATTATGCAGAAGTTTCGTTGCTCTTCTGCTATGTCATTTATTCTTTTATTAAATCCAGAGGTACAGTTAGCAGAGTGTTGATAAGCTATATGCTATGCTCAGCTTCATTGGTGGATAATTTTCCTCCCTCTCTAGGAAACGATGCCACATCAATAGTCAACTGTCTTCACATACTGGGGCAGACCTTGGATGCGAGGTAATACTGATTATATTTTCTAAAGTACAAGGAGAATCACTGAAGAAAGTAATACGCAGTTATATTTGGGCTACCTGTGTAAGGCTACAGAATTTCAACACTCAAGAAGTTACAGTGCTGAAAAGAATTTCCATTGCAAAACAGGTCAATTACTAGGGTTTGACACTATTTGTAGGTTACACTTTAAACTTCATTAAGGATCAGTGGTGTCCAGAACCTTTTGGTTGTTAATGTGGTTTTAATCATGTGACTTTATCAAAACCACAGTAAAGTTAGAAATATTTTATTATTTTCCTTATGCTGTTTAATCAAAAAATTCAGGAGTTAAATGCACGTGGAATATAGTAAATCTGTCTCAAAGAGTGTCTTCTTTGCAAAATTAATTCAGGTTCTAATCTGAAAAAACACAAAACTTTTGCATAGAATTCAGTGTTACTTTTATGTTAAATTGAGCTGCTTGAGCTGTCATTGTGAGGTTTATGGATGAGACAGCCTTGATATATTGGAGGATAATGTGTTGCTTTTCATTTACTGTAAAGTCAGCCAGCTCTGCTGATAGTTGTTTTTTAGCTCTTTGCAGTTGTAAAACAAAATATGATAGCTTAAACTGCCTCCATGGAAATTTTAAGGTAAATTTTTTCACATTGCATTTAATCTCAAAACAATTGGCTGGATTTTGCGCAGATAGTTCTTTTTCTCAGTGTCTTTGCAGTTGCTTTTATGGACAAGTTTTATGTTCCATTTGCTATGGGGTAGATGATCATGGCCATTAATATGGCTCAGCTCTTGCATGGTACTCCTTTAGTTTGCAATATCTTGGTTTTTTGCCTGAAGTTTTCCCTGGTCCATGCTATCACAAAGACAGAATACAGATACAGGTGAAGGTCACTAATTCAGCTCTTGGTAGAGATGTAAAAATAGTTCCAGATGGAGATTAAGGAATTCATGGAGGTAACAGGAAAATTTAAAGAGATTGCTCTTGAAACTGTATATATTCACTCTTTAAAATAGAAAATCAGACTAAAAGAACTGGACTGATATTCAATTTACAAAAGAACATCAATTTGATTTATTTCATGCATGCCTTAAATGGATACTTTCTTTAAACAAAGGATCTTTTTAATTGAGCTAGTTAATCATGTAAGTTAAAAAAAATAAGGTAATAATTCTCCTGGATTATATCTTTACCTAATTGACTATGGTGCTACAGTTACATAATCAATGCATTTATTTATTTATTAATTTATTGATTTGATTTCAAGAGATGTGGTTGTTTTTACTCATTCTTTCTGATGAAAGAGTAAAAACAACCACTTATTCTTATTTCTGGAGACAGAAATGTGACTGTCATAATTGGGAAGAATTTCTGATTTCTAGCTCGAGACAGTTCTTTCTAGAGTCAGAAATCACACACTTATTAATTCTCATTTTTGTTAGGCACTTTTTGTTTTTTTCCTCTCTGAAGGCAAATGAATCCATTTATAAATTTTGAAGGACTATTTGCTCGGAAGGAAAACAGATAAAGTATCCTTGTGGTCTGCAGGATACCTATAAAACGTTTTCAGTCAATTATTCTGCTCTGAGGAGATTTTACAATGTTAAAAGATGAGAGATTTTTCTTCATATTTCTATTATTTATTTCATATAATCCAAGACTAAGCTTTATTCCATGCTTGTCTAATAGAATATTCGTCTTCATTCTTTTTGCATGCTATAAACAGGACTGTGATGAAAACTGGTCTGGAATCTGTTAGGATGGCACTGAGAGCTTTTTTGGACAATGCTGCTGAGGATCTGGAGAAAACAATGGAAAATCTTAAGCAAGGCCAGTTTACACACAGCAGAAACCAGCCAAAAGGAGTTACACAAATCATCAATTATACCACAGTTGCTCTCCTGCCAGTGCTGTCTTCATTATTTGAGCATATTGGACAGCACCAGTTTGGGGAAGATTTGATATGTATGTATCGTATGTTCATATATGTATGTAGAAGGGCCATGCCATTAAAACATCTATAGTGTCATGTAGAAAGCATTACTAGACCCTCAATTCTGTTAGAGAAGGACAAATCCTATGTAATTTTTGACGGAATTGTTATTGATTTAATCAAACATTTGCTGCAATCGACCAAAAACAGTCTGCAGGTTTTAGTGGACTTTGAATAAATATTAAAGCAGATGTGTCCATGATTAGAAAGTCAGAAGGATCCATTTTGTTTATAACTTTACCATGGATCTACTGTGACTTTCTTCATGTGTGAGAATTCACTTTGTGCAAGTTACTTCGTCTTTACTCTGTCTGTAACTAAGGTTATACTAACAAGAATGATATTACACCATCATACATGCACCTTGACTCAGTTTCAGTTAGAGGGGAATCTGGGTAGGTCCTTAATTTCTAGGGAAAAGGGAGAAGTGGAAGGAGCTCCTGAAAAATTCAGACACCAGAGAAGGGAATGTATATGACATCCTGTATATTGGATTTCTGTATATAGATTCTGCTTATAGCGGATTCAGTGGTCCTTTATTTTCCCGACCTCAACATTTTGCAGCTAGAATTTTTCAGACTTTGCACACAAAAAAAAGTCTGCAAAAATTTAATTTTATGTATTTTAGGAACTAGAAATATCACTGTCCAGGTGGCACTAAAGGGGGAAGTCCTGCTCTTTATAGCTAACTCAGTTACTCAGTTATGAAATCTGTGAGAAGGACCTGGAGGAAAAGACTATTGAGTTATATTTTTTTCTCTTTTTAGAATCTTGAAAAAGCATTATTTAACATAGCATTAAAAGAACTCTTCAAAAAGTTGTTGTGTTGATGGATTTGAACATCATGTGATATAAACATCCACTTTTTTCATGAAACTATTTCTGTAAAATTCAGGAGACTGTGACAGTATCCAGAAAAAGTAATTTGTTCATCATAAACCACTTTTTGAGGCATCAACATGTTCATGCCTTGTATAAGTTTTGTTCTCCTATATTCCATGTTTTGGAATTTAATATTTAGCTTTGAATGTTTGATCACTTAAGTTGGTGTTCTTAGTCATCTGTTCTACATACACCACACTTGTGTAAAAGACCAAATTTGGAATTAATGAACTGAGAAAGAATAGTTATTTAAAATTGTGCCTATTTGTTTTGTCTAGAGCATAGTGGAAAGGCTAATTTTTCTTACACAGAACTTCTCTTTACATCTTGTTAAGAATGAGATTATTTTATTTGTACAAGTATCTTGACCTGGTGCTTTTACCTAAGTTACTAGTTACAGAGTTTACTCCACGGGGGGGAATCACATAGAAAGGTGCGTGAGGTACCTGAGGTTGCTATTGCGATGTAGAAACACTTAAATCCAGGACTATCTGAACTAAATTCACAGTAAAGGGCCAGGCCACGTAGCTTTGATACAATGTCTTGTAGGCTCTCCCAGCCCATTAATTCTCACCCTGTTTTACTCACAATCTTTCATTCATTGCATGTTGAGGGATGATATTAGCCCTGCAGGAGAGACTATGAAATACATCTATGGCAAGAATGGGAGTGTTGTCCTTCTTGATGGTACTTACACTGTTGTTACACTGTTGCTGCAGTGTGCATTGCAAAAGCATTTTTTTCAAATAGATGTTAAGATTATTCACACAGTTTTGTGACTGAATTATTTAATAATTTTGAAACATCCTTTGGTGAAGTACTCATATGGACTAAAGGATTATTTATATATTTTAATCCTTTGGAATTTTTAAGTGTAAATTAAGTACATGCTATTAGTTGGTATCAGTGCCTAAATTAAAAAAAGATGTTAATTGTGATTAAAATAATTAAATATCTGTTTAACAACATTGCCTTTATTTTGCACAGTGGTGTTCTATTAGTAAAGGTGCCACATGTAAAGGATTGATATGCCAGTAATTTCATTAAGTTAGTGCACTAGTGAAATAGGTTTACTGTTTTAGCTCTTAACATATTGAAGTAAATGGAAGTTTTGAGTAAAAAGTATAGTAGTCAGAGGACCAAAGGCATTTTGTGTTTAGCAGGTGATTTCTGTGGAATGCCTTTTTTAGCTTAATATGTTTAATTCGGTTATTGTCTAAAGAAATTTATTTTAATTCTATGGGAATGTATTGAAAAAAAATCTCTTTGTACATATATTTTTCTTCTTTTCTTTAGTGGAAGATGTTCAGGTTTCTTGTTACAGAATATTGGCCAGTTTATATGCTCTGGGAACCAGCAAGAGTATCTATGTAGAGAGGTAAGAAGGAAAATTTTTCTTCTGTTTTAATATTTGCATTTATATTTAGCATCATTAATTTGCAGTTCATAAATTAATATAGGAGGAGAATGTTATTGGAAAGATATCTTGAGAGAAAAAACATTGCTCAGATATTAACTGGAATGCAGGTGCATTTATACACTTGAAATATTGCATTATATGTTTCTCAAAATATTTTTCTTAATTAAAATTAAAATTATCTGACTTTACAATAGATAGCACTTGATTTGAGGGTTAACTGGAGTATTGTAAAATTATGTCATTCAGCTCAGCAATTTATATTCTTCCTTCTATAATGTTTAATTGTGATGTATATTTCTTTCTCATTATTCTAAATTTAATTTAATTTGTCACTTGGACAACACTGTTTCTGTTCTAGCTCAGTTACCCAGGTAAATGAGGCATTAAAATTGCTTTTTTATACATCTCTGTATCTGCTAACCCCCATCCAAGTTACATTTGGACTGTGTAAGCCATGTTTGGTCAAAAAATAGAGATACATAGAAAAATTCAGTACTTGAAACTGAATAGTTGCACTTTAGTGGCTAACACTGTTCTGAAGGAAGGCTAAACAGAATTAATACATTTTAGATATTGGCAGCAATAATCTAGGAAATTCACTGTTTAGGAAGTGACCCTCTCCAGAAAATCAACCTGTGCATAACTCCAGAGCAGCCCCATGACATATCCTTGCTTCCTTGGTGGTGGTATCATAGCCAATAATATGAAAAATGGTTGTGACCAATATTTAAGTAAAAAAATACATATCTGTGGAAAATCAGGTCTCATTACTTTCGTTAAAGATATAAAATTAATTTATTTTGCTGTTTGGCAAATAAAGGATATGGGATTTTTTTGAAGAAAAAATATATCAGTGTAAGTGAATTTTTGAGTATGATTGTCTGTAACCATTATTGCAATCAAAAAGCACATATCATGCTCTTTGCAGGTGTGTGTGATGGATGTATGTTTTGCTTATGAAGACTTAATGAAAAGGATAAAAAAGGAAGAAGGAGAAAACAGTATAAATAACAATGGGAATAGAGTTAGATTTAACAAAATCATGTTTAATGAGATAGACCTAGAAAGAATAAAATCTCCAAGACTGAGAGAAACTATAGACCGAGGATGAATCTTGTTCAATCACAACATCAGTTTTGGGGTCTTTTTTTCCTTCTAACTTGAAAATTCATGATTCTCATGGGTTCAAATTCTCATGGATTTCTGTCATATGTGTGATTTGGTCTTAGCTAGGGATCTCTCACCTCTCTAAATTCTGTTGTGATCAATTCAACTGAAAATTAGAAAGAATACTTTAAATGTCCCCTGAAGAACCCAAGTGAAGTGACAGGGCATCACTTACTTCTTCCTAGAAACAGGCTTTTTAAAATTTTGTCGCACAAAGAATTTTGTTTATCAAATAAATGTCATATATTTGAAGGTGTTGAAGCAATGTCTTTGTGATAAAACTTCAGAGTTCTTGATCATGAAGAAGCAATTTTCCACTCACTGTAGAACTTGACTTTCATACTAGACTAAGCATGAAAGTGATTATCACAATTTCTCAGAAAAAGGAAATATTGCTTAAATAAAATGATAGCTGTTTTTGGTCTCTTGTTCTGTCCAGTAGCTTTTTCTTAATGGTAGGGATTATAAAGTCAGTAAAGCTGAGAGGAAAGTAACAGTACAGAAGGTATCTTTACAATTGCTTTGGTTTCCCCTGCATGTTTTTTATTTTCTGTAAGCCGTGTAGGCCACCTTTAAGATTTTATGTCTTAACATTTCATTCATATGTTAGCAGAGGGTTGTTAGACTCCAATTTCTGTTCTCGTGTGGGTGGTCCTAGTAATGTTGTGGCTTATCTCTTTGAAATGCATTCATCTCAGAATACAAGCCCAAGGTGAGGTCAGTCAGTACTTACCCCAGTGGGACCCCACTGGTGGTCCCTTCCAACTTTATCCATTCTGTGGCTCTGTGATCAAAGATGTGTGTAGTTAATGGTGTTTGTTAATTCACAGGCAACGATCAGCACTAGGAGAGTGCTTGGCTGCTTTCTCAGGGGCCTTTCCAGTGGCTTTCTTGGAAACTCACTTGAACAAGCATAATATCTACTCAATCTACAATACCAAGAATGCGAGAGATAGAGCAGGTATTTCAAGAAACTCTCATCGTGACTATGAAAACATGATTTCACTAGAAATAATGCTTGCCTTAAGACATGTAGTTTTGCATACATTTTATAGCATGAGAATTTTCTCATAATGTCTTGGTTGTATTTCTTTTCTAAATCTTTCTTTCTGAATCAATTTTCTAATCAATTTCTTTTCTAAATCTGATAAAACCTATGATTTTATGTTCCTATTGTTACTGATACTTTAATTTTGAGATATCATTCTCAAAATACCACTTTGGAATTGATTTAATGAAGAGACTTTGCACATTTTTAGTACCTCAGGTATTCTATATTTGATCATAAAATTATGCATTCTTATCAGTAGCTTTGGTTCCTCAGTTTACATAAGCAATATTGGGTCCCTAAAACATGCATACTTGCAATTGAAGAAAAATAGCTTTGCTGTATTAATTACTTATTATGCCCTTATAAAGTAAGTAAATTGCAGAGTAGTATGTAGATTGGTTTTTATTTTGTTTGACATACAAGACAGTACAGATGGTTTGCAGTGACATTATGTATGTTTATTTTGCATATAGCTTTTTATTCCATTTTTGATGTTTCTTATGCTGTAACGTGATTGTTGAATAAAGTCTTATGCACTAACTGTTCCTGCAATAAATAGAAGTTGCAGTAGAGCTTTACAAGCTCTGCATATATGCTGAGTCTGAATCATGTTACAGTTACACAAAGAGGACAGTGTATGTATCCAAACAGGATGCCAGTTTATAATGGCATTCATTTTATAACTCACCTTTATTTTTTAAAAAAGGGAGCATACCAGATTTATTCTCCAAAGAGCTGTAGTATTCAAACTTGAAAATATCAGCATCTGTGCATACTTGCCATATGTTCTAGCTATTTTAATATATCTGGAAAGACAATCCACCATATTGTCCTGATTTTTAACAGAAAATTATTTTCCAAAATTTCAGTAATCTTTAAGGAGACTATGTGATGTCTGTACAAAATACATTTTCTCTAAATAGGAAAAGATACTGCCTTTCAAAAAGGGCTAGCCTTAGTACAAGGAATTGTGGAATGCTGGTAGAGACATTTATATTCACAAGTTGCTGGCTAAATTTTTGACCTATAGATACCTGTGTATGTCACTATATACGTGTGTTAGTATGTTAGACATTCAGGAGCTACAGACTGTGCTTGTAGATATTTTTTTGTAGATGAAAGAAACTGCCTCAAAAATAAAGGCAACTGCAGTGCCTTTTCAGAGGAAGGAACTAAAAATTCAAATGAATTCAAAAGTAAACATTTATAATCAGACATTGACCTTGAGAATCAGTTTCTCAAACCTGCTCATTATGAGAGGCAATGATTTCTTTTTGTTCTGTTAGAATTCCAGGTCTCATCTGATGTCTTGTCGAGAGAGATTTCATTTTATCAATTTGTTTCCTCAATTGCAAAACTTACGCTGGAAGTAATTTTGAAATTAAGCTTTGTTTTGGATATAGAAAAGTGCATCTGATTTCTCTGAGTTCATTCCACAATATTTATGTCATTGAAGCTTTCATATAGGAATTTTCATTATAGAACTGCTCATATAAACAGTTCATTGCTTAACAGTATGAAAGGATGTGGTTTTTATTTTTGTGTTTTATTTGTTTCCTTTGGATCAGAAGGGTGCAAATGTAAGCAGAAAACAAAAGTTGCATTGAATAGCAATTGAAAATAATTATTTTCCTTTTATGACCTAGTTTATTGATTTTTTGGGTGGTTTTTTTTGTGGTTTTTTTTTTTTTTTTCTCAATAGTTCTCAATTTGCCAACTAGTGTAGAAGAGGTTTGCCCAAATATTCCTTCCTTGGTGAAGCTAATGGAAGAAATAGTGGAGCTGGCAGAATCTGGTATTCGTTACACACAAATGCCACACATCATGGAAGTCATCCTGCCTATGCTGTGCAGTTACATGTCACACTGGTGGGAGCATGGGCCAGAGAACAACCCCGACAAGGCTGAAACGTGCTGCACAGCCTTGACGTCAGAGCACATGAACACTCTGTTGGGTAACATACTGAAAATCATCTATAACAACCTTGGTATTGATGAAGGAGCCTGGATGAAGAGATTAGCAGGTAAGACATGAAAGTAAATAAACAAGCAAACCTGTATATTCAGAATGGATGTATACACACACACAGACTCTGAATCACTCTGTATTTATCCTGTTAAAGCTGGAGTAGAAGAACACTCCTATTTTTACATTTTTAAACAATACAGATCTTGATGAATCAGAAATATTAAGTATAAAGAAAAAGCAGTGTAAGCAGTATGTATTAAACTCTCAATAAGTAATATAAGAAGTAGATTAGACTATTTCTTTTTCCCCAGAATATACACAAGTGTTGGGGTATATTAAATTCAAGGACTGTAGTAATTTAGCCCCATTTTCATTATATAGCAAGTTTTTGTTTGCAGACATTACACAGTTCCTTGCTATTCTGTCTGAGTGCTGGATCCTTAAAACCTGGGTTTGAAGGTGTATATCTAACATATCCATTATAATGAAATGTCGAAATGCTCATGTCATTTTAGTAATAGTTGTGTTGACTTCATTGCATGAACAGCTTGCAATTCATTTAAAAACACTTTAATTCTCAGTGTTACAATCTCTGAGGAAAAGTCACTTCAGTGGTGTGGATTCAGTTTTTCAATTAGACTTTCTTATGACTTTTCAGTTTTTACTGTGGTAGTAATTTCATTCATGGTAGCATTCAGAATTCCTAGTGTTCTGAAAGTTAGTAATGTAATGCGCTCTAAGAATAGGTGGTAACTGCCTAAAATTCTGGGTAATTTAATCAATATATTACCAATGGTTTTGTACCAATGGGCCCAGTTGAAGTGCTGGTTTACATATTTGTTCGTATGAGTAGATTTGCAAAAAGCTTGTCATAACAAGTCTGAAATCAGTGGTTGAATAGTCTCATTTGTGTCTACATACAAGACTTAGTGTGCATAAGAAATACAGGCCAGCTGTTTCTGTGGGTTTTTAAATTACCAGAACAGGCTTTCCAGTTCTGCTTCGCTCAAGCAGGGTTCAAAAGAGAAGCCAGTAGCTGAGAAAACTTGTGTGTGCACTATGTAGCTGTGTATGTATCCATCCATACCATTACACAACTTCCACATTGCTCAATAAAACTATGCAGACAAATACCATGCTGACAGACTACCAGTAAAGAGGTATTTCAAGTTTTATGATCATGCAGGCTTAGTCTGTGAAGCTGCAATTTCTGCCCTCAGACAAAATGAATTGACTTTGTGAAATCCTGACCACATTTAATTCTTGGCAAAACTTCTGCTGATTTCAATGGGGGCAGGATTTGACTCTGTAGCTTAGAAATAAGATTCAAGAAAGTGGGAAAAGGTAAAGGATTTTAGTTATATTTTGTGGCCAGGTATATATTATAATATTCATTGCCTTAAATAGTGTTTTCCCAGCCCATCATAAGTAAAGCGAAGCCACAGCTCTTAAAGACACACTTCCTTCCACTGATGGATAAGCTAAAGAAAAAGGCAGCAGTGGTTGTATCGGATGAAGAACATCTAAGAGCAGAAGGCAGAGGTGACATGTCGGAGGCTGAACTGCTCATCCTAGATGAGTTCACCACTTTGGCACGGGACCTCTATGCCTTCTACCCTTTGTTGATTAGATTTGTGGACTATAACAGGTATGTGGAGAGGAATAGGTCAATGAATCTCATAAAACCTTCCTTTTTATTGATACTGCCTCTTATCCCTTGATGTGCCTAGCACTGAATTAAAGTGGCTTTTACTCAGTCTGACAATCTCGAAGTTGATCAAGCTAATGCTTTATGACTTTTAGGAGGAGCTGGGGTCTTTTTGAGAAGAAAGCAAAACAAAACAAAATTGCAATCTAAATCTATTGGATTAGAACTAGGATTAATATTAAAGGATTTTAAGGGTTTTGAAATAGGACATCAAAAAGCCACTGCTACCAGAAAGGATTAAAAGCATAGATGATTTGTTTTGTGGACTTGTATCCTTGTGAAATGTTGAAAAGTGATTTCAAAGCATAAAGACAGTGAGGATCATCCCCTTTTTCACCTTTTACCAAATTTCAGGGCAAAATGGCTGAAAGAGCCCAATCCTGAAGCAGAGGAGTTGTTCCGCATGGTGGCTGAGGTCTTCATTTACTGGTCAAAGTCTCATGTAAGTAATTCTTTGGTAAATACTTGTTTTAATGAGATTTCTTAATCATTAGAACAGTTATTTAGTGGTTATGTTTGTAAAATTTCATTTAATAGCAGAAGTGAAACTGCAGATGGGAAAGTAGTAATGACTCACATTTCTGACACATTTGAAATGGCAGAGAAGATAGGAGAGTTGGATAGGTATTTTGTAGCATATTAAACTGATTAAAGATATTTTTCTTACAGAGACTGCTTTGTTGTGGGTTTGTTGTTTGCTTGGTTTGTTGGTTTTTTGGGATTTTTTTTATATACTAAGCTCATTGTGTTTTGTGTCCTTACCCTTTTTTTTTTTTTTCAGTTATTTTGACCCCATAACCTTTTTGTAATCACACCTAGTAAGCGCTGATGCTTCTTAAATAAAGCATGATTCAGTGAATACTGGAACACAAAGAATTAAAAACCCCGAAGAGTCTAATGTATAGCCATATGCTATGGCTTCAGTTGTCTTAAATTTGAGGAACAAGATGCCTTATAACTTCTGTTCTTGTGCCTGAATTTGACTGTAAGATTTATTATAAACAATAGTGTGCACAGAAAGTGGTTGTGCTGTAGATAGATACTGGTTAGTGAAATCACCTGTGTATTCATAGTTTCAGTCTTTTATTTTAAAAGTTTCTTATGTACCTGAATATAGTGAAAATTTTTAACGGGGGAAAAATGAATGAATAATTTACTAGTAAGTGAAAACCTGGACAATATTTTTATATTGACTTAGAGGAGGAGTGAGATTTTTATCATGTCTTTTTAATAGCTAGGGAAACATTTCCTTCTCTCTAACATGGGAAAAAACCCCAAACATACACCACCTGAGTTATGCAATGTAAATGAAGCTGAAATTCAAGGATGTTGTTGATCATCCATTCATTTTTACTGTCCTTGTCTTAATGTGTGGATTTTACCAATTTCTATTTAATTTATATTTTTGTTTAAGGTATGTTTAGATAGAGTCCTCGTATAAATGCTTCTAACTGAGATCTTCTGTATGTTTCCAGAATTTCAAAAGGGAAGAGCAGAACTTTGTGGTACAAAATGAAATCAACAACATGTCTTTCCTTATCAGTGACACCAAATCTAAGATGTCTAAGGTAGTGTAAAGATTTTTATATTTTTCTCTTTGCATTAGGAAGGAGTCAGGAAGACTCCAGAGAAGAACCTTTTATTGTTTGATTTTTTGGGAGGTTTTTTTTTTGCTTTGGTTTTTGGTTTGTTGTTTTTTGTTTTCTTTTTTTTGGTAAAGAAATCTGTTGAAAACACTGAGTTGAGATTCAAAACACAGTCATTTGAGAAACACATTGCAAAATATTGGCAATGATAAAATGCCAGTTTCATTGGATAGGGTCACATCTGTATAGGTAATAAAGAAATTGTCAAACCAGAGGCAAGTGCAAAGTTGCTAGTACAATTCTTTTGTTTAATATTGGATTTTTTTCCCCCCATCTTTACTTTATTATGCAGGCTGCAGTTTCTGACCAGGAACGGAAGAAGATGAAGCGAAAAGGTGACAGGTACTCTATGCAGACCTCTCTCATTGTGGCAGCACTGAAGAGATTGCTTCCAGTAGGTCTAAACATTTGTGCTCCTGGAGACCAAGAGCTAATTGCACTGGCCAAAAATCGATTTAGCATGGTAGGTGCTCTTTTTGTACTTCTAAAAGGTAGAAATATTTACTAATTAAATTCTTTGAATATTTCACCCTGTATTCATTCTTACAGCATGACACAGAGAATCAAGATTATAATTTTGTTTTATTAGGGCACAGTGGGTGTTTATGGTACATATCTTCATATTTCACTCGTGGCTTAAAACGTTTCAGTTTGAACATACTTAGGATCAGTATGGATGTACTTCAGAATGATCAATATATGAATAGAGATAGCATTCAGTAGTTGAACTAGTTATTTTCTCTCTTAATTTTTAATGCAAAGTAGTGTTTGTTATATTTTATGAAGCTTGAATTTGGTTGGACTTGATATTAAAGGTCTTTTCCAATCTAGTTTATTCTGTGACTGTGATAAAATTAAGAACTAGCTGGTTTTTTTAACTTCTGTGCTCAATATCATAACTAATTCCTTTTAATCACTCTTGTGTGAATGCAAGAATTTCTGTAGGGATAGACTGATTTAAAAGTTATTCTTTTGGGTATATACTTGAAGCGCAATAATGCAATTGTAATTTGGAATATAGTCCTTTCTCAAGCTATAATACTTTATACACTCTAGTGGGTTATATGACCATTGGACTCCTGAACTGAATGCTATAAAGGATAAGAGCTCTGCAAAACAAACAGAAATCAAATCACAGAAGGCTCTGTTCATGTTACTGGTTTTATTTGTCAAACTTTCAGTATGCTTATATTAGTAATTTGAATTCAGACTCACATTTAGTGTGTTACTGTGAGCAGATATGTATGATGCCATCCAGGACTTGGTCCTGTGAGCTTGGATAAAAAAAGATTTATCTGAGAGATTTTTCTCAATCTTTCACATTGTCAGTTTAATGCATCATCTGATGAAGCCCAAGGTTGATATTTAAATGAATTATAACTTTTCCTAATTACCTTCTATTCCTAATTTATAAGATTTGTAATCTATTGGCAGAAAGACACTGAAGATGAAGTACGAGATGTCATCCGCAGTAATCTTCATCTTCAGGGCAAGGTAATCTATATGCAGTTTTTAAATTTGACTTTTCTTCCTTTGAATTCATTTGTTAGTGCTGTATAATGACAACCTGCTTTGGTTCATTAGGATAACTTGTAGTCTCTTATTCTCTTCTGTCAAGTAACTTGTTCATGTCAACTGTTAAATGTTAAGTTTTTAATGTGTGTATATCTGTGTTATATACAATAACATATGGCCCTTCAAATCTCTCTCCATTCACACCATTAATGGAAAATTGGAGATGGAAGGAAAATCTATCACTGTTTAAACTCCTACTATTATTTGAGATAAAGTCTGAAAAATGCTCAGAGTTACTTAGTATCAGCTTGAAGTGTAAATGAAAAGGAAGCTGCCATTTTGCCGTACTCTGTAAAGTGAAAAATCTCCAGTTTTCTCAATTTTCAGCCCAGGGAAAAGAAGGTATTTTGGGAAAAAGTATAGATTTTTGTTACTGAACTCCAATTAGTGCCAGGTGAACAGCTTTAGGGAAAAAGTGCTGAAATGTCTAGTGTAATTAAACTGTTTTATTAATGCTTCAAATAAAGACAAGCCAGAATATGGAAGTATAATAAAATTATGTATGTTTCTCCTCTATTGAAGAAAGATGGAATCATACCTATGGATGTTGTTTACTTCGGATTGTCCTCTACCTCCTCACCCTGCCCCATATTTTATTCAACTCAAGAAAAAACTAAACTTGTATTTCCTGTGCTCATTAAAAGGTCACAAAAGGGTAAAACCTGAGTTTAAAATCTGGTGCTTTTTTTTCCTGAACACTTTTTTAAAAAATCATTCAGAAGTCTAGATTCCTCTGTAATCAGTGCATGGCAGAAATAATTTTTTTTAATGAGCCGGAAGTGAGATGGTTCTTCCTGAATAATATGTGAAGATTAATTTTCTCACATTGTGCTTTCCATGTATCACTTCCTTGTCAACAACAAAAGTGTTTTGCATAAAGTGCTACAAATAAAAATCCAGTAGCATTAAATTATGGGGTTTGCACCTAGTAAAGTTTACCCTGGAAGCAAAAGATTTGGTTAAATCCTAAAAAGCTTGAAATACTTATCCATTTATAGCAAATATTGTTATATACTGAGAAGCAGAAAACACACAGGCAAAGTACTAGGAAAAAAGGAGTGTTTCTGAAGATCTTAATGAGCAACAGTACTTAAACAATGTGCATGCCATGAACATAAAACCCTTAAACATGAGGTGATTTTGTGTATAAACTTCAGTAGTGTTTTCTTAGTGACAATGATAGATATTTCTGTTCCGACATTGTCACTATGTGTATATTGTCATTTTGTGAGCCATGTGGTTAAAATTCTTGCATGAGTTTTCATGTTGCTATTCAGCACTTGTCCTCCTGTTTTAACTACTTCAGTTTCTATTTTGTTTCCTCACTGATACATTCTGCTGCTAAGAAATTTCTGTCTGTTACTGCTTTGTTGCCTGGAAGTAATAATACATCCTAATACGTTGATCTGTGCTTTCTCTTCAGAAACTTCAGATGCTTCAATTAAAAGTTTGCTATTGTTAAGCAGCATACGTCTCCTCTGTTTATACTACATGAGAATAAAAGTGCTTTTAAATTTCTTAGATTGATGCAATTTCACAGTGCCTTGATGATTAGGACAAAAGTAATTTTAGCAAATCCAAAGTACATATTGTTGGATTTTCTAGTTGGAAACTTTTCATCAATGACTTTAGAGTTTCCTATTTTAAAATGAATTCCTGGTGGAAGATGAAATTCTGAAAGAGAACCACGTAATACAGAGATAACAAAACTTAACTGCTATAGTAGTTAGCTTTATTTTATAGCTGTTTGCATATTGCTTTATTAACTTTTAAAACCTCCGATTTTGACCTGTATGTGAAAAGTAGTTAACTACAGACAAAATGATGATTTATCAGTGACACATTCTAGAGTTAACACTAAATGTGTGGAACTTAATTACTGAAAGTATAATGTATAAAGTTAAATCCAGTAGTTATATACAAAATACAATACAATTTATTCCATAATTCTCTGCTGTCATTAGGATTCAGTCACTGTACAGTCAAGTATGATGTTTCTTTTTAAGAAAAATTATGCCATCATGCATACACTGCCCTTTTGTTGTCTGATTAAGTCAGACATAATGGGAATGTGGTCTTACAAATTTAAATTATTATTTAGTAATATGAATTAATATGTAACCTAGTTATAATGCTATTTGTGTAAAGTGGCTTCCAAAATACAGGAAAAATACTGCTTTTTGAAAGGCTGATTTTCTTCCAACCATAGCAATATTCTTTCTTCAAATGATGTTTTCTGTTAACCACTTCTTCTCACAAACACCTAACATTCTGTTATTTATGTTAGAGCTAAAATGTAATTTATTTGGATTCCTTTTTGGAGTACTGCACTGTTAGAGAATCATCCTTCTGAATCTTTAGCTATTAATGTTGTGGCGTCTATTTCATGCATTTGTCTACCTTTGTCTACATTTGTACATTTGTCTTCACCCTGTTTCTGTCTTTCCTTTCCTTGCATGCCTGCATGCTGTTACTCAGTATCAAGCCTTTTATTTCAAGAAATTGATGACGAAACTTGCATTCATTTTGACATGGATGAAGCTCAAGTCACCAAAATCTTCCAGCCATTCTAATTCACACCTTGAAATGTCAACTACTCATACCCTTAGAAAACTACCTATACAAAAAAGCTGTACCTTGATAGAATGTGAGGAGTCCTCAGATCAAAAGACATCTCCACCTGTGATTAAAAAGTCTTTTGTGGACTATCCATTCATGATGATCCAGTCAAATGCTCATACAAAGACTATGGATGTGACAGTTGTTAAGAAATGGAAAAGCCGAAAGGTGGAAGAAATGTCTGCAAAATGTGGCTTTCTAGGTTATAATAAGCTATTAATGAACGACTGTGTAAGTTTTTAATCATTCCTGGAACTTGAGTATATCATAATATGTTTTGTGGAGGTGAATTAGCGCTATTGTCTCACCTTAGGCACAAATTGAAATCTGGATCCACAAAGAAGTTTTAGACAAGTAAGTGTTGAGTTCAAGCCCTATGCAAATCTGTAGGGTTTAGGCCCTAAGTTCTCCAGCCATCTGGGCCAGTGTGTCTTCAGCAGTAACTGCATAATCAGGAATGATCACTGGCCGCAGTTCTCAGTAAAATGGGTCATTGGTGTCATTGGCACAATAAACAGCTGCAAAGTGTTTTGCATCAGTGTTGATTAGCAGAAGGACCGGGGACGCAAAACAAACCAAAAAAGAAATCACTAACTGTGAAACAGAGAACTACAGATCAGTGAAGTAGAAAAAATGAAAAGTAAAGAGAAATACATAATGAAAACCATTTTGCTTTATAATTTGAAGGCTGATAAGCAAATGAACCTTAAATTAATTTTTCCAAATTAACTTTCAATTTTTTATCTAGAAATCAGTAAAATTAGGATTTATACAATTAAAAAATTTTATAATAGACATAAATTATAGCAATACTAATAATTTCCATAACTGAAAACTAAGTAATTCCGACTAGCTTAACTAACAACACTTTCATTGTTGTTTCATTTAGTAATGGGAAAGGCAGTGTACTAAGTTATGGCTATGTACCTCATTTTTCATTACTTTTCCTCAAATATTATATTCATTGCTGGTGCCAGTGCTATTTGTTGATCAATGTTCATTTGCTATTTGTATGATTATTAATGTTTTAGTTCTGTGGAACAGGTTGCCCACAGAAACTGTGGATGCATGATCTCTGGAAGTATTCAAGGCCAAGTCAGACATGACTTTGCAAAATCTGGTCTCGTGGAAGGTGTCCTTGTGTATGGCAGAGAGGTTGGAACTAGATGGCCTTAAAGGTCCCTTCCAACCCAAAACACTTAACGTTTTATGGAAGCTCTTAAAAAGTATTGCACAAATTAGTCTTGTTCTCACAGTGTAGTGGATGCTATGTGGGTTAGCCATGTAAAGGTGTAGGGTAGCCATATAAAGTGTTTCAGCTGACCTTTGAAGCAGTTTGTCTACTAGTTAAACTGTTTGGAACATTTTGCCTTGGTGACAAGTGAAATCTTTCTCCTGCAGCTTGAGGATCCCGCCATTAGATGGCAGATGGCACTTTACAAAGATTTACCAAACAGGACTGAAGATTCCTCAGACCCAGAGAAGACTGTGGAAAGGGTTCTTGATATAGCTAATGTGCTGTTTCACCTGGAACAGGTTAGACACATTTTGCCAATTCCATTGCTTCTTATCTAAATGAAAGTACTCACCCTTTCATTTGGACTTTGACCTGCGGTGTTTAATGTTATATTCTTTTTTCTTTTGATGACTACTGTTTACATTCTTAATCTTGTGTTTCGTAGTCCAATATCATGGTCATATCTATCTCACAGTGTATTTGAAGCAGCTCCAACAACAATTTGTTTGGCCAATCTGGCCAACTCATATATTCCTTGCTGCATTCAAGAAACAGCAGAAGCAGGTTGGAGGAATAATTTTTTCTGAGGAAGATCTGTCAGAATCTTTTCAGTTGCTTCAGAATCTGGCAAAAAGCTCAGTTGTATTATCTAATATTTTTGCAGTAATATATGAGCTCCCCATGTGACCTGAACTACAGTAACTTTCATTTAAGTAATTATGTATTTTATTTTGTGTCATTTCCAGTAGCAGTATTCTTTAAAATATGAAGTTAAAAAATCACCTATATTGGTACATCTTACAGGTCAAAGACTAGTTGATAAATTCATTTTGTGGCTTTTCTTTTTGAATTGTTACCTATTTTGCACTTTAGATTTATTCTGTGTTTTCTCCTTTTTAAAATGTAGTGAGAAACCAGGACATTAACTTGGAGGGTATTCTTAGTGGCAGAAATGAGCACTGCTGGTTGCACACCCTAGACTACAAACTGTCTTCATATAGAATTTACTTTGTTTTTTTTTTTCCTTTTCAAAGAACTTTTGAAAATTCAAGGTTCTCTTGCATTCTCATTAGATTAGTTGGTTTCACCCTGAAAGTTTTCAGATCTGGTGGCAGGAAGCTTCCACACTGTGATGAGGTCACTGGTTCAGTCAATAGGAACCTGAGAGATATGTGAATGTGGTTGTATATACACTCTGCTGAAAGTGTGTTAATGTGAATATCTGTGTCCAGTCTGTTGCATCACACAACTCTTCTTTATATGGTTTGCCAGCCTTGATATGGACTTGCTGCAAGTTCAACAGCCTTACACAGTTTGGTAGAAGAGACTGAGGAGGAGTCACTGGCTTTTACCTGTTGTTGAATATGTGTGGAGCAAGCAAATTATGAGGGAATATGGAAGTAAATCCTTGTCAATCATGGTTTGCCTATGAGAGAGAGAGAGAGAGTGAGACAGGAGAATGGGTGCTGATTAGAAAGGAAGCAGGGTTGCTGTGAGGAAAGAAGGCTAGAGAAAAGCTAGAAACATAGGGGAGAAAAAAGTTTTCTCTTTTACCCTGGGTCAAAGTTGACAGCAGTAATACAGAACAGGAAGGATTTGCGTTGTAATACCAGATCAACATTTAAGATCGGTACTTCTGGTCAGACTTAGACAAATAAATGCTTTGCTTGTTGTCAAGTAAATGCTTTCTGCCTTTTTTATGACTACCTTGCACCTTCTTCTTTAAAGATTTAGCCCCACAGCTTTATTTATCTTCTGTAGATAAATGCTCAGGAACTTCTGTTAGTGAAACGGGAAATTTGGTGTCTTTAAAGTAAATGAATATATGAGCACTGCAACTGTTTTTATGATAGCCTTGAGTAATCCTTTGCTCTCTGTATACAAATATTCTGTTCTCCATATAAACATACTGAGTGCTTTCTGTATTGCACTTGCAACGATCAGTTCATTCTTTGTGTTTTCTTTCCATGCAGAGCTAACGTCTTTGTTTTTGTTGTTTTCAGAAATCTGCTTGTGTAGGACGAGGCTATTTCTTTTGGGAAAGTATAGATGGATTTACAATTGTTTGTGAAGATATTACTAATTACCTAACTTTCACATTTAGATTTGAATGACTTTTAAATTACTAGTGCTGGCTTTTTTTTGTGACTGTAAACATGTTTGCAGTGAATGCTTTTTTGTCCTTTCTCTTAAAAAATACTTCTCATTTGTATTTTATCTTTTAGAAGGAACTGTTTAAGATTGTTACCATTTAATCTCACAAGTATAATTACATTTTTTACTGAATGGCAGTGTTTTTGTTGGTTTAATTAAATGTTCGTTTTTTAACTATTAACATTTTTTTGTATTTCACTAAACTGGATAACTAAATTTGGATTGAATATTGACTCTACGTAAACATCAGAATTGCCATTACATATTTTACATATAATGCTTGATTTTGTTGCAAGGGAGAATTACCAAGTGTTTCAGGGTAGAAATACTAACTTCCACCGCTTTCTTTGATGCTATTGGAATACAGAGGAGTGTAATTGTTTGTAGAAGAAACAAACCCCCCATAAAAAAACCAAAAGTACCTCCCCCCCCAAAAGTCATCCCCCCTTAACTCTGAAACAGTTGCGTAGCTTAAATCAAATTCTATAATCTTTATGGAAGATGTGTGAAATAAATCACAGAAACCCTGATTAGGCTGTAGGAAAGGAGTGATCTGTAGCACAGCCTGCAATCATAGTTCCCAGTTATCCAGTCAGGCTACATACAGAAGTGTGCAAGTGCTCTTTGGCACCACAGTAGTCATTTCCTTCAGATGGAAACAAGGATAAAAGGTAGAAGAAAAACTCTCAAAGTGTAAGAGATGAAGATGGAGCACACCCAACTTCATGTCATGCTACTGTAGAGCCAGGATGCAGAAAGAGAATATATCTTAAGATGGAGCTGTAGTTTTATGAAATGTTGCTAAAGTGTTTTGAAGTATTTTATGTACATTCTGTCTGTGCTAATTAATGGAAAAGATTTAATCTTAAGTCTTTGTACTTTCCACTTTTTCTTAAGTTAATTCCTTACCATTGTAGCTTATCATGGTACATATTACAAATGAAAGATTAATTGTATCCATGAAAATTTCTTTAAAAATATTGTCTGATGCAGTGTGAAGCTGTACAATTTACCTGTACATGTGTAAAGAGTTACATATAAAAGATAAAATGAATGAAGATTCTTTGCATTAACAGTTAAGGTCTCCTGAGAGATGGCCTTATTGGTGATAGTATTTTATGTAAAAGATAGAAAAAGTTGAATGAGGTGAAAAAGAAGAATAGCTGTATCATACCAGGAAAGGGAGATTCTTACTTTATTTTCTGAATTCTCATTCTATGATTTGGCTGAATGCTTGAACTCTGTCTGGAACATTTTTTCTGATCTTTTCCTCTTCTTTTCCTTTTCCACTTAATTTATCGGTTAACTAACATTTTCACTAATATTACTATTTCCAGACACTAAGGACATTGCATCATTATTTTTCCATGTTTATTTTGTGTAACAGGTTGAGCATCCTCAGCGTTCCAAAAAAGCAGTGTGGCATAAGCTGCTGTCTAAACAGAGGAAAAGAGCAGTAGTGGCCTGCTTTAGAATGGCACCATTGTATAATCTGCCAAGGTAAGAGCTATATTGTTCTGTCTTTCACAAATGCACTAATATTCATACGGAGCTGTTTCGCAAGATCAAAGGAAAAATAAAAGTAAACCAGTAATTGATAAACTACTTAGTAAATTACTTAGTAATATAGTTTGTATACTGCTTTCTTTTATTACGTTAAATTACTTTTTTCTATCTTCTGAAAAAAATAACAAAAATGTAATTTTCAAATTCTGATTTCAAGTCTAATCCTGAACATTAAAAAATACAATTATTTGAGCACAATCCAAATTTATCTATTGCTGTTATGTTAATATTTAAATTAATATAATATGAAAATATTTTATATTAAAAATAAAACTCAGAAATGTGGCAATGTAATTTATTTATTTATGATTTTTAAGTTTCTTTAAAGTTTTATTTGTTATCTCTTTCTAAATAATTATTACTATGCTTTAGTATCAGTTTTACAAGTTAGTGGGACACAATTTTAAATAGAACATTTTAATGTAATTTTTGCTTTTTAAATTTGACCATAGAAATTTTGCTTCCCTTTTAAATTATTGTTGTAATGACTGGACAGTTCTTCAAGCTAAATGAAATTTGTATTGACCAAATCTTCTTTTTAAAATTTACAGCTTTTGTTTTAAATGTTCCTTTTTAGACACCGAGCCGTCAATCTCTTTCTTCAAGGATATGATAAATCTTGGATTGAAACAGAAGAGCACTATTTTGAAGACAAACTGATAGAAGACTTAGCAGTATGTCTGGGTGAAAGGGTCATAGGAGTGTATTATGGATTAACATTCATCTTGTATAGTAATAATTATAAATCCGTGAATTACCTAAGATATCACCTAAACTATCTCTTCCCAAAGGCATGAGCTAGAACCAAGTCACTCTGACAGCTTTTAAAAACTACAAATGATGGAGATTCCAAAATCCCCTCAGGCAGTTTGCTTCAGGGCTTCAATAATATTTTATAAAGCTTTTATTCTAAATTACATATCAATTGCTGTCATTCCTCTATTTCTTATCTTCTGCCCTGTGGAGAGCTGGAACAGCCTATTCCCTCCTGTTTTGCAGCAACCTTTGTGTATTTGAGGACTTCACATTAAAGCCATTTAAGTCAAAAGGTTAGAATATGAAACTAGAGGAATTCTAGTCTTAGATCAATCAGTTCCTTAGAAGCTGTCAGAGTCTGCTTCTTCTGCACAGAAGAATCCTCTTGTCAGGGATATGAAGATTTTTCCCAATGGTGAAGTGTTAGAGCCATGTCTTTAGCCCTATAAATACCTACAGTGATTTTCAGTTGAGTCTGAGGTCTTCATCCCTTACAGCTTTCTCTCTGAAAGGTAGTTTTTTCACAGGCTGGGCAAGAACTATTACTAGGAATTCATTAAGTCCCTGGGAGGTCCAACAGAACACAGTCTGAGATCAGTTCTTTCATTGTGAGGAGAGCTTGCTCTCTGCAATAGAGAGAGGAAGCTAACCGTAAAATTTCTGTTAGAAAAAGAGTAATAATTTGCTTTCACTGCTTAAAGTTTGTGCTTAAAACCAGCTACTCAAGTTGTAAACAATTTTGAAAATTAGGATCAAAATAGTGAAAAGGAAATGAGCAGCAATGAACTCAACACAGACAGACTATGGAAGTTCAGTTTTGCCTGCACACGTGCAGAATTAATTTCTTGTGGCATCCTTATTTTAGGATCAAGCATTGTGAAAAAACAAGAGACTTCTGGAAATATTTACTTTGTATACAGACTTTTAAACTGATATCCTTAAGTATTCCAACAGAGTGCAGGTAGTGCAGGTTCAATCTCAAAAATAATTATATTTCAGCAGTTGGGAGCATGAGTGTGCAGTGGAACAACACATTTCTTTGCATGTGTGCATGTATGTGCAGGTGTGTGGATGTAAAGAAATAACCCAGTCATGGTCATTTGGCTGCACTGACATGAAGGGTTGTCTCCTTACCTCCTTGATGAACCTATATACTTGCTAAGTTTATTAACAGCTCTTCGCCAACAGGTAGCTTGAGTGAAAAACTGTCTCAGAGAAGACAGAAACAGACTGGCCTGGATTTTATATCATCTTTTATTAAAAAAACTACAGGAATTTCCTTGTAATTCCTCAAACCTACAGATACGGGTATTCCCACTGATCTTTTAAGTAGAGATGTGTTGTGCCTTTCAATCAAAAGAGCACACAAAACTTCATCTGTCTTTTAAATAAATTTCTATCACATTCTTGCTGCCATAGAGGACTCACTCTCAGAAGCGTGAGAGTTTGAGGTTCACCTCTGTGGAGCTGACCCAGAATGCTTTGTGGACGTCATGAAAGAGGTATTTTTGTTGTTGGTGAAGGTTCCTCTTAGAGAAACTATACCCTGGTGTAGCAAGGAATTAAAAGTTTATTGAACTGTCAAGATGGAAGCACAGCCCAGGCTATGGTGGCAGAACTTATCTGGAAGGGGAGAAATGAGGAGCCTTGGGCTCTCTGATGTATTCTTGAAGGGTTGTCTGAAGTTTCTGGACTGTTCACATATTAAGTAGGAAAATGGATCAATCCAGGACTCAGAAACTATGGGCAAGATTCCTGTTCTTTAACTCTCTGTAGTTAGTAAACTACAATCTTTTATGCCGTAGTGAGTTCTTTCTCAATACTGAGAATCTTGGCCATTCCTTTCTGCTAAGTAAAAATAATTTAAAGGAACAAACACAGTCAAAGCTACCTTCTTCCTGACTTTGCCAGATCCAGGCAATTTATAGACCTGTGGTAAGAGCTTTTTCTGGGATGTGGGAGTTGAGCATTTCCATCTCATAAAAGCAGAGAACTGAACTGAAACTTGCAGTTTTGTTCCCTGAATCTTCTGTCCTTAAGTCTATAATACAAAAGTGGCACTCCTTCTTCAACTTGTAAAATTAAAGGAGAAAAGTATATACTTGTTCTCTTTCTGAGTAGCTTAATTGTGCTGATTCTTGTCATTCAACAAATAAAGCCACTGAGGGCACTAGTTTTTTCATATTTGATGTTAACATCATAAGGTATTCCACACTTTTTATTAATCTTAAATATGCTTCTGCTTAAATAAATAGGTTATATGAACACTTAAGCTTATTTGACATAATTGTTGATTTATTGCTAGCTGTTATTGGACATAATAACTTGTAAGAAAAATATGTTTAATAGAAATTTGGATTATATAAAATAATAATAGAATTAGATTATATAAAATAATATCTTTTAATTCTTCAAGATTTAGAAATGGCAGCTTAAACTTATGCAACCTGTTTGTTTTATCCTCTTATGTTACATTCAGGTAAAGCCTTTTGTTTTACACTTAAGTAACTATAGGGCACGTCTCAAGACATTGAAAACTAAGCATACTTATTTCCCAGAAATGTCAGAAAAATCATTTGATTCTAGTGTTCATGCTGTGCTTAATAATGAGTTCTACTTAACACACTCATTAGTGAATTTGATCCTCCATTTAATTTCAATAAATCTATGTAAACTAGTAACACATTAACACAACTTCTGCCCTTTTGTTTCATAAGTTTTTGTAGCATAGGGAGATATTCTGGTTGATAACATTATGAAGTACAGAATACTGCCAGTTAATTAAAGAGAAAGGTCAGCATTCTAAATGAGATTGAAATAAAGAGCAGGGGAAGACATCCATCATTGTTCTGGTCTTGTTATTGATACTGTAAATATTATTACATACTGAAAAATGAAATGAACCTCGTATGGCCATCATGGAGTGGCATATGAAACCATAGTTGTGCATTACGTCAACTGAAGGGAATTCTCAGCTGCAGCTGGTCATATTTGATACAGCTGAGTGGGAAAGTTGGACTTCACAGGCCCATAGGAAGAGTAGTACTCATAGACCATCTATAAGCATTCCCACAGGAATCTGTTTGGCATGCAAAATTTGTTTTCTTAGTAGACAATCAATTTTCCTCATATCTCTGAAGTGGCCAAGCCATCCTTATTGCTTAACAGATAGCATATGACAATTTAATAGTATATTACTTGTGCTTTCATATCAATGCATGGAATTCTTTTTATCTGTATTTTGGTGTATAGTGCTAGGTGAAAACAAGGAGGAAGAGTGGGCATATTTTATACAACCAGTTTTCTTTGAGCTACCAGCCTCTTCATAGAAAAAAGTGTCTGGATGTAGCAATTTTGTTAATAACTTGGTATGGAAAACTTGTTTTCTGAAATGTCTTTTGGCAAAACTCAAGAAGTC
Source organism: Monarcha castaneiventris obscurior (assembly GCA_026261815.1). Taxonomy (NCBI): domain Eukaryota; kingdom Metazoa; phylum Chordata; class Aves; order Passeriformes; family Monarchidae; genus Monarcha; species Monarcha castaneiventris. The sequence continues at coordinate 8,378,899 of JAMPIT010000472.1, forward strand.
AGAGGACAGATTTGTATAGGTTTTTTTTCAGAACACTGCTTTGGTAGTTGTCATTAAAGTATTTAGGACTACATTTTTCTTTCAAAGAAAACTAACTAGAGCTGTCTAAAACAGAAAGCAAAATAACCACATGAAAAAAGAACCCTCTTTATGCATTAATATATATTATTGAATCATATATAATATTTTTCATACATAATTGATTTGTCATCTCCTAAAATTCTACATCCTGCCAACATTACTATTGTTGGTTGATAGAGCTCCTTATGTCTAAAACTACTGCAGAGCTTCAGCTTTGGATTTCTTCCTCAAAGTCTCTCAGAATTTTTCAATGAACCTTTTACCTGGCATAGACGTGAAACAGAGGATTCTCATTTTTATCTGATGAAGCTGGTTAACATAGTGAGCAACAAACAGTATAATAGTAAATGATGGCATCTGGTTACCACTAGTTCTGGATAACAGACTAAAAGATTGAAGTTATTCCCAGAATCTAGGGAAGAGGGTTAATTTTTATGAGGAGAGGAAATCCAAAGCTTTGCAAGTGGTATCATCTTTGTAAGTCTTCATGGTCATAAACACAGTTGGGGTTCCGTTTTTTCATACTTTGTTGGAAGTTGCTTCCTCCTGGCTGTCCAAATCAAAATTACATATGTTAATATTTAATGTTTAGTAAATTGCACAGAGTAAAACATTGTTCACTATAGATAATTGAATATACTTTTAAAATCTTTTTTTCCCTAAAGAAACCTGGGGAGGAACCACCAGAAGAAGATGAAAGCCTTAAAAGAGTTGATCCTTTACATCAACTTATTCTGCTATTCAGTCGAACAGCCTTGACTGAAAAATGGTAGGGATGGTGTGAGAGACTACAGTGTATGCAGATTTTCAGAATACTCCTTTATTTGAAAGTCATATATGTCTCTTTTCAAGTGAGATTGCATAAGCTAGGCCAAAATGTGTGTATGAACGTGCAGTGAGTTTGAGTTACACTCAAACTTCTTTAGCTTGTGGTATGTAAAGAGATTTTAATACGACTTTTTCACAGTTATGGATGTTGTGTTCAGGACTTACTCCTCCTCTGTCTTGTGACTATGTTCCCTATTGACAGTTATATTCAGAATATGAAGTATATTCTAAGTATAATTGAAAAGTTAACTATATTCACTTTATTGGAAGGTGTTTATGAATTTCTGAGTACTGTGTTTGTAGCTGGCTGTACTTTTCCATTTGTATAAGTTAATCAAGGCCTAATTTTCCAAAAACCTTTTGTAATTATTTATGAGCATAGAAATTATTTAAAAATATTTGTAAGATGTTTAAAAATATCTTGGCACTTCAATTCTACTATAATGACTCTAATCTTCCTCATTTACCTTTCCTTTCTCTATTAACCAGCAAATTGGAAGAAGATTTCCTGTATATGGCTTATGCTGACATTATGGCAAAGGTAACTTGTTTGATATCTTTTGCTTATTTTATGTTTTAATTAAGTTGGTGATGAAGATCAAGAGAAATAATTTGTAAAGTGTTATCAGTAAATTGTGAATTATCAGTAAATGTTTTCTTTCTTCATGGTATCAGAGCTGCCATGATGAAGAAGATGATGATGGTGAAGAAGAAGTGAAGAGTTTTGAAGTAAGATTATACTTCTTTTGTTTTTCTTGTCGTGTTAGACATTATTTCATAGCTTCCAGCTGACATTTATGTTTCTTGGTTCATGGCTTACTGCAGCTTATTATGCCAGTGAACTGCATGTCACAAGCTGGATATGGCAGATATGAGTCCCCAGATTAATCTTAGTGAAACAAAAACATGCACAGTATCACATAATATGAGATGATATGGAGAATAATTTAGTGGATCTTACATATTTATCTCATTGACTTTAACTTTTTAGTTAGATATTACAGACAATGACTTATTGTAAAAGTCTGATAATAAGAAACCGTATCTTTTAAATTTTTCTGCCCTCCCTTTAGTTTGGATTTCTAAAATACTTAAATAATACAGTTTTTTGCAGTAGTCATTTACATTCAGTACCAGTAATTCATACAGTGGTTTTATGCTCACATATATATTAGTGCTTCTCAATAAAATATGAAGTTTTGTTCATCGGTACTGCTACGATTTTTGTTTATGTTGAGAGTAGGAAATCTATATTTATTGTTGTTTAATGTTGAGTTTTTAGTGATCATCACTGTTTAAGGATATACAAGAGTTGATTACAGGTGTAAGAGATGAGTCCTTGTCATGTGCTTGCTCTGGGACTTGTCTCTCTTTTTCTATTAATAAAATGGAGTTTGCAAGAAATTAGTCTCTTCTGAGGGGCACTGAGGGAATTAGCTTCTTAATATTTTTAATATTTTAATGTATTTTGGCACATTACAATTCTGACATTAAAAGGTGTCTCTCATGTCTTTCAAATCAATTAATACTTACATTTCATATCTCTTTTAAAACACAGAAACTTGAAATAAACACTTTTATTATTTCTTAAAAAATTCTAAATATACTGATTGTTTTGCTGTAAAGCTATCTGTGTTGTTCTGATTGTTGAGGAGTGGTTTGGGTCATTTTTACTTTTACTCCCTTGTTTTATATACATAGAATGTTCTCTATGTTTTTTATATGATGCTGCATGATCTAGCACTGGATTATTTAAGTACATATTCCCTATCAGAATATCAATATTAAAGTCTTTTCAATCACTTAAAAATTACAAGTAATATACATAATAAATAAATTTTTGTTTCTTGGTAAATATCTAAGTATGAACCCAAATTTCAGTGGGTTTTTCTTATTTTTTTTTCTTTTCCTCTGGGAATGCAATATGTGACTTACCGTTGACTAAACAATATATATAACCCTATACATTCCTATAAGATTTGATCAGTTAGCCTGTACATGCTTGTTCGATATCAAAAGCCTTGTGCTTATAATGTGAAAATTGATAAATAGGGAGTCATTAGGGTGGATGAAGAAATTTATCAGTAAGGAATTTGTCAGTGCTCCTTACCTAAATTACAATGTTCAGCATTCAATTTTTTGTTTTGTGAGAAGATCCTATTCGTTAGTTTATCTTTATTATTTTTCCTTTAGCTGTGAAACTTATGTTTAAATAATGTATTTATATGTTCAAAAGACAATTTTGTGTATGTATTTGGTCAGTCACCTGCAGAAAAAAAATTTTGGACTTCTTTTTCTTATTACTATTTTGCTTCTTGTCCTTGCCCTTCCTTAAGGTGACAGGATCACAACGCAGCAAGGTAAAACAAAAAAAAATATGTGTGTATTTGTCTGGGTCTAATTTTGTGATTTTTCAGGCCCAACATCTTGGATAAGTTCAATTAAAGGGTCTTGAAATAATTTTTAACATTTCAGTTCCAGCATGACATCTCTACCAAATCCTTTTTGTACACAAGCTCTTTAAAGATTGCAGGAATTATTTATGCAGAATATACCATGTAAAATTGCGATACCATTTTGGGGAAAACAGTGTGTCATTTGGCTTGTCCATGTTGTTTTGCTGTTCATGACTTTTGTGCACCAGTTATCTTTCTGCTTATAACTTAATTTGAATTATTAAACCAACTTATTGGCTGTCAAGGGAAAGTAGTTGAGCTTTTCTTCTGTATCTTAGCAGACACACATTTCTGATATAGTGGTAGACTTCTGTTTCCAACATCTGTCACAGTGAGAGCATCAATCATAGTTCATGTCTGATTCAGATCCTTTGGAACTGACTGAGTCCTCAGCCTTCATCATTATAGTATTTGACAGAAATTCCTTAGCTATTCCTTACCTGAAATGATTCCTAGTTGTTCCATGTTTTGTCTAAAAACATAGAGGCAATAGCTCCGAAATTTCAGGGTCAGTTTTTTAATTGGCTCAATTTCTTACACAGCCTTTTGTATCTCATCATGAATACCTCACCATTTGTTTCTAAAGGGTGTCCCATGGCTATGCAGTAGACTACTTGCCTGCTTCACGCAGGTAGAAGTCTCAGTTCCCATTGTTGACTCAGGCCCCTTGCTGGTAGTGCTGCAAGGTTGATATTCTGGAAGAAGGTATGGTGGGTGGAGTAGCTAATTTTTGGTTCTGAGGTGTTTAAATAGTTATTCGTGTTGTGGCTAACGACAGCTAGAGTAAACAAGGATGAATTGCTTGAGATTTGAAATGCACAGATTTAACTAATGGTCAGGCTTCAGTCAGTAACTTCAAATTTAATTTCCTAAGGTAATGTAGGGAAACAATTATAACCTTCTCCATGGAAAAGAGCAAGATGATTTTGGTATCTTGTTTGCTAGCCTTCTGTTAACATTCAGATCACAAAAGAAAGAGGTTCCCATGCATCTGTGGGGAGCGAAGATGTATTTCAGGATCAACTTTACTCTTACTCCTCCAAAAATTTGCACAGGTCTGTTCCACCTTCATACGATAAAGGCATTATCCTGGAAGATGAATGTGCTCACAAAAAGTTATTTAAAAGGTATTGTAATTGCTACAAACACAAAGTGCATATTAAAAAAACCCAAAGAAAATATATAAGCAATACAATAATTTCTGCTTTTTTACATCCAATAATTCAGCTATTCAAATATTGCATATCTATCATTCTGCTTACCTGGTTACCATACACTAAATCTTATATGCTCCCTAGAAAGTTTTCTGTCTTGCCAACTGCGAAGTGTTTTAAAAGGGACAAAAAAAGCACGAGAAGAAATAACCCTTGCTTTCTTCATACATGACAGGAAACAGTTGTGCAGATGCGAAACTGTATATACCAGCTGCGTGTGTGCTTGTGTGTGCATTTGTGTGTTTCTTTCTGTCTGGTAATTAAACTTCAATGTTAAAGGAAGTTCTTTTATTCTATCCTGTGTGTGCGTGTGAAAAGACTGACTTCAGTTTGTGTGGGGATAAAAGTTTACTGCTCCTCTAGACTTCAAAAATATGTGGTGTTTGAAGTCTTGAATCTTTTCAGTCAGAGCAACAGAGACATTTGGGCAAGCTGAGAATGTGATGAAAATGCCGAGTGTATTTTACTGACAGATTTCATGCTCATATCTCATGCAGCGTAGTACATGCATTTTTGTACAATTAATCTGTATTGGGTTAGTAGTGTGGACAATAGGGAGATGACAGTAATGTTCTCAGGATTTTGGTATGTTCCTGTCACCATTTACCTGCTAGTATTTGCTTTGAGTTATTCCAGTTATCTTTGGCCCTTGGCCTTTACCTCTAAGTTAACTTTGTCATATTGAATAGATGCTCAACTGACTCCCTGTAAAGTTGGTGTCACTGTCCCCTTTGACTCTATCTGATAGGAAATTCTTTCAAATCAAACTGTTTCACTAGCTGAATGCAAATAATTTTCTGCATTTGAGTCACTGCTACATACTAATGTGCTCTAAATATGTGTAGGATGGGAACTCAGAGTCAAAATCTAGCTCTTATTTTTAAACTAATTTTTATTAAATTGATTGAAGTTGACTCCTCACAGGAAGAAAAGAAATGGGGGAAAGGGAGCTTCCTATGTCAATTCTTTTCATTCCTGTTACTGAAAGGTAGCAACTCTGTTGATAGACTTCTGTATTCACAACCTTTTTGAGAAAATTATACGTTGTGCTGTCACCTCAAACAAAAATTTTCAAGTTTCAGTACATACAAATAATGTAACCTCCTAAGGCTCCAGACCATTGAAGATAGTTGCCTTTATCTCTTACTGTCACAAATTCTGAATAAACCACTGAGTGTCTGTAGTGGGTTGATCCATATACCACATATTTACAGTCAGTACCTACTTACTATACTAATTAAAATCAGACTCCATAATCAATTTATCAATTCTAAGAAAGCAAACATTCCAATCAGTATGTAAAAATGTGTTTTTCATCAGTTTTTCTTGTATGTGATGGATTGTATGGAAATATGGTTTCACTCTCTACACTACAGAATTAATTATTTGTGCATAGAATTGTTTGGCGGGAAAGGACCTTTACAGGTCCTGTAATCCAAACGCCTTGCAACAAGCACTGATGCTTCAGTGATGAAGTCCAAAAGGAGTGAGTTAGGAAAAATTCAATTTTATTTATAGAGCAGAAACCAGCATATATTGAACTTAAAGGATTAAAAAATATATAAAGACGGATATATAAAAAGATATATAATTATTATGCATGAGTACTTGATATTTTAATTACATAGCTTATGGATACCTGACATTGAAATGAACAGATGTTTTGCCAGCATATGACCTGCCTAATAGGGGTTGTTCTCTGGACTAAGCAGAATTCTTGAAAAGTATAAAATAAGAAGACAATTCAAAGGAGAAGCTTTCATCTTCTAATAGCTAAGCTGAAACTAATTTTGCCTCTTTCCGTCTTTTGTTTATTCTCTTTACTTAATTTTGTCATTTCATATTGGGGGAAAAAAAAGAGTAAAAAAGAAAAAAGAATGTTCTGTAGAAGTAGGATCTTATGCCAGCAGTATGTATCTTGGAGCTTAGTGGTGGCAGCAAACAAACCTTTCCATATGTCTTAGCTCCAAGGGAGACTCCAAGAACCAGTTTCTGTATGAATTAGGAGAAAATTAAGAATTTCAGTGACACACTAGTCAGTTACAGCTTCTCTTTAGTTTTAGCAAGTTTGTTGCCTAAAAATTTAAACTAAAACTTGTGGTTTTGCTCAATGTATTTTGGCATAGGATTGCCTGTAATGATTTAAAAATAAACAAACAACAAAAAAGAATGAAGTAGAAAATATTTGGGTCTCTGCTTTCAAAGAGTATGATTTCGAAGTTTCCTTGGTTTGGTAGGTTGCTGGAAAAAGTCTACAATATGAGAGAACACGTGTATGTATATTTATAAGTGGTCAACATTTTCCCATTTGAATGGAAGATTTCCAAAATAAAATAGATTTGTTCTTCTTTGAGGATTGGTTTTGTTTTGGGGTGTTTTGTTTTTGTTTTTTTCTGTTTAATTAGTTTAAATGTTTCATTTAGTGAAGTATTTTTGCTGTTATTGTGATAGTTTGGTGAATGACAGAAAAATCATTGGCTAATTATTTTGGTAGTTTTGTTGACTTCAACTGACAAGCAAGTGGATAAAGTGCAAAAAGCTGAAACTGGTAGTACAGATAACGATGCTAACAGTAAGGGAATCTTAGAGAAATGGGGATAACTTTATTAACTTAGTATACTTTGTAGGCAGTGGGTGGCCCACTTCATGTAAGTGCTGCCGTCACATGTATATTTATATATATGTATTGATTTTGCATGGAGAAAGCAACAGTGAAAATGCATTGTCAAGCTGAAGAAGGAACCATGATCTTTGTGGGTTATCATCAAAGAATGGTTGCTTTTAAAATAAATGCTTCTGGTGTTTTTTGTTGGTGGATTGGTTTGTTTGGTTGGTTTTGGTTTTGGTTTTCTTTTTTTGGTCTGTTTTGTTACTAATATCCTAGCCATCTTGATTTCCATGGGAAATGCCACTTCTCTCATTTTAAGCTGTTTGGCAATGCCTCTTCCTACTGTTCTTCTATAGTGCCATTGCAAGAAGTTAGTCTGTAGATTATGCAGATACATCCTCACTTATAAGCATTCTTATAAACCTTTGATATTCTTATCAAAGAATATTGTACAATGAAAGTAGTATAGCTGGTGTTAGGCTTGTGAATAATAAATTTTGCAGTGAAAGCTGAAAGGGTGATGGGTCTAAAACTAAAAGTATCTAAAAATAGGAAGTAGTTTTTAAGAAGAAAATGCTGATCAATTTTTAATGGCTTCTGAAGCAAATGAAAGTATTTTATTGTAGCAGCTATACTGAACCTGTGATGTCATGGTTTTCTGGTGGTCTGTGCGTGTGGTGTGTGTGTGCGCGTGTGTGTATGTTCCTGTTTCATTTTTGTTGAACTCCCAGGAAGAGGTTTAAACATGAAGGCAAAACTTTCAAACCTCAGCATGGCTAAATACAAAGCAACGCTGCCATTTTTTTTTTCCTTTTTGTGCCTCCATCTAGATCTGTCACATAATTTAAAGCAAAAAGAAAGATACAATTTAACCACAGGAGAGCTAATAGTGTGAAAAAAAAAACCCTGATGAATTTTGTTTCCGCAGCACGATATTATCAAAGATTTAAGAAACAAATTTGCCAGCCTCGGCGAGAACTCTCTGGTAACAGCATAAATGTCTGTGTTGGTTTGCTTTTGAGTTAAAGGTTTCTTTTTCATTCATTTGAACATATTTCTCTTTTTTACCTCTTCTTTTTTAATTTATTACTCATACCCTCTATTTAGCAAGCCTTCATTTTTTAAACCTCTTCCATCTTCCAATGTATTTTTTCCGTAACTTGGATGGAAAGTTTATGGCAGCAAAGCTGTCATTCTGGCTACTTCTGCTGCAGCTGTTCCTGCTTTTAGGTCATACATGTTTTGGGCGTTGTGTTTTTGGACATGATACTAACTGATTGTGTCATGTTCCTTTTGAGTAAGCTTTTTACCACGCCATCTGATGGACTCGCTGTCATAGGGCTCTATGCAACTTCCATTTTGCAACTTATACTGCTTAGTCATCCTCAATTCTTCAGCAAACTTCAATTAACCTGATGAAAGTTGAAACTCATCTGGAATTAACTGTGCCTTTATGTTTGCTCTTTATGCTCTTTATGTTTTCGATAGTAGTTTAAATTACAAAAAACAAACTTCACCATTGCTCAAGCAACGCCATGCAGTATTGTTTGTTGCCGCTAGAGAATATAAAATATAAAAGCACAGTGTATTCTATCAAATATTCTGTTAGTAGGGTGGGCAATCTATATTGTAATGTTATGATATGTTTTGAAAAAAATTCTGAGATGCTTCTTTTACTCTGGTATTCAGCAACAACTTGCAACTCAAGAGCCACATACTGAGCAGTATGAAGTTATGGTCACGCTATAGAAGATTATTAAATAGAGTATGAACTGTTGCACAAAAACAAGGCACAAAAGTGCAAGTTTGATACATGCAGTATATATATAATGAACATGGGCTGTGAACTAACCTAATGATTTACAATTGAGATGACTCTTTTCAGATAAACTGCTAAAAGCATATTAAAGAAAAATACCAAGTGGAGATTATTACTTGAACCTGTTAATTATTTGTTCAGTAGCATTGTATGTATTAAAATGGTCCATGATGTTGCCATAGAGCCCATATACTAAGAGAAAACCGAAAACCTTTGGAGGATTGATAGTAACTGTAGTCTCATCTTAAATGACTGGAATTTTTATTCAGGAAAAAGAAATGGAAAAGCAAAAGCTTCTGTACCAACAAGCCAGACTGCATGATCGAGGTGCTGCTGAGATGGTTCTGCAGACAATCAGTGCAAGTAAAGGTAGGGTTTTGGTGTGTAGATTAAGTTTTAAACCTTATTTCCAATGAACTTTAAAGTTATTCTATTTCTTATTGGGCAAAACATGCAGATGTTTGGCTCTAAGGTTTGCTTTAAAAAGAAACTCGAAATTTTGAAAATTATTGACAGCTAATCCAGAACAGTAAAATGATTAATTTTATGAGACTATTGTTTCTTTTGTAGTTATAATTTATTTTTCTAGTGCTGATTTATAGGAGGCGTGAAGTACTTTTTAGCTATAGCAGTACTGAATGACAAAATGGCCCTCAGATTCTGGAATGTGTACAGTTCTGAAGTAGGTGTAGACTTCAGTCCTTTTTTTTTTCCCATTCTCCAAATATCTGCTTTATTGATGTATTTTGATAAAATATTTCAGAAGTATAAATGAGGCTTTCTTCCCTTAGAAACTGTCTTACTCTAAGGTTCTATGCTTTCATTTTATTCTTTTGTGATTTGTTTCCACAATAGTGATGTTTTAAAAATTCAAATTTGGTTTCCTAGAGTTAAATTCTTGGGTCACTGTCATTTTCTAAAGAAACCAGAAGAAAACATTTAGATTGTCATGCAAAGGGGACACAATGTTAAATTTGAAAGCTAGCTTACTATTGTGAGCCCAGCCTTGTATCAGCTGTTGGATGCTCTAGTGATTGAAACATGATATATATTAATTGAACTCAGTTCTTCCTGCCTTATATCTTGCTTTTTCTGTGTACTGTGTATATATTGCACTACGTCTGTAGGCACTCATGAACAAATTAAGGAAAAATAGGTCAGTTTTGCAAGTCATTGAATGGATAAATTAATTAATAAAACATTCTTAATTTTATGCATGATCCAAAAATACATTTTAAAATATTTTTCAGGTGAGATGGGGCCAATGGTTGCAGCTACCCTAAAGCTAGGAATTGCCATCTTAAATGGAGGAAATTCTACTGTTCAACAGGTAAGGTACTAGTTTCTTGCCACCCATTCTAGTCAGTATCGATCTTTTTACCATGGTCATTATTACTGCAGTAGCACATTACATAGTGTGACTGTTTGTCACACACTGTTTATCCTCTTGCTCTTGTTCCCAGAATAAAATAGTATACAAAAATACCTTGTTTGGGGGTATTTCTTACTTGTTTACAAGGCTGAAAGAAATTTGTTTCGCACTTCAGGTATAAGGGGGAAATTTTATGTTGTATCATTTACTTCTGTAGGAATTCTTTGTGAGGAAAGGCTTTCTTGAGAGATTGCCATTGTCCTATAGCCAGTAGAGCAAAATTGCTGACCGCGATCTTCACCAAAAATAATGATACACAACTTCAAAGTCCTTAACTTATGTGATGGAGAGTCTTGCTGATAAAGGCAGAGAACTCAAGCCAAGCCTGAATGACTAATCTATCTTAAGATAATTTGGGGCACGGTGGACAAGTCTAATATGTTAAAAGAATCCTGCGCTGTTGAAGAGACTGATACAGGGTACACTCAGTGTTCTGTACTAGTTGAAGATTCCTGAGCTGAGAAGGGTTTATATCTGCTGTTGCTAAATTAGTGTAGTACAGTTTAAAGAATACAGACAACTGGGAACAATTAAGGTCCCAAGTGCAGCTGAATGCAACCAAAATAATGTCCTTTTCAGGAGCTGTTGTTGCCAAGAATTGTTGTAAAAGACTATAAGTAGTGCAGAAATTATCTGCTTGAACCACTGCCAGTTCTTTTTGAGGTCATGATATTAAATTAGGAAAATTATGAAATTTGTACATTGTAATATTGTTTGAATTTGTAATCCTACAATCTATTTTTAAAAATATTTGTTGAAGTCTTAAATCAAAATGCAGGAAACAGTTATTAGTATTGTTACATTGATACAAATACTACTAGTCTAAATTACACACTTATAAAAACATCAGTAATACAGTTAGAATTCTTGTTTTTTCAGTTGCCTCATTTCTGCCTGTTTTCTCTGGTGTTATGCTCAACTTTCCAATTCTCCTTTAGGTCCTAAGATCAACTCTTCAGTCTTCCTTGGGAAGAATGGTATGGGTGGGGGGAGAGGTGCAGTAGTGGTTTTGAAAAGTCATTATCATCATCCTCCTCTGGAGTTCTTTGCTTTGATTGGTATAATGTTGTTGATTGGGGTATTCTTGTTCTGTAATCTTGGGTCTACTTGGGTTTACGCTGCTATGTTTTGCTAATGCTGTCTGCCTATGCGCTCTTCATTTTGGAAGTTACTTACTATCTATTTTTCCTATTACTTTAGCTATTTGCAAAAATAATTTTACTTCACTCAAAACATGACTTCTTGTAACTTTCCTACTAAGATTGAACTTTAGCATTGTGGTTTTTCTTCACAACTGAGTGCTCTGGTATCATCCCATATCTTTTCTCAACAACACGTTGCATTCTAGAATCAGAGTTCACTCAATAAATTCTTGTTAATCCAATCTGTTTTCAGATAGTTATTACACATTATAATAAAGCTAAAACAAATTTTAAAATATGCTGAAATTACTACTAACAGGCTGTTGCAGCTAAAATAATTTAAAACAAACTGAAATTATGAAAAGCCCAGTCTGTTGTTGAAACAGTAGTGTCAATACAAATTTTTAGCCTAGTAGTGGCAAGGTAGTGTTTATATTAAGCACTAACGTCTTCTGTCTGTGTTGGTGTAGCGGGTTGAATTTGGTTCCCCATACGGGACACCAATTCGTGTAGTAGTTTAAGGGTTAACTGTGGGCACTAGCCCTCCCCCCGATGTCCTTGCAGTGAGATAAGCTGTAGGAGGAAAAGCAAAAGCAGGCACACAACTTGAAAGAAGGGAAAAAAAAAATTTAATTAACACCCAGATGTTAAAACAGCAGGACAAACTTCTCAGAGCCATCCCCACTTTCTCCCCTTTCCCAAAAATCAGGGTCACAGTCCTAGGACAAGGGGGAAAAAGGGGCTTCCCCTTTCTTGCATGGTTTTCCAAACTGCCACTTTTTGCAGATTAGCTTACAATTAAACATTCTCTGCTACAGTGTAACATCTCTTGTCATGAGCCCTCACAGCCCTTGTGACTGCTAATACAACAGGCTTTTACATGGGTTTTTTAAGGATGAAACATTTTCCCTTTCTGCTTGAACGCAGGCTTTCCTCTGCCACCAGGTCTTGAAAGCCTTCCCCTGCTTTCATATATATCCTGGCATTTGGCACTCTTCACCCTTTTTACAAGCCATTTGATAAAAATGCCCATTCCCCCCATTTAACATGAACTAAAGAGATGTAACAGTTTGTAATATTAATAGTTCATCCACAGCAAGGCAGGGAAATGTTTAAGCTTTCCCACGCGAGTCACACACCCACAGCGCTGCCGCAGCAGCTCCGTCTCACGTGACCCCGCCTTCTCCTTCTCCCTGGCTCTGAAGCCTCCATGTTCAGGGTGTTCCCTCTCCTCTTTTTGCCGCGCTGCACCGTGTGAAGAGAGGGGGGTCTTTCCTGTTCGCCGCGAAGTTTACCGGCTGTTCGAAGACTCCATCTCGGACGCACCCCCGCAGCTCAGGAGAGCAGCTCCGCTCTTATAAATCTGAGTCCGTGCTGCAGCAAGGAATCCCCAAGGAGCAGAAGGCCTGTCCCCAGCCGTGCAGGCCGGGGAAGGGGGGCACCCCTCCGTCTCTGCCGTCCCCGCACCGAGCCGGAACGGAAGCCCGGGGGCCCCCGAACTTTGCCCCCGTCCTCACCGGGAGAAGGAGGGGAGGAGGCAGGGGGCAGGGGCGCCCCATCCCCGGGCCCACAGGCTCCAGGAACAGGGCCGACCCCTCTCCCTTTCACTCCCGGCCCTGCACCCCCCTGAGCCGGGAAACTGCATCTCCTAAAACTCCCGCCCTCCGTGGGGCTTAAATATGTAAAATTTCGAGAAGCGCATTGGCTAAGAGGGCTGTCTGTCAAGTTTTGACTAACCCACAACAGTTGGCTTTCGTTACTATCTTTCTTTTCCATGTTTTAGGAAGGCGTATCCAAAATGGATAGCCTTTTCTGTAAAGTACGTGAGCATTAAATGTTCTTTTTGGTTTTGATCTCTGGAGTTCTCTCTTCAAGACTATTAAATATTAGTAATATTTCCAAACACCAGCATTGCTAATAGTATAGAATCCATATAGTCTTAATTTACCTAGATTAACACATAATGTGAATATTAATTCTCTGCATAAATTATTTGTGTTTGCTGCAGAAAATGCTTGACTACCTCAAAGATAAAAAGGATGTGGGGTTCTTTCAGAGCCTTGCCGGTCTTATGCAGTCCTGTAGGTAAGAGATTGTTGACTTGAAAAATTTATTATTTTGCATTTATATTTTATTCCATGGGATTTATAATTCTGGAAAGATCCTTTACAGAGTTCTTGCAAACAGCACTTGGGGATTGTAATGTGCTAGATTTGGGTTAAAGAACAGAGTGGTGCTCATGGTGTAAACATCTTTGTGATATGTATTTACCTTTGTAAGAAAGCTCTTTTCAAAAATGTTTATGGAATTTGTGTGTACCTGAGATACGGCAGAGTTAGGAGAACTCCTCAGAGGCAAATCCTTAACTCTGGAGGTATCCAGTAATCCTGCAGAGATCAGGTTAATGATCAATGTTAAGTAATCATAAAGATTTTTGGGAAAACCCAGCTTTGTTAGAATTATTCACAGGAATTCTTAGAAGTCAGAAAAATGAATGGAATATTGTGTTTTCATAAACTGAGGTGATACTATGACTTTTTGGTGCATTCTTGGTTATTTATGATTTATATTGATTTCATATTTAAATATATGTGTTTAAATGTTTTATCTGTAATTCCTAAGAGTAAACCATATCGATAAATAATGCTTTAATTAACATGAAACATAAGACTAAAAGGGCCTCCTTGGATCAGGTGACTGAGTCTTCTTGTTATGTCCAGGGTATCACATTATGTATTCTTTTTTCTTAATGCTGTCTGTGGCCAAGTTTCATTTTGAAATCAGTGAGGTTTCTTGCCACAGAGGTGCTGTCACAGTTCTATGTTCATCTGACTTTTATAACCATTTTTGCTTATGAGCAAAAGTTATCCCTGGCCAGCTGACATGGAAAGCCTTGAAAGGCAGAACCTCGCAGGTTCACAAGTGAGATATGTAAGGTATATGTTCCTTAAACCTGGTTAGTTTTCCCTTTTCGCAGCTTCAGTTTTTCAGAATGTGGAAGGAGAGAAACACTAAGTGGAACTAATAATGACAGTTTGTTGATGGACTTTGCTGCTTGATATGAACTGGGCTACAATAGAAAAGTAATCAATAAGTTGGCTTCTTTATAGTGCCTAAAAATGAGTATGGATCTCATAAATACATACATTCCCCCTTTTTTTTTGGTCAGTCATAAAGAGCTGAATTCTGTGGTCAGTTTCAGGGCAAAAGCAAGTTAGGGCTGTTGAGCTGACTTTTGTAATCTGGTAACAGACATATATCAAGCCACTGGGCTGTATCTTCTTAATACTAGTATGACTGTAAACATCAATGAAATCACAAATCCTTTTTAACTTCCACAAAATTAAATGTTGCATATATTTAATTAATCACAGAACAAATGTAATTTTTCTCACTGCAGTGTTCTTGACCTAAATGCGTTTGAACGTCAGAACAAAGCAGAAGGCCTTGGCATGGTGACTGAAGAGGGATCAGGTACTATTGATTCAACAGGAATTATCCATGACCTTTTTTCTCTTACATTTTGCAGAAGCAAACTGAATTTGAAAGAACCCAGGGGAGGTTTAGGTTAGGTATAAGGAACAGGTTCTTCATCCAGAGGGTGGCTGGGCACTGGAACAGGCTCCCCAGGGAAGTGGTCACAGCACCAAGCCTGACAGAGTTCAAGCAGCGTTTGGACAACGCTCTCAGGCACATGCTGTGATTTTGGAGTGTCCTGTGTGGGGCCAGGATTTAGAATTTGAAGATCCTTGTGGGTCTCTTCCAACTCAGGATAGTCTATGATTCCATGAACTCTGTAAATATATATCTAGAGGCTGAAGATAAAACAGGATTCCTAAAAGTGGTTTTTATTTAATTGGCATACCTAATTCCATAGTTTTCAGCAGTGAATCATTAGCATGTGTTGAGCTTCAGAATGGTCTCAGAGGACTCTTTCTCATCATTCTGAAGAAGTGAAGACATTACATGCAAAATTGAAAACATATTCTAGTTACAAACAGTAGTGTTTGTGCATGTAAAACATTTCAGAAGTCCCCACCCAGTTTCAGCACAAAATGAAATTAAAAAGTTCCCACCTGATTTCTTGAACTGAAAACCACACAATTTACTTAAGCCATAAGTTAAATGTAAGAGGTTGATGGAAATCTATCTGCTGTGTGGAAAAAAGTCTGGAAAAACTTTTTCTTTGAAATATTTTTTTTCTGTTTGTCTCTGGGGAAACATTGCACAATTTTTGCTCTACTTTTGACTTTGAACCAATTTGGCTTTCCACCCTTGGTGTTGTCAGTTCACTGTTAATTTCTTTCTTCTGTTTGAGAGTAAGTTCTCCTACTCCCTTACTGTGATTGTCTGGATACATTTAGTTCATTCTTACGTACTTAATAGAGCTACCAAAGCACGTTTTATTCCCTTATCGTCAGAATTTTTTACAGTGCATTTTTATGTTTAAATCCTACAGTGACCTAACCTTTTAACATGTTTTTATCTTAAAAGCAAGGTAAAAAAGCTTGACTGTATAATCCCTATTGCATTTGAGGGATCATAATTCATACCAGCACCACTGCATATCTCATTGTCCGTTGTGCCTGTAGGTCTTTTATGCGGCCTATTTCTTTAATATTCAACTGCTTCAATAATGATTTTTCATTAACTATTACATTTGTGTGAATGACTTCAAGGCCAGTCAAAAATTCTGCTTCTCTGAAAGTGCTCCCACAGTTTAAATTACGGATTTAATCTTTCTAGAATTATATAAGGAAACAAAAATAGTAAACCCACATGGATAAAATTGTTACAAGATTGTAAATTGAGCACTAGTGCAGCTATCTGGCATGTAAATTTTGGCCATTACTCTTACGTTTTACTGAAGATTGTTCTGCACTTTGTTTTGTTCTTTTGGACAACATTTCTACTATTGCATAACTAAACTTATTCATAATGCTGGATTTTGAAATGGGCTCTCAAGATACTGGCTCATTTTTTTTTTGACCCCGCCTCTGTTTCTAGAAATGGCTGATTTTGCACGCAAATATAAATAAATCTTTAAATGCTGCATAATTGACTCTACTGATGTTAAGAGTATTTTTGTGCTTCCTCATTTGAGGGATTTTTTTTTCATTTTCTGTTTATTTGATATTTCTCATTCGGTACAGGACTAATTTTGGCAAAATCAATACTAACTATATTTTGTATTTGCAAACAAATTCTCACTTTTTTTTCTTTTTTTCCTGTTTCTTTTTCTTTGAACTAATTGTCCTGTCCTCCCTTCCTCAGTCATCACCCATGAGCGTGGTAATTATTAAAAACAACTGCCTATTCCTTATTTTTCCTGCTCTTAGCTTTGTGTCAGCACTGTCCAGCTCCTGAATATCACTAGATTATTTTTCCTGTAAGACTGCTAAACTAGTGTGATTTTTCTGTTATTATTAAAACTTTTCATTCTGAAATTCTTGGTTCACATGTCAAATCTCCCCAGTTTGGTTTTCTCTTTCTCAGGATTTGCTCAGTGACTGACACAGTAGATGTAAGAGCAACAAGCTTTTTTATACTTTTCTTTCCTGTTCTTTTTTATTTGTTTTCATTTTAGTGAGCCCAGCATTTGTGATGGATGAATGTTAAAAGGAAAAACAATAATATATACATACACAAAGCCTTGTGCTTTAGTCCTCCTGTAGCCTTTTTGTTGTGTATTGAATGTGGCTTTATTGCTGCATTGATTTGTGCAAGCACAGGAAATCAGTGGTGGATCCAGTGAGGATTTGAGGGTGGTTAGTAAGGAGAGGACTTGCCACTGGCTAGGTTATCTAATGCAGTCAGGAGTTAATACAGGAAAGAGGTGGTGCATTGCTAATTTAGAGGAATCAATACTGTGGTAGAGGTGACTCTTCCTTATTCTGAAAGCTACTTGACGTGTTATGGTTGTTATACCTAAAAGGTTCCGTACTTCAAGTAAAGGAAGAGCTTTGTAGGAGCAGTTGCCATTAGATGTTCATGTCACCATGTGAAAAGAGAATTTAAAATACGAAATGTGTATACCAGTCAGCGGAAACAATGAACTCAAACACAGCAGATGTCTTGTCATTAGCCAAATGTTGGGGAGGAGGATGATCTGATGTTTTATTTGTTTTCTCAGTGGAAATTTTCTATTTGGCAGCTTAACAAAATTCTGCACAGTGATTAGGATAGGGGGTTTTTTTGTTTGTTTTCTTTGTTACTGAGCAGTTGCAGTGTCAAGATACAGTAATCACTGTGTCAAAGATTTCTTGGCACAAAGGAATAATATTTGCTAACACCATCTTTTCTTACATATTAATATCCAGCTACTGAAAATTCCAGACAATAGAAAAAGCAAATCCAACCAAAAAAGACTGTAATTTTCCTTTTCAAAGTTGCATTATTGTTGATAATATGCTACCTTCAAATAATGATTTTTTTTTGTATTATGAAGCACACCTTTTTCAATTCTTTGAAAAGTAATTTACATAAGAGCTGTACAGGTACTGGTATTAATGCCTGATAGCATTATGAAAGCCAAGCCAGTGTGGCTGTGGGGAAACTGCTATACTGAACAGTTTCAAAGTATCCTAGATTTTATAGGATATTTGAGCTTTTATGTCTGCAATCCTATGAATAATCATCTGTAAATACTACAAAGATGAGGAAGATTTTCTCCCAGGTTGTTTTTGGTTTTGTTTTTTTGTTTTTTGAGAAAGATGCTTAGTCAATGAGTAATTAATTACTCCTCAATTAAAGATAATTTTATTAATTCCCAGGGAAATGATGGGATGTAAAATGTGCATTTTAGCCTGTTTCTCATGTCATCTGAATCGGCTGCAGAAGCACATTCATGAGTAATTGTCATTGAGTTTGCAACCTATAAGCCTGAAACTATTATTCCCGAAGTCAAAGAAAAACTGTTGAAACTTACGGGAATAAAGTCAACTTTTCCTCATGTGCAGTGCTTGTTTCTGGTCCCATGTCAACCTTAGCAATAGACAGAAAGCCCTGTATTGAGTCAACATGGATGTGAAATTTATTGCTCTATTCCAATTGTTTCTTTGTGCTGTCCACATCGTAAGTGCCTTGTCCTGATATTCCTCTGACTGGTACTACCTTCCCTTTCCAAACCCTGGAACCCCCACTGGTAACAACATTGATGGTTCTTTAGCAAATGTGTTTCTTACTTGTTTTTGTGGCGTACTCAATGTTGTTTCCTCTGTATGTATTTTGTTTTGATTGTTCTGTTTCCTTTTCCAAAAAGGGGGGTTCAAAATCAAAGACATGTAGAAGTACTTACTATTTTGCAATGGTTTTTCATTGAACACTCATACTCCTTGCCATTTCACTGTGAGTCACAAAAATCTTGAAAGTGCAATGTTTTTCTCCTTTGGAGAGATTTGTTTTACTTATATGAAGCAAAAAATTCAATATGTTTACACTTAGATTATTTTACCTTTCTTCCCCCTTTTTCAGGAAAGCTCTATTTTAGTGTTCAATCTTTTAATAATGTACCATGGTGTTCTTTCATGTCTCTGTAAGCTCACAGCAGGCTTATTTTAATAAAATACAATTTTAGAATGAGACAGTAGCTCTTAAAGGACTTTTAGCAATCTGGGTGAGGGTGGTACATGTGATATAATAACTAGCTGTACTGTGGGTTCATGTCAGGGCTTTTTTTCAGCCATTTATAATGTGGAATCAATAAATATGCTTTTGGCCTTCACCAACGTATCCACACTTAAAATGGATGCTTAAATTCTGTGTGATCTGCTGTAGCCTGCATTGGAGAGATGTCTCCTACCTTCATAAAACTGTATTTGAATCAGTGTTTGCATTTAAAAGGGAACTGGATTCAACTTCTGAGAGTTTCACTCAGTGAGGAAACAAGTGCATTTCTTACTTGAATTGGATTGCTGAGAAGTCAAAAGGCATGCAGCACTCATAATCCAACTCAATACTGTATGGATCTTGCGATAAGAATAAATTCACTTGCTTTATCATGGGACAGATTTGCTCTTGCTTAACAGCCATCATAAAGGAGCCCTGTTCCCTTATGAAAGCTGAAAGTATTTTAATATTTCTGTAATATGAGCTATCAAACCAGTGTTTCTGAGTAGGAATAGAAGTCAGATCTTTTCCAATGAGGATATAAAAAATAAAATCAAGAAAGAGGGAGAGAGTTATTGAAATTTGACACATGCACTTTCAATGAAAAAAACCCCATGTATTTAATTTTTCATTGAATTTTATTTTTGTTTCATACACGATACCTCTGTTCCTGTATATCACAACCACAAACTGCCAATTTTGCAAAAGCTACAGGCTTAAAGCCTTTGTGTGTATAGCCATACCATTTACATACAGCATGAGCAATGGCAGCATTTTAACATCTAAGCAAATATTTGCCTGAATATATCTCATATCAACAGATATTAAAGAATGTTTTTTCATAGCAACCTAAATCATACTATATGTAGTGTGTATGTTTGTAAGTACATTCTTTGCAAATCTTAGTGTGAACTGGCATGAATTTGTGTGCACAGCAGCAAAGGTTGCTCTCCTGGATTTTACAGAAAGCAATGTTCCATTTCAGTTCTGTAGTTGCCAGTGAGGCACCACTTTGAGTCAGTAAGTACAATCTGAAAATTAAAGTTCCTGTCAATTCCAACATTGGTTCTAGTCCGATTTTTATCAGGTGTAAATATTGGAAACTAGGATATTGTAAATCTTAGTGTGGCCAGATGGTTTGAGATGGGGATTTTTTCTTCATTTTAAAATATGTAAAAATATTTCTAAAAGGAACAGACCTTTCAGCTTTTGTGCAATGATGTACCTAAACACCCTCTCATTTTGAAGAATTTTGCAATAACTTGTGTTGATGTTGTGATTTATTTACAGTGGCGCTAATTAAAAGACCCTTCCAAGCCCTTCCAATTATAAAAATGGATTTCTTTTTAATAAAAATTCCTAAAGTCCAGTGAGTGTGCTAAAAGCCAGAATCATTTTAACTTGAGACTGGTTTTCCTTCTTGTTCTGGAATATCTTATTTCCTAATAGAGCAAGAAAAATAGAGGCCAAAACTATTAAACTGTAATTTATTCTGTAGTCTTATTCACACAAATGGCTTTTATTCAGTAGTGCCTTAATACGCTAGAAATAGATGGTTGGGCCTTCCATGGGCTTGATTTTTCCAAGCAAGTTTCCTGGTAAATTATTTTCTAAAATCATTGCCATCTCAGCAGTCAAGCTACATGCATTACATGTGTGATACACCAAATTGTGTGATTCACCAAATATTTTGCTTTCTGTAATGCTCATTTTTGCACCTAGTTCAACAAAGCATGTGAACCCACATGTAACTTTAAGCATGACGGGAGCTCAGTTAAATTGAAAAGAAGTAACTAATCCTAAGAAATCTTCTGTACTATGGCATTTGGTCAGCAGCACATGAAGCTCTCTTGCTGGTGTGAGCCTGCATGTAATGTTGAATAATAAAGAGCCCAGCCACCTCGTGTTTTTGCCTTCTTGGGCATATACTGCATATATACATTCATCAGCACTGACAGAAACAGGCATTTATTTTTCACTGTTTAATTAGCTGAAAGGGTTTTCAGTCTTGTGTGACTGAAAATCTATGTGCCTGGTAGTTATATTTGCAGTGGAGAAAAATGTCATGGAATGTCACTTGTAGTATTTGACTCATTCTTGGAGGAACAATTGGGTATTGCTTGTGACTGCCCTAAGTCCACATCTAGAGTTAGGAGGAAAAGCATCTTATCTTTCCCTATGTTACAAGAAATTATGTTGGCATATACCTTAGTGATATATGCCCTTAATACCAAACATTGTCTTGAGGGCAACAGAAAAGTGTGAAATTTTGTACATTAAAATATTCATATTAATTTTCAAAATGTTTTTGCTTCCTATTCCTAGTGTACTGAAGTTTCTCACTTTAAAATTCACAGTCTGTGGACTGATAAATCCATTAGCTTGAAATTATGATTGCTCATGACTTTATGTAAAGTTAAATTTCTGAACATGTTTATTTTTATTCCAAATCATGCTAAATACTGTTTACAATTCAGCTAGCTGGTATGAAGAAAATTAACTTAATCATAGCCAATCCAGCTCAAACAGTAATAATGTAATCATAGTAACATAGTAATTTGTAACTGTGGATATTATAATTAGAATTATCTACCAATAGAACAGCATGGAAGTAACTGTTAATTCAATTAATGTATCTACAAACTTCTTTTAAATTTTAATGCCTTTACTCACTTTTCTGGTCTCCTGTTCATGCACTAAAGATACTGTCTTTGTAGAGCCTAAATTATACCCCCTCAAAGAAAAAATCTTCTAAACTCTTTTGAAGTTTGCTTACATTTTTATATCCCTCCTTTTCTTGTCTACAAATAGTGCTTGGTATATATTCAAATTATGTATATTCTTAAAACGTAGAAGTTTTGGTGACTTCCACCTTTGCATACATAGCCAAAATACTTTCCCAAGGCTTTATATGGGAATTTCTTACTTTTGATAGGTGGCCTTTATTGTTTTAACACCTATAGTGTTGTCCTTGTGTGTAATTTTACAAGCTGTTCTACTATTTTCTGTAGAACACTGTTTCTCCACACAACTCTTTTCTCCAGTTGTGATTGTTTTCCTTGGTGAATGGTTATTTCTCCTCTTCACATATTCCTGTACGAAGTTAACTGAATGTATTGATGTACTAGAAATAAGAACAAGAGGACACAGTCTTAAGTTGCGCCAAGGAAAATATAGGTTGGATATTAGGATAAACTTTTTTACAGAAAGAGTGATAAAGTATTGGAATGGTTTACCTGGGGAGGTGGTGGAATCACCATCCCTGGACGTGTTTAAAAAGAGATTGGATGTGGTACTCAGTGCCATGGTTTAGTTTAGTTAAGGTGTTAGGGCAGAGGTTGGACTCGATGATCTTGAAGGTCTCTTCCAACCTGGTAATTCTGTGATTCTGTAATTGTGTTAATTGAGGGTTTTTTAGTATACTGTTTCCTCTAGAAAAAAAAAATAGTTTGAAGATTTATTCATTTGGATTTTAGTTGTTTACCAAAAAATGAACTGAAGGGCCTAATTCAGTAAAGCATTTTGGCATTTGGTCTAAATTCATTATAAATTTATTGCTTTATTTTGTCAAAGGAGACATGTCCACTTTGTGTCAGCAGCAGTCAGGTACTAAATCCTCAAATATTTCAGTCTAAATGGTCCTTGAGAGTTTGCATAGCTGTAAATTTCATGGGTTGTTTTAGAATATTTTAGAATCTAATAATTTATTTGAGGAGTGATTTTCATAACTGTTTGATTAAATCTCATTCTGTAATTTAAGTACATTCTTCTGTGATGAATGGCAACCAAATTGATCCAACCCTAACCTTTGTATGTGACACAGCCTCCATGCCCAGTGAAGTCAAAAAAGAATGTAAATCAGGGATTGTTTGTAAAATGTTGCCAAGCTCATGCTGCCATACTTATAAATCAAAAGTTAAGTTTTGTAATTTAATTTTTTTTTTATAACCAAATAACTATCTGCCAAGCACAAGTCATAGGTGCTTCAGATAGATTGGTGGTTATAAATTTTCACTCCCCTTCTCTCTTTCTTAATATTAATTATGGAGACTTTCTTCAGGGGCTGTGGGGTGTTACGGGGCAGACTGTGATAACCTGCTTCCTTCTGGCCTTTCTCCAGGAGAAAAGGTGATGCAGGATGATGAGTTCACCTGTGACCTCTTCCGCTTCCTTCAGTTGCTCTGTGAAGGACACAATTCAGGTTTGTGGGCAGGCTGCCAGTCAGCGAAGTCAAGGTGACGGTAACTGGCGATAAAAGCTCTTAATTGCTGAAGGTTTGGCAGCCTTCATAAAATATAATGAGAGGTGGAGTAGCTGCTAGACTGTACATGAAGGGAAAGTCTTCAAGTGGAATTAAGTTGCCAGTTTTTTTAACAGCCCTAACTTTGCAGATAAGACAACGGTTTCCAAAATGATGAGTTTTGTATCTTGACCTACTAGGAAAGTTAAATTTACATAGGAAAATGTACGTGGTTTATAACTTCTAAACATGAAAGATTCAGAGGAAAATGTAAGAGGAAGTTATATTAATTGTCCTTTGGCATGTTCAAGCTTTCTGGTGCACAGTGTTTCCCACTAATGTTAATTAGAATTGTATGTGAAAGTTACAATGTACACAATGCCTTTCTTGAAGAAATAACGTATCTTTTAAATATAAAAGAACACATTAAAAATGCATAATTTAAATGTATTTTTATCGTTAAGTATATTTCCCTGTGTTCTCTCTGTCATTCTTGGGAATAAAAACAAAAAAAGGGATCATTTTCCTTTTTAGGCATTAGACATATTTTCGACTTAGTTATCAGGATTTGTATAATTTTGTGATTGAATTTAGTTTAACAAAATTTATTCTAAGTATAATTACATTGATGTGGATGTAGTTTTAGTCATTAATACATTAAAATAACACCAAGTTAAGTTTTACAGGGGACATATACAGATAAGCTTCTGGATTCAGAAGTTCACTGGTGTGTGATCTCTGCAATAAGGTATTAAAACTGCTACAATGGTTTATTGACAAAAAAAAAATATGAAGAGAAGAAAGCCCAATCCATGTCTCTAACCTAAACCTTTATAGATCATCTTAAATCAGAATTAATTTTCAGAAAAAGTTTTAACACTTAAATTATTTTAAATAAACTTTTGTTTGAATTTTTAGATTTTCAGAATTACCTGAGAACTCAAACTGGTAACAACACAACTGTTAATATTATCATTTCTACTGTGGATTACTTATTGAGAGTTCAGGTAAGTAACTTATATACTAAGTAAGTAGATGGAAATAATGATTTACTTCTATACAAGTTTTATTGGAGGAGCATATTTATTTGTCATCATATTTATTCTGGTCCCTGTAGCCCAAGCTAATGAGAGAGGCTGAAATTTTCTAGTGGTTGCAGTTCTTTAAGAATTGTTACTTTGTACTGGGAGAGTCAGAGGTGACATAAATGTGGAGGACTGGTTTCAGCCTTTGTGGTGGAGGCTGTTAACCAAGGGGAGCGGCAGGAGGCGGGTGCATGCTCAGGGTGTCCGTGAGTACGGGTAGCCAGGTGTTGACTGAAATATCCTGTGAGTGAGAAGGGTTTTGTACTGCTCAAGTTCAGTTTCAGACAGCTGCTTTTTCATCCATATTCTGATTTAGGCTGAACACTGGCTGCTCTGTGAATGAATGCTCGTGGGCTGGCATGGAGTGAAGCATGAGAGCAGTGCGTTTTCTAAGGAAGGGAGAAAAAGGCAAAAAGAAAAAAAAAAACCTGCAGAAGGCTAGATTGAAAACCCTTCAATCATCTATTTTGAGAATTATCTCCCAAATCCTTTTAATATGAAAATAGTTAATTGTCACAACCCAGTAGAAAGTAATGAAAAAAATTTACTTTGTTTCCAGACTGAAGCATGGGAATGGTGTGAAAACAATATTTTGTGCTAAATGTTCATAATTTTTACCTATAATTCTCTTCTTTCTGAAAATCACTGCCCATGATACTGTATTTTGTTGAGTTTTTTAAAAATTATTTATCTAGTTAAGTTCCCTTTAGCTATTCATTTATTTGCTCTGAGAATTCCAGACTTTGAAAATTCTTTTTTTTTGTTTACATGGCTGCTGCTATCAACATTGCTTTCTATCTTTACGCATTCTGTAGAAGTTGTAGAGACAATACAATGATTTTCATTCCATTGCTTACTTTGTTGAAACTTTAAGCCTTTGGGGAAGATGGAGAGAGGAATAATGCACACAAAGCAACATTTGCTCCCACTATTGACTAGGTGTCAAGCACGCAGTATAAAGAGACATTGTTTAATGAAAAACATGCAGCGTGGCAGTACTACTGAACACTACTCTTCAGAAAGCAGGCAGTTGTATTTCTAAGAGCAGATACCAACTCATCTAATTTTTAATTTATTTTATTTTGAGGCTTGCTGTGGGGTATTTAAGTTATTTCTTTCCTTGTATTTGTTTTCCTACTGATTCCTTTGAGATGAAACTACAATTCTTGAAGTAGTACTTGAGAATCGCCGGGTGATTCATTTAAAGTCTTTATAAACAAAATAATTTTTAGACCAAGAACTGTCTATTATTGTTTTTCTTACATTGATGAATATCCAGTTAGAGCCACCTATTTGGCCACACAATCTCTTTGTGCTTCTCACAACTGTTTTTTCTTTAGGAATCCATTAGTGATTTCTATTGGTATTATTCTGGGAAGGATGTTATTGATGAACAAGGACAACGAAATTTTTCCAAAGCCATCCAGGTTGCAAAACAAGTTTTCAACACTCTTACAGAGTATATCCAGGTAAATTAATTTCATTAGAATATTATGAACTTGAAATAAAATTTATCATACATTTGGGATGAAGACAAAAATTAGCTAGATATAAAATAGAAGTATAATACAGATGCATTTATTCTTCAACATTATTTTAGTGAATTTGCTTATGTAGGAAGCAAAATATTCAAATACATATATATCTGTCACTACTCTTTTGCAATCTTACAAATATATTAAAATTTAAAATTATTAAATTAATAAATAATCATCTATGTAAGATAGTAGAGTTTTGTTCTAAATTTTGATTAGACTTCAGCGGTGTTACCCACTTTAAAGCCTTTACCTTTAATCTACTGAGAAAACTAATTTCAGCTCAGATCATAGTTGTTATTTAGTCAATATAACATTAGATAATATTTTCTGTCAGGAATAAGGGTGTTTTAAGTCATCAATGCTATGTTTGAAATGGTGAATTCATACTTTATATTTGAGAATGGTAGAGATGCACTTGAGGTGGACTCAGCAATACATGAGACTGGGATCAATTCTGTCAAAATAAAAATAAGCAGTTCTTCCAGGGTATCTAGAGTTCAGTGTCATTTAGTTCTGCCTTAATTGCTTTTGTAAATCAGCTGACAATATTAGAATTTGATTCTACATATAATAAGCAGGCTAGAGAGCACCTCATTAGACTGTTAGGTGTCTATTATATTGTTTTCATTCAGATGAAAATAATTATTATGAAAATAGTGTGTTATAGTTCGTGAAGATGAAATGTGATAGAATAGGACTGAATAAAAATAAGAGGCAACTTGTATGCATGTGTGTAAATATAATTAATGTATACATATTTCTCAGATCACAAGTAGTGTTTTTATCTGGTAGAGATTTTATTTGTTATCCTTTGAGGCTTCAAAAGCTTTTGTGTTACTGTTTTTCAGAAGTTAGAATTTTCTTTAAGTATTTTTTAGCATTGTGCTCTACAATATGCTGGGGAAAAAAAGTCAGGAGACTGATTCTCTAATCCCTTATGTGAATTTTGCATTAACCTTCTACCACTTTATTCCTAATTTGCAGAACTACATAGCAAAGAAACAGCTTGAAGATTTGTACCCCTTTAGTATTTATTGTTTAAAGTTACAAGGAGATACACACTTTGAGGTTCTTAATTAGTATATTGAGACTTGGCTAAAACAGACAGAATGGGTATTAAGAGTAGGCATTGTTTACAGTCAGTAGTGTTATTAAATACACAATTCTAGATATATTTAATTTTTCACAGCAGTTTCTAAAGGACAGCCCCAAGTTATGCACTTATGTATCTTTCTTCCCGTTTTTGTTGAATTTCTTGCAAACAAACTTTTTGTTTGTTTGTTTGTTTGTTTGTTTTTTTTGGTTGCCTGAACAATAGGGTCCGTGTACTGGGAATCAGCAAAGTCTGGCACACAGCAGATTATGGGATGCTGTAGTTGGTTTCCTTCATGTGTTTGCCCACATGCAGATGAAGCTGTCTCAGGTATATATTTGTTTTACCTTTTTCTTTATAAGTCACTAGCACCTTTGTAAAAGAGAAACAAACATGTTAATATGTCTGAGTCATTGATAACAGCAGTTAGGAGGAAAAATAAAAGGCAGAAGTGATAGACTAAATTAAAATTGAGGGAGTAAATTACAAAACTGCAGTGGGTGTGAATAACAGGCCTGTAATTGGATTACTGGCCACAGGTACAAAGCAGACTCGATCAAACTGCAAACAAAGCATATCACTGATATTCAGAAAGAACTCTCAGTTCCAATCTTTTGTACCGCAATTTTCTCAGAGTATTTTCTGCAGTTTCCTTTTATGCGGGACCCATCGTGTTCATTGATGGCTCCTGCATTGAACTCTAGTTCATCATTATTGAACCCTAGTTCAACACGTGCCTGAATCTAAGCCTTTCTCACTTTTAGTAGAGAGTAGTCAGACCTTATAATAAGTGAATTTCTTTTAGATGTGAGTACTCATTTCATGAACTGTAGAAATAGTGAAGGGGACTGGCGCAGACAGTTCTTTAGGGTGTGAAAATTTTTTGTTTTCAGTGCATTTTTCACCTTCTTAACTTTTTAAATGAATTACATATCTTAACTGAATGCAGTGATTCTAATTTTTTTATGTAATTTGACATTTTCGGAGAAAAATGTCATACGCTTGTAAAAGTGTTAGTTATTGTTGAGAAATACAGCTCTGAAGGCTCTGAGGTTTTAGATTTCATTATTTAGCTCCAAAGGTGTCCATGTAAGTATTATTTGCATAAACTAAAGTAGTCTTGCTCAGATTATTATTCTCCCTGCCCTTGGAACTTTATGGATAAAAGTAGGCTGATTGCTTGCATTTGTGGACTTTGGGCTACAGGTGTGTGTCTCATTCTTTGTGGCTAAGTAGGAGTCTTCTTCCCACAAATGGCATCACAGTCAAACCTGTTTTTCAAGAGAAATGCATTGAATTTCTACTGAAGTGCATCTAAAAGTGCCTGTAGATACTATTCTGGTTTTGAAACCAGAATAGTATTGTTATTTTAAGAATTTTTAAATAGTCAGTATTTGGGTAGGCTACAGTGAAGGCTATTGTGCTTTCTTCCTGTTCCCCTAAAGCAAACTGGAAAGAGGTATTTAAGCAATTACTTACAGTGAGTCAAACACATGGTAGCTATGTGTTGATTATGAAATATGATGTGGCTTTTGGCAATATTTGCTTTTACAGTAATGACAAGTTTATAGTTTCAGCTGTGCCCAGAGTGTCTTCACAGCATCTTTTGATTAGTGAATCTCGAAAATAATGATACTCATCCTCTTCAAAGACAGCCCAGCAGCTTTGCACTACAAGATCCACCGAAGTGTGGGGAGTTACTTTTGGTGTTCTGTGGGATGACAGAAACACAGTCTACTCCAACTGTATCACTCCAAATGCATCACTATAAATAGTGATGCTGTCTTCCTCTTACTTGCAGATGAAGCTTTTGGCTTTTGGAAACTCTTTATGAGGGCCAGCAGGAAATACCAGAATAGAAAGTGGTTCTTTTGCTTGTTTATATTGATTACAAGAATATATTAATAAGCTTTTCAGATTCTGTTGAAATACCAGTTTTCAAAAGTGTTGGGCGTGGCCAAGTGGAGTTTAAGGAGTCGCCCTATGGCTTTGTCTGTAGGAGGGGCCTGCCTAGGCTAAATAATTGGGTTTTGTTCTCAGTCATGAGTTTCCAGAGCACTTTTGGAGAATATTTGAAGCAAGATTTTGATAGGAACAAAACTTAATCATTGTTTTGTTTGTGTTTTGAGGTACTTTTTTTGCATTTTAATTCTCTGTCTTATACCAGGAACCAACAATGTGATAATGGTAATACTTCTTAAGAAATCTCCCTAAGGCAGGTAAAGGAAGTACAAATGAACAAAGATCATCTGGCTTGCAAACAAATTTTGTAGTTAAAAGTTTTGTAATGAAAACTTAAAGGGCAAATCAATTAAAAACCTTAAAATTTCCAAATTATGTTGTTTTCAATCCAAGATCCAAATTGTCATTGATGAAGGTGGAGTGGGTGATTTAGACAAAGTTGAATATAAAAACCCTCTCTTTGAGTCTGAAGAACAGAAAAAATTCCTTTTGGTATTTAAACTCCTTCACAGAAAGGGGTTTAAATGAAGGTAAATCCTTCCTTAGCTTCAGGTTTTGTTAACAGTTTAAATTTAAGGAATTAGAGGTGTGATTAAATCACTGTCCTGCAAGTTTTAATGGTGGCAGATCAGATAAATTTATAAAAGATGAGTTACTTACTATGACAAATGAACAGACAGATCTTAACCAGAATTACATACTATGCAGTATAAAAGCTAAAAACACTGGTCAACTATAACATTAAATATCAAAGTGCACTATATGGAAGCAATTCTGTTAAAGCAATTATATGCAACCTAGTAAAAGAAACATTACATAGAGGTTGGTGAATCTCACCGCACTCCTTTTTGTGGAGTACTTCTTCCTCTTTCCTTTATTCCTGGGAAGTAACTGTGGAGAGGCGTCCCAGATCCATGGGAGAAACTCTCATGTACTTCAAGTTTGTGGAAGAATCTAACTGTATGAAAGTGGCCTGGATTTTTATAGCGTAAAGAAGTTGACTGGCAGTCATATGCCCCTAGGTCAGTTTAGCAGCTCATCTGTCAAGTCTGACTTCAAAGGGACAGATGTGTGTTTGAAGATGGTAAGCCAGGCTGGCCTTCTAGCACATTCAACACTAAAAAATACCACTATGGTGCCACCAGTAGCTCACCATAGATGGCTTGAATTGCTTTGTCTCCTGAGTGGGTTGAAGGCCAAGCAGATAAGCTTTATCAGGGCAAAGCATCCTGCCAAGCCATGAAGTACCTTGAGTTTGTTGTGCCACTCATTGAAATTCAGCAGTGCTCAAGTATTTGTTATCAATGGCATGATGCAACAGTGTATCACTGAGGAAAAAATCGAGTATCTGAATAAATCTACCCAGTTAGATTCCAGGCAAGTGGTATAGTAAACTTGATAAACCCAATGAGATGGCTAAGAAATCAATTTAATGTACATCTAAGGATTTACTAATGGAATTTTATTAATATTTTAAAATTTTATTTCAACTTTTCTTTCTCCCTCCAAAAATTCAGTGGCCTATAATGAAATCACTCATTTTGAATCGTGTTATAGTTTGAACTCTATGTGCTACTGCTGTTGCTGTGTTTTACAATTTTCTATAGCTGTAAACTTGTTTGCACCAGAAGCGACAATATTTTAGCTGACATGAAACATCTCAGAAGCATCATCTGTGAGCTTGACATACCCCATTATTGCTTTAAATCTTCTATCACATTCAATTTTGTCTTTATTAAATTATCCTTTCTCAACAGATGATTGGGTAAATATACTGAAAGAAGTTAAGCCATTAAATATATTTTCACTGTAGTACCAGTTTTGACACTTCTAGCTTCTTAATTTCTAAATCTGCTTTTTACAAGGTGAAATATGCATGCAGATAAATAAATGTTAAAGAAATCAATATATTATTTATATTTATATACTGTGTTTGTTATTTAGGATTCCAGTCAAATTGAACTACTGAAGGAATTAATGGATCTTCAGAAAGATATGGTTGTCATGCTGCTTTCTATGCTGGAAGGTAGTTAAAATTTGAAATCTTTCACAGTTGTTCTAGCAAAGATTTTACCTTTGTGATTTTCTTATTTTGAGAAATAATGCTCTATTTTTCTTTGTGTTTTTAATTTTCATGTCTCAGTAGTGACAAGACCTTTTAGGTCTGAAAGTGAATGGGAGATTTAGGTAGTGTAGTTGACATAGGTTATATTAATTCTGAATGCCAGAACTTTAAAAAATGCAGGGCTAGCAGAAGTTTTACTTTTTTTCCATGAACTTGACTTATCTTTTGGGTTTAGATGAAAAGGTTTTTTACTATTTAAGTTGAAATCCTGAGTTCTAGGGACAAAACAATTTATCAGTCATTTTATTAACACCCTTAATATATTGCATTGATTTTGGTAGTGATCTTATCCATAAAGAGCAGGCTTGATTCCGCTAGTGACTATGTTCATAGTGACTATGAAATTATGATTCCCCAGAGAATGTAGTCATTGTCAAGAAATACTCCTACTATTGCTTTAGCTACTTTATTGTATTACTACTTCTAGTGCTAGACCAACTAGACATACACATAGGTGATCCAAAGATCTTTTCTTTCTTTTGGCTTCTTACACACATCCTACCACATTCTCTTGTGAGAACTTGGAGAGCAGAAAATGCAGCATAGATTGCAGTGTAGCATGCACTGCCACTGCTACTGCTTTGTTCATAGAAGGTTTCTGAGAAGCAAAGTAAATTCTTAGTACTGGAGGCTGTGCTCTGCGAGGAACCTACTGAGCTGCTCATCTGGTTAATGTGACACTAGTTCTGTCTGTGTTGCTCTATAGTGGAATTTGTAATATGCTGCCCCACTTTTGGTACTGTATTAAATGTATGATCTCTCTCTACAGGCCTTGTTAATTCTTCCTTTCTGTAATGGCAAATACTTAGTCACATGTTTTTTCCAAGTCTTAGGGTAGAGTTAGTAGTAGAAGATTCCAGATTTCAGAGCTAGCTTTCTCATGTGAGTGTGTTATCCTATAGTTTATCATTCTTACTCTTTGATTATTTCACTAATCATTATAATACACTTTTCTTTGCCAAAACATTTGCTGACATCATTATCTCTAATATCATGTCATCACCTCTAGGTAATGTTGTGAATGGAACTATTGGAAAGCAGATGGTTGATATGCTTGTGGAATCGTCGAACAATGTGGAGATGATTCTGAAGTTTTTTGATATGTTCCTAAAATTGAAAGATTTGACTTCCTCTGATGCATTCAAAGAATATGACCCTGATGGTAAAGGGATAATTTCGAAGAGGGATTTTCACAGGGCAATGGAAAGCCATAAGCACTACACTCAGTCTGAAACTGAGTTTCTGCTGTCTTGTGCTGAAACAGATGAGAATGAAACTTTGGACTATGAGGAGTTTGTGAAACGATTTCATGAGCCTGCAAAAGACATTGGTTTCAATGTCGCTGTTCTCCTGACCAACCTGTCAGAACACATGCCCCATGATACACGCTTGCAAACTTTCCTTGAGCTGTCAGAGAGTGTGCTGAATTACTTTCAGCCTTTCCTCGGACGAATAGAAATCATGGGCAGCGCAAAGCGCATTGAACGAGTTTATTTTGAAATAAGTGAGTCAAGTCGGACTCAGTGGGAAAAACCTCAGGTAAAAGAATCAAAGAGACAGTTCATATTTGATGTTGTAAATGAAGGTGGGGAGAAAGAAAAGATGGAGCTTTTTGTTAACTTCTGTGAGGATACCATCTTTGAAATGCAACTGGCTGCCCAGATCTCTGAGTCAGATCTGAACGAAAGGTCAGCTAATAAAGAGGAGAATGAGAAAGACAATCCTGAGGAAGAAGATCCTAGAATGGGTTTCTTCTCTCTTGTTTCCATGAAGTCAGCTTTAGTAGCTCTCAAGTACAATTTAATGACTCTAGTGAAAATGCTCAGCATGAAGAGTCTAAAGAAACAAATGAAAAAAGTGAAGAAAATGACCATGAAGGACATGGTCATGGCTTTGTTTTCTTCCTACTGGAGCATTTTGATGGGCTTACTACATTTTGCTTGTAGTGTTGTCCGGGGCTTTTTTCGCATCATATGCAGTTTGCTGCTTGGAGGAAGCCTAGTAGAAGGAGCCAAGAAAATCAAGGTGGCTGAACTGTTGGCTAATATGCCAGATCCCACTCAGGATGAGGTGCGTGGGGAAGAAGAAGAAGGGGAGAGGAAGCCTACAGAAGCTGCATTGCCTGCAGAAGACTTGACGGATCTGCAGACTTTAACAGAAGAGAGTGATCTACTCTCAGATATATTTGGTTTGGATTTGAAACGAGAAGGTGGACAGTATAAATTGATCCCTCACAATCCAAATGCTGGTTTGAGTGATTTACTGAGCACTCCCTCCTTAGCCCCAATGCCTGAAGTACAGGAAAAAATCCAGGTAATTGTATCTTTTATTTCAGATATATATTTCTCTCTTTCATATATTAAATATAGTTTTGATATAAAACTTGTATCTTTGTTTTTCTGTGTTTTCTGACTTCTTTAACAAACCACGTATAATTACTGGCATTTACTCTTTCTGATGTCATAAACTTGAATTTCCACAGCCTTCTCTAAATACATGGTGTTTTGGATTGCTTTTAATTCAGTGTTAAATTGCCTCTCTTTTTTAATGTAAATTGAATTATCATATTTTATCAGGTTTCCAGTTGTTTAACAAAACAAACAAACAAACCCTAATATACTGCATTCTGGATATTCTTTTAACTAACTCTGTACTGTATAATAGTGTTTAGACACAGTTTTAAACCTGATTTTCTGTAGGAGAAGGTGAAAGAAGATGAAAAGGAAGAGAAAGAAGAAACAAAATCAGAACCTGAAAAAGCTGAGTATGTATATCTTTAACCTCTGATCCTACAAAAAAAAAAAAAAGGGGGTTTGTTTTACTTAAAAAACCCCAGGCTGATTTGTACTTCTTTACCCTTAATTTTCTGTCCATTCACATTCCAATCAGGTTGGGTTGTTTTTTTTTTTAATAATCCTCATCATCTGTGCACATTTGCAAGGAGATGCCATGTAATAAGCACCACTCTGATTCTATGCATGTCCCTCTTCCCAGAAACATCCTTTGTAATGTTCATTGAATTTATTTTAGGATGTGCTTGATGGATTAATTTTTTTGTTGGCAAATCTGAAAGCTAAAAGAAAATCTCTTGGAAACTTTGTAAGAGCATCTGAGTTTCAGAGACCTGCTATCCATCAGTGACTGAATCTGCTTTACGCTCACCCATTTCCTATGACATGTTTTGAGTTACTTGCATTTTGCAAAACCTTAACATTCCAGTATAATTTTAATGAATTACAGAGTACTCTCACATCTTTATGAAGAGGTTTGATCCACGATCATTTAGACAGTTTTAGGACACATTAAAATCTAATGTTAATGCCATTAGCTCAGAATAAAAATAGTGGAAAGAAAAATATAGTGCTTGGTTTTAACCAGTAAAAACTATGGCTCTCCATCTCTGTATTTTATGGCTCCTGATACATGTACATTTTTGTGTATAGTGTCTGTAGTTTATTTATCACTGTCAAAATTCTAAGAGGATCCCTTAGTCTCAAACTCTTATTGTTCTTCTGGGATGACAAACACTTTTCTGTGACAAAAGCTCTTCTTCCTAATCAGTGCAGCAAATTTCTAACTTGGCCAGTATAACTTTGTGAGGGAGAGTCTTCCTGACTTTTGAAGGTCACTTCACTGTTGATTGCTCTGCTTGACTGTGTGAGTTGCAGTAATACCTGTATTTTCTGTGAGGAGTGCAGTGCCTGGCACTATTAGCTTCCATGAAGCTACTACTTACATGACAAACTTTCAAGTGAAACTTTATCAAATATGTCCTAGGAAGAGGAGTGGCTTTGGACATCAGTTATTCTGTTTGTGGATAGGTACAGAGAAATTTATAATGTAACTTAGAAGTTGCCTCTCACTCTGGTTTGGCTTCAAATGGACTTCTGTGATCTTTTAATCTCTCATGCTGACAAGTCAAATTAACTTCTGAGATAATTCACAGTTCTTTAGATCATGTGTTTGGAGAAGGCAGCCCACAAACTCTAACTTGCTCCAATGAGATGGTATGGTGATACCCACACACCAGATGCTGACTCTTATTTCATCTCCTCCTGGAGTGGGTACTTATGAGTTCATCAGATGGGCAGAAATGCAGAATTTAAAACTTGAGGTTTGTAAGTGCATGAACAACCAAAGTTTTCTGCAACTTTGTGGGAACTAAGTTAAGTGCAAGAGGTTGGAGGGGAGTACTTAGACATACAGGCACTCATGCAGACATAGAGCTGTCAGCTTACAGACATTTTATCACTGCAAGAATTAGCTGCACTGTTATGTAGAAGACCCATTGATAATAAGGTTAGCAGATTCTTGATAACCTGCTTGTACCAGCTAGCATTCCCACTTCAAGGTGCCAAACCAATAAGTTTATCTGTAGCCTAAACCAGACTGTCATCCTTGCCAGCACTTTGGACTGAAGAGGGATATTTGTCATGTGCGTGGAACTGCATGAGTCATGGCTACTTGAGCCTCATTAAAAGATTCAATAGCCTGTTTCACTGTGTGATTTTAATTTAGCAATTTTATTAATTTGACATGTTATTTTGCCTTCCTTTGTATCCTAAGAGGAGAAGATGGAGAAAAAGAAGAAAAAACTAAGGAAGACAAAGGGAAACAGAAATTAAGACAACTGCATACGCACAGATATGGAGAACCAGAAGTTCAGGAATCCGTTTTCTGGAAGAATATCATTGCATACCAGCAGAAACTTCTTGTAAGCTATTCTCTAGCTTATGTGTTCAGCTCTTGGCAGAGACATGCACCACTATATTCTAACAATGTAAAGACAAATAGCATCTGCTTCACCACATTTTTCTATCCACCATTGTCCATGAAAAGGACATGAAGCAAAGGTTTAATGGTAATGTTAGAGAAAAGAAACATACAAATAACTTAGTATAGCACATATTAATTCTTAGGAAGACAATTGTCCCAAGCCTAGACTTTCAGAGATGCCTGTGCATCCATGCATTTTTCTGGGAGTAAAATTCCTGAGTTTTTACAGCAGCTAGTATGGTTTCTCCTCCCTGAGAGACAACTTTGGGAAATTACAAGCTCTCCTATAAAA
Source organism: Monarcha castaneiventris obscurior (assembly GCA_026261815.1). NCBI lineage: Eukaryota > Metazoa > Chordata > Aves > Passeriformes > Monarchidae > Monarcha > Monarcha castaneiventris. The sequence goes on from JAMPIT010000472.1 coordinate 8,415,198, forward strand.
AGAATCAACTAAGATACGATGCTTAACCTGAAGTGAATAAGAAAAGATGTTACCGATTTTTTTTTTTTTTTTTTTTGTGAAATAGGAAGTTAATATTTGTCAAGTTTTTCAAAACCTTTAGAAAATAAGACTCAATGAAAATGTAAAACTGCATCTGATAGTCTCTCAGTAAAATATCAGATAATATTTGCTCCAGAACTGCTTAAAGTCCATAAATAAAAGCTTTTTATTAGCTAGGAGATTCCATTCACATTCTCTAAGGCTAAGATGAAATGCAAAGCAGAAATAAATACACTTTTAGTATGGTCATAGTATATAATTGTGTAGGGATGACCTACTTCTAAGAAGAGTAACATAGCAAAACTACAAAACTGCAGTCAAAATCTTATTAAGAAATTAAGTGCTTAAATTTGGTTTTTGAACTGAGGTACATTTTTAGGCTAGTCACATTGCAATCATGTGACATTAGCTTAATTTTTTTCTAAGAGTCTCATTTTATATTTCACTAATAGTCATCTATGATTAGGGCTGAAAAATGGAAGAATTCCCGTGGGAGAGTTAAAGCATTCAAAATGTGTGCTGTAAAAGTTTGTGAGTAGTTGGGAAGGGGAAAGGTACATTTCTGCAGTCCTTTTGATAGCGTCATAATGTCAAAAAAGCTTGCTTGGTACTCAGGTCACACATGAATTTTTGCTGACGTAGTGATAACACAGTTAATTTTGGAATAAAAATATTTAAAATTAACTTATATGCAGAGTTTTTTATTTTTTGGTAAAAGTAATAACTTGCCACATGTATGAATATAGAGCTGCAGGGAAGATAGAGATTTCTGTATTGTTACTAGATTACTCTTACATTGTGATGTCTCTGGGTTGTCTCCAAGTGTATTGAGAGGACAATGAAAAAGATGTAAGAGGCAATTAGAAATCCTTCATCCTTTATGCATGGACTGAAACGAAAGCTCCTTTATCCATTATTGCACGTGTAGAGTAGGACAGAACTTGTACATCACCCAAAATGTTTGTTGGTTTGGATTTTTTTTTATATTTCTAATCCTATGAAATATTCCATAAGGGAAAAAAAACCCACAAAACCCCCCTCTCAGCAGCAACTTACTAATGATCTTGAGTCTTTATTAGGCAAAGTATATTTATGTTCTCTTCTCTTTCCAGAATTATTTTGCACGAAACTTTTACAACATGAGGATGTTGGCCTTATTTGTTGCTTTTGCCATCAACTTTATCCTGCTTTTCTATAAGGTAAATTTCTCAAAATACTACTTTTCAGATTGCACACTGGAAAACGTCTGGGTTTTATAGACAATATGCTGTGGTAAAACTGCCTAGTGTAACAGATTAAATACCTGCTTCATCCTACCACTTCAGAAATCTAACATGGTGACAGCTGAACATTTGTGTTGAGTAAGAATAGACTTGCAGAACACAAATAGCTATTTACAGAGCATTATGATGGGACAAAGGCAGCAGACTGAGAGGCATACCTGTGCCTCAGATGCTCCATTTCCCAGTACAGTGAACCAGCCAAGCTGAGCCTTCATAGGGAACTTAAACTAATCCATGTCAGCTGAGATGTTTTCTTGTGCCATTATGCTCTCCCAAGAGGGTGTGTACAGCAAGGAGTCACATCATCTTAAGCTGCCTAGAATGTCACTGATTTTGTCAAGGCTTTTAGTATCATTAATGCAACTCTAGTGTCTTTGGACTCAAATCAGTTTCTGGGAGAGCCCTGATGATAAAAGACTACATGCCAGTTGGTCAGGGGTTTCTTCTAAGAGGGCTGTGCCCTATCTTGAATTTGAGGTGATAAAATTCATCACTGACCAAATTTGGTAACATGGACAGGTAGTGAAAAAAAAGAAAACATAAAGCACACTATCACAGACTGTGATAGTGTAACAAGATGAAAAGATTTTGCTGAGATATTCTTTGTGGACATTTTTATGTAAAAAAATTCTTTTTTTACAGTGATACTGTTCTTAGTATCATTCTTTCCAGCTATACTACTTAGCTTGTAGTATTGTAAAGCTCCTGTCAAAGGAATACAGCTGAAATATTAAGTGTTTTAAACAGGTCTCCACATCTGCTGTGACAGAAGAAAAGGAACTTCCTGTGGTATCTGATGGTGAAAGTACCAAGTTGAACATCCTGGAAAGCGATGATGAGAGGGTCATTGCAGTGCATTATGTCCTGGAAGAAAGCAGTGGCTACATGGAGCCCACACTGCGGATTTTGGCCATCCTACACACAGTCATCTCATTCTTCTGCATCATAGGCTATTATTGTTTGAAAGTAAGGAAAAAAACCCTCTTTTTTTCTAGGTCTAAACATTTTTATCTGTCAAGTGGTAGAAATTAGAACAAAGTCAACCTGCTTTTAGCAGGTCGGGGCATCATGTAAAAAGTACTAATTTGTTAGTGTAATGTACCCAGAAAGTGTGTGTTAGGTGATGTGTGTGTTCAGGAAGTTGTAGGCCAGAGTCTGATTTGCTGTCATCCAGTCATGACAGTAACCTGATTCAGAAGCTGCTTGTGACTGTCGAAGACAAGGTGTGAATGTGCATGACCAGAGGAAGGTAGATGACAGTCTCTGCATTGCTAGTCTGTCAGATAGGCCATTGGAAAAGAATGCAGCATTTTGGACTGCTGCTGCTGCATATTGTGACTGTACAAAATGCCTGCTTTTCATACAAGCACTCTGCTGGTAGTGTTCTGGCAGGAGCCTCAGCATCTTTTAGAGGAATATCTTGGAGATCTCTGTTAGGGATGTAAAAACTAAAGGTGACAAAACTTCCATTGACAAAATGCTGGTTGTGGTTTAAGAAAACCAAATGTCATAAATCTCTGCAGCTGGGAGAAGTATATCTGAGATGTACTTCCCCCATTTTTACACTCTTCCAGGGCAAAAGCTACACATCAAAGTGCAGGATAGTGGTAAATTAAATGGACCCTTGCTATGACCCAGCTGCTCATTTGCCATTAAAATATTTTTATTAAAGTCTTATATGGTCCTTAATATTTTTTTTTCTTCTTTTAATGGCTAATATTTTGGTCTGTGCTAAAAGACATGATCTATATTTGTAGTACAAGAAAATTTTCATCATATTATTGCATTTAGTGTTGGTTTTACTCTCTACCTTAAGTATCCCTGCAGATCAATAAATACTAAAATATTTTTTTGTTGCACTGGTTGCCATGGAGCCATGAAAGCTTACGTTTCTGGCTTTTGAGATGTCTTCTTCTCCCACCTCATATGTTTTTGTTTGTTCTTACTGTGAAGTTTTATGTTACATCTTTTTTTGAACATTTTTAATCTGACTAGGAGGGAAAAACATTGTTATCAATATTTATCTTAATGAATTGCCTTTGCAGTTCTGAAACCAAAATATGGTCCAATGGTGGTTTCAGTCTCTATTTTGGGGATTTTAAAATCCAAAATCTTATGAACTGCAGGCCTATGTCTCATAGGTTTGCTTCTGGATATTGCTTAGCATGAAATCCATTACATTTTTCATTATTACTGTTTCAGTATACTCATGTCCACTCAACTACTATAATGGTCAAGGTGGGTGATGCAAGGTGGATGCATTTTGGGAACCTGTGAAATAGTTACAGGAAAGAGTGTAGTTTACTTATTTTGGTAACAGATTTATTAGGAAAATCCACTGAACTTGAACCACTGTTTACATCTGCCTTCTTGGAATGTACTTTTGAAGTCATCCAGCTGATGAAAGAGAATTATAGGTAAAGCCTGGCTAGGTGTGTCAGCTGCTGACAATTCTTTTTTTATTGCTTACAGTCTTTGCTCTCTGCAGTGAAACCCTTTGTTTCTCACTGTGAAACCTCAAAAATTCTTCAACAAATACAAGGAGCCTCTAACATTTCGGGGTATCAAAATGAAATCCAAAAATGTGGTCCCAAGTTAATATTTTGGAGCTAGAGTTTCTAAGGATTAAAAAAAAAAAAAATTTAGCTCTCTTTCACTTGACTTCCTCTAATCCTTTCATAGCACTGAAAAACTGTTTTTATTTGAAGGATCCCTCTTCAGGGGTTTGGGCCATCTTTTTACAACTGTTTGGTACACTGTAGTTGTTAAGCCTTTTAATTTTTTAAGTACTATTTTTGCTTTCTTCAGTTTTGATGCTTAATTTTTCAGAACAACCAGCTTTTCTTCAAGTTTGCCGACATATCAGCGCATTTTTAAAAATTCTTGTATTTTTTTTCAACCACAGGTTCCACTGGTTATTTTTAAGAGAGAAAAGGAAGTGGCAAGGAAATTGGAGTTTGATGGGCTATATATAACTGAGCAGCCATCAGAAGATGATATTAAGGGACAGTGGGATAGACTTGTAATCAACACACAGTGAGTTTTTACTTACTCTGTCTCATTATAGCCTTGCAAGTAATTGTTCTTCTATTTCCACCATTACATACTTATCATCTGTCTTGTCTGAAATAAACAATTATTAGGGATGTACTTCTAGCAAGGATATACAAAACTTTCAGGCACCTGTGTGGCTAATATTTACTCTCATTTTTACTGTTATTATTTAATCTCAGATTTTTTGCCTTAAAATTATTTCTCTTCATAAAAGAAAAAAAATGCAATGATTTTGTTTCGACAAGCACAGTGATGATGGTCATGCATTGCTCTCAGTTCAAGAGTGAGCTGTGCTTTGCATCACCTATTTAAAATTCTCTCTGCCTGGTGGGGCTGTGTGTGGGATGGATGTATCTGCTCTAGAACTCTGTCTGCAGGCATTGGCTCTGCTGTGCTCCTCAAGCCACATTTAAATGATAGGCTGAACACCATCTGGCAATTTGCACTCCAGAGGGTTCACAAGGGACTAACTGGTGATAGCAACCACACAGAGACTCTTAGAAACAAAATCGGTACATATTTGTCTAAAATGTAATCTTGTTTATCTGTGTTTTTCAGGTCTTTTCCAAATAACTATTGGGACAAGTTTGTGAAAAGAAAGGTGAGGCTTATTTTTAAAAAGATAAATGAAGTTAAAATAAAATTTTAATGAATATTTCTTTCCATGTTCAGAGGAATGTGGACCACACTTCTTTGAAATATAAATTTGATTGTGTAGATTCCCATATTTACAATATTAAAATACACAGAATTCCTTACCTCATTCTTACAACTACTTTTGAGTGGCTTGGATAGTTTTTCGTTCAAACTTTTTCTACATACAGCTTTTTGTATAAAACAGGAATTCAAATATATTCATGAAATTACATAATGAATTTTGTGTGCACTTATATGTATAATGCAAATCATGTGAAATGTTTTGTCTGTGTGCATTTATGTATTTGACTCTATAAGCAAAGAATGGTGTCCCTCACTCAATAGAAGGTTAAAAAGTAATTAATAAGAAGACCCCCCTTTTTTATCCCTTTTGGCAGTTTGTCCCTTTTGTCCCTCTCTATTTTCCCACAGTTTTTTCCTCCCCAAGTCACCTAAATGTATCCCTTTCTCCATCTTCGCTTTCTCCCTGTAATATCCAATAACATCCCATTTATGGGATGCATAATGTATGCATCACTTGGTGGTAATCCTCTTAGTCTGACAGGTGATCTGGAGAGTTATTACCAGTGACTCATCTTGATGGGTTTCAGATTTGGGCACTGGGTCTGAGGCTCTCCTGGGACTGCCCTGGGAGGGACCAGGCAGAGCATCCATTCACTGTGAATCCATAGTTTGGGTTCCTGCCTGCTACTGTGCCAGTGTAGTCCTCTGGGCGCGAGGAAATGGGCCTTTAATGGGCTGATGGACTTGGGACTAGCTGGGCAAGGTATTCTTTGTACTCTCCCCCAACGATTGTGTCTCTGGGCTCCTTTGTGGATGTTCAGGTGAGCTTTTATTGCATAAGCTAACAATCTCTCTCTCAAAAAATAGTCCTCTCTAAGCAGGGACTGCAGAAGCTCATTTCCTACAAATGCTATTTTAAATATTTTCTCAGCTTGCTCTTAAGAAATAAACCAAATGTTTGTACAATAGCTTACAGCAAAAATAATCTTTTTAGTGTGTTTGGTCACAATTGAAGAAGAGAGTATGCATGTTGTTGGATCAGATTTACCCCTTCTTCACATTTCAATGCCAATCTTATATCATACTTTTGGAAATGTCTTTTTAAATGTGCTTAGCTCTTCTGCTTTGTAACAGTCTTAGGTCAACCTTACAAAAAAATTCCTTTGAATTGTGTATTCATTTTGCTGTGGAAAATGTTTTTGTCATATTTTAAGTCGTTTTATACAGATTTCTAGCTGTCTGTCTAAGCAAAGGGGAAGCAGTAGCTCTCACAGAGTACTCAAGAAAGAAAATAAAATTCTACATTGCTTCTGTCAATGTAGTTGGTCAAAGAAGGCTCAAATCAAAAGGAAAGGAGTATGGTTTCAAGTTGTGTGGAAGATTTGGTACTTTAGCTTTGGCTGAGGAACTGCGCTGTGTGATTTAAGTGCCTTCAAATATACTGGTTTGCAAAGAATGTCTTCTTTTAGATATATTTGTATTTTAACCCCCAGTCTACAGAATAATCCAGTCATGAAGCACTGTTTCCAGGCTTGTTACAAAAAAGGCTTGTCTCTAAAACTCTGCAAAATATCAATAAATATTTAAAGTATTTCCTATTAGAAAACTGGCAAAATACCACCTCACCTGCAGGAGTCACTGAGTTATGATCTTGTTATAGATAATTTTGTATTTCTTTGACAGAAAATATTTAGGAAGGAGCTGTGTGTTTAGTCTGAATGAGAGAAAGTAAAAGTTTATTTCCATAAAAATTACTAGCAGAACATGTTAAATTTTGTAAGAAAGAGATAAGGAATAGTTTGAATTCACTGAAAATAATATTTTGCTGTAACTGTGTGTTCAAGATCTTGTGATCACAATGTCATCCATAGTCATGAAGCACTGTTTTAAGGCTCCTTTTTATGTTAAACCTCTTGTCTCCAGATCCAGGCTAAATAACAGCTGGTCTACCCAACTGATGAATATTTTTGAATATTCCTTCTAACTTTAGGTGATGGATAAATATGGTGAATTCTATGGCCGTGACAGGATCAGTGAGTTACTGGGAATGGACAAAGCTGCTCTTGATTTTAGTGATGCTCGAGAAAAGAAGAAACCAAAGAAGGATAGCTCCTTTTCTGCTGTGTAAGCATTTGCCAACATTTTGTTTGTGATTGGGTTTTTTTGTTTGTTTCTTTTTTTTATTTTGTTGGGGTTTTTTGTCAGTTAAAATCAAGTGTTCAAGGTTTGTCATTCAGACAAAACATTTGTTGCTCATTTATGTAAATCTATATAAGATAAATCAATTATTTTGTTGAATGATATAGTAAATTTATTTAATTATAGACAATGCATATGCAGGATTCCTGTTTTTTATGTATGAAGATTTAATTTAGTGCACAGCTGCTTGAAAACATCGCATTCCCTCTGTTTTGGGCTGGGCTGGAGTCATGTTTTCAAGTTCTCAGTTCAGCTCTACTGGAAAGAATGGGCAAGAATGGCAATGTGTGTTCTGATTTTAAAGAAATGATGGAATAAATTTAAGTGCTAGTGACCAGTAAAATCTAGGAAGTGGATGATTAATCTTCACATCCTTTTATAATTTGTTGTCCCTAAGCTATGCATTTGTTTATCATTTGAGAGACAGAAATAAGGAAAAGCTCCTAGACATTCAGAGTAGCAAATTCTTTGTAGGGCAGCGGCATGCTCAGTTTTTGTAAAGCACTGCAAAAATGTTTTTTCCAGTTCTGTGTTATAAAAAAGGTATTCAACTAAATAGAACATATTTTAACAGATGGAATTTTAATGCTGTAGAGATTCTAATGTAAGGGTTTATTTAAAGCTTTCTTTAAAAGCAACCTTTTATCTATGGGTCTGCAAGGATTATGAAAAGTAGGCAGAGGGACTACTGGTGGATTAGAATTGCATTGAGGCAAGAGCTGATTTTTAAGGATGACTCTTTTATCCATCTTTATAAAAGATGGATATTAATAAACCAGGAGTCTGTCTGAACAATGAATCAGGTGCATTGTTAAGGCTCAAGGACTCTGTGGCACTTCAGTGCTAAATAAAATTTAATATTGTGGCAGAAGTACTTCCCAGAATGCTTCTTACATCCTGTTTTGCTCCTGCTGGATTATAGTAGGACCCATGCTTGAGTTTAGGAAAAAGAATTACTACTTTTATTATTGGTATGAAAACAAAATAAAACAACTTTCCCTTCCTTGTGTGCTCATGACTCATATGAGGGGAAAAAAATTAAGTAATGTTTCCGTGAATAATCTTGAAAAAACAGACCAGAATGAAATAATTGGAGAAGGCTGATGAAATATTTAGTTTAGGAATCATGTCTGAAGGACGCCTGTTTTTTTTTTTAACATCTCTAATATCTCCTCCATGTTATATACCATTAAAAAAAATTTATGACCTCATCCATCTTTCCTGTTCTCCCTGGAGGAATCATTCCATACTCATAACAGATTAATATGTTGTGGGAAAATAAAAAACTGTAATAAAAATTTACAGAACCAGTTGCTTTAGGGAGGTATATTTATCCACTTTTTAACAGTTTCAAAAATGAATACTAATGAAGCTACTAAAACTTACACATATTCCAGATTCAAAATTTGAAATATATTTACAATGCAGTGAAGAGAGAGGTGGGAAAAGCATTGGAGTTGAACGCTTATTTCAGTACTTTGGGAAGAAAATAGAGAATGGTGTGAGCTGGCACAGGTTGCAGCTCTGGTGCTGCTGCTCCTGCCTGTGCCAGGAGAAGGTGGCGCAGGCTGAGGCCAGACCAGATCTCTGTGTTTCTCTCAACACAGAAGGGAAGTGCAGCGTGTAGCATTTTCATTCCCAGTACAAGTGAACAGGTCTCCTTGACCCCTACTCCTACTTTATCTCTCCCTTTCCTTTGGAAAAATAGCCCGGGATTTGCATCTGTCTTTTTGCAAGGGACTTAAATCACTCTACTTGCAGGTGACCATTCTTCAAAAGCTTCTGCCTGTCCCAGTGATATACTGCATTAAAAGAATTTGCATTGTACTGACTCTTGAAGAGCCATCCAGCTCATCGATGCAGTCTTGTATATTTTTAAAGTGTATTTCTTTAAATGTATACATATTTTAGTATTTAAACGATTATTTAAATATATTGCAGTATTATTTAAATATATCCAACTAAAAGGATGATGCAGCTGAAGTTCTACTGTAAATTAGACAGTAAAGACAGTTAAATTTTGCACATTGAGATTGAGGCAGTGGTGCTGTTTTCCCATTGGTTTCTTCTTTTGGATGTTAAACTAGATGCATCATGGATGTAGTATATTTGAGAGAATAATATGGAAGACATAAACATGAAAATTAATTTTCAGAGGTGCCATCGTTAGTATTACTTCCCTGTCCCTTTGCCTTTCTAACTGCTGTTGTTTCTGTGATCATTAGTTTAGTCAGTCAATAGAAGAGGCAGATAAGGCTCAAGCATCTGCAGCAAGCAGTGGCATAAGGCTAATTTGGAAAATAAACAGGACTTCTGTCAAATGCTCACGTGGTAGAGAATTCTTTCACTTTCAAGAATAAAAAAATGTAAATAATTTTCCACTGGAAGATCTGAAATTTTTATAGGTTGATGAGAAGTTAAACCATATCATAAATGTGAAAGGTACAGAAAATGAGTGCAGTTGGCCTCAGAATGTGAAAGCATTTAAAAGGTCTTACTCTTCCTTGTCATGAGAAACAATAATTTAGGTTTTCAAAAGATTCTCTTGTGGGCAACCCATTTTTAGTAATGTAGTATATCAGAGAACAGGATTGTTCCTGGAAAACTAGTAGACCTTTCCCTCAAATGACAGTCTGTTTCTTGCCCATAATGGCAACTGAAAAAGTGAGGAATTTTACTTGCAGTAGTTCTTACACCTGAGTTCTCAAGATTTATACTTGCTATGGTGACTCTACAGGATTTATAAAGTGAGGATGTGCCTATTTGTCTAAGTAGAAGTGTGTATCTGCAGGTGGGTAAGGGCTTCAGCCATCGTGGTTGTGTGGCAGGCACAGTCCCTGTTAATGTCCAAATTCCCAGCCTGTTCCATTGAAAGGAATGATGCACGTGTAGGAACCTCAATTTCAAACCTTTCCCCTTATGGATGCTAATGTAAAATACCTCCTTCTTTGAGTATTTATTTGGGAATCTTAAGCCTAGTGGATCCTTGCAGAGGCTTTGTGTAGGATACCTCAAAATAATAATTTATTCTGTGCTCTGTCTCCAAGACACACAGAAAGCTTACAGACACCCAATAAATCATTGTTTTGTTTTGGTTCAATGCTTTCTTTTATGTAATAGTCAAGTGGCACCATTCTCTATGAAATATCATCTGTTCAGTGCCTAGCACAAAATTTTGACACAGTGCAATAAAAATGGTATTTCCTACCTAGTTGACAATTAATATAGAATGTTTTTTTTCTGATGGGATGCATTCTATTGTACAAAAAGTAACATGAATAGAGGATTTTCCTAGGTACCTGTGTCAAAACTCATTAACTGGTAAGAATTATCATATTTTCATTAATGATTTTTCTTACATCCTTAGAAAAATGGGTCAGTTTTCTGAACAAGCTCTGAAAATCATCTGCTCTAAATTTGTCTGTCTTTAGTGCCATCCAATAGTGTCACTCAAGGTATGCTATAATAACTAAGGTAAAGAATTGGCATCTTAGGGTGCAAATTCAGTGACCTTTTTTGACAGCTACTTTATATTTAGGTGGGTTCATTGAAAAGAAAATAAAATCTTTTTTTCTCCATGGATTTTAAAGACAGTTTATTTCATTTGTATGCATGATAACATTGTAGATATCAATCAGCATTAGGTCTGATGAATTCAAAACAGTATTTATGAATTTGATTTTCACCTTTTTTTTTTTAAAGATTCATTCCAGAGTAAAAGTGTGAATTAGAACAAGGTTCTGATGTATTTCAGCTTTTGCAGAAATAGATCAGCTGACTCCTGTTATGTGACAATACACTTCCTACAGATTGTGTTTCATGTTTTTCAGTCGTGTTTTGCCATAAAATTCAGTTTATTTTTTTTTATTTTTACAGGCTAAATTCCATTGATGTTAAATATCAGATGTGGAAATTAGGCGTTGTTTTCACTGATAATGTAAGTTTCTCAGTATGTACGTCTATATATATATTCATGTTCTAAAAGGAAATACACACTTGTTAGTGCAAAGTGCTTCAACGAGAGGTGTGAAATACACTGGACTACATTTATTTTACTACATGAAGAAAATCTTGAAAGCTTAAAAAGACATTGTCAAATTTTTTTTGCAGTTACATTGGTAATAATCTATAGAACCTCAGTCAATTCCTGCCCCCTTTCTGATATGCTTTATTAGAAGCAATAAGCAAGCATGCACTGTAAAATTAGAAAACTGACTATATAAATGCTAATTGAATTTATATAGTTTTTCTTTTTTTGAAAAAAAACCAAAATTGTTTATGAACAGTTTCTCATATTGTTCATAAATTTTATGAACACTTGAATATTCCTGGAGCACAGTCAGATCAATATAGCTAATGTACCTGGAATTGCTAAATTTTTATCACTGAAACTGATAGTAAGATGTGCCACAGAATGACACAAATTATTTTAATAATTTGAAAAAGCAAAAAAACCAAAGATAGATAAAGAAGAATGTTAAAATGCAGTTTAAGAAGTCAGTCATCATATGATTTTTAAGTCTTAGGATTATTGCTTCCCACTTATTTTACTGGCAAGAAAAATGGTTGGGGAAAAAATTATTTTGGAACTAGGACAGACAGAGATTGAAAGTGTAATCTGAAGGTACTCAGGAAAAGTGGAAACAATAAGTCTCCAGGTCTAGAGACAGCATGATCTATAGTTTGTTTGAGACTAGTGTTTTTTCTAAGGGACGGAGTGTAATTTCTCTTATAAATATGTACTTGTCTTTAAGTTCAGTGCAAATGAATTGATAGAGGAACAGATGAAATAAAAATTTGTGGTTACTTAAATAATATTTATATGTTCAAGTAGGAGTTTAAGTAGCTCAAATTAATTATACAATTCCTTTTGTTGCTTGCAGAGTCCTATACTTGTCATTAACTAACTTTGGGCATTAATATTTTAATGTAATTATTTGTAAATTAACAAAAAAGTAATTTTAATCAGAAAAACATGTTTTGCAGTAGAGACATTTACAAATAAGGGTTTAAGAATTTCAAAATCTGTTTTTACAATATAAATTTTTAATTTCTTGATTTTTCCTATATCTTGTGGACTTTGTATTTGAGGATTTAATATTTTTGCTCAAAGAGAAAATGCTCAAAGAGAAAATACTCAAAGATATCTAGAAAATTCTCTGTTTAAAAAGAACTATTTTCTATTTAAAGAAAAACTTATTTGAGAAATATCTACCTTTCCTTATTGTCTTGAATTGTTAAAGATGAAAGCCATGAGTTTTATTTTGAATGTACTTGTTTTTTCCTGTTAGTCTTTCCTTTACCTAGCGTGGTACATGACCATGTCAGTCCTTGGCCATTACAACAATTTTTTCTTTGCTGCTCATCTGCTTGACATTGCAATGGGATTCAAGACATTACGAACTATCCTGTCATCAGTCACCCACAATGGCAAACAGGTATCAGCTGTCACCTCTTTTCAGCTTTTTCACTCGCGGAGTACACAGAAAGATCACTTCATTACGTGATTCAGGTGCTCTGCAGATTGACAACAGAACTCTTCTTTCATCATGAACTCTAGAACTTGCCTTGGTGAGGAAAGTAGACAAAGGGATTTAAATGCAAAAGAAAAAGGGACTAGGATTATGACAGTCTCTAACTGTTATAAGCAGCTGCTTCATAAGGTTGCCGTTTAAACTTTTTTCAAGATCCATCTAAAGAAAGGTCTGTTTGAGTCTCAGTCATTCTGCTAGAGGACTGTTTGAGAAACTCAGCTCTTGGATGATGAGCAATCTCTTCCTAAACTATAGAATCTGAAATTGCATTTCTGGTTTAACTTAGAAAATGTAACTAAGGCTTTTTGTTTGCTGAGGTCTGTTGTAGAAATGACATTCAATGAAACCTGAGACTCAGTGTTCCTCAAGGCTCATGGCCTTCCCATTTCAAAGGAATTTGTAAACTATTTCAAATTGTAAAAAAGCCATCTGTGGTCTTCTCAGAAAATCTTCCAGCAGGACAGCTACTATAATTATAATAATATAAGTATTCTCCCTTCTAAAAATTGTCCTGAAGTTTTAGCAAATTATCTATGAATTAAGGGGGCATTATTTATAAGGAACTTTTTAGATCTGGGAGCTACACGAGTGAAATATCAATTTACAGGATACTGAAGTTCCCTTCCAGCTGCTTTCCATTAAGCTCAGCGCAAAATCTGAATGATGCTGCAGTTAAGCAGTGGAGTACTTGTTGCTACTTTTTTGAGATATTAAAATATTAGGAACAGGGGCTTTTTTATATATGATTTCATACATGTAAATAAAGTTGCTTCCCTATTAGATTAGTAAATATACGGTATTGCAATTAATTATATAATCGGTGATGCTAATATTACTGTTAGATAGTGAACTTTCAGATATTTTTATCTGATTATGGGGGTTGTATATGATTCTAATGGATTGTTTCCTTGTGTATTTATCCATAAGATTTGTCTTTGTAATTATGTTTCTGAAACACAGTCTTTGTTCAAAATAAAATGATCTTCTCATGCACAATCTTCGCATGAGAATATGCAGATACATTACTCTGTATTGCAAAAAAAAATAAAGAGAGAAAGGTAAAGTTTTCCTGCTGCTAGTACATACAGTTTAATTTTTTTTTTGAAAGAAAAGGTAAATCACAATTCCATAGTGGTGTTACACCCTTTCTGTAATTTTGTCTTACAGCTTGTCTTAACAGTGGGATTACTGGCAGTAGTGGTATATTTGTATACAGTAGTGGCATTCAATTTTTTCCGCAAGTTCTACAACAAGAGTGAAGATGGTGATATGCCAGACATGAAATGTGATGATATGCTAACAGTAAGTCTTATTTTGCTTTCTGGTTTTTTACCTTGAGATGTTGTAGTTTTGTCCTGACCTTGTAATTTGTATTCATACAGTTGTATCATTAGCCAGAAAGCAGGAAAGATTGCAATTGAAAGCAAAGGGACAAATATGATGAACATCCTCAACAACTAGATATATCTTGTGTATGCTAAACAAACACATCTATAAAGGAATAAAAGAAATGTGGTACTATATTTTGCTAGAGTTGTTCAAAAAATGCAAAACAAGTACAAGCTGTGAAGTTGAGCCGGCTGAAGGACAACAGTTCTGAATCTTGAAATTCGACAGGTCATTCAGGAGGAGGGTCAGTTTTAGGCAACAATTTTCATAAGTAATGCAAATACTTAAACACTTGTTTAATCTTAGAAATCCATCTTTTTCTCTTAGCATAGTTATCTTTAATAGGCAGTTTTGTAGCCACTTTGTCCAGAACCACTGTAAATTATTTTGTACTTACTAAGACAGTGCCAGCCTTTGGGATTTTGGGTGGTAGGTAGAGCTTAAACCACAAAGAATTTCTAAGATGCATTGCCCTTAATATCTCTCCAAAAGCAATCATGTACAGCACTTAAATGTATTTCAGTATGCTAGGCAACGTGAATCTCTTCCAGGGATTTGACATAATTTAAAAGCTACATAAACAGATAAACTGTTGAAGCAGAGTAGTATGTCTATATTTTGGTTTGGTTTGGGACATTTGGCACAACAAAACCAGATAAACTGGAACACAAGTCAGTGAAGAGCTGTTAAATTGTCTGGTGCTGGAGCACTTGCTGTGGGAAGAGAGGCGGAGGGAATTGGACTTGTTCAGCCTACAGAAGACAAAGTCTCAGGATAGGGGGTGTGTGAGAGAAGCTCCCAGTGTCTGCAGAAAGATTTTTGGAAGACAAATCCATGCTCTTAACAGCAAATACATGTCAGGAGACTGTGGACATAAAGTGGAAAAATGTGTTCTGACTGAGGAGAGCCAAACAATGGAATGGGTTGCTCAGAGAGGTTGTTGCAGTCTCCATCTGTAGGAGGTTGTAATGAACTGACTTGGATAATGCCCAAAACATTTTTTTCTGCCGTTGTAGGGGGCCCTGCTTGGAGCAGAGACCTCATGAAGTCCCTCTGACCTGACCTCCTCTGTAATTCTCTGAAAGCACACACACCACAAGGCTATAATGTTGTACAGGAATGAGTTAGAATAACATGTGGTATGCTGTAAAATCTGGGTTGCCTTTTGTAAAAACAGACTTGAAGTGGGATTAAAAAAAAAAAAGTGAGTAGGGAGAATACACAATTTTTTTAGAAACAAAAATACCAATTTAAACTATTTAGATAAGTAACACTACATTCACTCATTAGGGTAATTATTACCTTTCAGTCTTGGAATATAAACTGTCTCTAAGAATTGTTAGATTTTTCAGACAAGAGTCACTCAGCATTGTATGTTACTATATCAGTTTCTTACAGAAGGGATTTTGGGGATAGTGTGGCATAGAAATAGAAGAATGGATTTTTTTGTACAGTTATGTTTTAGGAGTTAGTTATTGCCATCACTGTTTTTTGACAGAGGGTGAGAACCCTTGACCTGTAGTTTGCAAAGCTGCTTAAAGAAAAAAAACAATCCCTTGCTCTAGACTTCCAGAGAGTGATACCATAATTTTCTATTACATTATAACATAATAAAACTGGAAATTTTGGATTGTCAACATCCCAGGCAACTATACTGACAGACTTATTATACCACTTTTCATGTCATAGTTTCACAGTATTATTCTCAGACATTTTCAATCATGAACCTGTTCTCTGCATAAGCATTCACAAACATTTTTTGCTTGGTTCTGGGTTTTTTTGTTTTATTTTGGGTTGGGGGAGGAGGGTTGGTTGTTTTTAAATTTGAATTTGAAATATTAAAAATGGGGGAAATCATTCACTTTTGAGCTAGGAAATTCTAAAAGGAGATGGCTATGGTGGTGATGATATTTCCTATTTACACTGCTGAAATTATTTTACATGGATCATGAGGTGCTGCTGGGCTTCCAGTAGTTGAACTTTTGATCTTATTGAACTGCTTCATAATGACAGTACATGAAATACTGCAGCTTCAGCTGCACAGCAGCATTTCCCCTCCTTAAGAAATATGCATAATCTCAAAGGAGAGAAAAAGATGGCCTGACATGGCATAGTTCCTAGACCATAGACCATTTCTACCAATTACTGAATTCGTAACAGTGGGTATTTTTGCTTTTAGCTGCAAATAGCCTTTGTATCCCTCTGTTTTGTCTTTTCTAGTGCTACATGTTTCATATGTACGTTGGAGTACGTGCAGGTGGAGGCATCGGTGATGAAATAGAAGATCCAGCAGGAGACGAGTATGAAATCTATCGGATCATCTTCGACATCACTTTCTTCTTCTTTGTGATTGTCATCCTCCTTGCAATTATCCAAGGTATGTGTTTTTAACCCACAGTGGGACGGAAAGCATTATTTAGCAGTACAAAGATCTTAGTGCTGTGGTAATCACAAACCTCAGATTCAGCTAGAACAGCAGGGCAGATCATGAAGGACAGATTTATACAGAAAATCACACCCAGCTGACTTTCATCCATACACTGCTCTTCTGAGCCTCTGTAAAATCAACAGGCTCTAACTGGATCAATAGAAACAAAATAAATTTTTTTGCTCTAGGAATACTGGTGTCACTGCAGTTTCTGTCTCATCATTGCCCTTTCTAGAAGCCTCCTGCAGAAATCTTGTGGCAAAACTTGAAATCGTCCTTCAGTGTAACCCATCCTTCATGAGCTTTCATGGACAAAATCAGTACTGCTGTCAGTATTCTCCCTGCCAACATCTAATATTCTTGACTATCTGGCAAATCTTCAGATATCTGGCAAATCTTCAGATTGGTAATAGTGGTGTGAAAATTGGATCATAGCTTTAAGAGATTAAATCTTTTCTTGCATAAAAATTCCTGTTTTGTGTCATTCCTGCTTTATTTGCACAATGTCTAAGAGTAAAAAAAGGTGCTTCGTATAGAACAGCTTTAGTGTAGCCTGGTTAACGACAGTGGAAAGTTAGTTGCCATTAGTTAGCTTTGGAATTTCAGTGAAACTATTTGACTGATAGTGTTTCTCACTGTTGTAATCTGGATAGTGGATAACTTATTTTGGCATGTCAGGGTTTTTTTATTATGTTTACATAAGTTATGTTTATTGTTACTACCTAAAGTACTTAAACCCCTATCTGTTTTCTCACTGTACCTTTAAAATCTTGTCAAGAATGCCCAAAAGGTCATTTTTTATTGAAGTTTGAACAAGTTAACAGAAGTATATTCTCAGTTTTAGAAGAATTGATAAATCGTTTTGCTGGGTGCACCTGCTGTCATAAATACTGATACCTTTCTCTCAGCTAACAGCTAATTTATGATAATTTTGACAGCAGTAAGGGTACTTCCTCACTCACTACAAGGAGATTCAAAAGGCAGCTTTGAGCTTGTGGTAAATTGTTTCTTACTCTTACTCAAGCAACAGGTTTTTTTAAAGGGCTTGGGGAGGGTGGAAAATTTTTTTATACCCTGAAGTGGCATATCTCATACTGTTTCTTTCTTCATTTTGTGAGTGGCTGAAGAATGAGTCCTTAATTGTCAAGCTTTGCTTATGGGACTGTCGATAGTCATTGTGGAGTTAGTCCTAATTTTTATTGGAGTAAGTGAAGGGAAGGTTATATGCAGTTTATAAAGCCTATATGAGCCATAAAGCCTGTGATTCTTTTTCTTATTCTTTCTGGATCTCCCTCAAATGACCCCTTACTTTTGTAGAGCTCCAGTAGTGGAACCTTGTACTACTTGACAACCATCTTCAGAGAGGTTGCACGGAGCTCTGGGCCTCTCTGCATCTGCCATGTAACAAATATCTAAACTCTCTTAAATGTAAAGTAGTGTTTTTTCTGTAGAAGGGCCTTAATCACTGTAAACCCACATATGTTGTAATGTACTAAATCAAGATTAGAGCACTGGGAATAAAACAGAAGCCCGTTTTATAGTTCAAAATGGTACTGCCAGCCATGTTACTGGTGTTTCTTTGGCTTGCTCATTTTTCTTTACGGTTTTCTTGTCTTTGGAATACATATTGGCTTCTGTTATTTCTGCATAAGATTCTCATGTAATGTTCTTTATCAGAGTTCTGTTATCCCTGGATTTCCAAATATTCTTTGTCACAATTCTGTTCATGAACATTAACTATCATTTTAATTTAAACCCTAGGTTTAATTATTGATGCTTTCGGTGAGTTAAGAGATCAGCAAGAGCAAGTTAAGGAAGACATGGAGGTAAGAATATTCAGTTGCTGAACCATACCTATTTTCAGATTTCATGAATATGTGTTTTCAATCAAAATGCAATTTAGCTAGTGGATAGTTTTTCAAACTAAGAGGAAAATACAGTCCTGTACGTGGTCTGATATCATACAGTGTGAATTATAATGAATTACATGTCTGTGGCTATTTAAGTCTTTTGGATCTTCTAACTAGAGGTTTCTAACACAGGATGTTAACATTGTTATGTTACATTTCATCTCAGATGTAATTGTCTTTGGTTAATATATGTGCGAAAGTATCTTGTACTTTGTGGTTTTCTATTCTGTCATCGAAGTATAAATGTAAGAAGTCAGGAAAGTGTTCTAAACCAGCTGTGCTTTGTAATGTGAACTTGGAGCATATTCAATTTCATCTGGACAAGCATTGAGGTAAATATTGCCATGTGTTACAGTAAGTGCTCCTTAACATTAAAAGAGTCAGCTGTGACCACTGTATGCCATTCTGTCACATGATACCTGCTCACTGAGAGCTGGCAAAGATTTATTTTTCTAAACAGTAAGAAGCTATTCTGATGGTAGCTAAGCTTCTGTGCAAATGTTTTTACTGAGGTATCCAGCATGAATCTTTACAAGAAAAGCCTTTTTGTTAAATGCTTGTTGTATATGATTCATTGCCATTTTCAAGAATATTGTTACATTTTTTTGGCCTTTTCTGAAAGCAAGGCAAGTGTAATATATGGTGTTGAAGTGCTCTGTGTTCTTTCTTTTAGACAAAGTGCTTTATCTGTGGGATAGGAAATGACTACTTTGATACGGTGCCTCATGGCTTTGAAACACACACACTACAGGAGCACAACTTGGCCAATTATTTGTGAGTACAGTAAAAATGCACTCCTCACTAACTCATGATCTTGCAGCCTCCACAGGTACCTGATTAACTCTCTTGCCTAAGTAATAGTCAGTACTGTTCGACTTTGATGTGCACTTAAGCTTTCTGAATGTATAATTCTGTGGCAGTGGCAGCAAGGAATTAAAAAATTCCATATCCTGCTTTCCAGCTTGGTTGTGGCACAAGAAGTTTGTGCAAGCTTGTAGATGGAAACTAACTTGATACGTGGCTACAGAGGCCACATAAATTGTAAAATTGAATGAGGTGTATAAGGTGCAGAGGAGCAGTGTGACCTGGCCTGGAGACTGATGGAAAGATAGAACAAACAGAGGAGTAAGGTGAAAAAACTGACATTGGGCAAAATTTTTTGTGTGGGGTGCTGAGGCTGACTAAGAGAACTGGGGACAAAGGGAGCTAGGGGAGCTGTAATGAGGAGCTAGAGACAAAAGGGATCAACCTAGGGCATAAGGTCCACCTTTGGAAAATCCAAGCAGACCATCAATGACCACTAAATTCAGTCTTTTTACATCTGGAAGTAAAGCGAATTATCAAGTCTACAGCCTACACTGTATCATACTGTTCCTCTCACACAGGAAAATCCAGTGCCAGAGTGTATTTTATGCTAGTGCTGTCAGTATGAAGCAGGGGATGGATTGTATCTTTGTGTTTTTAAACTGGCACTGTATGTGCACAAAATAATAACACTGCAAATTCAAACATGCCTATAAAAAACTTCCACCTGAAAAACAGGTTGTGCAAACAAAATACATTGAAAGCACTATCATATGGGATTTTGTTTCCACTTACTGAATACTGAACAAAGAGCATCCTATAGCATACTTGCTCTTAAGTGCCTTAACCTGAGGAATTGGGTTTTCTTCCTTTTGTTCATGATCATATTTTATGTTTTTACATATGTTTGGAAAGAATGTCTCTTATGAGTGAAAATTTGAAAATAATCACCCAGTGAATTTCAGCTATCTCAAACCCTCAAGGCTAATGTTTTTGTTTTTTTTTTTTTTAATTACGAGTTCTTTTCTGCTCATGTTGATCATGCTCATGATACACTACTAAAATATCTCCAACCTGTAATTTCAACAACAGAAATCTCTTAGATGTCTTCAGCATTTCTTGTTCAGTGTGGGAAGAGGAAAAAAAAAATTTCCAATGACCATTTTCTGTCTGCTTCCAAGTGGGTTTTCATGGGCAAGAAAATGTCTGTTGTAATTTTCAGATCAGAAAGTTTAGAAAATCTTCATTTAAACTGAGTTGCTAACTACAGTAAGTCAAACTGGATCTCATGCATTTTAGCATACTACTCATTGAACAATGAATGTCAGCAGTGTCAGGAAGGTGTTTAATCTCTCTCAGACTATTACCATAAATAGAACTATGGAACTTGTAAGTCCATGAACAGCATTATCACTGTACACACTGAAAAATATCCATATCCCTGTGGGTTGCCTAATATTTCCAAACACTCCATTCATAATAGTTGTTTCTTTGCTTGTAGGTTTTTTCTGATGTATCTTATTAACAAAGATGAAACAGAACATACAGGACAGGTAGGTTGAATAACTCTATTAATGTCAGCTAATTCTAAAATAGAAATCATTCAGGCTTGAAAAAACTAAGATCTTTCTAATGGATAGCTCCCTGTATGGTATGGAACTTAATTCTCATTCTTCTAGACAATTCTTAAGACTCTGGTTGCTTAATGTTAGGTTGAGTATCAATTCTGTAGCACTTTCTGTTCCTTGTTTGGTATCTGACATGCTATTTTTATATTGTTACTTCCACAAAATATAAATACATACTATAAATAAAAATAATGAGAAACAGAACATTTGAGCATTCTGTGGAAGCAGCACACTTAATTTCTCCCTTTTGGTTCTTTTTTTTAATATTCTTTGTCTTTTTATTATTATAATCTATATATGGTCTTCTATGTGTACATTCCTGAATAAGGCCATGTGAAAGAACTTATGCATATATTTAAAATGGAAACTATATGAACTTTTCTCTGGAAGTTTCTTCTTTGTTCTTCTCTGTTCTTTCAAACTTTTGGTGCCCCCTTCAACTTCCTTTAAGTATATTAAAAGTCACTAAGAGATTGTATCCAATTTACAGTCTACTTTTTTTTTCCTACTTAGTCTTTCAGCTGACTAAGTTCAGCTGACAAGTTTCCTTTGTTGCAGATCAAAACCCAAAAGAACTGAATAGTATCACATATATAACCCTGCAGATTCAGGTCAGAGGGGTGATTTGCTATAAATCTATGTAGCTTACTCTTTCTGAGCCCCGACATGTGCTGTAATCATCTTCTTTGCATAAATCTCAGCTTTGTTCATTATGAGATTTTATATGTTTGCTTTGCTATTTTTGAACATCCATTTGTCATTTGAGAATTTCATACTGAGATTTTTAAAGGTATTTTTAATTTGCACTTTCCCTTTTCTTGGCAGACCTACAGTCCAACTGTATTCACTGAAGACAGATTTCTACTAACTATTCAGTTTTGATACATTTAGGTGATAGTTTGAAAATTGAGAGTACTTCATACTACATAACTTCTAGGAATGTGCTTTAGTGGTGGACTTGGCAGTAGTTAGTTTAGGGTTGGATTTAATGATCTAAAAGGTCTTTTCCAACCTAAATGATTCTGTGATTCCGGAACTGGTGTAACACATGCCCATTCTACCATGAAATTTGCATAATGAAAACCACATTTAAGTGGTGTGATTAAAATAGAAATACACTGACATATCCCTTACTACTCTCTGGACTGTCTAGAGACAGAATCCTACCCGAAAAAATAATCAGAAAGGAAAAAAAAGCCAAACACCACTGACTCAGAAAATACTGACTATAAAGGTCATTTTGGTTTATGTATTGCTTGTAGATGTTTTGAAATTACTGATGCAGAAATTCAGTCAAATTTCTATGACAGAAAATATTCTGCTTACCCTGGTATTTGTCTTGTGACTAGCTGTAATTGAGGTTTACAGTGCTCTTCGATGTGCAAAAAGAACTACATGACCTGGTTCTCTTCTATGCATTTCTGTAGTGCTTTTTTACCAGGTGACAAAAACCTAAAAGCTATTCTAAACTAATCAAAATCATTAATATGATTTTGTAGATTGATGTTCAACAACCTGACACGCACAGAATCAAAAAAAGTGAAGTGATATATAAATAAATGAGGAAAAAAAAGTAATGGTTGATGCTTTCTCATTCAATCAAATTAAATAATTTAAACTGTGTTTCTTTCAGGAATCATATGTATGGAAAATGTATCAAGAACGGTGCTGGGAGTTTTTCCCTGCTGGTGATTGCTTCCGAAAACAATATGAAGACCAGCTCAACTAAGCAGAGATGAGGATTTCTGGACACAAATGTCCATGTATTTCCCAGCTCTTTTGGGAATGTCTAAAAGATTTCTTAAATCCCCAAAGCTGTGTGCATTTTGGAGCACCAAAGCTCTGTTTTTAACGACCCAACTGCACTTTTATTTTCTTGTGTATTTGCTTTGAGAACACTGGAGTAAAGAACAATGAAAAATTACAGCAACTTTGGAACCAAACCAACCACTTGCACAGACAAAAGATGTCCCTGTTCATAACATGCACACACAAGTAGAGACTTGAGACAGCTTATTTTTGAAACTGCCAGATGATGCCCTTGCCTAAAAGATCACACATGGGGTGACATGGTAGCAACACTCATTCGGTCTGTTTATTTCATCATCCTGGAAGGAACTATATATAGTTCACAGAGCACTGTAAAAGATTGTTGTGGACACTAAGTTGTGGGGAAATAGTGCCTTACTATATGTGGGTTGAGCTATGCAGAAGATGAGTGCATGATGACATAATTTTTTTTTTCTTTATGTCTTCCCTTCGAATTTAATATTTATTTTGTGGTTTTGGTGGGTTTGGGAGGAAGGGATTTGATTGTGCACATCTTTTTAATAAGACTGGAGTGTCTCAGGACGAGATTAGGTTATTCTCATCAAGTTCATTTCACATTTACCTTCCTCTTTAGCTTTTGCTCTTATTTTGGTAATGCTCTGATACAACACTGCTACTTTATGAAATCTTTGTATGAATACAAGACAGCTGCAAAAAACACTTTAACAAGAAATGTTTCATTGCATGTTTATTATGCAAGTTTAAAACAATCAAAAAACAACCTTCAGAAACAAGTTGATCAACATGAAAAAACATTCACAATAATTATATCCATAGTAATAAAGTGTTGTGGGCTTTATTGTACATCTGGAACAAGTGTCATCAACCAACAATGTATATGTTATGAATTTGACAGTAATTTTGGTTTCTTTTTGTTCTTTCTTTCATTTCTGCCATCTGTGATTGATAGTGGAGTTGAAGATTTTCTTGTTAAATTATTTTTTAAAAGCAAAGCTGAAGCAATATCCATTCAGGGACTCCATCAGTTGCATCATGAAACACCAATGATGTGTACATTACTCCATTTTGAGTCCTTTTCAATTGTAATGCCAGTCTTTACAAATAAAAAGAGACATTCAGAATGGAAACAAGCTGGTTTTGGTAGCATTTGAAATTTTTGTTATAGAGTCTTTTTATCTATCCCTGAATTAATTTCAACTACTTCAAACTAGGATTAAGCTACTATTTCCTTAATGAAATGTTTTGGTACTGTTTTAGGTCTTTTCTCCTGGACTTCTTGCTGTTCTGTTGCTCTCCCTCGTTTCTTTACAGGTCACAGTTTTGTCATAAAAGAAATTTTCTGTATCAATATTCAGTTAAAATATTGTTATTATACAACAATATAAATATTGTTAATATTTAGTTAAAACAAAAAAGAAAAAAAATTGCAACTATGGGAATAGTCACTTTAAAATGCTAAGGTTATATTCTTAAAAGCCAGGTTTTCAGTTCTGTGAATATTGCTGAATTTGGTATCCTGTTCACGGTTCTGGTAAAATTCTCTCAAACTTTGCAAGATTTGAGGCCAGAGGCTGGGCAGGCTGGTGACAGTGCAAGGGAGAGGTACAGCAACTGCAATTTTTATTCAGTTTTTAAACCCCTCCCACCCAGACTGGAGTGTTCATTCCAGCTCTGTTTCCTCCCTATTTGGAACTACTTCATAAAGCACCTTTATTCAGCCTTTCTGGGATTTGTGTCTAAGATTTAGAAATGGGGGACTGCAGTGATGTTTCTTTTTGGGTATACAACATGAGAGTAGTTGTTGTTTGACACACTGGTAGACAGGGTATTTTGGTTTTGCACATTTTGTAGAAAAAATAATAGCTAATGATTCTGAGGGATATTTCAAGATTCCTTTATCTTCAAAAGAAATTCAAATGGGCTTTGTAGGTAAGTACCAGAATAAAAGTGACAGGTTCCTTTAATCTCAACTTCCAAGTCCCAGAGCTCCTGGGGCACCCTTCCTGTTGAATCCAGTATGCTGTTCAACAAATACTTGTGAAACCATACTAAAACACTACAGTTTTTTTCACGATGAGACCTATAGATTGAATGGTGATGCAAAAAGTTTAAGTATGAACAATCTTCATTTATTAAATCAATTATAGCTTTCACAGAAGCAAATTCCTGCAACTAGGAACTGGTCAGGAGAGTTTGCAAGATTAGTATTCAGTGCTGAAAAAGGATTTAAACTTGCTTTGACAGACCTTCAGAGCCCGGTTCATGTAGTGCCCCCTGCAATGGCTATAGGGTTTCTATGAGTCCCTGAAACTTAGCATTTCCTGTTTGATGCACAAATTTTGCCCTGGAGAACCTTTATCTTAAGACATAATTCAACAAATAACCCTCTAATACGCACTTTAAACAGGGTATTATTCAAGCAGTCCGCATACTATATGATACACACTGTGGGATACAATTTAATACTCTTCCATTTGTTTTAGGCTTAGGCAAAGTTGAAAAATATTCTTATTTTTTACTGAAAATTACTGAACTTTCTGTGACAAATGCAACTTCTTTGAATTTTTGTGTTGTAAGTCACCCCATACAGACAATTCACTGCTTTAACAGTTGCGTCAAAAGAAATTAACATTGACACAAGTGTCCTGTATCCTAGCACAATGTACAAGAGCAGATAATATCACATCACTTGAAAACTGCAGTTTTAAATCCAGGAAGTTAAAAAATTTGGTGTTTATGCATGTTATATTTAAGGTAAGGTTATACTTACACACACATTTGTGTATGCAATTTTTTTTTCAGCTGTTAGTTGAACTTACTGATTGTTTCAGTAAAACTAATTTTCAGGAGGAAATCTTCAAAATTAAAGAGCTCCTGCTGTTTATTGAAAATAAAGCATCTCTCACCCTTTATTGAAAAAAGCAGAGACAGATTTTTTGCTTTTTGTATTTGAATGTAAAAAAATTGAGAAGAGCTCTAAAACTGATCACCTCAGCACATCAATGTTGATTTCAGCAAAGGGACAATGAAATGAAAGGCAAAGGAAAAGGAAAGTAAAGTGGAAGAGCTGGGGTATGATTTATTTTTGGAAATTGTTGCCTCCTTCTATCTTGTTCCATTTAGAATTGACAGTTTTTACACCTGCCTATAATCTGTTCTTATGTCGCTCCTATCCCTTAAAGTTTGAAGCTTATCTGTGTTTTTTTACTGAGAAAATCACAGAAAATAGAAAGGAAGAAAATGTTACTGTAATATCATTGGCCCCTGCATAAGATTAATCCTAATAGCACTAATGTGCTATATAAGTTGTTGAAAATTTTAATTTTTACTATCTTCCTACTTTTGCAGAGCTCTTACTAATAATGAATTGCATTAATGTTTACTTCTATAACTATGATAATATTGCTGCCATTTTCAGAGGCACTGAATAATTCAGTCTACTTACATAATCACCTGTGAAGTATTTATAGGAAGTAATATTTTCTAATACAGAATATTTTAATTTTTCTTTTTATTAGCCGAAACAAATAAAACTGGTGTCCAAAACAATCTTTGTGAAATGGTAAGACATCTGTCACAGAGAGAATGGGTGGGTATGTTCTTTGATTAGATCTGTCTGATATTTATGCTCATAAATACAGCTTCTTCAATCTCTATCTAGTCATAGCCACTTTTATTTGTATAATTATTTGCTTCTCTTTCAGTTTTCTTCAGCTTTTCTAAAGCCATGCCAAACCATAGAAGCTAGGTTACAAATAGGACTTCAGGTTATACAGAATTTATAGTCATTTCTTACTGAAAATTTGCAAGATATTTAAGCAGAAATATACATTTATACTTTTTTAGGGGTTTTTTAAGCTTTTTTTCTGGATTAGGATTTTCATTTTTGTCTGCATAACATTTTAAGCATATCCATGCAATTCCTTCTATTCATTTTACTTCACAATTGTCTTTTTGGTTTAGATATTGTGAATTGGATGTTTAGGTGAAAGGATGTGTCTCTCTTAGGTGGTAGAGAAGACTCTTCTCAGCAGTTGTTGAAGATCCCCATCAGCCAAACAGCATCCTTCTGCTGTGTCAGTGGAGGTCAAGAGTTGAGGCAATTCTTGATATGAGCAACTTGCTTTTGTTGTAACATGGCTATGGGCTAATCGACACAAAAGCTTAACATATACTGTTGCTTCTGGGTGTTGTCAGAGACTGAAAATAGTGATGCCTCAAACACTGATATAAAATTTTGCTCATTATAAAGAAGCTACAACTGAAAAAGCTTCTCTGAAGACTGGGAGTTTGGACTGAAAGTCAAACTGCTGATTAGATAAAGGGAAACCTATTGTTCAGTCATCTCAGGCTGATGGAAAGGTATGCATCCACGAAAGGCCAAAGCCACCCCTACCATCTCCTGCTGAGTTTGGGGTGAGGGGAGAGCACAGCTCACAGAAGCCAGATTTACACAGACTCCCCCCAGCTGAGGGGGCAGGAAGAGGTTTTGGGTGCAAGGTACAACCTCTGGTGAGAGGCAATAAACACCCATCCTCCATTACACAAACCGGCCCAGCTGTGGAACCCCCAACCCCACAGGCCACATCCACGGGACTTTCACGTGAGGGGCTTGGCCCCACAGGACTGCCTGTGATGCAGCAGACCCAGAGGCTGCTGTGAGAGACTGCATCCCCCTCCTCCAGGGGGACATGCCCGGACATTGCCACCTGGCTCGAGGGTATATTAACCCATGGGATTCTATGCTTTTCAGGGGGACCTTCACCACTGGGAGGACCAGCTGGAGAGGATCAATGGAACATCATTGGGATCCACAGAGTGGTGATATTTTCCTTCACTTTCTTTCTGTCCCCCCCCTCCTATTTTCTGTTTCTTTCTCTTCTTGTCTCTCCATTTCTTTCTCTCTCCCTTTCATCAAATAAAACCCTTACTATTGTCACTGGCATATGCTCTCGTCTGCACCTTAATTCAGGCAGAATTTTTTTCTAAAAAACCTTAACAATTGGATCTTAACAGATGTGAACATCTGAGCTAAAGTTCTGAAGAGAAGAATGTATTGAAGTTTTTGGAATGGAAGGGGGAAAAGCTCAAAACCTCACAGTTAAAATAAACTGAAGGTCCTTGCTGTCAGTCCATTGTGTAAATGCTCCAAGTTTGCACGCAAGATGCAGTTGCTGAGTTTCTTTGTAGAAACTGCAGTTATATAGACTAAATCTTTCTCTCTCTAGATATGTTTTGAATAAGAACCTTTGGAATGCTGAATGGATGGCTAAAGAATTCTGGATCATGGCAATTGAAAACTGAAATAGATCAAAAGGTTTTGGTTAGTCGTTCTTTATGTAGTCCTAGGAGGATAGAAATTGTGTGAATTGATTGCACTGAAAGAATAGAACTGTGCTGAGAGAATTGGAGAAGGGAGAATCCTCAGGTCTTGTTACTACAAGTGTAAAGGGTCATGTGCTATTGTTATATCTCTTTGGAGATTAATAAACTGCAATAATTTTGAAGAAGGGTTAATCTCAGTGTTATCTGCGTGACAGGCACAGTGTGGCTCAAAGAAGTGTTATTCTGTGAGCCATACTGTGCCTGTCGTGCAGATCAGCGGGAAGGGAGGAGAATGGATGACCCCTGGCTTAAACGGTGGCATACAGTGAGGCTGCTGTTCCCTCCTGTGGTAATGTGCTCACGCTATGCTCAGTGCAATCGCTGAAGGGGTCCCTTCCCATCTCCCTCAGTGCCGGGGAAAGGAAGCTGACCAGCTGTGTTGTCTCAGTTGCGTTATCAGCTCAGCCCTCTGGCAGCAGCCAGCGCACTGCTGTACCTGCTGATACACGCACACCGCAGACACTTCCTCGTGGGAACAAATTGAAGTTAAATTGATTAGACAGCTGCTCAGTGCTGACAACAAGGCATATCCTTTTATCGTGTGGTCCATCCTAATGGTGGAGAGTTGTAAATTCACTGACTAGGAAATAGAAAATAAATTAATGCCACTGGACCAAATAGCGGCAGTTGGTTTTTGGCTCTGTCCAAACAAAATAAAATTTCAGGCACTTAGTAAAATATTGTGAACTTTTTAGGTATCTACAATCTATATTAGAATAAGTGGCTTCATAGTTTTGATGTAACTACTGATCTGTTTTAAAGTGCTTTACAATGTTATCCTAAGGTATTAATAAACCAAGTTGTTGATTTTGAGTATTAATCTTACCATATCTCAAGTTGGAAAGGACCCATAAAAATCACCAAAACTCAGTGTAGTTCCTTGTTGTTTAAAAGTATTATCATCCTTGATGATCATCTATGTACCCAGCTTTAAGCCAATTCAAGTGATAGGGAAAATTATATTTATCTTTCTCTGAAGCACAGTGTTTTGGAAAAGGTGGTTCATAATGTTCTGTGCACATCTGGAAGACCACACAGTGTTTAAATAAATCTGGCAGAATGGAATGAGCTTTGGACAGGAAATATTGACACTGAATTTATTTTCCTCACTGGTTCTTCATACTTGGACAAGTGTATAATTAATAAGAATTTAAATACAAGAATATAAAGATAGGTCCATAATATCAGAATTTGTCTCTCCATGATTCTCCATGATTCTTCATTATTCTTGACTGTAGTGAGGCAATTTTTCTCGCTATTTGCTCAGACTTCTGCCCCATATCAGGAGGTTAATATCACATGCTTTGCATTGCTTGGAAGGGATTATATACAAAGGCCAAAATAATCCTGGATTATTTCAGGGAAAAATGCAATATAATTTTCCTAACTGATAGTCCTTTGCAATATTCGAAATCTATTTATTGTTTATATTTTGTTTCTGAAAATGATTTCAGAAGCCTTCTGGAGTATCACAGACTGGAAATCATTCTTCTTATCTTTTTCCAAATCTTTATTTGTCTGAATAATCCTTAAAATTTTAATAGTATGCAAATATAAGTTAGGGACTTTCAGTACTGAGTGCTAATGGCAATCTCCAAAGTATATAATTTATGATCTATAAACCTATTGCTTCTATATGCATAATGGAACTGATATATAATTAATTAATATTTTTTATAATGTTTTCATAAGGAATCTTTGTGCAATCTGAGTTGCAGTAGCCTCTCATCTGTACTTATTTGATTAAAAAAATAATAATAAAGTAGTTAATATGCCTGCAAGGCTTATATGCATATTTCACCTAGACATTTTTATGCAGGCTATGAGTTCCTTGCCATAGGAATCAAAAAAATTTAGAGAAGACTGATTAAAATAAGCTTCTGAGGTAAATAAGGTTCTGAATAATACTGCTCAAAATGTTCTGCCTGGGAGGATTGCTAGAAAATAATTCACAATAAATTTTCCTCCTGTTGTTTGCTCCTTAATTTGTCAGTTGCGGCAATGTAAACTACAATGATCTGGAACTGTGGAAGGAAGTTACTTCACAAGGCTGTTTTGTAGTAACATTTTGCATTTATGATCAGCTCTTGATGAGCTGTGGTCCAATTATCCAGCTTGCAGTTTAACCGTGGTTTGTGTGTAGAAACATCTATGCTGGCACTGTTTTGACCAACTTGACCTAGATCCAGTAAAAGAACTTATCCACTGTGCTTGTGGTTTTACCACTGTAGGCTGGTGAAACTCAGATGTCCCAGAGCCCTACTCACATCATCTGATATCTCTTTTTGCCTTTGCATCCTTGTTGTATCTTGCTGCGGCTTAATTTGTGTTCCCATGGTTTGGATTTTTTTAATTACCTGAGATCCTTTAAAGTCTCTTCGTTATATGTATTGTTACGTGCTCCAGAAACTCACAAGAATATAGCCAGGGGGGTCTAAGTGATGTACCAAAATGAACCGAACATGGAGATGTTGGGATAAGATGGGTTCTGTCTCAGGCAACTGGATCTAGGGTGCCATATTTCTTGGTCACATGTCCTCTTCTTCTTTTCCGTGGACAAGACATGCACAGGGAAATGTTACAAACCTGTCCAGTTGGATGGGAGCAATGAAGGGTTTCAAACAATCATAAAAGCAGGAAGCGGCCATCCCGAGAAAATAAATGAACCAACCCACAAAACTTTACACAAACCAGGGTATTAAGTGGTCAGAAGCAGGCAAAATGAATTGTTTTGACAAAATTAGCATTATTGCAGTCACATACCCAGAGACAGCTGAGGACCATAGAAGAACTAATGTGGGTGATGAGATTTAGGGAAGTCGCAGACTTACTGTATTTATTGTGACTGTGCTACACATGGATGGCAGAGTTGGGTACACGGCAGTGAAAGCACAATTACCTGTATAATAACGTGTGGAATGACCAGCTGGAAAAGAGAAATTCTGGCATAAATCCTAATTAGAGAAGAATTAACATTTTTTTTGTGGAAAATAAGCCTATTTGATGCATACAGATATTGTCAGATACTTTATTAATGTTATTACATGGTGAAATTATATAGTACCCTTTTAATGGTCAAAATTAACATAATACAGGAAAAGATTGATATTTCTGTATACTGCTTTTGCAATTCACCTATATTCTTACCATGATTCAAATTAATTAATCTGGTCTACTCCAGAGTCATAAAATAAGCATAAGAATAATGTTGAGAAAAAGTGTTTGAGTCTTGTAACCCCCATAGCTGTTTACAGCTTAACTGAAACAGTGAATCTCGCAGGTTTTCTCATGAGTAACAATACCACATTACAGCCACAAAAGGTAATCACTTTTTAAGAAAAAGTGTCTTCATTTCTGAAAATTCATGAGGACTGTATTGATCTGATAAATATTTCTGTTTTTCTCCAAAGACAGTAGCCTTTGAAAACTATTGATATTGTGTTCTTAAAGCGAATTCTTTTTTGTGGGCGTGGGTGGAGGGGAAGTCAACAGTACAACAATTGGAAGCTTAATTTCATTCGGAGATTATATTCTAATTGTAAATCATGATAATAATCCCTTCTCATACTTAGTTGTGTTAAAGATTTGACTAACCATCTTTTGAGCCATTAGCACTAGCTGTGAAGAAAGGGCAGTTTCACTGGACAGGATTCTGCTTTTTATAAAAGAAATTACTTCGGAAGAAGAATATGATACAGATGAAACAAAAGAAACAGAGGTCTAGAAAATCATGAGTGTCCTGCTGAGAGTGTATGGGAATTGGATGTGCTTGTCTATGTACAAGGAATGAGGGGACGAAACAGTGGTTCCTGGGATTTAGTCTGGACATTAGGAAAAATCTTTTCACTAGGAGAGGGGTGCAGCACTGGGAAAGTTATCGAGGGACTCCCATCCTTGGAGATGTTAATCTCTGAGTAGAAGCCTGGGCTTAAATGCTATCCAAAAGTGCTATTCAAGCAAGACTGCTTTGATTCTGTTGAACAGAGGACAGAGACATCAAAAGTGTTGTTACTCATTCTTAAGCATCCAGTTATGGAGGCAATTAATTGTGGATAAAAATTGCTGGGCTTCATGTCCATTTAGTCAGACATAGTACAGCCACTCTATTTTTGTGCTTTAATATCTGTCCTAAAAGTTTGTATGGAGCTTTTTTTTCCCCTCCAGAAATTCATTGTGATTTAGAAAGGGAAGGGGAAAGGCTTTAAAATCTGAAGAGGGGTTTTTTTTGGGGTTTTTACCTGAAATAAATTTCCAAGTTCTCAAAAAAATTGACAGTAATTCTGTGATTTAAATTTTATGACTTTCATCCATGAAAAGGAATAGCACAAGTCCCCTTGAAAGGTAATCATCTGAGCATATAACTTCTAGGTGACAAAGCCATTTTGGGGCTTTGCCTGTTTGAAAGAGATTGAAGTGTGCCTGGTGGAAGTGTTAGTGCTCCTAAAGAAGGCTATTAGGAAACAAATTTGACAATTACTTTCATTTCTTCTTTCTTCTGCTCCCTTTCAGCTGTAGTGCTCTTTATAATTCTGTTTTCCCAAATGCCCTCCTGTAACCTATTACATTGCTATCACTGCATTACACTGTTTATCCTTATACCTGGGAAGAACAGGCAGCTAAAATGTCCAACATTATCTTAACAAGTGCAAACTGTCACCCTGTCAAGATTCATTGCAAAGAACACTATCAGAAATTGATATTGCAAATTGCATTTAAGAGTCCTTTCTTCAAAACAGGTTTTATGGGATAAAACATGTTGAAGCATTCATGGGGCCACAGAAATAAGTAGATGAATTCAGTAAAATAAGATCCACAAACTAATCATAATCAATGGAAGAAAGATGATCACTAATTCTCAAAACCCTTTCTGGGAAAAGGGAATTACTTAGAAAATATATTTAATGACTTAGACAATTAGATGTGTTCTACAGAAGTATAGAAAAGCATTCAAAACTTAAAGCTAATTTATAAAGTTTCTGAAATGTAATTTTTTCCTTGGGGAAAATAATTTGTAATACAGAGTTTCTATGAGAGTTATTTAGAATGGTTCTTTTTTAAGCAGAACAAGGAGCAACCTCTAGCTAAACAGAAGTTGGAAAAATAAATGCAGAACACAATGAGAAAATGTTTGTGTTGCCCCAGTTTTAGAAATGGCAGGATTTGGTAGAGGGCAGATGTATCCCTGAGCACTATTTGTGTGGCAGTATTCTAGCATGCCTTCTGCTTGTGGCTGCAGCAACTCAACGGGCTGGTTTGCAGCTGCCCTGCGTGCTGAGAAACACTAAGCCTCTTTTATATGCTTGACTGTATGCAATCACCAGGCATGTAGCAGAGACCAACCAGTGGGGAATTAGAGACACGAAAATTATCTTCTCTGCTTCTCTGGCTTGTTACAGACACAGGTAGAACACAGTCATTACCAGGATTTACCCACTGGGAACTCTGCAGCCTGGTAACCAAAATGAAATAATTAAACCATGCAGCCCCACTGTTAGAATTCTGGAAAAAAACCCAACCCTGAAACAGCAGAAGGCTTCCTCATATCTTAGAGAATTTTCAACAGGCTTCTAGCCCTTATGACAGTGGGCAGCTTGAGGAGACACCTTCATTTTCAGAATGGATGTTGAAGAATTTATCTGTTAATTTGGTGAATGGTTATGACTGAAAACTTCCTTCTTTACACTACAATATAAGATAGAATTATATAAAAGTAGCCTGAGTTCTCTGATTTATAGGGATAATGAAATAATAAATAATTTGTGTGTATAAAACTTGAAGCTGGATATTTGTAAGTAACCTTAGTACTTTTAATAATGTGATTATTGCATTAGGAAGGAGACAGAAACAATATTTTATTTTAAAAAATCACAGTGAAATCAGGTTGTTGTTCCCCCCCTTCATTTATACCTAGTCCATTTGAGTTGTAGAATGTCTGATTGCCAGAGTAGGGTGAGTTCCCAGCTGAACATGAGCTGCCATTCAGGCTGAGACCCTGGTGTGCACCAGTGTGGGGTGTCTGTGGTAGAGTCTCTTGGGGACCCTGATGTGTAGGTGTTGCACAACTCAGGGAGATCAGTGTGGTAAATGAGATCAAGGACACCCTAGCACCCTGGTGCAGAATGTGGTACAGTTATAGAGCTTTTAGTATTTACTCCATTGTTTCTGAAAGAAAATAATTTTAAAAACAACTGTAGATTATTATATGTAAGAAACCATTGCAATATATGACTGTGTTGTCTAAGTAGCTACACAATACTTTCTCTCAGTTTTGTCTGGAAACTGATTTCCAGCTGTCAACAAGCCATGCAAGGAGATTCTGGTATTTTTCCTGTTTGACGATTTTTTAATGTGTGATAATTTCTTGACTACTAAAAGAGGAAAAAAAATTTCTATTCAGAACTATCTACCTTTTCTTGAAACTTAATAGCAAATTCCTGTTAATTTGCTTCAAATGTTTTCTTTTCCCAATTCTTTTTCATTGTTTCAAATGCCAATTCTTTTTCCTGTGTCATATGCTTTTGCTTGCTTAGTGGTTAATCTTTTCCCCCTGAGGATTCTGCCAGTCACAAGGCTGTTCAACTGTCTCTTGGAAAAACACAATTATGACTTTTTCACCTAAAAAATTGTGAGGATTATTTTCTCATTTCTATATTTTTTTATTATTATTTCTATTACATTTTTTAATACTTTTTTAGTAATCTTTAAACTCTCTCTTGGTACCAAAGTTTTCCAACAAAAATTTTAGAGTAACAAGCTCACCACTTTAATGAATGTATTGTGTTTCAGATATGAAGGAAGAGAATGCAATTAAAAATAATGATCCAATGCCATTCCAAATTTTTTATTACCTCCAGCAATGACTAAATTTTGAATGTTATCACATACTTACAGCTGCAATGAAAACATGTCTTCACTTGAGTAGGATATAGTGTTCCTATTAATGTAAACTGTGTGTAGGGTTATTTATACAACATTTTCACTTAAAGCCTCAAATATAAACCAATTAAGCATAATTCCCTCTATAAGATTCCTTTTATGACTCAAAAAAAAAGCAATAGAGAAAAACAAGTAAAAAAATTACCTATTTTGCTTAGTATTTTTTCATACTTCATTTAACAAATATTGATTGTTATGTAGTATCAAAGCAATGAAGGCTTGTTAATTTAATACTCTTAGAAAAATTCCAGATGTGTTGATGTGGGGTGGGTTTTCTTCTATATATCGAACTGGGATCCCAGTTCTTGATATGAAAAAACTTTAGAAATCCCAAAAGAAGTAAAAAATCTTGGTCATGAAAATAGTAATATTCAGATTTGGGGCTTTACATTTCATATGTTGTCCTTATGAAATATTTTTAAATATCATTACACACTGTTACTGTTTCATGCATTCACACTAGTTGGCTCCTGCAAGTGCTTGTTTTGGTTCAAACAGAACCTCTGTAGCCTTTTCCAGCCAGGGAGGCCAGTGGCAGTTTTAAAAGAGGACAGGTTCTGAGAAAGAGTGGCCTCTGAATTTTGTATGATTACTCTGGCTAAACATGTTGAACTCATTTTATTTCACATATTTTTAATGGAAAGGGCATAAATTTAATATTTTGTTTTAGTTTCTGTATAGAATAGACTTATGTTTTATACAATTGCACATAAATTGTATTTGAAGAGAACATATCTCTCAGACATCCTATTTTTCTGATATTAAGGTAACAGACTGTACAGAAACAAACTTTTCCTTATTTATTTCAATGCTTGATCAGCCTCAATTATAGAAATTAAAACCTTATTTATAAAGTTACTTCATCAAGCACAACAAAAAGAATTTTTTTGTATTTTACCTATCTGAACTTAATTTTTCTAAAGCACTTTTTCATACTCTATTTTTCATGCCTATGAAAATGTTTGTTTTCTATTGAGTCATTTCTCAATTTTGTTTTGATAAATTAAGCACACTGAATTCTTTGCATCTTTCTATGTAAGACGATTTCTTCAGACCTCATCAATTTTTTGAAAAGCATATTTTTTCAAGCATGAGTAGGAGAATCATATGCACTGTAGAAGCATTCACAGAGAATCAAGTGAGTACTCATATGATTTTTTTTTTTTATACTGCTAGGGTCTAGTTAAATCCTTTCAAAAGAAGCATCATGCTGAAAACATGACTATATTTGCTCAATCACTATCAAAGTTGCATCTTTTCAAACCCCACTGCTTTCTAGGTTAAGGTGAGATTTTATTTGTTATTTGTGAACTTGTGACTTCAAACTATTCAAAACGACCTGTCAAAATACAAACCCTTATGTCACTGTCTTGGCCTCATTGCTGTGCTGTTTTCCTCTTGTAAGAGGTGTTGAACTGTTTGGTAACAGTATTTAAACTAATTTCCATCAAAATACTATTGCTGGTTACCAAACACTTGTTCTGATGGAATGCCTTATGGAAGTTTTCACTTCTGTGTCTTCTAAAATGTTGCAAGAAAATGTTCTAGGTTCAATTTATAAGAGGAAAATAATTAATAGTTCATTTTCTCTCATTAGGCAAGTAGTCAGTCGTTTAGAGGTGTCTGAAAAACCTTTGGATATCAATGTTCATCACCAATCCAACAGCTCCCTACCTTGCCTGGCCCAGCTATTCTAGGGCCTTTCTCTTCCTTTCCTCCTGTTTGTTCTCTGTAGGGCTCCTTTGAAGGACATTTTGTAATGACCTCTAGATGTTGAGAGCCTTAGGAGCTTCATTAGTATGGAAAAGGTGCTTTGCTTAACATTAGCTGAGTTTCCTCAAAGGGGCTGATAATGCATTTTCAAGAATTATATTATGAATAGAAGTCATACTTCACCTCTTTTGATGACAAGATCTGATCTTTCCATTGACATCTGTTATTGTCCCCTCCTGAATTCCTCTTAAAATGCTTAGGGGGCCCAGAGGAAAAGACATTTTAGTTGACATTTGGAAGTCAGTTTTTTTACTTACTTAATTTCTTTTTTCTTTTTTTTTGTTTTGGATACCTGTTGTTCCTGTTTCCATTCAAATTAATTCCTGTGTATTCAGCTGCACTGGTATTTTGGCCTATATTTTGTGGCACCAGATGAATTCCCTGTGGAAGGGTGGGAGCCATAGCAGCCTCCTCAGGGAATGCAGTACTCTCTGTGGGATAGAGCATGTGACCAAGTACCAGATCTGCCTCCTCCAGATTCTCCCACTGGTAGCACATGTAAGTTATAAAGTGTAAGTTATAACAGACCCATTTTCTGCCAAATTCCCCCCATGGTGGAGCACAGCAGGGAGACACAGAGGCCAATGTCTGCAGTAGCTCTGTTCAGGACCACAGAGGTGCCATCAATATCCTTTATGGCAGTGTTCTGTTCTCCACTGTCTGTGAGTACCATACAGCACTGCCAATAGCCCCCCAAAATTATTCTATTCAATATTTCAGGGCTATTGTACTGGAAAATTTATACCTATCTCTTCCATGAACTCTGGCTACTGACTTGAGATGTTAATTGTTTGATTGCTGTTATTTTAATTTGCGTTAGAAATGTTGCATCCATCTCTTGAGCCCTTGACTTGAATAGTTCACAGTAATTCTAAAACCAGCATGTCATGTTCATACAGTGTTTTCACTACAGAGTCAGAAATAAAAAATGTGCTCAGTTTCTCAAGTGAAAATAATTCAATAGCACATTGGTTCTTAAAGACAAAAACCTGCATAATAATTTAAGCACTTATGTAGACCTGACATCTTTTAATGGTTCTGACAGATCTGCTTGATTAAAGACGCCCAGATAAGATTAATGACTGCTGTAAGTATACGACCTTATGGCATCTCATAAAATTGTTCTCTGAAAGTTTAATGTAGGCTTAATAAACAGTAATTATTCCTTCCTACCATATGGCTGATACCAGATACATGAGGGTGGAAACCACTTGAGTGACTATTCATAATCTCAGGTAAGTTTAACAAAAACATTAATTACTTGTATGAAACATAACATATCTCTTATGAAACATAAGAGGTGATTGCCCCTAGGAGAAATGTCATGTGAATAAAAATACTTGCTTTCAATATCAAAAGAGTTGAAAAATGTGAAGAATTTTTATTTCCATAGAGATTCCTTTGTGAGAATATCAAAGCATTTGAAAGATGAGTAATTATTATTTCAGTTGCAAATAAATTAATATGAGAAATCACAAAAATAAGAGCTAGAATTTTAAAGATATTTTTTGTATGTAAAGATGAATACAATCAGGTGAAAGATGCTGATTTTATGAAAATGTAGTTAAGATTTTGGGTGCTTATTCCTTTGGGTATCCATTAATTTCAGCTGGAGGTAATCAAAACCAACCTCAGTGGCAAGCTAAAGACCGGAATGTATTAGCAGAACAATAAGTCAGGTATTTCAGATTTTTCTGGAATCAGATTACACTACTGCCCATCAAAATCAGAAATCCAAGCCCTGGGAATGAACTGAATTTTTGTGACGTTCTGTATTATTTGAGGTTGAAAGTAACATTACAGATTGCTTAACTTTTAGTTGGTGGCTGAGTTGATAAGAGCCAAGTGGTCTCTATAGGCTGCCCCTATTGAGCTTCCTGCATATTGGTCCATTCTCTGGAGAAGGCTGTTTTTCTCTGGTTGTGGCTTTACATTCACTTCAGACTGTATAGCTCCATAAATTGCTCATAATTTCAGCATAGGTTTTTAACTCAGGGGGAAAATAATAGTTGAAAACAGAAAAAAAAGAATACAGGAAATACAGTACCATACTTTATTATACCTTATTGTATGTGTGAAGTAATGATATGTTTTGAGTCAATAGCACAGCCACAGAAAAAGAGAGCTCAGAAGATGCTCATTCCCTTCTGTGCTTTTTTGTTGTTACTCTGTCTTAAAATACTCTTACATGGTTTGAATTCCCTGCAATAACAGTTACTTATTCAGAGTCTCAAAAAAGTGAATGTTTGTCAAATCATACTGATCAACATCTATCAGATTTATTTATCCTCATCTCCCTTCAACCTAGAGCTTTTTTCCCCCATGTTGTTTTTGTTTTCTTTCTTCTATGAAAGTGTATCAGGTTTTTCCTGAAAAAAAAATGGCTCAACAAATAATTTAAAATGAGAGTTTGACATAGTGCCCTTTAGAGAAATGCTCTTTCAGTGAGTTTATAAATGCAAGTACACCAGTAAAGATCTGGTCATGTGATCAGAGGTAATATATCAAAGGTTGGCACTAACTGAAGACAAAATGAATCCCACTGTTTAATTCAGTAGAAGCTGAGTTAGTCTGCTTGTGTTGGAGTAATTTTTTGCCCTTAAACAGAGATGGATCTTGCTAAATTAGCTGGTTATATTGAGATATTTCGAAGTACTTTTTTCTACATGTGATGTGTGTATGGTGTCTGTTTTCCTGGCTTTACAGATCAGATGTGCTTATTTTACTGGAGTCCAAGGGAAACTTGTCATTCTTGCTGTTGTGCAACTGTTGTAAATTCATTTATTGCCAATTTTTCTGTAGTACTTTCTCACTGGGAATGATAGACAAAAGCGAACTATCTTGTGAGTCCTGCTTGTTTCTGTACCAGCTGAGGTCTTGCTGAGATTGTTCTTTCTGCTCTCAATTCTGTGTGACTAGGGTAGAGGGGAGGACAGTAGTGCCAAACTTCAAGGCAGGCCAAAAAGGAAAAGATATGGTGGTGTCCAACAAGCTGTCCAAGGACTTTTCCCCTGTCAGTGGAACAGCCTTCCAGTTTATTCCAGCTCAGTGAGAAGACTGTTGCTCATAACACTAAATCCAAACCTTTTTGTCACTTTGACTTTACATAATCATCAATCTGAAAGTTAGTGGGTGTAAGCTGGTCTTTATTCTGTTGCTCTGCATTGCAGGAAATCACACTGCCCCACAACAGAATTATCGGCCCAGAAATAGACATCTGTGAAAATATTCACTGAAACTATTGCAACTTTTTGTAGAGCAGAAGAAGTTTAAGTGAATGTTTAATAACCACTGTTCATAAAGGCTTGATTAATACTTTTTTTCTCATTTATACTGACACATGGATATTTCAGCGATGGATATACTGTGGGAACTTTGAGAAGAAAGAAAATATCTCTAATAGCGATTTGAGAAACTGAAAAACACTGCCAGTGGAATCTTTTGAAACATGCAAGAAAGAATGTTCAAATGAGAAGAGCAAGGAGCATAATGCCAGCTGTGCTCCTTCAGACACGCGTATTCATTTACTTCAACACATTTTTATATCTACTTTTTCCAAGTGGTGCTGTGTTATTCAATTCTGGATGTCAGTAATGCCAGAGAGATGTAGTGGACAGTTCATTAGCCTCATTAGACAAGGCAGCTGCAGACCAGGATAATAGTGAATGAGTGACTCACACTGGCAGACAGAAGACAGGCAGCATTGCTTCACTGGCTTCGTTGCATTCTTCTGTCCCTTGTGGGGGGTGTTAAAATTGATACTTGGTTGGAAATCGCTCTTGTTAGCAAAAACAACTGTTTGCCTTTTCCTTCTGCTCAAGTGTTCTGCTTTTTAATTGTCTAAAATCTGAGGGTGGCAGAGAGCCATGGATCATGTCCCAGGTGCCTGTTAGTGACAGCCTCACAGGCCTCGTTATAAAACCTCCTGTTAGAATGCAAATCAATTTATAAACCAACAACTCCTCTCTGTAAATTCCCCATTGGCTCCATAATTATCTTTGCTACTTAATTATTGATTATTAGTGTGCCAAATCCTGGCTTAATTTCAGTGAGGATTATAGCCACTAGCAAGATAAGGATATAATTCGGAGATGTAAGTGTACATTGATTTTTAAATAGCAATATTTGCTTGAATGGAAAAAAATATATTTATGTTGTTTCTCTCTGTGGTTGTGTATTTTGCAGTAGCTGCTTACAGACCTGCATTGGCTTGCAACAATCAGGTGAGAAAGGGGCAGGCTGTGGAAGTTATGGTTCAGTTTGTATGCAGCATTGTGCTACTTCTGTGAGATCGAGATAACATTTTACTCAAACTTCCTGCTCATAAAAATCTTATATATGAACCTTCCAAGATTTTTCCTAAATTTAAGAAACTGATTGTCTTCAGCTTGTGCCTGAGAAACTATGGTACAGGTTGGCAGAGTGATTTTTTCTAACTTTAGGCAATAAATCAGCAGAAGAGATGCAAGAATAATCCTTTTGTCTTTTATTACCAAACCTGTGGTGTGTTTGTTTCTAGGAAACACTTGCAGCATCTTTGTTCTGTTGCATGAGTGTCTATATCCATTTGCCAAAATCTGCCTACTGTATGACCAAGTATGTCAATCAAACCCATGACCTCTGTCTGTGTCCATGACCCAAATAATACCAGTCTCTATACTGAACGTTTGCCTCGGCTTTTTTTGTGGAATTGGAGATCAGTTCTTGGGAGTTCGGTCTGTCTGACAAAGGGACATGGTCTAGACTGACATCAGAATGAGTAGTTATGGGGGACTTCCTTTTTCTTTTTCCTCACAGTGAAGCCTAAGCACAAGATGTGATGACCAGGGGCTTGAAGCTAATTGCTGTGCTAAATATTAAGCAGAAGATGTGATGCAGTTTCTGGAAAAGTTAGGGTGTGCTTGAAACAACTCTTGAACATTTGGGGTTTGTCCCTGTCTTAAGGATACATGGCCTCCCATCCATTAAACTGCAATCAGCCTGCCTTATAGGTTAAGGAAGCCTTATTTCAGGAAGCTAGTTTGTTTTTTACTTCATAATGTCTGTTTCACTCATAGCTTTCAGTGGTTTTGCAACAACATTTAAACATGAGCAAAAAAGAAACTCAATGTGTGCTTATACAAACACAAGGAGAAGAACAAAATAACACCTTATGGAGTAAAATTAACCTAAATTTGATCAGAGCAGAGTTCTTCCTCTGGGAAATGGCAACAAAAGTATTATTTTTTAGTCTAGTAAAGAACAAATTATCTTGAAAGCTGATTGTTTTAAGAAATGATTGTCTCAGTTTTCTAACTTTTAACAACTACAAGAAATTTGAGAATTTATTTGAAATCAATGAAATGTTTTCTGTTTAAAAGTCCACTCTAACATAATGTGGCAGGATAAGAGGGCATCGAAAGAGCTGCAGGTTATCTTTTCAAAGGCAGGACACTGAGAAGTTGCTCTTCGAAAACAAGCATAAGACTTTTTGTGCCTTTCTTTCTGGAGGAAGTTTTATAATTACTAGGTGTGTTGCTCTTGTCAATCTGCCTAATTACCACCAAGAAAATGTCCTCCCAAAGCAGGGAGCTTTCCGTCTTCTTGAAGTATTTTGGAAATGAAACATAGGCACTTTTAACATTTTTTTTTAATTTAACATTTTTCATTGGAAAACATAATGTCTATGCATGTGAAATTCAAGTCATATGTATTTCCTCAGAGTGGTGAATGACTACTCAGCCTTAGCAATGTTATTTGCCTTCTTTAACTACAATTCCCAGCTATACTAAACCACGACAGCTCTACAGGTAAATCTCATTAGTTTCACAGCAAAAAGTGGTTTTTTATGTCTCTAAAATTTTATCTGTCTGTAGCAATCGTTTATTACAAGTTTTTCCTGCAAACAAAGCAGCTGTCTAGTAAACACAAACTTATCTGCAGGATTTGTTCAGCAGGTGTGATTCTTGGTGTGATTCATGGTATTGGGCTGTTGTTTACTGCTTTGCTTAATTCAAAAGAAATTATGCTAGTGGTCGTATAAAGTAGTACTGATCAAGCAAAGAAGTATCTTATTCTGTTCCTCTTGACGTCAATTATTTTTTATTTGACAAGTAATGGTAGTTTTGCAGTTGTTTTCTGAATAAAGCGTTATCTTACTTTTAAGCCTCAAACAAGCAATAACTTGATGTTAAAGATTGCACTCAGGAAAAAAAATCCACTCTGCAGGTTGGTCCTACTCTCTTTAAATCTGACAGACAGCACTAGTCCCACTTTCCCAGGCTTGCACTTGTTGCTGTGGAGACTGTTTTCTGCTGGGTCCGTGGCAAGGATGCAGCTATTCCAGATGGGGTCTGTGTCAGGGGAGCTGCTGTGGTGCTCAAAAGCTGACAGTGAAGCAGAAACACCTGTGCTGCAGCTGTGCAAGGAGAGAGGACGTGTGGGTGTTGACACCATGGTTTGTGTTCATGTCTGAGACCAGAAAGAACACACAGAAAACAGACAGGCCGCTTGACAATCCTAAGGGGATGCCCCTTGTCTGTCTCCACCTCCACTGAAGTCATCTGCCAATTCATTTGTTATCTTGTCCCTTCAGGTGACTTTGTTCAGCTTCCTCCTCACTGATGAATTGATGATCTGTCTCCAGCACTACCTTATCTAGATCTCTTCAGTCCTGCAGTCCAGCCTATCTCTTAGGTGTCTGTTCTTGAGCTTGTTTTGTGGACTTCATGGTAACTCTAGTCAACTAGAAGAGCTAAAGACAATACAAGCTGTTTTCCATATTCCCCTGGGTGTTGCTTTTGCATCTTTCCTCTTCATCTATATTAACACCTATGCATGGTGACTATAAACCCATGTTCTACCTACATGTAACTCAACCTGTTCACTTAGTTCTTTTTTTGATCTTTACAATGCTGTGTGTAGATTTCACCCGTAATGTTCTTTCACCAGAGAATTTATTGTATTTTATTTACAAGATGCCTCAGTTTTCTAGGCAAAATTACTTTTTCATAACTGCTTTACTCGTGCTGCTTTAAGTGGATTAGGTTGATAAATATGAGTTACATATTATTCTACTCTTTTCTCACATCATGTCTTTTTACCCTTTCTTTATTTTGTGCATCCATCAATGCAGGGATAATGATTTTCTAAATGTTCAAAATGTGCCTAGCACATAAATCTCAATTCTTGATGATGTCTTTGGAATGAAGATGCTGATTAGGTCACACAGTACTAAGTATTAGCACTTATTGGATCAGTTTCCATATAAATATAATTGCAAATGAGGGAAGAAGGCTTATTGATCTCTTTGCTAGACAAAATCTCCCCTAGGTCAGCAGTACCTCAAATTTGTAAATGTTATCCAAGAGATGTAGAGATTTTCCTTTTTTTTTTCCCTTTTTTTTTTTCCTTTTTTGACATGCAGCCTTTTGTACTGTGTATATTTCTTTGTGTGAACTGTTTGTG
This sequence comes from Monarcha castaneiventris obscurior, assembly GCA_026261815.1. Classification (NCBI taxonomy): domain Eukaryota; kingdom Metazoa; phylum Chordata; class Aves; order Passeriformes; family Monarchidae; genus Monarcha; species Monarcha castaneiventris. The sequence goes on from JAMPIT010000472.1 coordinate 8,459,478, forward strand.
AAATTCCTGGCCACTAATCTACTGTTTTTTACTAGTGCATCTAATCCTGCTCATTACCACCTCCGTGCTGATGGTTTGTGGTGTCACAACCCCAGAACAGTTAAGTCCCTCTGGGTATTTTATTATCTTTTCAAATTCTGTCTTGGCACTCTTTAACATTATTCTATCATGCTCAGAAACTTTGTTTCTGTCAGCAGCAGCAGAATTAGAGCTCAAAATTTTCTGATATATGTTAGTAAAATCACAATAAATAAACCGAAGCAAACAAACTAGCCATATCTTGCATGGATCTGGATAGAATAGAGTTCAGACATAATAATGTGCAATAATTTTGTATTTTAAAACAATTGGACTTGGAAATAATTTAAGATTTTATAGGATTTGCCTTCTGATAATTCTGCTCATTTTCCCACACTGTCCTTCACCACTGTACATCTTATAAATATCAAATACTTCCTTCCCACCTAATACTTGCTGGTCAAATTTTATCTAGTTCTGGCAAGGTAACTTAACTAGAAGGTATACCAATAAAATAAAGCAAGCTGAACCTACGGGAGGACTTGCTCTTATAAAAATAATGCCAGACCTTTTTGCAAGCATATTTTCTCTTTTATGGATCCTCAGTGTGGATCCATGTGAACTTCATTTTATTTTCATGCAGATTTTGCATGAAAAATGAATCTTAGTTTTCTTTTTTATAAGTTTAAGAGATTTTTTTAGATCTACTATAACTGAATCCTGAAATTAGTATGAAGATGTCCTCTATATACACCTGCCCAGTAGAGAATCAGAAAAAATAAATATCTGTTGCTGCTAATTTCACAAAACAGTAGCCATGCCATTTGAAGGAAACACTTTGGCTACAGGAGAAATCCTAGAATATTCTATACACTTTCCTTATATGATGGGCTGTAATGTTTAGGATGGCACAAGAAATTATCAAAGACATTATTATTCTTACAGTAAAAGGCAATTAAACACAGAGTATATTGAAATCACTGCTTCATTTCCTTTCTCAGCTTACAAAGTAATGTTTCTTTTCTCTCAACAATGATGGCCCACTGGTGATGATTGTTTTCCTCCATCCATGTCAAATGTTTCTTGCTAAAGATCTTTTCTCTTACTGGCCCTTAGCTTTCTGTCCAGTCAAGTGTACAACCATGCAGGCAATTTCACAAAAATCAATCTGATAGTAGAGACTGAAACTGGGAAAAAAATATGCTGATAGTGGAGGAAACACTAGTTGTAAATGAAATAAAACACCATTATTTGGAGTTGGGAACAGCATTTAAATTGTATCTCTAGCTAACAGAGCTGTGAAGACATGCCATCTTGTTGACTAATGGTCTGCAAAGGTTTTTTTTTTTCAGTCTGCCTGGGCTATTCCAAAACAATCAATGCAATGTTTCTCTTCTCCAGATGTCCCTATTCATCTGCAAAACTTTTAGCACAGATTGTTCTCTTATTTGTAAACAAATTATTCAACAATCCCAGTGTATCACCAGAATGACAGACAAACAGATGTGATGTGCTATCAGAAGTGGCTAATTTCAGATTCGATAATTTTCTGTGCACAGTGCCAATTAGCCTTAAAGAGTAGAGGAATGCCTGGCGGAAAAACTGCTTCATTTTACAACCATCTGCTTTGTTACTGGGCCTTGGGAATCTTGTATATATTGATGATAAAATAAAAGAAGCAGTTTTAATACCTTTTCTTTCTTATTCTTTCTAGTCAATGTATTTTTAAAGATCTTAAGTGATTTATGTTGGGCCTTCTGATCTTACTGTAATTTTTCCTCAAATCTATCTTGTTAAGAAAAAAATGGGAAAATAATGGAGTGACAAAGCCTGGCATCCTTTCCTGCTTGCTATTGCCTATAAATTGTGATTGTCACTTAGAAAAAAGCAAAGCTAAAACCTGTATTTGTTTCATGGTCTATTCTTAGGTATCCCTTACTGTGTGTAAAAATGTTACAACTGGACCAGGCTTCTCCCTAGAAGACAGCAAAAGGCTACATTTAATGAAGTATGCATTTGTGTTTGTGTCTCTGAAGAAGATTGTATTTCTTCATTTTACTTTTAAACATTCCCTTTTCTCTGATTCTGCAGACATTTTAAGTTATGTGCTTAAGATCTCATTTATTTGCTTTCATCTTACCTAGATCATAAATGCATGTGTGATCTTAAAATATATTACTCTCCATTTGAATGATCTTTAGCCTTGCTACACATAGGCTTTGCTTTGAACAGGGAAAATCTAGGCTACCTAGCTTAATTGTTAAAGTCCACAGATGAGAGTGGAGAGGGAAGAATCTAGGAACTCTAGTTTTCTATGCTTTAAATGTATTACATCTTGCACTAAAAACTCATCTGGAAGCAGATTTCACACAATTTTGTCTCTCTCTGGATATTTTCTGTTGTATTCTTGACTGCATGTCCCAGTGGAATATCCTGAGATTGAGGAAAGGTCTTAAAGGTGGTGTGGGGAGAGTGAGATCTCATGAAAAAGTGAACAGCATTTTCAATGAAAGTGGCTAAACAACCTTACTTCCAATTCCTACCAGGATGTGGTGTAAGTCAGATTTTAGTTGCTAAATCCAGTCCATGACTCTCACTGAGAACAAGATATTTAACCACCTCGCTGTTCAGCTGTGTCAATTCACAGGAGTCTCACATGATATGTAGTGCCAAATCTCTGCAACATTCTCAAGTTTTCTAGCTCTTGAAGCCTGGAATTTGAAGTCTTGCATTTAGGGTATGAATTCCAGAGTCCTGTGTTAGCAGCTTGTAAAGTCTCTCTAGATCAGTTTCTGTCTAAAAGCTAATTGCATTAAGGACATTTAGGCTGTTCTTTGTCATGTTTAACTTGAGGTGTTCAGAGTCCAGAGACAGAGACTAGGAAAATGCCTTGTGTGACTTTTTTTGATGAGGAAGGAGCGGCATTAATTTTTTTACTGTGGTTTATAGGCAGGCACATATGTAACTCCAGGAGTCAACAAGTGTTAAATAAGAGCAGCTGTTTTGGACATATAAACATCAGGCTTAGGCTTCATGCCCCTTGCTTCAGGTACTTAAACCTCTTTGTTGATTTCGCTCTCAACTGTGTTGTTCTACCAGCAGTAAGAAGTCAAAGTATTCATGTAAACCCAGTTCTGTCTCATTTAACTTACAAAGGTGTAAATGAGCAACTGAAGTTGATGAAGTTGCAAATCCAGTTCCCTAGTTGAAATAAACTGATATAACTTTGTTGAAGTTTTTTTTTCATCACATTATGTTGGATAAGTATCCCACAGTTACTCATATGGGGCTTGATAAAATAATGGGAGCAGTGTAATAACGGAGATAAAAAATGCAACCTTAGCATGCAAAGTAGGCATATTATAAGTACTTGATTCTCTCTTCAGCTAGGATTCATCTTGTTTTATTTCTGATACCTACTTTTTGCTAAAGTTCCAGAAATATATAAAGCCTCTGGCTGAACTTTTAACCTTTTTTTTTTGTACTTAATGAAGGAATTAAAAAGAAATAAAGGCTGATTCAGTCTCCAGTGAGACCAAGGCAACTCAAGCAGAGGAGGAAGAAGTATACTTTTATAAATCCCTTGCCTAAGAATGAACCCAGAAATCAGTTCATGGATGCACCCAGCTTTGATTCTGGCTGCTCATTTTCTCAAAAATTGAAAATCAATTCCGTGCATGTTGCTGCCTGTTAAATTTTGTTTTAACAGTCCATCAGACAATGGCTGAATGACAAAGGAGGGATGTGGATGCTTTTTTGTTTTACCTTTATTGGACTTCTGCAGATTTTCTGAGTTTGTTCAAAGCAGAGTTCATCATGATCCATTCTCTTGAGTTGGACTTTAAGAGATTTCTTCACCAGAAGGGATTTTTCTGAATGGATCTTCTGCAACATCCAAAACCCACCAGTAATTTCTCTAGATATTACAATGCCTATGGCTTTTACTTTCTGCATAATTTTTCTTGACATTTAAATGACAGAGAAATAAGTTTTTAAAACCTGACCTCTTTAGGAAGCAATTAGTAGAGAAAGGAAAAGTAACAGTTTCTGGTGACCATGTTTTTCTTATTGCATGTTTATTATTTATAAAAAGAACATGCTGTAGGTACCCTTTACATTATTTTTCAATGCAATCATCAAAGCATCAATCACCATTTCCATCTAATCCCTGGAAAAATGTGGGGCAGTTAAAGAAAAACACTTATTATCATGTTCATCACTCACTTTTGTAGGTCGTCTTCATCTTTCAAACCTTTGGGAAGGGAGAAAGAAGCTTCTGCACTATCTCTTGAACTATTACACAGATGATGGAAATAAATCCTTTCTACAGGTGGACTCATAGCCATTGCATGCTGTATGGCCATTTGGACTGCATGGGTGGGAGCAAATTGTGAGCAGTTGGGCAGTGGTCCCATGGGAGTGAGAATACAAGCAATGTACTTCTGAGCAGTAGAGCGACCATCATTTTCCCAGTTTGCCTCCCTGGACAAAAAGAGAAAGCTGGTAAAGATTTACAGTGGTCCACTGTGTGTTCAGGTTTGCCAGGTTTAATTTAGCCACTCCTAGAGATTTATCATATTGAAATCATATCCTCTGGTGGTATAATCCCAGGGCAGTGTTGTGCTTGCTTTCTGTTGGAGGCTGTCCTGCGTGTCACACCATTCACGCTACTAATAGTTGTGCACTGGAGCTTACTCTAAGCACTGAATGTGCCTGGAATTCTTCTTTCGCAGAGGAAGTCAGTCCCTAGGACACATCAACATAGAAGAAATTGACTCAGGCACTCATTTTGGCTTGGGACTGGCTTTTAACACAGTGGATGTGTTTAAATCCACTGTATGGAACCACAGAGGTCCATCATCATTCTTGTCATTATACTATTGACATCTTGGTGGCTGTACATTAATCTACTTACAGACTATATTTGGTCTCCTGAGCCCATGGCCTTCTGGATTAATAGGTGATATGTGCATAGATACAGTCTAGATCCAGTTTTCTCTTTCACATTCATAATTCTTATTAACCTGAATGGGACAAAAAGGTATGTTCCTATTTCTTGTGTTATGAGACCCTCAGACTGTTGCTTGAAGAGTGGTCCTGAATCTAACATTTCATTTCCTCACTAGATAAACAGTGTACAGTTTTAGTGTGCAAAAAGATTTTCATATTAAGTGTCTTAGTGTTAGAAACCCATGTTATTTCCATTTGGATGGTAGACATGAAGGCATGATTGGAGTTAATGCTTGTAGTCTGGGACAAAAGGAACTCGCAACTGCATTGCAGGGGAAGCATACTGCATAGAAATCCAGCTGGTTTGGTTTGGGGTTTTTTTGTGTGTGTGTTTTTTGGTTTGGTTTGGTTTGTTTTTTCAATTTGTTTGTTTTTCTTTAATATTGCACTAAGGGCTACTGGGTAACCCTTTCATGTTTGGCAGACATGTTACTGTAAAATCTGGCTTACTGTGAAATTTTTGTTTATTCTTTCTTTAAACAGAATTGGTATAATAAATAGAAAACTCTATTTTGAAGTACTTAATATGCCATCACAAGCGGGGTAATCAAAATTGTTAATTGAACCTTAATATTTATTTTGCTAAGAGTTCCTCTTTGGGAAATGTTTCAGCTCAGAATGGTCTATTTTTTGCTGTGCAAACTTCTTAGAATTATTCCAACAAGACAGGTCTGGTAAATAGAAGGCTGGGCTTCTAGTTCCTCTTCTATATATCTCCTCTTTTGTACCGTTATGTTATGTTATGTTATGTTGTTATGTTATGTTATGTTATATGTTATATGCAAACAATACATTTGGTAATGTACTCTATTTCTTTCCCATGCAGAAAATCAATATACTGTTACTTCAGACTGTCTTCAAATTGCCATGAAAGAAATTTATCCCTAAGCCTCAATACTAACCTCTCAGTTATGTTTTCTCTTCGATTTACTGCAGACCTCACTTTCGCTAGCAGTGTGTCACCTTTTTCCCTTTAAACTCCCTCTGTGTAAGCTTTCTTTCTGCTTAACTCTGTGCTCTGTCTGTCTCTTCAAGGAATCAGTGTTTACCAATGGAATTAGAAGCATAGCTCTGATTCAAAATTTCTTACTGCTTTTCTGACAGAAGGATGTGAGGAGTGAGCTGGAGAGAATTTGGTCTGTCTCAACAGAACTGGCTTTCATAAACTACCTCTTTGTCATCCCTCAAGCAATGCTGACTGCAACCATCAATACTTGATTTCTTGCCTGTCATAGAACATGATGTAGGCATTTCCACTCTTGTATTTCAATTCTGATATTTCATATGAGGTGGGATTTACTCAGTGTATATCTGTCAGCCTGCTTATGTGAGAACATCCAGGAAAATTAAGCCTAATTAGTTTTCTACATGGATTAGTCAAGCAGTGTTGAATGCCTATATAGATGCACCAAGTCAGAATAGAAATGGTTCCAATGCTATTCACTTTAATTTGCTTTGAAATAAAACTAAAATTTAATTAAGGCCCTTTTATCCTGAGTTCATCTTTAGTGTGGTATATAAAAAACACTAGGAAAAAGCACTTTTAGATAATTTAGATTAATTTTCCTCAGTGACTCCATGTTTTTAAGTCCTTATTTGCAACGTTCCATCAAGAAAAGGGATCTTGATTGAGTTGGTTTAATCACTGTCAGGTTCTAACAACAGCTTTTCTGACATGAAATTTGCTTTCTGGATTCCCCAAACTGAACTATCTGCAACCACTACTGGAGCAATCTTCTTCTGTGACATTATGTTGTCACACAAAAGTAAAAAGAAAATGCCTGCTGAAATCCAACATTGTTGCAAGTTCCAGGTAACCTTAAAGGTAAGAAATACTTTCATTCAACAACAATTTAAATAGTTGCCCTTTTCATTTGAATTAATTTGTCTCATTTTTCATCAAATACTGCAGAACTTATAAGAGTTAAGTTAAAATAGGAGTGACTTTGCCCCTGTATATTTGGAAATAGCTGTAAATTCCTGCTATAAGGTAACAAAAGAGTGTTACAATTTATCTGTGATGAGTTTAGAAGCTGATTATTTTTGCTGGGCTTTGTTAATCAAGATCCTGCTGTAGTCAATGATCAAAGACAAAACATATGATTTTGCTCCAGCACCGTGTGTAAGTTAGATTGGACTGTATTTTTCCTGGGATATTACAATCCCAATGGGTAAAATCTAGTTTAGAAGCTATACATATCTCATCTTAGATGCAATGACCTTTTGCAGCAGGTGCTGTGAAGGCAGAAGCCGGGTTCAATGTGACCTTTTATGATTTTAAGACTGGTAAAGAATCCAAGACAGATCTATGACAATTGTGCCTGTGTGCTAACTATCTGAAAGGTATTTTGTAGTGATTAGTGAAATTAGCTCCCTTATTGTTCAGGGGTACAACAGTTGACTATTATACAGGAATATGATGAAACAAAGTGGTTTGCAAAGGTTACATATGACACCTACTCTTAGGTGCTATTTTAGCATGGGTAGAAATTTTTGAGGTAGGTAGAATGGCAGAAAAAAAAAATCAAATCCATATAGTTTTGGACTTACTTAAAAAAAAAAAAAAAAAGGAAATGAAAGCACTTATACTATTACTAAAAGTCACAAAAAAACTGGAAAAATTATGGGCTTCAGACTTATGTTGTCAGAAAGGTGCAAGATATAAAGCAAGTTTTAAAATTATGTGAAGAAAAAATGGAAAAGTAATACTTTTAGATATTCTGAAAATGTAAGAAACAAAGGTCTGAATTCTTGCCTCTCAAGCACAGGAATATCATCACAGATTTACTGCAGTTTGTTTTACGTTATTCTAGGAGGCTGGTCTCAGATACATAGTGTGGGAGCAGCCAGAATGTCTTATCTTCTGCCACCATGCATACACCCCCATCATGGCAGAAAATTTACAACAGAAGACTTTCCAATAAAAAGATCCTATGATGCTTGAACTGCAGAGCTGCTGAACTGCCAAAATTATTTGCAAAATGAAGGGACTTCACAACTCAGTTACTGTATTGTAGAGGAGAGGAGGCAGGGAGAAATGTATCAAGAAGTCACTAAGATGGCTTTTCCATCTGTTTCAGTTTTCTCTTGGCATAACAAGAAATAATGGCCCAATTTCAGGGGTTGGCAAAAAAAATTTCTAAATGCAATATGTTTAAGTAATGTGAAATTTAAGTGATTTGTGATTCACCTAGTTGAAAGATGCTACAGAGATGTGAAATCTTTGTCTTCATTATGACAATGGATCATTGTATTGCAAACAATATGAATTATGAATGAAAAGACAGCCTGTTGGCTTCTGGTAGAAGTGCTTCAGATAGTCCCACAGCAAATATGACAAATAGACTCACTATACTTCAGGAGCAATCTGCTTCTCTGTACTTAATGTTTCCACTCAATTGTTACTTTCCCTCCAGGATGTGACACGTCTATAAAGATGCTACACTTACTTTTTGTTAACCTCTGTCAGTTCAAACATTTCTTTATGCATGTTTACCTACTCCAGCAGGAAAATATATATGCCTGTTTAGCCCAATCTCTACCTTGGAGCAGATTTTCATTATTTTTCAACACATCTTCTCATCTTTTTGTCCAATCTATGTAATACAATCTTGAAGACCAATGAAGGACCAGTGGTCCAGTATCAGTTTCAGGGTGAAAGAATAATTCTTTCTGGTTCTCTTTGATGACTGCCTAGGGGAAACCTCCTACAAATGGTAACTTTTTTCACCAAAACAACAGTCTAATGAAAGTCAGCCATAGAAATCTCTTTTGTGTTCTCTTTGGTATTTATCAAAATATTAGAGTTTTTTTCAATTCTTGAAAATAGGAATTCATAGGTTATCAAGGAGGGAGGCCAAGGGTGCTTGCTGCTCCCTTTATCTTCTGCATGTGTCCAAGAGAATTGTTTTCCCCAAACTTGTCTTTTCTCTCTTAAAAGGACCTGAATTCTTCAGGAAAGGACCAGACATCCAACAACTGTGTTGAAACATTTCTTTTCCAGTTCTATCACAATGTGTTTGCATTTGCCTCATGAAGAAAAGTCCCCAAGGTCTCAAAGGATGTAAAAACTATTTTTTCAATAGTCATATTTTCCTGTTTTCAGTCCTGAAAAGTGACTGGTTTAGTTGCCATTGGAAAATTATGTGCTTTCCATGGGGTAGATCATACAGCCCAAATTCAGTGTTTTCTTTGATCTTTATTTTACTCACAGCAGCTTTCAAATACCGAATAGTTAAAAATATGTGCAACTATTATATTGTTGCACATTCACCAAAGAAGTTAAAAATTTGTTTTAATTCTATCTTTTATAAATCAGGTTTATTTGTCCTAGACACAATCACATACACAGCCCCTGTCATCTAAACATAAGGAAAGCCAAATATAAGTTCACTAAAGTCACAGCACAATGTACTGCATGAAATAGACAAGACAGAAAAATTGACCCGCACAGGTGGCCTCTCTGAACGTTCTTGGCTTCCACGTACTCAGAAAAGCTTGATCATATGTGTGAAAGAGAAACACCTATTGAAGAGCTGTAGCAAAAAAAATCGCAAGAGATTTATTATTACTTCTACAATGTCCAAAAGCTTGCCAAAATCCAGTACTTTGCAGAACAAAGAGTAAGATGTACTCCATGTTTGGAACCCTTAGCTTCCTCTTTTGTTATTGATGTGGCTTATTTGAACTGTCTGATTTTTAATTTATTTTTTTATATAGTACGTTTCAGAGGTTGCTTTTGAAAGAACATCTTTAATAATTGGACAGAACTGGGGGGAAAAAAGGGATAATAAAGGAATCAAAGTAGAAATCAATTTTTCAAGAAACAGTTGAAAGTCCTGACCTTTTCTAAAGCCTAAAATCAGAGATTAGGAAATGAAAATGAAAAGGAAATGAAAAAACAATATTTTTCAAAATAACATAAGATTTTGTTTGGTTTTCTTTTTTTTTTATTAATAGGAAAAGGCATCTGAGAAGCCCAGTTTGGGGATTAGGAGTTTAACATTATTTCAGAGAAAAGATATTTGGATGGACAATAGGAATACCACAGTAAATTTCCTAGACTATAAATGATGCACTAATCAATGCTTGTATTTATTTGCATGCAGATTACCAAAGAATTAGAATCACAAAGCATTCCTGCCCTTTGGATGTGACTTTGTGTACTCATATTTGAAACACATTAGTAAGTTTCCTACAAAGCAAATATCCTAATCAAGATCTAATTAAAGCAGATTTTAGTAGAACTTGTTAAGATACATAGGTGAACAACCATCTGTCTTGAAAATCACTGAAAAAATGGACCTATTAAGCAAAATAAAACACTTTTGATGCAGTGTAGCCTTATGGTGCTAAACTTTGAGTCTTAGTGGCATAATGATTGCAGTCCCACAGCATGAGACTGGGTTTTACATTATCTCACACATTTAATGCTGAGAAGTGCAGTTTTATTTTAATTCTACACCATACGATTAGTTTCTGTTTTAATATACCAATAGTAATGGTTCTGTTAATGGTATGTTAATGTAATTTCAAGGGTCAGCTGTTATGTAAAGGGGAATGTTTAACTGAAGAAAGAACAGTCCATAAATTCTTCAAGAAGTGTTTTGTATGCACAGAGTAGGAAAGCTTAAGTCCAGGTTATCATAAAATCATAGAATCATATGATGGTTTGGGTTGGAAGGGACCTTAAAGGCCATGTAGTTCCAACCTCTCTGCATTTTTCTGTTAAGAGGGAGAAAGACTTTACGGTTAGTACTAGCAATTAAATCCAATCTCAGAATATGTACTGTAGTGATCCACTCTTACTTTCCCAGCCTGCTCTTTACAAGTGAAACAGTTTTGCCTGTGTTCTCTTTGAAGACTTTTGTGGAAGTATGCGAGAACAATCTTTAAATACGTGTGCTGTGGGTAAGCTTCTGCCTAGGCCCTCCTTACTCCACAGAGCTCCACTTCTGTCTATATGTACTACATATGCTATCTAGTAACTAGAATTACGAGTTTAATATTAGAAACTAGAGATGCCTTGTTTTTTCTCATTCCATCCAAATCTTTTCCCTTGCGTCCCCTTGTTTTCAGAGCCACCATGGCGGTATAGTTTATTTTCTCCACTTAAGGCTGCATTTGAGCCTCTGTCCCTAAGGGTAATGAAAGGACAATACTATTATTGACTTTCAGGAGAACGGGGTTTCACCAGTGTGGCCTTCTGAGACAAATGCAAACACTAGTTCAAAGCATCATTATGTTGGCAATCTCCCATGGTGGAAACATCCTCCTTGTTGAGCTTTTACGTTGAGGACGTAGGGCTCAAAAATAGGATAAAGAACAAAGTTTTTAGGATTTGAATGCTAGGGATTAATTACAGAAGGTTTCTGTCACAGCACCTAACTTTTAATTTTGGTATTTAATAGTCCTGAGAGAAGAGGACTGCAGTATTTTTGCAGAGAAAATTGTGAATAGAAAATGCTGTATTATATAGGAGAGGGGTCCACCAGAGCTGGAAAGCAATGGCCAAAAGCAGTGAGTATGTAATGCTGCGCCCCCCAAGAGGGCTGAAATACCGTACTTAAGGTCTAGTGCTAGGCATCTGTGCAGCTCCACAGTCCAGTTCATGGTGTTGATGTAAGCACTTCTCTTAGACCATAACTTGACAGGAGGATCTCAACTCCAGTATTCCTGCTAGCAGATCTCACCACTAGGCTGAAATGTCACTTATTCCTTCTCTCCAATACATAGTGACTTAAGATGGAAATTTGCTGTAAAAGGGACAGAGCAATCCAAAATCAAGGTAGGCAACAGTTATGACACTTATTCTGCAGGTGGGTTGAAGGCTCTCTCCAGTCTTTGGGGAAGGATACCTGCTGATCAGCGAAAGGGACAGAAGCAACTTCTCTTGCTTAAACCATGTCTGGACCTAGCTCTAGGAATTGCTCATTTTAGAGAAATGCTCAGCAGTACGAAGGGCCACAGAAATCTTTGGGTATCAATCAATCAATCAATCAATCAATCAATCAATCAATCAATCAATCAACCACAATTTTTACTAAGCCCTACTTAATAAGGGTCTACTGGCCTCAGGTAGTTCTTGGATAATGTAGTAATTTGAAGGTATAAAATCTCAATTTGTATGCCCAAAAGATAGTTATGTTGTCTAACCCAAAAAATGCACGGGATTTGCAAAATTTCATTTTATTCCTTTGTGCTGGAATATGTGTCTGGTCCCGCTGTAAGGGGAGTTGGGGAGGATTCTTTTCCACAGATTTCTTGGATGAAAATAAGAAAGCAGCAAAATTTTGTATCTCAGAACGGTTTATTGATAAAGAAAGGGTATGGTCTGGACTAGAGGGGCATAGAAAAAGAGAAACGGAGAGATAAACAGAAGACACGGACGGAGCATTGCCGCCAGAAGCCCGGGGCGCCCCGTGGGTGCCTGCTCGGAGTGTGGATAGAGCTGCTGCGGGCTGGTGCCGGGCAGAGCAGCGATGCTGTGGGCTGGGAGCAGGCAGCGGTGGCGAAGCAGGCTGTCCCGGCTGCCTCGGAGGGGGAGCACAGGAAGGACAGGCGGGGAAAGAAGCAGGAATGCAGGGAGGAAAATGGGAGCGGGGCCGAAGGGCTGAGCTGAACCTCCAGGCGAGCCCGCAGTCACAAGGAGCCAAAACCAGCGGGCTACACTGGGGAGCAGTTCGCTGCTTTTAGCTGCTAAGGCTCCTGCCACAGCCCGATTCCCCGGGCACTTTTTGCTGTGCATCCGGGGGTCTGCCTGCTTCCAAGGGGGGAGTCGCTTGCAGCTCAGTCGTGGAAGATTTTCTCTCCTGAGGGGCTGTCAGGCGGAGCATCCCCAGGGACAGAGCCTCCCCAGGGACGGAGTATCCCCGGGGACAGAGCATCCCCAGGGACGGAGCATCCCCAGGGACAGAGCATCCCCAGGGACAGAGCCTCCCTCCCCGGGTGCCTCCTCAACACTGGGCACTTGCTAAGGCTTCCAGCACCTGTACAGCCCCTACTGTCATTTTTTACCGCATTTCAGAAAACGGGTTTATTCCATGTGTTGAGGCATAAATAAAAATTAAACTGGTTCTTCACCACGTGTTATCTGCGAGAGAGTGTCAATACAATGAAGTGGTGTTTACGGATAGGTAGAAAGAGTCTGAAATTGGTTTAGAACATTGAAATGATAGAAATTACCATTTTGGCCATACTCTCCTGCTTTTAATGAGATTGTTTTGTGAAAACACCTTCAAGGGGAATTAGTTTTATGAGTGTGCAGTGACTAATACACAGATGGCCCATGTTTTGGAAGGGAAACCTCTAAAAAGACACACACCAGACTGTAAACTGACTTTGTAGGTATTAAACAACATTAAGACTCTACAACCTAATCACCTTAGTTATACACTTAAAAAAACCCCACCCCTCACACATTTTTCACAACCCACAGAAATACCTGCTGCTACTGAAATTTTGTTCCTTGTTTGCTTAAACTCTGTAAAATGGGAGCTGTAAAATGGTTTTGCTTATGGTCTTGGGATGTGAAAAGAGAATTTTCTGGAACAAAGACATTTTAATGGGAAAAGCCTGTCCCAGAGAAGTTGAAATAAAGGTATGTCAGGGTATGATTTGAGGGAAGAGGCATGTGAAGAACCTCTGTGCAATAGTCCTTTGAGCACCTAGATCCATCTTTATCTTACAAACGCCACTAAATTTGATACATTAGATAAATTAAGTACATGTAGACTATTTGCCGTGTTAAATCCATTTTTATGTTTAGTTTCATTTCTGTAGATGAAACACTTCACTTTGAGGAAATTTTTCTGAGTCTTTGCAGAGCTACAGGTCATATATCCTGACTGAAAGGTTTTCTGGATGAATGAAATGCCATTTGGTCTGCTGCTTTATTGTGTTTTATAAGCAGAGCTATAATAACCAAATGTCCGAGTCCTGTTTTAGCTTCTTTTAAACCAGTTTGTGCTGTGGGTTCATGAAGTCTAGTGGTAAAAGGGAGGGGGCAATGCAGATTATTTTCTGGTAATAATAATTCCAGGTTTTGCTTGTCTTCAACTACTTTTTGTGAGTGGGACAAGCATGGATATCATCCTCCCTTCCCTCCTCTTTTTCTCCTTCAGTACAGAAATTTGGTTGCTGTGAAGGCTTCATCTAGAGAAACAGGAGAGAGAGAGAGATGAAACTAAATCAGTAACTATTGATTCATTTGTTATATGTGGTTCTGATTTAAATATAGAAAATTAAATTATGTATAAACAGCTTGCCTCTCATTCCTTACTGATGAAATTGCCTTTGGATATACAAGCACTCATACCTCTATGTGAGTGTGTATGCATAAATAAAAACATGTGTTTACATATTAAAAGAACCTCAGGTACATAAATTTGGCTAAGCAGTTCTATTGTCAGATTAGACTGTTTTATCTATTTGTTTTAGCTTCAGCAGTAGAGGAAAAACACAAATGAAGGTGGAAAAAAAGCAATTTGATGGATGCCAGTTTGTAAAATTCATTTTCAAAACTATTATAAACTGGTAGTTTCTCAAAGGCTTTTAAAAGTGTAATATATTTGAGTATCAGGACTGAGTACAAACTACTGTATCTTATGGAGGTTTTTCGGAACTTGTGATATTAAGTTCTTGAAATGAATAATTAAATTCATTAAGAAGAAAGAGAAATGTTTACTACTTTGGAAAAAATAAAGGAAATTCAATTTAATTCACAACTGGAATCTTTATAGACTCTCATGGCACTATGGCTACTGCAACAATTTTGTGGAGTAAGTATAACACTGGGTGTGAAAATTACTGTTGGCATGTGAGAAATGAAAATGAAAGTATCTTATTAGTTACAGTGTGATAAATCTATATGGTAAACATACAGTACTCTCCAGGCATAACAGTAAGACTAGCTGGAATATTTTTATGGGAAAAAGACATCTGAAAATACCCTTTTTTAAAAATGAAATTGTTTCTTCTGTGTCATGATTGTACATGTCTAAAAATGCACTATTTCAGGGTTTTAAATTCTTTCTTCCCCATAATTTCATGTGAATTTAATGGCCAAATACCATTTTAGTCCAATAGGAAACATTAAAGTATTCCCAAACAGAGTTGGCTTGCAAAGTTAAGCCAAACTCTGGAGCAAACGCAATCTTGACTAGAAAAATAAACTGAAATAAAACATACAGTAATTTTCTGCACTATTAGGGAAGGATCCATGTTGCCACACTGGACAATATCTCATTGTTTAAGTTGTGCCAGTCCCTCCACCCCCAGCTCTGGCACCTACCTCACACCTCAAAGCATGGTCAGTCACATTTGTGTATTAAAAGTTGCCTTCCTGTCTAAAGTACCCATCTCTCCTGATATGCACAGGAGTATCACCTTCTGTTCTCCTCCTTATTCTAGGAACTTCATCATCCAGGTCCTGTGGCCTTACATCTACCCATGCCAATCATCTAATGGCAGCAGGAAACAGGTTAATGGAGCAGAACTGGTGATCACAGGTGAGCTTCAGCTCGTTTGAGCCTTTGTGTTAGTAGATGATGGGCGTAGATGATGGGCATAGAAATGCAGACAGGTTAGCAATCAGAATTTAGATGGCATCAGCGTATTCATCAGGAGAGATTAAATACTGATGGGATTTGGGTGAGATGTTAATGTGAGGGTATAGACAAAGACAAACGACAGTGGCTATATCAAATTTTACTCTTTAGTGCTGCAGCCTCCACTATTTTGCTGTGTCTAGAGATTGAAGCAGAAAGCAAAAACTTGCATACATTCCTTAAAATCCTGACTTAATTAACCTTATTCGTGATATAAAAGTTGTTACTTTTATACATGAGGGCTGAATATACAGCAGCAAAATGTGATGAGTGGCAAATCAGAGAAATAGCTCTTTCTGAGAGAGCAAGGTTCAGAGCAAGGTTACTAAACCTATCATCCTTCCCTCATAAGCAGTCCATGAGCTCATCTCCTTTTAACAGGTGCTTGCTCTGTTCCCAGAGGTCAGTCTGTGTCTGCTTCCATTTTCCTGGCAGATTCTTCTGACCTGTCTGTGATGCTCAGATTGATGTGCTACTAGTTTGCCTTCAAAGACTCAAGTAATCTGCTAGTGCTGCAAAGTAGAGAAAGAGAGGTCTCATGGTCACCTGAAAAGTTCCTGTGTAGGGTCTGGGGAGAGAGGGAGCTGGCAGCTGGTTGCTGAAGGGGTAGATAAAGGAGAGACTTCTATTGCGGATTTTATATTACATTGCCTTTGATGTGGAGTAATTTCTGCCTCTGGTGGTTTGTGTTCAACCTATGGCCATTTTTCCTCTTCCGTTGTACTTGCTAGCTGGGACAGAAAATAAGTGTGGCTTCACTGATGTAGACATCAGAGGGATCCTCAACCTTTCACTCTCCATGCAGTTCTTTGGTGCTTCCCAGCAGGGTGAAAGCCGTGTGACCTTTTCACATGCTGTGTTTCTTGTCTCTAGCTGCCTTGAAATTTTATGTTCCATACAAATTTCTTGCTATGTTAGGGAGCTTTCTCAACCTCATGGCTGTTGAACAAATATTCAGTCATACTTTCTTTGTTGTCACTATTAGTCTGAATTTTAAAAACATTAATCCAAATCTTTATCTTTTTTTAATGCCCATAAGCATGTATTGCAAGCTTCTGACTGTCTAATAGTACTACAAATTGTGAAACAGACCAAGTCAAAATAGTGTTATTTAAGCTCTAGAGATGAAATTGCACACATTAATCTCAGAAGCAAATATCTATTCTCTAAATACTGAATTTAAAAGTATTTTAAAGGGGATTCTGTGGAAATTAAGGTATTTAAAAGAACTGCAGTAGGACAAAGAGTATATTTATGTTGTGAATATTGCTCTAATATGCATGTCCTGAGGAAGAAAAACAAGGAATCTGTATGAATCAGTCACTGCATATACCGGGTAAATTACCCTGATAAGATGCTCCCAGTCTGCGTTTTCTGAGGCTCTCAGCTACGGGAATTTCTTTTTTGTATAAAGGTCACAATATCAATTTCATACCCATGCATGCTGACGTGTTCTCTGCAACTCAGCAGTGGGCTCAGATCCAACAAAGGCGTTGTCACAAAAAAAATTTCTGAAAGTTATTTAAGTAATAGTTTTCTAAGCACGAGTTCCAAGTCATTATTTTATTACGGCCCAAGAATAAGATAGCAAGAACTTTATCAAATGGTAATAAATGGCAAATTTTTAGTAATGGTAAGTGACAATTTGTTTTGAAGTTCAGAATAGATATAAATTAATAGAAGGACAGTGGTTGCATATATCATACCCTTTATATATCATATCCTACTCATCTGTTAGCAATGCAGATGGTTTGGTCATTGAGATTTGTTCAAAATCAAATGCTAATTAACCATGGACTGTGAAAACAGAAGGCTGATTTTCCTTCCCTCCCTTAGTTTCTTTGGCAGGCTGACACAGGTATATATGAAATTTTTTCTTTTTTTTTTTCCTCAGTCTCAGAAATCTCTCTGCAATATTTACAGAGGTCAGGAAGTCTGTTCTTTCTGTCTGAGTAATCCTTGTACTTTAAATGTTTTCATTCTACCACTGAATTTTCTCACCCCATCTGTCTCCAACTAAATCTAGCTTCCTTTTTGATTATTCTTGATAATTTATTTCTTTAAAAAGGAACTAGCTGATATCAAGTCATTAATTTTCAGGACACTAAAGGACTGGTTTTCACTGTATTATGTAAACAGATTGTTTTTATGCATGCCCTCTGGCTGTTCAGAGGTTTGTGAAAGATCTTGGATCCTATTTAATAAAAACATTCTGATGGTTCTGCTAATACAAATAAGTACCCATTTCCCAAACACACACACATTCCTGCTGCTCATACTTATATCCAGACTGTTAAAATGCTGTCTTAGTTCAGGTAAGTGCAAAGGAACCAGCAGATTTTGCACAGACTCAAAAATCCCTGAATTTTTCCAACTGCCTGGTTGCACACGGACCATTTGCAAGCAAGGAAGGGTTTTGGCATGGATTTCAATACGAAAAGATTTATAGCCTTTGCTGGAAAGCAGTAAATGGCTTGATGGTAATTATGAATAACAGAGGTGTTTAGGTATAGAGACAAAGGGAACAGCATGGACGTTCAGAAAATCTGACCATTGGGACTTTTGTTAAGAATGTATGTATTTAAGGAAGAGTGTGAATCTCCATTTTAGAAATGTTAAAAGTTTAAATAATAGTCCTATGTAAATATTGTTCTATTTAAAACAACAGATCTCAAATCTAGTTTTAAATAAATAAATAAATAAATATAGATGTATATATATAGAAAAAACTGCTAAAGACTTTTTAGGTGTTACAATGAATTTACTGAAGGCAGAATTCCCTCTTCAGGCATGGAAATTAGTCTTTCACCAGCATATTTCTGACACCATGTTTTTTTTCAGTGTTATATTTTTTACTAGGGACTTTGGACTGTGTTGAAAGAACAAACAGTTTCGTCTTTCTGGTGCCTTCCTCATGGCCACAAAATGCATAAGTGCAAGAAAAGCATTGCTCTATTAACTTAATCAGGCAAGAAAAAAAAGAATGTATTCACTTCAAGTGTTAAAACTTTAAAAAGAAAATAAGGTAAGCTTCTGCAAAGAGGAGTGATAATGAAGGACATAGATAAATACAGAGATGTGTGAGTGTATGTACAGATTATCTCCATGGTGTCATCTTTTGGCTGTCACTTTCTCTGATCAAAAATCTTATGTAGAGTTCACTCAACTCTGACACTGTCAGGCCCTAACATTGCCAAGAGAAGAGAGACCAGGACCAGGCCCTGCCTGAGCCAAATCAGAGACGCAGACCCCATGAAATGCCTGTCAGCTGAAACTCCAGCCCCACTGTGCCGCTAGGATACATTTCCTTTCATCATAATTCCTCTCCTGTCTGTTCGTTTCAATTCTTTAACTGATTTTGAGATTTCAATGAGTATAATTTCTGCATGTTTGGGTCCTTTTCACTGCACCTCATGTCATCCCATTCCCTTTAATCGTATTCACTCCATTTCAAAATTTTCTTCTTTTTTTTTTTTAATAGAATTTAATTTCATCAAGTAAGGTAGAGAAAGAATCTTTCATAGCAAAGAATGCCATCTTGATGAGGGATGAGTAGATAAAGCCATCAACCTACCATAATGATTAACAGCTGAATACACGCAGTCCTTAATATTGCACTTGAACGTGGCTGTTGGAACTATCTGTGTTTCATGGGGAAAAGCTTGAGACTATTTCTTTTTATATTTTGCCGTCCGTAGCTTGAGTTTGGTAAAATGGAAAGCCATAGCCAATAGTATTTACTTTAATCTTTACCAACATGAAACTGATTCTGGTAAAACACTGGGGCATAGGATTAAAACCAGCAGTGCTCTGAAAAACATTTCAGCAATTATTAACTGTAAGTAGCGCATTAAGTCCTACTGAAGCCACTGGAATTTGAGCATGTGCTTACAGTTAAAGATGTTGATATGTACAAGAGGACTTTGCAAAGGAAAAGCCTACTTTTTGTTTGCTACAAATATGCCATTTTCTCTTGTCCTCATCATATCAATCCTTATGGTACTAAACTATTTTTTCATTTATTTTTCACAATTTTTCAGGATTCATGAAAACATTTTACAGGGACAGATTTGGATAGTAGCTGGAGGCAGATTGTTTTGGGAAAAGAGACTGAAATTGGCTGAGGTACTGGATAATAAATGGGTGTAATCTGTGTCATAGTAAAGGCTTGCCTTATTAAAATTCCTGACATTTGTGCTGATTTGATAAACACCTTTGTTGGGATATATCACACAGTATATTAAGAAAGCTATTAATGAAAAATTAATATTGCAGTGTCTTTTTGGAAGACTGAATCAATATGCTGATTTTAATAACTCAGTTTATTCCTCAAAATGTAATTTTACCCCTAGAACAGAAAATAAGAGCACAACATAATTACCAAACCTCACCTTTTCCCTTTCTTAGCAACTCACATTTGACTGATGCCTGCCTCCTCTTAGTTTTTCTGAAGCTGTGTTACTATATAATGATTTGAGAAAGGCTTAGTTTTTGACGTAAAGAAAGGTCTGTTATTTTCTCAAGAATGGCAGGTCTGAAAGATTGACCTTTATTTCTTAGATGTGAAATGTTTTATTTTCTCTGTAGTGATAAATTTATGAAGCTTCCTGTGTCTCCTGCATTTAGGGGAAAATGAACATCTGATTTGACTTGCAGCCCATTTCCCTCTTTAAGAGGTCAGATAAAGCGTGAACAGCAGAGATAGTGTATCACCTCCTGACCCTGACAGCTCATCACAAAGTGCATAGTTCTATTTTCCTGACCGTTTAGTTTTTTCTGGTTATCTGTGTCCAGGCAGTCATTTTGCAGTATGAAGTTTCATGTATATATTTTTATTTTGCTCTGCTATTTTTGATGTGGATGTCTTCCCAGGATTAAAAGCTCTCTAGAAATCAGAGAAAGGTAAAAGAATTAAACTGTCTGGGATACCGCATTTGTTGGTTTGCATATCACATTAGATTTATCTTTAGCTTGGCTTCCTGAAAGTTGCCTTTTCTGGCCCTTGCTACCAAAGCTCTGGGGACCTGAGAAGAAACTGGAGATGTTTCTGCTTGGGACAGAAGAGAGTTATTGTGTAGGATGGACAACCATGCTGTTCAGGGAGAAGCTGCCTGAACATGAAGTTATCATGAGAGCAGAGACAGTTTAGGTGGCATAAGGCTAAACTTGTAGGAAACCTAGCATACCAGCTGATAAAAGAAAGCTCCTCTCCTTCTCTCCCCTCTTCCCGCTGCACCAGGTTCATCTCTGAAATGATACTGCAACTTTCTGTACATTAGGACACAGAACTGGTGGTGTGCCCTGGTTTCAGCTACAGTAGAATTAATTTTCTTCCCAGTGGCTGGTTAGGGGCTGTTTGGATTTGTGCTGAACACGGGGTTGATAATACAGAGATGTTTTTGTTATTCCTGAGCTGGGCTTGCACAGAGCCAAGGTCTTTTCTGCTTTTCATACTGCCATGCTGGTGAGGAAGTGCATGGGAGGCTGTGAGGAGACACAGCCAGGACAGGTGACCCCAACTGACCAAAGAGATATTCCAGACCACATGACATCACACTCAGTATATGAAGTGGGGAGAAGAAGGAGGAAGGGGGGATGTTTGGAGTGATGGTGTTTGTCATCCCAAGATGGCTGAATACCTTCTTGCCCATGGGAAGCAGGGAATTAATCCCTTGTTTTACTTTGCTTGTATGCATGGCTTTTGCTTTCACTATTAAACCATGTTTATCTCAACCCATGAATTCTCTATCTTTTACCCCTGATTCTCACCCAGATGCCTCTGGTGGGGGAGCGAGTGAGCAGCTGTGTTAGGCTTGGCTGTAGGCTGGGGTTAAACCATGACATGGTGTAGTGAGTTATCCTCAATATTTATGCTTTAAATATTGAAACTGTTTTATTAGTGAGTGCATGTATTATACTTCAAGACACCTCAGACCATTTAAGAAAACTGCAGAACATGAGCCTGAGATTCTCTGCTTACTCACTACCTCTGAATGTGTGTTTAGATTGGTTATCTAACAACAGCCAAAGTATCTAAAACAGAGCTGGTCATAAGAGTTCCTGTACTCCCTCTGCATTCAGTATGAGCCTCTTGCTAATCTATCTGCTATTGCAGATATCAATCTGTGGCCTTAGTGTATCAGCTTTTAAAACTAAAATATGATAGAAATGTTTTGCCCAGATGATACAAAATCCAAGTTGTCCTTAATACATATTCATGTGCTATCAGAGGAGAGCTGAGGAAGAAATAAACAGCAATGTTTTTTGTTTGCACTAAAGGCCAAAAATCAGAGTTTTGAAGATTTTTATTCCTTTCAGGTAAGAGAACAATGCTGGAAATCAGACACTTTCAGCTGAAAGGAATACAGCACTAAAATGTAGCAGAAGCTGCTTTTATTTTTAAATTTTCGCATTAAAACAACTTGCATGATTACTAACTGTAAGAAGTGATGTGCCTTTAAACATTACCAACAAAGAACTCTTCAGGAAGGTTTTTATTTTGGCATACTATAGGAATGTTACAGTTTTGTTTGGTTCCTATTTACTCTTTTCCCCTCTGGAGAGCTCGAATTGGACAAAATTGAAGAGGTGCTGCTTCATTCATTTGTTGCTTTCACTGTCAGATTTGGCAAATCTCTAAGTTAAAGGACATTTCCAGTAACATGTCATTAGACAAACACCTTCCAGGTGAGACTCCCTTCAACACTTGCAAAGTGTGAGATGCTGTTTCTGAGCTTCCTCAGCCCGTGTGATGAACTGGACCCATGATCCTCACTGTGCTTGTGAGGAAGGGTCACTCTACCTGTCAGAAGCAAGTGCTGGATTTGCATCTTGTGTTCAGGGTGATGAAAGGGCATTCCAAATCCAGTACATCTGCTGTCCTGCAGGGCAAGCCAGGGAATATAACTGACTTCCTTGAGTGGAGAAACATGAACTGACCTCTAGAGGAGGTCATGGAGAAACATGAACTCTAGAGACCACCAGCCGTGGAAGAAGAAACAGCTCCTGTCATTAATTTTTTATGGAGGTTTGTTGTAGGTACCATTCACACAGGTAACAGAGATGACTTTCTGTTATGCTGAAGGAGAGAAGTGTGGCCTCTGAATGCCTCAGACAGTCAGCATTTAAGGGCTTCTTTGCCCTGGAGTAGAGGGGAAGAATATTTATACAGTGTTATAACAATTTCATCAGATGATGAACACACTTTCAACAGATTGGAATGGAAGTGTTAGAGACAGCCCCAAGATATGGCTGTCTGCATAAAAATTACATCTAGCATAAAACCATCAATAGTCCATTTCTCCTGACTTATTCAAGCCCATAATCATCATCCATTTTATTGCATACCCCTCTCTTGCACACAAAAACACTGTTTTTGCTGCAAGTGGAAATAATGGCTTGTTTACATGGTTCAGATGTTAGAAAAACCAGACTATATTTCCACATTTTACAACTTAAAGACAGATGAATTGTATAAAAAGATGTGAATATACAATTTGTCTTTCCTAAAAGTGTAAGAAATGTTGATACTTAGTTGGAATTTGTTTCTTAGCTTGTAGAAACAAAGTTTTATAAACAATAGAGCATGCAAGAGAGAAAAAGAGCAAAGTTTGCCCTACTATTGAAGGGCAAAAAAGACAGAATCTGTGAGAATCTGGTTTCTCCCTGGTTACTGAGGATGACTCCTGTCACAGGAATGCACAAATGCAAGAGAATTTCAGCATTTTTCAGCTAACAACTTGAAGTCCTACATGTAGTTTGCATAGAAATTACAGAATGAGATAATTACCACTGCATTTTTTCTTAATACAGTTCTGCCTGACAAAGGCAAATAGGGACCCTTTAGCAGGCTTTTACAGACTCCAGTGAAGAGTCTCTCAGTGTTATCTGTGACCTTGGGAAGGGAAAAGAGGTGATTGTTTTTAGGACTGTCACCCTGCATTCCCTGTATATTTTTGTATTGCATAAATGCCCTGTATTTTCACATGTCTCAAGATATGTCAGCTGAAGTGTGTAATCTTTGGATCAAAAAGGGATGCAAAGTGGTATAAAGCCTGAATATAATTTTTCTTAGGAACCACGAACTCGAGAGCTAAAGTACCCTACGTTTACTGTTAGCTGTTTTATGTTAGTTTAATAACAGCCAGTGTTGTTTAAGAGTGTGATAGCAGCACCATCACCTTTTGATGAGTGAAAGATACCAAGGTAGGCATGAAGTTTTACTAATTCCTGTGTGTGAACTTGGAATGGGTGGGTGCTGTCTGGATGCCAGGCACCTACCAAAGCCACTCTGTCACTTCTCCTCCCAGCTGGACAGGAGAGAGAAAATATAACAAAGGTGTTATGGGTTGAGATAAGGACCAGGAGAGATTACTCACCAAAGGGAAGTGTTACCTTCCCTTTTCTCTTTACATATTTATGCTATTATGCATATATGGTGAGTAAAGGAGAAAATATATATATGAGAGGCTTTTTTTTTAAAGGATGACTCTTCAAAGGTGTCCACAATTTGAAATAAAAATTGTCTTGTAAAACTTTGTCTTAAGGCACAGCAGGTGAGAGGATAAAAGATTTGCCAAAAAAAACCCCAAAAACCAACCCAAAACAAACAACCCCCCCAAAAAATTTAACCATACCTGTCAGATGTATCCAAGGGGGTATATTTCAAAGTTGTGAATATATGTGTAAGCAACGCACCATCTCACAAAGCACAGTCTTTGTGGAAGATGTTTCCATCATCAAAATAATACTTGTATTGGATTTAGGAGAATGCCAAATTTCTATTACCAGCAATATTATTCCAAATAAAATCAGGGGAATCAAAGTTCACATTTCAGGGCATAAACTGAGACCTCACAAAAGGCTCAATGGCAATCTATAATGCTGGCTTGGTGAATAGTGTGGACAGGGAGAGTTATCTCCCTTCAGTATGAAGGACTTGCTGGACACAGCTAGCATGCTCACCAGTCTGATTGCCATGCAAGATCCTGTGGTGCAGTTTTATACACTTTCCAATACTGGCTCTGACTTTCACCTCTCTGCTGTGCTTTTTAATTTTGAATTATTTGCACTTGAAGCCATAGTTAGTTTATTGATCTTCATGTCTTGATCTTGTTGCCCTATAAACAATATTGACCTTTTAAGGTTTCTGAAACTTGTGGAATGATTTTACACCAAGGATGTGAGTAACTCCTGTGCAATTTGTGTTCCTGTCATGCAGAACTGTCTTTTTATTGTATAACTGCAAGCAAGATAAACAAAAAAAAAATGAAATGGAGCAGAAAAAAAATGAAGCAGAATAAAAAGGTGAGAAATGTATGAAACAATTATGAATTACTGAAAGTTCACGAAACCAAGAGGACATTACAACAATACAGCTTTCCTGATGAGACTGCCCCATGTGTCTTCTGCTATTTTTCCTTCATTTCCATAATGCTGAATTAGTGACCCATCCCTAAATAAGCAAAGTCAAGCTCAATCAGCGTCTGGGTAAAGGACCTCTTAGGCACTTGCATGTATTACAGTAATGGAGTAGATTTATTCTCATGAGACCTTGAGCTAATATTAAAGTGAGTCCTACTGCTTATGTCAGGTATTTTGATTTTAGATGCATTACTGGGGACTCACCATCGTTCAGTTAATTTTTTTTTTTTCACTTCAAAACAGAGGTTAGTTCTGCTGTTCTGACAAATTTATGATTTGAAATTATACAATTCTTGCCTTTATTTTTGAACAGATTTATTTGCATTGGTATCCATTTTCAGTCCTGAGCAGTTGTGGAATCTGTATGCATTATTTAAGCACCACTCTGTTTCCCTCCATTAATGGATGAATGTACAGAAGAGACTATTTCAGTTCAGGTACATGTGAACTTACATTACTCGTATCTTTGCTACAAATTCCTGCAGAGAAGCACAGTGAATTTTAATGTGGCTTTTACCTTTCATTGTAGCTGTGTGATTTACAACATTCTTCATTTGTCCGCAGCTCCTCCATTACAATGCAGATTCTTGAGATGAAGTATATTTGAGAAGTGGGATATGAAAAATTAGGAGGGGAAAAGTTACTTGTAATCAAATCAAAAGCTGATCTTCAGAAATTTTCAGGTTTCTTGAATCTAGCCTATGCAAACACCATTTTTAATCTGAGAGATTGGCTTCAGTGTTGTGATCTGGTCTTGGGTCTGAACTTGAAAAACATGAAGGGATTTAACTTGCATTCACTTCAGTTTAAAGGCTTGATAAGGGCAAATGGCGTAATGGCTTAACTTAAATATCATTCCCTTGCATACTACAGCTGTGGATGAAATTTTATTAATACATTAGCCTAGCAGAGGTGATAACCATGAGTGATGTAGGGAAAAAGAATGACCTGTAAAATAATGAGAGATAGAGAAGTTGCTTGTAACTGTTTAAATTAGAGGTCATTCTAAATGCAAAAAGAGAAGCCTTATATAAACATAATCCTTTATAGCTCAAATCCCTCTGAAGAAATTATTTTATGTGTAGCTAAAAATACTGTGTTCATAATAAAAATAATTTAGCTAAACCAAAACAATTTGAGACATATATATTGTACATGGTCTCCCATTTTTCCAGTTCACTTTTGCCTGCGGCTGAGCTATGTTCTCCAAAAACATAGCTCTCTCTTTGTATTTGCATTAGACCTGGCTTACTGGTAGTGCTACTAGGGTGTGTTCTTAGCAGCATACCTCTCATACTTTCAGTATCTTATAGACTAGGAGATAGGTACCGTATAGTTTTGTTATCTGCTGAAGAATCTGCCAGGAGTGTGTTTTCATTGTGGGTAGTTTGTCACCTCTTTCAAAAACTACTGTGTGAGGGAGTAAGGATCACATTAAGATTAGGTTCATGGACATATTGTGGAATATGTATACTGCGTGCAGAGCCCTGAGTAGAAGCTGGCTTCACCCTTGGTGTCATCAGTTGCGGTTTTACAATATGGATGATTTAATAGAGAGTTGTGGAAGAAATGTGGCTCTGCTCTGGCTGTGGTCTCCAAACAGTTTTGCCAAGCAACAGAAATGGTTTCATTTCAGGAATAATTTGGGCATTCCATTTTAACCACAATTATTGCTACTGAAAATTTTTGTTGCAGAGCACCAGTGTGCAAAATCAGACATACTTGTGGATGTTAATGAGGTGAATGGTAGAGTTTCCTTCTGTATTTGAAATGTAATGACTGAGTTCTTAATTCTGTTTTCTACTGGTGAGAGAAGGCCAAATGCATTAATTACTTAAGAACAGAGAAACCAGTAGAGGGAAACTGATGTATCACTGTTAAGGTTTTGAAAGAGACTTCCTCTGTTTTCACATATTTGTAGTTTTCTTCCTTAAGGCACATCATCTTATACGTACTCCTAGCTTTCTCTGTGGTCATGCCTATATGTGTTTGCAAATGATGCTTTTTCAGTGTGAATGTAAACTTTTTCTCGTAGGACAGCTATCATGTTGGGATTAGAGCTCTCTGAAGAGGAGGCAGATTTCTGTGTGCCACTGCAGAGAATTTTACTGTTTCATTTACTGTTTTGGTGTCCTTGGTGTAAAATGTAGCTTGCTTTTGACGTTCATGTCTTTTCAAGTTACAGAAATTTCAAGAAAAGGTAAAAATCAAACTCCTCAAATATCCATCTAAGTTTTACAATATTTTTAAAAATAAGTGTTCAGAGTAGAGGACAAGATATACCATACAGGAGAGCTAGAACTCAGTGATCTTTAAGATCCAATCCAAACCATTCTGTGATTCTATGTTATGTGATGCATATCTTTACATTGAAGATAAAAACATAATATCATAAATTTGAAAATTCCATGATACTATGTCTCTGAAATTGTTTTTTTTTTTCCTTTGGGCACATGCTCATTGGCTTTCCTGGCAAGATAACTTAAAACTTTTCAGAAATGTTTGCTCCCTCTGGTATCATACAGCACCTTTTACTAAATTCTACTCTAGGCACTTCAGTTATAAGGACCTTCAGTAAATAATTGATACGGTGAATTATACATGTGTAAATCCAGTTTTGTAATTAATTTGGCATGTCTACTTTGATAGAAGCATGACTGGACTTTGTACAACTGTAAATGACTGCATGGAGTCCAAATTTTGAAGAATTTAATCATGTAACAAGGGCAGAGGTATGTGAACTCAAATAAAGTATTTTAACTTTCAAGTTTGCAATATATTTTTTTCTCAGACCTGCCCTTTAGGTTTTCTGAACCTCATTGAAAACGAAGAGAACAACCCTGAGGCAATAAAAACTGCAGGGAGAAATGTAATAAAAGTTACAGACAAGTATCTTTACAACTGAAGCATTGAAGAAAGTTCAAATATTATGCAGAGTCCTCCAAGAGTAGTGGGATTGCATTCAGAGCAGGCCAATAACATTTAAACCTTTTTACCAATGTGAAGGCTAAGAAACCTTCACAGGCTAAAAATATTGTTTTGGTGATTTTGGTGAAATGAAGGCATTCTGTAAGAAATAAATTCAAGAACATGAGAGAGAGGAAAGGTTATTACTGTGCAAAAAGCAAGGCAAGATATTTTTAACTGCAGATGATGTTTTATTTAGGTAGGATTTGTTTTTCCCATTTTATTATGAAATACAAATATAATTTGTAGAAGCTGTCTCGGGGAGACATGACTATGCTCTGGCTATACAAAAAAAACCTAACAACCCAAGCCCCCAAACCAACCAAATAAACAAAAAAAATAGCACCCCCCACCCTGCCATGTCTTCTGCAAAACTAAACCCAAAAACCCCACGAAGAGCAAAAACACCCAATGAGAAAAATTTCCTCTTTTTTGTTGAAATGTCTTCAAGTCCTCTCACATCCTCAAAGAGAATAAATTCTCGAGTCTGGTAAGTTTGGCTTTGTTAAAAATGTTTTGGATTTTTTTATCAATATTAATAGCCCAACTCAGCCCTGATGAATGAACTGGGCTGACTTGTTTATATTCTGTTGCATCAGGTAAAGTGGCAGAGATCACAGTTATAGATATGATGTGTGTTGACAAATATAGCATCTGGTATAGTTATGATCTTGTTAATCAGAATATGCCTCTGGCTTCCTCCTTAGGTGTTCCAGCTGTCTTCTCTCCTGCCTTATTATTCAAAAGTTACAACTAAGGAAAAATGTCATTTGGAGGCTGTATGCCGATACTTAAATTATGATAGTCATGCCCGGCAGACATCCATCCATCCATCCATCCATCCATCCATCCATCCATCCATCCATCCATCCATCCATCCATCCATCTATCTATCTATCTATCTATCTATCTATCTATCTATCTATCTATCTATCTATCTATCTATCTATCTATCTATCTATCTATCTATCATCTATCTATCTATCCCTGACAGACAAATAGCCCCTCTCACAGCCAGGTAGAAATCCTTGTATTAGCGCCAGTTTCCTGTTCATTCCTTGTTCACTAAATGGGCCCCCTCAAGCATCAGCTGAAAGTATTTCTTTCAAAGGCAAATGTAAGCACTCATTAACAATACAGTTTTGAAAACTTTTAGATGTGTTAATCTATACCCAACCAAATTAAGCAAGAATGTGATCTTCCACTGTTCATCCCCTGCCCCATCTTCTCCACCCCAGCAAACATTTTGAGCCTAGAAATCTACATTGGAAGGGGATGCTGAAGTCAGTATGTTGAAGATGGATTATTGTAGGCTCTAGTTCTTCTACTAGCACTGCTACCCTGAACAGTCAAAGTGAAAAAAGCCCCAAACTGACTATGCTCACCTCCTTGAAAAGGAGACTTTCATGGTACAATAATCTTACAAAGAGAAAATATGATTACAGAAAGTAATTTCCTCAGAGTAATTGTTTGTATTATAGCAATGCCAGACAGTCAAGTTTCTCTTAATAAAATTCTCTTTCACAGCTCAGCTTCTGCTTTTGCCTGTTCCTTCCATCATCATCCTGCATTTGTGAGAGCATCTATCCCTCTAGATATGAATATGATGTGAAAAAATCCCTGGCTATAGCAGGGGGCTATTCAGTTTACTGCTTGCTTTGTAAGGGACAAAATGACTTCTAGAAACCTCCTATCTGACTATTTGTATAAGTAACTGTGCCTTCTCACATCAATGATTACATAGTGTTCCCTCCAAATTTCAACACTTTCAACAGCTGTAACATGGTTGTATGAAAATATATTACTAATAAGAAAATAGTTTTGCTTTATTAAGTGAATAGTAATTTAGTCACAGAGCACTAAAGACAAAGCATTTATCTGTGAGCCCTGGACCAGTGCTCTATAGACAAAGAAAGAGCAGTGTGAAATTCATGGTGTGAGTGAACTCCCTACTCATGAGAAGGTACTTCACTCTGGCCATGAGGTTCTATAACTGCCAGAGAAAATGAAGCAAATCCCAAACAAAATTTATGCCTTTCCAGATATGGTGCTTCCATGGCAACCTAGCAGAGCAGCTCTATCTGCTGAAAACATGTGAAGTGATGCCATGATATGCCTGGGCACCACAATAACAACGTCCTGAGCTGTGTGAGGTAAAAACATGAGGCACGGTAAGCATGTTAAAGCTTTTCATTAATTTTGTCTCACTTTCTAAAACTATAAGAAGTTCAACCATTTTAATGTGCTAATTTATGGGTTGTTATTTCATCAAAGAAATACTAAAATGAGGGAGAATAATATTAAAATTCCTATGTCATGCAGTATTTGTAAGCGCCGTGTCTTCCCCCCATAGTACCTTGATGGAGAAAAAGATGTGTGGCTGTGATTGACTCTTACATGACAAGCAGAAAGTTGGTTGTTCTTTTGGACTTGTTTTGTGAACTCCTATGAGTATGAAGTACAAACTGGCCCTGAGGAAGTAGGCAATCGTGTTTATAGATTTCTGCTTTCGCTAATTTTCTGTGAGAAATCAAACCAGTTTTCAGAGAATATACCTGTGTATAAACAATAAGATATTGTGGGCATTTTTAAAATGTGATTTATTTTTGATTTGTGAGTGGAATGTATGACAACAACTCTTTTGGGATTATACTGGTAGAAAAGACAAATAACTATACCAGAGGTAGAATGGTGACCCTACTGTATGATAAGATCCAGCACATGGAAATGGAAACAAGAAAAAATCAGGCCATGTGTTTAGCTGAGAAGTTGATTAATTGTTGGAACTGTTAATTAACTGTTAATCAACTGAATGTTTTTGCAGTATTCTGTCACTGGACATTAAAAAAAAAAGGATCAAATCACAGCAATTAAATTTGATGCCAGGATAAATTCAGGCAAAGTTCAAGTGTTTGATGGAAGACCAGAGTTTGTGATAAGGTTGTTCTCATCTGGCTTTTGAGTCTATAAATCTTAATGAAGAATGCATGTGTAAGCCGTTTGTACTAGTCTGGTGAGCTCTGTTTACAGCTGCCTGAAGAGGAGATGATGTGTTTCTCTTTCTATATCCTGGACTTCTGTGGGAACACGGAAGTTGTAAGTAACTGAGCCAGATCTTGTGACTGTCTAACCACCCAAAAAAAAAAAAAAAAACAAACCCCAAAAACAAACAAACAAACAAAAAAAAACCAAAAAAACCCCCCCAAAGCTCCAAAGTTTACAATGGCTAGAGTAATTCCTAAAATTCCATTCTCTGGTTGAGTGCTCCAGCTCAACCTGTAGTTTCCACTGGAGTGGGAATAATTCTACTGTGTAAAGGGGACAGTGTCCCTGTTAGAACATCATCAACAAGGCAAAAAAAAATTTGATTTGTGAAAGGCTATGAATCACTGTCTACCTATGTGGAAAATGGTTTAGAATTGGCAAAGGCCAGCTATGTGGAAGAACATATGAAATTTTGAAAGGTTAAGTATGCTTTCATATTTCAGCTTTTATAAAGTTCTTCTTTGGTACTGTTTCATTTAATCTGTAGATTTATTTCACTACATTACATTCAGTACAAGACTTCTAGCAGCTAAGAAATAACAAAGGCTTTGTTTTCAATTAACTGATCTATATTGGTTGTTACTATTTGTTAACGCTTCTTAGCAGACTAAGACTGTATGTCCTCCACAGATTAGGCCACTTAAGAATTCACCTTTACTTCATTCCCCTTTTCTTAATTTTTTTCAACTAATTTCATTTCCTATAGCAAATTTTTACTTTGGACTGTATTTATCAAGTTGTGATGGGCAATGCCACATAAATAATAATAAAATTTCAGCTTCTAAGCTGAAAATATTTCGCCAGCTGTACATGCACAGATGTGTGCCTGCATACACACAGGCCTACTAGTGCTGCAGAAAGGAAGGCTGGAGAAAATATCAATTCTTTTGCTAATAAAATAGTGGACAGTCAGTACAGCACAGCCCTGTCTCTTCACAAGATTAGGGAACCTTTTAAAGCCCAGGGTTTAAACTCAATGTAAATTACAGGTGCTAGGTTCAGCACAAGGTTCAGGACAGACACATGAATCAATACAATGAGTGAATGAGACTTTGCTGATGGAAACAGGTACCCTGTCAGGTCATCAGTGCAATCTCCTGAGGAAGCAGGTTTATTCTCTGATGTATATCTTCCAGCTTTTGTCCTACTACAGGGAGCAGATAGCCCATTTTACAGTGACATGTAACTTTGAATCCTAACCCTACAGTAATTTTTTTGTAGAAAATATTTTCTGAACACTTTGAATCTCCTGAGTGTTAGCAGTTTGGGCTTATGTGATGAAGGCACTACAGTCTGACAGATGTTAGCCATTATTATAGTTTCTGGATGTACTACAATGTGTACTGCTATAGTACCAGAGATACGAAGCAGAGTTGACAACTGCAATGAATGTGGCTAAAGGGTTTTCTGGTTTTATTGATCAGTAAAAGTTACCATAAAGATGACTTTATGAATTCAGGTAGATGGTTTAAGAATAAGAACATGTTGTATGTGACTCTTCAGGAAGACTTTGTATTCTACTTCCTCATAATTTGTATTCCTTCTAAGCAAAAGGGTTTAGTCAGACTGATGAAAACCTTCATGCTTTCAAGTCTGCAGGCAAAAAAGGGTCATGGATCACCATTACCTCCAACAAAATTAATCACATACTTTCTGTAAGTATGCGAATATCCCTCTTGTAGATTACCCTTAGACTTAAGCTCAGCACTCCTGTGAGTGCTTAACTGGGTAGCACCCAGACTGGTCAGCAGTATGTAGGACCCATGAGAAGAAAAACAGGCAGTAGGCATGATATTCCTTGTTACTGGAACCTGGAGTTCTATGGGCCGTACACATCTGGGCAAGTTTTGCTTGTCTGCAAACAGGATCGTACCCAAACTATAAGAGCACATAGTGGATTTTTTCTTGGCTAACACACAGAGTGAGTGATGGAAACCAAGACACTGCTGTGCAGACAACCCCAGCACAAACTCCTGCTGGGAAGGCAGTCATCAGCCACTGGAAGTGTCAGTCTTGGCTGCTCCTTAGCACAGCTTGAAGCTTGAAGCTGATGTGCTGTCTTCTGACTTCCCTCTCTCTTTCTAAGGAATTTTTACACTGTCATGCTGGTTTACTACTTAAGTTTCTATTACCTATTCAGAAATGTTCCTATTGTGGAAGTAAGCAAATATTTAATTCTCTAAATATGTTAATCATCATTCTTTCAGGATCCTAAATTCCTTCTAAAAGTTCCATAGGCATATGGTAGGGTTTCACATTTTTCACTATTTCTTTTCATCCTTTGCTGAATATGAGAAAAACCATTTTAAAGCTGACTGAAAGACAAGTTAATTTCGTATTTTTGAACCAATTTTTAGAGCCTTCTGTCACTGAAATGGTTGTTCAGATTCATTCTGCATGAGTAGTCAACAAAATTCACAGAGAGGTGATTATCCTTTGCGGGCTTCCATGAAATGAGTCTGATTTTTGTTGCTAGTCCTGTGGGTAATTATTTCTGACAAAACCCCTGCTGTGGCTGATGGAACTCAGACCTGTTGTCCGATACAGCCATGATGAACTACTTCCTTAATGGTGCAAATCACATCTTTCCATTATGGAATGAATGTCACTGATTAATAATTTTGTAGCTACTTTCTTTGCAGATACCCTCAGTCAATACACATTGCGTACAACCTCTGTTCCTTTCTCTTGCACCTCTTAAAACAGTGTGAAAGTCACAGTTAAATATTTGAAAAAAAGTCCATGTAAAAGAGAAAACCTATAGATAAGTCTTATTACCATCAAATCTGTAAGGATCAGAGCACACACAGGCAAACATATGTAAATGAGACCACAAAAAAAATTGCTAGTGATAGATATTCTATGAATAATATGGGTCAGTTTTCCACTGCAGATTATCCTATGGGTTAAATGATATTTTGCCCTTTCCAGTCCTTTTGGAATTCCTTTGATGTGTGTATTTTGACATACTAGACTGCAGTCTCAAGAGAGGAAGTGTTAAGTTCGTATTTGACACTCTACTGTGTACATTCAAGGACCCCATTTATGATTCTGGGTGACCATTTCACACTGTGTTTCTGACAGCTTGGCACTAGCGCAGGCTGTGTGTCAAAAACAGCTGAGGCAGCTCTGTGAAAGTGACAACCATCTGGAGCTTTCTGCTTTTTTTCAAAGTGGCAGCCTTGTTGTCCTCCTTCTTTGAGTACTTTATTCAGTTCTCCTTCTCTATTGCCAATTAAGATGAGAAACAATAGCAACGTTTTGCTCTCCACCATCCTTGCCATAATTTCTCTGGATAATCATCTGACATTTCTGTGCTTATGTGAGCTTTTGATGCCAAATGGGCAGAGAACATTCAAGAGTAAAGCTGTTGTTCTTCTTTCTGCCATTAACCAGCAGAGACAGGATAAATGATTAACTTGGCACAGTCATGTCAGAAGAGTGAAGTGGTGGCAGGCTTCTTGGGTCAGAATTTTAATCATCATGTATAACTGAAAAAATGCCATGCAAGCTTTGTGTCATGCTTGCCTTGTGCTGGCAATAGCAGCACTATGGGCCACAAAGCAGTAGAAAAGCAGGCCCTGAAATCTCATTGCTGAGGAAATGCCACTGGTGCCCCACAAATGGCTTCAGCACCAGCCCTCTGACATAATTTAGTGGAGCATGATTCTCTTGATGTTGTGTATTATTTTTATTGTCACTCATTGTGCCATTGGCTTCCTTTGCTAGGCATTTCATTACATGTTCACACACACATCTGCTATTGAGCAGAAATATCCACTGGGAGCTGCTCTGGGTGCCATTATTCTGCTATGCCCATATTTCGGTAACAGTAACAACCTCAGGCAAAAACTAGGCACCCTTTCTCTTTTGTCAAAGCTGGGGTTCAAAACTGTACCATAAATCCTTCTCTGCTAAAAAAAAAAAAAAAGGAATTAAAATAATTAGCTTTTTTTGTGGGGATTTAAATATTCTTTTGGTGCTCCATTGTGCTTTAGAACCAAATGGTAGAGACATTGTTTGGCAAGGTTTACCTTTGGTTAATAGGTGTGCTGTGGCAACGAGCAAAAGAAGTTATGTCTTCACTGCCATCTGGTAACAGTGACTTTTTCTGTGCTGGAGCTGTTGATGTTATCAAGAACCTATGCAGCTCTCAAAGTCTGAAATCTACTCAGATTTCAGTGAGTGTGAAATTATTTTATCTTTGGCTCTGCTTGTCCTATTTCTGTTTTCAGGATGTATTTTAGAAGGCATTTCAGGCAGCTGTGCTAACATAGCTGAGGATCTTTGTCTGCTGGGAGTACTGGAAAGTGTCAGAGACATTAAAGCAGTGACAGCTCTGTGGGCTGGCTGCACATGAACCTCACACTCTTGTAAGGCTGGCTTCCCTGGTAAGGCCTAAACTGAGACCTTGAGTTCAAAAGGAGTAAACCTTACTCACAGCATCAAAGAAATGATAGTTACATATTCACTGTTGTGCCTCTAGATAGTCTGGCAGGTTTTTGTGTGGTTATAGACATGAAGTGTTACTTTTAAGACATTTTTCAGAGAAGAAAGGTTAAGTATTGCTTCTGAAGAAAGATCAGTAGTCAAATTTGAGCAGATAACCTTCTCCTGGCTTCTGGCATCCCAGTGGAGGTGTGATAGCTCAGTACACTGCTGAGGGAGAGAAGCGTGCTGAGAACTGAGGCTTTTCATTTCTGCTGTCAAGTCTTTGCAGTCTGAGAGGAAAGTTCAGTCTGAGAGGAGACTGTTGTGTCATTCTCTTTTATGTCACAATGTAAAGCTGCTTCATTTGGTTATGAAGTCTTTTTTAAGTCCCAGCTTCCCATTCAGATGAGGTGCTTCTCAGCTGTTGCAGCTGTTTCTGTTATCAAGCAACCCTCAAACAGCTGTGTTAATATTTCCTACTAAAACATGTACTAAAAATGTTTTTTGTCAAGTTTTTTGTGACATCAGCTATAGATATTTTTATTTGAAAGTCAGTTTAAAAGTGTGTTCTTTTCTTCAATATATATCCAAATCATGGAAGAACGGCCAGCACAGTTTGCAGATCTCTCACAGAAACTTGCAAAGGCACTGATAAGCCCATAATTACTTATAGGGGGTTTGCAATTACTTTAAGCTTTCTGAACAGAGGGACACATATAAGTGATTTTCCAGAAAGGTGATAGTAAGTTTGCTTAGATGAAGAAAGGTACCCTAGCAGGGATATAGGGGTGTGATTAGAGGCAGAGCCAGGCAGGGCAGAATGAAGCTTGGCCAAACTGGTATTTGTGCTTTGGATACCACTAATTCAGAAAGAGGTATCTTGAGTTTCACCAGACATCACTGGAAGCAAGATTCCTAACTGTCTTTTACATATGGAACTCAGACTTCCAAGTTACTCATGCACTTTTGAAAATATTTAGCATTTGCAGATCAATTGGTGTCTATGGTTTCATTTATCTGTGGTAGGAACCGATCAGATTAATCTTCCTTTATACTTGCTTTTTATAATTTATTTTTGATTGAAAAGACTTGGGAAAAGGATTTTTTTTAGTGTCAGGCCACTTACTCAATGAAAAGTCTTAAGGAAATCCAGAGAACTGGGGGAAGAGGCTGGCTGAAGAGAAACAAAAGAAATGCCACTGTGCTACATTTATCAGAGGCCTTTCTACTACTACTGTATTTCTTGGCTGTGTAGTCCC
The DNA here is from genome assembly GCA_026261815.1 of Monarcha castaneiventris obscurior. Taxonomy (NCBI): domain Eukaryota; kingdom Metazoa; phylum Chordata; class Aves; order Passeriformes; family Monarchidae; genus Monarcha; species Monarcha castaneiventris. The sequence goes on from JAMPIT010000472.1 coordinate 8,496,238, forward strand.
AAAGCATAAAGTCTGCATAAAGAGGTTCAAGGGTAGAAACAACCACACTTTCTTTCCTTCTTTACCCTTTCATTCTAAAAAGAATGAAGCAAACAAGGGGAGGAAAGAAAAAAACCAAAACAAACAACCAAAACCAAACCCAACCCCCCACTACATTTATTTGTGTAGTCATGGAAAAATGAATCAAAAAAGAAATTCTGTAAGCAGATCTCTTGAGATGTGCTTGCAGACAGTTTTTGATGGCCAGGATAAACAAATAATATGAAACCTATCTAAATCTCTGTAGCACCTCTAGAGCAAAGAAGTGTGGGCTTTGTCCTTTAGGAGGTTGCCATTTCTTGCTTTGTCAGATAGCTCATGACACTTGTGTGTTGAACACCAGAAGGGTGATTTTGTGGGAATCAGAGTAATAATTTTTTTTCAAAAGATGTTTCTCATTGTAGAAAGTAATTGGAAAGTTTGACTTCTAGGAGCTCAGAAGAAAAAAAAAAAGAGAGACCACAACTTTGCTGGTTTGGAGATGAGATTTCAACATATATGGGCTTGGTATATTTTGAAGAATATTTGACTCTAATTTTCTAAACCCAGTAGTCCCCCTTTCCTCTGTACCAAAGTGTGTCATCAAATGTTTGTAAAAACTGTTGGAATGGCAGCTCTCCATGAAGAAATAGAGCGTGGTACTGATAATTCCAAGGTTGTGAGTTAAATCCCCAGATGGGGTCATTATCTTAAGAGTTGGACTTGATGATCCCTGTGAGTCTCTTCCAACTCAGAATATCCTGTGATCTGAAAATGGTTTGCTGATATTGTCTGGAGAGGGACACAGAGTCTAGCTTGAATGACTGCAATCATTTGGAGCCACCATTTTGTAGCTTCACTGTTCCATGACTCCTTCCACTCTAAAAGGTTTGGCTGCTGCTGCAACCTAAGTGACATGTTAGCCAACGTATCCCTCACTGTTTTTTGGGATTTTCTTTCTTGAGATAGTGGATTTTCGTCACTTGATTAATATCAGTAATTGTTAGCAAAAGCACTTCTTGGTTAGTATTAATTCCATCTATGCTGTATGGGTTTGCTCATGTGGCTGTGATGGTAGACCTTCACTAAAATACTCCACAACCATGGTCCTCAGAAACAGGCCCAGCTAATACTGCAGCAGTGATCTCATGAGAAAACAGAGCCCTAGAATCCTGCTTTTCTCTTGCAGACTGGTTTAAACTTGATCTATCATGAGTTGCTGTTGTCAGAGAAGGGTTATCACACTTCCCCAATTTCCACAGTACCACAGTAGCACTGAGATTACTTGAGTGGGTACTGGTTTAGGTCTGCACTATAACTCCTACTGTCTATTTCATCTAAATCAAGTATTGTTGGGAAGAAGGGTTCGTTCCTTCTTTTCTTCTTTTTTTTTTTTTTTTCAAACCACTCTCTGAAGTTTCTGAATGTTGTTCATGTCCTTCCTGCAGTATGAGGTGGTACAGTTTCTGTTTGCAGTAATAAGAGGCTATATAGATCTATAGTCAGAGGAGCAACAATTTTTTAAGTACTTCAGAGGCAGCCAAATTATTAAGAGTGAAAAGTGAAAGGATGCAAATTTTATTTTTGGCTCTTTTGCATTTGTACCAGTTCCATGTCCTCCAAAATATCATTTACTTTCTGGGGAAAGCTTAGGAGGGGTTTGAAAGCCATTATTGCAAGTTAAAATTCTTCTGCGTGAAAACAAACATTTTTGCATGCAAATGAATCTGTATTGGGGGAAATGAAACAGCATGATCTCTTCCACCATCATGCATTCAAAAAAATTAAAACAGAAGGATGTAGATACATTATTTAGGAATTTTCCCTTTTGAGGGTTCCTGTCAAGTTGTCCATCATGCTGAGATGTTACAGATTTTCTGTATTTTTTTCTTTTTTTTCCTGCGTGGCTACACTGCAATTTAAAATTGTAACATAACCAGTTATCTAATTTAGGCTATATTAGTGAATTTGTGCCCAATATGATGTTTGAAAAACACCAGTAGAATGATTGAGTTGCTGCCATCAGTGTGAATCTGTTTTGCCACTGCTGCTGGAAGTTTCTCCCACGACCCATGGATGACTGGCGTTATAGGCAGCACCTGCTACATTCTCTCACATTGCAGCCTATTAAACTAGTGTTTAATCCACAGATTTTGTATATAGGATGTTGTTACAGCTCCGCTGAGGCCCTTTGGGTGTATCTTGACAATGCCTGCTTAGGGAGACATTAGGCTGTTGAACATTGTTGTGATACACTGCAATAGTTCCGTGGGTGCAGTTAGTGTGTGTTATGTTTATGTGAGTTTAGGGATTCTTTATTGACTGATGCAGGAGAATTATTGCTTTGCATGGTAGACATCTAGACACAGTTGTTGATTATGCACCATCATCTATAGGGGGTTAAATTCATCCTGTTTTTTTCCCAGTATTCTGAAAGCAGTTTTGTGGAGTTTGAGTTTAATATATATATATTAATATGACTGGGTTTATTGCTTGAAGATTTGTAGCTGTTTCCATTGTCTGCAGACTGTAGCTCAGCTATACCTCTAGGTATGTTTTGACAGTACAATTGAACTGATGCAAAGGCTTTTTGTTTTCAAACTGTGGCTACACCTGCTTCCACATATCACCCCACCCACAAGATCCTGCTGTCAATCTTGTGCTGACTGGCTCCTCTCTGACAGTGTCCTCACTGACACCTACAGCTCTGTTTGCCCAGTTGTCTTGTGATAATGCTACTCTGCACTACTCATAGGACTCCCTGGGTCTATTGCTTTTTCTGTTCTTTGACTTAAGGTCATTTTCTTTTTTTTTCCCTGCTAGAAACATCTCACATGCCTGGTCCATTTATTTATTTTCCTGACTCAGTCTAATTTCTTTCTGTCCTCCTCTGACTTTGGTCTTCCTTAATTCCTCTCTGTTATCTTTCCAGCTGCTTTTTTGGGACCCCAGGGAAAGATATCCTCTCCTCTCCTCTCCTGTGTTGCTGTATGTTCTGCTTTCTCAAAGTGTGTTGAAGTCCCTCCCCTGATGATCCACATCCCCTAAGCACCTGATTATGATTATGCATTTGTCCTGACCTACTCTTTATTTCATTCATTTCCAACACTGATGACTCTCTTCCCAGCCCTTGAAAAAACAGGCTGCACAGCTGTAGGGGGATGGAAAAGATTTTTTCCTTTTCACACTTTTGTTAATAAGAAAAAAAGAATTTTGTGCTGTGTCTTTGCAGCAAAACACAAAAATGAAACACATTTCTTATCAATTTTATTTTTCCTGCTCCTCTATTCCCTTTTATGCCTCATCCTTCTTGAAAACCTTGCAATGAAAATGTTTTAAAAGAACACTTGTTATTGTTTGTAATAACTGGGCCTCTTTCCTCCTTTATTCCTTATTTCTTCATACATCTTATCCTCTTTCTCCTCCAGATTTGGCTGCTCTGCTTGATCCATTCCACTCATCATATTAGGTGATGACTGCTGGAGCTCTGAGGGACTCTGTGGCAGATCCAGCTCTCAGAGCCCTGCCTGCAGAGAGAAAAAGATATGTCCTTTTTATTCTTCAAAAGCGGAACTTTTAATGTCTTCCCTGGCTTAGTATCTTCTGTTTAGTAACTTACCTGGCTCACATTCAGGGAAATTTCTGCAGCTTTCTTCAAGTTTTTGCTACTTTTGCTGAGGCATTTTATCTAAGCCCCAGTGATAAATCTTTTCACAGTATGTTCTTGATTATCCTTATGACATTTTCTCACCCTATTCTCAAGTAATCATGATGAAAACTACTCTGTTTTGACCTTTGCCTTTTTTTCTGACTTATAATTGGTGTTCTACAAAACGGAGTCTGCTCTGGGTTGAAACATTATCTTACAGTCCTCTGTTGCAATTAATCCCAGATTAGTTAGGGTTGGAAGGGAACTCTGGGGATCATCCAGTTCAACCCTGCTACCAAGGCAGGGTCACCTCGAGCAGGTGACACACAGGAACATGTCCAAGTGGGTTTTGAATGTCTCCAGAGAGGGAGACTCCACAACCTTCCTGGGCAGCCTTTCCAGTGCCCTGCCACCCTCAACATAAAGATGTTCTCCCTCCTGTTGAGTTGGAACTTGTGTTTTAGATTATGGTCATTAAAACTTTCTGTGTTTTAGTAAATTCTATTATATTTTTATTACTTTTCTTGTTCTAAAATACAGAAATATCAAAACTACCAATTTTTCTGTTTCTAAAAGCGGTTATAGTTTTTGTGAATTCTTTCACAGTACTTCAGGGAAGCAAGTGTTACTGTTAGGATTGTTGATCTCTTAGCACAGTAAATTTTTGCTATGCCTCAGTGAAACAGGGACAGTTCCTAGCGTTCTGCATGGTCAAGGCAAATGGTTTAGCCAGCATCAGATGGAATTTCAGTCTGACGAGAACTGGCTCCTAATCTCTCACCAATTATCTTTCCAATGGAAACCTTCCCTTTCTGTGCAGGACAGAAGCAAAAACTGACATATCAGAGTTTATCTCAGGACTGAAATTTTATTTTAAACTTTGCTATAACTCAAATTTAATCTCCTAGTCCAGTGATCTGTCTGTGAGCATAATCCATAAAATGCCCAGCTGGCTTCAAAATAAGCCTGTTATGGATGTTGACCCTTGAACTAATGCCCTGGAAAATGAGAGTCAAAAGACCTTCACTTTTACTTGTGGTCAAATACCTTCTCCCCTCTGCCTTCCTGCTCTTATACCTTTTTACTCTAGCTTCTTCTTTTCATATGAGATTACAACTCAATTCCTAATAAAATCAGGGCATAGATCACAGGTAAATGAAACCACTTTGTATTACCAGAGAAAACAATCTCAGTGAGAAATCTAGCATATGTTAAATAATTTATGAGTTTTCATTGAGACTGTTCGCTGTTTCTTGAGATTTTGTTTCATGCACTCACTAAAGAAAATATTGCTTCACTCATTATGTCAGTTTCAGAGCAACTAATTTGATTTAATTTCTGCTCTTAGTTTAGGTATCAGTTTGTGAAAATTAGTCGCTGAAAAGCTACCACAGAGCAGAGAGTTTTCAAAACAATCATCCTGGTTCCTTTCACAAGCAAGAACAATAAATTGTCAGTAGCTCTTGATGAAAGTTGAGATACAGGAAAGGAAAAAAAACAGTAAGGCTCAGGGTAGTGTTTGCCTTTTCCTTGAGGCTAGGAAAGGAGAATTAGATTATGTCTCTAGAAGACCATTAGTGTAGGAAACAGCTTGTGTAGGAGTTGCAAGTCACACTGCTCTTCCTCTTGCCTCTAATATGTGTGCCCTGGGGTTAAGGCCACCTGGGGAATACTTACTTCAGCACAGACTCTAACAGAAGAGCAAGCAGTCAAAAAGACTGCAGTTTTCTCTCATTGAAAATAACGTCCTCTTCCAAAATCAAGTTCCTTTATCTTTTTTTGAAAACAGGTGATAGTTAGTACCTTGGTCCTTAGCTGATGTGAGTTAGCAGCCAAGTGGTGATACAGGCACCTGGAACCTGTGTGTAATGGTGCAAATAAGGGATGGGAAGGCATGTTCCTGTATGAATAGCTTGGCAGATCTGCAAATCAATCCATGAACACCAGAAGACACATGGATGAAAGAGCACCGAGAAGATTTGTACCAGTCAGGTAATTAAAACAGTTTAGAAAGGAAAGGATTTGTTGTGAGTCTGTGTATTAGAGTGCTGACTCCTTCATGTTCAATGGAGACATGCACACAAAAACCCCAAAGGCAAAGGGTTTTGGTACAAAAAATATTTTTAGTGCTACTGAAATATAACCTGAGTTGCTCTAAAATGCTTAAATACTTTTCATGGCTATCTTAAAACACAGAGTCATGAATTTGCCTTCAGTTTAATCTGAGTATGAATTTGCTATCCACCTTAAAGCTGTTCAATTTGCTGACAGCACTAAAATATATGTCAATGGGAAAACTCTGTGCTTTGATCTTTTCTAAGGCTTTCAGTGCATTTTCTTTTCCTTATTTTACTCTGCAGCAACATCTGATGTCAATAGTTGAGGGATCCTTAGCCCAAATTTGTTAGCTTGAATTAAATTTGTAGTGAAGGTACAGAGTGCAAAAGGACTCTAAGACCAAGGCAAAAGTTTTTTAAATGCTTAGGATTGGCTAGTGTACAAGGACACACTACGAATAAATTATAGGGCTAAGGAAGAACACTTCACCTTTCTTTGCCTGCAATTTTTTTCTATTTTTATACACATACACATGTATTCACACTCAAAAAGATCTATGAATTTTTTGAGTAATTTTGATCAGAATGAAATTCATATAAAATTGAGACTTTCACATATTAAAGTAATTATAATGCACAAGAAAATCCCGAGTAAATATTTTCTGGAAATATAAGCAAACACCTGAAACAAGAAAAATATCTCCCCTTCCAAGTACTATCTAAAAGTTGTTTGGAGTAACTATTTTTAAATTGCTGCTCTCTTCTTTACTGTATCAAAACAACGTGGGATTATTTTTGGCTTTGAGAATTCATACAGGTAAATATAAACACAGTAATTTAGGAATTTTAGTAAATTTATACTTCCTAAGTATCAGGATAAAACTGAGTCCTTCTAAGGCAAAGCTGTTTCAAAAAAAGACATGAAAGTTTTAAAAGTATTTGATGCTGTCAGTTCTGATGGTGTCAGTTGTGATAGGAAAGAAATCTCTATGAAGATAGACCAGAAATGAGTGATATCCCTGACACATGTCTTAATTCCCAAAGAGAGGATAGTTAACTTTAAAAACTACATAATTTTAAACAATGGAGAGAACCAGTGAGTAGTATTTACGCTATAAAATAAAAAGTTAATAAAATGTGTGTTTCTCTTGGGTCTGGTAGAATTTATGTAGAATTAAAACCTTGATATTTCAGATTAAAAGAAAGAAGATTGTTTCTAAATTGGCTGGTTGTTTTTTTGTTGTGTTGGGGGTTTTTTGTGGTAACATGTTTTCTGTGACACTTCAAGTTTAACATTTGCATTTATAATTATTTCCCCTCTTTCCTCTCTCACACACACACAGAGGACACTGGATGTGGAAGAAGTGATTGAAAGCCACCCAGAGAGAGAAAAGAAAGTAATTCATAGGGAAACTGAAGAAGGGACTGGAGCATTACTGAAGGTAAATTCTTGAATTTATTTTTTTATCACTTTTCTCAGAAATAGAAAGTACTCAAAAATTCTTAATCTAAAAGAAGACATCCAGCTTGAATGCTAAAATGTGGCAAAGATAAACACCTGAAAGCCAAGTTTTACAATGAGAATTGTCAGGTAATTGTAAGAATTGAGAATTACAAACACTAGAGTAATTAAACTGTGAATCCATAATTTCACTAAGACTAAGTCACCTGGAAAAAGTATTCTGTGTAATATTCTTAATCTCAAATTGAATAAACTATATCAATAGTTCAATAAATCATCAAGAAAAAATGAGGCCTTACTAAGCTTACTAAGCTTACTAAGCTATTGTCCTGATAGCACCATTTGGGAATATTTTGTATGCAGACATGTGCATGGTATTGGACACATTTTTAATTGCAGCCAGAAAGAGATTAATTTTCTACAGATAAGAATGTTTTTGGAGAGCTGGAAAGAAATCCTGTATTTGCCTACAATACTGGTTTTTGCTAGGGGTGACAGCTAGGAAAGAAAAATTAAATTTTACTGTAACATTCTCTCATAATAGCCAAAAATACAGAGGTAAAGATGGTGTATTGAAGAGTGACTCACACTAAAGGTCAACAAGAAACCTTGTCCTACTATTCAAATGCATTGCCTCTGCTGCATGAAAAACCCTAGTGTCTGCTTCATGCTGTAGGACTTAAAGTTTTCAAGCTGCCTTATTCTACAGGGAGGGTCTCCCATCAAAGAGTAAAAACCTGGTGGTGCAAGTCTTCCAGCGTGCTCCCGCACAGGCAGTGTGAGGAGGGCAAACTGCAGTGAAAAATACTGTCTGTGTTAGTCTAGCAGGATCTGAGAGGATCTGAGATACACTGAGATTATGTGAAGGGACAGGATGGGAACTGACCTGCAGCAATCTCTACGCTATTCCCAGGAGATATGCTGGGAGCATCTTTGCTGTACTTGGGCATCTAATCCAGTAATTATAACCCAAATACCACTTCAAAGCACTGTAAATCTTAGCAGCAGAAACAGCAGGATATACAGGGACTGAAAAGTTAAATGGATACCCAAACCACAGAGTTAAACTGTGGCTGGGATTATAGGCAGCATTTATTCCAGAAGGATGAGACAATAAATGCTGGTTCAGGAAAAATATTTCTTGAAAAATTGAAATGTAATACTCCAAAAACTTTTTTTTTTTTTGCATTGGCTCAGGCATTTGATCCAGATGCATGAACATTGCTGAAATAAAGAAGGAACATTGAATATTTTCCTATCAGGTATTATCATTATCTGGCTTTTTGAAAACAAGGGCTTGATAATGAAAATAATATGGGGATTACTAGAAATGTAGAAATGAAACAAAAGCAGAAATTCCCCTCAAATTAAGTAATGAGGCCCAGTGGTACCTTGGATCTGCTGCAGTTCTGAGTTGTGAGGAAAGAGAATGAGCAAGCAGCATACTGAGCAGCTTCTTCAAATAGCTGCTCTGGGGTATAATGTCAAGAAACATCCATACATTCAGTCTTCAGATTTACATGGAGAACCTGTTGCTGCACTCTTTTTGGCTCCTCAGTTCTCCTTCCCTAAAAGAGTAAAGCTTTGATTATTTTAAAGAAAGACAAAGTTGTAGAGGTCATAAATTATTTTTCAGCAAACTGGGAGTATGGGATGCAAGTGCCATGCTGCCTGTGAGCAATAGAAAAAGGAGGCCAGGAGTTCTCAGTTATTATATGAGGGAATTACCGTCTTACAGCATTTCTGTTTTCCTGCAGTTCTGGATCAGAGAAAATTAAATTTGTCTGTAGGAAAGGAATGAGAACAAGCTGTAATTTGCAGTTGAGGTATAAATATTTATTCTTCAAGCTCTAAGCCAGTTACAGTGTTTTGACAATTTTTTTTCATTAGAAATTGCATCTTTCATGTAAAATTTGATTGAAGTCAGCTCCCTTAAAAGATAAGGGTGGGGAAATAAGTTGCATGACAGAGAAATGAAAGCAACCTTTTTCTTTCATGTCTAAATGAAGTATTTCAAGTTAACCCAAAATACAGTTTTCTAGGGTTTTTTTCCCCCGTGTTTCTTCCTCCCTACATAGTGTTGATTTTACTTGAACAATTACCATCCCATCAACCATTGAAAATTCTAGTTTAACCTCAAAACTAAAACACATCATGTTATAACAACCTTAAAATAAAAGTTCAATTTTTCTTTCTTAGTCCACTGCCCAAGTTCATTACTTCTCCCATTGTGATGCTATTCAATTAGTGCAACACCAAACAGAGATGGATCCAGCTCCACAGGCAGTTTCATATATACATTTGAATGAAGATGAGCTCTATTTCAAATAGCATACAAAATGTTCTTTGCATTTTACTGTTGAGTCAGAGGAGGACATCTGTTAGTCACACTGAAGGGTTTAGTTTAACCTCAGTGACATTTTTTGTCCTGACCCTTACAAATCCATTGAAATGACAGGAGTGTTACAAAAGGCTGAAATTCAGAGTGTTATTTTCAGCATGCTGAAAAAAAATGTTTTGATGCTGTCAAAATGTCTTTCCCGCACTATTTTTCTCAGAAACATTTGTGGAATTTGACCTGAACTGTAACAACATATGAATGTTCCCACATTCATATATAAAGCCTCATTATTCTGGTCACCGAACTGTTGCTGTAGTCTTGTTCATGACATCAGCAATAACATAATAAGAATAGAAAGAAAGAACATCATATTTAAGGGAAAAAATGAGAGATAATATGTCAGCTGGACAGAGCAAAACCATGAAGATACACATTCATGGATATCTCTGAGACTGAAGTTGTCCCCCAACTTCTTACTGCGTGTTGGAGAGCTGGCAGGTGTTACCAACCACCTCTGCAGGATGTTTCTGAGCCTCCTGCCCCTGACACTGCTTTCTGCCAGATCTGGGCAGTTCAGACACATCACCTTCAGGGGATCTTGTTTGTGCTGGGAAGACCAGGCACAGTGTCCCATTATCTGTAATTTAGCTACACCCCTGTGTGAGGAGTGCCTTGTTTTCATTCAGTTAACCTACATGTAGGTCAAGTTAAGGAAAATGGGTGAAGCTTTGTTCAGAATATCTAGAACAGATAATGTGTCATAGTACGTTTTGTTCCATGCTTTTGTTAAAGCTTTTTTGTGGGTATCTATGACTGTCATACAGTAGATACTATGGATAACCAAAAATGTGTGAGATGAGATTTTTCTCTTTCTCATGAACTGTCATGCTGTCTTGCTCCTGAATGGCCATGCTATTCAGTTGGGGCATATTATTTGCTGGATTTCCTCTGTTTTGAGGCTAGGTTGGTGAGGATCTTGTGAGCCATAAGAAGAGTTTGAGACAATGCTACAAGCATTTTGTCTTTCCATCTTATGCCACATGACTAGCCAGTGAATGGCAGAAACTTTCTGCTCAGCTGCTGGACTTGGCCACAAGTTTCTTGTTTGCAAGGGACAGGTTTCCAGTGCATTTGGAATGACAGGTAGTGGCCCCTGGCCAAAGGTGGGAACTCTGTAAAGTTCTCCAACCTGTTGCTTATCCGGTTATTCCTCCTTTGGTTCTTCACATCTCTCACAAAGCACTTCTTTTTTGTGCCAGAAGTCTGTGCAATGCTTTCCTGTTTTGAACATGGCTGTCATGAGCTTAATAGGGCAGAAAGATAAGAGCGAATGCAGAATAAATCTTCAGGGCCTACTGAATAGGGAATTTTCCTGAGAGTGATGCTACAGGGAAACACAGAAGTCAATGGTGACAGCATATACCGGAGAAGTTGGATGACAATAAAATGTAAGAAAAATGTTAGGGAAAGGTGACCACTTCTTTCTCTCCAGTAATAAATAAAGCAAGAAATCACCAAACCTTTTTAATTAAAAAAAGTGCTAATGAATTTTCAAATCAAGTAGTCCATTTAGACTGAATACTGGCAAGGCTGTAACCCACCTTGGTACCACCTGTAACCAGCATTTTTTTTGGATTTGATCAGGCCATTTTTGTATACCAATCAAATAATCACTGAAAAGAGAGTAAACTGACTTTAATGGCATGGGGTAAATCCTTTTGCCACTTTCTATGTCTTTGGCTTAAAATTAAAAAAAAAAGGCACTAAATGCAGAAAGAAACTATGCTCTTTACACCTTGCTATACCTGATCAATGCAGGATGGATACAGTTCTAGTCATTAAGACTCCAGTAGTGAATTAGATGGTATCTTCTCAAACTAGAAACTAGCAATTAAAAATCTATATTAATGTCTTTCTTGTTCTAACTTTTTTGTTTTTAAGTGGCAGCTCAAATGTGTTGAAGTGTCATTTTTACTCATAATAAGGGCAAAGACACAGTATGGGAGCTGCAAAACAGCAGATTTTGTTAAAAGGGAAAACCTAATAAGGCACTGGACTATTCTTGACTTTTCTTCCTTGTCTGCTTTCAAACAATACCTTCCTCTTCAGCTAATGATTTTAAAGAAAGAAGTCTCCAGGTAAACTCTGGTTTGTCTTGCCTGAGAAGGATGATTAATGGGAAGGAGATTATTAGGAAATCTTCCAGAGAGATACGAAATCCTCTTTTGCTTAGTGCAAGGGTTTGTATCACGATGTAATTTTTTGATCACATCTGTTTTTGCTGTCTCTCCTTTTTAGGGCCATCAAGAATCCTGTAGTGCCCCTGGACTCTGCTATCTAGTGTGTAGAGAAAGATGCAATTGAGCTGTGCATATTCATATCAGCCATCTTTGTGCAGGCTAAGTAGTCCAGATTATCAGCATTGGATAGATGGTCAATAGAAAGGGTAAATCTTTACTGAAAGCCAGCCTAAGCAGGAGGTGATTTTATGTCCTTATAATTGCTCTCTGGTGATCTTTTTTGTTTTTTTCCTGCTAACTAAATAGAGATATAAGCAAAAAAATTTAACACCGAAAATCAGTGATCAAAAGATGGCGGTGTTAAATGCACAATCCTACTTTGTGTGCATGTGTGTGGATACATTCTTGCTTCTACTGAAGACTCAGCATGAAATTCTATTCTTACTGTTTCCCTCCAAGAAAGTTCATTCAGCCCTGCTTGTTATGTCTGTGTCACACGTGATGACACGAAGTCCTTTGTGATCTACTAAGTGCTCTTCCACCTAGACAGGAGATAACACCTAATAAACAGCTTGCCAGGGATTTTCAGACTATTCAGAGCCCAACTGCATCTGAGGAAAGGACTTTACCGGAAAAAAGGCAGTTAAAGTGCTTATAAAGCTCACAATGTGTGTCTGTGATGTTACACATGGTTAACTTTCACATGAACCTATTAAGCTACAGCTTTCACCTTAATTGAGCATTGTAGGAAGCAACACATGCCCAGGCCATCATGCAGTGACTCAACAGATTCAGAAGGAACAGTTTACTTAGCAATGGTGCACTCTGTGGAGACTTGGTGTTTTTTTTTGGTGTTTTTATTTTTTGGTTTTTTGTGGGTTTTTTTTGTTTTGGTTTTGGTTTTGGTTTTGGTTTTGGTTTTTATTTTTTTTTTTTTGGAGCTTTTGTGAAGAACACTTCAAGGTATGTTAACTGAAAACTGAAATTAAGGAGAATGCACCCTGAGTTCACATGAAAGAGATTCTGAGGTCACAGCTGAGACGTGGAAAAAAAGGCTTCTCCTTGGTCAGTAAGGAGACAGTTCTGCACTCTGGAGACCTGTGCTTTTTCACATGCAGCAGCTGAATCAGATGTTTGGTAGAGCATTACAGGAAAGAAGTGAAGATCTTTCACCTGGAAAGTTCTTTATGGCTGTGTAATGATTTTGTAAATGTCCCTATTAAGCTAATGTGCTCCATATCTACAAGGTTCTGTCAACCTGTGGCTTAATAATCCATACTATTACACCATTTATTTACTGCCTTTTGGGTTAAGAGGGCTCAGTTGCAGACTAATAATGTCTTCTGATTTAGAGGGGTTAATGTTAACAAGCATAGCCACACATGGTAATGTAAAAAACTTTAGTTTTCCTTTAGAAAATGCTGATGAAATGCTGCCCATTTAGAAATGCTGATGCTTATTGCACTTAAAAAAAATTTGTATTGTGATTTGCGCAGATATGAAAATTTTTGAGACAAAATCTTGCCTGTATTGTTTTGGCCTTATATTCATTACAACAGCCAGGTTTCTTGCATAGCTTCTGAAAAAAAATTGTGTTGGGCAGAGAACAAAGCAGCTTGTATGGAATTAATGAACCAGAAATACTAATGGAAGGGATTAAAAGCCTTATACTTTGTAAAACTGAACAGAAACCCCCCTTTTCTAGGAAAATGGTCTGTTCAAAAATTTATTTAATATTATTTACTCTTAATAACTCAGTATTGTTGCAGTCCTCTTTCATGACTATGTGGGACATGAAATTTGTTCTGAAAATTACTTCAGAATTTAGAAATATTTTTTAGCATTTTAATTTCAATGTCATCCACTTTGCATTTGAGTTTTATTTATCATCTAGCAATAGACAGAAAGCTCATTTTTTGGAGCTGATTAAAGCTTCAACTTCCTTTCAGGCTAATCATGACAGCTGTTTATTACATGGCTTACCTTAAACCCATCATGATTAGCACTTAATTCCAAAGTGATATGGTTGCAATATGGCACACTCCTTTTGAAATATGTAAGTATTGAGACCAGGACAGCCTTAGTGTATTGAAATTTTTGGTTATCCTTTCTCTTTTTTTCCCCCTTTAAATATGATTTCATTCATATGATTAGAATGGCAGCATCTGGTCATGGTAAATGAAGCACTGCATATAAAATGAGAAAGAATTATGCCTTATTTTCATAGGCTTGAGGTTTTTTAATAATTTCTTAGTCTCCTTGGACTATTGTGGACTATTCCTCTTCACACTGAATCTTTTAGCTTACTGATGGCTTTGTTGAAGAGATTCTACAACATATGCTTCTGAAGAAGCAGTCAAAGTGTGTCACTAGATTTTTGAAGGGTAACATGCTGACTATGTGGAAACAAAGCTGGAGTGAAGAAAACTCCAAAGATAAATGAGTTAACAGCAGTGCTGGTAGTTTTGGCAGGGCTGTCTTGTAAAAGGTAGCCAGTTCATTGAATGCTTTTCTCATGTATAAAAATGTGAGGGAGAGACCATCTCATTTTTCATAAGCATTTCTATGTTTGAATGAAAGTAATCCCTGGTGCTACAGAAGCTCTCAAATCAACATTTCCTTAGCCAGCCTTATTTCTACAAAATAAGCCCCCTTAAGGATGGTCTAAGTCTTTTGCTTCAGCTTTCTACATCTTAAATGCAAAGGAATGAATTCCCTGCAAGCTGGTGCTGATGAGTTCTTGCTTACTTTTCTGACAAGCACGGTGTGATTGCTATCCAGTGACACAATTTTGGCCAGGTAAGGGGCTGCTCTTCTGAAACCTGTGGTCTGTTACTGCCTAATTAATGCAGGTCTTTGAACTGCTTTCTTATACTTTAGTGTTTGCTCTTATAGAACACTGCAAACCACAAAGATAAGAATTAATCCATTCAGCTTCAATGAGAAATCCATTGATCCATCTATTGCCACCTTAGTCAGTCTTTTGTTCCTGAATTAAAGAGAAATTTGTTTAGCCTATAGCCCTGAAACTCTGTATAGGCATTGCCTGTGTCTCCTTTTGCAAGCAGGAGCAGATTAGAAAGGTGATACCTTTGGTAATGAGCTTTTAATGTACACAATATCTGTGTTCCAAAGATTCTACTTTTGAGTAACACTGTATAAAGTATGCATGAACAGCTACTTTGTATTAAGTGCATCTTCCAGTTTAGCTTAAGCCAAAAGGGATCCAGTTCATGAGAAAGGATAGTGGGAATAATCAGGAGTCTCACTTCAGAAGTGCACTTCTAGGTCCAACTAACCCACTCTGTCCTAGGCCCGTACTGGATGAGCATCTGAGACTGGCAGATATAAAATCTGTGTCAGTGAATTTTCCAGAAAGAAGGAAAAAGGAAGAAGGCTGCAGAAATAGTCTGGGAGGGGATAACCTGAGGTTTACAGTGGACAGAGTGTAGGGAAGCATTAGATTATACAAGCTTTGCATTTTAGGCAAAGCAAGGGCTGAAGTGGCAGTGAGGGGAGGGATTTGAGACTGAAGGGAGGGATGGTGGTTTGCATTTATCTTACCCATGCTACCTAGAGAAAGTCTGAATTAAAAAATGGAAGAGTTTAATTGGCACCTGTTGGAGGAAGGTACAAACTGAATCTATCTATAAGTGTCAATGCAAAGATACCAGGTTGAATTCAGGAAAGAAATAACACTGTGGGATCTGGACCACTAGCAGAAACATTTGTCCCTGCTCTGCTGATGTGGTGCTTCTCTGGAGTAGCTGTGATTAGCTTGTCATTGTCCTCATTCTGCAACTGAGCAAGCAAGCCACTTCTGTTTTCCTGAGCCTTCCCAGTTTCTCCATGTTTTCTCTCTCAGCTATTACCCTGTTGCTGTGTCAGAATTTTGATTTTATCAAAATCCAGATAGGAGAATTTCCACTCCCTCTCCCCCTTGAGATATTCTATGTTGTATTTTCAACATTTGGTGATTCAGTAAAATATTAACAAAGAAATCACAGCTTATGCATCACAGGAGAACAAACTCCTGTTTGCAGTTGTGCTTTCAACCTGATGCCTCTCAGCCATGAAGTCAGTAGAATTTAGACTCACTGCAGAGAAAACACAGATGAAAACAACTGAGGGCAGCGCATCAAACCCCTGTGATACAGAACAATATGAGTTTACTAGAGTAATTGCTTAATTTCCACTACTTATGTCAGAAAAAAACCCCAAAATAAACAAAAGAATCCTCCTTGTGGGAGATAAAGAGCACATTATTTTTAATAAATATTTCATTGTATTCTTGAAAAAAGAGATGTTTAATAAGGCAAAAAAGAGAGGACATTCCCCAGATAAATGACCAGTGGGGAAAAGGAGTGAAACAAAGATCATCATCTAGTAGTAGTAAGTTTTCAGACTGGCAGTAGTGGCAATACTGGAAAGTGGGTGGTTTTACCATCTACATTATTCTTTTACAGAATGAAGCAAAACCAGTATATCAGTGAAAACACATTTATAACATGAGTAACTATCTGCTTAATTGCTTTTCCTTATAAATATAATTTAGCCCACATGAGCCATGCCTGATAAATTAAAAAGAAAATAAAAATTCCTAGATTGGCTGTAATTACATCTCATAGCATTTAACATGAGAACAAATTTTACATATTTAGAAGAGATACTTCTCAACTGTCACAACATAAAGAGTTCCAGATTTTTTTGAACTAGAATGAAAGAAGATTAAAATTACTTTTTTCTTACAGAGAAATTACTCCATATTTCTTCAGGATAGCAGCTCCCTCATTTTCTCCTCAACCATCTATTTTTGTTTCTGATGGGTGGATCCCCAGCAATGCTTATGCTCAGCCAATAAAATATTCCTGCAGTCCTAAAGATACAGAAGAAAAACAGTAAGCAAGGTGTTATGGTTTTCCTTGTGGCTTTCTGATTTGTTTTCATTAACATTCAACCACCCAGGTGGTGTTTCCTTTTCACTATCCTCTCTTAAAGGCATTGTACTTAAGCCATTTTCAGGCATGTACATTAAGTGGCTTAGAATTCTTCTAGGATTCTGAGCTGAGATTTTAAACACCACAAAATGAAAATCATTTGTCAAATCAATGATTTCAATGTTAGATCAAGAAATGGTTCGTACTAATTTATTCCTAACATTATGTGAGATGATTTATGAGGTTTCCTGATTAATCTATATTTTTCAACTTTTAAGAATAAATAATATTTGCAGACAAATTGCAATAGAGCAAAAAATTTATGTGAAATATTATAGCATGTATTTTTTTCTTTGCCTTGCTTTTATAATTCTTTTTATGTGAAAAAATGCTTTTCATTGTTTCTGGTAATTCATAGTTTTTTTCTTTATCTCAGTTTATATGTGGAATATTTAATGAGTTTTCTTGTATAAAAAATTCAGATTGATATAAGAAGATAAAGTCAGACAGTTGGAGAGAAACCTCTGTCAAATCAACCTGTTGTTTTGATTTTCTTATCATACATGTGAATGCCAGAAACTGACAAGATGAACTAGATACTCTTTCCATTCTTGATTCTTACACAGAGAGAAGTGTGAAAATAGCCACCCAAATTTGGCCAATTAGTTTTGTTCATGAATCTGAGTAACTGAAAATTTATCATCTAATCTGGTAATCATGTTTTTTTTTACTCTCTACACTCATGCCTGCAAACCTCTTGTCTGAAGAGCTGTTTAGATGTTACTCAGCTGAAAATATGCTGCTCCTTGCAACAAAGACAACTGGCTATATCTTGCCAAATAATCTAAGAAACAACATCAGAATACAGAAAATATGGCCCATCTGACTGACTTTGAGATGGACTCAATGCCTTTTCAGGTCAATTGAAACTCACTGTTTCATTTTCAAAGGACTTCTTACATCCTTTATCATTTACTGGTAAGTACAGAGAAGATGCTTTTAGCACTTAGACGCACATCTTCCAAATGTGCCTCTTCCAAATCCTGTGGCAGGCCTGTGCTTTAGCTAAATGGTTCCAGTTATTTCTGAACAGAGCTTATGTTTTAGGTTATGCGCTCACTGTCTGAACTATTTCTATCACCTCTGTAGAAGGATGCTTTTTTACTTATTAAGAAAAAACCAAGCAAGAAAATAAGGACTGCTCTAACTTTGTGTATGTAGCTTAAATTCAACTTATCCTCCCATGGTTTGTAACCTGAAGACATGTTTGAAATAATTTGCAATTATAGCAGAACATATGTTTCTGCAAATGTATGCTGCATGGCAGTTTTCTGGACTTAGATAACTCCTATTCTGATTTTTCTCAGACTTCATTTAAATCAAAACCCATGAATAACAATTATTTTCAAACAGAATGTGAAATGTTGTATTCTAATAACTTTGCACCCTGCTTGGCTTTAATTAAGAAGATTAGCATAGAGCAGTAAAATTTAAATATTCCTTCTGATATAACCAGGTGGAAGAATCACAATTTAAATGTAAAAAAAAAAAAGTGATGATTTGCAGCTGATTCTTTGACATGCTGATGGCTGCCAACCCTTGCAGTCAGCGCAAGTGGAAGGCTTTAGACCCTGGCAGAAAATGATCTGTGCCTTTCAGCACTGAGCCCTGGTTTGCATGTGTATCCTGCATGCCTGTGACCTTTCTGTAGGGAGGCAGATTAACAGGTGTTCTTGTCATGTCAGGAGAAACCAAATTTATAAATCAATTTTGAACTCTCAGGTATGAAATAAACAACTTAAAATTGTCTACATATATTTTGGTACCTCTTTATCCTGGCTCTACTGTCAGCTGGCTGTACTTCCCTCAATTCAGTGCAGCAATGGAGGTTTAAAATTAGTGTCTGCAGTGAAGAAGTCCAATGAACAGAAACGAGGGAAAGGATTGAAGCTAGACAAGAGTTTACTTTTATTTTAATGATGAGTTTGGAACTAGTCTGCCTCCATTCTAGTCTGTCTGGTCTAGTCCTGGGTTATGAGCTTATTGAAGTGCATTTGAAAATGGAGGTCTGAGAGTACAGTTTATGAAGTGTGGTGCATCAGGCATAATGGTGGGGACAAGCAGGCCTAACTTGTTGAGCTGTAGCTCTTTCTCTTCTTCCCCAGCAGTATCCTCTCCTTTTATCTCTGTACTTTGTAAACAGAGGTGAAGTAACAAAAGAGAAGATTTTTGTTTTGTGCCTGTGGTCTTTAATCCCTTTTGCCTTACAGGCAAGGAGAGAGCTGTCTTTATTTTCTGAAAGAAAATAAGGCTTTCTCATGAACCCAAGAGACAAAACTGAGCTGGGTTACAGAATAAAAACTGTACTGGATAAAATAGCTGTCAAAACAGTGTGGAATAGTCTTGCTTTTATTTTCCTGCCATATTTGAGCAGAAATGTAAGGTTTGATAGTGTTGGTTTTTTGGGATTTAGTTAACCTTTTTTTGAAGGCCAAAGTTAATGGAAAAAAATCACATGTCCTCTTTCATAGCTCTTTCTTGGTTGTTATCTGGACAAATTTCAATAGAAATCTGGTAGGAAGTACATAAAACTTGTAATAAGATACTATGAAATCTGCCTTGAGTTATACATAACTCTTGCTATTGGTTGTGACCAGTGAGAGAAACTCACTTGGTTTTAGAGTGTTGACTGAATTTAACAACTATAAGTGCCTGTTCTCATTTAGGAGAACAGTGTAAAGGTACACTTTACTTTTAATTTACTACTACATTTTTACTATTATTATTTTTTAAAAATTCTGCTTTCATGGTAATGAGGTTCTACCTTCTGAGTTTCCAGTTCTCCTACTCCTATTGTCCCTTGTAAGATCCTACTCTGTTAGTGAGGCAGCAAAACCACTGGGATCAATAGGGCACAAGGAGCTGGGAATGGTCTTATTCTGAACCCTTAGCTGCCACCTATATTTTCTTGATAGCACAGAGAAGCCAGAGAAGGCTTAACTGCTATACCACAGGAGTTTCCCTCTCATCTAAGGGCATTCCCCAAGGCCTATAAATCTCTTTTAAGAGTCAGCACCTTCCTGGAACTGAAACAGGTAGGTGTAGCTTTGAGCATTATTGGCTGCTGAAAAGCCTCAGGGCAGAGGAGACAGGCAGAGGGCAGAAGGCAGAGGCTGCTTTATCCACAGGAGCACAGAACTTTGCCTTAGGGCAGATGTTCGATGTTCAGGCCAGCAAAGGCTTTAAAGTCCTTATTGGGATGGTGGCCAGAAATCCACGGGGGGCAGAAATACTCCATAAAGTGGTTCTCTTTTCCTTTCTGACCGAAGGAAGCAGTGGTGCGCAATAAAGATATGTTGCACTTCAACAAATGCACTCTGAGGCGTGGGAGTATGACTGGTGACTTTACTATAATTTTGTAACTGTTTTGCTCACCTTTAATTTGAAACAAGATAAATTTATGGAAAATACAAAATAAATAATTTCTCTAATATAAATATTTATGTGACTGAATTGCAGTGGTTGGTATTTTGGTAAAAAATATAATTCAAAATTCTAAGCACTCCTGCCTCAATGCTGACTGATATTTGAATTCCATGAATGAAAACATATTCAATCTCTATATTTTTAATTTTCTATATTATCCAACAGGCAGCAGAGAGTGATGGTTACTATTTAAATTTCAGTATTGACAATATTTTCAGACTATCTCTTGGGTCATATTCAAGTAGACTTCAAAGCAATCAAAGAGATTTGTGAGAAGGTATGAAGCAATCACTCAACAATTTCTTATTCTATGTGCATAAGCTCAAAGCTGTCCTGCCTTGAGGAGAAATCACTCCACAGACAATAAATATGATTAAGTACATGCCAGAGCAACTCAGCAGCTGTAGAACTGAATGCATCCAACGAAATTTTAAATTCATTCCAACATGTAGTGAACTAACATAAGGGGCTTTTTTTGGGGAGGGCAGGAAATGAGATCGTAGAGGACTTGGCTATACAAAGAAATTGCACAAAGCTCTCTCTTAACACTGGGCCTAAATTCATGTAGTTAATAACTGTAAAATATGGCAGCCTACTGATGGTCTTTAACCACTTTCAGGGTTAGGGGAAAGGGCAATGCAGCAGGACACAAATAATCCTGGAGGTTTCCACAGTGCATTGAGGAAAATTTATGAACATACATGGAGAATCTGACAAAGGAAGATGCTCTGATGGACCTCACACTTTCAGAAGAACTGGCATTCAGGATCCTGGCACAAAGATAGCTTACTCTTGGTGGAAGAGGAGCTGGTTAAGTAAAATTATTTAAAAAACAGACATGCACAAGTATGTGCAACATTAAAGAAGATTGATGAAGCTTGGGATAGGGAAATGGACAGTGAGGTGGATTGAAAACTGGATTGATGAATGGTGAAGCTCAAAGTTGTGCGATTCAGCAGCACAAAGATGAGTTGGAGGCCAGTCCCCAGCAGTGCTCCCCAGGTGTCAATGCTGGAACAGTACTGTTCAACATCCACATTAATGATGTGGACAATAGGACAAAATGTACACTCAGCAAGTTCACGAGTGATGCAAAAGAAGGACGGGTGGCTTATACACCAGGTGGTTGTGCTGCCATTCAGAGAGACCTCAGCAGACTGGAGAACTGGACTAAGAGCAACCTCATGCAGCTCAACAGAGTTTAGCATCCGGGGAGGCATAATGCCCATGCAACATACACTGATTTAATGGAAAAATACCTCTGCAGAAAAAATTACAGGGATCTGACCTAGTGGGCAGCAAGGTGAACACAAACAGCAATGTGCCCTTGCAGCAAAGGTGGCCAACTGCATCATGGGCTGCATTAATGCATGGTGTTGCTAACAGGTTGAGGGAGTTGGTCCTGCACCTCTACTCAGCACTGAGTGCTGGGTCCAGTTCTGGGCTCCTCAGTACAAGGCAAATAGGAACTTTAGGGGATTGAGTCCAGTGAAAGACCATGAGCACACAGGAAGAAAGTCTAAGAGAGCTGGGTCTAAAACTTGTGTGTCTTTGCTCTTCCACCCCTCAGGAAGCTGCAGCCTGCTGCATGCTGCCTCACCCTGCTTGTTACCCTCCATTTGTGTCAGAGAGTCCTGAACAGCACACATAAGTGAAAGCTGAGTCCTTGACCATGTTTGTCCTTTCACTGTCATTTGATCTGTTCTCTTCCTTATTGCTCACCTTGACCTAAGGCTCCCTGCAGAATTTACAGAACTCTGGCTTTGGCAATCAGGAGAGTTGAAACTTTGTTTATGCCTCTTTGCACCTGTGGACAAAAAGGGAGCTAGAAGTAAACAACTAAGCCAATTGAGAACCAATATGGCCCAGGAGAGGTCAGGTTGTGTCTTGGAGACTGGTGAAATTGTGCTGTGTCAATATTTCTCCAAAAACTGTGTTGAAAATACCACATTTTAAGAGGCAGAAACTGCCTTGTCATCTTTTTAATTTTCTTTAGACTTTGTGTGTCTCTCTGTGTTTTTCCTAAAGGAAATATGATTTGACATTAGTAGCAATATTCAGTGGAGCACTACAGCAGATATCACAGTTTCCCTCCTCCAAGTATCATCCATAGCACCATTGGAAGAAGAGAAGGAGAGTCTTGTTCTCCTGTTCTTCTGTCAGCTCTCAGCTTCTACGTTCATAGAGAATCACAATGTACAGTTAAAATTCAAAGCAGATTTAATACTTTAATGAAATGTTTAGTTTTCCTTTCATTGAAGTTTAGTATAAGAATAATAGACACTGTTGTCTCTTTTCCCACTGATAAAGGAGATCAGGAGTTTGTATTCACAATCTTCACCAAGACTTAAATGCCTGGACCTGTTGCATGAGAACATTAAGAATGTAATAGCCACAATTTGATACTTAACAAAGGTTAAGAGTAAGGTAGGTGTATTTCTCTTGTGACACCTTGCCTAAAGTTCTCGAGATGGATGATGTTTCTATGTATTTCTATATATCACACTCTTCCATTGACTTGTTTAGTGCCATTATCAGGCTGTAGAATCCTTTATTATCCTTGACAGGTTTGACAAGGAGTTTAACACTTGTGCCTATTTTTTCCATCAGAATTAGTATAGTAGCACCGGGCAAAGGGATTTAAGGCAGAGAGAGCAACATAAGGGACAGATCACAGTCCCTGTGGCAATGTAGAGATGTAGGGATGCTGAAAGAAAAACAGCTTTTTTGTCTTATCACAACAATTTTCACTGAAGTTTATTAATAATTTATTTAGTATTACCTTCTTCTGTTTTTGGAGACTGCACCTTTTTTAAAAAAAGTGCTTTTGTTTTGTTATTAAATTACTGTCTTAAATGAGACTTCTACAGGCTGCAAATGGCTGAGGCAGGTGTAGGTTCCCAGGCAGGTGAGTACCAATTGATGTGTGACACGCTTCTCTGTTGTCATGTCAGAGTTGGGCTGATTCCTGGCCAGGAATATTTAATTTGAAATGCACTGATTCAAATATCTACCTCAATGTTGTGGGTAGAGGGAAAGGGGGAAATCTTTGGAGCAGAGTATGTGGGAATTGCTCTCCTTTTAGCATGTTAGCTCAAAACAAGAGTATCCTTTCAATGTTGATTTTGTATGAGGATGTTGCTTGAGAGATCATTCCTTTTTGGTTTTTTTTAAGAGTTTGAAAGTAGGTGAAAAAGTTATTCACTAGAATGTTGTAGCTTAAGGACTTGAGGCACTTGAAGCGGTCATCCTTAATTTCTGTTAAGTAAGAGTTCTCAAACATGTTAATCAAGAACCTTCAAAGTGAGGATTATATCACTAGAAGGCTGAGGCAAAGGCAATAAAAGGTTATTTACTGTGTGAGGATTAAAATCTACATAGGAAGCATTACAGTGCTTCCTGGTTTAGACCAGTTCATGGTCTAAACATCACAAAATACCTTTGACCTCACTGCTAAGCTGTTAGTCAAATTCTTTATTTGGCATTTACAGTGACACAGCTACATTCTCAACATTTATATAACTTCAAGGGTAATATGTTTGATTTGCTATTGAGCCTTTGATTTTCTATTGATTTGAGAGTAAAATTGCGTAGCATTTATCTCAATATCATATCTATATAAAAATTTAGAGTAGCTTAACTTTTAAATAAGAGCAAAATAAAAAAGTTGGTCAGGGAAGAGCTGTGGGTTTGAAAAATATTGATAGAGCAATAACAGCAAAGAATTATTTTTAAGCTGGATCAGTTCCCTCATGGCTCTCAGTGTAGTACCAGTGATTGCTGGCATTGCAAAAAAGTGATGAAATAAATGAAGGAAGATGAAGGAAAGGGGGAAGGCTTTAAAATCTGCTTCAAAATGGCTGAATGAACAGAGGTCTTCTTGCCATACATAGCAGATTAGAGTTAGGGGTGTGCTTTTAACTAGAGGTAGATATAATTTCTAAGGGATGTTGTGACCCAAAGGGAACATTGCATTTGATCTTTGCAAATCTTGATGCATTGCATCTTTGTTGCATTTGATTCCTGCCCCACAAAAGGTGACTAAGAACAACACCTATCTCAGGAAATTTCCTTGGGATTCTCAGTGAAATGAATGAAGGTGGCCTGAGTCTATGTTAGAATTACAAAGAAGATACCATTTTAGGGCTTTGCAAACTACATAGCAAAGCTGGAAGGACTTACTGCCTCATTACCTTGGCTAGACATATTCCCTGCTAAAAGCATATAACGCACTTCGGGCAATTTTTCTTTCAGTACTATCAAAGCACTACAGAAACTATACTGGGGTGAGGATCTGGACCCCAAACTGGAATTTCTCCAATGTTATAATTTGCCATATATTACACTGTTATCTGTTGGCCAAATGTATTCATGACACTTAAGAGATTTATTTAAACCATTTCTCCTAAGCCTGTCCTTTCCTATTCCATTTTATTAAAGCAAACAGCAGCAGCTTGGCAGCTTGGCTGCCAGTGCCTACTGGAGAGTGAATCACTCATGGCGACATCAGGGAGATGCCTAGCTATCATCTCTGAGAATTATTGATGTCATTAACAGAGGTGATACATGGCCACTTGGGAGAAGCAGTTTGAAAGGGTGTATGCACAGGTAGGTAGATGGAGGGATCAGAAGAGGATTAGAATTAATTTCAAAGCTGATCTACATTTATTCTGTATGATTTTGTGTCGATGACTTGATCCTTTGTGGGGAGCTGATTGGAGCTCTGTGCTACTTGAAATTCTTCTACTTCTGATTTCTGTGTCTTGTATCTTTAAACATCTAAAAATGTACCTGTTTGCAATAATGATAACCATATCTTTTCCTCTTAGCATCCTGTCAAAGGCTTACTGATTTTGGGGCTTGGGTGTAGAGTCCACCTAAAGATAAGATCATTCATTTAATTACCACTCCTTTACAGACAGAGTTCCAACCAATCCATGTATCTGCTGTGACTTTTTCTGAAGGCAGTCTATGTCCTGAAAACACAGTGAAAATATGGCTCTCATAGGCATACAACTGTCTTCATATGATAATATAGATCACATTCATGAATTTGCTTGAACAAACCAGAAGAAAATCTTATTTCTTTCTTTCACACAATTCTTTTCCTTAGAATTTATGAATAATTTGGTGCCTTTTTAATATGCCATTCATTGTAGTAGCTATAATGAATATTAATACAAATAGCAACAAGAATTATATGCTTGCTATAAATATATGTTTTTAACAGTAGAAGTTAAGATAATGCATTTAAAAGGCCTTCCAAAAGCTGGATGTCTCTATGATTTAGTTCCTGATTTGTTACAAATACAAAATCCATTGAAAAAAGTCTTTCATCAGCCATAAGAGCGACCCCTTTTTAAATGAAAAAAAGAAAGAAGTCTCAAATCACAGGCTTTTTAATAAACAGAATTTTCCTTTTTAGCAATAGGCTTTTCAGCTACTGCATTTTCTCCTATTTTGAACAGACTCCATGCTGGAAAGCCTCATATCTTATCCCCCAAATACTTGCAATAATTCCAATGTTTATTGATCTCAGCAGGGTGATCCATAATTGGACTCACTTACTTGGGCTGCAGAAAAAGGGCAATAACAGCGTATGTAAATTGAGAAAAAACCTCCCACAGAAGCAGATTGTGTCAAACTCCTGACCTCTCAAAGTTAGGCTCTGCAGATTCTCTGTAGCTCACACAGAGAATACACAGGATTCCATGGAGAGAAAAGAAATCACACTGCTTGGTACCAAAAAACAAAAACTGTCATCATATAATAATACTATTTAGCACTTTTTGTCTCCAGAGCAGAGAAATGGTTTTCTGAATAAGGTAATCATCAGCCAACTGGAGTAGTAACCTTGTGCTGAGATTAGATTAAATTTTCTCCTAAATCTCTTTGTAGGTGATCATATATATTTATGTAAAAAACCTCTTTCTTTATGCTAGGTAAATGAACAGGGAGGTGCCCCTGGATAATTATGATGTGATATTAGGTTTCTAGCATATGAAAAATAACTTCACTTCAATGTATTTATCTTCATTAGCATACACATTCAAGAATCCTTTTTGTGTATTAGTGAAGGGGCTGCATATTTTCTGTAATAATCTATGGCATTTTAGTGGATTTTCTTAGATCTGGACGTGATTTTACTTATCATGGGAAATTGTATGCTGATCCTTTCTTTCTCTCTGCAGGTTTCCTAAACTGAGCACTCACTAAGATTTCTAAATTAGGGATCCTAACAGTAAGCCTGATGAGTTCTTGCATTTGCATTGATATAATTACCACAGCAAGTTTGACATGTCCAGTTTGGACTTGGTTGTGCCTTAGTAAAAGAACTGTATTCCCTTTCTGTCTCCTCCCATGGCTTGATAGGCATTCCCTGCCACAGGAGAGTCTTCAGAGGTATCCTGAAGATGTTTTTCTCCTGTCCAAAGATGACAGGCTTCAGGAGTGCAGGATATTGACAGAGGGAAGCACCAGAAGTCATGACAAGCAGAAGGGTAAGTTACTTACTTTGCCTTCAGGGTTGCAAAATAAAAGAGGAAATTATTTGATAGACAACTCTGCCTTACTTTTCCTTCCTCTCTGTCTCTGTTTTCTCCAGGGAATCTGAGAACTGTTGTTCCTGCCAGCACGAAAACCAAACTCCAAGTAAGCCCTGTTCTGCTTGCCTCATGCTCAAAGATGCTGGAGTGGTAGTACATGAGTGCTCTGCCCAGTTCTCTCTGTCATTTATGTCACAAAATGAGGTCAAATGAATGTGATGAGGAACAATTCTTTTCATTTGGAGACTCTCTGCTAAGGCAGTGAAGTTAGAACACACTCTCTGCCACTATTTAAAGCTTTATAAGAAAACCACAGCCCATGCTGACCTTTTTTTCCTGCTCAGCCTGCAGGGCCCTTTTTCTTTACCTCAGCAAAACTCACTGAGAAATACCAATCTGACAAAACCCAAAGTGCTTCATGATAATTTATTGATTCTATCCAAACCTTCAAATGAAGTCATTTGGGAAGAAGAGCCAGCTGGCCCCATCCCCTGCATCATGTTTTTCCACTCTCCCCTGGTTTCCTGGAGGTTCTCCCCTCCCTCACCTAGCCAGGGAAGTTTTGGTGCTCCCTGGCCCCACTGCTCCCAGCCAGGTGAGCTGACATGGAGGTAGGAGGCACCACCCTGGCCACTGCCTGAGCCCCTGTGCCCTGCTCACCCCCAGAATGAGTGTCCAGAGAGCAGCTGCATATGTGGTCTGGCTCATCTGTCCCCTGGCCTCCTTGGCTTTCTGGTCTTTTCTCCCAGTGAGCTGGATTAAAAAAAAAAAAGGAAAATTGTTAGCTTACTATGCTGGATGCCTTCTTTCTGACTCTGAAACAACCTAATGCAGTGAAATTCTGTAATCTTTTTGACTGCTTTTTTTTTTCAAATTTTGATGCAAGATGACATTGTTAAGATTGTGTGTTCCTTGAATAATTTTGTTTTAATTCCGCATCAGCTGGGAATAGATCAAGAAAATTGCATTTAAATTCTTTCTAGATAAAGAAGGATGCATATTAAGCTATCTCCACGCTGCTTCAAGAAGATCAAAAGAAGTAATGAGTTGTTTTAGCAGGAATAATTAGCTGTGGGAAAGTTAGTTGTGAAAATTGGAGAGCTTTGTCTTTGATGTGCATCTTCTCATTGAAATTGAGAAAGGATTAAGCAAATAACCTTTTTGGTTTTTGCTTCACAAGGTTCAGAAAAGACCTTTAGATTGTGTTGAATTGAAAGAATTGCAATTTTTATTTTATTACTCTATTTACTTTCATTAATTGGTAGTTTCTCAACTTCTTCCTTCCTGGTGAAGGATTTAGAGGGTAAGTCCTATGGGGAGTGGCTGAGGGAACTGGGGCTGTTTAGCCTGGAGAAGAGGAGAGACTTTATTGCTCTCTACAACTCCCTGAAATGAGGGTGTAGCCAGGTGAGGGTTGGCCTCGTCTTCAAGGATGCCAGCCACAGGACAAAAGGACATAGCTTCATGCTCTGGCAGGGGAGATTCAGACTGGACATTAGGAGGAATTTCTTGATGGAAAAGGTTGTCAGGCATTAGAATGACCTGCCCAAGGTGGTCATGGAGTCACTAGGTAGGAGAAGGGTTTAACCCAGAATGCTAGGCAGTAATT
This sequence comes from Monarcha castaneiventris obscurior, assembly GCA_026261815.1. Taxonomy (NCBI): domain Eukaryota; kingdom Metazoa; phylum Chordata; class Aves; order Passeriformes; family Monarchidae; genus Monarcha; species Monarcha castaneiventris. The sequence goes on from JAMPIT010000472.1 coordinate 8,524,582, forward strand.
TTCCAGAATTTTGATATTTAACTTCCACCATGAGCATTTCCTCTGGATTCAAGGCCCCATCCAAAGAGACTGGCCAAACTCAGCAGGAATCAGGGGGAATCAGGAGGTGAACTGTAAATTCCCACAAGCCGGGTGGGTGATCCTTGTCCTTCCATGCAGCTGTATGACCTGAGGAGTGCCACCACCTTTGGCTTCTCTGTGGTCAAGGGACTGGTAAAGCAAATCAGGTGTTCCCAAAGGGCAGGCCTGTGGGGTGTACTGTAGTAGGATTTTCTATACATCTCAGTCTCCATGCTCATTTCTCTTAACTCACACTGAAAGGGCTCAGTAGGCATTTTCCTGATGTTCAACTTTTATGTTCTTCCTCTTGTTAACTTCCTACCAGTGCCCACTGTGATTAGAGAATATAACCCAACAGTGTAACAATCTGCATAATCACTTCTCTTATGCCAAATCCTGAAAAGAGGTAATTCCCAGAAGAAAAAGGAAAAAAATGCTATACTACCTTCTCCTCTTTGTTCAGTTTGCCTCAATAACATTGCCACTGCTTTTGGGATAATTAATATGTTGTCACTTTTGTACATAATTAATTTGGTAATTCACAGTAGGAGATGTGTTCTATAATGGCTTAAAGTATAATTCATTAATTGAGGTCAATCCCTCCTTATAAGCACGGAGATGGCTCCATCACTATCTCAGCTAGCTGCCTAAATAGTGGTATGTAGCTCATTTCTAAGCTTGTCATAAAACATGAGTTATAGCAGGTAAGAAATGCCTTCTATTTGTCTTTTAGTCCATTGCAGAGTATTTCCCAACAGAGAAGAGAAAGATCCCTAATCCTTAAGTACTCATGTGAAATTCAAAGCCCAACCTGTGCCATGCTCAGTGTAATGCATCTGGAAAACCAGGCCCTTCAGAGAGATGACCTAAAGTTATATGCTGAGTAAGGAGCTTGTTTAATGCTATGAACTACCAGGATCATGATGCAAGCAGATGTGACAAATCTGATCCCTCCGCTGAAAGTGTTTTTATCCCCTTAGGATGTGCATAGGGAGACCTAGGAGTCCAGTGATAATGTGAAAACTGTACATGCTAATCATCAAGTTTCTTGAATTTTTCATTTGTAAATAAGTTAGCCATTGTAATGGCTGGACAGCCCTTAGCACAGGCATAGCAGTGGTTCAAGTATCCCAGCCCTGAGAGGCTGAAACTTCTTCTTAGAAGTTCCCCAACCTTTGGACAAAAAAGTGAGAGATGAGGCAGCAGGGTACTTTCATGCTGTCTATTTGAAGCTAGAACACAGTCCATCCAAAATTGCTAAATAATGAAACTACTTGGAGAATGAACAAAATGGAGTTTGATTCTGTTGCCAAATTAACAGCTTAGTTTTTGGAAACCTTGTGTTTTGGCCTCTCTTCTGAAGGGAAAAATCTGTAAGCTGCCTGACATCCCAGAGTTAAAAAGAAAAATTAAATATGAATGGAAGACCAAAAAAACCCAGCATGACACACTGATTATTATCATCTACTGTATCCCTCATACTTACCTTCCTACATGCAGGGAAATATATAAAGAATTTGCTCTTGCTGTTATAGAGCTCTTTGCTTTTCAAGGGTGAAATGATTATGTTTCAGCAAAAAAAGCATACAGATAATGACTCAGCCCTTTTCTTGGAAGGATTTCATGTCTATGATATGTCTTTTCAGATACCATTGTCAGTAATGTTGTATAATTTGATGGTACTCTTGATGGGGAGTAGTGTTTTGTCTGTAATGAAGTGTATTATTCATTAGTATTTTATTCCTGATAGCTTGTTTGGTTCTGAGAAGCAAGTTCCCACTGTGTATCATTTTCCTTTATTGCTGGTATTATCACTAGATAATCCAGTGTGATTCATGGATTAAATTTGACTTTATTGTTGTAGGTATTAGAGTGATAATTAACTGCAAAAGACATGGAGATCAAACTAATTTAAACTTTAATTAGTTGAACTAGTGTTACCAGTTCTACTTGGCTGTTTTCACAGCTCTAGTGACTATAACGGCGAAGAAAAACTAGCAATTAAAAATATTACAGAAGTATTGCAGTGATCAATAAATATTCCCCTTAAGTTTTGTCTGTAATAGGCTCCGTGCCTTAGTGAAGCATGTATTAGATTAATGATTAAAGACCGAGTCTCCTGAGCATGAGACTCCACATCATTAATCATTTCAATTACAGCAAGAACTTCTTAAGAGGATGGGTATGGGTATGCCTGGAGTGCACTTGCAGGGCTCCTCTGCATCCCAGGGCCTTATCAGACCGATCTGCAGCCCAAAGGGACAAAGGGGCAGAGAAAGGAGAGGACTTCAGGCTGATTTACAAAGATGTGGAACTGAGTCATTGCCATCCACTTTACATGTGCTTTGGGAGGCATGGGAGGTGGGTGGGGAAATCTGTTGATGCACCCCGACTACAAGCTTTAGTCATCCAGACCAAACTACCTGAATCCAAGCTTAGAGCCTTGCTTCTGTAAATTGGTCAATATCATATTAAAAACCAATTGTTTTTATTTTGGTTTTGTTTTCACAAATTCCATTGAAAAGCTAATCCAAAACATAAGTGATTCTGAAATACTTCAATATTTTCAGTGCGATTTTAAAGTCACGATCCATCTATCCATTTTAGAGCACTAGTTTTCTGCTTGGGATTCCTCTTTCCTGTACATGTTTGAAATGGGTTCTGGAACTGATCTTTCCAAGCATGTATCACACCAAAGATTTATGATTTTTGTTGTGTCTGACAACTACACACAGAGATACTTTTCTTCTTTCATGGCTTCCAATTGCTAAGGCCGAAGCTCACAGCAGAAGTTCTCAGTCTGCGTTTCTAATGCTTAGACATTTGGTTCTTACACAGTTTGTGTCAGCCCTCAGGACTTGTTAGTTCTTTCTGTACACAATGATGCTCTTCTGAACTTTTAATACAGGTGCACTGCAATTTTGCTGCACCATTTTAAGCATTTTGGTTCTTGCAAGAAGAAATGGCTGTATGCCCTTCTTTTCACCTCTCTGGGAAAGAATGGAGGAGGTGAAGGGGATTTAGTTCACTGTTGAGTTTACTACATCTCAAATTTACCTACCCTATTATGTTCAACTCAGTAATTGCTGATCCCTTTCTGCTTCTTTTGACAGTGTTGCATTTGTTGTAAAGCAGAATTTTACACTTTGCTGGCAGGAGTGATTTGTTGATCCAGAAGGTTTCACTGTTGCAATGGGATTGCATTCACAGTTTCAGCTTTGAGCTGAGAATGATAAACATTCACACTAACAAAAGGATAGCGCGTGTGAGAACTCACACATTCTCTCCTTGCAAAGTGGGAAGCAGACATCCTGCTGCAAGAAAGAGCAGTCAACCCCTGCCATGGGCCAAATGCAGCCTGTGCAAAGAGTTCAGTGGTCTGATGGCTGGTTTCTTTCCAGCCTCTTTCCTCAGTGGCCCATGGCAGCATGACCTGAAGCACCAGCCTCCCCATGATGACACTGCAGATGAACCATTCAGAGATGAACATCCAGCTCATTAGATAACTGCACATCATGAATGTCTGTCAGGAGTGCCTGTTGGCTCTGGGACAAGCACACATCCGGTCACAAGTTGAAAATTTACAGTGCTCTGTTCTTCTTGAATGCTCCTATGAGAGGGTGTGAGGCATAACCTGGAAAAAAGTTTGAGCTCCTCTATGCTGCTACCCAAGAACTTTGAAGAAAAAATGACTGAAAGGGGAAAAAGAAAGATCTCATCAGTCTTACTCTTTCAAGTTTGTTAAATTAAAAGGGGAAACATCCATTCCATAAGGGATTATAAAAACCTGTGTTTTCTGTTCTATGGATTGCTATTAGGGCAAGTAAGATTTACAGCAAATCTTTTCAAACAGTGTTTCTTTAATGGCTGGATTTGTAATGAAAGAACTGGAATGGCAGAAGGCTGACAAACAAGGCAAATATTGATTGCAAATGTCAAAAGGCACAAGAATAGAGTGGGGATAGGTGTCAGGTTTTGCTGGGAATGCTATGAAAAGTACTCAGGCCTTGTGTTCAGATTAATGCTATCCCAATGAAAATACAACAAAAAAGGCAGTACCTTTTAAGTAGTGAAAGGCCTCAATAAGGTCCCCCTGGAGCCTCTTCTCCAGGCTGTACAACTTCAACTCTTTCAGACTTCAATCATAGAAAAGGTGTTCTATCCAGCTGTTATTTTTGTGCCTCTCCTTTGGGCCTTCTCCAACAGGTCCATGCCTTCCTTCTGCTGTAGACCCCATAGCTGGACACAGTTCTTCAGGTAGGGAGTATCTATGCAAATACTGTCACTTACAGACATGACCGTCATATGCAGGTTAGGGCTTTCAAACACTGAAACAAAGCAGCTCTTTCTAGCAGAGACTGAGACTTTTTAAGTCTGGTCCTCTCTGGGCACTTGGGAAGCCATTACTCAGGACTCATGGGGATGCCAGACTCGCAGCAGTTCTACAACATAGACAAAGTAGACAGCACAGGCTGCATTTGTGGTTTATTGTCCCTGCAATCCTGGAGCTCCAGATTCAGATTCTCTGAAAGTAAAATATTGCACAACAAAGGAAAACAATCTTTCTAACAGTAAATTCATGTGCAATCATCATTAGGACCTTTATGGGTCCTAAGCAACAGAGAGATATTCTTATCTCTGCTGACACAAACTGAACAATTTTTACTGGTGCAAATGAAGTCAGAATCCAGTAGAGCATCTCTATGGGAGATCTTGAGAGTTCATTACTTTGGGATACAAATTATTTTTCCCTTTTATGGACCAAATTGCCAAGCCCTCTTCATGCAAGTAATTTACCTGCCTATACTGTGCGCACAGGAATTGCCTGTTCCCTCCTTGAGGGCTGTTAATGTTTGTACAGCTGCCTACATTGCTGGCAATTTTCTTCCAAAATGTACTGCCAGGGAGACAGCCCAGTCATTTATTAGTGGTATAGGTTAATTACCAAGCATAACAGGTCAAAGGATGTTTGATCCTCTTTGATTACTTAATGTCTTTGTTCTGTAACGTGCATTCTGTCTTGTTATTTCACCTTCTGGGTAGGGAAGTAGTGGAACTCATGCACAGAGGCACAGATGGCACCTATCAAGATCAGTGCAATCTGAAAAATCTCCTACTAAAAGCCAGTTCTTATTCATGTAAGGTTTTGCAGCCGCTATTAGAGATGCCTACTGGTACACCATTTAGTTTTCTCTTGGGAAAGGTGCATCTGTATTCCTTCCCATAGGATTTAATCATGGAGACCTGAAGTTCTGGGAACTTCACATGCCTTATAGATGGGTACTGCTAGCAAAAGTACTCTGTCTGTGGTGGTATTGAGGTAGTTTTTTACTATAAATGGCAAAAGTGCTACCACAAATCAAGTTTGCTGGAAGACCCAACAGTAATCATGTAGTCTTCTCCTTTGTATCTTTTTGTGGGCCTACTCCTGGGGCACTTAATACATGAACATTTTATTGTGTGCAGTATAGATTAGTTGCCAACAAATCTCAAACAAAACAACTGTAAACAGAGACTAGTTTTGTGCTGGCATTTTTCAGAGTGCATCACAATTTGATAGCAGCTCTTAGTGTTCTGCAAAAGGGATGCAATAAATTGACTCTTCCTAGATCTATGAAATAATTCCCCGCTGGATTGCCACTCATTTATAACAAGAATTATGTAAATGTTTAAGGTGGACTCCTTGGACAACATCCTCAGGCATTGTTGGGCAAGCATCTTATCTGGCCGTGGTTCAGTGAAGCTATATCAGTTTAGACTTGCTCAATCTCCTACCTGCTTAAGGCCCTTAAAAATTAAAAGTTTTGTAGGAAAGTGATTAAATTATTACTAAGAAATAGCCATCAGGTGGAAAGAGGGCTAATCAGGTACTACTATCCTGCTGACACCATTATAGTTTGGAAAGATTCTTTATCGGCAAAGTAGGAAAGGGTTGAAGTTTGACAATTATTTTCTGTCATAAGGCAAAGTAACAGTGGCGATGCAAGAAGAAAGTGAAGCTGATTTGATGTTAGGGAATTCACAATCATTTAGCTTCAGAACTCAGAAAATTTTCAGTGGTTCTCCATAAGCATTTTAGTTTGAACCAAAAATGCATTTTGGACAAAATTCTACATTTCCCCCATTTGTGGTATTTTGTATCAAATCAAAAAATGGTTTCACAGTCTTCAAATTAGTTTTCTTTTTAGTAAACTAAACCAGAAGTGTCCTAATAATGAGCTTTCAATAGAGACAGATTAAAACTTATCAGAAGTAATTCCCTTGCGAGAAATGTGTGAAGACTGGACAATGGATCTTGGGGATTTGACACTGACTTCTTTCTGCCTTTAGATCTTCTCTTAGTGGGCTGTGAGACTTGTTAGTGTTAATATGCTTTGTCATCTTAGTGCTTACTACACCACTTTTGATTTCTCCTTCCTTTCAAATCTGCCAATATTTAAAAACTTTCGGACGAGTTAGACATGATTTTTTCCTGTCTTCTGCTTTTCAGACAGATGCCAGCTCTATCCATTTGTCTCACTGGAAGCAAGGACCTGTGAAAATACCAGACATAAAAACACGCAGGGGGGTGATTTTAAAGTTAAATCAACTCATTCCACCTGTCTGTCTCCCTGTTACTGAAAAATGTCTAATTGGACACAGGCACTTAGCTGAGCATCAATGACCTCCAAACCTCTTCCCCGCTGGCTGTGCATGGTGAGGCGTGCAAAATCCAGGCACCCACCACCCATCCCATTAGTGGCTTTCACCACGGGTGCTACATGACAGTGCTTACTTCTCTGTGGAGCACTTGCTTCAGAATTAGTGTTTCCTAGTTTTCACAGCTGGCCGCCTCCTTGGAACATTAAAATCTGATGGGAATCTTATGCCCTTTCTATGACTTACAGGAATCCCTTAGAACTGGGAAGGAAATATCAGGGGTGGATTTTGGTATGGAAATGCTGAGCTTGCATGACATCCAGCTGTCATTTGAGTGCTTAATAAAGGTGTTAGAAGAATAGCTGCAAAAAATGCAGCCAATTAGTTAACAACGGAAAAATAAGCATAAACGCTTTCCTCCAAAAGGCTTAATGATGTTTTGAATAACTATTGACAAAGAGAAACTTTGCTAACTTTGTTGAGTTTTATTTCTCCTCTCAGTTACATTTTCTCCATATTGTGAATGAGTGATAGAGGGTCCCTCAAAGGATTGCCATCAATGGTATTAGCAAAAGTAATTTTAATAAGAGCTTATAAAAGTGAGACTTGACAAAGTTCCACGTCAAGGTTCACTCTGTTGTTTACTACATGGGTGAAAGGCACAAAGGAAAATTCAGTAATAACTGATTTAGAATAAATTACACAGAGACTGAAGATGCAAAAAGGTAAGGGCCACCCTCCTCTTGAGTCATGAGGCTTGGAGTACACGCCCTTACTTTCTAAACTCCTGATGGAGCTTAGGTGAAGCTAGGTCTAATCTTAGTTTCAGACTTGGAAAATGGTTTATATCTAATGGAAGAAATGTGTGAATTTCTTTAGTGTTGATTTAGCATCAGCAACTTACCAAGGATCTGTTGTGAATAAGGTGTCTCCTTGCCTTCCTGCAAGGAAGGATCTCTTAGTCTCAGGTAAGGAATCTCAAAACTGGAGAAGAGTCCCAGCAGTGAGGGAGACCACTACCATGCATCCACACTACTATGCAAGAAGAAGAAGTAAGAAGGCTCACTAAAGCTGTCATATTTTTGGGATAAAGTGCTTGGCCAATAATTAAATTGCATAGGAAGGGTATGCATTAGACTCCTTTTAGTGACAATTTTCTTTGTGAGTCTTAGGAAAAGCATCTGCTATTCATGTTCTGGTCACACAGTGTTCCAAGCCCGCACGCCCTGATGCTTGCTGGGTCAATTTGGGATTTCTGGAGGAGTTCTTGGCCTGACTATGCCTCAGGCCTTTGCCTCCTTTGGAGTCTGTACCAAACTATGGCTGTTTTGGTTAAGGGGATTGAGCACATCCACCACACTCTCTTAGTTGCTTGAATCATATTAATTCTTTTCACATTATTCTCTTAGAATCTGTCCTACTGATTTTAATGATAAATGTAAAGCAGAGTCAACTACTTTCCCCTATTTTTAAGATCCTCCAAGCACGATGGATTTGAATATTCAAATCAGCCCAGGAGTTCTCAATATTTCCTCCTTTTTTCTTGACAGGCTGAATGAGGAAAAAACCCATGTGCAGAAACTTGGCTGGCAGGTAATGCTGAAGCTGATCTAAAAGTTCTACTAATAAGGCTCAAGAGAGGGAGAGGGAGGGAACCAGGAGGTTTGGATTAAAGCAGGCATATGATACACAGACACCTCTGTGTACGCGGGGGAAGATTCTCAGCTGCTCAGCCCACACCGTGGAGCTCAGCATTCAGCAACTCCTTATATAATGTTTAAAACTAGATTTTCGAGGAATTTGGCAGTGGCACTGAGTGATGGAGTCATTTTCCTAATAAAGAAACACAAACTTGCATTTGGTGAGCTGGGGTTCATTTAAGCAAGTTTGTAGGGTAGGCAGAGGGGACAAAAGCTAGCTGTAATGTTCTAATATTGAAGTTAATAAGGTTTCAAATGTCTGATTTGATGTGAAAATTTTACCATTGGGAATTAGTTTAATTATTTTCAAAGGTTAAAACAAACCCAAAAGATTTGGGTTTTTTTTACAGGTAGCTGAAAAATGTTAAAATTCTCGTTGATTAAAAACATAATTACACTCACAATGCTCTTTGATATCCAGCACTGTGCTCTTTGGTAAGCCTAATAAGAGCAACACAACTTGTCCTTAACTGCCTATTTCAGAATATTCTTCTATCTTTCATAGAGTGTAGAGAAACCTTTTTATAAGCAAAAAAAACCCAAAAACAAAACAAAACATGGTAGAGAAAAATAGAATAGCATTGCAAAGAAAGCCTGGCATGTAGAGTGACCTCATGCAGAATGCCACTGTCCACTAGGAGTTGTGCAGATTCAAAGATAGGGATATGGCAGTGATGGATGCTGAATGTGGGTCAGTATTTCAAAAGTAGAGTGCATTTTCTGGTAAATCCTACTCTGTTTGGAGTTGAAACCTTTACTTTTTTTCCCTGTACTTCATGGGGCTAGGAAAGCTTGGCTGGGTCTCTGCTGATTCCAGTCAGAGGCATAGGTCCTTTTAAACCTGTGTGTCTGGCAACAGTCTTGTGCCAGATTCTGTGGTCTCTGAAATAGCCACCAGAATGTTTCTTAGTTGGTGAGTATTATCTTCACATTGTATAATGCCCAAGGCTTACTTGTGTTAAGGAAACCAGAAATAGCTTAATTAAGATGCCTGTTTTGTTTAAATAACACAAATACTGAGTGAATGCCAGAATTGCAAAGTTCTGATCATAATTGGCATTTGTGGATGCAGCATTTGTATTCCCTATTTTTGAAACTTTGTATGTTGGGGAAACTCTCATTTATTTAAACTTGTGATCTTATTTATAGATAATCTGTCATTAGCAAATCTCTGCTCAGAAAATTAATTCTAGCTAGACCAGAGATGGCAATCTGGAAATCCTTATAGTGTTTGGGTTAATTAACACATCATTTGATTTGTTCACATGTTAATAAGTTCTTAAGGATCAATAAATTCTCATTCAGTATAAATAAATTGGATTGGGGAAGCAGTTAATGCTGTAAAAATCGTGGTGCCCATATGGGCTGGTTTGTGCACATATTTCACTAGTTAATCACCAGTCAATTTGAAATGAAATGTGCTGCAGGGTCTGAATTAGTTTATTTTCTTTCCACTGGCTGAGAAACAGAGTGATCTGGTGTGGAAGACTTGGGACACTGCCTCACAAAAGAACTCAGTCTGGCTTACCAGAGAACCTTTTAGTTTTACCTTAGAATGCAGACTACCAATCAGGTAATTTTCATCTTTCAATCCTCACATCATTTAAATGTCTGTCATTTAAGCTTCTGAAATTAATTCCAGTGGTTTGTCTTGAGAATATTTAATCCTCATCATGGATGCCCTGTGCACATTTTCTTTCTCATCAAGATTTTGAAGGCATGTGCATTGGTAATGAAGGCTAGTGGAACACAGAAGACATTTTCATAAGGTGTTACAAATCCTTGAGGAAAAATGTCTCCCGTGAATTTTATTTTTCTCTTAAAAATAATCACTTACTTGAGTGCACTTGAAATCTGCTATAATGATCATTTTATAGAGCAAGGGGTTATCAAACAACATCCTGTGTTTGTTACATCTCTCACATGAACAGAATCCTCACCTATAACAAATGTCTCAGAAACCTTATCGCAGGATAAATATAACATAGGATTGTTTGTACTGTAATGATCCTAGAAATAAGAAGGAAAATGAATCCTAAAGTTATAAAAAGAATAAAAAAACCAATATACAATAAACCCTCTTACTCAGAATTTTCTAAGTATTTTAGGATGGGGATTATGTAATTAATGTTATCGAGATAATTAAAAAGTACTGAAAATCATCTAAAGTCACACATCTGAGTCAGCTGTGAAGATGCTTAGCTACCTTTGTAAGTCTTAATAGTGTCCAGTGATCACTTATCTTCCTATTTGCAACTTTATTTGCATTCCTTTCTTTTTATGTACGTCACACAGCTCCCTCATTCTACAGCCCTTGCGCTCTAACAACGCTGCTGCTTCTATGGCATTTCTCTTCAAAAGCCTATGTATAATGACACTGACACCAAGTCACCAGTGTGCCTATAATTAGTATTTTTTTATCGTATACAATTTGACTGCTAACATCTCTGGGGTTAGGATTGGCAGATTTTAGATGGATGCATTGCACAGTGATCTTTGATTCATTAAGTCCTGAAAACAGATCTAAGGTCAGATGCCACAATGAGCACCTTGGCTTCTGCAGTCCTCTGTACTTGCAAATTGCATGAGAATCAATCAACCTTCAAGAAATTAGGAGGCATTAATGATATTGACAGCTTATGAAGCTTGTGTAAAAGGCTGTAGCTAAACAAAAGAGATTATAGAGATCAATGCAACTGTGCTCTTTTTCTAGTGAAGAATCTGAGGCAGTGGGTTTTTTTTCCCTGTGTTTCATTAGCACATTCCCTCTCTTACAGGGGTGTCTTTTCTTTTCACAGTGTAATTGTTAGTTTTTCAAGATTTGCACTCTTGAAAACTCAGGCAGATAAACCTCAAGCTCATAACTGGAGGTCACAGCTAAAGAGGCTTCACAGACTGAACATTTTGCCCTTATGTTCAAACAAAAGTGCCTTCAGTGGAGTTCATACCATTACACTTAATAATTAACTTTGTGCCAGTCTAATGGTTATCTTGTGACATTAAAATAGCTGCAGATCATGACATTACCATAAAACCCCCAATATGCTGCCAAATATTTTTTTTATTCCATTGTAGCATGACAAGGACAGAGGAATTGTCCTCTACTGATTTCACTGCCAGGCAGACAGGATCATTTTTTAAATTTCTATTCGCCTTTACTGCTTGCCATCCCCAGAGTTTCCCCTTCTATGCTTGATTCCCTGTTTTTGCAACTGGATGAGGGTTGGCTGTGGGATCTCTGTAGTCGCCCTTGCAGTGAAGGATACGATGCAGCTGCAGCAAAGGGTAAAAAGGGTCCCTCATTGTGCCTGTGAGGGAGCAGATGTGCAGGTGTGGGTGGCAGACACCTCCAAGGTCTCTGGAGGGGCGTGGGTCATGCAGCCCTTAGCCGAGCCTGCCGAGCTGCTGGCAGGTAAAATCATCAGGTGTGATGTTCTGCACAGCTGGCAGGTGCCATGACTCATGTTTGTGGTTACACTTTTTGGAAACTGGAGGGTGTGACAAAGCAGAATGTCAAGGATATCCAGGAGGGAATTTCTGAGGTTTGATTTTGAGTCAGGCTGGTTTTTTTAATGCCACATTGTCTGGTTTAAGCTCAAGTCAATAGGACAAATCCTGGCTGTCATTGTTTGAATTGTGGGTGAGTGTGACCTTTGCTGGAAGAGGAGACCTTGAGGTATTCCTTTGCTATAAGTGGACTGGTATTTTAAGGCTTCCCTGCTGAAAGCTTTGTTTTCATAAAGATTATTGTTAAGGAAGAGTGCAACTGCATCCTGCCTGCTATTTTACCAAGCAATTTCCATGAGAATCTTTTCTTGCTAATCTCTCTCGCAAATTACAGTGAGAGGAAGAAGAAAGCTTGTATTGATCTCAAGTGCAGCGTGTTGGTCAATGAGTTTGTGTAAGGAGTCATGTCATGTATCAGATAAACTAACACTAATCTTTGTAATTGATTGCTCCTTGATTGTTCCCAGGAGATATATGTTTTGATATGAAAAAGGGATTTGTCTTCAATTCAATTATGGTATGCAAACAAAATGCAGGATTTATCTGAAGGAGATGGAAAAGGTGATAGGGAAAGTTTATGGTTTATATTCACTTCAGAGACAGTTGATTTTATTTGAAATTACCTACTGCCTTTCAATGCAAACACTTTCCAATATGCTGTAATATTAAGAACATTGTGCTTTTTCCTGCCAGCACACTGCCTATCAATAAAAATAATAATTTTAACAATTAGCTAAGTGATTCAGCCTAGCCATACTTGCTCCCCTTTGTGTGGATAACCAGAAGCTCATAAGTGATTACTTTAAATACCTGGAGTGAAGGTTTAAGCTGTGAAGTTTGGGGCTGGCTGAGTCACACACTATATATATATAACCACATTTCTTTGAACCATTTGATTTGTATCCTTATTTTAGTTTAAGATTTCTGTGATACCATATTGGAATTAGCTAGAAATAAGTTTCTGGTTCCAGCTGATCACTGTATTGAAAATGGTTGTTTAATGCAATCCCACTTTACAGATCTCAGCAGGTTACCCAAGCCAACAGATGTAGCAAAGTGCATTTCAGTTAACGTCTATTTGAGTTGGAAAACCTCCTGTGCCTGCTTTTACGTTCAAAAGAAAAATTCTTATATATAAAGCTAAGAATTGATATAACTGGAACCTAAACATTCTAATGAAATAACTACTGTTAATGCAGATCTCAGCAGAAATTAAAAAAAGATTTGAATGCTACTCCACAGAAAAGGTCTCAACAATAAAATGTAAGTTAAAACAGTTACGCATATTTTGTGATATCTGACCCTTTTCCAGGTGCTATATTCTTCATAGCACTGTCCTTTGAGTTCTAAGGTTGATGGTCTCTCTGGAGGAGTACAGTGGGAAATCAGCATCCTGAGCCCTTTGCCAAGAGAAAGATGGTGTTAAAGTAAATGTTTTCCTTGTCTTCATTCTAGAACCTGTTGGGGGTAATTTTTATATGTTTTTATAACAGGTTTTTACATCCTGTTCTTTCTTTATTGCTCTGAAAGTCCTGATCACTCTGACTGTACTCTGGTGGGTTTGATAGGTGCTACCCTCATATAAAGAATGGCTTTTACAGCTAAGCCAAGCAGCAGCAGAACTTGGCAGGCACAAAGTGGGACAAGCAGAGCCCCAGCACATCCTGGGCAGAGCCTGAGACATGAGCTGCATTATATGGCTTGGTGACATAGTGATATTTAGTGACAATAAGGACATGGTTTTGACTTGACAGTGCTGGGTTAATGGTTGAGCTTGACGATCTTGGAGGCCTTTCAACCTTACCAATTCTATGATTCTGTGATTACTGGGCTGAAAGGCTGCTGTGCCTCCTGTGGGGGATGGACCAGCTAGAAAAAGCAATAGCACCTACATTTATGAAGGTAGTCAATGACTGATCCAGGATGAATATCCCAAACTGGATTTTATCTTTATGTTTTCAACTGTGAAATAGAAGTTTTTTTCTTGAATAATTCTGGCTTTGATGCTGTCAGTGTTTCATGTAAATAATAGTGTCTTTTGTCCTCAAAGAGTGGGACACACTGGCATCAACAGAATGGTATATCTTCCTTTTGTAAATTGTTGTAAATATAGGGATTTCTTTAAGGACATCTTGTATAATATTTCTGCTATAATACCCAAATTTAACTATTAGCCATAATATTTTCAAACTGGTAATTCCACTTATTATCAAGGAATAATTCACCAAAGATTAAAAATGAAGTCAAATGTACTGTACAGATGAACAAATTTAAGAGTTTAGTGGTCTGTGAGAATAATACAGGTAATTTAAACACTTGGAATGGTAGAACATTCTATTGTAAACTCAGCTAATTTTCACAGAATTCGGTGGGATCAGAAAGAAATGTGCTTATGTTGGTGTACCCAAGATGATGGTGACAGGGAAGTAACCCCTGGAATATTTCACATAGTGCTGGACCATAATTCCCACTGAGGCATTTAGGAGCAGCCCTTGAACTAGAGCAGCTGCTGTTTCTGAACTGGAAGCTATGGAAACTTGTGAATGGTAAGCTGATACCTTGCTTCGATGGTACTGTTTCTTCAACTGCTGCAAGCTCTTGCAATATTCTGCTTAGCTCCTTTGTTTTTCTTTTGTGCTGTGCTTTTGTCCATTCGCCTTTAAGAAGCTGGCATGTGCCCTGTTCTCTCTATTGATAAATGGATGCACGTATCACAAAATTCTTTACCATTCTTGTTCAATGAAGTTTGGCCATTTTATAGATGCTTTACATATTGCATCACAGCTGGTTGGTTTTCAAGGGATATAAGGAAGGCGCATCTTTGACATTGGCCAGATGTGGCAAGTAACAGTGACATTGCAAATACAAAACATATGCTAGCAGGAGATTTTCTGTTATTTGTGCAGCCTGGCAGCTGTTAAATTCTCGACAATCCTTGGGGCGAATGGCAGGTGTCCTTTGTTTCCTAAAAGACCTCAAATAGAAAAGTTCAAACACTGTTTTTGGCATTATTACAAGGGTAAGTGTTCCTATTTTGGAACCAAACCCCATTTGGTTTCTGTTGCCCAAATAGCTTCCTTATTTAAAAAACAATTAGAATTTCCTGCATGAACATTTGGAAATACAATTTCTATTACTGTATGGTTCTCTAAACAAACAAAGCATTTTTTGGTAAAGGATGCTGGTAATTTGGCTTCTTTTAAAATTTCTGATAGATAGAATATGTCTTTTTTTTTTTTTTTTTTCCTGCTGGAAGCTCTAATTTGCAATTTCTTCTTAGACCCTTTTCTTTTTCCTTAGCTTTTTGATGATGTGTATTTTTTTTTTCATATTCCACATGTTTCCTTAAGGAAAAGGAAGAGGATGTTATGGACATAGAATGATCTGGCATGCTAATAAAAAATAAGAGTAGGCACTGAGGTCAAATGCCACAGCCTTGGAAAAGCAGTAGAGAGTTTGCCTGAGGAATGAGACTTTTTAAATATATGATAAGGATTTCTTTGTTTAGGAAAGAACTGCTCATGCAAGACTGCCTCTGTTGCTTACAGCATCACTTATGGAGTTGTGCAATACCAGGTACTTATTGCATAGATATTTTAACTAAATGAGTTAATTGTGGCTATAATGGTTGGGATTTCCAATGAAAAAAAAAAACCAGGTGGTAACACTTTTCAAAACTTTCATCAACATGAAAGAAGACTGAATGAGAAGAAAGAATAGGTTCTCTGGGAAGGACATACATATCTGGTTGACCACATACATCATACAATTTTTTTTTTTTTGACTGAGAGCCAGAAGGGATTCCTTTTGTATGCAAGCCTGAATTCCTTTTTTAATCATTAGTGTTTGCTGTGTATGATGCGAAATGGTCAAGCAAATTGTGTAAAAGTTACTAGTACTTGTTAGCAGAAAGATTTTTGTTTACATACTGCACAGTCCAAATTTGTTAATTTTCTATCTTCACTTAAAAAAATAATCCTTGTATTGCATTAAACTCTCTCCTATAAAGATACTATCTTATAAGTAGGTTTTCCTGCAGAAATCTCACTACATTAAGTAAATACAGGCCAGCTCTCTCTTATTTAAACTTTTTAAGTATGTCAAGTAAATATGAATCTATCAACCTGAAGAAATTACGTGAATATTTTATTTTTCTGCTTTCATTTAAATTAGCTAACTTAGTTTAGGATCTACTGTACTAAGCAAAATAATAGTTATTTGAAGGGCAAGATTAACTTAAGCAAAAATACTACCACAACATATTTATGATTAAGTAGTTGTCAAAAAAGCTGTTTCAGCTCAATTTAGAGGTATACTACCTGCCATGGGAATAAAATATTAAATAAAAACAAAAGATCTCTGGACTTCAGAAAATCTTCAGAGGACATGAAGGAAAGAGGGCATGATATATGAGACAAAAAGAATGGGACTGTGAAAAGTAAGATCAAAGTTAACATTCTTTCTCTCTCTCTTGTTGAGCCTTTTTCCTATACCAGGAAGAATGAAATGTTATTTCCAAAATAGCAAAATTAAACCCAAAAATTTAACATAATAAAGGAGATTACTTGTAACTAATGTGAGATTTGAGTGCAGTGGTCAAGAATATAAAGAAAACAAAATATTTATGTTCTTTTCAGAGTTTTCTAACTAGATTTATTAGCATTAGTACCTAATGCATTTTTATCCTGCTGTCAGGTTTTGACTGTGCTGAAATAAGTAAAGCTACACTGATCTCACTACTGATAGATTGTGAACACTGTTCTCTTTGACTTGGAAAGTGAAAGGCACAGTCATATATTTCATAAAATGTATACCTCCTTCTGAGCATTTTTTAAAATGTAAGATAAAATAACTTTTTCAGTATGAGTTTCTCAACAAAATGTGTGTACTGTTGTTTGGAAGAAGCTGCAGATAATTTAAACCCTTATACAACAAGATATAAATAGATTTTCTAGATGTCATTCATTTTCAGTGCTGGCAGTGACACTGCCTCTCTTTTCTTTTTGTACATCTTTTCTTTCTCTCTTCTTTCGGCTTTCTTTTTAAAGGCAATATTTCTTCTGTCATTTTTTATCTTCAGTGTGCACCACACAAAATAGGAAAAAATCTAATTAACCAAACATTGAAATACATTGCCCAAGGGAGAAAAAAATAACCCATTACCACTAAGAAGAAATCATCAAGTCCCAAAAGTTTTGTAAAGAAAAAGAAAATATTTCAAAGAAAGCATCCAAAACAATGCAACACTGTTCCTCAGTGTTCACCTAATGCCAATCACCTGCCTTACCTGTAAATGTCTTTGTCAGCAGCACTCGTTTGCTGCCTGCCAGCTCCTGCTCTGCCAGACCTCTGCCCTTCCTCATCCCCTATTTCCAGTCACTGCAGCCCTCTGTCAGTACTGGGACACATGTTCTGAGCTTGCTATCACCTAGGTGTGTTGAGCATGGAGTCGGTCTGATATATTTTGTACAAATCCATCCATATATGTTCCTCCATCTGTGATGATCTTCAGCACACAAACCACCTATTTCCCACCACATTTCTCTTTATAGTAGTATTTATTTTTATTTTTCATAAATAATTTTCTTTTATAAATATTATTGCTTTAGATCATCATCTCTTCTATAAAAGCTACATTTTTATATATATGTCTTTAGATCACTTGGGACCTGAACTATGTCTTACTTTCTTATTTCTTGTGATAAATGCATCAACTTGGGGGGTGAAGGCTTAGTGTAATATTTTGCCATAACAGTGCAAGAAAGGCAGTTGCTTTTGACTTCCAGACCTATAGCACCAGCAAATATGGCAGAACTGTCACATTTCGTTCTAATTTTTTGTAAACAAGTTTCATAAGTTGAATCTGTGAGAGGGTTTTTTTTTTTTTTAATTTTAGGTCTTAATTCAGATCTTAAAAAAACCAGCAGCCAGAACAAGCTTTTTGGGGGAAAAAAGCAGCTCTGCAATTTTCCAACTTACCTTCTTTTTTGTTTGTTGTCATACAGATTTTTTATAACAAGTTAGAAACAATGTTATTTTTATAAAACCAATGAAATGTAATGTAATGATAGTCACTGGTAAGGGAGAGAAATATAGTGATGCAGCCTCTTACCTGTCATTGACAAAAGCAGAGATCACAGGGACCTGTGCTGAAGTTTTTCCCAGCCCTAAATTGGCTCAAGAATCTGAAATAAACATTCTAAGACAGGTCCAAAGTGTACAAACATCTTTCTTTCACAATTCTTCACCTGTCAAGGATTCATTGTATAACATGGTGTTTAAGTTTTTGGACATTCAAGGTCATAGCAAAGTCTGTAGAAAGTGCAAGACTATATCATGGTGCTGGTATTAGGGTATGTCTTTGCAAAATGAGGCATTTGCATAGGCTGAGTCATCAAATAAGTCTAAATATGGGTAAAATAGGTCAAGAAGCAGAAAAAAAAGCCTCCAATAACCTATACAGAATTTATATGTGTGTCTCTTCTAGGTGTGTATGCTTAAGACTAAACTAACTTAGTGGCAAAAGTCGTTGGGAAGTGTATCATAAAGTCCATGGTTGGAAGAGTTCTACCAAGTGTTACAGGCTTTAGATGTATATATTTTGAAAGCTGGGAATGAAAATGATAATTAAGCTTTACTTAGCCTCATTGCTAGCACTGCTTTCTATCCTTATCCCAGTTTTATGTGAATTGCTGCCTGGGAGGAAGAAGGGGAAGTTGGTTATTTGGGAATGATTCTTTTTACCTGTTTGGTTATCTACTGGTAGCAGAGGTACTGTCAAATACCTACTGAAAGCAACTGCGTTGTCAGTGCAGACCCAGGCTTACCTGGGCTGGGGCCAGCAGAGCAAATCCAGTGCTCTCTGGGAATCTGGCATTTACTAGCAGTACTTTTCCATGGTGTACATGCTCATATTTCTGCTCAGGAGATCGCACTAAAATGGGAGCCTGGATACAGTTTATCACTTAGTCCAAATAAAACAGTCATATCCCCAGGTTCTGTCTGCTCTCTGCTTTATCTTGCTTTGGATCTGTCCCTGAAGCATCCCCAGTTTCAGCCCTTAGGAAAGCCTGGTGAAAACAGATCCCCTTGGCTTTGCCTCAAGACAGAAGGAGTGTGCTGCAGTCTTAGCTGGTGAAAACAACCCCTTTTTTTTTTTTTTTTTTTTTAAACTGTGTGCTTTATTATTAGAAAGGACCTTTTCTTTGTTATCTCTTCTGCCTCCTCTGAGTCTGCTAAGGGTCTCTTTAATTTTTTTTCCTCTTTTCTCAACTGGGCAATTTTCTGTTCAAGCAAATCATAACTCAGATGAGTTGAAAGAAAAAGCAATTTATAGGCTTGAAAGTGTGACTTTCTTTCCAGCCCCCAGGTGCTGTCAAAACAGCCAGGAGGTATGTTGGGACATGTGGTAGAATAGAAAATGCTCTAATAAATTTAGTTGTGATTACTAAAAAGAAATCCTGTGCTTATGCCTGCAGAGGCATTTTGTTTTCAGAGATAGTTCTTTATTAAAAAAAAGGGAGACATTTTCTTTGTCTGAAAGAATAGGATTTGCCCAAGTAAGAGGATTTGCTAAAGACTATGTTAATTTATTTGTTTTCACTCAGAAGTGTCATTATATTGCCTGCCATATTTGCATATTTCTGTTGCATACCTTTCAGGGGATTTTGCACAAATTCAAGAGGAGCTATGTGCGTGTTATTGTTTTGGAAGTTCTGGCACTGAGAACACTGTATAAATGGGAATTCATTAGGATATGAGTGGATGCTGTTATTATATGCTGCAGTATGAACTCAGCAAACTGGAGCCACCCACCTGTAATCCTTCTCAGTTTAGTCTGGGACTGCAGAATGAACAAGAGCTGGATTTAGCAAGTCATTAAAAATGAGCTGGGGTAGAGGTTTATAAGCCTGATTCATTCCACTCATTCAAAACCAAACTACTTCCCCCCTCAAAATCTTCATACAGAAACCCATGAAACATAAAAATAAAAGCAAGTTTCCACTCTTAAAGTTTTGTGTAGCATATGCTGTAAGTGTAGCTCTAGCTCTGCAGGATTGCCCCTGGAGTAATTTCTCAGTTCATGGGACTACAGGAGTTTCCCAGCTGTAAGGTGAAGCACTCCAGCCATATGGGGCTGGGTTATAGTGAGAGGTCTTCAGGCTTGATTGTTTTACTTCTGTTTTTTTATTCAGGAGAAAATGTGCTCTCTCTGGCATGATTGTTCTCTCCAAGTATCCAGGATATTGAGTAGAAACTCACAGCAGGAACTCTGAATACTTTCATTGTACTCCTGGAGTTACCTGAGGCAGTCCAGCAACTGTAGGAAAACCCAGGAGACACCAGCAAGCGAGAAGTTCATGGTTTTCCTTTTTTGTCCCATCTCATACTGTATCCCTAGGAACTCACCTTCATGTCTGAGTATCATCTTTACATTTCTGTTTACCTCTTGTAATAATTTATAGTTTCCAACATGTTGCCAGTCAAGAAAGATACTTGGCTTCTGATCATTACCTCAGATTTCTGTGAAACAAGGTGCCATATAAACTAGAGCAAAAAAGAAAGGAGAAAACGATTCCCCCAACACTGAGAAATATCTGTGAATAACTGGTATTTTTCAGGGTTCATTGTTGTGGTTTCTTTGTGGTTGTTGTTGTTGTTGTTGTTGGTTTGAGGTTTCTTTGTGGTTTTGGTGGTGTTTTTTTGTTGTTGGCTTTGGGATATTTTTTAACCTTTGGCTCTGAATCTCGGTGCGATTGTTTGGTAATGACTATTGTTCGTAGTTAGTTCGTACTAAATCCATCCCAACGAGCAGAGCAGAAATGCTTATTGCAATTTCAGACCACTGTTGGTTGCTACTGTCTACCAGTGCTAGAAGTAATTTTCTGTGCACAGGAACACATAAAGTTTCTTCTATCAAGTTGCTTTATTTTTTTCTCCCTGTTTGGAAGAAGCATGATGCTAAGCAAGAGGTGATGCCTCATCTCACTTTCCAGCCTCAAGGTTTGTCCTCTTGTGAATCCACAACTTGCAGCAGTCCCTTTTCCAGCCTCTGAATCTCTCCTTCCATAGTGTGTTGCAGTCACTGAGGGCTTGACTTGCATGCTGGGGATGATGAATACCATCCTCCTTGGGTGTATGGGAGGGGAATGACTCCTTCTGGAATTATATGGACTTAAATACTATGACAAAATAACTTTGATTATGGCAGACACAGCATGGTGACTCACCTGGTCCTTTGCAGGCCTATTTTTCCAGTTAATTCTCATGATTTTCTAATTTCTGGTCATAAATACAAATAAATAACCTGAAAACAAGATAGCAGTGAGTCAGGAGAATAAATAATTTCTGAATTTAGAGGGGTTTGTTCTCTCACTGCTATTAGTCACTATGTTTTTTTTTGGTGTCTTGCTATGGAGTCATTGGTCCGTTGTAAAACTGCTATTTTTATTTGATTCCCATTTTGAGCAGAAAATTCATTTAATGTATAGAAATCTCTGTCTGTTATGCTGTGGCTAATAGCAGAGCTGCCCTTGAGCTGTAAGTGGCCATACAATTGGTAGACAGAAGTATCCTCATGTGAAGTTATATTCTGAATGCAAATAGTAAGAAAAAAATCTGCCATCTGGTGAGCAGCTATTTACCCTATCTCTCCTATCTCAATTGACTGTTAGGGAATCGATTTGGACCAGCATATTTTAATTCTGCACATTCCAATCAGTCTTCAGGCTGGTCATACGAGGTATAGCACAGGAGAGAAAGCTGGACCATCCTCCCACTCCAGACAAAGAAATACCATTAAAGCAGAAAACTATGTCTGTAGAAAGGTAAGAATTTAAATACTTGTTAAACCATGAAGTGGCAGTAAACATGACATTGGTTTATTCTTTTAAATACAAAGAAGCTTAACAAGCCTTCCCTATATAAAGCAGGGACAATCTTTCGGTATGTAACTTCCTGGGATGGAGGAAGTTGAAACCCACCCAAACTCGAAATCAGACTAAAGTACTTTCTCCAGACTGCTGTTTCATTTCATGTGTGGATGCTTATTGTATCCAGGTTGAAACACTGCAGCCCATTTTCTGACTTGCCCCCCTCCTCCCCCTAATACAGTCCTACATTTCTGTGTCACCAAAGCATTCTGCATGAGGAAACTTCCACAGACAAGGTCCTGTGCATGTGCAATGAGGCACCTCGGGATGGGAAGGAATGGGGTCAGGGAGTGTAAGGGTGCTGAGATAGTATCTGCATGTGGAGGAACATCATCCCAAATGTACGTTACAGGGCAGAAAATATTTATGGTTTTGTTGATCCTTGAAAAAAATCAGGCATGGTAATAGGATAAAAGCTTTTTAAAGTGGCAATAAATTATAATTATTATAAATAAGCCTTGGAGCCATAAAAATCCCTCCTTGGCCACCTGAAATCTTCTTTATTACCATTATTTCAGTATAAATAATAGCGCTTTTCTTAGACAAAAATACATCATAAAAATAAATGCTTTGATCCAAGTCACCTTATTTTCCTAAAGGGTAATGTGTGACACATTGTTTATTGTAAGACTCAGGTTAATCCCAATTTTTCCTAGTTTCTGAAGAAAAGTTCAGTCTCCAGTTTTTTAGCTGCAGATGTTTATAAGCACGAAGAAATACTGGTGCAATCAATGGTATTAGAACGTATCCGTTTTTTTAAATCAGATTTGTTTTCTTCAGAAGGTTAGGAGAGACTGAAACACTTCAAAGCAGCACAGAGTTGCCCATGAAAGGACAGGGTGTCTGTAATTCCTCTGTAGCAGAATGATTGATATTGAAGAATGTGGAAAACAGCTACCAGACAGCAAAGCCCTTCAAGGCTTAAAACTGTGATAAGCAGGAGCAAAATTGTAACTCTTATATGTACATATACACTGCAGCACCCTCCAGCCTCAGAAATATTATCACAATCAAGATTTTTATCAATATTTATCAAAATAACTTTAAATATATTCATTTAGTTGTGGCAGCATCAGGCCATAGCTACTCCTGTCATTACTGGTGGCTGTACTCAGTAAACAACTGTATAAAAGGGTGCATGTATTAGAAGCAAGAACTAAAGAGACCTGGAAGTCACTTGTAGTTTAGTAGAGCATGAGGGCTTGTTGTGACCTGACTGGTGGGCGGCGCCTCTGCATTCTTCTTTCCCATCTTTGTTAATCTCCTCCTAGGCCTAAGATGACATCCAGACAATAATACCACCTTTACCATATCTCAAGTTCCCGTCATGGTGGCTCAACTTACGGTCCAAGTTTCAGGTCATTTTTGGGGGTGAGCTTCAGTGGTGGTCACAGATGCCATCTGTCCCGTAATTTGGGGTGATCTTTGACTGGGGTTATGCACATGAGCAGTTGCTGCTTTACACAGTTTGCCATGGGGGAATTTTTATAAAGATGTGTTCCACAGGATGTACTAACCAGATCTCACCTCTGCCAGGCCTAGAGTTAGTGCCATCCTGTTGCTCCATCCTCTGCTTATTTCAACTTCTGGCCTTAACAGTGTTTGAGATGGGCAACTGTGCTCTTTAAGTCCTTACAGGGCTGTGTCTCCATGTTGGGAGAAAAGAGAACAGCAAACTGTGAGTCATATGCTGGCTGCCAGCACAAACACTTTCAGGATACAGCTCTCAAATCTCCTGTCTTCTTTTGGCACCTCAGGGCATGAAGAGCTTCCAGGAGTTTCTCAGTCCTTAAGATCATTTTCCCTAGGAACATTCTTGACAAATGAAATCCCCAGCATGCTGCCTGTCCATGTGACTATCAGTCAGTAGGGGGAAACAGAGTAAAACACGCACTAAACTGCAGCATCCTTTCCCAGGCAAAGCTAAATTTTACAGTGTATTTTTTCCCCGAAGTATTTATGTGTGTATTACAGTATTCACAGAATTGCAAAGCATCAGCTGTTGGCCAACTGAATCTATCACGTTACTACCCACATCACACTTCAAAATGAAAACTTTAGCCACCAGTATGAAGCTTGACTGCTTTAGACTTCTGTTAAGAAACAGCAAAATTGCTAGTAGTAAAAGTGTTATTCATCCCAGAATGGATACAATTGGAATAGAACACTGAACAGTACCAGAACCCATTCTTTGCCCTTGAAAGCAACCAGAGTGTTTTGGCTGTGTCTATATCTTTGAAAAATTCAAAACAGAGGGGCTGTGTCCAGATGGCCTAGTGGAAATGGTCCCTGACTCATCAGAAACCCCATTTTCATCCAGTGGTTATGCAGTAATTATGTACCAAGATGCTGACATTAATGGACTTGCTCATTTATATGTAGGCAGTAAGAGCTGTATGCCTCTGAAAATTGGTTTTCTAGATGAGCTATGGCATAGGAGTCATGTCTGAGTGTAAAAGCACTCGTGTGCTGTCATGTGTGAAAGAGTGACCATGTTTATGCTGTAGTCTTCTGGTTTGACTGCTCTCATTAATGACAGAATAGTTTCCCAGGATCTTTTCTGGTTGCCAGATCCTGCTGGCTAGACTATTATAACAGACATTGTGGCCTTCCTCTACAGCCCTTTAGATGATGATTGAGTGGAGGGACTCTCAACCCATTTCTCAGAGACTCTTTGGGGTTCCTGGAAGCTTCTATGATCTTGGTCTTGCAGGATTGCAGCACCTCTAACCACACTTGCTTGGCCAAGAGGGCAGCTTGAATGAATTTAGCACCCAGTATTGACTCTTGAGCTTGGATGCATTGAAGCTGTGACTCGCCAGCACATCAGTAGGACAGGGATGATCAGTTTAATGTGTGTTACTGGGGTGATTCTCCATCCAGACACCTTTAGACAGCTTCTCTTTCAACCACTGTGTCTCCTTTCTGACTGTTGGATCTTCACCCTCGATGATTTGGAAGATAAACTGCAGGCTTCCTTCCCAGCTGGCAACCTCTGGGAGACTCTCTATCCTGAATATCCAGGTATTTGGGTATCTAAGTCTATACATGAATTTCAGGCCATGTGCTTGCTCCTACTTTCTGGGGATCCAGCTTAGTGATGTATAACCCTAATCAGGAGTGCCTGGTCTCCTTAGCCCTCCCTGCTACTTCCTTTCTGCTCATCAAGAACAGCCCCACATTCCTTGGATCTCAGATTTGTCTTCAACTGACCCCCCACCCAGGGCTGACTTGAATTTCAGTTTCCTCTTGCCTAGTAGCTCTAAAATGGATGCTGCTCCATACCTTTCACTAGCTCTATCCCTCAGCCTTTTGTAACTTGACTGTTGCACCATCCTCTCTTCTTGCATCCCCCATTGCTCACATTTATCTACAGGACTGCTAGCTCTCAGCTTTCCCAATTAAGAACTTTGGCCCTATCTTCCCTCTCCTTGTGCCATTCTTCTTTGTTCATCCTTTGTCCATTCTTTCTTTGTCCATCACACCTGCCAAGCATCTTGTTTTTGCCAGGAGGTCATTATTGGCTCTGTTTTATCTGCTAAATAAACAGGGTAAAGGCAGAGGGGCAGAATTAGTCTGCCTGAATTGCTACACTGTTCAAACAGTACCATGCACAGCTGTGGTGCATAAGTAGTCTTCCAGGTAATTCCTAGAACAGGCTGAGAATTAATATAGGACAAACTATTAACTCTGGGCAGTTTGGATAGGGCCATCCTATTTCCAGGGCAAGTTTACCATTGCAGGGTGGATATGATTATACTGTGCCACCTGGTCTCAGGACCAGAGAAGGGGCTCAGGACATCTGTGTAGTGCTTCAGGCTTCTGAAGAGCTGAAACAGTGGTAGATTTCTGCTGCAAAAAGCTAAAGTGCATAGTAAGAAGTAATTGAGACGTGTAGTAAAAATTATCATTGTAACATGTTTTCTCTTGGGACTCCCACTCCTACTGCTTTACTTAATTACCCTGCTTAATATCCCTGCTCTAAGCAAGCTCTTGGCTCCGCCAAGATTATTTCAGTCACCTTTGACACAGTTTAATGGTCCAGGCAGTGATTATACTTTTGTTATCTAGTAATTACTCTGTAAAGAAAGTGAGTCTCCAGACTTTAAAAATGCGTAGACATCTGCTTACAAGTTTCTTTTTCATGAAGAAAGGAAGGATAGTTTTCCAAAAGTTTCATCAGTGCTATATTTGAAATCATACCGCTGTTATAATCTCTTCTCAGAGAGCCTCAGATTTGCCTTTTCCATGTGCAGTTTAATTTTTATATTTCACACAGATGCTTCATGTGTCAAACCTGTTTTTGCACTTAAAATATTATTGAATTAAAATGTTGCCTATGAAAGAATGGCTAGATAACTAAGCCTCACGAGAACAAGCCTCCAGAGTAAAAACTTCAAAACCATATTAAATGTGTAGGAAAGCATCTGAGTGGAAAATTTTATTATAACTAATTATGGAGGCCAGCCATTTCTGTCTTAGTTATCACTAATTTGCATTAAAAGGGTCTTTATAAACACTTGACGTGTCAGACACTGCAGAGACCACAGAACTGTAAATACCAAGTGTTCTCCAGAGGGACTTTGTTTTCAGACACATGTGAATGACTGGGTAAAGTTGTCCTTTGGTGGCTAAGATGTCCAATCATTTACTGCTAAGGACAGAACATTGGGCTGGGATTCAGGAAACTTGGATTTATTTCCAAATCCGTGTCAACCTGATGGATCACTCTGGGCAGTTACTCCACCTTTTGTGCCTTATTTTCTCTTCTGGAAAAGCAAGGCTGAACCTGAAACCTATTGATGAAAAGCGAAATATAATAAATGGCCATTTTTATTATATAACATTTTATAGGTTATGTAATCCTTTTTTTTAATATAGATAGATAAGGAATTTTGTGTCTCTTTCACAAAGCAAATGTGATGTCATAATAAGAATAGCCAATTTTCTTCTATTCCTTATTCTGCTTTAAGCAAATCATGTGCCTTTGAAGACAAGCATATGGAATCAGTCCTTCATTATTATGCATTAGTTTATGCATGAAAATTTGTAATAATTACTATTTTATTACAGATTTCAGTTACTTGTGAGTACTTTTCCACTCTCTTTAGTCAACTACCTTAGAAGTAGTACTTAAATCTAAAGACTGCTCACTGTATCAAAAAAAGTACTTATACTCTTTATAACATTAAGTTACAGAAGTGAAGTTAGAAGGTTATTGATCACTAAAAATGATTTACACTTCTATGGAGAGGAAGGGTGAGATGAATCTGGGATGTCTGTTGCAGTCTGGGCTCTCTGTATGGTCCAACTTCCTTCTGAGGCTGCAGAAGGGGAAGATAAACTATGAATTCTGGATTGTGACTGCTGAAGTGAGTTGTGCAAACAATGTGGCAGGTATTGTCACCTTCTCATGTCCTCACAGTATCATAGGGGTGTTTCACTTGGAAAAGGCCCTTAAGATTCTCAGTTGCAACCACTGACCCAGCAATGACAAGTCCAGCACTAAACCATGTCTCCAAGTGCCATACCTACGCACCTCTTAAGTGCAGGTGTGGCACCCAGAGCTGATGATTCAACCACTTCCCTGGGCAGCCTGTTTCAATGCTTGACAACTCTTTTGGTGAAGATTTGCCTAAAATCCAATCTAAACCTCCTCTGGTGCAACTTGAGGGCAAGGGACTCTGTGAACCTGCTTCCTACACAGGCCAAAGTCTGCCCTACACAAGTCCAAGTGAACAGTTCTGCAGACTCTTCTCCTTACTATTCCAAGAATCCCTAACAGCCTCCAGCTGTCCCATCACCTGCCATTCTTTCTCTCTTCACAAGCAATAGGTCCAGTGGGACACCTTCCCTAGTTGTCTCACTCATTGGCTATGTCAGGATGTTATCCTTCACACACTCCAAGACTGTTTCCTCTCTGCTGGTTGCTATTTCCAGCACACATCTGGTAAGTCCCCCACAAGAACAAGAACTGGCAATTATGAGACTTACCACAGCTGTTCACAGAGCATTTCATCTGTCTGTTCACCTGGTTGGGTGGTCTACAACAGACTCTTACCATCACATCTACCTTACTGGCCTTCCTCCTGTTTTATCCATAAACATTGAACTCTATCACCCTCATCACAGAGCTCTAGCTTTCTAACATACAGGGCTAACCCAACACTTTTCCTTCCTTGCATGTCCCTTCTGAAGTGTTTATAGTCATTCATTGCAGAACTCTTTGGGTCTGGATCCTCCAGAGGATCTGTCCCAAAAGCTGAAGAGCATCTTTGTAAGTGGAATTGATCTGTAGATCTCTTGTGATGACTCACAGATGGGAGCTGGAAGAGAGGAGAGAATATATTTTTCATGTCCTGGCTCTAACCAATAAAAACCCAGAGGCTCAGGAGAGGAATGTCTCTCATTCAAAAGGCACAAGTTGAAAGTTGTTTTCAGTTTCTAAATGCATTTTTTTTCTCTCCCACTTAAGATCTTTTTCCTTTATCGTCATCACCTTACCCTAGAATTTTTATTTTTCTTAGCCAGCAGCAAATCCTTAAGGCTTAGGCAGTGGAATGATTGATGTAATTTTTCAGAGAAATGTGAGAAGTGCAGCACTTTTGTGTTTCCTGCCTTTTGCTGTTTTCCAGATTAGTGTAGGTTCTGCACTGCTCTGACAGATACAGCTGAGTTTGCCATGGGAAAATGCACAGCCACATTTTGGCTTTGTGCGCTGAGATGCAAGTGGCTGCAGTGCAGATTTTGGGGTGTGTTACAGTGGTACCTAGGAGCCTTTGTTACTCACCCAGGTATTCTCGTGGCAGGTGTTGCAGAGTCTCAGCTTTCATTGTCACCTGGCTGTGTAACATCATACAAAACCTTTCCTTCCCTGTGCCAGGCTGAGTGTGTAAGTGGGTGAAGCTTGTTTGGTACCATGCAGGGCTACAGAGGGATTAGCAGAGCCTTGGAACATCACGGCTCTTTCCTGTGCAGGCGATATCTGTTTTGAGTCAGGACCCCTTATGAGAGAGAAGGAAAGGAATTCAAACATGCATCCTTGAGCCTCCTGTTTCCTCCTGGCTGGGTCTAAGCTCCTGTGGATTCATCCTTGCCAGCTGAGAAGACAAAGTCTATGTACTTCCAGGCGTGGAGCCACAAGTCCTGAATCCTCAGGGCACTCACACAGGTATTTCTATCTTCCAGTAGTTCCTTTAGACCCAGACAATGGCTTGTGTTAAAAGTTATGCTTGTGCTTAAATCATCTGCTATCTATTTAAAGTTCCATAACAGTAGTAAGTTGCAATTACTCAGGAAAAAAAAAAAATAAAAGGACTTCTGAACTCCTTAATAATTTATGGAAGTTAGGTCATTGTGGGGTTTGAAAGAACATGGTAGATAAGGAGTAAAGTCTCTTCCCATGGAGGAGAGCTGAGAAAAGAAATCTTGGGAACTACTGATCCAAGACTGTCTGCCTGGGTCTTGCTTCATTGTGAAGGCACAGATACAAGTTGTCGCAGCAGCGACAGAAGAGAGAGCATTCATCTCAGGTGCTGGCTTCACTGCACTGGCAATTTCCCATAACAGCCTGATCCAGATATTTCTCAAGATCTGCACATTAGATCATCATGTGAGAGAGCACAAGTTCAATTAGAATAAACACCACAGGAAATCTTGTTACACTCCAACAAAGTACTGAAAATGACTAGTTTAGAAAAAATCAAACCAAACCAAAACCAAATAAAAATCAACCTTGTATGAAATTATATATTTGAAACTTCTGTATTTAACTAGATTTTTGTGGTATCTAGCTACTTGCTCTCTTTGTGTCTTTAAGCTTGCTAAAATAGCTGTCAAAAGACCCTGACAAACCTATTGATTTATCCTTCCAACAGAGTTGTCCATTAAAACAAGACAATCAAGTCGCCTTTAACTCAAGTCGCTCAAGTTCAAATGAGATGTCCATTGAAGCATATGAAGAAAAACAAAAAAAAGGAAGACTGAAGTCTCCTTTGACTAATATTTTTAATAGCTCTGGAAAATTCTACAGGGAGGTATGTGTTTCCATCGCATAGCAAAGTCATCAGACAGTACATATTAGAGCAGATGAAGCACATTTCAGTGATTCAGAAGCTAGCTGACATGGAATAAATTGTCTGAGAAAAGGCTTGGTTCTGTTATTGGAAAGTGAAGGTTATTATTATTATCATTTTATCTAAGACCTTTTAAGAACTCAATATATTGTGAGTCACTTTCCCTATTTTTGTTATTTTCCATTTTCATAGTACCTCCCTTCCTGATTTTAGCAAAGCAAGTTCCTAAGTACTGTGAGAAAGGCTGTGCTCCTAATGATAACACTGATGATGTTTGCAGAGCTAGGAAGCTTAAAGAGAAAACTTGTTATGCAGATCCAGAAGGATCAGATAAGCTTCTACTTCAATGGGATAAAAAGTGGAGTCACATTCTAAGAAAGCATTCAATATGTGTTTTCAGATTTTTAAGTCTATTTTAAGCACACATGAAGAGAGGTTCAGCTGAGATGAATCATGCTGGGGAGCTGCCAGTCTACATCTGCTTAATACCTGCTGCTGCAAAGTTCTCCTAGTGCTCTTTAGATAATAATTCAGCACAGTAAAAAACTTTGGACTGATTCAGTGGAATGGCTTAAATGATAATATATATAAAGGTGACTTGTAATGTCTGCAGACTAATATATTTGTTTCTTACTTGGTGTAAAGCAGTTAGAGGGTATAAAGGCAAGCAAGTGTTGTACAAGGGACACATTGCCTAAAAGCATATTTGAGAAATAAAATTAATGGAATTTGTAGAATTCACCATTCAGGACCTGTTTAATAAAAAATTAACATGTTTAATTAAGTAGTGATGGGTACACCTAATCAAGAGGGACTTCAAAATTATCTAGCAATTTTGGTATAGCCTTCACTTTACAATAGACAGCACAACACTTGAACAATGCACCGCAGTCTGCTTCCTTGTTTTTTGTTTTGGTTTTTGTTTTTCATTACATGTAATGACTGTTTCAGCAGTTTTTAAATCAGAACAGATAGTGTTTGCCTGCAACAAAGATTATAGATTTTCCCCTTTAGTGCTTTAGACTTAATACTTTCAATTCTTCTAGCCATTCATTTCCTCTTTTAATGGGCTTTGCAACAGACAGAAATATTATTTAGTTAATATGTCTGATTAGCAGCTAAGTAATTTCTATCATTTTCTTTACACTCATAATGTCTGCTTTCAGTACAATATATCTGCCCTTAAGTCATCTTTTAGTAAATATGACAGACTTCCTGCTTTTTTTGGTAGCCTATTTGTTTGCATAGTAATCTAGTTTATGATGGATACTCAGGAATCCCAGGCAGGGTTGATAACAAGATGGGTGCCCTGATTTACTGGCGTGTTCTGACCATTTTCATCCATGTTGGCATCCATGGGCAGCAGATCCAAAAGTCCACATGGTCCACAAAGTTTGGCTGCATACCCCTAAGCCAAAGGTATTTTTTAATGCTGGTAGTCTGTGCTACTGTGTAATCCTTACTTTTTAGGTATTAATAATAACATTTGTTTATGTAATAATCTCTGCTTCATGAGTTATTTATGACTACCTAGAGAGTTGTGAAAATTCTATGGAGCTTTCGCTGTAATTTTATCAATAGCAGTTTCCTGAGGCTAACATGTTTTGATGCCGGATCTTACCTGTGAATACACTTTATATGAGTTCCTGCTTTCCTTCTGGGCTTCACATTTCAGTGCTTTTACTGAAATAAAGTTTGTGTATACTATTGTGTTGCAGTTGTACACAGTAAATTTTTACCTTGCTGACACACCAGAACAGAAAAAAAAGGAAGGAAATTGAAACCATTCTCCTTTTAACAGTGACCGTAGAATTCTTCCTCCTTCAGGAAGTACTTTGTGGCCATCTCATGAATGGTGCTATCTGTGTGACAAAAATAGGCAGTAAGGTACATAAGAAGCACTTGATACATGTTTTGAAATTCTTGAGTAATTTTTACAAGCAGATGTGCAGCCAGTTTTTCAAAGGCGTTAAAGACAGAGGGAAGGATAATAACCCTTTGTAATTATTTTGTAGCACATTCAGTGCTCTATACATTATCAAATACGTGCTGAAGACTAAGTGCAGAATAAACCTACAGGAAGAGATCAGAGAGGGGATAGGAGCCAGCATCTTGAGTGGCTGTTGGAGCCCTTTATTTGGAGCTTTTGACAGGAAAGGGTGTTTGAGGCTGGGCTGGGAATAGGGTTGTAGGTGCTTGGAGGCAGTGGGAGCCCCTGGCTCTCTCTGTCCCTGCACGGTCAGAGGTGGGAAATTGTGGTGATTATTGACAATAAGGGGGAACTTACAGTTTGCATGGTCTCCTTCACATGCTGCTTTCTGTTACACCCACGCCCTTTTCCAGCCATAACAAATCCACCCTATGACCATCCCAGCTCTTCCCAACCATGTTTTCCCCCAATCTATTTTATAGTATTGTAATTTTTCCTGTCTACCAACGGACTCTGATGTGCTGGTTTTATACTGGACAGAACCTAAAGTGATGCAGAGTGATTAAAACCAAAGGAAGCTTCCCTGATGCTCAGTAAGGTATATTTAGAGCCTGGTGCTAATGGAGCTGGTTTTATCTTTTTGAAATAATTGAGAAGCTAATCACACAGAAAAGCAGATCTGCTACTGCCTTACTGCCTAAGACATTCAGTAGGTTGAGAAGACAGTCAGTATAGAAATGTATCTTCTCCTGTGGAACTCAGGGAGTTATTTTTATAAATATATTAATTTACCATAATGCTAACACAACACCTTGGGGAAATGACAGGACACATACCTTAGTCCTACTAATTTGATGGGGCATGTCTAAGGGGAGTAGTTGAGGAATACAATCCAGTCAATAGAAGATCAGAGGTATGAAT
The DNA here is from genome assembly GCA_026261815.1 of Monarcha castaneiventris obscurior. Classification (NCBI taxonomy): domain Eukaryota; kingdom Metazoa; phylum Chordata; class Aves; order Passeriformes; family Monarchidae; genus Monarcha; species Monarcha castaneiventris. The sequence goes on from JAMPIT010000472.1 coordinate 8,557,346, forward strand.
CAATAATTTTTATAATGTAAAGCCATCAGATTGCATTTTACTATTAATGAAACATGCAGATATGTTCAACAGCATAATAGAAACACAAATTTTAATTCCGGGCCATTTTGAAAATTGCCATGTACTTGTGTTGTCCTCATTTTATTGCTGTGCCCTATTTTTGTCTTTTTATCACTTTGATTTATTATTGTTCTACACCCACAGTAATCTCAATACAGAAAAAAATATTGACTCTGTGCAATAACTGCAAGAATGTTCATCAATTTTGTAACTTCTTTTATAATTTGAAAAGTCATCCAAAATTGTTTATTTTCAGAAGCGTGAGGGATTTGGAGAAAACTTCTGTTTTTTTCTTCTCTCAAATGTAAGAAACTGAAAAGCAAAGCAGAAAAAAGTTATTTTTGTTCAATATAAAGATTAACTATTGTAACTGTCTTAACTACCCGGCAATGCATGTAGATATAAGCTAGAAATAATTAAAATGTGGAAGTACTTTTAACAATTTCATAAAACATAATATTAGTTAAACAAACAGGTTCCTTAAAGTAATACATTTGTATCACTTTAGGCAGGAAATGAAAGGAAGTAAGAATTTGTACCTGAGGAAGTTAAAAGACCTGAGCCATAAATACAGTTCTATTGTTAACAGGTGAGGATTAAGTTTTATTGCAATGTCTCCAGCTGAAAACACAGGCCTATCAAATCCACACATAATTTGAAGAGCTTCAAGATCACAAATGGCAGTGTCTAAATGATTAAAGAGTATTGGTATTACTATGCATTTTTCAATGCGTGTTCTAGGGTGAGAACAAACTGTGAAATTCTCTTTCCAAATTTCATCTGTTAAAGCTAGATCTAGCAGAGGGCCAGTATCGTGAAAAGACAGGTCTGATCTAGAAATCTAGTTTTTAGTTAATGTGTTATTAAGTTGCATATGGTGTTTTGAGATAATACCTACTTTCCTTCTGACTCAGTCTGAAAACTGGCACATAGTCATAATTTTTCATTCTTACAGAAAGCTAAATTTATGTAAATGTAAAGTGAATCACCTGACCCAGGAGCAAGTAATTGTTTATTAGACACTGAATATTTCTTGAGATAGAGCTGGATGCTTCATCCTAATTTAAATGCATTTACCAATGAAAGTATCTACAGTGTTTCTGCCTGTCAGAATGGAGTAGAAAATACGTTTTCTTCTTCAAGCTCAATAATGTTCCATGGGAAGTGTTAGAAACGTCCTGTAATTTCAGTTTTCCCCAGTGGGAAGGATTTTCTGAACCAGGTGAAAAGGGAGGCTCAAAAACCACAACAGCAACATGTCATGGCAATGAACAAACATGACACCAAGTTGCCTGTATCTAAACAGAGGTGAGGTAGTACAGTTACATGCACCAAAGACGGTAATGGAAAATATAGGAGAAATTAAAATGGAACAAAAAAAAAATCCTGTTGCTTTTTAACTATTAAAAAAAGAAAAAAACCCTACCTAGAGCAGTCAAAGCTTTCAAATGCAGCTTGGAGTTTGCAGTTTGACTCATTGTTTTGTAGACCTCTCACTAACTGCGGTAGGTGCCCTTGTATTTAAGCCTTCCCTTTGTTTTTGCTCACAACACAGGAAATGACTGGTATGTTCAGAGGCAAAATAACAATAGCAATTAAAATGGTAAAAAATATAGAATCATAGTCCAAAAATTGGTTAATGGAAGTGAATGAGCCCTTTATTGCAGAGGCCAAATTTTTCTAGCGCATTTGTATGGACACCTCTGTATGAAGCTGAATACCTGACTTGCATTGCTTTTTCATTGCACTTTGAATTGAATGTCCAAAAATTGAATGTCCAAATATAGGTAGGAAGCAAGTAAAGATTGTTACTCTATCTCTTAAAAATAGACAGAAAATGAAACTGCTGTTTTGCTAAAGTCTAGGCCTTTACACTGAGAAAGTAAAAAGGACTGTTCTGTTTCAACCCAGTTCCAAAAACTTTGAATTGGTTAGTTAATTGCAAATGCTTAAATTAAATGGTATTTCCTAGCAATTCCCAAGGTGTTGTTTGGGAGTGCACTCTTCCCTGTGAGCTGAACTGCTCAGGGGATGATACAGCCCATAACATAATGAAGAATTCCCCCCTGAACAATGTTGTTGTGCTATATGCTCTGAGATGAGCATAATAATGGAGAGGGAGTTTGATGAGGTGGCTTGCACTTCATCTCCTGAAAAACATTGAAGTTTAACATCCTTAAAATGAGATCTTGTGCATCAGCCCTAGACTGAACTGGAGGCTTTCTTTTGCTCAGCACTTTTGAAATGAAAATTTTCAGCACATTTGAAACAAAATTATTGGAATTTTTTACTGTGTGCAAACAGTATTTGATACTGTTTTTTGATATTCTAAATTTCACATATGCAAAGAGTAAGTGCTGGCATATACATCTCCTGAACTGGAAATTTGGTTGATGCTAGGTTGACTTGTAGTCTGAGCTATAGTGATCCCACAAGGAGAGAAAAATGTCTGCTGCAATATGTTTTTATTTATACTTTTCACTGCTGTACAGGGCAAAGGAGACTGTATTCCTCTGGAAAAGGCATTGCTAGCTAAATGATGGGGCTAAATGACCATTTCTTTAGGCCCATGCACAGAAGGGCAAAAAAGTCAAGTTTCCAGTATCAACAATTAGACTGGTAATGATTATTCCCTGCAATATGCAGGACTCCCCTCAAGTCTCTCATTTGGAGCAATCCTGACAGGACAAAGTAATTTCAGAAATGTAAAATCTGAGCTAGCATCTGAAGAATTCACCCCTTGGGTATCAGACTCCTGTTGGCTAAAATCACTTCTAAACTGTACACTTGCCTTGTTAGAAAACTATAAGAAGTGCCTGCTCTGGGTAACCTTGTAGTGCAATAGAAATGAACTCAACTAAACATTCCCTAAACATTGAAACAAGCAGAGCCAACCCACCCAATGCTGAGAGTCACAGACACTACAGGAACTGAGATTATGGCAAATATTTTCTTGCCTCTATGAACTGGAACAATTGTATTGAAACTGTCAAGAAAATTAACCTTGTTTAAATTGTTCTCAGTAACACCACTGTATGTTTCAGTAACTTGATTTGTGTTCCATACAACCAAGAAGGAGTGTTCTGATTTACGTGTTGAAAACATATTAATAAAATGACGCTTTTTCTGCAAATTTAGCTGCTTCCAATGCATTGCCAGCTACTTCAGTCTCAAATGATGCAATGAGCATAAGTCCATTAATTTAAATGAAGTTATGATAATTTATATCAGTTTAGTACTTTGATCCCCTATATTCCATAATCAGAGAAAAAGAACACAGATTTGTGGAATTATTTTCTTTCACATCTCCTCAGTTTCTCACTGCTGGATCTGTGAGTAATTTTCTCATAAACCAGTCTGAATTAAATTAAATGTAATTACTGAGTCCTACCTCTAAATCTGCAGCTCAGAGATTGCTTTAAGGAAACATTCTGCTGGTTTTTTCAGTGTAAGTCTACCAGATTGTATCATTATCTGTATATTTCCCTGTTTCTTCACACACATGAGCAAAAGGAATTGGAAGCACTTTGTTGTAACATGTGGCCCTTAAACCCCCAAATTCTCCACTGTAAGATGTGCAACCAGCTACACTGTTCACCAGGAAAATTATTGGAACTTTCTATCATTGACTTAGAAAGAACTGCCCAAAATGTGCAGAAGGAATAATCCTGTTTCGGTAAATATGAACTTCAAATGTAATAACTTTTAGTTATTGGGGATAATGACTTTCTTTTTTCCTTCTGTGAATACAAAAAATGCTGTAACCAGAAGCTGAATCTTGGATACAAGCTGAAGCAATTGCTTTTATGTTATGTTCACTGTAAAAAAAAGACTATAAAAAGATTACATGCCATAAATCTCTGCAAAGCACTTTTTTCATGAGCTATATATTCAGTCATTCGCTATTTTAAAAGCTTCAGAATAGACTTGATGCTATCTTATTTAGCTTAATATGCTACATGGCAGACCTGGATCATTTCACATTGGAAAAATATTCCATAGATTCAGAGAATTTCCACAGATTCAGAGAGCTTACCATCACATAGATTTAGCCAAATATTCAACCTATATGAACCTTCTCCAGCCTCCATCCTAATGTTTGGTTTATAATTATCAACACTGAAAGTTTAAATATTTGATTCCAGCTCAAATTTTAAAACGAAAATGAAAATAAGATAACTGAATTTAAAATATGAAGTATTGAAAATGCACTGACCTTTTTTCATTATTGGATCTTAGATATTCAAGGACTCAAATCAGTTTTTACAAGTTTTTGCCCTGTGTTTGTTACCATGGTAGCTTGTCACATTCTATGCTGTAGAGTTTTATCTTCCCCCCTTTGTGAGCTGGACTGCACTTGCAAGCCTTTGTAGAATTTGTACCCTAGTATAAAAACCAGACTACATTTAAATTATGGTATCATTTGGACTGGCCAAGAGTAGCTTATCAAATAACTGCCTTTAAGCCAACAAGATTTGTGAAATTATATTGTTAAAACCTACAGCGAACAAAAGGTTTGTAGCATTTCTTTAATGGATGCGCTATTCAGCAGAACCAATTATTTGGGTAAAGAGTCTGGCCTCTGAGCTTCCGAGCTTCAGAACACAATTGCATTATTTACTATGACACAGCAGTGGGAAAAGCAAGTGAAAAACAAAATTACATCAAAGCAGAACACTTAAACTAGAAGGCAACCTTTGTATCAGAAGTTACTTTCATTTCCTTTGGCTAAATAATTCTTTTGTGATAGTTATGTACAGAAACAGCCCAATGCAGTAAACTCTATGAACTGTGGAAGCTGGACAAATGTTATCACTGGACAATACATAATTTCTAATTAAACTAATTCTCATTTCTAACTAAATAGAATATACCATGACAAAATAATTCACATTTCTACAATTTTGAACAGTTTTACTAAAAGGGTGTTTTGTAGCAAAAATTCAATTTAGTCTTACTCATTTTAAAAAAGCGTTTTTAGAAATCTAGACACATAAAGGTTTTATAAACACTGGAAGACAAAATAGTGACAGAATAAGAAAAAAAAATTAGCCACTTTGTAACATTATGAAGACAGTTTATGTTCAGATTTTTGTTGATTCTTCTACTATTTTTTCTGCTAATCTCAGAACTGTTTTCTATCTGATGAAAAGGCTATCACAAAGTGTTACTACAAGCATGCCAGGAACAAGCAGCAAAACATGAAGTGACCCTAATTCTACTATCCCTAACTTGCCAAAAACATTGAAAGATACTGCAAAAAAAGAAAGCATGTTTATTTTGTTTTCTGTTTCTGTAACTTTCACAGTTGTGTTTTTTGTCAGAAACTCAAGCCAGATTTTGCAAAAGCTTAGAAGGTATGTGATAGAATATTGTTTGGAAAAAGTATGGTGCATTCAGGGACTGTGATCACACAGACAGATATGGTAAGAAAATGCCTCCTGATTTTTCAGACAGGTTAAACATCTAAATTTTACTGAAGGTTAGTGGCTAATCATATAAATGAGGAAGAACAGCACAGATTTATTTTCCTGTTAGGGCAACATGACAACATTTGTTTTGTACACGTCTATGAAGACACATCATGGGCAAAATAACTGCAGTTTAAATAGATGCCAGTGCATTTCTTAAAGATTGCATTGTGTCTGGATTTTTTTTTTTTTTCTGACAGATGCATGTTGAAAATTTGCACTAGTGTCAGGAGCAGAGGGAAGCAGCTATTTCTGGAGGCAGTCAGCTATATATCAGCTCATACTTGGGCTGTCCCTATTAACAACTGTTATTTTGCAGTGTCTAATGACAAAAGAAAGGTCACAAAAAACCATAAATAATAATACAAATAGGTTTTGTAGGTGTAGGTTTTTTGTTTTGAATAACATTTACTGAAAGGCTACCCCAATTCATTTAGTACCTTTGGTGAAAGGTTGTGAAGAACTGTTTCCCCTTTTCTGGCTTGTATTTTCGTCATAGATATTTGAAATTCTGGGTTTATCCGTAATGTTTTAGGAAAATTAAAGAACAGCTTTTTTTCTGAGAATACTGTACAACAGATCAAGATACCACTACAACAATCTCCTCTTCATAATGCAAAACCACACAGGAGATGTGCTGAATGGCTCAATAACAGGTTTATTAATTTGTCTTTATCAAAATAATGACTGAGATATAATCCATCACTAAATATCACTATTGAATGCTGGATGTAAAATGGTTTTAACTGGAGAACAGTCTAAAGCACTCACAAGTAAGGATTGTTGGGTCTTAATCTGGTGGAGTGTGTCCATTCATTTATTTGGCTTAGGATTCAACCTCTGTGAGCAGAAACAGTATTGTGACACTCTGTGATTAATTGCAAGTATGTTTGGGATAATCATAATCTTTACAAAAGATTTTTGCTTGCTCTCTGAACGTTAAACTTCTTGCCCAGGCCTTATTTTATCCTCTTCATGAGAATCTCACCCCACTTGTCGCTTCTAGCCTATCTCAGGAAAGCAAATACTAAAGATTTTTGAAGATCCCCTGTGCTCTGGATTGCCTTTCCTTTGCATCTACAATCAATCTTTTACATGATGATTGAGAGAAAAGGTGACCAAACACATCTCTACAAATACCAAATTTGGGCACATTTGAGCAAACTGAGATTCTCAGCTATGCTCCATCTGATAGCAGAGACACCATGAAAGACCACGTCTGATGCGTATCTTCCTAAGATGCACAAAGACTGGGATGTGAAACCTGTTAAGTCAGTTATTGAAACTTGAATAGATAACTGGGATAAAGTGTTGGACACATATTATTAAAGAGCAGAAATTTGCAAGAATTTTGTGTTATTAAGTGATACAGAATGTGTTTAATACAACAAAATATATTTTATCAAATATATGTGGTTCTAAGTCCAGATCACTGGATTAAGATTGACTGCAATAAGAAAAATTAATTGTTTTGTTGAAAGATGTGTCTGATACTGGGGAAAAAGTGTATAAAACAGCTTTAAAGTAAAGCAATGGGATTCTTCAGAGAAAGCAGAGTTATTTTCTTACTCTTTTATTGGCAATTGCTGTAATTCATATTGCAGTTTTCTTCTTTTACTACTGCTTGGTTTCATAGCAATATTAATTGTGAAAATAATTCCTTCCTCCATAGATTTGCAGTAGGCATAAAAGAGGTGGGATCTAGAAAGGCTCTTGGAATGCAGGAAGTGCCACTCACCTCCTCTATGAATATGTTGGTGGTCTCCAGAGAGGATAAATGAGAAAAAAAGGACATTACAAAGAAAATTACATTTGCTGCTCATAGCAGCCAGATGGCGAGATGTCTCAGCCACTGTTTGCTGTGGACAGTTAATTTGAGTCAGTGACGTGCTGTGCTAGATCTGGGTAGGATGCAAGAGTCTTATTTCCATAGGGAAAAAGGATCTATGACCCCATCTCTTCTGTGTGTGCCAGGATCTAGCAGAGGAAGAGCTGTGGCTGAGCGTTGATGTGCTCTGGTATCCTAAGCACAAAATGGAAAAGAAAGAATTATTTTGAGCAGTAACATAACAGAAGGTCTGTGGAGGCATGCCCACAATATCAAGAGACCCCTGAGCTAGAAAAGATTTCTTGCCTTCTGGAAAGCATGTCTGTGCTGCTTCCCATCTGGTCATGTTCAAATGGTGAGTGTCCTCAAACTTAGCTCCTGGGTTTCAAAACACAGTTTATTTAACGTGGAAACAGTGCAAGCAAATCTTGCTGTTTTCATTTATGCTTGGGCTCCTTCACAATTTATGTCTTTTCTGTTCAAAGCCAGGGCTGGATCCAGCTGCACCATGGACAAGCCATTGTATGGCTGGCAGCAAAACCACATTGGATTGTGCTGGTTCTCCCAGCAGGCTGTGTGTTTCTCTGTTTCAATAAGTTTAAGATCTTTAAATATTTACTTAGCTTTTGCTTCCCTAAAAGAAAATGGTGAAGCAGTTTGTTTCAAGTATTTGACAGGATCTCTTCAGCTTGTGGGTTTACCTTTCTTTAAATTACTAAGCACAGTCCATACAGTGAGGGTTGAGCAAGGGGTCATGCTACTGTAGGGCTGAACCAGAACTCAGGTCAAACAACCCTGTGCTGCTGTTGAAGGCATAGGGCTGTCCCACAGCAGGAATTTCAAAGTGGTTCCGAGGAGTTACATTCTTAAATCCATTACATATTAGCAGCCCTTTTAAACAGCTATCTTTCTACAGTGTTTTGGAAACTGTAGTGTCACCCAGCAGGAAAGGGAGCTGTTTCTTTCCTGTGGGAAATGTAGGAACAGTTGGGAGCTTATGGAAGCAAACAGGAAGAAGACATCCAGCACCACCACCACTGAAATCTTGCCCCCTAGAAGAAGGTTGCTGCTTGGGGAAAAGGGCTATGGTGTCCTGAACCCCGAGGAAGAGGAGGAGCCCAGAAACAGCTGGAGAGAAGGGCAGAGATGATGGCAAGGTGAGATGGTAACTGAAACGGTAGGAACCGGGGAGGAGGGAAGGGCAGAGGTGTCCAAAAATGAATGGTGACCAAGTGAAGCATGTGTAATTAAGTTGGATGCTTTCTGGGCAGAAGAAAACATTTGCTGATTACTCTGTCAGAGCAATGTTAGGGTAGATGTCAGTCATTACTGAAAAAGGTCTGAAGACTACAGGTTGACAAAACACTAATGAATATTTAAATACACACATATATATATATAAATGCAAAGAGGCAAAGAATGCATATAGCTTTTTGCCAGCTCTTTAAGCTTCAGAAATACAGTCAGGCTATAGAAACCTTGATATCCTTGACCCCACTAACTGAAAAATACTTCAGCTATGATTTTTTAGTCTTTGTTCATTATATTAATGTCAAATGTGTCTTCAGTAATCACACAACTATGTGGCAGATGGGGGAATTCAGACATATGGAGTTCAAATATTACTGTGAAGAAAAGAGAATAGTTTTCCTGGTGCAGATGTGATCAAAGATTAAAAAGTACCACATCAAATGCAGAATGATTATGTTCTGTATTTATGGCTGAGTTAGTCTTGGCAAATAGAAAATAATACCTTACTGGGAGCAGACCAAGTCCTGGGATCAGATTCATTGGTATGCTCTGGCTGCTCAGTGCTACAGCTGGTTTATGTTGTCAGAGCAACAGAACAGTCAGGAGTTACAAGAGAAGCTGGGCCAGTGTGGGGGGTTTTATGATTATTGTTTTTTTAAGCAAAATAAAGAAAAGCAAACATTGTCAAGCATCATGAAGCTGATGCTTGCTCTGTAGTTAATTTGATATGACAGATTGTCTTTTCAGAGCCTGCTACAGTTACTTTAAACCAAACTACTCTTGAACATAATTGCTGCAGCAAGCGTCCAGCCACTGGCCATGAGCAGGGATGTCATTCACCATTTCTCTGCAAGCAACCAGGCACAAGTTGCAACAACCAAGCCTGATGTACAGCCAGGAGAGGAGCAGTTTCATCCTGGATTTGGTAAGGCATTTTCAGGCCACAATTCCTGCCCTTTCTGCACTGTGTGAGGGGTTCCCATAGCATGGGGCAATTCAGCTATCAAAGTGCTGTGCCAGTCCCTAAGATTCTGGTTTAATGGGTACTGAAACTGTGTCTGGGAAAGGGTTAGCTGCTTTGAAAGTACCGATCTCTGTGACATGGTGAGGCAAAGGTGTCACCTCAGTCACAGCTTCAGTCTCCTGCACCCTACCTGCACACTTTGAAGGCAAATTGTGATTATTTGTGGTTATTTACAAGTGATTATATAAATTAAAACTTGTGGCAATATTATTGTTTTTGTTATTGCCTTAGGTTTTCTCTCAGAAATCTCTATTAGCTCACCTGCCAGTAGAGATGCTTGTGCTTACCTCAGTTTGCTCCAATTTAAATGACTTCACTTGCAGTCATACTGTGTTTTGACTACTTAAAGCAACCTAAGTAATACGGACAAAAACAAATTATGGACTGATTGCCTCAGAGAGGTTGGTCAGCAGTTGTGACTGAGAAGTGTCTTCCAGCTGAGGTCAGTTAAGAGCTTTAGCATCTCTAGCTGGCCTGCAGGCCTGAGGACAGTGTGTGTGCACTGGCTCATCAAGCCTTCGGGTTGTCTGCCCTGTGCCAGCTGCTGGCCTCTGCTTGGGATTCAAAGCCCTATTGAAACAGAAATAAAGGCAAATGATGTGGTTTCAAGCACCATGCAAAAATCTGCCTGTGATTATTTCTTAAATTTTCATCCCTCTGATATTAACTTAGCTCCACACAGGGAAGAGCCAACAAAAACACCATTGCCAAATTGTGCAGAAAAAATGCAATGGATGGTAAATATATTAGGTCCAGGTGAGCAGGAGAGCCTAGAACTGCTGCAAAGCAAATCCCCAGAGCAAGAACTTTAGATTACACTACTACTCAGAGCAGTATTGTCATCTTCTGTATCAGATACCTGAGTAATAGAAGAGATTTTCTGATTTTTTTTCAGTTAGTTGGATCCTTTTGTTTAGTTCTTAGATTTGCAGGAAGTATATGCTTAAGAGCCCTGCTTTCTCTACACCTGGAAAGGTCATAGCTCCAATTTTATAATGTACTCAGTGCCATCCTGGTTAGAGGAGCCCTACCATGGTCATTTTGGAAGTGATCACACTTTTAAATAGGCCCTGTAAAGCCGGTAAATAGAAAAAATCTGGTTCTCTCATAGTTGACATTAGGATAACAAAGATACTTATATGGGTTGTTATTTTTATAGGCGGGCAGACAAGAGTATTAAATCCCTTGTTTTATTTTTTGCTTTGGTCTTGCTGATTAGTGAAAACAGAGGGTGAGATGACCTAGTGTGGCTTCAGATCGGATCAGTAATTGAGACAAATTCCAGACATGAAAGGACTGCCTGATGCTTAGAAATCATTAAAGGCTGAAAATTACTCTCCGTGAGAGGGGGCTGGAATAAAATGGTTCTTTGGAAAATAAACAAAAAACTTTAGAAATTGCTTTCAGAAATACTGCTGTAAGGTTGATTGTGCAACTGCCAGTTTTGTAAACATTTAAGTTGCATGAATTAATGTCTTGACCGCAGCAAACAGGCAGCAAAGGGCAACTGATCTTGCTTCTAGCTGTGCGATGATCAGTGACTCATTAATTGGCTGTGTAAAATTAAAATCTGGTGCTTATTTTTACTAAGCAGAATGGAGTTGCTGCTGATATTACTACGTCATGTATGCAAATAAACATTTCCTTTTGCTGTATACAATTTGTGAATGATTTTGTTGACATTTTATGATTCATTCTCCTAATACAAGTGTATGCAAAAAATCATGCCTAAGAGGGGTCCATTTGGTTTGGTTTTTCTTTCTGTTTCCTTTTGGTTTTCCATAGTTAAGCAGAGTGAGGGCTTCACACCAAGCCCTGGTGAAAATGAGTTGTAGTGTTTGTTATTTGGTGCATTTCAGGGATATATCAACAGGATCATTTTATTTGGGGACAGCAGCTTATGAGATCTCCTGCAAAGCAAAAATGTTGCAGTTCCCAAGAGAAATGATTAAATGGGGGCATGAATCTCTTTCAGAAATAGTGAGCACTTGATATACTGCAGGAGCTAATGTTGCTGTGACATTACTTCCTCCCTGCTGCAGGTTTTCCCTGTAGCAAAAACACCCTCCAGCTTACGGTAGGTTCTACTAAACTGGGAGACCTATTAATTAATTTGTGTTGGCTGAACAGAGGGCTGGTAACCTGTGGTGGCCAAGTTGACCCTCTGGTTGGTGGCCACCTGGTTTCACACTGTCAGGCACAGTGTTGTGCCTGTCTGTGGAGCATGGGATGCTGCAGCAAGCTAAACTCTTGTGCTCTGTCTCCTGATGGGTGTTACCTGGGGAAGGGTTGGGACATCAGCTCCCAATGCATGCACTGGCTGCCTCTGTTGCCACATAACAGGCAAACCTCCCTGTGCACCTTATAGTGTGTTCATTTTTATTTCTCTGGAAGTAACTTTCTTCTTGGATCAGGAGAGAAAGCACTAAAAATGAAACATTTTTTTCTTTATCCTTCCCCCTTGTCATTCACTTGTCCTAACCTCTTTGAAGTGTTACAATTTGTCCAGGGCCTCTTTATTACTTAAGGGGATAAGCAAATCTCTACATAGTGCTGTCCCTATTTCCCTAACAATCAGAAATCTTCAAGCCTTCCTGACATTACAACCCAAGTCTCCATCATAATTGTAGTGACTTCCAAAAGTGTTCTCCTGCTCTGTTATGTCAGGTTATAATGATATAAGGAGCATAGAAGCCTTTTTGCACAGGAGTTTTATGACCTGTAGAACGTACAGGAATTAAACTAAGACCTTCATTATCCACCTCCTAATAATATTTCCTTTTTAGCAGAGCTCTGAGAGATATTGTCAGGAGGGGATTCTTTGGGAGATATGCCATCATAAATTTTGCCACAGTGCAAATTCAGTTCATTTCTCAGCATGTTATTTTTCTGGACTGGGGCAAAGACCCACACCTTGTATTCCAGAACAGAGGGAAAGGCAGGTAAAAACCCTAAGCCATTTGGCTGAGGCGTCAGCCAGATCAGTTTTCCTGGTTCACATTTGTCATCAGCTTATCATTCTATTTCACTGAATAGCACTAATACCTCCCTAAAATATTTAATATTTAACCTAGAAACTTCATCCAAAAGCAGAAAATCATGCAATAGGTATTTGAGATTCTTTCTTGCTGTGAAACTGCAATGTTATAGAAACAAAAAACTGTGCAGCACAGCCAGCTACTGGTAACCATCTGCAGCTCGTGGTTTTGACACCTGGAATTTCCCTAAACAGCTGCCTGGCAGGGCAAAATGGTCTTACATGTGGATTCAAATACCCCAAATTCATCCTACTAAATTATATACTTCAGAGGTTAAGAAAGTTTATGGATATGAATTTAATATCATAAAAGAAATAGAAATATTGTCTAATATTGGCCTCTGGAGTTAGTGTAGACTGTTGAACATGTTTTCCTTCTTTGGAGGTTATATAATTGGCTTGTTTTTATTCAGATGGCATGATGATTGACAAATAGAGGGAATGTAGCCAAAATACTTGCACAGTTACTGAATTACAACGAATTCTGTTCATCCACCTTCACTTTAATTTTGGGTTTGTTTCTCACAAATGTTCAGCTTTTGCAGTTTCTAGAGAAAACATTTCCAGACAATGGATTTCAAAACAATTTTCCTGAAATTGCCCAGGGCTTTCCTCCCTGGGTAGCCAGACAACACCTGCACACCTTGCTCAGGGCCAGTCTGTCAGGGAGGAAGAGGAGGCCACACATGTGAAAAAGAGACCCAGGAGCCAGACTGGATAATCAGCCTGGAATTGTAATATAATGCCCATTTACTGTGGGAAACAAATGTAACAGGTCTCACTAGTCTGTAAAGCAAAGACAGGAGGGTATAATTGTACAACAGTGACTTTATTGTCTCTAAACCTGTGTGGCTGGGTGAAGTTCAGGATGTTGTGATCAATCCATACTGTAAAGATCTAGAAGATAACCATATCAAAATATTTTTGATGCTGTCACATTGTGAGTAGAGGAAGGAGCTAAATTGAGGAGTACCTTCATGCATTTGTGGTGCATTATTACTCACCTCTTGTTTTGCTTGCACAAATTCAGTCTGTTATCTCTGCTTGTAAGCATATGTCCACATTTTTGAAGCGAAGCCTAAAAAATCCAAAACGACTAAATGAGAAAAGTCTGATACAGATAATTAGTACACATTTTTATTTATTTTCTGATTTTCATCTGTGCTTTGACCAGGAGAGCTGACACTTAAAAGCAGCAATAACCAGTCCCATTTCCTTGAAAATTAATACCCCAAGTCCTGTTGCAGTAACATGAATTCAGGTGAGTGTTTTAATTTCTGTAAGCTCCAGAAGGGCTTCTATGTTTAAATTAAATGGATGAATGATAGGATTTAAAGTTTTTATTTCTTCTAGTACATCATGTTCTGATTAGGCATTATAAATTGTCTGTAAAACCCTGGTTAGATGTTTGCACATCTAAGTATGCTTCTGTCTTCTCCTCACAGGTCTTTGTCACTTTCCTCTCAAATTCCCTGCTGAAGTACTTTTACTCCATACAGAGAGAATGATTGAAAGCATATGTTATACTATTTATGTATTTATTAAATATGTAACACATTTTAAGAGGAAGAAATCCTAGCCATTCCTTCACTAGCTCAAATGGTGCCACTTTTTCTTTCAAAAGTGGCTAGCATCCATCCAGCCAGTAAATAGCTGAGTCCTTTGGTGACAGTCTAGGGATGCCTTGGTCCATGAGTGCTTCTGACTAAAGAAGTTATTTTGCCAAAAGTGAAGCAGGTTGTTCTCATTGCAAAAGTTTGTCAGACCTGTAGCAGATTTGATGTTCAGCCCAGGTGGTAGTGAATTGAAATAAAGGAGGTTTTGGCTGAACAAGAAAAGCAAACCAGGCTAATGGTTTCAGTGAGAGTAAGAAAAGAAAGATCTATGACTTCAAGTCATCCTTAAACCTCACATAAACTCCCTGGGCCATCTCTGTGAATTGTGCATACCATCTGATGTATTCTAGTTGTACACCTCTAAGCAATTAGTAATTTTAGAATATGGTGGAAATAATGAATTTAGGATGCCTAACAGCAAAGACTTGCATAATTTAAAAATAAAATCACTGCAAAATTCATATTTGTTCTCTTCCTCTATTACATCTTTTTCACCTGATTGCACAAATCCTGCTGCTTGTCAAGGGGACAGAAAACATTAAAATTCTAGCTCACTGCATGTAGGAAAATGTATATTCATATAGTCACAGTTCTGTATGAGGATGTAATCACATTCTGATATTGTCCAGTATCTAAAAATAATTAATTAACTTTATTTTTTTAACATCTTTACATTTTGTGACTCTTTTAAATAAATTTATGTAAGTCACCTGGAAATCAAGTATGCTGAATTATTTAGCTCAATGCATTAAATCTGTTTTAGTCTGGATGCATTTATTAATCACTGTTAATCCCTATGAAATTCTTGACAGTGTCAGCAAATAAGATATTGTGTAAACAACTGAAGCTGAAATAAAAATATTGTTTCCTTTGTAACACTTGCACCAAGGTATAATTAATTGTTGACTTCATAACTAAGGGAAGATTGTTATTGTTTTATGTCAAAATGATGCTGAAGTTGTTTTGCTATAGCTGTGCTCTTCATTGCCATACTTATATCTATCTTCTTTTCTGTCTTACCATCCAGTTACTAGGTAGTAGTTTTAATAACCAGAGAAATAGAATATCTTCCTGTCACACTACTCTTCAGCTCTTACTGCAGAAACAATGAAATGGGGAAATATTAGAGCACAGTAGTGTTTTTATTCTCCAAGTAGTTCAGTGGAACTGTTCTTAATTTTTGGCTCCTGTTCTACCACAAGGTCAAGAGAACTCTGTTGTCTTCTCATTTCTAGATGCAAGTCTTTCCTCTACCTACTTTCTCCCTCTGGTGTCCACGGAATTTTTAAAATGCTCATAAAGGAGAGCAACATTTAGAGACTTTATTTATTTAATAAATTCTTCTTCTCTTTTTCAATCTTTCCATCACTCTTGATACAGCTGATCTGTCCTGGGCCTGCTACCACTGTATCAGGTTCAGCTACAGAATTGAAACACAAGTTAATGGAGAGGAACTGGGCATGTGGAGTCATTTTTACTATCTTGGTACACTTACTGACATGATTTTGTATCATTTTCCTCAGGCAGAACATGAGAGATCTGTGGAAGATGTTTTTGTGACGTAATTTACAATTTTTGATTTTTTTTTGAGGAAAATTCTTTAAGTTTATACTTTCTATCCTTGGATTGCAGTAACATATGGTGAGGAAAAGAAATTGGTTGATCTTGGCTCTGTTCAGCTTGCTTTAGCTCAAAAACAACTGAGAAGTGGCAGTGAGGAAAAGAAATAATGAATATATACATATTGAAATATTTTTATATCACAACCTGGGACCTGCAGTCAGAAAAATTGCTAATATACAAAATACTCACCCATATACAGACGCTGATACCAAAACACATGAGAAAGCATGGGCTGCAACATGAAAGTTTTCATTTGAGCCTTTCTTCAAGGCCCAAGCTCCTTCTAAACAGCCTTTGCTTTTTTACAATAGGAAGGCAATCCTGTTAAAGCAAAGCTTCTTTCAGCCATGGAGTCTGTAAAACCTCTTGATTTTCTGTCTCACTGACACCTGCTTCACTTCTTAAAGTTGAATGGCTTTACCTGCAGGAGCAGGGTGAGAAGGAAGGGCTACACAGTCCATGAGGAGGGGTGGAGAGATGGTCTTTGGATAGATCTTAAGAGTTGTCACTCCTCCCTTGCAATAAAGGAAGACCATGAAAAGGAATCAGCATAAATCAAAAAAGCAGGGAAGAAAACTGAAGAGAACTTCCATTTCTCTTGGAAATTCTCTTACCAAATGAGAAACTACAAAAAAACCAAGCTCTTGTGGCATGCATTAGAGAAACCTGTCCTATTTTGAAGGTATGATATATATTCAGGGAGCACAAGAAAAATCTTTTTCTATTGCTTTTCAACATGTTTTTTCCCAGCTTCCCTGCTGTATCTCACAAGTAGATTCTTCAAATTAATTCACTCAGATTTCCCCAAAATCGAGAAAACAGCATGGTATTTATTTCACGCTAATAATTTCTCTGACTTGCACAAGGGCATAGCTAATTTATTTGCAGAGACAGACGTGTCCTTAAAACTGTTTTGACTGCAGAAAATGTGGATAAAGAATAGGTTTGTGGCAAGAAAACTGTCTATAAATATTTTGGTGAAAGTACGTGGCAAAGAAGGTATTTCTTATGTTGTTTAAAACAATTGTAAACTGTTAGTCTTCCTTATAAATCTCTTGAATGAGACCATTTATATCCATGGACTTGTTAAAATATACTGTACAGTATCAGTAAATTTGATGACACGGGACCAAATTTGCTCTAGGGTGTATTGTCATCTACTATAAATTGCTATCAGGATGGAATGGTCTTTTATTATTGGCATAACTATTCTGTAGTCAAAGCTGCCTTTTCTCCCTCTTAACATGGAGTTGATATCTATTGAAATCAAAGTGTGGTGTGCTCATTTATGCTTGGCACTACATGTCCTATTTAGCAGTAGTTTCCTGGAATAAAATGAGCTTTTCTCAGCTGGGCAAAAACATTGCTACTGGGAATGATTGTAACACTGAATTTTGCACACAGAGGTAACTCACCAAGATTAGACAAACTAATTTAGTGTCTGTGCCTTTTGCACCATGTTGAGGCAGACTCTTAGGGTCTCAGTCTCAGCTGCAGCTTGCTTACCCATGCAGTCCACACTTCCTTGTGTCTTTTGGGGAGTGGGAAAGTGGTAAAGCTGTGGAGTGTGTTTTCTTGTTCTTGATGTGGCAATTTTTCCACCTGTGGAGTATTTTGAGCTGTATCTCTGTCAAGAGAATGTGGCCAGGAACGCTGCTGACTATCTCTCAAGGCATTGGAAGCCAGGCTCTGATCCTCTGCCTCAAGCAGTACCCTCTACCTTGTGCCTCCAAGGGATTCTTCATGTAGCAGTCCAAAATGTGCAAGCATAACCAACAGTTTTAGATGAAAATTTTTTCATCTGCATTAAAAATAGCATCTCTTCAGCTCAAATCAGAAGGGTTTTTTCCTAGCTCACGGAGGATTGTGGTAAAGTTAAGGCCACTTGGCAGTCAGCAATACAGCAGAGGTACAACCAGAGTTGCTGGATCTGCATTTGCAAAAATGGTGAGTTCAAAATGTTTTTTTATTCTCCTAGAAAGAGGGAAAATATCACAATGTTTCCACTGCTTGTTGATATACTAATTTTCACAATCTGCTGGCCCTTTTCCTTTTAGATTTTTTGGTCTCACTATTATGTCTACCATCATCTTGAAGGTGCTGTGTTTGGGGTTGGGGTTGTACCTTGAATATAGCCACCTGTACTGGAGTGTTTGTAACTAGTGCAATGCAGAATAAACAATCAACAGAACTAACTTTATAATATACACCAAGAAACACAGGTGCTCTGTGTTGGTTTCTTCGGAAGGGTTAAAAGATCCTACTGGGCTTTCCAAATTCTACCTTGAGCCTTCGTTTGCAAACTGAACTCAACTTTTGATGAAATGTGTTTGTACTCTTTTCAGTTCAAACAAGCCACCCAAACTTTCATGGCTGGTAGCAGATGTACCTTTCTAACACGTGCTCCAATATTTCAGATGAAATAGAATTTGTGAAATTCTGCCATGTGAGGTGTGGCATTAACAAATGAAAGAGTAAATCCAATGGGGATGAAACTGAAAGGAATTATACAACTTAAATTATGGAGCCTGCTGTTTATGGTGTCTGGCCTGCTGTGTGACAGCATCAGGGCAGCATATTCCTTTGAGAGAAAAAATTCTTCTGTTTAAGCTGGTATCAGAAATCAGCTGAAGATGGATGCTGCTTCCATCTGCTTCAAACCTTTCAGATTGGATAGGCATAATTTCAAATGACAGCACATGTTCTAGCTGACAAGATAATATTTAAAATTATGAATTATGCCACATAACCAGGATTATATAAATTAACATGAAACCATACAGATTTTTACATCAGCCCTCACTAACCACACAGACGTGCTTCTTCATTAGATGACTTGCTCCATGAAACAAAGAGAAATGCTCCATTTCATGAATTACAATGTCACCCGTATATAACCTCTCTTTCTAATGCCTTTTGTGAAAACTCCTGTTCAACTTTTTCCTCATTATACTCTGATTTTTCTAGCCCAGATAAGTCAGATTTGGCTTTCTGGGGTATGAAGTAAACTATTGTTCACATGCTGGCTTTATGCCTAAAACTTTAATTTTTTGAGCTTTCACAGATTTATTTTGTGGTGTTACTATACTGGTGTCAGAAATACATAGGTATTAAATTGAGGCCTCACAAAATCTCCAGGAATGCATGCTAGATGGATTTCAAATAATTTTGTTTCCTCCTTTATCCTCTTTATTAGTTTTTTTAATATCCTTCAATTTGGCTTTAATTCAGGGAAGCACTCAAGCAAGTACTTAACTTTGAGAATGTGTTTAAATTCAGCTTTTAAATTTTTTTTTTTAGTGGAAATGCAGGCTTACACTAAGTGCTTTGCAAAGCAAGAAATGTTGCCATTTCCCCACAGGGTGTCCCCCATTTTTAGTCATGTGCTTGCCACTTACTTTGGATTAAGATTTCTGTACTTCTACATGAAATGCAGAAAATAAGCCTTTAAGGAGCTTGGATGAATTCAAACCTGTTTTCCTATCTTTACTCATAACTTTTAACTGGCTCTTATTCCTGTAAATGGAATAAATTTATTTAAAATAGAACCCAACAGAGCTTGAATATTTTTCATCTACCTTTAAAAATGGTATTACTATGCAGTTCTAATAGTGACACCTTCTCAAGGGATACTTCTTCCTGGGAGTAATTGATCATCGCTGAACCTCACAAGATTGGACAATTTCTGTATTATTCAAATTTATTCACATAAAATTTGCATAACAAAGTTAAATGTAGGTTCCATATTTTCTTCATCACAGCTAACAGATAAGCTGGGAAAAAAAAGACTCAAAACCAGATGTGGAATATTACATAGTCTGAATTCTTGCTGTCTCTGGAACCCTATCTTAAACTTGATTTTAAGCCTTCACTTAGGGCAATTATCCTAAGGATATTCAAGGGATTCAGATTTGAGAATTTTGCTGTAATAAATCAGAAAATTCCTTTTTTGGTTTTTTTTTCATTATTAACAGCTGAACTACTGAAAAGAGGGAAAACCAGCAGTCATTTAATTATTTTCACTCAACATGATATGGTGGTAAATAGAGCATTCATATTTTCTATATTTAAAAGGATATGAAGTTCTTAATAACATTTTTTATTTCTTTAATCAGTTGTGATAGGACTTACTTGGAAGCCCTGAAAAGCTAGACTTTTCAGAAATTATTTTGCTGCTGCATTTGATATCTTCAGTCTTGGCCTGTCTGTTCTTAAAGTGCTAAAGCTATGTAGATGATTAACAGAATTGTTGTTTCATAAATTATTATTTGGAGGTAGTGCTAGAGGTAAGATACAAACATTGAAAAGAACTGCACTGACAAAATAAAAAGACCAAATTTAAATATGTGCCCCTTATTATACTATTATATGGATGGTTTTTACATAATGACTGGTTAGGTTATTACATGACCTTTAGAGAATTTCTTTAGTGGGGCATCAAAAATGGGAGTTTGGGGTATGGTATCACTCACATTTCTTGGCTATGAGTGATAGATGTGGAAGATTATGGAAGATATGAGTGGAAGATGATGGAAAAGCATATGCAAAGACTGATGAAAGGACTGGACAGCATATTTTTCTAGGTGATAAACAAGCAGTAAAAAGCAAATCCTTTCCCAGATCTTCTAGATTGTCATAATTGTAAAATTAAAAAAATATACAGAAGATTACAGACTTTCTAAAAAAAAGTAGAAATGCAATTTGCAGATGTAAAGTACAATTCCTGAGTGAAGTTTCCAACAGAAACAGTTTTTCTTTTTTTTTTAATAATTCACTAGCTACAATTTTATATATATATAATCCCTCATTTAATTGAGTGATTATCAGAAGATTTTTAATAGCAATTAAGAACATTTTTTGAATCTGCACAGTTGCTTTTTTCTGTGCAGTTTTACATGGGTGACAGAGCTAAGCTGGTTGGATTCTTACCGATGATTATTGAAACCAATTCTGCACTATGATTTCGTGTCCCTTTGGGCAGGGACATGCTCATTGCTCTCTTTCTGCACAGTCAAAGCATTTCTGGATACACAGGAATGAACAAAGACCTTGTCGTCCAGCCTCATTCTGCCTAATTTAGACTCCAATTAACCTGTGTGTAGCCATGGGAGAGGGGCAATTATTTCTACATTGCAATTCCTGTAACCTACTCTGCAGCCTGACTTGAGATGGGTTGCTGTGTCCTGTCTCTTTCCTAGTTGAAAATGCTCCTGATGATTTCAGCAGGTGTTGGATTAGATGGCATTTAAAGGTCCCTTCCAACTCAAACTATTCTATGCTTCTATAATTAGTAAAGGAGAACTTCCAATTTTCAAGCATCTATATTTATGGAAGAAAAATCCTACTGTTTAGGTACATCTACTGACAGAAGAAAGTGAGCAAGTGTGAATAATTAATTACTTCCCTGTTTTGGAATAACTTGCATTCTGAGTAATTTCTGTATTTAATGAGAAACACAGGCTCCTCATCACACCACTGAGGGCTGTCTTTAAAAAGTTCTCCCTTCTCTTCTTCTGGCCCCAGATTAGAGGATGCAGTGGTGCAGTAAACGGATTTTGTTTGTTTTATTTTTAAGCCCTGGATAACTTGTTTGACATTCACTCTTGTGTAGATGTTTCCAAGTAATCAATTGTGTGTAGATCTCTTGCCCTCCAGGCAGAGCTTGTGAAGATACTACTATGTATGTATACATATTGTAAAGCTATTTCCATTGCAAACATGGATGATAACTGCAAAAGGAGCATCTTTGCTCCAAATACTCTTGGTTATAGAACTGAAGTGCTGTGCAGGGAAAAGCAACGTCAAAATCAAAAAGTGATGGTGAGGTAAAAAAAGTTATAGTTGAATGGGAGAACTGGCAGAATATGGAATAATAGAACAATGCCTAAAGACAGCTTTATCCGTTTTTTAAGTTGATGAAAGATTGTATTACTCCCTATAAATATTGTCTCAGACACCCTCCAGCCATCATGGAGGCAAAGGAACTGGTACTAAAGAACCTCAGAAATTGCTGTGAGAAATATTCCTTGAAGACATAGGAGATGCATGGTGCTCAACTGAAATTTTTCGTGTTTACTTCAGCCATGTTGCATCATGAACAAATGCAACTAGAAGGGCATCTGACAGCAAATACAGTGTTTGACTACTACTACAGAAGGTTATTTGTAGACATATTGGCATTCATACATCCCTTAAGGCAGCTCCTGAAAGATGTTTGTTTCTATTCTCCAGAACGCAGAATGATCGATGGTCTGGCCCAAAGGGCCAGAAGGAGGTAGCTAGATCTTAAAGACAGAAAGGAATGTGAAAGCAAATTGCATTACACATCTTTCTTCCAAATAAACTTTATGTCCCACTGGCACTGAAAGGTATGGTTGCTCAGTGCTACAGAAAATTATAATGTGCTTTCTGAAATGTGTTCTCTGTTATATTCTAGAGAACTCAATGGTGACTTTAACTGTCAGAAACTTGAGAAAGAAATTTGGTCTCCTGACAGTTACAGACAGTATTTTTTTCTCCTTCTGAATTAAGAGTATTCTCTTATCTCTAGTTTTTTTCTTTTTTTTTTAATTATTACTTTAATATGGAAAAGCATTATAGATTTCAGTCTTAATGCTTTAGGTTCTGCAAAATACTGCAAACTAAGACAATTGTGGCAGAATGGGTCCTGTGGGGATGGGTTAGAAGCACAAAGGACTTGTGCAAAAGGATTTATCATTGGGACCACAGCCAGCAGTAACAACACTGCCACTGAGAGTGACTCCTGCTTCACTTGAGGTGGCAAAGAAAAATGAGAGGAACGAGAGAAGCATCTCTGTCTGCCTAATCAGTTCATCTACAAATCTGCTGTCCCCTGCAGGATGAGGAGAAAGCAAATTGCAGCCAGCCAAAACTCTGCCAAAGAAGAGATAAAAAAGCAAGTGAAGTGTGGTCTGTGTTTTCAGGTGGGTTTTTTTCTTTTTGTTTCATGAGGCTCTTCATCATTCCATTGTCAATGTGCAAAGTGTTTCCACTTTGAAAGTCATCTTTATCTAAAGTTTCAGAAAAGCAAAGGAAATTCACTTATTTAGATATAGGGAGGTGGAAAAATTCTTTAGAGTTTTGTGTCAGAGGCTGTCTTGCATACTTGTCTCTTAGATCTACATACAATTATAAGGGATGTCTAGACCACAACACTGATATCAGTGGCGTTGTTATGCATGAAGTCATTATTAAGCAGAAAGATTTTAGAAGAGTGTTAAGAGAGGAAAATAACAGGATCATGGATGCAAGGAATTTTAGGTGACAAGCTAGTTTGTCCCTACAGCAAGACAGGAACCCGTCTTCCTCAGAAACAGTGCTTGAAGCTGGAGGACTAAGGCAGGATGCCACAGTCAAACACATAGTCTGACTTTGGGATGAAATGAATTAGAAAAACAGTTGACCAAATACTCAAAACAGTATATTTCTATTCACATTTCAGGAAGGAAAAGGAGAAGTTTTCTTGGTCAAATTGCCTGTAGAGGACAAAGACTAAGAAATTGCAATAATGGTTTTGGAAAGATGAAATTGCTAAGCATCCACTGCCACAAAATACTTTAGAAATGATCATCACTCTTGTAGAAATCTGTATAAAATTGTTGACTTTTATTGTACAGAAATCACTTCCCTACAGGGGCGTAGGAGATCACAGAAATGATTCCTGGCTCAAAACAGCTGAAAGTGTGCAGTTGGGGAGGGGCAGTGCTCCACACCCCACCCACTGGAACCTCTGGTCCAGCCCAAAAGTGGCTACCAAGCCACTGGCACGCCAAAAGCTCCATCTGTGGGGAGGCACCAGAGCAGATGCAAGGCTGGGATGTGGGTGTGCAGCCTTGATACGTACCACTGCTTCGGGCTTTACAGGAGCTGGAGTTGTGTTTGGGTCCAAGATAGTGACTATTCATCTTTCTTTCTTTCTTTCTTTCTCTCCCTCTCTCTCTTTCTTCTCCTAACTTCCTTTTCTCACAATCTGTGTAACTTAAAATTGGATAACTTAGAGTTTGCTAAGTCAGGGCTTTGTGAAGTGCCTTACTTTAATTGGACATTGATTTAAAGTTTGCCAAGAACTTTACTCTCTAAACTTTGCAAGTAAAAGTTTGCTATTCAACCTCCTGAGAAGTTTATTGTCTTCTCCTGTACCCCAAAGTGGTGTCAAAGTACTTAAGCCCCCTTAAAACACTCTCTCAGCAAGCTTGGGGGAGAAACAAGGGGGGAGAGAAGTGTTTTGAGAACAGTTAGAGTCTTCTACACCCCAGATCCTTTCTGTTGACCAATAAGCCTCCTTTAGGTCATGCCAGAATGGAAACTGTGTGTCTGGAAGAGACTCCATAATGGCCAAGGAAGAGATACAAAAGTTTGATCAAGTGTAAGTCCTTTCTGTCAATTCAAGGACAGTGTCTGATCATCTATGAGTTTTTGCTCATCTGTTCTGCACTTCTATGGCATACAGTCATCTGCAGAAAATGGTTAAGAGCATGTTTAATTTACTAGTCATGGCTAGCAAGAGTGTAGAGAAACTATGTTAGATGTGGACATGAAGCCCATCTCCTGACTGTAGAGTAACCCACATCCTTAGGGATCTGTACTTTTCCTTAATTTGAAAAGCCTGCTGGAACAAGAGGAAAAACAGCACACATACCTGCAGTGTCAAACAGCTCTTCTGACAAGTTTGAATAGGCTGCATTAAATTGTAAATGAAGTGACTATCAGAACCGTTATGTGTTTCAATTTTTAGGATAACACAAAACGGAACATTTGCCATGGTGTAATTTTCTGTGTGGGTTTTTTTCATGCTGAGAGTTTTCAGACAAATTCAGACGCCGTCACATGAAAGTCAAACCTATAACTAAATTATGGAGACATTATAAGCAAATTAAAACCAGACTTCCTAATATAAAATGTTACACATATTTAACAAGACACTGTTTTCCATTGCAAGTCTATCTTAATCATCAATGTCTTTCAGGTCCTCTTTTAGAAATAAACTACTCAGGCTTTTGTATTTTCTATACTAATGCTCACCTATTGAAATAGCTAATTTATAATTAAATCTTTTGGGTTCCAGCGGGATGGCGTATAGCTTTCTGAGGAGTAACAGTATTTATAAAAAAATATTAAGATTAGGAGTTATTTTTCTACTGACATCAAGACTCTTTGGTGTATTGTAATTTTATTCATAATAACCTAAATTGTTATTATTTTATGGTCTGAAATAGATGTATCTGAGACTACTTGAGTGTATTAGTGTAGAAGTCAAAATACAGCAAATATACTCTGTGCAAGCTTGTTGTTTGCATTGAAAACCAGACTTAGTAATTAATTCATTACATGTTTTAGGGGAAAGTGAAAATTTGCGATGTTTAAGATGAATAATGAAACCTTACCGATGTCATGATTTATAACCATTTCCTGTAGCCCCTTTTAGGGAAAACTCAGTGAGTGCTGCCAGCAAATCCGAATGGAGTAGCTGACCTACTGAAAATTCAAAAGGCTTAAGGAGTTTAAGGATTACTGCAAAGTTCCTATGAATATTTAACCAACCAACCTGTCTGACTGATAGATGCTACTGACACTTTTAGAAATTCATTTATTCAAAGAAATGCCATTTCATTATGTGAGAAGTTTATCTAATAGACATATCCTTCCTTCAAGCTGGAGCTTTGATCTGTAGTTTTAAACTAATTGGAAATACTTTGCTGGTTGGAAGACACCTTGTTGTTTACTAGATTTCTCAGCATGAATCTGCAACCAAAAGGCATGCCATATTCTTGCAAATAGTTACAAGAAATTTTAATATGGTTTTCTTTGACTAGACAATGACTTCACTGAATTTGTGGACCATTATGGTTGCTTTAAAACATGGCATATGAAACATTTGGAATGTTATCCAGCAGTAAGCTGTCTTTGCAAACATTCCTCTGAACAGGTTCACTCTTCAGCTGTTATGTGGTAAGCTGAATGAGCATGAATAATTTCTTTTCCAGTCACGGACACTTGATGTATATCCTATATATGAGAAGCTCCTGGAAGAAAAAAATAGGAGCTGTCTAAAAGCCCAAATGTGAAAAACAAGGAAAGTTCTGTAGGGCTGATCTAATTTCCATCTGTGACTCTGCTGAACCTGTGTTTTTTGAATCACAGAAGCAGGAATACCTCTTAACCTTTGTAAAAGTTTTGATGTTTTGTCTTCCCCAGCACTCTCAAGAGTGAACTGGGGAGGTAAGGCCAAAGAGGAAAGGATTGGGTAGGTGCAGGTCTTATGAGATAACTGCACCAGGGACATAGGAAAGTGGGACAAAGCGGTTCTGTTATTTATTTAATCATACACTCCTTTTTCTGTTCCCCAACGTTTTTTATCATATTTGCTAAAGAAAAGTTAGACTTTCTACTTGGAATGCAGAAAGTCTTTAAAAAGAAGAAAAGAAATACTTTCTCACTGTCTTGTGTCTAAAGTATGGTTTATTTGAAACACATTCAGTTAAAAAGTCTGCTATTTTTAAAGATAAGTGTTCTCACTGTGACTTGCAATAAAAAGATTTAAATCTAATTCAGACCTGTCCTGGAACATACTCTTGTCAGCTGAAGGCCTAAATTTGATTCTGTGTCTCAACCTCAGCTGTAGAAGTTCTATGTCTACATTACCCCTGAAGAGGGTAGATATTGAGACATTTATGAATAAATAACCCAAGAAGAAAAGGAAGACATTATAGACAAAAATCAAATCTTAATGAAATTATGACACTTCAGTTTGCAGTCACTCTATGGCATAGTAGTCAAGTGGACAAAACCCAAACATTTAAAATATAATAAAGCTGTATTAATGTAATCCATGTGTGCTATTTGAAAATAATTTTATAATATATTTCTGCTTGTGACGAGCATCTGGGACCATGCTAGAATCTTTACTGATAAAATCAATCCAAAGGATAAAAGAATGCTAAAAGCATTAGGACTTATTGAAAAAAAAATTGATATTAAAGCTTTTCAGGGTATCTAAATTTTTTATACTGCTTGAAAAAGTCAAAATGCATAAATGGTTCTGCCAGTACAGAGTTGTTTAAAGAGTGTGCTTGTCTGATGGAGAGGGTTTATGCTGAACAGGCAAGGGAAAAAACCAGTCTTTTAGACATTAAATGAACTGCTACTCTTATAAATGTGTATTTGTGCAGTAAAACACTCTTTTATGCAGCTGGAAGGTACTTTAAATTCATGTTCTAGTCAGCTGGAAGGAAACAAAAATTAGTCCCACAGTATTACAATTCAAAAACCTGAAGGACAGTATGAAACTTAAAGTAATTAATGTTTTGCATGAAAAAATTACTTTTCAGTCGACACCATATTTGGTATCAATTTAAGGAACTAATAGAATCATCTCTCACAGAACAAATGACATTTCTGATGGGGCTTGATAGTATTGCTAGACTTATCATGACAGGCAGCCTGAAGGTCAGAAATACTTAAGTCTCGCTCTGTCAGCAAAATTTTCAAGTCTGATTTTGGCTGTAGCCTTATAAGAGGCTCATTCTTTGTAGATGATTTTTTTTCTGTAAGAGGAACATGTGAGGGTTCAGAAAGATTGGGAATACATCATCTGGGGAGGAAAAAGCTCACCTGTTTTCCTCAACTTAACAATACAAAGAAAATAAGGTGATTATTCTGTTGCTTAAGTTAAACGGACTTAAGACTGTGGAAAAAGTGGAACAGAACCAGGCATGAATATTCAAAGAAGTATTGGTATTTCTTAATGTCTCCTAGATTTTTACTGTGAATTTTCTCTGTTAGAAATTTGTTTATCTTATGCCAAATAAGGCAATTTTTCTTCATTTGACAGCAAGTTTCTGTAAAGTTTTATGGCTTCAATCCATGTAGATACTTTTTTGTATCCTTGCCCTCTAAAAATGAGTATGAAAGCAATCCATCTTTTTTTTTTTTTTTGTTTGAAATTCAAAGGTAATTTCTTTATTTCACAAGGATTGTCAGAAAAAAAGAAACACTAGCTTGCTTTATTTTCCTGTTGCTCATGTAAAACTGTTTTGTCAGCAGTCAGAGCTACCTTAAAGTTCTGCAGAAATATAGATGCTATTTAATTTTCCCTTCTTGGACTCCTTTCAGTTTTCTATCTGTAAAGCAGTGAGACAGGACAGCTGAGAGAAATAAGTGGAGGCAAAATGGGTAGCGAAAAAGATTATAAAGGAGAGGTGAGATGAGTCAATGGTTTACTGTCTGCACTGCTTTTTGTGCTTCCCATAAAATTTTGGAAAGAGATTGTTAAGGCTTAGAAGCTGCAGGGAGAAAATATTCTTGTCCCACTTTTAAGTCATTCCTCCTCTTACAGACTCCTCAAGCATGAGACCTGCTTCACTCCTGTAGTCGCCTTTCACTACTCCTCATTTTCAGTTAGTAGAGGACTCCTCTAACTCTCCATAAATCAGTTACTCAGACTTGTGTGCCCTCAGTAACTCTCAGAGCTGGGAACAGTTCTGGCAACTTGTTGGACAAGATCAGCCTCTAGGATGCACTAACCTCTGCTGGTTTAGAGAACCATCTAGCATATCCTTCTTGAATGCATACTACAGTCAAAACTCTGACATTTTAAGGATGAAGTAAGCTCTTGTTCAAGATCTGTGTACAAAGATGGAAGTTTAAGTTCTGCAGCTTAAATCTCAGGGCACTACTGTACTGAGATCTGAAGCTGCAAACAAGAGCATTTCTGCCAAATATGGAAATAAATTCTTACAAATAAAGACAGCATTTAGATATATTGCTGGGACTGCATCAGGGCATGGCATCTTAATCTGAATTATTGATGCAAATATAAAGGGAAAGAAGAAAGTTTCATAACTCTTTCATATACCCTTCAACATTGGTAATAATACATTTCCTAAGGGTGTTTGTTTCATTCTTGTCCAACCTAATACATGACTGTATAACATTTATCAAAGTTTTAATGGCTGTTTTTCACCTCGTGTCAGACTGTCTGTATGAGGGATCATAAAGCTGCTTTTGCATTAATTTATTTGATTTTATAAATGCTAAGTCATCCAGAAGGTTTGACTGTTAATGTCAATGGAAATAGGAAGAATGACATGATGCACATAATTCCTCAGAATTTAGTTACTGAAGTATTTTAGTATATTTGGACTTAAATTCCTCTCCTTATCTTCATTAGTCTTCATTTCATTTAAAAAGAGCTCAGAAAGGCATTTTCCAAAGGAAGAATTAAAAGCTAATTTAGAAGCAAACTCTCTAGAAGATTCATCTTGACATAAAATACATAACTTTTTGCACAGACTGACCAAGAAGCTGCAGTATTCTTGTCTGAACAAAATCTCAGCCAACAATATTAATGTTCTTTCTTTAAGTAACACATTAATGCTTGTTATGTAGAAAAACTACTTATTGCTTCCTAAAATTAAAAAAGGCATAAAAATGCCATTCATACGTGCAAGTAAATTACTGTACTTGCCATTTTCCAACAGTATTAGTCAGAGGGGTGCACAATGCATTAACATGAATCACACACCTCTGGATGTTTCTGCCAACCATCATTACAATTGCTGAAAGGCTTCCTTTCTTAAAGTGTGTCTTCTTTCTGCACACCTGATCAAGGGTTAGGTGTGGGTGGGAAGCAGAGAGAGACAAAGGCTGTGGCTCTTTTCTACTTGATTTGCAAAGCATTATACTTATTTTCTTTCATCTATGCATTAGCTTGTGCAGAAAGATGCTGAAACAACACTTGCACAAGCCTGAACAGCACAGAAAACAAGCAATTTAAATACTTATGACCATTTCACTGTTAATTCTTCTGTATAACCTTGCCTTTTTTATTTACAGGACTTCTATTTCCCATTGAATATATGAAGTATACCTATTCCCCCTTATAAAATTCTACCTTTTCTCCTTGTGTATAGCTACTGGCTAACCAAATAGAGAAGACAAAATATTTTGGGGAGTGAATCTCACTCATATTTGTATCTGAATAAAAGATTGAAGGCCATCTGATTTCTGCTGCACAGAGCACAGTGTCCGGAGGGTGTCATCCTTTTCAAAGATCAGAAAGAAGCTTATGGTGAGTTGTTCTGTAATGAATAGACTAAATCTCCATCTTACTCACTTTTGAGCAGGGGCTTCACCTGCCCAAGCATCCCAAGCCGCTCTTAAATGTAAGTAATCCTTTGGTTGTCCCTATTTCCATCTTCCTCCAGCTCAGCTCTCCACTCCCACTCCTGCTGCAACACAGACATTTGTCTTCACAAATGTCCACCATACCTGCAGTGTATTCTACATAGATGTAGAAATAATAAATTTATTAGCTCCAAAGATACTGGGATTAGCCCTATTACCTTCGATTTACCACCTGGAATTTTCTGAAGACATTTGCCTGTTGAACAGTTCAGTCATCTGTTGTCACAATTTGTAGGTTTGCACTTTGCACATTTATATAATGGAAATATGGAACTGATGAGCAGTAGTGGCTTCTTGAAAGTCAGAGATTGTAATGATGACACTCTGTTTCAGAAGCATAACAAAGTGTTAATCATTCCCAACAATTCAAGAGCAAACCCAAAAAGTTTGCTATTGTGCATTAGTGCAGTGTTTAAATGGTCATTTGCTAGCTAGGAAAAGGCTGTTTGATATCAGGTATACATATTGTGATTATGGATTTTGCTAGTGCTTAAATTGCTGGTAATATTTTACCACAGTGTATCAGGATACTGGGATTTTAGTATAATATTTTATAATTTGTCTACCTCTCACTCTGAGATGAATGTACTGTGATGATGGGGTTTTTTTTTCTTATTTTGGTTTGTTTGTGGGTTTTTTTTCCTAGATAGCTGAATCAGAGGGTTTGGAAAAAAATAATGCTGGAAATAAATATAGATAACTTCTGTCTGATTCCAAACAAATTTTTTTATTTTCCTTTAGGGTTATTATTTTTCTTTAGGTTTATTTTTTTTTTAATAATTCTCATATAAGTTAAATTCTGCAGACTCCCATCCACAATTCAAAGTCTTTGTACTAAGAAAATCCCTTAATAGTCCTGTCCCACAGAAATAGCATGATATTTTTCAGCAGTTTCTAGGCAAAGATGACAGGAGCATTCAGGATGCTTTGTGGTAAAAAAAAAAGAGTTGTAATTTTTCAAAACTTTTATACTTTGGTAATAGAGAAGCTTAAAAAATAGTTATTACAAAGAGAAAACTCGATACCTGAAAGAAGTCAATGCTCACATGCCATTACTTGTGTCTCCCAACAAGAAATGCAGTCATAGCATGGCAGCTTGACTGTTTGAGTACTTGAATCCTCAGTGTCTTTTAACAATGATCTCATATTTTATGTTTCTGTCTTTTACCAGATAATTGTATAAGAAATCCCTTTCAACATTTTGAAGGCATCGCACATTAGAATATGTGCAAGTAAAATGGCTGCCAAGCATTTGTTACAGAAACACAGTCTGTAGTCAGGTCCTTCATAATGTTGTTTTTTAAGCATGTTAGGTTTCTCTCACTGAGAATAAAACACAGTGGGTTTTATGCATTCCTAGTGACAATTATCTCTTTAGTACAAACAGCACTGGACTGCAGGGGAAATGCAATAATAGCTTTAAGTATTCTCTTCCATCATTTATCAAAAAGCCCTTTAACTTCAAAATACTTTCCTCTGCATTGGCACTTAGATGCTTCATTGTCCTAGCTAGAAAAAAAAAATTGAAAAACTAAAACAAATCTGTAAAGTTCTTTAAGTTCCAGCAAGTGCAGCAAACAGATTTCAGTGTCAACTTTCTACTTTCAAATTAATAATTCGAATTGTGTGATCTGCTTGAGGAGCTCTGCAATATGAAATTAATACCATGTGATGCAATGAAAATGAACCAAAGGGGAATGCTGAGAATAAACAGCACACTTCAATTTCTCAAAATGACACGTTTGGAGAAAGCAAATGCAAATATTGTTCAAAATCAGCACCAGCTTTAAGCTCCCCTTTTTGGCCACGTTGCTGCCCTTGCTCTCTGCAGGAGTGGTTTGCTTCTTCCAACACATCATTTATCAGTTGCCTTCGTTTACTATTCTTGACACTTCATTTTGCACATGCTGAGTGATTGGTTTATTTCACTGGCTTAAATGAAGGACTAGCCAGGTTAGCAAATACCTAAACATGCCCATGCTTCACTCAGAGATTTTTTTTCCTCTGCATTTGTGATCAGTCTTCACTCTCTCTTGGAAGCCCCAGCCCAGAGGCTTCCAAGGGATCAACCTGTGTCTCTAGCAGGAGATGTAGGATCTGAAGCAGGGCCCTCCTGTTTTCCTTCTACAGGCTCACTGGTCTGTCTCAGACTCTTGCATCTTGTCTGGGAAATCTACATCTCTCATCAGCACTCAAGAAGCACAAAATATTTCTACCAAGCTCTTGAACTAGTGTGTCAGGAGGGCAGGAGAGAGCTTGCTGCATAACAAAATGCTTAACATAAGAGTCCAGGGACTTTTTGACAGTTGTGCCTCTGTGCTTTTTTATGGGCTTGCAGGTGAGCTTTTATCACATAACCTAGCAGGAATGACTCCAACCATGAATTTCATTCCATGAAATGATGAATTCCTATTAGTCAAAAGAATAGAGGGCATTGCTATGCAGGTGAATTTCCTATTGTTTTGCTGCCTCACTGAAATTAATTTCCATGCTTACATTGCCCTCACTGAACTATAAATGTGCAAAAATTAACCTTTCATCTGGTGCTACTCTGTGCCAAGAACAGGAGGACTGTTTTAATACATAAATAATGGATTCCTCAGCAATGAGCACTAATGACTGCAAACACATGAAGAAATTAGGTTTAATTAGCACTGTGTACAAGTCATTGCCATTTTTAAGCTGTGTAAAATATGCATCTTTAATAATTAACTTATGTACTAACAATTGAGTGGTGTCTCTGTGGGCATTGGGAGGGCTGGTAGCAGAGCATCCTGCTCCTGGTACATTGGCCAGGGTGCAGATTTGCCTGCGTTGTCTCAGGTCAGAGAACACAGAATAGAGTCAAAGTGCTGTGTATCACTAAGTGAGGTATTTGAGTACAAATTCTTTCCTTGCCTTGGTGGACACCAGGCAGTGAAAAATTCTGTAAAACTGTATGTGTGGGCTCCCCTTTTGATATTTTGTGCTGGCATGGACCCAGGCAGCAGCCCTGATGCCTTAAGGGTACCAGAGAAGAATGTGAAAGGAAGAAATAGTGATATGACTCAAGCTCAGGAGGGCAAAAAAGCTATTGTGACTTTAAACAATCCTCTTCCCTAG
Source organism: Monarcha castaneiventris obscurior (assembly GCA_026261815.1). Classification (NCBI taxonomy): domain Eukaryota; kingdom Metazoa; phylum Chordata; class Aves; order Passeriformes; family Monarchidae; genus Monarcha; species Monarcha castaneiventris. Next base: position 8,590,563 of record JAMPIT010000472.1, read on the forward strand.
TAGCTCACTTTCCTCCTCACCACCAGTTAGGGATGTTTTGGATAGTAAGGCAGAAGCAGATGTGTTTATGTGCCTTGCTCACTGCAGTTCAACCTGTTGTACTCTTGTGATTCCAGCCTTGCTTGTGGTTAAAAATCACATGTCAAATGCTTACATATTTTCATTTTTTCTGCCACTGTTATGGCACTGTTGCTTGGCAGGAAGGTGGGGTAGACAGATGGGACAGCAACCTCCTGAACTGCCCTGTCTAAATTCACAGCACCCCATGACTGTGACTACTAATGGATTACATGGCTTGAGATCACTCAGAAGTTCAAAATACTCTGCACAGGATGTTCAGCTGATTATTTTTCCATCTCTTCCTTCTACTGGCAGTCATCAGTATGTGTTTTTAACAAGATATAAATTCCTTGCTTTTCAAACAGTTTAAAACTGTTTGATTTAAACTACTCTGCAAAAAGGAAGCCTAGCTGGCCTATTTCTCATAGACACATGTCCTAATTTTTCTGTAGTTTTATTTTGATGATTGTCAAATTCAAAAACTTCCTTCAGTACACAATTTGATGGGGCCAACACATAGGTCTGTTTTTACAATGATGAGTTGAAGGTAAGGGATAAAAATTCAAGATCTTATGTCAGAGATGTCAGAGGTAGAATTATGGTGGGAGTCTGGGATTCTTTTTTTTTTTTTTTGTGATTTTTTTTTGTCATGGTTTTTTTTTTTTTTTTTTGTAGTTGGACATTACCAAACTAAATTATAGAAGTAGAAGAGATGAAAAAAAAGAAACTGTCAATGAAATAATGGGAAGACAGAGGAGGATTTCTAAAGGCTGTGCCAAAGAAACAGTTGGAGAGAGAAGAAGGGAATAAAAATCAGAAGATGGTGTCATGGGCACCAACAGATAATATTATTTTAAGAAAGAGTGTTTCTGGTATTACTAAGACAGCTGACAGGTCCAGATGGATAAAGCTGAACAGGTTCTGTGGTTTGGTGAAGAGGAACCCATGCAGATTTGGAAAAAAAAAAAAAAAGGCTTTTGATGATTATGACCTGTATTGGAAAGGGTCTAAAATTAAACTGGAAAATAAAGTCTCCAGGGAAAGCAGCTAGAGCAAATTTACCAGTATGAGAAAGAAGGTGGAATGAAAGCTACAGATAAACTGGATTTGTGCTAATATGTGTTATTAAAAAGGGTAAAAAATAGCCTGTGATGAAGTAAAGACCAGAAGATATTCAGTGCAGGGAGGCAGCAATGGGTTGACCTGTGATAAGCCAAGCTGTTCTCATTATAAAGTCTATGACCACTGTGAAACAGTCCTTGGAGCAAGACTTTCAGAGTGAAAAACCATCCCAGGATGAGGGAAATATGTATCAGATTTCTAAATATGTGTCAGTTGGCTTCCTTTTTTTTGATATCTAGCCTGTTTGCCTGTGAGAGATTATCACAGTGCAGTGATCTCGTGTTTTACATTTGGAGCCTGGTATGTGTCTCAATGCATCCATACATGGAGAAGTTAGTGAGAAGAGAAAGAGAAAAGAGGGTGCAAGGGAGCTCAGGAGAGCAGCTGCGTCTCTGAGGCAAACTGGAAGGTGAGAAAAGAACAGTTAGGGTGTTTCTATGTCTGTTTAAAAAGATAAAAAAAAGAAAATAAATGTGGAATAAAGTAATGGAAGCCAAGCTGAGGGGACAGAAAAATCCTCAGATAATGTTGGGGATGTGCTTTACAAAAGCAGCAGTAAGGCCAGGGGAAGATGAGTCAGTCCAAGGCAGCAGAGGTACAGGAACTGCTGCACACCCCAGGGATCAGCAGGACTGAGAGTGATGGAGTCTGTGCTAGAGGCAGACTAGTGCAGGATTTCAAACTCTGATACTTTAAGGTGTTAAGATTTTATATATGTATTTATATATTATTATGATTATTATTATTATTGTGAAATATTGGACACTGCATTGAGACATAAATTTCAGTGAGTCTTAGTTCCAGCTTTAGAAAATTAAAGATAAAACACAGTCATGTTGAAAATGTAGTAAAATAACCCTTCCTTGGCTCTAAGCCCACATGTCACAGGAGGTGTTTTAAATACAAAACCATGTGCAGAGGGTGGACTCAGATCACTTCTTCTGTGTCTGCAGGGTCAAGACAGAACCAGCACAGGCATGTATTTAGGGGGAAATACTTTTCACTGTATTTAATTAGAGTATTTGATGAGACTACATCTCAAATCCTGTGTCCAGTTTTGGGACCCTCACCACAGGAAGAACATTGAAGTGCAGGAGGGAGTCCAGAGAAGGGCAGCAGAGCTAGGGAAGGGTCTGGAACATAAGTGTGATGAGGAGTGACTGAGGAATCTGGGGTTGCTTAGCCTGGAGAAAAGAGGCTCCTGGGTGACCTTATGGCTCCCTACAACTCCCTGAAAGGAGACTGTAGCCAGGTGGGTGTCAGTCTCTTTTCCCAGGTAACAAATGACAGGATGAGAGAAAATGGCCTCAAGTTGCACCAGGAGAGGTTTAGATTGGATATTAGCATTTTTTTTTTTTCCACAGAAGTGGTTGTAAAGCATTGGAACAGACTGCCCAGGGAAGTGATGGAGTCACCACCTCTGGAAGTGTTCAAAACACATGTGGCTATGGCACTTGAGGACAGGGTTTGATGGTGAATATGGTAGTTACGTTGTTGGTAGACTTGATGGTCTTAAAAGCCCTTTCAAACCTTAAAAATTATATGATTTCAAAGTTTAGGAGTTCATGGTTCACAAACATCAGCTGAAACTCACAATACCCTAGACTCATAGAATAATAGAATAATGAAGTATTTTGGGTTGAAAGGGACCTTAAAGATCTTCTAGTTCCAACCCCTCTACCAAGGAAAGGGGTGCCATTCACTTGATCAGGTTGCTCAGGGCCCCGTCCAGGTCTTGAACATTTTCAGGTGTGGAGCATCTAGAGCTTCTCTGGGCAACCTGTTCCAATGCCTCACCACCCTCTGAGTAAAGAATTTCTTCCTGACATCTAATCTAAACCTGTTCTCTTTCAATTTAAAACCATTTTTCCTGTCACTATTTACCTGTATAAAAGTCCTTTTCCCTCCTTTTTATAAGCCCCCTTAAGGTACTGGAAGGCCACAATGAGGTCTCACCAAAGCCTTCTCTTTCCCCATGCTGAACAGTAGTTGACAAGCAGTAGCATCTGACTATATATGTAATAAATCAAGGTCCAGGAAAGTCAGGACATTTGGGTTTAGACAGTTTTAGACAGTACTAGATGATATAAACTTGGTTACTGTGATGTAATTAATGAATATTTTGCAGGCGCATCCTTCCTGTGGTCCTGGATGTTTCCAAGTGCATGGGTAATGTAATGTTTGTTTGCTTAATACATTACATCAAAAAGAGAACAGCTCCTGAAGCAAAGCATTTTCCATTCAGTGTTTTCCTACCATTCTGTTACTTTCAGTTACTTTATCTCATTTTTTCTTTTATTTGTTGACATCTCTAAAATTAATTCAGTCTGCATTCTGGAATTATTCCAGAGTGCTCAATCGTTTGGTTTTGCAACTGGCTATATGACTCAGAAAACATGGATGTGGAAGAAAAGGTTTTTCAGAGCTCTTTAATTTTTCTAAAATATTTGCTCAAAATTTACCACAAATTAAAATCTCTGTGTCTGGAACCTTTTGCATTTAGATATCTTCTGTGAAATCTGTCAAAAATTTTGACTTGGTGAAAGTGACAACAGTTCAATAAAGCCAGACCAACAAACATAGAAACAAGCAAAACCAGGCCTAATAACTTCAAATTGCCTTTTTGTATGAGCTTATTTATGTGCTCAACTTTCTTCATAGAACAAGCCCAATGTCAATGCAAAAAAAGCCAAAGCATTGATTTTGATTCAAGGAAAAGCTAACACATCCCATGCCTAACAGGTATCAAAGAGAGCCCAGGATTTTTGGCTCATATTTCTGTGCTTGATTCCATTTAGATAACATTTTGGTTTAAATTAGTTACTTGATTTATACCTTGCCAAATATTTGCTTTATAGGCCCAGCATGTCAGGACATCAACACAGCAGAAATATCCTTTAATAATGTTTTCATATCTATAAACAGCAAACACAAACCCAGCCTTCAGAATTCTGCTTCAATTCGGACAACAGGTGAGAAAACTGTGAATTTGTATTTTGTGATATTTGGGCTCACATCTTATACCATCTTGATTGATTCACATTTCAGAAAAGCATAAGGACTGGACCCATTTATCATAGCCTTCACTGCATGTCCAGATGGTAAATCTTGCATTTATAGAGATCAGAGAATGACAGGCCACTTTGATAGCTAATACCAAAGAAATAAAAAAGTATCCAGCTGGCCCTCCTTTCTCTCTTTGGTCTTCTAATTCCACCTCCTACATATATGAAAAAAGAAAAGTGACGCAGGAGCTGGTGGCTTCCAGACCAAATGCTGTATTTGCCTGTCTTTATGTCTGTGCTTTCACTGACTTGATAAGCTTGGCAAATGCTAAATTTTGGGAGAAAAATTCGTATTTTGTCATGATTTGCAAGTAGTAAATGCCCTTTTCATATTAAAATCAGAATATTTCAATGATGATTTGGCTTGCGAAGTTTAATTTCCAGTTAAATTAACTCACAAATTCATCCTGAACTTTCATTCACTCTATAAATGATTTTGCACTTGTCCTCTTATACATGGCAGTGCAAAGCAAGACATGGACATTGTGTGATACTGTAATGAAACATTGTAATTAATCTTTGCTTCAAGAAAAAGAGAACTCATATAAAAAGAACTGCATATTAAATATGCATCCTTAATCCTGATTTTTCTCAAATTTAGACTGCTTATTTTTAGCATGAGAGTAATATTCCTCTGTTAGATAATGCAATGCTTATGCGTAGGAGAGATACTTGTATTCCATTGGTTTCCTTGCAGAATATAATCTTTTCATACAATCTATAGGAGGAAACACTGGAGATACAAGCACTAGCCAGTAAAACAAGAAAGCACTTTTGTTATTTTGAATGCTATCCACAATGAGCTTTCTGTTGAAAACACAGTGACTAGCCCCATACTTTTGACACAGAAACATTCAGCAAGAAGCATTATAAAAATTATTTTTCTAGCATTTATATATGTAAGATGTCATAACTCCAGCCAAAGTTCCTGCCAGTGAATCAAGAGAATGAAAAATACATTAAAGAAGTTCCATATGTAAATAAAGCAGACTGTCAGTGCTTCTTAGCAATATGTTGAGAATAACAGGAGCATTTGTTCCTGTATTGCTCACTGTATCCAATGTCATTTAAATGTGAGTGAAATTTCTTTCCGGGTGATACACATCTCTTCATGTTGTATACTTCAAAGTGAGCACTGGACTACACATTTTGCAAAAATTAGGGCGGATTTTCCTTAGCAAAAATCTGTAAATTCTGAAAAGCTGATAACCAGTTAAACTAAGAAACCTTATAGTTACAGATGGTGTTATTAAGAATTGGCTCAAACTATTCTTTAAAGAAAATTTGAGTGGCTGATTGGATAGTCAAGGTCAGGGGCCATTTAGTTTTCCAAAATTCTATCTATAATTAGTGTTGCCCTCATACTGGGCTACTGTCTCTGGTAAGGATTCACGTATGTTAGCTTATCATCTATAGCAGCTGCACAATAGATTAGTTTGTGCAGTTTAAAATTTACCCTTACGTACACTGGATTTTCATTAAAATATTGATATGATGAAAATTCCTTTTTGAGCCCAGTCTTATACCAAGCCAAGAGCTGTAGCTTCAAGTGAATTGTACACATTTATCAAATATTAGAATCAGTTTTAGGGCTTATGATACTGTATGAAATATGCATCAATAAAAAGGATATTTGAACTTACGTGGTTATAGATGGTGTATAGGTTATAGCTGTATATAATTTGAGGAATTTGAATATACTTTATATTACTAACTTTACTAATTGTGGTCAGCCCAGTATATGTTTGGCATTAGAGACTTTAGGGAACTGGTTGCACCACCTATGTCAATTCTAAACTCATGACTGTGCTGATTCTACCCATTTATTCATACTTCTAATTGGCAAACAGGCTCATTTCCTTTCTGTCCTCCTTCCTGGAAGGAAAGAAAATTTTTTATTTTTTTCTGAATAGTATCAGCCATGGCAGAATCTGAATAGCAGGACAGAATGTCTACATCATTTTGATTTTACTTTTTTATCATTTTCTTTTTTGTAGCCTTCTTTTTTTGTAGCCAGATTATACAGCCTTTAATCACATGAGAATACTGATTGCAGGATCATACCAAGACACCTTCAGGTGGTATCCATTGAGTGCATTATACTGCATTCTTCCTTTAATCTTTCAAATAAAATTAAATTTAGAAATATCACTTATTTGACAAAAATTCTTTGCTGAAGTTTATTTTCCTTTTTCCTTCATCACGATGTGTTTTGCTAAGGCTGCTACCTTGTTAATTATCTCGTATTCAGTAATATTGCTAATAGCTATTACATATCTTGTGCCAACAACCAGTTTGGAAAATGAAATATTCATTTGAAATGCACATAACTTAGCAGTGGTAGCTTAAAAGCAGCAGCAGCAAGCACAGACAGAATAATTGAATTAATTAGAATTATAGCCTTTGGGTTTTGTATGTGCTGTTGGAATTATAGGAATGTTTTTACAGTTTCTTCCTAAATATCAAAGGTAAATGTGAAAACTTAATGCCTTTTCTATTAAAAGAGGTGCTTTTTTATGACATTTGCTACATATTTTGCTGTTCTTTTTCAACTATTCCAGTTTACCATGGATTGATGTCAGGGTAACAGTCAGCTGATAACCCACAAGTTTCTTTTACCTGTATGGCAAACTTAGATCAAAATTTGGTATTTCCCTATTATAGATGGCATCTAGTCAGCACATTGAACACTGATCTTTAAGAAAGGAGTCCTTAAATTTTAGATAACATCAGTGTAACCACCTTCCTTTCTGACTTTAAAAGTTACCATGCTAAGCAATAACCAGTGTTCTTCCCAGGTCCACAAATATCTCCAAGAACCTACACTGACCCCTTCTCTCTACAGTTTGTCCAGCCTGGATTTCTATTCACATATGGTGACAGTGACAGTATGAAGAAGGGAATTCTTTGAGACAGAAAGAGCCCACTGCTGTCATGGGGATAATTAAACACCAACTGTGAGCATCTGTTTTATTTGGTGTGATGCTTTGGAACTCTCTGTTGAGAAGTGGAAGGACTGTTTCGTAGAAAGGTAAGACTGGCAGATTTTGAGGAGTCTGGTTGCTCTTCCTGACAAGGAACCCTTTAAATGTCTGACTGAGCACGACCCTAAAATATAGCAATGTTATTTGTACTCGCTATTTGTCTGAGTATCTAGGTCAAACTGTATGTTTTTTTATGGAAAAAAAAAAAAGTAGTATTTGGCACGCAAAGGTAAAAATAGGTTTGAATTTATTTAAGCTGCATCTCTAAAGCTTATAAAGCAAAGTTTACTTCAATTTACAAGGTTTTCTGTGTTCAACACATCATATGATCTCAACACTAGAATCATTTTTACCTTCAGGAGTCATAAAAGGAGATGCAGAGTTTTATCAAAATGGAATTTACTTCACATTTAAGTATTGTGTTATGAATAATGACAATGATAAGGAATGACTAATACCTCCAAACTAGACATACAATGATGACAGGACTCAAAAGTTGTAAGCGAGAGTGAAATTCCAGAGGTTTTTCTCTGCTATACCCCTTTCATTTATATAAGACACAAAGAAGCATTATGGATCTAGGGAAAGACTGTTCTAATGCAGGCCGGCTCCAGTCAAAAAAAAGGAAAAACATAGTTCTACAGAAATCATCTGTGGCAAATCCAAAAACTGCTGGAAGGATTTTAAACAACTAATAGCTTAGAGAACATTTTGAGCAAGATGAAGTCATGACATGTCAAAATGTTGCTAGGAGTCTGTGGGGCAAAGAAAACTGGTTTTTTTATACTTATTGGCCTATCTTCGTTTTAACAAGTGAACAAACGCTAAAATATTAATTATATGGCCATTGAAAAAAATCTAATAACAAAGACTATATGAAATAAACTTTGAACTTTTAGGAAGATTTTTGTTTATTGAAACATTTCATGTTCCACTGATTTATTGAAAGCATGACACTTTGCATGCTGCCTCTTATACTCATAAGGTAGAGAAGAACAGTGAAGGGACAACAGAGCTTTGTCATTCTTTTGAGTCCTCTTGGGCTGGATTTGAGTCATTCTCTGTCAGCTCTATGAGACTGTTTTGAAATTATATAAAGGTTTTATTAAAAATGTAAATGGTATAAAACCTTTGCTGCAATAATGTTAAGCTCTGTGTCCAAATGTACTTTTCTTTGAAATAAGTGTTTAAGCAATGATATAGTCCTACATATATGGACAACCCCAGGCTCATCAACTTTGCTTAGGACTTTGGTGCCTTCAGTTCCAGTCCAGGAGTCATCACCATCAGCCCTGGGCTCTCAGAATTATTTTGTCTTACATGGTAAGAGAAGGCAGGAATGTAGCAACTGATCCCTGAAGTTCAGGTGGCAGATTAGCCATTGCACTGAGTGGGCCATTAGCACCTGGGAGTTAGATGACATTCTTCTCTTGGGGCTGTGATGTCTAAAGTTCACAGGGGTCTCTGATGTGCCCATATTATTTCTTCTTTCCTGTAGTCTATGTGCTACGTCTTGATGCTTTCTTGGTGAATCTCCTAACAGTCTTTCTACTTAAATGAAAGTGAGGTTAGAAAACTTCATGTACAATTTCAGGGCATTTCTTGTGGTAGTTCTGGCATAGCTGGAGGTCTTCCCATTAATAACAAATGCTCTCTGGATTTCTTATTTAGAAGAAGGAAAATATGCCTCTACATTTGCTGGTTTTCTGTTTAAATGTCATGTTTAGTGTCACAGAGTTGTAGTAAAAGAAAGATTTTTTGGTCATAAATTATAGACATTTTTACAGAGAGGTTTTTCAGAATATGCAGGCAGATGATCATTATGGAACTCCAGGAAAACTCAAGAAAACTCAGGGAAAAGGCCCAGCTTCACCTGTAGTAGCTTTATCCCTTAGCACAGAGTTGATTTCTTACAGCCCTGGACACCAGAGGTTTTCTTTTCCCAAATGAACTTCAGTTTATTTTACTCCCGTGAGCTGTGCCCCATCTGCAGTCCTGCTGCAGTCTGAATCACTGTCTCGTGCTTTCTGTTACTTTAGACAATCCTTTCACTCACCTCCCAGATAAATGTCAGGCAGTGTTTTTTTCTACTTGTACTGTATTGATTGTTCTCTCTCTTTTACTTAAGGAGTCTTCCTTGTTCAGTTTAATAGATTATATCCTTTTCGATGAGTTTTCCTATTTTTCTTAGTGAGTGGAGTGGCCTTAACTTGTCATTACTGGCACTGGCACATTTTTTGTAATTATCAGTAGGCCTGTGAAAATATGGATTTTATATTTCTACTTTAATACCAAAATAACTGTTAAAGAAACCCCAGGAAAACAATTCAGTTGAAAGATATTTTGCTAATATTTTTGAAGGAAGACCATGAAATATGGCACTTCATTCAACATGAAGCGCTCTATTTAACTTGGAATATTTTCTTAGAAGTGCCAGAAACTAAAAGCAGAGAAAATAGGTCTTGATTTTCCAGTCTTCTAGAGGTAGTGACAGTCATGATTCTCCTTGATCTAACCATTTAAACAGTCACATTATTTCTAGGAAACTGAGGTAGCAAAATGTTGTGTTGTGACATAAGTATCTCAGCTATCCTCCTTGTGGTCTTTTCTGTTGGAACTGCTCCACTTTGAATAGAACACGGAGTGTGTAATATAAAAAGGGAAATATCAGTTTAATGAGTAGGAGCATAGTGAATACAATTTTTTGTCTGTGCTTCAGCAAGTATTTTCAGATGATGTGTAACTGTATGTATGTATATGTATATACATGTCTACATTAAGCATGTACATAAATATGCAGACAATATACCCATATATACGTATTGGAATATGTAAAAAAACCCCAATTTACATGTATAAGCACATAATAATACACCTGTGCATACACATATACTCATAGTTTTTATAGATTGCATGATAATAATGTTTCATGATTGCTTATGTGAAGGCAGATCAGGACGGTTGATAGAGTTCCTCTTCCAAGGGCAGCATTGCTGCAGTCTCAGGGATGCCACTCAAAACCACTTCCCAAGGTGGGAAAGGCAGGGGCTGACTTCCATATTCATGCTTGGTGCTCTGATAAAGTACCATTTCTAAAAGTGCAAAGAGAGGCTCTTCTGTTTTGTGAAGTCAGTAAAAATATCTTCAGTAAAGCCATGGAGTAATTTAACCTGAGTTTGCCAGCTTGCAGCCCATTAGTGCTGGACCTCATTTATTTAAGGAGGGACCAAAAAGCGTTGCCATGTTATTTGTATTCTTTTTAGTTTCACTTTATTCATGTTATTTTTCAGCCCATTGTCACTCCATATATGCCTGACCACTAAACTTGAGCCCTGACTCGTCCACCCAATTGAAATTAATGCTCAAATATTTTTTATAATGGATAAACCTTAGGACAAATATTTTCTCTTTTGCACTGTTAAGCATTGCCCCAGTGGATCTTCCTGAATTGTTTTCAGAGATTTCATCCTCTATTCTGTATTTAAAACATTAAGATTTCCTTGGTAGCTTCTCATTTTATGATTTTCTAGGAATAAAATTATTTACTGAAACATAGAGGAAAATAATTGGGGTTTTTTTGCCTTAATCAGAAGGATTTCTTTAAATACAAGATATTACAAAAGCAGTGAAACTAAAAAATAGATCATTAGCTGGATCATCCTCTTACTATTCTTTCAACTATTTTTTTTCTCTGGTGGTAGACAATCCCTAGGCTAAAGTCTGTAAATATGCTTGATTTCTTTCATGCAGTGAGAATTAATGGAATAGGGTTAGTAGATTTTAGTCACTGAACCAATGCAGTTCACCAGTTACCAGTGTAGTTACATGGAGTACTGAATTCTTTTAGCAGACTGAGAAATCTAAAAGACAGAATTTGTAGTAACATCAGAAATGTCACCCAGCTTATAATACACACGTAGCTGTGCCTTCATATGGTCTCAGTGACAAACTGCTCTGAAAATGAGCTGTACTCCTCCACAGTACCAAGTGATGGTTTGTTGACTAACAACAAATCAGTGCAAAGAGAAGTCTGACCGCAATGTTGTCTTTTTAGAAAAGGAATTGCAATCCATTATATTGTAACGCAAACATCATGAAAACAGAATTTGGTCTGAATTAAATGACTACCTCAATGGGGAATTCAGCCAGGGCTTTGAGGTGCTGAGCTACAGCAGGAGTGCTGGGAGCTTACCAGAGGTACAATGCCTGATAAATTTCCCAGCATATCAGACTGGAATGGTGTGCTCTGAGAATGGTGCTCTGAAATTTGAAAGGTTTGGGTTCAGTTTCTGGCTTGGCTACAGATTTCCTCCAGGCAAATCATTCACATCTCACTGTGGCTCAGTTCTCCATCTGTAAAAGGGAGATAATGATTCCCTGCCTTGCAAAAGGTTTGCAAAGATGAGTTCATTAATGTTTGATAGATGCAGTGCTGGATACCGTATCACTGTTAAGCAAGCTTGGAATACACAGCCTCAGCAGTACCTCCTGAAACTTGTGAAGTGCATACTTTTGGGGAAATACACTTTGTTTTCCCCAGGCTGGTGAACGGCCTCAGCTTTCCCACTCCATACACTGAAACACAGGCTGGGGAGAACTGAAGTGAGCTGCCCGAACATCCATTTGAAGACTCAAGATGTAAAAGGAGTCATCTTTCTGGTTTTCTTAGTCTTGTCTTTATCTAGGTTATGCTCTGATTTTGCTATTGAGACTATTTGATATACATGATTGTCTGACATGGTGAGAGGTTTATCTGCTTTTTAGTGACTTCTTTCTATCCATTGTAGAATGCAGCAACTGTTGCTTGCTCAATAAACAAACAGTAGACAGAATTTATTCCCTTTCCCCTTGTATTGTTGCTATTCACACAACGTTTAAATTACACCATTTTTAAAATCTGTAAAACTGGAGAACTACAAGATTTAACATAATTGCTACATTATCTAGGTCTGGCAGCTCTCTCACTGTATAGCCTAAAAGAGATGGCTCAGGACAATGCTACATGTGTTTTCAATCAGAGCTGAATTTTCAAACCTTCCCTCTGTAAATTTTAGTCTTCTGACCTCAAAAGCAGCTAAGAGGAGGTGGTGGACTCTTTTAAGAAATGCAATCCGTAGGCAGAGGGAGGGCATTAGGCCCTGGACACTTGCAAAGCTGTACCCCAGAGATATTATACTAAGTAGTAGTCATAAATCCTTTATGAATAATATTTGTCAGAAAAGAACCAACAGTAGAATGAGCAGCCTGCAGTAACTATGCTATTTTAGACAAAAATAAAATTCAGCTTCACAGTCTCTCTGATTAAACAATAGTTGCTGCAACATCTTAGGGGTGAACAGTTTCATCTGAAAACATTGTGAGAAGGCAGCATTGAAGTAGAGAAACTATAAAAAATTCAAATTCATGTGGCTGTCATTCGGTAAATTCAACTGTGGGAAAAAATCATGCCTTTCTTGGAGAGAGTGGTCCTATTCCACATGGTGATCATCCTGCACATATAGTTCTTCATTGCAGTGTTTCTTCAAACTTCCCACTCAAATCATATAAAAAAATGTCAGGTAAGTCAAGAGACGAAAGCGAACACATCTTGACTAAGGTGTTAATTAGTTAGAAGAAAAAATTGCTAGCAGCATGTTGACAGCATGTGGGTGGCTTCAATGATAGTTGGCAGCTTCTCCGGGAGTATTACCCATTTTCCCCTCTAAAAGATGCCCCCAAATATCCAGTTTTGGAAGGGTATGGGTTTGTGAATATTGCATCTGTGGTTCATAGAAAAAAATGTTTAAGGAAATGTAAGAAGAAAATTCATAGTTTTTGTACCTAAATTCCTTGCTTTGTGTAAAAAATCCTTCATAATTGGTACTGTTACATAACCAGGCCTGTAAGATTATTTGAGGACATCTTCTGTTTATTTCCTTAATCACCTATCAGAGGAATAAAATCTTGCAAATCATCATTCTCCTGATCTTGAAAAACTATTCTCTTGCATATGATTCTTGCACCTCACTGGTTATTAATAAAATATCAGTGCCTTCTACTCATTTAACAAGATTAACAGCTACCAGCTGCAGTTCTTTTTCTGTTTCCCCCCTTAACTTTAATGTTTCTCTAAAATGGTTTAATTGAGATCAGTGGGAATAGTTGCAGAATGAATCATGGTATATCACAGAATAGGTCATGTTGGAAGGGACCACAGGGGGTCATCAGGTCCAACCTCCCTGCTCGTGCTCATGGCACAGAATTGTATCCAGATGGTTCTTGAACACCTACACGGGGGAGACTCTACAGCCTCCCTTGAAAATTTGTTCAGTGTGCAGTTACTCCTACAGTAAAGCTTTTCCTCATATTCAGGTAGAACTTCCCGTGCATCAGTTTCTGACCATTGCCTTTTGTCCTATTGGTTGGTATCACCGAGAAGAGCCTGGCTCCATCCTCTTAACACCCGCCCTTTAGATACTGATAGACATTGATAAGGTCCCTTCTCAGTCATCCCTTCTCAAGACTGATCAGGCTCAGCTCCCTCAGCCTTTCCTCATAAGAGAGAAGATCCAGTCACTTGATGAGCTCTGCAGCCCTCAGCTCCATGTCTCTTCTGTACTGAGGAGTCCAAAACTGGGCAAAACACCCCAAATATGGCCTCACCAGGGATACCCCAGGATATCATCGGCCTTCTTGGCCACAAGGGCACACTCCTGGCTCATGGGTGAGGTGCAATTCACTGTGATGTGAGAATTGGGGTTGATATTATAAGGAGTGAGAGACATAAAATTAGAAGGCCAAGTAACTTTGCCCACCTCTGCACTAGAGGGCAAAAAGAGCTGTATTTCTCTGACTTCTCTCTCTTCTGCAGCCACTAATCAAACAATATGAAATCAAACACAATGAAAGCAAGTTGGATCTGATGGCAATAATGCAGTCTTACTTACCCTGAAGCCTGGCTTCTGTTCAGCACACTATTTGGCCATAGCCTCTGGAGTGGGAGACAGGCAAGACCTCTGTGCTTTTCATGTACTTAGGAAAAAAGAACAAAGATCCTGCTGTTACACTGTTCAGGCTTTCTAGAATCCCTGGAATTGTGGTCTGTGCTCCATAAAAGCACTGGCTGGGACAGTATTCAAGCACATACTTAGTCTTTTGTGCTGTGGATATACTTTTCTGTGTTTGGATATGTTGCTGGTTAATCTTTTTTTTAAGGAAAGAAAAATGGATCACCGGTTACTAAGGTTTTACACAAAATGTGTTAGAGAACATGATGAAAAGCTGTTTTTAGATATATAAAAAAAGAGTGTATTTGGCACATATCTATATTTGGCACATATCTGTATTTATGTGTATATTTGCCAAGTGCATGACTCCTAGAAAATATCAGTTACTTATTCACAAATGAAAATAGTGGATCCAAACAGGCACAGAATGTCCTGCAGCAATGCAAGGAGTCTGAAGTAAGGCATTACCACGGGCAAGCAGGGTGGAATTTCATCCTCAGTACTTGCCCATTGAATTATATCTTTAAAACTGCACCTGTCAGGTTGTTTAACATTAGCTTGTCAAAGCAAAATACTTATTTTTTCTCCCAGTAGTCATTGAAGTTCACTATAAAGCCCTATCCTGCAGTAAGAAAAGTAAGTGAAAGCTGCCTGCATTTAGGTCTCAGGCAGAGGCATAAGCAGAGGGCAGGACCACCACCTGGAGAGGGGCAGGAGGAGCAGCTAACGTTTTCTAAAAGATAATACAATTGAAACTGTCATTACTTTTCACTGGACTATCCCTAAGAGCCTAAAATTCATCTCACCCACCTAAAGAAGGGTAACAGGACTTTTCTGAGTAAGTTCTGACAGTTTGGGAATTTATCCACATTACATTATAACTGTAATTTTGCTTGCTGAGTATGTCCCAGCACCTTTAGTTCCACCTGGCAGGTAGAAATAGAATAAATCACAGATGACAGGAATTATCCCAGAAGGGCGATGCTGAGGGCAGGAGAGGGGGATCCTCCTGAACTCTAGTCACAAACAGAGGGTCCAGAGGGATTCTCTGCTGTTGTGACACTGAGCCCAATGGACTGTTATCACAGAAATCAACATTAGCTGATGGGGAGGGGAAACCCATGCTGCAAACAAGCAGGTGGAAACCTGGTTGGTCTTTCAATGAATATCTGCACCCCACATGGGAGAAAAGTAGCTACTATGTGAGCCAAAGGACACCAGGATGTTTGCTCCCAGCTGGGGTCCAGTGTTGCTATGTGTCTGGAGGGCTGGGACTCCAGTGGTGCAGGGGCTCTTGGCCCATGGGATGGGTGCTGCTGGTCAAGAAGGCTGTGGTGAGCAGTGCCTTGGGAAAGGGATTGTTCAGGCTATGTGGGGAAGGGTGGCATAAAGGTTAAATGCACCCATCTCCATCTCTGTCACGCTTGCTGGTCTCAGGGCTAAGGCTTGCTGGAGCTGGACAGTGGAGGTGGAACCATTGTTTTCTGAGGTTTCTCTAAGCCCCTGGGAAGAAAGGAACAGGACTTACTGCCAATTTTGAGGTTCAGAAAACAAAGTCATGAAGTGGCATCTGTTAACAGGCATCTCAAATGTATCAGTAACCTCATATTGAAGAAGAAGAAATAGAAATCCCTGGTTGTAGAAGAGAAGCAATATGGACTGACTAAATGGGCCAAAACCAAATAACAGCAATCAGACATAAAGAGACTACTCTGATGAACATTCCTCAGGCTAAATGATCCCATTTTACCACAGAAACTTTGGTTTCTTCATGTGTTTCCTTCATGAAGTGGTTTATTTGAAAAAAATCCTTCTGCATGGTTAAGGTATAAATAATTGCAACTAATGCTCAATTATTATATGTGCAGTAGAAGATATTAATGGATAGAAATGTAATATTTGTATAAATTAACTACCTAATATTCCAATAAGGGCTTGTATAACTTTAAACTGTGAGATTCATGTGAATTTTCTTTGGGATTTTTATTAGGTGGTTATTATAAAAAAGTAGCTGGTTTTCAGACAACATGAATTTCTATATATTTAGCACTGCACCGTACTATTCTAGAAAATAACAGATTTGTTTATATCCAAAAAAGTGATGTGTTCTTCTGGTATCAATCATCTGTAAAGCCTGTCGCTGGACCTAGACTACATATTCCCAAAACTCATGCAACTTCCCAAATAGGAAGAGTTGTGGAGTTAGACATATTTTGACCCAATGTAAAAAGCAGTACAGGGAAGTGCAGAAGATTGGTGAAAAGCTAGCAGCAAGGGAAGTTGAAATTCCCACCTGCATGAGGTAGCAGTACAAGAGGTTGTTATTTAACATCATTCAGGGAACAGAAGGTCAGCCCTTGCCCTCGCTGAGAGCTGCCATGCAAATAAATAGGCCTTTGCTTCCAGCTGTGGAAACAGACTTATCTTTTCACAAACTCCATGGATATTCATCTCTCTCTGTCTGTGGGAGAGGAAGACCAGCTAATGCTCCATAATTTAAGTGACCTGTCAAGCTACATGGAAAAAGCCAAAGTAGTTAGCTGAAACTTGTTTTTCAAGGCTATTTATAGACTCTAGGTTTTCAAGCCATGAGCCAAGGACTTCTGAAAGGAAAAAAAAGTGAAAACAACAACAGCAGCAACAACAAAAAGACAGAGACCAGAATTCAGATCAATCCATGCATGAGAAATTTAGCAATGGCAAAATGTGCTGAAAATTTTTGAGATTTATATGGAATGAAAAGAGGAGTAATGGTTGCCTGACAAGTTAAGATGAAAATTTGTAAATGTGAGAGTACTTTCCCAATCCAGTGCTTGGCACCAGCAAAAAAAGGTAGTTTGACTGCAGCAGTCATGGGGGCAATTAAAGATGTAGTTATGAATTAATTAAAGCTTTCACTGTTACTTTTGCAGACTAAAGGAGCGTATTAGAAAACATACTGATACTTCCCAATGTCCTTGGATTGGAATTTAGGAAATCTGCATCCTTGCATTAGAGCAATTTTGTTTCAAATGTATTCTTATCCCTGCAAAAGCTGAATTACAGGCACTCTGAAGGGACTGAGTTCAGCTCAGGACCAACTATATAATTGGATGCTCTATGCTGCAGAGTGATTTGTATTGTTACCTAATGGGCCACTGAGTAGGCTTTTAATCCTTTTAATGCTTTGAGACATAATTGCTGTCTCAAGAAATGAGCATTAAGTCAAAATGTTGTATCTGTTTTACCCTGTCAACACTTTCACTTGGTATAAAATAACACATCAGTGGTGTTATTTTCTGCTACTATTGTACTAACTAGTTACTAACCCTAGTTACTGATTAGCAGTTTCTGACACTAGCTCAGTTGTTGTATGATGCACACAACCAGTATTTTTACAGAACTATAACAACTGAGCAGATTGCCTAGATCATAGTCAATAAATTATATTGCTGCTACAAACTGAACCCTATTTAACCATCACACAATGGATGCTTGAAAGTGAAGTGCTCCAGCTCCTAATTGTGACTGTGATTGTTGTGGCTGAAGACAGACGTTTATATGTCAGTCTTTCAGCCTGAATGAAGAGCAGAAGTTTTCAAATAAACTGCAAGGGAGTAATTAAACTTATCTGCCTGAAGCCTGAAGCAGATAGTTTGTGATTCATGCACTTGCAGTAAATTTCTTCCTCTTTTCCCGGTGCTCTGTTGTACTCTGAGTGGGATTAGATATCTCATAGTAGAAAGATTCCTGCCGCTAGTATGAGATACATTGTGAAGCAGAGCAAGTTTTTCTTGGGGGAAAAAAGTGCCTATGGGTTTTTGATTAGTTTTGCTTTTTTTTTGAGAGCTTATTTGCTTTCAAAACTGCAGTTTTTTTCATGGGAAGGTTTCTTAGACATGTACCTCTAAAGTTATGTGGCAAACGAGAACCTTGAAAACAAAGTGGATGACTGCTATCAAGGAAAGGAAATAGGAGCCACTTATTAGCTGCATAGTAATAGTGAATGTTTTTTTACCTCTGTACCAAAAATAAAATAAAAATTCAGTGAAAGGAGTTTTCTGTAACTGTTATGAAACAGATTATAAGAGATTAACTTGAATTTTTTGGGGAAATACTGTACCTTCCTTGCAGTAAATGCATCTGAAAAGATGCTTTGTGTTTGAAGCAGTATTCGGATCTTCCCTTGGCAGATGTACAGAATAGAAAAGCTGCAGAGTTAAAAAGGCAAAGGTTACTAGTCATTCTGAATTTCCTCAGTCTCTGTTTGATCAGTAAGAATATTAAAACCATGTGTCTCAAGCTCTGTAGCAAGGTGAGCCAGAGTTATCAGGGATAAAGGGCCAAGGTCCACAGGTTCATAAGGGAAAACAGTAATTTACCTTAGCCAGAGGTCTAAAAGACCTAAGTAAGATCAATATTATTTTGGGGATGCAGTTTAGAACTTCTACAAGAATATTTAATAAGATCTATTTTCTCCTATTAAGAATTATGCATATCCATCTCTCACGTATAAACCAGGCTTTAGCAGGTTGTTCTGAAATACATATTCCTGTACTGCAGTTCTTGCTATCTTTTGTCTGACAAGACCATGACCTTCAAAGTCATGAGCTAGCTTGGGTTACAGAGATAGATGTTTGTGGTAAGGTGAACAAGGACAGAATCATGTTTTCGTGACAATATTAAAAATGTATTTGAGGAAGAAAACTTGAAAGAAAAATTTTTAAAAACACCTGAACAATGGAAAGCCAGCAGCAAATGAGACAAGCTGCTAACCAAGGAAAAGACTGGTCATGAAAAATAGGAGGGGAGAAATCTTAGGCAAGCTTGTGAAGTTTATTCAGGAATTTTTTTTAGATTCGTTATTAACCTATGCATAACATATTTTAGTGCTGATAATCAAATATATACTGTGTACACAGAAGTAGATCTAGTGGTCCTGGAATTGAAAAGGAATATACCACTTTCTCATTCAATTTGTCAAAGCATTCTCCAA
Source organism: Monarcha castaneiventris obscurior (assembly GCA_026261815.1). Lineage (NCBI taxonomy): Eukaryota > Metazoa > Chordata > Aves > Passeriformes > Monarchidae > Monarcha > Monarcha castaneiventris. The sequence goes on from JAMPIT010000472.1 coordinate 8,609,755, forward strand.
CAGCACAATTTTATCTGATTCTGTAAACTCAAGGTAACATTAGGGAATTCTTTTTGTTTTGGTTTGAGGTTTTTTTGAGCTTTCAATTTGTTTGCTTTTTTACAGAGATGCTGTAAAGCCTTTGTGTGCAGGATTATCCTCTCAGAAGTTACCTTATGAAAACATCCATAGTCTCAGTCCTCAGACATAAACCCTGCAAAAGTAATTTGATTTTCTGCCTGCCTAAGGGTCTTCTGTTTTCTGATCTCATTAATGGAGAAAAATACTGAAACAAAAGTCAAGTTTTCTCACTGAATTACGTACATAATGAGACAGGAAACTCTTGATCCTATAGATATGTATGAGAAGATAGATATATTAGAAGTAAGGGGGGGAAAATCCGCGAGAAACACATCATGTCACATGATATGATATATGATACAGCTCTTCAGAGAGACCTGTGTTCCAGGTGATCCGATTCAATTTCATTTTATGAATGTAAAATTTAAATTTTAATAAACATAAATGCATATCTATACAAATAAGTACCCCTCGCTTATTATATTAATGAAGTCTGTTTTTGTAGGTTAAATCCACTGGTATGGCCCATAAAAGTGCTGAGCAGTCTTAAAACCATTTTGATGATGGAAATAGAAACAATTTTTAATATATTGTTTATACAAGTAGATGGGAAAATTAACTCTAGCATGGAAGTAGCAGACAGTGCAGTTGGTTTCATGGTCTTATGATATTTATATACATGACTTATAAATTTTTTTTAAACAAGTAGGACGATTAGTTTATTACAGATATCTTCTGCAATAGTGACCATCTCACCTCTTTGTGACATGCACCTGAAAATACTTAGGCATGATTAAGGGTTGCATAGTCATAGAAATATCTCTATGAAGATGACTTAAATATCAATGCTTGCAGTCAGATCTCTGCTAAAGAACATTGTTGACAAATTTCTTTTCAGTACTGGACTATTGTACTATGTCTCTTTTATAACCTGTGGTTTAAACTCATAGGTATATAAGAGGTTTATAGAATTTTTTTTATATTTCCTAAATGAGAGAATGTATAAGCTAGTTTTTATACAGTAATTGAACTGCTCTTTTTCTGTCTTGATTGTTCTTTGATATTGTTAATAAGTCAGGTGACATATGAAAACTCTGACAAGAATTTGAGGTTTGCAAAGTCATGTCGGTGATAGATGAGGCAAATGCAGGCCTGTTACTCAACAAATCCCATAATACATGAATTAAAGAGTAAGCAATAAAACTGTTACAAATTTTTTTAAGACAGCTGACTGAAAGCAGGGGTTTTTCATGGTGAATAGTGAACTTTCAAGTTTTGTTAAGCTGGAGTAAAAAAAGTGATTGATATTACCAGAGGTTAAATAAGCATTAGGCAAATGCAAATGTGTTACCTGGGAGATGCTTTTACTCATAGGATTTAGTTTTAGGTAGTCCTGCGAGGAGCAGAGAGTTGAACTTGAGGATCCTTATGGGTCCCTTCCAATATGAGGCATTCTGTGATTCTGTGACTCAGGCAAATGGTTCATGGTTCAAAATCCATGATTTTGATGGGAGTTGAAAGGAGTGTGCCCCCTAACGTCCCCAGTATTGCCCTTGTGAGTGACAGATGAGTTGCAACAACAATGGACTACTGGTAGCACCTTGGGAGTTAGTTATTTTACATTCTCATAATGGACTAGCAGTAAGAGAAAGTATATGATTCAGATACCAAAAATTACCACTTTTGTCTACATTGAAGATCTCACTCTATGATTCTTTGTGACACATTAAAAGTTGGTGTGCTCAGTTACAGGGGTGAAAGCATGTTTCTTTTTTATTTCCTTTAAAACGCTGCCTTTCACAGTGGACCAAACAGTCTTAAGACTGTTGGGTATACTTTAAGTGACTGACTGTATTCCTGATGGGAGAGTGAAAGCTGGGTGCCTCTCATGAGCTGATCTTCAGCATGTCAAATCTTGGGGAAAACTGCCATCCTTGTCCTTACTGAGAGGAGTTTTCAGATCAGGAACAACGATGAACTCCTGAGGAACAACAATGAAGTTGCAAGGTAGGGCTCATCAGTATGTTCTGCCCTCCGAGACCAGTCCTAGTTTAGGTCAAGAGAGACTCTGTTCCTGTTAAACCCAGGAAGGGTTGAGGAGGAGGAGGCGGAAGACCTGCTGTGACCTAGTATGAACCAGCACTCCCAATTCTATGGTGTGCTCAGACAAAAGAGGGTCTTAAGCAGAGCAGTTTATGCACTATGAATATTGGATGATTAGTTATCTAGAACTGCTGTGTCTGTACATTAAACAGATTTAGCAAGCCCTATTAAAGCTTACTTTTGTCCTTTTTTTCCCCTTCCAATATTCTCAAACCTGCTCTTAGTACCTCTTACAGAGACATTTTGAAGCAGATTTCATGTGGTAGACAGTGGGATTTCCTCTATGCAGTGTTAAACGTAGACCAGGCTGGTTGTGCCCCTGCTTGAAGGTGGATTCCAAAGCAGGTGTGTGAATGGGCTGCACGGCGGTAATGAAACCATTTTGCAGTTACCACTCTGGTTCCACAGAAGCGCTTGTCTCCGTAGACACTGAAATTTCTCTTTCGCTTGAGTTTACAAAGAGGATGTCAAGGAGGTGATCCTTTTATCCGTAAATTCATATTCATATTACTACCAAAACGCTCCTCTGAGTTTTCAGGGATGCCAGACTACAGATGTAAGTGAGAGATGCCGCTGACCTCTGGAGTGCTGCCCCCGACCCTGCAGTGCTCAACTGTTTTCTTTCTTTTTTGGTCTTCAAAACTCTGTGGAAGACCTGAATTTGGAGAGATAAGGAGGTCAATCACAGCAGCACTGGACTGGTCATGGTTGAACAAGGGATATAGGTTCAAAATGTTACAGTGGAAATCATTAAAGACACAGTGAAAAAACCAGAGATCAAAATATTAGAAAGTCTGTTCCTTTTCTAGGACACAGACAAAAGATTTTTTCCTTTTAGTGAAAAATCCTCCTGCAGAAATTGAAGACCAATTTTATTTAATACAAATAGTGAAACCTGTACCCATCTCCATCCTTGTGAGGTACACCCAGATTAGATCAAAAGAAGTCATCCTGTCACAATGGAATAATTTGATTTCTGAAGGTTTTGATCTGTGTATGAATACTCTCCAGAGATTTTTGTCTTTCAGCTATGTTATTAACAACTATTTTCTTTCTATCTTGAAAACAGCTCTTTTTAAAGTAGTTTTTTATCCTTTTCTTTAAGCCATAGAATTACATTTTTCACATTGTGTTTTCTTGCTACAGAGGGAGATTTCATGATTACAGATGAGGATTAAGTAGTAGGAATGCAGAAAACAGAAACAAAGATATTACTGCTATACAACTGACTTTAGGGAAATAGCAGAAGAATAAAAATAGGCAGAGTTACCTGAATTGACATTTATTTCACATATTCTATTTATTGTCAACAGATCTTTCAGGCAAAATTATTAACATGTGTCCACTTCCTGGGAAGTTTTTAGTAGGGAGATTCCAAAGCTACATCAAATATTTCAATCTACTTATTATTAAAATTGGCAAAGAAATTTGCATTGAAAGTATTTTATTCATTATTATTTTATAGGATATCAAGAACAAAGTCTCTATTGCAGTCTTTTTTAAAGTTTAACAGAGTGAAACAGCAGCACAGGTCTTACACATTAGTGGTTTATACATGTTCATATCAAACTTTCCTAAATATATGGCTCTAGATATAAACCAATCTAATGGCTGTGTAATCCACAGAATGCATTTGTGCCTATTCAGGTGAGAATTTATAATATGCTGTACTGAGGACAAGAAGAATGCTAACAAAGCCTTGGAAGGCTGTTCCCTTTTCGTGCATAACACGGGTTTTAAGTGACCAGACATAAAGGCTAACCAAGAGCCCAGTCCCACACAATGTGTCCAAGCCTCCCTGTGATACAAAACATGTGTGCAGTAGCCCAAACCCACCAACTCATTTTTGCCATTTTAAATCATGAAGTTTCACAGCCTGCAGCCCAACCTCTCTTGCCTCAAGGAGAGCAGTCCAAGTCTCTCCTTTGCAGAGACCCTGATGATCTCTGTGTTTCTTCCTTCTGTTTTTGATGCCTTTTTACATGTCTATCATCACTCAGCAGTGAATGTGATGTTGCCTAAGCTAATTATCCAGAAATTTCCACATCATCAGCTTAATATAACGCTGACAAGTGGCAAAGGAGCAGAAAAAAACAAAGAAAATGACAGGTCCTTAATATATAAGGGGAAAGATTTTAAGCAAATCTTGTCGAGTAAGTAGAAAAATGGTAAACAGAACATTTTGTATTTACTCAAGGAATACCTGCCAATAAAACAAAATGCAGGAGTAACATGAAGTTATATATTTATACATGTGTATATTCTGTGAGTTTTTCATCTTAGAGTTCTTGGGAATGTTTTTGAGAGGAAGAAACACAGTATTTCTCAAAAAACTTCATGTTTGGTAGCCCCTCTCTTCCCAGATGTGATATACTGCTCTCATTTGATGACTTTTGACACCTCTGCACGTGATTTTGTGTAAATCCATAGCTAGCATGTAGAATGGGGCAAGAGCTGTTTTTTAATTCATTCAGAGATGCAATATTTGGTTTACATTGAAAGAAGGGGTTTTTCTGGGATGTGGTTGGGCAATAATGGAAGTGGCTCCTGTAAGAAGACATCAGGAGCTGCCCCCATGATGGCCAATGGCAGTCTCAAATGGCCCCAAAATGGACTTCACAAAAGTGGCACTGGGTGCAGCTGAGGCAGTGACTGCTGCTGGTGGCAGTGCCTATGTGATAAAGTATGTAGGAGAGGGTAAGAACGTGCTGCACAGCATCTGTAAAAAAGGAATGAGCATATATGAGAAAAAAGCTCTGCAGATACCAAGGTTAAAGTAGGAGGAGGCAGTAGAGGGACTCCTGGCGCTGGAGTAGGGATTCCCTTGCATCCCGTGAAGAATCCTATGGTGATTCAGGTTGTCTCCCTGCACCCCATGGGGGTTTTAAACTGATTAGGGCTGAGAGGTATAGGAACGGGGGAAAAGGATCTGTTTATTTATTTTACTTTATTTTTATTTGGGGTTTTTTGTTTGTTTGCATTACAGTTCTGTAAATAACTTTGTTTTTTCTTAAAGGCAAAAAAAAATCCCCGAGCTAGACCCTCATGCAATCATGTGGACATCTGGGTAACAGAGGTCACCTATGCCTCAGTGTACCCTTGTCTACCCTTTGTCTGGCCAAAACTTCACTGTTTCTGGTGTGTCACTTTCCTAACCAAAAGGGCAGAAAACACTGAGCAGCAGCCGATACCGCAAGGGCTTGTCAAGCAAAAGGAGCAAGAGGTGTTCATGGTGGTGACTTGAAACTAAATTATGATTTTTGGAGAAAACTGTATGAGTTTCAGTGGTTTTCCACCAGTAACTAAACTTTTTCTATGTAAAGGAAAAAATATTTTCTGCATCCTTCCAAAGTGAATGTTTACTGTTAAAGAGTTATTGCAGCATTTTAAAATGAATAGCCAGGAACTTTTCCCTGTGATTAGCTGTGAATAAGGATAAAAAATTGTCTTGGGACTACTTCAAATATAAGCTGTCACCACTACAATGATGAGAGCTAAGTTCCCATTTCTGAAGGTTGTATAAGTGTTGTAAATGTGTTTTCATTTTGCCTTGTTATAGGAAAAGGGTGTCCTAACATCCTTTTGGGACAGAGGCATTCAATCCCCTCTTTTTGGTTAAGTTATTACAGGCAGCTAAAAGAAAGAGTAAAGAAATGGCTTTTGATAGCAGAGAAGATCTTTAGGGATTCTTTTCAAATCACATTTGTAGGCTGCTAGTACAATGCTAATTGCTTAAATTCATACCTGAAGGCTCTATAAATTTCACCATTTTCTGTGACTGTTATCAGGCAGTAATGATCTGATCCAAAGTACTCTACAATCAGAAAAAAAAAGCAGCTTATTACCTCTGGGAGATTGATTTGTGGATTGTAAATGAAATGAGAGGATAGAGTTGCAAGTATCTGAGCTGGGTTGCTTAGTCTTCATTAGGCATATAAGTCACATTTTTTGTTTCCATTCTTTTATCAGTCTGTAGTGTAAATAGCCATGATAAAAAATACAAATTTCAAATTTCTAATATGTGATTAAAACACTGTTTGTGTTAGTATTCCTGCCATTTCTAATTTCCTAAAATACTCACCAGGAAGAAACAGAAAAAAGGCAGGAATTCTTGTCTTGTGGATTTGTTTACAAGTTGTAACTTTAACGTCTGTGGAGTCCTACTGCAATGCTCTCTTGTTTGCTAACAGTCTTTTATTATCTAGGCATACTGGTTGAATTATTAGCAGTGGGCATGTCAAGGCCCTAAGGATAATGAAACTGATGGCAGTTAGTAGCAGCAATGCTACCTGTGAGGAAAATGTACTGAAAAATTTAACAAGGAAGAAAAAGAGTGCAAGCTCAAGAACATAATCTAAAACTAAGGACTGTTTTAAAATGGTGAAACTAACAATAATCAGCAAATGTCTGTGGAAAGGTGTGCTTAAAATTGGGTCAGTTACAGAAAACTTTCATATGCATGCCAGGTCATCTTGGGAATATGTTATTTTAAATAGGCATAAAACACATGCTGTATCAAAATGCCTTTTTTTTCATGGACTGTGTGTTGTAATCATATGGGTGAATTAGCTTAGGTGAAGAAACTGACATTAAAATTTTGAAGTATTAATGTATAATGAAATTGTTGGAAAACACTCCCATAAATTTACAGGCCCTGAGATGTACCACATATCTGGAAAATCTCACTTCATAAAGGATTCCACACAGGGTAAGGAGATAAACAAATCACACTCTTTTTTTTTGTCTTTTTCTTAGATGCTTTCTTTAATGCTATGCTGAGATGCTGTAGGCATGCTGCTTGGAGAAGTCCAATGTGTGTGATGGCATCTTCTGTCCTTTAGCTGAGAAAATGAGGCACAACTGTGTTAGCAGATGTCTTTTCTGTGGGAGAGGATAATGGAGTTGCTGGAGAGCCCTGCTTAAAGGGACTTCTTATTTCCAAAGATGCTGACAATAAGCTTAAGTATGTTTTACAGTACATGAAAAATGTATTGGCTCTGCTCTTGTTTTCAGAGATTTAATGTTATTCTCAGGAGAGTTAATGCTCAGAGCCAAAGCATTGTCCTTCATTTTCATTGCGTCACCTTGCATCACTCAAAATTTAGGATCAAGCTTGTTTTCTACCATGAATAGACATGGTCTAAGAATGTTTAAATGCTGGCCAGAAAAAAGAAGTCAATAATACAAAAATATAGGGTATCATTGATTCTCAGAAGTCCTCAGACATTTTTATGTGAATATACTTGACATTTCATAAACATTAAAATGCTGTGTGAAAACTCAGGAATATTTGTGAGTTTTGCAATAGCATATAAAAAAATGCCCTTTGTTCTCTCATCTAAAATCCAAAGCCCTAAATTCCTTCTTGTTACAACAGAATGAAGACTCTCCATAAGGCTGCATTTTCTTTGCCTTTTTTTGTTCTCTTGGCTTTTGTTAGCATACTCAATTTAATTGCATTAATTTTCACACTGGAGACATTGTCAAAATGTTAATTAATGGTTAGATTTTATACTATTATTACATGCTTGACACACACTTTTAAACTGAGAAGTGCCAAGACTTGAATCAAAATCTAAATCTGAACAAAGGCAGTTTACATATTTTGCTATGTCAGATTTCCAGACAATTGGTACTGTCGGCTGGATTCATCTTGAGACTGAAGAGCTGATGCATGGAAGTGCCTGAACTTACAAGGAAAATCACAAAATATTGTTCCAAATTAATATAAATGGGCACAAAAATTGCTGTCTTTCTCACTAAAAGAAAGCATATTGTCCAGTATGCTCAGACTTTGGAGTGGAGTCATTCAGCATTTATGCAGTAGCGCTGAGGCCCAGCATGGCCTTATGTGCTAGTTCAGTTGGCCTTTAGTCTACCAACAAAAAGGCAACTTACCTGCTCCCTTTGTAATGCTGCTTATGAGAAATTTGAGAAATTGGATGGACGTGACCAAATACTTCTCATATGCAAAAGGTATGTTTCAACAGTAACATCTTACCATGGGGTGTCCAAAGGAATGACATTGCCACTGAGAGCAGTGGTGCCAGTGTTCTCCCCTGTTGGCATCTCTTCCATTTTTGGATTTCCAGCAGATGGTAAGCCAGAGGAGTAAGGTATCATTTAGTGATTTCTGTATAGCAGCATCTTTGCACAAACCACTGCACTGAAGCCAATTTTCTGGGACAAAATAATCTTAAGAAATTCCTAAAAAGAAAGGTTACTTGAACAAAATAAATAGATAAATAAGTGAGTAAATAACTGCTTGTGCAGTGATCTGTGAGTACTCACCAGAGTTCAATTAAGGAAACACCTACTGTTCCTGAACTTTTCCTGTTGCTGAACTTAGTATTCAGGTCAGCTTTGAAGGGAAAAGGAACTAAGGTGAGCAAGAGAAATAAATTTGCAGTGACTTTATCCTAAAAGTACCAGGTGCTATTCTTAGATATATTATTTCTATGCACTTCTTCCCCTGAACTAGTACAAGAATATATTGCTCTTTAATAGGGATAGATGCGTACATAAGTGTTAGAAAGAGTGCTCCATGTAAGTCATGGTGTATGATAAAACCATATTAATGGTTTTAATGGTGTTGCAATCATTCTGTTCACGATAGAATTTCTTTCCCAGTGTAGAAGAAAGTGGATGAGACTTTGCATGTCTTTCAGCAAATCAGCTGAAGTATAAACATGTGGCAATATTGTCCTACTTTACCTTTTTCCCACTGCAAGCGTCTATTAGTTTTGATCCTATAAAAGGCATTCCTTTCTGTGCTCCTTTGCCAAGTAATGCCTTTTGTGGTCCCCTTTAGATTGTACTCAGGCTTACATGTTTCTTCTCTCACACAACAAATTTTCATTCTCTGAAGTGGGTGCTGACTTACACAGGGTAAAATTCTGTGCGCCCAGAAGAGATTATATCCCAGCTATCTCAGCTGACACATTTTTGAGGGGTATTCAACAGTGCATAACAGGAAAGATTTCTGTTCATATTTATAGGTGGAGTTTCAAGGCTCAGGACAGAAGACATTAAAAATCCTGTGTCAGGCCCAATGTTTTCTCCTTCCTGATGCTTCATTAAGGCAAATTCTGATGTCTTTTTCTTCTGAGCCAGCAGTAAGGGGCAATTACCTAATTGTGTAGTTATGGAAGTCGTGCAGAGACCATAGTATTCAATGCCTTAAAAATATACTTCCTCCCAGTGTCAAAAAAACTGAACAACTATATATTTAGTTGTTCACATCCTGAGTGCAATTTATAGCTATGGCATTGACCTCCTCCTAGTTTTCCTCCTTCTGTAGAGCTGGTATCAAACACAACACAGATATTTCACTTTGACATAAGTTCAGAAGTTCAAGAAGAAGTTCAAAACAAAGATGTTCAAACAAAAGAAAGATAAAACACTTGTAAATCCCAATTCTGTGCTTGAAGTCAGGGTATTAAGGGAGACTGGACAACTCTTCTCTGAAGAAACCTAGGGGAGCTTCATTTTTGGCAGGTAAAACTCACTGACTGTACTTACACCATGTGCCTTTTAAATCCCAGAATATATGAGTCACTCCTGTCTGGCTCATGGCAAAAGGCTAGGGAGGAATGGTTTCTGAAACACAAAAAACCAAGTGAGAAGAAATAGCATATGTTTAGTGCATTGACTAGAGCAGAAGCATGGAGAATATTACTCTAATTGCACACAGAATTCTTGAGCTGGCCTAAGGTACTTCTGCTCTGTTATTTTCCTTCCTTCTTCAGCAGAAGACAGGGAGAGGAGAGGTAAAAAAATGCTTCTCAGAAGCTTCTTGTATTGACTGATGATTTCCTTCATTTGCTGAAGTACCATTTCACCTTGGCAGTGTCATCGCAGTCTCCTGAAAGCAAAGCAGAAGTGTTAAAACCTTTTTATTTCCCCTTAACTTTAAAGCAGGTTAGTTCACCTTTTTAGGATTCTGTTTTGATAATTTTTTTTCTTGTTTCTTTTCCTATCAACTCTTTCAAGCAGACATGCAAACTCTAAAATGTTAGTTTGCTGTTTTTAGAAGAACTAACCAAAACGGTCAGTCCAGTTTACAGTTTACACTAAATAAAATCAAGCACTGGATTATCTGGGGTTTGTTGCAAAATCTGGGGATGTGAAAAGCAATTGTTGCATGTGAAAATCATTCTCCTGTCTTTCAAAATATGCCCTTACTTGAAACTAGTACAGTTAAGCGCAGTTTGTTAATTCACCTTGTGAACTGTAAGGAATCACCTGTGGCTTCCACTAGAAAGTTGATAGACTCTAGAAATGCCTGTGCTCTGATGAAACGATGTTCTGTCTTTCATTAAGTTTAATGCCCAGTGATGTTGCACTGATTTTTTCCTCAGGCCTGACAGTCCTATCAATCATAACAAAACTGCCTGCAGTGACTGAGTAGGGGACTTGCAAGACAGCTTGCCTGAGATCTAACTCTGCTATGTTAGCATTTGTATTTTTTTTCAACCTCTTAAGATTTTTTCTGTGGCATAATGAATTTGTTTTACAACTGCACAAAAAGGTGAAATAGGTCTGTTATGTAAAACTTGTTGCTTCTCTGGCAACACGCCAAAAACCCAACTAGAAAACCTAAAAGCTTGTTGATAGTCTGGTTCTGGGGGAAATCTTGTGATATTTGAAGATCAGCATAATTAAATTTCACACAAAGAGGAACAACTTAATATACATTTTTATTTATATATATTTATATATATACCTGGTTTAAATGCTATATTTAGTTACAAGGCTTAGGCCAGGAACAAAGCCTTATGATGTCCTAAGAGGAAAGTATTTGGTAACACTGTTGTCACGTGAAAAAGAGGAAATTTCCTTAATACTTCACTACAGAATGTGTCCTGAATTTTACAGCAGCTGAATGCCAGAAGTTCTAATTGACTTGAATAACACTTCACATGCATTCAGAAAATATTGAAATGGGTCGATAACTCCTCAAACCCATGTGTTACTAACCTGATTTTAGGAAGAAAATTCTGGAAATGATGGTTTAAATGTCTCTGTGCATGAAGTAGCTTATTTGTAAATTTGGGACAATGCTGCATTAGAAAAGTATTGTGGAGATTATTCAACTAATATTAAATGAGTTTAAGACAAATGATAGGCTAAAAAGAATAGAAATGGAAAGAATCTAGTTACCCAATAATTTAAATATTTCTTGTAAATAAAATTTCTTTCCTGAGTATACTCATTTTGCAAAGAGGAGGTAATTGTCCTAAAAAAGATCTGAAAATTTCTCATAGTTTGTGCTGTTTGATATATTTCATGTAGTGTAATGCTCCAGTTATTTAATTGCAGTTGAGCAACTGTGACTATTTATTGGGCAAAGAACATGCATTATAGGCATTTCTGGCCCAGTGATTCTGGTACTCGCCAATTCAAATCCCAAGACAATTTCAGTGTCAGTTATGCCCTGCATTCTGACACTACAGTTGGTAAATAGAACATAAAATGAACAGAAAAACTCCCAACAACCATCAAAACAAAACATAACCATAGCTGACTGCAGAGTGTGAACGTAAGATGGAAAAGAAATTAATTGCTGTCACTGTCCCCTGAGCCCTTCCCTGTGGCACTGGATGTGAGATTTGCAGGTGCCACTCAGCCACGTGCCAATCACTGCTCTGACAGACCTCTAACCTGTTGTGATGGTATTAGTCTTGGGGGATATTTTCTTGTTCCTTTCCAACCTTAGCTGGAATTGGCAATCAGATGTTGAAATAAATAGATTCAACTCAATTACTTTTGCCAGTTCCTTGGGACAGCTGATACTCCATGGACATGTTTTAACCTAGGTAAACTGTCCATGTTTCTCTTTTAAAGGGGGATTTCAGTACACAATGGTCCATTCTTTGTATTTTATTCCAGCTCAGTATTCTGACATCTTTGTTTTATATCTAAGTATTTATTTGGAAAAGTACTTGAACCCAAGTACTTAAGTAGTTAAAGTTCCACTGCCACTTCCTCACAATATGTTGTCAGAACGATGATGGCAGGCACAGGACCTCATTGCTTGGCTCCTGAAGCATGTCTGTGTGCATGAACTGAACTTTACAGGGAGAAAAGGGAATCAAGCACTCACTGTCCCTCAGAGAGCTCTCCAGCCATGAGGCTATCACAGAAGAAGAAATGTTACATCCCCACCCCCCACTCCCTCCTTCAGATAACTTTTGAAAGTGATAACTGGAACAGCAATTCAGTGTGATACACTGAATTTAACTGCACACTTTCTTGCTGGATTGAACTCCCAAAAATGATTTTTTCAGTGGTATGTCTTCTTTCTGGATTCTGCTGTGGTATTGGGATTTGGGATGCTCTGCCTAGTTAAGACAATTTAAGTGCAATTTAAGCCGATAGATCTGAAGAACAACAAAGCACTGCTGGATTCTGCTTACTAGCAGTTGAAAGCAGTGTTTTTCAAAGTAACTGATTTGTATTTGAATGTCTAAATTCCATCCCACTCCAAATGACTTATTATTGAATGAGCAGCAGGAAATTTTGCAGGTATTTCACCCAGCTGCAGGACTCTGAAGAAGCCTGTAGCATCTTTTGGCACCATTGTGTGTCCCACATCTATGTAAGTGATGTAGCTTCTGTAACAGAGGTACACACTACTGTCTGTCTCCCATTATATTTCTACAGCAACCCACATAAGAGCTTTGTCTATAAGAAAAAAAAAATCTAAGAGCACCATCTTCACAATGATTTAAATTATTATCTTGGCTCAAAAAGTCAATCCCTACTACAGGACTAAAATGGTTTTAGAGGGCACAACACAGATTCTTTATATTCTCTGCCATGTGTTGTCTTTGGGTTCTGGTGGAATGATGGGTATTGTCTGATACCCTAGCAGCAAATACTTTTTTTCACCTTTTTAATAGATTCCATTAGGAAATAAACAAAACTTTACTTTTTAATCTCTAAATAAGATGGAAGAAGAAATAAGAAGAAAGGAGAAGGAGGAGAAGGACCAGGAGGAGGAGGAAGAGTAAGAGGAGGTAGAGGAGAAGCAGAAGCAACAGCAGCCACTTAGTTCTTAGAAGTCTGAGGAAAACTAGAGTAAGAATCCACCTGTAGGGGACTAGGCTGAAAATATTAATTTTTGGTTTCATAAGTTTGAGAAAACTGTGAATATTTTCTCAGAAAATAACAAAGGTCCATTTTACCCCAGTTCATGCTTAAACATACTGTCCTGCATAAGCCACAGAAAACCATGAAGAAGAAATCCCACTCAGGCCTGTTTGCCTCATCACTCTAGAGTAAACTATTTCTGAGAAAAATTCTAAAATAAAATTCAGATAGATTAATGACTTTAAATGCATATTTAAAAAATTGTGTAATGAAACTTTTAAAGGCTTCATGGTTGCAAACATGAAAAATAAATAAATAGTATTCATGCAAAAGGTCAAGGGATTTCTGCCTGCACACAAGCCCAAGAGAGATTGCAGAATATTGTCAAAACACTAAGAAAAGTTGATGAATTTTAGAAAAATAAAATTATGTCACAGGGTCATATCCAGGAAGCAATGAATCAAGAATAAAGAGAATACACTAACAGGCATGGACAGACTCATACAGGAACAATGAAGTCATAATGTATCTCATTTATCTTTCCTAAAATGACAATTGACAGCCTTCATCCACAGGACTGTATCACAGTGAGGAAACCTACTCCTGAGACATTAATTAAGTCACTCTTATTTTAGTGAAAATTTAACCTTTCTGCTCTTTTTCCAAGCCAATTTTTCCTCTCATTCCACATTATCACTGAGTTCATCAAAAGCACAAAAATTTGGCTAAAGTAGACTCATGGTTTTGTGCTCATCTCAGAAGGTTTGCCCTCAATGCTAGTATTGCTGTGGAAGAGGCAAAATGTTTCATTCTCAGCTTGAGTAGTGTGTAACACTGTAACTGACTCCATTGTAAAAGTACAAAACCACTATTATCTCTTCATGGCTCTTGGCATTCTGCTTCTTGGTACTTTCTAGACATTGTTTTGGTCACCAGAATGGTATGCAGGACAGCATGATGGTTTCTAAATATTCTTGATGTCCCAATTCCAGTACAATGGCTTGATAGCCAATAATATATTACTTCAACCATTTCAGTTTATTCAGATTTGCAAAAAACACAATTTGGTATGTGAAAAGCGTTAATGTGTGCAATGTCTAATCCTCATATGAAATGATTGGTAAAGGAAAAGTATGTGAATCAGCCTGGAATGATTTGGGTGTCCAAACCCATTGTAATATGAGATTATATGCAGTCTGAATACAAATGGACCAGCGTTTTAAAGTGCAAAAGTCAGATGACTTTTTGTTGCACTGTTCCATTGATTTGCCAGGGAACAACTTTCTCCAGCAGTATCATTTATCTGTGTGCTGTACAAAATCAATGTGGGCAGCAATAAATAACTCCTGATTCCAATTACTGTAATGAAGCTACTGGAAAATTCAGTGGAAGCTCTCAAACAGCTTTCAGCAGTACTTGCATGGAAAACTTGTAGAGCACCAGCAGGTGGGATGAGCAATATTCTGACTTAAAAAGCTTTGACTCCAGACAGCCATTGCCAGTCTGTTTTCAAAGGAAAACAGAATCAGTGTTAAGATCCAGTTATTACAGCTATTAGAGAGACACCTCTGCCCATATTAAGGGCAAATTAGGCCATATACTGGAGTCAGTAGTATGGATTTTATTTAACAGTCAATGTGAGGGGGAGAGAGAGAGAGAAAGAAAGAAATAGAAAAAAGGAAGTGGAGAGGGAAAAAATGACAAAGAGAGTAAGTAGAAACTTATGACCAGTTCAGGGATTATGATGGTGTCCATTAAGTCCCCTTGTTCTGATCTTCTCAGTGGTGAGAGTCCCATGAAACATAGAGTTCAATGGTTTAACATATGTTCAGGACAGGTGGGAACACCCAGATACCTCTCCTGTGGTGTATGTGGGAAACTTTACAGTCTCTTGTAACAGACTGGATCTGAGGCAATGCTTGGATCACGTGCAGTCCTCTGATCCAAGGCCTCAGGAATCAGTCTGGGAAGCGCTTTGGTGTCATAAACCACTTTGACACTGTGGTTTATGACACCTCCTCAGCTGCCTCTCACAGAAATATCCCATACTTATGTGGCCTTCACGGGGCAAAGGGGGGAGTTTTACAACTGAGACAGTTTGTGTAAGGGAAGACGGAAGTTTACTCCCTCTGTCTTAAGCTGATCAGAGGTTATGCCATCACCCCCCCAAAAACTCACTTTCTTCACCCTCCATTGCAGAGGACTGTGTGCAAACCTGGCCTCAGCAAATTAGTCTGTGGGCTTCAGTGTCACAGCTTCTTTATACGGTTTTGCCATAATGGGAAAAATCTGTCAGGGATCTTAGCGATGTTAAAGCCATTATCCATTTTGGTCTCTTGCATGCAGCAAGAATATAGGTTTAGTTTAGATATTAGGAAAAAGTTACTGTGAGAGTGGTGAGGTGCGGGAACAGGTTGCTCAGAGAAGCTGCAGATGATGCATCCCTGGAAGTCTTTAAGTCCAGGTTGGATGGAGTTCTGAGCAACCCGGTCTAGTGTAAGGTGTCCTGGTCCGCAGCAGGGGGGTTGAAACTAGATGATCCTTAAGCTCCATTCCAACTCAGGCCATTCTGTGATTCTAAATTCTAGGACTCTATGATTCTATGGACCATTTTGATGTGCAAACAAAATGAACTGGGGGTTTTTTGTTGGCTTTTTTTTTTTTTTTTAAATTATGTGAATGTTTCAAAGACTCTTCTGCTAAAGAACAATACAATTTTATTCTAGAGATAAATAACCTTCCTGTTCTCCTCTTGTGTCCTGTGGGAATAGCACATGATCTCAAAAAACTCCCAAACCACAAAAGCCTTTTATTTTTTTTAAGTGATTAGGGAAGAGGATTGTACATAAGGGGAACCACTTTCAAATGTAATGTCAGGAAAACTGCTGCTTTTGCATCCTGGCACTGCCACGTGTGGGCAACTCTTACAGTGACTAAGTTAAATAACCTACTGAGAAAAGTATGCAAATCACCTCTTTTTTGTAATGTTACCTGAAAGGTGGCCTGTGCCAGAGCCCTGCCTTGACATTTACACTGGTTCTGTACAATTATTTCCACTGGTATTATCACTGATACTTACATTTTATGTTGCCATACATTGGTCTATATTGTACTGTGGTGCATTGATACAGACTCTTAGTAAAGAAAGGGCTATTAAATAGCCCTTCTAAAAATACTTTTTTAATGAAGTTCATCCTTTCAAATGGGCATCTGGATGCTATTACAATCAATATAGAAAAAAACATGTGTTGCACTTTAAAAATATAATTAAATTTTTTGTCTATTTATCTGGAAAAGAGAACAATAAAGTGAACACTCCCTGATTATTCTACTCACAACTTTTCTGGTTTGGCAAGAACAATTAAGAGGACACAAATCAGATATCTCAGCATGTGGAAGCAGCTTCTCCTTTAATGGATGTGTAAATGTATGTAAATATGTCCTTTTATTCCCGAGAACATCTGCTGTACGTGTGGATTTCTGTTCACCAGTTAGACATGCTACAGTAATTCAGTATAAGGTTGCTCATATTGCTTTGATGAAAATACTGTGTCCTCCTCTGCATTCATGATAAACTCTTATACACAAATCTGAGATGATGTGCCCATGCTTCTTATAATAAATGTTCTTCTGTGCCTGCCAACAGTGTGTGCAAAAGCAATCTTAAAAGTGTCTCCATCTGAGGATAGCCACAACAATTTTTTTCCAAGAGACAAGACAAACAGGGACATTGATAATTTTATTAAAATTATTTTAAAAGGATGATTGGTTTTTAAGGATTCAAAGGGTTTTGTCAAGAAAAGCTGAGAAAAGAAACCTCCTTCCCCCAATGAAACTGATATTTAACAAAATCAGCCAACACACTTCTTGTTTTCAAAGGTTCAGTGTTCTTTTCCTTTTTAATTTCTGTTACTCTGTTCACCTTGCAGACATGACATAGAAAAAGAATAAAAATGAAAGAAGACTTAGGGAAGAAAAAGGAAACAAAAGAGAAAATTAAAAACTATTCTGAAAGTTTCATATTTTAAAAATATGGGTCTTAACTAATTTATATGGAAATACCATTTTCAGTCTTATCTGATTTGCCATCATGGACAATAATTAGGAAATAAATATTACCTCTAGATTGTAGTATAGAAAGCCTGATCTCAATTTGCAAGCAGATTGAACTGCTCATATTTAAACTGATTGAGATTTGAAGCCATTTGGACCAGTTGACCTTTGAGTTATATAGTGGAAGGAAAAAGTATTTTAAATTCTACTTCAGGTAATGAATAATTCATGGTGAGGTTTGAGTGCCTTGAATAAATAAATAAAAAATATTAGTTTCAGGAGCCTGAGATTGAATAATAAAGTAAATACTGTTTGAGATAATTTCATCAGATATATTTTAATGAACACTGCTGACAGAATTATCTTCCTTATTTGGAAGGGAAGAGGAAAACCTGTGTGCCATTTAAATGTGACTCAGGCCATTAGAATATTAATGAATCTCATCATATAAAATTAAGACAGTAAATTTTGAGACTCATAGATATAGTTATTCAATATAGAGAGATATATACAAAACTATTTCAAGATATATATGAATTTTGTATTAAAAATTTATAGAACTGTATATTTATTTTATGTACATTATACGTATACCAGCTGATCAGTGGTACTGTTTGCTGTGATTTGAAATGCAGAAAAGAAAGTGGTAAAGAAAGGTTAGTAGGGAAGATCAAGCACGTATACAAGTAAATCAAAAATGCACTTGCTGTAAGAGGAGTAACCTTAGTAGGTTGTCCTACTGTGTTGTAGCAATGTTGTCCATTTAAAAGGACCAAAAGGCTTTGTGAAAAGTAGGCTCAATCTTTTTTTTTTTTTAATGGAATAATGCAATTACTGATGTTAAAACCAGCAATGATAAACCAAAGTGAAAGGGGGAAGACTTAGAAGTGGGAGCTGATTTTAATGTAGCATGAACTCTTCAGCATTCCTTGTCAAAGCAAAGAGTAGAACGTGCTTAATGGTTCCCCCCATTGAATGATGCCATATTTAAGGAGGAAGGCATTGGCTGGAATCTTTTGGGGGTTTTTTTGGTGCTCTTTAAGGAACTGTGAAGCTATAGTAAAAAACCCCATTCTGCCTTCTCTTTGCTTCCTGTGTTAGAGCAAAAACTGCAAAATGCTGACACAAGATCCACTGTCCCCAGATTTTCAGTTCAGCTGATCAGAATAAATGACAGTAGTTTATAGGAATTGAGGTTCTCTCATCCTCCTTGTGCACATGATCTTGTGCTTGTGTCTTGTTCATCTATGCTGTCCTTCACTTTTAAAATAGCAAGGTTTATTTTTGTACAATAGCTTGATTTCTTTGATTATACCATGATGTCTTACTAGTTTCTTTACATCTCTTTTGGAGGGGGAATGTTATTTGCCCTGGACTTCACCAGTTATGAAGTAAAGAAAATAATATTTCATTGTCAAAAAGCTATATTGCCATCTTACCGATATTTAGACACTTTGAACATTTACACTTGGAAAATGCATATAGAATCATTTATTTTGCCTTCATTTGCTAAATAGCATTGAGGTATTTGCTATATTGCTCTGCCACATGCACCCCCTGGAATAGCAAAGTACGGACATGGACATTAATAGTAGTATAGATATCTCAATAGTAGTCTTAAAAACAATGTAGTAATCTTAATAATAACAGCTATATTTTAGCACCTAGAGCATCAGCTTTAATGGAACATTGGTGTTATGAATATATATTTGATATTTCTCTTCCGAGCTGCACAATGTTTGGGGCAAAGTTCATGCTTTCTGTGCATTGCCTAATTTGTTACACTCGTGCAGAAAAAAATAATGAGCAAAGGCGTGGCATTTAGAGCCAGATGGAAACATAAAGAAGCTCTGTGTCATGGTGTTCTCAGCTGTCTTCAGACAACCACAAAGTGCTCCTCACCCCTACCATTTTCAGAGCTTTTATGTTAGCCAGTATTTTTAGTGCAAATCTCTCACTGGAAAAACCTGCTGTTTTATGTAGTCCATTTCTTCATAATAAATTTGAACAATACTTTGGTAGAAAACAAGAAAATCAATATTGTAACTGCATGCTCAGGGAAATGGATATAATAATTTCACCACCTTTATATGCTGTAAAAGAAAAAGTACCAGTGCTTATTTTTTGACAGGAAATGTTTATTCACACAAAATTGCACAGACCCAATGACTTTGGTTTACTATGTTTCCTTCACAGTTAATCCATTCCAGCAAAGTGAAAGCCCTGTAAAATGTGTGCACTTGGAAGGACTCCATCCCTTATCTTGACAAAGTATCTTAATGCTTCATAGTTTAAGGGGAGATCAGTTCCTTAGGCCTATGAAAGGACCGTTCCTGTTTGTCAGGGCCTTTATCTCAAGTCTTCAAGGGCATAGATGTTCATATTTGCAGCATAAGGAAGCATGGACATACCTGTAATAATTACACTAATGCTGTAATAGGAAAAATTGGATGGTGGTTACATACTAAATGTATTCTCATTACTTTGAATGTTTTGATAACCAGCTAGGCTGTTCATTTGGAAAAATAAATTTAAACTGTAGTGACAAGTCCTAGAGGTATATTCTGAACATACTGGTTCAGTTGTGACGCATATTAGTAGCTAACAATTACAATTCTTGTTAATACATAGTAATCAAAATCTAAATTTTATACTTAATAATTGGAGTGCAAAAATTAAAAATAGGTAAAGCATCCTTCTTCTGGTGTAATTGTGCTAACCAAAACATGCATGTGATTATCCTTGGTAAGTTTATAAAATGTGAACTTCATTAAAAGTAATCTGATTAAATTGTGAAATTAATTATACCCAACTCCAAAATTGGGATTTTCCATGCATTTTAATGAGTGATACAGCCTGTACTCTTGCTCATTGTTGTTAAACAAGCTGAAAATTCTGTACCTTAGTATTGCAGTACAGTCTTGTTTTGCTGAACATTTAAAGGTTCTGTTGGAACTATTTGATTATCTGGACTTATCCTATAGGATAAGATACAAGCTACAAAGCTCTAGTGAAAATATCTTCAAAACTGAAATAATCAGTCCAATATAGGTAGATCAGATTATATGTTTTCTTTCATTGTAAGGGATTAACCTTAATTTTTCATTCACCTAAAGGACTAATGCACCTGATTTAATACTTAAAATAATTAATTTCTAGTACTGAAAGAAACTCACTGAAATAAGAATGAGCTGGCACAGAGAATGAATCTGCTTTGGATCTTCTTGTGGCTGGTAGGTCTGTCCTACATAATTACTTTAGTAGAAGAACTTGAGATAGCAAAGTAGTAACTCTTCAAAGCTCTCCTGTATCGTTAGATGCGGTTAAAAGCTGTCTTTCCTTATTTAATGCAAAGAATGGAGTGTGGACTTTGTTGAGAATCTTTTCAGGAAAAAAAAGAGTAATGAGTATTCTCTGATGATTTCATATTATTAAAGGAGTCCTTTCTTTTGGGAAGATTTCCGAAGCACTCTTTGGATTACTGTCGAAGAACAAAAAAGGACGAAGTGAGCCAAGAGAATCTCATTTCATGTTGTTTTCATGGGATATCTTTCAATTTTGAGACACCTGGCAACTAAGGCCTAAACCAAAGCCCAGGAAAGATGCTATGGCACCTACCTGCTGGGAGAAACATTTCTGTCAACAAGAATAGAAAGGACACTTGAATACTTTACTAAGAGAATAAAGTGGAAATTGTTTTCTGTCTCCATTTCTCAAAGCAAAGTGGCCTCATTGACCTCCTGCCTTGGAAGTCCTTAGAAGGAAATTCTTTATTTCTGACATTGCTCCTAGCACACTTCACACATCTGTGCATGTTCCTGCTGTTTCTCCATCATACAAATGCATTATGTTACCTTTTAGTCCTGCTCAACAATTCTTGCTACAGCTTGACAAGACCTTTCTTGAATTTTTTTTAGCATTTAGATTTTAAATTTTATTCTGGGATTAAGAGGCCATTGTAATCAAAATTGGGAGGTCCTTATCCCACCCATAGTCAGAATTCACTGGCATTGAATTTGGTTTGGCTGTAAGAAAATGTATATGGATATGTAGGAAAGTGGGGATTCTCAAAAACAGTTTAGAGAAATGCTTGTCAGGAATCATCCAACAGCACTTTCTCCAGGGGTGTGATGGAGAGCAGTGCAAAGGATGATCTGTATGTTCTCAGATTTCCTTTCACCCTACCCTTATGTAGGTTATGTGCTCTCTTGAAGCCAATTATTTTATACACTCAATAATTATTTGTCCAGTACAACAAATCTCATGTCTTTTTGGCCAATGTTTATACAATTGGGCAAATTCTGGTATGGATTAAAATCACACATCTGGATTACTTCCACTATGTTCTCAGCATTCACTCAGCATTCCGTATCTGCAATGCTAGTTGTTGGGATACATGCACACATGTGCACAGAACTGTGTTCTAATGTAAGCATTCTATCCTTAAAGAAAGCTGCTGCTAAGAAAACATTAGCTACTTATTTCTGGTATATTTTAAATTACCATGCCCATTTCCAGCACTCTTGCTCTTAGAGGGAGCTAAACCCAACAGAGTAGGAAAAATCTCTCCTTCTACCTTTCAATTCAAATGAAGCCAAGAAGAAGATAAGTCATTTTGTACTATACATGCAGCCATCCCAGACATCAGAAAAGGGGAAAGCAGTTTTCTGGACAATGTGATTTTTTACCAGGGTGCTTGGTTTATAGGGGTACTTTTCTTTCTTTCTCAGAGGTCTGCCAATTTGTTCCAGAAAAAGGCTGAGAAATGATAAGAGGAGAAAGAATACATTTCAAATCTGGAACCAGTTGTAAGTGAAGTACATTTCATAAACAGGACACTTTGACATCGGGGATGTATGTTTGTACAAGTTCATATATCACCTAGCAAAACAGGCTTCTCACTTTCAGTGAGGACTCTGAACTATTATGTTATAGTTATTTAAAAATCTTTTAGTTGTGTCTTCATCTCTGTATACTTTTTCTTTATATCTCTGGGGAATGCTGCTGTTTATCACACCCAGCATCCACTTAATCTTGATGTCAGAGTGGACTGCCGGGCAGGAGACTTGTTCTGCCTCCCCTCATGGATAATTTACTGCTGTGTTTCTCATTCAGCCTTCCTCTTACCAGAAAAGGGGGCACAAGGGGAGTTTCTTCATCTGAAAAGAATGAATTTGTTTTGTCTGCATGATAGCACCGTCTCCAGAAGGCTAAAAAGTCCTGTTTAAAGTAGCAGAGGAGTATTCACACCGTCAAATCAGGTGTCTGGATGTTGAGCACAGGCTTCTGCTATAATGAGCATAGTTCAGTAGAGTTTTAAAAATATGAGTGCTTTGGATTTATGTTGTACTGAGGATTTCAGCTCTAAAAATTACATGTGCATGCTGTCTCTCTCTCTCTCATTGTCATTTTTCTTGCTACCACTTTCCTCTTGCTGATGGTTTTGGATGGTTCTCGCTCATGTTTGTAACAGCTACACAACAGATGCCTAGTGAGCCTGCTGCACCAGGGAGACTTTGGGCTTTTGGCACGCAAGCACAGCCATGGTAGAGTTCACACATCAAAAAATGGCTGAGGTGGGAAGGCACCTCTGGAGATTGTTTGTTCCAGCCCCTTTGCTCACCCAGAGAAGGATATCCCATCAGGTTTTGAGTATCTCCAAGGAAAGAGACTCTACAGCCTCTTTGGGCAACCTGTGCCAGTGCTCATTTACAAGTGAAATTATTGAATCTATACATCATGCAACTATTAAATCTATCCAAAATAGATAAAACAGAACATGTAACATATGGCTATATTACACTTTTTACAAGCTTTATTAAAAAAAAAAAGGTAGGAAAAGAAGAAAAAGCACGTTAGTTCTTGCAGAAAACCAGCAATATTAGAGTACTGTTGTATACAATGCAACAAAGAAGTATGCACAAGCAGTCAAATGAAATGATTGGTTTGAAGAAAGCAAAAGAGGAAATCAAAAACCTTTGCTGGAGATTAATTTGAAAAGTGTACTTTAAATGATAAGCAGATGCAGAAGTACTGACATAAAAATAATTTTATGTAAAACTCATACAAACTGCTTTTGTCACAAAATTAACTGCCTTCAAAATAATGTTTACTATATTTCCCACAGGTAGAGTAATGCTTGAAGCCATTATTTGGAAATAATTTCAGGGATCAAGTAAGGCTTTTGTTATTAAAAAAAAAATTTGAATTCTCATTTCCATTATTTGTTACTCTTTGGTAGTTTTGTGTAGACTTTGAAAAGAAACGTCCTGTATTTAAAATAAATTTTTAATCAGTGCATATTACTTAAGGGTCACAGTGAGGAGTCTTTCAGAACAAGAATGAAAGTTTAAGTGTATGTGGCAAAGTTTTTTCTCTGGAAAAAATTTTTAGCAGTACACAGGAAACAGAGGAATACAATCAACACAGCACATCCACGGCACTGGGAGACTTGGACTTGGCAAATGATCCAGGGTTTTGTTGGTCGTATGACTAACAGTCAGCACAACCTTTACATCTGCATGTAAGATGGAGAAAAATGTAAAATGGAGAGAATGAAAGCAGGATTCACTTGTTTTTTACTTTTATGTATCATTTATTGTATGTGTGTCTGATACAAAGGTTGTACATGTAGTACACATTGCAAATTCCCTATAGGCTTCATTAAATGGCTTAGTTGTTTTGGGCTATGATCCTGTTAAACTGAGATGTTTAAATCAAGCCTGATTGTAACATTCTGAATTTTTCTCTTTTCTTCCAATCCATTTGCTGTGGGATCTGCTTTATAGCCAAATTATGAGCTCAGCACTGATTGGACATGTTCTATCAAAGCAGGGAGGATGAGGTATCTGGGAAATGATGATCATATCCAGTAGCCTACTTATTTTCATCATGCATATTATGTGTTTGAGATTTCCAAGGATATATTCATACCTTGTGTACTTGTGCATATATCTATACACAAGTATATATAATGTTGAAAAGTGGTAGAAGATTTCTGTCTGGTGTTCGTAGTCCAGGGGCAGATTATTCAGTCACACATCAGCAGTGCACTTACAGTGTTAGCTGCTGTTATTTCCCATGAGCCATTTGAGAGCAGAAAGGTGTGTCTGCAAAGCCCTCCAATTGCATATCTATAGGTATTATGGGTAATATATATGCACATATGTGCCAAATATATCTCTATATACACATATTCTATATATATTTGTTCACATATACGTGTATGTAAGCACAGTGCAATGAGAACAGTGTTGTCTCAGCTGCTATATTCTCTATTAAAAATGAACTTTTGCAACTGTTCTTTTATTACAGAATTTGCAGATTTAATAGATTATAAAATTGATAGACTATATGTAAATTAGAGAATTTCTAGACATTTTGTAGTTTAATTTACATGTGCTTCTTGTTACATACGTTGAAGAGGCATTGAATACTAGAATGGAACTAGCCTAAATGAAATAAAACCACATTAAATTTAATAAAAATAAAAATATGTACACTCTTTGTACCACAAATAATTAGTCAGTGAAACTGCTTGTCAGAAAATACTGGGTATAATTGCCTAACAGTATGAAAACAATTTGATATATGACTAATATTGCACATAATTACATTAGCTAAGCTGGAAAAGTAGAACGGATACCAATAGTCATGATGTGCGATAAAATATAAGCCCACCCATTTAACAGAGTAGGAAGAAATATTCCCCAAAGATATCTGATTGCATGATTATCAGTTATGTATTTGGACAGGTATAGATTTTAAGGCCAGGAGGACTCATTTTTATTATGTAATCTGATTAAATGATGATTAGATGTTACGAATGAAATACTGATCAGTGGACTCATCTTGGGATGTATCTGTTTACATTTGTACATTCCTTTAGTTTTTTCCCAAAGCATTTCACAGGTATAAATTTCATTTTCTTTTTGATATGAGGAATCAATGTTTGAAAATAAGGCACTTGCATTTTATAGGCAGATTGTCTGCAACCCAAATTGTTTGGTTTTTTTTAAAGATAAATGTTTCTATTTTGATTTACACCAAAACAAATCAGACTTACAAGATGTAATGGTTAGGAAAGAAATAATTCATACAGTAGGTCTATGTTTCTACTCCAGTAGTCGAGCTTTTGCTGTTATTCTAAAGACAAAGTACAAAGATACTTCAAATTGATGTAAAACAACTTTCATGCAAAATTATTCGCAATGGACAGTAGATGCTACAGAGAAATAGTTACCACAAAGACATAAAACCTGAATTAATGCAAGTCATATACATATTTTTGTGATTTATCATCTTCAAGGGAATGTATTGTTTGATAGCCTCATGCTGTATAAAACTTAATTAAATATGTTCTTTAGCACTTGGGGTTTATCTGTGTCTGTTGGTTGATTTGAGCCCAATTTTTCTTTTCATTTCCTTCAACAGCTTGGCTTTTAATTTTTGTTGTGCTTGTTTATCCCTTTGTGTCTGCTCTATATCATATTCTGTTATTTTCTTTCTGCATAATTGCTTTTACCTATTCATCTATTCCTTATTCTGTGACTCAAGAAATATTTCACTGCCAAAATCTTTCTTTCCTATAATTTTTTAAGAGCACTCTTTGATCCTCTTGTCCTTGAGCTTCACCATGTGCCTCTTTGATGAGCCTTTTTCCACATTTACCTTTCTCCAGCAATGGGATCATTAGCTTTCTCTCTGCTTTCATTTCATGAGCTCAGCACTTTGTATTTTTTGAATTCTGCATGTATAGTCAATGAATCTATAGCTGCTGGATTCTGACATGCAGAAAATTGAGTAATTTTCTAAAATTCAGAAAAAGCAGAGCTTTCCTTCTCCCTTCCCTCTGCCTCTCCTCTCCAAAGACTGCAGAGCTTCTAGTGCTGCTCTCCATCTAATTTTCGAGACTCTCTTCTCCCAAGTCTCTCTCCTCTTTCTAATCATGCCAGTAGAGTGCTCTGATTTTTACTAGTAGACCATTACCTCAGGTAATTCTGTCACAGGAAAGATTTTAGTATTATTTTTATCTAGGACAGGGACATTCCTAGTATTAGAAAGATGTGAGAAGTTAGATGTTTGGGCATGACACCCTTTAGTGCAAAGACAAGAAGCAGCATGACATGAGATGGAGATGAAAGGCTCTGTCATGCTCTTGGAACTAGAAAACCATTTGATCAGAGACCAGTTGTAGCAGGGAGACTCAGCATCAGATGCCCTTGATGATAGATTTTCAGACTCTCTGGGTGGATAATGAACATCTGCTTTGATGCTTAGATCTGACCGGAGGCCAATTTGATATTCATTTTATATCACATCCACCTATGAGGGGATATTCATCCCTCTCTTTCAATATTTTCTTTCATCTGTCTCTACTGAGACTTCTTTTTCCTTACCATCCAGCTTTCCTGTTGCTTTATCAATTTCTTATTTTCTTTCCTTCTACTGGCTTCAGGATATATTTTCCTGTCTTCTGTGACCTTCTATTTTAACTGGTCTCTTAATTTCCCTCTCTCTTTCTTACAGTACTGAGATGTGGTAATTGCTGAATTTGTTCCAGTATCATATAGTGCAAAAAAGGTTTCTCTTTTAATAACAGCCGTATGATTCTGATCTCATGTTGCTTAAAACCCATTCAGCTGATAATCTGAAAGGCATTCCTCTTGATTTATTGTAAATGCAATGAGGTCAAGCCCTTTGAACACAGTATAACTGGAGCATTTCATTTTCTGTTTCATATGCTCTTCAAACATATTAAATGATGCGTTACAGACTCTGATAACTCTTATGATATTTTATATTTGACAACTTATTCTTTTGGGGATGGTTTATTGGGAGGATGAAGATTATTTTAATTCCTAGACATCAGCGATTAAGATACAAATATTTATTTATCTATCACTTCAGACTGCGTCCAATACACAGATTTTGCTGTCACAGGAATATCAGTAATTAATATTCTGTTTTACTGTTTTTACCTCAAGAGCAGCAATTATAACACTGTTTGAACACCTTGTATTTCAGTTTCCTCCTCCACTTCTAGTTCATCAGTTTTGATCATCTTTACACTTGAGCTGACATACATATTTCACTCACAAACTTTAATCTTCTCCTGTGGCAAAGGTTCTTCCTTGACAAGGAGTTAACCATGGGGTCCAGGCTTTGCACATACCCTCCTTCTTTCTTAGGAAAGCTTGTTGGGCTTTATTGGCAGATTTGTCTTGAAAGTCTTCCAGTGTCTAGATCTATTTAATATTTTGTCCTTGAAACTCAGTCCCTTCTCTCCTCATGTGGAATCAGTGTTCTCCCCCTGCCAGCGATAAATAGATGTGTCTTTGTTGTATTAGCAGTCTCCTCAACTTAACTGCCTAATGAAAAGCTCCTTATTACATCAAGCTCTCTTCTTTGTCTTTGACAGCTACCTGGATTTCTTCATCAAACCTTAGATTTTTTTTATCAAAGTGTAGATTAAAACAAAACTATATAAATATCTTTGCAATTAATGTCTTTTAACTGAGATATTTCCCAAAAATAATCAGTTATTTGGAGCTGACTACAGGTTTGAGATGGCTGATCCCTACATTCTTAGGCATATTAAAAAAGTAGTTTGCAAAAAGTTCTGGAAGAAAAGTTAATGAGTTTCAGATAGCCTTTAATTCAATCAAGAGTATTCTATATGCACTATATTTGAATGGGTATGGAAATACTTTCAACGATCTCTAGTGACTGTGAAAAAACCATCTGAATTTATATGCTATAGCTGTAGATTTTATAATTATATTATTGAGTCCTTAGCAAAATTAGTGTCATTTTAACAGTTATGAAGATAATGATATTATTGCATATTTAATGCCGTGTTAGTGACAGTGTACTTCAAAGACGAAGTTGGAATTACAATTAATGCTTGTTTTCAAAAAGATATTGCTCTATCCCATCGGTGGGGATAAAAAAAGAAGAGGCATTGAACAGTCTTAGGAAAAGGAAGTTCAGTGTAGTAGTTTCTTACAGATCTACCTTTTCTAAGACTATTGAGTTAAACAGAAGTATGAGAATAAAAGGAAAACATTGCAAAGCACATGGGAGTTACAGTTTTGTTTGCTCATTTTATTTTTCACAATACAGATTTTTCCAGGGAGTTTGTGACTGATAGGTCCTTATCTAGTCTCCCAAAGGGCACACTCCATGGATGACTATAGACATAGAGATGCAGAAGTTAAAAGAAGAACATTTAAAAAATATCAACTCTTATGCCTAAAGGTTTAGATCCAAGTTTATTAGAGTTAGAAGGAAATGTAATGTGGGGGCATATGTTCATGCATCATTGGTTATGTCTTCCTATAAAGCTTTTAGTACTAACCTCTAGAAATGGGATATTAGGTGGATAAGCTATTAGTTGGAAACTCTGTGGCAGTTTTCTCAATATATGGCCATACTGTAATTGCTGGCTGAGTTTGAATTTGCTGTACCAGCTGATACAGCAACAAAATTATCAGCGACTGTGTATGTGTATGTGTGAGAGAAGTTACCTGCCTCCACTGATCAGAAATAATTATTGGTTTCATTTACAAGTGACTTGTTTTTTGGAATGTATTTTAGCTGAACAGTGAGAAATGCTCGCCATTCTGCTCCCAGCATTGGCTGTACTGGAAGGAGAAAAGCTTGTTTCTACTTACTAGGATGATTACAGTTTCTAGAAGGCCTGTTTCCACATTAGTCATTGATTATTCATGTTTCAGAAACAATGGATAAATAAAATGGAGGTTTACAATATCAGGATGGGAAGCCAGAATGCAAACAAATCCAAGCATTCTTTGCCTATGTGTTAGGCAAAATATGTGAGAATTCTGTGACCTCTGCCTCAAACTGAGATTCTTCTGAAGATGATGTCTTGGAAAGCAGGTGCTCCTCCACCCAGTCAATGGGCTCAAGGAGAAGTCTGAGTAATGGACTAGAATGTCATATCATCATACATAAGATTTGTTTTCACCTATATTTGCAAAGAGATACATTTGAGACTTTTTAACTTTTTATTTAGAGAACTTTGGAAAGACACTGAAAAGAAAGTATGCTGGGAAATAGACTAGTAGATTATCCTCCAAAATAGCCCATGTGTATTGAACGTATATAATGGGCATGTAATTAAACTGAGATTACAGTATATTTACTACATTGTAATGGGAGTCCCTTGTTGTTTCTATAAAATAAAGTAAGAGAAAGTAAGCTTCAAGAGTACTCAAGTTTCGCCAGCAGTCTTAGAGCAGCAGGAGTTGGCAGTACAGCTACTAATTGTGCCAGCACTGAGATGTCATGATTTAATTTAGAACCAGGCACTATGCCTTTTAGATAACTGGAAACCACACAATTTACTTACCAGTCTATCAGTCTTGTCATTGATGGGGCAAATGGTGACCGAATGATGTTTGAAGGCTTTCTTCCAGATGCAAAGACTAGAAACCTTAGAAATGCCAATCCTTAGCACAAAAGAAAGCTTCAGGGGACAGTAAAGCTGGCTGGCTGGACCACTGGATGGAATGTCACCTTTTTGAAATAAAGACAATAAAATAAATAAAGTTCCCTCATACCAGATGGCCTAATGTGAGATCTGCATGACTTTCTGCTTACCAAGAAACTGTACTTCAGAAAAAATCCTACCTCCATTCTAAAAGTGATCCTGAGAAAAAAACGCAAATCAGAAAATACATATCTTTTAAACACCAGAAAGAAGAAAAAAAGGCCCACCAGCCTCTGAGAAAAACTGATTTGTTAGACATACAGAAAAAACAATAAAAATTACTTTTCTCATGGTACTATAAATGTTTAGACAAGGGAAGGTTTTATGGAGAGAGGAATAAAATTGACAGAGCATGACAATGTTTCTTAGAATAATCAGCTTTAAAATAAATTCTCATTACTGATATTAACTTACTGTGTTTTCTTTCTGATCCTATAACATTTTTTCAAGATTGCACTGAAACAAAAATTCGTGTATAAACATTTCAAAATATTTTACTGATAAACAGACAGCCTTGATTGACAATATATTTATCATTCATGAAAGTGGGGTATTTTTCTATGTTTAGACTACAATTCAGATTTCTTATATGAGCAGTTGCTAAATTACTGTTACAGATCTTTTGTGATATTTAAGCACCTCTATTTATACCACGATGTTTACTTTAACGTCCAACAAGTGAAAAATTAAATAAGATGTTGCAGTTAACACAGTAGGAGATTTCACCTTTTAGGAAATAATACAATTTTGAATTTCCTAATCAAAAGTGCTTCTGTTGCCATCATGTAAAAACGCAGTGATTAAGGCATGACAATAAAAGTCAAAACTTAATGAGTCATCAAGAATGGGCACAAAAAAAATGATAAATTCCAAAGACAGCTACAAATGTGCTGGTGAAACAGAAAACCCAGGATAAGACTCAAGTAATTTGAATTAAAGGAGTCCTTCTAAATGGCTTACAAATAGGTCAAGTCTTAAAAAAAGGATGTATGCAAACCATAATCTTTTGTTTCTCTAATTTCTTATCTTCTCTACATTGCATTAGGAAACATGTGTTAGTTGTAGAGGTAATGCTGTGGTAACAGTAAGGATCAAAGCATGTGAGGAGGGCAACATTTCTGAAGAAAATTATACCTCCTGTAGCAAAGATGAAAGAGATGGGAAGAAAACAACAAACCAAAGTGAAAAAACACTGTGGCACATTGTTTCTTCATTAAATTCTCCCGTGTTTTCCAAACACCTGAATTCTTCTATTTGTTTCAGCCAACCGAGCAAAGATATGTGTAGTTTCCTTACAAATCTTTCTCTCTCATTTCAACTTAATTGAGATTTTTTCTTTTTTCCTTACCCACATTGTGTTGAAGAGAAGAATTCTGAAAAGCAGTTGTAAAGTAAATTTTAGTGCTAATTATATGCTTCATTGTGCAAAACAGTTGAACAGTCACAGGAATTTGAAGAGTGACAGATGAACAAGATTTTTTCAAAAAAACCCAAAACATAACTAATCAAATTGCCCTGAAATTCTAAGATCATTTTTCATTTGAAATACAGAACATAATTTCAAGGGTAATATTGAAATGTTTTATTTTATTCAGTTACTTTGATTGTAATATAATTGTATTATATTTTATTAGATCCCTGGAAACTCATCAAGCTCTTGATTATATGGCACGTCTGTGCCATAAATGTATGGGAAAAGAAAGAAAGAGAGCTCCCTGTTTCACTGAAGAATCATCTTTTCTCCATAATTCTTTCCTCATATTTTGTAGTCTGAGAAGATCAGATGATCACCCCATTCTAATGTCTGATCCTAACATTTAGTCTGGAAAAATTTTATGTGTAAAATTGACATTATGGACATTTAACTTTTTGTGAATCTTCTCTCAAAGACCACAAAAAGCATAAAGTCCATGGTGGCTTCCAGATAGTATGAAGATAAATAAATGCAACTGTATGTGGTTTTAGCATTTGACTGAAAGTCTAGTCAGACATCAGTCTACAATATCCGAATGTCTCAGTGCCCTAATATATTCTTTATATCCTTACTAAATAAAATAAAATTAAATAAAATTATGCTTTAGGGTTTGCATTATACATTTTCCTTTCCCTAACTTATGTCAGCATGCAAAACAATTTTTCTTGACTATATGTTTCATTAATTTTGCGCTTGGCAAATAGGTGAGTATGGAGAAATCAAGCAGGAAATATAATGATCAGTATATAATTATTATTCTTTTAAAATAAAATTCCTAGAAATGCAAAATTAGCAAATCAGAGAAACTAATAATTGGGGGGAAAAGTTATAAAAGTAGTATTTACTTAATCAGAGTGAATCTTTGTTTTATCATTGTAGGTGAAATCATTCTTCATTATTTGTCATAATTTCTCTTTTATCTTCTTTTCTGTTTCATTTTCAGTTTTAGAATATCCTTACTGAGAATCAAGGAGCAGAACTGCATCCAGTGCTTTACATGTGGGCACATATATGGGCATTTTCCTAATTTTTTAATGGCTTTCCTAAAAATTCCTAACATTTTAACTTTTGAAAACTACTGGAAATACAGAGGCCTTACCTGAAGGTGTTAAATCAGGTTGTGTTATAAGACTATGACATCTCCTTATATGCATAAAAAATGGGACGGGTGTAAGTTGATGTGGGGAGGTGCACATTTTGCTTTAAAATTTTCTTTTTGGCTGTAGAATTAAAAATCATAGAGAAAGTGAACCCAAAAAATGTAGTCTGCTTCTTCTCCACTCTAAATGAAGAAAAAAAAATTACTGCTTTTAGTTTAACCCATTTAATTATTTTTCTTGGAAATATATCAGTTTTCTAATATAACATAAAAAATATTAAAAAGAAAAAAAGGGTAAGAAAAAGAGAATAAACCAAGTAACCTTTTAGAACCTGACATCTCTTTTTCACTTGGTTATTGGAAAGTTAAGAACAAAGGAATATTCTGCTATCTTGCTCCAGATTAATTCTTTAACTGAAGTATTCAGTATAAGAGTGAGAGCATATAACTGTTTACAATACAGAAAACTCCAGACAAGAAGACAGTTTCTGCTAAACATATGCACACCTCAGAAGAATCAGAAATGAAGGATTTATACTGAATGTATTTGAAAGAACCTAATTCACATGAGATTTATGAACTCATGACAGGTCTTTCCACATGAGTCAGTTCTCAGGATATGGTGATGGGAGAAATTTGGGCTACCATTTTCTACAATGGCTAGCTCCAGGAAGAAGAGCTGGCAGAAAAACCAGAAGATATATGACTTTTCTACTTCAAAACTAGCACTAAATCAAGAGCAATGCCAGGCTGTTAGGTCCAGGCCTCCATTACCTGAAGCAACCACATAATACAAAGCTTCTGCTATTCGATACAAGTTGGTGTTAAGTGTCTGTCCCACTTCAGGCATCCAACCAAAAGGACTTTGGAATTCTGCAGTAGCGTAGCTTTTGAGTTTATACTTACCAGTGCTTCTCTTACAACTGTCCTACAGTACTCAATGATCCTCCAAATACATGGATTTCTGTATCAGCACAAGTGAGAAACACTGTTGAAGAGTATTCCCTTTTTCTAGCACAGTTTAGCTTGTGGAAGGTAAAAATCAAGATCTAACTGCAAACAATTAAACAGATTTTAGCAATGCATAATGAATATCGTGTTGACGTGTTTTTCTCTATCTCACTTGTGTCTTCAATGGGAACACTCTAGCTAGAAGTGAAGTAAATCAGGAAAAAATACAAGAAATCTGTACAAAAAATCTGTAAGCTTTCTATATTGACCATGTATTTATTATCAGCAAAATGTGCAAATAAATCATTCCTAATAAAAAATGCCCTAAGTTAAGAATATCCCATTAAAGCAAATCCTCTTATAAATTTTTGATTGGGGAAGGGAAAATTTTTGAGATAAAACATTTTATTTCTATCTCTGCAGTGTTAACAAGGCTGCACAAAAGCAGTGGCATCTCAATTCCGTTGTGTTTCCCTAGTGAGTATATAAGGACTTCACATAAACAGTTTATTTTCCTTAAATCTCTCAATAAAATTCTGAAATTCCCTTTAATTTAACTACCATCTAAGAGTATTTATCCAGCCCCTGGTTTTAAAAGTTGCACAGTCCCTTAACAATAACAGCAGTATACACACCTGTGTCACACTAATTTTTAAGCCAGAAGTTCTTATTGGCAAACATGCTTTCATTGCTTCTTGATCTCCTGGAAAGTCAGCTAAGCTTCCATGTGGATTGTTCCTCAGGGCAAGATTAAAAGGAGCAGAAAATATGCTTTACTTTAAAGCTGTTGGTTCTGCTGGAACCCTACACTAAAGAGCAAATTGTGCATCAAGGGGAAAAAGCAAACAGTTGCATGGGGGAAAGAAGAGGTGAATACCCACCGAATAAGCCAGTAATGACAATTATCTGTTCAGAAGTCATGTGTATATTCAGTGCATACTTTTTCCTTATTACTTCCCAGAAGACTTTCAGAAAGGCAGTAAGATGCTCTGCTTTATTGTTAGCCCAAATTCTTACATTGTCAATACTTACAAAAATGTAGAAATGAGTTTCATTTCTGGCAAAGAGCTCAGGAACTTGGGTGAAAACATTCCTTCTGACCTGTGGTGAAGCCAACTAAACTAATTTGATTGTGGTGGCACTGTACCCACAATAAACTGTGTTCTTTACAGGTGGTTTAATTAAGTTTTGGCATAATGTGCCTCAACAATGATTCATTGCTTCTCATGTCTCAAGACATGTAAAAAAGAAGAAAATCAGTATCAGTATACAATTTTTTTGTCACTATTATCTGATAAGATGGCTGTCATTGACAGGGAAAAAACAGTATGCCTTCACTAAGAGACACAAGACATTACTTTCAGCATGAGTTATAACAATTTTGTAATTTTATGCTTAACAAGCAAACATGATTGAAAACGTAATCTTCCACAGATTATTTATTGGAATATGTGAATATTGTATACTAAGGCTAATTACACAAATTAAATATCCTCTTTATGTCTTTCCAGTCTGAGGATATCTACTAAACATATTTGACATTTCTGATGAGGATAACAGAAATTGTGAGTTTTCCCTAACAGATTTCAATCTTTATAACAGTAAAGAAAAAATGTAAACAATTTTTTTTCACATATTACTGTATGCAAATATGTCACCTGGGTCACTAATCTGATTTTTTATGCCATTTCTGGGATGAAAGGTATTATGGATTAATGGAAAAATAAGATTGACAGGAAGAAGAGCTATGTTCTGTGTTTTTCTCCACCACAGATATCCTGGAAGCTCCTTCAAAGGCTATCTGACACATTTGTGTAAAAAAATTTCCAGGGTGATTTTTGGCCCTTAAAACAGGCATGTGGTGGTCTGTTGCAAGTGCAGACATTAAGAATGGATGTAATGGAAGACCTGTCCATGAGGACATGCTGTCTTAACAGATTTTAAGCAGCTCTGGGTAGGACAGATGCACAAGGAAAGTGACAGATGGACAGTCTTTGTACACGGGATTGGCATTTTTGGTGTGAGCCTGAGTGAAAGGCAAAGGACTAACTGCTCGATATCCTCAGCACCAAGGCACGGTGCCTGGGGAAAGGAGAACCTTACAGTGGTGGCTTTTGGGAGTACTCTGATCCAGGTGGGCTTAGATCACCATCACTGCTGAGGAGGGCATGGTTAGGGTTCATACCATGCACAGCCAGAGGACTTCAGGCTAGAAAGCACATCAAAAGAAGCCTAATTCAAATATCTTCATACTTTAATTTATTCATTCTGTTTCTCTTTAGGCAACACTACTTTTACTAGACACCAAGACTCATTCCATGCTTGATATAGAAATGCTCCAAACAAATGGTAGAGTGATTTCCTCTATTTTGGTCAATAACCTAAACAAATCCACAAGTGTTAGCTACTTCTCCATGACAACTAAAGAACATAAGAATGAAAACACAAGGCAGGCTTTGTTTAAAGTATTTGTGCAGCAGATTCTCATGTGTGACAAATGAGCAGGAAGAAATTCAGCCAAGAACTTCCTAATTCCGAGATCTGACTATGTGCCCTAGTCATGCCTCAGGTGCATAAGGACTGAGACCCTCAGGCATGTACTAATTTTTGTGTTCCCTCCTCCATCCCCTGTCCACCTCCATTAGTTATGACATCACACTCTGTCCCAGTATTCATTGAAAAAAATCTTGGGAATGAATGCACAGGGAGGCACAGTATAACTTAGCATGTGAGACAGGCACAGCCTTCAACAGGTGTGCACTCAATTTAGAGGTCACAATTAGTAATCAGCTACTGCAGATTCTAAAGAAATGGTCCTAGCATGCTCCAGCACACATTCCAGACTCTAACTGTAGTATGAGCAGACATATCTGTTCTTAATGATGCTCAGGCCTTTTAAAATGTCTGTTTGCTTGTTTTGTCGGTTTCTTTCAGAATCTTTGAAAATGTGGAAAGTCACAAGAAAAGCAATGTTAGATTCTGTCTAGACTTAAATTAAAACTTCATGTATGCTTCATTTCACTAGTGTAATCCTAAAGGGATAAAAGAACAGTGATTCTTTTATCACAGCACTCAAGATCAGGCAAGAATAATTCCTTGGACAATAAGTGCTCCTATCTGACTGCTAAAATCAAAAGCTTGTAAACCACCCTGTGACAAACTCTAAAACAGGATCTTGAAAATCTCTGCTGCCTCCTCCAGTTTCTTCCCTGCTCTAATATTCCAGAGTCACACCAATATTTTCCATGACAAATCTAGCTACAGTCCAATCTCAGCTGTTTCTCAGCCACTGCAGTACAACTGCACCTTGGCCACTTGGTGCATATGACTTCCAGACAACCTGTATCATCAGCATATCATAAATCAGTCTAAGCCGTCTCTCACTGGCCATTCCTTTTGCTGCTGACTTCATACATACACTGGGTAGGAAACACTGATACATCTTCAAACCATAAGCTAAGAACACTGTTTATGACCCTTTCATGAAGATCTCTAAATCATATCCTTTGGATACACACAGGTTTTACTACTGCTTCTCAATAACATGCTAAATCCTTTCTATTTCTAAAGATTTGAAGTGAACTTGGTGACCTTAGAGGAGCTGCATTTTCATGAAAAACTAAGCATTTATCACAACGGTATCAGACATTTTTATAAAAACATAGATGCTCATAATTAATATGCTTCTGAATAACAGCCTGAAAATTTCTTACCTTGTGCAGAATGTCCTACAATGACATGAGTTCTAAATGTAAATATAAACTAGGAGAGGACAATAAAAACATAAATTGTGTATATTGCTTGCTACGGAAATATTCATTATTGAAAACTGAGTGAGGCAAAAACAAGTCTCTCCTGTTTTTCATGATGTACTAAAGGGACAACAAGAACCGAAGATTAATTAATATGGAGATTTCAATAGCAAGTTCAATAACAGGGTTTCAGATTCAAGTTCTGTGTTATCTTAATAGCAAAATTTAAAAGGTTTTCCTTTCTCCGTTGATTTATGTAGCTTCTTATTTCCCAGCAGATTTCAAATTTTCTAGTTCATTGGCTGAGCCAAAATGACACATTATTTACTATGTATTACATCAACCAAAAATATTACTTGTCTATCCATCTAAATACTGAGGTCTTTTAAGTTTTCTTTGTTTGGGTATTTTTTTCCTTAAAAAAACCCCAAAAAACAACAAAAAAACCAAACCCCCAAAAATTTGCCCATGTATATTAAAACATTTTTTAAATTATTTCTGTCTCTAAATGATTTGTCTCAGTGACAATTTTAGAGAGAAGTGTTTGGGATATAAAAATATCAAAAGGATTGGCAAAATTTCAACCAATTGTCTTTAATTTTCAGAAATGAGAGATTTTGAAAAAAGGTTTGCTTATGTGTCAATATACAGTTGATGAGATCACAGATTAACATAGATATAACCCAGACATAAATGACCTAGTCTGCAGACAGACTCACTAGCTTGGCTTTCCATTCTCTATGATGGAAGAAATGGAGGTCTTGAAAATATTTTTGCTTTGAAATTATTATAGATAGAACAAGATAAATCTAAGAAGCATAGACTGGCTATGAATAAATTGAAACTAACATGTAGAATGTCACTGCTCTGCCTCAGGGGTGAAGCAAATCTGAACTTGTGGTGATGGAGGGGTTTGGGGTGACTTGCATGGCAACTGCTATGTAATAGGTAATAGAAAGGAGAATAGATCTCTTTTATGTGAAATTTAGGCACTGAGAATTACAGCTAAGTGAAACTGAAGTACTCCCTTGACCTTTTACTATTTCACAACAACTGGCTTAATCAACAACTTCTGACATCTTACCTAAAAATCCGACCTTTCTTTTTACCTTACAATAGGAGAAGGTTGAAATGCAATTACAGTCATACTTTGTATATAACTGGATTTCCTCATGACTGCCAAACAATTTTTGCAGTTCTGAAAATGAATGGTCTGTAGTCACCTTTCCTTTAACTGAATACAGACTATGGATGTCTCCAACACTGAGCTCTTTTTTTCTTTGAAAGATTATTTCAAGTTGTATCAGTTTTCTGAAACCCAGAAAGGTGACATCTCCTACATATATTATTCCTGTGCTCTAAGTTGCTGCCTTTGCAGTGACTGCTGTAGATTGAATATGGTGGCGACAGTATGTGGCTAATTATTCTTCAGCTAAGCCTTTGATTTGCAAAAACTTGCAGAGTGACTCCTATAAGAACAGTAATTTTGGAGGGGTTGGATTCAAACTTGATTTAACCCAGACTTTCTCTGGCCACTGCAATTATTGATTCTTTGGATTTGCTTCCAGTTCTCCTTTAGGTAGGCAGCACCTTACAGGGTGTTGTGAATGCCCCATACCTTCCATAGTTTATTTTTGGTTTTATGTCATGTATTGGATCTATGTATCTTAGGTTTCTCTGCTGTAAGTTGGTACAAACCCTGGGTCTTTCAGTCTAACTCAAGGGTGGCTGGCTCTCTATCTGTCACCTTTGGCAAACTGGAGACAGCTGCCCCTGCCCTCCTAAAACCAGCTCTGCTTATCAGAAATACCTCAAAGTTGTCCCAATACTTTGTGAGTTACACTCTAAGATCAAAGGCAAGTAAATACCATATGACATGGAATTTTTAAGTCTTTCCTCCTATTTGTTTAGACTTTACAGCTGGAGGTAAGTATCTTCAGCGCACCTTCTTCAGCAAATCTGTTGTTCAACCAAAACCTAGGTTTTGTGACTACTTGCTTCATTAACTTATTCTTTTACTCCTTTACAACAGATGGAAGGAGATGCAAGTAAGAGTTGTGCCTTATCAAGGCTCACTATATATTAAAACATACAGTATTACATTTTAATTTATCAGAATTAATGGCAAGTATGTTGAGAGCTACTTGAGATGACCACATCTGGTACAGATTATTTCCTCTTCTTAAGGACAGTACTAAAAAATATTTTTTGAGGCCTTTCTAAACCCAGTTTTATCAGACATCTTGTTTTAGTTGAGGTTATTCGGATTCTGGTCATGCAGCCTTTAAATGCCAATATGCAATATGCTAAGAGATCAGCAGCAATATTTATCTGAGCATCCAACACTATTTATGCCTTAATTCTGCTAATGCATTTTATTCCATTAAGAGCTCCTAGAGTCACAACTTCAAAATAAAAAGCTAATGTTTCATTAGCTCTAGTGATACCCAGAACATTTCCTGAAAGTTAGTTACCAATTCTTAATTCTTGTCACCCATAATATAGATCAGTTATTTAAAATTTAATTAATTTATCCTCAGAATCCCACAGACAGAGGGTTGCCACTGAGGTGTCGGAATATATTCAAGAAAAGACCCCTAATTCCATACATACTAAAACCGTGTTATAGGTCTGAGAACTGACTCAGAGTGCCTTCCTAAATGGCACCTGATCCAGACTAGAGCTGACACCGCAATGGTATTTGTGGTTGTACAATATGATTTTCTGAACAAGAAGTGTATTTAATATTTACGGGAGAGTAGCAATATATATTCCATTCCAAGAAGATGCTATGAATTTTGTCAAGGAAACAGAACTTTTTAAAAGGTATTTTAAAGTTGCATTTATGGTGCCTAAATTTTTTTCAGTATATAAATATTTATACATACTGCTTATATCAATGATTTGGGCTATATACTATTAAAATTTTATCATTGAGCTGTAGAGTTTTATGACCGATCCAGTAAGAACAAGAATTGAAAATGATGCTTTTATGACATGATTTTCCTTGACTGTCAGTAATATATATTCATTCAACAGGTACAAGAGCATATTATGGATGTCTTCATAGAGCACTTTTTACATCCATAAGCTGTGACATTTCCAAGAAGGCAGGATTTTTTTATCTCGTATTTGCAGCATTTAGGATACTATAGGGAGCAAGTTTAAGACATAAGATGCAGGTAAACAAAGAAGCAGAAGCAAAACCACCAATTATTATAAGGGAAGTATAGGAGTGTAATAGGACACCAGCCTGGCTAAACAATGGGTTCTTCTTGGACCTCGAGAAATAAGTGGGAGGTTTACAGAAAGCAGAAACTAGGTCAGATGCAAGGGGAAGATGATAGAGTAACAACACAAAGGGATAAAATCAGGAGGTACTAGGCACAAAAAAGACCAAGCTAGTAAAGAGCATAAAAGTAATGAGAAAGGCAATGTAAGTGAAAAGGGAAAATGATGTGGGAAATGTAAGTTGTAATATATGCTGTAGGAAAATGTCATGCCACGGTTTAACAGGGAGGGAAATTTATTTATAAATGGCATAAAGAATGTGAACAGATGGATGACATTCCTTGCCTCAATGTCTTCAAAGAATGAATGTCATCTGCAATCAGGTGTCTGACACGAGTGCTGTTAATGACAAAAAGGACCTACTTTAGCCTAGAATAAGGAAAGGGTTTAATGAACGCCTGTGAAAGTCAGAGACATTAAAATTATTTGATACAATAAACCTTATCCTATATAATTTGAAGAGGTGACCTAAGCAATATTTTGTAGTGATTACTCAAAAAGTTATTGGAATATGGTGAGATACTGGGTGACCAATGAGAAACAAAATAAGGCTTCTCTGGAGCAAAGTATGGTCTGTGAAAACTGAATTATAAATCTACCACTTAACTTTAATTTTTCAGGAAAACTGTAGGAACAAACAAGTGCCAAGAAGAAACAAAGATGATCAACAGTCAACAAAGATTTATTGAGAAAAAATCATATCAATTTCTTGCAATAAAAGAGAAATAGAAGGGAAGAAACAACAGATATCCATTACTTATGTGTTAATACAATGGTATTTCAGAGAAAATTCCTGTAAACAACCAGGGGACGAGTGTTCTAGATAAAACTTTCTGAAGCTGGCTGGGAAACTTGTAACTGAGCTCACTATCAAAAGGAAGAACATATGTATTGAACTTCTACAAGTGCCTACTGGCTCTAATACTGGCTGCTGCAGTTAAGCAAAATGAAACTTGAAGAGAATGGGTTAATGGACTAGAATTGAATTGGATCTTGATAAACAAGAGAAAAGGCCTGAAAAAATAAGATTAAATCCAGTAGAGATGAATGCAAATTTTTCTATTCTGGTATGAGCACTCCGTAGCATAACTACAAGCTATGAAATGTCTCATTTGGTAGCAGTGTTACAGAAAACCTTCTGGTAAAATGGATTACAACACAACTGTGACTCAAACACTGACATTTTTGGAAAGGGCATATGAATGGATAAAAATTATGTATAAACAACAGTGTAGTTGTATCTTAAGATCATTGCTCAGTTTTAGGCACCTTGATTCATGAAGGCTATTGATCAGTTTGCCACAATCCAGTGAATGATCAAAGCTTTAGAAAACATTGAAATGAAGAAAAAAACATTGAAATGGTTATTTAAAATCATGGGGAGATAAGGTCGTAGAGGAGACTGACTAGCCTATAAAAACATAAAAGACTGCTGCAGAGAGGTAAAGAACAGTTTGCTTTTTATCATGCACAGAGCAAGAAATAGTGCTCTTAAATGACAACAAGAAAGATTCAGTTTAGATGTCAGGAAACCCTTTTTAACAATAAAGGTAGTAATGCACTAGAACAAATTGCCTTGGATGCTATAGAAATCATTTGAAGTGTTTGAGAATAGGTTAAAAAAGGACCAGTTAGGATAACTTAAAGATGGTGTGCCCATAAAAGGATGGGAAAGGATGACACGCTGTTTTTCCAGGTATATTTTTTAACATTTCTGTGGTCCTGCTAGAAAATTTCGGCCATGGATTGAAATTATACAAGGTTGTGTCAAGTACAACTGAATCCTGTAATGGATGTGTAAT
This sequence comes from Monarcha castaneiventris obscurior, assembly GCA_026261815.1. Classification (NCBI taxonomy): domain Eukaryota; kingdom Metazoa; phylum Chordata; class Aves; order Passeriformes; family Monarchidae; genus Monarcha; species Monarcha castaneiventris. The sequence continues at coordinate 8,651,948 of JAMPIT010000472.1, forward strand.
GCAAACAACATTACAGGACATGAAGGGTAAATGCTTGTCAAACTCAGCAGAGCTCAAGTTCAAGGTTGGGTTGCTGATGAGATTATCAAGAAATGTGTTACAGGGAATGCTCCTGATTCTGCAATGGAAGTTTGCACCTCCTACCTGGGAAACTGGGAGAGCTACCTACAGATTTCAGCATTCTCCTTTTTGCCTTCCATAGCATTTCAAGGCTTGAATTACAGTATTTTTATTGAAATCCCTCCCTGTTATTGAGGCGTGTCTATAAAGACCCTCTGGTAATCTAAGCTACTTTATAATGCATATTCTAGAAGTTCATCTGAAGAATACTAAATTCATGTGACTTAACTTCTTCCAGAGAAATTGTTTGATAAACAATAGCTAAAGAACATGATTCCTGAGTCCCTGCTGATGACTTGCTGTTGAGGATGCATTCCTGTTGTTCATGATATGCAGCTGATTCTATATTACTTGTTTCTACTATGAAGTACAATGAGATCTCCTGAAAGACCATCTACATAGTCATTCCAAGTAATTATTTTACAATATTTTCAAGGTAATGATTTTAGACTTCATAGGAAACATAATGGAGATGTCTAAGACCAAGAACCAGAAGATAATTTGAATCACCCTTTTCTCCTTCTCATAGGACACGAAGAACAGTCTAATGCTTTCCTTTTTTCCTCATGCCAGGAGTTGAAGAAAATCCACTGCTGACAGAACCTCATGTATGTACAGCTTTGGCACTCCATCCCTACTGCCTAATATACTATTAATTCTTTAATAATACATCAAATCCTTTCATCAGCCTCACCAGAATACCAAAAATGCCTCCATTTGCCTTCCTCATGGTCCAAGCTCTATCTTCATAGCTCAGCATAGCAATATCCACCACATATCTTCATCTTGCTCAAAACTTATTAGTGACTCAGATGTTTCTACTGTCAATATAGTTTGAACAGTGATGTAATATACATAATTTCAGTCATCTGTAAAAAAATTATAGTCATACTCCTGGCCTTTTATTTGATACCTCCTACTGATAGAATCATGTCAACTGCTCTGCATGGTTTTTCAAGGGGGATCACAGGGAAGTTTTACATGCTGGTTTATATAACTTTCACGTACTTTCTTACAGCACAGCATACTATCACTGCAATTCCTGATTTATGAGAAGAAAAATAATGTGCTTTTTCCTGATAAAAGAAATAAGTTCTGGAAAGTCTCTTCTTAGGACGACATATTATTCATTTAGAAGAAATATGTTAAGAAAATTATGTGTGAACTCTGAAAATATCAGCTTTGGTGTGAATAATGTTTACTGCTTTTTGCTTTTGTGAATTTTTCAGAAAATATTACAGATGCTACACAAGATCAGTACATAAGCAATACTTGAAAATCTGATGATGTAATAGAGCTACATCCTTGAATAGCAACCAAAATTCGAGTCATTCAAAATACAACTTAGAGGTAACCTGCAAACATTTAGTAAGTGAAAGAGAGTTCTAGAGCCCAATTATACTAGAAGTAGTGCAAATATAAAAGGCAAAAAAAATTTGAGTTTACCAGCAATTGTCTATAGCCTGAGGCTAAATGATGCAGCAGAAAACTTACAAAACCCAGTGCCCAGGTGTCCATTCATTTACTACAGGCTGCCTGGAAGCTGTTGAAATAAATGCTGTCAGAAATAGGAAACTGATCTGTAGAATCCAGTCTCATCTCTCAGAGTGTTCAGAGGTGATTGCATTCAGTGGCCTTACTGGCTCTAATTAGTAAGGGAAAGCAAAGAAATAAATCCTTTTTATATTTTTTTTTCCCTGAGTCTGTGTAAAATCCAAACATACCGTTAAACAGTGGGGGATAACAAACATTGGAAGTGCCTGTTCATACCTTTGTCTTGGTGTGCTTACAGAACTCTAAGGAAACCAATTAGTACTGAGAATATAACCCTATGCTTAAAAGTAAATGCTCTTTTAAATAAAATATTGATAATAAAATCAATTTAAATGCATATTCAAATGTTAGTATCTCTGAACTATCTAAGAATGGTTTATGTTGGAAAAGTACCCTAAAATCATCGGGTTCAACCATTAACCTGTCATTGCCATGATTACCACTAAACCACATCCTTAACTTGTTAGCAGATGGATAGTTAATCACCACAAAAGCTCCTGGATTAAGCAGCCCAATATAAAGATTCATTTTATCTGTAAGAAGGAAATATACCACTATATTTTTATTGCAAAAATATATGTCCTAAATTCAAACTGTGCTTCCCTCATTTGGAAGCCTCATTAATTAAGTAAAATAAGTAAGCTAGTTTTCTTTTTATTTCCATATGCATTTTCATTTCAATTCGCTAAACTCTGCTTTGTTAACTTTCCTAAATAACTATCCTATTCTTATTTTTATTATCATTTAATTGTAACTACAATTAAATTGAGATGGGAGGTGTTTAAAAGCAAACACAAAACCATTGAAGATTTTAAGAAACAAAAGATTGTAAATGCAATATACAACATCAAATGACCTGACATGGGAACAAAAGCTCTTATATATCAGTTTGGGTCCTGACTCTGTACATCAACATAACGTGCCATAGGATGATCATTAATGTCAGAAAGGCCTAACTTCTGGAGATTAATGTCTCCCTCAAAAGGCAGTAGTTAACCATACAACATTACAGGAAAACAGTGCTTTAAGGAGAGCCAAAGGGTTGTTTGTTTTCTACAGTCACAGTGACCACCACTTCGAGTATTTTTGCAATACCTTTTACTTAACTATTAAATAAGCAAACCAAGCTTGTCTGTTACCACCTAGAAATGCAGTCAGATAGGACAGAAGGAAGGAAGGAAGGAAGGAAGGAAGGAAGGAAGGAAGGAAAGAAAGAAAGAAAGAAAGAAAGAAAGAAAGAAAGAAAGAAAGAAAGAAAGAAAGAAAGAAAGAAAGAAAGAAAGAAAGAAAGAAAGAAAGAAAGAAAGAAAGAAAGAAAGAAAGAAAGAAAGAAAGAAAGAAAAGAAAGAAAGAAAGAAAGAAAGAAAGAAAGAAAGAAAGAAAGAAAGAAAGAAAGAAAGAAAGAAAGCAAGCAAGCAAGCAAACTGGGACTCTCCCATCCTGTATTTTTGCACTTCTACACTCTAAGTTTATACTCTTGGCAGGTCGTTGATATTGAAACCAGATCTTAAATATTATGCTTGAAATTCAGGCTCACAGTCCTTCATGCAGGTGTGTGGGAGAACTAACTCATGAATTGTTGTGACTGAAAAAAGGATAACAAGACTTAACAGGGATACAGTTTAGGCTAAACACAAGCTAGACATTTACCCAGGGGAAAGATTTCAAAATTTTCAAAGAGTGCTTGGGTTCTGTGTGTGAGATAATTCAATACAACATTTCATGCCTACGTTATTCATTCCTGGGGTATATTCATTCTTTTGTGCTTAGAAGCCATTAACTATATTTCTTTACTCATGTTTTAAGAGTCCCTATCTGCAAACTGGAAAAATTCTACATGTAAAACTCAGGGGATACAACCTTAATTCCACTTAAATGATATTAACCTGTGGCATCAACACAGGTGTAGGTCATTGAATATTTTTAGGAATCAGGCCAAAAGCTTATCTACTGGAATGAAATTCTTGACTAACAGGAGCTGATGTGAAAACTCAGAGTCTGGAAACAAAAGAGATACAAGGAACTGGGAAGAAAATAACAGCTTGTGAGCTGAGGGGCTATAGAGAGAGTCTCTTCAGCTTCTGCTGAAACAGACATCTTAAGCACCACTCTAGATATGACCTAAACCAAAACGTATTCCTCTAGCCGATCACAGTGGCTTGCAGCCTCCCTAGTAGCTATGGTTAGTGTATAAGAGCTTTTTCGTTAATCTGTTTTTCACAATATTGGGAGGGGTTTATGTTGTAAGGACTCGGTGTTTGAAAAAACCTCACCCTTAACCAGCAAAAAGGATGCAGACTGGCTTTGGATTATACTTAAAGAAGAGCAAAATCAGAGATAGAAGCAAAGTCAAGCCCACCCATCTGGAAAGCATTACTTCTTAATGTAACCAATTAGGACACTTAAGAAACAAAGTCAAAAATTAGGTGAGATACCCTGTAAATTCTTATGTGACAGGACTTTCCAGCATCTTGTATAATTATTTCTCTTCCACTATGCTAAAAAGCCTAAGCTATAGAAAACTTGTGTTTCCTGATGTTATTGCTCATATGCCTAAAATTAATCATATTTAAAAGTGTTTATATGACTTAATGTATTTTCCTAGGCATATTTCAAGCTAGAAACTGCTAATTTTATTTTTAATGGAGAATGAATCTATTTTTTCTGTATAATTTTGAGATTTAGCTTCAGCATCATAAAGGACATCTCCTTCCAATAACATCTTGCTTAAAAAATGCCACTTTGAAGACTGTGGAGTAATCAACTGCACATTCTGAGTAGGTGTATATGGACTACATGGATAGTTCATGTCTCATGTCAAATGTTAAAGCATACCAATACTGATTGACCCTTGATTTTTATTTCAAAACGATTCAAAATAAAAAGTAAAATCTTACTGTCTTGCTCATTAGAAAAGCTTCTAATACAAGACAAAACAAATCCAGGGTGTTGGTTCTTTCAATCATTTACGACTGATTTGTGAACAGAAGGGAAAATAGCTATGTTAAGTAATAACCTGGCACGCACTACTCTTCCACTGAGACAGAGTTTTACAGCTGGCAAACAAACTATTCCCTTGCAACAGAGCTTTAGCAAAAAGCTCCTGTCGTATTTTGGATGAGAGATGGCATACTGAATGTGTCAGGCTTGGACTCTGCACCTTCCTGAAATCTCATCAAAACCTAGTGCCTGAACAGCTTTGAGTCAGATGTCAGGAGTGACAAAAGGGCCAGCTAACTGCTTGCGGCTGCCCAACCGGCAAGCTGTCTCTCTGCTGTCAGAGTAATCAATTTGATAGGTCTTGTCACACAGGGAAAGAAGTAATTTTGGAAAGAAAACCAACAAATAGAGCTAGGCTTAGAGCAAAATAGTTGGTGCCTCTATGATTTTAAATTAGTGTCACACTTAGGCATCTTGCCTTATTACTTGGATGGAATTGTGAGCAGAGTGCACTTCCTCATTCAGGCCTACACTTGCTACATTTGTAATGTGGTTTTGGGGTAAGAAATTCTAATATCAGCTCAGATACACCACTTGGATCATTCCTTTGAAAGGTGCAGTGACACCACAGGCATCTGATTCTCATTGACTTAAGAGTCATTCTCACTCACCCAAATGAAGGGAACAGCAAAAGCATAGATGGCAGCCCAACCAAAATGCTTGCTCTTTGCCTCCACAGTGCGCAGACAAGGACAGGCAGAGGTTTGCTCCTGCTGGTGGGAAAATGAAGATTGCAAAAGAGAGAAATTAGGAGCACAGTGTTTTTATTCCCTCCTTTCGGCCAGGCAAACACACTGAGAAGCTATTGAAAGATCTGTGTCGCTGTATGTGTCTTTGAACAACCAAATAATTATGCTTCCTTTGTCACTGAGCTACTTGAGGAAGTGGAACAGAAAACCTGGGGAATTCTCACACCTGAAGGATAAAACATTGATCCAAACAACATAATCCAAAATATGTGTTGTTTACCAAGATCTATTAAGCAAAGGGAATACGTTACTGAAAAATTTTCTAGGAATTAATGGCTATTTCAATACCACTTGCAGCTGAATTCAGTGTTAGTAAAACAACTTGCAAGAAAGTTAAATACCAGTAAGCTGTTTCAGTATGGAAATGGTTAGATCCAGAAGATTTAGATGCACTTGGCATATATCCACCAAAGATCAATGGTGATTCTTATGCTCATGCCTAACTCTAAATGCTGGAGATTTTATGAATCAAACCTTTGTTGAGCAGCCACCATCCTGGAGTGAGAAAACATAAAGATCTCCATCTTTCCACCATTTCCCAGCACATGGGGGTCAAACCTGTAGGTGTGCTTATCACTGTAGAAATTGCCATTCTCGTTAATTAATTAACAACTACCCCATATGAAACCAGAGAAAAAAAGAGGTTCAAGGGTCTCCTCAGCTTCTCCTTTGTTTCTCAGCTGTACCCTAAGTCATGTGACCAGGCTAGTTCAGCACTTGTTGAAGGACAGTTATTTTGGGAGATGGCTGCCTGATGGCAATCCTTGGAGCTGGGACCTGATGTTGCTCCTCCTGCCTTGTTCTGTTACCTCTTTTTAGAAATGAGTGAGAGTGTCTCCCTTTATTCCCTCCATTTCCTTTCCAGCCCAGTTTCTACATTTTTCCACAAAAGTGAAAGGTAAAGATTTAAATCCTTTCAGACTGAGGTAAAAGAACCAAGATCTTGGGATACTTGGTTTGATCTCAGCTGAGTAAAATCACAGTGAATTAGATCACTTGCTCATAAACGCTCATTTCTCATAAATAGATAGGATTTACCATGTCCAAAGTTATGTTTCAATATTCAGCTTTACTACAAATTTTATTAGGCTAGTAAAAGGCATTATTAGTGCTCTATGAGGTTTTCAGAAGGAAAATCCCACATCAAAGTCTATATGTAACTACTGTGAAGGATGAAAGTAGGTGGTTTTCTGCTTTCAGTGCTGAAACAAATAAGAGTGATATAAAATCAAATATTGTATTAAAATTTTATTCTCTACCAGCTAGGAGGAAAATATTTTCAAATGTATATATAATCTGCATAATAAATTCTTCATTAAACAAGTATCTTCTAGAAAAAAAATACTAAATTTTCCTATGATTCCAACCACAGAATTTCAATATTTATTAGGCTCTGAAGTAGAATTAAAAGTAGTCCATCTTTGCCAAAAATATAAAATAATATATTCTGAAAAAAACCTATTTCTCCAGTGTTAATCACATCCACCATTGGTTACATTAAAGCTAATGAAAAAACTCATTTAATATATAACACTTAGGAAACTGGATCTCATGCTCTTTCCATATGCCTTTGTATGGACAAGGAAATGCAATTATCATTTTTAGTAATACTATATACTGATGCTAGGTGGGGTTATTTACTTAATGATTTAATTAGCTTTTTTTTCCACATGCACAATCATGTGTTTACTAACATATCTGCTGAAAATGCTTTAATAATCCAAAGATCCCCATCTTTTAAACCAGTCAGGTTTTCAGGCTTCTTTTCAAATACAGATATATAGTATTGCATTAATGAAACTATCAAGCATAAGAAAAAAATTTGTATTTTCATTGATCTCAGGTGAAAATAAATTGTTTATTCTGTGTAGATTCTGTGAGCTAGAGGGATTACTCGGGTTATGAGATAACATACTTATCGTGAGCTTGTTTGACTCATGATTTTAATCTCAAGTTTTTCTGTGTAGTCAGGTGCTCATGTAACTTTTGGTGGAGGAAGAAAATGGTTTTATTTGGTCTCTGAATTGATGAATTGTCTCAGATTTGATGGACGTCTCAGACAAATTTCAAGGAAGTTAGAGAAAGGAAGGAGGTTGAACACTGTGATTGCATATCAGTTTTAACACAAGCCACTTTTTATACATCTCCTTAATTGCAGGGAAATTATTGTTATTTGGAGCAACCTTAGTAGACAGTGGAATATAGTCCCCTGTTTTGCTGTCTGAACTTTAAATAAAGTGTTACAGGACATGTAGTTAAGGACCAATAAGGACATTTCAGGGAAGAAATGCCATCTACTTCATTACCAAAGAGCATGCAGGAAAGGGACCTGTAAGCAGTGGAAGCAGCATAAAAGTATGCTTATAAAGTAAGGCATAAATATTCATAAAATAAGGCAAAGGCTTTTTTAACAATAAAATCAAGTAACAACAAAATGTTGATTGCTGGTTCTCAATCCAGCACCCTGTCTCATTAAGGGACACAAAGTACAGACACCTGTTTCCTTGCTCTTTAATGATTGGTTGTTCTATCCTGGTTGTTCTGGGTTTTGTTGGACAGGAATCTCTTGGTACCATTTAACAGCAAAAATTATTTTGAATGCATGGCCTAAGAAGGTGGTGATCTCTAGTTGAATTTTATACACATATGGCATGACAGAGAGAGTAAAATATGCCTAAAAAATCAATAATGTGACAAGATTTGAGTATTGATTCATTTTTGCTTCTACATAACATTTTAAAATATTTCCACATCAATTCAGCTGCCCCACTCTTGAATACCTTATGATGGTCATAGATGTTTTACTATAAGATAAACATTGAATTTTACTTTCTCCTGAGTCTTTGAGATTTGATGTTATCTTTGTTGACTCCATCTTGGATACCCTTTTTCCCTGCTTCATAACATGATATATGAAGTCTGAACTTTACCTTTCTCTTTCGCTAGAATTCAGTGGCATTTAGAGACCTAATTATTCTCTTTTTCTTTGCTAAGCTTTGACTGAAGTAATAGTAGCTGAAATACACTGAGTGTTACTCTTTAGGTCTTCTTTTTTTGCCTCTAAGTCTTATTAAAGTGGAGTTACATTTCTAATGGCCTTTTTGTTTATTTTAAATAATTTTAGTTGTATATTTATCTCTCTTTCTATTTGATTTTAATAATAATGTTTTCTCCATGTTAATGTATCTGTAGAGGAAGCATCTGTTCACAGTAATAGGAATTTCTGGTAATATGGAGGGTTTTTCCTCCTAGACCCTGGATTTTACTATACTTATCTCTGTCTTTTTTAATGACATAATTCACTTTAATATATAACTTTATGAACTTTATATACTTTTGAAAAGATTTATATTCTAGCATAAATCTACATCCCTATGCACCCTGATTTTATTACTCTAGTTTCTGTTGTCTTTTCTGCTTTACTTTCTTGTCTCCAGCTCTCTAATTAAAACTGTCTGTAGTTTGTTTCTGGAAAGAGTTATAATGGCAATCCAGGGAAAACTTCTGCATGTAGCCATTAGATTAATTAGACAATCCTAGCAATCTTTAAGGAAGAAGAGTTAACTATGATTTTTTGCACATTGGTCAAAACCAAAATAATCAAAAATTCATTACCACACTTCTTCCTGGTTTAGAAGACACTTAACATTGAAACAAGTAGAAATATATTGCAGTCTGAGAATCTTCAAATCCCACCCTTGCCACAGGGGGAGTCTTGATTCTTTAGATACCATTTGTGCTCAGCACCTTCCTGAAGATGCCTTTTGAAGGCAGGGTTTCAGACAGGTGCATCTTTCAGCCCATGCATCCTAATTAGTGTTCAGATGTGCTCATGTGTTTTGAAGAAAGGTGCAACAAGAGACAGCTAGTCTTCAGGGAAGCCAAAGGAAATTAAAAGGTCTAACCCATATGAGGGCTTAAACACTGGAATCAATATGAAAGATGCTGACAAGCTCTTTTTATCAGTCGCCTTTTAAACATGTGTAATTAGGATCACCACAGGAGTATCATATTAATATGCAGAGGAGGTAATATTAAAGAGAATAGGTGAGATGAGATCACAACGGAATTTGTGAAACCTCTTTTATCTTTGAGGACCAATGAACTGCAGCTGAAGCACAAAGTCCCTCAGGATTTATGTAAGTGTCATTAATCCATTTAAATGGCATGAGGGATAAAATGTAAAAAAAAAAATTCTAACCTGAATCGCCCAAAAGTTCTCATAAACATAGAATACACAAATCAGCAGACATTATAAGCAATGTGTGCTCATCTTCACCCCTCACAGTGCTGGGTGCTTTCCCCAGAACAGGAGAGGGACTAAAGGTCTCCATGGTCCTCTGCTTACAGAACCTTGCAAGGCTGCAGCATGGTATGAATCAGGCTGTTGAGAGGTTGTTCTCAGCTGCTTTTCCCTTACCCACCAGGGAAAGGTAACGTCCCCATGTGTCCAACCCACCCAAAATGCAGGGCTGGTCACAGGTAGGCTGTTACACTTGCAGCAAGCAGGTAATAGTTTGGACTAGTATTAGAAGCACTAGTGTGATACTCAACTGGGGTACCACAGCAACATTTCCAGACATTTTGTAATAACTATTGTGACTCTTTATTATGAGAACTATGTTTGGGTTTTTTTTCAAATTATCATAAGGAAATTTGGTGGTAATCAATTTCTTTAATGAATAAAGTTCATTATCACCATAAAGTTGCTATCTGTTGAGACACTTTTTAGAAGTATTGCCACAAATTATAAATTCCTGATGATCTTTCTAATTAAATTATATTTTGATATATATTAACTTTTTAGAGGATATAAATAATTAGCCAGCTCTCATATTTTACAATGAAAACCTAACTTCAAATAAAGCCTTAACGTTTTTTTCTTTCCTGGTGAATAGTAAGTTCAAACTGCGTTGTCTTGTTGTTGTCTTTTGTGGGGACAAGAAAAAGAGGAGTCATGAAGGAACAGGAAAAAACAGTAAGGAAAAAACCTCACTATTTATTCAAAGAGATTAAATTAGAATCTAATTCAAATCTTATTAGTCTCATTTGGGGAACTCCCACAGGCTTTAGTCATATTCAGGTTCAGCTCTTAAGTTAGGTAATTAATATTCTGAATTACTTATTCTAAGGACCACATAATTTATATTTTGGTATTCTTCTGACTTCCAGAGCATCAGGGAAAACTGCCATGAGCAAAAGTGTATGGTTCATCTGAGACAGCATGCGGTTTTACTGCACAAATCTTGTTTTATTTGGCTGTCTCTGGACAAGCTGCCTCCAGATAATTAGATGGAACTATAGTTGAAAGCAAAGTTGTCAAAAATTTCATTCTCTTAAAAGAATATTTTAACCAAGTGGGTTACTTTTCTGTCTTCCAGTATTATACACAGTATAGCCACTTTATCCTGTTAATGAGAATAGTTTGCTCAGGTTCTTAGTAACAAATGTAACAGAGAAAATATGTAATGAATCCCTAGGCTTGGGCTATTTCTGACAAAGCGCGGAGGTTTCAATTCATGAAGTTTCATAGCCCCCATCAGTGACATGGACAATCTTGTATTCATTTCTGCCTGCCACCTTTCCCTCTCTGTGGCAATTTGCTTTCTAGTATAATTTCCCAATGCTCCATGTATCTGGGACGGAAATTCCCCTATTCTAAAAATATTTGGTTTTTAAAATTGTTTAGTATTCCAGAAGAAAACTAATGGAAGACTTATGAGATGCTCTTCTATGGCCATTTGGATTGAAGGTTTATAATGACATGAACACTACAGATAGAAAAAGAAGAGACTGCATATTATGCTTTGTGATCAGGGAGTTAGCAGAATTAATTTCAAGTGCCTGTGTCAAAATATATTTAGGCTAGTACTACAGAAGATAATTAGTCCACAAAGAAAAGCTGAAAGAGGACATGTTCCAAGAAGCTGAAAGACTAGACAGTGACATGACATGAGCTGCAGTACTCTGGTGTTTGTTTGAGATAATTGGCTGTATCAGAGATTTGTCTTTCCTGCTTTTTACAGACTGAAAATACTTCTGTTTAAAACTGTTTTAGGTTCCAGTGGTATTTGTCTTCCTATCATTTATCCCTCCCACAGGATAAGTGAAAAAATTAATCCTAATCTGTTCATGTTTGACACACAAATACTTTTCTGCAGATTCAAGTCTTGAGCACAGCTTTTCTTGTACCAGTTTTCCTTGAATTTGCTTATCATTCATAAATAATATTTTGTGACTACTCAATCCACTGATAAAACACATTCTCAGAGATTTCAATAATTCTTAATGATCTTTTGAGGAAACACTAACAAAGGAAGTGCTCAGTGCCTCCCTGAAGCTGTATTTCTCAGGCTACTCACTGGCCTTTGTGTAATGAGTTGAGTGATGAAACGTCCTTGACTGCATCATGAACTCTTACACAGCTAAGGTGGAATGGCACTGGCCACATGAGGAACTCCTAGAGTGAAGAACGAGAGCATGGATAATCAGTAATCCCATGACAAACTTGTAATTTTCTCTACCTGAGCTGTAGCCTGAGGAGAGCAGTATTGTCATTGCAGGAGTTTTGAAAAATAATTTTCCATGGTATTAGAAACAATTCCGTTGGAAACTCTGTAGTTACTGACCTGAGAAACACTTTATAAATTAGTTGGTAATGAACTGCTGCCACAATCCTTTGTACATAAACTGCTTAACAAGTCTGGGAATAAGATTAGAACCAGACACAACTAGAATTCTCTCTGACAAGGAGTTCAGGAGGCAAGGCTTTCTGAGCCTCATGACCCAAAAGAGGGTTTCCCCTACCCCTTGCTTTTCCCTATTAATTTCTTAGACATAAACCATTGAGCAAATCTGGAACAATAATTGGACTCCGTCACACCTGGACTCTGTGAGGAATTAGAAAGCATTAGAAATCTCTGAACCTTTTGACTCAATGGAGTGTCTCCCTCTTAAAACTTTGCCACTTTTTTAACCCCAGTCTACACATAAATCATTCTAAATAGATCCTAATTCCATGCTCTTGCATACATTACATCCATGTAGTAATTAGCAGAGTGACCTTTGCAACCAAATTTTGTCATGTTTTTGTAAATGTATGTAAAATCTGCTTTTGCTGATACCTTTTTTCAATGATGCTTTAAGGCAGGCCAAACCACTCTTTTTACTATAGTATTGTCTCTTAATCTTTGTATTTCAAAGGTTTTCTCATATTTCATAATGTTTTGTTAATGGCATCTACTTTCCATGTTCTTTTGAACTAGGAGTCTCTGAATTTTTGGTACTGTTGGATACATTGCTGGAAGGTGTTTTCTCTTATCCATCTATGAAAAGAAAATTTATTCCATGAAATCTGGAGAAGAGAAATCAGGGATTCACTCATGTGGCTGCAGAGCTCTCAATACTCATCCTGCACCAACATTCTCCCCTGCTGCCATGGTTTGGACCACAGACATGAGAGTCCAGTTTCAGGTGGTTTTTGTCTTTTTTTCCAAGTCCTCCGTGGACTTGGACAGCATTTTCTGATTGCTGAGAGACCCTATGCTACAATAACTGTGTTCTTTGCAAACAGTGGAAATGCCAGAGAATATACTGAGGCTCATCAGCATAAAAGGCATCTCTTGTCAACCAGAAAACCTCCAGCATTCTGATGGCTGAATAAATGGAGCCCTTTCTTGAACTTAAATATAAGACGGATAGAAGAAGACCAAATTGCAGTTCTAGCAGCTTACAGATGAGAAATTAGAGAAAAAAAAAAAATTGTCTTTTAATTCCAGACACAGTAAGGCGCTCATCTATCATGTTCTTACATTTTTCTATCAGTGACTTCTGACATCTGGAGACACCAGAAGACCAAGATACCTGTACATTAGTAATTATTTGTTTTTAATATACACTAACAGTAGTATACAATAACAGTATTATCTATTATTACCTATTTTGGACCACAAAGCAAATCTGATATTATCTATTTTATTCCCTGGTCTCCAATATCCTGTCATCTTTTAATGGCTTTTGTTTCTTCATTGGTCATCTTTGTTTATACCCAGAGCCACATCCAGTTTATTACCAATTCATGGCCAAGGCTCATTTTCTGTCTTTAGAGAACCAAGACTCTTAAGTGTAATTAGCATTCAAATAGGTCAATTATTTTATACTTGTGTACGCAGTAAGGTTTTTCCAACATTCAAAATTAATAACTAAGTGCTTCAGGTCTCAGCTATAAGGCAAGAAGATTAGTGGCAGTGGTATTGTGAATGTAAAAATTAAATAGCCATTAGTACAGTTAAATCAATTATCGTGACAACTTTAGTGTGCATATGTTATGCAAATGTATAAATCATAAGCTTCCCTCACTACTTAGAATTTACTAAAATAAAAATATTCTGCTCTGGTGAGATTAAAATAACAAATGTGAACAAATTCAGTGCACTGTGAATTGCTACTTAACTAATACTTTCTTCTGTAATCTTTTGTTCTTTAATTTTTAGATGAATAGATTGCATATTTAAGAAGGGGGAATTGACTAAGAGGATCTACTTATATAAATTATGAAGAAGTCCTTTTTTGTCCCAGAATTTTTGGGTTTTTTCATGAGAGATTTTTGGCGTGTGCTTGGCATGCAACATTCTTGAACCACAGCTAGCTCTGCAAAAATTCCAGGAAACAGTTCTCTTTTTCCAAGTTAAGCAGCACAACTGCGTTCATGTTTTTGTTGTTCTGACAGCAAGTACCACACTGTCATTGCACCCCATGCTCACAAATCAGAGAATTTATTGACATTCTCAGTGTACCCTTGGGTATTATTTTTTCAACTCATCCATTTCAGGACTTTACCTTTTCAGAAAAAAAAAAATCTACATTTGTAAAAGTAATTTAAAATAGTTTACTAATATCTAAGGAATAATATTGAAGTCTGATAAAATTTTCTATCTTTACCACTCATGTTTTTGTACATTCCCATGTCTTTTGTTTAGAACTTTTTTAAACTGATTATAATTTTTGCATACAAAAAACCAACTTATCTAAAACTTCCATGAGTAATATTTATAAATTTTAAGACAAGTACAAATATTAACTGTGCCATGGAAAAGTAAATTAATGTGAATGACTCCTTTCAAGATTATCATAGACAAGACACCTTATGACAGACGTTAATACATTTTACAAACTGTAATTCTTCAAAAGTATCTTAAAAGCACAATAACTTTGCAAAGAATAACCTGAGGGTTTGTTTTTTGTTGGGTTGATGTTTGGGTTTTGTTGTTTCTTATTTTAATTGGGAAGTGTGGTGTGTGTTTGTGTGTGTGTCTGTTGGTTGTTTTTCTGTGTGTTGATTTTCTCCCCAGGGAAATGCAGTCCAGGAAAGTGAAAGCAAGCTATAAAACAGAAATTCTAGTACAAATTTTAGTTAAGAAACCAGTGACACATCTATACTTACCTGTTTAATCATGAAAATAATTGCATAAAAGAAAATCCATGAAGTTAGATTTAAGGAAGGCTACTACTCTGCATTTTTACCCTGTTAAACATACATATGTGTGCACACATTATATTAGACTTTGTAAAAACATTTTACATATGCTTGCACACATTTGGGAAAATATTACTTAGAGAAGTGCTTCTTTATTAGAGATTGATGTGTTTGTTTTTTGAAAACCATCACCCATTTAAAGTGTTAATGTTTTCCTCTACTATTATTCTATTTGTTTATCAAAATACTATGTAATGTTCAGTATTCATAAATCTTTTCTCAAATGTTAACAAAGGAATTTTTCAGTACTTTGTTTTCTTTTACCTTGTAACCCTGACTTAGTCAAGTTGTTTTGATGCAGTATAACATTAATCTTTACCATCTTGACATTAATTTGGGTTTCTGCTTTGCATGAATGTCTCACTTTACTGTCTTGCATAAGCTTGACTATTGATTTACAAGTAAGAGTGTTTTCTTCATAGAGAAGAAGAGCATATTTACAAGAAAGCTCTTAGCTGACTGTATTCACTCTATAATACATTTTGCCCAGTGTCTGTCAGGAATAAAATATTTGTCATTTTGTGGGTAGATAAAACCTCTGAAATTGAACCAGTGTAAATAAAAGCAGAATCTAACATATTGTATTTTCCAGATTAGGAATGTAATGCGTAACTCAGAGCTTCCTTTTTATTTTCCCCTGTGTCTTGACTAATGGACTTCTGTTGCCAGTGTTCCTCAAGGGATCAAAAGGACAGCAGTGAGCACCTACCTCTGGATGTGCAAGTAGAGATGAAGCAAAACAATTGCTACACCAGCATTATGTTGTTAAATATGTACAATGTCTTACAGTAGTGTAATTCAGCTATGAAAATAATGTAGTAATAAATTAATTTCTGTAACACCTATGATAATTTGTTTCATTTTATCTAAACTCTTCTAATCCCTGGAAACCAGATAGGAAATGAGTACATCAATCCCTGAAAATAATAGTTTGCAGCACTAATAAAATATTTGCATATACTCTCTCTAATTAAAGTATGAAATAATTATTTGGCATAGCAGGGGGAATCTAGATTTTTTTGAAATATAAATAGCATAGTAAATGAAGAACAAAGGGGCCTCTCTTACAAGTGATCTCAACTCTTTTTACAAATAACGGTGTATTTTTAGGCCAGTGGATGCAATGCTATCTAACATACCTGAAAAGAAAGGACAAAAATAGTAAAATCTAACAGATATTTAGATATTACAAACAAAATTTAAGTATTTCCTCATTGAACCCGGGTCCATTTTTTATCCTGGAAGTTTTATACCAAGGAATATGAAATCTCTAAGAACTTCTCTTGGCTCTTAAAAACTATCAGTCCCATGTTACTCCATGACTAAGTGTAATAAACCCTTTATCATAAAAGTCAGGTAAAAATGAACAGTTACCTTGGCACAAAATGGCACTTTGTAGGCTGCATTGCAGAGTTATTGAAGAACTTAATGCTTGCATCTTCAACTGGTTTTCTTAAACAATTATGTAGCTATTAACATTTGTGCAGTTATTCTGAATTTCACTCTAGAAGATTTGATCTGCTTTGCTGTACTGCGTTGTGTATATTTAAAAGTTAACTCCATAGGTTTTGGTTGCCATGAACCTCTAAAACTTCTTCAGAAATGACAAAGGTTGACCTCATAGAGGAGTTGTGATCATTGAAATCTAATGAAGAATGTATTTAAGAGTGGTATCCTAAGAAGAAAAGAGTTCCCCCTAGTTTTAAGGTAGTCCAGTGCAGCTGATGGTCTCAACAAAAAGCCTGAAATTAATCCATTTTTATCTGGAGATAAAGTAGCCAAAAATTATGCAATTGTCAATATTTTAATGCTGACACTGATAAAGATTTTTTTTTAAATAAACAAATACAGACATTCAAATTATACAAAAATGCCTAAGGTCTCACTGCTGAAGTTAGATTTCTGGCTTATTCCTGGGCTGAGATGTTCTGCAAAGTTAAATACAGCCCAAAGATACACTTTCAAGAAAAATATCTTTCAGCTTTAGAATAAGAAATTAAAAAGCAACAACAAAAAAAGAACAGACTCCATTTATTACTGTCTTAACTCAGGATCTGAAAGCTAAACTGTGCTTTTGCCTGTTCAATTGCTATGTCCTGAAATGAGAGAGTCTAAGCAGGGACAGACTGAGTTCATGTGCAATGCCGTTCTCACCCAGGCATGACTTCATTAACTAAAGCTCTCTTTAAATCCACACAGCCTGAGCAAAATTCAAACCTCTGCAACTCATTGTATTCCAAACTCCTTCCTTGGAAAGAAACAAAAAGAGAATGCAAAAGAAATTTTCATCAATGTAATAAAATC
The DNA here is from genome assembly GCA_026261815.1 of Monarcha castaneiventris obscurior. NCBI lineage: Eukaryota > Metazoa > Chordata > Aves > Passeriformes > Monarchidae > Monarcha > Monarcha castaneiventris. The sequence continues at coordinate 8,669,210 of JAMPIT010000472.1, forward strand.
ACCATGCTTAACTAATCCCTTGCTTTAAACTTTTCCGAGCAAAATTTTTCTTTCAAACTTGATGAAGCTCATAATCATTTTACTAATCAAATCAAGACTGTACAATCCAAATGCTACATCCCCATTTAACAGATGGTTGTACGAACCATGAAATAAATACTAGTTTTCTGAATAACTTCATTTTTGATCTCATTAAGGACAAAACTATAATACTTGGAATAACCTGATTTTGAATCAGTTTCTGATTTTCTTGTATGTAGGAAAAGAAAAAGTGTTAATCTTTTCAGGTAGAATATTTTTTTAAACCTGAAATATGGGATGGAAAAATTTCATCCAAAAAGGAATTACTTTTTGAAATCAATGAGCAATTTTAGAACTAAAAATAGGAAAGATTTTTTTTCTCAATTGTAACACTATCATTTCCTACTGTAATGCCATGTATTCTTTTTTTTGCTGGTATTGAAATTCTTATTACTTAAAATTCTGGAAAGTAATGCCTGTATCTTGAGCCATCAAGATATCTGCTGTCCTTCTTGATTGCTTTGGATATTATTCTTACGTGTTATGCTAATATGAGGGAAAATAATCACTTTTAAAAACCACTTTCATATATTTAATTGTCCTGCTTGCTTCGATGAGTTCTTCTAGTTTATGTATCACCTATTAAAAATTAGCCTTGCATCTGAACTTGAAATAATAGGCCTTCTTGAAATTATAATTGGCATAACCAATAAAAATGTTAATCTTTTTTAAAAGCTTTGAATGTACAGTATAAATATTCACAAGTTTGAACTTGACAGTCAATAAGAAAATGCATTCTACTAATCATTTTCTCTTGAAAGCTTTTTCATAAAAAACTTTTTACGACCAGGCTTGATCTTTTATGTGGATTTTCATTTACAGAAAAGATCATCTTGGGTTCCCCAAGCATAGAAATTATCTCCATGATTTGTGTCATGTAATTCAGTTTCATGGCTCAAGGAAACTGGGTGAAGTTAAGAGACAAGTGAAAGGAAGTAAGATCTTAAAGGCAGGAGTCCCCAGCAGCACAAGAGAACCCAGAGCTGAGCAGAAGCAGGAGCACTGTGCTGAGACCTGCAGTCAGAGAGCTGTTGCAGAAGCACAGCTGCCCAGAAACAGCTGAAAGGAAGGATAACCAGGAGGCAGCAAGAACAGCTTCAGCTAAACATCTCACTGTGCTTCATTGTTGGTATGAACATGCAGCTGGTAAGTTGAGCCGGCCCTGTGCTGTCCAGGTGTTTCAGACACCTCAGGTTCACTCAGGGTGCATAGTCACTTGAAGTTATGCATATTCTAGACCGTTCACTAGTAATTTATCACGTCTGTATTGAGATTCAGTCTTACGGTGCTAGAAGATTTTGTCAGTCTGTGAGTTCTTTCCCGAGTGACACACTGTGAAGGGTGGACAGGCAGAAAAGCCTGAATGCAACTGAGCCTTTCTCTTGCAATGTAAAGGGGAGGAGCACTGCAAGGCTGCTCTGCTTTCTGGGCTATGACACAAACCAGATATGCCACTCCTTCCACCAGTTTCTCTTTCAAAGAACATTGATCGGACCCAGCTATGCTCTTCTGTGACCTCAGTCCTGTCAGTGTCAGCTCCACAATGTTAGTAGAATGAGCTTTTCTAGGATTTTAAGATATAGGCACCTAAATTTTCAAACCCAAGTGGACTTCAGTGTAAGGCGAATATCCAACCAATGCGGTACCTCTGGTCATTCACAAAAGCAGCAACATAGGCGCCTAACCCATATCTGGAAAACCCAACTGTTCATAAGTCTACAGAAATCCAACTAGTTAAGAACAGATTTTGTGAACCTTTCTCTGAGACGTGTTACCACAAATTTTGTCTGTGCTACACTTAAGACCTGTAGCATATCCATATTTATGCTGTATTCTGTTTAATTTTTACCTCTTCCATATTACAACAATTTAAATTTTTCTCCTATCTCTTATGTGTCTCCCTAAAACAAATTCACCTTAATTTTAAAAACCATATTTTCGTGTTATTCTTAAAGCTATTATTTTCACACAGAACTACACATTATTACTTTTGGGCTGATGCCAGTTATTCTTCAATTTACTGCTATACTACTTGGAGCTGTTGATCCTTTAAGCCCTTTGTCAGCACTTACAGGTCTGATGAAATTAGCACTATCTGTTACTTTCCTGGTAATAGGGTCTCAAATATCCACCTGTGATTTTAGTTCTCTCTAGTCACCCATTTAGCTATCATCAATCAATTCCCTGTACTACACTACTATCTCAGCTCCTTGACCCCTCCTAAAGCCTTGAGGCAGGAGGTAGCAACCAGGCAGGCGAAGAAAGGGAGAAAATTTTCTAAAACTCAGACAAATTAAAGACAGTTTTTCAGGCTTTCTCAGCTAGGTGTTGGTGCTGTGCCCAGAAGCTTGGCTTCCTGTGAGAATACAGACTGCTGAAGTGACCCTTTGTGTACTGATGTGAGCTGGAGATGTTGCTGCACTTGCACAGCGTGGGTACAAAACAGCTACAGCCATGACTTTCCCTTGCTGTCTACCCTGCTATGGTTGGATCAGAGAAAGACCTCTGCAAAACAAAATCTTCAGTGAATTAAGGCATAAATCATAAAGTACATATTTTCTTAGCAGAGAAGGAAGTGGTTTTTCTTTCATTTGTGCTTTGCAGAACCCTCTGCAGACAGACATCTCCTCAGTGCGCGTCCTCTGGATTAGCTTTTGTTCTGCACAACAATCTTTTTCCTTAAAGACCTTCTGACTGCAGAATTAAGATTAAAATCTAGAAGTCTCTCACTTTATTTTAGCTCTCAGTTAAAAGGCAGACTGGAAAAAAATCTGTTTTGATTTCAAACAAGACTATGAGAAAACAAAGATCAATTATCTACTCGGAAGGCATGGAATTTATTCACTTTCGCCAATGATAGGTTCATTTATCTATTCAATCTACAGAGACAGCTAGGTATCCTCTGTGTTAAATTATTACAGTGAGATAAAGAAATTTGTTCTGGGCGCAATGTCTATTCTGTTTTCTTTGTGGGTGGGTGACAAGATTCATATGAAATAAGCATCAGCCAGTAAAAATCTAACCATGAAAAAGAGAACAGGCTATCAAACATTGCTATTAAAAAATGATCTTCCATAAACATGAATCTAAATATTATAAATCATTGGGTTGTCAAATAGGAATTGGAGAAAAAGATACAAAGATGACAAAGAATGACTTTCAACATTTCTAATTTGTTTATTACTGTGGTAAAATATCGCATTCAGCAAAAGTACTGGAGAGAGATGGCCTCCATTACAGTAAGATATAAATGTTCATTTGGGAGGATGGATGATTCTTTCTAGATGATTCTTATTTGTTATAGATTAAGATTAATGTGCTGTTCACTGAAGCATTATTTAACCAAATGAAGAAGATAGGCACAGGAAGACAAAAAGAAGACAGAAAACTTAGCTTTCTCTGCCTATACGTACATACACAAATGCACACAGGCATACACGTGTGTATGTGTTTCTATTAATATGCTCTATAATTTCAGAAGGCAGAAGCTAATAGTCCTTACACCTTGACTTGGGGGGCATTGTTTTACATTGTTTTAACCACACCAAAGTGTAGTCCTTTGGGTGCTCCCACCCTGTCCTGTACATTTTGGTCTGAGTCAAGTTGATCTGATCTCTCCATCATCTGATAAACTTTTAAAAATTTTTCCTCATGTATTTTGTCCAGCCACAGACTTCTTCAGAGCTGCTTTCCATTTCAGAATTTAATTTTCCAGACAAAAAATAAAAAAACAAAAAACCCCGCTGTGGTGGAGGAGAGAAAGATTGTGTTAGCCAAACAGTACACAGTTTCCAACCACGCCTGAATTTACAGGTGTGGTATGATGAGAAAAATATGCTCTTTCTTTCCTTCACCTTCAGATCCTTTCTTTCCTCTGACAGGATTAAACTCATTGCAATGTGGAGGGCGCAGCACAGGTGTCTGACTGCAGAGCCCATGTCTCCTGTGCCATCTTGGAGGCTAGGGCCTCCAAGGCAGAGGCCAGGCATGGCTGGGCATTTCCTCGGGGCTCAGAGAGCCCAGCCATGTTTATTGATGGAGGTCTGGCAGTATCCAGGGATGCCGGGCCTCTGGGCCTCTGCTCAGCAGGAGCCCGTCCTGCCTGTCCCTCCCATGGCCAAATCCCCAGTGTGTGAGGGTCGCTGCCTGTACAGTCCCAATGGAGAAGCACAAGGAACATGGGTGCCAGATGCTCTGCAAAGAGAACATTGGGAGCAGCAGCACTGTTTAATTAACTTAAACAACTTGAATTGGCTTTTTTTCTGGAGTTTGGCAACATTTCCATTAATTAAGGATGTGTTACAAGGAGACTGGTCTCGCAGCAGAAGTTTTATCGAACTCTAATACCCCATTACATCCTCCAGGATTAATTCTTTTTTCCTAATGCTGTGGGCCAGAAATTATGTTAACTAAACCAACAATTACTTCTCTTGTTTACAAGAAGTAGTATGACACAGATTAAATTAGGAATTAAATGAAGGTTTTGCTTTTTTTCTCAAATGAATTTTTCTCTTTTTTCAATAACATTGTGTGTGATCTGTTATAACAGAAATCAATTGCAAAGGTTGAACTACTAAGTTTCTGTAGAAGGAATAAGGGACTAGGCTCTTGTTTCCTCATGGAAATGCATGAAGTGTCAGACATGAAGAAACACACTCATTCTTTTTCTGCTGTAAGAACATTTTCTTGGACCACTATTCTTGGATTAATCAACTCTAAGATGTGGAGAATCATAACAAATGATGTGGTCCAACAGTAATGTTTTGTTGGTCAAAACTAAACAAATTTTTAATCTCTTTTTTTTATTTTTTTAAATTTTTGTAACGCTAATGGCAGGACAGGTCCTCTCTGCCCCTAAAGGGATTATTTACTGGTTTGTATTTGCTGGGCTTTTTTTAATAAATAAGTTGGCAAGAAGCATGAAGGAAGAATTATAGTTATGGTTCTTCAGGAAATTTGAGGATATATTCACCATGTTTCACGTCTTTGTGTGAGATGTGTTGGGGAATGTTTTGAAACTCTAATTGAAAACCATTTATCCAGGGGAAAATAAAAGAGGAGAAAAGTCTGTACCGCCAGCCATGACACAGTTCAGGGAAATGACAGTGCATAAAAGAGCTGAGATTTTCCAAGAAGTTATTCCATGATCAAAAGTATTATCAAGTTTCTTATTACTTCCTTAAAGTTTTTAAAGTTCCTTGAGCATATGTATGTATGTGTCTGTGTGTAAAATGTTCAAACACACACTGAAGCTCATTAATTTTGATCCATACATCTCATATATATAACATAATTATTCACACACACACACACACACATATACACACACTAACAAAATTCACCCTAGCCAACAAAAAAGAAGGCAGAAAATCACATGTAGTCAGTATATGGTAAGATATATAAAATAGGACATAACTGTATTTGCTCTGCTCTGTTATTCATCATCCTAGTTTATTCTCATGGAGGATATGAATTATTCATTTTTAAGCACAATAGGAAAACATTAGTTCTGTTTAATGGCCATGTGGGATTTTCTAATGAAAGACTTGTGAGTGATTCATTGTAATGAGGAGCATTTTTACAAGTGTTGAGAAGCAGTCATAAATTCTTTTTCAGGCTGTGATACCCCGGGTCACGAAAATAATTGCATTTTGTTTATTGATAGAGAAAATGAGAAGTGGGTGACAGTGTTTTCTTTTTATAAAATACCAAATCACTGTATGTATTAGCACCCAACTAGTAAACCACACTGGCTAGATTCTTAATAACAGAGGAAAAAAGGTGGATTGCTGAGCAATTCCACCAGCACCCCCAAGACTACTGAGGGAGCTGGCGGAAGAGCTCGCCAAGTCACTTTTAATCATTTACCAGCATGCGCAGAACAACCAGGGATCATGCCTGAACATCAAGGATTTATGAAAGGCAGGCCCTGCTTGACCAACCTGATCTACTCCTATGGCAGGTGACCTGCTTAGTGGATGAGGGAAAGTCTGTGAATCTTGGCTATCTAGACATTGGTAAAACCTTTAACACCATTTCCCACAACACTCTCCTGGAGAAACTGGCTGTGTGCTGTTAAATACCTTTATCAGTGATCTGGAGGAGGGCATCCAGTGCACCCTCCATCAGTCTGCAGACAACACCAGGCTGGGTGGGACTGTTGATCTGCTGAAGGGTAGAAAGGTTCTGCGGAGGGATCTGTACCAGCAGGATCCATGGACCAAGGCCAGTGGTATGAGGTTCAACAAGGCCAAGTGCCAGGCGCTGCCCTTGGGTCACAACAACCCCTGATAGCGCTACAGGCTGGGGACAGAGTGGCTGGAAAACGCCCAGCAGAAAAGGAGCTGGTGGTGCTGGTTGGCAGTGGCTGAACCTGAGCCAGCGTGTGCCCGGGTGGCTGAGAAGGCCAATGACATCCTGGCCTGTATCAGCAACAGTGTGGCCAGCAGGGCCAGGGCAGTGATTTTCCCCCAGTACTCAGCACTGGTGAGGCAGTACCCAGAATCTTCTGTTCAGTTTTGGGCAGCTCATTACAAGAACTACCTTGAGATGCTGGAGTGTGTCCAGAGAGGGGCAATGGAGCTGGTGAAGTGTCTAGAGCACAAATCTCACTCATAATTATATCTTCATAATATTAGAAGTTAAGAAATTTAAAATTCTATTATAAATAGTAAAAATAATAACTATTAATAATGGAAACTTTAAAATAAAATCTAATCTTGTTCTTTTTATCTACCAGAAAAAAAGAAGTGGCCTTAGTTTAATCCTCATTATTCTTTTTCATAATCTGGAAAAATAATTTTCTCTTCCACTCAAGGCAGTATTATTTCAGATCAGTGCCAATCTTGTAAAATTTGCTTGATTTATTGTTTTACATGATCTCTAATTCTAATGACCAGGTATCATAATAATTAAGTACAGTACTAATCTATGTATTGAGCTGATCTGATTAATGAAGGGAAGTCATCTGCTATCTGGTTTTAAATTTCTAGTCTACCCTTATTTAGAGCTATGTAAGCTTAAGAGGGGATAGACTTAGAGGTATGTTCCATTCAAAGGCAAAAAGAAGAAATGCAGCTCCATTTTCACAAGCAATTGTGTAAATAGATTTTCTTGTTCTGTTCTATTTTTTCTTTTGCCATCATTTTATCACACTCTTTCATATAAAGTGTGTTGTCACTATGACTGTAACCTGCAAAAGGATCAGACAAAGTAAGTCTTACTGAAATAAGCTTTGTGTTGAATGTAGAGATGGTTATTCCAAAGAGACTGGGGGCTTGCTGTATGTTTCCTACACAAAACGTCTGGGTTTGTTGCTTTCTGATTAAAATCTCTGACACTATTGCTGTGAAGCTGTTTAATTACACCGTTACAATCTCAGGGTTATCACATAAAAAGGGAAGCCTTTCCCGAGGTCTCAGGTCAAATATAGTGTATTTTTAAGGATCATCGTCTGTCAGCACTGAAAGACTGAAATTCTCTGAATCCAGAGTTCCAACATGATTCAAGGACTAACTGGCTTGGGTAGTTACTAGGGTTTCTCCAAATAAAAACATAGAAGATATGAAAGAAGTATAAGAGAGTAAAAAAAGTTAAGTAGGTATTTCTGAACCAGAAACTGCTTGTCTTCTCTGGAAAATACTAAGGCCAATTTTGGGAAAATTTTGTGATACACATAACTGAATAAGTTAAGTCTGGTCTTTAGGAAAAAAAAAACAAACCTGGAATAGTTTTAAAATTATTTTACTTGCCCCTATATTCTCTCATTTTTCCCCCCAAATGGGATGTGTTCTAAATTAGATGAAAGTCCTTGAAAACTTGTACATGCTGAAATTTTATAAAACATATGTATCACCATATAGCCTCAGGCATTCAATAAGTTCAAAAGTCACTGAACCATTTGTTTTATCCAAGTCACAAAATGAAATCTGCCACAAAATGCCCTGTAGTAATTATACATCTGATTATGAGACATGATTCTTTCTAATTTTGCTTGCTGCAATTACTATTTCCTTGTCACAGTTCAAAGTATTTCTCAATGGATTTTAAAGACATAAATTTACTTTCATCATATCATTATACACTTACTGGAAAGTACCAGTCAAGCTGTATCCAGAATTATTTTATTTTCATTGTACTGTCTGTATTTCCTTAAGTACATGCAGAGGTATGCTTGTGAGAATGAGATGGATCTACAGGGAGCTCTGCTTATCAATTTCCTTTGATCTCTCTGGGAAAGAAGGGACATGTTGCTTATGTAGTCATGTAGACGTGCAAACATGTCCTGTGTACTTAAGAGCTTTGTGAATTCAAAGTCCAAGACAGGAAAATGTACAAAGAATAATACAAAGTAGCTGCTGAATCATAACATGTGGTATTGCAAACTACAATTCAAGCTCTTCTGAAAGACACTTGCCATCTGCCTTCCTGCACAGTTTCCTTGTCCATTTTCAAACAGTGAAGTTACACATGTCCATCCAGAAGTTCCCCCTATTAATGTGAAAGAGTCCTAATGCATTGGACATTACATAGTTAATGCTACTGTCCACACAGGCTGTCTTTGCCATCTATATGGGTGAGAAAACATTGTTTACCATATAAACATTATTTATATGTCATTCTGCCAAACTGCATTTAAATAAGTGCTTTCCATTTTGAAAAGAAGTATAAAATAAGATAGAAAGGAAGAGTTTACACATTACTTAAAAAAACTTGTGTTTACTCAACCTCAGTTTGCTTTTCTGCTTTGGTAAATTTTAATGTGTGCTCTGTGTTTTGGGCAACAGTTCTGTACTCCATATAATAACGAAAAAGTTTTACTTTGACCAAGAATTAATTGAATGTACAAGTACGGACTGTAAAGTAGATCTAGAAATAAATCTGAGTTGGAGAATTTTCTTTCAACAGCTCATAAAACCTGAGCTACTGTATTGTCTCTACTGTGACTAGTATGCTAAGTAAGGATTATTTTTTAATTGTTCATTGATATTTTCCCAGTAGGATGTTATGTGTTTACTTTTCCTTTTAACAGACAATGTTATCTGACTAAACTTGTAGTTCTCATAATGATTGTACTCATTACATACACCAATAATCACATGCCTTTCTCAGAAATCTCTTGGTTACGAGAAAATTAGTATCAACCCCAAGTGGTTTATTGTCACCTACACAGCACAGTGTGGTGGAAATCTGTATTCAAGAGAGAAGTTCTAACAGAAATTAAGCAGATCATTTTTCCAATACAAGAAGAAGAAGAAGCATTTTCTGTCCCTTTCTTGCTGAAAGCCTTATTTTTCCTTCTGGTTTACTGACAATGACTAGTTCACCTAAACTTTCAAATACAACAAAAAATAGACTAAATGAAAAAACAATTTTGAAAATACCACTACAGGAAAAAGATTCTCTTCATGTAGCAGTTTCAAAATACTGTCCAATAATTGGTGTATCTGTGTGAACACAATCCTTGTGCTGCTCATCTGTCCTGTAAAACACGATAATTCTACCTAGCCAGCTTAAGCTTAGTAAAATATTTGAATAGAAATACCATGGCCTTTTTCCTCTTCTTTCTACTTTTCTGATTAGAAAAATGATGCACACTAAATAAACAAGCAAACTATAATAGAAGAAAAAGAAAACAACAACAAAGAGCTGACAGATAGAAAGCCAATTCTGAAAGCCTTTGAATTTAACTTCCCCTGACAACCTATCTTGAAGTTCATTGTAAAAATGCAGGAGACCTGTAAAGAGAGGAAATCAGCTGTCAAAACTAACACCACAGGAACCCCAGTGTGAAACCAGACATGGAAGGCTGAATCATTCTTTGAAAAGTGGAGTTTTCCTCAACTCTAAGAATTCTTGACTTAAAACAGCCAGCAGTTTTATGCACATGAGCAGTGTGTGTATAAGCAAATCACCATAGAAAGCTACATAGATTTCAACAATTATCCAGGTTACTCATACAACAGAAATCGCCTTAGCAAAATGAAGAAGCTAACACATTCCTCTTTCTACCATTTTTAAGGAGGGTATGAATCATTATTAAAAATGTTTGAAAATATTGCCTTCAGTGTCCTTTTGCAATATTAAGGAGAGGTAAAAAATTGTGTTTTCTGTCTTAACAATTTTACATACCTCTGTCATACAGAAAAGGGTCCCATGGTATACAATAGCTTTATTTGTGCCATTCCTTATGTAAAATATTTATAAACTTTATATTTCTGACCTTTCTAAAGAACTCCTCAAAAAAGAGGAAAGGTGATACACATTCCCAAGGTCTACCCAGAATTTACCTAAGGGTTCGGTTGCGCCTGGAACTGTAGATTTTAATACTGTTTCATTCCTAAATTTTATCTCCTCATCTCATTTTATGTTAATTCCATTACTCAAGAGAAAATGAAAGATTAAGCCATGATGCATGATTACATAAACTTCCAATAAAAATGTACTCATTTTTTAGTTCTCAGATAATTAGCACCCATAATGTATCACCTGTTATAGAGAGAGGTTGTATTTCAAAAGAGGTTAATTGTTAAACGTATTAACTGGTCCCAGTAAATGTAAAAAGGGAGTTTGAAGAAGGTTTCAAATAATGATAGTGATGAGTTTTGTAAAAACATTTCAGAGGGAGTGAGAAGAGAGGGAAACATCTTGTTTTAAGACAAAGTTTGATCACAACTGAGGAGGAAAAAAAAATTAAGTAATTGCTTAAAATAACAGGGAAATTACTCTGTGGCCCAAAAGGCCCCTTGTACTTGAGTGTATTGGCAAGAAGAACTGCATCATATATATGCATTTTTAAATGTATTGTTTGCTTCTGATGGGATCTTACCACAATATTAGAGAAGTGTGAACGCTTGACCACAAACTCTATGTGGCAGAAAAAAAGAAGAAAGAGCAAAGCTAAAACCTCAGAAATAATTGTCTGCAGTTGTCTTAAATGCTCTCTGAGCTGGGGTTGGAGACAATGAAAAGTAAAGAATGGAAGGAGTCAAATTATATCAAATAATATGCATATTTTTTGTCTCGTTAAAAATTTATGTATCTGTAGAGGACAGATGCTGGATAATACACAAAGACAGTGTCTAACTCCTCTCCTTCAAGACATTGCAGTATATTTCAGTAGAAGTTAATGTGCCTTTCCAATTGATTTGCTCTGCTTGACCGGCCCAAGGAGAGGTGAGGATCTGGTCATAGTTCTCTGGTTTCCAAAGAAAAATTTCAGGATCTTTAACAGAGTGAAAATTAGAATTAATTAGAAATGAGACAGTGTAAAATATTAAACATTTACCTGTGAGGATCTGATGCCCATTTCAGAAAAGACTAGGGAGATCTAGTCTTGAAATATTATAGTCCAATAGGGTTTAAAAATGTGTGGTGAGCACCGCACCCCTATGTATTCCTATCTGGCCATAGGACATAAGCTTTCCAACTATGTGGGTGCTAGTGATGGCTTTTCCTGGTCTTAAAATCAAGAATCAAACACGTTTAGAAGGGAAAAAGGGATTTTACCTCTGTATTTATTTTAAGGATCCTTAGGTGCACCAGGTGGAATGCACCGAAATGCAGACCACAGTGTACACCCACCAAAGATCTGGTATAACATTATAGGTCTTACTAATTAACATTCAAAGATTCCCCAATGAGAGGCCCTGAGTGAGCCCCCCATCCCAAGGAACCTTCCCTTGGATGGTTCTATCTTAGTTTACAAAATATGCTCTAGAGAGGGCCTTGGGGTCGGGGGCACACTGATCCCTAATTACAAGGCTTCTAAGATGTTTGGTCTGGCTTAAAAAAATAAGTCTAAGAATGTAGGCTAAAAAACACTCAGAATACAAAAAGCTATATAAAGGTATATAAAAGGGGTATAAAAGAAAAGTCAAAAAATCATCATGGCATCACTTGGGATCAGGAGCACCAGCCTGTTCTACCTGCTCTACCAAATGTGCTGCCAAAGACTTGGGGAACCACATCTGCTTGTCACCCAGCCTAACCTAGACTCTGGTTTGGGATATGGACATAGGTTTTGTTTCAGAAAGGAGGGAAATAATTGAAATTGGTGTAGACCTATTGTTTTGCAAAAATGTAGGGGCAAACACGCCACCTCCACACCACTCAGGTAGAATGCTGTGCCTCACATCTACTGCTTATCCTGCCCCCCTCTCATGTCAAGGATTTTGTGACTAAATGGCAGGGGAAGTTGCTCAAACCCCAAGTATTTTATAACAAATCATGAAGTATAGACAGATTAATCAAAAAGTTATTTAATTCTTACAATCTTCAGGCTCTTTTCCTCAAAGTCACTGCACTGAATAATTTTTGGTAATAATTAAATTTTGATACCTTAAAATTTAAGTATAAAACTGTAAACACATATTATACCATGAGGAATAAAGATAAAGTAGTTAAAGAATAGTTTGATGATGCTTTTTATATCCCTTACATCAAATATAGCATCTCTTGAAGCCTTTTCCATAAGCTGTATACATTAAACCCAGCGGTACACTATCAACATTAGCCATTTTCCTTGAAACTAATAAAGGAAAGAGTGGCTCTGAATCATAACTCCAAGCTGCAGTTGTTTAATTTAACAAATGGAAATCAATTCTTTTAGAAATATCAGATGTCACATAACATTTGTTTCAATATATTAATTTCCATTGAACTTCGTTGACTTCAGATCATTTTAATGATTCTTCCTCTCCGAGCAGACTGTCACTTCAAACACTTGGAGAGAGAGTTTTTTTTCAATTAATTTTAAGACAGTTTAAAAAATTTGCTCTCAAAAGAAATGGTAAAAAAAGGCTGAGAGATGAAAAAGTATTTAGATTAAAGCCTTGATTTTGAGTAACAGGTATTATATCTACTACAGAATTCCAATCAATTTGCCTTTTTGCCTGTAAATATTAGCTTGTATGCCCTTTCTGGGAAAAGAAAAAAAAAAGCTGAAATTACGGCAAAACCCTCACTTCTTGCATATTTTTGTTTCAATGTATTGTATAGACACTGTTCACACAGGAATGACAGCCGGATATGTTTTATGTGGTATAGCTCCTTGAGAATTCACAGGCATTTACATGTATGTTTTTAAGGGTTGTAAATTACCAAGATGTAGTTGATATTCTAAAGACTTTTTTTTCTCCTGTTGCAGCCCTAGGACTTCCTTTCATCTTTCCAGGCTCTGTTTTCCATTTATCGCTTGCTTCTCTGGGGGCCTCATAAAGATTTGATTGCAATCAGTAACAGTGCTGGCCTTCTAGGCCATGTTGCCAGTCTTCCATCTCAGTGAATAACAGAATAATGTAAAGACAGGAGTACATTACATTTAAAGAACACTATTCACTGCTATTCTTATTTCCCACAAAACAAGATATAATCAAATGGGTTTTTTCCCCATTAACAGCAAAACAGAATTTCAGGCTTCCCCTTTCCTGTAAAAAAGCCTGCTTCTATTTCACTTAAACTTGGGCAGTCTGCAGCTGGAGTTTTAGGTCATGAGTACCACGCAGCACTGCCCACTCTGCTCTACAAAATCTGCCTCTGAGATACTTGAGTTACCCACACCTGCTCTCCTTCCAGCTTTCTGGCTGAACCACTACACTTCTCTTGAAGCTGGAAGACGTATTGGAACTCTAACTGAACAAGTAGCTTGCCACCTCTCATTTTCAGCTGCTTCATATTTTCACCCTTCATCTCTCATAAACTGTATAACCCTAGTCTGAGGTTAGAATGTATCTAATATTTGTTCCCATAGGACCCATTGAATGAGGCTTTCATCATTTCTCTCAGGGACATTCCGTGGGATGATCTACTGTTTGATCTCCAGTCTTCTTTGGGAAAAAAAAGGGCCTTGACAAATGTCATACAACTTTGATTTATACTGTCTTTCTTTATTCCCAGCTATACTAGTTTGGCCTCAGAAGCAGCACCTTCCAAAACTCTTCAGACCTTGACTTCAGAAATGAATCAGAAGTTTTGCCAAGCATGTTTCCCAAGAAGAGATTTCAAATAAAGCAACAAAACCTTCCCAGCGTGGACCATAAGGACACTCAGTCACTCACCACTCTTTTCAGTGAGCTCAGTATTCCCAGCAGAGCTTTTAACTTCACTTTTCCTGGTCACTCTCCTCTCAAAAGAGGAGCTATTCTAAACCTCCACAATGGTCAGGAAAAAGGAAGCAGCGGGCTACCTGCAGGAGAGGGCCAAATTAGGGAATTCTCCAAGGGACAGAAATCATATCCATCCTGCAGTGTGAGCATGTTTGGTGCCTGGGTGAGTAATCTCTGAAGATCTCTATAGTGACTATCAAAGTTCACATGGTCCATAGGCTTTAATTCTCCCATGCTATAAATAGCTTGTGCCTGTATGCTTTCAAAGGGAAAACCACTGGAGTTGTGTACTTCCATGGTTTATCCCTTTCCAGTGCTGCTGTTCCATGTTAGACCTGTTGCCACCTAAGAAAGCAAGAAGTACTCAGTTTATTTATTTAATTTCTATGCTGTCTAGAGGCAAGGAATGTGTCTGTTTACATGAACAGAGAACGGTGTGGTGTCTTCCCAGTAGCATGTGTTTAAGCCTGTCCAGAAAAGTAGGTTCTCCCTATTTTCACCAGCAAATTATTTATGCAGACAAAATGGACACAGAAATGAAAACAGGCATATACCACTTCAATACTCCTTCTTTCACTTCTCCCCTGAAGCCACAAAAGTAATTGAGACAGAATTTCTTGGTTTTTGCTACTCCATATATTCTTGCTAAAAGGAATGGCAATTAAATTAAGTACTGGTATAAAGACAGGAAGAATAACTAATATTAAGACAGGAAAAAAATGCTGCTTAATCTTTATGAGGTATTTAACACTGGTCTTAGTAATACAATACTATTATTTCTGCGTAAAACTGACACTAAGTAATTTAATGCCCATTATATTGTCTGAAAATGATCTTAATCTAATAATGGCAAATGAAAATTCCACCATGGTGTCTGCACTTAGTAGTCCAGAGTATTCACAAATGTTTTATGCTTGATAGGTTTTAATTATGACTCAGAAATGGACCTTAGAGTAATAAAATATTATTCTTCTGAATGGAAAATTGTTCTTTTCCCTCTGCCTTTTTAATTCCTTCATCTTCTTTTTTTTTTTTTAATTGATTTTTTATTCTCATTATCCAAATGATAAGTGACAGACACTTTTCCTATCTCTGAAAAAAATTACTTCTAATAAGATTTAAATGGTTTAAGAAGTCCTGGGCTACACCTTTCTCCCATTCAGACTTATCATTGTGTAAGCTTATTAAAAGCTGAATAAAAGACTTACCAGCTTGAATTAATATCCCTTTGTGAGATGTTTGACTTTATTTTCTCTCCCTTTTCTACAATATACCCTGTTTCTTCTACTGGGACAATGATTTTAGTGAATCCCTTACATATCACAATAGCAGGACACTGTCTGCCATTAATGAATGCAATTGCCTTCCTAATGAAGTAGTGTGTACTGCAGTATATTCATTTACAGCAGTATGTGGGAAAGAAGGGGGAAAAGAAGGACTGATTTTTCCACAAGCTTTTTGTATTAAAATCATACATTAAGAGACACCTAGATCATTAATAGCCAAATATCTGGAAGAAATGCTTATTTTAAATATTTCTGAGTTACCTTTACTTTCTGTCAAAAAAGAGGGATTGGAATAAATTTATTTTTAAAGGAACATTCATTGCTACTTATTTTTCACCGTTCAACTGGCAACTAAAAAAAAAAGAAAAGACGAGTAGGAACCAGATTGAAAAAATTAAAATATTACAGTCCCAAAGTGAAACTTTAACAGCATTAAATGCCATATAGAGTAAAATTGACCTTTTACTAGAAAAACAATACTTTGAGGCAGTCACTTGAACAGAAAACAAAAACAGAACAAGATTGACAATATTGTTTTGCATCTCCAGCATATCCTGGTTTTCACTGAGTTTGATTCTACAGTTATACGGTTGCATTTCATATGATTGTACCCAGGTAAATATAATCTTAACAAAAACATCAACAAATCCTTAATGCAGCCTCAAAAATATTTTAAAGGAAATGGTAATGTTTGCATTGAAATAACACCAGCCACTC
The DNA here is from genome assembly GCA_026261815.1 of Monarcha castaneiventris obscurior. Lineage (NCBI taxonomy): Eukaryota > Metazoa > Chordata > Aves > Passeriformes > Monarchidae > Monarcha > Monarcha castaneiventris. The sequence goes on from JAMPIT010000472.1 coordinate 8,685,399, forward strand.
AGTTGTAAAAAACAAGTCTGGGCTGCATAAAGGATATTCCTCACAAGGCATCCTCGTTCAAGCAAGAGCAGAAGCATCCAGACCTGTTAAACTTTAGTAAAATGTTAAGTTTTATTAGACCTTGTACAGTAAGGGGCTGGAAAATACTTGTTAGATTCAGATGGCTACTAAAGATCTCTGCTCTGAAGAGATTCAAATGTTTAAACTAAAAATAAGCTTTCCCCCATGAAGCAATGTTCATAGGGAGATGTATTATATTTTGTTAGAACAACTAATATAGCTAGAGAAGGACAAGCTTTCAGGCATACAACACTTTGTCAACTTCTGCATCCTTCTTTCTCTGAGAAGCTGTAGAAACTTCTTTGCATCAGAGGAAAATTATGTTTAAGCATCTCGTACATTTTAAAAGCCTGGTGAAAATAAAATGAAAATACCAAGAAAACTGCATGGCAGTAAAATACTAAAAAATGAAAATTAAGGCAAAATTTTAAAAGTGTGAGTGTGTTTATGTTCATTGATTGAACCTAAATTTTGTCAACAAACCAGCACTCTATGCCTTAATGACAGAAATCCTCCAAAGAACAAGAGATGAGGAACATCAGTTCTGTTCTAAGGAGGGCAGCAGAAAACATTGAGTCATTTTTTCCTGTCACACACATTTAACAAGCTGATGTCTGTTCCCTCTATGTGAAAAAGACTAAATGCCCTGTAGAAATTCTCTTTCTTAGAAGATAGTTGTGTTAGATTTGAAAAGTACACTTGTAATTTTTAATATCTGTCTATCTTTTGAATAAGTTTTTCTTAGCAGTAGAAAGGCTGCTAAAATCATGAGAGTGAACATCTTTGCAGAACTTGGAAAGGATTGTGGAAATCCCAAACTGTTCCTCTATCTGAATGTGTTGTATTGTTTCAAAAGCTGGAGAATACAATAACAAACGAACAGCCAAGGAATCTCCAACACTGAAAGCGTTAGCATAGCAAGCAATTGGATTTTTTAGCCATTTTTTTCTTGATCAAGTCAGATTACAAAAGTCCAGTTTTTAGTCTGCCACAAGAGTTCACAACCGGCTGTCTGCATGGCAAGATGGTTTCTTGGTACCTCTGTGGGTTATTCTACCTTTGTATCCCTGCAGCGTAAGCTGACTTTCCCAACAGTTTAAATGAGGCTGTTTTCCTTTATGGGTACACAGAAAGGTTTAAATCTACTCCCTGGTTAACACTCATTTGGAAACTCGGTTAATATGTTATTCATAACTCTCCCATGTCATGATATTAACACTAATCCTAACATTAGCCCTTGTTGTATTTTTCTGCCCTATTCACAAATGTTCTGTGTTTATGAGCTTTTATTACCCTTTTGTTTCCATATTACCATGAAAACTATAGCATGCCTGTTGAAGCTGCTTGAGACTCACAGAGAGGTAAAGCTTTTGTGAGGATTCTGACATTCAAGTGGATGGAGTAAAGGCCCTTTCACCAACACAGCTGGTATTTAAATGCCTTCCTAAGGCTATCTCAGAAGGCAACTCATCCTATTCTTGCTATGCAAGGCTCCAAACCAGAGTGGAAAGCAAAGCCAAGCAGCAGCTAAGTGGAAAGGGATCTGTGCTGTGGGAGCAGAGCATGTTCCTCAGGCGGCAATGGTTGCCCGAAGGAGAGACACCAGGGAAGCCTCCTGGTCCCCTCAGTCCCACCACTTTGCATTGGGAAAGGAAGTTTGGGTCTGCTAGAGGATCATTTCCTAAATGTTAGTGCTAGCAGCATTCATGCTCAGCAACAAGTCATCTGATTTCCTCATTTCCTTCTCTGCAAACAGGCTGGGTTACTTTGGCTCTTACCACTGAAACCTCTGACACTGACTACTCTTACTGAATTAATTAAAAAAAAAAAAAAAAAAAAAGAGATGCAATCTTTTTATAGGGAGCGAAAGTTGCTTGAGGCCTTCCAGAGGTCCCCACATTTCTGCCAAGAGACTGATGCTTCAAGCAGACCCCTCTATGCTGCTTCTCACAAATGCTGGAATTCCAAATTGTTCTCATCACTGTCCAAAGTAGCATTTAACACCTGCTTTTGGCATTTTCATCTGAACTCTGAATTCGGGTGTAGCACTATGCTAATGAGGTGTCAGATAGCTAGGGTCTCTAAGAGTTTTTGATGGTGAATCTGCAGAAACTGTAATCTTAAAGAATAGTTTCATTAAAAATATCTTAGTAGTTTTTTAGTTTTGCAATGGAAAAAGAGGCTATAAATTCATTGAAGTAACACATAACACTATTATATATCTGTATCTGTTAAGATTTGCTGTTTTATTGTAAACAAATGGAGCAATTCAGGTCATGAAATTGTTTCATGCTGGTGTTGCTAAGCATCTGAAGGTTTTACACTGATCACCATAGTTTCAAACAAAATAGTTTCACATTCATTGAAAGCAAGGAAATAATTTTTAGGTGAGAAAGAGTAACAGATGCACTACTACATTAACTGCTACACCCAAATGACAGATAAGCCTGCTTAGTTAAAGAAGGAGCTTTGGACACATTCAGGGATCAAAGTTTCTGTGACACTGAAGAGAATTGATGCTATTTTTATCCTGCAGTCTGTTAGAAAAACATTAGCAGATTATTTTCTATTCCAATAGGCAAAATATAAAATATTTGGGCGGCCAAAACCTACAGATCAATTTTCCAGCATTTTTATGTTGTACTATGCCCCATTATCTCAAAATACTCTTAAATATGTAGCCAGATGTAAATATCCTAATTCTTGGCTCACTAGTTTAAGCTTTGTGAAAATGAATGCTAGCCAGGCTCAATTATTTCTGTTAGACACTACCCCTGTTTCATTGGTGAAGTGCAAAATGCTTTCAAGGAGAAATAACTAAACTGTAAGCACAGATTTAGCCAAATATACAGAGTAAAAACTCTTAATACCTCTCACAAGCAAAACAGCATGGGTGCTTTCACTTTTGGCATCATAAACAATATTACTGTTTTGTTCTAATATAGTTGTTATTATGGTCACCATATTAAACCAGCATATGAGTCCAGGCTGAAAGAAGGAAGCTTTTCAATTTGGGACATGTCCGTTTTTATTTTTGATGGAAGGAACTATTTATCCAAACTAAAAATTTCATTAATTCTTGTTTTGGAAACATAGCAGCACATTTGTGGCAGCATAACTGATTTGATAGTTTGAGAATTTTTGACTGTTTCAAAATACCGGGTGCAATTCTGAGAAGTGAGAAATGATGAGAATTTTATTATTGATGCCATAAATTAAATTCTGTGTTTATGGAAATCCACAGTAAAAACAGTCACGTTTACATTACTGCATGTAGAAAAGAAATACACCTTACTTTTGATGTAAGACAAATGTTTGAGGAATTAGTTCTACTATTTGGAGACACTATCTTTTATTTTTGGAACATAATGCTCTGGTTATTGATTCTGGTTATCACTGTGCACTGACAATTCATAGCTGAAACAAATTTTCAGGAATTTTCAGTCTTTGATAAGTCTCAAGTAATAGGTGGGATTAGAAGGACACTTTTGTACATCTGGTCTCTTTTACATTCAGCTACACATCCCTACACAAGGCATTTGAAGATTAGCACTGATTATATAAACCTGATAATTTTGGACTTTTATGCCCTCTTCTAAGCAAGTGTCTTTTAAGCCTTGTAAGTAGGGATATTCCTGCAGACTTACTAGGGGCCTCATGGGTCTTTGCCACTGATGCACAATTCAAATGTTCATCACACTCCATTATATTACATCAAATTTTGTGAAAAAAATGGAAATAGCATTGCTCAGATTATTCCCAAAGCAGTTAATTTAAAAAGAAAAAAACCCTCAATTTACCTAGATCAAGGTCAGCCCGCTTATGTAAAGAGGGATTAATGACTTTTAATTTATGCTAGCTCTGAACGACTCTGGATGTTTCTGGAGCCAGGGGATGTTCCATGGAAACCCATTCCGTGCCAAACATTGTCAGGCCAGGAAGCAAGTTTTCTTTTGGCAGAACAGTGGTCAAAATAGCCCTTGGGAGACCACCAGAGCATGCAAAAGATGATCAGGTAAACTCACAGGGTCATTTGGAATATAATTTCCATTTTTTTCCTCAGCACTACAATAATTATGGAATTGCAAGCCAAATAATACCCTTTGATGGACATTATTTAGTCATTACCCTGACAGCTATCAAAAATCAAAATAAGTTTGTTTAGTAGTTAAACTGGACAAATGCAAAACCCCTCCATTTGGGAAATCAACTAAAACATTGCACAGACAAAGAAAACAAAAAACCTGAACCCTCTAATAATACTTCAGATTAGTCACTGAACCATGATATTTGTTCTAAGACCATCAATATTCTGAAATTAGAGGTAGCAAAGTGGCAAGAACAGTCTGCTCAAGCAGAGAGGAATACATATATCAGTGGGCTTGTTCTCATGTTTTCTCTTAAAACAGGACAATTTTGGGGGTGCTTACAAAGCCTAGCCTTGGCAAAGGTGCCTGGATAATGATTGCCTGAGTTAACATGGGTGTTCACAGAACTTGCAATTGGCATGCACAGAAATGACTGTGGAGGAAACACAAAAGATGAAGGGAAGTCTAAAAGAAGCCTGAACATCTGTAACTATGGGCAGAAAGAAGAGGTACCACAGCAGCAGTCAAAACCTGATTTGATGCTGTTACCCCACCTACAGCACATCTCTGCCTACACCAGACAGCTTTAGGATCACAGACTATATATTTAAAACCCCCTCCTTCCATGCACAATGAATTTAAGGAAAACGCATTTGAAAATTGGAAATCTTCCAGGAACATTTATGGGGAAAACAGACTTTATCTTCCCCAGCAAGAGCCTGAAAAACATGATTTCAATTCAAATACCTTTGGAAGCACATTCTTCTCTTGAGTGCTACTTTATTTCTCATTAATGATCAAATTCTTGGCAGATGCTCAGCAAACTGTCCATCCTGATTATTTATCTATTCCTTCTGGAGCCTCTCTGATCACATTAAAATAAAGAGCAAACATTACTTAAAATATGATGAGATCAGCAGCCTCTCAAAAATGTAATAGACAAGAAGTCAAAAGTTTTCAGGATGCATTTTTCATTTATTTAGGATTTAAAAAAATGACAAAACACTAGGAATGTGGAGACAAGATCACAGTAATACCTAAATGGTTGACTACTCCAAATATTCAAAGACCCTGAGAGTTCTTGGATTTGGGGAACTTGAAGAAAAAAATTAAAGTGGGTGCATTTATTTTAACCATATACAGAGACGCACTTGAACCTACTCATGTATCTAGGGTTTTTTTTCTCTTCAACCTTGAAGCTGAAAACACATTTAACAAAGAATATAACAGTGATTCCCACAAGATCAAGAGAATCTAGGCGTGAAAGTCAGAAGCTATTGAGAAACACATAATACTACCAAGGGATCTCTCAACTGTTTTCCACACAACTCAAAACCCCAGACATTTTCTTTTAATTCTCTTCTGTCTCCATTAGAAAAAAATGCATTCAAAAGTGAGATGCAAAAGGTATCATTAATTTTAAATATTAGCTCTTCTATTCCTTCATTTGAATGTGAACAAATTTCTAGAGAGATCTACTCTAGTCGTCCTTATTTTGCTGACTCTCTTGAGGGGCTCAGAGACAGTTAATTGAAGCATTTCATCAAGCTTTCATAGTGAAGTAATATTATTTTAACATTTTGACATAAACTATCTTGTTAATGCAAAGTGAAGTTGATGAAATTAATCCAGTGACACAGGAAATGTATCTTTTGAAAGCTGGCTTCAATTTGACTGTAAGAATTAATCATGCTTGAATTGAAAACAAAACAAAACAGGAAGCACGTTGTCCCTTTTCCTCTTCCCCTTCCCTTTTCCCTTCCCCTTCTCTTCTTGAAATCTTCAGGCATTAAAAAAAGTGGCTTAAAAGTATTTCTATGTTTTTTCATTTCTCAAGTGTAACAGCTAAAGATATTGAGACCCATGAGGAGGGAAATTGGAAAAATGAACAGAAGGTGGGATGTTTCCAAATCGGATTAGCCACTGGGAGCAGAAACTTCTTCGTTTGGTATAGGCTCTGTAATCAAGAACATCTAGCTCTATCTCTCACTGTCAAGTTAACATCGAACTTGAGGGTGTAGAGACCTCTGTGGAGGCAGAAAATGTGATACTTTCCACTCTTTTCTGCAAAAGAATAAATTACTCTTTTGATTAGAGGCAAACCTAAAACTCTGTCTTTCATTCTTGTTTTTGTATATTCAGGCAACCTGTGGGGGAAGGTTTGGGGGTTAAGAAAGGGGAGTTGCTTCATTTTTCACCACTGAGTGATTTAAAATCATCAGTATCTGAAGATTTTATGAGTTCATGCAACCATCTTTGCTGAACAGTTGAGGAATAATTCAGCTGATCAGTATTTTACAGTGTTGTGATAATAAAGTTTGTATCCTCAACATAGATGGTTTTTCTAATGTATTGCAGCTACTAGGCCATCAGATGAGCTCTAAATATCAATTTTATGATAGTATGTCCAAATTTATTTACTCGATGTAATTTGTTCCAGAACTTCTGCCAAAATATCTGAGAAAAAGTCAGATAAAATGAAAGTGCCCTGACTTTTCTTGAGAAACCAGTGTCAACATAAGTTAGTGTGCAACATGTGATAGAATGCAGATCTAATCCTTCTCCTTCCTGCTATTTTAAACCATCCACCAGTTTTGTCAGTCAGTATATTTTTATTTTTGATCCATATGGGCTTATAAAGTGCACCCACTTAATTCATTTAGAGAATTGACTGGCAATTATTTCTACCTCTGGTATATGATTCTGAAATGTGATATAGAGCTTCAATTATTTGTCAGGTGGACAGGAGATAAACTATATGGGTATAGTGCCATCTAATGCCATGGAGAGTTCAAAGATGTTATGCTGTCATCACCTTCAACCTCTGCAAAGGTTAAGGATACCAAAGCTTTCAGTGGTCAACAGAAAACTTAACTGAAAAGTGTTCCTGAAATAACCAGAAAAAAATTCTAAAATTAATAGTACTGAATATAGTTTTCTTGCTTTTAAAAAACTCTGTCTATTTTGAAATGTTTTAAGTACAGTTAAGTGATACGTAGGTCTACAGTTCTAAATGTTCTATATTTAAAACTAAAGATTTTGCTGAGCCAAATAACAGAGGGGTCTACAGACAGAATTCTCAAAAGAATATCAAGAGAGAATACAGAAATGGCCACAGGTGGCTGCCATAGGAAGGTACAGAGTACTTTTTTGCCTTAAATAAGTTCTGATATGGGATAACTTTTAGGCTAAAATTCCATAGTTATATTTAACAATATTAACCCTTATTAATTTTGAGAAAATTCAACCCGAAGGTATTTTACCTATTCGATGCATTCAGAAAATTTCAAATTTCCCCTCTTTGAATCATTATTCCTTTGATTTTCCCCACAGTTTTATTTTCTTGTTTAACTCTTATGTCTCATGATGCATGAGTCATCTTTATGCATCATTTTCTGCTAACTTTCTTTGCACTATTTGGCTTTCCCCCAGATTCTCACAGCATCAGCTATCTGACTATGACCTTTAAGGTGATGAAGGATTCTATCAGTGTTTTAATTAACTAAAAAACTATGTATTTATATGGTATGGAACTGTATAATTTTCCAGTGCCTAAAACTTATCCTAAAGTAAGTGTTCCTACATACTTTTTATTTTCTAAAACTGACATTCTTTTAACATAACAGCCAAGGGATGCATTCGATTTCTTGCTAATCAGTTGACGGAAGGTTCTTACAAGTATCAGAGTTTGTAGGGTTAACTTCCAACAGACTTCAGAACTGGGCAGTACATGATATTTTATTGCAGCATTATACCTAACCATGGTATGTACCAACATGATTGCAGACTAGAGGAATCATCAATTGGTCATATTCCTGTCACCAGAATATATTGTGTGTTATGAAAACAATTACAGCAAAACTTTAGCTGTCCCATACTACTTGACTGGCCTACTTGGCTCCCAGTAAGCTGAGAGCTGTGCAAGAGGTCAAGCAGTAATTGGAAAGCCTTTTTCCATACTTTATTTTTTTTTTGCTTTTGTATTATCTACATGGCTAAAGCATTAATAACTTAAACCCAGAAGACAGAATTAATTAATTCAATGAAATTCCAGTCTATTTTCACCATAGCCAAGTTTTTCTATTTTGTATCCAAGCTGTAGATGAAATCCTGACTCCAAACACTGTGGTAGTCAAGTGAGCTTCAAGTGAATTTGTCAGGTACAATGACAAATTCTGAGATCTGATTTTCTATGAATGAAATTATTGAAAGAATTACTGAGAATAAATTATTCAGATTCAAATACGTAAAAATACCTATCTGTATTCTGTGTAATAAGAATAAACACATGGATGACAGCAGAAATACGTATGCCAGTTTATGATCAAACTGGCAACATAAACATGAGAAAGGCTGAAAACTGGTGCTAAAAATCTGCTGATAAAGAAGTACTAGACCTCTTCCAGGAAATCCTCTTTCAGTAATTACCCGTGCTTCATGTTTGCTGGTCCATCTTAGAAGTTTAAAAGTCTGTTCATGCTTTCCTCTAGATATTATTCAAGCCCCAGTTCCTTTGTCCTTTCTTCATGGCATCAGACTTTCTAGACTCGAGATGATTGCCTTCCATCTTCTGATGGCTATTATCCATCCAAATGATGCCTTCCCATCTGGTTTGTATCTGTCTCGAAGTGAGGAGTATAGACGAGGTACTCTAGCTGAGACCTTCCCAAAGCCGTATAATGAGAGGATTATTTACTATCCTATAGATGTACTGCTGTCTATAGTTCCCTCTATGGGATTTGCTTATTGCTACAGCATAATATTGCAGCCTAATATTGCTGGTTCCTGTTTAAATATGATATGCTGTTACGCCCGGGATGTTTTCTGCTGTTTAGCTAGGTATTCCCAATCCTGCAGGAGCAACTATTTCTGCAGAAGCACAGGATCTTCTACTGGTTGAATTTTGTTTTCCTTTAGTCTCTGGTTTGACAAATTCATTTTGAATTTGAGATCATCTCTCAGCAGCTACTCCCAGCTTGGATGCATCTACAAATGCAATTAGTACAATCTCTATTATTTCATCCTTATTAATGAAATATTTCCCTCTGCAGAATCTCACTTGCACATCCTTCCATTCTGGTACGCTGATACTTACTCTGTCAGGAAGGTTTGTCCAGGCATTGGATCCATGTTGCAGTGCTTCCACCTAAACAACATTTCCAGAGTGCTTCTGAGATTTACCAGATGTGATTTGCTTGTTTTCTGTTCCAGACTGAACATTACTCATTTAATTGCTTTTCTTCTACGTTTTCAGAGTTTACTTGTTTTTTTCAGTATTTTTATAGAGCTCCAAATTAGTCTGGTTATATCTCCAAGTCACAAACTCCTACTTTTTTATCATTTCTAAAGACAGCTCCACTCTTCAATTTTGTTTTCTTTATTCTTCCTGAATATTCAAAGACAATGCTATGACGATTGACATTTCATTAGCCAATTCTTTTAGTAATCTCGAATATGTTTTAGCATACCCATCATGACAGATAGAACACAAATACCTCAGTCTCTGAATTTGCTGTCTGAAGAAAAACACTTGTTCAAATTACATGCTTTTACACTAATATTTCACTGTTAATTTAGTCTACATATGTATGGTATAATAGTTAAATCATTTATTCTTAAATCTAGACTGCCTAATCCTACAATTTTCCCCATACTTCCTTTGATATCTTTGCCTGTCAGGAACTTATTTCTGCATGATACATCTCTGAAACACCACACTTACAACATTCTCATGCAGGGACAGTGTTTTGCTATCATTCCCTTTGTACTATGCTTTCTTATGAATAGTACAACAGCTTAAAATGCTTTAAAAATATCTAATTTCCATGCAAATTGCCTGCAATATTGTTTGCTCACAGGATGCAATTCTCATCAACTGATTGATAGAAGGCCAGTAGCAAATCTCATTTCAATTTGTCAACTATTTTGGTGTTTGGCATACTCAGACTGCTGGCTAAGAACATCTTCTGCATCCATACTTTGGAGACAGGTAATGATGACAGACTTACTCACATAACAGCCTTTCACCCAGGAGGATTCAGAAAATATTGCAGAGAACATGGTTAGAATAGCATTTGCATTTTTGGATTGTTTTATCCACCACAATGTAAGGAGCTATGGCAATTGTTTAAGAATCTCACTCCAGGAATAAATATTGTAATATATTAAGAAACACAATAATTCTGTGTTTTGTTGAGCAAAAACATGGAAAACTTGAAAAATCTGGTGTCATGTTAATACAAGGATATTCTAAAGAATATTAATTTAATTTAATTATCTTTTGTTTCCTTGCATGAGTCAAAGACAGTATGGCAGGTGTTGAGAGGCAATGAAAATCAAGTACTGAAACAATAGTCATGAGTTATTCTGAAATATCATATATAAATTATTCAAAAATAATCATGTGGGCTTGTGAGAGTACTGCCCTTATCTTAAAGGGAGACATCATCAGAGTTTTCACAGCTATAAAATAGCAATGAAAATAAATCTGTCCACTGGCACTTAGTACTTTTTTGGGCAACCCTGCAAAGGATGGGTGAGTGATACATAAGAGTATGTATACAAGAGCAGCTTTCATTTCCATATAAGTTTTATTTCCATTAAATAAAACTTGCTCCTGAAACAACAAGACATCACTTCCTCCTACGCCACACCCAAAAAAAAAAAAAAAAAGCAACCAGTGAGTTGATCAGAGTTATTTTAGAAACCCATAGGAGGCAGTGGTCTACATAAGGAAAAATAAAAGAGTGATTATGACCTGAGAGAAATGCCAACAAGAACACAAAGTCCTGAGTTCTCAGGAGCAGAAGGGCCAAGGGCAGCTAAATTTGACTTGAAAGGTGGAGTTGGGTTGGTCCAAGCAGCCTAGGTAATCCACAAAATGTCACAAGAACATTGATACTAGAAGTCAGCTGATACCATTAGAAAGCTCATGGAAAGGGAAGCCCATTAAATTACACAGTTTCCTACCACATTAAAAAAAAATAATGATCCAATATGTCAGTGATGTCATGGGAAGACAAAATGTTTAGACTTCATACCAATATTTCCTGAACTATCCAATTAGCCAGGTACAAAGATTTTGGTATCAGATACTTCTTTATAGATGAGAACTCTAAGAATATTCTTTTTCAGTGTTTTTGCACAGAACCATAGAGGATAGATTCTCTTAAAAACTAATTTTCTTACAAAATTTGGAATGTTTGGAGGGCTTCCAGAAGCCCTGCACTGCTTAGACACCATAAAAAAGCAACAACATATATTAAGGATGAAGAAATATTTCATTTCCTTTGGATGTGGATAGGTTCTCCATGTGGGATGGAGGGAACTGTGGGACATTGATCACACCCTTGGTGCTGTGGTGATGACTAGTCCTAATTATTTCAGAAAAATTACCACGTTTTTTATCCAGAAGAAGAAAAGTGAGAGTAATCACATACTAGACACAAATTTAATTGCATATTAAACATGGATTAGGCAAAAAAATAAGTGTTTTAATTCATAGTTAACCCATGCTGTTTATAGGTCCTTTCTTTCTATTACAAAATTGTAGTACCTCCTATTGTGATTACTGTTACCCCAGTGTGTTTTCTCAATGCATCTCCAGGCACCAAACTCAGTATGAGAAACTTTTTAGGCTGTGCTCTTTCATTGGGTCTGCTGATGGAGAAATTCCAGCAGCCTCCTTCTGAGGGTTTTTTGTAAAAGAGTAATGGTTGCCTTGTTGAGGCGAAAAAAGACCAATCTAGAAAGGCATGTTCTTGTAAGCCAATCCAGCAGTCTAAGGCAGGGGGGAAGCAGATGACCAAACCACTTTTCAGAAGCTTTTATGGATCATACACTCTATTACAATGGGCATTAATGCAAATTATAACTTCTAATTATTCTACATTGCTGTCAATAAGGGAGATAAAGCAAGATTTTGTTTTATTCAGGTTAGTATTCTACCACTCAAAATTTGTGCTTCATGACTATAATGCAACTAAATATTTCTGCAGTATTTCCATAAATGAAAAAAAGAGAAACAAATCCAGAAAAAGTGCCTTAAAACAAAAACCAAAAAAGCATGCAGCTACTGGTGGAATAGAAAGTACAGAAGAGAGAGGGGAAAGAATGAACTCCTTGTAGGACTGAAGAACGTGGGAATATAAATTTGTGTCTATTATTATATATAAATATACATATATAAATTAACTAGCCATCTTGTGTAATTACAGTCCTTTGGAAAAGTGAGAATAAAAAAGTAAGTGCCATGTCTTTTCAGGGTGGGGGATGTTGTGTGAATGGTTACCACATCCCTGGTAAGGAGATGGAGCAGCTCTGCCCAACACCTCCTGATTTACTCTGGACAAGGTGGAGGTAGAGCTGCCCTGACTAAGGTTACCTCTAACATGACGCACGGTCCCTGAGTTTGGGAAACAAAGCCAGTGAGAAGTAGAGCAGAGTACAAAACTTTGGTGATGGGGTGCTGCAGTTCATGAGGGGCTGCTGACAAAACTTCATGTCTTCTCATCCTCAGACTTAGCCTTTGTCTTCACATTTTTGCAAGATCAATGCACCTGAGAGAAACAGATTTTTTTTTTCCCCAGGATGTTACCAGGACTCCCTTTCCTATATCAGTGGTTGGAAGGCTCTCTCCTGCTTTTATATCATACACAGATTACCAATTTTCAGAATTCAACTTCAAAATATTAAAAAGAGACCTGTCACAGGGTTTCATAACACATACTTCTCTTATATGTAGAGTTATGACTTATCATGTATTAGCCTAAAGGAAAAGTTCTTTCCTCGGTCCATGGTTAGACTAAGAATTATCTTGCATTCCTTATGCATGTGAAAATTATTTTAATAAGAAACTTTGATGTATCTGAGCAATAGGATCATGCTCTCTAAAAAAAGCACATTATTATTAAAGTATTCGCACTAGGAACTGTTACGCTATATTCAAGGAACTTGGTATCTTTCCTGAAGTTATATTAGAATCCTAATAGATGTGGGCACATTTTTTCAGTTCTACTTCTGTATTTAGTAAAGGCTTCTGAATATTTAGAAAATGAAAGTGCTAGAAATACAATTTGGAATACCATGTTGGATATAGGATAAATCTTATTGCTCTTTTCTCTTCTGCAGAAAGGTGAACTGAATATTTTTGATTGTCCTGGCATTATTAGGTAGGAATACCTGACATTTGGAAAGAAAGACTCTGGTGTTGGGTTCAGTTTTTGGTTTGTTTGGTTGGTTTTTTGTCTGAGATAATATTGAAATGCCCTGAGGGTTTTATAATGTGTGTGCCAGAAAGATTCACCAAATTGCTAATGACCTGGTGGGTTAGTGATTCTGAAGGCAGACTTGCTTTAAAGCAGAGGCTGTGACTGACTTACTGAAAACTGAGTGGAAAAACGTATGAAATGAGCAGAGAGCATTTCTGAGCAAAAGGAAATCCCTTCCACTTAACACAAAATAGAGTCAAAAGCCTATTAAAAATGTAAAGACATCATCATCTTGAAGGGATTCAAGGCTGTAGAGAAGATTTTTGTGATTGCCCTTCTCTCAGAATGACCAGGTAGAAAGTGATGCTTGCACACAAGATTTGTAGGGGAAGATGCTGAACAAAGGACACAAAATTCACCCTCTCTGCATAAATGTCAAATGCTAATGGCTGACAAAGTAAATGAAATGTAACATGGACACCTACAGACTTGTAGGTAAGACAAGGTGACTTGTGCTGTGACATGAATAAACAGCTGAAACAACGCACATTTCTTGTCCCCTGAAATGTCACCTTGTCTGGCACACTGCTGGCCTCGGTCCTGGTTCTGCTGAAGTGCCCTGTCACTGCTACACCACACAGATTTCAAGTTTTGGGTACAGTGTCTTTCACCACCAAACACCCATTAGTCTGTACATAAGTCCCTATAAAATCTTAATGATGTGACAGCCATCTGGGAAGCACAAGCAGGAATAATCATCCTGGGAATTCACAGTAGGAAAAATAATAATTAAAGAGGAAGAATAGGACAGATCAGTTTTCACCAGGAAGATTTGCTCATAAATTCCCATTTCTCAGCTTCTCTTGGTAAAGATACAGATCACTCAGGAATATTCTTCCTGAACTTAGAATTGTTCTCTCTCCTTTATTTCCACTAGAGGGAAATTTAATTGTTATTTCTTGAATTTATTTTATTTTTTTAGTAGTTAGCCTGGATAACACACACACATATATATATATATATATATATATATGTAATCTAAATCTGTTATGGAGAAGAGAAGGAATGATGTGCACTTAAAAGGCAAAAATCTGTGTATACCAAGCACAAGAGCTCAGATATTTAATGGATATCTGGATATCTTCCAATATAAATGCAATAGATTTTAGCATCATCTGGCTTGCTCATCCTCTTTACAGTAGATTTTTATCATGTGTCTTTTTTTTCCTTTAAATTCATGGATTTCAGTTAATCATAAATTACATTACCCACAATGCAAGTTGTATATACTTAAATATTACCATAATCTTAAAATGCTATATTAGATTTATTTAACATAATTATAGAAATACCATTTTCCCAACTGTAAAATACAGTTTTTTACCAAAGACATTTTAAACACATAATTCCAAACAATAAGGAAAAAAACATTTGGAAAAGCTTAAAAAACATTGTATCTAAAAGAAAGATTTAAAAATTGTAGAAGTTCCTATCCATCCCTATCCTTGCAAATACCTACTTATCTTTCCTCTATTTCAGTTCAAGCATTTCACCTTTTGACTTCAGCACTGGACTGGATCGCTCATGCCAGCCATGCAGGGTGGTTTTATAACTCTGCATGTCCTTACACTACCAAAGTCATGTGTGTGTTTATAACACTTATAGAAATAGTTTTTCTATTTTAGCCCTAATCTCTTTAAAGCCTAATCAGGATAATCTGAAATTCTGATATTTTTATCTAGGAATCTCTCATATGACCGTGGAGTTGAAGCATGCAAATAAAATAGAAGCTGGACTTGCAAGATCAATATGCTAGACAAATCTGTCTTGGGAATGGGTATAATTTCCTTTAAAGAAACATGCTGCAAGTGACAGTCAAAGGTTTTTCTTCCTGGTACATGTGGATTATTATTGATAAGCTTTCATTAAAAAAAAAACCAAAATGACACAACAAAAAACCCCACAACAAAACAAAAAGCAAAAAAAACCTTACGATTATTTTCAAGGCAGAAATGTGTTGGCTGCCGTTCTTGCCATGATTGTGATGGATTTGAGCTGGTAGCAATTGAGTAGAGGTATAACTGAATAAGTTGGGGAAGACTTTTGGTACATGCATGCAGCTGTGTATTTTGCTATGACCCTTAAACTATTTTGAAATTGAAGTTACCTGTTATGACAAAAGAGCTAACCAATTTTTTATCAGGCAGCTTTGTAGCTGAGGAGGATCCAGAACCAGGTGATAGGATCACTGAAGAGGTTCAACTCAAAGTGGGAACAGCTGAGGACAGGGCACCCATCACAGCTCCTTGCTCCTCTATGCCTGCCCCTCTGGCACCAGTGCAGGTTTCATCAGGTGTCTGGCTGAAACCAGCAGGACCCATCTGCTTTTAACCAAAGAAAAAAGGCATTTCATTTGGTTTTTCCATCCATATCCTGCTGACAGCCTGGGAAAGCTTATGAGCCACCTCTCAGCTCAGCAGTGATGGTTTCTCAATTCACAAGCACTCAATATTATTTTGAAATGTTATGAAAATGTGAAAAAAAGGACAAATTACACATTAGAAAACATGTTTATAACTCTGTATGCTTGTATGTATATGTAAGTATATATACATATGCCTATGTATGTGCAGAGATAGAAAAGTTGTTCTCTCTGCCTTAACTGGAGATGACAAAGAAAGTTTCCAGTACACCAGCCAGCTGAGTGAGACTACATCATAATCCAAATTACTTTCCACAGCTTTTCTCTCAGTGACTCACAACAGCCCACTGGGTGGAATCACTACCAAGGCACATGATCCACTTTTTCCTGTGGAAAAATTCAATACCATGCTTCTCTTCCAATGCATGATGATACATTATCCTCTCTTAGCAGCTATGGTATTATCTGCAAGTATTTGTTGAAGAAGTTTAAAGGAATAGATAAAACAATGAAGCAATATTTCCTATTAAAAAAAAAAAAAATAAAGCAATTTCTCCCTTTTCCATTAAGTTCAATAAAGAAAAATATGAAGTAGAGCTTGCTATCATTTGAAAGGTGCCTTGAAATACACAGGATACTAATTCTTGCAACCTTATTAGAAGCAAAGCTAAGGAATCAGCAACAAACCCTATAAATATTAAAAGAAGAACAAAATTATAAATTTCTAAGCATTTTACCTATATTTGAAAGCAAGCAGGCACATACATCTGAAAATGGGAGTGCTATATTTATGCCACATTTAAAGGATCAGAAATTCCTCACTGAAAAGACACCTGGAGGAAAGAATTGAGATTCCATAAGAGATAAAAAACATATGCTGGAGCCTTCAGGTGAAGTTCCAGTGGTTTTCATCCCGCTCTAGAGATGGGGGAGCTCCTGTTCCTTCCTGCCAAGGACAGGTTTTGGCCTGCAGGAAGGGTCTATGCAAACCCTGCTATATCTAATACCAAGAAATTTCAGGGTCAGACACTCATGTGTTATAATAAAATGAATTAGAAAATTAAGATAAAGTAAAAATTATCCTAGTTTCTCCACCTCTTTCCTGATAATTAGAGATATTATCACTTAATTAGGACTATTAGCACTTTTTTAGCACATACTCTGTTATCAGACTATGCCTTCCAGGACTATGTTCTCTTTTTCTTTCTTTCTTTTTCTACCTTTCTTCCACAGTGACTTTTCCCTTGGTTTCTAAAATGCTAAGTTATTTTACTGCATTTTTCAGGAAGATGTTGAAAATATGTAATAATTAAAGAATTACCTTCCAAGAACACCAAATATTTCAATTCCCTTTGTAAACAGACCTTGAGTTGCATAAATACAGGGAGATACTTTCCCTTCCTCCTATAAAACAAAGATCTGATATCTATTTTGCTTTGTTTGCTTTCTTCTTTCCTGTATTTCTCATTATAAAATAAATATCTGTCAGATTCTCTTGCCACTGATATAACAACAATCAGTGTTATTAATATAAAAATGGTCCCTTGATTCATTTACAGCATGCCAGAGGGAAAAAAAAACCCAAAAAAAACCCCCAAACAATCCCTACCAAAACCCACAAAAGAGTAAACAAATAGATCTAGTGCTGACGAAATGATCCATAACATGCTAAAACCTGCTTCAGGCTAAAACCAACCCACATTTCATTAACACTCTCTGCTAATCAATGGATGGTATCAATAAATGGCAATTTATCCCAGTCATAGCAAAGGAATGAACAGAAAATCCAAACACAGCTTGCCGAAGTGAGAGCTATATTAAGAAAAACTTAAAAAGGAGCTCCTGGGCCTGCCTTATTTCTGACTTTATTCTGTGTTTTCCATGGCGTTCCTCTCAGGATGTGTGGTGGATTGTAGTTTTGCTGCAGTTGTGAAAAATGCAGATGCAGGTGAGGACAGAGCTGCATCATTCCTAATACACATCTTCATTTCTGCCGGTGTTACTGGTACCACTGAGGCTTTTGTGAGCCCTTATGCCTGCAGCTGGCACCGAGAGGGAGCCAGGTCTCCTATAATCTGCTGGAGCTCTGGGACCTGCTGAAGTGACCTGCTGAATTCCAATGAGGGGAAGGGGCTGAGGGCACCCCAAAGCAGCCAGACCTTTCCTGCCTGCACAGGCAGCAGCAGCGGGGCAGTGGTACCCTTTTCCTGCCCTCACTGCCACCCTCCATGCCTGACTGCTGCGGAAAGTGATGGACATCACTGTGTGTTGCTAACAATTAATGGTACTGAAATCTAAATATAAGTAGTAATAAATACATAAAAGAATACGGAATTGACCTCTTCTTCTTCAAAATACTTGAGACATGTTAAAGCATTCAGAAGACAAGATATAATTTTCCGTAGAAAATGCATTTTGTCTGTGGAGAAAAAAATGGTGAAAGTATATACTTTACAGTGAAAGCATACCTGTCTGGAGTCCATTTCAAACCAACTTACTTTCACACTGAAAAAGAAAATCTCTGCCTTTCACATGCTTCTGATGGCATTTTTTGTCTCTCAGTACTTTTTAGCAAAGTGGATTTTGGCAGTGAAGGAATGTCATGTATCTGCCAAGAGGCAAGATACTGAAGAAAAGGAAAAACTTCTGAAAAAGTTTTAGAGCTTATTTATAACTCATAATGATAAGATCTTCCCCCCAGAGGTCTTCAGAGAGTCCATCAGTGATACTTCTTAATGTAGATGTCCTAGAACAAAAGAACATAATTTCAGGCAAAGTGAAGTAATAACCGATTTTTGTCTTTGACTCTCCACTGTCCAACTTATACTACAAAACATTTCAAGTATTAAATAAGGGAATAATATAAAGACATCTAGAGAAAAAACATATTCTTTGATCTTTCAAGAAATCATTTTCCAAGGTAGTAACAGAACTTCAAATACAGTTTTTTTTTTTCTTTTCATAGCTATATTTTATCCAGAAGGCTTGCTTACTCCAGTCTGTAATTTTCTCTCTCTTATCTTCTGCATAAAACCCCCAAATAAACAAACAAAAAACCCCACAAAAAGCCCTCAGCAATGTAACTTCCAGTGAGTTAACAGAAGTTGCAGTTTGCTTGAGTAGGACAAGGAGAAACATTATAAAAAACACATAACAATTCCACCATTTTTAATTTTCTTTTTCACTAAAAAAATAACATTTTTAACAATACATCAAGAATTGCAGTTCTGTAAGGTAAAATATAGACATCTAGCCACAGCAACAAGTTTAAAGGTCCTCATTTTTGGCAGGATAATTTTATTCTCAGTTTTGGGATGTTGCTTGACATCTTCCAGATGCTGAAGCACCTGGTTTGCTAGAGGGAGATGATGAAAACAAGCAAAATTACAACAGAACACCCAGAAAATGAAGGCATTAATAATTAATTTTTTTAGTCCCAGATGACTGAGATGGAAACTGATTTGCAGTATTTGAGGTGAAAGAAAATACAGTAGAAGTAGACAAAGGCCACAAGGGGTTGAAAATGCTGCTCAGCTTCACATACAGCATTATCTATTAAATGACAATATGTACACATATGTATGTTGTATGCAGAAATTTACATAATGTCCTTAATGACTAAAGAATGCCTTCCTGTATCTGCAGATGCCACATCAAGAGAGGTAATAGAAATACACTTCATTTCTGTTACTTTGAGGTATGAATGTAACTATAATTACTTACTGATTAATATCAGCATGGTTTTAACCTTTCAAAATGAGAAAAATAAAAATCACATAAATCACATAAAAATCACATAAAGGCCATTCTAAGGAAACAAAGAATGCAAGAAAAGGTTAAATTTGTAAATAATGCAGTAACTATATACTGTATTATACTAATTATATACTGTAATTCCTTTAAAGGACATGCCAAGCTTACTACACACACCTTGAGTTCCTGCAAACTGTAGGGATGAGAAGATAGCTCAATAACCCATAATTCAGAAGTTAAAATTTTACTGTGTCTGTGATCCCTGTCACTACTTGATTTGCCAGTTCGGGACATTTATGAGCGAGCAGTTACTTTTACAGCTGTGTACAAGGGGTTTGCTTTGTTCCAACTCCTTCAATTGAAGTCACTATATGAAGTCCAAGCAGTGGCACAGATTGGAGCGGAGTTCAGAAGTAACTGTGGTTATGTCATTAAGCAGAGATTTCTTTCCTCCTCCTGTCATGACCCAGCGAGCCAGTGGGCTGCCAGGTCCAGGATTAGACCACTGCAATGAGATGAAGGGGCTTTTCATACATGGAAATCCTCACCAGCACTAAACCAAACAAGGTAATGTTGAGTCAAAAGCAGTACAAACAAACCCGTCCCACTGTTCAGAAGAGAGAGCCAGTGTTCCCACACACATTCTCCTTCATAACTCATCTTAAAGCCCTTTTTCCTGCTCCAAGGCTGTGGTTAACCATTTGTGTACTAGGAATGAAATCACTTTTGTTCACATACCAATTTTTCTGGAACTCAAATTAAAGTGCCTTGGACTTGAAGGAAATATTTTTTTTGAAGAAAGCTTCCACAAAGTAATTACCCCCAATAACTATGAACACAGAATAAATTATGATAGAACATGTGTGTTAATGTTATGCTTGATTACATAACATTGGTTTTTCTAAAAATGTGTATGAAACTCAGTGTTTTTTTCTTTGGCTGTAAAATACATGAGTAAATACACATGAACATAAAAATAAAGTGAAGTAAGAGATTTAATAACAAACTAATACAGTTAGCTTATTTCTTTAAGCACAAGAAATGAACCCACTAGTAGGGCTTTAAAACTTTTATAAGTGTCACACTGTATTTCAGCATTCTGCATTTGCAGTCTGCATCAATGACAAGGCACGAAGAGTACTTTCCCTCTGCACAAACCTTTCATCTGCACTCTTTGAGGTTCTTTTGCAGACAACATGAATTATTTTAGATGTATTTCAGTTTTATATATATAGCTGACTGAAAAACACTAAGCTGGAGCAAATAGTTATGATGTCTGTGCACACTCTCCTAAGTCAGAGTTGAAGCCCTCTCTCTCGCCTGGATCCATCTTGCTTGAGAGGCAACTTCCAGGGCAGAAGATGCATTTTTCCTCTTGCAGCAGGGCAGCAAGGAGATTTGAAGGTAATAAACAGTCATAGCAAAACTGGGGTACCAGGCATTGCAGTCTCCTGCAGGCTGCTTTCCCAGTGAGGAAGAAGAACTCTCGGAAGGCTAGACATAGTGCAGGAATGTTACCTATGAGCAGGAGATTGCAGCTGCCCTGGACAAATGGAAGCTGCATGTGCTATATTTTGCAATCAATCTGCACTACTGGAAATCCACACTTATCAGCAACCCACAGCAAAGTCGACCTGACAGCTAGAAAAGTGGCCTGGTGGTGACAAAGAGGAAAGCTTTGGATGGAAACAGAGATTGACCTCCACAAGGGAGGGGAGGAAGTGAACTTTTTTCAGATGTGGAAAGACAGATACAGAATGACAAGTCTTTGAAGGAAAACATATACTCCCTATCTACCTAGGAGCAATAAAGCTTAAAGTAGGTGTCATCTGTTGGGAATTCCCTCCACCTCACATGGCTTTTGTGGGAAGTTCTGGTTTATTGTTACCAAGAATTTCTATAATCCTTTATTCAGATGATGTGAGCCATCACAGAACCATCTTTCTTTCTTCAATTAGTCAAAATCTTCCATAATGGCCAGAAGATGTGTGTTCCACATTGGATGTTGCAGGGTGAGTTTCTGCATTTGTTAATACTTAGGGAATATTATTAAATGCAGGCTAGGTAGCTTGTGGAAAAAATAATAAGGTAAAAATTAGATAGGTATACTCAGGGAGGCAGGAAAAGATGTAAATGAACTTTACTGAGTTCAGTGGCATAAAGATAGTTCCTTTACTGGTAGAAAACTGATAGTTTTCTCCATCTGTCTGCTCTCAGAAAATTGTATACAGACCCACTACCTTTATCCTCCCAAGAAGTGGAATATATTACTTGGAAACAATCAGTCACTCACACAAAAATAACATTTCCATGCCTGTCACCAATAACCATAATTCTGTTTAAAAAAAAATAAAGCCCTGGGGTGCTATCCTTTAGCTACTTTTAAGCAGTATTCTGGGAACCAAAATGTATATTTTCTGTGTGAATTCTTTGAGGGGCAATATTTCCAGTCTTATTTACAATTAAGAAAATACAGTGGTTAAAATTTTAGGTCTATTTAATTTTCTGTTGTAAAATGGAAGTGTTTGTCCGCAAGAGCACATGAACATTAGTAGTAAATGAAAGCTCCATAAATTGCCATCATTAGAACTAAACCCAACAAACAAGGGCAGGTGGGCTGGTTTTTCATGGATAATGAAAATTTGAGTTGTGTTTTGAGTATGAAGAAAGTATATTGACCCAAATCTGTGCCATCCATCTGTTTGATGCCAAACTGAGTTTGAAATTGTTCTTTCTACCAATGTTTGCCATACTTTGAATGCTAAATTCCACTACAGAAAATTGAAACCAGCTGTGCCTTCTTTCATCTCACCCATATGCTCTGAAATCTTTGCCAAATAAGCTCCATAGCTCTTCCTGGTAGGATGTCTTCTTTCCTGTTGTTCTTTTGAGCAATGAAACAGCTATCAGAGCTGGAATTTGGATGCCATCAGTGACTGGATTAACATATAGAGGAATTGTCTCAGTAGCTGGAGTGGTAGCTGTTGGGCACTGCAGGAGAAGCATGGCCTTGATCAGTGAAAGTACATGGGGTGAATGGAATGGCAGCACATGAAACACATGGCAGCATCAGCATAGTTATCTTTTATCTACACTGCTGGGTAGTTTTCAGAGCAGTTTTGGATCCTGAGGAAGGCCAAGTGGTTGCCTGGAGAGGTTGTGCTCTCTCCATTTTTTGCGGGGGTTCAAGACCCAACTGGATAAAGTCCTCATTAACCTGATCTGATCTCAAAGATGATTCTGCTTTGAGCAGGAGATTGGACTACAGGCCTCTTCATGTCCCTCTTAACTTGAGTTATCTGGCGATTCTGTGATTTTGGAATGTATCTGTAGCCATGCTTGGAGTTCTTTTCTTTGCAAGAACATTAGAAAGGATTTTTATGCAGCCAAAATATTTCCTGTCTTTTCTGGCACAAAAATGTCCATAACTACAGAAAAACTATGGTCCATTTTAGTATTAGTATTTCTACTTTATGTTGAAAAGCTAAGACCATGTTCACAATGGAACAGGTCATGCAAGAAGCATGGCCATGGAGCAGAAAAATATCTAGCTGTCTTAGTTTTTACTGCTGGTTTCAGATAGGTATTGCAGCCTACCGTGGGGGCTGTGAAGAAACTGTTTCTACTGAGGTGAAGGCGTGCTCTGGATCAGGAAAAGATTCAAGGCTGAAGATCTGAAAAGCCCTAGGTTCTAGGTTACAAAGAGAAAAATATTAAATATATTTCAATTCCAGAAGATTCTGAAATGTTTTTTATTTGTTTCTACCAAGGGTTACAAAAAAGTTCACATCATGATGAGGACTCAATTCTAGTACGCTTGTAGAAGTTGACAGGAGTTTCAGATTGGGAACACTGAAGGTCAATAGAGGATGTTCCTGCCAGTATGAGACAGATCCTGTGTCATCCACAGCCCATCCCAAGAAGCTTGGTGACACAGTTGCTTGAATTCTGGAAGAGCCTTTCTAATCTTCTACCTGCACTGAAAGCTTCCCTGCAGGTAAGAGCAGCAGCTCTGATAGTTCAAGATAAATGTCTTTGTTCTGTCACTAATAACATGTCCTGTATCTCGCAAATTGAAATAAAAGAGAATTTACAACTAATATTCACCATTGACAAATATTCACCAGCAGGTTAACTTCTGTCATTTGTTCTCTGAAGGCAATGAATAAAATTAACCTGTCAGCATCTTCTTTTATGTGGAAGGGCACCTTACGAGCTTCTGTAGAAGTGAGTTAAAGCTTAGCTAGCTAGCATGAGTAATGGCTCTCTTACTACAACTTACTTTAGTCTTCATAAGAAAAGTACTACTGCATGTGTTTCAAAGAACATCAAGTACAAGAAATTTTTATGGAATTAGGTAACAGAATTGTGTCACCTACCCTTATGAACTCACAGTCTTTACAGAGGATTAATATTTTTTCTGCTGTTGCCCTGCTACAATATAATATCCTTTGATGATGATAGGATTTTTCATGTAGTCAGACTATGTGATAATTGAGTGTATACACTGAGCATTCTGTACCCACTAGAGTAGAAGGGAAGTGGGATGAATTGTATCTAATGGCAAGGCCTCTCTGAGGAGACAAAAATTTTTGTAACTAAAACTTCAAGAAGCTCTTAGTAAGGAGACATGTCAACTTGTTTAAGTGCAAATTACTGGAAAAAAGTGCCATAATTACCAGACCAAAATGCAGTGCTCTGCAATTTGTTTTGACAGTGACCCAAAGGACCAAATAAATGAAGCTCAGAAGAAAATAATTTAGAATAAAATGTTAAATTCAATGTAGGGCACATTGGCTAGTTTTCGTGCTCAGAAAAAGGGAATTAAGAGTCTGCTCTCCTTTTCCCAATAATATACCTTTCCCAAGCCATTTAAATAAAGATTTTGTTAGGGTTATTCCTACAGCATTATATTTCACACCTCTCAGTGGCTTCGTAGATCAAATTAAATCATCTGTGGATTGTAAAATTTTCAACACCAGTGCAAGTGGCAAAATCAAGCCTTGAAACTATTTGGACATCATTTCACACATTTTTAAAGTTGTGGCACTGCTGGCTGTAATCAGAGGTTATTGATGAAAATAAGTTGAAGGCAAATAATGTGGTTTAAAGAAATAGTAGAAATAAGTTGGATACTATGTTTTTAGGATAGGCACTTCCATTTTCCCAGTACCAATCTTCTCCTTTTTAGCACATGCAAGAATTAAACAAAGTGTTCTCTATATTTCATTCTGAGTAATGGAAAATCCAAGGCTTTTCTGAGACTCCTCTTACAAATAACACCACAACCTGTAAATAAATTATCCTCTCTCACAGAACTGCTATGTGCTTTCATAAGAGAATGTTGAGTACTTTCCTGGAAAGCTTTTTAGGCACCAGATCAGAACAGAAGACACAATTGGCTCTTTGTAGCTGACTTTATTACTCATTTACTACTTCCTCATTATGTTTACAGGATTATATCTGCTTCTTTTCATTCATATTATTTTATCATTTTTATCTGAAAAATAGGGTAATTTCACTCTTTCTTTTCAATGTCAATCTTATTTTTGTTGTTTCTGCTTCTCTCCCTTCTCCTTGTGACTTGTTAACAGCGGCCAGCATTCCTTGTCTGCATCAAGCAGAAGATTTGTTTTCTTGCTTCATCTGCTTCTGTATTTCAGAACTTGAGTTGTTTTTTTTCCTGCTTTTCTTCACAAGATTGGAGCAGTGATTACTGCTCAGTGGAGAACGGTATTCTGGGCCTCTTTTCTCTGCTGATTGCCTGAAGGACTCATTTGGTACCAATGACCTGCAGCCACTCGCCTTAAGCTGTAACTGTTCAAGGAAAGCCCGTGTTAAATGTTTTTTGCCAGTGGGATTTTTTTCATTCCTTTTGAAAAATCTAAGACCCTATCCAAGGAAACAATGAGCCATGTAGGCCAAATTAACACACACACACGCAGAACTACTCAGATTTGTGCTGTTGCTGTACACAAATGTTCTCCCATGACACCAGTGACAGTCTTTGGATTTTCTTCCAAAAGAAATCTTAACTGAGAAGTGAAGCCAGAAGAACTGCTGCCAGAATTTTTGCGCATTGTCTCCAATACAAGTAATGTTGAGGCCACAGAGTCCTGTAGAAAGCCAGAATAAGACAAAAAAGAGCCCAGATGTGTGTCTGAGTTTCCCCACATGTCACAGAAGATAATGTTCATTCTTGTAATGCAAATCTTTCAGTAAACCTACTTCTCAGACATGCTTCTGTGGTGTCCTCCTTTAAATCTGCTATCCATATGGATAAAAGTACAATACCAGACAAACAAGTGAAAACGTTGAAAGTTTGATCACCCGTATGTAAAAATTTTACTGAAAAATGGCTAGCTGTGTTCTGATAGTCCTCATCTCTCAGTTGTTCAAATGCTCATAAGTTGACCCTATATTACAAAACCAGAGTGATCATCAGAAGAAATTTTATTACCAGTCAACACTCAGGACACAGCTCTTATATTTCCTTTGCAGTGTGAGGGGATGAATACCGTTGTTCGACATTCTTCAGCTGTGTCACTAGTAGCTTAGACATAAAGATTTAATGATGAAAGAAAGTGAAACTGTTGTTTAGTTTAACTTGTGCAATGCTGGCAAGACTTGGGATCACATTTTTCATTTCAAGCTCAATATTACTGTGTAATACTGTCCAAAGTAACTCCACAAGCTCTGAAACAACAGAAGCCCAGCTTGCTAGGCTTTCATGCCCTGAGGCCCACAACAGTGTCTGAGTGTCTAGTAAATGTGAGGTGAAGATGAAGGCGACGCTAATAGTGTCTGTTCACCTATTTTCAGGATAGTCTGTGAAATCTGGTGGAAATTGGTCACTGGCTTACAGATGATAAACTCAAAACAGACCAGTAAGCAGAAATATAAGGACTAACAGAGTAAACTCACATAAAGCCATTTTCTCTCAGAATTGATTCTAAAAAGCTCTAATACTTGCTAGTGCCACTACCAAAACCAAAAAAAACAATAGTGTGAGAAGTGGTATTGAGTGCTTATGAATTCTAGGAGATTTTTAAAACTGAACTAAGTTCTCTAAGCATGTTTAACTTCTCATAATTGATTTTCAATAGTCATGTCAAAATATCTTCTTTTTATCTGTCTGCCCCTCTATAGGTCTATGCGTCTATCCATATACCTAGATAACTCTAAAAAGAGTATCTAAAGGATTGAATAAAATTCTGCTTTTATAGTAGTTTTGGTAGTGAAATAAATTAGGGTTTTTGTGGTTTACCTGACTGTCAGAAATATTCCTGGCTTCCACCCACCAACCAGAATAGGTTTATTTGCCTAGTTTGCTTTGTCTACAAAATTATGCTAATTTCTCTTTGATGTTTTCCCAAAAATCTGACCTGTTCATCGTGGTGTTTATCCCTTTGAATTCAGCCCAAGCAGGAACCCATTATCATTAGTCCTGAATTGTTCCTGAAGTCAACTAATTATAAGGTAGCAAATGCTATAGTTTCCTAGCTCACCCTTTAGAATCTTTTTCTTCCTAATTAAACAGTTTAAAAATAGAAAGAAGGAATATGTTATAGAAATGCACTACAGCTTGATTACTGACAGTGAGATTTTCTTTCAGACTACATGCAATCAGTTTGAGTCAGCCTGAATCTTATGAGCATATAGGATTGAAAGGGATTTCTTTGTATTAAATTTATGGTATGAAAGCTATTATCAAGAGAAGAAACCGAACCCAAACTTTCTGGCCAGCCATGAGATGAAGTTAGAAAATAAGAAACAATAAAGCCCAAGCAAGTCAACCCTGTTCTCATTAAGGTCAATGGACATTTTGTCACTGGCCTTGGTAGGAATGGGATCTGTCCCAAATTTTTCGCTTCTTGCACTAGAAAAAGGAAACTGAAAATCATGTTGACATTTTCCCACTCCTAATCTCATTTCCTCACTTTCCTCTCTCTCCCTCAAAACGAATTCTCCAGGGACCTTCTGAACAAAGTAGCAAGTATGAGTGGAGGGCTACAGAAAGGATGTGATAAGGCAAATGCAAGGCCACTTAAGTTTTGCTGGCTATTTGCTGCATCAATGTGCTGTGCTTACAGCTTACAAAACTTTGCTTTGCTTTAGTCTAGACTATGTCTGATATGGATTTTACAAACAAACAATATCATCCTCTGACTGGCTGCTTGAGTGGGTAATTTTCACCTCAGTGGTAAAAATGGGAAGATATTTTAATACCACTGAAAGCACTGGGGGGCAGTGTGATATAGAGAAGCATACATTGGCACAGCTGCTCTGCCATCTGTATGGAGTGTCATTTCTAGGAGGGACTCATGACTTTATCTGGCAGCTGTGCTCTACCTCCTTGGAGGGCTGAGAGTATGAGTGTGTGCTCTGCCTCTTCTGGGAAGATGAGACACTGTAAAGTAAACTACAATGTAATGTTAAGAGAGTCTGACATTCTAAAAGGTTTGACTTACTATGAATGTGCTCTCAATAGGTGGATGCTTGTTTCTCTGTAGGATCATATGAACTGTGAAAACAGAAAGTGTAGTCTCTGTGCTTGGGTCAGTGACTGTGTCTGGAAAGAAAAGCAAATCTTGTCTATTATTTCTGAAGTATATTTTTTCCTGACATCAGAATATGAAGACTATTATAAATTGTCATCATCTGTTGCATGTTTTCTACTTGTGTTCCGCTTGTTTGTTTGTTTGTTTTCAGTTTATTATTTCTTATCTTTCACAAAAGCAAGCAAGCAAACTAATCAACTTTATAGCATCAGCTAACTTGGAAAGCAAACAAAAGGGCTGCGCACACAGGGAAAACAATATACAAACGAAACTTTTCGCAGAATGTGCTTATGTAAGTTATTGATTTTTCTTTTTAACAACAGAGGGTACTGCTATTCTTGTTGGTCTTTTAATTCAGAAAACTCTCCTGTATGACTACACTGGAATTTCTAAATTATTCAGAGAAATAATGGAAACCTGGTGCTTTTTTAAGCAATCAAAATGTCTAATGCTGAGGTTTTAATTCTGTGATTAAAATCACTCATTCATAAAGATCATAAACATGATCTTTACAAACAACTTTGATCTGAAAAGAGTACTCTGAAGGGATTACAGTATTATAGGCCCAGCAAAAAATTCCCACATTGATTTTCTGGTTCAAGAGCAGGGAAGCTTTTACTGCTTTAATAATGGAATGAAGGCTACCTAGAAATGGTGTTGAAGGGTTATTTCCACTCAGGTATATTAGAAGAAATTCTCACCTTGGGGCTGTCTACATGACATACTGTATTATGCAATGTATGAATTAACTTGAATATGAAAGGCAGTACAGTTATAGTTTCAAAGAACCCTTTCATATGGTGCATTGTTTCTAGTCTTCAGCCAAAGGCCTTATCTTCTGTCAGTCACTTTTGCTCCTACACTGTACGGAAAATAATTCCAAAAGCAAGAGCTGTGATTGTCTCACACCCAAAAGCCCAGCTGTTGTTATTAACTCCTTGACAACATCCATGGCTGCACCTATATTTTCCAAAAGACAGATAAACCTGGAAAAGGGAAGAAAGTGTTGAGAGCAAAGCTTTATTCAATAAAGAACAATTGTGGCTCCATAAGGCTTTCCTTGTGCATGTAAGGATTCCCTAACTATGCCAGCAATGGAATGAAACTGAACATGCCTCTTTTTTCCATTTTTTGTTTTTGAGAGCTTCTATGCAAAATGAAAACAAAACAAAACCAAGAAGCCTTAGAAAATTGCCCTTATCATTATGACATTATTGCTATCTTTGTGATAGACCTTTAAGGGACATGTTCAAACTTGACCCATGCAAAATAGAGGGTTTTGATTTTGTAGTCAGGTCATACTCCTGCTTTGGATATGTTTTCCACACATAATTTTAATTGTCTTTTGCTATTTAAATGTCTTTTATATAACTGTATACAAGTATATAAAGATAGAATGTGTTGTCATATATATGCTGTATGTGCCAGAAAACAGGCTTCATATGGAAATGTGCATGAGGTTAAACAAGGATACTGTCATCCTCTGTCTTTTATGGAGGAAGCCCCTGAAAGCAGAAACTGTGACGAAGACTGGCACTGCCAGAAATATAGCCCATATTCTGTAAGGTGCTGAGCAGGGATAGAGGGAGGTTGTAGCCAGTAGAGACAGAAAGATATTCAGCAGCAGTAAGTTAGGGGGTTTTGGCATTGTCAATATTATTGGCTGACCTCGTGTTTCTGAATAATACCCATGAACCCACCAAATGAGAAAAGAGCTGCAGCAAACACTAATTAAATGTGTGTTCACTGTCTCTTTCAGACTAATTAGCACACATAGATGTTAAGCCCGAAAGAATAAAATGTTCAGCTTCAAGAGTGTAAGAGAAAAATATGATGAAAAAATCCAAATCACTGTCATTGGAAAGTGTATTTTCTTCTATTCACTGTGTGTTGATGATTTAACCTTCTTTCCTTTTCAGCCCACATGAAATCTGCAAGTACAACTCATAGTCAGGTTTGCTTTAGTTTCCCTAAGAAATGCAAGGGAATGTGCAAGATATACTTGCGACTTCACCAAGTTCACTTGAAAGAAGCTCATCCAGATAGTCTGGGAAAGTAGCACTCACTGGCTCTAAATTGCTTAGAAAATAAGCTTTTTTCAGAGTATAGACCAGGGCCTGAGATTCAGAAAATGTGACTAGTATTCAGAGGGCAGCATTAAAATGATATCTTGAAGTACTTCAGTTCTCTAGCTCTCAATTTCATTTTCTAAAGGCACTTCAGATGAGAGCAATGAAACAATTAAAAGTAGTTATTGTTATTCTATGCTATTTTTTAAGATTCAAGCTGGGGAGCAAATTTAATCCTGTCTGTAGGATTTTTAATATTGAACTTCCATAGCCTCTGCATGCACATTTTTATAATCTGTATTGATAGACTTCAAATAATCTCATTATCTTTCATGTCATGAAACATATGAATCACAGGCAACAGTACCCTGGAGTGAGATGAAAACTCTAGCTAGCAGTCATGGTTGAAAGGATGATCAATTGCGGCTGTACCTAAAACTTATGCTTCCATCTAGAAACTTCAAATAAAAGTTTTAGGCATAAGAATGACAGTGAAATTAGACAAGGTTGTCCCAGATCTATCACAGTGGCTTTACTCAGGGAGAATCTTTGAAGAGATATGTTAGTGGTTTCTGTGTAGCCAGTGAGAGCAGATTAAGTTCTCCCCTTTTGTATCCAAGAGATATAACTGGAGATAGAACTGGATGTTCTACAAAACCATCCTTTTCTCATCACAGCAGCTGAGTGGATATGAAAGACACAAATAACAATCATTGAAAACACATATCACAAATGACATTAGTATTGTGCACTGTTTTATAAGATATAAAATTGATCACAAATTTCATTTGAAGGTACTCATTGACATGGAGGAGTTCACTGAAGATTATATTAACACATCATTGCTTAAAAGAACTTGTGCTACACAGTCAGGTTATATAAACCTCACGGGAAGTCTAAAGAGATGTATTAGCAAGTTGTATTATGTGTGCTGAGTTAAGTCCAGTAGAGCTGACAGAGGAAACTACAACCCTTGCTTTGGATCTTCAGAGCTCCAGCTATTGGCAGAAACATCTTTCCTTGTTAATCAGACTTTAATTACAGCTACTGGCAAGGGCAACTTCATTCCAGCAGGTGTTATGAAACACACATACGGCTAGACACAATTTCATAGATACAAATGATGAAGAAGAGAATGCAGAGGATGCTCTGATGGGAAGCCACAATTTTGTTAGCTGGATACTATTGTTATGAAAGCAAGTAACCCAATCAAATCCTTGAAAATATACTTTTAACACCAGAGTACAGTTTTTTAAAAACCTCTAGGAAATTCTAAAAAGATATACTTTTTTTACTTATTGGGAAAGATTGGGTCATGTTGGCCACTAAATTTAATAATTTTTCAGCATTAGAATGTTTTTCCTTATATGATTAGATCTTCATCTTCTTTTTTCCCTTTTGTTTTCCTCTCTAACTTCCTTACTATATTCTCCCCTCTCTTAGAGGAGGTAAAGGAATTACAGGGTTCAACCTCTCATTAAGCATCCAGACTGAAGCAAAACTGCAAAATGAAATTACTATTTTGGCAGCCAGGGCAGCTGTATTTCTAGAGATGCATTATCTAAACATATTCACTGGAATTCTGAATTAAATGGTACACGAAGTAGAAGTACATGATTAGAATAAAGATCCCAAGCATCCTGTATTTTACCCCCTTACCCTTGCACATTGGAATTTGGGTACCAAAACTGCTACTGTTCCCCTTTTTCCATTAAATCTGGTCATGAAGCACTGCACTTGATGGCAAAGTGATTCCACAATGGATTTGTCTTTGTTGATCAGTTGCACCATGTGCCTAGAGATCACAGCTCCACCTAACAGTGTAACTGAGTTTGACCCGGCTTGTGGGGGATTGCAAAACATGTTTCACAACGGACATTTTCCCATGGTAACGGATGAATTGGCTGGGAAATTTCTCTGAAGAGCTCACCAAAGCCATTGAGGAAACTACAACAATGACATAAGGCTAGCTTCAGATAATAATTTTGTGAGAAATGTTGCAATGGAACTCGAGATTTCACAAGGGTCAAATATAAGCAAATAACTCAGAAGGTACTTTGGTGTTCCTGTTTCTTCATGAAACTAAAAAATCTCAAACCCCAAAATATGTACATTTTTTTTTCTACACTCCATAAGTTTGTGTATGTGATAGTGGAGATTGGTACTTTAAACTCTTGCTCCTACATGAACAAGTTAGATAAACATTAATGTGAGTCTTTGCACATGAACCATTTTCATTCAAATGTGTGTATCAGTACAGGACAAGAAAAAATATTTTGGTAAATATGACCAGAGATCCAAGTAAGGATCTGGAAGTCTATTGACAGTGGAGAGAAAGCACTTGACAAAACAATCTCTCTGATGGAGTATACCTTCTTGAAAATCTGACTTCTTCCTTGTGAAATGCTGATAGTAATTTTGTTTGGAAAAAAAAAATTGCTTCCTATTTACAGTTAATTCAAAAAGTATTTCAACTGAAATGGAAATAAATAATTTTGATTGAGCCCAAACCAACTTACAACCATTTGGAAGTTTATTCTCTGATTGTCTTTACTGTGCAGTGCACTATGATTACAATTTAACTACATATTCATCTTACTATGCTATGTTCTTCTACCCATTATTTTGCTTTCGGGCTTTTTAGTGACCTCAAAATGCCATGTGCATGCTTTGAAGTAACATGGTGTATAAATTTACATTAGCAATAACAAAGGTAACATTCCATGGATAACGACGGAGATGTCATTGTTTGCAAAACACTTCCATTTCTTCATAGCAAAAACAATTTCTTGTGTGCTGAAATAGCAAAGGAAGGCTCACCTGCACATACTGTGCTCTTGATGCCTTCTGAGCTTCAGTGATTTACTGAACTTTAAGAGCAATCAAAGTGGTAAAGCAGCAATTCATAAGCAATTGCCTTTTAAGCAAGAGGCATAAAATTTGTATTTAGGCAATTCAGGCATTGTTTAAACTGAAGTTGCAATTAGGTAACCTCCATTTACTTAATAAATCATCATTAATTTTAATCGGGAATATATGTTATTTTTGTCACTAGAAAAATATTAATTAAAGTCTGCTTCAAAATTCACATCTATCTTGATTCTGTGTGCTGCAACATTGTTTTAGTGAAAATATCTCTTTGACGTGATGTCTCATTAATGAAATGACCCCATCTGCAAAACCATAATTCATGTATGTAGATTAATAATGCCATGCTTTACAATTTGCTCCTAAACTATCAAGGATGCTGCTGTGGTATCTGGTTTTAACAGAATAGTAAAAAGTTTACATTGAATTTGATTGCATAATTTACAAGAATTTTTATAGTATTTTAATTGATTCATTAATAAGCTCCCTCCACATTTACTACTGATACTGAAAGATTTTCATAAATATTTCATAAATAATTCTTTATGAATGTTACTTCTGGAAGTTCTTGTTTTAATGAGCCATTATCTTCAAGATATATTTCAGTATCCAGATTGAATAAACCAATAACTCCCAAAAATCTGCTGGGTTCTGATTCTGCCGAAGCAAGTAAATAATTTAATTACACAAGTAATATGAATTTAAAAAGGTAAAGGTAGAAAAAACTGAGTCTGACAAAGCTTGAAAATTACAAAAAATTCCAGCCTTGTATTATCAATGAACTTTCACTACAGAAACCATGCTGTGTTTTACAATTTCTGAAGTAACAACAACAAAGATAGAGAAATAATAAATGTACTTATGTTCCAGCTGTAGGACAGGGACTGCATTTAAAAAAATTATTTTAAGAGTGTTTATGATAATTGAAAGGGAAAAGGACAATTGTTAGCTTCTGATATCTGCAAACCTTTAGTTGTTGTTAAATCTGTATCTAACACTTTGATGCTTGACTAATCAGTATTTTAATACACATTCAGTATAATACACGTCATAGAATACAAACCCTTCTCTAAGAAAGATTTTAGCTTTGATTAATCATCAATTTCACATGATGAGGGCAGGAGGGGGAATGGTAATGGTTTTAAGGGGTTAGATCAGAATAGTTCAGTATCTACACAGTCCAAGTAAACCTTAGACTTCTACTTGAAATTTTTATTAGAGTGGTTTGTAGGTAGCTGTCTTGCTCTGGGATGTTGTTAACTGCATCTCTCAGAAGATTTTTAGCTTAATGATTTGAAACTGCCCTTCTTTAGCACAGTAGGAAAGACATGTAAATCTTTGTTAGAGATAATAGCTTAGATAATTACAGAAGTTTTTCAGACTTGCTCTTTAATTTGACAGGCAATTTAGAGGATGAAGAAAATGTGTCACTTGTGAACCCTATCAAGCAAATGTTTTCTTCTCTCTGCTTCACTACCCTCTGCTCTGCTAATTCAACTGCAGAATGAGAATAGAAACACCTTTGCAATATCAAGTTTACTGGCAAGATGTAGCAGTTCTTTTGCTCAGTGGCCTTTTCAGCTTTGTGTAGAAATGCAAGACTCTTAGACCAAGCAATATTCTACAATAAGCATTTCACTGATAGCGATTTTTGTCTTCATCATCAGTAGAATTGATTATTCAAAGTTTAATACATGAAGATGTGGAAGATTAAAGAAATAATTCAATACCTGATGATTGATATTAAGACCTTTATTTAAGATCTCTATTTTCACAGCTTTGTTTGGAAGAGAATAGCAGATTTTTACAATTGCTAAAAAGAGGACAACTCATTTACTGTAGACCATTAGCTATATGCTTAATTAAAACTTAAGAATCACAATTGTAGTTTTGCTACAGCTTATGAGGCTTTATCTCAGCCATTGATTCCTAACTGGATCCTGATAGACTGTAAATTTGTCATTTCCTGTTTATTAGTAGATATACTCAATATATCTGACTAAAGGACAAAAAGATGATTGACTGTAGACACACCAATATTTAATGTAAGGCTGATTGACATTTTATTGTCTGTAAACATTGCAACTGACATTAATGACAGCCACAGAAAGTTATCTGGTTCTCACTGGTTACCAGGTGAGCAAATGTGCTAATAAATCTTTGTGGGTCATAGAGAAGGATGCCTGCTTTATTGATTTTTATACGTAGGATTAATGTGTAATGTTTTAGACAACAGACATCGCCTTTACTTAAGACACAGGTATAATGGCAGGATTATAACAACAGTGCTCTAATTGCCTTAGGCCCAAGGCAGTACCACTGGACATAAGATTTTTCCACAGAATAAAATAAAAGGTCCTTTTCTAAGCATCCAACTAGTAAGAAACATCACACATATGAGATGGGCATTACAGCATGTGCTGTGAATGTCTGTAAACAAGTGAAATGGGTCTGCTTTCTCTCACAGGCAATCTAAGAGAGCGTTAGGCGTTGAAAGCCTTGAGAAATGCAGATTGTGGAACACATCAGGCTGTTTCTATGTGCAGTAAGTGTATTTCACCTGACAAAGAGGAAAATCATGTTTGCAAGTTCATTTGGGAGAGAAGAAAAAGCTGTTCTACAGGAAAGAGGAGTCATAGAACCCTACCCTCTAGAGGAAAAACTCCCACTAGCCTCAGTGTTATGTGCCTGCCTGGTCACTCTGCAGCAGCAGCAAATAAGCATTTTCAATTGTAAAGGAAAATTTTAATCAAATTCTGTCTCCAAATTGCTGATAGATTCATGCATTACAGAAATAAAGTACTTGCACCAGATAGTAGACTAGGAATTTCACACTCTTCCACTGACTTTCAACAAGAATCATTTCTGTTCCCTTCTACTTGAGAATATGCTCTGCAGACATGAGGTCCACCTGCCTACCTGTGGAAAGCCATCCTTCACAGGCCTGCCAGAGCTTCTCTCAACCACATAAACTCATGCCTCGGATTAATTTGTCCTAATAGCCAGAGTTACAGTTAAAGTCCTTTCTCCATGCTGAAGTAGCTCACATCCCAAATGAATCCCAGGGATGACATTGTTACACATACAGTAAGTCTCCCAAACTTTTAGGCCACAATTCATGCACGACTCCTAGAGCTCTTGCTGTGCCTCATAAACTGTCATAGCTCGAGTTCCTTAATTCCCACATAAGCAATTTCCAGGCA
Source organism: Monarcha castaneiventris obscurior (assembly GCA_026261815.1). Taxonomy (NCBI): domain Eukaryota; kingdom Metazoa; phylum Chordata; class Aves; order Passeriformes; family Monarchidae; genus Monarcha; species Monarcha castaneiventris. Next base: position 8,721,632 of record JAMPIT010000472.1, read on the forward strand.
AAGTAGACCACTTTGCCATCAAGATGTTGTAAAGAACAGCTCCTTTTTTTTACTTATCATATGAAACTGCTGTGTACTGGATGCAACTCTGTGATACCATTAGGTGTACTTTTGTAAATTGCGTTTGCTTTTACACATATATAACTGTGAAGAGGGATTCAGATCCCATTTAGATCTCAGTTGAGAGCTGGGTAGCTCTCAACAATCTAATAAACAAAATAAACAAGCATTTCTTTTAATTGATCATTGTAGAAAAACATGAGATTGAGATTTGACCATCAACTCTGCGTGGATCATAGTGATATGAATACTTTAACACTAAATGCAACAGCTGGGTGCAGTACTTATATATCCTTTATATGCACCCAGACACAAATGTTGATACACATTGATAGTTGTCTTTTGGCAACAATAAACAAAATGTCCATGTCTATGCAATGAGGGGGCAGTTCCAGTAGGAAATTTCATTATTACTAAGATTAAAAAAAACCCAAAAAGACATTTCTTTTCCAGGATAAACATAAACAGTTATGCTGGGCTGCAACAGAATAGTCTCTAAGGCACTCTGTGCTTCCACCTAATCTACATAGCCAGAGGCTGATTTCATTCACTGTGACTTGCAGGAAAAAACAACAGTGAGTATCACTTAACAGTAATGGATATTTGAAACTACTTAAGCCTTTAATGTTTTTTTCTTCTCATAGGTACAAAATTAATTTGTTTTCATGGGAAGGCAGTGCTATGTAAGTCAGGTTTTGAGAAATGTTACCAGGATGTAACAAGATGAAATGAAAAACAGAATGATTTATATAGCATGGAAGTAACAATACTACTACCATTATTATTAATACTGATTTTGTTGTTGCTGCTGTTGTTGTTATTATTATTATTATTATTATCCTGGATATTTGGAACAGAGATAAATTCAGTCATTAAAATAATGTTTTTGTCATTGTGAGTATCTGAGTTATGTTTGACATAGGATATTGTCAAAGAGTCAGGAGGATGGGGATTTTGCCTTTCTGAAGGGCATTGAAATTTTTTTTCATGAGCTTCAAAAGTCAACTTATTTTACAGTGAGAAACAAACACGACAATGTGCTGTCAAAAAGGAGAAACAGAAAGAATAACTGAATTCAGTAAATTTTAAACCTCACTGTAATCCTGCACAATAAACAACTCCCCGTTTGCTGGATGACCTGTGAAGATGACAATAAATGCAACTGCAGACCAAGATCTTATTAACCACAGCCTAGGCAACTGCATAGATATAATGCCTATAGTAACTGGTCACTGTGCACAGCTGTCAGGAGATATAAACATGATATAAACTGAGTGTGAGAGGAACAGCAGGACCCTGATAGCAAAAGCTCTTGTCAGTCAGCTGTGATTCCTCAACAACCATAGCTCTTGGGTGCTGGATTGTCCAGGTGGTGCCTGCTGTAGCTCTTAGGTTCTCCTGAGGGAAGCCTCAGGAGAATGATGGTAATGCCTGCAGAAAAATATCCCTTAATATATTGGGAAAGGTAATGTTTGAATGGCATGTTCTTTCCATGATCCTGTGGCTGCATCATGCATATAATCCATGGAATAGAAAAATGGTTGAAATGGTTAGTTCATGGTCCCAGTGGAAAGTCTGTCTCCACCAGTTCTTATTCAGTAACTAATTGAAAGCAGTAACGTTATTTATCAAACTAGTCTTCTTGTCACCTCTTTATTAAAAGATATGACAGTTCTGTTTTCACATGAAATTTTTAAATCCAAAGTTCCCCTAAAACTGTTCTCTAGTTTTAGAAATTTATGTGCGATGCAGAATGAAATCTCCTCTTTGTCACAATATGAGACAAGCCGGCTGACATCAGTGTTCCCTTTGACCTTTATGATAGCAGGCTTCATGCCCTGAAGGGAAAAGCAAGACTACCAGCAGTTTTTGTTTTTTTTTTTTTGGGAGTCAGTAGAGCATGTGTAGTATTCCCAGAAAGTACTGGCAGCAGAAGATCAGGCTTCCAGGAATTGTACTGCTTAGAGCACAGAGCTCCAGGTTTTCTGTTGTAAGGCCAGTCCATAAAGGTATAATTTCTGTAAATCATATAAAGCTCAATAGGATCAAAAATATATAAAAAAACTATATACAGTTGAAGGTAACATGGCATTCCCTGGTGCAGGGCCTCTGGGCAAAGCTAAGGAGGAATGACCTAGAAAATCAAAATTCCCCCAAATCATCACCCAGTGTCACTGTTTCAACAAAAGAAATAGTTTAGCTAAGTACATCTCAACTACAAGAACTTAGGACATCTCCTTCTTTGAAAAATACTCTTTGCTGGCTAATGAGACAGCACTCAATATAAACATATCTACCTCTTTCAGGATTTAGCACAAGGTCCAGGACTTAGAATTTTCTGCCATGGACAAGTCTAAACAAGCCACAGCAGAGTTACAAGGACACTGTGACACTGAAATCTCAGCATGGGTGAAAATCAAGCTTAAACAAATCTGTCCACAGGATGGTTGTTTCCAGGGTAGGCAGAATCAGGGTAGGCATTGGCTGTATCAAATGTATTCTGGGCTTTGCTTACTTTTAGTCAGCTCCAATACAAATGATTTGCTTTGAGGAAACATGTATTTTATTGCCATGTCTCATCTCATAAGCTAGTGCTCCTTCCAAAATTTCTGGTTGCACCCCTGACCTCATAATCTTTAATTTAATCTTGCTTCTCTTCATTTTTCAATATGCTACTCTCTCACTGTATAGCATCCTCACCCTCCTCTGCAACTTCTTAATTCAGATCACAAGAAAATATTTTTCACCTTTTAAAATTAATGAATAGCTAATCATTACCAAAACTTTCATTAACTTGAGTAAGAGCAGGATGTCTTAGGTAGTATCCACACACGTGCAATTTTCTAGACTACCCACAAGGAATGCCTAGTGTTTTATAAATTCATTTTCCCCTTCTGTCTCCAGAATAAGCAGAATGGGTGTTGGGATACATTTGACATATTTTTCTCACTAATTTGTCTGCATTATGATGCAATAGTGACCTTGAGCAACAGTTTAAAACTAAACCTCATTTCTCCTCTCAAAAGAAGCATGCCTTTCCTCTCTGCTTTGTTAAATGAACAAAGGCTGGAAATACTATGTTAAAAAAATTAAAAAGTTTAGTTTTGGGTAGCATTACTTAAAAATTCATAATGGCTCTGTGTCATTCAACACGCTTTCTTTCTCTCACCAATCTCTTAGACATGTAGGGTACAGCTTAGGACACCAAGCCTTTGGAATCAGCTCATTTATGCAAAGATTTTTGTTTTACCTATAAATCTTATGTGGAAATCTTACTTCCTAATACATTTAACTCCCAAATAAACTTCATTTATACCATCATGCCTTCCCTGAAGTATAATTGGCCTCGGTTCCCTGAGAGTATAAATGTCATTTTCAGAGAAATGTTTATCAGTTCTTCATTCTTCCTTCTTTCTTCATCTTTGTCAACCTTTCCTAGCTTTCATGTGATAATGGTCATGTGACATCTACTGATAGTAATCAGGAGCAAAGAAGATTAAGCACTAGGGTTGTGAAATGTGAAATTTTAAAGAATTACATTTCTCATTTCCAAAAACATATCTGCACCAAAATTAAATTATTTACACCCTAAAATAAATTTTTATCATATAAGAGAAAAAAAATCAAAAATGCTATCTAACAGTTTCCATATGTTTCCTTTTCATTCTTTATATAAATATGTTGCCAAGTGTCTTGGGGTGACTACATCAAGAAAAATATAAAAATGCTATAATTATTTCCTCCATTTAAGAAAAATACATTATGGAAAGTATATTGCTATCTACAAGTTTCCAACATCACTGACTTTATATAAAATCTCATACTACAATCCGGACATCGCAGTTGACATTACAGTTTTATTCAGGTTCTGATACCTGCTCATCATAAAATCAGAAATTAGTAGAGAAAATAGCTGGGATCAGTTTAATTTTTATTTTCACCCAAGTGTGATTACATTCAACTTACCCTTCCCGTGTGCTGCAAAGTGATATGAACCAACATTATTGACTTTGAAAATTGTGCCTTTGCTTTCTTTGCCTTTTAGGTTCTTTTCTGCTGGAATGAAGACATCAGGAAGAGGTTCTTCATCCTCAGGCAGCGAAGAGGTTCCCCGGGGAAGCAGTCACAGCACCAAAACTGTCAGAGTTCAAGCAGTGTTTGGACAAAGCTCTTAGGCACATGGTGTGATGCCTAGGGTGTCCTGTGCAGGGCCAGGAGCTGGAATTTGAGGATCCTTCTGGGTCCCTCCCAGCTCAGCATATCCTAGGATTCTAGTCCTCCCTTCTGGGGAGGCCATACCAGACCTGGATGGGAACAGGCTGAACTAAAAATGACAGCACCCTACTCTTGAGCAAGGTTGTGACTCAAACATCTCCCTGTGTCAGCTTGTCTGACAAACCAGGCAGAAATGCATCATTGCACAAAGACAGACTGAAAGCGTCACGATTTGAGTAGGTGCTCTCTAGGTAAACTGAAAACATAACGTGCACATTGCACATTTCATACAACCCTCTTCTGTTCTTCTGAGGGGCATTGCAGACACAGTTTTGTCATCTGTGTATCTCTTTCCATTTAGGGTCTACACAGGCAGTAACAACAGCCCTGGCCCAGGGGTCAGAGCCAACACTGCAGTTCACAGCCTCCTGCAGGGAGTTAAGCCAGGGCCCTTAAGTTCAATGGTCTCTAGATTCCTTGTTCTTTTCAGCCACTTCCTTGAAGATCCTCTGGATCAGACAGAAAACCAGGGAGTTTAGATAAACCAATTATTAAATGAATTGTTTCCTAATGCAGTCAATAGTTTGAGTGAAAATGCTTTTTTTTCCCCCTGTATTCCACCAGATTCCTGGCTATTACAGAAAGAATAGAATGCCTACCTAAAATTCAAATCATAACACAGCTATCTCAGTGGGCAAGATAGCTTTGAGTGCATTTTATGTGACTATTTAATGCAGTCCTGTGCTGTTCTTCCTGAGCATATGCTGAATAAAATACAAAAAGCTCTATCTTCAAGGTGTTAAAATGAAATCAATTCTTAGTGCTATTGCTTGTAACAGGAACCAAATTTTAGTGTCCTAAAATGAATGCTTCTCAAAAACCTAGTCAACCATGACTAGAAAACAAGGTCATTATTTCTGCTCTTCTAATTCTGATTTTGAATGGTACTATTACTTTCAAGCTACAGGAAACAAACCTTCACACTGTTTCTGCTGTTGAATGGTCTGAAGGTACAAATTACCTCCCCTACATATTTAGTGAAATAAATTTTCTTTGGCTGAAAAAAGGATAGAGGTGAATTTGAGAGACATCTATTTTACTGACATTGACACAAAATAATTATTATTCAACATATTTTAAAAATGTTCATATGCCAATGTTTTCATTTTTTAAAATGAAAATGGGAAGCTTCAAATGTAAATCCAAAATTTAACTGGGGAGAATTTTCCAAACAAATTTTCTATTCCAACATGAAAAAGGCATATATTTTTTTCTTTGAAACAATTAGTTTATAATACTAGCATCCCATCAAGAATAAAACAGAAATGTTAAGCTAGCATTTAGTCTTGATTCATAAAGCCAAACATGACAACTCATTAAATTACTTGTGTGTAATTCAGATTTAATTTGTCACAGACGAAATACTTCAGGCCTTCATCTGATTTCAGCTTTGTAATTGTGGGACACTTAGCACAGGCTGTCTGTCTCAGGTCCTTTGCTATTCAATAGTGTGGTATTGAAAGCACATGCATTTTTCCATGAAAGCAGAGAACCTACTTTTTATTTCCAACCACTAGAGTTTCTTATGGATGTCAGAGGGTCTGAATCAGGGCCTAAATTAACATGATGGTTTTTTTTCCCTTTATTTCTTTTCTTGGATAACTTATCTAAATAATCAATATTGAATTCCAAGGGGGAAGGTAAAATTGACTTTCATTTTCATGAGTGTTTGTACTAGTGAGTTTAGGGCTTCAAAAATTTCCAGATGTAGCCAGGGAATAATTACCTCATGTTCTAACAGTGAGGAAGTCTACAGCTTCACAGCCAGAAGCTCTAATGTTTCCAAAATACCTTTACGTCTTTTCAGAAATGCTGCTTTTACTGTGTCCAATCACTACATAAAATCATAGGGAAACCACACTGCAGTAATGTCAGACAGATGAACTCCTCCCAGGTGGCCTGGATACACACTTTCAAATTTCGCAAACGGGAGCTAGCAGGATCCTGTGCCTCAAAGACTGAGATTGAAACTGGTACAATTTTTAAAGCACCATTGACAAGAAAAGGCTAAATATTGAACTATAAACATTGGAAAAATTCAGAAATAACTAAGAAATCAAAATGAAGTTCACATGTACCTGTTGCCATCACAAAAAAGGAAAAGAGACCATGATATGCCTGTTGCTTGCTATTGCAACCATTATTATTAGACTCTGAATTACTACTAGATTCTAAAGTCTTTGGACAACATTTTTCCTCTCTCTCCACTATTTTACTTTCAGTTTTCACTTATTATCCTGTCAGACTTGTGCTGAAATTACCTGGAATCGGAAGAATGAAATATGAGGAGAAAGCCCTTGCTTCCTAAGCTTGAAGAGAAACCTTAAGTCCCTGTGTTTGTTTAACAATTGTTAAACATAGAACACTTTTCCTCTGAAATTAACTAAACTTTCAAATACAGATTTTTGTCAGTATCTGTTTCTCTTCAACATTAGTTTAATATCCAAAGACTCAGCAGACCTTTTAACAAGATTTCATTGCTCCCAGCAGTTGAAACCTTCTTTGAAAATTACTCCACTGAGGCAGAACTGCATTTGCCCTGTAGTGCCAGGCTCCTGACAGAATAACAGAATCAACTAGGTTGGAAAAGACCTCTGAGATCATCAAGCCCAACCTAACAACGCCATGTCAACTAAACCATGGCACTGAGTGCCACATCCAGTCTTTTCTTAAACACCTCCAGGGATGGTTTCTTATATCACCTCCCTGGGCAGCCCATTCCAATGTCTAATCACCCTTACTGTGAAGAACTTCTTCCTATTGTCCAACTTAAACCTTCTCTGACACTGTTTAACACTGAGTCCTCTTGTCCTGTTGCTGGTTTCCTGGAAGAGGCCGATCCCCACTTGGCTACAGCCTCTTTAAGCGCAGTTGTAGGGAGGAATATGATCTTCCCTGAGCCTCCCTTTCTTCAGTCTAAACAAACCCTCAACTGCTCCTCACAGGGCTTATGTTCTAGAAGCCTTCACCAGCCTTGCAGCCCTTCTCTGGACTCTCAATTCTCCAGCATCTCAATATCTTTCCTAAACTGAGGGGCCCAGAACTGGACGCAGTACTCAAGGTGTGGCATAACCAGTGCTGAGCACACAGAAGAATGACTTCCCTGGTCCTGCTGGCCACACTGTTCCTGATACAGGCCAGGATGCCATTGGCTTTCTGGTCCATGGGGACACACTGCTGGCTCATGTTCAGTTTGCTGCTAATCAGTATCCCCAGGTCCCTTTCTGCCCATTGCTGTCCAGCCACTCTGTCCCCACACTGTAGCACTGCAGGGGATTGTTGTGGTGTGCAGAAGTGCAGAAGTGCAGAAATGCAGTGGTCTGCAAAGTGCAGAACTCAGCATTGTTGGATTCAGCCCATCTATCCAGCCTGCCCAGGTCCCTTTGCAGAGCCCTCCTACCCTCCAGCAGATCAACATTCCCCCCCAAGTTGGTGTCATCTGCAAATCTGCTAATGGTAGACTCAATCCCCTCATCCAGATCATCAATAAAGGTATTATACAGAACTGGTGCAAACACTGATCCCTGGGGGACACCACTGGTGTCTGGCCACCAACTGGCTCTGGCACCATTCCCCACCACTCTCTGGGCCTGACCGCCCAGCCAGTTCTTAACACAGCAAAAGGTGCATCTGTGCAAGCTGTGTGTGGGATGACAGATTTTCCAGGTGTGTTCCATGAGGGATGGTGTCAAAGGCTTTGCTGAAGTCCAGGTAGACAACATCCACAGGCTTCCCCTCACCCACCAAGCAGGTCATAAAAGGAGATCAGGTTAGTCAGGCAGGACCTGGCAGAAACATGTCCACAGTGACTTGGATCTGAAAGCTAGGCAGCACAGGACAGGTAGCTGCTGGGGAAACACTTCCCTTGCTGGATCTGAGTCACTACTCAGCATGTCCCAACACGAATCCATGTAGCTCCTTTCTGAACAACATGCAGCACAGCTCAAAGCAAGCCATACCTGCTTTCCTAAAGTAAAAGGTCTTCTGGATGGTCATGAACTTACATTTGTTCGACAGTGAACACTGAACTTTATGCTTTTAAATGATCAATATTCTTTCAAGCACAGTGGTCATTTTTGCATGCTGTCCTCTCCAATTCACAGATTTCTATGTATTGCTGTGCTTCTGTAGCATATTGCCACACTTCTGACCAGGCATTGTTATCCCCAGAGCATGCTCTCCTGTTCTCCCTTGCAGAGGAGAGAGCCCTGCTCTGAGGGTGCTCTCACAGCTTGCACATCTCTGCACTGCACAGACTTGATCTCACCCACACTACCACTGTCATACACCAAAATCCAAGAGCAGGGACTCTATCAGAACTGCAGCCTAATTGCATCTCTGCCTCATTCTCTGAAACAATTCCCAGGTCTATTCAGATTACAATCATATCCCTGCCAAGCTGAATCAGCTAATCAATCCCCAGCACAGCGATAGCTAAGGCACTGCCTGCACTCCTGTATCCAGGAAGCTCTCTGTGCCTAGCGCCAGCTCTGGAGAAGCACGGCCTGTACTTTCATTAATTTCCTGAGTTTCTATTGCCAACTTCAATCTCTTGGAAAAGCACAAGGCAACCTTGAATTGAAAAGGTGGGGTTTTTTGTAATATATTACTGAGATATTCCTCAGTATGCAGGACGGCAGGACTGAAACTTATTTAAAATAAAAGTGTCAAGGTTTTTCAGCTAGAGAGGTCAAATATGCAGTGCATGCAACTGCAAGGGCAGAAGAAGGGCTGATTTCTTTGGGTTGCATGTCCTGTGATTTCAGTGGGAATTGTGAGCATCATTCAACATATCTGAAAAATATTAAGCCTTCTAAAAGAGCACAAGCTTCTTTCTGATCCTACAGCTGATGTATCTTACCATTCTTTTCTTTCCCTCAACCAGGAAAAAGGCACTTCTCAGCCTTTTCTGCTTGAGCAGAGAAAGGATCAAGCCTTCAAAACCTGCTTGTGACTGACACGGAATATGACACAAGGTGTGTCCCCCAACAGCTTCTGCCCTATTGAAGTGTCCTTTGCAGAAGGCACTGGAAGAGAGGGGAAAGATGCACGCTGGAGTCTGCTTTGCTGAGCTCTGGCACTTTATCTCAGATCACAGCCTCTGTATCACAGGAGCTGCTTCCCAAGCTTTTGGCCTCTTGACAAGTCCTATTCTGTAATGTACACTAAATGAGTGCAGGTTTCCTGATAGTAACAGCATTTTCTAGGAATTAGGGCTGAGGCTATCAAAGTTATAATTTTTCACTTAGAGAAATTTGATAAGAATAATATTTTGGTCAGGTCTGGTCAGAGCTGATTTGCAGTCATGAGTGCTGCAGGCAAAAATCAATTTAGATAATCTAACTCACCAGCAATGAAACTTGAGACTACATGAAAGCTAAATCTAGTCTTGTAGACCAAAATACAGGATTATGTGTCTATGCGCACATCGCTATATGTGGTGTGCAAGCTGTTTTTGTTTAGTTGACTTAAATTTAACCCCCATTTAAATGTATTTTTATGTTTTTGAAATAATTTAATCAAACTAAACCCAGGCCACAGCAATCTGTCTTGTGCTAGGATTTTTTTTCTAACACTGTTCTCCCTTTAAATGTGAGAAAAATTATTTGTGAGGAAATTTTTAAAAAAATTATAGTATTTTAAATACAGATTAGTTAAAATGTAAGTTCCAAAATGATCCAAATCACTTCCTTCTGTGTATATCATTCTCCCCATCTGTAAAAGAGCACTGTCTTCCCTAGTGAAACATTTTGAAATCCAAGAGAAAATAACACTAGCAGGAATGGTACTGCCATCAGCTCTCTTTATAGTTTTGCCAAAAAACACTTAATTCATCATATGGGATTTTTCAGAAGCATAATATTTTATCCTACTGGAGAAACATAGAATCACAGAATGGCTTGATTTGGAAGGCACCATAAATATCTTTGAGTTCAACATCCCTGCCATGGATAGGGACATTTTTCAGTAGATCAGTTTGCTCAAGGCCTCATCCACCTTGAATGCTTGTAGGGACTGGGCATCCAGAGCTTCTCTGGGCAACCTGTTCCAGTGCCTCATCATCCTCACAGTAAAGAATTTCTTCCTAATATCTAATCTAAATTTGCCCTCTTTCAGTTTAAAGTCATTACCCCTTGTCCTATCACCACATTCCCCTGTAAAAAAGTTCTCTCTAATTCCCATGCAGGCTCCCTCTTAGGTACTGGAAGGCTGCTTTAAGGTCTCCCTGGAGCCTTCTCTTCTCCAGGCTGAACCTTAGCCTGCCTCCATGGGAGAGCTGCTCCAGCCCTCTGATCATCTTCCTAGCCCTCCTCTGGACTTGCTCCAGCAGGTCTCCAACCAGACAAGTTGTGCAGATCCCTGTCCAGCCTGACCTTGAATGGCCAGGGATGGGGAGGCCATACTGTAAACTGCCATCAGAACAAAGTTAGGCAAAACACTGAAGTACAGAAAAATACCTACTGAGTTTCCACACCTTTCTTCAAAATCTGAATATCAGACTTTGAATACCTGTCTATAAAAAAGTTGAAGAAAATATTCTGTTAACTACAGACAGCCTGTTTTCATGTATTTTGATGACTTAAAGGACTTCCTGCATTTGCGCTCTTGTAATATTTTAGATTTTTTTTCCATTATTGCTTCTCCAAATGGCATTCATGAGTCAGACGTTGTTTCAGAATAAAGTTGGGAACTCTGAACACAGCAAGTGCCTGGAAACAGGGGATTTCCGAAGCACAGAGGCCATATCAACTGGAGTTGCTGTTTTTTCCTTGCCAGCCCAACTGCTGCGTGTGAATTCCCACCCAGACCTAGATCAGCAGTCAGATTTGATACCATGGATACATAGATATTAATAGAAAGTAGTTGTAAAAAAACCCATGAAAATAAACAACCACTACAATAGAGGTGATGAGTTCCTGCAGTTTAACAGGTCACACAGGGTTCACTAAGTGAAGACAAAAGGTCTGTGTGAAACTGGTTCCAACTAGTGAGCATATAGCCACGGTGTAATATCTACTTGAATTCTGAACACTGCCATTCATATTCTGAGGATATCAGTCTCCACTGTGCATACACTGTTTTAAACCTGCTTATGCAAATATTAACTTCTCTTTCTTTCTCTGTGATGTTGTAGGCATCACAGTCCCATGTGTGTCCTGCAAATGTGTCTTTGGTAAATCTGATCATTGCCACGATCTGCTTTTGTGGTGCATGTCATCGGATTATAAACTCTGTGGTCATGATGGCAGTGTTTCCCTGCCTCTGAGGAGAGGCATGCTTGAAACAATTGTAAAAGGCAACATGAGCTTGAATCCTATGGGGAACAGTGATTAGGGGGAAAACCCTTCATTCTCAATCAAAAGGGGGAAACAATAAAATGAAAAAGAAGACGCAACTTTATTTGAGATTTATGGTGCTACCTGTACTTATCAAAGGTCTTGCTATTCTAGTATGATACACTAAGTAATAGCATTTCATTTCATGCATTTGCCCTTTTTCTCAAGGGCAAGGGATTTTCCTGAGTAATAATGCCATTGTTGCAGATCAATTGGTTCTTCTGACAGATTGTTAATTTTTTTTTCCTTAGGGCATTAGGGAGGGGAGGATGGCAGACAGAAACATTGCCCTCAATTTCATATTTCCTCTGAAACCCTGATAACTCAAGAAAGTAGAAAGAAAACAAGATATGAAAAACTGACCTTTATTTCTGTAGTAAAAGGTGAGAATATGGCAAAATTCACTGGGTTTTTGCACAGTGAAATCACCCCTGCCTAGGTCTTGTGTTTAGCTTTTGCTGCTGTAATTTATTTATAAGCTATATTAAATATTTGTAAAGCTTGCTTCTGGTCTTGTGCTTCAAGGCAATAAAGAGAGAAAATGTTTACTCCTCTCATGATTTACCACAAGTGTTGTTTATTTAATTTGAGAAGAGCTTCATTCCCCATATTTCAGTTGTTTGACTTATAGCAGTAGTTTCACAGTTGAAACAATTCTACTGGAGTGGTATATTTTGCTAAAGTAAGTGATTGTGAATATATAATCTTAGAAATTAGTCTCAAATAGTCTGAAAAGGAGTAATTCAAATGATTCTGAGCCTGAAGCTTTTCAAATCTCCAGGTTAGTTGGATGTCTTCGACACACAGAAATCCCCCTCCCACATACATACATGGATCCCCACTCTATCTAAACACCACCTGAACCCGCCCCCACTCTCGTCCACCTCCCTCCCTCCCTGCCTAAGCACCGTCCTCTGTTCTGCTATTTCTGTGCTTTACACACCATCACTGCACAGTTTAGTGCTCAGAAGAACACTAACAGTGGCTCGATGCCTGAACAGCCAGCTTGCTCTGTCACTCATTTTCAGGACACTCTCCAGGGCACAGGTTGCTTAGAAGAGTCCTTTTCCTACCAGTCCAGCATTTCTCCCAGTACTAACTAAACCCACCAGACATAAAACCACTGGGTGATTTGGTTCATGCCAGAGTACTCCGGCTTATCCTGACAAATTGGAGGATTTGCTTGGACAGCTGTCACTCATGAGAGTCATGTCTTCCTGTGAAGACCACTTTGCCCCCCAGCTGCAGCTTTCAGCATCCATTGTTTTGCAAAGGCGGCCCCAGTCCCAGGCACTGGGCACCTCCCTGGGCACTAGGATGTGGGCCCACAGGTGGGCCAGACTTGGTGGGGCTCGTGGCCAGGCAGGACAGGGCTGTGGAGAGCTGGAGTCCAATGCTGCTTCACTGTTTCTGGGGCAGGTGCTGATGGCTCCAGGGGGCTGACATGGGGTTCTGGGTTGTGGGCAGCTGGGGGAAGCCCTGAGAGGCTATGTATGGACAGGAACACCTGCAAATGCCCTCAGAGTCCTGGCAGCAGGACTTTGCTTTGAGATTGTCTCAGAGTTAAGTACTCCTGAAAGAAGAACTGCCTCCAGCAGCTCACATCAGCAATATGGGCACAACAGCATTTGCATTTTTGAGGTTAGAACAGTACCAGCTCTGAAGCAAACACAGAACCAGTCCTTTTCATGCCCAAAAGTAGCAGCATGCAGAAGATCCCAAAAGCAATGGCTCTCTGAAGAGAGCGTGACAATCCCTGCCCAACATGCTCCTGCTTCGGCACTCTCTGGTCAAGGTGAGTTTTGTCAGGCCTTTGAGATGCCAGGCACACGAGAGCTCAGATTTTGGGTGCATGCAACTAGTGAGTCTGCCCTTGGGGATGAACCCTTGGGCAGGAGTTTGGGCTTAGACCCCTGGCTTGGGTTTGGCTTCATCCATCCTGCAAACACACAACAGTTTCAAGGAATGAAAATCCAGGAGGTGGATTGTGGTAGTTTTCCACCTTGACATATCAGGAAAAAGTTTGTGCAATTAGAAATGCTGCTGTAACTTTTTTTTTTTTTCATAGAACACGGAATCCTGCGAGACTAATTAACAAAAGACAGAAATCTCTCTAAAGATTAGGATTTAAGAAGAGTTCTTGTTTTCTCTGCTTATTTGTAGTGATTCAGCTAGAAATTTATCAAATGTCAGGAAAATACAGTAAGGTGAGGATAATTTAGGTACTGCATGAAACACTGTTAGTGGTAAGTTTGTAGCTAATACTGTAGGTGGTCTTAGCTTTATTGCCTTGAGTCTTTTTCATTCACTCTCTCCCTGTATGCATGCCTGGAAACGCCTTTCAAGCCATACTCGGTGCAGCTGCCAGATGAGACCATTATCTACCCTAGGCTTACATGGCATTATGTATTTTTCTTGAGGGGGCTGAAAATATACCCCCCCTCCATGACTCCGAAATGAAACAAGAAGAGCTTTGGTAAAATATAATAGCCCACAAGTGTATATGAAAATTATTCTCTATAACATCTGCAGTTCTTTACTCAGGAAAAGCTTAGGTTTAATTTGGCTCAGGAAACAAATTAGAACTTACCTTTCCAAAAAGCAAGTAGGAACATCTGCAAAACAGTGGAATGCTGTACAGAAACCACAGGGATAACGCAACTGCACCATACCTCACAGCAGCAATATGTGACAAAGCACATCATTCAGTCTGAAAAAACATCTTTGAGTGTCTGCCTTACCCTTGCTATTTCCCTCCTTTCAGGATAAAGAGAAGCACACAGCAAAGGTAATTGCCATCCCCCATGAAAACAGAAGTAGAAGATTAAGATAATTTACTTTTGCCCACATTCCATTAGACAGCAGCCAACAGATATGGCTGCTAAAACAAACCATCATTAGAAATGCTCTAGGAGAAAGAGCAGATAAAGCTACTCACAAATTTTCTTAACACTTTTATCACTTACAAGAAACACATTACCAATCAGATTTGGCTTACAATTAAGACAGAAAAAAAAATAGCATAGAGTTTCTTAGGAGAAAGAAAAGACGGATGGACTATGATCTAATTGGACTTCAATATTATAGAAATACCAGAAGGCAGTGAACTTTGAGGTCTTATTCTCTCACTCCCCCTTCCTTATTAAGGTCAACATTTGCTGGTAACAGAGTATGAAGAGACTGAAGAGGCTGAATCCACTTCATAATAAAATATCTTGCCCTCAAAAATAGGTCACAAAAAAAGAAAAAGAAAAAGAATAACTGCCTCCTTTTTTTTTCCGGAATGCGTGACCATTAACTTCTATCATTAGCTGTGCTTTTAGCATCACAGACCTCTATACCACCTTGAAAGTCAGTTATCCACTTAGATCCACAAATTAGCTGTTCCCCCTATTCCATGTGAGCTCTTGATGACCACTCTCAAAATCTCTCTAAGTCCAATAAAGCAAGGTCTCTCCCTTATTGATCTTCATCACAAAATTGGAAATAGAACCACTGTTGTATCTCAAACAAAATTAATATCTACCTTGTCTTATTTGTCTAACTGATTGGAATGGAGTACTGGGTCCTGGTACAAAACAGGAGGCTGGCTTCAGATATGCTCTTGTCTTTGAAACCAAATGCCTTTGCTTGTTATGCTTATTATGTTTATTATGCTTATTATGCTTTGTGCTAATTACATAGAGATGTTGCTCAAAGATATCCCAAAGTTATTAGTTTCAGTAAATATGGTTCAGACTTTTTTTTTCTGACTCTTGCAAATTCCTACCATGGCACACTTGCCCATACCCCCATCTTTTATGACAAACCCAAGAAAACTAAATTTTCAACCTCTGTCTTAAGTCAAAGAAAATCTGCTCTCCTTTGTTGTGAGCATCCATCTGCTTTGAAGAATACTTATTGTAGCTTGGACATTATTTTCCTTTTCCTACAGATACATTAACTTCTTTAAGCAAATTCTTCAATCACATCAGCAGATCTTGACCACCTGAATAGAAGCAGAACTACTTCCCAGTTCTGCAGTAACTAGGTAGTTCACTCACAGTTTCTCCTAGTGAGATTTTGTTTATGGCTTCTCTACTAGTCATAAAAGTAGTGCTTTTAACAAATATCTAAACCAATATCTTCCTGTAAGACACATTCTCTCCTGTCTCACCTTCTCCTTGTACCCCATGTGCCAGTGGCAAATTACTACAAGATTCCTATAGCACAAGGCCAGTGAATGAGATTATTCAAAATTATCCTATTATCTGATCATACATTTTTCCTTAACTTCTTGGAGGGTGAAGCAATTACAGAGATAACACTTTTTACCTTTTTGTTCTTTATCACTACAGTATCTATGCATGTGTTCTTATTTTCTGTTTTGTTTCTTGCTCATATTTTTCCCCTGGTTTGAAAAACTACTTGTAAATATTTTGAAGAACTATGGAGCAAATAGTTTACAGTTAGATCAGAGATTTACCCTGCGTGGTCACTTTCCTCTCTCCATAAAAATAGATCACATCTTCAACTACCCATTAATTAGATCCAGGAGCAGAGTAGGATTACCTTCAATCCTTGAACAAGGTTCACAGATGTGGATTACTGAACAGTGTCCCACATTCAGGAGAGACTAAAATATCCAAACAAAGAAGAGATGATGGAGCATCGAGAAAGAAATATTTGGATAAACATATCTTAATACCAGTTACACTTTAATTTCAGTATTGTGTAAAAAACAAGAAAATATGTTCTTATAGTGTTTGATCAACTTACTCTGACCAGTTTCACCCTCACTTCAGCACATATGGATTAGCTGTGAGTGACTTTACCCTGTCTTGCTGGTTAAATCCAAAAGGCCAGAGATTTTGTGGCTAACCATTGTGGTGGCTTTGTTTCTCAAAAAAAGTATAAGGTAGAGGAAATTCTCTCTCATGGTAATAATCATATTTAGTCCAGAGCTACAGCACTGTGTAGGTTGCTTAAGCAGTTGCCAGTGAATTCACTGAGGTAAATGAACAGGAGTAAAAAAGAACTACGCAACATAAAGTGAAACACATTTAATTTATGCTTTGAAGATTATTCGGCAGCTTCCTAATTTTTTGTTTAATATTGGTAGCATTTTCTCCCAATGCAGTTTAATTCATGAAGCATACAATATAGCAAAGATGTACAAAAAGGGAGAGGTGAGGATTTAAAGTTATGTCAGAGGAAGTTAGAAACATATTGTGCCAAAAGGGTCATTCCCCACTGTCCTCTGTGCTGAGGCAGCACACATAAATAAATCTAGTATTTCTTAAAAAATCTATACTGTCTTTAAAAGCTTTCGTGAAGGGGATTATATAATACATTTACCTGACAGATTGCTATACTAACAGGAATTTATGCCTTTAGAAAATTTTCCTAGTAGCTGACCTCCAATTCTGTCTTTGGGGAAAAGGAGAATGTAGTCTTCCTTGTAACAGATTTGTACATTTTGAAAAATTTTCATCAATCTTTCTTTTTTCAGATTAAATAAAGCTAAATTAAAACATTCCAGTATTCTGTTACTTTCCTTTTGACATCATCCTGGGCTAAAGAAATCTATCTGAAACCCAGCACAAGTGCCAGTTTAGACATAACCAGAACTTAGCAAACAGATAAAATATCAACCTGCATTTTGTAGGAAATATTCTTTTTAGTATATCATATCACAAGACTTGCCTTACTTAAAATAGTATCACATTGTAGGTCATTGTTGGTCTGTTGTCCTACATAATTCCCGTACTTTTCTTATTAAACTGCTGCCTAGTCAGGTTTTTGAATTTTGCTTTTAAGCATCTGATTTCTCCTTTCTGGCTGCAAAGATTCACATTCACCTTTTCTGAATTTCATTCCCTTGATTTTGAGCCATATTTCAACTTAAAAAGAATAAAAAACACCCATTCGATCCTTGCCTCTAGATTTCCACCCTTCCTAGGCTGGTATCATTTGCCAATTTGATAAGCATGCTTGTTTATCATCTTGCATGCTTTCAGAGAAAATATTAAAGACAACCTGCGCCTGGGAAGAAAAAAATTGTGTCCCACCTGAGGGTCTACAAGTGTGAGAGTGTGTCACTGACAGTTCACTATCTGTACAATAAATATACATTTCATCTGGTTTTTGTTTCAGATCACATTGGTCATATCCACATCACACTTCCTTAGCCTGTTTATAAAAACTGCACATGAACACTAGGATCAACTGTTCTCTCCTTATATATGCTGCAGAAAACAAGATTAATTTGCTTTGGCTTGATTTGGACTCAACAATTTCTGGTAGGCAGTTGTTTTATTTTGTTGCTTCATTATCTCAGCATTTACAAGTTGATTATTTAATAATTTATTTTGGCAATTTTCTGACTATTTAATTTTAGATGGCTGATTGTGAATTTCTCTGGTTTTTCCATATTCCTCTATTACGAAGGGGTGTATTATTTTGTATTCCCTTTTGTCTTTCATCATCTTCCAAAACCATTAGCTGTTTACTATGCTCAGTTTTGAGTAGTTCTTTATGCAACTTGGGTGAATTTTTGAGGTGCTCCTGACATTCATTGATCTCCTTCAAATAAATACTGTTTTTCTTGCCCTAATCACATGTCTGTCTTTGGGAGAACACATCATTATTGTCTTTAATGTCCTAGATTTCTTTCCCAAAGTTGATTAGCATCCTGAATTGCCACTAAGGACACTAAAATTTTGAATTATTAAAGATACTTTACAAGATCTACTCTTGTTAAAATATCTGTCCTTTATGTGGGCCATTCCCTACAAGTCTTTAAATACCACTAGGCTGCATTGACACTGTTTTGAGGGGACTGTTTCCTTTGCCTTAGATCTTCTCCACAACCATTCAGTCACATCCAGTGACATTCCCCATCTCCAAAAAACCCTCGAATCTCATTATATTCTGGTGCATCTGCTTAGAAGAATGTTTACTGGTTGGTCTTATTTATAATTTGGCTGATTGCTTTGTTTATCATAGCTTTTATGACTTTCAAAAGTTATTAGGTTGTTAGGTTATTAGTACTATGTTCAATCCCACTTAGTCACACTTGGCTCAGCTATATTATCTTATTTGATGCCTTTGACTCTAAATCTTCACTGGCATGATCACAGTATATCCATTTTCAAATTATCACATTAATATCTCCCATTCTGCAGATTTCCTTAAAGCAAATAATTGACTGTAATCAAGAGCCTAAATGTTTTTGTGCAGCTGCAGAGTCATCTGTCTGCCACAAGCTTTTTATTACAAGCCTAGGAAAAGCAAACAAAAACATTTGCTTTACAAAGTGGTTCTTTCATGATCTGTTTCAATCTGAAAAATCACCAGGTAAAGTTAAGTTACACCCTCGTGCCAATCATAGATTTCTGCCTCAAAAATGATACCATTAATACAAATTAAACCACTGCAAATACTCTGGTAAAAAAAGTAAAATATTATGAAAGTTGCTTTTATAAATTTTATTCAAAAAGTATATATCTGTCAATTTTCACCCCTTGAATCTCTACTTCTACCATCAAATTTGATATTAGAAAAGGGCATTTTTATACTGCTGGTCTCCTGAGCATTTATCATATGGTCTCAGCTCAGAAGAGATTGGGTTCTTGTATAAATTTTTAACATAATTCTAAAGAGCCGTTTATTTTCACCACATAGGACCACAGTTGCATACCTTGTTCGTATTTAGCTTCCAAGACATGGTTGGTGATACCTTTCTAAGTGATTAAATGGACAGGCATCCCATGTAAAGGTTTTAAAATTAGTGTTTTCATAGATTCTTGTGTTTATGAAAATAAGTTTTCCTAGGAGTCACGTTTCTATAACTACATATAATTTATAAAAATTGTGGTTTTTTGTTTAAATAAATTACTGAAGAAACACTGTGAAAAAATAAGATACTCTTCCAAACTGCTTTCTAATAGTTGACTTATTTTTTCAGATGAATAGAAGAGAAAAAGAGAGAAAATAATTTGCAAGAGACTGCGATGCTGATACAGGACCCAAGGGGCCAATGGCCAATAAGATTCATATACAGGGGTTCACTCTGCTACTACAAAACTTGTTTTATATGCAAAGTTGCACATAAACATCTCAAAATGTCATCAGTCTTACAACACCATGAACTCAAAAAAACTTTTGAGGCATCTTCTCAAAACAAACAGCAGGAAAATACTTGTGTCTTATTCAGCCCATTTTTTCAGTGTCAGGTTGTTAATACACTGCATGGGAGTCTGATCCACTTGGCTTTCTACAGTGACAGACACTTTCCTGTGTTTTTTTGCATTCTTCATTTTCCACCATTTCATATGATGGAATACTTTTAAACAATATTTTTCTGTGCATGATATTCGGAAGAGTGGTTTGGTGGATGGCATGACCTCCCTGGAATTAGAGCCACATGGAATTTCTGTAATTTATTAATCAGCTATGAATTTTGTAGGAAATTTAGGAACACCAGCCCTTGATTTTGAAAAGTTTCACATGCTCTCAAAATTTCTGCATTCAATACTGTGAACTAACTTCACATGATCTTGCTTTTAAAATGCTTTATAAATTACACCTTCCATTAAACACTCCAGAGCACTTCTAGTTTGATAATTCAGATCAGATTCTGAATTCCAGCCAGGTTTAATATTACTTATTTTACCTGGCTTGATTCCTAGGACTAAGTTCACAGTGTCCTTTGGTCATGTTAGTTTGTCAAATAAGCATATACCCTCCACCAATGATATTCCTGTTTCTTCAAGGACATTATTTTCATGATACCTGTGACTCTTAACAGCTCTTGTTATAGAAACAACCATTATTTTATGTATGATTATTTAAAATCAGATAAACCATTGGTGTTAAAAAACTGAATCATGAACCCAATTGATTATTATGCTAAGAAAAGAGATCCTCCTATATTTCTAGATTTCTCCTACCAGACCTCTTTCATTTTCTGACAAAAAATACATTTTTCCGTGGCTCTCACCTTTATACTTCTCCTTGATTCTCAGTTTATAGAAATGCATATTTTTTTACTTATCTTTCTTAAAGTGAGAAAGCTTCAAGTCCTTCTAAGCTAGATTAAGACCAAGAAAAGTTGTGGGAGATGAACAAAACTGAAGAATAGGCTGCAATCAAAAGCTTCACCATGAAAAAAGTGCTCTTTTTTCAGCATTGGCTTACATTAGCTATATCTTTTTAGAGTATCCATTTGGTCTGTATTTTTAGTACCTCAGTTGCTAAACATTTTTATCATTTATTTAATTGCAGCTTTTTCATTTTTTCCAAGAGCTTCTGTTCTGATAAAGGATCTTTCCCTCTAAAGTACCCATGGTACAAATGGTACAAATATTTCTTCCAAAAAGTTCTGGTATACTTCCTGGTGAGGAACCCCTCAATGAGAGGTATGAGGTTTTCTGTAAGCATCTCAGATTTATGAAATGCTTGTCTTCTCATAGTGGTTACTTGCCTTCCACATGCTTTAATAATTTTTTTAGATCTTCTCTCCCTCTCTGTTTCTTCTGAGAGAGTCCTTACATTCTTTCATCAGGAAAACCTAGGTAAAACGGACTCTTTCATCCCTATATTGTGAATATACACATGCAAAGAATACCCCCTGAAGCCTGAAACAAGATTCTGACTACTTCACAGGGCTGTAACACTTAGTAGGAACTTAATAAGAGATTGGGTGAATTCATGCTCTCCAGCGGAAGGGTTTGGAGAAAGACACTGAAGAAAGCCAGGCATAGGTGTCTGCCTCCATTGATGATTTATATGAGAGCTCATCTAAACAGAAGTGGTTTTCCCAAATATCTTTGACACTCAAATCCTCCATGGCTCAGTTCAGACCTCTTCTCTAAGTCACTGTGATACTTGTGGCCTCTCCCACATGTATTGCATCTCAGCCTTTGAAAAACGCTGTCAGCCTTTGGACAATTGCTTTTATTTTAAACTGCAGGAGAACCAGTAAATTTTAGGTCATCTCCACTATGCTTTCCTGAGATGAATCACAGGAGAGAAACTGAATCTTGGTCTGTCTTAACCCTTGTTACCACCAGTCTTCATTACATAAACAAATTATGACATTTCTTTCTTCCGTTCTTCCACTGCTTATTTTAAAATACTCCATGAAAACATTCAATTTTAAAATATTCTATAAAACTTGTCATTTCTCATCTTTCTACTCCAACAATCAGATTATGGGAGTGAAGTATACAGAAATATAAGAACGTAGTGTGTAGTAAAGTTGAAGAAATGGGATGTTTTGAATGCTGTTTCAGTAATTCATGTTAGTACTTCCTTGTCAAATGTTGTCAGGTAATAACAGTTCAGACTTTTTCATTACAGGAAATGTTGAAGTGAACACTGACAGATAAAGGACCCAACCTAAAAACTGATGGCTCCTATTACCATATAATGGGAAAACATCTTTCATGAGAAATGCACTTAGTCGTCTGGTTTGTCTAGTCACAAAAATAAAACAAGACTAAAGAAATCCAATATATGGCTTGAATCCAGTTGCTCTGGTCTATACAATATACTGGTTACAGAGATGCACAATTTTACAGCATGAAATCAAAAGAAATCTGAAAATCAACAGTATGTGTAGTAACTATGTTTGCTAATAGACAGAGACATAAAATGTTTTATCTGTAATGTATAGTCTATGTAATCTTGTTTTCATGTTTTTCATGTTCTTACCTATTTGAAATACCACTAAAATTTGAACATAAGCATATGCCCTGTTCACATTTTGTCTTCAGTGCCGAGTGCATTATGTGCTGTTATTTACAAAGTAAAGTTATCAAGTGGTGGTATTATAGAAACTGGTTTATATACATAGAATTTCAAAATAAAGTTCTAGGAAATGACTGAAAGGAGAAATGGTAACCTGTGCCTTGATTGTGTTCTCTGATCTCTCACTTTTTACAGCACATGAATAAATCATGTAGCGTGCTTTCTTTCCTTTCTTATTTCCCCCTTATTTCTGTTTCTTTCATTTCAATTTATGCCTGCCTCTGTTAGATGATGACACTTTTATTGTGGAAAAATTTATTTTTACATCCACAGGATAGACCATTAATTCATCTGCTGACTGTTCTGTATCTAAGCTGTGTGCTAGCCTGAATGCCTAAGGACACCCCTTGTTTAGCCACTGTCCTACGCTATGTGAGAAGCTGGCCTCTCTGACAAACTCATTACCCATGACTTCCTTATTCTGCCATGTATTTGCCCACCTCAGAGTTTTAGAAATATTTTTATGACCTAGACATGTATGTGTGTGCTGCTATCTGTTTGTGTGGAATAGAATTGCGGGGGGAGAGCAGTATTTGTCTGTCTACACTGCCCTTACACCTCTGGGCCATTGCTCCTTCTTCAAACTACTTTCCTTCTTTTGCTTGTAGCAGTAGGACACAAATTGGACTTGAAGACTGGTCTGTGCTGGATTTCCATAAAGTCTTGTCAATATTTTTTTACTCTACACTTGTCATGCCAATATCCTCAGTGAGGGAACACTTAGAACAGGATCTCAGTCTAAGAGTGTGTTGAGAGGCCTTTCTCCACAGTTGCTCGACTGGGCTGTCATATGAGGCAGAAACTTTCTGATGGGCTGGAGAAGTTTGGCACCCGCTGGCTCATGCATGCCATAAATGCAGCCAGGTGTGTTCCCTTGAAGGTCAAGGGTCCAGCTCTCACTCCCAGGAATGCCTTATCACACCAAACAGGAGGTCCATGAAAGGCTGTGGGCAAGAAAGCATCCAGAGTTAAATCATCTTCTTCTCAGCCACACTACATCTCTGTAAATCCACAGTCTTTAATTAGAAATCTAGGCTCTAGAGGAATTCCCAGAGAGTTAATGAGAAAGAAATTATGAAGAAATCAAATGTCAGGGTCTTGTAATTCAGCTGCTTCAGAGAGGCAGAAGTAATAATTCCCAACTGGAATTTTCAACCTGAAATATTGTCCAGGAGTGGTCCTCAGACCCTATTTATTCAGCACAGCCTGAGGAACCGGCTGTGGTAAGCAATCTGTTCTGTGGTTAACACACTCAGCCAGGATGCATAAAAAATGGTTTAATTTCTTCCTCTGACTAAAGGGAGTAAAAACTCTTCCCCTCTAATTGAAATAATTGAACATTAATTGGGCCATGAAGAAAGAACAAAAGGCCTGCACGAGGGTTAGAGCACTTATGTAGGTGTCAGAACATGTTTAAATATTTCATAACAATTATCCACTGGAGCTGAGCATCCGTTTTCCCAGGTGAATACCCTTATACTCTTATTCTCTGTATGCAGCCTTCCACACCTTCTGAATCTAGCTGGCTAGATATGTTATAGACAAAGAAAATAATGTGAAAAGCATCTGCAGAAGTGGGTTTCCTGAAGGACTGTAGTGGTTTAATAGACTTGCAGCCTCACTTTCATGACTTCTTCCTCACTGATCTCCATAAATATGTGGCAGAAACTGTCCTTTGGTCAATATTTTTTGTTTTTCTACATCTCTTCTTATGGAGAAAGGAAGCTACAGCACCTCCTAGTAGTTGCACATTCAAGAACATACAGGTGAAAAAAGACAAAAAATTCGGAGAGCTGACTTTGGCATCAGGATTTGTCATGCATTTACAGTTGGAAATATCCATAACTTACCTGAGTCTGAGGTACTTCCTTAAACAATGTTGAGACCCTAAGATTGTACCTAATAGATTGATACATGAAGGTGTTACCAATTTTTGGCAATTGATGCATAATCTTGCAAATCTTGTCCTTCTATGATTTAAAGAATCTTTCTATTTTGCTGGTCGTTTGCAAAAGGCTAGAGCTCTAACATGAGGCTGGAGATGGAGAGATGTTTTTTCACAGAAACCTATGTTTTAATCTTGCAGCAGAGAAAACCTGGGATGGAAGAATAGGAATAAAGTTTCGATGTTGACTGTGACAGCACATCTCTGATTCTTTTTGTCCTATGCTAAAAATTAACCTTTCTTGTGACAGCAAGAAGAGAGGTTGTATCAATCAGAGCATTATTGAAGGCACGGGTGAGGCATAATTTATTAAGCATCCCAAAAGAGAGATTAAAGTTCCTGTTAAAGAGGTTATGGTTGCCACCAATAGTAGAGAACAAGGCAGAAAGCCATAAGCAGCTTGAATAAGAGGAACTACCCTATTAACAATGGAAAATTGGCATTTTGCTTTGAAGGAAACCTCAAAAATTTGCACTGAGATTAGAATTGGGCAACCGCTTGGCTCTGTGGCAATGCTGAACTAATACAGCACTGTCCTTTCAGTTATTTTGACAGTCATGATTTTTGTCTAAAATTTCTGTTTCCCAAGTGATTGACACCTAAAAGTAGCACTCTATTATTGACTGAGAATGAGTGATCATTTCCCCAGCAAAGCCTTATTGGCACAAGTGTGTCATTACTTCTTCTGTCCTTGTCTATGTTCATCTTGAACTCAGTTCATGCTTTTTCTACATCCAATTATTTTCTTATCAATTATATTGGAAAATTAGTCTTTTTTTTTTAATGAGAGGCAATGGGAAGGACACTGGAAAAATATTAATCTTATTTTTGACTTTTTTCAACTTACTGAAAGTAAAAAATAATGGAATAAGAAAAGCACAGTAACAGCAGCAATATAATAACAAAAATATAGAAAAAGAGAAGATGCTTTACACACAAAAGGTGTTCAGCACCTCAGTGTAGTTCTGCATGACTGCTGGGACAAAGACAAGATGGCAGACTCTGCCTGTAGGGTGTGTTCCCAGCATGTGGGGACCCTGTGGTCCCCCAGGTCAAAGACAGGATGGCAACTGTTCCCTGCTACTTCCTCCCCCCACCTGAGCCTGAGACAACAGAAAACAATGACAGACAAGGCTCTGAAAGCTTGGGGGAAAGTCTGTGGTGCACTGCACTGCTGCTCCACTGTGCTGGGGCTTAGGTCCCCATTGGTTTTGACTCCATGCCGTCATTCTGGATGCTGGACCCAATTCCATGTGGCTGCTGCCATCACCACTGCTCTGACTACTCAGCCCTGCTCTGCCTGGCTCCACTCAGCTTCCTTCAGCTCAGCTGGACTGGGGCTCCCCCTTGCCTCTCCATTCCTTGTGGTATCCTCTTGCACCAGTACCACCCTTCAGCACCGCATCAATTCAGTGTTTCTCTGCTTTTCAGCATCATATCTTGGAGCCACAGCTCAGACGAGCAGGTAAGGGATGGATGGCGGCAGCAGAGGATAGGGCTGGTCCTGACAGCCTTCCTACTGGAGAGAGAGAGAGGCAAAATGACACACTTTCAGGGGTATGATCACTTTTCCTTCCCCCTAAAACTGCACAATGATGTGTATGGTATAGAAGAGCAAATTAGCCATGCCCAGATGGTGCTAAGCTCCACCCCCTCTGCAGCCCGGACACACTGCAGTGATGTACTGCCTCCTAGGTACTGCCTCCAGCTGAATTCCTCCTTGCTCTCAGTTTCCTAACACTCAACTAAATAACACCATTAACCCAGAGTATTTTAATTTGTGACGTGAAAGTGTAGATGTCAGTGCTTTTAGTCCATTTTTTCCCCTCAATTGATACCTTTCAAGGGAACATTTTTAAGGAATATAATAACATAATGCACAACAGAGTACTTACATACCACCATATTTTAATAAATTTGGAACACAAAGCTACAAGAGTAGAAGGAAAGGGTTTTAGTTGCTGCCATTACTATTAACAGTGTACTATTATTTACCAGGGAAAAGTGGCCAAGCTCAGTCCTGTGCTTAATAGGTGCAGTTCTGCAATTGTTGTGTTAGGTATTTCACCTCACATAACTGGTGTTAAGAAACCGAAATTGCTCAGTTGCAAGTATTACCTTCTTTTTCTTCTGACGATTACAAAGATTTGAGAAAACTGGGAGATAAAAATCACATGCAGCAACATTTGATCATTAACACACAGTCCAAAGCCAGTGACTTCCAATTTTGATCCTGATGTTGGCTTGTTTGACCTCCTTTTGTTCACTTCCTGACCTGTAAAACTGAGATAACATTTTACTTACATATTAAGATCCTTAGATATAAAACACTGAATAGTGTAAAAAAGAGCACTGTTATACGCAATATGTATCACTTTAGTAATATTATTTTTAAATTTTTTCCCATATGCAAAAATATAGAAAAAATATGGACTTTTTTTTAACCAGACTATAAATTCTCATGTACATTCACAGTCATATACATTCAAAGCAGAGTAACATTGGGAGTTGGAAGAGAAACTCACTCTATTTTGCTCCCACTAAAAAACAAATTTTACATCAACAATGGTAATTGAGTCACAGATTTGAAAACTGCCACAATTTTCATTTAATATGTAAATATTTTTTGTTATTATGTTTATCAGCCATTTCTCAGGATTTTTTATGTATAAATACTGTAGCAAAACCATTCCTACAAGAACAGTTATTAGCTGTCTCTGAATGTTAAATGAACTCTGTAGCTTAGCAGGGCACTTTTATATTAGTCAGATGTGCTAAATATTTCTATTTTTCTGTGAAATGTATGTCTATTTTTTTTGGTAGCATAGTAAATCATTAAGAAAGACACAATTTACAGTAATGTGTAAAAGAACAAAAAAGCACAAATGGTGGTGGGATGTATATGTTCCATTGCTAGTACCAGCTTTAAATAACTAAATAGGGCACCAAATCCCACTGATGCATGAGTTCTCAGGTTTTGACTTTGTCCCACTCTCCCTGCTCTACTGGAGGGAAGAGATGGCAGCCTGTATGGGGCAGAGACGCTGCTGCTCCCTGAGTTGCAGCCACCAGGAACCATGTAAGGACATATACTGGCTCTGTACCCAGCCATAATTACAGTGTCTGCCAGAAGTAGTGCAGAAAATACCCATCAGACTCAACATTTCAGACACAGCAGAGGGGACTGACAGAAAACCTGACAGATGTCAACCATGAGACAAACACCTTGTGGTCTGGCTTGATCTGTGCTTGATCTGACAGAATTAAGATAACCAAGCCTGATAAGTCTGGTGAGGCAAAGGACCTGGGGTGAGGTTCTCTTTGATCAGCTCTGAGTTCAAAGTCTTCCTTATTCTTCCTCAATGAAGTTTTCTGATTTATGAAATGGGAGTGAAATCCTTATAACTGTTACAACGCTTTACTCTGAATGTAAGCAGCTTCCTACATTCATTACATGCTTTATTTTGGGTAATTTATGTGGTGATATTGAAGGAAATGTTATGCACTCTAATGTAAGAAATTGATTTGTTAATTCTGGTCTTGCTGAGACCTATAAACAGACCACACACTGAACCACAAAACATGAACTGTTGGATGATCTTATAACTCATAAGGATTTGTAATACAAATTTACATACACCCCTACCGGTGTTTTATACCGCTTCAAAAATGAGAATTAGGATATAGAAATGCTGTTCAAATTGGCAGAGAACTTTTTATTCAGGTAGCATTGTTTGTCCAGTAAAACTGAGGCTGTTTCTCTTGTCTGAAATATGATTCAATTTTTTACGTTGGTTTACTGTTGACCAGTAAAACCTTCCAGTTTTGCTTCTACTTTCAAAGTCAGCTCAAACATGGAACTAGAAACCTTGGAACTTAAAGATTCTCTTCATCACATGTTGTTCCAAGGATTCTCTTGGCAGGAAAAAATATAGGCTGCAAAAATCTAACGGGTCTTAAGAATGGGGCATTGCTTCTTCAGGTGTGACTGGGACACAGGAGGGAGGGTTAGGAGACACTGATCTTTAGTTGCAGCTGAATGATTCTTGGAGAAAACCCAGAGGTCACAAGAGAGATAGGCTTATGGTTGCCTATACTCAGGTGACAGCTGTCAATAGCCTGCCACAGGAAGAAATCTTACCTAGAGAGGGTATAGTAATGCTGACAGAGTCCCCATTAGTGGAAATACATCAGTTAGGCACTTTGAGAGTTTTTAGCTCATCTGTGGTTAAAAAATGAAGCACAAATCTGATCCTTTGCCTGCAGGAAAATCAATATTAGATTGTTCAAAACATTATAATCTTCCATGAATTCTGTATTTTTGCTGATTTTTAGAAAGATCTCTTAGGAAAATATCACCAGAGGTAGAGTGAGAATACATATCTGGAACTAAGAACATTGTAAGAACTGTAATTGATATGTATGAATGTAAAGAAATTTTACACAAATGTAACAGAGATCATTTTACCTTCCTTTCTCCTCATGTCCTTGTGGCTTTCCCTCTACTGCACAATGGTCCTGGAATTTCGGAAGCCCTTTCAGTTATTGACTGAAATAAAATGGTCTGCTGATATTAATGTTAGATCCCTGAAACAAAATATAAAAAATAAGAGAGTTATTACAGCTTTGCATTTTTATTTCCTCACTTTCAAGACTTGACTTTCAGCTTATTTCAGGCATTTTGCTTCAGTTTTAAAATGATAACATGAGCAATAAGTTTAATGGAGCATAGAATGCCTTTGCGTATGAAGCATCCTCAGAATTGTTTTTGTGATCTAGATTGCTCAAATGATGCTTTCTCTAATATAGACAAGGCCTGAAAGTGGGAGTTGTTTATGCTGTTGATATATTCTACAGTTTGCTTTCTTCATTTTTGAGTATTCTGATGAGAGGGAGGACAAGAGAAGTTCAAATCATCTGTCAACCACTGATTTCATGGCTCTGACACACTTTTATGTATACAGTAGCTACTGAATTTTTTATTTTTATAATCTCCTGCCCTCTCAACCTTTCTTTGCCTGGAGTACCTTCCAGCTGATTTCATTTTATCTTAATACTCTGGGCAGACAATGAGGTCTGATTCTTGAATGGCCTGATAACAGCACCATTTAATACAAGGCTGCAAGTCCACAGCAGACTTCAGTCTAACGCTGTTGGCTTTTGGAGAGCTGGCAGCAATCACAAGGAGATGGAAAAGAGGTCAGTATTCTCTTATTTTGTGGCCAGTATGCCATGAGTGATAACTACAAGGCTTGAGTGGACATGCATGGCATATGTGCTTGTCTCATGGGCCTCATACATGGGCTGACTGCTCAGCTCCTCAGACACAGCAAGTCAGAGCAAAGCTCATTTTACATGTGGAGGTCATGAAAAGAATAACTCTGAATAGTTTCCACTAAAATATTGCCAGGAGCAGAAAAATTGAGGATCTTATGCACCTCTAAGAGAATATTTCACTTGCAGTAACATGGAAGTGTGATGGTTAGTTAAAATGAGTTTTCCTTTACTGCTGAGTGAGAATTGGTCATTGGAGAATTAGAAGCATTAACTGCTTTGAGACAGAGAAGTTATTTATAGTCAGATGGTTGCTCCATTATAGAGAAGGTGCTTTAGGAAAAAATTGGAGGCAAGCAGGATGAAATAAGATGGCAGTAGGAGCAATCCTGGAAGGAAGAGAAAGGAAGAATGCAGTGGGATAGAAAGAAATGGAGATTGGAGTTTAATTAGTTCAAATCAAGGTAGATAACCTATATTACTGCACTTTTTTTTATTTGGATCTGACTACATACAAGACTCTAAGTCTTCCTTTTTCATCAATGTGTGGCACTTCCAAACACCTAACCATGTTTCCCCTGCTACAATATGTTAGTTGAGATAAATTAAATTGACTTCATACTTTCTTTGATCCTGTCAGAGTGAAAGTAAATTTGTCAAAGCATAAATATTACTTAGGGAGCATTTTAGCTCTGCCAGCCTGGTCTTCCTCCTGAAGAATTTCTACTATTATTGGTCTCAGGGAAAAAAGCACTATTTTTACTTAAGATAAATAAAACCAAATGCAGTGTTCAGCTCTTGCTGGATATGTTTGAGGAACTTGCTGCATGAAGAATCTGAAGAAAAGCAAATGAAAAATTCATGACATTACTGATGCTTTCCTAGAAAAATGAAGCAAAATGAAAAAAAGCTAAAAGCACTGTGTTGGGGAGGTTTAAGATGTAAGCAGAGAGGTTTATCACTAATAAAATGATACCTCAGAAGAAAGAAAAACTAGTCTGATGTAACTACCTGCTAATACCAAATAATCTTGAGTCACACCTTCCCAAACACCAAAAAATGAATGACCTTACCTCTAGCTTAGGACTAATATCCAGCTGTGGCACAGAAATATCTAACACAATAAAAATTCCAACAACAACAAAAGGCAAAAAAAAACTAGTTTAGAAACTACATTAACATAACATACTGATTAAGGAAATTTTATCATTATTTATGCTTCTCTTTGACTTTATGCTCCTGCAACAAAAAGATCCTGAGTGGTTTTTAGAAAGATAAACTGTGTGCACAAGGGTCAGGTGTTCATTACTATGAGTTACTTCAATCTAAAAAAAGCTTAAGAAATGAGAGAGTGTGCAATTTCCACAATATGTAGTATCTGTACTTCAGAAAGTTTGTAAAGAATGTGCAAATTATGCACACCTCTAGTTCTTTTTAAATTTACAGTAGTGAATAACACTGCAGGAAAATGACATACAAATTAAATACATATTCATATACAATAAAAAAAAAAGGTCTTTTTATATGAGCAGGAGAAAAATGAGCTTCACAAGAGGCACCATTTCAACCACCTCTTCAGTTTCTACACTGGTGCATGCAGCATGAGAAACAAACAAGAGGAGCTCAAGACTTTGTCCCAGTCCCAGAGATCTGACATTATTTTTGTAAGTGAAACCTGGTGGGATGAATCCTGTGACTGGAGTGTCCTGTTGGATGGTTACAGGCTCTTCAGGAGGGACAGGCAGAGCAGGCTAGGCTGAGGGGTGGCACTGTGTGTAACAGAAGGGTTAAAATGTATGGAGCTCACAGCTGGCAATGGCACAGTTGAGAGCCTCTGGGTAAGAATCAAGGGGCAAACAAACAATGCAGATGTCATCGTGGGAGTCTACCACAGACTTCCCAGCCAGGAGAGTGATGCCGGTGATTTATTTGCAGAGTAAAGGGATGGTTCCAAGTCAGCTGCCCTTTTCTTTATGGGAGGCTTCAACTTGCCAGAGATTAATTGAAAGCATCACACAGCTGGTATAACCCAGGCCAGAAGATTCCTCAAAAACCTGGAGGACAACTTTGTGGAAGAGGCCCTAAGGGAGAAGGAAATCATCAGCCATCACTACAGAATAAAGTAAAGTCATCCACTTGACCTGGATACGCAAGAACAGATGTTTCCTAATTAGAATAGAATAGAAACTCATCAGCACTATGTACCTATTAGGTTTGTGCCAGAAGACATATCCCTCTTCGACATCTCTGAATCATCCAAGTGTATTAACAATTAGGGCACAGAAAATTTCCATGAGACTTGGTGGTAAAAGTAATATAATTCTGTTTAATAATGCTAGTGGAAAGGGAAATGAGTCAAACTCATTGTTTCACTTAGACCATACAGGCCTACCAGAAACATTAGAAACAGATACAGTGTTTTCTTAGAATACCAATGAAATATTACAATATATTAAATATAGCATCCAAATCCTCAACATACACCACCAAGGGGAAATACTCATTGTTTTGTTTTGCTGTTGGCTGTTTTATTTTTTAACCTAACCTAGAAAAATGTGTTGTTTTAGGAACCAAAATTTATGCATCATTAATTGAGTGCCAAAGATTTTGTGGAAACATAGATAAAGAAGTGCACACTGGTGAATTGGAGGAACATCCTCTGTGTACACAGATGCCTGACAGGCAGGTGGAATACCTGTTTGTGCTAATAAAGGTATGCATTGTGGACTTAAATGCCTGTTTTTCTTGCTGTCTCTGTGTTACATTTATTAGACTTGCAGCTCTGAAGACCATTTTATATACCATGCCTTTTGACACTTGTACCTAATAGAATAAAATCTGAGGGACACAGAGTTATTTTAGTGTGATTTTTTCAGATTGCATAGTAAACCAACACATACCCATCTTACTGCTGCTTCTTCTTTCCTTCAGCCCATGCCCTGGAAATCACCATTATTATGTGCCCCTGGACAAATCCTTAATGTCTGCCCAAGGTGTGGTTTATGGGCTTGAAGGAAAAAGTTGTGTTGAATAATGGTGGGTCTGATCTGAGATAACAAGTATTCCCAAATTGAATCTAGTATTGGATATCCCTGACAGATTAGGAATCCATATTGAATTTAAGACCCAAAAGACTTTTTAAGATTAATCACCAATGGTCAGATTCAATAACCTGCTGTTCAGTTTGTGACATATATTAATATTTTATGCATATATACAGGATAAAATATTAAATTAAACATTTCCTAAACAAAATTACAATAGCCATACTTCAGAAAATGACATTTTAAAACTAGTTCATCCATGTATGTATTTTATCTATTTTTAGGAGGCAACATTAGAAGAGTAATGCCACTTCAATGAAAAATTATTGCAAAAATAAAATCACATTCTTAAGGATATTTAAGAACAAAATTTCAGACAATCATAGAATCTTCAAGGTCAGAAAAGACCTTTAAAATCATCGAGTCCAGCTATTAACCTAGCACCACCACGATGTTCTCCACTAAACCGTGTCTCTAAGTGCCACATCTACACGGTTTCTGAACAATTCCAGGGACTGTTACTCCATCACTTCTCTGAGCAGCCTGATACAATTCCTTTAATGAAGAATTTTTTCCTAATATTCAATCCAAACCTCCTCTGTGACAACCTGAGGCCATTTTCTCTGTTATTTAATTTTTTTTGTGTTTTACATGCACCATATAAATTAACTTAATATTTTTATAATTATAATGCCACCTAAATCAACATTACATAGATATAATCAAAGTAGTGGCACTCTCAAACGAACATCTCAGCCTTTCTTGTAGGCTGATTTACAGTTCTTCTCTTTCAGGTCAGATTTTAAGATGCTTTAGCTGCTGTCGTAATTCTCAACAGCTAGTAAATTCCTCAATTATTTGGCTCTGCAGCCTGCTTAAGATGACAATAGAAGAATGCTGTCTGGAGGAAGATAGGACTTTTCAAAACAGTATGACATTCACAGTAAATACTGTATTTCTGTATGCCACCCAAAAATCTGGGGATCAAAAATCAGAAGCAATTAAAGACCATGGACCTATCCAGTTTTTCCACTGAACTTAATTTATCAAGCAGTTTCCACCATTTGCCCAGTTTTCAATTTCAAACTTATAAACCTGCACTGCAGTGACCCAGTTTTTAGATAAAAAAGCCTTGGATCACAAAAAAAAAAAGCTGCCTATGGACAAAACACTTCCCTCTCAACTGGAGTGGAGAAATGGAAAACAACACTCTTTACCAGTGCTGCCCTGCAAGTCTGTATCCTCCACAGAAAATACAGCAACCATTGTGAACTCTAGATAGAAAGGCATGTACTTGCACCCTTGGAGTGGTGTGAGTTTGCTGTGCAAAGTGACCTCAGTGCTATCTGTATCAACTCCCCTTCAGTGCCCTTTATGCATGCCCAAGCACCAGAACAGGGTTTTGGTGTCTCAGACCATTCAGCTCACGCAAAAGCCATTTACTTCCTTTCCAAGCACTCTGATGAGGCACTGGTGCCCCTTTAGCAGTTCACAGAGGATTTCTGGTTGCAGTTGTGTCACAGCAGAATAAGAGGCTACTGCACCTACTTGTACCCTGATTACATCCTTCTTGTTCCTAGTAGTCCCTGCATTCTCACATCCACTGGCAAAACTGCATGTGACAGTTCCTCTGCCTTCATTCTGTCTAAGACATCTGGGTGAGTCTGAGCTCTTTAGAGGGACATTGATGCTTTTGGGGTGTTTTTTTTTTTTTTTTTTTGGTTGTTTGGTTGTTTGGTTTGTTTTGGGTTTTTTTTGTTCTTTCCCACTAAGTTCATTTGAGAGCAGCAGGTTGCAAAAGGCCGTATGTGTGATGATGCCAGCATATCTCACTGGGCAATAATCTCACTGGGGAAATAGTGATAATTTGCTTAGGGAGGTAGTGTTTTATGTTCTCAAACAAAACCTGACACACCTTAGAATGGTGCACCACCTCTTGCCACAGCTGGCTATAGAACTTGCAGGTAGATATGTTTATTTCCATCACCTCCCTCAAAACCCATCAGTAGTACAGCAACATATAATTGTCCTGCATTATATTTTTGTGTTTCATGACAGCTTTAGGAAGAGCCCCTGCAGTATTTTTTTTTCCTGTTAGTTACAAGCTGTCCCCAAACAGTTCATCTACTTCTTTCCTTACTTAAAAAACAAACCAGAACATAAAGCTGGATAACTTTTCAAATTTAACTATCTTGCATTGATATCTAATTTTCCTACTATTTCATACCCAAAAGCTTTTCTGTAGAACATAACATATAGAAAGTAATGATTTTTAACCTGAGAGGTCTGATATCTGTGGTCTTTGTATGTAGAAGAGAATGCAAGGTTAGGAAAGGATGGGTGGTGTTGAAAGTAATGTATACTCTGTCTGTCTGAGACTCTTGGAAGCTTTATGGTTTGAGGAAACACAGTCTTTAAATTGTGCTTAAGCATTACAAAGGCTTATTCTTTCCTTATCCCTGCTTCTTCTTTTCACAAACTCCTTCACTGACTTCCATATTATAATTTGCAAGCAATTAAGATGAATGAACTTGGAAACAAACAAGAAATGAGAGAGGAAAAAATGCATGTGAAGATTTTTTACATTTCCTGAAGCCCTGTTATTCAAACCTCAAATTCCTTGGTTGTTCGAAGACAGGATATTAAAACCTGAGAAGAGAAGCTAAACCTAGGCTTTTAGTGCTGTTCCTTCTGCACTGCATTCCCTATTGTGTCTGTAGGAAATATGCCTTAACTTTAAGTATCTGATACTGAAATTATCAGGGGCATAGGAGATCAAGCCAGGGTACAGCTGCTGTGGGAGGTTTCCTTTCCAGTTTGAATTTGGGTGCTGAGGAATTTTGTTAGGACTTTTTTTTTTTTTGTTTTAATGTGCAGTTTTGATATCTAGCTCTACTGCTGACAACCTGAACAGCCTGAATCAATATGATGGTCAAACCACAGAAGGCATCACCCATCCACTCATGGTCCTTAAAGCAAAAAGGAGGGAACTTCAGTAAGAAAGGAAAAGTTTTTTCTAATGTGTCAAGTATGTCAGTTTTCTCTGCAAAGTAAGAGCTGAGGTTTCACAGGGTAAATCAGTTCAAAAAATAATATAGAGCTCTCATTTACTATAGAGTGAAAAGAAAAAGCAGATAATCTTTTTAAAGCATAGCTTTGATTCTAGTGAATCAATTAGTAGCTAATCACACAATATTAAAATATTGAAATGCAAACAATTGCTTAAATTACTCGAATTTTCAAAAAATATAATTATCAAAATTCCTGTCTTGGATTAGAGTGTTAGCTGACAATTCATGCCCATGTGCATTTCCATTCTAACAGTCATTATTTCCCTCTGATCGACTTTGAGCAGGCTCTGACTGGAAAGATTGCATGTGACAGTTAAAAAAAAAAAGTCACACAAAGGGAATGTTCTTCTAGCTGCCCCTAAAAGACTCCTAAAGAAAAGAAGAATTTCCTCTTCCTTAATCTAATGAGCATGCATGACAGCTAAAAGAGGGTGATGTGTTTGATACAACTATTTCTCCCTCCTTTGTTCACTCTACAGCGGAAAAATTGGACAGTACCTTTGCATAGGTCCTTAATGTTCAGGGTGTCAGGAAAGCATCCGAAAAGCAACCTGTGTAATGTCATCTGTGCTTCGTCATGAACTGAACTGACATGATTCCTTCTGAACTCACCCTTCTCAAGGAGCAATTCTTAGCAGTGGGTCAATAAATCACCCTCTGGAAGAGCACCTCCACTGACTGCAATATCCTGATAGAGACTGTGGTTTTTCAGGAAGGTTACACAGAGGTGCTTGAAACTCCCTTCTAAGCTGTTGCAAATACCTCACTTTAGATTTGGAGTAACTCCACATAACACCAGTCTTACAACGATGGTAAATTTTGTGCTCTGTGTATGTCTGAGGTATTTATACAGACTTTCAGGTCTGGAAGAACTACAGCTTATTCTCACTCCTGTGATAACTTACAGTTCCTACTTAAGATAAGTCCTCGAGGCAAACCAGTGTAAGAATCTGTACTGATGCCACTAAACTACTCAGTTGTGGTTTTTCCAGGTAGCAATGATTTGGTAGTTTAAGATAGATATGAATTTATAATAAAGAGTTGTTCTGATCTGATGTTATTTTTCCTGACAACCTGTAGACATGCTTACAAAAATGGTATTTGAGATGTGTTATTTTACTGTCATGAGAAAGCAAATGTGCTATAAATACAGCTTCAAGCAAAATGTAGGGTTTTGAGGATATGTTCACTGAACTTACTCCTTACACATCCGCTCAAAATATAAACAAATTGATACTTGAAAGACTCTGTAAAATCTGAATTTTTATTTGTACTTAGCAACAATGACTTTCTGTTGTCAGTGGTCGTTCTTTTCATTCATTTTATTGTTTAGTTTTGTTTGTATTTTTGCTTTCCCTTAACTGACATGCTTTTAAAAGTTATGGGTTTTTTTTCCAAATGTTTCTGAATAAAAGCTTTAATTGAATAATATAAATGACATTTCCCTGTCAGACAGAGACAGTCATGCAAAGGGCAATCAAAACTATTTTATAATTTTTAATGAGTGATTTTATATAGAAATAAAATTTCTAACTAAAAGACATGCTAAGCAAACTGCGAAGTGTCACCTGTGTCTTCTCATTTGAAGAAAAAATTATGAAAGAAGACAGGCATCACTTAGGGCTTTCTTTGTGCTGTGTTGACCTTTAAATTTCAAATGGATAACTGTATTTATAAATATGTGCATATTCAACAGTATTATGCCACAGGATTTATACACTTGCAATTTATTGGAGCATTTTTTTAAGTTGCTTTAGTCAGTATATCTCAAACCTGTTTAAAGACCATGTGACAACTGTGTGAAAATTGACACCTTTATTAAAAGTTCAGGAGTTCAATGACCAGAAAGAAGACTGGAGTTCATAGAATGGTTCAGCAACTACTTAACAACTTACCCTTAAGGTGCAAGATAAAAGTGAAGGACTTTAAGATAACACTTCCTGTTTTACTGCCTAAAAATGTCTTGAAGCAATTTTATATGTCCCAATGTGATAGAAAATGGAAGCTGAAGAACATGAAGTGTCACGAACTAACATGTTGCTTTAAAAGGTTTCAAGATTAGTTTTTCTCTCATTTTTAGATAAGCAAATGTATTTAATTTATTAAGTGTATTTAGTTATGTGACTACTTCAAAACTATTTAATAGTTAAAACATACCAGGGGGCAGATTCCCTAGAAAGTTATGGTGGTGTCTGTGAATTTAATTTTGGGGTCATTTTATACACTTGTTTTTAATTTCTTCTCCCTCTAATTTAGAGATGTGTGATGCATCTTGAGGGAAAAATTATCATTATATTGTTGTACCTTTCTTCTTCATGAATTTTAGTATCTTGACCAAAAGATATGGTCAAGATATGGTCAAGTATGTTGCAAGAAAATAATTCCTTTTATAAATTGATGGAATCTGCTGACTTTCTCTTGATATCTTGGTAGTTGCTTCAAAAACAGAACATGAATAAAGGATGCATTCTCCAAAAACCTATTCAGAAAAAAGTGTTTCTTTAATTGAAGGTTAAGCCCCACATATTAAAAATTGTTAATACCGTAATATGCTTTTCCTTTCTGATTTTTGGTAACTTTTATAATTTTAGTATTTATCTGATTTTACTGTGCCATGTAGCTTCCACTTAGCTTCCACAATAGCTTCCACTGAACTGTATAAACTCACATGGGTTTACCTATGATGAAAGTCAGGGCTTTTTCTTTTTTATATTATCAGACTTTAAACATGGCTTTAATCTCCTAACATCAGTTGAAGACAAAAAAGAAGCTGTGTAAGAGAATGTGTGCCTTTCTCCACAGTCTATTATTTTGCCCCTATAGAATTAGTGTGATGGTGTGGTACTCACAGGCAAATCAAAGGATGAACATGTGTATAAAATAACAGTTTAATATTTTGCTTTTTTAGTTTGTTTCCCATTTCATGTCCTGGGGTGCATTAGGCACAGTATCACCAGCTGGCCAAAGGAGGGGGTTGTTCTGCTCTACTCTTCACTGGGGCAGCCTCACCTCGAGTGCTGGGTGCAGTTTTGGGTGCCACAACATAGGAAAGATATTAAGCTTTTTGTTTTGCAAATGATGATGGATTACTTTATAGGATTTTATTCCTAAGTTCTTTCCTTCGCCCTTTTAAATATAAAAATTACATTTTTAACTTCATTATTTAGAAGAAGTTTAGCTCTCTTGATCTTTCTGTGTGAACTCTGGTTCTCTTGTCTTTTTCCGAGCATTCAAATTAACCCGTGAGAGCTCTCCATTTTGTCTTCACCCTGTGCTAAGAATGGCAAACTCTATGGAGTAGAAACATTGCATCCCACCTGTATCTTATGATAGCTCTCTGCAGAATATCATGTTCAATGTTTTTGCTTGCTTAGCACAAGCTCACATTATTTTGTGTTGCCAGCCTACATTGGTCATGGATCATGTCATGGAAGAAATGGAGATATCTGCAAGGTTCTACATGCTTTTAAACAGGACAGTGATAGAAACACTATTTGACAATGTTGAATTTTATGTCAGTCTGTTTTGAATTTCTTGATATGGGCAAATTTTATTATTCCATTGTTATTCCTTTAGTACTGTGGTTTTGACTTTTGGAGTAAGTAATTTCTGATTCTTACACATTTTGCCTGAGGAATATTCCAGTTCTGTATTGCTTCCATGGGAATGACTTGTACCATATTTATTTCTAGAATAAAAGAAAATACCATAGAAATGCCAACTGCCCTCTTGCCCTTGACCTTTCGGTTACAGCTTGAAAAATGAGTTTATTACTTACTAGGAGGGATAAATAATCAACAGTCATTAAGACAAAGAAATATGTCTTGGTGAATGAATTATGCTCACATCACAAAACAATAGCTTGTTTCCCACCAGAAGTTCAGAAATACAATTACTGTTGTGTTTCTTACTCCATGACAAAAGCATCTGTGACCTACTAGAAAGTCACGTAGGACCAGGTTCAAATGTGAGATTTTGCTTCATTTAGGAGCAGCAGGGCTGAAAGTTTCCCTCTCAGATGCTCTGTCAATGCCTAGGTTTGAAGGCTGTGAGAACTGTTCTTTTTATTATGTGCCTTCCCTAGTTACTACGGTCAACCTAGTTACTACAGTTGAGATAACACTGGAAAGCTTGGGATGCATTTCACAGTCAGAATAGCTGGAGTTTCAAAAATAGGCATTCTCTGAACAGGACAGTCCTATACTTATTTTAAGAGCATGTCTAAAACATAAGTTTGGGATCTGTACAAAAAAATTATTTGCATTGTTCCCTACCACTGGCATCTGAGAGAGAGTGGTCAGAGATGTCTTTGAAATAGATAGAGACTTCATATCTCTCATCTCCTTGGAGGGTGTACGAATCAGCAGACTATTAAGGTTATTTTCCTTTTGTTGAAACACTGTTTTTTTGCATCAAGGATTATTTGCACTGCCTAGAAACAGAAACTCTATCAAAGTGAACCCTTTCCCCTGAGTTATGATTCTGAATTTAAATAGTATATGTGCTTTAGCTTTATAAACTAGAAAAAAAGAAAATCTGATTCAGAAAAATCCTCTTTGTTCTTTCTATTTCGTGGAATG
This sequence comes from Monarcha castaneiventris obscurior, assembly GCA_026261815.1. Classification (NCBI taxonomy): domain Eukaryota; kingdom Metazoa; phylum Chordata; class Aves; order Passeriformes; family Monarchidae; genus Monarcha; species Monarcha castaneiventris. Next base: position 8,762,012 of record JAMPIT010000472.1, read on the forward strand.
TTACTCTTAACAAGTCAGAAAACACCACTTAGACTTGAAACTATCACTGTTTGTGCGAGAGGTAAATCATGTTGCATCTTCTACACTTTACTACTATTAACAAACATACTTCTTATCTGCATCTTTCATAGTCAAAGGTGAGTTACTACCGTTTTTCAATACAGAAGTTCATTACACATTTATTATCTAAAGATTGACAAGACTTCTGACAAAAGGTCATGGCCTTCTATGCACAGAAAGTTGAGCTCCCTCAGAGTGGGGAGCATGAACACTGCATTGGGCACCACCTGAGCCAAAAGGTACTTCACTGATGAGTCACATTTTCTGTATGAAATTTATCATCTATGAAATTAAAGTAAAAGAAAAAATACAGTAATTTTTTTCTTCAGAGCAGTCACCATATCTTGTTTTCATAGTAAAAGATGCACTGCCAGTATGACAAATCATGGATTTGTCGGTCCCTGTGTGGTAGCTGAAAATTAATATTTTTTCACCAGATCATGTTTCCGTCTTATATTTAATTTTTTTTTTTTTTTTTTGCCAAGAATAGGTTTTTTACAGGGATAAGATGGGAGTAAGAGGAAGGGTGTTTTTCATAGTAGTATTTATTTGGTTCACTACTGAAGGTTTATCTAAAAGTTACATCCTTTCAGAAATCCTCAGGGAAGGACAGGGTGAGATTAGAGTCAGAAAATGTCACTGACTGCTGAAGAGGAATGTGATACCATCCACTACAGAGCAAAATGAAGATGAAAAGTCATGTTGTTCTGTTTTGTCTGCTGTTAACACCACACTTGATTCTCAGTTTCAGTGGAAAATACTCAAGTTCAGAAAGATACTGTGAACTGAAATCATGTGCACAACCACATCCCCACACTTACTTTATTGCTTGGTAAAAAAAAAAAAGGAGGGGCTTCATTTTTAACATTTGAATTCTCAAAAATTAATTCAGTGAGTGAAAAACACAAAGGGTTAACATTCTGGACATTTAAGTCCAGATGACTTAAGTGAGTGATGTTTGAAGAAGAGCAACACAATTTTTCACTTTATAAGCAAGTATGTGTCAGAATCCTGATTATATTATCCATTCTTGAATCCAGTATTCTCTGAACTGAACAGTGAATTTGCCACTCCTTAGTTTGCAAATACTCTTCCTTCAGGTGTGCTTCAGTACCTGTGTGAGAAATGAGTAAACAAACAAGCTCTCTTTTTAGGTGGGAAGATAGCTCAGTTTCTCTGACTTTCTTATTTCTTTCTAGTTGTGAGGCTGACAATATCAGGAGTAATTAAGGTTCTAATATATAGCCTCAGATGCCAGAGATTTGATGTAGACTAGGGTCACTTGCCTATAGATCAGCAAACAACAATTGGCTTAAAGTTGTACATATTACTGAGAGAGTGACTTCAGTTGGTGACCCAGTGTGGAGCAGTCCTTATTTCTGGGATCTGAAAGACAGAAGTGACAAGGAATCTGATGCTAGGGAATTTTTCTGACCCCTTCATATAACATAGCTCTGGGGCTATGATGAAGTACAAAGGAATGACAAGATTATGAATTATAGAAATAATGACACCAATAGTTACTGGAATAATTGCATTGAGGTTTATTACCACCAGGGAGAGAAGAGGTCACAAAGATGATCTGGGGTCTGGAGTATCTCTTATGAGGAGAGACTGTGGGAGCTGGGCCTGTTCAGTCTGGAGAAGGCTGAGAGGGGAGCTCATTAATGCACATAAATACCTCAAAGATGGGTTTCAAAAGGATGGTGCCAGACTCTTTTCAGTGTTGCCCAGTGACAGGGCATGGAGCAATGGCCATAAACTGAAACACAAGAAGTTCCACCTCAACATGAGGGAGAACTTCTTTATGTTGAGGGTAGCAAAGCACTGGAAGAGGCTGCCCAGGGAGTTCGTGGAGTGTCCCTGTCTGGAGACATTCAAAACCCATCTGGACGCATTCCTGTGTCACCTGCTCGAGGTGACCCTGCCTTGGCAGGAGGGTTGGACTGGCTGATCTGCAGAGGTCCCTTCGAACCCTAACAATTCTCTGATTCCATTTCATGCTGTTTTTTCTGCTACCTTTGCCTTTTTGCTACTCCATTACTTGTAAATCAATGAAATGCACCTGAGTGATGAACCAGTTTTGTCTATAACACTGAAAAGAAATGTGCAATGCAGCAAATTAAAATCTAACTAACTTAAGCACTGACTGCTCTGCTCATTTTTTGTTGGCTTTGTGATTTCAAAACATCATTCATTCCTAAGATGAGAAACCGGCTTAGGATAATATGGGCAATATGCAGAATAGCAAGTTCTGTTGAAACCTGTGACACCAGCTGAAATAATAATGAATACAATTGTGCAGATAATATTTTGATGGAAGTAGGTGCAGTTGAATTACCTACTGCAGATGAATAAGAATGAGTCATCAGAATGTTCTAATTCTGCCACAAGAATAAAAGGGTAAGATAAATATTTTAAATATATTCACTATTTTAAATAATTAGTAGTCATTAAAGGAGTTATTAAATAGTCAAGTTTGTTTTAAAGGTCTTGCTTAGATCTGCAGTTCTGTCAGAGTAAAAATCTTTTGGAGCAAAAAGGTTTAAACCCCTAACTACCTCACAATTTTGCCATGTACAATTTGATTTATTCACAGTAGAACATAGGTAAGATTGAAAAAATAAATATACCCCCCCAAAACAACAAACAAACAAACAAACACAACAAATCCCCCAAATCACAACAAATGCATAGTATGGTTGGGGTTGGAAAAAAAAGTAGGTTTGCATTCTTCAGTGCAAATCTTTTATTCTTTTGTACTCAGCTATGTATCTGTAAGCCAGAAGATGACTGAATATGTTCCAGCTGCTCTAGATGGGGAACTTCAAGGTGTATGAAGTCTTCCAGAGACTGAAGGATCCCGCCAGGAGATGAATGCACTATCACTTTGAAAACAAGTACAGTATTTTGTGACATTACCTCAGAATGTTATCTTCACAGAAGAGCTTGTGGACCAACATGTATAAATTCTCATTAGCCACCACAAGGGAACATGAGGTGCCTTAACACTGGGGCAGTTTAAGAGACCTCATGTAACTGTCTCACTGCTTCTTCTGTGAAAATAAAAATCTCTGTACATAAGTTTTTCTTCATTAAAGATGTCATATGATAGATTATGCAATTATTACTCATGCTGAGTAACAGATTACCATATGAACAGCAATAGCTTGAATTGAAATGAAGTTTGTGATGGGAATTTCTTTCAGTAAATCATCCAAAATTAAGTCAAGTCTCCACAGGATGGTGTCCATGGATGCCTTAAGGGAATAAGATCATCATCTGCAAGTGTATCAGGGAAAAAACCAAATTTCCTACTTGTTTAATATGAATGCTAGTGTAAATTGGATCAGTGAAGTATCAAATTTTTGAGATGAAGGTGATGCAGGTCAGTGATGCAGGTGATGTAGCTTGACCCCACCCACACCTGAAAATGCCGAGCTAACAACCTCATTCAGCATCTCACTTTTGTACAGGACAAAAAAAGTTCGTAGAATTAGAAAATTCATAAACAGAACACTTTGAAAAATTAACATTGTTGTGCTGATGGCTGCTAGAATTATTAGACAAAAATTATGTCCACTGACAACGTAGGTTTTATTCTTAAATTTAATTTTTGGAACATTTTGATTTGAAATCAGTCTATCAGTCAGTGAACAATATATTTTGTTAAGAAAAATCTGCCATTGTCATTTAATCATCCATGTGCACTGTGTTGATGGATCCTCAAATGTGTGGATGAGATTTGAGACTTAATAAAAAACACCTTTATTTGTTCTCTGTCTGATGAAATTCCATCATTGGTAAGAGAGCTTTCCTCTGTACTTGGAGTAAACATCCACCAAACATGGCAGGAGAGGATGGCATATCCAAGTTAATTTTTAGGGTTTTGCACAGAACAACATTTTTGGACTGGAATCACTTTATCTCAGGTCAGTGTAGCACTGATTTGGAGCTTAGCAAACTACAGCTCCTATGGCAGGTTCAAATAGAGGTAATTAATTTTTAGTTTTAAACCAAGACCTGGAGTTTAAAATCTTCATGTACAAAGCCAAAAGACAATGCTAATATAAAATTCAGCAATAAAATGCCAAGTGTGTAACATCTATTTCTTGGCTCACATAGACAGTTGTGGCAAGAGGTTGTGTAAAATATTCCCCATCCTCCTAAGAAATTAGCAAGAAGCATTGTCTGACATTAATTTTCAAATAAGCTGCAAAATGAAAGCTAATCATTGTCTGCCAATGATGAGTGTAATTTTGCAGGGCAATTACAATCAGTAACTATTTTCTTCAAGATATTAGTTTGCAAAATAGTTGTGGTCTGGTGCACATTCAGAGTAGTGATTTCTGCCTGCTTGCTGGATGTGGTGAGCTCACCCTGTCGCCCGTGAGGTGCAGCAGAGCTCTCCCATCACTGCAGGGTTTAGCAGCGTGACAGGACGTTTCCATAGAGCCCGAGACACACTTTTACCGTCTGAAATGTGTGTGTGGGTGTTTGTCTCTTGGTTCATTGCTTCACCAGACACTGTGCCTAATTTGGAATTATTTTTGCTTCTACATGGTCTTCGCTTCTCGCCTTTCTATAATCTCTGCACTGTGAGCAGAAGCTCCTGAAATCTCCTAAGTAAAACCCATGTCCTATGCTAATGGTGCATGAGTGTTTCCTCTTGGGTGCTTCTGTCAGAGTAAAGTTTTGCAGACATTTGCCATCTTTGGATTTCTTTGATCAACTGTTAATATTATGTATTTGCAACATGCAACATGCAAAGAAAGTGTTCCAAATTGTATGGGCAGCTGTTAGGGCTTGCTGGCATTTGATTAGATTTTTTTTCTTGTTGTTTCTTGATGTGGCTGCAAAAATTTCCAGCATAACCTGACTTACAGAAGCTGAATTGCGACAGAACACTGGGGTGCTGCAGAAGAAAAGAATGTTACAATGGAGTAAACCCCTAGTAAACTTATGTTTATGAATATTCTTTAATTTTTTTTTATGAATCAAGAATATAGGGGAAAAGTGCTGCATAAATGGATATCTTCTATAGATCACATAGTACTAATCAAATTATTACCAGTTGTGAATCTGCAAAATTCCTGTGAAAAAAAATCCATCATTGCATAGCAGCACATGTAGCTGGGAACTCATGCAGCAGAAGCCAGCTGGGATTTCACAGCCAGCAGCATACAACCTGCACTATTTGACAACAGCAGCCTCAACAAAGTGCCTGTTGCCAGATCCAGCCTTGACTGATCTGTGTCTGAAGGCTCTCGTGTTCACACAGAAATGAATGTGACATGTGTTGCCATGTCAGTGTGACCAGCTGTCTCCCTGCAGAGACCTAAGACAGGCATTTAGGTTGAGTTTCAGAGTGTCTTCATTACAAAACTTTTCACTCTTTCCCCAGGTCCAAGCAGTGATACTTCAGCAGTGATACTACCTGTGCATGTTTTCTATTTTGAGCTCCAGCAAGGCTGGCTGGAGATTTTTGGTACTTTAACGTGTATTTTTTTTCAGTGAGTGGGTGTCTAAAGCTAACTAAAACATGAGCCTTTAAATAAAGATACAAATCACTCAAATCTGCAGTCAATTTTGGAAAAACATTGATGTGTACTTTGTCAGCCCCCCTTTTCCAGAGGCAGTAAGTCAAGGCCAGCTTACACACAGCTTTGGTCAGAATCCAGCTGATTCTACTTTTGCATACGTGTATGCATGAGAGAATTCTATCCAGCTCAAGACTTCTGGTTATCTAAAAAATCTTAGTTCAAGAAGTCAGATAGTCTTTCCTAAGCTTTCCAGCTGCATTTTTCAAGAGTCCAGCTGCTGACTGTCTTATGTCATGGAGCTGCGAAGCATTTAGAGTTCAGGGGTCATGTGGTCACATTGCCTTTGGATCAAGAGTTTGCTCACTGTGAAACAAGTGGCAGCTGTGTCTTGCACAATGCAGAAAATTAAGGGTGCACACCAACAAAAACCTTTGAAGGTGGTTAGCTAAGCACTCCTTGGAAAGCATGCTTTATTTCACAGCGATATTGCTCCAAATGCTCACTAAGGATAGAAAGACACCTTCGCATTATATGGATGTTGGGAAATACAGTTCTGTGTGTGAATCCCATTATCTGTTGTTCTGACGAGTGCCATAAAATCCCATTGTACAACTGACAGAATTTAGATGATGATTCAGATATAAAGGACATGTGTTGAATGGGGAAGCCAAGATAAAACAGTGAAATTCTGATCATGAAATAAGCGCTAGAGATTTTAGGCAGTGCTTATAATAGGAATTTGGGATATGGTGGAATATGTATATGGAAAAATGAAAATAGTTATTTAAATGCCTAAGATTGTGCCACATCAACTTCTCATAAGGAAAATTAATTAAATGTGTGGTTTTGGCTCCAACTCTGATATTTAAAAATTTCTTAATATTTTGTTTAATATTTATAAAACAGCAAAGTAAACAAAATTTTAAACATATTATTTACTTTGCCTGTCATATTTTCTTATTTCAACTGAAACATAAACATGCTCCATTATTAATATATGCAAATATGTTTGTGAGTAGGAGGATTGTTCAGAATTCTCCTCTAGTGTGCCTGGTCTCAGAAGTCATTGTATCATGCCAATTCCTTCGTTATTCTCTTGGGTCACAGAAACATCAAATGCTCACAATCTCTGATGCTTACTTTCCTTTATCTGCCACCTTCATGCCTCTGAAGGCAAAAGGAAATCCCATACAGATTCCAGGTCAAGGTGAAGAGGATGTTTCATTTTTCCAGGCTCATTCTGGAAGCACAGAGTATTCTGACATTTACAAAAATGCTTGAGGCTTACAGTATCTTTAATTTAATGAAGGTTGATGTGATTTCTTGGGCAGATTTCAGGATACCCTCATGCATCCTGTATCCAACAGAAAAGGAAAAAGTAATGGATCATTTCGAAAAATAAATGTGTAACAGATACTCCTATATACAGTGCTTGGCTTTATTATTTTACTTTCTGCTATTTCAGCCATGGAATAATAAATGTTTATGCCTGACGCTGCAATATTCATTGGCAGAGCTCAGATACTGCTGCAAACATGAGAAGACATAGCTATTACACATTACAAATGAAAATAGTGGAGTCAAAGAGATGAGATGTCCTGACAAGATACACAATAAAAAAAATGTGATAAGGTTTGTAGGTTTCTTGTGCAGTGCATGACCCCTCCATTGCATCAGTCCAGAAATCACTGAATAAAGAACAACAGGATAAGATGCAGGCTGGTGTCATGCAATGATCAGTGGTAGGAATAAATTTGAAAGTGAGAATAACAGATGAGAAGCAGTGAAGAGCCTTTATTGTTTTTGAAGAGAAACAACTGGATATTTTAAATTTATTTGAATATCCTCTGTTTCTAGACAAAAAGGAATTAGCTCTCAGAATAACATTTTCAAAACCATATTCAGTGTCTCTTTTTGAGAGGTCAAGCTGACAATGAAGAAAATCTGACAGAGGTTGATGGCTTTGCCTTCCTTCCACCCCAGAAGAGCTGTGTCATTCCCACTATTGCGACATTATTCTGCCCTTTGTGATGAAACTAATTCTTGATAAAAAAATTAAAATAGTAAATTAAATAAAATTTTTACAGTAAAAGTAAATTAAATTAATTTTTAAGAAAGAGGTTAGTGAAAACTGAATTATTGAGGGTTGATCTGGTGATACTTTATTTTTAAATTAGTAAATTGGGAACACACACACATTTCCATATTCCATGTGAAGTCTTCTCAGAACAGACTTGATCTCTAAAATTTTATCACAACAGAAGGTAAACAAATTATTTGAATAATATTAATTACTTTAAACCCAGTGAAACTATAAGAAAAAAATGTTTTGTTTGTACTATGAAATAGAAGAATTTGATTTCCATATTTTAGCACTCACAGGTCTATACTGCTAAAGGCAAAGACCAGTTTTCCTTTTGTTCCTTTTTTGCTTTTCACTGTGCTGAAACAATAGCAACAAACCAAAATAAATAAATAAAACCAATTCTCCATAATGCCTATGTCTGGAAAATTGGTTGGATTTTATGGAATTTTGTTTCACAAAAATACACACTCTTTACCAAAAAAAAAAAAAAAAAAAATTCTACACTAAAATAAATATTATGCTAATAACTTTCAAAAGAAGACAATCAATCTCAGACTGATTCTGTAGCTGTGAGTGTATTAAAAGTCTGCACTGGAATTGAACAGCCCAGACAATTATTTCTTTTATCAGATGAGAAAAGTCTGATGTGTCTCAAAGGAAATGGCATTACTTCTTACCTTCAAAGACTTACTGGATACAGATTAGCTTTCAGTTTATTATTAAAAGGAGCCTTTATAAATGTAAAACACATCTTTCAAACATTTTATAAAGCGTGGCAAGGGAATTAGTTCCAGAAATATTGCTGCAGATATTTCAGGTCAGGATGACAACTCTGATGATAGCAGTAGGAGTCTGTCTTCTTCGAGCACACATCAGAAGCGAAACTGAAGTTATGTGCCCTTATGACAGAGAAAGGAAAAAAAGGATGCTACAGTCAACAAGATACAGTGGTTTTGTGTAATTCTTTGCCTATACTTTTAAAGTTTGATACAGTTCACTTCTGTGGAAATCTTACTTTGACAACAGCCTACCAAGCCAAAGAAGATAACAATTTTTGGAACAAATATGAATAGGTCTCACTGAGAATTCACCAAGACCAAATTGCCTCTGAAGTACCTAAGGAAGGAAAAGGAAATGTAATACATCCCCTGTCTTCCTCTTCCAGTCTACTGGTAGTTTTCTGGGGCTTTCTTGGGACTCATATGATTGGCTGCTAGCCCGATTTATATCTCTCTTCCAAATATGTGTTTAGATTCTCCTCAAGCTCCACTAAACATATTGCAGGCCTAGAAGTGAATTCCAAAATTAGAGCATAATAACTACAGAATCACAGACTGGGTAAGATTGGAAGGGAGTGCAGTGGGTAATACGGTGCAACGTCCCTGCTCAGGCAGGGTCATCCTAGAGCACATGGCACAGGATTACACCCAAGTGATTCCTGAAAATCCACAGTGAGGGAGACTCCACAACCTCTCTGGACAGGCTTTTCTACTGCTAGGTCACGAATACAGTGAAGAAGTTCTTCCTCACATTCAAATGGAACTTCCTGTGCATCAGTTTCTTCCCTTTGCCTCTTGTCCTATTTCTTGGAACCACTGGGAAGAGCCTGGTCCATCCTCTTGGCACCCTCCCTTCAGATACTTACAGGCATTAATGAGGTCCCCCTCTCAGTTATCCCTTCTCAAGGCTGAACAGGCCAAACTCTCAGCTTTTCCTCATAAGAGAGAGGCTCCAGTCCCTTAATCATCTTTGTAGCCCTACACTGGACCTGGAATTCCATGTCTCTCTTGTACTGAGGAGCCCAGGTCTGCACACAGCGCTCCAGGTGTGGCCTCACCAGGGCTGAGCAGAGGGGCAGGATCAGCTCCCTTGACTCACTGGCAATGCTCTTCCTAACACAATCCCAGGCCTTCTTGGCCACAAGGGCACTGCTGACTCTTGGACAGCTGCTTGTCCTCCAGGATACCCAGGTCCTTCTCCACAGAGCTGCTTTCCAGCAGCTCAGCTCCCAGTCTGTGCTCGTGCAGGGGTTATTCCTCCCCAGGAACAGGACCCTACATGTTGAACTTCAGACAGTTCTTCTCTTCCCATCTCCCCAACCTGTCAAGGTCCTTCTGGAGGGATGCACGGAACTCTGGGATATTGGCCACTCCACCTAACTTTGTGTCATCAGAGAACCTGCTGAGGAGGCACATAATCTTGTGTAATACTGCAAATTGGCTCGGGGAAATTTCTCCATATAATTCACTCCTTTCTGTGCTGATGTCCCCCCACAGAAAATCCTTCTTCACCACCAAGGGCTTATGGTAACAATTTCCTTGGTCTATATCATGCTTCGGGATTTCAGCTTTCTTACCGTTTCTTTCAAAATGACCACAGCTTGAAGGGGAGAGAGACACATCTGAGCACCATTGCAGCAGCCTTCTTCCTTTTTGCAAGCACTAATCAAAATTTCAATCCTATATTCTTGTCTTCAGCACAGCTGTCTTCTCCCTTTCTTTACACATGGCAGTTAAAATAGATCCATAATTTACTGAAGCCCTATCCTCAGGTTACTCTTGCACAAAACTTTCCAGTGAATCCATATCTTTACTCTTATGCAACTAGCCACTGTGGTCCTTCAACCTGTCCCATGCTATTCATGGCCTATCTTTAATTGTTTCATAAACCAAGTACATGCATTGTCATGAAAGGATGGAACTAGGTTCTGTTGCTTATTCTTTAAAGAAATTACAGACGTGGACTGAGGAAAGTGAATATCCTTGAGATCAGATCTCATTAATCTTGGGTGTGGAAGAACAAGCTGAACTTCAGAGTGGATTTTCTATAATCTTTCCATATAGGTTTAGTCTTTCCCTAAACGTTTCTAGCAATGGGAAATAGCAAAATTTATTCAGAAATTATAAAAACGTATTGAAAAATCCCATCAAGATATAACTTAATAGTAAAGAAGAAAAATATTATTTTGTTCTCTAAACATTTTTAAAATTTTGATTGTATCTTTAGGATTATAAAAGTCATTATTATTATAATTGACGAATAGATGTCAATTTCCTTCCTGAAGATTGTTAACAAACAATAAGAATCAAGATATATTAAAAAAAAAACAATGGCGAACAGTTATGTGAGAACGGTCAAAAAGAAGAAATACATGAATTTCAATAGAACTCTTTAATTATATTTCTAAAAAATACATATATAATTAGCTCTGAAGTTATTTTTTTAATGTATATTTGTCTTGGATTGACAGATGAAGAAGTCTACAAACTATTGTGGACAACTAGAGGCTCTTAGTTTTTTCTTCAAAATGCAGGACAAGACCATGTGTCCAAATTTAATAATACAAAACTTGGGTTTGATGCAAAACTAAGCAGTACTTGATCTCCAAAATTATTAGGAAAGCCAATTTACTGCTGCTGATTTAAAAAAAAATGGTTTTAGGCTCATCTTTTTAGTATTTGATATTATAACTACATGCATAATGCAAAATAGTAATAGAATGAGCCCACAAAAATACAATAACATTTAAATTTCTAAGTAAACTATTCCAGACATACAATATTTCAAAGATGAATGGTAACATTTTTCCATAATAAAAGAAAACAAGCATATGCTTCTTGAAAATTACTTGTTTGATTTCCTGAACAACAGAAAACACATAAAAGAAACAGAAACAGATTTTATTTTATAACAGTTACATTATGGAAGTCTATGTGTGAAAGAAATGTATGGAAAATCATATTTGTCATGGAGAAATTCATTAAGTTGACAACTGTGCTAAAAGTAAATCCTGATTTTTAACATATCTTGTTTTATATAAGTTGATACATCCACCTTGCTTTCTACGGATATATGGATACAACATAATGAGTCATAAACACTACAGATATGCATTTTCTGTTTTTATTCCACTGCCATATTTTATAGTAACCTTTTCTAATTCAGAGCATAGCCAAAGGTTTTGACTAGATCTCTTTTGGGCCACTGTCAAAAGTAATGACAAATCTCACATGTATAATTACTTATACATCATCCTCAAACTCATTGTAATTTTATTCAAGACATATGTTCTGCAAAAATATAAAAATAATAAAACCATAAAAGTACAGTATCACTTCATGAGAGGAGTGTATACAAAGGACATAAAACCCAAAAAATATTGGAACTCAAGACTTGAAAGAGAGCAAGATGCTAACAGAATTTTATGGGAAAAGAATATTTAATTTCCTAGTAGAAAGCAGGAAAAGTATATATAAGGTTCATTTGAGAATGAATGATTGAATAATGCAAATATTAACCTATATATTAAGATTCATAACCCTGTGAAAAATTATTCCTGACTCTGTACTTTCTCCTCTGCTACTTCCTTTTGCTTCCTCATTTGTCAGAAATGAACCTGAGCTATCACCGGAAGGAAAAAATAGAAATTAGAGATACAAAACACAGAATTATTTACTTGTTAAGGCCATAGGTGAGTAGTTAAGCCATTGCTCTTCTGATTCCTATTAAAGCTCTTGCAAAGTCATATTTCAAAGCGGTTCACAGTCACACCTTGACAGAGCTATGGGGAGACTTAGAGATCCTAAATGGACTCAATATGCTGTGAGGGCAAGGCCTTCCCAAGCTGAAAAGTTTACAAAGGTGCTGCTTTACATGTGATCTGGAGATACAAGATATTTCAAAATCATATCTGAGAAGAAGTTCAAAGCAGACAAAGAACAGTGTTAAAACATGAATTATGTATCATCCTCTCATGTATTTCAGCTACTTCTAAGCTTGTCCTCCCTTCTCTTGCTCCCTCCATCTCCCAGCCCAAACTCAGATTCAAATCCTCAGACTTCAAAAACATATTGGGACAGGTTATACTTCTGTCATCTCACATTTCTGACATTCTATTTGTGAAAAGAGACTAAATTGATCCTTTAAACATCGAATAACATGAATGAGAATAAGGAAGTTCCATGTGGATGCAGTTTAGTACTAGAAGGCATGTTAAGGATAAAGGTTTTCCTGACCTTAGAAGCTAATTTGAATTAAAGAAGGGTGTGTGAGTTTTACTGTAAGTATGAATCCAGGCTAGAATGAAGCAAATTTACTCACGAGTAAGAATATCTGTTACCACCATTGCTCCAGAACAGCTGTTCTCTACCAAGTCTTATTCTGTATCTAAAAAATAGTACTGTCAACATATGAATTTCTAAAGGTCAAAGGGTGGTGGTCATTCAGGTCTAAAAATCTGACTTAAAATGAACTTTTTCACACTTTATGTTGGTGCACAATTTTAAAATCAGTGTGGCTTACTGCAGTTGTTCCTAATTTAAACAAGTGTACAAAAACTGCAATTATACTTTACAGGTCTAAATCCTTTCTAAGATGTAAATATACAACTGTAGAAACACAAAACCCCTCATCTGAGGGGTTGTTCATAGATATAGGCAAAATTTGCCCACTTCAGAGGAAATTTGCTTCTTTTGGATTTGAGCAAAACTCTGAAAAGTTGTCCAGAGCAAGGGTTTTGCTAGCCTTCTTAAATATGTACAATGTATAAAAATACTTACCACAAGTATATATGTAAAATATATACACATATACATACACGTAAGATATATTATGAGAAAAACAATTTTGTCTAAATTGTTATGGACAGTAACCTATATTTCATTGTGTTTATACACATTCCTACAACTTAGTTATAAGTACTGAGGTGACTTTTTTCCTGAGTTGTCTTCTTGTGGAATATCCAAATTTTTGTTAGTTTTCTTCAGGGATGGCATATATATTTTGAATATTAGTAACTATGTACCCACACCCTCAACTTGAGTCTCTTTTTTTCTAGTAATTGATCAAGGTTTGTTGTTGTTTTTGTTGTTGCTTTAGGCATTTGTCTCAAACTTAGAAAACAAGTATGGAAATGTCATGTGAGAGAAAAAAAATCTGTGCAGATTCTGATGAATGGCTAAGTAAGTGGCAAGTGCTCATTTCATCTAGTTGTTTGCATGCTGTATTTCAATTATTCTGTGAGTGGGACCATAGGACCAGTCTGAAATTATGGTAGCAAGCCAGCTCTTCCCAGCCCATCCTGAGGGAAGTTTCTCTAGAGAGGTCTTATGAAACACCATACGATGGCTTACTGCATTGCGGCACTGGTGGGGTTTGTATTGTTTAGTAGCACAGTCTGAATTGTGTGATAAACCCTGCTCATTTGAATGAAAGCACGTAACACAGCCAAATGAGAAGTTTAGCATAATTGAAAAAAAGAAAGAAAGGAAAGCATACAAATAGAGCAGGAAAATAGGTGTCTTGGAAAAGAATGTCTCAGAAAAAGTGATGTCGGGATTCTCATTGGATAGACAACTCAATTGGAACTGCCATTATAATGCTAGGTCAAAAGGCCTAATGCAATCCCTAGATAAATACAGAGAAAAAGAGTGAATAAACAGAAAAGTGATTTTGCTTCTGTATTGCGAAGTCATAGGATTTTTGTCCAACATTTTTAGAAGCTTGTTAAAAATTTGAAGAGATGCCAAAAGAGATGTAGGAATGAGTTCGGGGGTATAGGAAGTCCCTTTCAGAAAGGTAAGAGTTATTTTGCTTCAATGTTCAAAAAGCAGTCTCAGAAGAGATTCAGAGTTGAATGATGGATATAAGCCTGCTAAAATGGAAAAAACACTGGAAAGTGAAGGGCTCACTAATACAGGAGAGAGAGAAGGTGCAAGGATTAAGAGCTGCAGAACAAGCCCAGGGCAACTGAAACACATAGTTTTAAACAGTGAGTAAGGTTAATCACTGGACAAACTTTGAAGGGGAGTTGGTTTCCCATGCCCTAAGGTCTTCATATCCAGAAAGAGAGCCTTTTGAAGAAGGAGAAAAGCAGCAGATGAACTGACCAAAGCTCAGCTGGTCCTGAGACCAGCCAGGAGCAGACCTTCTGTAAGTCCATAAAGTTTATTGCAGAAAGTATGAGCAGAAAAGGACACCACAGTCTGCAGCTCTGCTCTGGCTGTTCTCACCTTACCCAAGCCCTACATGCTATTCTGGGGTTAGGAAGCATGACAAGAACCTGGTGTAGGAAATGTGAAAGACGAGCTGGGAGTGGTGTGGGTTTAGATACCTGCTTTTGATATAAAGTTGTGGTTCCATGGGCAGAAAGAGGGAAAAAAACACCTCAAAAAAATGCAGAGACAAGAGCCTGAAAGGGAGCGTGGGCAGGGTCAACCCTTGGTAGTGCCTGCACTCACAGCCCAGCAAGGCTGCAGGACCCTGTTTGGTGTCTGTTTCTGTGAGTCACAGTCACATGTGTGCTCATATATATGTATATACTCCTCCATTCACTAAAATAGCCACAAAGCTATTTTTTATTCATGATAAGTCCAATCTCAGAATTGTTGCCTCTACCTTTAGTCATGGTCTTTTTCTTTACTAATAAGTCAGTTGCAATTTTCATAAAAATTAGTTTCTAAGGAGTCATTCTAAATATTTTTGTTCTTGTATTCTAAACTAATTTTCTCTAAATATACATTCATATGCATACATTAAAATTTAATTTGAATATGAAATAATTTTTCTTCATTTTTACCTTGCTGAATGGAAGGATTTCTGTTTAACCAAATATTTTATGGTGGGGTAGTGATAGTCAAAGGGAAAATAAGTATCTAAAGCCTCTGATATAGTGGTGGCATTACCTGCCTTCATTTTGGAAAGCAGAATATTGAAATAATTAACCTGATACCTCTTGTATTTTAAGCAGATTTCTCATTCTAAAGGGTAATCTGCATTTGGATCACATTTTTTTCCTTTTCTCTGAACTTCTCTTAGCTGATTTCCAAATGGATAGGAACACATTTCTGGCAAACGTAACTCTTTGTGCAGAAGAAGGGGGAAAGCCTCCTGGTTCTAGCTGGAAGATTCTTTCCCCTTAATATGTCATTAAAAATATAAAGAAATGTGACTCAAACTCCAGCATTCAAACTTTAGCCACAGATAGCTTTTTTTTGAACATCTTTTCTAGTTGCTATTTTTTTTTTCTTTTCCTGTGGGATCCTTATGAAATATACAGAGAGGAAGTCCCACACAATCTCAGATTTTATTTCTCAGAGAAATCTTCAGTGACTATAAGTTATGGAGAACTGCTGTTAATGAGACAGGTACATGTCCTACAATTTAAGAATATAATTAATCCACTCTTCTTTGACACTCAGATTCTACCACCTTATTGTGGTGTTGTTAAATCCTGAAAATACATTCCCTAAATACACCTTCTCTGAAATATATTTTACCACAAGCACTCATATATGTCATCATATAGAAAGTGCTTTCATGGCTTCATGATCTTACTGCATCTTGGAAAATCCTAATAGGCACTCTGGATTAACACTTTAGCTGTCTGTGTTGCTGAATCTTTGCTGCTGTTTTCACTCATAATACCTAAATTCAAATGTAACAACTACTGCTTTTCAGCTGAAAGCTCATTTCACATCTGCCAATATACAGCTTTCAGAGGATAACAAGAAATTTTAATTTTTTCTCACTCCATTTAGATTTGAACTGAAAAACTGGAAGCAGATATCATGTATCCATTTACAGTGCAAATAATAATTACCCATGTAAAAGGTTAGGTGTTTTAAATTCTTTTAAAAAATTAGCTTGTTTAGAGAAGAAAACTATTCTGCTTCAAAACAAAATTAATAAAACATACTATAAAAATATTTTTTTAACATTTTCTTCTCCCACCCCAAGAGAGGAAAACAGATTCAAAGATTTAAAATCTTAATCCTTACAATATTATCCACCACATTTCACTATGTCAAAGTGTACTCGTGCCAAAATAAGACACAGCCATAATTTGATGGAATAAATCCAACATTCTTAACATTCTCAGAGAGCATGGTCTTGTTGAGCAGGATGGCTGTTCAGCATAATGATGGGTGAATTTATTCATCAGTGAGACTGAGAAACTTTGTAATGGGAGAAGGCGATAAATCTAAACAAAGCCCCTACCAGAGATCTCTGGAGGGATGGGAATTCAGAAGAGACTATGTATGATCTGGTTTTTTTTTCTGCAAGGAGCATGAATAACCACAACCAGAGGTCAGACTTCAGAATACTTCAGTTATCTGAATGTATTACCACATTTGGGGGCTAAAACACACTTTCAGTTCCTATTAGGGCTGCTGAATGGAGAATGATATCAACTTTGATTCCTATCCCATTGCAATTGAATAGTCATTGCAAAGTTTTCATTAGTGGTACCTCAGCAAAGACCAGATAGATCATGAGGGAAGCTGTGGGGGATTTTAACTTTTTTTTTCACCTGAAAATTTCATCAGTTTCAGATTGTTAAAAAAGTTGACTAGTAACCAGCTGGTCAATTTGAAGGCTGGCAAGTACCTAGCAATGAATCTCTATTATCCAGACTTGATTAGTAGTGGAGACTCTGAAAATACATCACCATTCTTAAACTTCTGGTAAAATTTTTAGACATATATTAGTCTATCTGTCTGAGAAAGTCCCCGACATTTGTCAAAAGTGGCAGATTCCTGGCTCCTCATAAAGTTACAGTATCCCATCAAAATGGGAAGGTAGCAATATTACAAGCATGTAAGTTGTTTCAATGAGTAATTAGTTCCTCCCTAAAAACATATGTAATTGCATTACATTCAGATTCTGACATTATTTGCTTAATATGGTGTTAACATTAAAGGGAAGTCAAGATAAACTTCACATACCATAATATTTTGCCTTTTTCTTCCCAAAAGATGAAACATGAGAAATACAGTCTTTTTGGAGTAATATGCATTGCTTTTGCCTACCTGCAGTCCTTACTGTAGCTGCCTTTATAGAGCAAATGCTTCCTTGCAATGACAAAGAGGCCATTTCAGAAAATTGTGGGACAAGTTGATGAGAGAATTGCAGCAAACAGTTAGCACTTTACACTCTGTGAGTGGTATGATGTATTTCCACTTATCTTGCTGAGCAAATAATGAAAGTTACTCACTTTTCTCTGTAATATCTCTTAACAAGTCCTCCTACCTCCTAGATCAGCTTTATGATCCTGTTAAGAGATATTACTGCAATAAAGTCCAGGATAGTAAAGGTCTTCAAATGGAAAAGGGCAGCTTGTGTTATAAAATAAAAGTGTTCCTTTCTTTGAGATACGTGTATTTACTGTATTAATCTAGTCCTTCTATTGTGATACCTATCAGTGTGTGGCTAATTCTAAATCTGGGAGAAATAGATTAGAAATTAAAGATTCTCAGATAACTTTCCTTTCAAAAAAAAAAAAAATGCTAAAAAGACATTATTACATCTTCCAGAAAAGCAATTATCAGTTAGGTAAACATGCATTTGTACAAAGTTTATTAGTGTTAAAAGAAAAAAAAATTAAAGAAACAACGCTAAATAAACAGGAACCTTGATGCCATGACAGACCCAAGAACAGACTAACCAAGGCTTAATTAGTTTTGAGTAAGCTGTTTTTGAACTAAGGGTCCTTACCTTTCTCTTGTGTTTTGTGTCTTCATGTAATTCAAAGAGAGAGCGGGGGAGGGGACAGTTGAAAACTCAGGCACTTTTGTGAAAGTAGAATAATCTATAACATTTTCCTAACTGCTTAATTTAAATAACCATTTTGTGACAAACCCTTTTTTTTCCCACAGATAGAAGCATTTTGTCACCAGTCAGTAGCCTGGCATGTTTTCCATACTTAACTAACCTCCAGGAGTCAGAGGCGTCATACTCATGTTATCTGATACCTATACACAAGGAAGCAGAAGGTGAGTAATTGATTGTGAGTCATTCATACAAATAATGTCTTTCTGGACTGAGGAAGATGATGAAGATGAAGCAAGATACCTGTATATATTCTTCACCCACCAAGAAGGCAAAGGTGTGCAATTCAAGGGAAGAGGTATGTCCATAGGCAGCATTTCTAAGCAAGAAGACAGAGTGTTACTTGTAGAAGGAAGGATGCATTGAAGGGCCTCTGGAAGATTTCAGGCACGTCTGTGGATGAGGAGGAGTTACTTGTGGGGTTGTGGGGTTTTTTTTTTGCATTTTAAGCTTTCTGAATTAAAATCTCTAGATCTGACATTTTGAAAGATGATTTAACTGCATAGCAGTCCCTGCAAATTCAAGACTATTGTATCACTTCTGTTCAGAACAATAAAATGGACATTTTAATAACAAAATCTTTGTTGTGCTCCAAACACAGCTTAGGAAACATGGTACAAAGAGTACAGCATAATATCTTCTAGACCATCATTAGTGGTCCAGCTCTATTATCGGTAATATGAAGTCTAAACATCAGCAAAGAGTCTAGAAGCTGAACTCTGGCACTTAAGCAAAGAAACAGAAACTTTACTTGAATTGAGCAAGTTCTTATCTTCTCACATCACAATACTTGCCAAAATACAATATTATTCTGTTGAATTTCGGGGTTATGTTCCATTCTGGCTGTTATTTTATATGAGATTCTTCACTTCTTTCCATCATTTGCTTTATTTTCTATGTTTTTAAAGCCAAAAATAAAACACATTACCTAACCCTACAGATAAAGAGATAAAACTATGTGAACTAACTAAGATTGCAATGAACATAATAAATCAGTTTCAGAGGAAAATAAAGAGGAAAATGATAACAAAATAAGAAAATCGAGTAGCAAACAACAGGAAATTCAGTAGCTTTTCTCAATAGCTTCCTGTTGTGAAAACTTCTCATGTTAACCTAATTAATAAATTCCTGTATTAATTTCTATTTTTTCTACTGTTTTGATTTCCAGGTTCAATATGATTTTGATTCCTGATAATGAAATAGTAATTTATAAATACTGTGAAAAGCATTTCACATGGATAGCATTTAAACTTAAAGACAGAAAAATGAAGCAGTATTACTTGAAACTGCTCAAAGTTGAAATCATCTCTAAATGATTGATGTTCACTAAAAAGAGGTTTAGAAACAAGATGTTCTCTGGCCTTGAATTTTTCTAAACAATGACAAAAAAATCAAAAGCCTCTACTATAAATTAAATGTTTTGTGCTTCACAAAAACAAGGAATAAATAAGCATTGAGCATTCTGATTTTCTGCTATTTTTAGCAGAATGAGCTGCTTTCTCTCCATGATGAACTATGGAATAAAATGTCAGTACTACAGCCTTCCAAAAAAGCTTATAAGGCTGTTGAAAAAGGAAATGATATAGCACAATGATTGATTGCTAATAGTGCCTTTCCTAATAGTGCAATAAGATAAAATCTTTAGTGAAAGAAAGAATTCTGTACTTATAATCCCTTCTCACTGCTATCCTTTTCTGACCAAACAACAAGGGGAAAGAATGAAATAGTTCTATGAGAATGTCAGATTGAGAAAAGAGGAGTTCTGGGCAAAGAAAGAAAGGAGATTTATTTTCTGAAAGATAGGAGACACTTAAATATTATAAAAGGATCTAGTACTCATTTTGTGTAAGACTGAAACGTATTTGAAAATGCTAAGACAAGAAAATGAGAATGAATGTCTATAGTTTTTATCTGCATACGTATTTTTCCTCTCTTAAATAGGTTTACAGGAGCTCTAAACAAGAGATATTTCTACTTCCACTAATAGGTGCTTCTGAAATGGAGGAGAAGTATGTTCTCAGAGTCCTTGTAAGGCTGTCACTTAGGGAAAAACTTTCAAATTATTTGAAATTCTGGGTTTGAATCTCTAAGGAAGCCAGGATGTAAAATCCCCTCTGCTGATGGGGTTATAAAGTTTGTGACTGTACCAGGCATCCATTGAGATCAAGGAAAATATAGGAACTTGTGATCTTAATATCATCAGATTCAAAAGATCAGCTCTATGAGTATCCACCTGAGGGATACTTTTGTTATATAAGCTAATTACATGAAAAGACATTATTAAAAGGACATGATTAAAGTTGCAAACTAAAAATCAAGGTTATTAGTTTCTCTATGATTTCACAATTGGGCTTATAACAGTTCTATAGAGGTGAATGCTCCTATTTCTTACATTATCTTCGTCAACGTAGAAAAGACCTAAAGGACACAGTCTAAAGGATGCAGACTAAAGCTGCTTTTAAGGGAAAAAAAAAAATTAATTAGGATGCCATATATTAACTCTCAAAGATGTTACTCTGTGGGAGAAGTAGCGAGAGAGAGGACACTTACTACATGATTAAGCAGAAGTCCACAGTTTTGCATCATTCAGGTAGGGTTCTTCAGCAGACATGTATAATCCCCTGTATAAACTCCTGGGTCAATACTGCTTTTGGAAATATGTACATGAGGTCCATGTGTCAAGAAAACAGCCAAGAGTCTGTGAAGTGAAGAGCCCTCAAAGGCAAATATGCACAGAAAAGCTGAAGACTTGGTGAATTTAAAATCAACAGAAGGTGTTAGGCTCGAGCACTAGCTTGTCAAGTGAAAAAAATTGATTTGTTACTCTTTGAAAATCAAATTTGAAACTGAGACTCTAAATGTCCTATCGGGAATTCAGACCTGGGAAGGATTTAAATCTCCATTTTTCCTCTCTGGGCTAAAGACAGCTTGTTCCCCCTTCCACTGGATATAACGTCTGGGTCTTCCCTGAAATAAGAATAGCCACTCAACACTGAAAGAGAGGTTATCATTTTCTTTTCTTTTTTGTTTTTCATGTGTTTTCTCATTGTACTACATTCTATCATTTATTCTATGGAACTTATCTGTCCAAAATCTACAGCCAAATTCAGGTTTTTTAACTGTTAAAAATTCACTTAAGGTTTGAGTTACATTAGATTTGGGTGGAGAAGTAATTTTTTTCACAAAAGTGAATTTATACAAACATGTAGATTTTTCTTACAATGGAACTGAACCTACATCATAAACTCACAATGTAGCTGATTATTTCTAACTTTCAGAATAATTTTAAAATCATGCTACTTTTATTAGAATTGGAAGTAATGAAATCTCACAGAACCAAACTTCCTGGAAGCACTGGCTGAATTTTAAGTTTTGAGCACAAGTGAGGCAAATTATATGATCAGATTAAAATAACTTGAAACTGTGTGGTTTGGTTTTTGTGAAAGTTTTTTCCCAGAATTTTTCCTGCTTATTTTCTTATTTTTCATCAGTGAGCTACTGATTTACTACACTGGGAAATTAAAAGCAAAAGTCAAGGAGTTAAATACGGGCTTGGTTGAAGACAGTAGGACTTTTATTCCTGAAATGAATATCACAGTGACCCAACACTTCCTCCCTAATTAATTGCATTAGCATTTGAGGAAAGGGAAAAAAAAAAAGGAAGTTTTGCCTCTGTCTGCCCAAGAAAACCGGAAAGTTTCATGCTTAAATATGGTTGTCCCTATGAAGTACTGAAAAACTCTTTTGGAAACTTTCCCATCAAAGCAGCTGTGCCCTTTTAACTTGAGTCTGACTAAGTACTCTGTTTTTCATTCACATTGCAAGAACTACTGAATGTAAAGGCATTAAAAGGAGCTCTCAAGATTGCTTGGGCGAATTTAACATTTTTAAATATTAAGGTATTAGGTTTTGGTAAAAATATCTATTTAAATTGAATTTAATCTGTAAAGCACTTTGATAGTCAATGATAAAATTCTTTTCAGTCCTTTAGTCTTAACAAATGTGTCTTAATAATTCCTGTGTCATCTTCTAGCTCTGCTTTATCTTCTGTTTTGCTTTGTCCTTTTTTCTATTAGAGTTACACAAAATATTAGAGATATAAAAATTATATATGAGACAGATATATAAATATTTATTTATTTATTTATATACATATATATATCCTTGTTCTGATAAAGGCAAAAAACTTATGTGGTACTGAAAAGAAAGATTTTACAAGGTAATTATGTTTTATACAATCAAGAAAAATCTAACAAAACACATGGGACATTAGTAGAATTTTCTAAGCATATTAGGGTTTTGTCATCATGTAATGAAAAATCGATCTCTTTAGTCACCAAGGAAACAGGTGTATTGTGTACACTAGTAATAGCAGTTCATGTGAACTTCAGCTAAACTCCTCTGGATCATGCACTCAAAGGGAATGACTGTATCAATCAAATCACAAGCTACTGGACTCAGTAGAACTTCAGGCCTAAATACAAGGACCAAGGTTAAGATAACAAGTCAGGCTGAGTGAATATATAAGGTCTTTCTATGACTGATTTTCAATAAACCAAAATTTTTCTTAAAAATTTTCTTACTCCAAAAAAGCCAAGTAAGCAGTGCTGTGAGAATATGAAGCTGATCTGTTAATAAAGTTGATGCCTTCTCATCATTTACTGATATTTAAGAATTTGGTGTTCCATCAGGAGTAGCTAGACACAAAAGTTTCCATATCCTTGACTCATTGTCCTATGCAAATGAAATGAAATAGTCTTAGTGGTTAAAGCGAGACAGAACAGAAGAGAAAAAGGATTTTCTCTTCAGTGATATCAAAATAAAATACCATATTGATAATATGGAAATGAGAAAAAGAATATCAACTATGAAGCTCTTGTTCCAGAGGACTGGCTCCAGGAAATTAGAAAAACAGTCAAAATGCCATTGGATCATATTTTATTACTTTGCTTCATACATATCAATTATAAATGTTAGCCCTTTGTCAGGGCTGACTCACTTGAAAAACAGTGACTTTCTCACATCTGATTTCTCAACACCTGAAAAATTGTCATTCATGAGGTTAGAAATACTGAAAAAAATGGAAGTGAATTAATTACTTTATAATTAAAAGGAGAGAACATTAATAAAAAAAAATTAAAAGGAACCTGATAGAAATTCTGTTCTTTGCAGGTAATCTACTCCAATATACATATTTATTGTTGTAGTAGTAAAGAGTGAACTTTTAAGCAACAGAAGAATATATGTTTTCCAAAGGGAAATATTTCTCAAATTTCATTGTGCTGTCATAGGCATCCAAGAAGAACTAAGTGTTTCTCATTAATTTTTTACAAAACACTTTTTTTACATTTCTGTTTGACTTTTATGGGTTTTTTTCTCAGAAATCAAAAAGATGTATGCAAAATTAATCCCAAAGAATAGTTATTTTGATTTTTTATGAGTCTGTTTTTTGTCATAATAAATACCTAGATGGGTACTGTCACATTTAACATAGTTCTATAAGTTTTCTTTGTTACTCTATAATGTGTGTGTCAGCAGTTTTCACGTGTCATTGCCTTATACTTCCTGAAGCAAAGACTAACTTCTAGCTTGTTTCTCATCTAGAATACTACAGACTGAGAAAATGGAAAAAAGTAATTCTTTCGGAGAAGTTCTGTGCTAATACTGATGGGTTTGGTTTTTTTTTTGAAAACTAGTCAGTGGAGCTGTTGGAAAATTTTACATTTAAATACTCTCTCTTTAAGCAGATTTTTTCAAGGGTAGAGATCACTCTAACAACCTCAAGTAGATTAGGTGATTCAAAATGTTGAATTAACTTATATGTTGCATTGAAATATTTAACCACTATTCCAGGGAATCATGTGTCTCTTACAGATCTTGGTTATGTTATTTATACCTCTTATTTGATCTATTTTGATCTAGTTACCTTGAGTATGATCAATGTCTGTCACCAGAAAATTGTCTCAATGGATGCTGTTTTGGGGGGCTGCTCTTTTTATCAATAAAAATTTATGGATTTCATGTTTTCATTTTTCCACAGAAATTTCTTAGAATCAATATAGTAAAACAGGAAAAAGTATAGCTATAAGTACTAAGATTAACACAATGTTATAGTGTGGGAATTCTTTTATATTAAAAGTGATTAATTGGAAACTTTTTCTTAGAAAAAACATTCAGCTGGAGGGAGACGTAAGAAATTATACAGTTGTGAATGCTATGGTAAATGTAGGCAAAATGAATTTTTTTTTTTTTTTTTTGTAAACTGAGTGTTATTATTGGGTACCAGACTGAAATCAAAAGGAAGCCTTTCTCCTCCCACAGGAGAGATTATTTTCACACAAAGTTTTTAAACACATCAAGTGTAAGGTAGTTTCAGCTGTGGCTATCATGTGTGATGACTTGAATTCAAATTCTAGGTCAGGAAATTCCTAGAAATCTTCGTACTGATTGCTGGGAAGACAAAATAAGCTGAAGATTTCCATTATTTGTTCTTATCCTCTAATCTTACGTTAGCAGACACTCCCAGGTAAATTACTTGCTACACATTTGATCTGACCTAGCTTTCTTGGTGGAGTTACCTGTCTACCATAAAGCACGTTAAGAGGGAAATGACAAAATCCTTATAGGAAATGAGGTGATGGTAGTGGTGGAGATGTCACTACTTGTCTGAGTTGGGTATATAAACGAGTTGCCTTCACTTGCCAGGTGTAGCCCACCTGAGAGTGTGTGACAGCTGTGAAACACACAAGACATATGCTTTCTTTCAAACCTATCTGAAAAATTTACCTGAGTGTAAACCTCTGAGAGGATATGCTCTTTAGCAATAGCATCACGCCATGTGCTACTGTTTCTCTTAGGAGTTTAACTACATTATGCCTTTTTGCTCATGCATTCCACTTGTTTCAGGTCATTTCTTGAAGTGACAAATAGATCTCGCTCCAAAATTGAGCATGGACTTGTCTTCTTGAACATTGCTTTGCCTCTTACTTTCTGTACCACTCATGAAGCTATAAATGATCTGACTCATTTCCATTGCCTGACAGACTGAAACCAGAGTGGCAATGCCACTAGCCACTAACCATATGTAAGACTGAAAGCAAAATAATCACAGCAAAACAGATGAAAATAGGTAATGACCATTTTCTGCATCAATTTCTAACCCTTCCAATTGAAAATTAAATTTTAAAGACGTTCTCATAGTAAAGTTTAAGAAAAAATATGGGGTGAGGGGGAAATAGCAGAGATACAGATTCTCTTCACTGTTATTTCTATATTCTAGGGTTTTACTTTTCAAGTCAGCTATTTTTGTAAACCTAGTCAGACAGATCTGCCAGGAACTGATCTTCCATGAAACAGTTATGAGGAACCCTTGCCAAAGACTTCAAGTGATTAATGCACATGGGATTATTTCATAAGCAAATGCAAATTATGATCTATTTTGATGGTATGTCACAGATGATTTCTTCAACGTTGTCTTTCATATCTTAGTTTTCTGTCTTAGTAGAAGAAAATATGTAGGTTAAAGGAAACTGACTCCAAATGCTGTAAATTCAGGTGTTCTTAGCTGTGCCATACTGACAAATATGATTAGTCTTACTTTTCATTTAGTCATTTGATAAACATCCTTACTGCTCTCATGCACTGATATATGTATTTAGAGATTATAAAGATCAATTATTTGTGGTGCAAATGTTATAAAATTGTACAGCAAGATTTATGCTTTAAAATTTTCCATTCCTTTTTGCTATATTTATAAAAGAACCTTGAGGTTTAAATATTTGGACTCAGATTGAGTAAGAGGTTAAATGTTATACTCATTAAAGTAAACCAAAAAAAACCCTCCCCAATAGTTTCTGTTTTCACCCAAAATTTTATATACTCTGAGCAGAATTTGTTAAGGGTCTATGAGTCAGGCAAGACAGGCCACATGAATCATCCCATCTATGCTTCCTACATGAACAACCTGGGGGAAAAAGCTCTTAGTGGGACTGATCTGGCACTCAGAGCTTCCGAGATAGTGATGTGTATGCTATTTTAGAAATGCCTCCCTCTTCCCTTTAATGATGCGGAGTTTGTAGACAACAGCTTTAAACTAAATGCCCATTTTTAGCTGTCTATATTCAGGAGAAATAAATGCAGAAGAAATAAGATCCACGTAAAATTATACATTGCATATCTTTAAGCAAAATTAGTCCTCCTTAACATCAGGGTATTCATGTAATAAAATAATTCCTAAACCTTGTAAATTCTTGGCTGAAGGGGGAGGAGGGTTGTGGTTTGGTTTGGTTTTTCTTACCTTCCAAGTAATCAATCAACAGATTCATTTATTCATTTGTAAAATAAAATTAATTGTCATATTTACCCATCATAAAGCTATATTTACCCAATTATACCAAACAATTATATCACCTATAAAACACTAGTTACTAACAGACTTGAAGGAAAACTCTTATGAGAGTGTATGTATGGAAGTATAGGGCACCTTCAGACAAAAAGGCTCCACTTGTGTCACTTAAAACTTTCAGGTAGGTGAGTCAAAAAGGCAAAAAGCCAAGACTGAAGAAGTCACAAAAAGACAGAACAAAAGGCATGGATGAGAAAAGTTACAGCAAAGAAAGCTTGAATACTGATATAAATCACACTTTTTACTTCAAAAGAATCTGCCAGAGGATTTCATTGTCCAGCCCTATGAAAATGTAGGTAGGCTCTCGCAACAAGGAGCAAACTACTTTGAGTTTACCAGACCTAGAAAACATCTGTAGAAACATGAATTCCTACTATTGTTATGCTCTGAGGTTGTTTATGTACTAAAATGTGCCTGTTTGCTTTTCCTTACAATATAGAAAAAGAAGAGAGAAACCTAATAGTCTTTTTGGAGCTTAAAAAAGGACACTAGGCTAGATGATAATGTATTACTGAAAAAATAACTTAAAGTGTTTCCTTTTGGGCAGCAATTCTGGGATGTTTTCTGAGATATGTTTTCCTTCCAGGAAAGTGATGGGCAGCACATCAATCAGTCAGAAGCTGAGTCTAAGTAAAAACCAAAAAAGAGGTGAGAATTGACTGTCTGGAAAAAAGCAACCAGCAGAGATCCTGCCCTGGAATCAGCATGGCTCAAATAAGCTTCCCCATGCTGCAGTAATTACTGACCTTGCTTCTCAGCAAGCAGCTGCCTCCACTAAAGATGAATAAAACAGAGGTGCCTGAGCTAGGGAGGTGCTTTCACTTAAGTGAAGTGAAGAGGGCCAGACGCAGGTCCTGCAGCAAAGACACCCTGCAGCTCCTCTCAGAGCCTCTCTACATCACCAGCATGCGGCTAGATGCTTGGGTGGTAGCTGTTTTGAGGTCTGAAGCCAGTAAAATTTCCCTAATGCTGCTCCAAGAAAACCTCAGCAACAAAGAGAAAATGGTTGCTTTCTTGTTTACAGTAATAGGAAATGTGACATATATAAAAGCTAATAATTGTTTTAAGGTTGCTGATGTTGATTTAAATCACTTGTTACCACACTGGCTGGACTGCAAGCACCTTAAGAGGACAGAGAGGGATTATTTTCCCTGTGTTTAAACCTTAAGAAACTATTTTATTAACTATTTATGTCCCTTTTCTTATACACTACATAGATGCTATAGAAAGTGCTAAGGTAGATGGGTTGCTTTTCAATATCTCTTTTTTTTTCTGCAAAATGAATAGCGGGTATAGTGTTTTTATGCCAATTTCAATTAGTTTTCTGAAGAGCCATTGTTCTGTTGATATTAAAAAGGAAAAGTAAGCGGTCCAATCTCATCTGGTGCAAGGAAATTACTTTTATTTTACTAAATTACATGCATGTACAATGTGTTTAATGCAGAAAAAGAGAAGTCTTAATAGCATAATACATATTCCATTTGTATTAGATGCAACCAGCTGCTTGAGGGACTAATAGAATAGAGAGGATAATACTCTTTAATGCCTTTCTGATGGATTCCACAAATCCTCTTGATATCTTCATGTGAGAAGCAGCTTACATGATGCTGCAGGCTGGCTTTGGCAGAAATTGCTCTACTAACTAGGTGTTGGCCTCTGCCTGCCTCAGACTATGTTTGAGGTTCGATGGGACCCCCGAAGTTCACATCTTCCAACCCCCCTGCTCAAGTAGGGTCACTTAGGTCTGGTTGGCCATGACCATGTCCAGGCGACTTTTGAATATCTCCAAGGATTGAGACCTCTTCAATCACTCTGGGCAACTGGTGCCATTGTCCGGTCACCCTCCTAGTAGCTGGATTTCCTGAAGGTCAGACAGAGCCTTCTCTGTTTCAGGTTTTGTCCACTGCCTCTTAACCTGCCACTGGGCTCCACTGGAAAGTGCCTGGCTCTATTCTCTACTGCTTCCTACAGGTGTTTGTATACACTGACTAGATTGCCTTTGAGACTTCTCTTCTCCAGGCTGAAAAGCCTCTCAACCTTTCCTCATTGGAGAGATTCTCCAGTCCCCTCACTTCGTCTCCCTTCACAGCCCTTCACTGCATCTCTCCTGTAGCTCCATATCTCTCTTGTGCAGCACTCCAGCTCTGGCCTCTCCAGTGCTGAGTAGAAGAGAAGGATCGCCTCCCTCAACCAGGTGACAGCCCAGGCCTTCTTTGTCATTTAACACAAAGCTAATCAAGAACCTTTCTTAGGGCTGTCTGATCAGTCCTTTATAGATTCTTGGATTATGCTGCCTTTACTTTTATTCTCGTATTTATGTTTCAGGAAAGGGAAGTTACGGCAGTGCAAACTATTTAAAGCATGGACTTAAATATTTTTAAGATTACCTGGTTGGGAATAGACTTCACTCAACTAATGTTCCTGTCTCCTTTGTGCTTCTTTCCAGTATGTCACCGCAGGAGAGAAGCACTAAATAGGCAAAGGAGGACTTTTATAGGGAGTACAGTTATTATTTCCTTCTGCATGCATGTAGATAAATTAAACACAAAGCAGGCGAAGCACATCCAGAAACCCTGTCACTCTCCTGCAGATCTAGGAATTGCAATGGTTCAGTCACTGTCATGATCTTTGTAGTAGTTAAAAGCCACAGTAAGCACACATGGTATCAGACTGCAGCTTGTATATGAATGGTCAATTGTTAGTCTAGATTCATTACAAGAGTTAGTAACTACACTCCATTTTCAATTATTAAAGTCCCGTCTCTCTGCCTACTGCATTAATGCAATAAAATTCTAACTTGTACTGGCAACTTACATACAGGTTTTAATAAGGTAATTTGTTAAGGAATGTTTTTGGAATCTTAGAGCTCTACAGGTGCAACAGAACAATGAGAATCAAGGCTTTTGTTTTTTCTGAACAAAGGCGGTTAGGCATTGTTATAAAGAAATTGTCATCAAATGATGTATTTTGTGTTCATTATACCATTCACTATAATTATGATCACAATGAAACCTCAAAAATCATTACTGTCAGTTTAGGATGTATGAAGCTGAAAAGACAGTTTGCAGTGTAACATATTTTGTTATTATTAAAGACTGGTTAATCATAGACAGCTGCAGCTGATCAGTCTGGAAATCTCACACATTTAAGAACATGTCACTAAGTTGATTCACTTAATTTTGGGGTTGTTTTTGCAGTTACATTTTAACTGTCTCTGTGGAAAGAGCAATCTTAAATGTCTTTCTTCCTTCACTGCCCTTGTCCAAACCATCATGATAAGATTACATCTTCTCTTAGACATTTTTTATTGCAATTGGAAATTTTTTGTAATCAAATTGGACTGCTGTATTGTTTTCATTAAAAAGACACTTCTATGGATTTGGAAGTAAGGAAAAAGTGTTAACTTTACATCCTCAAATTAGATCTTGGACTCAGAAAATTTTCATTTGATATTTTCTCTTGTAGTATTAGTAGATAAAGTTCTTAATTCATAGAATTAAAGTGTCTTCCTCTAGATTTTCAAATTCATAGTCTTTGAGTTTGATATACAAAACTTTAGTGTTTTAGTCAATACAACAATATAATGATTGGTTATATATGGAAATACAGAGATTATAATCTAACCAAAAATCCCTATGAAATAAATTTTCTTTACTCTTTAGGATTTGGTCCAATTGGAATTTTGAATTGAGTGCTTGAATTACTGGAGGTTTGTACTTACAAGAAGTAGAACAGAACCAATTTAAGCATTTGATATAATCATCATATGTTTCAGTATTATTTGACTTAATAAATAATAACAAAAAGTAAAGGTAAATAAAATAAATTTTCATATCACAAGTCTTTCTGATCTAAGGGTGCAGGAGTATTTCAATTGTTGACTTTGACCTCCCCAGTAGATTTACGACTGGTTTGTCACAAAGGACTCAAGCCCTTGACACATACCAAGAACTGCTTTCTCCATTGAATTTTGCAAGTTTTGAGTTTGTATCATGTGACATTTATGATAGCAAAAAAGCGCTTTTGTGTTTTCCGACTCATTCCTTAACTTGTAACTCAACTAGAGGTCTTTGTGTCTGGGAGAGTGAGAAAAATATGGGCTGGAACTATGAGAAATTATGATAAATATTCTCTCAGAAAGTAATTTTTTTTAAAAATACGTCATAAAAATTTAGTTGAAAGGTAGGAAAGGGCAGTACATATTTCAAATTGATTTCCATTGTTACTTGAAAGCCTAATTAAACAGACTATTCCCATAAATGTTATGCCATTGCTATTGTGATATGCAATTCTAAATGTAACATAAATTAATTTTCAATTTCTCATATTCATCTTTTAAACAAAATCAGGGACTTGAGAAAATAGCATCCGTTTGTCAGCTATAGAACTTCATTTGACTTCCCTGTATTACACTCAATGCAGCTATGTACTATGCATATGTGAGAATATGTTGGAAAGTGAGGGTCTAAAATGAATGACAATAAGAGGTAGGGAATGGAATTAGAGACAAAGTAATTTCAGGAAAAGAGGCAATTGGACAGAGTCTGTATATGCATGAGTATTTAAAGTGAAGAAACCTGAATCTGACAAGCCCACATGGGAATATGAATAGCTCCTCGAAGCACTCTGTTGTCATGACATTTAGACTTAAGGTAAGACTTAAGGTGTTTACCTCTGTCCTGCATTACCTTCAATAAAGTATTAAAAAAATTATTTGTGAAATTCTAACTGCATTATAAAAATGGAATTTCTTAAATTATTTCTTAAATTATTTCTTAAATTATTTTGCTTGGTAAATCAAAGTATTCCAGCATTCATCAGTATTCAGAATCTTGAATTTTGATGTCACTCTGAATCTGTGTTAAACAGCTGGACTCAACAGTTCCACCTGAAGTGATAATTAAATCAGGAGTTTTTTCTTTCTCACAGAGTTCATTGCCAAAGTTTCCAGCGGTAGACTTATTGCTCAAGACACGTATGAGATGTTGCACTGATTTAATTTTAAAAGTGGCCTGTCTTTTTGCATCTGACTCTTTGCTCTCTTCACTTTCAATTCACTTCAAATTTATAATTGCACCTGCTTATAACTATGGCAAAAGCCACAAACTTTCTCTCCTGGTTTTCTTTTTCACTACGTACATCAAATGTTATGCCAGTTTTTCTAACAGGGTAGAAACTAATAAAGACTGTTTTCAGTGTGTTTCCTTTGGTGGTTAGCTTTTCCACTGCTGTTAAAATAAACTCACCTGGCAGTTTTGAAGTTCAGGCCATTATTAGTTGTTGTTTAATATTTTAGATAAAAACCTAAACTTAGGTTGTAGAGAAGAAAATATCCTCAGTTCTGATGTCTGAATTGCTGTGCAGTTAGTATCACAGCAATGGAGGACTCCACGTCACACTCCTTAAAAAGGACTAGGTTTCTGTATCAGTAAGAAATTTCAAAGCATAAGTCATTTTTAGTTTGTATATTTATCAGTTTTCATGAGAATATGCTGTATTATCACATACAAAATACAACAGCAAAAGTATCCTTTTGCTATTGTATTTTGTGTATCCTTTGCATCACAAAGCATCAAGGTCAGGAATTTGAAAATTTATTCAAAATTTGAATTTAAAACATAATCCAAAGTTTTGTATCGGGAGTATTCCATATTGTGCATATTGGCCATAGTATGGTCATTACACTTCCTTCCACCACATGCAACAAGCCCAGTGATGTGTCTGACTGAATTAGAAGTTGTATTTCTGATGGCTCGGTACATGCCCCTTATATAAGTGGAATTTCGTAGTCAAATATCATACTTCAAACTTGGCAACAAATATCTTCATGTGTAATTCCTGAATTTCATAACAGTTCAAATACTGTATTCCTGATGGACATTTAAAGCAAAGAGGTTGAAAAGCATGCATGAGGATAATGAGCAATAAGAATGAAACGATAATACCATATTCTTCATTTTCCCATGGACTTCAGATATAATAATTATTTTCATACTCAGGTATTAGACAATGAAACTTTTAAAATGCCATTAGATACACCTGATTCCTTTTAAACTTTGTGTAGTAACTGTAGTTCTCAGACTTGATTCTAGAGTTAACAGGTTTCAATTTCATATTGATATGTGCACTCTGTTCACTCAAAAATGAATTAGAAATTAAGACGACTTCATCACTGCAGATGATTCTTCAGGCACATATCAGCAGTGTCCTTAACAGCAAGCATCAGAATACAACTACAAGAAACCTTATTATGCTACTTTTATTTGTACCTTTTTTAATTTCATGTGCTATGAAGACAACTGGTTTTCAGTAAAAGTATGACCCAGGGAATTATCAAAGTTTTATTGCAATTCAAGAATCCACAATTGTAATGGAAATTAATGGAAAAAACATTGAAAACCTTGGCAAATATGTTTATCATATTTTCTAATCCATTCTAACTCATTTCTAATCCAAATTATCTCAGTTATTGCTTTAAAGAAGATAAAAAGTAACTAAATGATCTTTTTTGTTATTCATAAAATATCTGCAGGAAAAATTGGAAATAATTTCCCCTTACTGATGTCTTTCTATGAACATAACCAAATCTATATGATTATTGAAGACTTTTTCCACAATTATTAGTGTGGCATTTGTAGGAATATAGCATACTCATTTTCATTCTGCAGTTCTGGTTTATAGGCATCTACAGAAAATACTATAAAAGCTATAGATAAATATTTTTAAAGCTATAGATTTACTTTATTTATCCTAGGTGTTTCAAAAGAAGGATCCAGTTTATGAACCCTCTTTCCTAATCCAACTAGAACTGGAGAGAGAGGACTAAAGGCTATTGATACATTGTGACTGATATATGGCTTGCATCTTCTCTAGTGTATAGAGACAAGTGAAAGTGTTTGAGCCCTTTGAACTAGCTCTGACAGAGTTTTGAGAGGAGCGGCATTTTAGGAGCTGCTCTAATCCTGCAAATGTGCAGGGTTGGTGCATCCCTCAGAGCCCATCAGTCCTAGCTGGAATGCAATGAGAGTTACTGGAGGTGGGTAACGAGGAATCCAAACTCAGCCTTCTTTAAAATTGAAACCTGACAGCTGTAATGCTAACCCACTTTTCAAAAAAAGAGAGAGAAAATTAATGAACTTATTTGTACTTCCTCTCTTCCTTTGTTTGGCACGTTGGTAACCCTGAAGAATCTAGCAAAGGTGATATTAGTGCTGAGTGCCATTGCTTTGCAGATGGAAGCCCTTGGGGAAGCCCTTTGTCCATGCTGGCCACTCAAGCTGCAGATGCAGGAGCAGGAGGGAGTTGTTTTGATGGCAGATGTCCCCAGCATGACCCCACACCAGCTCCTCCTGCAGAAGAACAGCATTCCCTGACAGACAAGAGCAAGTGACACTCTTGCTGGGGGTGAGGTTCTCAGTTCACTCCTGCTGATCATATTATTGCATGTTTTTTTCTTGTTACTGCTGTTTGAGCAGGGATAAATTGCATCTGCAGGTTTCTATTACGCGTGTTGGTGGGGTAAACTGTTATCCACAGATGCTCATGGAAGTCAGGAATGCAGTTGTGTAGGATTAGTAGGTGGCAAGATAGTACCAAAGACTGATAAAGCATATTACTTAATATAAACTTTCTGACACTTAAAAACATATTCTGGTATAACTTCCTTATATACAATTGCAAAAATAATGTACTGTAACTTTTTATAATTTTCTAGTCCCCTGTTTGCAAACTCAAACTCTTTTGAGCTCAAACTCTTCCCCATGCAATTAATTTTTCTCATGGATGAGTGGTGTAAAAATAACCAGTTTGGAAAAAAAAAAAAAACATTAAAAAATTCCTCAGTTCCTGCAGTATTTTGTTTTGATTTTACAGAATTGCTTACAGTAACAAGGATACTGATGACATTTAACAGAATTAATCACACTTGCATGGTTTAGAGAGAAAATAAAAAGTGTGTACCCGAAACACACTCTTTACTAATGGATCTCCAGTTCACACCTTCTCTAACACAGGTGATCATACTTGTAATTATGGGATCTATATATTTTGATAGAAGCTGTTCTTTCTCAGAGGAAAAGCACTATTGCCTTTAAAAGCAATTAGTTTTAGCACAGAGTTGACTGAAAAAGGGAAGCCATCTGTCTGCATTTACCACCATCAAACCAAGGCAAAGCCCCACTGGTAATTTCTGGTGGGCATCAGCAGAGCTCCACAGGCAGAACCACAGCAGACTGCTGCTTCAGCTGGCATCTGAATTCACCTTCCACTCTGCTCCTGGGCATAAGCTGAAGGTGGATGTTACTCCTTCCCCGAGGAAGCTTCCTCATGGGCATCCCAGCTCACCTTCCCAGTACTTCACCAGGCTGGGACACAGCTCTGCCTGCTCCTGTTACAGAAGTACTGTAAGTGACGAGGGCAACGATCTGTCGCTGTTGTGCAGAGGACAGAAAAGTGACAGACACGATCTAGGAAGGAATGGAGCCATTTATTAATATACAAACTTGTTTATGTATCTTAGTGGTATAAAGTTATTTGTTCCTTGTTCATCCACCTCCCAGAGGGATTGGCTGAACCTAACAACATTTGCTTCAAAATATTTCTTCAGTCAGTACCATAACAATACTGCATAACAATCTGCACCTGCCAGATAAAGGGATTGGTTTACAGAAACCTCTGTTTTCGGCCAGCATCCATGTGAAAGCAAGACTGTCACACATATGCTGGCAGAAAGCTGGAAAATCTCTCCATAGCCAAGCCTTCAGCATCCACAATTATCTACTAACTTTTTTTTTTTAAGCTACTTTCAGACCAAGGACAGAACATTTACCTATCTTAAAGTTGTGCCTTTATACTGGGTGAAGCAGGAGGCTCAGCCTGGGAGGCAGCCAAGAAGCCCAACCAATATAGTCTGTGTATCTGCCTGATTGAGAGGAAAGATTTATGCTCCTTTTATAAGATAAATTATTTTCCATCTCCATCGCATACTGTAATTTTTACTTTTCTTTGATTTTGGAAAATATAATGACCTTTGAACATTCTCTTCCTCCGAAGAATAATCAGAGTTTTTTACTGTGAGAACTGGACTGTTACTATTATTGTATGCATCTCTCTGTTCAACAGATAAATTTTATAAATAATCCATAATACCAATGGAAACCCCTAATTAACACCTCGATATGTGAATAATCCCATTTCATTTCAAATAACAGAAAAGTTAAACTTTACAATAAGAAACATCATTATGACTTCAAAGTCATAAATACATTATGAATGGGTACCTTTGAAAATTCGCTTTCTTGAAGTTGCTGGCAGATGAGTTTTAACTTCTGTGGTAGATGCCCTGATAACAGAAAATGGGAAAATAAAATTAAAACTGCTGAAAAAGAAGGTTTTTTTCTTCTGCTTTAGGCCTATTTTAAAATAATCCAATTTATCTAAAAAGCAAATAAAGAAACAAACAAAAAGCCAGACATAACTTTCAATCTGAGGCTTTATTTTTACAATTCCTATATTAAATTTCATTATTAAGAACTTCAGTTTGCTTAATGCATACTTACACCAACACTGAATCCTTGGGATTTTCAGAAACCTTTTTATGTAATTCCTAGAAAATAAGAGTTTAATCACAAAGTGGCAAAGAGTCCTTCAGTAGACCTTATATTGAGTGATACCGAGGTACAAGAGGTCATAATATGTTTTGTTTTGTTATATGGAAAAAAATATAAAATGAAAAATTTTCCTGTTTCTTTAAAAAAGAAATTTTCAATAAAGGATAAGTCCTGAGCCAAATAATTTGAGGGCTATAACTAAAAAATAAAATTTTTAATTGTGTTGTTTCAGAGCACTTTAATAAACATCCAATAAAGTCACAGTAAACCAAGAATAAATTGGAAGCAAAACCAGCTATAATACAATTTAAAGGAGGACTACAAACAAAAGGAAGGGGATGTTCATAGCAATTAACTAAAGCTAGGAACTCAGGAAACTGATAAAATTTCTTGAAAAGCATAAGGACATCTATAGACTGATTTAAGTACAATGTATTCTTCAAAGAGCATGAAAAAGAAGAAATTAAAGTGAGTTGTATTGATTACGCTTGGTTAGGGGGTTCATCTTCTGACTGATAAATCAAATCTAGCTGATCAATGAGATTTGGCAAACTCTACCCTTTCATTTCAATTACATGACAGGTTAAAGCATTCAGAAATAGATATTATGATAGAAGATGTCAGAAGAGTACTTCATCCATACCATATGATGAACTATTTTCTATGGCATCAGTAACTTTGAAAGGTTTTAACAACAGTTACAGGAGCTAGACATATTTAAATGAGGATTTCTAGAATAATTGGAAAATCTGTACTTGCATAGTTCAAGAAGAATCCCCTCATTAACATTAGTTAATGTTGATTTTCAATAGCTCATGGAGCAGCTAATATGGAAAAAAGACAGTTGGGATAATCAAACTAATTATGTCTGTCAGCTTATCATAAACCCTGAAGAAAAGTGTGGACAAACTGATAATAAGAATTTATTAATAAAGATTTAAAGGAAAGTAATGTAATTTGTGCCAGTAGGAACAAGTTTATGGAAAACATATCTTGTCAAACCAGCTTTATACCTTCTATTGCTGAAAATAAAACCAATTATCTATGAAAAATAAAGAACAAGCCGCAAATTGTGGACACAGACTAAGGCTGAGGCCTCGTATTGGTTGTAGGAAGCTGCTAGCCTGACGCATGCAGGATGCCTACTTTTACAGGAGATCCCCCTGGAGTAGTCAGACCAAAGGATCAACTCTTAAAATATTATGTCTGCTTTGCCTCTATTTCCCTCAAACTTCACAGGTGAGGAAGGAGCCTGGGACTATTCTCAGTAGGTTTCTTGTAATGATTGAATTTTCAGGGGAAAAAGGGATCTCTGAGAAGAGGTTTTAATAGTATGAATCCATGTACAATTTGTGGAGGTAAAGGCAGTCAGAGTATCTGTATTTGGCACTGTTTCCATCTCACATAGGAATTCTTTATATAGACAGAAGTTACAGATTAAAGAGGTCACTGGGAAACTGAGAAGATTTCATGGACAACCCACAAGAGCAGCTGGCAGACTGGAAAGATGCTTGAAAATTTGGGAAGTCATTCATTGATTGTGAAATCTTAGCAAATATTTGTGTGTGATTTGATAACCTCTCATACGTGCCTAGTAAGGAAATAGGAATTTGATAGTGGAGAATAGATGTCCCATGGTTGTGAATTAGTGTAAAAGAGCTCAGACTAAAGACATAAAAAGACATAAATTTTCAATGACAAGAGTTATAATAATAATAACTGCTTGGCAAGGACTATAAAATTTTTTCCATTACTTGTTTTAAAGAATAAGATAACACTTTCATTCAAAATATATTTCATACAAAAGGAAATTAAGCCAATATAACTCTAAATCCAGAACAGTCGTGTTAGAGCAGCTGATTGTGATTCAGCTCACAGGTTTGGTACAGAAGCTCTTTCTATCACCACAGGTTATATGCCATAAACAGCTGCACAAGTATTGCTGAGAACAATCTCTTATTTTGAGAGTCCATTATCTGCCCAGACTCTCAGAGCAATTCTCCAGCTGGGAGGCATAAGAACTGGCTTGGGGATGAAATTCAGAGCATGCTATGGCTAATTTCTGAGGTGGAATTTCATTAAGAGACAACAACCTGGGAGCAAGGATATAATTACCCCTACCTTCAGGTGTCTCACTGAGGTATTGTACCTTTGCAGGCACTGACTATACACCGTGCTCCTATCATCTGCCTCAGGGGAACACTTGTCAGAGCTAACTTAATTATTCCACTGATAGCTTAGAAAGCAAGACATCTAACTTTCTGTGCTCTGAACTACACCACATGTAGGTGCCTACAGCAGGGACATGAATGTCTTCCGTTGTGGGCAGCTATAAGCACCAAGTGAAAACAAAAAGGAGTAAACAGCTGTGTCACCACAGCACGTCAAAGGAACCTACAGAAGCACTGTGCCTAACTCACACTGGAAGTCAACCACGAGGAGATATGTAAAAGCACAAATGGAACTAAGATCTTAAACAACTTTGACTTGCGTAGGGATTCAGGCAAGAATGCACAGCTTGACTCTAAGGATTTCTGCAGCTCAAGAACCTCACTTCTCTCCAAATCCCAAATTTAGGACTAGGACTACAGTGTAGATCTCAGACATGGCTTCATTTCTGGCCACAAACGTTTTGTGCCTTATGTACCCTTGGGCAGTTTAGAGCTGTTAATATCTCTCAGAAGAACTGAGGAATGTTACATATATATATATATATATATATATATAAAAAATTTTATGCTGTTCCTCTGAGTGAGAGCCTTTTAAAATGCCCCTAAACATGAAAAAGACAAAAAGTAAGGGAAATCTTATAGTCCTGTTGAGAGAAAAACGCAGTCAAGATGTACTCCAAAGCTTACGTATCTAAACAGCTTCTCTAATTTTGTTAGGCAAATAAAAGTTTTATTCCTTTGATGTGCATATGTAATTCCCACTGGTGCTAATGACAATTATGTACACAATTCAACAGAATAAGCCCTATAATTTAAGGGATATTTGGAGGGGGACTTCAAAGAAAACATTAAATACTGGATGAGAAGTGATAAGTCTGTGAAAAGTTTGAACATTTGAATAGCAATCAATTTTTTAAATTATCTTGAATTTTCTAATATATGTCATGAGTTCTAGTCTACAAAAGTTCAATCAAACTTTAGTAACATAAAATGACAAAAAGTAAGAACATGAACATATTCCAGACCCACTGAAGTACAGCCATAAAAAAGGAAGTCATTAGATTTATTTTTTGGTAGAAAACTGTAAAAGACAAAAAACGTGAGGTTTTAATCTCAATTGCCTTTGATATAAAAGGAATTATTAAGCCCTAGGTGGACCAAAAAGAAAGAAAGCAAGTCAGACAGATAAACAGAGTTAATTTTACTTTTCCATTGCTTTTCATCTTTCTCCTTTTAGATATAGAGTTTTGAGTTATTGTGGAGTCAGTCATGTATGTGTAATGATTACACCAGTAGAATTTTCAAAACTTGGGCTGCAAATGAGAGCAAAAGCTGAGCAAAGGCACCATGCTCTCCCCTTTCTGGCTGCAGCAATGGTTCATGATGGGATAATACAGAATACCATGAAACAGAGCCACAGCATGCCTGGCACCCAAGCTGTAGGCTTAATTCTTCATTAATACTGCTAGTACCTGCACGGACCTGCTTGGTGGGTGTACCAGAGCCATCAAAACTGACAAGCCTTGTAACAATCTGAGGAGAGGAATTCACCATTTCTGGGTATTTGGACCATAGATGTTTGCATCTGTCTCATTGTCTACAATCTCTCGATCATCAGCAGAACAATCCCGGAGAGAAATCAGTCTCATCCTAAAGTAAAGGTCTACAACAGAGCAGATTAATTGGAAAAATTAAATTTGTCCACTGTATTTTGTTGTGTGCAGATAGTAGAATCTAAGTGTCTAAAGGTAGGTGAGGAGGTTCCCACCCCCAGTTTATCAATTGATGTAGAAGCTGGTCTGACCTCCGGTGATGGAGATCATAAGAATCACTTTAGCCAATGTATTCCCACATTCATTATCATATTAAAAGCATTTTTAATTAAAAGCTGTAAATTAAGCCAAAGATTTTGATGCAGTCTGTCACAGAGAAATAGCATAGAATAATTTTTCTATTTTGAATCATTTTTTACATACTTGAAGAAAGGCACATCTCATTTTGCTTTTGCCTTCTCCTGGTTAAACAAACCCAGTGTTCTTGATGCTTACCTGCATGTCATGCTTTCTACATCTACACTCACCCCAAACAATATTCATTTGAGCGAAGATTTTTTGCTGAAGCATCTAAGGATGGCTGTAAAATTCCGGCTGAGACCTTATCACAGTAATGTAGACATCAGAGAAAATCTACTTCAAATATCATAGGCACAGATTTTCTGCATAGAAATTGCTTTTATCCCTCTCTCCAATCCCCCTCTGCCTGCTTCCCTCAACAGCAAAAAGGTTACTCATCCTTGTTCTTTTTGTAAATTAGGTCATTTTGCAGGAATTTTTTCAGTCAATAGCCTATCCTGCTTATTCATGTCTGTATGCAATAACTTGCACTAGAAAAATAGCATGTTTTTTCTGATCCCATCTAAAATCTGACAAGATTTCTTTGAATTTCATGATAATAATTGCAATTTTCTTGCCTTGGTGGCCACTCATACTTAATGAGCATACCTCCTGTTCACTTCTTGAGGTCATTCATACAAATATTTTACAGTTTGGTATCCTACAGAGACCTTTGGGAGAGTGGAAACTGCTGAGTTTTCCATTTACCTGTGGTATTTTTATCTGAACCATGGTTTTCCATATTTCTTCCAGGAAAGGCACACAAACCTGTGTTTAAAACCTTACTGGAACTGTGATTTGATGTGATGTTTCTCCTATATTGATATAATGTTAACCTTTTGTAGGAGGAAATGAAGATACTCAGGCATGATTCATTCCAGAGACAGAAAAGTTGATAGTTATTCATTCCTCTGCTTTACTCAGTGTATTCCCAGTTTTCTTGCTTATTGGCTCCATGTTTTTTTAAGAAAGAGGAGTTAGGATATCTGCATTTTTCAAGAACCTCCTATAAAGCAATACACCGCTTTTGGCTTTTCCTATTTTTTCATATCCATCTGTCATAACTTCTCAGATGCAACCAAACACTGAGCTTTTATGTATGAATTATTTCAGTGCTCTGAGGAAAAAAAAAATCAGATGAAGGCAGTTTGAAAACATCTGATTAAGTCAAGTATCAATTTGTTCCTTGCTACACCAGGCTGAAATCTTGATCCTTCACGCCTGATATTAACTATGATAGCAAATGAGCTTTTTAGCGAGAGTGGAAAAAGTCATTAAGTGTTCAGAAATTTTCAGCATCATATGCCAATCACTTTCAATCTCTGCAGGAGCAGACTAATGATCTCTCTTTTTCTATCCTAATTCTGGAGTATTTACTTGTAACTGGTTTCTCTTGCAATTCATTTTTTCCACGATTTTCCTTTTCTGACTTTGTTTTCCTAACCCAAAGTTTAATTGTAGTGCTGCGTTTTTGCACCCATCCTCAGTAGTTTGACCTGGGGTCTGTTTTCTAAGCTGTTCACTTTGTGATTAAAATGACAATGAGATTACAGTTTCTCAGCTCAGTGCCCTTGATATGCTTGTAAATTACTAATCTCTTTTATGCCTTCTCCTAATAGAAGCCATTTGAGAAGTTCTTTCCTCCAGTTCTCTGATTTCATTGAAGTCTGCCTTTCTGAAAGCTGTTGTTTTCATCCTGGCATTTTTTGTTCACCCTGTTAGGGCCATTAAGCTACAATGTTATGTTCACCCTGACCCAAGTTACCTTTTAATCGGATGGCCTCAGAATTCTTTCCTTTTGGTAGAAATAATATGTAGATTTTCTCCATTATGGATTCCCTACAGCTTTGTTACTAATTGGAAGACCTCTCAGAGTAGTCAGTGTCTAGGTATGTCTTAGTTTCTGTTTGTTATTAAATATTTCCACTGATGATTACACTTTTAAAGGCTCATAATGACATTACCTTCTCTGGTTTGCACTTGCAGGAAATACTTCTGTTGGAGATTTTTCACTGGCTAATTCCATTTGTGGAATAATGAATAATTTGTGACACTTTGCCACTTGAACACCTTTTATTTCCATTTCTTTCTATTTCCATTTTAGGGCCAGATATGGCTGAGAATTCAATCTTTTGAAATAAACATCCCTGAAACTTTCGTATCCTTTAACAATGCACTTCTTTCTACCCAATTCCTTTGTTTTGTCTGTGTTGCCATCTTGCCTCTAACCACTTGTTCAGCACAGTGAACCTGTGTCTCTGTATGTGTGTGTCTGTGTGTGTGTGTGTCCAGGACTGCACTTATTTGCATATTGAACTTAGAGTGATTTTGCATTAGGAGGCTAAATAATAATAGACGAGTGTTTGATTTCTAGAATTAAAAACGACAACTAACCTGCCCATAATATGAGGATTTAAATGCCTTTGGGAACAACAGGCAGATCCAGTGTAGGGATGGCAGCAACCTCAAAAATACTTCAAATATTCCCTGTTATGGAAATAATGACAAAATTATCTTAGCAATATGTAATCAGAGTCAATTTCATAAACTCCCATAGATAATAATCTGTTCAACATTCAATTTTAAAAAAACATTTAATTTTGCTTTTTCCTTTCCATATATGTCTTTAGTTATGTCATTCCTTTTATTTAGAGGTTTTAGAATTGGAATGAGACATTTTGATTTACTTTGGCTCATGTTTCCTGTAAGTCTGCATTTAAGCATCTTATCCATGATAGATAAATAAAAGGAAAGCATATCAAGGATGCAAAGGACTAAGAAAAATGTAATGTTTTTCTATCCTGGAATTAGAGTATCTGGGAATTATAATTTCAATCTGCATTAAAAGTGAACTATAATTTTTAATTCTCTGTGCCCTTAAAATCATGATTCAATGAGGCTTTTAGACACCTGCTCTACTTCAAAGTATGCTCAAAATTGCTTTATTGGATCGGATCCTAATTTGCTAAAAAACATAAATGGACCTTATCAAAAGTCAACAAGCTTGAGCTTTGTGGCTTACTTTCAAGATATTTCATTTGAAGCACAGGATCCAATTAATTCCAATAGAGCTGTTTTACAGATATTAAATTTACATATTAAGTACTAAATTGTGGCCAAATGGAGGAATACCGATAGTCTAAAGGCTTTTGGTTCTATAGCTGTCTTCAGTGCAAACCTATATTTGTGGAATAGTTTCCTGTTATTAGACAATTTCATAAATTATACAGATTCAATTCTCTTCACCTAACATTAGTTCATAGATAACATGCATCTTTCTTAAACTGCTAAACCACAGTCATGGAATGATTTTCAAACATAGATAATAAAATAAGTTAATGTAAATAAATGGTAATGTTTATACATTGGACATACTACATATTGAATTCCTCAGAATTAATTTTTGGAACACTTTAGCTGTATCTCATTAAGACGAAGTTTGGTTCTGATTTACAGGATGACTGTGGAGTTCCTTATTAAACTGTCACTCAGAGAGTGTAAG
This sequence comes from Monarcha castaneiventris obscurior, assembly GCA_026261815.1. Lineage (NCBI taxonomy): Eukaryota > Metazoa > Chordata > Aves > Passeriformes > Monarchidae > Monarcha > Monarcha castaneiventris. The sequence continues at coordinate 8,805,886 of JAMPIT010000472.1, forward strand.
AATGGAAAACCCATTACCGTGTTAATTAGATCTGTGGTAGTTTTCAGGCTGGTGGTGACAGCTGCCCGCATGTGGCCTGGCACATACCTTATGCTAGTGGCAACACTACCTCTGCTGTGGTGGAAGACTTTTCACAGCCATGACAAAAGGGAAGAGGATGTTGCTTTTCCCCTTAGGGGGCAGTATCACAACCCAGGAAAAAGCTTCAAAGGTTAGATTTATTTTCTTGCAAAACACTTGTAATGACAAAACATGCGGCAGATTCATTGCATTTTGCTTTTTTTTAGTTTATTTCTTACTTAAATAGAACTGCCTTGCACAAACACCCAGTTGCATTCAACTAAGTACAAATCTTACCAAGAAAAAATTAGATTAATGAATACTAGGGGAGTATATTGTTCAAATATGTTGTGCTTCTTGCATGACTACAGGATTTCAGGAGATTATTCCATGATAAATTAGGTTTTTTTACTTCTGGACTATACTATGAGGTGCCAGGTGATAGGTAGCCCCCTACCTCTCTTAGCAGGTTTCAGCTGTTGATTATTTTCAGTTTCAGAAAATGGGGTGAGACAGAACATCCTAATGTGCCTTTGTGACATGAAGACTAGGCAAATTTTCAACAGTATTCATGAAAGTAATGTCCTAGGACTGGCAATCAGCCTTAGGCTGCAACACACCCAGCTGTTACAGCGATGGAAACGAAGGTATAGTATTCGGAAGTTTGCCTGCTTTGGAGCAAATTTACATAGGCACACACTTACCTCTGGTAAAAGTGCAGTAGCAAACCCCACCTGCATTGATAGGAATGTTTTTGGAAAGGCTGGTGAGTTCCTTTGAATTGCCTTGAATTTGCTCAAAACTGAAATCAATTAGTAGCTAATACTTCTCATAAACCCTAAAACTCCACATCACTAGTTGATGCCTTAGGTTTTAACTTTTATATTTTACAATTTCTGTCCTGCTTAGAGTGTAACTCTGAAGTTCCTTTTAGCCTGTAATTTCTGCTCTCTTGTGCAAGATAGACATAACAAAGCCTCTCCAGGCTTTGCCTTCAAGGACAGCCAGGCTCTTCTAGGCCCAAAATGTGTAAACCAAAGACTCTAAGGGGGGAGCAAGATGAGGGGAGTTACATCATTGAACTGGGGCTTTAATTGGAGAATTAACCGTGGTATGCAAATGAACCAAACCTATAAAGGTGTGAAGAACTCGTGACCTGTCGTCCATCTTGGGGTCCATTTTATGGAGGCAGCCTCTGGCTCCCCAGGGTGTGCCTCGAAGGCCCTTCAAATAAACACCTATCTTTATTCCCTTACTCTTGTCTAGTCTCTGTTTCTAGGTGGCTGGAGGAGGCATCATAGTAAGCATTCACTTGTTCATATGGTCAGCATGTTAAGTCACATTTGAAAAGCAGAATATTCTTTGTCAAGCCAGTACAGCATTTCTTCAAGAGTAGCTCAAAACTAGATACAGTGAGTCAGGTCAGGCCCACCAAAAGCAATAGCATCACCTGCTGAACCCAAGCGATTTTTCCTTTCTTCTACTTTCAGAAGGAAAGCCCTGTCTCTTTTTGCTCCTGTAGCGTGCCAGGAGATGCTGCTCAGCAGTGTGGCAAGCAGATATGGTACACAAACTGAATCATTCATTTAGTGAGTGTTCCTGGGCTGACACTTATACCTGTACTTGGGGAGCATGCTAAGTAACTATTCCCACACACGCTGCTGTTCCTGTGCATTAAAAAATAAACCAGTCCAAACAAGAATCTGCTGTGCATCCACTGAAGTCAGTGAACAGTCTCTCCCTGCCCTTTGTGCCATGCTGAGAAAATGACCTAATGGATTTTTCCCCATCTCTGACTTTGATGACTCCCTGATGTTATCTTCACCAGGTTTCCACTTCAATCTCATTTTCTTCTACATACCTTATCTCATAGTATTTTCTGTCACATTTTTTAAATTCAACATTTAATGCTGAAAATGATGTAGAAATTTTGATATTTAAGGGATCATGGACTGCTCAAAAGAAATAAGCCAAGTCTGCCAATCAGAATACAGACCACAATTAGTGTGGAATCAAAACTTTTCCCATGCATATAAATTATTCCCTTTCCCAAAGTCTTAGAGAACAGGTGGATGAGACTTTTGTATCATAAAGCTTTGTTGATTAAAAACAAGAAGCAGTAATTGGGACATGAAAAGTCTTTCTGTTCTTCAATTTTCAGTCTGAGCTCATGAACTTGCTTTCAGTCAAAGGATGGTATCCAGAGCTGTTTCTCTGGAAAAATAAAGTTGTGGTCAGCTAGTAAAGGAGGTATTTCAGCCAGAATATTTACAAGACTGAAAAAAATGTTACCTACATTTGGTAGGAAGCTTTGTCTGGAAGCTTTGTGATCACTGAAGGGGATGTATGACTGAGCTACTAAGTTCAAAGCAAGGGCAGCTAAAATACAAGAGAGAAAATAGAAAGATGCATCAAGATTAATTGCTCAGTGTTCATGGTCCACCTTTCACATGGTGGAAGAATAAAATGGTAGGTTAAGTTTTTTCCTCTCTGAATTAAGGAGTCTTTGCTCATGGAACTCACATGCCATTTTCCTCCAATCATAACCTCCTTTGGAGATCTCTACTGGTCAATGTTTTTAAAAAGTGGTGGTCATCCACATTAGAACAAGGAAATCAGAAACTTCTTGTCCTTTTGCTAAAAAAAGACAGTTTACATTAATAGCTTTCCTTGATTTATCTTTTGATGATCTAGGTAAAACCTTCCAGACAGACAGTGGATGAAGAATAACACTTTATATCCATCCCCAGTAAAGCAAGGATGCCAAGAAACTGGATTTTCAGAGGAAGGCACAAGAAATCAGGACCCACTATGAACATTATAGATTTTCTGCTGATTTTATCAAATATATTTTAATGTCTGATATAAAAGAGAAGTAAAACATGAAATCATGATAATTTTCTTTGATTGTGTTCACAGAAGTAGTGTCTGTCCCCCCAAAAGGAGTTCGGATTTTTTTTATCACCTTAATATCACACAATTTGTTTGGAAAACAGGTTCTCAGAAGCATCAACATGTGATTTCATGTGGGGTGAAAACCAGTAAGAATATAGTACAAAAGCTTAATTTGACAATTATGACTCTATACCAGGGTTGCTCAGCTTGATTTTTATATCCAGTGGAAAAACAAAGTAGCATAACATTTCTGATTTTGAAATGGAGAAGAATTTATGGTTCAGAAGTCAGTCAAATTCTCTTCTTATTTACACCTGAACAAAAACTGAAAATTTCATTGTCAAACGAAGATTGCTACACCCACAGGTATTCACTTCAGTATGAAGATTGTTCATGAACATGAATGGGTGTGTAAAGGCAATGTGATTTAAATTACGAACGGTTTCTAAAAATATCGTAATCCAGGAATCCATTCACTGCAGAATTCAGTCCAGCAGCTCTGATGAAACTGGCAAGATGCATTGGCTGAAGTTATTATGAATCACAATGTACGCAATAGCACTAAATTTACTAGTTTCTTTCATGCTTATAACTACACTTATTCCAATAACGACTCTGACTATTTTGTTTTTGTATAACACTGACTATTTTGTTTCTGACAAGAACTTGGCAAAGGAGATGGAGAAGTAAATCCCTTTATTGCATACACTAAGAAAAAAATATTAAAACCTTTTTTAAAACAACTTGGATTTGCCTTCCTAAGTTAACTGTTCTCTTGCCACCAGAAATTTAGATGTTGCAATACAATGCAGCAACACAAACCACCAGTTTCTCATGCCAATACGTTTATTTCCATGAGAGAGGCTAGAGGAATATTAGATTTGTAACAGCCCTGCTATAAGGAAACACTTGGTCTCCTAGCTGCCATAATTATTATCAGCTGCAACTTACTGGGTTTCCTCTTATTAATGTTATCACTTGGCACAGAATTATAATGCAGGTTTAGCCAGTTATTTAGCCATCTGTGAAGTGGCTTAACTCTGTAAGGCTTGGTATTAAATAAAAAAATCTTATTAGTTTTGAGGAATATGAATTCATGGTATTGTCTGCAATTCAGTTAAATAAAAATGAAGTCAGTTGGGAAATTGCTATAGTTGGACTAATTGCATATAATAGCCTAGAAAAATATGGGGATTATAGATGAAACTAAATCCTTCAATAACACCTCCTTATGCTAGGCAGTTTTTGGATTCCCTTTCCTTGCAACAAACTATGTAAAAAATTGAACATCTCACTAAATTATCTTCCTTTAATTATTCAAATTTCAAATAGAATATTTTGCATCCCTTGTCTTCATTTCCTGGCAGAGACCAGAAAAAACAAATTAATTTCATTAAGAGACATTAGAAGTACATTATAGAATACTAAATCTGGTCAATAATACACTGACTTATTGAATCATCTTGTAGTAAATTAAAAATTATTTCAACAGCCCACAGGCTAAAGTATTAAAACCAGCATAAAACCCCTTTCTCTTTCACATGTAAGAATTAAAGAAACCAAAGGGCTGGAGTCAAAACACAGAATCCTCTGCTCATTTATTCCCAGGGATGCCACCAGCAATTTCAGGCTCTCTGCCTACTATTGATAAACACAAAATTTGCCAAGACTTATTTTCCTATACCAGCAGAATATCCTAAGCTCACCTGTGTACCCGAACCCACATTGCTGGAGGACCAGTTTTCTGAGTTGTGTACTAGAAGGTCAGAATGTTCAGAAACAAGTGCCTACACTGGTATGAAGAAAGTTGAAAATGAGGTTATTTATGTTGCTGAGAAGCCAGCATATTTTTTTTCATCATGTCACATAGGTTCTAGATCAAATTAAAACTAAACCAACAAAAGAAAAACAAAACAAAAGGAATAACAAAAACAAAAGCAAAAACAAAAACAAACCTTCTCTTTATAAAAAAAATCAAATATGCTCCTTTTTAAAAAAAAGTCCCACAATAGAAAACTTAAGAACACAGAAAGAAATCATAGAACCTTGTTGATGGTTTCATACATAACTGAAATTTATGGGACATAATTATTCTATCAAGGAATAAAATAATTCCCATTTTCCACACCTTTGCTTGGATGAACGGGAGTGCTCACAAATTTTATGTTTCTTGTTTGAGCTAAAAATTTATGAATATATACACATTTGTACATACATATATATACAAATATACAAATTAAATTTCCTTCAGGCAAGGTATAGTCTTCAAGGGTACCAAAGCTCATTGCAAAAGGGAACAGGACAATCTGTGTCTGTGGTGGATTTGATGAGCAGAAGTGGATTTAACAGTGTGAAGGAAGCCTCAGCTTAATCTTTATTAGAAGTGTTTGTACAGCAAGTAATATCCAAGAGGGAACAAACTAGAATAGATTATGTGGGAAGTGATAAATCTACATTTTTGGACCTTTTTACAAGCAAGCTGGAAAATACCAGGAAAAATACAGTTAATCTTACATTAGGGCTAGAAAGCAGATCAGTTGATCTCTTTTCAGACCCCTAGATACAGAGTTGTGTACATCCTTCTGAAGGGCAAAGGTTAGAACTTCAGCGCAGGTATTTAAGCATGCATCCACACGACTCTTAATTTGGCTCACGAAGATGCTTTCCAAGTGAATTTTGCAATGGTTCTCTCACTGCACCTTGGTTTGCATAGCAGAGGAGATCTCAGGAGGCATGAACTCGGTTCCCTTTAGGTAACACTAAAGTGAAAGCTGCAATCTGGGATCACACGTATGATATTTTAGCCACTGACAGGTAATCATTTCATGGGGTCATACTAAATTGGTCTGGAGGAAAGTGACTGCAGTGCAGACAAAGTTCCTTACACCATCTGTGTTGCTCTACAGAGCCTCTCCTGTTAGAACATTCCTCTTGCTAGTGCAGACATGATTTAAGGATTTTACTGGTTACAACAATAAGTTGCTGATGCAGTCAGGATCTGTTGAACTTCTGAATGCTGTACCACACATACAAGGAAAACCAAGCTGAAGAAAATAAAAGGAGAGGCAGAAAATAAGATAAGCAACTTTAGTCCCCTTTAACAGCAGAAATAATTTTATTAGATAATATTTATACTGTATTAGATAATCTCTATGTATCTCTATTTCTATATATGAAAATACAATCATAACTTTGAGATTCAGTTATTTGAAGACAAGTGAATAGACACCAGGATTCTGCTTAGGCATCACAGTTCTTCATGTTTCCTGAGAGTACTTTCCAAAATAGACATTTCTAACCGAGATTGCAAATGAAATAAAAATCTTTATGGTAAAAGATCATGCCTTTTATTCTTTTTCCCAATTCATAGCTGACCTATTTTATATCTTAGGAAGACACTATTTCTTGAAAATAGTAAGTCACTGATGGAATAGAAATTAGTAGATCACCTCACAATACGATGGCCTCCCTCTTCTTGTCGCCCCCCCATGCTCCCCGCTGTCAAACAGCTACCAGCATGCAGCTGCAAAAGATTGGGAAAAAATTGTGAAGATCTGGAGAATAGGCTTCTGATTTCTCTAATATGAGAAACTCTTCCTGTTAGGCCTCGAACTAATTTCCAAATGCTTAAATGGGTCTTGTCTCTCTTGCAGTTTCTCAGAGTGTTTCATATTACATTGAAACCCACAGAGAATCATGAGTACAGATAGTTTATAGCTAGAAGAACTTGTCTGTAATTCAGAAAAGGATCAGGAACAGACATCAGCATTTAAAATGGGATGCTAAAAGGATGGGCAATGGCTTGACTGTCAGGACTTTTTCCTGATGGTTGCAAACTACAGGGAGCTGCTGGAGGCACTGAATGACAACAATATGCTAAATGTCAGTAAGCAAAGATTAGCCAAAGAGCGTTGTGTTCAGGTGTTCAGGTTGGATGCTTTACTCAAAACTGAACTGCCCTTTTAGGTTTTATCACTTAAGCAAATGGTAAAGTTAAAAGAGGTCTTGTGAATCTTATGTCTAATTACTTTAGAAATTGAATGTCCTTGGAAAGAGCTAAATGGAGAACCAGAGTGCCTGCACCTTGACTGAAATGCTGATGGAGCAGGAAAGAGTGATTGTGGAGGTTTGGGGGCAGCTTTATTCATTCTGACATAAAAAATATTTAGTCTACAGGTGACCTGACCCCTAGCAGTTCTCACAAAGGCTTGAAATTCTACTCTGAAATGAGCATATTAAAGCTGGAGAATAAAATCAGAGCCAAAATGCTGTAATATCCTGAGATGATGAGAAAATGGGAATTTCTTTATATGTCCAATATATACGTATCCTTGAAGCACAAATACACGTACACACCCACATCGTAATTACCAGTAAGCTCACAAGGAGCTCTCATAGCAATTTGTAAGGAAAAATGACAAAAAAATGAAATGGTGAATTGTCTAAAATGCAAGAAGTGGCTCCTCTTGCCAGTTGCATAATGGTAAGATTCACAACTTGAAATCTGCAGACTTTTTATGATCCAGCTACAATGTATTGCAGATATGTCTTCCCCCAGATGCTCTCATGGGCAGGACTTCAAACTAGTCAAGGCAGCCAAAAGAAGAGGATGGTGAAATGCTATTGAATATGCATATATTTAGGAAAACATAAACTCTTAAAAATTTGCCAATAATTGTCTTTCTGTCTTACAAAGCCATTTTTATTTCTCCTATGAGAATGCTACTTCTATTAGCTTTGAGTACGAAAAAGCACAATCACCTATTCAAACAATGAAGGACTGTCTTCTCTTTTAAACACAGACTGAGTGCAGGTAGGCTGCAGTATTTCACTGAAGACTGAGGCTAGACTGAAGATAGGAGACCAAGTAAGGAAGAAGATAAAAAGGGCAATACATTCCTGTGCGAAATGTTATATTCATTTTGTCTCAGAATCAGACACCGACTTCCACCTCTGTGTGAGTGCAAGCGGGCACCGCCGGCACCACAGGGTATCTTTCGTTTCCTTCTTGCCCAGCATCACCAGGGCAAGATTTTGAAATTGCAGCTGAGTTTAACTCTCTCACAAACACATGGTCCAATCTCACAATTAACAACACCTGTACAGCTGAATTGCAAATAAACATCAAGGAAGTGACAACTCTCTGTGGCACTGACCCTGCCCAGGGCTAACTTTTTGTATCCCTACAGGCTCTTGAGGTTCATATATCCAAATATTAAGAAGCTTTAGCACCCAGCCAGCTTTCTTCCACAGAAAATGCTAGGCTTTGAGAATCATGTTTTTTGGTAAGGAAGAGGTTTCTAGCTCTGATCATTGGATAATAAACCCCACTATTTACAAAAAACAAAGAAACCTCTATTAAGGCCAAAGTCAGTGCTCTTGACTGGGTTGTATAAAATTGCATTAATTTCATAATCTGTCCTTTTTCCACAGAAAGAATGAATGATTCCTCAACCAGGAGCTTATCTTAAAAATACTGAGCCTTGTTCTTTTTATGGTCTCTATCTGAAATAATCTTTGGGACTAAATAATAAATTATTTTCCTCTCATATTTCACACTAGTATTGATTGAAATGAAAACTAACTTTGACAAGTGCAGTTTTACTCATTTACTTAGGGAAATGTCAGCACGGTATTTAAAGGAGGCATGGCAAAGGAATGATCCTTTAATGCCTGCTTAGGCCTTTCCAGACATCACATCTCCTGAATATTTTAAGAAGAGAACAAAAGAAAAGTCAATGCTGTGTAGTTGGTGTATAAATAATCCTTTGGATATTGTCCATGACAGTTGGCTCTCACACAAGAGCAGGTGAATTCCTCACAACCATTTCAGTGTTAGAGGAAGTTGACAATTGCTGCAATAACTAGTGAATACATAGTTTAGGTTAGAAATGTGTACCAGGAGACAAGGTTACGGATGTTTTCCAGAAGGCAGAAAACAAAAGGCCAGTTATTCAACTGTTCTAGTTGGTGGAGGAAAAGAAAGTCAGCCTGTTTTGTGACTGTGTGTATGTGACTTATCCCACATAGCTCCTGAAGGGAGCACTTTTTGAACATACAAAAGCTGAAATCAGGTCACTTAGAGCAATCCAGAATTATAGAAACATTTTTCCCACACCTAGAATAAACAGAAGTTTTTCTTCTGCCGAGGTGAATTTTCTTTAGTCCTAATGTCACAGTCTCTAAAACCAGCAATGTTGACTGCCTCACATAAACCACGAGGTTCTGCATGCAAACATGCTTCACAGCATCTTGTCAGCAGAGACCGTGTAAGAGTATTTTTTTAACAAGGTAATTACAGCATGTTACTCATGAGGTCACTGGAGACTGATGCACAATGGGACTTTGTTCTCTGCCATTCTGGGTGATTCTGACAATAGAGCTCCTTATCCAACAATACAGTTGCAGTCCTGCCTTTAGAAAATCATGAGAGATGCTAAATACATGGGAATGTCATACAAAAAAACCACATGTGATGTGTGTTGTACTGTACTGTTACATTCTCCAAAGCAAATTCTCCTTGATTTCCAAAAAAAAATGGACATGGATGGACAAGTAAAACCAATCTAAATAAGCAAGAACCCAAATATTACTGGCTTAAAAGCCTTTTTCTTTTTTCTTTTCATTTTCTTCATGTGAAACCTGAGAAGTTCACTAAGGTTACGTTTTTAAGCTTTCTTTGCAACTAAAAGGAAAATTTTCCTCTTAGCTGGAAGTTAAGATTGGCATAGACTCAGGACTTGTGGCTAAAAGGAAAACACCAGATACCACAAGAGTCATGATAATATCATATTGAGCTCACCTCAAACCTCCTGGTTGTGAGTCCTGTGGGTTGGTTGCAGAAACAGCTGGCCTTGAGGAGATGACTCAGGTGCCAGTTTCAGAGTTGCTATCATGAAACAGAAACCAGGAACAATATATTTCTACCCTCAAAGAGATAGTAGAGTATGTGCTCAAGCCCAAAGGTGCTTCACCCCTGTAAGGTAAAGAAGCCGTGGTGAGATTACAACTGCACAACTTCTTCCCCTTCCTTTGGCATCACTCTGTGCTATTCCCACCCTTTCGTGAGCGCAATAGAGAGCTCAAGCCTTTTGGCACCCACTTTTTTTTTCCAAAAATAACTCCAACAGATTTTTTAAAAATATTGTTTATTGAGGAAAAATGTATATACTTTTTATTTTGCCATGGGTTGGGTTTTGCATGTTTCTTCTCCTTCCACCCTTCCCCCTTCCAGTCCACAAACCCAGGTGTTGTGTAACTCTGAACAAGTAGCCAGTGCTAGAACTGGAATATCAACTTCACTGAGACAGCAGTGAAAACATGAAAAGGTCACAATTGTGATAAAGTATCCCTGCATCTTTCTGTTGAGAAATACAAGGCTTCTGTTGACTTTGCAGAGCTAATCAGAAACAGAATGATTTGAAATCAGCTTCCCTTTTCCTTATGTAAGCCTCTTACATAAACCAAAAGGTAAGCAACCACTTAACCTGGATTAAGGACTATCTGCAAGATAGGACAGCCTCAGTCATGGTGGGACCATGACTGGAAAGGTAGTTTTTAAGCATTATCAGTCTATTCATGTATTTAAATTTAGGTTTGCTACATAAGCAGAACAGCTCCATTGGCTTATTTGCATTCTTACCAGGGTTACTAAATGGAGATGTATGCCCTTTAACATGTAAGAGGAATATTTACTTTCATTTCAATAGAGTTTCTTATAGGTTGCTAATATATTACTTGGGAATCGCTTCAAAATGCAAAATGAGAGATATTTTCCACTGCTGGGAATCAAAAATGAGAAATTATATTTCGAAATTTATGTTAAAAATAAAATATGTTAAAGATTCTGTTGAAAGTGACTTTGATTAAATAATGCATTAAAATAATTGTCAATTGTCAACTAAGAAAGTGGGACTGATGCCTTAAGAGGCCTCCCAGAAACAGAGACTAGATAGGAGTAAGGGAATAAAAGTAGGTATTTATTTGAAAGGCCTTGCCAAGATGGACCCCAAGATGGACGACAGGTCACGAGTTCACACTTTTATAGGTTTGGTTCATTTGCATATCAGGGTTAATTCTCAAATTAAAGCCCCAGTTTAATGATGTAATTCCCCTCAGCTTGCCCCTCCTTTAGAGTCTTTGGTTTACACATTTTGGGCCTAGAACAGCCTGGCTATCCTTGAAGGCAAAGCCTGGAGGGGCTTTGTTACGTCTATCTTGCACGAGAGAGCAGAAATTGCAGGCTACAAGGAACGTCAGAGTTACACTCTAAGCAGTACAGAATTTGAAAAATATAAAAGTTAAAACCTAAGGCATCAAGGCTATTAAGAGGATGCATTTCAGTGGACAGGTTAATATTTACTTTGAAAAACACTCCATGGCTTGAGTGAGTCAGCAGGATGAGTGGGAGAAGGATTTGAGGAATGCTTCTCAGAGGTGGAAGCAAATCTGAACTATTCTGTCTTAATGAAAAGGGTATAATCAGGTAGCTCTTGCTTGCAAGGTGTCCTCTTTTTTTCTTAGTTTCCTTTTATCTCCATCTCCTCATCCATTTCAGGAGCTGCTTCCCAGACTCTGGCCCACTGCTTGGAAAGGAGGGTTTCGTACTCTGCAGCTTTGTGTTGCAGAGTGAAGTGGACAAGACAGATTACTGGTCTGTCTTTTGGGGAGACATCTCCTGATCCCAAGAACTCAGGCGGGCTATGAAGATGCCACTTTTGCCCACACTTACAGTGGCAAGCATCAGACCTTCCAACCAGATGCAACCCATTGATTTAAACAGCTTTCTTCCCATACACTGCTGAGCCAGAGAGCCAAACTCCCTATGCTACTGAGCTCTAGAGTAAACTGTCTCTGCATTAGCTACCCAGAAAAGCTGATGTTCCTAGATATTTAGTGTAGGTGTCTAGAATTAAACTTCCAACATCACTACATTATTATGTAAACAAAGGTCTTAAAATTCCCCTTCACCAGGAAGAGTCCTATCCACAAGAGTTAGTTCTGCAGAAAACTGGTCATTCGTAGTAGTTTTTCCTGCATATTTTGATCTTTTTTAGGCTGAAATTAAAATTTAAAATCCAATCTTAGTGATTAATAGAAGAATCTAGTGAACTATTACAAAATTTCATGTGAGATCCAAAGTTATGAGGGAAGAAACAAGTTTTTCAAGTACCTCCAAATGAGCCAGGGAAATATTAAGTAATTATTTTTCTTTATTGAGGACAAAAGCTCATGTCTAGTCTTGCTTATTTGCAAGAATGTGCTAGTGGTAGAATTACAGGGATGTTGAGAAGCTTATGTTCAGAGACAAAAATCCTGGATTAACTTCAGAGGAAGCTCGAATGTTCCACTTGTTCTACAAAAAATATATCTTTTATGTAATTGGATATTTTTCAGTCAGATTCAAGTAAGCAAATGTTAAAAAATACAACATATTTCACCTCTCTTGTTGCTGAACTCACCTCTCTCAATCCCTAATATGCTGACTATCTGGATCTGAGTATTCATATCAGAAAAGACCTTGAATCTGTATCCTGGAATTCAAACCTCCACCCATATTTTATTCTATCATATTTTTTTTTTCTCTTAAGACCTGCATTCTTGAAACTGCCAAACTCCACTCAGCTGCAAAAGAAATTCCCCTTTTTGTTAATCTTGTAAAATCAAATGTGGGATGTTTGTGTGAATATAGAACTCAAAGTTAAAATTAAACTTGTGTAGCTAAATCTGGCCAGCATCACTATTTGTACTGATTATCAGGCATAGCTTAAAGGGAAACAGGGAAAAAAATTTGTTACTTGTGAAGTCAGTAGCACCAAGAATGAAAACTGACAACAGGGCAGAAGATTTCAGATCTCATTTCAAGTACTTTTATGTCTGAATGTTCCACTGTTGATGACCTTGCAGTACAACTAGAATATACCTAAAACCAAAGTTAAATCAAAGTGATGCTGATTTGAAATTTTCATATGAATAAACTTCAACAAACACACAAAAACCCCTCATTCCCCCTACAGAAAAATCAACACATCTGACTCTGATTTCAGTAAAAGCAGTCTTTGTTAAAGAAAAAGTCGGGCTTTACCAAAATAGTAGAGACTGATGTGATCTTTCAATAGAGTAAGTCCTGACTTCTAACTGGACATATTTTGAGTTTAAAATAACGCTGTTAAACAAGGTCATAATTTTTATATTTTGGACAGGAATAGTCATACCATATGAAATATTACAGCATTTTATATTTTCCAACATAAAAAAGTATATGTCAAGGTTTTCCCTATACCAACAGGATCCCTGATGATACATTTTCTGTCATTTAAATGGCTGCCTTTCTGTATCATTAAATGGCTGCCTTTCAAAGTCTTTGCTATCACATGAAACTTCATAAACTCTTCAGCTCTCTTATCTATAGGGAACTAAGTGATATATGATGATTAGATAGGTTTTCCTTTTGTTTTGAAGGCGTTATCCTGGTCATCCTTATAGTCCCTGGGAATTGACACTCCCTTGAAAATCTGACCATTAATTTCTTCAAAACACCATCATAGCTGTAAAAATCCTGAAGACATTTATTTCTGAAGCCTTAAGAGGCACTTCAAGTTTCTGCAGCAAATCCCTGTCTGTAGAGTCTAAACATCACCTTATCTTCACAACCCTGTAATAATAATTATAAAAAAAATTAGGCAGAGCTTTATTCTTTTCTGGTAATCACACATAGAACACTTCTGCCATAAGCATATTTTGGATAATGAGGGCTGCAAGGACCAGTGAGCAGCATCACTCTGCCTTCCAAAGTACAGCATTTATTGCTCAAGCTGTCAGAGCTGAATGGATTTAGCATGTGTGCCTATAACAATGTGTTAGCTGTTATGTACTTGACACGTGGCAGCAGCTTAAAACCATTTGAAAGCAGAGGTTAAAGCAGGCTTTTGCACCGTGAGGGATCATATTGCTGGAGCAATCATTACTGCACCTGTGAGGATAGCCTACAGACACTGCCTTTCAGGCACTGGTTTGCATCCTACTGTGAGAAACCTGCCTACGTGGTGTGAGCCTGCATTTTGTACAGGCTGCCTGCACTTCTACAGTGCAGGTGAGGGAAAACCAGCCCCCCCTTCCCCAAACCCCCTCAGTCTGAGAAGAGGCGCCTTTTAAAGGGTAAATGATTAACTTCTACTCTCACTTGAAATATATCCAATGGCTGCATCAGAACATTGTTATGATACAAAATGCAGTTGTATAGAGCAAAACCAACAAGGGATTTGGAGTTTGACTTTCCTGGTCTAAGAGAACAAGCACCAGAACTCTGCTTTGAAATGAGCAAAGCAGTGCACAGTGCACTCAGTGTGGTGTATCTTTTCTTCTAAGTTGTTGCATTTTGAAGCAAGAATTTCTGGAAAAAAATATGGTAGTACACACAGAACAAAACTTCTTCCCCATTTGTTTTTTCAAATGCCTGAGGAAAACTTGCACAATTTTATCAGTAGATTTTGTCTGGTCCAGAACAAGGTGGGAAATGCATTCTAGGACCTCACCTCTCTCTCAGAAAACTTGCCAGTGGTTTCCCCTGTGATGTACCAGCTCTGCACCTGCTCACTTACGTCCTGCTTTCTCAGCTGGGGAAAATAGCACAAAGGGGTAGCAACACTCTCATGGTCTTCACATTTCTTCACAAGGAAAGTAAAGCACAACATCAACTCATACATCCACGCTCTGTACTGTTTTAAAGGAAGTTTTATCCTGTAACTGTTGTACAATACTTATGTAGTAAATTTGATCTAATCGAAGATTAGCTAAGAAAGCAATAGGTTCATCTCCATTTAACTCTTGTGCTGAGAGATATACTTCCAAGAGATGCTGTTCTTCATCATAACTCAATAATATCTCTAGTTTTCTCCTTCTCATTCAATGACTCCTTAAATGCAATTTGAAACTTTTTAACAAACTGAAATGAAAATTTCCTATTCATCACAGCACGTGTCCATAGGAACATCCGACAGGTTGGAATTTCCTTGAAAGAGATTTCAGCCTCTTACACTATTTCTTGCACACTCTAAAAATAGAAACTTTCTTTACTAAAAACTAAGTCATAGACTTCACTTTCCAATGGACACTACTTGAACAATATTCTTGTAGAATATACTTTTTACAGAGGAAATAATTTTGGATTGTACAGAGATTCAAACCAATATGAGTGCTTGACACTGCTGAACTTCTGGTGTCCACTGGGCACAAGTGCAGCTACAAGAGCTTAGGGAAATAAATACTTTCAGGGTTTCACCTGGGATGAGGTTTTAAACATTCTCTATATGAGAGTCAAGTGTTTAAATTAAATACTTAGTCTAAAAAGAGATTTACACAGAAATCTTCCAAGGAAATATTGAGCAAAATAATTAATCTAAATCTTGAAGTTAATAACTGTGCAGCAGTGATTAATACAGCAAGAAATAGTATTTTCTTTCAGTGCAGGAGCTGAGAGAAATGGCATTTGTGAAGAAGGAAGACAAAATAGGTGTCCATCATGGTTCCTTCTGATTTTGCACACCTATGAGACAGGTAAAACCTCAGTAGATATTAATGAGTTTTACCTTGCGGACACATGAGCAGTTCTCCAGTGCTGCCATCATCCCTCAGTATTTTCTCCTCCTTTTATTTGTTTGCTAACCCAAGTCTTCACACTTCACCTTCAAAGAGCAGGCAAACCCCTGAAGGCAGAGATTGTCTCTCACTCTGCACAGAACACTGCATGATCCTGACAGGAGCTACAGGAGCACACAAGCTTAACTTCATTCATCAAATACTCCCAAAAGGAATGAGTATTTTTGAGGGAACAAAAATACTCCAGTGATCCTGGGGGAGAATGGACTAGGGATATTTTTGGTTGAGGTTTTTTTTTCTTTGTTTGTTTGGGGGGTTGTTTTGTCATTTTGGGGTGGTGGTGGTGGTTGGTTGTTTGCTTGTTTGTTTGCTTATTTTGCTTTGCTTTTGTTTGTTTGTTTTGTCTGTGGTTGGTTGTTTGATTGGTTGGTTGGTTGGGTTTTTTTTCCCCCAGAAGAATTGCCAGGTCAGGGCCGAACTGTATCAATGCTGTTTTATTCTGCCACACCAGCAATGTAATTAGGTCACTCTTGGTTTGCTCCCAGGATCTTCAGACATTGAATTCTGAGGTTTGCATCTTATTTTATTTTCAGATTTAGCTTGTGTTATCTAAACAGATTTTATCTACTTTCTCTGTTTTGATGTTCTCTGAGCATTTTGTCAATATATAATTTTTTTTCCATAAGATCTAGGCAGCCAGCACCCACTAGCCCCAAACTCCACCTCCCCCTCAGGTTGCTATCACAGTTAAGTATGTTCTTTTCCAAAATGCTAGAAAGGGTGCATGTTCTCAGGAAGACATTGTTCACAGATCACCCCATCATTTACTTGTATGGTGAAGCCGAGTGAGCTGCAACTGCTCCTTCCCTTAAAAAACAAAGCCCTTGCAAATCACAGGAAAATGGTGTTTTGGCTTTTGAAAGTAAAGTTTATATCTACCTTGTTAAATAACTGCCTAAACAGTCTCTCTTCAGCTTCAGCTGCTAAAAATTATTGAAGGAGTTACTATTCTCTCCCTTCCACAATTTTCAAAATCTGCAGGAAAGCTATTTGGCAAAATCACTGTTTGGCTGCCTTAGGGGATTGCAAGCCTGTTACCAAGCCAGGTAGCTTTGCTGTTGAAGTGATGGTCTCTCTTGTTAAAACTCTGATTACTGGGTAGTGTACTACTTAGATTACTAGGTTCAGGGAGAGGACAGCTCAGATGTAGCAGTCTCTTCTTGATGGGTACCTCTAACTGAAATTTCCTGGGAGCTCTCAAAATCCCATGTCTGCCATTGCCCCCTTACTCTAACTGCTGCAGTCCTTTAGAGGAACTCAGTCTATTTGCTTTCCAACCACTGGCTTTCTGGAAACTCATGAATAAATACACCAACCTTTACTTTCTGAAAAAATCAGTCAGCTTGGAAGTAATGTGCTGTCATTATAGGTCATTTTCTTAGTTTATTATCTGGTCATTTTTTAAAGTCCATGTATTAGTGGAAGCCAGGGGACAGAAGACCGGTAATTTGCACACATACCCATAAGTCATCTTTCCCTAAGTGAATGAAAGGTGAACTAGATGGCTCATTTCTTTCACATCTTTTAAGACCCCCAAAACCAGAAAGACCAATTATAATAGTTTATCTGTACAGCTGCTGAATCTCGTATGAATTTGTTCAGAAACCAGCAGACTAATGCAACCATGGCATTCGAGAGTCATCTTCTGTGCTAAGACTGTATGCCACTACAAGACAAAAGGCATTATCATATATCACTTAAAAAATGGTACATAGCTTCTGGAATGGGTTAGTGAAGAAGAATTCTAGAAGGAGCTTTACTGAGCACCGGTTTTCCTGTAACTATAGAGGATAATAAAAAAGCTCAAACCTAAAGAAAATTACACTGTAAGTGGAATGAAGCTGTGAAGCTTTGTGACTTATACTATTTCTCATGATGAGTAGAAGAAAAAGTGTAGAAAGTTACACTATATATCACAGTTCTGCAAATGGCTATTTCCTCTCTAGATAAATCTTACGAGTATTGAGGACTGTTTTCCATGTATACAAAATCCAAGTATCTGTGAATAAAGAAACCCAAACACACAGTGACAAAGTACAGAGGTTTTGCCAAAACCAGTGGGCTTGACATAAAATACATAAAGAATGAACTTTGGTTCATAAAATAGGGTACAAACTGTTCTCACTTCAGCAGCTGGGATCTGCTCCCCTGAGAACATGCTGCCAATTTTGTGCTGAGGTTCCTGCCTTCTGGAATCACAGGAGAAACTGAGTGCTGGTCAGCAAATATGAGTTTCAGATAATTCTAGTGGTTTGCCCTTTCATAAATCCTCCAACAAAGCCTGCTGATGAAAAAAACCTTTTCACAAGAGCTGTTGATTATATCCATATACTAACTCAAGTATTGCTTTTCAATTATTTCATGGTGTGCTCAGCCCTGAGAATCATCAGGAAAGTTAGAATCATCTTGTCCTGAATTAATCTATTATAATAAGTGTCTGTGGTGTTTTATATCAAGCTGATCTAAACATAAATGGATACAAAATGCTTATTTTAAAAAAAACCAAGGTAATCTTTTGGCTCCGTTAAATTGCAACCTGAAGTTTTCCCTCACACTTTTGTCTTCTTAACATTTGCTCCGAGCCATTACAAAGGCCTTGGCTTCACTTTGTTCCTGTCCAGAAGACTGTCCAAATTTGTGTTTGTCTTGTATGAACAAGAACAAAAAAGTACTGCAAACCAAGCTAAAGTTGTTAAGCAGGTTTCTACTTTTGCAGACATTATTCATTTATACACTGTGGCATGCTAATGGCAATTATTAAAGCTTTCTTTTACTAAGTGTTTTGTGGGGTTTTGTTGTCATTTTACATGGTAAATATAGCAATAACTTCCACCTGACTGACAAATCTTCTTTATGAGATCCCTCACAGATGAGAATTCCCATATCCCATTAATGATTTGATTTTGTCACAAAACACACAGGAAAATCAAAAACAGTTAAGCAATAGATGGGAAACAGTCTCAGGCCTAAATGGATAATACCATGCTTTTTTCTTTCCTCTTGAGACAGGAGAAAAGGAGGGAATATACCAGGACTATATCCATATGAAGAGTTCTTAACTGCGTTTGGCACTAATGTTTTCAAGTTTTGAAATATCTAAAGACATCCTTGAAAAAGGGATAGGAATAAAACTTTAAATTAGGCCTGGTTTTTGGTACCTGATATATGAAGGTATATATGCTGTTTCCATACTGCTTTCTATACCTTCTCCTGCATCTGCTCTTTTCTCCTAGATTCTTGAGGGGCCACTAGAAATGGGAAAATTAAAACAACAACAAAAAAAATTTACTTGATGCAAAGGGTTCTGGAATCTAAAGGGCAAAGAAAATCTCAAATTTGTGAGGAAGCAGCAAGAAGTGACTGTGACAAATTTCAGTTTACAAAATTGCTGCATGTTAAAGTAATGAAGCTTTTAATGAACTATCTTTATTTTCTCAGTTTTAAGGGCTTTGAATATTAGTGTTTTAGAAATAATTTGTCCAGTAATTCTGGATATACCTACATTAGCATTGCCAGTGAACATTTCTTGGGCAGTGTAAATCAATAATATCTATTGTTAAACTGTCCCTGTTTGTCGCTGGAGCCATCTGGCTGTCAGCCTGGGCCAAGGACAGACGCTGAAGGGGGCTGCCCTGTTCTGGAGGAAAAAGGGCATTTCAAGGGAGAAATAGGGGCTGTTCCATACCTGTCAGTCTCAGTGCCAACCCATGTGTCCTGGACACATTAATTTTTAATACAGTTATAGTGTTATCCTCCTAAAACCCAGATAATAAAGTGGTGAAATGTTACTTTCACTTTGAGTTTCACTTCTCTCACGTGTAATTGTGGCTTTTAGGGGCCCTTCAGCTCTGGAACATCACAAATTTACACACAATAAACATAAATGGATAAGCAAAGGGCTAAAGCAGCCTGGTACAGACCTCAGCTTGTATATTATAATCATCCAGTATTTCATCAGCTAACCTAGTGTTTCTCCATCCATGCCTAGCCTCAGATAAAAATTATCCTTTTCCAGGGCAATACTTTTCTGCTCTGTTACAGGTGACTACATAGTTCTCCCTGGCAAATGGCAGTGTCAACTTTATTGGCATAATTTAATTTTATTTACCAGGAAACAAAATTCTTCAACCAGAAAAACTGGTTGTGCCTTTTATTTTTCAAAGTTACAATGAAGTGGGCTTTCAGGGAGCAAAGTAAATATTTAATTAGCAGCAAGTTATATAAAGCAATTACCTCTATAGGAAGTGCACTTTCCCCTTCTTTATGTAAGAGATTTATTGTTTCCAAAGAGGAATTTTGTCAGAATAATGACTGTAGGATATATTTCTATAAAAGGAGAGATCATACACCAGTAGTGATCATAAGAAATATTTAGCCATTATTGGTTTATCTTTTGTCAATTTCAGAGTATTCAAAGGAAATTAAAGAGGCCTTATTTGCATGCTGCATAAGGCTATCTGTGCTATAAGTGTTTATTATATTGAAATCTCAGAAATATGTGTGTATTTGTGTAAACTGCCATTTTTAATGCTTGATATTGTCAGAAAGTGACAAAACCTTATTGTCCTAAATTACTGTCCTTAGAAATGACATTACAGAATAAGCAAATACCTTTAAAAGTATGTAGAAGGGAAACAAGAGACCTGTCACAACTTCTTGTTTTGCTTGGATAATTTTTCTTCTGCTCTTATGTCTTCCCAGAGGTTCCTGTCCTATGCCAGCACTGACCACAGCATCTTCTTCTGTCAGAGTCACAAAAGTTGCCATAGCCCTGTCTCCCTCTGTGACTTCTTCCATGAGCAATGTTGAGCAATTAAGGGTAATTAAGAGTGGCTAACTACTGAGATAGCCTCACTGAACACAAGTTACTCTTTTAAAGCTCTTCTTAGTCAATTACCCCTGACTGATAACTTCTTTGTCCAGAGATTGCAACAGTCAGGAAAAGCTTTTTGATACGGGTATCGTGAGCAAAGGGGAAAAGAGGACAGAGTCGCATAAAGGACCCTAAAAGCTCAATATCTGCAAAACAGAAGTGCTCCCATTCCACTGAGAGAACTGAAGAAAATAGAGATATGACCTCCTGGGGTTACTTGCAAGCCTAACTGGGGATCTTTGACATGGAATATTTCTCTCAGCAGCTGGACTGGCACAGCACCTCGGGGTTGACAGAGGTTCACAGGGCAAATAAGGGACGAGCTGATAGAATGCAGGCAGCTGCTGAGGCTGTTTGTGCCACAGGCTTGCTGGCCCAGGCAGCTGCCCATGAAGGGCCTTTACCTCATCTCTGTTCACTCTTGGGGTGAGTTCTACCAGGTGACTCTCAGAGTTACTGGCTGCAGGTCTGTAAAAGCTTCAGTGCATAGGCAAACCTGAGCACTCACTGTTCCCAGAGTCATGGCTACACAGACTCAAGGAAGCAAGTGCTGGATCCTTGTTTGTCTTCTTTCATTTGTCTTCACTGTCAGGGAACACTGAAGGTACAGAACACAAACCTGTTCTGGGATGCTCTTACCCATATAATCTCTTCCACTGAGTGGTGTTTTCTTAGCAAAGAACCAGATACAATACACGGGCTCTTTTCAGTAAACCTTACTTTATCAGTCTTGAGGGGGCTAGGCGAAATACAGAAACTTTCTTCATAGTAATATGAGATAAAGTCATCTGAAGGGCAATCCCCTAAGCAGCTGATTTACAGAGAGCTATCCATGCTTAAAATTAAGTGCTAATTGAAGAGTTTGGGTGGCTGGGTACCAAAATTCATACATAGTGTCTTGGAGTATCAGACCCTTTATCAGTGTGTGTGGCATTGATAAGCATGGTAGAATTGAGGAAATAACACACTACAGATGAATTCCATTTTGCTTTTAATTATGAAAATAATTCACTGTTTTATCATAATAGCCATCCTAACTCTACAGATGACTCTACCATGTTATACTAAAAAATAACTTTAGTCCTGCCAGTCTCAAAGACATGTAAAATTTTAAAGATAGTCAGATTTTGAGGTTTAGCAAGTGTACTCAAGATATGTGAAAAAGGGAAAACTCACTAGTTTGCTTTCCCTTTGGCTACGGAAACATTTTATCTTTGATTTAAGTTGTCTCAGGCTTGTGTGTGTCAGGAGGGATTTACTGGAAATGCAGTGATGGCTGTGACACTGGCACTAGGAGTAATATTAAACATATGAAAGGCCTATTCTATGTTACCACAGAAACATTATTTGTTTGTTTAATTGGCCAAAGGGCTCAATTACAGGGTTATTAGTTGTCCCTACTGGCAGTGTTGTTCTTTACCTTACACAGTTCATGGTTAATGTATCTTTTATAATACAGAACACTCTGGAACTGTGAAGCACTGTGACTTCTGCTGGGCCTTGTTGTACCCCCATGGTCTGTATTTTGTAGTCTTTCGCTTATGAGGTATATCAAAAGTTATGCCTTTATATGATTGAATTCCCACATAAGGAAGCCTCTCCACCGCAGGAGAGGCTGGAGCATCTCTTAGGAAAGGCTAAGAGAATTCATTTAATGGATTGTTCAGCCTGGAGAAGTCTTTGGGATGACCTAATTATGGACTTCCAGTACCTGAAGGGAGTCTACAGGAATGATGGAGAGGGACTTTTGACAAGGGCATGTAGTGACAGAACAAGGGGGAATGGCTTCAAGCAGAAGGAGAGTGTGTTTATATTAGGTATTAGGAAGAAATTCCTTGCTATGAGAATGGTGAGGCATTGGAACGGGTTGCCCAGAGAAACTGTGGATGCTCCATCCCTGGTAGTGTTCAAGACCAGGCTGGATGGGGCTCTGAGCAATTGGGTCTAGTGAAAGGTACCTCTGCCAATGGCAGATTTTTGGAACTGGATGATCTAGTCCCTTCCAATTCAAACCATTCTGTAATACTTTGATTCTAAAATACAAAATCTTGTATCTATTTTCTACTTCAGAAATGCTGTCAAACTAGATGAGATGGATAAACTAATTAGCTGTGAAGATTGATACAGAATAGACAAAATCTCAGAACTTGCTTTTGGAAGCAAATAAAATCTCAGTTGCAGGTACCATAACTTTAATTCATCTTGTTGATAAAACTTGTTATAATAAGCTATTCTGTATGTTGGGACTCATTCATCATTTTGAAATGAGCACCCAGACAGGATTATTTTTTAAGCTCTCTTTTGTTTTCAAACTATAAAAGTCAAGAGAAAAAAACTTTTTTGACAAATGGAAGATACACATATTATTTCTATTATGAAATTTTTTTCTGTAGAAAGGTGGTAAGAACAAGGAGTTGCATTTTTATCAGTCATCATTCAAGTAAAAGAAAACAGTTAAAATATGATTGAAATCACATTCTGAAGCCTTATAATAAGTCTCTGTGAAGTTTCTGGACACTGATTACAAATCTTATTTTTAGAGAAATCATGATATGCAAATATATTATATCCTATTAAAAATAAGCCTTTAGGACAATATATAACCTATTTTATTCCTATTGTCAAAATTCTGTATATTTCATATGAGTTTACACTTTTAAAAGGTATGCTAATAATAATAGATTCTTTTTAATAAAGATAACAGTATTTGAAATGCCTGAATTTTTAACAATTTATTTTTTTGCCACACCAAATCTAATTAGATTATATTACATATTTGGCTCTTGACATTTTAAAAGCAAAAGCAAATCTACACAGATTAGAAATTGTTATTGTATTTGTTTATGATTGTGATTAGGATCTTGGAGACATCATTACTTAAATTTTGAACAAGATGCTCTTCCCAGAGCTAGAAATGAGATAGAGGTGAAATTTGCTTTTTCTTGAAATTAGAGGGAGTATACTATTGACATTTTTTGTCAGCATTTGTTTCACACTTCTTGGTTACACATCAACACCTCCTGTCTAGTGCTTCAAGCACAGTTGTTTGGGGCATGATCATTCTGGTACCCAGTTGATACCCAAATTAATCTCACACGTGTTTTGCAGCACCTTTTAAATTTGTAGTAAGGCATCAGAATGCTTGATGAGTACTGACTGTGTGATGCTTTTAGCTTGGCTTGTACAGTGTGCCTTACTGCAGAGATTCACGTCTTTGATTGTCTCTATTTGTTATGTGAGCCCCAGGATAAGTTATTCTCAGAAATATGATGTTTCCAGTTACAAGACCAAACTTTTAAAAGTTGCTCCAAGAGGTTGATAAGGCATTGTCACTGACATGGTGTCCATGGGAGTCAACAATTCAGTAGCATATTTCTTTTCTGAATTTTATTTGCTAAATTTTGCATTTATTTTGTCAAATACATACTGTTATCTATCACAGAACCACCAGTGATCCAAATCAGTGAGGATGTTGAGTTTGTTTATACTGGAAATTTTAAGATTTTGCTCAGAAAGAGGAAGACAGAAAAAAAGCTTGAAATCATTTCATCGACATTCCCTGCAAAGGACGGAAAAAGGTTGAGACAATTACTTTGATGAAGCAGCCCTAAGAAGTGCACTCTCATCCCAAAAGGCAAGCACAGAAAAATACAGGGTTTTTCAATAGAATTCTCAAAGGAAGAACAGCGGCACAAGTTGAATGCAACCAAATGCTGAAGAGCTATCAAAAGACACAACTAAACACTGCTTAGGAAACGCTTGTATAAAAAAATGAGCTTACAAAATACTAGGTCTAGCTCAATGGTCCAAGTTTCACACTCTTAAAAACAAGATGAGACAAAAATTGCCCTTGTTTCAACCTGTACCCATCCCGATTCTGCTGAGATTAGTCACCACAGTATATGTTTTAGTGTAAAATGTTTATTATCTTAATCTGCTCTGCTTCCAAGCCTATTTAAGAAGGCTGTGTATCAACTAAATTCCCTACTGTCAGGAGGTTTTCCTCAGAGCCGAAGGTGCACTTTGTCACCTTAAACTTTTCAAGGTGTCCACTGCTGATTCCTTGCCATGCATTTAATTCTGTGTAACTATTTCAAGTTGCACAAAATGCAGCTCTCAATTTCTAACCTCAAAATAAAAAACCCTACAGCTATTTTATTCTCCAATCTATCTTAAAGACCAAAAGTAATGAGTTTGGGGTTTTTTATCTGTTATGTTCAGAACAGAAAACACTATCTACATGTTCACCAAGCTGATCTCATAACATAATTCCCCACATGAAACTGAAATGCGTTCTCCAACAAGTTTGCAGCAAAAATGTGCCCTCAATGGCAACTTGCACTTCATTCTCACTTGCATTATCACAGAATTATACTTATATTTTTGCTTAATTTTCAATTCACTTTTCACTGAAATCTTTTTTTATATTTTGTTCCATAATAAAATAACATTCTACAAGACTTATCATGACATATTTGGCTGTATTTCAAATCTCCCCATATCTTTTGTTCTGTCCTTGATTTTTTATATTTCTAAGTCTTTGGTGGAGTGACCCTGGCTGGATGCTGAGTGCTGATCAAAGCCACTCTGTCACTCCCCTCGTCAGCTGGGCAGAGAAGAGAAAATAGAACAAAAGGATCATGAGTTGAGATATAGGCAGGGAGAGATCACTCACTGATTATTGTCATGGGCAAAACTTCAGGAGACTAGTGTTAATTATTACCAATCAAATCTGAGTAGGATAATGAAAAATAAAACCAAATCTTAAAAACACCTTCCCTGCACCACAACCTTCTTCCTGGCATTAACTTTACTTCCAAATTCTCTACCTCTTTGCCACAGCACCACGGGCAGATGGGGAAAGAAGGTTGTAGTGAGTTCATGTCACATTTTCTCTTCCACTGTTTCCTGCACAGGTGAGGAGTCCTCACACTCATGCTCGAGCATGAGGTTCCTTCCATAGGAGTAGTCCTCTACTAGCTTCTCCGAGGTGGGTCTTTCCCATGGGCTCAGGTTCTTCACTAATTGTTCCATTGTGGGTCACTCTCATGGAATGTAGGCTTTCAGGAACAGACTGCCCTAGTGTAGGTCCCCCATGGGGTCACAAACCCTGTCAGCAAACCTGCTCCAGAGTGAGATCCTCTCTTCACAGGTCTGCCAGGAGCTGATCCAGTCAGATCATAGGGTCGCAGTCTCTGAGCAACCACTTTTTCTGGCATGGGGGTCCTCCATGGCCTGCAGGTGGATCTCTGCTCCACTGTGGACCTCCAAGGAGTGCAAGGACACGGTCATTTCACCATGGTCTTCACCACTGTGGTCTTCATCACAGATTGCTTGGGAATCTCCACTCTAGCAGCAGGAGCACCTCCTCCCCCTCCTTCTCCACTGATGCTGCTGTCTGCAGAGATATTTCTCTCACATATTCTCACTCTTCTCTTCTTCAGCTGCAGTTGTGCAGCAATTTTTTTCCCCTTCTTAACCCTGCTACCACCACTGCTGATGGGGTTGGCCTTGGCCAGAAGCAGTTCCATTTTGGAGCCAGCTGACATTGTCTCCATTGGACACGGGAAGCTCTTCACAGCTTCTCAGAGAAGCCACCCCCATAGAACCCCCACTACTAAGACCTTGCCAAGCAAACACAATACAAACTCGCAGTTTAAATTAATTTATAAATATTGTTGAACAGTTATTATTCCTCTTTTTGCAATAATAATGGAGACGCTAAAATTGCTAAAAATATTTATCACTGTAATATATCTTCACAGCTTGATGGGTCACCTTTTATTGTTTTTTTTCAGTATGTACTCTTCAGGAAGATGTATCTTTTCCTGTTTAAGGCAATATGTATTGATGGTGAGAGCAAACAAGCTATATTGCCAAAAAGCTTGTCTATTTCAAGTATGTTATAGCTGCAGTGTCTATGTTTAATTACTTAATATTTCATATAATAAAAAATGTGCTTCACTGCAAAATACTTGTAGAAAATATTACCAACTTGCTGTTTATGTCTTTTTTAATACAAAGCTAGCTGGAATGTGCATCAGGAACATTTGCTCATTTGCTTTGGCATCATATAAATTTCACTAAATACTCAAATTCTGGGTTTGAATTTTGGTGCTGCAGTTACTTTTCTAAAATCCCCCAGAGTGTTGTCAATTTTCTTCACAGCTTTTAAAAATGCTGCTTAAAGGTACAGTGTGACAGGTTAGCTTCCTAATGACTTGGAAGGATCAGCTAACCTCCACATATTCCATTTGAAGTACTTTCTTCCTCTTAGCAGGCTATTTTTAATGTCTTACTTTGATACCCTATTCATTTTTTCAGTAACTTAATTTAGTTACCCTCCTCTGGTATGCAATCTATGTTATGTTTTACAATATTTTTCTCTTATGCTTTCATGGAAAACCTTTCTCATTTTTTTAATACCCCCTCATTAAGTCCTACTGGGTTGTACATATTAGATATTAATAATATTAGGTAACTCCAAAGTGTGATCTCATAATTGGTGGATTTTTTTTTTGCTTCAGTCATTAGGCTGAGACCTGTATGCATTGCTACAGCTGAAACAAGTCTGTTCAGATGGCACCAGGAATTTTGAGGAGCAAACAAGAGCTGAGGTTGCAGGTTCAAAGAATTTCCCTTGAAGACTTGAACGATGCCTGGAAAAAAGCAATGTCTGCATGAGTATCCAGGTAGTGAAAAAAAAAAGACATTTTGAGTCTACCACTCACTAGATACACAGCTTTACTCCAAGAAGAAGGTGGAATTTAGATTTCAGCAGAAGTCAACATTTGATAAGGAAGAATAAATAATGGCTTGGCTATTGGCAAGATTCAAATGCAACTTGAAACTGTAAAACTTCTCTGGCTCTGCCTATGAATATATGTATTGCATATGCTGCATTCAGATTCATTAAATATTACAAAACTAGTGAGCATAAGAAAGATTAATATTGAGTTCCTCCCAACGAAAAGAAACTGGGGATAAAAAATGCTGCTTTTTTAAACAGAGAAAAACCCCCACTTTTTTTTCCAATCAATTGATTGAAAATTCTGTTTCTCTAAATACCAACCTCTGGAATAATATTCTTGCATACCTACATTGACATACATTGTTTTATAGCTTTCCTCCCGCTGCTTTTGTAGGCAGATGAAAGCACAGGCAGTCACTAGAAACAGAATGCATGCAGCAGCTGAACCTGAGCTTCAAGACAGGGCCACAACACAGTAAAGGAAATTAGGAGACACCACTTGCAGTATATAGACAAGGGAAGAGAAAAAAGATGAAACATTCTCTACTGTTATTGGGTTTTTCACACCAGATGGAACTGAAGAAGGGGGTCTACAGCTTGATAATATCACTTAAATCTGCATTTCTATTGCTGTGCCGCTAATTGATCTCTGGTGTGCCCTCAACATGTTACTGGCCATGAAACAGAGGGGAAATTGCAGACTCAGGCCTGGCATGGAAACTCTCCTATATGAGGCAGTCAAGATGATAACCACCTTGTGGGCCTCACTGGAATAAAGAAAATAAACCCAGCTAATGATTAGTAGTAAAGCCTAAAGGCTTTAAGGTTGGGAATCATTTACAGCATAAGCCAATTAATGTTGCCATACTCCATATGACTTCCCCAGGGTATGTTCCTAGGGAACTGTGGTTAATCTGCCTGACTAATTTCAGTCTATTTCATACAGTTTATTCACAGGTGATAATTTCTACTCTAAATCCACAGTTGTTCATACAGGAAGATTCATGCCCTGTCTTGGATTTCAGATGTCATTGATGTTTGCAGTTTGATTTAACTGACATGCATATGCATGCTGTTATGTAATCAATCTTCAATGTAAATACCCCTGTAAGACCAAGGCTATTAAATGTCTTCAAAACTCTAGGCCTAAGGCTTTACTTAGGCCCTTTAGGATGTGAATTTTTCAACCTGTTCTACTATTAAGTGGTGACTATGGTGGCAGAAACAAAGATTTTTCAGTGCTGTGCAGGAAGTGAAAGTTCAAACCCGGCACCCCGCTGAAGGATATCCCCACCCACATGTGATCCCTGTTCCAAGGGGTACCTAACATTCATTCTGAACTCAGGGAAACTGCGTGAAATCTTAGCCATACTGCTGTCTTGTTACTTCATTAAAATTAAGCACTGTACACCTTGTAGGTTTCCAAACTCCCTTTGAATCATATATTTTTTTTTGTCTAAAGGACTTATTTACATTCCTGACAAAATTTAGTCAAACCCATTTGGTCAGCCACAGAACAGTGAATCTTGGTACAACCCTGCATCTTCTACCCCATGACTTAATTCCCACTCCATAACTTGATAACTGATCATACTCCTATGTGTACTTACATACCCTCAGAAAGAGTTTGTATAGCAGTGCACTCTTGGGACAGAATTCACTTTACAAGGTTCACATTTCCAGGTTCAATCATTTTATGGTTTTTCTGTCATAGGCAGCTGTCCTTTAAAGAGGACTCTTTAAGGGCCATTTACTTCAAATGGTGAAAACTTCTGGTTTGTGGCAGCATGGTTTCTATCTGGGAGGAGGTTCTGAGTCCATCTGCTTTTCACAGGACAGTTCATGCATTTCACACTAAGCGGCAAAAGAGGCCTCGAAGTGAATCCTTCATCCAGCAAGTAATGTACACATTTCAGATGGCAGACTAGTGCTGGATTCAGCTTACTAATTAGGCTATTCATTTTGTCCCCTCATCTTGCTTCTGGCCCTTTGGAAAAACAGTTTTTAAAAACAGTCTGGTCAGAACTAAATTACTGCTTGGAAAACTTTCCCAGAAAATAGTCTTTGCTTCCTTCTGCCTGGAGAGATTTGGCTAAAAATAAGAAATGTGTTAAGTAAAGTTTCAAAAGCTAATGATACGTGAACTCTACTCTGGGCCAGACAGAGTATTTGGATTAAAATTTGTATTAGCCTCTAGCAAATCTCTATAGAAGCTCTGCTATAGTTTCTTGCCTCCCCCTTTTCTTTGTTGGAGTGTACTTTCTTCATTCACTCTATTTCCAGGTTTGGTTTTTTTTTTTTTTTTTTTTTTTCTGAAGGTATGCTGAAGAAGTAATGTGGATAAAAAAGCAGCACACAAAATTGTTGAAAGATGTAAGAAATCTATCTGGTTTTCCTCATCCAATTAAGAATCTGATACTCAGTCTGCATACACTGCCTGTGGCATTTCCCAATCTTCTCTAAAGGATTTTGAAGCAAATGATTTTTTGAGAAGAGTCTGAGAGAGTGTGGTTTGGCAAATGTGGAAAAGGGATGGGAGAGGAAGGGGTTTTTTTTCTTTTCTTCTACTTCCTAATGTGTAGTTAAAGAGAAAGTGCACAGAGACTTTCGCTGAAGAAGCATCCTGAAAGTCTGAGAGGTAAGAGGCACTTATTTCATCAAAAAATATTTCAGTAGTTTTTAACAAAAAAAATTTTCTCAGTGTTGGTCAAATCGTTTACCCAGATATTTTCCTGGAACCTCCCACTTTGAAGAGATTGTATACTCAGCCAGGAAAGGACATGACCAGCTCCCAATAACTTTTACTTTGTCCCTGCTCTGGGCTGGATGTTGGACTAGACAAGTTCCATATGCCCCGTCCGACCTCAGTTACTCTTTTTTTCAATAATTAGCAGTAGATCCTGTGTCTGAGACATGAATAGAAACAAGGAATATATTTATCAAATATTGTTCCCATTTCATGCTTTCTATCTGGTCTTTAACTATTTTGCATATTTGCAGTACAGCACTTTTGGAAAGAATGACCTTTCTTGACCTATCAAATTGATTTTCTTGAGTGCTTAAAACTCTTCCTTTATATCCCTAAGAGTCATGGAAGTTTTTAAAACTACAGCATTCCCTATGAAAGTACCTGTTTTAAAATAAAATAAAAATAATAATTAGGAAAGAAACTACCCAAAAACTTTTGAAAGCTCTCCACACCTGCATGGTTTACTTCAGTAAAGTACAAACTTTTTATCATTCTCAGATCAGCCTGATGCGGTCTCTATGCTGTTAAGGAAATATTTTACCTTTCTGCAAGATCCCAGTGGTATGAAGATCAGAGAGATAATGTTCATTTTCATACCCAGCTGTGGTTGCAGTACTTCCAGAGAACAGTAGGTAATACCCAATCATGTAGGGCATGCAGCCCTTGAGGTTCTCAGCTATTTCCCACTGTGACACTCAGTTCCCAAGTAAATCTTAATTTCACCAGAACTGTAAGTATTTGCATTGATTTTTACATACTGTAGCACTGTTTAAGTGTAATGGCTATAATAATGTTCTTTTTCTATTTTCCAAAATGATAATTGTTGTTCTTTGTTCTGCAATGACAGATTCTGTTTAACTTTTTCAGGCGCAAAAAGGGTACCAACACCGCACTCTGGAAAAGAGAATTGCATCCTGTTCCATAGTCTGCATAAATCTGTATGAATCTCACAAATTAAAAACTAAGCTTTGTTTTTACGTGCATAAAGGAAGTAAAATACCTCTAAGTTCCCACCAGGTTGTTCTCTGCCACGAGACCTTTGTGCTGCAGTGAGAAGTGGGGTCAGCCCTGGTGGGCAGGGTCTGTGCCAGCAGCATGGCTCTTTGCCCAGTCAGGGCAGCATAAAGGAAATCCACAACTGACTGAGGGGGAAGATAAAAAATATAAATATTTCTTCTCAGAGAAAAGGCAGATATTAAAGTATAACTTCTGAAATTAAAAAAAAATATGCAAGAAACAAATATTTGTGAATAAAAGGACTTCGCTGACCACCAAAGTGACCTTCCTTAACAGGGCTTATCAATTTTGACTTTACATAAAATGCAATCTTTATGAGCCTACATGAACTTCCTCTATATCTTACTGTGTGATTTATAACATTTTCACAATAAAATTAACTGGAACTCCTAAAATTGATTTCGAGGCACAATAAGTTTTAAAATTATTTTTTAATTGGGACTGTGTAGCTTTATGTTAGCAATTTGCCATAGCTTGGTCACCCAGTCTTTTCACTTGGCCCTTACCTGCATACACTTTAGGATCTTAAAATATTTATCTCACTGAAAATACACCAATATCTATCATATCTAATATAAACAAAATATTAATGTCTCATTATTTTGATTTTACTGCAAGCACATTTCCATAACTACTATATGCACTTCCCAATCAAAAAAAAAAAAATCTGTTGTATACTTTCTGTTCCATTCTTATTTGCTAGAAAAGAGTTTTCTAACATGCAGAACACAGTACCTCATTTAAAATTGATTGGCAATTCACAGGACTGGTGATTTGTTTTAAGCAGAAGATTGGAGGAAGATCAGAATATGAAAGTTTGCTAACTTTTTTACAGGCTCATAGCTTTTTATAAGCAGTTGCAAGTGAAAATAATAGCTCTGAAATTGTTAAACCAAAAAGAATGAACTGCAGAAAAAGGTCAAGATTTGTTGCTGAAGTACAAACGCTTCTGTCTGGAAAACAAACCAGTTTTGTTCTTGTTAGCAAGGTCATGTAGCCAATTCTTCTCATCTAACTTTAACAAACCATTTTTAAAACTCTCAGTTTATTAGACTTAGGGCTTTGAGCTGATATAGATTGTTGTGGCACCAGCAAACCTTTGGAGTTACATCAGCTTGGCAACTGCTACTTTTTTTTCCCCCTGTATCTTTCCACATAAATAAAAGTGGCTATGACTTCTCTTCTCAGAGAATTTTATAGGTCATGGGGTCACCAGCAGCAGGAACTCACTGAAGTAATTGGCAGGTTCTTGTGTTACGGGGGATGCTGCTATATTTTTCCACCCCCAAAAGGCAGCAATGACAACAGACGAAGATCTACAGGTGGCTCTTTAAGGGATCCTACCTGTCACAAAGATCAAGTATGGACTGGTAAGATGTACAGACACCTCCCTGACCAACTGTGCTTCCTCCCGAGGTGCTTCCTCCCTCTAGGAGGGCCAAAACCAGTCTGAGTTATCTCAGAAAGGATCAATCCTAAAACTTAATTTGGCTTCCATATTTTTGAAAGTAGATCAAATAAGAAGATGAACAAACCATTAGGTGTGTGTTGAATCCAAGGGTGCAGCCATTCTGACTGAAAGCCTGTTGTCTCTGCAGCCCTGGTGCACGACCTGAGCTCAATGTGACTTCACTGGTGTGAAAAGGTGCTGGGGCTGGAGCCACCAAATGGCAGAGATGTCCCACAGCTACAGGTGCTGTATAACATCTAGCAGACCCAGGATTTAAAAAAAAAAAAAAAAAAAAAAAAGGAAGAAGTGAAGAAATAAAAGACAAGGGGGAAAGGAGGGGATTAGGGGGAGCCTATGGTGGGTAACACAGCAAGATTTGGATTTCCTTCTCTAGGCTGCAACAGTCTCACCAGTCCATCCCTGATGGAGAGCTGCCTTCAGAAGTGTTTCATCTGGAGGAACATATTAGTGTTTAGAACACCACTGTGTTGGTCTTGGCCATCTATTGCACCCACTACCCCCAGTAAATAAATAACTGCTGTGCTTTCTATGCTATGCCCAGTCTGCTTGCAAAGTCTCTCTGCGTGTGGTAAAATGTGACTGAACCAAGGTGACTCTTGAAGGTGTGGCATTGGCACAGAGATTCCTGTTGATTTAACTTCAATGTTTGCGTTTCACTATAAATATTTTAATTATTGATAAAAGTATTATAAAGAGGGATTGGGGAGGGACAATTAATGGGAAGGGACAGAGGAATAGGGAGGAAGGGAGAAGAGAGAAACAGAAACATTTCTGAGCTTCATCTGAAGCACAGGTTAATATGATATCGTACTAAAGCCAAGAGTGTCTTCACATGCTAACAGAGATGTCCATCATGAGTAGAAGGTTGTCGAGACCTCTGTGTTGCTCCACAGATTACCCTGCAGCCCTACCTATACAGGGTGGCCATTTGTGCCCAGTGTGTGGCTTGAAGGGTGCACTGACTCTTTCAAATACAGTCTCGCCTGAGTTTCACACAACGTTTGAGAACAAAGGAAGGATGAAAACAAAATGTCAAGGTTTGGGACAGAGAAGGAAAAGAGCAAAGCAAGGAAAAGCAACCTTCCTGGAAAAGTGAAATAGTTATCCCACAGTGGAACAGAGGTATTACAATTCAAATTTTGTCGCATTTTTCTTGGTTTAAGTGTACTTAGCCACAGAGACATATTTCAGATGAGCTGAATTTCAGGTAAATATTTACCTTTAGTATTCCATACCCTTAAATGCTAAAATTGGTTTGAAGCATAAAGTTTTCTTTTTTTCCTAAAACTGTTGTACATGAAACATGTCATTATGTGCTAACCAAAAAGAAATCCCCCTTGTAATAGACCTGAGTGTATTTTCTTTCCATATTGAGTGAAATTCTGTGTGCAATATGGCACAAAACAGATCATTCAGTTTCTTCTACTGCAAGCCTCTGTGGAGCATGGAAAATCTCAGATACATCTTATTAGCTTTTCTGCATGTGGGTTTCTAATTATGAAGTGCTATAATTGATCATTTTCCTTTTCAAATTAATTTATAACATAAGAAAATTTGATTGCGGAAATATTCAAAAGGAATACTTTGGTTTGACCTTACAGCTTGTTCCAACTCGTTGGCTGGTATCCATCAGGATCATTAAAATCAATTAAGGAGTTAAGTACAGGACATCTATTGTTCTGCCATAGAATCAATAGACCCTTTCAAACCTCCTATAATTTTAGGGATCACAGCAGACTGTTTAAAGAATTGCTCTTTTGTAGAACCATAGGTTCTAATCCTATGATGGTTCTAAGCACACAATGACTTTTTTAGCTTTATTTATTAATTTTAATGGCAAACACATACACTTTTGGGGTTTGGAAATATAGCTCAATCTTTGGAAGAGGTATGAAATCCATATTGCATTTCTGATACCACAGACGTGCTCAGTGAAAACTGAAATATAGCTGATTTCCTTGCTACAATCAATTTAATTGAAATTGTTGAATATTCAGTTCACTAATGGCTGGCCATTTGTAGCTGCAGCTATATTTAGAAAAAGAAAAAAAGAGGTCTTTGTATCCCAGTAACAGAGATGTGGCCCACGTCATAGCTCCGTGGCTGGATCAGTCAGTGGCAATCATTGCAGCAGCTGAAAAGAGAAACATGGGGAAGGACAGACTAACACTGTCCTTAAGGCCCAGAAGCTACACTATTGTAATAGAAACTTAGGGCCAGAAGTAAGTTTGACTTATTTGGTGAAATAGTACTATTTCATAGGAAACATGTTTCTTTACAGTAACTGTAAACTGAGAGCTAGGGCAGTGTTCACTTGTATTTGTGTAGCACCTCACAAATGGGACTGGCAGTGCCGAGGGTGTCAGTGCTGATGCTGGGTATATGTTAAATGACTCTTATGCTTTTTATTATTTAGAAGCTGTTGCTGGGCTTTGGAGGAGGCAGTGCTAAATATAATCAATTTCAATTGCAGTGAAATATTGCAGACCAGACAGTCATGCTGAAAACTAAGGATAAATGGAATATAATATCACACACCTTATTAATGACCGAGATTAATACATATGAAGGAGAAAGAAATGAGGAGAGGAAATTCTCTACAGTCGATGCCTACAGTTACATTCATACCTTATTTCTGGGTTCAGAGCAAGCATGCCTGATATATAATGACAAAAGTTTATTGCTCATATAATCAAAATTGAAATAGTCTAACAGTTTTTCATCCAAATCCAATTGTAGAGAAAAAAGAAAGAAGAAGAATAGAATTGGCAATGGTATGCACACACACCTTAGTTTCTATCCCTTTTCTCAGGGCTATGCTCCCCCTTTCCCTATTCTGGCAGTGGGAGGTCTTAGGGCTCTTAGCATCTTAGAACTCTGAGCATCTGGAGTTCCTCACTCGTAGGAACACCATGGTCATGTTGATGGTTTCACCTAACTTGGCCTCCTTCTTAGATGTTTTCTATCATGCCTCATTCTTTCTTCACTGTTCTGCTGCTCCATGCCGTGTCCAAACTTACTGCCTATGGTATCTTTTTTCTATGCTGGATGCTATTTTTTTGTTCTCTTTTCCACAGCCTGGTGTTCATTTCTTTGACTGACCATGGCTGAGCAGTTTATAGCCTTGGAGTCTCCAGTGCCAGCCCCTTCCCCATCTCACCAGTCAGCTGTGTGTGGTGCCTCCACCTCCCCAGCTGCTGTCTCACCAACCTGTGATTCTATAAGTGACATCATCGTGTTAGAGTCATCAGAACAAAGGAAAACAAATTAGCTGTAGACAATCTGCAATTAGGAAATATGTTGTTACAGCTAAACCACATTATAATAAAGCTGCTGGCAGGTCAATAAAAGTTCAGACAGAGCATGCATGACAAACCTCAGACCTCAGGCCTTTCAAACTCAGAGCACTTACAGTCAGTTGCTAACACTGGCAATACCTTATTGTAGGGCTGCAGGGTAACACCATTAGCTACATGTAAGTTCAGCAGCACATCTTATAAAATTAATATTTTCTTTATCTGACTATGCATTAATATATTGTCAGCCTGCAGTGAGAAATAATAATTTTTGTTCTGAAAAGCCAGTTTACATATGTTTCCACATTCAGTCAAAGGATTTCTAGGCACTGATTACTGCATCATCTGTAATAAACCATCAGAGGTGCCTACGTTAAAAAAATTAGTAAAATATCAGTGATTTCCCCTTATAATGTGGCTTTTGGCTTGCTTGAGAATAAGACTAAGCATAACCATGATACATCCTATAGTTCATAATACAATCCATATTTGTTATAGCCACAATTTAAGAGTAATTAAAAAGAATTTTCTTTCTAAATTTGTGGGAAGAGATGCTTAATTTCTACAGTGGCAATGTGAAGACATTAAAAATTATGCTGCTTTTCTTAAATTAGAATCTATTCCTCTTCCTCTTTGCTCCTCAAAGTTCTTGAGCTAATACCCCATCAGACTGCAATGAGCTCTGCAGCCATCTGGGCAGTGACAGAGGTGAGTTTCCCTTCCACCTGCAGACACCTGGCCAAGCAGGGGCAGGAGGGACACCCAGGAGGGGAAAGCAGGAACGGACAATGGCAGGCCATCCCCTCCTTGGCCACCAGTCTCTGGGGGGTGACAGGGAGAGCTTCTCCCTTCCTTGCTGTCAGAAAAGCTACAAGCACTACTCTTTGATAGGCTCAGAACGAGGATGGAGAAGACCTGGAAGGATCTCTGCTGTGGCCCCTGTGAAGAAGAGGAACTCAGTGTGCCCTTGTGCTGTGTCTCCAGGCTCACCTGCGGGCACGCCCATTCAGGGCTTCTCCACCCTTTTCTTTCAGGGAGCTTTAAATGCCTCTCGTCCATCTGTGGGCCCCAGGCACATTTCTAAGTGCGATGTGTGACTGCCAAAGTGAGAGGCAGGAGCTAAGCACCCTGCTGCTCCTTGGCTTGCTCTTGCTCTAGCAGCTATCTGGGTAACTGCAAAATGCTTACAGCTGAAAATTCATCATTGAAATGTTCTTCAGCATCAGTCTTTCTTTCCCCTATCACAAGCAAGCCACCAACATCAAGACAAACAGGGTGACCCTGACAAAGAGCTGACTATTGGCTTGTGTGTGCCAGCTATCAGGTTTTATTACTGCTGGTTTCTGTCTTAGCAGAGCTATTCCTAATTGTGTGTCAAGAACATTTCCTGCCTCAGAAGGCAATAATCTATATTGCAAAGAAATAGGCCACCTAAAGTACCTCCATGAGCCAGAGCCTCTTTTGTCCCTAGTAGTACTTTGAGGGCCCAGCATCCTCTTTGTCTGTTCTCTGCACAAACCCCAAATCCACAAATATCTGGAAACAAAAAAAGGAGAAAACAGTATTTTGCTGAAATACTTCAGATTCTGCAGAAACTGCAGGGTTCCTCTTGTAGCCTTCACTTGAAACACTTGAGATTATAAGGGGCAGGATACAAACAAACACACTTGGGAAACAGAGGAGCTTTGGCAAGAAAATCCTCTGTTAATACTCATTGATTTAGATCATCCATGTTCAGCATGCAAAGCAGCACTATGGAAAAATAAAATGCTGCATACATTTCTTCTGTGGAGCAATTACCAGGACTGGCCTGCATTTTGTAATAAACTGCCTTATGTTTCTTCAACTATAACATTTCCATGTTTCAGTTTGTGCTGTATTTCCCTCATGGAGTCCATGGGAAGAACATTTTCAGCTCAGAACACGTTGAGAAACAGACTTGCCTGTCTATAATATTATTACATTCCTAAAAAAAGGAAAAGGATGCTTCTGTATGCCATCAGAGTTTATATATTTGTTTTGAGCATGTTGATATTTTCCAGGAAAGCCTGAGATTTTGGTTTTCTGTAGTGAAATTTCCACAGCCAAACTGTTTATTCTGAATATTTTTCTTTGACAACTCTTAGCTATTTATACCTGGAAGATATGAACTTTTGTAGCTCAAAGAAAGCAGGCATTAAACAGCCTGACAGACTGTTTTCTTCTGCCTTCTCGTTATGCCTTTAAACTTAAAGTCCTTTCAGCCTTTTTTATTTTCTTGAGAAGTCAGACATATCTTATGTTACTCCTATAGATCATAAATTTTCTCCTTATAATTTTATGTTTCGTGAAGTTTGCAGTACGTTTTTGTATGCAAGCCATTCAGTACTCCAATTTCTACATATATTTTAACTGTCAAAAATATATATAATATTTCAGTGTTTACTACCTCTGGGGGGAAAAAAAAGTATTTCTTGTTTTAATTAACCATCATGTGGCAAAATTATTTTCACTATTATTTTTTATATTGCACAGATGAAAAATCCTGAAAAAAACACCCTGTTAGGTAATAAAAAGCCTTTTAAAGAAAAGAACCATACAAATTTAATGTAGTCAATGCATTTCTGAGTGGCATGTTCTGCAGCTAAAAGGAATGATGTAGAAATCCACTTTTTTCAATTACTATTGTTACATTCAGAAAAAAATAAAGATGAACTTATCAGAATTGAAGCAGAACTAAAAGTTTCCCATCTAATTCCATTTCCCCAGCTGTTATTTTTTCTGAAAAACACTTCAACAAAGGCTCAACAGAATATTTTATAGCAAAAACGGAACACCTGAATGAGAACCATGTATAACAAATATACATATTCTGTTTCATTACTCTGCAATAAACAAGGGGAAAAGTTATATAACCCTGACGGACAACATCTCTCTTTTATGTGATATTTCTATTTGCTGGATTAAAATAATCATTTTGTAACAATATAGAAAAAAATAGTCGAACTCTTTTTTCTCTTGCATGTGTAACTTCCGCCTAAATGAAATCTGAAGATCTGTTTCTTACAGGCTCTCAGCTTGCTCAGTAAGAAAAGACACATTGCGTATTTAAGTCTGTATAGGAGGGAAACCTGCTTCTTAAACGATCTCGAACTAGAACTTTGAATGCAGATTACCTTCCCACACAAATTAAAAAATAAGAAAATGGAAGCATCATAAGTGCTTGTTTAAATCACAGTCAAAAGGAGTAATTTTCCAAAATGTTTACCCAAATTTGGTACCAACAATAGCTTTTTAAAAAAAAATTATATAATAAATTAAATCCAGGTCTCCCTTCTCACCCTCCTTTCATAATAAAGTTAGCCAGTAAAATAGGCTACTGCTGAATGAAGCAAAGCCAAAGGGCAACAGCCTTTGCCAATGGAAGCAACTCTCCCGCATATTGTCTATGTGCTTCTATTAGCACTTTCCTTCTGCAGCTTCCTATCCATGGGAACAGTTCATCTACATTTCAGTCATATCCCATTTTCTTGTCCTACTCTTCCATTAGTATGGGATCTGAGTGCAGACAAGCATTATATATAGCCCAGGCAGTGCCAACAGATAGTTTGTTTGTGTTACGCTGTCATCACTATGATTTATCGCTACCACTCCCGGAGTAAGACACTAAATTTACCTTATTGTCCATCAAGGACCAAGTTTTAGAGCTTATAGTGGAGAGCAGAGTAGAGTAGATGAAGGCTGCATGGCTTCCCACAGTCACTAAATTG
Organism: Monarcha castaneiventris obscurior; assembly: GCA_026261815.1. Classification (NCBI taxonomy): domain Eukaryota; kingdom Metazoa; phylum Chordata; class Aves; order Passeriformes; family Monarchidae; genus Monarcha; species Monarcha castaneiventris. Next base: position 8,845,404 of record JAMPIT010000472.1, read on the forward strand.
ATTTTTTTTATGTCCCTGTGATGCTGAACCACAGATTCATAAACTTAGATTGAAAGCAATGTTTTCATGAGGACATTTCAAAAACACGTGTACACAGTGTTATGCACTCCTTTGTAAAACGTGAAAGTGACAAATGCTAATCCTAATACTCTCACATCCTGCAGGTACGGCAACACAGGAGCTCTATTACCTAATATTTTCTTTGCCGTATAAACCACAATGAGGAGTTATTTCAGAGTCAGAATATTAACACAGTAGTCACGTCGCTAAGATCAACTTCAGGTCTACATTCAACTTCACAAAGGAAATATCTGGAAGAAATGCTTATTTTAAATATTTCTGAGTTACCTTTACTTTCTGTCAAAAATTTCTTACAGGAAAGTTTTCTGTTTATCCTGCCTTGACACCAGGTGTCTGTCAATCCTGCCGTGACACCAGGGGTCTGTCATCTGCTTCAGGAAAGTGCGGTCTGCTGAGGTATTCCTGCTTGTTGGTGGGAGAAGTGACTGAGTCAGAAAGAGGCAGCCACCTACATCTGTACCTAAGATAGGATTGTTCTTATCTTAAGAAAACAACACACTATGATCAAAACAAACAAACAAAGAAACCAATCATTCACTATCTTTACTAAAGGAGTCATGACAATGCAGTGTTGACTCACTTGTAACCTTTTGGATAGCATGTTATTTCATCACACTTTTGGGGTTGTTTTTCACAAGGAGCTTTGCAGTAAAGCTATGAACTAGCAGAGAATGTTAGGCACATTGTGCAAAACTTCTGCAGAAGCAAAGAGGAGAAACATGAATCCCTTTAGAACAATGCAAACCTCTGTGGTTTTGCTGCTGTTTTGTATTGCAAGTAACAGAGAAGTCAGTTTGCTGTGCTGTGCTTACCTTTTTATTACACTTTCCATCTATCTGCAGTCCCAGACTGCTGGACCTCCAGGTTCAATATGTTTAGGAGTTACATATACCTAAGCCAATAAACTTACAAACCAAGCCAAACTTCAGGATCTAGTGCATATTGAAGGAATCAAGAAATGCAGTTTTTACTTGTGGGTGGGATTTCTGGCACAATTGGGTTGCTGTGAGTAATGATAGCACTGTACACATTTAAGGAACAGTAATTTCTTGCCATCTCCATTTCTAAAAGTGAATTTTTTAATACCAGTAAAGCTGAAGTATAAACAAGTCATGTGGATGACGATTCATTCTTCAGAGAATTGCACTTGTTTTTGTTGGTATATCATATAAAGGTATTTAAGAGGTACTTCATATTGAGATTTGAAAATAGAGAAAGTTATAGAAGAGCAATAGAGGAGGTTTTGGCATAGAGAAAAGACTGTAGGAGCAGTTAACTAAGTCATTTATTTGTGGCCACAAAAGGCTGTGGACGTGAACTATGACTAAAAAAAGAAGATAAAGACACAAAAGACATGACATAAAGCTTAGAGCACAATAGCACAAGGTAATGGAGAGTAGCAGCTGCTCCCACGCAAAGATATGAGGAAGTCTGAGGTCTGTTTGTACGGGCTGTCACACAATGTTAACCCATCCTCATACTCTCCTGTCTGGCATGCATAAAAATAAACTTTTAGCAGCATCTTGCACAAAAGCTCTTAACTTACCATGTCTATCAGCAACCTACTAGATGTTAGCACTAGAGCGGAGACACAGTGAAGTCCTTTCACTGTTAATAAATTTCATTTGAAATGTGTAATTCAGCCACACAAAATGTGTCACCTGAGGCAAGGTCCCCCCACCAGCCAGCTCCAAGGATGGCTCTTTGTCACCCCCACTCCGTGTTAGCAAATGTGCTCCCTTGCTGGTCAGCTCCAAAAGGAGGGTATCCAGAGCTGACAAGGGATCCTCCTGTGGGGCATGCATTTACCATGCTACTGGGGAGCCTAAGAGGGTTGAAAGCTGGGGATATGGACGATTTAGAGGTCATTAATGAAAAAAAGTGTAGCGTGACCTACCCTGGTTCTGGGGAGTTTGAAGGGGAGATCCAGTCCCTGGGAAATCTGTACAGGGAAAAAATTTTGAAAACATAAACATCAAACCAATAACTGAAAGAAAGTGAGAAAGGACATATATCCAATATGGGTAGCGTTAAGGCTCCAGCTTGATATACAGCATGGGCATGCTCTATGGACGCTGGGCAATCACTTGAAAGAGAAAAGCTGTTCACAAAAGCTGTAAAGGAGGATATAGCATTGCAAACAACAAAGACAAATATAATTCAACATTATGACTGGAGACATATACTGTAGATTTAAGGTAACTTCTCTTTATTTAAGAGCTGGTCTGTATTGTTCATCTCATAAATAGCAAGATAGCTTCCCGAAATATGTTCAGGGTTCTGGAAAACAGGAATTTCAAAAGAAAAAGCTAAAATCCTTCTTAAGTCTTAACAGTCTTGGCCATGTGTCCATGACAACAAGAATATGATAACATTATCTGCCTTATGAACTCCTGATTTCCTCCAGCATGTATCTGAAAAATGTGCCCTAATTTCAGCATTTTTTTCTATATCCAGAAAATTTCTGCTTTAAAAAAAGAAATTAGAATGCATACTCTTGAAAGGAAAGCCTTTCTGACTCATATACCTAAACCAAATAAGGCAAAACTTACTCCTTCCCTACAGGACTGTGTGTATTAAATGTTGTGCATTACAATGTCTGCACTGAAAATGGCAAGTCAGTCAAAATACAGAATTATCACCTACAGCCATTTTTCATACATTTTTCAGTAGTTGTTTTTTTTACTTCTGTTTTATTCCATACTTGCGTAATATATGAAAATAAGTCTTTTCCTACTCTCAAGCTTATTTTGCAATTTCTCATTTACTGGCTTTTACACAAGACAAAAAATACTTTCCAAGGTATATATTCAACTTGTTTAAGAACACCATATTTCCTTTAACAATTACGATGATTAAAATAATATCTAATACTAGTGCAGAAAAATAATTTAAAAAATGAAGTAAGATGATAGAATGGATTGACTAAAAGGTTTTATTGTTTAAATCATTGTCTTGGTTTGAGACAATTTAAAGGAGAACTCTCTGGAATGAGTTGCCTCCCTTTAAGGGTTCCAGCAGTCCCTTTTTAAAAGCGGGAAAAAATAAAAAACCAACCTAGGACACTCATCAATAATATTTGGGTTCAAAATGACACATTGTAATGAAGAAAACAAACAAGCTAGACTCCACCAGTGTGCCCTCACATCCAGGAGGGCCAGTCATGTCCTGAGGTTATCAGGCACAGCCAGTTGAGGGAGGAGATTGTCCTGATTACTTTGCACTGGTGCAGTCTCACCTCGACTCCTGTGTGCAGTTTTGGGTAAAACAATATAAAAAAGACAGGAAGCTATTACAGAGAGTTCAAAGGATGGCCAGAAAGATGGTGAAGGGCCATGAGGAGAAGCCATATGAGGAGTGGCTGAGGTCACTTGGTCTGTGTTAAGCCTGGAAAAGAAGAGACTGAGGGGACACCTCCTTGCAGTTACAACTTCCTTGTCAGGGGAAGGGGAGGGACAGGCGCTGATCACTCACCCTTCTCTGGTGACCAGGGCTAGGATCTGAAGGAAAAACATGAAGCTGTGTCAGGGAAAGTTTAGTTCGTATATTAGGAAAGGTTTTCTTACCCAGAGGGTGGTTGGGCACTGGAACAGGCTCCGCAGGGCAGTGGTCACAGCACCAGACTGACAGCGTTCAAGAAGCGTTTGGACAATACTCTGAGGCACATGGCGTGATTTTGGGGGCTGTGCTGTGCAGGGCCAGTAGTCTATAATCTACAAGGTTCTACAAGGATCCTTGTGGGTCCTTTCCAATTCAGGATATTCCATGACTCTATCACTCTCTGCATTCACAACTGCATAGATAGTCTTTGAAAAACAGACATGGAAACACACTATAAAAGCATCGTAATGCAAATCTGTGGTGCTAAATATAAAGGAAAATATTTATATTTCAAATGAAACATAAGTAAAAGGCTAAAAGAATAATGCTCAAAATCCCCTCCACGCCTTCAACCTAAATTTTTGAGATGCTGTACCCTTATATTACAACTCTATAACAGTTCTTCAGAATATGTGTTAGTAGCAGACTGTGTTAATCTGAACTAAATTTCCCTGAGTGAGAGGATACAAAAATTAATTTTGAACTATTTTCCTATCTAAATATTGAGATAATACCCATTTCTCATGTGGCTAGGCTGTTCTCTGTTTAAAACCACATCTAAAAAAGGTTAATAAATTCAGTAAATGTCATAAATGTCTGGTTGATGTTCTTTGTTTTCATATTTCAAAAACTTGTGGCATCCAGTCAGGAAATATAAACAGTGGCATGTGTCAGGGAAAGCAGTCATATCCTGCACCTCACAAATTCTGAATTCTCTGCTTCACCAGTGTGGTTGTACTGTTCTCTAACCCACCCATAAATAATGAAAGTGGTTTACATACTTAGAGCTTGAAATCTATAGGCTTTCCTTACTCTCACTGTAACCTTTAAACAGAACCTAGCATTATGTGTGCAGCCGTGTCATTTGCTTACCCAAACCAGACTGGGGAAAATACTTACATTCTTTGCCAAATTCAGGTCTTTGCTGGTGTTACTGGATTCATGCATATGCTGGCCCAGATGAAGGCCATGTAACTACACAACCAGATGATTGCATGAACACAAGAATGACTAGAATCCTAGATAATGCTTAGAGAGTGATGCCAAGGAAAAGCCTTTTGGAAGAATGAAATCATTAATCAAGGCTGTAATATTAACAACCCACATATATTTCAGTGCTCATAAGCTCCTCTTTAGGACTTTCTGTCCCCAAGCTCATCATCCAGCACTCAAGAAAAACAACAAAACACACTTGCTTCTAGATGTAGGAGCTTGTGCCTTACATAAAGACACACTGATAGATGAATGTCTAGACTCATTAAATGAACTGGACACTGTTTTATAGGAAGTGGCAGCTGGTCTTAACTAGCTGCTTTGAAAAGGTCTCTGTGCTGTCTTTGCTCACAAGCAGCTAATATATTACTGTAGGCAGGAACCATGCTTACATTAACATATTAGGCAAGATACAGCTCTACCAGTGGTTGCCATATTTCTGTTTGCTTATGTTATAATAAATTACTATTTAGTTCAGGATAAAACTGAACACCAAAGCCCCTTTATGAGTCTATCTATTTGACATTGGCAGGCAACCCTCAAGTAGCTGCACAGTATCTCCACGGAAGGGGACTAGTGACCTGGAAACTCCTAGTGAAGAACCTCATGCCAGTGTTTTCACAGTGATACTAACCGAGGCAAAAAAAAGGCAGTTTACTTCTTTAAAATCCAAATGTAGAGTTCACGGAGAGACAAGAGCATTCAAGGAAATGTTTCTAACATCAAACTTTTGCAAGTCAGAATTAGTAGCCAACCTGAATTTTTTTGGCACAATTCCATTTTCCCCTTGTGCCCTGGCAGAGATGAAACACAAAGCATTTAACATGGCACAAAACCTCACTTTGCAGGCGAAATGGTGAAGCTGTCTCTCTACACAGAAGGAATTTATAGACCTTCAAGGAGGGACAGAGATAAAATTTGTTTTCAATGTGGAAACATTCAGCCAGTAATAATTTCCTAAATTTCCTTTATTCAGGCAGAAATAAATAACTTTAAGGAAATATCCCTTGTGCAAAAAGAAACAATAGCCCTTTACTCTCAAATGTTGTTTGCCAAGTGATGTAGAATCATTTAATGGACCAGCTCTAACTATGGCTTAAAATTTGAGTAAAAGTTTCTTGAAAATTTTCAGCAACCACATATTTTTCAATGTGAACTTTTGTTCCATTGTTTTAAAATTAATTCTGTGGAATGTATATATAGATGACAGGTAATAGATCTTCTAAAAATATTCCCCAGATTTTCTCTGTGCCTAAAGAATTATTTTATACTTTCTTCAAATATCTAAAATCATTCCTCCTCTCTCTCTCAAAAAAAAAAAAAAAAGATGACTGAAAAAAAAAGAAAATAAAACCAAGAAAGCATCAGCCTGTCATAACAAATTAGTTATTTGATCTGAATGCATCTGATGTGCTATATGTGCTCTACACATCACTACTAGGTGTAAAAGGTCTCACATTTCAGGAAAACCTTTTCTTTTAAAGCATCTGAATTTATATAATCAAGTTCTGTTCCTCATTCATGACACTTTAACAAGCCCTTACAACTAAGTAAGAATCTCTGATTCTTGTATGTATTTCTGAAGGCTTCTCTGCAGGAGGACCGTGGAGAAAGGCTTAAGATTTTGACTCGATCTTAAACATGAACAAAATAATGCAAAATATTGTATCTACACATTTTTTCTTTTTTTTAAAGCCACTTCCCATGAAATGAGAAAAGTCGGTGCAGGTCTCTTGACCCAGGTTTTAGTTTTACATATGTCTACCTGCATAATAGTGATCAGACCAAATTATCATTACACAACTACATCATATACATCTAATCCTATTCTCAGACACAGCTTAATAAAACCTTCAGCTTGTTAAGAATAGATGCTGTACTTTGTGCATTTCTTAGCACAGATTTCAGTGAATCTGTCTTTCCCAGCTGACACTAAACAACATATGACTATATGACATATGACTCTAAACACATATCATATATGTGCAGGGCTTTCTTGGAAGGTGTTGTGGTTTAACCCCAGCCAGCAGCCAAGCCCCACGCAGCCCGTCACTCACTCCCCCACCAGCAGGATCAGGGAGAGAGTCAGAAGAGTAAAAGGCAGAGAACTCATGGGTTGAGATAAAGACAGTTTAATAGGAAAAGCAAAAGATGCACACACAAGAAAAGCAAAACAAGGAATTAATTCACTGCTTCCCATGGACATGAAAGTGTTCAGCCACCTCCAGAAGGGCAAGGCTGCATCATGTGTGATGGTTATTTGCGAAGACAAACACCATCACTTTGAGCATCCACCCCTTCCTCCTTCTTCCCCTCACTTTTTGTACTAAGCCTGATGCCGTATTTTCTAGACTATCCCTTTGGAGGTCAGTTGGAGTCACATCTCCAAGCTGTGTCTTCTCCCAGTCTTCCACACATCCCCAGCCTCCTTGCTAGAGTGGCAGTGCAAGAAGCAGAACAGCTGTGTGCAAGCCCAGCTCATCAATAATAAAAACACTTCCATATTATCAACCCCGTGTTCAGAACAAATCCAAAACATAGTCCCATACTAGACAATGGGAAGAAAATTAACTCTACCCCAAACCAGCACAGAAGTGAAACTTGTTCCTTTCCACCAGAGGAGATATGACTAAGCTCTGACTTCCTACAAAATATAAAGAACAAGGTCAACATAGCAATGCAGAGCAGAGTCAAGAAACATTCTGGACCTGATAGCTTTCGTCAGCAGATGAGAAAAACAGCATGCTGGCTAAGACCTAATTGTCTTCAACCTCTCTCATAGCAGTGAATAGTAGATGACTAAATATCAGAACAGGATAAATTGCAGTGTAGGGGTATAATGGACCAGAAGCAGACCTCTGAGTTTAACAGCCTCTTGACATCCTTAATGTTCCATAGCAAGAAAGTTCACTTTAATCCTGTGAAAGAGGTCTATTCACTGCCTGTTTAATTTTTAAAAGCAGACATCTTTTCAATACCTCCTTGAGTGAAGACTCTTATTTTGGTCATATATGTAAGTCTTCTTTTTCACTTTGTAAATTTTTTTTTTTTGAGACAGGATTCAGGATTGTAAGCAAACCCCAAACCTAAAAGGTGTGTTGTGGATTAGTGCAGTGACAATATGATGCTTTTTTAAAAATTTCCTAACATTCTTTTTGCTGTTTGAATTGTTGCTTTTCCTTTAAACATTGAGAGTGTTGATAATTGCTCTCAAAATATCTGATAAAAAAAAAGAAAAAATGTCATTGTAATTTCTGTAATTATTCAGTTTGACGGTGCTATAAAACCACCTTGAGTTCATGAAAATTACAATCATTGTAACATGTTGACTCTACACTGTAGGTAGATTTTAGCATTTGCATGTACTCCCAAAAGATCTCTGACAGGTTGTCATCACTTTCTGCACTGTCTGTTACCATTATGGTAAATTACACATTATAATCATAGTTTGCTCCTGTCTGCTCCCAAATTGGTTGTTAGTGTTTCAGGTATGATTGTTATCTTGTTTTTGAAAAAGTACAAATATTTGTGCTGGATGAACTTCTTTTTGGCAATGACTTTAACGGCAATTTAACCTTGATATCTAAATGGTATATCTACTGATGAGATCTAAGGATAACAGAGAGAATGAATTATCTTAAATAAGATCCATATTTTCATCATCACTTAAAGAGTAGAAATGTTTCTTGCAAGATTCATTTTCAGTATGCTAGAAACTCTTAGCATAAAAAAAGAAAAAAAGCTTCTTTGGCAAGCTGAAACAGTCATTCCCTGAATATGATTTCTAAGTTGGATTGCCAGCCTAGTCTAGAGATTTCCTACAGCAGTGGAAAACAACCTCTATGGATAGGACTTAACACAGTTTCACTGAGGACAAAAGAATTCTCTCTCACCACAGGATGCTTGTGAAACATAATGCATGTGAAACATTGACATTACCTGCCTCTCTACTGCATCTTCTGCTTGTAACTCCTCCTACATTTCTCATCTGTAGTTGCAGTGCATGCAAAGGGTGCCTCGATGCAGGCACAGCACTGCACACAGAGCTGTAATCATAAATAGGGTTTGTGTCTGGAAGAACAGCTGACACAGACAGCAGCTCTGTGGATGGCACTGCACACACCACATCCATCTGGGAACAGAGCAGAATGAATATAGCATAAGGGGATTTCTGAATATTTTAGTGAAACCTGCTGAGTTTCACACTAGCATTGTTGAGGGCCTCAACCCCCATGCTCACTGAACAGCAGAACTGGAAGATTTTCTCATTATTCACGTAAAAGACCTGAGCAGTTGCAGTAGTTCTGGAGCAGTCCAAATGAAATAATGGGGCCTTTCTCTGCAGACACATACAGAATGATTTGATATTCACATATTATGTTATGATATTTGTCTAAACTGATGATGCCAGTGATTCCTCACAGAATTATGAATCTTAAATGTACAATAATATTTGTGGTTTGTGAAGAGATTATTAATACACAGATATAGCAACTATATCTAATAATGGGGACACAGTCCAAACCCATTTCCTTCTTGGATTGATTGCCCCTGGCTTCAGAACCTATGAACTTAAAGACTACTACTCCTACATAGACCTCATAACCACAACTTCTGTGGCAACTGTAAGAAAAGCCTAGAGAGGAAAAAACCTCCAAAAATTTAAAATCTCACTGTTTGATGGGCACTCTGTGTCATTAGGCTGACTCTTCTCTGAGAACTCTGCAAGCTCATATCATGTATCTTCATTAATGGCTGACACTTTGCTGTGAGTCTCCAAGTCCAGGTGGATAAGAATGCCAGCAGGTGGAAAGCAATGTTAAGGGAGCAGTTGCAAATAGAAGCCTGTGTTCATGGAGTGACTACAGTCAAGACTTTCATTTATTGTGCTGGATGTGCAATAATCATATTCTTTATCATTTTCAGAAGTAAAGGAGGACCAACAGATGCTGCCACCATAGTATCATTAGAGTCCACTTTCCTCAAACAGGTCTCTGTATGCCTTACCTTTGTTCATATCCACACATTAATACTTAGCAGCACCTTCCTGGAAAAGTTCAAACCATAATAAAATTAGTTTGAAATAGGTTTTATCTGTAGAGATGAACATGCATAACAGAGATGAACACAGGTTATATTTCAGGCCAGGCAACCAAGTTCTGCATGGAGACAGTGCAACTCATTGTGATTTATAAATTAGATGTGTATCAACAATGGTGCCTGCTCTAGAAAATTAAGAAAAACATCTCATAGATATGTAAAGAAGACATATATGAGATTTGAAGTAATCCTTTAGCCTTACTCAGCTGTACTTCCAAGGCCAACTTTAACCCATGCTCTTATACATAGTGCTGACCATTAAAGACAGGGTCCAAAACAAAAAAGTTGTCATAACCTTAGAAAAACAGCTTTCAAAGAGGGAAAAATGTAGTTATTCAGCATATTAAAAAGGGGAGAGAGAGAGAGAGAAAGACACAGTAAGTATTTTAACATGTACAAAATATATGCAACGAGGAAGGAAATTAACCCTCTTGCCACTGGCAAAAAATTTATAGGCTTGAATTACAGAAAGTGAAGATGCTTCTGGGGTGGGAAAAACCTTTGATAATAAAGATGATTCAGTCTGAGCATTGAAAGGGAATGCTGCAGAATATCCTGCTGATAGCTTTGTAATGTCAAGTAAATTAAACAAGAACCTGGTGGCTTGGACACCACCTGGTCAGGTTCTTACTCAGATCCGTTTTATGTGATTTTTCACTAATTTTGCATAAGAAAAAAACCTATTCCTTTAGTTATGTTAAATAATTTTATAAAAACCCTGCTGTTGATTTCCAAAACACATGGAAAAGTGTACTGATGCTAATGTTCTAAAACTCTATGTTCTAAAATCAGCTATGTTCTAAAACTCTCTTTCTAGATACATTAAGACAGAACCTGCTTTGGTTCATCCTGATGATTAACAGACTGGAGAAAATTTGAACCTGATAGGAATTTGCTTTCTTCATCAGAGAATTCAGATACATGTACATTGGATCTAAAATTGGCACTGAAAGCCTAATTGCTTTTCCTTTCTTAATTTTAAAGAAAATCTTTGCTAGATCCACAGGGACAAGCCCACCCATTCATTGTTCTCAGGTTTAACACACCCATCCATTCTCCTTTCTGATCCCATTTGTTCTATTTTAACTTTCTTATCTTCTGTACTTCCCTCTTGAATTCTAATATTTATTTTAAACTATAAAAGCTAATAAGATCTGCCAGAAACCTAAAATTCAAAACCAGAGATTACTGCTGATTATAATGTTATCTTAATTATTATCTAACTGTTGGCAGGTACTGCACAGTTACTACTGAAAACTTTGGTAACTGACTTTACTAAGCATAAAAGTAAGCAAAAAATTAAAACATTTAAAATGTTAACATTGAAGAATGAGTTACTATCAATATTTTAATAAGATATAAAATGAACATGAATGTTCTCCACTGGGACACCTTTTTATTATTACATATGAATAATTGGTCATGCATGTGCTCATGTATGTCTACATGCAGTAAATGCAAAATGAATGTAACAAAATTCCAGATTAAATGCCATTATTGATAACTGGATTATTGCATATAAAAAGTAATAAAAGACATATTCAGCAGATTTCAGTTTCATGAATGTACTCCATCTCCTGTGGCTTTAAGACCAACAGCTCCAACTGAGTCACATGAGTAAGTTGCTGTACTTACACACATGAGTCCTGTTACTGTACTTGTGGTGCACTATGCTTTTGGTAAGTGAATTATTTTTCTGATACAAGCAAACTCATTTTATTCAGCACCTGTAATGTGTTAAAACCATGGCTACATCCAACTTTGATGGCTTACCTAGAAAACAATAGTTTAGTTGCTTACAACCTTTCTTTTTATCCTAAGATAAATACTAGGTATTAGTATTTAGGCTTTTCTATCACAGACAGGAGCTATAGACAATGTTATCTTTATAAATAATAAAATTTGATATGCACTCATTGGGCCAAAAAAAGGATTTTACTGACGTAGAACATAAACCCATGTACACTGAGATTCAAGTGGTTTGAATTGTTCTGCAAAGATGATTCTGAACCTCCTTTGTATACTGTCATTACAGTGATTGCCTCTGGCAGAGGCTGACCAAAATACTGTGGACCCCAACAGACACTTGCCTGCTATTCCTTGGTCAAAGAGCAATCTCTGTCCTTTGGTGACAACTGATTGCTGTTTTGGATGACAATAAAAAATACCAGCATCTTTTAATCTTAAATCGTGAGTCTGCTTTTTCTATTGTGTAATCCCTTTGCCCCCTGAATCAGCATAAATAATACCTAGTGCATGGCATTCCTTACGGTTTTCTGTTTCTCTCATGGTTCATCTCAGGAACTATAGGAAAATGCCATCAACAGCATTGTTAGAGAATGATTAGGAAAACCAAAAATTGGATTTCCTAATGGCAACTACACTTTTTTTTAATGCTGAAAATTATAGTAAATTAATATGATCTCAAGTTAAATGCGATGTTATTGTTATTTTCTTGAATGTAATAGGTACACAGCTAAATTTAAAAATAATGCTACAAGAATCCCTGACAGCATCAACTGCTCTTGATCATTCTCGCACTCCAGGGCTACAACACCCCCTCACACGCAGATTAATGTTCTAATATTTGTCCTTCTCAGAGCCTATTTCACAGAGGACTCAGTGTTACTCCAGACTAATTATTTACGTATGTTTTCTGAATCATCAAATTAGTGCAGGAGAGAGTCCCAGTTTGAAAAGGGAATTGTGAATTTTGGGCCCAGATTCCACCTACATGATCTTGGAAAGGATGGGATTTGAAGAAAAAAGAGAGAATTATACAGGGAGAAGAAGCAGCGCTCAGAACATGCAAGTCATAATAGAGGAATTGTTAGAATATAGATACTAAGATGAAAAAAAGAATACCTTGAAGTACTGAGCAACTACAAGCAGATAGTATTGTAACAACTTTCAGATAGCTATTAAGACCCGTGGTAGTGCAGTAATGGGAAGCAGATAGATTTTCTCTTATTTCTCTGCACAGCTTTACCTGAAATGTCACTGTGGATCATGCAGATCTCACTGCTATTTTTTTATTAATTTTCACATATATGTGATGTGTGTTAGAAGCAAGGAATATGATGACTTATCTTGAGCAATTTCAAAACTTTTATTGGAAGAAGTACCACAAGCGTGTGTGACAAATTAAGGAACTTTCACTAAATGATCACGGTTTTTGCCAGTTACTTAGTCCACAGGAATTTCTCACAGGTGGAATTATGCCCTTCAGTCACAGTAAAGAAGCAATAATATATTTTGTTGATACAAAATAATTCAGTGGTAAATGCTTCCATGGCATGGTACACCTATTAACTGCATAGAAGACAGGACCAGACAAAACTGCCAAGACCCTCCCATCGCTGTTCCGAAAGGACACCCTTGCTTTCTAAGTTAATTCTCAGAGAGGATTGTAGGTGTGACTGGATCCACTCCTGGTTCCAGACTTGGTCAAGGTCTAGTGTCTAAAGGATTATATATGTGTAATCAATCCTCTAGATCACGTAGCTAAGATTTCAAAGTTTAACCTGCTATTAATCACTTACCAAATATCTGACACAATAAGGATTCTCTCAGCCTCGAGGAGTAACCTTAAGATGTGTCCCTACTTGGGAATATCCTGATGTGCCACCTGTGGTAGTAGTGCATCAGAGCTCAATGGCCCCATGGCCACTGTTTATGGGGTAAGATGACTGACATATAGTGATATTTGCAGTATTTGCAAGATGTCTGGGTCACCCTTGCAGCCCAGCTTCCAGGTCGTTATTTGTCCCCCAAAGTAGAGAGTAAGGTAGATGCAGCCACCACAACCCCCAGTGGTGGTTATGGCATAAGCTGGGGGCCATGGCACCACATACTTGTACTTTTAAATGTATGCTCCAATCTCTGTATCCATATGAAAAATAATGACATAGAGACACAGACAGAAAGTAACCTATTTCCAAAGCAAATATTAAGAAACTCACTGTGGAGCAGACAACAGCATTCTAACTTTGCAAGTCACTGGGATGTGAAAGAATTAAATTAAAGCCCCAAGTCCAAACTATTAAGTTAGATTTTCCTTATTTGACTATTCTAAATGAATCCAGAGTCTCCTATTGTCACAGGAGTGGAGCTTTTGACAAAATTAATATGGATTTACTGAAATACTGCTTTATCTGAACAGCCATAGAATTGTAAAGGTTAAATCTTATCTTTTTTTATCTTCTCAAAGTTCATAAGTCCCATAAGATCAGACCATAGAGGTGTCCTTATCCTTGACTGGCTTGATTGTGTACAGAGGATACTGAGTAGATCTTAATTTAATTAATGGTATTCCCCAATTTCTTTCATAATTTCTGAAAGTTTCCTAGATCCCACTGATTTATTAAAATATGGAGATAGATCTAATATCAATATCCACATGAGATGGACAAAGACTCTCTAACTTGTTAGAGTTGGAAAGAGTCTGTTTATTCCAGCGCTGGGAAGCTGCAGGGATAGCTCCCGAATGAACAGCTCTGAGATTACAAAGCAATCCAAAGTCTATTTATTCACAAAAGTTTTAAATATTAAAAATACAAATACATATTTATAACATAGACACCTCCCATCCCCACTTCATATGAAAATTAGCTAAAAAGTCACTAAGCATGCTCAGCTCGTTCTATGAAATTGGTTGGTGGTCCTAAAAAATGAGGAGGGGGCTGTCCTGATGAAGTACGACTGGTCTTCCTCGCTTTGACTTTCTTGCCTCTCTGGTTTTTAACAATACACCTGACCGTGAAAGACTCCCAGTTCCCTTCTCTATTGCTTTTGAATAAGTTGCAGGTGGAAGAATTTATAACTGTCTAGGCCTTCTTTTGAATTTTTCCTTCTAAGATTATTAATTGCCTATTATAAGCACAGCTAAACAAATACCAAGTAAGCAGAGCTTATCCTATACTTAATTTTCTGACTAATCATTAATTCCTTTAATCAACTTTAGCTGAGTTCTGTGCCTTTTCTTTATTCCAGTTAACTTTGGCAGACCTAGCTTTTATTTAAAATCTCAATATTTAAGTGTTTAAAAAAAACCGCTGTGTTTCACCACATCTTGGAAAAGTATCTTCTAATCAGTGCCAATCTGACCCACTTTACTAAAGCCAATGATTTTCTTGAATTTCTCATAGCAACTCCCATGACTTTGACGAAGTTTAACCTCTTCCATTTTCTATTTTAGTTACCAGAGTGGAATAAATTTCCTTCTTTTTTATACTGAAATTTTCCTTTTTATTATCATCTTGGTGCAAAGCAAGATCCTAAATGTTTAGTTCAACTTTGCTACAACAGTTTTTAAATTTTAACAGTGGCATTACTTGCTAGGCAAGAAATGTTGTTGCCTTGTAAAACTGCTAAATTATTTAATATTTATATGTGTTACAATAATGTTCATCCTTAGGCCAGTAGTTGCATAGAATAATTAATTTCATCAAAACTTTGAATTGTAAGGTTTGTGCCAACACAGAATTCAGTTGTTCAAGAAGTCCTTTCAGTCTTTCGTTAAGCAGGCAGTCATAAGGGATCTGAAATGCACATAAAGTAACAGTGCTACTCTACCTTAGAGTTACTCCCCACTTTATTGTAATGCTCTGTTTAGTTCACAAACATGCCCCTCGTGTAAGCGAAGCAACAAGTGAAGGAGACCATCTATTACAGAGGTCAGTTCTCAGTGCTCATGCACTAGGAAGGTCTCTACAATCCTGCCCTAAACCTAGAGCCAAATTGCTAGAGCCAAATGTTTTGCTGTTGGGCAGGAATTCCCCATTCTTGCCCTGTTCTGCATTCTTGTCTCTCGAAGCTGTCAGAAGAGGCTGCTAAGAAGGAAAAAGTATAAGAAAGAGGACATGCACTTGTTCTCCACTGACATGGATTCCATGAAGACCCTGGAGAAGTTTCTGGACTGCTTCACTGTGCGTCAAAGCCAAATTCTGACCCTATGTGTAAAAAAATAATCTCAGGCTTCTTGAAATGCATTTATTCGTTACACACTGCCCTAGCTGGAAAAAATGAGATAACAAAGAGTCTGTTTTGAAATCTTTGCAAGCTGATCTTGATCACTGTAGTCCACAGAAGCCAGAGGGTATGTGGGACATTTGTAAAGAACTTTTTCCCACAGTCTTCTTTTAAAATAAAAATACAATGTGATTATATACACAACTTGTAATTTTGTCATGGGAGCACTGTTAGATAGCATATAAGCGTATAATGAGCAGTAAAAGTATCAAAATATGAGTCAAGTGATTGCTTTCTCAGTGGAACTCATGAATGTGTTACTTCTCAGAAACACCCATATCTGCTTTCAAAAAATTATTGAGGTTCATTGCATCCAGTGTCCTGTTGCACATTAAAACTAACTCTCTTTACACCTTTTAAACATTTTATTTTGTATGTTAGTAGTGTATTGTTACCCCCTTCTACTAGACTAGTTCATCAAATCTAATTTTGTGGTGTTCCTTCTGTATTGGGAGAACTTAATAGCAGGACCACATATTTGTTTGCACATATTTTTTGTAAATTAAAAGGATTATGTCAACATCTGATCCTTCTGAATGCAACAGGAATCAAATAGATGGGAAAGTGTTTACTCCCTCTTCCATTATTTTAAAAAGTAATATACAAAGACTCTGTCTGGGCTTCATTTCAGGTTATGCTATAAGCGTTCTTTTGGCTGCCCACTACTTTTTGCTGTTTTTTTTTTTTTTTTTATCCTGTCTCTGCTGTTTCCCTCCGATACAAGCACATTGCTGCAATCCATCCACATCAATATCTCACCCCATCTCTTTTAGCAGAACTTCTGGATGTCCTTATGGCCATGACTTAAGTCCTATTACCTACTATTGTATATAATCTATTTTGACAATAAAATCATATTGCTTTGGATTAATTTTCTAATTTCCCTAAACAAAATTCTGCCAAACACAGTTTTCAATATGTTTTCTCATACCTTAATTTTGGTTTTTATTGATTAATGGCAAGACTTCTCATCTAAAAAGTTCTAAGGGATTTATCTATCTTTATCATTTACTCACTGTGGTCAGAAAAAGAGAGGACTGATTGATTACAAATGCTCTACATGCTGCTATTTTCAGGAGGTCCTCAGTAACACATAGTGATGGATCAACCTGCTGGTTGACTGAAATAATTTACTTTATCTTGAAAAGATGTCAGTCAGTGCACAGTGGAAGGTGGTGAGGGGAATCTCAACCATAATAAATGTCTTTAAAGTTCTTCTGAAGCAAATGAAGAAATCTGAGGATCTGAAAAGGTAGAACAGGGCAGAGGAATTTGCATTTCCCTGGCTGGGCAAGCGATATTCAGCTGCAGAACTGCAAAGCATGCACATTTCCCTATTCAAAATGACAGTGGTGTAAAGCCTGATACAATTACCTCTTCCTGAAGCCTCTCATTAATTTCAAACTTGAAAATGGCCAAGTTGGTTAAAAGTATGTGTTCACTTCTTCACTAGAATGATACATAAAAATACAATTAAAAAAAAAGAATTTCTTTACAGTCAACATCAGCAAAAACCAAATCTTCACTAACGTGGAAATAAATTGATCTTGAAAGAACTTGTTGGATGACACACTGAGAATAGATCAGACAAATACATGGTAAATGGTATACTGACATTTAGTCTTAAACTCCATTTCAGAAATTACATCAGATGCACTGCTTCTAAATAGGTAATTTATATGTGTCAAATGCCTCTGTCTGTCTCTGGCTTAGTATAATCAAAAGTAAGATTTTTTCAAGTCAGAGAAGAAATAACTACACAACACACACTAGTAAGGGAATATGAGAAAAAGTGGAATTGCCAAATGCCAAATTTTATACCAGTTCCTTTTTCATTTGACTTGGGTTTAGGAAAAGCCAATGTTTATTTTCAGATTGTTTCCTAGGCAGAATTGAGCAAATATAAAGACACATTCTTTTCCTGGCACAACTGTTCAAATTCACATAAAAATTAACAGATTCTGTTTATAGCAGCAGATAATTTTACCCCAAATATTTGCTCAAAATCTGTGCATTTCCTGAGTGGTTCATATCTTATTCTACTGCAGTAAATCTGCCGAGAGTCAGTATGCCTTGTTCTGCAAATAAGATGACTCCTACAAAAATAATTCTCTCTTCTGAAAAAGATGACCTTTTCAGACTGTTTGCATCTGGCTGGCAAAAAAAGTACAAATTCCAGCTCATTAATTCTTCCACTGCCCACATGGATTATCCTGGAATGAATTTATTCCTTCTGTCCAGGGTACCCTTCAGAAGGTTAACTTCCACTGTGTTGCTCAAGCTGTAACAGGGCATTCAGAAAACTCAGGTTTTACTCCAATTCTGTCAGAATGCTCCTGCCACTCCTCTAGTATCACCTTTTTTTAAACCCTAGTGCTTGTGAAAGGTTTATGCAACAATGGAGTTTCCAACACATGTATGTGGTGGTACTAATAAATCAGGGCCCAAGTAATTTCCAGTTATGAAGTCTCTCTGATGCTTTTAATTTGTATTTAAATGTTGCAAGAACTTGTTGTTTAAAAGAAGATATGAGGCAATTCATATTTTAATTCACGATGAACTAGTTGCCTTAAGAATTCATGCTGGGAATCAGTATTTCATGTACTTAGCACACACACTCTGTGTTAAACATTAAGTGCATGTAGCTGGTTTGGTGTTAGTCTCATCTGGAAAGCTGCCAGTGAAGCTGAAACCAGCCTTTTGACACATTAAGAATAGCAGGAAACCTCTTCATGAATAATTATTTCTACAGAATTGTTTACATTCAGGAGTTTTAAATAAATATAACACTTGCTTTAAGTAGAGCCACATTCATCTTAGCATGCTGTTCAAGTGCGTATAAATCATAATTTACCTTTGCTGCACAACCTAATGCAATCTATTAAGGAAATAGTTCTTTTAATAACAAGACTACAGGAAACAGAGAGCTCAATCACACATAAAGAGACAATAAGATTACGGTTAATACACTTTTAACCTTTTAATAAATCATCCTGATTAGCACACAGGGCTGAAAGGATCAGTGGTTGTTGTCTTACAAGCCCCCTTTGTGGACTGAAAATTTTGCCGCCCCAGAAAATCCACAGAACATGGTGTCCTCATTCATTCCTTCATCCTTCTTAGCAGAAATACTTTTTAAAAGAAAAAAAAGGATGCAATTCTTATATTTATCTGTGGTTCAAAACATTAGAATAAATCTAAAATACAAAACTCAGAAGACAAATTGACACTTTAATGGTGTTCAAAAATTTTAAAATGTTAATATTTTGAAAGCATTTACGAAACTTTTTTGTTTTGGAGGCAACTTCCAGTAAAGTGCAATCAATGAAGCGCTAAGCTAATAGAGCTATGTAAGTGTAAGAAACCAATTCTAATTTGGTCATATAGTTTCAAAAAAGGCACACTGATGCAAAGAATACTAACCTTCACACCGGTCTCAAATTGTTTAGATCTGAACAGTTATAAGGAATTGAAAGTTTATAGTAAAAAAAATTTGTTTTGTGAGAACAGAATTATAACATGCTACTGGCAAGTAGAAGACTATTCAAAGTTTAAATGGTGGATCCATATGAAAAAATATTGGTAACCTGAAGCAATTATACTTCAAGCATCTCCAAATATCAGGAACAAACTTGCTCTTAGTACTGACAGTACCATTCACTTCTGGTCTCTGGCCAGTCCAACCTGGTTGTAGTGCCAAAAAAATTATATCTCTGAGGATTCCTTCATAAAGCCTTAGCCACAATTGCAAACATGGCAAAAAAATGTTTTTCAAGGGGGTGGTTGGATTCAGGACTACAAGCCAGTTCTCATTTTGATTTTGTCTTGAAAATTATTTTCTTTCTTGTTTCAAGCAACTTGGTCAAACCATTTATAGCTCACAGGAAACCTTGAAGTTTGTTTCAGAAGTGCAAACAACTTTCTAATCTCCATCTGATTTATTACCTGAGTGGTTGCTGGCAGCCAAATAGCCAGTGAACACACAGATTAATATCTCACTGACAAAATAAAAAATAAATAAGGAAAAAACAGCATCAAAAAGACACTTTTGATATCTAAGGATGTTACATACAGATTTTTACAGATTTTTTTTTTTAAAAAAAAACCCATACATCCATAACTCATGATTTTTAACTTCCTTCCAGGAAAAGGATGTATTCATTAGATGTACCCAAGGAGTACACAGACTGCAGTGAACCAGATCACACTTTGTTCTAGCTTACACTGTGTTCCTCCCATATTTTACTGAAGGGTTTTGTTTAGCCACCCATGTTTGGCTGGTGACATCATCAGTTTGTCTCTCTAACTTTAACAATAAAGCTCAAAAAAACCCTTATAGATGGAAGTTAGCTCGGAGAGTGGGACTTAACAAGGCAATTTTTAGTTTTCTGATATTTTATTGACTGTCCCTGAGCTGTAGATTTTGGATTGCTTACTCCAAATACACCCTGCTTTGTAGCTAGGCATCCTGGCTAGCTCTGCAGGACACTCAGAGCATTTCAGAGCATTTCACAGGGCTCTCAATGACCAACCTGCTCCCACATGTGCCACGCCTTTGGGATGCCTTCTCTGGGCTTTCATGGCCCCAACAAAATGCACAGGGTGCACATCCATGCACATCAGCACTGACACTGCTGCAGGGACACCCCACACACCCTGCTGTGACTCCACATGGAGCACTCTGAAATAAACCACCAACAGCAAGAAACAAGGCTGCGGCTGCTGGGTGTAGATGACAGTACAGAGCACCATCCAGGAAAGAGAACCCTAAGGAAACCTGTGATTTGCTGAAATATAATATTTTGCGTGGAAGTTTGGAGGAAGGCAACTGCTTCATCAACTGATGGACTTCAGTCATTATTGTTCAGCACAGAAATCTCAAGGACCATCAGCATTAGCCAACTCCTACCAACACCTGATCTTTTCCCAGTGTCATGTAGACTTTAGAAGCCTGATCTTTATGATAAATTTTGTTTACCTTCGTATCCATGACAAAAAACAAAAGCTGATCATGGGCTGTTTGTGCAATCAAAAGGATTGATAAGACCAGCAGCACACAGAAAAACAACAAAGTAAAATTAAGCTTTGGTTAAAAATTAATTAACTATATATATACCTGATAAAAATATGCAAGAAAACATATTATATGGTAAAAGCTCTAGGCAAACAGAGAAAGCTTAGAGTTTAAAAAATAACCAAGAAAATATTTACACATCTAAATGTAGAATTTGTTTCTGTATTATAGGACACTCTTGATCCCAGCTTTGACTTCTTCATGGCTGATCCTTTCACCTCAACTCATACACTTGAGGTGAACATTATCTTGGTTCTATCTGAATGAATGCTCAGAGAAAAAACTCTTGTAACAATCTTCTTATCATGATATTTAAAAAAAAAATGAGTATATTCAGAAAAGTAGGTAGAAGTATTTATGTTGTAGTGCTCACATACTCTTCCTGTGAAGAGAAGCAGGTGAATATTATTACCATAATCCAACATAATTTAAAGCTTCTCTTCTCAAAAACTGTCTAACAGATCTCTGAACTGGATTTTGGTTTTCTTTCCTCTTTAGTGAACTATAAAAAAACCCAAGGTTAAGTGGCAGAGCAGAATACTTATAGTCTTCCCACATCTCCATCCAATAACACATTTAAATACGTCACACCATATATATGCTGAATACTAAAGACCATTAAATGTAAAGTTTGGGGATTATGAAACAGTTATAAAACCATGATAAAATTCACTTTTCTGTAGACCAAAGGGTGCTTTGAAACATTTTTGATCACTTTGCAAAGAGTATACCTGGTGTCACTTCAGAGAGGAAGAAAATTCTTGTTTCCTCCATTTCCAGCTTTGCTTCTCTGATTTGGGTTAACGCATTTTGCGATGACTGTTCTTGGAGGTGTTCTCTGTTTTGTTAAGCTGATATACAGAACAATGATGTAGTCTTTCTTCTCAGCCTATAGACCACAGATAGCAAACCGAAGCATTCACTTTTTCTCCACTATTTGTTTCTCAGCTAAATTTCATATTGTTGTGGTAGGCCAGTTTGCTGTACAAACAAGGCATCACCAGGAAAATAAAGCAGAGTAATATAGGGAGTAATGCATAGCTCAGATAATATATCAGCTCAGTAAGAATACCTCTAGGTGGCATAACATAATGACTTTTTCTGCCATGCAAGGCCAGTTGGTAGGAACCAGAAACCATCATTTTGTCAAGAAGCATTTAGAAATAATGTGAAACACTGACCTAATGCAAAATTATTAATATTGTTTTCAAATTTAAGAAAATAGTCACTGAATTTCTTGACATAAAATAACTTTTTTGTTTATTAATATTTCTGTAACAGAAATCCCAGAATTTTCAAAAAATGTCAATAGTCAAAAGCAAGGAAATTCACAGGATAACTTCTGCAAAATGTAATGCAGAAACCACAGCTATTTTCATTCCATATCTTTATCTTTAAAAAGATAGAACTTCTGGTAGAGAAGTTGTGTACGTATTCCTGAATGGGTTTTTTTCTGGATGTATGGGTGATAGTAGCTGGGACTGGCTGCTATGACCTCTGTCATTTAGAAAGCTGCCTGTACAAACAGTGTGTCCTCTCCTGTCCCAGCAGTTCATTGTGATGCACTGTCAAAGTCTGCAGCTTACTCCAAAGAAAGCAGGAGAGAATCAGACCTCTCATTTGTCATTCTGTGTGTCTTCTGCTCATAAAGCAGAATTTCCATGAACCCACTTATTAAATTCCCCACCATGAGATTACTTTTCCAGGCTTCTTTTAGGTGTTCCAGAGCTTTCCCATACTCCATATTGGCCAGAAGCCATGCATTTTTGTTAATATGGTGCTAAGCCAATGCTAATAGTCTTTTCCTTTCCAGTAGGTTTTATTAGATTGAGTTAAAGTTAGTTACACAGCTTCCAATTCAAATCTGGCTCAGATTTGGATGCTTTGCACAGAGGATAAAGTTACATGTTTCCAAAATTTCATTTAACCGTAGTGTCTGTTAAAACACACAGTTGCAGTATTTTACTGGCTCTGGTGTTGTAATTTTTTAACTGAGATCTGCTACTTATGATTTCAAAGCACAGAGTTTTCACAGTTATCTACCATTTTAAGTAAGAGATCTGAACTCTATTTTGAAATTTTTTGAGGCGGAGCAGGCTGACTATTCACAAAAGAGATTGTGAACGTCACAAAATGTGAGGCTTTGCTTAGAACAGAATTAAAGACTCATGTACCCATATCCTTCTTACCTTACCAAAATGTGTCTTTTCTTGAGCTACAATATATCATATGCTTTTTATTTACTTCTTATTGCATCTGCTAACTACATGTCTCTGATGCTTCTGCTTTCCCTGTGTATGCTCTGTAGAAAAAACCTTTAGGAAATGCTCTTGAATGCAGTCAAAATAATTTATCTAAAAGTAGTTGAATATGTATATGAAAGTTCACCATACTGCACTTAGATGTCAACCTTGAAAGTGACTTTGAGTCAAGGAAGAGCTTTAATTTTTCTGTGAAAGCCCTTTTCCTTGGGATTTCATCAAGAGATCTGATCAACTTGATGGCTTCCCTAGTGACTACAGTAAACACCTATCCACAGGCAGTTATTCAAATGTTATTTCAGTTGATTAAGTTGGTGTTTGCAATGAAAAAATAAACATGTATTACTTCCCATTTATCCAGTTTTTTTCTCACATTTTAGTTCTCGTTTTCTAAACTCTACTTATCATCTTAAGAGTTTAGTGACTACACTAAAATTTATCAATTTTTCCCCATGATTACTGGAAATTATATCTCCTAAACATGTTTTTTGCCTTATTTCTCCCCGACTAACTGATTTTAATCTACAGGTACTTAAACTAGCTTGACTTAGTTTACTAAATCCCTGACACATCATGCCTGCTAAATTGTCCTTTCCAAAAGCATCCAAATTTATAATTGCTTCCAACACATATCCACTCAACAAATATCTTAGTAATCAGGTTTTCTAGTGTCACAAAGACCCACTTGCTTCCTTACTAACAGATAAATGAGGGAAAAGCATTATGCATCGACAACATTTGGTGTAGGAGCAGTCTATTTCCATGTGTAAACTCCAACACCCGTCAGAGCAGGTGAGGGACATCAGACTGACTTCATTGTGCTTTTTATACCACAGTGTGGTACAGTGCTGAAAGGTATGTAGATAATAGAACACTGTGTGGGACTGAGTTTATATAAGTCTGACTAGTTCGCAGAGTTTGATATAAAGATACATATGCATGGATACTCACGAAAGCAACACAGCATATTTATCTTTGAACTGTTTATACGGCACTAGGCAAAAGATAGTAAGAGTTGTCCCTTGTTAGCAAAGAAATTACATGTATTTATATATACACAAAGAAATCCAACAGAAAGGAATGTTGAATGTTTGAATTTCACATCCAAAGGATATAGCTGTTCATCCGTGGGGAATTGGCAGTGTGTGCAGAAGTGAAGAAGCTTTCAGTTTTTGAATTAGTAAACAATTCATCCTGATCCTTGAAAACCTTTGAAGTCTAAATATTGCCTACCGAATACAAGTTGTAATTGAAACTCTGTTTGTCTGAGATCAAACCCAAGGGAAATTGCCTGAACTTGAGTACACTAGTCAGGTCAATTTAAAACAGCCTTCTGAAGACAGCATGGGCTTTGTTTGCCTGATTGTTTACTTTTTAATCCAACATTTTCCTACCAATTGTTTGGTAAAAGCTCCTAATTAAAGGTGGTTGTTATTGTGAGCAGCGAGATTGCTTTTATGAAGAAGCAGATTCTAGGAAAGGTCTATTATGATCATCATAGAAGGAAGCAGCACATTTGTCTTGTTTTATGTCAAATTATTTGTTCCTTATTGGTAAAAGAGTGGTGTTTCAAAGCCAGACATTGAAGCTCAGGGAGAGTAATGTCAGACATATTCTGCATCACAAATGCAAGGCAAGTAATTGCAACTGCCTTTAGAAAAATCCTAACAGGACATCTGCCTGCGTGTGAAGCGTAGGCGTCTATCTAAGAGTACACAGACATAATGTGCACAACTTTGCAGGACACTTTATGTAACTTTCAAATGCTGCAGAAAGTTAAGAAAAGAATGAAATGACAGTGGGAACAATTCTCTAACATTTTCCCTCTCCTGCACAGTACAAAGGACTCTATAAGCTGGAAACCAGTTGATCTGATGCCTGCTTATCAAATAGTAAGCACAACAATGCCCAGAAAATTATCTAAATGGGTTTTTTTCCTTGTGTTTGGTCATTACAATTCTATCCTAGCTACATGTACTGGCAAACTTACTAAACAAACAAGGCTGTCCAAACTCTCCATCTTGTACTCTGACAGAAAGTGGAAGTTTGACTTTACACGCCCTTGTTATGGACTGATCATTATCACTTTGTATATGGTTTGTGGGGTGCTATTTTTCTGAGACAAACAGGGCCAACAGAACCACACAGAAGTACAGTCTGTAGGTTTTCTGTCTTCTGCCAACTAATTGTTAGCAATATATCTAGTGAAGTATCTATTGCTTCACTTTAATTGTTGGGAAAACAATTCTTACACTGTGTGCATCTTTCAGCGGAGAGAAGGGACAAGGAGCCAGAAGCAGACAACTGTTTTAAGCCATCTGGAGGAAATGTACATGAACCCACATTTAAAACCTCACTCAAGCCGAATATTCCGAAGTTGAGATGTAATAATACGGGTTAGCAGGACAAGGAATACCTATGTGTTTTAGATACACCCTGCCAGTTAAGTCCCTTATTTCAAATTAATGATGATACTTTAACAGAACTACTGCTTGGAGAAGAAGTATGAAAATACGGGATAGGGGGAGCATCACTCTTGCAACTCCCAAGAGTGAATTCTTTAACGTCTTCTATCATAAAACCTATATTGAAATTAAGATATTAATTTAGATGATTTGTTTTCATTTGATGAAATTCTGCCACCATGAAACTGTAGTTATGATGGAAGGATGAAAAGGAATACAAAAGTACAATCACTGATCATGGTTGGAGGAACTGAATCAGAACCATGAAAAACAGCCCACGTTACCACAGTGGTCAAATGATTCTCAGAAACTTCTTCAAACACATTAAAAATTACTGGTGCCTTGGGCTAGATTTTAAAATTGTACCATGTATTAATCTGTGTACTTCAAATTATAGATGGGATTTGTCATGCTCATTACAAATGCAGCACTGAGGGGTTTTTTCTACCACAATACTGCATCATTTCCTGATCTTTGTAGTTTCCCAGAAAGCTGTTCCTAGGAAAGTAGACTCAGGGAAAGCTATAGGAGAGTTCTGTGTGCTTCTCCATACATAAAGCTAGATGTTCAACATTGAGTTGTCTGAGAGATAATCTGTGGATGGGGTTCAAACCCACTCTAGTATCAGCTGCAACAATTCTGTCAAAGAAGCTGTATAGTGCCCATATTTAGGGAGAAAAGCAAACAGGGCCAAGAGCTACTTTTCTATGTTTGGCATTTGACAAAGCTGTGCACATGGCCAAAAAGACCACGGTTTTGGGAGCAATTCTTTGTTGAACTCAGTCCAGAAAAAACAGGTCAGGACCATTTCCCAAGTAGAGAATGGCTCAAGGGCCATTGCAAACTCCATGCTGGAGTGGGAATTCAGCTGAGTTTTGTATTTGTTTGCCCCAGGCCACAAACAGATGATTAAAATCCAGAGCTGCAACCCTATAACCATTGCTGTGACATGGACTGAGAAGAAGGATGCTGAACTCCCTCCTCTTTCTGGACCTTGCTGAATGATCCCACTCCATGATCCTCAGCACACAAACCTGGCTTTCTTTGTGTTTCATAGGACAGCAAAGCTGTCACCATCAAGACTTTCTCCTCTTTTTTACAGTTTGTTCCACTCAGGATTTTACGTTGTTAGGCTCTCATCCAGCATTTCTGAATTGAAACAATTTTAACTCCCTGCACCATCTCCTTAGCAATTTTACACAATTTATCACCGGAATGCAGTGTAAATAGGTAGGTAACCCAACTTCTGCACATCAATGCAGTTGAACTGTTGTGATTAGAGTCTGCCTTAAAAAGATTATGATATGCCTTTGATTACAAACAGCAATTTTAATGCTTAAATGACAAGTTCTCCATTTAATAGCCACAAATGAACACCTGAAAAAAAAGCACATGGCAACAAGAACTATTAAAATAAAATATGAAAGGTATAATTTATTATTCAACAGATACTGAATAGCAAAATGTTAAAAAGGCAGTGCAGCCGTAAATTGCAATCATCAAAAAATAAACTATGAAAAAGGCATGGGAAAGCAACAGTGGCTAATCCATGTAACTAGATACTTTCTGTTTAGTGCAATAAATTGGTAGACAACAAAGAGGAAAACTCTAGACACTGAACGATACTGCTCAGCTATTAAGTGGAGCTATCATTTTATTTTTATTCACTTTCAGAGGATGTTAAAATTGTACCATTGCAGTTTACTGGCTGGAAAGGGAGGACACTGTGGGTAATAATTCTGGGTTGAATAATTGCACTTCAAAACTTTGTAATGGAAGTTCCCCATGCATTTATAAATGTACCAGCAGAGCAAAAATATGTTGCTTTCCACTTTATCAGAAAAATGGGATTTTACATGCACAACCTATTTACATTTCAAAATCAGTATTACATGCTGAAATGGTTCATTGAGTGGATATTTTGAAAAGTAGATTAATGGCCCACCTGGGAAAGAGATTAAAACTGAAATTCAAATCTTGTTTTGTAAGAGTAATCAGAAGTTTCCTGGATATAATTTACAATCCATAAGAGCAGAGTTAACTGAACACTAAATTCTGAGTTACCACCAATGGACTACACAGCCGCTGCTGGCAGTATGGTCAGGAGAGAAGCTGGTTGCAATAGTTAAAAATGAATCACCAAAAATATTATTATACTGGAAGTATTGAAAAACAATAGTGATCCCAGTATTCATATGACTGTGTTTTTGTAAAAGTAAGAAGACACAAAAGAAAACTGCTCACGGGCTGGTGCACAAAAATATTTCGTAGTTGCCATAATGCTCTAGCTCTCCATAGCCTGCCTGATGTTTAGATAATTTTCTGACCTGCCAATATTTTGTGCGATGGGGGCATCCCTGCTCATGGGACTGGAAGCGCAAAGGCATTCAGGACTCATCAGGGTGTCACAGAATCAGAGAATCCCAGAATATGCTGAGTTGGAAGGGATCCACAAGGATCATGAAGTCCAGCTTCCTGCCCTGCACAGGACACCCAAGAGTCACACCATGTGCCCGAGAATATTGTCTAAATATTTCTTGAACTCCATCAGACTTGGTGCTGTGATCACTTCCCTGGGGACCCTGTTGCAGTGCCAAACCAAAGGACCTTTTTCCTGATATCCAACTAAACCTCCCCTGACTCAGTTTCAGACCATTCCCTTGGGTCCTGTCACTGGTCAACACAGAGAAGAGATCAGTGCTGCCCCTCCCCTTCCCCTCACAAGGAAGTTGTCAACTGCAGTGAGGTCTCCCCTCAGTCTCCTCCAGGCTGAACAGATCGAGTAACCTCACCTGCTCCTCATGTGGCTTCCCCTCAAGGCCATTTCCATCTTTCCTGCCCTCCTTTGGATTCTATCTAAGAGTTTAATGTCTTACATTATGGCACTCAAAACTGCATACAGGACTCGAGGAGAGGCCAGCCCAGGGCAGAGCAGAGCAGGACAATCCCCTCCCTTGCCCGGCTGGCGATGCTGTGCCTGATGCTGACACACTTGGCCCTCCTGGCTCCCAGGGCCCTGCTGGCTCATGTTCAACTTGCCATCAACCAGGACCCCCTTTCCACGGTGCTGCTCTCCAGCACTGCATGCCCTGATTTGTCCCTAAATCCAGGGTTGCCCCATGCCAGGTGCAGAATCTGGCACTTTCCCTTGTTGAACTTCCACATGGTTGGTGATTTCCCAGGCCTGTAATTTGTTGAGGTCTCTCTGCAGGACCTCCCTGCCCTCCAGGGAGTCAAAAGCTCTCCCCAGTTTTCTATTGTCTGCAAACTTGCTTAGTATCCCTTCTAGTCCTGCATGCAAATCATTTACGAAGATGATGAAGAGCACAGGGCCAGAGATGGAGCCCTGCAAAACCCCACAAGGGACAGGGAGAGGCCATTCTTGGAGAAGGGATTGCAAGGCTTCAGGGCCCTCCTGACAAAAAAGGTCCCAATATCTTTCCTGCACTGGGGCCAGAAGGATGTAAACATTGGGAACAAGCACCCCAAATGGCTGGTGGATTCTGCAGCATGGCTGCTCATAAGAAGACTTTATGTTGTTTCAGAGAGATTTGTTCCTGATTTTCCAAAGAAACTCTTTAATTAATAAATTTCCTTTTCAGGCAAAATGTAAATATTGTCAGTCCTCAATCCCACTCAAAACAGAAGCTTCAAAATACTGGAATTTCACCCAGAATGAAAAGTCCAGGCTTTAGTAAGCAGGTCCCTTTGTTCATGTTTTCTTTTGCTTAATCTCTTCTTTGTTTTGAATTTCATTTTCATATGCTTTCATATAATACCATGAGCTGGACAGTTGTTTCTTAAGCAGCTTGGTAGAACAGCTCAGCAGAGCAACTTCTCTTTTATCATTTGAATTTTCAAAGTAATGGATGCTGTTGGATTGATGCAGAAATTTCATACAGAAAATGAAAAATATATTTTCAGCTACTAAATACATTCCAAAATACTAGCTAGGGGGAAAAAAATGGGTTTAAGTTGATTTTCCTTTAAACAATATCTTGTCCCAAATTTACATTTTCTCATTTCTCATGTTTGATTACACAAGAACATGAGTTTTCTCAGACATCAGATGAGCATGTCTCTTTCTCATTCTTTTCCCAAAATGGGCATCTGTCACCTTAGCATCAGTCAGATCTATGTCTGACAGGCAAAGATTTTATGAAATAAAATTTATGTACATTTTAATTTCTTGAACTTTCTGTAGTAATCTCACTGCTGCAGTCAGTGAAAATATGCACGGTGACAGTGTGGTCAAACAGGCTAATTAGCACTCCTTGGAATTTAGCCCACAGGATCAGCTGTGGTCTCTTCCTCATAAAAAAATACTTCCATCCCTCCTGCAAAACCAAAAGTGTGAAACCTGGGTTAACAGCAAGCACAAGCTCTGGCCCTGTGACATTTAAATCTTTATCATAGCTGACCTTTTTTTAACAAGAGTTAGCCCTTCATGTTGTTTGAATAAAAGTTTGCTTTAACAACTTACTCTTCAAAAGCGTAATACACTTCATGCTTGCTTCTTAAAAATTACTTCATTGTTACATTTCAAAGTTACCACTGATAAAAAAAACCTGCAAACCTCAAAGTAAATGAAAGGCAAAGACAAAGAAAACAAAGCATTTCTGAAAAGGTTCTACAAATAACTGTAAGAATTGTTAAAGTTTTTTTTTCCTTTGGATAGAAAGTTTGGGGTTTATTCTTAGGCCAGTCAAGAACAGCACACTGAGGGATTTTAAAACAAGTTCTAAAGTAGGCAACTCAGATATCCTACATTAACAGGCTTGTACAGTGCTGGATCTTCTGCACCCCACACCAGTTGTTACATGCAGGCAAGAAGGCTTTACACAACACCATGGCTTTGGAGAATAATACCCAGCTATTTGTCATTTGAATATCCACCTATGTTCATGTCCTGGTACCCAAAGGTTTCCTTGGCAGCAGCATCTTGTTCCAAATGTTCAGGCCTTCTCCGTCTTCCTTTTTGCCCCTGCCACTAGGGACTGTACCATAGCCCATCCATGCCCTGAGCTGTGTGGGGGCCAAGTGGGGCACACAGCCCCAGGGAATCATCAGTGCAGCGTGAGCAAGCAGGGCACTCCCAGCCTCCTCTTCATCCTCCTGGGTATAACTGTGCCCCCACATCTATTTCTCTCTCTGCTCTTTCACTTTGAGGTTAAGGGTAGAATTCCTATCTTGAGATGACATCATTTTAAGCAGACAAGGAAAAGACTAAGCCCAACATGAAGCAAGATGCTGATGACAAGCATTTATAGTATAGCTTTGCTTTGTGATGTCTCTCTTTTCTTCACATTTTTTATATTTTGCCTTCAAAGCCCCCTAAGTGCTCAGAGTTTCATTTTGGTTCTTTTCATGATGATTAGATTTTCCCCTTTTCATTTCATTCTTGCAGTTTAACCTACCTTTCTCTGCTAATAAAATCACTCTGGCAGCCTCATCTTGTCATCTTGTTTCATTTGTGACTATCCCAGATGTTATCTTGTTTATTCTTAAGTCCGCTATTTGGTCTAAACAATGCCTTTCAGAGTCCATCTTTTGCTTTAAATGTCCTTTAGCTGCCCATGACAGCTATTTGGTTACATTTTAATACTCTGGTTCCCTCTTTTCCAAGCTGAAATGCTAAACACTTTCTCATTCTCTTTTTCTTTGACATATTCATCTGAGGAACCAAGTTTATACACTGTGAATTTCTTTTGGCCAAACCCTTGTGTGCCTCTTTCCAAATTTCCCTCATAAAAGCCAACTCCTTATCCTTTTCTCATAGTGTCCTTCCTAGTTCTCCCTGTAATGTTGCTACACTTCCTTAGAGTTTCACTTCAACACATGGCCCAGCTGCTGAAACAATGCCCTGTGACTGAATGCTGTGCTTTAAACCAATAAAGCAGGTACAAGTTGCCAGCACTGAATAAACAGTACTTTGAGGTTTCTGGTTTGTGCTGCTGAATATTTTTTTTCTTAAATTCTCCCAGTTCTTTACAATTGAATTACTGCTTTCTAACTTTCTTACTGCAAATATATCTCCCAAAGGGCATGCTCCGCTGCAGCATGCTTGCACAGTGCAAGATAGAAGAAGATGCAAGCAGGGAAAGTCTCTGCCTACCATTTTTCGGCTCTGTATAAGCTACCTTTAATGCTCTTTGTGTAGGATCATGCATCCGGTGC
Organism: Monarcha castaneiventris obscurior; assembly: GCA_026261815.1. NCBI lineage: Eukaryota > Metazoa > Chordata > Aves > Passeriformes > Monarchidae > Monarcha > Monarcha castaneiventris. The sequence continues at coordinate 8,877,185 of JAMPIT010000472.1, forward strand.
CTAGCCTCCTTCCATGCCAAGCAGACACTGTGGGTTATTGCTAGGTAAATCCACAGGCAGCTGGGGTGAGGGGAGCATGGCCAGAGGCTGTCCCCCCCCAGATGCTGTGTTGAGCACAAGCCAATAGGGAAAACTTCACCCCTTCCCTTTAGGAGGCTTTTTCACAAAGAAATTAGTGAGAAGGAATGTTATAGCCTTTGTTTTAAACATCTGGCTGGGTATCTTCTCTTTGAGCCATGGTCAAGCAGTGCAGATGCCCAGGGCACCTCAGCAGTGCCATCAAAGCACCAGCACAAGCAGAGCAGCTGCCTGGGATGGACATTTCAGTTCTGAAAGTCCTGGCTTCCCCATGATCACCTGAGACTCATAAATACTTACTGACAACTGGCTCTGAGAGTCCCAGTCCTTAAGGTTCTGTCACTTAAAAGAAGAGAGTCATAGCACAATTAAAATCCTTTGAAACATAGCAGGTATGCGATCCATTTATGGTTTGAAGCCCCACAGGTACATCAAAGTGAGAAGTAACTATTCATTATCCAGGGAGCTGAAAAGTCAGAGCTGAGGGGAGGAGGTTGTGAATTCTCTTCACTTCCTCTTTTTCTTTGAAGCTCTGGCATTTTCATGCTGGTTTTTGCCTCTTTGGAAAATATTTTCATTCAAATAAAAACCCCAAAAAACTACAGCCACCATCAATTTAGGAAAATAATCAAAGTTAAAAGAGATTCCAACCACAAAATATTTAAGAACTCCTTATGCAACAACAACAACAAAGTATAATTGCAAGAAGATAAGAAAAATATGAAAATTTATGTTGTCAACACAGCAGCACTGAAAATAAGTGATATCTGAAATATGGTCAGAATAAATCCCTCTGGCATTTGCAACAGTAAGCCAGTTACTTCTTCTGTGAATCAAATTATTTCTTAAGAAAACCTTGAGGTTTTTCCAAAACAAGTCTGAAAAGAAATACTAATTTTCAAAAATGCAGATCTCCATAATGAATGTTAACCTCAAGGGTCTTGACTGGTTTATCAAATTCTACTCTGTTAATTTTAATGTAATAAAAGACACATAGGTGGTTAGAGATTGGTGTTCTTGTCTCTGCGTGTCATTCAGTGAGTTCTTGACAGGATGATTTCACACACGTCTGCTCTCTGCCTATGGCTGTGCCAGCTGCTAAACCTCCTGCTCTCTTATTTGAACATACAGAGAAATTAAGGGGAAAAAAATAGTGTATATAAGTTATTGGCATAACCCACCTTTTTTAACCTTCGGAGAACTGGGGAAATGTTGGTGAGCTACCCTGAAATGTGTGAGAGGCTGCCTCAGGAACTGCAGAGTCGCCTCCAGGAGGGCACCTGACAGGTGACTTCTGTCCCCCTTTTCTCCTGGCCCAGGTACACAAAGATGCAGTATCCTCCTGGAGATATGTGCCCAAATGGCTGTTGATTCTCTGTTTGTCTCCTGCCTCTCCAACCTAAGCATTAGGCTCAGCACCATTTTTAAAGGCTGTTCCAGAAACCTCGAGTAACAAACTACTCACAAGTACAACCAAAAGCTGACATTTTCTGGAAACACTGTGATTTTGTGAGCCTGGGTTTTAGAGAAACAATGACTGTTGCAAAGTTTTGTGAAAACAGTGTGAAATGTGTTAGGACTGCAAGCTGTAGAATGTGGTTAGGGAGTTATCCAAAGATTTTACATGCTCACAACAGAGCCTGTTCTCAGCTATCATACAGTACAGCCACCGACACTAGTGACAGACAGAGGAGGTGGTGGATGGACTGAGGTTTCTCAACTAGTCTATTTTCATGTTGGAAAGTTTTTGATGAAGTCATAAACCTCCTAAACTAAGGTATTCATATGATGTTTTTCCTATGTATATCCACAAACACTTAACAGGGTTAGCTCTACAGTTTATTTTCAGTCCACGAAGATCAAAATGAAAATAAACAATGCTGGAATATTTGTCTGGTCAAATCATTTAAATACATTAAAATACAGGGCTGCACCAAAGTGCCTCCTCTTCTTTACTCTGCCCAGGCATTTGCACTGGGCTACTTAATGTTCTCTAATGTATTGATACCCACGTGCTTCTTCATAAAAATTAAAAATAAAAACACTTAACAATATTTATTTAATCTCTGAGGCAATTTTGCAAAGTAACCTGAACCTTTTGTTTGAAATTCTTCTGGCACAGTGTTTGTAGGTGGTGTTGCCCCTGTTTGCTGTAAGCAGAAGCCAGCAAGTGAAAGTGGTTCACCCAGAAAGCCAAGGGCAGACCTTGAACCTGAGTCTCTCAAAATTTGCTTGGCTCCTTGGCACGTTGCCTCTCACCAGCCTTCTCTATTTGCCTTTCACAGGGTGAAAGCCCAACCCTTTGTGCCTGTGGGTACAGCTCTGCTTTGGCTTCAATGGGTCTGTACAATCCTGCCTGCCCACACTCCTTGGGCAGGGGTTAATGGAAACAGTAGAACAGGCAAAGTAAGGCCAATCCCATCAAACACAAGACTTCAAAGGCAAGTCTCTGTTCTTAAAGCAAGAACTCTGCTGGCAGTAGTGTCACACTATAGAAAAAATTCTATTTTCTTTCCCTTTTTATACTTCCATGGTTACAGTCAATCAAAAATTTAGAAAAATCATAAGATCGTCTTATTTTCTTTTGATAAGTGTAAATGATGGTGAAGATTCCCATGTGCTGGTATTCACATTTTTGCAAGAAAAGGCTCCTAGAGAAAAATTAAATTAAGAGCGTGTGTAGTAGACAAAGGTAATTTCCTTGTATTCTTTTTTTTTGGCCAAGAAATAGTCTTCTGCAAATTTAAAGTGGGGGTATTTTGCAAATTTCAAATTTCTGCACGCTAACATTATCTCCTTCAGTTAAGATGCAAGTAAAGGACCTACACATTTCAGAGGCAAAACTCTGACAATAGTAGATCAAATTTTAATGGCAATAGGCCTTTCATATAGACAGCAAGAAGAACTGACAGACCATGATTATCTTGCTACAGTTGCTTGAAAATGTATTGGGTGAGGGAACCTGCAATTCCTGGTTGGTATTCCCATGCTGACTGTTGCTGTCGTGCCAGCCCTTACACCCACATATCGCACTTCAGGAGTAGGGGCTTTCTCTTCTGCCTGCACCTTCCTCTACCCAGTCATCCCCTTTCCACACCACGTCACCTTCCTGATGGGTGCCTGGGGCACTCTCACAGCTTTTTCACCTTCCGGCACATCGTTGCTTCTTAAGCTTTACACTATTTTGTGACAGCTGTAAGTGTAAGAGTAAAACCTGCCTCCTGGCCAAGCTCTGTGAATATTAAATACATTTTTCTATCTACTCAAGACAGGTTTGGGCCATTTTCAATGTACGGCTGGGGCAGGTGGCCATGCCAGGGGGTTTTGATTTTCTTTTAGCCCCAGCATTCATCTTCTCAGCATGGCATTTTATAGGCTTGCTTCAACTGTCTATATGGATTTTTTTTTGTTTAAATGCAATTTATGGTATAAAGAAGTAACACTTTTTCAAAACACTCAGTTCAGAAACACCTCTGCTTGAACAAAGCTGTAAAAATGCGTCTTCAGATGATATGGGTGTAGAAAAGCAGAAAAATAGCTTTTTGGAGTCAACACTGTAAAGTTTCTTCAGTCAAAAAAAGCCACATTAAGCACAATGTTTCAGTTTTATTGAAAAGACTCTTAATAAAAGAAATAGATTTCTAGACAGAACATTGTGCTAAGGTTTTATCACAAAAAGAATTCTGAATATTTTGACAAAATAAATCTAAGTATTTAAATTTTATTAGTTAATTTTGTGGTGAAAAATTATATTTTACAAATTCATCCAGTTTTATTCATGGGCCTAACGCTTGGATTATGATTTTTTAAAAATCTAACCTTTTTTGAAATAGATCTATATAATGATTTCCATTCCAGTACAAAGCTCAAAATGGCATAAAGAGTCCTTGTAAAGGTATTCTATTGGTAAAGAGATTACAAGAAGTTACTGTAATGTAAATTTTAAAGACGTTTAAAACTGTAAAAAGACAATGTAGCTCTTTTTTTGCAGAACCAATAAGCATTGTGTTTAACCTAAAATATTTTTCTGTTCAGCCAATGAACTGAAAACTTAGTTATTGCGAAGTGTAATAACAGTACTGACTATATCCTGCAAACCATTTCTCAGTCCTTGACATAAAACACTTTACAAAGAATATAAATGCCAGTTTCTGTCAATAATTGGGATAAAATGTTACTAGTTGAGGGACTCTTTGCCAGGCAAGGGACGGGATGAGACATGATGGCAAGGCAAGGAAATGCAAGGCAAGGTGAGGGAGGGATCCATTATGTCAAAAGGGCAGCGCATGAAGAGAGCATCCTCCACCTTCACTAACAGAATCCTGTTGAAAATCTGAGGTGTATTTGACATTTGGACCTGTTTCTGAAGAGTGGGTTTGGTTTTTTTAGGTGTTAGAGAAGTGACCAGGTTTGAAAAAGCTGATCTCATAGAAAGGCGTTATATATTGTCTGTTTCAATGTATATGCTGACTTGGCATTCAGGGACCGATACAAAAGCTTTGCGTTTTTGCTCACTTAATTTAGTAATAAAACATGTTCATTATATCACTGTTGTGTGTCTAATAAATTAGGAAAATATCAGACAAATAACTTCTTCCATTGAAATATCTAGAAAATTGTACTCTATTGTATCTGAAATATCCTTAAACTTTGGGCTCCCTTGCATGTAGAAACAAAAATATTAATGGCCAGATTTGAGAATATGGTTTCAAGCAATTCAAAGATATGAAGTTACTGGTTTAGTGGGGTTATCCAAATTCCCAGTAAAAAAATTTCAAATTAGAAGAAAGCATCTTTTTCATCATCCATGGTAACTGAAGTAACAGCATCTGAAACTCTACTCACAAACATACTTTTTCACCTCTGCGAGGAAAGTTTTCTTAAATGAATAAATGAAAAATAATTATACAGATAGTCTTTTAAAAATAAAGTAATAAATGTTTTTAGCATTCTAAGCCAAATATTTTACATATCGTGTTCAAATGACCATATAATTCTAAGACACAAGATTAAGATTGATTAACCCAAGCTTTCATTGGTATGCATGCTGCACATTATTTTTACAGTTGTTTTGCACTAAGTGTTGAAGAACTATGCAGCTAAATCCAGGCAGGTTGCTATCTAAGGCAACCAAAATGAGGAGGAATTATGTATATAAATTATCCTTCAGAGAAAGACTGTCATTATTTTCATCTATCATGGAGTGGAATGAACAGGGAATGTTTCTCCAATATGGTGACATCGGCAATAATATTTTCAATTAATTTTTAAACTAATTGTATTCTATATTGTGTCTGAAATGTGCCACACACAATCACATGATTGGTATTCTAGAGGGTTTTATGCTGTTGCAGGAAATGTTATTTACTTCTAATATAAGACTGTTTATTTTTTCAGAGGATTAGACACTGAACGTTTCCATATCTGATATGTATGCCCAGGAGCCCATAATGTACCCAGAGTTCCCAGGCTTCCTGCAGGCACCTTGGGGTAGGAGCCACAGATGTTGGCTTATTACCCAGATACTGCGCTTGAACCCAACAAGTTGAGCTGGCAGTTATATAAATTCAAGCTAAGGTGGCTCAATGCCCCATCTTCAGGGTCCAAGATGCACATTTCAGGAGCCATCTTTGCAGCTGGACTTTTGCTACCTAGATAGCAGAAAGGTCAGTGCAGCTGAGAAGCCCTGAACTTCAGCCAGCCGAGCAAAGTGTCAAGGGAGAGCTCAGCTCAGACACTGTGGTTGTAACCATGGCTGGATGAATCAGCCTTCACTCCTTGATTATAGAAGGAGGATATGTGTTTTGGTCTTTGGTCTTGAAAATCACTGTGTACTAAAAGATTACTTTGATTTGTGTGAGAACAGGAAAACAAAGAATGTTAAAGATTCCTAACAGCTTTTAAAATGGCATCTTTTTCGTGTTTGAAAAATAATTTTTATTAAAAAATTCATTCCTAAAACCCAGTATTTGCTTCTATAACTGTAATGCAAATGATAGTGCCTATAATCTAATAACTTCAGGGACCATCTTTCCAGAATGCTTTCACAGATGGGAGCATTTGCTCTCCTATTCTGCTAAAAAAGAAAAGTGGAGGGTACTTGTTGTAGGTGCTGAGCCAGAAGCTATGATGGCTGAGGGGCCAAGGAGCCCCAAAATAGCAGAGGCTCACTGATGGACCGTTTCCAAGGTTTAAGGACACCCCCTGCTGTAATGGTTTGAAAACAAACCAGAGCGAGATCCCAAGTCAGGGTTAAAATTTAATAGGGAAAATAAATAATTAAAAATAAGTGAAATAATACAAAGGAAAAAGGAAAAGAAAAACACAGACAAAGTCAGAATACCTGACACCCTATTAGGGTGGTGGTAGTAGTCCAGATGAGGTAGTTCAGTCGAATTGGTGATCCTATGGGAAGTCTAGTCTCCAGCTGAAGGTCCACTGGTAGCTCTTGTCCTCCAGGAATCCAGTAGACAGCCCCCCGTGGCGTTCAGAAGCCCAGATTTATCTGGGATGGAATGCTTGATTCCCCCCTCTGGGCGGAGCCTCTCACAATGGGATGAGTCATGAGGCCAGGTGTTGATGAGCTCGTTAACAGAAGATAGTCTGGAGGGGGTTATCGCTGAGTCATGCCGCACAACATTAATGGGCCATTAACAGAACAATAGCCTGGAGGAAGGAGGCAAGGAAACACTGCCCCACCTGGTTTCAACAGCTCATGAGGGTGGTAATAGAATACACTGCAACCCAGGACACCTGCGAGAAAGAAAAAACCTCTCCCCTCAGCTTTGTGGTGCTACGCAGACTTGGTCTGTCTGATTGGCTTGTTATCCTACACGCCCTCAGTCCTTCCCCATCGGCTCCCTTTCCCTAGTCCTACGTTTGTACTGCCCCTGTTCCCTCAGAGCATAGGTCTCAGATGCTCTCTCTGCTCTTGTATGTAAAGCCTGGACACTGCTTGGCCTGCTCTCTTTCACCCCGGTCACCTTTGCGGATGTAGCAATAAACCATCGTCTGTGGAATGCCATATAAGAGAGCCGTCCTGACTCTTAGCCTCTGGTAATGCGTGAGCTATCCAGCTTGGGTGTGGTGCGAGAGTCCATGCCTCTCAGCCGTGCTGGTGAAAGGAGTGAGTTTGCTGGGGTGCTACACTGCACCCACCAGAATGATCCATAGCCAGGGATGTTTCAGGGAAACACAGCTACCCTTCACGAGCCCACACATGTGCTGTGTTAGGTACAGTCTGCCTGTCAAGACACACACGCTGCCTAAGATTACCTCCATCTAGAACGGACTGCTTCTTCATCTTGCTCCTGGATTTCCTCTGGTACTTTGTGTTCCTTAAACAGAAACATTATTTTAGTTTGTAAGATGTCAAAAGTGATGTGGAAGCCCACCAAAATCTTGCTCCTGGAGCAGGAACCTGAGGTTTTGTGTTGCATGCTCTGAGATCTGGCATGAAGGGATACGAGGGTACAAGGCTTTCTAGAGATGTGTTGCAGGACTTCAGGAAGACAACCAGCTTTCAGTCTTGGGAATGCTGTCATTTGGAATCCATCCTTGGAGTGAGCTACCTTCAGACTGTATTTGGACAGAGCTAGGTGATGTCACCCTGCAGGAGAACTGGAGAATAAGCGAATATTGAGGTTAGAAAGGCATGAGTGCGGTACAATTGCCCCCAGCCTTCTTTTATTTTGCAGCACAAAAACTTTCTGGAGTAATTTAGAAAAAGAGCTTCATCACAGTCATCCATGACAGGCTATGAAGTGCACAGCCACAGTGGCACTCAGGGGCCACAGCTGCACTGAAAAGTGATGCAAGGGTAACCCAGCCTCGCCTCTTCCCATGAAAAAAGCAAGTACAACACCTACATGCTGTTTATATCCCAGTTGCACATGAGCTCTTGATGTGATCCTCTCCTCTATTCATCTACAAAACTAAATGCTGATCTGGAAGCCTTTTATGCTATTCGCTGTTGAAATCAGAGCTATGACTCCTCACCAGTGACATAGCTCCTGAGAGTTAACTGCAGTGTCTCAAGGAGTACCTCTGCTGCAGTGTTGCATGTCAAGGCTTTAACAGTGGCTAATGGTTTTGCTAGTACTTGTTTTATTTTGGGATGACAATGATAGATATTTGCTTTAAATATAGATGTACTCATTCCAGTAAGCTGAAATGTAATGTCTAAACTACTTGGAAGTATCTCCTAAAAAATATATGTAGGGAAAAAAGACTTCCTTTTCTATTTGAAAAGAAACAAATTTTACTGAGTGAAAAGAAACACACAGCAAAGAAAGCACATGCAATCAGTTCTAGAAATAAAAGAAGATTCTGACACAGCACAAGACAAATATTTTTCCTTCCTTTTCTACAAATTACAATAAATTCTTTCTTAAAACATCAAAGTGATTCTGGATTTTGGACAATGGCACATTAATTCTTGGTCCTTGTTTGGCCAAGCTCTGTACAAGCCCATCACCATGTTGCCACCCACATGTGCCTTTCCAACCACTGTTCTCTCCCTGAGGCTTGAGAGTGACATTTGGTAGAAATGGATTTGGGGGAAGGCTGCTGCTGCAGAGACATTTCAGCAAGTGTTCTCCCTGCCTGCCTCCCCTTCTTACTAAAGTCACCCCACACACAGCTCTGAGAAGCTTGAGCCTGTTTTATAGAGAACTCCATGTGCAACCTTTCTTCCTGGAGGGATGCACTGGAGGGTGGGTGTAGAGTAGACATGCTCAGCCATCAGTCTAAGGCCAAAGTCTGCTTTCTGCCCTTGCACTGCTAGTTTATGCAAGATGGGGAGAAAGGGGCTGCTTTACAAAACACATTTTTATTAAAATCTCTGAGATGAAGAATTCCCATCAGTACGAACAGGCGCAGAATAACTGGCTACTAAATGTACAGTATAATTGACTTCAGCTAAAACTGGGGCTTTGAAAGATAATTGCTGATATCTTTTTCCTGTATTAAAAATGGCTTGCAGATTATGAATAAATAAAATGGAGGGAATTGAAACTTTTTTAAAAAAATGTTCCCAGCACAAAATATCTTTCAGAACAGTAAGGAACTACATGAATAAAGACCATTATTTAAGAAGATGAGTTCTTGCAAGGATATCTTAAATTATACACCAAATGGTATGTTACTACACCTAATACTAAAAGTTAGGTCCATGCTATCTTAGATGCTGCAATAAGACAGCTTAAAAAATGAAGATAGTGAAAATCACTGTCTCTTCCTTTGAGTGTGCCACAGTCAGTCACCCTGCTGATAGCAAGGAGGGGTGTAGGGGGGCCCTGATCCATCCCTCCTCTCTCCAATCTGACCAGGCATAGATGAGTCTAAAAGCTGAAGACCTGAGGCAGGGTCATGCAGAGTCCAGGCTTCACTCATATCAGCAACTGGATCAAGTCCATGCATTTATAATGCAGAAGCAAAGTAAGTTCCTGTCCATCTTCCAAGATTTGTGCAAACATGCCCATGGTGTCCAAGTAGAAAGTAAAATCCTGTGGATGTCTGTTTTCACTGCAGGGTGTACAGTGTAATTCAGCTTCTGTTTCTTTGTATTCTGGAGCTGCTGAGAGAAAAACACTTGGCAGGTTCCTCAGGTGGAATTTTCCTACATGTCACAACTACCCGCATTTTTTGGGGTTTTTGAACTCTAAAAGAAGATGTACCTAAACATAACACAAGTGTCCACTTAAGAGACAAACATGTCACTTAAGAGATAAGAATGGCAAATATTCTTTAGTTGATCCTAGAAGTAGCTACAAATTTCACTCCAATAAGAAAAAAAAAGGGTGATAGGAATTAGTGTAAAACTAACATAATCCTTTACTTTTTTTTAAATGATTGATTGTGTACTTTGTTGATTTTTTTTCTTCAGAAAATGAAGAAATCACTAACATCATTTAAACTGGAATAATACTGCTAAGAATACTAATACATTGCACATAATACTGAGATTTTGTGGTTTGCAATTAATTTGACATTTCGAGCTATATTGAAGGTCAAATCCATATGACCAAATTTGCCCAGTAAAGCTTGTTAGGATTTTTTCAATTAAGTAATTTTTGATTCAAAATATTTCCTGGAAAAGATTCAGTCAAGAATTCCAATTAAGTGAAAGCAAAAATAAGTGAACAAGATGTATAGAAAATACCTCACGACTAAGTAGTTGTTGCACTCTTCAGGACAAGGAAAACTCTGGCTCATGTCCTTCCTGTACTTCTGAGCTCATTTTTCCATATTATTGACATAATAATTTCTAAAAACTTTGAATAGAAATTTTAAAAGTGTTTGAAATGTCATTGTTGTGCAGGATACAGAGATCATCTCTTCTGCAGTCTCTGTAGCCTGTCTACCTGAAAAAAATTGTGTTGTCATGGAGCACATGTGTAGAACTGAACACATTTCCTTTTACCGAACAAGAGTAATCATCAGGCCTACAGAACAAATCTGGGTCAATAAGATCTGTGTCATAACTTCATTCCTTTCCAGAGCTGCCTTTATGCATCAGACAAATAATAACAGTAGCTACTGGCAGCTAGTATTTGCAGTGTGTAATTTCAGATAGCGATATATAGCAGCAGCAAAGCAAATGGTGGTAGCAAAACAGTGGCAACGTGGTTAATCTTTCTTTATTCTTAGAAGGTTATGTGTGGAAAAGAGAACTGATTTTACCAGTGGTTCCTAAAGGAGCCACAATATAAATACTCAGCTATCTCCAGTGTTGCATACTTAATTCAGTGTCAAATCTTTCCCTAGCAAACAAGAACTCAGTACTTACCTCAATGGAATAGCAGATATGAAACAAAATTTTGTCTGATTATTACATATAATGTTTACCAGCGTGACCAGAACTTGTATGATTATGTGACATCAAGGAAAGGAACATCCAACATAAATATTTATTTTTACAATCTTCAGTGCTTTGAAAAATAAATTTACCTGTGAGAAGCAGACTTTGCCATAGCAACTCATGCTTTTTTCCTCCAGTTCAGGTCATTCCTTGGGATAAATTACTCTAAGCTGTCTACAAACGCAGTGGAGAATGATCAGGAAGTGTCTCTGGCCACTTCTAAACCAGTATAAAAGGGAAAGAACAACCCATGTCTGTGAATCAGGGAACACTGCTCAGAGGACTTGCTTGAGAGGTAAATAACTTGGTCAAGAGATATTCCAGAGGCCTCATCCTCTCTGGCTGCTGCTGCCAAGAGGCCATGTTCTTAAAATTCAAAGCTACTGTTCATTTGTCTTGACTCAGTCATATCATGTAGAAAACACAACACATTTCAGAAGCTTATGAGAGGGAAAGGAATTTTAAAAGCCTGGGAAGCTTCCAGTGACATGATGCAGGAGAGAAGCTCTCATCACCTGCTGCTGTTGACGAATGAACTGAGGAAACTGCCTGTATTCCCTCTGCCTATGACAGTATGGATTTTTCCCAGAAAGAGAAATTAGAGAAAATATCGGGGTGGGAGTAGCATATTCCACTCTCTCTCCCTTCTGCAAGAAAAGGCAAACTACATCTAAACTATTCCTAATGGAGAAATATCTACCAAATCACAGCACAGTGGGTTCCCCCTTTGATGCCCATCCCTCAGGCATCCTGGCCAGCCTGTCCCATGCCCTGCTGAGCACACACCCACCAGCAACTGGGTTGGGAAGCTGTGGGATTTCTCTGTACCTGAGGACAGGAAGAAGGAAAGGGCCAGCCTGCAAGGCTTTTCTCCTCAGCACTGAAGGACAAACATGGATGGAGGGGCAGGATCAGCTCCTGCCATGCAGTAGTCTCCCCAGCAGCAGCAGCAATGGAAGCAATCTCTTGCAGTCCCCTCTCGCTTCCTTCATCCCAGCTTTTTCTCTACCCACAGTAGTAGGATGAGACTCTGGCTGGTTTTAGAATTGTATCAACTTCAAACATTACCAGGCTTGAGGGAGTGGACAGGCCCTTGGAGGGGGTAGTTCAGCCCTTTGGTAACTTCTACAGAACCTCAAACATATCCCTGAGACACTCCAGCCTCGGGACACCCCCATAAAACTGCAGGCCTCCAGGGACATCCTTCCCTGCTGCAAGCTCCCACACACAATCTCTAACCCAGAGCCTTCATCCATCTGGGAATTTTACCGTGCCCCACATGCCTCCCCCAGCAACCTTTCCTTGCCCCCATACCCCAACAGCTTCACCTTTCCTGTGCCTGATCCTTACCCAGCAAGGTCCTTTTTCCGACAATGTCTCTCTGTAGCAGGGCTTCACTCCGAGCATGGCACATTGATTTCCCTATCAGACTTGTACAAAGAGCCCATTAACAGAGACATATGTCTGCGCTTCCATAACACCTTATCTAACAGAAACAATCTTTCCTCTTAATAAATTGCATATGGCACAGCCATTAATAGCGCAGGCTTTGCAGCACCACTATTTGTTTTCAGAATGCGTTAACACTTGCTTCTACACTTTCGGTGTTTGCCCCTTCATCCACTTTCCTTTGTGTTTGAGCTTTGGCTGAGCACAGGAAACAGTTCAAATAATTATTCCTCTATTTGGACAAAAATGTAGCCTCTCTACAGTTACAGCTGAAATCAGCCCACCTTTTTTTACCCTTCTACAATTTCAATTTCACAAAATTAGTTTGACATGCAATTTTAATCCAGTATTACCTCCAGATTCAGAGAGAAATAATTAAGCTGTATTTAAGCTAAATTTAAAGAGCACAAAGGAAAAGGCAGTAAAAACTGGTTCAAGGTTTGCATTTTCAAGTAACATTCCTTTGTCTACCACAAGCTTCTTAAAAATTCATGCTTAAGGTATATTTGGCAGTAGTTTTATAATTACAAAACTATTAAGCTTTCATAAGGAAAATGTGAATCTGTTTTTTTCCTAATTAGCTAATCATGAATTTTTCAAGGAAATTGTCTTCTGCTAGAAAATGGTGATTTGAAGAGGCAAAATCATCAATGGTAGTATGCTGATTATAATATATTCTTCTTACAAAAATCAGTACATCTCCCCGGTTAATTAAGTCTGTCCTTTGATAGCAGGTTCACTTCTCTGCCTGGATAACTCATATCCTACCTCCCACTACCGCCTTTATATATGCTGCACAGTGAGATGCCAGGAAATCAAGCAGTTACAGTGCTCACCACCTCATTAATTCCATTCTGAAAAGTTGAGAGAAACATCTGAATCACTGTTTCTCAGTGAATTTTCTAAAATCAGTGGGAAATACTTATGTCTATAAAGGAATATTTGGAGAAATTCTTTTGAAACAGATCTCTGACCTCTCCAGCTAATACAATATAATTGTAGTTTAGACTTTTAATTAATTTTCCCAAAGACCATATAGATCTTACGAATATTAGCTATCTATTACAGACATGTGAAGGCCAGACTGAGGACACATTTATAAAAATGATAGCTCTTCACTGCAAAGGAGGTACTAATATCTGGCCTCATGATCATAGTGTTGCATTATAGAAACTTACCAGAAGACTGGAAAAGTAGCTTGTTGGTTAACTGCAAAGCAATTATTGTGTGTATTTTCCTCAATAGATGCAAGCCCTTCCTTCCACTTGCAGAACCTCTCTTAAAGATACAAAAATAATTTTTCCCCAGACGTTTTACAACTCAGCATGAGATGAATATGTTCCAGGTGGATTTTAGACATTATTAAAAAAAAAGGGCTTTGCAAAGAGAACAAGGTGGCTGTATTCAATGTACAGAACAAACAAAACCCTTTCTACACCCCTTTCTACACACATCCCCCATACTTTCATGCATCAACAGTAACCAAATTTCCTGTCACAAAGAGTTTCTACCTGCTTTTTCAAGATGTTATGAGAACTCTTATTTAAAACATATATTTGATATCTGATATCAAGCTGCTGGAAAGCTCCTCCAGCGTTTTTAGGCTCAAAGCAAAATCCTTTCTGCAATCCCCAAAGAACTCTGAAGGCAGAGTATAAGTTTTTATTATCTAAAATGACTTAGGGATCTTGCTAGGAATAACTTGATTGTTTCTTGAATACCTAAAGCACAACAATATCTATTTTTCTCCCTGTTCTGTGAACTAAAGTTAAATGTGGCTAGCGGGGAGAGAAAAGTGAAAATTACAAGAAATTAGTGAATCTCCTGCGGGAAAGCTTTCTATTGCTCAGTAGAGTGAGAACTGGGACATGAGGACAGAAGACCTTATGAAATCATCTTTTTCTTAACTCCACAATGAAGAGGGGGCTTTTTCTACCATTTCCTATCCCCAGAACAGACTTATCCCACTTCTCAGGGGTTATAGTCCAAGCTGATCTCAGTACTTCCCCCATGTTCCTAAAATAAAAAAACTTGGAGAAAAGCCCCATTTCCTTTGCCTAGCAGTACTCAGAAAGAAGCTGTTTCCAGCAGCTCAAGATGTGTCTTGCAGAGAGATCACAAGCTGTGGGGTGCTGGTGACCCACTGCGGGCCTGGAAGAGGGCAGAATTTTTTAATATTGCTTCAGCATGTGATAGATGAATGATTTCTTCCAAAGGATGAAAAGAAGTGTGAAGTGGATGAGACTCGTAGGAGTATACAAAGAAAGCCTGTTGCTCAAGAGACTCATTCCCTTCTTCCAGGGCCTGAACAGCTTTACACCACCCTCCGTCTTTCTATTCCTTGCCAGGTTTCCCATTGCCAGTCTCTTTTTCCAACATCTCCATGCAGAGCTCCAAGCAAGTGATCTTCTGTGTCCCACGCATGGGCTTGTTTAAGCAGCCCTTGGCAGTTGCATTCATTGAAAAGCTTCATTTTCCCTCAGCCCAGGACAGAGCATAAAGATGAGGGCTTGCAAATGGAGGGAGTAGGTAATGCAGGCTTTCTCTGGTGGCGGTGAAAATATTTGTGAGTGTAGTTCAACCATCTCACATCTCCATGTGAGAAAGCCTGGGAATGAGCATTCAAATGTTGCAAAGAGATGACTTCTTGTCCAAATGAAAATGTAAGGCCTGAAGATAGACTGAGAAAATTCTGCAACTATGATATGTAAAATAGTTGCTGCCTAAGGAGAAATAACTATGGATTTGATAAGATCATGTCAGGCTCTGTCATTTTCCTTAGGAAGAATTTTACTCTGTGAAAGATGCGAGACCTACAGGAAAATCAGGTTGGAAGAGTAAGTTCAAGGTTGTGAAAAGATGTCTTCCTCAATAAAGCAGCAGAAAGAGGGTTTTCATAGTTATAAGGAGAGTAAAATCAAGAGGACCTGGAGACTCCTTTCCTTAGAGAATAATAAGAGAAGAAAAACCAGTTCTGCAGGAAAACATTTGTCAGTCCTATGTCAGTATATTTCAGATTATATCAATTAATTATTATGTAAATAGCTATTTAAACTAAATGACAAGTCACTCTGATCTATTATGAACACTGTATGTGTAACCATAAATGCACTGCCAGCTTGGCTCTGATAGAATAATCAAGGCCCAAATTAATAAATGATGATGAGAGATATTGCTGACTGACATGTCTTCCATTTTGGAGGCTGGCTTTAGCCAATTTGGCCTTAAATGAAAGAGAAATCATTTTCAATCTACACATCCATTTTGTTTTGTTCACAGATTGTCTACTTTTGTTTGCAGATTCTCATGAGTTCCTGATGACAGCTGACTCACGCAGACTGTAAACCAAGAAATATCAAGTAAAATGCTGTTTGGCAGCAAAGTAACTAAAACATATAGTCATTTAAATATTGACACTTGACTTTTGTCAGCATATTTTTTATGTGTCTTTTTCTTTCAATGTAAAATTCTTAAGATCCTGTTGGTGAGCAGTATTTTGTCTGCCATGCTTGATCATGCAATGGGCACCACAGCACTCAAGTTATAGGGGCAATGGAAGGGAGCCTGCAGCTGCTCAGACCAGGCACCAAAACTCTGAGGTTCTCTAATAAATGATCCATATAGGTTTAGAGGTGGACAAGATAGGCAGAAAGAATAAACCTAGTGCTTCCTAGTTCAGTAGTATCTGCTATTTATTTGGAGTTATGTATGTTAAGACATGCTGCCAAAACACTGAGGAGAATAAAGATGAGACCAATCAGTTTTCTCAACCGTATATGAAAGATACATTATGCCTCATGTCATCTTTAAAAGAAAAATGACCTTAAAGATCTGACACTAGCATCATGCTTTGAGAGATTGTATTTATTCTCAAACATCGCCATTTTTATAACATTATTATACACAAATTATTAAAGAGAGTTTATACAGAAAGAAAAGTTTCATAGTCAGTTAAATACAAAGGTTTTCTGGACTCTATTTTCAGTTCATGAGCATGGAAAGTGAATGTGCAGATGTGAACTGAGGAGCCACTCATCTTAATATGCCTAAGAAATTATTTCTCACTTTGAACTGTTTAAGGAAAATTATTTTACCTAAACAGTTTTTTTGATGAGAGTTAGATTCAATGACATGAAAAATTAGTTAATTTATATCAATTTTACCAGATCATTCACTTTGCTGTTATAATGTTTTCTTCTGATATTTTGATGAAATTGAAATTTCCTTCAATTTTAATGTAAAGACTTTTAATAAAACTTAACAAAATAAAACCAAAAATATTGTTTGTGAATTGCCAAAAAGTTGAATTTTCCTTGGTTTTGACCTGATTACAGTTGCGGTGTTGCCAGCCAAACAACCAACCAATCAGCCAGCTAAAGAAACCAGTTAGTTTCACAGGCTTAACTTGGAAGAGCAGCAGAAAAGCCATTTTGTAGGTGTCTCGGTGGTACACGAAGGGATAAATGCTAATGATGTAGTAAAGTTTATTCTCTTCTCACATGCTTCACACATCCTAGCTGACTTTCTCTTTTCTGTTGCATCACTAGCATATCTCACCATCACAGAAATTATAAGGTGTCATACTCCCTTAAACTATACATCCCACAAATCTTTCTCCAATTTGCTTCTTTTTCTGCACATTATCATATGTGGTTGTAACTATATAACCACAATTGCCAAAATGATGTCAAATTAAGTTAGTCTTGAGCTAAGTCCTTCAACAATTTATTAGGGCAATTGTCTCAAAATACAGAGACTTTGAAGAGCTACTAATAAAGTGAAAGATGTCTTGCTGTTCTTAGATAGGGCTACTGTTCTTTTATTTCCTAATAGAGCTCAGTAGCAACTCCTGTGGACTAAATGGATCTTAGCAATTAGAACTTGACTGACAAGAGCTCAAATGGCTTTACTGGGAGTAAAGTCAAATGACAAAAATAACTTACAGAAGAAAACTATAGCCAAATATTTTCCTAACTGCTGTAGATTCCAGGCTACTGCATTATTAAGGTAAAAAAAGAAATTTTAAGCACACTTTTGACTTTCAAAACACTGAAAATAGTGTGAAATGTATGTTCTGATTTGTTGTTGAGAGTCTGTGTGAGAGGTTTAGATAGAAGGAATTTTTTTAAGTTTAAAAACTTCAGGCATTCCTAAAATATCTGATGGGTGTATCAAGCTTTTCTGGTTATTGTTAATACTGACCCACACAGGTCTGATCTGGGCTATGCTGTGCTTGTGGCCTCCTACAAGAAGCATGGTAGAAATAAATGTCTTTAAGGGAGAACACTGGCATATCTCAAACAGGTGTTATTTTTTCCTCCTCCTCCTCCTTGTTTATGCTTGAAGATAAAAAATCACAGCATCCCTTTGTAAGTCAGCACCGTT
Source organism: Monarcha castaneiventris obscurior (assembly GCA_026261815.1). Lineage (NCBI taxonomy): Eukaryota > Metazoa > Chordata > Aves > Passeriformes > Monarchidae > Monarcha > Monarcha castaneiventris. Next base: position 8,894,958 of record JAMPIT010000472.1, read on the forward strand.
TTGCCATGACTGAGAGCAAACAGACCACCAGCTGCTCTGTGGTGCAAAGCTGCCACAACTGCACAGGCTCCTCAGTCTCTCTTGTCTTAAGCATCACAGAGCCTGGGCACACCAGGAGCAGAAACAGAAGCAAGAATCAGATAGAAATGGTAATTCCTAATTCATGGTCAAGTTTAGCAGAGTTAGGCTCATCCATAAATGCTACTTTTTCTGAGAATACATTTACATTTTATATAGCATTTTATATAGCAAATAAGAGAATCAGTTTTAGTCATTGCTCCTGATGAAACTGTTTCTTGCCTAGCTGCAAGGAAGCTAAACTTTGCTGACTGCTTTTTTCACTGTGAAAACTATAGCACATTCACCTTCACATAGTTTACACAAGTATGATAAGAAATGCATATAAAAACACTGTTTTCTCTTTCTCTTGCCTCTAATGTCAATATGTCGTGTGAGGGAGGAAGCTGGGAGGAAATTGAAGTTCTCCTCTGAAAGATCATAAATCTAGATCTGTTACTCATTAATGAACTCCAAGTAGCTCTTAATTACCAGTAGATTTGCTGTGTAGAAAAAGAGCACGATATAGAATCAGGAAGACACACAGGCAGCAGGCGACCACAGGTGGAACTGGTGCCTTCTCCACTGTAGCTTGCTAAGGTGTCCGATAAATACACTGAAAACCTATAAAAATTTTGATGGAACCAAGTCTACTTGGCCTGCATTTGTCATCAACTTGATATTAAAACCACAAGTATTTTCTACTTAGGACAAGCCCTCAGAGGAAAAGAGCCCTCTGCCTTTTAGGATCAGTTTGGTGATGAAGGTGGCCACCTTGTTGCTTTATCAGCTGCTGGATTTGTGAGGGCTGGTGCTTAGCTTGTGGTCCTTTTTGCGGAAACTGCTGAAAGAATTCTTCATAAAGACAAAGCGGCTTTTCACAGACTCACACATCTCAGCCATAAAAATGGAGAGTTTTAGGCCATGAGTAACTATTTAAGTAAGCTGTATGATATACATAATTGCAAAACCCCAGTATGTCCTATTACTGGGAATTAAAGCCTTGGTACCTGTGAGAATCACAAAATCATCTAGGTTAGAAAAGATCTTTAAAATCTTGAAACCAACAGTAATCTATTTAGAATGGCTAAAATGTTAAAAGGTGATCTTACCTGGGATGTAGGTGAAAAAACAGCATGTTTTGCATTTTGATAAGAGGTACTTAAATAATATGTACAGAAACAAACAAACGAGGTGATGAACTGCTGAATGACAGAAGATAACAAGGCTTTTTTGTTTAAGTTGCCATTTGAATCTAAGAGAGCTGTTATTGGCAAGACAATGAAGAAACATATTTTTCTAAAATTTCTTATCATGTCCAACGGGTACAGGCTAGAACAACTAAAATTTCTAACCCAAACAAATATGGGCTGTTTCCAAAGGCAGACCAGTTAATTAGTTTTCACATCAGTGCTTTTCAGCAATGACAGTGAGAACTCTGTTTTATCACACTTGGGTTTATGCCTGACAGTAGGCAAGGGAGAGTTATGTAAAAACCCTGTATTTTGTATGTTTATGACACTCAAATTTCTGCTAGGCACTGGATGATGGGAGCTCTGTATGAAACAGTGCTCTGCAACATGTATGCTCCCTGTGTCACATTGCTGCCCAGACTCCAGTGTGCATCACCCATAGGCCAAGTAGAAAGACACAAAGCAGAATTCACCTAATGCCTCATCTTGCTTAAAACACACTGAGTGCTTTGTTTTATTCAGGACCTTAATGCTAAATCATGCAAAGACTGTTTGGATGCTTAAAGCACAAGCACACTTCTTTTTTTTTTTTTTTTTTTTTTTTTTTTTTAATTCAGGAGAGTCTCATAGAAAAGATTAAACAGATAAACACTATAAAGGGTCCTGCAGTTGGGATAGCTGGGTGCTCATGGTTCTCTCCTGCTGTGCATGGATGGGCTTCATTTTTCTGGAGTAGCCAAATGAGCAGGCTGCCATAAGACATCTACATTTTGTTACTTCCTTTTCTTTTGGTTATATTTTAAACAAATTGTATTCAACCAATTGATAAATTAAGAAGTTGGAGTTGAAGCAACAATGGGTATAAGACCACCTCTTCAGGACAAAGAACTGGGAGAACTGGGTATGGCTTAAGTGAACAAAATCTATCGGCTTGATAGCAGGTCAGGGAATACAGGTGTTACAAAGGAAGTGGGCATCTTTAACATATGGTGCACCTCGTGTTTGCTTTTTCCCTGCAGCGCAGACTTAGCCTTTGATTTCTGCTTCCAGCTCAGCTGTGGCTCAGCTTGGATTTATCCTCTTGTTCCCATCTACTATCCTTTTCTTTATTTCCACCCTCAGTCTGCAGAAAAAAAGCTGAGCTAAAGTATGTATGTGTTTAGGTTTTATCTTTCAGTTGTTGCTTCTTCTTGTTTACGCCTCAGCTTCCAGAACTTTATGCTCTCTTTTGTAATTTTTAATTCTTCCTAATTTTTCTTTATTTTTTCTGTTGACCTTTATGTCACTTCACCTTTAAGTTCCAACAATTTGCCAGTAATACTTTTTCTGCTCCTTGGGCTCCCTTCTTAAATCTTATTTCTGCCATACAGGAGAAGAATATGAAGAAAATGGGGATTAAGGAGAGAAGAGGAAGATCTGTTTTCACCAAAAGGTTTTTCCCTTTTGCTTCACGTACAGATTAAATCTGTACTAATCAATGTAGGTAATTGACTAAAATTGATTAAATCAGAAAACAAGCAAAAGAAACCTATCAAACAACCTCAAAAGACTATAAGCATATATAAGGATAACAGAATGTGTGCTCAGTTGCTCAGTTCTGATTTATCCCTGGTTAGAAGACTGTGCCTACATTTAAAATGCCCCTACATATCAGACACACTTTTGAGATAGTACACATCATGCATTTAGTGATCTTAGACACATTCTTTACAAGAATTATTTCTTAAATGTCTTTTTTTCCTTTTGTGGATGTTCCAGAAGTGTTCTCATTTTAAAGTTTTCTTCAAAAACCCAAAAACTTTCATTGTTAGACCATTAAGCTATCTAGAAGCAAACTTGCAAGAATTTCCTTTGGACAGTTAAATACTGCTGTCTCTTGGAACTGTCAAATAAATTTTAGTTGCTCCAACTGACCATATAAACAGACTATTTTACTTCCATATTAATGATGTTTAAAACTGTAATAGTTATTATACAGCCTATTGCAAATTGGCATGGTATAATTCATGACATGTGTAAAACAACCTTGCCACTTTTATTGAGACACCCAAGTGTCCAAAATACCAGCTAAATAAAAGCAGAAACGTGGATTAGTTTGTGTAGCTTCTGTACACTGACTAGTCTTTCATACAAACTTCTGTTTTTAATCCTAGTCAGCAAAGCAACTCAATCTTCTATAGATGAAAACCAGGTGATCTCTGATGAAACTCATAGTTTGCTTGAAGTATCTCATCCATGCTGAAAAATCAAAGGCATAATATCTGTAGCCATGGCTGTAAAAGTGTATTGGTGAGCCCCCTTAGTGCCTCATAAGATACTAAGATCAAGTTTGCTTCACTGAGGGAGCTGGTAATGCACCAGAGAGTTTCCAAGCAGCTAAGGAAAAAAAGTCTCTGACTCCCTTCACTTTTAGGACAAAACCAGAGAGAGAATCCTAGAAAAGATCACAGTAGATAGTGTGAATTTTTTTCAGCTGGGGAAAACATAATACAAAAAAATCTTAAGTAACTGCAGAGCAAAGAGGTGGTAACTATAGGGGGGAAAAAATCAATTCTACTATTGTTAATCAAAGTCTAATTTATTACTCATTCCACTTTTCTCTGTAGTTCCATCTATGTTAAAACTGACAAAATTGAGATTAGAAAGGAACTTTCCACTAAGATGAATAAGACAGGATCATTTACCATCTCATACCTCTTTTGTTCTCTTTGAGGTTTAGGAAGTTATCACAAGAGAATTCATTTTCCTCATTCATTTAAATTTGTATAGCACACAATAGATTTGTCTACAGAGCAACATCACATCTAACCCAGAACATGAATGTTATAAATAAGGAGGTTTTTATTACAGGCTCTCAACACTGTTTTGTAATGCACTGTTTTTACTTAAGCTTTTTAAAACCATTTTATCCTCATCTCTTCCACTTGTTAATTAATGTAACTGATAAACTTGGGGATAAGGGGTTTTCTACAGCTCTTGAATGAGTGCTATGGAAAAAACTGAAAAACTCAGAAATTTGTTTTTTCACCATTTTTGGTTGTTGAGAACTAAGATTTGTATTCAGATTGATTTTCAGTTACATGGATCTACAAGTCAATAATGTAGTTGATAAAGTATGGTTTCAAAACAGCAGGATATTAAGAAGTCTGTATTAAAGAACAATTTGGATCCAAGAATCAAACTGTTCTTTTGAAAAGATAAGAGAGATTCAATAAAATTCAAAGACATCAAGTGAAGAAAACTTTTACGATTTTTAGGCTTTTTATTACCATAGAATTCATTGTCAATGACTAACAGATGTATTACTTTCTTTTTCTCATTTGGAAACAAACACTTGAGCTTGGTTACGCGTGGAGAAATTTTACTTGTGCTGGCATAGGAAAAGATTTTAAACTTCGTCATTGCAAAGCGCATGGTTCCATACAAAAAGTTCTTATAAGCTTTGCTAGCAAAACCCCTGCCAAAATTAAATTTCAGTGAAATGCGACACAATAAATGCCTGAGTCACATTTGATTAAATCAGCAAATCAATACTGGTTCTGAAGACACCCCTGGATCAGGCAGAGATGAGCATAGCTCTTCCTTGGTGCACAGTTATACATTTCAAATCCACCCAGCAGAAGTGAAGTGCTTGATCTCAGGTTCCTGTGAGCAGAGCCTACATCCCCATACCCCAGACAGGCCGGTCTGGCAGACAAGTTCTTCCCATCCCCCTTCCATTTCTCAGTCAGAAGTCTGTGATTCTCATGGAAAATAATCATGATATCTGAAGCTGGATAAAAATCATTGCTGTTTGGTTTGAAAAAATATTTTTAATAGTTTATCTCCTATTTATCACATATATGGAAATTGAAAGGAAGTTCACTAAGAGAGGCTTTCAAAGGACTATGGATTTTTCTGGATGTAGGATCAAATATTTGCCTATTGCCTCAACCACAAGTCTGTCACTGTAGAGAGTTGAAGGGAGTAGGGTCAGTACATGGACCCAGGCTCCCTTGAATATGTTGCTGATGCAGTTACACAAATCCACTGCCCAGAAGCAGCTGCTGTCCCCCCCTGCCCTGATAACTGATGTCAGCATTTAATATTTCATTCAGTTTGAACACATATTTTTAAAATACAGATAAAAGTATTACCTGCTTTTCTTTTTTATAATGGTATGCAATTAAAGGCAAACAAAAATGCAAACATTCATTATCTTTTGCTGCACTTCAAAATATAAAGACTTTCTTTGACTTCAGTTACAGAAATTTGACAAAGTTTTCTTAACTCCTGTATAAAAGCAGCTTTTTTCTGTCTTTATCAGTGTATGAACATATTCTCACTCATCTGTCTGGGGAAGCCAGGCAAAAGAAGGCCTGAAAAGAGCATTGAAGAATAGCGACTTGTTAGTTCCTTGCTGGTAGTTCTCATTTATCTGTAGTTTTTTCCCTTCTGTAGTTCATTTTCTTAAGCCCTCTCAGCAATACATTTCTCATTCTAAAGTTTTTATTGAGAATATAATTTAGTTCTGTGGTTACAAAAAAAACAAACAAAAAAAAAAAACCCAAACACCCCCCAATTTTTTTTTAATTTATCTTTGATTATCAGATAATGTAAATTAATTTACACAGGTTCACAATGTTACCAAATCTTTTCCAGTACTTTATCGGGAAGTGATCCTAGAGTGCTGCCTGCAGACCTAAGTTGATGCCACAACAAAAATTTACAAAGACACATATTGAGATTAAATGGCAAAAGGAATTACATGGGGCTATCTAGGTAAAATAATTCTTGAGATATTGGATAGTGGGGAAAGTGATTAATTTCTAGAGTATATTCACATTTTCCTTGCAAGATTTCCTGTTGGAAGACTTTTTTCACACACTTTTGTTTGGGTTTGAAAAAAAATCAACTTAATAAATGTTGCCCTTTCTTTCCCTGTTTTGCATTTTATCTTTTTAATCTTTTCTTTTCTTCCAGTGTTTGCTGCTGTATATGCTGTACTGCTCTTTGGGGGTGCTCTTTGCGTTGTCTTTTGTTTTCCCATACTTACTCTTCCTACTGACTACCACTAGTTCTTCAACTGTAGAAAAGTTGCAGGATGCTACAGAAAAATAAAGGGTTAAGGGGAAAAGCATTTCTTTATCACTTGTTATATTTGCAGTTGATATATGTTGATTAAATGCATTTATGCATAAACCACTTAGTAAAACTGTTTCCTCCCCCCCTTTAATATACTAATACACGTGTAAAATACCTTAAAAAGAATTTTAAACAATCCTTATAGTAATTGATATTTCTCATCTCAGGAAGTGACAACGTGGTTTTTATTACTATGGAAGTATTCAGTCTTAGAATCTGATTTATAGGCACCTATAATATGCAGGTATTGCATTAATTACAACCATACACAGGTACAAGAAAATACAGCCTCTCTATATCGTGAAGTTCAGGTTCAGACAGGCAGAAAGGTGATGTGATAGTTCTCTTTATTTTGTAATAATGGCACAGACAGTTTTTCCTTTTGTGTCTAGTGGTAACCTAATTTCATGGTCTACTGTGTAACTAGACTCTACAGACTACTAGAAAGTATGTGGGAGATTAAATTATTGATGTCAGCATGTTCCTCATACAGATGTTTACAGAGAAAGAATTACTCGAGAAAACAATTATTGCCTTCTAAAACCATGAGGGCAAATTCATTCTGCAAGGCATAACTTTTGAAACATGAGAATCCTGAAGTTATATCAGAACTACGTAACCTAATTTTCTGTCGGGCTCGCAAGAAGCGTACTTGGAGAAGCCCTGTGCAGGGTAAGAGCTAAAAGACACTAGATTCCTTCTGCAGTATTTTGGGCCTTACTGAAAAATCCTGCTTCCAGAATTCCCTACCACCCCCAAACTGATTTGCTATATTTTAAAAATAAGTCTAAGTTCTACTGCCTTTTTTGCTGCCTGCTGCCAACAGGGGATGTAATAAACTCCAGCACAAAATTTGTCCTCTTCTGTACATCTTACTGTGTATACACAGAGACTGGCAAAACCTGCACCTCTTCCTACATACAAAAAGTCTTTAAATATTTCTGTATAGTTTATACAGAGGTACCCTAGCTTAACAGGCCAGTGAAAAAAATAAAGGTTTTCTAATGAAAGACTTTTATTCAGCTGAAACCTGAGGGCTTTTTAGGATTCCTTCTTTTTGCCAGGTCAGGATAAAGTTAGTTCAGGAAGTCCTGGCTGAAGGGAGATGAGAATGTTGTCATTAGCTACCATTTAGCAGGTTGGCTCCAGCTAAAGTGTACCTTTTGGCTTCCTCCTTCAAAATCCAGAAAAAGAATGTCTGTAATTCACATCACAAATATTTAGCAATGTTTGATATATAGTGAAGTGTTTGAAAAAAGATCGTCCTAGTTAACTAAGAAATTTATTTCAGTAACTGAAATAAATATTTGCTAAAAAAACTTGAATAAATATTTATTGGTGGCAGGTATTTGTAGTGTTTGCTAAGAAGGTAGGGAGCCTAATGTCTCATTAACTTTGTGCATAAGAAGATCGTTACTAAAATTGTATAAGCTTTGAGTTTCTAACTGAAATGAGAGGTCTTAGTGATATAGATCTTTTTCTGAAAAATGAGTCAAAAGATAAACTTTGGTTTCAACTACTAGAAACACCCCATCTTTCAGTTTTACTGGGGAAGATGGGCTATTGCTGGCCTGGCTACTTTTCACACCAAGGTTTCTGAAATCCGGGGTCCATAGGTGTTCATTCCTTGGTAGGACTAAGATGCATCCAGAGTTCTATCTGAATAGAATTTGTATTTGAATTTGAGCCTTGAATGTGCAGCAGCTCTAAGGATCCACCAACCATAACCTTTGAACTGCAAAATCAAAAATAAATTATCCAGCAATGGACCATGACAGAAAATCTGGACCTGTATCAGATGAGCTGCATCCCACCCATCGATTTTTCCCATTGTGAAAACTGCCATTATCGAAGGAATGAAGAGGCCATCACAAAAATAGTCTGTTGGATGTAAAAGAGAATTTTTATTGTGCTTAAAAAGAAACAAAGAAGAATAAAATTACCTGTGTCGTCATATGCATAAAGAAGAGTGTTGGACTTTAAGGTGGGTGCAATCCTGGACTGTTTTATAACGTTTAACATCTGATGAACTGAGATTCAAAACCAGCTGGATGGCTGAAGAGACTTTATAGACATTAACTCTCATAACACCATGGTATCGGTGTTATCAGTAACAATGAATTCTAAGATTAACGTACAGAACAATGAAAATGTAATGTCCCATCCAGTCATTATGGAAATATTGTTTGCATAGGAAATGAAACTGAGATAACCACATCTGGAAACTGCTTAATTGCACCACACCAACTTTATAAATCTACATGCTATATGGTGACTTTTTTTTCTGCTTTATTTCTTTTCTTTTTTTCCCCCCTCTTAAGTGTATATCTAACTCTGAAAAAAGGTTAAAGAAGCATCAGGACCTATATGCCTCATTTGGCATCTGTTCCCTGACCCTGTCATGGCTTTTGCAGAGCCTAATGGATGAAGGAAACATGAGAGGAGGAACTTTTCAGAGGCAAGCCATTTTTACCTTTTTCACTATCATAATTTCCTTAAAAATAAAAACTCCATCTAAACTATTTTTTTCCTTTCTATGTTATTCTAAAGTAATAGTTCAAATTCCAAATAGATACATTGAACTAATTAAGTCTAAATATCAGGTATGGGTTTTTTTATTTTTGGCTCCCTGAATGTACAGTGAGTTTTTCCTACTTCACGGAATAATTGAGCACTATGCACTGTGTTGTTTTGTGGATTTCCATGTGCCATCCTAAAAACTATATCTCCTGCAATTACTGTGTGAAAATAGTGTGGTATTTTCTGTAAGTGGAGGATTTGTTACAATGCCTTCGTGGAGAGTTTCTCCATTCCTGCTAGGATCTCTAACTGGCTGGTTTTCCACTCCAGAAATGACTGTCTCACTACTTTGTGGTAAAGGTTTCCTTACACCCAAGGAACTAGACTGCTGAATTATCTAGCTGCCTATTGATAATACTTGCTATAAGAAAAATTTTTAATTATCACAATATTTACCACATTTTTCATGATACTAATGGTTTAAAATCTGGACATATATCAACCTGCAGTACTACATTTTACAAAACTCACAATTTTAAAACATAGACCACAGGTTTCTGATGTGGTAAATCTAATATCATACTGTTCTCCAGAAAAATATCACCTTTTTATGAAGGAAATATGTAAAAATGATGTCAAATATTATCAAATATAAGCTCTGGTGGCAGAATCAGTCACTACACCTACCTTGCAGTTTGAGCTGGTCAGAGATAGCCTGGCAGAAAACTTTTAATCTAAAATAATGAAAAATTTCTGCAAGCACGCCTGCATTTTATGTCTGCATGTGTCTCTACACACATGTACCAAACAAGTGTCCAAAGAAGGGCAATAAAGCTGGAGAAGGGTCTGGAGCACAAATCTCCAGGACTTAGGAGTAGTGGGTGAGGGACCTGAGGTTGTTTAGTCTGAGAAAAGGAAGCTCAGGGAGGCCTAGAAACCTCATCTCATCTGTTATGAAATTAATCACTCCATTAATGAGATAGACACACTTAGGATTATTTTAGTAGAAGTTTTATCTCTCTCTTAGTTTCTTTTACTAAGGATTATTTACTTTATATCAATAAACTAAATATTTGTTGGTCTAAATGAAGAAAGTGTGCTTCACTCTGTTATCTAGCTGTTGCATCACTTACCAGAGATACAGGAAACCGAAGTTCAAGTCCTTGCTCTGGTTTAGCCAAGTGTGCCAAACTTTTAACAAAAAGAGGGAGTTGCAATCCTCAAAAATCTTAATGCAGACACTGGGAAATCCACTGCTGGTTTGACACCACATTGCTTTCAAATCCTCAGGAAAAGCCTTTGGACAAAGGACAAAGGTGCTATTAATTCACCTTTCAAGGTCTGCTGTGAGCTGCAGCAGTCCATGCTGCACTTACCAAATGCTGCCTTTCAGTTGAGCTGTTAACTTATCACCTGCCTCCAGCACCTTCTGCAATGAAACAGGGGTTTTGTTCCAGTGGGAAAAAATGAGTAATTAGATCAGTGCAATACATGTATCAATGAACTAACAAGAAGACTTATGTCAAATTAAGTGAGGCATCCAACCAGAATTTACTTCTTTCCTTGAATATCAACAAAAAAATCAAAATAGAATAGAATTCCAAAATAGAATTCCAAAATATTCAGATTTCTCATTTTCAGGTATTTGGATTTCCATTCAAATAATGACCATGAATTTAGAACCATGTACTTAATATTTTGTTTTGATTTTTATTCTCTAGACTTCAAAATGGAAGTCTTGCATCCGAAAATATGGACTTGACAAAGAAAACAAAAAATGTAGGAAAATTAAGACTTATAAACAGTATGAAAATTAAATATTACTCACAGTTTTCACAAATAAAACCTAAAAATTTTATACAGATTTTTCTTTTGAGATGAGGGACAGTGAACCATTCTTGGTTTGCAGAACTCAGGTAGGTGTATCCCTGAACATGTATCAGTATGTTAGAGCACCTTTCCAAATATTTCCCTATAATCTTTTGTTTTTCAAATACTGAGGTGGAGCTTAAGCCTGCCAGGCTTAGAGTTTCTCCTGGCATAGAGTGATGGCGTAAAACTAATGAGTAATAGATGAGTGAAAACTTGCTCTTGTGTAAGTGAATCCTTATGGAATACCTTCTGAGTACAGACAGGTAACTAAGGTTAGGATGCAAAAGTAAATGTGGGAAGGCAGATGTATTGCAAAATCCTTCTTCCAAAGGAACATGTGTTACAGATTCAGCAAGGTCCAAAATCAAGAAGTTGTTGGCTTTTTTATTGAGCAAATTAAAATTTCTGGAATTCAGAGTTTGATCAAACACACAAACTGAGAAAACAGGTTCCATATGCCCCTTTGCTCTTTTTGAAACAGAGCTCAGAGCACTGAAATAATGATGTACTAAGCAGTAGAAGCAGCATTTTCTCAACCACTACATCTTGCAGGCTGCAATTTTCAGCCTGCTCAGGGATTCTTGATCATGCAAACTAAATTGAACTATTGCATGAACGATTTAAAAGGCGCTTTTATCCAGGGCTGAGTTCTGTAGCTGAAATGCCCTAAATTAGACCATTTTGCTGGCACTATGGTGTCTACCTCCAAAACCCTCCATGGTTACTTGCATTCTCAAGTTAAATAGGAACTATACTGGAAAGGGATTGTGGTAAAAGATGGAAACAAAAGGGATTTTGCACTATTTTTAAATTAGTGACATAGAAGACATCTGAAAGTAGATATCCCTCCTAGGCCAATAGTGTGGAATGTATCAAGTGCTACCAGAGGATGTCTGAGTGCACAGTGGGTTACCCAATGAATCACAAGACCCCTCTTACATCCCAAATGGGTAACAAAATCCAGCAAGATAATCTTATCTATAATAATTTTCTTTCATTGGAGTTTCCATCCACCATATACAATAAAGATAGGGAAAAAAAACCACAAAAATCACAAGCCATAAAATCCACAAACCATACCAACTAGCCAACCACAAACCATACCAAAACCACAAGCCAACCACAAAAATCAAACCATAACCCACATTTGTCAATCACTTGTATTCAGACATAAAGAAACTAAAGCAACATTTGGGTGTTTGTAATCTTGTACCTTTTTACCTTCACTGGTTTTGTTTCTATTTATTAATTCTGTGCTGGTTTCACCAGTGCTACTGTACTTAGAAGTTATGAGAACTTTCACATGTTTGCATCCATGTCCTGCCAACACAACACCCCAGCCTGGGAGGACACTTCCTTGATGTGTGAGCAAAACAACAGCAACAAAAGTCTCACTCCTATAAAACCTGTCAACAGATAGGTGAGCTGCTTCAAACATCTTTTTAAGTTTGCCTTTTGCTCAGATAAAGTCAATGACAGGCTAAATCCAGAGTTCAGGAAACTTGTGCACCAGCCTGCCTACATAGCACCCATGCCATTGTCTCCAATAATTTAAAAACATAAAATTGGTACTTCTGAATCAAAGCTTACATTAAGTCTCAAGAAGTGAAAGACTCAAGCATTTGATTTGTTGCATAATGTGGTACTGGATTTACCTTTCCAGCCTTCCCAGAAGTCGTGGTCTTTTTTTTTATTTTCTTATTGAAAACAATTCCCAAGCTCAAGTAAGAGCCAGCATGGGGAGATCCTGCAGCCAGTGGTAGACAGTCAGGAGGGGCAAATTAACAGCTCCTGTCGATAGCGAATCTGTATTTCTGAGAATGTTTTATGTTTTGACTACGCCTGTTGGTATGAGGGAGAATCCAGAGATAAAAACAAGCCAAAACACAATAAATCACCTTTAGCTGGCTAATTAAAGCAGCTTTGTCTCATACACCAATTCATTCTTGATGCACAAATAAAATCCTAAGCAGACATTTTTTCCTGGATAATAAAATAAATCTGTAAGGAATTTGATCGATATAGCTGTAGAAATTAAACAGGCTGCAAAGTAACACATCATGGAATATGTAGTGTTCTTGCAGCAAAAGCTAAACACAGTAACATTTACATGGCCAGAGCACCAATTTATGCCTAAATTCAGCAAAGAACTCTATGCAAAAGTAAAACTTTGGATGTGTAAGTCATAGAAAATAGTAATCTTTTTCCCTGCTGCTTCTTAGAGTGTAGTTTGCTTCAACACATTTGCATTCTGCTTGGATCTCCCAAGTAAGCCCTAAGGAAGCCTGAGGATCATGCCTTCAGCAATTTCCGGCTAAAAGAGGAGTGGGCTGCTCTTCTACTTTGTTGCCATGGCACCTGGAAAATAATTGGCATGTTATCACAAATGGTGGCTTTCAGCAGCTGTGGCATGCAAGGATTATAGCCTTAGCAGATATATCGGTTCCCCAACTGACATTTTCAAGAGGGCTTCATGATGCATGAGCAGGATTGAAATGTTGGCCCAGGGATAAGAGAGAAGCCTCATATTTTCATCTGGAGTGACAAAACTACTTCTGACACGTAAGAGAGCAAGAGGCTGGCTTTTAGATCACTTATTTTTCTTGAACTAGGATACCCAGGGGTCACCACTTACATCTTCCATGAGTTTAGTTGCTCAGGTGAATAAAGAATCTATTAGTGGCCTTGGTTTTCAATGGAAAATTTTGCTTTCTGTTTCACAGCTGTTCTTGCAACATCATTTTGCAGGAACTCAGTCCGCTTCAGCTTGATCATCTTTGCAGAAACTGCACTTCCTACCAAAAAAATAATCTTCTTTAACAAGGAGGGAGAATTCTGAAACAGTTACTATTTTGATCCAACCTGCTTAATTATCCAAAACTCAGTCATTGATATTTATATATAATTTACAGGGGCTTCTTGGAAATGATAAATTTTATTTAACAAATTTTCACAGTGAAAAGCCATGAAAGAATAGGTTCCCTAGCTAAAAACTGGATAAGAACATAATTCAAAAAAAAAAACCATTAAACTCATACATCTATATTATTGTCCAGACTTTTAGTTTAGGGTTTGGGGTGATTTTTTTTTCTTAAATTGCAAATTCTTTGGAACAAGGGTCATTTTACATGTGTGCATGTTCTCATAGTAGCTAAACTTGAATTTTAGTCTTGCCTAGATTTTCAGGAAAACCTATCAGCTCAAATCACTCTGTTAGAGAGTTCTGCTTCCACATTAGAAGAGCAATCAAGACTGCAATAATTATGTATTCTGAAGCACATTAATGATGACAATTTAAAATTCAATTTCACATCTTCCCACCTTTCTGTCCCACTTCTCAAGCTCTGAGCAGAGACAGCAGAATGGAAGGAAGGTGGGACAGAATTAATCCACTCTCATCTGCCTCTATTGTGCCATTTTAATGACAGGTTCACCTTTCACGTTCCCCTGTGAAACAGAGCAAGACAACAGAAGATCAAGTGAAATAAAGTAGTAGCAAAAGTGTGGAATAAGTCAGAATAAAGTAGACCATGGTCTACATCTAGAATAGATTAAATAGGGAGAGGGGGAACGGAAGTGGACATGTGGAAGTGAAAAGTGAAGCAAATAAATCTTAATGAGACCTGAGAAAGTGCAGCAAATTTAAAGGTGCGGAAACTGAGATGGAAAAAGCAATCATTAAAAAGAAGAAGACTGTTTTCTCAGAGTACAGAAGCAGAAAAGAAATGGTGTCTAAGAAGGTGTAGGAGAATTATTCATCAAACAGGCATGAGGGGAGAGGAAACAGGAGTAAGAAAAAACAACAGAAAGACTAGGAATTAAGAATGTCATTGAAGAACTGTAAAGCAAATCAAAAGATGCCAAAGAGCTGGAGGTAGGAAAGCAGATAGTGTCAAGAAGTGAATGAGAGCATAAGTAATGAAAAACACGTTTCATAAATAGAATCAAAATATAGAATAAATAAAAGATATAAGTACAAACATAAAGATTAAAACCACAAAAGACAATAGCTTTGTGCCATGTGAGTATTACTTAAGTTTGCCCTAAGAACTGGTAGTATTTTTTTCCACTGCTGGTGTGGAATTTGTTGATTAAAAATATTAATATATTATACTAGTGGAAACATTTTTCACAGTGAAAATATGTGAAATTAACACTTTTCATGGTGAAATCCTGGGTATCCAGAATAGAAATGGGCTTTGTATCCATACAGCCTGAGGACATAGCTTTAGATAACTTGTTTTCTGTGCTTCATTATGCTTCCTTACCTATGGCTTTATCCTATCATGTGCTGAGTGGTACCATGGCCTGTAAGTGGTTTGAGCGAAATCAATAGGACCTCTTGCTGAGCAAGGACAGGATTGTTGCTTTGCCTAGGGTCAACAGCAGAATTCCCATTACTTCCTGAATAGTGATCTGGCAGTAAGATAATAGTGAGAAAGAATGACAGAACTGCATACTATATATAATGAGTACCTACACTGGTATGGGTGCACAGCAACGTATTACATATAAATCTCGAATATTAACAGCTCTTTGGAATGTTTCCTTTTCCACCACAAATGTGAAGATGAAAACCACTGCAGAACAATAGGATATCAAATGAATGTCTTATTTTTCAAAAATATTGCACTGATAAACACTACCCAAATGTTGTCCAAAAGGTATAATGTGGTCTTCAGTACACCCTTTTTATAATCCGATGCTAGAAAATTATACTCACTTTGAAATGTATAATAAATTTTTATGATAAACTTATATTACATAGTAAGTAGATTATGGATGGATTGCAAACACAACTCCCTTTGTTTTAATGCAGTGTAAATAAATAGAATGGGTCTTGAGGAAGAGCATCTGGAATGCATTTAATTACACTTAGCTAACAGGTTTCCACCACCTTGGAATTCTTTTTTCCACCAAATCAGCAAAACATTTAAAGATCTTTGTATTGTAAGCAATAGTCCATTGACAAACTTTTAAAACTTGACCCTTCTGGTCTTAAGGTATCTTCTGTTTTATATGGATAAAAAGGAAATAATCTCTGACTTAATTCCATTAAAAAAAAAAAAACGGGAAATTTTTGCAGAACTGGTTTCACTGCCTTGAATTGAGTGAGAATATTCATTTGATTAATCTGTAACTTTTTTTCCTCTTCATGCATTAAGTCAAATACTGAGAGATGAACAACATTGTTTATTTTTTAACTGTAGCTCTCCTTTTATTATATTTGTCACTCTTTCAATGTTTCAGAGGTTCATTTTTGAGCACACAAACTCACTAAAGGTTTGAAGTTTTCATAGCCAATGATCAAATTACATTTGTACCTAGAAGATATGTTTACTAAACCTAAATTTCAGAGTACACCTCTAGAGGGGAAAAAAACCTGTAGGTCACTCAAGAAACAAAGCAAGTGGATACATAATGGTGAAACCAGAGAGTTCAAATGACATGACTAAACAGTCAAGGAAGACTGCAAAGACTAGATAAAGATGTGTCTAGGCTTATAACAGCTGCAAGTTTTCTGACAATTCAAATGAATTGTCTTTTAGTATCCACATTATTAAATACTGAAACTCACGGGTTTTGTTAGCATGACTAGAAAATTGCACATAAGGGAACATTTGGAATGAGGAATCGAGGGGAGGAAAATGAGAAATAGTAACAAGAAGATAAATACTATCATTGTACTACCCCTCCCTGTCACAAAATGCCTCCTACATAACTCCATGCTATTGGAAATCCATCCAAGCTCCTCTTTGTTAACTGACAAAAAATTTCACACAAGGACACTCTTTCCAGATAGATGTTTGCTAAACGGATCTTCTATACCTAGGAATAACTTTGTTGTACAGTTGTTTTGCTTGCAATGAGCCAACACACCAACAATATGAAGACCTATTCATGAGTAAAAGTAACTTCATATATCTTCATATATGGCTACAATGATGCAGAAAATAGCAATCAGTCACAATAAAAGTAATAAAAAATTAATGCCAGAAATTAACGTAGTGCTATGAATTTTGTCACACTGTCTGGGTTTGTGATTCAGTAGGGTTTCACAAATTAAATAATCTGTGGCCTAGTATAATAAACTTGTGTGCTTACAGACAGATTCATTTACCAGATCCATCATGTAGGTGCCTCATGACTTATGGCTGGAGGCCAGCCCTATCACCCCAAAGCCACCAACCTCTTGGGCATACTGGGAGTTCAATATATAGTGAGATAACATATGACCTATCTGAACCCTTGGAGACTATTATTTATATCTGTTTCTAAACCCTAATACCTCTGTAAATACACATCTCTGCATTTTGTCATGCATGTGGGATCAATGTGCAGATGGGCTGCCTGTAAGAAAAATCTATTAATCCACACCCTACAATTGCTTGGTTCTCCAATAGGGCACTAGAGTTACTATGTCTCACAGAAATAGAAAAAATATAAGGTTCTTAGATCTTGGTAAGATTACAGCTTAGGGAGAGGAAGTTCTTTTTAGCAGGCTTTGCTATCCATAGATTGTCCCACATTTCTTTTACTATACTGTCTGTTATTTCTACATGCCATAGTATTATTCACATCCCTAGATCTTTGTTCTACATGTCCTAGAAGAAACCATCACAGTAGGAGACCGGTCCCATTGAATTCAGAGGAAACACTTACATTGTATGTTTTAAGATTGCCCAGATTCGTTGCTACCTGGTTAGAAGCATTGAAGAACTTCGCTGCAAAACAAGGACATGTTCCACTTCTAAGTGTCTAGTTTTAGGACTAAGGTGTTTTCATACTGGTATGAATTTACGCCACTCACTGATTTTCATGCATATGTTACACCCATTCTTGTTTAAATACTGTGATAAGCTGAACCTAATTCATCTATTTCTCTCCTCTCCTTGTGTAATGCCTTCAATCACTCTATTACATTATTTCACATTTTAAAGACTTAAAAGAAACCATGCACGGCAACAACAAAAACAACAACAGCAACAACAAAAATACAACCCTCAGGAACTTGTTCTCAAATGTTTCAAAACTCAGTCAGCAACAGTAATCTAATCAGGGATATTAGGAGCTGGCAACTCAGGATCCCTCGTTTTTAATTGCAACCTTGCAGCAACTTGACTAGCTCATTAAAAAATCTTCCTGTCCTCTTGGAACAATGTCATGTGTCTTTAACAGGAGGTCTGGATATATCTGCAGCTTTTGTAACCAGAGCTGGCCTTTGCTGTTTCAGTCCCCTTAATAATGGGAATGCATCCACCCTCTCCTCTGTATCCCCATAATTTACTGCGCTCACCAATCAAAAACCTCTGAATGAAATTGTGAAAGGGGATCCACACAGTCTATATGTAGATGGAAAACCTAAAAATCTAATTGTGAGTGTGTATATGTACTAGTTTTTGCTGGGATGGGGTTGATTTTCTTCATAGCAGCTGATGTGATGCTGTTCCAGATTTGTGACCAAATCAGTGTTGATAGCACATCAGGATTTTAATTGCTGCTGAGCTGGTTTTACATGGATAAGTATTTTTAGGATGGGGGCTTGAAAATAAGAATCAAAATGCTGGAAATTTGAGTTTTTATCAATTTTGTTGCCTAAAATTTTCTATTAGTTTGTCTTAAAGTAATTTTGTATGCTAATAGTAGCTACTTATCGCTGTTGAATAATCTCATCACATGATATCATATTAAAAACCAACATAACTGATCATTTTTGATTTTTCACTGTCTTTTTTTTTTTAGTTTTTATATGCACTTAAATTGCTGTATCATAGGGTTAATTAAGAGATTTATCTTGTCCTGGATAAAATATTGATGAAAGATTCAGAAGTTTTGAGTGAAAAAGGTCATGAGAACACTATGAATTTTTTCATTCTTGATGTAATCTTTAAGTCAAGGATGGCAGCAACAAATTTCGTAAGACCATTAGCAAGTTGAAAAACAAAGTAATAGCTGCACTTCCATTTAATTGGCATTTGATTCTCTCTAGATTAAAAAGTATGCCTTGGAGCCCAAATGTATTACTTACATATATTTCATGATTTTTATGCTGCTGATTTTAAGAACAAAATTATGATTGCTGTCACCTCCCACAGTGTGCGTGTATGCAGTCTGCATCATACAAGTGTCCCAGGTGGAAAACAGAAGAGTAACAAAACCAAGTTTTTTAATAACAAAACTTTCCTCTTCTTTCAGCCTTCATTCTAGTGCAAGGTTGCAGATAATAATGCCTGACTAAGACGTCTGCTTTTTTACCCATTTAAAAGAATTTTTTCTTCCTTTTATGTTGCAGTTCAATACTACAAATTTTCAAAATTGAATTTTTTCTAACTGAAAAGTCAAAGACACTGATGGAGGAGGACAGAAGGAAAGGATGCAGAGTGGGAAGAAAGGAATGAGTTTTTCAATAAAGTAATGTTCTCATCAGAGATTGTCCTGTGACTCATTTGTTTGGAGACACAACAATAAAGTAGGACAGTGGGATGCAGAGATGCTAATCAGGAAAAGAGACTTCTTTCCCACACACTGCAGTGTCACTGCAGTTCTCCTCTCTTATTTTATATCTTGTTGCTCTTCTTTCTTCCGTGTATCTGTCATTGCCTTTGTTCTCACTGGAACAGGGAGACCAGCATTATCCCCAAATAAGGAAGAAGTCAAATAGTCCAAGTTGTCAGTTTTCTTTTTTATTTAAGCCTCTATTCTCAGATGTGATAATGTCTCTTCAATCACTGCTGTGCTTTGGTGGGATCTGACTCAGGATCAGTCTTTTATCTCCTGTCTTGGTACTCAGTATCATATAGACTTCATAATGTCCAAACATATACGGATTTGCCTATGCTTTGTAGTGATTTTGGTACCAGCATCTCTTCTAATATATCTTTATTCATTAAGTTTTAAATATTTTGCTCCAAGACCTTCACGGAATGTTACTCATATTGCCTTCCATCTTATTATTTAATGTCACAGTTCATTTTTTCATCATGTGTTTTCACTCACACAGGTTATAGAAAAATAATAAACACATATAGCGCACCTTCAATGATTGTATCCAGAGTGGCTAGAGAGGTGACTGACATAAAATAATATACAGTAAAGGATCAAAGGAAAATAAGCATACAGAATTTATTTGTATTTCCGCACAAACAATTCCTAATACCAACTGCCTGTCTGGCAGACTTATGTGCCTGTATATGGAAAATCAAGCTAAGTAGGTGTAAGAAATCACACAACAGATTTTAAAGTTGATCTCTTAATAATCTTTCTCTGTCATAGCTTAGCTATAATATCCTTCCCCTATTTTATTGGCAACCATGTAGAGGATCTGTTTTCTGGTCACATGCAAAAAAAATGAAATCCAAGCCATCAGTGAAGGTCCAAGCCAAAAGATTTCCACAAAATTCAGCATGTCCACTATTTAGCTAGAAAACAAATGTTTGTCAAATAGAACAAGGAAAAATTTGAAGGATAAGTGAAAGGTCCAAATTATTTGGAGGTAGAAGTTCAAATCTGTCATTCACTGATTTTGCACTCCAGCTGTTTCCTTGAGTAGCAGTCTGAGTTTCCTTTCTGCGCATATCCCAAAGCCTGGCATGAGTGGGCTGAGAAGGGCAGTAACTGCAGGTGAATGTTGTGCTGGGCACTGCCCCCTGAGCTTGGGTAGCTGACCTGATGATGGTTGTGAAAAAGGTTTGGGAGAAGCCAGGGATGCTGGTCTGCTCCAAGTTCAAAAATACTCTGCTAAAAACTATGGCTTTATACTAGCAAAAATAATTAGGATTCAAGGGAAAACAAGAAACTAGCCATGGCTCTCTGAGCATAATAGTTTGGTGCAAGTCTTGATATCAAGTTTGAGAGATCAATGCAATGACAACCTAAGGGTTTACCTGGACATTCCCAATACCTCAGATGTCAGGTTTTCCCTGAGATCCATATTTCTGACTGCTTCCCAAACTCTGGAGCAGCAGCTGCACCCTGTCATTGTACACAATGAAGTTATGAAGAAGAAACTACTTTTCCTCTGAACTCTGTATGATTGTGTCGTGGTTTAACACCAGCCAGCAATTAAGTCAAATAAAGTAGGTGGAGGTGGGGATCTGGGTTAGATGAGTGGCCAGGTTGTGGGACACCGGGCCAAAGGGCAGCAGGCTCTATCTCCATCCCCACCTGCTTGAGAATTATGGGAGTGATGCCACGTGGTATAGAACATCCCCTGGGTCACTTAGGATCAGCTGTCCTGATTGTGTCCCCTCCCAATTTCTTGTGCACCTGCAGTCTCCTTGCTGGTGGGGTGGGAAGCACAAAAGGCCTTGAAGCTGTGCAAGCCCTGCTCTGTGCATTATCAGAGAAAATGTCACTATGTTATCAACACTATTTAAAGCATAAACTCATAACACAGCCCCATATCAGCTACTGTGAATAAAATCAACTCTACCCCAGAAAAAACAGTACAAATTTTTGTTGATTGTCTTTAACAGCAGACAGTTGGTATTTGAAGGAGGGAATGAACAGTGAGATGAGTGGGATGGTGGTGTTATTAGTGTGAAGGACACTGGAGCTCTTCCATATGCAAGGAATGTCACTGTATCCGTGTCAATCACTTAAGTAGGAATAATGAGTCAGTTTGTGGTCTCTTAAAAACTTCCTTCTTCACTGTACATTTAGCTTTCGGCATGACCAAATGTGCTATGGGATACTGCTACTTAGATTCTGCAGCCACAGTGTGCATCCCACTGGCATCTGTGGGAACAAATCCTCACACTGGAGATGGATTCATTCATAATGTGATGGCTTTGGCAGACCAGACAGTGCCAATTATGGGGATGTCTCAGACCAAGAACCACAGTTAAAATTCATGGGTCTGATAATATCTAAAATTCCTAGGATATTTTTGAGGAGCTTATTTTCAGCTGTATGTTTAATATGCATTAAGAAATCAGCTCAGTGGGAAAAGATGCTCCCTGAAGGTGCAGATAGAGACTGAACAGCACTGATTTTCTCACTGCTAATGCAAAGCTTCTCCACTGCTCACATTACTGTCTAGCAGTTAACTTAGCAATTATACAACAGGAAGGAGGCTGGAGAACATCAGTTAATATTGACCCCAGTGCAGCACAAGCCTAGCATATACTACATTTTGCATTTGCTGCTGTATTTGTAAGTATTTGTCTATTGAAGAGGAAACACTTAATCAAGGCTGTAAATAGTAATATTTTTTAATGATTTCTTTTCTCTAGGAAAGAAATATCACTGAATTTTAGATGTTAACATTTGATAATGCTAAAAAATTCTCAAACTGTTCTAGATATCTGACATTTCACAAATTAGTCAGTTGAGAGGAAGTGCTTACACAAAATTAAATTAAAACAGCTACAAGTCTAGACATAGCTATTAGAAATTATGCAATAAATGATATTACATTATAATGTTTACAGTCAAAACTTTTTGATCAATCCTTTTCAACAAAATTTTTGACAAAATGCAACCTTTAATGGGATGCTTAATTGAAAAATGCACATGTACCATTAGAAGATTAATCCACTCCAAATGAAAAAAATCCTGGAACAAAAAAATTCTCCCAATTTTCATGTTGTGACAAATAAAAAACAGGGGAAAAAACCAAGCCTTTCTTTCCAGACTAGACAAATTAGAGTTTTATTATGCCTCTTTCACTTGGGCAAGCAATCTATCCAAATGGTGTCTGGAAATCCTATGGTAAATATGTCATAAAAATAAGTTTTATTTCCAAAGCTTCAGATATCTCTTATTAAATAGTTCAAGTTTGTAATCAGTAGATACCAAAAAAATTCTTTTGTCCTATTTCTTCTAACAAAATAGTGACTGTATGCAGGGAACCCACCTCATTTCTCAGGAAATGTCCGAACAATTTCCATTTTAAAATAATTTATTTATATTTCTAAAAAGGAGACTTTTCCTTTTGTTTTACTGTCTTCAGTAGGGAGGCAGTAGTTTTAAGTCTGAAGAAAAATCAATGTTAAACTTTCTAGGTGAAATATAAAGAACAAGACCTTTGGTGCTTCTAATAAAATCATTGGCTAACTAATAAATATATATGTGCCCCCTAACACTAACTACTTTGGCTTCCAGAAGTAAAAATGTATCCATGCAGTTAATTACTGTGAAGATGCAGTTTCAGATGTGAAATTTTAGAATCTATTTACTTCATCTAAAGTTTAATCATGATTTTTGGTTTTAGTTTTTAAATTTTTGTGCACTTAAATGTAGTTTAGTGTAGAAGTGCATGCATAATCATGCTGAGATGAAGTTATTCTTTTCTCATACCTGCTTCAATTTATCTTATAGAGAGTATAAAATAATACAGTGCAAATGATATTTTATTTTTCAAAAGTTTTTTAATTTCCTAAGTAAGATCTAAGATAACATACATTTTTTATCTTTTCCTCAAGAGCAGTGCTGCACTGATATTGCACCAGCGTTGTGGAACACTGCATCATCTTTCCCTGCCATCATTTGGAAGTTTGATGTTTCTTCTGTGCAACTACAATGGAGACAATGGGGCTCTCCCATCTAGAGCTCCATTTGCTCCTTTTCCCATTTGCTGTTTGGCAAAGCAGAAGCTTGGAAGTTGACTCTTAACTTTTACAACTTCTCCCTGCAGTTGCTGGGCTACAATTCCAATGGAATGTGCAGTTTATCCATGAAAAATCTGGAATGGGAAGTTTACTTTGAATTTCCCTCTTCTCTCATCTCATGTTTCAGAGTTCTGCCTGGGCCCTGAATCAGGGCCACGCCTTGGGCCAACCCTGTAGAACTGGGTCCTGGTCCTGGACAAACATTCACACATGGGGCACAGCAGCTCTGCCCCAGCTTTCCCACAGCACTTCTGCAGCTGCATCCCAGCTTCTTGACTTTTAATTTCAACACGAATTTCAATGTTAAATGGTACAAAGATAAAACAAGTAGGTAGCATTAATGCTGGCCCAGGCTAAACCTGAAAATTACAATGTCTGCATGGCAAAATTAACCAAAATACTGTAGAGTGCATCAGGCTTTGGCAGACTGCGAGCTGTCCAAGTCTAAGGATAAAAGTCATCTTGACCTGACCACAGAAGGGATTGAATTTTGAAAAAAAGCACTGTTGAGTCTGTGAAATTTCGGCAGTTTTAAAGACCAAAACATGACTTGGTGTTATGACATGGTGGTGGTGATAAAGACAATATCTGACCCTTAAACCTTCCTGAAATGAAATATTTTCATGACAATAACATCTGACCAGCTCAATTATGTAAAAGCTGTGAGCATTGTCATCCTATTCCTGTACATTTTTCTCACACATGATATCACTATTGATTTCTAATCAAATTGGAATTAATTTGAAACATGACTCAGAGCACACACTGGAGGCTTATAACAGCAATATCTAGCAGTAGGCTTTCCTTATTTTTCCTGGCTCTGAAAGTTGGCTTTCAATTGCTTTAAACTGTTCATAAAGCATAGTTTATTGAACAGACAGGTGGAAGCACCAAATAAGCAAGTTTTGTACCTTGAGGCTCCAAATATGTGGCCTTCAGCTAAAAAGGAATGAAGCTATTCTGGAAAACAGCTTTCAATTGTCTTTCCTAAGTATTTCAAAATGGGTCATGAATTCTTCTAAGACATCTTGGGTTTCTGTTCAGTTGAAACACACGAACCCTTCCTTGGTGTGCAGTCTGGGCTATGTTGTCATTCCAAGAGTTCTGTGTTTTCATTTTTTTTTCAATTTTGTTTAAGTTCTGCTTCAAAAGCACAAGATTATTACGCTATGACAAACAAAAACAACGCGTCAAAGATTAATACATGGGTTGAAGAGCTCTTTGAAATATATGTAATGGTACGATAGGTTTAATAATATCATTGTGATTTGTTTCTTAAAAGATTTTTGAAGGGTTTTTAATGCTATTGGTCAAAGTCTTGGGGGATTTTTTAAATGTTCAGACACAGTATTGATAAAGAGTTGTTTTTAGCACTCAGCTTCACCCAGCAGGAGCTATAGTTCATAGATTGAAATAAACATTGTTTCCTACATCCATTTGACTTTTTGTTGGTTTTCTGATTAAAAAACCTAATGGAAAACAAATTAAAAAGCAGCTAATAAAATGAGGCAAGTATCAATAACACATGTATCTATACATTTTCTTTGTGCATATCTAAACCAAGGAAAGGTCTCAGAATTGTTTCAAGTGTTATATGACAGATGTTATGGAATTTACTACCTGAATGAACACACCTGAATATGCTGGGAGTAGCACTAAGGGAATGTCTGCAGCTACCTTGGGGCAGGAGTGCTGCTGTGGAAGGACACCTGCTGCATAGCATGTGCGTCAAAGGAAAATGTTGTTCTACTCTTCCTTTTTGTGGGCAGAAGACACAGCTTGAGTGTGATGTGATTTTGCCATCATGTGCTTCCTTGCAATAAGATGGTGCTCTTATTGTATTATTTATGAGGGGTGACATGCCTTTGACAAAATAAACAGAGATAGGAGATGTAGAGATTTATCCCATGTACTTCCTCCCTCATCTTGCAGAACTTCAGGGACTCTTAGGGATTCACTATGACTAGTCGGACTCCTGAGGTCTAGTGCCATGTCTAATTAAATTTAAACAAGTTAAATCACAGCCTTTCATGTCCTCTCACATGAATCAATTTAATTCAGTTCTGGGATTTCTAACAGTTTTGTGAATTAAATTGATTTTTACTTTTCCTATTCATCTGCTTAGCTACATGAATAATTTTAAAGTGAGTTAGTGCTGTGAGCTGGGTTAGAAATTTACTTCATATGATTTCTTGAACTAGACTGAGAAATGTTCAGCACTTCCAGAACTAGGTTTTCAAAACCTAAAGGAATTTAAAGAGCTTGTTTTATTGTTGAGTTCAATCCCTCTGCTGTCATAAGCAGATGTAGTATGTGCGGGCTCTTTTTCTATTTAGCCAAAACAACTAGCCAGATTTTCAAAATAAAATATTTTATTGGGAGTCATTCAGCACAGATTTGCCTCTGATAGCAGAGGAACTAGTGACTCCAGATTCTTAATGCCATGGGATATAGGCCTGACAGAGAGAATAATAACCAACACTGGAGAACTTGAAATAATAACCAGGTCTTTCAGACAAATACAGAGACCAAAAATGTTATGAAAAAGAATCGGGACAGCAGCTAGACAGATCCAGTTCTACTCGGACCTGGAAAGGAGGAAGCTCTTCAATCATTGAAGATATATTTGTTGTATTTTTCCTTTTGTGTGGCTTAAATTTCCTGCAAACTTAAACCAGTATCATGTACATTTCGACAGTCATTGCATTCATTAAGGACCAGCTGTCAAGTAAAACTGTAGCAGCCCTGGTTATGTAATTGAGACAGGCTCCAGGCAGTTGTAGTGCAAGTTATGATGAAGAGCCATTAGCCATTATCAGGACTGAAATGAGGGGATTGTTTCTGTTACACGTGTCAACTTGTCCCTTCCTGAAATACTTCTACAGAATGTTATAATCCCTTAGTTAAACCCTGAGCTTAAGTCAAAATACATAAATCAATGAAGAGATACTTTTTGATTGTTTTGGAAGATAAATTATCTCCTTGCTTACTTAACTGTTTCATAGAAAAATGTTTCTTATTTATTATCTTTTGCATTTCATGTCAAGAAACAAGGTGTGTGAAAGGGACTTGACTCAGAAATCCTGATAGTTTGGAAGAGTAGCTGTAAGAGTTTTCTCTTTTTCCAGCCTCTCTAGCACTCTCAGTGAAAGCAGTGGAAAATGTGTCTTTACTAGGATAGAAAGAGAGATCAATATTTCAAATTATTTATTTATATAATTAACTATCTTGAAATAAATCAAGCTGCAGTTCCAAAAAGCTTCATATTTCTTACAGACAGCTGATCAGATACTTGCAGTGAAAGCCATTAGCAAATCCCACGTGCAGTATTCACCATTTGTGTGGTGCGTTTACAGTTCTTTGCTAAGCAAGTGGTGGAAGGGTGAATAATTTGCCTTACGGAACAATCTGAGACTGTTTTTCATTAAACGCAGAACTACATGGCCTGCTTTCAGAAAGGAGACAAATTGGAACTGGAGTTAAATCTCCAGGGAGAAAGTCATTGCTCCAGCATGAGAGACATTTTGAAAACTTTCCCAAACCATGAATGTGAAAACCTCAGTACCCCAGACGCACCAGATTTCAGTTGCCATATGGATTGTTCACTGTGTTCACCACAGCCTGGATTTTGAAGAGTTATGAGCAAGCCGGGCACAGTGGTTGGACCACAAAATACCACTAAAGGCTCTGCTGCCACCCATCCAAGCTGAGCTACAGCTAAAAAGTTCCCTGTGTCAGAATTAGTGCCATCAGTGGCACTCTGGAAACCTAAAGTGGGGATGTGGTGTCCAAGGTCACCAGTAGGAAATAATGTGAAGAAAGGCTACATTTAAACCCTCTTGAAGAGGTTTGAAGGATAGGGACCCATTTGGGCCAATTAGAGAGAGAGAGTATTCAATATGTAAGAAGCAGCCTGGAAGAAAGCACAAAGAGGTTCCCAAAGTAGAGAGGAAGGGACTGAAGGGCAGTGCCACTGACACAGTAACACTGATTTTTGATTCTGTACAAAAATTGATTTCTGTGTGGAGCAAACCATGACATATTAATGAAGAGAACATCACTGCTACTGCCCAAGTCATATAAGAAAATCTCAAAATATGAGGTATATTTTCAGCTCTGTGTGCCTGCTGGCTTTAGGAGAAGTACATACTCTGTGAGCTCAGTTACCTTCCTTATAGAGCCTGTGCAGCTCCACACAGGACACTGCCAGAACAGCACTGGGTCCCGGCCATCTGAGCTCAGAAGGGACATCAACTAGAGATGGCACTGAAACACCACCTGATGAGGCAAAATTATTACATGCAGAGAGTAAAGCAGTATCTTTGTGTATAACAACCTAAGCATCCAACCCAAGGTATAAATTACCAAGTTTTTCCTGGAGAAATTAAAAGTGAGGTCAACCTAATTGCTTAGTGCTTGGTCAAGGGTCACATTTAAAGTTGCGCTGACCTGACTTGGTTCAGTTCACATGATCAAACAAATGATGTGGGGAAAAAAAAATTAAGAAATTATAAACAATATTGTAACAGATAAAGCAAGAGACAGATTGCATTCTGGTAATGCTGAAAGACATAGATATAGATACAGATATATAAAATGTTATATTTATGGAATACGTTCATTTGCTGAAAGTTGTTACCAATGATCTCTGTGTACAGATTGGAGACTGAAATTTTAATCACTTGTGACATTTCTATGCATCTACTCTTCATATATTTAGCTTTGTGTCTGCTACTCAAATGGTGAGGGAAAGTTCACAGCTTGGTAGAAAGCAAAGTGTCTTTTTATTCTTGGAATTCATCCACTGGAATGCCTTCTCTAAAAATAAATTCCTTGGAAAGAAAAGAGAAGGGGGAGAGGAGGGTAAGCAACAATTGTTTTTTGTATCAATTCAAAATGAACAGTGACACTTATACAGCATATAATCATAAATATCTTAAGATTTATTATGTTTCCCATGTCAAAACAAGTTGTGAAGCATATTTGCCATGATCATGAGCTTTTCTGGGGTCTTGTCCTTTATTTGGATTAACAGTCTCCTATACCAGAGGAGGCAGCTGGAAGAATGAGTACAAGAAAGAATGAGAACATATGAAAGAATAGGAATATTAAAGAGAAAGGAAATACAGGAGCTGAAACTAGAAATTAATAAACTGATTTTAGAAAAAATAATCTGAAGTATTTAAAAGAAACTATGTGGAAGAAAGTTGACATTAAAATCTTGCTGAGCTGCTGATACTAAGCTCTAAATCTGAACCAATCTTCAGATTCATTTGCAGTGTTGGTTTTTTTTCTAGCTTAATCAGATGTAGTTGCTTTAGTTGCTTAGTTGCTTTCCTGCTCAGCAGGAAAGCAAAAGAGCAATTGCCCCTTTATATTATTTGCTGCCCTCTCCTTTTACTTTACAGAATATCTTTATAGGACGTCTCCTCTTACTCATTCTCTCTCTAAATGAGACAATATTTCAATTTCCTTCCACAGAGTAGCCTTTTTGATAACACTTCTTATCTGTTTGTGAACCTTTCATTACTGACACATATTTTTCTGAGATAGAATGATAAGAAGTGAGCCAAATATTCTGAAGAAGAATCTATAATTGATCTTCGTAATGACAGTATCAGTTTCTTTATGCTGTTTTCTGGCTTATTTTTACGTCTTGTTCTTGCAAGCAATGCTTCGGACTTGAACAATTATTAGAGCAGAAGACATGAGCAGTTTAAATTTCCTTTCTATTGTACAACAGCTTGATTTTTTCAATAATTCAATTAACTGTCAGCTCTATACCCTTCCTCCAAACATTCTGACCTCTCTGAAGGTGTTCAGAGCTTTCTTTTGTTATTTACGGCTCAAATGTTTGCTCCTCAAATATCCATGCTGAAGTTGTCCATCCTGCATCACAAGATGCATGCAAATCTCCTTTCTCCTCTCAGCTCCCATACACTGAGTTGCATTTCATAACTTTCCAAAAATAATTTTAAAAAACCCCAAAACTCAGAACTAAAGCAAGGATGTGAGATTTCAGGTCCACTTTCTCTTATAATTCTCTTAGGGGATGCAAATGCATCAGCTCAAATTCTTTTTACTGACTTCTTTCACTAGCTGTGAGAAGGAGAGACACCTTGCCATCAAATGTTCTGAAAGATTAAAAGTATTATTTATATGTGATAATAAAAGAAAATTTTTGAAAACAGAACTCCCAAACCAGCCCCCTCCTTCCCCTCAATCTGAAAGCCAGTACCCAGAGACTGACAGCAGCGGTGCCAGGGGAAAACCTATGTGCCTGTCTTGTGCAATCTTCCTACCACCAAGCCACCTACAGCTTTCCCTGGCACCTAACCAGGGCCTCACTTGACCTGTCAATGCTTGTGTAATGTGATGCTGCTCCTCTCTTTTCCCCTCCTACTTCCCTTCCATTTCTGCCGCCTTTCACCCTCAGTAGCCCCCGGCTCCTCATCCCCAGCTCTCTCCTCCCACTGCATGTCCCCTGCCTTCTCCATCAGCAAGCTGCACCACCTCCCGCCCCCTTCACCCTGGGGATAAAAGTGTCTGGGGAAGGGGAACATGCCTCCACTCTGTCCCCTCCATCACTCCTGCTGACCTTGGTCCAGACGGTGTCTTGATCTTAACATGAGCCCTCCTGCAGGTGTCACCCCAAGAAGAGCTTAGCCTTTTTTATGTGTATGACCACTTTAGCCTTTTGTTCCCCCAAAACTTTCTCACTCAGGAAGTCCACAGAGCTAACACAATAAGCAATACTTTCCTGAAGCCTTTTGCAATTCATTGCATCCACTGCCTTTACAAAGTCTCATGGTATAAAACTTGCTGTTCTTTCTCCAGGTAGGATTTCTAAAATTCCCTTAGAAGAAATCAGAGTAAATTTATGCTTCTTGTTCCTTATACCTCTATCATTTCCTGTTTACATTTAAGGGCTATTCTGTTGTAATTTTCCTTACAGAGTGGAATTTTATAAATACATAAATATATTAAATATATTTGTCGTAAAATATTGCCTACATTTACTCACATGCTGGTGCACCTCTCGATTAAATGACTCATACAGATCAGTGACTCAAAGGCACTTTATATGCAGATATATTCTGTGTTTATCCTGCAGACCACCCACTGCCAGCAAATACAATTATAGTTTCATAATTGGAAGAGAGCTGGAGAGATGCAGGGTGTGTCTGCCTTGCTTGCTATGTACGTGTGTGTGTGCATGTACCGGTGCATGGATGTATAAAATGCATATGTGCATACTCACTGAGGGTGAAAAATAAAGGCAATTAAGTGAATTAAAATGTCCTGGGTAATATGATTGCAACACATTCAAAAAGTAGCACATTGGCACCAAGTGCACTGCGAAGGACTGTGGAGGTCTCCATTTGGAGACCAAGTCTAATGGCACTCCAAACCTCCTGCCCTGGTTTGCCTGGCTTTGGTAGAACGTTTAAAGCACAGCACTCAGTGGGATGGGGGAAGGGCAGTGCCCTGCTTCTGCCTCACCCACAAGCACACTTCTCTGTCACTTCATATCTTTTACACAGTTAAGATTAATTAGGGAAATAATTGCAGAGGATTAAATAATAGCATTAAATTGTGCAGGAATGTGTTTTTTCAGGCTTTCAAAAGTAAGGCAATACAAGAGCAGCAAAATAATATAATTAGAAATAATAATTTTGAAAGAAGACACCTTGCTGTGATGTGATTTGTAGAAACAGCTATGATACAGTCACAATGACTAAGTGTTTGCAGTGCTAGTAGATGTTTACTCCCATATAGAGATGGCTGTGAATTTTTCATCAAAACATCTTTTGAAATAATCATGCTGATTTTGTCTAAATAAAAGTTTAATTCTCTTGAAAAAAATCAAATTTGGCATAAATTTTCTGTCCTTTTTGTAATAACTTATTAGTAAAATACTCATTTCTGTTCTGGTACCTCATTTTCTCCTAATAATTTGTGTTTGCATTGCCTTTAAAACTGAACACTGAATCGTACAAGGGAAGAAAAAGGATGTGCTTGTTCTGAAAAAAATAAGAGAAAATATTTCAATGAGATAGCAGCTCTCTTTAGCCACGTTAATAAAATTGAAGTAGAGCACCCTAACAGTATTAACAAGCTAGCATTATGCTTGTGACTGCAATTTCTGACAGTAAAAAACAATGAAATAAGAGATGTGACTTAGAAGACTGGAAACAATTTTTAATTTTTCCAAACAACTCAAAATCCAAATTTTGGATTTTCTTATAAAAGAATGCTTTTGTAATATCAGAAGTGGAAACATATTTGAAAAAGAGTGGAAAAGAAAACAATAATTCTTAGTTTCACTATTTATTTTACATACATATTTGCAGACAGGCATTACAACATGAAGCCAAATTTATTGCATAAAGTAGGTTACTATCATTCTTGTGTCAGCAGAAGAGAGTTTTCCAGGCTTCATAGCAAAACTATCACAGGGAAGAGGGATGGATCCCATGGAGCTAAGAAGCAGAAAGCAGTTTTGACAACCAAGACCTTCAGTGCCTGGGAAGAGCAGAGGGGCAGCACCCTGGCTCTTTCCTTCCATGGAGAAATCGTGGGTGTGTATGTGAACTCCCAGGCAGCCAGCATAGCACCAGGGAACTGAGAAGAGCATGATGCAGTGAGTTAATGTGTGAGGTTGTGACAGCTCTGAAAATGTAAAACTCCAGGTGTGTACATGCAAGTGTGGAGTATATCTCTGCCCTTCTCTTTTACAGATAATGATTCTTCAGTGACTTTTTAAAAATAGTAAGCTAGAGCAACTTCAGTCAGCTGATAAGTACTCATGACAAATAAGTTTTTGCGTAGATGCTTACATGTGTATTTCAGGCCATATAGTAAGGTGTTAGCAATATTTTTTATTGCACTTATTCTTCAGCCATATCACCAGATTATTCCTCTGTCAGGGGCTGGTCCCTCTCCCAGTCCCATCTGGTTTCTAGATGAAGAATTTTAGCAAGGAAATGTCATTTGAATTTATTCCCTTATAAGCTTTAGGTAATGAGTTGTTTGATTTTCAGTTCATGTAATTTGGATAATTATTTTCCCATTTTTCCAGGTAACCACATTTGAAATTAGAGGTCTGCACTGGACTCATGTGGTGGTGTGTCTGAGAGGGGACACCATGACCTGCACATACCCATTCCAGTGGAGAACCTCCCTTAGGGTCTGGGACTGGAGTTTTTGTTTTCCTCTCATAGACCTTTCAATTTTCATTCCACTGTCTACTTAAATCACGTGGTGAGGGTACAAAAATAACCCAAAGCATTTCTTTTCCAAAGATGCCCTAATAAAAACAGCTGATGGAGTGGACACAATGGATTTTACATGATGGGATTTCGTGGTCACTTTTATTTTCAACTATCTGAAAATACAGTGCAGATATCAGGACCATGGTTTTAGAACAACGTAACTGCTTTATTTAAAAGGATGAAAAAGTGATATAGGCTCTTAGATTAATGAAGACTACCACCTTAATTTCATGAAAGTTAGCACAACTATCCAAGACTGAGATTTTGGACATATAAGGTTAGAAGAAATCTTCCAAACTACTTAAAATAAATTAAATATTCAGTGAAAAAATGCACACTTTCTGCAAACAGCCTGTTAACATCAAATTTCTAGCACCTGCCAAACTCCAACATCTTATTTTTTTTCCTTTTTTAAGTCAAGATTCACTCATTCAAGTCATTTATGTCAGTGTCTGGAGAAGGCGACCCACAGTGATTCCAGTGAAATTCTGTGTGTTGTGTCAAATCTACTGCCTGCTGTGCCTCATCAACCATAGCATTCATTTCACATCTTATGCATTGTGTCATTGCAAAGGGAAAATATTTTCTCTTCTGTTTCCCCAGTTTATAGTGTCAGTGCATCACTGTCTCACTCAGAATATGTCACAGACCACTCTCCAGTAAAGGTAATGAAGTGAGATCACCCACATCATGATTTTTGGGAGTTAAATCTGTATGCCTTAGTAATAAGTCAAGCATGCCAGCTGTATGCCAGCAACATTATTTAAACCTTATTTAACATGCTACCAGGGTCCTGCCAAGAGGGTAGTCAATATAAATGAGCATCTTGAACTGAGAGGCTCCCTAGGGATGGGCAATTAAAAACCTGCAGTCTTCATAAAGGGAACATAGGTAGTGGTGCCAAAACATTGAATTGCTGTGTTTCAGCCTGAGACTGCATGGATCACCCCCAGGGATGCAAGGAGATGCAATTTTTCATGCTTATCTTGCAAGTCCTGGCTGTGACCATGGGTTTCGATTAATGTGGGGCACTGGAAACAGTTTATTTACACAAGCGTGCTTTCTGATAAGCTGTCTCCATCTTTCTCATCTTTGTTGCATCACATTGAGGCAAAACATTGAAAAGTCCAAACAGAATTAATTGCTGCAGAAATAGCTCTTGACAATGACCTACCTGTGAAAATATATTCATGCTGAAACTCCCAAGCAAAGGAGTAATTTACCTGATTAATACTGGTTATTTCTCCTCTTTCTCTTACTTCTGTGGAGCCTGTGTCATTACACCTTGCTGAAATGTAGCAAAACCCCCGCTGATCCATTATGGTCATGCATGATACCTTTCAAAGAGCTTTCTTGCACTCTTGACTAGCTTAATCTAGAGTTAAATTGGATACTGCATGCAAAAAAATTACCTTCTATATTTAATCAGTCTCCTGAAACATCTAGTCCTGTTCAAGAGCTTCCTTCACATGCAGTTATTAAAATATGATGTGGTTGTAAAAATGTCCTCTTCCTACATGACAGCCCACACCGTGAAGCTACCAAGGAATTTTCTGCATATTTTCAAAATATTTGCAAAGCCACCTTTCACTTTGGTAAGAACTACTGAGAACTTCACCCAGAAGTGTGACACTTTTTTGTGTCTGTGACACAAAAAACCTGACGGTTGCTGCTTGCTGTGGTATAAGAAGGAATCATCATTTTTCAGACTAAGTGCAAACAGTAAAAGTCATAAGGAAGGCAAACCAAGCAGATTTCACCTCTTACATTATTTTTACTGTTTTAGTTTGCCTTACCTCTGTTGCAGCCCTTCAGTCAGATTTTTCACTTGCATCAGCCTTACTTTAAATACTTTTCTCTCTTCTGTTGCTCTGATGTCCTGATCAAGATTGTGATGAAGAAAACATGCAATTTAGTTTTAACAAGGCGTTGTTGTGTGCCCACCATCTTTCTGGTTTGTGTTCTTTGCCCCAGTCACTAGGTACAGGCATATTTCACCTGGAAAAACAAATCAAAACAAAATTTTTCACGGATTAACCTGTTGGGGTTTTTTACAGTAAAGTCTATGAGGAAAGGAAGCTTGCAATTGCATCAATTTCTCCTGACCTTTCAGGCAATTTATGTTTGCACATCCTAGGCTTTAAGCTTTCCTACGACTGCAAGAGCTTTGTCCAACACATTCCTGCATTGCACTCTAGGACTTTTCATCACTCCTCAGCCAGACTCATTTCTTATGAAGTGTTGGGTTCGATTGTACTTGCCTTCAAATTTTCAACTTGCATCTTCCTGTTAAGTTTTAGATGCACCGAAGGATTAGAACAACTCTCTTCAACTAAAGCTGTTCTTTGTACATGGCTAGTGATGACAATAATTCAAAAACAATAATATAAATCAGACAAAGGTGGCTATGATGATTCTAAGTGCTTGTTCTGGTTTTGGCTGGAATCAAATTAACTTTCCTCATAGTAGCTGGTACAAGACTATGTTTTGTATTTGTGCTGGAAACAGTGTTGATAACACAGGGATGTTTTAGGTATTGCTGATCAGGGTTTGCGCAGCTTCAAGGCTTTTTCTGCTTCTCACCCCACTCCACCAGGGAAAAGACAGGGAGGTGCACAAGAAGTTGGGAGGGGACAGAGCCAGGACAGCTGACCCCAGCTGACCCAACGGATATTCCTACCATATGGCATCATGCTCAGCATATGAAGCTGGAGGAAGAAGAAGGAAGGGGGACTTGTTCAGAGGAACAATGTTTGTCCCCCCAAGTTACTGTGATTTGTGACAGAACCCTGCTTCCCTGGGAATAATGAGCTTGTGGGAAGTGGTGGATGAATTCCTTGTTTTGCTTTGCTTGTGTACATGGCTTTTGCTTTACCTATTAAACTGTCTTTATCCCAACTAACAAGTTTTCTCACTTTTACCCTTCTGTTTTCCTCCCCATCCCATTGGAGGGGAGTAAGCAAGTGGCTGTGTGGGGCATAGTTGCTGTCCAGACATTAACCATGATGATGCTTTTCAAAACAGATACATTTTCAGCTAGAAACACAAGAAAAATCTTTCTTTGTGATCTTAATCAATCTCAAACTGTCCCCTAGATGAAATGCACTTTTCCTTTTGGATGTATAGTTTCTTCCAAAGCATTAGTGCTTTTGGCTGGCAAACCACTACATTCCTCCTACCAAATTATTAATTATACAATTTATCAAAGCAAGTAGTCAGATAAATGGTTTGTCTTGTCTCCTTTGCCTTTTTGCTGTCTCAAATCTTCCTTCCACTCACATGGAAGGATGAATATTACAACATATTCTTCTTCAACCTAAACCTGAAATAATTTGGTATTTGGTGTTCACTGCTTAAAGGTAGGAGGAAGGAGTGAGCTTTTGGGACAGCATTTACATGGAATGCTGATGTGAGCTGCAGTGCTAAACCTGAATTTTCTGAGGAAGGAAGAAAGCCTGGAGAGAGTGTTGGAGGGAGGCATACTCGATCATAATTTTTTTTGTACTGTTAGGACTGCTCATTTCTCTACCATTGCCAACTCATTTGACCCTGCTGAACTGGTGTAATGAGCTTTTCAGAAATTAAGTTATTAACAATTTAAAAATAAAAGTTGATACTTCGGTTCTAATTCAGCAGTAAGAAAATCATTCTTCTTCTAAAACAAAGGGACCTAGGATCTGGCAATTGCTATTTCACACTTCTTGATTGAACAGCAGAACTCTTCCCCCTAGGACTCTGAAGAACTCCTTCCAGTGTCCACTACTAATAACACTATTCTAGAATCCATTCTGTCTTAAATTCTTCTGCTGTTTGTTCAAAACCCTGCAAATTACACA
Source organism: Monarcha castaneiventris obscurior (assembly GCA_026261815.1). NCBI lineage: Eukaryota > Metazoa > Chordata > Aves > Passeriformes > Monarchidae > Monarcha > Monarcha castaneiventris. Next base: position 8,931,446 of record JAMPIT010000472.1, read on the forward strand.
CAGCACAGAGCTAAGTTTAAATCTTTGCCTTTGACCTCATGTACAGCCACTAGTTATCCAATTTGATCAGCTCTCACAGAAGAAGAATTATTCATTTTGTTTGCTATTCTTCTTTTCATTATTCTCCTTAGAAAAATAATTATTTCCCTGTGGTCTCCAAAAAACTGCATAAAGTAGTTTAATTCTGTGAGTTCAGCAGAAATTCAACTCTTAATAGTTCCTTCTGGGCCAAGGAATAAGTAATGAACTCAATCCCTCTACACCTCTTCTTTATTAAGAGTGTGTTTTGGAAAGTGGAAAATATAGTCTGTCTTGCCTGAAACACTGTGATCCCACACCAGTTCTGGGTCTTAATTTTGATCTTCTGATTAATATAAAAAATGCATCTGAGTAAGTGAGGAGTTTTCCAAGTACTTTCTCTTCTTAACTGTATTCAGCACTGTATTCAGCACTGTATTCAGTGAGCCTTTCCCAGACCCATGTCCTGCTGTGCCTGAAGCTCAGCCCTGAGGACATGACCAACTCCAGCCACACAACACACTGACTTCACCTAATGAACCCATCCCCTCCGTCCTACACAACAAAGGTGATAAAACTCTGTGCCTTTCACTCCCTAACTCTTCCCTGTCAAAATGATTTGGACTAGGAAAGATCTACCAGTGGAGGTGTCCAAGTCACTTCTCCTTGGAAGTCACCTGGATGCTAACATGTGCCATTGAGCAGTTCAGCTCTGGATTTTAATGTTTCTTTTGCTTGGATCCCTTTCAGGAACATGGGTTGCATCAATCTAACATTAGTCACTTCAAATTTCACAAGTGAGGAAATGAAGCACTTGCTGTGTCTCCAAAAGCTGTGATGAGATGATGATGGTGTTTCTACCTGAGAGCTGATGATTTTCCGCTGCCACAGTGAAAATTGCAGCAATTTATGAAGAAGTCATCTCTGTAGCTGACAGAACAACACATATCCAAAAATTTTAGTATGGGCATAGACAGGTGTTCAGTGTGATCAAACATTTCTAGATGGAGAATTCTCAAGGTAATTTTTCACGGGAAAAATATTTAAGGGGCAGAAAGAATTTGGAATAGGTTGGAATAAATCTTCCAGATTATTAGGGGTTATTAGGCAACAGTTCTTGATGAACAAAGTTTTACAAAATATTTTTTTTTAAATTTTGATATAGTTGTATTGATTGCAATGAGATGATACAGGCAGCTTATCCTTTACTTGCATGCCTTCATTATCAGTTAACTCTGAATTAGGACCATATTTTTTTTCTGTACTGATGACATCAAAGAGAGAAGAGACAGGTTTTAAAGGGAAAAAATTTAGGTTTCAAAGCCACGAAGGGGTCTTTAAAGCTGTCACTACACTAAAAACAGTAGTACTTCGGTCACAGTCCACTCAACAGTGCTTTCTACTGGCTAATGGAAGCTGTTCAACATGCAATATGATGAGAGTCTTTCTTCTGTGTAGAAGATCACTATGCATTTTCTAAGAGAAATATAGAACAGTGGGTCCCTGTTCTGGCTGCAGACACATAAATGTAGGTTTGATGTCATTTGCTGTACCATCTCCTGACAAGCAGTACTCAAAGCTGCTTAGAATATTCTGAGTTATTTCAAGAGGGAAGTGTTGCCTTTCAAGTGGAAGAGTTATAGTCTGTATGATATCTGCTTTCTGTCTCTGGAGACAGCGTATGTGTGCAGAATGAGAAAAAAAATTATGCTCACATAATGATTTTCTCAGGTTAATTGGATCCAATCCAGCATGAGATTTCTAATTTCAATTTAGATTCTATTATTTTGACAAAGATGCTGCATATGTAGGGCAAAAATAATAACTACATTATATTACCTGCCAGACTGAACTGATGGAAGTGATGAATTCTGAGTTTGAAGCCACTACAATTTTAATTAAATTTAAGAACCCTGATGCAGTCTGGCCACATTACTAAATTCACTGCCTTATTGTTAAATGATTTTTCCTATTAAAAGATAAGAAAGTTGTCATATGCATTTCTTTCATTTTAGTATGCTTTCAGATTGGTTGGTAATATGCAAATGTTGTTCTTAAATAAATAAGTTGTTTCAAAGTTGAGTAATTTAAAGGTGTTTTTTTTAAAATGTACTTATTATTCCTCATGCTATTATTTTCTTGCTACTGTTAGAAGGACTGATTGCTTTCTTTAGTCAAATATTGACCAGAAGAGCATCTGCAATTGTAATCACCTAGTATGCTTTCTCCAGAATAAATATTTATAGATTAAAAAGAAAATTAAAAATCCTATTCCTGTTTCCAAGTTGTTCTAACTTCATGGACTCATCTACAGTCATTTTCATTCCTTCACTGTCACAATGGGAGCCTAATGGACTGTGCCTACTAATAGAATTTTACATTATTCCTGCCCTGTGTCTTCTGGTTCAGGTAGAGGAGTAAACTCCTACTGCTGCTGACAGGTACTGCCTAAAAAGAGTGCTGGAACAGTGTAGAGGTTTCTTTTCTTTCAGTATGAGGCCTTAGGAAGTATTTTTACACATGGCCCCTTGGAAATGGAGTTGTGGCAGCTTTTGGATGATATGGAAGGGAATATAACAGCGTTAGAAGCAGATCAAGATTTCAAATACTTTTGCTCCTTTCTAAATTTTACCTTCAAGTGGTAGTCCCTGGAGAGCCTGGGGTCAAGTCTTCCTTGCTGAGCCAGTGTTTCTAAGGTCAAGAAGCCAAGTTTGACTTGCAGCTGAAGTAAGCAAGGGACTCCTAGTTGGGGATGCACAGAACTGTCAGGGATATTTCAGAGTTCAAGGGAGGGTGGATGTTCATGTGTACATAGTTGGTGCCACAGATTTCTGATTACTCATGTCAATCCACAAGCCACATTTAGATGCTACAGCTGCTCCCATTCTCCACTATATACCATAGCTCCTAGAATAGGCCCTGTTCAATAAATGGTAAGGCAGAAGTGGAAAGAAAGCCCTCCACCAGCTCTTTTTTCCACCCAATTGCATTTGGTTCAGTTTAAATACTTTACACAATTCAATTTCTATGAAGGTTAGAAAGAAAACAAGCAGGTCTCTTTCCTAGAAGGCAGATCAAAATTTGAAAGAACTACGGACCTACTCACCAAGTGCTGGCTTCCCCTTACACTGAGATGCCGAGGTATGTATTCTGGGATTGGGATCTGAGACCTCAGGGTTTCACAGTGAATTCTGAAACACGAGGCACAGAAGGGACCTCCACATCCCCCATGTTTTCACCTTAATTCCTTTCCTTCCTGAGTTTTTGAGAACTGATTTTGTTATTCTCGCTTGTTGACAGCTCTGTTCTTGCTTGATAAAGAAAGGTATTGGCCAACTGAAAAAAAATGGAAGGATGGAATGAAACAAAAAGGTGTCCTAAATGTAAACACCTTGGCAAAAGCATGATGGTCTATAAATAGCTAGAAGTTTAAAGGATGGAGTTTAAAGACATTGTTTGGATAACAGAAGTAATCTTTTATGAAATATCAAGATTTTATCATCAAATTATTGAGGTATGTTTATAAATGCTTAAAAATAATGGGCTATTGGAAGTCTCTTTCTCGCCTTGTCTTCCATACTTCCAAAATACCACAAAAAGAATAAGCCATCCTTTTCTATGGATTATGTAATTACATGCTCAAGCAGCATTTGAAAATATTACAGTTAATACCCAAAGCAGATGCTCTTAAATGCAAAATGTGTCCAGAAAATGAAGATGATCATAATCAGAGCTAGAAGCTGTTGAAGACATGATCAGGTATCAGTTAAATGCCTTTGTCAGCAAGGAGTGGGACACAATCACTACCCTTGCTAGAAGGGATGGCTCAAGAGGGAACATGGATCCATGAACTCACATTCAGGGTGCACTCCTTGGGAGAAGTTCACAGGAGCTAGGTATGAATTTTTAAATAATGTCTAGAGAAAAAAGTCTTGGCAGCCATTCCCAGAACTACTTCTGATCTGCAACCAACGCAGCCAAGCCTATCAAGTGAGCTGGCACAGCCACATTCCTTCTTATGCTTTTGGGGTTTACCACTGTGAATCTTTCATTGCTTTCTGAATCTTTCATCGCTTTCTACACAGAAAGCAATCTTGTTATAGTCCCATCGGGAGGGAGAGGCATGACCCACTACAAAGCCTGTGACTTGGACTGACTGTCTGGCAATGGTTACAGCACAGTCAATAAGCTCCTGGCAGATGTTCTTCATCTTAGTTTTGCCCAGAAGGACACCAGGTTCTGTGCTCCCAGGCTGTTTCACACTGCAAACGAAACCACTGCAAAAGCTGATTAGAACATTTGCTTTGAAGGTGCACTCTTGACCAAATAAAGCTTTTAACACACATTAAAATCCTCTTGAAAATAGGATACATTGCTTGGACACTCTGAGGATGATAAATGAATCAAACTTCAGTCCCTATCATCCTGTGCAAATGTTTTAGCCATTGTGTTCAGGCATAAAAATGATACAATAGTAACTTTTTCTCCAGCAATTCTCTTCCAGGTCACTGTAGGTTTGGGGTCATTGTTCCATCCATGGAGATAGCAGTTCTCAGGGCATTAACCACCCCTGAGACTTGGTACCTGTTGGCAGCAGTGCCTCCATGAATCCCTGAGCCAGGGGGTTTAAATGTCCTTTTTGTAAAGCTCCAGACGTTGTCTTACTTAATGAAGAAAGTTTCTTGGATCTGAGTTTGATATCTTCCATGGAGACTAACGACGTAGTTTGGGGGCTTGTTATCTGGAAGTCAGGCACTGCAGTATCCAACAAATAGAGAAGAAAAAAAAAAACCCAAACCAAGAAAGAAAGGGAAAAAAATTATGGGTATCTTCTGCATAACAGAATTTCATAGAAGCTAGAAGTTTCAGAATCAGAATGTAAGGATTCCATATTTCAGGTTCAGAAACACAAAGGTAGTAGATTCTTAAAAGGAGCACCATTTTCATGACATTTCTTGCTGACTTATTGGGCATTGCTGACTCCTGTCTGCTGATGACAGTGCTTAATTGGCTACTTCTGTCTCTTGTGCCTGCTTTCAATCTCTCATACAAACACAGCCAGTCCCTAGCAGCAGCCTTTTACAGATAATTTCAGACATTTATTCTTTTGACCAAGAGCAGGTGAAACTTCCATATTCACATCTCCACAGTTTAGCAGGCTGTCATACTAAAAAATAATTAAATACCACTAAAATTTAAGCGCCAAACCTACACTCCTGAAATAAATTAGTACAATACAGCCAACTTTGCAAAAATAAATAAAAATAAAGCAGTTCACCATATGGGACTCTGTCAAGCTCTGTGCCTGTGGGTGTAGGCTAGTCATCCCAAAACACCTCTTTGTATCTGACTGTTTTTATTTTTAAAACATATAAAGGCAAAGCAGCAGCAACAACAACAATAATGGTGTATCAGTATTTTTCACAACAGGGTGCTTCCTATGCAGCAGATGTACATGAAGCCACAGTAAGACAGGCAAGTGCATACACCCCCTCTCTGTTCACCCACATACACAAGAGAAAATACAGCTCAAATGATGAGTTTAAAAGAATTTTTCCCAGATTTTGTGATTTTTATTGCAGAACATCCTCTAGTCTAAATAACAAGGGCTAAAGAAGTTCCCTTATAATTTACATATATAGATCATAACTTCTACTTAATCTGCAGCATATCTTTTAGACAGACTACCTTTTGGATAGAAAGCTTTAAAGGATGGAGGATCCTGTATTTTTCTAGGCAAATTAGTACAGTGTTTTTTACTCTTGCTACTAAATTGCATATAATTTCTATTCTGAATTTGTCTAAATTCAATTTCCAGGCATTGGATTTCATTATCCTTGTTTTACTAAATTAAAGAAGTCATTATAGGAAGTCTTCTCTCCACTGAAGTACTTCTGAAGGCCATGATCACATCACATGTTAGACTAATTAACTACCCTGAGTCCCTTAATTCTCTCTAGACCTCAAATCAAGTTTGTAGTTCTTTCCTGAACTTTTCTAATCTTTCAGCATCCTTTTTTAAAGTGTGGATACAATCAGACATGCCCCTGCTCTGTAGGGGGCTCACTGTGGTGACAGAGGACTGTTACGTCCCCATCCTTTCCTGGCAATTCTCAGGTCAAACTTCCAAGGACTGAGTTGACCTTTGTGGCTTCAACAATGCTGCGGGAATTTGCATGCAAATTATTTGGCTCCTAGATGTCTGACTTTTTATTTAGATAAGCCAAAAGGCATTTCTCTCTGATAAACCTGCACAACTGCTTTGTCCTTAGCTACATATAGCAATTTACCTGTTCCTGTGTAATTTACCATGTCTTCTGATAAGGACACTTTATATTTTCTCCAGATCATGCTTACGGTTACTGAAAAGCACAAGGAGCTCAAAAAAATACATATGCATAAAAGGATTATGCAATTTGAAAATAATGAAGCAGTGTTTAGGTTGTACAATGAAGACTGTTAGCTTGTTTGCTTTTTGAAACAACAACCAATTTGAAGATGTTTAAAGTCAATGTAATACAATCTTACTAAAAAAATTCTAGTTTTAATTGAAAACAGAATCTAATTTGTTTGGCAAGAATAAATTCCCTACTCAGGCTCATGTGAATTTACATGAACCATAATTCCACACTTGGGTTGCCCCAAGGAACATTCCCATGCAGCACATATACAGCTCAGGCTTCACACCATGTCACATAGTCAAGGTTGAATCCTGAATAGTCTTTACTTCCAAATTTCTATAATTTTTCTGCAAATCTTTCTTCATTAGTGAGCTTGAAATGTTTAAACATTTTCAATTCCCTTCCTGTGCCTGGATTTTATTTGTGATGTTTATTTCACTGCTGTATTTTAACTTCCTGTACCCTTAAAAAGAGGCATCCTGCAAACTTAATCAGGAAACCTAATGCCTGCACAGACAGCAAGTGCAGGGCTCACAGCAGACCCTACTTTGCAGTGGGTTTGACTCACGTTTTCAGTCCTAAATACATTAAATGCACACTCCAAAACGATGACTTCAGTGGAGGAAAAACCATTATTTGAAATTAGTTTAGTCTGAAAGTGTACCTGTAAATTTGTTTGATTTCTGTTCAGGCCTAGTGCCTAAAAGCAGTCAGTTAAATATCAGGCGCCTAGTGGGAGTGGGGTTTGGTTGTCTGTTCGGAAGGGCGGTGTACCAAAAGAGCCAGAAAGCATGTCTAGGTCTGGGCTGTATCCCAGCTGCCACTTCAGTCCTTCCTCATTCCTCCTTCAGGGCTCACAGTGAAAGTTGAGGCAGGAGAGCAGGGAGTCAGAAAGATGTCTGTCTGATTTCAGTATTCATTTGGGGCTTGTTGAACAGGGGTTTGGGAAAGACTACTCTCTCCATGTAAATGGAACATCAATTTTATCTGCAAATCTCAGAGAGAAAATGGAAAGTGGAATCCACAGTGCCACTTCCAAAATCATTCTGTGGAATGGTTGTACTTTCAGAGCATTTAAGAGAGTACCTGGACTGCTAATTTCAATACACTTTAACTATAAAAACTATTCATTTGAAAATTACATGTGACAGATCCTCTGTAATTTATTAATATAATTGTGATGAACAAATTAAATGAAGAAGACTTCCAGGGAAGGTAAATTCGCTTAACAATATGGGAAAAAGTTAATTTATACTTAAATAAAACTCTGCTAAGGATGAGTACAGGTTTTAATCATATTTTGGGAGAGAGTTTCCTCCAATTCAGATTTCTTAGAGTTTTTCCTTCATAGGACAGCTAACTGATAAAAAAAATTACAAAAGGAGTTTTTAAGACTGTCAGAGTGTCAGGTTTCCTACTTCAGTATAGTGACATGATTCACTCCTGGCTGAGAAATAGGCACTTTCAATCATGCTTAAGAGATTTCCATGAGAGGGAAGGTGCAATCGCTGTATCCAATACAATAAAAGTTAAATTACATCCCAGTCTTGTCTAATTAAGATTGTATACACCGAGGAAGCAGCTGGATGATTTGTCAGAGCAAATAGATTATTTTCCTATATTCAGAACGCATAACTGGCGGAACAACATGCTCAGACATTACTCTCTACACACACACAACCCAAAGTACAGGAGCATTCTTTCCAATATGGAAATGCTATCTCTTCTTGAATCCTGAAAAATCAAGGGATTTCTTCTCAGGTAGTCTGAAAAAAGTTATTGAGATAATCTGAAAATTGCCCAGGTTAGGGATACGTCTTCCTGTCCTAAGTCTTATTAGAAACATAAGTCATCATTTCCTTCGACCTTAATGAAAGCAGTGCGGTTAAATACAGGGTAATAATTTTATGAGACAGAGCTACATCTCTCCAGAATATTTGCACAATAAGCAACTGAAGCAAATTGTCAGTAATGTCAGAGCAGCAGAAGCAGGTCAGCAGAACACACCAAAGCCATACAGATAGGCTGGTACATTTATCTGTCACATGTTTATATAACTAACCAGCTCAATTACTTTCATTCAAGGTATTTGAAACAGAGAAAAATCACTTGAGTTTAGAAAATAGTTATTCTTACAGCTGTTACTCTAAGTGCTGTTTGACAAATAATGTATCAATATAATATAAAAAATATTAACTTAGTCATATAACTGTTCCCTGGAATGTGCTCCTTATTTACCCAGCTGTGAACATAAATTCAGATATTCCCTTGATAATTGTTACAAATGTATCGTTATGTTAATGACATCTCTTGAGGATGAGCTACAAAATGAAGTTTACTTGGGAGTATTTCCAGCAACATATATAATTAGAGATTTTAGAAAACATTTTCTTTGAAAAATGCGCACTATTTCCTGTGATCATCATTCTTGTGTGTAATTATCTTTTAATAGTCCCTTTAGAAAGCTGATAGTTCTAATCAGAGCTTGAATAATTTCTGTTTAACATTTAGGAAAGTTATCTAGTTTTCACCAAAGGAAAACATCTTTGGCAAATAGTTCACCTCAGCTCATTACTGAAAGAGATATATGGATGTATGACTGAGAGTTTTCCTTTCCTGGTAAAATTCATGTTTTGTTAAGTCAAACTAAATTTGACTATAGGAAGTCTGGAGATTTATAACTTCTTGAAAGAAATTAATATTCCTAAGTATGAAATATACAGGAAACAGAATTCTTGCCAGCAGACAGATATAATCATCTATCTAATCAGCAAGAACATTGGTTAAAAATAAACAGTCTTTGGTTAATGGCTCCATCCCAGTGGTCTTCAGCTGGTGCAGTTCCAGAGGCAATCCTGCACAGGGACAGTCACAGACCTATAGACTTCTACCAAAATGCAACCTGGAACTTGAGCTGCTGTAGTGCCAGCCCTTTAGTTCTGTCACTGCAAGATTTACTGAATGATAGACTTCCTCTTTTGCTTATTGATGCAAAAATTGCTTGCTAGAAATGCTCTGATTATACTCAACTGCCTTTAATTTTATAGAGGCAGAAGTGCCTTTTACTGATAATGCAAAGTGTGCACCCTTCTTGGCCCATGTCTACTGTTGCCCTAAAAATCACAATTTCTGCTGCTATGAGGTATTCACACAGTCTACAGTTTGACTAAATTTCTTTCCTGAATCTTATCATGCATAAAGAGATAACCTAGCCCACTGGGATATGTGAATACAAATAGTTTTATTATTTGTGCCTTCTTTAATTGTATCAAAATGTTTTAAGACTAATATGCAGATGGATATTTACTGTATGCAGTTCCAGCATCTTGAACAAACAAGTCTGAAATGTTTTCAAAGCATTTTGATGGGTAAAATTATAAGCAAACAAATTTTTATGCAGTAGTGGGTGAGAGGCTGTTTCATGTGCACTCACTTTTTTTTTAATTAAATTTAATTTGAAATGCTATCTGTATAGAAGATTTTTTTGCAGGATAGATTGTTGATGCACTGTGGAAAATCAGATTGAACAGAGCTATGGTGATATCAAGGTACAGACTACCCAGCTTTTTGTGGTGTGATGGGGGCTTTGAGCATTTTCTTGTTCATATGATCTTTAACGTACAGAAGGTCTTCAAGTTACAGCTAAATATACCTCTTCTACATGACAATGCATGTGATTTTAGCAAGAATTAGAATGCAGAAGACATATTTTGCCATAAATACACTAAGAAAATGATGGCTTTGTGGTTAGGATGGAGTAGTGAAATTCACAAACCCCAGGATGTATCTTCCTTCGTGTTGCATTTCTCTGCATTATGTATGTTATTGTAAAGGCTGCCATCAAAACCATACCTTCTGAAAGCTATTGCTTTCAGGGAGAAAATAACTGCATGACCAGAATCATAGAATACTGGGTTGGAAGGGACATGAAGGGTCATCTCGTCCACACTTTTTTGCTGAGAACACAATCTAGACAAGGTGACCCAGCATCCTGTCTAGCTGAATCTTAGAAATGTCCAACACTGTGGAATCCACAAATTTGTTGTCCCCATCTCTGAAACATGGTGGTAAAATCTCCCCTAACCCTTCTTTTCCCAAGACTGAACACATGTAGTTTTCTCAAAATTTTCTCAAGTGACAGATTTTCCAGTCCTTTGGTCATCTTTGTGACCTTTCTATGGACCCTAATAAATTCTGCAAAACTAATATTTATCCCTACAATAATGCCTGTTGTGAATTCCAGTGAGTTCAGAGGAAATTACTCAACATCTCATCTGTTCCTTGCAGTGTAAAATAAGCATAACACCAGTTTTTCCATCTGTCAGGTGGATTTGAGACAAACATACAGATACCTGGAAAGAAGAAGCTTCAAAAACACAAATCCAGATAAGCTTTCCCCGGCCTTAGATACTGTCTAGATGTTGTGCATGCCTCTTCCTGACTCATCAGACAAATTAGATTTCACTCAGCATACCTTTGACATTGGACTTGTGCCGCCATCTTAGCTGTGACTTTCTGGATTTGTTTCTTTGCTCTTCTCACAGCTGATATTTCTTTTCAGGCATCACACACGTACATCATGTGACTACCTAAAGCTACTACCTGATCATTTTAAAATATATTTTTTCAACATATTCTTAAAATTTATTTAGAAGACGAGGAATAAATTTAATTTTTATGCTATTTCTATGCCTTTCAAACATATACAAAAGAGAGGTAAAGCATTGGCTTTCTGGGTGTTTCATTTTAAAATAGGATCTTAGAATACAATGCAATCTAAAGATTATTCACTAATGAAATTCTAGAATTTCTTTTTTTTTCCCCAGAAAATTATCACTTCTCAGATAATTCAGGATAATTTAAATAAAGCTTCCTTATGAATTCCAAGTATATATTTGTACATCAAAAACTCCCTATAAGAGATAAATAGATTAGCCAATGAAGATTTGGATCACTAAAGATGCAATAAACTGATGTTCATCATGAAATATATAGCTCATACTCAAACCTGGATAGCTAAATTTTCTTTAAAGGAATTGATGGGTGCCTTCCTGAAACAAGGTGGCCAGCCCTGGGTTGATAGATTCCTTTACAATCCCAGCCCCAAAAATCCTGCTTCTTGCTGCCTATTCTCTTTTTCCTCAGAACAAAAAATTAATTGTACAGAAGAAAGGAGCTAGCTTCTTAATTTTGCACTGACTTAGCAATTTTTAGAGGCTTTACTACATTTGGAAGGATACCAAATAGTGGTTGTTTGAAAGTAATTTTTTCTTTTTTTTCTCTTGTGATCAAATGGTCAGATTGGGTGGTGCATCCATCCAGGATGGTGGTCTGGCTTTCCCCATGCTGCTGTCCTGGCACCTGTCTCTGTGCTTCAGAGAACTCTTTAAGACTGGGAAAATTTCCCTAGATGCCCTATTAAGTGCAGTGATGGTAAAACACAATTGCAGCACTATTAGGCTGTAACTTCATTTATGGTCTGTGTACCTGTGTGTTCAAGTGTTTGTAGGTGCATCTGTGAAGAAGAAAGCCTGTACGTTGTTGTTCTGTGCTCCCCAGCAATCTGCAACAAACATTATCTGTTCAGCTGTGTCTCTACAACAGACACTCTGTCTGAGCAAAGACACTCTCTGAGCATGAATTAAGTTACCCTCAGTATGAAAAGCAATTTATTGATCCAGTCCCTGATAGATATCCTTTTGACTCAATTTCTACCTACTGTTAGCAAACCATAGAGCTTTAAAGGGAAAATTCAATAACTGCTGTTCCTCTTGGGTACTGTGTATCTGGATGACATAGAGCTTTAAAAGCATATGAACTTGTAAGGGAGTACTATTCTGTATTGGGGAAAAAATGGCAGAAAAGAAACTGAGAGAAAGTGGTACCTTGCTTTTTTGGGAAGATCAGTATTTAAACCCTTGTTTTTTCTGAGCCGAATCTGAGAGAAGATTTTAGGCAGCATCCTAATTCGTCACCATCGTTGTAAGCTATTTATTTTCCCATGCTTCAAAGAAAAGAGGGACCTGTGTCAATCTCCGGACAAAACAAAAAAGAAGCTGAAATCTTAGAAATACTTCCAGCTTTCAGATGTATAACTACTATTGGTGTTTTCCTTTGGAAGAAGTATTCTTCAAAAGAACATATTCTTCAAATGAACAATGCTTTGATTTATGATGACAACCTGTTTATAAAGTTTTTGCTACACCAGGAAGATTCCTGCTTTTCTGTTTGCTTTAAAATGAAGCTTACACACTTTTGAAAGCTTTTGTGTCATTCTAGTGAAGTGTATTAGCCAGGGATTGGGAGCAGAGCCTCGTTTTTTCTGTATACAACTTCCTTTTTCCTCCTCTCCCCCATGTCTAGGTGTATTCTTTCTTCCAGCTCTGCTTAGGAAAAAAAACGTTCCTATTCTTCATTCAGATGAGAGATTAGAACTTCTAATCTTTCTCTACTATGTGTGGCAGGTTGGACTTGGGCCCTGGTTCTACTGAATCTGGCAGCATGCGTGCCCCTCTGCAGGCTTTGGGGCGCTGCTGTCAGCGTGCAGCCGTTCACGTTCCTGCTACCTACCACGTTTCTTGTGAGTAACCATTTGGCCTCTCTCCATGTAGCTCGCTTTGCTTTCATGCCAGTTAAACAAACAATAACTACTTTCTTTTCCCTCTTTTTTATTGCTTTCTTGTGCTGCTGCTGCTTTAGTAATAGCAGGTGAGTGATATAGACAACAGTCCTCCCACAAATGCAAAAATACTAATTTTTTGCTGCCATGGGACAGTATAGTGTTCAAATTCCCAGGACTCATTGCTCTAACACAAAACATAAGGACTTCTGTTAAGAAAAATACAACATATTATTAAAAAAGAACAGTCGTGAATGATAAATGGCTCCAAGTGCCCATTATGTAACAGACATATGCAGGGGTTTGTGACCTCAAATACTCACATGCACTCAATGTTTACAAAGAATTACATTCTTCCACAATAGCAGTAATACAAGGAAGTTTATTATATCATGTTCAGATTTCATAAAATAACATCTTCAAGTATAACTTCCCTTTCCTCAGTAAAACAAGAAAGCTTTTGTGTATTGCAGAACTAACAGAGAATTCAGATCCTGAGGAGCATCTTAGATATATTGAGAAGAATAAATGATTCTACTACTTTAATATGATTTAATACAGAATATGGCAAAAATTAGAAGGCAGAATTTGCCAGAATTTCTTCAGCAAAGTTGTAGTCACCAAAGGAGACATATTATGAAAATCATACCATAGGCTTTGATGAATGGTGAAGATAAATTATGCGAGTTAACAAAAAACTGGGAACAGAGTATATTTGATGGATTCAGGACAGGAGTTGAAGTTAAAGAATGACACATAGACAGAAGGAAAGATTTCAGGGCACCAGGAAATGAAAATCCCGTATTTAAAGGAAGAGACAAGTAGGAAATTTTTTCCAAGTTCTGTGATTGACGTGCAACATGATCTTAACATCTCTGATGTCTCTTGATGTCGCTGTCAGGTTTGGTATAATGGTGTGACAATTTTCTTGCAGAAAGTGCCTATTAAAAAGATGCTTTCCACTGATTTTTTTTTTGTTTGTTTTCATTGGAAAAAAAAAATCACTGAATCTCCGAACATGTTAAGTAAAAAAACCCCAAAATTTAAAATAAAAGATTAGAAGTTCCAAAATAATTCTTCCTTTGCATTGCCATCAAGGATTTTCAAGGAATGCTACCACTTTCTGGGAAAAAAAAAAGTGTTTGTCAAGAAACACATAGTCCCATTAAAATTAAGTTTTACTAGAAACTACAGAGCAAATTTGGCCAGCCAACATCAGTACATGCCTACACATCTATCTATCACGAAACGAGAGTTTTCAGTGACCAAAAGAATGTGGCTTTCAGCTGACCAGGTGGACTGAAAGACACAGAGCTAGCATGTGACAAGCTTCCTGCAGTCTCTGACCAGCAGCATGCCATAGCCTTGGATGCATCCATGACAAACCTCCTAACAATATACAGCTCAAAACAACCTTCTCTTAGCAACAGCTCAACACAATTCCTTCAATGACACTCATTTATTTCAATCACTTTTCTTTTAATTAGCCCAAATAACTCTTCACTGCTTTCTCACACAGCTCCTGCTACCTCATGTCTAAATTGGCAGGGTAGTGACAAGACTGTCTGCTCAGCTGACAAGATAGAATTATTTCTGGATTCATTCAAACTGCTGCACATACAATGACACACATCTGATAGGGATGTGATGAACACTCCACAGTGTACAGAGATTTAATTGGCACAGCTTGGAATAAAATGCGTGCAGGACACAAGACAGAAGCTTTCCAGAGCCTGAAACGGTGTCCTTCACCACAAGGAACATAAAACTGGCTAAAATTTCATAGTCATAAGTAAGGAGGAAACACTGAAATCTGGTGAACAGAACACAAAGTTCATAGGATTTCCAAAGATTCTCTCTGAAATGCCTTCCTTACTCTCTCATTTCCTGATGAAGCCAACGAAATGTGACTAACTTCTCAGCTTCATCACACATTTTTTTCCGCTTCAAAGTTAATTCCCTGGGTTTCTTACTTTCTGGCTTCTGGGAGATTCACATGGCAATGAGTTTGTTTTGTTTTACTAATGAAGGACTGTTTTTTTGGTGCTAACTGTACGTACATCCCTCCTGAAGATGTCTGTAGCTTTCAGCCACTGGTTTGGCTTTGACTGAGCCAAAACTGAGGTTCTGCTGTTTTCCTGGGACTGAAGTTAGTTTTTGAGCGAGACAAGACAGGGAGTGTTTGCTGCTTTCACTCTGCCTTTACAGCCTTGGTACATAAATAAAGCATGGACAGTAATTTATAGCACCTCTAAAATAATCTGCTTGTTATCTTTTTGTGTCTAGATAAACTCTTATGTCATGGCTACAGCAGCACAGTTACACCTTTCTCATGCAGAAAAAAATCCTAGATGACTGTGAGCCTGATTTCTGCCTGACTTCTTTAGTCATGTAAGGTAACTGGGTATGATGAGGGATAGTTAAATTTGCTTATAAGGAATTGATCAGTGCCTGCCTGAAGCAAGGTGATCAGCCCTGGGCTCATAGACTCCCTTACAATTACTTACTTAATTTTTCTGAATATTTGGCTTAATCATCAAGTCAAGAGACTAATTCCAGGCTTAAGCCTATTTTTGTGATGTCTGGTTTGAACTATAGCTTTTGCAATGATAGTTTTTGTACTGTAGTGCACCAATACAGATTAAGCAGTGTAATCTTTCATGACCAAATATCACCCAGAACTTCCAAGCCATAGTTCCAAGGCTGGACAGTTCCCCTAAAAATCCCTGCTTTTTCTTTCCTATTCTTGTTTTCCTCAAATTGAAAAACTAATGGTTCAGAAGAAGTAAGAAACTAGCTTCTTAACTACTCTGCATTACTTCTTAACTACACTGTATTACTCAGCAGTTTTTAGAGGCTCTAAAATCATCTGCTTGTTATCTCATTGTCCTCATTATTGCTTCTGCTGAATCCAGACTAAATAAACTCTTATGTCATGGCCACAGCTGTGCAGTTACACCTTTCTCATGGAGAAAAAATCATAGATGACTGTGAGCTTGTTTTCTGTCTTGTGTAGCCATGTGTAGGTAAGTGGTTATGAATTATTGCTTTTCTGATTTAATATTTTGCACTTACTTTGGGAAGACATAAATATAGGAAAGCAGAAAGCATTTCAGAAAGGTGAAATCACTGGAGAATAGTTCTATGTAATCTATGCAAATTAACTAATCTAGACCAATTAAATTTATTAGAAATTGCACAGGTCTATGCTGATAGCCTTTTAAAATACTTTTTCTTTATTTTCCATCAAAGGTTACCTTTGGTTGCTGCAAACAAAATGAACCACGTGTTCTTTAAGAAAATATTTATTATAAAGATGACTAGCCTTTTAGTTAATCTTTTTCTGACTTAAGTCATTATTTAGATAACACAAAAAGTAAACTCTTTAGGCAAAGGCATTATTTACAAGAGAAAATAGACCTACATATATTGCAATAGGACACTCAAGATTTTTGGACACATAAGAAATTTTCAGTTTGAGTCTAGCCCTGAAATGGATGATACTGAGTTCTGAAAAGCAGTCCATCATAATGCTTGTTAACTTGCTACAGGTAGCCATGTAAGGACTGTCCAAGAATCTCAAATGCTGCCATGACATCCCTGAACTTCCTTGACTGCTTGCTAACCAATAAATATGCTCCAGCACCATCTCCCTGGCCCATGCCCAACACCGAGAGCACTGAGTGATAACATGAATGCCTGCTCACCCCAGCACTTGTGCTTGTAACAATTCTTTGGTATATACAGATATGAAAAATTATAGCATTTTTCAAGGCCAGATTTAAGGGGGTTTTGAGGTTTGTGGGGTTTTTTTGGTTTTTTTTTCTATATCTCTATCTATCCATCCATCCATCGGTTATACTATAAAATTAAGAAATTGAAGGCAAGCACTACTGATGATGTATCTGAGCTTTTATTTCTGATCTGAAAATCCTAAGATTCAGTCACTACTAGTCGCTACTGACTAGTATCACTACTGATAGTTTAGTTTAATTAAGAGACAGTAAAACAGCATTACTGAAAAAAAGAAGTAAAGAATACTCTTTGTCCCACATTAGACATGCTTTGAACCATTTTAAAATGCTTGGCTTCTGTAATGTGGCTTTTACCAAAACCTGGGATACAAGACAGCAGCAAAACCCAAGAATATTTTCCCAATAAAGTCAAATAAATCTCTGCTTTTATTATGTGATACGTAGTGCTGAATATAATACAGTAAGTAAAGAACAGCATAAAAAGAAATGATATAGGCAATTGACTCAATTCATGTGTCTGCAAACCACAGATGATAAGAAAAATACATGTAACAAACATTTATGTTTAAAATTAGAAAAATTCTCAAAAAAAGTATAAAAATACTAATCTACGAGGGAATAAAACCTTTCCCTAACTTAGAGGCTAAATTGGACCCTTAAAGGTTTGGAGGTATGCACAGATGGAAAATCTCAGTTTGAATATAGCTTCAAGAACCGAGAGACACCATGTTGGAATAAGTATTTAGTTGTTATTAATGTAAAAGGAATCTTTTTAGAGTAAATAAATCTCTAACATAAAAAGATAACCATATGTATATAAAGATAAGATCCCTAAGCAACCTGGCTTATTTTTTCCTTCTGAAACATTTCTGGTTTGATTATCACATAATTTCCTGTTACCATAACGAAAATGAAGTCAAATGTATGCTGCTTATTGTGGTTCCTCACATTTGCTAAGCTCTTGCTGATTTTATACTCTCACTGAGGAATATTTTAAACTGTTTTTATATAATCTTATGCCATTTAGCACCTATAGACTGACTAAGTGAATGAACATTGAGTAAAAGGGTAGTAGAAGAAGTGTAGCAGGAAAAAACACTGCAGCCTGCTCTGAACATCTGCTCAGGAAACTCCACATTAAGGTTGATATAAATTGATATTAAAAAATTTTGCCCTTCATAAATTCATCCTTTTGTACTTGGTTCCTTTATGTTTCCTGTGGTATTTGCACCTTGATCTCTGGCAGGCTTACAAGTTCTTCAGAACTACTTGCACAGGCCTATGGAACTACACAGTGTGTAATGTTCAGCATTAATCTTCTGCTCTCAAATCATATTTATTTGTGTGTGTTTGCGTGGTATAACTTGTACTGACAGAAGTTCTTCAGATGTGCTTCAAAGTCGGAGGTTTTCCAGTCATTCTTCACTCAAGTGAATACTCAATATTCTCGCTGTGCCAAAAGATAACAGAGCATATTACACTAAATCATTATGTTTACATTTACAGTTAAGGCCATAATATTACAATGGCACAACTAAAGGCTACAAAGTATAGAGTTCTTGAAAAAACCATTTCTACAGACTGTAAAATTTCATTACTCTTGCTACTATCTCAGGATCCAGGATTTGCTTTCCTAAGGGCTTCCTAAAAGGCTTCTGACACAGTCTATGTTTTCTTTCTATGAGAATTCTGAACACAATAAAGAAGGAAGTTAATCAGAGCAGTTAATCCAATAACTCCATGTTTTGTCTTTTTCCATTAACATTCCACATCTAGCAGTCCATGTCTACTAATATGTAAATTTGGAGTAGCTCCTTTCCTACCTTTAACTAACCATGATCTCTATGAACATATGCATGCTTATCAGTATAAATATGTACATTTTAGGCCTTGGCTTCACAAACAATTAAACCAAATATTTATAAAATATACACAATAGAATCCTACATTTGTTAGTGTGATTCATGTTTAACACTAGTGCGTAATAAATCCATGTCTGTGTTGGCATAACCATTTGCTTGCACTTTTTAAAATTCTCAGGATTAAAAAAAAAGGAAATTGTCAATCTTCTCTCTCAGATGTATTATCCTGATGAAAAAAAATTTCTAGGAAAAGTTCTGCACCAAACTTTGAGAACAGGTTGCCATAAGCAAAAATTAAATGTGTGGGAATGTGGATGTCATGATCAGTCAAATTACAACAAGCTCAACAAACTGGGAAAAAAAATAAGTAGAAAATTCCATCTTTATTTGTTTGTTAGGGGTTTTTTAAATATAAAATGTGGCACATCTTCTACCTGAATCTTAATCTGCATTAGTGCAAAGTGCTTTTCAAATCTATTAGTTTCTTGATCAACTTTCCTAACTGATTAAAATATCTGCTGGAATGCCCCAGAAGAATATATTATTTTATAGGCATGACTTTTGCAGATGAATATGAACATAGAAAATGTATGAAAAATCCATTACTGACTCTGAAGCAGATAATTAGCCTCAAACTGAAAGTTGTTGAAAAAAAACCCAACAGCTTGATTTGTGAATATTTTGACTGCATATTCTCATAAATTTAATTATATTGCAAATTCGGAAGAGTGGGATTTCAGCACTTATAGGTTGCCTTTTTTTTTATTCAGAGATCTAAATCTGATCACAAGTACTAATTTCATGTAGTCATGAAAAAAAAAATGGTCTCGCTGCCCCTCTTTCCATCTTTCCTTTCAAGAGATCCCTGTTTCTCCTTGCTGCCTCAGCCCTGGAATGAGCATATTGCTGGGGTCCTTGGAAATTACTTCAGCCATACAGACCAACATTTCCATCTGAATATTTTCCACTTGAATATACATATCTTAGGGAAGCTGCCAAATCCTTTTCCTACATTGCTCAGCTGCAGAGATGGCATCTAACTGTACCTCAGGGGACTTTCATGAGAATTTGTTAAGACTCCTGAGGATGAAGGCCAACCATAATTGTTCATTTTTTTTCAGATCACAACAGGATCTCAACTTATTTCTCTCTAATCTACAGCAAGACATGCTCTTTTGAAGTGATATAGCACCAAAATACACATTTTTTCTGTACTAAGTGAATTGGAAAATCATGTGGTTTTAATTAGCTCTAAAAGGACAGTACAGCAGCTGGTACTACAAAGCATATGAAAAGATTTGCCTTGCTTTGGTTTTGCACTTAGAGAATCAAAGAGTTAAGTGCCTGCTTTTGTACAGTGAATGATGACTGTGAATTATTTGGATTGGAGAAGGCGTGGGGTTTTAAACACAGACTCTTCCCATTTCACTTTGGTGCTGCTGGGTGGCTGCTAATTAACGCCTGCTCTAGTGCCTGTT
Organism: Monarcha castaneiventris obscurior; assembly: GCA_026261815.1. Classification (NCBI taxonomy): domain Eukaryota; kingdom Metazoa; phylum Chordata; class Aves; order Passeriformes; family Monarchidae; genus Monarcha; species Monarcha castaneiventris. The sequence goes on from JAMPIT010000472.1 coordinate 8,951,579, forward strand.
TCTGGATCGTTACTGAAACTGAGTTAGTCATAGACTCCCTGAGATGTTTTACAGCATTTCTTGAGTAACAGGCAGCTGGTGCACAGTGACAGCACAGTGTACAGGCTCCAGTCTTGGAGCTCTCCATACTCACTTGTATGCTCCCAGGCAGAGGCAGGCAAAACAGAGAAACCTGCAGAAAAATCTCTGAGAGGTGAAAAAGGAGATGTCTCCAGAGTGGGATTTCTGCCTCCCTGTTCTGTAAGGTCCTGTGGTCTGAAAGAAAGAAAACAGGAATTTCAGGTGGTCGGGTGGCACATTTCCCTTCCTTGAATGTCTGCTTTTGGAGAAGCTAAGGAACAGTGCCAAATGTGCTCCATTAATATTTGTTGAAGTTGTATGAATATGTTTCATGTATTCACTGGTTCACATTTTAGGAGAAACAAACTTCTCTCAGGCTCCAGCTTCCCAGCAATCTGCATTAGCCTCATTCAGATGGAAAGGACACTGCACAGGATCACTGAAGATTGGAATGTGCAAGCAATGAACGTTAGAGGCCAATTAATATTTTCTCTGTTTTTCCAGAGTTTGCCTTCAACCTTTGAAAGTGTATACAAGCAACTTTTATAGAATCACAGACTGGCTTGAGTGGGATAGGACATTAAAGATCATTTAGCTCAAACCTTCCTGCCATGTGAAGGGACATATTTCACTAGACCAGGTGGCTCAAAGCCCCATCCAACCTGGCCTTGAAAACTTCCAGAGATGGGGCATGCACAGCTTCTCTTGGCAACCTGTTCCAGTGCCTCACCATCCCCACACGTAAAGAATTTCTGCCTAATATCTAATCTGAACCTACACTCTTTCAGTTCAAGGCCATTCCCCCTTGTCCTATCACTACATGCCCTTATAAATGGTCTCTTTCAATCATTCTTGCGGGCTCCCTTCAGGTACTGGAAGGTTGCAATTAGGCCCCAAAACCTTCTCTTCCCCAGGCTGAACAATGCCAATTCTCTTTGCCTTTCCTCATAGGAGAGGTGTTCCATCCCTTTAATCAACTTGGTATCCCTCCTCTGGACTCTCTCCAACAGGTCCATGTCCTTACTGGGCTGAGGACCCCAGAGCTGGATGCAGCACTCACCAGAGTGGAGCAAAGGGGCAGAATCCCCTCCCTCGCCCTGCTGCCCATGCTGCTTTGGATGCAGCTCAGGATACAATTCGCTTTCTGGGCTGTGAGCACACACTCCTGGCTCATGTCCAGTCCCTCACCTACCAGCACCCCCAAGTCCTTCTCCTCAGGGTGCTCCCCACCTGTTTATCCTTCAGCCTTTATTGACACTGGGGGTTGCCCCAACCCAGGTGCTTGTACTCGGTCTTGTTAAACCTCATGTGATGCCTACTGGCCCATTTCCTGAGTCTGTCCGGGCATCCTATCCTTCAAGTGTGTCAACTGAACCACCCAGCTTGGTGTCATCGTTCCCATCACCTTCTACTTAATTTGTGGATACACAGACTAAAATAGGTTTGTACTTCCCATATTTTTTCCCCTTTTCACTATCATTTGGAGATACTGGCAGCATTTACCAAAGCTTGTACGACTTCAGCTCCCTTCAGGATCCAGCATCACACTGATGCTGTGCCACACACTGACCACACCTGGGTGTGACCTGCTAACTGGGTGCTAACTGTGGCACCCAGTTAGCAATATCACTATTATGATACCATGGAAATGGAAGATGTGTATGAGTATTAAATAGCCAATACTATGTATTGTTATCAAAATTATATATCCTCCAAATCTGTGCACACCAACCTTAAGGCTCTAGAAATTAATCACCTTTTTTATCATATTTATATATTTTCATATATAATATTCTAGGTACCAATATGAAGAGTTTCCATGTTTTGATAACTAATCTGCTGTTATCACAGAACATTTTGCTGACATGCTAAGGTCCTGGCTAAAGTTGTAGTCACATAACCACAGATTTTCTATGTGTACACCTACTTTAGTACAACTTTCTGACTGATTCCTCTAAAGCCTTTTTCTCCTTCTCATAATTTCTGTGCAAATGACTACACTTTCAAAATGTTCCTATAGTTTTTTATCATTGTTTCTAGCAAAAATAATGGAAAGTGAATTATTTAAATAAGGAATAGCAAACACACAGTTTTAGAAAAATTTCCAGGTCAATGATCAAGAAATAGTACCTGCATCCTAAAGGTGGAGTTGCATGAATTGGCAGTGCGCTGATTTGCTGCAATGTGAAGAAGTATCTCCAGCTCATTTGATACTTCAGTGAAGAAATTCCTCAGTGTGTTCTCTATATGAGCACAGGATTCAATCAATTTCCATTAGTGGGAAAGCTATCTCTGGGGAAAAAAAAGCAACCAACCAAAGAAAAAACAACAACAACAACAAAACCCCAGCAATTTTTTAACGCACTAAAACAGCCTTTAATTTTCTTAAACTTTTCAAAAATGAGAATCTTCTTGGCTTAAATAGAACTCACATGTGGAGATGCTAAAGATAAATGAATGGATATTCGTGTGACACCATTCCAGAATTAACTTTTGGTCCCCCAAAACTTCAGTCTTCCAAGGTATTTTTCAAAACAGCACCAAATAAGCCACTAGATGTGCTGGCTTTTCCCCATATAGTACATCCACCATAGTGGCTGTCCACAGAGATCCCCCAGCAGCATTGCAAATTCAGCTATAGGGGCATGGTGGGTTAACCTTGGTCAACTGCCAGGCACCTGTACAGCAGCTCTCTCCTAAATCCCCTCCTAGATGGGAAGGGAGGAGGAAATAAAATGGAAACCTTGCAGGTCAGAACAGAGAGACCACTCACTGAGTACCCTCATGGGCAATACATACTTGTCTAGAATTAATTTAGCTTATTGCCAATTAGTAAAAGTGTTAGATGGTGAGAAATAAAGGGCAAAACTTATAACACCTTCCCCCCATCTCCCACCTTTTTTCCCAGGCTCAACTTCTCTCCTTCATTTCGAGCTCCACTTCCTTTCCCCCAGTCCTGGGCAGCACAGAGGGTCAGGACAGGGGTTATGGTCAGTGTGTGGCAGCTGTCCTCTGCTGCTCCATCCCCTTTGCACTGCTCCCTGCTCCAGCCTGTGGTCTCCATCCTGCAGGTCCTGCAGTGCATGGCCACCTGTCACTGTGTGACTCTCCCCAGGGGCTGCAGGGAAACCACGCTCTGGTGCCTGGAGCAACTCCCCCACGCCCAGCTACTCCCCCCTTGCTGTTCATTGTGCTGTTTAAAAAATTGCGTTTGGCACAAAAACCCCAAAATTTGCTTTCCCCAAAGCAGCCGCAGCACTGCTGCAGGGCTCAGCCGAGCCCTGCGGCGGCCCCTTGGAGCCGGCTGGAATGGGCTGTGCCCAGCTGGGGCAGCCCCCGCCTCTCCGCAAGGAAGCTCCTGCGTCTCCTCCCTGCCAGCACCTGGCAGAGGAGGTGAGGAGACTCCAAACCACGGTTTGATGCATCTCACAAGTGCACGGCCTGTTCTTAAAAGCAGGTGAAGTAGGTCAGATTTGAAAGGCGTGCAGCTGTCTAGATACTCTGAGCTAATGGAGCTTGACCTACAAATTTCCCATGTGCATTGGATGTCCATAATGTGCATTGGAATAATATGTACCTAAAGTTTATTTTTATAACTTAGAATCAATTAAAATATGTGCTTCAAGACCTGAATCTTACAAAACTGAATAATCTGAAGTATTCGTTTATCAGTTTTAAATATTCTGTCATAAATGCTTAGAAATTTATGCTGAGTAATATGATATGCCTCTGGCTTCTGCCCAGCAGACCCTCTCCCAATCCTTCCATTACCATGTCACCATCTACAGCTGATTGATGGTGCTTCAGGACTTCACAGTCTGAGATTAATGACCAAGTTCCCACATCTTGGTCCTCTGATTTTGATAGAAGAAGTGGGATTTGAATTGTGGAGGTTAAGAAAAGGAAAATATTTTTCCTGCCTTGCAATGGCTGAAAGGTCATTCTTGAGCTCAAGTTGTTTAAATAATTTATTGTGAGCTACTGAGTCATAACAGAGTTACTGATCTGTCTTTTACTACAGTGACATTCTATTTTTTCAACTCTGTATTTTTTTATTCTATGGTATTAAATAGCTCTCAGTCTGCAGTAACCAGAAATGTTTAAGCGTGCTGCAACTGCATAATGACACATCAGATCTGTACCTTTTACAGTGTGTGTAGCAGAGAAGTGCCGTGGTGGGATTACATGCTAAAAAGAAGCGTTTTGCTTGGGAACAGCATTCCTCTACCAGCTTTGAGTGCATCATTTATTTTCTAAGCAGCCTGTGCATACTTGCTTTGCAACAGGAGATGATTTGAGACTCCAACGCTGATCTACTTTTTTCATTTCTGCATTGGCACTGAGAGCCTTCCTACCTCATTAAACTTGTTTTCTTTATTTTGCGTGCTTCAGTGTTCTGTGCAGTCTAGGGGGTTGATATATACCTATTATAGCTTTTAGTAACTCTGAAAAGTTGCCTAGAAGATAAAATTGCTAGTATTTCACAAATATAATTTTGTATTCAAGTTAAATAACAAAGTACTTTTATTTTCCCCACCTAATTAAAAATGTTTTTAATTACTGAAGACATGCTGGATCACATTACCTGAGAGAATATGGAAATCCAACCCCATGAAAAGTGTACCTATCCAAATTACTTTCCAGTTTCTAACTACTTTGATTGTAAAATTTTCCCTCACTATAACTGCAAATGCTTCTAGTTGCTGTTGAAAACAGTCAGAACACCTTTTCTCAAGTAAGACTGCACAATCCTCCTCTTCACACTTGTTCTTTTTACCTTGTCTCTTTTTTTGACCCTGAACAATAATTATGGACTGAAGCCATGGCCTCTGCAGGGATGTGGGCCTCATTATGAGAAAACGGTCCCATTGGCAAAATTTCTGTAGTTCAAGGATCGAGGAGTAATGTAAAACTGTCATGGAAAATGAAAAAAATAGGAGAAAAACCCACAACAATACACATATAAAGAAGGAAAGAAAATGCCAGATCCTATCATGAAGCTGCTGGGCTCCATGCAGAGCTAGTCCCTGTGCTGGTTGTATATTGGCAGCATAGCCTCGTTGAGGACAGAAATTCATCCTTGTGGGCAAGGGACCCACAGGCTGCCACAGATTTCCACCCTTTCAGCTCTACAGGCCAATTCCCCCACCATGCCACTGGAGACTCTCCTCATGCAGTTTTCTCTCAATCATCCTGCAGAAAGTGTTCTGCACAGGCTGAGGTGAGGCATCCTGAAGATTCTCTTCCCAGCAGAGAAAGAGGTGGAAACTTAAAACAAGAAAGGTAAAGAGTATGGGAAATCATAACACTGAAAATGAGCTATGGAAATTCTGCTTTTAGAAGGGAATAACTGCTGTTAAAATGAGCATACACCCAATTTATACTTCTGCTGAGTATTAACAGCTGGCAGGAGAGGAAGACAATAAAAGTAATTTTTTTGTATCACATTAAGAAAAAAACCTTCATTTCTATTTACCTCATTGTTAGGTCTGTTATTGGTACTGCGTGCATTTCACAATTAGGAAAGAATAATCTAAAGCTTACAAATGTCTTCAAAATATTAATTAATTGTTTTAGAAGTGTTTCCCATTATGTGAAATTGAAGTGTTACAGAAATCAAATTAGTACATTAGCAAATATTTGGCCTAGAAGTTGAATTGCTGTCTTGACAAGACCAGCTTTATGTAGGCAAGGTCCCGTCTGAACACACTTTTCTGCTTGTATTTGTTTTTCTCACAAACTAACTGTCAGATGTTATATACAACAATGTTTGAAATGACCAATTTGGAAAATTGTGAACCACTGTTATCTTTGTTGGACATTCTCTGAAACCATTATGAAACATGAATGAAACCATATTCTTTAGATGTATTAAGAAAAAGGCACAAATTACATCTCATTGTTTAAGCTGTGCTTAGCTGATGGCTTTAGTGTGACCCTGATCATCAGCCATTAACATGAGTTTGATTTTTCTTGCACTACAAGGATCACCTGAGTTTATGGAGTGGTGTATGGTTTGCTCTGATTTACATGATGAAAATTGGATAAAAGGCAGTTTTATTAGATTGTGCCTAACTTGATCCCTTTTTTTAGACAAGATAATTTTCCTGACAAGGGTAATTCTGCAGACTTGATCTATTTGGCGCTCAGTAAAGCTTTTGGCACAGTGACACCTGGGAAATTGTTAGTTAAGCTGAGGAGGATGGGGATTAGTAAAAGAATGTCAATACAGTAAGGCATTGGACAAAGAGGAGCAATGAGGTGTGTTGTGTTGACAAATCGTCAGGCTAGATGCCTACTGCTGGTGAAATTCCTTGCAGAGCAGCTGTTGCTTGGCCTTGGCCATAGTGAGGTTTCTGCCAGCTGAGGCTGTTGGTGAGACAAAGTTTAGAGGCGCTGCCAGGGCTGACTGATGAGTATCTGGCAATTGGACCAAAAAAAATGGAGTGACCATAAGGTCACAGTAAGACACAAAGTGAGAAATACAGTGAGGCAAAACAGAATAGTACACATAGAAGCTAAATACAGGAATATCTGTTGTGAGCTGGGCATCATCACTTGGAAATTAAAGAAGTGAAAGAAATACTTGTCAATACTATTTGGCCAGAAGATAACTATTAGACAGCAATGTAATGGAGCTGTGGAGGCAGCAGAGTGGACACTGGCTTACAGTCCAGGGCATTCTAACTACTCTGAGCTCTTTCTAACTGGCTGTATTTAGCACCTTGTTAAAAACTGGTATATAATTTCACCTATATTGAAGGAAACTCAACTCAAAAATAAAATGATGATACAAAAATGCAGCTTGGATAAGCAGAAAGGAGAAGGACCCTGTTTACAAAATAACACTATGAAAGCACAGGTTTAGAGTAGCACAAGTATGCAGGGGATATTATAAAGACATTAAAACACAGGAGAATGGTGAGCTAGCTCAGGTCAGGCTAGTATCATCAGGCAAGACGAATGGGAATAAAGTACTCAGAAATAAATTAAGGTTTAAAATTAGAAGTTCCTAACTATTATAGAAGTGAGGATCTGCTGTTCCAGAGGACCAAATGGGCACCAGCAAAAAGTAAAAGATGATCTTTATCATCTGATCTTCTGAATGAAACTACATGACTCCTGATTCGAGGTAATGAATGAAACCACAGACAAGGAAGTGATGTCGCCCAAGAAGGTCCTTCAGGGATAACTTCAAGGAGTGCTCAGTTGATTTCTTAGTGAGCTTGTTTGTATCTTACACAGTATCCAGAGGATGAATGCACATATTCTGGGAGCAGCAGTGCCGTGAACACAGGCACAAAAAGCACAGTAGTTCAAAGACGCAGAATCAATATTTCAGTGGTCCTCAACAAAAGCATGTTGTCCATCATTTGTCCAGTCCAGACCAGAGGTGCTCACTTGCACATCTCCACCTTTCTTGCAGCACTGTTCCCTGTGAGGGCTGGCATGCTCATGGTGACTTGGTCTTGATCCTCCAGGACATCCCACATGTCAGTTATGTTCTATATTGTTCAGTAAGAGGAAAATAAATCAAAATGTTGAGAGATGTGCAACTTATGATGCCAGATTTGCATCTTATTCCCATAGATACCTCATTTAAAAAACCCAAATAAGACTTCCTAGTTAAAAAGAACCAAACCAAACCAACCAACAAAAAACAAAAAACCAAAAAACCAACAGCCTTCTAATTCATCTCCACTTCCATGCTTTCTTAGGAATATAATGCAAAGACCTGTATTATACCCAGGAGCTGTACTGTGCAGGTTTAAACCTCTGGTGTCTGTTCAGCTAAAGATCTTGTTAAAATCAGTGGATATTTTCTGTAAAGAGTATTATTTAGCAGTGTCACTGCAAAATTTATTCCCATACCTTAGGCTCCCCTAAACAGTTCCTTGCCTGCCTTGACACTTACTTCTTTATACAGACATTGTCCTATATAGGTTTTCTAGGATCATTGATTTTAGTGTGTATACGCTTGCTTCAAAGGCTCACTTTGCATGACTCAAGGTTAAATATATTTATGTTACACAATTGTACTAGGCAACTGAGTCCTGATTTATAAAGTATTGATATCTGCCTTAAAACATGGCAAATTCAAAGCCAAGCTGATCTCAGCTTCCTTTGAATCTTAGAAAGGATGCATTTTCTAAAATACATTCTGCATTATATACATAGATGACTTTTGCTACAACCTCAGAAATTAATGAGGTTGTGGTAGATACAAAGCTACATATTTTTTTGACACTAACCATAAGATAATTTACCATTTGGAGTGGTTTTCCTCCCCCTTATGAGTGCATTTCTGAATATCTATGCATTATCAAGATCTCAGCCTGAGATTACCTTACCTATATTTAGTGTGCTTACAACTGGGAAGGCCTCACACAAATTTAACAGCTAACTCAAGCGACAAAAGGGAAAAGATGGTCGAATTTTCAGCTACACCTTCAGTGGCACAAAGATAAACACTCTATTTCTAATATAATCTTAAAAGCCAGGGGTGCATGCTGTGAGCTCATCTCTGACACGTGGGGGTGCTGAGCCCTCGGCAGCTGAGGTGCAGAGACACCAAGGACAACTGCACTGCTAAGGGTCACCTGAGACCACTCAGTCAGAGGGGCTTGCAGCTGTACTGAAACCCCAGCTTCCTATTACAGGGATAGAGCTTTTTCTGATGCTATTTTGAGATGCAAGGTAAAAAGAAAAGCATAGGTTGGCAGTAAAGCAACATACCCAGAGCTCAAAAGCAGGGGAGTTTTTGCATACCAAGAGATCTTAATTTTTTCATATGTAAATAGTTTTCATTTTTTGCTTTTTCATCCCACAGGTATTTTTTAGAGTGTTGTGGATTACTATTGAATTAATTTAAAACCAGCAGATTAACAATTTTTCTTTCTAAGTGTTGAAAATTGGTATCTAGAATTTTATATATTCTTTCACAGGCTCTGGTCATGGCTACTCATCACTAAGGATTCTATGGCACATTCTGTAAAAACTCTGGCGTTAGGACACAGGGTGCAGGTGATTCTTCCTCACTGAACACGTAGGGTGAAAGATGGACCCCAAGTTTTTAAAATTTTGTTCTGAAGATAGCAAATAATCTAAGCAATATTATTTATAAGGTTAATAGAGAATTGGTGCCCTCGAAAGGATACACTGCTGTTTCGTTTATGTTCTCCAGAGCACTACTTTGTAACTTTTCTCTTACACCTAGCCAAGAAATACACAAGCAGGCAAGCAGAACACACGCTGCTCCCTTATGCCATAGCAACTTGGCAGTCTGCAATGCAGCCCGCAAAAACAAGTGCTAAGTGCTGAACTTCTTTTGTGTTGAATGATTTCAAGTTAAATTTACCAATCTTTTATGACAGAAGAAACATGGCAGTGTGAGATACCTCAGTTTGATGCAGTAAGTTATCACATACTTCTACAGGATCTTTTAAAATGCAGATTTCTTACATTCTTCTGATACACGTTTTAATGGAGTATAAGCATATATTAATAAATTATTTGGCTTCCTATGAGTTTGTAGCACACCGTGATTAGCTGAGAGGGGAGAATATTTTAAGCAGACTTTTCGAAAAGTTGTTAGTAATGAATAAATACCATACTAATATATATTACAGAGCTATATGAGGGTATGTGATTTGGTTGATGTCTCATTAAGAGGCATCTTTAATATGCAACAGAAAATTGTTTACTCTCCAAAAACAGGACCACAATCTTCAAGCGATAGCTGCTCACATGTCTCAATTAAAACAAATGAAAATAGATTTAAAAAAAAAGGGGGGGGGGGGGGAAGTGAAAAAAAAAAAGGAGAGAAGAAACCCTCGCAGACTGACGGAAGGCTTTCCCACATAACCTCGTCTTCTGTGAGTCCTTGCTACTTCGCAAGTTGTTGGCAAGGGCGAGGGACGGCTTTGGCAACGCTCTGCTTTTAACTCCCTGCACCCCGGGGCGGGGGCTGCGGGCAGACTCCCTCTCGCTCATCCCCGCCCGCCCGCGCTCCGCCGCCCGCGGCTGTGGCTGTGGCCCAGCAGCTCAGAGCGGCCGCGGGCCGTCGGGCCACGCAGCTTCGCACCTGGGCGCTGCCCGGGGCCGGGGCCGGGGTCTGCGGGCGGGGCGGGCCCGTGAGGTCACGGCGGCCGGGCCAATGAGCGGGCGGCGGGGCCGGGGGTCCCTCGTGCGGCGGCCGCATGGGGCGGGCGGCGGCGGCGGCGGGCGCGGGGTGAGCGGTGCCGGAGCGGTCCCGGCGCGCCCCCGCCCACCGGGGGCCGGGACTGGAGGGGCGGCGCCGCTGCCCGGGCACAGGTGCGGCGGTGCCGGCGTGGCGGGCGGGAGCGGAGCGCCCTCCTCCCGGCGGCTCCCGGCGGGGGATGTTCCGGCCGCCGGGGAAGCGCCGCCCGTGGGAAGCGCGCTCCTAACGCCACCTGGGCGCCGCAGGGAGCGCTCGGCGCGGAGCGGGCGGTGCGGGGCCGCCGGCATCTGGGCAGGTAGGAAGGAGCAGGAACGCCGGATCGGGCGGGTCTGAGGGGCTTTTGTTTGTTTGTTTGTCCTTTCTTCTGCCTGCGGGTGTCGGCGGCGGGGAGCGGCGTGCGGCGCCTCCCGGGCCGGCAGGGCAGCAGCGCTCGCCGCGGGGAAAGTTGTGCGAGCGGTCCCCGCTTCGAAGCGGCTGAGGAGCCGCAGAACCCTCTGTCCGCCCGGGGCGGGGGGCTGAGGCTGTGGCAGCGGCGGCGGCCGCCGGAGGGCTCCGCGCACCGCGGCGGGGCTGCCCCGCTCCCGGGGGCGCTCGGAGGAGCGGTCGCTCCCCAGGGCTGCTGCGCCCCTCGAGCAGCGAGCGCGGTGCGGTGCCGGCCGTGCGCCCCTGGGGCGGTGGGGTCGGGAATCGAGGCCGCAGGGTGCGGCGTCCCGTCCTGAGGCGGCTCGCCCCGGAGCCTGCTCGACGTGCCGCCCGCTGCCGGGCTGGTCCCGCTGGGGCAGCGAGGGGAGCGCGGCCGTGCGCGGCCTCCCCCGGGCAGGTGGTCGTAGTCCCCGCGGCTGTGCGCCGTGTCCGCTCCGCTCGGGATCCAACGAGGTTCTTCGGGACTGCGCTCCGGAGCGCGGGCTGTCGTGCAGCTGGAGTTTGGGAAGGCATCGGTGGGTAGGGTGTGCGCTGCCAGCGCACCCACAGGAGTGTCTGAAGCAGAGCCCATGTGTTTACTTAAAACCAGAACTAGCTGTATTCCCTTCGCTGTTTAAGTCTCGGGGCAGAGAAACCCTAATGGACTCATGTGCAGGGCTGTGGATTCGTTCGTGTGGGTTTTCTTACCGATTAACTGGGTTCTGATTGCCTGGGATTACTTTGGAAAAACGCAAATCCCAGCTAATATCTGTGCTGACCATATATAGAAGTAGTCGCAGACAGAAGTACTGTAACTTCAATATTGCTGACACAGGTCGAGAAACTTTAAAAACAGCAAGCCAAAGCCGGGATCTGTCCTGAGGATATTTTTGTCCAAGGCATTTATTTCGCTGTTTTGCATCCTACATTGACTGAATTATTCGTGCTTTTTGTTGGTTTGTTTGTTTACCTGCCTATGCACCTCAAAGTTAGTGAATGATATATTGATTTTTGTTGCCTCTATTTAATCTGGTATTGTTTGATTTGCTTACTTGTCTTGGACCAGGACTGCAGTAGGGAACGCTGCTTTTTCCAGAATGGAAGCCTGGTTTGGTGGCTTTCAGAAACGTGCCTCAGCTTGGAAGCAAGCAGGTTGCTCATACAGTAGCAATTTTCCATGGCATGGAAGAAGTATTGTAGGGTTTTCTGATGTTGTGTGTTTTGTGTGCTCTTTTTTTTTAAAAAAAAAAAATACTTTGGGTTGGGTTTTTTTTTTTTTTTTTTTTAAATATCTCTGCCCTTACCAGAAGCTTTTATGTGTATGTTATTGTTCTGTGGAGCAATGTGAAGACTACATTTTCCAGTGCTGAATCTCATTCAAAGTAATGTGCTTTTATTTCGGTGTCATGTGCACGTTAACAGGGTAACTCCAGCAACAGGGAACAAGAATCCGTTGACTTGAGCTGAAACACTGAAAACAATTCTCTTGGACTGTTTTGGATGTAGCAGTTTTGCTGGATTTTAGTAACAAAGTAATGAGATGCTCCAGGGATAATCCAGTATGAAATTCATCTGACTTGCTGGCAGCTGTATCAAAACATGTTGCAAGTTCTCTTCTTCTACCAGATACACTTTGCCATCAAAACCAGAAAATCAGTTTTGTATCCTTTCACTTTTAATTCAAAAGAGATACAACCTAACCTAATTTGTTACAGAAACTGTCATGAGGTGTAAGTTTGTTTCATTTTCAAGTAGATGAATAGTAACTTTCTGAAGGGAGCTGATTGCGCACTTTATATCACGTATCTGTATATTGTCAAGTATAGTGCATTTTTCTTTCTGTTACTGAAAAGAAATTAATCTTACTCGTAGTAATATAGTCTGCATCCAACAGCTTATTAATATATTTTAGAGTAGCAATCTCAGAGGTAGGTTTTCATAGTGAAAACCAACCATGACCATATGAAACATCATAAACACAGTGCTCAATGGTGCCTTAAATTACAGTTCTAGGTATTAGTGTTAAGGAGTAAAATGGCTTGGTTAATTTGTAAGCTGGTCTAAAAAATTGTTACACTTACTACATGCTTCATTCTAAACCTATAGTAGCTGCTCTAAAACTAACCAACCTCCCTTTCTTGAATTAGTATTTGGATTTTAGTCTTAATGCTATGAATGTTTTCAGGGTCAAATCCTGAAATGCTAAAGAAAATCTTGTGATGAGTAATGTGGAAATTTCTTCCACATGAATACTATAGCGTTATGGTTCTTATGTTCATATCTTCCATTCTCTCTCAGTCTTGATTGTAGCAGACAGCCTAATTGTGTACTTTGTGCCAGCAATTACTGTGCTTACGCAGTGTTACGTGACTCAAAAAGGAAGGGGTGCAAAAGGGGCTTGACACTAGGAAAACGTTTGAAGTGATCTGGATGACCTTAATTAATATTGGTCATTATCATATTACAGCTTGTTTGCCATTAAGAGGAGATGGTGTTCTGAGGACGAGACAAAGTATCTGTGCAATATTTGAAGGCAACAAAAGCTCTGCTCAGTGCCTGAAACCACATGGTTGCTTAGTTCAGTGCAAAATATGATAGAAGGGTTTGCTAATGTTAATGTTGTCCCTTACTGCAATGGCAGATTCTCTTTAGTGAAGATATATAATTAAGCTTTAAAATAAGGAGCAGTATGTATAAGATTATGTGGGGGCAGATAGGCAATGCCATCTCAGTATCCTTCTCTGTATTTAAGTACCATAGTTTGTGAATATGTAACAGACGTTTCTGGATGTAAATGGATCTGTCAGCTTGGAATGAAGAGTCTAGTAACACCAGAAGTTGCGTGTTTCAGAAATCCATTCAACAGTGTTGCTACTTTCTCTGTTGACTTTGTGTCTTTTTTCTATTGAAGACTATCAGTTCTGCTAAGCTGCATGGCTGCTGTACACGTGACACTGTCAGAGGTGCTGGGAGAGTGCCCATCACCTACACCTCTAGAAGCACAAGCTGTGCCTCCCAGTCCACCCAACAGTGTTGCAGCATATACGAGTCTATGCTCCTGATGGTGTTGGGGTGCAAAACATCATAAATAAATTTAGTATAAGCCTGGTGTGCCATGATTAGATTAAGACTTCATTCTCAGGAGTTGTTTATGTCTTATTTTTGTTTCAAGAGAGGATAAGAGCAGGCTGCAACATTTTCTATTTCTTGTGCCTTGGTTGAGCGCCAGCAGAGCACAACCTCGTCCATGCAAGCCTGGCTAGGAGATTCAGTGAGGGCAAAGAGAGAAGCCATTCTCCTGAATGAAAAATGTTGAAATTACTGTGTGTAAAATAGGCAACAATGTATGATTAACCCCCTCGCATATTCCAAGTATGTGGTTTCATGCTGGAGGTATCTGTTGGTGTAAAGGAGGGAAGGCTTAAGTGAGTTTCTTTATTAAATGTTTGCAGACTGAAGGTAAAGTGTTTTCTATGGTTGGAAAATATTTGAAAAACAAAAAATGTCAGTTATATTACAAATGATAAATAATCAGTTGCTGAAATGAGAGCTAGAGGTGGTAAATTAATCTTGATGGAGATAGTTACAGAGAAATATTTAATAATACAGCTCCAGTATGGATTATCAGAAAACGTTTTCCTGGGTATGATTTGAAAATGCAGATACTTGTCGATGCCATTGCTTTTCCTTCTCTGTTTTCCATGCTTTCTTTCTAAAGATGGAGTAAACAAAAGCCTAACTGTTTAATTTAAAACAATTTCCTGCAAGAAAATTCAAAGTTTTGTTCATTTAGTCCAGTGCAATATAGCATTGTAGCCACAGTATCAGAGTTCCATGCACGTCAGACATCTGATAAAGTGTCTGTTCTCTGTTTTGGGCGTTAGGCCTGGTCTTGATCTCCAGGAGGCTGTGGCTGCTCTGCTGGTTTGTAGACAGTTCTTGTGAGGGTAGTGAATGTGCCTGGAAGGAGGGGGGGGTTCCAGGGTTGTGCAGTTACATTCAACAAGTTGATGGACTTGAGCTCTATAATGATATATATTTCTGTATTTCTGTATTTTTTCTTTCTCTCTCTGGATAAGAAGACTGTATGATGACGTGTAAGGTTAATTTCTCACCTTATTTGGATGATCATCTGTCCTTCTTGATTCCAACGGCAAGAAGGCTTATTATGACATACAAAGGTTTATAATACAAAAAGTCAAAATTTTACCTCTTACAAATAAGTTTATAAATGACTGAGAATTTTGGAAGGAAGGGATTAAAAAAGATGTTTGAAGTTACCAGGACATGTCTCTGTGTGTACATCACTTCTATTAAAGAAAACAATCTAATCTTGGTGCTAGTGTTTGGCCAAGGGGCTTTGTACAATATTATTTGCGTGCTGAGCTCTAGGTGTGTTTGAGTGTAATATTTTGTCCATCACTACCTTACTTGACAGCATTAGATGTACTGGAGCCAGATGCTGAAGGCTATTCTTGGACCTTTGAGGCTCCATGTCCCATGATGAGACAACTTTTCAGGTCAAGTGTATAAAGTTGTGACAACATACGTTGTTCTGCAGCCTCGTCACTCCTGTCTGACCTTCTCATAAGCAGGAGAAGACCCTTCCAGCATCTAGGATTAATGGGTTTTAAGAAAGCTTCCCAACATTCCTGCATGAAAGTCTCAGGTATCAGCTGTAGCATCTAAAGGAAATAAACCTGACAGTTTTGAAGGGGAAAAAAGTGCCATCTATCATCCACAAGGATTTATAAAAAGCCTCCATTATTTCATTATGAAATAAGTAAATTCGAGTTCAGTAATTACGTGGGTTTCTAGTAGTGTGAAATACATTATTAAGGCTGTCAAATCATACATTACAAAAATCTCACTAAATACATGCTGAAGAAGCAAAGTGTTCCATTTCCTTCAGCCTTGCACTACAGTCATGTAGAGCCACACTGTATCCTTTATAGGATTGGAATAACAAGTCTTAAAATAACCCCAAAACCTTAAATACCTGGTAGAAGGTCCTGGACTACCACAAAACCAAATAATTTGGTGAGATAATAGCAGTCTTGGTGTAGAAAGTTAATTACTTCTTTTGGTTTCGTGTGACCTGGAAAACACTTACCTGCTTCATGTCTGTTAATCAGGGATGAGAATAAGCAGGTCATTATCTTGATACAACATACTTGCATTCACTAAAAATGCCAAAGAAAGGTCCCTGCAAAGTCCTGGAAAAACAGTGTCAAATCTGTATATTCAATTCCTCTTCCTAATACTAATGTAGGGGAGCTTGTCCCACAGGGTGCTTTATGTATGAAAGGAGACACGTCCCTGTGGTCTTATGGGAACCCTGAAACACAACAGAGGCTGAGTCTGTCTCGAGGTATTAAGGCAGCAATATTCATGCTGCATGTACTGAAGCATGAAATATCCATTATGCTTGCTTTTGTAGTTGCAAGCTCTGTATTGGTCACCTATGCAAAATCTTACTGCCTTTTTTTTTTCTTTTTTTTTGGCCAGAAGCCTTTTAGCATTTTCCCATGTTTCTCTAGTAAAAATTAATAGTGCTAATTGCCACTTCTTTTATCATTAATTTCTGAATCAACACGAAGTATTGCTATAGCAACAAATCCCTTCGAATTTCACTGCAGACAATTAGTAGGAGAATTCAATCTCAGTATGTAATAAGCACAATTGTAAGAACTATTTGAAGGATTAAGGAACTTCCTTTTTAAAAAGAAGGGGAGTAATGCAAACACTCAAAACTGTCATGAAAGAACAGAACTTGAAAATTTTCAGCATTCTCTTCTTATTAATCATCTCCAGTTCCTGTACAAAGGTGCATAGTTGCTTTGAACAAAATAATTGCAGCACGCTGTGTCTCCTCAGAGAAAAAAAATACATCATTCCTGGAATACTCTGGAGATTTTTATCTCTGAGAATAATAATGTTTTGACATAAACTGCTGCATCTTCTTTCAAAGGATGGTTGTTCTTCAGCTCCAACAGTGCATGTACGGGAAAACCCTAAGTACGTTTCAGGATTAGCTGGACAGCAAAATAATCCAAATTTATGAAGTCAGAATTAGTCAGTGCTTTATCACTGCTTTTTCACCAGTTGAAGCATCTTTTTCATCAGAATGGATTGCTATTTGCATTTTACCTTGTCATCTCTCTTGATAACAGGCAGACAGGGGAAGTTGCATATATGCATGCACAAAAATCAGGAGGCATAAGGGGTGTGGAAGTGTCAAATACCTGAGGAACACTGGAATAAAAGGGAAGGGTCTTGGACTGTAAGCTCATGATCAATGTTATTACCTGTGATAGATTTTGAGGTAGCGAAAGCTTATAAATCTTTAGGGGGAGCTATGCTTCTGAGGATGCTGATTGCATTGAAAAAAGGTTGTGTGAGAAGAAAGTATAAGGACAGGTGAAGGATACAAATAATAAAACTGTAAATTAAGGAAATGAAGAGGATAGTCAAAGGAGGGGCAGTGCTTGTACGAGGGAAGTCTGAACAGAGTTTCCTGGGAGCCTGTGACTCTTGCATACATACAGGACAGAGAAAAGAAGAGTGAACAGTAAAAGACCCGGAAAAAAATGGGACAATGTGACCCTAGGTGCTGAGGGGAGAACGTGCCTTTGGTAGACATCCTGGGAAGGACATGGTGGTTTCCTAGGAAGAACAGATTGTTTTGTGGATTCTTCCTTCACCTCATGAAGTGGGTGGCTTCATAATGGTGCTTCCCTGAATGTCGAGGCTGCTTCTTCTGTGTATTATCAAAGCATGTTTCTTTAAATGCAGTGCCCCCACCACCCAGCAGACCATCTGTGGTTACCCTGGCTGGACTGTTTGCCTTGCAGATAGTAATTGGGAGGAGATAAATACTGAAAATGCAATAGCATGCAAGGCCACTCTTCTGCAACTTTTTCTTGTCAGAGCACCTCTTCTTGAAGAGACCTTCAGACCCCTCTGCATAACGTCAAAGTTACCCTTTTCAAGCAGTCAAAGTTTTAAATTTCTCTTCAAGTTGTATCTCTTGGTTCCTTGTTTTATTAGTATAGTGATGTGGCTTTGTTAACTGGGAAATCTTAAAGAAAAACCTGCAATAAAGGCTAAAAGAACATTACAAGAGACAACAGTGAAGAAATGCTGAGTGTTTTCTACTTCCAGGATTCTTGGAAGACAAATGATCCCTGGAATATTTATTTATGTAAATATTGTTCTAAAATATCTATTGCAGAAAACATCTAGTAGCTCAGATAGCATCAAAGTCAGTTTAACAGTGTATCTTAAGGAGAGACTGAAAAAAAGAAGGATTGGAGTCCTGTTTAGGGCTTGGACCTGCTGAAGTAAATTCAAGGATACTTAAATCTAGTTCAGAAGCTTGCAGGGGAGACTTCTGCATATCAAATGTGTTTGTATTATTTTTCTGATCATTGCTTTGTATAAAATTGTCTTGTATTTTCTGTGGAAAGAGATGGAAAAAATCTCTCAAGAAAAATTTTCTCTGGAAGACAAGAAATCAATCTCTAATGTCTGGATACAGTATAAAAAACAAAGAATGACTTTAGAGCAAACACTGGTGAAAGGTCTACACTGAAGCAAATATGTGTGAAAGAGAAACTTACAGAACTAAAACTCGAGGGGTAAAGGATTGTGCTGTAGAAAATAGTTGCTAAAAATACTGCTATACAATGCAAAGGGAACTAGTATAAATAGAAGAGCAATGAGAATAATTTGTAGCTCTCATTTCTGGAAACTGCAGTTCAGTAGCTACTGGGGGGTGGTGATGTGTTAGGCACATGCATTGGTTCTCCTTTTCCCTGGTGTTAAACTGCAGTGTGATACGGGCACACATCAACAAGTCTGAAGGCAGCATCTGACTTTCCTCTTGATAGACAGTCATAGATATGTGCCTTGGATTGTCAGGTTTTTCATTTTCAGTCACACATGCAGGTTTCCCTGGGAAAGCATAATGCCGACTAAGACTTTCAAATAAAAATATGGGTGACTGTTAGTTTTCACCCTGTTTCATATCCATTCAAAAAATTCAGTTGTTTTGTGAAAGCAAGTGTATGGAAGGTGAAGATGAACTGTACTTTTCAGAAGCAGCAGACGGTGTTTATACTGTTCACTACTGAGTCAGTAATTTTCATTCTCACTAAGCTCAATGAAAGCTGTGTTTGTTTGCCAAAGGGAATGCTAAAGAGGCAAAAATGTGCAAGCAAGATTGAAGAAAGATTTATTGGGTTCATGCGGCTGGATTTTGGTAGCAGGGGGGATGCAGGGGCAGCCTCTGTGTGAAGCTGGTAGAAATTTCTCATATGTCAGATAAAGCTAGTGCCAAGGTGGCTCCAAGATGGTCCTGCTAATGGCTAAGGCTGAGCCCATCAGTAGTGGTGGTAGCACCCCGGGATAACATATTCAAGAAGGAAAAATATTACTGTGCAGGACAGCAACTCTGTAGTTCCAAGAGCAGTGAAGAAGGAGGGGGAGAGCAGAGATTGCCCAGCAGCTTGTGGTGAAGCACCTGTGCCCCTGCAGCTCATGGAGGGCCAGGATGGAGCAGACCTATGCCAGAGCAGGTGGATGCTCAAAGGAGACTCTGACTCCGTGAAGCTCATGCTAGAGCAGCCTTCTGGTGGGATCTGTGGGCCCACGGAGAGGAGCCCATGCTGGAGCAGGTTTTTTGCCATGAAAGCATGGATCAGGTTTGCTTGTGACCTTGCAAGGGATGGTTGGAGCAGTTCATGAAGAACAGTTTGTGGGAAGGACTCAGTTTGGTGAAGTTAGTAGAGGACTGTGGGAGGTACCCCATGCTGGAACAGTGGAAGAGTGTGAGGAGCTCTTGTCCCTGAGGAGGAAGGTGCATTAGAGGGAATGTGTGATGAACAGAGTGCAGACCCCTAATCAAGGGGGAAAGCTGTCTTTAAGAGAGGTGTTTAATTTTCATTGTCCTACTCTAATTCTGACAGGGAAAATTTTCCAACTTACTACCAATGTGGAATCTGTTTTGCCCATGATGTCAGTCAGTGCATGGTCTCTCCCTGCCCTTATCTTGACCCTTGAGTCTTTTGCTATATTTTCTTTCCCCTGTTCAGTTGAAGTGGGGAGTGATAAAGCAGCTTTGTGGGCACCTGGTGTCCAGCTAGGGTCAACAAAAGGTTTATAAATACAGCAGTAGGTTTGTTCATCTGTGAAAAATGGTAGGAGATTTAAAAATGAAAGAACCAAAAAAGTTAGTTTAATATATAGAAACCTTTCAGTTAGTCTTTAAAAACTGAGTAAGATGTGATAATTTTCTGCTGCAATGTCTCTAGAAATTTTAGATTTTCTTTTGCAGTGATGTTAGTTTGAATACTTCCATTTTGAGCTGGATAGAACTTAAAATAATTTACAAATTTGTGTTAGTTTGGACATGGAACTATTGTGATGCTTTCTTTGGTGTTGAAGCTCTTTGGGAACTGATGAGATTTTGTGTTGGATATCCAAGTTTTAGATTCATGTCCAGTGATCAAAAAGTTGGATGTTTATTTTCCTGGTGGAAAGTTCATTGATGTATTCATTCAAATCTAATTTTCATTATTATGATTCTGAAGCTCATATTTTATATGAGCTATGTTTCTTGTTAGCACCACTTAAGTAATCCATTGCTAAAACCACATTTTTACAAGCTGCATAGAAGAGAGCTTTAAAGTTATTTACCTTTCCATCCAGTTTGGGGAAGAAAAATGTCATTTGTCATATTCACTTCTGCATTCATTGTGATGTGTTGAAGCTGAACAGATAACATGATTTTTACTAGTGTATATTAGTCTTCTCTCCTGCCTCCCCCTGCAATTAACAATGTTAAGTTGTTAAATGAAAATCATGACTCTGGAGAGACACTTTTTTTCCAGAGTGCTAAGCAAGCATGTATTTAGTTGTGTTGATTTGTATTAAATACTTCCTTGTATTAGGTTGAAAAAAAATGAACTAGGTTGGAAAAAACCCGAAAAAACTCTCAGCCATTCATTTAAGTAAGTGTATGTTGAATCTGACATCCAGAAATGTTGTTCACTAAATAGATACTTGGAGTGCAGAACTTTTGTGAAGCATTACATGCTGAAGCTCTTCAGGGCACTGAAATCTGCTGCTGATGTTGTCTGCCAGGATCAGCTCCTGAATTATGGTTATGGTAAAATCAGACTTTTAAATGCCTGAAATGGAAGAACGGTGATTATGTGACTCTTGTAGGCTGACAGCAACAATCAAGAGAAAAACAAATATGATCTCAAATTAACTTGAAATAAAATAGTATATGAAAAAGCTCATCTCGCCTGATTTGTTTCCCACTGTTTTAGTACATATACACAATTTTAACTTTCTGTCATATTTGCAAGCTAAGAGAATAGATCAATATGATAAAAAGATAAATATGATCAGTTATGTTGTTTCCCAGAAGAAAATGTTGGAACTGAAACAATTTTAACCCACTGATTACTTTTTAATGTAGCTAAATACCTAATACCTAACAACCTGCTAGTATTGGCATGCAGAGGTCTTGTCCTCGTTACATCAGTTGGAAACTTTCCTTGGTACAGTCATACAGGTGATGAGTATCCTTTTCTGTGTCAGATATGATCAACCTTTTTCACTTGATATGTTGTTGCTTGGTGGATTGGTTTGTTTCTAGGAATAATGCATTCCTTTTATGACAGCTGCACAGTCTTGCCTCTTCTTCTCTTATATTTTGCTGTTGTACTGTTTTTATAGAAGAAGGTAAGGAGAGCAAAGGTTCCTTTAAAAAAAACCAACAAACAACAACCCCCACCAAACGCCCTCCCCCCATAAAAAAAAACAAACCCAAAACAGACACAACCCCAAAATCTTATCCTTTTGATTTTATCAGATGGGAACTTTTCTTTGATATGGCTCATATAACGGGATGGGTAATCATTTATTTCTATTGTATATAGATTTATGTAACAAGAATACTAGAATACTGAGAACACTTGGGCTGCAGCCTTTTGTGGTTGTGTGACTCTGATTCTAGTTGGAATTGGGTGTTCCAATGCCATTAAGGAGAGTGTTTCTGAATCTTAATTCTGGACATACTGAAACCCTGGATTTCAAGACTGGTCCTTTGAATTATGCAGATTTTTTTTTTTTTTTTAATTGACCACGTTTTTGAAGCTAAGGTTGTGTTTCTTTTTAGCCTGAGCAGTTATTTTCCATTATATATTTATTTTTTACTACCATAAAAAAAACTTTTGATGGCCTTTCACTTGGTTTTTCAATTGGTAATGCTGCTGCTGCTGATCTGAGAGTAAACAAATGCAAGGCTTTGTGGACTCATTGGTAAGTGACTTGAACCTACAATGTTAAATTATTAATTTAATTTTTGCATGGATTGTGGAAAATTTTGCACCAAACTCATGGCCAGATGCAGGTTAGCATTGTCAGTTTAGGGAATGTTAGATAATTACCATACTGTTTTTGACAGAAGTACTGAAAAGAAACATTTCTGTTGGGCGTTTGAGAAGTCTGATGACTAAGATTATAGGTTATGCTTGGGCCTGAATGTGTTCGCTAGAAAACTGTAGTGCTGATATTCCCTTTTACCCTCCTGTTTCCCTCCCTCTCCCCCTCCCCCAGTCTTTAATGCCAAGTGTCCTGGATTATTAATGATTAAGAGCAATGAATAAATGCAGGAAAGGTTCACTAGGCATGTTTGACTACCTCCTGCAGAAGGTTAAACTTAAAAGGTACAACATAAAGAGGAAGCACTGTAGGAGTGTTCTTACTTTTGGGAGTTGTATGTATAAACCGACTGTTTCTGTCTTACTTAAAAATGTGGGGTGACACCAAGCACTGTTAAGCTAAAGGCTGGGTTTTCTTTTGTTTTGGATTTGGACACATTGGGGTTTCACTTCAGCCTGTATTTTGCTTTCTTTTACTTTTTTTTTTAAGCTCAGACAAGGAAAAATGTAGGGTTTTTTTCTGGTCAGTTTTACTTGTGTGTTTCTGTGGTAGTTTGAAAACAAACCAGTGGGACATTGCAAGTCAGAATTAAAATTTAATAGAAAAAAAAAAGTGAAATAATACAAGGAAAAAGCGCTGACAAAGTCAGATACAACCTGACACCCTGTTAGAGTGGTGGTAGCAGTCCAGATGAAGTAGCTCAGTTGAAGCAGTGATCCTGTGGAAGGTCTGGTCTCCAGCTGAAGGTCCAGTGGTAGCTCTTGTCCTCTGGGAACCCAGTAGACAGGACTAACTCAGGCACTTCCAAGGCCAGGTTATATCCAGGTGGGAATGCTTGGCTTCTCCCTCCTGTGCAGAGCATCTCACAACAGGGTAAGTCCATGAGTCATGCAGTGGTTTCTTGCTGGCCCATTGTCTGTTATCAGGGGTGGGTCATAGCAGGAGATAACAGCTCATGGCCCACAGCTGGTGGTAATAGAATACATCTATATTATAACCTATGATAGTTTCTTTACAATTTTTTTTGAGTTTTCCATTTTTTTCTACAAATATATTACTCTCTCTTAGTTAAATTGGAACAGAAATGTGAATGTTAGAAGTGTGTGGCCAGTTGGTCTTGTTTTAGCTAATGATGTACTTGGAGTGTACGTGTGCAAAATATACTTCAAGGCCTGTCCTAATCAACTTAAGAAAAATAAATTGAAATAAATAACCTCAAACTATTTGCAGCTGTTAAATTATATTAATTTAAATGAGATTAAAGCTATAATATGTGTAGCTATTTTCATATGAAGATAAGCTCAAGCAATATTCTTCCTCTGATCCTAGTTCAGAGTACAACCAGACCAGAACCTTTCATTTGAGGATTATAACTTCCCTTTTGAGTTTCTAGTCTTGTCTTTTTTTCCTTCTGTTAGCTGTACGTAATTTTTTGAAATATTCTTGTTTATATGTTACCTGTGAGTTTGTTTCTGATGCAGTGATCCATCTATATATTAAGACTGGTGAGAATCATGGAACTGGAATAAATATTCTAAATAGGTAGTTATGCACAAAATCATAATAGAGATTTTTATTCATAGCCTTGGGTAGGAAGTTTTGGGTTTGATTGTGCTTGTTAATAGATCTCAGATGTGGAATGAACCATTGGAGAAACTTGAGTGAAATGGCATGCATGGAATAAGAGTTGAGGTTCTACAGAAGGAGTCCCAGTTGTATTGTGCAGGTGAAGGTAAGAGTCATAGTCTGAATCAGCCTGTAAGAGTGAAAGATCCTTGATATAGTATTGCTGTATTAGTAATAGAATTAATGACGGATTTGTGTTGTTTTGGCATTTTATCTTTTCAACGGTATTTGGAGAGAGCTGACTGAGAGCTGAGTAATGCATCGAACAAGAAGATGAGCAGCTGGTGACTCTTATCAGTAAGCTGTTGAAAACTGCTTGGGATTTCAATGATATAAATAGGTTATTTGACTGCGTTATTTAGTAGCAAGGCTTCACCTTTCTACTAAACTTTTACTATCTGGTTTTAGTGAAATGTTACGCCCACTGGAATATTGTGTAAATATGTGAAAATGGCTTTAGTAGAAATAGGATGCAGGATGCTTTAAAATGGATAAATGACAACGTTAAAGTTTTATTTAGTCAGCTACATGTAGCAAGATAGTTATTGAGTGTTTGCTAGCTATCTGAACTTTACCTAAATTGATGGTTATATAAAGTAAACAAAAATTTCAGATATGGGCAAAGAAAAGGTGATTGAAATAAGAAATGTATGGTCACGAGTTGTACTGTCACCACAAGATGACACAAAATTGAATGTGCACAGTATGTTTGACCAAAATGCTATTTTTAGTTCTGTAATTGCAAATATCGTGTGCAAACAACCACAGAAGTATATTGTGACATTTTATCCCAATGAGCTTAATGTAAAGAAATGTGGTAACATCAGAGTGGTTATGATCTAGCCGCACCCCATTAGCTCACATTTACTTATATCAATTTGCAGCTCTGAAATCATCTAGAGAATACCAACTATATGCACTCAGCTTCTGCCACCCCTGAGAGTTTTAAATAACTACAGCTGAAGCTCTTTAGGCCTCTTGAGGGGGGAAAAAGAAAGGCACTATGTAAGCAGACCTGTGTACCAGCTGTTTTGTTTTCTTTTTGTGCACCCTTGGTGCTATATGCTTTTGGTTCCTTCTGTGTTGTTTGTTGATCTTTCTGAGATGAAAGTCACTGAAAATGTCAGCTGAGTGTTGTAGTCCATCCTGGAAAAGCAAGTGTGTAAGTAGTGAATTGTCAATTCCCCTGCTGATATTTAGAAGCTTTGACTGCCAATCCTGTATTTCAGGAGTTCCTTGAAATTGTTGTAATGAGAGTTGAGCTGAAATACTCAAAACTTCATATGGTACAAAGTGACTTTATTACATTAAAAACTTCAATAAGAAATGTGAAGGAAATAACTCTGGCCTGAGGAATGTGTTTACTCTTCTGACAAAGCCTGTAAAATTACTCAGCTAGCTATAGTCAAGGGAACTTACCTGATTTTTGAGGCATGACCTATGAATCTCTGCACTCCCACAACTCTATTACTACCTCAGAAAACTTTTAAACTCTCGAGCTTAGACAGCAGATGGATGTGATACTGTCTAATTTTCACTGAGTTAGTGCTGTGGGATTTCCCTTTTGCTGTTCCTGCTAATCCTCCAGGTTTAGTTAATATTAAGAGAAAGATGAGGACAGCTATCTTACTGCAGAGACAGGCTGGCCACCCGAGAGACTTTAAAGTTTATAATGACTCTAGTCAATGAGGAGGAACTGGGAAGTTTAAATTTCTGTCGTTCATAGATCTGAAGTGCAGTGCTTTCAAACTTTGGCATTACCATTATGCCTTGAAAATCTAGACAGATATTTTAGTTTCCACGAGACAGTGCAAGTCGTCTGATAGTGAGGTATGGGAACCTGGAGGCAATGGCAGGCATGAGGTAATGGAAAGTGATGTTGAAATAGTTCCCTAGCATGTATCTCTGACTTGGACTTGTACAAGCATTTGCACAGGCACTTATCAATGAGGGAGAAACATCAAGATTTGGCTCCCAGAAGTCTTTGTATGTGATCTTAACATGGCTCTATCATGGTAGCATGCAGCTGTATCCCAAAGTGCTTGTGAGTCGGTAAACTAATGGTTACTAATGAATGGTTACTAAGTACTTAATTTTTTTGTCCCCTGAAAAATGGAGCCTGTAACCTACTTCAATTAAAAACTCCGCTCCTCCCAAAAAATTTGCTATACAGCTGTGATAGCTAATTCCATGAAACATTGACCCTGATGAGGGTCAAATGTTTGTGGTTTTTCCTGGATGTTTAGCTTGAGGAAGTTGTTTGGAAATGTGTTTCCAGTTTCCCAGCCACCTGTTACAGCTTTCTTTTTTGAAACTGTTATTTCTGAGGCTGCTGTATGTTTCTTGCTAAACTATAAGGCTGTCGTAGTCAAGTATTTCCACAAACTGGGTTGCTGAAGAACCCGTTGCTGACAAATGTAAGCCAGTACTATGTGTCAGTAGAGCAGGTGTGTTTCACCATTAGCATGAACTGCAAGCAGAACCATAAGCACGTGACAGGAGAGAAGCAAATTGTGTATGTTGGAGAAAAAAGAGTGAGTAGGTGGATTGTGGATTAAGGCATTTGGGACCTCTTGTACAGGGAATTGGGTAGATTTAACAGTGCTCTTCTGCCCTGTTGCTTTTGCTGTAATCAGGATGTAACAAATTCCTCTCACATATGCTCACACAAATGATTCCTTCTTTTTTTTTATCTGTTTAAGTCTGCTCTGTGCAAAATGAGTTCCTCAGTTGCAGACCACTTCTCTACCAGAAGCACAGTAGTCTGGCAAGCCAGCAGAAGGGGTGAGAACATGGACAGCAATTGCCAGACCGCCATAGTGCATTAATTTTACCTTAATTATACTTTGGCCTGTGATTAATACAGGTCATTGCTGGCTGGTCACATTGTAGATCATACTGAAAATTGTACAATGACAAGTACAATTCCTCTGAGTCATTTTGACTCCATGGCTTAAATAACCATTGTTTAAACACAGTAAGGAAACTGTTTATTTTGAAAATGTTTCCAAAACGTCCTAATCCCCTTTTGGGATAAATGGAAGAGTTTCTGCTATGAGATTACTCTTAACTGTAGAAAGCAGTTGGGTTGAATACCGAAAAGGAAACAGAAAAGATAGTTGTTCTGCTTTCTCAGCAAGTAAAGTGGAAAGATTTCTTTGGATTCGA
This sequence comes from Monarcha castaneiventris obscurior, assembly GCA_026261815.1. NCBI lineage: Eukaryota > Metazoa > Chordata > Aves > Passeriformes > Monarchidae > Monarcha > Monarcha castaneiventris. The sequence goes on from JAMPIT010000472.1 coordinate 8,978,493, forward strand.
TAGATTTTCTTGGTAACACAAGGGCTGAGTGGGACATCTTTGCATGTCAAGATATGAGTTGAATGTGTTCTCAGAAGAAGACTTTGGACCAGGAATGCCTAGAAGCAGTCTAGCTCAATGCCTGCACATCAATAAAATGCATCACTGGATAAGAAGGGGGAATAATTAGCTTGGGATAGATTATTCATTTGCCATACAAGATAGCATCAGGTGCCTTCTTCTAAGGAGTTTTGAATACTTCTCCTTTTCCTGAAGACTTCCTCAAACATACAACTTCTCTGGTTTGCACTGCTTGTAGATCATGGTTATACTTTTTGTAACCAGCTAGCACACACCTGGGCAAGAACTGCAGCCTTGCTGTGACATCCCTCTTTGTTTCTTAGCAAGCATCCCTCTTTCTGTCTTAATTGTGAGTCAGGTGCTTTCTTTCTCCATGTATTTCATATCACATGGTATAGCTTCAACAGGAAGGTCCAGTGCCTGTGTCTCATGAAGGGGAGAGTTGTGTGTGAGTGACCTGGGAGATGGCTGCCCTGTGGCTGCATCCCCTGCCTGCACTACACTGAGCACTGAGCAGCCTTCCAAGAGCCATGCTTTGTCTTGGGCTTTTCAAGTAACCACTGCTTTGCCTGAAAGCTATAAAATGCAGGAATCCTGGTGCTGCCTCAGGTCTAGCTGGGCTGCCTGTGAAGCAAGGACAGGAGCACAGCTGGGGCTGACAATCTCTGTGTTTATTTTGTTCCTGTTCATCATTCAAAGCCTTTGGAGAAAAGCCCTGCCAAGGGGAAAAGTAAGGTCTCAACTGTGTTCTTGGGAAGTCAGAAATGTACACTCTAACCCATGGGTTCAGTTCTGTGCTGCCTCTGAGGATAATGTTTGGCCTGAGTGATAATTGTAAACTCTGTGTAAGGGCTTTTCTTTCAGATATAAGTTACCTTAAGATATTTACATGGCATTTACACGCCTTTTCACTGCTTGTTGAGTGTAATATATTTTCTTGACAGAAGATGATTCAGTATGGTCTCTGCTTTGCAGTTAAAAAAATCTTGAACAATAGTAATTTGGGTTGAAACCAATCAATTGCAAAATTGAATCTGTTGGCTTTACAGTTTCATTTAAAAGACAAAAGATTTTATACTTCTGAGTTTCTTGTATGTTTATATAAAAAACTGTGTGAAAGGATTAAAAGTTGAGTCACTCCAAGACATAAAGTAAAGTAAATAGTTTGTTGACAAAATTCACAGGAAAAAATATTTAAAAAACCCCAAACCAACAATGCAAGCCCCTTCATGCATCGTTGTGGTAGAGGTTATACTCTTGGGAGTTGTTTACTGGCACCTTCTTTTAGGAGTAATGACTAAATATGTAAGTATGTGTATGTAAGCACAGTTCTGCCACCCCTACTTCTTCATATTGCAGGAGTCTGGCAGGCCTGCCCATAAATGATAACGGCTCTTCAGTTTTAATTACATGTACAAAGATGTAATATGTCTTTAAAAGCTCAAAATTCTTGTCATCATGTACAGTTATGTGAGAGGTTTTTTTGCTCACAGGACCAGATGAGAACTCGAAGTGATGAGCAAGTGGGAGTAGGAAGAAAAGAGCTCTGTTTGCTGAGTCCTATATAATTACATTTAAAATAATGAATGAATCAAGGCTGAGTTATCTGGGCGTTATATGCATACTTAGAGGTTAGTATAGGTACAGTAATTGCCTTTCTTAGGTAATTTTCTTATTCTTTTTATGTAAATGTTTGCAAGAACATCAAACTTGCATTCAATAATAGCTTTCCATCACTAGGCAAAAAATTAACATAAGAAAGCTCTTCCTGGTATACTTAATTTCATATACAAAGTACTTGACTAATTTGGCCCCAGAAGCTGTTCCTCTCTCTCATGTACATATATTCTTCATTGCCTTGATATCTCAGGGAATTTTGTTCTTGGGTGGAAGTAAACAAAAATGTTCCATCTGCTATTTTAAGCAACAAGTGGAAACTTTCATGAGTGAAACAAAGTGTTGAAATAGAAACTTAAACAGCTTTCAAGTTTAAGTTCAATTTTGGGGTTGTAAGCTGTTTTTGTAAGACTTCACTGTAGCTTCATTGCTTCTTAGAGGTGCGTGATTTTGCATGACTGCAAAACACTGTTAGCATTTCCCTGAGGTAACAGGAGGGAGAAGAGACTTGTCTCTTCTTCTTGAGAGAAGGCCGAGGAGCTGGAAACTTTCACTTGTCCATTTGAAGTCTCTGTCGGCTTCTGTAGTGGGAATCAACTAATGAAGAAAGCATTTGACTAACACCTCTGACTGTCTGCTGTGTTTTTGCTCATCTTCAGCTGATTTTTGTTCTCTTCTGTATAAACTCTGGACTTGCCAAAACTACTCTTTAGGTGCTATAAACATACCGTTTTGTTTTTATCCTCAGATTTTTGCAGGATCTTGTCTTGTATTACCCACTGTTGAAATAGTAGTTGTAACTACTGATGTGCCTCTTTTGAACTCCTGGTTTTGGTTTGCATTTAGCTGAAGGTGCCTGCAATTGCGTGTCATGTTTAGTGTGCTGCGCTGCTACAGAGATAACAGCCAAGTAGAGATGCTAATCCATGGTATGAGAATCATCAAATAATCATACAAAGCTCATAATGATCCCAATTTGTCACTTTGGATACTGAATAGCCCTTTCTGAGGTGCCAGTGTAGATCTGTAAGAAATAAGCTGAATATCATTTTGATCATCATATGCTTAATTGAGATGAATGACGCTGGAATTGATACAAATGTTGTGCCCAGTCCTTTCCCAGAAACATGCTTGAGGGAAATGTGCACTGAATTCTTTCGCTATAAGAGCCAAAGGAAATTGAATTAATTCACCTCTACAGAAAAAGGTTCCAATTAAGTTTAGTATGTTTGACTTAAATTTTTTTTCTTGATATTCATATGAAAAACCTTAAGAGGAAAAGCTAGTAGCTGTTATTATGCAGGTATATAAGCATTGGTAGTGCAGTTTCAACTGCTTACATCTTTCAGGTTTGCAGCATTTATGTAAAACATGAAATAGAATGTTGTGTTGTTTGTTGTCTGTTTGTTGTGTTTTCATCCTTAGCATCATTTTACTCAGTCTCAGAGAAGTGTTTATCTTTTCTAAAATAATATTTTTACTTTGCTATTTTGAACTCTGAAAGTGTGATAGACTGCAAGGCAAGAATACCTGGATTAAAGTTCAGTTTATTTTGAGTTTAGGGCTATAGTACCAGTGCTAGGGCAGCCTGAATAAAAAAATTCAATTTTTTGAAGACACTCCACCTTTAGCATGTTTTGAATTTTCTGCAATGGACCTTTTCTCTTTAATTCTCCCATTTCTTCAAATTCTTTGAAAATAATTACCATTTGGAAAAGTGAAAACCTGCACCAGGTGAACTAAAGGTTTATTGGCTTAAATTCTTTTGTCTGGCATAGCTGGTTTAAGCAGTGTATGCTTTTATTATTAGCAGAACCCATTTTGAGTTGGAGAGAGTATGAAATAATATGTAATCTGAGCAATATACTTGGTCTGAAGAAGGTGTATCAACAAATACGGTCAAATGTTAGGTTTTAATGATCCAGTCTGATATGTATTTGTGAAATTACCGATACTGTTATCATTGCAATAAGGGTTTTCTATGAAATATGACACAGATATGGAACCATAGTGTTACCTCATTCTGGTTTCCAAACTGGACTAAATTACACTACAATCATAATTATGCTAGTCTAGTAATACCCATGTATGTTGAGGAGATGAAATGGTAGCATACAGGAGGAATGCTGCTGTTGTGGGAATGGTGGAAGCACAAAGCTTTCTGGTATAGCTGAACCTCTAAAATCTACAAGGGTGATCTCACTTGCTCCTGAAGCATAGCAATCTCTGAGGCCACACACAGGACACGTGGACCTCTCACATATGCCGTATGCTAGTTGAGGATAGCTGAGGATACATTTAAACTGCAGGCATGATGCAATTTTCTAAACTGAAATTTTGTTTCTAGGTCAAGTTTAAGGCTTACCTCTATGAAGGTCATCAGCTATCTGGTTACAAATGTACAAAGTGTTGGTTTTGAAAGTGTATCTTAAAAGTTTCCACCTCTGTGATGATTCTCACTAACAGGTTTCCAGTTTTTTTTGCAGTACTGACACCCGTAATAGGCACTTCCTTAACGAGACCATTTCATATACATTGCTTGTTTCTCTTCCCCTGAAATACCTACCTAATGCAAAATGTGGGATTTTTGTTTTCCTACCAAAGCTTTTGTCTATGATGTGAGAATTTGTCACACCTTTTTGCATGCTGTGAAGTACCTAGCTTATTTATTTGGTATGATGGTTTGCATAATTATGCTTCATCAATATATGAATTTTTTATACATTGTGGAATGCTATGAAAGCACTCAAACTTTCATAGATCTCTTTAAAAAGCACTAGTTTTAAAACCGTAATTCACAGGTGCGATATTGTAAACTCAGTGAGGTACTTCTCTCCAATTTATGTATGCTGCTCTCCTTAGGACTAGATGAAACTGTCCTCACATATGTGGTATCATTTGTTAATTCACATTAGAAAAGAGCTGGAGATTTTTCTTAAGCATTTCCCCACCCATAGAGGTCTCTCATGTTCTGTTACTGTATATCAGTATTGATAGGATTTTTTTCCTAAAACATATTTTTACTTGACGTATGTACCACTGTTTTTACTCCTTGACTATGGTAGACTCCTTTGGTTTATTCTACTGAAAGCATAAGTAAAGGTTACATCACCATATGGTGATTTTGTATGTACGCATCTTGAATTGTTAGTGTGCCTTGCTCTTGATTTCCAGTGCTTTCTTTTGAAAACTTTCAAACTGCATATTTCCTTTAAAATACATACCCATGAATAGAAAAGGTGAGCAGAATTTTTGAGAAATAAAATAGAGTAAATTGAGAAGATGAGTGTTTTTATTTTTTTTTTTAATTTATCCTGTTATGTTATTGGTTTAGTTTCCTGTGAAATAATAAACAAGCTGCTTTCAGATATTCATGGGAAAACTTGAAAAATACTAATTGAAATGTAAGCCTCCAACTAAAACTATGGCCAACATCTAGAGTTGTCTTCAAAGGTGGTTGTACGTGTTTGTTTTATTTGTTTGAAATTATGTTGAAATTGAATGCTCATAGAAGGAATTTTAAGGTGGTACTTTCAATTTATGGATGATCTTTAAAGATACATTTAGGAGACTTTTCCTTTGTTGCTTAGAAGGCAAAGGAGATATTTGCAGGTTTTGCTTGTTTTTTTTTAGTGCCTCCAATTGTGTTTATGGTCTAATATAAATTTAATAAACTTTCTTGGTCTGAAATACTTCTTGGAATAAATGAAATTTACAACTTAGTCTGAAATTTTGTAGAGAAAGGAATAGGCAGGTTTAGTCAGGAAATGTGAAAATAAATGAGGTCAGTTTAACTGACATTTTAATCTCTGTCAGAGTAACTGTGGTGTATTTTGGGGGCTGCAGCACTGTCTCACACAGTGGCGTTTATCTGTATAAAGCACGGCAGTTGTTTACATGTGTTGTGTCCTGGCTTGTTCAGAAATTAAAGCTGACCCAAAGTAAAATGTGTCTACTATTTTCTAAAAACTTCTCATTTTGCAAAAGTTAGTTCTTCTTTATTTGTTTTTTAAATTCATCTTGGAGGTGAAGTGGACTATGATCTATTCAATTAATATCTACTGTGCTTATGTAGAGTACCCAAGGCACACTACTGCAAAGTTTGTCAGTCAAAGGGCTTAGCTTTCAGCTGTGGGAGGATGCAGACCCCTGCTACTCTCCCTTCCGGTGTATTTTAATTTTACTGTTCCTTTGAATAATTCTGCTTTATTCTAGTGTTTTTAGTCTTTATAGAGGGACTATGCAACAGAAGAAATGAACACCTAAAGTGCAGCTCAGAATTCAGGAATTTCTGTCTTAAGATATTTATACCTTGCTTGTTAAATGATAGAGTTAAAAAATGTCTTGATGCTCTAATATTTCTGCCACAATACAGTGAAAAGTGAAACAGCTTGTGGAAGGCTGTATACCCAGTAATGCTAAGTGATTTGGGAAAGGGAGGCATAAAAAATCCAATGTTGCCTGCAGTGAATGAATGTGGACAGGAAAAAAAAAAATAAAAGCACTAGGGAGCTTTCTGATTGTTGGCCTTTCTCTGTGAATTGGAGAGCATTTCTTCCCTTGACTCCTTCAGAAATACTAAAGCTTTCAGGGGCCCAGTCACCTTGGAGATTCTTGACTGCCCTGGTAAGGGCTTAAAAAGAGCTGGCTGGGACTGGTGCTGGGAAGTCAGCCCAGGCTGTGCAGCCAAGAAAGAAAGGAAGGTTACACAGAGGGAAAACATGTGAGGAGTCTGAGGAACTGATCACCTGCTGGAGGAAGATGATGTTAAATCAGTCTTCTGCAGCTGCTCACAATATTGAAAGTTACTCCTTTGGGGGGAGGTACCTTGTGTATGGACTGGAAGGCTGCAGAAGTGGCACAGCTTTTGTAGTCTGTTGGTGCTTGCTGAAGGGGCAGAACAGCTTCTGTTCCTTGCATCCAGGACAGGTTATATGTTATTTCTGGTGAGTCCTAATATAAAATGAGTAAGCAGTCCCAGAATGGAAGTTGGGAATGTGCTCATCACTTTATTGCACTAACTGCATTACCAATAAAGCATATGCTAAATGGATTAAGAAAAGGATGCCATCCCAAAAGTGGCTCTTCAAAAAGAAGTCTCTGTCTCTTCAGAGCCTGAAATAATTTTTGTTAATTATCTACAAACAAAGATGAAATCATTGACAATTATGCTGTCTACACATTTTATCAAAACAATAAACAGCTATGATGGTGAAATCAAAGGAGTTTCACAGTTGAAGCATCCAGTTTTGAAAACTGAGGAAGTCAGACAAACCCCAGTCATAGGGCTGGGAATCACAGTCTGAAACACTTGGTCTTTGAAAGGGTCCTTGTCCCCTAGGTGGTGCTGTAGAAAAAAAAAGATTGTGATATTTGCCTATTCATTTTATATATATATATGTACATATATTTATATATGTAGGTATGAGAATATGTATCTGTATATATGGGAATATATGCATACCTGTGTGCTTGTATATATATGTAGAAAATGCAATTGAGGTTGGTGAGGCTGACCCTAGACACTTAAATTTGAATTTAAAACAAATGTTAAGGAATGAGGAGGAAAACATTGACAAGAGCAAATGTTCAAGAAGTTAGGATAAATGTCTCTGGAAAAGAAAAAAAAACCAAACAAAAACCAAACAAACAGCAAATCAAACCTGCCTAGCTAAGTTTGCTAACAAAAGCAAAAATTGGAAGTTAACGCAATAATGGCACAGAGGAATTTTGAAAGCAAAAAGTCAAGTATTAAAACATTTTCCTCTCTGATGCTGTGATTGTAGCATGACTGAGAGTGAGGTCCAGATTTTAGCCTCAGAAGAGACAAGTTACCATAATCAGTGGAAGTTCTCCAGCCCCCAGCAGTCCTTCATCACTCCTCTGTGCTGTGCTGACAAGCCTTCTCTGGCAAGCTGGCACTAGAAGACCTAAATACAGCAGATTAAATGACTGAAGTGAGGTTTGAAACCTGCAGGAGATCAGGAAAAAAAAAGTCTTTGTCTTTAGATACAATATCTTCTGATCTTAAATTTGGTTAAATGCTGTTATACCTCAAAGGACTGTTCTTGATGTTTTACAGTTAAATTGACTATTGGCTGCTGTTATACAGTAGAAGGGGTCATGGTTTTAAGAGCTTAGATTCAGACTACATTTAAGAAGGAATTTTTTTACAGCGAGGGTGGTGAAACACTGGAACACTGGAGGTGATAGGATGCCACATCTGTGGAAATATTCCAGGTCAGGTCAGATGGGCTCTGAGCAACCTGGTATTCAATCTAGTTGAAAATGTCCCTGTTCATTGCAGAGGGCTGGAATATATGACCTTTAAAGCCCATATATGACCCTTCCAGCCCAAATTATTCTTTGATTAATTTGTCTATACAGGAATTGTATGATCACCTTGCTAATGTGGTGGTTTTGGTTAAAATAGCGTTTAGTTGCATTGCATTGGTTAGCATCACTACTGGACACATTCTCTTACTGCCTGCCATATATCTGTCTGATCACAGACAACTTACTTTCTGGTTGTGTCCTCATGACACATGATTTGATTAATCTTCTAGAACAACTGTTGTTATTACCACAAAATAAAATGGGAAGAAAAGAGACCCTCCTCTAGAAAACTTTTATTCAGTTTTTCTTTTGCCTTGATTTTATATATTGAAAATGATACAAAAAATCCTCCTCTTTGAGCAATTTAAAAAAGTTTTCAAAAAGATAAAAACTGGCATTTTTTTGCCTTTGCATAGTCTCTGTATTGAGATGTTTTAAAAAAGTGATATTACAGGCATTTAAAATTTTTAAGTCTTTGAGCAATGTTAGTTAAAGGGGACTGCTTAGTATTTCTTCTAAAGTAATGTATTCTTGTAGAAATACAGCTCTCAGAGTTTATTTAGTAGTGTATTTTGGTTTTGTGTTGAAGCTCGAACTCCAGCCATTAGAACAGAAATCTGGAAAGCTCTATTTAAAGTGGGGAAACATTTTTTTTAAATAAATGCAAAACTAATAAAATGCATCATCCCAAATCCTGTGTAACTCCTTGCTCCTGGTTTAACAAATTTTGTAGCAGAAATAGCTCTTCATAACATTTAGTTTCTCATCTAATGGTAAAACAAAGGAAGACCTAGTGAAGATCCTAGTCTCAACTTTTATTGCCATGGCTCAGAAGAATTGAAGATAATGACACATTAGCCTTGGTGTCCTAGTTGTTTTGGAGGAAACAATAGGGGAGTAATTCTTTGATGTTGCACTAATAACCAGAAGATGTTTAAATTACAATTTCCTACCACAAAACAATGATTAATTTGTGTGTTAATAATTTCTATTCACTTAAAGAATATTCAGTCAAAAAATTCCCCTGTGCTTTAAGACCAGAAAAAGTATTTTAAAAGTTTAATGAGAGTTAATTAAAAATGCTGATTTTCCAGTTGCTTCTGATATTACATCAGCAGTAAACTACTTACCTAAAGAACCTTTCAGGAAGGGTAGTTATTAGTGGTAGTTTGGGGGTTTTGGTTGTTTTTCTTGGTTAAAACATCCCAAACCACTACTGCTGCTTCTTATCATAATCCTAAAAGGGAGCAGCAGAGTGGAGAGAGATCTGTTTTGGTCTGTATCCACAAATGATGCTTTTTTTCCCCTGCTGCACCAAATGCTGCCAGGGACTCTTCAACCCTGAGAAGAGGGGAATGGCCACAATTTATCTGATGAAAGAGATGGAGTTAGTGAAGAAGAAAACCTGTTTTCTGTACTTTCATCAGTTCCCATTCAGTGTCTCTGAATAGATGGGTGGCCCCTGAGCAATTGAAAATGTCAAAAAGCGGCTACCTGTCAGCTTTGTCTCCATTATATCATTCAAGTAATTCTTAAAAAAAGTAAGGAATACAAGATTTATTCAGGTAATGTTATTTCAGCACCTGTTTTGGATATGCTAGAAATTCTGTTGAAGTAAAGGAAAAAATATTCAGGCTGTTAACTTTCAGTGCTGATCATGCAGTAGTATTATTAGTACTCTTCTTTTTATATTCTCACATTGTGGAAGGAAGGAAGATAAAGGGAATGTAAGGCCTGTGTGCTAGTGTGTACCTTACGGTTTGTTTAATCACTATGCTATTAATCACTGTGCTGCTAATCTCTGGGGGAGTTTTGTTTCTGGTCCAGGAAACAGTGTTGTGTATTTATTGAAAGCAGTCTTCCATAGGATTTTGAAATTTATCCCTTGTTTTTCTTCTCTTCTACCTTGCATGCAGTGTATTTCCTGAGGTCAGTACACATGTGAACAAAGAAGTTATTTTTGTATTATTTTCTGTTCAACGGTTAAATCATTACCTGCTGATCCCTTTCTTAGGTCTTTTATGTGCTTTTTATCTGGATGTTTGACTTTCTGACTGTCTACACCATGAATTTCTTTAAGTTCATTTTGTATGGTGAAATGCTGAGAGAAATCATTGCATTATCATGGATTTGTCTGGTAGTAAGGCAGGACATCAAAATCTCAGAATTGTCTCTCAAGCATGCTTTGTTGTTCCAAGGAAAGACAGCTCTCAAACTAAGTTTCCATTTGACTTCTGTGAAGGTGCTTTGAACAGCAGGACACTCCAACCTCCCAAACATTTGTTCCTCCAATGAAATTCTTAGTCAAGGGCAGATAACTGGGCTCTATCTCAGTAAGTCTTCTAAGTATTTGTGGCTTCAAAATCTTTATGTCTGTGGTGCAGCTTTTATCAATCCTTTTTTACCCCTGTTTTTTTGCACTCCTGCTGTTGGCTGTTGGTCATTTCTTTCTTATTTATCTGTAGACAGTTAAAAAAATCACAAAAGAATTAAGGAACAAAATAGTTTTGGCCTGATTGTTATGCTAAATGTCACTTATCTGTGTTGATATACTGTCATTTAAAAAGGAAAAAAAGGGCAGCTTACTCCATCCTTCTTAGGATAAAAGCTTTTAGTAAATGGAAGGTGGGATGGATTGGGAGCCAGGAGACTGGGTGCTCTTTTCTCTCCTCTGTGAACTGAGGTTGGTTGTTCTGGGCAGCTCACAGTCCCTGTTGACCAAAAGCTTTGGTCTCATTTTTAATGTCGCTGTAACAAGCATTTTGTATATATTTAACTGATGCTGTGCTCAATCATTTAAGTGAGTGTTTGAAACAGGCATCAAACCTCAGCTGTTTAGCATGCTTTGATCTCATAAAACTTCTGGCATGAATGTGCCAAATACATATTCAATGATATCTGTAAACATCTGACTTCCTTAGTAGGGCAGTTTTGCTTCAGAGATGAGTAACTCAGGAACTACTGTGTTGGAGCTGCCATTGTCCTGTGGCCATACGTGTTACAAGCAGTGGCACAGGAAAGTGTGGGCAGGAAGGATGTCAAGGAAAACAATAAATCCTATGCTAGCAATTAGCTATGATCATCTTCAGGAGTCCATGGTGCAGCCAGCTGTGTGTTCCGTTCCTCTTTCAGCTTCTCCATTGCCATGGGAAGCTGAGATCTAACACATGATGTGTTCACATCTGCCTGATCCACTCCATGAGCGGGATAGAGAGGAGCGGGTGTTTGTTGAGAAAACTGTGATAGAGTGAGCCGTGCTCCTGACCCTGTGCATTACACATTTTGTTATTAGAATTTTTGAGCGTGTCTACCTGCTCCTCTTCATGCTACTTGCTCTGTTAAAGATTTCATGGTAATAGCAATGTACTGAAAAAATGAATCAGTAATGAAGTTTTAGTAAAATAAAAGTAATTTTTTTTTTAAACTTCATTTTTACTTCTTAATCCCTTAGTGCTTTCTGCCATATGCTGCTGTGTAAAGACAAATAGAATTACTGAAAGGGAAGATGTGCTGGAAGGCTGTGCTTATTTGTGTTTTGTTAAGCAAATAACTGTTTGCTAGTGTGCGATTAGGAAAAGCAAAATAAATCAGATGTCAGTTTATTACAGAAATATGAGCAATGTAGCTCTCAATATTTGTGCTATTAACTTCATTTAAAAGCTCAAAGACCTGCTTAATTTTATTAGCTAATAAAAAAATGGGATTGCAAAGCATGTAGTGATACCGGAACTTGATCATGTCTGAGAACCATTCTGTAAGAAAAAAAAATACGAGTTTCCATTCTGGGGGAAAAATACGATAAGAATATTTTAGGTTTTTGACAACAGTAACAAATTCTGACATAATGTCATTATTTAACTTACAATACAAAACATGCATAACATTCAACCTAAAGAAATAAACTCTAGAAAGGCAAATGAAAAAGTCTTCAGAGGAATCTCCAAAATGGAAAGAGTTTACCCAAAAGGAGCAGTGTGAAGCATGGGGCAGAGAGGCCTGCCACTGGCATAAGTATGATTTTCAGTTTGGACAGGGAGACTGGATTTGTAGAACAGTTATGCTTCGCACAAAACTGAGCAGAAAAGAACATAATGTACCTAAAAAAGAAACATAAGTACACATATCCTGGAAAATGATTTGTTTAATAAACTACTACATCCCCTAGTTGGAATAATTTCCTTCAACATGATGAAACATGGGTGTTGCTTATATACTTGACACTGAAACATGATTTTTTTGATAGCCAAAGTTGAAGCAGCTGGACAAAAAAAAAGTATTTTCATGTGAGCATAAATTAGGTGCTCTAGTAGCTAAACTGAAATCAGTATCCTTGAAGGCTGAAAGCAGTTTAAGTGTAATGCTGGAGAGCACATCAGGAGCCTCTTTAGTCCTTCGTCTGTTTCCTGGTGACATTTGATTGTGTAAGTAGAGATGTTTTATATAAAAGTAAATTTAAAATCAAACAAAACAAGAATGGCACAAGGACATTGCACCACAGAGAAAAATAAACCAGTAAATATGACATGACTGAAGACTGCATCAGTTAAACCTTCATAGCTACAAATGATATGCACATAATGGTGAAAGAGAATCATTTCAAAAGCCAGAAGCCTAAGAAGGGGTGGGGGGATGAAGGGGCAACCAAGTAAAAAAAGTGTTAAATAACTTCAGCTTTACTGTAAAGGTAAATGTGAATGCTTTAGCAGGGGCGCTAAAGCATTCAGGAAGAGTTCTACATTAGGTCCCTGTTTGGGTTGTTGTTTTTTTTTTTTTTTTTGGACCTGATGTTTTCTAAAGCAGATTCCTACTGGGTCAGCAGCAGCATGCACAGAGCCTTTTCCTCCTGCCTTCAGTTCATGGTCTTTGTGAATGTTGCTTGGACAGCAGCACTGCTGTTTCCTGCCAGGGGGTCTATGGTGGCATTTATCTCTGGAAGCACCTAGTAAAAGTGCAGTCTGAGACTTGTGTTTGTAAGTCACCAAGCTACAAATGCAATTGCTGTTATAAACAATGTGCATTAAACTCTGTGGTAAAGGCTGAGGTACAGCTCCAATGGTGTGAATTGCAGAAGTACCAATAACGTAAAACTGAAAATACTACTTCTCTTACAGGAGAGCTGGAAGCTTTGCCATATTGTCAGACTTTCACAAATGAAGTTAAATTGATTAAAATATCCAAATGTTTTGTGTTATGACCTAAGCATTTGTTATTTTCTTGTGATAATCTTGATGATAAATTTGAATTCTTAATATTGATCTTATTTTAGCCTAGTTAAAGGAGAGGGAAATAAAATGTTTTGACCTCAGTTTTTGCATAGTAACTATTGGGGCTTCTGTGAAGCTTCCTAGCTTTTTGATGTATGTGCATGTTCTCCTTTCCACACAAAATCACAGAATCACAGAGCTGCTTAAAAGAAAGTATCAACAACAAAGTATCAATATCCAGAGTGTATCAACAACTTCTGGGTTTTTGTGTTTAAAACACGACTTGTATTTAATATTGATTTTAAAACTACCTTGAAGGATATGGATTAATTCATTAGTATTGGTGATTACATCTCCCTAAACCTTTCAAGCCAGCCATACTTCCTGAGGAACATTATTTTCTTCTTGTTCTTCTGATCTGACTGAACAGATGACAGAATAACAATGGTGATTAAACACACAATTTGGTGCTTATAAAATAGGTCCTGCTAGACTTTTTTTGTAGGACCCAAACACTGGCCTAAATACTTTGCCTTAAGGGGTTACTGTAGTTCATCTGAGCTGCATTTTGACTTGAATTTGCAAGGAACTGGAATCATGGATGTGGCTGATGATTGTGGGTTGCCTGACGTGCATCATCTGCGTAAGTCATGAGAAGGCAAATTTATGTCAGAGGTCTTTTGAATCACTATCCAAACACATCTGACTGCAAATATTTTTTTTTCAACTGTGACACAGTGTTTCTGCCCTGGAGATCATATTGATTGCCTTAATCACCGATCTTGAATAATTAGAAAATAAAGCCATGTGTACTTGATTCAAGTAGTTGGAATGGCTTCTGTCTCTAAAGAAACATTTGCTTAAGATTACAATTTTTAATCTTTAAAATCCATTTTTGTATAGCTTAAAATGTTTCTTTTTAGAATTAATATGATCTTAAACTGTAGACAGGTGGGTGTATACAGGTGATTCCACAAATTTAATTCAAATCAGCTCTAATTCAGATTTTCAGTGAGAAGGATTTGAATGCTGATGTGTTTATAGCATGAAGGCAGCAGATTGGTTGTTGTGAGTAGATAGTTAGATCTTTGCTTCATAAGTAATGTTTGCAGCTTTTTTGTATTTTTCAAACTCTGAGCTAAAACTAAAATCAAAAAAACCCAAAACTAAAACCTTTCCATTCTACACCGTAATGGAAGCAGCAGCCATTGAAATTTTGAGAGGAAGACCTGTGGTCAGGAGTAAGCAAACATTTGGTGGAACCCTGGAGAGCTTGCCTAGGGGAGAAGGGGGAACATTGGTACCCCTCCTTGCCTGAGGGACCCAGATGCACTGTCAAGCAATTCCTCTGGTCAGGGAGCTGTTGCTTTTGAGGGGCAGTGGGGGTGGTATCACCTTACCACCTCTCTTCTTCCACAGCCCCTCCTTTTTTGTTAGTTAAAAGAAATATGTAAATGCTTGTAAGGTAGAGGAGGGCTCAGTTTGGGGGATAGTTTGAAGATCTGTGAGGAGTTGAGTCTGCTGTTGCTTTGGTATTGTTGGACTACTAAGGCCTGTACAGAATCAGAGGTTGGGCATTTAGGGAGGTTTGCTTGTGAAAGCCTAAATCCCGTAGAGGCTCAGGGACTAGGCAGGATATTTGAAAGCTTCTGCTTTCTACATAAATACCAGAATTTCTAACCTACCTCAAAGGACAGAGCATAAAAGTCTTTCCTAAATGACAGGGAAAAAAGATTGTTTTAATCATTTTACTTAAACCAGGTATCCCCTGTAGATGAACTCTAATGCAAACCAATATATTATGACATTTTAAAGTGTGCTTCAGGGTGCAATAATCATGCTTATTTCAATAGGAAAGTATAAAGGGTTGCAGAAGTCTGAGGCAATAACTCTGGATAACTTGCTAAGGACTTCTTAGGCCTGCAGTGTCTGTCCTTCTTAAACTCCAGTTCCACTTGTAACTGTTGATAAAATTAACTGAGGGGGAAAAAAATCAGTAAAACTTACTATAGTAATTGTTTTTCATACATATTCAATGAAAACAAAAATTGCAACTCTACAAAGGCAGAAAAAACCCTCCAATATTTAATGAGAGTTCAGATTATGTAGTCTTTTAAGAAAGTAAAATAAAAACAAAACAAAATCAGTAAGTCTGTAACCTGAGGAATAAGGCTTAATTAATCCTGAAGTTTTGTTCATGCATCAGTGTACTAAATTTAATGAATAATTGCTTGAACATAAAAAAAAAAAATTAAAAATCTTCTAAGAATAGTTTAAATATAAAGATACAGACTGACTTTACAAGAGTCATAGGAAGGTGAGGCAGCATGTAACTGAAAATTTTGTTGTTAACACTGAAACTATGGGTTGAGTTTTTCATCTAAGATATATTCAGATCACAAAACTTTATTAAAATGTCAATTTGGAAAAGAATAAAGTGTTTTAAAGCACAGTTAAAAGTTTTTGACATAAAATTTCCAAAATATGTTGTGTATATCAGCAGTTTAAAAATAAAATTATTGAAAATAAATGCCACTTTATGGAGAACTTTAAAATGTTATTATTTTTTATTATTCCAAATGAACCCATGCATGCTTCAAAAACTGTTGAAAGGAATCTTTTGATATTAAATGCCAGTAGAGGGGATATGAATTGTGTGTAGCATTTTGATTTCAATAAAGCAGCATTCTGTGGTGGATAGTTGTTTGGTTGTAGTTTTTTCCAACATAGCTCTAGTATACAGTGGCCTATTTGTGCACTTTTCATTTGTGTACATTTTATTTCTATGCTATATTTCTATTTCATTCTAGGGGCTTTAAAAAGATTAAGGTTTATGGAGGCCTTTTCTGGAGATCTTATCCCTATTACGCAGGAAGGTAAGCAAATACAGAGGAAGGTTAATTGAATTGCTCTGCTGCAGAATGTGAGTATTGGAGCTGGAACTACAATTTGGGAATGATCGTTCCCAAATCAGTACCTTAATCTAATATAGCACAGGAGTCTTTCCTCTGGTATTGTAAACATAGGAAAAAAGAAGGGTAGAAAACACAAAGTTAATAATAAAATCTAAAAATTAAGCTCTAAAGTATTGCTTTGCATCCTGTTAAGACTGTGCTTTCCCGTTATTCCTGTTTCCACTAGCAGCCTTCTTTCTTTCATGCTGTAGCAGGTAAGTGGGACCAACTGTGGTCAATAGGAACCTTGGTGTTCATTTCAGAGACCAGAGTTTTAGTTATCTTACATCATGGTTATATTTTCTTATGTATATGAATAAGTGACAAGGCACAAATTTTTAAGGAACTTTAAAAGCTCAGCCTGGCAATGACGACTACTTTAAAACCATCTGTGTAATTAATGAACAAGATTGGCTTGTATTCATGGCAATGGCTTTGTGGTATTGACTGTTTAAACAAAGTATGTACAGTCACTTTCCTGATAAAAGTAAATCCTCGACACTCTGAAAAGCTGTACAAGTGATCTGTCACAGGTATGGGTGCTTGCCTTCTACCAAAGTAGTCTAAGTATTTGTTACAGCTTTAACTCCTGTTTGGTGTTCTTGTTCCACTTAAATGAAAATTGACAGTCGAGATCTGGTCCCAAAGTATATTGCATTGGTCCTCTGATTTTGGAAGAATTATTTAGTTGCAGCCTTAACTTTTTACTTGTTTTTCTGTGAATCACTTTGGTTTGGTGATCTTGTTGGACTTACAGTGGAAATTGAGGTAAGCAGTGCTGAAATGGGGCTCATTTAATGCCAAACCCCTGGCAAGGAGAAGAGGGGAGCGCAGCAGGGAGGGTGGCTTTGAACCTTCCCTGAAAGGAATCGTCATGAGTGCATGATAATGAGTGCAGCCCCAGCCACAGGTACCGTGCCCCCTTTCACAGAGCCTGTTTAAGGCGGCCTTTGGGCTTTCAGGGAGGGAAGGAACAGCTTGTTAGTGGTTGAGAAAAGGATGTGCTCAATATTCTGCTTTCTCCCTGTGTTCTTGGAGTGTTGATGAGAAGCGAGGCTATGGGTATATTGCAGCCTCTGCAGGAGTGGTAACTTTGTAGTTCTGCGTTTGAACTGTCCATTATCTTGAGTATTTAGCACAAATATGTTTATGGAAAATTTAAGACTTATGTGGTAATGGAGTAGCAAAAATTCCTCTTAGTTCAGGAAGGTTTTTTAACAAGAAGCTTTTTTTCTATTAAAGCAAATGTCCAACTCCTGTCCTACTTTTTTGGGACTGTTTTTAGGTTAGTGTATCTTGGTTTTAAACTGCATGTCAAAAAATGATTTACCACAGCATCTGTAAAATGTTCTGGGGACCTTGGCAAATACCTGATAGTTTAGGTCCATGTCCAGATACTGGGTCCTATCCCCAAAATAGTTTTGTGATAAATGAATGAAAACTACTAGCAGGTAAGCATGAGAAAAAAGGGAAAAAAACCAACCAAAAAACCAAAAAGGCTTTTTTATTTTTGAAAAGTGTTTTTTCAGTAGTTTTCTTTTCTGAAAGGTGTTTCTAGAGCTCCTGTTGCAGAGAAACTTGCTTACTTGGGACCATAATTTTGATGCAGGATCAAGATTTATGTGCTTCTTTTTTCTTGCTGAGGCTTTTGGAAATAGGACAAAAGGACTACAAAATAGGACTACAGCTTTGTTATTTCTCTAAAAAACTGGAAGATACAGCACAGTCCAAATGGATTTGTATGGGTATGAGAAAGTAGACTAGCTTGTCTCCATGAGAAGTATCCGGGGCTCCTTGCCTTACCTCCTAAGGAAAGCTAAGGAAAACATCTTTTTATACAAACATGGTGACTCTGTACTAGGGAATGTATTTTGACACTGACAAGCTGAAAGTTCAGGATCTAATTTATTCTATGTCAGCATGTTGGTCTGTATCTGTAATGAGCCTTTAGTCACAGTGTGTCTTTCAAGTTTGACTATTTTTGCCAAAGATTGGAATACTAGACCAATATGATTTTTTTTTCTAGTTTTCGTGCCTGTGTGCTAACAATAACAGTGGAATATTAATTTTTAAAGATGCAGAAAAACAAACATATATTGAGGTCCTATGAAACACGCTGCAAAGTATGAACTTTTAAAATCAGTTTATTGAAACTCCCCAGATTATTTCTAATGAGTGTTGAGCTGTGTTTCATGGGCTGTGGTAGAGCTGGGCCACCACATGAGACCAAAGCCATTAGGGACTTCTGCTACCTTGTGGTACTGGTAATTTCTGCTCTGTGGTCACCTGTGGTCTTAGCTGTACTTATGTGGGTTTTGAGAAGCTTAAAGTTAAGTGATTGCTGTAAAAATTCCTTATTATCCTACAAAATGAGTGGTGTTGACCTTCACAGAAGGGTGTGGAAGGCAACCTGGTTGTTCCTTACAAACCATTTCTGGAGTAAAGGCAGGCACTAGCATTGACTGATCTGGGCACTGCAAGCTGAAGTTGTACCACAGCACCTGATTGACATTTATCTCTCTGTAGTAGCTAGTGAACTTTTCTGGTTCAAAGTTGCACAGAAGGATTTAGGGACTTCTGTAGTTCTTTTTACTCTTAAGCTCAATAGGGCCTAGCTAGTTTTCTATAACTCATAAGGCCCACAGTCATGATTGAGGTAAACTTTTCCTTTGTCTCTGTTTTTTCCCCCATGCTGATTCCACTGTCCAGTGTAAATGCTTTCAAAGAGAGGGGGAGAGCTGTGCTGAGAAATGTAGGGATCATTTGTGTCCTGGACTGTCTCCCCAAGAAAAAAACAGACCTATCTGTCCTGTACATACTGTACAACAGAGAGAGACAGGATTGGTGGTACAACTGTCTTTAAGTTGTTGGTCAGCACTTTCCGTAAATACTCTGTAAGATTAGGGGAGGTGTATTTGTTTCCTGTTCATGAGAAAGAGATTACTAACAACTTGCTATTTTTGTCTGATTATTGACTAAAATTCTGTAGTTCTGTGAAGAAGTACACTGTGGGAAAAAAATATTAATGGAGAACTTCAAAATAAACCTGTCTGAATTTAAAGAATGGGCTCCATGCAGTAGCCAGGCATGCACAAACTATAAGTTCCTCTTACACAGAAGAAATTATATGCTGTTTTCAAGGTGGATATTGTTTTTTGAGAATGAAATTAGGTTGTTTAAAGACACAAGATAAATACAAACAAGATAATTGTTACACTATTTGTGAAACAGTATTTGTAAGGTATGCTGCTGTGCAGTTAAAACAGATTGGGAAAAGTTGTAAATGTTGGAGGGGGAAGATTTCATATCCTTCTGAAAATCCCAGGAGAAGGCTGAGGCACTGATCGTGCTTGCAGTTATCTGTCTGGTCCTTGGGCTCAACCCTGCTTGCAAACTGCTGCAGGATGTCTGGGCAGCAGGGAGAATCTGGGGTAAGGGGAAACCCAGGAGGCAGATGGTGCCTTTCTCCATTTGCCCACCCTTACTGCAAACACGATCTTTACTAGCCAAATATTGCCGTGGCTTTGATTAGTTGACTCTTGTCTCCTACAACCAAAGAGCACTGGAATTACTCCCTACTGTTTGGACAACCTTCTTTCTGCCCACCCACCCCAGGCTGCTATCAGTGGTGTCACAATCTCCTGGAACTGCCTTCAGGCACGTACGGATGAATCCAACTTGGTGAGGGGGAAAGGCCTTTGGTCAAGCCCAATGGGAAGGGTGGGAGGCAGGGAAACACCAACACAGGAGCCTCTGCCTGGCACTGTGTTGGTTGCTTTTGGTCTTGAGGGCTAGAAATTGGGAGATAGTACCTAAAATTGAAGGGTTTGGGCATTTTATTCACACCAGGGTCTGTTGGACTGTAGCCATCATTCTGGCTCCTGAAGAAACTCCCTTTTGTCTGAGCCTGTCTGTAAAGGCTTCCCCATCCCCTTTGCTGGGAGTTGGCTGGGTGGTGTGCCTGTACGAGCAGAACAGGGCTGTGTCCATCCGTGATCTCACCCGAGGTGTGTTTACTGAGCAGGCTGGGCATGGCAGGTGGTTAGTGGTTCCTCTCCTGCCCATGACACCTGGCAGCAGATGGCAGGGCAGCCGCTTGACACCTTGGATGCCCAGTTGCAGTCCCGCCCCATCAGCTCAGCCTTCCCGGCCCCCAAGCTGCAGCAGCAGCAGCTGCCTTTCCTGCTGGCATGGCTTGAAGCCACAAAACAGTGCTGTTTGCTTCTTTACTGATGTCTTGGTGCTCTGAACAGGGCCTGGCCCTGGTGGGCTTTTCTCTGAGGTGTGCAGGAGAAAGCCCAGCTGCGCAGGAGAAAGTCCTCTGAGCTGCAGGTGCTTTCAGGAGAAGTGGGAAAGAAAAAAAACTCAAGAGTTTTGAATTATCTTTGTACTGGCTAGTATTCTCCCCTGCCATTGCTCTGTGTCTCAAAGTGATTTTATGTCTGGCAGCTCCCTCCATGTCAGAGCAGAAGTTATGGGGCATGACTTCACTTTTGCAGGCAGCAGAGTGAACTTAAAATGGGCTCTGCATCTCTTTCGTTTAAGAGCTGAAGTCTGGTGTGTCTGAATAATAAATCCCGCAAAGAGTCCTATGTACTTGAATGGAAAACAGCTGGATAGCTTTTATTTCCCCTTCTCACATTATGATCCCATTGGCCATATGCTTTTTCTTGCTCCCTCTCTTTTTTCCTCTATTATTCTTTTTCCTGTTTTCTTTTTCTTTTGCATACATACAGCAATATTACTTAAAAATTCTTAAATTAATGGCTGCAGAGCCTGTGCAGGTACACAGGCCAGCAGGGAGCCCTTCAGAGGAGCCCAGCCCTCTGTTGGCTCAGAGTGGCAGGAGATGGCTGTGCCCCGTGTGGAAGTAGAGCCCAGTGAAGAGGGCTGGGCTGTGACCTGGCTGCCCTGTTGTACCAGAGCCAGCTCAGCTTCACACCACTTTGCTGTTCACCCAGTTTTGGCCACTTTGGTGGTGTCTGCCCCAGGCAGGACCTGGGGATGGTCTGGGAAGGGCAGGCCTGCGTGTGAGGGGGCATGTCCAAAAGCTAGAGCAGGTACAGGTGCTATGGCTTTTCCCTGTTTCCTCTCCTCTGTGAGGGAGGAACAAGCAACAGTGTATCCTTATGCCTTCCCTTCTGTGGCTTCCTCCCCTCCTTCTCTGTTTTATCAATTTAATCTGTACTGTAGGGTGTTTCCAAAGAGTTGTGATAATATACCTCTTGTTTTGAGGGAAGAAATACTTTTTCCTTCAGTTGTGTATTGAGAACCTACGCACAAATATCTGCTGGTTTTGGAGGCCTAGATGCCAAAATTCAGGATTTCAGTCGCTGACTATAATAATTGCACAGTCATTATTGTACCAGCTGCTCTAATAGCCTGAATTCTTGGAGCCAATTTAACATCAGGTAGCACTATCAATTCTCTTGCAGATCTTATCTGAGAATTTAGCTGGTTTTATTTTCTACTTTTTTTTTAAGTTATCACGAATTGAGCTGCTGTGGGGTGGTAGGTTTCTTCAGTGACTCTTCTGTTGTTCCAGTTTTAGAAATGAGGATCTGAAGCAGAAAATGGTAAACATTCACAATTTTTTGGAGTTCAAATACATGGATACCTTGGTGCTTCTAATGCTGCTATTCTACCTGGGGTTCAAATAAAGGACTTAATTTGCCTGCTGTTGAGTGCTGTAAATGTCCGAAAATTTGACAACATAAGGTTTTCAGGCATTATTTTTCTAATGTGTAGAATGCAACAGTGTCAGAATCAAGCTTGACTGTAGAATACCTGAACATACACTGAGCATTATTGTTTTCTAGGTTTTGGATATAAATAAAACTATTTTTCTCTTACCACATCCTGTAAAGTTGGTAAAATGTAACTAAATTTACAGCTATTCGGTGTTCAAGAGTGAGAATTAAACTGAAACTTTGGATTACTATTTTTTTAAATAATTAGTCTGTTAGTAGACTATTACTTTTAATAACTGAACTAATTCTAGTATCTAAAACTAAAAAGTGAAGAGTTAAGAGCTAAATGATCTCTAGGGTTTGAAAAGTATCACTGTTGCTACTTTGCATTGGATTTTAGCACAAGGATTCTGTTTATTAGAAGTTTGTTACCATAGAACTATAAACTGAAAGGTAGCAATGATGAATTTGTGTAATATATTATATTAAATAAACTTGCCCGTTAGCCCTGCGTGCAAGGCTTTATTTACATTACAGTAAGCTGTTTTCTGCTGCATTTACAATTCTGCTATACAGATAAATTAAGGGATCTCATGACAGTATGATTTACTTTCTCCCTGCAAACTGAAAAACATTAATATTTTTAAACCTATTTTCCTGAAGTGCTGACATTAAATTTTCTGTTGGGCACCATCAAATCTACCATCAGAGAATGGAAATAGATGAAAGTCAGTCTTATCTTCTTGTTCCTATACTTAAAGGATGGACAAATATTAAATATTGTGTTTATAATTCATTGTTCTTGCAAAAAGTATTGAATAACTCTTTAAACTATATTCCTGCCCTGCAATAACAGATGAACTGCCACCAAATTAAATAAATTAAAAGATCTGGTACAATCACACATAAGGCTTTGTCTGTTTGATCTTTTATGGTATACAAACTTACTCTTCCAGAAATCAGTGAATTTATGCTTCAGGTTTGGTCGAGCTGAACAGGTGCAGTTGAGTGAGTGACTTGGCCTGTAATATTGGTGGTGATAGATAAGCTGTGAAGGAAACACTGAGCTTGAACTTCTGGTCTCAGGATAATTTGTAGGGCTGATAAATCAGGGGGTGAGGGCAGGGAAGAAGTATTTCTGTTTACATAAAGGAGCAGATGTTGTCTGCACTCCAGGTACAAAGGCTGCAAAATGTCATAGTCCAGACTTTTTATATAATATTTTCGTTAAGGTGCATACTTGTGACGTGAGACAGATACGACTCCTTCTGTGAACAGGATTCCTTTAAAAAAGTGTCAAGTGTAATTTCACTTCATATAAAGGTAGAGCTGGCACAATTAATTTGAAATATCTCTTCTTACCCTTTTTCAATAAAAGCTGTTTGACAAAACACAGGGTAGCCTATTCTTTTTGTAAACTTTGTCATTTTTGGTTGCTCAGCTTGATGCAGTTTTTATTCATTAGGAGCTTTCAGCGTGGCTTTTGGAAGGAGAAGGATGCTCCTTTGCAAACAGCTGACTCCCTGTGCAGGCCACCATATGGCAAAGTGTCCTCCATGAGGGCGTATGCCATCAAGCAGTATGAACCACCAAGTTCAACATAAGTTGAAGTTACAAACTATCTAGCTAAAATTTTTAGGGGATTTTAATTTTTTATGTGAAAAAGTTTTAAAAATACATGTAAGTAATGCAGCCCTTTTATCTGCAGAAGCTCCTTTACTTGCAGACAGTGGTACGCACCTGGCTTCCACTATGGCATTAAGCATTCATACTTTTATCTCCAGAATACATAGGAGCACAAGAGAAACCTATGCTCAGTTGAATGTGCTGCTATCCACACCCTTTTTTGTGTTCTTCCTGGCTGGACAAGTTTCTTGGTTACAGCTTGGTTTTGTGCAATGTGGTGTGATGCATTGGTTCCAGTTGCTTGTGAGCTGTAAAGTTTGTTTCCAAAAATTTCCTCCAGTGCTCAGGTTTGGTTTAAGGGTTGTTGAACACAGCAGGTGGGTGGGACTAGTTCACCTGGAAACTAAGTACTGGTATTTGGAAAAACTAGATATTACCATAGTTTTAAATAGTTGGGCAGTGGGAGCTACTACTCATAGCCTTGAGCAGATCACTGTGAAAATATTAGCTTTTATTTTTTAACTATTTGCTTACATTTTTAAATTTTCTTATTTTAATTTTTTTCTCTTGTTCTTTTCCTGGAGCAGTGGAGTGGGGGAATAAACTTGCAACCCTGTAAACTATTTTTCTCTTGTCCGTACTCTACTTAAATGCTGATTGCATGTTTTTTGGTTTTTTGTTTTTCCAGAATGAGCCTCCCATTATGTTTTAATGGAAGAAAAACTTGTGAAGAATGTTGAGAAATAAAAATTAACAAATTTTCTGGAAAACTTAGAAATTACTGAAATGTGCTCTAATAGTTTCTAACCTAGTGGATCTGCTTTGTCTGAAAGCATTTTAGAAGTAGGATATTGTTTTGATTACTGTAGCAAAGTTGTACTGTGAAGTGTTTTTAAATGAAACATTTTCTAGTTTTTATAAAGGCTCTTATATAATTAAACATGGGTGAAGCAACCCACAAAAAAAGAACCAATCAACAAATAAGGAGTAAACAATGACCTGTAATTGAGAAAGAAACTACTTTCTAGCATCTGAGCTGGACACAATGATGACTTAGATGGGAAATTAAAAGGTATCTGGTAGCAACTGCTGGTGATTTGAAGTTTCATTAGAAAATACTATTATTTTGCCATTTCTGGCGAAGGTGAGCTGGGGATGATTTGAGTAATGTGTCTAGCACTGCAAGCTGTAATTCGAATAGAAATTGTTACTACCTGACCTCTCTGTGCTTTCTCTATTGGTAGAAAACCAAACTGAAGGCAGAATGCTTCATGCATTTATCAGATAATGCTTACAAAATGTTGTGAATCTGACAAACATGGAAGAGTAGAATACTTTGAAAGACAAATTAGCTTTCTGTTATTGAGCCTGTCTTAGGTCTGACCATGGACTCCTAGCAAGTCACAGAGCTGCCTGTGGTCTGGGTTGTCTCCTAAAGCCATGTGAAGTCTCACTTGCCTAATCTAGGTACCTATGATTAGGAAACAGAAATAGCTGTTAAATGTCCATCTTATTTAATAGACCTATAGACACCTAAATATAGGTGTGGAAACCTCAAGGTGAACCTTTTACTAGGAGCTTGAAATTTTTCCTTATAGCATAAAGCGATATCATCCTACTTTTTCTTAAAACACATTGCACAAGGTCAAGCTTGCTGTCAGTGTTTCTGAATGTGAAACTCCCACTTAGGTGAGCATCCCCTTTATGTAGTTTAGTTTGACACATACATGTGTAACATTTTTGTCTTTTTCTGCTTGGCTTATTATTTTGTCTTTTCAGAAGAATGATAAGAAAAAAAAACTCATAATTTTCCATTACTTCATTTAATCTCTTTGTTATCAGTGTTAAACATACGTACTCACATGAATTTTTTTTTCTTGCACTGTGAGACTTTAGAATGTGTTCATTTATGTGAATTGGGTATATTTCTCTGCGTGTGTTATTTTATTGTCAAAGTAAATTCTTCCATCCTTTTGCTTATTTCTGCTACTCTGATCTATCTGCAGCAGTTTTCCAGTCACATGTCTAATAGAGACAGGCTTCAGCTTGTCTTTGTATATCATGTACTTACGTGGTTTGAAATTATATTGTCTGTTCTGTAGTCCTTTTGCATAACATTCAGGATTCATTTCAAATGAATTTCATCTAGGGCTCTTATTAATGTTGCCTTCACCTTCTCCCTGTATACTGACTTATCATGGAGACCCTAAGGTAAGAAAGGCCTGGTACTGTTAGGAAAGAAAAGTGGGGAAACAGAGGCTAGTCCCGTGTATGGAGCGAGAAAAAGTCACTGGAGAGCTGTTGAAATCTCTAAGATGTATGGGCACAGAGACCATGTTTTTTTGCCGTTGCTGTAGTTTCTTTCAAATCTGAATCACAAATCATTTATTGTTAAGAAATAGTCAGGTTTTATAGCATTGCCTTTTGCTGTTGCACAAGAATATGCAAGTATTTAAGTGATACCACACATTAATGTTTGCATTATGATGTGTACAATGCATTTAGGTGAAAAAATGTGTACATTAAAAGTGAACATACTTCCAAAATCCTTAGAGGATTCTGCTAGTCAAAATACAGGTTTTATCTATCAATGTATGTCTGAATTCCTAAGAAACTTTCGTCTTGTCTAGAGGCTTTGTGAATCACCACTGTCAACATTAGGCTAGACAGTTCACCTAGATATTTTTATTTCTCATTGTTCTTAAAAAGTCACCTTTCCCATTACTACTCAACTGATCATGTGAAACAATTTTCAGGAAGATTGTGCATAGGGGTGCAATCATCCACAAAGTGCTGAGAGGAACTGTGGGTGGCTGTGCTGCCAGCATCCTGCCTCTCACTGCCCTTGAGGCCATGGAGCTGCTGCCATTCCTGCAGTTACAGATGGGATGCGTCAGAGTTAAGTGGCAAATGACTGTAAATTTTAATGGAATTTGGCTGCCAGAATTTCTTAGGCCACTTTTAAAATCTTAAGCTGCGATCGAATGTTTCTTGGGAAAGAGATTTTCTCTAAATGCTCATTTTTTATTCACCGAAGGGAAGCGGGTTTTCATTGTGCTGGTTTTTGAAGCTGAAGGAATCTGACTGGACTGGAAGCAATTTTTCTCCATAAAATACATAATCATGTAATTATGAAAGATGATGCTGTGTTCTATATACCAGCCTTTTCAAAATTGTTTCTGTTGACATATCTCGTCAGTCATATTTCCTTTTTTTTTTAATTATATCAAGTGCCTTGGTGTATTATTTTTATATCATACTTCATGCAATATTAGGCTCAAGGATTTACCCCAAATATTTGATCTGATACAATAACTCACCCTATTTCCCTTAGATATTCTTTTTTTCTTTAAATTTACATTAAAGGAAATTGCAGGTTGCTTGGAAGAGAGCTCCTGTCCATTGCTATGACCTGTGTAAAGAGCTATCAGATAGGCCTTGGTATCTGGGTCCTAGTCTGACCTTGCAACAGCAACAGACTCAATCAGCCTTAATCAAGGCTGCAGGAGGGATGAAGAGGGGCTGCAGGGTAAGGTGTGAATCAGTCCCATGGGCTGGTGGGGACCACAGTGGTGTTCAGGAGGGACAGGTCCCTTCTCTTCATCCCTTCTAAGAAGTCTGCTGGTGATTCAACAAAATGAATATTAAATACTAAAACTATATAATGACATTCTTTTTTATTAATAAAGCAAACCCACCCAATGTGGAAGAAGTCAAATTTCAAAGGCACTACTGGGACAATATGTCAAATATGATATTCATCTGAAGCAGAACAATTAGGGTTAGGTATTTTTTGCTTTTTTGTATGTGTTGGTTTTTTTGTTTGTTTCATTTTTTGGTTTGTTTTGGGGTTTTTGTTTGTTTGTTTTTTGCTTGTTTTGGTTGTTTTGGTTTCTTTTGGTGTGTGTTTTATTGACTTAATTAACGATTATATACATAATTTATATTATAGAAGTGGTGAAACAGGGAAAGGACAAAGTGCCTGGGTACTGCTTTTTATAATCCACTAAACTATTAGCCTGGTAATGAGAGTGGTCATGTTACGTGTAGTAAACTCAGATTCAACTCACTATTTTTGCCTAAGGACACTTGAACATTCAGCTTCCCTCTCTGAAGAAAGTGCTCTGATAACCAGACTAGAAATAACTCAGAAATAAGGTTTGTTGTGCTGCTCTGTATACAAAATTAAACACTCAGGGGAGCAGGGATTGGAACCAGATGTCTCATTTCCCAAGAGACTAATCTTGCCACCAGGCTGGAGAGTTGCATTTTCTCATTACTCCTCCCTTCCTCCATTTACATACAGTTTATACACAGGAGACAGTTCCAATTATCCTGGAGTATTAGAAAATTTCACACTGGCATATAATTTTCCAAAGGGTATAATTGGACCATAATTCAAGTGCGGGAGGTAATGATTAGCCAAAAGATACTTGAGTAGGTCAAGCACCAAGACCTGCGTGATTCCGTATAGAGACAAAGTGTTACTATTTTTACTTGTTTTATCTGAAAAATTTTGTGCCTTTAGGGTTGCCTCAAGAAACCAGGACACCTTCAGTTACAGTCTGAACTGGAACAAATATGAGGAAATGGCCTTCTGAGCTGTGTTGGGAGAAGTGTTGCCTGCAAGTTCAGGGAGGTGGTCCTTGCCCTCTATTCGGCGCTGGTGAGACCACATCAGCAGTGCTGGGTTCAGTGCTGGGCTTCCCAGTAGGAGAGAGATGTGGACAGAGAGAAGCAAGTCCAGCACAGGGCTTCAAATATGATTAGGCAACTGGAGCATCTTCTCTAATGAGAAGAGGCTGGGAGAGCTGGGACTTCAGCCTGGAGAGGAAAAGGCTCAGGGGGAGCTCATCAATGTAGAGAAATACCTGAAGGGAGGGACTGAAAGGGAGGAAGACAGACTTTTCCATGGTGCCCTGTGACAGGCCGAGAGGCAATGAGCACAAATTAAACCACAGGACTTCCAGTCTGAACATCAAGAAACATCTTAATACTGTGAGGATGAGCAAACTCTGGTACAGGGTGCCCAGAGAAGCTGCGGAGCTTCATCCTTGGAGGTTTTCAAAACCTTGCTGGGCATGAACTTGGACCCCCCCGCCATAGGTGGTCTTGCTTGAGCAGCGGAGTTGGAATAGACGATCCCTGGAAGCCTCTTCTGACTTAGTTTTTTTCTCTAAAAATGCATAGTTCTCTATTCTTCTACTCCCAAATACTCATTGACCATATAAACATCATGTACCTAAATTTATTATTCTGTCAGATTAAGATATTAAACATAAATTAAAGACATAAAAAAAGACAAATCCAAAACCAAATCCATTTTAAAAAAGTGAAAACAAAAATGAAGTCATCTGTTAAATTTGTAGGTGAAAGACGCCAATCAGGCTGGTATTACTGGTATGATTGCATAAAGCACAAGAAACTTTTGGAGTTAAGATAAATTCTGAGGAGTTGCTTTTGATATAGGGGATTATGACACAAGAATCTCTCCTTTGAGTCTGAAAACCTTATGAGAGTGATTTTTTTGAAACATTGTGCTTGTTTAGACAAAATAATTACTGAAAAAAAGACAGGGCTTTGTTCAAAAAGGTGGAAAACTGTGAAAGCAGCAGGTTCATTTCAGTATTAACCTGATGATTTTTGACTCCCAGATTACAGGAGTAGTGAGGAGCAGCATGTGCAGATCTCTCAGCACATAGTCACTGGGAATTTTGATATGTAATTTGAAGAGCAAAAGCTGTAGTGACTGTATTAACGAATACACTTATTTCCATGATGTTTGGATGACATTAAAGCTGCAATAGTAAACAAGTTTTCAACAGAGAAAAACTTAAATATGTTTTCATTAATATATTCAAGGAAATAGAACATTTCAATAGATTCTCTTAAAAAACAACAGAGCAAGCTGCGAGTCAGGAAGATCATCTTTCAAATTGCTTTTCTTTTTTCAAAGTCTCCTCCTCCCATTTTATTAAACTAAATCCTTTGCAGTATATATCCATAATAGTATATAACTTCAAGAGTGTTGGTTAATATTTGATTAAGGTAGACAGTGCTAGTAAGTTTAACTCAGTCTTTTACTACTAAATGAGATAGCACATACTGAAGATCAGAGTGCCAAGTTCTGTCACTTAAATTTTTTTTATGACATTTAATATCAACTGTAAAAAGAAAAAGCTGAATCCTCACTTATACTACATTCCAAAGGAGGGATATACTTACGACTTTTCTTTTTTACCTTTTTGCAATGAATCTGTTCCTTCATTTATCTTGACTGATGGAAAACATTTGTGTCATTTTAATAGCTATCAACAAGCAGGCTGGCACAGCATAGTTGCTGCTTACTTATATATGGTGCTTTCATTTCAGCCCTTTTGGTGATTTTTTTTCTCTTAACTTTATTAATGATAAACCTTATGAATAGTTGGGGTTTTTTTAAGATGGACTGTGGAAGGAGAGAAAAATATGTTATGTATTTTGTTACAAGAAGTTTAGAAACAGGCAGAAGATGTGCATGCCTGTTTGGGGAAGAAAGGGAGCACAGGTGTTAAACTGAAGAAAATTAGAAATTTCACCAATTTACTTTGGACTATTACCTAGGCTACATAAGAGCTAGGTACTTAGGGGCTCCTAAGCTTTTAAGTATCCAAGTTAGCAAGTTTGATTGCCAAAAAGATTTTTTTTTTTCCACAGTCTTTTAAAATGACTTTATAAAACAATTTTTAAAAACTGAACATTCTGGAGCTGAGATCTGGGAGATAATTAATTTATATTGCTTCAATAACTATTACAACTTTACTTTGTAGCAATAGAAGACAGTCGGCAACAGCTGAACAAACTGCGTGTCCAAAGAGGAGAGATTTCCTTATTTCTATGTTATCTGTTAGTTGCAAATTATATTAAAATGAACAAAATCAGGAAAATAGCAACATTTGGATTACTGAAGTTTCTCTTTGTAGATTAAGGGAATTGAAAGTGATGGCCTTGCTTGACATGAGTTTGATGAGTCATTTTATATAATTTCATTTCAGCGGTCAAAAATAGTTTAAGACAACTCCTTGTTTTCCTTAAGAAGTATTTATTTTTTCCTTTTGTTGTTGATTTTCCTGCCTTCATGCTCTAGAGAGCTGTTTAATTATTTCCACTGAAATAGTTCATGGCTAAATGTTCCAATTCAGCTTTGCTGAAAAATAGAGATGGAAAAAGTGAAAATTAGTGTCAGCCTTGCCTAATTCAAGACACATCCTTCTCTGACCACAGAAGTTTCTTATAGTTCAACAAAATGTTTAATGATAGTTTCTTGAGATTCAATTCAACTTCCTTGAACTGCATTTTCCGTAAGAGAATATAGCTTGATCTTTAAATTAATTTTCAACAGCAGCTACTTTTGAACTTAATTTTCAGTTAGTTTAACAAGTGGAAATAAAAAAAAAGTCATCTGGAATATCAAGGAATATTTATTATTTCAGTGAAAGAATCCAGATTATTTAAATATTTAAATATTTCTGTTGTAATTTTCTTTTTTTCAACCTATAGAATGTTACCACATTAGAAACAGGAGTAGCAACAATTTATTCTGCAAACATTAGTAATTTTACAGTGAAAGTCTGGCCAAATTTCTTTCTTTTTTATTTTCCTAGTAAGATGCTTTTAACAGTTTTCTTCAGTGAATTTAATTTCCCCTTAGCAATTGGTAATACCTTAATTCTTTGAGTTGTTTAGGTGTATTTTTTGTTGCCACTAAGGAGAAAAAGTTGTGCTAGAAGTATCCATTCTTAGTAAATATTGGTTTTCTTGTATCCTGAAAAATACAGAAAATTAGTGTTTGCAACTCGTTGATCTTCCCAAGGGAAGGATTAGTGGAGTTACTTAACAGCTCCCTTCTCCAGATGTTCCTTTTCAAACTTCTGCTGCTGTTTATCCCTCAGCAAGGCTGCTTGGAACATGTGTTAGGTGATACTGGAAGTGATCATTGCATGGATTCAGTTCATTGCTTATCTGAAAATAAAGCCAAATCCTCACCTTTTCTGGAACAGGGGGCTTGTGGAATTTCTGCACAATGCTAGGTGCAGCCTGACACCTGAAATGCTTTGCCTTACTTTTTCTCCCTGAAGTTACTTTCACTCTCTCCTCCAGCATTTTCTATGAGCATAGATATAATTTTTTAAGTAAATAATTTCATTAGTTTTCATAGGATAACTTGAATATGCAAAGCTAGACATACTTGAATACTTTATTGAATCAGGGACTAGATTTTTCATAATCTTCTCTTTATTTTTAATATCAATGAGTGGGTCAGTCTCAGGAACCAGATGTCTTACTTTCAGAGCTCTGCACTTTGTCAATTGTGATCAGCCCATACTTTTTTTTTAACCAACATTTATTTTCTCCCAGTCCAGAAAAAAATGAGATTCCAGTTTTGTTAACAGCTCTTTTAAAGAAGGCATAAGTAATAAACCCACTGAATTTACAATACCTATATTTCAGCAGCTCAGATTGGGAAGTTGCAAAGTAATTCTTAAATTTCTTTAGAGATAAAGACAACTAATTCTGGGGTCTCTTTTATAAGTATCTCTGGCACAGTAAGGTTAAGTTGCAATAAATGAGCAAGGTATTCAACATGACCTCTATTTTATGGATGCCAGGCCTTCTGGAATTACTGGAAAATTACATCAGGCTGAGTTAAGTATTGTATAAAGTACTGAAGAAACACTTCTTAAGCTGGGAGAGTGAAAGATTCTTAGTGTCCATGTTTCCTTGAACTAAGAGATGTCTGAATTTTAATTACAGTTAAATGTCCTAAAGTGGCATTATTTTCGATTATATGGAAGTTTTTTGCAGCTTTTTTCATAGTTTTCCAGAAATTTTTAGATGGTTTTGTATTACTTTGTTAGCATTTTGAGGAGACACAAGTGTATCCTGGTATAGAGTATCTTATATATATCTTTCTTTTCCATCACTTGCTATTACATGCAATCTATACAATGTTATCATTCAGAATCCAATGAATCATTTGAAAATATTGTTAATATTTTCAATTTTCAGTTTTAATGAGGTTGGTTAGATGTTCTTAAGAGTGAAGGAATGCCTGACTTTTATGTTGGATTCCATTAAGGCTGCCACAGTAGGTTGGCCAGTATTGCATAGCCACAATGTTTGTATTTAGAGAAGGAAACATTCACTTCCTTTAATATGAGCACAAAAGTTGATTAATCTTAAGTGTTACAGTAGCCACTGGTCCACTTCTAGTCTTTAATGAGGTTATTATCACAATGTTATTGGGAGGTCACAAATCCTAGTGGGACTCTTATCTGCAACATAGATATAAGTTATGGAGACCATAGTAAAAATGTAAAGATTAATTGATTTTAATCAAAGATAGGTGATTAAAACCAATTTCAAGACATGAATGCTTTTGAAATCAAAAAATATGTCATCAAGAACTATCATTTTATAACACCTAATTTTTTCCTCTTTAGTTCTTAAGCAAGTGATAAAACCCTGGCTTGAGAGATCTTAAATTGACTGAGCCAGTTGGAAAAGAAAGCACAAAGAAATTAATAACTACTAGGACAAATTACAGGGTATTTTCTGAATTCAACTTTTTAAGCAATTCCGTGAAAGTTGTAATGTTTTTTATATTGTATTAGTTTCTTAACCTGAGATACTGTGTTGTACCAGATCTTAATAAAAACAAAGTTACGGTGGTAATAAACTTAACCAAGTCTGTAATATTTTAAATATAAATTTTACAAAAGTAATGTTCCAAAAACTCATATTGAGTAACCATTACTTATGTTAAGTTCCATTACTGCTTTTGCTAAATTAGCACTGTTTCTGTTGTCTGACCAATTCATAATACCTGTAGTTTTTTGTTTGCTAATTAATCTTGCTAAATGTTTGTAACATAACTTTCTTTCAGTCTTTTGGAAGTGCTGCTGAGTTCCAGGTGGCAGTAGAAGCAATAGAATACTTCTTAGCCATATCTTGTAAATTTTCGGTTTTGAGATAGTAATTTGAATTTGCTGATGAAAAGTACTGTAGCTGCTGCTTAGCATTCTACTTACATATTATCATACCTGAAAACACATATTAAATAAATATTGCCTAGCTTTGATGTGCATATTGGTAACTTCTGCCATTTGTCTATTACTGCTTGTTAAAGTGCTGATTTTTTTATTGAAGTTGTTTTACTTTTCTCCTGCATTGTATAGAATCCTGGGTCATGACAGTCTTGACAGTCACAGGTTTTTCAGTATGTATTTACAATACATATATACTTCCTGGGGAAGTAGCCCATCACTGGAAAGGCTTTTTTCAATTATAAATAAAACATTTGATTCTATTTGATCCTTTTCAATAGAGCTAGTTTTATTATTAAAATGAGACAGAACAATTCTCTTTCACATCTGCACTAAGGAAAGGCAATAGTTATTATTTTATCATTTTAATGTATTCTTTTTATAGCATTTTCCAGATTTTTAGGAACAAATCATAACAGATTTTTTCCCAGTATATTTCATTAACTCATAAATACACCAACTTATCATCTGTTTTCTCCTTAACTAGATGAATTTCATATTTAAATTTTGTGGAAGAATGGAAAAATCTGGTTTTCATGCAGCATGGATTCTTGCATGACATTTCTGATAAAAAGAGATGTTTTTTTATACATATAACCAGATAGTCGCATACCTTTTTAATGTGTTCTGAGAAATAAGCCTGCTGTGTAACATAATCTTTCATTAGCTTTTTTTGTGAAGTGCCTCTGAGTGTTTCTTGAGCTTAAAATATTCAATTCCATGTGCTAGTCTTTATCTATCTTTCCAGGGTTTTTGATGTCCGAGTATCAATGTATCTTTCCATGCTTTTGTTCATTTTCCTTCTTCAGGTTTGAATATAGTACTTTCCTATATCTCTAATTCATGCCATTCATTTATTTTTCCCGCTCATTTCAGTATGGATTTCTTCTAGGTTCTTTTCAGTAGATTTGTATCAAGGAACTGATTAATCAATAAATGAAATTAAATTGCTATTATAAAACTCTTTTCCCTTTCTGAGTGCCTGTCATCAATTCACAAGATGTTCTAAAGCAGATATCCTTGCCTATGCATATGAACTGTACAGTTCTTATTTGTATCTGGAATTCTAATAACCCTGTCATTGTCCTTTTTGTTGTCATTTGGAAGTTTTGCTGACAGACTATATTCAGGCACTGAATCTCCTGTCTTTAAAATATACTTTCAAGTCCATTGCAAGGTAGAATTAATATAATTCTGGCAGGTTTTGTCCATTTTTTTCTTGAATTTCTGTCCCATAATAAAGCATAATTTAGAGTAAGTGCCCTTTTCTGCTTCAGTTGTTTTGTGTCAGAAATACTGCAGGTCAATGTTGAAGTACATAAAAGCTTGCTCAGCACATCGCTACCATTTGTCTTGTCACCTTAAACTTGGCTTAATATATTTCTTGAGATCATTTAAAGTGAAAAAGAAACATTAAGCTAAACTCCTCATGGGGACAAATACAGTCAAAAATCATCTTCTTTTTTTGCCATCGTATAAATCCCCAGAACCATGAAAAACAGAATATTCATTGACCTTTTCTTGGTCACTATCTTTTCCCCTTTTTGGACTGGATCCTTAAATTATAACATTAAATTTGGTAGCTTATTTTGGTCCTTACATGGCCTGTTAATGACTGCATTGTTTCACATTGCTCATCTTATTCTGGACTTAAGTATAAAACAAAGATACCTTCTTATAATATGACATATAGAACTTAACATTAATTAAGGAATCTGCTTTGCAATTCAGTAGTCTTGTTTGGATGCCATCATCTTGGGTAAATGTGAGATGATTAGTGTGTATTGGCAATTCATTTAGTTTTACAGCTTTATTATGCACTTCCATGTAATGAACCAGTTAAGCATGGCTTGTGTTATCTGAACTCACAAAGAAAACAGATCAGTCTTTTTATTTGTTGGTGACTAATCCTGATGCTTTCATACTGTTGTACTGTAGTTACTCTTATCTAATGATGTAAGGTATTAATATAGGTACCAGAAAATGCTGAATCCAGCTGCAGTTGTTAATGTTGAAGACAAAGTCTTGATAACATTCATGAGGGAGAGGCAAGTACCTAGTAATTCACAAACAGAGAAAATAAAGAGCTAAGGGGTAAATGGCATTTTCCAGATCCTCTCTGTAAGAGAAGCTGATTCCCACTCCCACATATGAGCTGATTACTAAAGGAGGAAGCATTATAAACAGTGTGACAGAGTAAATTGCATCACTTGTCTTCCCAGTTAAAATACACAGGAAGGAAGTGACACCTGTGCAGAGGACACGCTTTTAATAGCTCCTCTGTTTTATCTCAGGTGGCAGCATCTAGTCAGGGGGTTCATTCTCGTATTTAGCTTCTGAGCCCTGCTTTTTTTCAGCCCACTTGATTTACCCCTCTCACTCAGATGGGCTAGAGTCCTTGACTTCTCATGCCATTCTCTCTTCTGTTCAAAGTGTGGATTTGGGATTTTTGGGGGGAAAGGGATTCGATTTTTTTTCCGTAGTAAATTCCATAGGCTATGCCCATGTAATTCAGAAATTCCAGCAGCTGTAAAGTAAAATAATTACTTTCTTCTGTGACATAAGCAACTCATGATTTTTATTACCTTTAGGTCTCAAATTATCATTTTGTTACACCAAATAGGTGTTTTTATATGACTAATAGAAATTAGATGTGGATTTTCTCCACAATGAAATCTACTCAGTGACAAATTTCTCTGACAAAGGTCCTGCAACATCAAAAGAATGATCTAAATGGATGACTGTAGGTGGTCATTATGAGAGTATTACTCAAGAAAAGTAGTGTCAAATGGCTTTCTGGTCGTAAACTTTGTGTTCTGGATATATTTTTCTCCTACCACTAAATGAGGTATTTGAAACAGTCCGCACTGTGGCTGGCAACCTTAACCTTTCATTAACAAAACTTTGAACTGTTTACTTCCTTGCTGATTTTGCTTTTAATTTGAAGGAAAAAAAAATCCTATTAGTAGTTCAGTTGGCCGCTGTCATTGTTATTTTAACTTACTGTGTCTAAGAACAGGTAAAGGGTAACTTGTGACTAAATAACTCTTTTCCTTTATTTGTAATAAAAGGGCTTGATGGTCATTCATGGAAGTATGAGGAATATTTTATGAGAGAGTGGATCAGAAAACAAATGATGGACATGGACTGTATTTTAAATGATAGGGTATCCTAACATTAAACCATGAAGAAGGCAGGCCTACTGTGTGCCATGAGATTGACCCTTTTTCTCTCCCTCATCCTCAACCAAGCTCTTGTCTCTTTAAGGAAGCCACTGATATTTTAGAAGAGCTTTTTTAAAGTTAATGTGAATAACTGTCTTTTTGGTTACAAAAAAAGCAACAGAAAAGGAAGGATGTGTTAAGAAAACTACCGCAGATTAAGTAATTGTCATCTTTTTATAAAATAATTCTGTAACTTGGGCTTGGTTCCTTCCTCTGCCTGAAAGGTATTTCCTCCCTGGGACGGTGCAGTGACTGCAAGGCTATAGGATATTTAGATGTTTTTAAAGGCTGATTACAGATGGTAGTCCTCTTAACTTCTCCAGGTCATACTGTTTCCTTTTTTTGCACTTTTTGCAGAGGTTGGGGGGAGAAAAAAAAGAATTGTTTTGGGTATGCAAGTGGGAAGAGCAGTTGCAGGCATGCTTGGGCAGGTGTGTCTTGTCTCCTGTGATGGTGAGCGGAGACTAGATGTTCACAGAGAGCCGATTTTTATCCCTCTTTCCCAGTGTCAGCACAAGAGTTACAGCAGAGGTGTTTCAGGGGCTTGGCAGGCAGCCCCTCTTCAGTTCCATCCACTGCATGACCACACTGCAAGGTCATATCATGTGACACCCTGTCACCCCCCTCCCACTTTTATTGGAATGATGCTTTCCCATTCAGAGGGCTTCTTAGTTATAATTCTAGCTTGGGTTATTTCAGCCAGACCCTAGTTGAGATTTTTGGATGCTGATTTTTGGTTCCTAACAACCCCTAGAACTGGCAGGGCTGGCAGCATGCCTGTTCCCTACCCTGTGTGCACGCCAGCAGGTGATCTCTGTGGCCTGGGGACCAGCCCTGCCCCTGCCTGGAGAAAGGCAGTGCTTTTCAGATCACAGGAGTTACACATGGAGTCTGCTTTAAAGGTGTTCAAAGGCAGGACTGCATTCCAAAGTTTATGCATTTTAAAGACGTCTCAATCTTAACAAATACTACTCATTGCAGGGCTAGGATCTGGCAATAAACCACCCCATGACCGAAACACTGCAGCTGCCTTGTCCTCTGGTGAGGTAGGGACACTGCAGGGTGGCTAAAAATTGTGGGGTTTGGAGCACCTCAGAGTCCAGTGTTCTTATGACAGGCATTTGCTGAAAACCACATAGATTAATTCATCTTGTCTTCAAAGCTGAGAAAAATTATCCCTTGATGGACATGTACTCTAAATTGTTTTTATTATTGTTATTATTATTAGTAGTAGTAGTAGTAGTATTGTTATTAATATATTTAAAGTAAATTAATTCACATTCTCTGTTCAAACCTGCAGTTTCAGAGTTATGGTGGAAATGTCACTGCAGTAGATAATGGCTAGGAAAAAATAGCCCTAATGATTAAAGGCAAATTATTGTCAGAAACTTAGGGAGAAGGGAAGGGGGAAAAAAGAAAAAATGCTATTTAGACTATAATAATATAAATTTGGACTACAGTGTGTGGATACATACTTTAGACAGCTGGGACAGACACAGTTTTTAAATATGAGAAATTTGAAATGGGAACAGTTAATTTTTTTCCCCCCAGAAAATGAGAAATCCAATTTTTTTTGCCATCCTGGTCAAATTCTTTTCTTACTTCAGGCTGTATTTTTAAAATAAAAAATGATTCCAAAATTAATAGAATATTTATGTATAATGCCAGAACTATTTATGCCATTATTAAGAATTATCAGTAAGATAATTAATAACAGTAAGATATGTGTGTGATAATCCAGCATGAATTTAAATGCACGCATCCCTGCCATTCTGTTAGGGTGAATGTGAAATCAGGTGCAGATATGATAATGCATCTAAGCATTTCTGGCTGTTATGATGCTGTACAGACATGTGAAAATGAAGTTAGGTCAGAAGTATTATGGTAATAGTAGAAACTGCGAGTTTAAGTCTGAATGTAGACATTAATCATTTGTACTCTCTTACTGTGTGCATGTTGCATATGAAGAGACTGGGCTTGAAGTTATGTTTCACCTTCCCTGTTTGTAATAATGTTATTAGCATTCTACTTGTCAAGAGACTTATTTCAGAAAATGTTAATTCTTAGATGTTCTTCCAAAGAAAGCATTCTTTGTTTTTCTTTGAAAATACAAATGGTTCAGGAAGCCATACATGGTGCTTATTTGCATTTTCCCTTAGAAGACAGAAATTTTAGTCACCCATAGAAATAAACATTAAGTATTAAAAGACACTACAGTTCTTATTTAGAGTCTTAGCAGCTACTGTAAACATCTTTTTGCCTTCCTCGTTTGTTTTTCTTCTTCTCAGATGTGTGAAGTTTCCTTTTGCAAGCAGAGGGATAATGGCTACCTCATTTCACCCTGGGACCATCCAATATTATCTTATCACTTTGAACTGTTTGCCGCATTACTGTGTCCAAACAAACGTCACAATTTCACTTCGAATAGGGTTTTTTTTTTGTTTTGGTCCCTATTCCCTCCTCCTCTCCCTCCCTCCCCCTCCCCCCGCCATCAAAAAAAACCCCAACAACCCACCACGAGATCAAGTGATGCCCAAACTCATGCCTGGCTCTGCTTTTCTAGTGCTTTAGCAGTGATGCTGAGGCTCGTACTTCAGGGGGAGGGGATGGGGGAGCACATATACCCACTGTTAAACTTCTGGCAGGTGGGACAGTCTCTTGTTCTGGCCACCAAGGAGATTGGAGTTTATACAGTATCCGAGAAACTTACCTTGGAGGAAGTTTTGTCAGCATGGAAACATTCTTGCTAAATATCCATGCCA
Organism: Monarcha castaneiventris obscurior; assembly: GCA_026261815.1. Classification (NCBI taxonomy): domain Eukaryota; kingdom Metazoa; phylum Chordata; class Aves; order Passeriformes; family Monarchidae; genus Monarcha; species Monarcha castaneiventris. The sequence continues at coordinate 9,018,051 of JAMPIT010000472.1, forward strand.
AAAAATGCATAGTTCTGGTTAGAAAGACTTGAACTCCCTTATAGTTCTCTGTCTTAGAGCACTGTAGAAAGGTGTGGCACAAAAAGGGGTTGGTTTACCTTCTGCTTCCCTTCTGTGATTACACTCAGTAGCTTAGCACATAAATCTAGCAGAATTTCACTTGCAAGATGGGGCATATGTGTGAGTAAAGATGTAGACTGTTGTGTGATGGACTCTGTAAAACATATGATGTCATTTCAGTCTTACAGTGCATCAACTTCATAATTTGCAAAAGGTTTTTTTTCTAGTTACATTTCTGAAAGAGGTTTTTGACTCAGATATATTTATCTCCAAATTTGACTAAGTTATGCAATTTATTTAGATGATATTTAGTTCTGCCTAGATTTCTGTTACTTTCTTGCACAAGTTACCTTTATCTTCATTTTTAAAATTAAATGATAAGAAAAAGAAAATCTCTGAACAGGATGATTTCCAAATTCAGTTTGGTACTTCTGCTTCAAATTCTTAGTTAAGACTCTCTCTGGTTTTTGTTTTAGTATATTGCCGTTTTGCTTTAAGAGAAGTGGCTTGCCTCACTGCAATTTACTAGCACACCTCTATGGACTGTGTAACTGTGAGGCATTTGAAAGAAAATTTGTGAGAAGTGGTGCCATGTGCTGAATTAAGATCAGTGATCTCTGTCCCGTCTCCATCTGGAGAAGCAGCAGTCTGCTACCCAGCCAGTGCCCATAAAGTGGCTGTCTCTCAGGGCCATGGCCTGAAATCAGTTACCTGCTACTCTCCTGGGAGCTGGGGAAGTGGGAAGGAACTGGTGGCCTGGCAGCATTTCCTGCAAGAGTTCAAAACTTTCTGTTCCAGTACACATAAAAATGTAGTTGCCAGCCCTCTCCTGTGGAGCTCAAATGTGTAAACAGTTATCCTGAAAATAGTACTTCTGCCTCTGCATAGTAGGGTTCTTGGAGTTTGTCCTAAGAAACCTTTTTCCTCTACTTTTGTTTTCTGCTTCTCTGTGTTTCTGTTCACGACGATGTGTCTTCTCTGATCTACTTATTTTATGTGTAATGCTTCATGAATTCAATTTCCTAGTGAAATTTCTTTCCAAGTGTGACTTGAAAACACATTTCTTCTTTACCTTTCATGTTAATACTTCCTCCTGGCTTTAATGAATTATTTAATTCTTTAATTTTATTATTTAGCACCTGAGATCATGCAGAAGTACAATTTTTGAGAAGCTCACTGTATAGACATGCACACTGCTTAAAGCTGGTTAGAAATTTTCTGAAAGCAAAAGACAAATATCTTTTGAATTTAGAAATGGACTGAGGTTAATTATCTTGTTTTAAATGTCTGAGTTGAGAGAACATGGCCAATTTGAAGGTAGGAGTCTGACAAGAACCTGGCAGTATCAGGAGCTGTGGCTTTTTTCAGAATGAAAAAAAGTAAAGTTTTGGGAAAAAAGAAAAAAGAATGGGGAAAGCACATAATTTTAGTATTGAATAGTTAATAATAACAAAGAGGAAAAAAAAGTGCAATTTCTAGCTCCTTGCTCCTGGTTCTCCACAAATACCATAAAACTGATGAGAAATCCACTCCGGTTCTGATTCCACAGACCTGGGTCCTTCACAGCAGATAGTTCAAGTGACTCAAAAAGTCCGATTTTGTATATGCAAAGCAGCTTGTGGATAAAACAGAAGTGAAAACTGTTAAATAAAGCTTAGTACTTGGCTTTGAGCCCATACCCCTGAAAGCACCATTTGCCTGATCCCTCTGGGATCAATTGTTAATACTGTCCTAAAGCAGTGGCAAAATATCAATTTAGTCCTAGAATTCTCCAAACCACAGCAAGGTCTCCAGAAGGAGTTACAGCTGGCAGAATTTCATTCTTACAGTTTCTGTATATCAGAATAGATCAGTCTTCATCACAAATGAGTCCCTTGGTTCAGGAAAGTGCCAGCAAATGATGTTTTTCCTATGTATATATTCATTCTGGATATCTGCTGACTTGATTGTCTCTTAAACATCAGGACTAAGGGAAAGAGTAATTTACAATACCTGCTTAGAACACAGTTACTGGAAGTGGTAAGAAGGACTGATTTTCTCAAAGGCAGGTAGTAAAAATACTGCTGTTATGGTCCTCCACGAGAGATGATTTTTCTGCAGCACACATCTATGTGCACTGTGTTCTGCCAAGTGAAAATAATTGAGCTAACTTGGAATAAGCGGTGCCTTGTCAGATGTGAGTTCTGCTCGTGTTAAATGCTGCTTCTCAGCAGTGCTAATTGGAGTGTTGTGCTAATATTAACGAAACTGCCTTCTGCACATCAGTGACCTTGCACTTTTGATTCAACTCAGTTTCTGTGAGTTTTGACCTTTGGATGTCCATATAGTTCAGGATATTTTCTAGTTACTATTTTGTGAGAAAAAATTAAGCATTATGTTTTCTGAATTTTTTATGGCATTAAGAGCATGCACATACGCGTGACCGGGTTTTTGAAAGATGCAACAGTATTGCACATCTTAAAGTAAAACAAGCAAACAAACAAAACCCCCTTAGTAATCATACCTTTCCAGGTTTTCCTGTTTTGTATTTCTACCTACTTCAAATCCTGTTTAAAAATGTGTCTTTTTGACCAGTGTGAGAATCAGGTGAGGGGCTGTGAGTCTAATGAGATTTCTTCATCTGGTGGACATAAAAATAGTCAAATTTATAGTTTTACATATTACATCTTCTGGAAAATATGTTGTTATATATTTGACTGGATAAAGCTACAGTATTTTTGATACATTGTGAAATTTTTAAGATATTTTGTTAATTCTGGATTTATGATCTAGAACCTGAGCCAAATGACCAAAACTGTCCTCCTAAAGATGATTCACAACATTGTGAGAACATAACTTATATTTTATGTGGCTTTATGCCTACTTCCTTACAAAAGTAGACTAAAAATTTGAGGGGTTTTTTTCCCTTTTCAATTCTGTATTTTTTTTCATGTTTCAGTAACTTGCTATAGCTGTAAGTGTTTCTGTACAGATACAAAATCAATTGTTTCGAGATTCTTATTTGTGGTTAGGTTTAATCAGATTTGCCTTGTAGCCATAATTTCAGAGGAGCACCCATTTTTCCTTTCTCAAAATTTGCATTTCATTTTAGCCCTTAACATTTAGAAAAGTCACTAGACAGTTCCAACCAACAGGATTTGGTGTGGTGGTGCAGCTGAGGACTTACCTACCTGATAATCCATGTTAAAGTGGTGAAAAAGATCCCTCCTTAACTAAGCCATGTGTTAATGACATAAAGCAGCATCCTACACATGGTAATTAGCAGCATATTCCACCCAAATGGTTCGTGGCTGATTGTCTAAAGTGTAGTGTAGATTGTCTAAAAATCACTTGTCAGCATGGGGGAATTATGATTAGGTCCCACGATGATCTTCATAAGTTGTTAAATTGCAGGGTCAGAGAACTCTTTTTCTCAGAATTTTCTTCTCTGCCATGGTCCAAAGTTGTTCAGGGACAGGCTCTTTGGCAGAGCAGAGGACATCTGCTGATCTTTTGTATTACAACGTTGTAGTGGGCAAAGGACACCCTCTGAATGTGGTGCAAAACCACAGGTTATGCAGACTGGAGGTATTAGCAAAAAAGATACCTTAGGTGTGTCTTTGATGTACTGAGGAGTGAGTGAGAGCCATATATTCTGTCTTGACAGCAACTAGAAGTAAAAGAGAGACTTAAGGCAAGATAATTAATTTCCTAAAAGTAGTAGAGAGGTGTAATCACACCTATGCTCATATGAAACAATCCTTCATCCCAAAGGTTGTCTGGCAGAATCAATGATAACTAAGCTGTGCTATGTGTGTAGGGGGAGCCCAATAACAATACTCGGTGTTCGTCCTCTCTGAAGATACGTGGTGAAGACCCTAATAGCTTAAGCCAGAGCGTAAAAGCATTGGAGGTCACAAGTCTGTCTTTCCAAATGCTGTGTTAGTGGCACTAATTTATGGCATGTAGCATTATCTAATGGTTCTGCTCATAAATGCAAGTCTTTATTACAGCTTCAGTAGCTTCATCATTTTAGACACTAGCTTCTGCCTCTCTTTGATGCAGCCAGATAATTTGAATTATATCATTAGCAGAAGAAAATGTTTTCATGCCAAAACCTCTTGCTGATCAGCATCTTATATCACCCTTCTACTTTACTGCTGTTCTGTGTGACATTTCTGTATGCATTTCTGTTGAATCTCGCTGACTTTTTACCTTTGTAATGGCTTACCATTCAATTAAGATAGTTGGCTGAGTATAAAAAGAATGAGCAATGATTTGGATGCTATCTATGTGTAAGTTAAAAATATTTTTATCTTAATTAATTAAAGCAGATATTTAAGTTCATATTAAGAGTGAGGGTAGTGTGGATGGGAAGGGCTGTGCAAACTGCATTGGCTTACATTAGGAAATGAAATTATTATCCCTCTTGAGAGAAAAACAGTTCCTGTAAAGACTACCATTTGGGCAACTCAGGGAGTTTTTTTCTAATTTATTTCTTTTGGAGGGTGAGGGGAAAATTCTTGCCATAATTTATTTACTGAAGATGCATGTATATATTATTAAAAGGTCTAAAGCTGCTGAAATGCTCAACCTAATGAGGAGAAAGCGATGTGTAAATTCAGGCTTTGCATTGCCGAGTGGATGTACTTTAGCAGGCTTCACTTTCCTGAGTTCAGTTCTTTTGAAGTTAAGTTTAGCTTTAGTGCTGCCTTTGTCACATAATGCTTCCCTTGATCAATACAGCAAGGGCTGGGCTGGTGTGGGAATGCCTCTTCAAAATAAAATTTTCATAGAGATAGTTGATCTTTAAAGCTACTCAATATCAAAAAATTCTGGTTGGCTTTTTTGTTGTCGTTGTTGTTGTGTTGTTTAGTTTTGGTTTGGTTTAATAGATATTTACTAATATTTATCAGAGGAATGAAAACGAAGTTCTCTTGTGAAAAATTCTTCAATTATTGAGGCATGGTAGATAGCAGGATTCGTGTTATATGCCCACCTGAGAGACAATTGAAGAATCATAAGATGGTGGTAAAATTATTTAATGAGAGGAGAAGGAAAAATAGGAAAAAATATTGCTTGTAATGTTTGTATCAGTTTGCCCAACGAAGCAGTACCATTTTATTCCTACATAACTACTTTTTAGAGGCTCTTCTGTGTTTAAGACAACATTTATTTTTAAAAGAATGCTATGTATTAGACTTTGTTAATATGTGCCATGTTTTCCATCTTTTTTATATAGTAAAATACTGTAGTAATACTGCTTAGTGTTTAGCATTTACTTTGCTTGAATTAATATAGCTACTTTGAAAGGCTTGGTAATTACCCTTGCTTGCAAATGGTGGTGCAGACAAAGATGGTTCATAAATCTTAATGTATCCTTAGAAGGTTAGGAATTGTTCATGTGCCAGGGGAATTAGGAATAATTTATTTTCCAATAATTTATTATGCATTCAGTTAAATCCATTCTCCATGAAATTCAAACTATATGGCTTCTAGAAAACCTGTATACCAAAATAAGACACTCCTTTAATTTCTGGAGAATGAACAAAGATCATTGAGTCACAAAAGTTTTGTGGTGGAGATTTACAGAAGAGTGCTGTGCTCTGGTTAATAAAGTGTAAGTTGAGCACTAGGTACAATGTTATCAGTCTCATAAAACAGCAATTGCAGCAGGATGACAAAGCTAAAAGGACTTAATAAAGTTAAAGGAAAACAGGTTGGAAGGATGAGGGAAACTCATCCACACACAACTTTGATGTTGAATACTATTTCCTGGTGGGAGTGTTCAAAGTCAATAGCCTTGGTGCTGACTTGCTTAAGCCTCTATCTGTGTCAGCTCTGCTTTTAAATTTTTTGCCCTCAAGGAACAATATTTAGGCTTTGCAAAATAAATTGGCTTAAAAGAATTGGTTATGTTTGAAAACATGTTTCGTAACTAGCAGCTTTGCCGGGAATCAAGGCAGCTCTAAGAAATCTTAGAAATCTGGCTGTTTATGTGGATTGACCAATAGGAGTTTTAGATGCTGCACTTCAGTTATAGCAGGCAGATTCCTTGTTCATATAATTCTACATTGATAAAATCTAGTAACAGGTAAAAAGCTAAAAACTGTCTTTATCCAGGTAAGAGGTACACAAAATTATATTTTTTACATGAATAAAATAAAAACTGAATTGCTAATGGCTGCTGGATAATTTTTTGTCATTGAGAGATCTGCTTTTGAGCCCATACCTTTTCCTCTTCCACAAATATAGTCATGCAGCAGGATTTGTGTCATGGTATTTTCAGTTTTTCTCCTCTGCACAAAGAAGTGGTTTGCAGTTTGAAAGCAGACGACACAGTTTCATGTCTCTAGATCCTCTTCAAATGTAACTAAAAAAAAATAATGAAGCTAATTTAAATTCTGAGTAAAACCATTTTTTTTAAGGAACAAAAGCAGATCCCTTGCTTCTTCCATTGCTTTAGCTTTTGTCTTTTAATGAAAAAATAATTTTGTTGTGCTCCAATATTTCACTCCTTTTATCCATCACTGGTTGCATATGCATTAGTGTTTTTCTGATCAGTGGTGTAGTTATAATGCAAAGCCCCTGTGGGTCCCTACTTACTGCCTACTTACTGCATGTTGCTTCATTACCTGGTTTTGACAATCATGAACTGGCTTCTCAGAGGAAATTAAACCAGAAATCCCATTGCAGATCTGCACCAGTGGAGTTTATCCTGATCTCTTTTCTACACAGGGAGATCACATAGATTATAAAATTGTTTATAATGTTAGCTCAAGCTTATCATTGCTTGTAAGGCAGATAAAACAGAAAACATAGAGCCTTGTGCTTTGTAATTTTTCCCTCCTTCCCGTGCCCCCACCCCTAGTTTACTTTAAATTAATATTTAAATTAATTGGCTTTTTCCTCTCTGGCATATCTTTTTTTTTTATTCTTAACATTTTCCCATTGTTAAGTTTTGAGGTAGTGCCTCATTGTGGCAAACACTTGTAAGGAGAATAAGGTTTCTTTAAAATTCACAGTGGTAAAGGCAACTTTTAATTTTTAAACTTTTTAATCTTAAAAAATGTACATATATAGTTACTGGGTTATTTAAAACTATTATGAAGGGAAATAAATCTTTTTCTGCCGGTGTGTTTTGATAATTGGAAGATAAGATTTCAAGTTATACTAGTTCAGAAACTACGCATGTAATTTTTAGTAGTATTTAATTAGTTAAATTGCATATGTTAACTTGAAAATTTATTGGTACGATAATTGTAGAAGTTCGATGATAATACAGGCATAGAAAAATCCTTTAAGAAAATATAGCAAGCATCGTTCATTTGATTTATGAAAGGAATTGAAATATGCTGCAGTGTTATCCTCAACACTTATTATATCTAATGGGCAATTAATTTAAGCTTATTTAAGAAAATGCAGGGAAGAAACAAAAGGGTTGGGCTATCATAAAGAGAGGATGTGAATGTCAAGCATGGTGGATCAGAAATGAGTCAGCTATCTGCCTTTTAAAAGCAGATGTCTGATGTGATCTACAGCTTTCAAACGCCTGAGGCTGACACTTGATGTTGTAATGGAATATTGCTAGTGATTGTTGAAAACCAAAAATATTGCTTTTTAGAAAGCACTTTGAAAACTGTGGTTTTGTTCCAATGAGGAAACAAAAATTGAAAAATCTCCATTTTATCTTAATAGAAGAGTAGATGGATGCACTTTCTCCTTTCTCCTTCTCCCCTACATCTGTGCAGGGGAGTGCGGGGTGCTGGTTGGCATGCCCAGCTTCAGTTAAATCCTTTTTCTTGGCTTTGTGTGGTAGCTCTCTCTCTTTCCTGCTTTGCAAGTCTATGTACTTGATCTTTTGAGAAATGTTTTTCACAAAAATGTGAGCACAGGGAGGCTTTCCAGTGAAGAACGGAAGAGTACAAAAATTTCCTCTTAGTTTTAGTATATTAAGTCATGTGCTTGCTGTCCTGGTCTGTGATATGTTGGTGTAGTTGGTTGTGGCTTATGTGAATTGCAGATTTCAGAGTTTTCTCAAAGTTCCTAGCAGAGAAATGTCTATGTCAAGATAAGAAAATGTCATTATAAAGATGGTTCTGCTGGGAATTACTGGGCATGGGGATTTTCGTTTCTTTGTGGTTTTGGGATTTTTTTTTTTTCGGACTTACACCTGTCTTTGTCTTTTCTTCTATCCCTTACTGCACTTTGGGCAGAAGAAGAACTTAAAAGCCTTCTGCAGGAAGGGGGCATGGCTTTAAAATATTTGACAGACTGAGCTGGTCTAGTATTATAAAACATGCAAATCCAAGTGCATTTTGGAATGATTTGCACATCTAGCAAGATCAATCAAAAGTAAAATGAAACCAGGTTTTCCAAATAGATTGCAACTGTGTGTGTGACAGATGATGTATATAAACAAATAAATTACAGCTTGTTTTGGGAGATGATGGGGAACATCCATAGAGTTTTTTCAGAAAGGACATCTAAAGTAAGGATCAACTTGCCACCAGAGCAGGTGGCAGCCTCTCTGCAGCAGTGCTCTGTGCCTGTGTTATGCTTCAGTTGCTGTAAACTGATGGTGAAATGTCACTATCAAGAAGTCATTCCAGGTGCGAACAGTCTGCTCTCTGTTGAGTGGTGGCATTTTCTAGCACATTTGGGCAATGGCTGCTTTAACAGCGTATGCTTTTAGGGCTCTTACCTATTGTGGCTTGTGCCAGAAGGGAAGCATCCTTTATTTCAATAAGGATCACACACTTATCTCCCTTTCCTTCATAAATGTCTTTGCTTATGTCTCTAAGACTTTTTTTGGTGTTTTTGGGGTTTTGTTTGTTTGTTGGTTTGTTTTTTTTGTGGTGTTGTGCTTTACTAAACGTATTTTGTGGCAGTATACCCTCTGTATGGCCAGCTGGCCTTTCCTGTGACACAGAGGCACCCTGTGACTATTGCTAAAGCAGTCCCTTACTCAGGCTTCTTATGTGGCTTCTTCTGCTCTCCCTGTCAGGTGGCTTCTCCAGTTTTCTTTCAACCTAGTGTGAATATTTGTTAACAGCACAGACATAGTCTTACACTGACCTGGGAGAAGTTGTTAGCTTTTGGGTCCATGTGTTACCCTAGTTGCATCCTCTCTCTTCATGCACTTCTCCTCTTCTCCCTAGGTAATCAGGCCTAAAGACAAAGTTTTCTGAGCAGTCCCTTGGCTGAGCAATGAGGTGCCAGGGTGGCCGGGTATGAGGGTGGTAATGCCCTGCAAATCTGGGATGACTAAGGTTGGGAGGCTTTCCCGTGCGGCAGTGGGTAGTTTGTCATCCTGGGGAAAATGCTACAAAATAAATGGTCCCTCTTTGGACATTTTTTTAGTGCTGTATGCCTTGCTGTTGCCTGCAGAAGGGGCTCACCCCGCAATCTGCTGCTCCAGTACCACAGCGTATGTTCCCAAAGGCTAGTGTAAGCCTGGAATGAATTGCATGTTAGAAGTCCAAGGTAAGCTCTTACCTATGGAGAGAGCATGTATCTAGAGCCCTTGTCTGGAGACTTGGTTTGGGCAGGAGTGACATAGAGGGCCTTCCCTCCTATCAATCCCTCCACTGAAAGTCGTCCTGTTATACTCTTACCACATGCCACTGTCTTTCTGAATTAAAAACTAAATGTACCAGTTCTGAGTGGTACAGTAACAGTTAATTATAGTAATCCTGAGGGTTCTGTTTTATGTGTAAGCTGCATAGTATGTTGTGACAATGTCCTTTATTTAGTCTTGTGGTTACTCCATGCCTTAATAGCATCTGCTATGACAAGAAAATACAAAGTATGGAAGAATTTAAGAAACAGATTACTGTAGTCCAGGTGATGGGCACCATAGTGAGAGAGAAAAAACTCTTTGCGTCCCTACCTCTGCCACAAGTTGGTAAGGTGATTTCAAGGAAGTTAATTGGTACCTGCTCCTCATTCCCTGCTTGACATTCACTCCTGAAGACTTTCAGGAAGTACAATGTAATTTATAGATTTCTTCTAAAGGGAAACCCTTCTTTCTGACTTCAGGCTATAACTTCTAGGGAAGAAGTAATTTCTCTTGCATTTGGTATTGACAGTGTCTCAAGACTGAATGATTAGAGGTTTAAAAACAAGTTTTGGTGACTGTGGTGTAATTTGATTTATGCCTGTCAGTAGAGTAATTATAAAAATTCTGACAAGTTTAGATTCTTTTCCTATTACTACCATTCTTATATTGCAGCATGGAGACAAGTCTACTGGCATATATGTGTGCAGAAGGAATCATAATGTATTGGACATAATAGAAAATGGGAGGGGGGGGAGAATTTTACAGGAATAAAAGTAAAGCTTTCTACAAAGTGAGATGATTAAAAATGAAACAGATATGAAATGCAGATTTAAACAGTAAAAATACAGAAAGCTTCATCTGTTATCCTGTGACTGTCAGGCAGAGCCCCCTGTGTTGTGCACTGACAATAACTGTATATCAAGCATCAGTGGTGCCTCTGGATGTTTTTGAGAATAAGTGAAAACTTGTTCACTGTTTAATTGCTGCTTTAAAAATAACTGAGTACAAAGCAATAGTAAAAATGCTGGTCTGATAATGCAGTAATGACTATGGTGTGTGAGATTTGTTGCAAATGATAAACATCTTTAAGGTTTTATTTTCCTTTGATAGTTGGGAACCATTCTTCTTTTTTAATAAGCATTTTTAAAAAAATAATTCCGGAATGTCATGTCACTTCCACTGGCACAAATCTGGAGGAATATACCTGCATTGGAGCACCTCTCTGCCTTGGTAGACAGACACACAGATTCACTGAAGAATCTTTTTTGCAAACACCGCTTTTGATTGCAAAATAAGTACTTTAAGTTTGAACCTCTGAATTCTTGACTGTGACTTCGACACCTCCAATATAAATCGCCATAGTTATGCAAAGGCACCTGGAGGCACCATAAGTTAATGAACTGGAATGGAGAGTAGTTTTTCTTGGCTTTCTGTTCCTGAGGTTGAGACCTCCTCCCTGTGAACTTCTGACAAAAACATGGAAAGTTAATGATGATTCAAAAAGTAAAGTCTTCCTATAGCTCTAACAGATATGATTTCTGAGATAAAAGTATTGGATATCTTCACTCCCTTCATTTGATGATCCTTTCTGGTTTGTTTCCTTCATTTTTTTCTGCTATCCTAAACCAAGTTTATTCCAGTTGGACATCAAAGTAATTAAGCAGAATTGAATCATCCATGCAGCTGATGAGCTAAAGGCATCTTAACATGAAGTTTTATTTTAATTGCCTTTTATGGAGCACAAGAGGATTGTAAATAGCCAGATGAGCTTTCTGTGATTAGTAAAACTGGCCATTCCTGGAAGATGACAAACCAGAGAAAACTTGCATTTTGACAATAGAAAAAGGAAAATTATAGAAATTAATTTTCATTTTTCATATTATTTGACTACATGCAAAAGCATTTAAAGTGCTTCAGAATTGCTCAACACGTTTAAAGCAGGAAGCAATTAAAAATATGTATTTAAATTTTCACCTTTTTCAGAAGCAAAAATACATGTTTAAAAAATGGGAATCCCTTTTAGAGAGATTTGATTAATTTGAATCCAAGTAAAACAGGATTAACCTGGGTTCTTGATATAATTTCTATAACCTGACTCATTTTTGAAGGTGGAGGGTGAAGTGGTTAAGAGAGTTTCTCAAGGCCTTGCAGGAATGGTATTTTGAAGCAAGGAATGGATCATGTTCCTGGTGAAAGTCAGTCTGGTACCCTAATTACAGCAGCATCTGCTGACACTGCTGTCTTTGAAAGCAGATCTCTTCCTGACACTCTCCCAGTATAAACAGGTGACTCCAAGGACATGACATGTCCAGATTTAATTTAGGTATCTCTAGCCAAGCAATGAACTGAAAAATGAGTATGTTACCTGTGAGATGTTAGTAGATTTCATAGAAAATTGTACAATTACAGCTCTCTACCGGGCACAAGCTGTAAGGGAAATTTTGCCTTTTACTTTTTCACAGGGAAAAAATAGTCCTTTAAAATACTCATTTTCTCACATGACATTAAAGGTGGCTTTGTATGTGGCAGGTCCTTTTCATGCCTTAAAATCAAAGTTTAAAGGATTTTACAAATTCTCTGATTCTTTGCCTTTAGGAAGCATGGATTACATTTTTTTAAATTGTTGATATATGGGCATATACAACTGGATTATTGTCCAGTCACCACTTAATAAATCTTTTTATGATACTTAGGGTCATTTAAATATTTTTATCTGGAAACCCAGTAATTGAAGAAAGACATCCTAGACTTATGAGGGTATATACTTAGAGTGGGTCCAGAGGAAGGCCATGACCTTGATGAATGGGCTGGAGCACCTCTCCTATGGGGAAGAACTGGGAGAGTTGGGGTTGTTTAGTCTGGAGACCAGCAGGCTCTGGGAAAAACTTACTGTGGCCTTTCAATACTCAAAGGGGGCCTCCAAGAAAACTGGAGGGGGACATTTTACCAGGACCTGTAGTGATAGGACAAGGATAATGGTTTTAAACTGAAAGGGGATCAATTTAGATTAAGTGCCTTTTTTTTTTTTTTTTTTTTTTTTTAAGCTATGACAGTGGTGAAAGACTGGAACAGGTTGTCCAGAGAGGTGATGGATGCTGCATCCCCAGAAACATCCAAGGTCAGGTTAGACAGGACTCTGAGCAACCTGGGCTTATTGAAGATGTCACTTCTGATTGTAGGGAGATTGGACTAGATGACCTCTAGAGGTCCCTTCCAGCCCAAACTATTTTGTCTTTTAGGCAAGAAAGATTTTAAAATCTTTACAGTGGAGAAGATATGGTATTGTTCATTCATGCCCAAAAATGTTAAGCAATGCTTAAGCTGATAATGTCTGAGAATCAGACTCTTTTAAGAAGACATTAATCTTTTTGTCTGGAACCATGTCTTACATTTGTTTCTTTCTTCTCTGACCCTTTTCTTTTCCATTTTTCATGTGTGATATCCATGAGCAACTGCTGCTGCTTTCTGCTTGCCTGTGTCCTCTTCACAGCCAGCATTTCAAAGAAAAGAAATATACAAACTGTTTATTCGTTCATTCATCCCTTTCCTGTCTCTTCCTCATTGGCAAAATGAGCAGGAAGCTATTTGTGTCCCGTGACTCACCACCAGATATTACGAGGGGATTATGCTGAACCTCACTGATTCACACACTTTAGGCTTTGTTGGAGGTCAATGTATTGGCAGCATTCCCCTGTAAATACTATGCAAGTACCAAGCTGTTGATATTGAGAGAGTTTTAAGTTGTTTCTGCCTTCCTTCTGCTGTGCTTTTTGGTGACAAATTCTTTCCCTGTATCAAATAAGAAATTGGACATTCGGATGGTGTGCAGGTACCTGCTCAACAGCAACTGCTTCCCTGGAATGTGCACTGATTTTTACTTTCCTTAATTTACAGACCTTTTGTGATGCCCCTAAAATATGATTAGACTTTGTTCATGGCCTTTCACTTTGTGGGCTTTTCTCCACTCTTAGCACAAAAATGTTTCCTGCCCCTTTATATCTATTCTTACTCTATATTGTAAGATACATTCTTCAGGGTGCTTTAAGGGTCTCTAAAATCCTTTAGCTTAGGGAGGTGTCAGGTCTTTGAAATCAGGGAGATTTCCATGAATTTCAGTGTTAAACGACAGAATCCCAGCTGGGGATTTGGTATTTACTTCTTTGTATTTCTCTAACACTTCCTGCATATTTATGGGCACACACACGAAGCAGCTGTAGTAAGGTGTGTATTCAGTACCATTTGGGGAGGTCTAAGAAGCAGTCCCAGGAACACAACTGCCTCATTAACTTTGTTTTCCTGAACCCTGCCCATGGCATGTTACTTAATTTCTGGCAGAATGGGTCACTATACAGGTGGTACACAAGACCTTGAAAAGGCTTACCAACAGTGGAATTAAACAAGGTTTTAAAATGTGCTTCTTTGTGTTGTCGTAATTTTATGATTTTTAAAAAGTTAGCTTGCCCTGACAACCTTGGAATATTAAGGTAGAAGAAAATGAAAGAAACTTACCAGATGTGAATACAGGTTTTCCCCATCTGACACCCCCACTGAATCTTACTTGTGCCCCTGTGTTTCTCTGCTCCTGCAGGACATTTCCTTGGAGGCCTTCTATCTTTCCTGGCAATAAAGACCTCCCCCAGATCTCACTCACTAGGCAGGTGCAAAGTTTGTCAGGCTTGGAAAGTTTTTTGTATAGACAAGCTCCTCTATCGCCAGGCATGACACTGGATGCTTTGCTTAACTTGTTGATGGAGACTGCCAGGGTCCTGGTGGTGGGATAAGATGAAGAGCATTCTCCAAGTCATTCATCCAACCCCTGGAACACTTAGTTTTGGGCAGACTTCAGTGTAGACTCTCATCTTTGCCTCTTTCAGTATCTAATATCCAGTCCATAAACTCTCTGTCTACAGGAAAATAATAAGAGACCATTCTTCACAGCAATGGGGCTTTCCCTTTGTGACATGTTTTCATACAGAAGAATAACAATGTGTTTTCTCTATTGCTTTCTCTTTTCTTTTCTCACATACACAGGAAACTCAGCCTTTACCAGAATATTGCTCTTTGCTGCTAAACAGCATCTTTTTCTTTTTTTTTTTTTTTTCTTTTTTTTTTTTTAAATATAGGGATGTTTAGTTAGATCTGGAATATGAAGCAATTTGTTTCATAAGCAAAGAAAATAAATAAGCTTTATTTGTTGTTAACTTATTTTCTGTCTTATGTCATCTACATTTTCCTGTCATCCTCTCCCTGGGTGGGCCGGATTCAGAAAGGACAGATCTGCAGGTATTCCTGGTCCCAGCAGAAGGAATGGCTGCAAAGCAAAGCAGATTGATACTGAGTGTTTCTTGCCCATTTTTAATAGGTCTTCTTTCATTACTGCTGTCTGTTTCCACTACCTATTCATCCTGAAACTTGTAGAAACCTCACCAGTTGGAGACTAGATTCATATTTGCATTACATTTTTGTAGAGTTTTTACTGAGAACTTAAAAACCAAACATATAGACTGCCTTGTAATGAGGATGTTTCTTCATCTTGTATTATCATGATTTTATTGTAGCTGATATTACAAGTATTGGTTAACCTGAAATAGAAAATGCTCATTCAGGTGAACATATATTTAATTGGAGACCAGCTGAATGACAAGGTTTGCTGATGGTGTAAACTTATTTGGGATAGTGAGGAAAACTGAAAGAATTGCAGAGGGATTTGGGAGATGGAACTTATACCACACACAGAAGCCACCACCACATGTGGCTCAGTGATTCTGTTAAGTGTCTGGAAGCTGGGGAATAGGTGGGTTATGCTTGTGGGTCACTTATGTTACTGCCTGGGCATTTGATTTTGGCTACTGTTGGAAGTGACAGTCTGAGCTCATTGGACTCCTTTCAGAGGCAGTATAATATTCTAATGCTCTTACAAGCTTCTGAAAAAAAACGTGTTTAAAAAGCCAGAAAAGCTGTTTCAAGCATGACAAAGAGCTAAGCAAAGGAAAAACATGCAGGAAAATAAAAACAAGCAAGACACTCATGCATAAGCTGTACTTGGGAAGAAACAACTATAATATTGGCAATTCATGGATGTATTATTTCTTATTAGGAAGTCTTCAGCTGTCTCACTTTGGTGGCTTACACTCAGATTTATAAAGAAAAATGTTAGCATCTTTGTGAGAATCAAATGTTTTCAGTTCACAGGGCACAAAAATCTTTAGTTTGGCTGGATGTACAAAGTGAACTTCAGCACAAATTCCTCAAGATGAGATTAAAATCATACATTTACAATTACTGTCTGTTAGAAGCCTTTGGAGAAACAAACTCGGTTACAAAAATGGTTTGTTTTGCCTGGAAGGAGATGGTCATTAATGTTTGGCTTATCGCGGTCACTATCTAAAATATAAACACAGTTCCCTGTCACCAGAGTGTCTGAGGAATTGCTGGTTAATTCTAGTTGGAGGGAAAAGACAGCGTGTTTTAGATCTCACCCTGTCAGAATTGTCATGTACTGTTGCAGATAGAAGTGTAGATAGTATTGATCTTTATTGATTTTATTGTGAAATGAATGGACACCAAGCTCAACAGGCTTTCTGTGAAGAATGTCTAGAAATAGCATCATCTTTTTATTAGAAACAACAGCAGTAGAAAAATACTGATGCAAATCAAACACTAGAGTTTAGGGTTTTTTTTAACAAGGACTCCACTCTTTGGTAAAGACAAAACTGACCAAACACTAATCTAAATAAAAAACATTTCCCTCCCATCCTCCCTTATAACTTATGCTTTAACACACAAAATTTTTGAGTGTGTTCAAAACTTAGACTAGTTTTCCAGAATCCTTTAATACTTTAAAAACTTACTCGAATTGATAAAAAATATGGTTAATCATCTTCCATGTGAATAGGATATCTCTTAAGAACAAAATACAAAACAACAACACGATTTTGAGGTTTTTTTAAAGTTGTATTTCCAGAATACCACATGCTGTGGAATGTGCCTGAATGAAATTCAAATCTCTTTTTACATGTAATCTGATTTTAAAAAATAAAAGAAAGACAATAAACAGATTGTAATTGTTAAGTTGAATTAATTATACGGTTTCTAGTATATTACTAGTGATAGCTGCTTTTTGTTTTCTATCCAACCTTTTGCTACCAGTTGCAAAACTGTTTTGTACTCTTGTAGGATCACAGTTTTGTGCTCTTGCAGGGTTTGTTAAGTACACAATTATCCTGTTATTTTGTATAAAGCAAAGATTGTAGGATTCTGTGGGTGGTATGAATGATCATGGATAATAAGGGATAAATTGTGACCGAAGAAGAACATTAGGCTTTAATGAAAGTATTTTTCTTTGTTGGTGTTCTATTGAATTATTCTGGTTTTTTTTTTTTTTTTAATTTTTATTACAGAGTTTGAAAAAGAATGTAGAAAAAACCCAATAACCTGTCTTTTAAGCCTTTACCAGCCTTTGAATCATTCTCTTCTCTGCTGAGATAACTTTAAAGTGATAGCAAGTGTTGGGTTTTCATACTCTCCCTCATCAGCCGTTGCCTATTTCAGAGGTCATAGGGAAAAGTAGGATGGTATTGGTGAATACTTTTGGCAGTACATAGTGACGCTTACTGTTCAAACACAGTGGTGAAAGAGTTTCCTTCACACACTGCCTGATCTCCTCAGTGCAGGTGGAAGCTTGCTGGCCTGTCCATGGCAGGAGGAGTGAGGCTTTGCTGCCCTGCTCACAGGGGTGTTTCTGAGCATGTGGGCCACACAATGAACTCTTCAAGCCTGGTTACCAGATGAGGAAATAAAGTCAGCTTTTGGGCTGGATGTCCTGGAGTTTCCTGAAAGTATAATTTTGCAGTTACTAAAGAATTCTTTCTGGGTCTTTGAAAGCAGAAAAATTCCATTGGCATGGAAACCTATAGCCTCATTGGCTGAATTAGCAAAATTATAATCCATGGAGAAGGGAGGTTGAGAAGTTGGGGTTTTTTTGACTGCAAATATGTCTGTCTCTTATGCACAAGCATTTGTACCTCTTCCGTCTACAGAAAAGGTATGGGGTAAAGAGTAATTTCAAAGGACATGTTCTATTGGAGTCTATTAAGGCTGAAAGCTATGATTTCTTTTTCCATTTGTATTTCTAATTTCCATTCTAATGAAGCAAAACAAGAGTGATATGGTTCTTCAGACATCTGCCTAAAGTTTATGTGGTAATTATATTTCCATATATAGCATGTTCTTCTTTGCCTTTTGGAAGTTTTTTTTTTACTATCTGAAGGTTAGCCTTTAGGTCATAGCTTTTGTAAGTTTAGCATAAGCCTTTAATCTCTCTTGAATGATTTTTGTGTGTAAATTATTCTCATAATTATTACTAATAAAGCTACCACATAGGGAACAGTATGTCCTTGTAGTATCTGAATCCTTTATTTTTTGTTTAGATCATGTTAGCAGAAAAAAATATTCTCTGTCCCTTCTTATTTCCTAAAAAAGGACCTTCCTATTTGACAATGTAACAGAGCAAGAGTAATGCAGAAAAAGAATATTAAGACTTAGCTAACAACATTTTGGTCAGGAAAGCACTAGAATTTTGAGGGAAAAGGTTGCTTATTCTCTCTCTCTCTCTCTTTTACAATAAGAATTATGCTAAAGTAGTAATAAAAGTAGATTTTTAAATGCTGTGTTTTATCACCCATATAAAAATCAGTAATATAACTTGATTATCTGGGATTTGTACAATATGTACTTATGCCTTAATAATAGAAGGCATCTGAACTAATTTGCTCAGCAATTTAAAGACTATTGTGAACTGATGAATATTCTCTGCTACCTCAAAGTGTTTTGAATATTGTATGTCTTATTAATTATAAAAAAATTACTTTGTCCTTAGTGATTTTGAAATAGAGTATTCTCACCAAAAAAAAAAAAAAAGTAATGAAACTATAACTCTACTTTATTCCCATCTTTTGTGATTCTACTCCTACTTTCAGGATGCTACTTCCAATACAGTTGTTCTAGAAATGAGGAAAAAAAAATTGATGACTGCTTCTCACGTATTCCTTTATTTCTTTGGTCCCTGTGAGGAAAAAAGTTCTGACAAATGGGCCAGCTGGCTGCCTTCACCAAGAGGCAAAGAGTAATTATCTTGGTTCTTATATTCCATGGTTTGAGGTTCTTACCTTCTCTCTCTGCAAAACTTGCCCTCTGAACGGGTGGCCAGTGAATTGCTTAGGACATCACAGCCAAGCTTCAGGGTAAATCAGCATTTCAAATGTTCAGTAATCCATCCACGAACAAAGTAGGTGAACTGCAGTACGAATAATTTTTAACTGCTTCCCAAACAGTTATAATTTTTTTTTCTCTCCGGCCTGCCTACTGCAGCCTTTGAGAAACACCCCCATGTTTCTAGTATAAAGTTCTACCTGTAAGATCCTTGGGGGTTTTTGACTGCTTGCTTTTACCCCACATCTTAAATTTTTCCTTTGCTTCCAAGAAACCAGGATTTTTTCCAGATTTTGTAATCCCAAATAGTGTATTCAGTGGTCATTTGCTGCACCAGGTTGGGTGTTCTTCATACTACTGTAGAGGAGGATGAGTGACATCTGAAGAGGTTGAAAGAGTCTCATTCCATAACTTCTGAATCCAAATCCATGTTGCTGGTGTTGATGTGCTTTAAGGAGGAGATGCCATGAAGCTGTTGCAACCTGATTTCTTCTAGAGAAGCTTTATTACAATATAATTAATATATTATAGGGAGCATTTCAAGGTTGGGTTCTTTTGTTTGTTTGTGTTTTGTTTGTTTTTTAACCAGTGGTGATATGGCTGGTCTGTTTATAGGTTTGTTGTTAACTAACACCAGTGCACTAAAGGATTGCATTTGGGTTCATGTGCTAAGCACAACCTCATTGCTACCTTGTGGGAGCAAGATGATTCTGCTTTCAAACTCCATCCACAATCAGTTGTGGATAAGGATTATTTCCTGGTTAAGGAGTAATTTTCTTTTTTTCTTTTTCCTTTTTTAAAATTTTATTTTAATGAACTATTATTGCTAAATGCTAGAATATATGCTCGAGCCATCACTTCTGACTTTATTCTTTGTTCTTCTATTTTATTCATATCTCACATAGGCAAGAGATGCTAATTTTTTGTACTGAAATTTTTGTACAGAAATAATTGTTCAGAAAGTACAATTTAAGTACAGAAAGCTCACTGAAGTGTTATGGAGCACAACAGGCTGCATGGAAATTTTTCTAATCCCTCAAAATATTTTTTGGCTCATGCTATATGAGGATACAAATACTTGCTTTGCCAAACAATTTGTAACTAGAATTTTTAAAATAAATTCCTATAAAATCATAAATAATTTTATATATATCACAGTGTTGAAGAGTTGAGGCAAATAGCCTTAAATTCATCGCAAACATTGAATGAGAATACAGTAAGGTGGGGGAACCTCTATGAGAAAAAAGCAAAGAAAGATGCAAGAGAAATGTAAATTATGTTTCATAGTTTCACTTGCTCTGCTACAAGCAGAATTCGCTGTTCAGAAATAACAGGTAAACAGTCTTTTCTTCCTTTGAGTAAAGATCTGTTTTTTGGAAAGTTAATATCAGCCAGCTTTGGGAAATTTGCTAATTTGTGTTCCTTCTGGATACTTGTATAGCTGCATAGGACACTCAGGAAATTGCCAATTTTTAGAAAGGTCTTTGTGGCAATGACAGTGAGACACGTACAATCTAAAACTGTCTACACAGTGAAGTGAATCCAGGATAAAATTTTTACTTCACCTTCTGATACCATCTGAATCTTTTTGCCTTCAACGTAGAACCTCTGCTCTTGGAGCAGGCTGCCCTTCATGATGGAGGTGGATACAGGTGTCAATAACCAGAGTTCAAATTTTTTTTAAATGCATACTGCCAAATATGTTTTTAACTAACTGTGCTCCAAATGCAGCTTTGTTCCATTTTATTTTCCTACATTTTTTTTCCTTTTGGAAAGTAGCTTTTTAATGGAAGAACATATTCTTTGTCCTCTGAGTAGTAGATTTTTTGTTATAAGTGCAAGCTGAATTGGTTAAACTTTGAAAATAGGTCAGTGGCTAGTACAGTTTGTTTAAAGACCAAAGGACTCATTATCATTATCAGTTATCAGCACTCATTAGACATTGTGGTTAAGAGGTCTCACTCTTAAAACAAACTTGAAAGTTTCAAGCAATAATATGCTACTCCACAGTTTAAAATGTTGGATATTCATAACATTAAACAAAATTTGATTAAAACAAGTTATACTAGTTGTTAGGGGCCAAAATTCTTGGTAATTTGAATACAATTCAGTTTTGGTGTTTTGTTTTTTTTTTTTAATTTTAAGGGGAAAAATAAATGCATCCAGGTTGGTTTTTTTATAAACAATTAATATATTGTTATTTTTCAGTGTGTTAGAATAATCATCTGCCATTTAGCATGTTATGATGCAAATTTTACTATAACCAAACCTGATGAGAAGTTTTCATTTAAATAAGGAAAACTGTATAAATAGCAATCAGTTTGAATATAGCCCATGATTTAAAACCATCTGTAGCTACTTGTTTCACCATGAAAGCTCTTTAGCAATTGTATGCATTTACGTGGTGTGTCCATCCTGCTTTGCACAGTGTACAGCTGGCAGCACTGTTGGGTTTTTCTGTTTTCTTTTTATACCAGGTAGTAACCATTGGTTTGACTAAAGAAAAAAGAACGTGAGCCAAGAATTATGTTTACAATTAGAGGCACAGGTACAAAAAATGTTCTCCTCTGTTTTACAGTTTTAAGGAATGAAAATTAATGTAGCCAGCATCTAACACCTATGTTGGATACACCTCTAAGCGTGTATCCAGCATGCATCTTGGCCCAGCGGGGTGCATGCAGAGCAACAGAGGCGGTCCCTCTGGGAATGCCCGCATTCCACTCTGCCCGTTCAGATGAGCAGCACTGGGACAGGCTTGTGTAACCTGACAGTAAAGGGTGTTCGAGTGTCTTGTTAACTTTATCTGTACGAGCCCAGCCATTTGCAATTGGCTATTCAAGATTAGACTTTTCACTGGGTGTGAAGTACAACAAACCACCTATGGCTTCTAATTAGTTTTCAGCACAGTTTGCTTGTTAGGAAAAAACCCCTTTGCCTTTGTTGAAATGACAGTTTGGATTTCATTAGAGAACAATGCTTGCAAACTGCTTCTGTCAGTAATGTTCACTTCCTTCAAAGCAGCTTTTCTAATTAATGAAATCAATTGCTAATTCGTGTTCCATCTGGGTGCTTGTGTAGCTGCGTAGGACACTCAGGAAATTGCCGGTTTTTAGAAAGGCTTTTGTGGCAATGACAGTGAGATGTGTACAGCCTAAAACTGTTTCCACATTTCTGAGATGTGAATCTAGGATAAAATTTTTACTTCATTCTCAGATACCAGCTTATTCTTTTTGCATTTTACGGACCTTAGAGACTCTGCTCTGGAATCAGGCTGCTCTTGGTGCTGAGGTGGCTGCTAGTGCCAGTCCCTGTACCTGTGCTGGAGCACTGCTGATCTTTCGGGGCCTGGGTGCAGGGACATGCAGTCCCAATATAATGCTGATGCACAGGGACTGCTGGTTTTTATGTAGTTATGAGACTGTAATTCAACTGCATGTTTTGTGTTCAGCAGAGAAGTCACAAATAAGTTCTTACCGTCCACCTGTGACACTCAAGTGCTGGGAACAGTTTAAGACTCTGGCTACAGTGAGCAGATTTTTAGTTGTTTGTATTTCAGGTGTTTTGTCACTTTTGTTAATATTTAGTAGCTTCCTTAAAAAGACTCTTTGTAGTGAATAGTACCTTATTTGGTTTTGTGCATGCTCAAAAAATACAGTGGTGTTAGTCCTTGCAAAGTTTATTTTTTCTTTCATGTTCCTAAAGTATTTGAAAACATCAAAGTCTTTTTATGGCTTTTCATTTTATGAGCAGTCAGAATACTACAGGACAGCCAAAACTTGTATTGTTTTGGCTCTGCAGACATCTTGACGGATTAAGGCTGTCAGCAGAATGTGTAAACACCATTTCCAGCTTTTTACATTGGTCACTAAGGCATCCTTAAGTGCAGCTCAGTCCTGCAAGACAAAGCCCTCAATCATATGACTGAATGATGGTCAGGGGCTTCTGTTAAAATGTTTTAATAATTTTGCACTTCACAGCAGTAAATCAATCCTCTTTCATTTGAGTCACAGTGATTGATCATCTCTATATAGCTAGTCCACTGACATGTAAGAGTGCACTCACTTTAAACAGCATCTACCTCCAAGTTAAGACAGTGTAATTATTTAAACAAAAATGTAGTTCTTCAGAAATTGTAGTACAACTGCAGCAGTTACCTTACCAGGCCCTGTTCATTGTGCATATTGATGGCTTTCTGCATTCTACAGAATCTCACACTGCAAATAAGAATCTGCAAAGTTCCTGGAAACTTTGTGGAATATACAGCTTTATAGGAAAAGAATGATGTGCTAACATAAACAAGTCTCTTTGATTTCTCACATTAATTTTATATTTTTTAAAGGCAAGAACTAGGAGAGTGGGAAATTGTCTCCTCACAGTTTTTCTTAAATGCTGAACTTTACAGCTTTTTGCCTAGTTTTAATGCTGTTGTTTTTGGGGGTTATTTGTTTTGGTTTTGTTTCTGTGAGGTTTTTTTTTTTAGTCCCTTCATCATCTGGAAGGAAGCCCTTTAGCGAATTCTAACACTTTTCTAAGTCTGTTCATGGAAAAACTAATTATCTGGTTGCCCACCTTACTGTCTCGGCAGGGCTAGCTGGTGCCTTTTCATAGGTGCAGAGCTGGAAATGATGAATGAAATAACAAATAGATCACTTTATCTAAATAAGTTATGGAAAGAGTTTATGATAAAGGAATTGTTCTTGCAGACTTTGAGGAAAAAAAAAATGTCCTGTAAAAGACCCCAAACAACTGTATCGATTCTCTTCCACATTTTTTGTATTTGATATTAATTTAATTTTTCCTAAAATTAAAAAAGCTTAAAATTTTAAAAGCTTGTACTGCATAATGCATTGACATAGCAAAGCTGTGAACATGAAATACTGATTTAAAATACAAATGTATTCTTATAAATGCTTTCTTTACCAATAAATTTTTTTTTTTTCAAAACGAGGGTGCCATTTGACATGTGTTTCAGTAGTAACAGTGGCAGGTGAGGCAGTTTATCTTCTCCTGTTTGTGCCCACCCCTGCGTACCTCACCCATTACAGTAGTATTTGGGATTCAGTAGTATTCTAAGGGGAGAAGACAGACCTGCATTTAAAAAAAAAGAACAAGTTTTTCACATCTTATTTTTGGATTGGACTAATTCCTCACTCCTCTTCATTTGTGCTGAAAAGACAGAAGGGATGTGAGAAGTAGCAGCAATAAGTAGCCTGCTGTAGGACCTGCTAAAAGTTTCTGATTGTTTGAACAAAGCCTGATTATATTTGAAAATATGTAATTTTGTCCTGTGAAAGAGCATTAGAAAATGAGTACAGAAAAGTATTTAGAAGAACACATACATCAAAAACTATTGTATGTGAGTAAAATGCCTTTTCCCAAGCATTTTTGTTTAGACTTTTTATGCTGGTCTCCACCATGATAAAATACTCCCATGGTTAGGAAAATTAAGGACTTAATTCCCTTATATAAAAAATCTGGCTAAGTGTTGGTTGTTCTAAATTTGTGTGATGATGTTTTCTACTTTTGTACACTCAGTTGAACCCATCATTCAGCATTTCTAGTGGGCTTTTAGAGGAGAAAAGCAGACTAGGAAGGTTAAATGTTTGGAAGGGTCATGTTACTGTTCTTAAGTTATCAGCACAATTTAGATGTAAAATTGCAGGAGACAGGTTCAAAAGAAAAGTGTGATTGATGCAGACAAAAATAGTCTGTGGAAAAATGTCAGAAAATTGTATTCATTTTACCTAAGATTTTCTCATAAAAGGTGAAAAGAGAATCAATTTCTTAGCTTTTAAGTTCTTTGCAGTTCTATGGAAAATGTAAAACCTCACTTCAGAGAGATCTCTGAAATCTCATGAAATCTCATTCTCTTATCTGATGAAAAGCATGTTTTGGAACATCTGACTTTATACGCGTTCCATGAGAGAGGAACCACTCTACTAGGGTCACATTTTCACTTTAATCTTAACTTCCTTTTAACCTAAGATTTGACATTAAATACAATTAAAAATGAAAGCCTTTTTTGAAGGGAAATATTTAAATCTGAAACTATTGAAATGGGATACATCAAGAGCAGTGGAAGCCTCCCATCCCTTTTTGCTTTGAGGAAACAAAATCCAAAAAACCAGCCAACCAGACAACAACAGTAACAAATAACCAACACATAACACCCTCCCCTCCCCAAACAAACACAAACCACCAAAACACAAGAACCCCAAATTTGTCAGGTTTTTGGTTTGAGCCAGTGTTTCAGTTCAAATTGTAGTACTTCCTGGGAATTTTGAGGAACCATGAAAAACTGGTTCTGTAAAAAAATTTTTTCAAGAAGGCCTACTAAGGATTAATTGGGGGAAAACGAGATTGCTGAAAATTGCTGATATTACAAGTTTTTCAGTGAAACTCCATTGGCTTTTGCCTCCGTGCTATATGGCCACTTGGCCTGGAACCCACCTCTCCTACCATTCTGCCCATCATCAATGTTGAAAAATGCAACTCTGGGATCTAATCCTCAAGCAAGCTTTGTAGCACACTGGCCTTTGTGTTTAGCAAAAGAGAAAGAAGGAATTAATAGGAATAGTTGCTGTTGATGGGATGGTGGGTGTCCCTTGTTCTGCATGCTCTGTTAACCCAAGTTGAGCAGCGTATCATGTGTTAGAGGTGCTGGCTTTGTCAGATTCCTGCTCATGAGCAGTGCTCTTCCCCATCATCCACCTTTGTAGTTAACTTAGGCATGTGGATTTTTGTGTTTTCATAGAAAAAGCACAGTGGAGTCCTGCATAAATGAAACAAGAAGGAAAATAAAACAGCACGTGAAAAATACAGTTTTGAGAAAATGTCAATAAATACAACTGTCATCATTAAACAACATTGAAAACAAGATATGAATTCCAAAGTCAGCTGAAAGTCAAAAAATCTGCAAAATAACTGCAGATGAAGTGGCTGAGCAAAAGTCATTGCAGTGGTTGTAAAAGAAGTTCTTGCTTGATGGTGATGGTGTTGAACAGGCTCTTTTGTTACTGTCTTTTTTAAAAAAAAGTATGCTTTAAAAAGCAGTAGAACTGTATTTTAAATAAGGAACATTCAGTTTTAACTTCTTCAGTGTCTGATTATCTTTTGACGTTTCTTTTGTTTGTTTTTTTTTAAGATCTTTATGGTTATGGCAAAATCTTTCATCAGCCTATGGTATAATGGACTACCAGTTGGATGATATACAGTCATCTGAAACATGATATATACTGCTCCTCTTCCATGTCCATGGTGAGTTTTGCTTCTGTACATATCTATTAAATACTTCAGAGAAGGAACTATAAGTTTTCAGTGACCCACACTGGATGTTGTTCCCATTGTTTTCATGTGGATTAACCTAGAGTTGTCAATTTACTGAATACATAACCCATTAATTTTTTGTAAGATGCTTGAGAATGTTTTAAAAACTTAAGCTCAAAAAATAACTGTATAGACCTTTTCTCTTTTTGGATGATTTTAGAGCTGTGCAAAAATCCTGAATACAACTTGAAATGTTGTCTTTCCCTTCAGCTCGAAAGAAAGCATCTTCAACTTCATTTAGTGTGTCTTAGTTCAAATTAGATTCCAACCAAATGTTCTTTTTCTTCAGACATGTACCACAATGTATTTAAGAATAAAAGAACTATAACTGTGTTACAAATATACTAGAACACACAGGTAAAAAAATTAATTTGAGAAAATATTTGGAAATAATTTTTCAGTTTTAATTTTTGCACTGCTTCTCTGTTTTGTGCCCACAATTAATCTCATTATAGTATCTGTGAGCACTGTTAAGTACTGTAAAAGCAATAATATTGAAAGCAAGGGTCCTCATATTATAAGTGAATTATTGCATCTGTGTCCAGACATACAATAACGAGATCCAAAACCCTCATCGCTCATTTGGCTAAATGCACTGACAAACCAAATTTGGGTATCAAAATGTTCCAGTGACTACTCCTTAACACCAGAAATTACAGCCCAGTCTCCTCTCCAAAAATTAGGTTAAGCAATTAAGGTTAAAATCCTCACTGTCTCACTTTTCTCCTTTTCATGGGTTTAGATATGGCTCTTATGCCAAAGTTTGGCTATGAATGATACTGAATTGTCTGGAATAGTTGCTTAGCCACTGTAAAAGTTTGCCTGTAAATGGTTGTTACACTAAGTTTGTGTCTAGTGTTCAGGTTAGAAAAGATATGATATGAAAGGTATCTTTCTTTTTTTGTTCCAGATTCCAGAGTTCTTAGAGGCTTGTCAAAGTAGTGAAAAAATTAAAGAGAATAGAAGAGGAAAATATTAATTTGTCTAATGCCATAACAAATTTAGCCAAGGCTCTTCTTATTATATGCTTAAGTACTGTAATGAACTAAGATAGAAGCAATGCAGTTTCTAGAGGTGTGTTTGCACTTGATAATATAAAGATGTGTTTAAATATCCCATATAAGCGGATAGAGACATTTACCAAGAGAACTGGTTATTATTATTTTTGGTGAAAATGTGTGTTTACACAGGGAAACAGACAGCCATGTAGCACATTTTCTCATCCTTTGGAGGGCATTTTCTGCCCCTTCTCTGTTATCAATTTCAGCTGGTTTTGCCTTTCAAATTATGTCTGCCAGGTAGTAACCATACAACTCTGAAACCAGGGCGCCATATAAATAGCAAAGAAAGCATCACCTTGTTTGTTTCCACCTGCAAATTTTTGAGGGAAAAAACCTGATATAGTTTGATGGATTATCGAGCACCTGTTGGTTCTACAAGGTATAGCTCTGGGTGTTTATTGAGTTCTTCAGTGTTACCTAACCAGGCTTTGTGTATGCCAAATTAGTAATTTGCTTCAAAGGCTTGACCTTTTCTCTTCTCCTTTTCCTTATCAGCAATATGCCATACATTTCTGAGCCTGGTTTTGCATCCTGAGTGTGCACTGATTCATCAGGAAATCAGGGCTTAGTGACAAGTCTGATGGAAGAACTAGCTTCTTTAAACAGAGAAAACTGTCTATCCCATGTGTGTAAATACTGCAGGATTATGTCTCCTTTTGCAGAGGTCTGCTATGCTGCATTTTACTGCATTTATTCCCTGTGCCCATCAGGAGGACAACAAAATCCATTCCAATCCACAGTGTTTCCATTGAGGCCAGATTAAAAAAAAAAAAGTGTGATAGCATCTTAAATTGTTTAAGAAATTTAATTATACATTGTCCTGACAATTAAAAAAACCACTGCTTTGGCATTCTTAGTTGTTATAAGTGTTCCTCTTTGCAGTCAAAATCTTCAAGCAAAGAGGATGTGCCATGTGTAAGGGCATCCTCATCCTCCTCTCACTTCCATAGGCACTTGAGGCTCACACAGGCCCTCAAATGGCCAAATTGCTGCTTTCTAACCAGATAAAGCTAAGGTGGGCATCAGGAAATAAACGAAATGCCATCACAGAGGACTTGAAAACCTAGAGGATTTTCTACTGTTCCCACAGTAGCTTGCAGAATGATATCTAGAGGATAAGTAAGCTTTGCTCATCAAACCCTACAAGAGAAGAAACAATATTCAAGCAGTAGTATATATTTAAAATCTGTAAAATAATAATGATAATATTTCTAGCTTGTTCCCAAATCCTATGCCCCATTAGATAGACCAGGGAAACCTATTACAGAAAGGTGTGTTAAGATAATTAAGTCAGGCCTTTAGAGGACATAGTGGGATTTGAAAACTTGTGTGAAAAGGAAATAGAATCTCTTACAAGGAAGAAGTAATGGAAATGCAAAATTGCACATCAGCCTGTAGTTGAGTGCCTTCTGATCTTCATTCTGCTTTGGACGAACTGATGTCAACTTTGGTAGGGCTTTTTTGGTTGCTGGAAAGCACTGAGATTTAAAAATACCCCAATGAACCAAACCCCAAACAACAAAAGATAAACCAAAACCAAATAACAGTAAATAAAAAATGTAAATCTTAATTGTCTGCTATATATTGAGAAACTTCATATGGTATTTTAATATTGAAAAGATTTTTTTAAAAGATATTCAATATGCAAAGTCAGCACAGAATGAAAAGTCATAGACAACAGAAGCCAGGTGCTATTTAGGAGATGAATGTTTATGGTAATTGAAAAGAGAATATATAAAACAGTAGAGGTCAGGACATCTACAAACAAGATAAGTGCTTCAGGCCCTATATTAAGTTATAAGAATAACAAAGGAATTCTTAGTGTAGAATTGCCTTCACTTACTTGGAAGACTGAATAATCCTAGAAAGCTCAATTAAAAAAATATAGCAGGTATGCCTAATATTTACCAGCTGTATTTTCTGAGTGCTGTATAGACAACCACTTGAAGAAACAATGTCAGCAGCTGCTAAGTAAGATAACCATTCTTTTATTAATCAAATTAAATTAATTTAAAAAAGGAAAAGAAAGAAGGGGTAAAAAGGCAATGAGAAGAAAACATGGAAAAAGTCTAGGCCTGTATCTCAGTTTGTTAACCCAAAACAATCTGCCAAAAATAATATACTGAAACCTCCTGTACCAACACTGAATAGTAGAAGCTTGCATTTTGTCTGGTTCTGCTTTTGAAGTCTTGTTTCAGCTTCTCTGTCCTGGAAGCTCCTCACAATTTACAAATGGTGTTGCAAATGCAGTGCTCCATTTTAACTGTAAAGCATCATTAATAATTATTAAAAACAATTTTTGTTATTTCCATTGCTTTCTGCCTATTGTGGAAATATTCAGGGCTCTCTAGACTGCCATTGATTTTGCTTAGAGCATTGCTCCATCAGAGTTCACACAGGTGGATTCAGTGGACCTGGGTCCATCCATGCCACCGGCCAGTAGGGCTGTCCTAACACATCACAGGCTTTGTTTGGATGACAGAGTAAATGGCATGGCAGGTGTACTGAAAGAATCAAAATGAAGCATATGTTATTTATGAAAGTAATCACAATCCTTCTGAGATATATCCTGAACTGGGGTTCCTGCAGCTAATAGAAACAAAGAAATAATATTAACATTTGTCTTGAAAACATCTGGTTTGGGTGAATTTAAACTCACGTTGCTTCAGAACATTCCAATAAAGTAAGAACTCCCCTTTGCCCTTTTCCTTTTGTTTCCCTCCATCTTTATGTACTTCATTTTCAAGCTGATGCTGTGATACTGAAGGACTGCACTGTGTCAAGGGTCTTGAATAACTTATGTCATAGAAGCTCTGAAAGCTACTGAGAAATGAACCTCAAGGTTAGGTATTGGTTAAAGAAGGGCCCGATAACTGAAGAGGCATTGCTGCTGATGCACTTTGTTCTAATGATTTTCTATTAGTAGGGAGTCTTGATTAATGATTCTCTATCAGCATGTCCTGATAAATGTGCTAGTCAATGAATCAGTGTGTCATTTTATTTTCTCTTAAAGAGCGTCCTTCTAATGTGAGTGTGACAGCAATTGACTTAAATGAACTGCTGCAAGCAATTTCTTTACCTGAATGGAGAAAATATTTTCACTTTCTAAAGTTTTGAAATACTGAATCTTTTTCTTCTGAATTCATGAATTATTTGTACCAAGTAACTACTTCTGTGAGATTCTTGCATTTAAAAAAATAGTAACTTTTTAAACTGCTTGGAATCAGAAGAGGTTCTGTGGTAATGTTACTGTTGTGTTTAAATTCTATACTCTTCTAACTGCAGCAGGCTCTTAAAGAAAAAGCTGTGTTTAAAGCTTGAACAAGCTTGCTTGGAAATATTTTCAATGTATTAATATTTAATTTTTAACTTTTCTACTGTGCTACTGTAAAAAAGCAACAGCAGCCATTTTCTACAAAAGCCTAAGAGCTTGCCAGTTTTGTTAAGGTAAAAAAAAACACAGGCAAACACTAGTAAATGGTTTTGGGGTTTTTTGTCATTAGAAAATTAATCTAGCTTGGTTTGTTTCATTTTTTGCTTTTTTTCTCATTAAAAATAATGCAAGTATATATTGAGTGCTTACGATCTGTTTGGGCTTGTTTTTTGGTTTTTTTTAAGACTCCTGCTATCAAGGTAAATTTTCCAATGGGTAACCAAGATGTAGTACAGAATTTGCAGAACTATCCAACCCATTATCAGTTTGATAGGGGAGCATCCTGGAAAGCTGAAGGTGTTTAAATGGTGTGTGATCAAGCAGAGCTGTATCGGCGATGAACTGCTTGTGGTGCCCAAGCAGCAGCACCTCGTCCCCTCAAGCTTTGTGGAGCTGCATGAACTTAGTGCAACCATTTTGAAGGGAGAGGTGGATCATTTTAGACAATCCATAACTGAGTTTACTGGTTTGTGTTCTCACACCGGCACACTCACAGCACTGAAATACATGTCCAGGTGATCTGACCAATGTTGCTTTTGTCCAAGTCTGGAGGCCAGGGGATGCCAGCAGCTGCATCCTCACCACTTCTCTTGGGTTTTTCTTGGTGGCAACAGATGAGTTCTATGGATTCACCAAAGAATTTTGCTTACTTCAGCCTCTGTAGATGCTAGGCAAATCTGCTGCCAGATGTTCTCCTTCCATGTTTCTCAGGGTGGCTGGGCTGGCGGGAGGAGACACATGTCATCACTGCATGTTGTGTCACCTCTCCCGCCTGCTTGCACTTCTGACTCACACAGCAGCCTGGTTTGCAGTGTAATCAATTACACAGTTTTAATTCTGGATACCTAGCTTGAGAAGATATGCTAATTGCTTACTACAAAACTGAGGACCTAAAAATTACCTAGGATTAATCACCCAAAAATATGCCTAGAAAGTGGAACTTTGTTTCTTCTAAAGAAAAACTAAATATATAAATCTCCTATATGGTGGACATTGTTGGAATTGTGCAGTGCTTCCAATGTCTCTGAGAAACCTGAGTTTGATAACTCCCAGGTTTGTCACAGAAGTGATTCAATAGGGACTTCTGGGGAAAAAAAGTATGCTGCTTAAATCAATCCATATTTTTTTTCTTTGTTCTTTCATTTATAGCAGGGAGAGTTCCTTTCTGAAGGCTTATGATTTTGAAGCTTTGGAGGTTTACGTTATATAAATATAAATGTTGGAAATAGCTTTTTACATAAGCATAATTCTGAAATAAATAATATGATAATGAACTATTTAAAACCATGTGGCCCCAACTGTGGCAGGGGAGAGCAAACCTTTAATAATCAGAGTGAAGTAGTTGTAGTTAATAGAAACTGTTTTAAAAAGACTGTATTACTTTTTTCTTTTTCCTCAATCATGTAAATAATTAGAATACTCAAGAGTATTTGTAAGACCCAGGGACAGGTTGTCTATAAGGGCCTTGGGAGGGCTCCTCCCACTCCTGGCAGGACCATGGCCCACCCAGATGAGGGCAGATGTGGCTTCTGCCCTTGCCAGGGCTCCTGCCCCTCTGTTCCACACCTGGTCCCTACTCATGTTGGGAGTTATTCTGTGATATGAACCCCCCTTGGTACCGGGGGTAGGACATAAGGTTTTTGTTGGCTTAAACCTTGAGAGTGTAAACATCCTCCTAGCTAGAGACACTGCCATCAGCTATGTTAGCACTCCCCCTAATTTAC
This sequence comes from Monarcha castaneiventris obscurior, assembly GCA_026261815.1. NCBI lineage: Eukaryota > Metazoa > Chordata > Aves > Passeriformes > Monarchidae > Monarcha > Monarcha castaneiventris. The sequence goes on from JAMPIT010000472.1 coordinate 9,050,406, forward strand.
TGTCAGTTGTTGCCTCTTGTGCAATCAGCAGGTCACCAATGAAACTATTGAAAAATACAGGCTGCTGAAATTTGCCTTTACAATGAGGTAAGAATTAATTTTTCATTTTATTTTTAATTATTGTCAATATACCAATGTTGTTGTATAGTTTTCCTAATAGCAGAGAATACTTATATGTACCCAAATGAAGCATAATCTCTTAAGACTAATGTGAAAAGTGCCTTTGCAAGGCACAATGTGGAAAACAGGTGAGAATCACTGCAGTTCTGTGACTTCCAACTGATCAAATGCATATGGTATCTGTATCTCCTCTGACTGATTATTCCTGTAGCCAGCATCAGCAATAGCAAAAATGGTGGAAAGAGGAAACTGGTAGCAAAGATAGATCTTCTGATAAACAATTTCTATTTCTCAGCTCAGGGAAAGAAAATCTAGGCATTTGAAAAACTAATTAAGTGCTTGAGAAGGGGAGGAATGAGATTCATAAGTTTAATTCGTGCTGTTACAACAGGCATCCACAGTTCAATTTTGCATTCATTACTTTCAGATGAGGTTTGTATTAAATCTGAGCAAATTTATTCAGAAAATTATGTAAGGCTCAGGTTTTTCTTTTTCTTTTTTCTTTTATTGTTGTCAGTGAAAGCATCTAAATATTGGCAATTTGATTAGCTTGGATAGAACTATCTAAATGAGATCAAAACTATATCAGTGCAGATTTTCACAAGTATAGCAGTCATATTTTCTGATAGAATTACTAATGTTTGTAGATAATGTTCACCTTTTTAGACTCATTGGTTTCAGTGAAATGCTCTTTGATATCCTTTACCAGAAAATTAACAAAGTTGGGGCAAACCAGCTCAAATCCTGAAAACTTTAAGGAGTGTCTTTTGAAGTGTTGCTTTTGACAAAAGTATTTTTGGTATCCTTCTCTGCTTTTTGTAAAACAATGCAATAGTTTCTCTTATTAGCTTTCCTCTCATTTTATTTCCTTTTTTATTATACAGCCTTCTTGAGCTTTACATAAACATGTCTTCTAACTGTATTTTATGTGAATTGAGTGCATTTTACCGCGGTTTGTAGCTAGTAATTTGGACTATATATTTCTGTGTATAAGCATTTCTCTTGGGAAAGTTTAATTTTCCTGCTACATCATTTGCTTAAATGAGGCAGTAAATAGTTTTAGTATCAAAAGTAGTTCTTTTCCATGCTAATATGGAAACAATTTAGAGACTTCAGAATATTGGTTTGGAATGATTGGTACCAACGTCTTAGTGAGACATGATATTAATTATTCTAAGAATTAACATATGCTGTTATATCTTAATTTCATTTCCTGTATGTCATTAACTGATGTATTTTTGGTATGGTATGTGTATATATATAAACATGTAAGTACATTAAAAAATTAAATAATAGTTTAAACTATACAGAGGCACTTTAAAAATGAAGTTGTTTGGGTGGGAAAAAAAGAGGAGAAGAGCAAACTTGGAAAACAGTTCTCATTTAAAATTGTGGTTTTTTTTTTTAATTGCACGCTTTAGCTGAAATCTGAATCCATTACTGTGTATCTCTTTTTACTCAATTCTTTATAATTAAGGTAGGATTCACCTGGTGTTTCTAAGTCATCCATGGGAAGAAGCAGGCAACTTCAGAAGGCAATTCTTGTCTTATATCTGTCTTAGATACTTATCATAGAAGGAGATACCTTCTGGGTATTTGTCTGTGCATGCAATATTGTTGTTTCTTATTTTAAAAAAACAAGGCCAAGATAAGCCTGAAGTACCCAATGCTTCCTGTTGTTCTTTTTATTTTGTTGGAGCTGCAGTAATTGCACCTCTGGAGCAACCACACTTGTTCAAATGGATTGTACATTTTAAGTTTGCAAGAGGTGTCTCAAAATGATAGAAATCAATGGTCTGGCATTCACAGAAATAACACACTTTCCATTTTGCATTCTACCTGATGCATTTTTTATATATAAACAGAATGTTACATTTATTAAAACTAGGAGTTTGTTTAAATTTAAAAAAAAAAAGAGAAGTAAGACTTTGTGAACCATTTTCTACTTGTTACTGGAAAATGTTTATTCATATGTAGTTAATTTCCTCTTCTAAGTGAAATGGATGTTTTGGTGCTCTGTTAAATAGTCAATGTTTCAGCAGAGCAATGTGGGCATTTTAGTGGTGTGGAAATTACTTTCTATTGGAGAATATATAGCTCTCTTCAGGACTTAATACTTACAGCCCAAGTCTCACCTTCAGCCAAATGAAGTTAATGGCCTGACTCCATTATACAAGACTTTCTTGTGTAGTTCTAACTAATCAATGCCGTGCTGTAAAGCTGAAACATTTTGAGTGAGAGATAACACTAAGGTTTAACCATTTGAATTAATAAAACAAATTGTGTCAATTTGGGTTATCAACCAGATTTCAGCTTGTATTATATCTTTTGTTATAACCTTTTTATAATAATTTCAATTATGTAGTCTCTCATTCTCTAATTCTTTCTCTAAGCTGTTCCGTTGCTTGGCTCTGGTGAGCAGCTGCTGTGTCCCCTCCTGCAGGTGGCTTTGCTTCAAATGCCTGGAAAAAATTATTCTGTTTAGATATAGGTAACACCACAGGTATTTAAAATAGCTCATGGTCCCCCTTTTCCTGCATGAAAGATTGTTGATATTTTGTCTTTGCAACATTAGAAAAAAGAGAGATAATTTTTTATATTAAGAAAATAATTTTATTGCTTTATATGCTGCCTAGCTACACAGCTATGAAAGAGTGGCTGAAGGCTTTTGAGAAGAGAGGATTTGTGGGCGTGATTATACTTTGGGGAGAGAGGAAGTGAAGGATCTGCCTCAAAGTGATAAATCCTGTGAGAATTGAGGCATCAAACTTTCCAACAGCCTGAAGCAACACATTAGCATCTACAGCAGGTGATGGCAATGAGTCTGAATAGCTCAGATTAAATGAATTCAGGTGTTGGTGCTAGAAAATCTGGTCTCTAAAAATAGTTATTATGGGAAGTTTTTCTTGCCAAAAGAGATTTGGAGGTAATTTCAATTGCAGTGCAAGTCAACTTTATGTTGACTTCAAGCAAGGCCATAAAATAATCATGTGCAGGATTTAGTTCTGAATGTGACTCAGCTGTGGAGCAGGAATACTTGCAGAATTTCTTTTGTTTGGCAGATATACATACCTGAGCTGATTCAAGCACAATTTCACCATATTTGTTAAAGTTCTAATACCAATTTTTAAAACTAGAAGAACTAGAGCCTGGGGAGAAATGATTCACAAGGGGTGATCTAATTTCTGTGTTTAGGAGGGACAGAGTGACTGCACATGGAATGACATCATCCAGTGCTCCCAGTCTTTGTGGGTGACACAGGTGGAAGAAAGAAGGAGCGTGTAACTGCAGGGCTATCCAGGGCTGTGTCACTGTTATTTCAGAGGACAAATAATGCTGTCTTATTATCATCGCCTCAGTGAATATTAAGAGACTGCTAACACTGACCTCCCCCTCTATTTGGTTAAAGAAAGCTATAAACCTTGCTTGTAAACTGTTTTATGCCGCTGCTTTTATACCATGTTTCTGTGAGACATATCATTGTTGACAGAGTTTTTGATTATGTTTGACTTTTATTTTTGCTCCCAGTGTTCTACACATTTTGGATTGAATTCATGATTATACAGTGTGTGATTACTGATAAGTTCCTAATTGTTTGAAGGACTGAAATAAAGCTCTTTTACTTTTCCTCTCCTTTTAGTCTCCCTTTACTTAAATTTGTCACGTAGGAGAAGAAAGTCAAAGCAAGACACCAAGATTCATTTGCAAATTTGGTTATTATTTGGCTATTCTGCTGCAAGGAATGCTTTAGTTCGAAGGTGTTGATACAACACTCCTAAAAAGCTGTCTGTGCTTCGTCTGGTCTAAATTATTGGAAGAATTGATCACTTCTCAGACTTGATGAACTATAGAGCTATAATATTTTTTTCAAATTCTCTAACTTACCCTTAAGGTTTCATTTTCCTGATGTGATAGGTGAAAAATCAACTAAGAGGAGAAATGTTTTTGTGACTGACAATTCCAGCCAGGAACAGTATTGAATCACCAGACCTGAGAAGAGCTCATTGCACACTTCAGCTGAATGTGCTCCCCATTTCCCTCCTCCCCTGTCTGAGCCCCAGGCAGCACAGACATTACTATCTCTCAGCAGTATTTTGCCCATCCCTACCCATTCATTAGGATCTGTGAGTTTCCAGGAAGGTTTTGAAAACTGAGGTTTTCGTAAGTTTCCCATGTTCATGTTAATTTTTTGAAGTGTCCCAAAATAACGTTAAATTCTGTAAATGCTTTTTTCGCCACAGTAATGAAATCCACACTGCTTTTCCAATACATTAACTGTAAAATTATCTTGTTTTTCCCAGAGAGGGTTTTTGTGTTATGTCAGTTAAAAAACAATAAACCATCACCTTTACCCCCACTCAGGGGGTAAATTTGTCAGGATTCCAGTGTAATGAACCCGTTATCCATGATTAACTGATACGTCTGGGTGAATCTTCCTGTGCCACCCAGATCATGTGAGGAATTGTACTAAGCATAAGAAGTAAGAGCTTCAAAGCTCTTTTTGGTAAAAGAATGTGGCTTCCAAATATGTGAGCACCTCTCTGTTGGCTTAACCCACCTCATTTCAGAGATCATACTCCCTTGACTCTACTGAGGGTGGAGTTGCTGTGCCCTGGCACAAGCTTCGTAGGAAAAGTCTGTCATTGTTTCAGAGTGTCTCAAAGTGCAGGAAAATGGAAGGAACAGGCATTTGAGGAAACAAAAGGCAAAGACGAAACCAGGCTGGCCATCATGAAACTGTAGCTGCCCAGCAGAACCTGACACTGCGGTTCCAAAGGCAAGCCCCATGACTTAATGTCATTTTGTGACTTCAGGACTTGTAGCTGTTCATAGGTGAGAAAACAAAGTTAAGAAAATTATTTAAAAGTTAGAGAAGCCACTTTTTTTAAGAGGTTACTTCACTTCCGTGATATCCACAGAAAGTTTGTAAGAGCTCTTTTGTGGTGTCTTAAATTTTGGCAGATCCCTGAGATCTGGGGAAAACAAGGGTCTCACTGTGATAATTGATAAACTAGCATTATGTCTTATGTTTTTAGTGCAGTTGTGGGGCTTGCTCTCTACTTATGGAGCATATGGATACCGTAAAATACATAATCCAGGAAAATAATAGGTGAGAATAATTTTAAACATCTGTGACAGAGTGGAAAAACATGCAAATCATTCCAGTAGCCAGTTTGTGTGTTCTTGTACATACTGGAGGTATAAATAGAGCAGAAATCAGGAGTAATGGGAGGGGGGAGGAGTGTTTCTTTGGAAACCTCTTTCTTAGAAAGTAGGTAAAGCAGCTTCTGTCACTGTGATGTTTTGTTTATGAGGGAAAGGACAAAATGAAAATAATTTACTAACAATGCTTGAGAACTGTCACCATCTACTCCTTGATGAAGTGCAGATAACAGTAAGTGGTGTGTTAGGGTACACGTTAAATTAGCGGTATTAATTAGCTGTCTGAGCTCTCTATTGTTTTTGCTGCTGTGAGTCTTTTCTAGACACATCTACTTCACTGTGGAGATTTTATCATTTACTTTAATTTGTAAAGGCAAAGTTAAAGTATGTGCGCTAATATCAACGGGTAAGGAGTGATTTTCAGGACTTTAAACAGAGGAGAAACTGGCAGTGTATCAAACAATCTATAAACTCAACAAATTTAGATCAAGTGGAATGTGTTGATGTTTTTGAATTATGCTGCCGTTCAGCTTTTCCTTTAGTAAAAGTCTGTAAATATGTTCCTTATAATTTTTTTTTCAAACCATGTCTAATCTGATCTTTTAAAATCAGTTCAGGAGAACAGTTACTAACCTTAGTAAGGTGTTTTGGACTGTCTTGGTCAGTTGAAGATCAGTTTGGAAGTAACCTTTATTTGTAGAAATGAACTCTTCTCATATTGCTTCCAGAAGGAATTACAGCAATGTGTAGTGGAAGGTATAATACAACATCTGGCATTTGCTTGTGTCCACACGTGGTGAAATCTCTTCCTGTCCCAGCACTAGCAACACGAAAGCAGTTGGTTTCATCAGCTGTGATACTGACATGGTTAGTTTTCTTTGCTTAGCCCACCATCTCCTTGTTGGGGCTAGCTGGTGTTCCTGCCCAAAATCTGACCCCACACTGCAGTGGTGGGTACTCAGCAGCTGTGTCACATAGCAGGACAGAAAGCCAGTCCTGAGCTGTGCCATGCCAGTGTAGCTTGGTGCAACAAAGGCATTTAAATGGTGCCTAGAAGGCTTGATCTGTACCCTGACTTTCTGCATGGGAGCCTGGGCTGTGTCTCCCAGGCACTGGCAGGGGCAGTGCAGAGGGGATGTTGTCCAGACTTAGCACTGCTCTCCAGCACAGCTCCTGTCCCCCTGTTTGCCAGTAAGGCCTGACCAGTTGTGTCCCTCACTCCTGAGCTCATTCAGCAGTAACAGCATTTTTTATACGTCTGATTGGGCTTGGGTTTGTGTCCTCTTTGTAGTCAGTGATTTGACAAAATAAAGATTAAATTTATGACTAAATGAGGTTTAAAGTGGCCTTCAATCTGAATAGAAATTCACCCTTTCTTTTTTTTTAATTTTTATGGACCTCTTCAGTATTTACTTAATTCTGACTTGGTCAAGTCTTTGCTTTATCTTTGCTTCTGCTTTTATACAGAAAGAGATAGCAGTCTTTGCTTTTTCCCTTACTTATTTATGTATCTAAACTGGTTATTGCTTTGCTTGTTTCTACTAGTCAGTTTTCAGACTGTTTTGGCTTTTATTGAGGTGCTGATTTAAGGTGGATTTGTTGGGTTTTTTTGTTTTGTGGGTTTTTTTTTTCCCCTTAATGAAGACCAACACTTATTAAATGAAGGAGTAATTTCCTAAATGATGTATAAATGTAGTTTAGGAGTCAGAAGAGAAGCTCTTCATCATTAGTGCAATTGAACTATGCAGAAACCTCTGAAATACAAATAATGAATTTATCAAGTGAGTCCTAGGACCCTTTGCTATGAAGCACCTCAGTATCTGAATCTCACCTTGCTAGATATTTATATGTGCCATCCGTGGTTCACAGGTGGCTTTTAGGAGTGTACTTGCTTCAGAGCACTGAGACATGATGGCATAGCAATGTAACAGAGCTGATGCATTGTCAGCCAAGTCAAATCATGTCCGAAGAACAGCATTATATGGATATATGGGATCCTCCTTAAAACAAGAACATACAGAACTTCCCAGCTGCAGCTCTTTTACAGAGCAGCCTCTGGCATCAGGAGGAGCAGAATGGATAGTGTGGTGTCTCAAACTGAGTCTTTTTCTACAGGCTGTCAGGACTTAGTAACCTAATCTGTTGTGTTGATGAGAACTGATAGAGTTAAGCACTACAGGGTAAGGCGAGAAAAAAGTTATAAACAGAGGTCTCGCAGCACTGGGCAAGTCTATTGAAATCATTCTTCTGAGCAGTGTGCATCACAGCTGCCACAATGACAGAAATGGCTGGCAATGTTTCAGCACCTGAAAGGCGTTTTAAGTGTCTTGGCACAAGAAAAAAAAAAAAAAGAAAAAGAACAGATATAGATGTTAAAAAGGAAGATGTTAAAATATATTAATCTTTTTTCTTACAGATTTGAAGTATTTTGCGTCCGACAACAACCTTCACTGAACGGTTGTTAAATATTGGAACAGACTGCCCAGGGAAGTGGTAGGAGTAACCAGTCCTGGAGGTATTTAAAAGAAATATAGACATGGCACTTAGGGACCACAGAGGTCTTTTCCAAACCAAGCAATTCCTTAGAATCAGGGATGGTGGGTCTGTGTCCCTGGGCCCAGGTAGCTGAGAGACATCCTTTGTCCCAAGGGCTGGCATGAACTGCTACCTGGAGCCTGCTTCTCGAGATCCTGTCCCAACTTTTCCTTTCAGCTGCAAGATTTTGTACAGATACCAGGACTGTACAACCTGTGGCTCAGATGCATGTTGTTTGATCCTTTCATTAGGAAACCCAGAGCCTTCAACTAAGTTTCTCAATCACTGTTTCCCATCAAACCTGGTAAAACAAGTGAGGATTCCATTGGGGGAAGAGTTGGGGGTATTGTATATACCAGCAGTCTCTGAAAATTTAAAGCTTTTGTAATTAGGCTTTTCCTTCTTTTTAAAACTTTAATTTATTTTTAATACAATGGTGTTGAAGAAACTAAGGTGCTCTCAGCTGCAAGGGTGGAAGCATTACACTTTTATGTGCTGCAAAATAAAGATCAGAACGTTGTTGATCTCTTAGCTGAAAATTCCTGTTCTCTAGTTTTAAAATGTCATTGATACAACAATTTGCTAAGATGTGCTAGTGCTGCTTTACAGCGCTGTGACATTTTGCATTATAAAATACTGCTGGAAGCAGGGGGTTATTTATTATCTCATCCCTCTAAGCTGATAAACAGTGCAGAGGTTGTCACTCAAGATGCTGATTACAATATGTAACAAAAATTATGTAAATTGTTTCTGATGTGTTTGAGCAAGAGATATAAAATATGCTAACATTAATTTGTGATCTCAAAATTAAAAGCAGATTTGTTTTCAAATAAAACTGATGCATTATGTAACATTCACACTTCAGAAAATATGATCATAATAGCGTACAACAATAAGTTTTTTTTTTTTAATCTGAAAGATAAGTAAAGATTTAGGTACACAGGTGAAAGTGGTCTTGATGTCTTTTTGTTTTCTTCCTTTTTTAATCCTATCCTCAAAGCACTGAGTCTACAGAAATTTTCTGTAGTCTGTAAATTCAACTTTTTTTTTGTCTGCAACTTGACACAGTGTAATTTTAACACTGAAATGTTAATAGCCTTTTCAGGGAATAATTCATGCAGTTCTATTGCTTATGTCAGTGGTGAAAAGGAAAGAAATTTGCCAGAGCTGGGTAGTTGTTAAAAGGTGGTGTAAGCTTGAACACTTTTGTGAAGGGCACACGCATCCTTCGTGGCTCAGAACCCTGCAATCTGGACAAGAATTGAGCACATCCTTCAAGTTTCAATTTCTGCCTTTCTTTTTGGTTTTGGGGGCAGTGAATGATATTGCATAACTTTAAATGCTCACAGTATTTTCTGCAAAACAATTTTCTCATGCTTGTCGAATTTGGGAGCACACCTGAGCCATGAGTGGGGCTGAGAGACCTCTCTGACCCTATTAATGTGTTGTAGAACATCTTGTCTACCAGGATAGATTTGCCTGGTTCAGGGAAATAATTGTGTTAGTTTTAAATAGCTTTGCTCATTTTTAATATGGCTTCACATTTGCAAGGCATAATCCAGTCCTTTCCATACAGTGACTTTCTCTCTGAATTTCAGCAGAACTGCTCATATGTTTAAAATAAAACATGTGCCTAAGTGCTCTGGTGGCCAGGGGCCAGAGCACTCAACATGCTACAGGGCTGAGCCCTAAATGCATGCTGCTTTAATGTATAGTCTTCTCTAGCCGAGGAAAAATCAGGATTAACTCTATAAGAAGTGTCACAGAAGTGTGAGGAAAAGATCTTGCTACATGGAGGGTAGCTCGGGCTCCTTGGAAATACAAGCAACAGAAGCAATGCCAATGCTTTTTAAAATTGTATTCAAATGAGATGATTTTTGTGGCTAATGAATTGGTCAGTTAATTTTCTCATCACCATGTTTGAGCTTGTTCCTGCCTCTGAACAGTCTCTGATTTTTTCACAGGTTGTTGAAGATGGCATTAATTTAGCCTTCTTTCCTGTTATAAAGCTTTAAATGCCTTCACATTAATGTCTAATAAATGTAATTTGTGGTTTAATCTGCACATTATTGCTGCTGAAGGAGCAGAGGGAGGCAGGTGGGAGATCTCCATTCTGTCTTCTCATTTACACCAGAGACATTCCAGGATCTTTATCAGTAAAGCAGTTTGTGTGGGTTTTTTCCCTTGGTAATAGTGACATAAAGTGGGAAATACTTCAAACGTGCATTTTTGCAAATATTCTTTGGTAACTTAGTCTTCAGTATTTAATTTTATGCATATTCTGTTATTCTATCAATATCTGTGAGGGAGCTTTTCCTGTTTGGGGGATAGTTGAAAGATAACCTTTTAAATTATTATTAACAGCTTTCACTAGAATAAAATTGTGTTATTTTGCTTTGGATAAGATACTGAGAGACAGAAGGGTGATGTTAAGTAGAGTGTAGTTAATTTTTTTTTTATTGATCATTGAACTCTTGCTGGCTGATTCTGTTGCTTAGTTGTCCAGTCTACTCTTGGTCAGCTTTCATTTTTCTTCTTTTCAGTCAGCTAGTTTTACATAAATTGTTACACAGCATACTGAAAGATGCTCTTTTGAACTGTTGCTTTCCAGAGGATATTTCTTTCCTCACGCTGGCACGTTGAAAGAGGGGTTGCAACAATCCAACTGGGCTGAACAGTTTAGCCCCAGTGCTCAGGAATCTCCAGGGGCACATTTAAAATTCTACACAAGCAAGACTCAGGAATTGTGTTTACTGTCAGTAAAGCATGGGAAAGGAGCAAGTCACTTTCCAGTCTCCTGGGGGGACTCCTCTGGCTTGTTGACAGAAGATGAAATTATGGGTATAGGACAAAAATAAAATTGAGTGTATGGAACTAGTAAAGCTTAAAAATATGAAAGCTAAAATTTATAAATAAAGGGCTGGTAGTGGGGCATGCTTGGGGCTGAATGCAACGTGGAAGACGGCCACAGCTGAATGTCTACAGAGTTTGGTGGATTTTCTCAGAAAAACTCAACAAAAAACCAACCAACCAGAAATACCACAGTCTCAACTGTGGTGATGATGAGTTATAAATAATACTAAAAAAGACACTAGCAATTCAGAGTGATTTGCGAAGGGTTCTCTGTAAAGGATGTGCAGCTGTTTTTTGTCCTATGTAAGGGACTGGTTCCCCCCCCCCCAACAATTACTCTTCAGTCCTCAATTGAATTTCCATACAGTCAAACATCTCAGTTTCCTAAACTTCTGTTGGCTACTGTGACTGATTGTCCTGCTGCCTTCCAGCTAGTGTCAAGTGGCTCAAAATGTCTTTATTCCCCCACCTATTGGTTATTTCCCAGCAGGTTTAATTGTGTGTTTCTAGTCAAAACATATGCTGGCATCTGCTGAGTGCAGAGTGCTTACGGTGAATGAAAATAAACAGAGCATACAGTTTGCCTCTTCAGATATTGTAGGTAGTGAAGTAACAACTATTAAGGCAGGTTTTATGTGTTTTTTTGTGCTCTCTGCAACATTTTGTATTTTCCAAACATGCCTGTTTCTCCACAGTAATTCTGAAGCCTATTGATTGCCTTTTTCTTCCTCTGCTCCCTTTCTCAGCAGAGATCAAATCCCTTCTTTCTACAATTTTGTACTTATTATTTTTATTTTCACTGCAATAATGGGGGAAAAGTAATGTATGTGAACTCCAGGGATCTTGTGACAAGATTTTTATCCATGTGCAAATAAAAATATAGGATGAAGGAAAGCTGTCAAAATGAAAAACAGGAGAAAGGTTCAAAAAGGTATTTATTAAATGTTAAGCTTTTTTATGGATATATGTGACTCATGCTTGCCAAAACCTACAGGTTAGGAGGTAAGAAAGAAAAACATTCCTGTGTCTAGGGAGATCTTCCTCTATGTTGTTCAAGTACTCCTTTGCAGATTATTCTCAGCACGAATAGAAGTTGACAGAGAGGTATGCAGAAAACAGTAAGAGCTAATGTTGTTATGCTCAGACCTTTGCACTTCTCAGGGACAAAAGAAAAAGGAAGCGAAGGCAACTTTATGGTGGACAGGACTTCTGGAGGCACCTTCTTCAGTCCACTGCTCTAGCCAGGGTTAACTTCCTAGTTTGACTGGGCTGTCTCAAGTCTTGGGCACTCAGGTTTTGAAAACATCCAAGGGTGGGGCATCTGACTCTCCCTGGCTTCTGGCATTGCCTCTGCTCAGCCTTCTGGTCCCAGTGTGATGTTGCATCTCCAGGAGGAAGACAGATAAGTCAGTTTCTGCCTGTGGAGGACCATGTGGAATATTTGAGATGGAGAGAAAGGACAGTACACCTCAGAGCTGACAGAAAAGAAATGTTACTTTAAGATTTGAAAGCAAAATAGTAGGTGAAATAAGCAGGTTTATTCCAACAGCATGTGCTGTTTGCTTTCATTAAAATTTGGAATGACTGCACCGATACCTTACTAGAAAGCAATGCTGACATCTTTCAAATGGGAAAAAAAGTTTCATCATCTATAATTGTGATGAAGATTAAGAGCTTTCTAACCAGAAAAATTTTAGCAAAATGCCATAAACTGTGATAGGGGCTGTTTGTCAGGACTGTAATAAAATATACTTGTGTAGAGAATAGCCCAATCTTCACTAGTTGTATGTCTCTGCTAAGTGGGTTATCACTGCCACTAGTCAAAAATTTCTCTGTTGCAAGCCTTTGTAACTCGCTGTAGTACAGTGGTTCTAAGATATATTTATTTCTCACTGAAATACCCTCAAACACCCTACCCTGCAAGGTATTTCAGTATACATGGTACTGCAGTAGTGGATTTACATAATGTAAGAAAATAATGAGCTTTTTCATGGTTTATTGATGTTTATTATTTGAATAGTCAATATTTATTACCATTAAAGAATATGTTATTTAGAAAGAGTAAGGTGGTGCTTGTGATATAAGTAATCCTACAAAGGAATGATTAGAAGCATTGCCAGTTGCCTTCTTTTTATGGAGCATAATGACAGGTTTCAAATGCATTTTTGCTGAACTCCCTCTGAAGAAGGTCAGCATTCACAGAATAATGGTGTCAGAAAGCAGTTTGTGTTTCCATTTGATTAGCTCATGTTACTTTGGTCTCTTTTCTGAATTTGCTGTAAAATCCTGCTAAATCCTTCCATGGTTCCGTATATGCCTCAAACCATTCTGTCAAATCACAGGGGACGATGCTTATGAAAGCATCTTGCAAAATCATCTGGAGGATCTCTGGGGTTTTTCTGGCTATAGCATGGAAGCATGCTGAGCCCAAGGATGGGGCTGATGACACAGAAAGGCCTGTCCCTTGGAAAGAAGGGAGCTAGTTCCTATCCCTCCTTGCTGGTCACTGGGCAAAGCCTCTAGTTGTGTAGGAGATCATGATACTCTGTGGCCACCTAAGTGCGTGCTCATAGCCATGGTCCCCTTTTGCCTGTTCTGGAAAGATTGCTCTGAGGTTGCTCATGACTGGGGGCTCTGGGAAGGACATTTGGTTTTCTCTTTTCAGCGAATTGCACAATGAACTTTCTCCCGCACTTAGAACAATTTATTCTGAAATGGTACAAGCAAGTGTTCCTCTGATACCGCCCATCCATCGGCACTAGCAGAAAGCAGTTGTCATAGCCTGACTTAGCCATGAAAGTTGTAGAAATTTGTAAAGGGACCTCATCATTTTTGCTTTGTATCAGAACATTTCATTCAGTTACAGTCCTGCAGTCATTGTATGTCCTGCAGTGGCTATAAGCCTGTTGCTTTTTTCTTATGGTAATTCTGGGTGATCTGTTCCCCTCCAGAGGGAGAAGATGTATGGGTATGTGACACAAAAGAAAAATCTTGTTTGTTTTGGGGTTGCGAGGAGATATTTCCATGAAGTTTGAGAGTCTGACTGAATGCTAACCTTTGAGCAAGTGACTTTCTATTTGGTCAAGTCCTTGTGCTGCAGTAATTTTACAGAGCTTTATTTCTTTTTCCTTTTGTTCAATGAAACAGCACTAAAAATCAAAATCAAAACTAACCTCTGTCCCAGCCCCCCATAAATAAATAGAGTTACCCTTTATAATATTGTTCCAGCAGCACAAAAGGGACAGATAACATTAAATAGCGGTATTCAAAATTTCCTGTGTTTTCTGCAGGCTTCTGTGTTTTTATATCTTTGCTACTTCTCTCTGAAAATAACAGGCATAAATATTTTCTAACAGTGTATCAGCAGCTTATTCTAATTTCTGAATTCTTGGGATGTGTTCTCTCCCAAGTGTTTGGGGGGGAAGAAATAATTTTAATAATCTATGTAATATTTCTCATAATATATCACTTCTAAGAGAGGTGAAATCTCCATTACAGAGATAGCTCTAATACCAGTTAGAGTTTAATAACATCTAGAATGAAACTCTCTTATCCTTTGATAACTTACCTGTAAATGTTCTGTATCCTAATTTGTCATTTTCTGCTGCAGAAGAATAAGTATTGGTGACGTGGTGAATCCTTATAAAGCCTTTTCATGGCATGCTATCTTTAATGAGAATCTTGCAGTCTGCAGCTGGGATCAGGATAATATATTGTCTGTGACTAAGCATTATGGAAACTTCAGATTTGCTTAAGATCTTTGAATTCAAAGCGTTTAACTCTGTGTGTGATTGTTACCTTAGTTGATTATAGACAAGTGTGCACATCCACATTCCACAGAGCTGAGTTCACACGTCACGCTTAAATTAGGTACTGAGTAGAACTTGGGCATCCAGCACAAAAATGTCCCAAGTCCTTGGTGAAGGATAGCTGAGAAATGGAGAGCTGAGACAGTCCAAGTCTGCAAAGAGGCATGGCAGGACTCCAGCCTCCTGCCTGAACTTTCCATTTGTGACAAGCAATGAAGAAACTTGCTCAGGCCTCTTACAGCTCAGAGTGTTACAGCAGAGAGGCTGTATAAGAAACACTGGGAATCTGGGCACTAATTACAGGAACACTTCTGCAATCTGTTCTGGGAAAAAAAGTGGAGGAGGAGGGGTGCCATTATGCTTACGTACAAGTGAAAAGGAGAGGGAAGGAGGGACTGTTCAGCTCGTTGAAACTCCTACAGATGAAAAGTTCCTGTCCTTGCAAACTGATTTGGATATAAAAACACTCCATAATAATCCTCAAAAGAAAAGTTGGAGAAACTTAATAGGCCATATCTGTATAAATCCAGAGAAACACTATCAGGGAGATGCAAAATTGTCATCCCAGGACAGAGAGGAAATCTCAATACAAACTCTGTCTTAAAATTTACTCCGACACATTGGGCCAGCCATGGTTTGCTGCCCATCCATGGGACCCTTCACCTCCTGAGGCTCTGCAGCCACCTACTTCAGGCAACCCCACACCAACCCAGGCTGCCTGCTGTGAGGGGATGCCCTCACTCAGCAGCTCAACACAGCTGCTTGGTGTGATGTGGTGAAGGTATCCAGGAGAGGTCAAGGGATCTACAGCCAATAAAGGGAACCCTGGAGCCTGCTCTTCACATGCTCACAGCACAAAATAATAGCTTCTTGCCTCTCCTACCTCTGAAGACTTGGTCTGGTGGGTACAAATAATGCTCTCCCTCATCCTTTTCCCACTCCTCACCTCTGCTCCAGTCCTTTTCATCAAAATCTTGCAACCATGCACTTAAAAATGAAAAGCAAAAATTTGTCATTTAACTCCTGCTCGGTCTCCATGCTCCATTTTTTTTAGATTATATTAGAAAGCAAATAGTCTTTTCCATGCCAGATTTTCCTTTCCTTTTTTTTTTTTTTGTGTGTGTATATGTGTGTAACTTTGCTTCCAAGCCTAGCTGTGATCTTTAGCAGGCGCTCTCTGGAATCCCAGAGATGAAAAGCCTATGCCAGGCAGCCAAGCACCATATCTGTCTTTCAGAAACAACTTCCCTTGAAAAGGGGCAATGGATTTCTCCTGTAGCCTGTGTATCAACTCTTACACCCCTTCCTCCTCGAGACCTTTGCCTTTGGTGTCATTGAGATCATTAATTGATTTCTGGTGTCTATTTGATTAATCCATGAACTTTGTCACTATTGCAGAGACATCCAAGCTGATTTTCAGCTGGACACAGTCCCTGACTTTCTTTTTTCTCTCCATATAGTTCTAGAGCTCTGCCAGACAGCTTGGATATTTTTATTGTCAGTTAAGTACAGAGGGGAGTATCCTGGTAGGATAGGTCTGGAACAATCTTTGTGACAATTTATTCAGACATCCCGGCACATTGGTCCCAAATCTTTCTTTAAGTAATTTTTTTGACTTAGTTCCTAAAATTTAAAAAAAGAAAAATGCATTTAAAACATTGGCTATTGTATTACCGTGGATTTAAAATTTTGCTTTCTAGGCAGTTAAGCACTAGACTTTGTGCTGACTTTGTTTTCCATCATAACAGTATTTTACTGGGTGTATTGGGGTTTCACTAATTACATATGCAATTAGATTTGTTAGTGTAACAAGCTTTGACACTAGTATACAAAGGATAATTGGTAAGATTTGCCCTTACAAATACTCCACTTGACTGTGATTATAAATGTGTAATACAGTGCATGTAATAGCAAGGAACCCCATTCAGCAACTCAGGAGGTACTTTCTGACCCTGCAAAGTTAATGACTGAAACTCAATAATATTTTGTGCCTTGCTCTGATAATATTCACTAGGGTTCTTTTTAAGAAAAGAAAAATGTGTTGATTTGTTGTGTGGCAAAGCGAATCACAGAAGTGTCTGTGTGTACCCATCTTTTCTCCTGAGGTTTCTCCCCAGCCTCCTTGGTGTGTATGTCATAAGAAATAATTCACCAAAACTTTCTCTTTAGGCAATGACAATGAATTACAGCATTGTACTTTTCAAAGTGTTACATCTCTGATCCTGAAATGAGCGTACAGATGAGTCAGTAAAATGCTGGCTCATATTAATAATTTATCATAGGGATAATTATACAGGAAATAAAAGGGACAGAGAGGGCCACAGTCTACTTGCATCGTTTCTGAACATTAGGAGATGTATTACATGTCTGATGTGGGTTCTTAATGCGGCTTAGAAACATTGGTCTGCAACTGTGCAGAACACCTTAGAGAACTATTAACACAGCCCATAAAATACCGAGAGACCAGTTACTTATTAAAGGTCTGAGCATCAGGGAGAAATAGTGCAGCTTTAAAAGTTTTAGTTTGGCTGAACAGTGAAGTTTTAATTAAAAAAACCCAATAATTGTTAAAGTCATTTAATGCTAGCAATCAGCCTTGTCAATAGCTTGGGTACTTTTTCACCAGTACATTTCTTATTCCCAAAAATCACTTTTAGAGGACCAGAATAATGAACACAGAATAATATTCTTTTTTCTAGCAAGGTAGGACAGGCTTTCTGCTAGCTTCCACAGATCCAGATTTCATTCTGGCATCTTTGTGCAGGCTGAAATACAATGTATTACTCCATAAAAAGTCCTGTTGTGTACATAAAATATCCTTACTTGCATTTGAAGTGAGCATGAGTATCATTCATAGATTGACGACAGCAGGGAAGGTTGAAATTATACAAATCTTCTGGCTGTAGCAGTATCCTCAGCTGATTTCATCTGAATCAGAGATATTTTCCCCACCCCCACTAGAAAACACTTTAGATTCCCCTTTACACTTTGTTGTAACTAATTTTGATTTTTAAACTTGGTGGTGGTGAATCTTAGTGTGAATACTAGTGAAGCATCATATCGTGAAACTTGTTTGGAGGCAAAGCTCCTCACACATCATTTCTGTGCTAAATGCTGTCACTGAGATGACAGGACTGTTTTGATGGTGGTGTTTTTGGGTTTGTTTGTTTGTTGGTTTTTTTTTAATAAGGAGAAACTGAACAAACCAACCAGTTTGCCCCTTAACTTTTTTTTTTCTTTTATAGCTTAGAAGAGTAGGTTGACCAAGGCAGGTGATGATATCTTGTTAATGATTTAATTTTAGATGCTTGCTCTTTTTTGAGCCTATATAGTGAAAATACTTTGTCTAGGGAAATTACCCACAATACCAAAATTGAGCTTAGTGGCAAGTCCCAGTCACTGAGTCTCATCTCTCTCATTTCAGGTCAAAAAGTAGGTGGGTTAGTATCACTCATTTTTTCGTTTTCATTATAGCTCTTGTTTCCCAGTGTTCTATGTCATGTTTTAAAATCAGTCACTGGAAGCAATGTGCCCTAATTTCTTCAAGCCTTGCTGAAGCCCTGAGACTGAACTTATGTTTTCCTTGCATGGAATTGAACTTGATACAACAGCAAGAGACAACAGGCTCTCTAGGCACATTTTTCTTACAAGATCTCACCAGAGACCTGGTAAGGAATTACTAGGGCAACTCTCCATCCTACATGCAAAAGAGAGCAAGGATGCATAATTACATTCAGCTGTTTCCCATACACACCCTCCACCTTCCTTTTGTCTAATCTCCCTTACCCTCTCCTGGATATTTCCAGCACATCACACCAAGCAGCTGTGCTGGGCTGCTCCAGAGGCTGGTAGCTGCAGAGCATCAGGAAGTGAAGTGCTGATGGCTGGGCTGTAAATCGTGACTGGTCCTATGCATCTCGGGGATGAAGGATGAATTTTAAACCAGGGTTTGTATCCAGATATTTTATCTCTCCTGGACATTGATTTTTAATATCCCTTGTAATTTTCCTCCCACCATAATAGAAGTTCTCTATTACTTTCCCCAGAATTTGCTTGTGGGAATTGATGCTTATGGAATGTTGCTAAATTTGTAAAATAGTATGAGACAAAGCTTTCTGTTACTTCTATTGCATGCCATCAACAGCCTTTTAATAGGTAATATAAACCATTTTCATTTGAGTGGTTTTTGTTTGTTTGAGAAGAAAGTTTACTGTATCTCCCTGAAGAGGTTAGGAAATTAGGGTCATTGTCTCCAACTTTTTATTTAATTTTTGGCTTAAAGGGTAAAAGCTTTATCTGACACAGAGATACTTTAATGCAGATAAGCAGACTTTTGAAGTATAATAGACATTTAAACTGAGATTTAAAAATCGTTTACCATTATAAAGAGCTTCTCTGATGGAATCATGGAAATATGGGGTGGGGGAATCCCTCCTCTTTCATATAATATCCTTAGACTTAGAAATGATGTAAGTTATATTACATGTATTTTGTAAGAAATAATTGAATTTGTCACTGTGGAGAATGCTTCCTTAGACATGTAATAAAGCAGTCTCTTTGAAGAACAGGAATCAAAGCAGTTGGTTTGAAGCATTGGAGTCTTTGTGCTCAGGGACTAAATGCTGACTTATGCCTTGTTTAGGTTAGGCTGCATGGCCTCTTCTTAGCCAGTCAGCATGATGTGTGCTGACTAGGGAAGAGTCTCTTTTGCTGTTAAAATTCCTTAAACCCAAATTTTTCTCCCAAGTGGACATCCCTTACTGTCCATGTTCATGGCTGAGACTTTTGTTTATATACATAGGGTTCATCCCCATTCACAGGCCTAAAAAAAGTTTCTTTTAGGCCTTGAACATGTGATGTTTTCAAAGAACTGCTCCCTCTTAGGATCTATTTCAGAGGTCTTTGTGGGGACAGCCAGCAGCACATGCTCTTCTGAGCAAGAGCGGAGGCTTTTGGGCTGGCTGCTCTCTGGGCTCCTGCAAGCCACACTCTGGGTGGGGAGGTTCCATCAGGAGGGGCTGGGGGGGAGCAGAAATCCCATGGTGCATGTCACATCCTGCTCACAGCACCAGCTGCTCCACTGCATTGCACCAGCTGTTGTGTGCCACATCACTTACTGGCATCTCTGGAGACAGATGTGTTCAAACCCCAGGAGACAAAGAATATTTCTATAGATATTCCTCCCCTTCCCTTTTTTTGTTTGCTTCACACTGTGAGTATGAAGCACTTTTGATAGAATTCTGCTGGATGGAACCCAAACATATTACACAGGGCAAGCTTTTCTTCAAAAGCTGAGAGCTTTCCTAATGTTTGGTAGTCAGTGGTAATTTAAGGGACTGACAAGGGTTCCCTATGATGTCCTGGGCTCCAAATATTTAAGGACAGTGTTGCAGAAAAGGAATAGAAGGCTGGTAATATACTACTTCATTCTGAAATCATAAGCTGTGTAAAGAAAACCTTGAAAGTGTAAGATTTAGGAAAGATAAATATTCATGCCTCAGGAGAGAGATTTTAAGTTGCTGTAAAGAAGCTGAAAAATCATAATTCTGTGGTTTGATGTTTTGATCTGCGTGTCATAGAATGTTTTTGCTTGGAAAGGATCTTAAAGATCACCTAGTTCCACCCCTGGCTGTGAGCATGGACACTTTCTACAGGTTGTGCAGAGCTCCATCCAGCCTGGCCTTGAATACTTCCAGGGATGGGGCATCCACCAGTTTCCTGGGCAGCCTGTTCCAGTGACTCATCACTCCCACAGTGAAGGCTTCCTTCCTAATATCTAATCTAAACCTACTCTCTTTCTGTTGAAAGCCATTTCCCCTTGTTCTGTCACGCCATGCTCTTGTAAAATGTCCCTTTCCAGCTCTCATGTAGGCTCCGTTTAGGCACTGGAAGGCTGCTCTAAGGTCTCAATGGAGCCTTCACTTCTTCAGGTTGAACAAGCCCAACTCTCTCAGCCTTTTCTCATAGAGCTGCTCCAGCCCTCTGATCATCTTTGTGACCCTCCTTTGGACTTGCTCCAGCAGGTCAATGTCTTTCTTGTGTTAGGAATCTGAGAGCTGGACACAGTACTCAAGGTGAGGTCTCACAAGGGCAGAGTAGAGGGGTAGAATCCCCTCTCTTGACCTGCTGGTCACTGTTCTTTTGATTCAGCTCAGGATTCAGTTGCCTTTCTGGGCTGTGAGTGCAGGTTACCAGGCCATGTTGAGTTTCTCATGCATCAATACCTCCAAGTAATTTTACTTTTTGTCCTAATTCACTCAAGGACACCTGGTCTTTGGGTTTCAAGGAAGGTTTCAATTAGAAACATGTTCAACTGATTAACAGTAGTTGGAAATATTTGAAGACTAGATTTTTTTCAGTGATTCCTAAAGAAGGCAAGACGTTTACTGCTATGGTCCCTCTCCATCTTCCCTGCCCTTTACAAATGGTGTTTTGAATGATGAAATGTTAATGTCTGACAGATAGCATTTCAAATCTAGGTGTGTGCACTTCACGGCAACATTTTGCAATCCTTAGGAAACATTTTAGTAGTTTCGTAGTGGCTAATTTAGGAAAACCTGAGTTGGACAGAGGTGATTTCATCTCCAATCTGCCTGTTTCAAGCTGTGGTGCCAGGAAAAGAAATACTGTGGTTCCTGATTTGATACCAAAACTATAGCCATTTTCACATCGTCCATTTATGTAATAGTATCATAGCTGATTTCTCTCACTTTAGCTTCTAAGAGGAAGAATTCTAATTAAAGAATGATCTTTGAAGTAATTGATATTTTATTGCTTTCTCTTTTTTAAGAAGCCCTCATTTCGTGTATGTTGAGATCATTAATACTTTTGTCATTTCAGGAAAAGTAATCTGCTCTTCACTAGAAGGGCTGAGGAAGTGGTTTAAAATATTTCAGAGTAAGCAGCAGCTTTTCCAGACCTCTCAGTTTGGCAGTGATTTCAAGTCTGATAAGTGTGCATTCCCAGTGAAATGCTCTTTTCAACAGTGATGGCATAAGGCATGTAAGCCACAGAGGTCCCATTAAACTATCAAAATGAGTCTTAGTACGACTCAGATAATGTGTCTGCTGCCTTAATGAGAATGAAATTTCATCTTAGGTCACCTCCCAGTAGTTCTGTAGAAGAACTACAGGGTGACAAGGCTAGCTGAGTGTTGAAGATAACCATCTTTGTCTCTACTCTGTTTAACATAATCTCCTTTCAGTGGGGTCCTACCAGTGTTATTCTAGGGTAGTGGAGAATCTGTCCAAGAGCACATTTGGTTGTTCAAGCTGTTCTCTGCCTTCTCTTTTGTTACCATTGTACTATAACATCTACTTAGTGATGATGCTAATTAGAGAGTTTTTTGGCTCTCTTCATGGGCTCTGTGAATTTTTCTGCCATATGAAAGGCCAAATCTTTGTAAGCACAGGCAACATAGCGGCATAGGTGGGATTTCCTTGCAACCTGCCCTAGCATTTCCCTCAGATCATAGAATCACAGGGTGCTTTGGATTGAAGTGAATCTTCAAAGACCACCTAGCCCAAGGCCCCGCCATGTGCAGGGTCATCTTTCAATTGATCAGATTGCTCAGAGCTCACAGAACCCGACTGAATATTTCCAATGATGGTTGTTTCAAGAGTCTCGCAGGACAGCAGGAGCTGGAAGGATACACTTGCCCGATGGACTTGTTTGGGGTGGGCAGAAAAGAGAAAGGTAAATGCAAAGGATGTACTGAAATCAAAACACCTCACTGTAGTACTACTGTTAGTTCATCGGGCTACGGGCTATTCTGAGGTGCCTCCCTATTGTTTTGACTTGTAATTTGATTTGGGAGAGTGTCTGATTAAGAACTTTGTACTGATCCATGAGCTGCCTTCATTCATCGTAATGGCACCCACGAGATGTAGCTGAGTCACCAACCTGGGTTATTTTTTCTAACGTACATCTGTATTTTATTTAATTATAAAGTCCAGATCCTCCTGCTTTCTGTTACAGGCTTTTTATCTTACTCTGGTCATGTCAAAATCAATTTGTAATTCTGTGGTGTACACATGAAATTAGTTTTAATTTGCTATGTGTTTCCAAGGGTGACTGACATTTAATATTTTGTTCTGAGGGTCTCATTAGCACTGTGTACCCATAATCTATTCTATGGGTGTAATGACAGAGGGTAAGTGAGTTATGGAACAGCATCCATCTGTCCCCATAGTGAATGGCCAGAGGGGACTACAGGGAAAAATAAATGGATAATTGTTGGCATCTGTGTATTTTGCAGCTTAGAAAGGTCAAATATAGTACTGTGAGTCTGCTGTAAGCTTCAAGGATTTGGCCCTCCATGACCCAGAAGATACTTCTTAGTAGTAATTTGTACATGCCAAGGGAAGGGCTACCACCTTCATTATGTGTATTTGTATTTCACTGTACAGGGGTAACAGCACTAGTAACTTAGCACATTGTGTTAAATTGAGAGAGTATTCACTTTGCTAAAACATCATCAGATGAGACTATAGACTTACTATTTTTCAGTGCTTCTTATCAATTTCTTATTAATAAGATGCAGTGAGTAAATTGCTTTATATTTTTAGTGTCTGAAAATTACTTTATTGTGGTGTTTTGAAAGTCTGTGCTTCTCAGTGTAGTGACTAATATTGTTTGGTGATTTTTTCCCTGGAAGGAAATCATATATTTTTATTAAAAATAGACTATTTTGATTTCTTTTATCTAGAAAATTAATGTCTGTTCACTAGAAGAGTAGTGATTTCTAATAAATGCAAGGATACAGTTGATGAGAAAAAGCCTTTCATTGTATCAACATAAACATTCGCTTTAAAACACATTGGGATTGTTTTCAATAATGACAACTGGGTAGTAGTCAGTACAATCAGCATAAATACTGAGAAAGAAACGTGCTGGAAAAGAAGCAAAGAAAAATGCAATTAAATGATTGCGATAACAGATACCTGTGTGAAAGTAGGTAAAGAGAATGATGACTTATTTATAAAGCAAAGTATTTCAAACCTCATTATCCTGGAGAATTCTTGAGGTTAATTATTTCAGGATATTCACTTTTATCACATTTTGGCATAATTCACATGAATTGTCTTGGTGATTTTGATTTTGTGTATTTCTTTAGAGAAAAAACAAATAAACAGCATGCAGGGTTTCTTTCCTCTGACCTTTCATTAGATTCCTTTTAAAAATCTGTTTTGCTTTTTATATTGTTCTCTGTGTCTGTCTGATAAAATTCCCGTACTCACTGGTTATTGCTGAGGTGCCTATCATGGTGATGCAAGAGCAGGACAGATGGTAAGGGCAGAAGAAAGAGCAGATTGTACTGTTCGATTGCACAGTTATTTATGCCAGGGCAAAGGACAAGCAGAATTGCTTTACCAGAACAACTGCTCTTATCTAGACATTTCACAGTGCTTTTGAAGTTGCATCTGCTGCTTGTAGTGAGTGTTGTCACAGAGCCTTTGGCTTTCATCAGTCTGTGCGACCTGCCATAGTACATTTTCTCATTTGCAGAAATGCTGCTCTACACTGCAGAGGGGTTGCTTCAGTTTTCCTTACATTTAATCCTGTTATGACTTCTTGCTTTTGTCGGGAGCATTTCCACAACCTTTTTACAGAGAAATTTTTAGGTGATTTTTTTATTTTTCTTTTTTTTTTTTTTGCACTGACTTCATGTAAAGCTTGAACTTAAAGAAATTTTAAAATTATATTAGGATATATATTTAGGTATATGTATTCACTTACAGATTCTATAGAAAATATATTCGGATTTGTATTAAATAACTAGTAATTGTTGCAGGTACTATTTACCCCCCAATTTTTTTATAATATTATATTAATTACACAGTGGTAACCATTACTTGTATCTATATAAATCTTAAAACAAACAAACCCAAAAAACCTACCCATATTTTCATCTGAAATTTTTTAGCAAACACTGGAAACTGCAAGAATTTGCCATAAATACATGCATCTCACTATTAATTTTATCCAGTATGCTTTTAATTTTTACTTACTTTGTGTAGATATTAGTTTTACCTTATATATAAACAGAAGGTTCATGTTTTTATAATATGGATATATATTATAGCTTTGTACTTTTAATAAATATAATTTCTATAGTTATACATATATAATTTATAATATTTATATTAAGAAGTGACTTTGTGATAGGAGATTATTAAAAAGAGGGTGAAAGAAAAATGAAAAGTATGCGTCTTGCATTTGGGTTCAGGTTGCCTGTAAAAGAAAAGTAAGGACTTAGGTTTCTTTCTTATCTTAAAGAATGGGCTAGGCTTTTTGACCTATCTCATTTGCTAATCAGTCCCGCTGGACTCCTCTCATGCTCCATATAAGAAAATTGTGTGGAGGTAGAAGGTTCAGTTTTGTATTAGAATCATCCTTCCGTATTAGAAATCACATCCCTGTTTATCATGAAGGTGGTTTGATTGCATATGGGAATTGACCATCTTTATATGCAGCTATGCCCCATTGATCTTAATGGCAAATGAAAATAGAAAAGAAAAAAGTAAGAATATATTCTTGACATTCAAAAGTTAAAATTTTCCTTTCCTATTTATAGTTAGTAATTTTATTAGAATGTATTGTATCTCGAATACAAGAAATGCCAATGTTGATAGCAGCTTATTTTCCTTTTAGTGTCTGTAATGCCTCTTCTAAATTATTCTCCCAAATGTCCTAATCATTTGGAAAAATATGTGAAGGGATGAGAGGAAAGAATGGAGGGGTTTGACTTCAAAGTTTTCTTTTCAAACAGATGAGTGAAATGTGGTGGGCAGCATTACAGTAACTGGACTTCCTGGCCTGAAGCAAGGCTGCTGACTACATTTTGGCCTATCACAGCAATTACATCTCTTCAGAGTTCTGTTAAGCTTGTCAAACTTGTCTACACTATTTAAGCAAAAGACAAGGAGGACAGGAGAGAAAAATAAGGGAATAGGTACCAATTGCTGCATGAAAAGAAAAAAAAGAGCAGAGATTTAAGACCCTTTAAACGTATGTTTAACATATTCACCCTCTATCGATATTGAACGTGTTCAACATTGGCATCCTGACAAGGTATTGGGCTATTTTTACAGCCACTTTCTTTGGACTCTAGAGGCAATTTGTTTGCTCTTACAATTTCAGTGAATCTTGCCACTTGCAAAATTGGCAGTGCTGGTGGACGTAAGTCTGCAATATGTGCTTGCATCCCAGAGAGCCAACCATATCCTGGGCTGCATCAAAAGGAGCATGGCCAGGATGTAAAGAGAGGTGATCCTCCCCCTCTACTCCACTGCGGTGAGACCCCACCTGGGGTGCTGTGTCCAGCTCTGGGGCCCCCAGCATAGGAAGGACATCATCCCGTTGGAGTGAGTCCAGAGGAGAGCCACTAAATTGAGTAGAGAGGTGGAGCACCTCTCCTATGAGGAAAGGCTGAGAGAATTGGGATTGTTCAGCCTGGAAGAGAGGAGGCTTTGGGGTGTCCTAATAGAAATTTTCCAGTACCTGGGAGGAGCCTACAAGAGAGCTGGAGAGACACTTTTAACAAGGGGATGGAATGACAATACAAAGGGAAATGGCTTCAGACTGAAAGAGGGTAGGTTTAGATAAGATGTAAGAAAGAAACTCTTTGCTATGAGGATGGGGAGGCATTGGAACACGTTGCCCAGAAAAGCTGTGGATTCATCATCCTTGGAAGTGCTCAAGCCTGGGTTGGATGGATCTCTGACCAGCCTGGTCACATGGAAGGTGTCCCTGCCTAAGTGCATAACCATTTTTTGATCAAAGAATGGACACCACTAAAAGAAAGACATGGACATGCTGTCTTTTTTAGCTTAAATAATTTTCTTCACATTTGATTCGAAGTTTTAGAAAGAAGTAAAGTCTTAGAATGTAAATTGCTGTCTTGCCAAAAAGGAAATCCTGTTTCAGTTGAACTGTTAAAGTGGGTATTGGTCTTGTTGTTCCTCAAGTAGTTTTCAGTGGGCATTTATACAAATATAAACTATATATTTATACGAATAGAAGCTATATTCTTATAGTCACATTACAGCAGGAATTTTGACTGCAGTTCAGCAGAGTTAAAAGCAAATATTAAATGTCCCACAGTCTATTATAGTAACTGTCTAATGTGACTATACATACAGATATCTTGTTTACATTTTTGTACCGAAGAATGATTGTAGGAGTAAGGTGGTGTGAACTTCCAATGGCTGTTGGACTACTGAGAGTTTTAGTTTAGTTCAATAGTGCACCTTTGGAGCAAATCTCCTCATCTGCACTTTTCTTGATGTTGCTAAGCCATCTTCTTCAGTGCAAAGTAGACATATGTGGTGAAACTAAACTGCAAGAAAAGTGCAATTTAGAAGACAAAATTATAAGTACTTTTTAGATTCTGTGTATTTTGTGTGTTTTAATTCACTGTAGCCTCTTTCTCAAAACGTTTCACTTGCGACTTTGAATCTTTCCACTGAGTGATGAAGCAGAAAACATTTGCATCTGCATTCTTTAATTTTGGCCTGAAAGAAGTCCAATGTCATTTGCAGCACATTTGCAGTGTTTCTAGGTGGTTATCAGCATATGAAATAAAGATTAAAAAAACAAAGCAGGCAAGAGAAAAATCTGAACCCAACAAGCGTTAGTATTCATTTAGGCTTACTTTCATTTGGTTTGTGAGGGTGTCTTTTAATAATGCTCCACAATATTTTCTTTTATGGCAATGTAGCAGAAAGGAAAATTAGCTTTTTTTCTGTCTCTAACTCTTCTAGTATTCCATGAATTACTTCAGAATTGATTTTGATATTGAAAACAAAAGGGCTATTATGTAATTTTTGATTGATTAATTAATTACATGTTAATACTAAGAATATCACATTATGAAGCCTTTCACTTTGGAAATATTCTGAAACTATAAAAATTGGTAAAATTTGTCTCAGTCTTTATTTCTGGGGCTTCAATATAGTGTTTTCTGGGAACCAACAAAAAATTATGAGACAGTTTGAAATCTTAAATGATCTGTTTTTCTCTTTACTCATTGTCATTAGCTTAAAGTTTTAGATTTATTTAATCTGAAAACCAGTTATGGGAGCAGTTGTCTCAAGCCTTGTTATAAGATAAGTAAAAATTGTAATCAGTCTTGAAGCATCTATATCTACTTGGAAACAAAAACCCCTCTTAGGTAAGTTTTGATACATGCAGGATTAAAGACTATAAAACCTCTTAGTGCAGTTTTGATATATGTAGGATCAGAAATATTTGTTGCCATATTTTGTGGCCTGTTTATCAGCATTTCCTAAGGATGCATTATTGGGATACAACTCCACACTGGGCTTAGATTCAGGCTCCAGGTTTAAAATGCAAAAAGGTAAATCCTGCAGCGTTTAAACATACAGAATGTAAATAAAAGGATTTGACAAGGCAGATAAAATTCAGCAAATCACTTGTTCCTATAAATGGGCTATGATTTGGCTTTATTTGGAAAAAAATGTTACGTATTTAGAAAAGAAAGAAGGCAAAATACTTAAAGGAAGGATCCATGTAGACGCTGTGGCAACATTTTTTTTTTCCTCCTTTTTAATGATAAGGTTACTGAGTAAGTAGGAGAATGAATATGGAGTACAAACTCAGTGCTTTTTACTTTTCAAAAATTTAGTTGGAGTAATGTGTATCTTGGCAGTGAGGACTGTCTGGAACACGCATCTGTGTTAAACATTGTCTCAGGGTTGTCTTATTTACATTAGTTACCAAAGACAAAATTCTCTGTCAGGTATTTTGCAGAATAACTCTAAACAGGGGCAGAGAGAATATATGTGCTTCTGCTTATCAGTTCTGACCTTTCTGAAATTTTAAGGCTGATGTAATTTCAGAAAAAACATTTATATGAACTAATTAGGTGACATTTATATGAACTAAAGGTGACATTTAGATATGACATGATAAATGATATTTCCAAAACCTCCTTAATTTATGTTGCAAACTCGTTTATATTTTCATTTGTGTCTCATATGTCTTCATTTACGCAGTGTGAGAAGATCCTGAAATAGGTTTCAGTTTGTGTTCGATTGATATATATATATACATATATATATATATATGTGTGTGTATATTCAGTGGGCTTCAGCAGAATTTACATTGGTCTGACATTAGCCAGATCAAATTTCAGTCTCAAAAAGATCCCAGGCAGGACTCCAGACTCTTCCCTTTGAACCCTTGTGATGATGTAAACTTACTGACTTCATTGAAGTTGATATGAATTTATATTCCATTTTTTTGCCTTCTGAGTGAATTTTTTTTTTAATCGGTAAGAGTATATGTCATATCCAGCTGTTAGGTGTTAAGTATACAGTATATACTGCAGGGCCTTTCATGCTAATTCAGTGTAGCCAGTAGTGGGTGGGACAATGAGGTTACTGATGTAAAGAGATCAAAAACTAAACCGTACCAAGTCACCGTGTGATTCATTTGCCCTGGTGTGGCAGCAGCGGAGATGGGGACTGGTCTGGCATCTTGGGGCTCCTCATTTGCCGTTTCTTACCCAGCACCCTCTTCACCCCACTGGCTCACTGCAGGGGCTCCTACTGGCTTTGCTAAAAGTTGGACTGAACATGAAACACAGGCTGGCTAAATTTTATTAGTGTGCACTTTCTAGACAATAGCAATAACATTAAAGTGAATGAAACTGGGAAAAAAGAGGAAGGGAAAAAGTATGTGCAAGTCATACCATAAGGGACAATCACCTGCCATTTTTAAGCAGTTTATTCTGTTTTGGAGAAACAGTGCCAATATTAAAGATGACAGATGATGACAACTGATTTATACGGCAACTTTTATGATATCTTACATCCTATGTGTGTACTTTTAAGAAGAGATATGAAATATATGAATTCTCTGCTTTGGTTCATCTAAAGTTCAAAAAGGTAGAAAGAGCTGTCATTTCAAAGAAATACTTCAGTCCAGAGATGTGCTGAGAGCACAGTGTATATCCTATCAAAAGGGTAATCTCACATGCTATTGTCTGTGTATCTCAAGTGTTTTCAAATATATAATTGAGTTTTGTAGTCATTCCCCAAACTCAGCTCTTCTGATCTGGTCTGATTTTCCTGTTGTGCAACCAAACCAAGGCACTGGGGAGACACAGAGGGACTTGTGACAGCCCAGGGGTAATTGATCAGGAGCCTTCTTTCAGAGTTTGGGGAAGGATGTAAATGGCAAAACAACATCAAGGTGTAGAATGATGCTTTGGGGTCTTACTTGTTTTTACAGCTTCAGGATTTTCCCAGGAAAATTGGTCCTAGGGACCCTTTTGAATAGCAATGATTTTTGCATAATTCTCTTTTGCTGACTTTGCTGAGATTACTGTTGAGAAATTTTTCATGTTTTAGAGTGGTCTCATCACGAATAGGAATTTGCACATTGTCAGAGACACGTACCCTTGAAGTACAATTACAAATGAAGAAACATAAGAGCAGCAGTAAGAGCTTGAAATATAACCGTCACTACATGGAAAGTCAGAGATAAGTGTGAAGAATAGAGTTGGTAAATTCTTTACCCACAGAGAAATGTCTAAATAATGAGGTGTTTTCAAACTGAGCCTTCAGGTTCTATTAAATATGAGAATTCCACTGTCTGTCTAGTTTTAAGGAATTATTTCCTGTCACCTCTTGCTCAGAGCCCTCTGTCCCCACACCATCCTGCCAGAAAACTGAAAATGGACTATTCAGATTGGTTTGAGTTTTTGTTTTTTCCTTACAGAGAATTTCTGTCCTACTATCCACTGTTGGTGCAGCGAGAAAATATCCAGTCAAGATCGCAAAGAATAAAATAAAAGGCTTAGCTATTCACCAAAACTTTATCTAATTGAAATGATACATGGCACAACTTAAATTTCACTAATGTAGCTGCAGTCAAAGATTTTTTGCTAAGCATGGCTGACACACAAATGTTTAATGGAGTAGATTTTATTTTGTTTGTCAGAAATGCATGTGTTGCTCCAGCAAAAGGCTCAAAGGATTTTGCCAGGATGTAGCCATGTGACTAAATGTTGTTTTCTGTTTAATACCTAAGCGATTCTCAGTGCCTTTTTTGTTTTGTCTTGTTTTCAACCCCCTTTCAGCTTGCGTATTCTTGCCAACACAGAAGTTGCCAGCAACTCTGAATGCCCAAATTTCAATTTAGTTTAAGTGCAAAGTAGCTGTTAATAATGACTTCTGGATTTGAGGAATTTAGCATATTGTTTTAATGATCCATGCTAATTTACTGAGTTTGCAAATTAATATGTTTCATTTTGCAAAACCTTAAAGAAGGCAGTAAAGTTAATGGTAAATGTTATATTTTCATGCATACTCCCTTTTTTTTTAAATGCATCAGAAATTGGAAATGACAATAAATAGGTTCTGTATGACAAAATATTTCTGTGATCTGACATTCATCTTACCAACACATCGCTATTTAGTATATGTTTATGTGTGAGTTATGTCTGTAATAGATATTACATTTCACAGCTTGAGCAAGAAGGGGTTAGGATGATCATTGAGTGCAACAATAATCAGTGAAGTACTCAATTTTAATTAGATTTTCATATTAAAAAACTTCAGTAGAACAAGAGGAATTTACTGAACTGAAATTTCCTTGTAAGTGTTACAAGCTATTAAAAACAGGTATTTAGAATCCATTCTCTTTCTTAGGTAATGTATGCTAATAAATTTCCTATTCTGAAGATAATACTGCATTAGTAAGTACTTGTATCTAGTACAATTTGATAAATTCAAATTGCTTTAAAAATTATGTTGCTTGCAAAAATATTACCCAAGCCATGTAGTTGATGTTTTTAAAAGCTTATTTCAGAGGCATGTAGAAGATTTGTTGGAACACTGAGGGGAGGTACATGAGTACTTTCCATGCACACCCACTTTTCCATCCAGGCTCAGAAGCAGCCAAGAACCAATTCAGCTCTTAAACCAAGCTTCTGGCTTGCACTGATTTATTCTGGCTGATGTAACAGTCATGCTAGTTTCAAGTCAAATATGGACTTGAGTCCATCTATTGAGGGAGCTGGGGTAGTTTAGCCTGGAGAAAAGGAGTCTCAGGGTGACCTTACCGCTCTCAACAACTGCCTGTAAAGAGGGTGGAGCCAGGTGGGGGTTGGTCTCTTCTCCCGAGCAACCAGCAGCAGGATGCGACAACACATCCTCAGGCTGTGCCAGGGGAGGCTCAGGCTGGACATCAGAGGGAATTTCATCATGGAAGGAGTTATTAAACGTTGAAACAGACTGCCCAGGGAGTTGGAGTCACTATCCTGGAGGTGTTCTAGGAACGACTGAATGCGGCACTCAGTGCCATGCTGTGGTAGACAAGATGGTGGTGGGTCAAAGGTGGGACTCAATGATCTTAGTGGTCTTTCCCAATCTAAGTGATTCTGTGATTCTCTGACTAGAAGTTTCCAAACCAGACATAGGAGATTTCTGCTGAGTGAGTGGGGGAAGAAGTTTATACTATGGTGTTACTACTGTAGTAACTTTGTCACCTTCCTATCTTCTCTAAATTATGAGAGGCAAAGACAATGGCATTGGAATTTAAAGTGATGTAAAGATTTTAATATACTTTTTAATGTGATTCCTAACATTCTTGCAATGTTTTTCACATGCAAGTGATGCCTGCAATCCAATCTTCTGGCAATAACAAGACACAGCAATTTATCTTTTAACACAACAATCTAACATAATTATCGGTGTTCATAGTATGTTATTTTCAAATAAGATTATTCTGTTAGGTTAGTTTCACACAGTGTAGGTGAGCTTTTGTCCCCTTTTCACTGTCAAGCCTGCTTGTCATCCATGTGAATGAAACTCAAAGAAAAGCTTTCGAAACTCTTCTGAAAATGGCTATTTCTTTCTTTGTGCATGCATATGGCATTCAATGTTTGAATCAGCTGTTACAAGTCACTGGGCCCAACACTGACATTAAGTGACCACTAAAGGTTGTTTTAATGTTCAAGTATTCGGCTGAAGACATGAAAAACAGATTCACGGGTTATTTGAGAAATATTCCACATAAATTTTCAGAATAAATTTTCATGATGGCCTTCACATATCTTTCTAAATTTCAAACTGGCATTGCATCAAATGCAGTGCGTCACAATTTGGTTCAAAAAGTCTTTTGTCATGTGGCATAGAGTTGGTGTTGTTAGTTGATGTAAAAAAGAAAATTGACTTTTTCCTTCTGGTTTGAAAGGAAAAGCTGGCTTACATTAGACTGGTCTAGAAATCATCATTCATGAGTTATTTTCCCATTTATAAAATTTTCCATTATACTTCTTCTGGAAATTTTCCTGGTGAAGCCCACATGAGGTCAGGTGTTTACTAATCCTGGTGAAATATATCTATACCTTATGAACATCAAGTTCTCTTCCAACTGATGTTGCTTCTAGCTCAGCCTGTGACTCTTAATTGGATTCTCTTCTGTATTTAATCACGAACAATAATTAGGCAATTGCTATCTATTTCCTAGATCCATCTTATGAGGATTTGATGATTCTGCAGTGTCAATATGAGTTATTAACAGTAGTTAATAACTGTGCCAATAGTAAAGTTGCTTCTGCAGTAAAAAAGGGGTGGATGTTCTGAGCGAGCAGATTCTGCTTTATTTTCTAATTGTGCAGTCTCAGTTCCTGAAGAGGTAGATGGTGAACTTTAGGAACTCTAAATAATTATTTTATCTCCAGCAACGTCATGTAAAGGCAAGGATACTCTGTGGTCTCAGCAGCGCCGGCACCTTCAAAGCAGTGTTAGTCTTGGGTTTCACAATACAGGTATTCAGCTGTGCTGAAGTCTGGTATTTTTTGCCTGTTACCCATCCCTGTGTTACCACAAAGCTGTTTGCGCAGCTATGTGCTGAAACAAATTGGAAAAGTGATTCATCTTCTTTTCTTGTGAGAGGTAGAAAAAGGAGGAAAGGAAATTACCAAGAGATGGTCTAATGTTTCATATCATAAACCATAGTTCAAATTTTTCTGTAGGCATCCAGAGAGATTGCTTGCTGGTTATAACCTCCATTTGACAAAAGTGATATAAATTACAATTTTTAAAGCATCATTCAGAAGCATTTTGCAAGTAGGTCTAGAATTGAGTGTGTGAAGTTAAAAACTGGTAAAATGCTGTGAACACATTTCTCCTGATACGAAAACGTATCCTTCACGTTGTGAGTAATTCTGCTGCAGCCATTTAATACTAAAGCTGCTGTTAACCAAAACTGACAGAAAACTGTTTTCAGACGTGGAACAGTACCAGCAAAAGTTAAAATCAATTAAACCCTTTGAAGCTTTGTAGTGCTCATAAAAAATGTTAATACCTTATGTACCACCAATTAGCACTTTCTTTTGTAAGGAGAAAAAATCCATTGTTAAATAGAGATCTTCCTAAATTTAGTATCTCAGGCTGTATTTTCATAGTCATTAGTAACTGATCTGTTCCTACAGGGTTACCCATAAATACCATTCTGCACCAAGAGGAGAAAAAACCTTTGTTTGTTTCTGTTCAAATTTTCAACCCATGTTACAAGAGGTTTCTACCACCTTTATCATTGTGTACGTCAGAACAGTACAGTCAGCAAGTAGGAGAAAAGAGAAACACATGGAATTGAAAGCAGGAGGTTAAACATACTAGCCTAAGGCATTTCTAGCCCAGAAATGAACATCTCACAGTTTGCAGAGTCACATGCTTAGCAAAAGTCGACATCAAACAGGGAGCTCTGAGACTGCTGAGTGAGAGTGCTGTGTGAAATGTAAGAAAAAGAGTTTATGGCTGCTGCCAGGGAGTACAGGCTGGGTGTGAAGGCAAGCTCTGTCAGTGCTTGCCCATCTATTTCTCAGGTTCATTTCAACAGTTTGCTGTGACCTGTTGCATATATTTGCCTGTGTATCCCACTTCAGAAAGCAAGTTGCAGTCATGCCTTTTTCCTGCAAATTTCCACTGATGCTGATACTCTGTGAAAAATGGAGAAGCTGCTACCGGTAGTCGTATTCTCCATCCTGGAGAACTGGAAGAAGAGACCAAATGGTGCACTCTATAAGTGTCTGTAACCGAGCAGGATTTCAGCTCTACACGATTTGTAGAAAGTGAAGACAGTATTTTTCTAACATGCTCTTTGATATGCACAGTGCTGTGGAACAAAAAGAGATTTGATTTGAGGCATTCAGGCACAGGGGGAATAAATCTTTTTTTTTGCAATATTTGAAATGGATTGAAAATCTGATGCAAGGAATTAAAAATTAATTAATTTATATAAAAATCAATCACAGCAATAGTATCAACTGATACTATCAAGTGATCAATAACAGTATATCAATTTTCAGTTGATACTCATAACTTTTTACTAGTTACTAGTATCTTTTTGTTAAATGCCTTAATCTTCTTTTGATGCAGAAAATTCAGTCCATTGATATCAGAAGTGGACTTGCTTATATAAAAAAAAATTCTCACACATACTTCTTGTATTCTTGAAGTGTGTTAATTTAAAATTAGTTAGAAATATCAATGTTCGGATGTTGATTTTTTCCTGAAATTAGTATTGGAGATAGATGTGAACAAGCATTTTTGCATGGATTTGTCTTGCTGCTTACGCTAGATGTGGTTGGGAAGAGTTGTTTTGATTTCTTGTAAGGGATTTAATTGCATGCAATGGATGACATGGACTGGAACAGGAAGAGAAATGTGAGAAGACTCTCAAAGAAAAAAAAAAAGGTTAGCTAGGTGATTGGCTTGTTCACAGCTTTCTACTGTTTTCTGATTCTTCAGCAAATTCTTTTCTCATCTGATTTTTACGACTTCCTTTAGAAGAAGACTCCTCAGGCATTTTAGTGACACCTAGTAGTTCTTTCTGATCCACTTTGGTGTTTTGCTTTTATTCAAGAGCCTTTCCTTGGCAAGGTATACTAATTCCTATATCTCAATTTTCCTGTGAATATATGAGAACTCATGCAAATTTAAATATCTTATCAAGATTTTTCATACTATCATCTGAGGAACCAGATGTATAATTTAGATTATATCGTCTTGCCTTACTATTTATTTTCCAAGGAAGGTTGTTTTCTTTTTCTTCCTTCGTTTTTTTTTTATAACAGGTCCGTGAGAGCAAATAGCATATCGAGTTCTCTATTCAAGTGTTATAAAACATTAGTAATCTGTAAATATCCTTGACTAAATTTATTAATTTTTTGGGCTTTCTTTTCTCTTTCCTATGCTTATATCAACATTGATTCCCAGGGCTTTTCTCTACAGGCTTTCACAGTTGTAGTTCACAATTTACAGTGTGCCTCATGACCTGGTTTATGTCCTCCTTATCATACTTTATAAGGGACATATGCAGAAGTAAATAACTAGCATATTTACTGAAAAAGTAAATTAGGACAGAGGTAATGCATTAGCTCGTCTCTCTCTCCATGGCACTGTTAGGCCAACTTTTTGAAATATGTCGAAATCCTAAGTGTCCTTTCTACTTCCTACTTGAAGGCAAGGGAAGTCTTAGCTCTGGTCCTGTTCTGATAGGAAAAATGGTGGTGGTTCTTTGTGACCTGACTGAGTTACAAGCCACTTCTTGGCCTTCTGAGGACACCTGGCAGTGAAAACCATCTGGGGATAAAAGCAATAGGTTTAGTTTTCCCTTGTTTTGAGATTGCTGTTTGCAAACTGTCTCCAGCACTTTCATGATGTTTACGTCCCTCTGCTTCCACCTTTCAAAATCTGCTTTCTTTCAAAATCCCTGTGAAAAGTCCCATTCAAATATAAAAGTTAAAAGTATAAATAATAAAATAGTCTGCGACACCTTTTATACATGTTTGACTTCCAAACCCCTGTGGCACTGGTGCAGCAGTTCAGATGCTCCTTGTTGCTGAAATAAAGATCATCAAAAGGGCTATCAAGAAATTGCTAAAGGAGAGAAATGGCTTAGAGAACTGAGATCTAGTGGGCAGAAGGAAAAGGAGCAGAGAACATCTCAGCAACAGGGAAAGACAGGGGTAGGACATGAAAATGAAAAATAAATTATTTAGAGGCTGAAGGAGCAGCACCCACAAAAACCGTAATGCAGCAGATCAAGAAAAAGTGTGTTAAGAGATTGAAATTTTGTTTACAGAAGTGGAAGGGAAAGTAAGTCAAAGACTGAAAGAAGTATGAAAGAACACATAGACTTCATTATTATAGGTGTTTTTATACATTATAATCTAGTTTCTCCTTTTCAAATGTGGCCTGAAATTTGCTACAGTCAGGTTCAGCCCAAGAGCTGCTGACTTTTCTCTTTAAAGTGTTCTTTGAATATTATATCCTACTTAATTTTGTGAGGGAAAAAGGAATGTTGTTGCTACCTTTCCTTACAACAGTGGGCCAGGGAGCAACTGGGTTGGTCATCAGTTTGCTGTGAGCATCCTCATGGGAGAAACTCAGTCGAACAAGTGTGTTAAGAATCATAACCAGAGGGAAGAAAAAGCAGAGAGTAACACAAAGAAGATGTTGAAAATCAAACTGCATCAATTACAATGCCTGTAGAAATAACCTGTGTTTTCCATTGACTCTTGTACAAAAATTAGAGAGTTTGTTTTTTTTCCCTCCCATGCGTTTTCTAATATTCCTTTATATAGCTGCCGGAATACTTCAGCTGTCTCTTTAGAAAATGCTGTTCTTTTCCATTTACTTATGTTGTTTTATGACTTCTTATCCTATTTTAGAAAAAAACAAACAAAACAACTGACCCAAAAACCAAATCTACAACAAACAAATGAACAAACTCCCTCAAAATCCTATTCTAAAAAAATTCTGTCATCAAGATAAGTACTTTGCATTTTAGACTGCCATAACTCTTGACCCTGGTGAGTAACTATTCTTTTATCTTATCTTGTCAGAACTGAAGTAAGATTTGGTAAATACACAGAGGTAATCCTTAAGCTGCCAGTATTTAATGATGATCCCAGGATTGCTTGGAACAAGAAAGATTCCAAAAAAATTGTCATCCTTTGTAAGAAAATACTTTTAAAATAGCCTTGTACACTTCTTTTTATTAGATTAAGTATGTAATCAGAAAACTTTTTTAGATCCAAAACTTTGAGTGCTTTGAAGTCGCAATTCAAAGGGAAAGTTATCTGATTGTTTTAGAAATGAGTAGTAAAATATTGATGGAAATGCTGGTTCAAGGACAGAGCATGGGTTATGGACTGTCTCTTCATCTGAGCTCTGTGTATATCTCTAGGAACTTGCAACAAGACAAATTCCCCAAGGCGACATTCTTCTATTGTTAATGAACTTAAAGTAAGGCTACACAAACTGCTTATTTTGGATCTATGAACTGCAGAATTCAGTTGCAGTTCCCTAGAAGGAATACATACTTTTATTAGGTTTTGTCAAATTCTTATAAATATGCAAAAGCTGAAGACACTATAGCTTTTGCATACTTTATAAGAATTAAAAGGAACTCTCTTTTTAAATATATCTACATGTTTATAGGTGTTATTTCTGATAATTTAGAAAAAAAATTGTCTAGAGCTTTCAAAATATGTTGTTAATCTGTCCATTTCACTACTCATTTATTACCTCCTTCTAAACCCAATATCGATCTTGTTCACAATATAGATCCCCAGGCTCAAGTGACAGAAAAAAAAACCTGTTTATTTTGAACAATAAAACACGAAACTAATGCAAAGAAAAACTAAATCACTCCCACGACATTTACCATTCCAGGTATTCATAATGTCCCAAAATTTAGCTGTGATAATAAGCAAGTTAGGTTTACATTATTGCAAAAACATGTAACTAATTGGCAAGATTAAAAAAAACCCAACAAAACAAATGTGTATTTTATTTGCTAATATATCTGTAGGTTTAGATGCAAATATGCTGTCCATGATTACTTATTCATTAATTTTCATCTGTTATTTCAAGTAGTCTTGTAAATCTTTTGATCAGGATATAACTCTGCAGGGATTGGCAGCTATCCTGTCCCATCAGATGGTTCATCCACCTTTTCTCCTTCTTGGATGGCAATCGCAGAATGCAAGTGGCAAGTTCTTGAAAGATATTTTCTGACATCTGGCTCTTGATGGGCTCCTTAAGGCAGCTGAGTTTGACGCGCTGGAAGAACTTCTGAGCTGCTCTCATAATGAAATGACTGCTTGGCCTTTTAAATTTTTTCTCCAAGTGCCCTTTGGAAGTGAAATTATCTGCATGTTATATATTGCCAGACAGCCCAAAGATGCAGATTGTTATACAGCTGGAAGCTGCTAATGTGCAGTGTAAATTGAATATGCTGGGAATGTGGACAGTTGGGTCGTTGTGATGGCTGCTGTGTTTCACATCAGCATGTGAAAACCTCAAACACACAAGCTGTAACAAATAACTTCACAAATTATTGGAAGAACATAGCTCAAAGTAGAGGCAAAGGAAGAGAAGGCTTAGACATTTTGACTTTAAATTGGAAATGAATATTTGCTTTATATATGAGTTTGTATGTTAATTTTTCTATTTTAGGTATGCATTCTTGGGTAGTTCTGTGTAGCAAGTAGATGACTAGGGGTGCTATATAGCCTAGTGGGATTTCAGGCACCCTGAATGAGAATGTTTATCTGTAAGTACAACTCAACTACTTTTTTTTTTTTTTTTTATGGTATGGAGTTTCAGCTTCAAGTAAATGTCATGCTTACTATTCAAGACTGCAAAAAGTGTGCCAGCCTAGTATGAAATCACAGGTTGTAGAATATTTTGAGTTCAAATGGATCCACGAGGATCATCAGGTCCAATTCTTAAGTGAATGGTCCATTTGGGGATTTAACCCAAAACCTTTGTGTTATTAGGACCATGCTCTAACCACCTGAGCCAATCTCAGAGGGTTTATGTTAACATTGGTAACAGGAAACCTAAAAATAGAAAGCATCTCTTTTTGTCAATTGAATTAAATTGTTCCCTAACCACAAGTGGACTTGACAGTTACTTGTAAATACTTGCTTTCTGGTTTTTGCCACTGATCGTTATCTTAGATAATCAGGATTGTTGTCTTGATGAGTATTTGATAGGAAAAAGAAAGAAAAACTAAAGAAAAAACTTGAAGAAGTTTAGCTATCACATTTAAAACAAAAAATAGAAAAAACATAGGGATAAACCCCAAACCACATCTCACATGAACAACTAAGATGCTTTTCATTTTATTTTTCAAAATGCAGCATTTTTCTGCGTAAATCAAACCTGATTATAGTGAAAACCTGGAAAGCTCAAAAAATAATTTCACTTTCAGTAAGCATATAAAACTGGATTATGTTAATATCTGCATGAGCTCTATTTGAAGAAATAACCTGGATTGAAAAGACTGCATATGGCTGGATTCTTTGAATTCCTTTAGAAATAAAAAGAACTTTAATCTTCCAAACAGTAACAGTGCAATGATGTTAGAATGCCTTCTTGTAAAGAGGAACTTGTTTTTTATGGATGCAAGTGACAAAGATGAAACCCAGCAGTACACTAGGAGGAGTGAGACCGTTTTCTAATTTTCGTTTTATTGCTATAATGTTAGCATTTAAAGATACATAAACCTGAGGTAGGAACTTTATATTTTTTTCATTTCTGAACAAGTAGAAGAACTTCTGTTTAATAACAAAAAAAGGTTCTTCATCATTAAAATTCTTAAAAGATTTCAGTTGGATATTTCTCTAGTCAAATAAATAAAACACTCCTCAGAATCAGCTGAGATACTATATAGAGATTAAATTTCTTTCCCTTCTTTTCTTTGTTTTGATTTATTCCTTTATTTGTATCTGTATTTTAGTCTTGATATTATTTATTTGCTTAAAAGGAGTTTTTCAGACTTTTTTGGCTTTTGACTTGTATCTTTACAGATACAGAATTCCCAAGTAGCTGATCTTCTCACCCTATATCTGGAAAATTAAAGTTAGTAGATGCAATTATTCTGGACATAAGAAACTTTAGTGGTTCCCTGACAGAAGAAAAATTTAATTTCCTTGGAGTGAATGAGTTATAGTTCAACATATTTTCAGATATGACTTGCAGGGCAATGTTCTGGAATATGCCACTGGAAAACATGTAGCAATCTTGCATCTTCCCAATTCTTTTAGGAGAATTCAGCAAACAAGTTTCTTAAACCAAGAGACAGAGGTAGATTTAATAGTGTGCAGTTCATGCACTGTAAGCTAGGGGAAAATGTTCCTGTGTCGAAGAAAGGCAAAGAAAGGGAAATAAAGAAAAGTGTAGATGGAAATTCCTCTGTGAGGCTTTGTTTTGGAGCACATGTGTGGTTCCTCTGTTACTCTGGAACTAATCCTGGCTTGAGACTCGCTGGTCTGTGAGGAGCCCATCGGAACTGCTGTGCTGTACAAACAGGGTTGCATTAAGGCTTGCAGGGTGTTTGGTGCACCAGCATTATTGTAGCAAAGCCTAAAAATTCCTTTCAACGTTATAATACTAATCACTTAAGCTTTCTGCTTCTGCAATATTTGGTTGGGTTTTGGGTGAATTGTTTGGGTTTTTTCTTTCCCTAAAAGCTTTTGTGTCTAGGAGTGAATAAGCATGAATGCTATGCATAGATTAATTACAAAATTTCATCAAAATAATCTTTTAAGAAACAGTGACCTTAATTCTTCATCTTGACTACAGTACATTTAGAAGCGTCCCTTGTGTTTCTTCCTTTTGGGGTGAGCTTTGTCTTGAGTAGAGTATTTGGGTTGGAGCAGTAATAACTGTAGTAGTAACTGGGATTACTGTGAGGTGAGGATATGGGCAACAATCTGCCACTTCAGAGCAGAGGAGTATGATGGTGATTTTTTTTTTTCTGTAATATAATGTGGATTATGGGTTTTTTAATAATCTCAGACTTGTGAGAAGAAAAGTACAGTGAAACCCAGCAAGTCTACTCTATCATTTGGTAGGTACTGTTGCACTGTTAAAATGACCAGAAACAAGCTGTGGAAGATACTTAGAGTGGAGTTTCCCCTCTTCTCCCAAAAAAGGTGTATGCTTCTTCACGGAAGTATAACATCCTAGGGAAAAGGTTGTGTCCTAACAGGCACAGACTGGTTGCACATCGGTTTGCTGGAGAGACTTTAATGAGATTACTCAGTCATTGGAATGCTAGAACGTTGTAAAAAAATCTTCTTTTAAGTAAAAGTAATTGCTAAAGTCATGTCCACTATAAAATTCTGTTCTCTGCACGAGAACAAATCTCTTTCTCATCTAAGTTTGCTTTGAAACTCACCTCACTTATCTTTGCAAGTAAACAACCAACAGCTACTCTCCCGCTGCCTGAAAAAAGATGATTCCACCAGGTTGAAGGTTTATAAGTCCCACCTGGGAGCTTGCATTGCTGGACCTTTACTATTACCCATCATGGGTTCCTTACATTGCTTTCTTCTCTTTCAGAGTGGTAGGCTTTTAAATAGATGTCATTTTTTCATCTAATGCATATACTACAGTGTTTGAGGCATCAACACAATTTTTATAATTTCATAATGCTTTTTGAATTTACAGTCTTATTAAAATGTTCCCAGTTGTTCCTTTCATTTGCTGGGCTGAGAAAGAGCTATTTTCATACTGTGTAGGCATACAAATAGCAGGACCTTGGAAAGTTAACTTGTTTGATGTTGTATGGTAGGGAAGAAAAGTTTCGTAGATGGAATTTATTTATTTGCTGCAAGGTATAAAGACTGTCCTTGAAAATTACTAGCTATTAAAGAACTACCCTGTGATTTGAACTGATATTGCCATTAAATTAGCTCCCCATAAGAAAACTGTACTACTTAAAGGAATAAATGACACCAGAAGCTGTTTTCAGCAGTGCTTTGCCAAACAGTCTTCCAGAACCGTACCAATATTGAGCAATTAGGAATGCTTGCTTGTTTTTGCTTCATGGATGTTGACACTGGGTTTCTTTCATTGATTTAATGTAGGACAAGATTATGACCTAATTCCTGGACTGTAAAAAAGGATATAAAGAAAATTTTTTTTTTCTCCTTAAGAAAAAGGAATATGATAACATTCAGAGTTGAAGCAGCTGCTGTTCCTGTCTGTAACCGATAT
Source organism: Monarcha castaneiventris obscurior (assembly GCA_026261815.1). Taxonomy (NCBI): domain Eukaryota; kingdom Metazoa; phylum Chordata; class Aves; order Passeriformes; family Monarchidae; genus Monarcha; species Monarcha castaneiventris. The sequence continues at coordinate 9,092,941 of JAMPIT010000472.1, forward strand.
ATTTGCTTGGCTGGCAGCAGTGTTTTAAAAAAAATAGGAGGGCGTGAAGTACTACCTTAATGCCTGTTGAAGCTAAGCTATGCTGTACCAAGGTTTACAGAGGATGATATCTGCAGGTCAGAGAACCTGTGCTGACAGAAAGGTGGCATGAGTGGTGCCTAAAGGGTGATATTGTAGCTTTGTGTTCTCAGAATAATCCAGTCAGTGCAAGGACAGTCTCTTTCCTATGGAAAAGGATGGTTAAGGGATGCATTATATTTGGAATAGACATGCAGAGTAGCACCTTGCTCTCCTCCCTGTTTCAGAGCTCAGTTCAACAACATGCTATCCTTGGTAGAGCTCTTGTGAAAACCAAAGTTTAGCTATGAATCCTGAAGCAAACTGATTTCTCTACTGACAAAGGTTTACAAGGATTGGTGGCATGATTTTCTATCTAAAATTACCTGTTACATAGTTATATACATCAGACTCATTTCCTTATTACACATTCTTTAATGCTTAAATTTGTGTTCATAAATGCTGCTAATTAAACAACAGCTAAACAAATCAGATAGAAATACAGGAATTAATGATCAGGTTTAGTTACTTTGGTGACTTAGAAGTTTAGTTAGCAGTCAATGGATTTCAGACCATTTTCAGATGGCTGGGAAGAAGGTGATATTTTCTGGCTTGAAAAATCTTCAGACCTTGAGTGTACCACTGCTTTATAAGAAGAAAAGGAATAGATTTTTACTCAGACTCTTGACTTAGTTTTGGGTAGAATCCAGCTTGCCTAGGTGTCTGTCTAGGTGTTGGATATTTAATCTAAATTAGCCAGTGGGCTTTTTTCCTATGATCCTGGGGAGAAGCTCCTGCAAAGAATGATTCACATCAGAATAAAATAAATAGTTAAGTTACATGGTATCAACAGCCCTCTTCAGGGCATTTCTTATATCTCTGGGAAATTAAGCTATAAGGATATTGCTGATGGAAAAATCGAGTGTTTTTTAGAATTGATGCAGTTATCATTTTTGTATCATTGGAGTGGTATTATTCCTCCTGAATGCAGTTAATTCAAAAGTTACCCACACTGACACATTTTTGGCAAGGAAAAAGCAAGGTACAATGAGTTCTGATGGTTATTCAGCATTGGTATTTTGTTGTACTAATGTAAGACTGGGCTCAGCCTTGAAGGTTTTCACTCTCTCTTTTTTTTCCTTTTGCTGCATTTAGAAAAATAGCTGAGATTTCTGTCTCATTTTCTGTAATGTCAGCAAGATGCATAATTTCTGTAATTACATTGTTAGCTTGTAATAAATCAGGACCTTACTTGACTTATGAACCCCATGAAGATGATCGCAGAATTTTTGTCTGTACGGTCTTTATTAAGTAATTTAAAATCTTATCCCAGTGAGAGCCCTTGCTTGGGCTGATGGTGTGCTAATATTATGTTGCCTTCCAGAGGCAGAAAACATCATAAGATAATGCTGCTAAAGATCTTAATTGTCTCAATACATCCCAGTGTTCTTTAATGCCTCTAAATTAATTATGCAATTTAATATTGTTATTAAGTCTTGAATTGCATTACTTCAGCAGAAACATAAAGCTAATATGATTGTGTACCATAGGAATGGAAGTACCTGTGTTTTTAAGGATTGTTCCCCAACATTGCAATTGTTCAGTAAATTTCTAGTTCAGAAGGTTCATAAAGCATTTTACTGGTATGTTCCTGGTGGCCACTGAATATGTAACTTAAAATAAAAGGTCAAAAGCCATAATTACAGGATACTTCAGGAAAAGGGTTTAAGAAATGAAGGCTATTGCCAATGGCTTAAGTGCCTGTAGAAGTGGAAAATATGTTAAATAAAACGTATTTGTGGGAAAAACACTGCTTCTCATAGTACTGGGAAAGGCAATAATGAACAAAGCCAAACACTGCAGTCCTTGCCAGTCTAACCAGACTACTTTTCTTCTTACCTTCAGATTTGGCAGTTGACTTAAAGATAGTTTAGTTTAGTTTTTACAGAATCTAACCAGGTACCTGATTTTAGTATTGCTGGTAGGTAGCATTGGTTTACATTACTTTGGGATTGCTCTGGTATGGTTAAGCTTTCCTTGAAGACGAAAATGGTTTTCCAGTGTACTTCCACCTCTGCCTGTAACAGGAAAGAAAACAGATGAGTTCTCTCCCCAGCTTCTAAGGCATCTAATTTTTCTGAAATATTTAAAAATCAAGTCACCTCCAGTCGTATCATCTGTCAGAAAAAGCCCATCATTTTCTTTGCCTTCCAAAACATCACTGGGAAAACTGTATATACAGGAAAAGCAGAGTCATGCTTTAGGGAATGTCACTCCTACTGTGAATGTATAGAAACAACACTATCTCTTTGATTAAATTGAAGTACAGAAGGAGATTAAATTGAAATACAGAATGAAACATGCATGGGCAAAACCCATGTTTATTCCAGCTAGAAAATGTGGCTGGGGTTGCCATGAGTTCTCAAGAGAAATGTGTACTTTTACATTTTGTCTAGGTGACAGCGTTTCCATTGCTGTAATGCCTGTGAAATCACAGAATAGCACAGCAGGGCTGCAAGGCAGGAGTGATTACAGTGAATCAGTCAGGAGTGCCTGCTCTTATGATACTGCTTGTGGATGTCAAAGCCTACGTACAGCACACAGACCTTCTGGTCTGCACTGATCCTCTGTCCCCTGGTTAGGGTATAGGTCATTCTACTGCTTTCATAGATATATCCCATTAGAGCTTAATATCGTGTATCACTGAGTGTTTCACTCATATTAACTCCTCTTAGTAAACATATATCAACAGCAGATGATGATTACTACTGCCCTTGGTAGTAATCAGTCCCAAGCTTTTCCTAATACTCAGAATTAAATAAATCCTGAGCAAAGCCAAACCTGTATTATCTGAGCAGAAGAGTTAAACCATGGTAGCAAAGTGACTGGCTTATTTTCCCTGGGCTGTCTGGTTTTAGTAATGCATTGGTATGATACATTATACTTTGTAATTTTGGGGATCTGATTTGTTGATTAATTTGTGAATTTAATGACAGAATGTGGCATGACACAAGAGTCTCATGTCAGGGTTTTTATCTTTCCACGTATTGTTCATTTCTTTTTTTTTCTTCCTCATCCCTTCTCCCCACCAGGCAAAAGCTATTTAGCTTTCTATTTCGTGTAAACAAACAAACCAAAGAAAAATTCAAGATACTGATAAAGAAATGGCTGAGCTGCTTTTTCCAGGACTAAAGTTCTATATAGTAATTCAATACACAATTAATAACAGATCTTTAACATCAGTTGCACAGAGAGCCATTCTGCAAGTGATCTTAAGAGGTTAACAGGTTTTCAGACATGAGCAAAGGCATGTTACAGTCACAAAACATACTTATTCTCCCAGAGAGGGTCAGGACTGCTTCCCCACAGTGAACCTTTCTCTTGGCTTTTGCTCCTCCAGGCACAGAGGGACAGGGAGAGGGGTTGTGGTCAGGCTCCTCTCTGCCTCGCCTTCTTTCTCATGCTGCTCCCTGTTCCAGCTTGAGGCATCCACAGGCTGCCTTCAGGACAAACCTGCCTGGGCTCTCCATGGGCCATACATCCCACAGAGCGCTGCCAGCGCAGCTGCAGGGCTCATCCATACCCTTGGAGCCAGCTGGAACAGGTTGCACCTGGCATGGAGCATCCTCTGCCCCTCTTCACAGAAAGTCCTGCAGCATGGCCTGGGAAGCCCAGAGCAGAGGTAAATCCAAGGCTTCTTAGCTGATTTTATTTCCCTGTTTCAAGTGACATTCACACCACAGTGCTGCAATGTTTGCTCCTGTCCCTGGGGCATGCAGGAATATTTTCCTTACTTTCCCAGGGACCCTCTTGTTGCCTGGGAATAGCCCCAGGAGATGGCATGGACACCTCTGTTACAGTGTCCCAGGGTCCTGCCCCCAGGCAGGGGAAGGCACCTGCTCCACAAGAGCTGCAATTGAGGCTGGAGGTGGGCAGGTGGCCCCATGCCAGGCTGTTGGCTGTGCTGTGGATGTAAAAGAGTGGATTTTGGTAGGTGAGTATCGGAGATTATTGCACTTCTTGCCAACAATTTATCTCTTCTCTGTGCTTATAAACATCATTAATGCCATAATTTCTCATCAGATGTTTCAGGAAGACATTTTTTGGGTAGTTTTGTGTATCCTTGATACAAAATGGAGTTTAGAAAGAAATTCATGATTATTTGGACTTTCCTGTACTGCCTGGCAGGCGTAGTTAGGAAAGGCCAAATTATGGGACACTTCCTACCTGGGTATCCCAGTGAACAAGCTGCACATTTCCATTAACAGACTTACAATCCCTTTTCAGGAAAGTCCATCTGCTTCCAACTGATAAAGCAGCATATTACTCACTGCACATTCAGCTGCCTCATGATAATTCAAAATTTTACTTAGGCTTTCCCACTTTCTCAGATTTAACACACCAGACATGTATCTTGTGTACATAAGTCACACCCAAATATTTCCTCAAATGTTGAAAAGTCTAATGTTTTGTGAGACTTTTTTTTTCTGTTTAGACTAATCAGTTACAGTAAAAAACACAGTAGGGGGGCTTATTATTTGCAGAGATGGGTGGAGAAAAGGCAATCAATACCAGAGTCATTAATACCTTGAAACATTTGGGTAACTGTTAAAGTGAAACTCTGTGTGAAAGAAATGGAGCAGTATGTTTGCTTGGGACATCTTTTCCAGATAAGGCTGTCTTCCATGAGAAGGGGTGTGTTTTTTCCTACCATGCATATAGTGGAGTCTAATCTCACTCTAAGTGGCTAGATGGATCAGAGTATTTATAGACCAAATAGTGGATGGAAGGGATTTGTAAAAACAGTTATTAAGGATACCAATACGTGATGATGAGAAATGAACACTCAGGAAGGGATTAATCAAAACAGATTTAGATGTGCTGTGTAATGGATGGTGAACATAAGATACTCATAAAGCTTGCTTCATCTCATCCTAGGGCCAATAGCTAAAACACATCAGCTCTGTTGAATGGTTCTTTGGTGTGGTAGCTTTTCTTGTGTTGACTGTGCAGCCTGTACAGCTCAGGGGTAGATGCCTGTAACTGCAAAGATATCAAAAGTTAAATGGGACTACTTCCTAAATCATTAATGCTGATAACTGTATACCAAATAGTGAGCTTCCTGTTTTGGTCTGTTTAACCATTATTATCTTTTAGTGTCATATAAAATCATACATGACATTTAAAAAATTTCAGTGTAAAATAATAATCTTTGTCAGAGACACTAGTAGTCAGGTATCACACTTGTGTTATAATCGATAAGCACCTGAGGGAATAACTATCTAAAAGAGAGTCTAATCACTTTGCAAATTTTAAAAAGCTTTTGTGGTTATATGCCAGATATGTAGAAAGCATAAGTAATAGAGCAATTAGGTTGAAGTACTCTTCTAATGTTGTTTTCCTGATGTTTTCCTTTTTTCCTAGCTGCTTGTTCTTCTGATTATTCCGACACTGTAGTGCACTTCTGAGATGCTTTATGTGTGAACTGAACTGAGTTCAACACCTTTATGCTGAGCAGTCCTAACTGAGTATTTCCATGACAGGCACTCAGCTTTGTCAATAAAACACTGAAGTCCCTATTCTAGAGTGAAACAAATGTGACTGAACAATTTTCGAGCTATGAGACTTGCGAACTAAAATCATATCTGAAATGTTTGGATTTTGTTTTACCATACTCCTCAGAACTTCAAAACAAAATAAAGGCTTCTAGTTCTTCAGCAGCTGAAACAGAGTTGACTAAGACATTACTATGAATTGACATGTTTTCACCAGGAACATTCTCTTAATTCAGGATGTTAATCATTAGTTTTCATCTCTGTTAAACTGAATGAAAGGAGCATAAAATGATTGGTTTTAGTCATCCTGAATAAATAAAAGTAGAGCAAGTTGGATGAACTTGTATGATATTGTATTTGTCCCAGCCAAGACATTCTGGTTTGATCTACATGTTACACATTTTTCTGTCATATCAGTGGGGAGGCACTTTTCAAGTGTACAAACATTGCAATTGCAACCTCTTATGATCCATCTTTTATATTGTCTTGGTCCAGAATGATCCTAACCTTTTTCTAATGAGATCCACTGAAAGAAGTGCAAGGCAGAGGCACTTATTCCAGCTTACAGTCTTTTTTATATCTGAAGCTTAAGAATCAAAGTATTTTCTGGCCTTCAAAGGCCATTGGAAATAGAAGCTGCCTTTTTTTCTGATTTTTTTTTTGGTCATCAGGATCATATTCATTATTATTTATGTTCATTCAACTATTAAAATGCCTTTTATCTATTTAGGTACCTCTGTAGGCATTTTTGAGGTTGATAAATGTGATGTGTAGGAGTGTTGGTTTTTAATAGATTATTTCAGCAAGAAAATAAAAATATTTAACTAAATCAAATTTTTGAGACCTTTTTTTATCTTGACAGCAAGGCAAAAATGGCACATAACTTATTTAAAAGATCCCAACACGTGAGATCACCTTTATCTCTCTTGATACACACTCGTGAAATACCTTATTATGTATAAAGTTTTACCAGCATGTGAATTTTATTTTTCATAGAGAGGAACCTACTTGGTGAAACACAGGAACTAATTTTCTCAGTGCAGAGCCAATGCATGTAAATTTGTCTTCTCAAGTAAACAGGATAGAAATTACTGTACCCACAGTTTTACTTTCCACAAAAGTAGTTGTCTTATTTAAAGTTTCTGACACTTTCTGACACTCTAGTCTCAAGTGAGATTTTATCAAAAATAAATAAAAATCTAAAGGCAGCACCCAGGGTCTTTTATTGTTTTAAATAGGGATTCTCATGAATATAGTAAAGGAATCATGCAAGTCATAAAATGTGATTTTCAGTTCCGTACCTGGAATATCGAGTGCATGCCTGTCCAGACCACAACTTTTTTTTTGAAGGTATTGAAATCACAGCTGTATTTGTGGCGCCACAAATTTCAGTCCTCTCTTCTTCATAGCGTGTCCACGTGTGCAGGGCCTAACTCACATTCCTTGGCTGTGTTGTCTCCCAAGCCACACCCAAGCTAAAATCCTGGTAGGACCACTCTCACAGTTTTATGGCAGAGATTGAGTGCCAATGCCTAGAAGTACCCCTCAAATTAAATTTTCTAGGGCAGACATAGTGAAGGAGGTTGGAGATGGCTGATGATGGCTTAAATTTAAGGTCCAAGATTCAAGCTGGTGGCTGGAATGGGGTTTTGGGGGGTTTGTTGACAGCGTTGTTCAACTGGAGCTTGATGTTCTGCACAAGCTAAATTGTCAACTGGTTTTGATTACTATTCATAAAGAGTTGAGTATATTGGCTTTGTAGCTGAATATACAAACAGCACAAGCTTATTTGAGGAGAGTTAGTTTACTGTAAATTAAGGCAATGAATTCCAAAGCTCTGAGTCACGACCCACGTTATTAGGAGGGTAAAACTGGATTCTTGGTAGTTATGACATAAAACTAAAACACAGTAGAAAATTAAAGGGAAGAATTTTTTTTTTTTTTTTAATTGAGAATAGCTTGAAAAGCTAATTTAATAATAAATTAGTTTTTTGCTAACTAAAAACATAATAACTTGATAAGAGGGAAATTATTAAAATTCCAGTTTTAATTGCCAGAATCTTCAATTCCTCAACTAAAAGGAGGCTTCACTAACTAAGAAAGGCTTCCATTTTCAATTGTTTTGCAGGCTTAAAAGTTTGCGAATTATTTAAAACTGACTTTGATCATGTAGCAGATTTTTTAAAATTATTTTTCTGCACTGATAATGTAAATGAGAAATCTTTTTCAACCATTATATTTTCTGAATAAAAGAAATCAATTAATTTTTAAAAGTTCAAATTTTTTTAAGTGTAATTCGTGTTGTTGTTTCATGTTGTTGACACTATGTAAGCATTCCACTAAGGACCTCTAGGGACCTCAATTAAACGAAAATTGGTACATGCTGTGCAAATTGTAGTTTCTCTACGTGACTGAATTATTAGTGTGTATATTCACTGCTGCATCGCTGGAATGAAGTACTAAAATCAGAGCTGCTGTCTTGAAAAGTCTGGAACCATCCTTCCTGAGCCAAAAGATCAAGCTTTACCACTAAAGGCTCCATGAGATCCTTACAGAGCTTCTGTGTCACGTTACAGAGTGAAAACCCTTTCCAGGTGGGAGAGGGTTAATTGTGCACATGATATCCCTGGCTGCTCTTTGCCTCTTTCTGAGGGTTTTGCCTTCCTTGGCACGTGACCCTTGGTGCAGACAGGCTTCCTTGCTTTGCTCTTCCTGTGAATTGTCAGTCTGGGAGCAGTGGTGGGAGCACAGCGTTATAGCCATATAATTGCTAGGCTGAGAAATGCCTAGCAAAAGAAATGTTTCAGATGGTGAGTTTGGTGTGACAGTCTCATCTAAGCATAGATCCTTGGATAAGAGGGTCAGCCTCAAAGCCTGTCCTTGAAAAGGTTTGCCACACTGACATCGCCAGCTAGGAACTGCTTTGCACTGCTTGGAAGACAAATAATAAAAATTCTGGCCATATTTCATCTGATTTGCTTCCTTTCTGTTCATTCATTCAAATATGGCCTCTCTTGTGTTTATTTGGTTTAAGGGGCTGTTCAGATTGGCTTCCACTCTGGCTCATTGCACTCCTTGACTGTGCAGGGTTAGTGAAGGGAACAGGTGTCATCCAGGAGAATGTTTTACCAGAGGAGGGAGAGACCTTCATGGTTAAGAGGATATCAGAGGTGTGTTACAAGTGCTAGGCTGGCATGCAGCAATGTACATGGGTGGTAAATGTGTATTTTATTCCCTTCTGAAAATTAACTGGAATATAGTCTCAGCTTTGTTAGTAACCTCAGCCCGTTTTTGCTGTTGGGTTTCAGTGTTGTTTTGGGCTTTTTTTCCTGAGGAATGGAACATGCAGCATAGTGAATATATTCCCTCTCTGGTCTGTTGCCTCTTTCTTATAACACCTGGGAGACAAATTCCTTGGTGTTCTGGTAAAGAATGAGACACTGAGAAAACCTGTGAAATATCGTGATTCAGATTCACTCTTCTGTGTTTAAGTTATTCAAAGGGGTCTGGAAGCCTTAGGCTGCAATGGCATGCAATAAGTGGGATAATAATGGCACATGGTTCTATTTGGCCCTATTATATGTAATGAAATGAAACATGGTGGTCAGTCATTAACCTTTCTTCTACACTTGTGGCTTCAGAAATTCACAGCTTCTGCAGAGGAAAGTGTTTTGTTTAGGTTTTAACTATTAATATTTTTCCTCCTCTGTTACACCTTTTACATGAAAAATAATATTCCAGACCAACTCTCTAAATTGGTTAGCTTAAAAGACTGCATAATTTGGAAGAAAAGGAGACCCCAGTTCTTAATTCTACCTTTGTGTCAGCCTGCTCCTTGGTCTGAATGGGCTCAGCATCCCATCTCCCTCTCTGCTGGAGGTGCCCATTTCCAGACACAAGCTACACAAGTTTCTTGCTGACTCAGCTGCAGACTTATCATAGTAATCTCCCCAGGAAATGGTGGATCCCCAACATTGAACACTTCTAAGATTTGGCTGGACAGGTTGCTGGGCTATCTTGTCAAGACTGTGATTTTGCCAGGAAAGGTCCAACCTCATGTTCTATGATTCTATGACTGTTTGTTCTATGTTGGAGAAACTGTTATCTTCAGTCCAGGTTGGCCACTGGGTTTGAAAAAAATCATCTGAAAATACTGTGATCATACACAGTAGGAGGTAGGTGTGAACAGCTCAAAAGCTTGTCAGTACCATGTTCTTACCACTGCTCCAGATCTCTGATGAATATATGCTTGAGTTGTTCTATTATCACCTAGGTCTCTCAGATTAAAAAAAAAAAAAAAAAGAAAAAGAAAAACCAGTATTATTTGGCAATAAGAAGTATTAAAAGCTTTTGTCTTGTCTTGCTCCAAATGAGGCCTTTTGGCTTATATGTCTGTGCTTTCCCCATGTTTCTATAATCTATTTTAGTAATTGTTCCATCTTTTGTTTTGTTCACAGCCTACATGCTGACAAAGTACCAGTTTTGTTTCCAAAAGAGGAGTTCACAGAATTACAGTGTCTGATCCAACTAGCTGCTCTGATGATCCTCACTGGACCATGTAGGTAAAATTCAAAAAACCCTGTATATAGCCACATGATATCTTTGAAAGTATTCAACATATTGGGAAACAGCTGATTTTTGGTAACAGTGCTCACTTTGTTGAGTCAGAGTCTTTTGGAATTATTGGACTACAATATCATTAAGGCCCTTTATTGCCAATAGAAGCACAAAAGTAGACTGTCATATGTCACCGTGTGCTTGGTCTTCTTGCCACATCTATTTTAAGTAGTTGTGGGAGCTGGCAACAGTGTGATGCCCATCATTCCTGTAGGCGTGCCTGAGCTAACTTTAGTAGCAGCTGCAGTGGTGAAAATTTCAGCATAGGCACAAAACCCAGCAGTGAAATTGAAAAAATTCTGAAGCATCTAGAAAATCTTGAGCTTCTTGTTATTACAGCCACACAGCTTGCAGAATAACAGCTAGCCAGGAAAGAGCTAGGCTGAACAGGTTTATATGCATGAACCTCTATGGTTGTCTATAAGAAGAGTAGAAGAGTATCATGGTATTAGTATTCAGAGGAAAGATGCCTTCAAGCTATTTCTGTTGATCAACTTGAGCTTCTGCACAAATCTTTAAGTTTTCTATGAGTTTCCGAGAAAGCATAAAGTGTAGCCAATATTCTATCTTCAGGATTTCCCTGCAGAATAATTCAGTTTTGCTATAAAAGAGGTGTGAATCCAACAATTTAGATGCAGCTTCTTGAAAAGTGTGTTTTTCCTTTTTGTTTTGATATGCTAGCTGCATTTAGTTTCTACAAGTCACCTCCCTCTGAGCTAGCAGACCTAGGCAAAGACTAAATTGTTCTGATTAAATTGCCAGCATTTATTGTCTTTTGACTGCTTTTGTCCCTTGTATGCTATGCTGTTTTATGTCTCAGTTGCAGTGGCACTTAAAATAATTCACATGAATTGGTAAGCTGCAGAGTTTATGTCTACATTATAATTGATGTTTCTTTTACATTCCTTGCACTGTATAAGCTCCACCTTGGTTTACATTTCTAATTTTGTGGAAATGAACTGTAAACTTGCATGTGTAGCAGTGGTTTAGATGGCCTGTATTTACACATGCTGGCACAGTCTCTGCACATAACAAACAGCTCTCCTCACATTCCCTTTTGGGACTGTGACACTGACAGTTTATTGTGATTGTTTCTGGAGCATCTTGAGATTTCAGTCACTCAGCTCTGTCTGGAGAAGGTTTCTAAGTAAGTCATCTCAGTAAAGCATTTTCAGAGTGTACTGGCTGAATTTTTTATGGATTCAGTTTTAACAGCAGGTGTCTCAGATGAATCCTGGAACAATGCTTATTGCTGCTTTTGTATCCTGAAATTATGACAAGGTATATTACATGCTATTACACACACAGCTGACTTTCATGTTGTGCTGACTATATTCCAGATTTAATTAGATGTTTTTCAGGTATTTTGCAAAAAGTGAAAGGTTGTGGTTTGGGATTTTTATTTTATTTTCTTCTTCTTTTTTTTTTTTTTTTTCCCTAAGATGGCAGTTTTTCTATTAATAAATACTGAAAACACATTTTTTCTGGTTTGGTGGTTAAAATTAAATTTAAGTTATCATAATTCATTAATGGGTTGCTATCTCCAGATTGGAGAAGAGATTCATATTTTCTGTTGTGAGTATCCAAAGTCTTTCCCAGTTGTAGGGTGGGAAAGCAATCCCAAAAGACATTATGCTGGAGAAGATATTGAGAATGGGAGAATGTCTTTTTTGTAGGTATCAAAGGCACAACTGTTCCTATGCAGAAAATTTTATAATTGATGCTGAATTTGAGGGTACCCAAAAAGAACTGGAACTGTGGTCAGTTTTTGTGTGAAAGGAAAGTAATAAAGGAAATACATAAATTCATACACTTAACTTCCATACATTTTGTTACCATCCACATCTCTCTTCCTGTATAGACATTTTTTGTCAATATATTTGTCACTTAGACTCTAATGTGACTGTGAGGAAACAGTGAGCAATAAATGAAGGGTTAAAGCACCAACCCATATAATCCATTTTCAGAAAAGCCAGAGATTAGTATCTGTTGTTTGGGTTTTTTCATGATAATAAATTAACAGCAACAAAGCCATTCATGCAAATAAATCAATGGTTTACTTTAGATTTACACTACACTGTCATGCTACCACTTAAGGGATTATATCTATAAAGAAATAATAAAATAATGTTCTTTATTACCCACAAATGTGCAGAGCGCTAAACAGAGTTTGTCAGTTGTTCTGAATATGTTGCATTCATCAGGAGGAACAGCATGATCTTGCTTAGCACAGGTAAATTAGCTAGTCTGGGCTGCCAGTATCTTAAAATCTCTCCTCAAATGCAAAGATAATGGTCACTATAATGTGCATTTCTCATGTAATGCAAATAATACTTGTGCTTGAGTAGCTTTTAGCAAAGTATAGATGTTTTCAAAGGCTGTGGTACACCTTGGAACTCTAAAACCAAGTGCAATTTCTGACACAATTGGTTCCACTTTCAAGGGTGAACTGGATAAGGTCTGATCTAAGAAGGACCAGAGGTAATTTCTTTTCTTAAAAGATTCGTACAGTAGTATATGGAGAAAGATTATTTTTAAAAAACCAATTTGTAAAAATTAATTAATATTTTTTCATATAGTCATAAATTTGCTGTAAATATTTCAGTGGATTGAAATGTCTACCTGAAACTTTGTGATGTTGATAAAATCTACCAACTCAATCAGAAATTTAACACCAGAGTTTTATAGAGTAGTTATAAAGAAGCATTTGCTCCTGTATATTATCCCCTGAAGAATGATTCAAGCTCTTAATCCAAGACTAATAAGAACTTGTACTTTAATTTATTTCTCTATTTATTAATCGACTTTGGTAGTAGGTTAGAGTAAAAAAGCAGGTTTAACAAAAGGAAGGGTCCTTTCAAAGCATATGCAATCTGTGACTGTGGCTGCCATGAGATCATGCTGTAAGCAGTTGCAGTCAGCCAAATCTTACAGTGCTTACTTGCCTATTCCCTTTGAAGTGACTTGGTGTGGTGTTAGCTCAGGAGAAGCATCATAGCTTAGACTCTTGTATGTCTGTGCTGGCATGTGAAGCTAATGGTTCATCCATGAGGGTAAGGTACTATTGTGCTTTATAAAGATGATTAATGGCCAAAATTAATTTTCTAGAAACAATTTCCTCTTTGTTTCTAGTTATTTAACCAACTCTTTGCAGTAGCTATTGATGGTGAGGAGAGCACATAGACTGGGGTTCCACTGATTCATTCATAGCTGCTTATTTATTTATAAATAGATAATTTTAATTACTTGGAAGAAGAAAGGTGACACAAACTAGGTGATTGTAATTTGCCTCCTGAAAGAAAATCTGCTCTTTATACTTGAATTAAATTTTTTAGGATTTTTGATTTAAATGAAAGATGGAAACGTTTATGTATTTAAATTTAAGTGTACAGAATATAAATTTTCCCAGCTGAAACTCTCTCTAGGGTATAGTATAAACAATTATTCTTTCATTATGTGCATTAAAAACTCAAGTGAAGTCATTATGGCTGAGTTCCATTCCTTCTGAAAAAAACATAACATTTATCAACAAAGATCTTTCAATAACTTTTTTTGAAAGGGAGACTTTTAGTTTGCAGAATTACAAATTTTTATTTCCTCTGGCATTTAAAAAAAATCTCAGGTTTTCTTGTAGTGCACTTCACCAGACAGATCATATTAAACTTGTGAGGACTGAGTAATTTGCATTTGTAGGTGGTATGTGAAATACAGACTTCAGGAAGAGCATGATTTCCATAACCACTTCAAAGGAAATACATTATAAATAAAGTTCATTTCTCTGGGGGCTTACAAAACCATTCTGTTTATAATTTAAATTACATTAAGCTAAATAAAATAGTACAGCAATACCCTCAAGAGAAAAATACTTCATTTAAGTTTGAACATTACATTACTTCCATTAATTGGAAGTATTTTATTCTCTCCCTAATAGTTTATTTTTCATGGAATATATATAATTAGAAGTATTTTCATTGCAACAGGAGTAATTCTTTCCCATCTTGTGTTCCAAGAGCTTGTGTTCAGTAGATCACTACAGTTTTATTTGCCTGCCTTCCTTCATTTCTCAGTGCTTTATTTCGGGTGACTAACGCTCTGAGCATCAGGCTGTGACAGAAGATTACCATTGCTGTGTCACGCATGTTCAGCTTTGTCAAACTCTTACTGGAACTGAGTCCCTCAACTCAGCCTGAAGTTCTGTATCAAAACAATGGTGGGGAGTGGAGCTTTCTTCTATGGGAATATTTTAGAGTCTGCTCATCTAAACAATGCTGCTTGCTCTTTCCAGGCTGCTTGCAAGGGTCACTGTTGAGCAGGGACTGCAACACAAGCAGCAGAATCCATTAGTCTCCCTGCTCTATAAAGATAACTTGGAGGCAAGGGAGCCTGATAGGATATGAAGATAATATGTCTTCTAGGAGAGGATGACTAGGAAACTATTGAAAAACCTTAGTGGACTGTCTAATTGTAAGAGTGATTTATTCTACCTTCCTTTTTCACCCTGTGACGAGACTTTACAGGCTGAACTTAATCAGGCTATCATTCCTAAGAGCAAGGAGGCCAGTAAATCTGTACTGCCAAGCTCCTCTAATATTGACAGCTTTGCAATATGGGTTTCTGTGGAGATAGTCTAAGCACATATAAGCTTACAGGAGCTGAAATTGGTTGTATAATAAAAGCAGGCCAATCCTATACACAGCACTTATTTCCACTTTAGAGTTAACTTTAAAACAGCCATTAACTTCAAACTAATCTGTATTTAAGTCTAAAATGTGCTTTTTGTTTCATATAACTTAATTTCAAGTTAATAAAACTATTTTTGCATGGGAAAGTAATTGTTTGCAGCTAGATATTAACACTGTTGAAATATATAAAAAAGAGAGAGACCATGCACATATTTTTCCCTAATTTATAAAATGTTTGCTTTTTTTTTTTTTAAGTGCTTTCAAAAAGCAATAGTAATTGAAACTAATGCTGGATAAAATAAAAATTTTGTTGACCTGAGAGTTCCAAGTAGACTTGGTAAACCTTGAGGAAAAAAGTGATGCAAAATGTCAAAGCTTAGACATGTTTTCTGTTGATGCAGAACCTAAAAGTTTTATGAAGAAAAGTAAAGAGACTTAGTCACAAAGTCTAAAGAAAAAAAAAATCTTCAGTAAAATTTCTAAGCTTTTTTATTAACATTTAAATAAGGTTACAGTTTCATTGTCTATACTAGTGAAATATTACTTTTTCCTTTCTGCTTTACAGGATTTTTTCCTCCAATATTATTTGTTTGCAATTCAAAACTGGCTTTTGTTCCTACTGCAAATGGTTGCCAGGTGGTTAAACAATAGAGGCAGTGAACTCTAATGAAATACCAATGTTACTGTACTGTGGCAAGTTGGAGTTTTTCTTGTTTTTAACTTTCTCCAAAATTGGGCATACTGGTGGATGAAAAGCTGGATGTGGCCCAGCACTGTGCTCTTGCATCCCAGAGAGCCAACCATATCCTGGGCTGCATCCTAAGCAGCGTGGCCAGCAGGGCAAGGGAGGGGATTTTGCTCCTCTCCTCCACTCTGGTGAGACCCCACCTAAAGTGGTGTGTCCAGCTCTGCAGACCTCAGTACAGGGAAGACATGAACCTGAAAATAATCAGAGGGCTGTAGCACCTTCACTGTGTGGAAAGGCTGAGAGAGTTGGGTTTGTTCCTGGAGACAACTCCAGGGACATATTATTGCAGCCTTTCATGAATTATAAGGGACTTACAAGAAAGATGGGGATAGACTTTTTATCAGGGCCTTGTGTTAGGACAAGGGTAGATTCAGACTACATATAAGGAACAATTTCTATTACGATGAGGGTAGTGAAACACTGGAACATATTACCAGGGAAACTGTACATGCCACATCCCTAGAAGTAGTCAAGACCAAATTGGATGAGACTCTGAGCAACCTGATTGATTGAAAGATGTGTGTGCTAATTTCAGGGGCTGTTGGATTAGATGACTTTTAAAGGTCCCTTCCAACACTTTATTCTATGATTCTATGAAAGATATTAAGAAATCATTTCATTAGACAATTAAACTTTACCATAATTATTTTTTCCCTTTCTTGTCTCCTGTCCATTTTGACCAACTTTAAGGTCAATATATAATAATTTTCTATTTAAATAAATATATGGTTTTATTATTTTTATAAGTTTAAGATGCATTTAAGAGCCATATATCACCACATATTTAGTTTATCTCTCTGGTTGGGGTGGTTTGTGGTAGGCAGAATAAAAGGTAGTTCCTTATTAAAAGTCAGAGACTTTTGTGCAATGGGGTCCATATTTCTATAGGTAAATGTATGTTTGAATCTCCAAAAAACTCAGCAGGCTAAGATGGCTCATGTCCTGCTTTAAGGGCTGATAACTAAGAAACAAGAGTCCTTGGGGAAATTTAAGTTGATAGCAAACACTGGAAACATGGGATGGGAAGGCAGCAATCCCTTTGTCCCTATTCCCAGCTCTCATTGCAGCTGTGTTCTCCTTGCATTGCCTGCTCCTCTCCAGACCCCTGCTGCACAAGGTGACAGTCAAGTTCTCCTTGTAAACCTTCATGTGCAAGGACTTAGGGAGGAATTTACAGTTGTTATCATAGTGATAAAACCTTAGGATTTCACTGAAATGTTAATATTGTTGTCATAGAGGTGCATAGCCAAAGCAGTGAGGTAACTGGAATGCCTTTAATGAGGAACTTTGAAGTGAGGATTTGTTTTGAATTTGCAAATTTGTCCACTTGACTAGTTGTGCACTTAATCATGCACTCTGTCTTCATGTGCACTGCCACCCTGCCACCCAGCCATGCTCTGAATGACAGCAAGGCAGTAGATTGACATGTTCTATTCAGAATACAAGTCATAGGCAAACAAAGTTGTCATAGGCAAACAAAGTTGTAAGTCCACTGTATCTATTGTTTCACTGTAATTTAAAGTCAAGTCAACTTTCAAATGAACAGTTAATGTGGAAAGGAAAATATTTTAATTCCAAAATGTCCAGAAGTTTTATAACAAAATATTTACATAAATATTTATATAATTTATTAAAAGTTTTATAACAAAATATATCAATCTTCTGTACATATGATAACACATTGCCTGGTCTTTTTTTCTAGTTACATTGTTCTGAATGATGGCTCTCATCTCATATTTGTGCCTGTCATATCGTGTCTCGTGATTTTATAGCACTGTCTTGAAATATCCCCTCAAATCATGCTCTTTTTTAATCATTTTGAACACTGTGGTGAGCAACTGAAAATGAAATAATGACATATTAGTCAGATATACTTCAGGGTGCATTAAGTTACTTAAATGTGTAAAGATGTAATGTAAAACATACTACATTTTGCATAGATGCTAGCAATCTCTCTGTTGTTTGCTTATTTATCCTACGAGTTTTGTGCGGAATGCATTGTCTGTGATAAGTTGGCGGCTGCTATCAAAATATAAATATTGCAGATATCGTATTGAAGGTGTCAGTCCAGCTGCAGGTAGTAATCAATGTTGCTTTGAAGCACAGAATGCAGGAAGAAAGCAAAAGGTCCAGACAAAGAAGCTGCATTCGTACTGTTTCTCTGGGATTTTTCAAGCTTTTTTCCATTGTAGACATCATTATAAAACTGAGGTTTATACCCTGTTCTTGGGCACAGTGCATCACTTGTGTTGCAAGGTTCACAGTTGGCTCTAGGCAGATGGTCACCGCTGATTTGCCTGGTGCTGGGGGAATTACAAAGCTTATGCTTTCATGCCAGTGCATATCTTCTGAAAAAATGCCTGAATTTCATTGGGACCCTCTTGCATAAATGATCTTACCCTAAGGTATGGTGACTCTCAACATCTATTCCTGTATTGATTTAAATCTTACTTAGTACAATTGTTTGCACAGGAAAAAAAACAACAACAACATCAACAAAACCCACAAAACCATAAAACCAAAAAAGATTCCTTGATGTTCAAAATGCTTTAAAATATCTGTTTAGTGAGGGTTTTGAGTAGGTGACTGTGACTGAAGCTCACTGTTTGAGAACAAACTAAGCAAGTGCTGACTTAGACGTGCACTGGTACACTGCGTGAGAGAAGACTCACGTTCACTGTAACTACTTTGTTGGAGGGCTTTGTAAACCGTACCCTAGTGATTGATAGAAAAGAAGAAATTAATAGAGTGCCTGTACATTTTTTTTTTTTTAGTTGTGGATATTCCTTCCCTTACATTAATTTATATTGACAGTTTGACAGTGTTGACAGACTGACACTAAGGAGCAGAACTTAGGAATGATTGCATTCTAGGTGTAAAAAAGTTGATTTGTGATGATTTTTCAATCTGAAACCTTTCTCAGAATTAATCAATTAAACAATTAATTTAATTAGTTAGAAGAATTGTTGTTGCTTTGGTGCTTATCTTATTTGATTCACCTAAAGTGAAGTGAAAAGTATTTTTAAGAACAGCACAATAAATTTGCAATGTCATTTAGTGGCCCAGAATATGCCTAAGACAAGGTTTTGCAGCACTTGGGAAAGATCAATAGGGAACTTGTTCCGTGGAGAGCAGGGCTTTCTGCAGCAAGGTGACAAGAACTCAGACTTGGTAACCCAAATGCTCTCTGCTTCTATTTGTAAATGGCAGCCTGCCAAAGCATCTTCAAGACTTGTTTCAGTCTGCAGCAAGGTGACAAGAACTCAGACTTGGTAACCCAAATGCCCTCTGCTTCTATTTGTAAATGGCAGCCTGCCAAAGCATCTTCAAGACTTGTTTCAGTTTTCCTTTGAGCTCACTTTTTAGCATTCGCCTCATAGTTAGAGCTTCTTTACACTGGACCTCCCAGGGAAGTCATGGAGTCTTCTTCTCTGGAGACATTCAAAACCAGCCTGGAGGTATTCCTGTGTAACCTCGTCTAGATGACCCTGCCACGGCAGTGGCATGGGACTAGATGATCTCCAAAGGTCCCTTCCAACCCTAACACTTCTGTGGTTCTGTGATTTTTCCACTGCTCTGTGACTTCCACATCATTCTTCTGATGACCAGGGTCTCAAAGTCTTGTGTGTAATTGTGGACCTTTCCCTATGCCATCTCTGGATGACAGAGCTGCAGGCAACACAGCTTGCAAGAGAGAACTTCTCAGCCTGGTTCCTGATTTTAAGGTGCACTTTAGGCACCACCATTTAACCTAAGGTCCTTGCAGCCCTGGTGGAATTGTGCAAAGGGATTTGATCAGCTGGAGGCTCGAGAGGGCTGACAAACATGTACTGGGCTGCTCATTGGCTGGCATTTACCAGCTTGAACAGCTTGTAAAACAAAGCTTGAGAAGCAATGTTTTGACACAAAATTTTTCAGCAACATTTGTAATAATGAAAAGTACTGATGCAGATCTTCAGGCTGTGTTCCTCTGAATAATTTTAAAAGTGTATCTTCTTCCCTTCTGAAATCTTAGCAGACATTGCATGGTAAATAACAGCTAGGTGTACTGAAAGGACACTGAGGAAAGAAACATCAGGTGTTTCAGTCTTCTTTTTTTCATGTGGGAACACCAAGATTGGCTCTGATATACTATATTTTATTTCACTCTTGACCAAAAATAGGTTGCATTGTGTACCAAAGTATTCCCTATGGCCTCTTGGGGAGAGGATATAGACTCTTAAGTTTCTGGTCTTATTTGTGCAAGCCATTGCTTCTTTGATGAACTGCATTTCTACTCTCCTCCCATGCATCCACTCCTAGGATTCCTTTTTCCCCAAAGAGCAGCCAAGATTGTCCAATCATTACTATCCATTTTCTTTAGGCATCTTTCTTTTTGGGGACTATTTGGATTATATGCCTAAACCCCAGTCAGGATTAAGAAAGATTTAAAGTACGGACAAATTCATTTTCTTATTACTCTTTTTATTTAATTGGGAAAAAATCAAAAACCTAAGGACTATGAATCCACAGATCCCACTTTCTCTCTTGCCAAGATATTTTGCATTATCATGGGTTCTATTAGCAATTTTTTGGTTCTTTGTAATTTCTGAAGAAGCCTTTGGGACAAACTGTGCCAAGTATCTACCAAAATATATAAGGTTGTGTAATGCATTAGTTGTCATTAAATGCTTAAATTAGGTCCCTAGTGCAGACATGTACAATCACTGATGCTGGTATATGTATCAATAGTTTTGGCTCTAAAAATTTCAGCTCAAACTGTAGTAGCCACTGCCATTAATTTCCTGAGATTGTTTATCAGTACCCATAGGGATTTGTAGGACACAATCAATAGTTATTGAGATATTTGCTGAGGTTCCTTCCTCTTTTTAAAGATAGTTTTAAATTTTATTTCAGTGTTTTCAGTGTGTCTGATTAGCTTTTTACAATTAAAAGAAATTAAAAGAGCACATCTTGAACTGGGAAGAAATGCTTGCATTCCTTTGGGCCCTGATTCTGCTAGTGCTGCCCATGGAATAGAACAATTCTATAGAAGAGGGTCTGTTATGCTAAAATAAAGAATCAAGGATATAAAGCTGCAGACCTTCAAGAGAAGAAGGTAGGGAGCCATCTGTATAAGAGAATGTATTAAGAAAAATGATTTCAAGTTATAGGATTTATTTCTAAGGGGAGGAAGAAAAGAGAAAAGATGTTATATTTAATGATACTTAGAGGAGATAGGGCTTCATCTTTAAAAAGTCCTGTGGAGGACCCCTATATGCTAAGCTACATGGAATTTAATCTACCTTTGAAAGATGAAAGGATGAGATGAGATGAACCAGCCAGAATTTGAGCCCCTGCTTCCCGGGAGCCCAGGCTTTTCTACCTTAGTCATTAGATCTGAAAGCTACTTTCTCTGGCTAAAAATCCCTCAAAATCATTGCTTTAAAGAGTTGTATACAAACTGACTGTATCTCCATGAAGTAGTAAGGAGCTTCCATTATTTCAGTGCAGGGAACTAGAGAATCAAGAATCAGGTATTTGAGAAAAATGCAAACTATTCTTGGTTGGTTTCTTCTTTCTCAGTCCTCTTTCATTTAGGACACTTTTCACATAAATAAGTAATACATCTTTGATTTTCTAGGTCAGTTTATGGTATAAAGATCCCAAAATGTAGGGAAATATATTTCTTTTATATCAATTGTAGAAAGTTCCCTGAAAATTAATCAAAAGGGGTTCCTTTCTTTACATATTTATGTATTCATGTACTTGGTTTTTTTTACATTTGCTCGCATAACTAAAATTTTAAAAACTGTGGAGTTCTGTTGTTCCATTTTATAAGCAAATGATAATGGAAATACAGAAAAGCAGGTGACTGTTCTTGGTCTGTTATTAGCTTACTGGTTTAAAAAGGCTGGACTTTGTAATCAAAGTTTTAGATATAAAAGCAGTATTTTTTTTCAGATGTAGTTTTATCATATAAACTAAACATGAATGAAAACATCTTTTTTCTTGAAATGTATGGTTCAATGTAATAGGACATATTCTAATTTTTCATTTTCGTAATCAAAAACTTACTTTTAAGACTTAACATAATCAGAGATATGAAATGTTTTTTCTTTTTTTTTTTGTTTTAAAATTCTATTTAGGTTTTCACTCTGAAAGTGTCTAAAGGAACTTAACTTTTCAACAAGAATTTTTTTTTTTGTGTGAAACTATATATTTCTGACAGTTTCCTGACCCAGAATATTAAACTCAGTTGTAAGTGAGGATTGGGTCAGAGGAGAAGCACATGATTTCTGAGCTTTGTGCCAGTGGGAGGGACACGAACCCAGGATTTTTCTGCCCCATTTACAGGGAGCTGAGAAGCAGCAGCAACAGTACTGCACTGGGAAAAGCTGTGCATTATTTTGTTTCTCACCTCTGTGCAGAAGTATAAAAAGTGGGGTGGTCAGGATAGTCCACTGTATGTATTTTTCATCAGAAAAATCACAAGCCAAATCAGTCTTTTTATGCGTGCAAACACATCTCCTGGAAAAGCGTGTGCATCCCGCTGACAGTGACGGAATGAGCTTATACGCGTCTCTCACGAACGTACTCGACCAAGGAAGCAGAACATTTATATGATACTGTTAATCTCAAAACAGCACAGGAGACTTTAATCTGCAGCTTCTGATAGTGGCTAGATAGGAAGTATGGATAGACTTGGAGGCTGCCAGCTCAGATGGGATCTTGGCAGCAAGGGCTTGAGAGCACCGTTGTCTGATGGCAAGCACAGCCCTCTGTTAGTCACAGGTGCAGATGCCTGTGTCTGCTGGTAGGGGTAGCCCTCCACAGAGGGCTGTAACAAGTGGGCTGGAGTGCATGGAAAAGAATTCTATAAAATCAACTATAGATGTGTGGTCTGTTCAAAGCTTGCTTAGGGCAAGCTGACATGTAATACAAGGAATAAGGTTGCTGTAGCACAAAAATTGCACAAAAGTACAGCTGTTTAATGTCATTATGATTTCATTATTCCATTTTAATAGTTGAAAAGTGAATTCCAGTGTAATGGTCTTCAAAGGCCACTAGAAAAAATTTGCAGTAACAATACTGTACTGAGGGTCTTTCCTAATGTCTACAGTCAGGACTGGTCCTAAATGTATGAATTTTTTTTTTAATAAACTATTTCCTGTTACAAAGACTGAAACTGTACAACAGTAGAACATAACTCAAACCACTTAATCAGGGGGTGTTTAGAAACTTTTTAAAATTTGGCCAAAATATGCACTCTTATCTAGTAACTAATTGGGTTGGGAAACACAAATCAGTTCTTGTTTTATACTGGACATATTTATCGCTTGCTAGATGCTGTTCTCCATCTCTTTTAATGCTGTTCTCCCCACAGGAATATTATAATATATTTTGGGTGCAGATTGATTAGTTATCACATACGCAAAGAAACGCACATAGCATTGTGTTCCATTGTGGAAGGTATTACCTGAAGCATTCACACTGATAAGGAAGAATAAAAAGTGTTAAGGCAAGATTGTGCTTGTCCTTTTTTTCTGTGGGAATTCATTCCTCATGTTCTGGCTAATTTCTAGGAAAATTTACTCTACTTTCCATGTAATCAGTATCTCCATAGAAATTTTTATTATGACAACAAAATAAAATCACACGTTTGTAAAAAGCCCAAGTCCCTAGAGGACAACTTGAAATATTACTCCCAGATGGATCTGCCTGAACAATGCATTGCCAAAATGTAATCACGTTTAGTGTCCTGCCCATTAAGTGATGCTGCCATTGGTGCTTGTGACATTCTTGTTGTGCAGATGAAATATAAATCAGTATCCTAGTCACTTTTGCATGCCATGTAACAGTGAAGTCCTGTTTTTATTATGTGTCATGTTTCCCCAGCAAATTGCTTTCCTTCAAAAACAAAGATTCTGTCACCCTCTCTGTCACCTCCTAGTCAGTCTGAATGGGGATAAGTTAATTTGTCACAGTGGAAGCTTTGGAAGAGCTTCAGGAAAATGGTGAGCAAATAGGTAACTGTCACTGAAGTAATTTGCTGCTCATAAGCATTCAGGAGGGACAAACTTTGAATGAAGGAGGAAATTGCTTGATTTTCACACATGAACAGGGATCAGAAACCTCCGCCCTACTCAAGATTTCTTAATGTCTGGGAAAAATCTCTGAGGATATACTATAAATGATGTTGCTGCTCACTCAGCCATTAGGAGCCCATCTTCTGCAAGATTTTAACCTTTTGTGAGATGAAGAAGATACATAATATTTGTAAAAACAAAGAATTAAACAAGGGTTATTTTACATGTATATCAGTTCTATTCTCACTGTTTCTGTTGGAGCAAGGTCACCTTTTAAATAAGAAAATGCTAATTCTGGCTTCACATCCCTTGAGAATGAAACAGTATCTAAAAAGAAAGGCTTTCTATGTGAGCCATTTTCAGACTTTCCTCATAGACCAAAGTTATTGCACATATATCATGTGGCAAATCCTCCTAATTGGCAAGGTTTTGAGACCATGGCCTTCAGTTTCTCCAAAGATTTTCAGATATGGGCAGAAGATAAAGTTTTAAAACTGTATTGTTATGCCCAATTAAAGCACAGCTCTTCCTGTTACTCTAGAGAAAAATAGTGGCTGCATTTCAAAGTTTTAGCATTTTAGCATTTCTTAACTTTTCTGTTCCTGTTCCTACTTTTTTTCGCTTATCACATTAATGTAGACATGCTAAGTGAATTATTATGTGCTCACTACAAATCAAAGCCCTCTCAAATGAGACGCTGTATCTGTGTACTGCTGTGAGCAATCTTGATAATCTGACGTGGCCCATGTTTTCAGCCTTATTTTCCATCTTTTCAGTTCTGTCAGTCACAGAGAAATATAATTAATAAAATCATTGCTCTCTTATTCCCATATTAGGACCCAGCTTTACTTTTTAAACCTTATACACAGTAACTTATCCTAACTTGCATTCTCTGTGTGAGATGGGGTCAAAAAAAAATTAAAAATAGCGGATGGGTTTTAGCAAAATCTGGAAGACAGAATTTTTTTTTCATTTGGTTGAGATACCTGTTATAGTCTAAACATTCTTTTCCTAATGTTCTAATCCACATGACTGTGAAGATGTGTCTCTGACTCTTTTTCTTGCAGACTATTTTTCTTTTTAATATGTGTAGAGCTATTTGAAAAGCCAGATTCTGTATCTTTCTATGCATGCAGAACTATTCCAGGAACAAGAAGACAGAGCATATCTCTATTTAACCACAGTTTAAACTAGTTACACCAGTGTTTAGATTAGACTATCACACATACTTTTCTTTCCAGATTAATTTCCTGCATGATTTAAATCTGGTTTAGATAACAGTTAAATGATGTTTGTAGATCTTCTGATCCATGACTAGGACAGTTTCTTTTCCCTAAATAATACATTATGCCAGCATGGAATCAAAGTAGCTGAGCCAAGTACTGACCCAAAGACAGGCTGACTTTGGAGGAGTATGGAAGACGGTGGGGAACTGTCTTGATTTCTCCCTATGCAGTATAAGGAGGGGCTGAAAGCATCTATGATCTCATAATCTGGAAAATGTAATCTCTCTGTGATTTTGCAGAGATGAAGAAAACGCGATCGTAAATTCTAGGTTTGATACACATTTTACTCCAGAAAAAAAAATTAATCCTCACAGAGAGTTGATTTCCTCCTCAAACTTGGTTCCTGCTATCCCATCCACTTTTTGTCTCTTAGCAATGAGCATTTACATTTCTTCTTGGCCCACATGAACAGGGAGGCCTGGGGTTCTCCTTTCTGTCACCAACCTCTTCAGGAATTTGCTGTTTTAATGCCTTTGAGGGTCTATACTGAAATATATGCAGTGAGGAAAACTTTAGTGGGAACTAGGTCTCCATGTGGTGGGCAGCTGGGACAGTTAGTATAAACAGGCAAGTATAAATAAGTCCTTGATTTAAAATGGCAGTGATGTATGCTCTTAGGGAAAAAAAATTAGATTCACTTTTCTTCCATATCCTTTAGATTTCTTGGACAATCTCTTTGGTTTACTGACAGTCACTATTTAATTTTTCCTTAAGCGGCGTTTTCAAATTTGAATGGCAATAGCCATCAGTGGGAAAGAATGGAAAGAAATAATATGGGACACCGTAAGTATCTGTTGGTAGCAGGAGTAGATTTATTATATACGCCAAATTCAGGACAAAGTTTGGTTTCTGAGGCTTCTGTGTGGGATTTCAGATGAAAGCATAATTACTTTGGTTGCATCCATTGTGACATTTTTGGAGGAATTGTATCTTATGTGTGAAACTCAAAAGATGTCTTAAGATCTAGACTCTACAAAGCTATTGAGGAAACTAAAAGATGCCTTGCTGCAAACTGGAATAGCATAGTTTGCAGATATCTAGGTTTGGGGTTTTTTTTTAATCAGAGTAAAAAAGGCCCAATTTGATGCCTACTTGTCTGAACCAGCACAGCATATTTTGGGTTCCTGATGAATAGTTCAGCAGGTGACTGTTCAGTTCTCTGTAGTAAAGTTCTATTTGCTGTTGAATTATTATCAATAATTTAGAAAAAGAAATGGTTATAAATATGTGGGGTTTATTTTTTCTTCCTTAAAATCCATAAAATAAGTAAAAGTTATAATAATCTGTAACATCTCTTAAGAGTAAATTGTGAATTTCTATCTGTAAAGAAATTGGCAAATCTGTCTGCTTTTATCACTTTGCTACAGCTCTGTCTCTGAATACTTTTTTGACATATCTTTCATTGAGGGAAAAATAACTCTCCCTTTTTGCCACATGCAAACACATCTCAAGAGGGACATAAAATCCTGCAGCATTGTAAGGTCTGGAAGGAGAAGAGTAAGGGGCAGCATCTACTGGTACTGCAGAACTACAAAGTGCCTAAAGCCAGCTTGCATTTCCAAGAGCTTCTTTGGATCTCTGGTATTTAGTATTGGTTTTAGCCTTTGTTCCTAGCAGAGTTCATGTAATCAATAATTCCCTGTGGTGCTCTTTGTATGAAGCTCCTCGGAGGAATGAAAGCAACTGTAAAAGCCTTGGTGGCAGCACTGGAAACAAGTAGCTGCCCCTCTCAGTAAATAGTAACTATTATTTTTTTGATGATTAAAGTTAGTATTGTTCAATGAATAAACTGAAAGAAATGTAGGAATGAGTGCAACCTGTTTATTGACAAGACCATACACCTAAAAATAATCAGCTACAGCTGTTCCTGACTTTTAGAGACATCATATTAAGGACTATGAAGTAACTGAAGCTGGTAAGGTTTTTCTTTTAAAAGAAAGAAAAAGAGTCTCCATACTTATAATATTGGACTGTGGTGCTTTCTCAGAGATAAATATTTTCAAAGGGATAACAAGTGTCAGTCTAGTGAAGAGGAAAAAAAGAAAAATTATAGTCAGATAAAAATTCCAGTCTCTTATCTGGGCTAAAAAATCACAATCAAATTTTGCCCATATCATCAATATTTCCTAATTTTCCAGCTCACAAATATGTCCTTTATTGCTTTCTGTACTGTATATTGCAGAAAAATCTTCAACATGCATCTGTGTCTACAGCGGTAGTATGAACATACCACATACAACAGGTGTGAGAAGAAGACAGTTTGCTAAAACCAAACACCCTTGCAGGAAATCCTTAGGTCTCATCTTTGTTTAGAGAATAGCTGGTTCCATTTTGCCAAACTTCTTGGTCTACACCATTCGTACTTACGATAAGGAGAACCAGAGCACTGATAAAATAATTATATAGGATCATAGAATTGTTTAGGTTAGAAAAGGCTTTTAAGATCATCAAGTCCAACCATTAACCTAATATTGCCAAGTCCATGATGTTAAAAGCCAACATATTAAATGCAAAAGGTATTTTAAAAAAAATCTTCAAAATAAGATCAGATAAAATGAAACTGCTATGCAGCACTAGCAGTTTAGAGATGTTTTGTCTTATGTATATTTTGTCTCAAAGACAAATTTAAAATTTTAAATACCAGTTTTTCCTTCTTAGCTTTCAGTTAGCAAGGTGAAAAGAACACAGTGGAATCGTGAAAAGTCCTGCAAAATATATATTGGTTTGTTTTCAAAATAGGCCACGGAGTATTTATCTACCAGACTGTGATAAACTGATGGCTATAGCTACAGTGTAATCACTCGAGATAATGTGCCTCATATAAACACCTCACGGCTCGCTTAGAATTGCTGGATCTGGGATAATTAGAGTTCAGTTCAAGTTAGCAGCCTACATCCATATCTACCAAACTTCTCAGACTGTGCAATGTGTTAACTGACCTTGGCCTTCACGTTGCCACAGACATCATTAACCTTCAGATCATCATACTAATGTCTCTATGCTGATGGAACTATTAAAGCTTCCAGAGTTTTAGTTGAACAGGGAATGTGAAATGGACCATCAGCAACGGTCTTTGCATTGATTTTATGTGGCTTGTGCACTCACCATCTCACCAATGGATTTTTGACCAAATGGAATCAGACAGCTTAGACATTAGAACTGAAAATAATAATAAAATGCTTCTGCATATCTTCTTTAATATCAAATTTTATAGCTATGCTTAAAGGTAGATGCAAGATGAATAAACATCCCTTAAGAGTCTTTAGTATGGTAATGCACTGGATTCCTTTGAATTTAAAGCAGTGTGCTCTCCAAACCATACTAACATTGGCCATATTCGATTTTGAATTATGCCGATTTTTCTGCAGTGCCTCAGTTCATGGGAATATTTGAAGGCTTCTCATAGGCTGTCTTTGGCACTGAAAAGCCAAGACCAGGAGATGTACTAAAACCTGATGTTCATTTTTTGTGTAATACATCTAGATTCTGAGCACACCCAGAATACATTTTTAATTAGGGTCTTCAACCTTGAACTACAAAAGGTGAGCTATGTTGTTGTCTCTGTACAGGAAATCTGTCTGAGTTGTTTCTGCAGGAAGCCCAGATTGAATAAGAGATGGCTCTTCTGGAGTTTTTAAGCTTCAGAGGCTAGATTTTTGCAGCTAATTAGCTAAGAAACAATGACAGAAACATTTCGTCCACTGACACAATTCAGAATTGTGTTGCAGCAGGAAGCTGCTCTGTGGTCTTACACACTTCCAGAGATATTTATTTTCCTGCTTTTTAGTCTATATGTGCATGCTGCTTACTTCTCTATCTGGCTCATGAGGACTGCAGTTTGGTACCTGGTTGGTGTGCACAAGTTGCAACTTTACATCACTCAGTGCCTTTTGGAAGCAACTCTGCCTTTGCACTTCTTTACAACAGTCACATGGGCTAATTCTCCATGAATTCCCCTCATAATCTTATGATACGATATAAGCAGAATTTAGTAATAAAATATGTGCTGAACTTGGCTTCAGCATGAGGGAGAGTTCCAGCATGGTCCTTTTCAAATTAGAAGAGGATTGATATTTGATTTACTTGGCCTTTTGTTTTTATTCTCTGAGCTTTTGGGGGATTTTTAAAGATTTCTTAAAGACGCTTAGGTCTAGAGTCACATTTTTGGTATGTGTCATCAAGACAGCCTATCTTCTGCCTCTGTTGATACAGCAGATGTTGATACCAAATAACCTCTTGCTTTGAAAATTCAGTTTCAGAGGAACATATTACTCCCTTTACTCTCATTAAATGGGAATAAAACACTTGTATATTTCTCCCTGGGTGCAAATAAGGGAAAACTGTGGTCTCAAAACAAAACTGATATGTAAAATAATCTTCTTTCTACTTATCTTTCCTGCTCTCCCATCTCAAATTACAAATTAAAAATTCAATAACCCAGATGTATTCATATAACAACATTTTTAAACTTAAAAAACCCAAAAACTAAACCATTGTTTTGCTGAACTTTGATGAAGGGTAAGCTTGGCCTAAATATTGCTTTTGGAGCACATTTTTTATTTTTGGTTGATTTTGTTTGTTAGGACTTACTATGTGCTGATATTATATAAACACATAAAAGTTATTTCATTATTTTATTTTTAACTAGAAAGCATCAGGAATCAGGAGGCAGCAAACAACTCTGGGATGAGAAACAACCACCAAGCAGACTCAGGTGTTAGTAGTGAGTGTCAGCAAGGCACTGGGCATGAACACAATGTTCAAAATCTTCTCCTGCAGGATGGGGCTGGTACCTCATTATTTTGCTGGATCCACACTTGTGCTAGAATCCAGCACGTTTCTGTTTATAGATGTATACAAAGTATTTCCTGCTTCAAGGTTAAAATTATATTAAATAGTTGCTTTTGACTTCTTATTCTGGCTCTGTTACAATCTTTGGGCAAGACCATAAGCCCTAGACATGTCAAAACTTTACCAGCTCTTCACAGCAGGAACACTGACCATTGAAAAACTGCATTTTTTGGGTGCTATACTTTCTTAAGAGAGCTTAAACTGTAAACCTAGTACCTTTTACAGTATATAGGAAATGGTACCTAAAAAGCCATCACAGTGTGTGAGACTCTCCCTAAAAGAACTGCCAGAAAATGCTGAGTAGGGAAATGGGATCTGTAGCACATCTTTCATGCAGAATAAAGGGAAACATCATAAAGGGAAACATCATCTTCACTCATGAATTTTCTGCTGCAGTCAGTCAGCAGCCTTTGGAAGACTCTGTAGTTGGAGCAAAAAAATATCTCTTTAATATAGGTTTGAGGAAAATCTTTGCTTAAAGAGAACACATTCTTCCTGCTCCCAAAGAGTGTCCTTACACAGGCATGAAGCACTATGCTTGGGTTTTCCCCAGCAGTGCTGCCAGCAGAGCCCTCCTTTGCCTAAAGCACCCATGCTCAGCAGTGCTTGCAGATCCAAAGCACTGTGGCCTTCAGAGAGCAAGGGGCTCCCCTCCCTCCTGGAGGGATAAATATTTTCATTTAAATGCAAAGATCTGCAGTTGGTGTCATCTGTTTTATTCTGCATCTGTTTTGGTGACTGAAATCCTGACCCCAGGAAAAGGTGTCATAGAAAGGCAAAGAAAGGGTTCTGTGCTACTCCCTCTTCACATGTCTTGGAGGGTCAAGTTTTTCAGGAGGCAGTTTTATGTGTATTTTGAGGGGAGTTGTGGATTTTGGTTTTCCCTTCCCTTTTAGGGCATCGTTTTGAACTAAGTAGCATATAACCGAGCAAAGTTACTGGATTCAGTGTAGTGTCTCTATACTCAGTGTTATGAAAAAACCTTCAGTCAAGTGTGATTTTAATAACTGCAAACTGATGCCAAAATATTAATGGATTTAAAGGATTTTATCCTCTGAGGTCTTCAGGAGAATAATTTAAAGGTTTTATTTTTCCTTGAGGACTTTTATTTCTTTTTAAAAGCTTTTCATTTTTAAATATCAGTGTTTTCTATTTTTTGAATACTTTTGAAGGGGTTTTGTCAGCTCTCAGTAAAAACTAAGGTCTTTTCAAATGACCTGATTATCCCTCTATAACACTGTTGATCCAGAGAAGGAAGAGGAGCGGGAGTGACAGCAGCCTAACAAATGAGAGAAAAGAGTGACAGGGCTGAAACATGTAGACTAAAATCCTATGACCAAGGCATCACAATAAATGAGTTTGAATTCTTTCAATAAATTATATCTAAACCTCACTTGAAATCTCAGTAAATAGGATGGAAGTTTTGGTTAGGGCATGGTCAATATTTCACTTATTTGGCATCCCAAAAGAAGTCTCTTTGTTTCTGCAGACTTTGAAGACTGATAGTACTTTAGCCTGTCAAATCCCCTGGAAGAATTGCAGAAATGAATGCTGCCTCTGTCCACCTGCCTGAGGCAGAAGGGCTTTAGCTCACACCTGAGAGAGACTTCTTTATATGCTGGGACTTGACCTTTTCAGTTGTTTATACTCATGGCTTGGTTGGAAATGCATCTTTTTTTCTGAGCAACCTCGGTTTGCTCCGAGTTGCAAGGATTTTGTCCTGCAAAATATTTATGAGAAATACTTTCTTCTT
This sequence comes from Monarcha castaneiventris obscurior, assembly GCA_026261815.1. Lineage (NCBI taxonomy): Eukaryota > Metazoa > Chordata > Aves > Passeriformes > Monarchidae > Monarcha > Monarcha castaneiventris. The sequence goes on from JAMPIT010000472.1 coordinate 9,124,559, forward strand.
GAGGAATAATATGCCTCCCACCTCTCAGGTTAGATTGAAACTGCTCTCAGCAAGTTTCACCGAAAATGGTATCGTCTGTAGAAAATCAAAGACTCCTTCTTACTTGCCATAGATGGCATGTGAATGTGAGGGCATCCCCCCCCCAGAGCTGCTCTGGCCTGGCAGCTCTCCAGGAAGGAGCAGTCTCAGCAGGATCTCTGCTCCTGCCCCAGGCTGGCCCTGTGCTGTGTCCCTGCTCTTGCACCCACCACGTGTGAGACCACAGGAGGCTGCAAGGGGCTGACCGGGGCAATATTAATTGCTTCAGGCCTGAGGGGTGGGGGGCTGCAGCAATCTTTGCTTCAATTAAACTGCTCCATATTTGGGGCTACATCTACTGAAGGTATCCTCCTGAAAGTGCAGTCCCTCTCCTCTCCCACATTTGTTTTTCTGGAAGACGCTTCTTTATCCTTTCTGCAGGAGGAATGAATTTGAATACAGCTGTGCTGTTGGTATTTACTTTTCCACCTTCTTATGTTCCCTGAACTGGGTTATAAAATCCAAAGCTTCCCTTTTCCTAGAGATTGTATCTAAATTTACACTTTTAATGTATGTTTAACTTGTTATTTCTTTAAGTGACTTTTAGTTGTTCACAGTGTTTCCGTGACGAACAGCTTATTTTATGGCCATAAAATGTGCACGATGGGCAAGGGCTATTTCTTAAACTGCTATAGAGTCTTCCAAGAAAAACTGATGGTTGAGGAGTCAGGTTGGGAACTTGGGATGCTTTCTTCATGGTAGATTGGTCCTACTCTTTCAACTTCAGGAGCATGTCCCATTTCTTCTTCAGGAGGGCACTGTTTCCACAGTCCCTCTGCATTGAGCTCTTATGTGTGAGCATGTGGCCCTGTTTTTTCCCTGAAATAAAACTGAAGATCAACTCTTTAAGGCTTGCATTGTGTTTAATGCCAACATCTAAAAGTAGGCTGGGAATCATTTTACATTCAAGTAAGGACACTGCAATCCTACAAACAGTGACTAGTTTCCAGTTCCCTCCTCTGGCTCACAGGTGTCAGTGCTGGTACAGTGACAGAGGTAGAATACGTGGTTAGTGACTTGAGAAAGCACAAGCCCATGGTATCCCTGATGTAAATGAATTCTAACTGCTGTGCAGCCACACTAGAAATTTGTATTCTGAAGTTGCAGAAAGCTGACAGACCAACCAATCTGCCACCAAAGAGAGGTTCCACTTCTGCTTCTCTGTTTCCAAGATTCAAAGTAATGTGACATCCTTTGTCCCTTGTCTTTCTTCTAAAGGTAGAGGTAGATGTCCCTTGCACAGGACATGTCACACGTCACAGCAATAAACCGGTGTGCCACCATTTGTTTTCACACTCCAGAAAGAATGAAGCATCTTTTGTTCCTGATAAATCCTGACTGCTGGGCTTGAAAGAATGTACGAAGCTCTGAGTAGAGCACAGATCTGGGCTTTCACAAGAACCATTATTTTATCATTGCATGGAACCGGGAGACAAACATCAGTTTACATCTGAATCTAGAGCAGAAGTGGTGGGATCTATATTGCACATGGCTGTGTCACTAGGTTCAGAGTATTTATGTATTTCTGGAAGAGTAATTCTTCACTCTCCTGGACTGGATTTGGAGCCTGACTTGTATATACAAAATCAGTGGCAGAATTTGAATTGTCCTCATTTTCAGTTTAAAAGACCTAGTGCCAAAACAGGATTTCATCAACATTTTTGTATTGGTTAGTAAGTATCTGCAGAGCTGCTGTGTGCTATAAGATTACTAATACAAAATAGTAAAGACTGAATACTGGGCAGATTCCTTAGCAGAGACCATGGGAGGATATTCCTTCATTTTGTGTCTCTGCCAAGGAAGTGATGCAGATTGTCTTTTTAACACAAATTCACAGTTGTGTACAATAGTACCTACGTTTGCATGTGACTGAGAATCAAGATAGTTGTTTATGCTGTTTGGATTTTTAGTTGTATTCAGGTTGACAGAAAGAAGTTCAATCTTTCATGACCTTCCAGCTGTTCCAGAAACAGCCTACTTAATGTAACACTGTAGTGGTATTTGCTATGTTCTGAATTTATTCTTTATACTTAGCAGAGGGATTACTTCTTAAATAAAGGCAAATGTATCTATTTATCCCTAATCACTGATGTTAGCAGTGCTACAAGTGGTAATAAAGAGCAGACACAGAATCACTTGTGCCTCTACACCAATGCCAAGATAATCTTTATTTTACTGCTGTACCTTAGCACTTATTATATGAATTCACTTCCTCTCAATTCATGCAAATATGAAAAATTATTTAGCTGTATTGCAATGTATGGTTTTTTTTGCTAAACTCTATTTCTTATGAGATAATGGTGAAATGTTTACTTCTGTTTGTGTAATATTTCCATAAGGGTTGACACTAAAATCCTATGGTTGTATATCCAAAAGCTTAATTTTAATTTTGGGAAATATGGCTCATCATAACTTCTTTTTTAAATAAATGTTTTTATCCCATGGTAGCTTTTTGCTGACTTATAAGTAATGCAGTTAATATAATACTAAAAGTAACAATTGTCCCACTGTTTCTGATTGCAGCAACAGGATATGAAAGTAATGTCAGCTATCTTTTTTTTACTAGAGCAGTATTAATGGATCCTAAAATGCAAACCTTTTCCAAATAGCAGATGCAAAATGCTGCAGCTCAAAAAGGGAAACTGTCCAAAAGGTCAAAGCAGGCATGCTCCATCCAGGAGCAGAAGCCTCATGGCTTTGCAGGAAGGTGCAGAAAATAGAGCTGACTGCTTTGCTTGATAATATATGTACTTATATATATGCAAAACCTTCTTGAGATTTGTCTGGATTATTCACTCTTCTGAAAAATCTCAGTGTTTATTCATTAGGGATGTGTTTTTTGTTGATCCACAGGCTACATTATGGAGGTGTTTCTTGGAATTCTTTTTTCATGGATGGTATTTTCATTATTTTAGTAAATTTAAGAGGTTGTAAAATACCAAAGAGTAAATAAAATTTTTGTATTGAGAACCTAAAGCTCATTTGGGAGATTCTTCTCCTGAGAGACATGAGTTTTGGAAGTTATGCCAATCTTTTCAAAATAGTTGTAAATGTATTTGCATAAATATTATGCAGAATTGCTCAAAGGAGAACTGTGGGTAGGATAAATTTCACAGTACTCATTTACAAGGCTCAGGAAAAGTAACATTTCATTTCCTGTACTAGTCAAGTTAATAGGCATAGCAATCTAAATTCATAGTTTGATCCTCAGTTGTACTTTTGGTCCTGTCATATTTGCCATTTCTCTAACACATACCTATCAGTATGCAGTCTCTAGATTAGATCTAAAGTAAGCTGATTTTTATCAAGCCACTGGGTAATTCTGACTATTTCATCTGACATTTATTGTGCCATGGCAGATGACCTGTGTAAGTCAGGGATTCCTCTATCACCAGCATGCTGAAAAATATCTTGGAGCATCCTTTCAGCACATGCCTGTCAAAGGTAAGAGAGGGAAATGCTTTCTGTGTATTAAAAATGTAATAATTGTTACGTGGAATTAGGGGATAAGCTCTGTTTTCATTTTCAGTTTTTGAAGGCTTTGAAGGAGCAGCTGTGTGGGCCTGTCATGGCATCACATTAGTTTTGTGTAGATAACATGCTATTGTCATTGCACTGTTCTTAAATCCAGAAGGAATTTTGTGACAGGTTCTTCTTGAAATCTGTTACAGGACTGGGAATGTAATAATTTAATGTGGCAAAACTGTTCATCTCTTGTATCAAGGGGTTTTGTCTGTACAAAGTACTCAGCAGCAGCAGTGCTCAGTATGTTCTTGGTGCCTTTATTTCAGCTCAAAGAGAAGCATTTTCTCTTAGTGCGAATGCTGAAACAGGCAGTATGTTTAATTTTATCATATTTAGTGTTGCACGAGGAGTAGATAATCCTCAATTCAGGCTGATAAGCCTGAAAGGGATTTCAGCTGCTTGTTTTTAGCAAAAATTCTTTTCTCCACCTGCTTTATTTTTTTCTTGGTCATGATTTCTTTTAATAAACAGTTTGTATTTTCAATACAACAAGAGGGTATTTTTTTTCTAGCATGACAGACATTCTGGCTGGCTGACCCATCAGTCTGAGATGCATCAAGAAAAATAACAACTTCTGATCAAGGCAAAAATGTGATTATGAATCATTCTCATACTGTGAAAAAAAAAACAAAACAACAATGTCCTCTGTAAGAAGCATCATTTCATAAGCAAAATCAACTTGTAGAAAACTGCTCCAGCATAAACATATGCTCTTAAATAGACATTGAATCATCCAGGAAGTTCATACAGCAATCCTTTACAATTAACAAGGTAGTCAGTTAATGAACTGGCTTTTGCATTAAATATCTTATTACATGCTTTGCCAGATATGTATGTCAAGAATGTGTTTCAAACCTTAGCATACAATTTACATAAAGGATTACTGTTTTGGTGACAACCACTCTTAGGAAAAAGGACACTAGTTTCTACTACAAGACTGAGAACATTTCCTTTTACACATCCCAGTTTTTTATCTTCTCTGTAGCATAGGAAATGCTGATCATACTGTGAATACTTTGGTAGTTTTCACAGTAATCCTTGTATCTCAGTTTGAGGTGATTATAGCATTTAGCGCTTGTTCTTTTCTGAATAGCCTTCTGAAAAAGTAGGATGTAGAATAAAAGGTTTTCTTCTACCTGAAAGCAAAGTTTGCTGTACAATTCAGCAAGGAAAATGTCTAAGTGGTGCTGAAATTGCCAGCTCACTACCCCAGCCATTGCCATGGCTGTCTTCCCTGACTGATGGTCTTCATAACAATGGCTGACAGGCTTTGGGTTTGGTTTAAAACTCGTACTTTAGGGAAAGCGTTGTTAGGTACTCACTTTTTAAAAATGTATTTCCCCTTTTTCTGTTATGAAGATCTGCCATATTAAGCTCTTTATAAGATTTTCAAATGCTCCAAATTTTTCTTTCCTTTAACTTTGTTAAAGCATAGACAGAAATCCCTGGTAAAAGCAGACTAAGACAGGCTTTTACATTAGGAGCATTATAAGCTACATTGCATAATGCCATTTGTGCTGATACAATTTTGTTAGATGAAAGAAACTGAGGAGAGAGGGAGAAAGCCAAATTCATGTCAAGTAAGAAGCACTAATACTTAAGGGAATTGTTCTATGCACTGCATATTAAAAGAATAAATTATTTTTCATCTAAAGAGCAACCGCACACTGGAATTTTTAGAACTCCCACTTACATGAGTAGTGCTTTTCCATTTGTTATAAAGAAAGACTTAATGTTTTAAATAGCAGTTTTGGAAAAAATGAATAGAGATCCTTCTGTAAGGTAATTCACTTGAGGAAGGCAAACGGAAAGGAAATGTATTTGGTGGTTCAGTGGTTTGGTTGGGTTTTTTTTTTCCCTTCATTTGTTGTTTACTGGAGTAAACTATTTCAAAAACAAAATGTAAGTTCAAGGGACTTTTGTAAGTTCAATTTCCTTTTCTGCCTGATCCACCAAGGTGTGATCTTCTGGGATTTTTTCCCTCCAGAAATTGACCAGGATACTTGCTGTCAGGACTGAATCACCTGAATGGTACTTGTGTCCAGCTACCCTGTTCCAAAACCAGCACCTACACTCCACCCTAGGTAACATATGATGCATATGCTCATGCAATAACCTCATCAGGAAATGCAAATTCTAATCAAATTTTTTCATCTCAGACTGGAGTGATTTGTGATGTGCATTCTCTAATGTTAAAAAACTGTGGTCACAACAAAGGGGCTCAGAGCCTCTTTACCATATTGCCTTATGAATTACAATATTACAGCCAAAATTGTGGTAGTAGGAATTCTTGGAAGGATCCCATCCATTTCAACAAAAGAAACTGCAATTGTGTCAATAGCCTGGCTTCCCTGCCCACCGAATCCCCTTGATATTTCTATATCCGAGCCAAGATTTAGAAGGGATATGTAATAGAGAAAAAATTGAGGTCAGGATGGCAAAACATGTTCCTGTCTCTGTAGCCTCGTAGAATATGGCTAAAATCATCTTTCAGATGATGTAACATTTTTAAAATACATGGAAAATAAAATCACCAGAACTCCTCAGCTTGTGTTCTGTGCAGCAGCACAGTGCTGTAACACCTCTAGGTACAGCTCTGTTTGTTGGTTCTTGTGCTCAGAGTGATGCCTGAGGACCTGTAGTTTTACAGATATTAATTAGCATCCTCATTACTTGAACTGGAAGACAAGTCAGAGCTTCCTAGACCCCATCTCAGTTCCTCTTCAGTGGTGCTGAACTTGGTTCCGAATTCATGTGTGCTTGGCACTGTTTGTTTTCTCATCCCTCTCTGAAATTTCTCTCAGCTGCTTACAGCTTACTATTCCAGCTAATTAGGTGACAATCTAATAATTGATTTGTAGGTGCTTGCTAATTAAAGTTAATCATGTATGCACAGTTGTGATTTTTTCTCATTTCAAAGGAGTGTGATCACAGCCAGTAAAAAGGCGGCAGGGGGGAATGATTCAATGTGTGTGCATAATTTTCTTGAAAACCATATAAATGCTTTTCAGATTTCTAAATGTGGTAGATTTATCTACCAGTTGAGCTGATGCTGCCAGTGACTGAACAGAGAATCAGTGTCTTAGGGCATACCTTAGTTATATCAATATTAAACTATAATTGGATCTAATGAAAATCTTGTTGAGTGGGTAAAACCTGGGACTGGGAGCCCTCAGACAAATCCCCACGTGAATCAGACAAGTCCCCAGCAGCAAAACATAATGAAGCTTTGGTGATGTAAGTGAGAACTGGACTGTTCAAAATTCGTCAGTATCACCCTCCTTACGTACATTCCTGTACGTGTTTTTGTTCTTCATTCTCCAGCCTGTAGGTTATCCTCTAGGTGTAAAACATTGGAGAGCTGTAGTCTAACGTTAGATAGTAAATGTCAGGGGTTGTCATCTCCTGAGTTAAGTGTTTGTTGGTAAATATATCCCACGTGGTTTTGAAAATTGTTCACTGAGAGAGCACTGAGGATGTCTTCCTTGTCTGTACGCCAGTGAATTTGAACTCTTTATGTGGGGTTCTAGACCATCATATTTGCATCTAAATCTTGCTATGAATTATTCCCGCTGCAGTTGTGGGTGGATTTTGTTTAACTACATATTTTTCCATAGCTTTTAATCTCCCCCGGACTTTCATAAGAATGGAACTTTCCTGATATTTTTTATTATAAAGGGGATAAAGGATATACAAAGTACTTTTTCTTTTCTCTACATATCAGGAAAATATCACTTTTAATTCAGCTCATAACATGGATTAAATTGGTTCTGAACTTGAAAAAAATTCATCCTAGCGGAAGGAAATGTGGCCTTTGTGCTTCCATTGTCAATATGGCCATGGACAGCAGTGCTGAAGCAGAGACCCACAGTGAAGCTGCGAGTGTGAAAGGTGTGAGCCGGTGAAAGTACAGAGTTGCAGCTGGGGAGGTCACAACAGGTGAAAAGTTCTTTCACTGTTCTAAAGAAAACAAATGGGTAAGGAGGTTCACTTTCATTTCCCACCTCAGAAATGGGCTGGCAGTCAGCCAGTCAAGGATATCATGGGAAACTGCATCCCTGCCACTGAGGAGCTGTGCATCAGTTTCCCCCACACAAAGCAGGCCTAAAGTGCATTTAAGCACCTTTGCTATGACCCTGCCACCTTTGCTGCATGTTCTGCTTTCCTCATCTCCTTAGTGCTTAGTGCAGAAGTGGATGCCCCTTTCTCACCGCCTAGGAATTGTCATTGTTCATAAGAGTTTTCATCCAAAAGTGAAGTGTGCTAGAGTACTTCAGAAAGCTCAACTTCAACGATGGCAGTGTAAGTGCTTTGCTGAGCAGTGTCTTACAAACTGCAGGTATGCCTCATAGGCACATTTGTTTTCCAGAGGTTTTGCCTTTTGGTTTAGTGTTTTGGGGTTTTTTTCCCCTGCTGTTTTAGTTACAGCTCTTAGTTACACATGGTTAGAATTGTTCCTCTGTTTGTACAGCTTATATTCAGTGATCCCAGTCCTGCCCTGGCTCTATGCTGGGCTGCAGCCAGGCACAGTTGTAGGACAGGAGTCAGGGCTAGCGATCATCTTCGGTACTCACCAGCTCTGCAGCGAGGAGCAGCTTCAGGGGTGAGTAGCAACATGAAAGTGATTGTGTATGGCTTTAAGTACAGAATGGATCAAAGGAGCAGGAGGGCAAAGAGTTATCTTAGTCTTGTGCAGCTGCTAGGGAAAGCAAGAGAGGACAGAGATGGGAAGAATAAGGAAGAGGTTTTTCAAATTGTTTTGTGCTACATGTCTGTGACAAGTTGCTCTGTGCCACTTTGGTGATGCAGAACAGCCATAAAGTTGGTCTAACAACATGTTTTTTCTGCATTTACTGCTTCATCAGAGCACTGCAAAGCAACTGGAGTGTGGTGATGAATCAGTCCTGTTTATTTAATTTTGTTTTGCATACTTGAGCTTTACAGCAACATTATTAATGACTAAAACTTGAGAAACATTCATCTTTGTTTATAGCAGAAGCCAAAATAATTGGAAAAAAATGTTTTCCTCTGGTTTTTGACTTTTTCAGTTAAACTGCACTTGAATTTTCTATCTGTTGAGATTCATTCTTCATTATCTTTTCTCAGAATTGAATGTGCATGTCATTTCCCCAAAACTGAACTCCCTAGGGCTAAGAGTCACTTTACATATTCCTTAAATATGAGGCAATGAAGAACAAATACATTGAACAAATAGAAAGGAAGGACAATGCTGTAAAAGCAGTCATCACCTTAAGCAGTTATAATTATTACATGGTGTCTTCTTTTGTATCTCTGCTTTACCTTGGATATCCTCTTACATATCTTTCTGTGCATATATTGTACTTAACTGTAACTTAACATATTGGACCAGTTCTTCAGCAAATAGACTCTGCTGATGACGGAGAGATTGGAGGTTAGCAATGTACATGTTGTGAATCCTGCCAAAGATTCAGGCTGTTTCCATTGATTTCAGAGGTGATTTTAGCAATATACACTGGGGAAATGAAACCTTGAAATGTGATGAAAATTATCAGCTGGATTCTTTAATAGTCCCATAGAAAGTTTTTGTTCAGATCTTCTCTTGGGCTGAAGACTTCGGCATTTTCCTTTGTATTACATTTATTGCTCCACTGCTTTTTATATAGCAACAAATTACAGCCAAATCTGGAGCAATTATCTATTTGATGGCATTTGATTATTTGTCTTCTAATACAGTAGCTTTACAAGCCAAAAGTTGAAAGGTTGGCTTCACATATTTCTGTTCAAATGGAAAGAATTTGTCTCTACACCCTTCCACTTTATGGTGGTGATGTTTATTCATTCTCATCCAGCTCTAAAGGAAAAACTGAGGATTGTAAATACCTAAAACTGAAATGCAATCAAGTTTAGTAAAATATAATTTCTCATAATGCATCAAGTACTCTTCCCTTCTGACAGCTTCGACATCATGATGAAATTTGAGGAAGCGTCCATATTTAAAGGGTCACTTTTCTTACAACTTACAGCCAGAGCCAATCTTGGTTTATTGCAAAAGATGGATTCACAGATCTTATCCTGCAGTATTATGAACCATGCTGCCATTCACCAGCAAGAACTCGGTAAACATCTGACTCCAAGGGTCTGTCTGCAAAACACAGCTCCCAATTAGGGGTTCTTGTACAGCAGATGCTTTACTCAATGCACCATGTTCCAGAATGTGTAGAATGATGAATACACAGTTCTTGCAGGGGGAAACACAGGTCACATAGACCAAAAAAAGCATTATATTCTTTGCCAGAAATAGATCCCAATGATTTTTTTTTTTTTTCAGAACAGATAAACTCTTTATTTACCTGTGGTTTTTTTAAATGTGATTGTGGGTGAAATACAGCATATTCACATGGAAAGTATATTGAACTTAAGTTGAAATTTGGATTTTGTGGCTTTTGGTGGCTGTCATTATCCACTTCATTATTAAGAGCAAATTCTAGTGAGAAGTGAGCCTGTTATTACATTGGGACACTGAAAGCAGGAATACTATTGCTTCATTAAGCGGATACCAGTAAGTTCTATTTCCCATCTGAAATATTTTCCGTAAGTCAGATTATTGCAAGCATCTGAAATAAATCCACATAGGAAATCTGATTTTTCTTAAAACTGCCAGAAAATAAACACGCCTAGAGAGACATCCTACTATTAGTCCTTTTTTATCAGGTTGTACCACTTAGAAGTCATTAGTTTTAAAAAACACATCATTTTTACTCATTAGAGAAAAGACACCATCAACTTCTTTGGGAAAATCCATGCAAATTTAAGAATCTGTCTTGTAATTTCCTGTTATCTTCTGCAAAGTTAGTGATATTTATTTCATGGTAAAGTTTATCAGTATGTACCTAGCCAAGGACACAAAAAGTTCACTTTTTTGGTAGTACAAAAGTTTAGCTCAATTTAACTTCCTTGTAAGCAACAGGTCTCTTGTTTTCTTAAAGTAAGGAGACTTTAGAGGTATCTGGGGTGAGTTTTGCCACTTACTCTTTGAAGCTGGAATGTCACCCTTTGTTTCACTTTTCAGTGAACTTGCTCTGCTCCTGGGTCTCAACATCAGCCTTTTTCGAAATCTCCTGATGAGTGGCTGCTTTCAGGCTTGCCAGAAGCAGTGCTACTCACATCCCTCCTGGCTCTGTCCCTGGGAGACCTCAATGTCCACACTTCACTGGGTGTCATCAGCATGTTTTAAGGAGTACTGTGAGGGCACTGCACTGCCCAGGGAGGTGTCCTGTGACTGCTTCCAGGGAGCGTGTGCAACTGGGTTTTGAACTGAATCCTTTCAGCCTGAGGATCACTGGCACAAAGTCATCCAGGTTTGCTTTAGAGCCAGGTTCGTGTATGGGTAGAATTTTAAAGCATATTTATTTGATAAAGGCTGCAGTCTCTGGGTACAGAAAGCATCCGTTCGTTGATGGCTCCTCTTCCCTTCGCCGCGAAGCAGCCGGACTGCTTGGAAGAGCCGTGCTGGCAGGTGGCTGCAGAAGCACTGGCCTGTGCCCCTCCTTTCACCCAGACTGTCAAGGCACACTGGAACTGGGTGTTCACTTAACAGCTCCAGGACTGGAGTGTGCAATTGACACACAGCTGTCCTGCTGTTTCCTTCTTTGCATGAGATAAAGCCCTCAGTGCAGCAAAGTGAAATCCAAGCTCTGTATCAGTGCAGGATGGTGCTCAGATCTGCTGCGCCACGACAGAGCAGCCTGCTTTGCACTGAGAAGAGATACTATGGCAGCAACAGCTTGTTTACTGTATTTATTTTTATTTTAACTTTCAATTCTAGATTTCAAGGGGCCTGTTTTGAAACTTGGAGAAGCCCCTTTGGAGGTTCTAAGCATTTAGACTGAAGTAAAATAAGCAATGTCTTGCTTTTCCATTCCAGAGGAGTCATGGCCAAAATTGAGCTTTTTTAAAGGGATAACTTCTGAAGTTGAAAAGTTGCCTGCTTTCTAAGGTATGGCTCTTTCAACTCGCTCTGGTACTGTGAATTGTTTACATTTCCTCTGGTAAATTTGAAGAAATATTTTTTTGGGTTTTTTTTCCTTGATGCTTATTGCAGGACCTATATGTAAAACTGGAAAGATAATTTGGTAGCTAATTCGATTTGCGGCTCTGCATCAACAGGATCACAATGGCTTTCATTCTTATTTGGAATCCAAGTTGTCATAGGTGTTCAGACTTCAGTTCCCTAAAAGTACAGAAGATGTAGTAAATTTGCTGTACAACTTTGTGAATTTCATGAATAGAGTTGAAACACCCTGGTAAGGTGAACATGTGCTATTTTCTGTGAAAATGTGAATTTTTTTTTTTTTTAATCCTTGATAATAGTTTTATTCAAGAGCTTAAGTCCAAGAACATTCTTTGAACACAGCTATAATTGCTTATGAATATTCCAATTATTGAGAAGGCAGTGGTAAATCATCTTGTCTTCATAGAGAAAGAGGAGTGTCATTGTGTGATGAAGACTGTGGGTGGGTAATCAGGACTTTAGAATTTGAAATACTCTTTTCTGCCATTCATTCTGACTTTCAGCAGTCACTGGTACTTTTCTTGCTTCAATTCTTCTAAATATGTCAATAATAGAAAGAGTCACCTTACAGGGATACTTAATATTTGCAAAATGCTTTTTAGCTTTAGCAGAAAAATACAAAGACAGATAAAAATGATTTCTTAACATATTAATTAATAATTTTCTTCTTTTACTTGTGATATGTTAAAATGAAAAGGAAGTTAGTTAGAAAACTACTACAGTTTTCAATGGTTTCTTTATGTAAAATTGCTAATAATAAAGATATTTTAATGAACTTATAAGTATGGAAATGATGACACAGCAAAACGTGATACAACTTTTTCTTTTATTAAGTTCCATATTCTTTCTTCTTTCCTAATAGCCCATTTTGGTTCCTATGGAAGTAAGAGTAAACTCAGTTCAGTTGTCCATTGCCTTCAATAGAGAATTCAATAACATCAAAATTAGAACAGCAAAAACTTTGAGGACTTTCTGTCAATTATTAAAAAAATTGGTACTCTGTGGCTGAAGGAGTTCTGAAAAGGGTTTTCAGATATTGGCAATTGCCTTTTGTTTTCCTCAGTTCAATGTGATTGGAAGTACCTTACATTTCAGTAGGTTTAACTGTTATCTGTGCTTCTTTCAATTATTTGTAAAGCTTCAAATGAAAAAGCAGTGTCTAGGCAGAGTTGAGATGAAAAAAAATACACATAATATCTACAGTTAACATTAGAACTTCACAGAAACATAATAGAGTTTGAATGCGGGTGAAAAATGATTTTTTTAATGTAAGTTTTGTGACAGTCACCAGATCAGAGGAAGAATGACTAAACAGCACACATTGCTAATTATACCACTCTTATTAGGGATATTCTGATCTCCTACCATGAGAAAGAGAGGGGGAAGAAGTAAAATCCCACACAGCCCACAACCCTCTTGGTGTAATCCTAAATGTGGTGCTTGAATTCCTCTCTCCAAGGATGTAAAAGTTTTTGAAATTTGGGTTCTTCAATTCCTTCTGTCTTCTTTTTTAATCTCTTTATAATTGTTAGGTTGATGCAATCAATATTTCTTCTATATATTTTCTAAGATAGACGTGTTTTAAATTAGTGTCATATGGATCAATTCAGGAGCTTCTAGCCCTGAAACAATTATCTATTAAAATGTGAGGCTCACATTCAGAAGGAGACAGGGTGGAATTTGTACTAGATACTTCTCTCTGCTTCACACAGTCAGTGAGGAAAATTTTCTTTTTTTTTTTTTTAATCTAATCACAGTTAAATTTTTGGTTAGTGTGGGTGTTCTGTGTGGGTTATCTCCCCCTCTTCAACTCTTATTGCCTGAAGTTCACTGTTAGTGTTTTAAGTGAATTTATTGTCTAAAGTGAATTAAGTTTGTCTACGATATGTGACTTTATCTCTTGTTCTATCAAACACCCTGCGTAAAACTGATGAGGTAATTCCAGGTGAAGCAAACCAAACACCCTCTCAAAATATTGTCTGAATTATTAAAGGAAATGCTTAAATGAAATGCAGAAGTTTAGTCCTTCTTTAGAGTAAGAAAAACACTTAGGACAATATCTGCAATATACTTCCTATATGGAAATAATTTTAGAGCGTCTTCCAAAATTTATGTGACATTTTGAGAAAGATGTATCTCTTCTGTGTTGAGTGTTATGGATAGTATCAGTTATGGTACAGCATGTAATATCATTTAGAGCTTCAAAAAGTAAAATGCCCTAGATCCGTTAGTCTGAGAGAGGAAAAAGAAAATCATTAATCATCTAGGAGTTTCCTTATGATACAGAAACACACTATATTAGAAGAGTGAAATAGATGTCAATTAACCATATTTACTGTGTTTTTATGATGGATAGTTACTTACAGAATTGCACTGAAGCAGTAATAAAACATGGAAATGGTGAGATCCATTCCAAGCCCCTTTATTTCGCATTTCTTTGGTTGTAGTCATGTGTTTCAGCTGAAATCTACTTGATAAAATGAGCTGCTGCTTTTCTATGTACCCCAACCTGTGAGCTCAGCACCACTTTGTGAAACACAGTTGTTGAGACTAATGTGGGTTTACTGTGTAAGAATTATTGATGTGTCTCTGAAAGAAGGATTTGTCTCTTTGGCCTCTGTCAGACAAGAGGATGAGACACATCCTCAGCACTTTTATTCAGAGACAGAAGGCACTCATGAGACCAGAGGTTACATCTGAGATGTGAAAAGAAAGTGCTGGAGCACAGAGCCTGCAGTGATGGCATTTTAGCGCTTAATAGGCGCATGATGGCAAAAGAAATCAGTAAATGTGCAAACCTTAATGACAGCCCTGAGAGGTGATGGCCATCATATCTAACTGGGTAGTGACATGTCTGTGATAGATGTGTGGCACCCCCAGTCCTCTCAGGGATGTTGGTATGAGGAAGCATCACTGCTTCCCCCTCAGCATGGACTGGTATGCCAGATGTGCATGCAGTAGTTTTGGTGGAGAGCAAGGAGATTATTTTGTGCTCATAGTCTCTAATAAAAGAAATCAATTAACGTGAATACTCTTTTCTGCTTGTGTATAGAAAAATAAAAAGATTAATTCTGAGTGTTGACCTTGTGTTAACCTGTGTTATGTGAAGATACACTGCCAAAATATATGGATTTGGAGACAAAAAAGACAAATTATATACATAGGAATTGATGAAAAAATAAAACCTATGTTTTTATCATACAGTGGACACATAACTTTATGAAAATTCATGTATTGAATCTTTTATGCCTTTCTTTGTTGATCATGGTTGATTAATGAAATATCAAAGCTATGAATGCTGTTGTATTCTAGATTGGTGATTTGAGATAAACATGTTTAATGATGTAGCTTCAGAATTTGTTTTGAAAAAGTGATTGCAATATTTTTATGTGCAGTAAAGAGATAATATTTAATATCTCTTTAGTTATACTTATCATAAAAAGAGTTTTTAATATCCCAAGAGAGCCTCATCTCTTACCCCTTACTCCTTTTTCAGATCCTGCTTTTTCTTCCTAAACCTGTATGGTTTAGGTCACAAATAGATTCTTAGCAAGTCTATGCTACTGGTTGATCTTGGGGAAGCAATTAAGTATAAATAGAGGGATTAGTCAATTTCTGTGTGGTGTGTGCATTCATATATACAAATGTATATATATGTACATACACGTGTATGTGTAAATATATACATGCGTGCACTGCTAGTATTTTGCTAAGATAAAATGCTGTTTCTATTAAAGTTTTGAATCCAGACTTGACAACAACAGTAAAATTTACCTTTTGTTTCGTTTGTGTCACTTGAATAAAGTTAGTGATATTTGATTCTGCTGACACTATTAAGGTACGTAAAATTTACGGACTAAAAAAACCAAAATTGGGAAAATGCTTCCAAATTATGATCTATTAAAAAATGCTTTGGATTAGCTCCTTCAGGGCAATGCAAAGTACTCTGGCTCTGTTTTTTAGAACATTTCTTAGAAATAAGTTCCAAATCAACTTATTTAGAGTAATTCAGTCAGCAGCAAAAATAAATTTGGATTTCAGTAGAAAAATAGAAACTGTGGGAACAGCAAACAATAATGGTGCTGCCATCCTAATTTCTGTGGACACGAAAAAGTGCTTTGAGGGAAACATGTTCCATGTTAGCATAATACATATTTCATTTCCCCTTTTTTGATGTGAAGAAAATGAGATAAATTGATGCAATCTGTAAATCCAAAATTAAAATCACATATGTGAAATAAATTCATAGAATTTATAAGTTGGATTAAGTGTGTTTTCCTCTAAAAAACTAAATAAAATCAGCACATAGCCTTTTTTATACATGGCAGATGTTATGTTGAAACTATACTCAGTGGAGTTTGTTTCACAGTTAACTACATGACCTATTTGTCATTTTTCATATGTCACAAGTTCATGTTGTTTAGGTTTATCAAATCAAATGTGAGATTGTGGATTTTTCCTAGCTTTTCTCGAGTCCAGTGCAGAGTGACTTGCATGTCAAACTATCCAGTGGACATCCTGGTGATATTTAGCACACGGGAAAATAGGGAAAGTGAATTCAGCAGCAGAGGAGCTGCAAGGACAGCAAAATATCTCTGGCCTCAATGAGGTGCTGTTCAGACAGAGCTTCATAACTACATGTTTTCGTGATACTGGGCAAGACTGTTAGCAAGATGAGTAAATATGCAGATAAGTAAATATTCCTTTCATAACTCACCTGAATTTGTGTTTCAAAATCCTAACTCTTTCACACAGACAGGACTAATACAGATAGGAAATCAGGCACGTTTTAAGCTTAAGCTCTCTCCCAGGGCTTTTCCTCATTCCTGTCACAGAAATGCAGACTGTTTAATTTTTCCCTATGTGAAATTCATGCCTGTGCCCATTTTTGCTCACCTGCAGTGAAGAGCAGAGTGCTTCTTGGCCCACTGATGTGATGCAGAGTTCATCAGGGGAGTGGCCACAGGGTTTGTCCTGAGTCTCCTCCAAACCCTGGCCAGAAGAGCACTCCTTGCAATAGGTGTAAGCATCTTCTAGCCAGAAGATAAGTGCAGTCTGCTTGTCTGTGACGTAAGCAATGTATCTCCATCCATTGGAGGGGCAAATGGGATGTGTTTTCAACTAAATTAAAAATTCAGGTGATTATTGCAAGAAGAAGAGTAGTGGACATCATCAAAGCTGTAATATGGAGCATAATATAGGAGATAGGGATACAGGAGAACTATTGTGGTAGGACAAATTAATGGGAAGAGAACAGGGTAGGAAAAAGAAATAGTTTATGTTGATAATGTCTTTCTCATTATCTGACCTAGTAATGCTTTTCCTAGTTCCTCGATCCTGAAGAGGATATTTGTTTACTGGCAGGTCCTTTAGCCTTACACCATTGGAACAAAGCAGTCAATCATCTCTGGAGTGTTGTTTTTGGAGATAAACACCGCAGAATTATAAAACCTGTACACAGTGACGCTGAGTACCATTCATGTGTAGCCAGCCTGAGGCATTGCTAAGCCTGCACAGACTTACACACCGCCAGCACACTGGGACCTGCATCTGTTCAGTGCTCCCTGCATGTATTCTCTGCAAGCTCCCTTTTTTGAAAGTTCTCCAAGAAAACAGGAGCAGAGTTTCTCTTTCTCCATACTTAAGAACTTATTTCTTAGTTCGGAGGTTGAAATTATACCTAATACCCTGTTCTCTGGTCTCAGAGATGCTTCTAAGACAGTTCCTAGAAATAAACCTGGCTTCCTTCACCTCTACATTAAGAGTTTTATGTAGAGCCTTTATCCATCTATCTTTTCTTCACATTCTTTGAACAGAACGATCCTGCTTTCACTGCAAGCTTTTTCTTTCTGAAATACTGCTATCAGCAAGTCAATCCCAGTCACTCTAAAAAGGATCATTACTTATTCATTAATTATGAATTATTCATAATTCATTACTTATTACTTAACCTTCAAAAGCAAGCAGAAGGTCACATGACAATAGGACTTTGTGCATGTGACTTATTCATAAAAGCTGGTAAGAAAAAAATAAGATGAGAATTTTCCCCCCATGTTTGTTAAGCATATATCCATATCTGATAAGCAGAAAAGACCTTTCCTGCTTTCAGGTTCCTTGTGTTATTCCTGGTCAAGCTGACAGCTTTTGTGATCATTGCCCTGGAAGCTCTGACCTGTTCACTACACTTCTGGCTCCATCCCTTTCCCAAAGACCTCAGAGGTTTGATATTCCCTCATCTCTCTGTTCTCCGCCTTGGCAGTTGTGTCGTGGACGGGACAGAACCAGGGGGTTGTTCCTGGGTGGGCTGCTTGATTGCATTTATTATTTGCTTGGGGGGCTCCCAAGTAGCTTCATTGCTTTTCTTTCTGTATCTGAAAACCTGGTTGGTAGCAGTTTGCTGTGATTGCAAACACACGGAAGCGGGCCCTGAATTCAGAAAATACAATGTATTTTCATAACTCTGCAGTGTTTCTTTGTTCAGCTTGGCTTTGTGCTCTGCCTCAATAGAAAAAGGTAATTTGAAGATGATCATGAAGGTATTGGTAACAAAGAGTTACCAAGAAGTAGAGAAAGAAACACTCTTGCTATCTATGTAGGAGGAATGTCTTCTACCAAAACAGTCAAGTGAATGGCAAAAATCACAATCAGAAAAGGCTTCTCAGCTTTGACTAGAGTTTACTGAGATTGTTAAATAGTTGTATGCCAGGCATATTAGAAGAATCTTCCTTAAAGAAGCTAAAAGAAAAAAAATGTAGAGGATGAACTGCAAGGGAAAGTCAGTGAAAAGCTGGGAATTATCAGGGAGATTGCTGCAAGAAAGCCAAACTTTCCTCAGCTGTGAGAGAAGTAATTCCTCACATACATCCGTGTCATTTTTGTTTGGTTTTGTACCTAGTACAGATATTTTCATTCAGAAAACATTCAGAACATCCAGAAATCTTTAAATTTCACCAAGTTATTCTTGTGTTGATCTAAAATGCTTTGAATTAAAGAGTGACCTTCTGAATGATGAATAAGACATCAAGTGACAAAGGATCGGTTGCTTATTTTGATGGATTTTTTAGTGGGTGACCATGCTCCGTGACAACGTGTGCATTTTGCTTGTTTCCAGACATTTATTTCAGCTCCAGGCCACTAAATCCTATGCTGACGGAATGAAGATTGCTTTAGTATTTTCTCTTTTTGGTAGAAGGTATACACTGAATAGATTATGGGTCTGTATTCTTTTGAGTAATGTAGAGAAAATAGAGGGTTTGAAAAAAAAAAATCTGTATTTGGCAGTTAGTCTTCATTTTCTTTTAGAACATTGCCACCAGAATGGAATGTAATTTTTTCTTATGCTTTCTCAATTTTAGCTGCAGAGATAAAATTAACTCCTCCCTATACATGTGTGCATGCACATCCTTTGTTCATATGCTTTATTGATCTTATACCCTTTTTATGAAAGCATTGCTCTAGGAACATCTCTTAGTCTGCTTGAACCAAGAGGTATTTCTATTCACTATTTCTAGGTTGGGTTCCTGCCCAGCAGATAAAGAACACCTTTAAAATAATTCATCATGAAACCAGAACCTTTCAGAACAAACGCTCCACCAGAGGACTTCTGTGGAATCAGAGATTTCCCTGCAGGAACAGGCTTTTTCCTAGGAAATTGTATCCATATGTCCTTTACTATGAATTTGCATGCAGTATTATATATAATATGCCCTTTTGCTTCTCTGCTGTGTAACTCATCTGGTGACACCAAACAGAAAAAAAAATCAGCCCACACTATCTCCAATGTTCTTGTTAATTTTGCACTGTCAGTTGTAATTGCTGTCTGCTGAAAAGATTTTATGTTCAGTCTGATTTTCACTGCCTCCTCACTCTGTGCTTAGGGCAGAGAAAATATATCAGTAAATATTGAAGAGCAAAACTGTATTATGACTGACAGTTATCCTAATTCTTTGAGATACACTGATAATGTCTGTTCAAGAATGAAGTCCCTAATTTCACTTTGTTTTGATAACAAAGATGATTTGTTTCAATCAAAGAGTGACAGCTAGTATAATTTTTAAGGCAGGTGTCATATGTGCTTTATTTTTATAGTTCTGTGGTCCAAAATGGCAAATAAATTATTTTCTGCTGTGTGGTCATGTATAAACAGATACACATAAGAGCATACCCAAGAACAAATCAGTGCATCATCTGTCTCAGATACATCCAGCAGAACCTGTTTCCAAACACCTCTTGGCCTACTGAGAAACTCTCACCAGTTCTAGGGCAACCCTGTGGGAAAAGAGAGAGTCCAGAGAGTCCAGCCAGCTGTTGTTGCAGGCTACCAATGGTCTTCAGCTCTCTCTGCACTTTTGACAGGCTTGCCTCTGCCCCTCTACTTAGTGGACTTCTGCTCTGAATCTCTGCCAGTACCCTTCACCTCAGTTTTACCTCACTTCTGTCCCAAGTGCATCCATCCTGGTCCTGCTCATCTACGTTTCTTTATCTTTTCTGCTTCAGCTGTCCCTTTCTTAGTGCCCCCTTGTTCCCCCTCATCTCTTCACAGCATCTTGTGTGCTCGTTCCCATTACAAACCTAACATTTGCTGTGATTGCATTGTTCTCATTGCTCATTTTTTGCATCACTTTCTCCTCAGGTACCTATATTGTTTGCTTAGTCTATAAATTCTTCAAGATAGCTATGGTCTTTTGCTGTGTGTCTGCATGCTACAAAATCCTATGAGGCTCATCTTTTGCATGGTTTTAGGCACTACTGTAGTAAAAATGATTAATGATCTAACAGCAACCATAATGTACTTGCTTTATAACTGCACCATAAAGAAAAACTACTTCTTCACCCAGCTACTGATTGTACTTTGTATTTTGTCTACTGTAGCTGTAGACATATGTATTCTTCTACAAAATAGTTTAATATCCTAATTTTTTTCTGGGCTGAAATTTTAACACTGATCTATATTCTAGTTACTTTTAAGCCAAGTGAATCCAACTAGTTTGACCTCACTGAAGTTCATTAGATTGCCCCCGAATCAGGTAGAATAGCTTGTCTGGCCATTACAATGTTATTTAATTGTTAGTACTCCTATAATGTGTGCTGGGTTGACCTTGGCTGGGTGCCCGGTGCCCACCAAGCTGCTCTATCAGCCCCTCTTCTCAGCTGGATGGGGGAAAATACAAAGGAGGAAAGAAAATAAGGTGGAAGATGACTCTTAGGTTGAGACAAGGCAGTTTACTAAAGCAAAAGCAAAATGTTGTGCATGCACAAACAAAGAGAAAAATAAATTATTTTCTACTTCAGCATCATCAGGCAATGTTTGTCCACTTCCTGGGAAGCAGGCCTTCAGCACATGTAGTGTTTGCTCCAGAAGGCAAACACTGTAAGTAACAAATGCCCTTCATGGAATATCCCCTTGGTCAGTTTGGGTCAGCTAGGTGCGTTCCCTCCCAGGAACTTTCCCATAACCAGCCTACTGATGGGAGGTGGAATGTTGGAGAGACAGCCTTGATGCTGTGCCAGCACTGCTCACAGTAGCCAAAACACTGGATGAAATCAGTATCCACCCCTCAATCACAGGCACACCCTTATGTGTTGCATCTCCTTCTAGATGTCCCGATGTTTCACGGCCCATCAGGCTATAAACAGCTCAGATTTCTGCTCCCAGTCTAAATCTGTCTGAGATATTTCAATTTTTGACAGCCTTATCTACCTGTTGTTTGTTTCAATGTTCTTCAGTGGCACAACTTTTGGGCAGGCGAGCATCTACGTGATGTCCCTTCAGAGTCATATTTCCTACCCATGCAGTGGTGTCTGGCCACAGGGCAGCAGCCCAGATGGGTTTACCCCTGCCTTGCCAATTCTTCCATTGCTGCAGCCACCTGCATTGGGCAATAGACACCACCCAGCAGTCTGTCTAGAGACAGAGTACAGGCCACTTCTCTTGTTCTGGTTGGACGGCTTTCACTTCTGCAAATTCAATTCACTTGCCTTCTCTTTTGGCAGCCTCAACAACTTTTCAAGGAGTTTTCTTGTGAAAGCACAATAAAAATACTGAAAATAAAAGGAAGATAAGCTGTCACATGGGCTTAGAATTGATTTTAGGGAAACAATGAAAAACTACTCACTATGCCTACACCAGATGCACGATCTGTGTACATTGTCTGGTTTTTTTGGAAGTTTTGATTGTGGAGGAAAACTAAGGGGAGACATTTTGAGGAGCCTAAGCAGGGGTGATTTTATCATTTCTTTAATGCTGCCCCAAGTGTTTGAGGACTTCATCTATCAAGGCACTAAACTGACTCCAGAAACCTTAAGAATTGTTAATGCTCGCTAGAAAAAAAGTTTAATGTTCCTTTGCAAAGCACTGAAGAGCTATGGGCTCACAGAGAGCCCATTGTGATGTGGCACATCTTTGTACTCTATGGCGAAATTAGGTCTGGTGTAATCCCGACTGAACTATAAATGAGCTGGAATGGCTCCCTTTGGAGATACCTCAGTAACTGCATGTACTGCTTATTGAACAAAGAAGCAGAATTTATGCACTGCTATCATTGCCATGGTGTGCATGTTACCCACACCTGTCTACTTCTCAGAATGCTACGGGATATCCTGAGTCTTGGTAACCTTTTATGTGCTCTATTAACAATTCTAGTCATAGCTGTTCCCTGTGTGAGTACTCCTTTTGGATCGAGGTAGTCTCACATGGTCATTTTTTGTATTTTTGGTCTTCTGTTGTTAAAACAACATGGTTGTAGTTTCTTGCTGCAAGCCATTACAGAACTCATTTCTTTTATTAGTTTGTTGGGGGTTTTTTGAGAAGAGTAGGGAAAATATTAATTTCCTTTAAGCTGAATTATGCTGCCATGTTGTTATAATGAAAATACTGAAATTAGTATTTACCAAAAATCCTGTCTTTAGTCAACTCTTTAAGCGAACAAAGTAAATGATTCACCATACCTCACAAGTGATTTCTAATATCAAAGACCAAGCTTAAAAGCTTGAAAATTAAATTCTGTCCCAAATATAGAACTGTGTATGTTGTGTATGTTACATGTACAAGTCTACTCAGAATTCCAGTACAAATGGTTGCTTATGGTGTTGTTGAGTCCAGTTGAAATCATGACTTCACTGAGAAAAAAAATTATTCTAATCTAAAAACAAAATCATATGGACTACAGCAGAATTGTCATGTCTAACATGCTTGAGAATTAATGCAGTTTTCCTGCTGGTGTTCAGCCAACCAAACAGACTGGTTGTGAAGGTCTGGATATGCTGCCCACTCCTGAAGCAGAAATCACAGATTTGCTTTTCCAAACTGAATTAAAAATCTAGACTTTTGAAGTTTTTCCATAAATGACAAAAATATGATACAGTGATTTTCAGGCTGACAACAGTGTACAGAACATGCAGATAATTACAGACAGTTTAAGAACACCAGGTGCACAGGAGCTAAAATACAGATAACATTGAATGGAAACATTTTCACTTAAGATGAATTAATTAGTACCGAAATGAGCCCAAAGATAGGAGTTCTCATACTTTTAGAAATGTGTTTCAAACTTTGTGCACCTTCCAGATGCTTTTCCCTTCCCAAATATTCAAGCTTTGCTATTTTTAATAGGATTCTTATAATTTAAATGAAACTTTAATAGTTAACATTATAGCTTCTCTACAATTCTAGCATTATTCCTTATTTAATGTATTTTCAAAAGTAGGGAGAAAAGTTGAAATCTTGTTTTGGGTTATGTGGGAGAAGGGATACTTGTAAAATGTCATCCAGAGCTCTCTTAAAACTGACTTAGGGGGTTCAGTTGTCTTCTGTGGCTGATACACACAAGAAGATAAATGTAGATGGCCTGAAAAATGATAAGTATACCCAAGATGTTTGTGTCATGATTGTTCTGACAAACATTTAGTGTAGAATTTACATTCCTGGTTTTCTTCCATGTAAAAGGTCACAATTTCTCTCAGCCAGTGGACATCTTAGAGAGAGGTATTTGAGGAATGGATGGCTCATCCAGCTAGGGATGATAAGGGAAGGCATGGAAGGTGAATAACTTTCCAAAGGAAAGGAAGGTTTTGTCTCTGAGCCATTTCCTCCTAGGGCTGAAAGCCAGACATAAGGAATCTCACTGGATTCCCATTAATGAGCATTTATATATGTTCTAGTATCCCAGCCTATTTGTAGTTCCTTAAATACATTCTCTACATAATTTCAGTTAGGAAAAAATCTTTTCACTCTGAAGTTATTATGCTTGTGTGTCTTGTACAATTAAACTACCAAAATATACACATCTATGTTTTTAACTATTTTATATCAGTTTGTAAAGCTGAAGAATGTCCTTGACTCAAATTTGGGTGATAAGGCACCTGAAGAGTAGATGCAAATATTTTCCCCAGGTAATGCAGATGGTTACTGGATTACAAAAAGCAACCTGTGTATCTTCAGTCTTGGTCTAATGCTTTAATTGTTAGGAAAAAATAGGCTTTGTAATGTTCAATAGTCTAAACACCTTATCCTGTAAGTTTTTAAATACTCCCTATGCTTAACTTTGACACATACAATTAATCATACCAGTTTAAAGCTATGAAATTTACAGGCATTTGCAGGCTTAAAACCTGTTACCGTTTGCAGTTGTATTTAAATGTTGCAGATCATTCAGTTAAAGCTTTTTATGTTTTTGACAATGATTACCATATTGATTATGAGAACACATCAAGTAAAACATCAAATTGTATTCTAACCTTAAAAATACAGCGTGAAACACTGTGAAAACGTCACAAAATTTTTGCTGTGGATTTCTTTGACAGCAGGAATTGTCTCTGCTTTCCTGGGAGTATATCCACTAAAAGGTAGAAGATAAAGAACGCGTGGGGAAAGACCAAGAAAGGAGATAGTTTGTTGCCTCTTTCCAACAAGGCGGCCAGAATTTTGCCCTCAGAACTGTGGTGGAATCAAGGTAGAAAAACCCTCCCAGTTATCTTCCATTACAATAGTGCAATAAAAAAAAAAATTGTTTGATATATTATGAAAATGTTCTGCAATGAAAAATGTTGTGAGCTGAAATGCAAGAGGCCCATAGCCTCTCACTTCCACATTTGGATATCATAACAGATTTGCAAATATGCTGTCAATCACACCAAATGACAGGTGTAGGACAACAAGATTATGGAGCATCACAGACACAGCTGCAGTGTTCAGGTTACTTGATTTGTCCCACCTATGACAAACACATTGTTGTAGAATTTAAGGGATTAAAATTCTATAGGCATCACTGGAACATACTAATTATTTTGATAAAAGAAACCTCTCTTTGATTATTCATAGTTGTGGTGCGACATTCAGCGTTAGCAAGAGGATAAAATTAGCATTAAATAGTTCACAATCAAGTTACATATGATAACTGAAGTGGTCAGGATAGACATCCCTTATATTCTGATGCAAGAAAGTAAATTGGCAGTTAAGTTTTCCTAATGATAGATTATCACATTCCTCTCAAGTAGACATGCTTGCTATTACTTTTATGTTTTCTCAAAAGAATAACATACCTTTCTGCCACATAGCTCTATTGGCTGGTCAGTTTTGAACTAAATATGCTTCCTTTATCTAATGTATCATAGCTGTCTTGCTGATCAGAACATGGATCCATTACTTGATATCCTTTTCTTCTGAAGCTGTTTTCTACTCAGTGGGAAGACAACATTCTCTTACTGTCATAGGTGTGTATCGTATTGTGGGGTAATAGAAATCTCCTTGCCTTCTGTCTGATGGGAAACAACTCTTTCTAGTGCAGACTGGAAACATCTATCCAGCATTCTGCTCCTTTCCATCTGTCCAGTTATCCTAACAGTCAAGTCTTTTGAAAAAAGACCTGCTTGTGATGCTTTTGAGAGCCCTTGACTGGCTGTACACAGAACAGCTTAAGGGATCTCTTGCTTCCTGCAGCAGCAGTAACATGGGTATGAGAAATGTTCTGAACTTCTGCAAATTAAAATAAAGGCATTTCAGGAAATTTAAAATGCATATTCTGTTCAAGGCCTTAACTTGGCTTCATAGTTTGTGCAGGCTTAGTGATTTGCCTTTATTTATGGAAGAGGAGTGCAAGATCACACTCTGAATGTAAAATTACAATGAAATATTGGCATGATAGAATCAATCGCTGCCACCAATGCTTAAGAGCCCTCACTCTATTTAGCTTGATTTAGACAGACTTGGAAACTATTCTCCTTGTTAGATATTAGATAATGTTTCAGTACACCATGCTATCTGAAATGACATCTTAATTAGCATTTACTTTCTAATTTGTATTTTCCGAAGGACCTTTAAGACCAAATTTTGTCCCACACAGTTATTCTGACTTAAAAGATCGTTAGAATCTGCCTGAACACCTCCTTCTGCTGTTATTCTCTCAGGCCTGGAAAAGGCTAAGAGACATTTGTTGGCTCAGTGAGGCAGATGACTCATAACTTCTGGATATAAGAGGGGGAAGTAGCTGCCTGAAAAGATATAATCTAGGGTGTGGGCCCAGAAGTCCCAAAGTTGTCATCTTAGCAACAGGCTCAATGAAATGAAACAGCGTCAACAGAATTTTTGAGCTGAAGTTTATCTTATTTTTATTGTTAATAAAGACAAATCCCTGAAAGACACTGGAGTAGGATTTCGTTTAAGTGGTGGACTCTATGGAGAGCAAGTGAATAAGGTACCTGTTGACAGAAGGGACTACCAAAGGCTAATGCCAGATGAGCAGAGCAAGATCATAACACTGAACTAAGTGATTACACCAGGAAACTTGCATGACCCAGTTTATACCCTTCTCTTAAGTGCTGTGGGCTTACTTGCAAATATTTCATTAAAAATTCTATTTTCCTCTTTGTTATTTGATGCCTGTGTTCTACATTGGCCTCACTGAAGCAGGCACATAGCATGCAACATGCCTAGAAACAGAAATTTACCTTTTTTTTTTTTTCCTGTGTGGTATACAAAAGAAATGCATTCCAAGTGAATATAGGAGGAAAATAAGAGAAAAGTAAACTGAAATAATTTAACTGTATTTTATCTCTGACATTCTAATTTCCTACATGAAAAAATATCTTGGTGTATATTATAAAAATAGTCTCTTACAAGATTATCTCCATGCTACTGATAAATTCAATTTGCCCTTCTTTAAAGCATCTTGCTGCTGAGCAGTCTTTTCCTTGTTTCTGAGCTCAAATCATCTCTTCTGTCTGCAATCCACATCAAGTCCAATTTTTCTTCCATTCCATCTTAACACTTTTGATGAGATTCTTATTCTCACTATCTTCAGAGGACCGAGCCTAACTGTGCACCTCCTTTTATAAAGTTCATATGTTCCTGCAGTTTCATCTCCTGAAGAGACACTGTTTTCTGTTATGTTCAGCTGATGATATTTTCCTGACCACAGCTGAAATTCATGACAGTTTTTAGCAACTTCTGTCTTTGCTATAGACGGATTTATTTTTTTTTTTTTCTGACATACTTGGAATATGTGCTTTGCAGTAAGAGGAATTGCTTCTAATTGCTTGTATTTTTAGGTCTATTGCTTGAAATAGTTGTTTGAAATTAAGGCATATGTAAATCCTTTACATGAATCATCATCAGTAACATTAGCGTTATGTCCCAGGATTGGAAGGTTAAATAGAGTGCGAGAACGCGCTAAAGAACACACAAAGCTATTTCTGATCCTGTGTTGTGCAGTGTGGGGAACAGAGAACACAGGACATTGGTTTGCAAGCTGTTTCACTTTGCAGCAATTCAAAGCTAAATCAATATGGATACAGGATCTCTAGGCTTTTTATCAATTTAAATATTTGTAAGCAGATAACAGCAGTGGATGTGCAGCCAGAGCTTTCTGTATTACACTAATTCCTGTTTGCTACAGCACTTATGGATCATTGGAATGGGAATATATTCTAAGGAATTCAGAACTCAGAATATATTCTAAGAAAGGAACAAATCTTGCCTTGCATTCACCTCAGGTTTAGCAGGAAGTCTTGTACTCTAATTTGAGATAAAGCTCAAGTCCAGTCTGCCATCATCCTAGTTTTCTTTATTCTCTCTGCTTTTACAGTCCCTGTAAACTATTTATTTCTTTGGGCATTCTAGCTCATCTCCTTCTGTTACCATCTACAGTCAATAGTGATATATGTACAGTTTTAGAAATTAAGTTTCTGCAATCTGTTTCTGTTTTTTAATTCAATGAGATTTTACGTTATTTTTTTTTTTTTTATTTTATGTAACTCCTGATATCTTAAGAGTTTACATTCACGACTTCCAATTGCCAGGTTAGCCCAAGAGTACCATTCCTTCATCATTTTTTTTTTTCAAAATTGATTCCTTTTTCCTCCTCAGGAAATATCTCAAATTGCCCTCAGTTGAGTAGTTCTAATTAAGAAATATGAACTTCATTTTGTAGAGCCATCTCTTTGGCAAAAAGGATGGAAATTTACACCCAAGCAAACAGCTAATTGCTGTTAATTCTTGCTTATTGCTCCCCTTACAGGTGCTATAAACGAGACAGTGGCAAACAGGTGCAGTCACTAAAGAGAATGGATCATAAGGTGATCTCTGTACAGCACTGAATTCCTTTTCTAACTTTCTCCGAGTGCTGCAGAGTCTCAGAGTCAGAAGGAGTTCATTGGTTTTATAAAGCTTAAACTTAGAAAACTAAGTTACTCAGATTCCCTCTTAGGCCATTTTTCCTTAATTATGTCACAATTAGCTTAACATAAGCCATCTTAGATTTACATTAAAGTGAGAATGGAATCTGAGAGACTGTCTGCATAATACACTACTGACATTCAGCATTATAAATCTTTTCTTTCTCCACAATGAGGTCACTCCCAGGCCTCACTCAGGTACCTCCTCCCACAAAGTGTAATGTCTCCCTCCAATCACCAGTACAGTCTGCTCAGCTGCTCAGCCTTGTTTGTGCACCATTCATTCCAAACATCACATGGTGGCATCCTCACAAATAATCTGACTACAACAGTCTGGCTGATGCCCATTTAGGAGGGAAAGCTGGATGAACAAATCTTTCTAAGTTGTGCATGCTAAAATGTAAGCTAAGATTCATTTGAGATAAAAACATGATTTGTCAACATTTTTTTCTTATATATCCTTGATATAGCTAGCGCTTGTATAAGAGGTAGTGACCTGGACAAGCTCAAGAAGTAAGCCCATGGGAAAGGTTTAACAAGGTGAGTTTAAACAAGTGCAAGGTGCTGCACCTGGGTCACAGCAACCCCCGGGACTGGGGGATGAACAGAGAGAGCTGCCCGGCTGAGGAGGACTTGGGGGTCCTGGTGGATGAGAGGCTGGACACGTGCAATATGCACTCACAATGCAGAGATCCAAACATGTCCAGGGCTGCACCCAAAGCAGCGTGGCCAGCAGGGTGAGGGAGGGGGTTCTGCCCCTCTGCTCTGCTCTGGTGAGACCCCGTTCAGGGTGCTGTGTCCAGCTCTGGAATGCCCAGCACAGGAAGGACATGGACCTGTTGGAATCCAGAGGAAGGTTACAAAGTTCATTAGAGGAATGGGGCACCTCTCCAATGAGGGAAGTTTGAGAGAATTGGGATTGTTCAGCCTGGAAAAGGGAAGGCTTTGGGGTGACCTAATTGGAACCTTCCCATTCCTGAAGGGAGCCTATAAGGAAGATGAGAAAGACTTTTCACAAGAGCATGTAGTGAAAGAACTAGGGGGATTAGCTTCAAACTGAAATAGGGTAGTTTTAGATTAGATATAAGAAAAAAATTCTTTACTATGAGGTGGTGAGGCACTAGAAGAGGTTGCCCAGAGAAACTGTGGATGCGCCATCCCTGTAAGTGTTCAAGGCCAGGGCTGGGGGTTTGAGCCACCTGGTCTAGTGAAAAGGGGTCCTGCCCATGGCAGGGGGGCTGGAACTAGATGATCTTTAAGGTCCTTTCCAACCCAGGGCATTCTGTGATTCCCTGTTTGTTAAATACCTGTAGTTGTCCCGCTAGTTTGCATTTGAGACACTAACAGGAAACAGTGTCTATACTGTATGTACTGCACTATACTGTCCTATACTCTACTATACTAATACTATTCTATACTGTACTATTCTATATTATACTATATCTATAAAGTTGCTTCTCAGCACCAGGATAGTTGTCAGTAATAAAATGAAAGTGCTCCATCACTGGAATATTTTATGTGATGTTACAAACATAGTCAGAGAGAAATCACAGATAAAAATCTGTATCCTACATTCAGCAGTAGCACAGGAGCTTTCAACATCTGAGAGAAGAAACTGTGTATGAATTCTTCCCTTTTCTCTCATAACACTGTCTCCTTCATGATTCAGTGCTGGACACACAAATGTCATCATTTCACTTCATTAGATGAAGAAAGTTGCCTTATGTTTCCTGCTGTCTTCTGCTTTATACCTGTTTATTATCATAGGCACCTCTGATTGGAAGGTCACATCGTTCCTTGGTTACAGCATCTGGCATATACTGACAGGTAGATAATGTTAATCCTCTTGGTCTCTCACATCCCAGTGTTCAGTCAGTTTAAACAAGTGGTTTGCTCTGACAAATGCTCTCAATTCAGGTGGTTTTGAGGTGATCTGTAGACACATTCCCAGATCCTTTTAAAATTTAGTTCACTTAAGTGCAGAAAGAAGAGTTCAGAACATAGGAGGTAACCATGGCCTTGGCAAGTTGAACCTTGTACAGTCTTTCATGTATATAAGGGGGAAAAAAAAAACCCTTAAGAGAACCACAGATTCTGGGTCCTACAGGTATGTGGAGTTAGGCACAAAGAGAGGGGCAGGGAAGAATAACTTCTAGACCCTTTATTAAGCACTTTGCTATTTCCTGGATATTCAGATCAATGTGGCAGGTGGATGCTTTGGAAAAACTGTGTGAGTTTCCAGTTACAGAGAATATTCGAACCATGCTGGGAGTCAAGATGTTATTTCCATGTGGGCACAAAAGAAGGTTTTAGTATCTGCCAGCCTTCAAGAAAAACAATATCTGCTGGGTGATTTATCTACAAATATATTGGCTAGACTGATGTCTTAATGTGGTGTCTTTACCATGTTCTCCTCCATCAGGAGAGACACCAATTCTGACTGCGTATTTCAGAGAACTTAGTAGTATTAGGTAGAACTGCTGACCTTTAAAAAAACATTATTCGCACTAGTGGTTGCAGTAGAACTAGTGGTCAGTATATTAAAAGGTTTGAATGGTGAAAAAGCCACATGAGTTCTCTCTCTGCATTATTTCTGTCACTGTGGTTCACATTGGGCAAATGCCCACGTAGCAGCAGCGACTCGAACAGAAGCACTGAGCTGGCCTGACTGAATTCTTGGGGATCTTAGGGAAGAAACTTGGCAAGCAGAAGACTTTGAAGTAGGGCAGCATTTACGTCTGCTAGTGTCAAGGCTGTGTCGTACTGCATTTCAGACAGATTTTTGTTTGTTTTCTAGTACAGCCTATTTTAACTTGTTTGTTATAATGAAGGTGAACACAATAAAGCAATAATTATATAAATGTTATAAATAGTATTATTTATATAATAAGAAATCAAGGAAGGAAACTTGCTGAAAGACTGTTGCTGAGTGACTGTATGGTCAGCCTTTAGGGAAGAAAAAGCAACGGTCTGAACTTGCCATACCATCCTGGAAAATGTGAGCCTTACAGTCACTCACTGAAGAAGTAGTGGAAAAGTCCATGATTTCTGTCATCCAGCCCACAAATAATGTCTGGAGTCTGTGTGTCTCATCTGTATCAGCTACACATCATCTCAGCTACCTGGCCATTGCTATCAAAGTGCTACTAGTGCTGAAAAATGGGCTTAGCAATACACAGTAGAAATAACTCTACTCCTACCGGAGATGTTCTTGAATACGTTTTCCCAATCAATTGTCTTTAGAATGTTTCCTCAGTCGATAGGAATGAAACTCTTCTGAGTTCTCTAATGAGATTGGCTAAAGATGTCCTGAAAATGACACCCAGAGGGATTGCAAGGGATAGCCATAGCAGTTACTCAGGTGATTTTTCTTCCTTTTATGCATCACTGTTCCTCCTCTGAATCAATTCAGAACAATGCGGAAAAGTCCTCAGAGGTTTGGACTAGCATCTAAAAATTTTCCTGCTTACATCTGAGCACTGTGGAAAAGTGACATCCTATGACACAGCTGAGTTGTGTGCAGGCCTATGAACCGAACAGCCTGGAAGAGCAGCCAGATCCAGTGTGCTTTTCTTTTGCTGGTATATGTTGTAGATTTGCTGCTGCCCAGCATGTGGACAGCTGGACCGGGGTCAGTGCACAAGAACTGCCATCACTGTGGTTACTTTAGTTCAAGTTTTGTCTGTTTGGGGAACATATCCAGCTGGTAGTGGAATATCTACTAAAATGCTATTTCATTCTTCTGTACTTAAAAGGAGTCAAGGGCTATAGTCATGAACCAGTGAAATGTTCCAAGCAGTCTTGGCAACGGCAGTATCGAAACCGAATATCTCACTGTTCCTCATTTGTAGTTGCCACATTTGTTTCAACTCAATGACCTGGAATACTCTGGATGTTTTATACCCCTCATTCATATGAATCAGGACACACAGCCTCGTTTACCATCACGGAAGGAATGTGTTTGAAATTGCTGTTTGTACAATTGAGATTGTACTGCAACTCCTCATAGAGCTGTCAAAGTCCAAGCTTCCATAATGGTTCCTTTTCCATTTCTGTCATGTCAGTAGTGTTGCCTCTGTGAGTTCCTGTTTTAGTAACCAGCACAACAGTGGAGCTCAAAACTTCTTTAAGAGTTCAATTCTGTATAGGATCCTATGCTGATGGGCAAGCAGTATGCAATTCATCTGTGGAGAGTACATCTGCTGGCAATGTGCACATTTGTGTTCATATTTAACCAGTGTTTTACTTTCAAGGATGTGGAAGCCATAAAAAGTGTAAATCATAGTCTCCTGCCAGTAAACCAGACCACTTAGAAGGCTGAAAGCAATGGGGGCTAAACAGAGAAAGCAGCACAGCTCACTTGAGGGGTTCTGCTGGCGTGCAGGCTTGGCCCCACAGCCCTTCTCCCCTTCACTCACACGATGCAAAGGCCATGTAGAGCAGCAGTTTGGGGGAAACCCAGCCTAAACATCACAGTTGCTGACAGAGTCTTCACATTTCCTTCATCTCTTAGGATAGGGCTTGTATTTTGTCCTAATATTCTGTGCATTAGCAACTAACATTTTTTTTTTTTTCTCTCCTTCGCCTGTGGGATGCTTTCCCAAGATGAAATTTACTTGATTATAAATAAACTTTCTTTTGGAACCATAGTGAGAATCAAATGAAAATTAATTACACTGATATACATCAGATCAGGAAAAAGGGGCTGAACCTGATGCTAAAACTCCAGCAAGATTTAGGGATTGTTAATAAAGTCTTACTTTAATTCTCATAAAAGCCCAAGCCTCCCATTCAGTAAATATGACTAGAAGTCTGCCTTAGAGGATCAAAATCAGTGTATAATTTTATAAAGATATTATGCTTGAAAAAATGCAGTTGTTAGGACCACATTTATGTAGTGAAATACAATTAGGTGTGTATGAAGAAAGAAAACCATGTTAAAAAAATCACACTCAGGATCTCTGCTCAGTGTTGTAGATACAGACTCTGATCTCAGACCCCTACAGTCCATGCAGAGCTTTGCTTTAAAAGGATTTTTGGACTGAAACTGTGAGTGGCTGAGGACTGGGACAGATGAAAATACTTTGGTTAAGAATTCTTTTCGGCTGCTTTAAATTATTGCTTACACTCCACTTGAAAAGGGGTGGTGCATCTTACTAGCTGGTTTACACATAAGTCTTTCCATAAAAAATGTTCCTTCCTCTTTTGTATTGTGTGTTCAGTAAAGCAGTCACTTCCTGTCCCAGGTACTTGAAAAACTTTCTTGCACCACGTCACAAATTAAACCCCTATCTTTTTTTTAACTTTTTATTATGTTTGACTGGTAAGAAGCACATATAGTAGCATATGAAAAAACAAAGTGTTTTTTTCACAGTTGAAAGTACATATGCAAGGGCAGATATTGTTTTATGGAAATACTAAAGTAAGGTATTTCTGAAACAGGAATTTTACAAGTGATTATGGGTATGGTACACCTTTTTCTGTGCATTGAAAGGGCTGAAATCTCAACCTAAAGAGTATTCATTGAAAGTAGGTAATAGCAGGAGCAATGCTGTGCCTTGTGGTAGGTGTGTGAAATATAATACACTAGAAATCTGCCTTGCTGCGTAAAAGAATTAGTATGGACAAAAGAAAAGTTACTGAACCTTGATTCAGCAGATAGTGACCTGTCTAAAGTTTCAGTTCCGACCTCCACATTCCAGAGGAGACACAAAGTATCACACTGCATACCTAAAATGTCCCAGTACATAATCATTGGATGAATTAAGATGACAAAAATGAAAAATACAAGCATTCAAGCAATAATTTGAAGAAAACTTTGTTCTCGTCCTAGTGTTCTGAATATATAACTAAACAATATTTGTCTGGTTTAGGTTCTTAATCGTATTGTTTTGGTTTTCCATATGGTATTTGCATGCTCTACTTTCAAATTATTTGTTTAAATTTAACACACAGTTGGTGATTCAGTGTCAAAAATTAGTTCCTTTCCTTTGAACTCCATCTGTGTTTAATTTGTATTCATCCCATGAATATGCTGGCTTAGTGTGTAGTGTGGTAAAACAAGTAGGCTCAAAACTAAGCTGTTTCTAAGAGAATCCTGGACAGCTGGTAATATTCTAGGAAATAAGAGGAAAAGATTCAGAAAAACACAAGTTTAAGGAACTTAGGCAGATTTAAAGGAATCCCCCTTAGTCTAGGGACTGGTTAATCCTCCAGTAAATGTGACCAGGGAAGTTACCTCTAAATAAAAGTGTTTATATTTGTACTGTATATACTGTTCATCCTACTTTGAAAATAAAGATCCTCGTGTTTTGACTAGTTGTGACTGAGTGGAAAACAACTGATGTGAAGCATTATGCTTCAGAGCCTTCCTTGAGAGTAGGATATTGGAAAGCTTCACCTCAGAGTAGACAGGGAATATAGACATATTTGGCCCTTTTGCAATTTTGAAGTACTCCATGGTAAAGCTCAGGCTCATTTTTGGGATGAATAAGCATGTTAATTCTGTGCGTATTCAATTCAGTACAAAGTTTAGTTAGTAACCATAGTAGTAGTGGAATGATGGGCATATTTTAGAAAAGAGTAAATTTCACAGGAAGTAGGTTGTTCCCTGGAAATTGTGAATGTTCAGGGACAGAAAAACAAACATAACATTACATTAACTATTATGTATCCTAGAGAAATGAAGGATAATGAAATAACAGATATGATTCCTTAGAAGAAAAATATATGAAATATACGATATTTTAAAACAATTAAAAATAATTAGTGATCCAATAATTTAATTTTTAGGGTGCTTTTGATACTTCACAATAAAAAAGTTCATTAATATATCCTTAGGGAGAGGAGGAAGTAGGATCACCTCTCTTAATTGGAAACCCACAGACATTTGACTGATCTGAAAGTGAAAGCCTTATCTCTAACTTTAAAGAATATTCTCTTTTTATAGATAAATTTAATTAAAAGTATGCCTGTGAAGTCCCTGCCTTTTCTCATTTTATCTTTAAATATTTGTATCTTGCTTGCATAGTCTCCACAGAAGACACAAGTTATGCAGTACAACTTTTTAAATGAGATATCTGACCAGTTTGGCTCACTTCAGATTCTTTAGCAGTATATTTTTTTGTATATTTCCTTTATGAGAGGAAAAATATTAATCACATAGAGAAGAATGGAAGTGATTCATTGTCCCGGAAAAAGTCTTCTGTAAACTATAGTAGGATTTTTAATTCTGTATTATTTCAACAGCTTTGAAATGAGTCATTTTATAGAATTACTTAATGGTTTGTTTTTATCTCTACCAGTATTAAGTTTTTAGTGTGCTTGAATTTAGTAAAGCCTCTGTTACTGTTTTGTGAAGAAAAAAGGAAATTAAAACTGTTCAGTCTCAAGATTTCTAAAAATTGGTGCACAGTCCAACAAAAACAACTTAGTTTAAGAAATGTGGAATTATCCTTTCAGTGAAATTCTCAGTTTGTCTTCATGGAGGAAGCTGTGACAACAAGGAGCTTTTCATATTGCCCATGAGGTTTTCTAAATGTGACAACGGAGTAATGAGCAGGAATATCAAAGGGAAGCTGTTCTTGTTAAGTTCAAACAAAGTTTACTTGACCTTAAGATTAGTAAAATTGAACCTTGTATTATTTTTATAACATATGTACAAAGCAACTTGCTTTGTGCCTGCAAGACAGTGCTGTCCGTGGTACATTAGTTTCACTTTTATCTTGCTTGAGCCATATTAACTATTTTGCTGCCCACAGCACCTTGATAATGGAATGAAAGAGAATAGGAAGCAGAGCCTCCTTCTTGTTGCGCTGGTAGTAATTTTCTTTTACTTTTTTTAATTAAAATTATTATAATTAAAAATGAACCAAACTTGTTTATGTGGTTCCTTCATGTTCAGGACTGTTCATTAGCCTGTGGATGATGTTGCAGTAGTCCTTCTGCAGAGGGGTTGCTTCAGCAGGAGCTGCTTCAGCAAGGGGTTGTGCATGTGAAGGATTTCCAGGGTGCTGGAACTAGACTGGAAGACCACTCAGAGACAGCAAAGCTTCAGTGTAGCCTTCCTTTAGAAGCGGGAGAGGAGGGAGGAATTACATTATTTGATTTCTTAAAATTACCTTTGTGATCTAAAAGATGCATTCTAGTTCCATTTTCCTAACATAAAGTTGCATTATGTCTAGAAATTAGAACAACTGTAATGGGGAACTACTAGCAAATAAATGCTGTAAGTAGAAAGAGTAAGTGTACTACAGAAGATAAAATAGAAACTCCACGAAGACAATTATAACCCCTCCCTTCACATTTCCTTGTTCTGTCCTTTAGAAAGGCCACTAAAATAGGAGAGTGAAGGTTACATGCAAGAGTATTAGCAGTTTTTAATCTCACTTCTATTTGCCAAATAGCAAATCAAGAAGCTAATTAAAGACATGATTCCAATTCCAATGAGGTTTTGTGCTGAAAGTAACTCAAAAATTGCATAATGAGCCCCCATTATCTCTCAATGATTTCTGAAATCACTGAGAACAAGAGATAACCCAAAAGAAAAACTTCCTCCTGTGAAGTCTTACTCTGCAACGCAAGTCCATGTTTTAAAAATTACGTTTTAAAGCCCCTGTGTTGGTTGTTTGCTAATTCTTCCCTGGTAGCTATACATCATGCCAATTTGACAGGCATGAGAATCGAGCAAAGTCTTTGTTTCCCCCTGTCTTCCCACTCAAGGGTTTTTATCCTGCTGGGTACCTCCCTGCAAGCGTGTGCAGATACGACTTGGTGGCCTGTGGTCTCCCCACCACTACATGATGCCCTGATAGCCTCTCAGAAGTTCTGCGTCAGATTTGGTGGGCTCCAGTGGTGTGGTGCTTCTTCAAGAGTCCTGTCTATTTATGCTTTAAGAAAGTAATTTAAAATTATAAGAAAAAGCAAACTTAATGTGCTTATGAGTGATGAGAGTGGGACAACATAAATTTAGGTGGGTGGTTGACTTCATATGAATGAAGCAGGTAATCTTCTACTATGGCCAATGGTGATCTTGCCAGTGGTCAGTGAACCCTAAAGAAAGATTTCTTTTAACTGCTTTAATTGTTTATGTGGTGACTTAAACCACCAGAGCCGTAACCCAAAATCTATGAACACGTTCCCTATAAAAGAATGTTTAAAATCCATGAATCCTACATATGCTCCACCCAAAGTGGTTATGCTCTGTCTTGCATATTCAATGCCCTCCTGGAAATTTTAGAAAAGCATCAACTATGACTACCGATGGACTTCTACAGACAACTGACTTAAAAAGAATAAAAATACTTAGCTACTGTTGGAGGCTGATTCCCCCCAAATAAACACCTTCTACTGAGGGTAAATCCAGCCATCATCACTATGAGATGCATATAAGTGTTTTTTAGTTGATGAACCCAGGAAGTGAAATTCGAGCCTTCCCAGGTTACCAAAAAATAATGGCTCAGCATAGACCTTGGGTTTTTGTCTACTTACAGTCTTTCTGCTGCCACGACTCTTAATCTCTGATACCAAAAAAATCTCCTTCTGTGTCACAAAGTCTCTTAGCCTATCAATTCTTCTGTCCTTTAAATGTGCCACCTGCTTCTTTTACCCAAGTAACTGAAGAACATTGTAATTTTAGCAAAGGTCTCATTTGCCTGACCTGTTCTAACCTGGCATTTTGCTTCATCCAATTATCTTGGATGAGGTTAACAAAATATCTTAAACATATCAGTGAATCAGTTAAGAAAACCAAACCAAACACCCCAAAACAAAAACCCATAAACTAACAAAAAGCCACCTTTCCTCAAGAGGGGTATTTTTTTAACCTGGATTACATCAATGATAAAATGCACCATGTAGCCTATTTGCAGTGCAGCAGTGATGAGTGTGAGGAGTTGGAATATAGGCAAAAGATATTTTTCCCACTAGTTTCCTTGACAAAGAAAATGTCTCATGTAACCCTGAATCTGAAAGTTACCTGCTTTTCCTAATTCTCTCAACTTGTCTAATAGAAGATTAAAGAGATTAGATGATAAAGAGATATGCCTTCAGGCTGTTTCTTGTCTATACTTACACCATCACAGCTGCAGAAAAGCTATGTTAAAGAACAAAAATTTAAACTTTTTTCAAATTTAATTTTTTTTCAGATAAATAGTAATTTTAATGGCAAAAGACCCATACTTGTTGAATAAAAAGGTGGATCTTTTATAAGTTCATATTTTGTTTAATAGCAGGTATATTCAGTATTTTATTTTTGCAGGTGGCTTAAGATTCACAGATCCAAAATTTGTTGTGCTTATTTTCAGTAGTACCTTTCCCATTGTTGATATGCAGGTAAAAATGTCTGCAAATTTACTAAACATCTCCTGCAAACCGTTTCAAAACACGCTGTGCTTGCTCCTAATCCTTACTTGTATTTCTCATCTCAAAATCACAGGATGTTGGAGCTGTAATCCCACATTATGAACATCTGACTTACTAACAGGTACATCTCATGCAGCTTACTTCACATTAGTATTGATTCAACTCTTAGTGTTAAGGTTAGTAATATGAAATTAGTTACTTTTCCTGTCAGCAGTCACTAATCCAATCCTGTTATTGATGCATTTTTGCATGGGTGCCCTATGATTTTTAGGCTCTTTTTTGTCTTTTAGAAAGAGAAACACAGCAAGTATGGCAGGGCTGAGTTTACTGGGAAGAAAGCAAAGGTTTGGTGGTAGCTGGGCAGTCTGCACCATCCAGGTGGTAAGGAGGGGAGCAGCTGGGGCTCTTTGCTGTGTGGCTCCCATGTGAAGGCTGTTTCCCCTTTCCCCCCTCATGCTGCAGCTGTCCCTGTCTGGCAGATTATCTGATATGCAGATATGGATAAACTGAATCTTATTTCCAAGTGTACCACCCTCTCTTTAAAGACTATGCAAAGGTAAATTAAACTATTTTCCTATCACAAGGCTTTTAAAAATAATGAATATTAATATCTGTTTATTTTAATTGCTCTTTTTAGTTGCAAAATTAGCTTAGATACTTAGTTATTCCACATTAGACTTGTACTTTTAACAATGAAGAATTTTGAAAATGCCAATTAAATTCGCTTTTGGTTTGGGTGTTTTCTACTTTGTCCTTATTGATTTCCACCAATGTTCTTTCCTCTTGCTCTAAATAATTTTCCGCTTTTTCCTGTCCTGTTTTATAGTTCTTTCTTTTGAATATATTCAAATACATTTGGAAATAATTTTTGTCTGGTAAAACAGTTCATATTTAAATATAATAGTATATCTAAAAGTTTTACGTGATTGAACACCAGACCATTGACAATGACATTAAAAGCTAGTATATAAAAGGCAGAAAAAACTGTTCTGAAGAATACTGAGGGCTTTGAATTGTAGTTTGATTTTCTATCAGAATTGATTCTTCACTACCCAGTAAATACAAAATCTGCTTTGAAATGATCAGCATTACCATATGACATTTTGATGGGTTCTCTAATGTTTATAATTTAACATGTAATGCAAGCATCAAAAACAGATATAATGCTAAATTGAGAATCGCTGCATTTTATTTGGGAAATGTTATAATTGAATATTTTAACGCTTTCAATGCATCTTTTTAAAAAAATTATTAAAAATGTTGGTGACATTGGAATGGGCTAAAAAAATTGGCAGTTCATTTTGAATTCATAGATTTGTATTATATAATTTGACAAAATTTTTTAGTTGATTAAAATGGTTTCTTTAGCGTTTCTAAGTGTTATTTTTGCTTGAAACTTTGTAACCTTCTGTGTCTTCCTTTACAGTGCCACATGGCACATTTACACAGTGCCACAATCTGTACATGTGTGTCTTATGTATTAATCAACTTAGATTCAAGATACTTCCTTCTCTTACTCTGCATAACTATTTTTTAAACCACATCTATCAGAAATGCAAAATTAGCGAGGTTACCCTTCACACAAGTGCATGGAGTACCTCAACTATATACAGGGATATTACAGAAAATACAAAACTTTAGGAGGAACAATGAGAAAGAAAATGGTTTAACTTTCTCACAGCTGTGGTCTTATTGGGGACTTCTTTAGTTTTGTAAAATGTGGACACATATTTTTATTTTATTATTGTGTCTTTCATGAGACCTATATGCCAAAGAACTGACTGAATCAAATGACCGGAACAGGGACTTTTTTGTTTTGGGACTTTCCTGTGGCAAATTTGCTTTATGCTTTACATACAACAGAGTGAAGATATTTTTTATTAAAAGAGGTGTTTGTGTTACTGTATCTGGAGTAGCCCATGGTAAGGAGAGAAGCTAAGCCAAGACAGGTTGTTTGGATATGTGTGGTGATGAGGGAGATGCTTCATCCACTAAAGTGAGGAGGAAAGGATGGAGTTCCCAGTACGGGAGGTGGGATGCAGGAGCTGTCCCTCAGTTGGCTGCAGTGGCACAGCAGCCAAAGACCAAAGGACCTGCAGAAGATGCTTCTGCATGCTCCCTAAAGCCTGCATGCCCAAAGAGAAGTCAGATGTTTCTTGAGTGCCCTTTTTCTTCATCCCTGTGGGGAAAAGAGACCAATGAGTCAGTCCCTGATGGAAAAATGTACTGTGAGCTCTATGGGAGAAAACACAGGGGATAGATTTGACTCAAAACCAACCACAGCAAAGTGTAGTTAAACAGTGTGAAATCTTGGAATACCATCCTTAGATCCACAATTAAAGGAGAATTGGGCATCTATTAACTTTAGATTTGTCCATCTTTCTCTTTGGCAGATTGCAGACACCAGCTCTAACAATATAAGGGCTTAAAAATTAAAATAGGTCACAACTGGTTTCATGTCCGAAGCCTTTCTTTTTGAAAATGCAAAAAATAATCAGATCCTTGAAACGTTCCTGTGATGACTAGGCCTATGCATAAATTAATATATGTGTTTTCATAAAATTTTTATCATTTTATGATTGTCATTCAGTGATAGTATATTCAGAGTTAATAGAACCTCTCTAATACCTTTCTCAAGCTATTTTATAAGTGTTGGGATTCCTGCCAGTGTGTATATGTTTTACTGACCTTTCTTTAATTGTCCT
Source organism: Monarcha castaneiventris obscurior (assembly GCA_026261815.1). NCBI lineage: Eukaryota > Metazoa > Chordata > Aves > Passeriformes > Monarchidae > Monarcha > Monarcha castaneiventris. Next base: position 9,165,950 of record JAMPIT010000472.1, read on the forward strand.
GGCATTTCCATTACAGCATTTGAAAATTGCCCTTATTTTATTTGCTGAGTTGCCAATGCTTGTATTATGTTTGCCACCTACAGAGAAGTGCAGTAATACTTGCTGATAATATCACACATTATTCTTGGCTGTACTTTGGCTCAAAGAGTGGGGAGTGTGGGGGGGGGAGGGCTGTGTGTCTTTTCTCTAGCTTCAGTGTTCAGTTTTTTTTCTAAATAAAATCATTTCACTGAGATACAGTGTCTCTTTCCACCTAATAGGCAAGTTTAAAAGCTCATCTTGTAGATATTATGTCAATGGGAATTTTTCCTAATTGTACACTTTCTTCCTGTCTTTAATTTGACATTATTTTCTATCTATTTGCTTTTTGGTTTGTATCACTATTTGATCAGATGCTGGTGTATTATACCATACTTCACCATGATCCAGAGTGGATTTTTGCAAGCTTTTTAATGGAACTTATTAATCAAAATCACAGTAATTCAGGGGGGATACCCAACCAAATCACAAATGCATTTTCTAAGAGGAAGATAAGATCTGCAAGCATTTGAAGGGTGTAAGCTTTAAAATAACTGATTAGAATACTCCAAATGGATGTGGCTAGATGCAATGGAATAGGCAATAAGAAATTGAATTTGACAGGGAAAGGAAGTTTTTTAGTAGCTATGAGATCTTCAAGGTGTTTAACTGTCTACTTATACAAATAATATAAGCTTTATCATAAAAGTTTTAAATAAAAGTAGAGGATGTGAGAGGAATAATTTTACATAGCCAGAGGATGAATGAGATGACTTTCTGATAATATTATAGCTCTGATTAGATAACTCCTAAGTAATCAGAATACGATTTTCCTTTTGAAAATCATGACCTGTGTCTAGAAGTGCTAGAGAGCAGCACTGTCACTTTTGAGGAGTCAGATTGAAGAAGGTTCAGATCTAAATCAAGTAGATCTAAATCATGTGAGAAGGATTCAGAACCCAGTTCCTTCTGTCCTTGAATCAGCACCAGGGCACTGTGCAAAAGCAAGCTGCTTTTGCATAGCTGTTACTTTGATTCACCTAATAAAGCCTGGAGCTTCATGTTGTGTAAGGAGAGATACAAGCACTCATTTATCCATAGAAATATATTACTGGCTATACATACATGTTTGAAGTTAAAATCCAGGAGACCTCTGAGAGAGGTCAGTTGTAGGTACATTGAAGGCTGGACAGAAAAGGAGGTTGAGAGAGCTGACTCACTGGCTAATAACCTCTTGTTCATTGTCTAGACCTAAAGCATTTTAATTTTCTTGAGATCGTTATATTCCATCCTCACTTATTCTGACACAAACTAATGAAAAGTGGACAATTTTCTGTTTTCCTGAGGAAAAAAAAGGAGGTAATAATTACAGATGACATTGGTCCTTAGAAGTAGGCCCTTACTTCTAATATATTTAATATTGCACCTGAGGAAATAATCTTTGATTAACTCTGGGGACTTGTTCTTATTGGCAGAGATATGCTTTCCTATATAATATTAAGCTAGTGAGACAGCTTTTCCAGTGTAGCAGATTTTTTTCAGGTCTTTCTATAAAAATTTATTCTGACAGCTCCATGTTTGGTCCATCACATTTGCTATCTGTTCTTGAGTTGCGAAGCAGTTTTTTGCATTTCCTCTTACATTTTTAAAATGAAGACATTTGATTCTTCAAGACTTCAGGTTTTTAATGCTTTTTGATCACTTTTCACACTATCTCTGTGTAATGAAAAATATGCAAGGCAAAGTTTCATACTTGACTGTTGTCCTCCTTGAAGTTCTGATCCGCATAGCAATGAATGATACAAATTGAAATGCACCCTGCTGTCATATATGGGTCTGATTTTAAATTTCTGGAGAATTTTAAACTGATGCCACATGGTAAATACATGCTTCATTTATAGTTGCATGCTATCCAACTGAATATGGTATACATATTAACAGGAAAAAGAAAAAAAATGTAAGAAGTTAAATGGATGAAGCTTTTATCCAATTGATATATGCGTTCAGATGAGACTCTCTAAGATAGGGATTCTGATATTTTTCCTATAGTTGATACTCTTTGCAATCATAGTTTAGGGTTCCATTTCTCCTGCGTATCATATACTAGGGTCTCTTTTTAACAGACACTAATTTTTCATGAAAGTTGTAGACATTTCATACCTCTGAGGTCTTCTCTATCTTATCAAATGAGAATTAAATTAGCAGATGACTCCAAGTAAGAGGAGGACAGAAAAAGCACATATACATACACATAAATACAGTTTAATACTTAAACAATGTCTGTCTAAGAAGCAAGGCTAGAAACAGCAATTAAAAAAAAAAATTTCTTAAATGCCTTTGGTCCTTGCAAATCCAGCTGTGTCCTTAATGTATTTATTCTTCATGTGTGCTAGAGAAAGGCAATGAAGAGAGTAAGCAAAGCAAGAATACTACTTAATAACAAATGATTGTGATATTGGTTAATTACTGAGGCCAAAGTACCTTGAGAAACTAGAGACAGCACCTAAGTGATGCAGGCATTATTGTGCCATGACTGCAGAGTTGCATATATTATAATATTTAGCTCAGATAAAACTAGAAAACAAGTACAGGGAGCTCAATTTTTATAAAATTATTTTCAATCTAAACCCACTGGTTGTCCCTATGAAGTGTGAAGTCCAGAAATTAGAAGAATTATGGAAATTATATGATGCCTTTATTTGTCTAATCAGTTAAAGCATTGTGTCACTCAGGTTTTGGTCTCCGACCTGTATCCATTACTCGGTGTGGTATAGCTGCAATGCGGAGCAGAGGTGCAGTAAGCCACCTCCTTCAGCTGAAAATTCAAGGGTCTTTATGTCCACCAGTCCCTGTTATTAGTTCTGCTGCATTCTATCAAGAATATTTGTAACCTATGTTCCCTCACAGTTCTGTACACACATCTCTGCCACAGTGCAGAGGAGGGTTGGTAGTGAGGTTTTTTTGAAGTCAAATCTTCCATTGGCTTTCTTCAGTCACTCCTGAGACAAAAAAAAAAAAAAAAAAAAAAAGAGGGAGCTTAGGAATTAGGCAAATTTGCATCTCAATTTAAATCAAAGTGGGTTTTTTTCCCTTTTGCAGACTTGATCCCTCAATAAAAGGTCAGCTTTCTACCACAAAAAATTAGAGCTTGTATAATTCAGATGATCATTTCAGGTAAAGACAGCCTGATGTTTCAGATAAGACTAGGCAGGCATATGCAGAAGTCATGTTGATATCTGCTAACAAGAAGGAATGTTGGTGGATACCAATGCTGTTCCCAACAGTCTCTGAGAAGTCCTATGTTGGCTTAATCTACAATCCCTCAGAGATACAAACAGCAGTACCTCTGAACATATGTTCATTTCCAGGACACAGTGCACCTGGAAAGGTTTATTTTGGATTAGTTTACCTGGGTTTGAGAAGAGAGATCATCAAGTCCCACCTTAGAAAGTCTTTCTGCCCCACTGGTGCCCCACTTCTTACATGGCTGAAGTTTCTTACAGTGCAGGGGTGCAGGATACACACTGGTCAAGAGCTCCTGAGGTCTGGTAGGGTGTGAGTTTCAGCTATAAAACCTTACAGATTTCAGATCTTAAACTAGCTATCATAGAATCATAGAATGCCTTGAGTTGAAAGGTACTTTGATCATCTAGTTCCAATCCTCCTGCTGTGGACAGGGACACCTTTCACTAGACCAGGTTTTTCAGAGCTCTATCTAAATTGGACTTGAACACTTCTAAGGGTGGTACATCCACAACTTCTCTGGGTAGTCAGTTCCAGTGCCTCACCACCTTTACAGTAAAGAATTTCTTTATAACATCTCATCTAAACCTACTCTCTTTCAGTTTGAAGCCATTCCCCCTTGTCCTGTCACTACATGTTCTTGTAAAAAGTCTCTCTCCATCTTTCTTGTAGGCTCCCTTCAAGGAATGGAGCTCCACAATTAAGTCACCCGAAAGCCACCTCTTTTCCAGACTGAACAATCCCAATTCTCTAAGACTTTCCTCATAGGAGAGGTGCTCCATGTTTCACACCTACCTCCTTTTTCTTTGCCCTTCTCTTCTTTGGAAATTCAAACTCTCAGACAGGGGGCATCAAAGGTCCTATAAGTCCTGTCTTGTTTTCTCAAAGGAAGTGGTGGACAAATTTTATTTATGGGAAACTGATATTTTGATATTTGGCTTCCAGACATAAAAATCAAATATTGTATTTAATTATTTGTTTGCTTGGAATTAATGCTGCTGTACTGCAACATGGAATTTTAATGAGCAATAAAATGTATAGTAGAGGTACAATACATCACGTACACTACTTTAGTTGAATGCAAGTTTGATCAAAATGGAATACTGTATATTGGAACCAAATTGCTTTGAAATGTTCCCAAAGATGTAATCAAAGAGTTATGTTCCAGCAAAATATTTCAAGTCTGACATAACATTTTCTAATGAAAAATCTTCCATCAATTATTTTTTTCTCTAACAGCCTCTGTCTATTAAACATTTTTTCTTGTAGGGAGAACATGACCTTTGTTTCATATAATGCTTACTGATTTCCAGGAGATACAATACTGAGAGATAACTTCAGTTAATGTATGATGCCTGCACTGTGATCTGGATAATGTAATGTTGCCTTTGTCACTGCAATGCCTTGCAGTAATTGTACCTGCAAAAAAAATGGCAAGGCAGGAGCTCTTTATCTAATACATAAGGAACATGACAGTAAAAAGTTCTCTGAAAAGGACTAGACATTTTTCTCTTGTTCACCAAACCCAAGCTTCAGGCCATCAACCATGTTTCTCATTTGGGGCTTTTTCTTGTGCCGAGGATTGAGTGAAAATGTGGGGTGCAGGGCTTTTTGTGATAAAATTTCAGCTTTGAATATCATTTTTCAGACTCATACACATGGTTTTGTACACACACAAACAGTCTTTATTGGCTGCGTTTTAAATAGATACAAGTTGACATGCTGAAGGGAAATGGGAAAGGTAAAGGGTAGGGTTAGCCGACAGACTTTTTGCTATTTCCCTTGCCAATTTCTAGCAAAGTCTAGTGGACATTTTTGCCAAGAGCTGTTCTGCATGAAGCAGAGTGCTGGCCCTGACTCTATGGAGCAAACCAGGCACAGCAAACCACTTTTATAGCTGGCTGGTCTGATGGCAAGCCATAGCTGGTTTTACAGACTGGGAAAATAGGAGCATCTCCTGCAGAAATGCCGAAACATCACAAACATGTGACCTTGGCCACATCAAAGTTTATTTGTGGTCTGGATCCAAGTCAGAGCCCTCCATCTGACAAATTCTGGGTTAAGGCAGGATCCAGGGCTTCTTCTGTCCATTCCTAGTTTTGATACCAAACCATCTCAGTGGGAAAATAATTTGCAACTCTCCCTTTCATAAAGAGGCACTCTTTAAAGCATTTATAAAAAGCAGTCCCAGAGGCTATTGACTGTTCAACTAGAGGAAGGGATTTCTTTTTGTCAGCTGGCTCTCTTCACTACCTTATAATTTAGTATCGGTATTTGCAACAGTTTTTTCATTTCCCCCTTTTTTCTCTGAATTCTTTTACACTCAAACTTGCACAAATTGCTGTGCAACTGGTATTCTCTCCTAATATTGTGTGCTTGGTGCTGCATTGAGACAAGATGATAGAGGTCATGGCTTATGTCTCCAGAATGCAGCCAAAGGTATCTCTTTTTTTTTTGGTATTTCTGTCATTTTAGTTTGGTTTAGGGGGTTTTTGTTGGGTTTTGTTTGGTTATTTGTTTGTTTGTTTTTTAGTTTACTGTCACCGTCAATCCTGAGTGGAAATTGCCCAATATCTCAAATGATTAAATATCCTCAAAAGGATTTACAGCTTTAAATGAAGTGTAACCTCTTTCCTTGTGGCTGTGAATTAACTGAGTTCCAAGCTATTAAGGTTTCAAAACATTTTTAAAGTATGAGATGATAATACTTCAAGCCTCATAAGACCTTTCTCATTTCCCTAGATGGTGACATTTTTACAAATTGTCAGATTCATCTTTGTTTACTAGCAGAGGATAAAGTTCTTGCTGCTTTAGTTTAACTCTTCAGTTTTTTAGCCCCTTTATATGTCTGAAATTCTGGAGATTAAGGAAAAGTGTCTGAGAAAGAAAAGGTTCAGAACATTCTTTTCAAGAGTTATTTAATTGGTTGTCTCACAGGGGATATTATCAGCCAGTCATATGACATGCTGTCCACATATATTTGTGCTTCTATCCTACCCCTGTATGTTTTTCTATGAATTCAAACACATTAAGCCATGTTTTGGTTTGCAAGATGCAGTATTGTACATGCAAAATAGGATGAAAGGTGCAGCTTATGGTCCTCCTTGTACTTAGCAAGAGAGAAGCTACAGGGAAACCCCTGTTAGGAAACGTTAAATACAATATTGTATTCCTCCCTGCATTTTATCCTTGGCTGTTGAAGAGAACCATTGCATGTCGTTAAACAGTTGATGTGCTCCACCCCAGAAATACACTTCATTTCACTGAGCAGAAATTCAAGATAGCAGAGACCGTGTCAGGATGAGAGCACATGGCTGCGCTGGCATCTGCGCTGTGCATGGAGAAGGTTCCCCCATATGCTCACATGTCGTGGACGTGGCTGCATGTACAAGCATTATCAGACAAAATTTTGACTGAATATCAACTCCTTTTCCCATTGCACTTACATGACTTTTTGACCCTCTGACTTTCTGGGAACAAAAATCCTATTTTTATTCTCCTACATGGCTATATTATTTGTAAACAGAACAGTAATTTTAATGAATGGCCTAGCTAGTTCTTAGTTTTTCTTTCTTTCGACTCCAGGGCACTTAATGCATCTTTTAATCCTAAAAGAGCACATCGTTGCACAGATTCATGTTAGGCAGTTGTTGCTTCTTCACTCTGAAGAAGTTATGACTCTTTTAACTAAGAGTATAAATCTAGTGAAATGCATATCAAGAGACTCAAGTGAAATGTACTGTGCAGAAAGGGTAGCAACATATTAAATCAAATCACAGTTTCCCTCTATCTTGGGATGCATAACGGAGAGGAGATTTAATCATATTTTGACCTTTTTATGGTTATATTCAAATACTAATATCACTGCTTTTACTTGTTTTTGATAACACTGTACTATGCATTTTCCCCTTTAGGGGAGGGGGAATGAGATTCCTGTTGCTACATTCATGGGCAGAAGTCCTTATCTTATAGTCCTTAGTGGTAGTGCTGGGCTGATGGTTGGACTTCATGATCTTAAAAGTCTCTTCCAACCTTGATGTTTCTATGACTCTATGATTATAAGTTATGCTCCTTAGTCTCTACCATGACTCCACTCCCAGGATGAGTCCACCTTGTTCTCCTCATAGGTTGCCTCTGCTGCTGCTGTGTTTTGTGGTTCCTCCTCCTTGAAGACAGGAGACCAGAACTACATGAGATATTCCAAACCATTTCTGTTAAATCTGCAGAATCATAGAATATTTTGGATTAGAAAACACCTTTAAGATTGAGTGTAGTAATAAACCTAACACTGTCAAGTACACTATTAAACCATGTTTCTAAGTGCCACATTACATATCTTTTAAATATCTCCAGGGATGATGATTCAACCACTTCTCTGGGCAGCCTGTTTCAGTGCTTAATAGCCATTTCCATGAAGAAGTTTTTCCTAATATCCAATCTAAACCTGCCCTGGTACATCTTGAGGACATTCCCCCTTGTGCTATCTCACAGCTTGTTGCCTGCGAGAAGAGATCGACCCCCACCTGGCTACAGCCTCCTCTCAGGCACTTGTAGATGGTGATAAGGTCCTCCCTGAGCCTTCTTTTCTCCAGGCTAAACACCTCCATCTCCCACAGCTGCTCCTCACAGGACTTGTGCTCCAGACCCTTCACCAGTTTCATTGCCCTTCTCTGTGCACACTCCAGCACTGCAATGTCTTTCTCATAGTGAGGAGCCCGGAACTGGATGTAGGACTTGAGATGTGGCCTCACCACAGATGTTTTCCTCAGCAAAAAAAGTACAGCTACTTCTTCTGTGTGATAAATATAATCCTACTTCTGTTTAGAACATATTTCCTGTCTTTAATATCACATCTTTTCTTGACCATCCCCTCAATTTCTTTTCCACTTTACTTCTACTTTGGAAATTATATTTTCCCATTTGACTTTTTTTCTAATCTCTGGTACACAGTGTGTACTTACCATCTTCCACGCATCACGTAGCTGCAGCATGCTTTCATTTCCCCTTCTTCCCAGCTGTACCATGCTTCTGCAACTGTGCCAATACTGATGTCTTTGGGCTAAGCCTCACCCTTTATGACAACCAACTGCAACTATTCTGTCTAGTCTTTCCTGGAGGGAAAGTTTTGCAGATGTAAAATCCCTGGTGTGCCTGACATCTTATAGAATAAAGTGAATGGACAAGTAATGATTAACAACAATTAGTGTGGACTATGTAGTATCTATGTTCTTTGTAAATTAAGATACTAGCTGCATAAGTTAGAACAATTAAGGAAATTCTTAATTTCCTTAGCACATAAATGTTTTAATGGTTGTTTTTCTCTATTTGCATTGGTTTTCACCTTTTTTAAAAAAATAAGACATATTACAATATATTTTACTTCTACTTGGGCAATGTTGAATCAGAAGGATTATTTTTCCCACCTGAATAAAGCCAGTGATGTCTCTGTAATGTGTTCAACTCAGCATTTCTTAGTACTTCTATGAAAGATGTTGCTAGCTGCATTCTTTGGGTTGGCTTAAGAGAAACTAGTATGTATGGATAGAAAAAGTCATGATGTTGCAACTTCAACTCTATCATACCTTTATGAAGAAGCTGTACAAAGCCAATTACATAAAACTGTTAGGCTCCAAGCTCATACCAATGAATTTCCAGTTGGGCCGAAGCTTGTCCCAGAAGGCTGCCAAATTAAACACTGGTAGCCAAACCCCAAGGATAAATCTATGCTGTAGTCAGAAGAGTGGATCTGTGCCCTTGCTGATGCACTGCCATAGGAAGCCCTAAACTCATAGCTCTAAGTTCTGTTATGAAATTGGCTGTATAACCATCACCAAGGGTTTAATCCACCCCTCTTTGCTACCTGGGAGCATTAGCATTTCTCCATCTCACAAGATGCTGTGTCTGGAAGTTGTTCAGAGGCTATGGACACCATTGCCATACAAATATGTAAAAAAGAGGGGTTGCTACCTGAAAAAATTTTTAATCCAAAAGCTGGAGAAATATGTTGATTTTATCCACTGAAGGGGCATGAATTTACCAGACTTTCTAATTCTGACATTCAAATATTAAATTCCTTTAGAAGGGAATTGCTAGGAAGTTATCTGCATGGTGGTATAGCGCCTTGCAGATCTAGCATCTCATTCTTGGAATTTCCATAGAGTTTTTTAAAGTGATTAAATATTCTCTCTATATCAGAGTAAGAATAAGAATATTTACTCTTACTGCTTGAGAATTCTTCAGATGGCTACAGAGTAGTCCACTAGATCCCTGTTTTGTTTCCTAAATTAGTTTCTAATTGGCTTCAGTTCTAAAAAATATGGTGGTCTAGTGAAACTCACCATCTACAGGGGGTGAGGGAACACGTTATCATAAGTCTATAGCTCTTAGGGAAGTCAGCCGTGTTTGAAGATTTAAAATAGATCCTGCCTTTAGGTGACTTGTTGCCCAGTTTTGTCCAGCTCAGCTGCTCTTAAAGTTAAGTAAAACAAAGTGATTTTTTTTTTATCAGTAGACTATGAATCAGGAATACATCCCTGCAGACGAGTGAGGATACATCATCTATATTTATTGTTTGAATTGCATATTGCAGGTCTAAATCTAGATCTAGATCTAACCTCCCTAGTCAAAAAACAGAACTGACAGAGGATCTCTTCCAGGGCTGCCTGGGGCCTTTGATCTGCTTCCACTGTAGAGGAAATATTTTGTGCTAGATATTTGCTGCCCTGTATTGATTCTTGCCTCTGCCACAGGGAGACCAAGGATGAAACTTCAACTGTGTGACATTTCTCAGTCCGTTCATAGACCAGGTCCTCTTTGTGCTGTGACTTGCAGGTGGTTAAAAACAAAGCCAAGATTCAACCCCAGATTATATAATTGGTAAATAAATAAGAATATAGAAAAGGGGAAAAGCAGTCATAAACAAACATATGGGGCTTTGTTTCAGAGTCTGTAATTTTTGTTTCTGTTTCTAGGATCAATGTAGCGCAAGGAAATACACATTTGTTTTCTCTGTACATGAGTGGTTTTGACACTTCATCTTGCAAATGTGCATATAACAGCACCTTTATTTAGTGTTAATGTCAAAACCTAGAGCCTTGCAGCATCTGTGGAATGCCCCTAGAGTGCTTAGAAATAAGGCTTAAAGGAAAAATCATTCTAAATTCTTCTGTTTCTTTCAAGCGGAGCATGGAGCAATCAGACTTGCAGGAATCAGATTTATATCGTGCCACGCAGGAGGAATATCGTGCTTTCAACAAATACTCCACTAATATATGGTGCAAGAAACAACATAATTCACAAACCTGAGTTGAAACTTTACTTATAAAAAGAGTGCAGAGGCTTTCTGTTTGCATGTTTTAAAAAGTATTGGTATTTTCAGCCACTACAGAGCCCAATAATAATATCTGCCAAAGTCAGAAGATGCATTTTTCAGTGCATGGAGCTTCTTAAACAGGTACAGAATGCAGCCAGCCTTCTGCTCATAGATAGTGGCAGCTGAGGGGCTTCCTCTAAAATAAAATAAATAAAAGGTAAATTGTTGTGCTAAACTTTTTTTTTTTTCACTGAGAATTTCATTATCCTCTGTTAACTTTTCAAATGCAAAATATAAATAGGGAAATTTTAATTTATAAATTAATAATTTTTCAGCCTCCTCAAGGTTTCTGAATGTTTAGAACAATTCAGAACAATCCTTAAATGCTAACACTTTTTTTTTAACCTCAGTTGTGAAAACAGTACTTTCAGCACTTCACTGTTTTTTTAACTAGCAGAAGACATACAGCATTCAGAAATTGTAGGAAATCTCATTTCTGAATACCTTCTAACTTTTTCCAGCTAGAAACAGAATATAAAAAGAACAAGAACTATAAAAATTATGCAATTCATAAAAAAAAAAAAAACTAGAATAATAGCAAGAAAAATCTGTCAAGTTCATCCCTTAAATGAATTGTTTGCTGTTTAAATGAATGCTTGCTGACTTCTGACAATTCAAATTCCCACAGTTTCTTTTCAGCTAGTCTGGTTGTAGAGTTGTAAACAATTCCCTTTAGACATCTGTCCAAACTGCAGTTAGGATTAGATAATTGCTTAATGCAATGGCATTTATTTAAGGGATTCCCATTACTGCAGTGAAGACCATGGGAGAAGTTCTGGCTGAATTCCCTTCAGGGGTCTGGAATGAGTGCAGACAGGAGAGGCAGCTGTACTGTCGTTTGGAAAGACAATCCTTTCTTCTCCATCTGTTCCTCTCCCAGCCAACTCCACTTGGCCAGGTCCCTATCCTCAATGGGCAGGGAGCACAGATGGCAACCTGTGGATTTTCTCCAATTTAGCTGGAGCTAGGTGCCCAGATTTCCTGGGACGGGACATATTTTCCTATGTATTTTTTAGTCCTTCATATTTTTTCCATAGCTTTTCTTATAATTGAAAATTGTGGAAGCTCCAAAAGAAGTGGTGAATATGTCAGCAGACTCAGAACTTTATTCTCCCCTTTTTGGATCAATACTCTTACCCTGCTTTAATCCTAGAAATGATACTTTACTAGAGATACCCAAGAGAGACATTGATATGCACTGAACAATATGGAGTGCCTACTGTGAGAGTTGTCAGCTGACATCCAAAAGATCCATGAATTTTTACAATCCTCTCCTTATAGGTCATGACACTTATTTACTAATATAAATCATTCTAGGAGAAGTGCAGCCTCAGCAGTAACTGAGTGGTGAACTGAGCTGACTGGAGCAACTGGAAGCCATCCAGGTTCCTCTCCAATTGTGGGAGCTGCTGCTGGTGAAAAACCTGCACATCTTCACTCCTGCCATGGGGTCACATCCCAAAAGTTCTGAGGGCTGCTATAGAAGGAATTTCAGGGTCATTTGTAGACAAAAGAATCTGTGTGCCTTTGAGGCTCATGAGGCATGTAAAGGGGAATGAAAGAAGGAGACACAAAACCAATTTGTAAAGTTCCATTATGAATTTTATCATAAGGACATTGACAGTTTTATTGCTTGATGGAAAACCAGAAAATAATTTCTCAAAAAGTCAATAAACTCCACAGATGGTTCCAAAAAGATGGAGTGGTAATCGAAAAGCTGAAATAGAAGACAGTTCAAGCTCTCAGATAGAAGGGAACAAGCTGTTAAAAATAAAATGGTCTCAGCTGAGTTTTCTATATTACACTATTTTATGAATTTATCCATTTAATTTCGATAAGATGAAACACTGACAATTTTTGAAAGGGAAATGTAAGACTAAAGCAAAATTTTCTGTAATGCTTCCTCATCGATATTTCAGGAAAGTGTTTTAATTAGGTGGGTGAATAGGCAATTAATAAATCCCTGACTAACCTAAGTACCAATCAAAGTGGTTTCTTGGAGGATTTCTTTAATTTTTCCTGAAGTTAATTTGACACATTCTTCTTGTATTATCAGATTTTAAGTCCAATTAATTGTTAAGGAAGACTTGGGAATATATTTGGTTGCAGAAAGGTGTTTTTAAAGCAGTGAGCTGTAACCCCTCCTGAGGAACACAAAGGCCTTGATATTTACTGAAAAGGTTTTGGAAAAGCTTCTAAGCTGGCTCAGGCCTTCTATGGGAGTAATACAGACAACTAAAAAAGATGAGTCAGATTATCAAAAAGTTAGAGAAACTCTTCTATAGATTATAACATATTTTAAGATTATAGGCTGAAAATTGCATAGAAACTAAAACAAACACCAAAAAAATCAAAGTAAATGGATTGTGATGCAGGAGCAGCATGATTAAAATGAAGGAGCAGCACACTAAGGAACTGGATAAAGCCCTTAAACCACCTGACAAGAACTAGATAGAGCCAAAAAAAAAAAAAATGCTAAACAGAACCAAACTTAAAAAGTTTTAGGTTTCTCTTTCCATGTCTAAAGTTCTTTGGTGTATCTTCAGAGCTGGAGAAATGTAAACGAAAGTGTGTTAAAAATACACAGCATGTCCCAAAACTTGCAAACCAGGTAGACAAAGGAGATAAATTTCCAGTGTCCTTTAGTGACCTGCAGTCATACACAGTATAATTTCTCACACTTCCACTTCTCCTTAAAAAAGAGTTGAAAAGCTTTTCTGCTTTCATTAATGTAGGGTGAAATCAAACACAAAACATTAAGAATTTTTCAGGGGACATAAATGTCTTATCTGTGCAATTAGTAACTACTGTACCATTGTGCCTCTTTTGTGCCTCTTATCTTACAGCATAGTTTTTGTCTTGATGCTGTCATTGCTGTTGATATGACTTTGCTTCAGAAGAATCTTCTGATCCTCCCACTGGGCCTTCCTTGCTGGGGTCCCTTTAAGGTCGTATGTGGATTATGGGATAGGGAAGAGTCACATCCCAGGGAAGAGGCTAATACCACCCCTATCACCTTTGTAGCTGCATCCAGCCCTTACTCAGCTGTTGCAAGATAAATGTAGGTCAGAAGCCAAAGTAAGTGTAATTCTTAACTTCACTGCTTGATGACTTATCTTCAAGTGTGCTATTTTTTTCCTGTATTACTTCAGAACTGTGCTGTTGTTTTAGCTGACACTGAAGGTCCCAGCACCTAATTTTTAAAATTCCCTGATTTTGAAGTCCACAGAAATCCCACAGAATGAGCGTTATAATAGAATGCATCTGTTTTAGATGTTTCTGACTGGAATGTCAAGTGCTGTCTCTGTGTAATTATTATATTACTAGTTTTCACCTATCAGGAGCCTGGAAGTCTGCTAATGTAGCTGAATTTTGAAACATAGCTGTAGCATGTCTAACATCTCTAAAATTGGAAAAGAAATATTCACACTCTTGTTTGACAGAGTGTATTTAGTTTCATTATTCAGCTTTTAAAATGGTGGATGATTTCAGGTTATTTACCAAGTCTCTGCTCTCTGATGTTTCTTGTTTTAAAGCAAATATCATGCATGTAAGGTTTAAGGTAGATCACATTAATGATTGATCCACTGAAAACCTTGAGCTTTTGCTGTTCAGGCACAGCATTCCCTGCTATGTTCCGCAGTTTCTGTCAAGCACTGGCCTGCACTGTTATTAGTCCCTGATGAAGGGTAGCACTCCTACCCGTGACACAGTGCTGTTTGTTCCAGTGATCCCTGGGACAGAAAAAAACTGATCAGCAACATGGAGCAGCTGCAGGTCTCTACTCTTTCTGAGCATTCAAGGTTCCCAGAGTCAGGTGAAGCTGCAAGGGGCAGTACTGCTCTGCCAGCCCTGGCTGTCCCTTCCTCTTCTTCCCTGTGGCCAAACACCAGTGGCTCTCTCACCCGATCCAACCACAAATTCATTTCACAGGTAGATACATGGAGTTTATCTACAACAGCTCAAATCATAAAGCTGACACAAGGTGGAAGGTATAGCAGGAAGTGAAGAGGAAGGTTGCCAGCAGCTTGTTCTTTTACTAAAACAACCATCTTGAGTGCAGACTGAGTGAGAGGTTCTCAAGTGGAGGGGCTTGTTCTGGAGCTGCACAACTGAGGGCAGGCTGGTTGCAACCACCTGGCTGACATCCAGCTTTCTCAGCTCTGCAGGACATTTTCTCATGCAGGGACAAATTCTTGGAGCCTCAGCATGCAGCCTATTCTCCAGAATGACATGGCAGGCCCCTCTTTATTTAGTGCTTATCAACCACAGCAGAAGGATACCTTGGTTTTCCGGACTAGCTTTGCCCAGAACAGCTAGTTACTGGCTAAGATAAATGGACAAGTTTGTCAAATTGCACCCATATAGTAATTCTAAAAGGGAAAAGGGGAGGAGGGAGGAGAGAGAGGGAAAAAAGAACCTGCAATCCTCAGGTTTTCCTGTAAGTCTAATAGATCAAGCTGTGTTGGAGTGAAAGTTTCTCTGGACTCAGGCCCAGAGGAAAGCCAAAGCACAGGGGCTGAATTAAAACCTTTAGATAAGCTGAGATACATGAAGTCATACCAAAGTGAAATGGAAATATAGATTTTTAACTTTTAGTAGAAATATATGCTAAGTGCTTTAAACATTGAAAAGCTGCAACAAAGAAATTTTAAACACAGTTTTATGGCAGCAGTGTTACCTTTTCACAGAATTTCTCTACTTTAGAGGAAATATAGATAGAACTATACTGTTCACATTTTTTTAGATAGAGTGTTCACATAAACAATAAGAGCTGATAGAAACTGTATGCAAATCTGCGTAATACCTATGTAATGCTTGTTTAAGATTTACTACTGTTGGAATTAGACCGGGATAGGTTAAGAAATGAAAAACTAGAATCGTGTGTTAGTCTTATTGGTCAATCAACAAATATAATCCACACTTCTGTAAGAAAGGATTAGGAATTAGAAACAGAAAAAGAAGCTTTTATTTGCCTGCTGTTTGCCTACTGCTGTTGCTGCTTGGCCTTGTCATGCAACCCCTTCAAGCTCGGCCTTCAAGGAAACTATGAGACTATGAAATAAAGAGCTTAGCAGAACAGCAGCCTCCTCTGCTCTCTTACCCTCATCCAAGAAAGAAGGGTATCCCATCAAAAGCTGAACAAAGCTGAAGATAAAAAAAATAATTTGCTTCTCTTACAGCTCTGGGAATTGCAGTGAGACTTTACCAATTTCTTTTTAGGCACTGGAGGATGCCAATCAGCATTTGTCAGGATTTCAGAAACACGTCTGTGCTGCTCAGCTATGGATTTGTTTCAGCTCTGACTGTGAAGACTTTTTCTTTCAAGTGCTTCATGTTCCACGTTCCCTCTTCAGGGTCCAGAAAATCACCAATATGCAGCCACATCTGAAGGCTGCCACACCAGGGCATGCCCAAATATGTTTATGAATGAGACTGTAATTCTTGCTGGTGAGTTGAAGTTTGACTGAGTGTTCTTTTACGTAGGTTGTAGTGTTCTAATTCAAGACAAAGGTTGTTAAGTTTTGGGTGTGCCACTGAAGCTTGAAGGCAGCAACATTTCAGACACACACTCACACATAAATTTGAAGTGAGACTGCAACTGAGAATGTAAAACAGCAACTTAAACCCCAGGGTAATAAGTGAAAGAAAGTTCCAAGCCCATGATAAATGTAAAAAAGCCAAACATGATAAGACACAGGTAATAGTTAGATCTTCAAGAAACCTTACTATTTTAATAAAAGATGAAGTACTAGAAGGACTAAAAGTAAAATGTCAATGGACTTTAATAAGCAACTTACTGAGACTAAATGTTGAATTGGTTTAATCATTAACAGTATACATTAGCATGATCTCAAACAAAGTTTATATTTGATGTTTTTAAAGGATTTTTTTGTTGGTTTTCTTTTTTATTATTCTGATGCTTGCAATGCTTGCAGTATTAAGCAAAGTATTGCCTACCTCAGTAAAAACCACTACAGGGTGAAATACAAGAGGTTAAGACCAGCAAGACTTTCTGGGTAACATTTGGTAAAACAGTTTTAAATTTTAGAATGAACTTTTTCATACAGTTTCAGTACCTATGAATGCAAAATTACGAAACATGCACAATGGAGGCTGAAATGAGGCCTGCCAAATACAGAGACCCCCTTGCTGTCCTACCTAGTGTCTTGGACTATCCATCCATTAAGAAAGGCTAACTCTAATCATACAGATTTATATTTTTTGGTGTTTATATGAGATCAGTGGAGTAGAGATGTAGTAGTAGAGATGAGTATGTTATCCACAGCCTCTTTTTATTTTTCAGTGTTTTGTGGTGTTCCAGGGCTAAATCACCAGGTCACCACTCTGGAGCCACTGGGCAGTCCCAAGACTTGTTTGTTCTTGGAGGCAGAGGCTGAGAGAGGTGGGCCCAGGTGCAAGTGATGTTGAGACACAACTACACTGTGAGATTAAATATGAGATGTTGTCTCAAGTTTGATGTCAAAAGGAGTAAGATGTGGTATAAATAAGCAGATATAACACAAATCTCATTGAAAAAATCAATAAATGATAAAAGAATGTACAGGATGTTCAAAATGAAAGTATATCAACTTGACTTTCTTCTTTTCCTTGAATGACCCTGGCTTTTTTCTTTGCAAACAGCTCTCAGATGCACACCATTCTGAACCCTTTTCCTGCCTCCAGCCTTTCAGTTCTCATTTTCTCTAGGACAACTAGGACATAACCTTCCAGAAAACTTCCTGTCATTTTATTGTACTGACACTTGTCCTTTTTTTCTGTTTGCTCAATCCCCTTTCCACTATACGAGTATGTTTCTAATGTCACACTAAATCATGACTGTCTGCCCTTCTGGGTAGCAGCTGTATCTTTATTTGTTAGTGGGTGACCACTTGTTGGGACTTAACCGGTACAAAACTCACTCTAAAGGCGGAATGGGTGATGTTTGAATAAAATTGTATTAGTATTAGTTCATAGAGCCAGTGAAGTCTTTAAGGAAAGGTTTGAATATAAACCAATTCACCCAGGATCTGCCTCCTTTTTTAACTAACTTGCAATAAAAGTTACATTAAGTGTTAAGTTCCATTTATTTATTTCTCAGCAAATATATTCTGAGAGGCAGTTTCCTTCTGTAGATGGCTGTCTTTGCTTTACCATTTCCTGTTTATTTTCCCACATTTAATTTTCTTGTAAATCTGAAGTTCACAGTCCATGCTATGAGATCAGAACTAGTTATAATACTTAAACAGCATAGTGAGAATAGCTGAAAGTCAAAATGCACTGACAGTAGAACACCTTAGAAAATCCTTGATACTCAATAAAAGCCTGTTTCAAAGCAGTTCTCTTTTTATAAAATAATTTCTTTTTTAAATCAGCTTCTCTGACTTATTTGCTGGGATACCTGTAAGAATAAGGCCTTTATTTCTCAAACCAACCCTCTGTCTGCTATTTTTTTTAATTGCTAAATTAGTTTTTGAGAAGACAATAATGATCATATGGATAGTGCAATATGTTCCATCCATGTTATGTTAACCTATAAGTCTTTTATTTTTAATGGATCTCAGGTTTTTTTGAAGTACTTTAGATGTGCACAGGTATGTGCCTTTTCAATTAAAAGTCAGAGGCCCCTCAGAGCCTTTCATGGATGGTGGTAGAATTTAACCAGGTTGTGGTGTTGTGCCTTTTGAATGAGCCAACATTATTCTTCTAACTGTTGATGGAAAAAAGGTGAGTAAGGTCTGAATAGTTTGAAGATAGGAGAGCTGTTGAAGCTGAATAGCTGCCTGAGCCAGAAAGAAATACTGCCAGGAAGTGAATTATTCTTTTGAAATTGTTTTGAAATGTTCAACCAAAATTCATATCATAGTTGTATTTATAATTTATTTAAGTTAGCAATAGAAAAAAATGACAGAAAGGAATAAAATATGGCAGTATGATTTGTAGTTTAAGGGGGAAAAAAATCACAATTTCGCAGCAAAATAAGCAAAACAGATTCTAACAGGCATGATAAATTATCAAAATTGCCTGTTATGAGCAGTTTATAAGTCTAGCAGACACATATTTTTACACAGTTTTTGCACAGATTTTTAATGTAGAAGCTAAAGTCTTTCAATTCAGGAAAATATTTTGGAACTCATAATTTTCAGGCCACTGCATGATGTTCTGAACTATAACCCCTAATACCATTCCCTCCACAGTAGCTTCAGAAATAAAATAGCACTTGGTGCAACTTATTCTATGATGTGCCCTACTCATATGTGTTTATTGAGGCATTACAAAGAACAGCCATAGCAGCCACTGTACAATGCAGCACACACTGGTTATCATTTCAGAATCCATGTGGCTGCAGGCACAAGGATTACAAGTGTCTTCAGTACTCACCATTCTTAATGCGGTTTCTTAGTTTGCTATATTGTTCTTGTTTTTTTAATAAAGATAATTTTTAAGCAGCAATTCATATAACAAGTTCTCAGCTGGCAGGGTTCCTGAGCCCTGGGATTTCTGGCAGGAAAGCAGGTGACATTGCTTATAGCACCAAACATTCCAGATCATATCCAAGATAATGTGTAAGAATACCAAGAGAGTTCTTGGAAACTTGCTTCTATTTACTCTTCCTCTTGTCTTTCTCTGCTGTCAAGCTTTCTGTCAGTTAATGTATGGAATGATAGGGCTAGTTCGTCTGTTCCAAATTAGACCATTCAATTATTTTACTTTATGAAAGTTCCCAGCCTATGGATAACTGCAAACTAGGAAAAACAGTTTAGCTAATAGTTTGTGAACTTGAAAAAGGCAACATTTGAATGAAAAGGGAATTGATGCTTAAGCAAGTACCACTAGGCAAGTGGTACAGAGATTATTTTTGAGGTAATAGCACATTTGGATGTAAAAAGTTTCAGTATTTGCTTGTACCAAGTATATGACATCTTCCAAGCTGTGGAGTTCTGCCCCAGCTTGTTTTTGTTTTGCACACTGTGCCAGACAAGCAGAAGGAGCCCATAAGCATTTTAGCACGCAATATTGCTGTAAACAATGACTCCTTTTATAGAAGTCACCATTTGTTTGAGGTAGATAGAAACAAAGTCAATTGCAAGATCATTATAAACTGAAAGGAAATCATGCTGGATTGGGATTCTAGGGTATTACATGACTGTCACGAGGTTAGAAGTAGGTGTACTGGGGTTGTGTGGCAGAAATACTGCCAAAGGAGCCCCAGGAATTCCCCTGAGGTTTCCTGGGAATTCACGGGGACGTATATTGTTATTGTGATGTATTCTCCTGCTACATGAAATACCAGCACCACCAGCCATCTATTTCCCTACAGGCAGAAGATGAGTCCAGAGTAGTCTGGGGACCCAGGGTTGTCAGATAAGGCAGCGGAGTTTTCTGGTTTGGCTAGATCAAGAATTCAAGTTCACATGCTTTCTGTGTGCTGTGGAAGGTCCAGCAATACCGAGTGACTCAGAGTTTCTGAATCAGCAGCTTGAGTTTGTACTCATACACTTAAGTGCAAAGGTTTGTCACACAGTTTTGGAAAGGATGGCCCAGGACTTTATTTCCTCAGGAAACAGGAGCGCATCAGCAGCAGGTCTGCAGGTTCATGTATCATATTTGTATAAGTGGAGGTTTACATTTAGGGCAAGAGGACACAGTCTTTAGCGGTGCCAGAGAAGGTTTATACTGGACATTAGGAAGATGTTCTTCACAGAAAGGGTGATTGGGCTTTGGAATAGACTGCCCAGGGAGGTGGTGGAGGTGTTTAAGAAAAGACTGGACATGGGGACTGAGTGCCATGGTCTAGTTGACAAGATGGTGTTTGGTCATAGGTTGGACTTGGATGATCTCAAAGGTCTTTTCCAGCCTAGTTGATTCTATGATTTCTGTTTTCCTGAAATGACTGCCATGAATTCATAGGACTGGCTTACATTAAACAGTAGGTAATGATCAAGGGTAAGGGGAAAAAAAAGAGTAAACTTGAATAAATAGGAATGATATAAATGAGTTAAATTGGAAAAGCAGCAAGAAATAATGTGCCTTGGGAAAATTACTAAAATGATCTATGGAGAGTGATATTGTTGAAGAGCTATTGTAATTATGTGAAGTAGTCAGCAAATCCAGGGAGCTGTCACATGTTTTATCAAAATGGTTAATTTGCTCTGTCATTTCTAATGTCTTCTTCATCCTACACAGTCCATACAGGCATCCAGTAATGCCTGTTTCCTTCATATGGCAAAGATTTTTTCTGTTGCATTTAGACCAACCATTATAATCCATCTCCTTCATTGTCAAAAGACTGGTGATAATTAAGAAATAATTAAAAGCTACAAGAAACATTCACCCTTCATTTTCTGAAAAGATTAAATTCCTGTTAAAGGTTTTCATTCTCTTTTAGATTAGAACTACCTGTCCCAGCAAGGGCTTGTGAAATCATTTCAGTATGATCAACACTCAACTTTCGGCCAAGTGTCAGACTGAGAAATATTTGAATGCTGTAACTGTTTATCAGAAATCAGTATTCTGAGCTTTGGTTTCTCTCAGGCTTTTTGATCCTTGACCTTCACTACTTATTTATTTATATATTTATTTGTTGTCAATCAAGTTTGTTATTAAGTTTACAGTAAATTAAAATCACAATGTATGACTCTGTTTTGTCTAGCAAGGACGGAATATATACTGAGACTAGCACTATATGGAAAATACAGCATGTAATTGTAAATACACTTTTGTATATACAAATCAGGAAAGAATCCTTAATGAAAGGATTCCTCAAAACAACTCAGACTTTTGATCTTTGAAGAGCTGGAACTCAGAATTATGTGCTGAACTCCATATTAAAAGGTCCGTTATTAGTGTTCCAGTATCAAAAGCTTTGCAAAAATAGGAAGTGTCAAAACTGAGGTGACTTGTGCATGTTGATACATAGCCTTGATGCTGGATGACCTCACTGCAAAGAGCAGCTTGAGGAAAGGTGGCAAGAATATTCCTTAGAACTGTTAAAGCCTTTCTCACCTCTTCTGCTCTCATTCCCTTTTTTCTTCCCTTGCCCCATCATCCAGCATGCCCTCTCCACATTGCTTCTTTTTCTGCTTTAATTTTTCAATTTATTTTGAAAGACAACAAAAATTTCCTGTCAAGGTAATGTTTCAAGAGCTGGAGAGGAGCAGTCAGCTCTGACTGGTGGTGCTCTTGCAATCTGCTATGCTGTCTGCCAGGGTCATGCTGTAGTACACCCACTTCCAAACTTCAGGATCATTCCATTTTCCTACATAGTGCTCCAGCCAAGCAGAGAAAGAAACTCTCTCTTCTTTCATATTCTCCTCCTCCTTTGTCAATCTAAGAGGGACAATTCAGAAAATAAACATTACTTATTACAGGAGCTTTGTAACATTTGCATGTGAACCACATAGTCTAAGCATTGAAGCAAAACTAGCACTGTGTGGATACAATTTTTTTAGAAGCAAAATCTGGCTGCTATTTAGGTATTTCAAAAGCAGCTGAACTCTGCCCAAACTTCGAATTTATTCTGAGTGGGCCGACCATGAAAACCTGGCAACATAGTTAAAACTGAGATCAATGCATCAGAGATAGCAGATTTGCTTCTAGAATCACCAGACAGATCCCACAATATCACAGATTTGTGTTTCATCTGCTGTCATCAGATAGTGCAGTGCT
Source organism: Monarcha castaneiventris obscurior (assembly GCA_026261815.1). Lineage (NCBI taxonomy): Eukaryota > Metazoa > Chordata > Aves > Passeriformes > Monarchidae > Monarcha > Monarcha castaneiventris. The sequence continues at coordinate 9,188,253 of JAMPIT010000472.1, forward strand.
TCCAGAGTGCTCATAAACTTCCCAATCCCTTTGGCAGGAGGCCCTAGGGAAGAGAAGGGCTGGAAAAGAAGCAAGGCAGCAGCAGTGGAGGAGTAGTGCCTGACGATCATGCAGCTGATCTCCTCCTGATTTATTCCAAAGAAAATATTTACATGTCTAACCTACAAGTGTGAATTCTTAGACATCATATGGAATCTGATAAATAAGGATTAGGAGGCAGGCATCTCTGCATCACCGTGAAATACTTCAGAGTCATCCAAAAGGTTGATTTTGGATGTCTTTGAAGCACAGAACCCATATTTGCACTAGAAAGTGAAAGTCTCTTGCTTCCAGGAGCAGTGTTTGTACTGAACATTCCAGTGCCATTGCCAGAAGAGACGAGAGTTGTGGATGTCATGCCAGGAAACTTCTTTGGTAATTTAATGGCCATTAATATATATCAGTACAACTTTTAAGTATGTTGTAATGTCTCTTTTTGTGAAGCACTATTGCCTAGGGTTTGGAAAATGAAATTAGTATTCTCTGTGTGGCAGACTCTTTGTGTGTAGCTTTTGCATTTAATAAAAGGAAATTATATAAAAGTCTGGGCTGTCATTCTCAATTTTGTACATGACCCTTATGAAAATAAGTAAAAAAACCACCAATTTTTCTATTGTGTTTCCAAGGAGAATTCATAACTCAAAGGAAAAATATAATTATTCCTGGAATAAGCCAGTGCAAATAACAGTAGGACCTTTCTTTATTTGAACAATACTCCACCAAGTTTCTTTTCAAACCTCAATTACAGTTGCTATAATCAATCTTGTTTGCTCTGCCAACCTGTAGAAATATCTGTCACAGTTTGTGTTATGAATGCTACACTATGAAAGGGTCTGTGTATCCACAAAAATATCCAACATATAGTGCCTAGTTCTCTCTGCAGACAGAAAAGGGAAATGTTAATGCCAATCAGTTCCTCTTTATCACCAGAGCTGGGAGAGGATAGCTTTAGAAATGAAAGGAAGTTGCACAGTCCAAGTCCTTATTCCTGGTCGTTGTCTATAGTCAGCAGTCATGCACTTGTCTTATGCTACTCCGTGGTGATTGGATGACTTAGTGAAATTAGAAAAGAAATGCTGTATTGTTTCAAAATATATGTTTTGGAAAATGTTTGCATAAGTACATGATAAAAGTATATTCACCCCCAAATGGAGCATTAAAATTTTGTCTTCCCAGGACATTTGATATAACTGTGTGAGAGAAGGAGAAAGGAAAAAAAGAGTGCATGCAGAAGGCAGTAGGTTTTATATGGGTGTCCTTCCTTCCAAATCAGTTAAATGGAAACTGTACAATCAAATGCACAGCAGTTAGGAGCATGACTCCTAGTCTGGAGAGCAAATTTTAGCATAATGTCTGGCAGGAGATGGTTTAGGATGTGTTTAGAGGGCTGGAGTTGTAGGCAGAAGTTGTACCTTAGCCAAGTACTGGTGAATAATTCCGATAATGAAACAAAACTAATTATTTGTTTGTGATGGCAACTGTAAAATATAGTTTTTGCTTGCTGATGAAAACAAGGCTTGACATTGATGATAATTAACTTAGACTGGAGGGAGCAATGTTTTGAAAATTCAAATTAAATCAGAGCTGTTTTAAGTTGCAATATTTGTAAGGGAGGTACAAACAGGTGTCTTACCAACATAAACATCAAACCAGGTGATGCCAAAATGGATTACAGTCTTTTAGTCCCATCTTCCATAGTCACATATAAGAGAATGTATCCACAGCCTTATGTATACTCATATCTCCTTAGTTGTGATCATTCATGCTCATCTTGGGATTTCAAGGGCTGATTATCTTAGGAGAATGATTATTCCTCAGCTCCCAGAACTCATCTTCCAAATTACCTCTAAGCAGGGCAGAAAATTAACAGCAGCTCCTTTTTTTTTTTGAAAATTACATATTTGCAGAATCCTGTGGAAATAAAATCCACTGAATAACTCCTTTCATTTCCTCTAGTCTTTGCTGCTCTTTATGGGACAAATCATGGAAAGGAAAGAGTCATGTGACTACATTTTAGTTTAGTTCACATCAGCATAAGCTTGGAGTTGCTTCCTAGTGACTGACTTCTGACTTCCTAGTGAGGTTGCTCTAAATTTACAGTGATATAAATGGAAAAATAAATTGACCTGTAAGATTGCATGTCCTAATTTTTTGTTTTTAATATCACAAAGCTTGTTTTGGCACTACCCTGAAATTTAAAATTCAATTCAAAGAAATGAATGTGAATGTTAAAATAACGGCTTCTAGGCTTTCCTTGAAGGTGATTTAATCTCAGTTTAGAAATTGATTATTTTTAATTTAGTTTTGTACTGCTACTTTGTTTTTAGAGTCATCTTTTCAACCCATGCTATATCAATTTCAGTGATCAGGTACTGAGATATTCTGCCTATCAGACTTTGCAGCAAACTAACCAGAGGTCTTATCAGCCTGATTCCTAAATTCCTCTCAAAGCAAGCAGTCAGTTCAACACACAGTAGTAAAAACTAGAAAATATTTGAAACATTTTGGTGGAGTTTTCCCATCAGGCACAACTTAAATTGGAAACACTGTGTTCATTGCATATTTATTGGAGGTGTATAGAAAACATCATTTTTTCATATGAGAGCAACTCAGTTCTTTCTTTTAATGGAAAATGTCTTTATGTCATGGGTAAGAACTGGTTATTTTGTTTGTGGCAGTTAAATTTAAGGGATGTTTTAGATGGTCTGGTGCATTACAGGATCAATTTGTGTTTGCAAAGTAAAATTTGACATTCAATGATACTAAAAGAACTTCTGGATTATTTAGCTCTTACTGCTAATAACCAGATGAAAAATAATAACAGGACAGCTCTTAAAGTGTGGACTTCCTATTTCTGATTTAGAGCAAGACTTAAATGTAATGGCAGTTAATAATAATAATCATGGGAAATGAAGCCAGAACATAAGCATTTTAAAAGTTTATTAGAAAACTGATTGGGTTTTTCTTAATGTTCTCTTGCTTCTGTTGGGGCGGAGGAATCTCCAAGGGAGAAAGGAGAGGGAGGATGTGGGCAGCAAGAGGTGAAGTGTTTGTTTCTCAGGAGGTTAAACTGATTAATCAGTTTTAATCACAGCTCAGAAGACTTGTCTTCCCACATCTGAAAACTGAACTCAGAAACGTGTAACTATGCCTTCTCTGCACTTCAGACAAAAGCAGAGATGACAGGTTTGACCACCTTCCACATGTTGGAGAAGCACCATGAGGATTCAGGAAGCTTTTTTCCTTTGGCTGGAAGCATTAGGTCAGTTGTACATGGAAGGCACAACTGTGCCTGGAGTTATTGCAGACACTAGTCATAGGGTGGGCCATCACTGCAAGGAGCTACAGGAGAAACAGGGAGCGAAGGAGTGGTCTCTCACTATGACCTAGTTTGCTGTCAGAAAGTCTAATAAAGCAGCACTATCGGTCACAATTGTTCCTAGTGTTCCTCAGATTTTCATTCCACAGTTTTGCCTGAATTTTTATGTTGATAAGGAAAATCCTACAGAAAAACTCAGACTAGTCAAATAAAGCTGTGACTTTTCAAGCAAGCCTGGCTGGATACGAAGTAAACCAACCTTCTCACTTAAGAGGAAACTATGACTACAATTTCATGAAACAAAATTCAGAACTTGTGGACACATTCATGTGGTAATTTAAATGAATTAAAAATTATAATTCATTTAAATTACTACATAAACTTATGCTCCTAACAAAACTAAAGAATTGCTCTTGTTTTTAGCTATCACTGTTCTGGTTTTTTAACTTCATTTTTAAATTTCCAACTACCTTTCATTACTGTATGAAAAAATATTTGAAAGCTGAGCAGGGCTTGGTGAATTTGTTGGTTTTTGGGGGTTTTTTTAAGTTCTTTCATCTTTGGCAAGGTGATAATTATATGTAGTTGGAATATCTTTGGAAAAAATAAATGAAAAGCAGTACTTGTATCATCCCATGTATGTAACAGTCCTAATACAGATGTTATACTCTTATCTGGATGCTTTTATCTTAGAAACTTAATATGCTTCACAGACATACATAAGCTGTTTAAACAGTGTATAAGATGAGGGGAATTTATAGAGGTAAAATCTATTCTTGTAGAAACCAGCACTGTTTTGGTCATCTTTTGGTATTCTTTTAGAGAAACTGCATTTTTGTTAACACACATTTGGGTAATGATTTAATGAAGTATTCATTTAAGATGAAACAAAACTCTGTTGAGAATACTAATACAGCTTTAGGAAAAAAAATTAAGTCAAAGTCTTATTGGGATCTCGCTGCTGCATAAACTTTAGCTACCTTTTTACATGAGCACATTTTCCACTTTGAAAACATAGCATAAAGATCTTGAGTTTTGAAACTGATTTTGAAATTGAAAGGAGTTTAAAATTAAAATTGTACATCTCTATTTCTGTTTTTATTTTGTGTTTTAAATTCAAGAGGCAGAGAAATCCCTGGGATGTGGAAAATCATTGTGTATACAAAACCTCTAGAGTGCATTTCTTGCAAGGACAACCCTAGGTGTATCAAGTACAGCATTTTTCATACCTGAGCTGTTGTTACAATTTCCTTATACAGTTAGTTATTATTTTGTAGTTAGATTTGCTATTTTGGGACCTGCATTGAGATTTAAGGAATAGAATTTGGCTGCTATCCATTTCCACTTTTTGCAACAAAAGGTGTTTTGGGTCTGCTGGAAGTCTATTGTTCCTTATTGCTTCAGGCTCCACAGCCTCCTGAGGAGGCACTATGCTGAAAGAGCACCACAGGCATTGGGTTTCCTTAAACTGAGACACTCACTTCCCCAGCTCTGCTCTCCACAGGTCATGAATTAATCTCTTGCTTGCTGCTTGGGATATTGCAGATGTATGTACAAGTCTCCTTGGCTGTCCTTTCCTCCTTGACTTCTCTTCAATATACAGATCTAGATTTAAAGGTGGATTGATGCAGAAGTGTCTTCCCTCCTTATCTTCTCAAATGCCCCCCACTTCATAATAGCCCTCTGTGCAGGGGGATGCCCACCTCCATGCTGCCTGTGGGAGCAGTCCCTGGTAAATCCCCAGTATGGTGCTTACGTTACCTATTTGCAAAAGTAGGGGAAAGTTTAAGCTAGCCCATAACCTGTGGTCAAGTCTCAGTCCTGTTGTAACATTAATATAGGCTCAAATCCATGGGAAAAACCCCTGGGTCCATGCTGAGGTGAAATTAGCTTGAGGGGAGAAAGGTAGAGAAATCTTGCACAACACATCGAAATTGAACTCTTTCTGGCTCTCATCCCCAGCAGCATTCTCCTCATAAATTCATTTTACTTACACAAATTAAAAGCCTTTAGCACAGTTTTGAATATAGATCTTAATGCAATGTACAGAACTGAGTACCTTGTAGGTAAGGTATTTACAGAATATATTGAGTAACCAAATGAATCCTGTTTCATTAGGACTAGAACGACATCTCACTTGGCTTTCTTTCACTCACAAACCTCTCTCTAAATCTTTCTTCTATTTCTTCTCTTCCTTAAAAACCCGTCAAACACTGATAAAATATACATCTATTGATAGTTCTGATTTTTCATTTAATTCTGTCATGGAATCGGATAATTTGGCACTTCTTGTACTTTTGACAACTTTTGTATATAAGATGCCAGTGACACCCAAAAGAGGCACCTCTGTTATGCTGCTGGTGTTCTGATATTGGAGACTTCCATATGCCCAAGTCAATATGACTCAGTGCAGGATGTGTGTGTGTGAGACTGGCTGGATACTTTGTAAATGGCCAGAATTTCTGCAGGTGATTAAAGAGACATCTCTTTTCCTTAATTTTATTGTTGCTAGGTAGGCACAATGTAGAGCTGGCTCTGGATGTGAGGCTGATTGCTGCTTTATCAACCCCATCCACAGATGGAAAATTGCCATTTGCTCTGTGCAGTGTGGTGAAATCTGTGCAGATGCCACATCCATTTGAAAGGTAATTGAGTATCTGTTGGATGTGTGGATTTGTCTTATTCTGAGGTGTTGCGGGCTTCTAAAACACAATATTCAGCCTTGGCTCACAGGAGCAGACTAGGCATAGGGAGAGCAGTCCCTGAGGAAAGAGCAGACAGCTTTCTTCAAGTGCTTTTAGCTGATGTTTGGGCTTGGCTTTGCCACACTAAACATGGTTTGTTGAGTGAAGAGGACTGCAGGACAAAATGGGAGACAATTGTTCATGAATGGCCAAAGCTATAAAAATCCTGCAGTATGTTCACATGAGATGGTGAGATGCAGTGAAATAGACCCTCCAGCTCAGGTTGTGGGCTGTTTCCTAATATATTTCATATCCTGAAGGGCTCTTCTTGCTTTTCTGAAGCCTTCCTGAGAGGACTCACACATTTAAAACCTTCTAATGGCTTTTTCAGCAATAAGTAGCATTTTACAGTAAATATTTTACCCTTTGTAGTCAGGTAAATGGGTTGTTATGTGCAGCAGAGACAGAGGGAAGAGAGCCACTCCTGACGTAAGGGATCACTGGTTTCCAACTTTTCCTTCCAAAAATCCAGTGAAGGTGTTGACCATACTTAGGAAATGTTACAGATCCAAATCATATGTATTGCATTTGAACTCATAAATAATCAGCCGCTGTCCTTAGCTAGAGGTTAGTCAGTGTTCACATCAAATTTAGATCACATTTCATCTCCCAGTAAATCTCTGGAAATAAATGTCATCTAGTCAGGCTACTCATCATCTACTCCAGGTTAGGCTACTATATGACAATGTCAATTGATATCTTAAAACTAGTAGCCTACCACTTTTTTCACTTTTGCCATTAAAAAAAAATGGACATAACTAATCTGTGCACAGTTTAACACCCTACAGTGTTGGTAGTGAACAAACTACATTCCTCTTTCTTTGTTTCACAAATAAATAGAAAACAGTCTTGAAATAGTTGCTTTAACAGAGAGGATTATAAATGGAACATCGCTGGACATTTTGTGACTATTCTTCTGTTCTCAGCCGTTATTATTTGCAGCAGTCTTTCAGTTTTTATTTTTCTTATGTTTGGGAATAGGTTGTTCTTGTAATTGATCCCTGCAGGGATTTTGTATCTCAAACTTCCTTTTTAAAGGATATTTCCAATTAGGCCAGCAGTATGTTTATATGCTGGAATAAAAGAAGCATGCCACTTTCAGTAGAATGAATCAATTTTTAGATTGTGAAGAAAATGTTAAGCATGTCTAAGATCACAGTTTTTAATCAAACTAACAAGAAAGCTTGTCACAAAGGAAAAAAAAATCTTTCTGCAGAGAAGAAAATCTTTGTAAGAATTTGGTCAGGAATGTAAAGCCCTCAGTATGCAGACCCCAAAGTAAGGATATGTTCATAATTTTTGGTTTAAATATACTGAGAAGAAATGCAGTGTCAAAACTAGGATTAAATGTTTTTGTTAGTGATATCTGTTATTTTTCTATGAAGAACCACAACTAAAAATACAATTATATGCTGTGATGTCACATTTCTAATACTGGGGGGAAAGGCAAGTAGGAGTGAAGGGGTAGCAAAACTTACCAGATGCTGAGCATTTTGTCTGTGGGAATGCTAATAAAGAAAAACTCTTACTCATAATATTTTTAAGGTGAATATATTTTGCTTAAAATGAGTCATTACTGCATTATTCTATTTTCATCATGTATATTTTTCACATACAAAGCACAATAGAGCTTTACCTGGACACCCAATACATTTCCTTCCTAGTTTCCAAATATAGCCGTGCTAGTGTTTAGAAACAAGAGTACTATCAGCAGTTAGAGATAACTCCTATAAATAAACTGTTTTCTTTATTGCAACCAGTATGAACTCAGTAAAACTTTGTATTGACTTGCTGCAGTCAATAATAGCTATATTCAAATGTCATTTACAACACAAGACTGGGGTTTATAAAGTTGTCATTAATGTCGTAGTTTTATTGATGCAAGTGTATTTTACTAATTGACTTCAGTATTGCTTTGCTTTAGTTTTAAAGATATGCTGTATGAAATAGTACTGATATGACTGGAGTTTCAGTATTGCCTTTTAGTTACTTTTATTGATCATCCTTTACTTACTTCATTCAATTTGCAAAGGTCCTTTAAATAACTGCTCTCAAAAAATGAACCCTCAAGACCTAGTAATTAAAATTAGTCTGTGGTCTAAACCTTTGTCTTGACAGACTAATTGAAGTATAACTCAGGGTAAGAACACCTGGTTTTATTGGATTGTTCCACCAGCTTGTTTCCAGATGCTGAATCATATCTCTGATGCGGGTCCTATCCCTGTAATCTGGATTTCTCATACTCACAGGAGACAAGTGAACTGCATTTCCCAGGATTACTGCTGTTTATGTGTGACTGATGCACGAGGGCTGTTGTTTGACTGAGCAGATGCAAAAGCAGAACTTTCACCCTTCTGTAATCCCCTGCTGACTGGGCAGCTGACGTGTGTCTGTAACAGCAGGAGAGCGCTGACACACCACCTGCAGTGCTGTGACACTTCCATTCACATGCTCTCACTTCACCTAAGTAAGATGAAAAGCATCTCTGCCTTTCTGAGCTGACATCTTCACCTCTCACTCTCTCCTAGTTATCAAGCTGTGGCAGAGAGAGGTTTTCAAGAACTCCTCACTTCCACCAGTCAAATAAAATTATATATATATTTTCTGATTACGTTCCTCAGGTTTCCACAGCAATTTCAGCTCCAGTTGAGAGAAAAGAACAGACTCAGAATTAAAAATTTGAGGATGCGTGGGATTAAGAAATCATTAAGCACTGATCTTCATCAGTAGATATAGTCTGAAATGATAGTCCCTAGATGTCTCTACTCGTAGTACAGAAGTGTTTTAGTTCTCATTATCATCATTGTTCAGCTCTTATTTCAGTAGAGCTTCATGTCTCAGCCTGGCTATCCTCTGGCACAGAGTACATCTGTAGATTTCGAAGCAACAGGATTTTTTTTTTTTTTTGCTGGATGTAGTCTATGAGCAGTAAGTGTTCATTGGTGGGAACAATTACTCAAATTACTGTTATTAGTACTTTTTGCATGAATGCAAGGAAACCATAATTGACTAAAAAAAGCCCTAAAGGAATAAAAGTGTTTTTCATTGGAAATGAAAACTGACAAGCTCCTACAAGCACAAAAGGGCACAAAAATGTGATTCTTGTCAAAAGATGTTGTAAACCTTTTTTATTGTAGATAAGAGACCTTCAGAAGATGAAAACTTTAAAACCTGTGATCACATTTTTATTGAGTTTCAGGTGTAAATGTTGTGAAGTAAGCCTTTTTCATTACAGTTGTTCCTGATACAAATAACATTTGATCTGGCAAGGTAAATATGTTCTCAGAGTCTATAATAACAGAGAACAAGTCCTTAATTTCTCTAGTACTGGATTCTTCCATTGCAAAACATTTAGGTGCCAAATATATCTTTCTCTCAGAATAAATTTAAAAACTGTACATTTTTCTAGACTTGAAAAACCTTTAGATATCTAAAACTCATTGGACCCTCTAGTCCATCTCTTTGCTAATGGGAGTTTCTTTCTAACAGTACTTCTCACTTGCCAGTTTAATCTGTTTAGGTTGTTTGCCAGTTTGGCATTTTAAGAACTTTCTGTAGAGCTTCAAATGTATCCTAAAATCTAATAGTTCATGGCGCCAGATGTCATAGGATAGCTCTCAACTGAAACCAGGACACCGGGAAATAATCTTCCCTTTGCTTGTATATAATTGAGTACCCTCTTTATAACACTCAATAAAGTCCTTCCTTTCTTGGAGCTGCACTCTTGGGGGTTTTGCCCCTGCTCTCATCCTCTTCATTATTTCTGAGACACTTGTGCTTCATTGCTGTGAATAATTTATTTGAAGACGTAGGCACAACCTGTGAGAATAATAATGTTTCTCTTATTCTGTTACAATTTCCAAAATTACTTGGTGCCCTTCTACACTTTAAATATTTCTCATTTTGTTTAAACAATGTCTCCTCACTCTCTTCCCATAACTCAAGAACTTCTATTCCTCAAACTTTAAAATTTTTGTTTCTTTAATCTTTAGTTATTTTGTAAGTATCTTGTACAGATTAAGGTGGCTGGATCAAAACTCTCTATTACACTGTGGTAAGACGTGTATCTTTCAAACTTTCAGTATTCTCAATATGAATTATCACAGAAATTTACTTAAGTCTGTAGGTCATTAAGATGTCTAAGGCAAACTGAAATTAATTTATAACTAAAAGGTAAAATCTTGTTTGGGTAAAAAAAAATAAATAATGTAATTTTCTTTTTCTGTTCATATGTCAAAGCTTCAGAACCTCAAAAGAACTTTCTCCCTTAACTGCAATATATATTATTACTGCTGCTGAAGTACTGTGAGGCAAATAGCTCCCATGTAGGCTTAAAGTGTTAAGGATATCAAGTTCTGCAGAATCAATTTGAAACCTTTAGCTGGAAACCTATTCCTGCTTGAAATGTTTTCAGTTCACTCATTAAAAATTACTAAAATAAGATTAATTCAAATTAAAATAAACACATCAAAAGACGATGTCTCTCCAAAGTAATTTATTTTTGTAATTTCTCCAAAATTCAGGGTTAATATTATGAACTACTGAGTTAATTTGGATAGTTAATATTTCAAGTGAATATGACTGTGAGGTACAGAACAATTGTAAAAAAAACATCCTCAGAAGGAGGGTGTTTTTAATTCTTTCTCATTTCCCAATAATTTTCATTTTTTATATAGTCTGATTCTTTAGTCTCGGATTTGTGACTGATATCCATTATGGAAGTCAAAATTAATAGCATGGACTTTTTTTTTTTTTTTCACATTGGCAATTGCACAGATATTTGCATAGTATTTTTTTCTGATCAGGACCAGTGGGTTTTCCAAAAGATGCTACTGGCAAACAGTTTGGTAGTGCAGAGGGACTATCCATTGTTCCTTCACTGATACAGTAAAGAAGTTAATGCAGTATCCATTAGCAATGATGGAGTATCCATTTTCTTTCCTTTCTTTTAACCCATGCCCACAATTTACTTGCTGCCTGGCATTTAGGATTCTGATTCATTAACAAATGGGAGAAAAGAACCTTAATATTTCTAGTCAAATACATTTTTCTATGAAATTCAGTTACAAGCATCTGTCAAAGTAGTTTTGCTACATGTATTATAATACGTGTATGTTTTATATATAAAATATGCAAAAATACTTCTTTCATATCAAGAGTTTTCTAACTCAAATACTTAATATCTGGGGTTGTATTCTGACTCACTGGAAACTTAGAAGACAATATTTTTTGGTTTTTTCATGTAAAAGTACAAGAAGTAGAAATATTTGCATAAAAACTTTCTGTAGAAGTACTGTCTTGGTAAAAATCAATATGATTTTTTCAGGTAGATTTTACTCTGTAGGTGGCGACTTGATTTCATTTTTGTTTGGACTCAGTATGCCCTGGAAGTTTCTTGCCTCTGAATATTGAGACAGCTCTACTAGCAAGAAAAAAAAATTGGAACTCGCAAACACTGCATGGCTCTATTGTTTCTGATATAGATGCAAAGTGCTGTAAGTCATTGCAGTCCACTAAAGGTGGGCCAGAATTAAATATCAGCATGTCAGAAATTCCTTCAGCAAGAGAAAGTTTGCATTTCACTTATGTCTGGTTTTCTACAAGAGGAATTTACAGGCAAAAATAAATCATATATGCTGCTGTAATAGAAATATGAAGTATGTGTTGATTGAACTTTTTCCTAGAATTTTGTAAAGTGTCAGTAACCATTTTTACTCCCAAACAACCATTGCACATGCATGTAGATTGCAGTCTGACAATTACTGTTATCAGAAAAAAAGGAGTCAAACTTGCTACATATGGCTGGTTCCATTTTGTGCCAGAGAATCCTGTGTGCAACCCCGCATGGCTGGAAAAGATCTGAGAAGCTTCAGGGATTCTGCTGAAGTGCCCTTGGGGATCTCAGATGGAGCTATGGAGGCAAAAAGTAAATGAGAAATTGGCAGTAAACCAAGAGGAGTGTTCAAATGAAAGGAACTGACCACTCTCAGGACTTCTGCGGGAGTTTGGTTTATTTGTTCATTTCCAGTTAACATCCTTATCATTTGGCACTCTTTAAAAGGAACAGGAAGCTCCTAGACTTTGTGTACAGGATCTCCATTACCACCCAGAAAATCTTTATCATCTAAATTAGTATCCATGAAAAAAATCTATCCCAGCCTAATTCCTAAATTTATTCAAAATAGTAGGTATTTGGGGATTACAGGTTCTGCTTTGTATGCTATAGCTGGCGCAATAAAATTAGGCACCTTGGGCAACTGCAAGCCTAAGTGTGAAGGACCAGTTTGGGGATGTAAATTGCTTCTTCCTCAGAGTTGCTGAAATCTTACTCAAGGTTGGATTATTACTAATCTTGTACAGGCACTCAAGGCACGAAGGACAGAAACTGCAAAAAGCTGCTGTCTCCCTATTTGTGCAGAGATGAGGCTCCAAGTGCTCCACTCCCTGAGTGAGATGTGTGTGATACCAGTGCAGAGAGAGGTACCAATCTCCTGGAAAATAACAAGCTGAGCAAAGCCTGTTGTTTCTCAGCAGCCAGTGTACCTCTTGTGCCAGAAAGCAAGGAAGGAATCTCAGTACAGCCTGTCTCCTGAGGAGGAGAGGGAGTTAACTGTGTGCTACAGGCAAGCACTTGTGTTACAGAGAATTTATTCCTCTGTTATAAGCACACAGAAAATGAATGAATGCTGCTGCAGTAGAAAGTCACTGATATATACATACATAGATATGTATAGATATGTATATACACACACAGTGTCTCTCACAGCATGGTTGTAGTTGGATGACTGCATGTAGTGGATCTTTAGAGTCTTTGATTTGTCTTCCTACATATTTCCCTTTTCTCTTGTGTCTTACAAAAAATGTCTGTGAAAAAACCCAAAATCTGGTGTGTATAAATAGTACAGGAAAATTGAGGTAGCCATAAAACAGTTGATATCCATTCTGTTCTTGTTTCACAAATATTCCATAATCACTGAGAAAACATTCTAATGGAAAGGTATATGTGTGTTTGCACATGAGTACAGACACATGTATGTATTTCACATGCATGCCTTCACTCGTAACCTATCTGCACAACTTTGATAAACCTGTCTCTGGTAATAAACTGTTGTTAGAAGGACTTAAAGATGTGGTCCGAGAGGAACGAGACAATCTTGCCAGCAGTCTCTGTAAATACACATGCATTGTAGTGACATCGGTAGTAATAAATCCCATAATCCATATATCAAACTGTCCTCTGTTCACTACTGTTAAGAGGTACTTTTAACTTTCCAAAACCTATTCATTTAAGTAAGCTAGACTGTATGTGTTTGTATAAATGCATAAAAATATGCACAATATATTGATCTCTGGCAAGAATCAAAGTAGTGATCTGTTTGGTACATGGATACTGCCAAACTGGAAAAATGACAGATTAAGTTTAGCCACATACCAGTGCAGGGTTGCTTTGCAGTAGTGGGGTAACAGGAACATGTTGCTCTGAGGAAAAGGTTTCCTCCTGGATATAAAGCAGAGCTCTAACATCATGAGGTATAGAGCTGGCAAGGTTGCCAAGTACAGATGAGTCAGGAATTCAAGGACCTGGGCAATTGGCCTTGATGGGAAATGTGTTCTGTCAAAAAAAAAAAAAAGCCCTGCTGCAATATTTGCAGCATTAACTTACTCTAAAATGTTAGCCATCTAACGCTTTGCTTTATTGAAAAATGTCATCCATGACTTCTGTTATGGTGCTTGTTATAACTCTGCTGGATTCTAGGTTAAGATTTTCAATCTGTATGAAACTATTTCTATTTAGTGTTTAGAGATACTAAAAAATCAAGACAAATTAGCAATTCTTTGAGAGTTGAGGAAATGAAAAATTAATTCTATAGACTCAGTGTTTTTGTAAATAATTAGCTATAGTCTTGACAGTTAAATACATTTGGGGATTTTGTTCTACTTGAATAGATCAACTGAGGCACAAATCAGTGCAAAGCCACAATCATAAAGTTTATCTGAGTCTGCATTTTGATGTTCACCTTGAGCCATCTTTAATCTTCTGGACTTTCCATATACACAAGTCAATAGCTTAGGGTGAAAACCTTTGCTAGCCCCATTGAAAATTATATCATGAGGAACTTAGTTCCAAAGTCTCTGTACGAACTAAAAAATGTTGACCACTAAACTAAATGGTTGACCTGACTCTTAGCAGTGCTAGCAATGTCAGATGAGAGCACTCCCTTCTCCAGAGGCTGTGCAGCAGAATCCCCTCGTTGGGGAATTTGGGAGTTTAGCTCTAAAATTATCACCTGACTTCTTTTTCCTTAAAAGTTGAGTAATTGATCCTCCAAAACCCTTGGACTTCGGAAAAACGTCAGCTCCATCTAGTTATCTGAGATTTTGAAATTGTGGTTTTAATTATGAACCAAATGAGAATGATATGAGTAAGTACGAGGTGCAGGTATGGGACAATACAAGAACAGCATATACCACACATTAATGGTTTCTAAAAACATACCAGTATAATTAGCATAACCTTATATCTGGTTCTGCCACTGGACAGTATTCCCATATTGTCTCTAATGGTTTAGTCCTGTGTCTTAAGACAGAGATTTCTTTCACATCTTTGGAGTATTGATGCTTTAATTCCTTTGGTGCCAGTTCTTCTGATTCTTCAGGTGGATCAAAAGTGAATGCTATTGGATCAATTTTTCACTTCGGGCATGGATACCATTTAGAGGACCAAGGGAAACACTCTCTTGTAATTCAGTTTGTTCTCCTGAACCTCCTATGGGACTTTTAGGTCAGTACTGCAGTAGTGCTTGATGGAAACAAAGCTTGGATGCTTGGATGCAAGCCTTTTAAAAAAGAGACTTAGAAAAACTCTACTTTGAACAATTTCTAATGAGATTGTGCCTGCACCTCACAAGAGGAACAGATATTCCATTTCACATTCATAAGCCTTACAAAGACAGTTGGCCAGAAAGCTTCAGGTACAGAAATTTCCACTGCTAAATGCATTTTTCAGGAAATGGAAGACTTTCTGTGGAATCTAGGAATTGTATTTACATCTTTTGGATGTAAAAGGATGTAAATATATTATGTAGGCTAATGATTATTAACTACTGATTTTTTAATATTTAAATATTTAAAACACTTAATGACATTATCAAAGTAAAGTCTTTTGACACTGAGATAGTTTTACTACATTGTCAATATAAAAGCCTGCTTGGATTCCAAAGAAAATAAAATAGAAAAACGCTTCAAACCTGTCTGAATTTGAACTATTACCTTTTCATTCCAAGGGAAGAAAAATTTAAAAATTAACATTTCTTTTGAGAAAAACTAGGGATTTTCATATGCCCATTTCGGCCTGTCCTTACCTGCTCCAAACATTCTAGCAAATGAGTCTTTTTCAAGGTTTCTCTGCTCAAAGTCACAGTTTTCTTTACCATTTTTACACTGATAAGTCATGACACTTTTTGCAGTTTCATTAAGAATGCTGGGAAAAACTCTGCAATTGGAAAGCTGATTTTCAAACTATGGTTTTAGAAGTCCAGGTGCACTTTACCCTGCCTTTGCCTGAAGATATGCATTAATTATGGCCTCAGGGATACCTGGAAACCAAATTTAGTTTCAATGAGCTAAGAAAATTACAACTATCTTTAGATGTAGCCAGTATTTTTCCATAGTTCATGGAGCACTATTTTGAAGCTCTGCCATCAATCACAAAATTATACTTAAATTAGATTGTAGATTTTAAAAGCTTCAGTAGAAATAGGTAATACTGAGAGTCAGAGAGGAAAATATTTTCCATGCTGAGATCTGGAAGCAGCTGGACTTCCTGTAAGTTCAAGTCGTTTATTTCATTGGTGACATCAATTACGTTAGAGATGTAGGACCAATACCTTTCAGATAAACCACTGAAATTATGAGGGAGAGGTTTTTCATGGAATTTGAGAAAGCAGTTATTGATTTGATGTGATTTGTTGATTTCTCTGTTTAATATATCTGGTAAACTATGCAACAGCTAAGGAGATTAAGGGACCTCCACCAGGATCTGTGCAGTGTTTGTGTAAGAAGCAGCTGCATTTGGTTCAGGAGATCTTCTTCCATTTGCTGTTTCAAGCAAAGTGCCATCACATTGTCAGAAGAGGACGTGTCACAGAGGAATGGCTCCTTAGCACGTAAATATTGGCTTGACACTCACATAGGCTGATGCTGATGATGTCTTTTCCTGCTCTTAAAATCAAGAATCAAACATGGTTAGAAGGGAAAAAGGGATTTTACCTTGGTATTTATTTTAAGGATCCTTAGGTGCACTACATCCAGGTTGAATGCACCTCGATGCACACCGCAAAATTTCCCCCCCCCAAAAAAAGATCTGGTCTAACATAGGTTTTACTAATTAGTACATCTATCATAAATTCCCCAATGAGAGGCTCGAATGAGCCCCCCTCCCCAAGGAACCTTCCCCTGGATGGTTCTATCTTAGTTTACAAAATGTGTTCTGGAGAGGACCTTGGGGTCCTGGGCATATTGCTCCCTAACTACGAAACCTCTAAAATGTTTAGTCTCTTAGCTTAATAAACAAGTCCAAGAATGTAGAAAAAAAGTACTAAGTAGAGTAAGTAAAAAGGCATAACAGGGGTATAAAAGAAAAGGCAAAAAATCATCATGGCATCACTGAAAGGGCAAAGTGATCCACAGACCATATTTGTTGTCAGGGCTGGTAAATGGTCAGTTTGGTCCTCAGAAAAAGAATTAACTTTTTTATTCTTTGTTTAACAGTTATGTTTTCCTTCTAGTATTCTTTTCCAGTCCTTAATAAACTACAGGAGATTGAGGGATTAAAAGCCCCAAAATAATAGCAACAAAAACCCACCACACACAATCCTAAAAAAAAAAGATATGGCATATAAAATTTATTGAATGAGATTAGGATCATTTATGCTGCAGGCGGGTGGAAATATGCAAGGTTATGAATAGGGTTCTTCCTGGGGTTTTTTTACCATTTTGGTGTGTGGGATAGAGTGTTCATTAGTTAGAGAAATAATATGTTACACCTTGCTGTTGGGAGCTTTATATAACAAACTTCCAGCATTTTATAAAACACTCAGATGAATGTCAGTTGTAGAGCAAATTTTCAGCAGAATTTATTTCCTTGGAATCTTAAAAGCACCTGCATAAAAACGACATGTGAATCAAATTAATTTTTGTTTAGTTTTAAAATGGCATAGCTTTACATTCAGGTTGCTTTATTTTTCAGGCTTATCAGTCATGACTATGTGTGTGGTCCATACAGGCAGCCTGTTCTCTGCAGATATAGCAGACTTAGGCACATTAAATCCATAGTAGATTTAACCAGATTTAAGAACATGCATGCATGGAGAACACAGGGCAGCACAGGAGGTATTTGTAGGGCTGAGCTGCGGAGCACTGAGGTGCTAAAGGTTTCCCAGTGGTCCAGGCGGTTTCCTACACTCAGGTGTTACCCATCTAATCCCTGACTCTTACACATAGTTCAGAATTAAACCATCTCTATTTGTCCAGCGGTGAATTGCTACAGAACTAGCTGTCCTCATTATTCTCTGACTGCAAAAAAAAAATCTAGTGGGTATATGCTGCCAGTTCTTTTAATGTAAAAATAAAAAATTTGTTTGTTATGTATATCCCACATTCACTCAGATCTTGGCTTACCTGTAATGTCAAATATCAGCCAAGCATATAGAAAGTATACAGATAATTTTCTTTCTGGGTAGTAAAAAAAATAGAAAATGCAGCAAAAAATTTCAGTACATTATATGTTTTATGCAATTTGGATGCAGTTTAGTAATTAATTTTTTAGAATCCATTCTATAAACTTCAGGTTAAACTTGTACGGAGACAAGTTTACAGACAAGCATATTTGGAAATTGCTGCTTTCTGTTGAGTGCATTTTGAGTGAAAACATAAATGCTGTGCTTCATTTACTATAATCCAGATTTAATATTATTTTTTCAGAAAAAAAACTTGAAAAATAATCATTCTTCTTTTATACTTTCTGAACTTATTTGCATCTGTGAGTTATTAGAATAAATCGTTAGTAAGAACAGTAGGGCATTATTCCAGTTTTGAATGGATGGAAGTGAACTGAAGGAAAAATGAGAGGTCAATAAAAATTTTTAGAAAAGTAATATCAGCACAGATATAAAGAAACTCTGACATTTGGGTATATTTAGAAGAGGTTAGAGTGCAGATCTTATGGCAAACAGAAGAATAAAATAATGAAAAAGAGATCAGGACTGTTTGTTATTTAAAAGGCTACATCAAAATCTATTAAGAGCGTGATAGTGCACAGCAGCCTGGAAGTGAAGAACAGGAGTGGTCTAGCAGAAGCCTCATTAGGACAGATAAGTCACTCCAAGAAGCTTTTGAGCACACGGAACAGGCTGCACCCAGAACCAGTGGGAGTCTCCCATGCAACTCCCTTGAAGGTTAAATTTCAGACTTTATTGGTTAGCAGGAGGCACAAACACAGAGAGAACTTGCAAAGCCCCATTAAAAAAGTGCAGATTTATTGATCCAGTTGATGGTGATCTTCTGCAACGCTGAATGATCTGAGTTTTGTCTCTAGGTTTACTTGCACTGTGTCCACTACTGAAGAGGAGCAAAGGGAGCAGAGTCAGGGTCCCCTCAAGTGGCTGTTCTAATTAGGTGTGATAGCATCACTCAAGACCTGGGAAAGCATCAGTATTCCACCTGGGTTTCTCAAATTGAACTTCACTTAGACATGCAAACCAAGGTTTGATATTTACCTGGCTTTAAGGAAAAGGTCAAATTAAATAGCTATTAGCTGTTTCCTATTAGCTTTAAGGACTTTTCTTCCAAAGGCATGACTATGTCTTGCAGAATAATTCACTTGGGGCTTGGATATTGTGATTAGGTAAATGGATTTTATACCCATTTATAAAAATAAGGGATTAAAGTGATTTACAGAATGGCACACCAGTGACTCCTTTTAAGAAGGGAGTCAAGTGTAGCCTACTGACTTCTCTAACCATGCAGTATTGCACGCACAAGGACTCTGTGCTTGAGTATATGCAGGGGAAGGTGTTTGAATGGGTATTTTCACTGGAAAGTGTTGATTTATGAACTGGTTTTTACAACATCAGAGAAACCAAAATGTTGGTTATTTGGAAAATTCTTTACATGTTAGAAGAAAAAAAATCTTCCTAGAGAGAGAAAAACTTCATTCCCATCCACTTTTAATATACACCTCTTAGAGAATTAAGTTGTCTGAATTTGCTTGTATTTCACTGCTATCGATTAAAGTTAAGTGCACATTGCAGTGAAATTATTTAATGGAAAAATCTATTAGAAGAAACCTTCTAATGGAGAAATTATTTTTTATAACTTCCTGATTTTGCAAAAAGACATTCCTATTTAATACCGATGTAGATTTTTTGAAAAAAAGTTACAAGTTATGTTATATTGATGTTTATCAGACTGTAGAGGAAAGAAAAAGTAATTAATGCAGCCAGCAAAATGAATGAGAAATATTTATATGATGTTTATAAATATATATATATATATATATATATAGTAAAGTGAAAGCCCCATGAATTCCTTCCTGAATAACTACTAAATGAGGCATCCCAAACTCCTGCCCAGTGTCCCTGTATATTAGTTATCCCCAAACATTTTGATAGAAAAGCTGTTTTTCTCTCCACTTACGTATTTGGATTAGGACTAGTGCTCCCTGCCTTTGACTAGGCCAAGGAAGGCACTGTAAGTGTAATTGTCTGAGATTTGGTTACTCAGGTACACAGCTTCCAGATTAGATCTCTTGTTCTTCTGATTGGCTTGATTTCTGGACAGAAGTTTCAATGAATAAATGAAACAACCTAGCGAATACTGGCAGTCTCAAGTGAACTCTGACCTGCTGTGTTGTGGGGGCTGTTAGTGGGAAGTTACATTTTCGTATTTCTTGCACGGGATCCCAACCCTGCAGTGCACCTGGAAAAACTGCAGCCAGTGGAAAGCACAGTGAAGTTAGCACTTGGGAACCAGGCACTCAGATCACACAACTGAGACCCCGCTGCACTGGCTTCTCATACCTGGGTTTTTTTCGGCACACACACAGAGTAAAATCCCAGCCTTTCATATCCTTGGGGTAATGAGGGCTTGCAAATGTGGTAATAGCTCTAGATATTTTGTGTGCTGTCTCTGACCATGAGCTCCCCGTAAGCCACATCCCCATCATTCCCTAAAACTCTCCTGTCCTAGAGACTGTAATATGGCTGGAACTGTAAATGTCTTCTGTTTTCTGATACAAGTATTTCTATTTCTTCTTCCATTATAGGTAAGGGCCCCCCATTTCCAGCTGACCTTTTCATTGCCCATGCCAGCAAATCTGCATGTGTATTCATGGCTCCAGCTCACCTTCCTCTAACGGCCAAATTTTTTAGTCCAAATTTAGTAATAGTAAGGCTTGGTTTATACTGGTTTCCTTTCTTTCTCTTTCTTCCTTTCTTTCTTAACTTACAAACTAAGAGAAATGAGAAGCTTTGCAAATGTGCTAAATTACTCAAATAGAAAGAAAGCTTAAATTGCGAACAGAGTGTGTTAAAATAAACTCAGTGTGAAATCTTGCAGCACTGGAATTAGGGACAATATTTCCAATTACACTGACATTTATTATTTCCCATCTCTCAGATTTTTACAAGTAAAGCACACATTTTTATTTCAACCTCTCAGAAAAGATTTTCCTCACTTTTGTGAAAGAAAAATCAAGTATTGATAAGTAGAGAGACTCTAGTGAAACATTGATTCATCTAGGTCCTATAATTTGAAAATTATTTTTAATAGCAAAAACTAGGTGGTATATTATGCCTTTTTGAATAAGGTCACAGGAGTGCAGCAGTAGAAACTCATTTCTGCTGACACTTTGCATCTCAGAAATTGTTCCTCTGGTTCACTAAGGAATCTTTTTTTTTTATTTATTTATTTGCCCTTGTCTGACACATTTTACCTCTACCTTGGCAGGAAAAGTCATTTCCTCTTGTGAGTAAATGACTGATAGAGGACAGATGAAAGGGCAGAAATGTGCAAGTGCCATCAAAACCCTCATTTTTGATTTTTTAATATGCTGCAGCTGTTGGCGTGGAGTGTTTCTCTTGCAGTTGAAAGCACAGCCAGCATGGGAATATTGATAGGTTTACATGAATCCTAAAGAGTCACAGCTTATTTGTATTCACTAATAATGTAGTGCTTGGAGGGTACTGCCTGCACGGATACATTTTCAGCTGGAAAAATTGTGAAGCAGCAGTAAGGATTAGTGAAAAGGATTGATGGGGACACAGAGACATTTGGAAAAACAGACTCAGATCAAAACAGTCTACAGTGAGATTTAAGTAGTAGTCTGTATTTCAAAAGCTAAGGTAAACATTAATACATATCCAAGTGACTGTGATTCAATATGGTCCCTCATGGATACATTTTGCCTTTTGAAAGTCTTACCAGTTTTCTGGCAGCAATTAATGTTCTGAAGTGTCAGTAGTTAAGTTACTATTCTTTCCTTCAAAATCTTTGAATTCCTGTATAAATTTGTAATTATCTGTGACTTCAGCAGAAATGCAGATAATCTTAACCTCTGAAATAAGGCCACATTTGCTGAGGTAGGATTTTTTGATTTTTGAAAAAGCTGGAAACACTGGATGCTAAACGCCTGTTGGAAGTTAATCAGTACTTTTCAGTGATGGAGAAGTACACTAACGCTTTAATTTTCATTAAGTATTTAGTTAGAAAATTTACATTTGGCACGCAGTTTTGATAATGGCAGGGAAATCCTGCACCATTTTGATGATAAATCCACTATACAGCAAAAAATCTAGAAAATCCTGCTGTGTGCTGTATTGATGATGCGCATAAATATAGCACCTTAGGCACATTCCTCAGTGCTGCCTGGCTAATGCTACCAGTACTACATTGCATGTGTTTGATCTCCTGAAGACCAAGGTTTTTCAAATGTTAACACAACATTAACATATCCACTTTCCTAATAACATTGCTACATCCCTTGCCTTTAGTTATCACTGAAATATGACTATCACTTTCAAGAAAATAACATAAGCCATTTGGGACGTGGAGTCCAGTCTTTTATGGTATTTCAGCATGGAGCCACTTGAGGAGCCAGCTTGTTTCCTTCCACATGCCCTCTGCCCCTGTATTTCAGGTCACTCAGATAAATCCAGTGTATTTTCCTTGTGCCCAAGGGTTTAGTGAAATACCAGAAATTCCTCCTCTTTTAGCAGCCACTGCCTCCCTGGTAGCAAGAAGTTGTTGAGGCTCCTGGCCACAGCCATTGACTGATGTGAGGTTAGGCCTGGAAATGCAGGCATCAGAGATTGAGTTCTCCCTGCCTTCTTTCTCTCATAAAATGATACTGAATCGGAGAGGTTCCATGTAATGACTACTTCAGGAGCAAGCATGGTGGATTTGCTTGGTCTGCAGCAGCTGGAGTGGCAGAAAGCGGGACTTGACTCAGAAGTCCACGTGTTTATCTGCCATCACCTGGCTCTGACTCTCAGCTTCACTGGCTTTGCCGTAATGCCTGGTCTCTTTGGAAACCTATTTCTCTTTTTAGCTCTGTTCTTCATGCTGCTGTACCAAGCATCTGTGATCAGATCTGAGTCTCAGCTGAAATGGTATAAAAGTGATGTAAGTGGGTGAGGGATTTTATGTATTTATTTAACACAAAGTGTGGGTTTCCTGAAAGCCTGGGAGGCAGTGTGGCATCTTCCTTCTCTTCACTAAGATCATCACTGGCACTTTTGTTGTCAGACATATGAGAAATAAGACATTTGTTTGTTTATAATATATGCCAAAACAACTCTGTGCACTTGTCTTGTTCTGATACAAAATTCTGATATTAACAGAACACTTGTTCTTCTCTTCCTACTCTTTGAATCTATACTTCTGCCATGAAAAGCAAAACTTTAGGTTCTTAGGAAAGAGGCATTTTTCCAGCCATTCTCAAGCAATCCTTTCTCTTGAGTAATTCATTGCTGAAGATGCTTTCTTCTGCGGAAGAGTGTTACAAGCACCAGTAGTTCTTGACCTGTTCAGTCCATTATACCTGGACTCCTCTCCTGACTACATGCGTGGTTGTAACAGCCTTTCTTTTAGAGTAAGCCATGAGAGCACTGTAGGAAGAGAGAGAACTGATGACAGAGAATTGCTGCTCCAACTAATGGAAATGTCTTCTTCCTCCAAGTGATTTTGTTGCTATTTTCAGTTACAAGAATCATTATCCCAAAAGGGAGGATTGCCTGCATGCCCTCTCTGCTTTGCCTGCTGACTTCAGGTTCCCATAAGCAGTTACAACATTGCATCATCATACATCTTTTTACTGTATTTTATAATTTGTTTCCCTTTTATCACTGTCGAGATTGGTTTTGTTTGTGCAGTGAGATTTCATGCAGGAGCTTTCAGCACACAAGCATTCACAAGGATGTGCAGTTTATGCTGATCATTGCACTCTTCCCCTGGTACCCCTGTCCTGGATGCAAACCCCAGCCACACCTCATTCTCTCTAAAGAACATATCCTAGCCCACAGGACAGATTTTAAGAACACAGTGACACTGCAGTACATGCTTCTTGTGAATACAGGGAGCCAGGCCACAAGTCCTGCAAACTGGGAATACTGAGTTTGAAACACCTTTGGGAGCTCTGGCTCAGGTCATGCAGGAGAGCAACAGACAGAGCCTGCAGTGGCCTTTCTACAGTAAACCTTTAGTCCTCCAAGAAATGGGGTGGGAAGGTACCAATAGCAGCAACTGAGGTTTAAATTTGTCCTCTTCTCTGATGTCCACCAGTAGAAATCCAAAATCATTTAATCTTCTCTGGAGTCTGTCCACGAATTGCTGCAGATACTTACGTAATTGAGACTACTCAGTCCTAGGAGCTTTTACCCACATGTATCCTTGCAGGACTGCCAAGAAAGATTAAAGGAACAACAAACAAAATACCCTCCTGAGTGGCAACCAAATAGAGAATTCTTTTCTGATTCTAAAAAATAATTGGTCAGATAGATCCACAGCAGCCTAGAAGTACAGCTCACTGGTAAACCAAAGCATAAAAGTGGGGCAGCTGGAAGATAGAGATGAATGGAAGGAAAAAATGAAACATTATTGTTTCTTTTTTGGGGCAATGGGACTTCATGAAAAGATGGGCAGCATGTGTCCCTGCTCTTAGTTCAAGCATTAAAATGCTTCTGACCTTTAAGACCAGGAGATATTTTTTCCAGATACAGATTCTCTTTCTTCTAGCTTTCCACTTCCTTTCTGGAAATAACATATTATATTTGCCATTTGAGCAACCCTATCAAAGCTAGGAGAAATATTTTCCTTCTAATTTATGTAGGACTCCTGATTTTAAGTCTCTTGTTGATTATCCTAAACTGTAATGGGTTTTCAAAATGCAGGCTTTTATAGGCTTGAAAGAGAAAATGCAAACAATCATAGGTCCTCTTTACCTTATTTTAGAAGCAAAATCCTGTTACTTAGATAGCAACATTTACAGCTAATGGAATTATATCTCCGTGTCTTTTACCATGTACAGAATGCACAAATCCTCAGAAATAGCAACAAGGAAGGACTGCAGAGTACCATGACTGTGTTAGCTAGGTAGTGAATAGAAAACTTGTAGTGTAATTGACGAAATTATAGTTGCGGAGTTTAAAAATGGTCTTTTTTGTTGATGGAATGATTTTAAAATTTTAGAATCATGTCGACAAAACCCTACAAAGATACAGTTCAAAATCCTTCATTTTACAAAGCTGTATATATGAAAGTTGAGGAACGCCTGTGATTTACTAAATTCAGCTTTGCACTACCCTTTCAAGGTAAGGTAATATTATTTTAAAGATCTGCATAAATCACTCCTCCTGTAGTGTATGGAGATCCTGTGAGAGAATTAGGAATACACTTGACTTCCACATTTAACTTTCTTAACCTTGAGTCCTTAATTTTCCCTCCTCAGCCTTGTGCCTCCTTTACTACAAAACTCCTACAACCATCAGACAAGAGGGTCTTAAAGAAATCAATACTCTGCCGTGTAACCGCAGTGAATTGCTGGAGCAGATCCATTTTGCACACAGAATAAAATCACTGCATTGTGAATGTGTATTCTCTATATGCTAGCACTGATTTTTTAAAACTGTAGTTCAAAACCTTCAAATTATAGAAATATATTTCAAGTGGGCAGAAAAGGAGACAGTCAAGCAAATCTAGCTAAATCTTAGTAGGATGAAGACCCTGTAATGAGGGCTACCAAGAGGCATTCATGTGGAGTAACTAAAACCAAATTTTTTCTTTAGTGCCTCCTCCCTCTCTGTCACGTCTATTTTCATTGGAGATGTCTCCATTTAGTGACACGCCCACTTGGGCGTGTCTTTGCTCTGTAGCACAAATCCAAGAGAAACCCACGAGGCCTGCAAACAAAGCTTGAAAAAGATGCGTGGCATTGGAGCATTATTTGATTACTTGTCTGGATCTCACTGAAGAACAATTGCTTGCATGCATTAAAATCCACAGTGCCTGCCACCATTGATTTCCCAGAGATTTTACAAATTCCTGGCAGCATGCATAAAGGGGATTGAAGTTTGGAATGGCCCATTTTGATTAATCTACAGAATTCCACTAGGACATGCAGATGTGTCTATTCCAGGAAAAAAAAAAAAAAAAGACTTTAACTTAAACTACAGCAGAGAGCACAGTTTTCTGCAATTGGGCAGCTAGTTTGATTTAGACCAGTATTTGAATGACATGCATTTATTTTAGCTGCTGTCCCTATCAAGGATTAGGGCCAAATATATATAAAATATATATAATATAATATAATATAATATAACTTATACAAACCAAATATAATTTGGTTTGTAATTTTTATGTATGAGACAAAGGCATTATGAGAGACTGTTTAAGATTTTGTTGCAGTCCAGACTTTTGTTTCTGAATAGCTATTGTGCCACCTAGTGAGTGTTAAACTGCACTTTTAAACAGATGGAAAGATTTACTTTAAACATACTGGTGAATAAAGAAGCAAAGTATTTATTAAAACATTTGGAGTGACATGTTGAAACAAAATTATTTTCCCTTTTTTCCTGATTATTTAAAACCAAGGTGTTCCACTGAGGTAAAAAATATTCCATAGCATAGCATTTTGTTTGCAATTGTATTAAAGAAATATAGTACATAAAAGGATGCTCACAGAGCTATTTACCTCCCCAGCAATAAAACCATTTCAATAAATTACTAGCACAATCTATAAGCTTATCAATATGAAAGGATATCCCCAAATCTCAGATGATAGGAATTTCCATTCTGTAAACCATTAAATAAATAAACTGAAAATGTTCCTTTCTGACCACCTATGACAACTTTCACTTGGCACCAAGAAAAAATGCTTTAACATGTTATTATGATTGCATGTGTTAAGGCAATATTTAGACAAAATAATAAGCAGTGTTTTATGTTAAAATCATTACATTCTGACAAAGTTTCTCATAAAATTCCCTTTTCCATATAAATAGTTTTTGTCCAAAAAGCTATGTAGATTTCATTAGCCTGTAGCTATTTCTTAATGATTTTTTCTCCTCTAGCTGAAACCTCTCAACAGGGCTGTGTGGTTTTTTTTTTTTTCTTTCACTTTTTAAGCAAACCATCTGTCCAGTGTGGGAGGATTGGTTTTGCCACAGTAGATAGCAGTAATATTTCAGTCAGCAAAGCCAATAACAATAAATTTCCCTTAACAGAGCATTTTCTAGCATTCTTCACTTTATTGCATCTTATATTAAATTGCCACGCTATCCATCATGAACAAAAGCTAAAGTAGGTAGTCTGGTCTTTTAGTACCTGCATGCAGGGCCACAGTAGAAAACCTAGTGGTCAGCAATAGTTCAATTTAGAAACATTCACATTCTCTGATATTGCGTGGAATTTTAAATTCATGTTGTTTAACACATTTAAATGATGCATGTTCGAGATCTTTTATATAGCAGAACCTGACACCAGGTAAAAATGGTCTCTCAGGACTGGAGACTTGGATAACTCTGTGCCAGACCTTGATGTAAACACGAATATTTTTATAAATTTGCCTCAATGAACAATGGAATGGAGCTCATCTTCTTTCAGCACTTTTTGTTACAAAATATCTGAGAGTCAGTTCTGAGCTGAGAAAAAATGAAATTAGTTTCCGAAGGTAAAAACCATACTGTTTTGAAAAGCAGAAAAGCTGTGGTCTGAGGGGGCTTTTTTACACTTTTTTGTTGTTGTTGTTGTTGTTGTTGTTTGGGCTATTTATTTTCCCCCCATGAGAAGTATTTCCAGAAAAAAAATATTTTCAATTTTCTGGTTTCAAGGCTTGACAGACATTTTGTCATTTCATTTTCTTCTTGCAGACAAATGAAATTGAAAAGATTGTGTCAGGTGTCAGGTGAGCTTCTTTAGAGCTCAGTTTCCAGGCTCTTTGAATTCTTTGATACTTGAAAAGTGTTTGTACTCTGTTCCAGTTTTCTCTAGAGGTATATTGTGTAGTGAGCAAACAGAAAAAGCAGGTTTATTTTTTTTTAAAGCATAATCAATTTATTACTTCATTTTAAAGTATAGTTCCATTTAAGATAGTAAAAAGGTCTGCTTATGAGGTTTTTTGCTCCCTGTAAAGGTTCTTAATGGCCAATATTCACATTAAATATGGAATTTAAATGCATACAAATATTACTAAAAGTAAGGCAAGATGAGGAATATAATATTATTTGTTTGCTTTATCTAGCATTGATAACAAGCTCTTCTTGATATCAAAATGCTGAAACATGATTGTTTTTATAGAGGAGGGTGCCATTTCAGTAAAAGAGGAGAAATCACTTACAAAACTTGATTTTTTTTTCTCTTTACACACTATTTTTCCATGTTGACTCAAGGTATTCTAGCATTTAACAACAGCTAGGAGAATGATATAATTAAGCCTAAGAGTTCCCATTACTTTATTTCACATAGTCAACATTTTAATGTGACTTTAAATACCTCATTGGGAGGATTATCTGTGGAGTCAATGGACAGCATTTCATAAAGAGAGAGCTGAAAATCTGGATCATGGCTCAGATCCAACATTATACTAATAAACAAAATATTAATAAGTCCTAGGTTAAAAAGTGCATATACAATGAAATATTGAAATGAAGTCTCTAAGATGGACAGGTTTTATTCAAAGGAAAAAATATGCACTACTCACAAATAGAGAAGATAATTGAATGGCATATATTCTTCTTTCATTTAAATCTAATACCACATTTATATTCAGTGTAGTAATAAACCCTTTTTCCAAGCTTTCCTGTCCCCAGATACCTGCAAAGTCAGTGTGCAGTGGTTTGCTCAAAGTGAGTAAAACTCTCAGTATTTGTAATTCTTACTAACTTCAGGCTGCATGTCTGTTTCCTCCAATATCAATTAGACAGATAGGGTGTAATTCTAATAAAGCTTGCTGAAACTGCCTGGAATTTAAATTTCCTCTCTTTATAGAATTGCACCTCATAGATTTAACTGAGCTGATAGTCAATATTTACTGTAATCTTAATTAGACAAGACCTGATTTGCTCTGGTTTTCAAGCATTTGAAAAGTGTAGACATGTCCAAGCTCAGGCTTTTGAAGATTTCACTTTGTTCTATATGAATTGTTTAGACAATAACCACTAGGTGCAGTTGTCCAGGAAAGAAAAGTACCCTTCCTTCAGCAAGTCTGCTGCTGCTGTGAGAAGCCTGCACTGCTCTGAGGCCATATCACAACTGAGATTAGCAGCTCATTTCTGAAACTTCTAGGAATCCTTTTAGGGGATTTCAAGATAGGATTATTTTGAAACTGAAAGTCATGGTGTGAATAAGTATTGGGTCACTGAGTGAATAAATAATAAATACTACAGAAACACTTACTCAGTAAGTCTGTGAAACTGGCCTTTAACTATGCAGACTAGGATGTATATTTGTTATAGATGGTATATTTGTGAAAAAAAAATATGCAAGAGAATTATACAGGTTGTGTAAATTCAATCTTTAATGCAAGTCTTAAGTGAAAGAGATCAGAAATGCATATCTGGATTTTTGCACAGATGCAACGTCTGAGATTTTTCTTCTCTGGTCTTAATGGTAACACAGAATTTATTCTTATTTTTGAAGCCATGTTAATAAGCAGATGCTTCCACTGAAATCACTGGCCATTAAAACTCATTACTATTCAAAGTTATATTTCTATCGTAATATAAAAACCGGCAGTGACGGGTTCATACTACAAGAGGTAAGGTGTTTGGAAGAGCAAATTCTGTAAAAGCAAACACAGCTTAAGCAATCAGGTGCCCAGAGGATGTTGCAGGTATGTCTGGGCAGTATGAACATAAGTCTCTCAGTCCTAGTGAAGGAGATGGGAGATGTGTGGCAAAAGCTATCTGGTAAATTAAGGCATAGAAGAGGCTATTGCCATGGCCCAGCTTTAGACAGTGTATTTCCTGGCTGTGCCAGGTACACAGTCCTGGGTACTCCCAGTCTGGCATCCTTAGGTGTACCAGCAGGAACACTTGAGTTAGAATCCCCTTGCCGCTGCCCCCGAGGAGGGATGCTCCCTTCTTACTGCAGGGCTGCAAGGGAGATGGATCAGGTGACTCAGTGCTGTGCAATAGGTTCTCTATACACTCTTCAAAGTAATGAAAACGATCCATACGATGAGAGAAATGAGTTCCTAATTTGCTCGTGCTCGACCTCCCACTAGCAGCAGAAATAGAGTAAGCAAATAATGAGCAAATCTAATTCATAAATCACAAAAGTTATTTTAAAGCACTAGCGTTTAATTTAGGTGATTTTAGTAAACAAAACATATTTATGGATGAAAAATGGAAGAGCTTGGGTTGAAGTGTTACTGGAATATGTTTGACTGAACTTTATCTGTATCAAGTGGACAGCTAATTAGCGAAAGATATAGTCTTCCCTTCTAACAATATTTGGAATAATGTGACAAAATTATGTGTATGTGTAGCTGCAGATACATGTGCATGTGTGTATACACATAAGGGTATATAAACATATACTTTCATCTGCAGCTATATATACATATACTTGTCACATTGTATGTGACATACATTTGTATGTAGATATGTGTATGTGTACATGTGTATGACAAACAGTCATTTGTTTTTATCTACTGGGAATGTGCAATACAGTGGTCAGGATTTTTCCTAGTGTTCTTGATTTCTGTGGTTCTGTTTTCTCATTCTGCAAAGAAGCAGAGCTCTATTTAGTGTAATAGATTTAATATCAATGTAAGTTAGTAATGGTAAATTTGAGGTCATGTTCACTGATAATTGCACTGTGCTTCCTCTTGTCACGTAAACATTCATATGGAATCCTGTACTTTGTGCTACACTAACTTCAAGTGATATGAGCTACTATAAATGTAAAATTGTGAATGCTTTAATCTTCATTTTTTCCACTACAAGTTTTTTAAATTCTTTATTGTATTTTGAAGAAAAAAAAAAAAACCAAAAAAACACCTCTGTGTGTTTTGAAAAATTGTTATACATAATCTTGATAATAATCTTAATAAGACTTTACAATTCAGATATATATTTTTATTTTACCAAATAATACTGTTGGAACAAAGTACATGTGCTAGTTTAGGTAACTGTATTAAGCATTCTGAAGACTTTCTCTATGTTAGAAAAGACTTTTATAAATCACTGCATGGAGCTCTCTGCTGTTTAGGCTAATGTGTATATAAGAGCAATGCAGAAGAAAATGGAAAAATAAGGTAAGCAATTTTCTTGTCTCTGTAAACAGGTGCAATGTGAAATTCTTCAGCCGTAAAGGCTTGCTAGTTTTGAGCTCACAGATTGCCAAGCCCATAGATTGTCACCCCACTTCCCAGGAAATGCTTCTCGGAGCCCTTTAAAGACAGCAAGGAAAATAGACTTCTTGAATAGGGAGGTTTAAGGAAAAGTGAAATTTTGGTAAAATGTGGAGTATTCACAGAAGTATTTAAATATGAAATAAGCAGAGAGAAATTAAATGCACTGAAAATCTGTGACAGTGTGTTTCTACTCTATTTTGCTTTCTATTTACAGCAGTGTGCAATAAATTAGACTAGTCAAGAAATTCAGGCTTTTAAATCTGGGTTATACCCATTTATTGAAATCATTGACCATTTCTGTAGATGTACAGAATGTTCTCCTAGCCTTCCGACTGGTCTTAGTGGAATATCTAATATGTCACTCCCTCTGGGTGGGCAGAGAGCAGAGATGTGCTGGATGGATGTGTATGAAAGTCTGCATAGCCACTGCCTGTACTGAGCCTACACTTTTCCTGAATAATTCTGGGAAGTGTGCATTGTGTCTGGTGTTCTCTGGCCTGTACCTCTCCTAAGATCCTATTAAAAAGCAGAAACAAGAGCAAAAAGACTCAAACCCACAAGGAATACCATTACTATGATCTTAGGTAAGTAATTATACATTCTTAGGCTAAAATAAGTTTCCTTTGCTACCCCCTAGCTTGAAATTGTAATGGAGTACATCACACCAATGATTTGTAAATTCTTATCATGGTATGTAAACCTATAATGATTTCACAATTTCGTTTGTTTGCTTTACTCAGACAGCGCTGCACTGTTTGTTTTACTGAAGTATGTGTGGCTGCTTTCCCACTTGGTCACACATCATTCTGTCTGAGCTTGGCTTGCTGGGCAGGTGCTGGCGGCTGCACTGCAAATCCCGCTGTTGTCTCGTCAAGCTCAGGACACTCTTTCCCTGTAGCACTTCTACAGAAAGCAGGAACTGCATGGCAGCTTTGGAAAATGATGGATAACATAGCTTGCCTTGGCTTCCTAAAGGCAAGAAAATCCTGTTGTGCTGATCTGGTATGTTATAGTGGTGGTGGTGGTTGTAGTGATATTTTCTTCCTTTTTTTCTGTGCGGATGAGCAAGTGATTAATACATTTTTTATTGAATTAAATTGTTCAATTACAGGAGCTTGTAGAAGAGGCAGAATAACAAAAGACTGTACTAATCATCTCACTAGGACTTCCATTTTATCAAATAGTCCAGTCAAAGTGAGTTTAGGGCTCCCTTTAATCCCTGCGGAGTTTAAAAAGCTGAGTTTCAGATGCAGGATTGCTTTGGACAGCAGGAGAGAGATGGTGGGTTGTTCTCGGTTTCTCTTCTTCTTCAGTTACTAGACTGCTAAGTACTGTTCAGGTTTTCATTGAAACGATAACAGAAAAGTTACTTTGAAGTCCAGACGTGAAAGAACTGACCTGAGAAAGAAAGGTTTGGTTCTAGCACTTTTTCAGTGTCTGAAAGACTGCAGCTGAATTATGATGTTCCCAGGGCTCCTCATCATGAGTCTTTTGAAACATGGCATTTCTGAAAGGATTTATTGGTAAATTTACACTGAAACTCCATTTCAAAGTCTGCAATTAAACAGAATTCACAATTGGTTTATGGACTTAGTGATAGATAGGGTGGCATTTACATACTGATTTTGTAAGATTATTTGTATCTCTTGTGTAGTATTTGTTTTGGACTTCCAAGGCTAACACTCAGATTAGTTCATGGTTGTGTTACACAATGAAAATAGGAACTACTACCAAACTGTTAACTATTTTTATGTTAGTAATACTGTTATTTTTACCATCACTTCTAAGTGATATTGTTTTTCATTCTATGCACTGTAGTGGATGTTTGATATCCTTTTTCAATATATTCTTCCTGGTCTGTTCTTGTGTATTAGAAGATACCAGCTTGTCTTTTTTAAGGAAAAAGCAGCATAATTATATCATTGCTTGATGTACCTGTCAGACTTCTCAACAATTACTTGGCTACATTGGCTGTTACCTTACAGACGTTTTAGAAATTTATGGCTGCAGAGCGGATGCTTTCTGGCTTTCATTCTCTTCTCTCTGTCCCTAGTGTGAATGAAGGAAGATCTGCACCCTATAACATTAATAATTTCTGGCATGTATTTAGCAAATATCATTATTTGAGGTCTCTCTCATACTATTCTGTTTTTGACCTTATCCTGTTTGACAGCTCTGGAAAAAATGCCTGCTTCCTAAATAAAACATTGCAAGAAGGATAGTTTCCAGCAGTCCTGTCTTACCATTTTTCTTTTTAGAAGTTGAGCTTCTCTAAGTTTTCAAAAATCCTATCAGGAAAAGACTTAAAATTTAACTATGTGATTTACCAGAGCAATATTTATTCATTATTATTGTGTTCATATTCTGTGTTATACAATGATGAATGCATTAAAAGTGGACTGAATTAGATCATAATATGGCATCTTCATTGTAACCCTGTGTTCCTATAAATAAAAAGAAACCATAATACCTCATTTACACTGGACATTAAAGTAGGGGAGAGATTTGTGTTAGTTATTGTGCATGAGCAAAGGAAAAGAATTGCTGATCTATTTACTGCATATGTCAAAGAAACTGCACCATTTAAAATCACAGTGTCTTATGGCTTGGTAACAAAACCAAGTACAGTTCAAGGGAAAGCAGAATTTAGAAATTAATTAGAAAAACAGAACTAAACCCTCCCCTTTCACATAAGTATTTTTGTGTAAGACCAGTGTATTGTGATACTCATTATTATCTCATGCAATAATATATTGACTCTGGAAGGACTCAAATTTAGAAAACAAACAAACATTGACAGCATATTTTGCTCAACATTTACACTCAATAATGGACTTTTTCATCAGCATCTTTGCCTCTTGATTAAATAATTCATTTATTACTATGGATCCAGTCAGCTGATTAGAGAAGCCAATGAAATAAGAGAAATGCAAGTTCCTATTCTGATCATGTTTTCATTTTATGTTCGTACTTGGGGAAAAGGATTAAAGCTTAATTATTAATCCCTTTCATGCTTTTTTCCCTATTTTCCTAAAGTGTTTAATTATTGCTTTGACATACATCTGCTAAAGATTTTTTTTCCTGTCTCTGGAGACCACAGTTTCAAAGGAACTTTTACCATGCGTTGCCCCCAAAGAAATTTTGAAGTCATTAGATGTGCAAAATCCTTAGTCCCAGGATAAAAATGTGCATGAAAAAATGAATAGTGGCATCTGCAAAAAGTGCTAATGAGAAGTTTTACTACTTGTATCAGATAGCTGAAAGGTAGGTGAAAATGGGAAGAGCTTTGCAGCCTCACAGGTTAGAGTAGCTTGATACAATGAAATGATGCTGGCTTGTATCTCCATAGTTTAAGGAAAGGCAGAGCAATGCTTTTGTCTGTCATCAGCTATAGCTGGAGGCAGCAGAGGCTGGGGCTCTGTTTTGCTAGAGCCACAATAGCACTGGGGACCAGTATTTATTGGAACTTGGAAGATTTGTGGCTTCATGTGATTGGAACTTAGTTTTTGAAGGCTCTGGGATTGTTGAGATGTTGAGTTCGGGGCAGATCCAGCAGCGAGTGTTTTAATTCAGAGCTAGAGTCAGGGCATTTTAATACTACTGTGGGGTCAAATTCTCCTGGGATTTTGGTTCTTCTGTCATTGAATGTTTGTAAGGAAACACAATGTGATCAATATGAAGAGCTCAGATTAATCATAGTCTGAAAGCTGAGTACTATCACGTACATGTTTGACTTGAAATGTGTCACAAGCAGCTTGGCTTTTTAAAGACATCTTCCAGAGTGCTGAAGTGATTTTATGTACAGGTGTGAGGACGATTATTTATTTGACATCTTAACCTGTTCACTTGATTTTTGTTTGGTTTTTCTCTGCTGCAGACTATGTCAGAGAGCCACAATGATCATGCAAAATACAAGTTCATCCTCGCCCCCATTTCCAAATGTGAGCTCGTTCTGGAAGAGAGATTCACATGGACCGGGACTCCTTGATGAAGCAGCATCACTCATTGGCAGCTATGATTTCCCTCAGACCACAGAGAGTTTTCCCTTCTCCACTGTGGAATCAACAAATATGACCCTAAATGCCACAAGCAAAGACCCTCTGGGTGGACACACTGTCTGGCAAGTAGTTTTGATTGCTTTCCTCACTGGGATCCTTGCACTGGTGACCATCATAGGAAACATCTTAGTGATTGTTGCATTTAAGGTTAACAAACAACTGAAAACAGTCAACAACTACTTCTTGTTGAGCCTTGCTTGTGCAGATTTGATCATCGGTGTTCTTTCCATGAATCTTTATACCACATACATCATCATGGACCACTGGGCTTTGGGAAGCTTAGCCTGTGATCTTTGGCTCTCCATTGACTATGTCGCCAGTAATGCCTCTGTCATGAATCTCCTTGTTATAAGTTTTGACAGGTATTTTTCCATCACTAGGCCACTAACATACAGAGCCAAGCGAACAACCAAAAGGGCTGGGGTGATGATTGGTTTGGCATGGATTGTCTCTTTTGTTCTTTGGGCCCCTGCCATCTTGTTTTGGCAGTATTTTGTTGGGGAGAGGACTGTGCCTCCTGATGAATGTTTCATCCAGTTTCTAACTGAACCTATCATCACTTTTGGCACTGCCATAGCTGCCTTTTATTTGCCAGTCACCATTATGAGTATTTTGTATTGGAGGATCTACAAGGAGACGGAGAAACGCACCAAAGAGTTAGCAGGGCTACAGGCTTCGGGCAGTGAAGCAGAGGCAGCACGCTTTGTACACCAGACCGGCAGCTCTCGGAGCTGCAGCAGCTACGAGCTGCAAAGGCAGAGCATGAAACGCTCCTCCCGAAAGAAATACAGACGCTGCCACTTCTGGCTCACAATGAAAAGCTGGGAACCCAACACGGATCAGGGGGACCAAGAGCATAGCAGCAGTGACAGCTGGAACAACAATGATGCTGCTGCCTCCCTTGAAAATTCAGCCTCCTCTGACGAAGAAGACATTGCTGCAGAGACCAGAGCCATCTATTCAATTGTGTTGAAGCTTCCTGGTCACAGTGGTATCCTCAATTCCACAAAACTACCCTCCTCAGAAGATTTGCATGAGTCAGGGGATGAACTGCAGAAATCCGACACAGAATCAAAGGAAAAGAAACCTAAAAAGTTGCACCCTCCCAAAAGTGTTCAGGATGGTGGAAATTTCCAAAAGAGCTTTACTAAGCTCCCAATTGAACCAGAGTCGGAAGAGACAACCACAGCTTCTGATGGCATCTCATCGGTGACCAAGACATCAACAGCCCTGCCCTTGTCCTTTAAGGAAGCAACCCTGGCAAAAAAGTTTGCCTTGAAGACCAGAAGTCAGATCACAAAACGAAAACGAATGTCACTCATCAAAGAGAAGAAAGCAGCACAGACACTCAGTGCCATTTTGTTTGCCTTCATCATTACCTGGACCCCATATAACATCATGGTTCTGGTGAACACCTTTTGCAGCTGTATCCCCAAAACTTTCTGGCACCTGGGGTATTGGCTTTGCTACATCAATAGCACAGTGAACCCCATGTGCTATGCACTGTGTAACAAAACATTCAGAAACACTTTCAAGATGCTGCTGCTGTGCCAGTGTGACAAACGAAAACGACGCAAACAGCAGTATCAGCAACGACAGTCCGTCATTTTTCATAAGCGGATCCCTAGGGAGGCTTCATAGAATAGTATTTTTTAAACAAGTGAAAAAATAATGAAGCAGGGATGGGATGGGATGGGACGGGATGGGATGGGATGGGATGGGACGGGATGGGATGAGATGGGATGGGATAGGACAGAACATGATGGCATGGGACAGGGCAGGATGGGCAGGATAGTAAGGGATGGGACGGGATGGTTTGGGGTGGGAGGGTGGTTGCAGGGTGCTGATTCTATCATTTAAACATCAAGATGTGAAAGCAGCTGTCAGGCTTATTTATCCTTTCAATAAATCCAGTTTAATATAAAAATCAATTCACATTAAGAAACTTCAACATTTTTACTAAGGAGTGAAAGGTTTAATAAAGTTTTCCTACAAATTTGCAAGAAGCTGTATAGCAATTATAAACCCATTATTGATCTGCCCAGCTCTTTGATTATAATTAACTCTGGGATCTCAGGTAAGCACATCTAGCTAGCCCAACTTTTCTTTTTCCAAGTAATCCAGCAACTTTCAATTCAAGTTACATACAGATGTAGCAAGCTAGTGAAACAGGATTATGAAATTATTTGAGACAATGTATGGGTTGAAAAATTGCTTCTTCTTGTCCAGGTAGAGCTTCCTGTCTACTTCTCTTCTGGTATATTGTTAATTGTACCCCTGATTCCTGATTTCTGAGTATCTTATGTGCAGCTGATGTTATATGTGTGTGTGTGAGTGTGTATGTATGCATAACATACATCCACACCTCTAAAATACACACATACCAGGAAAGAGGTGACCTATTGTTCTAGGTTTTACAGGGCCCCCCATCATGATTACATGTGACTGAAATTTTTAAAAAGTCTGAAAATCATGTTATAAATACATAGCTCATTATTTGCCACCTGAAACTCAAATTTATCTCTGGAATGAAAACATGATGTTCACATTTGAAATGGAGAAAACCAAAACACAGCCTGTGAGCTGAACAGTTTACAGGGTTTTATAATGGGGTACATGCCCAGTAAAACCTTAATCTTGAGCACAGAGTCTCTCCTCAAAGTGATCATGCCTCTTTAAAAGATACAAAAGGGAAAGGAATTGAAGGCTACATTCAATGGAAGGAATTGGGAAGAGTATGAAGCTCTCATCTTTGTAGGGCATAGGACGATGAGAACCCAGATCTGGGCTGCACAGTACCAGTACTCAAAGGGAGTTTCTCAGGAGCCAGGCAGGCGCAACCGCCAGCAGCAGCCCCGTGTCCTGCTGGGGAGGCTGTGCTGCTGTCCAAGCACAGGCGGCTCCTGCAACACCCTGTCCTGAGCTGCACCGTGGGGATGCACCACCCTTCTCAGAGCCAGCTCAGATCCTGCGTGCAGTATCTGTATCGCTGGCGATGAAAGTTCAGGTTGTCATTTTCTGACAAAAGTTGGTGGAGCCCTGCTGCTAGCACTGTCTGCCCAGGTGATCTTCAGATGCAAGTGATTGGTTTAAAAGAAATGCTTTATTTTTGCATATGAAGGATGCTCACTAAAAAGTGTTTCTTTCCCACAACCTGTTTTAACAATCATCAGGAGAAGCGCACCTAAATCCGTTTGACGCCAGGTTATTCAGTGGTGTGAAAAATGTGATATTGCCAATTTGTAACCTGGCAATTTTTTGATAAAGACAATTTTAAAAGGGCTTTAATATTTATAGTTTAGACATGACCAGTATTTCCTGGTATTTGTGATGTGGTCTGCACCAAACATGATTTATAAAAGTCAGAGGTCCCCTGGGGAAAGGATTGTACTTTAAACTGTTGCTCTAAATCTGATTTAGTTACTTGTTGAAAGATTATTTTGTATTCTCCTTTGAACTGACCAAAACTTTTTTTTTTTTATTATTGCTTAAACTGTTATTTTGCTGAAAATAAAACAAGTATCTTATTTTACAAAGGGGCATCAGTGTTGTGAACACAGAACTGATGTTAAAGCTGCTTTTGTATTCAGTGTGAGATGGTGTTTACAGATGATTTTGACAACAGTGGAAATATATTAAATGGTGTCTGTGTATCTGAACTATTTAATTTTGTGTTATGTTCATATGAAGAAATATTTATACATATTTCACCGAATGTTTTATTTAATGTTGATAAATATTGCTCTTCAGTCTTCAGCTGTAGTGTCCTTTTAGAGTGATTCATAAAGGTCTGCTTGAGAAATGAATAGAATATACCTAGCTTTCTTGTCATTAAAATAAATTCTCTTTTGTATGAGTTGTTTAAAATGTCTACCCTAAAGTAATCACATAAATTATATTGAAACTCTACTGCAAGTACAATTCTAGTATAAAACATAAAAAAGGTAAAGTTTCATCTATAAGTCACAAGTGCATTTTGAACTAAAGATACCAGAATTGTTTTGCTAGTTTGCTAGCCACATAAAAAGGCACCCATGTTACAAAGAGAATTAATGACCTTTATTTATGGAAAGAAGCATATTTTTGAAATATATTCATTACTCAAGTTGACCTAACAAATGTTTTAACATTTAAATATATATCTATATCTATATATATTGCCATATTATTATATTCTGGTATCTAGAGTAGTGCTGTGCCCCTAATACACAAAATGTGAGAGCATGTGAGGAACCAAGAGTTCATCGGGGGATTTATGGTATATTAGTATTGATTTTACAATGGGAAACTATTATTTTTATTGAAGTTACGCTTCCTTGAAAGCGTCTGTCACCACTGTTTACATAATAGGAAGAGTTAAATCCTTGGATTGTTTTAACAGAGAAATAAATAACCTGTCTTTTAATGTGTGAACAGGCTTTAAAATGTTATTTACAGGCATCATAAAATGTGTACGTATACACATATTGTAGCATAGATCAATTTAGTTATTATTTATTTAATGGACTATGCACTATAAAATATTAAGAATTTGGCTGTGTTACAAGTACAGTGAGCATCAATTTAATTTGTATTTTATATGTTTCTGGTTTTGCTTTAAACCCATTCACACACAAAAATTTTAGCTGTATGCACTAGTGGATATATTATTTATGAACACAGGCGCACACAATAGGTTGCAGAAGAACAATGCAAGACCAATGAAACAGCATTACTTTTAAGAAGTACAAATGATGTAATATTTCATATGTTTTGAGGAAAATTAAGTCAGAAACACAGTAGAAAGCATCATTCTGAGGGCAGACAAACAGCTCACTCCCATTAACTCTCCTCACAGCTCTGAAAGCTGGCTTTTCAGAGACCAGTCTCCATTAATTGCAATAATACAAGATTAGACTCCATATAAAGAGGACCAAAAAGTCAGAAGCGATAGCCAGACAGGAGCCATTGAGTGGTCTGGAGAAAGCTTTGAATAGACCCCAATCACTGTCAGCATCTGAACAGGCAACAAAATACATTATAACATATAACATATTACAACAATACATTTGGCTTTTTCAGTGTAAAACTGCGATAGAAGTTTATTACTTCTGTACTGGTGTAGGCAGTGAGA
Organism: Monarcha castaneiventris obscurior; assembly: GCA_026261815.1. Taxonomy (NCBI): domain Eukaryota; kingdom Metazoa; phylum Chordata; class Aves; order Passeriformes; family Monarchidae; genus Monarcha; species Monarcha castaneiventris. The sequence goes on from JAMPIT010000472.1 coordinate 9,228,436, forward strand.
AATGTCTGATCCGAAGATCCAAGGGCGAGGGTCATGGTGCATGAAGCACTTTTTCCTACTCCTGCATAACACACTTTCAACAAAAGTAAAGTGCAAATCAGTCTGGTACTGTTCTAAAGCTAAACAAATATAGCAAAGGCCGGAGTAGTTCTCAGGATCTAAACCTGTGGATCTGTGTAACCTAAACAATAAATGGTCTGAAGGGTTCTGTCAGTGAAAATATGCACACAGATATTCTGAGAGAATTGGTGACCTTTCTCAATTATGTAAAATTTCATTTTCTTATTTTGCTGTCTTGATTATTATATTTCTTTACTTATTCTCCAAGAATATTCTAAAAAGTCTTGGTTCATGATCAACCTTATATATCTAAGAAGTGAGTAGAGGTCCCAAAGTATACTTGCTTTGCCTCTACAGCATGCAAACATCAAAGCAAAAGGAAGTTTTAATCTTTTTTTCCCTAATCAGCAGCATCAATAATTTTAAAGATACAGTTATCATCATGTTGCCCTGTATACAGTAGGGATGGTCAGGCAGTGTCATGCTATTTATAAACTGCTTTTCAGTTGCCCCTTAGCCATCTGACTATTTTTGCATCCCTATTCAAAATTATATTTGAGATTCTAAACCCTCATTTTCCTCCAGATGGCTCCTAAATTCTTAAGCTAAAATCTGCTCTACAAGCCTGCCTTGTTGTCAGGCACTTTTTTCTTTTCACAATCTCCCTATGCAAAGTTGTCTCCTCTTACACTATCAAAAGACACTTTATTAATTTCAGTTGTATAGTGTTGAGGCCTGATACTGTCTTTTCTATGGATGTATAAAACATACCAAAAAGAACTGGAGAAGGCTTCACATTTGCCAGGTCCTTACTGGCAGAAATGGTCTATGCCACAAGTGGTCTGTTCACCAAGCCTGACCTGTCCCTAAGGGTGTTCTCCCAAATCCCCACTAGCTTGAACTTCACCCAGTTCATGAAACATCATGTGTTTTAGTGCATCTGGAAATTAAAAAAAACCCATACTTATTCATTGTGGTAGTTCTGAATATTCTTTGACCTGTGCAAGTCTACTGTCCCTATTCACAACCTGCTTCCAGCCTCTGTGATTTTCTCTTTTATGTATTCTTTTTATCTTTTATGTATTTTCCCCTTCAGATACTACTGCACCGGCTTCTGGGGGCAGGTCAAAGGGATACATATTTGTAGGTTTCTTCTTGTTAGCCTGAAGGGTATGTAGAGATGTCTGGTGGAGCTGAGGTGTTTATAATGATGGCTGCCTTTTCTGACTCGTGCACTGCACTCCCATGATACCCAAACACTTCTGTTTGAAAGCTTAGCTAAACCATGCATGACGTTCAGGGTTTCATGAAATTAAAAATTTCATTTAATTAATGTTCTTCCTTGTTGCAGGCATAGATTTATAGCATCTGCACTTTCCTACTTTTTTGAGCTGCCAGAAAGATACCAGGCAAAATGCTAATTTGTAATGTCTGATACTTGGGCATTTTTGTACTTCAGCTTTTAAAGTAAGGCAGAGATAATACAGTTGTGCTATTTGTTGAGAACAAGTTGAGTATGAATAGGAGTTATACACTGTGTTTATTTCATTTCATACACCATGGCACTGCAACTGGCTGAGACTGAGCATCACAGCATTTGATGTCACTGACAGTTTTTCACAATCTCAACTAGCAAACTCATTACCTATGCTGTACTGGCATTTGGGACTTTGACTGCTCTTCACCACTCACACTGCACATTCAAAATATAACATAGATTGTAACTTATTTTCTCGAGTAATATCATTGTAGTTATTTCCAGACGCATTCCTACATGTGCTTGATGATGTTTTGCTTAATTTTAGATATTAAATTAGCTCAAGAGTGCCAATTCCTGTCAGGGATCATTTAATGGAAGGAGTACAGGTAACATGGGAATACATTAAATGCTACTTATTTCATGGCCTCTTCCAACATGTATTGTATGGTATGGATATTGCACTTATACATCTCCATGCACTGTGTATATCTCAGAAAGATAACATATGTGTGACTCTGCATGTACATACAGAGAGATGTACCACACCTAGAGCAATGTTTACAGATGTATATACAAACTTATGCTGAAATTGGCAGCCATGGTAAACATTGCCTTTGATGCCTCATCAGTTGTAACTGTACAGTGAAACTGTGTTTAAATCTCCTCTGCTTATCTGCAAGAAAACTTTCCACATCTTTCCTTAGTACATATTTTTACAATTGCATTGTCCTTATTTCTGGATGTGGTGTTTTCAGTGTATTGGGCTGGCTTCTCCAACATTACCCAAACTATAGAAATGCCTGAACACATTTCAGTAAGCAGCACAGCACAGCACAGCACTCCTTCCATTAGAAGAGGAAAAAAGTTACTGTCCTCCCTCATCCCATCCCATCCCATCCCATCCCATCCCATCCCATCCCATCCCATCCCATCCCATCCCATCCCATCCCATCCCATCCCATCCCATCCCATCCCATCCCATTTCTCTGCCCTTTCTGTTGCATGGGATAATGCTTTTCATTTGCCAGTCCCACAGGTGGAATTGTGCTTAAAAAGGCTTTAAAAACCTTGTTTGCCTGGCAGGACTAAGAAATATGCAGTATCTCTAGATCATCCACCCCCTTCTGGGTTTTTAAACAATAAATCCTTGACTGTGTGATGACGGCTTAAGGGAATGTCTTATGAAAATGATGATAAAACCATTCAGTCTAACAGTGGTGAGGAGAGGTAACTTATTTCCAAGTTAGTAAAGCTATAAAATTTATGTAACTTGGCAGAAAGTGTGGAAAAAACCCCAAGGCATTTAAAGGCTTTATAGATGTGCACATCCTCCTTGCATAAGGGTGAATAAACACTTGTAAACGGTGCCCAAAAAAGTTCAGTGTATGAATGACTTTCTAAGCCAAAAGCACACGTCACCATCAGCTACGCTGTTAGCAGAGCAGCCTGACACCCCACTCAGGCCTCTGCAGAGATCCTTATTACAGCACTCTAGGACTAATTAACTAGGCCTTAATGTGTAAGCAGGGCTTGTTTGTCTGGGTGCATATGCATTTTCCAGGATATTGGTGGGAGATTCTTACTTGCTGCAGGACCAAAGTTATTTAGTGCACTTTCTGGAATGAAAAGACTTCTGAAATGTTCTGGTAATTATCATTCAACCATGCCTAACAATCAGAAAAGCACAGGATATTGTTGTGCCAAGAGAACTTAAGTGTATTTTTCGATTCATTCAGAGGCATAGTTAATTTACTTAAAACACTCAAAAGTTCTGAAAAATTTTTACACTATCATGGATATAAAGTCCCTGGACAAGAATCTGATTCCTTATGTGGCTTTAAAATATCCGGTCTTCTTGAGCCTATTTTTCTTCTGTATTGAAGTCTTTGGGTAACAAAGCAACTGTAGCCACTCCTGAAATACTACCTAGTCTAGAGATGCCAAAGGGATGAGGAAATGGCCAAATGGCCTTCATTAATTTGTGCCTAATGTACCCACATTAAGAATTATTATTACCAATGTGGCACAGACTAATTAACACCATGGGACAAAAGAAATAAACCAATTTCCTTTGAACCCTCCACAGTGCTGCACTCTGCCTTGTGCAGATGCATCACATGAAATAGACCTGTGCTGTATTTCCTGATGGTCAGTACTCTTCTCCACTCATTACTTTTATCCCTCACATAGATCATTCCCCTCCTATTGAACATACCTATCACATATACCTACTGAATATACCTATTGAACACCCTCTGCCATCAATATAGAAATATGACATTTCTTTGCATCTGGAAAGCTATATGAAATCAGATAAAGCTGGAGTTAAGCAGCATTTATTCTCCATTGGCATGATTTTTACTGATTCAGAAATGCATTCCATTTGGTTGCCTAATATCGCCGTTCATGATGTTTATTTTACAAGTGATGTTAGGACCAAAACTTTCCACTCTTCAGGCTGTAGAAGTACATCTGAGTAAATGTTTCGTTCCTTTATTCAAAATGATTGTGATTTCCTGACCATAGAGTAATCTGAACAAAATCCTTGTGTAAAGGATAGAACAGCATTTGTGTCCTGCTCTGCCCAAGCACTTCACTGAATATGATGGGAGGTCCTTTCAGACTTGTTCTCAAAACAGCACAGCTACTTTACATAGCTGCATATTTCTCCTGCTGTGAGACAGGAAGAATCGGCATGAAAAATGCAAGAGAAACTTAAATTGATATGCAGAGGTGCCACTTTTGGGTTTGTTTTATTTTGTTTTTTAGTCTCCACAATGCATATTGACTGACACAGAATCCATCATTAGAGCTAAAATATAAAGAATGAGGATGGAGATCTGCTCTCAAAAGAAAGCTGCATAGGGATGGATCACTGAAGGCCATGTACTGAGTGCACACAAGAGCACTTAGTTAAAGCTTTAAAAAGCCTGAATTACAATTCATTGCTTTCCAAAACCAGTAAAAAAATGATAAATATAATATGAAGTTTAGTAGTTGTAAGCTGTAGATGTTAGAATATGTCACTGAAGGAGATGTAATTTTTTTATATGAATTATCCCTGGGTTTCTAGAGGTGTCCCTTCACCCAGTTGCTTCTTAACCCAATTCCTCCTGCCTCAAAGCTGACCAGCAGTCATGGGACTTCTGCCTCACGGGAAGTTGGAACTGAGCTCCTGCCCCTGCCACCCCACAGCAGGAAGGGTGTGGGCCACACCAGTCAAGTTGTTACAAGAAAGAGCCATAAGGTTCCTGCTTCTATTTGGAGATAGCGGGTATTTTTGTGATAGAAATAGAGATAACATTGCAGGAATCTGATGAACATATTTTATGTGTTTCCTGATATGTTCCTATTACTTGAAAGCTTTCTGTTCTGCTGGTTATGGAGCAAAACAAGTCCCAGAGACAATATCTGAATATACACTTTAAGGCTTGAAAATTTTGAATAAATTGACTTTTGCCTGTTGCTTTCTGATTTTGAAATATGTAGAGAAATTGCATGCAGTAATTAAGCAGCTCAGAAATAGGTTTCATGAAAAGGAATTTGTAATTTTACTCCTTATAAAACTGATTTTCTTCAGTAAAACCAGTGGAGCTGAATGTACTGTAAACTCATAAAATAACAGGAAACAGTAGAAAGGAGACCCTCACTTTCTGCTGTGTAAAAAGAGTGCTTGAGCTTTCACTCCAAGTCTGGTTTATATTGCTCTAGTCACAGCTACCCATTCAGGCACAAAACAAAATATTAATATTTTTTAAATTATTGGCCAAGCTGATCTTTTTTTTGTTGACACCTACCTTACTGTGCAGCAATCTTTCTGCTGAGTAATTAACTTCTATGTCTTGGTAAACTCTCAGAAAGAATAATTGGCCCTAGCTCATATTGACAGCAGTTTGCAAAACCCTAGCACAGTAATTGGAAGAGTAGAGGCAGATAATGATGAAGAGCAATCGTTTTCCTTGGCTTCAGTGTTTTAGAGGAAACTTCCCTTTTGCAGCTAATAAAAATAAGAGTAAGAGAAGATGTACTGAGAGAGACTGAAATGCTTTGTTCTCCCCTCTGGAATGACTGCCAGCATTGCAGTCCTGAGGGCAGAAGGTGGATGGCTGTGTGTTGGTAGAAAACTCAATACATTGGTCCAGGTCAAGTGTCCTGTGAGAGCTCACATTTCTCCTCTCACCACATGGGTATCAGCCCAAAATGTGCTGTCAAAACTTGGCTCCCACTGAACTATCACAGTGGAACATTTTGCTCTTAAGAGATTTTCTCCTGCCAAGATGCTTAAACATCTTTTTTCTTTTTTTTTTTTTAACTCTCCACATAAAACTAATCAGGTGGCACCTTCCCGTGTGGAAATTTCCTTGCAAATATATTACTGTAATCTACAAATGACTTTTACCCTGTATGCCCCTGATAACAATTGCATTACTATAAGCAGATAAACTCATTTCTTTAGTTGCTGCTCATAGAGTGGCTTGCTAGTTAAGATAAAAAGCAAATTATGGGATATAAAAGACATATCTGATTGTACAGTAATACACTTTGTGCCAAGCAGTTGTTGAGGTAAGGTTTACATAACTGCTAGATGTTGCTTGAACTTTTGAGATATATTTCCATGTTCTTTTTTCCTCTTGGGTGCCAAAACAGGGGCAGAACACAGAACAAGCAATTAAGAGAAATGTAATTGTTTTGATTGAAGTAATTTGAGATTAGAAGTTGCAAGAGCAGTAAACAATCTAGAAAGTGTTTTGAAGTCTTCATCATGTAGATGCTTTCCTTTGGGGAAGCAGTCCTTCCCTTCTGTCTGGGAGGACTGCCTTTGGATGCAGATTTGTGGAAAGAAATTTTGACTCCATTCATATAACTACAATATTGTTTGACTGCTGTTAATTAACTTAATGACCCAGTCTGTTGCTCAGTGAATTTGCTCTGTGCTCTCTTAGAGACGGTGAAAACCAGCTTTTTCTGGGGGTGATCCAAGCCCAGCTCCAGCTGATGGAAAGGCTCCCTCTGTGCTTCTGAAATGAATATTTTTCCCCAGATAAGCAGGAGGCAGCCAGGCCCCTGCACCATAGTGTGGGGCTGGACTGTGTGGCCTCCCATCAGCATTACAGACCTCCACTTGTGTGCCCCCCACCTTGCACTCCCTAGGTACGAGCCTGCAAAGAATTTTCTTGGAAAACATAGAGCAAACAGAGCAAGCCATCCCCAGCCATTTTCATACCTATATATATATGTGTGTGTGTATCTATATATATATATATCTATATATATATATATATCTCCTTCCAGTTCCCTTCCTCCTTCCTGCTGCCCAGTGACAGCATATTCACACAACAAAAACAGCAGCTTCTAAAATAATTTCCAGCTGAATTGTAGACTGCAGTGGTCTTTATTACCAGTAACATTAGAGAAAAATGGAAATGAGGAATTGCACAGCTCTGCCCTGTTTATGACTCCTTTTCTTCCTTTCTCATTTAAATGATGTACACAGAACATTTATTTGTTTGGAGGAAAGATTGTGGATTACTGGTGCAGCATTCTGATAGATATTTTAACATATTCAGAGAAGAGAAAATTCAGTCTCACAAATAGACATCTTGGATTTCTTTTTTATTTCCTACCAAATTCATTGCAGGCAGTTTAAGACCCACCTCTGCACAAGTGTCTTCCTGTATTTTTGGGAATTGAGCAATTGTCTCACATGTGCCAGTTCGTTCAAATTTCTTTCTTTATCCCTCTCTAATGGTTTCTGAATTATCAAGCCTTTGCCTTTTTGATGGTGCACAGAGTCTGTTTGCACCAGCTTTAGTTTAAGTTATCAGGAGTGATCCAGCTGCAGTACGAATTTCCTCCACTTTACCTTCTTTTACAGCTTGAATTAGACCCTTGGCATTCTCAATTATCACATACTCAGCAGCCAAGGAGTTTTGGGCAATGCTTTTAATCTTCATAATATTTAATAAAGTAATCATGTGCATATAATTGAGGTGTTAAAAATACCAATCCATAATCCATCCCATTATTTCAAAGTACCATAAAAAATATGTTTTCCTCTTAGTTGTGGAAGCATATATGTCAGTGCATAGCCATGACTAGCTATGTAGTCTATAATGACATCTAATACAAAACAGATATTCTTCGAATAATTCATTAAATAATTTACCAATAACCAATGACCTAATTCATCCTGGCTAAACAGACTTAGTTTGGTTCATCCCTGCTGTTAAGCTTTCTTCAAAATTCTCATTAGCATCAATGGAAATTCTAGAAAGAGCAGATAATTCAGTCTCTCATTATAGGACAGATAAATAACACTTTAGGTTTGTATTTCTAGCTAACAGAAGTAATCAAATTACTTAAAATATAAACAGTCAAAGCCTGTTCTGTGCCCTCAGGGAACCCCTTTATCCCACTGCAGTAAAGCTGCATATAGCAGGATATATTCCACTAATACAGTCAAAAATATATGGGTGTATAAGACTAAACAGCTTAAAAAAATCATACTGTAAATGATGTGATTGAGTGAAACTGTATGTATATTTTTAAGTCTTCAGAATAGTTGAAGTTTTAACTTATTTCAAATTTTTAAGTTGAAATCTATTCATATTTGGAAATTTTGTACAACCTTGTAAAGTTAAATACTATGTCACTGTAATTTATTTTTGTTGTCATATATTGACACATGCTCATTTATATATGAAGTGTACTGTTTATCAATTGCTTCTAAGGCAGCAATAAAAACATGAAAGTTGTTCTCATTTTCCTGTCACAGCTGTCATTTATATCCAGTACATTATTTTAATAATTGTAATTCTGTTCCTTACCTAAACACACAGTGTACTGATTTCTTAACTGTGTGTCTTCCAGTTCTCAGTGAATGCATGGGCTAATCTTGCCTGTACAGCTGTGAAAATTTGGGGATACACTTTGCAGAAGTCCTGGAAAGAGATTGCCACTTCGGTGCATCACTCCAAGAGGACATCAGAAAGTGAAGGGGAACAAAAAGTTGGAACTCGTTCTCTTTTCCTACAATGTTTGGCTTTACTTTTTAACTAAAACGTTTCCACATGATACCATGTGTCCTTTCAGGCTCTCTGAAGTTTTGGGCATTCAGACCTTTTACAGCAATGAATGTGGGTAGAAGTTGCAGATCACCTTAAAAAAATCAGTCCCACTGTTGAGATTTGATTCCATAAAATAACACTTCTCCAGTTTCCCTTCATCTTGAAGGAAAGGCTTTAAAACTTTCTTCCACAAACACAACCTGCAGAGGTCTTAAGTACTTTCTTCACCTTGTACACTATGGGATGTACCTGCAAATTCACAGCCATTTGGAGTGGCTGCACATGTCCAGCTTTTTCCTTGGTCCAACCCAAAGGCCAGGTGTGTAACAGGGTGCAAATGTATGTTCCGTACATCAAGGACCATTGCTTACTACAAAATGCAATAATCTACAGACATTTAGTGTCATATCTACGGCCACTATAAAACAGAGGGCATGGGAGAAATGAACTTAACTGGAGGGGTTTCCTACAGTGATTCAACTTCTTTTTCTCCTTGCTGATCTGAGGAACATAAATGTAAAGGGAGCTAGAAGCAATAAATGTCACTTTATATGATGTTCTCTGCAATAAAGTGCTAGAGGAAATAGATAAAAAAAGACAAAGACAAGGGCCTGGACATTGACCACACATAATAGAAAAGGGAAACAAATATGAAATGGGTTTGCTTGCTTTTTATGGTTACTACAAAGGTGGATTATTTTCTTGTTATATGTCATTTGGCATCTGCTTTTGTCATGAACCTTTCTTTTTCATCACTATCAAATTTCACCTGCTCGTTTTCCTTCCTTTTGTTACAGGATGGAATAGATTTTTTGTCACCCTTTCAGGAATGATTGTGAACTGTGGATCACAGAATAACTCAAGCAGCTGGAGCACAGCTGGATGCAGTGAGCAGCTGAGGGTGCTACTCCTCCAGCCCCAGCCAGCTGATCTACAGCGAGCTGCTTGTGCCAGGCTCAGGAGGGAGATGAGCAGCAACACACACTCCCAGTTACAGCTGAAGTGGTAACTCTCCACCCAGATTAGGAATGCCTTCACAGCTGATACAAACTGACCTATTTATGCTGTAAGAGATGAAATAAAGAGTGGGGGTAAGGAAAAGGGAGCTTCAGGTTTTCTCGCAGTATTTTGTGTGGCTGAAATTGGCTGTTAAGTTTGGTTGGCACAGTCTAAAGGAAGGCCTGGCTATTGGAATAGCAGTAGTGAAAGACCTGTCTTGAAAAGTTTTGTTGCTGCATTCAAAGGTCAGTTACTTTGAGTAAGGCTAAAGCCATTATAGGTCAAAATCCTGGATTAAAATTTCAAAGGTGCTTTTAAGCAGTTCTAAAGAACCTCTGGGTTGGGACTACAGTAAACTCCTGATGTGTGTACCTTGAAGTTGTATAGTCCAAGTGCTGTTCAGAAGCCCCAGTAAAAGTCCTTATGAAGCTGTTCATTCCAAATTCTCTGAACATCCTCAATCTTCTCCTTAATGCAAAGGACTCTGTGCTGCACTCATTATAAATGTCATTTGGGGTGCTTTATTGATAAGCTATCCCCATGTCCTGTAACTAGTTATAGCTGCCACTATGGCAGCTAAATACATCTGGTTGCTGCAAGAAGAAAATGTGAAATCTCAAACACTTTCTTCCAGCCAGCAAGCTGTTTCCTGATGATGCTTTCAAAATGGAAATTTACTTCTGCTTCATTGTACAAATATCCATATGCTATGTTTTTTCAGTATTTATGTCAGACAGCTGATACAACTCTTCATAGCTTTTTGGCTGTGCTACTTAATGCAACTAGATGTCAATTCTAGTGAGTTGTTTGTATCTTCTCTGAAGCTGTTTATTCTGCCATGAAGTAGTAAGTCAGCAGGGAAGCAGGGGAAATTGTTGGCTTATTGAAAAGGGTTAACAGCAATATTTTGTTTCTTCAATTGATCTGGGGTCAATGAAAAAGTAATACAGTTCCCAATGCTGCTCAAACAGAACCTGAGAGCATGTTAATCTGTTTCTCAAAGTTACCACACACTTTCTTACAGTTCCTTCAGCAACGATTTGCATTATCATTAATTAAATAGACCTGTGGCTCTGAAATATGGTGGATAAGTGTCTTTTTGTAGCTTTGAAATATGGCTACATGGCAGATTTTTACATGGTTTAAATTAAAATGTGCTCAACTTGGAGAAAGAAAAAATGGGATTTTTTTCCACCCAAAATATCCATTGGCTATACAGAGCAAGAGCAGCACCAAAATCTCCAGTTAATGTGATGCAATTGAAAAACCTCTGCTTTATTTTCTGTGCTTTTTGCAGTTTTAAAGATTTGTCATCTTGATTGTAGCCAATCTAAAAGATAATTACCTTAATGGCAGTTCTACACAAAACAAGCTGGGAGGGATCTTGCACAGTATGAATGTGCCTTGCTTTTGGATTATTTTAGCAGAATACAAAAACAATTGCAAGAGTCCCTTGGATTTATTAGTTATGTGATCAAAAGATTTTAAAAATGAGGAAATAATTGCCTCTTGCTTCTCCTGTCTATAACAATAAAAGGCTACATATGCTGTGGAAGCAGCACATTTTTTGCTCACTGCATGTGCCAAGCTGTGAAGATTGTGAAGATTTTGCTAAATATCTTTTTCTCTTGGTATACACGAGGACTGAGCCCCCTCAGGAGCCCCCAAATATAAATCCAGTCCATACAGGCAAAAAGTCTGTACACTGCTTTGACCATAGCAGTGTTCCCTGTGGAAAATTAGTGGAAAAACAGGGAAAAATGAGAAGTGGATATAACTGTTAACAAGAGAGACCTACTGAGCACAGAGAGAAGGATGATATGGAGCAACTACAGGTGTATGCATACTTATGGTTTTATTATGTTTTTTATTATTCAGAATTGTTGTAGCTGTATAGTACAACAAAAATGAGTCTGAGCCTGCTGCCTTGCTTTTGCAGCTGTGCATTCTTCGCCAGCGTCTTCCCTTGTGAGAATAAACACCATTATTTTGTTGAAATGGAGGGAAGGGAGAAAAGAAGAAAGGATGGTGTGTGGAAGAAAATAATCTCAGGCTTTCACAGATTTCATTTTAAGAAATACTATCAGATTCAGCAGCTGTTCTTTGACTTAATGTGTAATTAAATTAATTTTTCCTAATTTTCAAGCCTAACTCTGATCCCTCCTGAATAGGAATATATTTTGCTCAAGTGATTTGCAAGAGTAATAGAACATCTAGAATGTCCAGCCCTTCACATCCTGATTATTTTTAGGAAAATGAGGAGAATGACCAGATAGCAGATGGTTGGTTGAGATGGAATATCTCCAATGGTAAGAACTATTTAATTGGAATAAAAATTAACTTCAAAGATATAGGAAGTGTACATGGACACCAGGCCTATTACATCAAAGACTGGTTCTGGTACAGAAAGCAAAAGAAAATAACATCTTGTCTTCAGTCGTCTGAGCGTTCTCATAACTTTTTGAGTGGTTTGAATTCTCCATCTGTCAATACAGGGTGTTGTTAACCTTGTTTTGAATGCCTTTTTCAGAGGAGACCAAAAAGGGAAGGAGCTGCAAAAGCAATCTCTCAGCTGCTGCAGAGTAGTGCATGGAACACCAGTGAGGCTCAGTGAGTGGTGTAACAACAGCTGACTTCCAGTTGTTGGTAGTTCCTTGTCAGAAGGCTTACTTAGAGCTGCCTGACTGGCAGATCATCTAATCTACATGTGATCACTTTCTTCAACAATTCCTTCATATTGTAGATATTCACCAGTTTAATGACATAATTATAAATTTTTTAAAACTTTAAACCTGGATTTCAGCTATTTTTATCTATTAACAACAGCCCAGTACTACACCATAGAATGGTTAAAGCAATGGATCAGACAAGTTTTGGGTAAGTTAAATTTGTTATCAGTTCATCTACTGTTTTTGGGAAGTGACAGAAACAGGGCACAATTCTCTTAAAAATCTGGGATATTTTGAGCTGCTGAAGACAGGGCAGCCAAAACTTAGGGGAGGTGAGGGAAATTAAATTTAACTGGAATGGTTTAATCCTGAAAAGTTTTGGCTTCTTTCCTGCTATGTGAATATGCCTAGGGAGATTCTTGGTGGATTCGATTCTGAATCTGCTTTCAAACTCGGACAGTGACTCCAAATGGGCAAGGTAAAATTAAAGCCCAAGAATCAGAAGCTGTGATACTTTGCTACACAAGGGATTTCTACCAGCTCAGGTGGCACACAAAACACAAAGAGGTCTGGCTCTTCAGCTGAGCCCATTCTCTTGCAAGGAGGGGGCTGGGTTACGTTGACATTTTTTGTCATCAGTGAGAAGGATGTCAGATGGGAGGAGGATTATATGCCATACAAGGACATAATCTCTGATTGTGTATGTATAAAGACCATACAGACCATTATTCTGTCATAAGGAACAACACAGATAACATCTCAACTGATAAATATGTGCAACACCTGGCAATAGAGCACACCCTATCAGCACCTCCTTACTCACCGAATTGCAACTCTTCTTCCATGCTTTAGAATGATCATCATTGGTAAATGGTTTGTTGTTTGTGGTTTAGCTTTTTGTGGGACATGTAATACTAGAGTCAAGAATAATCCAAAGAGAGGAGGTAAGTGATAAATCATTCAAGACAATCAAGGAGCAAAGGTAGTGAAGCTCCAGATGATGTTGAAGAGAGCGTCAGTAGGAATGAGTATTAGAAGCATTGATTTCTTCTATTGGCAATGAGCAAAGCTTGAAAATAACTGAATCAAATGGCTTGGCTGGCAGTAGGAAGATTCTGTTGGGGATCATGATGTAGCTTTAGGTTCAGTAAGTGCACACCTGTAAATTTCAGCTAAAATCCCCAAGGATGTTCAAAGACCTGAGAATGTAATGATGTGATATTCAGTGATGTATTATGTATTGCTTATAAGAGTAGAAGTTGTTTCACACTTCAGGTGAGCTTCATCTGGACTGTTACACAATGTAGATACCTAATAATGGCCCTCATGAAAGAAGCTGTCTGTCTCAATCAGCTGCAGGCATCTCAACAATTAGCTCAGAATAATATTTCTGTTGCAGATATTTAAAATTAAAAGTTAGGATTCACCTTGCCGTTAGTTGTAGAGGGGAAAAATCGCCACATACAGGGAACAGGAACATTTTCCCATCAATTTGTTTTCTTATGTCATTGTTGCCAATACTTCATAGACACAAATAAGCCTGGTGTATGAGGTCAGTGGTTGCTTGCTCCAGGAAAGCCCTAGATTGAAAACTGGATGGCTTCAATAAGGTGTCAGAGTACTCAAGCACATCCATAAAGCCCTGCCGGTTGTACATTTGCTTTCAAACCAGACCTTGCTCACATCTAGCCAGCTTGGTTAGATGAAGTGAAGGTAGGTCATCCAGCAGTGGGCTGTGTGCTCCCTAGTTGTAGTGCTTCACATAAGTTTCTCAGGAAACTCCTCCGTCACTTTTGGCATCCCTGTGTTAGGTAAAATGCTTAGGTACACTCAAGCCTAAATTACAATTTTGAAGTGTACTGTATATGTGCAAGTAGAACACACAGAGTTATACGAGATTACAAACTCTATTTTCGATTACACCTGTGAGATACAAATTTGATCATTCCCAAAGTTTGGCCTGTGTTAAGCTCTGAGGATTTGGTGTGACACTAATTGTAAGAAGAGGATAAGGCTAATTACAGCAAAGTAAACTGACCTAGTAAGGGAAACCAGATCCTTTAATCCTGTAAACATACAGATCAGTTAATTGCTAACACAGTTGTTAGCAATTGCTCCCTCCCTTGTGGAGGGAGAGGCAGACGGCTATGTAGTCTCAAGGACTGTTCCAGTTTCACAGATAACATCTCACAGAAGTGAGGCAGCTTGCCTGGGATTCTAAACCAAGCTGGTGGCTGTAGCACTGCATGCCAGCTCAGGGAGAACCCAATGAGGCACATGCTCTGGCTCTTTGGGTTTTGTACAATAAGTGTTTTATGAAGAAGGAAATAAGAGGCCCCAGCTGGAGAAAAGTGTGTGGGGATGAAGTAGTGTTTCCCAGTAAGAAACATACTGACCAAAACTATGTTGGGGTTCCTACCGTTAAAATCACTGAGCAGGGCTGTAGCTGTCAGTACCAAGTAGCCTGTAGTGAATAGCTGTAGAAAAACCCCAGGAGGAAATAGGAAATCAGAGGATGCAGTTCTGGAGAAATGCAGGGCTGTTAGCCATACAACTGGAGAAGGCAGTAGTCAGTATAATGGGCTTTTGGACTTCGGGGTCTGTGTGGTCCCAACAGCAGCTTTAGCCTGCAGAAATGTTGCACAGCAAAGGTGAAGAGTCAGTGCTTTGGCCTTCTAAGAAAAAAGAAAGCAAGGGAAAATGTATATTGATTATTAGAGAGAAGGTGAAAGACTGTCTTTAAAAACATTCTTGATCTTGGACTCTTGCTTATACCAGAAGGCAAGAATTTGTAGTTTGCTCAGAACACACAAAAATCAGAAATCGACCAGAATTAGTCTCTGCAGTATTGAGCTCAGGAAGGCTATTGGCCAGATAAGCATGGTCTTCCCCCCTGAACTTATACATTGTGTTTAACTATTCCTTCCTCTCTGTAAGCGTTTACTTATAGCTTTATAATGTTTACTTGTAATGCATTCTTTGGACATAGATGTTGTGGACGTCTTTGTGTTAATATTACCACAGCAGCAGGAGACAGTGCATTTTTCTATTCTGTTTTTGTATGATTAACAGAGAGCAGCAAAAAATTAAAACAAAAATATTCAATTTTTAATTGTGCTTGTAAACTCCTTTTTGTCCAAAAATATATATATGCGGGTTTTTTTGCAGGATAATTCCAAAGCCTATGGTATCATTTAGTGCATGTCAGTGTTTATTAAGGCTGGGCACTCCTACTCACAAAGCGTTAGCCACCTCATTACACATGCATTAAGAGAACAGGTTTTGGTAAGAGACAGCATCACATGCCTTCCTTGATACATGACATGTGCCTTGGGAAAAGTCCTGTCAGATATGGGAAATGTATGGCAGATGTCTGGGAGCTGCTCTGTGAGCAGCCTGGTGCTGTTGATTAAAACTCCACTAAATTGTATTAGCAAGTAGGTTTGCTATTGCCAACAAGAAATGAAATCTTTCAGAATCAGACACCTATGACAATATCCAGAGCAGCAGTGTTTATATATGACAGGGCAGAGGAGCTATTCCATTTCAATAAGGAAGAAATATACGCAAGCATCGTGGCAGCCAAGGTCTGACCTTACAGAAACACTCTGACAACCAGCATAGTAAGCAGGCTTCCTCTGAACATTTTGGGAAGAATGGTAGCAAGTGAAGGCAAGCTGTGCAATTTGCACACCCTATTTGCAGTTATGCCTATGCACCACAGTGAAGGCATTTGCTTATTAACAACACAACTGAGATAAGAATTTGGCTGTGGGGCTCAAGTGGAGACCTCTGCAAGCAGCCACAGGGAAAGGATGGTGTGACAAGGAGAGTGTGCTGAGTTTCACAAAAGCCTCCCAGCAGCCATGAGTGAGACAGTGGGGACTGTCTGCCTTGTCTGATAAGGCACAATGCCTTAAACAAACTTAAATCAAAATAATGCTCTTGTAAATCTATAGTAGCACTAGCTTTACAAAACTCAATAGTGAGAGAATTAAAACACTGTGCCATTTTTTTTTTAATCCCTGAGGCTAGAAGACTTGGCTCAAAGCAGAGTCATCTACTGGTTAGCACAATATTCTAAGGTAACATTTGGAAATACGTCATTTTAATTGTACTCCTGAAACTGAATCCCTCCAGTTTTAATGGAGTTACACCACAGACTCTGTCCCTACTTCCTTTTGGTGCCTGCATCTTGAAATATTTTATCTTAGCGATTAGGGAATCTTTGCCCCTTCTTCATAGAAACCCCTGCAAAATTTCTGGGCGAGACTTCTCTTCACGGGCTAATGCAAAGAGATGCTGATTCATTATCTATTTCAAGGTTCAGTGCTTCTTATTATTCCAGCAGTGCCCAGCTGTGAGCTCAGTTGTTGACTAGATGCACTCAGTATATTCCAGCTTCAGATTTGGGGGAATGAAACAGAACTTGCAACACAATTCTGATAATTTGAAATTGTAATCTTAAAAGAAGTCTAGAGCAGAAAATGTCTTTTCATGTACTCAGAAAAAAACATTTTTTTCCTCTACTTTGATCAAGGGGATTTTATTTATTTATTATTTTTCAGAGTATGGATATTGTAGCCATGACAACAGTAGGTGACTAAATGAAAAGTGTGGAGATGCAACAGACATGTCAGAAATACATTATTTGACATGATAAAAGACTCCTTCAAGACCTTTGAGTCACAAAACTGAAGTCCCTTAGAGGGTATTTTAGCTCATATTATTTTCAGTGTAAGAGAGGCAGGGTAAGCTCCACAGCAAATGAATGGAAAAAAATCCCCAAACCTTTACTCAATCCCTGTCTGCATTCCACTTTCTAGGACCTTGACTGGTACATTAGAATTATAGCGCTCATTTTCAAAAATAAAAGTGAGATTTTTCTTTCCATCTTAAAACAGAAAATAGTTTTAATATTTCTGTTTCAATAAAATGTAGCAACACAAATATCTTTGCAAAAACCCTAATAGGAAGGAGGGAAGGAAGGTCTGTTCCCTCTGCCCCTAGCTAGATATCCATCCAGCCGGAATTTAGGGCCAAGGACAAAGGCACCCCGTCAATTTCAGTGGGAATCTTGTGTTCAGTGCTTACTGGTTCTGGCCCTCAAGCTGTATTCCCCTACACCTGGAATCATAATACAGGCATTCTAAAGTGTTCCCAGTTCCTGGGAGCCTTAACAGGTTTCCTGATTTAGCCACATGTACCCTTGTGTGCATATTATGGTAGGATACCTGCAGCTAAGTGCCACACTGCCAGAACAATGAGGTAAGTTTTGGATTACTTACAAACTTCTGATGCCATTGCCGCCTTATTTGGGGGTTCACCCAGGAGGGGATCCTTTGGCTGACTTGATGGTAAATCCTGCTGTAAAGCCAGAGCATAGACACAACACACCTCATTTTCCTGGTCCATCCTTCACACAGAGATGAGCATTTTTATCCCTCCCCTGTGAGCACACTCACAAACAGAGCGTACAAGACTGTGTCCATGGTGTAGGTTCAAAGTAAGGTTGAAACTGAGGCTGTGGTTTGGTTTGCGTTCAAAACCAAGGTACTACTTTCAAGTGTGCTTATTTGCAATGGAATTAAGTCCATTGTGAATGATGGAAGGAAGCCTCAGCCTCTACACCCGTGGCAAAGGAGCCTGGTTTATGCCTTTGCCTACCCATATGATCCACAGAAGAAAGATTTGCCAATTTTCCCCTCCCTACTGCATGCAATGCTTGAGCTGCAGCACAGAATAAATGCTGGCAAGTGTCAGATGATCTCAGAGCCCTGTGCTCTGGGGAAGGCGATTGCTTCGTCACTGGGTTTGTGTTGCCTCTCCACAGCGACCACGCGAGGCTTTTCCAGCAACGTTGTTTTCTCTGTCTTACCTTGTTTCAGAGTGTTCCAGGGCTCTCAGGGAACTTCTGATCAAATGAGACAAAGTGATCAGAACCTGAATGAGGAAGTTCCTAAGGTACTCTGTAGGTCAGAAAATGTGTTTTTTACTCAAGATTTCAATAAGCCAAATTTTCATGCTTTATGCTTATAGACTAAAGAGGTAAAATCAGGTAAAAGAGGTAAAATGTTTCACTTTTGCAAGACCTAATATGTTCCTTGCAGTGATTGTAGGGATGATTTGTTCAGTCCAATACTTAGTCCAAACATTTTCCATTTCAAGTGAGCCACAAAATATCAGAATTAAATAACCATTAATTTTGGAGACTTTAGCATGAAGGTAAACTTTAAAAAAAAGATGGATTTGCTCAAATACAACAAAATCTGTAAAGTATTAGGCAAACATAAATCCATATTATATACAGCTAGCCTTAAAATCCATATATATTTTATGATTTAGGAGATAATTCTTTACATGTGAGCCAACAGTGCCATCCACTGATTTTTTGTATGTTTTCACACAGATATTCTTCAAGATGTTCTAAAAAACAGGTGATCCTAAAAGCATTTTTGAGGATGCTTGCTTAAAAGGAAAGAATCCTCTTGAACAGGTCAACAAAAAATAAAGAAAAAAGCCTATTTCATGGTCTGGTTGGATTTTTAATGGATTAGTTCCTTATATCTGCAGGAAGCTGACCTGTATTAGTTAGACACTCCCTCATACTCACCTTCCAAAAATTCCAATATCAAGAAAAAGTTGAAAGGTCCGATGGAACTGATAATACTGGTTATGAAATATTAGCCCTTATTCATTTATCTAAGGACCCGAATTTGAACTAGTATCATGCATCATTTTTTCAACCTGCAACATACTCTAGAGGGCACCCAGAAACCTGTACAAAATGAATCCTCTGAAAAAATCTGTTAATTCACTCTCTCTCTGAGGGAAAAGTGTTTTGATCCAGGATGTACAGTCAGTTTCTGTGCTACAAATGGAAGGTCATGCATTAGCGCTCCCAGAATAAGGGACCTTTAAAAAAATTTATGTATATTTAAAGAAAGCCAGGAGGTAGGAGGAATTATTTACTTAACACTGTGGTTTTTAAGCTTTTGATGTTTGGGTTTTCAAATTGTGTTCTGTTGCTGTTACGTGCTGGAATCTTATTTATTTTTTTGTTTTGCCTTTTGACTGCTTACATAAAGGTGCCAATAACCACCTAAGTATTTGAGATGCCGATCTATTTTTCTGTGGTCAATCATATTTGTTGTAACTGTTCTTCTCAAGCATCACTTCTTAATTGCCTTTTGGAATTTTGGTAACTTTCTATGTTGTTCAGATAAACATGTTTTATATGCCATAGTAATAAATGTGAGCACCCTAAAACTGATATAAAAGTAAAATTTTTAAATATTCTACAAAGAAAGGATGTTAGAATAATATTGAGGGAGGGTAGGAGGGAACAGCGTAACCACCCTTCCTCCTAAGAGTCAAAGAAAATCACTTCTCTAATACCCCTTTAGAGAAGCAGTTGTTTTCAATTAAGTGTTTTTTCTGCAAACCTCAGCAGCAACGACTAGGTGGCACTGCATGACCATTTGAGAGAAAAAAGTATTATAGGAAAGCAAAGAAAGCATGAAAATATATCAAGATAGTTAATATCTGAATTTTTTAAAAATTTAGCTTGTTAAAAATTGATTAAATATGTTCTATTAAATTCACTTGTAGTCACTAACATTAAATATATAGCTATATGGGTATCTGTATCTATTTATCTATATATACCTACACCATGTACGCTATCCAAATAAAAGAGTAGCAATGTTAAATGGTATTTATTCCTAAATTCTACTTGCTGGACAAATAAAAACCAAGAATGTATGTCTTCAGTAAAACAGTTCTTGATCATGGTTCTTGATACAAAAGTGAACATTATATGACACAAGGGAAAAGAAAACTTGTAACAGAACTACTTAATATTGTTCCTCTGTTTTTTTCTTCAAAGGCGGAGCAACTAGGAGTTAATCATGAGGGGTCAGTGTTATCTTAGGGTTTTTCACTCTAAGCAAAATACACTCATCTTACTACAGCCTCCAGCACCCTGCTGTCAGCTCTCCAGGTGCCCATGCAAGAGAATCACTGAGACGTGGACCTGAGGAGGGTGATCTGAACACCTGGTCCACAGAATGTCTCTCTTTCTAAAGGCCATGTAAACCAATGGACCTACAGACTCCTGGGAGAAAGGACTGGAGGGAGAGGTTCACCTTTGTGCTGGAGGAAGTCAGCATCCCCTGTGCAGGATTCCCTTCCCTCCCAGAGCAGACTGGCTCTGCCCCAGGCTCAGCAAGTGGTGGGAGCTGCCTGCTACCTCTCCTGGCTCCTGCCCTTCTCTAACTGGTGGCCAGAGTGTTGCCCTGGCCATATGGACTGGGAGCTTGACCTTTTCCACGTTTCCTACATGCTTAGCCAATTTCTGCTCTGCAAAACCACTCTACCACTGCTAACCCTTGTCTGTACACAAGAGCATGCCCACTTTGGTTAGAAAGCTGCCCTCCAGGGGGTGAACGAAATTCTGAATCCCATGTGCATGGATACACCTATCTCAGAAACTGAAAACTGTTGAGAGATTACCTCAAGCTTTGGGATTTCATCTTGTTGGGTTTAGGCAGCTTTTGTTTAATATTATAGGACAATGAGTTAGCACTTTCAGGAGCCTTCACCTCAAAACAGGCTCTAAAGCTTTGCTTCATTTAAATGGCCCACTGACATCAAAAAAGACCTTTTTTTCTCCTAGTACAAATGCTTTAATTTCAAAAGTATATCTTAGTGTATTGCTTCCTTCAGGATTAACTAACTCAAAAACTAATAGCTTCTAGCCTATATAATCTTTCTTTCTGCCCTGGCAGGGAAGGATCATCATTTTTTCAGCCTGCTTTCCCTGTTAAACCCAAATGACAAATAAAAGCACTATAACTTCTTAACAGTCTCACCATCATACCTAGGGTTTTTTGCATCCATTTCCAGGTGTGAATTTTTTTTCATTTCATTTTAACAGAAAAAGGCAACTCCTTTATTAAGAGCCAAGAAGTGGAAAAACAAAGGACTGGGGCCTAGGGAAAAAGAGTGGCTTTAGGGTATACAAAAAGAGGGATCAGAGAAGGAGCCTAGGAAGGGAAAACTGGGAAGTGGAAAGAGAAATACAGTGATTTCTAAAAGCTGCAGAACTGACAGCTTCCATCAGTTTGGTGTCATGCTGCAGTGTATTCCTAATGCTCCACTGTCTAGAGTTGAATGATTATGTGAAATTTCCTATTTGTGTGGTTTAGGGGAGAGAAAATTGATTCAAAATATATGGGCTATATTTGGTTAATAGTAATTATTCTAAATAAATTGCTAGCTTAGCCATATTTATTTATTTAGATGCAGAAGAAAAGAACATAACATTGAACAGTAAAGAGACCAATATAACCTTTCCTAACTGCTGTCCTGCTGACATCACTGGCAATTCTAACCCAGAGATTGATTCCCAATTTTATCATTAGATTTTTAATTTAGTGGCTAAGCCTAGGTCCACTTAATTAGTTTGCTGTATCAATAAATGTGAAAGACAACCCATGCCTGTGGACTGTTTATTTTTCCACTGTGCTATTTTGCCAATCAAACTATGCAGAGAAACCTAACAAATACATATGAAACCAAATGAAACAGGCATGCTTAGTATCATCAAAAATACACAAACTTGCACAGTTTTTCCCAGCTTAACTCTAACAACTTCCTGATGAAAGTGTAGCTGGTAGAGTCATAACCAGAGATATGAACCTACAGCTTTTTTTCTGTTCAACCATCCACATGCTTGCCTTTATACACGTACTTGCACCTTATTTGACTATAAGGTCAAATGTAAGAGTTGATATATGTATTTTCACACTGGGGCCATGTATTCTCACAAGGGGCCACACCCTTACTCTCATGGCTGAGTTAGTTTGTAATGTTTTTGGTTAAGTGACAGAAAAATCAACTTTGTGCAGGTGTAAAAGTCTACTACATGTGTTCTCATTTATACCACATTTTGGGAAAAAAATATGAAGTTATTAAATCAGTGTTACAGTTAAACCTTTCCAGAAATTCATTTGGGAATAATTAAATAATCTGTAGGCCTGCTTTTAATTGAAATAAAGTATTTTCCAGTACCCAAATAAAAATATTTTCCTACAGATTAATCTTGATTTATATTCTAATTACTGTGTTGTGTCACAGTTATCTCCTGTCTTCATTACTCTACCTGCATCCAGCTCCCTATGTAGGCAGTACCTTCCCTGTTTCATAGATGTGAGTTTACTGTGCCTCACCAAGCATAATTCTAGTGCTTCAGAATTCACACCAGATGTTATTTATTGTGCACGAGACAGATTTTTCTTAATTTTTTAAGACTAGCTCAAGGTAAATTTGCAGTGATGATTTAAAAGACTTTTTATGCATGGGGAAAACTGGTGTTGCTCATTGATGTCAATGCCAAAAGACTGGCTCATACAGCTACTCTCCTAGTTGCCTTGCCAGCCTGCAGTGAATGGCTCTGGACTGTAACATGTTACATCTGTTCTGCCTAAAACAGCTCCAGAAGAACTCAGTGCCAGCCCTCATATTTTTGCATTTCACCATGCAGGCATAGCAGAGAGGATCTGCTACCAGTGAGGAGGCAAAAATGCCTCCTGCTCTGCCAACAGGACTGCCACTCTTATGGGAAGGCATTCAACAGCTCCCTCCTGCTTGAAAGAGTGTGGGTGGTGGTTTCTGCAGCCCACAGCACTTCACTTAGCAAGATGCTGAGTGTCCTGCCTCCAAGCCTCATGTGCCTGGCTGAGCCCTGATCCCCCACCACTCACAGGGGGCACACAGCTGGTCCTGGACTGGGGAGGCCCTCCTGCTGCCATTGAGGAAAGAATGCTGCTGGAACCCTCCTCTCAAGGGAACCAGGCTGATGGCCATGCTCTTAAGGAATGCCTGCCACTCCAGGCCTTTCCTAACATGTATTGTGATCCAAGAAGCACAGGGAATAGAAAAAAGTTTGTGCTATATTCTTTCTACCTAAACTCTTTTTGTCTCCTGTTCTAGTTTCTTTCTTGCCTGCTTAATTTTTACCTTGTTTTATTTCTGCTATTTTCTCCTTTGTCCTGCTCTAGTCTCTTCTACAATATTCATCCATCTTCATCCAAATGTATGCCTGGTTTAAGTGGCTCACTTAAGAGCAATAATAATAATAAAAAATAATAATAAACAGTAATAATAATAAACAGAGATTACTATGATGTTTGTGTACTCTATAAGTTGCTATGCTAATAGCCTTTTAGCAGGAAAGAGTCTTTCAACTTATGCTTTTCAGGGAGCTCTTCTTTTCCCCATTTCCTGTATTTTTAAGCCTTTATTGTTTTCTGGTTCCTCCCTGTAGAATCTTAATACAGCCCACAGAGAAAACTACCTGAATATCCTTTGCTGACGGTAGTAATGCAGCCCTGACACAGGCACTGGGACACCTGTGGCAGAGTCAGGAGAGGTGGTAAAGAGTCACAGGTGCAGTTTCACAGCCCTGAAGAAATGGTAATTTCTACTGATGATTTATCAAAAGAGGGAAAAGTAGGTCTGACTTTCAGTGCTTAAGCAAGACATGTAGGCAAAGCACCTTAAAACCGAAAGTTCATCAACTGGGTTCTTCATCCTGAAATCCATAGGAAAAGGTAAGTGTGTCCCTATATTTTTCTAATTTTTTTTAAAGGAAAAACTAAATTATGTCACTTTTTTTTCTCTGATATTCACCAGTCACTCCTTAATTGTTATCTGCCTGACAGTGTACATGCATCTCTCTGGAAATGAAATGAAAAATCTTCCTTTCTCCTCTTGTAAAGTAGCATTATCTAAATGCTTCTTGGCAGCTGATGATAAGTACGCAGCCTGTAATACATTTCTCCAATTAATTTCAGGCAGAAAGCCAAATGTTACTCCCATTCAGTTTGCCAGACCTATAGGAGCTCTTAGATTCTGGCTATCTGTTTTTTGACCACTACAGAGGTGGAAGGAGTCAGTGTTAAGTCTTGCCATAAGCATTTGATTGAATATGAGGTAAGAGAAAAACTAGAGCCTCTGTGCTGATTCTTCTTAAGGTAAGTTTGGCTGTCATTTTAGTGAATTCCTCGGGTTTCTACTGGGTCTTAAGATACTGTCTCAAGAAATGTATCTTTATATATTTATTAAAATCAGAATTGTTTAAATGTTTGCAGGGGATATTTTTATATTTTTATAATTTTTAGACAATATTATCTCTGTAAAAGTTATTTTCACACCATAAAGATGTTTTGCAAGAAAACTTTTGCAAACAGAAATAGTTACGGGTTTTTTTAAAACATGTCGTGTATACAGCTAATGTTTTACATCTTAAGGGTAGAAACATTTAAACTGGAAGCAAAATGTAGCTTGCTTTATTTCAAACTTAAGTACAGGAAGGTCGCCAAGTTCAAGAACAGGAAAATTGTGGAAAACTTCATTCAGGCATATATCTTAACATATTCAGACATTCAACATATTGCTGTGGAGGGGGGGAAATATTTATAAGCAAATTTCGTTTTTTTTCTTTTTAAACAAGGAACTGAGCCCTGAATGAAGAAAAATGATTGAAGAGTGAGGAAGTGGCATACAAAGTATACAAACTGTACAACAAAATAATGTACTTCTGGTCAGTGGGAAACTTCAGGCTGGTGGGTGAGTTTGGAAAGCAATGTGAGAACATCTGTCACGGGACTTGTAGCCTCAGGTTTAGGTAGGATATGTTTTTGTAATAAATATTAGAGACTGTAAATCTGCGTGGCTGCTGGCACATGGCATCTCCATCTCTTCCCTGAGAAACACCTCAAAGGAAATGCATCTACAGGCAGATCTTTCTGTCTTTAAACAGTGTCTGTCTCGTTTGGTGCCACTGGCAGTACCATGCAGGTACAGCTTTAGACCTCTCTGACAAGTGAAATCTGAGGACCAGCTGGGTCCCCAAAACAGGGATACAATTTTATTAAAGGCAATGGGCTTTTTTTTGTAAGGATTATGGTCTTCAGTGACTTGGACACGGGCCTTGGGCTTGAGGTAGTTCTGTTGTTTAATTTTTTCACAGCTTGTGGCAAGGCACATTGTCTGTCCATTCTTTCACACTTGTAAAATGGACAAAACAACACCAAGGTGTCAGTGAGGCTGCTGTTGCTGGGGTCCCCTCCTGATTCATGTGTTTGCCAAGCATGTAGAGCATTACATACAAGTTCAGCTGTGTAAGCTACCCAGGATCTGCCCAGAAAACAATAACAGACACTAGAATTAAGTTTCAGTTTGAACTGTGAAACACTTTCCCAATCCTTGCAATTGTCAGAAAGAAACTTTACAGTTTTCTACAAACAAAGTTAACAGCTTTATTTTCTTAATTTTCAGCTTTCATCTTCCTTTTATCTGCTTGCTATCTTTCTCTCTCATGACACAAGTTCTTCTTTAGAAGCTGCATGAAAGACCCAGTAGGCACAGTGTTAAAATTTGGAGCATATTCACTGGCATGCACCTAATTTATGAGGTAATAGGGTATTATCCCATATACTGGGACTATGATTCTCAGAATCCCCTGCCTGGTGGTTCTCCCTGCAGCTGACAGCAGCCAGTAGAGCAATGAAGTTGCTGTTTCTGGCTAAGGACAAGAATCACATGTTTTTCAATAGTGTAGTTATTGTAGACACATTCTGTACTATTTCTGGCCATTTGTGCTGTCTGACGGGGCTTTACTGGGAGTTCTGCCTCTGCCTTTGAAATGCAGAACATGATGTAAAGGCCAAGTTGATACTCTAATTGGTTTATGAGTCTTTCTGTCTCCATAAAATGAGTGTTATCTGTGTACGGGCTACCATAAAATTTAATAATATCCATCTGGTGTTCTGAGGATGTTTTATATCACATAAAAAACTGCTTATCCAAAGTAACTGCCTTAACTTACTCTGCAGGAACTCTGACAAAACAGTATGTTCACCAGTATTTCAGTAAATGGGTTTGAAATAATGACCAGGAAGTAAAATAAAGACTGAAAATTAATGACAAATTTATAGAGATTTATCACTTAATCTCTTACGGGTTTCTGTGCTAGAGAAATGATTCACCTGGCAAAATAGTCACAAAAAAAAGAAAAAGATATTAGGAGACTTTATCTTTCTTTCCCTCTATGTGTAAAGATATACTTCTGAGCAGTTATAATGACAGTGCAGGCCTTTATGTTTCTCCACAATTTGGCTTTTTCCTGTGTCCTTTAAGTGCTTTCACTGAGGTGTGATTCTCTTCTATCTTGATCAACAGCACAGTTTAAAATGCTTAGTATTTCTGTATGCAAGAATTTCAGTGTCTGGACCATCACAAGTACTGAGGCATAACACATCTAACAGACCCAAGAAATCAAATCACATATTGTATCACAAGATTTGAGAGTACTGAAAGAGCTTGCCCAGTACTGAACATTCAAACTGAGGAAAATGTATTTACTGAACACATTTCCTTATGTTAAAACTAGTCTGTTTGCTACTTTGCACTTCTACAACATCAGAGTGATGTGTTCCAAATTAAAGTTCTTAAGTCACACACGTGGCTTTCAGTCCTAAAGCCCCATTTTGGTAATGGGGGTAGGATTAGAACTTGTTACAGCTAAGTACTCTATGATCCTTCAAAATCTGATGTAATGTTTCATTTCCAGCACATGGGATCTTCTCCTCTGAAAAGATTGTATTAAATATAGAAACCAGAGTTCTAACTTCTTAATATTGAGAACTTCTGCAAGATTCTTCTTCGAAAAAGCTATTGTACTTGGCGACTCAAGTTCCAAGAAATAACATTTGGATGCTGCTTTGGGCAGTGGAAAACCATTCTGATATTGCTGTCCTAGGTATGACTTTTGGCAGGGCAATGATTTTAATGCATACTGCCTTCTATCACCAGCATTAAATTGCTACTTATGCCCTGCACAAACAAACAAACAAAAAAACCCCAAAAAACAACAAAAAACCCGAACAAAAATCCACAAACAATCAAGAAAAAAATAAAATCAAACAACCAAACAAAATGCTATGTTCTCTGGCTCTTCTACTGCTGTGATTTTGTAGATATTGCTACTAAATATGGCAATGTCACTATATTATTTTTTCCTCAAAGGCAGGAAAAATGAAATCCACCTTCCCCTCTTGACTCTTTGTAACACTTGGAGACATGTTGAAGCAAAACACCTCCATGCAGGTGCTTTTGTTACAGAGCATTAGTTCTTATCATATTTGTCTAAACATTAAAATAGAATCATTTAATTGTTGGAGGAAAATTATTTGCACCTGCAGTTAAATTAGCTCATGTAGTGCTAAAGAGAAAAATCCACCCACATGTGACTCAGTAAATGATCAGTGCACAGACCTCTGTGGAGGGTTGAAACCAGGATTGTAAGTTCAGGGGATCACACACGGAGTCTGAAAATTGAAGGGGAGGGAGCTCTGTAGGTCAGTGAGATGGAGCATATTCAGTACCTGTTTAATTTGCTGTGGTGACAGCTCTATAGACAAAATTAAGTCAAAAGGAAATTTTCCCATTCAATTTCTAAAGAAATATTGACACAATTTGTGGGTGGTTTTTTGTTGTTTTGGGTTGCGGGTTTTTTTGGGGGGTGGAGGATGTTCAGGTATTTAAAAACAATTTTTCTGCCTGTCCTGTAGCTTCTTATATTGCTTATGCTATTTTCTGTCCTTTCAATATCTTTGCTTTGTAAGCTGTCTTCATGAAATAGTCTCAAATGATGTCTTCAGGATAACCTTGCTAACCTACCTTGCATAACCCACTCTGGCAGGAGAATTCCCCCTGTTTTGAACTGTGGATTTTTCAGATGGTCATAATGTCTTTGTCTAATTTAGTGTCTTAATAATGATGCTGTCAATATGAGGGTGGAGAAAATAGTGAGCTTGTTAATGTCCTTTAGATCTAGTCCTTTAAATCTTAGACTGGGGGAAGAAATCTCATGAAGCAGGCATACTGTGATTTCACACGGCAGCGTTTGAAGGTTGCTGGAATTCTTTATTCCAGAGTATGGAAATTTCACACCTTTTGGCTCAAGCTATAAATTGTTTTAAAGAAACACTTTAGCTGTAATCTAGACTGACAATATGACAAATAAATAGTAACATCTCATGTGCTCAAACTAAATGGAACAACTGTTCTACTTGCTGCCTCATTATACTTAACTTTTGGGATGTACATGCAGGGTCATTCCCAAGAATTGTAAATGTTTCAGGAGTATTTTCAAAACAAATTACAAGATCATGTCTACTCTCAATTACTTGCAGGCATCAGACTGATTTGCCAGGATAGTAGCTCTTACAGAAACACCACATGCCAGCCATTTCTGTGGAACACCAACACTGGCTGTGTAGCTCATTCTTATTCAGTATGACCTGCTGCTGGTGTCCAAAATGCTTGTGCAAGAGGCAGTTTCCTGTCAGTAGTTTATCTTTGAGGGACGTGATCATTAATTTAGATTACCACTAGATTCTGAACAACAACAAATGTAGTTTACAAATGGATACATGTTGCTTCTGTCCTTTGCTCATCCAAACACAAAAAATCAGCCCCTTTCTGACAAATGTTGGATGGATTTAATTTAGAAATATGATACAAGTGATCTGTGCTTAGTTTGGAAATCTGATGGCCACAAAATATGTATAGGCTTTTCCTGCAAAACTTGCACTAGTCAGCAGGATTTTACCAGCTATATTAGAACAACTAGTCACTGCACACTTATGTCTCCTGTACCTAGCACAGAATCTTGGTTTGCCAATCATTTGGTTACCTCTTTAGTGAAGGTGCAAGAGCTGTGGGAATCACATTTATGGGGAAAGAGGAAATATATATCTTCTTTTCATATGTTTCTCCTTAGGAAAATACCAATATTCTGCTCCCAGAACCATGCAAAAATATGCATGTATTGCTTTTATCTACATTTATCTGGCTTGGAGTTATTTTGTCTTCTCTCCCTGACCTTAAAAGGGAAAAAGTTTTAAAACTTCTAAATGCTTCTTGTAGGCTTCAAGAGGGACTTTTTCTTTTGTTCACATTAAAAAGCCAGAAAGTGCAGAAAGAAAGTATCTCAGGTGGGAGGAAGGCTTAAAATAATCCATGTAAGTTCCATTTACACTGAGAGGAATGAGAGTCTGTCAGCTGAGACTTATCCTGTAATACAATGATTCAGGGACAGAGCAATGCCCCTTGAAGGTCACCTTCTGAGCATGAGACTTCCTCAGAGCATGAAATGAATTGGTACAGAGGGTTGTATTCTGGGTGTCTCCATTACTGCAGTCCTATGAAATGTAAACCACAAATTTGTCATCTTCCCCGCACCCTCCGATGCAGTGCTCGTTCAAATTAAGACAATAAAAAGAAATCACTTTACAGAATTAGAAAATGTGTTTAAAATAAGTAAAGGGAGGGAAGGGAGCTTACTGGAAGCTTAGGTGCCAATCACAGATTTATTCTAATCCACAACTTTTGTCAGTTTGTGGAATTCATCCCATTTAATTCGTCAAACTCCAACATCCATTTAAAATTAAAATGTCAGATTCTTCCCTGATTTGCACACAAGTTCTACTTTAGTGAGACTGTAAAGACATAAAAGTTGGAAAAAAACTTTAGTCAATATGGTTTGCCCCATAACACAATATATAGTTATGTGGCATATTACTATGAACACCTATATTCCTCCAAATAAAACACATACCATATTTTCAATAACTTTTGTGCTAAGTCTTTTACACAGTGAAATTTCTTAAGGCATTTATGATTTATTTTTTTTAACATTCCTGCAAATGTCAGTGGCTGTTAACATCTGAATCAAACTGTTCCCAGTTCATGTGACTGGAAATGGTGCCCAGAGCAAAAAAGCCAGACATTCTGACTCTCGTATAAGTATAGTCTGCGTGGAAATGTTTCTACTGAGCAGAAGTAGAAGTTGCTGAGTTCACATCA
This sequence comes from Monarcha castaneiventris obscurior, assembly GCA_026261815.1. Lineage (NCBI taxonomy): Eukaryota > Metazoa > Chordata > Aves > Passeriformes > Monarchidae > Monarcha > Monarcha castaneiventris. The sequence continues at coordinate 9,258,648 of JAMPIT010000472.1, forward strand.
GAATACATTTTGTCAGGAAACAAGGTAAGGCTGCCTTATGACCACTTTATTATTAGTATTACCTTTATTAAAGGTATGTTTGGGAAATAAATGGTCTAAGAGCTGAAGAAAAACACGGTGATCTGCTAAATAAGGATTCTGGCTGGACACAAGGCTAAGTGGCTCACATGTTGGTGGCAGTATCTGAAACTCTTCTGGGATTATATTGGAATTATCTCACAGGATAGAAGGCTGAATTTGGGGTTTTAGCTTATAGCCACTCCAGGGAACAGTTCTGAACAGCCTTAGGCTCTTAAGAGGTTTTCCACCATTTAAGTAGAAGGAATGCCATGCAGCAACCAGCTGTACATAGGGGTAAAGGGCATTTTTAGCAATGAAGACTGAAGAGATAAAGTGAACTCTATGCACATGTGAATGAGATTTATTTGGAGTGTCGCATGAGTGGTATCACAGACAGAAAACTGTGCCAGTCAGAGATGGCTGGACTGGGAGCAGCTGCAGACTTACACTTGCATTTGCCTCCAAAAGTGTTATTGCTGCTAAATATATTTAAAACATAACACTTGACATATGTATGGACTTTCAGAGAAATTGGAAGGTCTAAAAGCACAGCAGAAAAGCTGTAACTGAATTCCTAACTCCCTATGAAGCTCCCAGTCAAAAAGAGAAAAGCTTTTTTTGTTACCATTGTAAAAAGTTTGATCATAATTAAAGGCTCAGATGAGTTCTCTGAACTTTATCTGTCATTTAGGAATAAGCATTTTTTAAGACTAAACACTGGATGGCCAATGTAGATAGTTAGGGTGTGTGTTAAGCCACTACTTTACTGAAAGAAGAAGCAGAGAACAGTAATTAACTCTTTCTCCCCAGTCTCCAGCTACCTTCTCTTGTCGTTACCTGATACTGTTTGCATGCTTCTGGCTGCATGGAACCAAGCAGTAGCTTCAGAACATGACAGCTGTAGTCCTTTGCGCTTTGTTTCCCTTCTCTTTGCTTTGCATCCTGCTCACGAGAGGAGAGGAACAGGATAGAGAAGCAGCTCCACCACGCAGGAGGTTTGCTGCTTTGGCAGGACAGCACTTGTGTTCCTGTGTAACTACAGGGCAGGGTCCTAAGGCTGCCCACGTAACACTGGACTTATATTTATGGCACCCAGGCTACCTGACAGAATGGATGGATTGCTTGGAGTTTTTTTCCTTTTCCTTCATCAAAAAAGTTCTTTCCTACATGCCTTTATGAGGAAGTATTGTGGGGGTTAGCTAAGAAAAATAGGTATCAATTATTTTGAGAGAGGAGACTAGTATTTCCAAAATAGCCTTGTTGTAGTGTCAAACTGTTTGTGCTCATCCTATATATGCTGGATGTGGATTTTGTTTAAAGACAAATCCTCAAAGAAAAACATGATGAGTGTGTTAAATAAATAAATAGCAGATAATGATGCATTAGAGCAGCTTGTGTTAAATCTTCCAAGATCCGCAAGTGTTTTCCCTAAGATGGATTGCTATCATTATCTTACCATTTTTAACTGATAGAAAGTTATGAGTTGTCTAGAGATGTTGAGGGAGAAGCAGGGGGAAATCTTACCACAGACAAAAACCTATACCCCCGTGTTTAAAAATAACAAACCAAGTAGGTGGCTTAGTACATCAGGCCTGTTTTATCTGGTTTGAGATGATAAATGAGGTGGGAATATAAACCCAGTTTCTGTGGATATTTTTAGCAGAACAGCATTATATATATGCAAAAAGCCACAAACTAGTGAAATAACTAATACCACATAATAAAAGTTACATCTGTGTCCCTGTAGAAACCAGTTGCACTCAAGAGGGCAGAAGAATTCAAAAGCATCTTGTTTTGAGGTTTTATTAAGAAATTTTTTAACAAAAAAGTGGGAGAATGTTCTTTCATTAAGTCTTTATACAAATGGTCCTATAACAGAAAAAATCTAGATGTGTCAGGTTAAAGGACATTTAAGTTGGCAGAACTTATTTTAGATAGATCTGAAATATTCTTCGTAACCAGTTCCAGTTACTAAAATTCTTGGTGTTTACAAAATATCAGTAATATTTCTCAGTCTGATTCAGCAGATAACAGCAACTCAAAATACCCCAAAACTCAGCAGTTTTCAAAGTTTATCATCATACTGAACATATACAAAGATTTTTGTGATTTATGTGTACACACATTCCTGACCTGGATCAAACTTCCTTTCTGTTTTTTTTTTTTTTTTTTTTTTAATTGAATTCATTTTGCAGCATAAGAAGAGAATTCTTTGTGCTATCTCAGGATTTGAAGTAAAAAAAGATTTGCATGTTCAAAATTTTAATCCTTACCTATACTAAATTCCTTATAATGTCTTCTCAATTGTACATAAGAAAACTCAGATTCTTTCCAATGCTTTAATCATTACATTCTGATTTGGAGGTTTTGCTGCTTCATACAACAGCCTGGGCCTTTAGCATCTTTTCTATCAGAAATTTATGACTTTCTTCAGTGTTACACTCTGTAGCACAGCAGTTTATATACAGGCTCTATTTCAATGGAGAGTTAAATTTGCATTCTCTAAAGTTGCCTTTACATATACTCATAAATATTTCAAGAATGTCTTCTCTGCACTTATTTTCATGATAGAATTGGAAGAGAAAGTGGAATGAAACATCATCAAAATAGAATAATAACTCACAGCAGACACTATCATTAGAGGAATTTTTAAGTAACTTGATACTCTATCTCTTTGAAATATAAGCTATACTGCATGCTAATATTTGAGTAAGAAATAGTTTTCTAGGTCATGATCAAGATATTTCTGTCTTTTATCTGTATGCCTTCCTTAGAAAATGATGGGCAGGTTCTATTCATTTCAAGCTACAACAACAGGAGTATCAAGGGTTCTAGGACACAGCTGGAGCAGACCCTAATTGAGGGATCAAGGCAGCTGTGTCAAGATACATGTATACTTATAAATAAAGATAACTTTGGTGTGGGTTTTGCCTTAAGGTCTCCCTGAAATCTTCCATGCAGTTAGGGCTTTAATTGGCAACATAAGCAGCCTTATTAATACATGATTTGAGCTAATGCCAGTTTAAGGAATTGTAACTCTGAGGACCATAGGAGTTGAATTAAAAAATTATCTATCTTTTATGCTTTTTATATCTTTAAAAGCAATTATTACCTATATGAAAATTTTCTTACTTATATTATCAGAAAAATCTTATATCCTGCATACAGCTAAAGAGACGTTTATTCACTGTTACTTCCAATTGACTTATTCCTGACTATGCAGACAGGCTTGAGAACTGTGGTTTAATGGAAAGTCATCTGATTTCCTCTCTGGGACACAGCTGGATTTCCACATCAGAAGGAGTAACGTCAGACTGTTAATATAAAATTTCACACAGAAATTTTGGACTGCTTATCAAGTGTTACGGCACTTGATATATTTTATATTAATATTGAATTAGAAGGAACAGAAGAAGCTTATTTGTGCCTAATCATATATTGACATAATGATAGAAGAAAAACAATTGTGTCATGAATAGTCCCTAATGGGAGTGAATAACAGTAAGTTTAGTGGAGTGGAACAGAAAGAAAGCAAGATCTGTAAATATCCTGTCAAATGCTTTTCTCCTTGTTTCTCAGACTGATGTAAGATATTATCTGAAAAGATTAAAATAAGGTGTATTTTCTAATATTGCATATTTCTGCTTTATCTGTAGATGTCTTGTGCCCCAAATTAAATAAAAAATAAAAATATAAATAAATGAAATCAAAATCAACAACAACAACAGAAATCACAAAGCAGATTCCCCAAAGCTCCAAACTTTGTCTTCTGCTATGTTTACAGGGTCCTTAGAGCACAGTGAGCCCTTGATCTATATTAGAGCCTAATGTCAATATTGGTCCTGTCATGAGTTTCCTTCTCTTTTGTATACTCACACTGGGCTACAGTATCTTGCCACAAAAGTAGCACAGGTAACAGTGATGGCTGAAAACAAAGCTTAGTACATCAAAATGAGTAATTATATGTTCCTGCAATTGTGCAGAAGTCCAGCACTTTCGTGTCTGTGAGGCAGCAAAAGTCTTTCCTTTTCAGAGCTTGAGAATTCATGTATTTGGATGAAATAGAAGCATGAGGCTAATTTCTACACCCACAGCTAAGCCACACAGAAATCAGAGAGTTCAAGGCACTTCTCCCTTATGATGTATTACCGAAAAGACTGATCTTCCATCTGTCTTCAGTTTTCCTTTTCCAATTCTTCCTTTACTTTCCTTAACTTCCTTATAACACTATATTGTGATTGAGCATTTCATGTCATATTCATCCCATGTCAGTGACATGTATGCTCTGCACTGTCCTGAGCCTTTCTGTAGCTTATGGACCTTTGATTTGAAAGTACTGACAGATTTAGCACTCTGTTTTCCCACGTTACACATACTTGCTATAAACATGAAACAACCACTTTATTTTACCAGTTCAGGAGTCTATCCTTTCCACATTAAGAATCTATTTCTAGTTCATATTTTCTGGAAGGCTGCTGGTATTTGTCCATCAAATACCTCTTCGCTGCACTGTGATGCAAAAGCGAAAGCGGTGAAATGCAGGGGGAAGAGAATAAATGTAATTGAGTTAATGAGGTTATCCATGTGAGTCTACTTAGATTATCAGCTCTCTGGAGTAGGAATGATGTGCTTGTAGCACTTTGCTTAGTGTTTGGTGCAACTGGTCCCACCTTTGACTGATGTGTCTGTGAGCACAAAACTCAGCTAACATAATACCACACCCTGAACAAGGCATCCAGCAGAAGACTGTTTGGAGTTGTGAGACTCAGCTAAAACAAACAAACCAACCCCCTTATTTAAGGACATTCATTAATGGGAATGACAGACTTGTGGAATTAAATTTCCCATTGCTTACTTTTAGAGTGTTTCCTACAACATTGTCTATACTGACAACTGCTAGAAGCTTGGTGTTGAACCAGATGTATCTCCAGTCCAAATCCCTTTTTTTTTTTTAATTTTTTCCAGTAATATATCCTAAAATATTTCAGTATCTGTGGATATTGGGAAGATTTCTGGCACAGAAGCAACTAAAGCACCAGATGATAATGGGAACACCCTATTTAAAAGTCACAAAAAAGTCTTCTTATGACTTTTATTTTTCTGTTTCTTTAGACTATGCTAAGGTAGCCGAACACTACTTTAGTAAAGCAGACACCTCCTGTAATAACACCCCAGGTGACCTGGCTCAGGAAAGACCATCAGAATTTTTTTAATTTAACATTTAATCTTTTTTTCCCCTGGTGGTGTTTTTCCCTCAGTGCTGAGTACATTATTTAAAAAAATTGAAAGGGAAGACCTCTTAGGGCATATTTTATCCTTCTTATTTTAAACACATACAAAAAGACGAGCTGCTCTATGGACAGTTCACACAAAGTCTCTTTAAGTTTAATTTAGGACTGTTCCTGAGTGTTTAAATTTTGTTTACTTGAACATCTTTCCTGAACACAAATGAAACGGAAATGTAATGTCATTTAATGTGTGAAACTGACCAACTGGAATGTTGGGAAGGACTCTGCTTTCTAAATAATTTTATGTAAGCTCTTAATATGAGGCCATTGGAAAGGCTGGGGACAGATCACAGTAAAACATTTGCTTGAACATTTTCTTGCCAGTTGTTGCATAACTTAATGCTTGGGTATTACTTCAGGTTCTATAACTAATTTCCTAAAGCACTCTAGGCTGCAACACTTCCATAGAATCATAGAATTTGCTTAGCTGGAAGGGACCCATCAGGATCATTGAGTCCAACTCCTGGCCCTAAGCAGAACACCCCAAGAATCACATCATGTTCCTGAGAGCAGTGTTCAAACAATTCCTGAACTCTGATAGGCCTGTTGTTGTGCCCACTTCCTTGGGGACCATGTTACAGTTTTAAGAGAAATTAAGACCTTGAGCAAGCAAGGATTCCCTGAATTATAACTCCTTATGCTCTTTACAATTCTCTCTCAGAACTAAATTTTTAGTAATTAAATATGAATTTCCTTAATCTCTTTTCTATGTTTTTTCACAGTGTAAACTCTCTAAAAGAGAGTTCTTTCCTTTCTCTCTCTTTCTGATCAGTTCTGTGTGGACCGTGACACTGTAGAAGACTGGAATCCAACTAAAGGTATTCACAAAGGGGAAATGAATCTGCTGCATAAAGCTAAAGTAAATTCTATAAAAATTATAGATAAAATAGATGATGAATACAGAACATCCTTTACATTGTCAGTCATGTCTTGACAATAGTTGAAAGACATGGGCATTAACATTCACAAATATTATCCAAGAACCAAGATATGGAAGGCAAAAGTAAAAGTAATTAAAATGTCTGAACTGTAAATTGGTGAGATAATTTCATTGTATTCCTTATCCACAGTAATTCATGAAAGAAAGTGATGCTTGGTCTTACATGCTTCCACTCATTATTGACTATCTATCAAGGGTTGGAAGTGACTCCTTCCATCATAGCCACAGTTGTGCCTCTAGTTACAGTTAACAAGATTTTGGATTAAAAGATAAAAAATGAGTGATGATACACCATTTAAGGACAGGAGAGTTATCATGTATAGAAGAGAATGGGGTTAGTTAGCAGAAGGGAGAAGTGGCACTGCAAGGGGAGGTACATTAGAAACTGGCAAATCAATGGAAGTGTTTGAAATGATCAACAACTTCAGAGAAAGGAATTAATGAACATAAACCAGTATAGGAAAAGAGATGCCATTTTGTATCTAGAAGCAAGTCACCCGTCATATTGAGGATGTTCTTGGTCTGTGGATGACCTTGGATAAGTCATGAAATGAGACAAGACATCAAACAGAAAATTCTTGTATACAGCAGTGGTGGAGACTAAGTCAAAGGAGAGTCGCTCAAGACAAAAAATTCAGTGGGACAGTTGATACTAGATACTTGATCAGATGAAGATGTTGAGGTTGAGGAAGAAGGCATAAGACTGAAAGATTGGGAATGGGTATAGTGAGCAGAACAGCGATCTGGTAAAATTTTAACTTTCTATTGCTCGTGGAATGTACACTCAATTCCCTAACTCAATAACACTATTTGTTCTATTTATTTAGCCCTACAAAAGTTGTAGTTCAGTGGTGGCTTCTATGCATGTCATAATACCTTTGACATAGAAACCCCATCATCTTAATTGAATTTCATGACCTTTGGGCATCTGGGTAATTTATCTGGACCATGTTTCTTCTGTCTTACTGTAGTTAAATAGTTTGGCACCTGTTTATCTGCAATATACTTCCTTTATTGACAATCAGAACCTTAACTCAGCTTATTATGATAATCATTAAGCTGACAAAAGGAAAGCCATTTTAACCACAAAACTAGTAGGAATTCACTGTGCTGATTAGGATTTAGGTCCCTTATGTTAAGGTCTAGCTGAGGACATAAAACATAAATTATGGATTGAGCCCACTTTACATAGTTACAGCTGTCTCCGTGCAGGTAATTTCCACCACAGCTAGTTCAGCCTCGTGAGGCAGCCAGGACTGCCTGGGGGTTAGCAAGCACTGTGTGTAGGTGGACTTCTAGCCCAGCTGATGTCCATTGTCCTGCTTTCTAATTGCCAAAAGTATTTGAAACAATGCAACAAATTAGTACAAAATCAAAATAATCTCATTTTTTAAACTTGCCTGAGTGTTTTACAGAGAGAGTTTGCCCCAGGGTTGTTCCCTCTATGGAGAGCATAATGGCAATTTACAGGAGAACGGTTGGTGTTTCAACAAGAAATGAAAGCTGAACAAATGCTCTCTTTTTTTTGTTTGACCCAAATTTTACACATCCACATGTGTACATGCAACAGAACAATAACTGATGCCCAAAATAAGAGGGTAAAAAGATTAATATAATTTCTTCTCTTCATGTATTTTTAAAAACAATCAACATCATCAGTTGAGATTTTTAAACTTTAAGAGGAATCCCAGGAAAAACTGATCTTTGTCAATTTTTCCTTGAGACTGGTAGGTAATTTCTGCAGTAGAAAAGATAAAATTAGAGTGCTAAGTACTTTAGTTAATCTCTTGTCTCCTGCAGAAAAGGACTAGGCTCAAAAATACGCCATTGTTTCATGACGTTTTGGGCTCTCTGCAGGCAAAAAGGTTCACTGATACGATCAAAGTCTACGTTTTTCAAACCTGTCATTAAGTACTCTGGGAGTTGTCCAAGAAAACCAACAAGACAATATGTAATTTTCCGCTTGATTTAACAGAATGTGTTCTTTTCTAAGGAATGAAAATGAGGAGGCCCAGTTTCCTACAGTTTTGTGTTCTTTGTTCCTTTCTCTATCCTCTAGTACAATAAATCTTGTCCACTTTCATTTTTTCCTATGAAATGCTTGCTTGTGGTGGGTAGTCCTAAGCTACGTTAATCCTGTTTGATCGACTGACACAGTCAGTTCTGCTTATCTTTCCCCCCTCTACGCACACAGTGATTCTGCACGTGTGAATTTTGCAGAGGCTTAATGATTTCCACCTTAAAAGTTTGGTTGGTGTTTCCTACTGTGTTCAAAAGCTATTATGACATCTGAAGAAATAACCTTATTGCTTAAATTTCATTCCTTAGGAAATAAAAGACTGCCACTCCAATTTTTTTGATCGTACTTTACGGCGGTTTAAATGGTAGAAAGTGTTTTTTCTGTGCTTTGACAGTCTGGTCAGCAGATATTTTGCTAATTATTTGTTTCTTGGCATAGCCTAAACTGTATTGCATTGAATTTATTTGGCATATACTAACAAACAAGTGCTGGCGATCTGCGTTCAACATAGAATTTGTCTGAAATAAACTTTGTGCAAGGAAGAGGGGAAGCTATGCCACAAGATACCTCACTTTTCAGTCGGTAATAGGGAATAAGCCAGATTTTCAGACTTCCTCATTGCTTGGGTTTGGATACAGTAGCGGTGTAGTACACTGTGCTCCAAATACAGGAGTATCTGGCTGTAGGATTTACAGAGGCCTGGACTTTTGGAGCCTTCTGTGACCTAACCCTGAATTGTAATGCATATATCTCCAGAATGTTGGCAGGGGTTTGACTGCAGCTGTTCACCCAACTTCCCCTGTATAAGTAACTGTGATAGGTTCTGTAGAGCATTTATGATGAAAAGTATATTTTACAATAAAGAAGCAGTAAGAATATGGAAATGCAAAGGGAAAACAATGAAGCGACTTGTTGGAATGTGTATGAGTTTTGCTATGTCGAGCTGATCACATTTTTAAACAAAAAACCCTCTATTTTACAATGCATAAATGAATTACTGCATTTAGGTGAGGAATTCAGGAGGTTAAATGCTTCATAGAGATTTTGGCTCCTAGCCAGTGGCCTTCTGCAGCATGTAGTTGGCAAACATTGCATTGCTGGAGACACTGCTTCTTCAGATACATTAATTTTAAATGATAGCTCTCACTAGATAGAAATTATGAGAAAGAAAGTTCAGCACGATGTAGCAGGCATTTGAAAATCCTAGTCAATATTTTTTCATGCTCTAAATAAAAGTTCCTAAACAAGTCAAATGTCACCTAGGATCATTGTTTGCTAGGTTCAAGCTCCTTGGACCTTCTTAAAGGAAGACTTTCAACAGATAAACTAGATTTCCCAGTAGCTGGATCACCTCTACTTAATATAAATACAATGCATAAGGCATGATTTCATACTGCTTAGACAAGTAATAAAAGAAAAAGCAGAATCTCATATCCACTAGAAACTACATGAAGCAAGGGCGGGACCAGCTTTAATCCTGGCCACTATAGTCTCTTAATTCATATTTTCTGATCTTCTGACTTGTCCCTTGCCAGTCATGCCTAGAGCTTGTCAAGTCCTGAAAGGCAATTCTCCCTACAGCTGAAAGAGATGGGAGTGTGGGGGCAGGAAAAAAATTCCAACTGCTTGGAGCATGACTTTAGCAATATAAGGGAATATTTAATGGTAGCTGATGTCTTCTGGGTAGATAAATTTACATCGTGCTCAAAATGGCAGCCGAGGAAGGCTTCTTGATGCCACAGGACAGCAGGAACCAGGACCAGGTTCCAGCGCTGGGCTGAACAAGAATGAGTATGAAAATTCAAGCTCTAGTAACATAGATGGGTAGAACATCTCTGTCTGCTAAAACAAGTCTTTCTTCACACCCTCTGCATTACCATATCCCAGTAAGAAATGTGACACCAGAGCACTTTAAAACCCTACTGTTACTTTATCTCCAAACCAAACCCATGCACATATAGCCACTCATTAATATTAATCTCTGTAGCATGTATATGGCAGATGTGAGGATGCCCTGCAGCCGTGTCTTCTCAGGGAGTGGTGTGAGAGGAGGCTGGAGAGCACACAGGGCTGGGGGAGCAGAGGCCCAGCTCCCAGGGCACTCTCATGGCATCTGGGCCCTGTAGTACAGTGCTGAGGCTTTCACGCTGCTGCTGCCTCAGCCTCAGCCCACCTCTGTGTGGAGCCTGAGTCCCTGGATATTGAGATTCAGCCGCCTCTAGTCAGCCTCTACCCTGGCCTGCCATGTTGTGTCTTAAACCTGGGGGAGCACCTGCCCTGAGCTGCAGCAGCCCCATCACCCCTGGTACTGAGTCTCCCAGCAGGGAAGTGGCAGGACACAAAGACCAAGGTTACACACATATGTAGCCTGACCAGCCACTTTGGGTTCCTGGAAGAGCTGGCTGTGAGTACAGAGCCTGTCCCCCAGCCACTGTGCCGGGTGCTACGGGGACACACGGCACACTTCATTCTTTGCCCTCCACATCTTTGCTGCACAGTGGTGATGGTGCAGCATCACTGCTGGGATGCTGCTTTGGGTCCTTTGTGTTTAATCCACAGCACTCCTGTGGATTAAACCCTTTCCTGGGGTCCTGTGGGTGAAGCCTAACCCTGCCCAAAGGCTTGTCCTCCAGCAGGCACAGCCTGAGGCAGTAACAGGGTGTTATCTCCACTCTACAACTAATATTGAGAGCAGAATGAAATATCACAGTCAGTAAATCATGGTGAAAACTCATCCACCCCAAGAAAGATGTGTTTCCTTGGAGCAGACTCCCCTAGGTACCCCTCTTTTCCTCCAGGCAGCCTGTGATTGCCACAGGTCCAAACTACCAGGATGCCAACTGGTCACCAATGTTTTTGTAAGGAATTGGAGGGAACACTCCTGACCCGACAGGAGGGCAGTGCTCTGCCTTGGCTGTGCTCCAGGAGGCTGAGTCCTGAACCCAGGTGTGGGCAATAAGTGCTGCCCTTCCCCTCCCAGCTGATCAAGGGGGTAGGCAGGCAGTGTTGGGGAACTGCTCACCTTGCCAGGGAGGCTGCAGGAAATGGTAACTACCTTGAAAATAATCACAATTCTCTTACAGGTCTTGTGTTTTTAACAGGAATATGTTAACATGGAGGTCTCTGGGAGTGCAAAGACAATATATCTTGAGTTGTAAGTTTTGACTCTCCTCTATGTGTTGCCATTTGCACCTCCTCAGCTTTGGAGGAGAGTGAGAGATGAGGATGATCTCGGGTCTCTGCCTGCAATCTCACACCTCAGTGGTTCTGGCTGGGCACTGCAAATACTGAATGAGGCAGGCAGGCAGGTTCGCTGATTAGACTCAGTAGTTTGTTGACAATTTATAGCAAGCTAAGAATAAGTTGTATTAACTCAGAATGAGTTATTATCACTCTTAAAAATGAAATATCCTTTTTGAACACCTAAATCCTTTTCCTTTCCCCATTTAGTGTCTGTTGAAATTCTCTCTTTTTTTGGTGTAGAATATTGAATACCTTGTTAGCTTTTAAAATGTAGCTTACACCGATGCCAAAATATTCTGGTGTGTTGCTGAATTTCTTTTTGATAACATATTTTTCTTTAGAAGTTAAAAGACTGACTGAGAATAAACAGACCCCAAAATACTGACATTTTTTATTGTAATATATTTAAACTTTGAAAATATCTATGGCTATACATTATGTGGGGTTTCTTTGAAGAACTGACTCATCAGAATGCGCTGTGTGAAGACTTCCAGGAAATAATGCACCTACATGATTAAAACTATTCTAAGTTCCTAGTTTCTAATTAAAAAATTAAGATTGATCTTTAACTCTACTCTGTTACAAGCCTACCTGTGTCGATGACTTGGTTTTGCAACACAATTTGCAGAGTTATCACTGCTGGTGAGTTACCATTAGTTGTAATGGTAGTGTATGGGTTCTGCCAGGAGAGTTTACAGAGGAGGAAGGAAAGGGAGTGCTTTAGAGCAGTAAACTAATTCTACAGTTCCCTCACATATTCAGGCCATTGTATCTTTATATTACTCCTGCAGTATGTTAATTTCTGACAGATTTTAGTGGGAAAACAGTTTTTAAGCCAGGTTGGAAGATACAAGTACTCCAGTTGTAATCAAGGCTTAGATCCTTGTCAGTTCTAGTCAGTGAAAATACCCATCAAGGTATTATTCTACTACTATGGTTCTCTCAAACTGTGCCTTAAGTAATTCTTTCTGTGTATCTTCAGCTGGACTGAAATTATATGCTCTTTCAAAAACCTTTTTCAAATATATAATAATGATGCAAGTGGTAAAATACTAAAAAAAAAAAAGTAGAAGCTAAGTAGGATAGCAGAATGCAAAAGCAGGAATGGAGTAAAAAAGCAAAATCACTTAACATGCTCTTGCAGGTTTTGCTATACTAGATCTTGTTAGTATATTTATAATTGTTAAGTGTTAAAGGAGGAAAAAAATAGCTGTTTGACTTGGTTAGATAAGAGAAAACTAAAAAAAAAACCCCAAGCCAAATCATCCCACTGAGTACACAAGGTCATCTGATCCTCATAAAACACTCAAGCTTTTGTAGACAAAAGGTTTCTCATGCCTGAGCCACAGGCCCCTCAGGACAGGGCTTACATCAGAACAGTAAGCGACCAAGAAGCAGGAGGAAGAAATGATAGTTCATAACAATTTGCATGTGTTATTGACAGTGCTGTTCTTTCCAAACTGAATAAACAGAAATTATTTGCTGTTTATATAACCAGAGCCTGGATTTGTAAAGGTGTTTAGAAATCTTTGGAAAAATAAATAGTGCATGTCTTGGGGGGAGGGGGAGATATGCCTGTATAGTTTTAAAAATGTGAATGATACTCCTTCTTCTTTGATGTGTATTAAGACAGAGGAAAGAAGTGAAATCTGTTAGGAGTTACACCAAAAGTAGGAGTTAGATAAACCAGTACATTGTTTCCCTGGAATGATGTATTGATTTAAGCAATCCCTGATGGAAGGGAAGTTCACAGCTGTGAGGAATACATAAATTCTTTCACAGAAACTGAACATAATAGACCAGGCAGTTTAGAGATGGTAAATTATAAGCAGAAAATCTATCTAATTACTACTTGTTTGGAGTTGAACCAAAGTATTGGACCGTTAAGCTGATCCAACTTGGCAATTTGGCATTCTCAAGCCCTTTTCTTTCTACTCCACTTATTTTAATTCTAAATTTTAAAAGTGCAAGGAAATATCTGTCTGGAAGTTCAGGAAGTGTATTTATGAAGTATTGATGCTTGTCCATCTAAAGTAAAAGTGAAGGAGAAGAAGCAACAGATTAAAACTTTTGCACAAGCTTCCAAAGTAGTTAGGAAGTGTCAGCATCTAAATCAATTATTAAATATGTAGGGTGAAATAGATGAGTACTTTACTGTATCTTTTTCCTTAGTAGCATTTGAATACTGTTATTTTTCTTGTTTGTTTTATCTTGTTTTGTGCCAGATGTTCTTATCAGGGAAAACAATGGTGACGTGTTTTAATATTGATGAGTTGATTCTCCTGGGAATAATAGTATATCTACCTTCTCAGAATACAAATTGTGGGAGGCTTTTTATAACATAATTACCACAATGCATTGAATTTTAAGTGCAACTATTTAAAACTGTGGGAAGAACTTTCTGTTTATTATCTTTATTTCATCTTCTTTAAAAGGAGAATGACTCTTCTTTTAAAAGAAGTTGGTGGCCTTTAAAAAGCAAGCATATAAATCATCAGTGGTACTGTGTAATCTGTCAAAGCACCTTATAAACTATTAAATAGTCATAATATTTCTCTTTCCAAGTTTGTTAGTTTATTTGTTTAAGCAATTGCAGAGCAGTTGCAGAGTAATTAAAGTACCTTACTTTAACTTTTTTTTTTCCTTTTTTCCTTCAGGAGCTTGAAGTACTGAAATTATAAATGATTTTGTGACAAGCTGAGCTTGAAATGCAGGCAATAAAAACCGTGGAAAAAGAAGTGACTTTTATAAAGGAAATACTTTTCACAGAATCCTTCCTAAAGCAACAAGAGTGCAGCAGAAACCGGGAGAGCAGGCAGCTCCAAGAGCAGCAGCCATTGGAAGGAGCTGTCTGCAGCTCTCAGTGCTGTACTGAGCATGTCCCAGCGGAGCCCAGTGCAAGCAGCACATTATGCAAAAAGGCAGCTCTAGCAGATGGGAGAGAGGCACAGCAAGCATTTGCTTCACTTGCATCACCACCGCTTGAAAACAAACCTGGATCGCTAGAGGGGATCTCGCCAGTAGGCCAAAGGAATGAAATCCGGGAGGATGGCTTGATTGCCAAAGGTGTTGCACTGCGAAAAATCATGGGGAATCAAGATGGAAAGCTAAAGAAAAACACAGGTGATGTGCACGAAGGAGGGGAAGATGCCTCTGGGCCCAGGGATACGGACGGCACAAAGAAGGTATCAGGAGGCAGAAGGGGACTGGGGAAGCATGCAAAAGGAAGCGAATCGGGTAAGAAGAAGGGTAAGTCGGACTCCAGGCCCTCTGTGTTTTCAAATCTGAGGATCAGAAAAAATCTGTCCAAGGCTAAAGATGGGAATAGCAGTTCACGGGAGGATGTTTTGGAAAGCCAGGCCTTGCAGCCTGGGGAGCTGGACAGTACTCATTCAATTGTAGCCAAAACTCCTGATATAAGCATCTCTGCAGATGAAGGGGGTCTCTCAGACACAGATGTTGAACATTTTGAAATCAGAAATGAAATTGTTCCAGCTGCTGCAGAGACACAGGATGGACAAAGGACCAGCTCTGGCTCTGATACGGATATATACAGTTTCCATTCAGCTGCAGAACAAGAGGATTTGCTTTCTGATATCCAGCAAGCTATTAGACTGCAGCAGCAGCAGCAGCAGGGGGCAATTAACATTGGAACTGAGGACCTTGTCGCCAAAACAATGGGCCGACACATGGCTAATTCGCAAGCAACCTCCTTAGATTTCGAACGGTTTTTTTCAGTAACTACCACTGACAAAGAAAAGAGCCCAGACACGGAGGGGGCTTTACCAGCGGTATCGGAAATAGTGGAAAACATTCCCGTCTCCGGTGCAACTGAATGTGAACCGAAAGAAGCGGTAAATGGCACAGGCTCTCCTGGTAACGGCTTATTTGAAACACAAGAACGTCAGCTATTGATTGAGGAACAGCTCGTTGCTGGAGTGGATGCTGTAGGCAGTGAACTACAAGATGCTTTGAATAGAACTGCAGTAGAAAACGGGTCTGAGACACACAGCTCCACACAGCCTTTTCCAACTTCAGTGGCCGATGCTGAGGCTAAAATTGCTGAAGTGCAGGCTGTTGATTTTCAGGGCTCAGTAACAGAGGGTGGTATTTCAGATGCAGGCCGTGATCATGCTGCTGAGACTCAGGAAGGGAAACACACTCTGTCAGCCAGTCAAGAGGAGCTGCGTAATGGTTTATCCACGGAAATGAAAAATGGCAGTTTGTCCTCTGAAGGAACAGCAGACAGTCCGATGCTTGGTTCCCGATGTTTTAAGCCCTATCTAATTAATCCCTGTTACATCAAAACCACAACTAGGCAACTGAGTTCTCCCAACCATTCACCTTCTCCCTCCCCATCCCAGAGCCCGCTTTTCACAAGGAGGCAGGAGTCCTTCCACAAAAAAGAAAAAGTCTCAATCAAGAAGAAGAGGTCTGCTAGTTTGGCAGGTTTGTTTAGTCGTTCTGCAGACTGGACAGAAGAGGTGTCTAATCACAAAAGTGAGATCACAGAGAAGGTGAGCTCTGCAGACTATTTGGAGCACAAGGGGTTTAGAGAGAAATTTCAAACGGAAAGAGTGCCTTTGACACATTCAAGAAAGTCCTCAGGGGTCCAGGCTTCTACAGAGACATTTCCCAATGTCTTTTCAGGTGAGTGATATGTATTTAGGATTGTTTTGGTTTTGTTTTCTTTGTTCCCACAACAGCTTTGAAATTATTTTTTAAATACTTTAATTCACTGCATACAATACTTTGAATGCATTATCATCTTTACTTGTGCTGACAGCTTTAAAATCCAAGGCCTGATCTTACAAACACAGTCACATTTCATCAGTCTGGCAGTACTACCAGTAAAGGAAGTGCATAACTCTTTGAAGTTTTTCATTCTACTTGTCTCCTTTGTCTACATCCTGTAGGAAAAGGCCAAATGCCTTAAATTATTCTTGTTGAAAAATGCTAAAAGCTGCAGTGTTGTAGGCAGGCCAGCTCTCCGCATTAATAGATCTTTCAAATGTGAAGCTTTCTGTAACCAGGATCCTGTTTGGGGTTTTCTTGTGTAGATGCTGTTCTAAAGTACTGTAAACATCTGAGAGCTGCACCTGGTGTTAGACTGAGGCAATGATGAGTACAAAGTGCTTAATACAGAAAGGAAAAAGCCATGCAAGCACAGATGGACAGCACTTCAGAAAGGAGCCAATTTCCTCTTCAGAAGGGGGAAGGAGGAGAAGAAAAAAATGTTAATGTATTGAAAGGTAGCAAAAACAGGAGAGGAGAAGGGAACCTGGGGGTTGTACGATTTGGTAGCTGTGGCAGGCTGCTGCTCAGGCTGTGTAAGGTGACTCATTCAGTAAAGTATTCTTTAACTTGGTTGTTAGGCAGCTTGCATCCTGTCACAATGACATGGGAATAGAGAGTTCATAAATTAAGTACTGTGAGTAGATGGTTGTACTTTCCTTCACTCTGAGGTTGTTTCCCCCCACCTGAAGTTTCTTTACAAGGGTAATATATTCATAAATAGGAACATTTCTGCCACATAGGAGGTATGTATACAGAGAAAAATCAGCAACATATTCCATATATTTTTCACGTAAGGAACCTGTAGAACTAAGAGAATACAGAGAACATCCCCTAAGAGCACCTGTTATAAGATAAAATTGGTTTTGTTTTGAATGGAGTCAGTTCTAGGTGCATGAGCACAATTAACCATATCTGTGCACAAGCTCTTTGCAAAAAATGGAGTGAGATTTTTTTGTGGTTTTAGGAAAAGTAAACAGAAGAGTATGATTTATGAAATAAGTAACTAACATCATTTTCTAGATTCAAATCACAGTGCTTTCATTTTTCCCAATTTCAGTCTAGGAAATTAGAATTCAAAATTTTTAATACAGAAAAACCAGTCCCCTCTGAGACTAGCCCTCTGTGAAGTGAGCTGAATTTTTTTTGTTTTAGATCCCTTTCACTTCTTTCTTAGACTTAATTTCAGACTTACTACCTAAACTTTTCCAATTTGACGTGTTCACTAATATCAGAATTATAGCACATAAAAATCACAATTTTTATTTTAGCTATCAGCATTGGCAGCTTATAAACAACTCAGAAAAATTTTAATTGCCACTTCAGTAATTAGACTTTATAGTAGTGCTATGACAGAAATAAATTTTATGCGGTAAACTTCAAGAACATGCTATTTCTTTTTAGATACTTGTTTTCTGAGAAAGAGACTTTTTCGCATTTCTTCACAAGGTTTTGATTTTCTTACTAATAATTTTTGGTTTGTTTTGTTTTTTCCCACCAATTCTTTAGACTGTTATTGTGAAGGGACCAGTGTCCAATGCAACAGTAGTTCTATCTCTTATGGAAATCACAGTGACCCTCATTTGCATGTACATACCAGCTGTCTTTACAGGCAGAGGACAATTATATCTTTCAGTTCATGCAGAAAAGCTTAAAGTGAGGGAACTGGAAATGACTCATCTCTGTTTGGCCATTCATAGTTTTAAAAAATGTACTTGCAAGCTAAAATTTATCAAGAATTTTAAAATAACAAGTGGTGTACATAAAAAAAGGGCCATTAAACTTCACATTACCATTCCCATAAACTGCCATTGCTGCAAGAGCAGAAAAGCCTCAGAATAAACCATTCTGCACAGCTATGATTGCAGAAATAATTTCCTTGTAATTTGATACTACTCATGAAAAATGTTGTATTTTACTTGCATACATGAGACACCTTGATTTGGGGATTAGCATCAGGCTTTTGGAAATAACATTCTTTATAGTGGGATATTTCTAGCTTAAAAAAAAACAAAACCCAAAAACAAGGCAAAGGCAAACCCAAACAGCTTCTTGCCTACAGCATTAAATCCCATTTTGCTGTGCAGTGACTGCAGTGTTGTTCTGCATTTCTAACTGGAATCAAGTAAAATATTCCACAACGCTTTATCATTGATTTCAATGACAGCAGATTCTATGCAGATGATTGGCCTACTTTTGCACCATGTTGTGGTTTGGCTGTGTGTCCTTTGGTTTTCACAGTGATCCATATGAACTCTTTAAAGAGTGCTTTAATGTAAAATGTAGATGGAAGCCAAGGTCTTGAATGGCAGAGACTTTGCATATTTTAATTTTGCTTTATATAAGAAGAATTTCAAATTTGACGCATTTCTTAGGAATGTGGTGTGGACAAAATTATGGACATTTTGTAATTCAGGCATTGGATCTTTTTCATTTTTTATGTGGACAGCTGTATTTGAATTTGCAGTGACAGTAATTACAAGTTCTAGATTACCCAATGCACAGTGGGGCCATGGCTTTTATGTCAAGGTCCCCGGAGGACAAGAGCTCAACAAGAGTTGGTTCTCTCACTTTGGTATGTGGCAGTGAATGATTTGCACTAATGTGAAGAGAGTATCTTGGTGGGAAAATGCAATTGATATTTCCAAACATTAATATAACTGAAATGAAAGAGCCAGTAGATAGACTTAGTAAAAAGGATTTCATTCTTGCATTAATTTGAGGTGCAGTGGTTGCACAGGAGCTAATAAGGGTGTCTTTTACATTAATTGAATGAGTCCCATCAGCTGCCCCAGACAGTAATTAAACTTGACCCAGACAAACCCATGCCCTTTCTAATCTCTGTTGGCTGGTCGTAACGAACTTGCTGCATGAAGCTCTTTCAAACAGATAATTTATCTTTAAATTTCTCTTCAGAGATTTATATTTGTTCTGCTCTATCTGTAAAGAGGAGACAAACAAAATGTCCTGGTTACCCTAAAACAAAACCTGAAGCCAGTACTGTTCTTGTTTACTCATGTCTGCTTTCTGATTTCTGCCACTTTATTTCGCTTCCTTATTGTGCTAATGTTATCTTCCCACTTGCAGTTCCAGTGCAGTGTCTACAGGCATATACAGAGGTCTTGGTATGTGATAAGTATGTGAAAACTTGAAAAAGTTGTATCAAAGTTTGTTTCTGTGACATAAAGTAGACCTTTAAAAATGCTTTTTCAAGGCTTTTTTTCTTTCTGATTCATGTGATGATGCACACAATATGGATTTGTATCTGTTGGCATCCTGAGTAGACTTCTTATCATGCAGCTGTTATTTAAGATTACTTATGGTTTTCTGTTTCACTGATGATGTTTGTTAGCAGTAATACAAATGATTCTTTAATCGGATGGGGTGCAGCCGCCTCTAACTAAGGGAGCTGCCCAACAGCAACCCCACATGTGGTATGTGATCACACACCACACTGAGTGTTGCCAGCAAGCATCTGAAGGGAAAGATCCTCCTCTTTTTGCCTACTACACACAAAACTCGGGGTGGGGGGGAGTCCAGTATTGCACTTCAACTGCGCTAAAATGTGTTTGACAGTGGGCTGTAATATGTTATTGAAAGACGGCTGAGTGCTGATAAGTTGCTTTAATGTTACTGTGCCAGCACTGCAATATGGGGTTTGGAGCAACATGA
This sequence comes from Monarcha castaneiventris obscurior, assembly GCA_026261815.1. Classification (NCBI taxonomy): domain Eukaryota; kingdom Metazoa; phylum Chordata; class Aves; order Passeriformes; family Monarchidae; genus Monarcha; species Monarcha castaneiventris. The sequence goes on from JAMPIT010000472.1 coordinate 9,278,665, forward strand.
GTAATTTCACTGGAATTCAGTGCTACCACAGGCTTGTTTTGATGAGATCTCATGATTAATACTTTGATCTTTATCTAGAACTTCATTGGGAGTAGCAGGTTTTGGTCATGGGATTGAGTGGCTCTGTCTGTTGGGCAATCACATTATGAGCAGCAACCGCATTCTGAGGTACGACTGGCAGCCTGACATGTCTGGAGTAGGAGTAGTGTGGACTTGGTTGCCCGATGGTCTTTTTTGGGGTACAAAAGGGGAAAGGAAAAGGGACAGTTTATAGCTGCGGTCTGTGCAGCTCTACTTGGCTCTGGGACACAGTACCACTAGAATATCCATCACACTGTCTGGAACTGACCATTAAAGGGCGTTGTGTGCTTCAGTGACTTCATTTCTGTGAAATGAGCAGTAGATTACTCCAGTGGGAATAATTATGTGGAGTTTAAGTTTGATTATATTTCTTGGGTCTCATTGTGCTTTGTTATTTTTTAAAGTACACATGTATTTTTTAATAGCTTGGGGCATGGTTGGTATATTTAAATAAAGAAAATCCAACTGCGTGTAGGACTTATTTGCAGAAAAAAACCCTATTTCTTGAAGCAGGCCTTTTTTTTCTCTGTGCTTTTCTGTCTAAAGAAAAACAAACTTAGAATTGAAAAGCAACTCTAGGGATATTTTAGGCTGACTGTATATGAGGGATTAAGTTCTAATGCGAATTGTGGTGATAGAATATGCAAAAATATTAATTACCCAAGGTATTTTGTTTGTTTAGTGTTTTAATCAAGCTCAGGATATGGCCAAGTGCATTCCTTATGGACTACTTCTGCCAAAATTTGAGCTTACATAAGGAGTAGCGGTGATGAACCATATATATGTAGGTGTGGGTGACTGCAGCTTTGGTTATTTTTGGATATATTTAAAAACATCATTCTGTAGTGGTTTTATGCAGGCAGTTGATCCTTTTTGGGAATGGGGAGAGTTGGTACAAGGGGAACTGGACAGAAGGAGAAAGAAGCTGTGAAAGGAAGGTGATGGACAGATGTGAGGACTTTACATTGCGTCACTTCATTCTTGCCTCTTCACATGGTAATAGAAGGCCAGTTGCATTTCATTAAATGCTTTAAAAAGGCAGCAAAGTAGGTTCGGGAGCTGTGTCATGCTATTATTTTCTCTAAGCAACAGCAGCTTCCTGCATTCCTACATTGCAATTCATGTAAAGAAAATTAGGGACAATGAGGTGGTCTGTGTTACCTTGAGTATAAAAAATGATTGTTCCTTCTTTTATTTCCATGTTGCTGCTAACCAGAATGTTTCCTTCACACTGATGGAAATAGCTAGGCTTTCTGACCAGGAAGTGGGTTATGTTTTCTGATGCTGAACCATGTTTTATTCTCAGATAAATACAGACCACGACTTCTTTCATTTGTAGCTGCACAGCAGTAGAACCATTAAGTAAGTCACCACTTTTGCAACAGAAAGAAACAGTGGTTTTGAGATGATGTGTGTAAACATCAAAAGATGTAAAAGAAAACCCTAATATATATTTATAAAGAAAAATATAAATATATAAATATAGAAGATGTACATAAGTCTTTAGAATTTAATCTTTTTGATGTCTTGACATAGATAGCTAAGTAGTGGCAGGAAAGCCTAGTCACAAATGAGATTTATTGAGACATTCTTATTTGTCAGTATAAGTATGAATTTTTTGGTCTCGGGATCTATATAAGAGTTATCAGGAGTGCCAGAAGTCTGAACCTGGTGTGAATTTGAATCAGGAGAAAACACAGATAACTTTACTGTGGAACTAATTACAGAAGGCACCTTCATTTATTTGATGCCAAGATCTGGCTCAGATGTACCAGAGATAGACGCAGAAGATGTAGAGATAGCATGTACCAGGGAGAAAGTAACTGCTATCCTTTCCTCTTCCTTGCACTGATAAGGAAAAAAAATCACTGTAAAAAAGAAATCTGTGCTTCAGTATCACAATAGTAAACTAAATTAACATCTCTTAAAAGTCATGGAAGAAAAGGTGGTTTTCATTAAAAAAAATAAAAGGAAAAAAACTAAAAATCATTGCCTTCATAATAGAGGTTGTGTATCCAAGTGCTGTTTTGTCATGCATAGAGTCAAGAAATAATTTATGCTGAGAAATTGTTGAGAGAAATATTTAATTACATCAGTGAAAGAACATAAAGGCCCAGTTACAGCAAGGGAATTGTGTTTCTAGGTTTTCTTCAAATGAAGTCTAGAAGAACATATCTGCACAAATACATAGATGTGCATGTGTAGTTTTTGTGGAATGTACTTCTAATTTTTTGCTTTTCCCCTTTCCTCATCTTACTGCTGTTTGTTTATGCATACAAAGAGAGGCTTTTGTACATCCGGATAGATATTAAAAAGCAGTTATTAAAGTTGGAGATTACCAAACTTTGGGAACACAGGTCCTGGAGGGGAAAGAAAGCTAAGGCATGCCTGGGAGCTAATGAGTAGGTTGAAGGAAATGTGTTATTTGTGTCCCATTTTAAAGACTTCCTACTTTGGTTCAGTTCAGTTTTGTCTCGTGACTTTGGCTGCTTGACTGCACACTTGAATTTACTTCTAAGGTAGAGATAGGCCAGACTGCATTGAATGTGGAATAAAATGTTGAACCATTAGGAATAAAGAAGTTTTACAAAATTGGGTTGTAAGGAATAGTGTGTATCAGTTTGGACTGACAAAAGATGCTGTTAGTAATAGATGCCAAAAAAGACATCAGAGGAGCTTCTTACTTTAAAAAGCTAGACAGAAAGAATTGTGGCTTTCCAGCAGTCTGTAAGAACCTGGCACAGACTGCTGCCTTCACATCACAAATCACCACAGAAACTAAAATGGTAAAGATGGGCAGAATTAAATACTTGCTGAGAGGAAGCTAAGTACCTGGAAAACGCAGTACAAAATTTGCCAAATATGCATATGGTGCCTGAAAGATTTGGTAGACAGACACATATAGATTCTCTTTCATAATAAACTGCTATAATTAAGGTAGCCTTGTAAATGTACCTCTGTAATTTGCAATGATGCTGCATTAGAACCTGAAGAGAAATCGACGTGGAAGGACACATGCCATGCAGTGTTGTGGGAGGGTGCATCTTGTTTATATTTTTAGAAAGATATTTTGTACTCTGTGCCACTGCTATACCATAGTTGAGGAATTTTCTGGTATTCAAAAATAATTTTAAAATCTTCAGCTTCTGAAAGTTAATATACGAAAGCATCTGAAAGATATATTCTTACCTTTTACTATATATGTCACATATATATTTGTCACTAAATGACATATATAAATGACATATAACAAGAGGAAGGGATAAAAGAATAGTTCAATATTCTGTCTCAGCTTATCCTGTTATACATATATCATATGTAAGAAAATTCACTGTGGGGGAAAGGTGTAAAATCTTAGTCACCATGGAAGCAAAATTTCAAGGAGCTTATGTTCAAGTTAGAGAGAATGAATGCTTCACAGACTTGCTAATCTGGAAGAAAGCACTGTCACAGCCTATCACAAATATTTTAATATATTGTGAAACTCTGGTGATGGCAAAGCTATAATACCTGCTTTGTATAAAACGTAAAATATTGTTATTGCAAATAATCAAACCAATTTTCATCACGTTTTGACTGCAGCAGCAAGCAAGGCTTTGGAACAAATCTTGAGGGAGGAAATGATAAGATATAATTAACTATTGACTATATGACAAAAAGGTAAAGAAAAACAACAAAATGCAGCATGGTTTTAGCAAAGATCAATAAGGCTACATTGCTAACATTCTATTTACAGCTGCTTTCTAGACAACACAAGAGTGCTAAGAAGGCATTAATCTGCATTTCTGTACAAAATGGTAACGCTGCAAATCGTTTATCCAAAAAAAGAAAATTCCTGGTGGTTTTAGATAAGGGACTCTGTCATGTTACTTCACTGCCACCAAAGGGAACAGCATCATTTTGGCTTGTCCCCCATAGTGTTGTGATCGATGGCCTCAGTCAGGCTGTGGAAGTTTATTACATAATTAAAACAAGAGTAGACCTGTGTCCTGACCTTGGTCCTGGCCATAGCACTTGCAGGACTTGATATTTTCACTACCAAGTAAAATTTTCGTTAAACTTCTGGCTTTTATTATGACACACGTTGCAAAATTAGGAACTGAGCTGACCTTAGGATTTCATTCATCAGCATGAAGATCTGCATTAATTAGATTTTCACATGCTTCTGCTCTTTCCAGCATGGTTTGTGGAAATACGCTGTATGTTTAAGTAATCTTGTAACAGTCTACTGGGGAATATGCTGAACTTGGTGGTCTTGTTATGTTTCATAGCCAGCACAAATGAACAGGTTGTTTTAAAATGTAGCTACTTGGTTCAATCAAGAAATAGTATGGATAAAGTAGGAGATGCGTTTGTTTTGAAAACTATTTGTAAAATCTTTTCTGGGGTGGATTTTTACTTCCTTAATTCAGTGATCTCTCTTTCTCACCTTTATTTTTGGAGAATCCTGTTTTCAAATTTTGTCAGAGCTCTGCTTTTTCCATGAGGGCATTTCTGGAGGAATTTCAGGGCCATTTGAATGAAGAGCTACCTTTGATCTGCATGCACTGAGATGACCCTGGGGGCAGTGGCAGGATTCTCTTCCAGTGACAACTAATGTCCTTGCTTCCAAAAGGGAGCATGCACACATGTTCTCTGGCTCTCTTTGGGATGTCTTAAGCTCTTGAAGCTGTTATCTTTACATGATCTTTCTTTTGCTGTGTAATATGTTGCTTGTTCTTAGCTGAGTTGAAATCTCAGTGATATGCTCATGAAAGTTGTCTTGCGCATCCCAGAATCTGTTTAAATTTTTAGTGATAGTTGTGGGGCTAAAATGTAGGAAAAAAGTACTTCCTAAAATATAGGAAAAAGTACTTGCACAGGGTTTGATGTACTCTTGTCCTATCCTTAGAGCTAGCGAAGAGTTACATGGAAAATTTTTAACACTAAACAAGGGTACTATGAAAGATAGCACAGTGTAAAAGGAGGGAGATTGAGATGCCAAGAAATTCAGAGAGCTTGGCAAAAGTAAAGCATAGCTTTTACTGTGACAATCAAGTACAGGACTGACAAATGTGAAATTAATAATTGATAGTTTTATTCTAGTTGTTTCAATAGTCTATGAATGTATTCAATCAATACATTATTCACTGTAATTAAATAAATATGTTTTTCTGACTTTGAAATTACATTGAACTGTGTGTAGGCAGACATGGAAAACTGTGGGAATGAGGCAGATAGTGTTGATATATGTCTTCTTCTTAATTCTCTTGCTTAGACAGGTTTCTGCTTTGACTTCTGAATTTAAAATGATGTGTGGGTTTAGTTCATACCATCCACATGAACAGAGCCAGGAAATCTGGAGGCAGAACATCAGAGAAGGAAGGAAAATCTTCTTGGGTATTTCCACACATCCATAACTTTATTAATGTTCTAAGTGGTTAAATATAAAAATGGAATATTTATTTTTATAGAAATATAAAAATATATTTTATGCATAATATGATAATATACATATGAAATATGTAAACACATCAATATATAACATCTGTGGGCTTTTTTGCCCCTTAGAAACATAGGCTTTCATACAACCAGTGAAGGCAGAGATGATCTATTTCACTGATAATAAGAACAAAAGGTAATATATTTGACAGTATTATATCAATTTGTTCCCAAACCCTAGACCCTGACCAATTTTTTTATATTTAAGGTTTAGGTTGCCCGGAAATCAGACTTAAAACATATTTTATTTTGTGTTTTTTCAAAGCAGAAGGATTTTTTTTTTCTTTTTGTTGTGAAACTATATTGTGTGGAGGCCTGTTGCTTATTAGGTTTTCCATGTTTTATGTAACCAGGATGTGAAAAAACTGCCACATGATTTTAGGAAAATATCTGTCAATAAAAAATCAATCCCTAAAAAAAAAAATTTAAAAAGCCAAACAAAGAAAAAAACCCCAGCTAAAGCAACCTCACAGAATGAGAAATCTAGAATAGTTTACCAGTCTAAATCAGAAGAGGATTAGAAACTCTGCAGTGAAAAAGAACAATAAATGATGTTTCTAATCCTGGAATATTGGACATAATCTCCCAGGTCAGTCTTCATGCAAACAACAAGCAAAATTAAATTGCTACTTTTTTACTGCAAATGCATATTTAATATGCACTTATGCAGTACTTGGGCTTATTATTTGAAGAAAAAAATGGCTAGAATACCAATTTCTGTTTCATTCTCCAGGTTACATGTGCATCTTGGAAAATCATTCTCAGCAGTCACATGTTGCACATTATATCTAGGCTGAGAGGTACAAGTTAGCTGAAAAACAGGAAATTTGAAAAACTTGTGAAATTAAAGGAAAACATTAAAGAACTTTAATACTTTTGATCATTGAGGTATTAATTTTATTTGTAAAATATTAGTGGGCTTGTTATATTTGAGACTTGGTAAAGTACATTGAACAGCAAAAAGGTGAAAATGGAGTGTGACTGATTTGCCCCTGAAAAATTGTTCATTAAGATTTTGCTGTATAGTTTGAGGGATGTGTAAGTCTATTCTGAAAATTATTTAAGAAATTACATGGAGCTACAATTGCTATCTCAGCTAAAAATATGAACATCTTTGCAATATTTCTGTCACTCTGACATGTTTGTCCTCTTCTGGCGTTCTGGGACATGTTTGGTGCTGCACTAAATGAGGCCTGAGTTAGCTGCCACCTTGCTGGCAGGATATGTGAAAAAGGAGAGAGAAAAAAGAATTGAAAGGAAGGAATGATTTAGACTAATATGGGACAGCAGATAGCTGAAGTACAACATTTTTTTACTTTTGAAAGTAACTTTTTTTTTCTCCTATTTTCCCTCTGTTTTTTAGTTTAGGGGTTTTTTGTTGTTGTTGTTTTTGTTTGTTTATAGAACAATTTAAATCCTTACTAAATGAGCAACTGTTAGAAGACTACAATTGGCTTTTTACATTTTGCAAGAATAATAGAAAATATTAGAAATGGAAAATCACCATTTTGTCTCTTTCTTTTTCCTTTTCCTCTATTTCCTGTATTGTCTCCCAAAAATAGAGCAAGGCCTACGGTACTTTTGGCTTCAAAGCTTATGAAATCACTTTGCTGTGTGAGCATTTCTGGTCTTACTAAAATGGACAAAAAAAAGGAGTAAACTGGGGAAAAGGAAGCAAGCAGATTTCAGCTTTTGAAGATGTAAGCAATATGTGCATAAGTCAAGTTAACTCTTGAGGTTGCTGAATAGGGTGTTCAGAACTGGTGTTATGCTGAAGCCATTCACTCTGCATTAGGAAGAATTAAAATGGAAAGTGTGTCTCCGGTGTGTGCAGGTTTAGAGGTACTGATGCAACTGCTGTGCTAATGGTAAAAATGTGGTGCAGTGCTCTGGGTTTTTGGAGAGAGAATCACCGAGACTGGCAGAAGGGGGAGCTTTTGGAGTATAACTCATTCTGATCATTAGTCTCAACTGGTGCTCAGTGACAGCTGTGCTCCCGGGCTTTTGCAAATCCAGCGTAAGGAGGATAGAAGACACATCTTTAAAGATAAATGTGAGGCTATAACAGCGAGGTCCTCAGGGAAACATTATTGCAAGCTCTGCTGTAGCACAGTGCCTCAGTGCACATGTGTGTGTTTTCAGACTATGACTACTCTAGTTTTCTTCCAATTCTCACTTCCATTCATGTCTCTTCCTCCCCTCAATAATTAAGCAAATGCAAAGCTAACAACATTTTTTATGATATTGCTGCTTCTTAAGGATTTTCTTGCTCACCTTGTAGTTCTTTGAAAGGCTTGTCTTATGAGCATATCAAAGATCTAGAAGGTGAATTCATTGAGTGAGGATTTGCTTGTATTTCTCTGTGGACAATACTGAACATGCTTTTACCCACATTTTTCATGAAGGGAGACAGTATGGAAGAAAACCATACTTGAACTTGTGAATTTTCATTCAGTAGTGAATAGCTTACATGTTCTCCAGAGATGGCTTTCATGAACAGTGGTGTTCAATTCTCGATCACAGGGATTGGATGAGGACCTGTTGTGTAATACTGGCAGAGAAAAGATCAATAGTGCTTCATGAGGATGGGAGAAAGAGGCAGATCATACAGAGGTGGAGAACATGGAATTTGGAAGCAGAGCCAGAAGATTCAGGCTGAGTCACAGTATCAAAATCATAACAAAATATCCACGGAAGTTCAGAATACCTGATACTTCCAAACTTAATTTCATGTTCTCATTCTTTTAGTCGATTAACTGTGTAATCCTTTTCAAGAGAAGAAAAAATAAAAGTTTTTTTATCCCTCACTGGGGTTTAGTAAATCATTCCAAGCTCCTAAAAAATATCTTCTGAGTTTACAGTCATCTTACTTGCTGAAGATTTTTGGCAGGATCCTCAGAATACTGATTTGATATAAAGCTGAAGTTCGTGTCTAATTCAAAGCTTAGTATGTGTCCTATCCCTTGTCAAAATAATTAGGGGAAAGGTAAGAATAGGGTTCAGGAACTTCATGACCTGGGATTTCTAAGAAGAATTGTTGTTTTAGACATGAAAAGTAGTAATTTAACTTCCTAGAGAAAAAAAGATCTCAGAGACCTTAGTTTTAGTTTTTACTGTTTCCATGGCGGGTAAAGGCAGTCAAGAGAAATTCTTTGCCATTCCATTCAACCCTGTAGCACAAATCAGCCAATCATTTAATAATTATGAAATGATTAATCACTTAATTATTCCAGATTATTTGCAAGCATCTTCACCTCTTGAAGGTATTACCTCATGTAAATTAGGAATACAAGGTGATTAAGGTGTCTGAGGCCAAAAGCTGTTGCTGCTGTATTTTATTTATAAATTAACAATGTAAAATCATAGCTCAAAATATTGTCATTTTTAAAAATAGCCTATGCATTAAATATGGCTATGATTTTGTTTTTGCCATTTAGCATGTAGATGCAGGGATTAACATTGTACGGTCGATATAGATGCAAATTAATTTTAGCTTGAATTAATTCCAGTGTGTAGTGCAGATAGATGTGGTATTGTCAATCCATATGTAGTTCAAAACAGCAGCTGTTAAAAGCCTGTGGAGTCAAGTACTAAGCAGGTATTTTGCTAAAACTAAGCAAAACCACAACTTTCATCGTGCCCAGAATTATAAACATGATTCCTGGTGCTTCACAAATGTCTCTTACATCAACATCAGTGCAGGCATTGGTGGGGACAGGGGGCAGTGAGGCTGGAGCAGATTCAGCACTCACCTCCCCAGGCCAATGAGGACTTTGGAGCTGAAATTCTTCTGCCAATGTGACACCTGAAATTAGATATAAGGGAAATATCAGATGCCCTTACCTAGAGAGAAACTACTTCTTGGTTAATGGTGGCTTTCAAATGTAAATTAATTCCCTTGTGAAATAGCTTCAACCCTGTCAGGAACTACAGCGGCACAGCAACTCCATCCACCAGGCTCTGCAGCATGGCATGGTGTTATCTTGAGGAAATGAGTCACATCTTCAAGTATCAACTCAATTTCCCGTGGTAGGGTTTACCTCTTCATTTCCCTTTAAGTAAAAGACGTGTTGTCCTTCCTATAACTTCGGTTGCTTTTTATGTTTGATGTTCTTGCACTGGTATTCTCCATTCAATTTGATCATAAGCCCTACCTGAAGTACAAAACTTGTGTGGCTTAACACTGTGTTCTTTCTGTATTGTATGTGTTAAGTACTTTAAGCATAAAACTCATTCAATGTTGATACAGAGATTTTTGTTATAGATTCTTGCAGTAAAACTGTTTTCTCTATGCTTTGAAAACGGAATATTTTCCAGCTTGCATTTAGTAAAATGTATTAACTGAATGAACAAAATGTATTTCTGCAATTTAAATTTCTGTCTGTCCTCAGATCTCCATAGCAATTTTAAGGAATACGCAAGCTGCGTTAGAGCAGAGATTTGTATGAACATGGCTACCTTTGTGTTGAGAATGCTTATTTTTTGATTCAACATATAGTTGATGAACACCTTAATAGTATTAAAATCAGTTTAAATCAAGTTATTGATTCTTCTAAGATAAAAAGTACTTGCTAATATAGCTAAATAATTTTTACTATCCTATTTATTCCAAGACTTCATGCTCAGATGGACAAAATGATATAATTTCTCTTACTGTAATCTGCATTGCTTAAATTCATTAATGACTTTTTACACATATCCTTATTTTATGTTGTTTGAATACTAAAGTATTTTTAGACAATAATTAAAAACCACTGTAAAAATTAAACTCCGACTGAGTAGCAACTAAGATTCTGAACAATGTATTTGAACTTGAGCAAGACGGTTAAATGCTATAAAAATTAGCAAATAAATGGGTGAATTAAGGGGAAAAAAGCCTCATTTCCTGTTTTGTAATTTACAGATATTGTTCCTGCTAATTAGGTCAAAGTAAAAGGGAAGAGTTATTCTGGTTCTGAATATGCAGGAAAAGACTCTCTAAACATGACAAGATTATTAAATGTTGAAATGTCTGAGGGAAAAAAGAAAAAAAACCTATCAAGTCTGACATTCAAAGTCATGGATAACCTCTTAATAGATAATATGGCACGAAGAAATGTGTCTTTTTCTTGCATAATCCTTTCTTTTTTGGGTGTGAGCAAAGTGATCTGTGGTCAGCAAGAAAGACAGACTGTCTTCAACTAATAAATTATTTTGAAAATTTAACAACTGAACTGTGATAGAGGGATACAGTGAATAAGCAGTTTTGTTAGCATTGCATTATAGGTGGTGTAACCAAGGAACAGAGGCAAACTAACTGGAAAATGTAACAAAATTTATGTCTCTCATGAGTTTATCTCATAGCTTATCTCCTATCTTATTCCCTTGAATGTATTGTATTTTGCCTAATAAAGGGCTAGGAAACTTGGACTAATAATCAGATAATTATCAGATCTTTAGATGTGGAGAAGAAAATCTTAGAAATATTTTCCAACATGTTAATGTAACGTTTAATTTAGGGTGTATTGCCTCTAGAAGTTAAAATAATACAGAAACTTCTGGCCCAATGTCACTTACAATATCCTTTTAAAATTGCTTCCAGATGTTTAAAAGAAAAATCTTTTTAGTATGTTCAGAAAGCCTAGGAAATTTCACGTTTTGAATAAAGTCAATGTTCAATCTGAAACCTTGCGTGTAAAACCAGTAGAATTATAATTATTATTATGCTAAATAACGCTAAAATGCTTTTTTAACACAGTTTGGGTTTGTTTTGATTATTTTTTTTTTTCTTGAAAATACCTTTGGCTTTGAAGGAGCGGGTGAAAAAAACAGGCAATAGAAACTTATTTAGGTACAAACTGTATTCCCAGTTGCTTTATACTCAACCATGAAATTAACTTTATTACTCCGTTTGTCTTTTCTCTTTCAGTATATCTATTTCATCTCTTTATCAATATCACGTAAATCTGAACTTTGGCATCTTTTTACATTTGACATTTTAGAGCTTAAACAACTTAATATTCTTACAATGTAGATTTTGCTGCAACCTGAGTATGTAACTAATTTTTATAGTCTATTTCTGGCTAACTTCACAAAGCATTGTCATCTTTCAAACCACTAACATTTGCTCCTCTAATATATTTTATAACATATGCTTTCCTTTCATTTTCTGGTTGGATAATGAAAGAAAATACTTTGATCATAAAATCTGGCCCTGTAAGAGGAATAACCATCTTCTTACTCTTTAAAGGCTTTACTTCTCTGAATTGCTGCTTGTGACACTGCATTTTAGTTTGGAGCACTCAGCCACTCTGGAGCTGTATACAATACAATTTTATACGGAATAGTTATGAGGGTTTTTTGTTACTATTCTTTTATTGAGAGTGTCTCCAAAGAAACAGAGCACAATTTCTCAAAGGCTATAATAACTTTATGATTCAAAAAACAAAGGCTCATTCAAGGAGCTGAGAGACTAAACTCTCTACTTTGTATGATATCTTTGAAGAAGTTGTTTCATCTCTTGGTAATATAATTGGTTTTCCCTTCAGAACAATTGTACAGGAAATTGATGCTACAATAACAACTCATGGGTTTTATGTAGAAATATATTCAAGAACATATTGAAGTATATGTTGAATATACACATATATTCAAGAAAATATATGTGTATATATGTATACATATATATGCAGCCAGTGCATATATATGTATACATGTAATAGACATATATATTTTTTTGAATATCCTAGTTAGTCAGGCTCCAGATCATTTACAATCATTATGTAGAAATATTTCATATTAAAGACTTACTGTCAGATACATTTCTTAAGAATTCTTTTTTTTTTTTTTCATATTTTTTACTTCTGATAGTTCAGATTTTCAATATGTATTGTAATGCCTAAATACTTGTACCCTGTGTATAGTTACAAATTCTTATTTATCTCCCATCACTTGGCAGGACGAACTCTGCTGGAAAAGCTCTTCAGCCAGCAGGAAAATGCACCACAAGAAGAAGCAGAAAAACTGTGTTCTCGCATTATTGCAATGGGTCTTTTGCTTCCATTCACTGACTGCTTCAGAGAGCCATGTAATCAGAGTGCCCAGCAAAGCACACCCACGTTTGATGTAAGTACTGAAAAAGTTATCTTTTTTCTCTTTTTTGAAGCAAGACATTATTTGCTAATGGTTTATCCCTCCTGATAAAATTCTGTTTGTCATTTTAATGAAAATTGCTCTTAGAGTGACCAGCTATTTTTCTGTGCTCAGGCACATACACTTCTGTACCCATGTAAGCCTAAGAACATTCTCCTATAACTTGATTTCTTTATAACTCATATCTTGGCCTGCCATACTGTTCTTCATTTGCAGTTTTCATTAAGGTATCTTCTTTGAATCAAAGTACTCTATACAACTGCCAAGATTTCCATCAACGGCTGCTTCACCAAAAAATATAAATTAAAGGAAAAACAGCATGTCACAAAATTTTACAGAACACAGACTGGATTTCTATGCTAGGTTTTGGGTTTTTTTTCCCTGAAAATACTTTTGATGCAAAATAGTGCAGTGATTGGTGCAAGTTCTCTGGCATTCCAGCTATAGTGTTATCTGTGCCTGTGGGCTACCTGGCCAGGTGTTTGCATACTGTTACAAACCTGGGGTGTAGACATAACTTTACATACTTTTCCTTTCTCTTGGATAATTAATTCAACATTAGGATGCCTCCTTGTTGTAATCTGTGGCACTTTGTACTGTTTTATGTGGCTGAAGATAATCAGAGATTTTCTCTTCACTAAGTAGCTTCAAAATAGTATACAAATATTAACTGATCTTAGTAGTACATTGCTGGTATAGTTAAGATCATCCCTGTTCTACACGTTAAGCTGAAGCTTGGTTAGAAACACTCAAAAAAAGATTGGCATAGATATGAGAGAACATGATTTCTTCTCGACCCTTTAAATCTTTCTCATCTTTCCTGAAGAATAGTTTAACACAACCAGTGAAGGGAAAACTGAGAATAATTTTTTCCAATGAATTCTTATACAAGCTTTCCTAAATAACCCAGTTTATCTACAAAATCATCCCATGGCCCCTCTAACAATATTATATGTTTATGTTTTGAATTTGGTGTTACTATTTGTTTTATTTTTTAAGATGCAATATTTGAAACATTTTCAACTGGTTTTTGAAATTAATTGAAAAATGCAGTTTAACTATAAAACTGAGGTTACTCAGGCAACTTAAAATCACACAGCATTTGAAAGTGCTTGGGGTTAAACATACTCATAAAAGTTGCTGAAAAAACAAGTTTCTTATTTTTCAGATTGTTTAAAAGAGTCTGGTAATGTTTTCAGTTCTACTGCTGTTACCATATATTCAGCAATGTCCTTTAGAGCATTCAATAGCATATTCCTAAAAGGTTTCTCTGTTATAAATAGATTTTTTTTTTACCAAATTCAAAGTTTACAAAGAAGCAGAAAAGGCTTCTTTTTTAACTGATGTACCATGCTTTGTGTGAGTAACAGTTATTTTAGCTATCTTTTGTTTAACATATCTGACAGGAGGGACACATTAGTAGCCTAGTGCCATGTCAACCATCTGCCAAGGTCAGGAATTTAAGATGTTGCTGGATTAGCAGTGATCTTAATGTGACTTGGTCTATCAGTAAGCCACAAATGTCACAGCTTCTGTGACTATTTTTCTGTATAAAGTCCCTAAGTAGATTGCACTCCTGGTAAAGCAGTGTCAGAAGTGGTGTACAGCCCTGTAACATGACCAGTAGTTCATTCTTCTTCAGGGAAGCATGCAGCTGTCTTGAGCACTGGGACCTCAATAACTGAATTCCACATGGTGCAGAGCTGAGAGCTGCTGATACTGAGTTTTGGAATATGTTTCTGCTCCAGCCTTGGTGACCACAGTACAGGAACACTGATCAGTTTATTCATTACACATTCTCAGAAATGAAAATATTTAGACCTTGCAGTATAAATTCTAATGGCTGAAAAGTTGAAAATTGTGCATCTCCTACCTTCTTAGAGTAAATAAAATATTTTACAGGAAATAAATGCTAATTATTATGTAAGGGAATTAATTCAAAATTAGCACCAAAAATTATGGTGATGCTGTATATTACTTAAAAAAGGACATGTAAGTTTGGTGAGTCATGTCCTCTCTTGCATCTCTCTCTACGGTACCTTGGGTTTTTTTCTTATTCATGTTTTTCTTGTTTGTTTGCAATTTTTAAAATTCGTTAGAGCAAGACTTAAATTTTGATCTCACAGTTTATTTCAAAGACAGAGGAATCAAACTAGCCTTAAGTAATATGTGAATTTCACCCATGTAGAATTAAGGTGTACATTTTTTTAACCTTACTCTAAAACTGGGAGCAGCGCCAGACCCATATTATTCCTTCACCTCCAAGTTCATCAGATCCCCAGTTCAGTTTCAGATTGCATCCAGCTTGTCTGATGCCCTCTTCACTTAGCTGGAACTGCCATCAACAAAGCTCCTGTAGCCCTGTCCTGATCCCTGCCACCTTGCTGTCCTTCCTCCCTTCTTCATCCAGCTATGGTGCTTGCCTGCTCCTTAAAGTTACTTCTTTGGCTGTTTTGATTTTCATCTTAGTCTGGTGCTTGTAAAGTCTCTCCTTCAAGAAGGAGAGAGTCACTCCTTCAGAATATATATATTTTTTGCAGAATTTCCAACACCAAACACTTCTTTGAATCCTGCCTTTTCTCCTTTTGTGACTTATCCCTTAAAATCCTTTAAAACAGAACTTTAAAGTACTAATTTTTTTACATTAATAAAATCCATGATTCCCTTCTTGCTTAAGTGTGGTCCCGCAGACTTTATTTTTTGAAGATGCTAGGTTACAGTTTATGAAAACAGTTCAGTAAGTTTTGTTCAGTCTATGATCTATTGCTCATGGCTTGAGATGAATATAAACAGATTATTTAAAAGTCCTATTCTCTCACTTTGATCCCCTTTTCTGGATGGCCTCTAGTGAGTTTAATTTAACATGGCTAATGCTGATATCTCTTGAAATGTTTGCAATTGCATGTTCTGATTAAATTCTCATTTTCTTTATTATTCATGCCTGCTGGTCACCTCTACTTTTCCCTGTCTTAGAAATGTTTATCCAAACCTTGTGTCTGTTTTCTCAGTAATGCAAGAGATCTGGCTTGCTTTTCTTCTCCCAAGATATTCCAGGCTTCAGTGTAGGCGATTTAACAATGATGCACACCCTCTTTTTTATTTCTTCTTGTATCCTATTTCTTTCTCTTCCCCTCTGTCTGACTACAATTAAGCAGTGCATTAAAAGTAAAGACAACTTTCACAGCTCTTTGTTTCTTGGGCTAGTATTCTAATGGCTCCTAGAAGTCAGTTTAATTTCTTGGCACTTGTGTCTCTGCTGTATGCTATGCTTCGGATGTGGATGTGATGCTTATTCATTTTATAGCAAACATGAAGGATCAACAAATGCCAAATGAGAGCACAAATCTTCAGAGAATTAGCAGCTGTCATTACACTTATGCTGAGGACAGTGTCTAGTTTCCAGAGGCTTGTATATTAATCAGGCCTTTGAATAGATTTTAGTGATGATTGGAGGTGGCGTGTTCATGAAGTATCTCTGAACTTTTTGTCAAGTTAGCCCAAAGGGCAGAAATTTTAGAACTGTTTTAAGAGCTTATGAGAAAACTTGCATGTTCAATCTTGGCCTGTTTTATCATTTCTTTTGAAACAGATGATGGCAGTTGCCCAGAATAAAAGATTAGTCTACAAAATAAAACTTGAACAGAGCTTTAAAAGTAACAGAAGCAGACAGAGTTAGGGTTTCTAAGATGTTTGCTGTTGAGAAGCAGTGGAAGCTTTTTTTATAGCTCTTCCTAACTACTCTTACAATATAAAGAGTACCTTAAAGAGTAAGTAAATGCTCAGTGGCAGGTTCTCTGTCTAGAAATATGTTGCCCTTGCTGCTAGTTTCCCATTTGCTGGAGAGGCTGCTAATTATTGCTTCGTGTATGTCATGATGACTTACTCACCAGGCTATCTTTAGTCTTTCATGCTTCTGCTAGTATTTTATAAAAGAAAACCAGAGGGTTGAACTAAAAAATAAATAAAATCAAGTAATTAAATGGGTAACTTATAGAAAGATAGATTAGCAAAAGCCTACACAAAGCCTGTTCTCTGAAAAAATTGCTTGTCTTTTGAATAGCTATCGATTGCTTGCCTTTTAAATTTTGCCCTTTTTAGCAGCTGTGAGTTATTCAAGAGGGTTTCTAAAGATTCAAATTAAAATAAAATATCTTCTGAGTGAAAGATATGAAAGAAATTAATGCCTTGTGAAAAACTCTTCCGTTCATAAACCATAGAATCATTAGGGTTGGTAAAGACCTCTAAGACCATCAAGTCCAACCATTAACCCAGCACCACCGTGTTCACCATTAAAGCATATTCCCAAGTGCCACATATACATTCCTTTTGAACACTTCCAGTGATGGTGATTCTACCACTTCCCTGGGCAGCCTGTTCCAATGCCTGACTACCCTTTCAGTGAAGAAATTTTTCCTAATATCCAATCTAAACCTCCTCTGGTACACCTTGAAGCCTTCTCCCCTTGTCTTGTCTCTTGTTAGCTCTTGTGAGAGCTACTTAGCGTCCTACATGTAGTGCAGCTATAGTCTTAAGCTTTTTAGCAGGTTACCTCATTATATTATATTATCCTATTAGAGTAAAATAGACGTGAAATTGACTTGGCTAAATGGTGCATCTTTGTCAAGAATGTAACAACAGGCAAGTTTTGCCTTCACCTGTTGGAGGATCACAGCTTTTAATAAGTAGAGATCTCGTCTGCTTAGGTCCTCTCTTAATATTCACAGAAGGTATAAGATAGCTGTCTTCACAGAGCCATCAGTAATGTGTATAAATTATACATATTTGCATTAGAATTTAAATGGTTCATAGACCAATGAAAGAAGCTGGCATTTTCCTATTGATGTGAGGCAACTTTCTGTAACATCTCAGTGCTAATTCTGACAGGACTCAGTGTTTGCATTTTATCCAGTAGTTGCAATTAGCACACACTGTGGATGTGTAGTCCCTAATTATGACTTCCCATTTCAGATTTTCCAGTTCACGTTGTATAGTCTTAAGCTATGGGCAGTTTTTTATTTCACAGCAAGTTTCTACATTTTTTCTGACAAGCTTTTTCAGTAACTTTGTGTTGCTTCTGAGAAATAGGTTTAAAACACTTAAATTATTAATGAAATCATAAATAATTTTGTGATGGGGTTTTTTTTTATAATTTTGTGAGTGCTTTTGCAACAAAAACGAAGCATAACTTAGTATCCATACTGCATTCCTTGTTTGAGGAACATAATCTCTATTTCACACTGAAGGGTCCTGTAACTACTTATTTTCAAGTGGCACTAACCAGAAGTTCCATCTTCTTTCATCTGTCTTTGTTTCTGGTTTGATTTTGACTGGGCTATCTCTCTACGTCTCTTTTCAGTGCTTCTATTTAATCCTCTTACTGTGTTGAGTACAGCTGTTAAGGCCTTCTTGATTTGTCAACAATTTCAGCACATTCTACAATGAAAGGGCGAAATAGCGTCTTCTGCATGGTATCTTTCTTTGCCGTGCTATGATGTGATTTTATACAGTTGTGTTTGACAGTTTGGGATAGGAACTGCCCCTTGTGCCATTTGTAGTTATGATGCCTGACTAGGCTGTCATCTGTTACTGAAATAACACTTCCCCAAGGAAGCAGAGCGACAGACAGCATAAATGGAAAATGCTACAAAAAATGGCTGTTTTCCTATTATCTCCTGGCCACCTGTGGCGATGCAAATGCTTTCTAAGGAAATTAAGACGCTGCTTTCTTTCTGCTGAGTAGTAGCAGATGGTGGGACTTTGCAAGTCGGAAGGAAGAGAAATTAGTGACGTGAAGGCTTGACTTAATTTGAACTTATTTGCACTGCTTATATCAGTCTGAAAATTAGTGGGTAAACAGATTGCAGATAGACTCCTTTCTCAGAAGGCAGAGAGCCAAAATACCAGTGATCATTTTCCAAAGAACTTTCCCAAGTACTGAAACCAGCTAGGAGAGCTTCAATTCTAAACTGCAGCACAGAGATGGCAGCAATGCATGCAGCATTTCTTCAAGCATGCTTTCAATGCTTGGGCATATAATGTGTAAGACTGAAGGTAGTCTCATCTTAGGAAATTTGTCAGAGCAGTACCTTGGAGTCAATAGCGAATAAGAATTTAAAAGTGAACAAGTGAAAACTGTGGACTAGAGCAGAGACAACAGATTGTTAATCTGCTGTCTTAATCTTTGTTTGTAGTGTAGGTTACCATGGCAGTTCATTTTGACTAAACCAAAGCCCCCATGTCTCCTCTTCCATTGCCCAGTCACACTTTGTGACATTTTGTCTTTTATGGTGAGAACTCTGAATATTCTTGAGTGTAGTAAAGTGGAAACAGTTGGTTGATCATTGGGCTTAAGTATTGCTTTTATGCTGCTTTCCTGCTTCCGGTTTTGTTTTTTTTTTTCCAATTTTAATTGTATATTTATTTTATAGTTGTTAGCTCTGGCCCTGCAGCCTTCTACTCTTTTCGCTGTTTTTCTTTTTTTCTTTCTCTTTCTTCTTTCTGCTTACTTGTGGTGATGCTACTCTATGCACTTTCAACTGAGACGCTTTATGTGTAGGATGTTGCCAGCTTTTCAGGTTTCTTTTTGCAGTGAACATTGCTTACACGCTTGTTGTTCTAAAGAACTGCTTCAAGAGCCATATGCTGAATGTTAAGTTTATACCACCTGTTTAAATTTTTTAGTATCATTGTGCATATGGTGAAGGCAGTGGTCAGCCTGTCACTTCAAGAAATATTTATATTTTATGACTTTCTGTAGGTTAGTTCTCTTTCTTCAGAATTTAATTTATAAAAAGATATCTTTTCTTGCTTGGAATTGTGCATAAATGGAGGGTTTAATTTACATATATTGCATATCTCTCTTTCAAATAGAGTTTTACAGTAGTAAAAATCACATGATCAAATTGCATAGAGGCGAAAGGAATTTTCTAAGGAAGCAGTCTGATTTGGGTAATTCAGATTTTTCAGAATACAATTTATGGAAGAACTATGTCAGTGTTAATGAAAACTTCTGATGAAGAATCTTCTTGTCTAGGCTTACATTTTCTTATGAGTCAATGAGAGGACAAAGCATCAGGTCAGGTCAGTAATAGCTGATAACCTGGTGGTCTTGGGATGTGGCCTTCCAAGTGGGTGTTCTAGTTGGATGTGTGGAGAGGCTAGGTCTTAATCTCTTTTCTTGAAGGTTAGCTGCTGTCCCCTCTTCCAAGGAAAGTTTACTGCAAGCTCACCAGTTGAACCTGTCCAGCTATATTAAATGGAGAATATGAAAACCAAGACAACAACTCTAGAACAAAATAAGAATAGATGTGGAAATCTGAAATTTACTTTCCTGATTTCTTTTTCCCATAAGAGCTCGAACTGCAGGGCTATTGGCTCTCTTTGCCCCTCCTGGGATACCATGTTGAATCCTGAGCAAAGTTTGATGGGATCAAACATATTTTTTCTCTCTGGTTGAGGAGGTTGAAGTCATTTCATGGGAAATAAATGTTTTATGATTTTTGACACTTGAAGTGTTTTTAAAGTCATTGTTGAGGCATATTGGTTCCCTGAAAAGAAAAAAAACCCTTGACTCAAGTAAAATGCTTATGTAACAAATTTAGTTCATGAGGATAAAGTGCTGCTTCAGCAGCACATTACAGTATTATGAAGGACTTGCTGTTTTTCAACCTTGGAAAGCATCTGTGCTCACTAGTACAGCCAAAGGTAACACAAGTCGAGGGCCATGTTTAATTACTTCTCTGGGTCTGTCAGTGGCAAGACAGAGCTTTGTTACTGAACTTGTCCTCAAAAAGTAAACCACTTTCCCCATTCTTAAAAGTATTGATTTCTTTATTTTAAAAGCTGCTTAAAATAAAGCAGTCTCCTGCTGATAAGAGCATTTTGAGGTAGTCTGGCTCTAGTTTCTCAAACTAAAACCTTGGTTCTCCAATTAACTCTTTGTATGCAGTGGGGAACATGCAGTTGGTTTTTTTTTCATTTTAGATGCTCTATACTTAGTATACTAGAATGATTAAACCTCCTGAATGGAAAAAAAAGTCATTCCTTCCATGCACTTGAAAGAGACTAAAGGCCAAGAAATTATATACAAATGTGGACAAGCTCTTTGGAGCTCTTGGCCTAGAAAACACCTCTGAAACATGGAGTCTGGTCCCTTCTTATTGCAAGTAACATTAAATGTAATTGCCCTACGAGTTTATCTTATTCTGTCTTAAATGCTGTTACACTTTTTCCTGCTCCCCATTCTTTTTTCATCTTAAATTCAGTTACACTTTTTCCTCTCCCCATTCTTCAGCTTCTTCCCATTGAAAAAATGTCATCCAGACTGATTTGATGAAGAGGAACCTTCTTGTAACTACTGCTCTGTGTTTACTACTGGCCCATTTATACTCACCCGTGTACACACCAACACTTCTGTTCTCCCTTTTCAGGATAACTTTGAATGTTTATGGTTCTAGTGAAAAAATTTTCAAGTTTACTATTTAAAAAGGAAAAGCTTCTGCAAAATAGAGCCCTATTGCATCACAGCTCAACACAGGAACCATCAGGCAAGTTAGTACAAATGCACTCTCAAGTAAGAAAGTTTAGAGGTACTGCTAATGTACTTCCTCCCTCTACTGCTCTAGAGCACTGTGCTGCTGTACTGCCTCACCTCTCCCATCTCACTGTGCTTTGATTTTTTTCCTTGAGAATTGTCAAAACACTTCTGGTCAGATTTTTTTCCCCTTGATTCTCACACTACTAATTCATGCTTTTGCAGCCATTTGGGTCAAATGTGTATACACCTATTGCTATTTCAACTCCATCTCCTATACCTCTTTTAAGCTTTTCTCACAATGACTATTTTTGTTCTTTGAACTGGAAGCAGATAAACAGCTGATTAAAAACAGAAATTACATTGAGCAGAACCTTGTATCACCTGTGTATCTCCAGGAGCAATGCAGCATACATTCAAAGTTGCATATTATATTCCTACAGTGAGGAATATACTTATCTGTAACTCAGTCTGTGGTCCAGGGAACAAAACTAGTCTCTCTGTGTGAAAAATGCATGACCCCTCTTCTAAAAGCTCTAGGCCCACCAGAATCACTTCAGATGCTTGCTGCAGGTCTAGCTCGTGGCCATAGTTTTGGGTTCACCAGCCACATGTTATTTTCTAGAGTATTTTCCAACATTCATTTCCATCTTTAAAGATGAGCCGGAAAGAATCTACAGCTCAAGCAGTGAAGGAATGTATTTAATATTTAATTTATTATGTGCTTGAAGTGTAACACTATGGTACCAGAGAATGAAAAGTTGTAACAAAAAGCCATTCTCTGTGCATACTGAGAGCTGTCTGGGAAGAGAGTGAGTTAAACTACAGACCTGACTCTCTGTGATTCTAAATGCTAGCATCTATAAGTGGTAAAATGTATATTGATTTGGTACCATCAGATCCTGCAGGCAGTTTGCCTCGCCCATGTGCAGATGCTCTGCACTTTTAAGAACCAGTGGAAAGTGCTGTGTAAGGATGTGTGGAAATGAGAACTCTTCTTGACATCGTGTTTAGTGCACTGGACTCAGGCAGCTTGAAGCTTCCAGTGTCTGCCCAGAAATGAGTCTGAATAAATAAGACTGGGATCATTCATTACAAGGATATATATGTATTTTTTTTCCCTCAAAAGAGAAGCTTTAAAGACTAAATAGTGGAGTTTGAGAGAGATGAAGTGGAAATTCCAGATGTATCCAAATCTTGATCACGGTAAGCATATTCACTGACTGTATGTACAACGATATTTACTAAAAATTGTCTCTGAAATGAAAACATTAAAGGAGGAAAGTTGAATGTGGAAATCTAGGTTCATGGATGATTGCTTTGCAATTATTAATACTAAAAACAAATCTGGATTTTTTCATTTGGATTATTTTGTTCCTTTTGCTTCAACAGTACTTCAGCAACACAGAATTGGCTGCATATATCTTTCTTCAAACTGCTCTAATAGTCATGCACATTTTATGTCATTATCAGATTTGAAAAAGGAGAAATGAGATGGTTTAGTATATTAACTGACAAGGAGCTAAAGACAAAACATAAAGAGAATTAAGTTTTGGACCATAGCTTCAATGCATAGGAATTAGGACATTCAAATGATTTGTATCTTTTGAAGGGCATGAAAGCAGACACAGGGTTAACCTTTTCCCTTTTAAAGTGTAATTTATGGACTATCAGCTTGCCTCCAGAGCTTCAGACTACCTTTCTGTCACGAGGGTTTTTCATATTTTAAATTACATTTACAAGCTCGCAAGTAATCTGAAAGCAGTTGTTAAATACCTTGTTTGTATGTTGAAAAGAGGTATGTTTTCATTGTAGTGCAAGTCCCATGGAGGCATTTTTGAAAGTCTACATTTACATCTGTAAATTTCCATCACATGAGGAGTCGATTCCATTGTCCTTCTCTCCCTTTAATTCACTATTTAATAGTGAATTATGAAATCCCCCCAAATGCAATACAAACAAATAATCTTGTCTTTTATACTTACAAACAAAGCTCCCATGCTGGGTTAAGAGTTATTGAGTTGTGCGATGTTTAAATTTATAACTGCTCGTATAAAATATGCTGTAAATTATATCAGCAAGAATATAGGTACTTCATATTTTCTTACCTTCGTAATGTATACCATCTGTACAATAATTCCGAGATTTTTTTTTTTTTTTAATATATCTTGATTCATATAGACTAATCTCACTTCAAGAATCTGTCGCTAAATTATTGTACTATGTCTTTCAAGAACTGGCATGGTGAAATGTCATGCCCAGGAACAGTTTAACTGTTTGTCTTCCTTATTTATGCTATGTCAATATTATCTACAGTCAGCTGTCTTTGGTTTTACTGCCCTGCAACCCTACCTGTAATCCTATTGATGTCATCTGTGCTTAGCCAGTTAACCCTGTGCAGAGCATGTTCTCCCCTGTGTTCCCTGGACTGTATAAGGTGGTAGAGTGGGCAAGAAAAAAATCATTCTGGTTTGTCTCAATTACTTTTTCAAGTCTTATTTACCTCAGTGTTTTTGAGATTTAAATGGTGCAGAAACAAGACAAACAGCAAAATCCAACACTTTTTCTTTGCACAATATGTACAGGTAGGACTCTCCTTCTCCTTTTTACTCAAACAGTATTGGAAATCAGGCAGAAACTCAGAAATACACATCCTCTAAAAAGCTGGAGATAGACAAAGGGAGACAACTAGGTGACTCAAAGGACTGAATTAATCAAGCCTTTTCAGATGTTCAAATAGAGTAGCATGGTAATGGGAAGAGGACAGGCTTTTCAAGGAACATAGAGTTCAGGGCTATGTAAAGAACCTGATGTTATTTTTTATTAAGCTTTTTATCCATTTATTTTTACCTCTGTCTAAAGTCAATGTACGTGTCTGGATTTTTGCCATGTTTTTTGTGCTGGGAAGGTCTAATGAGCTTCCTTTGACCCTGACTGAGGCACCCTTAGAAAAACAAAGCTTTTTACTTTATAACCAGCATTTGTTTGTTCCACGTAAGTTGCTCTCAATAGAACATTATCACTCTTAAAACAATTTATTTTTAGGCACGTAGAAACTTAGTCACATAGAAGAGTGATTATCCAAAAAACAAGCATCATTTTCTTCTTCTCCCTGCATATCTTTTCAAAGTTTATTATCTGTCAAATTAAAAAAATAAAAAAAAACCCCAACTTTTAATCTAAAAGTTAAATATGTACCAGTCTTTACTCAGGCCATAGCATGAATGAAGTCTAATGAGAATCATCTTTACAAGAAGGCATTACTGTGATATGACTATATTTTCATCCTGTGACTCGATTTTTTATTTTTCAAGTTTTGTACTACAATATTTTCATCTTCACTAGGTTACTCATGCAATTGCTGTAAGTGATCTCTATAGAATTAACAGTATTCTAAATGTTTAATCACAAACTGTGCATGTTGACACAGATTAGGAGTCACAAGAATAACTACTTGAATTGTAGTCATCTAAAATCTCGCTGTTAGCTTAAAGTTTGCCCTAGTTTTCATCAGAAAGTCTTTGTGTCCTACTTTTAACCATAGACAAACTCAAAGCTATTGAGCAATAAGGATGTAATCTGACTTGAGCCCAGAGGACTTAGAACACCTTTAGCTGTTTGTTTGTTTTCCTTTTACTCCAAAAGAAAATCCTCCTTCTACCTGCTTTTCTAAAAATATTAAAATGGAAATGATAAAAATAGGACCGCAAAGACTGCATATATCAATTTAATTTATGCTGAAATAATCCTGTTCATTTTTCTTGCTTGTGTATTTGGTGTAAAAAGATTATGTACGGTGTGGACTGAATATTTCCCTCCAACCCATAAAACTTGCTCTACGTGACGAAGTGCAGTCATGATGGACAAAATATGTTATCGCTCTAAGAAAAGAAGTGTCAAAGAGTCCCTTGCTCAAAAAAGTGCTGAACTGTATTCTAGCATGTTGTTGTGTTGTAGAAAATTAAAAGCTTAACTTTCTGTTGTTAATGAACATAACTATTTTAATACAGATTTCTCTTAAATCTTTATCAGACTGAAGAGCATAAAACCAAGTCTGTCTTGATATAGGGGATGTTGAGTTATTTGTACTGGAAACAAAATCTTAGATATTTTGACCCTGTCTTTCTATATGAACTTTTCAACCTTTTTTTTTTTTTGAATCACAGCAAGACCAGCTTTATACTTGGGCTGCAGTTAGCCAACCCACACATTCAACGGATTACATTGAAGGAAGCTTTCCAAGGAGAATTCCATCTGCATGGCCCCCACCCAAACCTCCAGATGAAGAGCAAAGACTCAAAATTTCAGGAGAAGGTACAGTTCTTGGACACAGAGAAGATAAATGTATAGCATAGGGGAAGCTGCTGTGTTTTAGAATCCAAGATATAAACTTGGTATCTTGGCTACTAACAAACACCTGGTTTTGAGAATCTTGGATTATTATCAGAAATAACTTTAGCTAGGATGAATGTAATAAAAAACATTCACCAAAAATGCATTCTTTTTGTTAGCAAGAAAGATGTGTACCTGGCATCTGTTGAGTAATGGATTTTGCTGGGTGCTGTGATCTTTATTCGTTTCCAGTTTACATACTTTCAGAGCTATGAGATATGGGTTCTTTTCTCTTCTTAAAAATATGGAAAACTTCAGAAGCCCACTGGTGGTATACTGAAAGTTATTAGAGCGGTGTAAGGTATTCCTTTGTAGATTCAGCAGTCCCATGCTGACAGAGGGGTAGGAAATTTGTGTCTGAAAAAATAAATTTAGGTCTTTTTACAAAGTCAGTTTATCTTAAAATTTGTGAGGTTATGCTACCAGCCAAATTTCTACAATCTTCTTCATGGTCTTTAAGATCTTTGTTTAAGCTGAGAATTAAAACAAAACCAAGTAAGAAAAGAAACTGTCTTGTAGTTGACCAATTTAGAAAATAATTTCAAATTTGTTTGCTGTTAGTAGTGTTGATCCATAAATACCACAGGTTCTTGGAGGCTTTTCTTTCCATTAGTTAGTATTCAGCAGCTCTCAACAATTTTAGACCGCATTCCATTCCCATGCCCTCCATGGAGAGCCACTGGGTATTCTCAAATTTTCCATTCCTTTCCACCCCTCCTTTTCATTGCTCAGGTTTGAAGAGTTAAGTCATTATTTCAACAGATCTCTTTGTATTGCTTGTAGGCTTTGGGTGGAGTTAATTTCAGATTTGCTTCTCTTTGGGACTTCTCTGCCACTTCCTCTAGAACATGAGCAAAGTATTTCTTGTATGGACACCTTTTATCATGGCAACAATTTACTTTTACTGGTATCGCTTATTCCAGTGTTCACAAGCAAAACAAGTGATACAAACAAAAATGCAATACTGCTATATTCTGTTCTTGCTGTGGCTTTTACCAAGGGATTTCTGTTGGAGCTCAAGGAAATATTTCTGCATCCATCTCACTGATTCAATTCAGAGTGTGGAACGCTGCAGTACTGGATTGTTGAGCGAGTTCAGTTTTTAACTAATGATCTACTCTTTTATGCTGTATTCAATGGAAGTGCTGCCATACACAGTGGTAGAATTCACTGTCAGGTACTCTGAGAGCTGTTTCTCAGCTTGGAAACTTAGCTAATGGATGTGTGATCACAGTATTTATGAACATACTCTGCACTGGGAAAACAAAAGGGTGAATTTCAAATTAAATTATTTTGACGTTTTAGCCCAGCAGAGGTTGGTACAAGTTAATAACTGTTATGTGCTCTAAAATCTAGAAGAATGTTGATAACATAAAATGTTTTGCAATGTGAAGAGACACTTAGAAGTGTATTTCTACCAAAAGGACAGTACTGATAATTTTTAAATGTATTTATTTTATACACCGTTTGTTTCCATCCTATGTTGTTCTATTTATAATGCCTACTACATGGATGTAATGTGTACAGGACTTGTCTGTTCCTTATGTCAGCCACTGCCCCCTCAAACAAAAAGCAAAAATATTAAGAAATAGAGTTAAAGTGGAAAATTGTGTATTGTGGTTTTTTTCTAAATTTAATGTAAGTAGTTCTTAAAATTTATTCATTGAAATTTCAGTGTGATTTTTCAGTGTAGGGCATGGAGGAAAAAGGAAAGGTTAAAAGTTTTTTTGGATACAATTCAGGCAGATGAATAATGTAACTTTCTTTAATTGTTCCCTTGCTTGCCATTTGGAAGAACCTGGAGGTGAGTGATGTGAAACCTGAGGATAAACACCGTCCTCAAAATTTGTAACTAAATTATTTTATGTATTTATACCTTTGCAATGTGTAGGGGACAAATATTTTTTAAAGGTTTAAATTATTTTGTGCAGGGTAGCTGTATGTTGTATTGTATAGAATTATTGCTGTCTGGATTACAGAGATATATTAATATTAAAAACAGTAGTTCCTTCATAAAAAAACCCATACATTTTAGACAAAAACTTGTATTGATTAAGAAAGGACTGCAGCAGGATATTTTCATCGAGTCTTTGCTTTTATTATATACATTAGCATTAGAATAGTAGACCTAAAAGTTTAAGGTAAGGCAAGACAAAACTCTTCAAGGTTTTTGGTAATCCATCTTAAAGTAGCGAAGTAGTTAATCATGTGTTCAGTATAGTATGTATTTAATAGTCTTGCTGTATGCTCTGTATCATGTGAAGCACTGCTGGATGTGTGAAAAGGGGCCATTAGAGTGGTCAGGAGTTCTTGGGGTTTTGGGGTGGTGGGTGGGTCAGGTTGATTGTTGTTTTTTGGGGAATTTTTGGTTGGCTATTTATTTTAAAATGGACATTTGGAAATACCTAATATGAATACAAACACTACAAACATTTTTCAGTTCTGGTTTCAGTTAAGGTTTTGGACAAAATGAGCCAACATCACCAGTAAGATCAATGTGTATGGGACTATTTTTCCATTTGAATACCCTAAATCTGTTCCTGTCTCTTCTTATGGTATTTCACTCTACCATTATCACATCTCAGCACATTGCCTAAATCTAAACTCAACATGGTATTTGAAATTTGATTACTTTAATGCTTTTTTGATTACCCTATTCTACTTAACATATAGGAAAAGGCAAGTAAGCAGGCGCTAGAGCCCAGTCATCCTGTCTCCCATGTGACTGTGTAACCACTTGTAAAGACACTCAAAGATTATGCAACTTCTGCAAAATGAAACAGTCTCAGCCCACTAAATATCAGTCTGGATTTACAACCTGAAATCTAAGTTAGTCTCTAAAAACAAAAACAAGATACCAAAAAAATTAGTGTTTGGTTTGGTTTAAAGGAAAGATTCATTTCTCATGTGGCACTTTTTTCCTTTCCCTGGTATTTTTTTTTGACTGTGGTGGTAGTGTTTGGGGTTTTTGGTTTTTTTTTTGTTTGGTTTGGTTTGGTTTTTTTGCTTAACAAAAATGGTTGTTTTGCTGGGAATAGATTGTATTTGCCAAATTTTGTAAAACTAAAAAGTTAACTGCCCAGATCACCCTGACTTCAACTTGTATTTAGAATCCTTTTTAGAAGGAAAACATTTCTGAGGTAAAAATAAGTTAGACAATTCTGTCAAATTGTTAAATAATGACCAATACATAGGAGCAGTCTGTTCCTGTTTTTTAAAGTATGTTTAGGTAAGGGATATAGTTGTGCTAATTTGCGTGGTAGAAAACATTAAGTCGTGGGGGAACATGGCTAATACTAGAAAATCAGCATAGAATAAGCCTGTTGTGAGCAAAGATTGAATAGGTATTAACATTTCTCTCACAGAGAAATCTAAAATCTAAATGATGAGTTATTTTTTGTTAGGTGCAGCTTATCCACATCCAAGTAAAAAAAGTTGTGGATTTTTAATTTTCAAGCCTTGCAACATAACTCACACTTGCAATAATTCTTCCTTGTATGTGTTGCTTCCCAACAGCTGGGATTGTCAGAAAGCTGTGAGGAGGCCAAATGTCCAGGAATTATTAATCCAGAAGCTCTGTTTCACAGCCACTTCAGTCTTTCTGCAAGTAGTCAAGAGATTTCCCTGTTGAATAGTGGTACCTTTAAACACATAGGAAGGATGCCGCACATACATTCTCTGGACAGTTGTTAGAAGAATGCTTCTCTTCTTGTCATGTGTAAATAATTAGGCTCGGTAAAGAAGCATCATTAGTAGTAGCTCCTAAACTGATTAAAAATCTTTGCACTGTGTAGTTGCTGTGGAGTTGTTTGCTTGTTTGTTTTCCTTTTTCTCGTTATTTCCTTTTGGGCAAGGAAACAGAGGTGCAGTGAAGTTCTTTAAGGTCGGTAAAGTTTTAAAATAAGAAATAGGATCTAGCCGTGGAATGTCTTATGTTTTGCTGCCCTTTTCTAGATCTGTACTACTACCTATGTCATTGCCGAGTTTTCAAATTTCTGTGGTAGTGGAAGAAATGAAAACATAGTTAGCAAGAGTGATCAGTTTTACAAACAGTTAATTTAAGAGATAATTTGGAAAGTGGGACAGTTAATATTGTTTTCTTTTTAACTCTACCCTCCTTTCATGAGTTTCTTAATGTGTATTTCAAAAGATCACTCATTTTTTTTTTATGTGTAGAATTTTAAAATCTGTATCTTCTTTTCAAATTCAGAGTTGAAATCTACAGTCCTAGAAACAGAGAAGCAATGCATAGATGGTGTTCAGCGGGCACAGGTAAGATTCTAACAGAAATATTTTATCATCTTTTTTTAAAGGATGAAAAAAGCAGTACTTCTTTTCAGACATTTTTGAAATAGTTTTGTGTACTGAATGTTCTGTATGAAAAAATTCCAAAGTGAGGGTGTTTTATATGCTCCATAGAGTATCTAGATATAAGGATTGAAGGTTCCTGCTGGCCTAAGGTGATTCTTACAAAATGTTATTGTTCACTTAAAAGTAAGTTAACCCTCTGATGGCATTACTAAGGAGTAGTTATAAAAGATCTTGTTATAATAGCTAATGTACAAAAGTAATAGTGGCAGGGATTTTTTTTCTGACTCTCTCCTCAAGCTTATGGCAGTGGTAGTAAGTGAACAGATTTAGAGAGCCATGCTGAACTTAAAAAGGAGATGGTCTAATACTGGGACAATGGAGACAGTCTGGGTTGGACTTGTGCCACAGAAACACAGTCTATCATATTTTTCCAGCATGTCACCATACATGTTCTATACTTCACTAAAGATGGTGCAGTTTGATGGGACTGAGGAACTTCAAATTTTGTTTCCTCAGAAGGAAACAGACTTATCTTACTAGTGAACAAGGCTACTCAGCTGTTCTGGAAGTTATTAGAAGGAAGGCTAAGTTCTGAAGTCTTGTTTTGAAACAAGCAGTGACCAAAAGCTCTTGGTATCTCTTTACTTCCTCCTCTCTTTCCCAGTTTCTTTCCCTCCTTGTTTCCCCTTTTGAGTTGGTTTGGTTTTGGGTTTGTTTTTTTGTTTGTTTTTTTTTGTTTGTTTGTTTGTTGGATTTTTTGTGGGGTTTTTTTGTTTCTTTTGGTTTTTTGGGCTTTTTGTTGTGGGGTTTAGGGGTTTTATTGTTCTTTGGTATTGTGGGGCTTTTTGTGTTAGTGACAAGATAATTCAAGTGTCACTGCATGAAGCAGCATTTGTGAAAATGGTCAGTGATTTGCTTTTCAAGGAAAAATAAGGAATGCCTAGTTAAATACATTCTACTGATCATTAGACTTGAAAATTTAATTTGGGTTTGATCATATATTTTGTGAGCCATGGGTGGGGAGAGTATGCGTATTAAGTTCATGACTTCTGTCTTGACAAACAACTCTAAAAGAGTTCTTCTAGTTGGTTACCTAAATTCTGCCACTTTCATTATATGGAACATTTTAAAACTACAGCTCATTAATTAAAATAATATTACAAAATAATTCTACCTTGCAGTATTTGAAGTTTAAACTAAAATATATTCGTCCCATGATATTTTTGTATTTCAGTCACCCAGGTTTCAGTAGCAATGGTTTCTAGTATTTATTGTGGAAAAGTACTTTTTCCCTATACTTACAGAAAGTTATTGCACGTAAGGAGCATATTTAAATAGTCTCTAGTATTTTAATTCATTGCAAGAAATGACCCACTATAAATGGTTTTCTTATTGGAAATTTAATTAATTGAAGCAGGTTTATGAATACTTAGGTATTTTACTATTAGAAAAAAGTATTATGAGAATTACTATGAGAATGACATTTAACCAGGAGCTCTGGAGTACTGTGTGATTGCTTGAGTGAATGGCATTTGCTTCTGGTTGGGAGCTCTTCTGTATTTTTAAAACTAGCCTATTATGTTGTCCAATTACTGAACTCCATCTGCTAGTGTTTAGGAGATCCCCATCCCTCTTGTTCAGTGATTTTTTTATGACAGTAACGTGAACTTCTTCCATTCTATGCATCAATGACCTGCAGAACTAACAGGATCACCTCACTTGCAGAAAGTCATCTCAAGCTTTTGCCCTATTACGCCATCATCATTCTGGTTTATTTTGAAAATCAGAGTGGAAGCTTTTTAATTGGAGGATCTGTATGTGGATAAAATGTTGTCATATGTTTAAATTATTTCCATAGTGTGCCAAGCAGTTGAGCATATTCGACCTAAACATCAGTATTTAACTATATCAATCTATGAAAACATCCAGAAAGTAAAATGGCCATTATGTTTGTAGGTAAATCTTTTACTGCAATCAGATCATTCTTGCTGTTATTTCTACTTTTTTAAAGTGATTAAATACTATGACATGTTTCTATTAGAGATCTACCCTCTTTTGTTATTTTTCTAGTTTTAATTTCTGAAAAAAGCATGCATTGCCTGAAGTTAGCCTAGTAGGTGATTTTTCTTTTCATACATAAATTAAAGAGAGCTCTAGTGTAAAATTTGAAATGGATCAACTAATTCTACTTATAGGTTTCTACCCTCTCCTTTCTCTGGGAAAAGACATTTCCTACATACTACTAATATAATTGAAGATTATTGGCCAGAACAGAATTGTAACTTGATGTGCTGATAAATTATCTCACTTACAATAAACAATTAACTGAAAGATTCAGAATAATTTTAAATTAAAGGCACAAGTAATACAGCCTGGATTCTATACTTTATTTATTATATACTTGAAGGGGCTTCTTTCTATATATCCTCTCCATTTCCTTATCTTTACAATGTTAGGTAAAATCTGCATGTTTTGCAGCATAATTTCTGTAAGTTTTTAAGAGTGCTTTTCGAGTCCAAAATACCTAATTTTTCAAAATTACAGCTAAAAAAAAATGAGAAGGTGGGGGTGTGCTGGATTTTAGTACAGGAATTGTTAAGAGTGGAAAAATAAGAAAAATTGGCAGCCATTTAAAGTCCTGGCTTTGAAATGCCAAACAGCAACGATGTCTGCTTAGTCTTCCCAGTGTGAACAGAGAAAGTTTTGTTAGGCTTAACTCCTTTAGTGAAAGAAAAAGAGAAAAATTGAATGTCCTAATTTAGAAACTCTGGCTTCAAACCTGATCTTTAAATTTGACAGCCATACTTTGTGCAAGAGCCAATTTCCGTTCTGATTGTACCCCTGATCTTTTGTACCATCCTTGCAATTTTCCTTACATTTTAACTCGCTTTTCAGAGTAGCTTGATTTTTGTTTACATGGCAGGTAAAAACAGACTCTTAGCAAAAAGAAGAAGAAAAAAAACCCCATCCTTTAATTGTAAAATGGGTAGATGAACACTAGGCTTTGGTTAGTAGTGGGACATCACAGAGCCAGAAACCTAAAGTTGTTTGAAAGGCACTTAAAGCACTCTCTTATACACCATATTGTAAAATTATTTTAAATTTCTATTTTTGATCATTTGTGATGAGAGTCTGTTCTGTGTACCACATAACTTTAAAAACAAAGCCTTTATTACATTTGTTTAATTGTCAACATCCAGATACAATAAATACTTCATGCCACTTCATGCTTGGTCCCTGTAATCCCATCTTGGGGAGAGAAGGTTTTACCAGATAGTTGCAGTCTCTAGCAGTTTGGTTATAAGGTAGTTTACACTGACTATATTAGACTATATTTACATCAGAAAAGCTTGTCATAAAAAAATGTTATGCTCATGATGTTTCTGTCTTATTTGGGTTTGGTTTACCACATTTTACCCCACAAATAAATCCTCAACCAAAATTATATGCCTTTTTGGAATTCCAAGTACTTCCACTGGGTCTAAAAGCCAGACAAAATTTTGGCAGTTCTGAGGTGCTGAAGACTGGTTTCTACTGCATAATCTATTGGTGCACTTTCCAGCAATATCATAGGGAAACAATGCTAATCTTAAAAACTTAAATTACAAGGCAGGTTTTGCCATCTTGAAGATACACTCCACGAGTCTGTTTTTTTAAAGCAGAAAGTATCTGTAGAATATTCCTGAGCAGCTCACTTTACTGGTAATTCCTCTCTCAGCATCTCTGTAGGAACCTTTCTTCTTATGCTAGATTTAAGTACAAATTATTATAATTCCTTAGGGTAATGCCTTAGTGGAATTGGAAATGTTCCATTTTTGACACTTAGTAATACAAGAAAAAAGGTTCTGAAATCCTTTAAGATAAATACATAATCAGTCTATTTAGAAAGTATAAAACATTGGTGGGACTGGAATTTACTTTTCATTATTATAAAATGTCACCACTAGAATTTGTCTCAGAAACATGCATGCTGCCCAAAACTCTCTCTTAAAAGACATTTCAGAGATTATTCTTTGTAGGTGAAGGTAAGATAAGGTAGATGAAAGATTAGTCTGAAATGGTGAAATACAAAAAAGGCTTTTTTAAAAAGGGAGATTTTATAAACCTGCTTTAAACTGCTATGGGACTTGTAGTCTGGTATAAAACCTGTTTTATTTTGGTATTACATGATTTTCATCAGCACACAGACCAACTGTAGACAAGACTAGTGAACCACCAGCTTCAACAGGAATCTGAGGAAAATCGGGATCTCTTCCTCTATTGGCTCGTAAACTGTTCTGTGGCTGTGGCTCTTTTAACACTGCTTGATTTTTGCATGCTCTTTCTTGAGATAGTTATTAAGAAAAAAACTGGGAAGAAGTGTCACTCCCCTTCCATCCCTTTGCTATTTGATGGGTTACTTTTTGTAAGGGGGAAGAGAAGGCTTGTGGAAGCAATGAGCAGTTACTCTAGAACAATTCTTTTCCTACAGAGATATGACTGCCAAAGTCTTAGATTTCAGCAGGGAGAAATAAGTTACATACTCGGGAAAAAATAAAAAGCCAACCAACAAAACTGTTCAAAACATATTCAAAAGGATCTACTATATACAGTTGTCTCATTGGGGAAATAAGGAATTATGAAAGAAACAAATATTTTTTGAAGTTTCCATATGAATCAAATGATAGTGGATAGAATTTCATATCTTCTTTTAAGAATTTTATTGATGTCAAGTTTCTGCGAAATCACACTAGCATACCCAAATTTCAGAAAATAAAAAGTTTAAAAAATTCAGATGTATGTATCTGGGGGCTTTTTATCTTGCAAGATATAAACCCAGATTTGTAATATGTGATGTGGAGGAACTTACATTCTAATTCTAGGTCCAGTGTTAGAATTGGGATATCTTAGCTTTAAGCAGATGAATATCAGGAAACATATGTAGACAAATAGTGTTTTCTTGCTAGCATTCAGAGTAAATGATGCTTTATCAGAAATGTAGTGAAAGGAAACAAATTTTTTTATGAAATGAGGTGTTACAAACCTGGCAGAAGACTTTACTGCTGGGGCCATAGGAACTGCTGAAATGCAGAGCATTTTGCTCAGGCAGTAAAGCGGAATCTAACTTTGTGAAACTTCACTCCAGGACAAGTTAAGTGCAAGACAAGTTATCTATGTTCATGAAACATGGTTTTTATGGAGAAGTTTCAAGTTGTATTAATGGAAATCGTAGATTCTTAATATTAAAATTTACTTCTCAGTTCAAAAGTGCTGCTATTTTCAGGTTTATTTTTTTTGGTTTGTTTTCAGAAGGCCTAACAAGCATAATTAGATTTTTTTTTTTAAATTTCCTAAAACCATAGCAGTTTTATTTCCTAAAGCCATAGTCTAAATTAACTAGACTTTTTCAAATATCAAGTGAGATTCTCTGAGTTGAGACCTTAATATAGCTCGAACAGAGACTGTCCGTTCCAGTCTGTGCTGCTTCCTGCACGGCTAGTCGCCAAACTTTGTAATTAAATACTTTCATCTGATCATGCTGGGGTTTCTTAGGCCGTGAAGGAAGGATGAGAACGCGAATGGGAATATTAGAAAAGAGGGAAGAAGTATTTATTTAGAAAGTCTGAACGACAGCCTAAAGAAGTCTGCCCACGCAGCCACTAGATGGCAGCTAAGCATTTTTGAATGGACCGCAAGGCACTTCAAAGTCAGTCCCGGGCGGGCCTGCAGACACCCTACAGAGGAATTTTGATTTTTTTTTTTTTTTTTCCCAGTCAAAGGAGTGGTTTTCTGCTAATTAATAAATTAGCCTTTAAAATGTACATACACTTGCTCTGTTTAATCTAACCAAGATTTAGCAATCCGAGAATGTCTCAAAGCAGACCCTCCAACCTCCCAACCCCCCGAAACATTAAATATTTAGAAAGCTCTGCTCTGTCGCTGTTAAGCTGTTTTGTTTGTTTGTTTTAAACCAGTGAAAGGAAAACATTTGGTTTGGTCTACCAGCCTTCTGGATGACTGTCTTTGAAGTGATAATTTAAAAATTTTACTGCTGAATTACCATCATTAAATAAAGAGGTCAATTTTCTGTTGAAGATGAAATTTATTTCTGCAACCACAGTCTTAAACACACTTTTAATTTAGCTCTGGTGAGGCAGAAGTTTAAAAAAATAAAAGGGATAAAAGTGTGTTGGACATAATTAATCGATGTACATATAGAATATAAATCACAGACTACATATTTAAATGACAATAAAGGAGTGTAGAATGTCATGCCTGTGTGGTAGAAAAATGAAAGCAGTTAATTCCCAGAACAAATGTTAGTATTTTGTATTATATCCAGGCTTCACAATACTTGGATTGACTTCTCTTATTTTGCTTGAAGGCAGCGTTTGCCTCCTTAAAAGAAACAATAGGTTTTATTATTTTCAGTGGAGTGACAATAACACATTTTTGCACTCTTCCTCCTGGTCGTGGTGAGACTAAAATTTGTTTTTCCTTATCTGTGTTCTTCATGTTAACATCAAGATGAAGTTTTACTTCTGTGCTCATTTTCATTTCAAAGGCTCTTTATTCTGATTTTCCACTTTTCTTGAGACAGCCATATATCATAGATCTGAAACAAAAATCTTGCACAGTTCAGGGCTGAGTAGACATTAGGAGGTCATGATGTACAAACCCTTTTCCACCAACACCATCCTCTAACCACGCCAGGTTAGCTTAGATGTTTGGTAGTTTTTGTCAGGACTTTGCTCATCTCTGAGTATGGGTATGAGGTAATGATAATACGTATTTCCTGCTTTGCCTAGTCAGTGGTAAAATGGTAATGCATTGTTTTGATAACAGCAAAAGAGATGAAAATGTGCTCTAAAAGCTCATATTTCCTGTGAGTTAATCCTTATTCAGGTACTGAGTCCTTTCAGGCATTGATTAAAATTCTCAAGAACCTGAGGGTAAAGTTCCTGTGATTCATCTTGTTTCATAGCTTCTTCATCACAGACTTTTAAAAGAAAGTATATTAATAATAACAACAACAATAGCAATAATAATATACATTTTGCATCCTTTAATCATAATGGGCATTCTTCTTTTTCCATTTTGACTATGCTTTATACTTAGACAAAAACAGACAGGTTTTTTTGTCATTTTAGTTACAAATTCTTGGCAATTTAACACCAACCTTAGGGTGTGGGCAATAATTGATGGGGGGGGAAAGGAGAATGAGAGTAAAACTGAGAAAATAATTTATTTTAACAAGAATTACTTGGCAATACTTTAAATCCTTGTCTGTTGAGAGAGAGACTTTCACTTCTTGAAAAAGGAGAACTATGGGATAGGGACTGTATAGAAAAATTACCTCTTTTCTGCCTC
Source organism: Monarcha castaneiventris obscurior (assembly GCA_026261815.1). Lineage (NCBI taxonomy): Eukaryota > Metazoa > Chordata > Aves > Passeriformes > Monarchidae > Monarcha > Monarcha castaneiventris. Next base: position 9,315,944 of record JAMPIT010000472.1, read on the forward strand.
TGTGTGTTTCTAAGCATTAATATGTTTCTTCTCTTGCCTTTTACAGTGAGTTCTTGTAAAATAATAGCAGAGTACTGTAACTTCCCTGAGGGAGCAATGAATAGAAATGCGTGGTATAGTTATATACTAATTGACAATTCTGTTTAAATTGCTTACTCTCTTCTCCTCTGACTCCTCACTGTCTTTGCTCATGAAAATAGATAAATTGAGGGAGTGCTCATGCCATCTATGCATTTCTGGTTAGAGTGAAATATGTGAGCTGTATTCATTAATTGTTAAAATACCATTTTTTTCTTAAATTATCTAAATCAGAAATCCTATTTCAGATTAAAATCTGTAAACCCAATTTAAACCAAAATGTGATTTATACTGGAAGTTCCATTATTTATGAAATTTCTTTCATCTTTTGGAGAGCAGTGAAAACAGATTTTGCATGTTCAATGGTAGCATCCTATACTTGGATTATATAGAATATTTTTGATACTATAATATTTACTTATCAAGCTTTTTAAAAAGAATTCCAGCGAAATTGAAGAGAACAGATGAAGAAATTACATGAAATACAGGAAAGCAGTTTGAAAAAGTGTATATATGTAAGTCTGTGTATATGTGTGTACATATGAGAATGTGAAAGAAAACATCTTGTTACATTCCTAGCAGGACCTCTCATTTGACAAATGGACTTTACCTGTTTGAGAGACCTCCTCCAGTCAAAAGTGAGAACTGTTTCAAGTTCTTCTTACCTTTCTCTTGGCATTAAGTATCAAGTGCTACCTTTTAGTGGTGTAGATCCTGAGATTTTCCACAGGATCCTGTATGCAGAAGGGAGATAAGAAATGTTTTTCTTAGTAAAAATAAATGTTACTTTCACTTAGAAATAACCTAAATACTTTAAAAACAAAACAAAATAAACAACCATGATATACTTCCAAACCTGAATGAGAACTTAAAGTAAGGCTGAGAATAATTTCTGCTCTTTGGATACAAGACAGAGTAACTGGTTTATCTTCTACTTACATTTAGATCAAAAGATATTTATCATTACGTTTTCCATCTTAAGTTGGTATAAAGAAAAACAGTAAAAGCACTTTTTTTTCCTTTTCTGTATTTTTAATACCAGTTTTTCTTTGTATTTATTCTTTAGAGAACAAACCTAAAACTATTGATAAAAACCAACTCACCTATTCTGGAATGTGTAATTGCTTTTTGTTATGATTATTCAATTTTTTCTAAAGATACAAATTAGTTTTTTCTAATGTCCACGATACCAACAAAATTTTACTTAACCTCTCAATACCTAAAGCTCATTTTTGATTTCTTGTTTTTGATTGACGTTTTTAAAGGTTCTTTCACTCAAAGTGATACAGCTTTGTTTTTAATACAGCTTTCACACTCTTAAAGAGTTAAAAGAAGATGACAGACTTTCAGGCCCCCTGCTTTCAGCGTGTTCATGGGTACATTTGTGAAGGCTCTCATTCCATTTCCCCAGACCTTTTCTGTTTTGAGTAGTAGGCTCATGCTTCAGGGTATCTACAAAGATTTATTCTTACTGTGCATATTTTTCTGCTGCTTATTCCCTGCTGGAAGCCTAAAACAAAAGCAACATGTGAACCTCCCATTTTGTTGTCTGCCTGAACTCTTGGATAAAAAGGGCAAGTACTGTGTAGAAGTATCATACTCTGGACAGTTGCTTATCAGGATGTGGCAAAGTTCACCTGGAAAATCATTAGCTTTTTTGATCTCCCTTACTAGAGATTAAAGGTATTACATTTAAACTATTAATGTTTACAGTTTGGCTCATAGAATCCTTATTGTTATTTCTGGCATAAAAGCTTACAATTTTTGTATATAAAGAGCACAGATCTAATAATAGTTAGCACAGTGACTGTTTTATAGGTTGCTAATCAGTTTCAAGGCGAATTGAAAATCGGGGAAAGGTCTGGTGTGAAAAAGTTTAACACCTTTCTCTAATATGTCAATGAAGTAATGTTCATGGTATGCCAGATTTTGTGTTTTAACAGAATGAGATGAATTGTTGCCTTGGCCTGGATACACAGGGAAAACTAACCAAACACTTTAGATTCATAGCTGAAATACTTTGGAACAAACACAGGTGATAGAAGAAAAGAACCAATTCATCATGTGATAGGCATTTCAATAAGCAATCTAAATACTGAGAAAAAATAAATCCAGACAGTTTTTTATCCCAACTTTTAAGGAAATCTGTAACTTTTAAGGTACTTGTTGCTTATGGACTGCTGACATAAGTGACTAGGTTTTAGTTATCTCTTCATCTGCACTAGCAGTCTCTTTACAATCCACAGCACAAAAAATAAAAGACGCCAGAAACAGGTAAAATAAGGTTATATTAAAATTAATAAATTTCAACTTTTCTTTTCTTTCAATACCCAGCCTCATTTACATCCTTGTTTTACACTGGTTAAGTGACAGAACAATTAAATTAATTTCTGAGCTAAATTTATCTATGTGGATGGGTGAACTTTTTTTTGAAGTCTTACTTATTGCTGTATTGTTTCATGCCTCTCTAAAAATGAATTTCATCTAGGCCAGGACAGAATCTTTCAAGACTTGAGAGGGACTTTCTGATTGGTTCTTCAGCCTGAACAGTCAGGACATTGCTCATTGCAGATGGAACATGTACAGCCTGTTTGAGAAATGCTAGGCACTGTTCCATAGCCATACACCTCCCAGTGTATTTTTTTCTGCTCACTCTTTCATACTCAAGCCACCAGGATAAAGCAAGGGTTAAGCTTCCACAAGCGTTACTTTTTGAAGGTTTAACGTAATATTATGTAAGACTACAGTAATTAAACTTGACTCCTGTGCATCTCCTAGGGTGGTCAGTGATTCTGTGAGATTTTATTTTACCTCATCTTCTCTGTAGTCTACAAAAAATTCTTTTGAGGTTTCTATTGTAGTAAAACTTGGGGATAACCTAAGGTTATTTTCCAACTAAGTTCAGGGTTACACCTTAAAGAGAGAAAATTCTTTCAATCTTTGATGTATCTCAAGTTGGTTATTTATTAAAATGGGTACTGTAAAGAACTGAGATTTTATCCTCTGAAATATGCTTAGCTCAGGAATAAGGACTTCATACTGTTCAGGAACAGAAACTTCAAGAAACTTAGCTCTTTTTGCCTCTGGCTTCCAGCTTTCCAAGTTGTCATTTGCAATGCATGCACCTTTCTTCAAAGGTGTATATTCCCTGTTGATTCTGTGTTTGTTTATTTGAACTATTTGAGTTTCAATAAGTATTCATTTCTGCATGTAATGGTTTGGGGTTTTTTTGTCACACATGGATAGGGTATTGCAAAACCAATGGGTTGATTAGACATGTCCCAGCTCTTTAGGATAGGAAGAGCTACACAGTCCATTGCCAGCATAGTGCAAGCTGGTGTAATCCATCTGTTGCAATGTGTCACAGCATGGGAGAGTAGCTCACACGCACCCAGTAAGTTTTATGACTTCAGTCAGGACAATGCACTGCAGTTTTTGTTTCAGGGCTTGCTCATTCATTGCTATACTGGGGAGCTCTGCATCATGTTTCCTTGTGGTTGTAGGAAGAAACATGGACTATTGTGAAAATGTGTACCCTTGTCCCCATATGTGCAACTTCAGAATAGTAAAAGCTTCTCTCAAAAATATTTAATCAGGTAGTCTGAGGAAGAATCTACTATCCAATACTAATTTTACTCCTTCAGCAGTTCTCCCTGATGCTATTCGGCAAGTTTGCCAAATTTTGACTCAACTTCCACCTCTTTAAAAATAACATGCTGCAATGGGCCTTGAGATTAAGCAAAATGTGAGAGTTAATTAGATGGATGCTATTTTGTTTGAATGCAAATCAAGTCTCCACCAGTACTTCTCATTTGCCAATTATTGTAGCACTAAAAATGCCTGTTAAATGTTGTGTCTCCTTTTCTTAAGGTTGGTCTGCAGTTGCAAGAAGTAGCTTTGAAAATGAGACAGCTTTAAAGAGAGAAACCTGAATAGAGATCACATTTCTCTGACTGAATTAAATTCTTACTGTGGCTCTACTTTGTGCCATTCGGTGAGCGTGCGCGTTCAAAAATGTTTCACTTCGCGTAGAAAAGAGGCATTTATTAACAGAGCAGCTGGAAAGAGCATCCTTCCAAGTAACTGTGTACTGCTAGTACCACCAAGTGCTCCCAGGCACACTTACTAGAAGACCTGAGGGGTCTTATTTTGCCATCTTAATCCTGTTTAACTGTCTGATTCTGTTTCCCGTGTGTTCTTGTAACTAGGTAGCAGCATAGATGCTGATTCATTAATTGTGATGTAGAGAAACTAAAAGGTCAAGTTTTTTAGCAAAAAAAAAAAAAATCAAATATTATCCTACCATCTAAATACAAATTCCATCCAGAGAGGAAATGTCATGACACTAAGTGACATGTTGCTGAAAATTGTCAAACTGCTGATGTAACTTTTTGACTTGTAAGAGTGTAAGGTATTAACTTCTAAAACTGAACTGTAATATGCCTTTATCTTTCAAATACCCTAAAATTGCCATTAAGAAGTGTCATTATGTTTATTAAAAAAAAAAAAAGATACATTATGGCTGTTCATAAAGCATGTAAATGAATGAAAGCAGAGATAGACAAATATATAATACAGACACACGTGTGTCTATATATACATGTAGACTAGGGCTTACTTTTACAGATGTGGGTTTTTTCTGCCTAGAAATTTAGTTATAGAAGGGTCTACAGGTTTCAGTCACTCATCTGAGAAACTAGGTTGTCAACTCTGTAGCAGGAGGTAGCTGCAATCTGATCTTTTACATGTTTGAAGATCCTGGACATGTTCTATCCATATAGATCAGCTTTATGCTGGACATCTTATGTGCACATGTGGAAAACATTACAAGATTGGAATTAATTATGTAATGTACATGTGCAGATCCGAGTGTACAACCTTTAGCCAGTAAAGCAAATATTCCCAGATCCGTGTACAAACAATCCTGGCAGTGCAACCCAAAGAGGACATCAGTCCCAGACTGATCATCCAACTCATTGCACATGGAACATGTACAGCCTGTTTGGGAGATGCTGTTCTATAGCCATACACCTCTGAAATGTTTTTTCCTGCTCACTCTTTCATACTCAAGCCACCAGGATAAAGCAAGGGTTAAGCTTCCACCTTTCTTTCTTTCTTTACAGAAAGAAGACTGTTCCACAGTACCTGGGTCCTGGGTAAGAACTCTAGGCAAGACAGAGTTTCCTTATATCTCTTTTAAACCCCGTAGGTTTCTGCTGTGGAATTGTCCCCTGGATTAAAAATGAAACTTCTTTTCATTATGTGTGGGTTTTTAGTTTCAGTCTTCTGATCCTTGTCAACAGCTTTTGACCATCTTTCACATGTACGAAAAATGAAGTATTCTCTTGCTTAGTCACTAAGAAAATGATAGAATTTTAATTTCTGATTGGATTTATATAGTTTTGATTGCCTTCTTTGTTGAGGGTAGGGGAAGCATTCTGTGACTTAGATTTGTTTGATAAGCCCTTTCAAATCTAGAGGTAGACTTTAAATTAGGGCAAAGGCAAAAATCCAATTAAACTATCCTGAGGGCATCTTAAAAGTCTAAATGAAAAATATCTCTGTCTAAAATAATTATTGAAACATATAAATGCTGGGGCCACGTTTTGTTTTGTTTTGCTTTTGGTTTCATTTTTTCAGACCAAATAAATTTAAGTACATCATATCCACTGGATAAATATTTCTTCATTCACATCAAAGTCTTGTTTGTTTATACTAAGGCCGTTTCTGTGAAAACCTGGGTATGTTGGTGATTGTTAGGTAAAACACAATAGGGAATCACCAGCTTGTTTGAAATGTTGTATCTTGAGGATAGCAGAAACACTGCATCTTAGGGCATGGGCTAAACAGTCCCTTTAATTCATCAGTACATTTTCATTTCTTGTCTGAATTGCTAATTCATCTCACTGGATTGCCCATTTTTAAAGAACTTTAATAAACAGTTCTTCTCTTGAAAGAAATTTCATTACCCACAGGGTAAATTGTCTTGTAGAACAGAGAATTCTAGGTTTCTCCTGCAGCTAAGGTAGAATTTCAGTATTCAAGAATTACTTCTTTTTCTTGTTGGAAGTTGAATCCAATCTCCAGAGTAAAAGAGTTTTTAAAACAGGCAACTGTTCTGAGATCAGCCATCATTAAGGCAAATCTCGTCAGAGCCACTGAATATTGTGCTTAATCCTGTTGGCTGCAGTTTGTTTATGGCAGAAATGAATTTGCTGTAGCTCTTATAAAATCCTTGCTGGAGTGTTCTTACAGTGTAAAATAGGAGCTTAGGAGAATTACAGTCTGGGTAAACTGGATTTGATAGCTGAAAACTAATGTGTGGCCTTAATAATCTTAGCAACACATTTCCTTTGATAGTATTGCCTTTTGAAGAATTGATAGGCCTTATGGTATTTGCAGGTGACTGCTAGGGGGATAAGAGCAGATGAGAGAAAGGGATAAGCAGTATTGTATTCCTCCTTTATTAAGAAATTTTTCAATAAAGCTGTAGCTGCTATGAAGTATTGAGTAAAGGAAACTGGATGGACTGAAGCACCATGAGTAATTTGTAATGGAAATGTCTTTCTCAGCATTTTTGCTTTCTTATTATACTCTTCGTTAATGTAACTGTTAATTCCTTCACTTTTCATTTTTTCATGTTCCTTTCTGTGTTTTACATTTTTCTTCAACCTGTGGTAGGGAGACCTAGTTGTGTTACATAACATTTGGTTCAAACTGCTGTTCCAGAAAGTTCAAACAATCTTAGAGATTGTAAGTTTTTTGAAAATGGTACTTCAAAATCAAACGATTATTGGTTTAAATGTAGTAGTTGCTGTTTAACTTCTGGGAGTGCTTTAAGACAACTAAGAAATTCTAAGATAAATAAGAAATTGAATTTTTGTGTCTGAAAACCAATTCTGTGTAGAAACGTTTTTTTAAGTATTAATGAATATTATATTTTATTAATAATCCCCAGCTGGGGAATTTGTAACTCCATTTTCCAGGGGAAAAAAATTACTTTTAAATGCTTCATTTGTCAAAAGATAAGAAAAACATTTTCCTGAAACTAATCAAGGCAACTGGTATATCAAGTATTGTATGTTTATTTGTAGGCTTCTTTACAAAATCTGTAATCTGAATATTTGAAGTATTTCCTATTAAGTAAGCCTATGGTCTCATTTGAGATGCATATGATTGTAAAAAAGGGAATAAAAAGGCACTATACGAGTTTTACTGCAACCACTTGTGAAACCTGTTGCCTGAACAACTTAATTCAACTAAGTACTTGAAGTGCTGGCTAATATTTCAAATTGAAAGAGAAAACAAAAGTACTAAAAAGTAAATGCATGCAGCTAGAAAATAATTTCTTTGTTAGATTTTTTCTTGTAAAGTCATGTCTATCTCCTGTTCATCAATCCTGAATAAGCACAAATGGCTATTTTTAGACAAGGTTATTCCTATTGGTAGGTTTGGATGAAAGCACATATCCATTAAATTTAGCAGAGTTTATTACTGGTATTTCTTTAAAAATGTAGGAATTAGTGTGCCTTTTAAGTTAGTAGTTCCTCTTCTCAGTCTACAGCAAGCAGGATCAGACGCTTTAGAGAAGGAGATAAAAAATGTGAAATCTGTCAAATACAGAACAACCATTCTGGGCAGGAATCTTTCTTGTCACAGTCTGTCACTTGGCAGAGGAGTTATAAATATGGGGTAGGAGGAAAGTTCTCTTTTAGTTTTGTCTTGCTTCTTTTTTCTTCCCTAGTCATGCTGGCTGGAGAAAAGCGTAATTATTCTGTCCTGAGATTTAGCTGTTTTCCAAAAGAGAGCATTTGTAGTGTTCTGCATTTCTGATCTGTGTTGTATCATTAGGGTGTAATTGAAATGCAGCAGTCAATACTATGTTGAGTCTGTTTTGCATGGTGCATCCCTTTGAAGAAACACTTAACATTTTTTGCAATTAACAGAATTAAAGCAATGCTGAGCCTTCCCACCACCATGTCCACATATCCATGTGTAGGCAAATGCTTGCAGTACTTGTGCTCAGTGGTTGGTTGTTTTCTTGGTCAGAATATTTGCAGGGAGGGAGGGGTTGCTACTGAATTTTGGTTTTGACAAGTCTAATCACAGTCTAAAATATGCTTGTACTGATGACAATAGAGTCATACTGAAGCAAGTAATTTTCCTAAACTGTCTTCTTCCACTTAAAATGTAGCTAGCCAAAATGATTCCTCACTTTTTAAAGCCTTAACTAGCTTGTTTTTGAACCTCTTGAATACCTGTATTCTTGATCTAATATTCTTGATCTAAATTTAATTTTTTATATGGAGATAAATGTTATTTTCTTTCGTGCTTATTATTTGTTTTCTTTGAAAGGATGATTTTGAGGTGAAATCTGAGGAGCGTGCCAGTGTCATCCAACAGCTTGAGCAGACTATTGAGGATCTGAGGACAAAAATTGCAGAACTAGAGAAACAGTTCCCTGCTGCAGAGGTACAGACGGCTGGGAGGGAGCAGGAAAATGAGCACACGCACGCAGACTCTGGGGAACTCAGCAGTGTGACTCTTCAAAGGAATGAAGAGGAGACCACACCCAGGACTGTGTCACAGGCAAGATCTGTACAAACGTCACCAACAGAGGATTATTTAACACATACAATGCCTTCAGCCAGTGCACTGCCACAGCCACCCCCACCACCGCACTTAGAAGGGGGCAAAAGTGAAGGGCCAGATCTAGAACTACAGCCCACATTTTGTTCTGAAATCTCCTTAATTCTGTCACCGAAGCTAATCTCAGTGCCACTGGATGCAAGCCAATCAGTACCAAGTGTACCACAGTCACCTCTTCCAGGACCCAAAGTTGATTCGTCCCTTGCATTTGAAGGAAGGACTGAAATGTCAGTTTCCCATCAGCCCCCAAGTACTGTAGAAGTAACTTGTAGTGAACATCCCCCTTCTTTGCCCCCAGAGCCCACATGTAGCATTCCCCCATCACTGCCAGTGACGGAACCGGCTGCCCCCCTGCCTGGAGCACATGGTCATTCCTTTGTTACTCCGATGTCTATGGCAGGAGTACCACCACCACCCCTACCTGGCTCAGGACTCCCTTCTTCTACTGTTTCAGCAGTGCCACACCTGGAGCACTCTTTCCCAGGTGCCATGATGTCACCTCTCCCTCCTCCTCCACATTTGCCAAGTGGGGAGATACCGACGCTGCCTCCAGCTCCTCCCCTCCCATGTCCTGGATTCCCTCCACCACCTCTACCACCACCTCTGCCTGGTGCAGGAGTCCCATCTTCCCTGCCTGGTTGGGGTATCCCACCTCCCCCTCCACCACCCCCTTTACCTGGGGCTGGTGTCCCTCCTCCGCCTGGCCTGGGATTGCCACCCCCAGCACCACCACTTCCCGGAGCAGGACTGCCACCACCTCCCCCACCTCTGCCTGGAGTGGGCATTCCACCCACTCCTCCTCCGCCACCACCTCTTCCTGGTGCAGCTGTACCCCCTCCTCCACCCCTGCCTGGTGCAGCTGTACCCCCTCCACCTCCTCCACCACCTCTGCCTGGTGCAGGTGTGCCCCCTCCACCTCCTCCACCACCTCTGCCTGGTGTAGGTGTGCCCCCTCCTCCACCTCTACCTGGCGTAGGTGTGCCCCCTCCACCTCCTCCACCACCTCTGCCTGGTGTAGGTGTGCCCCCTCCTCCACCTCTGCCTGGTGTAGGTGTGCCCCCTCCACCTCCTCCACCACCTCTGCCTGGTGTTGGTGTTCCCCCTCCACCACCCCTGCCTGGTGTAGGTGTTCCCCCTCCACCACCCCTGCCTGGTGTAGGTGTGCCCCCTCCACCACCCCCTCCTTTGCCTGGGTTGGGGATGCCTCCTCCGGCCCCACCACCATTGCCTGGAAGTGCACCACCCCTCCCAGCACCAGTCCAGGGCAGCACTTACCCAGCAGTCCCACAGGGCTGTGGTTTTCTTCCTCCTCCGTTACCATCTGGTTTATTTGCGATGGGGATGAATCAGGAGAAAGGGAGCAGGAAGCATGTGATAGAGCCTTCTCGGCCAATGAAGCCTCTTTACTGGACAAGAATTCAGCTCCACAGTAAAAGGTAAGTCATAGAGTTGTGTAGAGTGTTGGTTTTGCTTTGTGGCTGTCTTTGTTATTCAAAAAAGTCTTTACTGCTAGGTAGGTGTTTGAGAGAATGTTGGGGCAAATAGGATTTTCTATTTAGTTGGATATGTAAATAGGGTACCCATTTTCTTTAAAGTGCGCAAAAGTTATTTGCACATGGAAGCTCTTTGATGGTAGCGTTTTCAGTGCCCTCTGGGGTTACATTTCACATTTTGATCAGAGATCCAGAGGTGACTATGTGCAATCAGGTGTTCTGTGAAATGTTTTTCAAAATGTCATGTTTTTGATTCCCCTCAAATTTCAAAGTAGCATTGGTCTCTCTGGGGCAGCTTGTGAGTTTTGGTAGTGTCTTCCTTCTAGATGAAAGTATGCTGAATGCATTCTATCCTTCTCTTTCCTTTCTTCAGTGACCTAGAAATACTTCTTGTTTTTTCGCCTTGTACACTCAGCAGACTCAGATTCAATCTGCAACATATTTGCATAAAGTGATTCTGATAGCTCTTACTTTGAAATGACTGGGTTTCAGTGGTTGATGCTTTTTGGGGTTTTTGTTTCTAAATATCTTCACTGGTCATGAGAAGAAGTTTCCTTATAAATATTTTCCTTTATGTCTCTGAGTAGTAATTATAAAACACATCTGCTGTTATTTCATTATGAACTTATTGTTTCTTTTCAAATTCTTGCCACTGTCGCAGAGGTGATCTGTAAATAACTATTTCTACTTCTCTTCCTGTCCATGTCTGTATGCTTTATGGCCTATATACAGTCTATTTTTATTCCTATGCATGTAGAGTGGGTGAATATAATTAAGCCTGACCATATCATGTGTGAGCAACGAAGAAAACCCAGAAGTATGAGGGAGAATCAACAGCAGTTCTTATCGAAATGCTACTAGTAGAATTTAGGCAACAACTTTCAAATTGCTGCTATTTTTATTTTTTTAATTCCTCCATTTATGACCTTATTTAGTTTGACATTGCCCTACATAGGTCTTTTGCTTAACTTTAGAGATTCTAGTGCTTCACTTGTGTGGGAAAAAATTGAAGAGCCTTCCATAGATTATCATGAGTTTGAAGAACTGTTTTCTAAAACAGCTGTTAAAGAGAGGAAGAAACCCATTTCGGACACCATTACAAAAACAAAGACTAAACAAGTGAGTATTCATTTAATTTCAGATCTTTTCTAGGCTGTTTTTTACATAAAGACAGATTTTTGCATGCAGCTGAGATGAATTATGCCTGGTGTGGTATTCTTACCGTATATATATACACACTATAGAAAAATAAGAAAAGAAGAGAATGTAGGATGGATTTCAAAGCTGTACGTGTTAGAGACTGAAGTTTTCTTTTTCCATAAATTACTTCTCAAGTATTTTCTTAAAAATATCTTTGCTTTATCCACTTTAACAAAAATAATACTAAAATAATTAGGTGCATATATGACGCTTTGAAATTGACTGCAGATGTGCAAGGAGTAGTATATATATTATTCTGATTAATTTTATACATTAAATAATGAGTTGCATATGAAGTACCATGACTTCAGAGAAAAATTATGCTTCAAATCTAAGTCCTAGTGTTATACCAATCAAAGTGGTTCTAAGTTTGTGTTGTGTTTATGTATATGAAGAATATGAAGTTTATACAGACAACAAATGACAAGCACAGCTGGGAAAAATCCAACATTCATCAATTTCTTGAGACAGAATGGTATTTCATATAATAAAAATGGGAAGCATGCTTTAAAATGTAGTTTAAACCCCTGAGTCCAAAGAATGGAATCAGAATATTTACATGACTATTTGGCTGGAATCTTCTTGGTAGCTGTGTAAAAATCAAATTGTGGTGGAATGTTAAGTAATTTTCAATTAAACTTGCAGGTCACAGAGGGAATGGTCTTATGTAGGATCCTAAAAAGCAGTTAAAATTCTTGTTTTATCTTAGTTTGATATTCCTGTACTCAATTCAAAGCCAGGCAGTTCTTTCCATCACCTTTTGACATGCAGGTTAATGCTGTAAAAGTCTTTTTTCCGTGTTGGATACATAGTGGGACTCTTTAAAATCTCTAGTCATGAGACCTTATATCTGAATATGCCCTATTAGTTCTCCATCACTTAGTTCTGGAGATCTTGCCCCCATAGACACATTTTGGTCAGCAATATAAATGCACAGGTTCTTTACTGTGCTTTCAACCTGCTGCAGGCAACAGAACTGGTAAAAAGTTAGGATGGCTACCCCAAGGTGTTGGATAAAACCTTTCTCTGGATGGATGGGAAGGACAGTGCAAACACACGTGCCACTGTGCTGCACTAGGCTGTACTGACTGGGATGGGAGGAAATGTAAAGTTCTGCTGCTATCTTGCTGTCCTGCAGTAAGTGTCCAAAGTGCAAGACTTTTTCTCCTCTTTCTTCCTTCTAGAAAAAGCCCTTTTTGATGGTTATTCTTAGCTGAATTACTATCGTAGTTGTTTAAGTAAAAAAAGGAATGCAAAGTGATGCTGGTTTTCCCTGCATATTTCATAAGATTTGGTGATGAAAATCTCTTAACAGAGTAGAAAAGCGTGACTGTTTACTTCTGTAACATAAAGAGAGCTTAAAGACGGTGATTATGAATAAGCATTCAATGTGGATTTTAATACTAAATGTTTATTTTTCTTGCAATGCCAAAAATTTAGATATGTTTTCAGTAAATTAAAAAAATGTAGGTAAAGCAAAATTAAAATGACTGGTTGTTCTTAACTTCTTTGTAAAGAGATTTTTTTTCTGACACAAATTTCCACACAAGTTTAAGGAAATCAAAGTAGTTGTCATTTAGGACAAAGAGTCCTGTGGGCCACCTTAATTCAGAGAAGACAATCCTCTGTTTCTCTTCCTCTGATAATCAAACAAATGTACTGCTCTCCAAAATAGAAAGAAATTGCCTAATAGAGAAGTCTGGCTTGTTGAATTGCAGTATCTGGGGAGAAAAGATCGACCAAACAGATTATCACAGGCTTTCATTAGAACTATGGTTAGGGCTATCATTTATTGCAGATGTCAAAGTTAAATACTCATGTGAGAATCCAGTTAGGGCTTTTTCAGAGTACTGCCATGAGACAATTGAAATAGAACAGCTTCACAAACATATTCCACATACACCCTCTCAGCAATTTGGAATGCAGGACTTCATTTTTAGAATTCTCTTCATTTATACTGCAGTAAACACTTGGATAATGAAGTCCATCCATGTTTAGGAGAAGCAACAGTTATTTGGGGAAAGCATGGCTGTAATTCCACAAGTATGTTTTTTACAGGGAGAACCAAGTGCTGTTTAAGTGGTTAGGGACTTACATGGCTTCTATGATAGTTACGGGTGTTGTAAAGATCTTACGAATGGTGTTTCTGTAGTGATTTTTACAGGGACATGTTATGCAGAGCAGATGTGTTTTGTCACCTGTTGAGCTATGAAGAAACACTGTAGAGCACAGAACCAGGGCCCTCACTCTGCTGCTTTTCAGAAACGCTCTTGTCTGGCAGTTGGTTTTGCTCCTTGTGTTGATGTGCAGGGTCTGCAGAGTGAATGTATTGCTTAGATGGATTGGATGTAAAGTACTGGCTACACTGGAAATAGTAGTCATGAAAAAATGTACAGATAACTTTCAAATGTGTAAAGTATTTGGTACTCTGTATAAACATATGATTTTAATAAAACTGTTTTTATTGTAAGCTGAAATAAAAATGTATTTACAGAGAAGGCCACATGGCAGGAGGTATAATTCTAGCTAATCTGTAGAAAGATTTGATAGTTTTGGGATATTTTAGTGCATGAAAGATTAATGATTTTGAAGTAAATTGCTGTTCTGCACACAAGACTTTTTATTCTCTAAACCATAGAGCATATGTATATGTTTGTTGTATATGTATGTAGATATGCATGATATAATTATTTCTGAATAGTGAGCCCTTTTTAAGTGGTAAAATTATTATCATTCTGCATTGTTTAGGGTTTTTTTGTTAATGAGTGTGTTAATTTCACCCTACCCAACTATTGGATGTAATTGTTTTCTCAGCATGATCATCTGCAAGTAATACAATATAAATCTATAACACTTCAAAAAAAAATCAATATCACACCTAGTATTGAATGAAGGCCACATTAAAATCTATTCCACAACTTTAAAGAAAGAGAAAGAATGAAGTGTTAATATTTATTTGTGAATGCAGCTGATTTTATTCTTACCGTCTCTTATTTGGTGCTATGGCAAAAACGGTGATTTATTTTGCTCTGTTAATGCATATATATCAAATTCTCAGCTGCTGTAAATGTGTGCAGGCTCACTCAATGAGAATGCCAACTAAATCTTCAAAGAAAGTTCTTTATAGGCTGTATTGTAGGTGGGGCTGCCATTGCTACCTATTAAAGTGGTCTGACTTTCATTATAAGTCCCCTGTTATAACTTTGCAAAAATTTAGCTCTTTAGACCAAGTTTTTTTGGGTTGGGTTTTTCCCCCCCAGTTTGTGTGTTTTGACAATATTAAGAAAAGAAACAAAGTCTTGTTTTGCTCATGTCCACATAGTTTCATAGACTTGCATTATGGAGAAATTTATTATATATATATATATTTTTAGTTGTATAAAGTGTTTCTTAAATTTCAGCATTCTACAGGTTATAGGTCTGTTCCTGTTGCTTGGGAGGGACTTCAGGTATAATCCTGAAGATTTTTTTCTGACTTTTTACTGGTAGTTTGGAAAACAGGAGCCAAGAGGAGTGAGGCAAAGGAAGATTAAGAAAAGTAACTGGGGAAGGAGTGAAGAACTGAGGAGATCTGACAGCTGAAAATATAGAGTGTATATTATCTGTGATTCTGCATCATCTCTTATTCTGTCTAAAGTACTTTCCCTCAGAAAATTTTTGTGAGACTGAGGTGTCCTTGACCTGAGTCATCCTTTCACCAAATTGTCAATCTCACCAAACCTGTTGTGTTTGACCCAAGCAGAAGGTAAATCTCACTCTTGTGTCTTGTTCAGCTGTGCCATGTGGTTAGAACACTAGTTTTGATTACATGGCTGGGTAGTCTTTTTCATAGAACCCCTTTCCATAGCTAGTGTGGACTGTGTGAAATGAGCAGAGTCCATAACAATTTCTTATTAAGCTGCTCCCTGTGTCAAAAATTGCTTTATAGCAGTTGTTGCAGCACTTAAAACCCATGTAATTAATAAAGGGGGAAGAAAATTATCTCATGATTAAGGATACAAATACTCAAGAATGATTGTAAATGCAATATTAAGAGTATACTTCATGGCAAACCTTGGCCAGTGTACATTGAATGGGTTCTGTGGGAAAATGGTACGTGATCAGAAAATCTTGATACCACTGTCAGCATAATAAGGTTATAGAATGCACTGACGTGATTGCATAGATTACTTTCCTAACTTTTGAACAGTCATTTTAGAAACTTTACTGATAATCCTCTAACTCTACTTTTGGAAAATATTATACAAGTAATATGATGCAATGCAATACAATGCAATGAACTTTTCAATCACAGACCATGTGTTTATAATCTATCATGTAAATGAAAAGAATGGTAAAGATTTTCTAATGTGGAAATTCTGCTATTAATCTATTGACATTAAAATTTTAAACACTGTTTCCACCACAGACTATAAATAGTAGGTTACTAAAATTTTATTTGGTTTCAAAAGCCTTAGGTGCATAAAAGATGTAACAATAAAACAGTTTAGGTAATGATTTCAGGATATTTGAATTTTTAAGTTGGATGTAAAGAAGCTGTAGTAAGAGAATACTTCTAGAAATAAAATGCCACTCCTGTCCTTAGAATTAGAACATAATTCTTTTTTTTTTAGTAAGGGACATTTTACTATTGCTCCGCCTCCTGTTGAGGAACACAATGCTTATCTAACTTAATTAGTTTCTAACTGTATTTAAGCAATCTAGGTATTTTTTTCACCTAATGATGTAAATTATGAATATTACTGCGGCAGCAATCTCTTGGTAAAATATTACTCCTACAGTAATAGTTTTATGATAATTTCAAGCAGGGCTCTCTTAGTGATAAAACAGCACCAAAGAGCATGAACTGTTTCTCGTCCATATCAGTAAAAGCTTTATGGATGAAATAACACAACAGGGTACTAGAGAAAATGTATGAAAAGTAAATATTATGTTTTATCACTACCCTCAAGCATAAAGTTTCAGACATGGCTGGTTGGCTTCACTAATTTGCATAACATGTCAACAACTTGCATCTAAAATTGTATGAGAAAGATATAGATTATGAAAATCTTCAGTGGGGAAAGAAACCAGCTAGTTTCCAGGGGGGATTTTCAGTTTTGGTTAGGATAGGAGAAAGTGAGATGCTGAAAATTATGCTTTGTTATTGATGCTCTGTGAGTTCAGTTAAATCATTATGTGCCATCAGCATGGATATATTTTTAGACAGCCAGGACTGGGTGTTGGTTTTGGGGGGGTTAGGGGTTTTTTTGTAGGTATTAAGGAAAAGTTTTTGATCTCCTTTTATACCAAAGTGACGTCACTACTTGAAGTAATCCCTGTTTCCACTCTCACAATTGCCATTACTAGCCAGAAGTTACTTCTGGATTTACCTTTTAAAAAAGGCTAAGAAAAGGTTAACTAAAAACCCATGACACACACAAAAACCCCCACCTGTAAGAGTATATTATTCTGTTATACCTATAAGAAGGATATACATGGGAAAGATATGATGGGTCCGATTCTGTGATTGCTCATTTTACACTTCGAATACACTTGAATCTGCACAAAATACTTGTTGTCACAATGCCTAGTGAGAAGGTAACTTCATTACTGTCCTGATCCTGTCTCTTAACATTTTATTGGAACTTTGTTGTTTCCACCTCTTCCCTGCCACATGTATGAACGATAGGCCTTTGTAAAGTGGTTTCCTGCATGTGACTTCATGTAATGCACAGTAGTTTTTCTTAACCACTGAGAACTTTGGGGTAATTTTTCTAAATGCTGACAGTCAAAATCAGAAACAGAAAGCAAGAATCATTGAAAAATTCCATGCATTAATTAAATATTATTCTGGGGAAAGGCAATCTTCATATTTTTTGCTTCAGGGTTCTCATCAAACATGTGTCTTGCATTACCTTTCACTAAATATCTCTTTGAGTGTTTTTGCTTGTGTTGAATAATCAGGAACAAATTTGGCATGTAGTTTGTTTACTGCTCAACAATGAGGACCACTCAACAATTAGAAAGTTTGTCCTAGACTTCAGGCTGCAGATAATATCTCTAGCTTCCTTTTTATTTATTTTTTTTTTAATTTGTTTAAAGCAGAGTTCCAGAATCTGGACTAAAAAGGAGCTGTGTATTGTGTCTGGGTCTTTAGATCTTGTAGAGATTGGATTTATCGAACTTTCGTTGTTCTGCTTTTAAATGGCGTCATTCGTCCGTAGCCTGTAGGCCCAGACTATGCAGCTGATTTATTTTATTGTTTTACTTTTAAATGTGGGAATTGCTTTAGGCATTTATGCTAATATTCATATTTTCTGAATTAGTGCTGTATTGTTACAGCCATTCTATTGGAGGAAATTCTAGTATTCATGCAACTGACTGAAATGGGAATGAACTGCATAATAGAGATTAGTATAAAAGTTTACACAAACCCTACATTTTAAATAAAACCAGACAAAATTGGTAGCTGCTATATGAAGCTACTATATCTATTGCTGTTCTGCACCCATCCACCTGACAGTCATGCTCTTTGTCACTCTTTTGATATCATCATGGTTCAGAATTTTGGCAGCAAAGATAACTTATTCTTCATGTGGACAGTGTTTTTTTTTTTTGTTTTGTTTTGCTTCTAATCACTGTCAAGATGCAGCACTCAGCAAATAATTATTCTCCTGTCTATCAGCTCACTTTCAGAAAAAGCAACTTCTTTTTCCTGCTAACTTTTAAGCCAGGACTTGAAAGGATCTACTAGGTCCCTAAGTCTGGTCTTACAGCTGTGATAGTAATCATGTTCTACCCTGCATGACAAAAACATAATTTATTTGGTTCTTTTTCCTCTAGTTTTGGTCACCTTGTTTTATTTGTAAGCCTGATCTTAGTAGCTCTCTGAGCTTTAGAATGCTGATGGAAGATAGAAACTGTGATTTCACAGTATGAAGCAAATATAATATTACAGGAGTGATGAATTAGAAGTGGGAGATTCCCAAGAACAGACTCCAACTCATGCCCGGTCTTTGGGCCTCCAAGAGGGAACAGTGTAGTTCTGTTTCCTTTGGAAAGGTCAAGTTGGTTCTAGGTACCTACCCTACACACCTGAATGCAGTTGCAACTTTGTTTTGTAGAAGACCATTTAACAAAGCTATTTTACTCTCAGTTTTCTTCTTTTGTTTTGTTTTACTCCTGGACAACATAGTATCCAGCATCAGTTCCATTTCTACTTTATTTTTGCAGAATCTGAATGACAGGAAAATACAAGCTTACTTCAGATAAGCTCTAGCCACTTTGTGTGACTATTGCTGTTTTCTGATAGCACTTTTGCAATGAGTTTGTATTTGATTTTTAATTAACTTTATTTATCAGCTTTGGGATAGTTTTCTTGTTCAAAATACCTCCCACTATATGCTGACACGAGCAAGTTAAACTTATGCTGTTAATATGAGATGTTTCAGACGCTAGAAATAACGATGAGAGCTGAGATCAACAGTTCCCCCAACATCTGCCATACCAAATCCAGTCTTTTTGATGTTGTTGGAACACACAGCTTTTAAGGTGAAGTTTTTGACCTTTTGTTATGTAACACACCACATTGTTTCTTTCCGTTGCTCTGCCTTTTCTGCAAGTATGGTTTGGTAGCAACATCGGTTGAAGAAATTCTGTTCTTTTTAAATTTTGAACCCCTTGTTTTGTTTTTTTTTTTTTTGATAGAATGAAAGGTACTTCTTTGGTTCCTATTATGGATTGCAACGTAATTGTTAAAAGATTTGATCTATACTTTGCTACCCAAGATCTACTTTATTTTGTAATCCTTTTTTAGCTGCAAAGAAGTAAATCAATAGCAGCTTATCTTTACAAGAAGAAAATCTCATATTGACCCAGCTTTATCTCAGTTCCAGGCTTAAGTGAAATTTACATTACATTTAAAAAATATTTAGAGTGATTATAGCCTATTAGAAGACTAGTGTAGGTTATCCTAATTATATTTTTCTGAATTGCATTAGTTTCCCCTTTGAATTCAGAAAAATCTGACTAACCTATCTTATTTCAGTCCATTTGACTTCAGTTTTAAATTCCTAATAGTATATTACATTTGCATAGGAATTTCTTGCTAATTTTTGACAGATGATCTCAGTAGCCATGCCTTGAATTTAGGTCTTTAAACCTGTGAACATCAGTTATGACATATGTGTTTCCTAAAGTTAAAATGTTTGGTTAATGAGCAGTATTTTTGCTGTTGAGGCATCCCACCCTTAAAGGGAAGGGAACACCCAGGTGTGCAGATGCTCATGGTCAAAAAGGAATGACAAAATCAGAAGGTCTGCAAAATCTTACAAAGTTTTAGTAGCAAATTATACACTTGTCATGGAAATTGGTATGTTATTCCCTTGTTTTCCAGTATAAGCACACAGTGGTGGGTCTTGAATAAAGAGGTAGAGTGAGAAAGAGAAATTGGAGAGAGGTAGGGAGAAAGATCACCAGTCCTTGCTCCAGTGTTGATCCAGCTAATGGGATGTCCAGAGTCCTGGAGCATGCGTACCTGAGCTTCATGGGGGTACCCATTTATAGATAAGTTTTCCCTGCCCTGGAGATAAGTTTCTTGCTTTCTATGCAAAACAGTTATCATGCACAGTTCATTCCTCTAGACCTTTCTGGAAATGGGTTGGAGGGCTTTGGGGGCTCTCTGGTGTTTTGATCCCTTGCTACTGTGTTGGCTTTTGGTCAACAATCCATGCCCTTTTCTTGACCTCATTCCTGCATGTGCAGTGTACCATGTTGTGCTTATCTCCAGGAGCCAGAACAAGATTTCTGTCCCAGAAAATTGCTACCCTACCCCTGCATGGCCCCATTCTCCAGCCACATCCTGTTACTTCTCACAGCATGTTATTACCAAGGATCCTTGGTTGGCCGCACAGTGATCTGACTATTCGTGTTTGAGACATAGACATTAGCCCCTTATCTTCAGGGCTTCTACTGCTGTATTTTCACTCCACTGAGGCTAGTTTGGCTTCTGTGAGGAAAGGGGGATGAAATATCCTCATAATCAATGGTTATGAAGGTTTAAAAGGGGAAAAAGTGAAATTAAACAATTGGCCAGCCAAACACATCCTCAGAAAACCTATACTGTAAGTACCGTGAGTTTCTCAAGTTTCCATTCCTAAGTAGTTCCAGTGGCAGAGTTCTGGGTCAGGATTTTTGTTCTCTTCTACTGTTCAAGCATCAGTGTAAAAATCTGTGTCTGAAAATGTAAGTAAATCAAAGTTGTCAATGAATCAGTGAATCACAGGGCAAACATCTTCTGGGTACTTTTATGATTTTTTAAGATATGAATTGGATCATGAAATTCTTTACTCTGGCTAAATTCTACTTTTTAAATCTCTTTTCTGTTAATCAATTTTTAAATAATTCTGCCAGTGTGGCTGTAGATAATATAGCCTCTTGGTGCTACGACAGGAGCTGTGTAACTTGAAAAAATATGTATAAGCTTCCTGACTTGATCTTACAGTTCTAATTATCTGGCTTTTCTTTTTTCCTCCAAGTGACTCACAAAGGTTTTCATCAGTGTGCTTAGTACAGTGTAAAACTCAGCAACCTAAGCAGATTAAATATTAACCTCTTCCTTCTGTGCAATGGTTGTATCTCCACATTGAAAAGTATTTCATCTACAATAATGTCATTTTACAGATAAGACCCTTTTCTGGCATTACTTTTTTCCCCTAACAATGATATAAAATTTACATCAAGTTGAATTCAAACAACTTAGAGACCTATGGAAGACAGTCTGTGAATTACATGCTGCTTTTATGCTTGCAAAACCAACACGTATGAAAGTCTGTTTTAATCACTGATTTTAACCCCCTAAAGCAAGATGTTTTGATGGCTTGATTTTGTTGGGGTTTTTTTCTATTTTGAAAACAAAAAAGCTTTGTGACCTTTTATATTCCTTAAAGTGATCAAAGAAAACCCCAATGTGTACGTGGTTATTTTGATTTTAAAATAAAATTCATATTGGCGCCTACTACGTCAAACATTCAAATAAAATATAAATTCTCACAGTTTTAACTTACATCAAAGATGGAAATCATTGTGTGGTTTTGGAAACCAAAGCAATTCCAAGATAGACCCAGTTGGAATTTTTTTTATTTGACAGCGTGTTTCATACACTTGGTAACATCAGTGTGAAGTAAAGTCTGCATTCTAATGAAGAAGGAAGACTAGGGGAACCTTTATAGTGACTCTTTTAGGATTAAACTCAACTAGGTGACACAGTTACATATGCTTGTAATGGGTTTATACAGCAGAAGCAAACTTTAAAATTAATAAATTCGCTCATTTTTAGATATGCATATAGACTACAAAGAACCATTTCTTAACTATGTTGTTAGTAATGCAAACTATCTTGTACATTACCCTGCAGATTGATAATAATAGTTGTGTTTCTTTTGGCAGGTTGTCAAGTTGTTAAGTAACAAAAGATCTCAAGCTGTTGGAATATTAATGTCTAGCCTTCATTTAGACATGAGGGACATTCAGCACGGTAAGTGAAATAACTATTGATTATTCTCAGTTCACATAATTAATAATCTGGAAATGCTAAATATTTATATCTTTTGATATGTAAAATAAATTAATATGTGGCCTTTCTTTACACTATTTTTTCTGAAAATAGCTTGTTCTGGTATTTATATTCCACTTTCAACATCAGCTGTATAAGTGGTATATAATATAGATACTTTGATTTTTGGTCTTTTTGAGGAAGAAAGAATGATGTGTTGTTTATTTTAATTCAGATAACCTTGGGACATATCCAGAAAAGTGAATTATAATGTATAATTTATTTGCTTTATAAAATAGTTCCTATATTTGGGTTAGCACAAACTGTGGAGTTCTTTCATCTTCAACAGCATTTTTTACAAAGTGAGATCTTTTAGGGGAGTGTAATACTTTTCACATTTATGCTAAGAGACAGTAGTGCAAAAAGGTGAAAAGTGGAATTGCATTTATATTCGGAGCATCCCTTATGTTTCCCAAAGGCTTTGGATAGATTTGAAGCAGATTGAATTATCCTGTGAAGTGCCAGCCTATCTATTAAACAAATGTGGTTTCAAGTATAACACAGACTTCATAAATCACAAAAACATCTTGTGAACTTTCTAGGCTACATATTTACAGCCATGCATTCAGTTTACCATGATTTGCTTATTTTGCAAAATTATTCATAAATAGAACAAATTTGAGAGCACTCTGTCAGCTAGTGAGTAACCCTTAATCACAGTTTTAAGGTTTTATTAAACTGTTTTGATGGTTACTAGACTTCCTCAAGCTGAAGCGCTTAAGATGGTAGTCATAGAGCAAGGCGCCAGTACTGGCGCCAAGAAGTACTTGGTATTTCCAAAGCTGGCAGATGTAGTTCAGTTAAGTCATAGAGCAAAATCTGAAAACAATGATATGGTCCTTTCCTTCAGTCAAATGCTCAACTTGGTTTCAGTTAATAATGAGAACCTTATGAAAAAAGGAGTCCGCCTAACATCTGTGTCTGTGGTAAAGCCAACACAAGTTCATTGAAAATTTGCTTGCTTAACATGCAACACTAACAATAACATGGCATGAATGTCAGTAGTTGAAGGGGTCAAACAATATTATTCTTAACCTTTATCCTATTACAATATTAAGCACACATGATCATCTAAGAGCTGTGTGCAGATTTTGTATATTCCTCTTTCAATAGCTGTTTTCTAAAGTCTTTGCAAA
Source organism: Monarcha castaneiventris obscurior (assembly GCA_026261815.1). Lineage (NCBI taxonomy): Eukaryota > Metazoa > Chordata > Aves > Passeriformes > Monarchidae > Monarcha > Monarcha castaneiventris. The sequence goes on from JAMPIT010000472.1 coordinate 9,339,094, forward strand.
AGGGAATTTAATAGTTCTTTTATTCCCTTGCTGTGCAGAAGTGATTGAACAAACATGAGAAAACTTTTGTCTGGTGGGGGAATTTGTGAAAATGGTTGATGCTAGAAGTCTTCTTTTTTTTTCCCCCTTTTTTTTTCTTTTTTTTAAGAACATAAAATAAGCGTGAAGAAAAAGTGTTGAGGAGCAGGAAATAAATTTGCATGGTGGGGGAAGGAAAATAGAGATCTTGCCCAGCAGTATTTCTGGCATCAGTCACTCCATGCAGAGGTCTCTGAGTGATCTAACCATAAAGCCCATGCAGAAATTACAGAATCACAACCCCAAGTATTTAGCTTTACCTTTATGTATGCAACAATTTTAATTCCTTATTAAAAAGAAAGTTTTTTACACATTTTTGACTGCTATAACATTTAGGATTTTCTGCTGCCATTTGAATATACTAACAAGAATGTACTAACTAAAATTCAAATAATGCTTGAGTGCCCACATTAACAGAAATAGTCAGTTGATACATTTGCATCTCTATACGTTATTATTGAAGTTATATGGCAATGACTACAGTAAAAGATGTGATCAGTGTTTTTTGTCCCCTGGCCCAGGGTTTTAGTAGAGGTCTTGAGTCTTTTCCATGTAAATTTGCACATATCTCACTCAGTACAATACAAGCAATGGTTTTGCATAAATAAGAAATGCAGTCAAATGAAACTTCCCCCTGCCCCCTCCCAACAATTTGTGGTACTAGACAATGTGTAGCTTTCTTGTAAATATTCTCTATATCAAATATAAAGCATATTTTTAGGATGCAGTGTTCATGCAAATTGCAGAAATGTAATTTTTTTTTTTGTTTACTGGCCTCAGAGAGGCACCCAGAAGAAGAGGGAAATTTTCAATGCAGTGTGATATTCTGTTTCTTTTTTTGCATGCTACCTATTGTGTTGTATTTTTCTGGTGCTTTAGAAAAATTTTCAAGTTCTACATGAATAGAAGAGAAAACAATTATGCTGGGTACTAATCCACCTAATAAATTTAGGATTTCAAGTTGTAAATCATATTGTGTTTAGATGAAGACCTTAAAATAGCTTGAGACCTGGTCAAATGTTATATTTAATGTCTTGTAAAATTTTTGTTCTTTGGTTGATGTTTTTGGAGTATTTTTATTTGCTTTTTATGATACAAAATAATGATGAAATATTGCCTGCAAGAATTTTGTCTACATATCCGATCCGATGTGGCATTTAATAGAAGATCTCAGTATATTGTAATACATCTTAAATACACTTCTTTTATTATGTGGTTGTTAAGTGTCTGCTTGTAGAATTGCATGTCTGCTTCTAGCTTTGAAAACAGGTTTAGTAAGACAAATGCCCAGAACCTGTCTGCTTTTAAAATATTTTTACAGTGTGGAAGGACTAGTTGTAATAATCAAAGCACATTTTTTCTGAACTCTGGTGCATCTTTCTAGTAGTGCTTTAAAGTTTGCTAGGTTAACTTTTGTTGTTATGGGGTTATTTTTTGGAAGATTCTAATTGCTAACAGAACTCCCATCTACTTCATGCAGTCAAGGCTAGAACTGTAAGAAATGTTGGTCTCTTTAGTTGCAGTGCCATTTCTCTGTTATTAGTACAAAAACGAGTGCTCGTGGTTTCTCTGATTTCACGCAAGGTTTTACTGATGCCTGGATTTTTTTGCAATCATCTATCAACTATGCAAAACACTTTATCCAAGCGTTTTATTTGCTTTTGTATTTTCACTATACCACAAATATCCTTTATTCAGTGTTATGTTCCCTCTGGAAGAATTGCTGTATTTGGCTGCATGATATGGCCAATGCTCGAGAAATGCCAAACAAGCACTTCTTACCTCTTTTTCCTTTATAGTTCAGATGTTCTTCCTAGAGTAAAAGACTTGGGGCTTAACATTAATATTCTGGGGTTTTTTCTTAACATTTCAGAGATGAAAAGTGTGCTCAAATTAGAGGTACAACAAGTTTCTGGTTTAATTGAATAGAGTAACCAACGATGAACATCCTATACATTAAAATATAATTTCATGTTAAGCCTCTGTCTGCATTTAGGGACAATGTCTTGTGAATAAAGTATCTCTTTTTGTTCAAGTTGTCTGTCAGCACTTGAAATGTAATAACTGTTTGAAATTGCACCCATGTTGTAGACAGAAAGTTTGACAGTGCCTTCCCCAGTCCCCTTGTTTATAAAGAAACAGTGTATCTTCCTCTGTGTTTACAAGTCGTAGTAAGTGCTGTAAGAATAGCAAAAAGTTCTTCTGTGTGTGTATAAAAATAAAACAAAAAAATTAAACTAAAGATGTCAGCCAGGAAAAAAAGGCAAATCTGGTGTTTTGTGCAGCTATATATTACATTTATTACACTCTGAGATTTTTATCTAGTATTTATTTCATATATGGAAATTATTCCTTGGCACACCAAAATAGCCTGCGTTCTAAGCATGCCTTTTAAATGTTGAAAGTAAAAGTCTGTCAAAAATGGCACGTGCAATTCTTTGGCTTTTGAAGTTATCTGTTATCTTTTCCAAGCCAGTACGTTTCTCGTAACAAGGTTTGTCTCTCCAGGTATTGTGTTGCTACAATTCTCTTAAATATTTTTCTGTAAGATTTTGCATAGCACCTTGTGGTTGCCCTGGCTCTGTTGGAGGCAGTTTGGAGATTTCTGCCTCTGAATTTTGGATGACTTTTCTCATTATCTTCATTTAATAAGTCATTTTTTCCCCTCTCTGGGACACTGGTAGTCTGCAGAATTTGAAGGAGCTACCTGTCCCACTCTGATATCAGTGCGGGGGAGTGGGGGAACGGAAGGCTGAGACACTGTGTATTGCAGGCCTCAAAAAAGAATGAAATAGGAAAAACAGTTACAGAAAGAGCAGGCAGATTCACCTAAGTGCTGGTAAAAACCAACCTTGTAATCTGGACTTCAGCTTATTTTACTGGAAGTTATATCTGCAGCAAAGTTTGTTCTGCTAACAGCAGTACAACTTTGAACAACAAACATATCTTCTGCTCTGAATTCAAGACAGATGTGCAGGAAGTGAACATACTTTAAATGTTAGCAAGAAAAACAAATGTTTATTCTTTCGTATTCGACTATTTGTGACAAAAGAACAAGAGAAAATCTTGGGTTTATTTTCTTACTTGACCACTCATGCTGACATGTAGAAATGATGAGCAAGGAGAGACTGTCAAAGGTTTAACTAAATGATTTCACTGGAGAAGGATGATAAAATGTCTCTTACACTGCATTATTTCAAATTTCTGTGCAGGAATTATTCATGCATTGAACTATCGTGTAGTCTGGGTCCAAGAGATAATGGAAAGCAATCAGGAAAGAATGACTTAATATCTGGAAAATAAGACTCAGGATTAGTTTATTTTACAGAAAGTTCAGAGGTGATCTAAGCATAATTTATCCTAACAATAATGTGTGTGCACAAGCACAATCATTTGAAACTTACAGTACCTATTCTTCACAAGTATTTCACAAGTATTTCCTAAAAGACATCTTACTGATTAAATAAGTTATGAGGACAAAACAATACATGATTGGATTGAGTTATTTGGCCACTGTTATACTAGAATGTATAAGTAAACTTCCTGCCCAAAATTGTTATTTCTGTCAATTTAAGTTATGGGAAAAAAATGTTGACTATAGGAAGATTTGCAGACCTTTTTTTCTGTTAGGTGGCAAGTCTGTATTTCTTTATTAAATTAATGATAAATAAAGTCATTGCCATCAGTGCAGGTTAAATATGAAGTTTGAAAATTCACCTGTTACTTCTGGTTTACTGGTAGAAAATTGAAATTGTTTAAATGTTTCTCATTTTTTCTTAATCAAATAGTGTGCATGCAAACACCCAAAACCTTAAAAGATTATGGTTTAAACTTCCCCTCTGACAGCCTTTACAAAACCTGTTTAGAGTCTTCAGAGACACACCCAAGTAAAGATTGGTTTGATTCAGCATTTTTCTGTCTTGTGTAGTAGCACTTCCTCAAAACTTCACACCATAATTCTGAGTCCTATTCCTCTATTTCTTCTTGACTTTATGCTACCATATTCATTATATTATGCCTGCTGTTAGATTTTATGCTTACATGTTTTATTTGCTTATAACTAGTTTACAAGCTCCTGTTGGGAAATTATTGGTAAGGAAAACAATGGAATACACAAAATTACTTTCATAGAATACAGACTAGAGTTAAATTGGAGTGTCATATGTATGTATTGCTGCAGATGTTTCTATTGCTTTGATGCTGTTATTATGCCCACAGTGTTCTGTATTGAGCAGAGATTTTGGAGCCCTTTTCTGGCCCCTCCTATCAGATGCAGTTAGGGATGAAGGACAACAAAGGCCCTTGGAGACAGGTGGAGTTTCCAGTGGATGTGGCATAAACCCCTGAGCTACGGGTGAAGGTCCTGAAAGCCAGTCCTGAGTATTTAAAACACGCCTCAAGTCCTCTTTCTAGCTTCAAAGATTTTCTGAAACTTAGTTTACAGTGACCAGAGGTCAATAAAGCAATAGCAACAGTTGTTAAGGGAAAAATACAATTCAATAATAATTTTATTTTAACATATGTGCAAAGCATCAAGATAATGAATGACAGAAATATTAATATCATCAAGAAAGGAACTGAATGCTTTATGTCACATATCTCTTTGTAATTTACACTTAAAAACAAATTTACAGAATTATACAAATTTTTTCTATAATGCGAAATGCATTTTAAAGAACATAAGTTTAGGGTTTTAAATGAGGAAAATAATATTGAGTTTTCTTCACAATATTTGAATCAGCAGAGACTAATTACTGCCACATTGGATAGTTTGGATAATTAAAGATTTTTGTTGTTGTTAAGAACATATGAATGTAATTTAATAGAGAAGTTTTGTAAGAAAATGTAACTGCATTGTCTGTCTGTTGTTTCAGTTGAAACCGAGGGTTTTTTCCTTGCAAGTCTGATTTAACTTTGAAAATTTGAGAGAAAATTTTCAGGAAAGTTCTTTTCTCCAAAAGGAAAAAAAGCAGTACTGTTATTTCTCATTTGCGTACTGTATACTCACTCAGAAGAGGGATGATTACAAAATTCTTAGCGTAAAAGTTACCAAATATGTGCTATTAGCATTAGTACCATGTAAAAATTGGGTGGGGGGAGGGAGAAAAAGAACATCTTGTCTCTCTTTTATAGCAGAAATAGTTTCCACTGGTCATACTTTTGCATTGGTAAACTACATAGAGGTTTTAGCATTATTAAAATTAAGAAATCCCTTTTCATTAAGAAATTCCAATAATACAGTTATATATTTTTTCATTAAATCAAAATGTTTAGAAGAAAAGGATGTTTGCCACAATGTGTGATCTGTCACGTGTTTTTTAGATTTGAACACATTTATGCACACAAAAACTCTGTATTCAAAAATTAATGCCATTTATATATATGTATAGATGATAACAATTTAAATACAAGGTAGTTAAAATGGGGATTTAGTAAAACTTGCAAGAAAAATTGGTAAATACCTTTTATTTTATTCATTCAGTGTACCTATGACTGTATTCTTCTTATCAGACTTTTAAAAAAAAAAATCAATTAAAACTATATGTTATATTTGGCCAAGTGGAGATCTATCTAGCTTTGTACCTGATCTCCTCTGTATATAATCAGAAAATAAAAGTAAAAACCTAAGGTGAGTGGCACTGACCACTCATTATGTAATTTTTGTAGGTCTCTTATGTTACTGCAGTAATTCACCTCAAACTGAAACATTTATTTGGAACAGCTTTCATACATGTTTTCTGTTCTTTTGATTTTTCCTTGTCACCTGTCCAATCTACAGCCCATGATTCTTTCTTGTCTTTGCCAACGAGGTGACTGACTAGCTCTGCATGCTGCTTTCAAGATCTGTATGCGCCATATGCCTGTGCCAAGATGTCACAGCATCTTCTTTCAGGCTCTGATTTTTCTCTATTGTTGCTGATGTTTTGTTTGTCCTTCACTGCTGCTAATTTTTGAGCTTATGTTTTCAAAGAACTCTGAAAAAATCTGACTGTCTTCTTAGGGTAGTAGTTTCGTTAATTTTGTATGCATCACAGGACTTTTACAGTCTGGGTTCTTTTTTTCCCACCTACTTTGCATGTATTGACACTGAATATTTGAGAGATCCTTTTTTATGTGTTTGTGGTCAGCTTTTAAGTGGTGTTACTATCTGAGAACATTGACGCCTCATGTTCATTAAACAGCACTGTAACCTGCAGAGGTCTTAGTAAGGCTTCTTTGCTACAAATTTCTACTTTGAAAATGAAGCATTCATTTTGGTAATTGATTTTTTTTTTTTTTTAGCAGGTTTTGGGTTTTCATTGTTTTTTTTTGGTTTGTTGGTTTGGGTGTTTTTAATCAAAGCAGGCATTTCCTCTCATACTACGACAGCAAAAATTTTTCTGAAACCTTAAATCATTCTTACCTGGACTTTTGTGGATGCTCCCTTAAAGCAGTACTACTTAATTTGTGCCTACTACATGAGTGCCTACTACAAAATTGTTACCTTGCTTTCTCATTACATTGGTTTACCTGCATGTTGTTTAAAAAAACTGTTTTTCTGTATAATACATAGGCATTTTCCAGGCATAAAAATCAGATTGACTGGTTTCTAGTTTCCAGTATCATCTGGGGAATCCTCTTAAAATTTTCATTTGTATGTTCTGAAGCTTGTTCAATTTGAGACAGTGCCCAGAACATATCACTTGAGAAGTACAGAGCTTGTCTGAGAACCTCTTTGACCTTTTCTGTGGTTGTGAATCCTTACACAAATACTTTGTTTAACCTTTTCTGATTCTCTTTCTTTTGTGCTCTTTTTACAGCCAGATTATCTGCATGCCCAGCTGTTTCCTGTCAGGCCTCATACATGTGATGTGTTTGAAAGCAATTTTATTACTAGCTTTATGCATTTGGCAAGTTGGCTTTAGACCTTTTTGTTCTTCTCCAATTTACATTGAATGTACAAGACTTTGCTTTTTGTTTTCTTTGGCTGATTTCCACTTTTGAAGAATATCTTTTATTTACAGGTGTCCCCCATGCTCTTATACTTAATCATATACGTGATTTTGAGGAGAAGGAATATTGGGGATGTGAAAAGACAAGGGAGAGAAAAGAGTGTGTTTAAATTTATCAGTTGATTTTTTTTTTTTTTCCACTGTGCCTCTAATGAAGTGTCTTTAAGCTTTCTTCTGACCTTCAACCTTTTTTGGCTTTCAACTACCCTCTCATTTTAAGGTAATTTCTGGTTATAAAATCTAAAGTTATGGTGTTACTCCTAAAAATCTAATTCTCTGGTCCTATAGAGGAATTTCATTAAAGGTTGGTTTGGTGTCTCCAACCGTTTTGTACTTTATTCAGAAGTAGATCAAGCGTTACTTCAGCTCTTTTGGTAAATCTGCTTAGTTGCTTCGAGTAGTAACTAATAATAACTCTAACCTAAAATTTAGGCTCTAAAAGATGGCTCAAACAATATGGTTAACAGATTAAACCTTAGACTAGTATGTTTTTTGTGTGGCATCTTGTCTTACACCTACATGGTAAAATACCATTTAGGAGCCAATATTAAGATGCTTGTTGAGTGGTCTGTAATAGGGCACTGACTGTGTTTTTTGCATTTAGGCGTGAATTTTTTGTTTTTATATTATTATTTTTATATTATTATTATTAGGTGTGTTTTTACAACCAGTTGCTTTATCTTACCCGGCTAATGCTCCCTTCGGTATTCACTGCCTCTCTTCTGCTGTGACGCTTTATGGCACCATGCACAGCCTTACATTGTTAGTGTCACACTGACTATCGTCCTTCTGTTCCCTTCGGAACAGCCATCACATCCACCAGTAAATACAAACCTCCCTTTGCAGATGTTGGGTGCCTGGAAGCTCTACGGACACGCATCATTCCCACAGCCTGGCCTTTCCCCGCTGCGCTCGGCTTACCTGTGCCGCTGCGCCGCCTCGCCGCCCTCGCTGCCGCCCGCACCGCGCTCCTCCCCGGGCGGGGCCGTCCCGGCCCCCCGCGCATCCCGGGGCCGCCGCCTGCCCCGCCGAGCCATCCCGGGCCCCGGGTCCCCGCTCCCGGCAGCAGGTGGCAACAGAGGCCCGCTCTGCCGCTGCCGGGGCAGCTCCGCCGCCCTTCCCGGGAGACGCCGGCCCGGCTGCCGGCAGAGCGGAGTCGCTGCGCCCGGCACGGCGCTGCCTCCCGGCACAGTCCTCCCGCGGGGAATAGCTCCTCTAAACAGGAGCTCCGAGTGTAAGGAGGAGAAAGCATGATGCGGAGATGGTAGAGTGGCTTGTTTGCTGTGTCCATGCATCATCCTTGATAGGGGAGGGTAAGAAAGAGTGCCGGGGAAATGATGGCTTTCTGCTTAGCCTGAGTGCCCACTGCTCCTCATGCTGCAGTCAGTATGTTGGTGTTCCTGTACCTGTCACTTTCCGAGGTACCTAGATTTCTCCTACTTAGTGCTTTCTCTTCTTTCTCTTGTTCTGTTGTTATCCACAAGCAATGAAAAATCAGGATAACTGCTGTTGTTCTGCTGTTTTACATGAAACCTCCCCAAGCAATGGGTGTTAGGTTCTGTTTTAGTGTAAAGTATTTTTTGTTTTTTAGTGAAGTTGAAATTGCTACCTAGACACAAAATATAGCTCAGTGTCATTGAACTGAAGGAATGTCAATTGCCTCTCATGCAGTCCCCAGTAGGCCAAAGCTAGTCATGATATTGAAATAAATACACGTATGGGGTTCCAAATAACTTTTGGGGGTTTTTTCTTCTAATGTGTGTATTTTGGTTTTCTGTGTACATGGGCATGTGGTTTTGTTGTTATTTCAGCCCTTATTTCCTTGAATTAATACCAGCTTTTGAAAAATGCTTTGGAGTGTGAGAAAAGATGGAATTTAAACCATATACAGGCATCCGTCTAGGCTCAGCTATCACTGTATTGTGATTTGAATTAGTAAAGCTGTGTCATCTGTCATGTACCTAGCCAAAAATCTTTTAGCGTTATTTTCATAATCCCACCACACTTATAACATGGTATCACAAGATCATTACATCACTTTCTTAGCATCTGTAGCTCCTTAGTACTCTAACTTCAGAATATTTGGTGAAAGGCTTAATGTGCCTTGATACGATGAAATCCCTGGTGTGTTTATCCAGACATCAGACAGGGCAGACATGTAGAATACTAGGCAACATCTAATATGCTCTTTGTTGTGCCAGAAAAAAAAAATAATAAAAAATTAGATTTAGAGAATAAATTGACAGTATGTAATTTTGTTTCAGTGAGATACTACTACCATTTGGCAGAAGGAAAGAGATTTGATTTGAGAGGAAATCTCTCAAAAGTTTTGGTTTTGTAATTCTTGACCAAGAAAATTTGTATTTTGAGTTGTGACTAAAACAGTTGCTTGTACAGCAATTATAGGCAAGTGAGGACCTGCTTTGCATGATGTTTGAAACCCTGTGCACTTCCAGACAGTGCTTTCTAACTAATTCTGCTAGTACAGATACTGATATCACACACAACTGGCTAGCTGAACCATAAGCAGGGAAAGCTTGTATCTGAATGATAATATGTATCTTCGTGGCTAAAAGAGCTTGAAGTACTTTCTGTTGTAAATCATCAAAGGGTAACAATATTCCCTGTAGTCTACGTAAAATGATTTAGGCTTGCTGATGTTACAGAAGACTAGTAGAGAATTTGAGAGAGACCTAGCAAAGGGCAAACGTGCAGTTCAAGCCTAGGTTTTTAGAAAGAGAATTATAAGCATTTTGTCTGGCTGCTGAATAAGGCAAGCTATGTAATATTGCCTGCTAATTTCTGCCTCAAGCTATTAGACTGTATAAATATGAACATTTTAGCAGTATAAATGATCTTGAGTTCCAGCTGAAATTCTGACCCTTCAACCTTTTGCTTTCTTTGAAGTTGCTGCAAGTGTTGCAGTTGACTTTGGTGAGTCTAGGATTTCATAGAAATACTTTAAGTGATGGAGAAGTCAACATATCCCATGAAACATTGTTCAAAAGGTTAATTTCTCTCACTTTTAGCACTTTAAATATTCTTTCCATAGTGAATTTGCTAGCTTAATTTACAGATACCCTTCATTCTTTCATGCTTTGGCTCTGTGAAATTACAGAACTGTCTACTTTCAGGTATCTTGTCATGTAGGTATGTAATCATGTTGCTTCTTAACTTTCTTTGTATAAGTTAAATAGATCAAGCAATTCAATAGAAAGACAAGTTCTTGAGGTTATTCTGCTGCCTCCTTTGCTGGTCTTTTTGATACTACACTGGTTCTAGCTCTAGTCCAATAATTACTTTAACTTGTAGTCACTTCTTGAGAGTTAGATTAGTCATTGATGATGATTACAGAGTGCAGTCAAAGCAGTTCTTTGGGTGAGTTTGAGTCTCCTCGGGAAAGAGCAGCTCTCTCATTAGCATTGCCACCTGGATTTCATTGAAGATTAATCACTGTTTTTAATACCTTTCTTTTCAGTGTTGATAAAGATATATTTATTTGCAGCAAGCTGAGAGCAAAGTCCTATGAAAGCCTAACACACTCTCTCATTTGTGGTGATGTTTCAAGAGCAATTACATTTTTTGATCTATGAGCTAGGCAGTTATTAGCTCATTTAATGTTGACAAAGAATTTAATGTAAATATTCTAAATTGCCAACCAGAAACACCAGGAGCTCCATTAACTGTGGGTAAATTGAGAGGGAAAAAAGCTAAGACCCCAAGTTAGCTGCTTACTGCAGAGAATCTACCTTTTGGAAAAAAAAGTGTGTTAGGTATCTGCCCTGAAAACTTTCAAATACTAATCAAATACAGCAGTGCACTACCAGATAATTCAAATAAAAATCATCTTCCTCCTCCTCCTGCATTTTCTTTAAATTTATAATTTAGAATGAGCTCCCTAAAGCAAGAAAGAAAAAGCCTGTCTTTTTCTTATAGACTGCACTTGTCAGAGTTCGACATGACTTTGTTTACTGTGAGGTATTCTAATAGAAATAGATTAAATGGGATTAAATCAAAAGCCAGCAACTTTGAATTCTGAAAAAAATCCACAGGTAACATAAAGTGTCGATTAGTTTCAAGCCTGAAGGCTCATTTGTATTCCAAACAAATCTTGCTAATGTCTCCCAGTTACCATCACTAGTACCACAATTAGCCTGTAGAACTCCTGGTCTTAATGTCATTGAAACAGAGATTGAAAGGCATTGGAGTCTATGCGGATCTGAAAGAAAATTTTAGCACAGAGGAAACCCAAATTTTATGTCACCTGACTCATGAATTTAAAGCTACAAATCGTGTCTGTCTTCAGGCAGATTGATACACAATGCCAGACCTACTGCACATGAGTCTTTGCAGCTGATGTGTTTGTACAGTTTGTTTTTATAATGTGCACTGTAAATATATACTGACACATAAACATCCCCAAAATATATTCCTCAGATATCATGTTCTAGTAGTCTGCCTCCAAAAAATATATACTTGACAGGTATGACAAGCTTTCTTTTGAGAAGCTTTAAATGAAATGCCTGTGGCATGCTGTACTACCTTAACCAGGAAGTGAAAAAGCTTAGTACAAACTGATACTGAAATAAAAGCCAAGAGCATTGGGTTTTTTTTAATAGCAGCAATTTTATCTTCTGTAACAGAAATTCTTGCATATAAAATATAGCTATATATCAATATTATTTTTTATATCAAAATTCCTGTTCTTGAGACACTTTAAAAATACTTTTAAGGGTCAGGAAGTTCACCTAGAGAACAGCCCCCTACTAAAATCATAAAGCACAATTATATTTTTTATATTTTTAATTATTTTTATATTTATATATTTTTAACTTATTTAAATCTGCATTTGTGTACTATGTTAAGCCTTAAGTAGTGTTTGGGGAGTTATCATAGCAATCCTTTTCAGTTTATTGAAAGTCTTGAATCCTGCTGGTCTGTCTCACACTTTAAATTCACTCTCCAATGACCAGCCCCTGGCAGGTTCATTAAAACTGTTTGCTCCTCTATGCACTGTAGTTTAAAATAGGCATAATCTGGTAAAATGCCAGTCTTTTCTCAACCTTCCTATATCCCACACCCATGTTTTTTTCACCTGCCAAATTCAAACAAATCTTATCTAAACAATTAAGATAAGCATTGAAGTACTCTCTATAGTCAAATCAGCAAACCTCTCAAAGCCAGAACTGAAATACAATCTCTCTAAATTAAACAGTCTACAATGGCAATCATGTTTGTATTTAAACATTTTATTCTGAAAGGATTACAGCATTGCTCTCCACTTTTTTTTTCCTGCCTAGACAAGAAGGCGACATACTGAGTCAAACAAAATATATTTGTTCTCTATGAGCTGGGCTTGCACACTTTTTGTAAACAAACTGTATAGGTGTATGAAGTTTGACTTCATATAATCAGTAACCGCTGTCCTTAACAAAGTAGGCACTTGTTTGAAATCTGTGTAATGTAACTGTTTATGTTAACTATGTACAGCTATATAAAATGTGGTGATACATTTTGTTGCATGTGTGAATGTATATTTACATGTATGTAAAACAGATATATTGATACACTCTTTATATTAGGGATACAAATTAGGGAACAGGAATGCTAAGGACAACTGTCTAAAAGTTGAATTATGTTTATAAGGGAAGAATCATGACAAAGATTCACTCCTTTCAATGAAGTCTCCTACTTTTTTTACTTCACATTTTGCAAAACATATTAATACTTAATTGATTCTTATTTAATTGCTTCCTAGAAATGCGAGTGCATGTTCTTGAAGGTATTTAAAATTCTTAAGTCCTTTAAAAAAAGTCTGAAGCAACAGCTCAACTTAATCCATGGCTTCTGCTTGGAAATTTTGTTTTCTGTTCTGGTTTCTTACACAAGCTTTAGATCAAGGTGAATTACTGCCACAGTAAAACTGTGTGCAAGCAGTTCCAAGTTGTGTCTTGCCTCTGATCCATGCTGTACTTGTGTTGAAGCTCCAATCTCCCTGGAGCTTTTTGCACTTAAAGTTTTCATCCTGACAATGTCAGAGTATTTCCTAATAGATAAATATATCACACAGGTACTGAGGGCAGGAAGGTAGGTAACAATGAGAAGCTGTTCATTTATGCTAACTCTACCAGTGCAGTCATACCCCACCTACCCATTTTCAGTGGGGAGGGCGGGGGGGGTGGTGTCTGCAAGTTATGCAAGTTATGTTTAACAATTCTTTTGCTTATTTTCTGAGGAACTTTAAAAATTATACAGTCATGACCCTTGTGTGTTTGCTGCAATTTCCATTAGCACAGGGACATTAGGTCTTCTCACTGTTGTGTAAACACAACATTTATTTCAAAGAGGCCCATTTGGGATTTAACTTTCTGCATTGGAGATTCACATTTTTATTACTAAAGATAAAGAAGAATCCCAAGAGCATAGCAGTAGTTGTCAAGTTGTGGAAAGTATTACAGATAAAAACATGACCTTTTGAATGTTAGATGAATGGTGCCAAAAGTGTCATGGGGGGAAAAAGAAAAAAAAAGGGGGGGGAGAGGGGGGAAGGAGGACTGAACCAAAAGATATGAAGTTTTGAAGTTGTGGGTTTTCTATGTAACCAAAAAGAGACTTAAAGTTCTGCAGTTTAGTTTATTTTTAAAAATAAATCCTAAGTTGCATGTAAATCTGGGTTTACTTTGCAAGTACATTGATATTACATTCAAACATGAAATTTATGGGAGCAAAAGAAGCCATTGCACTTTGATAATCTTCTTAGGCTCTCAGCTCTTTTGTTGATGAGAACATTGATGCAGGTGTTTTTCTTCTACTTCTGAATTGAGCAGTTCAGATGTCCGTCATTCCAATGAACCTGATGTTGTCTGCATTGAGACTTTTTTTCATGGATTGCTGGTGTTTTCATGTTTCGTGTTCTTGCATTTTCCTCCAAGGACACCTGTCAGAGAAGAATTCCGTTCTGTATTCACAGAACAATTCTGTATACATTCTGTATCTATTCTTTTTCTCTGGTTTTTTATAAAAGCATAAGTTGATCAAGCTGCATATTATCTGACTTGTTTTTCTTGTATCTGAGTTTTCCATTTTGTATGATTTGCTAGTATGCTAGTTTTCTAATGGCACTGGATTTTGACCTCTTTCAATTTACTGCCTGTACATTATTCTTGAGGAATCTATTGGTTTTAATTTACTCAGAAGTAATAATTCACGGAAGATCATTCAAAGTGACGCATTGGAACTACTCATCTACTTATGTGCCTTTTTTTCTTGAAAATATCCTTTTTAGATAATTTAAAATAATTGTGAGTCCCATTAAATTTGGTTGAATGGGTTTTAATGGTACTGTTCTGCCTCAAAATTATGTAGTAATTTTGAGACTCTAATTGTATAAAGCTTACTGTTTCTACAGTTCTATATATTGATACAGATTCTTAATAACAAGAGTCAATTTTTTGTCGTAAGATTGGTTGATGCCTTTTCAGTTTCTTTCACTCTTCAGCTTACAGTAATATTCCTGGGTTATAGATGATTTCAGTGGAGCAGAAATATCTGGGGATCAAAGCCTGTAAAAAGTACCGTGGAAGTTGTAGCCTCTCAGTATCCTGTAAGCTTGAATGTTAGACTCTGATGAAGGGCGTAACAGCTGAGAAACCCCCAAATCTGTGCCACACACAGAACTATGTGGTAAGAGTACTGTGGTTAGTTGTTGCAGAAGCAGGAGGTCCTTCACTCAATGAAGAAGAATAGATCTGCCTTTGTATTTTGCTGTACTGACCATCTGTTGCTGCCATTTGTCAGAGAAGTTGTGAAGTCTTGCAGAAACTCCTGGTGCTCTTCTGGAGAAAGAGAGCAGATGTGAAAGTGAGGAGGCAAAGATGCGCAGGAGGAAAAAGAAGAGTGGCCTCTTGAAGCAATCCTACTTGGTTTTTGGAGAGTCACGGAGAAGTCAGTTGAGGTGGAAATCAGCAGGAAGGATTTAAATGGGTGGTTTTCTTGTTTGACTCTCTGAAGGATGGATCTGAATAGGACAGGACAGGTTCAGACGTGGTTTTACTTCAGCTACTGCTTCTTTATGAGGACTTAAACTGTGATCTGTCAAGTAGGATTTGGAAAATGCTTAGTTTTTTGGGAGATGGTGGTGCTTCCAGGAGGTTTCAAGAAGGAGACACTTAATTTTAGATGGAGTCCAGGGACAGAAAATCTTAGGAAGCATACTTGAAAAGGCCAGAGAAATTAAGTGGGATTTGAAACCTGCCCTGAGAAAATGGAAGGCTAAGGCTAAGAATTCAACTGAATACCAGTTTTCTGAAAGTCATCCATGTGTGATTGTGTTAATGAGAGTTTTATGACATAAAATTTGCATCCAAAGGATCTGGTTTATAACATTTTTTCTTCTTTCTGAAATGCTACTCAGTGGGAAACTTTGAATTTTGGCCTCTTCATTTAAAAAGGAAATTCCAAAGTTTTGCACTTTGAAACAAAATAGAGTTTCCAAGGACTGGGTAATTGTAGGAAGTTGTCTTTTCTCTAGCAGTTTATGTAACTGATGCTGTTGGTGGGTTTAGAATCATAGCCACCAGGAAATATAGGTTAGCTGTCTGCATTGCCTATCAGCTTTGGTTTAGTGACAGCTGTTAGTTCATGTGCTCCTAGATATATGGATAGCAACAACAATGATCTGTCTAACAAAGGAAAAAGAACAGGAACTTCCTTTTACAGTCTTCCTGACAATACACTGGGCATCATGCAGCTTGCTGCTGATGGTGTTTTCTCATACATTTCCTCTTCAGGATTACATTTGCTGGCAAAATTTTGATCTTGTTGGCTTAGTTACTGTCTTCCCCTGAAGACTTGAGGGTGGTGATAATTTATTATGTTTGGTTTATTTTTTGTGTTTTATTTGATTGTCACTCTGGGGTTTTTAAAATTGTGTCTGTTCTAAATTGTCTGTTGTGTATACGGAAGAAGATCCATCAGTTCTCAGTTCAAATATGCCTCTGAATATGATCATATGTCCTAATCTCACCTTTTTACCAGCAACATATCCTCCTGTCAGGGGATGTACCTTCTACACTTGTAAATTAATTGATATTGGAGTAGTGAATCTTTGTCTCTCTGCTTGCATTTTTTTTTTCTTTCTAGCTTCCAGCTAGTACCTAAATTGGCTTTTCTAATGTGAGTTTGTGTATATATATATTTTATTCCATTTATATTAAAGAAATACAGAACTGAAAGGGTATTCTTCCAGTCTGCTAAACTGTCCATATTCTGCCATTAGATATCATTTCTGCCACAAAGATACAAGTTTAGATTTCCATGTAGATTGTGACCAAAACACTGACAGTATCAGGAAAGCTGAGGACCAGCAAGAGCTCCCTGAACCCTTTAATTTGGCTATAAATCCTTTGAAACCGCTTTTTCTTCTCTGTCCTCTATAGCATCCAGTAATCATTTGTGATTGATCCTCACCCCCCCGCCTTCTACTGGGTGGATTTTTTGTAGCCATCTGTTGACCATGGTTTGCTTAAATAGAAAAATAAATTGTTGGTTTGTAATTCCTTTTTTTCTGTGCATGTCTGGACATACTTGGTTCAACTTTGATTTAATCATATCTATGTATTTGTATATATAGACAGTTTTATATATCTATATACACATCAAATAATTTTACAGTGTTAGCTTGAACCTGGTGCTGGTTTTATTGGTAGCAGTGGCAATAGGAATGCAAGAAAATAAAGCTATGAGATCTTGACAGTAAGAACTAAATTCCTGGGTCTGATGTGATTAAAGTTCTTTCTGTTAGAGCAAAAGCCAACAGATATTCTTCACTTTCATAGTAGTCAAGGCCAGGAAATGTCAATGTCAACTTTGAAACAAGAAAAAATCACTTTCTGAACTAGTGACATGGGTGAAAATATCCAGTGACTGCATGACTAATACAAATCCTTCTCCAGTCATTTGCATCAAAGTGTACTGGAGCTGCAGCGTGGCTAAAAATATTTTCATACAAGGAAATTAATCTTTGTGTTTCATCATTCTGTTGCCACCACATATGGAATACTTTGGTTAGATGTTTGTGTAGTCATGCTGATTGTAGGGGGCATGTTTAGCTAGTAAACTGGGCTACATAAGGAAACATCATTGTTTTCTTCAATTCAAATTGCCTAGATAATGGAATTAAATATGCAGTAGTTCTGATTTATTTTGCCAACTATCTTGTTCTGTATGGCAATGCTGCAAGTTTGCCAAAGAACAGAAGCTCATACCCTGACTCCTTGGAGTAGGGGGAGCACAACTAAAATGAACATGGAAAAATCCTAGTGAGGTGTTGGAGTGCTGTTTATGAACATATACAGGTTTAGATGAAACACACAGAAATAGATTTCTCTTTGGAGGAGGAGACTTGAAGGATATATCCTAGAATCTAACTTCCCCATGTCCTTGTCTCAGACTGATTTGTTTTAAGCAGCTCCCTGAAGTATGTACACTCTTCTGCATACCTGTTTTGTTGAAAGTACACAGACCTGGCACCATTGTGTTTGCCAGGCGTTCTCTTATCTCCTGCAAGCATTCAAACAAAAGTGTTCTATTGCTCTCTGAGTAATCCGTGGGTGATCTTAACATTCAGCAAAAGTCGGGGCAGGAACTTGTGTTAAATTTCTCAGCACAGGAGTGGACGGTCTCTGGAAGGAAGTGGGGGGTGGAGTAGGGAGAAGGAAGACACAACTCAAAATAAATAATTGAAGGGTTGTGAGTGTGTCCATATATGAAAGCATTGCATAAGCATAAAAGTGCTGAAATATTAGATAGTATAAACTGAGTTTCATAATATATCCTGGGTTTAATAAAGCTGTTTGTATATAGGCTTTGATGTTAGTGCTGTCTTGAAGTAGAGCTCTCAAACCAATCTAGACCCAGTTTCTATTTGCATGCAAATTTTAGTGTCCAGTTCTACAAGGCAAATTTGGCACGTTTTTAAGCATACAGTTAGTCTTATTGAGCAACCAGGATTATTAAATATGATGTATAATACAGTGCCTTGGGTAGAGGGCATCTTTGTTGCAACAATTATTACACTTGGATAGGGGAGGGAAGTTTAAAAATATCCCAAATAATTAGTAGCAGCTTTTTGCACGTGCCCCCTCCCACAAAAGAAAACAAAAAGCATGTTGCTTCCTGAACTGTTACATTTGCATTATCTGCTAAATTGCTTTCTGGTAAAGGAAAAATAGAAAAAATACATTATTTTTGAAAAAAAATGAAGAATTTTAAAATTATTTTTTGGTTTAGTCCTAAAAATTAGCTTTGTGCCCTGCTTAGAGATGCAGTGTGGCCTGCTTAGTTTAATCAAGATCAACACTTTTTTGTTTATAATTTTCTTGTACTGCAAGTAAAGCTATGTCTCAGGCCTGGAAAGGGGAAACATGATGAATCCCAGACTCGGAGTGGTATCTCTGGATGCTTTAGAGCAATCAGAAACATATGAGCTTGAATTATATTCTGTAGTTTTTAGGTGTATACAGAATTTCTCTGTGACAGTCAAGGACACAGAGTTACAGGACAACAAGTAACCCGGTGCTGGGTCTCTATCTCTGATCAATGCTGCAATTTCTAGATTAATCTCACCTAGGGAATTTATTCAGCTTATTGTACAAGTGCACTCACACACCACACACACACACACACACACACACACAGCGCCCATTACAAGAAAGGGTACAAATTAATGAAGTGCAAAGTAGGAGAAGACTGGTATAGCATGATAAAAATTATTCCTTGCCATCACATGTATTTTAATGCAACATTCTAAATTTAAAGATATAAAATCTGGATGAGGAAATTTGGATTTATATACCTTTTAAATGAATGGTCACAGTGCTTGCAAAAATATGTAAGAGGAAGACTGAAAAGCACTATTTGAAAAATAAATCTTTGTATTAGCTGAGAACAATTTTTCAGTAGTTTGCAAAAATATTTCCTATGCCTTGTGAAATGTTTCTAAAACAAATAGGGAGTCAGGGTTCCATTTGTAAATGTGTGTCCCTGTTAAAGATTTTTTTTTTTTTTAAATCCAGGTTAGGTAGATAGAAATCACTCTCTTTGAGCTGTTCCACTGAGGTTTTTTTGATGCTGAAAAAAATACAGTATGTGTGTGGCGCCAGATTTGGTTGGGAACAGGAAAGGCATATTTTGTATCCATACTAAATGTGTCGGCTTAGTGCATAGATGACTTGACCCTTGTCAGGTGTTTTGAAGTTAACTGGCTGACTTATGGATTAATGAGTTTAAGACTGAAGTCAAACAGTGACAGGAATGAGCTTTGTTGTGTGAGTGTGTGTGTGTGTGGTTGTGGTGCAGATTTACAAATTTTTATAATGCTTTCAGCTGGACCATGAAAGTCTGATGTAAAGCTTATCTCTGATCTCTGACTATGGCCATACTTGTGGGATCATGTTTGTGTGCTTGGGGGGAGGGAGATGAATTCTTTTACACTTGACACCTGGCTCTACCAGGTTTCCAGCCATATTCTTAGAAACAGCACTATTCAAGGCATTAATAAAGTTAAAACCCTTAAGCTGTATGACCAGTAGGTCATCAAACTGTTGTTGTGTATTGTGACCAGTCTTTCTTTCACTGCTAGATTATCATCCTGAACAACTAACTCTTTTTTCTTTTGTCTTTTTTCTTTTTCTTTTTTCACAGCTGTTGTGAACTTGGACAACTCTGTGGTTGATCTAGAGACACTGCAAGCCCTGTATGAGAATGTGAGTAATCAGAGGAAGTCCATAAAATGTAGGAATACTGTGTGTCCATGCGAAGGTATTTTTACTTGGCATCAATAATATCCAGAAAGCTTGTAGAAAATGTCCTATTTTGAAGTGATTTTATTTTCCCCAAAGCAATGAAAATACTAAGTATTTACATTGCATTAATTGCCATTGTGTGTTTTATATAGTGCATGTATTTCTACATAAGTAAAATGATCAACGTCTAAATGACTAAACAGAAACAATTTTTGCTCCTTTTTTTGCCTCTTGGCTGGGTCGGTCTTCGATCAATAGGTATCAAACCTTATGCTCCACATCTGACTTGGCTTTGTAATTTCACTAATATAAAAATACTGTTCAACTGAATAGAAAAGCTTTGATAACAGAAATCATTCTACTTGTGGAACTGTAGCATTTAATTATTGTTGCTTCAGAGATTACTCCAAAATAATTTTAATAATAATTAAAAGGAAAATAATTTCTCTAAGGTAATGTAATAAAAAGTAGCATAAGCTTCCAGAGGCTTCATAAATGTCTGGTACTAATAATCAGAGAGATTTGATCTCTAGGTATGTAAAATCAGAGATTCAGAATATGCCCAGGCACCTTCTAAAACTTCACAAGGCCAGTCATGTAAAAAATTCAAAATCGTGGATGTTAGAAATGTGTTTCTGCCTTCAGCTGATGCCAGCGAACATTACCCCTTTCTGTGAGTGCATTGCCTGGATATGTGGAGGTCTGGCTACACATCTCTGGAAAGAGTGAGAAGGCTTTTGCACTCCAAAAGAACCTGGAAATATGAGACATAAA
The DNA here is from genome assembly GCA_026261815.1 of Monarcha castaneiventris obscurior. Classification (NCBI taxonomy): domain Eukaryota; kingdom Metazoa; phylum Chordata; class Aves; order Passeriformes; family Monarchidae; genus Monarcha; species Monarcha castaneiventris. The sequence continues at coordinate 9,359,741 of JAMPIT010000472.1, forward strand.
GCTGTGAGCCATAGAATGGCATTGGAGGCCAATGTATGCTATTCTATGGGATCCTTTACTTCCCTCATGTAGTTTTGATAATGCTAATTAATTTTACACCTTTCAGATGTTTGGTTTTTAGACTTTAGCTTTTAGCCACCTGCTTTGGAATGATTTGATGATTTATGAAATCCCTCTAAATAATCCATTTTGGGGTGCAAAAAGGGAGATATTAAGCTCTAGTCCACTTCACAGAAAAACTGAGGAGCTAAACAAAACACAAAAAAAACCAAAAGTCTGACAGCCACTAGAAAGGACTTTTACTATTCATCCCTGAAGAACTAGGTTAGTCAACACTGCTCAGGAAGATAATGGTCAAAAGAGAAACCTATTCTAACAACCTCCAAATCTCTTTGAACACTTTTATTCTTTGTGCCACAGCATTTCTGTTTTGGCCTATGGTATTTTATTTTACATTAATTTCAATCTGTTTCCTTACAAAGTAAAGATATATCCCATTCCATACAGTTTTTAGAATGCAAAAAATTTGAATTAATTTTATATGTTACATATGTGTGAATGTGAGAGATTTTCTAGTGGGAAGTATGGAATAGATACTGCAATCATCATCAGTTTTTGCATACTTCCGTCTCTTATAGTGAACAAGATTTTGTTATTATTTTAGTTTAAAAAATATTCCTCTTATGTTGGTAATCTACTAATACTTTTCAAATGTTTATTTAGCATCTTCTCTAATATACTTCAAAATCTGAATGTAATGGATTATTTCCAAATTCGCAGTTCCTTGAAATAACCAAATGTCATTGAGTTAATTTTGTAATTACCTTTACTTATTACAGAAAATGTCTAGGAAATGTCCTGACTGAAGAAAACACCATATCAGGAAAGACTCAAGTTGTTTGAATGTCTAATATATTTCTTTGCTCTGAATAGAAAACAGATCAGTCCAACTTTATTATATTTGCTTGGTTACAAGACAGAAAAAAACCCCAAAACCACAACCAAAAAACCCAACCAAAAACCAAAGAGAGAACAAGAAAAGACCTCAGTTTACTTGGCGAGAGTTTTATAAGGGGAACTGAATTTTAATCCTGGATTTTCTGTTTGATTAAACTGTGTCTTGAAAGAAGCTTTCTTTTTAGTTGACTTTTGTTTTCTTTTTTTCCTTTCAGCCTTTTGTCAAAACACTTCAGACCTTGCATTTTCTTCCCTTGCTAGCTTCACTAATTATAACAATATTGTTCAATAACAGTTGTAAGCAATGGGTGGTACCAGAGAGCCTGGCATGTTTGACTCCTCCCTTATTTCTCAATATCATCCTGTGTTGTAAGTGGGAATAATTTTGCAGCATTCGTTTACTTTGTAGCCATTAACTTAATTTTTAGTTCTTAGGGCTTATTTATTAGATTGAGGTTTTTTTTTTGTTTTTTTTTTTTTCCTGGATATTTAAATACCACTGTACTAGTCCTCAGTCTTTCAATTTGATCTGTATGGAACATATGGGAGCATTTGTTTTACAGTCTTCCTTTAGAATGGAATCTTTTTTTCTGATTGCATGTGTCTGGCATAGCGCTTTCCTTTCTTAAATGTGAATGAAATTTGGGCGCTCTCCAAACCTAAACACACCCTAATTTCAAAAGCCACAGAATCCCAAGGGTTCAATTCCTGTTTACTGAGGAATTAAACTCTTGTTAAACCACAAAGTTATTGTATATATCTTAGTGACTTTTTACAAACTAAGAAGCCCACACCCCACCAAAGACCCAAGTCCTCAATAATTTATTTAATATTATTAAGTTGAATTGCATTAAGTGAGAAGGACTGTGTTACTGCAGCATTGTACTGTACAGTCAAATAGCTCTTACGTGTGGTTGAGTAGCTTGGTTTGTGAAGAGTTGTTTAAATACGTGTTGATAATTAGCTAGGTATTAATATCTAGACAATTTTAGTAGGAGAATCTTAACAGATAAAACAACACGTGGAAGTGTTACTTAAATGTGCTTTTACAAACTGTCTAATAACAATGCTATCAGGTGTCAGCTATAATTAGGGAGAGGGAGGTAAAATCCATTCAAGTTGCTGTATGGGGTTAGGACATATTGGTTGAGATGAGAAATGTACTGATCGGCAAAAAAGTGAATGTTTACTTTGAAAACAGATCTCCTCTTAGCAGCTGGGGTTGTAGCTAAAGTATCACTGAAACAAGGTATGTCTGCTTCTGCTTGCAAGTTTGCTATATCAGGAAAACGAGTGTATAAAAATGGATTAAAAATGCTATCAAATTATTATCTTTCAACTATGGATTTGCCCTTTTTAAATCTTTTTACATGACAAAAGAAACATGCATACATTCGTAATTAGGCTTCCAGTAAATTGTCCATACTGCCTTTGTCTTTAAAAGACTTAGGTCAATGCTTTCAAAAACCTCAAAATGCCTTTGCAAGAGTAAAAGCTTCAGAAGTCTGAGGCGCATGACTCTGCCACTAAGATTCAAGCCATCTCCTCAATTATTCGTTGTGATTTTTTTTTTAACTAGCAATTACAATGTGATGTCTTAATATTTTTTGGCAAAGCCTGTAGGCTTTACTTGACTTCTGATGATCCAGCATCAAAAGAATATGATATTTATTAACTGGGGTATCTCCGCATATCCTTGTTGTTTCAGCTACTGTTGACAAAATTCCTTAGACTAGTCACTTGATGTTTTTGAAATATATAACACAAACTTGTAGAGTCAAGTCTGGCAAAAAAATAAAATTGCATCCATTTAAACTGATCCAAACTCAGAGCTAAGGTTCTGTTGCAAGGAAAGCAAAGCTAACCAGGAAATGTGTAAGATTTATGTTGTGAGATTGAAAAAGGGCCATTATGAATTTTGGTAAGATCAAATACAGGCTAAATTTATACTCTGGAAAAAAATAGGAAAATACTTAAACTGAAGCAGAATATTTTTGCAGTGATTTCTGTCAGATTTATGCTGTCTGATTTTAGATATGTTTAATATCAAATTCTAGTATATTATGCTATTTTTTTCCAATTTGGATGCTATATAGCTATATATAGCTAAAATTCAAGGCAAGAAAGAGCAGTGACATTCAAAGAGGTGCTAGTGCAATCAGATTAATGACTTTTGTGAGAAGTATTTATTGAATGTGTTCTCTCTTGACACAAATTTGGAGGGCAATATAAGAGCTTTTTTTAATTATCCATTTCTAAATTAGAGAATAAATAGGAACTAACAATAAAGGAAGCTGGTAAAGCTTCTGAGAAATGATTTTCAATAATAGCTGTGCAAAAGACACAGCATTTCTTTTCTGACAGAATTTAAAGTACCCATAGATCACAATTTTGGATACCTGAGCCACAATTAGTGACTGGAAATTCAGGTTTGATTCTGAACTTGGACCATATACTTCAACTTCTTGATTTTGGTGAAGGGTGCAAACCTTCTCTCTTGAGTTTTGCTCTGGCCTGCCCGTGAGTGGATCATGGTTAGCCTTTGTATCTTTGACAGTTGTTACTTCTCTACATACACAACCTGAGAGTAATGGCTTAAATAAGGAATAGGGAGTCTGCCTAACCTTTGCCCATGGGATTTGGTGGAGAAACATTAAGAGCTTGAACATGCATGTATGTAATAGATTGCTGTGATAAGCACTCTAATATTTCACTATGTGTAGAAGGCCAGGAGAGAGAGTATTCTCAGTATTTATTCTAAAATATTTGCAAATAACCATTTAGTTTTATGCTTTGTGCTAAAATATTTACTTCTCTTTAACTGTTATGAAAAAAATGTCAAGTGATTTTCCTTCAGTTTAACAGAAGACAACATACTTTACAGACTGGCCAGAAATAATGGAACTTACTTTAAATTGTTAGTATGAGAACTTGTTTACTTTTACAAAAAGCTATTTTTTTTTCTCAAAAGTTTACAAGTGTGAATTGAATACATGAACGTTTTGAAATGTAAGTTGAATAAATAAAATAGCTCTTTCTACACAGTCATGTCATTTTCACACCTAGACCTCCATGGCTCTGATGATGTGACCACTGAAACAATACTCTCTTGGCATCCTTCCAATTTCTAAAATCTATAAATTTCACCTATTGCCAAGACAGTTCTTAATGATTTGAGAACTGAAGGAAATTTTCTTTCCTTTTAACTCTCACTTGGTTAAGAGTGTTCTAGATTAAGTGTGGACATCTCCCATTTACCTCTGCCTTTTTAACACAAAACCCAACCCAAGCCTTCTTGTCAAAAACACATGCAATATTTAAGTTACTACTTCTGCAGTTAGTTGTCTCTTTTCTAGTTCTCATCTTGTCTCTGGATGAGTCTTCTAAGATTGGATTAAAAATGGATTAAATTTCTGATCCTAGTATCTTGGAAATGTTCTTCTTCTCAGGATAACATTATACAAGAAACAATTACTACAGTAATTATATTCACAGGTGCTGTCTGCCTTGACCATGCAGAAAAATACCTTTGGAGAATGAATCCCCAGGTTTCTTGCCTCGCACTGAAGTGAGACTGGGGTAGGGAATTCAGGAAACTAAGTGTTATGAATGGGCCACTGCCAGTGTTTTAAAATTAAAAACTGGTAAATAAGCCTCCACTAGCCCTCAGTAACTGAGAGAGGCGTGATGCCATATAAACAAGCAGATCAAGGAGGGCCCAAACAGGTCAAGGGAAGAGACCTGCTCAGCACCAGTGGGACCACATTTAGGATTCTGTGTGCAAGTGTGGCCCCTCCAGGGCAAGAGGCAGTGACATATTGGAGCAAGTCCAATGCAGAGCAACAATGATGGTTAAAGACTTGGAGAAGTGTTATACAAGGAGAGGCTGAGAGACAGCTGGGTTGCTCAGTCTGGAAAGGAGAGAGCTCAGGGGAATCTTATCAGTATGTACAAGTACCTGATTGGGGAGGGGAAGTAAAGAACACGGAGCTAGCTAGACTCAGGGATGCCCAACATAAGGACAAGACATAGTGGGCCTCCTGAATTTGAAACACTGGAAATTCCATTTAAATAGAAATACCTCTTTTTTTTCTTTTCTTTTTTTCCTCCCTTTTCTTTTCCTTTTTTTTTTTTTTTTTTTTTAACTGCAAGGGTATCCAAACAGTGGAACAGGCTGCCTAGAGAAGTCATCAGGTCTCCATCCTTGGGGATATTCAAAACCTGGCTGGACATGATGCTGAGAAAGCTTATCTAGCTGCCTCTGCTTTGTGTCAGAGTGTTCACCTAGACAGTCTCCAGAGGTCCCTTCAAACCTCAGCTATTCTATTAATCTTGGGTACAGGTACTACCACCATAATAATTTCTTAGTGTCGAGAACAAAGTTTATTGCTGGAAAAAAATGTTTTTAATATTTCCAATCTGTTGAAGTATTTAATATATAAGATCAGACAACTTTAGGGATGACCTTTGAAGAACATCCACAGAAATGCTGGCTAAATATTAGGATATGTGACATTCAAGACAGGTGGCCTTGCAGTCATTTCCAGACTTCTTGAAGTAATAAGAGAAACTCTGAAGGGCTTTTGCTAAATGTCTCTTCAATCTTTTCGTCTTTCTATTTTGCATCAGTATTTTTTCCCTTTTCATGTGGGATGATGTTCAACAAACTCAGAAAAAGTATCCAAACCCAACTTTCTGGTTTCAGGTTCCTGATGGAGCAGGCACAATGATTTGAAACAGCTCTATCCCTCTTCTGCTAACCCTGCAAAAGCATTCAAGAGAGAATGCAGATGCAGCATATCTTATACTTTGCCATTATCTAAGTGCTTAGAATATAATTTTCCACTGTTGTCTTCAAGTTCTGTGGTGGAGAAAGTTAAAAAATGAGTGTAATGTTTTCTTAAAGGAATAATGGTAGATATATTTTAACTCTTGGGCAGATTGATGTTTTGAATCTCTTTTGAAAACTGCTATGATTGTCAAAAGAAGGGTCAGAAGGAGAAATTTTCATTTCACTTTTATTCCTTTCCATGCCATTCCATCTTCCAGTGCTACAGTTCAGAAAGAAATTTTACCATAGCTTGGAACACAGAAAAAAGTGAGGCTCAGTTTCTATTGATAGGAGTATTGAAGAACAGACTTCACAGTGTGCCACAGGGTTCTTCAGGAAACTAGGCAGTTTATATGTAATTTTTTTTTTGGCTTATTAAGATAAAAATAAAAATAATTTTACTCCAAAGAAATATGCAGTAGATATCATGGGTTATATGTATGATAATTCAATTATCAATCAAATATGTTTGTTTCGTTATGTTTTTCAGATCCCAAATAAAAATTAAAATGCAGTAAACAATACAAAAATGTTTTCATTTATTTAAAAAAATTATTTAAATACATATTTAAAGATCAGATGACATTCAAATGTAACCTAACAAATTTGTGACAAGAAATACAACTCTTCTCTTGAGTCCTTCAATTCAAAGACTTCATAAATGAGCAAAGAAAAGGCATTGGGAATGAAGATTATTATCTCAGTGCATCATTGAATGAGTAAATATTTTGCAGACTGCTGGTAGTCAGTACTATTATTTGTAAGATATTCTATTCTCCACCAGATCTATTTATATTTAAAATCACTCTGTGGACTCATAATTTTACCATAAGCAGATGCTAGAAAGAAAAGAAAAATCTATGAATCTGATTTGTTACAAGGGCATCTTTATCTGTGTTTTTTGAATAGTCACAACAGTTTTTCTTTTTTTTTTTTTCCTTTATTCCAGAGAGCACAATCAGATGAACTAGAAAAAATAGAAAAGCATAGCAAGGCATCCAAGGAAAAAGAGAACGCCAAGTCTTTGGATAAGCCAGAACAGTAAGAACATATTTATGAAAGAGCAGTTTTGCTCACTTCAGAAAACTTTCTCTGCTGTAGTAAAATATGTGTGAAAAAATAGCCAAGCCTGTACCCACTGACAGCGACCCAAGAAATTTTCTTTAATCACTTCTACAGGTTCCTCTATGAACTCTCACTGATTCCCAACTTTTCAGAACGTGTGTTTTGCATCCTGTTCCAATCAACATTTTCAGAAAGCATTGGTTCAATCCGTCGCAAACTTGAATTGTTACAGAAACTGTGTGAGGTAGGTTGTGCTGTGTGAAAAAGTAGACGTAAATTTCCGATATTTAATTTTGTTAAGCTTTACTCATATTTCAAAAGTTTTCACTTTATTTACTTAAAGTACTCATTAAAAATCTAAAGGATAGCAGAATAGAACGTTTTATGATTTTTCTTCAACCTCAAAGTGAATTTTAAGATTAGCTTTTGGTTCTGAATTATATCATGGTTTTGCCATCAGTGTGTATCAGTCTCTGGAAAACAGTGCACCTTCTCCTTTTGTTAAAACAAAATCTTCCCTCTTCATAGTCACTGTATCACTCCTTCTCAAAGGAATGCCAGTTCAGTTTACCTTGTGTTTGCTTGAACTTGAGAAATGTGCAATTTAATAATATCTCTGGTATCTAAAATCAGATAGAGATAGCAATGCTGTATCTAGTCAGAAGAGATTACTGGAATTTTGCAGTCCAATGGAAAACAAATATGGGGCTTTAAAATGCAGGTTTCATCAGTATTTTTGATAACTTAAAACTCTTTCAGCTGTTTTATGTTTTACTATGTAATATTTTTTATTTGATTGATTAAATGTTTTACTTGTTCCATCCAAGTGTTTTATTAACTTCTTGATGAATTTTCTCTGAAATTAAAATGTACCATTCACAATGTCAGTATCAGTTAAGGATTACAATTTTGGTTTTCTCAACAGGTCATGTCTGGTAATACTGCACAAATTTTCTATTATTTTTTTCTAAGTATCCATTTTGGACATAACATTCTCCATTCATAAAAAATTACATATTACTGTTGTTCTACTTCTATGTGTTGCAGTAGAAGGTAACACAACATCAACAAATCTGCTTATTGAGCATAAACATTAATGGGACTTTGAACAGATTTTTTTTTTTTCCTCTGTATTTTAGACATTGAAGAATGAATCAGGAGTTATGAGGGTTCTGGGTTTGGTTCTTGCCTTTGGAAATTACATGAATGGTGGAAACAGGACACGAGGACAGGCTGATGGGTTTGGACTAGATATCCTGCCAAAACTGAAAGATGTCAAGAGCAGTGTAAGTTGATTCGAGACTTCCTGAAGGCCTGAGAAAGTTAAATTCTCAGAAAATTACTTTGTTTCTGAGTAAATGTTGTGAAGCTTATGAAGGCATGTAGAAGGAAACTCTTCTGTTACTATGCTGATCTGGTTACACTTCTAGAGTTGGATGTATTTCTGTAGAATTATGAAAATGAACCATCTCTTTTCACTAATGTACAAACAAAAATACCTAAAATTGTTTTAGTTCCTAGTCTGATGTACATTTGACTTTCAGTACACTTCATAGTTCCAACTTTTCTTGTAATTAGAACCAATACTATGATCTTACTGTTAAAAGTTTATTACAGAAGTGGAAAGAGTTCCATGCTGATTCCAAGTATTTGTGAGGGGAAAAATGTCACTCCTGGGAGTGATTGAGTAGGCATCCAGAGCATTTGGGATAATCCAAAATTCATTTTTTATGTACACCATGATTACAGAGTTTGTATTTGATGTTGGAACAGGGAGCCACCTGAGTAAAGTACTTCTTGATTCAAGATTTGTCCAGTCTAGTCATCTCGGTAAAGACAATAAGTAATGTTTTTTTCTTGCTCTGTGCTAAACTGGAATTTGTGTGTTACCAGCAATTTTTGGCTTTGGTTAATCACTTTGGGGATACATTCAAATATCTACTTTTGTTTACAAGGAAACAACAATCTTAAAGTTTCTATGGCTATAATGAAAAATCTTATCTGAATGTGACAGATTATAGCAATAATTCTTGAATCTTAAATTGGTTCCTACATCTATGTGGTGAGTCACTGTCAAGATCTTCAATTCTGCAAATGGCAGAAAAAGAAGACTTGGTTTCCCTGCTTGGTCTCTCACTAAATATACATTTTCTAGATGCTAGGTTAGGCCGTGTGAGTAGACTGTTAAACCTGAGTTGAGAGATCATTCAGCCATTTTTAAATGGGTGGAGGAACTTCATTCTTGCATCCTGGTCTCATTGTTTAACCAAGGGAGTGGTGATGTGAATCACACTTTAGTACATGTTTAGAGCAACTTACTCTAGCTGAAGCTTCAAATTTACTCTAGATCCAATACATCACCAGTTTTAGAACTCTGCTCAGTTGAAATTAGGCACACTAAATTTGGTTTGGTAACTCAAGACTTGAGTATGTAATTTGCTGGAAATATTATGACTGTTAACCTTGCAATTGCAAGATACATTTTCAGTTCATTTGCTACTGATCAGTCAGGAAAGTTCTTACAAAATCCTTTTCTGAACACATCTGAAAATTTAATTCTGTCAGACATCCTCTTCAAATGGGAGGTTTTCTGCTGAAGTTTCATCAGAGAGATTACACAGGCGAAGCAATGAAAAAGCTCCTTCCCTCACCCCCTCAAATTTAATGTATAAAAATAACTTTCTCTGTTTAATTTAACTTTGCTTTGTTATAGTGTTGCAAAAGAACTTGTATACATGAACCCAGAAACAATTTCTCTTTTCTTTCTTGGGAAATTTCAGAATGTAAGGTTTGCAATCAGGTGGAATTAAAAAATCAGGAGTGTGTTCCATGAGTGTTATATCTTTCTTCATTTTATTTAATGATTAAATGGAACTTCAGGATGGGGTTTCATTTTGGTTTGGGTGGTTTTTTGTGTGTTTCATTTTTTATTTTTTTAATGAAGGGATCAAATCAGCAAAGTATTTTTTTACGCTAAGTATTTCATTTACCTGAATTATCTTTTCTGAATTTTTTTTTCTGTGAGTTTCAGTAACACTGCAAACTCTATCCTCTTCTATACAGGACAACAGCAGAAGTCTTCTATCTTACATTGTCTCATATTATTTGCGTAATTTTGATGAGGTGAGTAGAAGTTAAATTTGCTCTTTTAAATTTAGGCTAAGCAACCCAACTTACTAAATTTTCTCTTCTGCTGGTGAGATGCAGAAATGTGTACCATATTCTCTGTGCTTTCAGTTATATATTTTAGTATAGAAAAAAAAGTAATGAGTATGTAACTGCTCACTTGTGTTTTTGTCAGGATGCTGGAAGAGAACAATGCATCTTTCCTCTTCCGGATCCACAAGATCTCTTCCAGGCTTCACAACTGAAGTTTGATGATTTTCAAAAAGATCTCCGCAAAATGAAGAAAGATTTGCGAGGTACTGAACCGAGATTAAGTGTTAATTATATGTTACCATTATATCTCTTCTATTTTTGTCTGTATCATTTTGAGAAATTAGATGACTGTAAAAATAGTTGTGTATTTTTAACTTCTCAACTAATAATTTGTTTCTTTAATTTGCTTTTCCATGACTATGGAAATAATGCAATAATCCATAATTTTCTGTAGATAACCTGAAAGAAGTTTTTAAATTAAACAGCATCAAACCAGTTAGGTTGAATCTTTTGTTTCAAAACCAAACCAAAAAACTAATTTAGTTTTCCTGTTTTGCACACTGATTTCAAGTCTTTGACCATAAAAAGCATTGCAAGGTGCTGGACCATGTCCATGATAAAAAAAATAATAAGAGGTTTATAACCAGGTCCAAACAGTATCTAGCAGATAAAATTGTTAGAGACACTTGAAATAACTGGACTTTACTGAAAAGTAACATGCAAAGGAAATTTTTTTTCTCCTCTTATGAAATGTTTTCTCAAAATGAATTCAGCAAGCTTGAGATATATTTGCTAGACTTTAATGAAGAGCATTTACCATATATTTCTTAATAACTTGGGGATCTATAAATTTGTTAAGCAAGAGTAGTTTGCACAAATGGTCCATGATCTTCAATATTTTTTGCAAAAAATCTGTGTTAAACTGGCCAGTTATGTTACTGTGCTAAATATTTGAGGGGGAGATAAATCAAGGAGTGATCTGCCTATTACTGTTGCCTTGCTGCTTTTAAATGCCATGCCTCTAGAGAGTTAGGAAAGGTTTGGTAATCCATTAATCCCTGATCAACCTAGAATGGAAGGTTCTCTATTAAAACAAAAACACAACATGATTACTAAAGGATATCTGACCTTCCTTTCTTGCTCCTATCAAACTCTGGATATTGAAAAAGTTATTTTAAATATTTTGAGGTAATATTTAAAGTTGTATCAAGGTCACTTAGTGTGATACTGAGGAGTGACTTGTAGCATCATCCATTTACTGCTTCTGAACAATCTAGGGGGCAAAAATCTCACAATTCAATCATGAAAACTGAAATCTTGCAACTTCCAGATAATCTCAGATCTGATCTCCAAGCTTGCACATGTAGAAGAGGCTTAGGTCGTATTTAAAAAAGATACTTGAATTCAGGTGCATGTTAACCAATATCCACAGCGGCAGATTTTATTCCTCACAAATTTACCAAAAATGTTTTTTGTACAAGAAAGGTTAAGTATTTTTAGATCAAGATTGAAATTTGCACACAAACATAAATATCTTGTGGAATAAATCCACACTGTGCAGTGATCAAAGCAGGGGTTCTGTAAAAATGGAAATTACACGCTTTGATCTGCCTTCAGATTGTAGTTGAATTCTTTCTGTGCTTCCAATCCAACCCTTAGGCTCGAGACTCTGTTGTCAGTCTTTTCTGTAGTTACTTAAACTGAAGAATAACTACAAATACCATTGCTGGTACAAACTTTTTTGGGGACAGCATCAGCATCTTCATCCTCTCATGAATATGACGTGACAATTTCAACACCAGACTGCAATCTCAGTCATGACTTCTTAATAGTATCCAGAGATGCAAAACACTTTGTGGTTTCTTTTCCAAAGAAAAGTGTCAATACAAATTAAAAACAATTTGTGTTAAAAGGTTTTATGACTGCAAGAGCAATAGAAGCAAATTTTAGTAATACACTAAAAATTCTGGATATTCTGATAGCTTAATTGTTGTAATGATTTCTGTGAGATAGAATAGCCTGTCTTAATGACAGTAATTTCTAAATAGAGTACAAATTTTACCAGAATGCGTAAAATTACTTCAAATTGGTTTTTTTTACTGCATTTACTTTAAGCACACTGCCAGATTTGCTAATGAACACATGGAATCATATGAGTTACTAGAGCTTGTAAGTGCCTCATCAAATGACTGAACAGGAAGAGGGTTGTATGATGCTGAGAAAATTCTGAAAAAATTCTAAATATGAACCAATTCATTTGAAGTCAGTGCAAGTAAATGAGTATTGATTATTCCTGGGAGACATTGACTTTAAAGTAATATAAATAAATGCCCAGAATACATTACTATTTTATACTGAGATGTGGACTGTAACCTTGTACTTATATTCATCAGTAATTAGATGGCAGATTTCATGAGTGGATTTCACAGTTAGGTGAGGGCGGGGCATTTGATTTCTTCTTTGTCACTGAGAAAAGGAAACTTTCTCATAATATTGATGCAGGCAGTATCACCATTTTAAGGGTATTCTGTTCGTGTTAGTTTCAAATACCCTGAAAACCATGCAGTGAGGTCATGCTTATTACAATGGGGGAAGGAGGTATTGGTTCACCCAACGAAAAAAGTCTTCTGCAGATATTTTATTTCTGACTTAGGAAACTTTCCGTAATCATTATTCAAATAATTCCAGAAAGATCCTTTCATAAAACTTAAAAAAGCCCAACAGAATACCCACTAAGTGGAGGACATTTATTTTTTTAAAAAAAAGCTTCATAGCTGTAAAAATAACAGTTCATTTTAGTACTGCTGTATTTTTCCATCTAAAGATGTCACTAGTATACACAGAGACATGCAGATATAAATAATCTTCATGATTCTGTAAAATAATTTTGTTGACGTGCTCTTTCACAGTTTTGAATTTGGGCTTGTGTTTGTATTAGAGTTATTATGCTGACTGCTTAAAAAGAAAAAGGACTTCTGATTCTCAAACTTCTATGCTTTCTTCCCTTTTGACTATCAAGGCTATTGTCCATTTTTAAGTGTTCATGGGCATTGGCAGTTTGTAAAATTTTAGAAAAGAAAATTTCTTCTAGTATTTCAGATTAAAAGTGCGAGTCCCAAAAACTTTTAGACTCATGCCATGTGCCTGTTCCGAGATAAATAAGACAGAAAATTGTTTTTTTTAAATAATACAGATCCCAAGGATAAAATTTATATACGAGGGGGTTTTTTGTAAGATAGAAGAGCAAAGAACAGGTAGATCCTCTTACTAACAAATCAAGTGAGTTTGGCTCCATCTGTTGCTCCTAGATTTCACAGCTCTCCAGGATTCCCACTTTAGCCTTTTTGACTTCAGTGACATATAGTTTGTTAAGCAACTTGATCTGCTTTTGATCTCTCCTGGCTGTCAGCAACGTGCCTTGATGCAGTCATGCCAAGAAATGACTTCTGTTCCTATGTCATTCCACAGAAGAAACTTTAGCACTTGCCACATGACTTAAATCAACTCACCATGTAAAGAAAATTGGGCATCCAGGGTCACAGGAGCAGTGTGTGACTCTCACTGGTTAGGACCTCTGTTATATAACTATTAGTATCAGTATGTTTTTCTAGACACTTCAGAGTGTTCCAGGCAGAGCAGAAGGATGTTTAAAACGTATCAAATCAATCAAGATTCTAACCCTCTTTGCTCTGACACTCTTTTAAGGTAAAATTGTGGTTTAGGAAAATGTTGGATTTCTTGCCCATGAAATTCTTCAAGATTTATTTAGTTTAGGAAAGAACTAGAACACTAAAATGGCATTGAGAGTTATAGAATTATGGCAAGCTAAAAATGTTTAGAAGCTATTCTTTGGCTACACATTAGCATTCTAGCCTTACAACATTAAGTTTATTCTAGCTAATCAGAAACTAATTCATCACTTGTCACTTATTGCAAAACTTTCACTGAAGCCCAGCTAAAAGGGAATTAGAAACAATGTCAGGCAGAAAATAAATCTGACTAGTAGAAGAGATTAATAGTACAATATAATGCAGATTGCTATGAAATTGAGTTGAAGTCAGTACTTGTTTATGTGTCATAATGTCAAATTTAATATATTAGATTGGACAGTGACTGCAAGCAACGATTACCATAATCAAACATTATTTTTGTAGTGATGCTTTCTTTTCCTATTCTGAGTATTTACAACTCACTGAAACATCTCCATCCAAAGAAGCTAGGCTGTGTGGCCCCGTACATCTCCCTGATTTGGAATAAATGTGACTGAGAATGTTTATAAAGTGTTAAGCATTTGCAGAACACTTTGTATTTTAAAAGTATGTTCCAAGAAAAGCCCCAGAGTATCTTGGAAAAATACGTGTTCCCTATTTTTTCAGTGCATCTTACAGTCACCTAAAGTTACCTATTCATCCTGGACTTGCTTGTTGTAGAGCTGTTATGTGCTCCTGTGTTTAACATCTGCTGTGTGCGTAAGTTCATTGGAAGTACCATAATGTGGGATAGAGAGACTTTTAAAAGTTATATTTGGGATGGTGTCAATGTGGGACTGAGAGAGTTCAGACAGTAATAGGTTTGCTAATCATTCCTCTTGCCTCAGTAAAGGTCACCCTTAATACCTAGAAAGACATCCCATACCTGCAATTTCAGACAAGCTGTAGTTGAAATGGAATTTTCCTCTTCATGGATGAACAGTGTCTGGGGTGCAGGGATTAGTTTGCAAAACAAGACTGCATCCACTATTAGTTCTTTCATAAGTAATAGTAATGATTTCAGATGACAATTTTTAAAAATATATCGTTCTATTTGCCCCTCTGTCTCTCACACACATATGTATCCTTGTATCTTTTCATATTCCCAACTGTTTCCATCACAGTTCTGATTATGGATCTAAGACTCTGGCAACATTTCAGTGCCACTTCTTGATCAGAAGCAGGAGTGGTATTAATTGCAACTTCAATTAACAAACTTGAGCAGCCTTAAGCCATTTAGGGCCCCACTTCAGACGGAGGAAAAGGAAGGGATTGCTCTTCTAAATTTGGTTGTCCCCCTCCTTAAGGAGGAGAGGGACAATCTAAGTATCGATTGATTTTCCAGCTAAGGAAAGGCCTTGAGTATAATCTGGTGATCTGTCTTTTAAAAGGGTAAAGATTGGTGAAATAAAGTGTATCCTAAGAGGTTTTCCAAAAAATTAAGGTTTTTTAATGGGCTCATGCACTGATATTTCAGGTTTCAAGAGAAGACAGAAATGGAGTAGAGAGAATTGAAGTAGAGAAAAAACTGTACTCTTTGGAGTTTGAATTCATTGCATCATCAAAAACATTCTATTCTAAGACAATTTGAAATTCTTGAGGTTTTGTAATTCTCTGTCAATAGTTTTGATATAAATGTGAATGAAGATATTTTACAATTAAAAAATAGATTTTTATATTTTTTATGATCCGTAGATCCATATTGTGATAAAAAGATGCCTTCAGTCCTATTATAAAATTATAAAATGCCAAATCACTCAAGATAATTAATAGCAAATTAGTATAGTAACAACATAACATGGGTCAGTCCTCCGGTTATCTGTCCCATTTACAGAAACCTTTAAAGAACCTATCTTTACAGAAACAGGTATTGTTTTAACCATATTAAATCTTTACTTTTGCCTAGTCATTAACAGCTGTACATCCCCAAATTCTAGCTGTTTGTTCACTTATCACAGAAAGGGTTAATTCCTGCAGCTATGCTGCATGCAGACTCCTAAACCTAAACCAGATGTAAACTAAAGCCAGGCTTTCAGTCAATCTGTGAGTCATATTTTACTGTCCTTAAAACTCCAAACAAGGAGCTGTCTATGGAAGCCCTTCAAGACTCAGCAGTTCTTAGTGTAAGTCATTACAATTCCAAAAAAAATAAATAAAAGAAAATTAAGAGCTCTTTCTGTATTTGTGGCTGGGTTCATCAGAGTTTGTCTTTTGATGAGGCCAGCATTGTTTCCTTTAGATAAAGTCTAAACTTTCTCTTAAAGTCACAGGTTGCAGTTGTAAGGAACCCAAAAAGCACTGAGGAAGTTGAGAAAATAGTGATTATGTTGTTATATAGTTTTCAGACAAGTAGGACACAGGCACATGTCCTGTGGAAGTCTGAGTACTCAGAACCTCAGAAAATTAAGGACATCATTTCAAGGCTTCCATAAAGGCTTAAAAACAAAGTCTATCAAGTCTCAATTAAAGGTGTGCTCTCAAATATCTTAAACTATCTTGAAAATCCACCTGACTTCTAGCAGACTTCTATAGATAAGTATGTGATTTCTGAATTAGTTAATAAAAACAGCCTAATGAAGCTGTTAATTACTCATCCAAGATAATTCATAAGTCTGCTTGCTTTCTTTTTATTTTTTTACTGTTTGGTTTGGGGTTTTTTTGTTTTGGTTTTTTTTTTATTTTTCATTTATATTTTATAGTTTTTATATTTTGGGGGTTTGAAAAGAAAAATCCTGCAGCCCATTGTTATCTTGGCCAAAGAAAATACAGTAAGCCTGAGGAGCAGCTGGTCATCTGCTCACCCATTTTGTTCAAAAAGACATCTTTCATGTTTGGAAGAGATTTGTGCTTCCAAGGGCTAAAATTTAGCATCCAACAGAACCAGCTGGGAAATGTGCACTGAAAAGATATTCTGAATGTTGAAAACTTTTTATTTCTCCTTTTAAAAAAGATAAAGCAATTATTTCTGATAGTGAGACTGAGTGCATTTTACATCACTTACCAGAATCACTAACTGAAAATGTTGGTGCAAAGCACAGAAATTTTTTGTCACTTTTCCGTATAGATGTCTCTTAAATTATATTAGCTGTTGTGAAACTTCACATGTTTTTAGTAAGTTGACCGGAAATAAAAATAAAAGAAAAAAATGGGATGAGCAAGCTAACACAATAGCTTGAAAAAATGCAATTAGTTGTATTTTAACACAGAAATAGAAAATGAGATGAATTCTTGAGATGCTGGATACAGCTGGAATTGCAATTCACTTAAATCTCTAAACTGGTTTTGAGCACAGATTTTCACATCAATTTCCAGATGAGGAGCATATGAGAGACCTGTGGCCTATATGCAAAAAGCTACCAGTTTGAATTGCCCACAAGAATCCATTTTGATTGCATCTGTGAAAAATGGCATAGAGTTCTCTGCAGCATATGATCTTGAGAGGAGATGAAATTAGATGTATTATTGGTCTTTTCCATTATTTATATATTGCTTATATGTTAAAATTGGTTTAGGGGGCTGGAGAAACAGTGTCTCTGCACTTGCCAACTTCTGCTTAGGATTTGAGATTTTTGGAAGGTCTGAAGTGCATGATTTGGGACTAGAGGATACTGAAACCTTCACCTTGCTTCAAAGCAGCACAAAGTTTTTATCTTTATTCCTGTTTGGGCAATTTAGTCTTGTGAGATAAATTTCTGCCTTGCGCTTGGCTTTTGTGACTGCCTATATGAGTCTCATTTGTGGTGCCTTGAATACCTCACAGTTCTTTCACTATAAGAAAATTTTAAATCTGCTTGAAATAAGTGGAGTTCAGAAATACGCTAACTTTGTCTAAGTTTTTCAATTGTATACACATCTCCTAAAATGAGAGAATAATTAAATCTGTGAGAATAGGGAAGAGAAGACCAATTTTGAGTCTGTTAAGAAAAATCAGACAAGCTTTTTTTTTAGACAAAACTTTTAGAAAGTCATCACAGCAGATCCCCTGTGCCAGTGTATTCCTTTGATATCTGGGATGTTTAGCTGAGCTGTTTCATGGAGATAAATGTGTTTGAGTATGAAGCTGAGGTTAAAAAAATCAAATTTAAAGGCTGGTTTTATTCTCACATACTTTTTTCCCCCATATTTTTTCTCCATGTTGCTTAAAAGTTATTAAATACCCTTCTGACACAAGCATTTACTCAGTATCTTATTTCTTCATTTGGGCAGAAATACTGGGAACTCTCTGATATTTTGTACTGCTTGCATTTGATCAGCACTTTAAATTCTTCAGTTACAATGAGGAATAGCAATAGCTCATACAAATAGTGGGGGTTTTTATTCTAGTGAAAAATTACAGAAAATAATAAATGAGTGCTATATATCCAACGGGTTGTGCAGGGAGACTAAAATTCCAGTCTTGGTGACCTGGAGAATTGAGAAACAGAGGAAGTGCTTACAGGACTCTTAATTCTTTAATGAAGAAAGCATCTGATAAACTAGTTTGTTTTAAGTATCATAATAATCATTAGTATGGTGACAATGACTGGATTTGTTGATTTTTAAAGTCTCGATGCTATGTACAATATTTTACTCTCTCTAAAGCAAGAGAAAGGGATTTTTTTCCCCGTGTTTTCTATTTGATTTTAAATTTTTTACACAGTGTTTGCAATTCAGGAATAGGGTAAAAAATGGACCTGGACTATCATTCTTGTGAACATCATTGATTTTACTCTTTTCACAGAGGGAGAGGTGTAGGCAGAAAAGAACAAAAGTAACTCCACCAAAAACTGGAGAAACAAAGCTGTCACTAAATGTACACCCTTTCCCACACATATGTGCACAAACAAATCAACTATGGGAGAGCTTCCAGTATCTAAATGGTTAAAGAAGAGACATTTCATTTTGACAATCAACATTACATGACTTGTTTTTCCTATAACAAGATGAATATAAAACATAGAATATATCACACTTCCTTAAGCATTTTGAAATGGGACTGCTTCAAGCTGTTGTCATGGGTATAGGCAAAGATTTTTGTTGGGTATGAGCCTTCATAAGATATATACTTCTCTCAAATTGGCTGAGAGTTCATATAAGCTGGAAACATTCAAGAGAGTACAATATTGTACCGCTCTGAAAAATATTTAATCCATATTCTGGAAAAACATATGGAATTTTGGTGATATTAAATGTTATGGTAGGTCTATAGCCTCTTTCAGCTCTGAAACTTAATTTCTTCATAACAGAAAAGAGTAATACAAAACCTATACATTACCATCAGAACATCTCTATATGCAGAATAGTACATAGGTTCTCTATTTCTTCCTCCATCATATGTTGTAAGAAAATTCATGATCATTTGGATCCCCTACCCTATTTCACATGTTGACTAACATCTGTTTAAAAATTACAGGCTTCCAAATATGTAATTATATATTATATGACTATATTTGGTGGGGGATAAAATTCTTTAAAATTTTTAATATTGCTGCAAAAGCCTGTTACCTAAGTAGACACATTCATGTTTATCTTTCCCCTACAAGTCTGCTGTTATTATTTCCATTTTGTTCTAAGCTTGAAAAAATAACAATTAAAATTTAATTTTATTTTCACCCTGGTTTTACTCCAGTTGTATGGAGTTACCAGTTATTTGAGTCAGTCTGCTTTTCTGTATAAATATTAGGATAGTGCTTTCTACTACCTCAAAATATTTTTTAAATGTTAAACAAGTTTTCTCTCTTTAAAGACATACTAATAATTCTTTTTTCCTAAAGAAACCCTGGATGGTAAGCAAGGAAGGAAATTAATGTTTTGGAATATGTGCACTTGAACTGTAAATTTTAGGCTGAATCCAGCAGGATTGATTTCTGTTGAATGGCAGGAACTTATCACAGCCTAAAGAGATTTTCCTTATAGTGGAAACTGGAGTTTAGCATTCACCTGAAATAGTCTCAGGTCTTCTCTTGACCCAAATTAAATTAGCTGGTGGAAGTATGGTAGTACCACCCTACCCACAAATAATCTTTGTGTCAGGAGTGCTTTAGGCCCCAGATTCTCTGCCTTGGTTTCCAGTACAATAAGAAGCAAGCTGTTCTTCAAGTTCTCTCAGTTTTTTTGTGTGGGTGTTTGGGTTTTGTTGGTTTGTTGGGTGTTTTGTTTTCAGACTTCAAGCCATGAGTGCTGTACTCTTGCAATCTTTCACTTTTATCCTTTTGCACTGTTACTTTTGAACGATGCAAAACTCTTCAATACATCTGTGATTTTATCAAGTATCAAGCCCTCATCTGTCTCAACTTACTAAATTATGGTCATTCCTACTGTTGGTACAGGTTTTGAATCTGAACCTTATTTTGATTCAGGCACTATTACCTGGGGCCAGGTATATCAACACAGCCTGGAATCTGAGCTTGTAATTTTGTTCCCACACAGTTCTGCCCCTTAAATTTGTCTTTCTCCTTCAAAATAATTGAATACTTTTGTTAATTTTTGCTACCACTCATTTAAACTCACACACTGGCCACAAATTATCTGCCTATAAAAATATTTTACTGGGAATATAACTGTTCCTAATTCTCTTATCATAGTGTTTGTACTTGTAGTGTGTTTGAGGCACATATTCCAGCAGTTTCACTGGAGATGAATTAAAGCGTCTTTTACTGCAGTATACAGATCCATGCTATGATGTGTCATCCTAAACTAATCTGTTACTTCAATTTCAGCATGTGAGACAGAAGCAGCAAAAGTTTATCAGCTATCACTAGAAGAGCACCTACAGCCCTTCAAAGACAACATGGAGCAATTCATTAGTCAAGGTAAATAATGAAACGTCACTTAACCTTTTCATGACATTTCAAAGGAAAGTTATGGGAACAATGTTTATACATTGTGGGAAAGGGACTGTTTATTTTGGCATCATAGAAAGACATGGATTAGTTTAATCAGATGCCACACAGTTCTAACAGATTTGCAAAATGATTCTCTTGTACTGTAGGTGACTCACTCTCTTTTGCATGACAGCAAAGACAAATGCTATTGGCTTGAGTGTGTGATCTTCTAAGTTCAACATTCCAGTAGAAAACAAATTTACAGCCTTTGTTCCTTGAAAAATTATTGAAGCTGGATCTGTTTCATTAACTTCATTGCAATGAGATAATCCTTATGTCTGCGCCAAAAACATGGAATAAGCATAACAAAAGTAGTTAAAGGTTTTCCAGATATACTGCAAATCCATATGAAATACTTGGATGTGGTTAATGGTTAACACTGCAAGAGAAAATATATTAGAAATATCCAGGATCAACTGGCATCCTGAGTATTAGTAGAAAAAAACTTAGAAAATGAATAGACTATGCTTTACTAGATGTTTCTTTGACAAGATTATAGGAAATATGGACAACTTTAGGTTTTGCCTAATGTTATATCAGAGTTTGAAATACTACTCTGCATTGACCAATTCATGTTTTAATACAAGTCAGGAATCAATGCATCAGGGTTAAAATGCCCTGATGAGTACACCAATGTAATTTTAACATTTTGCTGCTCCTTTTGCTTTGATAGTGCCTCTTATAATCGAAGGCAGACCTGTTGTCTCCTGAGCAGGCAAATTATGTGAGAATTCTGTTTCTAGTGCTGATTCATTAATTCATTAACCTAGAGATGTGCTAAAAAGCTACCAATTATAGAAATCATTATGTGCTTTGTATTTGAGAGGCTGGTCAGATTTGCATGTGTGTCTCTTCCTGATTGAAGTGTCCAAGATGACTACCTATCCAAACATTTTAAGTGGAGTACCTATAGAATCAAAAAATGGTTTGGGTTGGAGGGGACTAGACCAGGCTGCTCATGTAGTTTACTATGTGCTGATCCATGCTATAGGACTCTCAATTACGGGGAATAAATTGAGCACACCCAGTATTTTGAATCATCAAATATGAACTGATGTTTTCTAAGACAAATGTCTACTAGCCAAACCTGGATAACAGGATGTTGTCTCCAGCATGAGTAGGTATGAACCAAATTAAAACTGGATTCTGGTTATGTACATGGCATATAAATATTACAGTAGTGGTATGATTGAACATGTAGCAAGTGCTTTGCATTAGGTTTATATTATAGTTTTTATATATAGACAGGGGACTTTCAAATCAAGTTTTTCTGAAAGATATCACTATTGGCATGCTGTAAATCATGTCATTTTAATCTTATTGACAGAGTAGGAAATCAAACATGAGGATTATCCCTGGAAGTGTTCAGGGCCAGGTTGGATGGAGCTCTGAGCAACCTGGTCTGGTGAAAGGTGTCCCTGACTATGGCAGGGGGGTTGGAACTATATGATCTTTAAGGTGCCTTCCAACCCAAACCATTCCATGGATTATATGATTGTATTTCACCAGAAAGCTGTTAAATTTGGAGTTTGGGTTTGTTTTTTTGTTTTTTTTTTTTTTTTCAGAAACCATAGTTTTAGAAGTATCTAACTTTATACTTTAGCTTTTTTTATGATTTCTGACTATACTTTCCAGAATATAATTTTATATAAGCTGTATAGTGATCTGTTTTAGCAAGGATACGCAATTTCCTTTGTGATTATGTGTCTGTACTTTAAGAGAGTGAGGAAAAAGAAAAGAAAAAATATATATCCATCACATCCATTATGAAGTTTGCTGTGTTCCCATATTAGAAGTGTATGTTCTTGGGTGATTGGCAAAAGAAGAAACCCATAATGTCACTAAAAATATCAGTGTCGTTTTGATGAAAATAATTGTAAATGTGTGTTTTGAACACAGTAAAGTGTGATTAAACAATTTCTACATTTTTTTAAACCTGCATGGCCTATTATGCAGAATTCTGTCCCAATGTAAGAAAGACAAAGGTTAACATATAGCAAAAAAGAATCCCTGGTTCAGTTCCAAAAATAAAGTAATTTAAATACCTTTCATTATGAAATCCTTTGTTTTTACTTCATGGGATTGAATTCCTACTTGAAAGAGGCCATGTTTAAAGCAGGATTTCTCTTTCCTGTTCAGTGTTTGACAGGCTTTTGATCTAGATATTTTTTCTAAGGGCTTTTGTTGTTTATGTAGACATAATCGATGAGTCTTTTCAGCTAGACTGCACACATGATCATTTAGAAAAACAGAGGGACAATTCTTGGCACCTTTTGGGGATTTTTGTTTATATAACATATGCTCTGGGCAAAGAAAAATCAAGCTTTACGTTTTTATCTTTTCAAGTTCCAGTTTCTCTAAAGTCAGAAAAAGTTTTAACTTATAATTCAGATGAAAAGCATTTTTCATAAGGTTGAATAATTTGGCATGTTTATATGATGCGTTTTTAGAGTAGATAACTTGTGTGCATAATGGGACCCAAAAGTTCAAAGTAGCTAGTTACTTACAGCATATTCACTTATACATGTTGCTAGCAGCTAAAATGGAAAATGGTTTTCCCACAGGCAAGAAAACTTGCACACCAATTTAAATATCCTTGGCAAGGGGTTAGAAAGGCTATGCTTTATAAGAATAGTTATTGTCACACACAGATAACTGAGTTATGTTACTGCAACTCATCTAGCTGATTGTTACTAATGATCTATTAATAAAAAAATCTTTTTTTAATGTTAACAGTTTTATTAGATTCGTCAGAGACAAAAAAGGTTGTATATCACTAGCTTGCTGGAAGATGATTTCATTTGAAAGCTAAAGAAGAGGAAGAGGCAAGAATGTGTTCAGAATCATGAAGTTTTTCACTGAAAGTGCTAGTGGTATGTGTGATGAAGGCTGTTCAGTAGTTGCCTTGCTATCCAAGGCAGTAGCCTAAACAATCAGCATGTGCACTGAAGTATGCAAATTAGCGACAGGATACCAGTCCTTTCTTGAGGGACTTCATGTCATTGTTAAAATTATCATTATAGTTAATGAGATTACATTACCTGTGCTATCCTTTCTACATTGCTTAGTGGATATTGGCAAGCATGATTTCTCCTAGGCATTGGATTTTTGAAGGTCTGTGTGCCTTAAAACCTCCAACAAAATCCTCTCTGTTCTTCCAGGTTCTTTTGTTTTCTTTCATGTTTTTTCCTTCTTGTTTTCTTTCCATGTCCTCTTTTTGAGTCCGCATACTGCAATCACATCAAATCACCAAATGTATCATGTGGTTCTCTTGTTCTTAAAAATGTTTGGGGTTTTTTTTTTCTGAACTTCTCCCTAGCCATAGGGTTTAAAAATGGAAAAATAATTAAAAAAAAAAAAAAAGATAATCTACTTCAAAAAAGGAGATTGAAGAAAATTTGTCAGAAAATACAAAACTTTTCAGAATTATATTGTTTATTATTTAGTTTTTTATAACCATGTGAGTAATATATAACTGTGAAATGTAGTAAAACAATTGTCCTTTTCCAATGAAAATTTATTCATACCAAACAGTAGGGATTTAAAATTTGCATGTCACCAATACAGCATGTATAGTCAAATTTTCTGTCTTTGAGTTATTCCCCAGAAGTCATCGCAATTTGAATAGGAGAGATTGAAAGCAATCTTAATTGGGATTAGGGAACCTTGTCTCCATTGTTCCATTTGCAGTTGTGGATAGATAGGGATACAAATACATGAGAGATCACATCCACCAGTTTAGAAAGCTTCCGAAATCACTTCTTTTCCTGGTGGAAATGAGTCTGACACAAGAGAGTGGGGAAATGCTGAGGGTGCTAGTTATTATTCAGTTTGTACAGGAATTTCATTAGAAGTTAGTAATCCTTTAACCTTGTCCCCTCTGGATAGGTTAGCCAGCTCATGCTGAAAGAATTTTGTGTGCATTACCACAAATGATTCGTAGTCCCCAGGTTTTAACTGTGGTTAACTTTGCAGTGAAAAGCAGTCCCTGGGTGTTTGCTGTCAGGATCCCATCTAGGCTGGGCATCCTTGTCAGCTTGGTAAAACAGGAAACTTATGGCAGGAGGCAGCAATTGTCACTCCCTCAGAACAGTAAGTCTTGTTTGGGAAGTGGGAGGAGTCAGTATTGAAATCACAGCCTTTCCACTGAGATTCTATAAATTGTAAAAACGTTGCAAACTTCAAATCTGAGCAAATCATCTGTCATCATATTCAGAAGCCAAGCCAATATAATTAGTTTTAGACTTTAGAAAAAACATTATTCCATGGGAGAAATACAAGCATTGTTTGCAGAAGTAAAAACAAAAATTTCTGATTTTTGGCTAGTTCATCTAAAAGCAATGAGGATTATTCCAGAGTAATTTTAAGTTTGGGACCACAGGGTAACCATTCAATCTTTGGTTCCTTCTAGTTTTATTTTGAAAAATTCTGCTATTTTGCTATTGTAAGTGAATACTAGCACCAGGTTTTGTTCTGCTGGACCCAAGAATATAGACTCTTCTCCAGACCTAAATTCTAGTCATATCATCATGATCTTACAGAATAAAGATGCTAAAATAGTCCTGTTGGTTGAACTGTCTGTAACCATCTCTTTCTTTTGCCTGGAAGAGCATTCAGGAACCCAGTTTCCAAACTGTTCATAAATGAATGTATAAATCACAGTGAGTTCTATTTATCGCTGTAGCTGCAACCAGATAGTTGGTCGTGACTTGTTCTCTTAGGTCAAGCAGCAAAAAGCTGTGCATCATCAAATGATGGACTGTGAATGAGACTGAAGCATCAGACTGAATCTTGGATGCCTGGGTTAGGTTCCTGGCTCCAGAAGTATTGTAGATGATTGCAAAATGAGTGCTGCTAGGGTAATCTTACTTTTGGCATTTTTTAACCCAGAATGATTGATTTTGCAGATTCCATTTTCTTTAAATATTGCTTTTATAATTTGATTAATACAAGGGAGATCATAGCAGTACTTAATAATTTTTCTAAAAATAATTTGAGGAAAATATGACTGAAACATGATTAGGAAGACATATGAATAAATGTTTTTTTGGTTTTGTTTAGAAAAATTTCACAGAACATTAAAAGCTTGGATATTAGTAATTTATGTGAAGACACTGTCTTTAAATATTATTATGATTACCAAAATATATTCATTACTAAGATCTAAAAAAATGTTTTTTTCCTTTGAGAAGAAAATTTTGGAGAAATATGAAGGGCAAGAAACATAAACTCACTAGAACAAAAGATGCAGGAATTCAACTTAAGCAATTTAATTTAATTAATGTTTACATTTTTCTGTTAGTATTCTTTTTGTTGAATTATTGAAGGAGCTTTTAAAACTTGTTCTTTGAGTCCTAAAAGTATTTTTTTAATCTCACACTGACATCTTAGTGCTGATAAATAGTTTAACATCAGTGTGATATAAACTTGTCCTTACTTCAGATGTCAGCACCTCCATTGGTGTGCATTTTTACATAATAATCCTAATTCAGATTGGGTTGCATTTGCAACACTAGACAGGCTGAATTCCATTCACTGAATTAGCCTCACCTTGCTCCATGAAAGTCCGTGAAAGACCGAACTTTTAGACTGGGTCTGTCAGCTGTTTTGTGCCTTTGGCTCAGGATCTCATGTAATCATTTTTGTAGACATCACAGTGGTTTCAGGCAGCACAGCTGTGGTAGAGTTAAAAAGCATATTTTGTCATCGTATGAGAATGGATCAATGTATGAGTATCACAATAGCATGACACAAGTCATCCAACTCGAAATACTCTAAAAAAAATGCCTTCTGAAAAAAATTACCAAAAACCTTGTGGAGGTTGGGGAGGGCAGAAAATAATTCACATTTTAAATATCTTCTCTAGTAAAAATGTAATCAAAGAAGATTTCTTTTATGACATAGTTCTTGGGAAGGAGAACAAAAAATAAGAGGACATTATAGCTTAAGAGCACTTCGGTCCTTCATAAGCCATAATCACAATGGCATATATTCTTCAGTGCTGTGGAGTCCAGGCTTACAAATGAACAGCCTTCCTTTTAAATCAGACCTGAACTCTTTTGCTGTGTTTTTACTGTACCCAAAAACATATATTTAGTCATAGGTATGCCATGTAACTTCACATACGTTTCCTGCCTAGTCCTGGCCTGACTGAGACCTTTCAGCAGTGTAGGATTGAAGAACAGTAGCAGGGAACATCGAGTGAGGAGCTCAAAGCTGCACATGAAATACAGTGCATTTTACTTCTGTGAATGTGACACAATTTCTCAAATATGAGGGATGGTGGCTTAGCCACTTTGTCTGACATGGATGAATCTCATCATGAACCCATGAATTTGAGTACTTTCAGGTTCTTCAGTTAGTCTCAAACCCAATCTTCTCCTTCTTCATTCTCTCAGTCCTTGCCTTTGCCTTCTGCAACTTTGGCAGTGTGGATGGACCACTTGCTCATGAATAGTGAGGCAAAAATAACTATCCTATTACCAAACTGCTGTCTGAGAGAGTAAAATAGAACACAAACAGCAAAATGTGGAGGAAGTTTGCACCTTGAGACATGTCTCAGATAGAACTTGAGATGAGGATTTTTGGTTTTATTTTTAATATAGTATTAATCTGAAAATTAGATCTCCTTTTATAGAGTCTTCGTAAGTTTAAATTTAACTTTTAAGGAAGTTCAAGTTTCTGTCCTTGCATATTCACTGAAGTTTTAAGCTGCTCATAATCTGTGGAGCTAGCACATAATTTGTGTTCCTGTTGTGTGAGAGTCTAGTCATAAGGAAGTGTAATTGGTTGGAATCAATATAAAAGTTTATGTCTTTAACTGATCACAGGGTTTGAAAAAAAAAAGGAACAACATAATTAGGAAAATGTTAGCATATTGGATGATCTATCCTAAGTTATCTTCAAGAAACTGGGGTCTGAATTTTTAAATTTAAATATTCTATTTAAATGTTCTCTTACCTGTATGCATAAAAATCTTAGAAAATGGGGGAGCAGGTATTCTTCATGCTGACAACCTTTTATGAATTTGTCATAGGAAGTACAGAAGGATGTAATACTTGCTAGGATTCCCAGGAGAAATCCTGCTTTATTCTCCTGTAAAGCTTTCTTAGAATGAATGTACCCAATAACAAGCCATCCAAATGTACTTGGATCTTTGTTCAGTGTAAACAGAAATTCTCAAAACTATAGCAACACAGCTCTAATGAGTCATTGAAAAGGCTTTGTATCTGTCAAAAAAAAAGAAAAAAACAACTGGCTCCACTTGAAAGTTACTGGAAAGCACATTCATACCTAATTATAAACAAATACTAGTTAACACTTTAAATAAAAAGAGAGGGAAAAAGCAAAAAGATTTAGGACATAGACAAGCAGATGAAAGGATTCTTGTTGCCTTCCATCTGAGATTACTCAGATGCATTCCTGTATTCAATTACCTGAGAAGATGTGATATTCCCTTAAGAGAGTTCAGGAGATCAGAAGGGATGGCAATTTCGTGCATCTCCTTACTCATAGCCCTTTGAAACTGGTTCAGCAGAAATAGCTTAAATTGCAACAGGGACTGGGGCCAGACGGTGACTACAGACAGTAATCACTGGGTCAAGATCATACCACAAACCAAAAACAAAAAGTTCTGGTGGAACAAAAGCTCTGGCAGGGTTTTTGAATGCAGTTTGAGTAGACTTACAAGGCCTACTTGGAATACATTCTGAATCTGCACCAATGGGTCAACTTGTTTTGTGGCTATGCTTATCACATACATTTACACATAAAGGACATTGATAATTCTTGTTAGTTGCTAGCTTTGAGTCTATTTTTCTCATCAAATCCCTTTCATACTTCATATTCAATTCTAAGCTTGAGTTTTATGGTTTTTGGTTTTTATTACAAAGCCACTAAGCACAAGCCCCTGTCATCATTTAAAAACTAATGATCATCTAACTTTTCTTTGCAGTCTCCTCCAAAAGCCACTTCCTTTTTCATAGGGTCCATCTAAAATGGCTTCGTTCTTCCCAGTGCCACTCATGCCCCCAGCCACACTAATCCTATTAAATAAATCATGCAAAAAGAACAAAAACAACAAAATCCAAAAATTGACTCAAATTCAAAAGTCTAAAAGGGAGTGGAGATAAAGGGGGAGGGGAAGAAAGATACTTTCCTCAAGAGCTTTCTATTGATTCTGGTGTATTTGCTATTCTGCTTTGGTGTTTCAAGGTTTTTCAAAACACAGTCTTGAATAGTATGCTAACTCCCAAAAAAAATTTCTCTAAGTGTTATTTTGGTGTTTTCTGAGGGTATTTAAAAGTATATCTACTACCACAGAGAACAGGGGAATTTCTCAGAAACACTGGCAGAGCTTTTGTAAACTTGGACCTTAGACCCTAATAATAGCAGAGTAACTGCATGCCCTTGCTTGTGGTGATAGTTCATCCAGTATTTTCCCTATATCCATTTGGTTTCTGTCCTAGTCACATGCTTGAGATACCTACAGAAGATCTCCTTGTGGCCTTTTTCAGGCGCCTCAGGTCCTCAGGCCTTAATGGAGCTAGGTCAGAAGTGACAGGTGAACTGCCTGAGGTTCCATACACTTTTTAAGAATGTTTTTCCCTCAATTTTGTTTTTAGTTTAGTTTTGTTGGGACTTGCTTTGAATTTGTGGCTCTGCCAGGGGAGATACGTGGTATATTTTCAAAGTCCCAGCTACTATTCGCTCATCACCAGTGTGAAAGAAAATATGTCCTCTTTAAAGATCCTTGTAAATCTGCAACAAGGGTTTGTAAGAATATTGCTTTCTTTTTTTTTTTCAGTAAAAAGGATTTCTATAAATTTTGCTGCTTTTTAATAATGTGTATATAACAGAGGAGCACAATAATCCCAGTCTTAAACAGTTGTTGTATGTTTTCGAGTTCCCAGTTAGTTGTAAGACAAATATTTCTCTTTAGATTTTTTAATCCTGTGGAAGAGTTGATAGAGTGAAATATCACACTTTCGAACAAGAAATTGCACCAGCTGATACTAGAGGCAGCAGATGTTATTTGCAGTATCTGTCCACACAGAAAATAGTCTGTACCCATAGAAAGTAGATATGTTCATGTTATTAGCTTTTTTAAAAGTTGGATTTAATGCACAAGGTATAGTGGTTAAGTTTGGAGGAGACTAGTAGAGAAGGTTTATTGGACTGAAAATGGGAGGATGCTTGGCTGTTGTCTTAGCTCACAGCGTGGCTTCATTTCCACAGAGAGCCTAGCATAACACATCCAAAATTATCCGCTGAGGTCAGAGGAGACAATTTGTGGTCAATCAATGGTTTATATATTTGCCTTTGAACCCCTTTTAATTAAATTTCATCTTCTAGGCTTCTTAAAAAAAAATACTATTTACAGAAAAGTGAATTATACTGTTCTGCTGAAGACTAGCATTTTCTAAAATTCCTATGTCTATTTCTCACATTCAATTTGGTGAGATACATCAGATTTTCATAAATGCATAGGTTATTTTAGTATGGTTGTTCGTATATGTGCCTTTGTAAAAGTTTATAAGTAACATTTGCAGGACTTTAACCAAAAAGAATTGGAAGAGCAAACACATGAAACAATGGCATGTATGGGAATGTGGGTATATGCTGATAAGGACAGAAAAATTGAGAATTCAGTTAATTAGACTTAGTTCGTGAGATCTTGTTCGAAAGCTTATTTTGAGCTGCATGAAATCAAGTTTTATGCCCCAATTATAAAACATCAAGCAGTAAATTTAATCAAAATTTTTAAAAAGTGATAGAATATAAATTAGAACATCTGATGAGTAATTTTTGAAGAAATACATACGTCCTGTAGTTAAAAGAATTGATAAAAGAGCTTTGGATATAGTACAGTCCTCATGCTTGGTAAGCAATGACGTAGGGAGGAAGGAATGTACTTGAATTTTGACCAAATATATAAAGTGTTTAGGAAGTATAGCCCTTGCTCTGAAAGGAGGCCAACTTTAAATAATTTGAAGGTATCTTAATGGAAAAATCAGGCAAACAGTGGAACGTCATCCAACAAGAAGGCATTAAAGATGCTTTCAAATTAAAAAGGGAAAATATAACTAAATCAGTACATGTTGTAAATCATTGATAAGGTAGCTTTGCTCTGTGAGAGGTCACTTTGACTCCAAAATGCTGTGGGTTTTGAGATGGCCATATTTTTCAATATGACCTAAGGTTATTTTCCAACTATATTATTCGAAGTAGATTTTTCAGAATATCTTTGCCTTCAAGATTATGGAAGCTGCATGTAAAGCCCTACAATATATAGACTGTATGAAGGCTGACATATAAAACCAAGTGTTACCTTTGTTTAGTGATGCATTACACAGAATAGAGGGGCGAGAATTTCCTGGTATGATATAGTCTTTAATAGATTTGGAATAGTGTATTTGGAGGTACTTCAGCAAATTGGTGTCAAGAATCAAGAAAAGTTCTTAGCTGGGGATCTTAGAAAAGATGATGAGCCAATAAAATATGGAATATTTGGGAAACAAAACTAACCCAAGAGCAGAAATTCCTACATCTGTCAGAAAACCTGCAAGCAGTCACTGCTACATTAGCTAGTGGATTCCAAATATATATGAAAGCAGACATGGATACTGCATGACTACAAGATTTCTTTTAATGTTCTTCAAAGGAAATCAAATAATATTATTTCTGAAATAATCTTATTCCTTGAAGATTGACAGCAATTGCAGTGGCAGAAGGGAGTGCTCAGATATGGCCAGCTGCCATGGTATCCCTGTATTTATCTAATTCTTCTAATATTGGCCATTGATATGTTATGATCACTGTGGAGTGGGTATGGGTGTTCTTTTTTTTATTATTTCACCTGTTGTAGGTGGGTTTTCTGTAACAAGAAGTACACTTTCCTGCCCTGAATGTTCTCCCAAGATGAGCACCTTTTAGCTGGCATTTGGGACTTAATGGATAGATGCCAAGAATGAAGAAGCCAAACTGGTGCCTTTCATGCACTCTTTTTACACCTGTGATGAACTGCTTTGGAGGAATAAGTGATGATAAAGATGCATTATATTGAGTGAAATGATAAAGTAGAATGCATTCTGGGACACTTCAACTGGATCCACCATAGCTACATTTTTTTCTTTCCCTACTCAAAGAGGAAAACTAAATTGGAAGCAGTTTACCAATGAGGTGGTTAGTCCGGAGCAAAGTACCTTTAATCACTAATATCAGGAGATAATATTAGTGGCCCATTCCAGAAGTTAAAACAGTCTCCAGCTGTTTCAATGTCTACTAGTTGTTCCATTGCATCCAAGTGATAATAAGAACTCTGTCATTTTTATAACAGGAGGCTTTCTTCCCTGACTGATTAAATTTCGCTGGATGTCTTCGACTAGCCATTTTCCACAGCTCTTGGATGTTTACTGTATACTAGTGCAAAAGCAGTCATCTGATTATTTTCTTTGGACAGGGACAGATCTCTGAGTGCATATACCATATTTTCTCTTTCACTGGTGCCACCTGTCGTCTTGTGGAAGCAGAATTCTTTTCATAATGTATTTAACTTTTTCTGTCTAGAAAAATGATAATGTAAAAGGGTTGAAAATTAGATTTTTTGTAGCACGCAAAAGGTTTAAAAATCACATCACATTTGGAACTAACTACAAGGAAATTCTTTTTCAGAGAAAATTCTTTTCCTTGCAAGACTCTGTTAATACCAAGAGGTGATTTGATACAGGATGAAATCTCTCTCTGTGGGTATAATAGCTACCTTATACTTATGTACTTATTACTTAAAAAATAAAAAATGCTATTACATGCACCTGTGCCATTCAGGGTTTCTAGAGTTTCTTTTCATTGTGCAATACCAATTCTCTATTAATTTATTAAAAGTATATATACCAGAAATATATATGATTTTTGTTTTGCTTTATTTTGTTTTTCTTCTTCTCTGGACCACAATAACTTTCTTTTTTAATTGAACAGAAACTTGTGCCAGAATGGGGATATTCTGACATGCTTTGATAAGCTAGGATAATATGTTATGCTTACATTCTTTGGAAAAATAAATTGTGGAATATTTGTTCCATCGTTGGTGTGTAAATAATCATTTGTAAACATGTGCAGAACAGTAGAAATAAAGAAGAAAGGACCTAAACCAAGGCAGGTCTAATGATATTCCATCCCATCAATCCTGGAAATGATAAAAAATTTATATCCTAAGAATGCGATATACGTATACAAGACTGTCATAGGATGGAACATGCTAGGCTCTTTTTATAAGTATTGTTTAAGTGACAGAAGTCCAAATTGCATTTTTCAGTAATAGAATTACTTAAGAGTTGTATCCATAGATACTTAGTGATCGTGTTAATGCAGAATTAGATACTTGGTGTCATTTCATTCAGAGAGTTTGTGCACAGCTTCTTCTCTTTTGAACAATATGTTTTTACTGGTCATACGTTGACTTTCAGGATTGAAGTATGAAGAAAAAGAAAGTATTAATGAAATTCTGTAAAAGCTGCAACATTTCACCTGGTTTCTTATCCAAAGTGATGCAAGGCTTTCAAGAAAAGCTTTAAGTCAGCCCAAATTAACTCAGCACTGGGCTCAACTTCACTCAAAAGGGTTGTGAGCCCTCACAAACCTTTTGAAGAATCTGGGCCATGTTTCAAGTCAGTATTGGAACCTGTAATCAGGCAGGATTCACGTGCTCTTCAATTTCCTTGAGAACATTTACCCATCTCTCCCTCGAATTTTCTGTGGTTTGCTGGGATTTTTTTTTTTTTTTTTTTGCTTTGTGGATAACAATGGTGGAGCCCAAGTCTTCAAGTAATGATTACTAAATACAGTGTTTTCCACTGCAAACATCCAGGCACTGGTCACCCTACTCAGCAGACTACAGTGCTACTAATAAAAAGCATTTGCAGCTCTAGACAAAGCTCTGGTCATTGTTGCGACTGGGGAAAGTATAAGGAAATTACATTTGTATATCTTTGCTAGAGATTTCACATGCCTATTTGAGTGCATGTTTGTAAATTGCTGTTGATTGAAACATTGTAGCAGAAAAACAGCAACTATCTTTGTATCCTAATTATGCCCCTGGTTTGCTCTTTTTCAACATATTTAAAATCAGTATTTCCTTGTTCAAAGGCACTGTATCCATGATGTAGAAAAATAATTTTAATGAATTATTATTTTAGAGCTATGTAGGGAAAGTGGAATAAAAAATGGCTTAAAGGTTTCTTCTTTTTTACATTTTTGCATGAATTTTATACCATTGACATCTGTTACTAGGACAGTTTGGAGCCTTTTCATGTTCCAAAAGCTACTGACTCTTGGGAATCCTAAAATTCTATGTGCAACGTAACAGGCCAGAATTCTAGCAGACTGAAAAGGGAATCAAGTGCCAACTTAAAAGAGCTTTCTTCTAAAGCATGCAGATCTTAAATGAGATTTAAGTTGTGCTACCTGAATGACTGCATAAATATATATTTCACCTAAGCACATGCACAGAGCAGACTGACAAGTGCTTTGCATATTGGTGGTGCCTAAGTTAATCTGCACGTTCTCGTAGATGTTTTATTAAGAGTTCTTTCAGTGATGTAATTTAAGTGAAATATGCACAAAAAAATTATGATAGAACATGTGGCAAATAGATAATTTTTTCACCAATGTGTGGGAATGAAAGCTTCTTATTTGTGATTTCCTTCACATGATCAACAAATGATAATATCTTTCACATAAAACCAGTCATGTTTTCAATATGTGCCTGCTACAGCTCTAGTACTTCACTAATGGATGCGTGTACAGGGAGCGGGAAGAGTTTTCATTTGTCAAGCAACTTGTAGAAAAGCTATAAGGCTGAATCCTTCCTGCTCTTTACTCAGCTTTTCCTCCTCTTGGTAGAAAAGTTCCCATATTATTTAAGTTTTTGGAATCATTATTTAAGATCTGGTTTTAATTCAATTTCATTACTTGGTTGTTGTTTATATTACTGCAAGATTTTTTTTTAAATTTTCAAGTCTTTGAGGTTTGCGTTGGTTTCTTTTTGTGGTTGTGGTTTTGGATTTCTCTTTAATAATGTTATCAGAATTTGTGTAGTTTTGTTTTTGTGGTTGTTTGTTGAATGGGGAGATTGGTTGATGTTTTTCTTTCAGAATTGATCTACATGAGTATTTCCTAAGGTGGTTTCAATATATTTTACATATGACATATTTAAAATTATCCTGAACCATCTCTTTCACCTTGTTGCTAATTATTTGATTGTATTTTTACAGCCAAAATAGACCAAGAAAATGAAGAGAAGTCACTGACAGAAGCACATAAAAGGTAAGAAAGAGCTATGCAGTAAGACCTTTCTTTGAAAAATATGGTTTTGTAGCATCTGTTGTATTGGTAACCAGCATTACTGTATTTTTGAATGTTGATAGAAATGCACTCAGAAAGCAAAGTGATATTTAGCTATTGTCAATTTTAATTTGACAATGAAGAAAGATTGTAATTCTTTAAAGAAATATTGTACACTACTCCTGTCTTTCAGAAAATGCTTTATGTAAAAATAAATTCAGAATATACCATTTGGACTGAGAGAAAACTGTTCATACTACACAAGAATCATGGTGATTTGAGAGATATTTAGCATTCCCCAAATAAATATTATTCATTACATACCATTTCCTCTGCTTATAAAATGTCCATTTTATAAAGAAGAATTAAAACCTTTCTTTTAATAAACTAATGATATGTATAATGAAATGTGACTTCCTTTGTAAAATTGCTAATAGATATTCAAATACTTTTTGTGGAAAAAAGCAGAATACCTCATTATATTTCATTACAGATGTGTGCAGTTGAGACAATTTCCAAAACTGGGAACCTCACTGCATTGCACCACATGTGGTTTGGTCTGATTTTTTGGATGAGTTCTCCAGCAGCAGTGTTTAAATGGGACAGATTTTTATCTGTCCCAGCAAGAGATCAAAATATGGTGCACAGTATTTATAGCCCTGATTTGGTAAAACTCACAGTCTGCATTTGTTTATTCTTTACTAAAAATAGCATTTTCTTTTCATACTAGCTACAGCTATCATTTAATACATACTAGTGAATATATCCATTATATATTCCTAGAATTATGAAGTCTCTCAATAGGATTCCTGTAAAAGATATCACTATAAATGTTTCTACTATGTTTTTTTTTCTACTTGTTTTTTCTATGGTTTGTTAGCCATTCTACGGCCTCAATACCCGAATTTGCTACCCGCAGTACTGCCAGAGGGCGGTTGTCATCACCACATTTTCTCTCTGTTCTTTTGGGCAATGTACTAAAGATAGTACCTGAAAAAGAAGCCAAGAGGAGTGAGGGCCACAAGAACTTCCTTTCTTACTAGTATGGAGATGGTAGCTCCTTGAGTGGCATGTCAGTGGTATAGAATCCTGGTGGAAAAAATGCAACAAAGGAAGTATACGAGAATCACAGACAGCTGCTTTGAGTAGATTCCTGTGAGTTTCATTACAGAATTAGAGAATATTCTGAGCCAGAAGGGACCCACAAGGATCATCGAGTCCAACTCTTGAATGGATGGCCCGTACAGGTATCAGACCCACAACCTTGGTGCTATTAGCACCATGCGCTAACCAGCTGAGCTAATATCTGGGTGTTGCTGTGGCTTACTATCATACCTCTTGCTCAAGTATATGAAAGGCATTCCTGACATTTCTTAGGTTTGTTTAGCTGTTCAGTTACGTAATTCTTATCTTTAAAATTTTCCTTCACAGTAAAACTTTGAGAGAAGATGGTGCTGTTAGGAGATTTTTGTGATCTCTGACTGCTCTTTTAGGGAAAATATTTGTCCTGTGGAAAATGGATTAGAATACTACTCCAAAGGTGGTAGGAATCTAATGACAGTGGAATCTGCAATCTGTTCAGAAATCTTGTGATTTTTCACTATTTTTTGGTGTCTAATTTACTTTCCATTCTAATCTTTTTCCCTGAAAAGACTGGAACCATCATGTAAAACTTCCTATTGGTTTAATTAGCATAAAGGGGGACGAAAGTAAACTGCTCCCTGGATTCTCATTCAACTTTGTCTGCTTTTTCTGACTTGTCCTAATTCTTTCTTCTCCCCCTATACTGAGTGTAGCAGCTCCTTTTACACCGTTTGTCAAAGAAGAAAATTCTGCTTCATTGCTTCTCCTTACTGTGAATATCTGGCAAGGGTATTTGCAGACACAATCTTTCATGGCACACATAAGGAATTATGCTAGACCACATTTACTAGTATCTAGATTACTAGTTATTATTTTCTTTCTTCCCTTCACCTTTCCACTGAAGTTCTTGATCAGATTAGTGGTATTTGTTAAAACATTGAAGACAGCTTCATCTATAGTTTTAGTATTATGTGTAATTATTTCACTAAGATTTTTAATTTAGCTTGGAAATAAAATGCTTGGGATCCTTTTTGGCAGGTTTGGGTGAAAAAGATGATGAGAGCTTAAGAAGCTAAATAAAAGATTAGTTGCATTTGACTAATCATAGGTAGATAGCAGTGCAAAGGATGACGAGACAAACAAGTAGTGCAAAGAAAAGTGATGGATTAGATGGAGCAAAGTTAATGTGATTAATGTGCTTGGATTTTCCTTGTTGAAGTGGATGACTTCAACCCACGTATAAGTTCAGGTCTACTGCATGGAAGCATTTCTTTAGCTTTCATTAAAAACTACGATTTTTTAAAAAATTATTATTATTACTATTTTCTTTGTTAGTTTGTCTCCGTTAGAATACAAAAGTCCAAAAGAAAAGCTTTTGTAGCAATAGCAAAAGAATATTTCTGAAATGAATAATGATATGGGAATAATGCAGCAATGTGTATTTTAAAAAAGCTCAGTTGTGCAATAGATGAGCTGAAATGGAAAGTTAATCTTACGCACAAAATGAAGACAAAGAAAATGGAATGTCTGCTCCAGGGACTCCATACAGTGTATAGCTGTTCATTTGTCACAAGTGAGAAAATGTTTAATCAGTTTTGAAATGATGTATTCTCTCTTTATTTATCGTGTTTAGTGACTTTAAGAGTGTCAGTATGTAAAGTGTTTATCCAAGGAATGGATTTCTGGCACATGGATAAAATGAAAAGTGAAATGTTTAGCTCGCAATAGGCATATGTTCCAAGATCTCTCTGAGTAAGTATCCTGAGATGAGAAGAAAGCACACAGGTCTATGTTTATCTAGCTTACGCAGGCAGACAAGGAAGGCTCCAGCCTGGTATTAACACTGAAGTGACATGGAATGTCTTCACCAAACCCCAAACAATTACATCATTCCCTTAACAATATTGATAACGTGTAATAAGAAAGAACCTGGCACTTTCCAATTAGATCCTCATTGCTAAATGCTTGAAAAACTGTGAAATACTTGTCAAGTTAAAGCAAAAAACACTCATCTGGGGGGAGGTGAAAGAAGTAAAACAGAAAAGAGAGAGGAGGTGGAGGAGAAAGAGATGCTTCTGTATTTTAGGAGTCCTCAATTCAGTGCCCCTTTTTTTTCCTTCTTTTTTTAATTTGAAATAATGTCCTCTGTCCCAAGACTTGTATTATATAAATGTTCTCTCTTTTCTGTATTTTTATTTACTTAGTGTTAAATATTTTTCATTTTTTCAGATGTGATTTTACTTAAGCAGCAAGAAAAGAAAACTGAAGTATTATTGTTTCCAGCAGACTTATAATCAGAAATGAGTTAGTTACTCCTCTTCTTGCACTTCATTTCTGAAGAACCAATAGCTAAACAACCTGACTGAAATTACTAGAAACAGCATTCAGTGAAGTTGAAAGTCCCAATTCTCTGTCTTGCTATCTGAACAGCTAGAGGACTAGCATGTAACTTTATTACTTTCTTATAATTCCTCACCCGGTATTAAGTTCTCATCTCCTTAGAAGGCTTCCAATTCACATCTTTTTAAAAAGCAGATAAATCCAGACTTGTAACACTGATCTCTCCTCCACTGAAATAGTTAAGATGGTGTTTTCCTTCCCCTTTACCTGCAAACATTTCTGTGTTCTTGGAATAACACCGTGGGAATTATTAAAAAATTTGATCTGAGATGTTTGGTTTTTTTAATCCAAGACACAGGCAGATGATCTTCAATTTTCCCTGCTACCTCTCAGTCTAACATTTGCTCAGAAGCATTTGATTTTAAATTCAGTTCATCAGCACTGAAAATTGCTCACTCACTCATATTTCATATAATTAATTCATATTCTACTCCTGTAAGAGACAATGTATGCCAGAAATATTTAAGAATACTAAAGTTTGAGGTTTTTGTTTTGGTTTTTTTTTTTAATATTTCAGATAGTATAACCTTGCTTGCAGTGATAAGTCACTAAGTCAACAGTCCCATACCCTGGTGGTTTAAACCATTCACCTGTTTTTCCTGTTGATGCCTAAGAAGAGCTGGAAAGATAGAAATGCCACTTGTTGTCCTGGCTTTCTGTGCATCATTAATTTTAAAAAATCCTAGAACTTTAATTTTTTCTTTAGCAAATCTCAAAGCATTATGAGAATATATATTTGTTTTATAAAAAGTCAAACAGAGGCCTTTTTGCCTTTTGACGTAAGTATCAACTGGGGAATTTAGGACGTGTGTGGCTTGGTATGAAATGCTCATCTTTCCATGTCGGGATATTTTTATTTGGTTTATTTTATAATTTGCTTCCATTGCTTGCACATTCCAGTGATTTTTGGGCTTTTAAGTGCTTTTGGAGTGCAGCCTCCCAGGCACCTCTTCTGTTTTCAGGACTTTAATAATCCAGTTAGAAATGTGTTGTTGCTTTCTTTTGCTGTAGCAACACAACGGCATTAATTTTGTAGAGAAATGTTTACCTTTAAATTGCCTGCAAGAAAAAAAGTATTCCTGACACAACAGTCTTTGCAGACTTCCATTGACTTCACTGAACATGAGACTTGTGGAGGAACAAAGGTTTACACCTGCTTATGAGCTGACAAGTTGATGACATTTAGAGAAATAGCAGACAATATGGTACAATGGCACTGCTGAAAAGCAACATCTCGAAATGTAGCACCTAAGTCTGGTAATCCTTTAAAACATTAAATGTTCCTCCCACCTCACTACCCTCCTCACAATGTTTTGGATTGTTTCCAAAAGTGAACTGTAAAGTTAAAGTGAAAATTGAGTTAATGATTGAAATAAACTGGTGAAAAGCTTAGAATAGAAGAGGTATGTAGGTAAAAAAAAAAAAAAAAAAAAAAAAAACCCAAAACCAAAAAAAGGAAACTTTTTCCTGAAAGGCAAGAATATGCTATGGGACTCTGTCTTTCACTACGCTTTGGCCATTCATCTATTGTTGGTTCCTTCACTGTTATGTCTCTTTTCTCGCTGTGTGGCTTCCAGCATGCAGGCTGGAATTGCTAAGAGTAATACATTTCAGACCGTAGGTATACATTAGTTGGATCAGCAAAAAGTAAATACTTGCTGAGCAGAGGAAATGTGTATGGAAGAAGCTTACAGACTGTTAAACAGTTTGGATCATTCTAGTTTAGTATCCTGTCTCTGACAAAATATCAGGACCAGTAGATATGCAGTAATGGAAACTTAGCCAGCAGTTTAGTTATGTCAAAAAGTCTCTTCTAAAATATGGGTAATTGGTCTGTCCTGAAAGAAGTAGTCCTCCTTTTCTGAAAAAATTTGCCAAATGATACAAGTCCTTAACCATTTAGATGGCTGATTTTTGCCTGTAAGAGCATTATCTTTTCTTTTAAAGATTTTGGATTACTTGCTCTGAAAATAATTTTATTTCATTGGCTTGAAATTAGTTTGCATTTAATAGCATTCAGTGCTAGTATGAAAAAATGGGAATACAACTTCTAACAGTCTGGGGTACAATTCAGAAATCTAATATTCTGCAATGTAAACTGATTTTTATGCAACTTTTTCTAAAGTTTATGTAGAGGATTTTTTTCTTAGATCTTAGAGTAAAAGATAAAGGACATTAGTTTAAGGTGCAACTACAGTTACACTGCTAAATAGCATTGGTAACAATACAGCTAACACCCTGATAACAATATAGTTAAAATAATTTGGGTCCAATCAACCCAAAACTAATCCTCTGGCATCAAACTGAGGATTAAAAAAAGAGAAAAGAATAGAAGAATCATGTAGCTAATAAAATTAGTGGGAAAAAAATACATGAATTAAAGTCTTTCAATGTGTCATATTTCTTTTGGCTTCCAGTTTATGTCCAGCAGGTGGTTTCACTGAGTAGCCCTCAAAAATTCTAGATATTCCTCTTGAGCTGTTGCAGCTGAAGTAAAACGCTTGTGTGCGTGTATGTGTGATTAGCTCCAGTGCTTCTGCATTTTGCATCAGCTTCTGATTATGTTTACCAGAACTTTTCTTTCATCATATTGTCTACCTGAGCTGTTTGGTTAGATTGTTTCCTAAGACCTTCATAGTACAGTGTTCACATTTGCAAGTACTGTGACTTAAATGTGGATAACACATCTCTTTTACTCTCTTGCGCTGATTTGCCACTCGAGTTGTTCCTTTCTTCCTTGCTGTAAGTTAAGATTTACTTTAAGTATTATAATATTATGTTGCTGTTGTCATGTATATGCAAATGGAAAAGCAGAATGTCAGGGGTGGTATTTAATTAGGTCACAACTGCTGTATTAACTCATCTGGGAACTATATGGTAATAATCTGTGCAATATAGGTCATTCCTTCCCTAACAATTTCCAGCTGATGGAAGGCTGCCATCCACAAGCACCTCCACAACATAGGGCTTGCTTCAGCCTCGTGCTGAAACTCCACTGTGCTTCTCATATATGGAGATGAGTTGGATAGGAAAAAAAGCATTGTCTCTTTAGTATTCCTTGCTTTGTTCCTCGGCCTCATTGCCTTGTTTCTTGACTTCTTCAACAAGCTGGTTCAGAAACAGCTTTACTGGGCTAGATCCTTTCTGTACTATGTCTTAAATGAGGGCTTCTCATGAGGATAACCTCACCCGCTTCTTTTCTCAGCTGCTGCCTGAAAGATAGCTCTACCTTAATGAGACTATGGAGGAGGTAAAACTTCCTGCTTCACCCTAAAGAAAACAATTAGGGCGTGATCACCCCAGACCCGAAACACTGTGAAACCTTCATGTCAACCCTGGAAGGGATGGGAACAGCTCCTCTGGAAGTGAGATAGTTTTCTTAGGCCAAAGGAGTATGGTTTGTCCAGCTTGGCTTGGATGTGTGAATATTGATGATTCACAAATCCAGAGTGATGTGGTTATTTAATGCAATATTTCTATTAATTCCAGTGGCTGCTACCTTTTCATTTAGACTTAATCCTTGTAGAAAATGCTGCCCATCTTCTCTACTCATCTATACAAAGTTTCTGTCACTTGTATGAAGAGGATATATTGGGATAACTTGAGAGTTGAATCTTAAGTGCTTAACGTTTGAAAATTGCAAGTAAAGACCTTTCCAACTTGGCAGTTCATCAAGGCAGATTTTGAAGTCTTTCAATTTCCTTTCATGGGATTTTTTGGTAATTGACTCTAAGAATATGAAAGCCCCTATGCACAGCTCTGTTTTCAGCAAAGGATGGGTTTCTTCTACTCATAGTTGTGCCGGCCTATGATAATATTAGTAGATGCATGTCAAGGAGAGAGCTCTTGCACACTGAATTAAGTAAGAATGCTCTCCAGAGCAGCCACAAAGGGTTAAGGTGAAATTGCATCAGATGACATTTAAATTGCTAGGATGTTCTGTAATACCCAATTATTTCAGACTGTTTCTATTCTATAAAGAATAAAAGCATTTTTATTGTATAAAGAATAAAATTTCAAAGAATAGAAACTGAAACCTAAGTTTGACCTGAGCACCAAATTAGAAATTATTATGATTATGCCAAAAAAACCTCTGTATATTCATTTCACATTCTATATTTAGAGCATATTTTTGTCAATGCACATACATAAAATTTAATCTATGCTGAATTTTATTCTTAGACCATGAGTTAATCTTATGTGTACCTGAAATTTAGTAAAGCATGTGTGTGGTTTCCATCTAGATATCTAAATAATCTGCTCTAGATTTAAGAAAAATTATTATTTCATTATATACTTGTTATGATTTTTTTAGATAACCCTGACCTTGCCTCTTCATGAATTTCAGTTTTAAAAGTGAGCCACACCATGGGAGCAGGCAGATTACAAGGCTGAGGCTGTCATCAATAAATTGAAAAACCATAACAAGCTTTTAACACAGTATTTAGTGCACAACAGTTCTGCACTACTTCCATATGTAATTATGACCTCTTTAAGTAATAATGGTTGTTCAGAAGGCCTCCAGTGAAGATGAGGTGTGTTAATAGAAAGATCTGAAGCCAAAATGGGCTTTCAACATGAGGCTTTTAGCTGTTTCTTACAGCACTGAGGCCATCAGCTTTTGTGTCAGACCACTGCTGTTGAAATTCATTCTACCACTGTATTCTGTCTCTAACGGCACCTTATTATTTCTTCAAGTTCAACCAGCCAAGGGTTATTTAATATCTTTGAAGCTCACGTTTGTCTTTTTAAGAGAGAAAAATAGTTTTCTCTTGGATATGTTACTAGGCCTGACTTTCCAGTGCACAAAATTACACGGTATTGTTTTACACATGCTCATATTGCCTATGTCTAGTTTAGCACAGAGCTATCCATATGTCTGGAGCAGCTTAGCTGGCAGGCATGGGCATGATATCCACTCTAACATGAAATTAAAAGCATTAAAGTCCAAGATAGAGAGCCTATACATTCATGCAAAGTATTCAGATAGCAGATGGCAGCTAACACCAATGCATCTAGAGAACTTTAACTACCTCAAGCCAAGATTTTGGGGGAAAGTTTGAAATTATTTAAAATTTTCATTTTAAAATGAGATGGAAAAAGCATATGCAACTTAAAAATGCATTTGAAGAGTCATGCTAAAAAATGTTTGATTTTTTTTCTATTTTTTTTCTCAGAGTGGCCTGTTAGAATACAAATGTCAGAGGCAAAAAAAAAGACAAAAAATTTGTTCTGTTTCTAATGTATAATCTTAATTCATATTTTATTCTGAATAATATTCTTGAATAGAGACATAACCTTTAAATA
The DNA here is from genome assembly GCA_026261815.1 of Monarcha castaneiventris obscurior. Classification (NCBI taxonomy): domain Eukaryota; kingdom Metazoa; phylum Chordata; class Aves; order Passeriformes; family Monarchidae; genus Monarcha; species Monarcha castaneiventris. The sequence continues at coordinate 9,403,495 of JAMPIT010000472.1, forward strand.
TGCACAGCAGAATTTAGTTTCACATAAACCCCAGTTACTGGGTGAGACGCAGCTGACATGCTTTGCATGTGATATAGTGAAGGCAGCAAAAATATCTCTAACCTACATTTCCTGACCTTTGATTTTCAAATGGCTGGAAGCTGACTCAGAAAAGCAGAATGGCTTTTTCGGCACTGTATTTTTTTTGTCATTAGAAAAGTTTTGTTTGCCAAGATAGCTCCCTCATGATGAAATTTAGCACCTAATCCTATGCCACCTTGGATACAAGATGGCATTGTTATATCAGTGGAGCATTTTTTTAGATCAGAGTAATGCGAAAAAACCCAACATAGAGAGGGACCAGGTTGGAGCCTATTGTTTTAGAAAGAATGAAAATACAACGAAAAATATAATTAAACCAGTGAGGGAAAATCTTGCAGCATACTTTTTAAAGGTAGTATCGACTGTGATCCCTGATAGCCTGCTGTTTCCAGAAGATATAAGGAACAGGAATTGATTAGGCAAATGTCATCATACCCAAAAAATATCTTATTCTGGACCTGATAAAATTATTTTCTAAAACAGAGATTTTGAAAATCTCAGAGCTCAAATTCACCTTTTAACAAAAGTATAATTTAATTTAATTATGGCCATTTTATTTTGCTGTTTTGCAACCTTCTGTTAGGAGGCCCTTTGTTCTTGAAAGACAGGACTAAAGTAATATTCTCCCATTGAATGAAGTAAATAGAAGGGTCTGGAATAACAGTTCAAATTGAGGTTGAAGTGGCAATCTGATGTGTGAAGGGTTTATCCGCTGTTAACACCATAGGATCATCGGTCTTCCTAAAATTTTATTTTTCCCAAAATGTTTGAGTGCAAAGCTTTAGTCCTGATACCTATTGATTTTAAGAGTCTGTGTCATAGTATATGATCTGTGCTATATAACAATATTCACTTACAGGGTCTGCTGCCATTAGGATAAAATATGGAGTTTGTGTTACTAATCATTGCATAGAACTGATAATATCGATCATTGTAGATGAACATTAAAGTTGTAAAGCATTCCTAGTATTGGGAGAGAGGGTGTTAAAATCCTCTTGAGCAAGACAGACTGGCCTGTCAAAATATAATTTTCTGTTCTTCATATTGGATGCTTTCTGTTGAGCTTTCGTTGGGAGAAAAAAATGGTACTTCAAAGGTAGAGGGATTTTTTTTGCTTTTACTGAAGCTGCTAATTTTCATATGGTTGGAGCAATAAAACACTTTTTGTTTAATATGAATTTATAAGAGGCGAGGGACTAGACATGAGGGAGATGACTTAGGATTCAAAACATTGCAAATGTTTGGCAGGTTTTTTTTAGAGGGAAGGAAAAATCTCTTGAGACATTTGTTTTCTAAGGAACAATATTACAAAATACATAGTTACACAATATAAATTGGCAAATGAAAGAAGAGATTAATGATTCTGGCAGCTAATTTAAGATGGAATATTATCTCAACTTTCTTTTTAATATAAGAAAGTTACTTTTCTTCCTTTATAAAAAGGGGGAAAAATAAAATGACAAGAAGAAATTTCTCACCGGCATTTAAGTACTAGTTATCTTGAATGAACCTATATTTATTTTTTCTATTTTCTCACTTTTAATTATGCAGAACAAGAGACAGCACTGAGGAGAGGCAATTATACTTTTTTTTTTAAGAAAAGAATAGGTGAAGAAAGTGGTGTAAAGTTATAGTGCAAAGAAGGACCCTCAGCAAAATACATCAATAGGTAATTACAGCCTTCATAGGATGCTGTGCATATAAAATTTCCTAACAGTCTTGTGCTATCTCAATAACCAGGATGCTGGTTGTCTTTTATTTTACATTTTTTTGTGTGACCTTGTTGGACTGATTGGTATTCTGTCTGAAGATTAACTCTTGGTATTGCTTTCAGATGTTGAATACACTTAGAAAATACATACAAGGCCTTGGTCTCTTTATAAAAACAAAACAAATACTAATGTGATGATTCAATTATCACAATTATTAGCAATTATTAGCATCCAGGAAGCAAATACTGTTACTTATATATTGTACTCATCTTTCAAATGTAGTCAACAATTCAGGATCAACACTCTGAGCAGGCTCACATGCCCATCAATTCAATTTGGCTTTAAATAAGACGTCAAATTAAAAGTAGTAGGAGGCACATAAAAGCTTTTCTTTCCTTTTTACCTTCTTTGTTTTGGTATACTATGCTTAGCTCTAAATTTTATTTGTGAGTTTAATTGAACTAAAAGGTACTTTAGTAGTTTCAGCCTGATTTAGAACTGCCTCTGAAACACAACTGCTTCACAAAAATAGCAGAGTACCACCATTTACACCAATTGTTCTTAATCACTAATGCACACAGGTGATGCTTAGAGATTTATAAAGCCTAAATAGTAAAGAATATCCATGTTGGAACTTCAACCAGTAGTCTGTAGTCTGTTAAACAGTGCAGAACAGAAACACTTTTTTCTGCTTTTAAATCCACATTGAAGCAAATCTTTACCCTCTCAGGTGATTTAGTTTGCTGCATGGGCAAACCAGACGCAAGTGTTTGTGCATGTGTTCACCATTTCTCAGGAAGGTCAGCCAGGGCATGTCTGTACCTGTGGTTACTTCGCTATTTGTTTGGCCAAGGAAGTCTGATCAAATAATGCTGAGATGAAACTACTGCTGTCTATTGCTTAGTATTGTTGATTTGCTTTTGTACATATTTATAAACTGGCCAATGCATCCCAGACAGCAGGTTTGAATTTGAATTATTGTCTGCAATTTTTTGCTAGTTGTTCTCAAAATGGAATGGAAAAAACAGTTGACTAATCCATAGCTGCTCTCAAAATATTCCTAAAGGATCAGATCTATTAGCTAGTATTGCTGTAGATGAGCCATTTGCAAAGCGAATAGCTTCTTTTCTTCTTCATATGATTAAATTTGGTTTGGCTTTTCGTACATCTATTCCTTTCTTCCCTCCAAATAGAAAAATTACTTTCATAGACTCATAGTTGTACTCAAGGGAGCACATATAAAAGTCCAGTGATTCATTCATCAAATTTCTACATTTGAGTAAGCAGTGAGTTTAGATATCAGTCTGAAGTGATTTTTCTGAATTACACAAACACTTGAACCAAAGGCATTAGAAGACAAGAAAAGAAGAAAAGGAACTAACCATCTTTATTTATTTCCTTCCTTACTTTTCAGAGATAAGAAACTCTTCCATTGTTCTGAGAAAGTTGGTGCTATTTAATTCTCCTTCGGGGCCAGCATGAGGGGTATGAAACCAAGTCTGAAACCTGTTTAAGGAATTCTGGCTTTTGCCATGTCAGGATAAGACAGTAGTGTGAACATTACTGTCTTATTTTAAATCATGCTTGAAAAGTCAGGCTGTTTGAAGCAAAGGCAATGACCTCCTTTACCTACTTTAATCCCTGAAACTAAGTTGTATGCCCTTCCTTCCCTCTTCCATGACTCAAAGATTTTCTTCAATGCACATTCTTTTCTTTTTAAGGGTCTCAGAAAGACCAGGGATAAGTATGAACTTTTCACTTCAGAAATGGACACTAAACAAGCTTTGCAATACTTGTTTCAAAATAAATGTTTAGTTTTGCAGATAGGTGAAATTAAATTCAAAGAGGTCAGATGAGTTTCTCAAGGTTGTATGATGCAAAAATTAATTTGAGTATAGGAACAAAAGGCTTTTGAACTCCAGTCCCTTATTTGATCCAAAATGTCTACGTGATGCACAGTTAGGAATAGTGACAATGGTATTTGCATATATTTTGTTTCAAAATCTGCTGAAGAATGAACAGGAAAATTTGAATGGCTTGCCACAGAGAAAAGCACCAGAGATATTTACAATATTCACTGCCCGGCTGAAGTCTGAGAGGATTGTATCTAGTCTTGGGGCTATGGCAGTGTCATCCAAATTTCTCTTTGTATTTAAAATGCATGTGCCCTCCTGGAATTAGCCTTGAGATATGTCTAGTTTGACATATGTAAACATTTCCAAATCAGATATTTAAAGACCATGGTAACAGGATTTCTTGCTGCCCATGTTTTATTATTTGATGCATTTGGATTGGCTTTATTTGCTTTGTCTTTCATGTGTGAATTATGCCATTTTGTCTTGCACTACAAAAATGACAGCATCAGATGTATAGCAAGCAGGTTTCCATATGTCTTCTAAATGCACTCTAAGAGACTTTAATGCTAAATAAGGGGAGACCTCTCTGTTGGAAAAATTGTTGTAACTGTCTTGACTGTTTGATCTGCATGTATAGAAAAAAATATTTGATTCATAGAGATTTGTGCCTTGAAGTATTATTGTGCTGCAGCTGATGCCTTGTGCATTGTTACTGGGCATTAGAAAGGTGTGACATACTAACAATGACAACCTGCTATGCTGCTGCTGTTTCACATTTCACAGACAGATAATTTTCCTTACCTCCCAAACTAACTGCTAGGGAGTCAAGCAACCTGTATGAGCATTTCTCTGCTCTCTATAAACCTGGTAATTAAGTTACAGTTGTTAGACACAGCTGTGTGAATGTGTAAGGTTGCGCCAGTTATACAAGTGGTCCTCAGGGAGATTTTCAGTCACCAGAGAAAGAACCACTGGTTATCTCCTCCTGCTCTCAGAGGATAGTTGGAATAATTGAAGAGTAATGGAAGTCTTTGCATCTTTAATAGACGTTAGTGCTGTTTATCTGTTGTTTTTAATTGAGCATTCTCATACACAGTATGAATTTCATTTTGATTGACTTCCTGTTTCTTGGGATGTTTTCCTGTCATGGAATTCATTATCTCAAATATAAAAGCATTACTTAGGATGGGCCATTCACTGTCAAATTTTTTCTCGTCATTGTCATTTGCAAAATGTTATGATGACACATTTCTCAAAACAAGGCTTCTTATTTGAAATTTTGTCTTTCTCTGTTTTGCAAATCATTAATGGACTTCATTCCATTAAACTCCAAAAAGCTTCTTCAAAAATAAGTCATTGACTCAGCTGACACCTCCAGATTTCTCTCTTGTTCTTTATTCCTCACGTTCCTCCAAAAATATTGTCAGTCATTCTGAAAATTCAAATGAGCCTTTGATATGACTTCTGCACTAGCCAGCTACAGAGCTGTAAGTCTGGGGGAAGAGACTGGGAGAAAAAATATCTCCCTGATGTATTTGCAGTCTTGCAAAATGTTGAAGATACGTGACAACAGGAAGAAGTTTGAAACGTAGTGCAGCTGACTGGAGTGTCAGGGATATTCTTTTTGAGTGATTCTGTGGAATCAGAGGATAGATGACAAATACCTTCCTCAGTATAAAACTGTAGGGAAAATTTAAAGAAGTAAAATGGAATATTTTAATCACTAGTATTACTCATTAATAAATCATTTGAAAAAATACCCAAGCCAAAACCACAACAGAACGAAGCCCCACAAAAAAAGAGGCATTCTGTTTATTGACCAAGCACTGAGTTACAGAACAGAGTGCCATGTTAGGCTAACTGAGAGAGCTGAAACAATGGCATGATCAGGTAACGTGGCATTATTATCAATGTCATGGGTTAAAAAATGAAGATGTTTTTGTCTTCAGTACTTTTATGTGCTACATCCTTGTTGCTCAACAGCTTGAGTTTGCTTCAGCAGATGGAAAAATAAATTGCAAATTAAGAGAAAAAATGTGATGTAAAATTTGATTGGTAAATTGATGTTAAATTTTTAAGATGCAAGGCTTTTTTATTCAGCAACGTGTTAATATATGTAGATGCTTGTTTTTCAGGTTAGGGAAAACAACTGGAATATTCGGGTTTGAGAACTAAAATAAACATTTTCTTGGAGAATTTGTGAGACTGACCCTTCTGAATGGTTGAATCTTTGTACGTTGTTTGTACGTTACTATCATAATCCATTAATTAAGATACAACTTCTGTGACTAAAATTACATTTCCATCCATTTAACTGGAATTGAATTTTTCCTTGTAATTAAAGTGATTAAAATTGTGATGAATGCTTCAGAGAAAATTATAGGAGTCAATGAATAATAATAGATCGGTGAGCAAAGCACCTACAATTATATTTCAAGAGAGAGTTTTCTATTGAATTTTTAATAAAATAAGTAATCCTTTGGTGGTTTCTATGTTGAGCTTCAGGTCAGGAAAACATTCTTAAAATCTCCAGTATTTACAAAATGTAAAGTGAAAAACATAATGGAATAATAGTCAATCAAGAAATATTTTTAAAAATAATTATTGTGTACCCTCCCGTAACATTTATGAAATAAAACAGAAGCCGTTCAAACTCAGAAATACATTAAATTTTAGTTGCAGTCACAGTCCTCATTCAGTGTGGAAAATATGACCTTTGCATTTCAGGAGTAGTTTTTACTTGAGGAGAAGCTTATGCATTTGCTACACAAGCTTTACTTCTCCTGTGCTCAGAAGGGATTGCTGGATTGTTCTGGTAGAGTCACAATGGGCACCTGTTTTCTAGCACAGCTGCTCCTGGCCAAGTTTTCTCTTGCGTCATTTCTTGTTTAGTACAAAGCAGGTTTGAGTTTTAATGTTTCTGTGTAGTCTCCAGCCTAAGCTATTGTGTTGTACCACAGATCTAACAGAACTTGAAGAAGTTTATTTACAGTCTGTTATGGGCTTTGACTCTGTTTTGAAAACAGCTTTAAACACAACAGAAAATGAGTATATGGGTGGGTGTGGATATCTGGATTTGCAGGGCTGCGGACAGTGTGTTCATTTTAGCTTTTGAAACGGAAAATACTTAGGTCAAAAATAGAGACTGTGATAAATCCCAGATCCCAGCTTTACTGAAGAATCATCTTACATTGTGTACCTACCTCTATATGAAGAGCTCAGAACTGTTATGTTTTTATATTCTTTTATTTTAGATCTGCTACCAAGAATAATTAAATTCTATGTCCGCGTCAAGTAAAATAATAAAACAAACCGTTGGTGGGTACTGAAGCATTTGCTCTTTCTGCTTTCTTTGACAGCTTTTTGGAAACTACAGCCTATTTCTGTATGAAACCAAAAATGGGTGAGAAGGAGGTGTCCCCACATTCTTTCTTCAGTATTTGGCATGAATTCAGTTCTGACTTCAAAGACTTCTGGAAGAAGGAAAACAAACTTATTCTTCAAGAAAGGTACATTTGTTTGTTTGTTCAAAGGCTTTTCTCAAAGAATGTTATTGGGAGCAATCGCACAGAAACCAGTCAGCCGCACTTCATTAGCACACAGCCTATTGAATGCCTTTTGGAATTTTCTCAGGTTTTGTTTTTTTAACAGATCATGACACCCACTCCCACCACCCCCAACCCCCTAGTCATCCTAATTTTTGAATGGGATTTTAATACTAGCTTGTGCTAGTTTTTTGAGTCCAGTGTTTTTGTCAGAGCATGTAACTACTATGCTGCTATGAATCCGAGGAATGGAAGACTTGTTTTAGGCCTGAAAGTTGATTAAAGATTTTTCCATTAGCATATTCAGTCAAAGAAAGTCAAGGCATTAAGACATGGCATTGCAGAGAATGAGACATTCCTGACATGGCATACTGTAAATATTTGTGTGAAGATGTTAGGAAAAAGGAAGACAGAAGGAATAAGTCAGTTGACCCTGCATTAAAAAAAGACTAGGACTGAATCGTATTGCAAATCACATCCCAAGTGACCAGGTACTCAAGGGTAAGTGTGGTATACATGGCATGAAGAAATGACACAGTAGCTTTGAAAAATCAGCCATGGTGTCAGGTCCATGTTTTAGAAGAGTTATTAAGTCTGTACTCATCTACGTGCAGGCAGTCCATTGTGGTCACCCTTTGTTTATAAAAATTTATGCCAAGAATTAATCAGTTGTTTAAAAAGTAATAAATGTCATAAAAGGAAAAATTAAACAAGTGCAAACATGTAAATTCTAAGCACTGTTATATAATCCTACAATTGTTAGCAACTTGAGTTGAAGCCACATCTGAGCCTAAACATTGATGGGATTGAAGCTTTAGATTAATTAAATTGACTTCAGCCTGTTATTAGGTAAATTGACAAGAACAGGCCCTTTTTTCAAATACAGTCATCCTATGCAATTGTCACAGACATCTGACTACTGGTTTAGAGAGTTACTGAAAACTTTCCTGAGGCATCTATACAGTCAATGTCATATACACCATATATGTTTGCTGTAAGTGGGTACATTCTGGAACAAGCAGTCTCACAGTGAAAAAATCTGGATTCTGCTACCATAGCAAGAGCATGGTGCAAATGTTAACACAGTACAGCAGATCTCTGGGGATCTATTTCATATTACTGACTGGCTGGATTAATTTTATGTAATTAAGTGTATCTCTTTGAAACAGATTTGACAGTTAAATAATATCTTTGGTTTGCTGTGCAGGGATTTAGGTGCCTAGTTAATACAGGTTAATTTAGTCTTGTGTATTTTATAGAAAAGCATTTAAGAAAAATGTCCTTTTATTTCAAAATACTAAGCTATTTTTGTTAACCCAAAAATCCTCTTGAGGGCTCTCACTGTAAAATAGTTTTCTTCAAAAGACATTAACTAAATTAGCACAAAACTTCTTCCTCCTATTTTTCTTAAACATCTAAAGCCTAAGAGAAGAATGGGATCGAGATACGATCATTTGACCCTCTTTGAGTTCAATCTATGTGTATACTAAGAGGATGTGCTGAAGCAGCAGAGAAAAAAACTGTGTTGGCCAGCTTGTCCCTTCTAGGGCAAGGGTGTTTTTAGCCTGAAAGGAACTGAACATGTATAACCTACAAAATGGCTGCAGGTGCAAGATGTGACAGGGAAGAGAAAGGACAGTGAGAGGCAGCTACAGGAGGAAAAGAAACTGGGACACCCCTTGGAAGAACAGCAAGGAGATCCAAATCGAGGCTCTGAACTGGTAGTTTGAAGGAGGTTCTCCCAGGGGGACAGACAGGACTGCGTAACTTCAGTCCAGAAAATCATTGAGATTAAGACTGAAAATGATATAGCCTGAAAATCACAAGTAGATTTTTGTTTTGAACTTTAACTTTTACTTGCCTCATCAAGTGTAAATCTTCTGCTCTATTTCATTTGTTCAGGTGAAGCAGGGCTTAGACTTAGAAAGTCTCACCATTGCTGGCAAAGGTTAGTATCAGTATCATCAGGTCATAGATACCAGTTCAGACCTTAGTAGAAACAGATCAGTGATATGGCAGAAACTCGTAGGCAGGGCCGCAGTTCCATCTTCCCTTTTCTGGGTAAGAGTGAGGTGCTTACATTTGTTGGTCCTCTCCAGCTCTGGATGGGTTTCCCTCTCTTCAAACTGTTTGCTATTCTAGAGGGCCCATGCAACTCAGCGAAGATTTACCTTGTATTAGTTGTATTTCTAGATGGGAGAGCTGGAGGAGGAAAGAGTGAGGGGCAGATATATGTGTCCTGTAAATGTGTATGTATAAGTTATACAATGCTCATAAGCTCAGTGTGGCCCTTGCCTTTACTAAGAGTCATGCTGCTGAACACAGGCTGTGTCAGCAATGCCAGCAGAGGAGAGTTCATAAGCAAGATCAACATGATGGTAAAATTCTGTAAGTCCCTGATATCTTGCATCACACTAAGCTTGAGAATTTTTTTTGGCTGACTTTATTCAACCCTTTAACTCCCACGATAAATCTTCGACACATTAAAAATAATCTATAAACTCAGAAAAATGCACTCGTCTCTCAAATGCAGAAGTTGCCCATTCCCATAAGAATAGCAGTTACGCTGGCACCTGGTGTGTCACACTGTGTATATCTAGATGAAAGGGAGATTCCTGGCCAGCATGTCTCCACAGCTCATTGATCTCCCTCTGCAGAAAGACTGGTATGTCTCCCTACAGACTCCTCGGCAGGATGATTTAAAACTTGCTGTTGAGCAATTTAAGTCTGGCATGGGATATCTGTACGTTGCACAGTGAGGAGCATATTGGTAAGCTGCCACTTCTGCTTGCAGAGGAGGGCATTAAATCCCATCGCACGAGCAATGTCCTCTCAGACCAATTTAAGGGATATTTTGTTAACGCTTATAATATGAACCAGTGAGTCAGACTTGAGAGTGAGAAATCGAGGGACATGGGAATAGGTACTTGCAAAGAAATGCAGAGATGGAAGAAAAGAGAAGAAAAATGTATATGGAGTTGCAACGTGAGAGGGAAATGATGAACATGTGGAGTATGTTTAGTGGGGTCACATTTTGCTTGGCATGGTCCTGTAATGCCAACTAAAAGCTCCAAGTGTTATGTTAGTAAGTAGTCACGGGTAGATACATTTGCTGAGTTGGGAGCTCTAATCTCAATGTGTTTATTACACTCTAACCAACTGAGCTGCATGCTGGTGGGCTTGGGTTTTTGACTCATAGTTATAATGACATTTCAAAACAGGAGAAAGTTTTATGTGACACTGAATTGAATAATTAAATGGATCTTCAGTTTTTGGGAGTATTTCAAATTTGTTAACTTTAATAGCTTTCTGATCAGAATGTACTCTTATGGGCCCTGGAAAATCTACTTTAAAAAGCCTAGGCACACCAAAGATTCAGCAGCTAGGAACAGTCTTGTGAGGCAATACTTCACAAACAGACCATTTGCTGTTCAGATAAAAGAGGTTGCTCAACATTTCGGTATGGTTTGTTTTCTTCTTCCTTGTGCATTTTTGGCAATTAGTCTTTTTTTTATGAATACACCATCATGTTTTGGTTAGGGGCAGGTGAACAGAGCTTTCATTTCTTAACACTGCTTTTGAGGGAAAAGTTTGTAGAAAAAAAGCAGCATTTGGAGATAGGTTTCTCAATCTGGATCTTTGGTGGAAAATCCTTTTGAACACCTTAGTCTAACATTTTTAAGCAATTCTATGTTTTATAAGACAGGAAAAATATTTCCATTTGCAGCTATGAGCCAACTGGTGCTTACAAATTTTAAAGAAAGTAAAGAATCTAGTAAAAAACTAGTTCCAAATGTGCAATATTTCCTAATTTTTGTGACTTGTGTGAGGTTGGATTCCAGAACGGCCCCCACATAAACAGGAGAAGGGCTCTTCAGTAGCATCTATCTGGTGATGGTGTTGTATCATGCTGGCACATTATGTTGCATCCTAGTATGTATGTTTTGCATAAAATAAGGTAAATACCAATCATCATTTTGTCATGAAGTTTACAGACTGTTTTCATGGCTGTAATGTCAGATTGGGTGGGATAGTTAAAGCTGTAGTGATATAGGATACCATCATTCCTACCGTGTAGTGATCTTTTCCATCTTTTTTCAACCTTTTCCTCTTCATCACCTCTTGAATAAAGAATTGCATTTGCCTATGATAAAAACAGGGCCAATATATTCAAAAGATACTTGCAAACTGGTGAAAATAATTATAGCATTAAAAATTTTAAACACACATTCTGTCACTTTTTGTACTTGTTATTATTTTCATTCCCAGGCAAAATGATTGCTTTGGCATTTGAGGTGCAATAAAGCATTGTAATGTTTTACAAATGAGCAGCATTTTTCATTAAATATTAGTCCCCAAAAGTTTGAGATGCTCACAAAGGCTTAATATCTACTGTAACCCAGAGTGACCCTGAACTACTAAAGATGTGAACTTCCTTGCTCACTGGCAGTTTGCTATACCAGGGCATGGAGTTGGCATAATGGCAACATCCATTAAGTGTAAGTGCATGGCTCTGGGCATGTTTTATGGTATCATTATAGGGAATAGTCTAAGATTGTATTTGAGAAGAATCTTATTGTGTTTGCAGTCATTTTTGAGTCATTGCATAATGATGGCTGGGCACTTTTTAGCTCACGCAGCAAAGTTCAAGGCCTCTTACTTTCCCATCTCCTGCACTGGAGATATCTTAATGTATTGGCTCTCCAGCTGACTTCATTTTTTTTTTTTATTTTCTCTTCACTAATCTCTCCTATTCACTCAATTCTCATATTTGCTTGTACTACCAATCTTGTAGCTATCAATTATCCAATGTAGTAGCCCCAAGTGTAGCAACTCTTCTGTCCAGGGTATGTTTGCATAGTCTCTTTAAGTTTTCTTTTCCATGTAGTCTGTTTACTGAGACTTTTCATATCCTTTTCTACACATTGGTTTTTTGCCTTCATTTACCCCATCTGCTGCTTCAAAATGTTTTACAGCTAACACAGAGTTTCACGCTTCTGTTCACTCATGAGCTTTGTTTCTTTTGCTAGCTGATTACATTACCAGTTTTACCTCACCTCTAGTCATCTCCCCTTCCCTTATCATTTCCTGTTGAATTTCCTAATGAAATAGCCCAAATGTAGCCAGCTTCTTTGAGAGCAACCTGGCTTCAGTTCCAAGAAAAACAGTGGAAGATGATGACTATCTTTTCTTAGATTAATTTCAGTCTTGATACATAAAGTCCGTAGAAAAGTGATTTCCATCTTGCCTGAACAGAGCCAGGTACAGACTGAAATACTGGCCACTTTGACAATACGTTTACAAAGGTCATGAAACGTATCTAAGTGGGTATGTGTATGTTTGCATTTTGTTAGAAATGTAGCCATCCTTAACAGTTCATTTTTTAAATTTCATTACATTTTCAAGGTGAAATTCTCTTTAATGTTAAAATTATAATCTTTAAATCATGATTTGCACAGTATTTTTTTTATTTATTCACATCTGTATATCTCTGCACAGATAAGAGCAGAACCCCTAGATCACCAAGAGTATGATTGCCAGAGAGAACCAAGTGAAACTAAATACTTCTGAATCGAAATGCTTTCAGAATATTTTTAAGTGTTTGGTGAACTGCAGTGAGACTCTGTAAATAGGAAAGTCTAATTTTCATTTCAGTTGGCCTCAAAGCATTAGTTTAGGCCCATTTGACATGATGCACACTAAAAAAATCTGAAATGTATTCTCCAAAGTCTACAGTGTTGACACAGGAGGTATCTTATTCAGGGTCCTGCTACAGGTTATTTTTTTTTTTTCTTAAGTGGTCAGATTAAAATATTTTAGTCTATTTGTCTGTGGTTCTCTGAGGGAAATTATGATTAATCACTGTGTCTTTCTAACAGCCACTGTCTGCCTCGTGGTCCTTGAATTAACCATGCAAGGAGCTGGCAGGGATGTCAGGATAGTCTCATACATTCTCTCTATAGGTTGGCAGTGGTTAGGTTTCATCAGTTTGTTTGAGGGGTCCAGGTACATTACAATGTACTTCTTATCTGTATAAAGTCTTTGCAGTCAGTTACTGAATCATTTCTGTGTCATGACTTCAACCCTATTGGCATGAAAGTAAAAGGTCAAAATTTTTTTACTCCACTTTTATGTTGGGAATTGTAATTTTCCATTCTGGATTTTATGGTTCAGTTTCTCCCTTAGCAAAAAATATTGTCAGTATTTTAGTCAATTAATAAAATATAGGAACATCACCCTGGCAGAGTTCAAGGAGAGAGTTTTAAAGTTTTCTGCCCTTGAAATCGGAAAGATGTCTGGCACTTGATAATTTAGTGGAGGATTTTTTTTTTTTTTTATATGTAAAGGTACTATTATTATTATTATAAGCAAGTTTAACTCAGTCTTCAGCCCAGACAAAGCTACATAAAATATTTTGGCAACACTCCTTTTATTTAACTGATAATAAGCACTTAGTAGTGCAAGAGTATTGGCCTCAGCCTTGTTTTGTGTTAAAAAATACAGCATATCTGCAGAAAAATGTCTTTTAGGTTTCATGAACTATACTGTCAGCTGTAAAAGTAATATCTGTCTGAGTTTATCATGGAAGTTTTTGTGAGCAGCTCTATTATCTAAGGCATAACTTTCCAGTCCTCTCACTGTGATTACATTTGTCATGTCATAGTGCTCACTAGTGAAGTGTAGGGCGACCAAGCCTAGATGGAGCCAGTAGGAAATGAATCTGTCTGCCACAGATACTTCAGACAAAATTATTAATGTTTAGTGGCAGGGAAGTGGCTAGCCCTTCAATGGATTGAATGATGACAGAAAGTCTCTAAGCCTTGATAAGGTTGTGGCCAGGCTGGCTTTTGGTCTAGAAGGTAGATAAAAATACTCTGTCTTTTGGGTTTTTAAGCATGTCTGGTTTCTTTTTCCTGTGTGCATGCCAAAGTGTAACTTGCTTTTTCATCTTACAGGCTGTCTTTAAACTTAATCATAATTTTTATATCTTTGTCTCACAATAAATATGAGGTACGAGGACGTGATAGTGCTGGAGAAAAGTTTTTATTGTGATGGAAATAAGAAACTACTTCTTTTGTTACAGGTGACAATTGATAAACTCAATCTTATTAAGTAGCAGATTTCAGGGGTGTAATTCTTAGGCTCTGTAAGTGACTGTTCATTCCCTAGTAGATTTTTTGTTTAATTTTTTTTAGCTGACCCATGGATTGCCCAATGTTGTATGTTCCCTACACATTTTCTGACTGTTGAAGCTGTTTGGAAGTATATTCTTTCTGAAATAATGCAAGAAATGCTTTAGCAAAATTTAATATTTAAAGAGATTCAAGGGATGAACCCTCTTAACAAGTATTTATAGAATCTGCCCTGAGCCTGAATAACTCTTCAGATTACTAAAATGAAAGTTAATCAACTCTCCAGTTGTCTAGGCTGGGAAGACTAGTTTTCGTAGGATTATGTTCTCACTAAGACAAAATCAAGAAATTGAGAAAGGAATAAGAGGCAAAAATTGCTAAAGGTATTGCAGCTGATGTTATCCTTTCTGTCAAACTGGTATGCTGACTTTTGAGTCAGAATTGGCATAAGATGGGACAGGGACTGATAGTAAATGAATCAGTTTGCTGAAAGAAAGAGAGTTTGAGAAGCACTTGAAAAGTATGAAGTGGGACAGTTTGAGCATCAGTTTAGCAAAGAAGCTTAGCACACTGCAAGCTTGCAAATCATTCCCATCACACTTACCAAGTGACCAAGCACACCATGTCCTTTCCACCTCCATCTTCCTCTCCCACTCTCAGATCACGCCTTGAAGATTTGTCCTGCTTCTAAGAATTTGGTTGCCATTGAGAGTGATGACTCTATAAGGGGACTGCACAGCCTTTCCAACAGAAAGTGTTAGTAGTGTGGAACTAAATAGCTTAAGTAAAAACAGATCTTCAGAACAATAAATCAATCTAACACATACCTGCTTTTGCCTAAGGGTCATAATTCTCAGGAACTGGGGAATACTCACCTTCCTCAGACTTTTCTTCCACAGCCTCCCCACTGGCCCCCTATCTTTCCACACAGGGCCTGACAATTGAATACCCACCCCTTTTCTAGGAGTGTCTTTTTAACTGTTTTTTTTGCTCTTTGAGCTCTGCATTGGCACAGTGGTAGTGTCATTTTGGCCTGGAGCTTGAAAATATGTTGTTGTATGCTATTGCTTCTGCTTTGTGACTGTTGGGACTCTTGTTGTTTTCTCCAAACATCCCTTTTCCTCCTCCCATTATTGAATTAGATCCATTAGTTTCTTCATAAAGCTCTATCAGTGCACCACAGCCGAGTTAACCCAGTCTTGAGTTGAGTTCACCCATAATCAGTGGTGTTCATGCAATTTTTGCACCTTTTTTTCTTAGATTATTATCTTGCTTCTCCATGCTGATCAGGGTCTCACTGAAGTCAGTGTGAAGTATTGCAGAAAAAGCCTGAGCAAGAGGAAGGTACACAGGGGTTTGCTTGCCACTGTGAGAAATATGACTTGAACCAGGCATGAGCTGACAGAAGCAATGTGGTTTTGCTTAAATCCTTTTAGTTTCATGGAAAGATGAAGAAACATTCATGGCCAATAGAGAAAACCTAAGATGACAAAAGCTTGCCATTATTTTCCAACTGAACTAAGACTAGGGCCTTTACTTTAAAGGTAACCTTTTATCTGCTTTTCTACATCACACAGTTTAAACAGTGCAGATGCTCCTATCAAAACACATCCTTTTCCTCTTTCAGAAGGATTAATTTATTTTATTTTTACATTTAATAAAATCTTAATTAAGCTGAATGATCGGCCTTCACAAAATACACTTGCACACTGTAGAAATTGAAAACCACTTTCACTGGTTTATGATTTAGCCCTGTGGAAGGCTAATGGTTACCTTCACCTCTATTTCACCAGTCTGCTGGCTTTTCTTTTTTAGATACAGCTGTAGATTTATACAGTTCTCCATACTTCCAGATTTAACATGGTCACAAACTAAGCGTCCTTGAAATGAACCTCTGGTGTGCTATCTTTAAGTTTCTCAGGGCATTTCTTGCTGAAGAAGCATATATATGGGTCACATGGGCTTCACTGAGGCACTATCCAACTGCTTGGATCTTCCTGCACAGAGAGCAGGATGCGAGCCAGGAGGCTGTGAACTGTCCCAAACCCACACAGTGAGTCAGTGATATGGTTGGAACTGGAACGAAGTGGTTGCTAGCTCTCAGCTTTAAGTGCACTAGGGAGTAATGCTTCTCATCTTCTGTATTTCCCTTGGTATGAATAAATAGGCTCAAACTCCAAGGAATTTCACAGAAGCTCCCAAAACCTTGAGGACCACAACCATACTATTGAGACCAGCACCTCTTACATAATCCTGGAAATTTGGGTAACACAAGCTTAAGGTTGTCATTTATCAGTCTGGAGGTTGTGGACCATTTTTTGAAGTGCTATCTAAGGGACACAGATGTTCTGACTTCCTCCTCCCCAGAGCGGTTTGTTATTAACATCTCGCTGTTTCAAGCAGAGACAGCCTTTCTCCAAACAGCTGTTTCTCTAGTTGAAGCAGAATATGTAGAGATGTTACACTGACAATGACACTTAGTGGGACCTGCTCCTTAGAAAAGAACTGCATTATCAAGGGTTCCTTACTGTGAGAGAGGTTTTTTTTTTAATTAACCTGAGACCCACAGGGAGCTGTGTTGTCTCGTGACCTGGTATGTTAGCAAGCAGTGGGTAATCCATCCTGGAAGGGGAATATTTAGGTGGGACAAAGACTGCAATTGAAGACTCCCTGTCATTTCCAAAGAATAACATCTGGGTCTGTGTGAACTGGTTTGGTAAATATTTTTGTATGTTGCATATGCTGCCATCTGCATTTTGAGTAGTCGGAATACCTGCATATATTACACTGCTTTGATGAAACCGTCATTTAGATAAGCTCAATAGTACTTGTACAGTCCCTGGGACTTGATGCTAATTTACTCCCAAGGAAGATTTCATTTTTTTATAGTTAAATGATGTCTACCAGTGAAGACAGCCAGCTATACTTGTATTTGAAAAAAAAGGAAATTACATTATACATGTGGTATTTTATATCTGACTTTGTAAAGTGGCTTTTGATAGGTTGGAGTGCATCTGAATATTTGGAAAAGATCATGGGAAGATCAATGTCACAGATATTTTTCCTCCTTTCAAGGAAAGTAGACATGAAACAGAAGAAAAATGTTGTAGGGAAAAGAAAATGTCACTGAATTTTGCTTCATTCTGCATCATTCCCATAAGTTTCTATTTGGAACTATCACCACATTTTGGCTGTCACTTTTACTGAAACTATTTAAATACATTTTAAAGGTGAATTACTTGGCTGCTTGACATTTTTGTTCTGGATTATGCTGCAGCAGTCTATCTGATTTGCAGTCAGAGAGAAAGCATTACAGCTTGAAAATAACAGGTTTCAAAGCTTTTTCCTACCTGTGCACATGAAGGTCTCCCCACACTGAAAACATACAAGGCCATCAAATGAAGAGGGCAGCTTGTGGATGTGCTGGAAAAGAACTGACATTTAAATTAATGTTTGAAAGTACAAATTTGAAACTTATGAAGAGAACGAGGTGTGTTTGGTGAAGTTGAACAGAGGAGAGATGAATGTGAAGGCAGTTTTTATAATGTACTTAGCAGACTCAGCTGGAGTTTTATTTTCAAAATCTTGGCCCTTACCACTCACAAGAAAATATTCAAAAATAATAGTAACACAAAGTCTGATACTCACATTGCCCCATGTAGCCTCAGTGAAATAACAGACATAAAAGTGGTCTGGAGATGAACTGCAAGGAACCAGCCAAGGATATACGATTTCTTAATATCATTTAACTGTTGTTTCTTTTTTTCACTCTTGGATAATGATGAAAATTCAGACTAACTGCCATCTCAAGTCCATTTTTTTGGCAAGATCAAGCCAATATAGGATATACATTTTTGTTTTCTATTTTCTTATTTATCAATAAAATTATCATATCTTGTTAAAGAAAAATTACAGATCTCACATGATTTAATGTTCTTATAGAAAGAGTTTATGTAAGTCTTTAAAGCTCAGAGAATTCATAACATAAATCTGTATTATCAGTGTTTCAGCAACCGTGTGTGTTTACAAGGTTGATCTATAAAACAAGTGAAAATGGTGAAGAAACATTTTACAGTGTGACATTGAACACATCAGCTTGATTCTGGCAGGTTCCTAGTCTGAGTGTAGTCCTCTGCCTTTCACAGTTTGTTTCCTATCTGCATGACAAAAAGGACATTTTTCTCACCAAAAATGTGGTGGCATTTCACAAGGTCCTAATTTGGTATTGTTTGCCAAGTCAGGAAGCACTAAGTGGACCCTTACTTTTAGAACCTGCTCCTCTCTTTATCCAAGCAGCCCTAGTGCATTCATCCCCAGTGGTCATGAAAGCCTTGAGGTTCCTCAGCTTTGGAATTAAAGAGATGGGTGCAGTGACATGCATCACCTTGGTTTAAACATCATGTTCCATGGAAATTTTCCATTTTTTGTTGTTTTTTTTTTTTTAATTAGAGAGTGAAGAATAGAAATTTAGGTTAAGCTATTTTGCCATTTTGAATACAAACAAAAATGTATGGAAGGGAACACAGCTTGGTGAGAAACTTTGTTTAAACTGTAGTCGAAGTACTGAGGGTTGGAATGGATGAAGAATTACTTTAAACAGTGATAAAAAGAAAAGGAGTTTTCTTAGCAATGTTCGCATGAATGCTCTGAAATGTAAACTTCATGTCATCCAGTGTATTTTAAACCCTCATACATTTGACTCTTCAGCTGCAGAAAGTACAGATTGTTTTTGTGACTAGAATTGATTATGCAATTGATTATGCCTGCCCATGTCAGTGCTGGGTACAGCTACAACAGCCCTGGAGTGCAAGTACCATTTTGTGGAGCATGTTAATGAATATATGGAGAATAAAGTTATCCACTTGCATCCTCAGGCCTTAACTTGTAAGTTATATACTGCATTGTCTTTGTAAATATTGTTGGTCTACAGGAGTATTTATAGATTTTGTCTCTCTTCAGAGTCAAAGAAGCAGAGGAAGTCTGCAGGCAGAAGAAGGGGAAGTCGCTATACAATATAAGACCAAAACATGACTCTGGAATTGTAAGTAAAAAATGTAGCAATACTTTTATCACTTGTTCTACCTTTTCCCCTCGGTATTTTATAAGTAGGTTATTCTTGATGTATGTTTTTGTTCTGGGTTGTTTTTCTGTTTTTATTGTTTTAATGTTTAACATTTTCCTTAAAGGTGTTAGATTAACAAACTTGAAATATGCCTATGAATATTACTCCTCAAAACAGATGTAGCACAAGCAAGGGCAGTTTATTATTGCCCCAGTGTGCCAATCTGTGTTGTTCCCAGTCTTGGTGTGGGATGCACATAGAAGGCAGACAGGCGAGTCTGGTCTTCCAGCTTATTCAGTCTGTAATCACTCTTTTTTCTACAGATACAGAATGTGAGGAAGAATTTTGATAGTTGCACATTTTTCAAGCTGGACAATTGTATCAAATACAGTGGTTTTTGATCCACTGATATGGATTTGTTTGGAATAGAAACACTAGAAAAAGATAATACTGTGCTTTCACCATTCTTTTGAAAACAAATAACTTCAGAGGAGTAATTCTGGCCATTCAATGAAACTTTTCCCCTATGATTGCCTAACCATTGGGAGGATCATGACTGATTTTACAGAAAAATTATTCTGGTACCTCACATTTAAATCATAGCTGTAGCAACTGGCCATCATTTACGTTTTTAAAATATTAGAAGATTTTTTTCATGTGTCTGTGTTCCTGTCTGTGTCCTCTTTCCCCCCCGCCCCAACCCCAAGACATGACTTAATTCTTTTGTGCTTTGTAGTCATGGCTGTGTAGTCATATTGTCTGTGACACATCTTGTAGATGAAGCATGTGGTAATTTACTGTATTCTAACTAATAGAATCTGACACAGAAGCAATAATATTGCATTTGTTGTTTCTTATTTTGAATGAATAGTGAGAGTTGACTGTAGTTAGTGCCACAAGAAATGCAAATGCAGTACTAGCTTGGTAAGGAATTATAAACTACATTTAATCAATTTTACATAAAACAAGATCAACCTGTTATTTCAAAAAAACCAAACCCAAAATTAACAGTTTTGGATTTCTCCATCTAACTTATATCCTGCTGTATATAAAGACACCAAGAGACTTCTTTTAAGAAATAACTATTTGTTTAATTATTCCTGTATAGTTCTTATTTGCATTGAAACAGGGACCTTCAGTCTTAGTGAAATTTGATGAGTGAAAAGGAGTCAAAAATACTTCACAAGTAGTGTATAGCTGTAGTCTACTTCAGTTCTAGCTTCAGTTTATTTGTGAAGTCAGTTCTACAATAAATATAATCAAACATTTGCCTATGTATTTCTATGCTTTTCATATTTGTGTGAGGTGGTTTTGTGTACACTCAAATTTTGTCCTTATTCTTTATTTTATTTTTCAGAAAGCAAAGATAAGTATGAAAATCTGAGAGAAGAAATTCAAAAGCCATTGTTACCTGGTTACCAAAACTCAACATGCCTGTGGGTGGGGAGTGAGAGGGAAGGAAACTACATCATCCTGATCATTTGCTTCCTTGACCTTTTAAAATTTACGTTTTGTTCTCTAGAGTTTTCCACCAGCTGATGTGTTATTGTACATTCATTCACGAATGAAATCACTTTAATGGAGTGCCCAGAAATAGACTAGGTATGGACTTGAAACACCTTCCCTGTACTCTGTATCTCCCTTGCCACTCAGAAATGGTATTTTGTAAAGTGTATGGTATATTACAAATAGGACAAGTCAGCATGCATAAAAAGCGGCATCTGCATCAGTTCCGAACATGCTGAAAATTGCATTAAGTTGAACTTCATAAGAATGCTACTTGGTATAGTAAAACATTTCCATTCCTACTGGCAACATCTAACACAAATACTTCATGGCACTGCACTTAGATTAGGGAAAGAAATGTTACTCCTAGTGAATTGTTTGTATCCGTTTCATGTTGGCATTTGTAGTTTGTATTTTGAATCGTTAAGTGCTGTTTATACAGTATAATCAATGCTTTCCCAACTTGTTTGGTTGCCCTCCATGACTAAATATTTGTGGAACAAGATGTTTACTGTAACTATCTTTAAAATCGATAAGGCAGCATACTTTTACTTCATCTTTTGCCAGATAGTGAATGCCAGGTGGTATGGGGGTCAGAAATCCAGCATTATTAAAAAAAAAAAAAAAAAAAAAAAGGGAAAAAAGTGAAAAGCAGGAAAAATACAGAAAAGCACAGAAATATGATAGAGAGTATGAGAGATTTGGCTATTATAGTTTGTTAATATATAAAGCAGCTAATACTTTTACATGAACTTTAGAAGGTATAGTATAGTTTTAACTGCTGATCACTTAAGTCAGACAGGCTTTTGGCCACATGTACATGACTTCCCTTCTGGAATTAGCTTTACAGTTAATTTAAAACTCCTTTAGAGAGCCATTAAAAGATGCACATGGAGACAACATTTACGGAAAACAGTAGCCAATTCTAGTGTCAGAACATAGACTACCAACTAATTGACATCAATTTCACACTTAACAGAATTACAGACATTTCCTCCAGGCTTTCAGTGTCTCTGACTAGGAGTTAATGATTGAAATATATGACTTAGGGCTTCCATTTTAGACTGCGTGCTTAATTCCTATTTGCAATCCAGAATTTGCTGTATCAGTTTTGAACTGCTCAACTGATAGCAATCCCTTCATCCAGTCCTTATTTAAGAGCCCCAAACCTAACAGCTTGATTGATAACATTTTTCTTTCAAAGCTCATTTTTCCTGAAAGCAGACTGTGCGTGCAACTCAGTTGGATGCACTTGCTCACAGCTTTGGAGCCTGAAAGACACCGGGGTAAGGCAGATGAGCTCTAACCTGCTGGGTTGTGTTATTCCCTGTCTAATCTAGCACATCAAGAGACATTCCGAGCTGTTCAGAGGCTAATATACTCTACAGGGTGTCATAAAAGGAAGTGCAAAGTATGACCTCAGGAATCTGTTATTCTTCACATATACCAAGCACTAGAAAAGATGGGTTTTTTTCACTGTGTGAAAAGCAAGTCTCCTGTTGCTGATAAACCTATGTCAAAATCTGTACTACTAATAATTTCTGGCAGGGATATAAATTACCAAGAATGGAATTCTAAAATTTTGTGTTGATGGGAGTAACATTACTATTTGGGGAAGAGAAAATAAGAGATTATTTGCTGTTACAACTAACTTATGGAAAAAAATCTTTAAAGAATAAAGCTATTTTAATGGCACTGATTCAAATCCATGTTTGTATTTATGTAAACAATAGTCTTCTCCTAACTTTGCTCCTAAGTGCAAGGATACAGTAGCATGATTTCATTTGTAGCCTTCCTGTTCTCTTCAGTACCTACAGTATGTATATTACTATACTAAATGAAATAATAGATCATCTAACAAAGATCACTATGTGCAATACTGTATTTAGTGTTTCTATTCCAATTTTTTTAGAATGTTAATTTATATGAAAATAAAAGGAATAATAATGAAATAACTGCCTTCTCTTGTCACTCTCTGGCTATGCAGTAGTGTGCTACAAACTATTTGCTCCCTAAGCACCACATCCCATTCTGGCTCCTGTGATCAAGGAAGAGTCTTTGTGAAGCAATCAGAGGAAACAAGTCTTCTCTTTGCTTGCCTTTTGGAAGGATAGTGACAGTAATTCCCAGTTATATGTATATACTTCCTTTTCCCCAGGTGGTGGTAGTGAGAGATTCAGCATCCTTTACCCAATGAAACTAGGTAAAACTCACTTCTCCAGCTTGTACACACCTCCCAGTCTTGCACAGGACCAGTAACCTGGTCCTACTAACAGTGCTGAAGTAACAGTCTCAAGAAATTGCTATTAGGGCAAAAATATGCCTTGAAAAGTAGTATCTGCCTATTATAATCCTTTTATATATATACATGTGTTTTGTCCAGCAACCTGCTAAACCTGTCGCATACATACATACCCTTTCTACAGGATCGGCAGCATGGATGCTAGAAGTGATTTTGAGCCTCTCTTTCTCTGAAGAAGTGTCAAAGGTTGACTGCAGCTGATGGAATCACTACATAGATTTTTCTTTCATTTTACTCAGACCCAACCTATTTGGCTGAACATGTCTCTCTTTTATATAGCTTCTCTCCAACCTGTCTCAGACTTCCATGCAAAGTAGCCCACTACATGCAGCACCAGAGTTGACCCACAGAACATCACAGAGGACTCCAAACACAAGTTTCACTTCTGCTCTTTTTTTAGTAGCACACTCAACTTTTTACAGAATTCTGGACCCATGTTTGTTTGTTTGTTTGGGTGTGTTTTAAAGAGGTTCTCACTCCCCTCATTTACTGCAATCCCCCCCTTTACTGCAACATCAAGCACTCTACACTTTGAGTTGGCCCTAATTTGACAAGAGTCCTCACAGACAAAATTCTGAGCCTCTGCTGATAACGAACACCACGTATCGCTCACTGTTACTTAAATGCACCAGCAAAAGAAGGACTTTCATACCTGAGCAGCAGATGTGACTTGCTGGTTTTTTTGAGGAGCTAAGAGGATTCATGTTGTTTTTCTTGCAAATAAAAGCCTTTCAGAAGCATGGTACTTTGTCACGTCATGCCACTGTAGTGGTTAGCTTTTTTTGAAGCACCTTTCATCATCCCAAAACACTTCCAAAACTTAGTTAAGTATTAACCAACTGAGGTAGTGGGAATAATAATTAGAGGCATCTTCTACAGACTGACTTTTTTTTCTTGCCCAATTTTTCAGTGATCAGCTTAAAAAAATATTTGAAAGCAAATATTAATTTCATTGAGAGAACATCTAGCAAGTCATTGCATTGCAATTATTTTGTTGCAGACTCTAAGTTAAAAGCAAAGCCAAATTTGTGACAAATCTGCTATACCAGTTACTTCAGTTACACAAATTTTAAACTGCTATGGACAGAATAAGTGAGAACTGGTGAGGTTGGCTTTTTCTGAAGATAGTGTAAACAAGTGAGCAAAGGGAGGAAAGAAAACCATGGCCCCACACCATTCATGTCTGCCACCCATCTAGAGGATTCTCATTACAGAACTGGTTTTCTGAGCTATTCTTGCTTACAACAGACTCATCTGTTCCCATGTATGATATTCATCCAACCTACTTGTGAAAGCATCCAATAGTAAGTCCATTGCCTCAAAAAAATTGTCTTTTTGAAGATAAAGGGTCCCTATTGCATCAGCAGTTAACTCATTTATTCCCAACTGCTGCTCAAATTTAAGCTCTTAGAAATTTCACTTGCCACTCACCCCCAAATTGGGGGCCTGCCAGCATGATAGTCCCATTGAGGTTGAGTTTAACACTCACTGTCCTCCTCCCTTCCCGTCCTGTAGCACCTGTCCACTTTAAGAAGTAACTGCATCTGTCTGACCTACAGCTTTTTCATCTGCTTGGAGAGACTCATCTTGTTCTTGGATTGCTTCCACAAGGGGGAGATTTCTGGATCACAACGTACGTCTCTGGTACAATGGTTCAACAGTCGGGCAGCAATAGAGTGAGAGCTGGAGCTGGAGTCTGGGCTGTGCTCAAGCAGAGGAGGTTCAGGTGGGTGCTGGGCAATGCATGACCTGCACAGCAGGAGACTGGCCAAGAGATGGGTGGAAATAAGAGAGGGGCATTCGAGGAGGTGAGTGCTAAACTCCCTGTGAGCCAAGTGACAGGAGGTGCTCAGGAGTTCTGAGCAGGGAGCCTGACCACACCTGGGCAGCTAAGGCAAAGCAAAACACTAATGCTCTAAAGCAACAGCTCCTAATAAAAAAAAAAAAAAAAAAAAAAAAAGAAACAAAAAAACTCGTCTCCAAACATTGAACTGTGAGATTTGGGCAAGAGACAGGGAAGCAGGGAAGAGAAGACAGTAAACGGCTCCTGGAAGCATAGCACCGTAAAGGACATAGCCCTCCCTTGCTAGCTGTGATCTAAGTTCTCCTGCTTCTTTCAAGACCCATCACAGGCATCTCTTCTGGTCATGCTGAGCTCATCAATCAATGTGACAACTCCCTTTCCACACAGAAATCTGCCTTTGAGAAACTGCATTATCTCTGGGTTGGAAAAGGAAAAAAACCTACAAACCCCAAAATAGTACCCTATTTTTGGAGTGCCGTATGGTGTACCTATTCAAGAGCTGGTAGCAACCACTAAAGCTCACACCTGTATCTTAAGATGTATCTTTTTTTTTCCCTTATGAGTAGTTTGGTGCCTCTTACATAAGGATCTATATATATATTTTAAGCAAAATTATTTAGGTCAGTTACATCTCTTATGGTAAATGATGGCAGTATTTCAGCCACTGGTGGAGCTTTGCTTGTCAGTTGCCCAAAAAAATCCAGAAGAAGGGCCTGCAGAATCAACTCTAGAATCTAAGATTAGTGCATTTTATTTTTCCCTCTTGCCTTCCAGGTACTTCTGATGGTAGTGGGAGACAAGAGGAGAAGTAGTCAGGTTTTTCTAAGCTGTCAGGCTGAGCCATTATTCATCTCTGTTTGGGAGGGTGAAAAGGAAGCTGGAGAATATACTGATAGAGAGCAGTTGGACACAAGCTATTGAAGCAAAACACCTGGATGCCATATAACCCTAGAGTAGCTTTATTATTTAATCTATAATTTAATAGTCGACCTATAAAATAATTACATTATACTTAAAGCATTTCTTCATTTTTTGTTTTCATTTATAAAACAAGAATTAAATACAGTTTTAACCATTACAAGCTCAACTCAGTTTTTACATAAACACAGCTCCTAGAAGGAGCTTTAAGCTGCAGCATATTCATATTGCAAACTGGTGAAAAACCCAGGCAGGGCATAGCTTAAAGGTAAAGATTCTTGCACGTTTTTCTTAAGTGAATTTATTAGGGTGCTTTTCTCTCTCTGGTCCAAAACGTCTGACTTTCAGTTCATTCCTTTCACGTGGAGACTGAGATCCCCAGAGTCTTAGTAGACTATATTGCCACCTTCCCTCCCTGCACCCCACCCACACCCACACTCTCAAGACAACACTGAATTGTGCCCATCCCAGGGCTGGCACGATGCCACAGGGCAGCAGCAACAGCCCCTAAAGCATTCCCTGTGTGAGGAGTCCCCCTGTGCACTTCTGACACGCTGAAAGGTCACGGCAGAAAAGCGACGTCTGTTCACGTAACACGGCTCCAGACCCAACCAACCTCACCCTGCCCACGCCAATCCCTGTAAACCGCTTGGTGAGCTC
Organism: Monarcha castaneiventris obscurior; assembly: GCA_026261815.1. Classification (NCBI taxonomy): domain Eukaryota; kingdom Metazoa; phylum Chordata; class Aves; order Passeriformes; family Monarchidae; genus Monarcha; species Monarcha castaneiventris. The sequence continues at coordinate 9,430,074 of JAMPIT010000472.1, forward strand.
TTGTGGAGATCAGTCCTGAAAGCCTCTTAGGGAGGCCTGTGTCACATAATGGAGACCCGTGGCTCTGAAGCCCCAGCTGGCGACAGTGCTGAACATATTAACCCCTTGAAGTGGCTGCATGTGAAGAGGCAGGCAGGGAGGGGCTCCGGCAGCAGGCTGGTTTCACTCGCTGCAGATGCTCAACTGTGAGACATGCACAGGGAGTCGGCGTGTCGTTTTTAATTTGTAAGCTTCAGACAACTGAGTGCGCACTGGCTTTGGTTTGGGGGAAGGGGCTGGTTTGAGACAGGATTTTAATGCAGCTGGGACTAATACAGATCAGAACTGTAAAAAATGGGATATACAGGACACGTTAAACTCCATCAACTGAATAACAACATAGTATGATTTAAAATGAACTGCAAGTGTTCACCAACACTTATTGAGCAGGTCTCAAAAACTGAGTGGACCACCAATAGTGTAGCAATTACAACTTACTCTCTCCCTGCTCCCACAGCTGTGACCCATTCCAGCAGCACTGACTGAGGCGTTTGTCCTTTAACACAGACACGTTAACATGGTTTCCAATCACAGGAGAGGCACCACTCCCAAAACTTGGTGACACTTACGTAGCTTTTGTATTCAGTCCAGCAATGACCAAATTTTGTCCTTTGTGTGACAGCGCTTTTATACCTTTGGGAACACATCATTCCCTTAAGTGTTCTCTCCCACTACCCTCCCACCTTCCCTGGTCTGAGCAGGCTTAAATAGAAGGTCATAAATGGATGTTGTCCTTTTTGGAGTAAGAAACACACACACATATCTAACATACAAAAACCTACCAAAAGCATAGTAAAACCATGTCCATTTTAAGCCAGGCAGCTGACCTAGCAACCGAGTCTCTTAACATATTTTAATCGCTGGCATACTCTGCCACAAGAAAAATATACATGGCTAGGTCTATAATACTTTAAACAGCTGTTTACTATAGCTAGGTTACAAAATAAACACTGCTGCAGAGGCCATGTGTTCAATATACTCTAACCACAACAGCATCAGAACCCACCCTCAGTCTGCTCTGTGGTCACCGTGGCTGACCCAGCGCCTCACCCTCTTCCCCTTGCTTCTGATCTGCCATTCAGACAACAAGCCAAGAACCATTTGTCATTGCACAATTGAAGTCGTCTTAAGGAGAGGAGCCTCGTCAGAGAGTCTCACTTGCTTTTCACACATTACTCCTCATTACTCTCCCTCATCTGTGTCCCCCAGTCCTGGGCAGCACCCCAGCACTTCCAAGTGAGAGAAGCAAGCTCCGGACCAAAGCACGGGGAAGGCATTCTCAACTTGTGGAGGGAACTGGAGTGTAGGGCAGAGGGCTTTACTCCACACAGTGGAAACATTTAATGCCGGATTCAGCCAACTGGTCACTTAGAGGATCAATCCCAACTTCTGGGAGCCTGCTCCACTCCAGAAGATTCAACTGCCAGATGATATTTAAAATACAATGCAACTTTATGGTGAAGTGCCTAACACAGCCCGTGAAAAAGCATTATTCCAGTAGGCAAGTGACAAGGAGCCTTTCCTTGCTGGAGAGATGCCTCCTGAAAGAAAACAGAACACAAAAAAAAAAGGAAAAGAAGAAACAAACCAACAAAATGGACAGTCTGCTCAGTGGGAGACAAGAGGCAGCAGTAAAGCTGATGGAGGCAACACCAAGCAGCCTCATGCCTGTTCTCACAGTTTGCCTGAGCTGTTTAGATTCACAGACATGCACCGGCACTGCTTGACCTTCTGAATTTTCTTGAGTCGGAACGGTGGGTCCAGCTCAGGGCACTCCAGCTGCACAGTCGAAGAGGTGACCTTGTGTGGCTTGCAGAAAGCACAGGACTGAAAGGACTCCTCCTCCTTTTTCACGTGCCGCGGAATGTAGAAGGAGTTGCACTGCCCATAGCAGAAGCGGTTGATGATGGTGCGGCTGATGCAGCCCTCCTCGCTGACAGTCTGCCTCAGCGGCTGCGTCTTGCACCAGTCGCTCTTGAGGTACTTCCTCTCGGTGACCACGAGGGCCTCCTGGCTGGAGGCCAACACCTCCTTGTTCAGCTGCTGCCTCCGCTCCGAGTGGTTGCTGCTGCTGCCTTTGTATGGGGAGGGAATGGCACCTGCAGGCCGGTTTTTCCTGGCGTCCGTCACTCGAACCAGCGCTGCCATCAGAAAAACGGACAAGGCAAATTTCCAAATCATCCTGCAAGGGCAACAGAAGGCACTGTTAGGAGAGACACACTTTCAAACCACAGAATTGGAATGGAGTTGGTACTTCACGCATACTTTTAGAAGAAGAGACCTTATCGTCTTTATAACCCCATCACTCTTCCTAGATTAGCTCTATTCTAGGGTGATTACTTATCATGAAGAGGCCAGGCCCTTTGGAAAGTCACACTGCTTCCCCTCACGCCTCCACAAACTCTCCAGCAACTTGCATTTTCCCCTCAGGGACACTAATGCTTTGATGGCTGAAGTGGTGGTTTTACAGAAGCATCAGCCAGAAACATTTCCTCCTTCTCTGTGAAATCCTGGGCCAAACAGCTGGGCAAACTCCTGGGTAGCAAAGGCTCAAGAGACTCCTGCCAAGATGGTGAGAGCTGATTTGGGGATGGCAGGGGAGAGGGGAAGGGAATACCAGGTTACACAAAAGTGCACTCTCTTGTCTCTTCAGCCCCTAAGTCCAGGCCCAGCTTCATTCCACACAGAAGTGGCAGGGGGTATCCAAAAGACTATTTTTATTATTTTAAATTGCTTCTGAAGTTTCTTAGGGCTTTTATGATGCTTAGAGTCTTGTATTTGTTGTCTTTGTGTGAGGCCAAAACCTTGATAGATTTATTTTTGCAGTAAGAGGAAATGCTTAAACTCAACTTTGAGGACTTCACAACTGCAAGGCCTCTTGGGCAAATGGTTTAAGAAGGTTTGTAAACAGGAGAGGATTCAATATTTATTTTAGATGTTAAGGAGTAAGTTAGAGCATAAGCTTGTTGATAAGTTGAAATAGTCTGCCAGATGGCAAAAATATTTTTTCCTATGGTTGTTTATTATGTAGTCTTGTTCTGTGGAGCATCTCTTACCAGCTCTTGTCCAATTTATTTTAGTAATGTGTGTCGATGTGCTTCCAGAATGTCAGAGTAGGTATACTAAATCTCCTTATAAAGTCAATGCTCACTAGTGAACTGCTCATTTGACAGTTCATTTCATATCATTCTCCCTGGGAAAGGAGAACAGAGGGTCTCTGCAGTGCCAGAAGTGGGTGCACAGAAGCTTCCCATTTGGAGACTAGAACATTTCCAAGTGTTTCTAAAAGTGCTCTGTTCACCTTTATTCTTAATGGATATTTTTATAATACTGTACAAAAGACAGACTTATCCCTCTCTTCCCAGTAAAGCAGCAAACCCTTCCAAGTAATGATTTTAACTTTTTTCCTTTAGAGAGATGCCAAGAAAAAAAAAAACTACCATCACACTGGTAATTATAATCCCTAACACTACGGACACTTCAGATATTTCATAGGTACTCCCATCTGGAAATCATGTCATTTTCCAAACAATGACACCAAAAGATCAAAAAAGTGTTTGCAGTAAAGGTGCAAGAGAAGACAAGAATAGGAGTAACAAATGCTTCTCACCTAATAAAGCAGATCTAACATGGTTAACTTCTGTGGAGATAAAGAAAAGGAACTACTCTAGCAGACTAGGTGAGATAACACCCCTTAAGGTTATTTTCTAAGTTTGTAAGATCTCAGTGTCAGACTTGGACTAAGTTTCTAAGGGGATAAGTCTGAAGTGCTAAAGGAAACAAAAGTGCTAATCATACAGCTGTAAACAGAGGGTGTTCTGATGCAGAGTTAAATTTCACCAGATTGCATGCTTGAAACAGAACCACCTTTTAATGGCAACCAGTATTTCTAAACCACAAAAAAGTTCATTCATCTGCTACCATGCCATCTCCCCACTGAACACTCACTGTAGCCATGGGTACTTTAAATCAGTGGCCTATTTTCACACTGCTTAGCATTCAGCATGCAAGTCTAGAAGTTTTGTCCAGAGTCTTTAAACGAAGCAAGACTAGACTTGGCTTTGCTGGCAGGTATTGTCGCCAAGTCCATTGGATGTCAACCCACACAGGCAGGCCAAAACCTAATCAGGTAATTAGTTTCAGTTGAATATAGTGTTCCATGCTTCCTTTCAAATTGTTCTCATGTTATTCTGCACTGATGGCTGCATTTCAGTAGTAGATAAAACAACTGATTCCCAGTGCTTTGTGTTTGATATAGAAAGGGGAGGAAAAGAAACCAGATTAACAAACCTATATCTTCTAGAAAAAGACAGAGGTGAGCTCTCCACAAGATGCCTTATGCCACATTCATCAGGCATACTCTTCTACTCTTTTGAAACACAAGGACTATTGCCTCTCCAGTGTCATTTCTCTGATCCTGGCATAGAAGAGGACAGCAAAGGTCAGAAGGAGAGACACACCCTTTCCCCCACCCCCTCCTCTTTTCTTGGGATGATCTTTAAGGTTTTTTCCAACTTTATGACTGTACAATTCTACGAAACCCTGTGTTTACCACGCCTGCCCTTTCTCTTCATAAAATGCAACTTGAAAGGACACGTTCCTTTTTATGTCAAGAGTGGTCGTCAAGTAGAAATCTGATGCAGGAATTCAGGAAAGGTGACAGAGAACTAACAACTCCAAGTCTACAATATAGAGAAATACTATAGCAGTATTCTAATTACTTAAGTGGTTTTATGTAGGAATGGAGAGCCATTCAACAGAGTAAGTAGGATTTATTCAGTAAGTCTGTGTTTATAACTAATAAAGCATTATTAATCAAAGCCACTATTGTCGGGTTATAAACCAAACACTGCAATACATGTTAGCAAGTACTTCTGCAGACAGGTAGGAACGCACCACTTATTTCTGTCATTGATCCTTATCAAACTTGAACCTTAAAATATTTACATAATGGAATAATAATCTATTTTACACTAGCAGGTCAAATGTGCATTCTGTCAGATCGTGGAATTTCTAATCAGAGTGTTACTCCTTACTAGCCTGCAAATCACCCCTTTCTAAGCCCTGGCACACAAATCCCCTATTCAAGCAAGTAAGGGTGCAAATGAGGTCACACGGTGCCAGCAACTTGCCAAGGACTACATATATTTTCAGTGCTCACATGCAAAGAGAAGAGAAACTTCAAGACTCCCAGAGAAAGAGAACATTTTGGCAAACTCAATTTGAATGCAAAGCAACATGGTGAATGCTGTCTGTCTGCACTCGGAGCGGGATGAGAAGAAACACAAAACGTATTGGAGGAGAATCTGGCTTTTGGCAGGGACAGGGCAGTTCTGCCCTACTTAGATGGAACAGAATGGAACAGCATGTGGCTGAGACCATGCAAGTGAGAACTGCCTCAAGAGACCAACGCCTCTACAACTCGCACCAATGCCAGCCAGGGCCCCCCATTCCTGCTGCACTGGGGGTCCCCACAGCAGACCCAGTGGCAGCTCCTTTGTGACAGTTTTCAACTTATTCAAGCATTGTTGCCAACTGCTGCCAGTCCCCTCCATGCCCTTTTTCCAGTGTGTGAGCTGAGAATAACTTAACCTTGGACGAGACACCCAACGAAACCTGGCTGCATTTACGTATCACAGGCAAGCTTTTTTCTCCCTGAGATAAGGAAATCAGCATCAAGTATGAGTTCATAAACTAATCAAACCCAACATGCTGGAGCTGGGCTATCAGGCCCAGGAGTATAAAAAATCCTTGTTCACGGAAGCAAGAATGCCAAAACCCAGCTCTGTGATTCAGAGGTCAGGTCACTGTGCTAGGAGGGGAAGACCCAGGATCACTGTGCCTGCCCTTAGCTTTATTTCTTCTTTGTCTCCAATTACTGTGTAACATGAAGTACCTATCAAGGCAAGCTCCCTTTTGCACACCGACCTTCTGGCCCTATAACTCACACATTCTTGAAAGTAATCAAGCTCCAGAGGAGGACAGGCAGTAATGTAACCCCCAAAATAGCTTATAGTTTTGTGCTTAGGGAAGTCCTCTCTGAATTGAAGCATTGGATTTGATTTCAGAACTCAAAGTCACTGTTTTCAGAGAAGTCCCCCAGTGAAGAAGTGGGTGCTATGATGTGAAAGGCAGGGCAGGAGGTAACACCAGTGCCCACCTGTGCTGAGTGACTGCGCTGATGTTTCCTCTAGTTTTCAAAGTCATGACCAGTTTCTCAGCTCAGGATACAGATTCTGACTGGGAATTCCTGTTTTGTAGATCAGCCTACTTCTGGGCTGCAAGTGGATGGAAAGAAAGAAAGAGGGATGTAACTGGAAGATCACTGTGATATTTTGTTAGCTGCTCAAGAAATCAGGAGGTGTGAGACCCATTTGTTTGCTGTAGCATGCACACCTACAAAACACTCAGCATTATCAGCATTCCTGGAAACATCCAACTCTCTGATACAGGTATGATACAATCATCTCTTCACCAGGCCTGTCTGGAGGGAATTCAGAAATAAAAGTCACAGGCAATTTAAAACAAAACAAAACATAACAAAACAAAGAAAAAAAAAATACAAAACAAAAAACCCCCAACCCACAATCACCAAAAAATCCAAACCTGCAAAACCTGTTTTACCATGGAACTTGAGACTCTACCCATTCAGCTTAATCACAGTATGGATTCATGAAGAAGAACATTTAGTACTATAAATCTATCATACAACCATCAAAACTACAGACTCAAATACTGTAAGTGCCAGTGGCTGGGAAGATGATAAACAAATTCAGAGATTTTTTACTTTTTGAAAAATTTAAATTTAATTAACAGCTGAAGATCTTCCTTTGGACAAATATTTCTCTGTAACTACCAGCAAAAGGCAGGCATTACAGACTAGATTAAATCAGGTCCCGTGATGTAGTACAGTACATAGATGGCCACATTTGACCACCTGTATCGCTTATTTGCAGTTTCCATCCTGAAAACTTCAGAGACATGAGAACTCTTCTTAGGGATCACTTGAGTGTGGCTGAGTATGGGAAGCCCTTTTACCAAAATTTTTTCTAGTCCCCACTTACTTTCATATTAGACCTAGCCAGAAGAAGAATCTATATAAACCAGACATATGTATAATAATTTAAGAACACAATGTACACGGTTAGTTCTCACATTTAAGATGGGACACAAGAAGTGTTCCTTGAAGACAAGCCAGGCAAAAGCTTTTCAAAGAACTAAAACTTGGCTTTAGCAACAGATGTGGAAAGCCAGAAAATATCAGATTCTCTACCAGGAAGCCAAAAATGCTATTTATTTAATTTATTAATAGTTAGGCACGATTCTAATGGTACAATGTTCTCATAAAGGCTACAATAAAGACTAACCAGGCGTCTTTGTGCAAGGGAGGTATTTTGTGCTAACTTTTCTCTTTTAACTGTCCTTTGGAAACTATTTCTCCCATGTCCCATGAACATGAGCAATAACTGAACACTGTACTCTATCTCCTGTTGCAGAGACATGGGCGTCTTATTAAATAGTTCCATCATTAATAGATTCCCATTATTAAATTGCCAAGACTGAGGCCAGCCACAACAACAAAACATGCAGGAGGCATGGCAGACCAAACTTTAAAAAACAGTAGAAACACAATACTGCAGCTAGGATTCAGCTATTCAGGTCTGCATTATAGCAGTAGTTACCATGTTCTAGGAGTCTAAGCATCACTTTTCAAAACCACTGCACAAAACACCAAAGGCAGTAATTATTTAAATAAGAATAATTAATGCCATTGAAGAAATTTACAGGCAGAAAATTTTCCATTCTTGCCCTCTAAGAACCTTCTATAGTGATCTGAAAGAAAGCTATTTATTTGCACCACAGGCCTAATAGTAGATGGTTGGGGGAGAAAACATTTCTTTCAGGCTTAATAAATTCCTAGTACCCTCACTGGCTCGCTTGGATGGAGATCCTTCCTCCTCTCCATCCTTCTTTCTCCCTTCCACCAGGGAGATCCATCCTTTTCTTTTGCACCAACACCTCTCCCCCAGATATTAAAGACTGCCTACAGGGAACATCACAAAGCTTTGAAGGAACCAGGAAAGGTTTTCCTGCAGGCTGGATGTCTCAGGAGCCACACTCTACTGTGCGGGCTCTTGCTTTGTTTTCTGAAAGGCGGAGATGAAGTTAGGTTTCAACAATGCCAGCCTGCATTCCTCAGAACAGGACAGCATTTCCTCAATAATGCCAGAACTTAGAAGTTCTCCTTGTCAAGACAGTTCCTGAAGACAATGAATTTAAAGTATTGAAAAATAAAATAAATCATCAACAAAATGGATGTAGTGGAGACAGTCTATGCTAGTTGAAAGGATGCCACATTATACTAATTTGGCTCTCACTGAAAAGATTTTCTACTATCAAGAGCTTTATCTTGAATTTTCCCTTAAAAGGCTAGGAGTTTAGAAGAATTCTTGATCCATGCACAAAAATATAAGAGGAACCAACAACTCAGCCAATTATTCCTGTCTTTCAGCAATGTGTTATGTGTTATTTTTAGGACAGGAGGAATAAAGAAGAAATCTTGAAGGTAAACTAACCCTTGATACTAAAACTAACCAGCTTGAATGCTGGGTTTTTCCTTCTCATCTTGTCCTCTCTTTCTTATCTGCCCTTACTGTCAATAGAAATTCATGTTTATAACCACTGAACTATTCTTTCTTTCAGGAACTTCAGACAAGCTTATTTGAAACATGTTTAAATGCAGCTGGTCACTTCATCAGTCTTAAAGGATCACACTACTCCGGAGGTTCTTCTTTGCACCATCATCCTACCACAAAGTATATTGACCTAAATATTGTATGACTGATCTATATTATTAGGCTTTTCATACGCTGAATCCTTCTTATCTTGCATAGCTTTTAAACCTGTGGTTATTTTTCTTTTTAAAGTAGTATTAGTACTGGGGGAATAGAAAGTTGCATGGGAAGTTTCTCATTTTTTAAAGCCAGGACCAGGACTGTGAGGAGAGTCACTGGAGAACCTGGTTGTAAACTACGGCTCCAGAAGACTGGAGAGAGGAGAAAGAAGTCAGCCCTGGTATTTTGGCATACTTTTATCATTAAGGAGATGGAAGGCCACTTGGAATGAATTTAGAGAGGTTGTCAGAGAAGTAGAAATGAGACAAGGAAAGTTCAGGCAATCTGGAATTAAATCTAGCCAAGTATGTCAATAAGAACAAGAAGGGCTTCTTGAAATATATCTATAGCTAAAGAAAAACTAAGGCTAATGTGGATGCATTACTAAATGGTGTGGGGTCGCTGGTAACAGAGGATACAGAGTTACTGAACATCTTTGCATTGGTCTGACACAATCATCTCTTAGGACTCTCTGACCCAGGAGACCAAGGAAAAGGAATGTTGGAAGGAAGGAAGGGTTGAGTTAGAGAACACCTAAGCAATCCTGACATCCACAAGTCCATAGGCCTTGACAGGCTACGTCCATGAGTGCTGAAAGAACTGGTGGACACCAATAGTGAGGCTGCTCATGATCATCTTTGAAAGGCCATAGCAGGCAGTAGAGGTGCCTGAAGCTTGGAAGAGAGCAAATGTCACCCCAGTCTTCAAAAAGTGCAAGAAGGAGAACCCAGGGAACTACTGGCCAGTCAGCCTCACCTCAACCCTGAGAAAAGTGCGATGTATTGTATCATTCTGGAGTCCATCTCTAGCCACATGGATGACAAGAAGGTGATCAGGAGCAGTCAGCATGGATTCACAAAAAATAAATCATGCCTGACCAACCTAATTGCCTTCTAGTGTGAAACAACTACCTGTATAGATGAGGAGAGAGCAGTGGATATTGTCTGCCTCGACTTCAGCTAGGCTTTCAACACTGTCTCTCAGAGCATCTCAAAGGCAAAGTCAGGAAGTGTGGGCTGGATGAGTGGACAGTGAGGTGGATTCAGAACTGGCTGAACAGCAGATCCCAGAGGGTTGTACCCAGTGGCACAAGGTCAAGTTGGAGGCCTGTCACTTGTGGTGTCCCCCAAGGTTCAGTGCTGGGCCCAGTGCTGTTTACCTCGCTCATCAATGACTCAGATGAAGGGGCAGATGCCTCCTCAGCAGGTTCACTGACAACACAAAGCAGAGAGAAGGGGCCAATAGCCCAGAGGGCTGTGCAGCCCTTCAGAATGACCTTGACAGGTCAGAGAGGTGGGCAGAGAACAACTGACTGAAATTCAATAAAGGCACATGCAGGGTCCTGCACCTGGGGAGGAATAACCCATGCACGAGCACAGGCTGGGAGCTGAGCTGCTGGAAAGCAGCTCTGTGGAGAAGGACCTGGGGATCCTGGAGGACAAGCAGCTGTCCAAGAGCCAGCAGTGCCCTTGTGGCCAAGAAGGCCTGGGATTGTGTTAGGAAGAGCATTGCCAGTGAGTCAAGGGAGCTGATCCTGCCCCTCTGCTCAGCCCTGGTGAGGCCACACCTGGAGCACTGTGTGCAGTCCTGGGCTCCTCAGTACTACAAAGCTGATTAAAGGACTGGAGGATCTCTCTTATGAGGAAAGGCCGAGGGAGCTGGGCCTGTTCAGCCTCGAGAAGCGACAACTGAGAAGGGACCCCATCAGTGCCTAAAAGATTCTGAAGGAAGGGTGCCAAGAGGATGAATCCAGGCTCTTCTCAGTGGTGCCAAGCCATAGGACAAGAGGCAACAGACAGAAATTGATGCATGGGAAGTTTCATATGAATATGAGGAAGAACTTCTTCACTGTGTGGATGACCGTGCAGTGGAACAGATTGCCCAGAGAGGTGGTGGAGTCTCCATGCCTGGAGATATTAAAGAATTATCTGGATGCAATTCTGTTCAATGTGCTCTAAGATGACCCTGCTTGAACAGGAAGGTTGGACCAGATGCCCCACTGTGGTTCCTTCTAACCTTACTCGTCCTCTGTGATTATGTCCATGATACATTCCAGTGCTTCCCAAAAAACACACACACATATAATAGATGCAATTACTAAGGCCCCAACTAGAAGAAAAGAGTGCAGGAAACAATTCTGCAGGTTTTGTTGGTTTGGGTTCTTTTTAAGGCTAAACGTTAGGCAGGTAATACAGTGAAGGGAGACACTATCAACTTCATATAACCCTGTATTTATTAGTAGCCAAGATTTTGATTCAACAATTGTGTCAGCATTTATGATTTTAAAACAGGAAAAGTGAAATAAAGAGAAGAAACAAAAGCTGCAAGAAATGTAAAAGCAAAGCCATCCCGTAGTACCTCTAGTAATGCAGCAATGCCTTTTTTCAGGGATGAGGAACACACGTAACTCTGATTGAATACTAGCAGGTAATTGGACAAAGGGGTTTTTTGTATCATTATGATTAAAAGTCCTAAATTTTGTTGCTATTTCAGCTTCAGGAACTTGTGGTTTTAGAACCAACCACAGACAAATGTCTGCCTGGTGAGCACATGTGAACTGTCCCAAGCAAAGTGAGATGTCCTACTCAGAAGTGTCTGGGTAGTCATCAGTACTGGCAGCATATGCAACACTGGGGGAAAAAGGGGGAGTGGGAGGAGGAAAAAACCCACAAAATAAAACCAGATTTCTGCTAGCTGTCCATGAGGCTGATTTTCTCTCTCCCAACCTGGTTTTGAAGAATGTTACAGTCAGGGGGTGGAAGGAATGGATACAAGAAGAAGAGCTTTTTTGGAAAGGACTGATAATTCTGCTGTGAATCTAAAAAACGTCTCTCTGCAAGGGTGAACTAAGCCGAAAAGATACTTGGTCTCCTTCTCACTGTTTCTCAGCTTTTCAGCACAAAAGCCCAAAAGAGGCAAGTCAGTTCTGTTTGCATATGAACTGTTTGTCCAGCAAGTAAAAACAGCCTACATTTAACTTTATTCTTCTGTGTTGAGTGCAGCTGTTACACTCCCATTTGGCAGCATTTCATTCAGGAGAAAACAGCAGACTTCTGCCCTTGGGAAACTAAAAACTAAATCTGAAGGGAAGCGGTGACTTGAGCAAATATCTTCATTTGTGACCAACCCTCAGCCTGTTTGAAAGGAGGACAGTCAACACAAGAATGGGGAAAGTTCAGTATTTAAATACAATAGCTCATTTCGTTGCTTCCTCACTGGAGAATCGATTCTACAAAAGACTGTTTTGCAATGAACGGTCTCCATTATATTTTTGTTGTTTGCATTACAACAGAACATAGAAATCTCATCCAAGACCAATGCCTAAGTGACACAACTTCAAATGTTTGTAGACTGACTTGGTGACCAACATATGGCGGGACCAGAACTGAGCTCAGAGGGGAAGTGAGTTACTGGAGGTCAGAAGTTAACTGAGAATGGACCGTTTCCAACATCTTTCAATTGCACTGCATGGCACCAATACTCTTCTTTTTGCAAAGAAATAGAGATTTGTTGCCCTTAGGCAAGCTTTTCTTTAAAAACCTTATACTCTTGTAAACAAAAATTGTTTTGTATGAAAATTTCCAATATAGTTTCCCTGAGTTTTGATAGAACAGGCATGGAGTTAGGAGCTTCATTTCTTTGTAGCTTCAAACAACACATTACTTCTAGAATGCATAGCTCATTTTCTAGCCCACGATAAGGGAGATGACCATTGATCTTCAATATATGTTCCTTACTGTACTTGCACCATTCTAAAAAAAGGGCATTTGAATGAGTTCTGTTCTAGGAGAAAACTGAGCTCTCTAAAGCACCATAAAAGTGCCCAAAACAAGTCCTTGCTTCTCTTAATGATCAGAAAAAATGCAAATACTTCTAAAAATCAACAGGTGGCATGTAATCTTGCATATAAGAAACACTGGATTAACCAGCAGAGAAGTAACATTTAAATTTTCCAGATTTTCTGGTAGATTCCAATAGTTTATTCTATGAAGCTCTCTATCAAGATGCTATCCTCAGTTACAACACTATGACTCTGAAGTGGTCATGTTCCTGTTTGAAAAATCTAAAATGTTATTGATGGTCTAGTATTTGTATTCATATTTGTATTATGAATTTCTGTAAGCCAGTGTCCTATTTATAGAGCTGAAACACAGATGGTTCAAAAAAGAATTGCTCTTATCATAATATCCCACAGGTTAATCTTTCCATCAGGTAGTATGCAAATTCCCATACAAACAAAATCTCAGCTATATATACCACTACTTTGCAACGTCACTTACAAGAACCATTCCAGCTGTGTTTTCATACAGTTGTCTTAAAAATGGCACAGATTTATTGCTTGGAGCGTTTTTCATTCACATTTATCTCTGCTTAAATTTGCCTGACAAAGCATCAGTCCTTCTGACTATAACTTACAGCAGCTCTGGGGACAGAGTGCAGAAGATCTATGCTAATGAGCAAATAAAACAAATATTGACCCCATTCAGCCTGTTAGCTGCAACCAGGTCTACACCACGCAAACACGTAACTACGTGCCTTACCAGAATTATTAGTTTCACAGAAAAGCCCTTTTTCTCCTCAGTGAGGCTAATTCTAGGGAATCCTCTCATCCTGTTTTGCCTTTCCTAAAGTTTATAAGCAACACATCTGACACTTCCTCACAATTAATTTTTTTACCTCTGCCAAATTTTAAATGGGTTGGACAACAAGGCAAGTTTGAAACTTCTACTGCATTACACTAAGTGTGTTTTCTCCTAGGGTACACAGGGAGGCATGAAAAATATTTCAGGGAAGGGGATGGGGGGGAACAAGTCAATGGTATCACAATTTAGAACATGAGGTGTGAGTAGCAAAGGGGATGTTTAGAGGTTACTGTGGTGGACTGGCACATTAAACACACCCACAGAAAATCAGAGTTCATGAGCTCTAATGTTCCATGTAACACAAGATACCTTGAAACAGCAGTGGGTCACCTCAAAGCTTTTATTACATTCCCTCACCCAGGGTGTAAGCTGGCCCAACAGCATAAAGCTTGTTTGCACTCTGTGTCAATGGAAGCCACGCCATGCACGGTATTATCCTGTAATATTTTGTCACCCCTTTTGTTCAAAAACTTACTTGGAGAATTACCAGATGTTTTCTTCTTTCCCTAAGAGCACCAACCTTCTGCTTACTTTTGCAGTAACTTTTTGTGGATTAACCAATGGCCCATCACAATCCCCATTTAATTAGTTTTGTTTCAAATGTTTAACTCAGCTGTGGGCTTTGCTCCGAAAGGAACCCTGTTCACTCAGGGTCTCTACAAGAAAAACTTGATGTATTTAACTGAAATGCAATTCAAATGCAAAAAGGCTGCAAAGTGCAGCAACCATGTGCTCTGATGGGGTTTCTTCTGTGTTTTTGCAAGGCTATAAACACAGATGACATTTGGAGCTCAAAACCTTCAGAGTTACATGGCTTCTTGGCTACCCTAGTCCATGCATCAGTTGATGCCTTGATGCAAGTTCTTCAGTTTGGAAATATTTTGACCCTTGTTTTTAAGTTGTTTTCTAATATTAAAAAAAAAAAAAAGGAATTTTTATTTCGCTACATGTCTATTGATATTTCCAAACTGACAGTAACCCTTTTGGCTGTCATAGCTGTCAAATGGACCAAAATAAATCATAGCAGCTCAACAGCTGTCAAAAGTGGAGAACTTTTGAGATGCTATGAAGTAAGAAATACAAATAAAATTTTAATTATATATACACTATCAACATAAAATGCTAAATATCTATACACATCAAAATAACTTTCTAGAAATATTAGGAAGCATATAGCACACAGAATGAATGGGCAAACCACCATTTTTTCACTGTCACTGGCAGTGTGTGTCACAACTAAAAGTAAATAAAAGACAAATTTTTCAGTTAAATGCTGCAGGATGATTTGTAGGAAATTTAACAACCAAATACTGGAAATTTGCTCCATCCCTCCCACTTCACACTGCTGGTAACACGTGGCTGTCCCACATCTATGTTCTTGTGGCTTTGATTCATGCTCAGATCAGTGATTCTCCCTCTGTCCTTACACACAGAATGTAAATATTTGCTCTGTCTGTATTCTGGTTTACAGACTTGACCCACTATTGAATATGAAGGCTGTAATTCAATCATAGAAGGATCTGTTGCCATGTGTAAACCAGGATTTCATGTTTTATGACTTAGGCTTTGCAGAGCAGCCGTCTTCCTACTCACCTCCCCCTCTCCTTGCCCACGACTGAATTATAGTTCTGTCTCTAATTGAAGCCTAGTATTATTCTATTTCTCTTCTGCTGAGAGAAAGACCAGAGCTATCATTCTGAATACACAGCAAGCCACAGGAGCCTGAATGAGGTACTCTAATGACAGGTCCTCCTCCACAGCACATTTGCAGTCTTTCTGCTAATTAATTTGATTTCCTTTGTCTAGACTAACATAATACAGCAAGTTATGCTCATTTAAAGGGAGATCGTTAGCCTTTCAGTTCACTCCAAATGAGGAAGAAAGAAGAGTCAATAGACTGGAATCTGGGGGAGACTGACTGACTTTGTCCTTGACTACACCATTGCTTATGTTTTCACTTGACCAAGACTTTGTCTCCAGGAGAACCCAAGACAGCACTATCATCAGAGGAGAGACTATAATCAAAATCAGATACCGTCGGTATGTGCATGGCAAGGCAGTGGCAGTTACACAGAAGGGTTCTGTCTATGATGGACTGCAGTCAGCAGCTTTCTTCCTGGCAATCACTTGGCATTTGCTGTTCACAGCTCCTGACATCCTCAGAGGGCTGAACAAACATGTAATTAAAAACACACACAAGCTGATTTCTTCAGACTCCCTTCACAGAACAGTAGAGTGCCACTGGACTAGTAAACCAGAGGCAAAACTAGTAATGGAGTTAAAGAAGTAAAGCCTCACTATTTGGAAGGCAAGACCTATGTTCACCAGTTTTGACAATGACTGAAACTTAGGAGCTGGATGAAGTCTCAGAACTGAGCTGTCAGTCAAACACAGAACTTGGGGAATGGAGATGCATGATAAACAGATGAACAGACTTGGATTTGAAAGTTCAGCCTTCTGAGTCATCTGGG
Organism: Monarcha castaneiventris obscurior; assembly: GCA_026261815.1. Taxonomy (NCBI): domain Eukaryota; kingdom Metazoa; phylum Chordata; class Aves; order Passeriformes; family Monarchidae; genus Monarcha; species Monarcha castaneiventris. Next base: position 9,446,121 of record JAMPIT010000472.1, read on the forward strand.
CAGATCCAGTTTTAAAACCCAGAAAGAAAAGTGACAAGAAATCAGATATCACATAGGTGCCCTGTGGGGTGGAATGAGTTCAAACACTTTTTAGTAATGGCAGGGAAGATCTTCCCCAATGACAAAAGAAGAAAGGAGAAAGCTGACAGGGACAATCACCAGCCCCTTCTGCTCACACATCCACAGGAAAGTGCCAGCGCTCCCCTTCTGTAAACAGTTTCAGGACCACTTCTATCCTTGTAACCTCAGCTGCATTTATAATTTTGCAGCATCAGAGAGGAAGGATTCCAACTTGGTGACTTCCTGGCTGAGGGGTTATTTTCTTGGTTCATAGTAACTGGGGACCTTCTTTACCCAAACACAAGCAGAAGATAAACTGCACCTGGAGGCTCTTTATTAACTTATTCTGACCTTGTTTTTTTTACAGTGCTTGGCCACAAGCCATTCAAACTGTGTCACCACAGTTAAGCTTTGAGTGTTTTTCCATTACTGACGCTTTCAAGTTCAGCAGAAGTAGACAGTAAGTAAAAGGAAATATAAAGATTCTTCTCTTTGGCTCTTTCAGAAAGCTAATCTCAGAAAGGTCAGGAAAGTATCTTGGAAAGAGTTAGCCAAAATCTAGCTATAAATTTCAGTGTGAGATTGCAAGCTCCATTTCTCTTCCAGGTCTATTCAAGGACTCTTCCCCAGATCTACCTCAGGTAGCTCTTCCCTGGATCTAAAGAAGAGGTGACACTTCTGGTCATCTTGGGTGACCTCATGTTACTACACAGAAGGACAAAGATGCAAGACCCCATTGCATGTCAGTGCTTAATTGGATTGAGAGTAATGAATGGTCCAAGTGAAGTGGCAAAGAGCTTCCCTTCTGACATTACTACAATGGGAGATCCTGGCTAACAGGTCCACATGTGACCAGTAAATGCAAGACTGATTGGGAAGAGAGGCAACAAGTGATCAAGGAGATTGCCCATTCAGGATTTGCTTTGGTTTCTTCTCTCTCATTAGAAAGTAGTCAGAGAACATACACATTACAGTTTACACCATTTTACTAATCCTGACCACTTAGTGTTGATTCAAGCAAACGTATCTTACTGAAGCAGCAAGGAGTTTGATCAGCTGAAGCTTTTGTTCTAACAGATCAAAGTACTTGTAATGGCTCAGCAGCCAAATGCCATCTGTGCCACTAGCTAAGTCTCACTGTAGCTGATTATAGCCACATAAGATCATCCCAAAGAAAATGCTCTGATCCATAGGTTTGCACTGGTTCCTAACGAGTGATCACACACATAGCTCATGTATTCATTTATGAGTGATTTAGACCAAAAGTACAAAAACCATTCCGTACCCATGAAATTGACTCTTCTAATTTTTTTTTCCTATGCCTTGGCTAAACATTAGACTTTTAAAAGTTGTGTGTAATATGGAATTAGGAGGACAGCAATCTAAAATAAGGAATGAAGGAAAATACTTTCTGACATTGTGGGAACTAGACATATTGAAAGCCTCATCTCGGTATTGGAGGAAATATTAACATTGCCCTATGTCTCCATTTAAGATCAGCTAAATTATTAGATTCTGAATTGTCCCTTATTTTTCTTTTCAAGAAGGTGAAGTGAGCAAAAACTGGTTTTAAGATACTTTCAATGTGAAATTACCAAATCTTCAAAAGCCAAGAAGCCACTTCAGAGAGTTAACATGAAATGTGTTTTCGTCTCAGTAATGGGAAAGCCCTAAAATGCATTTCAATTCAAACTAGGGCCTTCAGGTGCTTTCAGTCCAAAAATCTGTCTGTATCTCTTCCTTTGAAAAAAAAAAGTTTTGATCAACACTCCTGAAAACTTTTATTCCCACTGTGTGAAGAGACAAAAAAAAGTTTCAACTGAACTTACCACAATTCCTGTAGTATGATGGTCCTCAATGGGTCAGTGATAACCACAGCCCCATGAGACTTTCTATGCTTGTATTTTGAAAGGAGGCTCAGTAAAGAATTTGGCTTAGGAAAACAAGACTATGCTTCCTCTCTTCCCTTACTTAGTTTCAGAACAACAGCTTTTGCTTTTAGTTATTATTTCAGCTTCCGTAATTTTTCTCCAGCACAAAATTATAGAGGAGCTTCAGACATATCAGATCAGTGATTTGGGCAGCATAAGAACATGGTGAATGGCAGAGCAACAGAACAGTAATTAGGAAAACACTATAAAAAATGCACCTAGAAAAGGTCAAACTAAAAGCAGCTCACCTGTCTGAAAAATCTGCTAACTTGCCAAAACCCCTTCTTCTTAGAGGATCCTAAGAAGCTCTTAATTAGCACAAAAACTGGAGAGTACTAATTGCAACTTGGCAAAACTCTGCTTATTAAAAACACAGGGGCATTTGTGGGATATTTTTCCTTGTTTCCCACCCTCAAAATCAAACACTTTGTTTTACAACATAAATGACACAAAAAGCTGCATCAAGGCAAGTGCCTTCTGTATCTACATCTTTGTTATAAACTTGAAGGGGAGGACTCTTAAGTTTACCTAAAAAAAAAAAAAGTAAAAAAGGAGTGAGAATTAAATCATTAAACTGTGTGGTTTAAGCAGAATGTGCAATGGCACTGCAGACTTGAACAGAAAAGGAAGCAAGAGAGGTGCTTCTTCATTAAATGAAGACATTTAATAGAAACACACTTAAGAATCTGAGCTACTGAGTGGATTTACAGCATAACTGTATAGAAGACCTATAGAGCTCCTCTAGCTACTATAGTTTTAACAAGGTCCTCTCTACAACTATTCTCCACTCCCCGCAAAAACCAAAATATTATTTAAAGTCACTTGCCAAATCCATGGCAAAGCATCTAAGAGAAACAAGAGATTTAGAGACACGTTAGAAATAGGTGACAGGGACATACGTATCACTTGAATCAATGTGAGCAATCCAGAAAACACCTGTACCCACACCTACAAAGCCTCCAGTTTCATTTTAGACTCTGACATTGCTTATGTGTCCATATGCTAGTGTTCCTGTAGGATGCCCAGAGGTACAGCTGGGTAGGTGGTGATGCTTCTGCCATTCACACAGAAGACAGATGAAGTCTGGGAGCCTCTCAGCAGCTCCCCAACAGCCCTGCTTTGTCATGTGTGTTTCACATACAGCCACCACTGAGTGGAAGATGAACAGCACGAACTGCTTGCTACCAGTCACCCAAAAATGCAGCCAGTGGGGGACGCTACTGATCTTTCTTGTAACAAGCCTTTCAACATCTTCCCTGTTTATGAATGTAAGCTCATGTTTCAGTACACACTGGAGATATTTTGACCCACATTCCCCTCCCATTGTTAAAAAAAAAAAACAAACAACAAACTCTAAAAATTGCAGAAAAGGTTAGTGAGAAAATGGAAAGCACAAATAGGCATTTCCCATATTTTACAGTTAAAGCTGGGTTATTACGTAGGGAATAAACACAAAATTCTTGGACCTGAAGGGAAGTACAGTACCCCATCCAACACTGTTTTGATGTCATTAGATTTTGGGGTATGGAGGGTGAGGTCTTGATTTATCAAGCTCCTTGAATTATATCATCCTCCCTGACAGATTAAGAAGGTCAATTGTTTTAGATTTTTGAGTCCAAACCACAGACAAAAACAATTAAAACCTATGCCTTTTGCCCTCAATTTCACATTCCGATTAGAATACTGCAGCACATTGGTTCAAACATATATTCCCATTATACATAGTCATTTTAGGACAGTACAACTCCTTTTTCAGGAAGAGTAATGGCACATAGAAAACCCTGCATTTGACCTTGGGAAATAACCAAAACAGCAATTAATGCCAGCTGGATGTATTTCTGATTGCAACCCATGCCCCTCTGAGATAAAGCTTAAATCATCTTATGCTGTCACCCAGTCCAAGATGCAGTTTGAGTCCTTTAGACTGTGAGCCACTGTCACTCTGCTCCTGATCTCACCTTCCCCCCGCACACAGGACACAGGCATGTGTGCAGCCACACAGTCAGCAAGACAAGTTTGCTGATCCAGCCAAAAAGGGTTGGTTTTTTCTGTTTTGCCTGCAGGATCAGTGGTGCTGCTGGACTCCTGTGACAGTGCTGGGCTGCTCTGCCTTCCCAGTGCCAGCCTGCAGGCACGCTGCCTCCAACCAATGGCCACACCACACCCTGATACTCCTTCCAGACTGGGGCCTGGGAAAGCTGTCACCCAACTTACCTGTTTCAGGGTGGAGGAGGCTAATGTAACTGGGAGGGTGTGGCTGATAAAGGCAGCGTTGACAGATGAAACTGCATGCTTTGGCTTCCTATAAGAGATGCATGGTCCTTATATCTAAATGGCTTGATGTTAGTAGTACAGTCTGTACCACTGCAGTAAGAAGGAATAATAATACCAATAATAATAGTAATAATAGAATAGAATAGAATGTGATGAGTAGAACTATTTCGGATGACCGAGAGCATCATAAAGATGTTTGTTTAGGCTGACACATCTGAGACAGACCCTGTGAGAGATGCATACTCCTCTACAGTGGCCACTGGAAGCCAGGTGAGAGATGTGGCATATCTGAACAGGCATATGTGCTAGGGCAGCCAGCTCTCCATCAGAACTTCGTTCTGCTATAAAGACACAAGAACTCGATTATGGCAAGTGTTTTAAACACTACAGCTCTGACTTATGCCTAGATTTCCAAAAGAGGTATGCACTGTTTATCTCAAGTCCTCAATGGATATGGGATACTTAAAAAGAGGATCTTTTATCTTATCTTGAAAATGTGCTCTGCAACTGTAGTGCAAAACTAAATATTAAACATGGAAAAAGAAGCATGAAAATGTACTCTAACTTCTCCATCCTACTGTCTTGATTTTGGAGTGTCTTGCCTTTAAAGTGCAAGGGTTTCTACCGCTCAGATATCAGAGTTTTAAGTGAATAAACACAACCACTGGTTGCACTGCAAAGAAATTACCTACATGATATATGAAACACTGGTGCCTTCTGCTTCTCTCTGTCTCCATTATCATTATCACCCTCCCTGTCCTAAAATTTATGCTTGCTGGGTTCTCCATACCTGATCCAGAATCTAGCCTGGAAATGGTGGCAAGGTGGTTCTATCTTTGTGTGAAGATGCTACGTACCCATGCAATTAGTGCAATGCAAAGTTAAACAAAACTGAATTAAGGACAAACAAACAAACAAGTAGTGTGGTTTGGAAAAAGAAGTTGGAAGAAACACTTTTCCATTCTCTTTCCAGGTAACAGACATACCAGACTACTTATGGGACAGAACCAATCTGCTGGTTTATAGCTTGAAAAAAAAATCTGTCAGAAGTTATAATACATTTTGAAGGCAAATATTTGTCCAACCTCCCTTTCAGAACAGAGCACTAGAGCTGTAAAAAGAGTTGGTCACTTATTCTGCTATTGAATTCATATGGATTTTTGCCCTCCTTAGGCAAAAGCATACGTTAACATTCACATGACATGGTAAGAAATGGAATGATGCTGCTAATACCTGAATTAGGAAAACACAAGGCAAACATTCAGGAGCATTCATTCAGCAGAAGGCTGAAACAGTCTGTTCATCTGGTCCTATACTGTTTCTCAGGTGACAGCTTCAATGCCAAGGAGCACCACCTTGTATGTCTGCCACCCAGCCAAAGGGTACAGCCCACAGTGACCAGCCAAAGGGAACAGGCCTTATGCACAGAACCTGTTCATTAAGCTTCTCCCTTGTTACTGAACAAAGGCACCTTCATTCTCCAAAAGCCTGGGTGATTCTGAGAACCACGTGGGCTAAGGCTTTCCATTTAACTACAGCTGCTTTTATGCAAGAATAAATGTAATATAATTAATAGTCAACAGATAGGACTAAGCTCTCATGCAGGTATGGGAGCATTTTAGTAATTAGGACTCTGATTAAGACAGAGCAGCTTTAAACTAACACTGTAGAAGTTAAGCAAACACTTAATTGGCTTCCTGTATTCAGGCCCAAAACCCTGTTAAAGTTACCAGACCGTAGGAAAAAAGTGTGATAACGTACCCTGCACACCAGCAAGTCATAAGCTCCAGGGAACACACCCTCTACCCGCTTGTAATTAAAATTAGGAGATAGAAATTGTATGGGAGTTGAGTAAGTTTGAAGTTTGGATCAGCTGGCTAATAAACAGGGAAAGGTGCCTGCCATCTTATATGTACAGCTCTCATTTTTAATCAATTGCCAAGTAATATTTATTCTTCTTAAAGGAACCTGTAGGCTCTGTACTTCACTGACAGCTTTTTTGTTAAATCAGCTTCCACACACTCCCCCAATTTTATTTTGTTTCAGTGTGCATTGCTGTCTCTCTCAATGGTCATCACATTAACACATCAGTCCCAACATGTTCCACAGTAGACAAGAGACTCCTCTGCACCTGGAAATTTTGAACGAAAATCCAAAAGCAGAAGCTAATCCAATTTATATGCTAATCTCAGATCTATGACCACCACACTTCACTGATGGTACTCTGAGTATGTTAAGGACAAACCGAGAGTCTACTTTTGGCCCTGAAAACATGGGTGCATAAATACAGAATGGAAAGCAGTAGCTTATGAACTAGTTCTGGGCACCATGCTTCAGGAAAGCCATGCAGTCGTCTCGAGGGGATGCAAGGAAGAAAGGTAAGAACATTTATATACACAGGAACCAACTCAATGTGGCCAGATTGCAGGAATCAGTGATATTTAATACAAAGAAGCAAAGTCCAGAGGAATGATGCTAATAGCCTTTAAATGCATAAAAGGCAATAGCAAAGAGGGAAATTATATATTTTTACACTTCATGGATTGAAATGCAGTAATGTTAGCAAATAAGACTTCAGACAATATTCCTATTAGCAAGCACCATGATACAGATAGTGAGGCATTGGAATTGATTTGCCTAAGTTCATAGTCTCGTCATCAGAATTATTAAGGAAAAAGTGACACAAAAGGAAAAAAAAAATCACATCTGCCATGAATTACATTAGATGAAATGGATCCTAACAAGCAGGAGAAGAACCAGATGACTTCTCAAAGTTCCTTTAAATAGACATATGTATCTATAAAAAACATAAAACAATCATTATCTGCCAAAGAACCATCTTTTTAATAGGCTTGGGGGGTTTTTTTGACTAGTTTTGTCATCTCTCCTCTCATCGTCCTAGGCTTTTAGGTTTTGTGCTGGCTATCACAGAAATAAATCATCATTCTTTTTGCTATAGGGTCACCAAATCACTACTCAAAGCCAGCTTGATGTTTAACACACTGCAATCTGCTAAGTGTGAACCTACCAGGGTTATAATGCAGATATAGTTTCAGAATTAAAGACTCAGTTTGACTTCTTTTGCTGCAGGCAGAATACATAACTTTTGTGCAATGCTCCTCTGTTGGCAAAAGACTCAAAATTTTGAAGAATGTCTGGGCTTTTCCAAAATTTCAGTTATTTAGAGGAAATATTGCCTTGCTTATTTTTTTGGAGAAGATGAATTAATGTAATTTATAAAGCATTAGAAAATAAATCAGGTTTCCTAAAACATTTAAATATGCATAAAACACACAGACACCATTTTCCACATAAGGCTAATTTGGGCACAATTTTAAACCATCTTTGAAGACCGATTTCAAGACAGAGGTGTCAAAACTGCTTAATTAGCCAGAGTGGGTAGATAGGAAGATGGAAATATTGTGCCATGCACACTTCTTCCCCACAGTCCTTTCAAAGCCAGCGACAGATGCACTGAACTAGAAGGTTTGCAACGGCACTGCTGCTGCAACACCAGCTGATGGAGCTGCCAAATTCCACAACCAGCAACTGAATGGGACAGCTGAGTGGCTTCTCACCCAGAGGTCTCAGGATGACAAACCAGGCCTACAAACAACCACATCCTCAAAGATCTGAGGCCAACTGCAGAAGTTTGCACAGAAGAAAACATCTGTAATGTCCTCATGACAGCAAACACCCAAATTCCTCTCTATTTGTAATACCTGTAATTAACAGGTGTGGAATAGTTTGTCAACAGCTGTTATCATAAAGCTGTGGTATTTGTCCTACAAGCACAGCAGCGCTCTGTGAAGCTGTACCCACTGTCCAACACTCCCTTTCCCACAGAGCACTACAAATAAGATAATGAAATTGCCCTCAAACAGAAACTGAACACACACTGGAATAGAATTCAAGTTTCCCATCTCCCTTTTTTTTTCCTTCCAAAACTGATCTAAGTTTTGAATTTGATTTACTTACTGTTACTAGTTCCCTAAAATTAATACAGAAAGTAAAGGCATCTTCTCAACATTTTCCCTATGAGGAATTGCTTCCTTACCTAGATACAGTCTAATATTTCTGATTACTTTAAACAGGTGGTGCGACATTGCTGTGTGTGGTTTCCTAAAAGCCAGGAAAGTTATTCGCCGAAGAGCAACCTACCACACCAGTATTAGTTTTTTCTTTACTATTACATTCTTATTATTTAATGTTATTTAGTAACCAATATACTGCTATTTCTGAGAGAAGCCAGTTGTGGAGGTGCGTTTTTTAAACGAATGCTACATTTACACTCTCTTGTAACCCAATGGAAAGTAACAATCAGGTGGATGTACTTATGTTCATCGTCCAATAAAAAGTACATCACTCATTGCCAAGGAATTACTGCAGGATTGAAACAAATAGGAAGTGAAGTACAAGACAGAATCCTTAAACAGATCAGTACAGCAGAGGATGAGAAGAACCTGCAATGCTTCATGCACTAGGCAATACTGCAATGCTGTCTAACAACAAAAATTTCCCCATCTGCCCACTGTGTTCAGTAAGCTCAGGAAAGGAAAATATAGCAGATGGGTAGATTCTCTGAAAATATGTATTTAAAAATATTTTAGAGGCTTTATCTTACAAATACTGACTTCATCAAAGTGAATAGAAAAAGTAGTATTTTAGTTCCATACAGACAATAACTTTACTCTGTGGAAATAGCAGTACAAAATCCTTGAGGTTTAAAATATACAGTCATTTAGACCAGGCAATGATCTGTCTTCAGGTAGACTTGCTGATATTTGACACATTTCAGGCAGCACAAAAATGTACTGCCATTAAAAATACTTTATCAGTTTGAAGTAGCCAGCAAGTGCTTACAGATAAGTTATTTTGACAGCTGACAGATGGAAAAAAAATGAATAAAAATGATGCAAAAAAATGTTTACCAGCAAGTAATTTAAAACAACAGATTGACAACCTTTATGTTCTTAGAGTATCTTGCAATTCCAGTACAAACTATTTTTCATTTGCACTTAATATCATGCTACTTCTTTAGTTATTTTTATATTTAAAATGGTATTATAATTTTAATTAATTAATTTTCATCTACCTATAAAGAAGAAAACAATCGATAAGGGAAAAGAAAACTCCAAAGATTAATGTTTCCTGCCTAGTGTGACACACCAAATAAATCTAGCCTAGTTAGTCTTAATCCAGGCTAAAGCTGCCCTTGACTTTACAAGAGCACCAGTATTTTAAAAGGTTCCGTAACACATAGCTAAAAAGGTATCCCCCAAAAGTGCCTGTAAGACTGGACAAGTTCCATCTTTTTAAAGACACCCAGTCCAACGAAATTCTGCAAGCAAGAAGTAACCCAAACTTTCTGCTTTCTGATTTTTCTTGCTTATGCAAGTCAGTGAGGCTGCCTGGCACGCTCACTTAGGACATCTGAGAATGGTTCAGTCCCATGAAATGCCTTTCTAAGAAGTTTGAGCCCACAATAATTTAGTACCAACACACCACAGATAATTATCTCCTAATGTTCTTTCTTTCCATGACCTTAGGTATAGGGATCTAGTAAGAACTTAATGGAAGACCATTTTGGGTAAAATATTGAAGTAAGTGAAGAAGGAGAAAGAGCTGTAATACAAATTTTGTGGGGAGAAAATGTAAAGAAATTAGGCGTATTTTGTGGCACAAGTGCCATGCAATTCTAAAGCAAAAAATATATAAATATAATAGGAATCACCCCATACTCCATTGATTTACACCCCGGGTTTGTACTAAATTAAGACCAGGTTAAGGTTCATTTCAGAGATACCAGACCAGCTGAAGAAAGCAGAGATATCAGATCATCTGAAGTCATGAGGTTCAGTTTCAGCAATGGCGACACATAACTGTTTTTCTGAAGCTAATGGTAACTTTCCCACAATGTTTGCATTACTTGTTGGCTTCATAACACAAATGTCTTGTTTGGTTGTTTCCTGGCTGGAAGGACCTAGTTACTGCCAGTTGGCGGTACCAGGCAAATCATTTCAGCAAAGAAAGGCTGATCCTAATCTCTTCTCATGCAAGGCTAATACAGTATCAGTGAAGAATTCAGTATCTGTATTCCTTTGTGTGCACAGCTCCCAGCTGAACTTTGGACTTGTAAAATTGGTTGTTATATAGGACTTCCTCATCTTGAAGTAAAGTCATGTTCAGTGATCCTTAAAAGCATCTGGGAAATCCCAGAGTCTCTGAAAGGCTCACCAGCTCTAACTGTGACATTCTGGCTACTGGCACCAGGGGCCATTCCTTATGTGAGGGCTTGACAGTAGAGGGGAGAGGGTAAAATGTGTCTGGCTGTACTGTGGATCTAATTACATCTTCTTATAGCTCCAAGGATCTTATCACCTTTAGTTCCAGAGTGTAATTTAACCTATGCATTCAACTCTCATAGTGATCCTCCCCAGCCTGCAGTTGCACCTTTCTCCTTACAGAGTGAAAATCTCAGCAGATTCATCCAAAAACAGGAGCATTAAGCAGTATCTTGCAGCATTTCTTAATCTTTCTTGCACCTTTTTTTTTTCCGAACACTTCTGCAGAAGCCTCCACTCATGAGATGCAGGGCTCTGTAAACACTCATTTCTTCAGCATTATCTGAAGTTTAATAATTTCCCACTTTGGCACACTGACTTATGTACACTAAGCCTAATCCCCCAACTCCCTACTGGCAGCACAAAGAGTGCTGGTGTCTACCCTACCTCTGGAATTCCTGATACCAGACATCTAATTTTTGTGTTCTTCAACAGTCCTTAGAACTGAGAGTGATGCCTCTATTGAATTACTTTACTGAGTTTCACATTCAAAACAGGTGCTTTGAAAAACCACAACTTGCACTTCCATAACACTTTGCAGCTCAGTCTACAGAGCACTTAATTCTGTTTGGAAGCCACCGAGGCAGGTGACCACAAAGCAGTTTACCTTAGCTATTAGACTCCTGCTTCTCTGCAAGATTTATTAAATTCAGACTGTCAGGCTAATCTATCTTCACAGCTCCACATACTGAGCAAGCAATGCAAAATTCTTCACCTTTGTAATGTTAGGCAGAGGAAAAGTTAAACTCTCTAAGAAAAAGATTTAAGGGAAGTTGCCCAACAAAGTTTGGGGCTTCATAGTCACAAACTAGCACTCTAGGCATTGTTATTTGTAGAATTCCTTTGACCTTATTAACAGGCCAGTCTTCTGCATAGTGAAATTAGGTGGGAGGAAAGAAGGCAAAGGCTACTTTTACCCACCACATAACTAAGCAGTGCCGCAGGGGCCAGATACATTTAGATTTCTTCTGAAGTTACTCAGAGATTGTGCTGAAATTTCCAGAATAAAAGCCAAATGCTCCTTTCATTAACTTATGCATGAATCAAGGTTTTATTGCAAGTCATACATGTATGCAAGGCTGGGCTAACAGGCAGATTTTAAGTAAAGGGTAAGCTGATATGAGAAGGTGACCGAGACAGAGGAGCAATGTCACAGTGATTCTGGACTCCTGATTTTTTTTGGTGTGTCAAAATAATGCAATCCTATGAGCAAAAAGAGGGAAAGAAAAAATGGCTAAATACTTAGCTCCCCCCACTCCTACTATGCCCCACAGGGCTGCCCTGTGAACAGGAGCAAACAAAACCTACAAATGTGAAACCCTTCTCCTTGCACACCAGTAGACTGCTGTCCTCAATGCAGATTCAGCCAGCATTTGCCTTTCTTCCTTTTCTCCTGCACATTCCTTCTGCAGACCTCTAACTACAACTCTGCATCAGGGCAATAGTTGCCTGCCACAAGATGTTCTGGAGAGAGACTGCTGTCTCAACACAGCATGGAGATGACTTGACAGCAACAGAGTAAATCATCCTTCAAAGGTAAGTCAATAGTGAATAAGTAATTTTATCTGTCAAGAGTTAACATGCAATGAATACTTGCAAAGGTTACACAACATAAAATCTACTAGTGGTTAGACATGAGTTCCCCCCCATATGCTAACCAAGGAAGTCTATGAAGGAATAAATCCCACTTGACTTCTCATGAAAAGCCTTAAAAGCAGCAAGACGTATGTATACACTCCTAGAAAAAGATTATACCCTAAAAGACTGTTAGTTTACAGCCAGATACCTTACTTGAAGATGCATCTTGTATTTCTTAGGAATCATGTTAAATTTCCATGTAAAAATACTTCAAAAAAAATAAATGTATGAGTAAAATAGTTTGCAATGAATAAAAAAAAATCCTAAAGCTGCTTAAAAAACCTCAAAACACTTATTGAACCCACACACACTGTGAAGCCATAAACAGTCTGGAATTTAACTTTGGACCACTGAAAAGTTCAACTCACTTTTTATTTCTGTCACTATTTGCATTTTTCTTTTTTTTTCTGTTACATAAAAGCATTAATCTGTTTGGATTTTCTTCTTGAATGTACTTTTCAAGTTCTTATATAAATTTCTAGCATGGCATGATCTCTCTCCTATAAACTTTGTGAAAGTTTAGCTTATGGTGTTTAAAACATTCTATTTAATTAAAAGAAATTAACAGTCCTCTAAAATGTGCAAGCAGCAGTTGTGTATTCTGAAATCCAGTCTGTAAGTACACATCCCTTAAATTTTCCTAACTTCTTGAATAAATAGATCCTTTGAGGTTTCCCAGATAAGATATATTTTAGATTACTTAGGCTACCCAAAGAATGCTTTTGCCACTCTGTGCAAGTAGAGCCGAAAGTGCAATTATCTTGCTATTTATAAGGTGACTTTTAAGGAATGAAGTTCAGAAGTGTTAATGTCAACCCTTTAGTGGACATATCTTTGACAGGTTAACTCCATGTCTCAAAGCACCTAAACTAGTTTAACTCAAATTTGAAATTAATTCTGACCTTTATAATATATGCAAGTCAAGAAAAGCTGATTGAATAATTTCAGAATTAAATTATACAAGTTTTACCATAAAAGCTAAGTAGGTACAAAGCTGTTTTGAAAGTTTCCATTTAAATTTTATGTTGACTCACAACTACCATGAATATCACACACAGTAAAAGGTATAACTGAAATATCCAAGAACAATCTATTCATGGAATAATTCAATTCATCAGAAGCAAATCCTATCTTCCCTACTTTATAGTACTTGGGTTTAGATATGCTGCTTCAAAAGAGAAAAGTGCAAGTGCAATTAGCAATTGCTGCCTCTTTCTTTTACTACAGTAATTTTTTTTTAAGTATGGATGGCCTTGTGCATACCAGAAATAAAAATTTTGGATGCCTCAGGTTAGAAACATTAAATAATGAAGATAGCACAGCAACACACACTGGGGTGAAATTTTCACTGTATCGACGGCATGGTTAAAAGCATTAGGTTTTGTAAGTATAAAAGTATATTTGCATTGTCTTGAAGTAATATATTGTTCTCCTTCTCTGTGCAAGGAATTTATTCCAGTGTGTGCAAATCTGCATTAGAATTCATATCCTTATAGCCTCGCAGAAAAACAAAATTCTAATTATTTTGTATCTACACATAAAGTTCTAACTACCTCTTTTAGATACTATTCATATTTGCTTACATGCACATGCATCACACTGCAATAAGCAGTTAATAAGAGAAACATTTTAGCCTTTCATACTTTTTTTAAAGTGCTCAATGACAATAACAGTTTTTATAGCTCATAAAGTGAACCATAAGGTACTGTTCAAACAATGACAGCATTATACAATCACAGAATGGTCTGGGTTAAAAGGGAAATTTAAAGACCTGCCAGTCCAATCCCACTGCCATGGGCAAGGACATATTCCACTAGACCAGGCTGCTCAAAACCCCATCCAACCTGGTCTTGAACATTTGCAGTGATAGGACATACACAGCTTCTCTGAGCAAGCTGTTCCTGGGTCTCACTACTCACATTAGCCCACGTCATTTCAAAAGATTTGGGAATTCTGGTCTCTGGGCTGTCTCTTAAACAGCAATCTGATCCAAAGATTTTCCACACTTAGCAACTAAGCCTGTCTACCTAGATCACTAAGGCCACTCAGTACTAAAAGTGTTTTCATGACATCCTGCAAGGAGTCTGCACCTACAAACCTTCTCCGTTAGAGGATATACAGGGTTTTGAACATTTGTGCCAATATTTACAGCACAGTTTCTGAGCCAGTTTCCCATATGTATTGATTGTATACCATTTCAGACATGACAGAGGGCACAAAGAAAGGCTGGAACAGAATTAAGACACAGCCTAATGGCCAGAAACAGAGCCAAGGGCAGGATGATCCTTCCAATTTGTAAGTTTAGACCTATGCCAGGCTGAAGTGATATCACATGGGCAGAGCTGGATGCAGAGGAACTAAACATGGATACTCTCTGGACCATTAACACTTTGTGATGCTTTTGGCAGGGAGAGTAATAGAGTTAATTTTCCTGACAGTAGCTGGTATAAGGCTGTTTGGGATATGACACTGTTGATAACACACGGAAATTTTAGCTATTGCCAAGTAGCACTTTCACAGCATCAAGGCCTTTTCTGCTTCTGATCTGACCCAGCTAGAAAGAAGGCTAGGGATGAACAACAAGTGAGGGGACACAACCATGACAGCTGACCCCACCTCACACAAGGGATATTCATGACCATATGGTGACATGCTCAGCAGATAAATCAGGTGGGAGAGCTGTTTGGAGTTATGGCATTTGTCCTGCCAAGTCACCACTGCACACGGTGAAGCCCTGCCTTCTTGGGGATGGCTGAACACCTGCCTGCAAATGGAAAGGAGCGAACTAATTCCCTGTTTTGCTTCGCTTGTGTGTTCAGCTTTTGCTTTCCCTATAAACTGTCTTTATCTCAACCCACAAGTTTTCTCGCTTTTACTCCTCCAAGTCTCTCTCCCGATCCCACCAGGCAAGGGAGTGCGTGAGCAGCTGTGTGGGGCTCAGTAGCCAGACAAGGCTAAACCATGATGCAGACTTCAGAGATTATTAGATTCTGTCACCTAAAAAACACTGGTCATGAACTGAAATCAAAAGGCCCTCACAGAAGCTTTAGGAAAGGTTTACAGTTAGTATGAAGACAGGACTTAAAAAAAACCCTGAAGCATGACCCTCTCCCAAAAAATTCTATCAGCGCTGTTGTGTGACTAACTGCTATATATGTTAACAGGCATCTAGAAGTTCAAAGTGTATCTGTTGCTCAAATTAGGGCATCAGTCTTAATCATGGGAAAGTAAGTCAGTGTTCAAATGTTTTAAAGGAAAAATAAATATATTGGCTAAAAAATCTAATTTGGAGCACTTCACAACCAAAGAATCTTAAAATGCAGTTCACTTTAATAATAGAAAAGAAGCTCCCCTTTAATGAATATAAGCCTAACCATGCAGATTCTAATTTAACAACAAAAAACAACTAATTTGGGATGGTTTTATAAACAGTGACAATAAATCTAAACCCATGATAAATATAATGACCGGTAAGTTTCAATGTTCTTAAAAAACATCTAAATTTTGGTGTGGAAGAAGAAAACCCAAACAACAAGCATGGCATTAGCATCTCAAACTCTCTGTATTTTACACATTCAGATAAAGTAACAGTTTAATTCAATAATGTTTGACTGCTATCCAGTTATTTATATAAGTAAATGAAGCTGGCGTCCAAGTGGGGAGATGAACTGGCATCGTGCCGTAGCCTTGAGTTACAATTTGTATATAATGGGGCAAACTGCAAGCACTCTGACTGTAGTCTATCTGTGTGGACAAAGCTAAGCAGAAGAGCCAAAACAGGCAATGCTCTGGTTTACCTAATGACAAAGCAAGATAGGGATTTCTTCAATCTGCAGGTGAACTTGCCGAGGACAGATCTGCAGAAGAACCCCAGCTGTGGCCTGAAGCCTGGACTGCCAGCGGAGTTAGATACACAGCAGTCTCCCTTGAGGCAGGAAACCCTTGGTATGGGCTTCACACCCATGCATTTGCAGTTCTACAGCCTGAATGGATCACCTAAAACCAGAATAAAAATTCCCATGGTTCCTGGAAGTCTCGAAGACTCAACAACATGCTGGACTGTACTACAGTCATGGTTATAATGGAACGGCATGGCCTTTAATGAAACGATAACTTAGCTGGCATGGAAAGGTGATCTCCACTGATTCCACAGACCTTTAAAGACTATTTGGGGTGGGAGAGGAACACAGGAGGAAAAAGACTCTTCCTTGACAGCTTGAACAAATTACATCAGATTTTAATATCTCAGGCAGGTTAGGAGCTTGCATTCACATCTTACATCACCAGGAAAAGGAATGAATATTTTGGGGTGACTTAATGGGTAGCATCTAAATCCATAAATTTCAGACAAAGAGTGATCCCTGCTTTTTAGTTTCTAAGAAATTTCATAGTTGAGAGGAGTGCAGAAATTAACTAATTTCCCTAATCACCTATTTATCAAATAAATATATTACCACACACGGCATGAACAGCTAACCACAGTAGCTTCTATAACCAACAGTGACTTCACCCTGCAGTTTCTGCTAATTACCAACACAAGGTGGGAATAATCCATTGGCCTTTTGTGGTGCTCAGAAGCACATAGTGAGTAGCTGCCCACTTTAGCAAGAGATCTGTGATTTTGGAGGTGATGAAGACATTTACAATAGTAGCTTATGTATCACCATCTGATTATACATTCCCCTCTACGCCTACTATTTCCAAAAAGCTTTCCTGCATGCATTTCATAGCAATGTTACTTCATTCTATTTTACTGATTTGTAAGCAGCATTTGTGACCATGTAAAAACGACCTCTTAACTCGTATTTAAGAATGAAAAGTCATCCCTGTGGCCTTTTCTTTCTCCAGAATTCACTCTCTAGTTGAAACATTGGCCAAGGCACAAATAAACCTTAGTAAATATGAGACTGGAGAGCCATTGCTTCTCAAGAGTAAAGTCTGCCAATGCCAGATATGGATCCAGAGATATGGCTGGTTTTACCTCTTCCAGAATAACTTTTCCAAGGAGCTACACCCTCCTCTAGCTTGCTCAAATTCTGAAAATTGCTGTTTATGACTGTGGCTGTAATAGCTGACCTAACCAGAAGTGCCAGGAATCAAACCACAGTCTTTGGAAAGCAACGGGATCCATAAGATACAGACTCCTTATTTTGAGAGACTGTGCTATGAGATTCCCAATCCTGAACCACACGAGATGGCTATGCCAGGATAACAGTTCAGATTCCACAAATCACATCCACATTGTTAAGTTTTTTTAGCGTCTGGTGTACTTTTAAATGAACATCAAATCTGTTTGTCAGAGAGAGCCTGAGCTGCTAAATAAATAGTGATAAATTTCCTAATACTACTGGGCAGAATGTTCCTGCAAGTACAACGTGTGTTTATCAGTTTCCCACTGAGCTAGCGTTGACTTTCAAATTTCCTTTAATCTTATTATAGTAAACATAGTACAGCTCTCTGGCAAACAAGAGGAACATTCTTCCTGTAATATCATATGCTTCTTTTAAAGAAACCTTAGAGATGTCCAGAAAATAATTAGGCTCAACTTGGAATAACACAATAAGCTTGTTTCCAAAGAAACAAGTTTCACAAAATATTATATTTTTGTACTGAAAAAAAACATGGCTATTTTTATAAAGAGAGGACTGGCAAATTCTGATAGGTACTCAAAACAGTGTTTGCATGTATCATATTTTTAAAGTCAGCTTTTGAAACACCAACAGAAAAATATTTTTCTAGTTGGAAGCAGTCTACCTGAATTGAAGGAAAATGCAACCGGAATTTTGGATTTAGAATTCAGAAAATAGTAGACTGAACTTTTGCAATGCTCCTTCAAGAAGAAAGAACATCAAGTGCAGACAACTTTAAAAAAAATTAGATAAAGAAAACAAAATGGGATCTATTAGGGTACAATTTGTATTTAAAGCCTCTTTTCGTTTGAGAGGAATGTACAGTAGACAAAGGTGGGACTTGACTTACAGTTAAAAATACCTCAAAAATATAGGACTTTGAGTAACTTTATGTAAGTGACTGAAGGGACTTTGGGAACCTGAAAGCGAGACAGTTTCAGGTGACATAAACTAGCTCAGTTTCCAATTGTGTGCATTCGTCTTGTTTGCTTCAGGGTTTCTGTAGAAAAAGGGTCATTATATATATCAAAAACAGAACACAATGGTGCTATTTTCACATATCTTCTGTGATTTTTGAACAAAACAATAAATATTCCTAATAATCAGTTTCTGTGACATTTGAATCTTCAGCTTCAGCTACCATTAAGAAGCCACAACTTTTAAGTTATGACTTTACTGAAGGCTCAGCTTCAGTAAGGATATAAGTATTAAAGAGACAGATAAAGAATCTTCCCCTGCCTATATGGAATCCAAGATGCTTAGAATTTGTTTCAGTTTGTAACTAGTCATTCTTCAGACTATCCTCGGCAAAAGCTGTTCTCACTGAAGAATCAGGCAGTTTCCGTGGACATCATTAATGAAGAACATAGACCAAAGTCAACAAATATGCTTAATATAAATCCATTGTGTGTAGTAATCCGAAAGGTGTCAGCCAGAGAACAACTTAAATCAAAACACAAGCGATAGCCATCTCTCTATTAGCAGACTTTACTGGATGCATCCATTAGGTCATGCAACATGTTCACATATTCCCATCTTCTTTGCCTGTCAACCTCCTCTTGTTCCTCACAAAGGACACTGAGCTCCAAATTATGTTGACAGAACAGGAACAGACAAACGATAGATGGTTCATAACAAAAAACATGCCTAGAGCAAGGATGTCTGATATCTGAGAGCTTCCTTTTGGATGTTTTCCTTTTGTATAGAAGCTCTGACCCACTATTTACACCCCTATCCCAAGCTCTCCCACATATTTTTAAATGACAGCTTTCCAGATGTTATCTCAATGAAGACTGGCCAGATTTATGGGCAGGATCTCGCTTCACTCTAAGCCAAGCTAGTGTTTTGGCCTCACTGGAAATGAGATTAGGTCTGAGATTTGCACCAGGGACAAAACCTGCTGTTTCATGCCAGAAATGGTCAATTTTTACAATGCTGCTTATTTTTTTGTTAGCACTACTGTATAATATCAGTCTATTTCAGCATTATCATAACAGCACTTAAGTTGGGTAATAGGATAGATGAGGCATGGCTGGAATCCACAACAAAACTGCATGTAAACGGAGATGGGCAACTAATTCACATCTAGACCAGCTCAACACAATTTTCCAACTCCAGTAAGTGTTTGTACAACACAAGGTCAACAAGGCATTCTGCATGAGCTGTACAAGTGTTGTTTCCAAGTTTTAAGGGATGTTAAAAATTCAGGAAATTTTTAAGATTTATTGCGTTAAATCCACAGTCTGATGTTGTATTTGTGCACTGCCCATCACACTCAATAAAAACTGGTTCCAAAATTAAATTTGGAGGGTAAATAATATATTTTCCTTTCACAGTGTACTTTACTTCTCCCACTTCCTTAACACAAAATAGACAGAAACAAAACCTTTATGAGTCTTTCTCTATTTGAATATGTCACAGTTTTAATTTCCTCAAGTTTCATTGCAAATTATGGTTTCTTAAAATACTCACTTCCTAAACAACAATTACTTTTAAATTGTCAGGAATGAGAGACAAATTTACCCTTTTTCTTTCCCTAAAAATCTTGTAATAAAGACGGTAGGATGCATATTTCTATATACAACACACGTTTACTGTATAACTAATTCTATATGGCAGCACAGTCTGTATGAAAAACTGACCTTAGTAAATCCCCCTTACTTTTATGACTAATCTAAAATACACCATTATAACTCTTAGAGACATTATTTGGACAGCAACAAAGAACAAAATATTCAGAATGTCATAGATAAGTATGGTTAAGCACAGAAGAAAAAAAAAAAGTTAAAAGTAGGTGCTGTAAGATGACTTTTTGAGAAAGACAGGTTACAACTGAAGTTGCCATAACTGTATCACACCAAATACTGAAAGATGGATTGCCCGCTGCTTTAATGTCCTGGAGCAAGACAGATTTTTATGGTCTGCTTCCCTTTCTGAAACAGGCTTCAAAAATCTTCTTAAAATTGATAATGGAAGGCTTAATGGATTGAAAACAAGAAATACCATGGTTTCAAGTGACATATCATCGTGTCTCATGTTAGAATCTATACTTCATCCCACAGAGAAGCTACACATTGAAATAAGACTTGGAGTACACAACTTCTAGCAACAGAAATATAGTCATGTGAGAAGGAAACGCTCTCTTGTTTTTCACTTCCTATTGTTCCACATAGGAGAACATTTTCTGCAAACTAAATCTAGAAGCAGTCTTGGAGCACTCACAGTGATTCAGGACAAGAAGAACCTTTGTATCAAGCATGCTACACACATGCAACCCTACCATTTCCATCACCATCCAATGAAAATGTACACAAAACTGAGGAACTGGTAAGGAGGCCACCTTCTGCAGCAATGACAACCATCTTCTGTCTGTAAGTGAAGAAGGATCTGATCCCTAGTTGCTCCAATAATATATTTTTAAGTAAGAAATGCTTTCATAGAAGAGATAACTATTTATAATTAACAGAATCATTTTTCAATTTAAAACAATTTTCCCAAAAGAAGGAAACTAAAGAAAAACATGAAACTGTAAGAAGCCAGCCAAATCCCCAAAAATACAGAGAATGGAAATTTTTCCCTTTACAGTGAAAACTTCAGAAAAAAGGTTGAACACGTTTTAACCAAGCTTGAAGTTTTAAGTGGATGTTTTTAAACATTTCCCCTCAAACATTGCCCCCTGCCTGAGGCAACTAGACTCTAGGGTTAGAGCACGATTCTCACCATGTGCTGGAACCCAGGAACTACCCCAAAGGTGGAACCTCCTCCCAAGCGATACTTCGGGTGCCCTGTGGGATGCTGCATCCAGACAACACAGTGTAGCATTTCTAAATGACAGTTTTAAAGTTTCAAGCCAACATTTCTCATCACTCCCAAATGCAACGAGGAATATAAACAGCCTTATGGACTTTTACACGCAGAAGGGCTATGGCCAGTGACAGGCAAACAACCATGAAGAAGCACCAGCTGTCCTTTCCTAAACGCAAATGCTGTGTCCACACCCAGCAGACAAGCACAAGGCTACACTACCCAAAGTTCCCACTCAAAACCTAGTCTGATATCACATGCCAGACTAGAAAAAAAAAATAAACTTAGCCATCTTCATTTTGAACTGAAGAGATCTCAGCAGGACAGCCCCGGTTGGTTGCAGGGCTGTGCTTGCTCTCCAGCTGAGCCTGGAGTTTCTTGGTAACACATACATGGACAATGGTGCAAGAAGCAGGGACTAGCCCATGTCGCAGGGAAAGATGGCTAGTACTGGCTTCAGACTGCGTGGTACCTCAGTAATAGCAGGCTGCAAATGGACCAGGTCTGCTGTAGCAGCCAGCACAGCCCAACAGGAACTGACAGGCTCAGCAAAACATCTAGGCACAGAACACACTGTATCTATTTTATAGGGCTTTACTTCAGGCTAGATCTGGTCTCACGGACTGTATTTTCAGCAACAACTGTAGCACATCTTTTAGTTTAGATTCATCTTAAAGGAATCCAGCTGGCCCACCATGAGGTATATGGAGATGGACAGCAAATGGAACAACTGAAAGATGGGCATCAAAAGCCCACTCCTGACGTGAACCACAACACTATAAATGAACAACTACACTCAAGAGCATCTGTGAGTGAAGGGACTTTTTTGTGCTACTCTTGAAGATACTCTTCAGATGTCAGTAAATCTGCACAGTAGCTTGAACCACTTGATTCTTACTCAGTAACTTGGAACTGCACACTGGAACAATAATAACTCAAGATCAGAAATTGGTAAATACCACTGTACCAATTCCAAATTGGAATTTATCAGTTTCTGATGATTGGGTTAGAATTGTTACGTGATTTTAGTAGTGTTAGAATTAAACCAGTTACCAAATGTATTAAACAAAACTCAAACAGGACTATTTATTACAAAAGATGATCTGGATCTCTGAGCTTTGCACTTTCACAGAAATTGACAAATGGTGACTGAAACCAAGCATTTTCCAATTTATTGATGCAGTTCAGTGAGTACTTCAGATATGAATTTTTACCCTCACCTGATACTATGAAAAGAAACAAAAATCTCCACACTTAAATTCTTCAACTTTTCATACATTTGTTCTGTTCCCCACTGAAAGTCATGCACAGTCTATTTGAAAGATAAAAAATGGAACATATTTCAGCTAAACGAATCAGCTCAAAATCTTGGGTTAACAGCATTTATTTTTGTGGCACCCTTGTAGAGGTCTTACTGATGCTTTTCACTGACACATCTTTCACTTACTTATCATACTGCAATGAAAGACTGAGCAAAACCCGCTGCTACCAGACACACCTCCTCCCCGCACGCAGAGCTCTGCCCGAACAGCAGGCTGCAAGAGAGGTGAGAAGGCAAAATCCTACTTGCTACGTTTCTTGATCATCCTACAAGAGAAATTTTGCAAACCTGTCCTCTCTTTTCAGCTGCACAGTAATCACAAGTATTTAGAACTTAGGACTTCAGTGATGACGGCAGTTCATGAGGACCATGCAACAAAAGTGAGACAGAGTTCGGTTGATCAGAGCCTGAACACTGTCACACCACCCTCATGTCCTGGCTCTCAACACGGGCACACGGCTGATCCACTCAGTTACTTTCTTGAAGTGATTTTTTTAAATCTTATGGTATTATTCTTCTTTAGTTTTTGCAAGTAATGAAGAAAGACCAGCCTGAGAAGCAGGAACCAAGTTTTGCAAGTGAAGCATCTGCATTAAAATACATCAAGCATTATAAGCAAATATTTCAGGCTGCGCGTACTTCTTGAAGTTCAAGAAACAATCTAATCTCCTAAGGAAACACACCATCTGTATTGTATTGGCACGGGTGGGAAGACAAGACTGAAGTAATTGCTGATTTCACTCTGGTTTAGCAAGAAATAGCCTTGAAGCAGCCTGATAAGTGACTTCCTAATTGGGGCTCTGAGCTGACATTGCTTGGTCTTGCACCTGCTGCTTCATGATTGTTGAGAGGGCTGTGGGATTCATAACCTGGGGCTTTTTCTCAGGAAATCTCTATCGTTGGGCTGAAGTTCACCTGACTCTGCTCACTGAGATTTCATTCCATTTATTTCTCCTCTTTCAGAGAGGGGAAAAAAAAAAAGGAAAAAAAAAAAGAAAAAAAAAAGATGTTTAACTTGTTATGAGCTGTTAATTTTGTCCTCAAAAATCCACCAAAAGTTATATAACCACTTTCACAATAGCATGCTAAAAATAAGAGCTGTTCAGCCAAATGCCACTGCAATTTTTTATAAGACCTGTGCCTCCAATTCTGCAAGACCTGTGGAAGCACAAATATTTCCTTAACTTTAGCAGACAGTCAATCAGGAGCTCCTTGTGAGACAGACATGGGTTTGTATAATCCCCAAGTTCAAGGTATCAAAATAGGAGTGTATGTATATACACATGTGTATTTCCAAGTCATGACTTAAAGTAATGCTATTCGCTCTTGGAGCTGATCCCTCGTGGGGTTTCATAATCACAAACCATCATTTTGCAAACCAAAGCAAAGAAAGAAAGGTACAAAGGGGCACAGGTTTCAAGCATGAACTATTTTTTTTTTTTCTGGTTTGCCTTTCTTTTCCCTTTGGGAGGGAGCGTGGGGACGCGACGCACGACGCTCCAAGCGCTGGAAGACCTGGCCATCCAGGTCGCTTCCCAGGGCGCTCGGAGCGAGGCAGCCAGACCCAAACGCCGCTCCCGCTGATTTCGCTCCGTGCCCCTGCAAGCGCCCCGCGGGCGGCGGGGTCTCGGGCGCGCCGCTCCCCCGGCATCGAGCGGCGGCCCCGCCGGGATCCCCCGGGCTAGGGCCGGGCCGGGAGGGCGGAGGGGCGCGGTGCGGGACGGAGCGGTGAGGGAAGGGGCTGTGCGGGAAGGGGCGGTGCGGGACGAGGCTGTGCGGGACGGAACGGTGCGGGACGGGGCGGTGCGGAACGGGGCTGTGCGGGGCGATGCGGGACGGGGCGGTGCGGAGCTGTGCGGGGCGGCGCGGGGCTGTGCGGGAAGGGGCTGTGCGGGGCGGTGCGGGAAGGGGCTGTGCGGGGCGGTGCGGGGCTGTGCGGGGCGGTGCGGGGCGGTGCGGGAAGGGGCTGTGCGGGGCGGCGCGGGGCTGTGCGGGAAGGGGCTGTGCGGGGCGGTGCGGGGCTGTGCGGGGCGGTGCGGGGCGGTGCGGGAAGGGGCTGTGCGGGGCGGTGCGGAAGGGCTGTGCGGGGCGGTGCGGGAAGGGGCTGTGCGGGGCGGTGCGGGGCTGTGCGGGGCGGTGCGGGGCGGTGCGGGAAGGGGCTGTGCGGGGCGGCGCGGGGCTGTGCGGGAAGGGGCTGTGCGGGGCGGTGCGGGGCTGTGCGGGGCGGTGCGGGGCGGTGCGGGAAGGGGCTGTGCGGGGCGGTGCGGGACGGGGCTGCCGGCGGGCGGAGGCGCTGCGGGCGGCACCGTGCTGTCACCGCCACCGCGCCCGCGGGCCCCGCCGCCCGTCCCCGGAGGGGCGGTAGGAGGGCAGGGGAGGAAGAGGAGGAAGGCAGCGAGCCGGCCGCAAGAGCAGCGGTGCCGGGTCAGGGCGCTGGGCGCCCCCCGGCCGCCCCATACCTGCACGGAGGCGGGGAAGGGTCCGCAGCGCGCTCCGTCCGCCGGCTATAGATCCCAAGGGGCGATGAAGAGGGGTGGCGGTCGCCGCCCTCTGCCGCTGCTGCCGCTGGCGGTGGTGGTGCGAAGCCCTCGCCGGCTGCAGATGCCCATAGGCGCTCGGTGGGGCCAGCGGTGCGCGGAGAGGGCGAGGCGGCTGTGCCGGTCCCGGCGGCTGCGGGGAGCGCGGCACTGGCTCGGCGCAGCCACTGCCCGGGGAGAGGATCAAGGCCCCGCTTTCGATTGGCTCCGGTGGCCAAACAGCTCACACCGGCCTGCCCGCCCGCCGCCTCCCGCCCGCCTCCCCTCGGTCGCCCCACGCGCTCCGCTCCCGGCGGCCCCGCTCCTCCCTGCCGCCTTCCCAACCTGGCGGGCACAGTCGGCTCCGCTCTTCCCCCCTCACACCCTCCCGCTCCCCCCTTTCCCCCTCCCTTCCCTAAGACGACGTCCAATCCCGGGCCCTTTGTTTATGTCGGGACATTCTCACCCTGGGTCTGACAAAACACCCTCCTTCCCTTCGCATCTTCCTCCGTGAGCTGAAGGACTCGCAACTTTAAGCGTTCATGACATTTTGTGTCATGCTCAATATTCAGACACGTTTGTTCTCTGAACATTTAAAAAAATATCCCTAGCTGGTAAAATTAAAAGCATGCAGTGCCTGATCACCTGAGGGCTAAATCTGAGGTAGGACAAAGCATTCTTTGCCTGAGTTGAGTTTGCTTTTCTTACACTGTTTGGGCTCCTAGCCCCAGCTGGGTTAACTACACGTCAAATCTTGGCACGCACAGAAAATAGGATCAGGATGCCTCCTCGTCCTGAATCTCAGGTTATTCACTTTCAGCGGCTGTGGTTATCATTCCTTGGTGCATCTTTGGTGTTGGTATTCCTTTTGCTCAGGATGACTTAAGTGACCTGTGAAAAGTATTCTTCCTCCTGCAGATGAATTGTAATCTTAAGGCAAATCTTCGACTTGTCTTCTGGGCAAAATGGCAAGCCTTTGGTTTCAGTATGACCCTCTGTTTAAACAATATACAGTTGAACCAGATAAATAGGTCCTGTGGGTTTTCTCAGTGCAGGAACATGTTGTAATATTTCCAGTAAGCACGCTGGCAAAATTGCTTATTAAAATTAGGGAGAACAAAATGATGAGTTATAACAGATGCACTCTTAATTAATGCAATGACCTGCATTTAACTGATGCTGTTGAATTAAGCAGTATCTACAGCTGTTAGTACATCAGATGCCATTAAAAGTCAATATTTATCCAAATTTGACAGATTGAGGCATTTGAGACAGAGAATGGAGTTGCAGAGACACCTTTGCATAACACCAATATGTATATTTTTAATGGTGACCTCCACAGCCTTTTTAATTGATTCTGTATTTAATGATTTTTTTTTTCCTACAAAATGGTATGTTATTTTTCATTCCCTAGAAAGCATGCATACTTTTCTCTCTTTGGGGCATACAGAACTAGTTAAGAATGGTTTTGTTTATATTTTGTACAGGCAAAAGTCAGAAAAATAAAAATAGAATTATTGAGAAATATATAAACCCAGACATATTTAGAAATATCCATACTTGAGTATAATCCATCCCTCATTTTAAAAGCTTTATTAGCAGAAACATCCCTCACTGAATTCAGTGAAGCTACACCTCTGGAACTTTAATCACCCCCCAAGAATAACTAAAAGATCCTGTTTCTTTTCTATTATATGTTTTTCCTTCACGTATTGGCGATTTATATTTCCCTGGAGAAATAAAATTGCTGGTTTAGAGACCAAGCTACACTTCCAGCCATGGCCCAAGAGACACAGCAGCCACTCCTTCTCCATCTCCTCCCCCTGCCACCTCTGTCACAGGCATGTCTCTCCCTGCATGCTCCTGATCCAAATGACTGGCTGACATATGTATGTGTGTGTGTGTGTGTGTGTGTATGTATATATGTATATGTATATATACACACACATACATACACACTTTCAGTATTTCCTTAGTCATAAAGTGTTGCCTGTCTTCACTCTGACTTTTTTCTGGGAAGAATGCAGACTCCACTTTCAAGGCCTCTTTAACATTTCAATGCGAATTTTATATCCTGCTTTGTGTTATTCAGGGGAAAAAGTTCTGAACTCGCTACAGAAGTTTTCCTGTAATACATTCTTCACAGTTGTCCTTATGGACCAAGAACTTTCTTTGGTACAGATGACTTGGGACTTAATAAGATTTTGTACTTCCAGAGTTGCTACTTCCCATTAGCTATTTTCAACATGGTGTTTGTTTCCTTCTGTGTTTGGATTCCTTTACAAGACTGATAAGTTTCCCTCTATTCTTGTTCAATTTAATAGCTTTTAACCTGTCTGCTTTATTTATGTCTGCTTAAGTGCTTATTTAATCTTTTCCCTTATAACTATAATGACCTTCCACAGGTTAGTATAATCCTAGAAGGTATGTGGGGAATTTAAAGATTTAAAAGTCGTTTGACTTCATAAATAATTTTTATTTTCTCATTACATGCTTTATTTTTAAACCAGAAATGTTTCATTTTCTGTTTGATCAATGATTGTTTTTCACACATATTCCTTTCACATGTATAGTAGTAAGCAAACAGACATTTTGGAGTCTAAACAACTTTTTTTTTTTTTTCAGTTTGGTTGGTGAGAACTGCAAAAGGTCTTGATCTGATATGGGAAATACACAGCATGTTTATTCTTTGGTGTGGTCTAAAACTAGAATTTTATGCTATTAAAAATACTTTAGTTAGTTATGCAGTTTTTGTTTTGATTTTAAAAACTGAAATAGACATATTCTGCAGATACCATTTATCCAGCGATATCACTGTAAAGCACATTGATACTGATATTGCTGCATCTTTCCTCCACTGTGAGTGCTTGACTGCAATTGTATGCTGTGCCTAAACTAACAAACTAACCTTTTAATGTCCTCTGGCAATTACGGAGCCATTAATTCAGCAAGATGTTGAAGCCTATACCTACTTTTAATCTACAGATTTAATAACTACAATCTACTTCTGATGTGGCCATACTTCAGGAACGACTGTAATCCATGTCTTTTGTCTCACACTGAGACAAAGCACAAACAACTGGTGCCCATCTCCTTCACAGCAAGGACCATATCTTTGTCATCGCCACTACAGAAACTGTTCTGCTTTGCAGCCCTGAACACAGAGCTTGTCTTGATCTGTGAACACATCTGGCAGGAGTGCCTGCAGAGCACGAAAGGCTGTAGCACAGCCCCAGAGTCAAAGCAGGCTTGAGAGATGGTACAGTCAGTCACATATCCCAACCTCATTCCTGCCCTGGACACGATCCACAGAGTTACCTAAATCAGAAAAAAAGCAACCTGAGAGATCTGTAGGTCCCAACTGGTGATGATATGAATTATTCCTGTTTGTAAATTGCCTTATCTGCGCTGAATGAACAAACTGATCGTTCGTGTCAGGTTACACACATATCCTCCTCTCTTAGGCCCTGAGTAAGCAGTTAAGCTCTGCAGCCAGGAGCTGGCTCAATACCCTCCTGGGAGATTGGTGTCCTGCGACTCCTGACTGTCCAAGGGGTGCCATATGTTTCTGATTCACGTACAGTTCTACAAACTGCTTCCACTGCCGTACAAACACCCCTCACACCCCTTTGTTTCTGCATGGTTCCTGCCTCTCAACTAACCTGCATTGTCTTGTTCTAATCCTAGCTCACGTTTATCCACAACTTTCAGTGCAAGCTCTTTGATTTCCTGACCTTGCTCTTGATTTTCTCTTTGGTTTGAGGGAACCCTCATTTCTCAGTTTTCCTGGGTGCATTTCCACCTGGAGCTTTGGGTTGGTCTGTCCTTAGTGACTGACTCCTGGTCATGAGTTTCTTCAGTCTCAGTGGCTGGACCCGCCCCAGCTACACTCACTTAGCACAAGTATTCCACTTGTGGCTCCTTAATAACTTCCGTTCAAAGCCACCTTTCTGAATGGGAATTATAAAACACGATATCCCACTGTTGACGCAGAACATTTGGCACACAGCTTATCTGCATAATTCAGCCGCCAGTGGGATAGGTTGTATGGCCAATGTTGGGTCGTGGCTTAGGAGAAGATGCAAGAATGCAGGAGAATGTCGCGTCCCTTTAAGATTAATCACACTTGTCAAGATCTTCAACAGCTTGTACTGTTTTCACAGACAATTAGGCACCTAAATGCCTTTGGACATAGTGCACCTGTTTTTTAATTTGAAGTCCTTTCTAACATTGTGGATTCAAGCCAGGAAAGCACTCTAAGCAGCGGTAATTTTGATCCTGGTTTTTTCAGTACTTTATCTTTGCTATGTGAAAAGCAACTCTAAAATATGTCTCTACCTAGACAGGGCAACATCCCATCCCAGAATATGAGTAAATACTTCATACAACCCCCAGTAAAGAACTTCATTAACATGGATAAATGTATTCCTGGCAAAAATGCCATCTCTGTATTCCACAGTCATCATGAATGAAACATTCTCAGTATTGCCTAATTCTGACTTCAAATATAAATCACTCTGTGCACACCTTAGAAGGAAAAGAAAGTGCTACCATCTTTCTTTACCTTTAGTTTCTTTCTTTTCCTTCCCATGAAAATTTCATTTGAGCTATCCAGATGCCCTGAGCCCATCTGCGTGCTCCAGGAACTCAGGCTTTAGGCAGTTGAAAGTTGTTTCTCCTTTGTGCATTCTCTTGGAGGAAATAATTGCTCCTCACACATCTACCTTTGAAAAGTCTCCAGAAGGCTCACAAATTCAGTTTACCAGATTAAATAAGATTAATCCACACAGGGCCTGAAGTAAATTTCTCCTTGACTGGAATTTTTTTCTACCCTGGGGATGATTCGTACTTAGACTGGTGGAGGCTTAGTATCAAATGCTGTTATACTGTTTTTCAGGAGATCATCATAAGAAAAGGGATAACTAGTGAAGAACAGAAAAAAAGCAAGAGGGAGAGAGAAGGGTATGAATGTTAATGCCCTTTTAAGACAGAATGGGTCTGTAAATATTCACTAGTCCTCTCTCAGAATATGGTGGTCCAAAGTACCTCTCAACATTAACTTTAAAGATGTGGTTCATTAAGTCATGAACACTTTACAGAACCCTTCAGTTTTCCAAAATATTTGAGGAACCTGAGCTACACAGAACCCTTCAAAAACTGCTCATCTAGAATGAAAGCAGTCATGTCATACACCAAAGCATCACACACATCCTATATTTTCTGTTTGTTATGCTCTATGGCCAGAGCATGTCTAGATTTTTGCTTAGAACAACTTCCAATGAAAATTAAAAGAAAAACAATTGTGTTAACCTCTCTGATGTCTGTCATCCCCTTCTCTAAATTAACCTTAGACACTCTTTTACCCTGTTTTGCTGATGCTCTACTGGTTTTAGAGCAGACGATCCTGCTGAAATATGGGATGAAATGAATGAATGAAGACACCAGTTAATCTCCACTCCATCTCTATTTTTTATGGTTGGATTGTGATATTATCTAGACAAAGAAGAGAGATGAGTAGCAGAGAACAGAAGTCCATTTGAGATGAGTTCTCTTCCTTCTTCACTGTCATGAGGGGTTTTGGGGACATCTGGATCTCTAGGGAATATCACTAAATAGGACCAGATAACCTCAAAATATTAGAGTCACACCAGCCCTGTCATGAATGATTCACTTGCTGTGTAACGCCTAATAAAGGCAATATGTGTGGAACCAGGAAGGCAGCCAATATAGCTTCTTCCAAGAACTGTGAGTAATTAACAGGGTCTCTGGTTAATTTCTTTCATGAAAGCATGTTGAGTGAGATTCTTACAAGTGGTGCTTTTTGTGTGACATCTCCCTCTACTCCCAAACAGCACAAGTTCATGCAACTCGAAAGGCGAAAAAGCAAAATTCAAAGTTTCAGAATTTGGGGGAAGTTTGTCTCCAGGTGCATCTGCTAGTGTATCCTTGCTCCACTTTTATTTCCTCATCTCCTGGTGGTTTTCCTCTCAAAACCTGGTCTGTAACCTAGCTATAGTTATTGTATCCTTATATAACATGCCCCAGCTTCTTGCTTTTTGAAGTGTTTCAAATCTCTAGTGTTTCAGAGGAAAAATCATTCAGAACTTCCCTGAGATGAAAGAAGCCTAATTAGTTGCATCATGTTGCAAAGGAGAAGGAATTCACAAAAATCTCCAAATTGTCCTTGTTCGTGGATCTCATTTCACAGCAGCTATGAAGAGGAAAGGATGACTCTCAGCCTGCTGTCACTGTTACACTTTATAAGGAATGCTCCATCGCTTTTGCTCTGTGTACTTCCAGCTTTCCCCTGGTACTGCTCTTGAAGCAACCCATCACTGTCCATGACTGAGGACATGTCTCCTTTGAACTTAACAAGCACTTTCTTTCTCACTACAACAGAGCAAGCAGGTTGTGGAAGATGTTTGAGTTGCCCAAAGCAAATAGAGCCTACCCACAGCCCAAGCAGCAGAAGATGCTCCAAGCAAACAAATAAAGTGATGGGTGGTTCTTTCTGACAGCGGGGCAGATTTTAAGTGACAAGAATCCTGCCAGGGATATGTTGAGGATGGAGTACATATGATAACAATTTAATATGTGCATCACACAAGGCAAAAGTTAATATCCCTTGTTATATTAATATCACATGGCACAATTGAATTTGATATTTTAATTAAACCTAAATATATCTCACTGATAGTGATTGGCACTGGATGTTTTGGGAAATACAGGAGCGTTTAACTGAAACCATCGTTTCAAACAAAAGGACAGTATCCTCTTCAATATTTCAAATGTATTATGAACATGTCAGCTAATTGTTAGGAATAAATAATACTAAGCTGCTTCTGAATTAGGTGATGAGGTGACAGAGCACAGACTATCTTATAATGTAACATTTGCCACATCTGGCTGTCTCTGCAAGCACTTGAAAACATAATGCCAGGTCTAGATCCCTTTATGTTCAACATCTTTGCTGGCAATATGGACAGTGGAATTGAGTGCACCCTCGGCAATTTCACTGGTGGACCACCTGAGTGGTGTCACTGAGTGACAGTGGATGTGCTGGAGAGAAGGGATGCCATCCAAGGGGACCTTGATACACTTGAGAGGTGGGCTGTTGCAAAACTCAGTAAGTTCAATGAAGCAAAGTGGAAGGTCCTACGCCTGGGTCAGGGCAATCCCAGGCATGCCTCCAGGATGGGCAGAAAAGTGATTGAGAACAGCCCTGTGGAGAAGGACTTGGTGGTGATGAAAAACGCAACATAAGCCAGCAATGTGCACTCGCAACCCAGAAGGATTCTCCAGTGGAATCCTGGGTTGCATCATAAGGAGTGTGGTCAGCAGGTTGATGGAGGTGGTTCTCCCCTTCCACTTTGCTCTTGTGACACCCCACCTGGAGTATGGTGTTCAGTTCTGGTGTCCCCAGCATAAGGACATGGTGTCTCCAGCATAAGGACATGGAATGGTTGGATCAAGTCCAGAGAAGGGCGTTGAAGTTGTTAAGAGGACTGGAGCACCTTCCCTACAAAGGTAGATGAGAGGGTTGGCGCTGTTCAGCCTGGAGAAGAGAAGGTTTTGTGAAGACCTCACAGCAACCTTCCAGCATCTTCTTGAAGGGGGCCTACAGGGAAACTGGAGAGGGACTCTTCATCAGGAACTGTAGTGATAGGACAAAAAGTAATGGTTACAGACTAAAAGAGGGGAAAATTAGGTTAGGTATTAGGAAGAAATTCTTTATACAGAGGGTCGTAAAATAGTGGAGCAGATTGCCCAGGAAGGCTGTGGATGCTTCAACCCTGTCAAGTGTTCAAGATCAGACTGGGCAACCTTAGGCAACTTGGTCTAGTGAAAGCTGTCCCTGCCCATGGCAGATGAGGTTGAGACTAGATGATATTTAGGGTCCCTTCGAACCCTTAACATTTTATGATTCTCAATAATTTTCTTTAGAGGCTTTTTTCATGATAGGAAATAAATAGATGTGATCAGAGACCATGAAAACTGAATAACAACAAAAAAATATCACTACAAAAACATTCACTTGTGTTGCATGAAACAGAATGGGACTGAGATTTGGACAGAATGAGTGGAATCTTTTATTTGCTGGGCATCTAGGAATATTTACATATATTTTTAAGTGGAAACTACAAGTTTGAACAGCATCAGCTTGTTTTTATTGTACGATTTGACCATGAATTGAATTATTTTTGCCAAGTTTTGTTAATTTACCTGGCCAGTTTTATACAGTTTATGCACAGTTAATACTTCACTCATCAACTCTATGCAAATGATGGAATTCTTCCCTTCTCTTTGCTCCTAATGTCACACAACAATATCTGCCCATTTCTGACTAAATTATCCAGCTAAACTTTGAGATATATACATGTACTAACTAGTATAATATATTGTTTCTTAATTCCTTCAGTTCCTTCTTTATTTTTTGTTAGTTATTAAGAGATCTTTGCCAGCTGCAGGTGGATCCACTATTTTTTAAATAAAAAATGATCCCAAATACTGTGTGTTATGCAATAAAAATTATGTATGTAAAGAGAGAATATTTAAAGGGAGTGAATTGAAGACAAAATTAAATAAGATAATTAAAATAATTAATTAAAAAATTTAATTAATTAATTAAAAAATAATTAAATAAGATAATTAAAATTGAAGACAAAATTAAATAAGATTTGTATTTTTCTCTTCTTGAAGGGGTTAGGAATTTCTTGGATTTGAGCTATGTCCTTTACCGCAAAGGTACAATGTCAGGTTCAAACTGATCTCAAGAGCATATCTGGCATCTGAAGAGTTCTGTCACAAATTCTAGGACTAAGGTGTGCCATCTTCCCACTCCAGCCAAGGGAATCCTGACTTCTATGAAGACCGCTAGCTGCTAACCCAGATCACCTGCTGCCTTCTGGGAGGCTGAGCTGGAATCTAAGGTTCTGCAGATGGCTGTCCATTCTCAAAAATCAACTACCCTTTATGAAAACTCAAGAAAACTATTGAGGGAGTTTGTGGTCTATTATGGTCTTTAGCAGTCCACAGCTTCCTCGCAAGGTGGGGCTGAGGAGCAGGCACCAATCTCTTCTCTCTGGTGACCAGGGACGGAACACAAAGGAAGGGCATGAAGTTGTGTCAGGGGAGGTTTGGATTAGATATTAGAAAGAAGTTCTTATCCAGAAGGTGGTTGGGCACTGAAACAGGCTCCCCAGGGAAGCAGTCACAGCACCAAGCCCGACAGAGCTCAAGAAGTATTTGGGCAATGCTCTTGGGCACATAGTGTGACCCTTGGGGTGTCCTGTGCAGGGCCAGGAGTTGGACTCGATGACACTTGTGGGTGCTTTCTAACTCAGGATAATCTGTGATTCTATTTATTTTCTTAAGGATGGACTGGAATTATTACCAGAATAATAAACATCAAAGTGTATGGTGCTTCAGGCAGCTATACCTAACACTGAGTAATTATTCAATTTGATAATAAGATTTGATAATGAGATGTCTTACCATTCACATAAATGCTTATACATTTTGATATCAATAATAGATAAAATATGCTATATATTTTAATTTATGTTAAATTATGCAGGGACCGGAAGGGGCTCATCCATAGAGAACACAGTGCAGTCCAGGCAGTGTGTGTATGTTTATTATTCTGCAAGGTCTGCAGTTGTCGTGAGTGCTTGACACTGCATGTGGAAAAGCATTGTACTTTCTCTAAATGATGCATTTGATTACAACCAAGTATTTATGAAGCTTTCAGCTGCAAAGTACTTAAGGATCTTCAGCGAGTTAAAAATGACAGTACTGCTGTGCATACTTAGCTCTCTTTTCCTGCTGTGCTATTTAAGATCTGAATAATCCACTTTTCTTACCATCCACATGATGGTAAGCCTAGGTAGGAATAAGGAGAAATTCACATGCTAATGAAACAAGATTAAGCCATTTAAATCACTCTAGAAACCAGAAGGCAATGCGCCCCATAGTTATTTTTGTTCCAGTCCTAGATCTATACTTTCAGTTAACAACCTCATGAATCTTTTAGTTGAGAAGGGAGGTGTATGTCGCTCCTAGCAAGCCAATTTACATAATTAGAAGTAAACAAGAAAACTTCTGAATATATAAGCATGTCTACAGGTCTGCTTTCAATACCATCACTGTCTGCTTAAATTTTATGTAAGAGGACAGGCTTAGTGCTATTCCCTCTAACCATGAGGAAATTCAGAAATATTCAGAGAGAAAGGTTAGAACTTCTGCTGCTCCTGAAGTGCTGTGGGTACACACAGTGAAAATATTGCTTCATGTCACCAAGTACTATATGCTTCATTCAGGGGCCCTGGACATCTGCAGTAGGAAAATGGACTTCAGATGAGCAAAACTCCATAGTGTAGCTACAGCAAGGGGACTTGCACATATGCCTTCTAATTTTCACAGCTTACATACCTTTCTAAATCTAGGGCCCGTGGGAGTGGAATAATCTGGAATTGGAGTGGTCAGGATGGGAAGAAAACAGACATAAGGAAAAGTCTGAGAAAGCTCTGGTGACAGAAGGATTTGACAACTACAAAGTTACATACAAAGAGATGGAGAAGCAATAGGTAAAAGGCGCAGAATAGCACCTAGAAAAATGATGTGCAAAATAAAAGGGGATGTCATCACAAGTCTCTGATCTATGAGTCCTCTGAAAGTTCATTGCACTGGTGCAAAGTACTCAGAGAGTATTTTAAGGACCTAAAGTCATTTCAGTTCTGCTTATGCACTTTTTCATATTCTGATTAAGTAATGAAATTTTACTCAAGGAAACATCTGTGGATGGGACACACGTACAAGTATTTGTGCTTGATGTGTCAGACAACTCATCCACTCAGGTAACATAAACAATACCAGGTAGCCATTGCAATAAGAATGTCAAATATAGAAAATACAAATGGTCTGAAGTATATTCTTTTACTGAAATATAGCTGAGTGCCTCTAAATACTGATCAAATCTGATGAGTCTATGGTTTTCAAGTGGATTTTGATTAAGTATGGAAAGAAAGAGTCCTAGAGCAAATTGTTATCAATAGTTGTTCTTTGCAGCATAATCTCTACCCTAACACTTTGAACATATGTCTAAGTTTGTATTATAACTCACATCTCTACTACACACACACACATACACACACACATACACAAACTCAAACAAAAAAAACAAAAAAACCCATCAAAAAACCCCAAAACCTACTCCCTCAAAGAAACAAAACCAACAAACCAAAAAACCCATTAAAAAACCCCAAAATCAACCCCCTCAAAAAACAAAACAAACAAACAAAACAAAAACCAAAAAACCCCAACAAAACAACAAAAAACCCCTCAATTAATTTTTTATCTATAAGAATCAATAAAATAACCAAAGATCAAAGTTTGTCTAAAGCTTGGCTTGGGTTTTCCTTTGGGTATGAGACTGTTGTACCACCTTTAAGTGCATGCTCAAATAGAGAAGACATGAGACATAATGCTTCGAAGTAAGTACCTTACTTCACATTGCTTATCAAGGCCCAAGAGGAATCTTAAAAATCTTGAAATTCTCTACTCAAATCCATAGTTCTAGCTAAGCAAAGGATGATCTTTTTTATGAGATAAACTAGCCTAGAATCAAAAGTTTGCAGTGATGGATAATCTAATAAGTCCTTCCCTGCTTATGCAATTCTTATAACCTTTATTTTAATCTGAATATTTCAAAACACAGCTTTCTGATACTGGATCTTGTTATGCCTTTGTCTGCTGGATTAAAGAGTCCTCAGAGCATTCCTGAAGTGGTTTCCTGAATGCTTTCCAATTTTTCAAAATCCTTTTGAAGGTGTAGATACTGGGGCTGGGCACGGTATTCCAGCTGACAGTTAAGTTTCATTACCTTGAAATAAGGATTAACTGGGAAGTCAAAACTACATAACTTGGTGTAGTGACATTTCACCTTTGGTGACCTGGCTTAAAATTTGTGTTTGGTCAGCAAAGGAAATTGTTTTTCTAATCTTATCCGAGCCCCTTCTGACGTTTTTCCATATCAAAAAAGAATTGCTTTCACTGGCATAATTTTCCTTTGTGACTAAGGACAGGCCTAGCACTGGGCAGGCTGAATAACAGGTTTGAATGGCAAGGACACACTGCCAGAGCTGTGTCCATCCTGGGCTCAGGCTGTGGCTCCTGTGCTCCCAGGCACAAACACATTGGGAGCAAACACTGTGTGTACACGAGCTGCAGCCTCCCACTTTCCCCTTCCCTGACCTCAGGCACAGCCAGTGCAGCCCCTAACTGGATCCCTTCACCCCTTTTCTTGGTGGTCCTGCCTGAACAACAGCGAAGGAAGCAATTTTCTTTACAGCCTTAGAATGAAATGGTATTTCACAGCTGCAGAACTACATAAAGGCTTGAGGCTTACAAGCTGAGCAACAGAAGGCAACCTAATTTTAAAACCCTTTTTGCACTATAGAATTTTGCCAAACAATACCCAATGAAGAGAGTGAGATGCTACCAAAAGGTTTTTTTTCAATAAGTAAAAAAACTATGACCACATACCAAGTATTTAGGTAGTGATGTCTTCCAGATTATGAAGGGATAGCATGGGAGGTCAAAATGTAGAGAGAATGTAGTTGGTGCAAAGAATTACTATATTATTACAATATTATTAGAATAAGATAGTTGTACTTCTATGGGGTTTGTATAGACTCATGAGTATTTAAGTACATATGCATTAACATATGCATAGCTATATTCCAATACAAAGCTTTTTGCTTGCCAAACCCCAATGTTTCATGACAACATAAAGTTCCAGCATAGCTGTTGAGATTAATCTGCATCAGTTTTGCCTTCTAAAGTGTTAATATCTACTTTAAGTTAGTCACCTAGGTCCCCTTTTGTGATTGGAAGAAGGAAAATGATACCCCTGGAGTAATTGGTACTGTAGCCTCACACATGACATCAGAAGAAATTATTTGCCCAGTAAACTTGTTTCTTTCTCTCCATCGAGTACCAAAACAGCTTGCAGTCTTTTGTATTTGATGTGAATTTTAAGAAACTGAAGTTAGGTAGTCGTTGTAGATACTCCCACCCATGCACATTAGAAATGTATATGGATACTAATGGCTACAGTCAGTGTTTAATCAGAGCAACACATAATCATAAACACCGTTGTAGCACATTTTTAATGCAGTGCTGCCCAATATTGTGAAGAAAATAGGATGAGGAATAGTTAGAAGATGTGTGAGGACCCTGAAAGAAAGTCTATGCTAATTTCAAGACCTATTGATGTATCTGATGTCTGTAAGATGTGATACTGAGCAAATACTTCAGCAGGATTGTCAAGGAAGAGGGAGATAACATAATAAGAAAATTATTAGTGAAGAAGGGTCAATGAACCCTTTATTTTTTGCATCAAAACGTCCTGTTGGACTTAGATAGCCTTGCCAAACTCTTAATTTGGAAGTCATGATATGACAGCTCTATCCAGCTTTAAGTGTTGGTAAGAAAAATTTAGTTGCTTAGAAATTCATGCCTTTTGGTTAGAAATCAGACTGCCTGTGCCAGAGGGATAAGCGGGATGTTTCCACTGCTTTGCTGAAGGAAGAGCTGGGATGTGGGAAGTTGTCATAATCCTGGCTGAAGGCAGCCCAGCTGGGCTCAGTTTCCCCGTCCCCCTGGAGGTCCCAGAAGCAGCAAGCCTGGACTGCTAATGCATTTCCTTGACTCTTTCTCTCCTATATTCTGCCCACTCTTCCTCTTCTGTCCATAATGAGAATGTCTGGCTCTTGCCCTGATCCACTTTCATTCCAGTCTTGGAATGGAAAATCAACTTTGCTTGCACAACTGAGATCTCACAATCTGTCCCTCATTATTAAACCCTGGCAGTCTTGAAGTGTGCATGCACAACACGGGGAGGTAAGCAGTTGACATGGGGAGCTCTCTAAAAGAGGCTGAAAGACTCTTTCAGACAGAAACAGTGGTTTTGTTTCAAATTGATGCACTCTACATTGAAATGTCAACATTTTGCTGTCCTGTAATTTCCACTAATCAGTTTTAAAACCTCAAACAAATGATGTTTAGCGTCAAATTATAAATCAATTAATAATAATTATATTTATAGTCGCTCGTTCTGTTGTAATTAGTAATTTCATTGCCTTCTTTAAAAATATTATAAATAGTGTGACAGAATATTCAAAGTAGATACATTAATGTTTCAAAGTTTCTAATTTTTTTCTGAATCTGTTCAAAACCTCCTGGAGAAAATACAAGATTATTCTTCTAGCAGAAACATTCCTCAATGAAATTTTCTTTTAAAAGGCTCTTGATGAGATGTATTTGGATTTCTGAGCAGCTATTGCCTTAAATCATTTCATCACTGAGTTCTGTAAAAAGGAGCTTCACTTGGTGGAAGGAAGTAACATCCAAGCAGACTCATCTGGAAGAATATTAGCAGTAGCAGAGCTCTGCAAGGTTTTCATTTGGTTAGCAGAAGGCCTTCAAGGTTTGTAAAGTAGTAATGTTTCCTGCATCAGAAGGATTAAAAGTAAAAATATAGCTTATAATTCAGATTCAAGGAAGAGTATGAAAGATTTGCTTACTTTCTTGCCAAATAGGATGTAGCAGGAGATAAAGGTTCTTAGGATTTTAATGGATACTGAGAGGGTGGTCAAACACTGGAATAGGCTTCCTAGAGAAATGTTCAATGCCCAAACCCTTTCAGTGCTTAAGAAGCATTTGGACAGTGCCTTTAACATTAATTAAACTTGGTCAGGCTGATGGACTAGATGATCATTGTAGGTCCCTTCCAACTCAAGTAGTTCTATTCTATTCTATTCTATTCTATTCTATTCTATTCTATTCTATTCTATTCTATTCTATTCTATTCTATTCTATTCTATTCTATTCTATTCTATTCTCTAAGCAACACAGTACCTAAAACCCCTTTGGGCTTTCAGGGATTTCAACTGTTTCAGCCATATGCAGATTTGGTATAATTAAAAAAACAACAATGTAATGAACCTTATGTAGGTATGCTCACCATTCAAACTGTGCTGTACTTTTCGAAGTACACATCTGTTATATACTAGATTTTCAGAAACCATAACTGTTATCTTATTGTCACCTGCCATTTACAACAATAACCAAACTCCCCTAGCTGGAAACAAAACTAGGGCAATGCTGATCATATCGGGGAATACCAGCTGTGCTGTGAAAACAGTGGTTGATAGTACACTGCACACCAAGAAGGAATATTTTGTGATGTTCCCCTGTATTATGAGTATGTAATTAGTTGAGCAGAGGATGGGAGTTTAGATGCATGCATGGAAAAGTGCAAAAAGTGTGCTAACAGAGTGAAAGAGAAAAAGGGAAGATGGACTATTGCTTAAACTCTTTGAATGTTGTCAGCACCACCAGATATTTATGATCTGCCTTAGAAGCCTAAAGATAGGACCTGTGTGCTTGTGTAGTCACAGCACAAGGACCCTCTCCATAGTTGAAACTCGTTATTTACTCATCCGCATTGGCTGCTGGAAGACAAAGAAAGGAATCAGTCTTTCAAGAGTTTAACTACACTTCTCTGGTATACAGCATGGAAAGTCCATGTGTCACCAATCCTTTACATAAACCCAAGTTACAAATCGGAGCAGCACACTAACATTAACAGAGCTCTTTCACTTCAGAACCAGACAGGTTTGGTTCTCCGCTTAATAGACTTATTTAAGAAACAAACTCAAACAACAAAAAACCAAACCGATTTAGGAAAAGGATGTGTTTCCATCTCTAGACTAATAAAATCTACAGTTTTGGCCTCACTCCATCTAGTGGCAACCAGGCAGAAATCCTCCCTCCTCCTTCCAGACAGAAGGAGCAGTGTGTGAGCTATGGCTAAAAGCTAGTTTTGGATGTGTGTGGCAGGGTTTGGGCTTGTTTATAGTTACTGAAGCCCAGGAGTTGTCGATTTATGGGCTTTGATGTGTTCACCACTGAGAGGACATGGTTCCCACTGCACCACATCCGCCTTGGTGCAGGAGCCTGGAATGGGAACTGCTGAAGAGGAGGCAGGAACATACTTCCCCATGTAGATAGAAGCAAAGATCTGCTGCACCCCTGTAAACAAGGGGTGCTATGGTAGTAAGGTCTGAGAAAAATGCATTTGTAACTTCTGATAAAGGTTTCTTAAGCAATGGAAAGTCAACAGAGAAGAGGCAGTTTCATTCATCATCAAATGTATCCTAGAGCCCTCAGTAAAAACTCTTGGCTCAAGTCTTCTTTTTCTGGTGTGCTGGAAGCAGACTAGTTCTTACAAATCTTCTAGGTATTAAAGGGTCAGTCCCTGCTTGAAATAATTTTTCTCTGATGCTTTATCTGAGCTTGCAACACTTGGGTTTCCACGTGAGTTTCTAAAGAGAACAAAAGTCACAGGAAGGTAAGGCAAATCTGTTGTCTGCCTCCAGGTCCATGCTCAGAAGCAAAGGATTCTCTCTGAGGATATCAGTTCTCACATGAACTTGCCCTAGTGCTAGGTTGGATTTTATGTTGGAGTTA
This sequence comes from Monarcha castaneiventris obscurior, assembly GCA_026261815.1. Taxonomy (NCBI): domain Eukaryota; kingdom Metazoa; phylum Chordata; class Aves; order Passeriformes; family Monarchidae; genus Monarcha; species Monarcha castaneiventris. The sequence goes on from JAMPIT010000472.1 coordinate 9,487,671, forward strand.
GATACATTGAATGGTCTGTGCAAAAGCTATGCAAATCAAACACATGAATTTTAGAAGTGTTCAAATACCATTGAGATCTGTAAGCTTTAATTAAAGTATAAAAATTAATTATGTATGTATGGACACAAGTATACACACAGAGACACACAGACTACATATTTTGCTACTGATTTATATACAATTACATGTACATAATGTAACTGCTTGTTACAGAACTTAGCAAAGGATCTGGGTCTCATTCTCCTGTATTTTGTATAATGGACAGTTTAAAAGAAATCCTTCTGAGATTCTGTGTGAAGGCAGATATAGAAAGCAATTTTATATGGCCTCTCTACCAATCAGGGTAAGAAACATATATAGTGAGATAATTTTCATGAAGCATAACTGAATCATGCCTCTGTTTTCATTCAAATCATATAGCAATTAGTAAGTGATGATCTGGTTTAAAAGAAGGAACATATTGTTTTTGTACACTGTGCTTTGTGTACTGTTTGAGCTAAATTAAGACAAATAACTAAGACAATATTTTGCTTTGATATCAGTAAATATTGGCATCAAGAAACCATTGCCCCATTATATTTTATGGGAAGAATTCAGTCTAAGCCTTTTTTTCATCAAGTTGAGGAGGTGATGTCATATGGTAAAGGCTGGATATTCCAAATAAATCACTAACAAGTCATTTTGGCTGAGCAATATGTGTATCAGATATGCAATTGAACATGTCTGGAAGAAAATGCATTATTGTCATAAGACTTAGGAGTCAGAGCCCGATGAGTTTGTATATCTTGCAAACAGTTACACAAGTGACCAGACATTTCCTGCACAACTCAACATTTTTAAGGGAATGTCCTAGCCTTTATAGCAAATAACCTTGGATTACACACTGGGAGCCTGATTCAGCGCCCACTGCTGAGTGTTTCACTCTCTTCCTGTAGACCCTCGCACGACATGCTTGTCCAATGTGCATTGTAAAATCCATTGCAATATCCAAAGGGCACCAGTGACGGAGCTTTCGGCATTAATGTTTCAGAGCTGTGTTCCCCAAGACATGGCAGCAGCTAATAATGGCAGGCCACCTTCTCTACTTTTCTTAGTATCTGATCCTGAGTGTCCTGAATGATTTAGAGCCCAGAGAACTGGACCCACCCCCCCAGCACCCAGAAGCTGCTCTGGTGCCCTGTGCTTGCTCCGCTCATTGCAGATGCCTGCCCCATGTGGGGATTGCTCCAGCTCCAAACTCATGGCCGTCAGCAGTGCAAGGCAGATACTCTTGTCCACTGCTGTGCTTCAGTCTACACATGGCTAGGCCATGGATGTGTAGGTGTCTGGCTGTGGGTGTCTGGCTCCAAGGCAGATGTCCTGGAGGATGAGTTAAGCTCCCCCTGGGGAGTGTGCAGTGGATTTAACTGTCTCATAGGCAGTGTGTGATATCCAAAGGTTATGAGAGTATTTAATAAAGCTCCTGCTAATTTGATCTGCCATAAATCCTGAAAGGTTTTATCAGCAGGAGGAATCCAAAAATAAGCTCATTACTTTTTCTCACCAATTGACCATGATCTTTTTCCCTAATTTCACTACCTAAACTTATGAATTGACAGAAAACAAAGTATCAGTGGACAAATTAGACTTCTTCCTGATAACAACATAGCAGAGCTCCCTCCAGAAGAGGAGCCATGCCAGTATAAGCTTGGTTTATATAAGACTCAATTTTTGCAGAAGTGTTACTGAGGATCCACCCTGCAGAAAATCAGAGCAGATGTGTAAAGTCTATGTGGAAATAGGAGCCTTCCTTTCCGATCGATCTGCAGTGATACCTCAGGCATGGATTAGACCCCACGAAGAGCATTTCTCATGCTATAAAGTCTGGAGGTGGGTGAATATTTTTACAATCAAAATGAGGCTGGGGCAAAAAAAAAAAAAAAAAAAAAAAAAGAAGAATAAAAAAGAAAAAGCTGGCATGTCTCCAGGAAGATGTTTTTCATTTCACCTGAACTGTTTAGAATTTTTACAACTGAAAATTGCTTCTTTCCATCTGTGAAACATTTGCTTCTTGGAAAAGATGCACAAAGCCAAGACATGAAAGACATTTGAAATAAATAAATAAACGAAGGCATTCTTTGGAGAATCCATGCTGTTTCCCTACTGCTCCCCATTTTCTTATTAAGACCTCTCCACAGATGGAGGGCAGCCGTGGTGTCCTCAGCAGTAATGAGTGAGGGAAAATAATTTCAGTAAGTAAATTACAGTAGCTCATATGCCTGCAGTCTTAACAGATTCTGTTTCTAAAGCATAGGCCACAAACTAGTTTAGTGAGGGGAGACCATCTTTCACATATGTGCATTCAAAAATGTTACAATTTCCAAAGCATAGTTACCTAATAGAATCATCTGTGGGTAGTACTGCCTGATATAAATATTTTGTGCAGGAATGGCATGGAGGATGTCAAGTTATGCTACTGCACGCACTTCAGAGACAATTCAGGGCTGTGTTCCTGTTGGCATTATGGTAGCTGAAGATTGTTTTGTATAGCTCAGTAGAGACAGAGATAAAATAAGCCATTTCTCTATAACCTCCCAAAGTTTATAAGTAGCCAATAACAAAAATAAAATGGCAATGGTGGCTATTGCCAGGTTCAGAACTCGTCCTGCTCCTCTACGACTACATCCCTCTTTTTTTTCACAAAGAAAATTACCCCAAATTTCTGAACAGAAACTATGCCAGGTAATTGAGGAATTTTCCTCTGCCCTTTAATCTGAAATTACTGCAGATTATAAATAAAGCTGAGAGAAGGATCTCCAAGCAAGGACAACACCAAAGGCAGATACTCGCTCGGAAAGAATTGAAGCCTTTCCATTGTCTTCGGCCAAACTATTCTGGCTCATGCTGGCTGCAAACTTTACCCTGTATTTTTCTCCCTGGAAAAGAGTTACCATGTGTCCTTCCATATGCTCCTGGTAGTGACAAAGTTCAATCAGTAAGAGCTATCAAATTCTGCCTGCCCAGAAGCAGGGATCTGCATTTCCTAAGGGTTTTACTGGATTCAGAATCAGAAAGCAAAAGTTGCATTAGCAGGCAATAGAAAAAGTTATCGGGTTGTCCTCTCTCAAAGTGATTAATTATTCAATGTGACTAAACTGATTAATTATTTAATGGAACTTCTCTTAATTGTTGCTTAGCAGCTCTGGAACAGAGGAAGGAGTCATTCTGGAAAATTGCATACCATTCTACTATCTGTCAGGTGTGTTGATTTGCAGCTAGATGGTGGCACCAGCCTCCGTGGTCAACCAAATTGGAGACCATATTTCCTTCATGATTTGTGTTGCTGGAGCTAGGGATTGTATTTGAAGAATGCAGGAGAGGAGCCAGGTCTGGTAAGGGTCTGAGGAATCCTTTTGTTATTCAGATTGAAAGCTTGGCTGGTTATGTAGAGCACATAGAAGATTTGCTACCTCCTCTGGACCTACGCTGGAGAACAGAAAGCATGGATGAGAGATCTCCTTTGGAAGCTCATACATTGCTGTTAAAATAGACTCCAGAGTAAATCTATTCTTCTAAGATTTTATCTTTAGCTAACAGTAATTTTGGATACACAAAATATCAAGCTTTGAGGAAGAAAAAAAAAAGAATAGAAAACCCATAAAGGCCATGTGTTTGAACCCAGGTTCAGCAAGGCATTGCTCTGTAGATGAATCTCGGTTCTATCATTCTGCTAAAGTGAGAGCTATCAGGGTCTCCTTAATGTGTTACACAAAAGGGCTGCAGCACACAGAGCCTGGAACACATCAGTTTACAGATCCCAAGAGGGTCCTGTGGAGTCTATTACTTTGATGAAGTGGTATTTAAAATTGCATTACCCAGCAGTTGTTTAACCCTCCAGATGTTGCCCCTGTGGAGTGTTTAATACGACGTGAAGTGCTGGTAGGCTAGGCCGTAACCTCATGTCATCTATTCAGCAGGTCACATCAGGTCTTACCATCTACTAAATCAATACAGGATGACCTGACATAGCAACTTTCCTCATCTGCTGTTCTTTTTCTCTCTCTCTTTTTTTTTTTTTTTCCAATAGGGAGTAGGAAAAACAGAAGAAAACAAAACAAATCCAAAGGAACGGAAGAAAAGAAGGAGATCTCAAAGCAAACTCAGAAACTTTTGTTCATCTCGGTTCGTGTTTCCTTCCCGTTCGCGCTGATAGACCCGATCCAGCAGCTTGGTGCTGCCATCTGCTGTTTCTCCTGCTGCTCACGCTGCCCACGTTTTTAGGCAAATCAGCGAAGGGCAACTAAAAAAATCATCATAGTGAATAAATAAAAGGTAATTCTAAAAGGAAATAGGTAAAGAGCCTAGAAGTGAAAAATCTCACTTAACCTTTAATTTTTGGCAGCATTTTTGAATCTTTGTGTAACATGCTAATAGTAATTCCTATGGTCATCGAAAAGATGAGGTATGGTCAACTCAACTTTTAGAAACATTTAGTCTGGAATTTCCTATGGCTTACAGGTCAAGGACCTGATGCTCCACAGTGGTTTTCATAGTTTAGATATTTGGTGCCACAGCTATTTGTTTTAGAGAGCTGGCTTCCAAAATCAGTTAAAAACAAGGAACAAACTTGTTTTGATTAGCACAGGGCACTTGTTAGATCACCTCTGCAAAGATGAAACTTTCTGTTCGAAGGCTGGATACCCTCAGGGACATCAGCAGCTTTTAAGAACATGAGCAAAATCCCTGTGTTCGCCAGAAGGAATTCAGTTGGCATATGACTTGCCCCATCAGCCCTATCTGGGCTGTCTGGTATATGGCTGGGCTGTAGTTCTGCCACCATCTGGGTTAAAACACAGTCCTGACAGGATTTCTGTATTGGAGGTAGATATGGAAATGAGGAGTGAACTTTTGTTGGGGGTTCCTTATAGCACAAACAAATTTGAACTTTTTATAGAGTAAGAACATTGACATCCAGGATGTTGAAAATCAAAAACATTTTACTGTTATTACACAGAACTCTATTTTTTCCTTTCATACTTTTATTTTTGTGTAGAAACCTATTTGCACTTCTCAGCCAAATCTTTACCAAAGATTTCAACAGGGCCAAGATTTCAACCCTTGCTGGCCAATGTTAGCACAAATGTGATGGCTGTTACTATGATTACATCTATGGAGAACTGGTACTTAGAGAAAATAACAGTTCACTGGCATCTCTTCTAGTGAAGTTTTTGAGATTCAAGTATCAAGAATGTAGACATGTATTGAACTCACTGTGCCAGCACAAATAATCTCTTGACACATGACTGCAGCCACAGAAATCAGCGCCAGCATGGCTCTCTCAAATTTGAAAAGATTGACCGCTTCCTCTCACTGTTACAAAACCCTGTGTAGGAATGTAAAACAGATACTACAACACATGACAGCTCAGGAATGGACGTCTGTCACACCAAACCCTTGACAAATGTGTTTTTCATCATCTGGCTTCACCTTCTGCTATTCTAATAGCATCCTATGGAGTGGTATCTTTGGCAAGTGGTGTATTACAAGTACTGTAGAATCTCCTTGCCTGATACAGATAGCAGCAGTAAAGCAGCATTTAGTGTGGAAGAGGTTCTCCATCATAATCCATAAAGGTGGAGCTTGGGAACTTAACAAGAGTTGTGCTGTAATTTCTAGCTCTGAGGAATGGTCCTTCTTACCTTTGCAGATCCATCTCCTCTGTCACTTACCTCTTCCAATGCAAGGCTTTGGGAGCCCTTTGGCTGCAAGAACAACAGGCATTTTGCATCTTCTTGGGATGAAGTAGCTAGACTCAAAAGAAGCATTTTCTCTGTATGTGCTTTAATGAAAAGATGTAAGTAAGGTCAGTGAGCAGACTCGTGCTTACAGAACAGCAGACCTCGTGCTCCAAGTGTGGTTAGTGCCAGTGGGACAGAATGGGCTCCCAACCTGGGAACTGCTCTATAGCACCCACCACTCCAGTTCTGAGACTGATATTGTGCTGCCAAAGATTCAGTAGACCTAAACCCAAGTTTAGAAATGCTACTAATACACCCACAAGTCATTTTAGTCTCTTCCCTCTCCTCACTTCCCTCCTGTTCTTGTTGAGCCCAAATATCAACAGTTAAAATAGGCATTTGGTATAATGCAAAATGTAAAGTGAGTTGGCAACAGCATAAATCTGAAATGCAGATATGTGAAGATACATTTAGAGAGAGAAAGCTTCTTCAATATATTTGAGCTGCAATTGGAACATGAGTGCATATGGAAGAAACAGTACTTTCAACCCATCCTACCAGACTTCCAGACCTGGAGCTGGCTGTGCCAACAATAGGGCACTAAGTGTCAGCCTGGGGCTGGAGGTTGTGTTCATGCCTCTGGGAGCAACCAGGAAATTAAAATCACCATTACTGTGCTGGTGTAAATATAACTCATGTGAGGTTTCTCAATACTTTGCAGGGGAGCCAGAGAGAGCACGCGTAGGGAGCAGGCAATTGTAAGGGTACATGGCAACTATGGCCAAATAGGGTTCTCCTTTCCAGGCGAAGCACACTCCATTAGGCAAAGTAACCAGAAACAGGTGATCTAACCTTTGAAAATCAATAGTATCACCATCCCCATGTCTTCCAGGGTACAAAGAGCATTTATAAAAGCAGGTTTTACTGGATCATGTTGCACAGTTCAGTTTACCTTTTAGTATCAAGATCTTATTTAAATGTTGCATATATATCAATAACAATTAAAGAGAATTCAGTCATTACCAAATTTTAGTTTCATCTGACCTGAAAATTCCCATTCTAATACCTGTATTTTGGGTATTATTGCTGTCAAAGTATCATCTTCTGAACACAGAAGCTTCAAAAGATTTAAACTGCTATTGTGACTTTCCTGTATACAACAGAGGAAATATATTGTTACTGCAGAGGAAAATGACTTGTTTCATGCTTCTCACATAGTATCTTTATTAAACATTTGGACAGATATGCATCCATTTATTATAGAAGTAATCTATGGCTTCTTAGTTTGCAAATGCTGGTTGAAAGTTCACAAGAGCAGGCTTTTCTGTGAACTTTCTGTATTTATAAGTTCAGTCACTGCAATAAATCCTGAGCTTATTGCCTGCTTAGCAACATTTTGCACTGTACCCCAGAGGCTAAAGCTTGGAGCTCTGCATCTGAATATTTCAAAACCTCTGAACAGCTTGATTGGAGTTTGATTTTCTTCTTAAATAATGCAAGTTGTTCTGGAAAGAACACAGAATCGCAATTACCTCATAGTCAAATCCTTGGTCACTAACATACAAAGCTCTACTACCACTAATAGAGGTTTCATTGGAGCAAAGCTTATTGCAGCATTTTGTAGTTGCTAGAAAAAAAGTGTTCTTTGTGCGTGCTGTAGTTCAGAGCTGTAAGGTCTTTGTGAATGGTTACTCTCAAAGCGCTACAGAAGTTCCCCGGTTCAAGGTGGCTCCTGGCTCCTCGGAAAAAGGAATGTGGGTTTCCAGCCTGGGAGGAGAGAAATAAGTGAAAAAGGAGCATCCTTGGGCTAGGCAGGACAGGTCTGCTTAGTGCAGCTCTGCAGCCTGGACAGTCAGTGCTAAGCTGGTTCAGAAGGAAGCAAGGTGAGTGCTGACCCCAGTAAACACAGTGCACATCCATGAATCCAAGTCATCAATCACAGTAAAAGCTCCTCCAGCCCTATTTGTCAGAGCAAAAGGATTTTCAGATTATAAAACCAGGAGTCACTGTGTGGTCACCTAACCACATAATTTAGGACACAGAACATCCTTGAATTTGATCCAGTTTAAACTTGAGTAAATCTTTTAGATTAAAAAAACCCAACAACATCTATTCTCGATTTAAAAATTGCTAATGGTAGAAAAGCCACAATAACCTCTTGCAATCCACACCAGTAGCTAAGTATTTCCCTGGTGAAATGCATAGCCTTTTCATCCTGTGCATTTGTCCAGCTCCAGCCACCAGATCTTTTTATATCTTTACTTGCTTGATGGGAAGAGCATTAGTCCTGAAGTAAATACTTACCATCTATAACCAAAATCCTTGAACTTTTTCTTGGCATGCTTAAATGATTGCACACCTACCACTTCTATCCGAAGATGCTTTCCAGCATTTTTGTTGGTCTCAGAGCAATCTTTAAGAGTGCATGAAGCAAACACTGTGCTTCAGATCTAAACACACATACAGAGGAAATCAGGCCTTCATGCCAAAAATGCATATTCCCAGGGGTTACGTTAGTTTCCGACCAGTTTTGTTCCTGGAGCTGACAGCCAGTTCATGCCCTGGGCGTGAACCAGCATATCCAGTTGATGCCCATTGCTCCCTGGTGAATTGTGTTCCCCACAGCACATACAGCTCCTACAACTTGTAGCTCTGCACCTGACTTCACTTTTGCCCACCGGATAAATGACTATTGCTCAGTCGTACAACATCAAATGGCCAAACACTTCAAATTTCTGCTCCTAAAGTTCCTTCAATCTTCATGTAAGATGGAGGAATCTGGTAATCTTTGTAGTCATTGTAAGGTTTTAAGTGATGATTTTGTGTTTTTATTACTAATAGTAAAATTCGTACCATATTTTTGCAGGTCACTGTCAGAAGCAAGGACACTCACTGTGGAACTGTTCAACTGCAGAAATATTAGCCAGTGTCATTGTTACTCTGTGTACCTTCATTTCCCTGAAGTCACACATTATCATTCACTTCATGTCTAAGGTATTATGTAAAGTTTCTGTGCTGCATTTTCAGCTCAGAGAGGTCTCTCTCAAATGAAGGAAAGGTAGAAAGTGCAAGTAATCTTCTCTGCTCCTGTCATGCTTTTCAGGTAAGAGCAGCATTTATTTATTAATCAGCTCCATTAACTGATTAAAATAATATATTCTGCATGTACCAATTCATATAACACATGTAGGTGAAATGAAAACCACAGCAAATATAAACAAAAGTTTCACAAGAATTTAGTGACAGGCCATGAAGAGGACCCTGGGAGAAAAAGGGAAACAACTCTCTTGTGCCTTGCTTTATTCATAAAGACAAATTCACTTTCTTTCTGAAAATGGTTGATACTCAACCTTTGCTCTGCATGTCAACTCCACTTCTTTTCCCTCTTTGAAATGCTGAGCATCTTTTGATATGTTTGGTAAGTCTCTATTAATCCATTCCCATCAGAGTGCTCAAAAGACACATATCATATAGGAAAAAAATTGCATAGCTCTCCTTCCACATGGATTTCAGCAAAAATAACCAGCTGCAAACAAGCAGCGATGCATATTTACCATGATTCATGCTGCAGAACCCACCATAGGCTGTGGGACTGTTGTACAGAATTTGAGCTTTCACGGGAAAAAAAAATGCTACCAGGCGGCCTGATGGTGAGGGAAGTCTTCCCAAACAGGAACTGAACATGAATCAAGTCAGGATGACTCAGATTGTTTTTGTGATTCTGCAGAGAGACAATCTGAGATAATAGCTGGGTTGTGTGAACTATTGCTATAATTTATTACAATAAAAATTCAAAATACAATGACTTACTATTGTGAATTGGGTTTTTATTTTCTCTATATATATCAAAAGCAGTGTAATATTTAGATTTCTAGCCCCTCTGTATGAATAAACACATATAAAAATATTTATAAAAGTCCTCCATATGCTTCATAGCAAACATGCAAATTATCATCTTAACAAACATAGCAACATCCCTTTTGAATGCTCAGTGAAGTGCACTTTGATAAGAAGACTGTAATGTGTAGCAGCAAGATTGAGTTACGATGGGAGGTAGCCAGAATTTGGACACCAAGGAATTCATAATTCTATCGTTACATGTTTGAAGCTTGAAGCTTATGACAGAACTTTCTGGGTGGTGGGGGAAAAAAAAAGAATGACTGAAAAAATAAGCCTGGGCCTTTGTTAAAATATATAAATTTGGTTTGTGCTGCTTTTGATTCAAAGAAAGAAAGAAATCTGGTCTATCTGTGTTTCACAACAGCAAGGGTACTGTAGGCAGCACAAAGCATCAGTAAAAGTAAAGGACATCTCTGATGTTTGTGTTGTAGGTTAAGTAAATGGTTTTAATTTAACCAACCAGGTCCCATGACTCAAGGTGAGAAAAATTCTTCTTTAGTGCTGTTCTCCATCCTTTGCCAGAAAGCTGTTCCCAATTGAAACTATATTTATCTGTTATTTACCAGTTTAGTCAGCCGAGCACAAGTTGTTCTGAAAATGTTTATTTAAATCGGCCAGCCAGGCATCAAGAAGAAAAAGGAGAGGAGTGGAAAGAAAGACCAATATGGAAACACATCTAAAATTCCAGGGAAAACCTTTCTGTTGACTTTATCAAGATATAGCCGAGATCTGCAGTCAACAGAGAATTATTTAAATGGATGAATTAAAATAAGGGAAAGAGACAAGAGACTCTAAAGAAAGAAAAGGAAAATAGAGGGAACTTCCTGAGTTCCCATTAAAAAGGGGGGAAATGGAGATTCAGCTTCAAACAAGCAATGGAAGGGAATGAAAACTGAGAAAGTAAATTAAAATATGTATGACCATTGATTTTAATGCGTAAAAATGTCAGGCATTGGCCTTGTTTGCAAATTTTCCTGGATAGGTGGTAGGGGCATAGGCTGGTTTCAGGATGGATAGGGTATTGAAATAGCTGGAAAATTCGGAGAGATTATTCATGTCTGAAGCTTTGGGAAGATCACATCTGGTAGTAAAAGAAAGATTTATCTTCAATTTTAAATTGTTTGGAAACGATTGGGGAATTTTTGTTACGAAATTATATTTGGGGTCCTCCCTCTGAGAGAATATTTTAATTTCCAATTTTTACCCTGACAAAACAATTTTAGTAGAGCACGATGAGTGCAGTGAGTATGTATCAGTAATGACCATGAAAGGACAAACGCCACATAGTGAGCCTTATAGGATTCAGGAAGGACAGAGTCTAAGTTTAACCACAAAGAAAGCCAACTTGTTAAGAAATGTGTCTGAAATGAAATGACTAGTAAATCCTCCAAAAATCAGTCTTTGCGGGGGGAGTAAATGTGGAAGGCATATTGTCTTCTTAATCCAGAACAGACTGACGCATCTTTTGAAGAACAAACTGAAATTCTTTCTAAACTATGAAATCTTGAAGGGAGACCAGGCATGAATTTACCAGCCAGTAAAAAGGTCCTTTAGCCGCTTTCCTCTTGCCCCAGCCAGACCTCCCCATGTTTCTTCCTTGCCTGTTTTTTAAATAGTAACATTCAAATATGTAGCTAGTAGAGAGATTGGTGGATGACCAACAGATGGGTAGTTAGTAGATAGAGGCCACTTAGTTTGTTTCTCCCACTATTTTCTGGTCTGTAGTAGCTTTATTTCCCTTATCACATCTCTCCAGCTGTCCTTTCTGAGTTGGCTTCCAGTGCAATGAATGGTTTCCATTTTTAATTTACCATACATACATAATTATAACTTTCCCTGTGGACATGGGCAAAGAGCTTGCAATCTTGACAACAACATTATAAATGATGGAAGCATGTGCTGTCAATGCCCCAGCTAGTAGAAGAACACAGGCCTCCAAAATTTTCAGAGTTTACGACATAAGACAACCTTGTTAGCTCAGTCTTACAAACATGGATCAGGACAGAGATAAGGCATCGCAATAAATATCTGTCATACAATCCAGACCTAATTCTTCATGGCCACCACTTTCCTGCAGCACATTCTGGTACCTCTGTTCTTGTGCATTGCAGCATCCTCCTCTCTTTTGTGTGTTTGCCTGTGTTGTGGTGTCTCTTCCAGGGCCCCACCACTGCTACCGATGCCTTCCGCAGGCTCAGGCCCCTCCAAGGACACAGGCACCATGGTCTGATTCTCCAGGAGAGCAGTGTATTGGACTTTCCCCTTCCATGTACATACAAAGGTATTTGCACAAAACCAAAGACTAATTTTGTCAGAAATTCTCCAGGTGTTTGAGGAATGTCATATGGAGAACCCAACTGACAAAAGCAGCTCCTTCTCCTAGAGTGGAACCAAATTTGCTAGCATGCTACACCATTACCTCCCAAGCAGCAAAAGACCCATATAGGATTGCATGAAAAGTCATATAAAGCCTTATTACCAAGGGGAAAGAGCAGTTGGTAGCAATGTCCCAAACAGTTACACTTCAAAAGCATCAGCCTGGAGTTCAAAGCTCTAGTAGCTCTCTCGACATGAACAGATCTTCTCTTCTTCATCAGCAGCTGAGCCAGGTTTTGAGCCAGGAGTGTTTCCAAACAACTTAGTAGTAGTAGAAATAATAATAGTAATACTGCCCGCCCCTTTCCATCACTGAAAGGATTTGGAAAGCAGTCTTCCAGCAGAGCTGTGCCAGTCGCACACAGAGTGGGCAGATGCAGAGAACATCTGTTTCAAAGGATGTGCCAGCAGTGCAGGCACTGTGACATCAAATGCCAGTGTAAAAAAAGGCACCAGGAAACTTGCTGTAGGATCCTGTGGGGAGGGAACATTGTCCCTCCTGTGACCAGAGACAGGCCTGTTCAGTCTGTGTCACAGAAGCAATGTGCATCCTCCATCCTGGTGTTCCTTGCTGCTCCACACACACTGCATCACAGTCATGCTCATTCACCACTACAAATACCAGGTCACCAGTGACTAATATGAGCTTCTTAAATCTTGATGATGAATGGTTTTATGTTTGCAAAGAGGAATGCTCTGTCCCACTGCACATTTTCAATTGTCCTGTCTGTTTCTATAAAGCTGGGAAGATGGACTAACAAAAATCACCTGGGGTGATGAAGGGCTTTGATTAAGGGCTCCCCAAACTGAGCTTAGAACTAGCTACCAGTACCCATACAGGTGCCTATACAAGCCAGGTAGGAGCAAAACAGAAGCACATGTTTCTCTGAGCTGAGCTATGCCCTCTCCTCTCTCAATCAAACACAGCCCTATCTCGGGCACCACCAGCTCAGCAAGGATGTAGCCCCAGATGCTGTGGTGGTGTGGATGACAGCAGGGCATGGTCACATTTCTCAGTCCCAGATGCATCCCATCACGCAAGCTGGAGCCCAGAGGCCAGCTCAGCTCAGAGCCACGCCGCACTATGAGAGCCTTCCTCACTCCCTGGGAAGCCAGCTCTGCTCCAAGCTGTGGGAAAACCACAACCAGACCCCATGTTTTACGTTTTTACTGCCTGCCCAGCCACATCATCAGACTATCTCATTTTTAGCAAATGATCTAGACATCAGTGAATTCTCCAGATATTAAAAGACTATCCTTCAGCCTGCTACACCACCTCTGAACGTGACCCCCCACCTAGACTGCAGCTCTTCAAGTTATCCTCCATTTGTTTGTTGGTGTGCTCCCTTAGATCTACAGATCGCTTTGATTATTTGAACATCTGGAAGTTGTCACATGCCTTTTCTGACCGTGACCATCTGAAATATTACCCAGCAGGACTTGAGGGGAGACACAGTAAGGAAACAAAAACATCCTCATAAGAACTCATAAGAACATGTGGCAGGAATTATCAAATGACACCATCCCAAAGGGTAGTGTTATATATCCAAGCAAAGGCAAACTTTCTCTCCATCCCCTAAAGCCAGGACAATTTTTTTCCATAATATCCACTCCAGACATAAAACAATATTACATACAAATATCTAAAGTATTTTTCTTTAAACATTATGTTATTAAGGTTAGTTGTCTATTACTAATGGAGAGAAAGTATTTCTTTCATCCTCTGGCTTTAAAAGCTGAAGAGTAGACCCTCCTCATACATGATTCTCCACAGAAAAACCTCCCCAAAATGGTTCAGTGTCTGAGGTCATTAGGGTGCTTATTCCTGGTTTGTCTGTGGTCCTCACAGGTGGAGTGCAGGTTCTTTGGTAAAGCTGGAATGGGATATATGAAAAAATGAGATGAAAAAAGGTTGAAATACAGAGTCAGACTTTCTCAGCAATCCCATCAGAGGCTGTAGGGACTCTGGAGAAGAGGAGAAAAGACCAAAGTCAATGCAACTGTGCTGGTGGAAGCCCAGGAAAATTAAGCACAGCTTTTAGATTTGGTTTCTCATTCTTAACAAGATACAGAAATTAACAAATGAAGAACAAATAAAGCGTGAAGAGCAATACAGACCATACTGATGCAGTCTGGCAGCTGTTAACCAGTTACATTTTGGCCTTTGTCAAGAGGTTCTCCCTAAAATCAGAAGTGGATGGCCTTCTGACCAGCCTGTTTGCTTACAGGTCTTAGGTCCAGCATCTCATTGCCCTGGAGGAAAATGGGAACAACTACATGCAGTGCTCTCATGCATGACTTCCACACTCCCCTTCTCTTTGGGCAGCCAGCTGGAGGGGGGGACAGTCTTTGTTGGGGAGATGATACTAGTAGAAGTAGAACTGCTTCATCCATCAGTCCTCAGGCTCTGCATGTCTCCAGAGTCGAATCAGACCTTGATGTACTGGCTTTGCTCCATGGCTGTGGCTATTTCTTCTTCCTTTGGGGGTACTTTCATATTTGGTTGCACAGCACTCTGATTTTTTCTTCTTAAACCAAGTGCCACTTGGTATTGGCTACTGATGGAAATTCCTAACAACCCAATTGCATCTTGATAAGACCCCAACATCCTAAGAAGGGACTTGTGTAGTGCAGCAGCACTGGTTCCCAGGGATCCTCTTAAAAGCAGACGGTCTCCTCTGATGTAACCTGACAAAAATCTTCTTTCTGTTGGGATATGAGAGAAGGTGGATGGTTTGTCCGGCCGGGGAGGGGGCGGGGAGGGTCAGTGTGAGCCTCGGTCCCGCTCTGGGGGCCGGAGGAAGCCGCGGTGCCGGGGCTGGAGCGGCGCGGTGCCCGCGGCTCCCACGAGGTGTCAGTGCTGCCCCGCCGCCGGCCCGGCCCCGCCCGAGCCGCCCCAGCGCCGCAGCCCGGGCTGCCCGTGCTGCAGGGAGCCCGCGATCGCTGCCCGGCCACTTCCAGCACCACCGCAGTGAGGGCGTAGAGGAGGACCGTAATGCCGGGTGTATTTGTTTCCGATGAATAGCGATCAGCTGTCAGCACGTACATCAGCGAGAGTCGGCATGGAAGAAAACCGAAAATGTCAAATAGAAAAAAAGAGGTGTATAACCACTTCAGGACTACGGGACGAAAAAGGAAGGAAAAAAAAGAAATCACCAGGCTTCTGATAACACCAAACTAGTTTGCTCTACTATGGCAAAGAAAATTGCTTTGACTTCCTTCCTTTGCTTCTGATTTTATGCTCTATTTAGTTTTCTCAAATAATGGGTTATAACAAATACCAAAATAGTCCCATCCAGTAAATTTCTCTAATGGATATTTTTCGTAGTAAGCATTACACAATTCATAGTAGTACCATTCAGATTACACGTTTTTCCTTAGCAGAAACTGCAGCAGCAGTGCAGCAGGTCAGTGTTGATGCATGGCCATGCTGGTCCTGCCATGTCAGTACCTATAATACAGAAAGTCAGAGTGTGCAGGGGACAGAGTTGCCTAAATAAGCCATTTCTGTGTTACATGAAGGACTGATGCTGACTGATGCAGACAAATTTTCTCTGGGAGAGCTGCTGCTGCATGCACAAGGTGGCAAGGCCTCAATAATGGGGAGTAATGACCTCCATCCTGGTGCATGCAGCTTATACAGGGAACATCGGACATCTTCACCACGTTGGGTATGGAAAGGTTTTTCCTTCTTTCTTGTCTCCTCTTTCTTTCTTCTGCCCCCCCCCCCCCCCCCCCCCCCAGTGCTATTAGGGTAACATATTCAAAGTCTTTATTTAGATGTAAACTAAAAGCAGCTGGTTTTGTTATTTTTATCACTCCCTCCTGGGTATCACATTCCTTGTGGTCTTCTGGCCTGTAAACTCCTGCTTTTTTTCTTTCTTATTAAAAGACACAAAATAATCAAAGTCACTCCACCTAGTCCATGCTTTTTGTGGAAAGAGGTTGTCTTCAAAATCTTTCTAGAGACAAAGGTGCATTCCCAGCACATGCTGTGGTCTTGGGTGAGAGAAGAAGCAGGAGAAATCCAAACCATCTTTCAAAAAAAACCCCAAACCCACCCTACTAGCCCACCCTACTGTACCAAAGAGATTCCACCACCGACATCCAGCTAGCAAGCACAATTTTAGGAGCAAAGGGTAGCTGTATATTAAAGCCAGTTTTAAAGGTTTCCCATCTCTGATTTCAGTGGAAGTGTGCTCTGGGGCAGGAAGCTTTGGAGTCTGGGGCAGGAAAAAAATGGCGATGTCAACTGAGGCAACGAAAGGTCTGGAGATGCTCAGAGCTCCTTGCAGATGGGAATCCCAAAGTACAGTTTTAATACAGAAGTGAGGTTTGAGAAAGTATTTTTCTGTCGTTCCCCTTAACATTGACCAGCAGCAGAAGAGATCTCTAAAATTAGTATCTTCTGTTTTTATTTTTTTAGTTGGTGGGGGGGTGTCTTTTATTTTTTCCCAATGCCACAAGTATACAGAAAAAGTAAATGATATGGGTCTGTATGACTGGAATTGCACTGGGAAGAAGCCCTTTGGAACAAAATGAAAGTCTGATATTTCAGTTTTCTCATTACAGGACGAAAATAAAGATGGAAGTGAAAATTATGCTCTGCACACAAGCAGAGAGTGTGGTGGGAGAGCAGCTTCAGCTACTTTCTTATGCCTGGGGTTTCCAACACTGGCAGAAAAGGATTAGGAAAACAGCTGAGAAGGAAATCAAGGGAAGAGAGATAAGGCAAAACCTTGCTAGTCAAGAAAGATTGCTGAACTGCATCAGAAGGTATGGAGGAAGGAGAAATGGAGTCACTCAAAATTACTTAGGAATTATAAACTTAACAGTTCCCTAAAAAAAAATTTCTGGAAACCAATTCCCTCATTAATTGAGCATATTTATCTAACTGTCTGAACTGTATCTTCAGCAGTTTATGGATACATTGATGAAATTCCACATTTGTGCCTCCATCCCCAAAAATTTTATCTGTGATTTAGGCACAACATGAGCTTCCACAGGCCTGTTCACTGGTGTCACTGGAGCTACCACCCAGACCAATATGGACCAGGATTTAGGAATATTTCCTAATCTTGGGCTTTAATCTTCATTCCTGCCTCCCACAGACTCTCTCTTTGATAAGAGACAGAGACACTCTGCATCCTGTGGACACCCTCACCTCACTCTTACCATGGAAGAAGCTCAAGCTCCTTATTTCAAACTGCAATGCTGGGAGTGAATGGCCCGAGTACCTGCCCCCTTCCTTCCATCAGTCCTGGGCACCAGAGGAGTCACATCTTTTGTCTGCCTCCATTCACAGCACCTGAGCAAAGGAATAACTCACCTCCCTCACATCTCCTGAGGTTCCCAGAGACGCCTCCTCACCAGCGAGGAAGGATGTCCCTGCTGTGTAACAGCACCCACACTGTACAGGCACGCTCCTCCCCAGGACATTGCTCCATGCCCCTTCTCCTTCCCCTTGGGGGAGCAGTGGCTGTAGGAGGAGTGGAGACCTCCTGGGAACTGGGTGGGGAAGGGGAGAGGCAGACCAGGCCACAGTCAGAGGCACACTGTGCATCCACATCAGCCCCTGCACTAGCACTGACCTGCCTTTCCTTTAATGCTTTCTGTTTTGGATTTTCCTCATTTGTTTTAGTTCCAAGAAGGTTAAAACAGAGGAGGTAAGTATAAAGAGCATTAGTGGGCACTATAAGACCATGCAGGAGAGATCAATGGAGCAAGAATCAGAGGAACAAAGGAAAAAAACCATAAAAGATTGAGAATACTAAAGAAGATGTTACTGATGGGGAGGGGGAGGGAAGAAAGAGAATCTTAGAGAAAACTTGCCTAAGAACAGTGCATCAAAAGAGATGAACTTAAAAAAAGTTCACAGATTTTGGGTTATACATTCCTCTCAGCAAAAGGTACAAAAGTAAGTCACATTAAATACACCATTGCCACTCACCTGTGAAAAATGAAAGGGGTAAAGAAATAAAAAGGTGGATAGAAAAGATAATGTGCATAATGAAATGCCTCATTTATGTGATACCTGTGCTTAAGGAGCAGCTGCCAGGTTAAGAGGAAGGGTGGGAAATAGTACCTCTTTTGAAAGATGACATCTGTGATGAATCTAACAAGACATTTCAAAATCTAGTCAAATCAAAAAGAAAGCCAATGAAGGTGAATGCAGCAGAATATATTTTGGGAGCAAAGTACAATAAAAATTGTGCAAATGCCACTAACAAGGTAACATTTACCATCGTGTCTTAATATTGTTTGATATTTACTGTCCATGTCCACACTTGTAAATAAGGACTATCATCTAGCATTTGAGCAGGTTCTCAGAGTTTATTATCTGGACAATTTTTCTTTGCAATTTACACATACAGATCCCTTACAGCAAATAGTGATGATGGTACTCATTCTCATTCAAGTGTTTGTGTTAAAGAACCAGGCCTGCAGATCCCTCACTCTCACCCACACATAAGGATAATAGATTATACCTGCAGATAAAAGGACTGCAAGTAACACACAGGTAGAATAAAAAATACATTTTAAAAAAATACCTTGGGAAAAGAGAAAGATTGTCTTAAAAATGAGGATGCTATTCAAGGGACAAATCAAGGCACCTCACTGGCCCAAGAAGAGTCAGCTACACACCAAGGGGAGCAACCATCTATGCTAGACTGCAAAGGATCTGAGCATTCCTGTGTCACATAAGCTGGCACAGTTCAGTAGTGGCCACCTACTGCAAAAAGGGCAAGTCCTGTAGTTGTGTGTACCAGCAGAAGTACAACAGTAATCCTCTGCCCTCTTCCTGTAAAACCCTGGTGGGAATCCTGCAAGCACCATCTTCCAAGAAAGTTTTAAGATCCCCTGGCCCAGAGGAGAGTGATAAAGTCGCTCAATACTTCAGAAAACACCGGTAAGAAAACCAAAGGAGGCTGTGATGTTGCAATGTCCATTTATGTTGGGAACATGTAATTGTAGTGACTGCAGCAGCCTGGTCAAAAATAAAGGGATAAACCAAAGCAAAGAAGATTCTGTTTAGATGTTAAGGAAACAAAACTTTGTCATTTCAGAGATAATGACTGTCTGGAGAGACTCTGCAGCCCTCAAGTCGATGTCTACACAAACAAAACACATTGAGTTGTACACATGCCACTTGAGGACTTCACAGTCTGCAGCATGAGGCGGGGAATCCAGCCTTAGAGAACTCATCTTCTCTTCCCCATCACCTCTTTAATATTGGGAATTCAGCATATCTTCAACTCACAGGAGACAAAAGCAATCTGTTCAGCATAGTTAGATCAAAAGGCAGACTGGTGTGAGTCACAACCACTTAGCAACTTGCTTAAATGAATTGTGGACACAGAATATGTTCAAATAATTTGCTGATAATTTTGCTTGAAGATGTTGGGATTAAAACCTTATTTTCTTTAATTCCCTGCAGCTATTAAAATTCTTTTAGCAAAATTCCTGTGTTTTATGCACCTTTTAAAGTAAGTTCAGTGTTATGCACCTACTATAATAAGTACAGTGTTAGTTCTATGCACAATATCTTTAGCTAGAAGAGACATAAAAAATATGTCAGTTCTAAAATCTAAATTGAAAGAGCTGTTATTCACTATGCATAAAAATAAATCATTGGAAGAGCTGCAAATAAATCACTGGCTTTTCCAACTCCTAGTTCCAGTTACATATCAAAAACAGCCTTTCCTTACTTTGGTGGTCTGCTTTGGCTTTAATTTTTTTTTTGATAAATAATATCCTAAATGCATTCCTATAGGTCTTTTTTTCTAGAACTGTTTGTTGCCCTCCTTTTTTTTATTTCTTAGGAGACTATCTGGCATTTATGTCTCAGGATTTCAGTCATATTAGGGTTGCAATTTGAAAAAGGCAACTTTACATGTGTTATTATTACACATTATTGCTTTCTAGATGGAAAAATATTGTTGTTGGGTTTTAAGGCGCCGGTCACAGTTATCTTTCCTGATTTTTCAGGTTTTAATTCCAGCTCAGCATGGCTGTGGTCAACAGGCTGGCAATCCACCAGCTGCATTCCGCCTCTCTTGCTCCTAATTATTTAGCTCTCCAGTTCTCCTCCCTTGTCGGTTCTGTTCTGGTCACCACAATTAATTCCCATTTCTTAGTCCTGCATTCACCTTCAACTCATTAATTTTTGGCCAGTCTCCACTACTGTTTTGGCTCAGCATTTTGCAATTTATCTCATCATTGTTGTAAGGCCCCTTTTTTCCCTCTTTGGATTTCTAGGGTTGAAGGACTGTTTTTACTTGCTTCTTACAGAAGAATGGGTGACTATTTTGCTGTTCTCAGGTAGCTACCAGGGTAGATTCTGCCTCTCCCACCAACCATTTTCCTTCAGAGGTTGGTCTGGGAGCACAAAAACATCTGAAGCATGCAGAAGCACCATCAAACACTTTATCCTGTGGGCTTTAGAGCTGTTTAATGTATAAGGATGTTTGGGGAAAGAGACTGACTGATGAACCCCAACTTTCAGATGAAAGTTCCAAGCTCCAACCAGTTATTTCAAGGAATATTACAATTAATATCCCATATGATGGTGTTTTAAGCTTCTTGGGCAGAGCCAGGAGGCACTGACTGATGGCTTTTCCCTAGAAGATAAGAAATATGGTCCCTTCAGAGTGATTTTCTCTCTTGGTCCTTTTTTCCTCAGCAGATTTGTGGCCTCATTGACATTCTTAATTGGCAAATTGTTGTGTAACCAAAGTCAAACTGCAGCTGTTCAGTTATTGTACAAGCATGCCTTAATCTGAGATAATCTCAATTCTTGAAGTGGATCTTTGTATAAATTTGGAAACACAAATTTAGCTTTTCTCTATGGGGAAGATAAAGGAAGTTTGTGCCTGCTTGGAGTTTCCAGTCCCAGTATTGTATCACTGGCAGATGACAGCGATGAGGTGAAGTATCAGAAGATTGCAGATAAACCTTTTAAAAATCATCTAGTTGTAGGATTGATTTTGTTTGGGACAAGTTCACTCATATGTAGCAGTAGAGTTGTATCACTTGGAACTAAGCTCAGATGAAACCTTAACACAGCTCCCTGACTACACTGAAATCCTTATTAGTAATGCCCAGTCTTTCTTTAGAGACATCATGTTAAATCCTGTGCAAATACAGGGAAAGACAGCCATTCAATACAGACTTCATATTTCTTGAAAGGAAATGTCCTGGATTCTGCTGGGATAGATTTCACTTTCTTCCTAGTAGCTGGTGCAGTGCTGTGGTTTGGATTTAGCATGAGAATGCTGTTGATAAGACACTGATGCTTTTGGTGTTGTGGAGCAGGTCTTACCCTCAGTGAAGGACTTTCCAGTTTCCCCTGCTCTGCCAGGGCAGAGGTGCACAGTAAGCTGAGAGGCAGCATCATGAGGACAGCTGACCCGAGCTGGCCACAGGATGTTCCATAGCACAGAACACTGTGGTCAGTGCAGAAACTGGGGCAGTTGGTCAAGAGGGGCCGATTGCTGTTCAGGGGCCTGAGCATTGGTCAGTGGTGGTGAGCACTTGCATTGTGCATCACTTGCATTTCTTGGGTGGGGGGTTTTATGCCTTCCTCTCTTGCTCTCATTTTCATTAAGATTACTGTTATTATTAATACAAATTTCTTCAATTATTAGATTTTTCTTATCCCATGGGTTTTTCCTGTTCTCCTCCCAGTCCCACTGGAGGTAGGGAGGAGTAAACAAGCAGCTGCGTGGTACTTAGTTTCCAGCTGGAGTTAAACCATGACAGGAAAGAACTAAAATAAGTACTGAATGGGTTCAGGAATACAAATGCTCCATGACTTTTTATCGACCAGTTGGTGTTGCAAAGTGATTATGAAAAAAAAATATTTCTTAGGGTAAAGTTGCATGAAATGCCTAATGCTTGAATCTGAAACATTAGGTATTTGACAGAAGTGATTCTTTGAAGCAGACAGTGGTATCTAATTAGTTAACTACTAAGGCAAAGGAGGCAATATACCAGTTGATGCAATTGGTGGCAGCAGGAGTTTGGAAATAAATATCTCTATTTGGCACTGAGAAGTGAAGCAGAGCTCAAATTTCTGTGGATTGCCTGGCCCCAAGCTCATGTCTCAGAGCTCACATTTCTGTGGTAAAATTAAATCTCAGTTTAAGATCTGTGATTCAGTGTGGCTACTTACTAAAATTTGTCTGACCTCCCTAGGCTGTGAGTATTTTCAGTTGACCTGTATGGAGCTCTTGGTAAGACCTTGGTAAGACCCAGCTCTGATGGGGCATTTCCATAAAAGCTTAGTAGAATTGTGCTAGGAAAAACAGAGACACTTTAAAGCAGTAATTGTCATCCTAGCTAGAAACCAGAAACACAGCGGCATGTGAAAACAATGAACAAACAGAAATCCCAAACCTCAAGAAACCTCAATTGAGCAGAATATGGGGAGCAGCCATTCATGGATTTATAAAGCATTTTGTACTGGGTTCACTCAGACTGCCTCTTTAAAGATGCTGCATTCCTGGTTATGGCTGCAGCAGACTATTGCCAGAGCCAGCAGAGAAGTGAGTGCTCCCAGCAGAAGGCAGCTCAGCTCCCTTCAGCCCAGAGCTGCTGTGTGCAACCATCCTATCCCTAATAGCATCAATGCAGGTGGTTTTCCAATGCTAAATGAGATGTCTCTGGTATTAATGCATTCAAATTGATTGTCTGCTTGTATCTATGACTGTGTGCATGTTTAGGATTCATAGTCCCTTTGAAACAAGATTCTCAATATCAAACCAAAGTCAGAATGACAGATGGTACTAGAATTGGCTGTCCTGAGTCTATTCTGTGCATTGCTAAAAAGGCTTGTTCGTCCTGTGCAACCTACCATGCCCTAGAGGCATCAGCATTTTGTCATTTGACTTAGTTCCCATTCTTTCTTTTCTACTCTGAGATTCTGTCTACTATCCTTACATCACCTTTATCAGTCAGCAGTGTTGTTTCTTAGGCCAGGCAGATTTCTGGTTCCAGCTCAGATTAGCTTCAGAAGCTGCGTACCTATTGTCTCAGGGGCAACATCAACACACACTCATAAATCTGTCAACAGGTCTCTGTGTGAGTGAGCTCGGCAGTGGACACACAACAGCGTCCCCAAACAGAGCCCTGGAATTAAAATGACAGCCTCCTCCTGCGTTACTACTGGAGGTTTAGTCCTCAGACTGTATATTTAGCACTTCCAAACCACTACCTTTTCAGCTTAAAATGTTGCCTTGTAGCACAAGTGACAGCAAGGAGAAAGAAGCCCTGTCCTTCCTATTCAGCAAGTGTACCCTTGTGTTCTCAGGCAGCTTTGTTCATGTCCATTCCTGAGGAAGTGCAGTTCAGTCAATCCGCTCTGGGGTGGCGACTGGATCGCCGTGCAGGCTGCACTGATACAGAGCGCGCCTGGCTTAAAGAATGGTTTGCTTATGCAACGATGAGCAAGCGGGAAAGGTCTCTCTGCTGCTAGCTTGATAAAAAGAAAAGGAAAAGTAAATGATTATCAATAAACTGTGTTTGACTAGGTGTCACTGAGAGAAAGAAAATGCCATTTCATGTCACTTTTTAGAAAGCACAAGGTGTGTAACTTTTGGGCATCATTTTGCTCTTGACTAATCTTCAGATTCAATATTAAAATCTCAAACTTCCCAAAGGAAAGAGATTCTGCATCTTTTAATGAAAGATAAAACAACAATATAAACATACACAAATTTACAGAGAAAGGATCAACTTTAATACATCTGGAGTAAAAGGTGTTTTTTTTTAAATATGGTATAAAAATAAATGCAAGAAACATTAACAGAGAATATACAGACAACAGACAAAGACACAGGCTTTCTTTCTCAATGTGAATACATCAGTGAAATGAAACCTTCTGTGCTAATTTATTGTGCAATAAATGTGATGCCATATGTATATTTATTAATATATGCATTTTTTACATTTCTTCCAGTTTTTGATTGACGTATTTTTTTAATAAACTGTGCCTAGCAGAAGCTTTTTTTTCACTGTACTTGAGCTTGCAGAAAATAAAAAGACACAGATCCAGCTTGATATGAAGGAGGAAGTGAGCAGACAGTTTTCGAAATGGAGGCATCGAAAGGCTAGAGAGTCCCTCGGAGTCTGTAATGCCTTAGTATACACAAAAGAAAACAAGTCAGGTCCTTGCTCATGCAACATCTTGTTCTACTGTCCTCTGAGTCAGGCAATCAGTGAGCTACAAAGTATGTATAATGATTTGAGTCTGCTTCCATGCTACAAGGTGATCCTTTTAGTAGGACTGCACTAGACTGGTTAACCTCTTTGATGTGAGCGATTTCCCCTGAGGAAAAGATAAAAACAAAAAACAAAAACAGAAAACAGAGGCATGATCACTGCAAACCTGTTCATCAGCAACCACTCAGTGTTGCCACATCACTCTCAAATAACTAGGGGCACCAACTGGAGTCTGTCAAATCTTAAACCACAGGAACTCCTTACACTTAAACACCTGCACTGCCAGCCAGCCAGATTGCTTCACAGAACAAGCCAGCAAATTTAAAGGCCATTTTTGAAAAAGATTGGTTTTGGCTGATGAGAAACTGATGCTGAGGTTTTTACTGTCAGTCACACCCAGAACTTGAAGAAGGCTACCGCCAGCAAGAGTGCCTTGTGCTGCAAAGACGAATGTGCAAACTGCAGTAGCTCTGTCACAGAGGACAAAAAAGCTACTTTCAAGTTAAGGTAAGAAAGTAAGAGGCAGATTGCATACAGGTAGGAAAGCAGCTTTTCCATAAACACAGCTATAGGTTTGCTGAGACCATATTTACTATTTATAAGGAACATTGGTCAGGTATATTACATGTGACTGCATAACACTTCTTTGAAGGTGCTGGATTTCCATATTGTTGTTTTCCTCATCATTCCTCCCGTTGCAAGGATGTGGTTTCAATTTTTTAACAAGTTTTTAATAAGGTGTAATGACTGTCCCACAAGAGCTAGGTCTACAGTGTGAAGAAGATGGTGTAAGGTATGTCACTGGTGTATTTCAGGCTGATTTGAGCTTTATCTGAGCCAGACAAAAACCACAGAACAGGAATTAGCTCTCCTAAGGCCACATAAAAGGAGTTAGCTTTCCAAGGGCCATCCTACTGTGGCTCTGATCCAACAGAGACAGAGCTGGCACAGCAAGCTGACATCATAGGCATACCCTGACAATGTAACACAAATATATCATAAAACATTAAATAGAAAATGGCTCTAACTCACCAGTTAGATATTTAATACTTACATTTATTATATTGTTCATTTTAAGTGCCCAATTCAGAAATATCAAACTGATTTCAATGAGAATACAGTAAGAAATACTGTAACAATGGAGAGATGCTTCATTTTCTGCAGTAAATAGTAAATCAACTTATTCTGCCATATCAATAAATTGTTAAGTCATCTGCAGTATTACAACTCAGTGGAATTACACAATTAAATATCTATTGTCATTATCAATTAAATTTATGCTCACAGGGATCTGCAAGTTGGTCTTGAGCATTCGCTCAAATGCAATAAATCAGAGTGGGTCTTCATAAAAGGAAGAATAACTATTTTATTCTTTGTGTTGTGAAATACAAGTTGACCAAATTAGGATGAATACTTTCCCTACAACATAATTGGGAAGGAAACTCATTATTTGCAATGTTGGGTTAGAGTGCTTATCCATCAGGTTCACCAAATCACTTGACAGTATTAATACCTACTTCTTCTAAAGATGGAAAGTCTCCTTCCTGGCACTCTATCTTCTCCCTATCTGCCACCTTCTACCTATACTAAATTCACAGCTTCTTGATACTTTTTAAGCCTTAAATTTTGTTTTCCTCTAATGCATCAGGTAAGCTGTCATAGAAAGACATCTTTTCTTTTTAAATAGTCAAAAATCTTCAACAGCAGTGTGGCCTTGGAATACAAGGCCACACTGCTGTTGAAGACTGGAATACAATTAAAACATTAAAAGCATTTCCAAGATCAATGTTTTCTTAGACAATTTTGTTAGACAATTCATGACATTTGGTGCTAGACATAATCTCAGAAAATTTTGACCATATGCTTATCTTTGCCTTTCATTAAGTTATTTGCACTTAAGTTTATAGGTGTACAGGCCTGGCTACTTTCTGTAAACATGTATGAATTCCCTTTAGTTCTGAACTGCATAACCCACTCAATTAAAATATTAAAACCAGGCATTCTCAATTAGTTACAATTTACTCAAAACTACACTGGAGAGCTCCATGAACGCTTGTTGTGGTATAAAATCTGTGAAATAATTATTATTATTTGCAACTATTATTTAGGAGTTTCAAAATTTCTGTAATTTCTAGATGGACCATAACCAAACTCTAGCATCTCAGGAATAAATTATGTTATCACATAAACTAGGAAGTTTTGACCTAAAATAAGGCCAAAAAGTAATTAACAGTTGATCTGATTCGTATAATCTTTTTTACATATTGTTTGACTTTTCCCCTAGAGACATAGCGGGCTGTCATGACAACTTTTTTCTGTGATCCACATCACTGGCTCCCTGGATATTGCTTCGGATATTTTTTCTCCAAAGTCCTACAGTGATCAAACTCTCTAGATGGTCCTCTCCTTCACCTCCCCTCCATGCCTCAGAGAAATCTCCATATGAACAACAACAACTGCAACAAATGGTCTTTTTCCAGGCATTAGTAGTTCTAATTTATCATAAAGTTGAAAAAGTGACAGCTTAGAAGATACAACCTCCTTAAGAGATCTTCTTCAATGCTTATTCTGAATCATATGAAGTTCTCTGATTAGGAAAATAAGCTTTTAATACACAGAATCCATTGCAGCCCCAAATACAGAATTATCACATCTTCTTATAAGATCTGCAGGGACTTGTTATTTTCCACTTTACAAAATACTCCTTTCAAACTCTGTTCCAGAGTATACTTTTACTTTAGCTCTCTGTGGTAGCTTTTCATAATTACTGCTTCTAGGAGATTTCTAGATTTACTCAATTTACAGACTGATGTAAGGCTCATCCATTGTGGGTCATAATTTAAGAGCTGAGCCTAGCTATTTATTTCAGATGCAATGTTAACAGCATTTCCATAGGCCAGATTTTGATTTGGGCACCTGCATCTAACAGGCCAGTTTTCAGAGTTGTAGCCTATGAAGATGTTTCCTGTGCTAATGAGATTAAAGAAAATTTGGGGGGGGGGGGGGGGGGGTGGCAAGCCAGAAGTAGTAGATGTTTATCTGCATAATGCAAAGGAGATCCTTAATATTTTCAATATATTCTTGCCATCAACATTTAGAAGCACACAGCCAAATTCTAAAGAGGATTAGTATGTTTTGGCTGTATCAGTGCACTTTGGACATAACAACTGCAACTATTTAAGAATTTTACTAATAATGCAGAAGCCAAAATGGAACCCTGCACACATACCCTGACAAGAGAGTCAGAGTACAAGAAGGCAGCACAGCAGCTGGAGTGAACAAGTACATCTAAAAGTACAAAATCAATTGGCCTCAGCATCCAGTCCCTATTTTAGCATATTTACTGTTTGACATAGAGTTGTCCTTCCAACATTACTTCTAGAGAATTTGAGGGTGGGAAATTGTAAAGCTATGTGCAGATGCTGCTAAATACAGTTGTGTAGACTGACCCATTTATGCAGCATGATACTAAAACCTCAAATAATACAGAAAAAAAGTCAGCAACAACCTCCGTACATATGTGGCTTATAAGAAACCAATATGAAATCTGTATAGGGGCTGGAATTGAAATGTATAACAGAAAAAGATCACATCTTTTCCTTTTAGAAGACTAATTCTCTTCCTTTCTGCTAAGCAATGGCTCCTTTTTCATGTTTCCTTATTGCCAGTGCAGAGGCTACTTCCCAGAACTGATACTGGTAGAACTAGAAAAGGGAACTCCGTGCATCTGACAGGGAAAGAGAGAGGTAGCGTGAACCCCACTGTGAGCAAAATGAGATGTGGAGCGAGAAGCAACCCTCCTTGGTCTCACTGTTCCCCATCTGCTCATGTGTGAAACACCTGCAGCACACTGTCAGCTCAGCCAGATCAGCAGGGAAACCTTCCAAGCGACATTGCAGTGCACTACACACAGAGCTGGTGTGTAAACAGCCCCTAAAAGGAGCACATCTGGAGAGACACGGGAGAAGAAGCAGTAAATCCCTTTCCATGTTGAAAGGATGTGCTCTACCAGCACAAGGGAATTGCTTCAGCACTGCTCTGGGGTTCAGAATTCTGCTCCAGTTTCCACAGAAGCACAGGATGCTGCTCTCAGCCATCTGTGCAGGTGTATTTCTCTTTCAGATGTGAGGAAGAGGACAAGGTTAGTATTTACTGAATTTGGGGCACAAGTTGTCAGCACAGCTGCAGTGCTAAGTGGTTACATGTGCAGGGACCAAATCCCTGCCTCTGGCTGAGATTTGCAGCCCTTTGTTCCCTTCTCATTAGGGCTGTACTCTTTCCTGCAATGATCTGAGGACAGGACGCAGAGGCTGAACAACTGCTTTCCTGTTTTGGCTCACTCCAAATCCATTGACAGTCTCCATTTCTTTCTCCTTCTGCACTTTGCATTTACTGATGAGCTGCTCTCAATTGTGATTAACCTAAAAACTCTCGTCAGATGGGGTAGTTTGAACTTGAATAACCATCTGAAGTGCAGTTCTCCAAGGGATCGATGCACAAGAAAAATATTTTCAGTACGTTTGTCCTGGGCCTGACTCCTCAATATCTCTCTCCAGTTCTCATTCTTGTAAATAGCCTAAGAATTGGGCAAATGTTTGTCAGCTGCAAAATGGCAGACACGGGCCCAGTACCTGACCAGTCTGTGCTGGCCCCTCACTTGGATGAACCTGGTTGTGCAAGTGTTACGCCTAAGCTCCTCTCTTCCAGCACAGAGCACACCAGCTTAGCTCCAGTCACTGAAGAACAGCACAAGAAGGCCAGTCTTCACTGGCATGTCCTTTATGATTTTCCTCTGTAGGCATAATTCTTAAAAAACCCCTAAAATTACGGGGTTTTTTACTAATTAGTAGGCCAAAATAAAAATTTCAACCATTTTATTTGTTCTTTTTAGTCAAACATGAGTAAGACTTCCTGAAATGGAAAAGGCCTTCACTTCTACAAATAATTATTTTCATTCTTGTTTTGTATTTGTCAAATAAATAGCGTTGTGATTTATTTTTCTTCTAACCTAGCTGCTTTTTTGTTTAAATCCTGGGAATAACCTGTAAGTAAATTCAAAATGAGATTCCACAGCTGATACTGCATTGAATTTCTTGGACAATGCTATACTTGAGAAAAATCTAGCCCTTGGCAGGATTTCAGGACTAGACGGACTTTTGGTCTGGCACAGTAAGGCTTTGTGTAAATAAGTTTTACCTATTCATATAGAAAAATTTCTTGATTAACAAATGAAATTGATTATTTATCTGCTTTGTTCCTCTATAAAAGGGATAGATTTTAACATGGAAAGATATTACACATGTTTAAACATCTAGAAAGTCTATGACCCACTGATAAGAACTGAGGAAGCTATTTTAATGAGTTTTAATTTCCATCTCTAGGCCATAATTCACAATGTTAAGTGACGTTGGATTGAAGCTCTGTGAAAATGTGCTCTGTTCAATGGCCTTTGCATTTCACATCTCATGCATGAAATGGTCTATTGTTACTGGTTTGGAGGGGGGAAAAAATCAAAGGACTCTGGTCAGCAAGTTCTTTCAGGAAAGTGGGAGAAGACAACTGGGTAGGATATGGGTAATATAAGACATAATGGTTTTAAACTCAGAATATTAAATGGGGCCTTGTTTATGATGTTATGAGTGGAGATAATTATAGTTCGATAGCTTTCTAGTTGAATATATGAACTGAACTTGGTCTGTCTTGTACTGGCTGTACTTCCCTAAGACCTCACAAGCTTAAAACAAGCACCTCTGTTTTACATTCTGTGTGACTGTGCAGCAACAGATGAAATGCCAGCACTGATGGTGGTGTCTGAAGTCATGGCACCAACACATGAGGTTGGAGGGTCTGCCCCCGGCAGCTCTAAGAAGGGAGGCTACCCCTTCTTGCCCCACTAACTTGGTTCCTGGTGGGACAATAAAATTTGCATGGGGTGGAAATTAAATTAAACCACTCCCCCTGTAAAGCAGGTCCGTTTGTCTCAAGGGTTCCAGACCAATAATCACAGCTAAGCACCAGGCTGGGGCTCACAAAGTCCTGCTCAGTCTGGCACTGTCACAAGTCCTGCATGCACATGAGAAATTACAGACAAAATTGTTCCTTAAAGAACCTCTTTTTTCCCATCAACATTACCAGCAAATATTCACCTGGGTTTTTCCCCTCTGATGTAGATATTAGCACTTGAGGTAAAGGAAATTTGCTGAGCTTTTTAATTTTTGATTTTTTTAATCATTTTTCCCCATGTGAATTCTTCAAATGAATTTCAGTTTTTAAATGCCACAGAAACTGCTGATTTCAGTCTCCCTACTGTTTTAGAATGCAGTGAGATCCTCCTGCTCCATGACTTAGACCTTTAACTTCCCTAGTCCCTTGGGGACCTGCAGATGACTGGACTTTTATTATTCTCAGCGAGAAAGCTGAGGGGCTGAGCTAGGCAGGGGGGAGCCCAGAGCACACTGTCACTGCTCTCTGTGCCTCTGACTCAGCTGTGGCACACGTGGCTGCCTGTGTCAGTCCAAGGCAATTCACTTATCTGATGGCTTCATCCCAGTAGTGCTGAAGTGCATGTGCTCTGTATTTTCACACAGCACCCGGGAGTGTAAGTGAGGCAGACCAAGAATACCTGGGGTTACTACTCAGATACAAACTGTAAAGTGTTCAATAATAAATATTACATCTAGCAAATGCCAGTTTGCAATTACTTCTGTATATTTTATGTGAATGCACATTCTAATTCTAGTTAGAATTCTAGAATGTGAATTCTAACACTATCCATATTGTCTGCTGCAGACTGCCAAAGGCATTAGCAATTTTGCACTATAAAATCTACAGAGCAGCTAATTAGTCAGTTTTTAAACTGAGCATTTAGGCCTTTCACGAAGTGTACCAACTTACTGAAATTTTTCTGGGAAGAAAACTCTTCAATGTCAAAGAAACGCAGAGCTGAGCCTAGTGTATAGCTCCACTTCTATTTTTCTCCATCAGACTAAAATAAAGACTCATTATAATAGGTTATTTCCATGTAATTCATGAAATAGTACAGAGTAATTGCCCTCTACAAAGTTTCTAAACTTTCTATTTAAACAAATACTTTCTGTAGCAAGTATAACCCAATTTTGATTAACTTTAATCAAGAGCCTCTTAGAGTCAACAAATCAGATCATGAATTACGAGTCCATCTCTTCTCAGATTGAGTCCCTAGACACAGCCAAGGTTACTGGGGTTTTTTTAAACACTTCAAATGGAAAAAACTGAGGTCTAATTTAGTTTAATACAAACCCACTTTGATATAAGTGAGGAAAAAATCCAGCGAAAATTAGTCTAAATATTGCAAACCATCAGAGGTGAGAAACTGTAATTTTCATCTCACTAAATCAGAGATGATAGCATTTATCCAAGTTGTAGGAGACCCTTTTCACACATATCTTCTGTATTAATCAGTAGAACAGATCTATTCCATGGTCCCTCACTTCACAGTTGATCAGGTTAATCAGTACACTGTAGAATATTCTGAGAAATGTTTCCCTTATCCCTGCTGGTTGGAACCACTGTACCAAGGTGGATAATTACATATTGTAAATTCATCACAACCAAGAACAAGAGTGGAAGAACAAGGATGCCTGGTGGAAAGAGGTCCTGAGGAAGTGGGTGACATTAATTCAGTCAACTTGGAAAAGAGCTTTGCATCTGAGCATCCTGATATTCTGGATTAATTTGCAAACCTCAGACCTGTCACTCTAATAGAGATTATAGATCTAGCAGTGACATGTTTTTCTTTCATACCTGACCTGACTTGACAGACTCCACCCAGGTTAACAGGCAGTAGTTGGAGAAAATGCAAAACCACAGATTTTATTTCAGAGTTTGCTCTGTGAAAAAGAAAAAAAAATCTCCCTCCTCTACCGAGGTACTAATGTCCAGAAATCCTCCTAGTTCACAGCTGGTTTATTGGGCCTGCCTTGCATCTCTGGCATGCTGCTATTCTGGTACTTCTGTCCTGAGATTAGCAGGATGAAAATCGGGCACGGCTGCAGGGCACAATGCTCCAGTGTTTGTGCCCAGAACTGCAGGTTTGTCTGTAACGCTGCTCTGGGAGGGATTTCAGTGTCTCGCAGTCTTATCTTCATGTTTTCCCTTTTTGTACTGTATTCCCAACCCATCTACCTGCAGCTTGCTATTTCCCCCCTCATGGCCACCTGTTTACATAATGTTTACCATAGCCAGTTCCTGACCCCTGGGCTGCTCAAAATGCCATGAATAAATGTAGCATTGCAGCTTGCCAGGCACTGTGACTGGGAAAAAGTCTGGTTCTCAGAGGTCCCGGACGCATTACCCACTCTATGCACTCTCTTTTACAGACTTTTTATTAATATGGAACTTCCTACTGAATTATAGTGGAATTATCATGTATAACACTATCATGTACAATGTAGTTTTATAGATCCAACCTGTTTAGACAACACACAAATCACAACTGCAACATGCTATGGCAACACCACCATGCAAAACATAGGGGTTTTTGTTTCAAACATTGGGATAGTTTCCTTTGTGGCTGTTTATTTACTTTTAGTGTCCTTTACTGACTTTGTCCCATTGAATCCAAATTTCTTCCTGATTACAGTGGATTCAAAGCATATTACAGGAAGCCTTTACCTATAAGAAAGTAGTTAAAGAATTACTGTTTTGTTTTAAAATGTGAGATATACCCACAGCCTCACAAAACTTTCACTGTGTTTGGGTTTTTTTGTGATTACTGGAAAGTATATATGTATTTTTTAAATACTTGAGGCAACATTCTTGAGCCTCATTACAGGGGAGACAGTTTCTGACAACGGCTTCTCCTTCCCTAGAAACTAAAAAAACAAAAACCATGATCTTTGCTGAAAGCTCTCATATTTTTCACTTCAACACACACAGCTCCACTAACCAGGTCACAGAAAAAGCCACAGACGCACACACACACACACACACAGCAGCGTCACCTGCACAAGTCAACAGACAATGCAGACAAACTCGAGTATAATCCAAGATCTTTCTACCTCTTTTCATAACAGGTTAGTGCTCGCCCTCAGTGTTGGTGTACAGTTTTTATGGCATGGAAAAATAGGGATGTTTCTGCCCTACAAAAATAAATGCGTTGAATTCTTTAGTTTGAACTTTCACAATGTAGAAAAAATAATCCCAAAGAAACTGGATAAGTAGAAAGAATCCCAAATATCATGAAATCAGTGGATCTTTCGGCAGGTGGCAAAAGAACGCCCACACAAAATCTACCAGCCTTAATTTTTTTTACCTTTGAGAAATAGCTTTCGAAAGTTATACATACAAAAGAAAAAAAATCAGTTCTTGTAGTCCATTACGAAAATGAATCCAAATCAAACCCTTGCACATAAACAGCATTCATTCTTTGGTCCTGTAGAAGCTGTTAGACATTAAGGAAGATGGGGAAATTATTATTGTTTGCTTTTCCCCGTGCCCAATCAAAAAAAGGGGGACAAAGTGTTTTTTAGTAAAATAAAAAGAAGACAGGATGGAAATCCAATGCATTCAACTGTTTTAGACTTAGTATTTTAGAAAGCACCAGAAAAAGAAACAACATCAAGCATGTTTTCACAGATTCTTTACTAAAATTATAGGGAGAAAAAATGTGACTAATTTCATGCTTCCTAATGCAAAAAGCATGGCTCCCAAAGGTCCATTCCTCCATGTGTGACTATTGAGATCAGTGGGAAAGGGACTAGGGAGGAGGGGTTGTAATGAAAGCACATTATAAAGCTGTCATTCCCAGGAAAATCCACAAGCTATGATGAGTACACTTTTAACCCTCACATTAGAGAAGCAAAAGGGAAAGTAGGGATCAGTGAGGGGAAGGGGAGAAGGATGTCCCATGAGGCTTACTAGTCTTCCGAGGCAACAAACTTACCACATTGCGTGTGAATTTCTCAAAAGATGTTCGACGATCCAGAGTGTTTTCCAACTTAAATTTGAAATAAATAAAACAAAAGAAACAAAAAGAAAAAGGAGGGGAAAAAGAAAAGCAAGAACAATGGAGCAGAAAAGAAGGTTTGATGAAACAATGGACTGCAAAACAAAGTTTATATAAATCAGGAAGCAAACACAGGTATGAGGCTGTAAAAGGACTTGGCAAAACAGGGGATGGGCAAAACAGATACAGTACTCGACAAAAATAATTTTTCATGGGGATCAAACTGGTTTGAATTTAAATAAAAACTGAAAGTAAAAAGAAATAATGAAGTGCACATCTTGTGTTAATGAACTGACATTCACAAACTTAAGGACTTCACACGGACAGTTGAAGCTTTCTGGTATTTTCAACATCTCTCTCTATATTGGATCTTCAGAAATCAATGTTTGAACAAAAAACAAAATCACACAGTACTTTCACATAATTTTAGGTTGCCATTATAAACAATAGAATGCTATGGTGTTAATAACTACCTTGTTCCTGTAACAGTCAGGGCCCTGATTTTGCA
Source organism: Monarcha castaneiventris obscurior (assembly GCA_026261815.1). NCBI lineage: Eukaryota > Metazoa > Chordata > Aves > Passeriformes > Monarchidae > Monarcha > Monarcha castaneiventris. The sequence goes on from JAMPIT010000472.1 coordinate 9,522,379, forward strand.
ATGCACAGGGCTCCCAGCTGATTCTAGGAGATTGCTGTTTAGAGCCCACTAATAGAATTATTTATCGTCATGGAAATCTGCATTGTACAAGCTGCTCCACATACTCTGGGCTGTGGCTATTCAGAACCCATTCCATGATCTGGAATTTTCTAAGCAAACATTACATACCAAGACATGAACCTCTGTTTGCCAAAGTGTGACATGATCAATCTTTCATGTCAGATTCCTAGCCTACTCAAAACTATTCATGTAGTAATAGGGAAAGAAACAAAATTAGGAAGCCCTATATTTATAGTTGAAGTTAGAAGTTATTAATATGAATAAGATTGTTTCTAAACACATTCTGTAGCTTTCATAGGTGGAATAAAGAGAACAACAATTATTACATAAGCAAACTTGCAAACATGAAAGACTATTCTTCTGGGATTTTATTTTATTTTTTTTAATGTATTTGTAAAGCACTTTGCAATTTAAGGTGCTTCATAACAGAGAAAACAGTACAATATGGGATGTAAAAATAAAAATAAGTTTTGCTAGATTAACTTATTGAAACATGCCCGCATGCAGGATATATACACATATATGTATATTGAACTCCTGTGTGTATGTGACCCTCCAAAAACGCCAAGCTGGTCACCTACCAGATATCCAGTTGCACTGGCACAGGGGAGAGAAGACTGAGTATTGTTGCAAACATAACCACTGCTTTGCACAGTGGCAAGACAAAGGCAAGATGGACCAATACCTTTTTCTTGGCCTGTAGCAGCTCCTGGTAGGCACTGGATCGTATAAAACGAGGATAAGAATCACTTTTCATCAGTTTGTAAATGTGCTCCTGGAAAGGAAAGGAGGAGCCGTTACTTCCATGAAAGAGGACACATGTAAAATGGGAGGCAGCCACACGTTTTCGCTGTGGAATGTCCACCAGCTAGCACTACCATGAATAGGAAGTATTACAGGACAGCAGGTTTCAGTTCTGAAGCTAAGGCTTAATTGCTTTCTATTCTTAAAGCAGAAATACCACCCATTTCTTATATATAACTATACAACACATCTTTCTTTAATTTATACACCAAATTTTCCGGTACAAAATTATTTTCTAAAAATTGACAACCGAGTCCTAGCTTAAGGCCCAACTTCCAACCTCCCTTACATTAGTTAGTTTAGCTAAGTGATGAAATTAGGAGCTTTGGGTCCTTCTTCATCAGGTTTTCTGAATTAGTTTCTGGACATACTCGTGATTTCAGAGGCTAGGAAGAGGTACTAGGTTTTCAATTCAGCACCACAAATAGTGCTTAGGTTAGAGAGGATTTCCCCTGGCTACTCTTGAAAGCATCCTTTGACAGATGTTTAGTCTGTTCACCAGCCAACAATATAAAAAACAATACACATATGTAAATTGAAAAACAGTTCCAGGCTAATCTAATTTTCAACATATTCATTCTTCAGAGGCATATAAAAATTTGGAAACCTTTATCCAGAAAATAAATGACCAGAGCAGCTTAAAAAACTTTTAATTTTGGAGCACTCTAAGTTCTGAAAAATATGAAAAACAAAAAAATATCTGATGTAGGACACTTGATAATTCTAGTTCTGATTATATGCTAGAGGAAAGATTTGTAGAAAAAGCAATCAGAATAGGAAATGCTCTCAGAAATACTTTTAGAAGATCCTGAATTGTGTTAGCTATTTTTGTGGAGTTCTTCTTTTACTCAAATTCTATTCTTTACTGTAGGAAACCTGTAGCACTTCAATTGGGAAACAGCAAAAAAGCTGGAAAGTAAATACTGTTTCTCATCTTGGTAGTGCATAAAATTAGTGAATAAAAAAAAACCAAACCAACCAACCAACCAACCAAACCCCAAACAAAACTCCCTACTTTATCTGAAAATTAAGGCAAGGTAAAATTAGAACTGTTATTTAACTTTTGCTGCATTAGAAACCCTAAAAATTATTCTAAATGTCTTTGATTGTATTTCTTAAGCTAAGCAGAGAAATTCTGGTGTATATTCAGAACTTAGACTGGTTTATTTGGGGAGGTTTTTTCCATTCAGTGTTTGTGAAAGCAGACAATGAAGTCAACAGAGAGCAGAAAGTAGTGATGGGCATTAAAATTTTATTTCTGTACAAGAAATATGCCTTTAAAAGCAAGAATAAATTAGGCTGTATTACTATCATTAATGTACACATTAGCCAGGACACAATCAGACTGTTTTTACTTACGTGTCCCATTTTACTTATGTGTCTGCATTTGACATGAAGTTTTATTTTTCTGTATTTCCAGTCCAGAAATGCTTTTGATACATTTTTAACCACAATTAAATGACCCAGGGACTGCCAGAATGGCACACAAGTGGTTTCTTTCCCAGTTGGCAGGCCAAAAAGGGCCTGTTGCAGAGGCAGAGCCCTACTCCTGACAAAACTCTCCATCTCAGATGGATCCTTTAAAGATCCTAAAGTTTCAAGTGAGAACACAGCAGGTGTAGCCTGTCCCTTTTCCGGAGAAACTGGGGCTTCCAGGTTTAAGGTTTTTTGCTGAACTGAATGCACTAAGCAGAGGTCCTCTCCAGGAGGAAAAGTCCTGCTTGCATAAAGACTGAATACTCCATGTCTTTCATAAATGAAGGACAAAATTACAAGAAGAGAGATCTGGAAGTAAAAGGGATTGAATTTTTACACTTATTAAAAAATATATAGATTGGATACTGGCAAGGAATTTGTCTTTTATCCATTTAACTGCCAAGACATTTTTTTTAAAAAATCTTTAATCTTGCTAGATTGTTTATTTTTGTAATTTTTGTCTTTGCTATACACTGCAGTCTTAAATCTCCAGGGGTCAGCAGATGCTAGCAAAAATTGTATGTTTGGTTTAATGCAGAGTACTTCAAAACAAAGGGTATGACACAAGGTCTAATGAAAATTTTATTGTTTCTTCATAGGTTGCTATTCTCATAATCGAAAAATGAAAAGGAGGTAGAATTATTCCCCTCCATATTTAGGACAGAGGCATACTCCCAAAGAGTAGAAAGCCTCAATTCATTTCCCTTCTCTCCTTCGTTGGGTCTGCAGCAGCATCTCCTGAGTCTCAAGATTATGACCTAATAATCAAGCTGTACGAAATTCTGCAGAGATATGATCTCAATCTCTCCTTTTGACACCATTTCACTTTGCATTAATAATTAAATTTTCATCACTGGGCTGCTGATGAAAATGGAGGATGATACCAGTTCTGCTACTTTTACAGTGAATCCAATTATTTTCTATTGCTTTTCTCAGAAGTCTGCAAAGGTGAAATATTAAGTTATAAGTCACATGAAGTGCTGCATTTAATACAGAAGCGCTTCATTTTTTCTTCACTACATGCTTTCCTCTATTCAAAGTCCACTTGAAGACTCTATATCAAGCACAGAAATTTCATGAAGAACTTCATGTGCCTCATGAAAGAAAGAATGTTACATATTTGCATTGCCAAAATGGCATTTTAGGAAGCAGGGCATTATCGTTTAATTCCCAAACACATCTCACTTTTGTATATAGATTTCACTAGCCAATATTCCATTTCAAATGTCCGTTAACACGGTTGCAAACTGACCTGAGCATCTTCAAACGTGTATCTTCCAGGTTCCTTCACATTCTGAGTGGTTTTGTCATAACTTTTTGAATCTAGGTTGATAGCGCTGGGTGCACCTGGAGCAAGAAATTCTTGCCAGATTTCTTGGACGCGAGCAGGAACTTCACGGATAGGCCTCTTCTTCAGGTCTTCTACTGCTAACCAGAACCTATGGCACAACACAGCATCTTGACTTCCAGCTCAGGATAACCACTAATGAAGTGCCCGCATTCTTCCTTCCTCTTAAAAAAGAAATTAAGTAATGGAAGTTTTCATCTAAACATGCAAAAATAAGAAAAAGCTGAGTGATTTTATGTTGGGATCAGCATTCTGGTATAGTGTCTCAAGGCAATAAATCCACCTTTGGAAGCAATTATTAGAAGGCTCTTCATGAGATGGGTAGGAAATCCTTCATTACTTATGTATGGGTAACACACTTACAGGAAGATTTCCATTTGCCTGGAATTAAACTGAGTCTTCATTTTGGCTGAACCATAAGGGCTAATATTACTTATAAACAGACTGCTTTTTGACATTCCCTCAAAAACTAATAATTCGTATTCTTGCTATCTACGTGAGTCTCTGAGTCCTACTAAATCCTAAACTCTTTAACTGTAATTTTGTCACCCACAAATCATGCATAAATTGGAAAAGCATTTGTTTTACTAATTATAATTTAACTTCTTTTTTCAGCATTCCATTTATATGCATATTTTTGCTACAAATGCTGAATGGAATTACACATTCTCTCCTCTGCTGCTGAGCAAACCCGCATTGGGCAGCCAAATGCAGCGCGGCCACTTCACTGTATCCTCATTCAGTCTGGAGCAAGGTCACTAAAAAGGTCTGGAGCACTTTTTGATCATAGCTAACAAGCTACAAGCTACAAGCTACAAGCTACAAGCTACAAGCTTCATTCCATTATTTCCTCTATTGGTGTTCCGACCCTCTCACGGTACAAAACAATCCTAAATTAATTTAGGATCCCATTGTTAAACATGTTTCAGACCACTTAGCTCTCCCGCAAATCCAAGAGCTCAACTGAAGTTTGACTTTGGTAAACATGCAATATATACCATCACAACTTTCCGTGTTTGTTCTGACACTGCTGATCCTATGAAACAGATAAGCTGAGCCTTGAAGTAATTTAACTTTGCAATCAGATGGATTATCCAAGGCTTGCAAATAAATTGGGTGCACCTTTAAAATGTGGTTCCAGACTGCTTACAATGTCAGATCAACTTAGGCTCTCTTAGCTGGATGAGATAAGAGAGAGGAACAGTGAAACTGTACTCAGGGCTCCAAGAAAGCAAAATTATACCACTCTCAACCCAAATTCTAATTTAATTATTGCAAAACTCTTAAGAGAGGATAGTAAAGCATAGCAAACCTTACAGTGCTCCTGCCATAAGATATTCTTCACTTGAGAACACTTACCTTTCAGGAAGCAATTATTCCTTCATAGTTCTGTTTTGAAATTTCTTTGTAGCACAGATGGAAGGAGCCTGTGCTCATTTTCCACAAGCCAGTACAGTCAGCTTCACTCTACCAAGAAGACTATTTTAGGTATTTCTACAACCTTCAATTTCTATAGTATCTAAGCACAATTTTTTCATCCAAGATTCTCCAAGAGACAGAGAAGCAATATTGTCCCAGTTTTGCAAATATATTAATAATGTAATAATGTGGTTTCTCCAAGGTCACAAAGGGGGTCTGTGCCAATAGAACTCCGGTTTCAGAAATTCTCAGTAGCATCACTTTTATATATGAACTACAGTGTGAACATAGTTCTGCACAGAGCCTGGGGATGTATCCTGAGAATCTGATGGCAATGCAGCAAGAGGCCTCATAACTCAAGTTTAAAAACTGCAAACCTCACAAACTCTAATTCAGTTCACTCTCTCAAATTTGGGCAACCTACTTTGGTTTCTTTAAGCTGCTTTAGATATTTGCATTTAAAAGCACATATCCTGCAGTGCTAACCCCTTCAAGTGCATCTTCTGGGATTGACTGATTACTCGTGTCTCCAAGTCAGGTAAGGAACACGAAAATGAAAGGGAAGGATGCTCTTTGTAAACACACATTTTCTATCTCCCTGCAGGCATCCTGTGGATCCAGCTCAAAGATGTCACTTCCTTGTTTGTTCCATTGTATCACTGCCAATACTTCTGGAAGTCACCACAAACATGCCTCAGGATGCTATTTTCTTTTGCAAGCAAAGTGTTTTCATATAGTAGGTTATGCTCAATTATGGGGAAATAGATGGGAGATAAATTTCAATAAATTTATCTTCTATGCTTGCAGCATAGAATAGGTAGGTTGCATAGACCCCTTCTTACAGGCTGAACACCAGTTCTTTGATAGAATAATTTAATTTTACCTTCTAACAATAGCATTCAAAGACTACTAAAATGTGAAGTTCTAAATATAGAAACCTCTCTAAAAGTGGGAAGAATTATGATTTCTGTCTTATGTCATGTCTAGGGAGCTTATTTCACAGCCAACACACATTTTAAGATTTTAATCTACTTACTTATCTTTTAAGAAAAGATGCCTGCCCTCCTCCCACAGAGAGTTGAATTAAATATTCAAAGTTAGGAAATGACAAAAATAAGGCTGCCCCCCTCTTGCATTTTCAAAAATAACTTTTTCCAATATTCCATGGCAACCAATAGCACGGATGAAGTTGAAATGGAGTCAGCAAGACCTCAGCACAGGGCCTCAAATCCTAAGAGCTCCCTGTACCATTTTACAGCTCTTTGCCTCATGAATGTGACCAGAGCAAGGGAAGATTCCTGTAGCAAAAAGCACAGTTTGCAACACTGTGTGCAAGGGCAGGAGAGGGGAGAGGGGGAACTGCATTTCCTGAACAATGATATACACAGACTTAGTGCTACTTTGTGTAAGGAACTAGAACTCAGTTTGGCTGCCCTTGGATGAAGCTGCATCTCCTGTTGGTGGAGGTTTGCTTTTGTCATGGAGACCCTCTCTAGAAGATGCTCAGCACTGTTTGAACAGAGACCTGAACAGCTGAGTGTAAACCTCACTGCTGTCTTGTATCCCAGAATTTGGGATAGTCAGATACCCCCTGCCACATGCTGGGTCACACAGCAGACACACAGCAGAGTGAGGGTGTGTAGTGTACGGCAGTAGCACATCCAGCCACATGGACTGGTGAAACACATGTTGCAAGATATCTGGGGATTACGTCCTCCAGCTGGATTACTTTCAAAGCCACGGTGGCCTCATGGATAAATAGCACAGCTGCAACACAGCTCAGTCCCATGAACTGACCTAAATGTCAGGAGCAGCCAGATTCCAGACCAAGCCAATCAGTTAAATTTAGCCCATAGGAACAAAGACTGAGAGAAAGGTAGTGGTTCTCCATGAAATGTGTGAGGTACAGTCAGTGTGGAAACTGAAGCAGGAATTACATGGGTTTTGCACTCAGTGCATGTGACACAGCAAGTCAGCAGCCAGACTTCATGGCATTTTCAGAAAAAGCAAAAAAACCCTAAACAAACTCTATGAATAAAATCATGTAAGATTTTTCCAGGGGCAGGAAACACTGCTCTCTGATTTCTAGAGTCCACCTTCTTGCCAACTACAGCTTCAAGCTTCAAGGCGTAGTAGAACTGAAGGATTTCAAGTATGTGACAAGGAAAATCATTAAATCTTGCAACTAGTTCCTTCTTGTCTACTCTGCAAAAATGGCAACATTACTGTCACTTGGCATTTAAGCTTGAGTCTGAATGAGAAATAACTCACAGGCAATTTCAGCTTTGAGGATTAAATTTTGGTCAAGTTATTAGCAGCCAAAACAGGGCCTTATAATCACCAGTGTAAAGGATAAACATCTCACAAAATGTCAGCTTGCAGGGAGATGGTTAAACAAAAGTCATTGACGGAAAACATCCAAATCTAGCAAATTTCTCAGTCCCTCTCTTCTTTTTCTGGATAACAAGAATGCAAAGTCCACTTTTCCTATTTAGTCACACATTATAGAGCTAATAAATGAGCATCAAAGGAAGGGGCAAGGGGTCTGGTGCTTTTCCTTCAGCGTGTCATGGAACCTAACCTGGCACCACTCTCCCTTCACTAACTTAGGAGGTTTTTGCAGTCTTAGAGCTGCTTTGGAGATCACACCCCCTGCAATATTGCATAATGGTTTAGACAGGCTTTCAGGTTGGCAGGTCTGAAATTATTTAGTCTTTACAGGCTGCAACTCCTACAAAATAATCAGTTGGGAGCAAACCTATAGTCAGCATAGAAATACTAACTTTCCAAAGAATTCTGCTGCATTACAGACAAAGGAAGGATAATAATAGGAGTACAATTTCCTACAAGAATTAAAGAAATTAGGTTTCCAGGTGCCAGGTTGCAGTAAGTTTGATTTCATAACCTCACTCTCTTTGAAAAGTCCTTTCTTTAGTACTTGGACAGCCTTGTGACCAAACTCAAGAGTACTGGATCATGCTCACACTTTAGTCTTGTGAATGTTAAACAATGGTCACCATTTTGTAATAGGCAGTGGGAATTTCATAAATCTATTATCCAAATCATATGTTACTTCAGCTATTTTTTCTGTGTATAGAGCAGCACACAAAGCAATTCCTCAAAAAATCTGCATGGTAACAAGAGATCACAAGTCAGCCTGCAGAATCCAACCTGCAAACTACAGTCACACTGCAATGAAGTTACTGCACTGACAGAACTGTTTAGACAGTTTTATTCCTTTGCTATGCTTTACAGCACTCCTTCAGAGAGTGAAATACTATTAAGCCCCATTTACAGGCAAAGAAAAAAGCACAGAGATAGAAAGTAAGAAGGGGAGACCTGGTTATATTCCCGATCATTGCACAATTTTTAGTATTAAATCACGGCTCAAGTTCCTTCATTCCTTTTGTGTTGATTAAGACAGGATCTGTATCCACCAAGAATGATATCCTCAGACAGCTTAGACACTCTCAGCCAAAGTCAAAGTAACAACAACACTGGGACTTTTTGCTGTGTAAGACCATTGCAGTTGAATAGAAATGGTGTATCTGGTTATCATTTCATGGTTTTGGTATTTCACCAGAATGAGGTCTAAGACATCTGATCTACTAACACCGAGGCTCCTGTCATGCCTGCAGTCCTTGCTGTATCCTATGCAGTCAGCTTGAAAGCTTGAATGCAGGGTCCCAGCTGCCTACCCAACTATACACTTGGCACTGTTGTAAATTTTATCGTGATTAAATCTGCAAAAATACAAGAATCACCAACTGATTTGAGTTGAATTTGTTGCAGTGGGAAGATGTGGGTGGACATAATTATTTTTCTCAAGGTGACTGTCAAAATAATAATAAAAAAATACCACTAAAAACCCCCAAATTACCACAATGGAGTTAACAAGTGAGTAATGAAAGGCCTGGTCTTCTAAGGTTTTATCAGTGATGCTTGAAGTCATGGAGCTTTTCACTTCTGTTATTGATGTCTAAAACATTTTGACAGCCATACAAAACAAGCTTAACGAATTCATGTTTTCTAACCCAGCTTTACTATGTGAACCTAATGGTGGATTGATTTCCCTACAGCTTGAGATTTTACAAATATAATTCTGAGCTTCTGAGACAGTTTTCCTTTGGTTAATTATCACAGAAGGCACCTTTGCAGAGCAAATTTATCCCCTGCCTGGCCTGTAAGATCATATTCACCATTACTCAGATATTATATTTTATAATGCCAATATAAGAATTTAGAGGGAGAGACAGAAGAGTAGATGGCATGTCAAGGAATAATCTCTGAAGAAATTTCTTGAGGGAATTTTTCTGGATCAGTTACTTGCAGTCTGCCTGTGGTTAGTGTTGTAAATAGGATTAGACAAAAGAGTTAGGGATTATGCGGGTAACAGTCTAGTTGGCAGAGAGACAAATTAATCACAGAAAAGTACCAGAAACTGCAGCACACACTGGGCTCAATAGGTTCATGTTTGAACAGCTGCTCTGCATAACGAATTACCAGGATCCTATTTAAATAATAATTTTAAAAAATTACCTTTCCTTTTTTTTGGTTTTATTCTGAGTTTAAAAATTCATTTTACCAATTGGACTTTTTAATAAGAAAAATCTCTATCTGTGACTAATAAAGTCATCAACATACACATACAGGTCAGGCTGTATTTGAGACACAAAGTTAATGTTTGAATATGAACACGGTCAGCAACTTAGAGAACTCCAACTCCAATTATTCTGCTGACAAATGTAGATTAACAACAAGATCTGTGCAATTGCTTTGCATTTATAAATCAACATAGTAAATATTAAATGCCTCCTGTAAGATGCCACAAAAGCATAATTTTAGTATGAATGGCTATGCTGCAACACTTTAGAGTGAGAATTGGCATAGGAAAAAAGTAGGTTAGGATTATTCTATGCTCTAGAATGTAAATGCAAATAGAATTCTACACTACATACATTATTGGTGAATGAAAAGTGATACAGATGACATCTGACAAGAAGGTAGGATTAAGAGAAAAATATGTTGCCTATATTTTTGTACTATGCTCAGCTTAATTTGTCTGTCTATAGAAAGGCTGTTATTAATCTCTCTGAAATAACTCATACTGAAATATGGCTTTCTTTGAACAGAGAAAACTTGCTATTAACCAGTGGATGGACTATCATTTTTAAAACCAAAAACCTTTTCTCCTCACCTAAAAGTAATTCTGTAAATATACTTTTAAGAATGTACCCTATATGCTTCATACACTAGGAACACTTTTCCATTTTGCAGTTAGTGAGGAATTTGAGGGCTAGATGTCACCCTACTTCAGCTGTGCCAGATCCACAAGTACTAGAATATTGGTGGAGATTTTCAAAATTATGCCCAGAAACCAATCAACCTGATGAAAGTCTGTGAATTTTACTTTTAGGTCCTTTATTTATTTTTAAACATTTTTATTTTCATTTTGCTTTTCTCATAATATTTGACTTAATAAAAGATATTGAACAGGCTTTGAATGAGTCAGTTTTATACCCGTTTAACAAGACAAGCTGAGAGAAAAGTTCTTACATGAGTAGTTTGACCAAAAGTTGAACATGAATGGAAAAATATGCTTCATGTGAGTCTCTGTTAATTATATAAATATTTCCCTCAGCCTGTACATGAAAGCGGGCAGCAATCTGGATGAATTAATTCTGAAAGGTGAGGAAAATTTTTTAAGGGGTCAAAAAATGAAAAGTATCAGGAAAAAAAAAACCAAAACAACAAAGCAAAAACCAACTAAATCTTACAAGCTAATAAAAAATAAAGTAGCTCTCATTTACCTTAAATTTTCTGAACTGAATTCTGACTCCAAGAATTTCAGAAACTGCTCTCTTCCCACAGGGTCTTTCAAAGCTTCATCCATGCCAAATCCCCATCGTTTCACCCTCTGCTGTCCTGGCTCTTTGCTACAGAAGAAAAAACAACAGAACCCGAAGTGAGCAATACTTCAGTATTCTAATAATCTGTGTTCATAATTTAGACTAAGCCATAAATTCCATGGTTTTCTCACTTTTCAGAGTGTTCACATCTGTGCAATGTTCAGCAATGAGCAAACGGACTGTTAGTATTACACAGGATGAAGGTAATACACAGAAGAATAAAGATTTCCACTGAGGAATGTTACCAGATTTTAAAAGATGTCTCTTTTTTCCACCATACTAAAATCCTGGAAACTGGTTACTGTAACATTTCACACAGATTTATTAGCCCATAGAACTTCCCATCTTTCCAAATGTAAAACTGGAAAGACCAAAAGGGTGCTGCATTGCTCTTCTAACTCAGTATTTTCCTACAGTACCATTGTCTGAAATCTTCCCATTCCAGAAAAACATGTTATACCCCCTTACTCCCAAAGAAATAAAATTATATACCTTGTCTCCAGTTCCCAGAAAGTGGTGTCATCTGATATCCAAGGGTTTGAGGGATCAGGGGGCACAAGAAAAGGATCATATTCCAAATACTGCTCTGTATAAGCTAATAGACTAGGAAAACAAAAGCATCAAACATTGTCACGTCAGGAGGCGAGGAAACCTGATCAGGTTACCCCAGTGAACAAGTTCCCTTGCATCAACCAAACCACAGTAATTGTGTGTACACACACTCAAAAGGCAGCTACAAGCTCAGGGTGAAATAGGTTTGTTCAAGCCATTTGAAAGTGGACCAGTGAAGAAGGAGGGGTGGCTCAGGTCTACCAAGAGTAGATACAAAATAAGTTTCCCTAATACTTTCACACAGCTCCATTTAAGGCTCCTTTAGGCACTAATAAATTAGATCATATAACCTCTTCCACACACATTTGTTTTCATAAAGGAACATGTTTTATATCCCTGTGGTTTTAATCATCAGTTTCTTTAAAATCTGTCCTAAAACACTGCTTGTTACACAGCTTATATTTATTGGCCCTGCAGCTGCTAGTACTCCTTTTATTTTCTCTTAAATATAATTAATATTTTTATTATTTCCTAATCAAAGGGTACTATTCCCAAGTTTATTTTTTCAAAAATAAGCCAAATTTTTTTTCACTATTTTTTTAATATTCAGGAATTGGTCTGACTCAGTTGCACACACTAAAAACTTTGCTTGTATTCTGGTAATTTACATCTCCTGTTGTCCTTATTCATGCTTGCTGTTTCCTTTGGTCTCATAATTTTTGTAAAATTATTGACAAGTGAGGACAATTATTCTTTCTTTTCAATTCCTTTTATAGGCAGTGTGCATGATATATTTACTTTTCAGCAAACAAAGAATCTTAACCTGCTCTCTTTGTAAATAAATACGTATATGTATTTGCATATGTATGCACACATACACATAAATAAGTAGACATATATGCACAAATGTATATGAGAAGATGAAGAGTAATTTGTATTTGGCTTAGTTTCCTTTACTTCCTTTCCCTATGCAGCTCAATTTTCTACAGTGTTGGGCTTTTTGTTTAATTTGCTTTCTAGCCCCTTCCTGACAAATTCTTATTAGGAGACAGATTCCTACTAGTGTTACATCTCTGACCCAAACTGAGACCAAACTCACTTTGTTCAAGCAAATCAATTCCCTTGGTTCATCAGTGATTGCCCTTTTGAAATATCAAAACAATAAGTCCAAACCTATTCCCTTTTAGCCTCCCTGCCAATGAAAGGTAGAACTTGTGATCACTTGGTCAGAGGCTCTTTCAGTGACTCAGGTTTATCAGAAATGTATTATGGAATATCTGGAGTATTTTTATCACTAAAAGAACTTCATACTTCTCCACTTAAAGTAAACTCTCATCAGTTATTTCTATGACATCTGAGCTCCCATGTCTCTCTTTGAAGAGCTATTTGCTGTGAATAGCTCTTTGAAACTATTTCCTACTGACATTTTTCCCAATAGTTATCAGTCTAACTGAAAAAAAACAGAAAATGTGACAATATACGTACCTCTCTGCAACTTTTGACATTTTTAATCTATGTCTGTCTAATTGCATTTGCCAGTGCTTAATCTGCAAGAAAGGAAGGCAAAGAGTTTTGTGAGCAACTTATTGCTTGACTCTATTTCTCTAACTTTTTTTATTAGGGCTGTAATTGAACCTTAATTTATCCTAGGGCACAGAAGAGAAATATATCTGAATTAAAACAACATTTCACCAGTGTAGTTCTAAAATAAATGGAATTTTCCATTAAAGAGAAAAGATCATACAGAGACAAAAAATGTGCCCAATATAACATTTTCCCTAAAGATTCATCAACAGAAATCCAATTAGCCTTTTTTTAGATTTTTGAAGAGAACTAATACTTCTTCAGACATTTATTTTCTCTAAATTCCAACATCTCAGGAAAGATTAACAAAGCTTTAACAGTAGATAAATGTGTGACCCTATACATGCATACATGGAGTGGTAAGTATACCCCCAAACCTCAAATCAGTGTTGAAAGAAGAGCAAGCTCTCCACAGCTGAACAGTCTAATGGGTTTAGCTATACAAAGAACCCACTCACTGGCCTACTTCCCACTGCCTTTAGACGTTTAGTGCATTACACAAAAAAATTCAGGATTCGTCTCATTAGTTTTGATGAAGTTACATGCCTAAATCTATGTATCTTGAAACAAGGAAAAAGTTTTTGCTACTGTGTTTGCTATAGCTGTTTTGAATAACTTCCCAGTTACAATACTTTTTGTTTTACACCTACTTTCCTGAAAAGTTAATTTAAAAGTACATGTTTGTAGTTATGTTCCAAACCTCTTGGTGTAGTTCGTCTTCTGTGGGTGGCTTAGACTCTGGTACTGGCGTGTGGGTAGGGCTGTGACTTCGAATGTCATTTTGTAAGCCATAGACAGACTAAGCAAAAAAATATGGAACAAAGAGAGTTGCTTTCAGACAATGCTTTCTCCACACACTCCTAGTAACTGCCATGGTTTAGTACATTGTGCTCAAGAAGTTAGCCAAGATCACCTTTTCTGGAGGAAACTGCAATAACCCATGCACTCAGATAAAACTGTGCTTCTGCACGAGAGTGTAAACTAAAGACTCCTGAACTCCCACAATTCCATAAAGCCACAGGACAAAGGATCCATTTCTATTAGGTCTCTATATTAGTGTCATAGTAAACATGGGGAATGACACTGAGAGATGCTATTACAGTAAGTGGAGATGACTGGTGGGTGAAGTATCATGAAAGGTACACTAACACAAGGATTATTTGGGTGACTCCCAAAATTGCAATTACTGCCTGGTAAATTTCACTAATCTGGACCTTTCACTACCATAAACAAACCAAGCTAAAACTTTCTCTAAATCCACTTTCCTTCTTAAAATTTATTTTTCTATGGGTCAACATGCAAATGTACCTCAAAGGAAGTACTTTAAAGTGGGAGTCAATCTACATGGTTATGGTGCAAAGGATTTAAAAGAGTTGAGACCATCTATCTGTACAACCCTAGATAAGTTACACTCTAATTACAACCTAATTTAGATAGAACTAATTTCTTCCACAATTTCCAGTCATCCATTTTGGGCATAATTGTAAAAAAGAGACACACTTTTCATTAAGACCAGGACAAGAACCACTGTTAAGAGTTTACGCTGATTTTTTTTTTTTCCTGAATTACTCACAGAAACATTTTAATATGCTTTATTCAATCTACTAAACAACATTAATAAAGCATGCAAAAATGAATTTTATATTCAAAATCTCATTCTATTTCTCCAAAATCTTATGTGATAGCATTTACTTAGCATTAGCAAATTTGTTAATACTAATCCAACTAAGAGCTTATGAAATATTAACATACGTTCATGCATTTGTTCCTTGCAGCTGTAAGAAAAAAATGCTGTAAGGAACTATGGAAATTCATGCTATAAATTTCCTCCACCTCCTGCTTTTGATATAATAACAGTACTTACCTTTCTTGTTTTATGTGGATTTCTCATTCTTGAAGATTTTTTTATATCCACTTCAGTAGTGTTTACACAGCCAGGCTATTAAAAGAAAGAGAAAGGAAAGCAAAGGGCTAAATCTGGGAAGGAATTTCACTGAGATAGTCCTCTTCAGTGTTTAAGACTGAAAAAATAAATTCCACACCATGAAATTCAAATAAAATAAATTCCCAATATAACAGAAACCAGTCAATGTTACTGCTTTGGTTTTGCCAAGGAAGCCATTCATTACATTCTAGCTATCCTTCCAAGAAGCATGGTTCACCTAATGAGACAAAATAAACAGAATTGTGCAATATTCACCTCATCTGTGAACCTCAGGCTTCCTTCAGGAGCATCTGCTTTTGGGTGAATGTTTAAAGATGATCTTCTTTTAAAATTAAATGAAAAAACAGTACCAAAATGGGATTTGCTTCTTCCGAAAAGAAAGTTAAAAAACCAAACCAAACCAACAAAACAGGCTTCTGCAGCCTAACCAGAACAATGACAGTCTAAATAAAATGACTCTCAACACATCAGATTTGGGTTTCATTGGTTCATCCTCACAACTCTGTAGCATTCCAAAGCACTCAAACGCTCTAGTTTCTCCTAATTCATCTTCCTTTGACACTTCCCTCTAAGTACAAAATCTGTGCGTAAATCTGTTTTTTACCCTTTGCTGGAAACAACTAATAATAAGTGTTTTGCTCTCAGGTGAGTTTTATCTATTGATTTTAGAGGGCTTACATTTGACACTGAGTGGAAACTACGAAATCTGCTCTCTAGTGGGAGCAGATTTTTAGTGAAAGTAGGTTGGGTTTTTTTCAGTGGGAGTAGCTAGATATTGAATTCACTTGCCCAACAGCCAGGATGGACTCATTATCACGCCAATGATACAACCTCTGTCTTCTTATCATAATGCAAAATGTGACTGTAAATTTTCAAAGACAAAATTTTAAAAATTGCTTATATAGGCAGAGCTAAGAAAAAAATAGCTTTCATTAAACACAGCAATGGTACTTTGCCTCTGAAAAATATTCTAAACAACAGACTGATTTTTTTTAATCCAGTATGGGCTTTTTTTAAATTAATAAATAAATAAGTTTCTATTTTAAAGTAATAAATTAGTGTGCATTTTACCATATTACATTTGCAGTAGAAAAGGTTCCTCACCGCTAACAATAAATATTCTTAAGACTGCATCTGACACACTAGAATTGGGAAGGTACCCTTTGTGCTTCTGAACAAAAATGGGCATTTTTAAACTCAGAAATAAACTGCAACTCTCAAAGAAAAAGGTTGAAAAATACAAAGTTCTGCACTATGGTAAATTTAAAAGCAGAAGGCAATTTCCCAGGGCAGTACACTGAGATATAAAGTTTAAAAAACCCCAGTGCATCTACTTTAGGATTACAGCAGCAGCTGGCAGTGAAGAAGATGGGCTTTAACAACATCTACAGCCTTTGAATGTAACAATTTAAATAGCAGGCACACTTACATAAGGCACAAACTGTTATTTGTTCAGTTTTCAGTTATGGTTTGTTAAAAGCATGTCCTAAAAATGGAGAGGGGAAAAAAAAAAGGCATAAACCTCATCTGAAGCCTCTTATTTTTAAAAATTTCAAGCCCACCAGCAGTAAATTGGTACGAACAGATCTTGCAACCTGCCTGGGTAAGTTACATGCCAGAACTGTGCAGACTGATGCAAGGAACACAAGAAATTCTGGGAGGTTTTTAGAAATGAAACCAGGGCAAAGCTTTTGCTGGTTGCAAAGAGGCCAAACCCAGTACTGACCTCCTACAGCACCTAGTGGATTCTTACTGACACCGGGCTGTTTAAAACCTCTCATGCTGAAGTAAAGTTGCTCTGGCAGGGGCACGCAGGAGAGGCTGTGTGGGGAGAAACTGGACCAAGGTGGGACTGAAGAGAAGCTGACAGGAGAGCAGCCCCAGGCAGGGAGAGGCAGGGCAGCATCAGGGAGCTCCAGTGAAGAAGGGGAGGCGGCTAAAGGGCGGATCAACTACTCTGACAACCTGGGGTAACAATAAACAGGAGTTTAAGACATACATATATCACTACCTCTGTTCAACACCATTCTCATAACTTGATTTAAATTATATGACTGGAAGTACCTAATGCAGCTTGGGCCACAATTTATGTTTTCTTCTCAACAGAAGTATATATATAAAATTATACTTGATATGCGATGGGTTTTATGGTTTCTCTGGTGCTGCCAAATTTTATTTGTCAATTTTAAGGAATAAATACCAATCATCTTTTCAATTAAAATAAACACAAAAAGTTGCATTATATGAACATTTTGCTAAAATAACTCAGTCTTTGTGGGAAAACCTTTGCTGGACAACATTTCATTTTATTTGTATGCCCTCAATAACATAATAAGTATGTGTTTGAATACAATTATATCCAGCTGTGTTTTCTTTTTTGTGTTGTTTTTTTAACTGGACTACCATAGTTCAAATAGTGAGATGCCTCTCAGAGTGCTCTGCTGCAAGATTCCCATTTAGTGTGTGGTATATAATTTGCATACTAATACTGTAAATTGTTTTCAAACAGATTTCCTGGAAGATTTGAGAACCCTTCTATATGTGTAAATAGAATGCTTATTTCTTTCAGGAGTAATATTCCGTGTGAAAACAATTTCCCCTCAACACACACAGAGGAAGGCCTTGCAACCCTGTTGAAATTATCATACAGCAAGATCACAACCAGTCAGGATTTGGTCCTCATCAATTTTCAAATATCTGGGTGAAAAACTGCCATACATTCACTTAGTTTTTTTCATCCATCTATTAGCATGTCCTTATCTCAAAGTACAAATGCCTTTGTATTAATCTACATTAAAGGACATGTCAGTCCAGTCATGATAAATTCACCGTTGATATAAATGGATACAGACAAATAATATAAAAAACCCGCATACAGAGGAATTTTAATCCCTGCTTCCATTATGGGATAACAACATTAGTATGAAACCCACCACTTTCTACTGCTGCTGTAGGAGGATGCATACCAGGATTCTGCTAAGAACCACAAAGGAAGGAAGAAGTCTTGTCTGCAAGCAGAGGAGGTACCAGCACGTACATGCTTTGATCTGGCTATCACCAGCATTTGAAGTAACCATCTGAGAGTATTTGGAGTTAAAAAACTCCACTTGATATTAATATTCTTTCCCTGATAACTGTGGCAACAGTGAATTAATTAATTAAGCCCTTGTAATAGTGCTACAGTGTATTAATTTTATGAA
This sequence comes from Monarcha castaneiventris obscurior, assembly GCA_026261815.1. Taxonomy (NCBI): domain Eukaryota; kingdom Metazoa; phylum Chordata; class Aves; order Passeriformes; family Monarchidae; genus Monarcha; species Monarcha castaneiventris. The sequence goes on from JAMPIT010000472.1 coordinate 9,540,676, forward strand.
ACCTGTAACAACTCTTTGGAAGAATTAATTATTTACATAAAATGGCATGCCTGAGCCACGGTGTATTTCCATCCAAGTAGTGCAGAGTATGGAGTATTTTAAGTCTGGTTGCTGTACGAAGTTGCACACTCCAAGTACCCTTTTTATTGCCTGGCCACATAGCCCAAATCAACTGCTGTCAATGCCTTTTTTGTATAAAAATCTTTTTGCTATGATGTGCTTGTAATTCTGAATAGCGAAAAACGCTCAGCAGAGAGTAGATTAATATTTATAATTAGGTCAGCTGAAGTTTTGATGTCTTTTTTTTTCTTTCCCAAAGAAGATGTCAATTTAACTGTGAATCTACTTAAGCCAAAATAACCAGAAGTTTTCTTGTATCTGAGACAAATATACCCCTGTATGTGGGAGGGAAAAAGCTCGTGCATTCCGATAGGCTGGGAACTGTCTGTCTGTATTGCTGCTCTGTAGGAAATGATCTGAAGGAGAAGCTGAACATGAGTCAGCAGTATCTCTTTGCAGCAATGCAGACAAACCACATATCCAGCTGCATTAGCAATAGCTTAGCCAGCAGGCAAAGTGTTTATTTCTTTCTACTCAGCATCACAAGAAAACTTCTGGAACACCAAGACTACTTTTGAGCCCCAGAAACAACCAAGAAATATATTCCAAATGGGAAATCCAGTGCAGGAACAGACTTTTTTTATGCTTGCCAAAGGGGAGAGCTAACCACTGTCTTTTGTGCCTACAGGGGGGCTTAGAGAGATAGACCTTTTCCAAGAGTGCACTGTGGGAGGACAGGAGACAGTAATCGGAAATCGCAGTAAAGGAATTTCCAGTCACCTATAAAGAAATATACTTCACAATAAAAGTAAGAGAGGCTATGGAATGTCCATCCTTGGTGATTTTCAAAGCTTGTTTAACCCAAGTGCCCGGACAATATGATTCACCTTAGAAATTAGCACTGGTTTGAGCAAGAGGTTGGACTAGAGGACCTCCAGAGGCCCCTCTCAGCCTACACTTCTGTGGTGCAGCCTACTCTGCACAAGCTGCAGGGAGTGAAATTCAAATTATCCACTTTACAGACCACTCCAATCAAGTATTCACATTGGTGTGAAATTCTCCTCTCTGCCTTCCCCACCCCAAAACAGCAGAGTGGAAACAAGGCTGGTATGTGCTTCCTTGCTGCTGCCTCTGCCCTGTAGCAGCCTGTGGTGCATGCTCAACCCATACAAACAAACCTCAGGCTGATTTAAGGAAATGTAATTTCACAGTCTCTTTAGCTAAAAATACACAGGCGCTATTTAAAATAATTACCTCATTTCAATATGCACACCCATAAATTCAGAGTTCATTAAAGCAGTAAATATTTAGGTAGATTGGTTCACATACCTTATGCAATTTCATTGCATTTCAGTGTCAATACACTGTGAAATAGATTTTTTTTTTTTTTTTGCAGGCATGGGCTAACCTGTTAAGTGTAATTGCAAAATACTAAATTTCAAGATCTCCAGGCTCTCAGAATTTAAAGACTTTAAATTTAAATTATGGACCTGGGTACAAATATGACAGGTCTTCTCTTTCACTTGAAAAGATTAAGTCAGACACACAAACATAAGAAAAATTAGAGACTTAAATCTGTCTTTTACATTATGTGAAATAGAAGATTATCACAAAAAAAATAAGCTTAAAATTTGAAATTTTCTGAGTGTCAAATGTTAGAGTTGGCTCCTGCAACAATCTATTCTGCTATTTCTGTCATTGCTGCTATTCCTGTCATTTTTCTAGGAGTCTTCTAACCCTCAACAGTAACTATTCATATCACTCACTTTTTAAAGTAGAGAAAAGAAGCTAATTAGGCAGTGAGTGATAAGCAGAACAGCAGAGTTCGTTTTTATTTGTAGGTTTTCTATTCCAGTTTATTGTACAGCTATCTGAACAGTGCATAGTTAAAAAACAAGAGGAGAAGATTATAAAAAAGAAATGGAAGATTACAAAATAAAGAAACAAGGCAAAAGAAAAAAAATCCAGTGGCACTCAGCTGGAAAAAAATCAAAGGCGATACTAGCTGGAAAAATACCCAGTTTGACTCTGGTTATGTGGGAAAGATTGTTTTTTCTCATACATAGTCTAGCATCAAAGGAGACATTAAAATCATATATTGAGGAAGTTGTCAGTAATGGCTAAAACTGAGACTCTCATAAAGAAAAACACAGGCTACATTCTCCTGCAATGCACCAATTTTTCATTTCACTGAGATGGAAGTTATTCAAGTGTGCAGAACCCACTAAGGCTTACAGGGAAAAGTTGAGGTTTAGGTAATGATTAGGGTATTTTGGGATTTTACCTCATTTTACACACTTCAGGGTCAACGAATAAAGAGGCTTTTCCAGTGGAAGGGCTGCACTATTAATAACTTTGCTGGTGCGATAGAAAGTCTCAGAGGAACATTCCAAACATAATGAGTACAAGTGGTCAGGCCTTTAGCAGGATTTGGAAAAGCAGCTGTTATCTTAAGGTCCAGTCAAAGGACAGCAAAATTTGAAACTCAGATACAAATTTCAGAAAATGCAGTTTTTTTAAATGTAGCTCACTTTATAATTAGAGATCAATGAACGTCAACTAAGTGATGAGAAAAAATAAATCCAGAAGCCATAGCTGCCAGAACCTGCAAATATGTAGGACTGTGTACTGCTAGTGCTGCAGGGACATCTCACCAGCCTCTGTTCTACCACCCAAGGCAGCAAAGACAACCCAGTGATCATGGGGACTGGGCTACAGGAACCACTTCCTTTTGGTTAGAAAAAGATACTGTTATGTAAAACTGCAGAACCTAATCACGGGGTTAATTTACAATCAGCAAGGTGTACCTAGTCTGAAACACTCTTATGAACTTTACGAGCTTCCCTAAAAGTGTATGTTTTAATTACTATTTTCTTTTGATTCTGCAGTTCTGTGAAAATAACTCTGAGAAATCAAGTGTGTGAACACTGGGACTTGACAATATCTCTAGTAACAAGATTCCCAGTAAATCAGCAGATATCTGAAGAAAGAGGAAAAATACTATGCTGAGTTTAGGTATTAGGACACAAGGGGTGGATTTTTTTTTTCATTACGTAGCATAATCCCATAACTACAATCTAAATTGGATTGGGGTCTAGCTACTTAATGATTGTAGTATATAATGTTATAGTACTTAGAGTTTCATACACATGTATAGTAATTATCATGTTATATGCTACTTGTAGGAGTACCGTATTTCAAGCTTCTGCACAGCAAATTTTAGCACAACTATCTCTCTGATTACACGCCCTTTTGATTCAGTTCTGTAGACTGACAAACAAGCACTGTGACTGGACCTCCAATACCTGCTGTTAAGTCACAGTGCTTTCATGGAGGTCCCACTTGCATTATAGTTCTAATAGGAAGCAAACACACAGAGACTAATATTTGGAATACAGTCCAATGGCCATGGTAACCGCAAATGTAAATTGTAATAAGTATGTAAGTTTGATGACTACTTTGGAAAAAACTCCTATCAAGACTTTGCCTCTCTACAACTCCAGACCAAACTTCTAAAATTAGCACCTAGCTCTTCCTATGGACTCTTGTCTGTTAGAAATTACCTCCTCTCAGAAGCATAGCTATACCTTTCAATTATCACCTATGGAACACAATTTTTAGGAAGCAAATCACAAGATTGTTCTCAAGTATAGAGTCTACACAAGCACAATTCATATTTCATTTCTAGAGGCCTCATAAATTTGGCAGATAATCAGGGGAAAGCTATTAAAACCTGCTCGTTCTACTGACTCATTAGATATTTTTAATATCCACAGTCTTTTCAGTATGTATGAGATGTGTCATGCTTCTAACTGCTATCTTTTTGGAACTCAAGGTAAATAATTGCAATGTATGGATTCAGTGTGACACAAGTGAATGCAACTTGGAACTGGACTTGCATAGACTAGCCTCAAATGTGTTCATATTTCTTAACACAAATACATTTTTAAAACATGCTATACATCTGTCAATATGCTGCAAATATACCTGAAAATAGTGATCTACAGTCAAGTAGGATAATGGAAACAAATTAGTTGCACACAGCTTAACTGCTAAAACCATCTATAAGCTGATAATAATGCAAAACCTACTGGCTTTTAATTAAGTAAATAAAAGCTTTTCATCTATTCGTTTATTGGACTGATATTTCAGGCCACAGAATGTACAATGTAAAATCTTATTGAGCTGCTTCCTTCAAAGGAAAGGATTGTCTTAATTCATAAGAATTAATAAAAACTTCGTTAGGATTAAATGTTCTCTTCTGTTTAAGGTTTTAGTAGAGAATTATGCAGATAGCATAGAATGAATTTAAATGCTCAATACATGTCCTCAATAGCTAATTCCATTTTGACTCATTAAAGAAGAGAGATAAATAATAAAAAGTCACAGATTTATTTTTTAAACTAAAATGAATGAGCAATAAACCTTATTGTGTCATACACTAGAAAGATATTGATTGAGAAATAATGAATTTTGCATTTATGCCTAAGTTAAACATACTGTGGAGTGCTCCACATGGAGGACAGAAAACTTGCCATTGGACTAATTAGTAAAATCAATCCATCCTTTATTCACGGATTGATTTGAAGATCACTGACTACTACCAAAATAACAGTAGTTCCACTGTTGTTCTGCAATGGAACTAATCAAAACACAGACAGGTGTGCAATTAATGGGTAAAAGTTCAACTATGAGTTGTTTCTCTTGTTCTGACAAGACAAATGAGGTTCAAACACCATCAGACAAAGGGGAGACATTTGATCAATTAATTTGATCAAACTTTAATTATGTTTGCAGCAAGGTAAATCTCAGACTAATTTCAAGGTAAATTTTAAACTGAGAGCTGGGAAGTCTCACCTTAAACATAGACTTTAGGATCACTTAAAATTTCAAAGATTTTTAGCATCTTTCCAAAATAAAGAAACCTACACTGCACCAATTTCCACTTTATACTTATTTGTCTTCTCAAACTAGAGTTTAGGTCTTTTCCCTGAGTAGTATCAGACATACAAGGAATTCCACTGGCTGTGCAAACGAAAGACCTGTTTGAAACAGGAGGAAGAGAGACACAGACAAATTTTCAAGGAATATAATACTAATAAATGAAACAATAAAATGAATCCATAGAAGAAAGAACATCTTGGACCATGACAGGGATCCTCATATTCTCATACTTTGTTGATTAAAGATAGATCTTGCTGAAAGCCGGGCTTTCACCTTAAGGGAACAAGATTTAATCATTGTTTTTTTAAAAAAAAAATTAGTAGTCTTGTGTGTCACAGAATCACATCATATGCAAAATACATTAAAAAAGGATGTTAGAATTTAATTCTTGAGACAAGTCATATGAAATTAAACAAGAAGCCATAGCAAAGAAAATACTACTGCATTGAAGTTCTATGCTTAATTATTTTTGCAAGTTCATTTCATTTCAAATTAGTTTTAATTTATGCGATCGCATTTCAGGTTTGTAGTGACTGGTTTTCAGAACCGGAAGTTGTTGCACAGAAATTAGATCCATTGAATTTTTTCAAGTGGTGTTTCAGTAGTATTCATTTTACTTAAGGGTGTATTAAAACGATTTTTGCTTATGTGAAGTTTCCAGTATTTGTGACCCTGTTGCACAAGGAAACTTGCTAAATTTATCTGGTTTTAAATTGTATTTTGGCCCCTGTGCCAAATATTCAGATTCATTAGTGCTTTCTCTTTTTTTTTTTTTTACCCCAAAAAGCAGGAAACTGCTGTTTTACAAATTCCATACAGAAGAAATTTAGGTTATTCACTTGAAAAGAAGAGGCAACAGGAAAGTCTAACATGTCTCTGAAAATGTTGATGGCAAATATAGGTGACATTTAGAAACTGATTATATGCCTTTTGACTTATAAGAAGATCCTTGTCAAAATGCTTTGGATTAAAGCAGCAAATTTAATTCCCACAGATACAAAGATCAATGTATAAATGTTGCACTCATAAAAAAAAAATCCTTATACTTACTTCTCCAGGTTATTTTCCTAGTTTCACACAGAACTGGGTCATACTCAAAACCATATTGTCGTATCATTCTTCTGTGGCCTTCCACCATCCCATCAATGAACTATTTCACAACTCGTGATGTCTCAGTTTTAACTTCCAAAAATATTTTTTGTTGCACTGTTGCAAGAAACTTGGCTTCTGTTTCCCCATCTGCCCCACCTTTACTCAAGTATTAGACTAAACAAAAATGCTAAATAATGTGAATACAAAATCTTCCACAAAGGTCTAAATTAGCAGGCCAGCTAGAAGGTTTATAAATATGTGCCTCAACTACATGTAAGTATGGATCATAAACATTATAAACATTTTTTTGTAATTAAAATTTTGTACAGAGCTTCGTTTCATTACCAGATAGGAAATTATCTGAGAGCGACAATTGCTGATTTGGTTGTATTCCCTGCCTGCTGTAGAGGTAACTCCCTTGGAAGGTTATATGGTCAAACAAGTGCAAAAGAACAAATGAAAATTATGTGTATATATATCACTAGAGAAGTTGGATGGCATGAGTTACAATTGCTTTCTGAAGATGTTTAAAAGTTTTCTGAAAATGTTATGATAAAGCAGAGAGAAGTGTTCTCTGGCTAAACAAGTGACTGGCCCAGAAAAGTCTAGTGGTGAGTGTGAAATGCAGGCATGCACCATCTTATCCAAGGTAAATTCAGTGTTTTGACAAGTCTCTGAGGCTGATCTTGAAGGACAGGATGAAAAAATCATCAAAATGCAAAAGAATCCACTGCCCGGCCCTCAACACCTGGTAATGTTACATTGACCAATATGCCTTTTGCATATAGGTCAGATGTCAAGAGTCACATTCAGATCACATAAAATACAATTTAAAAATACAGAGAAAATTAAATTAGAATCTTATAAAAAGAGAGAGAAGCAAAAGGTGTGGGATGTGTGACAAAGATTAAAATATTTGACGAAAAAGGTTTTCCTAGTTTGGTGCTAGGAAACAATGGCAAGAAACACGCAAATCCAGAAATAACACATATTTCTGAATTTTAAAACAACATTATCTTAAACCCACCCTATAATACTGCTGTCCTTACTAGACATGCTCACCCCAGATACTTTGCTGTCCTGTATTAAATCACACTAATATTGCTGTTGTTTTTCATAAAATCATAGAATCATCTAGGTTGGAATAGACCTTTAAGGTCAGCAAGTCTGACCCTTATCAGTAATTTATATCTTTTTTTTTTCCCAAAGAATCAATCACTATCATTCAGCAAACCAGTAATGGCAAGGGAAGAGAAGTCCTGTGGATTTGGTTTAACCAAGTTATAAATGGCAGAGTGGAAGAACTGGCTCACACTTTGACTCATGCTCATGCTTTATCAAATCACACTATGACTAAACCATAGACAGTGTTTAAAATTTGGAGAGGAACACATGGAGGAATGTTACGCATTTCCCATCTCATTTTAAAAACAACTGCACACAAACCTGCTAAATGTGACTGTAATACAACCAACCCCCTGACTGATGGGAAAGGTCAGAGATGCATTGGAGAAAATGAATTAGTTTTTTAACTTATTATAGTTACAAAGCATACAGGTGACTTTCAGAAGAAAAGGATACTTCCCCCATTATCTTCTGAATTAATCTGAATCTCAGCAAGTATCCAAAAGGCCTTTTTTATTGCATGAATGCATAACTCAGGAAGAAAAGTGAATCATTTGTAACAGCAAGACATCAGCCGTCTTGCTTGTTACCTAAAAGAGTTAATTTTATATCAAGCCACAGCTACTTTGCTCTGACTGTATTTGGCGTGGGTTTGAGAATGTTTCAGAGGATTTACTGCTTTAGTACTTGTTTGTCCCTTTTTAACAAGTGTAAGATTATGGGGTTTAAAAAGAGATCATCATTCAGGAAAGAGAAACAAGTTCCCTTTCAAAGACTTTAATAAGGAGCATGACATTTCTTTTTGAACAAAAGCAGAGTCTCAATTTCTTTCTCTAGAAGTAACTCACTTCCCCAATTTAGCTTGATTTGCTATTGTTTTTTACTAACACCTTAATCTTCCTAACCAATTTTTGCTTATTTCCACAGTCTGTTATCAAGAGAAGTTTCAAAATTATGAAAATAATACACTTTCTAGGCAGGTGGGAAGATGAGAAACACTTTTAAGATATGTTTACTCTGCCATCAAAAAGAGAAATGCATCACTGTATGTGAATAATACTAACCTCAAACCTATGCCAGATACTGGCTCTACCTTAGAAATAACAGCATGGACTTTATCCTAGGTCTGATTCTCAGGATTGTGAGTTTATACAGCTCTCCCTGACACAAATTTCCATGGTTTTACTATGGCTGGTATCTGAACTTGTAGAATTAAAACTTTTGGGAATGTCTCTGCAGGCTGCAGTGTCTACAGCTGAAGCTCAGACATATTCTTTTTAACTGCAAGATCTTTCTACATAAAGCAGAAAATGAGATTTACAGAAATGACCAAGACTGCACTCCACATACCCTGAAATACACAAAACAAGCCTCAGTCTCCCCCCGCAAAAAAACAAAAAACCCCCATCCCCACAGGGAAACTGCAATCAAATAAATATTGGAATGTAAACTAAACAGTAAGATAACAAAGCTGTTCTCTTAACTGTCTTTCAGAAGAAAATTGAGGAATAGATTATTATTTGAATAAAACTTTCCAAGTCCAAATTCCCTGGCTCATCTCCAAGCATCATCTCAGTCTAAAAACATAGGAAAAAATTATGGGCCAGCCAATCAAAAGTAACAATGATAATAACTTTCAAGAATTTGTCTGTTGCTCAGACTGTGGCATAAATCTTCTAGAACTTCTGTAATCACCTGCAGGGTTGACTTCGACTTTGGAACTATGAAACAACAGTGTTTTTTGAGCCAAATCCTCTTTACACGTCAAACCTTGGATAATTTCTTTTATTTTAAACTTATGAGTCACAGTGACATTTCTGATACCCAAATCATGCTCTTTTTCTGCATCACCACTCTCCTGGTTTCACTGCCCATACAGCTGTTCTCATGTCTCCCATTCCTGCAGTGCACTGCTGCACTGTCCTATAGGAATGATGGCTTGCTTCCCTCTTCTGCCCCTTTCATCAACTTAAAGTTGAAATACAATGCACAGGTAATATTCATAGATTATATTTTACATGTAAAGCTTCTGTATCAGCACTGTAGCTGGGTAAGTAACAAATAAAGCAATAAAGCAACTAAGGACCAGGACACCTGCAAGAATACCCCGAAAAAATATTTATTTACTTACCTTAAAACCAAACAAACAAACAAATAAAAATAATGAAACATTTAATCCTCAAAACTCCTTTACAGTAAAAAAAAATTGGGGTAGATTTCAAACTATGTTGTCACTACCACTAGCCTCTGAACTTAAATCAAAAGGTGAAAAACTGTAATTAAAAATAAGCATTATACACAGACTCTCATCCAAACATTACCTTTAAAAACAGTTTAAAAAACTCAGCTCTCCAGAGTTGCCGTAGCATTTCTATAAGTTTTTGGGAGGCGTTTGGGGGCCTTGAAAAGCCACTACAAATTGTAAGTAGCTCTATCATCACCTTCCTCTTTTCAGTCAGTGTTTTATCTTTTATTCTTTTCAAAAGAAACTTCTTTTGAAGTTTCTTCTTTTACTGTGACAGTAAATTCATAACAATGTTTTCAAAAATATTATTTCAATGATTCTTGAGAGGTGCAGTTTAGCCAAAGTATGAACCTCTCCATTCATCTATTTATATCTTCTAAAGCCAGGAGCCTACATTGCTGACTGTAAGCCAGTCTTTTGCCTCTGATATTTCCTAGGCATGTTTACAGCCAGATTAAAAACATCTGCTGGACCAAGCAGATTTATCCACAGTTCAGCCAAAGCTCTTAATCAGATTCAATTTCCTCTTGTCCTGGTCCCTTTAACTCTCTTGAAGCTTCAACAATTCATCTCTTCCAAACCTGAAAATTACATCTCATTCTCAGATCCAAAACCTTTAGATCAATTTCTGCAGCAAATATAAAAGCTCTCTACACCTTCACAGGTCTCAGGTCCACAGATATTTTGTGGTTGTTCCCTATGTAGCTCCAATCTACATCAGATGGAAAATTGCTTTCTGTTCTTCTTCCTTATTTTATGTCAGCGATTAAAAAATAACGTCCCAGTCTTCTTGCATCTATTGCCTGTGGTTGGACTCTTTTACATCAAATGATTTTCTCTACCTGACATTCTAAATTCTACCTAAAAAATCCTTTTCTTCTACGACCACTTTGGTTCCACATTTCCAAATGTAAGCTGACCGTGTTCAAGTTTATTAATTTTTATTTGAACTTTCTCATTGCATTCTACTCTTCTACACATATCATTACCAAATTTTACTTCCCCCACTAAAAGTAGCTTTCCCCAGTGTCAGAGTAAAAGTCCATGTATGATTTCATTGGTAATGATACCAAACCCCATGCACAGAAAATGAAAGTTTAGGTAAGGGAAACCGATATTGCTCTGTAGTGAAGAAAAAAAAAAGTACAGTTTAATTGCAATTATTGTAAGAATTGACATTCTTCCTCACAATTGTATCATTCAAGGTGGTTGACCAAGTAAGAACCTTTCTTTTTTAAAGTTTTGTTTCAGATGGACTTTGACAAAGAACTCAGATAAATCTTGTTTAGACAGTGTGTGACTCCCACAGCTCAAAGCCAATATCTAACCTTTATGTACTTCAAAAATAGCTTGGAAACACAACTAGAGTGAAGTTGAAAGGCTTAGCAAGCAAAAAAGCAGACTGAAAAAAAGAAGTCAGACTTATTTAAGGTTATTTTTAGTTATGCTGATAATTTTGGCTGTGTGACTCATACCTCAAGAAACCTTTGAGATTATAATAGTCAAAGACAGGTACCTTCTGATTCAAGAAATCAGGCACAACACATCTATTCAATGAAAATCGTGAATTGGATGCACACACATCTGCAGTCCACAATAACAGATTCATATAAACTCTAGATCCTGAATAAAGGGAAGCAAGCCCCAACCCCATACCCTACTGCTCTTTTTCTTGTCCCCAGGCTACTCCAAAGCTCCACAGTGGCTGACATTCATCAGTGGCCCTGCTCACAGAGCCAGCAGCCCCACCAGCACTCACCACTGGACGGTGCACATCCCAAAATGCTCGCTCCTGACTGTCAAGAATCTTCCTCTCTATCTTGTCTCTCTTCTTGTCAACCCTGTCAACGTCACAGGATATTTAAAAGAAACAGTGTCGATGACAGTAATTTTAACCATAAAAAGTGTCCAACCACTTCCCCCCCTTCAAAAAGCATGCAGAATGAAAACTGCTCATCTCCAAAGGAACTTACTTTGCTTGTGCTTCAGCTTGCATAAAAATAAATTCCCATTTCCGAGCAAATGCTCGCTGTAGCCTGGCCAAACTCTCCTGAAAATACATCACAATTTTAGTGGGTTAGGTTACAAGTTATTTACTCTTTAATAGCTTCTGGCTTTATCTGTCCCTCCTCGCCTCACGTACCCTTCACTGAGATGTAATACAAGTCATGATACTTGTGTCAGTGTAAATGGACCTTACTTATCTGATATAAAGTTTTTCTTGACACCAAATGAGATGGAATGCTTTTGAATGCCTCAACTATTTTAGTTTTGAAACTCTGGTAAGAAGGGTAGATACATCCTTCAGCAGAACATGGGATTTCTGAAACATTTTTATATATTGGGTGCTGGCTTAGGAATTTTGAAATAGTACAAAGAAACAACTTTGTTTTGAAAGTATGTAATAATGAAAGAAAACAGCAGTTATCTCCATACTGGATGGAGACATGACAATACATGACAATTCCTCATCAGTTATCCATGCAAATGGTTTCCACTGAACCATGTTGGCTGCCATTTTTGGCAGTACAGCCAAACCTCCACAGCTGTCCCCATTTTTTAAAAATGCAGACTATAGTTCTTCAATACTATACAGGAAATGTATCTATCCTACAGCCTACTAATAATAACAGGAAGAACATTTATAAAATCTTTGCAAAATTCTTTCTTCCATTGATGCTGGAACATTTTCACTGTCTCCAGGACAGCTTTTTCAATCTCTCCCCAGCTTAACAGCAGTAGTATGCAGTCTTCTTAACAAAAACATGTTTTTACTATATTTCTATGCATTGAAAATGTATCTCTGTGCCATACTCACTGAAAATGAAGACTACAGAAAGAGAAGAGCAGACCTTCTAGAGATCTTGTCAATACCAGCAAAGGCTCTCATGGATTGTACACTGAAAGGGAGTTTTCTAAGGCATGTAAGTATAAAATTATGCATACCCCACCGTGCAGTACACTGAAAAACAAGCTTGTGCCAGAAGAAGCAATACAGTGTGTCAGCATGGTGCTGTGGCTGGAGTATTTGGTGTGTTGAGAGGCCTGGCTGACTATCCTGCTATCAGCTCACAGCAGCACAGCTGGACAGCTTTCAGCTCAGAGCCAGGGCTGTTTGAGAATTTTACGTTGACATGCTCATGAAAAATTCAGGAACTTTTTGGGGGTAGAGTTGGAATTCAAGACATCTCTACTTATCGAATGCCATCCTCATCAGCTAAACAAACTCCCTCTTTTTCAGGCTCTTCCTGGCCCCAATTATCTTACCTTGCCTGAGGCACAGCACAACCGTCAGGGAGTAAGAATGTCTCTAGTCTGACCCTCTTTGCCTCTCATCTAGCTGATGGGAAAAGGCTCAAGTGTCAGCATCACTTATATAGAATGAGATTCATATTTCTACATCTATCAAGAGTTTTTGGAAATGCTGTCAGAGATGCTTCGTTCAAACCTTAAATTGTGTAGAGAACAACTGCTCCCAGACACTCATGGTGTACCTGGGATTTGTGAAGTTTTTGTGATCCCGGCATGGTGATCTGAGCAGAGTAAGATTAGAGATGGACTGTAATCTCGACATTTGTCCAGTCAGCCTTCACTATAGTCTCTCAAACACCATTTAAGACCAGCAGCATTAGACCCACAAGCTGGAAGAACTGGATAACTAATAAATTTTCACATATAATGCCTGTAGTGCTCATGCTTGACATTATTTCATTAGGCCCAGCAGAGAAATTTACTTTTTGCCAGGTACTTACAGCTTCATAGTCTGCTAGTTCTAGCCTTGCTTTGTTTTGCATTGTCCGCTTGCAGAGGTAAACAGCTGGAAAAGAAAAAAAAAAAAACCACAGAATTTGCTACTATCTCACAAACACAGCAGATCAGAAATGAAGGCTTCATGTCTGGTTTAAAGCTAGCTTTTTTTGGTTTGATTTGTCCCTTTTATCTAGAAAGCTTTAAACATAGGATCAATGCTACCAGTATTGTAACCGAAATGATGGATCAGATACAGAGGTTCATTAAATAATAATAAAATCTGCTTTATGCAACAGACATCATATGCAAAATGCATGAAGTACTTGAGGTCAGGGTTTTTAATGGCCAGGGAAGTAGCACATTAAAGAAAAATGGCAAAACACTTTTCAAACTGTGTGTATAAACCATAATGCATAAGAGTTTTAGCAGGAGCTGCTGATGTATTAGTCAAACAGGTTTTTAAGAACATGAATACATGGTTTTATTTATTTTTACTCTATATTTAGAAAACACAAACTTTCAACCTAAGAAGATTTTAGCTAAAAAATAATTCCAGATAAAATTCATGTCTCATACAGATTAGTCTACTATAACCAATATTTAAACCAGAAAATAATATGCGACCAAAATATGAAAAAAATTGTGTCATCTATTAGATACGAGGAAAAAAAAAATTTTTCATTTATTTTCTACATCCAAAAATGCTTCAGGAGACCTGTTCTGCCTGCACTTCATTCAGACAGAGCAGAATCTTTGGTAATAAAATGCTGAAGTACATTTCCAATAGACTTTATTTAGCAGCAAATACTTCAGAAACAACTCTGAGTATTATACAGCTTCCCCCACCAGTGAGACAATGAGTGCAGCACAGTTCCTACTTGCGCAATATTTACCCACTTCAGTACTTCAGAGCACTGCTCATGTGTTAGATGGATGAATCTTTTGATCAGTGTAGGTAAGAAATCCTTAACTTATGTGTTGTCTCTACAAGCAGCAAAAGGGGCCCATAATTACTGGTTGTGCTTAAGAATGTTCCTGCTCCCTGACTGCCAGCTTGTCTGGTACAGGAGCAAAGCCTCTCTGTGAAATAACTTCACACAGGAACTTAATTCTTCCTAACTAGGAAGAAGGAGGTGTTCATTTTAGATATAGCTTTGAGTATTAAGGTAGTCAATTCAAATAAAATTTATGATTCCATGGAAATATTTATTTCTGAAAAGTCACCTGCAAATGCATGCAAATGCACTCCAGTGAATGTTCTTTTAGCTGAATTGATTACAAGCACTTCTACCTGCAATTAAAGGTGTTACTTGATGTAAAATTAAGCTATATTTTAATGCAACTTTTTTATTTTCTTCCTCTCCTTTTTGTGTGTGTTATTTGGTCTATTTTCTTTTAGAATATTTCATTTTCCACTCTGATAAGAAGCCGTGGTCTCTTTCTCTATTCCCTGCACCCCCATATACCCTCTGGTTCCAAAGCACTTTCTGTGTTTACAAAATATAAAGAGATAGATATACATCCATGTCATGCACAGCAGACACATAGCTTCTATAGCTTTCATGCATTTTAATACAATTACATGCATTTACATACACGCTTACACATACATTGGCATGCATGCTGAAATGTCACAAAGATGAGGGGATGAATTTTGGACCCTTTGTACCTAGGTAGCATTCACAATCAGTACAGTGGTAAGAGATTCTTGAAGAGAGAGACAGTCTTTGTCATTTAGCTTTTTTCACAGTGAAGCATTTTGCTCTTTTCCTTCAAAATTGGTTATTTTGTTGAACAAGAAAAAAAAATCCCTAAAACCCATGTAAATATTAGCAGTAAAATACATACTTTATATAAGTGTGTAGGAAGTTCTGAAAATTCCAGGGGTCAAATTTTGTCTGCCAATCTAATACCACCTGAACAGAAACAAAACAAGCTCCCAGTTCCTGCACTGGATCAAGACTTTTAAACCATCTTTTCATAGACCCAGTCCAGGTACTTTTAGTTAGTTTAGCTCTTCTTTGAGTCCCATTGTGGGCAAATTTTGGGATTGTATTTCCTGCTACCTCCAACAAAAATTGTTGTTTCAGAGGTATCTTTCTGTCAGTATAGGTTTCATCAAAAAAGTATCTTCAGATAACAGAGATTTCAATGCTGGAGAAACAACCACCGGCTCACCAGCTTGACACTTTATTAATTTAATATTGTGTCTCCACCGTGTAACTACTGCAGTTACTTTCCCTGCAGGCTTCTTTTAATGACCCTCTTTGCTCCCAATCCATAGTAAACAGTCCATATAAAGATGTTTGGTTTTCATTATGAGCATAACTTGGCCAAGACTCAAAAAATCATGTTCATCCCTCAGACCCTTTTGTTTAATCTGAAATATCCAGACTCCTACCCCTTCAGAGGAGCCTAATGGCTATAACACCTGTGGCTTGGATTCTTTATGTCAGAAATGATTCTATGTGTGGATGAGGCAGAATATGCCCCAGGAAGATTTAGTATTGTGGGAAGTGCAGCATATCCACTAGTGTAGAAGAAAACAGTGCTGGAGGACATTCCTACTCTGACTCAATTTACTGCTATTGCTATGTGCTAACAATTCCATCCTTATAAAAGTGCATGTTTGAGCCTCTATTTAAGAGCTAACTGCCATGAAAAGCTGGCAGCAGCTCAGGAATTTGTGTTCACCAGTTTGTACTCTCACTATCATATTGTTTGGCTTATCTGTAAAAAATTCAGTAGCAAGTTGAAAAGCAAGAATGTGAAAACCAACCTCATTTTCAGCCACATCATATGAAGACACAGAGTAGTGAGGTTTTGTTCTTCTGACTTTCAGGACACTGATATTTGAAGTATGGATACTCCCACCTTTCACAGGCACCACTCCTTTTCCACACCAATCATGCATGAAGTAACTGCATGTGTCCAGTAGCCTGACTTGGAGGATGTCAATGAGTTTCCCTTTCAAAGCAGAGTCAGGATCTCCCAGAATTTCAGTGAATTACAGTGCCTGCCTTTCTAATCCCATGTGTTGACAGTGTTTTTACAGCATCATAAGAAGTACAGCCTGGAGGAAGAGTCTCCAACTAAAAGCTCCTCTATTTCCATATATAGTTCTCGATTTATCTATCATGCAAAGATCCTGGTCAGGGCCCTGAGTACACCAAGGAGCTGTGATTGCACTGAGCAGCCCATCTAGGGGCTCCACCAAGGCCTGTGCTCTGAAATTGTGCTCAAGCCGAGCTACTCCCTTGGCACGGGCTTGAGCTGTGTTGCAGATACATCTCTAACCAGCCCTGCAGCCTACCCATGCTGCTGCCTTGCTCCTGCCTGCACTGCTGCCAACCTCAGTTCTTGCTCACCTTCCCTTGCAGAGCTGCCCGCTCTTGCCACTCCCTGACAAGGATGCTGAAAAATGCTCACCATGGGGATGAATGATATGCTAGGAACGGGGTCTGATTAACAACCTCAATTTGCTAAATATGGACTGCCTTATACACTGTTATTTTTGCAGCCAGTGTATTCTGATGGATTTTGCAATCAACATAATTGCCTCTACTAAACTGAATTATATATTAGATGCTATTGCTTATGCTTTAGAAGTGACTGATTATCACGAGAGAACAGATTCACCAATAATTTTAAAGGCCATATTAATTTGTAACATTTGGTAATGAAAGATGGTCAGTGATGTTTATAAATGGGTATTTGAACAACAAACCAGTATTGAAACACACTTCAGTAGCTGTGCAGTAAATACAGTCTACTAGCTCTTGAAAATTCTGTTCAGGCATTCACAAAATGTGACCTATCTGAAAGTTTCAAGTGAGACTGCAAAGCCAGAGTTGCATAAAGAGGATGTCTTTGTTTTCCCTCTAGCAAGTTTTTAAACTGTTACACCCAAAAAAATAATTTTCATGGTTAGATACCTTTGTTTCCTATTCCTGACTGCTCACTTGCACTTGAAAGCGTCTAAGAAACTTTCACTGATTTTTTCCTTTAAATAAGATCATGATATTATGACAGGTTTCATTCTAGACTCAAGAAACTGGACTGAGTACACATTATATTATACACACTTATGCAAAAGACCCCAAAAAACCAAACCCAGAACTTTCACCCAAAAGGTACACTGGGGGATTTTATTTTGTTGCTAAACAGGGGGTAAATCTTCCCTTTTGCCACAGTGGAGCAAAGGCCACAGCTAAATTCAATGCAAGCGCAACTGGGCCTCTAAAGGCCATGGATGATGGCACCTACACACCCATTACCATGTACACGAGCTCCTTCCATAACTGTCCCAGTGCCAGGGGGTCACAGCTTGATTCACCCCAGATGGTGGCTGTGCTTTCAGTGAATGCTCGTTATCTCCACTGAGGCCAGGTTAAATTTACGTACTCCCTGAGTCAAAATCCTGTTTTCAGAGTCAGTGCGTATAAGCCTAGTCTGTACCTAAAGAGCAAAGAAAATAGCAAGTACTGCAAGGCCTAAGGGTTTCAAAGTGCCCTGCAGGCAGACACCTCTTCCCTGAAGTGCCTGCTTCAGATGGGGAATTACAGGACAATCAGCACAAAACATGACTGCAGGATGTAAAGCATGAAATTAACTCCCTTACTTAAACATTGGGATTTCTAGGGCTATTTCATACCATCTTTAGGTCACCTCTGCTTTCAGTCAATAGAAAAAAAAATTGCCCTTAGCAACAGCTATAGAGTTTTGCTTAGTCTTAAAAAAATATTACAATTCTGAGGTGGACAAATGGGTCACCACAGAGCCCTGTGTATGTATAAAAGAACCACACTCTTTTATAAATGCTAATAACATTAAGTTAGAAGGAAGACCATGATCAGTTTTATGTACATTAAACTGCCAAATCGTCAAAGCCTTAACTTATGAAACACTTCTCCCCTTCTCTACTCTCTTTACTTTTTGATCCTATTCTCTCCCATATCATTTCAGGAAAGTAGTTTGATTATAGATTTACACGAGCAGAGGACTTTCTTACATAAACCAAGGGCAAGAAAGAAACCAAATTTTGAAGTACCAAAGAGATCAAGAATTAGAAGAAGGCAAATTCATCTTCAATATACAGAAGTCCCCATGTGATGATGGGCTTGGAAAACCCTGCAGAATGACAAAAATGGGTATGGAAGAAGGTCACCAAAGCTACATGAACTATAGGATCAGACGAAGAACATCCAGTTGTCAAATAAAATTTAAAATTGCATCCATTCAATTATTTCATGCTTCTTGATATTATCATAATGCTTTCAATTTGCCATTATGGTTACATTTTCAGAGAGTCAGAATCATCTCCAGGGACAACAGGGCTTTAAGAGGCATGAAGTAGAGCATGTCAGAGCGCCAGCACTGCTGCCTCTTTTAACCTGGACCATCCATGGTGATGGGAACCTCAGCCTCAGCACCAAGATTCCATTGGGATTAACATTCAAATGGCCACAGGGCACACAGCTCCAGGGACACTGGTGTTGCAGCAGCACACCAACATTGCTTCCTTCACACCTTTCTAACCTGGGTCACTCGTGGTGATGGGATGAGAGGGGAAGTCATATGAGGAGGGGCTGAGGTCCCTTGGCTTTTCAGCCTAGAAAATAGAAGACTTAGGGCAGATCTCATTGCAGTCCACAGCTTCTTTGTCAGAGAAGAGAAGGGGCAGGCACTGATTACTCTCTAGTGACCAGTGACACGGCCTTAAGTTCTGTCAGGGGCGGTTTAGGTTGGCTGTTAGAAAAAGGTTCTTCACCCAGAGGGTGGTTGGGCACTGGAACAGCCTACCCAGGGAAGTGGTCACTGCACCAAGACTGTCAGAGTCTTAGCAGTATTTGGACAATACTCTCAGGTATTGATTCTTGGGGTGAGATTCTTGGGGTGTCCTGTGCAGAGCCAGGAGTTGGACTTCAAGGATCCCTGTGATTCCCTTTGAACTCATGATATTCTATGAAAACTATTTAGTTTACTCAACATAGTAACTTGAAAGCAATTCAGAAAATTCCAAGTTATGTTTATGAATCTCAGAATTTTGATAAGAAATTTTATTTCTATTTATAGGGGATCAAGGTGCAATTATGAATGATTTTAAAAATACTGCAGAAACATGTACTTGGATCAGTTACCCTTTCTTATGTGTGCATACAAATGCATCAGCCACACAGATTTTCCATGCTCCTCATATTATGAGAATTACTTACACTTTTATGGAAAGAATATTTCAGGTAAGCACAAAACTCTGAAGTGGTGACATGACTGGAAAGCATTATCAGGAAATGCCTCCTGGTAACAGAGCCCTCATTGCAGTGGTTTGTCAATGTCAGAATTAGCAAGGATCAGAACAAAATTCAGGCCATGCTTGTTGAAGTGAGACTTTCATTTCATCATTTATATGACAGAGATAGCTTCTAATGAGTGAGTAATGTATCTCTGCAGAGAAATATGATGGTATACGAATTCAGAGTGGGAAAAAATACTGTAGGTCACCTCTTCCACCTTTCTGCTAATGCAAATGTCTTTCCTAAAGCTTATTTGATTTGGTTCTGCCCAGATCAAATTTTACGCATAGCAAGCACTGGCACCAGGCACATTTTTCTTGAGAGGCTGTTATTCTTGGTAGACTGCACTCCTCACTTAGTCCTGCCCCCAAGGTCTTAGTCAATATATTCTATATATGTAGCTTCCTAAAGGCAAGTCATTCACTTAAGGAGTCACAACCCAGTCTTAGCAACGATTTCGTACGTTACTTGAGTTCTGGTGGGAAACGTCTGTTTCTTATACACCTAGAAATCCAGAAAATTTTGAGAGATAGATCCTTAATGGAGGCATTTGTATTAGGGACTTAAAAGAATTGCTTGCAGGAGTCATTGCTGACATACTCTGACATCAGCTGTTGAAAAAATGGGAACCAAGAATCAAGATTTGAGATTATACAATGGCAGAGCTCCCCAGAAACTATTTACATATTCTTCATAAATTCTCATGGCATGAATTTTAACAAATAATTTTTTTATTTATACCTGAAAATTTGTATCAAAAGTGCTTCTCTGCTACCAGTTTTGCCCCAAGCTATTGACTCACAGTTAAGGGAGGATTTCCAGAGATGCTGAACACACACAGTGCTCCAGCAGAGTTCAGGTAAGCAATAGGGATCAGTATTTCTCAAATAAAAATTGCTTACTCATAAGCTGTTGCCAAGGAAATCCTTCCTGTGCATTTGGGCAAAGAAAATATAGAATGCATTCTCTGTACACTTCTCCTTCCAAACAGTCACTCTATGGTAAAGGGTACAGAAAGACAAATGAGAGAGAAAATTCCTGGACTACTCAAATTTTCATAGAGGAATTTGAAGCTAAGCATGTAAAATAAGTAGGCAATAGACTCTAAAGAGAAAATTATATGAAAATTTTCAACATGTAAAAAACATGACACATGATTGCAGTTACTTTTTGTGCACTATGTACTTTTTAGCTTTACAGCAAGTTTGGGAGAGAAGAGGAAAATGAGCCAGGGGAAATGGCTCCTGTTCAAAACAGAGCAGCAGAGGCAGAACACGGAGAGGTCCCTGTCAGTTTACTTTTAAGGAGAGGAGAGTACCATTAGGAAAGAAGTGTTGTTCAGACTGACTTCTTAGCTGATTATCAAGTAAACTTAGTAAGGAAAGTCTTGTGCTTTCTTAAAAATGCTGGAGAATAACAATGAAATGGCTTTGACACAGCAAAAGTAAATGGCTACCTCATTTTACTGTAACACAGGATAGATAACAAAGTCATGACTATTTAAAGAACTGTAGCATTTATCCAGACAGATATCTTACACTTTTAAAGGGAGCAATTAATTAAGACTTCCCCCAACTCCTGTGATTGCTCTAATTTCCTAGGAGATTGCCTTTGCAATACACGACTTTACCTGGAAGGCTACAGAAAATATGTTACATTTTCAAAACTTGTCCTTCTTCATAGCAGCAGAATTTGAGAATTTGCTTTGAGTATATAAAAAAATAGTCTCATTTAGTATCATTTAAAGATCACATGGTCGAGTGCTCTTTAAACTCATGTTGCATTATCAGTTATTTAATGTGTTCTCCATAACTTAACAATATTCTGCAGCCCTCCTCCATTTTTAACTCATTTGAGAGAAATGCACACAAAAAAAATTTACAATGCTCAAACAACATCCTGTTGCCACTATATAGGAGCAGTTGACTTTTTGTCTTCTAGTATGAGTCCAAACCTCCTTAAGACTGTAAGTGTCTGTGGCGCTTTCTGAATTTTATTCTTTCTCTCCTTTGAGCATGTTTTTTTTTTAAATGTGCATTTAACTGTAAGAAAAAGATTGATATGTCATAGATACTTTTAAGTCTAACCATCAGCAAAAGCTCACTAGAGAAAATGAATAAAAATTAATAATTCTTCGTATTTTATATATCTGAAATTCTTATAAGCCTCTTACATTGTCAAAATTAAGTTAAATTAAGCCTAAAGAATAAAAAAATGAAAAAAAAAATCTTTCAGTTACAAAATTATATCTGTAAGAAAAGAGAAGATAATTACAAGCAGGTCACATGCTCAGCCACTAACTGTGTTCATTTCAAGAGCCAGATTTTCTGAATTGAGATCCCATTCTATTTGTCACAAAACCTAATGATAATTCAGGAACATGACTTAACTCGCAAAAACAAAGTTGTTTGAACTACACTGGCCTTAATAATACTAGCTATTATTATTATTATTAATATTAATATTATTATTATTAATATTATTACTTATTTTCACTAAGATAATCATACTAAAACCAATGGGATTCTACAAAGAACAACATGTCCTGCCTGGGTGGACTCCAAGACATATGGCATAAAATGGAACTTCAACAGATGGAACTTAAGGACCTGCCTTTGTAAAAATTATTTGCAATTTGAGGAATCTCTCTTGACAACACTTAAAGCATCCTTTTCAAGAAAAAGGAAGGAGATTTTCAGCACTTTATGAAAATTAGTAGTTTCTCAGTAACCTCAGAATGATCATAACCAGTATTTCAGAAATTACAATCAAAAGGCTATTTTCCATTTTGGCATAAATTAAATTATTCCAAGCCCGGGTTTTGCCACCATGATGTAGCATTGCACTACAGCTTTATGAGAATGTGTCTCTGGTTTTTTGACATATTGGAAGATCCCATTTGTGTATCTTTTTCAGTTATACTTTCTACAGAAAAATATTTTTTAAAGCAAATATTTGATATTACAATCTCACATAGATCAAATTATATTTCAGAGAAGATATTAACATATTATACAAATATGTAAATATTATTTTGTTTCTTAGTTAATTCTGGTAATAAACTAACAACAGTATCTCAATCTCGTTTAATTTCTTGTTTAAGATAAATTATTTTCCTGGCAGTGTGCTACATTCTGGACAATAGCCCAGCTATGGATGAGTAAAGATGAATGGTTGGGATTAATTTTTAAATTAAAATAAAATTCTAGAGTATTTTCAAAGGCTTGTAAAATTAGGTTAATGCCAAATAAAGTGATTTGCTTTGTTAATAACTTTGATCAAGGAAGATTACAGAGAGAGTTTACTTTTTGCTAGTCTTGAGAGACTTCTAACGCCTGCCACAGTCATTACTTTTAGAGGGAGCAGTTTCAATCTTGTTCAGGACAAGCCCATGAAATTGGTAGCACTGCATGGCAGCATAATGCATGACAAGTATGAAATGCATTTGCATATCTGTAATAACATAAATTCTATTTACTATATATTCCAGGAAGTAACAATTACTGCAAAAATCTGCAGAACCAATTTGGCATATATTTGAGGTGAAATTTATCCTTTAATATTCTCAAAATGTTTCAAACCTACTTTAGATTTGTTTTGGTTCCTTAAATATTTTGATTAAATATTTTGATTTTCCTGTATTCATCTGATCATCGTTGTTTACAGGGTAAATGCTAATTTCTGGGACTCGGCAGATGTTAACCTAATAAGAACGGTCTTGAAAATTGTTTTCCTGCAATTGCTCTAGCATTATCTAGTTCTGGTGAGACACAGCCACCTTTGGTAGCTCCAATGCAATGCTCTGGCCCTGTTTCATGGGGAAGCTGTGGGTCTGTTTCTCACAGGATTGCACTTTTGGTCATGACATGGAAGGAGCAATGAGACAGCAGGATTGGAGAGTTTGCTTCCCCTTCATTCTCCCCTCTGCACCCAAAGAGCTTAACTTAGCAACGGAAACATATTTAAATCTCAAAAGCTGTCAAATGAGTACATTTACTGTTCAACAAAGGCACCTCCCTGCATGATGAAGACCATGCAAAATCTGGACAGATTATACAAGATTTCTATTTACTGACCAAGGTTCATAATTCATTGACCAATCCACTGATCAGCTGTGACAGGAAAGTTAGTGTCTCCTACTTTAGACTAAAGGATATTAACAGAAACTTTCTCAGCCTCATCTCAAGTTCAGACATGTTAAGCATATAATTATTTATTAAAATCACCCCGGTAATGTGATACACATTAGAGCTGAACAACTCAATGTCTTTTAAACCATAACTAATTACTTGCTGATGTTTAACATATTAGGGGACTATACTGAAGTAAGAAATGGTAAATCAGTCATTTTTCCTTCAGTGAGTAATTCCCTCATATGGAGTGTCTAAGCACACACGTGTGGTAAGAATCCTTCCTCCTTGGGAGCTTTCAATAACTATTTACTGGACATCTTCAAATATCAGTAAAAAATTGAACATTTTTCTACTCCGATAGGATGAGGAAACTGTCACATTTTCAAACTCTACCTTGAAGACACTGAGCTCTGCTGAGAGTCTCAGCTTAAAATTGCTTTATTTGGCAATGTATTTGAAATTAAACTCTGTCTGCTCCAAAAACGCAGGAAGCATCTATTGGAACCATCCATCCCTGAAGACTTTGGCTCCCAAGGGCATAGAACCCAAATTACAAGTGAACACTCATCTAAATTCCTGAAAAGCTGTAAAAAGAGACTTACATGGTCTGAGGTTTTGAAAACGTAACCTATCATGTACATGCTCAGTTACCTAAATAAGTGACCTGGTCTTCAGATGGGCTTAGCACTTACAGTTTGGATTAGAATGAAAAGGAGGCTGCTCCACATTCCATAAAAATTAGGCCATTATTTGGTGTACAGAGGTGTGGATGCTTCGTTATAATTTTTGACTGAGATTTTCCCAAGTATGTTACTACCTATTATATTCATATTTTTCTGTCCAAGTACACATCAGTAATTACAATATATAATTTATTAATAAACCCCCAAGGCACGGGTGAATAAACAAGGTATTTTCTAATACAGTTCATATTAGAACCATATTCATTTTCATAATAAGTAATTTTCCACATGGTGTATATTAGAAAGAAGAGCTCTAAACTAGGCACATCTTTGGGTCTCAATCTGATAATAACCATTGCACAACCATCAATAAATTGTCCTCTGCCTCACTGAGATTCTCTCACTGTAAATAATTACACTTGCTGGAGCAAACAGAGGATGTAAATGGCAAGGTAGGTTTTGATGAGTCTTGAATTTTGGGGTTTGGGTTTTTTCTTTTCTCCTCAGATACACTCCAAAATATGACTTTGACAAACTTCTGATAAACTTTGAGAAAGGTAACAACACATTCATTTCAATATCAGCAGCTCTTGCACATGAATTACATGACATATAATTATGTAAATTTTAAACAGTGGGATGGTGAAACAAGACAGATGGCAATGATGCATTAATTATTAAAATAATGCATAATTTCAAAAAGAAATAGGAAATATTTCTACACTGACCATAGTCTGTGTTTTCCGGCTCCCAACAATTTGATGGCCAAAAATAGGGTGTCTATAGACAAAACAAAGAAGTAGGAAACTCAAATTAGACAATGCAAACATTATACAGTCCTTGGGTTGTTACTGGTTTTAATAATCAATTCATATTTTTGGTATATCTATTATACTGTTAACTTTACATTTTTGAAATAGGCATCAAAACAGAAAATAACATTTGTATACCTGTTTATCATGCTAGTTCAGAACAACATTGAAAAAGAAAAAAATTGGGTTTTTTTGTTCCCAGAGTTAGCCCACAAGGCTAGGTAGTGAGGTTGTCTTTTACATCTTCCCTAGAAAAACATCTCTCACATGCCCTTGGAGAATCAGGTTTAGAAGGTATAAAGACAGAAGATCCTTTGAGATTCATTCAGTTCTTGATTTTTGAGAGTTTTCATTCATGGATTAATATTCAATACTCTTTCCTGGGTGTTATTTTTCTAAAAATGCCACTAAAAACATCTTGTTTTCACAAAGACATCAAAGTCTACTTTTTAATAATTGTTTACCAGCTGTGATTTGAAATGTGATTTTTTTTTTTTAAGGGAAAGACAATAAAGTATCAAAAACTACTTCAACATTACACTTATTAAAACTGTGCTAAATTTATTGTTGAAAGGATTCACTTCTAACAAATGAAGAATATAATACTGTAGAGGCATTTTTCATACAAACAACTTCATTTTTAAAATAGCAACTTTTTGTTAAAATGTAAATGGTTACAGCATTTTTTACAGAGCACAGGCCATTCACTTAAGAGTGGGACCTGATGATCCCTGTGGGTCCCTTCCAACTCAGAATATTCTGTGACTGAGTGACTGATCTATATATGAACACATACACACAGATACAAAGAATTATATAATATTTGAGCAGTTGAATGAAACTCATTAAATCTGTTTGAGTGGTATTTCAAAACACAAGTGCTTCTTCTGGAAAACCTTCTGCTTTACTCTCTATTTCTTATTTCTCAAGAATCTCCCAGCTGCAAAAATGGAAACCTCTTTGCTGCCCACTTCCTTTCAAAATTTTTTTAATGTTAATCTGGAAACCAACAGGGCTGAAGGGTGACACATTCACACCAATTGTCAAATTACATATATATTGTGAAGAATCCCTTGGCATTGTAACAATGACGCATCAAATTTAATAGAAGTAATTTAGAACTTGCTACTTATCAAGCAACAGCAAGGAGCTAAAGGATAAAAAAGGAACTATCACAAACTAACTTCAAAGGCCAAGAAGTGTTTCTTGCAAGCTGTTTTGTACTTTGTAAGGGAGAAGCAATAAGTAATTCTCCGATCAATCATCCTTCACAGTGCCACTGAAATCAAAGTGACCAGTAGGAGCACGTACAAGCACAAACGGAAAGATGAACCCCTAAAGAATGAATTGCAGTACTCTGCACATTTTGGAAATTACTATAAAAGTAATTTAATACTTTTATTTTTGTTTATATAAACCAAAAAGTCACCATCATTGAAATATACAGTTTACAAACTCAGGAAGGGAGAACAGTCCTTCCTTAGAGGCATGAAATGTATCTCCAGAGAGGCCCAAGAAGAAAAGCACAGCTACATCATTTCTCTGCTAACAGGAAGGTTAGCCTCTGTTTACCGGTTCAAGCTGAGCTTCTGAAAAAAGTATGTAGTGAGGGTTACTAAATACATAGAAACCATATCCACTCAGGCAGCGCTCCTGCCTAAACTCTTCCAGTTGTGGGCATACTTGCTGCAAAATCCATATTAAAGCTCCTCATACATTCTTAGGCTTTCTCTTGACAGCTGAAATATACTCCCATCCCAGCTGAGATTAAAAAATAAATTCCATCTTCAAGCTCAGAGAGAAATCACAGAATTTGCTTTCAGCATTGATTTCACAACAGGCTATGAACAAATACTATATATTCATGACTATATGTTAGTGATGTTAGAGGAAGACCGTTGTTTCGTACATAAATGAAAAGCTATGTGTGGCCAGCGTACTGTTTTCAGTATTTAGTGAAATAACACTTTTAACTTTTACTGAAACTTGCACTTTGGTGGTGAAGGCAGTGTGGGCACTAAACAGAATATGGGAAAGGGGATATGATCTTCAGTGTTGTGAAATGTTGTCACTTTAGCTCACTAGGAGGCAGAGATGACCAAGGCTTTTCTGAAGAATAGAAAGATGCAACATAAATGTGGAGAAGAGATCATGGAAAAAGCAGAAAATAATGCATTGGCTACTAAGGATGAGTCTAAGCCTCCCTGTGCCAAGGAGATAAAAGCAGAAAAGTTAAAACAGAACACGAGTTTTAGTTAGCAAAGCACATGATGAGCCATATTAAAAGGTTTCAACGATGTGTGATCAGGTAAGCCAAAAAGAAACCCCAGTAAAAGGCAGACATTACAATATAAGAAAGGGGTTCAAATAACAGCTAGTACAGATAAGTACAGAAGATTATTAAATGCCTTCCTTGTTTGAGTCTCCAGAAGGAGGGAGACAGTGGGCAGATAAAGGTCTTTCTGCCCAGGGAATGACACAGGCATGAGCTCTCCTTGCCAAAGCTCTGAGCTGGGCAGGCACAAGCTGTCTCTGAACTGCAAGCCACGACCCTGCCTGCCTGGTGCTCGGATGCATTTAATGGGACTTGCTGAGAAGAGCAGCTCATCCGCTCAGGCACTGCAACGTGGACAGAGCTGGCCTCCAGCCAGCTGGCTCCCAGAGGGAACAAAGTTCAATTCTGCCTGCAATCAGCTCTGTGAACATGCCCAAAATTAATTTGGACATGGAGATAAGGCTACAGGGCAAAGCACAGGGCAAAAAAAAAATCAGGGAGGGAAATATTTTTATGAGGTCAGACAGTTCGGGTTAGAAGGCTGATGAAATTCAGCACAGAAAGCTTAAGGATTTATTGAGTTTTCATGTGGGTAAACTGTGTTTATTTCTGAAAAAGCAAAAAAAGCCTCACCAAACTAAAGAATGTCTCCTGGTTCCGCAGGATTGTGATTTATATGCATGTGTACATATCATGATGAAATTCTTCCTCTGGTATTTCTCTTTCTGCTCTGTCTCCAGTACTCCATAACAATGACTATCTAACTGATGAGAGTTATCAAAAGTACTGACATATCTGCATGCTGTTTAAAGGGGTGCAAGTTACCTGAAGGGTAATTTATACAAGTTAAAAATATTAATTCAAGTGACCTTTGAAACACGGACAGTTCGGTGTTTTGTTTTTTTTAATCACATAAAGCAGAAGAGCTTCAGAAGATTAAAGCAAAAGGAAGAACTGTATTTTCCAGAAAAGGTAAAAAAGCTTAAATTTTCTCTTTTATAATCTTTATATATCTACTCTCTGGAGTGAACAGTTGTAATGCACTATATGTTTCTAATCTTTGAAAGCTAAAGATTACTAATATATGGATTTTTCAAAAACATATTAGGTCACTGACAGTGTAAAACCCTACTAGATGAGAAATAAACAGTAGATGCTATGTATTTTGACCAAGGAACAGTGCTACATTACTTCCTTTCTAGCAAGTAAAGACTTATGATATCACCCTAAGATATGTGCTAAAAAGCAGCTACAGCTGCTGATAAAGTTGTATTCGAAGAGTAGATATCTATTATTCACTTTAAAAGCAGGAAATGGCATTGATGTGTGCAGAGATAAGGAAAACTCTCCTAAAAACAGGCAAAAAATAGGGATAAGGGACAGATTAAGATTTAAACAGAAACAAAGTCCAAAACATCAAGAAAAAAAAGCATTTTAAAAACCCTAGAGACTGATAATAGAGCATGATATAAAAATCAGTTTCTGATTAATGGACTTTTGCAATGCTGTGATTGTACTGACAAGCACCAACAATAAACATGGATGTGGTTAAAATGACTGATGTTTTTCCAAAGGAATATTCCACAATTTCTAGTCTAATCGCTTGGTTTTAACAGTCATAAAATTCTGGCCTTAATCTGAAGTTTACCTTGTTCCTTATTACAGACATCAAACACTTTAATCACATAGCACATGACTATAATGCATGTGCTGAGTTTACATTTCCATTTCTGTTTCGAAGTCTCCACACAATTTCATGCTCCAGATATTTAACAATCTCTGAGAAGAATTTGCTAGAGAGGTTATCCATGAAGACTATGGGAGAAAGATTTGCCTTGTTCAACACAGAAGGATTAGGAAATAAGAAGAGTCTGATAAGAAGATCTCTGGTCTTATGGAATGAGGTCAGGAATGAGAATAGGAGGTGTGTGCAAAGGAGAGAGCTGCCTGTTCCAATCTGATCTATTAAAAAAATCCCACAGCAATGCAGGGAGGCTTTGCTCAGATGAATTACCTTCTAAATAGCTAAGACTATGCAGACAAAGCTTGGTTCAACTATTCATTAGAAATCACATACCCAAATACATTTTATAACATCCTTGGCAATGTCACATGTTCCTATAGCACAAATTTACACAATCTGTGTGTGTTGCTTCATCTGGAACCCCATAAGTGAAGGTTTCACCCAGGAGAGGTATGGTTGTGGTGTAACATGTACCACAAAATCACCATCTTCAAAGAGAAGATTATGAAATACTGATGAGGTTTGGTTATCTTTCATGAGTGCAGAAAACTTGAAGGAATTCTCATCCTTAAGAATTTTACTTTTTCTTGGAAGGAAATATGAAGCAGCTCATCATGAAGAAGTATTAAAGAGGGAACGTTTGTCATTTTGCCATGACATCCCACTTACAGCTGAAGGAAGGTTGGTGGTAGAACAGTTTAGGGAAAGTCAAGCACTGTTTATCAGCCCAGGCAGAAATAATGCTGCCAGTTTTTATCAGTATGCTTTTGAGGCACTTTGTTTAATTGTAGGTGTAATTTGAATCAGCATCCAGGACAAGTCAGGAGCTAGAGAAATAAAGCTTACCTAGCACTGCAGATGTGATTGAAGATACATTTAAGCCTTCAGAACAAAACAGTCACAAGGATCTTTATGCCTTTTAACCAGAAAGCTGGTTTTGCACATACAAACACATTATACACTAATAGCATTAGGTAAACCTAACCACATAAATCCATAATCCTTCTGTAAAAAAGTCATATGAAACAAAATCCTGCAAAACAGCACATATTCCACAACTAGCAGCAGTGGCTGCTATGCACTGTGAGCAATCCAGTTATAAAGTAAATAGATCTGCTTTGGCTCTACCTCAAAATTAATCAATAGTAATATCTGAGCTAATGAAACAGCCACTTGTAAAAATCAGTGTTGCCCATCAGCTTTTATAAAACATGATTAATTTCTGTGCATTAAACTGTATTACCAAGGAGGGAAATCACTAAGCATCTTTCAGCTACCCCTTGTTGATAGCAATAAGAAAAGAGATGTTTTCTCTGAAGCTGCTCCGTTCCACTCCACAAAATTTTTTAAAATCCAATTACTTGGATGGGGAAGGAGTATTGGAATAACTTATAAACCTTCACATATTACTGCTATTCTTCTCTCAGGCACCAGGGAGTCTTTATAAACAGCAGAAATAAAGCCTTTGCTGAAAAGTAGTTATGCACAATCTCAAATGCTTTGCATGATGGATGGCAGAATTCACTGGCATGCTGTTTTATATTCATTGCACTTGACAAAAATGATTTCTTGGTAAAGATAAAGGGTAAGATTGCTAGTCTAGCACTGGCAAGCCCATACAGGAAGGAAGTAGTCCTCCATGGTTCGCTCAGAATCATTAAAAAAGAGGTTGAGGAATTGGGAAACAAGATTTTGGCTCTGTGATTCCTCTTTTCTAACCTGAAATGAGGATGAGCATGGGAAGCAGTGTGGGGCAAAGTGTGTCTGAGTAAGGAGTTAAAAAAGTCAAAAGTGGCACTGATGGGGCAGTAAGAAAAACGCATGGATTTGAAAACTTTTTCCCTCAGAAAGCTTAACAGAACTCGTACATGCCATGCCTGACCTGAAAAGACAACAAATCAGTTATTGCACCTTCAATTGCCAAAGAAAATCTGCCAAATGCCAGATAAGATAACCTGCTTCTTTTCCTTTTCTAAAATCTGGCCTCCAATAAAATCCTTCCCTCAAGGCACAGTAGGTGATCCAGAAAGGCCCTGGAGAGTGACTGAAGAGCTGTGATGTTGAGCCACAGACTCAGCATTCAGAATGGCCAGAGGTCGGTCCAGAATGAGCCAAGAGGAAGCTGGCTCAACAAGTCCAACTCAAAGAGATGCATAAAGCAGTGCAATCCCACCTGACACGAGGTGTTCACAACGCTTCACACTCCAAACTATTTTCCAGCAAAGGTATTTCAAGATCCTTACAGTGTTTGCTATATAATTTTATACCCAATTTAGGCATGCGAAAACAAGGCCAGAGAGGTTAAGTGCATTAGTCAAGAAAGTGTTCCCAGTGGTAGAACAGGAGAAGACATCAAAGTCCACACCTTCATCTTTCCAAGGTCCATGAATTTTGCTGCTATCTTCACCAGACTCATGCTTTCAAAAGAAACTGTTCCTGTTTTCACACTTTTCCTCAGATATTTCTGCTTTTTATCTTAAAAGTACAAAACAACAGCAAAACCTAACCCTCCTCTCTGAAAATTAATTTATGTTAAATCATTAATTAATCTCACTTAAAATTGAGAGTGTGACAATCACTACTCTCGGGTATCCTAGGAGTTTGTTTACAGCCAAAAGATATTAGGAAATATTATTTTTCACTATTAACATTGAGAGACATTATGCATTTAGGACTTATAGAGGAAACCAGCATATTTTTCTGCAGGATGATATTACAGAAGTTTACCAGCTGGAAGGGCTTGGCTCACCAAGATGGACAAATTGTCACTTGTAGGGACATAAGTGAAACATCTCCATGAGTAATTCCTGGAAAATATGCTTTCTAAGACACAGCTTGCTCTTCTTACTTGGGCCCCTCCTATCTATTTGCTCTCAGGTAGAGGAAGATGGTGAGCAAATATTCAGCTCTTTCTTTCATCCCAGGTTTAAGTCACCAGGAAAAGGCAAGGCAGCTGTTTCTGCTTCTTCTTATTGAGACTAATAAAAAAATTCCTTTCTTAATAAGGCAATTAATATTTAGATCCAGCTCCTTTGAATTAAATTGATAGCACAGAAACTAACCCAATTAACACCTGAGTAGGTCAATGAATGATCCACAATTTTTTTTGCTTCACATTATTTAAAAAAGCAGATGTAACTATACTCTTGCCTCCTGATGGCAAGAGCAATAACTGAAAAAGTATATTTTTTGCCTATAACAGGACATCTGACCAAATGAAGCAAAATCTCCACTGCTTTTAGCTATTTCTATACAACAGAAGGTGGTTTAAAACAAGCTGGAAATAATTTTACTGTCAGGTGGGAATGTGTCACCCTTTGGAAAACTAAACACCAAGTACATGGAGAACATTACTATAGCTAGTCTGTTTTTTGTAGGTTAGGTCTTTGTATTGCAAAGATTTATCTGCAGGCATGACTTTTGAACTTTTTGGTGCTGGCAGGTGCATGGTTTCCTCTTTCTATTAAAATTTCCAGAAATTCATTAATCCTGTCCAGTACTTAGAGGGTACTATTTGCAAAGAACCTGAACATCTATTCTAGTGCAAAATTCACACATTTGCAGTCAAACTTTCCTCCCCGTTGAATATGCTCTCTTCATCTTCTAATTTAACAGTTCAGTAACAGATTTTATACTAGCCTTATTTTGATGGGGAACATGGAGCTATAATCACATAAGTTTTGCTGTTGTAACTCCAGTTAACAGCATGTCACCACTATGAATGTTTTCTCATCCTATACATTAACAGCTGAAGCTGCATTGTCACAACAGCAAAGTCACATTGTTTGCATAGGAATAGCAATGCAAAAGGTACCACAGAACAGCAAACAACCCAAACACTGCAGATATAGACTGAGAAACATTTGATTAAAGCATCTTATTCCATATGCATTTGTCAAATAGGTGCAAATTCCTAACTTATCTAAATAAACAGAGAAGATTTTACAATCTAGCCCTCACTGAAGCTTTGTGTCCAAACATGTAGGCTGTAGCCCTCTCTGAGGAAAGCTCACAGCAGGGTAGCTGCAGGACTCTCAGTGGCCCACAGTGCAGCGAATTCTAGTCTGTACCTTCCTTCAGTCAGACTATCATGACAGCAGAAGTGCTTATTTCTCATGCTAGAGATGGAAGCAGGCCAGCAGCTGTGCAGAATTCAATGGCTAACACTCCTCTAAGTAAGTACTATTCTCTGCAAAAATAAGTCCTTGTATATTTTGTTCTTCTGGACGCTGCTTATGCAGACACCAAGCCAAGAACTGGAGCGTCAACCACTGCTTCATTCCTTTCCACTTACCTCATAAGCACATCAGCAAGCCCCTTCAACCATGTGCCATCTCTCCTCTTTATACTGAGCACTGAGAAGAATGAAACCTCATAAGCTTAAAAAAAACCCCTTTTCCCTCAAATACTCTCTCCAGGATCAAAGATAACTGAGGATCTAGGGGAGGAAGCTTGGAATGCCCGTTCTTAGTATTACCCATATACACATCTAACTTTCTGTTCCACTGAAGAACATGTTTTTTGCACTGTATGACTCACAGGATCTAAATATGAAAATACGATAATATTGTTTGCATGTATACAATAATAATTCTCTTTCTTGCCAGACTGTGCTGTGCATATTTAACTATATTCATGCTAGGATTTTGATTTATACAAATATTACGAGTCTTTCTCTTCCCTTATGTAGGTCTATAGGACTTAAGCCAAAATACTGGTGAAAGTATTGTATAGAAGTTAATATAATACAATGTTTGAAACTATAATTGGTCTCCAATCTCCAGTTTTCTCCTGCATTTTAAAGATCACACTCTCAGTACTATTTTATTCTTGATGGCTTCTCATTTAAACAATATTTTAGACAAAGCTTAGACCTATATATCTTGAAGACAATAGATTTTGTTCTACCAGATGTTATTTTACTGTGAGTATTTAATACAGTTTGAAGTAACAGAGAAGAATTAACAAACTCAATTTCATAATGAAAGTCATCATATCATTTCAAAGCAATAAATATCTAGAAAAGACCTTGAATCAGCTGTTGGTGATACTTACCAGGAATACCCCCCAATAGAAAGAGCAACAGAGAACACAACCACCATTGTCAAAAGTGGCACATGACAAGCAAAGTTAATTCCTTCTGTTGGATCCATAATCTGGTACTTTGCAGTCATATTTGTTTCAAGTCGGTAGCAATATTGTTCTACAAAATTTTGGCCCACTAGTCATTATTAGAAAAACAACACTTCTGCTCCCAGGGCCTTAGTTTGAAAATTAATATAGTAAAATACAACTATGTAGGTTTCTGAATAATATATGTGCAAGTGTAGGTAGAGACATATGTACATGTTCCAGCTTGTTTTGAGCCATCTGCATGTTTGTTGTACGCAATGGAACTGACAGATCAGCGTAAAAATGTGTCTGCACTTGCTAGAAGAACTAGACACACTACTCCCATACTACTGAGTTACCAGTAAGGAAATTCTCACAAAAGAAGAAAAAGAAATATTACCCTCCATTATTTATCAGATTTCTGCTATAGACTTAATATTTAAAATATCTCCTCCTTTCCAAATTAAGAGTATACTAGGAATAACAGGCAATAAGATAACTTAGTCTACTATATTTCCAAAGAACTGCATTAATTTATTTCATGAGAGATAGTTCCACACTTAGCACTATCACACTTCTATTCCAGATATCAAAATGGTCATTATCATCTTAAGACTTTGCTGACAATGTATAAATAAAATCCATCTACCATTTTTTATTTTTAGGGGAATTTCTACTCTTTATCAGGTTATGTAAGAAACAAAGTATGGTTAAATTTGCTATGAACTTTTCTGTAAGGCCTTTGAGCCTCCATTTGTTCAAGTTAAGGACATACTGAAAATACTTACCTGGAATCGATAAAAGGTGCCATCATCCTTCAGTGTTAGAACATGGTCTGAGATTGGAAAGAAATAGCCATGCGCAGCCATCAGAGTTCCCAAATGCAGAGCTTCAACTGTTTCAAGAAAAAAAAAAAAAAAGAGAAACTTAAAAAGTTAAATAACTTCTTTTCAGCAATTGATTTTGTTAAGATTCACCTGAAATCCTGCAGATAACCCCTTTGTTCTCAAAGTCCTACCATCATGAAAGAGCTGTATTTTTCTATGTAATATAATGGTGCAACCAAAAAAATACTGCACTTTCCTTAACAAATAGCTTTTAAGTGTGCCACTTGTAGCTGCAGTTCTACTACTTACATCAGCATTAAAAGCTAGCCTTAATGTTCACTCACTTGTTCTGAAGCTGAAAACAGCTATCATTTCTACCCTGGTAGTGCAGCCTGCTTTTCTTCTTCAGAACAGTTTCTGATTATATGTTAAAATAGTTGATTCAAATTACATGGTATCTTCCTGACTAGATTTATCAGAGCTGCTGCAAAGGATAGAGATTTCCTCAAAAGTTTCTTATTACTGGGAAAATTACAAGGGATAACAGGATACCAGAACAGTTGACGTAGGAAGGTACCTGTGGAGATCATCTTGTCCAACTCCCTTGCTCAGGCAGAGACACCTTAAGCTACTTGCCGAGGACCTTGTCCAAGTGTTTTTTGAATAACTCAGAGGAGCGAGATACCACAACCTCTCTCGATAATGCCCAGATTCATATTCATCCTCTAAGTGCTCACTTGTTCCTATTGCCTATAATTTGGCTTTCAGCAATGGCAAGCACAGATTTGTCTTGTCCTGACTCTTAAAAACATCACTGCAGCACCCAACCAGCAGTAAAGCGTCATCACACAGAAAATAATGCGAGTCCTGACATCTGTGCTCTTGCTGACAAACACACAAAGAGACATTCACTTATGTTTCACCCATTATTATTCTCAATATGAGAAGGCTTATTCATTTACCCATACTTCTTCAGCATCACAAAAAGTTCCCTCCTTCACCCTTTGCTCACTTGACTCACATAGGAGATACAGGAGAAGTAGCAAGTATGTCAAAGGAACAAAAAAGGGGATCTGGATAGTACTTAACTGAGAGCACAGAACCTTACCAGGGTTTATTTGACACCAAATATTTATTGCAAAATACAACACACCCTCTCTGGCAGAGAGCTCTCTGGCCTGATGTACAACACTGCAATGCCTACAAGAAATCTCTCTAACAGAAGGAAAGGAGTTGCTTTGCTCCTTGAGCTTGCGATGTCTGTAAATCCCCATCTGAACTTTGCCCTAATTATAATAAGGTTATATATTGTTGTTATTCATTCATTTTAAAATTCTATTATCCCTCGGATCAGAAATTTTGAGTCAATGTTTTCTGTAGTGTGTCAGTCACTCCAATTTTTTTTACTTTGTTTCAATTCATCTGCCTTTTAATTTTATTAAGCTTTCCTTTGTTTTTCACATTGCAACTTATTTCCAATTCCAAAAGGCTTTATTTTTGCACGTGTTATGTATCTTCGTGGAATGAGAGAAAAACAAGGAAGAAATGTGCTGACTTTTCTAGAGAAGGGCTTTCTCAGACAAGGGTGACAGGGCTTGCCAGGGAGCTCTGACACAGATGAGAGTGCATTCTCTTCTGATTTAGCATACACTAAATAGGCTCCAGATTTGTTTCATGTGCTTCCTGGATTCGGAGTTGTAATATTTTTCAAGATCACAAGGAGCTTACATTATTTTCTTTTACCCAGCTATTTTTAGAGCACGTCTGGACTACTATGTCCAGTTACGATTAACATGTCCATTGCAGTACAAGAAGGATATCAACAAATTTTGAGTGAGTCTAGTGGGAGTCCACCAAGATCACTAGGCCTGGAGGATGCACCCTATAAGAAGAGGCTGGAGGAGCTGGACTTGGTCAGACTGAAAAAAAAAAAGGTTTTGGAGGTGTCCAGAAGTACCTTTACAATACCTAAAAGGACATTTCAAATTGAAGGAGCCAAAACCTTTATCGAGTTTCAGGGCAATAAAGTAAATAAATGAAGAAATAAATAAAAGAGAAAATGGTAATAAACCAAACCATTGGTTTAGTTCTGATTTTCAGCCAAGCAGCAGGAGAGGCTGCCCAGACACACTGTGCAATATGCATCCTTAGAGGGTTTCAAGACCTGAACAGATAAAGTTCAGGGCAAGATGTTTGACTTTACACACTGTATTACAGCTCTGTGACTCTAGATGGGTCAAGCAGAAGTGGAACATAGAACGTAAAAAAGGAATGAAAACAACTGGAGAAGAAACTATTTGAAAGCTCCTGCCAGAACAGCCTATACTCCAGGCAAGTTTGGGTACAGCAGCAGTAAGAGCTTGTATTTCTCTTACCGACCATTGAGTCATATATGCAAGGATAGAGTCACAATAGTTCTCGATGAAAAAATGGAAAGAGTGACCTGGCCTCCTTCAGAAGCCAATAAAAGTTATTTAAGGTCTGAATTAGTCCCAATAGCAGCCTATATCTCTTCTCCAGTTATGTATGGAGAGTAAGGTTGTTATACTCTTACCTCAGGCGATCTCATTCAGGTGGAATCAACACTAACTCAATGTCAAGGTATATCTTTGTCCCTTCAGCCACTGAGCCTTAATATGGACATCTAAATTTCTCTTTTTCTTTCCTTAACTAATAGACAATTATTTTTTTTTATGGCTATCAAATCATCAATTTATTCCAGCATTACATGCATATAAATTCACAAATACTCCCTTTTAATATCCACGTAAGATCCACTGTAGCTCACATCTTGAGTGCTACAAAATTATACCCAGTGAGTAACAGCCACAAGAATGTATTCCTGCCTCACACCAGGCTGGTAGAGGGCTAATGCTGATGCTCTCTGTGCAGCAGCAGTAGAACTACAGCAGAGAAAGAAACTCAGCACTCAGGAGGTTTCTAATCTCCAAGCAAGAGGTTGTCCAGTGTATTACAGGCACCAAAGGCAACGCTTTGATATACATCTCAATTTACTAAAATCAGACTGAAAAATAACTCCTGTAAGAAACCAGTGAAGTACAAAAGTAGGATTTAGGAAACAAATGCATGAGCTTGAAAAGGAAAATGAAGCCAGCAGCAGACTAACCCAACATGCCTAAAGTCCTAGAATTTAAATACAGACAGCTTCTATATCTCCCAGCTATTCCTGCACATGAAGTTAGAGGATTTTCATTTAAGAAGCAAATTTCATCTGGAAAAATGGCAAACGTAGATTAGGAATATCAAAAACATCTATTAAGTGCATTAGATAAGAAGAAAAAAAAAAAAGTCTGAAAGAAATGGTTTTAGACATAGCGGTTGCCAGGTAGAAAGAGTAATGTTTATATGTATTCAGAATACAAACTCAAAAAATTAGAGGAACAGTCCAAAAGAAAAAAAAATACTGTTTTTTTAGACAGCAAGTGTACACAGATACACACAGAAATGTGGTATCTACACAACAATAATTTCCCAATCCTCAGTCACTGTGTATAAAAAATATACAATGTAAACTACATCCTCAGTCACACCCAGATAGCCTCGCTGAGAAGGTATAATTCAAATGGCAGTCAGCTGCTATAAAGTCAGCTGCTATAAAGCTGCAATATGAATAAAAACTGCAGCCAGAGACATCACATAAAAAATCTGAGGAAGACAAAGCTCCTGGAGGTGTTACCGGTAGAACGGAGTAGACTGAAGCTTCCTCTGCTTGACACCTTGTTTTGAAGATATTAATTATCTGATTTAAGATTCCAGACGCTTCCTAGTAATTATACTGTGGAAAAGTGGAATGGCATATTCAAAAAACAAATTTACCCAAACCACTGTTTTAATTTTTGTAGCTAAAAATAGGGAAGTGTTGAGAGTTACAGTGCCTAATGGAAGAAAAATGCCTCAGGTGAAAGACAGAAATGCATCTTTATGAGCCTGTTGCATTTCAACAGGATACAAAACATTTTACATAAAATCCAAGTACTGCTTTGGATGTAGGTTTGATTCTTAATGTGTATGTTATTGCTGGGCTAAAAGCTCAGAAAAAGCTAAAAATTCCATGGTTCACTCTGCTGTTGAACTTTATTTAGCTGAGTGGGTGAAGCGAACAACACGTACATAGATTGATCAGAAATCATTTTTGTGAGAAGTAATATTGCCCAGCCATCTGCTGTGCCATTACAAGACAGTGATCTTGACAGATTAAATGTCAGTCACTTTTAATATACATTGTTATACAAGAGTCAGATATTTTCAATG
The DNA here is from genome assembly GCA_026261815.1 of Monarcha castaneiventris obscurior. Classification (NCBI taxonomy): domain Eukaryota; kingdom Metazoa; phylum Chordata; class Aves; order Passeriformes; family Monarchidae; genus Monarcha; species Monarcha castaneiventris. Next base: position 9,580,043 of record JAMPIT010000472.1, read on the forward strand.
CTTTGGGACAATGTAAACCTGATGAAATCTAAGGAATGAAAAGCATACCCCAGTGGTTGAGTTTTGATTTTATTTTCTTTTTAACGTAGTGCAGTTTTCTCCTTACTGTAATAATTATTGCATGGATTGCTGACAATTTGTTCATCTTAAATTGCAGGTTATGGTAGTATTTGTGGAACAAGTTGTTTCTTATGATGATGTCCACAGGAGGGAATTAAAAAGGATGAACATTCCTTGTTTTCTTTGGAATAAACATGCTTCTGTGCTTTGAAACCCCTTAAAGGATATGTTTTCAGTGATTAGTGTGGATTCCATTTACTATTACACATCTCAGGTCTACAGGTGGTGTGGTATCTATATTTATTTTTATTCTGAAGTCCATAAAACATATTATGGTATCATACCATTATAGTCTCACAACATCTGATGTGCCTTGCAGTAATCTCTGAGGGAGTGAGACAAGAAAAATATTTTCCAATTGTGCTCCACTTTCAAAGATCCTTTTCTGGAGTTTGTCTTACATTCTACATGGAAAGATTTCCTACAAGGAACATGACTTGGGGCATTTTGCATCCCTAAAATTGCTTTTTGATGTAAAAAACAGTGAAAACTTCAAACTTGCCAGTTTTTTTGGGGTTTTTTGGATCCAAAAATGTCAAACAAATGAAAATTTCCCTTTCCATGAAACAGTAAAGAGCCTGGTATTCTGGGTTGTTTGTCGAATCTAAAATGCATCACAGTACTAAGCCACACGGAAGCCTGGAAAAAGAATTAATGAGTCAGAACTTCACAAGCACACATTCATTGTAAGTGTCGAATGCCAAGACTTTGTCACTTACTCTCACCTCACTCCTGCTGTCATTTCATTGCCAGTGTGAACACAAGCTGCAAAGGATTAGAGTAATAAAGTACAACCTGCTTCTCACGCTGACATAAAGCATAGGAGAGGCTCACTGTCTCGGCCTGACTCTGGTGTTTAAAGAGGAGAAAATAAAACAGCTAGAAACATTCTTGACCACCCACAACACTGTAAACCTCTCTTTTGTCCCACCTGAAGGATTGAATTTGTAAGGAGAGCAGCACTTGGTGAGAGTCATTTCAAGGAGGATAAAACAGTTGGTGAAGGAAGAGGCACTATTTACGCAAACACAACTAAAATGAGATTCACACTTGATTTCAAGATAACAATCACAAACCGCATTATCTGTCAACAAAGCACCTTACCTAAACAGGTAGTATTTTTCTTGTACTAGACTGTGCCTGCTGATGCCATCAGCAGGGCAGAGGCTTTGGTGGGAGTATCACTCAGCAGGTAAGGAGGAAAACCTATCAAAGATGGGCTATGAGTCCTCATCTGCCCAAGGCATGGTAACTTCCGCCCTTACAGCCTGAGCTATAACACTGTAGTGCATCCCAACTCTAGAAACAATGATGCACACCTGAAACATCAATTACTTTCTTCACAAAAATATCCAACAGAACAGGCACTGTGACAGTGATGAAAGACAGTTGGATCTTCCTGCATCCTCCCCTCACCACATCCCTTTCTGCCACTGTCTCTGATGGGCAGTGTGGTTTGTTCTAAGATAAGAGCACCAGGTGGGTATTTCAGGAGGAGTTTCTGGATGCTCACATGATTAGTGCATTCCAGGGATAGGGAAATGAGATGCTTGTGACTGACTTTTATTTGCACCAGCCTGAAAAAAGGTATAAAATGCTTCTGGAGACTGGTCCCACTGGGCAAACTGGTCTTCCAAGGTTGGAGACAATTTCTGGGTGGAAACTCCCCCCAACAGCAACACTGGCAGAGAACAGCCAGCCCAAAGGTGGGGAACACTTTTGGACGGGTGAATAAAATGCCCTAAGGTCCAGTCAAATGCAGAGATAAAATCCTAGAGTAGCTTTGTAATTGTGAATTCTGCAAGACCAAAAACTACAAACCTGTACATTTCTAGCCAATCCTGCTTATATTTTAAGCCTTTAAACAACAACTGTTGACCAAATCTGAGACTAAGTGGCCTCAGCCGCACTCAGACTTCTCAGAAAACTTTAGAAAGTAGGGGAGTCTTACTGACTCAACAGGAAGGACCACAACCTGATTATACTATAATCCACTGTACTAGGTGATACAGTTGGTATTTAAATACTGTATTGACAAGATTTAGATACTGTATCAGCAATAAATATGATCATAATCATCCACATAATCACCATATCCTACTTCTCATGCCTGATCCAAGAGTGTTTTCTTGATTACCCTGCTACAGGGACACACTAAGAGTCCTGCCTTATGTGCTCACAGAATGTGGGTGAATGGGGACTGACCTAAATCTGAGAAACTTTTATCCCAATAAGATCAACAGAAGTCATGTCACCATGAAAGACTGAAGGAAAGGGGAAGCTGGCCTACAGTTTCCAGAAAGAATAAAACAAAAACAAAGCAAAAGACCTTTATTCACTCACAGGAAAAAAAAAAGTCATCAAATTGGAGGGAAAAAAAAGTGGTCCTTGAAAAAGAAGCTGCATCTCCCTGCTAGCAACAGACAAACCCTCCATTTGAAAACTTTTTAAGTATTGCCTGTTAAGTTTTTTATGATTGTTTCCGAATGCATTTCAGCTGACTACACATTAAGTGTTGCTATGTCCTATTAAAGTCTGCTTTTATTCTCTTAATAAATTTGTATCTTGAAAGGCAGACCCCCGAGACGTCAAAATGCAATGACTTGAGGTGATAACCAAAGCTTTCATGTTGACCAAAAAATAAAAAAAACCTGGAGTTGCAACATAAGGTCTCAATAAACAGACAAATGAGGAGTAAGGTGTTGGCACTGAGCAGTGCTATAACTTCACCTCTGGAATATTTGTTTGTGGTGTTTGTTTGGCAAACAGGAAATGTGCCGCTACAGAGGCTGGAGGAAATCCATCCAAGCTGTAACCAACAGGTAAACTTAACTACCAGGCAAAAGAGAACATGGCACAATTTGGTCACTAGATTTGGTTACATTTCATTCAGGATACTGATGCCTTAGGTTTTAACTTCTATATTTTTCAAATCCTGTACTGCCTAGTGTGTAACTCTGAAGTTTCTTGTGGCTTGTTAACCACTGTTCTCTCATGCTGGTTAGACATAACAAAGCCTCTCTAGGTTTGCTTTTCAAGGACACCTTGGTGTCCCAGGCCCCAAAACATGTAAACTAAGGCCTCTGAAGAGGAGGGTAAACTTGGGGTAGTTACATCATTAACTGGGGTTGTAATTGGAGAATTAACCCTGATATGCAAATAGACCAAACTTATAAAACTGTGAAGAACCCGTGACCCAAGGTCCATCCTGGGTGTAGCCTTTTGACTCCCCAGGGTGTACCTTGAAGGCCCTTCAAATAAATACCTACCTTTATTCTCTTATTCTTCTCTAGTCTCTGTTTTTAGGTGGCCATCTCAGGCATCAATACAGTCATGAAAAGTGGTTTGATAATGTTTAAAATTGCCTTTATACTTTCCCTGTTGTCTCCCACCTCAATTTTTTAAAGTACCTATCAATATCACACCAGCAATCGGGCCTTCCAGTGGTGGAATCTAGCTCTGTACCTACCAATGAAAGTCAGCATTTATAAACATTTTCCTCTCAATTCACTATTACTATTCTTTAATTTTTCTATTTTCAATTTTGTAGAAATCACAGATTTTTGCTTTTCTATATACTGATATCTCTTGTCTCTTTAAATTGAAACTATAGAAGGGTGAAATCCAAACTCCTTTGAAGTATGTGTTTCCTGTTTTTCCCTCTGGCTTTTCCTCTGAAACCGCAACTTTTTGGTTTAAGCTTTGATTCCTATGCTTCTTTAAGGCAAAATAGAGAAAATCAAAATCTGTGCGTCTTGTTTTCCCTAATGACTCTCTGAACTTATCTCCATAAGGTATTTCCGAACACTTCACTCATTCCCTCCTCCAGTACGAAACTCTGAGCTAATATTTAAAGTCATATGTGCACCTGCTAAAGACAAAAAAAAAAAAACATTTACAAAAAATCCAATTACTGCAAATACACTACTTTTGAGAATTCTCTCGGTTGAAATCTTGTTCCACAGTTTCAAGCATCTGTAAAAGACCCAAAATACTGGACATAGACTACTTCTACTCAGTATTATAATTATTATGCTTCTATTTCAGGTTTTCTTGTATACTGCTTGCAACTTCCTGCTAGCACACCAGATCTTCCTAGTTTTCTCACCTCCAGTGGCTGAGTCTGCAGACATGTGACCAAATTGTTTGGCTGCAAATGCTCGGTGGGGAAATTTGTGATTCATTCTGCACATGACATCCAAGAATTTGTGCATGTTAGTATCAGCCAGGAAATGTATTTTACATCACGGTTCCCTCAGACCTATTGTCCTGTGTGATGGTGTGCTTTCCTGGCCACACCACAGTGCCATTGCTTCTCCCCTACTTTGTCACACTCAGGGGGAGGCACAGCTGCCAACTCCCCTCTCAGTCAGCTCTGCTTGGACAGCACAAGCACTGGAGCATTTACAAAAGCACAGCCCAAGCACATGACCAATAGGCACTGCCACAGACAGTTTTATATCTGGGATGGGGTTTTAAAGGAGGAGACCCATCTTTAAGGCTTGGCACATCTGGGGCATGTGGCTAACCAGTGTGGTTGATGTACCACTTGGATTTGTGGCCAGCAAATATGAAAAGTAAGCACAGGCTTTTCAGTTCCTGAAGAAATATCTGTTCCTTAAGGAACTACAGAAGATAATATTGTTGAATCAGAGGGACATCAGCTAGAGTGGAGTTTCTGAAGTTGGGTGAGGGTAAGCAATAGGTAGCACTAAATCTCTCAGTGATTACTTCTGGTCAAGATGAATCATGAGACTTTTTTTAGTCTCTGTTTAGATATGAATTGCTATTGCACCAACCATTAACTTTGTGTCATTGCCATGCACTGCTATCATAATCATAGAACACCCACTTATGACCAGGCAGTTCAGAAAATAAAAAAGAACATGCAGCAGCCACAGCTAGAAAAATAACTGCCTCTTTCACTGCACTCGATTCAATAAAGAAGAATACAATTTTCTTTATAACAATTTTCATACCTCCAGCAGACTGAGAGCATAAACTACTGAAAATAATGTATTTTTTTCTATGGGAAGAGTGCTGTGATTTTAAAGTCCACCAGGAGTTAACAGCTTTATAAGTAAATTGGTGTCATTGAGACACACATCAAAGAAAAATGCCACCAAAGCTCATGAACGGTAACAATAAAGAATGTGGAGGTGGCTTTTCCAGAGAATAACATGTCACTCCCCATGTGATCAGATACAGTAATCTGGGATGCACACACACAAGAATCCTCAAGGCAGTTATTAAAAACAGGATCACTTTCAGAGAGTTTTCTTTGTCCATTATTTATAGTAGTTTGGTTGGCAAATAAAATATATTTTACTGTCCTCATCAAAATGAAGGAGCAAAATTTCCAATGTTGCAAAAGTCCACTTTACGGCATCCTGTGTTCCTATTATCATAATTCCCACTCCCAGTGCTCACTTCTCCCCTTTGCAAGGGATTTACACAGATAATTGTAGAGAACTATCAGTTCAGCCAGACAAATTCTGCTATTAAAAATACAGAAATACCGACAGATATGAACTAGCAAAAATAGCTCAATGAAAACTCTTCCGTAAGTGCCTTTTTCCCCCACAGAAAGAGAAGAGGCCTCAATGAATGACCTATTTCTTCTCTAATGGCAGAATCTAAATGCAGAAGGAAGAGATGGGACTGAAGAAAACAGCAGCAGCAAAAGCTATCAAAGTCTTTAAAATAAATTGATAAAATGAACAAAAGTATCTGGTTCAAAATAATGGTCAATCTGTGTTTTATGGCAAGTAAAATATTAAATGGCTGAACTGATAGCTGTAGTGTGCCACTTATCATTTAATCACCTCAGTACTAAAGGAAAAAAGTTGGAAAATATGTCCTTAGGTTTTAGAAAGACATACAGGGGAAATCTGGGGGGAAAAATGATGTAAAAACCAGACACCCATACGGACAGCATGGTAGGAACTATAATAAAGGACAGAAGGAATGAAAATAAAGATAAGTTCAACAAAAAAGGAAGATTGAGAATGACTTTTGTTGCTGGATAGAATATCTCACAACTCCGTGAGTGTTCCTATGTGGAATTAGAGAATATACGAGGTTATGAAAATCCAGTTAACATATTATCTTGGATTCCCAGGGATCTCTTGGCATGATTCCTCCAAAGGTTTTCTAAAGGTATTAAGCAGGTCATGAGAAAAGCAATAGGTAGAAAGAAGGGAATAAAGGTTAGGCATAGCAGATCAGTTATTACACTGAATAGTGTAATATTACAATGAAGTAATCATATTACGCTGAAGGGGGTTACCCACAGTAACTGTGTTTAGTAGGTCCTGAACTGTTCAGGATAATCCTAAATTATCTACAGAAGGGTGTGAATCACAGACTCACAGAATTAACTAGGTTGGAAAGGACCTTTGAGATCATCAAGTCCAACCTATGATCTAACACCTCCTCATCAACTAAACCATGGCATGGTTAGGGACATGGTTTAGTGATGGATTTGGCAGTGCTGGGTTAATGGTTGGACACAATGATCTTAGAGGTCTTTTCAAACCTTAATGAGTCTATGATTCTGTTCCACAGTTACCATGATATAACAGCGGCTTCTTACATTTTTGCTTTTTTTTAATTTCATGCTAGTGGCTATATTTGATGACGTAAATAATTTCAAAATTTCAAGAGGCAAATATTTCACATTTCTAATAAGCTTAAAGGCTATTAAAAGGTCAAGTTTTCCAGTTTAATTGAAGTATTACCATAAAGTAGACAGTAATTAGGAAGCAAATTTTCAAAAGGAAGTGTAAATTACTTGTAATAATTTCTGCATGCCTAACTGAGGTGAATAGACTCTTTTTATGGCTTGGATTTTTTTTTTAATTAATTTGAGCCTCAGCTTTAGTGAGAAAAGTAATTTTTTATCACCTATAAAAATTAAATTCTATTGACACTAGATATTTTATACTTTGTGGTTCCAGCTGTTCTGAAGCCAGATGAAGTATTGCAGCTACAAAACCAGAGTCGGCATGGCTCTTGTCACCCACCCCACCACTCAAACAATTAAAATCCTGATAATTTGTGGAACTTGAGTAGATGACTGAATGCAACCAGTGAGATTAGAAAAAGGGAGAGAAATTAGAGGGAGAACATCTGAATGGAGAAGAACACATGAATTAGATTCAACCACCATAAACAAATGAGAACCACAGGATTCTATGCAGTAAAATTGGAGCATGAACCATGGAGATTAAAAACAAAAAAAAATGAGAAGAGCGTAGAGGAGAGGAGATGAAAAAAAGGAAGAAAAAGAGGGAAGGGAATATTGAAAAAAATGAGAGAGTGCCAAGGAAATATTAATCTGTCCATGATGCAATGGCAAGCAATGTCCTTTGCACAGTAGATGTGACTGATCTTGGACCATCAGTGTGCCCCTGTGTGCAGAGCAATATTTCTCTACCTGTGCTACGAAAAAACTTAAAACTCTCCTCAGGTCAATTACTAACAAAATCAAGAGGAGGCCTCACACTAACCTTCCAGTCATCAAATACTACAGATGACATGTAAATACCACAACATTTTTGTTTACTTGACTATAAATAGCTGCAGCAGCTGTCGGCGAGATGAAATAGGATTTCAACTGCTTTTATTCAATTAACTTGTCCAGATTTAAAATCTCACTTCCACCTACTTGCATTTTCCATTACTATATAACACAGTTCTTTGGCAAACAAGGAAGCAGAAGTCTAATGAAGTCTCTAGACAGTTCTTTTGCTGCTTTTAATTAATTATGCCAGTGTGAATTGGGAATTAGTAAATGTTCTTCCTCTTAAACCTCCAAAATCTGGTATGATCCCAAAGGTTCAGAAGGAGGCTGTCAAATAGTAAGAAACCCACAAAAATTCCAAGTAACTTTACTAGAAATGAGATAAAATATTTTATTAAGAAGGTCATTATAATTCAATTTATGCAATTAAATAATTAGCTTTATATCTATAGGTTATCAGAGTTCTCTCTAAAAGAGCATACGTTTTCTTGGAGTCTTCATTTGTGCTTTCATCCTTAGCAAAGTCAATACGTTTGTTGTTATTAACAGTCAGTAACACAATAGTCTCTGACCATGCTGCTACTTGTTTAAAGAGTTGCAATGCAAGCAGACAGGATGGAGAACACATGATAATTTCAAATCAGCAGGATTTGGGATCTGAAGCCTGTTATTTTTAAAATCGGATGCATCAATAGGGAGTTAATACAAGCTTTACCTATATTTGCCTTATGTTGAAATATTTCTTCCATATTCTGAGTGGCAACATCAAGGAAAAGATATTGGTACAACACGCAGAAGGAAACACACACTTTAGGAACACCAGGTTTCTTTGAAGAACAATGTGGAGAATTTTCAAAGAAAACTATGGGAAAAAAATGCCCAATTTGGGATTTTATTCTAAAAACTAATTATAAAGCTTTTCAGACCTTATAAATCACTGGGGAGAAGCAAGGATCACTTTTCAATAGCTCATTTTATCTATAGATTTATGACAAAGCTGTGTACTTTGACATAACTTCATGGGTAAAGATTTCAATTGTGTAATTTAGATTTAAGGCCTAATTTGTTCTGTGACAGGACGAAAACCTTCCTTAAAATGGTGCAACCGAGCATCTGAACTCCTTTCCAATGAAATTACTTAAAATTAAAGATTAATGATGTTTCAGCTTCCATTATCTTGATCAGGTAACAGTTTTAACATTAAGTTTTTATCTTATCATGCAACATTTTTAACATTAAGCTGTCATCTCAGCAGGCTTGTTCAGACATATTTTTTAACCAGTATTTTTTATCCTAGCCAGTACTTTTTCTTCTTTTTCTCTCAATAAGACTCTTGAAGACCTCAGTGAAATAAAGCCCATGCTGCCTACTGAATTGTAAGGAATATGCTGATTGGTGGTTTGTTTCAATTTTTAAAATCTAACTGGGTATCAGACACATTTTATAAACTAGATTTTGTATTTAGCCTGAGATGTAACTTAAAGGCCATTTTACACATAATCCTATTTTACAAGGCACCTAGTTAAATCTTGTTTCATTGGAGTTAAAAATACAACCTCCAACTTTGTGCGGAGGTTGGAATTTCACCTTTAACTATTAAAACAAAGGTTGAAGGAGTGACTGTCATGTGAAGATATTATACTTAATTCTGAAAATAATTCTGAGTAGAATCTGGAGAATTCTATATTGAAGGCAATAATTATTTCCTATTAAAATAAATATCTTTGAAGTCATCACCATGGAACCAGGGCTAGTATTAAGAAAAACTAAATTTAAAAACTCAGTTGATGCCTTGTTTGTAACCAGAGATAAGGAACCATCAACAGAGTTCTGTTTTATACAGAAAATGCATATGTCACTTACGTTATAGTTGAATCATAGAATTATAGTATGGTTTGGGTTGGAAGGGACCTAAATTTCATATAGTTTCAACCCTGCTGACATGGTCAGGGACACCTCTCAGTAGGTGCAGTTGCTCAAAGCCTAATTAGAACCAAAAGAGATCTATTTTGAATCAGTATGCTATTGACAATATCAGACAGGTTGCTCCCAGCAACAACTTTACAGAACACATGCATTTTGTCATACCAATACCTAGTACTATCATTTTATTTTTACAACCATTTTATTGTACAGAAAATTACGCTAGACAGCAGCAAATTCCATACTTGTCATATTTACCCATTACTCCCAGATGGACATTTGTTTATAAATTAAGCAGACACAACTTGTTTATATTCCCCAGGTAATTCAAATTTCTTAATTGCTAGGGTGAAAAAACAGAAACTATTTTTTATGAAATCTTGCAAAAGAATGCTTCTTTAAGGCACTAACAAAGGAGGAATTTTAGACATGCTTAGCATGATGAAACAGTTGTAATAGTTTGACCCAACTGCCTGTGTGAAGGAAGCACTTTGTCACTAATACCATGATAACACACTTTGCATCTTGACACTGATACCATACTTTGCATCAATACCAGTCACAGACTTTGTATCTTCCCAATAAGTGTAAAAAATTGTTCATTTTTAACCAGATGCCACACTACCTAAAAGATCAGAAGAAATGAGTGCTCCTTCAAAGAAAATTTAAAATGAGTACTGATGTAGCCTACCACCTATCTACAAGAAAGTAAATAAAATGGCCAAACTAGGAACATATTAATCACTTTCAAGAGTGACTACATGGAAATGAGATCGTTCAAATAGTACTGGCACATTTGTAGAAAAACAGCTCACTCCAGGTGGCCCTGCAGGTCTCTGTGCTCTTGGAAAACACTCCCAACACACACAATCTACACAGGATAATAGATTATACTCTGGAATATAATAGATTATAATCTGGAAGAAGCTTCAGTGGAAAAAACATAAAATCCATTAAATCTGATACATCCTGTCACAATTGAATTGCAGTCAGTACACCTCTGTTCACCATTTACAAAATCTCTCTAAAGGCTTTGGGCAAATAAAACAGCCTCTTCCCATGAACGTTTACCATTGCACTCCTGGAACCTCGAGAGTGGCTAGAAGCCCAATGATTACCACACACAGGTAAGTACCACCTATGCTGCATGTAATTATAGGATACCTGGCCCACACATTTTTTGCATGAGTATCACAATGTTAATATTATAGGTACTAAAGCAGTGTCTGTAAATTCTGATATTTTCCACTCTCAAACAGAATTTTGTTTTACTTTCTTTTTGTTCATCTCAGATAAAAGTCATTATTCCATTGAAATGTTACATCATCTGACAAGCTCAGATCAAATTCACCCAGTAGAAGAAAGCTGGGAAGTTAGTTATACTAGAATTGACAAAGGCTCATGAGGTTTGCGATCAAATAAAATGTGCCAGAATTTCTATTAGGTATATGAAAAATGAGAGTGTCTGGTATCCCTGGTTTCCCAATAGGAGTGGTATGGTATGTGTGCAGGCAGTATAAATTACTTTTATTGGGGTTTTGGGTTTTTTTTTTTAATTTAAGATGATAAAGGGGAGCATTCTACTCTTGCTGTACTTCCCCAAGTTTAGATTAATGCAGGGACTGCAAAGATAACTGTGACCTTTCCATTCCCTTCTTTATTCCTTCTCATAAGAGACTCTTTTCTCTGTTAGCAATCTCTGGAAGTACCTCCCTTTTGCTTGCAGCTCTCTAGTGCTGTTTCCCAAATGGCAATTGTTTAGAACATCTTGTCTGGCTCCTGCTCTTTGCTGCTACCTTTCTGCATATAATTGGGGAAAGGGCAAAATGGAGAACTGAACAATTTTTCAAGTTAACTTTAATAAACTCAAATAAAAATCCTAACATTTTTCTTTTAACTCTTTCAAGCAAGTCCTGTGTATTATCAAGGTCATTATTGGTATAGCAGCTGCTGGGGAGAGATTTGACTACAAAGCAAAGGAGGGAAAACTGGAACAAACATAAACAGATGTGCTACTGAGCCCTCCCTTTTTCTTGCACTGGATCAGTGACCACAGTTTTCATGGATGCTGATGGGCATCTAGTTACAAATTAGTTGCATCAGTTAAGTGAAAAGACTATAAATGGTGAGAACTGAAACTGAAAAATCACAGGAGGTTGTAAATATCAAGGTAGTCTTTTTTCATAACTAGAAAAGTAGATTTAGTCATATATATATTTTTGGCTTTAGTGTAATTCCTGATGTCCAAGAGCAGTACCAAACTACTTCAACAGACTGCCTAAATGAGCTGGAGCAGGGCAATGTGAATGTAGAGGTTGAGCATTCTAGAGTGGCTGCAGAGTCTCTGCTGCAGCAACCATCCAATAAAGAAGTGACTCCAGCCAAATTCAGCTGGTTTGCAGCTGTGAGAAAATTAAATAAGCAACACTCAGGAATAAAGGTACTGTAAAGGAACACGAAGATGATGTCTAAATACATTATCTACTCTTATTATCTACTTTTCTGACACATCTAGATGAAAATTATTCAAGGGATGACGAAGATGAAATGAGTGTTTGTGAACAACCACACATTTCATTGTGAAAAGACTGGAAAATTCATACTGCTCTTTTTCCTTTAGGAGACAACAGCATGATTTACTATTAGCGTGTTGAATGTTAGGGAATAGAGAAATAAAGTGTTTGCCAAAAGGGCATCGAAGAAATCAGTGCAAGAACCAAGTACAGGATTAGTCTCTTGGCAATTTGAGCTGATACCTTTAAATCAGCTCATCTGTCCTTTTTGTTTTATTTTTCCCAATAAGGATTAAAAGAACTTCAGTCTCTGGTGTGGTCAGTCTGGTGCATTTCACATCATTAATGAGCACTTTGAAAAAGAAAACACAATGTAGAAAAACAAAGAAGATTTTCCACATTAAGAGCAATTGGCAACATCAGTGAATAGTCAGCACTCACCCTGTAATGGTCACTTCAACAACACATGTCTAAGTGCCAAACCACAAGCCCTTACAATTCTGTAAACTCATTTAATTGCTTCTTTTCAGGTTGAGATCATGCTTATATTTATGCCTGAATAAAATTTTGCCTTTAAAAATAACTTGGACAATTCCTGTTCGTTAAAATTTTACAGATGAGTTGTAGGCTGAAACACAAACATTTTTTAAGTACATATTGAAAAGCAAACAATGTAACAGCAACTGTACATTGCATTGTGCACAGCTATTCTGGGCACAAGCTCTGCTCCACTGAAATAACTTCAAATCTGGTACAATTTAGCAGAATCCACCTATCATATCCAGTTTATTTTGTTGATGGAGATCTACTGCAGCAAGCCAAAATCTTTCAAATATTCCACCGAAAATTATTCTCCATTTATGAAAAATCTGCATGGTTTTATTGATTGGAAGTTTAAAAGTTCCACCTTGTTGCTATTTTTTACTGGAAATTGCTGTTTCCAGGTGAGAGCTTTACACTTATTAACACACTGAAGCAAATGTTGCTGTCAGGCCTTCTTCTACCTTTGGTTTTCCCACTATCCATAAAGCTGCCTACTTCATTTCCACTTAAATGGTATTGGAGCTGTATTCCCTATGCAAAACAAAGGAAAAAATTGCACTAAAAAATATTACTTTTTTATATATAATGTGTGGTATCGTCAGTAGCGTCACTTTCTCCTTATTAGCTCTCTGTTTTATTGAAGAAAAAGTTGTCTGATGGAGTTAGGCATTTTCACCCTGGAGAACAAGGCTCAGGGTGGGACCTCATCACACTTTTCCAGTACTGAGAGGACAGAGATTCTCTTCACAGGAAGCCACACTGAGAGGATAAGGGACAATGGGTACAAGTTGCATGGAGAGAGGTTTCATCTATTCAAATTTTTTATAGTGACAACAAATAATCACTGGATGAGGTGGAGTTCCCATCAGTGGCAGCATCCAGGATGACACAGGACAGTGCTAAGTAATCTCACCCATGTTTGCCTCTCCATGAAAGTTTGGACCACATGATCTTCTGAGGTCCCTTCTAACCTGAGGCCCCTTCTGTGAATATGTCTACTTAAATAACAATTTATCTGCCTTGCTTGCATGAGTATTTGCACAGCACTGGTAGATGAGTTGTGCAAATAGTCCTTACATTTTTCTGGACAGAATAGAATACACTCTTAAAATATTAAATCCAAGGTCTATTTTATGTTGTTCTTCCAGGTATGTGGCTGATATCAGATTTAGACAGAGATGTTAATTTTCAGTGCAAACTGAGGCATTATTTATTTCTGCATCACAAAAGTGCATAGCTTCACAAGTGATTTTTAACAGGACACTAGGCAGGAGTTTTAAAAGACAAGCAGGTTAAACCCTGACACACTGGTTAAGAGCAGTCAGAGGACATTGGAAATCCAAATTATGGTGACAACAGACTGCAGAAATTTAGGGGTTTTCCACATGAGGTTCTAGATTGACTTGTCCAGAACTGAAACAAAAAGCCACACACTTATGGATTTTGAAAAAAAGAACATTTTCAGAAGTTCTGTCATGTGGAAAGCTCTTGCTCACCATCTGTCAGGTTCACTGTCATGTGGCAATTCTGAGCATTACCCAAAGGAAGCATTTAGGGCTATTTGTTTTCTGAAGATCTGAATTTAACCAACTCCAGATAGCTGACTTTGGACCAGGACCAATATACATAAGACATTTTTGTCATTGTGGACAGTTTTTTTCCATCCATGTAATATGAGAGGATAAAAGCCAGTTTCAGCTAAATTACTGTGGTGTTTTGGTTACATATGTTAGTAGTTTGTGTGTTTGTTTAATTTTAATTGGATATGAACATAAGGAACCAAGGACACATATTTTCTGTTTAGTACAAGCTTTTTCTATTCCAAATTTTGCAACAAGCAGGTAATCTGAATGACAGTGTATTCCAGTATTGCAGTTCTGGTTTGACAAATAAAGGTTAAGCTTCCACATCAAATAAGCATAGCCTAATCTTTCAAACTCTGGTAAATACAAATAGGTGAGTGTTTTGTAGCTGACAACTGAGAAATGCAATATCACACTCAGGTATCTTGAAACCTGCACATTACCTTCAGGAAGCAAACATACAGCACTGTTCAAAGTTAGATAAAAATGCAATGATCTCTTTAGTGTAACATGTCAATACATTGTGAACTGACTACTTCCAAATATCAAATTACACATTGATAGTTGCTTGTTGCTCAAGTTGCAATTTTAGATACCGTGATTTTGCTTTTTGCTGTGATCATATTTTGATTTCAAATTTTACAGAAAGACAAATTTAAAAATAAAGAAAAAATAACTCCCAGAAACCTTAAAAAAAAAAAAAGTCTGAAACAAAGCAAGGGAAAAAAACATTATTGATCATTTTTTTAAAGAAGGATTATCTTCCCTCTAAGCAAAAGAAAATGGGAACTTCCACAGAATATTTTATTTCTACAATTCAACATTTTCTACTAGAAATCATTCCTTTATGGAAAGTTTCTGACCAGGTAACTAGATTCCCATAAATCAAGGAAATAAATAATAGCTAAATGCAAAAACCAAACTGTGTTTCCTGCTAGCCACACAACAAAGCAGTGGCAGAGTTTGAAACTAAACCCTTACTTCCATGTCCCAATCCATCTGATCAAGAAATGAACTGTTCTTCCTCATTGCACTGATTTTATTTTTATTTCACTTTCCATTTAAGATGCTATAAAAGTGTCCAAATTTAAGATTAGCTTTTGATAATAGTACAAGAATGTATTTTAATAGTTCTATTTATTTTTTATATATTGAAAAATTCTGTAAGAAAAAAGCATGTATTTAACAAACTATTTGGCATAACACTGAGTAAATTTTTCATGGACTCAAATACATTTTCTACCAAAGAACTAACATTATTGGTCTTGTCCATCAAATTGTTTCCTGTTACCTGCAGCAATAAAATGGATACTCAAAATCCCCAGATTCTTAGCAAAGGTTTCTAAGATTTGATGTCAGTTTTGCTATTGAGATTATACTGGTCAAATGCTGTCTTGTCACTCCCACTGCTGCAGAAAACAAAGTCAGGTCAAATAATTAAAAAAAAAAAACAAACTAGAATTTGAAGACATGAAAACAAAAGAAATTACCTGGGTCTTCTATTGATAAGTTCTTCGTTAACCATTGAACAATATCTGAACCTAGGAGCAAAAGAAAAGACATAGATTAGTAAGTTTTCTCTCTCAGAGGCGATTCATATTGTTCTTCCATGGAAGAGATCTACATTTTTTGCTCAGTTTGTCTAGAAAAAAACCCACTGGCCATTCTATTTTAGTTTAGTTTCTTTTTTTAGCTTTGTTTTAGCAGTGAAACACAGCACTTTCTTCAGGCTAAGACTTATAAAAAGTACTAGAAGTGCATTAAATGTGCAGTAGTAGTCTGCATTTTAAAAATTACACTACTGCAAAATTGACATAGAAAAACACTTTATTTACCTAATACTAAGCTTTCCCCCCGCCTTAAAACTTAGTTTACCAGTAAAAGCATATTCAGTTATCTACATATGGACTACCAATGGATCAAATTCCACCTCAAGGCCAAGGTCTCAACTAAATTCATTTTTCCCTCGGTGTTAATGCGCTTTCCTTACCACTCCAGTCTCCCTTGCTCTCCATCCCTTCGTTTACTTTTCTATTTAATTTCCTGCCTTGTTTTAAGGTCCCATGCTATTGCTCATCTCTTAACACTTTTGACACCAGATTTCTTCCTGCCTTTCACACTGAGTATCCTTCCAACCTCACCTCCTAATTCCTAACCCATCTGCTCCTCTTGGGCATGCATTTCTATCAACTGCACTTCTATCACACTTTGCACTTCATGCCACAAGCTGAAGTCAGACTTGTTTTTCAGACAGAAAGCTGCAATTGAACTTCGTTCACTGTCAACATGATTTGCAAAATAAATTATGAAGCATTGCTGCAGACAAAAAACCCAAACCACATTCATGATTTAAGCAACTTGAAATAACCAAACTGGCTTAGAGGGAAAATGAGTGAAACACTGAGGGATGTTACATGCATGTTCTTCATGGTTCATGATACCTCCAGTTCAGACAAGAAATGTAATAGAGAGAGACATCACATATTTCTTTATAGAACTAATATTTAAGTTGCTCATCTATTTCCCACCAAGCATGATAAAGAAACTCTTTGATAAACCTTAGATTTAAAACAGTAATAAAAATCTATACAACTCACACAAATATAAACCAAATCAATACAATAAAATCTCTTGAATGTACAATAATATACAACATTAGAATGTGGAGCATATTTCCCCTGTCGGTCCCTAGGTTCAGATTTCTTCCTGTACTTTACATACTGCATAATTTCCCTTGTTTTTCTTATGGCAATGAAAACAATATTTTAAAAAGGCATTTCAGAGACAGAAATTTACTTCTCCTTACAACTTTTATTTTATTACACTTAGTGAATAGCTCTATCATGTATTTTGCGAAGCCTCATTGATTATATCATAGCTTTCCATGTGTGTATGCATTACTAAATTGATTATACAGCAGTGAAAATCTCTAGAGATTTAACAACCATGTCCAGAGGAGACATTTTCATTACTATGTTAAATGTCTAAATTTTGAGACATATTAAACTGCAGCGGCACTGTTTCTCATAGCATTTGCATGGCTTTATATCTTAAATGAGGCAATTTATCTTTGCATGCTGTTGGAGGTATACAAAATGTTACAGAGAGATATTCCTACCCCAAAAATATTCTCTTTTTATACATATAATTTTAGTCTTTTTTTTATACATATGAAATTTACAAGGCTGATACTGACAGAAGAATTTTAGTTTAATATAAGATGAAACTTCACAAGCCTCAATGACGCACTTCCAAGCATAGCTATATTTTTCTGTCAGCTGACTAGAGAAGTTAGTCAGCCCTAAATATTTCCCTAAATCTTCAAAGATCAAAGACAAAAATTAGAAAAACAACATGACATTTTTGAGTACTGATTTTTAACTTTGTCTTCTTTCAAATCCCTCAGGTCCCATACAGGAAGAAGTTTTCTATTCTTTTCACATCGCCTTCAAAAACTTCTATTCTTTTTGCACCTTTTGAAAACTTTCTTACAGTGACATTCCTCAGTCCTGTATTCCTCAGTGCTCTGCTCCTGCACTCACATTTGCATATACATGGTCTGCACATCAGAAATTTCACCTCCGTATATTCCACTGTCTTTTGGCTAATTATTAATAAGAGTGGGAAATCGGCTTTCTTGAAAATGGCACCATCGGATTATGAAAGTTCATTGATGCTCAATTCACACTTTACCCTGAAGCCATTGCCCTGGCACATGAAAGCCTGGACAGGAGTTTAAGCCAGCTATCGCATTTGAACACACTGATGATTTCAGATGCATGATTTTAATGACAGGTGAATAAATATCAACATCAACACTCTCCTAAAACCAACTTGCAAGCAATCTGTCATACCACAAGTAAGAAATGTATCAGTTAGTATTTCTTTGGGAGATCCTGGGGCCAGCTTTAGTCCTAAAAGTATAACAAAGGTATTAACTTGTAGAGCTTGCTGGGTGTTTTTTTAGCTACTGGTTTTAACGTCTAATCAACAATATTGTTTCCCTTAATCATTCCTGTGCCCTTTTCTAAGGTTTATTATTTATGCAAATGTGTTTCTAAAAGCAAAATCATTACTCTAATTTCTTATCTCAGAAAAAAAAAAAAAACAAGGCAGCAAAACAGGTGAAAACAGGAAAACAATACTTCCTGTGAGTGTAGCTTTGAAAAACCTGACCAGCAAATTCATGTCCATTATCATACACAACACTTCACATCTATAGGAATTATGATCCAAGACTACAAACTTCATTATTTGTAAACAAGAACTAATACTTATAGGATGAAAAATCTTTAACCTTCAAACCTTATTCTGTCTTATCACCAGAAATCTAGCAAAAAGACAAGCTGGTCAGATGATATAAACTTCCTGGAAGCCACTACCTTGGGACTGGACTCACGTAAAAAGGAAAATTCCAGCAATCCACAATAGACAATGTTTGCTGCGCCATATACTTAGTTTTTGTATACCATTTAATGTGTGATATCAAAGACCCAGTTAAAACATTGTCAAAGCAGATTCTCGAGTTCTCCAGGTCTCCCTGCCTCAATTCCATCCAGCATCAAAAAAGGCAAATTGGCTATTAGATCTGCAAGGTGTGGAAGACTTCAGTCAAATTGCTGACTGAATTTTGAAATCCGAGAAACACCTTCAATTTTCCTGCCAGTTTCTAAAGCAAATGAAACTGGACAAAGCAAAGTAATAATTTTTAATAATATCTTAAATCTAACACGAGCACAAAACATTTGAAAATATGGAGTTTTTTAGACATAGAGCCTGAAAGCCAACTGTGAGATTCCTTAAACACCAGCACCTATCCAGATAAAGGCAATAAAAGTCACAAGATCTTACTCAAGTCCAAAAATGACAGACTTTCATCTTCTTTAAAGAAACAGGCAAAAACATGTCTGTTCATATACAAACAAAAAAGAGTCAGTCATGTTCTTTGTAAAATGCACTTGCTGAAAATTCCACAAGTGATTAATTTTAAATGAAATGGCCCAAAAATAGCAGTTGCTGAAGCTGTCACAGCATCTTAAGAAAATACTTTTTGCAGAAAGCATGCTGTCTGAACTCTGCAATACTAATTTCCAAGTCAAAGTCATAAAGGCCAGGGCAATGCTAAGGCTACCTTTCAGAGAAAATCACCTATTTTAAACAAGTCCTTACAGAGTACATTTCCAAAAGGTGCTGGTTCTGATCTACAGAATATTTCACAGGAATTATAAATCAAATTTTTGCTATGCATAGATGCAATGGGCCATGTAAGCCTTAATCTGACAGAAAAAAATATATAATATTAGTACTGCAAAAGAAAAGCAAAATTCAAAATGCTCTTTTTCAAAATTCAAAAACATATTTAGCAGAAGAAGAGACAGTTGCAAGAAAGCATATTTTATTAATCGGAATCACAAAGAGACCACTGAGAAACTTAATTCAATGAGTTCTTACTTCATAGAGACAGGTTCAACCTTGCAAAGAAAATAGTCTTTTGCTGTTGACATCTCAGTTTTGTAACTAAAACCTATTCTTCTTTTTCTTTTAGACCTCAGAGTATTTGCAGATGATGAAGAGGGAAGGTGACGCAGGAAGCTCCCCTGCACTGCGAATACCAAGAGTGAGGGTTTTGCTGTTGACAATCAAAATGTTTGCCATCTGAACTCTCAAGGGTAATGCAACCATCATGGTTATGTTTGCCCAGCACTGTGACCTCTGGGCAGCTGGGCCTGGCTGGTGCTGAAAGGCAGGACTGGATCATTCAGGTGCTCCCTCGAGGGAGCCTCCTGGTCAGCTGGCTCAGCTTCAGAGCTTCACCACCACCGAGCCTCAAGAACCTTGAGAAATTTTTGCATGACTCCTCACAGTACAGAAAACTTAATAAACATGACTCTAAAAAGTATCAGTGTCTAAATTTAAGACAAGACTATTACTAAATTACTAAGGAAATAGTACTGTATTTCCAGTGTTTGTCTTTATTTTTTATATTGAGAAAGGAGGGTATTGGGTCATTTTAACTTTTGTCTCCAACACCATCACTTCATGGTGATACATCAGGAAATTAAGGTTAGTCACTGATATACTCTTCAAAATCCTTGGCCATGACTGAAAAAAAAATACAATGTGCAATTTCATTTCTCACCACTAATTCAGATATTGGAAACACAGAAAGTGGATTAGATGAGCAGGAGATTGTAAAAGCCATTGGTCTCTCACGTTTTCAGCGCTAGCTGTTTTCGAACAAAAATTGCTGTCTAATGGAGAGTAGGACTCTGTAAGGAAGGGCTTTCACTGGTGAGCAGGACAAAAATGATCTGCATTTGCCTTGAAGTTTTCACAGTCACACACCATAGCATTTGTTGCCACAGATATATCAGCATGGATATTTTACAGTTTATTTTCTTTATCTGAAAAGAACAGTTTGTGTATGAATTCTTCATGCATCTATCTGAAAAAAATCAAGTACCCTATAGTTACAGGCAGAAGGGCAGAGGGAAGAAAAACAATGGCTATATTATATGTGGGTTAAAGTATGGAACTTTAAATAAATAAATTATTATCCAGGACCCATACTGGATTATTCAGATTAATTTTTCCCCATGTCTATTAGAGCTGAGCAAAGAGAGGCTTTGCATCACTTGATTGAAGTGTCCACAGAAAGGTAAAAGAAGGATGTGGGGACTCCTCTCTGAGGCTGGGGTTGCAAAAGTGCTTGAAGCAACATATACCCCATCAATTCTTTCCACCCTGTATTTTTAGCTAATAGGTTTTTTCTTTCTTTTCTGTATTCTTTTGGATTAATGTAAAATAGATTTATTGTTTAATTTTGTACAATTTTTTATCATGAGTGGCAACAGAGCTGATACTGTGATAATTTGAATACCCTGCTGATTGCACTTACATATTTAATTTCCTGACCTTTACTTTTTAAGTTGGTTGACTTTTTAAAAGAAAAAACAAAAGTGATTGATCAGAGTGCAATTTGATTAAGGAAATTATTTACATCTCAACTTTCACACACATTTCTGCCACTTGCTTTTTAGAATTACTGATAAAAACAAATGCAGAAACTTACTCTTTTGACTTCTTATAATTGAGGGTGGACCTCGCATTTGTTTGAGTTCTGTTAAACCTCAAGGAAGCTTGTACCCAGGTGCAAATTTTAAAATGTCATCTGAATAATACTAACTGTACAGAGAATATGAGATATTTTAATGAAACTACTCAAGCACAAAATTACAGTTTTCTATTTTTAAAACAATATAAGCTGAAATATACTTTTTTCCAAAGTGAAGGTAGGTACAGGAATCTGAAGAAATAAAACCCTCAAAGTAATCATTTTACTGCTTTTGAGTTGGACTCTTTCATTCTCAGCTGCAAGAAGTCCTCAGGAACACTCAAGCCTAGAAGGGCAGAAAGGATCCATAATTCTGGCTAGCCAAACCTTGTGAAGAACAACATGTTGCTTGATACTGTTATGACTTTCTGCTTCAGACAGGAAAATTCATCTACATTCATACTGTGAAAGAGCTAATAGAGAATGCAAAAAATCTCTTCCACTTCCATACCTACATGAAATAAATCAGTGGTGCTGACCAACAAATTCCAGTTATGTAAATCCTTCAGTCACACTCTGTCTCATAACAAAGCTTCAGAGCAGAAATCCAGTCCATAAACACTAAAAGGATAATTAAATATTACTGTGTATCTGTGCCACTCTTTATTCTAAAAGTGTCGATCCACACAGGTCCCTATCTCCTCCAGCAAAAGGAATTGCTCTTGATTCCAGCAACATTTATCTCTAACGTTTCCCAAAAGACATCCTCTACTTAGATCTCTTCCACAGCCATAAATGACCATTTTACAAATGACACTGGCTGTGCATAATTGGCAATATGCCTGTAACCACAGATGAAACCCCCGTAATCCTAAGGCTCTTATCCTAAGAACTAGAGTTTAGCATCTTGCTGAAGAACACTGCTCCACACTATACATTTGCAAGACAAGAGTGTTGCTGTTTAGAAAAACTAAGTAGCATGAAAGGCCTGTACAGCCTGTCTACTGCAAAGGAATTTTTATCCTTCCCTTCAAAACAAAGCCTTGTGATCTTGATGAACTATAATAGAGTATCAGTGTGTACATGACATGTAAAATCTTAAAAGATTGTTCTATGTAAAAAATATCTGTGGGGGGAAAAGCCCATAAAAGTAGAATGTTGGAATCCAAAGTGCAGAGAATATTTCTCTGCCTGTTTTGAAGGATTCAATCCCCCTGAACAATACTATTTTTGACCTTCGTCTATGAAGAAAATTGCCTACCCTCTGGAAAGAACTAGAATCTACACTGGTGTAAACTAGGTGATAAAATATTATGTAAGATTGTCAAAGGGTGAAAATTTAGAGATTTTAGGTTTGTTAGTATAGTAAATAGATAAGAAGTAACATCTCCAAGATGGAGAGGATTTTTGTTGTTTTTTGAGATCTCCTTCTCCTCCTAGGAGTCCATATTTTGCAGTAAAAGTGGTTTAAGGTGACTGGATAAAAAATTCCGCAGTTCCTGTCTATGTGAAAAAGTGATTTACTTTGTGGACATTGGTGGAAAAGTAAAAATATCTTGTGTTTTAAGTTTTCATTGGGTGATTTACCTTTAAAAGAGCTGTAAAATCTTGATAATTTGGCTTTTACCTGCATTCTCTGCTCCGGGCTGTGTCTGGGTCACGTCAGTGACCATATTTCTCTGATAAGACTTAATAAACAACTATCTAAGAGCAAAGAAGGCTGAAGGTCCCGTTCATCTCTTAAGACACCTGGCAAGGACTCTAATAAATCTCCCCCATCCAGAGAGGTCTAATTAAGGCACAAACTGTCAGTAGAATTTTGAACACCATAAAAGTACCCTGAAGAAACTTCATTTATGAGAAATCCTCACCTCCAAATAAAAAAGAAAAACAAACCAAAAAGCAACCAACCAACCAAAACCAGAAAAAAAAATCACACTTAATTTTTAACTACTGTATGCTTTCTTCAAGCAAAACTTCTAAAGACTGAGATAAACAAGAAGGCCAGGAGACTTATTACTTTATTTCCTGTTCATCAGAAATCTTAAATAATGATAAAAGAAGATAAGAAGCTAAGAGACATCCAACTTTTCTCATCATGATGTTCCATCCTTCTTCTCTCAATCAATTCCTTTCCTTACCTTTCAAACACCTGCAGACACATTTAGGTACTATTAAGAGAGAAACAACCAAGAATTCAGCTACTCATCACGTTCTCCATCTATCATTACCTTTGGGAACTCAAGCTAAATCACATCCTCCAAAATAGTTCTGGATCCAATGCCAAGTGGAGAGCAGGAAGCCTCCAAACAGCAAGCACAATGGTGTCCATGCTCTTCACAGCCACCAGCGTGTACTGTGTAAATCCACAGGCAATGAGGCTGTTGTGCAATATCAATGTCCCACATTGTAGGTGAGTGCCTAGTCACCAGCTTAAAGAACATTTTTTTCTACCTCTCTCAGAGATGATGTAATTTCTTTTTAAAATAGTGAGAAACTCCACATGGAAGAGAACAGTCTACTGTCTGCTAATTACAATCTCTAAATAATGAGGCAGCTTAGTCCAAATTTCTCCTCAGACACAAGCAGTTTCAGGCATTTGAACCTGAGTGTCTCCACCTCAGTCTTTAGGCATTCTGGTTGGGGCATTCTGGTTGTGGCCCCTTTTAATTCCTTTTGCTGGAGCTGTAACACCTTTGTGTTAAATAGCCTGGGAGATAAGAGAAAATAAATTATTTACCACCCTGTAGGACACCCCTGAGGGAAGCTGAGCACCTGGATTCCCCGCCCTACTGCTGTGCAGTCTGGTTAATGGGAAGTAGAACAGCATTGGCAAGTGTTTGCTAGTGGAGAACACTGCAGGGTATGAATGTAAGAGCAGCCACCCTCAAGAAAAGCTACAGAAATGGATATATAACTCCTATCCCTGAAATAACATATAAAAGGACAATAGTAACATCACTGTTGTCTAACTATCTTGAACTCTCACCCTGAAAAATTCATCCAAGATCATTTCAGGAAGACTGAAAATGTATTCTTAAGGGAAAATTTTGCTGCTTGCCATAAATAGTTCATCTGGCCTTCTTTTTGTATCTAGTGGATGTTTTACTGTGTCTTGCTGACAACTTTGTACATAGAAAACAGGTAGATTGATGTGTATGCTCTTTCTCTCATACACATATTAGTAAGTGTTTGCACATTGCACTTTGATAATTTCCACAGCACAGTAAAAGCTGCCTGAGTTTATCTCTGCCACAATAAACGTTTTTGCTTTCTTATTTTTTTTCATCAGCAGTTTGAAAATAGCATGTAAAACCAAACGCCCTCCAAGTTCAACGAAAAAGCTTTGTGAAACTCTTGACCATGCTTCAAGCAAATATGTATTTTTTCAAATTTCCACATTAATATCTCTAAGAAATACAATATTTTCCTTCATAAATATTTACAATTCTTGCCATACTGCCCCCCAAAAGACACCCACACACAGATGGCAATGGAAGGAAGTGAGGAGCAATGTCATCTCTACTAGACACTTTAACAGCCATAGAGGATTTTCACAAGGGAAAATCCTCAAATCCTAATTCAAGGGTAATGGGAATAAATTTAAAAATTATATAAGACTTGATTTGGGATTTTGACTCCAGGAAGAAAGTCAGCAGAGACACAACGACTTGCAGTTTTGACACTGGCCCAGCAACAATGTCAATGTACTTCCTTCCTCACAAAGTGTTCCTACACAATAATATTTAATTTATACAGTTGGTTTGAAAATGGCTTTTTCCACTGTTGCTATTTCAAAACAGTCTTTTAGTGACTCATGCTCTTACTGTTCTCTTCACTTAAGACTCTCAAAACTGATGTCCAAAAAACCCCTTTGATCAGTGTCGATTTCCTGAATAACCCAATCTATATAATTTAGCTATTTTAACAAAATACACCTTTTAGAGAGATTTAGTGATGCTTAGTACAAGAGCACAATGTGATGCTCTTCAGAAGCTCCTGAACCACAAGTTTCCCAGGAATTTGATCATCACCTAGCCACTCTCACACATACAGAAACATCTCCAAGAGGAAAACTCTTCTCAATAAAAAAAAATCTACAATACAGCAGTTGCACAAAATACTTATCTTCAGAGACGCAATCCAGTATAGGGACACAGGCAATAACAGAAAGTCCTAAAACATGAATTTCATAATAAAATGCTGAGAAATTGCAGGAAAAAATAATTTGTTTGGCCAAAGTAGTCATCTGGGGGTTTTAGTTCTTTATTCCCATTGGTCCACAGACTGTAGCACAGATCAGCTATTTATCAACTACTAGTAATAAATACAAAGTATAAGATACTAGAAAGTTTGCTGAAGCTGAGTACAAACTTTCAGCCTTAATCCTAATATTCGAGTGTTACACCAGAAATGTCACTGACTCTGATCAGAACTTTGCTGAAGGCTTTTTTTTTCTATTTGAAATATGAAATGTTTTAATATTCAATAGACCACAGAAAGTTCAAATGAATTTCTATTCTTGATTAAACTGTGCTGGATGTTTCTGTGGTATTTCCTCCAGATCCATGATTATTTTAATACTGCTGTCTCAGAGTTTGCACTTCAAAGATCTGCTGCAGGGCTACATTTTCAAAAGGGAAAGGAAATTAAGTTATTCAAATTTTAAGTACCTATATTTTTGAGCATTAATCTGACTGAAAATCTAATCCCATTCAACTTTTACCAAAATACGGTACTGTTTCGAGACTTTATTACACTCAGTTGCTTGGTATAACAAAAATCACTTACATTATATAGTATAGAATGAACTGTGTTAGTAATAAAACTGAGCTTTGCTCCTACTTGATACTTTCATCAAATTCAGCGTATTTTTCATTTGCAGTCTTTCATCACTAGTCAGAGATTATGAATTCATTGTCAATAATTGTGCTGCACAACTATCTTAAGCAAATATTACTGGGTCTTTTCTAAAACACATAAAAATCTCATAGTCTTCTCATGGTCATTCTTTACATACGCACCTCAAGAACCCTGTCAAAATAAAGGTAAAATTTATTAGCTCTTGACGAAAATTCCCAAATATTCATTGAAATATAAATTCTACTGGCAACTGAAATTTTCTAACATGATTTATCCATCAATGGAGATTTACCAAAAATCGAGACAGACATGAACTACCATTTCAATATGCAATCAACAGCTCTTGGGTTTAATATAAACTTAATCATATCATCCATAGTAGGTACTATATTTCTATCTCAAATTGAAAATTGAAATATGGTATATGTTCAATGGTTACTCATATATGTGAGTAGATGCCAGTCATATTTTATATATTATGTTCCCATCCATCACAATGAATTTAGCAAACCAAGCAGTAAAACTTAGAGAAAATAAATCCCTCTATGTTTCAGTTTACCAAGTTTGTTCTCTTGCTGCTGTGTTTCCCAAAGGACATTCACATCAGCATTTGTAAGATATAAATTGCAGCCCTGTAGCTAGTATTGGCTTTTACTCCTTGACATTTTTATAGGAATTCAAAAGCCACCTTTCTGCTTTGACAAGTAACGTTGTACCACATTAATCAAATACATTTTTGAAGCAAAGTACTTTGCTTTCTGTCAGTATCAGGCAATGTTCATAGAGCCATCAATAATGTCTCCATTTTAGGAATGTCTCTTGGAGCCTGGACAAAGAAACAATCTCTGCAAAAACATTCTGTTTTTTCCCACCCCTACCCTCACATTCATTATGACCAGAGCAACTATTTAATAACACTAATCCATGAGTTCATGGGAAGCATTTGTAAGTTTATGTGGAAAAGCTGGAGAGAATAATTTTCCACCATCCATTATCAAGTAGAAGAATGATAAAAAAGGAATTATTCTGAACAATCCTGGACCACTAGTGCAAGATGTAACCATTGGTATTTATTTCTCCAGTAAAGACAGTGGTTCCTCATACTGTGCTGTGGATTTGGGGGGCTAGAGAACAAAGAAGCATTTTGAAAAGGTCAACCTGTTGGTGCAATAAATAATAGTGCATATCCTGGAGTCTGTATTCTATTCTTCATGTTATTTTACTGTACATTTCAATGTTTCATTTCTTTATATGAAACATCTGAGAACTGATGACGTCTTACTGTGAACAGAGGATGGGTCTTTTAAAACTTGTAAGTACAGAAGCTCTTTGTAAAGATGAGACTGTAGTTCATTTTTTTTTCCTTCTTCACAAAATGCAGAAAAAAATTAGGTTCATACTGTTGCCTAGGAGTATGCAGTGACGTGAATACTACTTTTAGCACCTGTTGCGTCTTTGCTGTTTACATTGTCAGAGTAAGAATAAATAGTACCAAGATATAAAATCACCCTTGGTGAGGGAACACATATACACAACCATTCAGGTACCTATCCAAACCAGTTCTGGCCCCCTTCCCAGCCCCTTGTACAAACCATTTATTTGAATTTTGGTCTCTCCATGAAATTTTTGAGGACCTGTACATATTTTATGTAAAATTGTTGACGGCCACCATTTCTTCCTAAACCATTGACTGCAGACTCAGGAACAGACGATATATAATCTCTTAGGAAAATAAAGGCAGGATCTGTAAAGAAATATAAAGCAAATATCCAAGGTATCCAGTACTAGGATTACTTTTTACTAGTGGAAGGCAAAAGTAGACACAACTGCTGTGTTGGGGGCCTGGAGAGAATAAAGATTTGTCAGTCATCTAAGGAATTGTGCCGTCTACATGAAATATGTTCCCAAAGTTGGGAGGGAGAGGGCAAGAAGAAGTTTGGGAAAAACATGTTCTTGCTCAATCTTCTTACATCCTTAAAAGGGCTAAAATGAATTCACCAACAGATTACAAAAGAAAACTAGCAGTCCTCTCCTGCAACAGAAAATAAAAAACAACAAAACCCCAAAATTCAAAAATTTAAAGTATTTCTTCATAGATAAATATATCCTGTTCAATCTGTCATCAGCAATTAATACAATTCTCCCACTACCTTTTTGTCAGATAAGAAATCAGGGGAGAGCAGCAAAGGCTGCTTGTGCTTGGACTAGCAAATAGTCTGATTATGGCAGTAGGCAGATCATTTCCCCTTGATTGCCTGGGAACAGAACCATTCTCTTTTCCAAAATACAGGGGAAAGGGAGTAGTGGTAATATGACTGGTGAGAGTTTTGATACAAAACAGGATGGATGCATATAAGTCACCTAGAAGGGAAGTCTTAAGTAGCTTATCCCCTTCAAATTTCTGCTTCACTTTGAATGAGGCAGATTTATGCTTAGAAACTAAGTATATACTAGGCTGTTTTAGTCCTCCTTTCTACTATTCCAATTCTATCTGGCCCTGTATAAAACTGGGCTCCTGTCAAATACCAATATACAAACAAATGCCTGCCATAGCACTGTTTTCAACAAATAATGTCCAATGGATGGGAACACAGGCTCCTGCTTACACATAACCTCCCTTGTTTCCTTTGTTGATCTCTTCCATAGGCTCAGCAGAGCTCACTGCATGGCACTCCCAGTAACACCTTGCAACCGTATGAATCCTGCTCTGTAAAGTTTTTGGGTTAGGAAAAGGTTCCACTGGTCTGCTGTGTGCCTCTTGAGAGCTTCCCAGCCTCTAGCTGTGGGTGCACCCTTAGTGTGCCTGACTCTGCACAGGATCATTTTCCTGGCTGTATGGCACTGGGAAATATGGTAGTTTAAGGTCCAGCATTTCTTCCAAAGACTCAGAAGAGAGCAGGATCTCAGAGGAGCAGGATCTTTTTTTGCTAGCCACATTAACAGCCAGTAAAACATGCTGCTCTCGAGAGATGACCACTCTATTTGTCCTGCAGCACACAAACATGGCAGCAATTCAAACCAGCTAGCAAATATCAGAAGAATTTCTTCATCTCAAATTCACTACTCTCATCTTTTATTGACTTAACAAAGAGTATGTCTTTGGCCATTGACATTTCTGAAACAACATTCCATGGTTTTAAGTGCTGTCTGATGGAATACATTTATATGATTATAATTTTTTTTTTATAAAGAAAGTGATGGCTTACTAGTGTAGGTGAGTATATTGAAAATATCTATAGATTCAACTTTAAAACTGATTTCCTTTCTTACTTATAGTATTGAGTTTCACCTCACATGTTACGCTTCTAGAAATGACTGTCACTCAGGGAAAGGAAGCAACAAGCTTTTACTACTGTTAATACACTTCAGATTTCAGCAATTTTTCCTTCTCACACATTTAAAATTATCATTTAGCTTGTGTTATGAAAGACATCCTTGCAAGTTGGTGTTTTCTTGTTTTTAGCAAGTAAGCTAACAAAGGTAGACAAGTTCTTGTTCTTCAGACAAGAATGCTTGCACTGAAAAAATAGAGGAAAATTACAGCTCTGAGCACAGGCTCTTAAGATGAAGCACCCACAAGCAACTCTTGCTACATATATAGCAAATACAAATATTTAATGCTTTAGTGATGCCTAAACTTGATGTACTCTAGACGTAGTAGAGATGATGATCACCAAACCAAGCGTATCAGTGAAGGCAGATGATCTGGCAGAGGTAGGAGTTACTCTGCTGTTTCATGTTGCAGAGCTCATTCAGTGATTTTAGTATGGAAGCATTTTATACTAATTGCTATTCAAACACGTTGGAACAGTGAGTCCCTCTGCTAAGGACCCTACAATCAGCATTTCTGATGTGACAATTTAACTGAATAATGAAGATTTTCTGTGTTGACCATGTTCAGTGGTTGCTCAATAAGGCCCCTGACTTGCTATTCTCTGTATTTCCCCAGCCTAAAGTGCAGCCTCAAAATGATGCTTCACAAATCACAACAGAACCCGTGAGACACCAGAGTTTCTTATCTTGCAGCACATTCTGAGGCTCTCAAACTTCATTTTGATATGAAGTGGAACCCCAACATCAAACATCAAAGCTTTGCACAAACTGAAAAATTAAAAATATTTCCCTTTAATGCTATCAAAAATGTGATTCCACAGGGGCAAAACCTTTTATTTATTAGCATAATAGAAACAGAATTTTTCATCTTCATTTTTCATTCTCATATGACAGCTTCTAACGGAAGTATACTAATAAAACAATAAAATAAAAACTTAGTATTTCAGTACTTCTTGATAATGGCAATGTCAAAAAACTTCTCCTGAAAAAGTGTGACAATGAAAACATTTCACAGCAGAAAACTGGTTTGCCAGATATAGCATCAGAAATGCTCTTAATGGATAATTCTTCTAAATTAAGCAGATGTAGAAGGCTAGAACAGAACTATGATGGATGTGCCTCATTATCCTATGGTTCTGTGATCTCTTTGACAAGACCAGGGGACAGAGCCATAGGATCTGCTACACAGAGCACTCAGGGACATTAAATCGATAGTTTCAGACACAAGAGATAAAATAAGAAGAAATTAATGGGCAATTTCATCTGCCTTTTTCTCTTAAGGTGTTACCTTGTCAATCATTATCAGAATAAGTAAAAATTTTTATTCCACTGTATATCTTTAATAACTTGCCACTTCCATTTTAACCTAAACTAAATTCAAAGATACTCTTATTCTGCAATATAAACACTATAATCATAGCAGTGATAGCTCTCCTTATCTCATATCATGCTTCTCTCTTGATGATGAGTCATCTCTCGTCTTACCATGTAGTAAAGAAAACAGATGAGCCTGGAAAAGCTAACACTTTTTGCAATTTTATATAGCAAGTACTATTTGGAAAATGTATTTGTAAAATCACAGCTCCTGTAACTACGATATCAGTTTCCAGACAGTGAGTTACATACAGTGGGGATGACAACATTTGAGAAGTACCTGGAATTTAGCTTCTAAAAGATGCTTTCTTTGAAAATAAGAGTAAGAGCGAACTTACTATTTTGGCAGTTTTGAAACATGTCCTTTTAAGCTTTAATTTCAAGTATATTTTTAATTCTGGTGCTATGCTTAGAAGTAATTTCTCTTTATTGAATGAAAAATCAAAGGGAATATTACAAAACCATTCTCTTGGTTGCAACGGGAAAATCCAAAGTAATGCCATTATGGTTGCTAAAAATACTTCAGAAGTTTCAAATCAACATAGTTTCAAGAAGCAATCAAAAAAGATACTGAAATATGGCTCAAATTCTTCTCAGCTACCACATATGTTGAGTTACAGAAAAAAAAAAAGGCAATTTAAAGTTTCTTAAGAAACTTAAAGTCTATTTCTTTACTCTTTCTAAGGTCAGTATGCATGCAAAATTGCAGTGAAACCATAACCATCTATAGGTATTTACTTCTAACATAAAAAATCTTCTCTATACAATACTGTAAATTTTTATACTCATCTGCACCTTTGCTATCCCTCAAAGGCAAAAGGGATATGCAAAAAAAGAGCTCCACTGCTCATATTGTTTAAGAAGATGTCCTGATCGTCTCTCAAGCACCTTCCTGTGCTATGCAAACTAAAGCAATCATGCTCTAAATTGGGCATGATCACATTCTATAAAGAAGAAACAGATTATTTTGACATGAAACACATTTGTTCTACCAGAGTCAATAGCAATGCGATGATATTCCCTCCCGCAAAAACACTTCCTTTGTTTGATGTATGATTGATGCCTTCACAAGGAAATGTAGACGAATGCTGGTAATTAAAGTCACGTGTGTAAAAACCAGGAGAAGCTGTGCTCCCTCCTCTCTGTGTGCAGGGAAGCTGAGGGAGGACAGGTCACTGGGGTGTCAGACAGGGATTGTCTTAGATGCCAGTTAGGTAACTATGCTGAAAACAAAGCAAAAGGAAAGACAATTGGGTATGTACAAACAAGTAGGACGAGGTTATTGAGGGACATATTATTTGAAGGACATGCTGTTGTCTTGGGTTTAATTAATGTGGTCACCTGCAACAATGCTGGTTACCTGTATTTGGCACAAGGGAAAGGATTTGACAGAAGAATGATCACTGCTTTAAAAAACTTTTCAGCAAGGGAAACAGCAATACTCAGTTTGTCACAAAGACACACTATTAAAGCAAGTGTTATTTCCTAAAGATGTAAAACTTATAAAGGCCCCTGCAAAGAATTACAGAAAATTTATAATTGATCTACAATTTGTGCAATGGTACATGGAAGAACTCCAGCAACATTAAGCCCCCCAGTATTACTACGATGAAGCAAGTACACAGTTCATTTGTTCACTTTATAGCTGTGGTAGTGGTCAGAGAGGACAAATGGAAACACTGCAGCGACAAAGAGAGAATGGTTAAACCAATGGTGAAAATCCAAGAGACTTAATTTCAAGCCCCACATATGAGCCATAGGTTACACTAGTATGCCTTTGACAACACTAGTTTTTTCAGGGGGGCAGGGGGGTTGGTGCATTTACAAGAGGAATACTATACTCAAAATATTAAGAATACACAATTAAAGAAGGACAGGCAAATTTTCATGCTGCTTCAAATGGGAAGATTCAGCCTTAATAACATTGATTGTTAGACTGCTGAACTATCTACTGCAAGTACTTCTTTAATAATGAATGACCCTTGGTCTATTTATTTATAAAAGCCAGGCAAGATACAGGAACCATACAGATAAAGGTCAGTATTTAACATGATGAATTCAGGCAGGACTTCAAAGTATATCAGGCTTATTATGGATTTTCTTTCATACAGAAATTCTTCATATCATTTGCATTGATGGCTGGGCATAAGATAAATGGGGTTTGGTGCATTTTTTTAATTAATGTTAGCATTCATTTTGCCAGGTTTTTCTTTTTTTGCTGTTACTTAAGCAGGTGAGAGGGAATATAAACTGAACACTCGAGTAATGAAAAGAGTTCAACTTCAGGCTTTCTCTCTGGTTTTGTTGCACTATAACCATATATTACCCTGAGTATCTGCCAGATAAAAAGGTCATGAAAAAATATAGCATGTGTGTAATACTGATCACTCTTTTCCAGCACTTTCATTCCTATCATGTCCTTTACATTTGTTGAAATGCTAATTACACTCAGTCTGCTGTATTATACTGAAGTTGCTTTGGGAAAACAGAACTGTTTTGCAGTCACAAATGGTCATTAAAGGACAATTTGTGTGATTCAGTGCTAGGCTTGATACTGTTACTAAACACCCTAGACTGGAAAATGTAGAGAAGAACCTTGCAGATAAAGAGTAAACACCCTTGGAAACCCAAGGCAAAATCTCACTCCTAATGGGTGCCCCCACACTTTGTTAGAGTTCAGACAATCAACTGGGCCTCTAATGCAGCCACAGAGGGAGTCTGTTTTATACGAGGGCACCGGTGCAGTGCTGGCTGAGAGTAGTTTGGGGATTCCGAGCCCTGCTCTTCAGTCGGGAGCAGCTCCACTAAGCACCCACATGTGGGCACCCAGCTCCTGGCAGCGGCAGCAGCAGGCACAGGACTCCCCTCTCCTCGAGCACAGCAGCAGCCCAGGGCCCTGACCACAAGGGCAGGGGGTGTATTTCTTGGTTTTCTCTGATCTTGCTGGGTGCTGCCTCATTTGTAGCCCATTAATAGTTTCAGACTCC
Source organism: Monarcha castaneiventris obscurior (assembly GCA_026261815.1). Taxonomy (NCBI): domain Eukaryota; kingdom Metazoa; phylum Chordata; class Aves; order Passeriformes; family Monarchidae; genus Monarcha; species Monarcha castaneiventris. The sequence goes on from JAMPIT010000472.1 coordinate 9,613,861, forward strand.
TCACCCATAATCATAAAAACTAGACTGCTGTTTCATAGCTGCTGTGACACACACTTCATGTATCAGTGCTGTGGTATATGTTCAGCTCAGTGACTTAGTTAGATTCTGAGTGAAGAATATCTAATCAAATGTGTATGGATTTTACTCAAGTTCTTCTTCCTGTAAAAGATATTTAGGTACTGGTTTTATGTATACAAATCTTTCAAATGAATCTATTTAATTTATTAGCACTACAGTAGCAGAGTTCACTTACCAATAGAAAAATCTCATATTGGAAATAGTAATATTTAGAAAAAAAAAAAAAAAGGCATTTTGGATTTGAGGCAGAATTTTTGACTGTTTCTTTTATTCTTTCTTACCAAGTCAATACTAATCACAGATGGAAGATGTTTTATTTTTTGAATTATTCAGCAAGAGAAAATTTTTCCTTTCCAAAATAAGGATAGAAAAGATCGTTCCAAAAGATTTCCAATACTGATACAAACCTTCATTAGATCTGAGACCCAGGGCTATAATCTCCTTCTTATTTGACAGTTATGTTGATTTGAGAAGAGTTTCAGCTGACTGAGGACACCTACTGCAAATGTTACAACTAATATATTCTATTTTCTTTTTGCCATATATTGTTCCTGTTTATATGCTTGCTGTAGCTAATGCAAAACTTAGGGACTCTTGCTTGCAATCTGTGCAGTGTCCCTTCTTCTTTCTGTTTGCTATTTTTCTGTAAATAAAATATCCTATTTGGACAACCCATTATAAAATACAGCATTTAAACTGAGTAATTCCCTTGCTAAACCACAAATGACATTTCAATTTTAAAACAAATAATTACCTGCACCTGTAAGTGGTGGCTTGGACAGAAGATCATAAATTATCATTCATGAAATTATATTTTATTTATTTCTCCTATTTCTGGACTTCTAGATCTCTCGCTACCTCTATCTGCATACCAGGATTACATTTTTGAGCACAGATAGTACAGACAGTTTCTATTTTGGCTTGACTAATAACAAACTGAGCATAGAGATTCAGCAAATATTGATGTCTAAGTTTGATGGAGTGGCCTGAATAACCAGGCTGCAGAGATGTGCCAGAAGAACATTTCAAATACATTGAATTAGAGGTTTTTTTCTCATCTTTTATAACAAAGGATCTAAAACTGTTCGACACAAACCCCTTAAACTGGGAGCTAGTTCTCAGATGAAGAATTAGGACTTGATCTAAAATAGATGTAATATACACAGAACTAAATTCACATTCCACTCTCTAACCTCAATATATATTTTGCTTCCTGTTCTAAAAGAAATAAAATTGGAAGGAAATCTATTTTTTTTAGATTTTCAGCTATCAAGCAGTGAGTTTTCAGTTGAAACCAATTATAATATTACATTTTAAAACACCAGTACATGTGTAAAGAGGATACTTAATTCTTACAAAATAGTAAGATTACCACAGAGAACAAAGACAATGTCTACACAGACACCTTGTCCTGGATAGCCATAATTCAAACAGTCTTTTATAGAACATGAATGCCCTTCAAAACTCACATCATTCAAAAGTTAAGACACACTTTCCATATACAATTCTGCTTCTTCCACACGAAGTAATGACTCATTCCACATTTAATAATTTATGTACACTGGGGAAGTCTTCTCCTATTTTCTGACACCTACATGAATAATCACTGTTCCCAAATAATCCAAACAGATACTGCTTCCAAACACAATCAATGCTTTTGATCAAAAAGTACGTATCTTGAAGAACTTTGGAACCTTTAAACTGGCAGTGTCTAGTAATGCCATTCCTTCTCTCGTTAAAAAGATTTAATGGTGCCTTCCCTCTTCCCAATTCACTTCCTGTTCAGAAGTCTGTTGCAATCCTTCCCTGCAACTGAGAGCTCACAACTCCCTTTCCCCTTTCTAAAATCAGGTGATCCTCCTGTTCTCTATTGGGGCTTTCCAATTACTACACTAGTTTAAATTTATTACTATACCAATTTATCTTGGTTCTATTAAAATACATTTCAAAACAGTATTTCATGTTCAATTTATTCTCAGTTTTAGAATTTCACTGAAAATGGTTTCCCTCTAGCCTCCTACAATAGCTCGTGTTTCCTAGCTTATTAACTGCCCTATAAGGCCTTCCTCTGCCTAATACACAATTCCATTTTAACATAGCTGTGTCCATATAAACTTGTTTAAATCCTTTTTTTAAATTTTGTATCCCATCATTAATGATTAGAAATATAAGATTTAAGAATAATCAAAAGTGTAATTATAACAGACGATCCAAAACTAACTAGGTGACTGTTTGGATTAAACATGGCATATCATCCCTTAGAATAATAGGAGGAAAGTTTTACTAATTGTGACTAAATTACAGAGGTCATTTAATATTGCAGAGGTAATTTATAAGCAGAGTACTAGATCTCAGCTACCTCACATGAAATTAAACAATATATTTGACCATCCAATTCATGCATACTTTACATGCATACAATACATGCATACTCTGACAGAGCTCAGGACAACCACTGCTGAATTGTACCTGCTCAGTGGTTCAGCAGCACCCCACTGGGGCTGTGTTCCCTCTCCCTTGCCTGCCTGTCCAAAGGAGCTATGACTAACACACGGAGAGAGATGGACATCCCACCTGTGTGGGGGTGTTTGTTTGTTTCCTTTTAAACATGAAGAAATGTATCTTTAAGACAGAGAAAAATAGCGAGACAAGTTGTACTCTTCTATTTACTTTCAGCAACTGTAGTAGAACAGTAAATTGCTACTAGGACCAGTTTTCCATTTGTTCTCTGGAAAATAAACTCAATTACTGGCCTTTAAATGGCCTAGAGTTTGGGGACATCATGCCTGCTGGAAGCTTCCTTGTAAGCATGACACAAAATTAAGATTAGCTTCATAAATCCTGCTTGAGCAACATGATGTTCTTTAACACAACCGTATTTTCTACAGACTTCCAGTCCAGAGCAACCAACCCATTGCTCATGCAGAACAGATGGGGTCCCCCTGCAAATGCTGACCATTGCTGACCATTGTAACTATGTCTTCGTGGCTTGTCATTTTAGTACTCATGATAAATTTTTTTAGATGATATAGCAACAGTCTGAAAAGATGTAGGTAACAAGCAAGGCCTAAATATTTCTGTTAGACTGTATTTGACCTCAGGCACAAAAGCCAAAGAGATGAGTCACTCCACCTCCACCTTTTGTTAAGACAGATTCTGATTTGTTCTATAGAACAGATGCTTTTGTAAGTATGAAAGGACTTGATCAAATTTTTTTTGAAAACACCCACTTCTAGAACTCAGGTAGTAGGAACACAAAATACTACTACTCAGAAAACAACTGAATTGAGAACAAAGAAAGTCTATTTTTTCTCCAAAGAGTATGGAAGAAAGGAGAAGTCGACTTGATTACTGATTAAAGCAACTAGAAAAACAAGGAGAGGGTAAAATTGTGGGAAGAAAAGTGGAAGGTGGAATTTATGAGAACAAACCATTAATGGGCAGGTTTGAATCAATAACTTTTCTCTATTCACAACATATAGCCTGGTCTAGAAATATAGTTCAGGAAACAACTGAGCATTTTACTGCATACTTATTAAGATCTGCAAGCTTCTTTCCATAATAAGCAAGTCCAAAACTTGCAGGAAGATAGTCTTGATGAAAAGGCAAAACGTCTGACATATAGACCTATAAACTCAGTCCTTTATGTCTTTAAACTATTTCCACATTTTAGCTTTCTTATGATTTATTATAAAATCTCAAAGGGGAAAAACTCTGGTATCAGACAAGCACATGGGTGCTGGTATCCATGAAAGCCTTTCATGCAAATATTATGGTAATTGCCTCTGAAGAAAACAAAATGCAAAAAAGTCCCACGTCTGCTTGTACACTCAACCACTACCAGGCCTTTTAATAATGTTTTATTAAAAAATATTATCTTACAAAAATGTGTGTTTGGGGAGGGGAGTCTAATACTAATTTCCCTGTCTTTTTTTTTTTTTAATTTTAAATATTCTCAGTGCTTTCTAATTAATTTGGCTTCACTAGCCAAGTCTCAGCAATTACAGTGTGCTCCTTACTACCAATAAGTCAGGACCTTTTAAGTAATTCTTTTCTAGCATCTACCTGGCTCCAGAAGATTCCTGGGTTTCTGCTCTGTTCCTCAGACATCAAACTCATCAGCCTCATCAGTCAGTACCTTCTGACTTCCTGACAATCACTGCAACAGCTCTGCTCTGCCTGCTTCCCACTAACCTTTACTACGGAGATCCGTGCAGGGAAAGCAGCACCTACTCCAGTGATCTTCCCTAAGAGAGGAAAGAAGTAAGCCAAGAGCATCCCCACTGAGGTCTTCCATCCCTAGGACAAAAAGAGACAGATGCTGTGTGGCAAGGCACACAGCAGGAACATCGGGCTTTGTGCCTCCAAAGCTGCCAACATCCTTTGGCCTCAGGGACTGCTTAGTCTGTGGGGTCAGGATAAGAGAAAACATGGTAACTACAGCCAGCTTATATGCTTGTTTTGTAACATCAAGGCTCACTCTCCAACTGCATAGACTAGAAAGTAGATTTTTAAACAATAAACTCAATTATTGACCTTTCTGATGAAGCTAAGGAGTATAACAGGCTTAATCAAATGTGTGGAGCGTTGTAAGCAAAACTCATCGCACATTTGAGCACTCATTTCCTGTTAACAAATTTTTCTTGATACCATAATTCCATTTAAAATTATTTTGATAATTTATAGAAAATGTATTACTATCAATGGTCCATTTATTTGCATTGTGATAGATTGTTAGTCACAGTATGCTTCAAGAAATTACCATTGCTTCCCATGAGGGTGACTTTCTAACTTAATGTATGTTACTTTCTGTCAGGAACTCAGCTGACAGAAAATAGCAGCAGAACTTCAGCAGCATGCAAAACTAGCCTATAGCTAACTTCAGCAACAACAGAAATATAAACAATTACACTTATTATTACAATTACAAATTATTCCTTGCTTCCTTTTGCAAAGCCAAGTCTGCAGTCTTCTGATGCAAGTGCAATGACAAAGTCTTTTTCCTCATAGCTGGTACCAGCAAAATTAGGAGCTGAGTCACAAGTAATCTTGTAAACCCTGCTAACTTGATTTCTTGCTTAAGGGGCATATTCTCCAGGGAATGATTTTACTTAGTTCGATTATTTTAACTGCTGGCCAACTATATGTATGTGCTTGCAAAAACAGAAGATTGAAATCTCCAAATACAGAACCACTTTCTTTTTGCATGCAGTTCATTTAAATATTTCAAATTACTTTGAAACAGAAGATTTAAAGACAGTAAGATAGAAAATTATGTACTCAAAAAGTAAAACTGAAGTAGAAATAAATTATGCTGCTCTACAAGTCACAAAAGGAGTCAGTGTTAGATATCATTTAAGAGGAAAAGGGGACTATACCAGACATATATGTATCATCTTAAAAAGAAAAGGAAAATTGTTTACACTGTATTTGCACCTAGCAGGACACCTGTAAATAATATGTTATTTGTGCCTGTATCAGCAATCCTTATCACGTCTACACTACTTGCTAAATTATAGTAAATAATCACGATGCAACCAAAAACATGCCACCAGACAATAGACTACAAAGCCACATAAATTTAAAAATTAGATCTTTTTCAGCATGTCCTCCAAAACATAATCATATTAATAATTATTGTCTCTGCTTATAAACAATTACAGTACCTGCTCCTACAGCAGTGCATGCAGAAATTCCCTGTAACTATTTTATTCCATTCTAATTGAGAATATAATCAGGACCCAAACCTGCTAAAGTATATTCCCAGCTTTAGTATTACACTGCACTTTAGAACTGTACTGCACTATACAAAGTGACACTCAAAAATCCCATGTACCATTGCAAAGTTTTGATTTTTGGCAAGACAATGGATACTATTTGGGACTCAAGGGTTCTGACCTTAGAGGAACCAGTTTGGTTTTCTCTTCCTTTTGTCCAAGTGGACGTTCATTTCTGGAATAGTATCCAGAGACTATTTAACAAGTGTACCATGAAACAGATTTCACATTTTGGCAACATTACTATCCCTGAAAAAGGACTTCATGATGGGACTTCATTTGTCTTCAGCTACACACTTCCTCTGCTCACTCTTAACATGAGCTGCAAAATTCCCTCCTGTCTCAGAAATTAGTGACAGCAGACACAGTACCAACCCTTTCTCCTGAGAAAGCACTTCTCTTCTGCCTCCCTCAAACTGCTCTGTGTAAAAATTCCAATGTGATTTAAACAGTTTTGCAGCCATAGAAGTACCTCTTAAACTGGTGGAGTTAAATAGTTTACTTTGCTCTGCTTCCTAATTAAAACAATTACTTAAAATACACATCTTTGGAAAATTCTCACTGATACTTATTCCTCTAGTTCTAATAATTGCTATGCAGCATCAGTAGTATTTCTTTCTAAGAGATTTCCAAGAGATAGCGAGGAAGGAAAACCATTTTCAAAGAAGTCCTGAAGATATTTCCGTACATTCACTCTTCTTTAGACATAATTTAGTCTTTTCTTCCTACAGGGCTTTGTGCACATGACAGATTTTAGTTAAGCTATCACTACTACAGATGCTGCTTATATCAGCTTAAGAGGGATTCTTTCAAGCTGATATATTATGGACTGCCTCCATGGGCAAATACCAATGGCCTGAATATGTGTGATACTTGCGTTTGTATGTGTGGGTTGACTGGGGCTATCCTCTCTGTTTTCTCAAAGGACTACTCATTGTTGCCAATGGAAAACCAGCAAAACACAATTATTAACCGGTGTTAATGACAGAAAAAATGGCACACTACTGAAATTGAAGCTGTGATAGATTGTGGAATTCCTGATTTCAGGTTCATGTGAAGCTGATTCAGGGCTCCCTTTTCACCCCATACTTTCCATGAATCTTTCCTGTCCAGTGTCCAGAGAATGGATGTCAGTGGTGGCAAATTAGATAAATTTTGGCTGTGGTGAATCCCATACTCATTTTAAAAGTTCTCACACTTCAAAGCTCCAATCCTGTTCCACTTAAAACAGTGGCAAAATCTTACATACAAAGACATTAGTAAGAAGGTGTAGCAAAGGGACGGAAACATTTTCACTATGAAACAACATAGTAGGAAAATCTAGCAAAAATTTCTATCTATGATCAACAAGGCCCAAAGCTAATTCTCTGGAAACAAGCATTTGGGAGGAAGCATGCATTTGGGAAACAGGATCATCTAATTCAAACAGTGCACTTCATTTGGACAAACCTCAAAGAAGATGAATGTTCCTAGCAATTTTCCATCTCACAACAAGTGAATAACTATTAATATTTTTTTCCCATCATTGCATGATTTCTATAGCTATTTCTTTTGCAAATGTCTATGAAAATAATCTTTCCATATTTTAAGGTAACAGACATTTATGATGACTGTTTTGCAGACCGATTACTTTAAAAGACTTTTCAATGAGTTTTCAGTATATTTTAGTTTCCTAGGACAATTTTGCAAAATTGCCTCAGACTTTTTTCACTTTATTTCCTTCTTTTTACTAATGCTCCCAATGGCAATTGCCACTGAATTGAAAAGTAAGCATAAGAATAAAATTTTTTGTTATGTTGTTTGGTTGGGAAGAAGCAATAACGTTTAAATGACTGTTTGTTGTTCTGTTTAAAATAACTTCATATTTTGAAAAGCTTTTCATTCCAATAGTAATTTAATAAATTATATTTAATAGAATATATCTGATATTAACACGTCTTAAAATGAAAATGGAAAGCATAATCATCTTGGAGCAGGCTGCCCAGATAAGTTGTGGCTGCCCCATCCCTGGAAGTGTTCAAGGTCAGGCTTGATGGGGCCCTGGGCAGCCGGCTCTAGTAGCTGATATCCCTGCCCATAGCAGGGAGACTGGAACTAGATGATCTTTAAGGTCCCTTCCAACCCAAAGAATTCCATCATTCTATTATTAAAAATATTGGAAAAAGTTCTTCATTTCTTTCTGAAGAGCATTCATCTTATTTGATCCCAGCCCACCACAGCTTGTTCATTCTGAACTTCCCAACAACCAAGCTGTCATAAATCTCATTTTACATAAGATAGAAAAGTCCTGTCAAGTTTTAAGCACCTTGAGATCACCCCTCTCTGGTCAGTTACCATGCCAGTCATGAGGCCAAGACAGGCAAACAAACAGAAACAAGAGGTGAAGGATGCAGACAGCGCTCAAATATCCACTTTGATTTTCTGTAAAGCATAAAAAGCACCACTCATTAATCACCTAATTATCTCAATACTTGGAAATGACTGAGTGTCCAATCTTATGGCTCCACTTAGTCAATATCTTCTACTCATGACTCTAAAACTCATGACAAATATCCACTCCCAAAAGACCATGAACATTTGAATGCATATCAGTCACTCTGACAAAGAAATGAATGGAAACAATGGGCAAGAAAGACTGGTGGTATAACTTCAAACAAACTATTCATTTGGGAATAGAGGTTTATTAACTTGTTTTCCTCGAAATTCTGCTTTGAAAAGTGAAACTGTAAAGATGGCAAGTCCCTCCTCCAGTCTGTCCATCTGAGTGGGCACAGGAGAGGGAATGATCCAGCTTCTGTCCTTCAGGAACTGACAGCCAGTTTTCATCAAAGCATTTCACTAAGAGTGGAACCTCGTCAAGGCAGTGAGCTTGCAGTTTTAACACTGAAGGCCTGGTTTGCAAGAGACAAGAGGCTCATTTGGCATAAAGAAATCAGCAATGATTCTACCATTAGGACAATACAAGAAAAGAGAGATGAAGGAATGGATAGGACAAGAAAGTAGGAACCTGTCATCAACCCAGCAGAGGAGACACTGAAGTTAAAAACAAGGTCTATTAAAGTCATCAGATGTTAACAACTCATTACTCAACTAGAAAAGATCAAAACTAATGAGAAACTCTCTTTCCTGTTATTAGTCCCCTGAGTCATCCAATTCCCACTGTATTGGTCTTCATTTTTTGCTGCCTGCCTCTATATAATAAGTAAGACTGTTGTAGGTAGCCCCTGTGACTCATTCCTTGGGTTCACCCACCTGTGATTTGTGAGTGGATGAGCTACTATAACACTGTTTTCCTCTGGAGCCTCTCTCTATATCTGACCAGGCTACTGAGACTGCTGGTCTGCTTTTAAGTTGGGTTTTTTTATATTTAAACACATAAATTCTTTAATTTTTTTACGAAGCGTACTGCTACTAGTGCTCAAAGACTGGTAGCACTATTAATATCATTATATTAATATATTTGCTAATCAAAATGCAATATCTCATTATTTGCATGATTTCCAAGGTAAAAGAGAAATAAGCGTTGTCTGAGATCAGGAAAAACATTTTAAAAAATTAGATATGACAGCAATAATCTTTCTAAAAAATGGGAAAACACAATGTTTATATGGGAAAGATACCATATCAGCTTCACCTACAGGAATGAGAAAAAACTAAAGACTTCACATGGATTATATTTTCCAGTGAAAGGTAAATTAATGTTTTCACTTCAACAGGAGATGTTAAAAACACACCTTTCTACTGATCTCCTTCTTCTATTTTTGTTGGTTCAAGCTGTGACTACATTCCAAAATCATTGAGCCGTGCATCAGAAACAGCCAGTAATAACCAGTATGAGCATGTTTTTCTCGAATAGTTTTTATTCTCTCTCTGTGTGCATTCTTTAACTGAACTTAGGTTTCTCATAGTTCTCCCTGCTCCTTCAATAAAAATTCTCATGTTCCACACTCAAGCTTACATACCACTCAATTAGAACATTCTCCACAGGTTTTATTCATCACCAAGCTCACCCAGGTATTACATGCTTTAAAGTCCTGTGAAGAATCACTCTGATATTCCATAATGACCACAAGACATCACTACATCTACCTAATGAAATATTCATGTTCTGATTAGCTAATTAAGCTTTCAGCACTAATACTGGCTCAACCACCCACGCCACCCCACAAAGACCTCCAAAAGAACCCTCAACTATTGCAGTGCTTTGTCAGTAAACTCTGAATGATTCTTTCTGCTTCAAAATGAACAACGAAGCTTTGGCATATTTTTATTGTATCCCTCCTTAGCAAAAATAAAAATTATATTTTAGAGCGCCTTCTAATCTCTATGATTCATATGTCAGACTCCCTAAATTCATCATTTCAAGCAAGTTTTTTTTATCCATTTCCAGGTCTAAAGGTGAACCATGGACCAGGAAAATCAACTCCTGTTTATTTCTAATACTCTAATCTGGGTTAATAAAGAATTCCCATGACAACTTTCGTGCAATTATTATTGTTGACCAGCAAGATGTCTATGTACACTATCTTCTTCACTCCTCCAAAACATTTCAAAAGTGTGAAGACAACAACAGTAAGTCTTTCTTTTGTTCATCAAAATGCATAATCACATAGAAGGAGCAAAATCTCCTGCCTACATTTTTCCTTAGAGCCTTAAGTTTCAAATTTTTATTTGCTCTCTATGAATGTATGGAATATATGCGATATAAAGCAAAATCGTCCCTCATATTTTCAAAATTTCACAAAGTGGAATAATGTTTAATTTAGGATTATATTTTTCTGAAGCACAAAAAATTGTAAAGTCTATAGGGAGATATCTGTATTTCAAATGTTTCTCTCTGTGGATATTTCACTTGTGAAAACACTTCAGGAATGACTCAGTAAATGAGATGGTATAATTACATCATCCTATTTATAACAATCACAACTTTCTGTTAAATTCAAATACTGTTCCTCAGGCTGATTTTGCTAATGCAGTCATCTTAGAGATGGTCAGTAATTCAGCATTAAAAAAGTGATGGCTCTTTCAACTAGTTTCTCACTTGCCATTTTTAGAAGCAATAGTATGAAATAAAAGTACATAAAAATTAAAATATGTATATAACAAGATATAATAACAATTAAAATAATATCACACAAGACCCTATTCCTACAGAGAATTTATGGGCTTCCTAAGTTTTTACAAGTTGTTTAAAGGACTCACAGAGTTCTTTTCTAAGTGCTTGCAGGAACATCATTTCACTGTAGTAGAGCTATTCATTTTGTTTCCTCCACAAAAAAAAAAAAAAAAAAATAGCAAACAGTTGCAAAACTCCAGTATTTATGGGGCATAATCCTGGACAGATGGCTGCTTACAGGACATCTTTTATGCACAGACACACACACACAACACACACACAACACACACACACATATATATATATAAAAAAATATATGAGCATAAAAATATGTATATTTTAACTGGAGAGCATCTACTTTGATGCTTTTGTGGATATTAACAGTACTACAAGTTTTTATTAAATATATTTGCATTTTTGTCATCATGAGCCTTAGAAAATATTCCCATGTTTCCTAGCAATCAACAGTTTTGAGTTCAAGCTAATATTTGTTTGCTACATGTACATAAACTCCTAGCACATTGAATGAAGTCGGCTACTGAGGACAAAGTTTTGAAGCTTTCAGATTCCATTCAGGATAGAGAACTGACAGGAAAGTAGATAAATTGAACTAAAATGACAGTTATGCTGTTCTGGTGGAAGTTTTAGTCATGTGTAGCAAAAATTACTGGTACCCCCTGGTATTTGAAGGAGAAAATCAGAAAAGAGGAAAAAAATGAACTGCCCCATGATTTTTATTTCCCTCTGAAGCTAATGAAGTCAATGCATCAATACAAAAGTTGTTCCATCAGTAAATTCTATTTATAACTGCATATAAATTCTAACACAACCTTTAAAGTATGATGTCTATTCCAGTGAAAAGAAAAAAAAAGACATTTTGGTCTGTATATTTGTAAATCCATAGTACACAAGGTAAGGCAGAGATTAACAATTAATATGAAGTATTCAATTTGACGCTATGCTGCACTGACCCATGGCAAATAAAGGTCCATTCTTCAGAGACTAGTTTTTGTGCAAGTAGTTTCTAAAGCCATGAAGCAATTTTGTTCACTCTTAGGGCTCTAACCTTCTTTATGACAGGATTATTCACTACCAAAAACATTCCAAAGGTTGAAAATTAAAATATAGCATTCTTCTTGCTGTTCCAGACAGTAGAAAAATCTATAAATACTTTCTATACAAGCATACACTCTTACAGAGCATGGGAAAATTAGGTTAAACAATGGCATCTATTTCAAAGGAACTCCATACTCATTGGAGTATGTAGCCACATAAATGCATAAATTGTTGTAAAATTATGTAAATAACAGAATAAGTATATGCTAATTAATAAATAAATGCACAGATTTTTGTGCCTATGACAATACTGGCCTGGACTAGCTACAAAGTTTACAGCTGTCTTGCAAATCACCAGAAAGATCTCAGCCTTAGTTTCTCCCAGGTAATAGGCACCCAGCTACAGAAGCAGATCATGAATGTTGTAATAAATGTCACAGCCCCTAAACAGTATCACTTGCGAAGTGTGGTGATGATTTTTCTTTTGTTCTGCTGCTATGAAATTTCTTATCTTCATGTACTGACCAATACACTAAACTTGCTACAGAAACTGGCTAAAAACCAGACCTGACCTGTCATAAAAATACTGTCATTTTGAGAAAATTAACTTTTTGTAGTAAATTAAGTATTCCCTTCACCTAATTTTCAGGATAAAAACATCTCTGTGTAAGCCCACTCCAATCTGAGAGAAACATCAAAAACTTCTATAATTATTTAAAGGATAGGAAATGTCTCCTCCAGACCAGGTGACTGAATTCTCAACAGCACTTATTTAAATGTGTTTCCCACTACAGCATCCCCTTACATAAGGCAGAGTGAAAACTTTAAAATAGTATGAAATTCACTTTGACTCTTACCAGAAAAGACACTGGGAATCTTGGAAAGAAAACTTTTCACTGTACGAATAGGAATCCCATTTTTCTCATCTTGCATGCGGGCTATGACATCTTCCATCTGAACAGAGAAATTAAAAAAAAAATTAAATAAATAAATAAATTCAGAATTATTTACTAAAATTAATCTCCAAGAAATCCTAGATCAATCTCTCAGAAAAAATACAACATGTTGTAATTTTGCATCCCTGGAGACAGCAAAGCCAGAAACAAAAGACTTCTTTGTAGGTAATAATGGAGTGGGTATAAAAATATTTTAAATCAATTTGCTGATTTTCTTATTTCCAATTCAATTTTAGGCTAATTTGGGCCACATATTTTATAAGTTGTGCCCAACTCGAAGGTTCACTTTCCCATGAACTATGACGGGAAAACCCTTTTACTGGAAAACAGAGAATATTTAAGTAGAGTTACCAGCTTACAATGCCAGTTTTTCTTCTTGCCCATTTCATAACTGAAGTTTACATATTTGATAATTTCCATCTTTCATTCCTTGAATATCTAACTTCTCAAAATGTTCAATGAAACTGTGATGAAATTAATTACAACTATTCTTTCTTTTTACTTAAGTCACCAACATACTCCATACGAACAACTCTGCATGACAGGCATTTTACACTCTTTTATTAGTCAAAGTTTAAAATTTTTTCTATGTCACTTCTGTATCTCTAATAGGTTCCCAAAATAATCCTTAGAAGTTTGTGGCTGGGCTGTGTTGTGGAAGAAGACCAACAGACAAAATTCTGTCATGCACCTATTTCCCCTAAAGGCAGACGTCCCACATTAGCAAATAGCAAAGCAGCATTGGGTGCAGCTGTGCATTAATTGGCCCAATGAGGGAGTTGTATACAGCCAGGAAAGGGAACAACATCTGGGGACACCAGGGGTGTGCTTAGGAAAAAGAAAAAATATCCATACAAAAAACAACCCAAAACAAAAAACCAAAAAATAAACAAAAAAAACCACACCCCAAAACAACAACAACAACAGAAAACCAAAACAAAAACCAAAAAAACCCCCACAAAAACAGAAAATGAAACAATTTAGCTTGACTGCTCATGAAAAACCTATTTATACAGAGTGTCTGGAGGTTCGCATGTTCCATGTACTTATAGATAACACATTAACAGCCTAAGGAATACAAATCCAGTGTCATTGTCCAAACCAAAAAGTACACACAGGAAGTAGATATTGTTAGCAAGGTGTGAAAAAGTCTATTGCTCAGAATTAAGCAATATGCAAAACGTAACAGAAGAAAATGACCAGTATTCATCTACATGGAATTTAAATAGAAAAGGCAATTAATACATTTCTGAAGAAATTGTCAAGCATACCTATGCTTGTCAACAACTGTCTATGAGATGGAATCTGTCCCTACATTTTTATCCACATAGTAGCTGAAGGCTTGTATCAACTCCTTCCAAATTCAGTTGGTGAACAGTCTTATTGTGCCCTTAAGTGAATAAGAAGTCACTTAAATTCAAGTGAATAATTTGCTGATCATATTTGATGATAAATTCCACACATGCAGAGTAAGGTTATGAGAATATTGCTAGAACTGCAGAGTGAATAATGTGCACTACACTAGGAAAAAGTCTAGAAGACAATTAATACATAAGGCAGCATGCTGAAAGTGTATTTGCAATATCATAAGGATTTCTAAAAACACAGGCCACACCTCTCATAGTATTACAGGTAGAGAGATGCAGTTACTGCTCGCCAAGAACACGAGTGCAAATGTTAAATGCCCAGTGCTGTCAGTAGTCATTCTTTTGAGAGTACATGGAATAAATTGCCAACTGACACTTACATATGCTTTCCTAAACTTTCTTCATGGACAGTATTTAATGTAAACAGCATAAAATCTAACTCTGAGATGGACTGAAGCTCTGGGAGACTCCTCTGGTTTTGATCAGCCAACTGAACTCTAGGATATCTGTGCTGCAAAATTACACCTTCCCCTTTATATCAAGCTCATATTATTGCTCCGTGTTGGGAGTGAATTCTGCCTGTGCAAAAGGCAGCTCACACTCCAGACAGCATCACTGGGAACTGCCTGGTTAACTCAGTGAACAAAGATTACTTCCTAAGTGAGTAGGAATGTTCTGAACACACAACACAACAGCAGTCCACTAATCAGGTACAGTTGACCTCTTGCACAGAAATCTAAAAAGTTACTTGTGGCTTGTGGTTATCTTAAATCTTAAACACAAGAATTCTAGAAAATGAAGGCCAATTTGAAAGAAAAAAAGTTTAAATTAAAGATTCAAACCTATCCAATTCAACATACGCAGGTGCACAATTTAACTTCCAATATATGTAGTTGCTATTTCTGTTTCAGCTGCTTTAAGTTCAGCAAATATATAACCTCTTCCACTGAAAACCATCAAATTTAATTATAGTTGGGAAGCAGCAGTGAAGGCACTCCTCTGTCATTCATCAACAATGACCCAAGACAATGAAAAGGGCAGAATAGTTTAATTAGAATGATGAAAGAAAATCTTAATCTAATTTTGCTCAAGAAGCCTAATCTGAGAAACACATGCTGCTGCCTGATATAATAATTTTCCTTCCTGATGTATCATTGTTTGCTTTTGAGTCACCTGACCCAATACTCAAAAGTGAAATAGAAGCTTCTTCATTTCACCTCAGAATTAGACTGTCTTCTGTTTACATGTTCTTACCTGGCTAAACCTGTCTGGCCCTTGTCTTGCTGTGGGATCTTTTTTAGTCCAAAACATTCTCAAATAACTCAAACAAAACCACAAATAATTTGCCTCCTGATCACTCTGCAAATGAAGCTCAATATGCTTGAGAAGAGGAAGTTGTGCAGCCATATCTTTTAGCTTTTCAGTCATCATTATACACCATTAACTGGGAAAGTATAGCTTATAGAATGAAGCTCCAGTGCAGCACAGATTCTACAGAAGGCTTTCAAAATAAATGTCTTCATCAAAAAAGGTGCCATTTGTTTACCAGTGAGGTAATTCTAACCCTGAAAAAAGCTCACTAAACTTCTGATGCATAGGCAACTCAGAACAAACTTATGATATTAATATTTAAAACTTCACTTGTCTCCTTGTGAAGATAATTTGCAGTCTTCATCTTGACATGTAAGGACTCTGTGAAATCTATTTCAAAGCCTAACTCTATGACAACAGTGACAATGCATCTCGTCTAAAGCAAAAAGAAAGCAGATAACAATATCCTGTAATAGAAGGGCTACAGGATACAGGAGTTCATGGAATAATTACAATTAACTCTGCTCCGAATGCACTGGGAACTAGGCATGCAGAAGTGCTCAGCTTACCCCAGGAGCAGAACCGGTGCAGGTCTTGAGAACACACCAGGGACAGTATCCTTATAGCTAGGTGAAATGAATACAGCTCCTAAGAGCAGAATTTGTATGGTTCCTCAGTGCCACCATGCCATGCGGCTTGTGGAGGGAGACCCTGACCTCTAAACTTCTACATCTAAATAAGAATTTCATTGCTGCTCATCTGCACATCTTGCAGAAATTATCAAGTTGAACTTAAGATTCAGCATCACTGCATCTTAAGAAATGGCTTTTGTTCGGGTTTTGGTTTGGTTTTTTTGTTAAATTAATTCAAACACAACAAAAGTGAAAAACAAACTGTTTGTTAGTGTAGGACAAGAGTTTTTTTCTTCCATTAAAATTGAGTCTAAATCAACTCCATGTAAAGATGATCACTAGATACAAGGATACTAGAAAATATCATTCATCTGGAATTAAGTTAGTTCAAAAGATACATGGTAAAAACTTGAAGCTTCGGCCTACTTAAATACATACAGATGTCTTAATTTGATTTCTGCTCCTAAAAAATAAAATAAACTCATAAAATAAACTCAGTGCCAGGGAATTAAAAGTATACTCAGGAATACCAAAATGAAATAAGCATAACTTTGTACCAGTTATCATACCTCAGAATGGGGATTGCTCTTACATTGGGTGCACTGGGGTCCACCCACACTACAGCTTTCTTAATTTTGCTGAAATCTTTTTTCTCGTTTTATACAAACGCATGGGTGGAATAGCCGAGTGGGACTAGCTACAAACCTCATCCAAACTTGTTAAAAATTACGAACAGTTACAGTATATTTCTTACAGTATGCAACATGTTTCCTTAGACAGTTTCTGCCTTCCCTACTTTAACATTTTACAGAGTCCAAGGTCATTAGTGCAGCTGGCCAGAAGCTGCAGGGGGTTTTCCTGAGCCTGCCCCCTGTGCAGAGACGTACATCAAGCAACATGGGAGGAACAAAACTTGCAGGGTAGGAGACAGATACAAGGTTCCTTACAAGGGAAGGACCACTTCATTTCTGACTGCTTCACTGACAAGCACAGATACAGGCAAACTGATTGCCAGATCAAATCAGTTAAGAAATAACTGTGGAGGTGGAGATAGAAGGTTAATGGCAGATCTTCAGTTTACCCAATGAATGAGGCAGTCACCAAAGTAAAATAAACAATCTCAGTTTAAGAATGCTGACAATTCTTTTTCTAAATCAAATGTGTAGAAACAAGATTTTTTTCAATTTAATGCAGAATTGGATTATTTCAACGCTTTATTCCTACTTGGGATGAAAATCAATTTTAAAATATTCAGAAGTTCAGAAAAGTACATTTAGATTTTTGACTAAAGTACAGTGCTGAAAGATGGCTTGAAACATGCAAGACTAACCAAACTGTTAATGACAGTCATGCACAAACTCTCCAAGCTTGCTGATATAGAAGTAGTCAGTCGGGAGTTTCTCTAAGACAGAAATATTGCATCTCTGGTCTACCAGAGATGCAATATTTCTACAGGAAACAGCCCTAAGTACTCTCTGTTGAACATTAAATTATAGAATAACTTAATTAAAAGAATATAAGAATGACTGGTCTCATTCTTTTCAGAGCCTCTATTTGCTGAATTATTTGACATCATAAAATCCAATGACAAACCAACACAAAAGTTTCCAGTCATCTTAAACAGATGCATTGGAGATAGTTTGAAGAGCCTAATTTTTTACATGCACCTATGATGCCAGCACCTCTGTCTTATGTTTCTTTCCTTCTGTATATGAAAACACTGGTGTGAGCAAATAGTTCAAACAGAATACCTGTGGAGAGCAAAAGATGTTCTGGCTTCACATGTAGCACAAAGATCTATATTGAACCATCATTACTGTTATAGCTTAATTTGTAGTTGTCAATGTGACTTTCTAATTGAGAGTCAAATGTATTTGCCCTATTTATCCATACTGTTTCAGATTAAACAAATAGGTAATGTTTAGATTGGCTGTAAAACAAGAGTGGTACTAGGTATACTAAGCCTGTGCTTACATTAAATGAGTGCAGGGCAAACCTTTGTCATTTATTAAGAATAATTTAGGCTATTTTGAATTTATTTGAAAATTGATGCCAGTTCTGTGCAATTATTTTTGAGGCCTAATTAAATGAACATTCCCACTGGGTTTCTCCTTAATGTCAACCCTATAATTTCATCACTGAACTTGCATCAATAGGATAGGGTCTGCACACTTTGCTGATTTAAAACTGTGGGTTTGAATGATAATTTTAAGCATGCTCTTGTCTTATTCATGTAATTAAAATGCTGAATCATTAAAATCAGCATTTCATTTTAAAAGTGCTTGTAGTTTAATACAAATCATACAAGAAGTTCTTGTGCTTTTCATATACCTTTTTTAATACTTTTTGAAAGAAGGACAACTTAAAAGCATACTTTGAACTCCTGTCATTAACCTATAGCTTATACATACGTAACCTGGATACAAAAGTGACATGTAGGCAATAGCACATCTTCCCTTCACAAAAAACATTCACAAAAATCTTAGCTTTAACAGAGTTATTCATCCACCTAACAAAAAAGTGATGTTCCTCTGGAGAACACTTAGATTTACTCCAAAATATTGTTATTTAATTCTAAAGTCTGCAAAACCAGATGTTGGGGTTTTTTTCTAACTTGGTAAATCTTATGTCATTTGTTACAAATGGTTTTAAATCTAAATTTTTCTGGTTGGAATCTCTTTTCCTCACTTGTCAAATGATCCCAAATATTACAAAGCCACATCACAGCAGCAGATCATTTGAGAAGCAGCCACTGTTGACCAAGGATGAATCCTTTTTTTTAGAAGTGCAATATCATTATCCTTCAAATACTGATGAGCAAAAAAGTAATTACAAGAAATGTTTCAAATCACATTGACAGAAATAACATTTTAGGGCAAACAATGATAAATAGTTTGGTGATTTCTGCATTGCTCTTTGCAGTGTGGGACGGGAAGACTGAAGGAGGCAAGATAATCTTCTGCTAATTTTCTATTCAATAACAATTTGGAAAATGACCCTGCTTATATTTTAAGGTTCTGTAACATGTTCTGGACAATAGCTGATAAGCAAGCTATTAAAAGCTGATAAATCACAGGATTACTTCTCCATTCACAAAGAAACTGCAAGGAGGAACATCTGTCATAGTGTCATAGAACTATGGAATCATGGCATCATAGAATAGCTTGGGTTGGAAGGAACTTCCAAAGCTCATCTCATTCAAACGCCCTGCAATGAGCAGGGGCATTTTCAACCAGAGCAAATTGCTCAGAGCCCCGTCCAATCCGACCTGGAATGTTTCCAGGGATAGATCATCCACCATCTCTCTGGGCCCCCTGAGCCAATGTCTCACTAACACATGCAGAAGATACAGCCTAAGTAGTTTGGTGATTTCAGCATTGCTCTCTGACCTACGGCGTGGGAAGACTGAAGGAGGCAAGCTGATCTTCTGCTAATATTTCAGCACCTAGAGAACAAAGATAATTTATAAAAACTACATTTCTAGTTCACTTGGTCCTTGAAATTGTTCTGAGGCATTAAATTCCATTAAATACAGAAGTAAAACTGCTACCATCAAAATAAATTTTTACTAGTGACTTTTAAACCATGCTCTTTTACAAAAAAAAAATGTTCTTAATTGTATTACAGTATGGAAAGCTTTCAATATCAATTCTATTTGGCATTTTAAAAAATAGGCTGTTGATGTAATACAGTAATGTAGCATTATATGACAGATGGATTGGTTTCACAGTAGTCTGTTCACCCTCTGATACACAACTTACTTGAAAACAAATATTTTATTCTTATCTAATCTGAATAGATAGAAAATAGACAGTTGTGGATGTTCCGACTATGTCAGTTCTTAAAGCATGTTGAATTCACCCATTTTCACTTAAAGAACAATGCAGAGGAAATGAAAACAAATGAAATACTGAACTATTGATCTGCCAAGTGAACAATACAGATAATTAATGGATAAAGTCGACAGAAAATGCAATCCTGGTACTTTCCCTATGCAAAAAAAACCTCCAAAAAATACCAAACAAACCCCCCCCCCCCCAAAAAAAACATATTAAGAGTCCTGAAATAAATGAGACAGACCATTTAAACCTTTTTTCTATAAATTTTAGCTACCAGCATTCCAATAACACCAGTACATTTTCCTTCCTTATTAAAAATCTTATCATTTTCCCTTTGAGCCAGCAGAAGCTCCAGGCCTGATCATCTCTTTATTCCTCTTGAGAAGGTCACACACACTCGAGTACTAATTTTCATGCTCAAAAGCAAAATTATTTCATATAGCTCTTGCTAGTAGCAATTCAGGAACTGTAGTGAACACTATAGGTTTATGTAAGACAAGAAATGCATACAAATATTAGCCTGCCCTTCGGTGAAAAAAATTATGTATTTCTACATGTCAAGCAAGTTTTTTCATCTCTTATTGACTATACAGATTAGTCAAGCTTCTCATCAATCAGACCACTACAAGATCTAAGATAAATAGGTTGTAGGTCTTCTTATTCAGCAAGGAGTAATAAAAAACAAGTTCTACATGCATTGAAAAACCAAAAACATTGGGGTGAATTTATGTGGAAATAAAAGCGGGGGGCAGTTTCTGCATTGGTCTTTACAGTTTTAAAATGTATTTTAATTTGATTGTGGAAAAAACACCCAAACAAAATGTATTTGCTATGAAATATTATAAAATGTAATTAAAATAAGGAATGCTATTTTGCAAAGAATGTCAAAATTGCCACTATTTTATTTATCATTTCTCAGCATCCCCAGAGTTATTCTTGTATAGGATTCTAACTGTATCAACCGGAGCCCAAGCTGAATTTAAAATCTTATTTCTCTAAGACAGAGGAAATGTTTCTATGGCATTCTCAAAATCCTGGCATTATTCTAAAATTTACTTAAGTTACAGCAAAAATAACTTGATTAACAGAATGTAGCCCATTGCTTCCTTTAGCAGTTATTTGGAAGAAGTGAGTTAGAATTTTGATAAGGGTTTTTGATTCTACACAATGAATGGGCAAAACAGAAATGAAAGCTCCTTATTTACAAATGAAAGTTAAGTCAGCCATACTCTTTGATCAAAGCAGGTTTTCACAGTAGTTTTCTTAAAAGAAATCATTGGTAAAGAGCAGTAACACCAGTCCACACTGAATTCCATTATATGTCCACCTCAAAACACACAGACTGACTTCTTGTCTTCATCACTTATAATTAAATCTACCTGATTTCTTTCTCCACGCATTGAAAAAGGACATAGTTTGTTCTCACTTCCACTCTACATTGCTGTATTTTTACAAGGATCCTCTGCCATGTAATGATTCAGGAGCAATTTCAGTAAAGGCTTGTGTATCAAAGCACTTAAACAGTTGGTAAACATTAAGGCTGAAATTTTCTAAGAAAATGGAACTAACTAAATACCTAACTCATTAAAAAACAGTGAACTGACATATCAAAAGACAGTGGGTGACACAGAGATGAGTGTGTATGTTCCAATGTTTGTGAAATGGGAGCCCATTCTAGTGTGACATTTCCCGATTTATATTTTGGCTGATTGCAGCATAATTAGGAAAAGTAGAACACATTTTGTGATACTTCCTTTCAGTTGTATGTAGCAATTGCATCAGCTCTAGCACTCCACTGGACTTGGTCTGAAGGAATTAAGGAAATTTAAAATGGACTATGTGCCTCTGTCTTATTTAATTTTCCTCTGTTTTTAAAAACATGAATTTGTCTTATGAATTCATGTTATATTTTCACAGAAATACCAACCATACTTTAATTTCCTTTGGAATAAAGAAAGTAGAAAAGGCTATCTTTCCATCAAAATACTAGAGCTTTTGAATTCTCATGATTTAGACACTTTAAAGTAAATCAGATCTGGATGTTCTGTATTTGTCCAATTTAGTCATAGTTTGACATTTACAGTATTTACATTTTATTTTCCTTTGCAGTAATTTTCCTTTTGATTAGAAATATTCTATGTCTTTATTGTCAAATCACATTTGCACCATAAAAGAAAGTAGAGCAGCCGTCATTAACAGATTCGAAATATGTGAGCTTTGAAAATTGTGAACAATAGCTATAAAACCATTTCTTTATTCTATCTGATACACGACTGAGAAATGAGATATTCATTTGTTATAAACAAGTTTTGGTATTCACATACTATTATATATATGCAATGAGACTAGAACAATTTAAAATCAGACATACTGTAATTTAAGAACCAAAAAATTAAAATGGATTTGAGCAAATTAAAATTAAAAACCATAAAACCAAAAGAAACCAGAATTAAAGCCCACAAATTCCTTTGTGAAATTATTTTTTGCTCTAGAAAAAAAAACTAGGCAAAATTTTTTGGCCAAATTTTATTTTTCCAGAAGGACAAACTCATTCTAGTTATTTGGTACAGTAAGCAGTATATATGACACAATGCGCATTGGAAATTTGAATGCCATACCCATCTTCCTGTCAGCCACAGGAGTGGACAAGACATTCTCAACTCAACCTCAAATCTCTCCACTGATTTGTAGTTGGTTAATTTGAATAATTGGAAAACTCAGAGTCTCTGAGTAATATATCCAGTTGGATCAAACTGGAGGCTTGAATGAGAACAATTTCCATAGAAAGCTACATTCAGAACAGAAAAGCTTGATTGCAATAAAGCCATTTCTCACTTGAAAAATCACAAGTCTTTCGAAAGAGACTTTTTCCATCATGAGTTTATCTGTTTTACCAGTTTAAAGGATGGAAAGTTACCAGGTTTAACAACTGAAGCACTACTTCAATTAAACCTGTAGCTGTGTCAGGAAGCATTTAGAATGACCTGTCTCATGCTGCAAATATATTAAATATGAAAAATTGCTAGAAGAACTGGGACTCTCACTAAAAAAAAAGCTGTATTTTCCTATACAGAGCGATAATGCTGAAAGAGACCTCCACACTAAGAAATGGAAATATAATAAATAGAGGTAGTCTGCAACAGTCTGCAAGCACCTACACCTTCCAAGCAGAAACCAGAGATTCCTACTTTTGGATGAAAAGAGGTAATACATTACACAACAAGTCTTTATGTGGTAAAATTGAGGGGCTGCAGATGTTGCCTACAAATACAGAAAACCCTAATTCTGTTCTTTTAAATAATTTCAAATGAGGTCGGAGAAAAGTAAAATACCTACACACATCATGAGTGATAAGATTTCTCTGTCACTTAGAAAAAACAGAAGTTTCATAAAGCACAGGAGTCACTTAATGAGGACTTCAGAATTCTTGATTTTCTTCTCGACTTTACTACCAACTGACCTTTGGCAAGTCACTGTAACCTCCAGTGGCTGAGAAATGTGAGACAACGAAACAAACATTAAATAAAAAACTTTCTATACACTTTTGATGTGCTGAAGCATTGTAATGCTAGATTAAATTAAAGCATTCAGATTTTAAAACAAACTGGAGTTTCTTTCAATTCCAGAAAGTTGCAGAGTCCTGACTTTTTTTCCCACCCTATGTCTTCTCAGAGACATGAATCAAAGCCTACTGTAGTCAGAGAAGGCATTTCCATTGATATTTTGGGAAAAAATACTAGCATCACTAGACACTGGGCTTCTAAATATTAACTACTTCATAGCTGTCAGGGCCGATGTCCTCCTTTTCTATCGAAAGCTAAACTATTTATAAAGTTCCAGAAACTAAAGAGGTTGCATTCCATATACAAAACCACACAGACTGTATTTCTGTATGGTCCCCCCTTACAAGTAACTTAACATGTTGGATGTTGATGTCTTGAATGCATTTAATATGTTAAACTTCACTGAGAAGTTCATTATTCTGAGGGAGAATGTTTAGAGACATTTGCTTACTGTGTGCCTCTTTGTTCCATCATTACCCAACCACATCTTGTTGCACTACATCATGCTGCAAGAGAAACATAAGGAATAACTTGTACACTGAAATTGTTTTAAATGGTTTTTATGTCTAAGACAAAGCACAAAGGGAGGAGGGAATCACAAGGAGGGCAAAGGAAAGATCCATGTTCATTATCTTTTCATCTCCTTCGAAACTATATAGATTTGCATTTTAGTTTATGGTCATATTACACACTCTTACCAGGATTTATTCCTTCGTACATAATCCTACTTAAAGATAATTAGATAAGAACTTTGAACTCTAATAGTGAAAAATGTGTTTACAAAAACATTCACTGTCCCATAATGTTTGGCAAGACCTCCCAAAATCCTGCATCCAGAATAGAACACTTAGGTAAATGCATTTAAACCCTGTTTTAAAAGAAACCTTTATTTGCAGATCAAAAATTTCCTTTTGGACATGAGTTCTAAAAGTGGTGTCTAGGGAAATCTTACAACATCAATGACCCCAGATCTGATTGTTATAACAAAAATTACATATTCTGACAAACACAGCCATTACATTTTAATCATTCCTAACTCTAAAGCAGTCTCCACCAGAGTGACCAAGGTGCTTCTGTCTCAAATATTTTATAGCTCTATTGGCATAAGAACTACTGTTGCAAGTTGAGAGTTAATATAAAAAGATGCTGACCAAAGAGGCTGCAGACTCTGTAAATTCTGATTAACTCTGCTGGGATTAGACTGCCAACAGCAGTATAAATAGGTAAGATTAATAAAAATATTTAACCTCTGAATGCTATATATCCAGCGTAGTTAGTCTGATATCAGGACATTCATGATACACTGGGTTCGGGAACATTTTTGACAATGTTAATACTCAGTGTACACCTTGCAGCCTAATGCAAACTGAATTGAAGATTTTCACATCAGTGTCGCAATTTCAGCTAGGTAGAGTTAATTTCTTCTCAGTAGCTGTTACAGTGCTGTGTTTTGGATTCAGAATGAGATGGTGTTGATAACACAATGATATTTTGGTTTTTTGCTAAGTCGTGTTTATACCAAGTCAAGGACTTTTTTTCTTGTCTCGTGCCTTGCCAGTGAGGGGGTACACAAAAGAAACTGGGAGGGAGCACAGCTGGGACAGGTGGCCCAAACTGACCAAAGGGATACTCCACACCACAGAACATCATGTCTGATATATAAACTGGGGGTAGTTATCTGGAAATGCAGCCAATCTGGGTTCAGGAAGGGGGATCTGGCATCAGTCAGCAGGTGATGACAAATCGCATTGTGCATCAATTGTTTTTCCCTTTTTATTATAGTTTTATCATTGTTATTATCATTTAACGTTATTATTGTATTTTACTTTTTTTAAATTATTAAACTCTTTTCATATCAAACTACAAGTTCTACTTTGATTCTCCTCCCAATTCCACCATGGTGAGGGGGCAGAGAGGTATGGGTTGAGCAAGTGGCTGCATGGTGTTTAACTTCCAGCACAGCAATCAGGAGATCAGGTTCCATTCTGAGTTGGTTTTGCCCTTGGCAACATTTGTAAACTCCCAGAAGTGAACTTAAACCTTGGCTTAACTTTAGGAATTAGTTTTAAAACATCACTGAAAGTCAACTCTGACATTCATTCCTAAGCAGTAGTCCATTCTCCGTATCCCAAGTAGTTGTGGGCATGTGGTAAAAAATTTTGACGCAAAAGGGCTGTCTTGGAGATACTGGAATATTGTATTAGTTTTAGACTTTTTATCAAACCATAGACTTAAAATTCTAGACTTTTTTGTTATATTTATGAATCCACACAGTAATCACTTGGACATTTAACTGTACTTTCCAAATAAAATACATGAAAGAAATCCCCAGACATAGAATGTTCATTAGGAATAATTACGAGATCAATTTGACCCAAAAAATGAGGCAGTTATGGTTTGCTTCATTTCCTCTTTTTGTTATGTCACTTAGGTTTATTATCCTGTGGGACCATCCCCACTGCGTGCTTTAAAGTATCTAAAGGAGTTGTAACAACCAACAGGAAAGTGTGAATCAGAATTTGTTCCAAAATACGCATAGCAAAATGAGGAATCTAGACTTTATTCTAGTCCAAGTCATTCCAAGGACTACGTATTCTAAACCATATCATAAAACTGTAATTGCTTACAAAAAAAAACCAGCACAGTGCATGTCCTACCTCAGAGACACAGAAATTATAAGATAAACCAGGTGCCAAAAAATAGAAAAGCATGTGGTAATTCCATAGTTTGTTACTATGGAATATTGTTGCTGTCAAACCAATAATCCTAGAAGATTACTGCACCAGAACACCTCGCTTATATCCACAGCAAGTTTTCTTCACACTGGTAAAGCAGTAAGCCACACTGTTGAAATCTACTGAAATCAATTTTGAAATTCTTTTGAAATACAGGGCTGAGCTCTCTCTGGCCTTGCCCTGAAGCCTGGTACAGCACCAGGATGGCCCAGCCTCAGTCCCTCTGCAGTTCACACAGAGGTAAATGGGACAATGCAGTTCCCTGAGGGCTGCTCTGAGGCAGTACCAAACTGCTTTTGCTGCATTTTGTCTTGCATCCTTGCCAAGCACACACATAAAACAATGATTAGTTCTTAGCCTCACTAATGCTCTCCTAATGTCATCTCAGATGTTGTCAAATCCATGACTCCAGCACTAAAACTCAGATTAATATAATTAATAAATTATTAACATGAAGGTTTGTTTGGAACTTCAGACATAATAGCAAGGCTTATATACTTAAAACATTCACAGTAGTTTTGTTACATTGATTACAAACTTAACAGCATTTAAAACATTTAACTTCTCTAGATTTTTAAAATTTAACTTGCAGAAGTAAAACCAACAGTACCATTCCCTCTTCTGACTATATAGAAATAATTAATATTTACATCTAGAGAAGATGTAGTGATAAAAAAGTGAAGTGTGGGCAAGAACAAATGAAGTTATGGAATGTGGTCTGTGAAGGAAGGGGTTATACATCTGGATTGAAAAAAGAAGAATCAGTATTACCAAACAGGGAGAGGACAGATGTGAAAGACATAGACAGGATTTTTATCTAGTTAAAGACATCCATGTCCATGGCAGGGCAGTTTAACTAGATGATCTTTAAAGGTCCCTTTCAGCCCAAACCATTTTGTGATTCTACTGATCAATGAAAGGCACAAATAATGAGAGAATAATATTTTGCATGAACTAAAAAAATTAAATTATATTAGGTAAAAGGTTTGAGAAAGAAATGTGTACATAAATAAGTTATGAGGCACAACTTCGATTTAGCCAAATTAAACAGATGGTTACTCAAGCTTCTGCAGCACACGTGAGAGTTCCTAAAATTTAAAAGATCTTTATGTTACCTATACTGGGAGCTAAGCACAGCTTTCAATGCTGTTGCAAGAACCTCAACTGCAGTTATTAAAAATGCATAACACTACACTATTTTAAACACATTATTTAAATTTAGGTCATGCTTTCTCATCCTTGGTATCTTTAAAATTTCACTGCAAAAAAGTTTGGCAGGGTGTGACTGTTTTTGAGAGCCTGAGTAACCATGTAACGCCTCAGTTAGGATGATGCATAACAGAGGAGTGCTACATATATTGTCTTTTGTGCATACAACTGAAAACAGTTCGTACACGGAAGACGAAAGAAAATGAGGTAGGAAGAAAATGAGGTAGCGGTTTTATGATGAAATCAAGTAATAATGAAATGAATCAACAAAAAAATATAATAAAAAGAAAAGAAACAAAAGAATGAAAAGAAACACTTTTTAAAGAGAACCTACACAGCAGGGCATGCTGACACAGTGCACAGACACAGAAACATGTTTTCAATATTTAGATCTCAGAACTTTTTCATGTGTTCATCCTTTCCCCATCCCATCAAAATCTTTGAGAATCAAACTATTGATCTTCAAAAGCTATTTTAAGTAACACTATTTATTTTTTAAAAGTATCATTTTAGTCTTTATCCAGTAATTCCATTTTATATTACTAATGTTGAGAAAATTCCAAAACAGTATATTTTTGTTTAAAATCCATATTTTTTCCAGACACAGCAGTATAATTATTTCAAGTTATTTCTGACAAAATGGGGCAAAAGCATCTTTGCTATAAACTAAGACCAACAGGAATGTAGAAGGACGATCAACAACCAAGTGAGGAAGTGGTGGAGCAGATGAGCAAGCAAAAGCTATCTGGAAAAAACAGTCCTTGTAAGTCCTTTAGTCCTGTCGAGCAGCACAGGACTAAAACAAGCCCACCTCAAGCATGTCCACCTATGTAAGGATGTGCCTACAGGACAGCATTGTGGGGAAAACCCTCTCGCCTTTCCTAGGAAAGCAGCACAACAGGGTGACTCTCTGAAGTGCCTGTACACCAAGACAAACAGCAGGAGAAACAAGCAGGAGGAGCTGGAGATCTTGGTTGTTCCCAGGATGTTTTTGGAGAGCATTGATGGTAACTTCTTGACAGAGATGATTGACAGTCTGAGAGGGGCAAGTGCCCTTTTGAGCTTCACATCCTCCCAAAAAAAAAAAAAGTGCTTGGGGGCAATCTTGGCAGCAGTGACCATGTCTGACACCTCACAACATGCACTTCCTCTTCCTCATAAAACTCTCTTTTATGGAGAAATGATATATAGATTTTACACACAAGCCGCTGAAAAGAAAGAACATACCTAGGCAAAAGTCTCCACACAAATACAAGCAGGCCCTGTCTGTGCTCTGCAGCGATGAGAAGCCAAGAAGCCACACAAACACAAAGGCAAGAACCTGACAGAGTCAGACTCGCAGCTTTTTTCACCACAGGATTAGGTCTGTGCTCCATGTGCAGCCCCAAGGCAGTGGGGGGCATAACTCACATTTGCCTGCAAAGGACAATACATCTCTACTATTTGTAACTTGGTAAAGGCTGGGAAACAAACACAGAAAAAGCAATAAATTTAATCCACACTTCACAAGGATAGACTATAAGCAAGTCAAACCTCTTTCCCTTCTTTTGGTGTCTGTCAGTACCTGCAACCATCCTACCATGTATTGAAGCAGTCTAATTTTTGGGCCTCGGGCACATGGACTGGAAAGACTGAGACAATCAATTTGAATTTAAAGAAAATCTGCCATAATTTAAAAGATACAGAATAAAATAAAATGTAGAAAACATCTCCATTTTTATATTTTTCATTATTCTTCCACTCCTACTGGACGACAAGAGGTATGCTCAAGTCTTCTGTTTGTCCTAGCTTTGAATCTCCAAATTTGAGGTTTGCTCTTTTTTGCATATATTGTAATTGCTTGTTATGCATATTATGCTTGTAGCTTATCAGTTAAAACAAACTTCTTACTTTGAGGCTCAACCTTCAGCACATTAGGTAAGCTATATGATCAAGTGATATTGTTAAATAACAGTGCAAAGAATAAAATAAAACCCACTAAAAAATTGTTTGCTTATACTGCAGCACGTGTTACCATGGAATTCACTTTTATTTCAGTCATAATAAAGAATTATTCCCAAGGCATTTAAAGGCTTATAAAATTCATAAATTCTTTTGTACTTGAAAATGTGTCAACAGAGCCTCTCACCTAGTAGTATGCAAATTTCTTTTTGGATTTAATTTTGGTTTATAAACTCTTTTAATCAATTAAATGTAATTGAACTAAGAGTGATAGCAATACAGGAATGATTGCTCAGATAGGAAGCTAGATGAGATGATCAGTTCCTACCACAACAAATAGCAATTGTTTCAGATTTTTAATTCGAGGTTTCACAGCTATTATTAGATACATGCAGGATATATTTTTTTTTCACAATGCAACTCAACCCTAATATTTACAGCTGATCTTCCCAATAGTTCTATTTAAAAGTGTGCCACTATCAGTCTGGGCATCAACTTCAGCATTTTTTTTCCTCTCTGTGCCTCTCTGCTTTTCCAAATGTAACCTACTCCTTTCCTTTCAAACTCTCATTACCCTATCTGCCTTCTAGCTGTTGAAAATACATCCCTGAATTCTGCTAAGGTCTCATCCCTTTTCATCCAAAGTAACAGCAAACAGAGCTCTGCTCTGCCCTCCAGAATTCAAATTGTGACATTGCCAGGGTCCCACATAGTAAGTGTCCCTCATGTCATTGATTTTTCAGGCTGAGACTATAACTGACATGCTCAAATCAAGTACAATAATTTCTTTGTAAACTACACAGAAATATCTTCCAAGCAGCATCTTGAAATTAAGTAAGCTACTGGTAGACAGATGGTTGAGCTCTGTTCCAACTCAATTATTTATGATTTTGTAGTTATGTAGATTGATTTCTGCAGGTTCTTTTAGGTGTATGAAAAAAACCAAAAATCTATTATTGACAGATGATGAGCCAGCTAATGAACATTGTGGAGTGCACATAGTGCAGGATGTACTGCTTCAGAATGAGAGGGAAAAAATTGCCAGAATAAAATACCATAAAAAACTTCTAGTGATTTCTTTTTTATTGTTATTAGTGAAGGGCTTGCTCTCTCCTAAGTACAAAGAACTGACTAGTACTGGTAATGAATCCTCTCAGGAAATCATCATTTCAGTTCAGGTCTCGAGCTAGAAGTTTTCCATTTTCATTGTGCTAATTCAGGCCTTTTTATAAATGTATGAAGACATCATTGCCACTCCTTTCACAGCTGAACCATACCACAGACTCCTATCCAAATTATTAAAGAGACAATCTTTAAAAGAAAAAGGAGCATAAAGGAGAGGGAGAGGAAACAGCAAGTTGGTACACCTGGACAAAAAAATCATACACTTCACATGTTTCCCAACAATTGCAAATACATTCTCAAAATATCTTCAGAGTTTGTGCTCATTTTCAGAAGGATAATCTCAATATGACCATATCAAAAGACTAAACAAGTAAGTGCATACAGCATTTTAGACATTTAGTATTTTTTAAAAAAGACATTTTAAAATTTAATGTTTTTCTAGTATAAAATATGCATTATGATGCATGGTTTCAAAGGCTCAAGCTCAGGATGCAGTTACCAAAGAACGAGCTTTCATAAAATGAACTCAATGAAAGTTTTAATTCTTATTTAGAGCTGAGCACCTACTCTTATTTACAATTTCCATATTCTGCTCCTTCTATTGAAAAAGGGGATTTTTAATTGGTTACGGGGTTTTTTTAAATTTTTTTGAAATTTCAATTCTATTGTATTTAAAGTAAGTCACTAGATACCAACATAAATATTAAGTACTAAACAGTTTATGTACTATACAAACAATATAAGTTTCTCTTAATTCAGAAGTATGAAGGTGAAATAGAAGAATATTTTATTTCAAGTATAGTTTTGGTTTGTATTGGTAAAATTGAGTTAGAGAATTCTGAATTTCAACCAGTCACAATTACTTAGTGTGAAAAAGGTAATTTATTATTTTTTTGCAGCAACACAAAAAGTGTCTGCACAACAAAATTGAAATACTGTAGCAGGACAACAAGCTGTATGAGTAATTCTGCATATTAAAAACCTGACTATTTCAAATTTTCTTTAATGATTTTTCCAAACAGACACCATACAATTCTACGGATCCTGAATGCTGCATCTGCCACTGCCAGATAGAGACAGACTCAGGACTCTCTGTTTTCTTCCCTGTCTCACGAGGAGGGTCAAGGTACCTCAGAGATTTAAAAGAATAATAAGGTTGCCAAGGTTGTAGCTGGAAATATCATATCCACTGATATCAATGGAAAAATAGTATTTAATTTCTGACTTCATTTCAGGACTTTCAGAAAGTTACTTAGTAGAGCTACCACTGATGGAGGCCATTTCTATTATGTAAAAGGTTTGTAAAAACAGAGACTTGTTTTTCTCATGCCACACTTTCTCTACTGCTGATGACTTTCACCTTCTTATCTGTGCTGAACCAACCACTCTGATGCTGCATGCACTAATGCAGGGGCAGAAAGCTCAGTCAGTAACAGTAGTCAGAAAATTATTGTGGGGCAAAAATTCACATTCCTCATCAGCATTGTGTTCCAAATAGACAGATATTGCACAGAGCACCACCACCTAATCCATTTAAACTATTGATCCTATCCAAGCCAATTATTTGATGGCTGTAGGAGGATCCATCAGCAGAAAGACTACAGGTATTATTTGACGTTCATTTGTTTGTAATTCTGAGTTTTAATAGCTTTTCATTGCCTCTTTTTCTCTCTAACTCACCTAAAACATAAAAATGATAGAACACATTTTTCTTCCATCATAGGACTCTCAGCTTCAATTTTTAATTTACCATCCCCAGGAAAAATCTCAAAAGTAAAAGCAGATAGAGTGAGAGAAGGTTATATGTAGGTACCTGTCCTTTCATAATCTACCAATAAAATGCAAAGCATAGTGTCATTTGTAATTTAATATACAAAAAATCTTTCTGTGCCAAGCTCTCAAAAGAACAGACAGTAATACAGAACACCTAGCTACAGCTGTGAAAATAGAAACATACTTATACAATGCTTATTGGAATTCCCAGTGCCACTATGTTTACATAGTAGTGAGCATTTTACAGGTACACTTGCATTTTCTGTGCAAACAAGATGGAAAAAATAGAAGTTTAGTTGGAGACACAATGTGATAAAGAGACTTCCAGTGTAAGCTAATGGCAATACTGTGTCATCTGCTTATTCTTACATTTACATTTCAATATTAACTGTTCTCATTTACATACACATTCAGATTTATATGGACAGTTCATTCACCACAGCCACAGTTTGGTTATATATGTTATGCATACATGATTATATACAGCATCAAAAAAGTATAAATAATAATAATATAAAGTATTTTATAGTATCTATTATAATACTAATTGTAAGAAAATAATTGAAATATTAAAATCCTTTTAAACAGAGTTTACCCATAAGAACTGAAACAGGAAGAGACTATTTAGCTTCTATCAAAGAATCTAACAGTTCCAAAATCCAAAACAAGGAACCTGTTTCAAAGATAGCATATGAATGTATTTCTTTTTGTAGCCACGTTATACATCCTGATTAAATCCTAAATCTGTGTATGTAAGACCTTGAATTACTCCACAAGGTCTTCACTTACTATGCTGTCAACGAGCCGGGTTGCTGTGAGAAAATTGTACAAGAGCTCCTAACAAGAGGCCCTGTAAGGATGCATACATTCATTCTGCGTGGGCGTCGCGGATGGAGTGACGCACTTCGCTTGTAAGAGAGAAGCAGCAACAAGTTTATTGATATAAAACAGCAGTTTAACAAGGCTGAATAGTAAATGTCTCAGAGGTTTAACAGGTCTCAATGGCAAGGTACACTTCATTACTTACTGTAGAGAAGAGGGTCAGATAAAACTGCCGGGGAGATCCTTCTGTCAAGTCATTATAATGAGAAAGGATCCCCCCACTCTCTAAACACCTTTTTGAGGGAGTTTAAGGTATGCTGGATCCATACCTAGTCCCAGATTTAGCCAATGGTTTATGTCTAAGGGCTTATGTGTGTACAATCAATCCTTTGTACCACTTAAAAGAGATTTCAAAGTTTCAGCACACTTATTCCCAATTCACTTACGGAGTACCTGACTCAGCCTAAGGCAGTAACCTTGAGAGGCGTCCCAATTCAAGGGAAGATCCTGGCATGAAGCCCTCTCCCATGCACAAGAGTTCACCAGGCTGTCCACTATTTATGGATGATTTGCTTATAGTCACTTTCACATATCAGCCATAGTTTGGTTGGCACATGCTCAAGTAGCCCTCAGCTGTTCAGCAAGGCTCATGGCCCTAGCTATTGTGTTCTGTATCTTCCCAGAGTCCAGCTTAAGCCAGAGACAGCCTGTCAGACCACCACTGATATCTAGTACTCAAGCAGGAAAGAAATAGAGGGGGAGGAGGTGGTGGGCACACCATCATGGTGGACAACTTAGCAATGCCTTGACTTTTGAGAGTTTCCTTTTATATTCTCAGTATCACTGTCATCGCCATGCACAGAACTTCCCACATTTTTAAACACCAAGAAAAAAGGCAACAGGAATTGTTCATCTTCTAATTTCTCAGCACCTCCTGGTCTTTATCTCACTACCAGAAGCCCTTGAAGCCAAGACCTAAGTCCTGCTGCCAGTCCATTTCAAACCACCACAGCTACTTGAGACTAAACTCGCCTTTTATGAAATGAAATGCAGTAAGCCATAACTGAAAACAGTCTTTGATTTAATATTCCAATTTGAAATGTGAATGTTTCTACCATTTATTGTTCTTAGGTGTTATCAGATTCTTAATAACTGCCATAATTAGGCACAGCACTTCATATGGATTGAGCTTTTTTTGTTTGTTTTTTTTAAGATGTAGTTTTGCTGGCAGATAAATGAGCCATCAGTCTGTCAAATAAAAGACAGCAAGTGTAGGTAAAGAAAGAGGTAGGTAGGCAAAAGAGTAGGTAAGAAAATCTCTTTTTTCAAGGCTTTTGGAGGTCATATAATCAGTGGGATTTTAGAAAAATTAATACACTTTATACAAAGATGCTTCAAGCTCAAGAAACAATTACCAGCACAATTACCATACATTACTGTAGCAATGTATGCCTTAAAAACTGCTGACCACAGTAGATGCCCAGGCCGCAC
The DNA here is from genome assembly GCA_026261815.1 of Monarcha castaneiventris obscurior. NCBI lineage: Eukaryota > Metazoa > Chordata > Aves > Passeriformes > Monarchidae > Monarcha > Monarcha castaneiventris. The sequence goes on from JAMPIT010000472.1 coordinate 9,648,652, forward strand.
TCAGCCAAGGCTGAGGATGGCATTTCAAAGCCCAGCACTACACACTGGTGTTCTCACAGCCTGAAGCAAAAAGAGACCTGTGCCCTCACTGAGGGATGTCCTCCCCACACTCGAGCTCACAGCCATGATGACCACACTCTCCTCATCCAGCCTCTGTTTTTACCCTGAAAGATTTCTGTGTTTCAGTGTCACTCAGCTAAAACTCAGACCATGCAAAGCCTGAGGGAAACTTCACAGGGTGCCATGAGCACAGCCAAAGTGGAGAGCACAGGTACCTCACCTTCGGTCGCTCCCAGCCTGCTGTCTGTGGCCATGACTGAAATGGCAGATTCCTTTCTCAGTGCTGTTTTTTAGAAGAATCACAGAATACGACCTAAGCTGATGTTCTGCTGCTGTAAGAATACCTCTGCTCTGGCTGTCCCTGCCCAGGTACCAGGGTGCTGAAGGAGAGACGGGAGCTGCCCCGTGCCAGGAGCAGGTCATTCCAGCCAGTTCCAACCCACCCACTGCAGGGCACAGCTGAGTCCCACAGCCACCCCAGAGAGTGCCTCAGGGAAAAAAAAGTGTGTTTCAGAAAGGGCAAAAAATGCCTCTACAGCAACGAGGGATGAGGAGAAAAAAGTGTGAGAAACAGCTCTGGAAAGACCCAGGTCATCTCAGAAGAAGGCAGGAAGTTGCACCGTCTGCACTGGGGCAAGATTCCCAGGCAGCCCACAGAGGAGGCTAGCCAGAACAGGTGGATATGACTGCATATTTACATAGCCTTAAAGTTAAAAAAAAGGTCCCCTCCATTAAAAAGAAAATACTACCAGTCTGGGGGCACTTTAGAGGTCTTGAAATGAGTTCATTAAAGCTATTTTGTTATTGTTAGTCTGTCTAAAAGGACAAAGGAGAAGAAAAGGTATTTTCTTTCAGAGGATGAAGGATACCTCACATGCAAAGGCATTTAAAGCATTTACGTTTCTATTTGTGCCATTGACAGTGATAAATGGTCAGTTTGCTCCTCCCACAAATCTGCTGGTGACACAGGATATAAACACAGGCTCATATCAAAACTGAAAAGAGTGATTCACAACAGACAAACCCTGATATTCAGCCCTTTCTCTTTCCCTTGAACAATGGAAGAGTCTAGAAAACCATTCACATCTGCATGAAGTATTTCTCTCCAAAGACAGCACTCAGCAGCAGAGCACCACATTTGCAAAACTTTCTTCCACTTGCCTGATTTGCTTTGTTTTTATGGTCAAATGGTTCCCCCAAGAGTGACTTTTTATAAGCTCAGACTGAGCCAGCATGTGGTCAGAGGTCAGAGCTGTGAGGTACCTGATCTACGCACGAAAGCAGCACTGATATTTAACTGAGTTAGAAAGCTTACTGAGGCTTTTCAAAAACATCCATGAAGGCATTTCAATTTAATGTGATTTGCATGCTAATTCCATCAGCTCAGTGACAGAGCAAAGATAGTGTCATCTGGAGTATTCAGAGTATTGTGACAAATCTTAGATATTTATACTGTTTTCTATTGTTTTGTCTCTAGAGTTTCTTCACTGCTGTGAACCTACATTAATTAAGCTAATTGAGAATATCACCATGTTTTTGGTGCAAGATTATCTTAGAGAAAAAAACTGAAATATTTAAAAGGTGTAATAAATTTGCATTTATTCAGTAATTTGGGGGTGGGGGAGGAGTGTTACTGGTGATCACTGTTTGATTGGTCCATGAAAATCATCACAGAACCAAGGGCTGATATGGTACAAATGCATGCAGCAGTTGCTTCACTAGAATACAGCAACTGCTGTGCTTATGACAAAAAGGATTAGTGGCAGATTTTGTGCTGAAGGTGATGCAGTTGAGGAAGAAAAGCCCATGTCATGGTTAAACGCCTTTAAATTGGTTATCTCCGTGATTCCTATCTAATTCAGCGTACACATGATTTTGATATTTATAATGCTTCTGCACTGAGTTTTACAGCAACTTTCATGTAGTCACATGAATTGCACATTTATGTATTGTCTGTGTGCGTACTGTGCCAGCAGATGATGAAGCATCAAGCAGGGTGTTCTGCCAAGGTTTGGCAGAGTGGTGGTACAAATCATAAAAGGCAAACATGTCACAGAAAACAAGCACAGAAACTCCTTTTACAAATCTCAAAATGCATGTTTGAGAACACCGGAAATGAGCAAGGCTTTCCTGCTATAGTTATGTCACTGTTTTTTCAGCACTACAAAGGACAGCAAAGGACAGACATACAGCTCTACTCTGGTTTTCGTATTATCTTACGTGCAAATATACTTTAAACTTCGCACATAATCTATAGATGCTCCATTAACAAGAAACTATGCATGAAATTGTGGACTTAATTTTAAGGTAGATACAAAAGTGATAGAAACCGAAAAGGCCATGATGGAAGGTCCCTTCAAAATTCTACCAGGAACTAGATTTTTTCATGTTAATATTACCATTGTGTTGACCCTTATTATGCAGAAAAAAAAAATCTTTTTCAGCAAATTGTTCTCTTCGTGAATTTTTATGAAATTTCACTTACCAAAACACATTTCAAACAAATAAATGATACCTAATTTCTTCCAGATTATATTGCTATCTGAAAGACACCAATATGTGTGAATGAGATTATAAATTGTCCACTCTTTTTTTCAATTCTTCTCTCTTTGCATTTGTGGATTAAGAAATACCATGTTTACCTCTGAAGAAAATGAAGGAACATCCAAAATACAAACAATGAACATTTAAAAATCTCTTGGGCTGAGCTAAGTATAAATTGAATAGTGCAAAGCTATAATAGGGCTGTGTTTTCTTTCACAAACAAGGCATTTATTATTATTATTTGGTTTTAATCTACTTACACACAATTGCATTATATAATAATCATATTATCATTACATAGATATTAAAAAAACTGGTAAACAGCAATAACATAAATTGACATTTAATCATTAAAAACACCAAGCAAAGCCAAAATCAAGATTGCCAGCACTGCACTGCCTAGCTGCCCTCCTGCTCTGCCTTTCAGACACTAACATGGCGTACTATTTTTGCCTCACCTCAAAAGACAAAAGACTAACTGAAAACAGCGAGGCATAGCTGACAACTCCATAGGTTTTTTTTTCCAGCCTACTGCTCTACTGCTTTTTGGCAGTACTGAGTTTTTGTCCAACATTCTCTGGACATGTAGGAGTTAGAATTAAACACTATTTTTCAGCAATGAGTTTCAGAGAGCTTTTCAAAACAGAGTCAATATAGCCTTTTTAATTCAAAAGGCATTTTCAGGTTTTCAGAAGTTTGGGCGATACAATCATAAATGGAGAGATTTCATAAATCAAAAGGAAGTAACATTAGTGTATAATTAGAATGGAATAGATTTGATGAAAAAAGCTACTGGTGCAACTCTACTTTTACAAATTATAGTTCATATACATGAGCCTAAGGATCAACATATATCTGCTTCTTTTTTTGTTGTTGATACTAAACAAAATCTGCAGTACTCTAAGATGTGGTTACATAGTCTTCTGTGAGTCCTACAGAAGACAAAGTCTGGGCTGTAGGAAGAGTAATTAAGCCTAGCTGATCTGCACATAAGCTTCGTTTCAACACATGCAAAATATATCTTGAAGCTCTGGGATATGAAACCAATAGCCCAATTTGTCATATCTACCATGAATTATGATATATAAAATGCATTGGGGGAAAATATTCAGCTTGATTTTATTACCTTCACCGTTTCAGTTGAAATGCCTACATATATCAGGCTATCTAGTTCTTAGTCATTTGCTAGACAATTTTATTTGCCATCCTCTGCTCAAAGAAAACCTACATGAAAGCTCAACAAAAACTACACAAAATACATAGAGCTCTGCATGAATTTGGCATTGCCCATCACCAAAGAACAAGCAACTGCCGTCAGCAAGGTTGCTCACTTACAGACATCAGAAAAGCCACACTGACAGCTTCCAGTGGCTACCAATGTTTGCTTAGTGCAGCAGGCCCTTCAGCTCAGGGAGAGTAATCAGAGGAGCAGGAGGCCAACTCCCTCTTCTCCCACTGCACAGAAAGGGAAGAGGCAATGAGAAGCTTAAAGCAGATCTGTTCAGAGTACAGAAATATGGGAAGAGCTCTGCATGTAAAAGCTTTTAAATACTCTGCCCATGGAGAAACAGGTGACTTCTGCTGCCACAGTTGGAAATGCCTCCAAAACACTCAACCTAAACCTTACCTGCAAACCTGCATGCTTTTGCCAAGGCAGAAATGGTATGAGATGGGAGATGTACAAGCAGCTGATAATGAGTGTTGTCTTCATTAAAGACCAAGGGGAATTGTCTGTTTGCCATTTTAAGCACAAAACCAGAAACAAAACAGGCTTCTTGTAGGCTTATCTAAGTTTTATTTACTGGCACCAAAGCAGTGAAAGTCTGATGTCACATGTAACAACTTACCTCTGACATAAAAAGGACATATGGCCTGATGGGGCTATAAAGCATAAAAACTTTTAATGCATCTAGAGTGGGTATTCACAATGTGTTATATCTCAGTGTCATACAAAGACATTCATGGTACACCACAAAATCCTTTTAGATACTTGCAAGGGTCAGGCTTAAAGACTACTGTGATTCTTTGTAGTAATGCAAATATAATGTTTAATCAGTAGAATGAAAACAAGTTGATACAAAGTGACACATACAACCATGTGAAGCTTATTATTGGTACTTTGAGGTATCAGTGTGTTTCAGACAGATTTTGGATGTTGTTTCTTAGTTGAAGTCCATGATAGCTACCACAACAAGGTATGTTACATGGAAAGACAAACTGTTAATACATTCTTCCTATCAAAATTATCTTTTTCATTAATGCACAGATGGCAAGAAATCAGGATTAAAATGTTGACACTTTTTTACATCTAGCTAAAAAAACCTTGTAGCTGTTATAAGTCTACAGGTTGTTATTGAAACATGAAAATGCATTTTAAAACTCATTATGATCTTCTTAGATAATTATAAAGTAGATAATTTGAGTATATTTTATTCACCTGTAATTACTCTGAAAGCAAGATTTGTTTCTGCTTTTTTTTCCCCCTTCCTTTTTGTTTCTGCAAGGAGAACAAAATATGGATTCTTTCATTTGGACACAGGAATGATGCAAAAGAAATAAACAAGGCTTATAAATATGCTCCTAAGATATAAACTAGAGTCCTCTTCAATCTCTTGTAGTATTTTCCTTTAGCCAGAGACTCATACTATGGTTTATGGCTCTTTTACTGAATTGAGGAATCATCAGGCCTTATCAACAAAGGTGAGTGTTGCAGATAGGCATTGGTATTTGGATCTAAGTTAATCTCCTGTATAAACTGAGGACAAATTGTGTAGTTACTTTGAAAGGAAGAAAAAGAGGCTTAGGACTCTAGATTATCTGTTCCGCTAAGAACAAACAGCTCCCATGTGGAGAGGATTTGGTGAGATAAGTGCTACAGAAGCACTGACTCAGAGCAGTCCAATCTGCAGCTGACTCCACAACCCATCTCTTTCTTGATTATTCCTTGAGCCATGAGATTAACCACTGCTAACCAAAAGCTGCAGTCAATACTGGAGGCCAAGAGGCGCCACTACCTATTTGCATTATTGCCAATAGTCTTCATCCCAAATGTGAGGCATCCCTACATTAAAAAAAAACAAAACAAGTGAAATTCCCCTAATTCTGTTGGAAAGTTGTCTTGTTTTCTTTTCAGAAAGTTGACATATCACAACAGCACAGTAAGCATAAATGACACAGCCATACTGACTTGAATCTGCAGGTAGCCTGGAGCAGGATGTCTAAGCGTGTAGAATAATCACCCAGCTCACATTAATCACTGTCCTCATGAATCTGATTATCACCCTTCTCAAGGACATATAAAGAGTTCTCCATTTTTATTGCAGGACTATTACCTTACTGCAATAATCCAAATAGCATTTTATTTTCCTTCCCCCACTGCCTGACAGAAATCTGTTCTTGCTCTTTTTTATAAAAAGGAAAACCATGTTCCCCACACTCCTCTTTGCAGGTCAGCTTTATAGGGTGAAGACAACAGATTGCTGAAGCTTTCAACAAACATCTGCCCTATCACAGTGCAGCTAGGAAGCTGGAGACGGCTGATTAAATAGAAATATCCAAAGAGATATCACAGCAGAATCTTCTCCTCTATGAAAGGAAAACAAAACAAAACAAAATCAAAATAAGCCAGGAAAACTCAAGAACATTTTGAAACAGAAGTATCTGGAGTGTCTTGGAGCAGGTATTATCCATAGGAATAAGTAACACAGTATAATGAAGAACAGAGTATCCTGAAAAAGGCATTTCAAAGCATAACACGGTATGCCTCATAAACCCGCTGTGCACTTCTGAGTGGCTGGTGAGTTTTAACACCAACAGTCTCCTAATGGAAATGATGCAAATCAGAAAAACTTAAATACTTACAATAGGATAGAAATGACAGGAGATTCAGGTAACACATTTATCCCTCAGTCTCATTTAAAAGTTCCCTCTGCAACACTTTGGTCTTTACTTACAAGCTGTGTGACACAAGACAATGAAGAAAAAAGCAGCCAAGGATGGGGCTGACTTAGAAATCCTAATGTGAGAGAATCTTAATGGCTTGGTAAAATTTCCCTACATTTAGGAAAATACTTAAATTACCTGCCTTTGTCATTTTAGTAGTAGTTCTGTAATATAAAGGGTATGTTTAAAACAGAAAAAAAAAGACCCAACAATATACATAGCTCTCTGATTATATCTGATCATTTCACTTACAAAGAAAGGAAATACTATCCCCCCACCAGCTCCTTTGGCTTTGGGGGTCTTTTGGTCACACTATGAAAGAATGAAACTGTTTTAAAATGGTAGCACCAATGGTTATTTTAAGAAAAAATACACTATAGTATAAGTAACAAGAGTTACATTTTAAAAGCAAAGGCAATATGCTCCTCTTTTGAAAGTACAGTTATTTTAACTGTGGTCAAAAGCACATGTAGGGTGCTCTCTAACAACTGAAGTTAGGATTTTTTTAAGAAAAAAATGCACAAAACACCCAAACAGCTGCACATATTTAACATGTGTCAGCAAAGAAAGTTCTAAATAAACTCATACACAATATTCTGATCAAACAGGAACAGGCAACTGAACAGTCCATCATCTTGATGCCAGTCATATCTTTTTTCTTCCTTTGGAGAAAGTAATGTGGCTTTTATTGACAACTATATACTCATAATATTTTTCTTGATCCTTTAAAGTGTAAAGACTTCCATACATTTATTTCTATACTTCCAATAGAAAATACTTTCAAAAGCCTGCGACATTTGCTTAGTACTAGTTTCTTATCTAATTCACTCAGAATACTCATTAATTTTGTGAAAGAACATGCAGTTAATAAACTACAAATTTAAAGAGAAATTTTTATGTAACCTCTATGATTTACCTAATACTCTGGACCTAATTCACAGAAAGCACCTTTAGTAAGAGTTTTACTTACAGAAGCAGCATTTCTCAGGGAGATTTCTGCTCCATGAGTTGTCAGTCTGAATTAGGTTAGATACAGTGTGGTGACTATGAAACACAAGTTTGGGCTTAAGAGAAAGAAGATAGGTCCAAAACAAAGTTACTGCTTTTATGCCAACTGAGGTACACTCCACAGGAGAGCTGCACAATGTAAGGGTAGGAAGAAAACATTTGTCATTTTATGGACATTTTTCTCCTTTTATGACTTTGTTTTAGTAGACAGAAGCAACTCTGAAGCTAGCTTGTATTACCTCAGATTCTGTGACACATCTGTAACAACATGTCAACTACAGAGATTTTGTCTTAGAGCTGTCTCAGTGTCCAGCTCATGCCTACTTCATTTTTCTTTGCTTGGGTGGCTGGGAGTTTTTTGAAGTGGCAGAAGACCATTGTTTTAAAGATGGGTTTCAATAATAAAAAACCAAACAGTCTAAGAGTTCTCCTGAGGGATGATATACCAATATGCTAAGGCACTGCAAACTGCCCCTCCTCCAAAAGGATTTGCTAAGCATGGAAACAGATTCTTCCTCTGACAACGCCTACTTGACTTCCAGACCCTGAAGTCTTCCTAAAGAAAACATCCGCAGCCTTTCCCTCCTCCACTGAGCAGGTCACCCTTTCACAGAAGGAGAACACGTTGGTCAAGCAGGACCAGCCTTTCATAAACCCATTCTGGCTGGGCCTGATCCCCCTGGTTCTCCTGCATGTGCCACATGATGGTACTCAGAGTCATCTGCTCCATTACTTTGTTGGCCACTTAGGTCAGGCTGACAGGCCTGTACTTTCCTGAATCCTCTTTCCAACCCTTCCTGTGGATGGGTGTCTCTTCCAGGCAAATGGCACCTCTCCAGTTAGCCAGGACTGCTGGTCAGTGATGGAAAGTGGCTCAATGAGCACACCCTGCCAGCATCCTCAGGATTCTTGGGTGAATCCCATCCTGCTCCATAGACTTGTGCAGGTAGGTCTAAATGGTGTAGCAGGCAGGGAACCATTTCCTCCTGGATCATGGGGTCCTCATTCTGCACCCTGTCCCTGTCTTCCACCCCAGGGGTTTTGGTACCCCCAGAACAACTGGTCTTTCTATTAAAGACTGAAGCAAAGATGCCATTAAGCACCTCAGACTTTGTCACTGTGTTTCCTGGAGATTCTCCTTACCCCTAATTTTGTTGCCAATGTATTTATAGGAACATCTTTTTGTTATCAGTGGACAGCCTGCTGCGATGCCTTTAAGATTTCCTTCTTGAAGAATGTCCTGTCTTCCTGGATTCCTTTGTGCTTCAGGACTGCCTCCCAAGGGACTCTCTCGACCAGTCTCCTAAAGAGGCCAAAGTGTGCCCTCTGGAAGTCCAACTTCTGCTGACCCTCCTCTTTACTTCTCCAAGAATTAAACCTATCATTTTGTGATCACTGTACCCAAGACCGCCTCCAACCATCACATCTCCAGCCAGTTCTCCACATTCACAGACAGCAGACGCAGCAGGGTGTCCTCCCTAGTTGTCTCTCTCATCAACAGTGTCAGGAAGTTACCTCTCACATGCTCCAGAAATGCCCTGGACTGTTTGCTCTCTGCTGTGTGCTATTTCCAGCAGACATCTGGTAAGCTGAAGTTCCCCAAGAGAACAAGGACCAGCAATTGTGAGACTTCTCCCAGCTGTTTACAGAGCATTTCATCTGCTTCTCCACCTGGCTGAGTGGTCTGCAGCAGACTGACCATGGCATCTGGTCATTCCTCTGGAGTCTTACCCAAAAGACACTTAAGCACATCATCATAAAGCTCTAGACAATCAAAACATTCCTTAACACAGAGTTAGTCCACTGCCTCTCTTTCCATGCCTTTCCTTGAAACAGCAGACCAAAGGACCTTGCTAGCACATTGAACCTTCACTTGGCTGTTGCTCACTTTCAGTGGTCTACTCAATTTTAGAACACCTGCAAGTGGTAGCATTATAAATTCTGTGGTGCTGCCTAAAGCTAATAGCTGAAATCCTTTTGTTATTTCTACAAGTGTTGTGTTATTATCTAGCAGAACATTATGAACTTACAGTTAAAACTGTTACATTTTTGTAGAAAAAGCTAAGATGTTTTGTAAATAGCTTTGCTTGGTTTAAATAAAAAAAGTTCCTTTTAATTAGAGTGAGAAATATGTGCTTTAGCATAAGTAAAACACATTTAAGCTTTCACCTTTTCATTGATGTAAGAAAAACCTAATTAAACAATAGTAACCATTCTAAAAATGCACAGTACAGTGAAAAAATATGTTTACTGATGAACACTAAGTAACAAAACATTAAACAGATGATAATTAATGGGGATAGTTTTAGTTTTATGCCTGCAGGAGCCGGAGTTCTGAAAAAATTTGCACTTTTACTTAGACAAATATTTATTTATTTCTTGCACAGCTGTTTATCCTTTAAAAAAAGAATATTTTTTTTAACTCACTGAAAATTTCAAAATAATGTTAAATGTGGCATTGATTTTCTCTTCTGTCCACATCCAATACCTGGAATCTGTCCAAAACCAAAGCAGTCGTTCTATGTAAAAAAGGTAATGTAAATCACACCACTAACATTTTTATCTAGTGCTGTTTCCCTGATGCTGAAGGGCCTGAAGAACTTTAACCATGTCAATGATAGCTCAATCTTCTGCTGTTCCACTTGGAGACTTTGAAAAGGTTACCATGGGGACTTAACTAGAATAGCATTAGATCAATTATAAAGTTTGGAAAATGTCAGTTGGGAATTACTTCTTGAGGCAGGCAAGCAGGAATTTACTTCAGGAAAAAACTGGGAGGAAAAACATAGGTGCATTCATTCATTTACTTCCCAACATAAAAGAAATCCAGTTCATTAAGCAAATTTAATTCATAAAAAATGCTACTAATTTATCTGTTTTCCTTATTTTTTTCTGCATATTTAATAAAGACTCCTTGTCTCCTTTCTTACAATTTGTTTGAGACTGAAGCTCTTTGTTACTTGGATGATTACACAATTTTTCTTTTCAATGCCTTGAAGCTTAAGGGAAAAAAGCATTGATTGACTATGAAAAGCACACTGATGCTGTATCCTCAGGAAAACATCAAGACCTTAAGTTTCACTTCATATGAGACACAGAGCTTACAGAAAGTTGCAGGGTATATCCCACAGGCAAAACCAGCAGTAATTAGTAACTGCTATGAGCAGATCTTGGTACAGCATTTCAGCAAACTTAAACACCTTCGATGCCTGCAGTCTGATAACATGCATGCAAAATATTTCTGTATCACTGTAATCTGGCAAAACATCAGCAGCTTTTAGTCTGTGGTTGTGTACTAAACCCTCTCTCTCTCAAAACCTTTGTATAGTTTGTGCTAGAAATCCTTTCCTATCATGTATTTTCATTCCCAAGAAAAGTTCCTTGCAAAGTCACTATTAATGCCACCTAAGGAAAAACTTCAATACTAACTTGTTAGAGCTGTTTTTATAAGTGCTGTAATGACAAAAATTATTATTTCCAGATGAAATGGGGAAACAGAACTCCAGGAGGTGTATATGCTACTGAGAATATGCAAGTGTTGCACAAAACAAAAGCCAGTTTATTTATATAAACACAGCAATGTTTGTTCATGTTTAGTTTAATCCTAAGGAAAGGAGACAGGAAGCCTGTCAGTTGCTCTAGGTTTAATTGGACTGATGTTCAAACATCTTTACCAACTTTGTAGTGCAGATTTTGATGTGAAGCTTTGCCAATACTGTGCTAGTTGATTTTCAAAATAATGTGGTTAATAAAAAGACAGAACTTTGTGCTACGGTAATGTGCTTAAATATAGACACAGCCATTCACTTTTCCTGTGTCACTAAGAGGACTGAGAACTGCAGTGTTTACAGATCTCTTCAATTTCTTGTCAAGAAACGAACTGTATGTCTTTTTCTTTCCCCTGAAGTTTAATATTTCTTTCTAGAATGCTATGTTTTACCTTACTTTATCCATGAATAAAATTCCATGAGTGGAGTCTGTCTACAAATTGCTACAGTCAGGAATTAGCCTGTGGCAGTGAGGAGAAAAAACAACAGTTGCACTCAATCACCTTTATGTTTTCACTACACTTATCTGAACTTCTAATGTTGTCTCTATGTCTAATGATAACTATTGACTTGGAAAATACATTTCTTGTTTGTCAAGAGCCGAGAAACTGCTGCATTTAGCTTTTTGATGAGGTAGTACCCATCATTGTGGATATGCACCTTTTCCTGTTCTTGTCTGAGACTTTTATTTTTGCTTCAATAGCAATCCCAGCAAAAAGAAAATAATCAGACATATACCCATGCAAACTTGTATAACATGGAGGTTAATACATTTTCAAATACTGTGAGTGATACTTGTTGTTTCTAGTTAAATGATTAAATCGACTACTCAAGAAAGCCTGTGATATGAAATCTTTTTCAATTAGCATTTTTTTGTGTAAAAATATTAAACATTAGATAATCTAGTTTTCAAAATGTGTTTGGAATACTATGAAATGAGGAACATGTTCTCTTTAGAAAAATTCAGTGCATATTCCAAATTGAACAGCCTAAGCAAGACAAAATTACAGACCCGTGGCAGTTTTGAGTTAGTACCCAAGGGAAAAACCCAGAGTGACACAGAACCAAAGGAAGAGAAGTCACAGATGTTACGTGAGTGGATAAGCACAGGCAAAACAGCACAAAAAAAAGCTAAAGATGATGCTGGGAATCTGAGTGCCCAAATATTAACTGAGCATTAAACAAGTTCTACCAAACAAGCACTCATTTTGAAATGTATTAAAAGGGGAACAAGATCTGTCACCACTAACCAGCCAGGAAAATGTAGCAACACCCTGCTGTGAAGGAAAGACCCCAATATAAACTACTTTGAAACTTGGAGACCAAAGGGTTTGTAAACCTGAGACATTTGAAGAACTTACACTGTGAGAAGTGAATGTTGAAAAAATATCCATAGTGAAAGTAACAGGCAGAATTTTAAAAAGCATTTGAAAAGTATGAGTGGGACTAGACTGCACTTTCCCAAAACAAAGGGGAAAGTATTTCAATAACAGAAATAATTTGGCAAAGTCTGGATTAGTGCTGCACAGCTGGAGAGGAAAAGTAATAAAGGAAATATTGTGCAAGAAGATATGGCCAGATTCACTCAGTCTGAACAGAAGATGTTTGTATTTGTCAGCCTCAGGTCTCCAGAAGCCAATAAAATTTTTTTTTAAAGGCTTAGAAGAAAAATCTGTTTCCTAGTTAGGCTTCCAGCCGAACATGTAGGTTAGACAAACATATTTAGTTTGGACACAAGAAGATTTAGTTTCAAATAGAAAAACATTATCAATTTGGCATACTAATTGTAGTTAAAATTGTATCACAAACAAAATTATTGTGTGACTTAATCACTGAAGAAGAGGATCAAGAATGATGGCCTGTAGCTCCACAGACAGGGATGAAGAAAGGAAGATCATATAAAGGAAGAAAGACAAGTCACAGGAGCTAAATAACAGCAATTACTCCAAAGAAGATGGCTTAATTTTAAAAGTGAATGCTAGCTTGAGAGTCAAAGGTAGGTCCCAGTTCTGCCCTTCAGCCAGTGGGAAACCATAAGAGACTTTACTGGTAGCAGAGAACAGAAGTGTCACTTCAGAGTCCAAGGAAAAGAGTGGAGGAACTGCTTTACACTGCTACTCTTAACTTTGACAGCAAAGGAGAGAGGTTGTAGCTGGTTTCCAAAAAACATCAAGGTTATGAAGTTAATATCATGTATTTGATATTTTTGTGCCATTTCAACCAGTCCTATTAGTTCCTACATCTGAGGGACAATTTCAGCCCATTCTACCCAATGGTAAAATTCCTAACATTAAATTCTTGCAAAGTTTAGGAGAAGCAGTGGCTAATAGAAGAAACTAATTTGAGAAAAAGGCACAACTTAGCTATTATTCATTCCCTGTGCTGGCCATTCAGTTGTCATGAAGCTCCAGACATCGAAGAAAATTTCCTCTTTAATAAGGCTAACATATGGAGGTGAAACTGCTTTATAAGGCTGGGGAGTGGCAGTTCCAACTGCTTTTTCTTCTAACTTTCATGTTTGCATAGAGTATGTTAATAAACATATGCACCGCTAGGAAATCACACAAGTTTAGTCCCTTTCACCTGATAAGAAAAAACTAAACAGAACTGATCTTTTTCCATGGGCAAGGGGAAGATCAGAAGTCTGAGTTCAAAATTAGTGGAAAAAAATTTACAAAGAGAAGCCAATAAAAGACATATTACTCTTAAAGTGTGATTCTTTTAGTCAAAACCAGGATGGCAATTTATTAGCTCTTGAACATGGTAAGAATTTTTAAAATAGAAGCAACTTACACTATTTAGCTTTTACCTAAAATGCAAAGACATGTAAGTGAGATGTGGGCTGGGGTTTTTTTCAGAATTTACTGGAACCAAAACCAAATGTTATTAGAGTCTGCAGATATTTGTTTTGAGGACTTTAATGGGTTATATTCCAAGACTAGGGAATTAGATGCACAATGAGATTGTGAAGCTATTTAAAATGACTGGTGCAGACCTCTAATAAATGTCTATGCAGCAACATACTGATACAACTTTTTTTTTTTTTAATGTAACTTACAAAGTGCTGCATCAATCCTCTGCCACAAGACAGCTGAGGTCCACCACTGCCCAGTAAAATAAACTGTTCAGCATGAAGTCAGAAGCCATATTATTCTATAATTCCATGATTTTCAAGTACTTTTCAACACATTTGCAAGCTTAAATAAACACATTTAAAAACCATAATTAAATTTAAGAGCATTTTTTTTACAGGTAGACTGTAGGATAGTCCAGTTACATAATCACAGATCATCTGAATATTCAGATGGGAGGTTTGAGTACATACTAATATTTTATTTTCCAACTGATGCTTGGTATTGAAAAAGCATTTGTAGTGCATTGTGGAAAGTAACTATTCCTAAAGACCTTTCTTGTATTCTACAGATTTTAAAATTTCAGTAACCCACCTTAGTATTGCGTTTCTGTGGCAAAATAGGCAGCATTTTTTCAGAAAAAGCTCCAATAACTCGCTGTAACCAGATATAGTCCATGTTTTTGTTAACTAATGCACGTGTCCAAAAAAAAAAAAAAACCTGTTAAAGTGATGAATAAGTAAAGCAGATTTCAATTTTTATGATTCATAGCATCTTTGGTTTGCTGCCATAAAAGCGGGTTTCATAAATTCACATCTGTGAAGATTCTTCCAGCATGTAAGCACAGCTGTCCCTCAGATGCAACTTTCTCCACGTTTTCTGAGCACCCTTTCCTCTCTTTTCTCTGTCTGGCAAAATTAAGCCTCCAATTAGTATCATACAAATTATTCTGTCATACAGGTAGCATCTTTCTCTTCCACTAAACACCTGCTAAGAAAGCTGAGTATTTGTGTGCAAATTATATCACCTTTAAAACATAATCTTTTAAGATTTTGTTAATAGATAAACCCCTTACACTCAACATGAGAGGTATTAAATTGCCGAAAGAAAAATTCATTTCAATTTATCAATGGCTAACACTTCTACAGCACTTATTTTAAAAGCAGTTTTACCCATCAGACAATGTATGTGGCTCCATTAACACAAACTCTACCAAAGCAGTTAATGTACTTTCTAAATCTACCCTGACCAGTTTAGTTTGGGTTTTTTTCATGGCAGTCAGGAAAATTGAGGTAATTCTTAAGGTCCACTCTAATTATCTGACTTAATTTTCTTTTCTATTGATCAATTGCTGTATTTACTTGCTTATTGTACAAGTCCCAGTTTGAAAATTAATTTCACACTAGAATTTGTTAAATATTTTGAGCATTCATCTCCTTGCCACATAATTTGTGATCCAACAAAGTTGTATTTCCAGGTTTTAGGTAATCCTAAATAAATCTTGGGTAGGGATATAAGATTTTCAAGCTGTATCTTGGGGGACAAGTCAGGAGCTTGGCTATAGATGGCATAGGGTCAGATGGAACATGTGGCAGGGACAAGGCCACACTTGGTATGCTCACCATGCCCCGTCATAAGATTGTTCTTGAGTTTATATTAAGGACTTTCTTCACGATGCCTAAAGCTCTCCAACTCCTGAGCACAGGCTGGTATTCAAAGAATAGTTTAGTATGGATGCAGTGGAGACGAATCAACCGTATTTTTGAAAAAATGCATGAAAGAGAAAACAGTTTTTAGACATTCAAATATGCTTACTACTGCAATTTTTACATGTGGCACTATCCCCAGTATAAGCACAGCCAAAGGCATTTTCACACATTTCTTAGTTCTAAAAACATCGTTTTTCCTCCTACATAATGCCTCATGAACTACGTCACCAGCTAAGTGTCTTTGTATTTCCTGCACGAAAATACACAGTGCAGAATCTGTTTATATAATTATTATATAATTATTTCCACTGGTATTTCTTTCCCGTAAAAACTGTATTTTTCATTCTGCTGCCACTTGAGGAATTTTTAAACAAAATGTGCATCTATGACAGAAAGAACTACAGGTTTACATCACTACGACTTCTTCCCTAATCTTAATCCCTGTTGACTTGTAAAATTCTTTAAAGAAAGCAATTTATAAAAACTTCCTGAATTTAATCTGTACAAATCAATAGTTTTGTTTTGTTGGCTTTTTGTTGTTTTTTTCTGGGGGGCTGTTTTTTCAGAAAGGAGAAAAATTCTAATACCTTCAGGTCATATTATTCCAATTAGTAAATGAAAATAAAGAGAGTTTCCAACAGAAGGTACTGAGGAAGTATTCTGATTTTCCTTCTCATTCTAAGGTAAGCCTGAGACACATTCTAGGCAGATGGGTAGAGTAGATTTTTGTTTTAACATCAGCATTCTAGAAAGTAGATTTTTAACACTATACTTAAGTTTGTTTTCACACAAAACAGCCCAAGGAAACAAAAATGCTGCTATTTCTTATCTGGGGCCAAGAGAAAGTCAAAACTTATCCCGTGAGAAGAATTAGTGCTTCTAATACACTGCACTTCAACATCACAGTCTGAGCAATGGAAACAGTGCTAGCATTTGATCTGCACTTGCAGTAACCAATAAACTCTGCTGTTCTGTAATTCATGAGCACAAATTCTCATCATGACAAAGAAGTAGTGGAAAACAGCTTTGGCGAAATTTAACAGTGGGCTGATAGCAAGTAATTCATTCCATACCTTTAAGCATACTTGTCATCTATCTTTGAATCTTTTTTAGCTTTAAATATAACCTTTCTGAGATAAGGGAAGGAAAAACTGCAAAGGATTTTCATGGTTTTGATTAACCATGGATTTATCTTGAGGTGTATTGATTTAGTCCATATAATCAATAACAGTTGAACTGGCAGAATATCAGTCTACATCACCTGCTAGTCTCAGTTTTAGAATGTGTTTCAGGGTTAGATGTGTTAAAGTCTACAGAATCTGTGTTATCAAAAACAGTACAAGATGCTGTTACCCATAGAGTCACAAAATGAACATTCAGAAAGAATACATTAAACTCAAGAATTTCATTCATTAACATGGGCATCTCTGAACTGGTTTAGGCTTTGTCTCTAAATACAGTTCCACACGCTGAGGAGTGTGAAATGCTTTTTCACATCTTTGGAGTTCCATAGTTATTTACGTAAAGAAATAGTAATTATTTATGAACTATTTCACAGTCAATTGCTTCAATAAAAGCATCTGAAAAGAAGGGCAGCATTCAAGGCAAAAATTGAGTAGGCAGTCTTGCAACTACTTATTTATTTTGAGTTTTAGAGTATTGGCACTATGGCCTCATAATTGTATAAGGCTATTGGGATTAAAACTTGTCCCGCGTATTTCTTCCTACTTCCATGAAACATAGTTGCTGTGTTTCACAGGAAGTTAAACAATTCCAAAGACAGTCAAAAGAAATCTGTAATATATAAAAAAAACCAGATTTTGAAATATTCTGCCACATCTCACAAATCTCTAGTTCAGGTGAAGAGCACCAGTAGAACCAGTCATTCATGTCCTGCAGGCCAAGCAGCAGCCATCTCCCTGGTCTGCATCTGCACCTCACCTTTCTTTAACACCATGTACTCATTTCTACCAGAACGTAACAACAGCTGCCTGCAGAAGCACAGGTCAGAATCAGAAAGCTAAATACATTTAGAGAGCTTAAACGTATTTCATTCAGCAGAACTGATCAATTCATTTAGAGTATTTTAAGAATCAGCAAAAGGAATGTCATTTTGATACTTCAAGGAAGACCAATGAAATCCCAAAGGATTTGTGAAATGCAAATATAATACTTTAAAGTCAGAGGGAGCAACCTATAGACAAATTTACAGGTGAGACAATCTGACTGTGGCACTCAGGAAAATACTGGGCAATGCTAAACAACTTTAGAGGTGCATACAAGATAATACAATGTATGTGATTTGTGAGAACAGGCTCCCTCTGCACCCCCACCACCCCACTCCCCATGAGTTAAACTAATCCATGTTTCCACATTTCATTTTATATAAGATAATTCTCAACAAAGAAGGAGGAAATATTAGATACCGGGGTTCAGTAAGTTTCCAATGCTGCCTATGCAACCGTGTTTTGATGTTCAAAAAGTAACATTTTAGGAATTAACTAGGTATGAAAATAAGAATGGTTAGGAAAGAACAGTTAAGCACTGAAACAAGACTATCAAGAGAGTCTGCAAAGCATCTCCAAAAAGAACATTTTAGAAAAAAAAGAATTATCGGGGTTATCCTAAGATTATTTTTGGTCTTGCTTCCACATTTTTGGGAGGGACTAGATCTCCTGAAATCCCTTTTGGTATCCATTGTTATGACATCACAGTATCTCATAAACAAGTAGAATCAAATTACTGAAGGACAGAGGTAACTATCCAACTATCAAGAATTAGTCCTTGCCTGGAATCTTCCTTTCCAGGGATCTTCCTGAAGAGGATGCTACTATATTAGCTAATGTTATTTTCAGTATTCAATGGATGATAGAGAAAACATAGTCATATAGCATTTGCTGTTGATTTGAAACTCAGAGCAAGCCCTTCAAGGATCAGAAATAAAAGTCCAATTTACAAAAACAAAAAAATAAAAATGCAAACTCAATCACACTGAATTCAGTGATGAAAAAAGTGCTACACTATTCAGAGGTAAAAATCCCTTCAAAACATGTAAACCTGTAATGCAGAAGTCGAAGGTTTAGAAACAAAAATGTCATTTCTATTAACCATTCATGTCATTTAAGATTTCCTGGCAACAAGGTGGAAAAACATTCTAAACTAAATTCTGCACAGTTTCAGAAGAAATTGTCTTAAAGAAAAAAGCAATCTTGCTACTGTAATAATCAGATGCCATTTGCCTGTGGCAAAACACTACAGATGAAAAAAAATTCTGATACCATCTCTGCTTGGTAACTTAACTGGTTTTTTATTTGAATGAATCACATTTTTCAAATTGAGCAAAGGTCTTCTTGAAAAATTATTTTCATTAAGTCATTTACCTCTAGCACTATCATGTCATTATTCCTCTCATTTGCCCACTGAAGTTGCCTCTTATCGGGTTTATTATCAGTAAATACTGATATTTAGTCTCAGAACATTATGTACTTGGAAACCTCAACTGAAAGAGTAATTTTGCAATTTCTGGGAAGCAATTGATACAGTTTCCAAATTTATTAATGTTCTAAATGACAGTGAAAATGCTAAAGTACTAAATATAACTTCCAGTTAGAACATACTGAAATTCTACAGAAGTGTTCAAGGTAATCTCTGAGATAATATAAGCACTTGCTATATCAGTCTTTTGAATAATTTTTAAGACATGTAATTTCTCATTCTTCCATAAAAAGTCTTCCCATAAAATTGTGCAGAGGATTTTCTTCATCTGTATCCTGTTCTGTATGAGTAGAAGCCTTTCATAGTTTCATAACTTTTCCTAGGAAAATTGAGGTGTCTGAAAGAGGCAAACTTCAGTTCACCCAAGATGGCCCTACTAAACTTCAGCAGTTAATGAAGGAATTAACAAAAAATATTTCTTTCATATCAGAAGGGAACATGCTGTGGTTCAAGAGGAAGAGGGATAAAACAAAAAGAAGGAACAGTGTCAAATATTTTCTATCAAGAACACAAACACAGATAAACTAATATATTTCCCCTTCTTTCAACTAATTAAAAATTGTTATCAAACATATGGGTAAAATACATTCCAAAATCCAAGCCTTTCTAATTTTTGTAGTTAGTAAAAAAAACACAAACAAGATTTTTTTTTCTCTGAACCAAAGATTTTTGACATTAATCCAATAAAAAATGTATAAGGATATTTCTAAATATTTTGTAAATTGATTTTAACAGATATATCATTGTTATTAGTCCTATCAATAGCCCCTTTGCCTTCAGCTAGGTTAAACCCCTGTTTAAATACACAAATCTAGCCTTCAAGACCTTGAACACCGTTTTTTGCACTCTGTGCTGCGGACATAGAAGATAAAGCAGAATGCATCACAGTTATAGGCCAGATGAACAACATTTCTTTGCCATATGCAAATTCCCATACCTCACAAACAGTATTCAAGAGGCCTGATGATCAAAAAGTCACTGATATTTCCACAGATCCTGGTGGATTTTGCTAGGTTACATTACATTTTAAAATTCATACAATTCAAAACCCAGAGATGGCTAAAAAATGAAGCTGATTTTGTTCTGCTGTACACACTTTGAATATTTTCTGAGAGGAATTTAGGACCTTGAATAAATACACCTTCATATTTCCCAACTAATGTAAGTAGGAAATCCACAAAAAAAAATCCCAAACCAAAGACGTGGGTAGTGGAGAATTCAAATATTACATATGCAATATATTCATTTACTGTTAATGCACACAAATCTATCATCCAAATCAACCTAAAATCAAGTGACATATCTCAAAATCCTTTCATTGCACAGGTGAAATAAAAGACTGAAAATTGGTAGGAGAAAAAATGTGAAAATTAAAATATATTAAAGAACAGCAAAATCCTTTATTAGCTAGACAGCCCTTAAATAGCCAAGAAAACTAAAAAACTATGTCCACAAATCTGTAGCAGTCTTCATTGCAGTCTGTAACATAGAGCTTTGTTGAATCCCCAGCATTTCAGATGCTGAAGCACACAGGCATGTGAGGTATGCCAGGACCCCATATAATGCTTTAAAATACTACTTTGAGAAGATATGAAATTAAGGAAACTTTTCAAATTTGGCCCACCTCTTACCTCTGCCTAATCTTGCATAGTTTCTGTCATGCACCTATTACTTCACAAAATTATAGCTACAGATTAGGGTACGAGTTATCCCTGCTAAATAAGACAGTCTTAGTAAGTATGCTGATACAATTTGTGTTAGCAATGCTAGTCTTCAAAGCAACAAGGCATAATAGCCAGCTAAATTACAGTTCCACAAATAAAATTTTGCAAAAATTAACTATACAGCACTTATTAGTAACTGAAAACCCGTCATTTTACTAGGCATTAAATTTTTCCCTTCTTGTCAACGTGTCACTTATACTTAAAATTTGAAGCAAATATTTTATTTTTTAAAAAATAGTTTCATCTGAGGCCTATTCATGATTTATATTATTTTAATTTGTCATTCAGGGTAACTATTCATAAATTACTCTAAAGAAGGATCAAATAACTAAATACTTAGAAACACAGTAAAACCCATATATTCCCTAAAAGTCATCAATTGCAGGTTTTACCAACATAATGTTAAAAGCTCAATAGGTATTCAATGTTGTTTGACATTGATGAGGTAAATTTAGAGACTTGCTCTCTAATTACTATAAACACTGAAAGGGCTAGCATCTGTGGATTAAAAGGACTGATTATACTCTAACAAAATATGCCAACAGCTTAGGGAAATGCAAACAGGAAGCATGACTACACTTTCACTAGCAAGTTTTATGCCAATCACTGATTTAACTTGCAACTATTCCATAAAAGATTTGCTTCACTGCATTCACTAGGAGTATTCTGAAAAGAGAAGGCCCAGATTTGGAGAGAGCATGAGTGATTTAATGTCTATGCCCCAGCTGAGCAAACTATCCCTTCTCCATTCATGCCTTGTGGATTCTTAGCACAACAGGTTTGTTTGGTTTTTTTTTCTCAGCTTTCTTAAAGGACAAAGAACACCAAATTTGTTCTTTTCAAATTCAAATTTATTTTACCAGGGATTAAACTTGAGCTCAATCTCACCATTAAAGCAAAGTATTCTGGGCTCATATTCCCTGGTCATTAATGTGCTATCACAAAACATAACAGGATTGCAGCATATAGGAAAACTGTCAGACGTATGCCTAACCTACAGTTGCTGGGATACGTAACCTCCAGGATCAACTGTGAGAGGATTCCCAATGGGAAAAAATACCATGCTCTTCTGTCACACACAGCACAATAGCACAGGTCCTTCCTGGCTGGGCTTTACAGGCACTGTCACAATCCAAGCAATTAGGAGCATTAATTCTGAACAGCGTTCATAACAGACAAGAAAAGATATAAAACCTATGGAGAACAAACGAAGAAGGGAGTGGCAGGACAAGTCTAGAATGACATCAGTAGTCACAACGGAGTCAGTGGGAGAAGAGTATTATAAATACCAGTAACATCTGAACTCAGTTACATGGACTAAGAGTAACGTCAGCTTCAGATCACAGTCTCCATACTAGGCAGGAACCTGCAGAATCGAGCTATCCCAGAGAAGTTTCCTCAGTAAGTTCCTCTGGAAACCATGTAAAATAATGTGCACTTCTCAAACTGATATGGTCCTCTATCAGCTAATGTATTGGGTTTGCATGGCCAAGCTTTGGTAGTGGGGGGGTCTGCAGGGGTGGCTTCTGTGAGGAGCTGCCAGAAGCTTCTTCCAGGTCCAGCAGAGCCAGTCCCTGGTAGCCCTAAAGATGGACGTGCCACTGGTAAAGCCTGGGCCAATTAGAAATGGTAACACCTCTGTGTTAACATATTGAAGAAGAATAAGAAGAGAAAAAAAAGTTATTCCACAGATCTAATCGCAGCCAGAGAAGAGCAGGGTGAGAACACTGAGAAGGACAACTCCTCAGACATCAAGGTCAGTGCAGAAGGAGGGGCAGGCACTGGAGCTGAGATGTCTCTGCAGCCCACATGGAAGACCATGGTGAAGCAGCTGTGCCTCTGCAGCCCATGGAGATGGAGTCCACAGGAATGCAGGGATCCACCTGCAGCCTGTGGCCCACCCCAGAGCAGGTGGATGCCTGGAGGAGGCTGTGATCCACTGGAAGACCCAGTGGAGAGAGTGGGCCCTGCTTTCAGGCTGGAGCAGCCTGTCCTTGGAGGACTGCACCCCGTGGAAGAGAGAGCCATGGCACAAGAGTTTTGGGAGCACTGTGTGCCCGTGGGAGGGACTCATGCTGCAGCAGTTTGCAGAGAGCTGCTGCTCATGAGATGGAGCCACGCTGGACAAGTTCACAGAGAATTGCCTCCTGTGGGTGGGACCTCATGTTGCAGCAGGGGAACAACTCCTCTGCCTGAGCTGCAGCAGAAACCACGAGTGATGAACTGATCATAACCCCCATTCCATCTCCTTGCACCACTGGGGGAGGAGGTAGATCTCAGATGGAGGGAGGGGTAGGGAGAAGGTGTTTTTTGAGGGAGGACTGGGGGGAAGGTGTTTTTTAAGGTCTCATTTTCCTGCTCTGATTTTGTTAGCAATAAATTCAACTAATATCTCTACTTTTAGCTGTTTTGCCCATTATGGTATTTGATGAGCAATCTCTCCTGGTCCTTATCTCAACTCATGAACCCTTCATTATATTTTCTCTCCCCTGTCCAGCTGTGGAGGGGAGTGAGTGGCTTTGATGGGTACCTGGCATCCAGCCAGCATCAATCCGCTACAGTCAATTATAAAATTTCTCAGTAAACTAAAGGAAAAAGAGGAAAAAAATACCCCAAAAGTAGTACAACATTCAAGGGTGGGTATATTGAAACCGCAACTGATTTTCCATCATTATACCACCATTTCAAAAACATATTAAGTAGTTTCCAAAAGAAATGGTTTGGTTTTAAATCAGATGCTTACTCTAAGGGGAAAAAAAAAAGGAAAGAAATAAAAAAAAAAAACACCCTGCAGAATTCATCGCAATTTAAAATACCCAGAAGCTGTAAACAGTATGAAAAACCACTGAGATTACCTCATATTAAATGCACAGAAGTGTCTAAAATTCTGGCTGCATTCTACTTTCTTGAATTCTGTTCCATATTTTTGAATGTCACAGTCCATCTAGCCTGCCAATTAGTCCTCAGGACAAAATGCTTGCTATGCAACTGTGACAATCAGGGCTTGCTTAAGGTAAGGAGCCTCAGCAGGCAAAAACATTAATTAGTAAATCATCTTCTTTTTTTCTTTTCCTTCACATTAAAGTTGCCAAAAGCAAGAGAAGGCATCTGCTTATACTTATTAAAAATAATATCTCCTGCCAGTGATTGAAATACAAGTTTAAATTGCAAATAATAGAAAAATGGAGAAACTACTCTATTTGCAAATGATAACATGAAGAGTAGCTGAGATTTGCAAAAACTTTATTGTAAATAGCACTGGTTTAACGCAAATAGTGTTGTGTAATATATCTCTTTATGCATTTCAAGATGTTGCATGTTTTCTTACACAAAGAAATAGCAGAAAACCTTCTCAGTCTTACTCTTTATTACATATTTCACTATGGGATTCTCCCAGAATATCTTACCCAGATATTGGCAATAACAAGAACAACCTGAAGAGTTATGAAAGTTTTTAAAAAGGCCATTTTTCCCCCTTATAAATTGGGATGCAGGCATAAAGAATTGTTTTTTAAGGGAGAGTGCATCCAATGGACATTTGGCAAAACTGCACAATGCTTATTTTTTGCTGCTTTGTTATGTAAGAACCCAAACTCTCTCTTAATTTGCTCTGGGATGCTTGATTCCAGGCCCACTGCAGTTCACAGGAATCTAGCCAGCTGATGTCATTAAGCTCTGATTCAGCTGCATCCTGAAAAACTGCTTGGAAAATAACATTAATTGGATTCATACTGCAAATTCTATCAAACTAGGCATATTTTGGAAGCAGTAGTTTAAATTCCTATTTGTAAGAAACTAAACACTGGGTGAAATATTGTGGTTTCATCTTATGGAATGCACAAGCAACAAGCTTCCTGATAAGAAAGGTTTTTCAGTTACTACCCTTATTCATTTTGAATTTTCTCCACTCTTTCCTCATCATGCTGAGAAGAGCAGAAACCTGCACAGAATTCAGAAAGCTGACAAACCATGGATTTCTGCAACACTGCACTGATGTTCTGCTTTGCTCTCCATTCTCTTCCTAATGACTACTAGCATTGTATTTCCTTCTTTGACTGCTATTTAGCATTAAGTTGATGTTTCCATGACCAAATCTGTAACGACAGATTGGTGTTTCTCCTTGTTAGAAAGTAACTCATTGTGTAGCAAGGACCAACTTGGAAACCATCATGTAATATATGAATTAATGGAAGAAAAGAGATCCCAATATTTATCTACTTGAATTTTATCTGCCTTTTCTTTAACCAGTCTTCTTTAACATATCTCTGCCATTCCTCACAGTTAGCCATAACCCAGTTCCCATAATAACTTGCCCTTGCACTATCCCCTTTTTCAGGTCGCTTAAAAATACACTGAACAGTTCAGAATGCAGACCAAACCCCTGTAAGTCTTCTCTCCCTCCTTCCATCACTAAACCAAACAATTTATTAATATCCTCAGTTTTTGGCTTTCCACTGATTTTTTATCAAAGGAAAAATGTTCCTTCTTTGGTCTTGACTGCCTTGTTTTCATAAAAGCCTCTGGTTTATGAAACCAGATTTTGCCACTAGGTATGGGATGTCCAAGTGCAGCACATCATTCAGGTCACCCTCATCAACAATGAACCAGATCATTCAGAGAACTCCAAAACAACGGTTATGCCAGACTACTTTTCACAAAAGCCATGCTGACACTTCCCAAGTATATCTACTGTATCTATATCATATTTATCCACCAGTTCACAAAGTCTAGTCTAAAGTAATTTCTACTATATTATATAGAACAGAGACTTACAGGCCTGCAGCTCTTTGCATTTCATATCAAGTCCTTTCTAAACACTAGCCTTGTGTTTACCATCCTCTAATCCTAGGCACCAAGACAATTTTAAATTAAAAGTTGCACATCACCAGTAGTAATACAGCTATTTCCCCCTTGAATTCCTGTAGCACTCCTGGGCAAACATCATCTCTTCCAAGCAGTTTGTTATCAAGGCAGTAGGAGCTCTCCAGACTTATTGAAAGACTCCTCCTGTTCCATATTTTGAAGCAGTATAACAGTCAGATACAATTAAACATTTGAAATTAGCGATTCAATAAATTGAATTAATCAAATTAACGTCTGTATGTTATTTTTATTGTCTGGGTTTTGACAGCCCCAGCATAAATTACCTGACTGACCTGTGATGCCAGAAACCCCACTGACACATTGGGTATAGGCAAAACTTATGGAGAACTCAATGTTTTATTTAATCAAGTAAATATATGAGTAATGAGGTCCACTGAGCTACAGAAATGCACAAACTCACACTTGCATTATTTTATTAAAAATAAACAGAATCTAAATATGATGCTTATAGCAAACACCTAGAAATTGGCATTCTTCTACAAAATAGAATCCTCCTGAACCTAACAAGTGAGCACAGGAAAATAAACAGCAAGTGTTAGGTAACAGCTACCCATATTTGCATATTTAAGATTCTCAGATGATCTCATAATATTATTTTGGCCTTTTATATAACAGCAGCAAAACAAAAAATGCAGACGTTGCTTTGAAGACTTTCCTTGCTAGCTTTTCTCCACCCACAAATACACAGAAATGAGTACAGGCATTTTGACTGCTGGCGTACATGTGTAGAAAAATTTCTAGGACAGATGCTAGATCCAAGCCATTTTGCTCCATAACAATATAAGCCTGACGGAAAAATGAAATCCAAATATCTTCATTACCTATACTACCGTGTTTTATTGATTTGCTATTATGAAAGACAGGGTTTTTTTACTTTTCTGCTAGTCAAACAGCCATAGTATATAATGCTCTTACTTGAACTTCCATGTTTGTTATTCTGAAACATTTATTATCAGTCCTAAGTTAATACTGAGTGCTTTCAGAAAACTTGTTCAAACATCATCAGAATAGTAACTGTTTCGTAAGGCATATAAATCAGATATGTAATAACAAGTATTGTCAGAGTGATATAAGTGATTAAATCATAGAAATTCTTAACTTTTCTTTTTCCTGGAATTTCCTAGTTACTTCTGCTAAAATATTTTTTATTCAGATTTCTGAGCTTCTTCACGTATATGAATTTGCTTCCTTACATTTGATATTTGAAAAACATATATCTTAATCCGATACTATTGTTTTATTAGGGGGAGTTTTTCAAAAGAGGTATTCGGGCATGAAATTGATATTCATGAGTACTTTATTCCAGTCTTTTTTTCTGAAAATCCAAATCTCAATCCAAATTTTTGGGATTTTTTTTGTGAAAAAAATGCTTTTACAATTCCAGGAATAGCATTCTATGTTTTAACTATGAAATTCAAAATGTACCTGGCATCCCAAAAAAAAGCATTAATTTAAAAGAGTACTCTCTGACACCTATTTTTTCCTGCAGAACAACGAGGACATAGGTCTTCTTCTGCCAGAAGACTTCCTCCAAGACATTCTACAAAATTCTTGACACAAAAGGCTGCAGGTAAAATAAAGAAATCTGTAGATGTAGAGCATATATACCAAGCAGACTGTTCATGCCATGGAATATTCAAAACTAAGATTTATGGGTTGTGGAAAAGTGTGCCAGGTGTGTCTAACAGAGGACACCAGTACCCACAGTTTGCCAGATACAGGAAAGAAAGTTATGCCAGAGCTTCTGTCACAGAGTTGGCAATCTAGAAGTCCCAGGAGCCTCAGCTTGCAATCAGGCATGCTTGGGAAGTCTAGTAAGGATTTTGGCACCCTACTGCAGAACTGTGACTCAGAACCTCAGGAAACCTTGGCTGCTAACTGGATAATGTCACTGAGCAACTGTAGCACACAGGGAGAATGCTAAAATTTAGAAACATTACATTTCAGTGTTTCTAGGAAAGAGAAAAGAAGAATCTCTGACTAGAAATTGATTAAAAATAGCGTTAGCTATGAAATAACAAAGCCCACCCGAAACTTTGAAAAACACAGACCTTCTTATGCATTAAAACCCCTACAATCTGAACTCACCAATATATTCAGGAACAAGAAACTTTCCTTTTCACACAGGCACAAAAATTAATCATTCCACTCTCAGAAGCTGACAACCCTGGTTAGTTGCAGATTGGGCACAGGAGGTCTGTAACCTAAACCCTTTGAGCTGCTCGTGTTGAGTAGTAAAAATATGCTGCAAGTGGTAAAGCTCAGCTCTAAGTTTTAGGCACCATTCTAGGCAATTTGGACTATGAATAGTGGAGGAGACAGCCGTAAAAAAGAAGCCAGTAACAATACTTTCCAGACAAAACTTTTAGAAAACACATACTAGACTTCATATTTTAAACACAGATTTCAAATATTTGTAACATTATCCTCTTAGATGTCTCCTCTATGCATTCATTGCTGGTTTGAAAGTCCTTTCCTTCACACCCCTTCATTTGATTTTCAGGCAGAAACTCAGAATCCCAATTAGGTTTACCTTATACTTGCATTAAGATTTAATCTTGAAATGATCTTGTCCTATGTTTTCTAATATTTCATTATATCAGACATCATTATATTCACATATCAGAAGATAGAAGCAAGAGGAGCCACTGTCTTTCCACTTTCCCACAAAAGGCCACCACAAGATCCAAAATAGTTACAAATCAATTGAAGCAATTGTGCATTAAGGTGAGAGTATGGTAAGGGAAAATGACACATACTAAAAATGCTTTTTAAATATCACCTCTAAGTTGCTTTCTAACTCTACTAAAATAAGCCATGCTGGTTTTGTAGTGAAGACAGAGCTCTGAAACACTTTTGGTAGCCTTGTTTGAACTCTTTCATTCTCCAGTTCCATTTCTGTCTTGAAAAATGCATTATCCTGCAGAATAAATGGCAAGTAAACAGTTTTTTTACTGCCTAGGTCGCGGTGACAGAGGAACAACCATTTTATATCCTAATTACCTCAGCATGATTTAAAACAGCACAAAGCAGTGGAAGCATTTTTACACATCTGAGAGAAACTTCACATGAAGGAAGATTAATAGCTGGAAGAAGTTAATGTGTAGAAGTTAAGAAAAATTGCATCTGCTCTCCAACAAAACACCATCACAGCAGAAGGCTTTTTGCCTTCCTCATATTCTTCAAATATGATATATCTGTAAGGCAGGTGAATCTTTTTACAGAAAAAAAACAACCTCGGACAGTTAAAAAGCACCACAAATTATGGCTTCCCAGACCATACATTAATAGCCACCGACAGCTCTTTGAAACATTCACCTTGCAGAGAGGCAGAGCTCAGAGAGCCATCCTAGATGACTAAGCTACACGAGGGAGCAAGAGGAGGACACAGCTATTACTCAGTGTAAGGAGCGAGAAAACAAAGGTTTACACTTGAGAAAAATACACCAATTGCTCAGTGAAAGTGTTTGCAACTACAAAACTGTCTAAGCCCACGTAAGTTTTATATGCATCAAATCCTAGTATTTAAGTCTGATGGAAAATTTGGAACTCTAGCTAACTGCAACTCAAGCAACTACAGAATACACAGAGCTTCCATTAAATCAATTACAAAATATCTGGCAGTAAACTTTAGAACCATAGAACAGCTCAGGTTAGAGGGGGCTTCAAGAAATCTTCCAGGCCAAACTTTCCTAGGAAAGGGAACCTTAAAATGAGATTATTCATCACCCTGTCCAGTCACATCTTGAAAACCTCTAGTCACAGGGACTCTACCATGTTCCTGGGGATGTCATTCCAGTGAATGTTTGTTCATACTTAAAAAGTTTATTTCTCATATCGAGATGAAACTTGTCTTTAAAAAGACAATTTGCAGTTGCAGTTGCCCAAAGATAGCTTGAAGTGGGGTAATAAAAAAGAAATAGCAAAAAATGCAAAGACAACAGAAAATCACTCACAGAATCTTCCTGTTCAGTAGCAGCACTCATCAGAAAAAGTTACAGAAATGCCTTGAATAGAAAACCTTTTGCAATTGTTAATTTTAAAATTTCCTAAATTCATTTAGAGTTATTCAGAGTTTTTTATTCTTTTTCAAAGAATAAGTTTTCCTTAACAGATATGCTTAAAATTTCAACATTCTCCAAAAGGAAAACCATCTTTTATTCCAGAAAGCTTCTTATTAAGTATGGTTTTAAAACGCTTCACATCTGGATGGTATTCATACTTAAGCAATTCCAAGTACAGTCATCAAGAAGCTAGGGAACTTGAACTGAAAAATATTTCTTTGGAAGAATAAAATATCACTACTAACATAAATATAATAACGTTTCATAAAATCTGAAAATAAATTACATTCAGATACAAAATGCAGCTTTGCATTATTCATTAGCTGAAAATTTGTAGGAGCAAAACTGTTAGGATGCCAAGAATCTGACCTTCAATGCCCCCAGTGAATCAATGGCTGTGGAGATCATGGTATGTACCATGCCCAAGGCCTAGATATCTAGGGTGAAGTGCTTCTTGCTGGCATTTCCTAACAGGATGATTAGCTTTCTTGTGAACTCATCTACATTAGTGCACCAGTTTACAGACAAATCTACTTCCAAGGCAAGTTTTCCACTTAACTGTGGAGACCTCACATTATGAAGCAGTCTCCTCACAGGACATCAGCTGAATTCTTTCCACACTGAGATAAACACAGAAATTTGCACCTAATTATCCACTGCACCATGGGACCAGACAAGAGGCTGGCTGAAATAATGGCCCTCAAGTGTGTGTGATGGGGACCACACCAATTATTCTGTTGCACAGGTCTCCTCTCATTACCCCCTACTACCCTGTGTGGAGTCAAAGCTTTATATCAGCCCTGACTGAGGGAAGCATTCTGTCCCATCAAACCAAGTTCCAGCTGCAGTCCACATGCACTCCTGCAAGGACCCTGCCAGGGAGTTCTCCCAAGGGACCGATGCTGCCTACCCCAGAAAATAAACCTTTCTGCCCAAGTCCTTCTCCAGATAGTATCCATCCAGTAACCACCTAAAAGTAACAACCAGGACAAAATCAACGCACAGAAGAACTGCAAGGATTTACTCACACTCAAAGAGTGATTTGATAGTCAAGAACTATTGTCAAAGGAAAAAAAAAATGGTACTATAAATAAATAAATGCTGTCAGAAGGCTAGATGACTGTCAAGACAGCACTCCAATACAGCCTGTTTCAAGTAAATAGCAGGATATGTTCAGCTTTTACTGGCAGTTTAAGAATCTTCAGGCTTCCTACTGTCACAATGGTAAGAATATTAGTGTTGAGACTAAACTTGATAGTTATAAAAAAGTGGTATCATTACCACCTGAAACGTTAGTTAAATAAGACTACCTCACAAAAAAAAAGTGTCAACTCTCCTCCCATGATAATGCTGCTATTTAGCTTTATAAAATCAACACGACAAGTATAAATGAAGGGGTACAATTCTTGAGCATAGGCAAGCTGAAGGTATAACTATGACCCAGAAAATTTCATTAAAATCAAGTTATCAAAAGGGAGGATTTGACTTTATCTAGTCATTCAAAAAATTCTTTTGTCACATGCAAAAAGAGTAAGATTGTGGTTTCAGGTGCTAAAGATGGTTTTCCTTTCAGGCCATGCGAGTTAATAAGATATTCTCCTCTACCTCCTTTATGATTTTCTTCCACAATATACGTGGCATTACAGAGAAAGAATGAGCTACAGTGTTCAGAATCTGAGAGAGACTATTTTCTGTTTCTGATATGTTATGGCATAAGGTGTATTTTGAATCTAAAAAAAAAAAAAAAACTAAAAGATAGTTTTATCTTCCAGTCACCAGGAAGTTCCCCAAAGCCCACAATGCTGCTCTGAAAATGACACCATGTCATCTGATAAAACAATAACAAGTTAGAAACACAGTAGATGCTGCACAGTAAGAGCAGGCAGGCTGCCCATTATCTTCAGCTTTCAGAGTATAACTGAGTTCCCCTCAGTAGCATTTTAGATTTCACTTCATAAGCAAAAGAGACTCATGTATCTTGAAACCCTTAAAAAAAAGCTTGTCAAGCAATTCTCATATCTTGCTTTACAATCTCACAAAGAACAACCCTGCCTTGAAGCTGTTCAGCTTCCTTGAGGAGTTTCACCTATAAAACAAACTCCATTTGAGATTTAGCCTCCATTTCATTTCATATGATGGAAAATCTCCAAAGATATTAAACATTTCTCAGAGATATGGGCAAAAGAATTCTATTCTTGATGTATTACACCAGATTCTATAAAAGCTCAATGATTACCTGTACAGCTAAGTATCATTAACTTATCCTAACAATCATAAGTTAATGACTCCTGACAGAAATGTCCCTGACAAGGAGCCACCAAAAGCAAAAGGTGTTCCCATTGGCATTCTCCAACTTGCCAAACATTTATTTTTAATATTTTTATTCCACTTAATAAAAAAATTGATTGAACAGCTGAAAAAGCCATTTAGACATGACTGAATTCTCTGAGACATAGCCCACATAACAAAGAAAGTGGAGTGATTAAGCACTATGCCAGCAAGAGGCAGGATGGATGTTGAGAACTTGAGGTGAGGGTCAGTGTCAGCTCAGCCTAAACAAGTCAGCAAGCAATTCTGTGGATCTTCCAGCTGCTCTGATACTTTGTGGTTAGGAAAATGCTTTCATGCTACAATGCTTAATGAGTATCCCAGACATACTTCTACTGCCATAAAAACACACCTTTAATATAGGATTTAAACAGACAACAATAATGACTCTTTTGCTAGACAAGCTGCCTTTAATCTTAAGGTACCTTCTCTGAAGAAGGAAAATTAATGCACAAATCTTGACAAGATCAAATTCCTTATGGAAAAAATACAGATGGAGTAAACTACTACCACACAGTTAGTATCATCTCCCAAATACAAACTCGGGCAACCTTCATATCTCACACATCTCTGTCCAGCCAGTCAGTGACTGAAGGAAATGGGCTATAGACATTTTCTTTGCCAGTTACAGGCTACCTGTAACAAAGGTTCAGAAAACACAAACCCTTTAGAACTTTTTTTGGGTATCAATATTAAACTAGAGACCCTTCTGCCAAACTGTTCCTCAACTAAATCATGAGATATGAAGAAATGCTGGGGGAAATACAAGTATTAATATCAGAAAAAGCCTCAATTGCATAAGATACAGAGATCTGTGCATAAAATATCCCCTCCATTCAAAAGTAAAATGGTGTAAATTGCATTTCTTAAAGTTGACAGAGCATGGCTTAGAGCCTTTAGAATGCTACTATTCTCAAATTAAACTTTGCTGCCTCTCATTTGGGTCAAAGTTTAGCCAATGTCACAGTTTATGTTATTTAGGCTGTCTTTGTCACAACCAGACACAGGACAGTGTTTTTCCCTGTGAAATGGCACAGAAGGCAGTGAGGTAGCACACAGAGACACTGCACAAGGCCTTCCAGGTATAATCCTACCTCAAACATCCTTACACATGATGTTAGGGTTCACATCTTACCTGAGTTTCACTGACCTCACAGACATTTTCTCTATATTGCAGATTGATTTTCCAACCCCTGTCTTGCCAAAACTTGGACAAGTTTTGTTCATCTACAATTAATTTCTTGAAATCATCTGTAGAGATTATTTCAACCATCTGTGCAGTTCCACAAATCTTTAAGTGAAGCAGGGTATTGTGGCATTCTTCTAAAGGAGAGAAGGTTGCCTTGCAAGTCCTGTTAGGTTTTGTCAACTCCTTTGACAACAGACTATACAGCTGTCAACAACAGCAATGTGCTTTTAAAAAGTTTACACCCTCTGATAGGATATAAAAAAATCAATTCTACATTTGGTTTCCATTTTGTTAGATACAATCTACTCTTCAACCTCTGAGCTAAAATTCAATTGGAAAATGGGGTTTTCATCAAGAGGTAAATCACCTGCTCCTTTCCAAAACCAAGACCAACTTAAAATCCTTCTGTCTACAGTCTTATCACATTATTTAGTTTAATAGTAATTATTGCACAGGTCTGTAAAGAAAAAAGAACAATGTTTTCAGCTGTTAAAGGAAAAAAAATCTATCCTTCCCATCATCAGCCTTGAGCTGTTTTAGCAGCCCGTTAACACTTTGAGGACTATCATCATGAAAAATTTATCTTTCTTGAGTTCTTTAAAAATACCTCTAGAAAAACGAGACAGCACATGCTTCACTCCTCTGCAAGGCTCCCATCTACACTGCAGTGCTTGAGTGACTTTGTTCACCCCTTTTTTTGCCCTTTTTTTCCCAATGTTTCTGTATTTCTGATATCATGTAACTAAAGCCTGAGGCAAGTGGTTTATTTTATTCTGCAAACAGACTCTGTGAAGGACTTGTTCAGGAAGCTACAGATTCTCTAAGCTTTGAAATACATCTCTCATATGAAAAACACTTCATTCTGATGACAGGCTTATTCTCTGGCTCCTCATGTCAGAGGAGGAGCAATATTATTGTGCAATAAGAACCTCAAACAACTTCCAGTCTCAAACAAGTTCAGCTACAACAGCAGGACAAAACTGGGTTTAGGCTGGACCTGGAAAATGCAGTGAGGGTAAAAAGACTACAAAGCTTTTGGCCCTCTTTTTTGAGGGAACACATTTATGTGGGATTTGCTGACATCTAAATAGATTTCATCAGGCAATGCAGGCACCTGCCTGTAAGCCAATCCTTCTGAGCTCTCTTTTTAGCCCAACACTCTTCTCTAGGGTGTGATTTCCCTCTGCTAAAGAGAACATCTACATTTGGCTGGAAAAAATCAAATCCCACAAAGTATCTGTTTATCCTCCTTGACCGTAAAGAGAATCTGAAGGCACTAAATCAACTGCACGTCTATAGTAAACTAAGAGGAGTCCCAGCCGTGGCCTGCAGCATTCTAGCAACTCCAGCATCATTCCACCCACTGAGTGCAGTCCAGCAGCTGGGCTGACTGAGTATATATAGTGGTTGGATCCCTAAGAAACTTTTTAGCATCATGTGTACTTTACAACACATCCACCTGCATGTCTGTCTAGGTTTTCTCAGGCAAAAATCCAGTAGTCCTAAATTTATAACTCTGGAACATATAATGTGCTCAAAAGAACATCTTGTTTCAATCAGGGTTTCACACAACCTTCATTTGGCTAAGGAGCTGGGACACTAGACATGAGGATAGAAACAAGGAGAATCAGGTCATTTTCATTCACACTAAAAGATCCCAGCTCCTATTCAAGTCTACTTAAAAATCCCAACTCTTACACATGAAATGAAATTAAACAGAAAACCCATCAGTTGCTGGAATAGCCAGACCAAGACTTTTTCTGTCCCATGAAGAAAGAGACAAGACTTCAAACATATTTCCAGTCCTAAAATAAAAGGGAAAAGACTTCACATTTCTGTTATGCAGAAACATAAAGGCAGTTGGGAAAAAGTCTAAAATATTTTGGGTTTACCTAGATCATTGTTAAGGTTCAAAGCCATATTAAATCACTACAAACTAGGCTGGATTATTCAACAATTTTGAACCATTTGAATGAGCTGAAATGAAACAATATTTCCTGTCATAATTTATGTTTGATGATTAAAAGTTGAGCTACATTTAGGTCTTTATTTGTGAGACTCAGATGGCTGAGTAAGGATGGAGGAAGCAAATCATGCTCCAAACTGGTAAGGAATCACTGAACAAATGCATATTTACCAATTAATATGAAATTAAAAACAAATATTCACAAGAGACAGTTGCTGCATAAAAGAACACTGTAACATTGATAGAGATTATCTCTAGGGCATTTTATTCCTCACTAGACCCTAATCATATCTAAAAAAGCATATTTGAATGCAATGGGTTTTCTTCTGTGTTTCCAAGTACTCCTCGCATAAAGGGTAACTCACATTTCCCAAAACACCCAGAGATTTGCAAGGCTGACACCAAGATAGGTACTTTAGATTGGTAAAAGTTTGCATGCACTGCATCAAATGTATAAAAGCGGAGGATAAGAAAACAGATCTGAGTGATGTGCTGTATTTTGCAAAAAAATGTAATCAGGGAAAGCCAAACAGAATGAGAATTTCATTCAAAACAAAGAAAATGTATTTTAGGTCTCTCAAAATTTGGAAGTGACCCTATCTCCCGTCATCAGAACTGCTTTTACATGGTATGGAAGTACAAATAGGGCCGAGCAAAGAGTCTGAGAAAGATACATTTCAAGGAGTGGTCTTTTAGCCTTTCAGATCTTTTTCTGAAAAACACATCTGTTGCCCATATTAAGGTACAGAACTGCTTTGATTTTAGCAATAAATATGTTACATCACCTTCATAAGCAGAAAGCAAAAACTGATGAACTTTTGTTATGATTTAAGTAGCACTGGACACCTGAGGAAAGTGCCAAGTGTTAACCTCACCCCTCTAATTTGTCTCTGAACTGACAAGCCATGAAGAACCTTATAAAGACAAATTGGAAGAAGATTATCAGATTAAAAATGTAGGAAAGAATTTAAAGCTTTAAAATTAGGAGAGCAGCAAAAAGACGGACAAAAAAGAAAAAAGCAGAGAATGGAATTAGAGCTAGAGGAGCAATAGAAGCAGCTGGGTGAAGGGGTGGGAAAAGAAGAATTGGTGCTTGAGAGTGAAGTCATGAAAGTATGGGGGAAGGTGTGGGAAAGAAGTGAGCAAGAACCTGAAGGGAGGAGAAAAATAAGGGAGAAAGGAGACAGCATACATTTTAAACTATTTAAACATTTGAAGAAGCTTCACATTTTTACCATCTGGCAGCATATGCAGTTTATTATGAAGTGCTGGAATGTGGTGCAGGGAGAACTGTTTCATGAGCTCATCAGAACTGGATAACCAGCCTGTAGTTATCTCCTGAAAAGTGGGAGAGGGCCCAGTGATGAGTCAGATGATCATATCTAATCCCATCACCAGTAAAAATTAAAAATTGTTTCAAACCAAAGTCAAATGTTCATGCTGATGCAAATGTCTCTGCTCAGCAAATTCTCCTACCTCTAAATAATGCATCACATAAGCTTTTTGGCCAAATAATGTTTTCCAGGAAGAGTGCCATCTGTTAGTCATCATAGTGTAGCATGGAGTGCACTAAGCCTGAAACAAAACACCTGATTCTATCTCTATTTCAGAGAAAATTTCATGCAATAATTCTACTATTAAATTCTCAACATTGCTACAGATAAAATTAAAAAAAAAAAATCCCTATTCTTACAACTCAGTTTTAGCTTTTTACAGCCAGACACACCTGTCAGTAATACTTGGGAGTAGACGCTGTCTCAATCAAACCTGAGCATACTTCACAGGTTTCAAGGCCAGTTTCCCTTATCAAACTTGAACTCATATTTTTATTTACTCTAACTCACCAGCACCTACATACACTCACAAATTTCAGTGAGTCCAAAGTAATACTGGAAAGCATATGGGACTTTCTGTTCAGGGTGCTTGGAGCCATGTCATGGAACAAACCACTCTGATGAGCAGACTTACCTGTGTCAAAGATTCCTCTTTGCTTACAGGCATTAATGTGTTGAAGATATACCATGTCATATAATCAATGGCATAAGAACAGTCTGACACAGGTAAAGTTATGCTAAAATTGTGTTCAGACTCACAGTTATCTGTCATGCTGTAAGCAGCCTTCATTTATCTGACTTGACGAAAGAGTTATAAATGTTACAGGAGGCACGGCATAAGAGAGGTAGAATTCACCCTGGGCAGATAGACTTCCAAGGGTATATCTGTAGGTAGGGACAGAGCAGCTGAAAAAAATGGTATTAAAACTAGAGAGGAAAAAAAAGACAGTTTGTTATCTAACAAAACATGTTAAAAGAATTATGCATACTTTCCTCAAGGATGTATCCCAAATGTTTCATAAAAGAGCACAGGTGTAAGTAAGTAAAGTACCAGAATCAAATAACAAACTGTACTAAAGCCTGGGATTTTTTTAATTCTGCAGCTGTAGAGTTTACCACACTATATGTCTGAAAAGTCAAGATTCTGTAGCATTAAAAAAATTATACTTCTAGTGTAGCTTTTTGGTAGGAAATAAAATCATAAACTGCAACTAAGCTGTTGAAGTCATGTTCACCTGAATTTGCATAAAGCCTGACATAAGAGCTCAGAACTATGAATTCTTTAGTTTCACTTCAGCATCTTCATTAATTGTCTCATGGTTAATCACATGTGCTCTTCAGGCAAACCAATCTCTCTCCTACATCTTCCTAGAATAAGAATGAGAATGTGAAGAATAAGCCTCAGTTATTTCTAACTCTGAGATATTATGATTTGCCTTTGAAAACTTTATCAGCAGGAAGGACATGACATCCCTCTGCTCATTTTCATATTCAAAACTTTTAGTACAGAACGCAATTTCACATTTTAACCTGAAATCAATGAAAAACTCCAGCTGCAGTCCATTCTGTCTTGCAGGGAATGCATAAGACTTAGTTCTCAGTATTCAACACAGCATGTTTTCACAATGTATATTTTTTCAGATATGTATCATTTTAAAAAAGCTTTTTGTTTCCCAACTGCAACTCAAAATTTTTACAACAACTATAAAAAACATGCCATAATCCCTGACAAACTGGTGCCAGCAGCCACTTAGCAGCCTTGGCCAAATTCAGAAGAGCCTTACATACCACTGCCATCTTAGTATGACTGTAGAACAAATATAACTTTGACTCTAAATCATGTTGGAGGTGGTGTTAAAAATGATTGGAGAACTGAGGCAAATTTGGCAAGAACTGGACGTTTGTACTCATTGCAAATCACTTTGAATTCAATCTTCACACAAACACAAGCCTGACTGTGAGTTACAGTTTAAAGTGATCTGACCATCATTCTCCGGGGTTCGCAAGGCAGGTGAACACCATGTTTGCTCAAATGTCACGGGGATGTCAAAAACAAAAATAGTTCCTAAGAGAAATTTTTAAGAACATATGCTTTAAATTCAACTCTGCATTAACAGGAACATTCATACCTCTCTGTTTACTTGGCTCTTAGTACAGAGGATAAATCTAAAGCAAAAAAATCTCAGTCTCTGTATCTCATGCCAAGAAGAACTGTGGGAAGAGAGAGATGCCAGTTTGTGTTCTCCTAGGCATTCTAGGGATTCAGGGACAAATTTTGCATACTTCATGCATCCAAGTTACTTTATACATGTAAAACTGAAGGAGAGTTCCACTGGAAAAAAGTTAATTAGGGTAAAGAACAAAAGATTTACTCAAGCAGAGTTCCTAATGCCTTCAACAAGTATAAAATCTAGAGGTCTCTTCAAATATATAGTCGCAATCCATTCCTTTAGAAAAGATTTCATTAACAGTTGCTGTAAGCAGACAATCTGAAGATATCAGAAAATCTAGAATGAAGTGACAAATGGGCTAGACATAATATAAAGTTCACATTATCAGTTATGAAAGCTTAGAGCCAGTTTAATCCCCGAACCAGTTCTACTGCTTTTTCTGGAAGACCACAGTTATTCAGATTCTACAGCACCTAACGAACTAGCATGACCTTCTAAGGGGCTCTATCTAGGCTTTGACTTCTTGAACACAAACCTGAGCTCACAGGATTTTATGACAAAATTAATTTGCTGTACTATAAAATTAGGAACAAACAACTTTCATATCTTCAGCAAGAGATGGAACTTTGCCTTCCCTGGAGAAACAGCGATTGGCTTCAGGACTACACCATTCACTTCGATATTATACAGAAACCTTGTTTCTTAGAGATGGCAAAGTTTGATCACAGAAGGGTGCAAAGCAAAGTACAGAATTTTGGAGTGGAGTGATGGTGAGACTCAGATTAGCAGGAGTTTCAAAGATTTGGATACCACAGGGGAACCAAGTAAGTTTAAATATTAGTGGAATATGTCGATAACCAAATGTAACAATCTGACTCCAGATGTCAGTATGATGAAAGTCTAGAAACAGTACTACGAGCCTGAAGCAGGTCTAGATGTCCTGAAAAGTTTCACCTCATTAACAACAACATTGAAAGCCACAGTGAATCCCAACAGATTTACATCCTTGTTTTTAAGGCATTATTCCACTTATATCAGTAAATTAATGGATTCTGCCACATAAATGAAAATAACATCACCTGTCTGCAAAGAAGAGATGGGGAAGGAGAGGAAGCAAGCAAAAAAGTATCATGGTATATCTAGAGTGCTTACCTCCAGAGCTGAGACAACACAAGTCTGGAGATACACAGAATAACTCTACATTTGTAAAACAACATCCACTTATCAATAAATTAGAAAAAAATATAATTAAGATACCAAAAAATATCACCCACAGGCATCATTTGTACTTTTGTAAGTTGATATCTGCCTGTGTCCTACAGTAAAGCTTGCCTATCAGAGCAGAGGGGTGAGAGCATTCCTTATCAAGTCTGTCAAGGGTAGGACAAAATTAATTTGTGATAATATCACAGTGGGGACAAAAGAAACTTCTGCAGCTTTGATGGTTCCCAAGAGATGGAACTCTATTTAGTAAAATGGGAAGATATCATTTCCATTCTGTCTAGCAGTGGACAGTGCTCAGTGATAAACCTGCCTAACAGAGAATAGGGTGCAGCACAGCTTATTCAGACTGATCAGTATTTCCCATAATAGGAAGCTTTTTCTGGTTGTTTATAAAATTATTCAAAATAATAAATAAATAATAAAGGTGCCTGACATGTACTAAAGATTTTTGTTTGAAAATATTTCAGAAAAAACAATAACTCCAAGAATCAAAAGAAAAAGAAAAAAAATATTATGTTAATATTAAAACAACTCCTGCATTTTGGAATAGAAATCAGTTTGAAACCTGGCCAGTCACAGAGGCCATTCTCCCCTGAAATCCAATGGGCTGTATTGGACACTCCTGTTCATAACCATCGTTTTTTAGGAATCCAAACCAGAAATCTTCTCCTAAGCTAAGCACCAGTTCTATTCACTTTTGCACCCTGCAGACTGCCCCACTTCTGCCGTAGATCACTTTCAGGACAATCAAAACTCAAAATTGCACAGACACTAGAACATTCTGTATTTGAATAAGGACAAGAGTTCTCAAACCTCCTACCTGTCTGTATTTCTATATTTATATGAACAAGAAATAAGTACAGAAATAATGAAATAATGAATATTCAGCAAGCACCTTTTCTTTGGTATGTTACTGTTTCGTTCAATGAGGGGGGGAAAGAGTAAAGCTTAAAAAACCATTTTGAAATGCTACAATACACAATGTCAAATGCTGTAGTAACAGCAGCATATCTCAAGCATATCTGATGTTTGACTTTTAGGCACCCTTGAAAAAAC
Source organism: Monarcha castaneiventris obscurior (assembly GCA_026261815.1). Taxonomy (NCBI): domain Eukaryota; kingdom Metazoa; phylum Chordata; class Aves; order Passeriformes; family Monarchidae; genus Monarcha; species Monarcha castaneiventris. The sequence continues at coordinate 9,689,750 of JAMPIT010000472.1, forward strand.
CAAACTGCAAACTCATTCAATGTATGAAAATTAAGTTACAGTATCAATGTAATTACACAGAAAGTGCCACACTGACACCTTGTAGTTTTCTATTGCTGTTGGAGCTGTTGGAACTGGAGCTCTACTATGGCTGCCATTTTGCAATAATTACTACTCACTTTGATTGTGGAAATCAGAGATGAGAATACTACACTATTTCTTATAAATTTGAATATTAAGTATTAGGGCAAGGCAAACAAGGAGGGAGGACAAGAGGAGAAAGACAGGATAAAGGTCATACGTGGTGGTTTAAGTTGGGATCAGTGAAGCCTGTGCACTAACTACTATGCAACATGTAATTTGTTCTATCTTTACTGAGCTGTCACTCGAGCACGTCCCCAGGAAATATTCTTCAATAAATGAAATTCTGTTATTTCTGCCAGTTACAGGAGGGAGCTTCTGGTGCTGGTGTTAATGACAATTGCCAAATTGTGTTTATCGAAGCAAAGGTACTTAACTAAAGAGTGGAAATCTTGTTTCTGACAATGAGCTATAACAAGCAAAATAAAAGTCCTTGAAAACATAATGCAACTTCATGATAAAATCTCCAGATTTCTCAGATCATAGAATTATTTAGGTTGGAATAGACCTTCAATATCAAAAAAACCAACCATTAACTCAGCACTACCAATTCCCCCACTAAATTATGTTCCTAGTGGCACTTCTACACATCTTTTAAATACTTCCAGGGGTATTTAAACTTAACTACTTCCCTGGGCAGCCTGTTCCAATGCTTGACAACCCTTTAGGTGAAGAAATTTTTATTAATATGCAGTCTACACCTTCCCTGGTGCAACTGTAGACCTTTTCATCTTCACCTATTGCTTGTTCCTTGGGAGAACCCAGTAACAACCTCCACCTTTCTACAAACTCTTTCAGGCAGTTGTAGAGAGCAACGAGGTCTCCCCTGAGCCTCCTTTTCTCCAGGATAAACATCCTTGGCTCCCTCAGATGGTCCTTGTAGAACTTGGGGTCTAGACCCTTTACCAATTTTGTTTCCCTTGCATTTAATAGAATTTTAGCATTACTCAATTAGAACAAAGACTGTCAGAATAAAAGAGCACATACAGTTTAGTTTGGGAAGTCACTGGGGCCATGGACACTAAATCAATTTTAGTTTCTTCTCTACTGCTTTGGAGATAATTCTTTTATTTTTATTTAATCATAATCACAGATGAAAGTAAGCACTTTGGTAGCAAATTATTTTAAGAATGTCCCCACTCTGCAACAAAGCAAGTCTGGACCATGTGATAAGAGGCATAATGTAGGACAGATACTTTGACACTTGCAGTAGCCATCACACACTTAGAACTCTAATCACTCATTCCTTTCCCAGTCATGTGGGTCATTTGGAGAACAGGCCAGAAACACAGCATTGTTTAAAGCAGGGCTCTCCCTCCGAAAAACAAAAACAAAAAACAAAAAACAAAAAAAAAAAAAAAAAAAAAAAAAAAAAAAAAAAAAAAAAAAAAAAAAAAAAAAAAAAAAAACAAAAAAAAAAAAAACAAAAAAAAAAAACCACAAAAAAAAACCCAAAAAAAACCCAAAAAAAATCATCCAACCAACCTAGTTTTTAAACAAAGAAATAGAAGGAAACATGCTTACACCAGAATTAGCTCTTGCCTGCGAAGTGTGCTATTTTTCACATCTCTCCTGATCAGTTAGTTCAAGTCAAGACTCTTATAGCTTATTGCAGACAATAAAAAAGTGCTTAAGGTAGGAAAATTATTAGACCTGCAAATCATGGTTAGGGTCCTGTTTAAAATGAATTTAAGACTTAAATTCTTCTGAATGCAGGAAGACAGACACACAGAGTTTCTTTGCTCACTTTTTCAGCTGGAACACCCTCTTATTCTTCTGCACCAATTCCTCTATCTCCAGCTGTCTCATCTTCTTTACTCTTTGCCTTTTCCTTTGGTTCAGGAAACTTTCATTAAAGAAAATGCAACTTAGGGACAGGGAACAGGAAAAGGGAAGGAGAAGTGCTATTTTCTATGTATTGTTTGGAGGCTCCACTTAGCTTTCTGGTTGATCCAGAAATGTAACCATTTCATACATTTTCATCCGATAAGTAGATGGTTGTTACACCCATTGCTTCTAATCTGACACATAACATTTCTTTCCATGGAAGGCAAATACAAGGAATATGTAAGACTGCTCCATGAAACTAACCGTGTCAGTTGGGAAGAACAAAGACCATGAGTTTGACTCTAATGACAAGTGATACAGTTCTCTATTTTCAGGATGATAGACATTTCCATTCCCTCACTAATTGTAATAGAAAGCAATGTTCATGTACTTTATTCTGAAAGTTCATTTTTATATATTGTTCTATAAACAGCAAAGATCAGTTCTTTCAAAGTCAAAGATTTTACTTTTTAACAACCACTACTACTCCTGTGTTCCACTCTTCACTGAAAAAAACAATGACAGTAAAACTCCTTACAGGTGAATTACCTTACAGGTAAGCAGAAGTCTCTTCTGCTGCCATTCATTTTCCTGTAATATGAAATCCCTGTCTGCAAAGCCAAAGCAAGCTGCAGAAAGCTACAGTTTGCATGTCTATAGAAATAAACCAAACAGCTGTGCATAGAGGAAGATAATAAAAAGGGGTTTTGACAAAGTAAAAATACAAGAAGACTTACATAAGAATTTTTTAATCAACTAAACTATAAAGCAAACAGAATTACGCTATTAGATTCATTCTCATCCACGAACAAAATTGCATATAGCAAGTTGCAACTTGTTGCCCCCAGCTAAGCACAAATACATTCTGAATCTTAAATACACATTGAAATATAATTAGATTTTATATATAGGTTTGATTAAAGTTACAGTTTCTGTTATGAACAAAGCTTTAACTGGGTCATCTATAGCTTAGGCAAGAGTTTAATCACAGCTTCTCTCCGCTCTTAGAATAAAAAGTAGGATTTTCTGAAATGCATCACTTCTTATCTTTAGACTTTTCTGCTATCTTCATCATGTTCTGAAGAGAGCTTGCCATTTTACTTGACCTCAACATACCATTACACATGAGGAGCATAGAAATTCATATTTCGTGAAAGGACAAAATTTCTCCCTCATCCCTCAAAGTCCCATCCTTTTCCTTTCCTTTTTCCATCTCTTCCAAGAAAATGCGTGTTTTGGCATTTTGTGAAATGTTATTGAAATAGCAAGTCAACTGTTTTCTAGTATATGCTCTTAGTGCGTAAAAAACAGCTCACAGACATTGAGAATTGTTTTAAAAAACCTGGTTTAATATGGAGTTTCATAACGTTGCATGCTCTGGACTAGGCCAGACATCTTTCTTTTTAATCAGTTCCTATGTGGGCTGCTGTGTAACCACAGGACAAACTAGCCCTACGTTGTTACTCAGACTTGTGATAAGTGCAGAAATGTAATGCAGTATTTCTGGGCACTGTGAGGTTTGTACCCTGCAAACTTACTCTAAACTGATTAATGATGAGAAGGACACTGTGTCTAAATAAACAGAAGCCATCTATGTCCATTAACCTAATGGATTACAGAGGAAAAAGAAATCCTTATCTCAGGACAAGAAAGATAAACAGCACTGAGATTATTCAGAAAAATATTTAGTATTTAGCCTGTTTGTTCTGGTGTGCTGTCTTCTGTCTCATAATGCTGTTCTGCCTTACAGCAATCAAGGATAGGTAATTCTCAAGAATCAACAGAAATGGCTGCTTTTGAAGTCAGCCAAATTCAGCCTAAAAGGTTTATAAGAATGCTGATACAAGTGGCCATTTTAAATGCATGAAGTCTCTTAATTTACAACACCCAAAATGTAATAATTTTTCAATAAAGAACATATTTCATTAGCATTCAGTGACTTGTACTGAACTATACACAACTGCAAAGCATATGACTTGAACTACATAATCTACTAATGAAAAAGAATTCTGGTTAGTAAGCTACCACCAACAAATTTCCACAAGAACTACTATCATCATCTTGATTTCATTTTTATAGCAGGGAATTTTAGAGATCCTTGAAATTTGCAAGATTATTTGATTACATAAAGAGGACACTAGCTGTGCCCTGCTCAAAGGAATATATTCTTCCCAGCAACATACTTTTTGTCCTAATAAGCAGCACTGGACATTTTAAAGTCTAAAACTCTGCAGTGGTCTCATTTACATAATTACATAACTGTTGCAAAGTATGCATGACTCTTTTGGGAATGTTTTCTTTTTAAAATCAGTTTTAAAAAACATTAGAGATTGCACACATATTAAACTACTTCTTCATGAAAGCATGTCTTGCCACGTAAAGGTATTTAAAATGCTAGATCTGTGCACCTGGTCAAAAATTACTGTTAAGGCCTATTTTGTAACCATTGCTTTTAGTTTACCAAGAATTGTAACATCTCTTTCTTCCATCAGCAGTGGAGAAAATCATTGCCTCCTCTAAAAGCAATCTTGACTGATCACCTAGATTCAGAGGCACCCTGAATTTCCAAGTTGGACAAGTAAAAACAAATAGGTTTTATGAGACAATGGCCACCTCCTAGTTCTATAGAGCTTCCCACATTCAAGGCACTAAATTTAAGCCTGCATGTCTTTGGTTTCCTGCAGGAACAATAAAAAAACATGCACTATACAATTTATCAAGTTGTCCAAAAGCCTACCACACATAACACCTGAAATAGGAGAATATCTCACCAGTAGCACAGCCATTTCCTAGAGCAGATTTTTTATTTTGGAGCTCATTTAGCATGACTGAAAAAAAAAAAAACTTTTAATCTGTGCAACAAGTATGGCAGCCTTTGAAATCTTCCTCAAAAGTACCAGTAACATGTACTAGAAGCAAAACCAAAAAGCTCTGAAAAGTGTGTGGGGTTGTTACTGTTACTTTATATGGGACTCAAACTTTATAACTGGCTGAACTGAAAAAATAAAAGATGTAGGCAGTATCTTTAAAAGCAGTACTTTAAGGGGACGAAGGGTGAAGAATGACCCTAAATATTACCATACCATGTTTTAAGGCTCCTTGCCAAGCAGAGAAAGTCAAGCTCTGCACAAGCAGAACAGTCAAAAGTTTCAGCAATTTACAAGCTTTTAGGAAATTTTTAGTTTGGAGATTTTTTGGTCACAGTGTAACACCTGGCATGACAGACCATAAGCTTCTTTAATATTAAGGTAAACTAACTTTTAGGATGGCTCCTGCTTCAACCCCAGTTGAGGTTCTAGCCCAGCTGGTATTCTGCCACTGGCAATATGGCCTTAGCATTGAAATCTCATCCTTTTTCACACTTCCCTTTTGCCCCTACAAGGCAAAAAGAAATAATGTCTACAGTAACAATGTAGACATTAATTTACAAAATGAAAACAAATCCCACTTACTAGGCTTGGGAGAAGGAAAAAAACCACAAAAAAACCCACCAAAAAAACCCCCAAATATCTGTAATTCTGCTCAGAGTAGTATCAGTCCTAGGTGCAATCTCAGCATGCATTTTCAACCATATATTGAGCACTTTTTCTAAGAGATTTAATGATGGTGATAATGAATTTTGAAAGTACTACCTATAAGCAAGCCAGTAATTCCAGAGATAGTTAAAAGCAGGCAGAGAAGGCAGATGCCAAAAGGCAAGAGTTTTTGAAGTCTGCAAGTTTACAGAAACAATTATTTGCATGCTGCATTTAGTCCTGACCCTCTGTTTTTATATAAACTACTCCTTCATTTACATAGTCTAGAGAAAGTCTGTTCAAGACTAATGATCCACTGCCAAGACCTGGGGACCTAGGATGTGACCTCTTTGGTATGGCACTACCCTACATCATCTGTTCTTCCATTCCCAGCCAAAATCAGGTATCAAAACTTCCATCAAATGCACCACACCCTACCAAGGCTCTTCCAGATTTGCCCTTTTCATTCTAGGTACAGTAATAATGACAGATTGCACAAGGAAGCAGTTTGGAATATCTCTCTTACACATAACAAACAAAAGGGGGTTTATTAGAGACTCATCAAGACTTTTGACTTTTGCAAGTAGGCATCTGTATTTGCCATGCAATCCTGTCATCTGGCTATTTTGATTAGCAAAGCTGATAAAGCATCATGCTGTATTTACTTCATTCAGCAATTTATTACCTCAAAATATGTGCTTGTGAATTGAAATATATTAAGACATTTTCTCTTCTGTAAAAGCATGTCAGCTTTTTGGGTTGCCTCATTACTTTTACATAACAAAGAGTTTCTCAGACTAACATTTTATATAGAAGCTTAATAAATTTCAGGTGCTCCTGAATTAAGTAAAAGTGGACTTGCTTTATTCCAGATTTAATAGAGATATTATTGAAACTCTGAGGTTGCTGCTTCTTTTCATGGTATAAAAAGTCATCATACAATGAAAATTCTTTGTGGCAATCAAAGCCCTGAAATTTTTTAAGGCACATATTTGCTCCATCTCACTTTGGGGAAGTAGTTTGTACATATTAGTAGAAAAAAAATAGTTTATGAATGCATTTCTTTTTCACTTGCTTTTTCCATTTAGCCTCATGGATAGACTGCTGTTTGTTGCAAACTATTTCACAGGGAAATGCATTTTTAAAATTCAAATCCTGCTTCAAAGTCTCCAATTAAAGCTGCACGTACTCCATTTGTATTTTAATAGTTCTCTGTTTTACATACTATAACGCAGATCTAAGGATGTAATTAGTGGTTTTTCTGAGAGCATAAATTTGCATAATGCTTGATTTTGAGTATGACAAGGTCAAGTAACATTGTTTTGTTAGATCAAACGTTCATAACTAGCTATCAACAGTGTGCATACAGTGTTGTCACTGGTCCCATTTATTTTCAGAAACATATAAAACACACCTTAATCCCATTTTTAAAAGTATAGTGAAAGAGAGAGAGAAAGGAGGAAAGGACGAAAGAAAGTAGAGAGAGAAAGAGGGAAGGAAGGAAGGAAGGAAGGAAGGAAGGAAGGAAGGAAGGAAGGAAGGAAGGAAGGAAGGAAGGAAGGAAGGAAGGAAGGAAGGAAGGAAGAAGGAAGGAAAAGGAAGAAAGAAAGAAAGAAAGAAAGAAGGAAAGAAAAGGAAAGGAAGGAAGAAGGAAAGAAGGAAGGAAGGAAGGAAGGAGAGGAGAGGAGAGGAGAGGAGAGGAGAGGAGAGGAGAGGAGAGGAGAGGGAGGAGAGAGGAGAGGAAGAGGAGAGGAGAGGGAAGAGGAAGAGGAGAGGAGAGGAGAGGAGAGGAGAGGAGAGGAGAGGAGAGGAGAGGAGAGAGAGAGAGGAGAGAAGAGAGGAGAGGAGAGGAGAGAGAGAGAGGAGAGAGAGAGAGGAGAGAGAGAGAGGAGAGGAGAGGAGAGGAGAGGAGAGGAGAGGAGAGGAGAGGAGAGGAGAGGAGAGGAGAGGAGAGGAGAGGAGAGGAGAGGAGAGGAGATGAGAGGAGAGGAGAGGAGAGGAGAGGAGAGGAGAGGAGAGGAGAGGAGAGGAGAGGAGAGGAGAGGAGAGGAGAGGAGAGGAGAGGAGAGGAGAGGAGAGGAGAGGAGAGGAGAGGAGAGGAGAGGAGAGGAGAGGAGAGGAGAGGAGAGGAGAGGAGAGAGAGAGGAGAGGAGAGGGAAAAGAAAAGGAGGAGGAAAGGAAAGGAAAGGAAAGGAAAGGAAGGAAAGGGAAAGGAAAGGAAAGGAAAGGAAAGGAAAGGAAAGGAAAGGAAAGGAAAGGAAAGGAAAGGGAAGGAAAGGAAAGGAAAGGAAAGGAAAGGAAAGGAAAGGAAAGGAAAGGAAAGGAAAGGAAAGGAAAGGAAAGGAAAGGAAAGGAAAGGAAAGGAAAGGAAAGGAAAGGAAAGGAAAGGAAAGAAAGGAAAGGAAAGGAAAGGAAAGGAAAGGAAAGGAAAGGAAAGGAAAGGAAAGGAAAGGAAAGGAAAGGAAAGGAAAGGAAAGGAAAGGAAAGGAAGGAAGGAAGAAAATAAAAATAAAACTTTCTGGAAGCAAGAAGCCTGAACTCTCTCACCTTCTCTTAGGAAACTTAGTATATGCCATGCAATTTCCCAAAACTGTTTGATTAGGTGATTTTTTTTTCCAGAATATAACAAAACCAGGAGATATTTGTCATATGTACTTTGAGTTTCCATTTTAAGTCAAAATTCATTTCAAATCATCCCAATGTAATATCTATAATTAAATTTCAAAAGCAAATCAGTTGGCTTTTAAAGTTGATTTTTATTTCAAGGCTTGTGAAATAGCTAAAATTTTCTTCTGTTCAAAATAAGTACTGATAAAGGGATAAATGAAATGGATAGATATGATCTGCATTCATTTGCTCGAAGTATAACCTTTACTTTCATTTTGTACATCCATACAAAAAGGGTCTATAAACCACTTAAACCAGGGAAAAACCAGATACTTATCTGTTGTTAACTCATGTTTTACTGCAACAAAGGGCATTATTTGCTTTAGTCAGGGTAACAGGAGCTTTGAAGCCACTTGGGGAGAAGGTAGATTGATACCTTAATCAAGTTCTAAGGGATTTTCCTGATTTTCTCCATAGCTCAGCATCATGACAGTACAGACATTTCTTGGCCAGTTCTGCACAGTTTCTCAGCTTCTGGACTCTATTCTTAGGGAGTTTCTATATGGACTATAGGAACAGAGAATTTCTTACTGATTGACAACCTGGCCCATCTGAGTAACAATGCTGCCTCACAATGGGAAAAGCTTCTGGAATTCACACGGAATGGACTAAGATAATTCATCTTTCTTTCCTGTTCCACTATAGACATCAACAAATTAATTCAATGTATGTACCTGCTATATATACCATGTGACATATGCATTACTTCATATCCACAGAACAAAGAAAGATGCCCAACTTCACAGGTAATGCTGCAGGTTAAATTGATTACTGATTGAAAAACACAGAAAATGAACAATATTAAACAAAAGGCAAATAAATGTTAAGTGTTAGGGATGACACAAACTTTTTAACCAGTAGATCTTCAAATCCGTAATTTCATTGTGTCATAACTTTCAGTGCTGTTGTACAAAATTACAGCATTCACTACTATTACTCAGGAAAAGGCTACAATCCCACAAAGTTTAAGAAGGAAGACAAGCCCAACCCTTTCAGCTACTCGTATTCTCCTTGGTCTGTATATAAAACCAATCCTGCAAATCAAGTGAGCGTGGCAATGCTTGGGCTTCACCTTTGAAAGCAGGTGTCAGGGTAAAAGGTTAGAAGTCCTACAATACTTTCAAAAGCAATGTCAGAATGTCTCAAAAAGTGGTATACTGGTATAGTCTTCATTTGAAAAAAAAAAAATCAAAAAGCTGTTTTTCCAAAGAGCTCAGCCTTATTTTGTAAGCAAAATCATAAAATGACATTGCACTTAATCACTGGATCATACTGAGGTCTTGTTCCTACATAATAGCAAATTACATTCTGTAAGAATTAAAAAAAGTAGCCAAGACCCTATATTAGATAGCTCAGGCCTTTCTTTCTCTTTTATTATATTGCTAACTGTGCTTGTCATAACAGATCTTCTGGTTTCTAGCAAAGAGATGCATAATGAACTGCTTTGTGGGTGGGCTACAAAAATGCTGACAAACTTGACCATTTTAAATTACTTCTCTGTAAATCTCCTGACTGGAGTGCTCTGCATGTAAATTCCAGCAGCAGCAGCAGCAGTTGCTGCCATAGTAACAGAATTATTTAGGAAATAATTTAAAGTAAGTATCACATCATATTCAGCTTCTCATGAAAGAAAGCAGACTTGGCAGGAGGATGGGAAGTGGAAAGAGAGACATGGGGTCTATGGCTTTTAACTGACAGAAGAGTTTGTATGTTTCCCATGCTTCCCAATGCATAGGAAATTATATAAATCAATGCTTACCTTTGCATAGTGCTTCAGCACTTTTACTGTATTTTTTGTTATAAAATCAACCAACACTCATTAACAATTTGACAGCTACAACTACATGAGGTTCTTGTCAGCCCATTTCTCCAACCTGCCAAGGTCCCTCTGGATGGCAGCACAACCTTCTGGTGTATCAGCCACTCCTCCCAGTTTTGTGTTATCAGCAAATTTTGCTGAGGAGGTACTTTGTCCCATCATTCAGATCACTAATAAGGATGTTAAACTTAGGACTCTGTAAAAATCCCCCTTCCTGGCCTCCAACTAGGTTTTGTACTACTGATCAACACCCTCCTGTTGTGTTATTCATATAAACAATTAGTAATTCTATGAAGCACAAATCCATATGACTCACCACTGAATGCAGAACAGACACAATGATTTCTACCTTTACCATCTTCCAAGACAAAACATTTATACTTGAACTGGAGACCACAATAAGTATTCCAGTCATCATTAGAGAAGAGAGGAAAGCTTCCTGGGATTTTTTGAAGACAAAACTTTCATGTGAAGTGAGCACTTTTTCACTAGCTGCAAGCCCCACTGAGGTCAAGGAGGCTGTATAGGTTGGAATGAAATCCCATCATAAGAGTCTGGCTGCAATCTCTCTAGATTCTACAGCTAGCTTCCAGCATAAAGCTTTTCTTTTTTTCCCTCACACATAAAATATAGCCTCATTCATGGAATTCTCACTGGAAATGAGAATTATAAGAAAGATGAGAAATGTGTTATTATGAGTACAAATACTTCAACAGTGAACACCAAGTACATTTAACAGATTTTCACAAGCAATGTCAGTTACAGCATATCATAATTCTAAATTCTTCCTTATTTGCTACACTGATAGGAACTGAATTTCCATATGCATGCCTCCATTGCTTTTATTCTGTCCCCTATACTTCACGTAGATAAACAAGTAACAGAACTTGTTCCTAGACATGATTATGGCAGTTACATCCACTCAAGTCAATAGAGACTCATTTGCCTGCTCACCATCATGTTTTCTGTAGAAGATATTCTGCATTTCTCTCCAGGCATGATTGTTTGCAATAAGTGTTCTTCTCCAATCTATTGTTCCATCACACAGCCTTTTATATATATTTTAAAAAGTATTATTTGTGTATGTACACATGACTCCAAAACCAGCCATATCAGTGTTTGCTCACCTGCTGTTGCACTAGTGTAAACCTACACTATTGAAAAATATCCTATTGTCCAGCATAGTCTTGACAATACTCTCCTGGGTTAGCTAGAAATGCAATGAAAGAGTTAGCCACAGGTCTCACCTTTCCATCTTAACAACCCAGTACAAGTAATGAGCTGTGTAAACTCATTCTTAAAAATATAGCGCAAGCCAGATCTATCTTTCACAGCAAAATTCTATTCTTTTCCATACTGCAGACTATTCTATATCAGCTCTGTCGTACACTGAAAGATGTTCTGAAAGGATGCATGCATCATACACCTCCTTCTTTTTGCTCATCGATCTTTGTAAAAGATTTGTATCCTCAACTTGTAAAAAACTGAGTTCATAACAGAGGTATTGCTATACATTAGAATGTTCCATGGGCAATATAAATGTCATAGTGTGCAATAAGTACTCTCTGCCTTGCAGATATAGGTGTTGCAATATCATGCAATATCATGAAGACCAGTTTATCATAATCCTGTCCCTATCTGTGCCTGAATGGTACAACTCTCACACGGATCCTTTTCTAAATGGTATTTATGCTGAAAACTACACTGCAGTGTTTTTGAGGATATATCATTAGATGCTACTTCACTAAAACTCAGAGTTTTACTGGAAATTTCTTGTGCTGTTGAGTATCTGAGAGAGGAAGTGGATACCTCCAACCCTTGTTTTCCATCTTGATTAAATTCTCCGAAGATTCACTGTTTCTGAAAGAAGCATTGCCAGTAGTCACTGACCTTATTAAAACGTGTTGTGGATAAGTTAACTTCTCCCGCTGGTCTAAAAAAATTTACTGTCAATCCCTGCCCTCACCTAAAAAGGAAAAAAAACCAAACAACCAAACAAGCCTATTGTCCAACCAATTAATTGCATTTCTGTTCAAAAGAATATTCTCCAAGTAATGCAGTCAAAATTTGCTGTTATATACTAGTATCAAAGATAAAGGAGAACTTTTACCTCACATCATGAGGCATTGTTGCTTTCTGAGTCACAAAACTAACTTAGTTTATAGTTTTAGTAACAAAATTATTTGATTGACCAAGGCTTTAGTAACAGACTATTTGATTGACTATAGACTGAAATACAGACTGTGTCCATTTTTTTAGTGCTTACTACAGTTTAAAGTATTTTTTCCCTGTATGTACCATTACAAGCTACAAAGAGAAGGAAGTTAATTTACCTTGTTACTAGACCGGAACACCATGTTTTATTGTTATTTCACACTGACATTTCCCAATATTTTCTTTTTTTCCACTACAGCAGGTAAGTTGTCTTTGGCATTCTAGCATTGTTTGGTTTAGAATATGCAAGTAGAGGAAGCAAAAAGAAGGAAAATACTTTTCATAAATCAACAGATGTTTCAAATGAATTTGCTTCAGTCACATTTGTTACTGTCTCTGTATTGAGATGTCTTTAGAAAGTAATTTAATTTTGCTGTCAATAAATAAATGCAGAAGTTTCTGCTCAAGTTCCACCAATTTCAGTTTCATCTACGTTGCATTTTTATTCTCTAGATATGACACATATCAAGTATCAAATTCAAATATCACATCATTTAAGAGTACAGAACATGTTTAGTACAGAACATCAACTCTAATAAAAAGGTTACTCAGTCATTACAATTTCCTTCTACAGTTCATATTCCTTTAAAAATTTCTGCTTTTGGTTAGAACTTCCATTACAACTCTGATTCAACATTGAATGTCAGTAGTTTCTCTCTTCTGTGAACACCAATTTTTCATATGAACATTTAGCAAATAACTAGAATTAAGAGATAAGGTTTAATAATCACAGATCTAATTTCCATTTGATCTATCGAAAGGCACTGTAAACAAACCTTAACTAAAGCATCACAGTTTAGTGTTTCTAGGTTAATCCATGGGCAAAATGGGAACATTTCCAACAAAGAATTACCACAGGTCATTCCTGAATGGATTGCCAGTATGAATGGGAAAAATAGAACTGATGGGAAAAGGAAAAAAAAAAACCACAGAAAATAAGAAAACACTTGAAAAAGGTAAGAGAAACATCAAATGAGAAAGCAATTGTTTAGGAGAAAAAAAAAAGAAACCAGTAGACACATTTAGAGTCAAGGACCAATTTTAACCTCAAAATACAAAATATACACAGAGAGACATTAACTGTATAGCAGGGCCGTTGCTTATTCTATGTCTAACTAATTTGATTTATTGTGGGTTTTTTTTGGACAAGATGTAAATATATTATTCCTGGGAAAATTTTTTAAAAATAGCAAAGAAAAGGGGGATTATGAGGATAAATATTTAAAATGTTTCTCAATGTTGAAACTTTAGACTGGATGACATCTGTGACAAAACATTCAACCACCAAACCAGGAGAAATTTTTGTACAAGGGAAAACAAGTCTTTTCTCATTCACTTCAAGGGAGACTACAGATGCACACAAAACTTTCCCTGTAAGCTAGAATCCAGATGAATAGAAGGATATTAATTTTTTTCAAGCCAGAGTTAGTTTACAGCAGTTTTTTTTTCATTTTAAAAAACTGCAAGGTCAATGAGCAGTGGGAGGTAGATAAGTTCCCCTTCACCCAATGTTTGGGGCACAGTGGCCAGTGACAAGTGCACAGCCATCCCATCAGCTAAAGCTGATTATCACTGGGCTTTAAAACAATGCTAGAATCCACCAAAGACTGAGATCTCTTGGACCATGTCTCAAAGTGACATTTGCAGAAACATGCAGCCCCAAACAGGGAAAAGAAAGGACTTTTTGAAAATACTAATTTATGTTTAATAAATAAATAAATATAAGAATAAATATTAGGATATTGTACTGGCAAAGCTGCCATGTCATTCTGAAACAAAAGTAACCTTCTCTAGCTTGGGTAACCTAGATTTTAGAATTTCAAAGGAAAGTGTAATTTTGTTTGACTGTTTGTTTTTGTCTGGGATAGATTTCACTTTCTTCCTAGTAGCTGGTGCAGTCTGTGGTTTGGATTTAGCATGAGAATGCTGTTGATAAGACACTGATGCTTTTGGTGTTGTGGAGCAGGTCTTACCCTCAGTGAAGGACTTTCCAGTTTCCCCTGCTCTGCCAGGGCAGAGGTGCACAGTAAGCTGAGAGGCAGCATCATGAGGACAGCTGACCCGAGCTGGCCAACAGGATGTTCCATAGCACAGAACACTGTGGTCAGTGCAGAAACTGGGGCAGTTGGTCAAGAGGGGCCGATTGCTGTTCAGGGGCCTGAGCATTGGTCAGTGGTGGTGAGCAACTGCATTGTGCATCACTTGCATTTCTTGGATTTTAATCCTCCCTCTCTCTCTCCTCTTCATTACTACTATTACTATTACTGCTGCTGCTGTTATTATTATCATTAGTATTATTAGTATGTTTTTCTTTAGTTCAATGACTAAACTGTTCTTATCTCAACCCACAAATTTTACTTTTTGTTTTCCAGATTCTCCTCCCCACCCAGAAGGCAGAGCAGTGAGCGAGCAGCTGTCAGATATTTAGCTCCTAGCCGGGGTTAAACCATGACTCTATTTTAATACAAAGCTCCAAGGGACCATTATGGCAATCTAATCTGACTTTATATATAACAAAGTACAAAAGAACTTCCTCTAATTAATTCTGCAGCAAGCCTAGGACTTCTAACTGGGCTGGAAAGGACAAAAACAAGCCTCCTGCATCCACTCTGTCTTCACAAACATTTCTCTCCTCCAAAGAATCTTATCTTTTAACATACATCAGCACTGTTATAAGCCCTTTCAGCATACAATACTAAGGAACTAAAAAATACCCAAAAGTTCCTCTTCAGGAGAAGGTAAGCAATATACTTCTCTGTAGCACTCTCAGATCCCAATTAAAACATTGGTTCTCAGGCTTGCAGGTTGGAGTCAGAGTGTTTAAACTGATTTCACTAAACAGAGTAACTCCATACCTTCTGTACTTTTTTCTCCTCTATTCTGTGCAACCAGAATGGTATCAAGGACACCTTGCCAATGTATGTTTCCTAACATGAGCAGAGATAAAGACTTCTCCAGTT
The DNA here is from genome assembly GCA_026261815.1 of Monarcha castaneiventris obscurior. Taxonomy (NCBI): domain Eukaryota; kingdom Metazoa; phylum Chordata; class Aves; order Passeriformes; family Monarchidae; genus Monarcha; species Monarcha castaneiventris. The sequence continues at coordinate 9,704,872 of JAMPIT010000472.1, forward strand.
ACCTAGATCAGTTAAGTCTTGTGTCGCTGTGAATGTCCATTTAGGGAAGAAATTGTTCAGGAGTATTTAGGTCACAAATCCTTTCTATCAGGGGCATCTGGTATTAGAATTATGGGCATCTGCCATTTAATGTTTGTTCTAAAAGTAGAAACAGCTTATCCTTAATAAGTATTTCGTGTACTGTATAAGACTTGGCCAAGAGATTAAATTTCAGAGTTGTTTATAGAAACTTGTTTGGATTTTTTTTTTTTAATTCAATGCTCCATGGCATATCTATATAAATTCAGAAAGTGTGTTTTTATCTTAACAACTAATAAGAGCATTCATAATCAACTTAGAACAGTGACTGTATCTCTAAAAGGTACCATGGTGATAGGAGAACTCCAATCGCAAAAAGCTTGGACTTAAAAAATGTCTATTATGGGGTGTTTTGTGAGGCAGAGTCCCATTACTGGATAAGGGGAAAACACAGGTGGCATTGGAAGTGAAGAGTTTTAGCATCACATCCACACAGCCTCCCTAAGTGGAGCATAGATTAAAAAGTGATGCACAATATGATGCACATCACGCCTTAGGTTTGGATTCCATGGATGGCTCCCAACAGCAATGCTGGAAGCTAACTCATCAGAAGGACTGTGAGAGCACAGAAGCCTCATACTTCTTTGTACAAAACAGGGAATACAGCAGAAAACTTCTCAGCCTATGAAAGAGTTGGCATTATTTTACCGAAATATATTTTCACCAATATAAAACACCCAGGGAGTAAGTCAATCAAAATTTTCCATCATTTTAGTGCAAAGTAGAAAATGTACCAAAGAATAAACAACAATGGATAATCTGCAATATAGAGAGTGCTGCAGCACTCTTTAAAGTGTATTCAACAGGATGGGTACCAGGAACAGTCCTGTCAGCTGGAGCAGACACAAATGGGCTCCACAAGACAAAGATAATCATGAGATATTCTGCAAGAGAATATTAACTAATCAAATAGACAATAAATTAATGTTTGCCTTCTTTAAGAGAAGATCGATTAGGAGAGTTATCTACAGAATAGGTTCATTTTATAAGAAAATAACTGGTCACAGCTTTTCCTATCATCTTGGCATGTTTTGGATATAATGTATATTTAGAGAGAGAGTGTGGGAGGTCTGTTACTTCAATACGCTTGACAACAGCTTAATATTTTAGAAAAGAGAAGGTTCTGTACGAGAAATATTTTGTTATGACAGTGGACAAACAATTATTGTGGAGCCCTGGAAGACTTTTTCTTGTGTTAACCAGGAACTGGTGAGGAAAGGGTTGGTAAAAGAAGCTGTTATTAATCTTCCACCAGTTTATGCAGATGCAACCCTGTTGGCTGAAAACAAACTTAGGCCGGCTGGAGCTTCTGACTTCACCAAGCAGACAAGACTGTTACACATTTATTAGAACACCAAATCTGCAGAGTACAGATGCTTAACCAGTCACTTCATCCACTATCACAAATAACCAGAAAAAGGAAGCTGTTAAACACGGCCTGTTCGAGAAAATGTTAAGCAGGGAAAGAAAGAGTCATCAAACTTGTACTAATTCACAGTTGTGTGTAGACACACACACACACACACAATCTGCAACAATAACTAAAATTAGCCTCTTTGTGGCTGTAGCCACTTTCACTTTTTAAAAAGGTGATCTGTTTCCCAGTTCTGCAAATGCACACAGAAAGAGAATATAGTCCTGATAAAAAGCTACTTCCAAGAGCTTTAGAGTATGTTATTTTTGCGTAACAGTTTGTTTAAAATGACCCCACTAATATACTAAGAAATTCAGACAGAGTTTACCTATTTGGAATATGGTAAGACAGACCAAGATAAAAAAAAGCAGGAAAATTAAGCAGCGGGAAGAAGGATAATGGAACAAGACTAACAACAAGACTATTACGCTTTGGATGTTAAGATGCACCAAGATACCACTGGTATTAGGGGCTTTACATTTCACAGGAAGGTGATAAGAAGACAAAAATTTAGCCACTTACCATTACCACAGACCTTTTTCAGTAGCATCATAAAAATTTGAGTTGTAAGCTATCTCTGGGACTGCTCATTAAATCATCCAATTAAAAAGCATTTTATCACCCTCTTGCCTCCTGGTGCAATGCAGGCAGGTTTGCTGAAGAACTGTTTCCAAGCTTGCAAAACAAAACCATCAGGCCTCCAGCAATAAAACCCACACCTCATAGCTGTGGAACCCGGGATGCACATGGCAACCACTATACAGTAGAGTACAATTCCAAGTAGCTAATGTGGAGCTATGTTTTGGATTTGTGATGATAACAATGTTGGTGACAACAGGGAGGTTTATTTCTTGCCAAGCAGCACAGGCACAGCATCAAGGCCTTTACTGCTTCTCACCCCACCCCACCACCAAGTGCGCTAGGAGCACACAAGGAATTGGGAGGGGACAGAGCCAGGACAGCAGACCCAAGGGGTAGTCCAGACCATACAGCATCATGCTCAGCAAATAAGCTGCAGAAAAGGAGCAGGGGATATTCAGAGCAATGGCATTTGCCTTCCAAGTCACCATTGTGCATAATGGAGACCTGCTTTCCTGGGAATTGCTGAACACCTGCCTGCCCATGGGAAGTGGTGAATAAATTACTTGTTTTGCTTTGCTGGTGCACACAGCTTTGCTTTCCCTGTTAAACTGTCTTTAGATCAACCCACGAGTTTTCTCAGTTTTACCCTTTTGATTCTCTCCCCGATCCCACAAGGGAGAAGAGAGAGTGAGCAGCTGTGTGGGGCTTAGGTGCCAGCTCAGAATAAAGAACAGTCCTTTTTATAAAAATCAATGATAAAACTATCACCTGGATAATCTTCCTGCTGTGTGTTTAAATGACTTGAAAAGTACTCTGTGTCCTTGGAATAAATTGACTCAAGTACAAGAGTACAAAATGCAAGATAAGAAGAGAGATCAATAGAGTAATGTGCAGGTAAGTAGGTGAGCCAAAAGATACTTATCAGTAGTAAAGCAGGTAGTTAAATATAAATACAATACAGCCTAAGATGAGAACACTGATAAATTGGAATTATATCAACCACTAATTTAATGTCAGTTAATACACCTGCAAGAAAGTCATCAAACAAATGCTTCCATATGCAAAGCAGCATTAATGAAATTCATTATCAACAAAATGGGATTTATATCCAATAAACAAAGCACAATCTAATTAAATTCCTTTTAAAAGTCAATTTTAAAATACTAGATCTGTTAAAATGTGTATCATCTACTTTATAAAACACAGACAATTAACATTTGGAAAAAATAGGAAGAGATTTCATTATAATGAGGCAGTTGGATGATCAACCCTCCATAGGGAAACAAACAACCAAAACAAACCCAAAAAAAATCTGCCTCTCCTTGAGTACTGAAATTGTTTCAGAAGGAAGCTAAGGAACCTCCAAATCCATACCTTCAGCTGTTGCACCCACCAGCATAAAGACCTGCATTCTTCAACAAGAAAACCTTGCCAAGTGTTTTGCTTCTAAGCCAAACATTCTGCAGTGCAAGAAGAGGCATAAAACCAGATCATGCTGAAAGTCAACTCAGCAGCATGGTAAATTGTATCTGTTAGTTGTTGTGTCAAAGACAAATTACACAGTTTGCCTTAACTGAACTACAGGAAGGTTCTAAAAATACATAGCCATGTAGTCCTGCTAATGAACAGATCTACCATTTTGGCAATGTAAATGCTCAGCAACAGTCTGTCTCCTGCTAAGACTTAGAGAACCAGTCTTGATACTAAAACAACAGCAAAAAAAACCAAACAAACAACAAAAAATAAGCAACCAAAAAAACCATACTGAAAAAACCCCACTCGACCCCCTAAAAATAAACACACTTTCAGATGACTTCATGGAATACAAGAATAGTTTAGGTTGGAAGGGACATTTAAAGGTCACCTTACTCTGACCTATACAGTGTTATTAATGTTTGTCAAATTTCAAATAGTCTTGGGTATGCAGCCAGAAAAATGTTTCATTATTTCCTACTAACTGTGGTTCAGGATACTCCCTAAAAGTATAGTGCCATTTTCTGGCAGTTTTAAAATTTGACCACTCAATCAGGATCTTGTGGTTTATGCTGCCATTATTACATATTTTTTTAAAATTTTATTCTGCAACTGGGATACTCAAATAGTAGATCTCTTTCAAAAGCATATACTAGCCTGTGTAATAACAGTGATCAGTCACTAAAAGAGTTACCGTAATGCTTGTTCCGACAAGTATCTACAGGGAGTATTTCAACATTTCAAAGTTCATGATGATCAAGGACTGAAATGGTGACTGCAAGTGGTCATACAGAGACACATGAGAGGGAATACAAGCTTGAAACTTAAGAGTCTCCTAAACATAATTAACAGTCAAGATCTTTACAACAACTGAAAAAAAGTGTAACAATGTCGTATCTTTGATCGATCAAATCAGAGTAAGAAAAGCCAATGCTCTTTTGGCAATTTATTTCCCTAAACATGTCCTTCTCCAAGCATAAAAATTCCATGTAATAAAATGAGATTATAATATTTCCCAATATTTTTTAATGCTATTTATCATCAATTCATCCAATTCGTGCTTGCAAAAAGCACATAATGTTTTAGAACAGCTACACTGATAAGAGTATATATTTCAAAGCAAAATCACAACTGTACAGCTTAGTTTTCAATCAGCCACATCATTCCTCTAAAATAAAAACATTTGAAAAATGAACTAAAGTAATAGAAACTATTTCAAAACTTTGTGTAACCTTGGAACTTTATTTTAAAACTGGAATTCAAAGTATTTTGAAAGTGAATGAAAATAAACACACCTCCTTTGAGGGAGTATGCTTGTAGTCATGAAATAATGTATCAAACATTCTCCTCGCCTTTTTATGTATTAAAAAAAAGTCTCATTTCTTTCAAAGAGACTCCAAAAAAGGCAAAATTCAGAAACTGCAAATTCCATTTAAGGAACGGTGAATGGAAATATATCTGGGACATTACTGCAGCACTTTTAAGCTGTAAGATCCAACAGTACCCTGCAAGAAAAAATCAATTTGTCAGGCTGTGAGATAAAAGGCATTTTCTCTTGCCATATTAGTGAAGCACTGACAATCAAAGACTCTGTTCATCTGAACTACAAAGTCTGGTGAGCACTTCAAGATAGGAAAAAATATGAACAGCCAAAACTGAAAAAGGCCCTTGTAGACTATTATTAAAATAAGCTAAGAGATTTTCTTGCTTAAAAAGTAACAAACAGAAGTCATTGGCTGCAGTGGTTAAGAAGACATATGGTTCCAACAGAGCTTCTATAAATATCACTTGCAATTGTTAGTTGATTTACTGAGTTGTAGCTTTCACAGCAATATTGCTTGATTAATATAAAAAAATACATTTTTGCACCCTCACAATGGAATTGGAATTCTTAGCCTTTCTTAAAAATAGTCAATGATGACAGAGTGCACTTGGATACAAGAAAAGTTTTATGCAAATAAACTGCCTTTCATGTCTATCACAATTCAAGAGCATCAACACTGTCAGCTGAGATGCTTCTATTATTCTAGGCATCAACAACTCTGATTTTCAGGGTCTCTGATTAATATTGTAAATGTCATTAATCCGAGAGGATGTTCAAATTATGTCCAAAACAATTCTGCTTCTGCTTTTTATTTAATAAGGTCTTTCTCCTTCATTCATTTAAGATGATTGCAAAGTTCAAACTGCTGCAAATTCAGGCATCACTTAGAAGACAGGGGTAATAATCACTTGTTTGCTAAAGGTCATGGTTTTTAATAGGGCCTCTTATATTAGCAAGAGTATAAGTCTGTACAAGTGACTATTTTGGGATAACAGCTATGGATTTGACCTGTTATATTTACCTCTGTTTTACTCGTAATGTGTAAATTGTGTGTTCTGGTCCACAGATTGTAGACACTGTAAGATTTAGAAGATAAATCCTGTGGCTCTCTCATTACTTTAGAAAAGGCAAAAAATTTAGAAGCTTTAAAGGCTGTTATATTTACAACCAGACTAATTTGCAGTGAAAACTGTTATAGGGGAATTTTGGTAACATACCAGCAAAATTAACAGTGAGCAATTACCAAAACATTGTATCTACATGTATCAGTAAATACACAGATTTTCTATTGGATCATTCGTTTTGTACCATAAACAATTCAGACAACCTATTGTAAGGGTGTTATTATTAGGACAAGGATGTCCTAATAAAGTATTACTTAGGTTAAAGAAGCTTGAATTTTGTTAAAGAAATGTAGGGGTCTTTTTACAGAAACCCCCAAAATTTCAAGCAGCAGATGACAGCAGACATTTTTGCTGGTACTGGTATAGGCTGACACCTGGGCTTCAGGGCTAAAAACACAAATCACATACTGTCAAACTCCTGGTGAAGGAATGCAAACTCAGGATCTGGGTAAAATGAACCCCGTATAGTAAAATTCAGATATAAAATGTTACTTGGGAAGCAAAAAAGAAAGAGCAAGCAAGACAATCATGTTAACAAACACAAAAGAAGAAATACAAGCGGATCCAAGAGCAATGAGGAAGAAATACTTTACATCAACATTATACTGTTTCTATCAGGATGCAGATGCAATCCTTCACCATCATTCTAGAAGACAACTTGGTATTATTGACCACAGGAACCTAAAGAGCCTAACACCAGAGAAATAAATGGATACTAAATAGATCATGTTTGAGTTTTAGCCCTAAAAACTTTTGAAATTAACAATAATAGGATAATTAGGGATATAGATTTGAGCGTCTATCTGTGTGGAGTATTAAAATGGAACAACTCTGATTAGACTGCTAATACTTTAATTATGTGAAGAAATAAATCTTGGCTCTGTATATAAGGTGCATTTCTTATAAACTGTACGTCCACATAAACTGTACGTGGTGTTTAGTCTGGTTCCTTGCTCAGGGAACGTGGCTTAAATTTCAGTGCAATAAAATAATGCGAATTAAAGGATTTATTAGATTTTTATACTGAACTGAATCACTGAAAATAGAACTAAAGTTGCAAAACTAGATGTCCAATGGGTCATAAAAGTTCTTGTGATTGCAGAAGGAAAATCTTAGTTAGTCTCAAACTGTAATTGGTCATATATGTCTCTCAAACACAGCCAGAAACTGCACTAAACCCAACACAGAATCAGACTTCAAATCATGCAGTGTCTAGGAACATGACTCAACCCCATAAGCACACAGCAACATTCAAAAAAAAATAATTTAAAGGGATATTGATTTTAGTGTTATGACTATAGGTTGACACATAATTGAAAAAACAGCTTCTGAGAGGTAAAGATGTTTTTGACAAATAGATTGTTTTAGAATCACGGATTTTAGAAGTGACATAGTAAGGTCACTTTATGTGACTATAAAATGTCGTTTATAAAAGTTTATGAAAATTGAAAAAGAAACTGGACAGTATGCCAAAGTGAGGAAAATATTTTATATCACTGACAAAGCTATTCATTCCAGAGGATAACTTAGCCAAAACTAGAGTACCAGAATACCCAGCATGGGTACACATGTACACACACACAGTTTGGGGAGTTACATCCTGCTGGCAAAGGCACAGATGTCAATAATATCAACCTTAGTGAAAATAAACAAGCAAACAAAAATACACCACCAAAAAAACCACCAACCAACCACAATTGCCAAGCAAAAGAAACAAACAAGGCACTTGATTTGCAGGTATAATCATGTTTCAGTTGAATGCTGTGTATGAAGTTGCATAGGTTCATTCAAATCATCACTATCCACATTAGGCTGACTCTTTCCATATGAACACAAATTGGAAGACTACTTCAGCATCATGAATGTTAGGATATACTGCTGAAAGATACAATTAAAGCATATGTTACAAAAATTAAAGCTTGGGGTAAAAAGAGCATGGATTAATGTTCCTTTAGTTACACTCGCCATGACACTTATTCAGTGTTCTGACTCGTTTTAAATTCCGGAAAAGCAAAATCTCACAAACATGGCTCCACACATCCACTGGGCTTTTAGTGGCATGAATATTAAAAAAAAAAAAAACCCAAACAAACCAGAAAACCAAACACACACACAAAACAAACAAACAAACAAAAACCCAACAAAAAACTCCATACAAACAAAAAAAAAAACCCAAAAACAAAACACAAACCAAAAAAATAAAATCCATGAAAAAAGCCCCAACACCCGGTGTATTTGGGTTCCACAGAAGCATGTATTATTTTGAATACAGCACTTACAAGTGTTACAGAGTAAGATTAGGATGCAGTGTCTATAAAGCATAAAATGCCATTCTGTCAATAAAGGTCAGCACTTCCATCATTCTTGCTTCTTTCAGCACATGAGTTTCCCCTAGACAATTTACAGGAAATGGAAGGGAAAATAACCAAATCATTGGAAAATTTGTTAAATATGCCATCTGGTCTTCACAGATGGGCCTGTACTGCAGGTCATGTACATCTCCTTTCCTCTGTCATCACTCACTGAAAAATCAGAAGCAGGTAAAGAATTAGAAACAATGACTCTAGAAAGCGTATTATCAACACAACATGTGGAGATTTAGCCACTGTGTCTCCACTTACATTCCACTGGGAGACAGACAAAATTTTCCAGGCTGACAAAACCTCAGTCAAAAGGGAAACAAAATCTGTTGGTCAGAGTCAAAGTTCTGACCTATAATGAATCATAGTGGTATTGTGAAAAACAACTGGAAAAAGGTGTATCAGAAAAATAAGGCAATATTGGTTATTGCAGAACTGCCATCACTATACTATACCATGTTCAAAAACACAATGAATCTTATCATCAATGTGCCTTCATAATCCATCTGAATTACCTCCAAATTGAAAATGGGAAACAGAGGCAGAGAATAACCACCATTTTTTCAAACAGGACAGAAGAACAATTATTCATATCCATGTTACCACTCTCCAATTTTTAAACAGACTCCTTGCTCTTAAGCAAACAGCATTCTGGTAACATTACAAGAATTCTGCAGCCATGAGGAATTTACAGTTTTTAAAGCACTGCACAAAGCAAGAGTTTCTGTTGTTCCAACTTCCTTCACAGAGAAGTGGAAAGGGGTAATTTACTTTTAAGACAGATCCTGTTCCACATATTATTTAAAGTAATACCCACCTTTTACTTACCTGTATCCAGAGTTAAGCACAAAGTGCCTTCTATGCCCTTCAGCTCACTTGATATGGAGTGGTTTATTCAAAACCACTCAGCAGCACAACCTAGACAACTTTTCTTCTCACACTTTTAGTCTCCCCCTGCATGATCATTTTCAGCCTTATAGGGAGACAATCAGCTGAGATCTGACATTAGGACAGTGATGTAACAGTGCTCATTACAAATCATTCCAGCCTTGGCAAGGAGTATGGCTACTGTTGAATGTCTAACATGCTCTCTGCCACTGTTTTGCCACTGTGTTCTAATGAAGATTGTGTCCTCAAGACACCATCCATCTCTTTTTTCAGGAAAAAGGTGCCGCGCTGGCTAATGAGTATTATGTCCTTTATTCTCACTTGTCAGATGTCATTCACTGCATTAGTAGTTAATGTTATAATTGATACATCAATTGTAAAAACTTACTTAGCTTGAAGAAGAACCTAGTAATTCAAAATGCATCACTATATTTATTTTCTTTGAAGGGAAAATGGAAAACATAATATTTTTTTAATGTTTCATCTATTTTCTTCTATAATGTAGCCTACTTCAGTGGAAAACAAAAAAGCTGGAATTCACACCTCTAGTAAACCACCACCAGAGCCCCAGCTTGTAACAACTCCTGTAGTAGCACTTCACCAACATAGAAACCTTGTGGCACTACTTTTTAAGGAATTAACCTTAATAACTTTAGTGAGAACAGCAGTCACTCTGCACTTAGGGCCACATAAATAAGGCAAAATTGCACGTCTACTTCAACAAGGTAAATAGGAAAGAACCTGGCTTAAAAAAAAAGAAGAAAAGAAGAGGCACTTTCACCCTCAGCTGCATCTTCTACAGGTTTCAGACACTCAAGGCTGTCCCCAGGATAGGTAACAGTGCATTTCTAGTAACATTCTGAAGTCTAAGTGGCTAATAGATATGCACATAAACAGTCCATCTAGTAAGTACTATTCAAGATAGCTTGGAAAAAGGACAAAAAAATATATCCATGCAACCACAGGGCTATAATTTAAACTGATGCTAATATATTCATACCAGCCAAGGCCTACTCAGCTAAAATCCATTTATCATGTCTATATGGATTATATGCAAAGATCAAAAAGGTGGGATATGGGAGAAAACTGAGAACATATGAAAACATATTTCTTCTTTCTCAGACCTGTCAAGATGAAAAATAAAACCACTGACATTTGGACCAAACCATGTCACCAACTGAATTTGTAGCAAGTTTCAGTTCTATTTTGGTGTTCCTCAAATACTGTTTTGAAGATGATACAAAGACCATTCCATGCATTGAGGGAAAAATGAAAATTACCTAGTCTCAGCCTTTTCTGACTGGTCTCCCCAAATCACTTCGACACCTCTTGTTTCATACTTAGATTGCAAATCTTATGGACAAAAATTATCCTTTCAGTTTACCAACAGAATGCTAAGCCCAGCAGCCTCCTGTGTGTAACACAAGTGCAGACAATGAACAGCAGTGTTTAGATGGACTGATGAACACATGGTGACAGTAGAGACTTCCCACTCTGGAAGCTGCAGAACAAGGATCAATGAATTAAAACCACCATCAAAAGAGTTGAGCAACAGCTTGACCAGGCCAGTGGCACCAACATCAACATCTAACATGGGTGACCTCTTTATGAGACCAGCATTCATTGTTTCCTCAAGAGAATCCCTCTCCGCATCCCTGTGGGATGTGTGTTCCCTACCCAGGAGGAAGAGCACCACCTAGTGAAGCTTCAGCACCGTTTCTTGGAGCACCTGCAGAATTCTGGTGGTCCCATTCATCCCTAATTGTCTCGCCATATTCACCAGCCAGAGCAATTGGTGGCATAGCTCACATGAATACAGTGTATTGCAAGTGACAGAATGATGCAATGTTAATATTTTTCTCTCCGTGCCTCACACTCAGCACTTTGTCCTTGAACCTACTGTATATCCTTTAATACTGCCAAAAGTAACCAAGAATAAACCCCATATAATGATCTGTTGAAATAAACTAGTTCACAGGACAAAAAGGGTAGAATGTCTGTTTTAAGGGGAAGTAAGAAGGCGAGGTCTTCAATACAATTAAAATTAAACATAGACGTATCTTATATAAAGATGGCAAGTGAAAGCCCTGTGCTTTGTCCTGCACAACAGCACACCTTATTTTCTGTAATTTATAGTTAAGAGTTACTAAACTTTGGAATACAGAACTAGAAATTACTTTCAAGTCCAGTATCCTGAAATCAAAGTTAGCCCTCAATTTCTGGAGAAAAAAAAAAATGTAAAGCAAAAGAATCCCAGAGATAGAGCGTTGGCTATGGCTTGCATCACCAGCTGTGCACCCCAGTGTCTGTTAAAAGGCTGATGGCATGACAGCGACAGATGCATCACAGATAACTACAAATATAGCTACGTAAATAGAACATTTCCACAGGCTTTTCTTCTGAATGTACCTCAAAATGAGATACAAACACTACCACAACATAAGAACAGGACAGTGTGTTCGGTAAACTGCTGAACATGAACGTCAACATCCAAAAATAATGCTATAGAAGTGGAGTTGATGGTAAAGAGAAAGTAAGATCAGAACTATTTTTTTTCCATTCCAAACAAACCTAAGTGCTTCAGGTCACAACTGTCTGTAGAGCACCACATTGCTGAAAGTCTGAAAAGATTTTTCTATAGCAGAAGTACTATTCTTGCAGTTCAGATTTTTAAGAAATGAGCACAGATAAAGTACTGTATCAGTCATTCATCTTTCAAACAAGCCAAAGGTATTTCTCCTCACTTTTGGAAACCAAACCAATGCATTAACTCTACTGGGCATTACTACAGCTCCTCTACTGTGATGGACACTGATATGCCCTCCAGATCACAGGAGCCAGAATCTAAATATTTCATGCAGGTAGTGTGATGACTCCACCAAGTCACAGACATGATTTATGAAAGGGTACTAAAAACCTTTAGCTCCTAGTGACTTGAATGAAAATTTTTGTTGCTTAGTAACTCTTAAAAGAAACTGAGACATTTGAAAACTGTAATGCTGTGAGCAGCTGTATGTTTATACAGAAGTCTTGTGTATAGTATTCTGGTTATCTAAAATGCATATCTCTAACTGTAGTACTTTACCATCTAATGTAGTACTTTGTTGAACTTAAGGTACTCTGCACAAAGTACACAGATATTTACAGAATTTCACTAAGACTTGTTTAATTATACCACAGACCACCTATTTTACAGATGATACAACTAAAATAAACTACTCATAACACAGAAATTTTAGTATAGCCTTATAGGATACCATACATTATTCAAAATTAAGTTTTGCATTTGCTACTAAGAAGTCATCCTGTTTCACAGTTTTGACCTTATGCCTGCAGCACTAAATATGGTAGCATCAGGGGTTTTATGGTACAGCCACAAAACGTTCTGTATTTTCTCCTCCATACTAGCAGAAGTGTACAACATAAAGAGAATTCTTATTGTAAAATACCTGCCTCAAATTTCTGTAACTTCGAGGGTTATTCTTAAGCTTTGTCATTCTTCTTTTTGATATTGATTCTACATCAAACGCAATTGTATGGCTCCTGCTGATATCAAGAGATGCCATGAATCTACATCTGAGGGCAGAATCGAGCTCACAGAAGATTAATACTTCTTGCAGTTTCTAGTTCAGAGAAGTGTAGGTGTTAAGAAGCACTAATATGTCTTTCAAAAGGCATTCAGTAAACTGCTTATTCATCCTGATATAAAAGGAAATCAGAAAAACTGTAGTTTTCCATCAGAATTAATGGTGCTTTTAAACAGCTAATCAAAATACTTCGGTGCAATTCATTTTCATAACATGAAATAAAATATACAGTAGTGTTACATCACATACATGAGATATTGTAACAAAAAATATTATATATTTAAATACAAATAGTATATATATTTTAATACAACCATTTGGTCACGACTACTCAATTATGAATCAAGGATCAATAGGTCTTAGGGCAGCAGGACTCTGCATGGCTGGGAGGATATGCATATGCATATACACACATGTACATTCACATCATACAACCGTCTTCATCATCAAGAAAAAATGGAAGAAAAAAAAATCCTTTGGTATTACAGGGGAGCAGTTTTCACTTTCAGCTAGATAATCCTTGTACATCTGAACTGCATTGTGAAGAGAACCTCTGTGTTTGCTATCTCTTTCTCTGTGGCACAATCCTCACTCCCCAGAACTTCACACTATATTAGTCAAACAGGATTCAGCACAGGTCAGAGAAAGAAAGCAAACACACAGCTCCAGCAGAAGTGATGTACAAGAGCTAATATGGCTTCAAAATTTCCATTTTACCCACTTTCAGTAAAAACAGTACATGAATGCCAGGAGAACGATCATTTCACTGTAATGGATAAATTTCCATCCAGATGGTGCTTGGTGCTTATTCGGCTCTTGATTGAGGTTTTTCAGATTTAAACCCGCACATGTTTGATATGAATACTACATGATAAATTCTTAGAGTCTTCCCCAAAAGGATTTCTTGTTTGAATAACACCATGGATCTAACAGACTTCAGTTTCATTTAACAGCTATCAAGATGTCCTCAATTGAGTAGAAATAGTACAACTATAAAAATCTTGAAAAATAGGCCTCTTCATTGGAAAAATGTGGACAAAATATACATTACAGTGTCCTCTTTCCAGTTTCTAATCATCAGCAATAAACTTTTAGCCAGAAGTATATTTGAGAGAATAACACTAAGAAGGCAATAACAGTAAGAGAAAGCATGATGTCTCTGGTTTTTGATGTCCTGACCACCTTCACAGACAAGGCAGCTTCTCTGAAACTAAGCCTATAAAACTGTCTTCTCAGAGACACACCGAGCATTCCAACCCGAGAAAGATTCACAGCAGCATCTGACAAAGGAAGCTTTCAACAGATAAATACACAAGCAGAAAACCAGCCCCAAATTTTTGGAGGCTGAATAGTCCAAATGCCATGATCCCATTCCTGTCAGTTAAGAAGTCTGTATATTATCTAGTAAAAGCTTCCCCTGACAGTTGCAATGGATTTATGAGATGCTCCTATACCTGTTCCTACAGCTCTATTTCTTAGCCAGCCTGCTCTCCTGCACTAACCCAGGCTGTTCTCACGTGCCAAATGAAACTGCTGTTCCCAACTCTGCTTCTCAAACAGTTCAGCTCCAATGTCCCCTGTGGCTTCCCAGCCAGCCTCATTCCCACTATATCTATTCCAGTTACTCTTATAACCAACATGCACGTTAATAACTAACTCAACCTTTTCTATCATCAGCTTTCAGTTGTAGCTGGTGGCAATCTCTCACCAAAAATCAAAATTCTCAGCTGATCCCTTCACCATGGGAAATTGGACGTGTACTTTTTCTTCAATGCATCATCATCGCCAAGTTTCACCTGAAGATGTTTCTCTGAAGTGGTCCATCTCAACTGGTACTAAGCTCACCCTCCAAGTTTTCTTCCCTTATACATTTTGGTAAGATTCTTATTACCACTATAAAAATCCAGACTGTCCTTGCCCTACTACTACAATCTGTTTCCATTAAAAAAAAAAAAAAAAAAAAAAAACCAGAAGGAAAAAAGAACAGGAATAATGGAAGACATTCCAGCTAGTATTTTGCAGTCTTAGCCCTAATGGCTCCCTCTTCTGTAGAAAATAGTTTGCTCCTTTTTTTACCAAAAATATAAGGATTTTTAGCTTTTCCTCTGCTCTGAAGTGTCACTGTCATACCGAAGTTTACCCATCTGTAACATAGAGAATAATTCTATGTATCTCTTTCACAAAAGCTTTATTTTTTTAGTCATAGTTGAAAACCAGCTATTGTTCACACTGCATTACTATATACCTGTATGGTTTACCCTTGCACAACACTGTGAGAAAAGTTTTAAAGCATGTTAAAAACAATAAATAAATTCTGCTGTTTACTTTGGTTTGTTCTTTCTAGGCTGTACCTGGGTTATATTTTTGTTTGTTTTTAGCAGTTAGTGGCAATCAGGACCAAAAAGTCAAAATTCTCAGCTGACCATTCTACTGTGGAAATTAAGCCAAATTTCTTCTCTTTTAGCAGCTTTTACAAACTGATTTGAAGAAGTGAGTGTAGAGGTTCCTATACTAAAAGTTACAACTGTGCTTCAATTGGCATGAGATTCCCGAATTGGGAAAATAACGTATTTTAAAAAGTTGTATTTACATGCAAGTATTTTATTGTATTTACTGTATTTATAGTTCATATCAGCTTTGGTGGGGATCTGTCAAATATTATGGTATGATAGAGCTTACTATAAAAATTCCTGCAGTCCACAAAGAATATTTTAAGCCTGAACTAAAAGAAAACAAAACTCCAAAACAAACAATTTCTGCCTCGATATTGTACGTCACTCTCAACAGCATCATTGTTTCCATAGCTACAAATGTAGATTGCTTCAAAGGAAAGAAGCAGAGAAACTGAAAATGACAATGCACAATCAAAACAGGCACACAGGTTTTTCAGACGGCGCATGTGGGATGGAGAAAGGAAGCAACATGGCAGCACAGGATGCTGTGGGGTTTTTGCACTTGACAGTAATGCCAGTGATACGAGCACAGCTAGCAGCAGTAAACCTCTCACTGCAGTATCACTTGATGTATTTCTACACCTAGTGGAAGGAAGAGGAGAACAGAAAGGATGGAAAATACCAGCAGGAATCACCAAAACAGGGCAAGTGTCCCTCTCGCTGATCTAGCCACCTGCAGACTCAGACACATTTTTTTTAATCCAGTTTCCTTGGAATTTTCAGTCGTTCTATATAGTTGTGAAGACAATCAAATCCTTTATACTGCTTTTATTATAAATTACGACAAAATTTAGATACATGCTACACCGAGTACTAACTATAACCATTCCAGGAGAGGATACAGCAAAGTGAATCTGCACAGAGGATAGACAGAAAACAAGAGGGTGAGAGCACACAGGGAAACAAAAGGCACTCCACAGTATCTAGCAACTATTCTGCCCATCTGTTAAGTTCCTACTCTCTAATTTCCCTGTGCAAAAGCTTACTTCACTATCAACCAGCTACTCCAGGACTACAACATCCTCATAATTTATTGGATAGAAAGGTAAATTCTTTTCTTCCTACAGCAGGAATTCCTGAGGTTCACAAATGTGGACCTTTCCCAATCAATTCTATAATGTTGGAATAATACCAAGACCACCAACCAGACTCACACCAATGTCACTGTTCTTCTCAGAAGAAGAAACAGCATAATCTAGAGGTATAGTGTAATTTAATATGTAAAATTTTAAATACATTTATAAACACAATAGGAAAAAACCACACAAACCCCCCACACACACTACTTATCTCTAGTACCTCAGAGCACCCTGACTTTTCCTACTTAATGTAGTAACAAACAAGATACCTTCATTGATTGTCATGGCATATTTAGAAATGTATAGTATCAGAGTGATTCTTCCCTTCTCAAAGTGAGTGACAGAGCTTAGGAAAATCCACCTAAAATGTTCTTCCTTAGTCTAGCAGGCTCTAATGAATACAGTTAACCATGATATCATTTTCTTCCAACCATCTTTTTTAGGGAGCAGCTGATAAAGGTCACATGAGAGCACAGTATTATCTGAAGACTACACTGGAAGTCATCTCTGGTGGAAGCAGAGGAGAGGAGAGTGGTTATTAGAAGATGGTGTCACTGTTCCCTCAGGTGTTGTCCCTGCGTGGCTATTGCTCGTTTACAACAACATTGGAAAGTGCTGCGCTTTGGAGGCGTGGTTTCTATGAAGAATATCAGACCATGATAAACTAAGGAGTTTGAGATTACAAATTCAGCCCTTGTTACACATGAGTACTGGCATATATGACCTTCCACAACTGTCACAGAAACAGAACAAACACCTCATTATCTTTATTGGAACATTGAAAGCCCCACAGTTAGTGATTCTAATGAGACTTGGCAAAAGCTATTTTAATACTTGGGGCAGTGAGGTAGGTAGAGAGCCAAAATCTCAGTCACAAGAATATTACCTTTCAGACCAGGATAATCTCATTTCTACAAAATAAAGCTATCCACTCTCAAATTAAGCTAGTTCAGACAGCAATAGAATAACCATTAGACTTGCAAATTAGAACTCCTAATACTTGCAGCATATGTTTGAATAAAAAAGTAAGCAAAGCAGAGACCAGATTGATAAACAAAGGTTTAGCAAGACCAGTAGTAGGTGTAAAATAGAAGTTCCTCACAGAAAACTCTTACTCTTTCAAATTTTTATGCAGAGATTTAAAAAAAAAAAAAAAAAAAAAAAAAAAAAGGCAGGTCAGGCTCTGAAACTTGGAAAAGCTTCTCAGTATGGGCCTTCTACTACACTACTACATCTCAAGTTTCTTCCCTAACACTAGCTTGCGGCAGCAAGTTAGTGTTGCCAAAATATGAGACTTCTGCCTGAGCAATTTGTGATGTTAAAATACTATGGATTCTAGTCTCTTATCTCTTTTAATTGCTGACTGGAATGGACTCTGTCAGAGAAGAAACAAAAGGAGGGGTTTTACATTTTTCAGATTTGCCTCAGGCTAGCAGCAGAAAAATTCAGGACTTTTTCTAAGGGATGTCAGTGCCAATGATGTGTCACATGTCATTACTTTATAATTAGGCTGATAGACAAAAAGAATAATGCAGCTGACATTCTATTAAAATAAAAATTATTCCCTAAGGCGTAAAAACACTGACACAAGCATCTTAAAAGGCAGAGTAAAAATTATATAGGGAACTACTTACCTGTGCTGCTATCTTTTCCAGATTCAAATAAGAATTCTGAGTTATGTATGTATTGAATATTTAATTATCCTATGCTGTTTTTTTTTTTAATTCTTTTTTGAAAGCAAAGTGTAATGAAACCCTTCTCTGGCTAGGAATAAAAGCTCCTATGAGAATAACAGGCTATCTACACTCTATATATAGACTTGAGATTACAATTTGATTATCAGTTGTTCAATTCTTCAAATAAGCAACTAATCAAATAACAAGTACATTTTAAAAAACAGGAAAACTGCCTCTTTTTGTCAAGTGTTTGAAATGTACTTAGAGTGCAATACTGATTCTAATAGCAACTCAGCTTTAAAAACCAAATTTGAAAACTCTAGAACTTCATTCTGTATAGAATTTTCTATCAAATGTTCCTGACAGAATCAGAATTTAGGCAACGCAGAGCTGTAACTCCACGCAGTTCAGAACACAGTTAGTTCAGATTGTGTCCGGAAATTAGACAGACCAGCAGAATTATTAGATTACAAAATCGTGGTTTATAGCCAAAATAACAGTCTTCACTCTTCATTAACATATGTAAGAGATGTCCCATCTATTCTTTGCAAGTACAGATATCACAAAATGTGTGCTATTCCATCCCTTGATGTATAAACTACTGGAAGAAAACTTTTCCACCTTCGTGCATTGCAGCAACATTATTCAAAATATAAGACTTCAAATTCAGTTTGGACTGAATCCAGCCAATAGCATGTTTATATTTGTTTCTAAAAACTGTTAATACTTTTCCAGTTGGCCAAAATAAAGAGTCCTTCATGAAGATGTCAGATCTAGTTCTTTGTTCACACGACGCTTTCATTCCCAACACAATGACAGACAGAGAGAGAGGTATTGTGTTTTCAAATGTATCACAAGGAATCCTGTAATTTAGTTGTTCCTATTAAAGAATTATACTCAGGGATGATACATTCTAAAGTGAAATTATTTCCACTTGACTATCCCTCCTCTAATGTTCTAGACCCAGAATTTAGACCATGTTTGCTTACAGCATATCCTAGTTCAAGGAAAGGCAGACAACTTTTTTGAAAAGTTATCTACTATTTTGTTGCCTGTTCCTTGAGTACTGCCAAAGGAAGGGCTACTTAGTTTTCTCTCTTCACTCCAACACAGCGTGCATAATCTGAAATTCTCTTTAATTCACCATGCTACAAAAATAAGTAGACAAAAACAAATAGGGCAGGTAATGCTGTAGAAGGTCAGTATTTTTCAAAGTTTAATACTCAGAGCACCACTTGCAACTCAGTGACAACAAGGGAAGGACCACTGCTGCACTGAAGGACACAAATTCATATTATCTCTTTACAGATGTATCGCAGAGAACGAAAGAGGTGTTTGATGTCTTGATTTGCTGAGCATACACCAAGGTGGTGTGTCCTATTCCCACTCCTCATTTTCAAATCTCCCCTGAATCACCAGGACTCTCATCACTTGCCTCAGCCATTCCATTCAATCTGGACGCTGCTCAGAGGCAATGCTGCCTGCAGGCAATGATAAATTTTGGCATGAGGTCATAACAAATACCATAGGTCACAAATTTTACCTCAAATTTTACCAAACTCACCACAGGAAAAGAGAAATAGTTTCTCTCTGTTGCCCCTCCGTGCAACAAATAAGCTGAGAAAAAACCTTTTTTCCAGCATTGAAGTAAATGGCAAATGTGGAAAGATTCTGTTTAGAAAGACCAAAAACCTATAATGAACAATATAAGATTTGGCATATTGCTTTTCATATATGCAGCATATTTTCATGTATAAAATTGCCTTTTCAAACACACCTATGGTGTTAATGGCAAGGTAATCTTAGTGCATTCTTAGAAGGATAACCACAGCTAGGTTCATAAATTCACTCACTTATGTAAAAGGAGCCTAATTTCACAAAATAGCAGACACAACAAACTAAGTGAAATCGGCAACATATCTGAAAATAGGAAGAGAAAAAAGCATGCATCAGACTTCAATTTGAGATTATTTTTTATTTTCTGGGAAAAGAACACTTACCACAGTTACTGATGATACTTCAGTTCACCTTTGAGACTAAACTGAGCATACATCAGATGCTTTTATTACAGTTAACTTGTAAGGGGAAAAGTCAATGCCTCTAACAAAGTAAAAGTATTGATTTTTTCCACCTGATAAAAACCACCACAAACAAGTTAGAAAGCACTGTGCTCTAAAGTAGTTGCATAATTACTTATTTCACTTTGCAACAGCAAAATTATTTTTTCTCCATTATTATTAGAATTTGTTATTTTTTCATAAATGCAATTAGTGCTTTATTAAAAAAATGTATAAAGGCATCTCAAAATCTTCAAGAATTTACTCCCACTTAAATTAAAGCAGCATAATCACCAAATAAGCCTCACTATTACAGTTCAATACCAGGAAATTTGGTGTATTGATGTTGTTGGAATAACTATATTAGAAGTCTTCCCAGAGAAAAATTCCAGAGTGTATGTGTTTGGGGTTTTTTAAGTTGTGGCAATAGCAGAAAAGTGAGATCTTTATCCAGTTTTTCCCTTCACATGAAATAATTTAATGGTTCTGACTTCCCTGCACGAGACAGAAATACTGTATTGTACAGTTAATATTTAGCTTTGATATATATGAATTCATTTTACAATTAGACTTTACAAGTGAACACTTGACCTCAAACATGTTCCAGTCTCTGTCACGTCACCACCATCATGTATTATACGTATCAATGCAGAAAGTGACTGAAATACATCAAGTACCTCAAATTGAAAAGCAGCTGTTTCTGAACAAGATGAAACATTGACGTGTGCAGATTTTACCATTTCAAATAACACATACAGTCATTTCTCTATTCAAGAAATTGGAGAGAAACAGCCTAAAAAATTGCTTCACTTGCTAGGCAAAAAAGTCCAGGACTTCACTTTCCTCAGCTTCTGAAAAATACAAAGTCTTACCTTTCTGTACACCAGCATGTTTGGGGATTCATCAGCCACCCCATTGCTGCTTTGCCCATAATTATTTCCTTGTGCCATGTCCCGCAAATTTGATCCGCTTTGGGGTGTTGCACTGTAAAAGGTAAAAGTGGTTTCAATAGGCATCGCCTCAGGTCTCCTTGCTTCCCTGATGATTAATGGACCTGACCTTCTACCAACGTGTTATCAAAATCAGTGTATGCTCTTACTCCAACAGATATTTACATCGGGGAGAAGCTGCTAATTCACCCTTTACTGTCATTACTCTCTTTTGCCGGTAAATAATGGATGTAACGTGTTGATCTAATTTAGACGTTAATGAATTGTCACTCGGAACACACCGCTAACCACCACATCGCACAGACGCCTCCTCACAAAGCGCTCTTTCCTCCTCTGCACGGGCTTCACCAAGGGACACTCTGCACCTTCCAGGCCAGTTTTGGGAGGACTGACTCGGCTCATGACGTGTATTCAGCAGTGCCCTCTGCTCACGGCTCGGGTCGTAGCAACTTTCACAACATTCAGACGCACAGAAAGCGAACCACACGCTTTGAACTTCCCTGTAATTCACCAGCACATCTGTGCTCGTACATACGCCGGGGCAGGGGAGCAGGTGACGAGGGAAAATGAAGAAACAAGCCAGAACACAGTTCCGGCTGCTTTCACCTACTTTCATCGCACTTTACAGCCGAACACCGGCTCCTTGCCAGCCCCGTCTCCTCCCCGCCCTCCCCCGGGTCACACGGGAGCTGCACTAAGCAAGAGCTCGGATCATGCCGTAGCTCCGGCTTTGCACGCAGGTGTAAGAATGTGCTCCATCTACAGACCGCACCGGCGGATGCGGAGAGCCCGGAGAGCCGCCGAGCCCTACTCCAAGCACCAACCTCCGGAGCCCTCCCCAGCCCCGCAGCCCTCTCGCGTTCGGGCTTCGCCGCCCCCCGTCCGCCGGCCGGCCCGGGCTGCCGCTGCACCGCCCGCGGGCTGCGGGGCTCCGCTCCGGGCGGCCAAAGGCCGGGAGCAGCGGCTCTCCCGCGGGCAGCCCGGCGCGGAGCCCGGCGCGGAGCCCGCAGTTCCAGCACCGCGGACAGCGGCGGCACCGCCCGGGGCGCCCGGCGGGAGCGGGGCCTCGGGCCGGCCGCGGGGCGGGGGCGCGGAGGGGCGCGGAGGGGCGCGGAGGGGCGCGGAGCCCGCCCGCTCGGTTACCTCCTGGGCCAAGGTCACTGCGCGCTGGCCGCCGCTGCTCGCTGCTGCTGCCGCTGCTGGCGCGCCCCGCGCGGTGGTGTCAGCCGGCAGCGGGCGGGGGGACGCGGCGATCGCTCATCACACACACGCACACACGCACTGCGGGCGGAGGCGCTGCCGCTGCCGCCGCCGAGGCTGCGGCTCTCCCGTGCTCTGCCGGAGCGGCGGCAGCTCAGCTCCCTCCCCGCAATGGAGCGGCCGTCACGTGGGGGACGGGCACGTCAAAGGTGCTGCCGCTGCCGCCGCTCCTCCACACAGCAGCAGCCTTCCTCCTCCTCCTCCTCCTTCCTTCGCCTCCTCTTCCTCGGCGCTCTCGGCTCCCTCACCGAAAACAGCGGCCAAGAAACTGCAGCTGCCAGCAGATCTGGCAGCAGCCCCTGTAAATGGGATTAGGCAACACTGGAGGGCTGGGCAGGAAGAGAATGTGGGCTAATTGGATAGGGAAGGGAAGGAAAGGGGGAGCTGGTGGGGAAACTGTGTCGCCTCCTTCATATTTCTTTACCGACAGCAATAGGGAATCTGCCTCTTCCTCTGTCTTATGCTGGACACCTCATGTATTTTTTTCAGTGAAAACTAGGGAGATCTTGTGCTCTGCTGGCACTGAAGACTTCCCTGAGCAGTGGAACAGAGAGAGCAGAGAGCAAGTCTGTTTCAGGCAGATAGGAAGAAACCCTGAGGACACCTCAAGACACCCTCGGGACTGTTTTGCTATGTCCTAGGCAACTGCCTAATTTGTGAAGGCCTCGCATTGGCCACGATGAAAGGAAAAGATCAGGTCTGTCAGTCTTACTTCCCCATCACACACAGACAAGAATACTTTGCTTTTGCAAGGGGGTTGAAATTCCCAGAACTCAACATTCACAAGAACACAAGATACTTGAGAGGTTAAGCTTTGGTATATTCCCACTTGAAAGTGTCTTTTCTGGAAACTGTAACTCTTATGAGAAGAATGATCTTGCAAAAGAATCCTCTACTGTGCACTGTACCTTGTGGAGTGTGTGCTGGTAAATCACACAATTCAAGCAGAGAGGTTTCCATGCATACTTGGTCATCTTCACCCTTACTTGTTCCACCTTTCTCACATCTCAGAGAGCCTCAAACCAACACTATCCAGCAGGAAGTTTGTTATTATCAACTACTTACCGCAACTACTTCTAAGTACTCTTTCAAACTTCGCGGATGCCCTCAGATACTTTAACACAGGATGTGGTAAATCAGCTCAGGCAACGACAGAGAGTCACAGTGACCACAACAAAATGAAGGAAAAAGGACAGAGCTGATCTGGACTTCTTGGAGAGCTGAGGAAAGGAAGACATAAGTCTGATAATGGTCCTAGAACGAACACCAGAATAAAGAAAGATGATCTCCATCACGAATAGGAATGTTTTTCAGAGACAGAAGTAGTAAAAGGTGAAATGACACAATAAGAACCATCAACTCTATTCAATGAGATCCACTGGCAGCAAAAAAAGGGAGCTCTGTAGCAAATAGATATTGTGTGTCTCAACTTTGATAGAGGAGAATAATTTAGCATGTCACAAGGAAAAGGAAATGTGAAAACAAATGGTGTGGAAAAGAGAGAACTCTGGAGTTTTGAGGTGGAAGAGAACAAGGGAAAGAATTCAACAGCACGAGCATAAAGGGAAGAAGTATCAATGTTGAAAGTAGCTGGCAGAGGAATTTATTAAACCAAAGAATAATCAGAGAACTGAGAAAAGACCTGTTTCCCACTAAAATTCACTTGACATACAAGAGCATCTTGGGGAGGTTACTAAAGTCAGACTCAAAATGTTAATCTTCCAACAGATTCTCTGATTCAGCCCAGCCCACTGCTGAGAAATGGGAACCAGCAATAAAGATCTCAGTCTCTAATTTCCCTAGCTTTCACACAGACATCCCAGGCGAGCAGCACTGCAGTGTTCAGAGCTCAGTGATTTGACTTTGTAAGTCTGACAGGTGCACTAGAAGACAAGGGAAATGCCTCCCAAGATATGCTAAGACCAGAAGTGACACCCTTGTGGTTGTATGGCATCAAAATAAACTCAAAATCTTATTTATCAGACAGGTGTCTAAATTTCTTTTTCAGAGTAAAATGGTAACTGCACAAAATATAATTCAAATATAATTTTACCCTTAAAGATGGATAGGAGGAAAATCCTTAAAAATATTGATAGTACATGTATTCTTTCCACTTGTTCTGCCAGCCAACGCTTAACATAGTAATTGGGTTAAAGGGTATACAAATCAAACCTTAGCAAGTTTCCAATAAGACCAAATATTTGTTTTCTTACTCTGCCTCTTTTTGTTGCTAATGTAAGGGAGAAAAGAAACCCCAATAAAATGAAACTCTTTTGTACTACAGTTCTTGGACTACCTACATAAAGTTGTTCAAAAGATGACTTCAAACTGCCTACTTTCTATAAGGTATTCTGCAAATAGATCTTGGTAGCAGTTATGTGCCGTTGGAAAGCTCCCCAACAAAGTGACTAATTAAGGCAGCAACATTTTCCAAGCTTTTATTTTCTGAGAACGTCCTTAAAACTAAGGGCAGAAGCATCCCCAGCTGAGTTAGATTTTGGCTATGCTGACTCCAATTTTGCCTTTGCTTTAACTTTGTTTTAACCATTCTGATTATTTTACAAGTAAAATATGAAATCCTATACTAATAGGCAAGGTTTATTTGTTGTCTTCGAAAATTATCAAATTTTATTGATATAAATTAAGTTCTGAAGCACAGCAGTTACGTAGGCCCACTGAAGTTAATAGGTGTTTCTCCAGTAACATCAAAAGGAACTGTATTCCACATAGTTTTTAATCTTGTCCTCAGAACCAGAGGAATAATTTAAACATCTCAGTGATGTATCTCAAAACTACAAACTTACTATACTGAAGCGCGCCAAAATTTTTTCAACTTCACCAGCATGTCCACTGTCTAAATGAAGTAGAAGTTCTAAACTCTAATGAGGTTAAACAGAAGAGAAGACCAGAATTTCTTTTTTGCTACCACTTTGTGGTGGAAGAGACCCTGGGCTGGACTACTTCCATAAATGCAAGTAGAAAGAAAATAATTTCTTTTAAAAATATGTAACAGGATATTCTCATTCTATTGTAGTTGGGTGTGTTTGTTCAATGGCCTATAAAAGGCTTTAGTTTATAAATTACTTACACATCTTTCCCATGTTGAAAGTCATCACTTATCTCATATACAACCAGCATTAGCCTCCCCAGAAAGCATGGTCTGCCAGAAGAGGAATGGCCTTTTCAAAATGCAAGGCAAAACTACTCATTAATAAAACAAAGATGATGGGGAAAGGCTGCCAAGGGGCAGCTTTATCTAACAAGGCAATAAAGTACACATGATTGAGCAAGGTGGTGACTACAGTTTCTGTGTTTAGCTTGCACTGTCAGTACAACTCAGGTATTCCAATAACATCATATGCACGTGGCATTTTTAAGTAAAAATATTATGTCAGGATGTGTACAACTATCTGGACATGATCAGAATTTTTTCTCTCTGTCCTGCTGGCCAATGCTGTAGCATTATGTCAGTATGCCGCCCATATCCATCAATTTATCCTGTCTTATGCCTAGACTAAATGTTCCTTGGAGTAAAGACAAGCTGTGCAAGCTCTTAGCACAGCATGATCTTGTTCCATGACCAAGTTTTTAAAGCTTTAGAGCATAATAAACAATCACATTCAAATGTACTAAAATAATGTAAACATGCTAGTCAACTAGGCTCTAAATACTGACAAGAGTTAATACTGTGCTACCTTAAAGTACAAGATCCAGATTTTTTTGCTAGCCAGTTAAGCGCAGAGGTAATCCGCCTACTTTAATATAACTCATATATTTGTGACCCTAGCAAACCACAAGTGTTTCACTGCCAGGCTCTGAGCAGGTACCTAGTGATTCCAGGCCCAGTCTTTGGCCTTCCTGATGAGATGTGAACACCTGCTCCTTCAGGAGTGAATTGCAATCAATCTATTTAATGTAGGTCTTCAAATGCCATTGCGATGATTTCAGGTTGCAGTATATATTTTCTAGAACTGAACCCAGGACTGACTTAGAAACTTCACCACTTTCTTCATGCCATTGGTTTTAAGCTCTAGGAATTTGGTTTGTCACCTACCTTCCAAACCTATTGAAACGTTAATTACCTTTGTCAATTTATGATGCTGATGATCAAAGCTATTGGTACTCTGTCAGTTAGGGACGGAGTTAAAAAACAACAAAAAGATGGTCTCTAAAACATAAAAGAAGGAAGTAACTAAAAAGAAATCTGGATTTAACAAAAAGAATTTTGATCTGACAGAAAAAAAGAATGAGTCATGGGCAGACAGTTTCACAGGAATGCAAAATTATTAGAAATAAGGAAAGCCCATATTTCCATAATCTTTTTTTAAGTAATGTATATGTATGTACACCCCCACAGAGAAAACAGTACAATTTATACTTCAAACTTTAATGCAACAAATGTTATCCCTTGCTGTTACTGTAACAGAAGATCCACAGCTATGATATCACAGAATTTTATATCAATACAGTGGCCGACCAAAGCTATCCATGGAAATCCAACAGCTTCTCTAGACAAAGCAGAACAACCTCAAGCAGTTACACTGCAGTCCTGCCAACTTATCCAGTTCTAACTTCACCCAAAAGAGGGCAGGCTTTCTCAGGCAAAGAGAGAGAGGCTACGGTAGCTGGCTGACACACTACTACGATTTTTTTCTCCACCTAAGTTACCACAGCTGGCTCTACACCATCATTTCATCTAAAAGTGAGCATGTTTACAGAAATGAAACATAGCACATCACATTCCTTTAAAACTGCCTGGAAGACTTGTGATTAATAAGTCCTGATCTTACAATAAGTTACAAGCTGGAGAAATCAATCAAGCATGGAGGAATAGAACTAACCTGCAGGGGAAAAAAAAAAAAAAGGTGGAGGTTTGAATCAAATTTGGATCTCATCATACCAACATCCTTGACTCAAGCACTGGACTCAACTTCTGAATCCTGGTCTTCCAGCTTGCAAAACAGATCTTGGGGATGCTTTTTCATTTTGTGTAAAAATATTATTATTGACACAGAACAAATCCTGAGTTCAAAACATGGGACATTTTGTCTCTGCTTCAGATAAAATAATTAAAATACAAGTGTATTGCTCTCCGCATCTCCTATCACTTGGTATTTACAACACTCTCCCCAGAGGCAAAGATGAGCAGTTTGTAGGTTAATATCTACATTTTCAGATGCCACATACTTCACATCGGAGTGTCCAATTACTGAGCAATGTCATACAAAGTAAGGAAAGAAAACACAGTGATTGTGGTTTTTTATATTTAGCTACAATGCTTTTAGACCAAGCTACTAGCTTAATTCAATCTGACAGTAGACTCAGGTTTTAAAAAAAATACCCTTTTTTTTTTTTTTTTTTTTTTTTTTGGTGACTAAACCAACAAAAAAAATACCCATAATATATATATATAAATTTTTTTGTGACTAAACCAACAAAAACTCCAATAAACCAAGGAACAGGCTCTTTCCCTTCATTCCTCAAGAAAATTTCTCAGGCAGGCCTGATTCATAGGACAGTACTCGCTCAGATCAAAATAGAATAAGCCACTTATGAAGGATTAGTTAGGAAGAAGACATTGATTTAGAATCCTTTGGCATGAAAGGACTAGAGAAAGGAGGACTCAGAAGCCCTATAAAGGGAGGGAGGAAAGAGCACCATGTATGAGAATGCCATGGTTACAGACCAGAACAGATTAATTGTCAAAAGACCTAATAACAGAACTAACAGGAGGCACTGAGAACTAGCTGGAGGAATGATTTGTGTGGCAAAGAACTGAGCTGATAAATAAAAATAATGCAGCAGAAGAAAACAAGGAGAAAACAAACAAAATCCAGAAACCGTCACACTGGTCACAGTTAGCACGGGGTGGTTCTTGCAAGCTGTTGAAATGGTTTTGGGGGAAGATATCTTGAAGTTTTCATAAGGAGAGATGAGGGAGCAACTGAGAAATTTTGAAAAGTAAAATTTGTCCCTTATTGTATCTGATCTTATCCTCTACACACAGAGACACAATTTCTAGAAGTTCCTGTTAAATAGGTAAATGCCAAAAATACAGAACACAGGCTGACTTTTGCAGGTTTTTGTCAGTTCTCACAGATGTTTTCTCTTACTAAGAAACAATTTTTCTAAAACACACTTTTTAGACTTCAAGATAAGCTTACACATACCACAAAAGTAAGAAAAACTGTGGCAGCTATCAAGCCAGGAAATAGCTTCAAATGTTAGCAGCACACCATCACAGGTAGCCTGCAAGTGGCAAACTTGCCTATGCAAGCTACTACTGAAATTGCCCACTTTGCTCATTCCCTCCAGCAATCAGAGTTGATGTGACTTAATCTCATTAATTCACTGAGCTGAATGCACTGGAGAAAATGAGAGCTCAGCAGTTTAACAGGCTTCGTTCATCATTTTTCTTTCCTTCCCCCACCCTTCATTTTGAAGTTCCCTCTATCATTCATGAATTCCCTGCCTCATATCCACAGAAAATGTAATAAAACAGCTTTTTTCCCCCAAGGTTGCTTTGTTTTTCGAAAGGTTTAAATCAGCCAGAATCAATTTGCTGATTGTGCATCACAAACTGAACCAATCTACATCCATTTACATCCAAGTACACAATAAATACAGTCATTCTCTCACAGGAAATGAATGGAGTTTTCATTCTTTTAAACTCTACATAGCATTCAGGCTAAAAGGAGAACTTTATTTCTTAAATTATATTCTCCAGAAACTCAAAGGACTAAAAATTACAAAAAGGAAATAAGCAGGTGTCTATGTTGGCTAAACAGTCCCATTTAACAAAAACAACAAAAAAGTAATAGAACCACAAAATAGGAATGTGGGTTTACTGGGTTTTTTTCAAACCACATTATAAAGTCAAGCACTTCCCAGAATGTGCTCCTTACCACAAAGATTGTTTCACTTCAGTCTACAAGATTGTTAGCAGACATTCAACTTCTATACAATTTCTCCAATATTAAAGGAAACTTCCTTAAACACTGAAATATAGATATCGTTCAAAACAGTTGGCTGAGAAACAAATTATATTTATTTTTTAAAAAGCACCAAACCCTTGGCTGTGTTATCTCTAAAATCATAACAAGCTATTTATTTTTGAAAAACAGTGTATCTAAACTAGATAGATTTAGTACTTCAAAGCAGTCAGTCAGAATACTTTAGACTGTCAAGAAAAGTCTCACAAAAGCCCTGTATCATAATACTTGCCTCAGCTTTCCATATTTGAGAGTCAGTGAGTAAAAAGTGCATCTTTCTCAGATATACTATAACATCAAGCCACTTTGCAAGCAAGGAAAACTAAGTAACCTTGACCTCACAGCCTGAAATGCCCAGGCAGTGAGGCAAAACAAAAAGGAAATTTAAAAATGCAAGACATGTAGGAAAAGAAATCTAATTTTGTGTACTCTCTTTCCAAAATGTCTGAATTTTGGTACTGTGCACAGTATCATTCTCTAGTTAAAGAACTGCTTAACATAAGGATATATGCATTTGGCTTTGTCACTAGGTTTTACTTCAAATACAAGAAGCAGACAGTGAAGCCTGATGAGGTATGTGACAGATAAAACACTTAGCATGAAAGAATTCTTTTCCCCCTAATATAGCAATGGTTTAAACTTGATTTTTTGCAACAGAATGGAGACAGATAGAAGGAGGAAAATAAACTGGTATTAAAGAAAGCAGAGCTTTGTTGTGCTAGACTGGGAACTTAAATTTTATTCAAGGCTATCAGTTGTCCGGCATGAGATTTGTATAGTATAAAGGCTTGTCTTGTGTGGGAGGAAAGAAAGGCCACATTGGCCTGTGGATAACAGGGGAGAGAGAGATGGGGCAAATGAATAAAGAGGTCCTAATAGTGAAGGCAGGAAGGTAGCATGAATACACCCAGACTGAAAAATGTTCCACAGTGGGGAAGGACAGTACTACTTATTTAATAAGGAAGCAGAGTGAAATCAGATTTCACTATCTCAACGACTCTGTATGCCAAATGAAATTTGTGCAGCTTCCAATGGTAAAGTAAGAGAATGGACCAAGATGAGAGAGAGGAAGCAAGGAAGATAATTCAGAAGGCAAGAATTGATCCCACTTTCTCTGCAAATTGGTTAGCTTTTCAGGATAAAATTAATGAAATAAAAAACTAAAACTAAATCTAAGAACATTGAAAAAAAAAATGAACACTATAGAAAAGAAGAATGCACCTGGCTATTCACCTCAATAAAGAAAAGAAAATTAAGATAAGACTCAGGGAGTCACAGGAAACCAAAATACTTGGAGATTTAACAAAAAACAAAACAAACAAAAAAAAAACACAAAACAAAACAAAAAAACAAGAACAAAAAAAGACCAATTTAGGCAAAGAGCAGAAAGAGTCCACTGTTATTGGGCAAGAACAACCAGTCTTTAATTGATAACATCTATTTCATGACTACAAACAACAAGGGAACAAGTCCTGAGCAACTTTCAGATGGGGAGAGCATGGGTTTGTATCTAGGAATAAGTTTAGCTAGCAAGGAACAAAACTGGTAGCAAAATATGAAAAGCTAATTTATTAGTCTAAGCCACAAGAGATTTCAGGGAATTTCCTAAAGGCAGAAAAAGCCACAATAGGGACTCCAAAAACCTGAGTAAATGGCTTTTATGTGTCAGAGGGAACTGAAATTTACAGTCACGAACTCATAGCAATGTTCATAGTTCTTTCACACTCCCTCTCTTATGCATCTTGTCATCTGATGCTAATGCAAAGATTCTACCCTGCGTGTTTGACCTCATGGTACTATTTGTTCTACATTCACCAGTCTGGATACGTAGAATCTGTAATAGATGTCATTTTATGTCATTATAATGCACTTAACATCTAGCATAAATTCATCACAGAAAGTGGTTTCATATTTGATAGCGGAAGAATAAACAGAATTGAAATCTGGCTTCAGCTCGGTCCACCTCAGACCAAAAGCTCACCAAGCAAAAGCAGCAATCAAGGGACTTCCTTTGGTGCACAGCAGACATTCAGGGGGGCCAATGATTAGGTCCACAGACTCAGCCACAGCTCTTCCCAGCTGATTTCATGTTTCCTTTCTGAGTTGTTTGGAGATTATTTCTATGGCCATATTACCATTTCAGTTCTCATCAATCAGAAATATTTTTCAGTCTCCTAAAACATCAAAATTTGCAAACACATAAGAGGAAGGACCTTGAAATATGGAACCAACCCTACAATCTAGACTGATAATACTTTGCAAAGCAACAATCACTTTCAGCAATCACTTTCACAGCAAGCTTCATCAGACATGAAACTCACATTGAGGAAGCAAACAGCAGATATAGAAATGTAAGTACACACACCAACCTAACCACTTTTTTAGCCAACCAAATATCATTTTGGTTTGGAGAAGCATGTTCTAGTATATTGTTACTAATGTTCTAAATATTGTAACACTGCTTTGCCAGCCACAACACAGCTATCGATTGTCCTTCCCAGCCTCATCCCCAAGGCTAAACACAATATCCCAATAATTTGTATGCAGGCATCTATGACAATGCAAGGTCAGTATTTGTTAATTAGAGCAAGAAGAGAATATAGTCATGAGCTTGAATAGATGATGATTAACAGTAAAATGGAAATGTTTCAATTCTAAATATCATCAGGTAATAATGGCATCATCACAGGGTACAAGTGCTGCATTCAATTCCATCCTGTTCACTCTGGCCTCTGTCCATTTCACTACCCAGCACTTGGGCAATGCTACCTGGATAGCCTCTCCATGGCAGCAATTCAGAGGGAAATGGACAGGACAGAAGGTCACACTTCTCCTCCTCCTTCTACACAGCGCTGATTCCTGACTCCTGCAGTCTGCAGAAAAGAGTGGAATTGCTACTCAGTAGGGCAGACTGTGGATGCAGAGAGGAGAGTGCTTTGAGGCAGTGACAGCATGTCTATGCAGCCAAATTTACACTGCAGTTTTCATTCTGGGACAAAAATCCTCCAAGAGTAAGTCCTACAACTCCAAAGAAATGAGATACTTTACTCAGCTTTTGCTACAGACTGTAACAGAGGCACCCCAACCTCACAGGCCCTTCTTTCCTTCTCAAGCCACCATTGTCCTCCTCCCCAAAAGTGAAACTGCTGTCATAGTTTTTACTGATACCAAATATTCATAGCTTCACCCATTGGCATGAGGAGGTGAGGAGGTTTGCTATTTCAACATACTAACTTTTCTGCAATATTGCAAGATCCTTCTTTGCCCAGCTCTCTTGCCAAAAAAGACATTACTGTTCTCATGGTGGAAACTAAGTGTCTCTAAAACATCTTTAAAGCAGCCAAGCAGAAATCATTTCTAGGACAAAAACACCATAATTAAGAGGCAAGAAATCAGGTTCGACCTTTAAAAGTTCCAATAGGTCATTTAAAAGGTGATACCTCTTCCTTTAGAGATAAATGATCACTTAAACAAATGCAACACTGATGTCTGAGCCACATAAAGCACCCCTACCAACAAAGAAACCTGAGCATATGGTAAAGTTCAACTGGCTTCACTTAACATTGATAAAATATTTTTGAAGATTTTCTTGGAACAGTATCTAAAACATTACAATTAGACATGTGAAGCAGCAAAAAAGGGAATGTGAAAAGGAGTTTTCTAGGGCATCAAAAGTGGGACACAATGCATGATTAATTTTTTTTCAGATCTTTAACTTTTAAAAAATGTGTTTAATTAAAAGTAACATATTTGCATTACTCATGCAGATTAATTTGCTCAGGTTGCTCAGGTCACCAAATGCTTTGTGATTCGTAGTTATTAACAGTTTTAACTGCCTCTGAAAATTAAATTAGACTGCTTGGAATAAAAAGTCAAGAATCTTCACCATTCACTTTGTAACCGAACATTATTTACTGCATTCACCTTTAGGTACCAATTTACATAGTCCTTGTTACCTATATCAGGGGGCTGCAATACAAAGGCTTTGGGTCCAAGGTCTTGTTTGGCTGTCTTTTGTTCTAAACAAAGAATTTCCCTTCCTGCAAATTGCCAGAGGCTATGACAAAAATAGCTTTTTCAGGAAGGCAAAATGGGAAAGAATTCCTTTCTATTTCCTCTGCTTTACAACAATTAAGTTACATCCAGGACAAGAAGATAAACTGTAGAATCTTCCCAATTTATTTCTCGAGGAGATGGGGAAAAGATTGAAATTATTATCAGAGAAACATCTCCATTACAGACCATTGGAGGGCTCTAACTCCTAGCTATGCTGTTGGCAGCATAAGTCAGTTATGCGTTGCTGAGAAACTACCTTCTTCCTTTCCTGTGTTGCTCCCCTCGTTAAGAACACACGGGCTTCAAAAAGGGAGTGCTAATTGACCTGAAAAACTCATTTCTTGTGTAGGGAATTCAAAGTCCAACTTGCTCACTGGGGCCTGAATTTCACCCTTCAGCTACAGTGCTGAGATTGAGTGATTGGTGCTGAGACAGCAACTGTGCCCTTTCCTTCCTCTGTCCAGTTTTCTCTCAGTCCTGAACTTTTTATTTTTTAATACTTTCTGTATTGGTGTACTGACTTTCCAGGTTACTGAGGCAGGCAGGAGCTCAGGAGCACTCAAGAGTATCAGCACAGGGCTCCAAGCAAGGCATAGCTTCCCAAACTGCAGAGAAATCCAGAAGCATTTCTCAGGACAGCCACAGCTTCCCGACTTGAACAGCAGGACCCCCATAGGTGAGGACAGGCCTAGTAATTCCACAGCTTTCAAAATCCGATTTCATGCCAATTACCTGAGAAACCACAGCTCCCTCAGGCTCACTTAGGCTTTGGTCTCCAGACCCAAAGGAATCCCACCTCAGAAGGCTTCTTTGAAACCTCATTCCAGCAGCATCCTAAGGACCCAGTGAGTTTGTTTCTGACACATAACACAACAGAGACATTTAATATGAATACAAGAGATAAATATGGGAGAGAAAAGTGCAATTACCCCAGGTCACAAATGGGAGCAGAATTGGTGTGTTACTTGGCAAACAGCCCTAAGACAGCCACTCTGGCCCAGGGAGCAAAATAAAACCGAGAAATTTGCAGGTATGAAGCAAGCAGATGAACAATGAGAGAAAAAGTTACGGCCATGAATTTAAAGGAGAGAGAAAATAGTACAAAACCTTTCTGGCCCATAGTAAGTCAAGTACAGTTAGATCAAAAACAGAATAAAAGTACATAAAATAGGATTTTATTGTCAAACAGGGAGGTGGGAACACAGTAAGAGAAAGAAAAAACATTTTTAGCATGCAGACAGGCATTTCTCTCTGAAGACATTTCATCTGTCAAAAAAGCCAGATGTGGTATTCCTAGGATCACAGAAGTATGTTTTGCTTGAGGGAAAGATACTAGAAGAAATGGCTTGTAAAAGACCCAAACTACAGGAAAATGTGCAATTTTAAGCAGAAGAAGCATTATTTTGGAAGCCAAAAATTGCATTTGCTTTGTATTTTGAGAAATGTAGCATGTAAGGCAAGGACTTTCACACATTCCACAAATTATGCAGACCTGGATTTTGTTTAGGCTTTCAGGAAAATACTGTTTCTACAGGAAAGTAGTATTAACTTTTCAAAAATCAGTGTTCAATACAAACCCTATAATAGGATTTGTGAGCACTGTTTCAGTAAAAGGAGAGTGTTTAGGGAAACGATGCTTGATATTTTAATCTAACAAATACCTTCATCATTTAATTTAGGACTGATGCTCTGACTAAATTCAAGTGCAGATAATTAGTCTACTCTGTGGGGAAAACCAGAAGGCTAAGGGATAAGTTACTTTTTGGTACTGCTGAGCACTGATCAGTACTTGAATATCAGTGCTAAGTGAAGGTGGTTTTATACATACAGCTACTGTTCAAGTTGTTTCAGCAACGTCAAGCGAAATTTCCTGTATTTGCTGAGGTTTATGAGTTCAAAACTAGAGACAACACTCCATTCTCTATTTGCAGATAGTTTAGCTTTTATTTATAAAATAAAATTAAAAATTAAGATTTCTTTAAAAAAATAAAGACACTATTATTCTTGGAGAACTCAAACTTTAACCACATTTGTTACCTACAGTATTTGGATAGTGCTACAGACTCGAGATATCAGCCATCTCCTCCAAGATACTTCTGTTTCTTCTACTGCTTCAATTACCGAAAGTAAGTCCAATTATTTTCATACTTGCATCCTTTAAGACCTCAGTTCTATCACCAAGTCCTTGTCTTACTGGGCTGTAGAACTGCATTTCTATGGGAAATGAAGGAGGCTACTCTCCATTCACTTACTTTTGGGAAGTGTGGCATGGAAGTTTGCATGCCTATGGCTAATCTGTACTCCCTCAAAACGAGGGAGGCTTCTTCCTTACTGCAAATGGTCGCTAGTCCATGATATCCATCACAAGGTATTGTCAGAAAAAAAAAGGGATTGCCTCAGGTGAAAAATCACATCAGGAAATTCACTGAATATGGAATCAATGGGCAGTGCTGAAACACAATCCCTAGCCTTGCTACGTTTCCCAGCAGAGACAGTCGTAAGGCCCAAGCTGATTATTTCTCCCTCACCCATCCATATTCCAGTTAGTGCACAAGAAGAAATACAATTGCATCACGTGGATTGTCAGAACAACTGGATGGTGGAGCTGTAATCAAGCTCTTTTTAAAAAGACTGGGCTCTCAGATTTTTTTGAGCTTTCCCTGAGAGTGATATCATATTTGTGATGGTGCAGTGCAAAAGTAACAAGGTTTAACATAACAGCTTCTTTATTCATCACAGTTACTGTGAGTATTATACTTAGAATTATTTTCAGACTATCACATTAAAGATGCACTGAAGATGTGTGACTCCTTCCCACTCCTTCAAAAAAAGATGGGAGGGAGGGAGGGAGAAAGAAGCTGAACTAGAACAGTTTGTGAAAATAACACATCTAATACTGAAAAAAAACACAAAGGCAAGAGCTACACCCTTAAAATAACCTTTTTGGTTTAATACAGATACTCTTTCTCATTTCCAAATTTAAGCAGGTATCCCTCCTACCAATTTTATGACAAGTGCTGTCATGTTGAGCAGTCCTTGGCTCTCTAGAAATGTACATGCTCAACGTCTTCTAAAAATAGTTCTTGTTTGTTCTCGCTGCAAGAATTATTTGTTTCAGACTATAATTTCTCCTTTCCATGAACCCAGATTCAGTTCTGTTTTGGATGAATTTTAATGTGCGAGCAAACTTCCTGACTTATACAGCATGATGTAATTGTGCTGACAAGATTCACTTGCCAAGGTAAAATATGCAATGGTAAGGGAATGAATAAGCAAGCATACAAAAGGCTGGTAATACCACCAAGTCATCTATTAAAGCTGTCTAGCACTTCTCTTGAAAGAGTTGAAATTGCTTAGAAATCTACCAAGACCTCTCGGGCTACGTTTATTCCTATGAAACGTGTTGGTCCTAGCCTGAATTTTCCTGAAGACTTCAAGAAGATGAAGGCTGCAGTGATCGGGCATTTCCTTGTCCTTGCTTCTTTTGGACTGTTAAGAGCCAAGCTGAAGGTTAGAGATCCTACATTTTCAACCACTCCCCTTTAGGGAGAAAGAAATTGTGTATTTCATATGAAGGTTCCACAAGAAATGGAGAGGAATAGATTTAGATGAAGAGCAAAGAAGGATTTTCCTCCTGGAAAAGCCACCTCAAAAACTCAAGGAGAAAGCAATACTGGCTCTAACAAAAAAACATGAACTGAGAATATAAGGCAGTAGATACTGGAACAGGGAAAGAAGCTAGAAGTGAGAGCTGTTGTGTAGGCAGAGAGACAGATTGTACAGGAATCTGAAGGAGGACAGATACTGCTTCACACTGCTGAGTAATCCTGGAGACACTTGTCCACAAAGGTACCTTTCTCAGCTGTACAATCAATTTAGGCACATGGACAAATTATGACAAGTCTAAGAACAAGGAAGATCGAGGGGTGACTTTTTACATGCTTGGACTGTCTGGGTTAAGAAACGAACTCTTCAACCTGTTGCAGATTCCCACTCCTTGTCTAGGGTACTTTGGTGAAAGATAGTATCTCACATTTCCCAGCAAGCTCTCAGCTCAAGCTGAAGAGGACAGGGGATGAAAAAAATGTGATCTAAGAAAATAAACAGAACCATTTATCTGAAGAAGAAATTCTTTCTCAAAACAAAAGGCAAAATCTAAAGGCTGTCTTCCCTCTTTGAACAGGAGGAGCTGCTTTATTATATAACACATCACTGAAGCAAAAATTTAAGAATCACAAAAGTCTTAGAGCTACTTATATGGACAATCAAATCATATCAGATAGACATTGCTGTGAACTAATAACAATTTACTGGTTAGGGTTTCTTTATATCTCTTCTATATATATTCAGAATTGGCCACATGATAAAAAAAAAAAGTAGATTGGGACTATGGCAGAAGAAGTATGGGGTTTTATGTGCAGATTAGCAGTCTGAACTAGAATAGCACAAACTTTATCACTACACAAACCAACACTTTTTCCTCTCTTAAGTACAACTTTTAAATGCAGACTTTTCAGTCAGCAAAAATTTGTAACCATCTAATAGTACCCTAACCTTGTGTTAAGATCTGTTTTTCCGCCTTTTAAACCTTCATTTTTACTTATCATAAAGGCGTAAATTTAGGTTATAACATTATCTCATATTTTCCCACCTAATATTTACTGTAAGAATATATGAAAGACACAAAGAAACGAAGTATTTTTCTTTTCTACCTTTTTCTGTCAATAATTTTGGTGGACTCCCCTGCTCCAGCGCTCTGGGGGTATCTACTTCTTTCCATTAATCACAGAGGAAAGCTAGAGAGCTAGCATAGACTAGGCATTGAACTTTGAGACTGCAAAGATTCTGTAATATAACCCTAGATTACATCAGTGTTTCAAACACCTTCCTAAAGCAAAAAACCTACTGAAAGTCACTCAGTTCTTAAACCCTCCTAAGGTCAACTAGTACAGTTCTGCACTGTTGACTTGGATACCACTACAGACCATCC
Organism: Monarcha castaneiventris obscurior; assembly: GCA_026261815.1. NCBI lineage: Eukaryota > Metazoa > Chordata > Aves > Passeriformes > Monarchidae > Monarcha > Monarcha castaneiventris. The sequence continues at coordinate 9,743,215 of JAMPIT010000472.1, forward strand.
ACACACACAAAAGATTGCTATCCTGCATTATCTCATTCAAAGAAAATAATAGGAGAATTATTGAGGCAAAATGTATTTTGTGACAATAAACCAAAGTCTGGGTTTAGTGTTTCTTCACTTATACATATTTAAACTCTTTCATGTAGGTTGAAAGAATGAAGGCTTTCGTTTACATGGAAACAGACTTAAGTAGTTAATGAAATTCAATACTTCAGAAAAATCTTTGTTACAAATTAATCTCCAAATGGTAGTAAGACAAGCCTGTAATTCCTCAGAGTTAACCCTTCCATATATCCTTCCATATTCCCTTCTCTATTGCTACTAATCTTTAACTCAGTACACTTCCAAAAAGATTCATTTAGACCCTTGGGGAACAGAAGCTGGAGACAGTTTTCAGTGACATTCAAACCAAACTGACTGTCACATGGAATAGTTAACGCCAAGCCACAGTCTTTTCATGTGAATTGAAAAATAAAAAAAGTAAAACTTCTAATTTTACTGGTTTTTTCATATTCTCTCCAGTCATTTTCTTTGAAACAATTCAAACTAGCAACTGTCTGCCAGGTTTAATTGGATTACCTTCAATTTTATATGCCTCTGCATCTAAGCAAAAAGCTATATGGAACAAATGAGTAATTCTTGTAATAATTATTCATTGGATTGCCATAGAATTACAGCAGCAACATCACCACATATGCTCATATGGAATCAAAGGTAAATCATGACATACGTGGAGTAGATTAAAAAAAAAAAATCAATGCAATCAGAACTCATTGGGAAGACTGAAAATCAAGAGCCTTGAACTGTTGCACACATTTGTTTCCTAGATATTAATCTTTCTTCTCCTTCCCCCACATACGACAATATATTTCCTTTTAGAAAACAAGAAACTCTTCAGAGCAGCATTATTGGCTGTACTTTCATTTTAAATAGGAGTATGCTTCACTGTATAAGTAAATATTATCTCAAAGTAAACACCTCACACAAATGTACTGATTTCACTTCTGCTTTATGATTTGTTCCAAGCATGCAGGTCCATTTGCTGCCACCTCGGCAAGAATTATGCTGCAAACAAAGCCAGACATCACTTGCCACCCCTAACCTGCCACTAACCTTCTTCATATCCAAAAAAATCAAAAGTGGACAAGAATGCTGCAGGGAGTATATGTATCACATGAATATCTCATATTTGGCTTAATTTACATTTTGCTTAATTTTTATGTATTTATTTATTTCAAGAAACAGATTATGTTTCAGTTCTGAACTAAATTTCCTACTTTATAGGAAATGGGACATTTCTGACTATTCTGTCACCTTCTCCATTGCATTTAGTAACCCTAAAACCCTAAAAGCAGTTGAGTAACCCTAAAACCTGAAGACCAAGTGAGAACACGCATACCAACCTGTTTCCAAGGCTATTATAGATGCTACTGCAAGCATATTCCCATTTCCATATATAGTGGGATGGTTTTTCTTAAATAACCTGACAAATCCATATGGTGTCTGATCCTCTTGGTACCACTGTCATTAGCATGAAACATACACCTGCAAAATACTTGACTTCACCAGCACCACCACCTGCAGGAAGCTCTTCTTAGTAGGTATCTTTCCTACCCACCTCTCTCATCAGAATCGTGGTATCTACAGCAAGGGCAGATATCCCAGGCCTAGGAAAGGCAGGAAGGAAATAAACCTGTATCATTACAGTTAGACCTGACCTTAAGTATCTTTTCCAGCCTCAGTGGTTCTGTGATTACACCATCCCTACCATGTCAACTATGAGTGTTCTGAGGAGAGTAGAAGAAGAGCACTGGAAGCACTCTAGCTTCCTGTTTACCCACCGGGTTCACACCTCCCAGACTGATGGCAGTATCTGAAGTTTTTCAAATATCTCCACAGAAGTCAAAGCTTTGGTCACAAGGTTTTGTTAAACCCACAGAAAATGCTGCAAAGGTTACAACACATAGATTTTTCCTGGTTTGAAGAATATCCAGGAAAACTTGCTTTGTTTTCTCCCCTCTCTGAACAGAGTGGCAGAAATTTTCTTTTATTTTTAAAATAGATCTCCAAAATTGGAGAGTCATGGCAAGAGACTCTAAAAAGCTCCACAAAATAAAACTGTCAAATTACTCTGGTAATAAAAATGTTTTATACCATTTGTTCCATCAGTGTTTGTTTGTAAGTTGTTAGGGTTGAAGAAACAGAGAATGTGTTAATTCTTGCCGAAAACAACCAAGATTAGAATTATCTCTCAGAACTTTCACCACTTTATGTGAAAACTTTCTTCGTTTTCTTTTCAAATCCATTCAAACAAAAATGTGTGATGTCCCTGTGATTACTATGGTCACAAGAAAAGTCACAACCATGACAAGTCTGTGAGGTGTAAGGAAAAACAGATTCAACATTTCAGACTTAGGCTTAGAGATAAATTCCCATTATGATTTTTTTTAGTTTTTAAGAATTCTCCAAGGAGTCAGGTAGATATGCTCATTTATTTCAATTGGAAAAATACACCAAGTTTTGCACTAGGATATCAAAGGATATGGGGAACTCAAATCTCAATATGGTACCTCTTTCTGCTTGAGATACTCTTACTTCACTGAAGACTGAACTCTGAAATTCAGAAGTACATCAAAAGGGACACTGAATAAATGAATCTTTCTGGTTTTGATGGTTTTAAGGGAGGAGCAAAGCAATATTCCGTCAGGCAAGTTCTGCTCAATTTTTTCCTATACAATTCTATTAATAGCCCGGCTCTCAGAAAGTAAAATTGCCTTTATATATCAACTCAATCAAAACAATACAGAACAAAACAAAAAAACCAAAAATCTAGTCATTTTATACAAAGAACTGTTCCATCTTTTAAAAATTCTAATGATTTTAACAGGAATTAAAACCTGAAAGAGCAGTCCTCTTGAAAAAGCCCACAGGTTCACTGATGCAGAAAATTCATTTTTCAACTGCCTCTGGATTATCCTAGCTAAAAATTACCACAGCAGGATTTTTGCTGGAACTAGAAAATGTATCTTTTCTTCTGATTTTCAGGAATAACACAGTTACCCCAGAAAGCACTTGAGTAGTAAGATTCATTGCAAGTAATTTATGCATTCTGTAGGAGCATGACAGATAGTTCAACATAATGTGAATTTTACATGATTCCAGTCTTGGTTGTTCAAGGAAATCTGACAATTTCTATCACCCTTAAATAGCATGGCTTCTTGGTAAGTATCAAGTTCTGACTAATCTGTTCTTTTTACAGAAACAATTACCTTACACTTTGTAACAATACACAGCAATCAAAATAAGGAAAAACTACAGTTACTTTGCATTGCGTCAGTATTCAACCCAACATACATCTTACCCAGAGGATATTCTTGTGCTGTACTTTTTGGCACAATCAACTCTTTGAAAGATTCATCAAATAAATATGAGGTATAGCTGTCCTCTTTCTCTCAAAAAGCACCCTTTCCTAATCTTCTACTATAAACAATCAAAGCAGGATCTACTCTGACACAGGGTAATCACCGGTTGAATCTCTGCTTAAATATATGCAAAGTTTATGTCAGCAGACTCAAATTCTGGCAACAACCTGTCAAACTCAGCAATGTGGCAGTCAGCAAGGACAAATATTGAAATTCAACAGTAACCAGAATGAAGAAAGACAAGCAATACTGAAACGAGTGACACGTCTGTTGCCAGTTGCACTGCAGATATAGAACACTATGTATGAATTGTCCCAAGTCTGCAAATGTGGCTTGCCTGAGTCCTCTTCCACGAGTTTTCCCTCCCATGATAGGAGTTCTACCACTGAAACCACGAGTGCTCACACCAATGGAGTCTGACTCCAACTTCTGATTCAGGTGCAGCAGACCTGCAGAGCACAAAGGGCCAGACAGCATTCCTGAGCCGATGTGTGAAGGAGAGCATCTCCAACACACCAAATGGGGGAAAACTGACAGATTGATGGCACAGCTGTCACTTTGAATCAGCAGGGAATGAATAAGCTCTGAGCGCTGAGTTAAGATACTCATGTACATAAGGTTAGGGGACAGTGTAATTCTATATTCTAAGGGGATGAAAGAAGTAGGGACAGAACTGTGGCTGCGAAAGACAGCACCAAAGACAGGATGAACTTTGCTACCAGGTAATTATACTCTGCACAAGCACCAGCACTCGGGGTCATAAACACAGCAAGAGGCAGAGCTCAGACAGCGCATAAGCAACTGATCTGGCCAAGTAACTGCCAGAGCTTGAATGAAGAGCAGCTAAATAAATATTTAGGAGATTAAAAAAAACCTAGTTATTGGGAAGAAAAAAAGTGAATTTCCACAGACAGCTAGTGAAGGATACATCCTGTACAGCTGAGTCTCTAGGACATATCTCTTTAGCTTATGATTCTGTACTGCAAAGTACAATGGCATCTTAATCACTATGCACAATACAACAGGATACTGCAAAAGGAATAATAAGGTAGAATTATTACTCAGGGACACTTTTCAAGATGATCTCTCTGATAAACTATCAAAAAGAGGAAGACAATGGCAGTAAAAAGACAGGTGCTCATTTTCCTGTAAGTGGACTTAAAAGGTTTTAGGAAAATTGAGGATTATTTCCCAAAAAGTATTTAGAAGACCATGCCATCCCCTAGGAAATAGAGAAGGGAGAAAGTTTAACAACAGTAAGAGTTCAAAAGATATTTAAACAGTTATTTAACCAGTTGTCAAGTGTTCATGAAAGAAGACAGGGAAGCCCTTTATTGGATAAGGCCAAAAGTACCAAATCTATCTAAAAGAATGTTTCATTCCGTTTCCAGAGGGAGTACTTGAAGTTTAATGTAACAGGGAAGAACTGGGTTTTTCAAAACTTTCGGAGGATGCAGAAACCCAGATAATCTTCATTCCCATTTTCCCACACACACTGTATACCTGCTAGCAGTTCCAACCATTACTCAGAGCACTCTTTCGTGAGAAAAGCTAACATGAATTTTTTTTTTTTTTTTTTTGTAATACAGACATCTATTTAGGTAGCTAGATCTTAAACACACTTGGAAGAAAAAGGCAAAATCAGCTTTGGATAGACCAGAGGATTACTCATGTCTCTACAGACTAGAGATCCCCAACAGCTGCTCCTCTCTCCTACAGGATGTTCCTTCATTCTACACAAGGGGAGATAGTGCAGGTGGGGTTTTTCTCCTTCTAGACATCCCCAGTCAAGAACAGGAAACTGAACAACAGCAAGCTATTCCCTCTTGTCTTTTCACCACTCCCACAGGAGAAGTCCCATGGTCTTTATACACACACACACTTGCTGTAGCTCCTCACAAACAGCATCTCTGGAGCCCTTCCAGCACAGTCAGCCCTAGCAGCTGAGCTCTGTCTTTTCTAACAGCTGCTTCTAAACTGTTGTACAGCCACTGCTGGAAAAACAGTTAGGCTGAACCATATTATCAGGAAGTAAAAGAAAGCCTCATAATAATCCAAAAGGCATGTACTCTTATTTATACTTATTGTCCAAAACAGTGCTTGCAGGCCTGAATCTCTCATGGCATACTGCTTCAGTCTTCTGTCTCTGTGAGCAGCTCCCTAAGGCTTTGTCAGCACAAAAAAAAAAGCAGGTGGTAGGACAACAATCCCTTGCCAAAGCATGTGAGATTTCCCCAATGACAGTGAAAATCATCCTAAGGGAAGCATGTGCTCCCACTGACCCCCACAGCCACTTTCAACTATATCCCTGTCCCTGTTCAAATATCTTTCTTTTCAGTGTGACCAGATTAAAATGCCATCAAGAAGTGAACAAATTAAGAGACCTTTTATTTATGATTTTCAGTGTTTGCACCTGGTATTCAAAGTATGTGCAACAATGTCATCAGGATTACAGACAGAAGAAATAGTAAGATGTTTACTGTGAGAAGAAAAGGCAGCTCTTCAGAAGCCACTTTTTGGTCATACAGTATAAAAGAAATAAAGCTACTAACTTCCCTGATCAACTGATCAGCTTTGACCATGAAGTCAAGAGCAGGAAACTGCATCACTGATTTTATTGCATAAATTTATAAACCTTTTAGGGCTACATAAACTAAAATAACTGCTCCATGGTAGAGACTTGGAACTCATATTTCTATCTACTGTAAACAAAGCACCACTACATCCTTGGAAACCCATCTGATGCACAAAAGCATAAGAAACAGAGGTGATGAGAATAGTACCTAGTGTTCCTATCAGCCAACTCTGCAAGATTAAGTTTGAGACTTTATCTGTAATTACAGTTACTTGTTCTTACCTCAGTGAGTAACTGCAAACACAACACAGCCTGAGAACAGCAAAGCCTGGTGTGCAACAGCACATTTGGACCATGGGGCCATCTGAAAGAAGGGGTGATTTCTGATGACAACACTTTGGAGTGATGCTCAGGGTAACATTCATTCTCTGGTGTCTTGAATTCTTGCTGCAGTCCTCTTGCAGGGGCAATAACATCATCTCTATCAGCCAGCCACCTTTCTCCCAAAACTTGCAGAAGCACTTGAGAGTTCAACTCCTCTGGCAAGTCACCAGACAGAATTCCCAACAGTTATTCAATGTAATTGCACGAACCCCTTTTCTTCTGTTTTGGGGTTTGTTTTTATTTTGTTCTTTTTTTTTCAGCCAAGTGAAGGGGAAAAAAAAAATGCAAAACAACAAAAACCACCACAGTGATTTGGATCAAGCAAACAGTAAGAGCTGGCTTTTCCCCCTATCATTCTTCTCCCTCCAGAGCTCACAAAACCTTGGTGCACAGTAGCGCCAGGGATGAAGAAAATACCATGTAACCTTTCCAAGTGCAGGTGTTGGACATCTCATGTAAATCACCTATTACTCACTCAAGGACTGCATCCATTTTCTCAGCAGATGTGTAAAGCAGTCCTTTCTAGCATCTCCAGCCATCTTTTTTCCAGCAGAAACTCAAGAAATGGTTTGTGAACTTGCTAATAATAAGCTCTGCTTTTTCCATAGCAAATAAATCCCATTTCTCCACAGAACATATTATTTATTAGAGAGAATTGCACTGCCTTTTGATTTGACTTTTATAGCTGTCATTCCTGTGCCTTACACTAATGTGTTTTATTTACTATGTGTTGACATAATGCTGGTTCTTATTTTAGTCCTCTTAGGCGGGAAATAAGAGAGGAGAGCACAACATAGAAAGACACTCAAGTGGCTGGAAAGGGATCTGTGGCAGGACCTCTGATAGACAAAATAGGGCTTATAAATCAGAATTGTTTTCTTGTACTTTGAGCACGGTAAGTCCATAATGCCTGTTTTTGTCTCTTCACATCTACTGTAGTAGCATAACAATGAACAATATTCGGAGATTAATCTCCCACCAATTTAATGAAAATATGCATTTGAATAAAATAGAATTTCCCTGTAGCAGCAGAAATGACAGCACAAACATTGTCTTAACTAGCAAATGAAGTCCAGGGAAGGGGATGGGAAAGACTAAGAGAAGCTGTGTCTGCTTCTTCCCTAGGAAAAGGTTTGATCAAAACTCTGATGTTCTTGGATCCCATGGAACCCTAGCTAGAAGAGGCCTATTTTCCTTAGTTTAGTTGTCCCATGGCTCATATTTCAGTGTCATCTTGTTTCAAGGGATGATGACAAACTTCTGGCCTCATCCAGAGTCTTTGTAACTCAAGTTACGGCCAAGAATTCTGCACCTAAAGAACTTATTTATTACTTCATACACTGAAACAAAGTAATTCAGACCTATTTCTAAACAAATTATTGACGAATACCTCTTGTGCCTTTTCAAGTCTATGTCCCACCCATTCTAAAAGTAGTCTTCAGAAATAAACATGCTCAGTAGCAGAGGCTGATGTGATTTTTATTTCTATATGTTTACATTTATGTCAAATGAAAAAACGAGTAGAGGTTCAGAATAGTTTTGTGTCTCGTTCACATATCTCAGTATTATCTCAGGAACTCGGCATTAGTGAAGTCCCCCTGGTGTCAAAAGTGGTTGTCTAACTTAGGCTTAGAAAATACAGTGTCTTCCCCACCACCCTTCTAACTACAGGCTGTCCTTCATATTTGTTAAAAGAAAAATCGCATGAGAAGACTGCAACAGTTATGGTTCAAGTTTTGTCTCTTTTCCCCTTCTAAAGAACTGGAAAAAAATAAAGCGGTTATAAACTAAAAATGCACAAAATGTTTCCCTTACACATTCAAAAGCTGACAAAAAGTGATTCTTAACACAATTAGATTTAGCCTTTTACAGGTGCTTTTTGGATGTGTCACTGGGCTCTGCACAATGGTCAGAAACCATCAGTCTAGTGCCAGGAAACCTCAGTCTCCTAAATCCATAATTTGTCATTTGGCTCCAGTTTCTCTTTTGCCTGGGCTCTCATCAATTCTCTCTCTGCATTCTTTTATTAGCGGAAGTGAATAGGAAAAAAATAAACATGCAAAGGAAATTTAACACAATTCTTGGTTGTATTCTGCCACTTCTGGAATCCTAATCCACTGGACTGCCTGCACCATTAGCTGAAGCTATAGAAGTTATGTAAAAAGAGGGAAAGTGCTTCGGTGTTGCAAGTCAGGCAGTGAGAGTCAGGCACTGTCCATCTTAGATGCAGGAAACTCCTTTCTACCATATCATACTTCAGATTCACCATGGCCTTAAAGCAAAACAGGTCATATTTTTTGCAATTTTCCCCTAGGCCAGCATCATACTTCAGTGGACTTATTTTTGGTGCCACATGTGTTTTCTCAGACATAATATTTTCTTTTCTTCCTGTCAGTAAATTTAACAGGTTTCCCTACAGACTAATTTTTATCTGGTACTTATTTTCCTTGAAGGGCTAGAATTTTACCTAATACACTGACATACAATCAGCATAACCACTGCAAGTAGAACTCTGCCCTCTGCCAACACCACTTGAAAGCATACTGTGCAAAATCAGAATACGGTAAAAAAAAAATTCCTTTACAACTCCAATTACATTCTCCAAATAACCACATTTATAGCAATGTGTGAAAAAGGGTATAAATTTATCAAGCAGTTTTAAGAAAACACATTAACAGAAAAGGCTTAAAGGAGAGTGGTGGCCTTTTATTTATAATGGCGATTTTCTTCTGTGAAGAGTTCCAATGTGTTTTTCATCTTACATTTGCAAACCCTTCTGTATTGCTCATTCCAGTACTAAAGCAGAAATGAACACTTCCTTACATAATCTTACATAATCTTAAATATACTTCTCTTTTGCTAATAATATCTAAAATTCAACACACTAAAAATATTTGAAAGGCATCAATCCTATTTGCAAAACCAATTTATTTTATCAAGCCCAAAACATCTAAGAAAAGTGTTAGCCACGTTTTCTAGAGAATTTCATGAGCTGCAAGAAACAGATTGTACTCATCATATTATCAAAAACTTACTGTCAGTTTACAAATATATTAGGCAGGAGTATTTCTCATGTAAGGAAACATTTCCAGTTCAAAACCCAAGAGAGTTAAAAGACACCTCTAACACATTACAGCACAGCAGTCTCCCCTTTCAGAAGTCTGAAGACCAAATACCAGCTATTGCCCAGTGTCTTCCTCTCCTCCTTGAAGACTCAGCTTTCATACCACCTTTTACACATATAGACTTGTGTCACTGTATACATACAATATGACAACTTATAGAAGAACCTACAGTCCTTATGATCAAATTTTATCTCATAACAACAAAGTCTGAAAGTATAGCTTGCCATTAGCAACTAGATTATAAGAGGAGACTTGCATGGGAAATGCCTCACCCTGAGATCTCTGTAGAATGACCTAAAACAGAGCACATTAAGTATCCTCCAACTGTCTTCCTCCTACAAAGCCTTTTACTGCTCTTTCTTCCATAATTTTTCAGATGCTCAAGCTTGTCTAGTTCTGTAGGCCACCTGAATCTTAGTAAGGTTCTCCCCACCACAACTCAGCACCTGTTCTTTCTTTCCTTGCACTGCTACCAGTCACGCTGTCTCCCTTATGCTAACTTCACCAGAATCATCTTCTAATTGTCAATCTTCACTAACCTCTTTATGCTCCTCCAAGTTCTCAAATTTAATCTGTTAGTCCCTCCAATATTCAGTCCTACTGTACCCATCAGTTTCAGCCTGTACTAGCCTACTGTACCCTAGGTTTCAGCCATATGTTCATCTCTGCTAATAACAGTAGCATCAGCTTAACCTTTCTGAAAACCTAACTTTCCACCTCAGTGTGGACAGCAAACCCCTGAAAGGCAAGTACCTGACCAAACATGAGGATTGCCCCTGGCTGACCAGGAACCAGCATGGCACTGTCCCCTTCACTCCAGCCAGCTGCCACCCTCCAGCTGTACCATGGTTTTCAGATGGTTAAAACTTCCATTAGGCTTTAGAATGCCTGGCATAACAAGGCCCCGGCTTCATTGCCCTTTTAATGCTATCACTGCTGTGTAAATCTCAAGTAGTGGCAGGTCATGTGAGATAGTTTATGGAATTTATGTCCTGATGCTGCTCAAGTAGTCTCTATTACAGCAGATGATGCAAGAAGTTAGTATTTGAGATCAGGTTTATAGTCCCCCTATCACAAGTAGACAACAGAAGCACATTTAGAAGTGACCCGTTTATAAAATGGTCCATCTCTGAGACCATGGAAACAAAATGCCTGGCAGGTAGTGAAAAAAACCTTTATGCCCATGTGAATATGCATGTATATATGTATTCCTATTTAGTTAATATTCTATGCCCTGTTATGGCTGCCTCCAAACTTTTCTTCATGTTGTTTGTACCTTCATGTGCACCGGAATCAATCAGCTTCAGTCCCAGCAGTTCTATTAGTTTTTATCTCCCAGCATTTTCTAAAAGTGGCTCCTGGTGACTTATAAAAATAAAAGCAGCTTTTTACAGGAACAACAGATTTATAACTTTAATAAGACTGCCCTCCTTCCTGCATTAACATCTACAGTACATGACAAATCAGGTTAAGCAAGCTGGTATCAAATCTGAAGCGACACGCATTTTTGAGCCAAACCTTAATTCTCTGAAGAACTTCAAGCATATTTTGAAGATGTTAAATTATTGATAAGGAAAATCAATTCTTTTTCCACCTCAGGCAATGTCATAGAGTCACAGTATATACAACAATTGCTAAGGCAGATTTTCTGTTTTATCAACTTCATGACCCTTTATAATTAAATTACTACTTTTTTCCTTTTTAGAATCCTGATGAACAGTCACTACCAACAGCTTAACAACTTCTGTTAACCTCAGATAAGAATAAAAGATTTGTCTGAAAACCGACTGTCAGAAACAGACAGGAAAATCATGAGATATCAGCACACTCCTAAGTTTATTTATTGAACTCATATTATTCCACCAGTATCATCAAACTTGGACACTTCAGCAAATAAACTGAAATGTGTTCTGATCTGACCAGGAACAGTTTCCTCAAAGGGTCTGAAATAATAAAACATGTTCCATCCAGGAAGGCAACAAAACAGCAAAAATTCCTGGGAGAAAGTTGGCAGGTAGCAAGAACAGTTCTTTGTGAACCTTTCCAAACAAAAAAATTAGTAGTATCTAGATATATACCTTCAAGTTATTTCAGTCCCAGTGATTTTATTCAGTATCCATCTCCCAGCTTTCCTGGAGAAAATCTTGGGCACAACAATGGATATGGTGATGGAAGCATTTTTAAAAGAACCCCAACCATTATACTGCAAGATACATAGAAGAAGAAAGAAAATAAAATGTTACCAACCTCTCCTGTTCTAAAGTAGCACAGCAGTAGTAAGTAAGCAATTATTTACAAAGGATCAACAACCACTCTCATACCCTTTCCCAGAAACATCCTAACAATTACTTTTAGGAGTTAATGATGTCATACGGCGAGTTAATGGAGAATTCCCTTGAGATTTCCTGTTGAAGTTGTCCAGTTTGGTATAAAATACGCAAGTATCTGACAGAGGAAAAATGGACTCTCCAGGTTAGTTAGTTACTATGCTTCTCCCATTAGATACCTCAGACTATGCCCCATTGTACTGTTACACACAGAACAACAGCCTTAACAGACGAAAATTAATAACTGTGTGCGCACAAACAAAAATATCTTTTATCCCCTGAATATCCTACCAGCTAGGCCACCCTCCAAGATGCCTCTGGCAAATGTAAAAGATCTGTTCCCAGTTCTTAATGTGTGTCCCCAGAACTGAGAAAAAGCAGATCCTTTTCTGTAAGTGATGTGAGCCAGCAACAGCTCCCAAAATGTTCCCAAATTAAACCATTCAGTAAAAAGGATGCGGTTGCAATTAACCACTAAATAAGCAAATGTCTATTTTTGATGAATACAGCATCTCTAAGAAAATCCCTTCTAAGTTCTCATATGAAACCCGCAATAGTGGTAAGTAATAAACGCCTGGTTTTCAATCAGCCCCAATTCAAATGTGAGATGGCAAATATCCAGACAGGAAAACTATCTGAAAAACACACACAACGTGCCCTCAAAATAGTGTCTAATGAATTCCTTTGTTGTAAGTAGCTCTCTCTAAGTTTCGATTTTCACGGTACTGTTTCTGATCTAATTAAATGAGAAATCTGCTGTGGAAGGAAGCTCACCTAAGTACTCTAGAGAGAGCTCCTACATCCAGGCAAAACACAGCCACTTGCGGAAGGTAAATAACAGATGTTATTTTTCCTCCTTCTTCTTACTTAACTACTATGGCCTCTTTGCCCGTGGAGCCCGACAGCCCCCGGGAAGCTGAGGGGACAATGGGCGGCGCGGCTGGCGGTGCCCCGCAGCTCTCCCCTGGCACTGGCGCCCATCCCCGGCCAGGCTCCCAGCCCACAGCGGAGGCACCGCCGCCCATCCCCGCCACGGGACCCTCCCTCCCTCACAGCGCCCCAACCCATCGGTGTCGCCCCGGGACCTTCCCTCCCTCACAGCGCCCCGCCCCAGCAGCCCCGGCCCGGTCCCTGTCCCGCTCCCTGTCCCGGTCCCTGTCCGTGCGCGGGCGGGAGCGCACGGGGCCGCCTGGCGGCACCGCCCCGCCCGGGCACGGCTCCGGCGCGCACTGCGCAGGCGCGGAGCCGCCTCTTCGCGGCGCGCACGGGCGGAAGCGGTACCGAGCGGGGCCGCCGCGCCCCTTCCGCGCCGGGAGCGCCCGGGAGCCGCGTGTCCCTGCTCCCGCATTCCCCACCCCGCACGGGAGGGATGGCGGGCGCGGGCGCCGTCCTGCTCGCGGGGCTGCTGGCCAGGCTGGCGCTGGTGCTGTACGGGCTGCACCAGGACCGCGCCATGCGGGTGCGCTACACCGACGTCGACTACCGGGTGTTCACGGACGCGGCGCGGCTGGTGACCGAGGGGCGCTCGCCCTACCGGCGGGCCACGTACCGCTACACGCCGCTGCTGGCCTGGCTCCTGACGCCCAACGTGCTCTTCCTCGAGGCCTTCGGCAAGCTGCTCTTCGTGGCCGGGGACCTGGCGGCTGCTGTCGTCGCCTACCGGGCCCTGCGGCGCCGAGGAGCCGCCGCCGGCCGCGCCTGTGGGTGCTGCGCCGCCGCCTGGCTCCTCAACCCCCTGCCCATGGCCGTGTCCAGCCGGGGCAACGCCGAGGCGCTGGTGGCGCTGCTGGTGCTCGCCACCTTGTACTGGGTGGAGGCGGGCAGCCTGGGCAAGGCCGCCGTGTGCTACGGGCTGGCCGTGCACATGAAAATCTATCCCCTGAGCTACGCGCTGCCCATAGCGCTCCGCCTGCGCGCCGGGCCGCGCCGCGGGGACCGGGCGCTGGAGGCGGCGGGCAGCGAAACGCCGAAATCCACGTTCGTGGCGCGCCTCTGGCACCTGTTCGTAAAGATGCTGAACCGCGACGTGCTGCTCTTCGGAACGCTGGCCGGGTCAGTGCTGGCCGCCTTGACTCTGGCATTTTATCACCTCTATGGCTGGGAGTTTTTGGAGCATGCTTACCTCTATCACTTGACCAGGAGGGATATCCGTCATAACTTCTCTCCCTATTTCTACATGTTGTACTTGACAGCAGAGAGCAAATGGAGTTTTGCCCTTGGACTTGCAGCTTTCCTGCCCCAGGTGCTTTTGCTCCTGGTTGTGTCCATAGCGTTCTACAGAGACCTTGCCTTCAGTTGTTTCCTACACACCGCTATTTTTGTGACTTTTAACAAAGTATGCACATCCCAGTACTTTGTTTGGTATCTCTGCCTTTTGCCCCTTGTAATGCCTAGTATTAAGATGTCCTGGCGCCGGGGTGTGCTGCTTCTCTTTCTGTGGTTCATCGGACAAGGCCTGTGGCTTACTCCTGCGTACTTTCTGGAGTTCAAAGGATATAACACTTTCTTATTCATATGGTTGGCAGGCTTGCTTTTCCTTTTAATTAATAGCCTCATAATTGTTCAGATTATTTCACATTATCAAAAAGAAACACAAATTGCAAAAAAACTGAAACAACGGTAATAAACTGACCAAAATCCAGAAACAGCCCTACTGTCCTTGATAAGGCATCACATATCAGCAGCCCTTTGTTTAACAAAAGTGCATGTAAGTTGTACTACAGCACTTTGTACATAAATGTTACTGTTTCAGGGCCGTGAGAGCACTGATTGGCCTCAGTTACCCTGAGCAGCCCCAGTCCTGCCCTGAGCAGTGCCAGCAGGTGTACCTGGCTGCTGTGTGGGTCTTGAAAGTGCTTTGCAACCCTCTCTCCAGCCCTGCCTCCAGCTCTGCATCCTCCCACTCCTGGCTGGAATCCCTGGAAGTACCCTGGACCAGTTCATCACTTAACCATGAAACTGATGAATGGGCTCTACCCATCTGCACTGTCTGTCTTCACCTGCCATCTCCAGAGACAGTGTGACTGTGCCCTGCTCTTTGACCCCTGTGCTGGGGTCACGCTCAGTTCCTGCTAATACTCCCTCATGGAGTAGCCCTGGCACCTTTTTTTCCTCATTCTCCATGCTAGTCTGCCTGTTGAGGACCTTGAATCTTGTCTAGAATAACACAGAAGATTGTAAAGGTGGAGTTTGATTATAAAATTGGAGTTTGACAGGTTAGTGGGATGTTTGGCAAGGCAGTTGCTCAATACGTACACTGGGGATTTTGTTTTCTTTTGTTTCTACAGTAACATTTTATCTATACACTGTTTGTGGCCTGTACCTGGTTGTTATGTCATTAATTCCTTGAGACTTCTAATTTATTTTAGAATTCAGATATACCACTCTTTCACTTATTTTTGCATATTCTGTTCTGTTTGAATTTTTTAATAGATTTATTCCCCTTGCCACGGAGGAAGATATTCCCATATACCTGTCTTGGATCACAGAGGTGTATAAAGCTTAAATATTTGTTTCTTCCTGCCATGATCTAGAAAAGAGGCCACTGCCTTAAATTTCAGTAAATATACAGTTATTGTGGGTGTTAACAGTAGCACATGCAAGGAGTCAAAGTACAGTTAGAATGGTACCTGTGTCCCAAAAGCAGTAGGGTTTATCCCAAAACAGTAATTGGAAATGTAGTTTCTCAGTGGTTCCATTTCTCTGCTATTAAAAAGAAATTTAAAAATGAAAGGAGTTGAGGAAATTGAGCAGTTGCCAGAAGAAAATGGAAGCTTTGAAATAGGAAGCTCTATAGCCTGTCAAAACACACCTATTCCCAGAGGAGACACAAGAAGATGTGGAGCTGAGTGCCAGGTGATGGTGAGAGGAGAGCAGCGCCGTTATGGAATCAATGTTCTCAAGATCATCCCACAAGAGGTCCGATGTACACAGCTTTTGACAGACTTGAAAACTGACAATGTATTTTAATAAAATCTAGTTTACATAGGCGTATGCCAAATATAAGAATTTTCATATTCACCTCCCCTTTTAGTTACGTCCAGTGAGAAAGTGAAACCGCAAGTCTGTAACATAGGGCAGGGCTTCAAGGCAAAATAGCTTCAGCCACTTGGTGGAATTCCCAGTGGTGTCACTGGGAAAGGGTATGGCCAAGTAGATTTGCTGTGCTGCCTCTGAACCCTGCTGTCTCCTGAGGCAGCCCCCTTCCTCAGGACTGCAGTGACTCCCAGCTGTCACAGGATTTCCTTTCCCAGTTGTAGTGCTACCTTATGAGATGGAGTTACAGTATTTTGATCTGTGATCTTTTCCCATTGCTTCTCAGCCCCATTGAGGTGGTTACAGGAAAGGAGAGGAAGCCCCTGAGCCCCCACAGCCCAGAGCCAAAGGGCACGTTACCAGGAGTGAGACCATGTCCTTACACCACTCTGGCCCAATGTGGACATTCTGATGTGTTAGAAGGATGATTTCCCTCTGATTTCCACGGTTAGAGTGTTGTGGGGTGTTTCTGCTTCTCCACTGGAAAGCTTTTCTCTGCCATCTGCATTCTCACTTGCCTTCAAGTTGTGAAAATCCTGACAGCCTCTTTGCAAATCCAGAAACTGGGTAAGGCAATGGATATTCTTTTGACTGTCTTGGTTTTTTGGGGCTGGTCGTAACAGATGTGGCACAGATTTCCTTCCCCTGGCTTTTTCTGGGATGAAGAAAATTTTTTAGCACCAGCTTGTCTACATCTTCCATTAGAGGTGTATCAGTCAAAAAACGTGCACACAGTTTGATATTTATCAGCAAAACATCCTGTGTGTGCTGTGAGTGTGTGAAGTGAAAGCATCCTTGTGGCTTTATTCTCCAAGGTAGACTTGGATATACCCAGCTTCAGCAGAAGACTGAAGAGGCTCTTCTGTGTGATACTTCTGCTCATCCCATCCTGATGCTCAGGCAATGGCTCATTTTCCTTTGCAACTGATCTTCCATTATCCTTTACACATTTTTCTGTTGTGAAAAGCACGTTTTCTTCCCTCGGAGCAATGTTCTGTATCACTTTCACAGACCTACTTATGCTGTTTGCAGACATTTCCACACCTCTGTTTTTCCCTTCCTGTTGGCAAAGAAAGCAAATGTAAGCCAAAAGGCATTTCTAACCTCAGAAACCTTTTGCAAAAACCAGCATTTTAAGTTACTGTATTTATGACAGAATTGCAACGTTTCTTAGGTAAGAAGTAATTTCCTTATGAAAAATACATTCTTGATTTTTTAACAGCTAAATTTTTCAGCAATTCTGCAATATTTTTTAGAATACAAATTCTGAACCAGCAACAAGAACTGAAGGGTACCTTGCCTTTGCTGATCAGTGCCAGTCCTGCAGCAACGATTTGAGAAAGCCATGCATAAGCAAGTTTTAAAAAAGGCTTTTAAAAAAACATAGATTTACAATCGCCATTTTAAAAATCCAGGATGAGTCCGTCTTTTTACAGTTGTTTTCTAAATCACCTAAATGTGTTTGGGATTTAGAAGTAATTCAAGTAACTCATAAAAAGCTGGAAGAAAAATGAACCAAATAAGAAAATGAACCAATAAGAAAAATGAACCGAAGGAGATAAATGAAAAGATATTTGAGGGTTTAGATCTTCCAAGTTGCTTTATAAAAAGGTTCCATAATTAAATGGAAAAAAGGGATAGAATAGATAGGGATAGAGGGAATAGAAGGGATAGAAATAGAAAAAAAGGGATAAAATAATTTAGTCAAGTACCAAAAAAGTTACGGTTCTTGAACAAGTTATGGTGAATAGTTATAATGCCCTTAAAATTTACCAAATTCATTGCCTATGGAACATTTATTGCTTTTTCTGCTGTTCAAAATACTTTGCGTGATAATTTTATGCCCCTTTATCTCCTGGTAATTAGGAACTGAAGTGTCTGAATGTTAGTATTCCTTTCTTACCATGAGTTGCAAAACAGTAATGCTGACTACTTTTTTTTTTAAAAAAGGTTGAAGTGCCCATTGAAATAAATGTGTCTCATTTGCAGTAATTTTTCATATTGCACTGAAACCAGCCCTTAAGCACAAAGTACAAAATGTGAAAGAGGAAGGGAAAAGAAGAATCAAGAAAAGTAACATTTTTGCCTTGCATTTTACGCTGTAGCCTATTGTCCAAAGACTCGTGACTGGATTCCCAGGTGACTTCAGGCAAAGCTCAGCATTTAACAATGATTTGCTTTAAAACTTATAAATTATATTACTCAAATAACAGGGTAAACAAAAATATAATAATTCAGTTTTAGTATGAGGGTGTTGAATTACCGTGTATGACACAATGTACTTTGTCCTTAAGTAACTTTCTTGTGTGTGTGTTACTTGGATTGTATTGACTCCTATAATAGTAAAGACAGCAATTAGGTGTGCTAAACTGAGCTTATCAGTTATCTTTTTCAAAGAAACCGTGAAGCTTTTATAATTAACAGCAAGGGGAAACTCCAGCATTTTTCATAACGTAGTATAGAGAAAATAAATGTTAAAAGAGAGTAAATTATAAGCAAATGGTTTGCTTTTTTTATCTGAGAAGAATGAGTCATCTACTTCAAGGGGGCTGCAGAAATACATGGCAAACAGGGAACCTCAAAATATATGAGGTTTTCCTCATACATTTGCCAAAGGCAGCTGCAGAATGCATGTCCTAGTGATAGCAGCATTATGGAATAGGATTACCCTGAATTTAGGACAAACCCTTTACTCAGACTGAAACCCAACCACTCAAGCAATTTTCTTACTTAAAGGCATATTTATGTGCACTATATTCACAAGCCCAAACATTTACCTGCACATGGAGAAACAAAAAGTCCCAGTCCATACACTTTTGAATAACATTTTTCAGAGCATTTCAGCTTCTGCAACGCAGGTTCCTTAGATATTTCTTACATTTAGCACTCAGAATCTCTAGTGACTCTAAAAATGAATTACATACATTTGGATGCATATGGAGAATAAAATGATATGCTGCAGGGGTCTTGAGGTGTAATAGACACAATAAAGAACCAACTAATTGTATATTTGAAGGTGTACCAGTATCTTGATGTTTTTCATTATGAAAATCTACACTAGTCACATTTGTGTAGGAGACATATTTCAGTCTTTATGCATGATGAATGAGGTCAGAGACCTACATTTTGTACTAGTAAAAGCATCAGAAAGATAAAAATTTTTCTTGATGCAGTACCATTGATTTGAGGGTTTTTAAAATTACATTTCTGTTAAGACATTAATAAATTGATGCAATAAATCCATGCAACTGTTGCATGCATTTTTAATAGCTGGTATGTTTCTTTTTTGTCAGTATGTTGAAGGCCAAAATTTGTCAATTTTTTATGGTGTAAGTTGATAGTACTTTGAGCAGAATTCCTCGTGACTCTGGTACGTGCTGAGAGGGGTAGGGGCTTCTGCAGAAGAGGTTGCTTACTGGGGTTCAATCTTACTTAATGTGTAGATAAAGCTTTAGCTGCAGTCTCGTATTATTCTTAGAGTTTAACTTCCAGATGTTAATGATCTCTTCAGATCAAACATTTCGTGCCTTGCACATAAAGACATTACACATAAGAGATCCTCCCTATTTTTCATGGGTATTGGTGGGGAAGCCAGCTAAAACATCTGTGGGAGAAATGTCTAAAAGAAATGTCTGTATCTGATTAGCTACAAAGACAGAACTTCAGCCTTGGAAATCAGCTGAAATGCAGGCAAATTGAGCAGTAAGCCCATACTGTGAAATTCCCATTATTTATATGAAGGGTATTCGATCAAAAGTGCTTTCCCATTTCACAGGAGGAAAATGGGAACTTGATAGCAATTGTCAGGCTGAATGAATATAACTTCCCTTCCTTCACATTATCCTAAGGGGGTCTGTAGAATGTTATATCCTGCAGTAGCACTTGGGGAGTTGTACAGGTGTGACTTGCATAAGCTATTATTAGGCAATACTGTTGGTGTAGCAAGAGGTTGTTAGTAAGCAGTTACTCTGAAACTGCTTTTTGAAGGTTAACTGAAGTAAAACCTGATTCCTGCTTCACAAGTCAGCAGCTGTGTTAATAGAGATGGTACTGTTTTGACAGTAATTTTCCAAGGAGAGCTGCACTCTGTGGCCCATATGCTTCCACTCTGTGCAAAAGAACATTAATTCAAATCCCCTGGTGATGTAAAAGTCAACATTTTTTTAATCTATCCCATGTCCCTCCCACTGATCCAATAGATTGAATTAGCCAGGAAGCAGGCTTAGAAAATGAAGTGGAACACAAAGTATTATTATCCTCCCCTTATTTTCCACCCTTTATAGTGTGAATATGTTGAATAATTAAGATCACCTTTTGGAAGAACACAGTCCCATTTGAGATAGGTGTTAGAATACTTTGTTAATATAAAGTATTTTACCCAAATGCATGTGAGGAAAAATTGACTGGTTGGGCTACATGGTCTTTTGTCAAATAATTATAAAGCTACTGATAATTTATGTCAATATTAGCACTATTTTGTCATATCTTTCTGAGATTTATATGTATATATGTGTGTGTGTGTAAAACAGAGTAACTAAAAATAGCAATGCTTGTAAATTCCAGTTTCAAGCTTTCCTTACTCAAAGCTTTAGAGGACACATACAGCCATAAACTCACTAAAAGAAAACAAATGCTATATCAGAGAGAATTAATAATTAATGAATAACTAATTATGTCGTTCCCACAGCTGACACCTTCCTGAAGAAAGTAGCACCTTTTTTTTATACACTGGAAATTCACAGGAATAACAAGTACTTCACCTTAAAACTGTCAGATGTATTTGAAAATAGATTTTAATTACCATTAGCACTTCCAAGTTTAGTGCTGGCATCAGCCAGCTTGTTAATTCCAGCAGTACAGGAACTGAAGTCATGACCAATTTTCCTTCATGCTCTAATAAACTGGTTGATTAAGTATAAGAAAGTTTGTTGTTCAAAGTGAACCAAATGTTGTTTGTTCACTGGAAAGAAATACTGCATGGCCAGGACCAAAATTTACATGTGCAGGATGGAGCAGAGTGATCAAGAAACAAGGGCAAAAAGTGAGCCCCCAGAGACCTTGGCTGTTGTCTTGTCTCTGCCACTAATTTATCATTAAGAAGGGATTGCAGCTTGCTGAGCTGTTTGCCTTTGCCACTTGCAATGGATTGATACATTTAATTGACACCTTTTTTGAGCCAAGATGTCTCCTAATCTATTTCTGTAACACTCTGCCATAAGTGATTGCAGTCTTGTTTGAAACAATTATAAGTCTGACTGGCAGTAAACTGTAAACACTTAACTAAAGACATTTTGATTAAAAAAAGATTTTGATTAAAAAATGTTCAACATGCCTTTTTTTTGTTTGCATGTACTTTAAACTTTTTTTTGTGGGATATGTTAGGCTCTCATATGCATTCCAGTATTTCATTTTTAGGAGAGGGTGAATTACTGTTGAAGCTAAATTACGATCTGGAATCAGATAATGGAATTCATGGTAAAAAGCTAGACAATTTAGAAAAATAATTTAGAAAAATTATAGTGAGCTGATACCATAATTAAATAAGATTTTATTTTTACTGGTCTGCTTAGATTGCATTGGAAATTCATATTGAAAGTGTATTGGGGAAATGAAACAGCAGACAATTCTGCAGCTGGTATAAATAGCTTCCTCAGATGTGAGAGATAATGGCTCAGGAACTGTTTCTGTGTATTTATAAAAAATATATTATGATGTTATCCAAGAAAAAAGTTACTTGTTAAGCAGCACTATGAAGGCAAATTACAATTCTGCATCCATATACAGGTGAAAAGATTTCTTTACCTGGATCTTTCTCCAAAGCTTTTGTTAAAAGAGTCTCAGACTACCAGATTGGAATCTGGACCAGATGTGCTGTGCCAGAAGCAGTTACAGGGAGCTCTACACTTGCATCAGTCTTGTAGGCTTCCTGAACAAGGGCATGCTGAGTGCTGGAGGCCGTATCAGGGTGGGAATGCACAGATGAAAACTTCCCCATAGCGTGCTCAGAGTGATTTCTCTACAGTTCTTAAGGTACCCAGATGTTGCCTTAATCTATACTGTATAAATCTCCTCATAAGTCTATATATATCTTAAATAGATATATATATACACACACCCTATTTAACTATATCTATATCCGCATCTGTACTAGTGCAGCAGCAAATTCAGTGACATCATGCCCACCCTGACTGGATAAACATCTGTTAAGGATATAGGAAGAAGCCCCTTTTTGTTTACAGGGACATTTCAGTCAGGCCTGAGAGTGGAAGGGTAGATTTGTGTGGATTGAACTCCCTCTAGAAGGAAGGGATAAAGTTCTTAGCTCTTCCCAAAAGACAACTGGGCCTTTGCAGATTAATTAGTAATAAAAAAGGGGAATAAATCTTCTCCTAATGTTGGAGACACAGGACACTGAGGGTGCTAAGTTTCATGGCTACGGAGCAACTGATGCAAATACATAGAAAATTATATCAAGGGCTATTAGATACTAAAACCATGTTCTCTGTTCTTGGGAATTCAACAAGCTGCAAATCACAGTGAAGTAGGGAAGTATTTCTAGGCAAATCTCACCTCTGTCTAATTTTCCTCTGCATCTGTTGCTGGCTGCATTTGGCGAAGGATACTGGTCTGATCCATGATGATAATTCATAGATTCCCAACCACACAAGTGTCCACAGCAGAGCACTCCCATAACCAAATGTGCCCCGTTACTTGGCTAGGCCCTTTATTTTACACCACACAAAGCTGTGTGTCAGATAACACCTCGGTTCTGGGCCTGTGTATCTGCTTGCTCTTTTCTTCCAGATTGGGCCAGTAAACCACAACTGCAGCTTGTTTCACTGGGATTTCACAGATGACAATTAGCAGCTGGTGACAGATTGATAGGTGAGAAGGGGAGAAAAGGGAAATCAAAGCTGACAAAACAGATCTGTGTAATCAAAAAGAGGTGTTTTTTAGCTGGCCAGGTAATTAAAAAGCTGGTAGATTGAGACAGCTTATTAGGCCAGGTTAATTCAAGCATACCAAACCCCTGGAGCTTGGCTGCTTTCTCTCCCAAAAGAAAACCACAGCTCTTATGGGACTTCACATGTTTTCAATGAGGAGAAAAGAAAGTCAGGGAGTGTGAGGGAAAAACAGATAAATTGGCACAGCTCCAGTTACCTGTACTAATAATGACTTGTGTAATTGCAAAATAAAATTAAGATCCAGCCCTTAGCCGAAATTGTCTTCTGTTTTAACAATAGTTTACCTTTAGGTCTGGAATGGTATATACTGCTGTTTAGGATGATTAGCTTAGCCTGTAGTAAGTAAAAATAGCTTTGCCTGAAGAAAGTAAGTGGGTTTTTATCAGAAAGGAAACCCTTTCTACAGACTACTGCAGTTGACAAAGTGTACAGTTAAAAGAGTTTGGCAGATTTACTGTCTAAAACACGATTCAAGTGAAGAGGAAAAGGCAGCATTCCAAGCATAGCCAGTGATGCCTGGCCTGGATTGACCCATGCTGAGAAATTGTTTTATCTCAGAAATTCAAGCCAGGCTGAAAACAGCTGTTGTGCTGGAGAGGCTGGAGATCTGGTCACACCTGGGCTTGTGGCAGCTGTCTTTGGTAGATCCAGGCTCCTCAGAGACATTTCCTCTGTGTATTGTGCATGTGCCTTGTTGCTCATTCCCCCTGTCTAACCTCAGCATGCATCTGCTGGCTCACAGGGAAAGCAGCAAATTTTAGCTTCCTGCTCCCCATCGCTTCCCTGTGAGAGCAGCCAAGCATGCCACTGAAATGTGACTTTGGATAAAAGGAATTCTTTTGTGTTCCCAGTGTTTTGAATGTAAGAGTTAAAAGAAACTTCACTCTATGTGGTATAGCTCAGAACTGCTCATATATTACTTGTGTGACCACAGCGACTAAGATAATTCTTTACTGTGACACAACTGACATTTAAGTCCTCTGTCTTACATTCAACGGCTCCATGTAGATGTGATCCTGAGGTCTTTGAACCTGGTGGCAAATGTTAACCCAGTACAAAACACGGCCCTCTATTTCTCTGCCGTTTGTTGGTTCTGATTTTACAGTGATCCCCTGAGAATTCAAAGAAAGCTATTGAAGGCTTCCTTGCAATCTGGAATAGATTACTGCTGGGACAGTTTCTGCTATTGTCTAAACCAAATTTGCTTGTTTAATTATTCTCACACTAGCACATTTTCTGTCATTTGCCTGCAGGCAGGCTACCTCTGACAGTGCATGGGTGCCACACTTGGCTCTTTCATCACAATGGGAGCGGAGATTGTTCTGCACTCCTGAGAGCTGCCTTGACCCGTTTTTCACATTCAGCGTAGAAGCCCAGCAAGAGACATCAAAGGTAAGCAGTGTTGCTCACAAGATGTTTGGAAATGCCTTCTTTAAAGCCACTACTTAGCACTGAGATTTGCTGCACTTTAGTCTCTTTGCTTCACACTCACATACTTTTGGCTTTGCCTATGCCTATGCAGAAAGAGAAGTGAAGTTTTCTTACAGGTGCATTACAGACAATTTACAGTTCATGCAAAAATATTTTTTTTGTTACAATTAATCAAGGCTAACACCACATTAATTTAGCAGTCTGGAAAATGACAATTTGATCTTTAGTGTTGATTAGTAGCTGGCATTCTGTCTAAATAGGAGGTGTCAGCTGGGTGCTTAGCTGCTTGAACTTTGAGCATTACTTGGACCTAAATTAAAGTGTATTTTCAAAAACTGATAAACTAATACAATTAATTCTTGTGAAGCTAACATGTTAAAATTATTTCCAGTGCTCTGACTGCAGGCCAAATCAAAACACTTTACAAAGGAATGATGCATTAGTCACTGAACATGCATAGTGTTCAGCAGCTTAAAGGTCAAATATATTCATGAGAACATGTAATCTTATGTGTGTTTGGTGAATGAATAAGAAAAAATGTATCCATTAGAGAAGAGGAGGGTCAGAATATTGAAAAAAAAATGACTCATGTTTACATGGGTATTACCGACGTTATTCCAATGACAGATTTCTGCAAAGCAGTTTCAAGAACACTCATGAAAAATGAAGGATGTACTTCAGCCATGAGAATTTAAATAGGTACTATGCTGCCATATGGCATAGCCGCTTTCAAAGCAAATGCAGGTTTTTTTCTTTTCTGGGAGACCAGGTGGCAAAGATGTTGGTGTCTAGAAGCTGTGACACCTAGATCATCAGTATCAGTCAGTTGCATGGGATAGCAAGTAGTTTTAATCTGGCTGCTTTTCAGTAGATTATACAAATAATGTGTGCATTTATTTCCGAAACAAATGCAAAAATATGTAGTAAGATCCTTGTGATAAATTAAACATGTTTTTGTGCAGTATTGACAAGTCAAAATATAATGCACCAGAAATGTGAACTATCCCTTTTCACAAGAAGTGATCCTTCTATCTTCAGGGACTTGCCAGCAACGTGTGATGTGCTTCCTGAGACCTGCGAAAACCCAGATTCTAACACTGCTGACCAAACACCTTCCAAAAGTATAACAGCCAGTTAAATGCCTTTTATATTGCTAGAGCAGATGAGAAAAAATTGATAGCAACATATCACCCAAAACAGATGATAAATGCTCTATTTGTGATTTGCCTCCTATTAAAGGCTCCAGAACAAGCTGCCAAGAACAGAAATTCCATGACAAGGTGTGACCAAACCTCAGTCAAGTTGTTAAAGCATGTCAACATTAGTAATTTAGTTCAGAGCAGTAGTGGAGTGAGTTCCCCCAGATTATGCCTGGTTTGCACCACAAAGTGCAAATACATTGGAGCTTTTTCAGGATGTTTTTGCTGTGTGTCAGTGTGAAGGGGGACTTCCTTTCTTCCAGTAGCAGGAACGTGGCAGTTCAATATAGACCAATAGCAATTGGGTCAAGGAAACTCCAATGGTTACATTGTGATAAATTTGTGCTTCCAGTTGAATATCTATTACAAGAAAAATGAAGCAGAAAATACGGCAGAGCCTTGAGATTTTCATCAATTTCAGAAAAAAAAAAAAAAAAACAACACATGGAATTGATAGTAGACACAGTAGTTCTGAACATCATCAGTTAAAAATCTCAATTCCTTTTTTTTCCTTCTTGAAACAAAATATGTTTTCTGATGTTTCCTTTTCAGTTTTGGATTAGGCTCTCCTGGATTGGCCATTTGACATAAGAAAAAATTATGCAAGAAAAAAAAAAGAAAAACATCCAACACAGAAAAGCAAACAATCTTTTTTAAAAGTCTTTTTTTTTTTTTCTGGACTAAAACAAGAATGTGTCATCTTATCTGCTTCTGACAATTTTCTGACAAGTTGCAACATTTCCTTTCTTTTAATTTAATTACAGAGTTACTTCTTGTTCAATCTTGGAGAAGTTTCATGGCTTCTTATTGGGTGTTCTACCTAAAGCACACACAGAGAGTAAATAGTAAATAGTTTGTCACAACAACTGGGAAGGGAGCAATATTTTGTTAGTTCCTAACTCCCCTTTCTGATTGCAATGGGACTGTGGTCATGTCACATTGTGTTGCCAGTTGGCCACAGGACTAGAAAAGCTAACAAGATAGAGGTTCCCATCTGAAAAAGGATACTGAATACATTGTAATTGCCAGAATAAATTTGATTACAAGTGTAACAACTAACCAGAATACAGAGAAAAATAAACAAACCCGTGATATAGCCAACCCATCATTTGAGCCTTTTTACTTAGCAGCCATTTAGAAAGAGAAATGGTAATCAAGTGCCTCTGAAGAGGAGTTTTACCAAATCCTTGTTTTCACTTTCATTTTTACTTCATCCACTACAACATGTTCTTATTCATTCTAAAAGGTCCTTCATCTTTTCAGTTTGTTGTGTTCCCCATTATATCCTGTAATTTTATTTTCTGATGGTCTATTTATAAATTTAATCAAACATGCACAAATAGTTACTGTAGATAATGCAGTTGAACTTCATTAAAAAACTGCAGGAAATTACAATAGCATTGTAATGCACCAGAGTGGAAAGACATTCACTGCTGCTCTGTATTGCTGCTTTTCTGAAAACATACTTATTACCCAAAAGTACATCTTAAAATATCATATCCATTAATTGTATATGGGTTTGTGTCACATTGGCAATTCACCTGTTTACATGTTTAAATTAGCCTTGTACTTGGACTAAGCTCTGCATCTGAATTAACCATCTTTAGGCCTCAGCAACCATTCTGCTTCCTTTAAATCAGATCACTTACTGTGAAACTTCAAAACTACCTACAGTATTTTATCCAATAATTGTTCAATAGTCTGACCTGTGGCTAAAAGATATAATACTTGTAAAAATGTTTTTTCTGGCCTTACAAAGCCATTTAATACACTGTGATAAGTATTTGGTGTATTTATCCTACAGTCACCCAATGAAAGCCCCATATTCTAGTCTTTTGATGCAGATATTCTGTAGAAAGTAAGAATACTGTTCAACATGTTGGACACAAATGGAAGGATCACATCATGAGAGGGACCCCTGCCTTCTCCCTTTCATTTGCTTGGAAAGGAGCCAGGTCCAGCTGTGGACAAGGTCTTAGTCTGTGGAACAAAGTCTGAGGGCACAAATGTTTAAGTGGCCATTTTCTCTGCTTACACTCAAGGCTGCTGGGCATAGATTGGACACACAGTGCATTAAAAGAAATAGCTGAGGTCTGAAACATTGCAAGACAATTGAGTCAAGCTGAGCAGCTTCACAGCCATTTCAACACGATTCTTCTCCAAAAAGTTCAAACCTCTTGATTAATACAGAAAAAAATCAGCTGTCCTTGATGGGAAAAGAAAAACTTTTGTCTAAAGAATTCTTTGTAATAAGTTCATTTCAAACAAGGTAATCTTGAACTATAGCCCAATCTGTCCATTGTGTGAGGATGATACCTGTCTGTGAATGACCAAATTACATTTGTGCAGGACTGTTGTGCCTCTAAGACAACAGTGCAGTCCTGCCCAGAATGTTCCTGCTGCAGCAGGTCCTTAGAGGGTATGAACATATTTCACAAACTGGCTGTGGGCTCTACTCTTTTATTTCAGAAAAAAAAAATCATGTTTTTACTTCTGGGTAAACTAGCAGGTTTTTCCTTTCTTGCAATGTTCTGTATATGATTCTCAAGACATTACTTAAATGATGTAAGTATAAATCCTCCATCTGTAACACCTTAAAACTCCCTGGAGGATGCTAGCACATATCTACCTCCTTCTTCAAATTTCAGTGCTACCTAATTTCTGCCTTAAAAAAAAAAACAAATATAAAGATATTGGAAAATTCTAGTTACTGCACATTCTTTCAAACTGCTTCCTACTTCGTTCTAGTTTTTGGAATATGCTTGAAAAAAGAAATCAGCTTTAGCTGGTGTGTTTTAAGTAGCTGGCATCTACCTTTTTTTTTTTTAATTCATTTAAAGTAGGTGTTTAAAAACATTCAAGAGAATTCTGTAAAAGGTTGTTCTTCCTTGATGCTCTTCATTAAGCAGTATGGCTATACAGGTAAGAATTATTCTCAAAAAATATTTGGCCACATGCTAACAATATTCCAGGAAATAGATCCCCCCAAAATATGTCAGAGCTTCCTAAACATTTAACAATCTCCCAGAAATCCAAGGCTCAGGTGTCCTGACAGTCCTGCTGGGCATGTTTCTATCAAGGCAGCAAAGTTCAGATGCTGCTACAATTCCCATGGCTTAGTCTTTACACCTGCACTAAGGGATATTTTTTCCTCCACTTTCCATGCAGATCAAGTCAGGAGACAGCAGAAATCTTAACTACAACAGACTCAGCCTCCTGTTCACCTGAGGAGGTGAAACCCTGCAAGTGGGCAGGGCAAACAAACATGATGCAACTGCAGCACCCCTCAGTCTGGCAAAATAGATGGCGTTGGGGCAAAGGCGAAGCTGTCAGGTTAACTGGGCCCTGAAAGATCATGAATGCTACAAATCTGCTGAGCATCACTGGCAGCTCTTTTGGCTGAACAAGCCAAGCAGAGAACTGGGGGTTATTCATAACACAGCCCAGTGCAAATTGTGTGGCACTGACCACAGTGACTCATGCAGCCCCAGAGGTTTCTCACCTGCAGCTCAGGAGCCTGGGAAGACTCCAAAACTCTTTTATATTTGCACCAGCATTAGGGGCCACTTCTGTGTTAAATATGCAGAAACCCCAATACTGCTTTTTTCTACATTTGGAACTTAGCCCTTGAAATACTGACTTTTTTAAGAGTGACCATCAAATTCTGTCTCTTTCTTCATGAGAAATAACAGGCTGCTGAGCAACTGACTGTCTTTTCTGGCTCTGTCAAATTAAAATCTCATTTGCAGTACTGTTCATATTAGATTTTTTCCCCAGTTTATGTAGGTTTGGAGGGTATTAGAGTGTTCAAGTGAAATGTTAGAAGAGAAATGTGAAGCATACCTTCCAGTCAACAGTACAGCATTACTCATTCAAATTTAGCAAATTAGGCAGTGAGGTGACAATCTTTTACAGGAATTAAATATATGGTCAAGAGTGTTTGTAAATTTGCAATTATTCATCCTTATTCCTCAGTGTACTGTGCAATGTTCTGCATAAAATTAGAAGACTTGTCTTTCAAAGAGATCCAACCATTTGATTTACTTTATAAAATGGTTTAAAGGAGACAAAGTTTACAATGCTTTCCCATAATTTTTGATTCAATCAAGCGAAAAAGGATTATTTTTAGAGTATATAATATCTATTTCATGTATATCTACTGCTCTGGCTGGGTCTGGCGAGAAAAGATCTCTATAAATCAACAATAAAAGAGTGACATTTAGAAACTGCAAATGTGAAAGAGAAATATGTTGCTGTTCTATTAAGGAGCTATACTAGCTGCCAGCTCCCACAAAAACTGGAAAGTTGCCACTCCACATGCTTGGTATCATACCAGCATTGAAACAACTTATATTGCTGTTAAAAGATCATTGAAACTGTCTCTTCTATCTGTACTTAACTGTGTGCAAGACTAAGAATGGCAACCATGAGACCACACTAATCTGTTGAGACCCTTTAGAAACACAAAACAGATATCAAAGGTAAGAGATGAAAGGAATGAACAAATCATATAGGTGTAGCTCACCCAAAGAAATAAGGAAGGCAGCCCTGAAGCAAGTAGCAAAATTTCCATAATGAAGAGGCCACTTGAGTGTTTGCCCATGCCTTAATATGGCATGGGAATAATTCTCCTTTTGAGTTAGCTGTGCAAACTACAGAAGATAGTTATGGCTTCATTAGGAGGTAGTGGTCTTCTCAAATTGAGCAATATCCTTTGAGCATTTGGGAATTATCTGATTCATATTTATCATATTAGACTTCTTTATGTTATGTGCATGAAAAACTCAACTCCAAATTAAAGATGTCCATGTAGAGCAAAATTAAACAAGCAGTAAAATAATCTCTCTCTCACTACTATCCCCCTCCCTTTTTCTGTTCCCCATGGTGCTTGAGAAAATGACTCAAAGCCAAATATTTCTGTAGGCTTTGCTGTTGATCAGACTGTTCCTATCTAAGGAATCCAAACTTGACAGCTGCTTTTGGTGCCATCCCTTCATTTGCTCTCTTGGCAATCTGCTCTGCCTTGTAACATCCTGTGGAAGAAAGGAGGAAGGAAATGAGAAATTACTCATGACTGTGAGCTAGAAAAGCAATAGCAATCATGAAGTGCTTTTGCATGATTGATCTATTAGACACTTCTGTTAGCAGATTTCACTTATGGAAAGTCTGTTTGGGTCAGAACTTCTCCTAGCCCATCTTGTGAAACTCTTCTGAAGGCAAAAAGGGTGCAGAGATGTGATTCTGCTCAGGAGCCATTTCTTTCTTGACTGTGAGTGGTTTTTACTACATCTCTCAGTCCTCATACTACTGAAGTGTTCATTGAAAAATAATTTTACACTGAGGTTACACATATCTTGTTCAATACATTTTCATTCTCACTGGCATTGGCCAGAATGTGATAATTCTGTTTGATGACAAATGCAGAGATTTTGATTCTAGTGTGAAACCAGAAGAAAAGATATGGCTCAAGATATGTTTAGAGCGTTGTGGGGGAGCAGGAAGAAAGGCGAGATAGTGAGAGTGTCGTTAGTGCTGAGCATAATCGTTGACGTTGAAACCAGAGTAGTTTCTTGGATATCAGATTCAGAATTCAGATTAAAAAAAAATACCTTGGCTCTGTCTTATGGAAGGGAAGAAGCAGGGGAAGAAGGGGGCATGCCTGCTCTCTGTATAGAACACTGACTGCATCCTGTCTCCTGCTGCTTCTAGCCTCACACTAACCACTCAGTCTCCTGCTCTCCCCAGTGACATCTCCTCAGATGGTTTTGTTGAAAGGCTCCCTATCATTTCTTCTTGTTCTGGGTATAATTCCTTCCCTGCCATATCCTGATCTGGCACTGGGATCGATGTTGCCAGATTATTTCTTTGTCATCAGTGGAACACAACCTTATAAAATCTCATGCCATTATCATATTGCCTATTTTTAGCTCTGCTATATAACAAAAGCACAGAGGAGTTGGTGCTGTCACTTCTGTGAGATTCATGCATGGTCACCAGCTTAACAACTTTATTTTTATCTACCCAGGGAATCACATGAGCTCATGGTGAAATAATTTTTCCTTCCTCTCTTTCTTTTACTTAGCTGTGAGATCTCTGTGCTGCAACAGATGTATGAGCAGGAGAGGAGAGAGGGAAAGAGAGGCCGGGTGTGTGCTAAAGGACAAGGCCTCATGGACACTGCTCTACACAGTACTCCTAATCCTCAGCTGCCCAGGCCCAATTTCCTCTTTCATGGAGGCTACCATGGCTCTGTTTGGTAAACTGGCAATGTAAAGGGCCTTTGAAGTATGTGTGAGTGTAAATTACACCCTTTAAGGCCCCTCTACAGTGTATAAAAGAGCTTAAGTGTAAATTAGAAACAGATGTAACTGTTTTCAAGCAGATATGGTATCACCTGCAGTAATGGCATGCGAGAAATCCTTGCACTTATTTTTATTACCTAGTTCAAAGTAGTAGAAAAATGAATGATAAAAGCAAAGGGTTTATGTTTCTTTAATGCTTAATAATTTACAGAATGATGTGCTTACTGTGATTCAAGGAAGCTGCTTGCTGATAATACTTCAGGCTACCTATCTTTGTGTCCTCCAGACATTTTTATTATTAATGTGAGGTCAACTTCTAAGCAAGGTTCTTTGCTGTAGGCACAAATTCCTCTGAAAATTAAAGCGCTTCATTTCCTTGATGAGAAGATAAGCCAGATAATGCTGAAAAGGAGCCATCCAGTCCCTAACCTGTGTAGTCTCTGCCACATGAACTCAGGACTCACTATCCATGCCCAGCAGCATCAGCATCCCTTCCTCACTCATCCCCAGAATAACGGCCTGGCAAAGCTGCATGTTCCTCTGAGGAGTAACCACAATTCCCCAGCAGTGTGTCCTCAGCATCACTCCCCTGGCTGAGATGTTCAGCAGTATGGTACTGCTGCCCCTGTGGCACTTCTGAGTGCATTTGTCTCTGTGTTGACCTTGGTAATGTTTCTGTGGGTGCCTCTGGCATGGTGCTGCTCCCCACCAGGGAGGGACTGTCCTCACTGAGGTGTTTTCTGAAAATTGTCTGAGTTGTTAGTCTGACTCCATTCCTGTTCAGTGATAAATCTTACATACTTTCCAGGACAGAAATTTTTTTAAAAAGTATCTCCATCTAGAAGATTCTTTTTATTCATGTAAAGTGGCTGTGGGTCACATTTACTCTGTTCCCAGCTCAAAGACCACAAACTGCTGTGAGCATTTTCGTTTATCTGTTTCACTTTGGCTCAGATGGATCCTACCTTTGTTTCCTCAGAGTTCGCTTTTTAATCTTCTCATCTGGTATTCTGGTCTCCCTGTGCATGGAAATAATATTCCAAATAAAGGTAACCTGGGTCCCAGCCAGTGCTTTTTCAGAGTAATCTGAAAACTCCTGAAAACTTCTGAAGATTTTCTTCTAAAACCTCTCTGCATTTTTACCAAATGAGCTTGCTTTGCAATGTCTTTACAGGCTTTATCTGTCACCAAATCCTTCTGCTTATCTGGTTCAGCAGCTCTGACCTCAAAATGTTGGACTTGACTTGAGATCCATGAGCTCTATGTACAAAGCAAACAGTCAGACATACAGCACCTTTCCCAGTAATCTAAATAGCTGTAAAAACTGGCAATGGTTTTACACCCACACAGTTCCACTGAATATTCTTGGCTCACCCTGTATCCTCGATAGAACTAGGTTTGAGGCCAACATTTGGAAGCAGTGTGGTAATCCAGGAGATTTTAAAATTCCGTTTCTCAAGTAAACACAAGTCCCATCAGCTCCTTAATTCCTAAACTGCTTTTGAGAACTGGCTTGAAGTCTCCCAAGCCATCTGTTGGGCAGCTCCTCTGGTTCCCAATGTGCATCACTGTCTGGAGATCCCAATCTGTTTCAGAGACTGTGGAGGGAAAAAGCTTGTACACTGTAGTCTTCTGTCTTGTCTGATGTAGGAGGCCAGATGCAGGTAGGAAAGTAAACATCCTTTCTGAGCCAATAGAACTAGAGATGTCTATCAGTTTAATTGCTGAAATATGTACTTACTTCAAAAGGAGATTAATGAGGTCATTTTTATTGACCGGATCCCAAGGTATTTTGTTGCATAGTGAAATTTTTGTGTGGTTCCCACTTTTCAGCCATGACATCTTGAGGGGTGTACTTTTAATCAAAGGTGACAGACATCCAGTAGAATGATCTAATTAATTTATGACTTTTCTTTGAACAAGTAATTTTTATTGATTGATCTCCACTGGTACCCACAGGCATCTGATGAAACTTAGGTAGTAGCCATATTTTTATTATACTTGCCATGAAAACATTTTCATTTGGATGTTCTCCCAGTCACAGAAATGAAGTTATAGAACTTATAGAAAAAGTTATAGGAAGGTGTGTGTGAATTTTCTACTTTGCCCTGGGGAAAAACAAAATGTCCCTTCTGCCACTGGCCTGTTGTTTAACTTTTATATTGTTTTTCACCTAAATGACTGCTGTGAGTTCAGAGCAGTACACCTAATCCAAAACCAAACATTATTTTGTCTACTAATACATCTACTCATGTCTTTCCTCACAGAATAAGGTTAGTTTGCTCCCACTGATCCTAGTTATTTTATTTGGCTCATCCTTCCCCCTATTAGCAGTTAAATATTCTGCCTGGCATTTTTATTCCCTAAGACTGAACCAGAAAAGAAAGGAGAAGGCAGGATTAAGGGAGGAGGGGACAGATTTTCAGCTGCATCAATGTTTTCAAGGAAAGCAGCAAGTAACCCTCCTGGCTTAGGTGCTGAGTGGCTTTCATGCACACTGGTTCAGGGATCACAGAACAGCTGAATTTAGGGAGAAATCTGAGGGTGTTTCCAAATAACATTGGCTTTCTTGCCCTTTCATGATCTTGCCCTTCTGTCAATACTGTAGCGGGGACAGCAGTGTTTCTGTGTTGGAGGTGCAAGGTACCCTAAATTAGATGCTAGGTGAGGGATAAGGAGGCTGGTGATGCCAGCATTCCACATGTTGCACTGTCTGGATGGGCCCAGTCCCAGCACAAGGGACATCCTGGAGGGTTACACCAGGAGCCTATCATCATGTTAACTCTTGGACATAAGGAAGCTCTTTCTTCATGAAGGCTTCTTCATGAAGGTCCTTCCTCCAGGTATAAAATTTAAAGTAAACTCATGTTTACATAAATTGATCAGGCTGCTGAAGGTGACGCAAGAATGAAAACTCAATGTCAGTGTGTGCTTCAGCCCTCTTCTTGAGCTTTTCTGTCTTCCTTATTCCAAGGTGCTCCTCTGGCCCATGGTCAGAGCTGGCCAGAAGAGCAGGCAGGGCGTCAACACTGGTGAGTGCCCCTGCACAAGTACAGTCTTACTATGTAATTTTAAATATGTACTGATGGACACAAATCTTTGTCTGAGAGTATTTACTCAATTACATCCTCTTCTTCAGTCCATGAAACAATACAATGTGACAATATATAGCCTGTAAGCATGAACACAGAAGCTGTGCTCTCAGAAGAGAAATACTGAAGAACTGCACAATTCACTTTTAAAGATTATACAAAACAAAGGGTGTCGGACCTCACCCCAATGCACAGTTTGATATGTGTCCTAGTGATAGAGTGATATCTAACGCCGTACAAATAACCAAGTGCCAGCAAGCAGGAATTGTCGAGCATAAGAAAACATGAACTAGACCTCCTCAGCATTTTAGACATACATGTTGCAGTATCTCAGCTGGGTATTTCAGCTCCACCCCATCACTAAGTGAAGCCTTCCTCTTCCTATGCATGATACCTCTAGGAGCAGCCCTGTATCTGTGAAAGACTTCACTGTGAGGTGAAGGACATTGCTGAAGGAAACCAGCAGACCCTGAGCAATGCTCACTGCTTATCTTTTTAATTGCCAATGCTTTTATGTCTCTGACATTTGCATGCATTTCTACTCTGTAAGCTCCCTTAATGGAGCTCCACTTGTAGGCTCAGTAAATCCCGTCTCAGGAATGAATGCCTTTCCCCAGCACTCCTTCACCTATCAGATTTCTTTATTAAAGAGATGGGACTATGCAATTATAGACAGTTTATTGCTTAAAATAACAAACAAGACATCAGTCCCAAGGCATGAGATTTTGAGCAACACACCATAATAATGGTGATAGTCACAAGATTCAGGGTTACGTGGCAATTTATAACTTTCTAATCCAATAGGCACTTAAAACGAAACTTTGTTTTGACTTGATGACCTATCACTTGTAATTCTTTTTCACTGCAATGCAGCTCTGCTTTAACCAATTCCTTGTCCTGTCACGTATACGCATGTACGTCTATTATAACATCTAAATTCTTAACTTGAACTATGAAATCACATTATTATACTTAAAAGCCCTTCACCATAACACCCAAGACATACTTTTACTTATAACTATAGAAACATAGGTTTGTAATTTCCCTGCTTAAGGACCATAAATCTCTGTCAATTATGCCAAACCTAGTTTCTTCCAGGGTTGTAAATAAAATCCACCGCTAACTGCAGAAGTTTTTACTCCTCTGTTTCCTACACTACTCTGAACAAGAAAAAAGGTAATGACAAGAAAGGATGGTCAACATTCAAGCTACATACCTGTGCAAGCAAGGTGGTGACCAAGAAAGGTTTCCCTGAGGAATTATTGTTCATGAGCCAAAATGATGAATACAACAGAGTGTTTGATACAATATATTCTTGGCAAAGATCACCCTGGTTGAGTTAAATAGAAGAACAAGCATATATCTAATAAAAAAGCAAGACTGTGATCTGTATGATTTTGATAATGCAGTGTTGTTCATTATCCCGACATTTTTAGTTTAATATTCCTCTAATTTAATTCAGTTAGCCTAACCTGTGAATAGGCAGCTCACACCCCCAGAAGGCTGAACCCATGGATCTCGCCAAGCTCCTACCCATATTGATAGCATTCTTCACCCTCTAGTTTATACAGGGGGTGTTTTTGTTTTTCTGTACTGTAAGTTAGCATCTGAGATCTTCAACATGAATGTTCAACATGGAAGCAGATAACCTGTTAATTAACATTAGAAAAATACTGCTCCCTGTGATCTGATTTCTTGCTCAATATGGTGGAACTAACCGCTGCTCAAGCACTGACATGAATCCCCTATCCAAATAAATACAACACACAGGGTGGTAGAGAGGAGAAGGAGAAAGGAGGCAAGGAGAAAAGGTGTGTAACAAACGCCAGTTTTGAAGCAATTTATGATTGAGCTCACTGTTGGTATGCTTTGTCTTTGAAGCGGGTGCTTTCTGTAAGCTCAGGGCCCTGCCTCAGGCTTCTGCCTATGTGCATGTTCAGCTCTGTCACCTCCATCAAAAGCCTTCCTCATTAGTTTGTTCATCTCCTGTTGGCTCAGTTTTGTGACCACACAGCTGTCAGGGAGGGAGCTGCAGGCATCTCCTAAGAGCTTTTAGGGGTTTAATGCACTTTTGATCCAAAGAACACGTGTATGTTATCAGAAGCAGAGATTAGCATTTTCAGGATCCAAACCACGAGTTTTTATATACATAATACAGTAACTCAACAGCTACAACTCCTTAACAAAGCCCTATGTTCTACACCAGCAGTTTGCCTTCTGTGTGTGTACCTGTGTTTTTCCTTTTGTTCTGCACATAAACACACATTCAGATGTACATATGCACTGATATTTACCTTTCATATTGAAACTGAGCCATAGCAAAGCCTAAAGAATGTTTTAGTAGTATGGTTATCCAGATCAGTGCACATTAGAGCATTTTGTGGACTATTCTGAACTCTCAGCATTGAAGCAACTCCTCCAGTGTGTTACTAATATCACCTTTACCAAGCAAAACAAGGATTTAAAAAATAATATGCAGGTACCATATGCCACTAGAAGGTATTTCATATTATGTGGCTTCACAATTAAAAAACACCTAACATAATGTGGCTACAATATGCAACTGATCACAATACAGGAAAAATCAAATATTTCTGCAAAACTGGACATTTTCATCTCCTGCTGGGAGTATGATTATGCCTTTTCAATATGCTAATCTGAGTCACTCAAAGTTAATCTTGCAAGAGGCTTTTAACAATCTTTTTT
Source organism: Monarcha castaneiventris obscurior (assembly GCA_026261815.1). NCBI lineage: Eukaryota > Metazoa > Chordata > Aves > Passeriformes > Monarchidae > Monarcha > Monarcha castaneiventris. Next base: position 9,780,778 of record JAMPIT010000472.1, read on the forward strand.
AGTCATTTAGAAATATGCCGTGCTAGTTTTGCTTAGGTTATGAAAAATAACCAACAGAGGTTCATAAAAGCTTTTGTTTGAAAGGTTTTGTTACAGGGTTTTTTCTATTTGCTAAAACTGAAACAATATTTGAATTCTTACCTACTGACCAAATGGAAGTTTGGGACAAAATCTTTCTTCACCTTATTCATCCACTAACTGCTCATATCTGTATCTGCTATTTTCTATCCTAAATCTGTCAATCTGCATCAGCATTTTCCCCCAAAAATCACATTTTCTTCTCATGTGCTCTAATGTGCTCTATTGTGGGGATGTTCGCCTGCCACTGAATGTTCCACTATTTTCTCTTTTCCTGTCTTTCTGTGGCCAGTTCTCCTTTTCCCCTTTCCCCTTTACTATTATGGATATATATATATATAAACTCCCTACACAACATCAGAATTATTTATGAGGTGGAAAAAGAAGGGATTCATATGAAAGGGAAGTGGGGAAGCAGAGAGATCTGCTTTTTTTCTCTCTTTCTGTTTCTCTTCCAATTTCTACTCAAAAGAAAAACGGTGCCAGAAAAATTCCTATAGCAGATTAGTCTATTGAAAAAGAGGTTTGCCAGTCAGCCTGAACAATCATTTGTTAGCTGTCAAGATGGAAAATTCATCTTCTGAGGATCTGAGAGGTCTTTCAGCTATGACCCAGCACTGAAGGAAGTCTGATCCTTCTCCTCCTTTGAAATCCACAAGCAAGATCATTAAAGTGTTTGCCTTATTTTTTAATTTCTTTTTCTCCCATCCTCTGATTCCCTAGCCTTCACACTTGCCTTTTTTTCTGACCTCTGCTTCTCTCCTTTGATCATTGTCCTCAAACCAATCTTCTTTGAAGACTGTTACATTCCTCTGTGCCTACTGAAGCAAATTCCCTTTCCCCTTACTGCCTGCTTGCAGGCATTTTCCCACTTAGCTTGGCCAAGGGGACAGTGCTGTAGATACAAACCCCAGGGGATGTCTCTATTGGAGCAAAAATATTTCCCACCACCTGAGAAAGAGATTTCTTAATGGCTCCACCAGAAATGTGACTGGCCTCTCTGCAGCAAGTCTCATGCCTGATATGTCTTCTGGAGGCACAAATAAGGCCACAGCCTTTTGTACAACTGGTAAGCAAGTTTGGGATCAGATGTTTGGATTTCAAAAGGGAACCTTTTGATATTGTACACAAAAAGCATACTGGGTAAAAAGCATGCAGCATGTCCAGCTCTGTCAGTGAGCAGAATTCCTGATACTGGCAGTTTTTCAATGCTACATTTGAAGTTGCTTATTGTTTTCTCTTATTTCCTCTGAGTTCCAATTGGATGTGTATTACTGCAGAGAATTTTTCTATGGAGCAACAGCCATCAAAAAAAAGCAGAGCCAGCAGTGTGGATATAAGTCTCTCTCTATGTCTCTCTCTTAACTGGCATTAGAAGAACAAGTGTTTTTAATTTTACCATGGTTATGTAGCACAGCAGGATTACAAAACTAGTTTTGAATCAAAGTCCTGCTGTGGAACAAGTTCTGTTCCTGGAGTCCAAGCCAACTTTTCTTGATGTAACTAGAAAGAGGGACAGAGGTCTCTAATTAACCACATAGTGCACAGCTTGGGCCAGCATTATGGCGGCTGTGGGGGCAAGTGGTGCAGGATCAGGAATGCTCTGAACACAGACTTGAAGACCATGCTTTCCAACTCTAGCTTTGGCACAGATTTTTCTCTTCAGCTTTAGGCAAGCAAGCTGGCCTGGCTGGCTCAGTATTCATGCTGCCCCCTTTCCCAGGCAATAATGACAATTATCTCTTTGTAAAGGACTTCAGAGAATTACAGGGCCCCATAGCTGCTATGGCCTGAATTCCTGGTTACATACAGGCTCTTTTTCAATGCTTCCAGGTCCTTTTTCAATGCTTACAGGTGTCTTTAATGCAGCCAACGATGTAAAGATCCTTTATCTAAGTCACAGCTGATCCCTACATATCTGGGACACTGTTGTGTCCCTGTCACTGGAAACTATCATCAGGGATTTGGCTTTCTTCTAATGCAAGTGTCCCTCAGTTCTGTTTGTTGGTGCAGCCCAATTACCAAATGTGGTCTCTTCCCACTGAGAACTTTTCTGCAAGAAACAGAGCAGCATAATCTATTTTCAAAGTCAAAGCCTATTAAATGAAAAGGTCTCCAGCTCCCAGTCATGGGCTAGAAAACATGCAGCTCAGAATGGCCATTTCCACCTCCCACTGTAAAAGCAGCATCATTTTTTCTCCCAGTGACTAGATCTGCTGCCATGGTTACAGCTTCACACAGAGTAGGGTCACCTTCCCTTTCAAGAAAAATCAATGAAAGATTTAATTTACACTATCCTCATACCAGTCACATTTTACATCGGTTCTTACTGCCTTAATGTTCCATTCTCCAAAAATGAAGAAGCAAATGGGGTGTCAACAAACAGTGGGATGGAGATGAGGGAAGCAGCTGTCAGGTTGATGAATAGATACCAGCACTGATTAATTAAACAGCTCTGTACATTAACAAAACCCTCAAGCAATATTTCCTATTCTCCTCTTCCTAACTCTTGCACTTTTAAGCTTGCAGCTATTATGGAGTTTAATATTTCCAAGAGACAGAGCTGTTTTGATAATGATAGTGGAATTTTTTATGCTAAGACATATTCAAAAACTGAAATTGACCTCTCATGTCTTTGGGCAGCTCTCTGCTCCCACCACATTTAATTACAGAGGACAAATGTACAAACTCAAAACCTCTCTACTTTTTTCACTGAAACATGCTTTCCTAACACACCAAGATTGCCTACTAATGTGACCATAAACTCAGTTTTTATAGAGTTTTTTTTGTTTCAGAGGAAAGAGAGCAAAGTGTGGAGGTGACTGAGCAGCCACCCATGCTGCAAATCATGTTAGCAAATGCTATTAAACTGAGAATGGCATTAGAAGCTGCCAATGTCCTCAAGACTATACTATTTTTCTTTTACCTATGATTTAGTGAATAAAGTGGGATGCTTTCACTACAGCTCTCAGATGGGTTTAAGTTACCTTAGCCCCACAAAATAAGGTAGCACTTGATTGCAATAAGCTTAGAGGCTTTATTCCCAGGGTAACATTTCTCACTAAACCTTTGCATCATTAAGGCAGTCACCAATTGATGCACAAATGCTGCAGAGGGGTTCTACCCTAAAAAAGACTTCAAGGTTTTGGAAAACCAGTCTATTTTTAAGCATGTGTCGCATGGTAGAGAGAGGGAAACCAAGACCCACCAGCCTCTGTTGACTCACCTTCTGATCACTCAGCAGAGTGACAAAATGGTCTCTCCAGACCCTTTCCCCAGCTCTGAGTCCCATTTCTTTTCTTTCTGACACCTTTGCTTCTCACAACTTGAGCAACCAGGTAGGTCTCTGCTCACAATCCTTCATGCTTAGGATTTCAAAATTTAATTTTAGCCATGCTGCTGAGCAGCACAGTTAGCTCAGGGAGGAAAATTCACCCTGGAGGCCACTTCAATTCCTGACACCTCTGGTGCAGCTGACAGCAAAATGCTACCTGTAAAGGCTTTATATATAACATCTCTCCACTGACAGCGGACAGCCCATTCATCTTGGTTTAGCTGCCACATCTGCTTGACAGAAAAGGGTTGAGGGATACCACTCCCAAGACACATTTAAAGCATTAAAAAGTGGAAAAAACACTTTTTCTTAACACTGTAACCCCAAGTCAGGTGCTCTCTTCCCACAAAATACTTTCACAGTGAGGACTGAAGAAGAGGTTAAATTTTTAGCTGTTTTGTCACTGAAACTGAAAGATGCATTTCCTGAACTAAAGGCAGACATCTTCATTAGTCTTTTGTAGCTGAAGACAACCCTATTGGGCACAATGCAGACTAACCATAGGTTGACACTGATATGAAAAAGAATATAAAATCAGATTTTTTGATTGATCTTCTGGCAGGCACTTTTTAAACACAGAGTTTAGCACTGTTGTGTCTTTAAAGAATGACATCAGGTATGAACCTGTCCCAAATTTTCCTCTGCAAAATCTGTAATCCACTTGGAAGAATATCTTCTCATATCTAACAAGATGAACTCCCAGCATGAGTCCGGAAGACAAATCTGGCTTTAAAGACAACTGTTTCATCATGGCTTTTGAGGGCAGCAAGAGGCAATCAAGACTGGAAAAAGATACTTAAGTTTCTTAACTGAAGACACTCCTCACTTATTATATTCCTTTACAGCTTAAACCTTCCATGTTTCCTTTGTCTCTGCTCAGGGTAACTATGTTTTGAGAGTAAAGTCTGTTCTGACATTTTGCAGTTTGGGAAAGAAATCCAGGACAGTATGCACTTCTGCTGGTGTCAAAGAGGAAGCACTGACATGGATATAAATGTAGATAGGAAAGGAGGTACTGGAATGAGCTGGGAGCATTGCACCCAAAAGCCAAAAAACAGCCATGCATTTTTATCTTATGTGCATATGCCAGGAAAGTGTTGTCATTGCTACTCACAGGTCACATACTGCTGAAGGAGTGTGCTGGTGATAGAAAAGCAAAGGCCCATCTGCAGAGCCAGAAGCTAACACAGAGCGCTCACAGCTTTCTTTGTGGGTGAATTACACACTAAGTATGCTTAGAGACCCAGACAGATGGATGTCTGTTGACCCTTGCAGTTTTTATTCTGTCTCCTGTGTCATCGTAGTCAGGCACCAATTTAGCCTTTCCAAGTGAGATCATTGCATCAAAGTTAAGCCTGGGGTTGCCCTGTGGCCAGCACTGCTCAGCTCTAGAGTGTACAGGAAAGGGCAGCCCTACTTCTCCATAATGTTATTGCAAAATGATACCAGCATGGTCTGAGCTTGCTATTACAAGTAACTTTGAGGAGTTTAATCTTCGTTTAATTTGTTCTACTGAAAGGTTCACCAATGGGCCACAGTATTTCGTATAACTGTCTCTTACTTGGTTTTATTGTTACTGTGTTTAAAGCCTCAAAAAACATGCATTTCTTTGTCTGTGGTGTAGTTTTTCTGCCCTTGAATTCCAGTGATCCTTTGTGATATCCAAGCACCCTGAAGCATTAAGATGAGCTAAGATGAAAATCATACTAACTGCTTCTCAGTGCTCATGCAAACTAAAGAGAATAGAAGCTAAACACAGATTCAGTTGCTAGATGTCATAGGGCCCTGATTCACCTCCCAATTACCACTAACAGAAAATTGCTGTTGCTGGGAATGAAAAGCCTGTGGACCTTGACAGCATGTGCACAATGCTGTTTATAGACAACAGCCTCATAATAACTGACCTTGAGGAACTCTGCTGGGTCTGTAGCTTTGCTTGTCTCCTAATGCTTCCTGTAAACAACAGCAGCTGACAAAACCAATTCAAAAGAGAGGGGGAAGGAAAAGTGTAACTTCATTTAAAAAACAAATCCACAGCTAGTCAAAGCAATTTAATCTATTAAATAATTGTGTAGGCACTGCCTACACCCATCTCCCACTGACTTCAACCTCCTTTGTGGTGAGCAAGAACTGCTGGCCTCAACCAACTGACCTGTGAGATGTATTCTCCTCTTACTCAGCAAACTGAACTGTAGCAGCTAATCACCATTCAACTCATGTTAAATAGAGTTTCTTATTTAATTTTGATACAGATTTTAGGGTTTTCCAAGTGACAGATCTGGCAAATTAGCAGCTAAAACATAGCTTCTGTATATCATCAACAAAGGATGTACACTACCAGCAGCTAGCTCATTTTCAGACAGATAGCCTGAGGCAGGAAAAGACAGCTATTTCTGTGGGGGTTTGATTCCTGCCAGATTCTCTAAGCTTGCCCTGCTTTCACCTCTTTCCCAGCTCTCTGCCACAGACCTGCCTCCCTAATTCCTAGGTAGCACCTTTATTTCCATGTGCCATCTGCCCTGCCATAACTATGGCTCTGATGCTTCATAATTCACTGCTCACCAGAGGCCTCGCCCAGGCCAAAACCTTTTTTACAGCTACAGACAGATTTTGCTCTCTTATTTGATTTTCTCTGGCTGTTGCTTCATCCAAGTTCTTGCAACACATTGTTTTATACTACATTTGTTTTCCTGCTTAACATTTTTGCTTATCTGCATGAGCTGAACCAGTGCTACTAGTATTGCCAACAAGACGTTCCATGGTGGATTTATGTCCATGAACATGAAATGGTATTTTATTACCCAAGGTCAGTCTGAACAGTCTCTTTGGAGACCTGTCTTTTCCATTTGGAGCTATGACTCCAGGTGCCGAAATTTCCTTCAGCTAGATTTCTTGCACAATGAATGAGTGTGCCAATACTGTTCCTTTCCATAGGAGACATCATGGTTTGTAATGTCAGCTGTCAAATACTTAAGAGTCAGTATTAACCATGATGGGCACAATACAAAAAACAAGCCAAAAAGTTCATCCCCAAAGCACTTACATTCGTTCTCTTACTAATGGTTTTCCAAATCTTGCTGCTGTTAGGGGTGTAGTGTAATACTGAGAGCGTGTGAGAGTGCTTGTAGGGAAGTCTGACAGATGATGAAGTCTGACTAAGACAACAAGCTGGGAAGGCACTCAACCCCTGTGCTCTGTTTTCACAGAATTAAGGAAATGTCTGTCTCCAAGACAGGCAAAGATGGCTTTTATATGTTCAGCATTTTAAAGGTTTGAATTTCTGATAATGGCTTGTTTTGTGCTGCACTGTGGAAAAAAGATAGCCACTATGTCTATCAGTGTCCCCTGAAACTAAGTCATTAGCTGATACAAAGAAATATTCAACATTCCTATTACATTGTATTTGAAAGGGATTCATTTGTTAACTCAGTAGTTGATCAAGCCATGGAAAAATGTCTGCTAAATTATTATGTCTTGTGATCTTCATGTTTGCTGGGATAGTAGGAGTAAAAACATATTTTAGCATATTTAATCTGTTTTGCAGTCATAACATTTTTGCTCATTCTATTAACAGCAAAGAAATTCTAGGAAGGCAGTGACCTGGGAAATTTATAGTTAGCATTTTGTGACCTTTATCTCAACAGCTTTTTTAAATGAAGATTAAAGAAATAATTAGACACTGGAATTAAATGTAACTTTCAAATGTTCTTGAAACCTAAAATAGCTGCTAAGGAAAGCAATGTTGAAGTTTGCGATTACAAGTTATTTAATGAAAGACAATTACTTTCTCCGTCAGAAAAATCACCCCCCTGTGGTGCTCTGATCAAGAACTGCTTTCTTCTTCTTTGTTAGCAGCAGTAAGCATATCTTCTTGCCTGGTAAGACAAGGGGTTCAAATGTCTGCTGTAGGAAGTCTTTTCAAGAGTAGGAGGATTCACAGAGCACAAAACTACAGAAATATAACCCTTCTGCTGCTACTGACTTTCCTGTGGGGCCTGTCTTCAGCTTGTTTACTTGTATGAGATTGCACTGTCCCGCTGTACAGAAATGTGAGGATAATTTGGGGTAATCAGGCAGTACAGAGATGGAGAAGCCATATGGAGATAACCAATGTTTCAGGATGCAAAGTAGATTCTACTGGAGAAGCTTTATGTTGGGGTCCCTTTTGCCTTGTATCTCATGCAGTTATTTTCCCCAGAATGCTAAATGCATGCAAATTACTGCAATCTTGATTTGGCAGCACTTTGCATCTCCTTTTCACCAGTTGCCAACAAACTGATAAAACCAAGTTGAAAACTGTTTAACATTCAGAACACTACCACAAGTATGAAGGAACAAACTGCGCTGGACTTGAAAGATCCTCAGGAACAAAATTTTCCAATTGACAGTGCTTTACTCTTTGTGGAGAAGTCAGAATTGTCTTTTTCAAGTTAATTATATGTTCCTAAGGAAAGCTATTTCAGTTAGAACATGGTTTTCAGGAGTAATATTCTCAACAGTTTCCCTCCATCTCTTGTGCTACTTTTATAGTAGCATTAACTGTCTCCTGTTGAAGCCCATAATACTTCAGCAGCTGCTCACTTTGAAATGACAGAAGTCCCTACTGACTTGGGATGGCATAAACATGTTTAAAGACTTTTTATTTATAGAAAAGACTGAAGGACCTCTGTTTGTCTCATTCTTCTCAAGTAGTGCTAGCCAAAAATAATTCAATGCAATGCTTTTCAGTCAGAGAACACTATTCCAAGGAAATTACACCATTTACTGGAATTGTGTTCATTAGTGCCAAACTCATAGGAGAAACCAGCAACCATCATGATGCACACACAGACCAGATTCCAGACAACAGCTTGCCTCAAACTGTGTAGCCACCTGATATAATTGTAAGAAACTGGGCCAGATCATGCATCTGGATACAGCACTATTACATGTGACAGCCTGGATGGTAAGTGATTAGCTCCCTGGGAACCAAAGCATCCATGTGAAGTTCATAGTATTCTGCTCAAGAAAGAAAGAAAGAAGGAAGAAGGAAGGAGAAGCCCTCAATAAAACTCACTTACAAAGTGATATGACTGGCTCATTTTTTAAAAAGCCAGGTGGGAGAAAATTCAAGCCCACATTCAGACATCTGTACTTGGACGCATAAAATTCAAATGCTCGGGTATGAAATAAATCTATATATTTTCATTGAAGTCAGCAGAGATCTAATTCTCCATACTTTTGCACCCATGGAGGTGCCTATTGACACCTGGCATGCTCTAGGATATTCAAGACATCCATGGGTACGATAAATTTGATATAGGACCTACAAAAGACCTGCACCCTTGTGGAGCAACAGCTTGAGGCCATGCAGTTTTGATAAGCATTGCCATCAATAGTTTTCAGTCAACACAGGCAATGGAATTCTCAGAATTTGGCATTTAATCAAATGTATGTAGTTGCTTCAAGATAAGCTGAACAACTCTCTATAGTTGTTGTTGGTTGGTTGGTTGGTTGGTTGGTTGGTTGGTTGGTTGGTTGGTTGGTTGGTTGTTTTTCTAAGAATGAAATTGAAGTGCCAAAGTGAGTGAATACTTCTGTTTAGTAATGCTGGTACTTTACAAGAGTAGGTGTAGGTGGTCAATACCTGAGCCTCCCTAGTCCCTAGTTCCCCAGTGGGAACTAGGTGAGACCAGAGCTTTGCGGGTTCTTCCTACCAGCCTGCTTGGGCAACAAAGGATTGAGTAAAATCATTGTCTGTACCACACAGGTTTGACAGAACAACACTGTAACTTCACTCAAGCCAGGGCGGGCAGTTTCTGTCTATCAGATCTATCAGAAAAATATTGCTGTTATTTTCAGGACTTCCAGACATGCCGTGGGAAAGAGCATCATTATGAACTCATCTTGAAGCACCAAAGACAAGAGGTTTTGCTTGCATGGTCATATTTTTCCAAGGCCATTTAAAGTAGCATTGAGATGACTGACCTACAAAACATTTGTGGGCTAGGGAGAAAATAAAACCAAAACCTAACTAAAGTACTAGCATAGAGTTTTAAAGGAATGTGAAATTGCTGTGAAAATGTTTCCATGTATATACAGTAATTGAAGTACAGTCCAAGAAGCATGTGGATAAAACCCTTTACTCTGCCTTTATGAATTATTAATTATAACTGGGCCAGAAAGTGACTCAGTCGAGAAGGGGAACCAGGAGAACCATGTGCTTCACTGGATAGGAAGGGAACAGGAAGAACAGCTTGCAGCAGTGATATTGATTCCTGGCCTCCCCATCATACTGGTATTTCCTCCTCCCCCAGCATATTTCTCAGACCTTTAGTATATATTCTTCCGTGTAAATACTAGAAATGCTTGTCCTTAATTTTAAGCAAGTTATATTTGGAAGGTATTACTGGGAAAGATAAGTGAGTAAGTCTCATTATGACCTGACCAAAATCTAGTCACATGCGAAAACTCTAGTCTGAAAATACAGCCTGCTAGGGAAAAATGATCCAGTTTTAAGATTAAAACATATTTCTCTCTTCTTTGGAGGGGAAAAATGCAAGGAGGAGATAACTCTCCAATATTATCTAAACAGGGGTGTACAAGAGCCGGTGGAGGCCACTTCAAAAATGTTATAAAAAAAAACTTTAGGAGGACTGGGAAAGAACAAGGATAAGCCAGAAAATACAGGAAAACTATTTCTAGGCAACACAACCTCACCATTTACTAGAGCAAATAATGTTTGTGAAAAGTACAGAAGTTATCCTGGACATACACTAACTCCAAGAAAGACAATTCTGTCGTAACACAGGAAGTCTTGCAGATCACAGATACATTTTGCTCATAGGCTCTAAATGGCTCCAAAATAAAGGGAAAAGCATCACAAACACTAGGAAATGGACTGACATGGTAAAAATTACTTGCTATATTTTTCAGACTTGTATTGTTCTGAAATGCATGGAGTTCCTAAGCTGGTGGCGCCTTTACTTAGGAAGAAAGCAAAATAACTGCTTTAACTGAACTTGGAAATCTGACAGTATGATGTAGAATGTTAACTTACAAGTAGTAAGGTGCTGCAGCATAAAACGTCTCTTGAACCTCTACTTGGAATTAAAAATCTCTTAGCTCTGTGTCTTCCAGTTCAGTCCACATATAATACAAAAGGAACAGCTTTAGCTTCCCAAGAGGAGCTGTCTGACATAATTGTAATTCAGCATGTGTCTACTGCCAACATCTGAGGCAATGCCAGACACAGTCACCTTAGCAGACTGGCAAAGAACAACCAGGAATGCAGCTTTCTAATTTGGGGGAAGTCTAGCAATGGTGGGGTACAGTACAATTAAAATTAGAAACAGCAACAAATTAAATTCTGATCAGTAAAGACCATCCCTTCTCTGTACATGTTACATCATACTGCCCCTGATCGTAAGTCTTCTTTCCCATCAAAATAACTCTGTTCTCTTTTCCTCAGCAGAATTCTGCTCCCATCTGCACAGAGCAGTCTAAACCCAGATATGACGCTTGGACTGTTTGTACCCTTGTGAGGTCTGCTGCATTTTATACAAATTAAGCATTGTCCTTGGTACTCCGGAACAGGATGAACCTCTTTTCCTATCTTGTTTCCTTTGTAGAGAAAGCACTAAGCATGTAATTGTCACCTCTAGGAAGGACAAATGGTTTAAGTGATGAGTTTCTGCAAAATGTAGCAAAGCCTGGAGAAAATTAAATCTGCAAGCATTCATCCAAGCTCACTACAAAAAAAAACCAAACAAAACTAATGACATAACAAGAACACACACCAAAAAAAAGTCAAATTCCTGCAACAAAAATACAGCAGTCTTGTTTGGCTTGATAACCCAATGGCTCCCTCTGCAGGGTGACACACCTCACCGGGATATAAAATGGTCCTGCAGTGTAACTGATGTCTATCTCAAGCTGTTTCCAATGGAAGCTGACATATTCTTAGGACCAGTGTTCAGATACGACTGTATGTTATGTGCAAAATAAATGTATGATATCCTATATTTAAAGTACATTCTGTCTCACTTGAACATCGTTCTCAGTTCAGTCCCTTTTCCCACTGCTAAATCGATGACACCTTCACAAACCTCTTTGCAATAAGGCAGAGATCTCAAATTTCTTGTGCTTCCCTCTTTACTTAGCAGAGACCATGCATCTGAGCCTTTCTGTTAGAAAAGAACACAATTTTTATGAAAGAATGTTAAAACTAGTTTAAAAAAATACCCAGAAAAGAATATGGAAGGGATTTCACTCAGAAAAACAATAAAGCTTTGTTAGTCTGAAAATTCTATTTCTAATACCAATAAGTGTCTAGATAAAGAAAGGAAGCCATGGTTATCAAGCTTTCTAATATTTGACATTTTCAACATAATTTCTGATTCTATTCATTATTTCAGAGAAAGACATGATCATTTATGTGCCGCTTTGTAGTGCTTCAAGGACCAGTTATTAGGAGTTGATATTCAAAAGCTAAGGCTTGGGACGTACTGTTCCTGGGAAACATTTTGTCCACTTTAGGTAGCAACATGTCCTTTTCTAATCGCTAATTTCTCATTCACCTTGGAAATTGGCAGCGTATGGTCTCCCAAATTTCTTTTAAAAGCTGAATGTCTCTTACAGTACCCTGATCTGGGTGTATAAAATGTAATCAGAAAAAATTGAAAATAAATATGATTATTATTCTATCACACCTTATTGCAGCAGTGGGTACAAACAAGCTATTTCAAAACAGTTGTCGAAGCAAATGCTCCACACTCTCGGTACATTTCATAGTAATTTTCTGGAAACCAGACATGCTATTAACTTTAATAGAAATAGCTCCAGGGCAGGAGACAGACTGCTATATCCTAAGCTTTTACTTAAAATTTTAAATGCATCTAAAATTCATGAGGACAATTTTTTGTAGCCATAAATAGACATCTTACTTGAACTATTTATATACTGAGCATCTCTAGATGCTGTTATATATTCCGTGTATATATGTATGTACTAGTCATATGGCTACCATCATCTCCTCACACTAGAAGAAACAGCAGGCATTTTTCTAGTGGTTTTGAAAAGAAAAGAGTATCTTCCCACACTTTTTTCCCCCCCTATCCTGTCCTACTAGTCCTCACTTAGAAGCTTTCAGGCAACTGAGAAACTGAAAACCGTACACAGTTCTGTGGATTGTAAAGTTTCACTGATTTCTGATGGCTTCAAATAAACCCTTATTTTACAACAACCTCTATAAAGCCACAAGTCATGATTAATAGGAGCTATAATGTGACATTGAGGTGTACACTGGTATTGTGTGATATACATAGATGCTCTACTAACACAATCTACCCAAAAGATCTTTTAAGCTCAGTGCTGAAAGGGTTTAGAGGCAGACAAAAATCCTCTTCTTTATCTTACCTCTAGGAGGACAATTAGAATTCATGTTCAAGAGCCCTTTAAACTCTCCTTAGACCCAGCCAGCAGACATATTACTGAAAGGGTGCTAAAATAATTGCGTATTTGGCATAAGGAAAGAAAACCCTGCCCAGTTGTGTAAGGGCCTCTTACTGAAGGCTTCAGCATGACTTAGAAGAGAGTAATTGCAGATGGAATTTGCAGTGACGCTGTTCTAGATACCAGTCATGGCCCAGCCCATGTACTCAATACTCAACTCACACCAACATCACAAATCAAAGGCACACGGTATTGAGGGCATATTGCTGCAAGTCAATTAGATAAACCATGAAGACAATGGGATACGTGAAGATGACAAGTATCTTCTCGTTACTACCTCAGATCCATCCGAGAAACAAAATCCTGTTTTAGTTATACCTGGAAGCCCACTAATACAACAGAAATTCAGTTAACACAGATAAAAAAGAGGGTGGCAGAAATCCTATTAAGTAAGGTTTAATAATTCTATGCTATATCCTGGCTTCAATCTCTATCATTTATCTATGAGGATAGACTGGTGAAAACCAGCATGACTAATCAATACACAAACACTTTATTCCCCCACAGAGCAGACATCAGGCTGTTTTGAGAAGTAACAGATGGAGTTTTACCTTCACTTGGAGAAAGTTTCAGCAAGGCTAAAAATTGATTTAGAAGCACTTTAATATGCTGCTCCAGCACCATGCCTACACAATCCAAATAACCAGCCTATCTGGCTGGATTCTCCAGAATGTGCAAAGGCATAAGGTCCTCAAACTGTCACTATGACAAGCCTTTCCTATTAGTTACAGATATCTATTTCCTATACTTTTTCAAAGACAGAAGTATATGTAGGTTTGGGATTGGTCTATATAATAGACATGAAACAGTGAATCTTCCTATATGCAGAGGAAACAAGCGAGAAAAACAGGTTTTTAGGAGGCCAGGCTCATTAGTCAGTCAGCAGGCACCGGGCTGAGCGAGCCACAAGAGGGAGCGCAAACACTGCTGAAAAATGCAAGGAAACGCGAGGAAAAAGAGCCAGGGCCGGGCAATGCTTCATGCCAAGTCTGTTAATAACGTGCCTTCTCTTTTGTACTAAAAATCAATTAATTTCCTCTTCAGATTTAACGTGTTACGAGTTCTTCTTCAATACTAACCTGGTCGGGAGAGAGCAAGAAAAAAGCATTCTTTTTGTTTGAGCTGGATAAATGGAATGCAGAGCCGGGCCAGAGCAGCAGGCAAGGCAGCCCTGGGCATCAGCAAGTGGAACTCAAAGGCTGCAGCGCTTGCCTGCGGCAGAAGAAAACGGAGATCAGCCGTGCGCTTCTCCCTCCTGCTTCTCATCCCCCTTTTGCTGCCAGCGAGGGAGGGACGGGGCATGTGCGAGTACCGGTCTAACCCCAAAGGGGCATCTGCTGCCAACCTTCAGCAGCAGCAGGAACAGGCACTCCCATTCTCTGGAACAGTTCTAGCCTCACTCGCCCCCCTTTTCTCCTCCTTGAGAGACAACAAATAATGCTCCGTAACTGTGGTGACACAGACTGACAGAAGAAATACCTGACTGCAGATATTTTCAAACTGAGATGTTTGCGTCAAATATGAGTTTGTGAAATCTTCCATCATCAAAGCCAGATTTTTTTCATCTCTTACCTCTGGATATTAGACAGTCAAATTCCATTCTTGAGCTGAAGGTTGTTTATATAAGCCAAGGACAAATATATTCTTAAAAGCTGTTCTTTCTGGGTGGTTTAGCACAGTATCGTGGTTGCATATCCATTTAACTTAGCTGATGCAGTATTCTAGCAGGAAACAGCAGCAGGAGACCAATGTTATGCAGGGGACAAGAGCAAAAAGGGTATGCTTGTGAATACTGATCTCCTGACTGAAGTAATCATTGTGATAAAAAAAGTCTAAGTAGTATAAGGCCCAACTCTTCTGCAATGAAGTTAGATACACTCAGCACAAATCTAGTTTCTGCTGGGAGCTGAAAAAGGAGGAAGGTCACATGGCTGTGGAGCAGATCTGTTCTCACCCCACAGTGTCTTGCCTCCATGGGATTCAGCACAGCAGCAGAAGCCCCAGCATTGGTAAGTCAGTGGGCACAGCTTCAGGATTCATGACCATCTCAAAACACAGGGTGAGAACAGATCCCTTCCCCAGCTCAAAGGAGATGCTGAAATGCCTCCCAAGAGAGTCTTGACACACCAGGTGCTGGGAGGCAACAAGCCAACTGAGACCTCTGCATCTGCAGATTAAAAATGGTATTTTAGCTAAATCATCATATGTATTTTTTTAGTAATTCATGTTATCAATGAAACATCCTCAAGAGAAATTAATTTGCTCTGAGGTTATCATGGTACTCCCCACACCCATAACTTCCCTTTGTATGACAGGATCATGAACGTTCTTACCAACTAATTTATTTAAAATCTTCATTAATTATATACCCTGCTGTAGGAGCAGCTGTTGGGGCCCTGCTGGGATCGCCTTGGCATGCCTTTTCCAGCCCCAGCGTTCCTGGAGCTATAGGCTCCTTTACTCTCTCTACCCTAACTCTAACCCTAATGGCAGCTTGGCACTGTGGCAGAGGTCCTCAGCACCAGAGGGGCCAGAGATTCAAAAGTGTGGAATTGGCAATGCTGGCACCCTGCTGTGATGCTCTTGCACTGCCTTTTTGAGTGCCAGTGTCCCTGGAGCTGTAGGACCTGCAGCCCTCTAAAGCCTAACCCAAACCCAAACCCTAGTGGCAACTTGTGGCTGCTGCTGCAATCCCCATCACTGTGGTTGGCCCCACATTCCAAAAGTGTACAGTGAGCAATCTTGGTACCCTGCCATGATGAAATTTCTTCATTTCATGAAAGGAAATGAAATATCACGATTTCAATGAGTATCACTCCATGAAGTTTTGGTTCATTTCACTGTACTTCATTCCATTCCATTTAAAAAATTTAACTTCTCCTAAGAATTTTCTTTTTTTTAAATTTTATTTCATTTCCTTATATTTCCTTTCTTGTCTTTCCATTCCACTTCATTCCTTGATTTCTCATTTGAATTCCCATTTGAATCATTCCTTGATTTCTCATTTTCATTGTCATGAAAAGAAATGAAATCTTGCAACTTCAATGAAAATCATTTCATGGAGTTTTGGCTCATTTCACTGCACTTCAAACAGCAGCTAAGATAAGAAATTTACCACAACTTCTAGTGTTTAGTTTTCATGTATTGTTACATGATTGTCAGTGTGGTAAATATGTTGTACATCAATTAATAAAGAATTGCACACTGTTATTGTTAATTACTCGAATTTTATCTTCATAAATCTGAACAGTGGGTAGCTTCTTTTTACAAACCCTCTACTTGTTCTTTAGAAAGGTCAACTGAAATACTGAAATACAATTGTTTTCTCAGGACCTAGTACTTCCCTTCAAGCTGTATCCAACAAGCAACAATATCAGATCACGTTCCAGTTGGTGGGGAAAAAAATATTTCACCGAGAACAAAATTATATAAATAAGATCCATTTAATTATTCACTGAAGGCTCAGTATACAGAAAACATTAAAATACCAAAAGTTCTGAATGGCAATCATAAAATATGCTTTAAGAAAATTCAGAGTAATGACATCCATCAACAATTTTAGCAGAGATTTCCGTACTGTGACCAAAAGTGAACTACTTAGAGAGCTTCAGATGCTGAATCCCTTCAGTATTTCACAGTTTAAGAATATGGTTTCCTTTGGCAGCCCACAGATGCTGCCACTGAAACCAGTCTCCAGCCTCAACAGTCTGCTGGCTGAAATCCATCTCATTCTCAGGTCTCTTCAGCTCATCCCTGCAATGGCTTTACTTGGATGACATTTACTTTTGTCTCATTGTGTTTACTGCTGTCATCTATTTGTTCAGTGTCATCACTGGTGATAATAAAAATGACAGAGGAAGAGCTGAAAGTCACTTTCTTCTTTGGCCTGTCCCCTGCTTTCTGAGACATAACTATTGGTCGTATTGGTTTGTCACTCCCTGTTGCTGGTGTCTCTTTCATTGTCCTCTGGAACCTCATCAGGCGAAAGCACAGGAGTTGCAAAAGGCAGTGTCGAAACTGCAAAAGAGAATAAAGAGAGCAAGGTTCAGCCTCCTAAGCATTCACTACCATGTACAAGCCAGTGAAGGGCACAGTACAGTAAATGACTCAAACTAAGAGACTTCTGCATAACTTCTGAGTTAGTTTCAGTAACAAAACATGGTGCCTTTGTAGTGGGTACTTTTTTTTCCTCTACATCTGGATAGGATCACAGAGCCAACAGAGGGCACTGAAATGCAACTGAATATTTTACCAGTCACAAGATCTGCAATCCACAATCTGCAAAAGACAAGAGGACTAGGTTCCAAAGCACACTATAATTTTGTTTCCATATTCAAAAATTACACATTTGATCCAGCAGGGAAAGAATATTCTCACAAACACTTCATAGGAGAATACAGAGGGAAGGAACAAGGGGAGGAAGGGGATACAAAGTGATGTTTTCTTTCAAGTAACTCCAGGGTCTGGAATTTTAAAATGAGCATTTAATGTCACAGATGTAAAAAGAGATTTCAATGGTTAGTAACAAAGAAGTCAAATGTTCCCATTGAATACGGGAGGAACAGAAGTCTTTCAGCTAACTAGCAGCTATGTATAACACAGGAAGTCTGTTCTGCTGTGTGACTAAAATAATGTGAGGTATTCAGTGAAAGCTCACACCAGCACATAGAATGAAAATTTGAGTAATAGCACTGTATTAATTCTCTAATTATGGTCTCCCCTTCAACAAAACAAAGATCCAGGTATGAGGGTTGAAGGATGCGTTCGTTCCGTCCCATGTAAAGCTCAAATATGATCCTTTGGGGAAGATCTCTGGTTTTACCAGAAGTAAGTGGGCAACTCCCCCTTTGTTTAATAACCTGTAACAAGACTTGCCTGGAATGTATGAAGAAGACTTCAATCAACCAACCAAAATATCAAAACAACCCCCCAAAAAAACAACAAAACCCCCACACATAACAAACATCCAGAAGCCGATGGGAAATAATGCACCTTTTCTCTTAAAAGGGGCTAGGACATCTTTTGACAGCCTTCCATTTAGCTGAGTTAAGGATTACTCTGTATTATCCTGCATTGCCAGTGCCTCTGTTTTCCCAGATACCATGCAAGAAGCAATCTGACATGTCAAGTTGGAACAAGGTTTTGCTGTGGAAAATTAATCCTACTCTGACACAGAGGAGGCAATAGGTCTGTCCTGTTGGGAAAGGAACTTAGCTAATTACAAGATCTCAGAAAAAGATAATCCAGTGCAAAAGAATGGTCAAGTGGAAGCCTTGATGACTTCAGAGTTAATGGTCTACCTCGGAGTAGTGCAGAAATTAGAAAGTACAAGCATGTTAGAACACATCAGATAAAGGAAGGCTATTATAGAGAACTTGTTTTAGGATGCCTTCTGAGGGCAAAATAACCCCAAAAAATTAAGAAAAAATACTATCATTTTGGCTCTAATCTGGAATTAGAGACAAGATAAAAACACTTCACAATGCATCTCCAAAAAGCATGTTCAGATGATTGATTCTTATCCTGGCTGTGTCTTTACTGGCATTACACCTGGTACTAGTTTGATTTGCTGCTGGGTATCAGAACCCACAAATGTTTTTCAGATACACTACTCAGCCTGACAACTAGGTACAGAGTCAGTGCCAATGTATTTAAAAAGCTACTCTGTTGAAAAAGTCTTCCTGAACATGACTGTTGCTAGCTTCCCATATCCAGGACAACTCTGATATTGTGCAGCTGTGTAACTGTGGATCATCCTGCTGTGAAATAAGCTGTGGGGGAAGAAACTGCAAGATGCCACAGTAGAGGCCTCCTGCTTTTACTCAGGAAAGCACTGAAGCTTCCCCTTGCCCTTGGTCCTGAGCTGAGCTGCACTGCAGCCTTTGTTTGGCTGCCCCCATGGCTGATCCGACCCACTGACTTGGCTTCCTTGTCCCTAGAGAGGCTGGCTGGCCCAGGCTGCTGCCCAGCAACTGCAAGTCAGTGTAGGAAATCACACAAAATTCCATTCCATCTAAAATGAGTTTAAAGGTAAGGAAAACCTAGGAGAATCCCTCCAGCAATCATTCGTGGTTTTTTACCCTTTGTCAAGGGATTCTATTAAACACCAGATATCTTTATACTATCTTGGTTTCAGAAGTTTACAATGTGCATGTTACACTTCCAGTTTCAGTCCTTGTGTTGCTATAACATAGACGTCAGAGGCAAGTTTTTTCATTGCTAAAAAACAGGCACTGATTATTCTAAATTTTCTCTGATGGAGTTCTTTTGTGGTAAGGGAGTGATTCAGATGAAGTCTTCTAGTTGCAATCCATTTCACAGGTAAGCTGTCAAAACCAGACACTGGAATTATGACACTCTTTCCCTTTCATGCAAGTTAAATGTTTGAATTCACATATAAGCAAACTAGATTTCTAATCTGGTGGTATTTAAGCACCATCAGGGATTCTACTTCTTCTAGACTGTCACCAGTTATCCTAGATGTTCAAATTTTTAAATAATTTTTCAGATTACAGTATATCAGGCCTAAACTCCACAACTGTCATACTGGCTACTAATAATTCAAACAAGAAAACCTTTCATGTACCTACCTTTCTACTCATGAAGATATAGATAACTGGATTATAAGCAGTGCTTGACTTGGCAAAGAAAGATGGGATGATAGCTACTGTTGGAGTTACAAGGTTGCTATAGCCATATGTTATCAAGAGGGAGACCACTGCATAGGGCATCCAACAAATAAGGAACGTGGAGATCATCAAGAAACACATTTTAGCCACCTTCTTCTCATATTTTAGAAGCTTGATCACTTGAACCGTCTGGAAATCTTCTACACAGCGAAGCTGTAGAGGAAAAAAGATTGTAAAATAAACTAGCTTTTTGTTTTACTTGAACCTGAATAGTTCTACATTTATTTATAAGTAACTGATTCACTCTTTTAGTTTAAGGCACCATTCACCTCATCTTCTAAACCACAATTCTTCTGGAAGTTTACATCATGTTTCTCAGACTTTTCTCCTCTACATTAAGTGTAAAAATACAAGCTGAGAAAAAACAGAATAGCCAATCTACTGGAAAACAACAAATCATGCTGCAGAAGTAACAAAGCATGCTGCAGTTATAAGTATTTTAGAAAAATAACTTGTGCTCAGCTACTGGCATAAGCAATTTCAGTTTACATTAGTGGTCCTTTATCTGACTTCTCAGACAATCCTGTAGATTTGTGTCACCAGAAATATTTAGAGAGAAGAAAATTTCATAAATAGATGTCTCTGTACTGCTTTGCCACATAGTTTTTCACTCTAAAATTATGAAATCTCTAAAGCAGAATACTAGGCAGCAGGTTCCCAAGTTACCTGAGTCATAAAATAAGGAAAAGATAGGACATGCACATGCTCCACAAATTTTCCACTGTGCCAGTACTATTGACCATAAACTTGAATGAGTCCAGACAACTACCCACAGAATACAAATCATTAATGCTTTCCCATACTAAGCATTTGAACTGAATTTTCAGGTGAGGATTTGATGTGGATTAGTAAGCATAAGAAGCTCCCTACTTCCTCCCAGTAAAACCACACAATAAATAGACTTCAATAGCTCTAGGCTGGTTCTCTCCCAGTCCTACAACCTTTCTAGTGGTACGTGGCATAGATGAACATCAAACATTCAAAAGTTTGAATGGGAAGTAAGGGTGCAAATTTAGCTTGGATCCAACCTTAATGTACAGCTTCAATACTTTTCACTGATAATATTACATTAAGGGAAGTCTTATTTGAACTAACTTACCATTCTTACTGCATGCAGAATATGACCATAGCAATAGGCCATGATCCCAATAGGTGCTACTAGACAGCCAAGGAAGAAAAGGAGCACAAAGGAGGTATCATACGGGTCTTTTGACTTCCAGTCCACTGAACAACCTAATCCATGAATTTCCAGCGTGTATCTGTTCCAGCCCAAAAGAGGTGCTCCAGTCCAGGCCAGTGAGTACAGCCAGATGTATGTGATAGCCCGCCAGGACCAAGAGAAGTCAATCACCTTTGCATGGACCACTCGAATGTAGCGTTCATAGGCAAGAGCAGTGAGAGTCATAATTGAAACAATTCCTGTAAAAAAAGATAACAAAAATCAGTTAAATGATTCACAAATACTGTAAATTGGACTGAACTCCTCCTGAAAAACGTTTCCTTTGTTAGCAGGTTAATTCAAGATTACCTAGCTCATATTACGAATCTAACCTCAATAAGATTTTTGGGTGACAGTACATTACTCACTAACTACTAAGCCAAACAGAATCACCAACTTCAAACTACTCAGAGTAAGAAGCTGACATCTGATCCATGAGGTACAATAGCTAAGAAGTGGGACAAGGGAAAAAAGACACCAAGCCAATACTTCTTCCCAAACATTACTTCATTAAGTGAGATATCATGGTCCAAGGTTTGGAGTTTTTTCTGCTGGCAATTGTTGTAGGGTTTGTTGTTGTTATACGTTCCTTTGGGGTTTGTGGTTTCCTTTGGCTGTTGTTGTTTAGGGTTTATAAAAGAAAAAGCTATCCTCTAAAAATGAGATAAGCAGCAACAAAAAAATCTTTCAGAGACCTAGTGAATTGAGAGTTGAGACTGACATTAAAGAAAGGCTTCGGCAACTGAAAGCACAAATGCGCACCTTTAATGTGAACAAAATGAATAGAATAATTCCAATTTATTTCAAGATATCCTGGAAGTCTTTGCATTCCAGAAAGAACCAGGAAGGCAAAGCATTACATTGCTGAAGGTGTCCCATCTGACAGACATTCAGTTATTTTGAGTGTCCTTTTCTATCTTGCTGCTTTCATAAAAATATCAGTCCTTATTTATGCACTCTCTTCCTTTTCTGTCCACCTCAAACCCAGTATACAGTTATTAACACGTTATGACAGAAATCACGTTATCTTCAGCTCTCAGTATTACCCTATCCAGAATTCTGTCTTGATTAGAATATAAGGATTTCTGTTTCAATGGTCTGTAACACTTGATGATCAAAAACCAAATTACCCATCAGGCTGATGCCATGATGATTTTTTGCCTTTTCTTTTATACCCCTCTTACACTTTTTTATAACTTCTGTATTCTTAGTGGGTTTTTGCCTACATTTTTGGACTTGCTTGTCAAGCTAGGAGACTGAACATTTTAGAAGCTTTATAGTTAGGGCTCAAAATGCCCCAGACCCCAAGGTCCTCTCCAGAACACATTTTGTAAACTAAGATAAAACCATCCAAGATAAAGTTCCTTGGAGAGGGGGCTCACTCGAGCCTCTCACTGGGGAATCTTTGATAGATATGCTAATTAGTAAGACCTCTAATGTTATACCAGACCTTTTGTGAAGAGTGCACTGCAGTGGGCATTTTGGTGCATTCGACGCAGTGCTCCTAAAGATCCTTAAAATAAATGCAAAGGTAAAATCCCTTTTCCCTTCAAACCGTGTTTGACTCTTGATTTTAAGACCAGGAAAAGGCATCAAGGCAACTGCCAGACACCTGAAGTCTGTTATGATTCAGTCATCAAGCTCATAAACAACAATTCACAGCATTCTGTGAGATTGTACAGATAGCTGTGTCCAAATCTGTATGGATTTTATCTAACACAAAGCACAAGTATTTTTTCATGTATATGCAGAGCATTTAATTTCTCCAAGTACATTCATAGGTGCCATAACATGAATGTATGCAGCTGTAAGAAGGTTAACTGTGCAGCTTTCACTACCAAAGAGAGAATAACCATTATTTTTTACTCAGCAAAAACCTGATCTCACTTTGAAAAAAGGATAAATATTTAATGAAGACAAATTAACAACAGCACAGAAGGACCAGCAACATGGATTTTAGGAAGGCAACTAAGGGTAACAAAATCTAGAGCAACACATAGGCTCTCCGTCAAGGTATTCAATAGCAAAAGCAGTTTATTATTAACCAAGTATCTCACAGTAGGATATCCTTTAGTATTCTAAGAAAGTTACTTTATGCTGCAATTAAAGGATTCCCTTTTTACAAGTGATGAGCTTAGAACACTTTTTTGATTAAGAGAATTTCCCGCTCTAAAAGAAAATGTGCCACACTCTTTCATAGATCTCTTTAAAATGAAACTATTTTTATTTTTTTATGTGCTTTTTTCCTAGTCATCTTCAAACCTTCATGACAAAAAGATGTAGATATAGTTGGCCATGCAGTAACCTTTCACATTTTAGATTTCCTTGTACAAATCATTGCTGCAGAATTTCACTTTCATAGCTTGAAATTGCACTAGCAAATGTGGGCCAGAAGTTTTCCAAAGACCTAAGGTTGGAAGGTTGGGTTTGTTGGTGGTTTTTTTTTTCCTTTTCAATGAAGTTGAAAAGTAGTCCTTCACACCCTTTTTTGTGACCTAGCATGCAGAACATACATTGAACAATGTGGATCTAAGCAAAATATTTGCAGGCATTAGAAAATGACTACAGGATTTTATAGGTACTATTCTACACTTACCCTGGCTCAGGAAAGTGCTTTATTCAATCAAATGCAGTCTACTTCCCAAACACAAGGTAAGGCAACAAGTTCTCCTTCCATTTCCCTTACCCAAAGATTAGGAATTACAAAATTTTACCTGACAGTTATGATAGCCATCCACAGACATGTTTATGGTGGAAAATAGACATCACTCAACTAAAGGCTCAGTTTGCTTCTATAGTGCATTGCAGCTTTGTCTGATTAGTGAAGAGAAAGAGCAGTTACTTAGGATGATGAGTCAGATTACCTAAATCAACCTTTTGCTCCTTACCACCTTCCTTCATTGAATAGTATTCAATGACTAATGTCCCTGTGTGGTCTTAATACTTCCCCATCCCTTTTTATGAGTGCTGAATTCTAGCCACGACAAAGTAATCAAAAGCATGCATGCTTGACTGAAAGTACAGGTGTTCAGAAGCACTAATTTACTGAGTCCTTGACATTCTCAAGGAAGGCATTGGATGTTCAATACCTCTAAAAATCAGTATGTGCACATAGATATTTGAACAATGTTCTGTAAAGCCCCTTTCAGTCTGAAACCGCTGTTCTTCAAAGACATACTTGAATTTTCCTCCCTGAGCTGTAAATGGGACCTCGGACAGCCTGTTGGATAGTATGCACCAAAATGCAAATCCCTCTTCTGTTGGTATTCAAGGAATGTCTGGTAGCAGGCAGACATGAGGCAGGAACTGCAGGTCACAGCAGAAGATATTTATGATTTATGCATGCATATGGCTCCATTTTCTATGTATCATTCAGTTTCTGCAGTCTAGTGCAGAGGAAAGCTATGAATTTTACTTCCTTCCCTGCCCCCACTCCTCTCCAGAAGCTTTTCTGGAAATTATTAAATTTCATTCTGAGTGAGTTGCATATTTTAATATGATGAAATATGTGCTGATTAAAAAACCAAATCTGTTACAGAAAGCCATTATGATTATTGTTTGGATATTAGCCCCCTCTTAGCAAAAATGTGCATTTCAAACCAATTTTTACCTTTTATCTGAAACAAATTTTGTTATGCTTCCTGAGGTACTGGAGATCTACATATTTTGATTTGAGGCTAAGACCCAAAATTCTGAGGGTTGATTTACTCTACCAGAAAAATCACTCTAACTCTTTCAGAAAGATTTTACTGCCCAGTGTTTACAGTGTCATGTCTGACACATAAGATTTTTATCTCAGTGAATACCCCTATTCTGATTATAAACATAAACACTCTTTGTGTTAAGGAAATTATACTAGTTTTAGCTCTGATTTAAGCCTGGGCAATTACCCTAGCACAAATGGGGTCATTCCCATTTAAGCTGCAGATAAATGTAGCAAAACTGAAGTGTCTTCTTGTTTAAGCCACTAACCTGCAATTTCTGTGTTGCAACTCCTCTTCTTCTCCAGTAGCCAGCTGCACAGAATCAGAGAGCAGTGACAAGCTACTTCTTGTTATTTGGATGTCTATTAAGAAAATTCTCTTTTTTGCCATTTTGTATTGTTTTCCTACCAAAATACTGCATTTAGTGTAGATTTGATCATGTATCATATGTGATAATTATTTCTTCTGTATTCTGGGCTTTTCAAGGAGACAGTTCTGGATACATCACTAAATACTTCAAGCTGCATAGCGTATGTCATCACAGAGAGACTGCAAAACACAGCTAAGCCATACTGCGCTGTACCATACAATGTGTATATTCTGACTTTATAATCCTTAATTAGAAGAAAAATATTGCAGTGCCTTCAGAACTGAAGTGTTAACTGAATTTGAACAATCACAACGGCTTCTGCCCTCTCCATGCAAGATACATCTTATTTTCATATTGAGCCCCTGCCCCAAACATGGCCTATAATTCGGTCAGAGGTGGTATCAAATATTGCCAAAGACTGAGAATTGCCACAGAGCAACTGCAGCATAATGTAGCAAGTAAGATCCAATTCTGAGACAGACCGTGGCTTCTGTCAAAGGACATATTATTTTCTGTATCAATTAATCCTTGCCCTACATTCAAGTGCTGAATGACTATTTTGCAAACCTAATCACAGAAGAAAGCCACCCTTCTGCAATCCCTCCTCACCTCCTTTCACATCTGAAAAGCTAGACAGCAACGATTTAGTAGAAGCAACTTCCTTGTCCATGGAAAGAAAAGATGCTGTTGCACTCTCCAGTTTTGAATTAAAAAGTACATAACCAGTCTATTTGAATTCAGCAGTTAGGTACGACAATAAGTTTTAGGCACCAGCTGTGTATCACTTCTAATTTTTCAAACAATTTTAATATCTGCATTCAAATCTAAGTAGGTGAAAAATCAATTCTCTTAGACATAATAGACCAACTATATTTTATATGCAGCTGTCCTATAAAATTGTGGTGAAATAAATCACCTCTTCCAGATTCAATACTGCAAGTGATTAACTCACTCTGGAGAAAAAAAAAAAAAGCTAAAGCTGAAAGCATGCTGATTGAGCCTCCAGCTATTTGTAACACAAGATCCTAAAACTATCTGCTGAGTAACAACAGAAAATGCTTTTAGCAAGATTGAATCAGTGCATAAAACATACATGGGTAATGCAAGAGGGTGGCACAGGACATCACTCTGCCTCTGTGCAGGGAAGAGCCTTAGATGAACAGGCTGTAACTGAAGCCAGGTCCACAAGACACTCTCAAGCAATTAACCCTTACTTCAGCATTTGGTGGGTGTGGTGGTGGTACCAGCTTGCCTTGAAACAAACAAATAAAAGGACCTCAGCTGTACACACAGCAGCTTTTCAGAGAAAAGTACAGTCTGTAAAGCTCTTACAATTTTTCCCATCCTCTATTTCATGTCACTTGAATGGCGTATACACCCGGGTATCAACATTGGTTTGGTAGCTCATCAAGATCTAGCTGCTGTATACCAATGGTAATTTGTCCAGAAGGGACATCATACTTTTAATTAATTTGACACTAAAATCTGGCAGTGTATTTTTATCCTTACAAAAACAGCTTGCAGTTAGGAAAGACAGGTCTCTAATCACACTTCAGTAAGAGTAGCCTTTCAATCACAAACAAGGTTTAATAATATAAAGCCTACCCCAGAGTATACCCTGACTATGCAATCTTCTGTCAAGAGTCTGCCTCAGATAAACAACTTTGGTTCCTGTTTCTCGAGACCATTCCTGTAATAAACCAGTTTTTCCACTCCTTTCTTCCTTTGCACAATGAAATTTATCAGAAAGTGTTAGAACACCAGTACTGGCCAATGGTTTAGCTATCATTACTTGTAGCTGAAGTGCTTTATGCTCGAGAGGTTATGTGTGTATGCTCCACGTGACAAGACTATCTTACCTCAAAACCCTCAGGGCCTATTTCTATGTACAGAAGGCATTAATGCAGACATCCACTGCGTGGGGGTGGGCAGTACACAAATTTCTCTTGTGCACATCAAGTTCTGACAGTTACCATCACTTAAAAAACCCCTTGCATATCTGTGAGAAGCCAGCAGATACACATAAAGATCATGACATCCTGACCTGTATTCCACAATTACCCTCTTACCTGAAGAAATAAATTCTGTGTCTGCTAACCAAGCCTTTTGTGTATGTTCAGCTGTCAGGTGTCCTCTCTAGAAATTATAACCAAAAAGCTGTGCTGTCAGTGATAGAGAGCACACCTCCCAGAGAGGAGTTGTATTACTAAATCAGATAAAGAGATTACACAGATCTCTACTACTTAGTGCTTGGTTGGCTACAGACAGGGAAAGAGAAGTTTTTTACATAAAGACAGAGTGGCAGACGCAGAAGGACCAGCATAGAGTTGACTGCACACCTCCATAGAAAGGTGACTCTCCTGGTATAAATACATCACTTAATTGAGGCAGCTGTCATATCACATCAGGATACATCACCTGTTACAAAATAAACACTGGAACTCAGTGGAACAAAATTAAGTGGGGATTATTGTCTAAGACAGACAACGACGTCATGAAAGCTTAGACTAAGACTCGTCAGGTAATCATTTATGTCGTTTTCCCTACACTAATATATGAGGTGTTAAGAATGGCTTTGTAGTAGAGAAAAATAGCCCTTCTTGTGGCCTCTGCTGTGGAGACATAAGTACCTAAACAGTATCTTGACTTCAGACTCTAATGAGTTAAAGAAAATAGGGACTGTTATTTGTGTGACAAGGACAGGTGCTCAGTAGCCAAAATGATCAATTTTGCACTGTAGCAAGCAGGTCTCTGCACCTTCTAAAGGCTCAACATCAATCTTTCTAGTCACAGAAAACTTAAGCAGTAGCACAAACATCAGGTTCTGAGCTGTGCAATGCAACTCAAGAGCAGATATTACTACATGGGCTTGTCTCATGATAAAGTTATGATAATGCAGCAGTAGACTATTGTGAGGAACACAAAAAACAGCCATTTATCCCTAGACAGACCATCTGTAGTTCTGCTGCCATCTTCTCAACTTAAAAGTTTCACACCATGAACATCTGCTTACAGTGCCTAAGTTCTGGATCTTAACATGCCTCCAACTGGCTGGCAAAATGAGAAGCACTCTTACAAAGAAAATGCTCAATTCTTCAATGCAAAAGTATTAGAAGTGTAGAGAGTGCCCTCGTATCTGTGAGGGGGAAAAGAAGTTGTCATTATTATGCAGTGAAGGCTTCTGAAAATATAGATGCTACTGGTTTATTTTAAGCATAAATGCCACCTATGTATTTAATCATATTGAAATCCTTAAGAGGAACACAGAAATACCTTGGTCTCAGCTTTCAAAACATTATGAGGAAAAACCTTGTAACAACACGTGAAAATTTAAAATGACGCTGCTTGATCATGATTTTCAAAGAGATTCCTGATTAACTACAGTAACTAGAAATAATCTGATTTTTAAAATTTATTGAGAATTAGCTCTGAATTTAAAGTGAAAATCCTATTAAAAAAAAAAAAAAAAGGCAGATTTTATAATTTGTTCCAAACTTGTTCACTATCAGGGGAACCTTTCATTTATAAGTTAACACATGCAGAGAACAACTTATACCAAGTACTGGGTCTTAGGGGCTGTTCTTCCAATTAAAAAAGAGGCTTAAGGATGGAAAGTAAGACTGAACAGCCTTCACACCTGAAGGGCTGGCACAGAAAGCTCATGTGGCAATGTCCCAGTTCATACCCAAGCATGAAATCACAAAGCTGTAAATAAAGAGGTTTTGGTCATCTGACAAAATGAGCTCGACTGGGTCCAACCCCAGGACATATCCACACCACTTAAGTAACTTCACATGATCTGTTACGGTTTAATAGACTCCATATCCGTGGTATCAGAGCTACCACCACTCTATTCTGGAAATACCTTTATCATGTCATTGTGGCTTACTGAGCAATTGAACACTGCAAAGCTGTAAGTACTCTGCTTAGTTAACGAGAATTTCACTTGTCAAAGCTGTCAATTTTGTATGTCTTCTGATCAATGAGTGTACTTTGTATTCCCAAAAGTTCCTGGGGAGAGTGTTATGCTTGGAGAAGCACTTGTAGGTAATATGCCTGTAAGACTTCCATTACATTACTTTCCCTACCACCATCACCTCAAGATAATAGGTGACTTGGGCTGTTATATACAAGAGAGGTATATTTATTAATATAATACCTGCTTATGCTGAATGAAATCTTCCATCAGTATCTTCACCACTACCAGGGGAAAAAAAAAAACCAAGAGCAAGCAAACAAACAAAAACAGAACAAAACAGAAAAACCCAACAACCCCAACCAAACAAAAACCAGGAAAAAAGGCCACTAAAAAATTCCCTCCAAAAAAAAAGGAAAAAAAAAGAAAGAAAACCCCACAAAAAATCCAACCAAAATACCAAGCCTCAAACAACAACAAAGAATTACCAAACAGAAACAAAAAGCCTTCGAATTACTTCTTTTTTCATAGACACATTACAAAATGAGAATAGAAGCCATGGTAGCAATAATCCAGATGGCAAACAGAGTATGATGCTACCTGCAGGGCATAATTTATACCTTTTTTCCCTCAGCACTGACATGTCCCTGCTTTCCTATGCAGGTGGGGAACCGCTTATCCTCAGAAACAGGAAAGAAAAATCCTTCTATTTCTAGATGATAATATGAAAACAACACTGTGGAAGTTAAAATTAGACATCACTTTATCAGATTAGCATTCAATTATAATAGCCACATTAAATATTTTCTATGACTTTACATGCCAGCTGAAAAAAGTAAACTCAGGCATCACTCCTGAACATTAAGTTGTACATTTACTTGCCAATTCCATATGATCAACTACACACAAACACACACTTTTATAATAATAATAATAATAATAATAAAAAAATTCTTCCCAATGAAACATATTATGGAAGAGGAACATAGCGTGACCAAGCACAGGATGATGTAATATTACAAACCACTGATGCTAACTTGACTACTCTCTAGATAAGGCCCATGAATTTGCCTGCATTTCTTCGGAAAATTTCTTAAATAGAGGGATGCAGGAAGGCATCAACACTGAATATATTTATAGTAACAAATTACATAGCACACCTAAAAATAAACAGAAATTAAAAGTCACATGTGATCAAGCAATTTCCTTGCCAATTTACAAACCTCATTCTTTCTATTTCTATTATTTCAGAAGATGGTACGAGATTATTACAGTCTGGTTTTTTACCCTTACAATGTATCTTATTTTTTGAACCTATATGGAAAATGCCTCCATCAAAAATAATAAGTATAACATATAAGAGATAAAGGTAGGAACAGAACTGTACTTTACGTCCCCTGTGTAAGATTAACGTTCAGTTGTCTGGCAGCATCTGTGTGGCAGACACTTGAGTTTCTCAAGAATTTGAACAGGCTGAGTGATGGAGACAACCTTATGCTAGTGAGGTTCTCTAGTACTCTTCCTGATAACAACAGCTACACAAATGTCTGAGAGCTGTGCACTGCAGAAATCGTCTAGTACCAAACCCTGCACAAACTGTTAACTACATCCTGCACCCACCATAACTTTCAAGACATAAGATTTTTGCTGCACTATGCAGCAGCAGTCAAATCAAACATGAGCAACCACAAGCCTTCGCCCAACAGCCCACAAAAGCCAGACAAGACTACAGTGCCGTGTGAAACAAAGATTATGTGTGCAGGAAAGCTACAAAGCTTGTTGAAGACTTTAATGTGTCGCCTTAGAGCCAACTTTCAGTGCATACACATCCCATGGGTACAGTGTGATCCACCTTTAATTTATACACCTCTGCCAGAAAAATAAGTATCTGACATGAGCTTTGGATTTCTTTTCTGACAAGTCAAACATTTACTTTCACCATTAGAAACACAACCCCGGTCTTTGGCAACGTCATTTACCAGTAAACAAAAAGCCCTATTCCTTTTAACAGGCTCCATGTGCATAGCTGGATTGCAACCTATTCTTCTGCAGACTGCTGCAAAGGGTATGTGTTCATTTCAGGAAGGAAACCGGTGAAGAGCTGCTAGGTTTTAAAAACAGAAATAATGTAAGTATTCCTTCTGCAGTGCTAAAACTTCACGGGCATCAGTGGCTTCCCAAAGCCCAACTGTGACACCGTTATGACTGAAAGATGGTACCCGAATTTCACATATGGACTAGGAAATTCAAGGCACTGACACACACTGCGTAGCTTTATGAACAGACAAGTCGGGACACTGGGAAGGCTGCTGAGGAGTAGCTTTCCACCGGTTCCATGGAGGCGGGACACTGCTGACCCTACACCCAGAGTCATACGTGCTCCTTATCCACGGATTGCAGCGCTTCCTCCTATAAAATAGAGTCGTTTATGCTCATGAATTCTGCGCATCGCTCGGTCAACTCCAGACCCCTTCTAACAGCGCTGCTGCCCTTTCCCCCAAGTGTCCCGTTACACCGGCAAGGGCTGGAGGTGGAGAAACTGATTCTCCAAGAATTTCTTTTTTTGCTCCGGATCGCTTTCTCCAGCCCTGTCGCTCTTTTTTACCAAAAAGCGCCCGCTCTCGCCCCGCCAGGGCGGCGACTGAACCCCGGGCTGGAGTGCCCCGCGGGAGAGGCAGGGATGCGGCGGTTGGGGCAGTTGGGAAGCGGGACGGGGCAGTTGGGAAACGGGGACGGGGCGGCTGGGGCCGGCAGGGAGCGGGACGGGGCCGGCAGGGAGCGGGAACGGGGAGGTTGGGAAGCGGGAACAGGGTGGCTGGGGCCGGCAGGGAGCGGGACGGGGCGGTTGGGACGGTTGGGAAGCGGGGACGGGGCGCGACACCGGCGGTACGAGCGGGCGAGGAGGAAGGCAGCAGGGCAGGGAGGCACAGGCGGCGCCCGCGGCCCCAGCACCCACCGAAGAGGCTGCTGCTGAAGCCGTCCCAGACGCAGCCGGCGGCATCCCACACCCAGCGGCTCCTCAGGCAGGACATGAAGGTAAGGCTCACGCCGAAGACCGACACCAGCAGGTCGCTGAGACTGATGTTGACGAGGAAGAGGTTGGTGGGCGTGCGGAGCCGCTTGAACTTGTAGTAGAGCACCAGCACCAGCAAGTTGTTGCACAAGCCCAGCATGCCGATGGTGGCGACCAGCAGCGCCAGCAGCTCGTAGGTGCCGGCGCTGAAGAGGGGCCGCTCGCCCGGCACCTCCTGCTCGGGCGCCGCGGGCTCCGGGCGACTGGAGGTGCCCGTGCCGTTCCCCGCGGGCATGGCTCCCGGCCAGAGCGGGGCTAAGGCTCCGAGCCCGCTGCCAGCCCCATCGCACACCGATGCTCTGGGCAGGAGGAGGAGTCCCCGCTGCCTTCCCGCCCACGGAGGGCGCGCCCTCGAGTGGCTTCGCCCTCGCCTGCCCCGGGGCGGGCCCGGGCATGGCTCCTTCTGAAGCAGCGGCTCGTCTCGTCCTCTTACCGCGGTGAGCAGCACGTTTGTGGCGGGCGTGAGGCTGTTGTTTCCTCTTCCTTAAAAATCCTCTGTGCGCTTTGGCTGGGCCACGGCTGCCGTCAGCAGCGCTTCCCTCACCGGGGCCGTGTTTGGGCAGACCTGCTCTGTGGCCAGCTCCGGGAGGAGGTAGAACCGGTATTTAGGCTTCTTCCCCAGATGTCCTGCCAATGAAAACTCCTATTTTGGCAATAGTGTCTTTCTCAGGAGGTTCCCCGCAGTGCTCGCAGCTTGGCCTTAGGAGCTGGAACCCCACGAAGCGACCCAGCAGCGTCATGGCCCGGGCAAACCTGTGGTGCGAGCGAACACTTTTTTGTCAGCCGTGGGGCGAGTAAGACAGCACCTCCGTGAAGTCATCTGTTTTTGTACCTTTGTGTCCAGTGTTTGTTGTACAGGAGTGCCCTAGCTGCCTGTGTACAGCTCTAGCTGGTGTTAGTCACGGTGTTGCCCTGAGCCCCAGCTATGTTAGGGTGGCTGTTCTTGTCTCCAAACCCAACCCACCCCTGAGTGTCTCATAGGGAATTTTGCTCACCATGGTTCTACACCCAAAACACCTTGCCAGACCAAGCATCAGCTTTCCTTCCAACAGGAAGACCTAATTTGTTTGCTTTAATATGTGCTGGTACGTGACAGCCTTCATAAGGGCCCAAAGAAAACTTTCAGTTTAGGTCTATTCTTACTTTAGTTTTTAAAAACAAAAATAATCTGTGAAGGTAACAGAATTTTAATGGATATGTGTCTTATCAAAAAATAGCTGGGTTTTTTTTTCTTGTCTTATACACTGTGCTATTAAATGGTCTAGACTAAGGGTGAACTGAGGCTGAAAACATGGATAGCTGAGGTAAGTTTGATGTCTTTCAAAACACAACTTATGCAAATTATGGGCTTCTCATGGCAATAAATCTTATATAACAAATTACTGTTGTAATACAAGGCAATAGGAATAAAGTCATAGGTCAGAAAAATAAAACTGATTAAAGTAACTGTTCTTATCAAACACAACTATATGCAAATTATGGGCTTCTCATGGCAATAAATCTTATATATCAAATTACTGCTGTAATACAAGGCAATAGGAATAAAGTCATAGGTCAGAAAAATAAAACACTGATTAAAGTAACTGTTCTTATCGATGTTAACTTTATTTACAGCCCATGTTGTTAAATCCCACAAATAGGATGGAATCAGTAATTGAAACTTACTTTAAAAAACTAGTTCAGTCTGTTTCTTCATCACTGGCCTTCAGGGTTTCTCTCATTACAAAGAAAAGAGGATCTTCCTTTGTCAAAATCAATTATATGTTTTTTACCATTAAAGCTGCATTTACAGAACACCTGACCTTCCAAAATTTCCAGTAATAGACCACAGTACTTGAGCATGAGTTTTAGGGAAGGCATAACTTTGTCTTTTCTCATCCACGAAAGAGATTTACCTGTGCAAGACAGACCATGTGCAAAAATATTGTGTCAGTGCACCGTCATGGGTTCGTTTAAGACACTTAGTGCATTCTAAAAGTCTAACAATTGCATGACTGGACCAAATTAATACTGCACCTCATTGAGAACAAGACATTTCTATCTTCTGCCTCTAAAGGAAAATCTTAAATTGTGTATCTTTTTATCCCTGATAAATGAGAGTATAGGTGGTAAGAAGAACAGGGTGAAAATGTAGTGAGTAGTACATGCCAGACAACATACTGTCCATTGGCAGGTTCCATTATATACTTAGGGTTTCTAAGAGGTATTTCACTACAGCACCTGTCAGAAATGTCTTTGAATTTATAGAACGTAGGAGACCCCATAACTTGCATTTTACAAAGATCGTATCTCAGAATTCCTGATTTGGGCTTTTTCGTAGCAAAGCTAAATAGATCCATAAATGTGCGATCTCTTTAATGCTTTATTTGCAATGGTCACATTATTAAAACTGTCAAATTGCTAATGTTATTCAAGTGGTCTTGGATACTTTGAGCAGAGTTCTGTTTGTCTTCCATGCAGTGTCGCTTCTCATATGAAGCACAACAAAAAGAAATGTTTTATTGTATCATCAGGTCAAAGGCAAAGCTGGAAAGGGAACCCTGACCCAGTTCTATTCCAGCTTCTGTTTCACCTAACTCAGTGTAGAACAAATGCAGCTATGGTTTTAATAATCTAATTATCTCTTCAGTCAATCCTTTTCTGCTGAAAAAAGGATTTTACCTTTGCTTTTACTGTTGCATAAAAGGATAGACCCGAACCCATTTCTAAAAGTATATTTGTGTGACTTACTAGAAGTGCATCAAAGTACTAAGCATGTATATAGCTGAGCTCATGGGATTAAAGAAGTACAACAGGGAGCAGGAATAGAAGGTCCCCAGTCCTGTACTACAAACAGTCTCTGAAACTCCCAAGGACTTCCTAGATCTCTTCTGCAACAGTCCTGTTAATGTGTTGTCTGTAATGCACAATTCACATGGGGTGGAAGAATGCATTGCCTGTAAATTTTCAGGTGGCCAACATATGCTTACATATGCATAAGGCAAACCTTAAAAGCCAGACTTGGAACTAATAATTCACGACTGGAAAGTTTGCAGATGCCTGGGACTGTCTTCAAAAGTTTTTAGTATTTAGTAATTTGAAATGTTTCAGCGCACCAGAGCATCAAGTGTCACATGTTAGAGCTGAAGAATCCAAAGCAGAGTAAATAAACTGTCTCTCTAAGCAGAGTAAATAAACTGTCTCTCTAAGCTTTGATAGAAATACAAACCACAAACCATGACTCCCAGTACAATGGTCTAACTGCACCATTAAAATGGCTGTTGCAGTAAGAACATTGTAGGGTGGAAAAAGAATGCTTTAAGAAAAAAGAATGCTTTAAGGCGTTCAAGAGACAAAATAGGTATTCGTTTCTTGTTCACTGGCTCATTTTCTCTGTTCTCTGTCGTGTACTAGTGTGCCTTTAAAGTCACAGGCTCTTCCCCGTCTTTCCTGACAAGCAGAGAGTAAACAGGAAAGTCAGGCTTTTGTCCCTGTTAGATACATCTGTTTTAGGAGTCAGATGGTGCTGGGGTTTTGCTGCCTGTTTTGAACTTTATAAGCTTTCTATTTCAAAGGACATGGTATAGAGCCAGAATGCAGGTCACTGAAAACCAAACCAAACAAAACAAAAAGGTTCCAAAAAACTCTGGCTACCTGGCTTCAGCTTTTTTATTTGTTTTTTTAACAGTGTTCTCCTGGCAATTTCTTTTTCTTACACACTGTTTTTGCTATTCTTTAGCCTTAAAGGCAGATGAAAGCCAAGTGATTATTCACTGGATCTATATGTAGCTGCAGTGTGTATCTACAGAGCAAGGGTGAGTTTGTGGACCGAAGAAACCTTTCATCTGTTCCCAACCACCTGACATTAAAACAAGGCTTTTAATACATATCTACACTTGTTGATAACGCAAGGTGTAAGTAAAAAAAGCCCCAAAATGCACAACCCTAACGGAAAATGTTTAAAGCTAGGGCTTTGTCTTGCAGAACTTGTAATCCTGTGTGTATAGTCTAGTCCATATTGGGATGTGAACTTTAAATCATAAAGCAGGTAACGTGCAAATGTTGCAAGAATGTGCAGATATTCTGGTCTGAGATGTGGCCCAGGCACAGTTCACTGGAGCAAGCACAGGTGTTTTCAGCAGGGGAGGGGGACCCAAGCAGGCAGGGAGGTGATGTCGAGTGGTTGGAGCATCTGTTCTGCAGTTGGAAGCTGCCTGCAGCCTGCTCCATGATGTGTGAGCTCTGGCATACCTGACATGTGCACAAAGAGTTGTACTGGCTGCAGCTCTGGTTCATCTCACCTAAATGATGCATTTGAAAGTGAAGCACCTAAGACCAGTAAGATGAATCACTCTCTGGAAGTGTTTATTGACTGGCACATAAGGTGACTTGAATAATTAACTTTTAGATGCCTAAGTTAGGTGAGATGAGCTTCACCTTGGCTAGACAAGCCTGTGTGGGGCTGTGGTATGTGCTCAGGTGGTAGATGCATATTGGTGCCTCTGTGGCACTTGTTTCTTGCAGAAAGATTGAAAGAAGTGGTGATATGTGCTTGTGCCTGCTGGCATCCTCCCATCCTTGGTTGTACAGACACAGCTCATGGGGCAGCCTGAATTCTAAACGCTAGCATTGTGAAACCATTATAAGACCGGCAACACCAGGTTTTGCAACATTAACACTGTGAAATTTGTTTGTGATATAAATTGGTTTTTTTTGAGGAATAACCTTGCATGGTAGTTCATACTTACGCTGCAGCTTCTTGTTAGTCTGACAAACATAAAGTGGAAGTGTTTACAAACTCACTGCTCTGTTGTCATTTTCCAGAGCCCAACATACAAATCAATATATAGTTCATAGGAAATACAGTTTCTAAAACTATCACTTGGTCATTTCAGCTGCTCTTAGTGAGAGAGAGGAGCAGATGCACTTTTAGCAAGGAGTGCAATACTGCTTGAGGGGTATTAATATCCAAAGCAAAGTGAAAAACTGAGTCAGTAGAAAAAAAGAGCGAGCTAATGTAAATGTCAACGTGGTAGTGCCCCTTAAACACTGTTTCATGGAAGAAATCTGATTTTTACAATGCTAAAATTTATTACTTGCCCAGCTCCATACTGGTCAGGGAGTTCAGCCAGTGTGAACTCAAGCAGCTCTATCCTGATTCGACTTAAACACAGCCAGGTTTAATGGGATGTTTATAAGGAAGAAATAGCAAAGGATGGGTAAGCTTATCAAAATAAAGCATCTTCAGGGACTGATTTTTTTATTTTCCATTTTGATGGGCTGGACTTTATCTGGACCAAAATCAGAGTCAGAAACAAAGTCTTTTATGTCCCAGAGCCTCTTTAGGGACAACTAAGGCCAGTTAAGATCCACTGTGTTTTCTTTGGGCTGTTCTGAACCAACATTATATTTGGGGAGCATTTGCTTTTGCATGAGACCACCAGGAAGAGTGAGTGGCAGCCTGGTACAGGCAGGAAAGAAGATCTATCACCTTTTGCTGTTTGTCTTCTTCAGTAGCTTTGGGTTATTTTTATGAGCAAATTACAAGGTCAGAATTACATGGTCAAATTACATGGTCAAATTACATGGTCAGAATTTTAAAACTTGCATGGAATATCATAGACTTACGGTAGTTATTGAGATAAAGATTGAAAATTACTGATTTTTCAGATGAGGTGCCAATCCTGCAATGAACTTGCTGCAGCTCTTCTTTGCACCCATACAGACATACATATCACTATCTTTGTATCTGAGAATTTCCTATAATTGAGACTAACAGGATTGTGTGGTAAGAGTTGGGAGAGTCAACTTCTGAATAAACATCAGTTATATCGTATTCCATATCCAGTGCTTTCCACACTATCAGTAATGGAGACAGCGAAGGAAATGCTTTTCGTTCAGTTAATGCTACTAATGCAAGGACTTCCTGACTCATCAATTAAATATTGAATTTGCCTTTTAGACTTTGCTTATCTTCTAATGCAATTCCTATCTTCTCTGCTTTTTTTTTTTCAGTCCACTCAGTCATCACATCGTATTTTTAAATTGTACTGTCCTTTTTTTTATTTTAAACATTGAAGACAACAAAATCAGCTGGTACTGAAAGCAGGGATTCCTCATTTGGGGTTTCTTTGTGTTTTCATTGTGTTACATAACATGAAGTTTCCACATGGGTTTTTGCAAAAGAACCAAACATAGCTTTCTGTAGTTAGCCTTCCTGTTCTGAGCATGGATGCTAATACCTTTTATGAACCTTAAACCACTGCTATTAACTGGGAAATGAGAATATAACCTGATGTCATACAAGCTTAGATGACAGAGACTGGAAAAATTAATCGACAGGAAGCACGGCATAACAAGAATTCAGCTGGAGACAGTGTATCAAATACACCACAACTCTGACCAAGGTATGGTATCTGACCAGCCACTGAGTACCTTGACACACAAAGGAAATAGTTTCCTGGAGAACTACTGTTGAAAGCAGCAAAAATGTATCCTCAAGCTATCCCTCCCTTTTCCAGGCATCATTGCTGCTTTTCTCTGCCAAACTCCTTTCCTTCTTCTAATCAAAAGAAATGCTCATTGCAGTAAAGAAGTACCCGGAAACTTTTGGGTTCTTCCCCTTGAAATGATGGAATTTTGAGCTGTTGCATGGCTTGTGTTAGGTAGCATATCACGAGACACCTCTTTCCCTGAAGAACTAGCAATTTCATGCAGAGATATTTCCGTGCATTACTTTTAGTAACTCTATTTAATATCAATTAGTTGCTTTCCCTATATGTTTCAAAAATGTTGCTCAGCTGATATTCTGAGTGGGTGTGAAGGCTATTGGCATTATCTGTTTTGTTTTCTTTGAAGAAGTGACTTGAATATTCTTGAAACGTGTCTGTTTGATATCAATCCCCTAGATTGCCATAAGGAAATATAATTTCTCCTCTTCTTTCAACTACAGAATCTCCCCAGAGCTAAGGCTCCACGCTCAGGGATTCAAGAAAGCCTTGTCCAGTAAACCTGGCATCAACCTTGTGTGAAGTAATAGCAAAGTGGATCTGGAGATCAATAGCTAAAGAAAAATACAAAGAAATTGATCAGTGTGGTCTACAGAAAAGTGAGTTTAACAGTCTGAAATTCATCATTTGGCTATTATGGTATAGCTCCGTAACATGGCATCAGTATTCTTTAAAGATACTGAAAAGATGAAAAATGTGGATAAGAATCACAAATATTATATTGAGACCTAAAGGAAAGAAGTAGACAAGGAGCAAAGGCCCCTAGTACGAGAATGTACCAACTAAATTAGTGAAGATATTCCAAGAGCTGCTGAAAGGAAGAATAAGCCACACAAAGAGGCTTAAATTCTAACTGTTTGTGCAATTAACCTTTGGAACAAACGTGTTGGATTCTCCATCTTTTTGTGTCTGAAGATCAACACTTGACAGCTTACCACAAATTATACTTTAGAACAAAGTTTTGGGCTCAGTATAGTGATAAATGGCTGGTATTTATTGATCTCTAGCACAAAGGAGGTGAAAGTAGAGCTAAAGGTCTCTTCTGTCACCAGTTACATGAGATAAAATGAAATAATCTCACATGCCAGTTTAGTGATCCTGGTTCATGACCTAGGGGCACTCAGTGAGTAGGATTCTGTGATGTGGTGGGATATTGTGACATCCACAGTTCATTACTCTGTTTGCCAGCTCGAGGTGCTAAGCCAGAGTCTTTTTTTTTTAAATTCTGTAATGTTTGGTATGCCTGTCATGCAGCTGCATCTCACAGGAACTCATATGGGAGTTTAAGGAACAAAGCAAGTCTTGGCTATAAGAAGAGCTCTCTCTCTTATCTTGTCTTCTCTTAATAAAGGATGTCTGGAAAGAAGCATCATGATAAGGAGAGTTGCTCAGCTCTTGAATTGATTGATTTCAAGAATGCTTTGGAGCAGTTCCAGAATCTAGTTGAAAAAATGATCATCCAGAAGACCAAGGAGAGTTCAGGCTTGTATACTAAAGATGATGGTAAGAGATACTCATTTTGATGGAAAAGTGTTATTTTCTCATGGAGAGAACATACCATAGAGAGGAGACGATAAGAAAGATCTCGAATTAATGTTCTAACTGTAACTGTTTGATTTTGACAGAAAACAGAGAGATTGCACTCGGAGAGTTCTTTTCTCCTCCTGTTAGGATTTCTAGCCAAATTACAAGGCCATGGTGATCACTCACAAAATATAATTGGTGGAGTTGCCCCATATAGAAGTCAGCATGATGCAATGATTCTGTAAAAGCACAAACCCGATGAATTATGTAAATACAGTTGCTAATTGTAAATAATGGGGGTAAAATTTTGCTTTTCTCAATGCAAGTGGCTACTGCTGCTTGGAAGGATAGACTTTACCCCACACACTATTCAGGTTCAAAAAAAATCAGAATTACGGTAAGTAAGAGAAGAGTACAGAAGTGAGAAATTTTTATCTATTCTTTTATCTGTTTCCTGTCATGCGTTGCAAATTAGGTAGTTTTGAAAAGAGCAAATATTAAGACTTTTTTTTTGTTTTTCAAATGCTTTAGTGAATAAAATGTGAGAAGCTGGAACTTTCATGTTATTGATATTGAATGAGAAATAAAACCAGAGGTAGGGTGGGTAAGAAAGGCATCTGTAGCTTGCCGATTTTAAACTGTGTGGACATTGTTCTTCCCATACAGATGAGATAGATTATGATAAGTTCTACACAACCACACAAACACTTTTTGGTCCAGCAGTCAAGGATCAGAATATTCAGGCCTTTTTCAGGAAGATCGTCAGCAACCCTGATGAAAAGCCAGAATGGCTTGAGGTAAGGATTTCTAAAGTTTTAATAAATATAAAAAACTAATTATAATTTTAGATGGTGACAATATTTAGCTGTATTTGTGTGTTGTTCATGAATCTGTTGTTCATGAGCTCCATGGCATAATGAGGCACTCTCTTTATTATTTATTCTAGCTGCCTGAAGCCTGGGTGTGTCCTGGTCTTCAGAACTACTTCAGTGATGTGCATTGTCCTCAGGCTTCTTGACAAAATGCAAAATGTCCTAAACTACAGCATGCCATTTGTACTCTGAGGATAAGCCTGTCTTTAGCTAAACCTTCAGAAATGCTCCCTCTTTTTTCTTCTTTCCTCTCTTTTCTTTTACCTCTGTTTCCTTGCCTTTCTCTTTCCCTGTTCACAGCATAAATCTGGGCCTTACTTTGAATACGAAGCATTAAAGGTAGGGCAGCACTTTAGTAGAGTTTTTTAACCAGAGAATTCTGTGTATATTATTTGGTCCTGTAGATGAATGAGATCCATGTAATCAATTTTTCAGTCTCTAATGGTGATAAATAGCAAATCTGTGTAAAAAGCTTGTAAGAGTGAGGATAACTATGAAACGTTCACCCTCTTTGCATCTGTCTGCACGTCTTAAGTATTTCCTGTGCCAGAGGAAAATGCACTCTGTGTTTAATTTCCCTTCCTGGATTTTTAATCTATCCATTTGTAAGTTATTTCTGAATCTGCATAAAAAGGTTATCGCCATAGCATCCAGTTCTTCACATTTTGTGAAAAAGTACTTTTTTGGGTTTTTTTTAAACATGGTGCTCTTTTTTGTTTGCACGTTGCACTTTGAAAAATGAACACTCGCTCTAGAAATGTGTCTTTTATAAAGATGTTTCCCATGGATAGTGTTTCGAGCAAGTGTTCTATAAAAATTACTGGTTCTTAGATTGTTAGAGCCAATCCTTATCAAGAGTACCCATTGTCATATATTACTACAAGATTTTTTTGTTTGTTTCTTACCCGAAGACAGAATTGTGCAGAAGGGTCATAACTTCCAGCACACAGTGACTTTCCTATGATAGCCTAGGTGGCATGGCATCCCTTGCAAGTCCTTGCTGGACTTAAAGTCTTATGGCAGGGTATTAGCAAGTGACATGAACTACAAATTTGTCAGCATATTTGCAGTTTATGTTACTCTGGAACATCATGCTAATAATGGAACCTTGGAGATACCCAGCACCTGTTTCTTACGTGTTATCAACAATTGCTATCAAGTAATTTCCTAATACCATACTAAAAATAGTGTGTTCAGCCATTTCTGTTTAATAAGGTTCTATATGGGAACATTTTTGGTTACTACCTTCCTTAACCATTGTTTTTAATTACAGTGTCACATTATTCACGGATTTTGCTCATGTCAGGCATTAAAGATTTCTTTCAGGGAGGGCTTGGGGCAAATCTGGAAAACAGCTGACAGTCTGAAGGACTGATTGTCCTTCATTTAGGGCAGCAGAACTGTAGCAAATTATGCTCAGGCTCATTAGTTTATAAGGGAGCTAAGGGAAGCTCTGTATGTTTACTGGAGTGCGTATCATTTACTCCAAAACCTTACTGAGTTTCTAATGCAGTCAGACTAGTTTACCAAATTACATAATTACATAAATAATTCACCTGCATAATTACACAAGCAAGCACGGCATGGAATGTCATAAAAAAGGTGAAGCCCCTTTATTTTCCTTATGAAATCTGTGATTTGCTTGGGATAAAAATCCCCAGAACCTGTTCTATGAGCATTTCTCAAATTTTACCGAGTGTGAGCTGGCTGATGACAGCCTTTTAATATGCCCTATGTATAAACTTTCTTGAAAAAAGTGGAGTGTGGTATACAATGAATCTTCAGCATCTCACATCATGCATTTCATGTAGAAGATGGATATCTTCTGAGCCTATACTGAGTGCTGTAGGGAATGAAACAGAAGTATTTATTATTTTATTATTTTTCTGTTCAAAAGAATCCTGATCAAGGTGTTAATCTGAGGTTTTTTTCCTTTATTTTCTCTTTGGGGGTAAGAAATGTTTAACAAAAAGTAACTGGAAATTCATCCATGACAGAAGTCATAATTCAGTTATAAAATAGACAAAGATCAGACTATTTGAATCAGACTCAATATTAGATTTATTTCTTTACCTTGGCACAGCCTTATCCAGCACAGTTTGAAATACAGTACAGCGTTGAAAAGCTGCAGTGAGTTTTTTTTCTTTTTTGTTTTCTTTCTGTTTAGTGAGAAATCTGATGGTCTGCATGTGTTACAAGCTATCTATACATTATGGAACGTAAAGCCAAGCTCCTTTCAAGTAAAAAAAAAGAAAAAAAGAAAAAAAGAAAAGATAATATTTGGTTTATTGTTAGTCTAGGTAGAGAGAAAGCAACAAAAACTTCATTAAGAAAACTACTGACTCTGGGAATTCTTCAGATTTAATTTACATGGAAACAGAATAATTCTTGAATTGATCATTTGCCCAATTTACATCAACCATAAGTTCAGCTTCAGGTTTTGATCTCTGTAATTGTGGAAGCATCCTATCCATAATGATTGGATCAAAACAGATCCTTCCAAGATTATTTGAATGGGTTCCAATAAAATAAAATGTGATTGGTTTGTATCCTACCTATTATGTGGTGGGGTGGCATTTAAAAATTTTGTTTCTCTGACAAGCACTACAGTTTCAAAATGCTTCAGGTCATTCTGGAAAGTTACTAATGTCAGGAATGAAGGCAGTGTTCTGACTGGCTGACTTTGCCAGAGACGTACAAGTGTAGGTATGAACAGCTCTAAATTCTTTTCATCTGTTTTTAACCTCTTGACAATCAAAGATGTCCACATGGAGTTACTGATGTGGGTCATAGACACTTTTTTTCTTCCACCCATATCTGTAGCTCTTCTTTTGTTTTATTATTT
Organism: Monarcha castaneiventris obscurior; assembly: GCA_026261815.1. Taxonomy (NCBI): domain Eukaryota; kingdom Metazoa; phylum Chordata; class Aves; order Passeriformes; family Monarchidae; genus Monarcha; species Monarcha castaneiventris. Next base: position 9,824,382 of record JAMPIT010000472.1, read on the forward strand.
TTAACTTGAGTCTATTTCACCTTTGGCCAGACTAAATCCCACTTGCTTTTCTCATACTCCTTAGTCTTTTCATTTCTTTTAAATGAAGGTTTTCTTTTTCTGAAAAAAAACAAACAAAAACAAGCACTCAAAGAAAACCCCAACATCAATACACACACACACACACAAAAAACACCCACAAAACAAAACCAAACCAAAAAACAACTGCAAATCTGCTCTTTTGCATGCTTTAAAACTCTATTGAAATTATTATTGGCCTTTTAAGACTGGAAAGTATTCTAAGTAGTCCAGCTGAGACCAGCTGTTGTTTGAGAGAGATGATGAAAGAGACAAAAAGGCCTTCCTTGCTTGATACATCCATTCTTACAATGTTCATTACTCTCCTGGTTCTATTAGACAAATCCCATTTATTAACTGCAGCTTGGACATACCATTCATGGCCCCCTGTGAACAATGCAAGTAGCCTTGATCTTGCTTCAGCTTACTTTTTATCACTTAATTTTTCGAATGTATCATTAACAAGGGTTACTGTCTGCAACATCCTCAATAGCCATCATGCTTTCTGCTGTCTGTGCTCCAGTTTTCTAATGATTTTTTTCTAGATGTCCTGTATTTCAACCTCATTCTTCTGAGTTCCCCTGCTCCTTTTAGCGCTGCTGAGCATGCCCTCAGTCTCAAAAGTCAAGAAAGAGGGGTACACCTCACTTTGTTCCTTTGATACGTCTCTTTTATCATCTCTCTGTCTCTCTCTGTGTCTCTCTCACCTTAGCCCCCTACCCAGAACTCTATCCCTGACTCTTTGTTCCTCTTTTCCTAGTATAACAGATCTAATTCTTTTCAAATTTATCTCTCTATATCTGGCCTCTCTTTAGCTTGACAAAATCTTCCAAGTTTATTTCCACAACATAGAAAATCATGGCCATGTGTGAGTGTTCCTATTTCTTTAACTTACTGATATTTCTCGTTTTCAAGTCCTTCATGTTCAAGGGTTTCCTAGGTATCCAGCGGTCTCCACAACAGTACACCCATGTACAAAGGATACTTTTTTATTTAAAAAAAAATTTATTGTTATTTTAAATCATCTCTAGTTAAATTAGGATCAACCCTTTGTCATTTGCTGGCTTCACAGTTTAAAAGGCCTATCCTGGACAGTCCAACAGCTATCATTTATCAGTTACTTGGGAGGTTTACCTCTGCATCTCCTTCTCAAAGGTAGTTAGCTCTTAGAAAGCTGTATTTTTTGGAGATAAACGTCTGAAGTGTGTGTAAGTTGCATTTTATTTCAGCATCAATATCTCATGCACATTATGGGCTGGGGCTTGTTGGGACCCCCCGTGTCCATGTTGGAGTCAGCAGAAGCCACTTAGGCAGCTGTAAGGGATTTCTAGGATGCTGTTTCTTTGGGCAGTGTCCTGCCTGCTGGGCAGGAGCGTTAGTGGCACTGTCTCATGTCTGCAGGAGGCATGACAGGACACCCCTGCGTGTGCACCGAGAACTTCCCCCTCTACTGGTTTTAGGGCAACTGCTGGCTTAGCCCAACCACTGCACCTGGCATCCTGTCGGGACTCAGGAGGGACCTGATGCTGGATAGGCTATCCTTAAACAAAAAGTCCTACCAAAACCTCAGTCCCCAGGAAGCTGACAGGCCTGATCTCTGCTGGGAAATGGGTACATGCGCTTACGAAGGCAAAATGTCGCTCCTTTCAATAAGGGCAAGAGAAAAGATCCACGGAAGTACAAGACAAGTAGCCTCTCTGTTTGGATACAGGATGGAAAGACAAGGTGATAGGACAAGAAACTAGAAATAGGAATGTAAGGGACTGTAATAGGTGATGTATTGACTGAGGGTGTATGATAGCTAATAATTGAGTATATGGAAAGTAGGGAGCTGTGAAGTGAAAAATTAAGGGTAAAGTCTGAGAATATTTTTTTGAAAGATGTACATCTGAATGTCTCCAAAGAATGAAAATGGGAGCTCTGTTGTATAACATGGAAAATATTGAACTAGAATAAAATACAACATTTTGTTTCCCATCCAAACAGGCATTGCTTTTAGAACTCATGAAAGGAAGTATATATAATGTCCATAATATGATAAATAAGTTAAAAAAATATATACAGCTGAGTGGGACTAATTTCCTAAAGAAATTACTAAACTGCTTTTGGGTACAGAGCTTGAGATTTGTAGAGCGTTTCAGCTAAAAATTTCACACCCTGGAGCAGAAATAAGATACTTACCTGACTGTCCTGTGCAGGGATCCTCCTCCTGGTCAGTACAGATGGAACATTGCCCAACGTAGGGAGATGGCCAAAAAAGAATTTTTAAAAATTGTCATTATATTACATTTTTTTTCCAGCAAATGGGAATCTACATATCTTTATGGAAAAGCTCTTCTTTGTAGGCTAAACCACTATGCTACATTGAATGTCTCAGTTTATAAATACAGAGTCATCTGTTTTGTCTGCCTTTTGGTAGTTTTTTTTTCCTAGTTGAGGTAGGTAGAACTGGAAAATGAAAATTGAGTATGGTTATTTACAAACAATCATTACGAAGCAAAGCTGTGCTAACAACTTTAAAAAATAGATGGACTACATTCCTAGAAGCCCTGTGTAAGCTGTCTACTTCGCAAACATTGAAGAAAGATTGTGCCTGAATATCAGATTTTGGCAGTCTAAAGTCATACTGACAGCTAATGGTTAAAGGAAATAATACTAAGGTACATACTCAAAGAATATTAAATTATTAAAGTCTGAGATAACTATTTTACTTTATACGTGTATCTTCCAGAAGTAGTTTTGCAATAAATTACTTGCTTAGTTCTATTTTGTTTTGTTTAGATTTTTGGCTGTTTCCTAGGAGAAAGTGATGGCACGTCTTCCCCCTCGAAAGAAAGCATGGTTTTGCTTGTGTCTGAAAAACAGCAGATTACTCATTCAGGTGACATACTTCATCTTATTTTTTTCTAATGCAGTTTTCTAATGCTGCTCACATTCTTGAAAGTACAGTGATCACATCTGTCTTTGCTTGTTCATGCTTCTTCTTATGTGTTCCGAAATACGTAGGTTTTTACTAAACGTGGAACACTCCACTGCTGCATTTCCCAATTCTCCATATTCCTAAATTGTTTTAAAATGATGAATTTTTCTGAACCAGACTATTTATTTATGAAGTTACTTGTCTTTCTGCATTTTTTGAAAAAATGGAGGAAGAACTGGCACATCCAGAATACAGCAATGATATTTAGAAATGCAACATAATTAATTAAACCAAGTGTAGGATAATATATGGTATATTGCATCACTGCCTTGCATTTGGTACCAAAATACATTTCAGGAAGAGAAAATATTCTTACTCTTACAGTTCTATTTGTTTATGTTTTCCTTACTATTATAGTTCTATTTGTTGTTTTCTGTGTCTGTAAGATAAGATAATAATAAGATATTTTGTCATTGACAGTTGTCAAGAGAAAAGATGTCATTAAGGGCATAGTGAAGGTGCCCCTTCTGCATTTCACGGTAACAGCCTCTCAGAGAGGAGTGCTAACTGTTTTTACCAAACAGGTAATTCTAAATCAAATTCTTTTATTATTCCATTAGGCAGTACACAGGGCAGCTGAGTGGACTGGGATCTAGCATTCAAATTTTCCCATAAAAATTCTAGATATTTTTCTTATCAAAGTTAACTTTTTCTATATTTTAAAGTATAGTAGGAAATATACATTGTTCTTTTCAATTATAAACCTACTAGACAGTTCACACAAGTTGATAGAAGGTAGGGATGGCTAGTAATAGACATTCTTCACAAAAATTAATTTAATAGAAAATAATCTGCATTTCTCTTTAGAAAAGGTTTCCCTTAATACAAAATATGCTATTGGAATTAACTTGTAGGTATAGAGTGGAAATCAGAGAATTCTACAGCTACTGAAAATATTTAGAATGGACAGAGACAGTTGTTTGCAATTAAGATTTATTCAATACAGCAACATCTAGAAGCTTGAAAGTTGTGAGTTTTACAACAGTCTGCACGACACTGGCTCACAGTTAGTACTCTCATCAGTAAACTGTAAGGAGATCTGTACCACTTTAAGTAGAAATTCAGGCTTAAGATGCTGCTAAACTAAAATTTGTAAATTAATCTCCCAAATATTACTATTTAGAGGTATGCACTTGTAGATGCTATGAGGTGCATCACACATCTCTGCTTTATATTTGTACAGTTTTAATGCAACTAGTTTCTTTAAAGTTATTTCAGACAATGTAGTAAAGCTTTAAAGCAGCACTAATGCTTTCTAGAGGTTTTAGCTAATTAGTGCATAATGGTTATGACAGGAGCATTTAAACCAAGAAAGGACTCCTGTGGATGATTAAATAACAGCAGTAGTGCAGTTTTGTTAAATGCTGAAATAATTTATTTGAAAGCCTGTCCTCCAGAACATTAACCCTCTTATGTACCTATGAAAAATAATTTCCCAAAGTGTAAGATTAAAAATAGCTCTCTTCCCTGCCCCCTACCTCCCCATGCTGTTTTCAAGTTGAATTGCTGCCTCTTCATAGGCTGGGGTGATGTTATCTGACATCAGTGACCACAGTGTAAATGATTTTACACCCAACTGCTTAACATAGTGAATTAGGAACCTCAAATCTCACTTATAAAACTATGTTCTGAAAATGACTAAGGCATTACAACAGCCTCAAGATGTGCCAGGAGAGGATTAGATTGGCTATTACGAATAATTTCTTTACCCAAAGGATTGTCAAGCACTTGAACTGCCCAGGGAAGTGGTTGAGTTACTTGGCCTGGAGGTATTCAAAAGATGCGTAGAAGTGGCTGCTGGGGACATGATCTAGGACTAGACTTGGCAGTGTTAGTTTTACAGTTGGACTTGATCATCTTAAAGATCTTTTCCAGCCTTAATTATTCTATGATTCCATGATTCTATTTGAGGGCTTTGTATTGCTTTCTGCAGCAAATGTGGGCCTAATATGCCTCAACACCTGCATACAGCTCTACACCACCAACTACTTCCATCTTACTCCAGAATAGGACACTTTTCTCAGGTTCTCAGACATGGATACTGCCTTGACCAGCGCATAAAACCTGTAGGAGTGGGCAGCCTTAAGGACACCCTCTAGTTACTATAGATAAAGCCAAGGCTGATAACAGTGCATGGATATCCATCTTTTGATTAACAATACTCTTAAACTCTGCTCAAGGACTCTCCATGATGACCCTTGGCATCTCACTTCTATGGGAAGAAAAACTTTGATCCTAGCTTCTTGGTTTATGAAATGTGGAATTGCTGGGATGGGTATGAGGCGCCATTGAATAATTACTGATGGGGGGCAGGGGCAGGGGCAAGAGGAGGTGAAAAAACATCTCTGGCTGTTTCAGAAGGGAAAAGGTTGAAACTGCTTTTGAAAACTTAGTAGTTTTGTTAAAGTACATAGAAGGTAACCCTGTCTCTGTTGGATGATGGTGACACTTTAAACTCTTCAGGTTTTGAGCCACATTACCCTGTCCACCAATAGTTACCTTTGGTGAAAGATGCTGTACCAATGTGGGTGTTCCTGTTTCCAGCCTGAAGTGCTGCCTCTGCCAGGGATTTTGCTGGGACTAGTTGACATGGCCTCTGGGCCAGCATTAGCTTGGGTTTCTGTATGGCACATCCTATTTCTCACAGGAGCTGATGCTATTCTAGCTGTCAATAACCATTAAAAGCACAATTCCATCAGAAGGCCAGCTGATCCCATTGTAAAAATTAGTATTTTTAACTTATTTTACTCACTCCAACATCTCAATGTAAAAACCCCAAACCAAACAATAAACTATGAAACAATTGTGAGAGACATAGGAGTTTTAAGTTCTTCGCTATATAAAGGGGAACAGACAGCAGGCAGGTTAAGGATCTTTCTCAGATCTTAACGGCCTACTCTTTTAGTGGGCAATTATTGTTCTGATCTGCCTGTGAAGAGGAGAGATAACTTTGTTTAGACTTTTAATTTAAGAACTAACTTGTATCTTTTTTGATTTTTCAGATGAAGGTTCTGGCAACCATCAATGTTGAAGTAAGTTCTTTTTTGTCTCCTTCCTATTAAATAATTTTAAGTAAAAATCAGCATGTACTAAATAGAAATAATTAGAAACTGAGCATTATTCTAATGCCACTTCTAACTTTGAGACTTCTGCATGATTTGTCATAGAGTGCTATAGGTCAAATAGTTTCAATTTATTCCTTTCAGTTATAGAAATAATTGAATAACTTGATTTGTTTCCTCTGATAAATGAAACCTCATATAAATGCTGCTTTTACTACCAAATCATCCTTTATCCATTACCTGGCCAGAATTTTTTCTTCTAAAATCCAAAAGTTCAATTATCACTTTAAAATTAAAATAAGTCAAATTTTAAATTTGTTAATCAAAAACGGTTCTATATTTTGCTAGGTAGACAATTGACTACACAGTGTATACATTAAAACCTCATTTTTACCCTGGGAGTAATAGAAGTACTCGGCAGCAGAGGCCCTACTATTCCCAGTCAGAAAACAGCTCTGGGCCTGAGTTGTGTTTAATTTTTTGCAAGGGCTAGTCTGACCTGTGGAATCAGTGCAGAGAGGTACCTGTGAGAAATATTCTTGATACCCATTGACTTTTGGAAACTTTGACTAGAATTAGAGCTTCTCCTGCAGGTGTGCTACAGGAGTAAATTTTAGGTGTTCCTGCTTTGCTTGTAGGAACCACTTTCCCCAATCCAAATATGCAAAGGTAGGATCTCCCCCAGAGGTGCCAAAGGGAAGGAGCTCTGGAGTGCTAGCCTGATGCTGCAGTGGGCTGCAGGGTCCCTTTCCTTTCTGAGTGCTGAGCACTTGTCTTAAAATGATTCTTCTATGAATGTGGAGGGGTTTTTGCTGTGAAAGGAGGACAGTATTTGGCAGCTGTGGTGGTACTGGGCACCACTGAAGGACATTTTTGCCATAAGAAGTGTGAAAGAAATGTTTAACATAATGTATGTTTAACATAATGATATCTTTCAGTATAATGGTGTAATACCATAATTGTCAGGATTGTGATTCCAAACAAATACAATACCAAAACTGGTAGTTTTAGTATCTGTGAGCATCCTCTTGTTTCAACTCTGTGTCAGATCTGTGTGGGCTACTGTGATCCGCTGTCACTGTTGTTACAGGCCACACTCCCATCCTTTCCCAGCTGAGATGTTTCCACTTTTTCAGCCCTTCCTAGAGATAGGAAGAAGTAGGTTAAAAACAATTTGGATTCCTCTCCATCTTTGGGATGGAGGATCATTGCTCCTGGGGATCATTTGATCATTTGATCATTACTGCTGAACATGGCAGTCTCTACTGTAGAGCATAAAGTCTTTCAGGGGAAAATCTTTGGCTTCCCAGGGCCATTTGATTGACTGGGGAGCAGACGGTAAAAAGAAAAGAGAAACCCTATGAAATCCCTCTGACTCTATGTCTCAAAGATTTTATGCTATTTTGTGATGTCATTTTACTTTTGCTGAAGTTATTATATTTACTTTTTTTGTATTAAAGTTATGAAATTCTCAGATGGCTTAGTTAAAAATTACCCTTTTCTGCTTTGTGCTCTGCCTTGTCTTATGGAATTGGAATTTTTATCTAATATTCTTATTTGTTTGCATTGTATAGTCCTGCCCTTGTTCAATTTAATTTTTTCTCATCTTTCCTCTAACTACTGTACTGAAAAGAGAATTAAAAGGGCTTTTATTGGACTTGAGGTTCCTGAACTTTTTGATGGTTATTGAATGATTTTGATGCTTGTAGGACACAGTATTTTACGCTATGTTGTTCTTTAAATATAAATTCCCAAATTGAAATGAAATAAAATTCTGTATTTCTTGGAGATAATAAGTGCCACTTTCCAGACATTTGAAATGTATGATGCTAATAAATTTATTAACTTGGGGATTCTTTGAGAGATTTATCTTTAGAATTTGGTCGCAGTTTTTCTAATGTAAAACATGCTTATAAAAATGGAAGCTTTGCATCTTAATACCTTTTATCTAAACACTTACTATAAATCAAAGCACAATATCTCATGTGAGTGTAAATCATCACCCACTATGTACTTATTAAAGATACGGTGAACAATACTAGTTGAAGACTTCAGCACCAAATGGTAATGTACAACTAATATCTAAATAGCTAAACAGAGGAAGATGACTTTGCCTTTCAGCGCTTACATTTCACTTCTTCTGGTATGCAGAAATAATAGTACCTTCTTTTCTCACTACAATTATTATGCCATTTTCTACTGTTTTAACATCATCAATACTGGCATCAACAGCTAACTGATGAAGCTATGTATTTGTGTGCATCTTCCTGCAAATGAAGTGAGGTACTGAAGTCAGGACTTATTCAGAGATAAGCTATCAGACTACAAACATTCTGTCAATTGACAAACAGTGATGCTTGTAGAGAGTGGCTTATAGATTGCAACAATCCTTATACTCCTGTGCTTTCTTCCATTCGGTGTTCTCACTCTTGAGGTGTTTCACAATAGAGACCCACTCAAGCAGAGTGACAGAGGTCTTGGTCCTGAGGATATTAAGCCAGAAAACTGTGAAACATAGTGGTGCTTGGAGTAAAATCCAGTGGACTGCAGCCATCAGAACTCTCCTAGCATCATGATGGCATAAATGGAACGTGAACTCTGGGTACATTTGTTACAGGGATGTTATGGAGAACTGGTCACTTCAAGAAAACCTCATTTCATTTCTTGATGAGATTATGTGGCTGAGTGAAGAGTAGAGGCATAATACACTTAAAACTCTATGCAGTAGAGTTTTATGCTTAGCACCACACAACCATCTGTTTATAAATATGACCACTGGGAAAAAAAAAAACCACCAGAGTGCATTGATTAACAATTGTCCAGCTGACAGGTCCCAAAGACAGTAGTCAGCATAGAATCATAGCTGAATGATGATGGGAATACTGGTAGTGAACAAATCACTTCTTTCAAAAATGGAAATAAAATGTCTTTTAAATATGGCATAGAAAAGTGTAAACAGATCCAATGCATAAGCCAGACAAAGTGAAGCAGAAGCTGTATTGAAAATAAGGGAGGAAAGATAAGAGCCCTTGAGTGACAGGATGGAAAAAGAAAATAATGAAAAGGTTGATCTGGTGCAGCTGCCTGGTTTTGCTGTCAAGTATGGCAGCACTAAGACGAGTTCTTACAACCTTTCCTCTAAAGCTGAAACCTGTTACTTTGACTGCATCATCACAAGCCAACACAATAAATTAGTGACTTAATTACAAATGTAAAATCATCTTTTCCAAGCCAGTTAGTCATTTTTATCTGGCACACAATGCACTATCTGACACTATTATTAAGGACCTCAAAAAGCCAGAGTTAACCAACTCTTCCATAAGAATTACCAGACAATCCACAAGGCCTATGCAGGACTGACATTTTCCACGTTTATTTTAGTAAAGGGCACAAAAAATCCTTGTAAATGTATTACCATTTGCCCACAGATCATTAGGAAGAAAAGAAGCTTTCTCCTGCAACAGAGTGTTGACATCCTCTGTCAGGATTTTGGACCCTTTACACTAAGAGCAAAATCAATATTGTGTACAACAATGGAAATAAATGTAGAAGGATCAGGAGTCTGATCTATACTTTGCAAGAGAAATTGTTTTACATTAATACCTGTATAATAGGAGGTATAGTTGAACAATGGCTTAATATGGGCATAAGTATATATTTGTAAACATTTGATCTACCTATTGGGAAAATTAAAATTATTTAATAAAGTTACTTATTTTCATAAACATTCATTTCAATGGGGTTTTTGTTTTTATAGCTGAAATTTTGACTGCCTTTAAGTTTCTTCTGTTTCAAACAAAATTGTGTCCAGGTAAAAGCTTAATCTGCTTTACTATAGGTATTTTAGCTTAAGCTTTCTCTGCTCAGAGTGCTTTTCCAGTGTCATTACAGTTCAACTAACAGTGTATGTGTATTGTGTCCTCTCATGTGAAACATCTGTGCCTCTGAGGTGAGTCATTAATAACACAGGTTGAGCCTGGTGCCTCTGTAACTTCATGTATGAGCTATTCCTGGAGTTAGAACTTCCAGTGGGGCTAGACTAGTAGGTGCTAGTGCAGAGTATACGTGGTTTATGTAGAAATGGTTTAAAATATGTACTTACATGATAGAAAAGTTAATACATTTACAGAGAAAATCCTGCTTTAGCTACTCTTTTTATTTTCATCAGGATACTGCTTGGATCACTGGATGTGATTTCCTGCCTAATCTGAAATATGTCGTGGCTGTAACTGAAAGCACAATCATTCTCTGGGACTATAAATCAAAAGAGAGACAGGTATTATTTTAGATCAGACAAATGCCAAAATGAAACCTGAAAGTTGATCAGTCTTTGTTTCCGATGTACATTCACTTCCCTTTGGTCTAACAGGATGAAGGCTTTTAACTTTTGTCTTTGTAGGAACTCAGAGAAACAGTGGAATTTACACTAAAGGAGGAATACTCTTTACACACCAAATGGGATTATTAAAGTAGAGTAAATGTTTGGAAGAAAAATAAAAATTTTACACCATGGTGCAAACAAACCCCCCAAGAATTTATTTTCCATGTATACCTAATGCACACGTGTGCACCTGTGTATCTAATATGGGTGCATGGACATATATAGATCTCAGAATCTATTAAGAATCAAGGAACAGGTTTTCCAAGGAATATAACATAGGTTCTTTTTGAAGTAACTTCCCAATTTAAAGAAAATATTTTTTTCATATCCTGTATTTTGTTCAGGGCTTTCTAAGAGCAAAAACATTTTGATGTTAATAATATATGTCTAAACTGTTAAAGTTTTCTTTAATGCCTTATGCATCTTTGCTGACTCACATTTTAGCTTTTTCCTCCTGTTCCTGGGACTTCTCATGGAAATTCCAAGTTAGCTGAGATGATGAGGAGAAGCAAAGTAAATATTTTTAGGATAAGATTGTCTTAGGATTTTTTTCCCCCCTAATAATAAAAGGCTGTTTCCCAAGCTCAGACAGGTCTATTTAGGTCTTTTTTTCAATCCAATTGGACTTCTGGGAGGAGGGCTCAAAAATTTATTCTCCACGTATTATTCTCCAAGTTCCCTCCAGTCATTACATCAGTGAGAGCTGCAGATATCCTGTTGATGAATAGGTGCAGCTCTCTTTCAAGACCACAGAAATAATAGTTCTATATCTCTATTGTGTCTCTTTAATGTTTCTGTGCTACACAGGCAGCATCGATGCAATTAATTCCTATAGCATGTGAACAGTTCCAACCAGTTTAGGCTGGCAAGGATACTTTAATCAAATAACAGATGGAGTCAGGCAGTAGAACCAATAAACAGTGTAATACAGATGACCCAAAATCCCATTCCTGGGCCTTGCAGCAAGATACCACAATGACTTGCAACTGTGTTCATTCCTACTATCTCTGTGCCTCAAAAATTGAAACACCTGCCCATATAAGTACACTTGGCACTCCCAGGCTGTATTATTAATTAGGACTCTGATACAGTTTCTCCCTGTGTGTTACTGCTATATTTTGTGGTTTGAATTATTCTTTTATTTGGTTTTTTCCAATTTTCTTGTAGACAGCATCTTATTTTTGAACAGGAAACCAAACCATATACAGTCCTAGCAAATATACCATCTTATATAGCATGGAGAGATCTTTGCTAGAATTTGTAATTAATACTTCTTCACTGAAATGGAAAAACCTACCTATGAAACAAAGTCTTGCTGAAACCCTTACAGTTTGCTTTTAACTCTGCTTGCTGATGGTCTGATGGTCTTCCCTGAGTTTCTGATATCAAGAAACAGCAATTATGGGAGCAACTAGAAAAAATAAAGTCAAGATTTGAACGCTTAACTAGATAAGCATGATAGATTCAATTTAAGGGCCCTTGTGCAATATCTAATAAGGTCTCTACCATATTCCACAGAATAATGGTTTTGTCATCAAACCAATGAAAAACTGTCTGCTCTGTGTTTCTACGGTGACAACGCCAGATCAACTGGCTAAGGATACCATCTTAATGGGAGATGACAAGGGTTATGTTTATCTGCTTACTATGACCAATGATGACTTCATAATGAAACAATCTAAAGCCGAAAAAGAATCACAATTTAGGTTCATGGACTCTGAATCTTTCAACATGTAAGTTGCCTATGATAAAATATTAGCAGTCTTGCATTATGTTTTGTTTTTAATTTGGGGGTTTTTTGCCCTAAATGGAGGATTAGGTTCTGTTTATAAATTAACCCAATCTAACCAAAGAAAATAATTTTTGAAACTGCAGTAAGTAAGTAGGATTCACTTCTTGTTGTGTGAAGGAAATGGCATCATTTTCAGTAGAAGATTTTACAAGAAATCTTACAACAGAGAGGATGCAGAATAAAATTCACGGGGAGAATTCACAATTGCTGTTACCTGGTTTGACAAAGGAACAGCTTTATTGTGCCAAATTAGATAGAAGCATGATCACGACTAGAAAAGTGCATGGTTCAACCCCAACTTTCTCTCTGCTTGCATCTGAGTTGGAAGAGTGGTTCTGTATCTGCCCTGGATTAAATGTTAGCACTGGTTGTATATATATAACCTCACTGAAAAAATCCCTGTCCACCTACAGACACATCACAGTAGTTGCTACTGTAGCCTAATAACTTCTCCATTTCTATCCCTAGGCCTAAACGCAAGCTACATGATGACTGGGTTGTGAAGATTAAGTACATTTCTGCCCTAAAACGTTTTGCATCCTGCTCCACAGACAGTATTAATTCATTTGTTTTGGATGACATAAAGCGACTAGAGGACAACTTGTGAGTATCTGACATCTTCTAGTAAAAAATAGATTTGCTTTATAACTCTGCTGGAGATCAGTGCCTTGTAAGATGTCATCTTGTTATATTGAATCTGCCTTTTCTATTAGCATCGTTAATAAAAACAAAAATACATTTGTTTAAATGCTTGAATATTTTTATGTCTTAGCTTTTGATGTAGGAGAGGACTGTCCATATATGTTCAGTACTCAAAACCCTTAAAATATGTTATGTTGACTGTGTTGTCTCCTTCAGTTTCTTCTCAGCAAGTAAATTTTAGTTAGAAAATTGATTGTTTTGTTGCATGTATATCATGTATCCATTAATTTAAATCTATACCCAGACAAAAATAAACTCAACCAAGTGTTATTTACAGTTTTAGTTTCACAAGTTTGAGTTGTACAAGATTAAACCAAGAACACAATTTATTCTGAGGGCTGTGAAGTGGTTCTACTATGCAGCAGGAAAGAGGTTATGGCCTCCTTATTTATGCCAAGTCCTTATTCATATGGTTCATCAGTGCTATTAGCTGATCAAGCTGATTCCAAGCCTAATTAGTCTGTGAATTTAGTAACATTTATAGCACAATTAAATAATAAAAATTCAGTTTGATGTAAGAAGGACCTATAAATAACATATAAATAGAACTTTTCATTCAAATGTCTCAAAAAATTGTAAATATTAGATCAGCTTCTCAATTCCTCTGGGAGGTACATCCAGAGAAATTAATAGACTTTTAAGGCTAGTAGCTACAACTGTTATAATCTGTTTTATTTCTTGTATAACACAGGCCATAAATATTCATGTAGTAATTCTTGAATCAATACAGTAACTTTAGGTTTTGAGAGTATTGCACATCTGTTGAGGATGGGGAAAGTGAACTATGAAACACTTAAAGATTGTCCAAGGTCACATACATCAGCTGAGAAATACTGTTTGTTTTTGTTAGGAGCTTTGGAGAATTAGTTAGAATTGAATGATTAGTTAGAAGAGAAAGAAAACTAATTCTGCAGAGCCAAAAATCTAGTCGAAAGAGTAGATGCCACCATCATATACTTCAATGCAGAACATGAACTGCAAATATCTTGGTAGTTCTTTTTCATTTCACACTGGCTGTAGTGTCTCCAAATGCAATAAATACATACCTCTAAGCAGTTTCACACAACAGATAGATGAAATTCTATTTAGACAACTGAAAAATTACACAGCTGTTAAAATGAAATTAATAGTACTAAAAATATCTATAGGTCAAATCACTTTGAAATGTCCATTTAATAAGTAACTCTAATTTAAAAATATGATTTACTGCTTCTAACAAAAGAAATTTTCCCAATTAACTTTGTGTCAAGGATTTGTTAGTGTACCCAAAGAGAGATGCAGTGCATCTTCTCTCTTATGTGACTTAAGTTTCTTTGTCAATAATGGGTGGTGAACAGCTATAATATTTTCTTGTAAAATATCTAAAAAAGGGAGGTATGGATATGATCATAGGGTGCTTCTGTTGCAAGGCCATGGCTTGGGCAGGACTTCACAGTGCCAGAATCCCTTATTCCTACTGATCTTGGAAGAGTATCAAGACTGTTCATTAAAGAGCTAATGAACAGTTATATAGAAGTATAAAAGGTGAAAAAACCTTACAAAATCTGTTAATCATACATTTAAATCAATTAATTGTTATTTTATACTGCCAAGAGAATTAAGACTTCTCTGTTAGAGCTCTGGAAAGAAATCTTTTCTCCCTCTAAATATTAGGAAGCAAGCAGCCCTTTATTTACACCTGCTTAGAAATAACAAGCGCTTTCATTAATCTTCAAAGTTTCCAGAGTCTTTTGTTAGATTTGTTTTTCCCCCCATTTATGGTTTTCAATATTAATGGCTACTTTAGCCCAGAACAGATGAACTAATACTTGTCTGAATTTCAAAGGAGAAAATTAAATGTATACTCATTTAGTTCTGTACAGCTTATTTACACTGGAAGTCTTTGTTTCCTGGGAATGACAGGTGTATACCCTGCTATTGCTACATCCAAAAATCAATAAAATATTCACTCATTAGTAGCAATGGATGAAAAATGGAGAGATAAGCAGAAGTTGCTCAAAGGACAGGCTTAGAAGGGACACTGAGTCAATCTGAGTCTATGTTAGTTGTTTGAATTCCCATGCTTTAGCAGTGAATGTAGTAGAATGGCTGTTGAGTTTCACATACTTGTCTCATGTTGTTATACAGCACAAAATAGATCATATAAAGAATGTTCATAATACAATACATTATACAGAAGCAACAGAAAAGTAACTACACTTAAAAGTAATATTGAGATAACTGTAGACCTCCATGTCTGAAACAGGCAAATGCAGTTGCTTTGGTACTTTTCCTCAGTGATTAAATGCTTTAAGCACATGGCCTTGTGTGCAGCTTACTTTGGCAACAGCTGCCAGTTTAGGAGTCTGTTTGGAGTTTGCCTGTTACAAGATTCAGGTGTATAAATTGGATATTTATTTCTTTAATGGAAAGTGCTCCCTGTTTCTGTTTCGTTGATGCCAGTATCACTCTAAGTCTCTGTTCTAAATCAGTTTGCATTAACATGAGATCATTTACATTATGCAAACAGCTATTCTGAATACTACAGAAAAATAAGGCAGAATTACTGAAGACTGTATTTTCCTAATATTTCTTACATGATTGTTTTATTAACAATTGCAGACCCGTAAAGGAATTTTCTGTCCCTAAAGGAGTAAATGCCTTCACATACTGTGGAAAGGCAAAAGTCATTGTCACTGGAGGTAAGTGTCAGGTTTTTTCCAAGAGATTGTTCTTGGAATAAAATTGTGAGTTTTTTTATTAGAGTTAAATAAGGTCAAATAAAGCTGAGTTAGCATCTTAAGAATTTAAATAATTGCTTCTGCCTACAATTAGAGGAAACAGAGGCCTTGCTTTTAATTGCTGGGAGCCCTTGTCTGAAGAGATACACTTCCTGACAGGAATCTCTCAAGGGATCCATCTGGGTTTGATTCAAGTATCATTTATATAATAAAACAGAAGAAACTGTGTTCAGCTACTCTAAGGTATCTTTCCAAGTCAGAGTGGTCTTGGCCAGGTTTTACACAATATTCCTTGCAGTATCAGCAGAGCTCCCACCCTATTACTCTTTCACCACCTTTTCGTATCTTAAGCAGGCACATTTGCCCATCTTAATACTTTCCATTGGTCTCTCTGATGATGTTTCCCCAAAGTGTTGCTGTTTGTTCTTTCTCCCAAAGCAGACTGCAGAAACAGTACTCCTTCATCCATTTCTTCCCAGTTGTCCAATAATTTTATGAGCCTTTCTACTTCAGTGGTTGTATTTCATGCTGGAGAAATGTTGCTGGAGTATGGCAGCAATCTTGTTTATATATTGTGTCTGTTAAAAATTGCAATATCAAGCATAGGAATTCTTACATCTGTATTGAACAAGAACTAAAGAAATGGCCAAGACTCTGCTGTCCAGCCTTGATAATATACATGGCAGTATAATAACTCACAAAAAAAATCTAGACATGGGAAATAATGCAATTCATGTTGAATTGTAACAGTTTACCAAGGGGAAAACTGTGACAGATATCAAAATAAATATCAGACAGTTCTATTGATTTTCTAGACACAAGACTTAAGGGAAAAGCAGTATGGCTATAGAGGAGTTATTAGTGAACATTCTGAAGTTCAGCCTTGGAGGAGATACTGTTTACACTGATTACCTTGTCACAAAAACAGTCGTCTGGAGAAATGTACTGATGACATGAAGGAGGTCCTATAGAACAAAATGTGGTTAGTATTTCCTGCAGGTAGAACTGAAGGATTTTTCTATTATAATAAAACCAAGGTGAAGTGTCTGAATGGGAAAGAAGGTCAATTACACAGCAACTAGTAGAAGATCCTTTTACACACTGGAAATGCTTCTGGAAATAGAAGAAGAGAAAAATCTGGATAAACTTTCTAAGAAAGTTACAACAGCTGTGGTAGGCCAGACCAAAGGCCTGCCTAACGCACTCACCCCACTTTGTCAGTGACCAGCAGTAAACACTTGTGGCACAGAATAGGAACAGGACAATCATGTGGCAACACTTGCCCTAGGTACGTGTGCTGGTTCTGTATTGCTGATATGAACCACTTTTGAGAAAGATTAGTTGAGTATAGAAAAAAGGTGAGGGAAATCTTACCATATGGAGACTGTTCATAAAACAGAATCACAGAATATTCTGAGTTGGATCTGTATACTGTAAGGATCATCAAGTCCAACTCTTAAGTGAATGACCCATAAAGCGATTGAACTCACAACCTTGGTGGTTTTAGCAGCAGGCTCTAACCAACTGAGCTAAGCTCTAACTGCACCCTTGTGTAAAGATTAAAAAAGTATAGTTTTTATAAAGCAGAAAAGTGACAATTAACAAGGAATGCCACTGATGTCTATTAGAGCAAAAAACAGAGCAGTGATGTTCAGGAAGAGTCTTCTGACTAGTTGCAGTTGCAGAAAAATATTCTCAGTTTGAAATGGAGCTAGGATTTTTGAAAAGGTTAGATTCCACACTTGTTTGTGGAATAGACTTAGAATGCAGGAGCTCCTATCCCATCTAAACAGATGCCTAATCAGAATATTTTAGAAGCAGATAAGTTTCTGCAACATTGAATTCCCATTTGTTTTGACTTTCACTGCACGAAAGTACTGAAAGTGTGGGCAACATGAAAAAAGTTTAATAATATTGTGTTTAAGGACTCTGTAATGATGATTTTGATGATTTTTTTAAAAGTGTAAGAAACTGTAGTTCTAACAGTTTTCCTGTCTATTCTTAATATTTACATACCCTTGAGCTGGAATCCTGTCTTGCTTGTTCACTCAACAGCCTTCATCTTGTTATTGAAAGACGTCCTCCTGCCTCTCACCCTCATTACCAAACTTTAGCTCTGCTGCTCCCCTTGAAAAAGAAAGGAAATTATTCCTGAGCTGTATTACTAAGAGTCCCAGAACACAGGGGGAATGCATGTCCAAAGACAGGGTGGGATCATCTCTTTGAATTTCACTGTGGAGTTAGATCAGTCAGGGCCTACTATGAAGCTGAACCCAGAATTTGGAATAATGCTACAGGTCTTGAGAGTCCCATCTACTACAGCCTTCAAAAGCTGAGCTTTAGAATTCTGTGCTCTCTTAATAGAATACACTGCTCACAATGGCACAGCACGCTGTCAGGCTGGAGCACACTATGTTTGCCTCGGTATCTTAAAAGTCATCTCACTCTCGACTAACTGAGAAACACACACTCATGATCCAATTAATGACAGATTTAAGCTATTTAAAATGAACATAAGCTAGTCCTGTTAATTAGGGAGCCTGCAATTTTATCTGTAATATACCCTAAAAATCAGAGACCATAACAGGTAAATAATTCAGGAATCATAGTATATAGATTTCTTGGTGACATGGTCAAACATTTGTAAAAGCTGTGCTTATTTGTCGCATTCAGCAATTCAAATAAAAGAAAAATCCAGCCTCTGATTGCAGTCGAGCTTCTAAAGTATTTTGGCAAGGATATATCTGCTAAACGTTTTATGAAGCCCCAACTTAATGTTATTTAGCCAGGTGTTTATAGCATGAATGGAGTGTTACATACTGTGATGAATTATTGTTGTGACTATTAAAGAAGTCATGTTTTAACACTCTTCTTACTGAAAAACATGTGCTCATGAGTTTTTCAATACTATCACACAACCTAATTTTATTTTCTAGATATTTGACGTTTATAAAAATGAATAAGATAAAAGCAAACCTGGTACTGAGTTCACTTTTCATGCTTAAGGCTAGATTTCAACCAGTAAAATGAAAAAAGCCTGATAGTGGCCTAAAATATGGAGCCCAGAGTAGTTTTTCTTTTGTAGCATTTTGCATTGATATTACATTGAATGGTGAAGTTATGTGGTTTTCTTCTTATTCTGTATTCATTTCAATTCCAGCTACGTCTTAATCATCACTTCAAGGGCATGTCTGCAGTTAAAATCAAATTAGGTATGCATATAAAAGCAGGAGATGATCAGTTTTAAATGATACATCAATGTCTAGCCCTACTAGTTCTTCAAATCTGGCTGTTGTTTTCCTGTGAGCAATGAAGCAGAAGAAAGACTATTAGTGTTTTCTAAATCTAACAGTAACAGATTAAGACTGATAAAAGGAACTACTCTGCTTGTTCAGTTTCCTTTGTGAATTCCTTGAACAAGTGAAGCACATTTTCAGGAATTTCCAGGAATCTTAGTGATAGAAATCACATGCCAGAACTCCTCTAATATTGGCTCTCAGAAGCATAGCAAACTCTTTTCTATGATGCAGTCTAAATTTAAGAACATACAAAGACAAACAAGGAAGCACAAAGGAAAAATCTAGAGACATTTGTCAGTATGATAAGCTAGTTTGCCAGGCGTCTGACTGTTCTGAAGAGATTTTGCAGACATTAGAAGGCAAGATTATTTAAAAGACAGATTTGAAGGAAAGACAAGTTCTTTTAAACTATAAGGAGTAATCTGTGTGAGAGTAGCAGCATAGAAAGAAAGCAGGAGGTATATTTTTCATTTATAGTCTATAGAGGATACCAGGCTAAGCCTAGTATTTCTCCATTCAAAAATGTTATTGTTCTCAAGTGGGTTTCAACACCACTGAAATGCAGACAGCTCAGCAGACTTGTAATACCACACAAATTGCAAAACTGTGTCGTCAAGAGAGACAGCTTGACAAAGCATCACATGTTCAAAGAAGGTATTTGAGTCCATAACATCTAGCTAGAACAGAGCTGTGGTTGTAGCATTTGACTTCTAAAAAACCCTAAACATCTGTTTTTATAATTATTTATCATGGAAAAGACCCCACACAACTGAATCTGTTTTGATTCAAATCACTGATTTCACAAAATCTTAAAAATTTGCTGTTGGATGGATCATCTTCTTCAGGCTTTTCTTGACTGTGCTTAATACCCACACTTTCTGTGTCAGGATTCTGAATCCTGGAGGCATATTTGGAGCATGGAGAGAACAAATGTTCCAGGAAATGTTCCAGTATAGCAGTGAATGTTAGGGCCAATCTGGCATTAGTCCAGAAAGAGAGAAGAGAACACATCTACTATAATAAAAAAAACTAATATAAATAATATCTACTATAATAAATAAAGTCTACCATTATCTCCACATCAGTAAAAGGAACTAAAATTAATCCACTATTTCACATGAAAAGCAAACAGTATTTTTAATGTACGGAAAGGTTTTCTTCCCAAATGTCACTTGATCTTCCTGTTAATATCTGAAGTAAATGGCATATATTAGTGATTCTACTCTTAAAATACATTCTCTGTGCCAGAATTAAAGGGCACTATCCTCCCCTTCATTTACCTGCCATTACTTCGGGAATGTAAAGAACAAAGCAGTTAGGAAGACCAAGAAAGGTTCTGTTCCTCAAAAGTTCAGCAAGCAGATAGTCAAGTTGATCAGATATTGTCAACAGCTTCTACCCAGTTTTCCATCATCTTAAGACATGACAGTTTCCATCTGGGGCTGGTAAGAGGTATGTTGTTGAAGCAATGTCTGTTCCCTCTGATGTTATAACCAGTCTTGCCAGTCTCACTGGAGGCTTTTGTCTGCTTTATTTCATGTCCTTCTCATGGGAGGCCTGCAAGCTGAGTTTTACTCCCATGGACTTGTTTCTCAGTATATACTGACCTGGTTACAAGGTTTCTGCTAATTCTCAGGGCATGTCTGGGACAGCCTGACACAAAATTTGCGGAAGTGACGAGGGACCCACCATGTTCTGGAGTTTCCCCATCCAAAAGGGCTTCATAAACCATTTGTGCAGTTATAACCCATTTAAGCTACTTCCTGCCATGCTTACAGCATATACAGATTGTCTAGACTAGTTTTGCCTGAAAAAGAATCTTTTCCCCCTGAATTTTCAAGCCAGTCATCTACTTATGCATGGCCCTCCTTTGCTGTGCACAAGTTCTCCCTCTGTTGTGCTGGTACAGCTGTTTGCGTAGTTGAATTCCCAGTCATACTTGTGAAATGAGCTGGCATAAATCAAAATGGCTTTCTGTTGTAGCTATTTTAAGAGTAGATCATTCCTTCAGTGAGCCTCTCTCATTTAGAGAGAAGCCACATAAACAGTGGAATCAATTTAACTCAGAGAACAATATTGTTTAATGGAGGAAAAGGGAGATGGTGCTCCTAAACAAATCACATCTTGCTGCATTAAGAAGGAAAGGAATAGATTTCTGGAGAGAGAAATGGAGAGACTGACTAATGACAGTAGGTTGAACACGCTTAAGGAAGATTATTAACATAATTGAGCTGAGTGCTTAACATAATTGATCTGGTTCTCTTGGGGCATGTACTTCTTAGTCTATGGGTTTTTTGCTTTTTGCTCTTCAATTTAAACTGAGAGAAAACTAAAACTCGAACAGAAGTCTAGACAAAATGTGTCTGTTTCATTTATTGTGTGTCAAAATAGTGTGTTCTGCCAGATGCATACAATTCGTACAATTGCAATATTTGCCAGGAATTGAAAGTTAAAATAATTTTTTAACATCTTTGTGTTTTGAAATATTTATGGAAACTACTAGCAAAATAGTTCCAAAGATTCAGCTGTAACACAATCAAAGATTATTCCTTAAATTGTAGGCAAATCTGAATTTTGAACATACAAATAAGTATGAAATACCTAATTCTCATTTACTTTACTACAAACTCAATCATCAGCAGTTACTATTTCCTATCTGCCCTCAACTTTCATGCCCACTCCTTTCTGCACGTTCACCTTCTTGCATAGAGGAGGCTCTTCCTTTGTGTTCTGGCTAAGTGGACACAAATTTTTTTTTACATTTTTCTAAATTACATCTTTG
The DNA here is from genome assembly GCA_026261815.1 of Monarcha castaneiventris obscurior. Taxonomy (NCBI): domain Eukaryota; kingdom Metazoa; phylum Chordata; class Aves; order Passeriformes; family Monarchidae; genus Monarcha; species Monarcha castaneiventris. The sequence goes on from JAMPIT010000472.1 coordinate 9,846,157, forward strand.
AAGGAAACAAAATCTGAGCCCCAGCTGTATTTCTATTAAAGTGCTCTGCTCCTCTGGGACTATTCCATGTAGTCCCATTCAGTGTCCCCACCATTCCTCTAGCAAAATAAAAAGGCTTTGAAAAGCTAATCAGTTATGTGTTTTTAATACATGTTTGGGGATTAACAATGAAACATAAACTGGAATCCATCCCTTAGAATGAAAAATTCACATCCTTATGTGGGAGTAGTCTACCTGAATGAAAGGACAGACTTATGAACACTAAGCTCTTCATTACAAAGCTTATTTGCAATATGAGTTGCTATTCGATCTTTCTGACTATATATATTTAATTTTTTTTTCTTTCAGGTAATGACAGAATCCTTCGTTTGTGGAATCCTGCTGTTAATTTTAGTCCTACAGGGAAGTTATTAGGACACAGACATAGTGTTGTGGAAATTGTGACCAATGAAAAAGATCAGCATGTCATCAGCCTGTCTTGTGCAAAGGTAAAACACTTTTCTGATCCTCAAGGAAACAGGGCTGCAGGAAGGATCCAGAGAAATACAGGCCTGTCAGCCTGACCTCAGTGCCCCATAAAGTTAGGGAACAGATCATCTGGAGTGCAATCACACAGCACATACAGGACAGCCAAGGGATCAGGCCCAGCCAGCACAGGTTTAGGAAAGGCAGGTCCTGCCTGACTAACCTGGTCTCCTTTTATGGGCAGGTGACCCACCTGGTGAGTGAGGCAAAGGCTATGGATGTTGTCTACCTGGACTTCAGCAAAGCCTTTGATACTGTCTCCCATGGCATTCTCCTGGAAAAGCTGTCAGCCCACATACAGCTTGCACAAGTGCACCTTCACTGGGTTAAGAACTGGTTGGATGGCCAGGCCCAGAGAGTGGAAGTGAATAGTGCCACATTCAGCTGGCAGCCAGTCTCTAGAGGTGACCCCCAGGGATCAGTGTTGGGTCCAGACCTGCTTAATATCCCTATTGATGCTCAGGATGAGGGGACCAGGTGCACCCTCAGTAAATTGACAAAAGACACCAAGCTGGGGGAGTGTTGATCTGCTGGAGGGTAGGAGGGCTCTGCAGAGGCATCTGGAGAGGCTGGATCGATGGGCTGAGGCCAACAGTGTGAGGTTCGATAAGACCAAGTGTCAGGTCCTGCACTTTGGCCACAACAGCCCCAGTCAGCATTACAGGCTTGGGGAAGAGTGGCTGAAAGCTGCCCAGCAGGAAAGGACCTGGGGTTACTGGTCAGCAGCAGCTGAACTTGAGCTGGGAATGTGCCCATGTGGCCAAGAAGGCCAGGGGCATCGTGGTCTGGATCAGCAACAGTGTGGCCAGCAGGACCAGGGCAATGACTGTCCCCCTGTACTCAGCACTGGTGAGGCCACTCATGAAATCCTGTGTTCAGTGTTGGGCCCCTCACTTTAGGAAGGACATTGAGGTGCTGGAGCATGTCCACGGGGGGGCAGTGAGGCTGGTGAAGGGCCTGGAGCACAAGTCCTACAAGGAGCAGCCTTGGGAGCTGGGGGTGTTCATCCCGGAAAAAAGGAGACTGAGGGGAGCCATTATCACTCTCTACAACAGCCTGAAAGGGGGTTGCAGCCAGGTGGGGATCATCTAGTTGTTCTCCCAGGCAACTAGAAGTAGGACAAGAGGAAATGGCCTCAGACTGTGCCAGGGGAGGTTTAGGTTTAATATCAGGAGGAATTTCTCCACAGAAGGGGTTGTTCAACATTGAAATGGGCTGCCCAGGGGGGTGGTGGGGTCATCATCACTGGAAGTGTTAAGAAACAACTGGATGTGGCAGTTAGTGCCATGATCTGGTTAACAAGGTGGTGCTTGGTCAGAGGTTGGACTTGGTGAACTTGGAGGTCTTTCCAACCTAAATGATTCTGTGATTCTGTGAAATCAGTGTTATAAAGTAGGAATCTATTTTTGAGTAACTATTTCTCATAGTAATTGGTTATAGGTTTGTTTATTTTAATTAACAGGCAGGGGTCTATTTTAACATTTCCAAATTGTTTTATGTTGAGAAGCAAGAATGGAACTATTTGACATATTATCTTCCTGAGTGTGATAAAAGAATGCGTACAGTAGTAAATATTAGCATTCTGATAATTTCTGTATTACTTTAGCAACTGCCAGAATTAAAACAGAACCTGTACCCAAATGCTTCATTCAGTAGTGATCACCTGCAAAAATTTCCTGCAGCTCTTTTACCCTTCTCCCTGCCTGCCTAAATCTGTAGGTGGAGTTCTTCTGATGTCTCCATGTATCTTGTTCAGCTATCGAGCTCTTTCTAAGCTGTGTCTTTTACAAAGCTTACTGATCCAAAGCATTGGCCATGAAAAGGAATACTAGTAAAATCAGTAATAACACTTCTTCTACCAAATATTGTAAGATTCCGCTGGAAATAGATGGGTTTACAATAAGTTATTGGTGGAATCATGGTGATTATATAATTTATATAATTATATAAAAATTATAAAATTTATATAATTATATAAAATTTATATAATTTGTCAAAATGACACTTTTCAGAGAATAAAAACTTCTATAAGCATGTGCAAAAATAAAAGAGAAGCCCCTGAGGGAGTAGTTGTGAATGGCTATGGAACTCTTTCAAGAGTGGTCCAGTGCAATATTTTCCATATTTAGCACTACTCAGTATCTTCTAGCATCTACAATGATGGAGAAGAGGGGATAGATACTAAATTAACCAGTTACCCCAAATTGGTTAGAGCTGCAGGCCTTGTGTAGAAGTATTAGAGTTCTGAATGGTCATTAAAATTGAAGGTATGATCTATGAAAAATAGCTCCTATAAATCAATAAGGACCTAAAGTAATTAGTCAGCTGAGATTTCCATTTATCTCAAAGATTTCCAGATTTTTATTGGGTTATATGGGAAATATTCCTGCCCATGCCACTCCTCTGCTGTAATTGCTTACCACTGCTCGTTGTGGTGACAGTAAATACCACTTTTTCACTTCTTTAAAAAAACCCACACATTTCTAAAATACTAGCTGAAAATAAATTATCAAAATTTCCCATCTTCACATAATCCTGGAGCCATAACCCTTCTCCCTTCCTCACCCCTATAAACCTATACCTGTCTGTTCTGTAGTAGCTCTGTAACTTTGCTACAGGCATACATTACTGTGAATTAAGTAGGGTTTTGAGAGATAGCCTGCAAGCTATACATGTAGGAAAAATGGAGTAAGATGTAAGACATGACTTAAGGGGAATGAATGAACATTAAGATATTTATGGAAAAGCAACTGAGAATGAAGCCCCTGGGGCAGTAAATGTAGAAGATCTCTCGAGGGCTCTATGATTCAATATGATGATTCATAAAAGAGCAAAATCTATTTTAAAAGTCTCCAAGTATGTGGACATGTGATCTTGACTAAACATAGCTGAGTTGTGCCAATGACATCAGTAAGACCACTTGTACCTGCAAATGAATATGTGAAAGTATGTTTTAATTAAAAGCTATGTGTTTAAATAGTGCAGTGAGTTATAAAGCTGAAATTACACTTCTCAAAAAACAAACAAAAAAAAACCACAAACAAAAAAACCCACCAAAGAAATAGACATAAATTCCTAGACTTTCAAATGTCAGATAAATCTTGTGGTCATAGTGAAAACTATATCAAAAAAGAAGGAATCCCTCATGGAGAAGTCTAAACACAGACTTTCAAATAAAGTGCTGATCACTCTGTACCTCAGATATGCAATCTATAGATGGTATATAGCATACCAAATGGCACAAGGAGGTCAGCTATAACAGGGTTGCTTCCAACCTACTTAAAGCACATTTAAAAAACCAGGAATTATACAAAGGTGTGCAATGTCTCAGGGGACTTTTAACTTTAAACATTTAATTTTTTTCCACCTAGAAAACAAATTCTAACAGTCTGAAGATCCCAGAGCATGGAAAACAGAGTAGATCTCAGGAGAAGGGGAGGGAGGCACCAGTGTGTTAACTTTGTGAGGTAGATTCCAAACGTACAGATTACTCAGCAGGCCTTGGTTCTGTGCAAGCCCAGCTCAGCAATAACAAAAAAATCTCTGTAGTATCAACCTCTGTTCAGCACAAATCCAAAACACAGCCCCATACCAGCCACTGGGAAGAAAATTAACTCTACGCCAGTCAAAACTAGTACATTTCACTAGATCAGTTCTGCTTTTGTCAGTAGAACAAACACCTGAGCAGTGTTGTCTTCTTTTTGGAACAGACTTCTGTACTTACTCTGTGGCATTTTGGCCAGTATGCAATACAGATTTCTGCAAAGCATTGAAGAAACCTCTGTGATATTTAATCTAACTGAAAACAAGTTGTCCTGAGCCAGTAATAACAAAAAAATTATGACTACAATTAAGGAACTATTTTGGAATTTGAATTCAAACACTGGTTCTGTTTAAGAAAATGAAGATTTCATTAACTATTACAGCGCATAAGCATCTTGTTTGCTCCAATATTATAAGGATTTCTTGATAGAAATAATTATTAGTAAACAGTTGTCAGGCAACTAGTAAAAATTTTCTAATTCTCCTATCACAAAAATTAAACTTAGTTTCTTGGGTTTATAACATAAAAATATCTACAAATTAGTCAGAGACATTAATTTGTATATAATTTCTCTACAACCTTTAGTCATATGAGTTAGTATTTCCATAGTAGTGACTTTGCGGTAGAGGGGAGGGCCAAGGCAGGAATTGTCATAATTCTGTGTTGCTGAGCTTACTCCAGAGTATAATATTCATGGAAGTAAGTTTATTCCTGATCTTCCAGATTGTGAGGACCTTAGAGATAACAGTTTGCATAGGTGCAATTACAGCTGTAGTCCACAGCCGTGTCTTTTTCTTCAGCAGTTCAGTTAAGTGAATTTACAAGATCTGAAATGGTGATGTGATCTATGTGTTCCTAATCATTGGAACATGCTCTGAATCTTGTGCTGAGATTTCCCACAAACACAATTTTATGTTAAATTATATACCACAGACCAACAGGAGCTACATTCATCACAACTACACTTACAGTGTGTCTGTCTTGACTTCCATTTTGGTTGAAAATATTTCCAAAAAGGAATTACTGTTAAATTTGTCGGAAGGTATTAACTCATCCCTTGTGTCATTGTACCAAAATACAGACTCAGGTTTTCATATAATACATGGACTCTTTGCTAAAGTGTCAGCACATTATATCATAGATTAGGTTATTGGCATAAAAGGAAAAGCATATGTATATAACTGTAAATGCAAATGCATGTAACTCTTTGATTGGAATTATTCTGCAGAAGCCACTAAAGCAGTTTTCAGGAAACATTTTTTGCAAGATGAGTGCCAAAGCCTATCTGTAGATTTATGATTGTAATATCATTGATACCTATCATTTGGGAACTATAAAAGGAGGAATGAGTGATGTATTTCCTACTGTTAGAATTATTTTACACCTTTTCTCTACCAAGTAAAATAATGTGGCTTATTCAAGCACTGAAGCAACATCTTTTTTATTGACAAGAAAGGCTGATAGAATACGTTAAGTCCTTTTTAAAAAGCCAGCTTTGGACTTGGAATTACAGCTAAGCAGCATCCTCAGATGCTTCAGGATACACTAGATAGACAATGAATTATGGCAAATTTGATGTTTCAAGCCAAGCAAGGGAAGATTGTCCTGTATAAAGGTATTTGATCCACCTGGTTGTTACATTACCACTAGTGCATTTTTCTACAAATAACAGTACTCTTTAAGTAATTAGAAATTGCTGTAGTTGTTTGTTTGCTTTTTTCCTGGTGGGCCCAATAAACAGAAGAATGACTTTTACTGAGTGTATGGTAGTACAAAAACAGTCTGTGGGGTAAAGAAACAATGGAAAGCTGACTTGATGCTTCAGCACAGATAGAAGAATACTGCATAGGAAATCTCTGCTGAGTTTATTTTTTTCCTCTCCTTCATGTCACTCAGTCCTTCATTGCCCCTATCTCTCTATAGTTTGCCCATTCTTATTTTCGTCCTGCATCATGAAACACTTACTACTTAATTTTGTCATTGATTGAATGCATTCAGGAAACATCAAGGGGAAAAAAAACACTCATAGGCACAGGGACTATTAAGCTTGGAGATGTGTCAGGAAGCAGGCCATTATCTGAAAGATGATCTTGCACTCTGTGGAAACAGGGAGGTTAAGGTTAATGGCAGAGACCAGACCAGCTCTTGTACTGAAAGGCTGTGGAGCAGTGAGAACCACTCTCTCTCACTTAGTGCGGAGTGGGGATTCAGAACTTGAATAGTGGAGGCTACAAATTCATGTCTTGCCTATTTGAGTTGTCAATGGAAGTCAGAAAGCCAAAATTTACTTCACCAGTTGTTTCACTGATTTTACTATAACATCTCCAATGGTGGGTTTGGTTGAATTAGACCACCTACGTGCATCAGGAGAACAAGATTTGAGCCTACAGGCTTTAATTCATAAAAATGAACAGTTTTGTTTGATGGTCAGTAGGGCTAATATAAGAAGCATATTCCCAGTCTTTAAACCACTGTTCAGTATCATTTGTAAACACAAAACCCTTGTGTTAAACAAGTGAAAGCAGTGTTCTTTGGTTTTTCTCATTTTAAAAGCATTTTTTGATAGCTAAAGAGCAATGCACACATTTACACATGGCAGGAGAGTAGTGCAATAAACGGGGATTTCTCATATCTCCATTCTGGGGCATGGGAGAGTTTCATTCCATTCACAATTTCTTTTAAATCTAATGCAGCCAACATGATGCAACCACATAAACATTTCCTTCCTAGAATTTGTCCATCCTAAAGTAATTCTGTTGTACATATGTTAGCTTTATTCTTACACAACCTAAGGGTAGATTTTTAGCATTTCAGAGAAGATAAAGGGAGGTAAGATATGTTATTAGTTCTGTCATTTTCTGACTTTTGCAAATTTACTCAACCCCTAATGTTATCAGTCTCCTGTCCTCTGTCTGTTGATCTGCTTAATATAGGCTGGGCAATATCCCTGTGGGAAGTCATAAGTGTCATTTTCTGTCTGGAACTGAGCAGGTGATTGTATCAGTGCCTGTTAGTGTGCATGGTTGTCTAACCTGTTTTGAAAGCACGTGATATTGTTATAAGGATATATTTGTAGTACAGTCATTTGTCTTCCTGAAAACTGAGAGCAACTCAGCTGGAAACACACTGCTTAATTTATGTCAAACCATTGCTAATCATGGCTGTTACTGGAATGTACTGTATAGCAACAATATTAAATTTAATCTAGATAATTTGAGAAAGAGGCATTTGGGAAATCTGCTCCAGTCATCCTTCACAAAAATTGTGTGACCACATCTATATCAGATACATTTTTTGTGTACAGCTTTGAAACCCAAAGTTCTCTTACTGCTGTGCTTTTATTCTCTTTGGTTTATTTGTTTCTCCCAGATATTAAAAATTTTTTTCTCCTCTTATATTGCATAATCCTTCAGTAACATTGAATATTCTTCAGACTTTTCATGTAAGATACCCAATTTCCTGTCCCATTTTCTAAAATTCAAATTACTCTGTGCCTTAAGTAGTCTGCAAAAAAAAAAAAAAAGTCACCACGAAGTTAGCCTGCAGAAGTCTCAAGGGATATCTCATCCATGTATACAAATATTGGAAGGGAGGTTATAAAGAAAATGGTACCAGGATCTTTTCAGTGGTTCCCAGTGACCAGAACAAAGACAAAGAAAACTGAAACACAGGAGATTCTGTCTGAACATCAGGAAACACTTCTTTACTGTGAGGGAGACCAAGCATTGACACAGCATGCCCAGAGAGGTTGTGGAATCTCCATCCTTGGAGATATTTCAAGTCCATCTGGACATGGCCCTGCTCTGTGTGGCCTCACTTGAACCGTGGTTTTAGACAAGGTGATCTCCAAAGGTCCCTTCCAACTACAACTGTTGTTATTCCATGAAAAACTCCTAAGAAAACTTTGTCTAAGGTCAGAGAATCATTCTAAGGTTGGTTGAAGATTGACAGGAGCAACCTGACCTCGTTTTTAACTTCTGATTCAGGTATCCATGGGCAGCCACCTCTGTCCTACACCTCTAGCTTCCTGCTTCTGACCCCCACACCATCTAAATGTCCACTGAAGCGGTTCTCCAGAAGTGTTGAGTGTTATTTTGTCTTTGCAGCAGGGACCAGGTGTGTCTGTTGGCTGCACATCCTGCACACAGTACAGAGACAAGACATGCAAAGCACTTACACACTCTCAGTAGCAGCACCCAGTATATATCCAGGCTCATTACTATGTAATTAGACTCACTATTGCATAAGAGTTTGATTTCTTTCCAGCATCCCTTCATGTTTGGGAAAAGTAAGTAATTTTATATACTAGCAGGTTAATGGTATTATGTGAGGAAGTGGTTTGAAATGCTCATACTTTTGAACTTTGTCAAGTGGCTATCTCAGTAAGGCAGTAGTTATAGTACTGTCTGCTGCACCATGTTGCATTAATATGATTAGAGCTAAATCCTCCTTCCCTTAACCTCACAAGCAATCCCATTGACATCAATTTGTTCCTAAGTCTTCTTACTGTGACAGGGAGTTGTAGCACTTTGCAGGATCACCTTCAGGGATCACAAGACACATATAGGCACTCTGCAGATAACTTACTCTGTTAAATAACACAGCAAGCAGAACTGCAGTTTGACATTCACGCCTGGTGACTTTTGTCTTTGAGGCCTCAGATGTTCTGTATGAATTTGTGAATTTTTTCACTTAGACCATGGAGCCTTAAATTACCTTCTCAAACAGGTGAACAGGATAGCAAATAGGAGCATATAAATGAAACGCTTCAACAAAAAATCAACTTTAATTATTCCTTGCTCTTCCTGTCTATGCCTACAGTGAATACTGTGGCTAGCACAACTTCTTTCTGCCCCAAGAGTGATTAGATTTTGGATTTTCCTGCATAAGTGGTTTTTGGTAAGTCCTTTTAAAGTCTTGCAGCATCACCATTCTGTAAAATTGAGGAAAGTTGACTTCTTCAAAAAATAAATATTCTTTAACTTTCAAAAATTATCAGAAGAATGTGAGAGTTCAGAAGAACTAAAAGAAAGTTCCTGTTTCCCCTAGAGAGTTACTGAGATATTTCCCATAGAACAGTGATTAAAGTCACTTATTCTTAACTAGCAGTAATTTGAAGGGATTGTGTTTTGGTAGGGAAAGGGGGAGGGGCAAAACCTGAACTTCTTTAGTCTTTGTCTGTCTCAGTTAATTACAGATAGAAAGGAGAACAGGATTTGCTTCTTCCAAAGTCAAAGCGTGTTTTCACAGTAGCATCCTCATAAAAACCTGGCAAGAGATAAATGTTCCCAAGACTGAACTTCATTTTTTTTACTGAGAGCATGTAAAAAATTTATTTACCAATTTTTTCTGGCCCTATTTCCCATCTTTTTTCTATTTCCCTCTGCTCTTCACATTTTAGTTGATAAGATGAATCTATTGCCTTCTGTTTGTCTTTGAATGTACTAAGGAAAATAGAAGAGAGGTGTGTTGCTGGTCTTACATGCTCGTAAGACATAGGCTTTTGAGCCAATGGAAAAGATTGTTCAGACTTTTTTCTATGTTCTGAGTTTTAGAGCTTGAAGAAATGTGGTGTTCAAGAGAAAAGTGTTTATGAATGCAAATATAGACATTTAAATTTTTCAAGGGACGTCAGAAGGCTCAAGGGGTCTCAGTGGCAAGAACTCCCTCTGAATTCTGGGGGGATTTGGTTCCCAGTTTTTGTCAGTATCTGTGGAAATTCTATCTGTAACTATGTGATTTTGCCACTGGGTTGAAAAATGGATGACACAAGAAGAGCACCCCAGCACAGAGGGAACTAATCCAGATTGCAGTCCTGGAGAGGATAACAGAGTAGTTTACTGGGGCTGTTGCAGCCAAGCTAGGAAGGAGATGCAGTGTGCATTCCTTGAATGCCCCTGTGTCCCAGATACCAACTGTGTGAAGAAGGCTGGTCACAATGTGGGAACACAGGCAAGAATCCTTGTGCTGCTAACTCTTAAAAAACTCTGTCTGTGGGTCAAAGCAAATTCTGCTAACAACTAAACTGAACCAAGTTTCTCATTAATGTAAGCTACCACAGTAAATACAATTTTTCTGGAAGTACAGCTCAGCTTTCCCTGTAAGGTTGAAACAGTGGGTTGCTTTGAATAGTGCATGAAGGACCTTCTTTCCACATTCCTTCTCCTCCCTAATGTGTTTTGTTTGCTTGTATATAGTCTGTATTTTGTGATTTCAGAAGACACAGTCTTTATGAAAGCACTTTGCCATAAAGAATATGCTCTGAGAGGTTTTCAGGGATTCCTGGTATTTCTCAGTGTGCTGTGGGAAATTCTTCAATAAATAAGTAGGACAGTAAAGTTAAAGTATTAACAAAACACTCCTAAGGCAACTCCCCGTAGTCACTTCCTAATTTCTGAAAATGCATGCCTTTTGTTGCCTCTCTTCGTGCGTGGATTCATGCACAGGCTGTGTGCTGATGCAGATGAGCAGCGCTGACATTTCATCTTGCGGCCACCGGGTGATGCCGTGCGTGGGAGTTACTCATGTGGAACAGGGGTTTATGTAATCTCCCCATCCCTGCCCACGGGCTGGGAAAAGAAGGCAGCCATAAGGCAGGGAAGAGATTTGTGAATGCTGTGATGTATCTAGGTTTCTGCTGTCACTTTAGGTGACTGCATTTTCTTAATGTGGTATTGGCCTTAACAGCTCAACAAGCAGCAAGAAATAGTGCAGGAAGCTCTTATATTCACCTGTGCTGTAAAAACATCTTCTCTTTTTATTGACTTGATATTATGTCAAACCGATGTCTCACTTGTTGATCAATTTAACTTGAATGGTCCATCAGACTATTAAAATTGTCTTTCTTTGTTTTTGTTTTGTGTAATTTCACTAACACTGTAACAGATCTGGATGGAAAGGTTATTGTATCTCTGTTCAGTGACTTGTTATTTTCCCCTCATTGTAGTATCTCCATAGATACCTACTTTTAATTGATTTTCAGCTCTTAGACCTGTTTTTACATGCTCTAATCGTGAGTGTACCTGCACTGATCTTGGAGATCCACCTGCGATATTGCCCTTTCTCAATTCTCACCATTAATTCTTCTTTCTATTTTTGCTGGTCTACTGTTCAGCTGGATGAAGAGCTTCATAATTTTTTTTCTATTCAAATGGGTTTCCTTTTTCAAGCCTTCTCAATGACTGTTTTGCTTTTTGTAGGCTTTAGACACTGCATGTCTGAGTGAACTCTGAAATGTAATCAGAAGTCAGAGGAATGTGATGGACGTGGTTCTTTTGACTCAGTACTGTCTCAGAGAAAATTTATTCTCAATAAAAAGTTCTTTAGAATCCTTTCTTTTTGAGTTTTCCTGAAAACAAACAAAATATTAAGGAGAAATTTTCTTCTACTTAACATTCTGAAACACTCATGTATGAATTTCTCTCTGGTGCCAAAGGTGATTTGTTTAAACACTGATTGGTGTATCTGTTCCTTTTCTTCCCTTCCTTTTCAGAATTCTGATGGATCCACTGTAACATCCTTTAAAATCAGGTCATGACTTTTGTAAAGGCCCACAACACTCAGAGTATTGATGAGAGTATTGATGTTGTACCAACATGTGTCTTTGTGTTAAAATCCCAATTAAAAATGCAGCCATATTAATAGCCCAGTTGAATGAATGCCAATAACTTGCACAAATGCCTGTATACAACTCACCAGTTATGGCGGCTGAAGAAGGATTGCAGGCAGATGTGATGACAGAATAACTTTTGAGAACATAGTAAAATTATCTTGCAGAGAAATACACCACACTGCAGGCCATGGAATCTGAGAAATTAAATCATGATTCCTTGAATTATTAAAAATAGTTTGCATGGGATAGCAGTAAGTTCAACACAGTTTTTGATCAGGCAGGATGAAAAGTGCTGCTAACATGTAATTATTCTGGACTTTAAAGCAGATGCTGTGCTTTCCATTGAACCTGAAAGAACAAATACATCTAAATACATCTAGTGCTCCTTAAAGGATGGTACCCCAACTGTAATCAGTAGCATATCCTAAAGGAGAGCACAAGAAGTTTATATGCATAAAAATAATACTTCTGCAATGTGTTCTGATCCTGATTTGGTCCAACATCTGCTGTCGGTCAAAGGTTTCAGGATTTTCTTTATTCAGTACCCCTTTAAATTTATCTTTGTACTGTTGCACACCATTTCATAGTCCAGTTCAAATACAAGTTTTTAAACAAGTGGCATTTATCTGTATGTGGCAGAAAGGTATGACACACAATGGAGACATCTTGTCATTTAGGGGTAGAACCAGTTTTCATGAGATCTGGTTCTGCTGTGGACTTCTCAGGTCAAGACTACAAAATTCAGCCTTTCTGTGCCTTTTATCCTTAGTAAAATAGGTCTAAAGATACATTTGATATTTATCTTGCTTATTTTGGGATGTACCATTCTTAACAATGTCATTTTCATTGGGGGCTATAATATTAATGTCATAGAAACAAAAAGGAGTTGGAAATCCAGTCAGGGTACAATACTAGATTTTCTCCTCTCTCTCTCCCTCTAGGTTTTTAGAGTGTGGGATATACAGACTCTTTCACCACTGCAGGTCTTCTGTGAAAATCAAGGGAGTCCTGAAGAGATGAATGCCTTTCCCATGGTATTTGACAATGATCACGGCATGCTTCTCATGGGTATGTTATTGCAGCTGGTGTATGAGAGCATGCCCCTTCTCCTAGCATCCAGTTTCCTTTGTGATTACATATAACTGAAGTTGAATACAGAAATAAGTTATATGAGAATATCCAGAATACTGGGAGACAAGGGTATTAGCACATTAAGACTGTTTTAAAGTGGGTTGCAATACAGCACTAATTTCTATCTTGAGAATGGTATGAAAATACGCAGCATGGGAATCAACAGCAGGAACGAAAGGAAATGAGACAGGCTTCAGTGAAGGCAAGGTGAGCCTCTCATAGCAAAATTAAACTACAGATATTGTTACATAGACTTGTCATTTCTAGAAAGCTATTAAGCTATTGATCTCCCCCTAACTATTCCTCCAGCTCTGCCTTCTGTTGGGAGATGAAACCAGCAGCATGCAATCTCTGTGGAGCCCTCACAAGTAAATTCAAACTCCTTATTTAACTCAGTAGCTACAGGCAGCCCCACAATCTGAGCTGTCAATAGACACACACTGTCCAACAGATTAGGAATAAGATGTTATGGAACTCAACCTGGGGTTTCTGGGCTCTGTTTCCTGACTGTAGCTGGGAGCCTGGAACCTCTGAGGGACCAGAGCTTCACAGTTGTCACTAAGGATGTTGGCCTTTTGTATCTAAGGCAGAGACTCTTGCAATCAGCAGGGTTTGTATGCCCCAGAGATGTAGTCACAAAAAAAGACAGCTTTGAACTTGTTCTGGAGCCATAGAGGCCTGAGATGTACCAGGCAAATAAATTCTCTTTGGAGACAGCCTTTTCTGTCCTTGGATTAGGAACAAGGCACAAAGCTTGTCAGATCTGAGAAGATGAATGTGAAACATTTTGTTTTCAGTGACTTGGTGGTATCTACTGAATTTTTTAATCACTTAAGGATACAGATACTATCTTCATTTCAAATTTATGCTAGTGAGATTTTCAAGGCTTAGCAATGTAGAGAATTTATGCAGGTCAATCCTTGACAAAATGAGGTAACTTTGCCCGTATGAAAAATGGTTCTGTAAGTGCCTAAATATTTGTAAAAGTCTGGTCCTAGACTCTGTTAATGATTCCATTAAAAGTCTAAGTGAATGCCTCCTGCTCCTGAAGAGGGCAAGAGACTGAGGCTGTATGTGAGAGAATTAATTCTCATTGCTATGTACCTGGCTTTACAGAGGAGATTTTCACTTAGTAATTCACTAACATTCATAAATCACAGCTCACCTTCATGCTCCATTTGGATATTGCCATAGCTTTCCTTCTGTGCCTGTTTACAAGCTGCTGGCCTCTGCACCTGGACTTATGCCAAGGATTAGGCAATTTCCTCCTTTGCTCTGGACTCACTGCTGCTCCTCTGCTGGTAGATCGGCAGGGATACTGGGGCAGGGATACTGGAGCTGCAATGGGAGACTGCATGTGCTCTCTGGCTTGAGAGCGCTGTACAGACCTTGTCCTTTCTTTTGTCTTATCGTCCCTGTCTGCCTCTGTCTTTGCAACCCCTCTGATTCGAGAGCACTGAGAGGTGTTTGGAAAGCACCATTCAGACCTGCAGTGCTATATAAAGGAAGGTACTGGCAAGGCATGATCATTGCCTGCAGATAGAATTGCTTTATCTCTAAGAAAGCAGAAACCAGAATTTATTTGAGTGATATATCTCCCAGTTAGAGTTTTATGTATTTGGGTTCATTCCATTTCATGCCAACCAACTCTGGGACTGGAGGATTTACGGGTTCTACTAATTTGCAGTCAAGATGTCAATCCCATCAAAGGTGGGCAGGAGATTGTGTAAGACAGGTAAACACAGCCATTGTTTGGTGCTTTTTGGGGACTGTGTGTGAATGTTTTCTGCTTCAGAGAACAGGTATTCTCAAAAAACACAATATTCCCTATCCTCTTCAGAAGAACTCCTATGAACCCTATGCTTTACATAAAATCTTTTAATTTCCAGGAAAAGTAATTATGCACAAAATGTATATATTCTCACTTTTCTCACCTTTGTACAGGTTCAGAAGTCATTGATATTTATCCCCTAGCTAGTGTGATACAAGATTCAAAAGAGTTGCCTCAGACACATGAGAAAAGCCTCAATGTTCTGCTTTACAACAGGGCTTTTCACCAGATTCTCAGCATTTGCACTGAGTCAATACTGAAGGTAAGTGCAAGTTGTCACCCTTCGTACTGAAAAATAAAAGTCTAAGCTTTTTTATTTGGAATAAGTTATCAGGAGATTTGGTAAGTTATTGGTATTTATTATTCAGTGTTGTTTTTGTGGCTATTTTTGAGGTCCAGAGAAGTGGTAGCCATGAACCCTATTTTGATTCACAAGATCCGGCTTTTCTTTATAACAGCGCAACAATAATCATAAGAGGTACTGAGAACGTGTAGTTTTCGCCAGCTGTTGGTGCATTAGATGGCAACATTTGTAGGGAGAGGTAGCATCTTTTATTGGGTCAGTTGGTGATATGTGCCATTCCTGTGGAGAAAGGCTTGTTTGTGTAATGGTTTGTTCAGTTTATACTCTCTGTAAAGATGTTATTTCTCACTGTAAACCCTTAGACCACAATGGCTACAATACCGTTACAATTACAAGATAATTTGGGGCACTTGGTGCTGCAGGAAGTCAGATTCCAGATTGTGCATATGAAATCAGTGGCTACTTCATAAATCCAGTTGAATCTGAGCTATCCCACTACAGTGACCAAATTTTGTACTGGTATTTCATTATAAGGTGTTGCTTAAATGTCTAAAAACATTCAATAATGATCAGAAATAGTTGTTTCTATGTTTTTGGACTAAACGTTTATGAAAAGCCTCATTTCTGCACAGAAACTGTAACTCAAACAATTCTTTCTAGTTAGATTTCTTTGCTTTTGCACTGTAAAAACTCTTTTTATTTAATGTCAGTCTCTCTGAATTAACACAGGTCTTTATCATAGCATACATAAGAAATAGAGCTTCCCCTTGCCTGGGTGGCTTCCCTAGAGAGAGGGACATTTTCAGGGAAAATACACTGGTGTTTCAGTAAAAAAAATTGCTATTGGCTGTAATTTCTCCTATTACAGTAGAACATGTGTGACTAGTTTTAGAGGATGTGTTAAAAATAACTATCATATTATTCTTTCAGGTCTGGGACCTAGAAACAGGATCCCAAATATATCAAATAGAAGATGCACATGGGCTGAATACTGAAGTGACTTGTGCAGCCATTGAAAAAAATGGGGTTTATCTTGCTACTGGGGCATGTGATGGTAAAGCAATTAAATAATTACTACCTTTTTTTTACCTTTACTACTTTTTTATTACCTTTTTTAAAAAAAATTACATATTAGATTAGCAGACAGAACTCTTTGTCTTGACTGTCTCAGTGACAGAATTAATTTTGATGGCACAGATGTCAGTCTGTTTAGGGATGTATGTCTTGGCTGGGTTCTTTGTGATAGTTGGTTCACAGAAAGGTGACTTTTGGCTGCTTGGACTCTGGTTCTTTTTTAGCCTATTACTCATTGAAAGACTGTCTTCAAAGCTCTTGGTCTGAAAAGTTGTTTCCTCATAAGACTTGGGACTTAGACCTATAACTAAATGGCTGCAGAGGAAGAATGGTAGTTTTAAAATTTTCTAGTCTCTAAGCTCAATTTTATAGTGTCTGCAGTCATTGAACACTAGATGACACATATAGATAGATATAGATATGGATATAGATAGATATGTTACTTGTATTTTTCATGTCTGTTATTAAGGGTGCATAAGTTTTAAGTAATGTGACAAGATTGCTCCAGTACACAAATGCACATTGAATTGTGCAGGAAGCTTTAATAATTTTATAATCTGTTAACATGAAAGAATAATTCTTCTTACATTAAAATTTTCAAGAGTACACACCTGAATTATTAAAATACATAAAATATATGAAAGCTGCCTCACATGAAGAGGAGATGATGGCTTTTTCCACACAGCATACTGGCTAATATTTCTTGCTTCCGCTTGGGAGCAGAAACTGCACCCCTTATGGATCTTAAGAGCACAGCAGAAGGTGAATGTTGCCAAGTCTTACAAAAGACAAGTCACATATAATTAGTTTCTTTACTTAAGAAAATTCCATAGCTCCTTCTCACCACCAGCTCTCTGGGACAAATCCAGCAATCAGGTCCCTCTGCTCATTGCTGCCGTTCAGAACCCAAAGTCTTCTGCCGGATTGCCCACACTCTGATTGCTCTCTGATAATGCCACTCAGAAACTGTAAGAAGTAAGATAAGCAGAGGTCTTTTATCCTGGGCTGCACAATAAAATAGACATGGAAAAAAGATGGAAAAATTGAGAGGGTAGTGATGTTTTCTGGTAAGTTTTTATCCCTACAGCTGCTTTGTTAAGAAACACACACACTGTTACAAATTTTGAAAGACCAGTGACCTAGCTCTTGACCTCAAATAGGATTTTCTCTTTCTTTCTCTTTTCCCTGTTTGAGCCTGTTTAAGCTTCTGAATTTGCAGTACAGGTTATTGCTAAAAGTTCATTCCCTTTTCTACATTTTTGTCATCCCTGTGTAGGAACAGTGAAAATTTGGGCATTTGAAAGTGGGCAAGAAGTTAAAGCCTTGCGTGTAGCACAACACAGCAAAGATAAGCATCGTGTGCTGAAGTTAATATATCTGAAGGCTGACGAGGGTCACCATGCTGTTTTTGTTCTGGAGCAGAGAGGGAAGATGAAAATCATTCAGGTTTTTCAAATATGCTTCTTTTTTCTCCCCTGATTTAATTTGGTAGCCCCTCATTTTTAAGGTAATATAGGACTTTTTATTAATTAGTAGATAAACTTTTAGAAACTGTCAAGGAACAATCTACTTTTTCAACGTTATCAAATTAGCCTTCTGCCTAGTGTTAAAATGTGTAGTAGTCCATTGCTGGTTTTCAGTATCTTATAATTTTTTCCTTGAGTTTGCTTTTTCATTTGTGATTGAGGTTTCAGTAGTTACAGATCTTTTAAGGTAACAGCTTTAAAATACTGGTGTTGTTATTACAGATGGTGTTTAGTCTATTTAAAGAGCTTCTAAAGATAGATATTTTGGTGAAAAGATTATTTTATTTTATGTTTGTTTAAAATTAATAGATTAAGACAGTGGATTCTTAGGAACTGATACAAAGAAACAAGGCAGTAATAAATCAGATTGACTTGCTTGGCTTGATTTTGAGCATCTACTCTGTGTTCCCTTTAGCTAAAACTAACAGGACGCATTTACAGATAACAATAATTATGTCCTAATTTCTCAGACAAACCATGTTCCTCAAATTGGAATGTTTAACTTGGGACAAAATTCTTCTGAAACTTTAAAGCCGCTATGTGCAAGGGAGAAAATGTGGTTGTAGACAGATGATATATTAGGAAAAAAAAACAAATATACAGGCTCTCATCTCAGTAAATAATTTTTTCTTTTGAGCCTCCTGCTAATGAAAAGCTGCTTTATACAGGGTTTGCTTTTCTTATTGAGACTTTCTTGAAACACTACATCACACCACTTGCTCCTCAGAGTTCTTACTGAAATTGTTAAACAATCCATTAACTATAAATAATGTAAACGTATCCCTTGACAAACAGGTTGGTGAGAAGTTTAATCTCCTCCAAGTCTTTATGAAGCTAAGTCCATTAATACTGTTTCACATACTTGCAGAACATTTTTCCACAAGTATTTCTGTGATAATGAGAAATACAGGTTGTTTTTATTAGTAGTTTTTTAAAGGCTCTAAATACAGTAGTTAGCAAGGTAAACTGGAGTAGCCCAAAACAGTTCATCCTTTGCAGGAGTCTACTATAGATCTCTCAATTTTTAGTCATTCCCCAAATTTCTTGTTTGAAAAACTCAATAGAGTAAGATTTACTAAAATCTTAATTATTGCTTCATTCTGCAGCCCAAGACATCTATGAAAACAGTAGCAAATCTAAGGAGCTGATTTCAGTAACTTCTAAAATGGACAGAAATATCAATGTTAAAGCAGGAACTAGCTACTGGAGTAAATTTGTTATAGCTGGAAAAACATCAAAGTAACTCCTGGTTGCCTCTAGGCATGATGGGGAGGAATCAGTGACTCAAGGCTATAGCTGAGTCGTAGCTTCTTCTCACACAACTGGGACAACCATCACTTTTGCTGGATGCTTTGGTAGATATGAAATGGAGAGTAACAATGTTAATGAAATAAGCAGCTATAACTAAAGAGACAAACTACTTTAAGGAGGTAGTTAAACTGAGTAAAATCCATAGCTCTGAACTCCACAGCTGCACATCTTCTAATAGAACAGCAGGTAATTTAGGGTGAGCTGGAATATGTCTGGATGAAGTTTCAATTTGCAGTTTAGGCATGTGTTAGTTGATACTTGTAAGAGTTTTTGTAATTTGTCACAGAAAACAAGCTTTTGATACACACTTGATGTAATTCTTTATGAATAGAGAAATCCTTTTCCTTCCTCTTTCATTAAGCCTGTTATTTTAATAGGGTGACTCAGCTCAAACAGATCTATACGTCACATGGGTGCTTCCTGAGGTAGTGCCATTTCCACGAAGGAATCCGGTTGTATATCTGTCACTGAAGCCTGGCTCCTTAAAAACACAGGATTTTTTTCCAGAGATTCGACTTCTATGTAACACCAGTTCTTTGAAAAATGATACAGAGGTGAGAAACACTTCAAAGTTTCACATCATTCATGACACCATTTACAGAAGATTGGAAAGTAAAATGTTTCCTGTGCCTTGAAGGATTTCATGTTTTAGCAACAGGACAAGAACCAAATAATTATTCCCCACCATGGTCCCTTCCAACCTTACACCTTCCATGATTCTGTGATTCCAATCTTTTCAGTACACTGAGATAAATAAAAAGAATAAATTATGTAAGAAATGACTGTTTCTAAGGGCTAAATCTTCCTAAAATTCCATTGCATGATTATCACTATAATTAAGGAGTTGCTCTGAACATACACTTCACATTCCTGTACAATATAGTAAGTTGAGGTTCTCATATAAACACTTCTAGAAATGAGATGTCTTTCTTGCTATAGCTAGGCTGACCTTTAGTAATAGCAGTACGTAAAGATCAAGCTGAGTATCAGACTGATTCCATTTTCTCTTCTTATTGCTTTGGTAAAATAAAATGTCAATGTTTCAATTTATATTTCATTTTAACTTGAATAGTCCACAAGACTTAAGTCCTGTCTTGTAAAATTTCACTAACTTTGTAACAGATGTGGCTGATGTTTATGGAAAGGTCATTAAATCTCTGTTCAGTGACTTCTTCTTTAACTTGATTAGAGTATCTCCACAGATACCTACTTTTGATTAATCTGCCGCCCTTACACCTGTTTTCACATGCTCACATTGCAACTGTGCTGTAAACAGCAGGTCAGGTTGGAGGCCCCTGTCCTCTGCAGCAGGGAGTTTCCCAATGCTATCACTTCGTGCTTCCCTCTGGTGCTTCTATGTAGCTCAAATACAATAGTATTACAATAGCATCCAATATGCAGTTGTTGTAGACACTGTCAATTTAGGTATTTTGTTAGATTAACAGTTAAAACATTTCACTGTCTGTAGTGTGCTACTCTTGCTCCTACTCAAATTCTTCTTTTAATCTTCTTTGTAGACTTTTATATCTTCTGTGGAAATTAAGTGTTTTGATGTTTTAAAAGTAGAAGGATGCAGATTGATAGCCACAGGAAGTGCAAATGGTGAAATAAATTTGTGGGATTTTGAATCTGCCTCTGTGAAATGCCTGTAAGTATTGCTTTCCTGCCTTTTTTGATCTTCAGTATGTCATATAAACTTTTCAAATGGCATACTGGAAATTACAATATGCCCAAATATAAAGGGTGATTTACAAGCAGGAATTACAGTAGCGATTTACGTGGGCCCTTGTCCCTCCCACTTCCAATTACTTTGCCAGTTAATCCTGACATTTCAGGTAGGAGAAGTGATCAAGAGAGTCATTTGGGGAAGGGATGATGCAATTAAAAATAGTGTTTTAACATAACTCAACACTGCTGCTGAAGGAAACTCTCACTATATAAATCATTCTAGTCATTGACTAGAGGCTGCTACTGCGCAGTAGAAACATCCTTATTTTGGAGGTTTTGTGTTTGGGTTGACATTTGGAAATACTGCTACTTCAGATGATAATGGCAGATGTTCTACATTGTCAGTATCTCTGTCACTGTCCATACCCAGAAGCCTAGAAGTCACATTCAGTGAGGAGAAAAATGATGTGATTTTGGAGGTTTGAGAGTAAAGATCTTTCAGAGAAAGTGACAAAGAGTGAGCATAGGATAGTTCCAGATATTCTTATGCCCAATAAGCTGCTACCTCAGTAAGCTGAACCATGGTGGTAGGTCTGGTTAGACTGAGTGGAGCATGGTAGTGTTCCTGTGTTAGTGAAGGAACACATGCCTTTTAAACCCATACAAAGTCAAATATTTAACTATCCTACCCAAGAGTTTCACTTCATCCTTCATGTGTAACATTGGCACGTTTGTGAGAAAGTGAGATGAGTTTTCTCTACCATGGAAAATAATCAAAGTTAACTGCAGTTAAGACAATGGGTCTTCCTTCGTATTTGCTTCATATATGAGGCAGCCAAATACACAAATTTGCTGCTTTGTATATGAGGCAGCCAATTCATAGGGATGCATGGAAGACAGGAAAGCCAATGCTACTTTACCCAAGGTTCACATGACTGACTGAGTGCCAGGAAAAAGCTACTTTGCTAACAGTAATTTAGCTAGTTAACCTCATCATAAGATACCTCACTTTCCTCTTAAATACTAATACTCAAAAAAATATTTGGCTGAATAAAATTTTCATAATTCCATCAGGTACCTGTTTTTCCAGGCACAGGCACGTTTTGTATGTCATCTCCACTGACATTAATCCATCATAACTGATTAACTGAGTCTGAAAAAACTGTCTAAAACTTCAGGTGATATGCCTTCTGGGAAATTAAGCATTTAATTTGTTTTAATTACAGGTTAAATGTGAAGCATTTTCTGGAACAATACGCAGCCTAACTGACATATCCTGTACAAATATCTTTGTTTTCAGGCGTAAAACTAATGAAGACAGCAAGCGCTCTGGAGTCAATGCCATATTATTCCTTGTACATAGTGTTTTCTCTTCCAGGTAACTCTGTGCATTTTATCTTCCGTGGGGACAGGCACAGTCAATTGGGATTTTGTTGTAGTAAAATGATGTAATGTTTCTCCAAGATAGCTTATTTAAATTGAGACCTTATTTGTATTTAATCAATTCAAGTCCATACAGTTAATTAACTTTCCCATCCTTAAACTTTTGTAATTCGTGTCAAACCATATGATATGTTCTTTTTCCCACTCAGCTCTCCTTTTTTCCTCTAAATGACCTCATAGGTCTCAATTCTCTTGAAGAATTCAACAGATACTTTTGTCATGTATCAGTTTTCCAGTATACCGTAGCTTCTTTTATCTCTGTGAGATAATTGTGTGGCAGAAGGCTTTTTCTTTATTTTAAACCTGATAAAATCCTCCTGCTTTTAGATACTCTCAGCAAAGAGGCAAGCACATCAAAGTGTGTAGCCACAAGTTGCCTCTTAAATAAAACAAGCTGGAAGCTTCCATAGGTTGGTAGTGTTGGCTGAAAAAGAGAATTTTAGCCAAATATGCTCATTTTGAAAGAATGGCATTGCACCTGTACATCACTTCAGAAACACTCGTCTTTCAATGGATACACAAAGGCAATGGTAGCCAAAAGGACTCCAAATGGCTTAAATACTTAGGCAGCTTTAAGATTTTAGCAATTAGACAGCTTTTTTGCTCTTGTGAACCATAAAGCTGGTTTATGGTCTTGCGTTGTTTTAAAATCTTCAAGTAGCTTACACAACTTGATATCAGTGCTACTTAATTGAACATAAATTCTCTTTTTGACATTCTAACTTAATGATTAGTATAAGAAATCATAGGTAAATAAAAAAATGAGTGATTAAAATTCATTGATAGATTTTTTTTTATAAACCAAGGTAATCTTTTACTATGCTTAAACAGGAGGATCCTACAATGACTTGGAAAATCATACAGTCTTAGAATGTTTTGTATTTACTGGGAAGACACCTGGGTACATTTGACTGTGATCATACACACGCACACAAAAATGTTCAAGCATGATAGCAAGTCTGTGAAATCAAACACTGAAAATTTCAAAGTTATGGCCACCTGCCAAATTTAAGTGGACTACCCCAGCTGCATACTTTCTAACTATTCCGGTTATTCAAATACTCTTGCCAGAAACAGAGCAGATCTGACATTGGTGTGAGTTATGTGGCAAGAACTACTGATTAACACAGTCAGAACTTTTCTTGACTCAAAGTCATTGAAGATCACATCCATTTCCTTTCCTTATTTTCTTCCACAAAACCTCATTATTGAGAGTTTTCATAACAAATTGAAAAGAAGTTTCTATAATTAATTGAAAACTATTTGCAGAGAAAGTACTGTGTAAAATGAAAGGGAACAAGCCATTGGCATGCAGTTAATTTTTCCCTTTCATGCCTTAATGATGAATACCAATGTTACTTTTCATTTACTATGGATTTCACTTGCTCAAAATTCCTGACAGGAGAGGTTGGCTGTGTAATATGCAAATATTGCCTAGTTACTAAATATATATATATATATATATACACACACACACACACCAATAACCCTTAGTCTAATCAGTCTAATCAATTCAAGTACTATTTTATTATGTTTTTTAATGGTAGGTGATGTTGATTTCCAGGTATCAGATGGTATCCTCAAGAATGTCAGTGATCTTCAATAATTTCTTTCACACAGGAGAAGAAGTTCCCTGTCCTCTACTACTACTGGGACGAGTGATGCCAGTGCCATTCCAGAGGACAAGAGAAGTTCTTTGGACTTACATGAGGTAGGTATGGTGGTTTGATGGATTTGGTAGCATCAAAACAAATTTCTGGTTTCTTTTTTGTTTTGGTTTTAAAATGCTGTAGCTTACTAATGTCCCTCCATAATACCATCCACAAAACTAAATATCAAGAATTATGAAGAAATTATCTTTGTTTATCTTTATTAAACTTGATGCCATGATGAATTTTGTCTTTTCTTTTATACCCCTGTTATACCTTTTTGCAACTTGTGTATTCTTGGTGCTTTTTTGCCTACATTCTTAGACTTGTTTGTTAAGCTAAGAGACGAAACATTTTAGAAGCTTCGTAGTTAGGGTGCCCAGACCCCAAAGTCCTCTCCAGAACACATTTTTTAAACTAAGATAGAACCATCCAGGGGAAGGTTCCTTGGGAGGGGGGGCTCTTGAGCCTCTCATTGGGGAATATTTGATAGATATGCTAATTAGTAAGACCTAGAATGTAAGACCAGATCTAGAAGAGAGGGACTTTGGCGGGGGCGATGGTGAGGTGCACAGAAGTGTATTCGACCTGTTCGTGGTGCACCTAAGGATCCTTACAATAAATACCAAGGTAAAACCCTTTTTCCCCTTCTAACCGTGTTCACCTCTTGATTTTTAAGACCAGGAAAGGCATCAAACTGACTGAGGTGGTGAAATAAGAATACATTGTCAGTCAGCTGGCCCTGTGACACAGGGAACAGCTGATTATCACTAGCACTTTGGACTTTCAAATGGGGGTATAGAAGGATTCAAGAGGAAAGGTAAAATAGACAAATCACGGAGTACTTGAATAAAAGCACTTCTACATTGCAGCCACACTTGCTTGGATACATTGTTTCAAATGAAAGGGGTTTTTTGGGTTTTTTTTTTTACCATCAATGTGCCAGTGTCTCAATCTGTCTGTTTTTGCTAAGGATAGCGTTCTGGTTTTTGTGACACTTTTTGCCCTTCTATGCCAGAAGGACATGCCATTCTTGTGGAACAACAAAAAGTAAGTAGGCAAAAAGAGGAAAAATCCCTGCTACCTCTCAGATTCTTACCAGCATGTTGTTTCAGCAGAACTGGCACTTGGAGAGATTCCCAAGCAGACACTGGCTTAACTGCAAACTAAAGTATCCAATACACTGTGCTGTGTCTTCATTAAATAACAAATGGAAAGTGATTTGCAGCTTTTAAAAAGAGCCCTCAAAGTCCCGTACATCAAGCCTTACATTTCAATGTGCAGGATGAGATTGAAGTGACTTCTCTTCTGAGATACCCTTAAACACTCGTGGCTGCAGAGTTTTCCCTACCTTATTTGACTTGGCAATTTTTGACATCAGTACACTGGTTACTGTCAGCCTTGGGGATCCTCAGAAGCCTATGTGGCAAGGCACAAATGAGGGATTCTCTTACTGAAAATGCAGACATGTAAATGTTTAGATATGTATTATATAATACATATATATTTATTTTTATATACATTGTTAATTTTTGCTCAAGGCAGTAACAAGATATATGCATGTTCTGAATGAAACTCAAAGAGATCTAGGTTACATTCACATGATTGTAAGTGATTGGCTTTGCTTGTCTTAAGAAATTAAGGCTGTTCAGCCAAATTGACATTTAACATGTTCCTGAATTCCCAGTAATTTCATTTGTGATTTGTTCATCTGTTATTTTGATTCTCTTCCAAAAAAGCATTTTTTGTTTATACTGAGTGGAAATTGGAGGGATATTTGAATACTCCAACTAAACTAAGTTCTTAAAATAAGTTCAGCTAGTGAACTGCTCTGTAGTTACACCCAAATTCCACTTCCTAATTCTCTTACGTTTTATTCCTTGCTTTTAGGAAAATGCAGAAAGTGATGAAATTAATACTAAAATAAAAACAGGTATGGAAAAATGTTTTTTGTTCTTTTTGATGTTGATCCATGAGTTCTACCCAGATTATTGTAGAAACTGAGTTTGTCATATTGTGTGGCAAACTGTATTTAGAATAACTGGGATACCTTTGGTATGTGGATGAAAGATCTCAATCTTCTGCTCCCTCGTGATTTGCAGTTACTTCCCAAAAGCCAGGCCAGGATGCAAGATGGGCAAGACCTTAATTGCTTTTTTCTCCAAGTAGACATGATAACACTTTCAGAGTTTGGGAATGTCAACTATGCACACTTTCCTTCTGTATAAATATTCAAGCAATGAATTATTGAAATAGTATAGCAAGAGCCAACTTGAGTCAAGCATCAGTAAATGGCCTCACAGACAAAAGCTTCAAAACTAGGTGAAATTTTAGAAAGAAAAATCTTTATTATAGTATATGTCCTTAAAAAATCATAATCAAGAGAGAGCCTAGTACTTAAGAGTTAAAGCTGTGCAAATGAGTTGGTGAATTTTCAATAAGTAAATCCTCTAGATTCTTCTGAATCCCTTAGAAATCCTCTGCTTAAATTCTGGAAAGCGGAATTTCCCAATAATAAGAAATTTGATCATCTGCAACATGGATTTAAGATCAATTTATTTGGGAAAGAAAGCACGCCCTAAAATCAGAATATTCCTAAGCCTTGTAGCTGCCCAAAGAAACAGACACTCATGTTAGGTCTTGCATCCACTCAGTGTCTATTCATGGACCTTTATGGGACCTGTCAGCATCTCCAGCTCTGGAAAAGTCACGGCAGAAACTCAAATAGGTTCTCTGTGACCACCACCTTGCATTTAGCAAAAGTTTTCAACTGGAGACACAAGTTCAGAAATCTATGATTCCAGAATTGTTAAGTGTCATTTAGTTATTAAATTTCATTGTTGAATTCATTCTTATCCCTAGAAGCCTTGTGCAGAGGCTGCATGTCTGCCTGGTAGCTGTCCTGATGACCACTATCCTGCACTCCTCCTCCACTTGCACTTGTGCGTGCAGTTTCTGTAAAATCTATGTCTCTCTTCTAAATATGGTTCCCCTGCATCACAGAGCAATATTTTTTTTTTGCTGGTTTAGATAAGATAATGAAGATTATTCCAGTTTCTTTTCAATTGTCTTTATCCCTAGCTCTAAAGTTTTTAGAGTAATGCCATCTTGATGATGGACTTTATTTTCAAATTTAATTCTTTTTCTAGTGTTATGTAGTTTCTGTGCATTGAGAAGCAATACTAAAATCTTTTGAGAAAAATCTATGATCATTTGTGTTCCAAAGCAGAAGAAACAAGTAGCCATAAGACCCCCCCAAGTCCGAAGATGAATGTGCAGTTGCTGAAGGCTAAAGCAGGACAATCACCTCTACTGGCTTCTGCTCATGAAAGTAGCTGTATCCGCCTATGGAGTATTCAGGTAGCCAACTCTTTGGGAAGGGACTGGAACACTGAGAAAATAATTCCACTAATCTTTGGGAAATTGCCCTTTAACTAGCAACTGCAGCAGCAGATATTTATTGCATCTTTTGGTTATCAATTTCTTCCATGGGCACAAATTAGTTTTGCTTTAGTGACTGTAGCAGAGCTTAATGGCAAGTGGAAAACAAAGAAACACAATTTGAAATAATTATAACAAACCGACTAAATTTATGTGAAAGTCTAGAATTCGATTTTTCACCCACAACATTTACCTAAGAAAGGATGATAGGCAAGGCAGAGTGTCCTACTCTCAGAAAAGGATAAATATGTCTGGAAAATTGTACAAGCCAACTAGCACTAGTAGGGTTACAAACCAGGAGAGAAAAGTGTCCTAACACATAATTCTACAACCGTTAGGGGCATGAAAAGCCATCATGCAACTGAATGGCAAAGGCTTATTTGTCATATCACCTCAGATCTGTAAGACTCTTTTCCAGAAAAGATGTTACTCTAAATAAGATACAGAAAGTAAATGCAGCAAGAAGGGAAAGTACCATGATATGATTGGTTGATTGGTAATATTGGTCATTGTGGCAGACAGTGATCATAATAAGTCAGCCATGTAAGGCTTTAAGAGGAATCCCAGCTAAAGCAAGTCATGGGAAGAGTTTTTCAGAAAGGTGGTAAGGTAACCTTGCAGATGTTTTACTCAAAAATTAAAAATGATGGTAAATGTATCCAAGTATAGCAGGTGTGAGTTTTGTTGGGTTTTGTTTCTTCATAGTTGATATATTAGTGTGCTTAGATTCCTATAGGAATCTCCAAGTTCATAATGATTGTCATCATCACTACATGGATGACAAAATAAGAATCTCTTAATCAGCAAGACGGTCTCCCTCACATCCTCCCAGTCCTGAAGAGGCAATAATGGAGAAAGTCTACTTGAAAAATAGAAGAGATTGGTGAAGGAGATATGATGGGCCCATTTGCAGCAAAAAACATTTCAATAGCAAATGAGTGGCATACTGCTGTTATTCCATAGCAAATGAGGGGTAAGTGGTGAAGTAGGGGTACATACAAGTAGACTGACTTGCCTGAAGAATTAAATAGCTTGTCCTTTTAATGTACAAGAGACAGCAATCCAGAAGACACCACAGCTATCTTCATCATTCAGTAGATTTAGGAATTTACCTTCTTAGCAGCCTTCTGAATAGATATGAGCTCAGTAATGTTGAATAGATTAAATCAATGGCACTCAAATTCTGATTAATTAATATTTTTAATGTAGGCATTAGAAGATAAATATGTGGGGTTTATGTGTTTGTTTGTTTGCTTCTTTTAGGGAAACTTAATGAAAGAACTTTTGCCATTTTCAGAACATCCCTCAGGTCCTCTGACAGCACTGTGTACAGACATCTTCACTAAAATTCTTTTGGCAGGCAGTAAAAGTGAGTAAACACGTTAGTCATTCTGTTCAGAACAGTCAGTAGGACAAGAAAATATCATGCTGTAAATGTGCCACGAATGTGGAAATGAAGATCCAAGTGCTGCCAGATTTTTCCCATCAAAGCTGTAATTAAATAATTATAAAAGGTGTTTTGTTTTATAAAAGGATGGTATATTAAAGCTTAGTGTTATAGTGATATCAGTAGAATTGTTTTCATAAAAGACATTAAAATTTTCTTCATTCACATGCCCTGCATATACTTTCCATCTAAGTTATTATATTAATCCCAAGGGCAAAGATTACTTCTAAGAACAAGCAAAAATTTCAGTTCCACGGTAATAATACTAAATAAAAAGTAGCAGCTTGGGCTGTACCAAGAGCTGTGATTTGAACTCTGGTATGGAATGCACAGTAATGGCTCCAGCAGTACACTGCTAAATAGGAAAAGCACTCTAGCTCATTGCTAGACTTTTAATTTCACGTGAAATCTGACTTTCCTTGGGCAGAATGTTCAAAAGTCTTACCTGCTGTCTGATTCTTCTTCAAACCTCTATAATCACCCTGGCAATTTTCCATCTCTGTGCTGGTCATTATGTGTCACTTTTCTTTTAAAATACTTAATAGAACTGTCTTCTGCCAGCTTCCTATTCTTACGTTACCAGAAGTTGGATGGAGCAAGGGGTTTTTTTCCCCATTTGTTTAAAAATTCAGCAATAGTTTGACTTTTATTGAAAATGAGGAGGAGTTTCCACTCCTCTCTGATTCAAATGAGTAAATGAGTTCAGGAAGGCAGAATGCACTGAACAGGACTTTAATTAATTGTGGAAAAGTATCCACACTACTGCCTATTTAATGGATACTCTCCTTTTGCCTTTTTGTGTTTGTGTCACTGTGTATTTGTTTTTCATGCTTTCCACATTCTTCTCTTTTATCTGCAGTGCTGCTACCAATTTCCTTTTCCCACTACAGATTTTTCTTTTCTAGGAAAAGGTCAGCTTCTCTGCCTGCCTCGTCCCTTGCTTGCAAATATACAGTCTTAGAAATCAGATGTGACTGGTATTAGAGTTGGAATTACTCAAAATATTCCTCTGTCTTGTAGTAGAAATTATGAGAAATAAGAAAAGATGAGAAATAAGAGGCAACTTAATCGGGAAAGAGGAAGCCTAGGCAGGAAACAGAGTAGTTGTGGGTCATAAGAAAAGCGGTTCTTTGATTCTAGTTTTACATGAGCACACTAAAAGATTGTAAAACATTAAGCATTTTGTTATGTATATTGCATACAAATTAAAATTTGTCCATTTTACCAGGACTGAAAACCAGTGTAATTCCCAGGAAGCTCTCATGCCTCAGCTGTACAATAGACGCTGTCTTGACAAGATGACTCTTATTTTCACTCATATAATTTAAAGAAAATACTCTACCTTACTTCCATTTCAAACCTATCCCGTTAATGACACATTGCTCACCACTAGCATGTATGTTTCTGTATGGTTTGAAAACAAACCAGTGGGAGATCACAAGTCAGGGTTAAAATTTAATAGGAAAAAATTAAAAATAAGTGAAATAATACAAGGAAAAAAAAGTACTGACAAAGTCAGATACAACCTGACACCCTGTTAGGATGGTGGCAGCAGTCCAGATGAAGTAGTTCAGTTGAGGCAGTGATCCTATGGAAGGTCTGGTCTCCAGCTGAAGGTCCAGTGGTAGCTCTTGTCCTCTGGGAACCCAGTACACAGGGCTGTTAGGCAGTTCCAAGGCCAGGTTATATCCAGGTGGGAATGCTTGGCTCCTCCCTCCTGGGCGGAGCATCTCACAATAGGATGAGAAAAGCCCATGAGTGATGCAGTGGTTCCTTGATGGCCCCATGTCCTGGGTTGCAGTGTATTTTATTACCACCCTCATGAGCTGTTGAAACCAGGTGGGGCAGTGTTTCCTTGCCTCCTCCCCCCAGGCTATTGTTCTGTTAATGGCCCATTAATGTTGTGCCGCATGACTCAGCAATAACCCCCTCCGGACTGTCTTCTGTTAATGAGCCCATCAACACCTGGCCTCATGACTCATCATCCCATTGTGAGAGGCTCCGCCCAGAGAGGGGAATCAAGCATTCCATCCTAGATAAATCTGGGTTTCTGAACACCAGGGGGAGCCCTGTCTACTGGATTCCTGGAGGACAAGAGCTACCACTGGACCTTCAGCTGGAGACTAGACTTCCCATAGGATCACCACTTCGACTGAGCTACCTCATCTGGACTACTACCACCACCCTAATAGGGTGTCAGGTTGTATCTGACTTTGTCTGTGTCTTTCTTTCCTCTTTCCCTTGTGTTATTTCACTTATTGAATTTTAACCCTGACTTGGGATCTCCCTCTGGTTTGTTTTCAAACCATTACATGCCATTGTCTGTTATCAGGGGTGGGTCATAGCAGAAGATAACAGCTAATGGCCCACAGCTGGTGGTAATAGAATGCATCTCTATTGTAACCTAGGACAGTTTCTTTGCATATTAATGAACAGTCCATTATTTCTACTGTGTGCTTGACAATAAGATAATTATATTCACTGTAAACTAATTGACCTGTGTTCTCTGCTTTATTCTGCCCAGTTTCTGCTGAGAGTAAATGGCAGCAACAAGTGAAGGTATAGCACTAACAAAACTTATTGATGTTTTGCTTTCTCCTTTCTTAAACAGAGGGACATATAACTTGCTGGAACATTGCCTCATTCTTAGAAGATTCACAAAATAAAAAAAATGTAAGGAAATATCTCTCAGAACTTCTTAACTTGAACAGTATACCCAGACAAACAGAAAAAAAATTAATTCAGAGTTCTACAGGGATAAGTGTTTTCTGCATATAAAGATCACGTTTTGTGCTTGAAATAATAACTTGATGCTGTGAAAAAAAATAGAAAAACATAAGTAAAATGGTGTTAGCATTATTTCATTGTGTTCAGAGAAGTTATGTTAGGAATAACTATATCCATATCCCCTGAGTGGTGTTTCTACCATATGCCATTTGCAGGCTTTTTCATGGAGGGATTATTTTTTCACCTCTTCTAATTTTCAAAAAGACATGCTGATAAATCCAAGAGCTAGCAAACATGGTGGGATACAGAACTGCCTCAAGTGTTGTTATGTTGTGTTTTTTCCCTCAGGAAATAAAGGAGGAGCTCTGCTGGAGGGCACATGCTACTGAAGTGGTTGACTTATTTATTGAAGAGGAGAAAAATGTGGTAGTGACAGCATCCATTGATGGTTCAGTCAGGTATAAAATTACTAACTGCAACAGCAAATCAGTTGAGCTATCTTGAAAGTTCCTTTTCTTGCTGTACTTGTATATAGGCTAGAACTTAAATAAAATAAAACACTGGGTGGACTTCCTGTTCTGCACCCAAAAGAGCTGATTTTAATATAACACTTCTCAGGAAGTCAGATCTTTTGCAGACTGTCCTTTTCTTTCAGCCCTTGCTTTACTTTGAATGCATGGCTACATAATTTTAAAAATTACCTCCTGTTCTAATCCTATTTTAGCTTTCAATACTTGTTAAATTGGCATGGATCCTAAGCATGGCATCTAATCAATGTATATGCAGTTAGACCATGGAAGCTTGGAGGTACTTTATAGACAACTGTAATTTCTTCTTGGCTAACAAGTACTTTGGAAGGGGTTTCTTTTGGTTTTCTGGAAGTATCAATGAAGAAATTTTGTGTAGATCCTGCTCTGGTGGCAGCACTTTACTATAGGAACAATTCAGGACTTTGGTACGTTAACTCCTCAGTTTCATAAATACAAACATGAACTGTGTATTTTCTGTTTTTTACAGCAACTTCTGAATCTTTTTTTATTCTCAAATAATTTAAATTATAAAAACAATCTCATTGGTGTTTTTTATTACTAGCCCACTGAACTCTAGAACAGTGCTGCAGAATTTGGTAGTATACAGATATTGTCTCACTGCTGTTCCACGTCTAAAAATGTCCATTTTTCTTTTTTGTCCTTTGGCACTGCTTCTGCTATGTCTGTAGGCTTTGGCATGCCATGACTGGATACTATTTTGGTTACTTTGGACAAGCCAGGAAGTTTGAATTATCAGATACCAGTCGGTTGATTTTGCCTTCTGATGTCAGTGACTTTCCTGCTATAATTAAAGCAGAGAGCAAACACATGGAAAAGAAGAAGGTTAAATATCCTCTCATGCTGGACAGAGACAAGTAAGATCTCGTACACTTACATACACGTATGATTGGGGGAACAGGTTTGAAAATGTGCTTTAAAAACACCTTTCATCTGAAGATTAGAAAAAAAATCAGTATGTGTTATTCAGAAAATTCTTTTTTAAAGATGTTTTTTGACACAGAATGGATAAATCTTTTCATTTTTATGACTTGGTGACAGTCAACATTAGGTGATGTTCAAGGTTTGAACTCAGTAATAGTGATTACTAAATACTTGTCTCAGCTTTTAGCCTAATTAGAGGTGGTATATCATATGTGCTGTTCAGGTTAGCAGCCTGTTACCTTTCAAATTCCAAAAGTTGCTGTGTTTCTGGGATCTCCAAAAATTTATTGAAAAAGCTTAATGTGAATAGTTTCAACCAAAACACAAATCCTTCTACAAGAATAAACCAAATTTAATCTTTCAATTTAAAAAATGGTCATCTTAAATTTGCTGGTACGTTATGGATACACTCACGTACATGGGTAATGGATTCGCAGATCATGACATTCTGAAACTGGCATAAATGTGTGTTCAATAGCAGTGTTGAACTCTCCTTCTAGGTAGAGTCCTCAGGGGATATGGGTTGGTTAGTTACAAGTCAAGTCAAAGAGCCTTGGCCCTTTAGTTTAAGTCATATATCTAGTCCTGGAACTCTCTGGTTCATTAATTAGTGGATTGAACAAGTGAACATAAATATTGAAGAAGGCATCTTCAGAGGTGATGCACACAGTATCTTAAGTAACAAAGGAATCCAAATCTGTAAAAAAAACTACTTCAGGGCTTAAAAAGTCATGCATTCTTTAGTGGTAAGGTTTCATATACCATGTCCATTCGTAGGCTGCCTTTCAACCAAAGCACTTTGGGACAATGGAAAATCTCTAAGGTGCTTTACTGTTACCCCATTTAATTTGGTATCCTGCTAGAAATTATTATTCCATGGAGTTCTTACTAATATGAGTAGTGTCACTGCAGTCAGAACAGTAACTCATCAATACAGGGAAGTGCCTGGCTGTGTTTGAAGGACTAACCCCTGTAGTTCTTCTGAATAGTCAGCAGCTAGTTTGAAACCTCCGGAACCAAATATACTATCATTAAGTCAGCTAACCTGAAAGAAACTTCCCTTAAATTACATGCCTGTTTCAAACTGTGACTATTTTTTGAGGATTCTTCAAATATTTCAGTAAAGGAGAATGGCTATTATACATTTAAACACATTAACTAAACAGACAAAGAGCAAGAAAATGAGAAATGCTTAATTGTGTAGAGAACTGGGGGAAAAAAGCAGCCACATGCTATACAATAGAAAGTTTCAGTCTTACCATGCTACATACTCTGTGTGCTGTTACCTCAAGAGTGACTTGGTTCCTCTGGATTAGCTGTACCAAATAATGTAAAGGAAAGCTAGCCAACCATCATCCAAAAGGCTGTGTTACTTATGGATGCTAGGCTTTGTTCTCAGGATGCAGACAATTGTCTTGGGACAAGTCACTTATCTTTGTGATGCTAGTATAATTTGCTTATTGGATAACTCATGTGATAATCATCACTATGATAACATTTTAGGATCTCGATTAACAAATCATGTTGAAAGTGTTATTAACAGATATATATTCATGGAATCATAGAATCATTAAAGTTGGAAAATATTTCTAACGCCATTGAGTCCAACCATTAACCAAGGACCACCATATTCACTGCTAAGCCATATGCCCCAAGTGCTACATCCAGATGCCTTTTCAACAGTTTCAGGAGCAGTGACTCCACCACCTCCCTGAGCAGTCTGTTCCCATAAGTGACCAACCTTTCAGCAGATAATTTTTTTCTAATATCTAATCTAAACCTGCCCTGGTGGAACTTAATGCTATTTGCTCTTGTCCTGTCATCATCTAGGAGAAGAGGCCAACCCCCATCTGGCTACTGCCTCCTTTCAGGCAATTGTAGAGAGCAATAAGGTTTTCCCTGAGCCTCCTTCTCTCCAGGCTAAACAACTCCAGCTCTTCCATTTGTTCCTCAAAGGACTTATACTCTAGGTCCTTCACCAGCTCTGTTGCCCTTCTCCAGATACACTCCAGCGCCTCAACAACCTTCCTGAACTGAGGGGCCCAGAACTGGACACAGCACTTGAGGTGTGGCCTTACCAGTGCCAAGTATAGGGGGACAATCATCCCTAGTTCTGCTGGCCACACTATTTGTATATCACAGACTGAGTATCACAGAATATTCTGGGTTGGAAGGGACCCACAAGGATCATCGAATCCAATTCTTAAGTGAATGACCTGTATGGGGATCAAACCCACAACTTCAGCATTATGAGCACCATGCTGTAATCAACTGAGTTAGTGACTATGTGCTGTTGGCATTCTCAGCCACCTGGGCACACGCTGGCTCAGGTTCAGCCACTGCCAACCAGCACCACCAGCTCCTTTTCTGCTGGGTGTTTTCCAGCCACTCTGTCCCCAGCCTGTAGCGCTATCAGGGGTTGTTGTGACCCAAGGGCAGCGCCTGGCACTTGGCCTTGTTGAACCTCATACCACTGGCCTCAATCCATTGGTCCAGCTTGTCCAGTTCCCTTTGCAGAGATTTCCCACTGTCCAGCAGGTCAACATTCCCATCCAACCTGCTGTGATCTGCAAATTTACTGAGGGTACACTCAATCTCCTCATCCAGATCATCATAAAGATATTAAACTGAACTAGGCCCCACACTAAGCCCTGGAGAACACCATTTGTGACTAGTTTCCAGCTGGATTTAACTCCATTCATCACCACTCTCTAGGCCTGGCCATCCAGTCATTTTTTACCCAGCAAACAGTGCACCCAGCCAGCTTCTCCAGGAGAAAGCTGTGGGAAAATATTCCCAAATGTGCACATACTTGAAAAGGCACAAACCCATCTAAGCAGCATAGGTGCTTACAGTCTAAACAAGCATCTCAGGAGATCTGTTGAGAAATGCCAGCAGGTAGATAGACCCATATAGAGGAATAGTCTCAGTTTCTCTGTGTGGTTCCTTAGTTTGTGTGACCTGACTTATTTTTCTAATTATAAAGGCAGCTGTTAATCTGCACTAACAGACACTCTAGATTTTCTTCTCATGACTAAATTTGGAAACCAGACATACAAACAGAGGACACCTTTTTCATGAAAGTCACATTTAGGTGTTCTAGTCAGAATTTAAAGAAATGCTGAAAAGCCATTATCAGACAGTGAGTTAGCACATGATTGTTGTAAGTGGTGTTTGTTAAGGTTTCCTGACTTTTATAGGTGACAGCCAGTACCTGGATTGACAAAATGTTAGTGAAGCACTCCATGACACCTATGAAGGTCTTAATAAAAATTATATTTTGAAGATAAATTAAATCATTTATAGTTCAAAATAGTTTCGTTTTGGAGCCAGATAAGAATATTGCATTCATAACTGTCATTTTGATAGGAACTTCAGATTTTTTCTGTCTTGTATGCACAGGTGGAAGTCACTGACCAGATCATCTTCAGAAAAGACTGGACATCGGGGCTTCAAGTTTTTCAAAGCTTTGGCTCCTGAAAAGGTAGCTAATGTATATGACAAATTTATGTTCTGTGCAATGTATAGGAAATACAGTTTCATTTCTCACTTATAAATTACCCATAAATAACTACATATCTTTCTCATTCCGTGGACAAGCTAGAACAAAAATGCCTAAACAGAGGGAGCTAAGAAATGTCTGTGGTTTTCATTCTTATTTTTCACATTTTCAAATTTCAGTTCAGAAGGTAGCACAAACTGATTCACTGGTTTAAAAGTGTAAAAAAATCCCCTAGAATTTTCCTCTGCTTAAACAGAAAACATAAATATCATAAGTTTACTTGAAGGATGTGTGAAAATACTAGAGTAACAGTGAATCCCTGGTTACATCCAATAGTTCTTTCAGGGTTCCCATGAAATCAGAAACCAGGAGAGTCAGATTACATTACATACACTTTCTACAACTTAATTGAATATCAGCGGAGTTCCTCCATCTCTACCTGGCTTAACTCTTGAAAGTCATGGGAATATAAAACCTCTCTTGCAGTTGTAGTAGGAATGTCTTCATTACCTTTTGTCTTCAGCTAGTAATGCACTGACTTTGGCTTCCCTTGGTCAGATCCAACCTTTGGAAACTTTTGAGTTTGTATGCAAAGAGGCTGGTTCAGTATTTGCATTTCTTCCTATATATGAGGTAAGCATAAGTGTTTTCTACTTTTTGTGGTGGCGTTCATACATCAGAGGCCATTAGCACTTGTACATTATTGCAGTGACATACTCTGACATTCTACTGTTAATTGTCTGCTTCTCAATTTAATTTTCTGACATGATTTGCATTACTACCTATCCAACTCCAACTTTGGTGGAAGCTTGAGAATCCAGTTGAAGTGAGGATGCCGAAAAGTGAGTATGGCAGACATTTACTTCTCCTGTTCAACCTCATGTCATTAATTTTTGGCTCAGACTTGGTTCTTTTAACCAACCCCAAACCTATTGATTCCCATCTGCCCAAAGCTTTGAGTACTGTAAGGTAGTACTATTTTATGGGTATTAATGATCTGATCTATTGCAAGCTGTCTAGCAAAGCTTCCTAGGTTTTTATTCTATGGAGAAAGATCAGAATATTCCACAGGCTTGTCTATCCCACATATCATAGGATGAAAAGAATCACCCCTAGCAAAGGTGCTGATCTCTTTCTATAAAGTGTATCTAGAGAACTAACTTGGATAAGACTCCAAAATCCTATATGGCTGGTTAGGTGGGATCAGTAGGACACTCTGCATTCCCACTGTGCATTCCAATATATATGACCTAATGCTTGTACATGCAGCATTACATTGTCTCAGAAAAAAACTCAGAAGCACAGTGTTCAAATAGTTGGTACATATGCTATTTTTCTGACCATTAATGTACTTTGAAAATCTGTGTTTTGTTTTCTTCCTGAAAAAGAAAATAAAATACAGGGGGTCTTGTGCTTTGGGAAATTAGGAGCAACTACTCTGAAGCCAATGGCACTGCAATGGATTTACAACAAAATGAAATCAGACATTTTCTGTAAGCTATGTGCACAAAACCGAATTTTTTGTCTGTGCTGTTACAACATGCCATCAGTCTGGTCTATTCACCTCAGTATGTTAATTAGATCTTGAAATTTTTTAAAGGTCTTCAAAGGATGAAAGTTGAGAAGTCCAGTCCCAAGGGACGGGAAATGGATACAGATTCCATTGAAGACTTGAGTCAAGACCAGTAAATGTAGTTTCCATCTTCATTAAAGTGGATTAGCAGATTTCTTTTATTATTTTTTCTCTGTTTTTTTTTTTTTTCAATTATATTTAAATCCATTTCATTATTAAGTAGAACATAGAGAAAAAAAATCTTTACTTCTATTCCAATCCTTCATGCAGAGAATAAATTCTAATAAAGGCAGCGTATGATTATAACTAGATACGGAAAAGCCCATTTGACTTAATGTACATTTGCTGACAGTTACTCTCTATGTCAAAACCACCGGTTTCCTCTCTGCTTCAATTTGTCCTGTTCAAACTTTTGTATATTGAATATTACAGCGCTTTTTTTCCTGCCAGATTAATTACATACTCAACAAAGAGTTAATATGCCCTGTTTACTAATAACTAATATATTAGTTCCTTGCTTATGCTTTCAAAGTGTGTTCATCCCCTAAACCTGAGAAGTGCCTGCTGAGCTCATATTCAATTAATTATCCATCATGATTCCACAAATCTTTTCTCACATTTCAGCATTCCAGGACAACGTCACAACATGACACAGAGCAGAGAATACATCTTCATCCTTTGGCTAAACATACACATAGTGCCAAGTGTCTCACCTTAGTGAGTAGTTAGGATAATGCATATAGCTAGGGATATTACCTACTAGGTTGGGGAAAATAGCAGGTTTTCTGTATCACTGATATTGAATTGGTGTTTGCTCTGCTGGCCTTCTTGAAAAGACATTCTTCTCATGAACTGAATATACAATGACTTGCAATTATTTACCTGCCTTCAACTTCTTACAGGGTTATGACGGATTTAGGGGTAACTGCAAAACATCTTGTGGGAGTATATTTAAAATTCTTATGGTCAGCTGTACCAGGTGTGGCAGGCACTAATGTAATTTTCTTGATAGCAGCCTGTTTGGTGCTATGTCCTGGATTTGTGAATAAAACAGTGTTGATAACACACCAATGTTTTGGCTATTGCTGAGCAATGCCAGCACAACAAGGTGCTTTTTTCCCACACCCAGCGAGGAGGCTGGGAAGGGACACAGCAGGAACAGCTGACCTGAACTCACCAGAAATTTTCCGTACCATATAACATCCTCATGGAATGGGGGAGGGAACCAAGATGTTCATGGTTATGGTGTTTGTCTTCCCAAGGACCCATTCATTATGTGTGCTGAGGCCCTGTTTCCCAGGAAGTGGCTAAACAAATGTCTGCCTGCTGGTGGTAAGCAGTGCTTGAATTCCTTATTTTGCTTTGCTTGCACATGCAGCTTTGCTTCACCTATTAAACTGTCTTCATTGTGGCCCAAGAATTTTCTCACTTTTGCTCTTCCAAATCTCTTCCCCATCACACTGGGAGAAGTAAGGAAGCAAGCAAGAAACTGGACAGGCACTTGGTGCCTGGGAGGGTCAGCCCACCACATTAACCAACCTTGTGATTAAAAGTAAAATCAGACTTGTCTGACAAACCAAGTGGCAGATAAAGTGTGATCTGCCATTTACTATTAATGTTCACTTTGTCTGACCCATTGTCGTGGGTTAGTCAAAACTTGACAGACAGCCCTCTAAGCCAATGCGCTTCTCGAAATTTTACATATTTAAGCCCCACGGAATGCGGGAGTTTTAGGAGCTGCAGTTTTCCGGGCCCAGGTGGGTGCATGGGCCGGGAGTGAAATGGAGAGGGGTGGACCCCGTTCCTGGAGCCTGTGGGCCCGGGGATGGGGCGCCCCTGCCCCCTGCCTCCTCCCCTCCTCCTCCCAGTGAGGAGGGGGGCAAGTTCGGGGGCCCCCGGGCTTCCGTTCCGGCTCGGTGCGGGGACGGCAGAGACGGAGGGGTGGCCCCCCTTCCCCCGGCCTGCGCGGCTGGGGACAGGGCTCCTGCCTTCTGCCCCCTGGGGATTTCCTTGCTGCAGCATGGACTCAGATTTATAAGAGGGGAGTTATTCTCCTGAGCTGTGGGGATGGCTGCGGGCTCCAGGGCTGAGGTCATCCGAGACAGAGCCTCCGAACAGCCAGTAAACTTCGCGGCAAACAGGAGAGACAGCCTCTCTCTACACAGTGCAGCGCGGCAAGAGGAAAACCCTGCAGAGAGGCAGAGGAAACACCCTGGACATGGCGGCTTCAGAGCCAGGGAGAAGGAGAAGGCGGAGTCACGTGAGACGGAGCTGCTGCGGCAGCGCTGTGGGT
Source organism: Monarcha castaneiventris obscurior (assembly GCA_026261815.1). Taxonomy (NCBI): domain Eukaryota; kingdom Metazoa; phylum Chordata; class Aves; order Passeriformes; family Monarchidae; genus Monarcha; species Monarcha castaneiventris. The sequence continues at coordinate 9,886,230 of JAMPIT010000472.1, forward strand.
GTGTGACTCGCGCGGGAAAGCTTAAACATTTCCCTGCCTTGCTGTGGGATGAACTATTAATATTACAAACTGTTACGTCTCTTCAGTTCATGTTAAATGGGGGGAATGGGCATTTTCATCAAATGGCTTGTAAAGAGGGGGAAGAGTGCCAAATGCCAGGATATATATGAAAGCAAGGGAAGGCTTTCAAAACCTGGTGGCAAAGGAAACCCTTACGTTCAAGCCGAAAGGGAAAATGTTTCATCCTTAAAAAACCCATGTAAAAGCCTGTTGTATTAGCAGTCACAAGGGCTGTGAGGGCTCATGAAAAGAGATGTGTTACACTGTAGCAGAGAATGTTTAATTGTAAGCAAATCTGCGAAAAGTGGCAGTTTGGAAACCCACGTAAGAAAGGGGAGACCCCTGTTTCCCCCTTTCCTAGGACTGTGATCCTGATTTTGGGGAAAGGGAAAAACGGGGGGTAAGCTCTGCAAGTTTGTCCTGTTCTTGACCATCTGGGTGTTGATTAAACTTTTTTTCCTTTTTCTTTCAAGTTGTGTGCCTGCTTTGCTTTGCCTCCTACCAGTTTATCTCACTGCAAGGACATCGGGGAGGGCTAATGCCCATAGTTAACCCTTAAACTGCTGCACGAATTGGTGGCCCGTATGGGGAGCCAAATTCAACCCGCTACACCCATGATTTAGCAGTTAGCATATGAAAGGTAATATTCTTGCAATTCTGAGTCCTATATCCCTTTGAAAGCTACATAAACCCTCTTTCAGTTACCTGAAAATTGCTGAGTCTTCAAAGATTACTAAAAATGCACAGTTCGGGTTCAGAGAGATCCTTACCCATTCATTTTGATGTTCTTATGTGTTGTTTTACCGTATGTAATGTAATGTTTTCTCTTTGGTACTGTCTCTACTAATAGCCAGGCCTAAATTATTTTACTGTGGTTGCAAGATGCAGATATCCCACTTCTCTTCAGTTTATTAACTGACTATTTACTTCTTCAGAACTATTTACTCAATATTTTCTTTTTACCAAACTTTTAGCACTGCTAGGATTTCATAGCTTCTTAATTTTCAAAAGGTATCCTTTTCAGTCTTGCTACCTTCTCCCTTCAGTTTTCTTTATTAATTGTCTATGTTTTCCAAGAGTTGACTTTTAGTCATGGCTATTCATGCCACTGTATTCTCCACTCTGCAGAAACTATCCATAATGTAGTACTATTCCCAGTAACAATCAAGTGTTTAATCCTTTGGTGAATGAAATCAAGGAGCAAGCTCTCAGGAAGGAATCATGCTGTAAGGAACACTGTCAGCAGTGCATGGTATGTGTGTGCTACCTTTATCAGCCTTCCACCCAGTCACTACCTTACTGTTATGCTATTTAAAGTGTGACAAAATTACAGTGCTGCAAGAGCTATCGGATCTTTTTTTCCTAATTCATTAAATTTAAAAAAACAGAAGTAGATCAGACTGCATGTCATTGCTCAGCATTATTATTTACTTCCAAATCCTAGGGCTTTATAAGCACCAAATGGGAACTGATCCTGGCCCCAAACATTTAACACAATGATATTATCCAACTGTCTTTCCTAAGTGTCAAAAGAAAAGCAGAGACATTTAATTTCTTTGAACAGATCATCCAGTAAGGCATTGCACAGAATTTATTAGAAGATCAGTTGTTTATCATGCGCTTCAAAACAGAGGATGAGACTGGAAAGAAATTAAGCACAGGCAAGTGATATTTGCACTCACTCATCTTGCAGCACTTTTCAGTGCTGCATCTAGTACAAAGCTGTGTTAAGGGACTTTTTGGAATTAACTGTGGATTTCCTCTATGCTGATGTATTCCTTTGCAGGACGGTTTCTTTCTGCCAGCATCCACGATTACATTGCAGGCTTAAATGTTCCAGGTGAATGAGTTGTTCTGTTGTTCCAGATCATTACTCTATGAAGGAAAGGTATCTTAACAAGACAGCCTCTTTCTGCATGGTAGAAGTTCATGCTTGTCCTCGCTGCAGTAGTTAGTTTGCCAGAAGTTCATTACAGCCCTTGCCAGTGCTTTACAAAATCTGCGACGCTCGTCAGCTGCCCTCACCCACTGAGGCAGTTCAAGCTGAATGGCATCAATGGTGCCAGAACTACGGGAACCAAAAGTGTTTGTTATGTACCCACCACTATAATAGCTTCCATTATTTGGGCTAGGATTGGATGGTGAAGGCACACAAACATAACTCTTATTTTGTTCTTCAATATATTTACCCAAACTTCTGTTGCCTGCAACCAGAGTCTCAGAAGACACATTGACCAGCTGACTGGCCAGATGGCTAATGGAGGAATTCAGTGCAGAAAAAACACCTGAGTTAAGGGAAGTTTTTGAAAGTGTGTAACCTAGTTCTATCCACCTTTCAGGATGTGCTTGTCCATGGATATCCAGAATTAGGCCCCTTGACATCTGTGATTTTGCAGTGGTCAAAAATCCCATATAGTCCTCCCAGGCCTGTTCTGCTTGGGGAATTCCAAAGGAGGCTTCTTCCTTTTCCCTGTTAGCATCCATCTTGAACCTCTGTAGGTGGTTTATGACAATATGTGGGAAGAAGCCATCAGTAATGTTGTTGATTTCTTCAGCAAGAGCCTGAGCCACCTCTATGGTATACCTGTCTTGGTTGGTAGACACTTTGCATTTCTTAGAATTTTGAATACTTCCAGGAGGACAGTTATGAGAGAAAATACAAGAGGATGTCTTCACATCCCAACAGGCAGCCTCTCGATCAGGGATGTCTTTAGGTTCCGTTGACCCACCATGTGGGACAGAGAGAAGGAGGTTCATATTGCCCACTTGATATTCTGTGAAATTATTATGACCAAATTCAACATCTTTGGTGCCAGTGACTTTCAGAAGCAAAGGTAAAATGGAAAGGAGGAACAAATACATATTTTTCATTTGCTGCTGGAAGACTCAGCAATATGGAATATGTCAGTACCTACAAAAAAGCAAAAGACAGACTATAGATTACTTACAGCTGGGAACACATGAGAGACTGTTCAGCTGCTGTTGGCATAATTAGTTAATGATTAATCTATTTTAGTTTTATTCCATGTAGCACAAAGAGGAACACTTATATGGGAAACAGAAATTAACAGGGCACTTAGTATGGCTAGATGCAATGAATGCAAGGGAAATGTTAAGTTACTGGGCCTCCCCCATTTCCCCAGAAGGCACAAACAGTATTTGATCACCCTATCTGATTCCAGAGAATCATCCCAGCAAAATATCTGAAATAATTTTTTTGCATCAAAGCCTCTCTTTTTTCATCCCTGAAATGTAAAAAAAATCTAACAAAATTTGATAAAACATCTGTATGTCATTGACCTTTCTGAAATATCTTTGCATTATCAATGTGGTTACATAAACTAGAGGCTATGTCAGTCCAGACCAGTACTTGTGTGACCATTATTGTGTAAAATAATGAGACTGATAAAAATTGAGTGCTATCAAGCTCTAACTATGCTCCAGGCTGAGTTACTGTAAGACCTTTATAGATAGGTACTAGTGAGTGCATTAAGTAGCAGCTCTGTTCTGTTTTGTTTGCAAGTCTCCATTCTCTTCAAGTGACCTAAGATATTTTTAAGCCCTCACTAATATGCCATTTTTTGGAAAGCTGGAATTTAACAGGATGCTGACAGGTCTTTCTGGTTTGAAGATATCTCTAGAAAGATCAGCATCTTGAGGGTAACTGTGTTGGGTGGCTGTAACATGAACTAGTAAAGTCAGTGAAAAGCAGAGTAAAAAATGATACTTTTCATTTCCAGGAGTAAAAAAACCTCCTCAGTAAAGGCCAGATGAGGAGTATATAGACACATGCATTTCAGGGTACCGTGTTGTCTGGTCCTGCCCCTATCTTTACAGCACATGCAGAAATGCAGAGGGTAAGAGACAAAGGAGAGACTAAGTAAAAAGATCAGTAAGAATCTATCCCCAGCTTCTGGCCTGAGACCATGACAGCAGCCAGTAATACTGAGAGGGCAGGGGGCACTGTGGAAGAGCCCCCCTGAGCTGCCTACTCTAAGAAAGGGAGAAGGCAACTTCACCGAAATAATGCAGCAAAATACTATTTTCCTTCTGCTGGATTTTTAGAGATAACCTCTGCTGCCCACTGTACTGCACTCTGAGGAGCCTGTACCTGAAAAATAAACTTTTATCTTCCGCTCTTCTTTCTGGGCTGAAAGTCCCATAAAAGTCTGTGAGCTGGAATCAGATCCCTGAGAATCTCATCTACAGTTTTCCTGTTCATTATGAAAGATTTTTTGGTTTCATTTTAAGCTTTCATTTAAAAGCTCCTTTTAGTTAAACTACTGACTTAAAACAATATTTTATCCAAGGCCTTGTATGGTTCAAGACTTCCCTGAGACACAGACATGCAAGTTCACTGTCCACTACCAGACACACTGAGGAAAGGAGTGCTCTCAAGTATTATTCAAAATCCTTATTCTCAGAAAAACAGACTACACATGCAGAGTGTGAAAGTCTAGGAATAGCTTACCTGAGGTGCAGGGGGTCCAGCACCAAGTTAAATAAATCAACAGCAACAACTCCCAGGGCTGCTCACCTGCCCCAGAAGGACTCGGTCGGGTTTCCTCGTCTCGGGCTCTCATTTAAGCACAAGGACCCAGCTGTTCCTTTCCCAGTGCAAGCCAAACTGCTCGTGGTCGTCGGCAGCAGTTCCCTGGTCTTTTTGCAGTTTCTTGTTAATGACTGAATCAAGCTGTCCATGCTACTAGATCCTGCCTTAATGACATATGGAGAGAGAGCTCCGTATAATTCCCAAAATGAAGGAAGTCACCTTGGCACAACTCAGGTTCTGGACAGACCTGGGGAGTCTGGGGGCATCTGTGTTACTGTGAGGTCAAAAAAAAAAAAAAAAAAAAAAAAAAATCCAGAGTAATTTAAAGTGGTAGTAATCACTGCAGGACTAGTTTGAAGACTTACCCACAAAGAAAGTGAGAAACTTTTCCTGCCTCTGCGCCTTCGAAAGCGAAACTGAACTGCGCCGTGCACTCGGCTGCAGCTGAGGCTCTGTCCCAGGAAGCCTCCAGGGGCCAGGCTGAGCCATGCAGCTACAAGGAACAGAGGCTTCAGCAGCTGGGATGTGTGATTTTACAACGACAGATCACAAGAAGGGAAAAAAAAAATGCACTGGGATACCAGGGATTAGCATGCTTTTGTTCTCTATACTGACATTATGTTTCCAGAGATAAAAAATAACTTGCCACAAGTAGCACAGCCACACTTAAGCTCGGGATAGCTAATAAGCGAATATAATCAGCAGATAACCGTATCAAAACAATGTTGACTAGATAATCTAGGTTTTTAATAAATTTGCTAACACTATTGCTGTAATATTTTCCTCGTAAATGAGGAGCTTTTAAAAATATTTCCTCTGCTACTAAGTATAGTTTAAGGATGTCATCCTCTAAACTGCTCTCAAGTGTGTATGACTGTGTTCATGAATTTGCTTGTGGTATTAAAGCCTGGCTTCTTAGCTAAGCTAAAAAAAGCTGTGAAAATATATAGTCCATAAATAGAAATTTCAATAAAAGACTAATAAAGGGTGCAGTGAATGTAACACTGCCACCTATCAGAGAGAAATCAAATTTCTTTTTTAAGAAATTGATTAAATAGTCAAACTAACTTCCAAACCAACTTTTTGAAATAAAAGTGATCAAATTCTTAAGCAGTGAATAGTAGCAGTAATAGTATATATACTATATATACCACAATATATTAGCAGTAATAAGAAATTTACTGAAATTTTGGAAAAATTAGTATGAACCAGACACCCAGTCTGCTAATATCACCATAGTTGATGGTCTGATTGTGAGCTTCAGCAAAGTGCCCATTTTCATTCTGAGTATTTTAATCTACCACATAAAGACACTTCCAGCTGTACCAGACACTGTACAGAAGAAAGTTTAGCAAAAATCTGTAAGATGTCCTTGTCCATTGTAGTGCACAGTGGGGACAAAATTAATTTTGCTTTACTTGTCTGTGTAAAGGTTAGATGTTTACATCAGACAGTGATCCCATTTCCTCTCTTTAGAAGAGCTGTGTTGAGAAAGAAGCAGTTCTAGAGGTACTTCAGTGTAGTTATCTTGGACACCTATCTCATATTCTGTTACAGGTCAACATACTCAGAATGGTTCTTCTTTTTTTATTTTATGATAGAAAACAATTGAAAAAACCCCAAAATGTTTCTGCTATACTTTTTACTTTGAGATCTCTTTAAAATGAATTCTGCAAGTCACTATTACAAAGCTGCCCAAGGAAAGAAAAAACACAAAGCAGATATTTGGCATAGTAATTTCTAGTCTTATCAGCTCTCCAGATGCAGAAACTACTTGTGAAAGAAAATAATTCTCTATATTACTACAAGTCTTGTAACTAACCATAATGTGGTGCTGCTTCCCTGTTTCATCTGGTACCTATGGGAAATAAAACTGCAATACTATGGTATTCTTCAAAGGAATAACTCACCAAAATGTTACATCTGACTACTTTCTTCCAAGAGACACTGTTGAACTTAAAGATCAGTATCTTCAGCCAATTTCAAGTCTATATACCTCTACTGAAATGAACGAAGCCTTTGACTCATTGTATCAAGCTTCTGTTATTTTATAGAGGTTATGAGATGTCATGAGGATGGGTCATACTGGTTCATACATGGCTGAAGATATTCATAGTAAACTGAATGTTAAGGCATGTTGTGCTAACTCTTCAATTCCAAAGTATCCATCCTTTCAAGTGAAGGAATTGAAAAGGAAAATCTGAGCTGGGCAAGAGTTCTGTAACTCTGGCTTCTTTCAATGCAAGTTTATTGGATCCAGTGCTTCTGACTCTGAGGTTCACCTTAGGACTATTTTTAACGTAATTTACAGAAAATAGTAAAAAGCATATTTAATTGAATTGCACATGAGATTTTGAATGATATTGTACATTACACTGTCTACTCTGATTACTGTTCTTCCCATGAACACAGCAGTTTGATAGAAGAAGAAACGTCAGAAGTGATAGAAGAACACATTCATAAGAGAAGTGAACCTAATCCAAATACAATTCTAACTGTGATGGCATTTAAAACTTGTTGAGTTTGTCATATATAGTCAGAATCACGGAGTGGAAAAAGAATCAGCAAAGTAGAATTCAATCAATATTTTCAACATTAAAACATCTTACGCTGCCACTGTGGCCAAGTTATTTCTATGCATTTCTTAGCTGAGAAGTTGTAATTCAGATGTGCTCTTTTCAGAATGCATTGATTTGAAGCTTTGCTGTCTGCTGCCTGGAAACCTGGCTTTTCTACACTAATGACTGAGCTATCTACGTAACCGAGTCAAAAGTGTCGAAGAACTGTATGGACTTTAAAATGACACGAAGGAAAAGAAAACTGTTATCTGGTAGATATTGGCCTACATTTACTTCTTACTACAATTTTTGTTTTTATTTATGCAAGCATATCCTTATGTTAACTGACAAGGAAAAGAATCTTTATCACATAAGTTTGACCATCTGTTCTTGCATTAACCCCAGGGTTTCAGTGCTGTAACAATAACTTCAATCTCTCAGTCAGTGACCCGCCTCAGCCCCTCCCCTCCCGCTGGGTCAGCTGCAGTCCTTTGTCCTGATGTAGTTCTGTGGGGCCTTTAGATTTCGGCGTATTTCATGTTGATAAATGTCACGCTCGTCGTTGTTAGCCGCGAGCTGTGTCCGCTGCAGGCCCGCGGTGCGGAGCGCTGTCAGGAATGGGCTGTCAGGAATGGGACGTCAGGAATGGGCTGTCAGGAGTGCTCTGTCAGGAATGGGCCATCAGGAATGCTCTGTTAGGAACGGGCTGTCAGGAATGGGCTGTCAGGAGTGCTCTGTCAGGAATGCTCTGTTAGGAATGGGCCATCAGGAATGCTCTGTTAGGAATGGGCTGTCAGGAACGCGCTGTCCCGCGGCGGCCCATGCGGGTTGCGGGTTGCAGCACAGCCGCGGGCCGCGCGCCAGCCCCGCCCCCGCCCGCGCGGGGCACCATGGGGATCGTAGTCCCCCCGCGCGGGGCGGGGCCAGCGCGCTCAGCGCGCGCTGCTTGAAAGCCCCGGGCGGCCGCCACACGCCACGGCCGAGCCGGGCCGGGCCGATCGGATCCGGGCCGGGCTGGAGGAGCCGCAGGAGCCGCGTCTGCTCCGGCCAGGCACGGGGGGGGAAGGGGCCCGGTACGGGCGGGGGCCGTGTTCCCGCGCCCGTGGGTCCCTCTCTCGCCCCGCTCCCCGGAGCGCAGCGCGGCACGGCCGGCGGCGGGAGGCGGCCCCGAGCCGGGGTGCGCGGGGGCAGCCGCGGGAGCATCGCGGGGCCCTGGCACGGCCCTGGCACGGCCCGGTGCCCTCTCTGCGAGCTGCCCCGGCGGGCCTTGAGCGAAGATACAGAGCGCGAAACACTCGGCTTTGTGCTTTCGCCTTTCCTTGTTTCCCCGCTCTGCGGCATCATGGGCATCCAGGGCCTGCTCCAGTTTATCAAGGAGGCTGCCGAGCCTTCCCACGTGAAGAAATACAAAGGGCTGACGGTAGCGGTGGACACCTACTGCTGGCTGCACAAAGGCGCCTATGCTTGTGCTGAAAAGCTGGCCCGAGGAGAGCCCACAGATCTGTAAGTCTTTCTTAAGTCTCGGCCATTTTACAAATTAAAGTTCTGTTAACTCGGTGTTTCTTGAACTAGTTGTTTCTCTTCTTACTATTGCTCCTGAATTCTCAGTTGAACTCTTTGGAAATGGAAATTTTTGGCGGTAAGTAAACAGCTTTCCGGCTGTGCAAAATGAAATAATATTCAAGTGTACATTGGGGGAAAGCTCTCAAAAATATTTCTTTGTTAAAATGTCAATGACTGTGTCAGGTTTTTTCCCTAGCATGTTTCTCTCTCAACTACAATCTAATTTCTCTGATGAAATTCTGCACATGTAATTCTTTAATTTCAAATTTAATATTATTTTCAGACTTTTTTTATATACAGAGAGTTTGTAAATACTGCTGTGACAAAGGTCGTAATGATATCAAGGAATTATGAGAGACGTGTTGTGCTCTGAATAAGGTGTAAGATCTTTTGCTTAACATACTATGTTTTTAGTCAAAGTAGCTTTTCTAAAACACATTTACACAGTTATATTTCTAGGGAAGGAAAAGAATAAAAATTGCCGTTATATTTCCGGTTCAACTTCGCACCTTAGATCAGGTTTGCATGATTTCTTGCCCATCTCTGAAAAAGTGGGTTGAACTCATGTTTTAGATTGGATATAAGTAAGTTTGGAAGGGACCACTGGATGTCATCTCATGCAGGTTCCCTTAGAGCACATTACTCAGGGTGGTGTCCAGATGTCTTTCAAATATCTCCAGAGAAGGAAGAGACTCTAAAACCTCTCTGGGCAACCTGTTTCAGTGCTTGGTTACCTGCACAGTAAGGAAGTTCCACTTATATTCTAGTGGAATTCCTGTGTATTGGTTGCTGCCTCTTGTCCTATTGCTTGGCACCACCCAGGGGACCTTGGATCCATCAGATGTTTGATTGGAGGCAAGAGAGAGTTGGTGCTTTGCAAATGGATTCAAATATTTACTCCTGCTTTTGTTAATTTGAAGAACTGCGGAGTTTAAATCCAACCCTGCCTTGAAGGTAGTGGAGGTTCCTCAGAGTCCTGAGAATAGGATACACTTCAGTTGAGGAAAAAATTGACTGTCAGGAGAAATATTCATAGTCATAGGAAACTTTGGAATGGTTGAATTTAAATACATGAATACTTGATGGGCAAATCTTGTTTCCCATATGATCCTAGACTGGCACCTTAACTGTAGTGTAGAGTCCTTTCACACTTCAAAATTCATCTGGATGAAGGTTTTATATAGCTACAGTGCTATTTGCTCCTGTCTTTCAAAAATCATAGTTATTTTTCAGTAGCTCTAAATCCGGTTTCTCCAGTGCTCATATCCTTGCATTCTAAATGTTTCTAAATCCCATTCTCCTTCCTCTGTTGATGACTTTGCTCTTGCTGTTTTAAACAATGCCCTTAAAATAAAAAAAAAAAAAAAAAGATTTTTTTTTCATTGAGCATCATTGCAATGTGCTTGCTTAGTGTTTACAGTAGTTATTAGATTTTAATTCTGTGCTGCTGATAAAATGATCTCACACAGATCTGTAGAAATAACAGGTAAGATGATGAGAGGTCTGAGGGAATAAATTACATCTGGAATTCCCAACAAATATTTTTTCAAGGGATGGGCTTTGAAGCCAGTGGAGGATTGTCTCCTGGTCCATATACCATCTTCACAGTTAATAGGGAACTTTTCTGTCTTTTGAAATATTTTCAGTGCTGTGCCTGTATTTTTAGTATGCGAAGATAGGTTTGTATGTCTTGTCTATAGGATATATCCACTATCTGGAGAGAAGAGTGGATAGTTCTACAAGAGAGATTTAATAACCCCATCACTTCTTCCAACCATACAAAAGTGCATTTAGTCTGCCTTTCTGGGGAAAGGTCATGTACTGACTGCTTTTCTGCTTCCTGTTTCCCTGGCCACTATGAATTGAGTTGCTGAAAGTAAAAAGATGAGCCATGTTTTAACTGTTCAAGTTTTTGTCAATGTTGAATCCTAATGTAGCAAAATCAAACTGAATTATACTTGAATTCTTACTTCATTTTGTCTAGGAGAGAGGAGCAGTCAGTCCAGTTCTGAATTGGGAGGTGGACTGTTTCTCTAGGTGATGAGCCCAACCAAACAGCATTCACATCGTCTTAGTTTTAAGTGATACTGGAGAAATATACAGCCTGTTATGATTTTTGAATAAGTTAGTCCTAAATTTACAGTTCTCCTTTCCTGCAAGTGGAAAATATGTAATAGACTTATGGTTAACAATAAAGTTTATCTTTCTTATCTTACTTTTGTTTTTGTTGATAGTTATGTAGCTTTCTGTATGAAACTTGTTCATATGCTCCTCTCATTTGGAATTAAACCAATTTTGGTATTTGATGGATGTACCCTACCCTCTAAGAAGGAAGTGGAAAAGGCACGACGAGAGTAAGTACTGAACTGTATTGATTTGCAAGCAAGGCAGTTTTATCACTTCAGTAAAAATCAAAAACCCTCAAACTTCAGCTAGATAGTAAGCTCTGGTAAACCCCCCTGCAATATAATGTGATTTCTTTTAATGTATGGCTACAATCATACAAACTTCTTAGAGGTTTTACTCCAAAAATAGAAACGCACTTCATCAACGAAAGCCATTTTATAGAGGAAGGAAGTAAACCTTTGAGCATTGGTTCCTGTAATGTATGAGAGGCTTTTAGTTTACCCACACTTACTATCTCTGGACAAAAATATTTTTTCCCAATATAATTTTATTTTAAAATAGCACCCCTTTCCTCATCTTTCTCTACAACTAACAAGATAAACCTGTTTCAGATTTGGTTTCAAGTCCCTATAAATGGGACTTTTTACTGAAGCTGTGGGAATTTTTCAGTAGCGGTTGTTATTTATGAATTCTCATGAGACATGTGCTTTCTTCAGCGTGAAGTGTACGATTTCCGATATATGAAATTAGGTAAATTAGGTTTTCTGTCCTCTAAATCAATAAGTATCTAGTGTCCCAACTCCCATTAAATCTGTTTTACTGCAGGCTGAGAGTGGGTACATTTCTTTTGCACTGCTGATTTCGGTTCCAGATTTGTCACTGTTTTCTGAGAAAATATTCTAAATTTCAGCATTCAAATCTGGTTGTCCTTGTCCATACAATGACTTAGTTATCTAATCCTTTAGTTTTAAAAAATTATGCAGTAGCCCAGATTTGGAAGGTGTTGCAATTTTTTCCCCCCTTTCCTACCTGTCTCTCTTAGTCCTTTCTGCTGTTTGTTCTTTTAAGTGAAAAATAATCTGAGCTTGGTGGTTATTTTTGTCTTTCTTTTAGGAAGCGTCAAGCCAGTCTTCTGAAGGGGAAACAATTGTTGCAGGAAGGGAGACTGTCAGAAGCTAGGGAATGTTTTGGGCGCAGTATAAATATCACCCATGCTATGGCTCATGAAGTTATTAAAGTAAGTTGGCAACGTTGTTGATAATGCCAATTAAAAAAAAAAATCTATGCAACAGGTAGCATATCCTACTCTGCATTTTTGTGGCTACATCACTACCTCTTCTATTATAGACAAGGGAAGTGTTCCCTTCTGCTTAGTCTCTAATTGTCCTGCTTGTTACTTGATTGTGTTAGGCACAATTAAAAAACTTTAACTTCAAGTTTATTATGCCCTTTTGTATAAATAATAATGATGTGTCAAACAAAATACATCTTCTTACTGCTATGAACTAAATTTGTTAATCTCTGTTTTACTTTTGCTGCACAAAAAATAATCAAATTTTTTAATACTTATTTTCCCTTGTGTAGTTTCTGAGCATAGACTACAGAAAAAAAATTGGCTGCTTAAAAACTGTTCTAGTAGTTTTTTGCTGTACTTTCAATGCAGTCATAGGATTTTATCAAAACAGTATTAAGTTGGTTGGAGTATTTGTCCTTTGTTCAGAATATAACTTGCATGAGTTTGAAGCTGCCACCTGTGGTCAGGTGCAATGACTGTAGTGTTACAGGCCAACCCAGGAAAGGCTGTTTTTGTAAACCAATGTGTAGAGATCTAAACTGCTTGAAAGTTGTTTTTGTTTTCAGATCTCTTAGGGGATTACTGAAAATTAATGCAAAGTATGTGTATGCTTCCTGTTTACATTCAGGCTGCACGAGCCCAGGGAGTTGATTGTATTGTTGCTCCTTACGAAGCTGATGCTCAGCTGGCTTATCTTAATAAGACTGGCATGGTTCAAGCTATAATTACGGAAGACTCCGATCTCTTAGCTTTTGGATGTAAAAAGGTATGGAAGAAAATACTAATAGCCTTTACCTCTTGCTAGTATCTGAAAAGCAGAGTTTGAAGTTGCCAAATATGTTTGATGTATGGATTAACTCTTCTACAGTAAATGTGGGAAACAGAAGAGATGAGAAGAGCACTTTGCCTCTGTTGTTTCCACCAAGTGCAATGAACCAGCTTCTATGGATGAAAATTACTATTTTCACTTCCTCTTAATTTTTAGGTGTTTCTCAAAATTGATAAGTTTGGAAATGGACTAGAGATAGATCAAGCTCGACTAGGAAACTGCAAGCAGCTTGGAAATGTATTTACAGAAGAGAAGTTCCGCTACATGTGTATTCTTTCTGGTTGTGACTACCTCCCATCAATTCATGGAATTGGGTTAGGTAAAGCATGCAAGTTACTAAAGTTAGCCAACAATCCAGATATTATAAAGGTAAACTCAGTTTTGCTTTGTTTTGGTTTTTTGGGAGCCTATATCAGTATATATGAAATTTAACACTCAATTGAAAATATGAAGGGTTCTTGCCTTCCTCCATTTTGAGAATACTAAAAAGTAATTTTTACCTGTGCTTAAAAAAGATGCTGAACTAAAGTGTTGAAGCTTTTATATATTTATAAGGAATACACCAAAGTGAACTTGTATAAAAAATTGTTCTAATCCTTCAGTGGCGTATTCTGTTTGAAGGGAAACTTAATTTTTTTGTAAGACTTTGGATTTTTTTTCCCCCCCCATTACTACTTTCTTTTGTTTCCGCAGATTAGTTATTGGAACTGCTAAATGAGCTGTTACTTTTGCATAAGTGTATAAGTACACATTTATCTGTGTGGGGGAGGGGCAGGGATTGGGAATCTTATTTAATGACATATGTATGGATGTGGATATTTCTATATTAAAAACAGTATGGAAGAAAAGTGTGATATGATGCAAAACAGATTAATATAGTGTGGGTTTTTTTCTTTTCCAATGTGTGAAATTAAAACAAATCTCGTATTAGGAAATACAAAGGCTAAGACGGTGGGAATAACTTCTCTGTGAGTAGTAAGGGATTAGAGGGGTTAAGAGCCAGTAAGAAGAATACCTCATGGGGCTGTCCTGGAGGCAGATAAATCTAATGCAGAAAAGCATTTTAATATGCAATTTAATTAACTTAGTGTGTTGTCTTCTTTCTCAAATTGTTTGTGTGTTTTAGTGTATTTTATTTTTTTCTCTCACAGACAAAGAACTATGATTTTTAATTTTAAAACACTTTGTATCATATAGAGCAGACATCAAAGCAACTGATTTGGCTTTTGTGGAAGTGAAAAGGGAACTTTGAACTTTTCCCATGCAAATTATTATTTGCTTTAATGTATCTCTGAGCAAAATGCCAGGGTTTATTCTGGTTAGTTCTGCTTTTGTTTCCGTTATAAAAACACCCACAAATTGCTTATGTGTCTTGATAATATGAATATTAAAAATTTGATGTGCATTAGTTTAAACAAATACACCTTTAGGAGATGATCTGTTTTTCTAATCACATTTTGTATTTATTTATTTATTTATTGAACAAAGAGTTATAAAAAGTTGAATTGTGTTATTTATGTGATTGGAAGCCATTTGAGTGGGAAAACAATGTACAAAGTTCCATTTTTCTTTCCTTTCTAATTTGAATCTGCTTGTTGCAGTAGGACACTCATTCTACATTTAATTACAAGCAAAGATAATTAATAATTGAAACGTATTTAACCTTTTGTGTGAACTGTTGAAATGAAACAGTTGAGTAATTTCTTTTTTGACAGGTTATTAAGAAAATGGGGCAGTACTTGAAGATGAATATAACAGTGACAGAAGAATACATACAGGGTTTTACACGAGCTAATAATACATTCCTGTATCAGCTAGTTTTTGATCCTGTCAACAGAAAATTAGTTCCTCTGAATGCATATGGAGATGATGTTGATCCAGAAACACTAACTTATGCAGGACGGTATCCTTTGTGTTGAAACAGCAGAATGGGGAAATAAGGGAGAGCTGATGTGGTATCTTAAAATTTTCATTGTATCTGTGGTGTACTTAGATACTTTGTTGCCTCCCTGCCGTTGACTAAAGCCTGGCTTTTCTGCAGTCTTAAGCTTTGAGGGTTTTCTTCTTTTCTCTGATTTTAATCAATTTTTTACAAGTGCAGGGGGTAACTAAGTGACCTATCATTGATACATCATTTTAGACAGGAGTTACTGATTTTTTTTTTTTCTGTTTAGAAAACAAATTGTTAAATACAGTTTAAATATAAACTGACTGCTTTATGGCTGTCTTGAATTTCTGCCTGTGTTTTATGTTATAATCTCTCCGAGTTTAATTCTTGCAATTTGTGTTCAACTCATTCTCTAATTTAGCATTTCCTGTTTTACCAGATCCCTCTTCCTATACAAGAGGTAGCATTTTGCCTCATCTGTGCAACATAAATTTCAACATAGAAGATTAGGAAAATGAAGAAAGAGAGGGGACTGTTGATGTAGTTACTAACTTTGTATGTTCAAACCACCTAATCTCTGGCATTTCCAGAAATTAGGAAGGAGAAAGTTGCTGCATCTTCTGCTGATAATTTAAGGATTTAATTTTGACTGTCATGATTTGTCAAGGACTGCAGATCTATTACAATTGCTGTTACATCAGATTGAGCCAGTATTAGTAACCTTTGGTTAACATTCTAGCCATGCTCTTCAGCACAAAACTGGGAAAGCAGCTGTTCTGACTTTCATGGTACAGTTGTTGAAATATAATGTAATATTCAGATATTTTCCTTTACTATGATGGGAACAGACATGTTGGTGATGATACTGCTTTTCAAATTGCCATTGGCAACATTGATATTGGTACAATGGAACGAATTGATAATTATAACCCTGACACGGCGCAGGTAACATCTTTGTTCTGAAGCTGGATATTAAGAATTTGATGCGGGTCTGAATGTTAATGGGGAAATCTGATTGAATGTTATCCACAAATGAATTTTCAATGAAAGCTATTCTGGTATTACAGAAATTGTATGCTCCCACACACATAATTCTCACTTTTTTAAAAGGTAATGTTTTATTTTTCATGGCATTTGACTTCAATATTTGTTTTACTTTCAGACATTTTCGGTAAGTCCTTAAATCTATTTACAGAAGTAAATGATTTAAAGAGAAAATTCTCAGTGTTTTGGTTTTCTTCCAAGAATAATCCAAAATTGTTTTCCTGAACAAAGAAGAATTTAAAATTTAAATTTGGTCTGAGATGAGCAGGTAGTGACTTGTGCCATATTGAAATGGAGACATTCTGGCAGCACAAAAAGAAGTATGAAAAGCATGAGACTTGTGGGAACAAAAGAAATGGTTTATGTAGACTATATCACTAGATGTACAAGTGTCAAAGTGTCCTTCCTTGTATGCTAAGTCAGGAAATCGTCTATAGAAGGCCAGATTATAAACCTATGTCTTGGTTTTTAATTGTTTTTTGTAGCCTGTACAGCAGAGAAGTTGTGGCTGGAATGACCAACGTGATAGTCATGTAAATAGCATTTGGAGCAGAGAATACAAGTTTGGCCCCACTGAAGATACTGCTCCTCCTAAAATGCATTTCCCAGAGAAACCAACAACCAAAGGGATGGAGAAAATAATTAATGTTAAAGGACTAAAGTTTGCAGGCAAAGAGCTCTTGGCAAAAAGGCCAAGGAGTGGTATGTTTTTATTAAATAAGTATATGAATAACAGTAGAAGGCTGTGGGAAAAGAAAGGATTTTATCTTGTACTTTATGGTATGAGACTTTAGAGGCTTAACTCTTAACTGTTCTTGCCTGTATTCTGTTTTCAACAAACTACAAGACTAACAAGCCATAATATTAAAGCCTAGATAGTGATTAAGGGTGACAGCAAACTTTCAACAGGACTTGATTTTAGCTTTCTTTGGTTTGCTATAAAGCTCTGGTGGTTTAAATTTCAAGTTATGTTTAATACAGTCTGTATTTTGATATAGTTTTGGTTTTAATTTCCATCTTAAAATGGCTTATGAAGAAGTTAAAACAGCCTGTTTTTCTTAGCACTGATATTAGGCCAGAGAGAAAATGTAAAGAATGTTTTCTGTACTCAGACTGTGCAGCCTCTATCCCCTGTATAGGTGTTCTTTATGCCAGCTTTTTTATCTTGTCTTCTATTCCACCTGAGTTATGTGAGTTATATACCACCTTCTATACCACCAACTGTGGGCTTGTAATAGAAGAGGCACTTTTTTCTTCCTATTGTGCTTTATCTGGTAGGTTGTTTTCCTCTGTTTCCTTTGCTTTCTGATTATGCTAATTGGGCTTTATTTTTTTCCTTTTTTACTCCTGATATCTTCCTAATCCCTCATTTATCAAAGTCTGTAGGTAGTTTAGCAATTTTAAATCAAATGCAGTTTCATTGTAGTTGTTCTGCCTTCGCTCCATCTACCTTTTCACTGAGTTATTTTTAAGGCTATGCACTAGAAAACAATGGTGTTAAAGACATCTAAACTGTATCGTCAATAATGTTCTTACTAGACCTTACTAATATTTTTAAGCCTGTGAGAGTAAATATGTAATGTTTAGTTATCTCATAATTGGTTAATGTGGAATGTGCTTCTACAGTGATGCTTAAATTTTCTTCAGATTCAGAAGAAATCTCAGATGGAGATCTGTTGAAGCAATATTCATTTTCAAAAACAAAAAGAATCAAGAAGGAGAATGATGGTGGTCAAGCACAAAAGAGTGTGTCAGCAATACAAAGCCTTGATTCTCCAGGGAATTCCATCACTCAAGAAAGCTCTAACTCCTTGCCCAGAGTTAGAAATAAATTTGCTTCATTTTTACAAAGGAAAAACAAAGAAAAGGATGCTGTAATTGTTCCAGGAACAAGAAGCAGGTATGTTTATGTCATGTATTTTCATAAGTAGCAAAATACTATTTGCTGTCCTAGTTGCTAAAATAGCCTGAATACTGAAAATAGGAAAAATGCTACCTCAGACTTCTTATGCAACTGTATTGTACCTGAGCCAAGATGGAGGCTCCTTTGTGCTAGGCTTGCTATGTATTTGTGGGATAGATAATGTTCACTTTTTACTGCAGAAGTGAAGACTGACTTTTCATAGAATTACAGAATGGTTTGGTTTGGAGGGGACCTTAAAATCATCTTATTCCAACCCCCCTGATGTTGTCAGGGCACCTTTCACTAGACCAGGCTGCTCAGAGATCCATCCAACTTGATCTTGAACACTTCCAGGGATGGGGCATATGCAACTTCTCTGGGCAACCTGTTCCAATGCGTCATCACACTCACAGTGAAGAATTTCTTCCCAATATCTAATTTCAACCTTTCTCAGCCTAAGATCTCTCCCTATTGTCCTGTCACTACATGCCCTTGTGAAGAGTCCCTCTCCAGCTCTCCTGTAGGCTCCCCTGCAGGTGCTGTAAGGTCTCCCTGGAGCTTTTTCTTCTCCAGGCTGAACAACCCTGACTTTCTCAGCCTGTCTTTTTAGGAGAGGTGCTCCAGCCCTGTGATCAATTTAGTGATCAGTACCTCTGGGTATCAAAATTAATTAGGAATTGGCTGGGGTTTTTTCCCAGGTAAAGAACATGTGACATATCTCAAGAAACCAAAGGTAGCAGCGCTTTGAGAAGAAGGGACTGTGGTAGTTTGGTTTGGTTTTTTTTTTCATTTAGTTGCATTTGGCCACAGTTACTTTAATTTGTTTTACAAAACATTATCACAATTAAGTCTATTATTGTGTAATTTTTATCTTAAATAATCTGAATATTTTTGAGTACTGTAATTTTATGGAGAAGTCATAATACCTTAGTTTCAAAGCATACCTTTCTGAGCTGAAAGTTTTTGAAAGTTTTTTTCATGTTGCATCAAAAATTAATAGTTGTGACTGATGATAAATTCTTCCCTAAATCTGCTCAGTATTCTCAGGAGCTGCTGCGATAGCGTAGAAAAAAAGTAGTAAGGTTCTAGTTTCCTTGATAAGTGGTGCTGAAGTATTTCACTACTGCTTGGCTTTTTCATCGTTAATTAATATATTTTTAAATTCTGTAGGATTTCTAGATGTTTCTCTTTCAGGTGAAGAATCTTCTTAGTATTTCAGTCAATGAATGCCATTTTTAAAGATGCTTTTTCCTGCTTTTTTTTACTGTTATTTGCTAAATGTCTCCCTAAGGGACTTCTCCCATTGCCAAAATAATTTGTCTGGAAGTGTACCTGGAAAATAAAATTGACAGATAGAGACAATGATTGGAGATGACATACTCATTTGCATAACTTTCTTCTCCCTTGCCTTTATCATTTTTTTTTCTCTTTTAGGTTTTTCTGCAATGATGTAATTATGTTTGACAGTAGAGCAAAGAAGGATGATGGTGATCTAACTCAAGATGCTGAGCAGCATTGCCAGAAACAGGAAGCAAAACACGTAGCAGAAGATGTTTCTAGCTTTTCAGAAAGTGAAAAATCACCAAGAACTGTCTTTAAACCTCCTGGAGAAATGCAGAAAAGTTGTTCCGAGTGGTTTAGCAGCCTTGAAAGTAACTCAGGAAATCTTGGTCCATCTCATACTGTATTTTCACAGCAGTTTCACCGACAGAGAAATAACTGCACTGTAACCCAGGAAGATCAGATTAATGGGGCAGTGTGTGATGAATCGGAGGAAGAATCCTCCCCCTTAATAGAACTGGAACAGGCATCCCAGTCTCATGGGTCTTGTGAGCCATCAGAATGCAGTTCGGAGTCTTCAGAACTCCTACAAGTGTCCAGCAACAGCTCAGGTGCAAAGGTAAGAAAATTAGACATTGTTTCAGCATTTATTTTCACTTTAAATTATAAAAGAAATTATGCAGCGAAGTCTCCTTTTCAGAATGCTGCCCTACAGATGATGTAACTTGTGCTAACAAAATTTGTCTCTAAACAGAATCACAGAATGATCATGTTCTTATCAGTGCTTAACATAATTGTCTAGAATGGATTGACGTGCTGGCTTAAAGCAAGTCTGTTCTCTGGTTTTAGTTTGTCTTCAGTCTTTCTGCTACTGTCACTGCAGTGGCTCATAAAAACACCTGGTAGGCAACCTTTTGTTCTCTGCTTTTGGTCCCTGAAGTGTTTTCAAAAAGCCTATGCCAGCCTTTGTAGTGTTGCTTGCTAAAAGTACTGGTTTTTGTATGAGTTCTCAGAACTGCTGAAAACATACCTTAAAGTATATACATGTAGATATGAAAACATATATTATGCTTACAAAAAGGCAACCTGTTTTGAAACCGAGTCAATTTTCTCTTGAAGGAGTCTGATTCCAGTTCAAGACTGGATGATGATCGATGTATTCTGTCTCCGCTATTTTCTGCTGCTCAAACTGAAAAAAAAAGTACAATTATAAAGACCAAGGTAAGAATTCTTCAAACTTTATGAGCTTTACTAAACTTTGGAAATCAGAGTTCCTACTAGTTCATTTTAGAGCTTGTAATGAAAGACTTAAGCAATGAAAATGTTGACAAGACAAAGCTATATTCCTGTTCATCTACACTGGAGCTGAGGTGAAATACAACCACCTATGATTGATAACAGAGTTGCAACGTGTTTGGGGATTTTGAACACTTTGGTGTAAAATAAGCCAAGCTTAGGCAAGAAAATCCACTTCAGGCTTTATGATATAAATGGCAGTAATGTTCACAGTCCAGATATAGTCAACAGATACAACTGTAATTTGACTCCTCTGTGGTTTCTGAGATGTCCAAGAGTAAACCTGTGTGCCTTGTCTTTGGGGCATTTCTAAGAGCTTGATACATTTGTCTAGTTGGTAAAACCTCTAAGGGTTTAACAGCTCTGACTCCTTAGGTGTCGTCATTAGAATTGGCTGAAAGATGAATAAGAGGAAGATGTTTTCATCCTTTTGTTTATATCCCTGCTAAGTTTTCTTGTAGACAGACTAAAAATAACAAACTCGTCTCTGCCACACAAGAATATTGTGTGGTTTGTAAAATAGTGACATCGTGTGGTTATTGTTAGGAACTTATTTGTTTAGGAGAAATTTACCTTGGTATTTGGAGCATTAATATTCTTTCTGCTTTTCCTCAACAAGACTGAGCAGGGAAATCATCCTGGCATTCAGAATTTTATTACTTTGGTTTTAAGGCTGTATATAATGGTGTACATTTTTTGCTCACCTTAGAAGGTATACTGGGAGAATGAATACATTAAGTGTTGGGGAATCACATTATGAAAGTACTGATATAATATAAGCATCATGTAAAAACAAAATTTCAGCATGGTTGGAGCCCTTCAATAAACAAAAACTGCTGAAAATCTGTGAGGACAATATGGTTGAGTTTAAAGCAGGTGGCTAGTAGGAGGATTTCCCTCACTTATTTCTATGGCCATGAATTCTCTGCTCTTCCTTTATGTGCTGGTAGTAATAATAAGGAATTACACCAGAAAACTGGCTTGGTCAAAAACTAACCTGACAACAACCAAAAGGTCTGTCATATTGTAGCTTGGGCCCACCCAGACTCTTGGACTCCTATGAGTTGTAGCACCAGTAACACCATAGAGATAAGGAGCACCACTTTTGGCTCAGTTTTCTTTCAGAATTTACTAAAATCTTGTTAGGATTCTTATTAGGATCCTGCAAGTGTAAAGCAAGGGAAGTGTTTGCTGGGGTTAAATACAGTAGAACATACCAAAGGGAAAAATGAGTTCCAGGTTTAGGGAAGAAGCAGTTAATCACTTAAAGCATAATTTATTCTGATTTTCATAAACTGAATATCAGCTATGTAGATTAACTGCAGAGAAACTTAATAACTGGGGGAGGCAGCCTGAAAAATTTGTCATCTCTTAATGTGGCTCCAAACCAAAATGTGAAGTGCTACTTACTGAATTCCAATATCAAAACTAATAAAAGCTTTTTACTAACAAATGCTTATGTGGTACTGAACTCCCTAAAACCTCATGTTTATTTCTGTGATACTATTTCAGCTGTGGTTTTGACTGATATTTTGCACAATTGCTGTGAGCTTAGCAAAGAGGCTGACATTGATAATAGAAAACAGCATTCTGCTCTGGTTTTAAGTTTCTTAGCAGTTGTTCACCATGCAGCTTTGCCTACTTTTGGGTTAGCAAAATTAGGTTATAACTCTGATGTATTTCAGTACTACAGGGATACATAGGATTTAGGTGCCTTCACGTGTTGCAAAAAGGTTGGAGTGACAAATAAAAAGCAAAATACTATAAAGCAGGCTGTTTTAAGATTTTATTTTCTTCTTCCTAGTATTCTTGTTCCAATTCTTAGCTTACATTCTAAACACTTTTTCCCTGCTTGGAATACCAAGATCTGCTTAGCATATTTAGGTAGAAACAATGTAATTTCAATAATAGGATCATAGAATCATTAAGGTTGGAAAAGACCTTTACAGTCAGGTCTAGCTGTCAACCCAGCACCACCATGTTCACCAATGAAGTGTATCCTGAGGTGCCATATCTACATGATTTTTGAACACTTCCAGGAATCATGATCCTGCCACTTCCCTGGGCAGACTGTTCGATGCTTTACAGCCCTTTGCAGGACGAAATGTTTCCTAATATCCATTCTAAACCTCCCCTAGTGCAACTTGAGGCCATTTCCTCTTGTCCTATTACCTGTTGCCTGGCAGAAGAGGCCCACCCCCACCTCGCTACAGCCTCCTTTCAGGCAGTTGCTGAGAGTGGTAAGGTCCCCCCTGAGCCTCCTTTTCTTCAGGCTGAACAACCCCAGCTCTCTCAGCTGCTTGTCATAAGACTTGTGCTCCAGACCCTTCACCAGCTTCATTGCCTCTCTCTGGACTCATTCCAGTGCCTCAATGTCTTTCTTGTAGATAGGGACCCAAAACTGAACACAGTGTTTGAGATGCAAAAAAATATATAACAACAAATATATGTGGTGGGGGGATGGCAAAATGCCATGATGTTTCAGAAAGAACTAAGCTATGAATTCTCTTTGAAGAAAAGGCTGCTGAGATGTTCCAATTAAAGTCTGGTTGCATTTAAGAGAGAGAGATTCTGGCCAAGCACAGCTTTTCTGAGCTTCTGGTATAGAAATTGGATAAGAAGGTCCAACTAGAGAGCTAATGATTCTTAGGGATCATCATATTGTTACCTGTGCTCTTGCTTATGGCTCCATCTTCATGAAATCCAAGTATCACAGGGAGTGATACCAGAAAGCTACTTCTCTTAAAATTCCGAAAGATGACGTTACATGAGAGCACAAGAAATAGTCTTCAAACAGACAAAAAAATAAATATTCAGTAGGTTTTAAAAACTGCATTCAAAAGAAATGAGTATTTACAACCTTTTAGAATACAAAGACTTATGGAGGCTAGTTTGCCAGTTCTTACAGCTGCAGTATGTCTTGTGTTTGAGATGCCATTTTTTAGATTATAGACACTATCTAAATATACTTTGTTGTGGCATTTCAGATTGCATTATCCCCACACAATATAAAGCACTTTATTTTTTTTATTATAAGCTTTGAAGCATAATATCTGTTGCTTGCAGGTTGTCATTTTAACCATGTGTACTGCAATATTAAAATCCCACAGGTTCCTGGATTACGTAAATCCAGTAATGCAAGGTCACATATGGTAACAAAGCTCAAGCCGTTGATACCAGCTAAAGTAAGTGGACTAAGCAGGAAACTGTCACCCGTGCAGAAGAGAAAGGACTGTGATACTGAAAATAAGTTGGGACTGCAATCCACTATTGGTGAGCTCTGGAAAAGCTTCCAATTTAAAAGGTGAGTTGCTTTAACCCTTTGCGTAGTGCCCTGCACCCTTTTTTCCCAAAGAAACAATTTTCTAAGCAGACTCTACTTGTGTTCTCCATACAATTCAATAAGGATAATAGCACAAGACTAGATATTTTCTACATACAATTCTTAACTTCCTAAGCTTGATGTAAATGTGAAGCATAGGTTTTAGTAAAAAAGCTCTTAGAATTACTTTTTTCTTTCTAACCAGGAAAAATGCTCAGCTAAAATTAATTTACTGAATTTTATTGATAAGTACATTTAGTTTACCATAATTTATATGAAAATCACTGCCATTGTTTGCCATCAAACACCAAAAATCATTTTTTGATCTAAATGCAAAAGCTGCATAAAAGTTGCTAAATTTAATTGAATTCAAGGTTGCTTCTACTTGACTCTCTGTCCCTCACATTTGAAGATGGCTGATTGTCAGAAGTGTTCTGCTTTCAAGATGACGGTGAATTGATGGAATATTCTGTTAGCTGAAGTATCTGGTTACAAGAGACATTCTTGCACATTATAAAATGCTTTTGCTTTTCCTTGTGGAGGTGATTTGTCTAACTTGAAGTTTCTGCAAAAAGCTTCAAGGTTTGAACTTGAAGGGCAACAATTATTTTAAAAAAGTAAAACAGAACCTGAAGTGTAGGTATTCTAACTCACATTATCTCCATGGGCTAAGTTAAAAACTCCTGGTGGCAAAGTTTTCCCAGCTTTAAGTAGCAATCTCAACTTTGAATGAATAAGTCTTATTTAAATAGAATTAGTTTTCCTAACTTGGACCCAAATGTGAGTGGAACAAAAGTATTCTTTGCACTGAGTAGTAAATATTGATACTGGTGAGCATGTGTTAACTCAGATGAATGTATTTTAGTAAGTTTGGGCCTTAGGGTATGTTATTATAAACATACAACTGCTTTCTGTTTAAAAAATATTACTTGTAGTATTTATGTTTTTAGAAATCTTTCTTTTTATTATCGTCCTTATGGGGTGTAAGAATGACTGACAGTTTCAAGGATGAAATGAAAGTGTTTGTCTGTTTTTTGCTTGACCTCTATTTGGGAATGTCTGATCAGAGTTGCTCACAGAGAGAAAATTCATATATTAGGATTTATCAGAATGCAGGCAGATAGAACAGTATGAGCCTAGGTGGCACTCTCTGCTGATGGTTGCAAGAGTAGGTTCCCACCATGCACATTTCAGTCATGCAGTTTTGGTTGGTTGGTAACATCTGGATGGGGGTATATATTTTTGTATTACTTACTTCTGTGTAAGCAATAGTTTATTAGCTTTTAGGGGATTTTTTTTTTTCTCAACACATTTTACAAAGTTGGGATTTTTGCTGCTAGGACTTGCTTAGCTCTGAGTATTCTCTTTATTTTTTCAGATTTTAAGGTGCTTCTTAATTAGCCTTATGTTTTAACAATTACATTACCTTATGGCAAATAAATCATGTGGGACACTAATCTGTTCTGCATTAATGTCAAGACTCACAGGATATATATATATATATAAAAATATATATATATAAAACTACACTTATTCAGAAGACTTAAATGTTAAGGAGGCATGTACAACCCAGAGTAGGATGGGGTGCATAGAGTCTTTCATAAATAAAGCTAACAGCTATCATTCTTTCACTTTCAGTGAAGTTGTTCAGTTGTACTAAAATTGAAATTAAAACTGCATCACAAATTTTTATTTTGTACTTATTCATAGATGGAGTGAGTAGTTAGCTGAGGGGTCTTGCTTTGTTTTAACCTGTGTGTTCTTACTGGCCTGTGGTTAGAAACACAAAATATCATCTCATTCTTTTGTTTTGTTTTGTCTTTGTGTTTTTGTGCAGAGAGTATGAAAAACTTCCTTCTTGTAGAAAGTCAGATCCTCTGTCTCCAATCAAAGATAATATACAGCTCACTCCAGAAACAGAGGAAGAAATCTTTAATCATCTGGAACGTAGTCACGTTCAGAGAGCTATATTCCAATGAACTGCATGCTGTTCACAATGGGATGGATTTTTAATCATTGTCAAAATTTGCCTTTTGGGTATTTCAATATTATAGAAAAGATTCTTTAAAAACCAGCAATATACTTTAGTCTGACTAGTGATTTGTAATCTCTTTTATAAAAGCATGAATTCAAAGGTACAGCTCTATACTGACTGGAATAAAATAATTCAGATTCCTGTGTTCTCTCATTCAAAGTCCCCATGCTGAATTTTTCTCCAAACACTTTTAGTTGCCCCTGGGCATTTTATGTAGGTCTCACATACAATCCAAGTTTCTACAACAGCAGCAGAACAAGTTTGTGTCATAATTTTTTATAATTAATAATTTTTTGCCTCTTGTGTTTTTCCTCTTGAGGCTAATCTGGCTTCAAGACAGGTTTAAAGCTGCTCTTAAGTGTGCATAACAGTCTGCAGTATACTTCCAGCACTCTGATAACTATTTCTTTTCCCTATAAGGTAAGATTTGCTCTCTCAACAGTTGGCTTTCTGTTTGATACAGTTGTGTTGGTGGTGGGAATAACTTGGAGTCTGCAGAAAGTAGACCACAAATAACTGGTCCCCAGATTCTCACATTATATTTTTTGGATATCATTCTATTAATGTGTTTCTCTGTTTAACCTGCCTGTTTCACATTTGTGTTCTTCTCCAATAACAGACACCCAAAATACCAGTCCTCAGAGGTAGGGTTACAAAATAGCATTGTCATCACAACAGGCCAAGCTTCAGTGTTCAACTAAAGGGAAAGAATGCAGGAGACTGGGGTCCTTGCTGTGTTTGACTGAATTACCATTAAATAGTACCATGAGATTTCAGATTTCTACCTTAAAAATCAGGATTTGAGTCAGTGTAAAGGTATGTCTGAAATTTTTCTATTTTTAGGAATGGATAGTACTTCTTTCCGCAGCAGTTGAAGGTACAGAAAGATATCTTAGCCTGTGAAATATCTTTTCCATTCCTGAGATTAATACCTTCCCTCAGCCTTTGAGCTTTTTGCAAGAGTTTCAAGTTTGAAATTACCTGTGAGAGGCAGAGGTTTTTTAGGTTGCAGTAGTTTTTTTTTTTTTGTCTCTAAGAGAATTTCCATCTATGAAACTAACGTTGCCAGCTGAATTAAATTACAAAGAAGCTGCTTAAAAGAGTATGTTTTGCATACATTTGTGTGATCAGCCCTCTTATTTCTGAATTTGTGTTGAAGGTACAGGATAGAAGGAATTGAAGTAATTATGTTCTAGGACAGGCTTTCTCTCATACATGCACCACTATAAAATCCCTACTCCTGAAAAGCAGGTTTTTTAATGTTGATCTTCAGTGAGAATTATCTCAGGTATGACGTTACAAATATAGGCCAGGGATAAATGTTTGTGTTTCCAGTCATAGAACTATTGCTTAGGATGAATCTTTGTGTTCCTACAAATATAGTAAAATGACAGAATGCATCTTTGAAGGGAAAACATAAAAATAGTTTATTTTCATCCATTGCTTATTTATCAGTGTGGGAGTTGCAAGGTTATTTTGTACAGTGCATCCTTGCCTTTTTCCTGCCCCTTCAATCAAAGGGCCACTTGTTCCTGCTTTAGTAGCTCATGATAAGAGACAAACTACTTCTTGTACTATCAAGGACAGGTAATTTTAAGGGATTATATTACATACAAGCTACATTGTACATTCTTAAAGCAGATTTTTTAAAAGTACTTCTGTATAGTTTCTGATTTGTGTTTTTGAGGTCTTAGGTACTGACTTCATGTTACAGGGGATTCTTCCCAGGAATAGAGGCATCTGTTACATGACATGCAAATGTGTAACCCATGTAAGCATATAATAACATTTAAGTTTTATACTTTTAATGTGGAGTTACTGTGTTGGTGTTTGCTCTGTGGAGGGTACAATAACATAAATGCAAATGAATTCGTGCAAGACTTTATTCCTGAGTTTGATAGGGTAGGGTAATATTCTATAGTAAAAATAATTAAGTAGCAAAATAGGAGAAATTATTACAGCTTATGGTGGCCTGGGGAGGATAAAATGTAACAATGAAAAAGAAAAAAAACATGGAGGAAGGAGAGATTTTTTTAAAAAGTAGGCATTTAGAAGTTGGGTTGTTGGAAAACAAGAAGTGAGTAGGAGGAATTAAAAGCAAATGGCAAGCAGAGGCCTGACTTTGTGTGTTGCTTGCTTTATAATCTCATATAAAATACTAAGTATACCTTTTTAGTATCTATAACTAATATTTCTAATTTTATCAGCAGGACTTCAGAGTATTCTTACAAACAGGATGGCATTGCTATACCGTAGTAAAAGGGTAAATCGGTCCCAGAAAAACTGAATTTACTGATGGTGGTCTAATCAAGCTTCATTTTTGAAGGTGCTGGCTGGCCATTCCTTCATCAGAATGCTCATATGATCTATAAGGATTCAGTATCCCAGAGAATAAATGTGAGAGTGTGATCATCCAAATCCTGTAATGGTTTTGAAACTGTAGGTAAATGACTTGTCCAAATTCAACTGAGTATTTCTGCTTAAATCTCTTTATTCCTTCTCACACAAATAAATACAGTAGTTAGAGTCATTTTTATGAATGCATGTGAATAAGGATGTTTTGAGGTCAATTAGCAGCTATTAGCATCTTTTTTTTAACCATTAGCTAATTCTGTTAAACTAAATACAATTTTAGATATTTCACCTCACCATTTTTTTTCTTCAATGAAGACCATTTTAAATTAGCTAATGCTAACTTTACTATATTAAAACCATTTTCATTAGCAAACACAATGACCTTCAATGTTCACCCTGAATTACAATGGACTTTTTAAAAAGTTTAGCTAGAACTAAATAACCTTAGTATTGATTTATTAGTAATTTCTAGAGTAAATATAGAGAGCACTAACTTCTGAGATTATGGTTGCTAAATACAAGAAACCATTGAACATTTTTTGATGGGTTTTTGTTTGGGGATTTTTGTTCGTTTTTGGTCGTTTTTTTAATAAGGTGAATTGCTAAGCAAAGTAGCATTCAGTTAATGGTCTAAAATCGGATCAAAACTAAGCTGGATTGTCCTGTGTCCAATATTATATGAATGTTCAGAGGCTTTAATAAGCTAATATTTGTATTGGCTTAAAAGCCTCCTTCTTGGAGGTCAGTCACAGTGAGAACATCCATCTTCTCACTAAACTATAAAAATGATACAATTTTGGAGGCTTCTGTGGTTTGTCTTGTTTTTCTTGGTTTCCTGTGTCTGGCATGCACATTTTGCCAGTGCCAGAACCCTGAAGTGGTATCTGTTGGACAAATTTCTGTCTGACAATAAAAAGACCAAGAGACTTTGTCAGTTTTTTTCATGCTAATGTAGATTTTACCCACTTTGATTTCACTACGTTACTAACTTCAGGCATACAAGAACATTATGTTTCTATGTTCTGGTCAATATTTTTGAGTCACATTTCAGCTAGCTTTAAAGAAGAGAATAAAAATAAAAGCACACCTACTGGCAGTGCTTAGCTGAGTAAATACAAACCACATATAAATATCACTGTATTTGTACTAGTGCATCTTTTGCATACTCTCAGGTTTCTTTTTTAAACAATTCTTTAAAACACATAAAAGCTTTGCATAATAGAGAAGTTATGGTAGTCAAAGTGTAGTTTTGGGGTTGGTTTGGGGTTTTTTTTTAGCTGCCATTATGTTATTTCCTCAGCAAAAATAGTATGAAAGGCTTCTCTTCTTTGCCCTAGCCCCCGTTTTGATTTATTTATGTATTAAACCATCAAAATGTCTTCTGCTTATCTGCTTTTTAAGCTAGCAGTGACAAGTGGAGAGAAAGAATTTTGTGGATTTTCTGGAAAAGTTCCAGTAGTCTGCAGTAGCAATTTCCCCAGTTAGTGATTGTTTGGTCTGTTTTCAAAACAGTCCACTGAAGATTTCTGTAATTTCCCAGGTTATAGGTTATTATTCTAATCTTATTTACTCAACCTTGGAGGTAGTTCACTGACGTCATTATTTGTCTTCCAGGCAATAACACTGACTACTGAACTTTACAGCTATGAATTTCTGTTTTCATTCCCTCTTTTAAGTTTTAGACTTGCTTCGTGGTGCTGGCATGAAAGTGTAACAGTAATTTAAAATATACTTATTCTACCTTTCCTCCTCTATACCAAAGGACAGTGTTTGATCTGCAACCCCACTTTTATTTTCCCATGCAAAGTTGTACTGCTGTAATAAGCACTAAGAGACTGTTGAGAAAGTTCAATTTTACCTGAGACTCACTGACTTCTGTGGTTCAGCAGAGGTATTTAAAAACACCAGCCCAACATGCTGATTTTGTTTCATGTTTGCCCAGTACCAAGTGTAATAGACCACTGACTTGTGGCAAGTAGTTGGAAAATAAAATCCTTCAAATTCTGGTAGAAAATCTCACTAAGGTCTGTTCCAAATCTTCTTCATGAACTACAGCACAATTTAAGGCAACTCAGCAAAGTAAGAGCAGGGGAGGTGTTACCAATGATTAGAATAAATATTTGGACTACACTAGTCTTAGGGCATTAACTAAGACTATTTCTGTAACCAAATATAAGTAGTAAACAGCACATTGCTACCTGTAAAGTCTTAGAACTAATGGTGAAATGAAATTAACAATAATTCAATTGATTTCATGAAACAGTGTTTCAGCCTAAATGTGCAGTGAAGGACCAAGGCTTTATACTGTGTAACAGTGCTCAGCTCAGAAGGTTTGGGTGCTCAGTGTGTTCCTTGGAGGCAGGGCTCTTACTGAATCCAACCCACTACCTGTGTCTAGAAAGCTGGGTAATATTTATTGCCATGTTAATTAAACACAAAATAGGATAATAGCCATCCATATCTGAAAACCATGTGTGCCTTGCTTGAGGATCTGAAAATAGGGACCATTTTGCACAGTAAACCAGAGCTTACTCCTGACTAGCTGGCATGCCTTGTAATAAAGTAAAAGACATATTTACAAATTTCTGGCCTTAAGACCCTGATCACAAATCTAAACCTGAACCCAGCTTTCACAAGGAAAGACTCTCCAAACATACATTTTCAGCTGAACAGTTCAAAAAGCTCCCACCACTTACCAAATATCACCAAATTTAAGCCAAGTAAAGCAGTTCTGGTGTACAAACATTTTATGCAGGGTGTGTAAGGTACTTCTTCCACTCTCCTTGATGCTCTCTAGTAGCTAGGAGTACTCTTTTGGGCACCATGCTTGAAGAAAAATGTAGACACCCTGGAGACAATCCAGAGAGAAGTAAAAAGAATGAGCAACAGTCTAGGAGGCAGTATGAGGGAGGGTGGAAGGAATTGGCATTGTTTAGTCTAGAGCAGGGAGGACTAAAGAAAGATGGGATGTCAGCCCATAACCATGAGCACTGTTTCTGCAAAACAGAAAATAAAAACAGAAAATATCAATTATAGATTGGGAGAGAAGTAATGAAAAGAACGCAGCCAGGGAGCTTCACTCTTGTGGCTAAAGTAACTTTCCTTAGAGTGGTTAAAGGCTTAATAAAGTTTTCTGGCTACATTTCATTTTCAGTTTAGAAATTCAATAGTGAATCTGCAAAGATGTGAAGCACAAATAAACTCTGTATATAAGCTGTAACTTCTAGGCCAATTCAGAAGCCTTAACAATAAACTCTCTAGGATGGCTGGAAGATTTTCTATTAAACAAGTGCCTGCAGTAAGTCATGCCCATGTAGGATGACAGGATACTGGTTGCTGAATGTGACTCAGTTAAACAGAATTGGTGCTAATTCTATAAGTAGCAGTACTCTATTTTTATTTGGGTTTTTATTTCATTTTTCAGACCAGCAAGAAAATCTCCTGGGATGGTAGTGTTTCAATCCTAGTTTTTCTTTGAATTTTTTTCTTTTTGTGGACCACTGAACAGAGGCATTAATTTTGCTCACAGTCATAGTAGTTAATTTTATGTAGGATCTGGCCCTCTTTCTGTTCTGAGTCTATAATATTTCCAGAATTGAAAAGTGGCTTTAGAAACTTTTAAACCAGTTGCTCTGAATCTCTCTGTGCTTAATGAGGAAACTGATTTCTCATTTTTGCATCAATCTTCGTTAATTCTGAATGTTTTGGAACTGAGTTTTCAGCCCTGTCTTATTGCTCCATTCCTACTCCTTTCTAGGGATCTAAATAATAAATTCACTAAAGACTAACCACTTTGGCTATAAACAAGCTAAATCCAGGACATTGCATCTATATATGCACATTGAAAATTCATAGAAATTAAAGGACATTTTAGGCTCATATCCTTCTGAACTGAAACTTGAACCTTCCTCTGTGGAGAGAAGTGTTTATATTACTCACATTTACTTTATTTGTGCTTCTAGAGACCTAATAACTCAGAAGAGGCCATTTACCAGTGATTTGCAAATGCATCTAGTCAGAAAAGAGGATCAAGCTGGGCTCCTCTCCCAGAGGGCTACTAGAAATCATCAGATATTGCAGGTAGAGGAAGTTACTCCATCACAATTCTATTTTACTTGATATGTTATATTGTGCCATTCCTTCTTAACTCCTTAAGGATGCAAGTTTTCTGGAGTATTTACCTGCTTAATAGAATACATAAACATACAGCTGTCACATGCAACTGTAGAGAGAGTAAATTCTGAGTTGCAATCATTCTAGCTTTTACAGTTCTCAAAAACAGATCTCAAAGCTACAAAGGTCAACAGTACTGTCCTTTTTAAAAAATAGAAACTCTAAGATTTGGGCTGGCTTGGAGGATTAGCCACTGTTCTCCTCTAAACCAGTGAGAGAGTGAAATAATAGCATTTAGGTACTTTGAATCACAGTTCTGCACTATAACAAGGAGACAGCATTCCTGAAATAACCTGGAAGCACCTTGAAAATTATATCAGCAATGAGACCTGATCATAAGACAATGTGACCTGCAATGGGCACAGATCATCAGAAAGGAATGGTATAAGCCTATAAGCTGAAAAACTTCAATTCTTAAGGTTGACTGTAAACTTAAAAGCAGCTTTTAGGAACACCATTGTCTCTTGATTTATTTTACGTTCTGCCCCAGAAAAGCCAAGGAAGGGAAGCTGAATAACAGAGATCTGTAAAAGGAAGCCGGAGCAATGTCCAGCCAATAAGAACTCACCCCTAATTCCAAGAAAAAAAACATTAATCTCATTACCCTTCCCAGCTGCCCCTGCTTGCATATAAGTGGGTGATAAAACAATATTCTTTAAAAGTTACATTTCAGCTGGAGACCAAAGATGCACATTTGTTCTGTACAATACTAAATGAATAGATGATACAAGAATGCATCAGTCCAGTAAGTCATATGTCTAAGCCTCCATTGTCTGGAGTATAACTTCCTAAGCTGCTTCTGCACTTGAGGCATGTACGTAGTACAGCTGTGGGTGGGAGCATCTGAACATTCCTCAGCCGTGCCTGCAGGAGAAGGAGTGCAAAAATGTTGAATCTCACACATTTATAGCTGTTGTGAAATGCTGGCATGCTCTAGCGACCAGCAGTAATACTGGAGCTGGTTTTGTGGATTTCTCATTTAAATGACACTAATTTAAGTTTGAAGAACTTCAGTCTCCTAAATGCGCTTGTGTCTGTATGTGTGTTGGAGATGAAGAGGTTCAACTAGGAGTCTTCTATAATTCTTGAATACCTGTGGATCAGCCTTTAAATATTGCACACATATAATTACCTTCTCCAGTGCTGCCTTCCTGGACAGCTGCAGGCATATGTAGTTACAAAAAGAGTTGATGTACAATGGTTTGTATAATGCCACTGAATTCACACATCCTGAAGTTTAATCATCAAGATAAATACTGTAACTTAATTAAAAAGAAAACAAAGATGACTTCTGAAGTGAGGCAATGCAATGTATTTTCATGTATGCGATAAGCTATTTCAAAGAAATCACTAGCCAGTGAAATCACTCAATTGGCTCCATTTGTCCTTTTACAAAAATAGATTTGGTGTCGTGCACTGAGAGGTCTATTCCAGTTGTGCTGCAGGAGAATCCATTATTTATCATGGATTTTTAGGGGGAGGTTTTTTCCAGGACAGATTAAATATTTGGACTTCAGGACTGTGGGAAACCACACATCAGTTAGAATGAACGTCTGTTGTTTAATTCAAGTATTGGCCTGTATCCTGGGGAGTTGCTGCACTTGAGGACTTTGAATGTCATTCAAGCCTACCTTAGCTCTACCCATCAGTCTTGCCTAGAATCTAACTTGACTGGACCTTGATTCTGGCTCACAAAGTGTCTGTGCAGCTTGTGGGGGGCAAAATAATCCCTGAAAAGCATGGTAGAAAAGATAATTGATGGGGTCTTATTTGTATCTATGTATGTGGCCCGTTGAAGGTGAACTCAGTTTGCTGAAAATAGTAACATCTGGCAGAGTTATCTTCGTCAGAAATTTATCTTATTGTTCTTTCTTTTCTTTGTGACTAAATTTTTTTCAAACAAAACCTTACTGTTTTCAATTGTTAAGTGTTGAAATTCACAAGAAATTTTGCTTTGAACAAGTAGCATTAAGCTGGACATTTCAAAAATATGTAGGAAACGTGATATATATTGGGTGACAAGGGAGGTAAATGCTCAACTAATGCATTTTATGAGTGTTATTTAGCACTCATGACATAGGAAAGAGAACTCTACAAAGGACCTCTTGCCTCAGCTTGACCAGACTGTAAATGTCTGGCCTCATTAATCAAGAATTCTAGGTTAGCCTTTGTTCTAAACTCCCTGTGCTGCATAAGAAGGCATCCTAGGCCATTGCTGTGTGGTTACTTTAATCTTGCAGATGTCTGCACTGCTGCCAGAAAATATTGGCTTTGTTTTTTCTCCTCTCCAGTAACCCATCATCTCTTGCCTGCTAGTTTATGTGTCCTACCTTTAGTGTGCACACCAGCAGCCTTTTGAATCAGGCCCAAGAACATTACCTGTTTGAAAACTAGTATCAGGGAAACAAAAAAATCAGTATTCTTGCAAGAAAGTTGTCCATGGGTGCAAAGGTGGTAGTACTGCACTTTTATGCAGCACTGTGGATTCGTACTGAACTGAAGTGACCACATAACCTTGCTCTTAGGCTTTCAGAGAAAATAGCACCTACAGCTGAAGAGAGACCAACTAATCAGGAAATGGTGCTATCATAAATCCCAAGTTCTGCATGAGGATCTCTTATGATCTCCCCTTCAGCATTTCACAGTTAAAAGTGGAGATGGATACCTGTCAGATATGGTATGTCAGTAATCACAGCCCACAAAAGATCATCAGGATACATATCTGCCTCTTTTGCTGAAAGGGCTTTTGCTGCCAACCCAGAGACTGTCCTGGAATTGATGTAGGAATGTCCTTCCATTGTAGCTAAAGGTGCAATAACTCTGCAAAGAGAAGCATCCCAGATTGCCTGGGACAGACCTGGGTGTGAGATGGAGCACGATGCCCATGTCAGCCAATGTTGATGTTTGTTTGGGAAGAGAGACTGGAGTTCTGCTCTAGCATAAAGTTCACATGTTTCATAGTAAATAGGATGTGGTGAAAGCAAGAATAAAAAGTAGACATGGAAAAAAATAGCAACTTAAGTTTATACTGCCAAAGGCCAAGTGGGCATAAAAGTTTCTGTGCTGCAAACTGTTCCTGAGACATTCAAAAATCCTTTGCAGATAAGATTTAAATTCAGTAAGATATCTTAAGGAAAACCAGATAGCCATCTTGAATGCGAGATTGAGATAAAGTTTTTATTACTATTCCACTCTACATCATCAAAATGGGCATTGGAGCAGGAAGAGAAAAAACAATAGGTCAAAATCTTGTGGACATTAGCAGTTAAATCTGGAGCTGTGTTTGACACTGTCCCTGTAATAAATATGCACAAACCCAGCCTAATTGTATTATAGTTTAAAGATACATCTTCCCTGCCTCTTAGCAAATCTAGGCTGGCAAAGCTCATTCCACATCAGTTAGGATGTATTTCAATTTGAGTCACTTCTTCTGCCGCAGCAATGCACAACTGACATGTATGACTTTATTTATGCTATGTAACCAAGTTAATGCTCTTGTAACTCTGCTGCATATCCCACAACACCTTTGCAGGAGGGATGATTCATCTCAACAGGCTGAGCTGAAACTCTTCAAGTAACTGTACATGAAACATGGTTCAGGACAGAAAACATTTTGAGACTGGAATAAGGCCAGGAATAGCAGCTGTCACTAATACAATATAGTGAGATTTGATTTCTCATACAGGGCAAACCAAAGCAAATTTCATTTCCAAGAACCTTTAAGTTTACAGACTAGCTAAAAAACACAGAACTACAAAGCATATACTAATTTTAGATTAAAACTGATTTGTCTTTTCTACCATGGTTCAATGAAAACATTTTGCTTTGTAAGTAGGGCAAAGTTTCCATGTGTAGGCAGGCAGAGACAGCTGCTGGGAGTTATCTGGAAGATTCAGAAAGGAGGAAAACTGACAGGGAGGAGCTGAGGTTTGTGTCAGTACATCAGGTTCAGGACTCAGAGGGGCAGTAGGTTACTCTGCTGATTCATTGCTGGGGCTTAGGTTGAAAGTCAGAGCAGCTGAGACGTGTGTTTGCTTCACTGTAGCTACTCCCAGCTTTTGTGCCCTTAACTCCACTTTGAGGAATCCTGTAACATCAGGGAGAGAGATGTGTTTGAATGTAGTAAGAATATTATAAGGAGAAATATCTAGGTAGGAATAAATCAGATGTTAATGTGAACATATGAGGAATTACAGTTCTGGTTGAAGAGAATTTGTATCTGAGTGTCATGGACTATAAGGAAGAAGCTGTTTCAGAGGCAAGTATTTCCTGGTTCCACCTGTTCTGGGTGAAAATTCTCCCTATGTTACTCTGTTTTGTCTAAGTGTCTGTGTGATAACCAGACTAGTTGAGTGGTCTTTTGCATCGTGATCATCAACACACAGTACCTGTCTTTCAGTCCCTTCCTTAGTTTTCCTTCTGTGAAAGGATGAGGTTAATGCTTCATTCCAGCTAATGGGGCTGTGGCTTGTGAGGAGCTCACACAAATGCACTGTAATGCTTGGCCCTGCTGAAGCTGTCAGAGAAGGAACAGAGCATGTGGCTATGTGTGCACTTGTATGTTTAAAAGGTGATAATGAGCATGGCAGTTGTAAGACCATGGAGGCAGGATTGTCCTGAAAGCAATTCTATTTTCCCTTGGGCAGTTTACATTTGCTGGTTTTATCTGCAAGAGAAATCATCTTACACAAAAGTAATGTTTTGCTTTTTGTATAAAATCAACACTTAAACCATTTTTCATATTTGAAGAGACACAAGCTGTTAAACAGGAGAAACATAGAACATGTCCCCCCAGATTATCTCTCCAACCCAGGTGTTTTTCCATGCCATGTCAGTCCTGATCTATAGAACTGGCCTGGGAAAATAGAAACGTTAAATGACATGTTCATTTCTGGACGACCCCAAGGTCATCCTAACATATGAGGGCAAACTATTCTTCATCTCTTAGCTTTCAGATGTGGGTATGTCTGGGCAGTAGGAGAGTGATCATCTCCCTCTGGGGCCATGACTGGAAGAGAAGGCAAAGTCATACCTCAGATTATACCAACAGGACACACGTGGTGAGCCCATCTGATGCAGCTAGCTATGTGCTTGAACCCTTTCTGCTCTTTGACATTGTATAATCATGTTGCATGTTGAAAAGGGAATGAAAGATAGCATTAAAACAGTAGTGCATCAAAACAAGCAAGACTCTAAATAGGTGCAATAAAACTGCATTTATTTTCATTGTTCCTTTTTTTTTTCCTCCCTCATCCATCCATTTTCTTCTTGCTAGTTTTCACATAGATGTAAACATGATACAAAGTCTTCAGTAGTGAAGTCTTCTTACCATAGAATAGTGGTAAAACTTCATTAACCCTAACTGAGTTTTTGAACTACAGTTCACCCTTTCAAACAACATCCAGTCTTGATTTAAAAATTCCTAAAGAGAGAAAATACACTATTACTTTTAACATCTTTTCCCTGTGTTCATAACCTTTAGCAAACAAAAAAAAAAAAATCTCTGTGTATAGTCCTGCTTCATTTAGTTACAGTGCCTACCTACTGGACCTTGTTCATCTGCTGAACTGAAGAGCCCATTATTGATTCTTCCTGCCAAAACTATTAAGGATTTAAAAAGAATACTTTAGCCATCTCTTATCCATAGGTAAAGTAGGTGGGTTTTTTGCCAACACCTCAATAATTCTCTTGACAATTCTTTGAACTTTCTCCAGGCTCTAACATCAATCCTGATTTGTACTCACTAGACTGAGTGTAGCAGCAATCAGCCCATTTACAGGCACAGAAGTAAAGTTAAAATTATTCTCCCTATACACATATCCAAGGATTGTATTAGCCTTTTTTATGAGTGACAACACATGGTGGCTACCATACGATTCTTCTTATATTCTTCTACAAGACAAGGCCCAGTAGCATCTCCTGTAATTACAGCTGCAGTTGTATTTTATACGTCTATTCTGTTACAACTGTATGTGCTCACATTCACAGCACCCAGTAGCAGTGATCTGACCTTCACTTTTTATCACTCTCTGTTGCCCTGCAAAATATTTACAGTGTGATACTTCTCATTGTTACTCTAATTGCAATTATGCTATTGTGTTTCTTTCTGAATACTTCTAGAATCCAGATAGAGAATTCCGTGTTTCAAATGAAGAACAATATGGGAAGGTGGGCAGGGTCTAAAAAGCCCCTTTCTAATACATAAGTAATCTGTGGCACGTGGGCATTAACATTCTTCCCCTCCCTTTTCAAAGAGCCTTTCATTTATGAGGACTATCATGTCCCACTTTGATAATTTTCTTCTTGAGGCTATACCACCTCAGTTCATGCAACTTTTGTCATACTGAATTTCTCATCATCATCAATAATATTTGAATTCTCAGGTAGTTCATATTCTTCTTGGTGTGCAGTGCCTAAACTGTACACAATATCTCAGATGAAGCCCTACCATTGTTGAGTACAGCACAGAACAGGCTTATTTCACACATCTTGCAGCCTCTGCTCTTGGTTAGAAACCTCAGTATTGTGTTTGCTTTTTTCACAACAGCATGGTAGTGTTGACTCCTGCTTAGCTTGTGAATCCGTACATTCCATCAGATCCTTTAAGAAAAAATGCCATAAGCCACTTGTTTTCCACCCTGTATTTATGCAGCTGATTATTCTTGTCCTAATGTAGGGTTTTACATTTATCCCTCTTGAATAGTGCCCAGACAGTGATGACAGCCCTCTTCATTCTTTCTGTAAGATCTTTGCCAACATTTTTGTGTTTCTTATTGCAAAACCCACAAGATACACAGGACTAGCCATTCTATGGCTTTCTTTTTGCCATTGGATTCTAATCTTTATTTGTTTAGAAGGCATAGTGAGTAAGGGTGTTAGATAAGCGCCAGCTCTATTAGTCCACTTTGTATGTGGACAAGGAGACAAGAGAAGAAACTTCTCAATTTGTGGGGTAAACCCCATAAATTCTGATTTGTTTAACCAGAGATTAAACCCAGATGTGAAGCAACCAGCATTAAGAAGAAAAAGGCAGGAGTTGACATTGGTTAAACCTTTGTAAAATTCCATGACGTCAAGCAGATGATTAGAATTTCAGTCAGGAGAAAGACCTCCAGCATGTATAGATTTCCTTTGTGTTCTCTTGCAGTGCAATCATGACTTCTGGTGCAGAGTAATCAAAGAATTAGGTATAAAGAAAACATCTCTTTTCAGTATTTTGTAGAAATAGGTCTTTATACAGTGTTTAGCTCACACTTAATAAGCAAAATTAAATAAACAACTCTTCAACAATTTATGCTGGAGCCAAAACTGGTTCTGAGCACTTCAGAGAATATGGCAGAAATAAGATAATGTGTATAAATAAAAGTATCATTAAATGTGAGTCTGAACACTGTTTTTATATCACAAATACTTTTACTGATAAATATATTTGGGTATAGTAGCTGATTAAATTTAGCATGTTCACTTCAAAACACACGAAGCACCAGGATTTGTTTTGATCTCAGTTCTACAGTTTGGAATAACCATTCAGCTATTATTTATTTAAATTTATTGAAACAGAAACTGGGGCAAAATGGGAAAGACGTTTGTGTTTTGAGCACTGCAATCAGTCTGAGCCTTGGATTTCGGCCTGCTCTAGATGTGGAGTTTTTATAATTCATTTCCTCTAGTGTCTCAGAAGCAGACCAAGGATGACTTTGAAGCACCTGTTTTTTTATTGTTTGCATAATACAACATTGCTCAAAAAATCTCAGTTACTGATTAAGGTTGTGTAGCAGACTTCAGTGTGGCATTAACTTTGATAATCACATAAATATAAGAAACAGTACTCATGGGCCTAGTCACAGGGTCAGAAAATACAAATGTAGAGAAAAATTCTGTTCTCTCCAAAGGGTTACATTTTCAAATTTTTTTCAATGATCTATCTGCAATCTGAACTCCTTAGAGCATTAATCTCACAAAAACTGAGGGTTTGTTAACAGATTTCTGGAAGGGTAGGCCCTACATCAATATGAGAAGATATGCACACACAGCCCTGAAAGATTCAGTTTGTGTATGACTGCCTTTTTGAAATTCAATTTGACTGTAACATCCTCCAAAGAGTTTCCCAGCAATAACCCTCTGAGCTTCACAGTCCTTGGATAGACAGGTGATGTTGTTCTCTTGCTCTTCTGTTTGCTGACGTACTGAAGGCAGCCTTGATTTAGTGCTTTCTTACTTCAGTAAGATCATAAAACACAGTCCAACCAAAAGTGTGTGGATCTCATTTATATGTAACCAAAACACATCCAAAAACCCCACAAAACACAAAAATTCCTATGCTGAGAATTAGCAGAAAGTTCCATCACATTTTAAAATGTGATGTCTAAAATGGAATAACCCCTCTTTTGGCTTTTCAGTGTTACCTGAGTGCCTCTTGGCATACATACTGCAAATTTTTATGGCAGTTACACAGGTATAACTTAATAGTCAACAAGACTTTTTATTAAATTCATCTTTCCCCCCCTATAAATAAAATTTGAGAGTTGGATTTT
This sequence comes from Monarcha castaneiventris obscurior, assembly GCA_026261815.1. Taxonomy (NCBI): domain Eukaryota; kingdom Metazoa; phylum Chordata; class Aves; order Passeriformes; family Monarchidae; genus Monarcha; species Monarcha castaneiventris. The sequence goes on from JAMPIT010000472.1 coordinate 9,927,044, forward strand.
CCCTCCTGGCAAACCATCTTAAGTAAAATTAATTTGATGGGGAAAAAATAGAGTGGTTTGAATCAGAAAGCAAGATACTTGGAAAAACCGTATTTTGAAGAAAAACTTTCCAGAAACTTAAACATAAAATCTTTTATGTCTGCTAGAGTGCTTGACCTTTTCTTCTTCTCTCCACCTCCTGTGGATAAGTGCTTCCTGCCATGAATTGTAACATGGTGGCTTTAGCTCTGGAGCCTTTTCAGCTCCAGACACTGATTTCAGTGCCTGCCCCAGCTTCTACTGGAATTGCTTCATTTATTTTATACGGTTTTGCCTAAATTTTCCACTAGTAAAACTGCAGCCTCTCACAGATCCTGCAGTTGCATAGTTTATTTACAGAAAGAGAAGGTAGGCTGGGGGTTTATTTTGGGAGCTGGCTTCAAGCCCCTTAGTCACACACCTCTCCTGTCACTCTGGGCTTTACCTACAAAGGCTGTAGCTTCTGGCAGCAGATAATTCACTTTCTGTGCTGGGTCCAGGGAGACAGGAGCTACTGGGAGTGCACAGTGTGGAGTTTGTGGCTTAGCCCCTTCAGGGACGAGGAATCATAGCAGAGTCTTCCCAGTTCTTTATCCATTGAGTTATAAGGATGCTCCTCTGTGAAGCTCATGGCAGTAATCTTGCCCAACACTTGCCTATTGGGCCAGCTGCCTTGGATGTCAGAAACAAAGGAAACTTTCCTTTAAGGAAGGTTATTTATGTAAGAAGTCCTGACATGGACTAGCCTGCAGACCCATATAATTTTCAAGGTCTACCTACACCAGGAGCAGTTCCACCCCTCAGTTTCTTGTGACAGCCCTCCTCTGCACCAACGCCCTCCTGAAAGTTGTCACCTCTCACCAGCCTGCACTGTGTGAAGCATCCTGCTTCTGTGCCAAAATCATCTGGATGAGCTGGGGCTTGAAATTAAGCTGCTACATTAACCTACCTTGTTGTACCTGTAGCAAAAATGGTTCACGCTGGTGAGCAAGGCTAACCCACAGCTGTTCTTCAGCTGATTCAAGAAATTTTGTCTCAACAGAATTCACTGGAAGTGAGGGAGTTACCCAAATTGCAGTAATGGCTGCAGCCATCTCGTTTAAACTGCTGCTCCAAACCTGCAGAGGCTTAGAAGGCTGAGTGACTGAGGCACAGCCAAATTTTGTGGGTTCAACATAGGCTGAATTACAACAGCAGAACAACTATGAATTGTCATACAAGTTTGTTACATGGCAACTGAAGGCATATTATCTATAATTTTCAACAATCTTGGAACCTGTGCCCAGGTTCTGCAAACACAGAAGGCCTTGTCCCTTTCCAGAAAAAGAATGGGAACAAAGTCAGTGTGCATGAGGATGGCTGGGAAGAGCTGAGAGTTAAACCAAATCCAGCTGCCTTCTAGGAAAATGCAGTTTCTCCTGAGGCGTCTCTTGACAGTTTTGACAGGTTTATAGCAGAGCCAGTATAATTTCAAATAGCAAAATTATCTTCATAACCCCTGCAATGCTTGGGTTACCCTGACAGTCTAGACAGCACAGATGTGTCTGCACTAGGCTGGTGATTCTGTCCTCACCTGCAGCACAGCAGCTGTTTTTTCTATCGATGGCTCTTTTATTTTGTAGGTGACTAATGCATTAAGCTGCTGGAAAATGAGTTAATCTTCCTCAACCAGTCAGCATTCAAATATGCAGCTCACATCTCTATCTGATTTTTAATTTTTGAGCACAGATGCAGGATTTTTGGGGAGAAGGGTCAGACAGAGACCATACTCCTATCCATCACTTGACATGACGTTTTTAAGTTCTCAGAGTAAGGGCCAAGTTGCTTTGTGAAGTAGTGCCAGCACCAAGAATAGAATTTCTTTATTTGCCATGTCTGACTTTCAGCACCATTCCGTGTGTTTTTTTCCATTGCCAGGGTTCACGTTTTGCTCAGGAAAAGGCTATATCCACCCTCCATCTGTGAGAGTGTGTTTCTTTCTCATAAGTTCTCTTTGTAAGCTAATGGGTGTAATAGTTGCCTTAGTGAGATCACATTGAGGCTCAGGCTTTCCAGGCAGCCACAGGCAGGCTCATGAAAAGTACATGGTTGCAGCTGCTTTGGGTGGAAGCACTGATATGCAAGCTTAGCCCCCTGGCTCACTCCTTCCCCACTCCTCACCCTCTGGTTAGCTGACCTAAAGATTTCCCTGGAAATCCATTTGTCAGGCTGCAAAGTCTTGGCTCTATTTTTGAGAATGAGAAATAAATTTTAGGTCTACCAGGGATGTCTTGATCAACAGCATCAAGGACCATGCAATCAATAGCATTTCTGACATAAAACAGGCTTGGGCTGAAGGTCTGATTAAGATCCAGACCAGGCTGTTATACACAGAAAGAAAGTGAAGGCAGGGTCTTGAAATATTTGCAAAAATAAACACCATCAGCCAAGCCCACCCTGCAGCAAATCATAAGCAGCCCCATAAAGGCCCTTTACAATCCCTGATGGACATGATGTAAGTGCTGAGTGGCCCGAACAGCCCCTCCTCAGTCCCTGCCTGCCTGCTCTGGAAGCTCCACGTGTACTCAGGCAGGCACACTCCCTCCCTCCTGAGGGTCTGCCACTGCAGGGGAAAGGACAGTCCTGCTTTTTGAAGTCTGGCATTGACACTTGCTCTGTGTTCTTCAAAACCCACCTGTACTGCGCTGCTACAGCTGTGTGCTGAACATTACAGTCACAAGAGAAGCACCACATGAAATACAGGAGGCAGGGAGTGATATGACTTTCTGGGGAGAAGCTTTAAGGGCATTACTAATTTCATTAAAGTTATATTCGTGTCCCTCTAAACTAGGGTCAGACTGTTATTTATTATAGGAGCTAACTGGCCTTGCATGTTGTGGACTGTATAGGAACAAGTAGTAGCTAAATGAAACTCCTAAGAAGCAATCTAAAATCATCAGGGGAAAAAAAAGTGGGTAGAGCTAACATTAAAAAGCAACAAAGCACCTTAGGAAAGCTAAAGAAACTAAGTACATATGTGTAGGCAGAACCCTGGTTTTGGTTCTTTTTTTTTTTTTTTTTTTTTTAATTCCTCTCTTTCTCTTATGGGTTGATTCAAAATGATTAAAAAAAGGGGCTATTTTAAGATTCAGGAGATTTGTCTCAAAATCATTCTGGAACAGTGGTTCTTGAGGGAAGTTACGTATGCCATTACAAGTTTTGTATATGGGTTGCACGGTAACATATATGAAATTGCATTTCTCAATCACCCTCATGGAACCCTTGGAGGTTTTCCATAGAAACCCTCCTACTCTCCCCCCCTCCACTTCATAGTGCATAAGTTAGAACACTGGTTTTCAAAAAATGTTTCTGTACTGCTTAGGTCTTTTTGTTTTCTCCTTATAATTTCTCTACAGGCTTCTTGAAAGGAGAATATAGGAGAGCAATTTGATGCTGAAGGTTATATTCTGTCCCATTATCTCATTTACTGTGTCTTACCTAAACAAAGCAACTAATTTGCAGCAGAGGATACCATCTATCACTTAGTGTGTTTAAAATACTAAAACATTTTTATCCTGAAACATTTTTATCCTGAAACTACCACCATCTGGAAATAGTTAGCATGGGAAAACAATAAAAAGCCCATCTAAGTTCACAAGAGTTGTTGCCTTGAACAAGATTAGTACTCCCATTCATTTATTTATTCTACCAAAACATAATGTTAAGTCATTTTTAAATCCAAGCTGTTTGGAAAGCCCCTGCTGTTGCTTATGTGTGCTAAAGCCCAAGCTGAGGTTATCATGTTTGCCTTGCAGCAACAAATGTCAATTTGCACTCCATAAAGCATTGTGCACAGGTTGTAGCTGTGATTGTAGATGGCTGTAGGACATACTTCCCTCAAGGATCACTGCTCCAGAAAGGGCCTCATACCACTCTAATATTCAGTATTCTTCAAGTTGATTTGGTTTATATTTGAAAATGAGACAGTGCTTGGTCCCACAAAGGGGTGAGAGCCATGGGACCCAACCTAACAAGTTACTTTAGCAGACCATGTACATATATAAGTGCTTGGAAGCCAGAGCACTGAGCATCTTCTGGGATTTAGCTGGTAGTCTACAGAAGAAACAGAAGTATACTCAGAATGTTTTCTGTTCTCTGGTGGATATCTTTGATATTAATGAACACAAGTCCATATCATGAAAATACTTTTAAAAACAAATGTCATCTCTGCCTTCTCTTTTTACATTAGTGGCCCATTGGAAAGAAGTATAAAGTCTGCTTACCACAGTATTGTGTCCTTCACCGAAAAAAAAAATGTACCCGTTTCTAATCAAAAAGTGTTTGGTCAAGCAAACATTAGCTCTTCAAACAGCAGCTACATTGGAAGTAGCTGCAGTTATCTCAGTTGCATATGTCAGTCAGAGCAAAGTTTTTCTGTTTGCTTCTTTTCTAATCCTTGTTCTTTGCACTTCAAGAGAGAACAGGTTAATTTCAAACCTTCTGATCAAACCAAAGCAATTCCACAAGCAGGACAACAGAATTATTTGGGCATGTAACTGCTAGTTTATTAAGACTTTGTGAAAACTGTCTTTGATAGTTAATACCATATCTTCAACATCTGGTAGAAGGGCAAGTCTATTACTGTTACCCAATGATGCTTTCCCAGTTCACAGGACTTTTTCCTAGGTTCATCAGGCCAGTTTAAACAAGTTTATAATAATGCTCTTTACCTGCAACTGACCTCCTTGTGCAACTTTTTTGGCTGGATCTGTGACTCAGCCTGAAGACACCATAGCCTAATGGTAATAAATGCTGGAGGGATCAACACTTACACCTCAGCCACTACGCTACAAACCAAAGTAAGTTGGCTGTCAGACAAAATTGTTCCAGCCAAGAAACTGTAGTGCTTCTCTCTTCATGTACCAAGTATCGCACAAGACAAGAAGACAGAGGAGCCATTGAAGCAAAATATTGGCCCAGTGCTAGACTGGCAAGAAAGCTTGGACACAGAAAATCTCCCCTTGCTCCTCCCACCCCACGGTTCCCACAGCTGTTCAACATTTCTGTGTGGTGCTCCTGCCAAGCAGGTGTCTCTGCTTCCCTGAGGGCTGGTAACAAATGACTATTCGAGTTCAATTTGTGCAATGGAAACTGTTTCCATTACAAGCATAAGTGAAATATATCCAAGCAACTGATTCTGGGATCCCAAAGCCCACATGTTTTCATAACCTATACCAACATAGCCTTATCCTTTCCACAGGTCAGTTCAATGATTTCTTTGTTCCTCAGCTCATGAAACACGGGTTGGCAAACATCACCTTCACTAAGGCAGGTACTCCTCTAAATCCCCTGGTTTATCAGGTCTGCTCAGAGCTTCATGCTCAAGAGATTATTAAAGCAAGAGAACCACTGCAAAAAGCTTACACACACATTCCTTCCTTATGCATAACTTAAATACTGTCAACACTTCTTTCTTTGCAGTCTAGTAATTCCTACATTAATCATTCTGCAGTTTAGTACTGAACAGAAGAATTGCATCATATTGTAACAATTTGACCAATCCTAAACTAGGGCTGCCAGAGGTTGATTAATAAGCTGCAAACTGTGACAGATTTTTAAATTACCCGGTGTTTTTACTTGCTGATGCATGATCAGAGCATTTCCAACTTTCCAATACATTCCTCACTTACAGGGAAGACAGCTTGAGCTATACTTCAGACTACAGCTCACGTCAAGTGTTCCTTTAATACACGTTTGTAGGAACCAAGCCTGTATGTTAAGGTGAATTAACATTTTACTACATGATATTGTTGGTATTTTCAACATTTTCCAGAAACACTGGAATATCTCTTAGTCAGAGGGTACATGACTTGGCTCTGTCATTGAGAGAAGGTTCACTGAAGTCCTTCAGGGTACCTGACAGGCAGGTGCCTGTAGGGGATGGATATGACAGTATCTAGAGTAACCATGCAAGCAAAATTCAGCAGCAAGGAAATAACTTTTGAAACTTGAGTAGTCTTCAAGTTCTGCTATCTGCATTTCAGTTATGCTGACTAGCAATCAGTTTGCTTATTTAAACAAATAGTTATCTATACCACAGACAGTGTTTTCTGTAACAGCTGACAGTTTATTCAGGTGTTAAACTTAACACTGCTCTGGCACTACTACTTAGTCTCACAGCCCAGATACCTACCTTAATGGACCTTTCATAGGTATGGTTTTGCTCATGGGTGACACGACTTAAGTTTGATATTCCGTTCAAAAATTCAGAGCAGCTGTGCAAGTTACAGTGTTTCTCCAGATAAAAACTAACATTCAACTCAATACTTAAAAGGTTCTTTATTTTACTCTTAGACTTAGGCTTTCAGGACACCTTAAAAATCAGTTACGCAACAAAGACTGATATTGGAAAAAAGTGGAGGTGCAGTTCAAAAGAAAAAAAACCAAACCCATAGTGTCTTCAAATATAAAAATATATATCCAAATTATTACCTAGGGAAAGTGTACCACCATTCTGCTTTAAGCTGGTCCTGCCAGCTTTTGGGTCATAACTCCCCACTACAGAGCTCAAGAGCTCACACTGGAAGGAGCATCTCTGAGGTTCATGTCACAGGCATTATTCAGAGTAAACTGCTTTGCTGCAGCATATGAACCCAATCTTAAGTTTCCTGAAAGCATTCCATAGTTTTCCCTTGGGCAGTGGGTAATAAGCATCCAAACATCTCCTGGGAAGCATAGGTCATATACACAAAGCCATCTTCATCTTTGTAGTCCCTGTACACTTCTGCCATTGTCAAGGACATACTGGCTAGGCTTTTGTTGTTCACCAGCAGGTAGAAAGCTTGTGTAGCTGTTAGAGCCATCCTGCTTCTAATTGAAAAAGAGAGAAAAAGAGGATTAAGCATTAGCAAGTTGAATACAGTTTCAGCTTCAGTCTATGACATACGCTAAGCAGAGTGGTCACATGAACTAGGTACAAGAAATGCTGTGTAAAGTCATTCGGTGGTTTAACATCTCCATCAGCAGGAAGTTAACTGTATTTCTGGAAGCTCAAAGGCCTGTGCTCTGAGGAAAGGCTTACATGGTTACACCAAAGGTGCTACTGAGCATGGGCTTGGAGTTCCCAGTTACCAGGGAAAAGTGTGAATAGAAACCAAAAGCTTCTGTAGTGCAGATTTCGTAAAGGATTCAGCTCCAAACTATTACACTTACTATGAAGTCTACCTTCCAAGAAAAAAAGTCCTTTTCAGAGACATTACATACAAGGATTAGGATCTAAGTTGTCCAAGAGCCAAAAGCATCTTTTACTAATCTAGAAAGATCTTCTTCTATACTTTAGTAAGTGTGCTGAAAAACGTAGCTTTCGTATATTGTCAGGAAATACCACTAAATATTTTGGGAGACTTCTTTGCTGTAATGTTTCATAAAGAACAATTTAGAAGCACATTTCATTTCACTCACATTCAAGAGCTGCCTTGAACTTGAGCAAATTCAGCTAGGTGCAGTAAGAGAGCAAGGCAGTGACAGTCATAAGCAGAACAAGATCACAGAGCCCCAGTAGCCAGTCCATCAGGCAGGAAGAAAACAGAACAAGTCTTATATAGTCTTTTTTCACTACAGTTAGGGAGAAGGGAGAGGACTATGAATCCAAAAAAGATCACATTTTTGCCCCAAATGCATCTGTGAAAATACCTGTTGATTTTCTTCAAACACTTGCAAGAGAGGGAAGCCATTACATTACTAACACCTTTATCCTCCTCCCCACCAAAGGAAGCAAGATGTCCCCAGCAGCACACTAGGAAATACCTTCTTGGGGAACAGCAGCCAAGCCCAGCTGCAGCTCCAACCCACCAGTATCCACCACCTACCTGATGATGGTTATGAACTGTGCCATGGTCAGCTCCTCGGGAACCAGAAACTTGGTTTTGTCCAAGAGAGGAAGGTATTTCTCTTTATGGTATCTCTCAACAATTACCTGTTTTAATTAGAGTCACACTTAGCAAAACCTAAAATATACATGTCCCTTCCTCTCCCCTCACACGCCTCTTTTCTTAAATCGCGGCAACAACCTCCGATAACACAGAGATTTACCGGGATTTTTGTCGGGAACTTCGCTCGGATCCCTGCTACTTCTTCCCGCCGGGTGGCTGCGGGGCAGAGGAGGGAAGAGAAGGGTTACGTGTGCGCGCAGCCCCTCCGCGCCCCGGGCGGCCCCTCCGCGCCCCCGGCGCCCCTACCGAGACTCTTCCGGAGCTTGAAGGGCCGGTCCGGCTGCGCCCCGGGCGCCGCCCGCATCCTCCCGCCTCGGGACCGCCGCTGCGCCCGCCTCGCACGGACCGGCACCGGGACAGGGACAGGGACAGGGACAGGGACAGGGACAGGGACAGGGACAGGGACAGGGACAGGCACCGGGACAGGGACAGGCACCGGGACCGCCCCGCCCCGCCCCGCAGCCAACGGGAGACGCTCAGCTTCTGAGCCCGCCTCTCCCGGCTGTCCGCTGCTCCCTTCTGTGCGCTGCCGCCCGTGATGGGAATTATCCGCACTGCGTGCGGTGCTTCGTGAGATGTCTGGGACTACCCTGCCCAGTGGCTGAGGGGTGCAGCTCAAGGCTGGACTGCCCCCAGCTGCCTTCCCTTTCCACATGGCCAGCCTTCTTCATACCAGCAAACAGCTTTCAAACTATTTCTTTGTTTTTAAAAGAAAACCAGGCAACCTACCCCACGCACACAAAAAGAAACCCCAAAAAACAAAACCAAAAAAGCCACCCCCACGCAGAAAAACATCCACCCACCCCTGTAATTTTTCATCTCCTCAGGCTACCAGATTGCTTGTTTTCTGTATGACTTGAGAGCTGAGTTTTAATTCTGGTTTTGTCTCTGGGCACAGTTGTGATTTTAAGGGGTTTTAGGCAGACTTCAAGTCCATCTATTTGCTAAATATGATGAGACAGATTCCTTGCCTTTTGGATTGCTGGTTCACCTGCTTTTTCTTCAGCTGTCAAGATGGCTTTGCAGCCAAATATGGCTCAGCAAGGAGTAAAGTTGACTCCAGGCTGGTGGCTGTGTTTATAAGTCATCTCAGTGGGGGTCTGGAACTGATCCTCATTACTCGCTTGCTTTACTTATCCCTTTAAAATATAGGAATTTTCATTTCATTTGACCTATCATTCTGATCATGATATAGTTGATGCAGCACTCAGGGACATGGTTTAGTGGTGGATTTGACAGTGCTAGTTAATGGATGGGCTCAAGGATCTTACAGGTCTTTTCCAATTTAAATTCTATGATTTTACCAGGCTAAGGGCAACTGGAAGTTGCTAATTTTTATGAGTTACAGTTTGTAAGCTATGGGTTTGGCTGCTTTGTCAAGGCAAAGCCAATGACTGTCACCTGAGATCATCTTGAAAAGGAACATCTTTAATAACGTGTGTGTGCACTATGTACGCATGTGTCAGGCTTTTCAACCTGCCTCTCCAGAGCAGAGTTTCCAGTGGCTGCAGTCCTTAACGCTGTTGAGCTGTCCTTTTCTCTTGATCTGGAAGTGATGAGCTTTAGCCACACCACAAGCTCCCCCACGTGGTAGCACAAATTCTATTGTGCAGAGAAGACACTTGGCTTTGAGGGATTCATAAGCAAGAGCTCTGAACTTTGAGAAAGGCCTTGAGCCTATGCTGGAATTGTTTGGATACAGCTCAACCCTAAGATTTGACCTTTGCATCAGGGCAGGTAAGCCTCGGGGTTTGCTTAAGTAGCTGGGTCTAGCTTAAGCTCTTTTGAGTAGAGGTGAGGTGACAAACTGGGGAAGTGTGAGTGAAGGAGGACGTGCCACAGAATTAGCGTAGTGCCATAACTCAGTATGGTGAGGTGTATTTAAGAAGATGAAGGGAAAGAGGAATAATTTGAAGGGTAAAGAAGCAGCATGGACAGCACCAGGAGGATGTGGGGAGATCACAGAGTGTTTCTTTAGAACTGTGGTCAAGTGTGGGGCTTTCCAAAGCTGTTCAGGAAGTGTACCAGTTCTTCCACACATCCCTGCTGGTTTCTGCCCAGTGATTCAGTAGAAAGGTCTGTGACCCACTTTGTGTAGAGAAGAGTACCAGTGCTCTGCTTCCTGCATCATCTCTCACTGCAGATGAAGCACAAAAGCATGGCTCCATCCAGGTATCAGCAGCCCTGCTCGCAGGGAGAGGTGGTTTTCTTTCATGATCATAAACTCCTACAGCAGCATCTAGAGAGGAAAGTGAATAACTGATAAGAAGGTGAGCCAAAGAAAATTAATTCCTAGCAAGCCTGGTGATCAGTTACGTCTCTGATGTCTGTGAGAGCTGAGAGTGAGCACAAACCCAGGCTTTAGTTAGCATGTGCTGACTAATAATGTTAATGTGTCACATTTTCTGGAGGCAGAGAGAATGGGATCTCTGATGTGTGTCTGCATAGCGCCTGCACTTGGTCCTGCAGTGAAATACTCAGTTTCAGACCTAAATGTGGAATCTATTCCTTCTTACTACCTTTTCCTTGGAAGTTTTTCTTACGTGCACATAATTAATGAACCGATAGAGAAATTTAGTGTAGATAATGGAAGTACTCAGAGGATGCTATTGATACAGAATTATTATTCTATTTCTACCTGCTTAAACATCCAAAGCCAACGCTTCTGGTACCCTGTAAGTCCCTGAGCATTAAAGCACAAACCCTGTTTCCACATCTTATCTAGTCCAGTTTCATTGCCACATTCACAACCTCTTCCAAAGCTCCAGGTTTGCAGTTGTGTAATTGAATTCTCATGTATCCATTGTCTCCATATTGAAGTGATCTACTCTGCAAGTGCTCTCAAACACTCCAACGTGTCCCAGGGACACAACAACATAGCCAAAAGCAGGCATCTACTTTTTGCAAGTGCTGTGAGACTTGCACTGCTTTCTGGTGGATCTGTGAGCTACTGTGGAGGTGAGGATCAAGAGCTGCCCACATTAACCAGGGAACCAGGGTGGTTTGAGCAGAGTGCTCAAGGAGCATGGGTGAATGCTCTGAGACCTCAGCCAAGATTTTACTTGCTGTAGGAAGCTTACAGCCTTCCTGGTAACTGCACTACATTCTGCCTTCAGAAGCCTCCCAGTGTTCTCTGATGCTCCTGTACCATCATGGTTAAAAGCCCTGTGAGGCTTTTAACCATGAAGGTGGGCTGAGGCTTGTTAGTCTGTTCTGCCAAGTAGCTGAACAGCGCAATGCCCAGTGAAGGAAAACCCAAAGTTCAGACTTAGTCAGGAGAAAAAATCAATAAATGTAAAAGTGTGAATGGCATTAGAAGTGACTCAAGGTCCAGTGAAAGAGATTCGCTCCACTGTTACATAGCGAAAAGCATCCTAGTATGCCACGAACTGAGATTAGCTTTCCTCCGTAAGTCAGTACACAGGTGCTACGGAGTTAATTCCAGTACAGCAAAACTTGGAGGACAACTGGGGCTTTGCTATGGCTCTAAATTCCATCCAGCACTTAATAATCCTGAACACAAGTGGATATGTAAGCAAGAGAGGCTGAGGGATTAAGTGCAGAAAGCAGAAAACAGTTATCTGTAGACTAACAATTTAAATATGAATGGTACGGTTCTACAGGGACTGAGATTTATTTATTTAAGCAGCCTAACTGAATATGAAGAGAAAATGCAGCATGATGTTCTAGGGAAAAAATGTGACTTGGCAAAACGAAGGCTTATTTGTCGTACTGCGAAAGCCTGTGAAGTTCTACAGTATTATGCATAGTTATCTTAAATACATACTTTCAGGAGGGTTTGAAGAGCCCTCAAGCAGTCAGGCTCAGCCAGCCAATTTAATGGGTTTTAAAAGAGCCATCCTAAATATTTGCATGTTCCCTGAACATGGGTAGTTACAGGTAGGGAATCCTTCGCTTCCTTCTTCCCTCCTGCAACTGCGAATGTCTATATCTCCTCCTGTGACACAGAGGCAAACCCACTCTTGTAGATAAGCCTGAAGTAATTGTGTGCCAGTAACTAAATTTCTAAATTCATAAGTCCTTATACCAAAAAGCTTGCTGGAGTATTATTATATTTAAGGGGATGCTTCATACTGTATCTCTGATTTTGGTCCTAACTTACCCACTAATAAGACTCAGATCATAAACTTAGCTCAAAATGCTGAGCTAAGTTCAAAAGTCAGCAGTGGTATTTCTCGGTTGATTGGCTAGAGTTTAAATGTACTTTTGGTTCTTTATCTTTGTCTCTTGATTTTTTAACCCTTATATTGAACCTAGATCATAACTCTAATGATTTTTTGGTGTAGCCACAAGGATTAGAAATTATTTATGTTACTTTTAAATCAGAGATTACATGACTGTTTTGTACCAGGGCTTGAGATTTTGATCTTAAAATGTCTCTTCTGCAAAAGAAACTTCAGTTAGACTCAATTAATCTCTTCTCTCTTTCTTATCTTTAACTGTATGCCTGGTGTTCAGGTCATTGCAAAAAAGTAGTATCTTTATGCTAGTACTGGGGTTCAAGTGCACCAGCTGTGCCTCTCTTGAGTGTTCTATCTTTCATTTAAAGATTTTTAAAATCGCTCTCAATATTAATTTGTTAAATTTTCAACCATATTGAAAGAGCTAAGCTATAGTGAGATATCTCAGTAGTGTTTATGTTCTTCCACATGGTAAGTGCTTCTGGTTTAGCATTTTAAATTTTGCAAGAATTTGAGATCTAAATTCTCAGTATTTTTCTCCAATGGTTGCTCAAACTGGTGATTCTGACTAGACATAAAGCCAAAAATAAATCAGTGACTCTTTTTGAGAAAAGTTGGTGTAAGCTGGCAACCTGTTGGTCAAGGTCTCTGCAAGAACATCTTTAACTTTCTGTTTCCTGCTGTACCAGTGGTTTACTGTCTTTCTGTCCTACAGGGGCTGATCTCAAAGTCTAGGAAATTGTTAAAAACGGAGAAACATTATTGGATCTTCCTTTCCTATCATCTGCTCTCCTTTCATCATTACTGAGATGCAATGTATTATGTTTTCTGTCTACAGAAGAAACAGAATTCATGTTGTTGTTACTAGGCAATTTCCTTGATCATCTTTTTGAGAAACCAAAGCAATGTTCTTCTTGTGGACCAGAATCATGGCATACAATTTCTTTCTTACCTTATTGTGTCTCCTGTTTGACTTGGTAGAACATTTTCACTCTGGTTTGCTGGTTTGGGTAGCGCTCCTGCTATGAGTACAGTCCTGGGTTCTGGTGCTGGTGAGAAGTAACAGCATTGCTTGCTCTGCAAAAATGGATATAAAAGTTACTCTTTGTCTAAATATGATCATAATATTGTTTGAAGTGGTTTTCCTTCCACAAGGGGCTTTAAAGTATTTTGTCGAGTGTAGTTCAATTATTTTCAGATAGGATGTCTTTGGCTTTATGACCAGCCCTTTCCTGGCCTCCCTGTTGAGACTCCCAGGAATGTGTCAGACAATGCCAAAAGTATCTGTTGGGTTTTGGTGTGTAGATACTGGAAACTGGTTTCTATTTTAACCTTCAAAAAGGGTGTTATAACTGACAGAGAGTAGAGGATTTTAAAAATAGCTTCAACATGTCCCTGTGAAGCTGGCAGCTTTGTTGTTTGACCCTTCAGACAGAAGGGTCAAGAGAATCGAGCTCTCTTTCAGGGTTGAAAGCCTCACCAGGAGAGCAGTGCCAGAGTTTCCAAGAGTGACTGAGACCCCTTGGATACCTGTTTTCTCAGGTGCATGTTTAAGAGGCCTGATCCCTACTGGGAAATTGTTCTGCCCTTAATGAAAATCTGGACTCTTAAGGTATCCACATTTCGGTACTCAGAAACTGTGGCTCTCAGGACGTGAAGTCCTTTTAAATGATTTCAGCAGAAATGTCTAAGGCTTAGGTCCAAATCCAAACACTATAGAAAAAAAGTCTAAGTATAAAGGAGAGATTAGATTCCTCTCCTACAGTGTCAAGACTGTTAATTTGTTTCAGGAATCTTTTTTGAGGGGAATTTTCTAAGATGTTAGGAAAAATGCCAAGATTAATGTATGTAAAAGAGAGGGATGTTGCACAGCTATTTTAGAAGAGGGACCCCTAGATAACTATTCTTGGTGGTTCTGCTGAGTTCTGTGATCTTAAACAAGTCCTGGGATGCTGGCCAAGCCCCTGAGCCATGTCACATACTTGGCTGCATAACAAATGCATTGCAGAGCTCAGCTCATACTTATGTGCTACGAACAAAGCTCTGAAGAAATGTTAGCAATTTATTGGACATAAAAATGTTGACAAGTGCTAGGGACTGATACGGGATTACTGCAAATCTTAGCCCAAAGGTATACATTAGCAGATACTCAAAATTGTCTACTTCAGGAATCTAACTGGGGATTATGAGGTCCAGAGCCCTGTTTTCTTAGGTGCTGTGTACGGCCAATGGAGAAAGGAAGAGAGAAACTCTTGCAGAGTTTGGAAAGCAGGTGACTTTTACTCCCTGTGTGTTTTCAGGTTGCCTATCCTCTTCCAAACTGTATCTTGAGAAGCAATGCAATGCCAGTTTCACAGTGCAGCCGACAAGAGCTGAAGTCAGGAACAGATCTGCAATTGTTGCTGTTGTTGACTGTGGCCATACAGGGCCTGCCAGCACAAGAGAATGGCCTTTGTCCTGACACCTCAGTGTTTGTTAGGGAGACTCTCGGAACAACAAGAATCCTGCACAGGAAGTACTGCTCAAGAGGATTTTTTCCATTTTTAAAGATTAGGTAAAGCAGATATGAGACCTGATGAAAGTCTTATCCTATAAAAAGGTATCAATAAACAGGGTAGATGTGGTAGATGGCAATTGTGGAATACTGCCTGGCTCCTGTTGATAACCTCAAGGAGCCCATACATAATGATCAAATGACTCTTAGTATTGGTATCTGGGTGGTTCAGTGCTAGGTTTCTGATACGGATCCTTCATACTGTCAATATCTCATATCAATTTTTCTGTGACAAAGACTTTTGGAACAAATGCATAGGATAGTGTCATTTTAGTTTCTACTGTGCAATTCCCCAAGTACATCATTTTTAATAGAGGACAAGCACCAAGTGTAAATTTCCCTCAATTTAAAAAGGATCTCTCAAACACAAGGTTGAACCACACTTAGAAAATAATAGTCCAGAGGGAACTGCTGGAGTTGCCCACAAGTGGTTGTGGACAAGCATTAGGTCCATGGGCCCTTCTGGCGAATGTAAATCCTCTCCCCTCACATGCACACCTGGCTGTTTGCAGCAGCATGATGGATGTTTTGTGCTGCTACCTAAAAGTCTCTTGGGCTCAGCAGAGGTGTTCATGTCTGAACCTATCTCTGCTTGCAGGCTGGGGTTTTTCGTTCAATCCAAACAATTCCAAGAAGGCTGTGATCAGACTGCAGGACACATTAAACTTCTAGATAGAAAAACAAGAGTTGCCCCGCTTATTCTGTTTCAATACATCTTTAAATATTTCATCAGGTGCTTTTCTGAATTTATAGTATTCTCTCCTGCAAACAGCTTTTCCTTTGCCATTAGTTCTTCATATACTGGCTTTCTTACATCTATCTGTGTGAATGGTGTCTTGCTACACCGAATTATGTTGAATATTATCCTGGAATATAAATACTGAAATGTATTTCCATGTATCATTAAGAGCCTGTTGGGAAACTGAGTTAGCTTTGTAACAGCTGAGGCATTCATTTGCATCATCTTTTTACTGTGAAAAATCAAACCAAATTACTCAGACTCACTCTTGTCCCGATCCCATATGTAGCATTGACTCCATGCAAGTGTTAAGTGCAAAATCTGAAAATAAATATTTTATTAACATAAGAACTCTTCTTGCCCTTGAAACTTCAGTATCCCCTGTGACCCAAGTTAATTCTGTTCTTGTAATTTCTTTATTGTGAGATGAGAAGCTGTAGTCACATCAGACATTTCAAGTTTTTTATGTGCATACTTGTATATATAAATACGTAGTATTTTATATAATTCTAAGAATATACACACAGAAACATAGATAGATAGATAGATAGATAGATAGATAGATAGATAGATAGATAGATAGATAGATAGATAGATAGAGAGAGAGATGTAGATATAGATATAGATACATGTTATTTCTTCTTTTCCACTGAAGGTATGTAGTCAGATATACACAGTGGATTAAATAAGTTGCCATGGAAGTAAATGATACTAAATGATTAAACAGTCTGTGCTCAAATGCAGCATCTCACCAAACACTTCTCCAAAATAAAAATTCTTCCAAGGAATTATTTATTATTTAGACCTGTAAAAAGGTTTCCTGGATAGCATTTGTTTCCCGTGTGTAATGCAGTTTTAAATCTACTTTCTGATCCAGCTTTCTGCAGTTGTCTCTGAAATGGGTTTGGTGATGGATGGTGGCAAACCCCCTAAAGGTGAGTAGATATCTTGCCTCTCTAACACATGTCTGCAGAGGGGTGAGTTAGTGTCTGGCATGGTGATGTCACAAAGAAGAGGAAGTGGGGTGAGAGAGTTGAGAAAGTTGCTAATCAAAAATTACTTAAGCTGGACTCACAGAAGAAGAGCTAGGCAGCCAACTGCCCAGACTGAATCCTCTTCCATGAAGACTTAAATCACTTTTCAGGAAAGATTTTGTTCAAGCAGAACTTCTTTTGAGGCTTTTTATTTTACCTGAAGCAGAATCCATGTCCTATGAGTAGTTAAGTCCCACTCATGGGGGAAGTGTCTCCCTGCTCTCAGGCCAGCACAACCTCCAATGCAAAGCAGTTTGGTAACTCCTGGTGAAGATATTCTTACCATTAAACTCCGTTGTGCTGGGCATCTTCCACTTTTGTGTGGGTCTTTAAATTTCCCATAACTGCAAGTACAGGAAACTAACCTGGGCTGGTTCCAGCCTGCTGTGAGCTGGCTACACCACTCTGGCCCCAGGCAGTGACCACTATAAAGTGACAGTTTTTTTACCAATGAAGAATTACCACAGGAAGGGTTTCCCTTATGTGAAGGCTGAACTCTGAGACTCTGGATTAACTTCCTAGCTGTGTCCCAGCCATTCTGGGTGCCTTCAGAGCCTCTTTCACTTCTGATGGGAATTTTAACAATATTTACAAAAGAGAAGTGCCATATTGCTTCATTTGTACTTAGTGCAGTGATTAGCACAGTACTACTTGTCCTCATTTGAAATACACTTGATATCTTGAACTCCAAAGAGAAAGAAGTGGATATTATTATTTACTATGCTCAGAATTGGGGATATCCTATGAATATTCTCTCTAGAAAAATTATTTTGAGATGTTCATTTCTCCATTAAAAGCTACAGTTGCATATTGTGGCTTGTGCATGTAGTTTTACATTATGGACTAGGTAATTTTTGTCAGATTGCTTTGAATAATGAACAAATTCAAAGAGACTGAAATCTATTCAGACACCTAGTAATGATGCAAGAGCAAAATTCATTCAGGTAAAGGTTTATCATGTGTTGTTTTTTGTGTTTCAACCCAATGTTTCATTTACCTCCCTCACTATCAGAGTGTCTTCCACTGTAATCTGAGAACTGTGTAAATTGCACACACCAGTGAGGCTCCTGGCTGACCTGCAGCCCCTTCAGGGCAGATGCCATGCTGGTGTCTCTCTCCCTCCTCTCCCTCAGGTGTCTTGCTGGTGGCAGCAGTGACCTTCATGCAGCATGACCGACGTCTCAGTCCAGGTCCCTTCCAGTCTGTGGCTGTGGCCAGTATCCATGGCCACACATAGCCAGTACCAATGCACTGCATTTGAACCATGCCTTCACTACCAGCTGAAGTTGAGAACACGCTACAGGGGTAAATGGACCTTTGGTCTGACCCAAACTTTTTTGTCCTAGCGTTACTAAAATGTCTAAGGGAGCAAATGAGAATGTGAAATTATACATGTCCACCCTCTGCCATTTGAAGTGTAATAATTTCCTGAGCCAGGGATAGTACTTAATAACCTCAGATGTCTTTCTATGACTGTCCAGTAGCCTTTTTAATTCATGGTGATATAAACTTAAGTATTTGAAAAAACCTGTTAGCAGTGACTCCTGCAGCTTAGCTACACGTGGTGTGAGGAACCACCTCCATTTGTTTATTCTGAACCTTCTGGTTGTTTAATCTTAACCTTAAGTAGTTTAATCCAATGATACTTCATTCTGGTACCTAAGGAAAGGACAATCATCCCCTGTTCACTCAGTCTGACATCCCACTCATCTTTATAAATGCTCCTGCAGTGTGAAAACAAAACACTGATTTTCTTCTCAGAAATAACAGTTGAAACCAAATATTTTTTACCTTTCATGATCAAATGAAGCAACAAGAAGTGGCCTGCCTTTATACAGCTTGCCCTGCTGTTTTGCACTTTCCAGATAAGACTGTTGATTTAGGTACAAGTTGTTTTCTAAATTTGAGTGTCCAAGTTATAAAGACTTTTGCATACTGTTTGATTGGGCTTTCAGGGTTATTTAAAGAAAAGAAAATGGGAGTTTGAGGCTTCCACAATCAGCACTGACTCAGGCACACAAGAAGCAAGTTTGCAGAGGGAGAAGGTGGAATTTTTCATATAAGATGTTTTCTCACTTTAACCACACTGTGACAGACTGTAATGAAAACTCAAAAAACTTCAGTCAGCCTCTGGCTCTGTGCAAACCTACAGGGGACATTTGTGTTTGCCTGGTAGGCAGAAAACCATTTAGAGGTTGGGAGTTTATTCCCTGTGGTCATTGAACTTCCAAAAGATATGAACAAAATGTGAGTGTGTTCCAGAATGATTTGAGCTTCAAGCATGCAGTGAGTAATATCTTTTTCTACCAGACGGCAATAAAAAGTAGGGCTGTAAAAGGTCTGCCTATATGAAGGTCTTTAAGAAACACAAAACAATTTTTGCACAGTACAGCACATCAGATGCAAGTTCAAACAATCCAGGATGCATGTGCTGCAGCCCAAGGTTCAGGCATGGTTTATTTAGGGTAATTGCCCATCAGGGTAGTTGTCCCTCCCTGGAGTGCACAGGAAAGTCTAAAAGTACTAGAAGTATCATCTTGCAATATTTCTGGGTGCTTCTGTCAAGATTACAAATACCTTAAATTTTCCCTGGCTTCATAGTCAGCAATCTGCAAGACCTCATTCTCATACCAATGAATAATATTCCTATCACAGAGCACCTGGACTTATAATTAAACAAAAAATCCCTTATATCTCCAAAATAATATAACTGAATAACCACCTGTTACAGAGCTATAATGGCTTTAATTGGGGGGGGGGGTGGGGGGGGCGGGTATTATTTGTATTTTCTTCTTGTTAGTGTCAGCTGAGTGCTGAACATCCCACTCGTGCTGGGTGCAAAACACACCCTGTACAAAAGGAGCATCTTGCCATGGTTTCCACCCTGAGCAGTGGAGAAGTTGCTTGTGTTTGTAAGGGGCAAAAGTAAGATGGCTCTGAGCACTCTCTCATATTTTTGGAGTGCAGCCAGCTGAAGCTCAGCCACTCTCTAAACATCACACTTGAAGGGAGATCAGAAAAAGATTCCTGACACTCAAGTATGTTGCGGGAGTTTCCATAAATTGAAACTTCAATTCCCATTGTTGTTAGTGCTATCATGACTGCACAAATGGTTCTGTATCCACTGCCTTTGTCCTTTGTGCTATGAAAACTCATGCCTTACACAGAGCTTCCAGATGAAAAGATTAGGTTTGAAGTTTCCTCGTGGAAAATATTTTATTTGATAGATTCCATGGTTTAGAGTCTAAAATTTCTTGCACTTGGTGAACTTTTACTGAATGTCTTGAGTCCTGAAGTAACCCTACAGCCACCCCCTGGGAGACTGGCCAAGGAGTCAGGGAGTCTGGGAAGCCCCAGCCTTCTGATACCTGGCTTCGCCGTTGGTATTAGGACAGAGGCAATTTAGCTGAGCCGTTTCAGTGTCTGAGCAGCTTCCTGCTGACTGGAGAACTGGGAAGAATAAAAAGGTTTTATCTAATGCAAACTGAAACCAAATTCTGAAAACACGAAGTTTCCTGTTAGCAGGAAACCCCCTTTCCTGGCTGTCCTCAGTTCTAACTTGGATGACTTCATCCTCTCATCTAAACTCAGGACGCTTGTGCTTCTTGACTTGTGGAGTTTCAGTACACAAAGGAAATATATAAAGATAGTGGATTATAATGATTGATGTTCATGAGAAGCACAGAAGGGAATTATCTACATTTAAAGTTCTAATGTGTTTCCTAACACTGTTTCTCTCTAAATAACTGGGTAAATCAGACTAAGTTTTAACAGATGGTTATATATAGTTATAACTATAGTTATATAGTTACTATACAGTATAACTATAGTTATACTATAGTTATATAGTTATATATGGTTATATATAGTTCCAGAAACAAATAATCTGACTACTGTAGCTGGAAAGGAATTTACTCTGTCAAAGCCTAGATAGGTTTTTAACAAATTTACGGTTATAAATCTATAAAATATGTAGGCCAGAAGCAAAGGTTAGGTCTTTCCCTCTCACATCACATAACACAGGCAATTTTCACAAGATTTTCACCTGGTTTCTCCCATGTTTATACCAGCCATTCTTAGAGCAGGAGGCTCCTGCAAAGTGGTGAGGGTGGCGGTTCCTGCAGGAAGAGGACAGAGGCCTTCCACACTGCAAGGGAGGAGGAACTGGAGAAGGTGGAACCAGCCTGGCCCCTGGCCAAAAGGGGAACTCAGGAGCTGCACTGGTTGATAAGTTCAGCAATTTTATCATCATGTGATTGAAAATGAAGGACTCTTCCCCCAGGATGCTTGTTAGAACTCCCAAAAAGGTACGTGACTGCATTTGCCATCAGCTCCTATGTATTTTGGTTGCAGGACTGAGCCGAAGGATTTTGATAAAGCACACTACCGTCCACTAAAATTAATAATCATACCGAATACCAAAATCAGGTAAACAATCTAGGCATTGGTTTTCTGTTACAGTGTAATTTCCGAATTGTCATTTGTATGTGCTGTTCAAAATACCCTACAATTCTTTCTCCCCTATCTCCACGTTCCACAATCTTCTAGGGTCTGTCATTCTCTTGCCCTCTGGACATAACCTACATACCTTTTTTCTCTTGCTGCATCAACCTCTTTGCTCTTCGAATACTAACTATTGTGTATGTATTGAATAGTACATGTATTATGTATTTAATTATATCCTTACCAATTATTCTTCCATTTCATTCAATAGTGGAATATGATGCTTTTTTCCTAGATATTCCAGTTCCCTTTATAATAGCTATTACTCTTTTTGTAAGTCATGACTTGCATATAAAACAAAACATTTTGTACAGGTGTTCCCTTTAGCCAGGGGCACTTGGATTTGAAAAGTCCTTCATCCTCAACAAAAGGTTAATCCCACTGTCATAACCTCTACATGAACTTAATTTTCATGAAAGAAACCAGAGCAAGATAGAAATGAGGAGCAACAACTTAAAGAAGATGTAGCATCTTTTTATTACTTGAATGACTCTACATGCAAAGAACACAGTCTGTGTGAAATGACAGAATGTAACAAAATGAATGTAACCTGCAAAGGAAAAGACACAGCAGCAGAAAATATTGAAAAGCAGTCACAATAACAGTTCAGGTTAATGAGAACTACTAATAACACTGGTGCAACTGAAACTTCCTAATAGCAGTCCTGCAAATGGAAGCATTTCAATAAAACAGCCAAACAAGAAATATTTCCCTAGGTATTTGATCCTATTTGATTTCTGGAAGACATGTTAAAAAATTATCGTATTATAGATGGAGAAATACCATAGAAATTTGATTATCCTAAGAGTCTGCCTTGGCATATTTACTGGGAAGGAAATTTTAGGCGAAATGACAGCCAATACTCATTTTCTTACTTTCATTTGAGTACTGCCACAAAGGAAAAAGAAAAAAACAACCCAGGAGTTGTACCTGTGGTTTTTTAATATATTCTTTGGAGAGTTTTGCTCTACCTGACCTCAAAATATTTCACAAGAAGACATAGTATATTTTCATGAGTGCTGAGGGTACACCAATGTTGCCATTCACAGATAACAAAAATAGACCATTCTCAAAGATCTGGGAAAGGCTAGGTGATGACGGCTTAAAATCCAGTTGACAGAAATGGAAGTTTAGTGCTAGATATAAGATAATAAACAGATCCAGGAGAAATGCTGATTTATTATTGGTCACTAATTTATCTGCAGAGTAACAATTTGAACAAAGGTTTATTGAATTGATACAGGATTCTGGAAATCCATGCCAAATCTACCTGCTGCAAAAATCTTAAGAGCTTTGTGGTAGAAAAATACAAAATAGACACAAGAGGTGAATCTGAACTGAGAGTTTGAAAACATCAGGGATTAGAGAAAGCAAACACCCATTCCCAGAGTCTCTGATGATACCAGGCAAAACTGCCCAATAATATTTCTAAGCAAGGCCACAGGGCAAGACTTTCTCAAAAGCAGGTCAAATGGCTATAAACATGTGGCTTGTGCTTCTGGCATCTTCATTTGAAATGAATAGCAATGCTCATACCAGAAAGAGCCCAGCACGGGTATGAAGAGCTTCCTGCTTCTGCCTCCGAGACACACGTTGGCACAGACAGACTGCAAACCATTGCTATCAGTAAGTGGTCAGCAGGCATTTTTCTGCTTTCAGTTTCCATTGTATGAGTGCCAAAGAGAAGGCAGAGTCACAAAAGACTTCAGCAGTAGCTGGCACTCTATCTGCAGGTTTTGGAGGAAGTGCCGGGGGAGGGGGAAGCACCAGATCCTGACATTTTAGAAGTATCTGTGGTGAGGCTCTCTAACAGAAAATGCTTTATGTTATGGGGTTAAATGCTCAAAAATTTTGAAAATTATACTAATGCTGTGTAATAAATCCTTCAAGGTGAAGTACACTTCATATTTGTATACAGAGAGGTAAGTATGTGTGGCACTTCCCCTCGGTTCTCTGTCCTAATGGTTACCTTTCTTTTTAAGTGCCGAAGCTGTCACAGTCAACTTCTGAAGCTCAGAGGGACTAAGCCTGTCGAGAACAACTCTTACACCTTTGACAAGACCGAATTTCTTTCTCATTTCCTTGTCTACATCCTGACATGCTTCTTCATCATTTCTTTTTTGCAAACCTTCTTTGGATGGGAATGCAATCTTGTTGAGGAACTGAAATGGGAAAGAGTAGAATTTGCTGATCAGGAAGAGAGTGTTGCCCAGTCATTTTCCTCCCACCCCAGTTTATTTTCAAAGCTTTTTTTCTACACTCACATACCTTGGGGATGTGGCTTTGCAAGGAGAATTTAATTCAGGAGGGATCTTGCAAGCCAGCCCTTCTCTATTCTTCCATTGTTACTTTAAAAAATTATCATGATGGCACTCATCACCTGTTTTCAGAAGCCCAGCCTTCTCCCTTGGGAAATATCTTGCCATTATATTAAATTTTGCCCTACTGTTCTCTAAATAGCAACAGACTGAAATGCTTTGGTCCTGTTCAAATACTAGAAAAATTTTGGTATATCTCAGGACATATATTTTTCTCAGAATTATGTCATTACATATATTCTTTTTTTAAACAGTAAAGTCTTATAGGCCTGCAAGCCTTAATTTGATTTCCTCTACAGTGATTGTATCCACTGGATTTCTGTTTAGCTTCCCCACAAAAGCATGAACAAAACCAGGTCACTCATCTTTCACAGCCCTTGCCCTGTTATCAATATTCTGAATAGTGCACTTTGTGTTCAGCTATGTCTAAGAGGAGAGCAATTTACTGTCCATACACAGACACTCACCTGATCATCATAGGTTACCACCTGCTGCCTTTTCCCAGCGAGAGGGGAGCAGTTCTTGGGCTGAGAGATGGTCGTCATCTTGGGTGAAGAGAAATGTGTTTCATTTGACGTTTTCTTTTGGGGTATGAGGGTAGCACAGGTTGTAAGATATTTTATGTGCTGTTTCAGAGCATCCTCTCTCAACAGCAGTGGGTGTGAAACTTGGAATGTTAGTTTACGGACAGAACGACAAGTAATGAGCCAAACGACGGTCTTCATAAACAACATATGGTGGCCAAATATTTTCATTTCTGCTGCCAGATCTTCATGCCTCATTACATACAGAAGGTAGACTTGACCATTATAGATCATTAGAGCATTTCCCGTAAAGAGAGGAATTTCCAGTTGCTCTCCCATAGGACTAACAGATGAAAGTGTTAACATATTCTCATAATCCTTATTGATATTGGTGAGTGATTTTAAAATTTCTGAAACAACACTGTTAGACGACTTTACAAGAAGAGGATAGGATCTTGCTGTCTTTCCATCCAGATCTTTTTGTGCAAGCTCTTTCACTGGGGAATATTTCTCATCTTCAGTTACATCAGGATTAGAACAGTGCCTTGTTAAGTCTGGGCTGTTTGGTATTAGAGACTTCGAAAATTTGTGCCAGAAGGGCCTGGAACTCTCTTTCATCTTTATTATTGGCCATATGTAAATTACAGATTGTGTTTCTGTTGCTTGTCTTACTTCAGAGACCCTTCTTGCTGCGGCTAACAGTAGTTGCTGTAGTTTAGATGGGAAGAAAGATAGTGGTATTGATGCGATCTTGGCGTGATGTGGTATCTCTAGGTCAGGTTTTAAAATCTGTGCCTGAGGTTCTTCAGTAACTTTAAGAGGATCAGAGATTTCAGAAATGGATACTTTGTCTTCTTGGTTAGCATGAGTTAGTGAGAAGCTTCTTTGCAGGGAGTGCTTTGCAGCGGAGGTTTCATTACCCTGAAACTTAAAATCTGTTGAGAACTTTCCTCTGCCAGCAGAGGTCATGCCACTACATTCTAGCATGTTGAAATCTTCCTCACTGCTCATTTGCTGATCCTCTCCCACCAGAGCAGATGCAGCCCTGGTGTCCACCTCCTAACAAGTGCTGTGGTTTGACTTAATGGATTCCGTTTGGACAGATGAGCTTTTGTGAAGGGGCAGTTGTACCCGTTAGAAAGGCTTCTGGAGGAAAGAGAATGCAAAAGGAGTTTCAGCAGATCTCATCTATTTTCACCTCTTTCCTGAAGGGCTTCACTTGTGCAGCCTGACATGCTTGCAATAAAAGGGAACAGAAATTAAAATGTGATTACATGTTTGTAAATGCACATGGAGATTTTTCTTCATTACCTCAAAGAAAATTAATAAACAGGAATATATTTGTCATTTAAGTATTAACTACAGCTCATCTAGCCAATAGAATTTTTCTGCAATAGTAACTTGCTGTGAGATACTTCCAATCTTGACTTAAATTGGCAGTGGGTTTCTGCCTGCTTCTGTAGGAATTTATCCAAAACTGCAAGCTGCTGGGGGACAGGATCTATTGTGTTAAGATGTCGCACTCCCTCATGTAGGAAGATACAATCTCCTTAGACACAACACTGTTAAAACAAATGCCTATTTTAAATAAAAATGGTCTTAACCACAGACCTTTACAATCAGTTTTGTACTTTGCTTGCAGAATGATTTCACTTCAGCAATCAACCTCAGCCTACACTACTCTCTGCTGTAGCAGAATCAGACCTGGTAGCTTTGTCATGGCTTTTAATAAAGACATAAAAAAATTTTAAAAAACAAGTTCAGATGTTTATCTGATACATATTACAATTTTCTAAGCACCAGTGTAATTGAAAAATGCTAAACAATCATAAGAACATAGTTGAATTTACAGTAGAAGGAAACATGAAATTTAAATTTGTATCCTGAGAGAAATTAACGAATTAACTTTGAATTAACTGCTGGTTCTCCGGTGGTTATATTCTCCTAGGAATAACCTACTCATCTTAGCACTACAGACATGATTTTGTAGAAAGTAAACATACACACTCACATTACTTGTATGTCAATCACACAACTCTAAGGTGTCTTTTATCCTTCCTAAATATTAAAAAAACACAGTGAGATTCACCTCCATAACTGAAGAGGTTCTTCTACTTAACTTACAAAAAGAAATATAATAAAGACAAGTTCAGCAAGCCTCTGTTTAGGATCCTGAAAATTAAATTTTCTCAGTCCTTTTATATTGTAAAAATGAATAAACTGAAAAATAAAATGACATTTTGTCATCATCTAAGCTGTATCTCCTGCATTTATGATGCATACATCGAGATGTAATCACCCAGTTCCAGGACTCTAATCAAGAATAATTAGAAATAATTATATCAATAGTCAGCAAGTTATTTGAATAGTTAATTGTACATACAGGAGGAGTGAAGTGTTTCTGTAGAAGCAGACTGTAAATCCATTTTTTTTCCTTTGCTCTATCTGATGAGCTGGTGTTTTTTGTTCTGTTTTTTCACTTGTGTTTTTGGGGGGTTTTACTACATCCAGCATTGCAGTAAGATAAAGCTAGGGCCAGTCTTCTGACCTAGGAAGTCTATGAGCATCTTAAAAAACAGAAAGTCTCAGAAACCTAGAGTCACAGCAATTGAACTAAAACTAAAGAAAAAAAAATAAGAAAAAAGGTTTATATTTTTGAGATAGAGAAATCTTGGTTAACTGTGAAGCCAGCTGCAAAACAGGCAGATATCACTGCAGAAGAGAAAATCTCTGATTCTCAGAAGTCGTGGCTCGACTGTGAAAGCTCTGAATCGATTGATGTAGTGATGGAGCTCATCTGGTATAGCCTCCAGCTTTGACGAATAATGTACTGTACTGTACCTTACAGTGCACATCTTAATGTACAGTAGTGACCTTGGCTGTGTCATTTTGTCAGCCCTTGAGTTTAAGAGATTACCCCTTGTGTCGTGGGTCTCAAGGTTCCCAATAAAACTGAAAAAAAGAATTACTATATCTACATGCCTTAAAATGTCCTTATTTACACCAAAAAAAAAAAAATCTGAAAGAAATCCTTCTTTCTTCTTCCACCTTAAAACTTGCAGATTGCAAAGCAAAATCTCACATTTAGGAACTGAGCAGCACACATTTCCCTATTACTTAGATTTCATGGGTATAAATCTTGTCCATCTGAACTGGTCTCATGATCTCATTTTTATGACTGTGGCTCCCCCTTGCCCTCTCTTCACTGGAGATGAAGACAGCAAAGGGTCTTAAGAGAACTCACAAAAATGACAAAAAGTCATATTTCAAGTTTCCTTATTTTTGATAAAAATGTGTCATGCACATGCAAGGGGTCCTTCTAGCCCAGTCCCTGCCTCTGATGGTGGCCAGAAGCGAAGGCCCAGCAATAATTTGAGTGGAGGCCACGTACATGGTGGCAATTTCCTGGATGCCCCCAGCCTTTGAGAGTGGGAGGCACAGGGCCCTCCCGAGCCAGCAAGGCTTTCTCCATGGGTTTCCTGCAGGCATCAGGCCCTGCTGTGACACACCCTCAGCTTCCCCATCAGATTCGACCCCACAGTGGTGCCCACGGGGCCACGTATTGCCAGAACACCTCCTCAGGCTCCCGGTTTGGGTTCAAGCCCCGGCCTCAGCAGTACAGCCAGTGTGGGCTGGGGCAATGGAACAAGGGGTGAGGTTTAGTTACCATTACGTACGGAGCGCGGGCACCGGGCTGGAAGCGCAGCCTTCAACTGCGGCAGCAACAGCCGTGGCAACGGCCAAAGCTGCAGAGAGCCTTCCAGAACCTTCCAAGGGCTGCTGGACACCGCCAGGCTCAGCAGCTGCTCTGGGGGCGCCGGCTGCCCCCAGCTGCACCAGCCCCTGCCTGCAGGCCCTAGGCTGTGCCCAGCACGCTGCCCTAGCCCA
This sequence comes from Monarcha castaneiventris obscurior, assembly GCA_026261815.1. NCBI lineage: Eukaryota > Metazoa > Chordata > Aves > Passeriformes > Monarchidae > Monarcha > Monarcha castaneiventris. The sequence goes on from JAMPIT010000472.1 coordinate 9,954,794, forward strand.
GCCGGCTGTGCCACGGTGCCCACTGCCCATGAAGGGCAGGGCCCTCGGCTCCACGCGGCTTTGATCCCTGTATGGACCGTTCCCTCAAAGAGCCAGACCCGATGATCCTTCTGGGTCCCTTCCAGCACAGATGACTCTGTGACCTGTACCATGGAGCCAACCCTTGTGTCCCTCTATCCTTCTGTCCCTTTGGCCTCTGCAGGCCTGCAGTGTCCAGGACCCCAGGGGCCAGGGATGGCAGCTCTCCCTGTGGCTCACCGAGCGTGCAGCCCACCTTTCCTGGGGGAGCCCTGGAGGCCCTGCCTGAGCCCCCTCCATTGCACAGCCTGGCCACAGTTCCTCGCTGCCCCTTCAGATATCCCTGTCCTCCAGCCAGGGCCTTGGTGGCTCTGGAAGGGAAGGCATTAGAATGCCCAAGCCTCCCTCCTGGCATTTCCTGAGCCCTGTTTCCCTTGTTTCCCTTGCATTGCCAGGCAGTGCTCAGGAGTGGGGGCAAAAACAAGCCCTGTGGCCCAAGTGAGTAATGAAACCTCTGCCCTGGCACATTTGTACTGGCCCATCCAGTCCCGTCCCGTCCCATCCCATCCCATCCCATCCCATCCCATCCCATCCCATCCCATCCCATCCCATCCCATCCCATCCCATCCCATCCCATCCCATCCCATCCCATCCCATCCCATTCTTCCCTGCTGTGGCCCAGTTCAGCTCAGCTCAGCCCTCCAGGAACCTGGCTGACAGCCCATCTGCTGTGCTCTGCTGGCAAGGAGCTAAGGAGACTCCAAACTAGACAGTTGTGTTCTTTATCTGCTTACAGCTTGGAAAGGGGAGAGAAGGTTTGTATATCAACCCTCTCTCTGTCTTTTTCACACTGATTTGGGAATGTGATGCAGCATGTCACAGACAATGAGAAGATGTTAGACTTTGTATTTACTTGTATTTATTTGTATTTATTTATTTGTATTTACTTGTATAACAAGCACTTGCTCATAATACACTATGTTTATTTATCTGTTTCAGATGCTAAGCTGTGACATATGATATACTGATTTTGAAAAGATGTGGCCTCCTTCAGCTTGTGACAAATCCGATTTGGAAACAATGCGTAGCCTCCAAGGGGAAATTTGAAGAATAGGAAAAGGCAAGCACCCCAGCACAGCTTGAGAGAGTAAGCTATGACCACGTGCAGCATCAGAACAGGGAACACCACGCAGACATGCCAGTGGGCCTGCAAGGCACCAGCCAAAGTCTCCACATGCCTCAGGAAATATGGGCTTGTAGTGCTTCCTACAAGCGACTATGCCCTGCCAGCGCGCTGCAGAGCACTGGAATGCATCAGCTGTGTCGGATGTGAGCTCTGTGGATGTGAGATGCCCTGCACAGCTCATCAGTGTGTCAGCACATCCTCCCGTACCTCTGCTGTCAGGATTCTTCCACCACCCTGGGCACCAGAGCACCCGAGGTGCTCGTTTCAACTACAAGCTGATGGTGTCCCTGTTCTTCTAATTTGTGGCTCTTACCAAGGTGTGGCACAAGAGACTGAGTGAACTGCCTGCACTCCTTGAGCAAGTTTTTGGGGCCTTACAGCAAACTAGAAGGGCACTAAGCAAAGCAGATGGTGGGGAAGCTCTATCCAGTGAACCAGAATTAACTTGATCTCATTGCTTCTATGCAACTTCCATAGCTGAACAGATTGATTACACTTAAGTATCTTCCTTTTTAAATGATTCCGTTTATTCCAGTCCTTAGCTGATGCCTGCTCCTCATTGATTTTACAGTCGCTAGGGAGCTAGATGCTTCATGGTCAGCAGCTGTGTGATGAAGATGGGGAATTTTATTTCTCAGAGGCAGACCCTTGTGTCTGTGCATGGCCCTGAGCTACTGGGACACAGGAGTTATCACCAGGTTTCCATAACTGTAAGTCCAGCTTCTTGTGCTTGGGCACAACAGTTCAGCGCGGCTCAGTAGCCTACAAGAGCGTGGACTGAGGTAAGGACTGCCCAGGGAGACAGTGGATTCCCCATCCCTGGAGGCGTTTAAGGAACGGCTCAGTGTGCCAGGCAGCTCTCAGCTTGGACTCGAGCTCAGAGGGAGGTCTTTTCCAACCTAATTTATTCTGTGTGAAAGTATGCAAGGATCTTACATATCAAAGAACATCCTGCCTTAATTCTGACACATTCCACGCTTTCCACCACCGGCGCCCTCAGGGCGGCCGGCACAGCCCGTCCCGCGCGGGGTCCTCCGCGCCGGCAGAGGGCGCGCCAGCCGCGGGGCGGGGCGGGGCGGGGCGGGGCGCGGCGGCCATGGCTGTGCTGCTGGAGACCACGGTGGGCGACCTGGTCATCGACCTGTACACGGAGGAGCGGCCCCGCGGTACGAGCCGAGCCCGCCGGCACCGGCGCTCCCCTGGCCCCCGCCGCCACCGGGCTCGCCCCTTCCCCCGCCTGCCGCCCTCCGGCACCGGGTTTCCCCTTGCGCCGGCGGGCGGCGGCCTCGAGCGGGCCGGAGGCCGGGGGGCTGCGGTCAGGAATATCTGCTAAACTGAAGGGGTGCCGAGATCTTCCCTCTCAAGTTTATTTTCTTTGACAAGAAACGGGGGGTGGGCGGGGGGAAGTGTGTTTCTGTATAACGAGCCGTATTTAGGGTTCTGTGAATCGCTAGAGATGATTTGTAGGAAGAGAGGAAATGTTACTTCTCCTTTGAGCATTTCTCTCAGCGTTTATAGGTTATACCCTGATAAGTTTCGACACAGCCGGCTCCAAAACCACTTTCCTACGCATTAAACTAGGTATCTGTTACGTCTATTCTTACTGTATCTGGAGCTTCCTTTTATAAGTGTTGTAATGATTTCTTACAGCTTGCCTGAATTTCCTGAAGCTCTGCAAAGTCAAGTACTACAACTATTGTCTTATTTATAATGTACAGGTGAGTATTCTCAATTCCTTGGTTTTTGGTTGGTTTAAAATGACAAACATGAAAGCAATATCTTATGTATTCTCCTTTGTGACAGAGGGATTTTATTATACAAACTGGTGACCCCATGGGAACTGGCCGTGGAGGGGAATCCATATTTTGGTAAGTATTTATGTATAAAAATGATATATACATATGTTACATATATATATACATATATCTCAACAGGGAATTTGTGTAAGGGAGTAGGAGTTCCAGTTAGATTGTCTTCAGCTCTCTTGGGGCAGAATTACTGGTGGAAAATAAAAATGTTGATGCATAAGCTTCTTTGGTTGTCAGATACCTTTTCAATTTCTGTGCTGCCTTTGGCCATTCACTGTTTTTTTCCTGGACATTGTTCTGTCTCTGACCTTAGAAGTGAAGTTAGAAGTAACAACTTGTACATATATTTGTGTCTGTTTAAAAGCTGGCAAATAGCTATGTGTTTGGTAAGAGAAGTATCATAACTAAGTGCTCTGTAGAAGACAGAATCAGTTAGCATTGTTAATACATTTATTATTGTAACAAAATGTACTAAATTGGGCATGAGTGGAACATAGATGCTCTACTTGATTTCCTCTGTGTCTAGGAAAGTGATCTGCTTACTTGCTTTAGTCATGTTGAATGTTTATAAGGAAATCACTTTTCTTACTTACTTGTCCAAGACATTTTCAGTGGTCATGCAGACAAGAGTTGAAGAAACCATTCAGACAGCTAGGATGGAGCAAAGTGCACATGTTCTATATGGTTCCTTTGAAACAGTTGTTAAAAGTAGAATTAAAATTACGGAGCAGAACTAATTACTGGGGAGGTGCTGGGGAGCACAATATACAGTGATAAAGAGTTCAGCTGGAACAGGGACAGTGTTGCTAGAGTAGTGTTGGCTTTTGTAAGTCATTCTGTCAGAGCCTCTGAAGTACAAAGCCTGGAACTCATGGATCCGCAAATCATCACTCCGGTGATCTGGAAGCAGTGTAACTGTGCTAAGCAGATTCAAGTCTAGGTTGGTAAATTTACCAGACTTGAGCTGTCTCTGCACACAAGTAGATTAGGTTTGTTTTGATATTCTGCTCTGTTACAAGTCTTCTGGGACTTATTGGTGTGGCAAATGGGGAAGTACAGTATGATGAGAGAGTGTCACATCCTGTCTGGCACTAGCTTGGAGTAGGTCAGTTCATCTCTTGTACCTGTTTGCTGCTGCTGCAGTCCATGAAACTGGAGTTTCTGTTCTTGCAGGCAAAGTTTAATTTGAATCCTCTCTTCATAGAGGCTAACACCTGCTTAGCAAAATGATTTTAAACACAACCCTGTCCTTAAATTTGGGCAAATATGGGTATTGAGCATGCCTCTGTCAGTTTATGGAGTGAGATGAAATTAATGATATCAGGGTTAGACTTAATTAAAAAGAATGCAACGATTTGCTATATCCTGTATATCCCAAATTACTGTATGTAGTCCTGTCTGTATGATGAACTGATTTTACACATAGATTTATTGGTTTTGTGTTTATCTTGGAAGATATATTTTTTGACATAAATTACTACATTTTTACACTGTGGGAGAACTTATTTTTACAGAACCTCCTTGAAATGTGTTGTCACTTCATGCCTCAGACAAATGTTATATTCTGCATTTAAAAACATATAAATATACCCCCATCCCTCCCACCCCCAAAAAAGCCTCTGTGAAACGTCCAGAGAAAAATTTGTTGTTCCCTGTAATATAAACTGTGTAAGTGTACAGGTCCTTAAATATGTGCATGGGTGCAATGTAAATTCTAGGTTTATTTGAAGGCCTATGTAAAAATTGTTTGAGATGTCATTTACGCTTCTACAATGTTTGATTAGCTTACTTTTAAAAATTCCTATTTTTTGTTATTATATAATATATATATTTGTTATTATATATATAATATATATATTTGTTATTATATATATAATATATATGTTATTATATATATTATATATAATAATATTACATCTATAATAAATATATATAATAATATTTGTTACATATTTTTTCAGTCAGCTGTATGGTGATCAAGCCAGATTTTTTGAGGCAGAAAAGGTGCCGAGAATCAAGCACAAGAAGAAGGGAACTGTGTCCATGGTGAACAATGGCAGTGATCAGCATGGGTCACAGGTCAGCATATGGTGTTGGTACAAGTCTAAGTAACTAAAATAAAAATTCCAGGAGTTTTCAAGAGCACAACAATGACAGTGTCATGTCAATAATCTTGTAATACAGCCAAAAGACATGTTAGAAACCAGCCATAGCTAAATATTTTGCATAGCATTCCAGGTGCCAATGGGTATTTGGTCACAGATAGAGAAATTAAAGTGCTCAGATTCAAATCCTGTCCTAAATTAATTTTATTTGCTAGTACGCAGTTCTGTGTTTTTTTCCTTTATTTATTCCTCTGTGTTAATACCTTGATGTGATTTTGCTAATGTATAAAATGGTCAGGAAAAAATTCTGTAGTTAAATGAAGTGAAAATTAAGGAAACTGGGTTTTGAAATAATGTTGGAATTTTCTGGTTATGACTTTTTGTTAGTTTGGAAACTGAAATCATATCACAGTTTCTCCTGTATGGTTACATGAAAGTATGCAATAATGTAAGTTTTCAGTTTTACCCAGTGTTAGTATAAAACAGTTTTTGAAAGTGGTCTTTTTCCCTTTGCTCTTTGCTGTTCATGCACTCAATGTTTTTGCTGTGGGTAATTCTTTTTACTTATTTTGTAAGGGTTTTTTATATTTAAAGCTCACAGAACACTATAATTTCTAAATTTTTATTATTTTAGGTGCATTGTCACTTCTGTGAATTCAAATGCCTCACTTGTAATATCCATATATTTTAATTTTTAAAAAGAGGGATTTTTAATAATCAAAGAACAATTTTTAAAAAGGTAGGGTTTTATTCCAGCTAGAGCTTGTAATATTTGCAGATAATTTTGCTGCTTCCCTGCATTGTGTATGTGAAGTTGCATGGCTGGGGCATTTAGGAAAACGAGATGACATTTGTGTTTATATTTAAAATGCAGCCTGCTAGTGTATATGCAGGCACGTGGGAATGAATGCTGGTTCCCAAGAACATTACTGCAGCTTCTTCCTTGGGAAAGAAAAATTCCAGTGAGAAATGACATGGAGCTACCTTACAAGTATAGTGTAGCTTAGTGTAACCTGTACCAAATACTAATCTGTCTTAAGTGTGTTGTAGAGAGAATGAGGAGTGGGATGTTACCAGTGAGACTGTAAAGTGTGGGTGCAGTGGTTGTGTTCTGTTATTTGTGCATATCTGCCTCTTCCTCCCTCCTTCATTACCAAGTGCTCTCTATCTTTAATTTGTTACCAAGTGCTCAGCTGGTATCAATTTTCATAGTTCCAGTTTTGCCTTAAAGTGGAAGATCTGATTTGTGGTAAGATACTTTCCACTGCCAGTTTGAGTTGATCTAAGTCAGTATGTGCTAGTTCTTCTCTCAATGCTACTGCATCCTGCTTTTCAGGAGCTAAGGGAGTGTGGAAGAAAGGAAAAAGGCCTGGATAGAATTAGATAAAAGTAGTACTGTGGGAGTTTTTGCCAAATTTATGAGAAAGTACCTGCCAAATGCTGCTTGGTGAGCAGGTGATTGGAGCTCAGCTCCCAAGGGGTAGCCTTGCACTTTCTGTCCTCTCCCTTCCATTGGCTGTGATGCCAGTCACAACCTTTGCTGGTCTTGCTTACCAAACCTCCCCAGCAGAGAGCTCTCTGCTCCTCCTCTGCCTGTCTGGTTTTATGCCCAATTACCAATTCAAACCAGTTCACAGAAGGGTCCAGTGGGCTGCACCTGCTGGCTCATGCAGAGGGAGATTTTCTCAGGCAGTGGCTGTGAGCTGTAGGTTGGCTCACCATGTTCCCAGAGCTGATGGAAGAAGACCTGTCTTCTACAAAAGTTGGGAAGAGTTTTATTTTCCCCATTTATTTCAATGAGTGTAAGTTAAGGTAAAAAAACCCCCACAATCTGAATTTTTCTATTTACTGTTTCAAGTTTTGTGTCTTCTTTTGTAGTTTCTCATTACCACAGGGGAAAACCTGGATTACCTTGATGGTGTACATACAGTATTTGGAGAAGTGACAGAAGGCATGGATGTGTTGAAGACAATTAATGAAACCTTTGTAGATAAGGATTTTATCCCATATCAAGATATCAGGTGTGACTGCTTTTAACTTTACTTTTTTTTGAGGACTGCATTATAATTTAATGAATGTATCTCTTTTTGGAATCTAGATGAATATCATGATGTCAGGTGTCCTGCTATCTTAAATACTTTTTACCCCAGTATTACCAGTAAAATAAACAAGTACTAAATAAACAAGTATGTACAAAAATATTCAGCTATGTTGCCCTTACGAAAGCATCAGTGCTAGAATTTACAAGCACACAGTCAGGATATTTGGCTGTTTGGCATACAACTGAGAATTAGTGTATCTGGTTTGCTGTTAGTTGGGTAAACCAAGTTTTACTTGCATGTAACTAACGCTGATGTTGATTTTGTTTTCTCTAAGGATAAATCACACAGTAATTTTAGATGATCCCTTTGATGATCCACCTGGCTTGTGTGTTCCTGATCGCTCTCCAGAACCTACAAAGGAACAGCTCGATGTGAGTGGCCATGACAGGAAAAAGTTGGAAGAAATAATTAAATAAGTTTATCTCAATTAATGTCCAGGACAGATTTGTCCAAAATAAGAAATCAGTCTTTAAGATTTTGTCTCTCAAGTCTATGTCCTGAAAGAGCTGCACTTATTTTCTCACAGGAGGTGTTCTGCTGTGCCAGCTTGAGGTCTGATATGTCAAATGCTTGTCAGCTATTTGGAGCTACTGCTGTGTTTAATCAAATACAGCTGCTTAACCTTTTGAGAGAAGGATAAAAGCATGACTTGGGTGCTCTCTCCTGTGGCTCTGGTGGAGTTATGTTTGAAAGCTGTATTTTAGGTTTCTATTTACAGTGTGGATAAGCAGAGCATTCAGAATATTCAGCATTCGTATTACTGGTATTCTGTATGCTCTGGTAGAAGACAAAATACAACTAACATTAATTAATATTAAAATTGTTACTGCGGTTTTCCTTTTAAATGTGAATGGTCTGTGTTTCAGTGGAAGTAATCTTGCTCATTCTTTGAGTTATATGTGCAGGCACACATACTGTTGTGGGCTGTTTGTTCAAACAGAAGGAATTATCTAAAAAATAATTGCAAATATTAATAATTGACTCATAGTATGCAGTTGCAGAAGTTGTATGTGAGATTATTTCCTTGTATGGAAACAGTTGTTTCGGGCAATTAGTTAATTAACTAGAGAGAATATTGTTTATTTTTAAGCTTAATAGATACAAGATTGAAATTAGGGGTTTATGTGTGCACTGTGGTTACTCTCTGATGTATCTTCAGATATGTTAAGAATAGGGTATTTAATAGCTCACTGCCAGCTGCATAGGGATGTGAAGACTTGTTCTGAGTTCTCTTCCCTTGTAGCCTGTCTGAAGATGTCCCTTTTGGCATAGAAATGTTTCTATAAGGAAGGCAGCATTCTAGAGATACTAGCAAGGAGGAAAAAATTAAACCTCAAGCCCTGGCTAGGTTTAGATGTGTAAAAACAAAATATTATTGTGATGTATTCTATTTAATGTCTTGCTAGACTCAACAGATATTTGCAGTGTTCCTTATCTTCATTTCCGGCAGGAGCTGTGTAGATTAGAAATGAGTTAACACTTGTGGTGAGATGTTGCGTATTAGGTGGGCATATAAAACAATTCAGAATGTAGATTACTGAATGTGGTTCAGACTGGTCACGAAAGTTCAGAAATAGTTCACAGTGCCTGAAATATGAGGATAACATCTTCTCTTTTTTTCTTTTTTTTTTCTAATCTAAGTGGGAAGACCAGAATGAAAGCCCAGTTCAGTAAACATAGAGTGCTTAAGCATTTTCCATGTCTTGAGGGGTGAGGTCATCCAAGTAATAGTTGGAAAGTGAGAAAGAATTTTTGGCCATGGCTTGGTAATAAATAGCCTTTTACTTCATTTTTCAGAGTGGCAGAATAGGAGCAGATGAAGAAATTGATGACATGAAAGGACGGTCTGCAGAAGAAATAGAAGAAGTTCAGGCAGAAAAAGAAGCAAAAACTCGTGCCATTCTTCTGGAAATGGTGAACATCTTCCTGTATTTACCTTTTCAATCCTATTCCAGCGTGCGCATTACTGAGTCTAGGAGGATGTGTACTACTTACCTTGAAATTACTTGTCTGGTGATGATGTCATGTTTCAGAACCTGCTATTAAATAGCTGTTGTACAATGAAAGGATTGAGCATGAGCACTCAGATTGTGGTTTTCTGATAAAACTGGTGATACTTCATTGTCAAAGTAGGCCAGTGGAAGCTCTCTAAAAACTTGCTAGAAATGCATCTATTAAAAAATGTAACATACATAGTGTGCTGCTGAATATTGCAGTCCTGGCAGAGGTTTAGCATGCGTGGGAGAGAGCTGAGGTCACATTTGTGACATACTCCAGAAAATTGTCAATTGGTGACATACTCCAGAAAAGCATACAAACCATCAAAGGATGAGTGAATCCATCTCACATCTTTACAACTGCCAAATTCAAATTTATGGTGAATAGTTTGCAGCAGAGACAAATTCCAAGGTCAAGCCAGATCTGGCATCAAGGTTGCAGAAGATTTGTAGGGACAAAAAGGGTGCACTTCCACCTTTTAGATCTGTTTGTTATGTTAAGAACAGGAAAAGCAAAGTTGAATGTATTTGTGAACTTTCATGGAGTCCAGTGGTGGAATTGCAAATAAGTAATAAATTTTAGGTGCTATAGAAAACACTTTTGTGACACCGAGTAGGAAAAATACTTCATTAAGTTTTGATTTTGCAGTAGGAATGTGAGATCATGCAAAGGATGTGTTCCCAGTGTGCTGTGCTGCCTGTAGAGAGTTTCAGGCAGAAGTGATGAATGTCTTTTTTCTGTATCCCAGGTGGGAGACTTACCAGATGCAGACATCAAGCCACCAGAAAATGTGCTGTTTGTTTGTAAACTGAATCCTGTGACCACAGGTGAAGACCTGGAGATAATATTTTCACGATTTGGTCCCATTAAAAGGTAATTATGATAAAAGAGAAAACTTTTGTTGTTGAAACTCAGCTTGCTTCCTCCCAGTCTGTTTAGGTTTGGCTATTAAGGAGCAGTCTGGTGTCTCAGGAGATTTATGCTCTGTTTGGCTAGAGACCACAACAATGGGATGCAAAGGCAGATCTGGCTAGATGAGTATCCTGTCCCAGCAGTGGTTTTAAGGGAAAGCCTAGGGAAGTGTAGGAACCAAGAAAGCTCCTCCCTGCCCGCTGTCCTCCCACTCCTTTCAGCAGCTTTTATATCAGATGTTCAGTGACCTGGATACAGTCTCCAGTTTTTCTTTCCTGTGGGAGTATGTATGGTTTGGGATAAAGCAGCAAAACATCTGTGGCATCTAATACACTCCTTATAAGGTGTTCCTCATTCCTCTGCCCTTCTCAGTTTTGACCTTGACTTCTAGTAGTTTCATCTGATTCCTCCTTGTACTGCTATCAAAAGACATGATGAGCAATGAAATCTGCTTTCCTACACTCCTCTGTCCTACATCCCAAAGTTATTTTTTTCCCTGCTAAGAGCACTAGTCTACATATTCATGCTTCTTCGTAGTAGAGACTTTCTTATCTTGTTTTGCTTTTCTTAGCCTTTTCCTCTTCTTTTCCTTTCATCTCAAGATGAGAGAACCAGAACTGCACATGGTTTTGAACAAATTACAGTGAAACAGTTTTTTTCTCTGTATTGCTCTCAACTCCTTTTCTGGTGAATGCTAAAGCTGTTTTTTTTCATTTGAGGGTTTTTGTTTGTTTGTTTGTTTTTAGGGTTTTTTTACAATATACAGTTAGGATTCCAACCATGCTTATCTTGTTGCATTTATTTACATCATATTGAGGTCATTTGCTGTCTTGTTGGTCTTGTAAGGACTTTCTGCAATTTCTTCAGTCTTTATTTTTGCTACCTTTAACAATTTAGTATCATCAGCACAATTTAGTACCATCAGCAAACTTTGAATTCGTTTACTCTTACCTGGTCTTTTGCATGTTTATCAATGCAAAGATGTTCCTTATGCTCTTGCTGCTTACTTTCCCCAAAAGCCTTTGCTTCAGGAGTTTATGAGAATTTGCAGAGGGATTTCAAAAGACTGCATGGAATTCATCATCATCATCATCACCACACATGAGCATATTGACTCTCTTAGAGCACTTCACTTAAGTTTATTCAGGTGGTCTGGGGTAGGTCCTGTGTATTGAGATGGATGCTAACTCTGTTCTGCTTGGAGTTCCTAGCAGTCTGTGCAGTACTGACACACAGGCCTGCAGGCTCCCAGATCCTAAACTATCCCAGATCGGTGTGTGGGGGTGAAATTGGGATTATGTGCCACTCTTACAACTCCAGCCTGATTTCTCTATGCCCTAGGGATTTCTATTCTTTTTTCCTCTCTTAGTTTGTTCACTACCTCTTCTGCAGACCTCCCACTTTCAATAGGTTCTCTGAATAATCCATGAAGGAGAGTTGTTGCACAAAGCCATTCTCCTCCCTTCTGCTGCAAAGAATTCCTATAGCTTGTCTGAATAGCATTATGTGCTACTTTTTTTCTTTTTCTTTTTCCCCAGCTCTTTTTTTTTCCTTTTGGCCTTGATCATCTTTTTGATTGTGGGTCCTGATTTGTCACTTCCTCAGTACATATAGGGGAGGTCTCATGTTATCAAGTCTCACCTTAATGCCACATTTCCTGCTCTTGTTGCCTGTCTGCCCTCCTTCAGTATCCTGTAGTCAGAATTCTTAGGTCAAGTACAAGAGTTGGGTAATACTGATGCAATACTGTATTCTTCCATTTTGCACTACTTACTCAGTACTTGCAGGCTTCTTATTTTTGGCCAGTGACCTGTGTGATAAAAAGATGGGTTGCTAAAGAGGTGCTTTCTAAAGAAGAGAAAGTTTGCCAGAGGATGTTTGTTTAAACTTTGCTTTAAATGACTGAGAAAACAGGATGTGAAATTTCTTGTCTTGCATTAGTGAAATGCAAAAAATTAATAACAAACAGTAATGTTGGAAAATATATTTTGTTTCACCAATTAGAAATTCATCTCTAGTTCTACACTTCATGGTAAGCACTTGTGAGTTCACAAAATAATGTCTGCATTTTTTCTTACGGATGCCCCCAAATCAGTAGGGGCTCTCAGAATCAAGTGTTATAATACCTTGAAGGTGTTTTGGTTTTGCGGGTTGGGGTTTTGGGTTTTTTTTTTTTTTTTAACTTTTACTCTCTCTTTTAAGCAGTGCTGTCTTATCTTACATTTTTTGCTCCAACAGCATTGAAATTTTAATTCCATATCCATTTTTCAGCTGTGAAGTGATCCGAGACTGGAAGACTGGTGAATCTCTTTGTTATGCTTTCGTTGAGTTTGAAAAGGTATGGGGTTTTGGTATAAACTGTAGATTCTATGTGTAAAAGCCTTTGGTATACTTCCTTCAAGGAAAAACACTGGCATCTTCAAGTGTGGGGTAGCTAATATTTACTCTTACTGACTTAGTTATACAAGTTGTAGGTCCTAAATGAGGCAAACATTTAAGTCTTTGTTTGAGCAGGCAGGACAAAAATGTTCTTAGGTTGTCTTGAAACCAGTGGGAGGGAATCAGGCCCTTTTTTTCCCCAGAGCACATAAAGACTTTGAAAAAGGGAATGCTAGGAGCATGCAGCATAAAGAGAGGAGGGTGTATGGAATAAGATAGGTCAGTGTATAGTGTTCTCTTCTGGGCTTGTAAATGATGTTTGTGGTATCAACGCACTGCTCTTACTCTGAGATTGATGGTGATAGTTCTCTGGTGGTGCACAGCTTTGTATGTGCTGGTATCTCATCTGTGAGGAAAACACTGGAAAAGTGTTCTCACTTTCCTTTAGTCTACTTACGTAGTTAAAATTGAGCTTTTATTAGTTGTCCTATTTTCCTTTTTTTCCCCCTGAATGTATTGCATGTGCCAAACATGTAGCTGGATTGGCAAATTTTTAAAATAGTGAAATGAACTGAAGAAATGGGATTTGAAATGCTGATATTCAGACAAAGCATAGTTATTTCTTTCGGAACGGTACAGTGCAAAAACTGTGATGCTTTAGGCAATTTCAGACAGAAATGTGTGTCACTAAGCTGTTGAATTTGTGTTTGAGCTCTTCAGTGAATATTCCTATGAAATAATCATGACTCAAGATTTTCCTGGTTAATATCAGGAGGAAGACTGTGAGAAAGCCTACTTCAAAATGGACAATGTGCTGATAGATGACAGACGGATACATGTGGATTTTAGCCAGTCTGTTGCAAAGATTAAGTGGAAGGGAAAAGGTAGGTACCTTTGCAATTCTTTGATCCTCATAACTTAATAAGCCATGACTTCTAAACTAAGCCTTATATAAAGAGTTAGGAGTTTAAATCATGTCATCTTCAGGGCTGTCAGTTTCCCTGGTACTGTAATAAACAGTGCTACGCAGTTGTTAGCTCTTCCCTTCATTTGTTTCATAAGAAAAAGTAGAAGGGTTTCCTATGTTACATTAACATTGCATTGCAACTGATTACCTTTTTAGCCAGTGTATTTTTGCCACTAAAACACTTTTTTATCTCAAACTTTGAACATGATTTTTTTAATATTACTTATTAGCAAAATAGTATGACAGTAATTGTTATTTTCTAGTTTCTTTTCTTTATTCGCTGTATGATAATCAGGTGTATACAAGAAAAAGTCAGTATTCAGGCCAGGGATTTCTGCTCTTCACCTCCTGTAAGTCAAACATACTTAATGGCTGGCAGGCTGTATGTTACAAAAACCCAGTTTCAGGTGTTTGAGGGTGTTTTGGAAGGAAAAGGATGGTGGAAGAGGTGGATGCAGTGGTTGTTTGATTACTGGGGGCATGAGGAAAGCACTGGACTTGGAGAGGTGTCTGTGCATTGCATTGGTGACATTCTTGTGTGTCGTCTTCTAAAAATGCAGTCAGCCCTCAGTTGTTGGCATGCAGTTTCTCCAGGTGGGGTTCTGGTCAGGAGCACTGGGGCACTGGAACTTGTCCTGCACGGAGCTGAGATGGCTCTGTAGTCTGTCTGTGCCAGATGCTGCAGTGCGTCCTGTATTGACTGCCTGCGTGGGAAACTCCATCTGAGGTCTAAATTGTCCAAAATCTTGGAAAGCTGACTATGTTGCTGTCTTGTGCTTCCATGGTACCCAACAAATGGCCCTCCACCCTCGGTGGTGGTTTCTGACCTAGCCAGTGAGTGTTGCAGTTCTAAGCGTGGCCGCGAGAGGGCAGCACGTTGCTGTGGTTTGTTGATCTGTGCACTGGTACTGAATGAATGGAAACTGAAGTCTTTCGTGTCCCTCTTTAAATCTAGACGTGAACAATTTTTTTTCTTAGTTTTCTGTCTGAATTCTTAAGCTGTAGCTGTCTCAGAGATTTCCCGCAGTGCAGACCAGAGCAAGAAGTCATTTAATAATGAGAACAGTCTGTGGGCTTTCATGGTAACTGAATTTTAAGTTGTGTGGTATAGGACCTGTAATAAAAATGGGCCTAAGCCAGTTGCTGGATCCTGCTTTGTGATCCTCTTCACGTGTTGTCTGTGCTGGACATGAATGAGGAGAAAGCTGGATGTTGTTTAATGGGATCTGCAAGCAAGAGAAGGACAGAACATCACAACTTGTCCTGCTCTCTTCTACTCTGTTACACAGATGTCAGTGTTGTTTCTGGAACTGTAGCCTTCTATGGCCCTCTCTATGGTTATAAAGACCCCTAAATCATAATCAGAACTTAATGATAGCTGTGGGTCTTGGTTGTGTTAGTGTTTAGAGTGAAATAAATATATTTTTCTGTGGACAGGTGGGAGGTACACCAAGGAAGATTTCAAGGACTATGAGAAGGAACGTGACAAACCTTCCAGACTTGCTCTGAAAGAGAAGGTAAAACCAAAGCAAGAGTATCCTTTTCTGCTCTGAGGTGCTTTTTGAATTAAGTAGAGTTTATGAAAACAGCCTGGAAAAAACTTCTTGTTTTTAAAGCCTGCCAAATGGCTGTTTCCCTGCTACTTCATATAATCATTTGGTGTTTGAGATGTAATTTAGCATTTTTTGTTTTTCACATGATAAGCTTTGATGAATTTAGTCAAATCAGAATATGCTGTTTCACTTCTATGTTGTGTGCAGGTAAATAATATTTTGAGTCTGAAATGTGTTAAGTCTTGGTAAACTCTTGTCGGGTAAACAGGGATTTGTTTGCTTCCTGGGCTGTTGTGTTCTGCTCCTTACTGATATTGAGTAACAGATCTGTCCTTAACTAACACCATCAGTGCCAAGTATGACCTTGTGCTGGATGAGGATGTAGAAGAGTCTCACACAAGTCAGTCACACTTGGCTAAAAAACAAAAGAAGAAAAAGCACCACCACTCTGAAGATGAAGATGACGACAAGAGGACCAAAAAATCCAAGGTACTTGCCTCTTCATGCATTAAATTTATCTCTGTTCATTGTTTTCTTCATAAAAGAAGCCAGGAAAAAGAAGTTAGATATTGAATAAGGACATGGCATGCAAAGTCCCGTGTGAAATACAGCAGTTGTAAACCTACAGAAGGCTGATGTTAATATTTGATTATAAAAGAGGGTTTCCAAATCTTCTTGGGCTTTTGAAGCTTGCCATGTCTAGATGGCTTTTTGCCAAAACATCCTGAAGAGTCAGTGTAGCCTCTCATAAAGCACGGGATCTTCAGCACTTTGAACCTGTTGTTTACATATTCCCAGTCATAAACTAGTAGCTCATCATATTTCATGACTGTAGACTATTTCTTGTTTTCTTGCCAGACCATCGTATGTTGGGTTTTTCCTATCTGGAATTGGGAACACAGTCTCTTTACATTATCTTTTCCTATTTGTCCATAACTGTTTTGGAAGTGTTTGTGTAAAATCTGCATGTGGGTTTGCTTGCATCTGTAATGTGCAAGCATATGGTGCTGTGAGGCTGGGGCTGTGGAGGAGAGCACCAGGAGGCAGTAGTTCTGTCATTCATTAGTTCCACTGCAGCCTGTCATTTCTGTGAACCTGGGATAGTTAAGATGTGGTGTTTTGTGGAAACAAAGTCTGCAGTGAGAAAGTGGAGAGTTAACCACCACTGAAGTGAGCATTAGGAGGAATTGAGCTAAGCTGAAAAAGCCTAAACCCCGCTATTTTAACAGTGCAAGTTTTATGAGTGAGAACAAAGCTGTCCTCTAGCAACCTTGCAGAAAGTGAAAGTTTCAGCCACAGCAAATCAGGCCATTGTCCCATCCTGAGTTTTGAGTACTGCTGTAAGCTCTGTGTACACTGAGCATACATGATTCTGTTCTTATACATCACTTCTTGCTGGGGTGCTTAAAAATAATTTTTCTCATGAACATCAGCAATTAAAATCTTTTGGTGCCAGCAGTGAGCCCTGTTGCTCATTCATGGACACAGTCTTTTTGTCACTGTACTAATTCAGTCAGGGTCCTTTGAGTGGAGGGGAGGGACTTTTTCAGATCAGTAAAGTCTTGACTGGAGCCTGTGCATACAAGAGGTGTCGACTAATGTTGGTTTAGACTTCCTCCTGACTATTAGGCTGATCGAAACTGCTGCTTTAGCCTTCTTGAAAAAGGTATTTTTGGTGGTAATCCTTGTTCCTGATGGTTCAGGAATTATACCCATGGAACTGGCTGGTCATGCATTGTCAGCAGAAAACATTTTAAAATCATTTGGAAGTCTTCACCCCTGCAGGTGGCACAACAAGTGCTGGCAGCAATAGGTTGTCAACATCTGTTCTAATTGTAGCAGAGGGATTGTGAGGCTTCGTAGCTCAAAAACATGAATGAGGACAGAGGGATTCCTGGTGCTGTTTTCAGGTTCTGGAATAGAATATATTCTAGTGCTTGGCTATGTGATCTCCTCTGTGTTTATGTGTATCTTTTTGTGATTTAGTCACGTGCTCCTGATGTGGTTTGATCTCGTAGTCTGCTGCTGCTGTGTTCTGGTATCTTCTTTCCCCCGACTTTCTTCTCTCTTAGTCACCTTTACCCACTTTGCTATAAGTAGCTTAGCTTTCTTATGCCCGGAATCACAGGTGGAGGCTTACTTCTATTCTCTGATGGCAAGCATCTTAGTTCCCTCTTAAAGCTGTGAAAATTAATTTCTGGGAAGAATTTTTCTCTCTGGATTTGAATATTCTTGTTAGTGTGTACAGTACAATATGCACATACTGAGCAGTGTGTACTCAGTCACACAGACACAGTATTTTGGGCATGGCCTCTTTAGTGAAAGCTGCAGCCAGCTTAGTTGAAAAATCCTGTTTAGCAGATACAAAATTTGAATTTTATTTTTTACTATTCATACTTTGGGTATAATATGTGGAACTCAGGGAAAGCAAGCATGTTTCTAGGTGGAGAGTGTTCAGTGTGAATAGTGAGTCGAGCACAAAGCATAACAGCATGGAAACACTTTAGTGAATGGTAGCATTTTTAGTATAGGCAAACAAAGCATTCTCCTGTAATCCTTTTTTTGCAAATCACTGAATGTATTTGAGGTAAGAACTTTAAAATAAAACAGCAGCAGACGTTCCACAACTCATCAGCCAAAGCCCACGGTAGCCGTGCTTAATACAGAAACTTCCACCCTGAGTCTGTAGTGTGGCAGAGATTTTAATTAAGAGAGATCAGGGGCTTATAATGGGAAGTTCTGGCAACTGGAACTGCAGTTTGTGCTATCAACTCTAGCTATGACTTGAAGGGATTTTATTTGCTCAATAGTTTCCATGATGTTGAGTTGTTTTTCTGTTCTCTTGCTGGTGTTACGTTTTTTTCTTTAGTATATTTTGACTCATCCTTCTCTTAGTCTGACACCCGTTTCCTGAATCTTTGGCCTCTGTGTTGATGTTTCAAGAATATATTTTTCAGTCTTGTGCTGTTTGACTTGATTCCAGTGGGTAGAGGAGGTAGGGTGCTGTGGCTTGCTTTTAGTAGGTAACAGGATGTGGGTCTGAGGTAGGAGGGTGGGTTTGTGAATAGGATTTGGTAGAGTTTTTTTGAATACAGGTCGTGCTTCCACCTGAGATCTGTATTATGACTTTGTTCCCCTTCCAGTTTTTTCTGTGTTTTCTCCTGAATTTTATTTTTTAAGATAACTGGATCTGTGAAGTAATATAGCCTATCCAATAGATTTTTGGGAGACATAGGGACTTCCCGATTTCAGATTTCTGTAGTGCATGGTTTTGGCAGAGGTACTGATTTTTCTGGTTTTAATTTCCTGCTTTTACTGTTTATTGTACACTGTTCCCTTTATATTCAGGGTCAAGTTTTATCAAAATCTCCTCCCTGAAAAGGTGCTCTCTGTTTGTTTGCTCCTTTTAACCTTTAGCTAGTGTGTTTAATGTATGTGAGGTGGCATATGCATTCTACTTTTGTGGCCATGATATTTATAGTTACTTCACCTGCAGCTGCTGTTTAGCAAGTTACTACTTTTGGCAAAATCAGCCATGAACTTCCAGGGCAGTGTCTTTCCCTCTTTCTTATTTCCTTCCTCATGTGTGTTGCAACACAGTGCTGGATTCAGAATTGGGGTGATCATCATTTAACTCATTGACTGATAAGAGGCTGTGATCCTGGATTGAGAAATACATATTTCAGCAGTAAGAGAGAGTCTGTTTTTAAGTAGGGATCTTCTTCTTCTTCTTCCAAAACAGCATGTTTTTGAGTTTCAGGCATAAAAATTTGATTTCAAAATACCATTATTTTTAGTAATTTAGTGTGTTTTAAAAATTGACCTTTTCCTATGCCAAAGACTTTAAAATGAAAAATCTTATTTAAAGGGAAATGTAACTTAGGCTGGCAAGAAATAAAGATGCAATTCATTCTGTTAATTCAAATTATACATTTTTTCTTTACATTGTAATCATATTAGCTACTGTGGCAACATTTTTGTGTTACTTTCAGACTTGTCCTGTACACCTGTACTTTAAATGCTTTTGTGAAGGTTGCTGTGCTTGTCTAACTCAATGCTTGTATGACTTCTAATCCTTTCAGCAAGTTGTCCTTTTCAATGTGGGTTATTTGTGTCCTTTTCAGTGTGGGCTATTTGTCTGTAACTTGAAGTGTTCACTAAGCTGTTCTGCCCCCACTTAGCCAGTAGCCTTTCTCCAGCGTTTACTTGGTAGATTGTTCAACTGAGTGCTGTCCTGCTTTTCTCCTGTTACTCCCATGTGCTGGGAGGAATCTCCAGCAACAAACCTGTTAGGAGGCAGCCATATACCAAGCCCACCATTTCATTTTCTGGCCAGTATTTTTTGTCTTGTTCCTCTCTACCCCTCCACCAGCATGTCTGACGTCTGATGTTTGCTCAGGCCTTGTCTCAGGTGGGCTTGAAACCTCTTGGGCTTTTTCAAACATGTGGGGAATGAGGCTTTTGGGTACAAGAGTAATATGGCTGTGCATCATTTTGAGAATAAATGGACAAACATCGTGTAAGTAGCTGGGAGCACCACTGAGTCTTTTTGGTGGATCCAGAATTTAAAATATGTGCTGAAATAAACTTTGACATTAAAGATGTGGAATAGGCATTTGGCCACCAGTAAGATTATTGCACCCAGCAGTAGCAGAATTTTTTTGTTATAGATCAAACCCATGATTATTTGTGTGTCTTGTTTATCCAGGGGGTTTCTGTTGCTTATTGTAACCCTAGTATTCAGCATTATCGATGTCATTCTAAAGGTGGTGTTTGTTCTGGGAACCACCCCAGTCACTGGCTTTCTGCATAAAATCTCTGTTTGAAGTAGAGTTTTTTCACTTTTCTTTTAAATAAATGAAGTTTTTTTGTTTGTACATGGAGTATGGGTTTTAGCCATACAGTTGTAAAAGCTGCTGTCATAGTACATACTTAGAAAAATAATATCTGAAATGAGGAAAGAAATACTGTGTGATTTAATGCAGACATTTTTCTTAAATCATATTGGTCTGTGCTTAACAGTGTTGTTATTAAAATCCCGTAAAATTGTATCTCTCTATTAGCACATACAGTGATACTAAACTGTCAGGTTGTTCATTTTGCTGAAGCCTAGAATTTAGGCCATTAAGAATTGTTACAGGCAGGTCTTAAAAAATGTTATGCATCTGCATAACACTGGAATGCCTGTGGGGCTTGAACCAAAACTTACAGAAATACTCACATTGCTTAGGTGAAAAATCCGAAATCCAGATCTAGTTTACAGACTTGTTTGATGCTTGTGAAGGGTTTGGTAATATCCATCTGAGTGGAATCCCTGATACAACCAATTTTTGCTAAAGCTCCTTAGGCAGTACAAGAAGCATGCCTGACAGCCATGATTTTTTTCCATAAACACTGACAGAAACTTACTTGTAAACTTCTTCACATGGTTTCAGTGGAGTGTTTTTGTGTTACCTTTTTCAAATCATCGTGGATGTGAATCTCTGAGGTAGTATCAGCCGTAGCTAAGGAACCAGCCATGCTCAACTTGTCTCTAGTTCTCTTCGTGCCTTTGCATGTTTTCCCCCTCTTGTTTTTAAACAAGTGCATTTCTGTCCAATTGCTTTGGCAGGATTCTGAGCGAAAGCATGAAGAGCGCTGCAGGGAGAGGACCAGGAGTGAGAAGAAAGACCGGCATCGGAGCCGCAGCCGTTCCCAGGAGAGGGATTACTCTTACAGCAGACAAAAGGACAAATACAGAGAAGACGTCCGAGTAAGAGACTGGGATAAAAAAGCAGACAGAAGCAGAAGTCCTAAGAAATCAAAAGACAAAGAGAGGTCCAAGTACAGATGAAGGACAAGGAAAAGACAGAGGGGAACTAAAATAATAAATTTAACTTTTTTCTTTTGTGATAGTGTTTTTTTTCTAATACTTGCTGTAGTGTCTGACTGCAATATGCAGTAAGATTTTATAGCTTGATACCCTTCACTGGAACATGATCTGCTAATTCTAAAATTCAAGATGAATCGCTGCAAATTGCTCTGCTCTGGAGTGCCAGTAGCAGTGCCTGGCTAGAGCATTTTAATGGACTGTGCAGAAAGAGAACTTCTTACTAAGGTGATTCTTTGGGAAGGCTGGTATTTAAGGAACAAAAGAAGCTGAAACCACCCCATGGCAGAAAATTCTGACTAAGCAGGCCAGGCCAGATGACCATAATCTCCAGACCTAAGATGGGTGGGGATACTGAGGGTATTTAATACAGGAGTGTGCTTTCCAGCAGCATCTGCTGTGTCTTTGCTTTGCTAAAAACAAATCTGGTGTCCAACATCTTTGGTGCTTGTGGTAGTTAGAAAACAGAATAAAACAACCCACCTTCCTCTGTAATGTTGAGAATAACGTGGAAAATGTCACGGCAGAAACATCAGGTTCTTCACTTTGACATCGCTGAGGCCTGTTTGAAGGGGGACTCATCATGATTTAGGCTCTTTGTTTGTTCGTTGAAGGCTTAGAAACCAGCTCCTCACAGTTCTCTATTGGATTCATTTACAGCTTAAAAATGTGATGCAGATTCTAAATTGTTTTATTCTGTGTATTTGAGGAAGTTTGAGATCTATTTTGATGTCATGCATTACAGTTCCTTTAGTTCTCTGTAGTCTTGAGCTTGAGTTCAAGACTTAAAGTGGACCTGACTAAATATATAAAGTGTACTTGTCTAGGAAGCTGCCTTTTGATGAATCTCTGTGTCCTTCAAAGTATGGAACTAGAAATCCAGGGCTTCCAGAACTCTCTCCTGGCAAAACATTTCTAACCCCCGAGACCCTGCAGGGGCTGGTGCCATCCTTGCAGAGCCTGAGCAAGAGCACTCTGTCGCAGAGGAGAGGTAACCAGGAGGTCTTGGGGAATCTGGGGCTGAGGACTGCTCACTGTTCCCATCAAGAAAGTTTCTGCCTTCAGTCTGGGCATAAGAAGATTCCAAGGAACTGTACTAGGTCAGGGTACGGTATGGTGTATTTGGAGTAGTGCTGCGGAGGCAGTAGGGTGTCTTGAGCTCTTCTTCCTCTTGGCCTGCTCTGTTAAAGTTTGCACTATCATACTGTTATCAGTATGATATCTGATGTTATCAGTCCTGCTGTCCTTTTCTACATGACATTTTTAACTTGCGGAAAGCACTGGCCAGATTTGACAAGGATGTGGAGATAGTAAAGCAGTTGTGGTTTTGCTTTCTTTAGGAAATGGCAGTCATAGAAACAAACAAAAAAAAGCTTCCAGTTGGGGAGAATGCTGAATTCTTGCATATGAACACCCATAAGAGGTCCTCTTACTGGAGAATTGAGACTTAACATCACAAAGAGTGTCAGCGGCCATTCCTAGGCTTCAGCTTGCCCTCAACCATCTGTGGGACATAAAAAACCTACCAATGTTTAGCAACAAACACCCTATTTCAGGTGAATTGCTCACTTTTCTGCAGCAGAAATGGCTTTTGTTTTCTTTGAAACAGGTAAATGCTTAAGAACTGAAAGTTTAAATGAGTAGTATATGGAAGTAAAGAGTCCATTTGCATTGTTGGCCAAAGTCTTCAGAATAAAGGGTTAAAAAATCAGTGCATCCGAAAGGTTTCAGGTTTCTGATTTTAAGTGTGCACTGGTGCTTTTAAAAATACCCACAGTGTCTTCAGATGGGCGAAATTACCTGTTTCTATTTTAACAGGAAGCTTTCAAATGTGGATGTTCAAAAATACGGTGATATTAATAGGTGATCAAATGACAGCATAAAAGCTCCCAATTTGGAGGCAAGTACTTAATCTTAGGGCTGCTGGTTAGTCTGCTGATGCTGGAGGGATTGCTGTTCACCTGGCACAGGCACAGACAGCCAAGCACTCTGGGGTAGATGGGATTTACTGCTCCAGTCATCAGAAATTACAGTTGTGTGCATGTGGTTCTTTTGGAAATGGCATGAACAAGCTGTGTGGTCAGCTGAGACCACAAACATTTCATGCTGTTCCTGTCCAGCCAGAGGTGTTGGAGTGGACAGGACTCTTCATTATCTGGGAGTCGAAGAGTTGGCTTGTTTTAATCTAATGAGAATTCACAGTTCCCTGTCGTTTCCTTTTCGTCAATGCTGTCTCCAGCCTCAGTTTCAGTATTGACCTTTGGTGCTTGTGGTAGTTAAAAAACAGAACAAAAAAACCCCACCCTCCTCTATAATGATGAAAATAGCATTGAAAATGTCACAGCAGAAACCAACTTCCTCACTTTGACATAGCTGAGGCCTGTTTGAAGGGGGATTCCTCATGCTTTAGGCTCTGTTCACTAGTTGAAGGCTTAGAAACCAGCTCCTCAGAGTTTTCCTTTACCTGCAACAGCTTAAAAATATGATGTAGATTCTAAACTGTTCTGTTCCATGGATTTGAGGAAGTTTGAGACCTATTTTGATGTCATGTGTTGTAGTTCCTTTAGTTCTCTGTAGATCTCTTGAGCTTGAGTCCAAGACCTGGAGGGGACTTGGCCAAAACCATGTTGTGAATAGGACCTGGTCGTAGAGCGGTAAAGGCAAGTGGGAGAGGGGTAGGTTGCAAGAGAGATCTCTCTCTAATCCCACGGACATCACACAAGTCAGGAGAAGAAGCATAAATGTTGTATCCAAGTGGTTGGCATTGCAGGCTGGGAGTTACCAAACCCAGTCATGGTAACTCTGTACTCTCTGGAGGTAAAGCTGTACCTGCTTCCTTCCACTTGTCAAAAGAGCTCCCAACCATAACAACCACACAAACAAGCCTAAACAAAACAAATTCTCCCCCACCTCCCCTCACCTATTAGTTATTTGGACAAGCATTTTAAAATTTTCAAGTTTAGAACAATTCCTGATTCTTTTGCAGCTCTTACCTTTGTCCATCTCACCTTCCTGTAGCCTGATTTTTTTCATGTAGAATTCGTAAGTTATTGACAACAGGATTACAGGTTTTGCTTGTAAGCTTCCTGGAGCATGGGTAATGTCTCTCCTTTTCTATCAATCACTTGTTGCATACAGGGGTAACACAAGCAATTTGAAAAATGTTAAATTACAGTAAGATTTATGTAAATACTCGCTACATGGCTGTATTTTTGTGTAAAATGCTTGGTCTGGTCACTGATGGAATGTGCTTTTTCTCAGTGAGCAAGCCAGTATCACCTTGGTTAAACGTGGTAGCAGTGTTAAAAGGTACCAGCAAACTGTATTTAGGGTTAGGTCTTACGAGCTTACAAGAAATCATTGAAGCTGAAAGACAGTTCCAAGAGCCTTCTGAAATCTTAACCTGAACGGCAGTAAACTTTTGAACTTGAAACTTGTTTGGGGCTTTCTGATTGTAAAAGGTACTTTTTATTTTAAGCCCAGTGGAAAACAACTTGAGTCATAGCAGTACCTTGTTATATAAAGGAAGGAAAAATAGGTATTTTAGGCAAAAGCAAGTAGGGATCCTGCTACATCAGACCTTGTGGATGGGGTAGAAATTTTCCAAGATGTTACCATTGTCTATGTTACTGAAATTGGTTTTCCTGTTTTTTGTTCTCCCTGTTCTGTGGTCAGATGGAGTGCTTGCTACAGCAGCATAGTTTTGGGGAAGTAGGAAAGGTGGTGATTTTGGCAAGCATACCTCTTCTAAAGGCTTTCTGCCAGTCTGAATACAGGATTGCCTGTTGGTAACTGAGCTGGTGGTACTCCAGTAGGACCTACTGAGTTAGTGATGTAGGCTTTTGGGGTGAACACCTGTCTCCAAGTCAAAATTCTCAGTGTCTCCAACAGGGAGAGAATTTCACTGGCAGAAAATATCCAGATTTTGCCTAATAGTGTGTAAAAAAACCATATTAAAATCGGGAGTGTATCTTTTACTGTTGAGAGAGCTTGGCTTGAGGGTCTGACCTGAGCCTTCCTGAAGTGAGTAGGGGAATACTCTCACTTGAGGCAGGATGGAGAATGTATTAGTTCCAGAACCATTAAAAATATTGCTGGCAATAGACTTATATTTGATTTAGCGCTTGCCTTTTCCTGACCTTCTTCTGCTGGTTAGGGGCTAAAGAATTTTCACTGTGTTACTATGGGCATGGGTGCTTGTTTGGTGTTTGCAGCAGGTGAACTCTTCAGATGAGGCGGAGGGTGGTAACGCTTTCCTCTTGTGCTGATGCGATAATGACTGTTTCCTTTAGCAAAGCAAATACCTCCCTGGAGTGTGTAGACCAAAACACCTGAGGTGTTCCACAGTGCCAGTTTCAAGAGAGTGTTTTTTCCATGCAGAAATCTAACCATCAGGAAAGTGGTTTTCCACAGGGAGCCTCCTTGAATGTCATGCTTGGTCATCTCCGTAGCCTCCAGGAGCTGCCACAACAAGACTGCCCCACTTTGAGGTTGGTAGTGATTCTTTCTGGTGAAGGTCTAGTTGTTTCACAAACCTGTAAATCCTCAGTCCTTAGCTCAGCATTGGAACATCCATTAGTGGGGAGATCTTCCCTTCTGAAAACTCCTACTGCAGCTCTTTCCTTCTTGAACATATCAGTGGCCTTGAGCAGCAGTAAATTTGTGCTGGGAAAACTCAGCGTGCTTGTCAGCACAAGGGAGCACAGCAGAGAAAGGAAATGTCTGAAACCACAGCCTTGGGTGCCCAGATGTGTGTCTGCACTGGTGAGCAGAAGGGTGTGAGGCCATCTGGGAAGTTAAATATGCTCCTTTATTTCTCATGGTCTTCTCTCTGGTAACTGGTGGTCACCTAGGTTAAGGCTTTTAGCAGGTTTCAGGAATTGGCTAAGGGTCTTCCTGTCTGCCTACAATTTGAATGATGTCCAAGTCTTCTGCTCGTGGCTTTTTACAGTAGATGGGCTTAGTCATTTCAACAGAAATTAAAATTCTCTTATCTAATTGACTTCTCTTTTCTTTTTATAGGATCCGTTTTGTTCCTATTTATGTACCAAAAACCCCGTTTTACTGACAAGTAGGAGTTGCAACAACACTACACAAGGTAGTGTGCTTTGCTCTGTTGCCTGCCTGGGTTATAAATAATGCAGCAACTTTCTCTTTCCTTTCCAATAGTACTGCTACGTGGTGGTCTTGTGATGAGGTGTGTGGCATTGTGAAAGCTTAAATGGAGCAGAGAAGATCCCTCCTCTCCAGGGATGTTTGGAGTTTAGGCTGGACTTGATGATCTCAAAGGTTTTTTCCAACCTAGTTCATTCTGTGATTCTGTGATTCTGAGTCCAAGGTGTGAGGAGTCAAAGGTTGTGGCTGTTCTGCTCTCACAGCTGTTCTGGGCAGCAGGGAACTGGCATATTCCTTTAGTTGGGATCTTAGGAGCATGCCTCTGTTTTTGTAGGGTTAACCTGCCCAGCCAGAGCTTAGTGGATGAGAGGAAGTGTTGTGCCAGAGGCAGGACAGAGGAGGCTGTGTGCTGCCCCTTTACCCTGTGACTGCCTGGGCACTGCTTTACACAGCGGCAGGGCATCCTGGGTCCCAGAGAGCTTCCAGGAGTCTGGGTGTGATGGAAAGGCGTAACAGTCACCTGGAAACATCCAGGAAGTGACGGTGAGGCTTGCAGCAACTAGCAACCACTCTTTGGATGAAACAGGATACCACTACAAGGGGTTTGGCCACCCTGCTGCCTCCCACAAAGTATGCAAGTAGTGGGATTTCTGACTGGGAAAGGTCAACCTTGCTCTGCCTTGTGACCGTGGCAGAGGTGCTCTCCTTCCACAATGGGGCACCCCAACCCTCCCTCGGGGCAGAGGGCACTGCACCTGCAAGAGTTGTCTGAAGCATCCAAAAGGTCCCAGAGGTCAGCCCCTCCTTGAGCCTCCAGCCCTTCCTGCTGCCTAAAATTGGATTTGGGGCATATTTCTTTGCTGCAAGGTAAGGAAAAAGCAGCAGAAAACCTCAGGCTTCCATGGAGAAGTGCCTATCTGTCTTTGCTGTGGACTGGCTGAGTGTCTCTGAAGCAGCCTTTCAACTGAGGCACCAGCAGGCTGGAAGGGGTTTTTTGGTTTTTGATGTTTCATTGTAGTGTCCCAGAGCAGGTTCCCTCAGACACAGAGGTGTTTGAATGAGGCTTTGCAATATTGGGTGCTAAGCAAAATGTTGATTTTTAAAAATACTTTTTTCCATGTATCCCTGAAGGCCAGGAATTTGCCAGATGCATGGGAATGAGGCTATGCTAACTTGGTGCAGCAAGCCTGGTGGAAAACTTTTCACTTGACCCAGAATTCATATGCGATGTTCTCACTGCCCAATGTTCTGGATCCCTGCCGGAGTGAGTTTGACTAATCTTTGCCTGTGACTCAGAATGGAGATGTGTTGGAACCTCTCTTATTTTATTTTCCTTTTGGAAAATGAAGTGAAAGTTTATCAAACTACAGTTATATGAGAGCTTGCCAGCCAAATGAGGAAGTAAAACTTTCCTATAAAATGAGTTCTGCCCACTGCATTTATTTGCTCTCAGCTGACATCAGCCTTACCTTTAAATACAAGTTGGTGACTTCCTTGTGTGCCTGGTACTGCTCTGGATCCAGCTTCTGGCTGGAGCATGGTGGGACAACACTGCTGGGACACAGAAAGAACAGCTGCCAGGTAAGGTGCAGAGCAAGTGGGGCTGCCTGTGAGCACAGCTCACTCCCTGGGAAGTTTGGCTTTACTATTTTTAGCAAATGGAGCAGTGAAGGTAGGGAAGAAGAAGGCAAATCTTTTCTTATCAAGAAAACAAATGATCGGTCTTGTTATGAAGAGTTTATGTGCATCTAAATGCACATGAAGTGTTTCACCTCTAATTTGTGAAAATAATTCTTATTTTTCTGAAGACAGAGCAGCCCCTCTGGTTTTGGAGAAAGACCTCATGGCAGGGCTCAAATGGGCTGTGAGTCATAGGTGGTTTGCAGCATTATTCTCGGTAGTGAAGGAGGAAGAAGTGGTCCAGCCCTGAGGTGTGAGGGGGGACACTACGGAGGCAGGGAGCTGGAGCTGCTCAGCACACACAAGCACTTCAGAGAACACCTAAAGCTGCTCTGCCTCGACCAGTGCCAGGTCTGTCTGGGGCTGTGTCCTCTCTGCCTCTGCTTGGGCACATCGGGGCTTTGGGGAGGGGGCTTTGAGGAGCCCTAATTCCCTCTGAGTCAAACTGGTCCTTACTGTGGTTCTGTGGCCTGAGGCTGCTGGAGGTGCTGCTCTGACTGGTCGCAAGTGGAGCAAACACCTGGTGGAAGGACAAGGAAGAATTACTCCTTAACGTCATTCAAGATGTATTAGTTACCACCACTTTTTCTGAAAAGTCTTTTCAATTCTTATTTTCTAATCTTAAAAACCTGTCAAAATATACCAAAGGCAGAAAACCATAAGAGGTCTTGATCAAAAGTAGTCATTAAAATATTAACATTCTAAAATGTTAAGATTGAAGAGAGTTTCGGAAACCTGACTAAAGCCCTTTCTTCTGTGTGTATGTGTGTGTAAGAGGGGTCACAACACCAAAAAGAGTGTGCTTTTTAAGCTAGAACATAGGATGGGCATACCATTATATATGGATAATTTTATCTGGGATATGAGAAGACTTTGGCCTTCAGTGGAGTGAAAACAAAAACAGTTTCCAGTGGGATCTGCTGAGATGAAGGGAGGAAAGTGGCATGAGGAAATCTAAGTAGTTTGCAAATGAAGGTCATAAAGTTTATAAACGGAATTTCACAACCTGTTTGTGATAGCAAAAGCTGGACTCTGTGATGCACAATTTCTCCTCTTGTCAGATGCTTTTTGTATTGGTTATAGGCAGCCAACTGACCTGCTGGACTTGGGCACACTCCTGACTGTTTATGAATGTGTAAGCCGGGGATTTTATTGCCCTTTAATTCTCCCTTGAGAAGGGTGACCTCAGTGTTGTCCGTGACCAAGGCTTCTGTCTCAGTTTGTCAAAATTGTTCTCTCTGTGGTGAAACCCTGCAGTGACTCTATCACCCATTTTTAATGTTTGGCCACACTGCAGCAGAAATCCAGTGGTGAACTTTGCAGAATTGCCATATTGCTGGTGATGGCTGATACTGCATCACATCAACCCCAGGCACCCATCCAGAGCCCAGTGTTTCCCATACTTACCAAACCCAAGGGATTCACTGCTCGTGCAGAAAGACCAAGCTTTGCAAAAGGAAGCAAAGGGTGCAGACATGGACCACGGGCTTGGTGCTGCCTGGGATGGAGCATCAGAGTGGACAGAAGTACAGTGAAAAGAATAGTAATGGCTATTAGAATATGTGTTAAAT
Organism: Monarcha castaneiventris obscurior; assembly: GCA_026261815.1. Lineage (NCBI taxonomy): Eukaryota > Metazoa > Chordata > Aves > Passeriformes > Monarchidae > Monarcha > Monarcha castaneiventris. The sequence continues at coordinate 9,984,057 of JAMPIT010000472.1, forward strand.
ATTTTCTTTTCAACCTGAAGATAGATACTAATGAAAGTTTTCCATTAACCATAATTTATTAAAGTAATCTAGGCATTTTTAAAAAAATCAAGTAGTACACATGAAGTGTTTGGAGCCACTGATCTTACACCTGGGGGCAGGTTTTACTGTGGTGCTAACCCTGATGTGACTGCTTCTGCTTTATTTGGTTACATCAATGTATTTCAGCGCAGAGAGTAGCTGTTTCAAAGATGAGAAAACATTTCAGTAATGAAAATTTTCATCTTTAGTCTATGAATTAAAAACAAAGACTAGATGTAAAAATTGTTACAGAGTGCACTGTGAGGAAAAACAGTCACTGACTAAAATAAGCAATGCTTTAGTTTAGATGGGAAAATAGATATGGTAACTGCTTTCCCCTTAAAATTATGATATATTTAAGGTGTTTTATTTTATTGATGCTGTTTATGACCTTCAACTGAGAGCCAGATTTGTCCCACAGAATACCTGAAATTTATAAAGCTACACAGAGAAGTAAAGGTCAAAATTTTATGAGGTGGGCTTATAACTAATTATCATGCTTTCCTGCTGAACCAATCAGTTTTAAATTAACTGAACCCAGCATGGATTTCTTCCCCATGGCCCGAGGGGGCTCTTATGCCTTGGGGAGGAGCTTCACTCTGAATCCTCTCCCAGCTCCTTGTTTCCAGTACCTCCATGCCTTCTTCCACAAGGTTTCAGCTTCTGGCTCCTGGGGTGGCCCACTGCTGGGCAGGGGGTGGCTGGCAGACCAGGAAAGGGAGCTGGTGTGTGGGATGTGATTCTGGCTCTGGGCTCAGCATGGAGGTGGTTGTTTGGTCAGTAAATTCCGCATCTGACCACAGTCAGCAAAGGGAAGAGGGCCACCCTTCCATCCCACACGTGGGTAGAAGAGCCAGCCACAGCTTTTAACCGGGTAGCACCAATAATTGCAGAAATGTGGCAAGAGATGCTTCAGTGCAAGCAAGCCACTGGTGACTGAAGGTGTTTGGCTTGATGGGTGAGTGGTCACCGTGGATGCTCTTCTGTGTCACGCTGGTTGGGCTGAAGCAGCTCTGGGTATCCCTGACTATGCTGCCCATCACTTTCATTCACTGGGGAGACCAGAAATTTACGTGGTGCAGTTCTGGAGAATATGAAGAAGCTTTTTGCTACTTTTGCACGCTCATTTCTGAATTTCCGGTTTCTCTCGACAACAAACGTAAGTGAAATTGAAACCGCTTTCTGGATCACCTGCTTCCAAGCACTGTCCTGGTGGCTTTCAAAAAAATAAGCTGCTTCTCTGAACATAAAAGCCCTCACTGAAATAGCAAATAACAGGAAAAGAGTAGTCAGACGTCATCAGAACCGATGAGTGACAGAATTTCAGAATTTATGCCTGTGTACACACAGACAGACACATAGCAGGAAAGACAAAGCTATAAAAAAAGGTCTGAGTTTCCAGATGCTTTGCAAGCAGCATGTTTCCTTAAATCACTGGATGAAATTTGCTAAACTTGTTAAGTTGCTATGGCATCTGAGCCCATCCAGTAAAATTCGACAGATATTTATCTCAGGCTGACAAACCACAGAGCAAGTTGAAAATCCCCTTTGTGTCATTTCCTGTGAGATAAGTCTGAAGAACCAAGTCACGCATGCAGCCTGTGTGCGCACAGGCAGCCTGGCACAGCTCACCAAGTAAGGTGACACCTGTCTGACATAATGCTTGGAGAGTGACGAACATTGCATGAGACGTGCTGGTGCTTTTATAATTAAGAGCAGACCAGAAAAATGCTCTAATGCTGAGAGAAGACTGGGCAGTCTCCTCAGAGAGAAGACAGCTGATCTGGTGGTCTCTGCTGTGCACTAGGCAAATAACCGAGGTGATTGCATATTCTTTCTCAACACTTGTGTTTCGTTGTTTCTAATCTTTCCCTCCCAGAAGCTGATGCCTGTGGGACATAGCTGGGAAGACAGGAGCACTGAGTTTAAAGGAACATAAATGCCTGCTAAAATGGCACTGGCCAGTTCAATTTCTAGCGAAGTGCTACCACCACACTCCAGAAAAGCTTCTGCAGCAGGGGTGGAAATGCACCAGAGCAAGCTGGATTTTTTCTGCAAGCTGGGCTATGGTAAGCAGGACATCTGCAAAGTGCTGGAGAGCCTGGGCCAAGAGGCCCTGGAGGATGATGTGCTGAAAGAGCTGATTCGGATGGGGAGCAAACCTCAAGCTCTAGAGAACCAGGCTCAGCCTTCCCAGCTAAAGCTGGTTGCCCGTGGATCCTGTAGCACCACACTGGCACTGAAGGGGCTTGGAGAGGATGAAAGTGATGCTTCCAGCTCCTTGAGACCCATTGTGATTGATGGCAGCAATGTTGCAATGAGGTAAGTTCCTGAAAGGCATCTCGCTTCCTCTGAGGCTTTTGAATTTTAAAACTGATGGCTTGAAGTGTGTTTTTCCTTCAGGTGAGAGGTGCGTTGATGCATCTGACGCATGAGCAATTGCTTATTCCTGTTCTTTGGCTGATGCACAGCTTCTAAGGACCTGCCCTCCTGATGCCTGTGAATGTGCACGTCACGTGCAGTCACTGGCTCTCTCTGCATTCTGACCTTTTATAGGGCAACCTCTGTCCAACCACTACTGCTTGTGGCAGTGTCTCTCCCTATGAGCTCACCATTAAACTAGTCCCCCTTTTCAAATGGGCACCTAGGATTTCCAAACCGATATGCTGAGATGTTTCCAGGAAAATCTGATGAATAGATAGACAGACCACCCAACTAATCTAAGAAGGAGAGGGGAAATAAAGTCAGGTGGCTGTGGTTTCTAACAATATCACAGTTGTACCACTTTGACTTGCAAGTAAACCCCAAAAATGTTAGCAGCTTGTATAATTTTTGTTGGTTTTCCATTTGGCTTCTGTTTTAGGGAAATAACAGGTAATTGATAGTTGACTTGTATTGAATAGATTCATTTCCTCCTTAGTCATTCTGTTTCTGGGAAATGTCGCAGCAGCCCGTCCTGGTCAATTACATTTCTGAGCAGTGCCCAGGTGCTGTGAAAGCACTCTTACAGCTGGGGAGCCTGGCATGTCCCTGTGCATGGGATGTCCAAAGACAGCAGTGGGTTGGCCTCTGTTTATCCAGGCAGTATGGAGCAAAGAGTGCAGGATGCACCGGCTATCCATTTCTCTGTTAACTTCCCTGTGCTCTCAGCAGGGCCAAGCCCATCCCTGCAGGCTGGGATAGGGCAAAGGAAGGCTTCCTCCTTCAGTCAGCTTTCCTGTGAGGTGAGATGAGGCCACATCCCCTCTGGTTAGAGAGAAAAGTGAACAAGCACATCCAGAGCAACGGGAGACTAAGCAAATTATGCCATCTTGTGGGTGAAGGGAGAAATCCCAGCCAAAACCAAGAGGTTCCCTGCTCAAGGTAGCTCCGGAGGAGTGGGAAATAGACAGACTTGCTTGGCCTTGTCTGGGCCATGAGCTCGGTAGCCAGGTGTTAGGATCTCCTGCCCTGCTTTGCCTCTTCACCCAAGCCCCTCCTCAGGGTGTCTTTCTTGCCTCTGTGGAAGAACTGAGCACCCACTCAGGCAGTGTGGCAGAGCTGATCACCCACCCTTCCATTGTGCCAGGGTCAATCAGGCCCCTAACAGGCCATGGGCTCTGTTCTCAGCTCTTCTGGCACAACAGCTTTGAGGTTCAGAAAGGCAAAGGTTTTACAGTTGGGATGTCCCAACCCCTGTCTTGATAAAAACGGTGTGGACAATGGAGGAGATTATTGAGCTTGTCAGATGAGTTGTACTGAAAGGGCACAGCCTGGAAGGAGCTGCTTTCCTCACCTGGATGCCTTTCAAAGTGGTGCTGAATGGCATTTGCTTTGGCTGATGGGGTAGGCCTGGTGAGTGCTTTCAGTATCCTTGCTTTGATTTTTCTGGTTTGCTACTATCTGGCAGAGAACGACTGTTTGCAGATATCAGGGGAAAGGGATACTAGGTTCCCTTGCTGGGGAAAACTCCATCATCATCAACACCAACCACCATAAAAGTGCAGCAGAGGCAGCGGTTTAGGGATGAAACAATCAAGAAGTTAGAGCTTCAAGTGGCAGTTGTCTGTGTGGAGAAAAATATCTTGATCATTTGTATTTATATCTTAGGATTGGTGTTTCTGGAGCATTTCGGAGTTGGCATTGAGGGCCCACTGTTTCATTTAGGGATGAAACAATCAAGAAGTTAGAGCTTCAAGTGGCAGTTGTCTGTGTGGAGAAAAATATCTTGATCATTTGTATTTATATCTTAGGATTGGTGTTTCTGGAGCATTTCGGAGTTGGCATTGAGGGCCCACTGGGGAGTGCAAGGTTTTGAAAAGGGTGTGTGTGCCCCAGGGTAATAAATTGAGTTGTCAGTCTTCAACCATCAATCAGCCCACCCAGAGAAGCTGAATGGAAAATAACCTTGCCTTCAGCCAGTCTCACTCGTCAAACATCTCAGCACACTTTGTGTTTCCATCAGATGTAATGAGAAACTTAGCTGCCTGCCAGCCTATCCATGGGAAGTTTAGCAAAGCTGGTGGAAAAAATAAATGGAGTTGTGTTAATAGGAAAAGGGAGCTGTCATAACCATATTCACTGCACACCAGAGGCTGCTATCTCCTCCAGTGCTTGCACTTACAGCTTACTAAAGCTGTGGTAGCTACAGAGGCTTTTTCCTAGGCCTTTCTGACAAAGCTGTGGCTGATGCTGTGTCATGACCAGGTGGAGATGGGGTCATTTGCAGCTTTAAAAAGAAGCTGGTTTGCCTAAACTTCCTCTCAAAGGAGTTGGAATGGCACAATTTAAAAAGGACTTGCTGAGTGCTAATGATAGGGTAACCACTAGAGTTGCAAAGATGCCAAATTTCTACTTCTTTTTCTGAGAGATGGGCCCTGCTGGTCTGTGACCCAGGTGCAGTGTACCCTGTTGCTAGCAAGAGGGAGAGATGACACTGAGTTATGACAGATCATGGATGGGTTATGGTCCATGGATTCCAGGGTTGCGTGGGAAAGGGGACTGACAGGAGCCAGTCTGTGCCCATGCAGGGAGGATGGAAAGTTCCGAGGGCTCTGCTCCGTTGTACAGCAGTCCCTGGTGCTCAGTGGGGACACCACAGCCCCCCACACGTGTTCAGACTGGCTCAGATGGCCCCCAGGTCTGGCTGTAGCAGTGTGGCAGCAGCTGGATTACGTGATAATGCTGAGGAACACTTCCAGGAACCTCATCCTGCTTGTTCCACTCAGCCTTTTGGCTGACCTGCTTGTGCTTGAGTGCTTTATTTTCTACACTGGGGTGCACCTAGGACTGCCTTCCTAAAGCTCACAGGATTACATATACAAGTAGTCAATATTAAAGAAAGCTGTTGCTGAACTTTGTTTGAGTCATGGCATCAAAGATGCACCTGGACTGCCTTTTAAAGGCAGATACCTGAAAAGGTCACCCAAATTTCCAATTCACCTGTCCAGGTGATGTTATGAGTATCCTGGGTGGATCCTATCCTTTAAAACCAAACCAAACAACTGTTCTAAAATGAAGATTAGGTATGTCAAGCACTTCAGACCATTTATTATTGCAAAGGGTTTTATATGACTTCCTATTGCCTTGGTACCTCTTAATAGGCAACCAGGCTTCTTCCACCAAATGGTGCTATTTTTCATTTGTGGTCACCATTTCAGTACAGAAACTTTTAATGGCTGTGAAATGGAGCTTTGGTTATGAGGCTGGTGTAGGCAGAACCTAGAGATGGATCCCTGGGAGGTGGTGGTGGGAGACTCATTGAAGACTGTGGCATTGTCCTTGACTGGTCTGTGACTGCAGGTGGCTGTAGCAGCCAAGAGAGTCCTTCACAAGGGCTCTTTGCAGAGGTGAAAGCCTGAGTGAGACTGGCAGTATTTTGCAGGAAGATCAAAGAAGGAGGATGACCATTCTGTCGATACTGTGAGGGTGTTTATCCATTTAGGATTTTGTGTTCAGTTCATTTTAGTTTCCTTGTGCTGAGGTAGTTAACAAACAGCCTTCCTTTGCACATGCACTGTACTATAGTAAAATTTTAGATAAGTGAATGCCAAGCAGTAGGAACTTTCAGGGAAGGTGAGAAATTTAGAAGGATGTCACCCCTGGTTGTTTTCCTTGAGGTTATTTTCTGTCTTATACTACATTCTGAATTGTTCAGAACCCACCTTGCTGGCATCTCTAGAACACTTGTTTTAGGGCTTTCCTACCTCTCTGTGCAATGAAGAAAATATCCACCAATTAGGGCAAGATAAAAGTGGGCCTGAGGTGCCTGTGGCCATCCCCACTGATGTCTTGTCCCTTTTTTGGTGTCGTGGGTTAGGTTCTCTGTATTTCCCGTCCTGCCTCTTACAGTTTTCCTTCCACCACATGTTGTGTCCTGTTTCCAAAAAAGATCACCAGTGGAGTTCCCCGTGATCACACCTGCAGCCACTTCAGCCATTAAAATCTCTAATGGCCCCGTTACCACAGAAGAAAATTCCCATATTTTGTTTCTCACAGGAGAGCCTCATGTGTTTCTGCTTGTGAAGGAAGAAAATCTCACTCCTCAAACCTTTTTCAGACAAAGTGTGTGAAGGGTTTGACAAGGCCTAAGATCTTGCTTGTACTTTAGGGCTTGAGTCCATCCAGATAAAGATGGAAGAAAAGGCTTGGGTCACAGAAATGGGGAATAGGATACCTCTGTTTTTAAGTATCCAAACTGTTTCAGATAAATCTTTTTGGCTCTAATGAAGAGGTGTTTGGATTTGTCCCACCAGGACACCCTGCCAGGTTGTTTTCTTGGAAACTGGTGAATAACACAAAAGCTGTTTATTTTGCCTTTTCTTTACTGGCTCAGTTAAAGAGAACCCCAAGCTTCATAAAAGCTTTTCCTCATCGTCCTCTCTTTTTTCATAGTCATGGAAACAAGGAGGTATTCTCCTGCTGGGGGATCCAGCTGGCAGTGGATTGGTTTCGAGAGAGGGGGCACACTTACATCAAGGTTTTTGTCCCACTCTGGAGAAAGGAGCCCCCTCGACAAGACAGCCCCATTGCAGGTAGGTCACCATCCTGGGTGTAATTTGGCAACCACCAGGTGCAATTTGGAGACAGAGGGGGTGTGAGGAACCCAGTACAGTTTTTTTTCCTGTAAAGACAAGCACAGTGCAAGCTGTGTATCAGACTTCCCTCACTTAAATGAGTCATTAATTAATTGCCCCATTCAGTGCTCCTGGCTAGCAGCTAAAATTGCTTACAAGGCTTTGTTACACTGCTTTGAACCTTCTGCTTAACAAGCACCAGGTGCTGCCAGCTGAGGTAAAGAAGGAGTTTGTCAGCTTGCAGTGAGTCTACAGAGCGTTTGAGGCCCTCCAGGAGACAGTGATGCTCATTACTGCATGACTATTATCTGTTAGCCTGCTACCCAGCACAGAGGGCATGGGTTCCCCTCCCAGGAGAAGAAAATGCATCAGCAGAAGTCTGTGGAGGGGAGTGAGACTCAGTTTGTCTGGAAATAGATCTGTGAGATCTGTGCCAGCAGCTTGGTGTCTGCAGAGGAGGCAGATCCACCTTCCTGCACAGAAGGAATGAGAGAGTCAGAGTGTCCTCAACAGCAGCAAAAGAAGTTTATTTATGTATTTTATCACACACATTTTATCTCCAGGTAAAGCTTACATCAGGGCTGGTTATGAGCCTTCTAGCACCTAGCAGGGTAAAAAGGGCACTGCAGGGATTCAGTACCAGACTCCAGTGTAGAATTCGAGGCATTCTTTTGCAGATAAGACTTAAAAATAAAAAAGGGGTGTCTCAAAATTTACAAGTAGATGTTTTTTCTAAAAGACCTAATTTTCAAGTTGCCAAATAACCACCAGATATCACTGCATCTGAAAATTGCACCACTGTGAGTTTCCTAAAGTGCTGAAATATCTTTAGATTCCTGTAGATTTCTAGCAGATGATTGAGACCTGATCATTCCTAATTAATTAGTTCTTTTTTTTTTCTTCCCTTATCTACTTCTGCCAACCACCCAACCAGATCAGCACATTCTTGAAGAGCTTGAAAAGCAGTCTATCCTGGTCTACACGCCCTCTCGGAAGGTGAAAGGCAAGAGGGTGGTTTGTTACGACGATCGCTACATAGTGAAAGTTGCTTATGAGAGGGATGGAGTCATTGTTTCCAATGACCACTACCGGGATCTCCAGAATGAAAACCCCGAGTGGAAATGGTTCATTGAGCAACGACTGCTCATGTACTCTTTTGTCAGTAACAGGTAAGAGATGGATGGTGTCAGAGAATCTAGGATTTAAACATTATGGGCCAAGTCAGCTCCAGCATCAGAGTACTTCCTACCAGTAGCAGAATACGTGAGCCTTTTAATGAAAGGAATTTACTGCAGCTTTTCTTATCTCATTTCTTGAGTTCCTACTCCCTCAGCTTTGGTCTTAAAACCTCCCATGTCCCTCTTCTTTGAACTTTTCTACTTGAATGGCAGCATTAGTGACCAGCTTTCCTTCTTTCCAATCCAATTTGTGATGTTAAACCAAGGGTTGGTATCTTCCAATTTCTATTTCCTATAAGAAGCAGAATTAAATCCATGAGAGGAGGCTGGCTGGCAGTATTTTTAGTTCCCCTACACAGCAAAACAGGGCTTTTCCCTGTGTGCAACCATAGCTTGCTGGATGAGACAAGAGGCTGGTCTCTCTGGCCCTCCACCATCCCTGTAGAGGGGAGGGTTTTCACTGAGGCACTTGCACCACGCCTGAGAGGCTGAGCTGAGTGCTCCTCAGTCTGTTCATACCAACCTCTCTCCTGAGTTTCCTAATAGCTTTGGTGTGCAGGGGAAGGCATTTCACTGAGACATCCAGTGTGCACAGACATGTGCTTATATCCGTGACTTTTTTTTACTTTTCCAGGTTTATGCCTCCTGATGATCCATTAGGCCGGCACGGACCCACCCTCAGTAACTTCCTCAGCAAAAAGCCAGTGCTTCCTGAAAAAAAATGGCAGCCTTGCCCCTATGGTTGGTTTCTCCCCATGCCATGAACTGCTCCCTGCTTCCCAGCAGTGCTGTCCCTCGCCAAGGGCCACTGCCATGTGCTGTCCTGCTCCGTGTGGTAGGGGCTTGGGTTGGGCTGCTCAAAGGTGCAACACTTTTTTCCTCTCCTGCTTAAGTGGCTTCAGCCTCAGCAAAGGCAGCAAATGTTTCTGGCTCCTCCATCCTTGCCAGCACACAGCTCCCATGGCTGTGCTGACCATCCTGCCTGCACACACTTTGTGGAGTGGATTGTCCTGCAGCACTTGGGAATTGCCATCCAAACCCTTTAGCTCTTTCCCCTCCCAACAGCCCCTAGCAATGTGCAGGTTTCTCAGAGGTAAATCCCTACACCATTTTTTAAAGCAACCTTTTGTAGCAACAGGCATCCCAGCCCACTGAGTGCAGGAACTGAAATATGAGTATCAGACACTTCTAAAATAGCAGAAACTTCCTTTCACTGCTGCTTCACCCTGCTATTTATATCAGCAACATTTAAATCTGGAGTACTGAGTTTGAAAATAGTACTTCCCCTTTTTCCTGTGTTCATCATACCCAGGGCTGGGGAGAAGTGATGTGTGCATTAATTGGTGTTGGTGCTAGTGACAACTTCCTGTCTGATTTTGTTTTTATTCTTTCAGGTAAAAAATGCACCTATGGCAATAAATGCAAATTTTACCATCCGGAGAGACCACATCAAGCTCAACTTTCAGTTGCTGATGAGCTCAGGGCCAAAACAAAGGTCCCGTCGGCCCTGGGGAAAGAGAAGGAGCGGTGTCAGTGCTCCCCGTACACAGCCAGAGAGCCGGCGCCCTGCGATGCCTGCACGGAAACTCTGCGAGAAGCCAGGGGCTGCCCTGGGCCTTGCTGCTACCCAGGCAGGTGCCAGGGGAGCTGTCCTGAGCAGACATCCCGTGCCTGGGCCGCCAGTGCTGGCTCTGACCTGGGGCTGGAGCAGCGCTTGCCGCAGGCGGAGCGGATCCTGGAGAAGATGTCGGCAGTGTCCATCAGCGACGGCACCTACGGCTGCGGCTGGACCTTGTGCTCCTCCCGGGACAGGGGGCCGAGGGACAGCCCTCACCGCTGCGCTGACCTCAGGCACAAGATGTTCTCACTTCATCACCCTCAGAGCTTGGACCACACCGGCTCACCCCGGTGCCCCTTCCAGCAAAGGATGCTCCCGCCTGCACGGGGCGGGATGTGCTCAGAGCACGGCTGGGCTCAGGAGCGCCGTGATGTGCACGGAACAGGTCACAGGAGCCACCACATCCCCCGGGGTGCTCAGCACAAACAGGCCCTGGAGAGCCAGCACCGTGTTTTGCTGCAGGCCACAGCTCTGTCCCCTGACAGGTTTCCCCTGTACAGCGAGCACCAGCAGCAGCAGCGCTACTGCTTCCCCAGCCAGCCCCCAGGGCAGCCCTTTGAGCTGGATTCCAGCAACGGAATGGGCTTATTCCAGAAAGCCCCTGCGTACCCCAGTGCCTCTTACAGGGACTACTGGCCCACCCCAGCTGCAAGGCCTCCCTCTGCCCGGCAAGTAAACATCCACAGGGAGCTGTGCTCCCCTTATCCTTACAGTGAGATGGGCCAGGTCACCACTTTGTACCCCAGTATCGAGGATAAGGGGACTGGAGCACATCCCCTATGAAGACAGGCTGGGAAAGTCAGGGCTGTTCAGCCTGGAGAAGGGAAGGTTGCATGGAGACCTCATAGAAACCTTCCAGTACCTGAAGGGAGCCTACAAGGAAGCTGGAGAGGGACACTTAATCAGGAACTCTAGTGATAGGACACAGCGGGACGGCTTCAAACTGAGAGGGGATGGGTTTAGGTTAGATTTTAGGATTAAATTCTTAATTGTGAGGGTGGTGAGGCACTGGAACAGGTTGCTCATGGAAGCTGTGGATGCCCCATCCCTGGAAGTGTTCAGGGCCAGGTTGGATGGGGCTCTGAGCAATCTTGTCTAGCAAAAGCTGTCCCTGCCCATGGCAGGGGCATTGGAATTATATGATCTTTTAGATCCCTTCCAACCCAAACCATTCTGTGATTCTATGATATTACCTGCTTGACTTTAATGATTCAAAGACACAGAAACTTGTGAAACCTCCAGAGCAAACCATTCCAAATGAGCACAAGTCCTAGGGCAAGAAGATGCTATTCTGAGGCTTAACTAAGTGCTATTAGAGGGCATTATGACAAGGATTACAGCTGCTCCAGGAACACAAGTGTAAGCATCAGCCAGCTTTGTTGCACAGGGCATCGAGTCAAGGCAAAGGCTGTCATCCACCACAGTGGGGTTGCATTCTACCTCCCCTGAAAGTGAACAGGAGGGCTCAGGGTTACTGGGCTGTCAGCATTTGAACCTCCCTGGTGACTGGATTCAGGATGGCACAGATTTTCATTAATGCCCTGAAGCACTGGACATGTTTTTAGAGTCCTAACCTATTGTTCAACGTCTGTAAAAAAATCGTGCCCCCCAGTTCCCAGTGAAGGGCTCTCCCACGACCTCCCAGTCACTACTTGCTCAGCCAGCACAGAAGATGATTTGCCCTGCTCCCCTGGCACAGGCTGTGCTCTCTGCTAGGAGGCAGCTTTGGGCCCCTGTTATTACTTGGTACAAGCCCAACCCGCTGTCAGTGAGCTTTCAAAGAGACACCTCGTGCTTCTAAAGCAGTGCTGAGAACACACAGAACCACCAGCAGAGGGGCTGGAGGTGCACCAGAGCACCTGAAGGAAGCCACAGGTACGTTTCTCAGAAAAGGGACACACACAGTGTAAGTCAAATCAGGGAAGTCATCTTCAGTGCAAGTCCTGGTGTGGACTGAGGGCTCGGGGTTGGGAATTAAAAAAATCCAGAAGTCCAGATGATGTCAAGGAGAAAAAAAATCTTGGAAGTGTCTCCTGTATTGAACAAGAAATCTATTGTTGACTTAACCCTTAATTACCAGATGTGGCCCCATAACGAAATTATACAGCTGATTTATGATTATAAACATTTGAAGTATGTTCTGTTAGGACATGTTTGATTTTCAGTAAGCTGTAAAGCTGTTAATCTCTGCATTATTCCACTGAATTCTTCAGGTTATAATTCAAATACTAAGGTTGATCCTGAAGTTTTTTGGCATTATACCAAAGTTTGAGTATGTCAGTATGACATGTTTTAAAAATGCTTTAATGCATTATAAAATGTTCATATTTAACACTTTGTTACGAATAATGTCTTGTTTATTTTCTGGGGTTGTTTTTTTTTTGTTTGTTTGTTTTGTTTTGTTTTGTTTAGTTTTTGGGGTTTTTTGCCTTTTTTCCCAGTCCTCTTAGCACTGATGCTTCAACATTCTGGTGGGATTTTCAAATTCTTTGACCCTGCAGTATCTAATTTCTCTGAAGTGCAGTGTTTTTAGTTCCAGGCAGGAATTAAACATGGTCCTCACTGAGAAGTTGGAATTCCGTTACTTTCAAAAAGGTAGCAGTTAATTGACCCTGAGTGACATTATCACATGATGCATTTTTTGAACATGGTGATAGTTTGACCTGTTTCCCTCTGGAAACCACTACCACTTCTTTTTTTTTTTTTTTCTTGGTGATGGTGTTTGAAGAATCTTTAGAAAATAAGTATACTGTATCTGTTCAATTTCTTATGCTCATGTGGTTGGCTCCAAGAAATTGCAATTTGGGTTTTGGAGGTATGTCATATGTTCACAGAACATGACAGGTTTTTTCCGTATGTCCTATGGATTGTGGGAATGGCTTATAAATTTACCCACTACATATTACCAAAGGATTAGACATTGTCTTAAAACAAAACTGTAGAAAGAATTCTCTGTGAAATGCCTTGGAAAGTACTGGAGTCCTGCAGCCATCGTTAGTGTCCCTGAAGTACCCCCCACACCACCCCTACACCGAAGGAACAGGGATATTTCAGGGATCAAACACCGGCATTGTGCCTGTGCAGGGCCAGGCTCAGCAGCCTGTGCAACATCTTCCCCAGCTGCTGCTGCGCACACACACACCCTTGGAGGAGTAAAAGTGTGATGCCGGGTGGAAGAATACCTTCCACCCCCTCCAACAAGGCAAGTCCCAAATGGCAGCATTCAGAAAACACACACACAGCAATGGAGCAGGATGTAACTGTGCATGCCAACATTAATTTTCATGTCTGGCATGCACGTTACATATTTCAAGACACAAAGCATTTAAAAATCCATAGGAAAATTGGCACACTGCCTTTATATGGTGCCCTTGGCTTGCTGGAGACATGCATAAACTTTTCTCTTTTTCCTCTGAGGATGCACAGGAATTTGGTGGTTGTTCAAACCCCTCTTGATGATTAACATTTTTTTTTTCTTTTAATTTCTGTCATATTTACTGAGGAATCTTTTTGTAAAATACATAAAATGTGTACTCTGCTGAGAAAGTGTCTGAGAAAATAAATCAGACTTTGGTGCTAAACAGAACTTGATTTCTCTTGGCTCTTGTGCTCACCAGAGGGTTTTTTCTCATGGAGATTTTGCTGGAAGGGCAGCTCAGCTGCAGCACTGTGTCACTGCCTGAGAGGAACTCTGCTGCTGGCCAGGAGCCCTCAGAAAGCAGGGACTGTTTCCCTGTTCCACCACAGCACAAGCACATGGGGCTCAGGAGTTCCTGCTGCAGGCCTTTTGCACTTTCCAAAGCAGGGATTTCTATTTGCCTTTGTCAGCCCCTGGAGTGAGGGAAGGGACTGTGAACAGAAAGCCCAGGCAGCTCTTGGACAGAGGGGTAAGAGGCTGTTGCTATTTGGTGTCTCTGCTGAGATGCATTTGAAGCCAGCTCTTGCTGCCAAGTTGAAAATGAACCCATAAATCTTAACAGGCTCAGAAAGCCCTTGATGTTCTTTACTTTTTGGTTGTCAAGCCTCTTTTAGAAGAAGCTGGAAGCACTGGAAGCAATCTTCCAAGAGATGGGCTGCTTTCCCAAGGGAGATTTACAGAGTTGCCAAGTTCATTTTAAGATTAAAAAAAAAAAAAAAAGTCAGAAAAGAGAACCCTCTTCCTTTCTTTACATTCACCTCTTCCCAAAAAGTCAGGAAGCTGCAGCCACCTTCCTTTGCAAGGGGCTAGGAAAACTATACACAAATATTTCACTGAAAACTCTTGGGTCACCCTGCAAGAGCTCCTCAGCATAAGAAGGGGGAAAGAGGGCGGTCCTTGCACCCCATGCAGTCCTGGGCAGCTCACAGCACCTCCCTCACCTCTTCTTGCATACAGAAACCTCTCCTTTGCAGAAGATGGGTGACAAGTCCACTGATGTGGTGAGCTGAGGTACCATGAGAATTAATGCCATAAAACAGTCTATAAAGTAGATAATCTTTCTGGGTATCAAACGCTTCTATTTGCCAATTATTCTGAGAAGTTTTGATAATATTTTAACTTAGCTCCCACAAGAGCTGTCACAATTTATAAGCAAACCTTTGAACTAATCACAAAAACTAAAAAGAACATGACTTCCCTCTGCGTTAAAAAATGTTGGCCTGCTAGGGAAGAATAAGTCCTGTACTTCACCAAGTGTGACAGACCTCGGCACTCACTCATGGATACACAAGACTGCTGTAGGATCTACCTCCCATGCACTGGTGGGACTGGGATGCTTTGAACTCTTGAGAAGAGCCTAATATTACAGCATTATTGAGAAAGTGCTATGAACTGCAATGGATAGCAAAGGGATTTTTTTATAGTGCTTAGCCACATCCCTGCTCCACCCCCAGCTGGGCTCACTGCCTTGAAGTCTTGCAGCAGGCTCAGAGGAGCTCTTTAGTGAGATGTGCTGATGCGCTGACTTGGCAAATGCAATCCAAGCAGACATGCAAGAGGAGCAGAGCAGCGCATGAACACAGCGATTTGTGGGGACAGCGCAGGCAAGGCAGTGAGCCAGAGAGCCAGGACAACGCTGCAGGGCTGGCAGGTGTGAAAAACGAGGTTCACTCTCCTGTTAGGATCGAAAAGTTTAATAAAGGACAATAAGGGACAAAGATAATAAAGCAAAAGTCACAGCACTGGGTGCTTTGGCGCTCTGCCAAGAGCACCCCTGCTATCCTTGAGACCCCTGGGGACTCCCTTTACATACACATCAACTTATTACATATTCATAAACAATTATACGTATTCAATGCCCTTTCCAGGAACAGTTCTTCTCTTCCCAAAAGCAGCAGATCGCTGTGGGGATAAGCCTCTTGGCAACTCAGATTATCTTATTTGCCGGTGATACCCCATTGCTGCTGATATGCCATAGCTGGAGTCCAAGCAAATAGTTCATAAGCATAGCTATTTCTAAGTTTTTGGTTGAATAAAAAAAGTATTAAAACCACATCTTCACAACCAAGCTACCTTAAGTAGCATCTATTTTGTAATAAAGCTAATGTAGATATACAACATTTATTTGTGACAAAGCCACTACTCTTAACATTACTTATTTTAACATTTGCAGAAAGCCAATATTATAGCATCTATTTATCACAATCCCCCCTCTTCTATTTTTACAAATCATTTGGCTTGAGCAATAATTCTTGTCTTCTGACTTTCATCATTTGCTCATTTTTTTCATAAATCAATTTTGCCTCTTCAAAGGGATCTCCCCTATTATTTTGTTTCCTTAACACCATTATCTTTTGTGCCGTTCCAGATGTAGCTAATTTGGGGTCCACAGGCATTGTGACTACTTGCATACCTTGGACTATACTGGTGATTAGTTGAATAAAACAGGGGATCAAGCAAGGAAGAAATGTCAAACCAGCTGTAGCGCATAAAAGGAAGAAGCCTAGCTTCTTCCACCATTCTATTCCCAAGATATTATCCCACCAGCTAGCCTTTAACATTGATTCCCATTTTTGGACCTGTACATGGGCTATTTTTCTGATATCTTTGGCTAT